>CM002493.2:14872500-20008695 GCA_000573905.2 Oryza punctata | reverse complement strand
TTTCTTATTATTGCCAATATTGGCTTTTATAGGCACACGTGGGTGCGACGTTTTTAGCTGGAATCAAAAAGTTCAAAAAGCACCAAAACATGAGTTTTGGACATATTTTAGTGGATTCGGTGCGTACGTGTCGAAAATTCACTTCGTGACTGGCGCGGTGAACTTTTGTCAATTATTGCCAATATTGGCTTTTATAGGCACACGTGGGTGCGACGGTTTTAGCCGGAACGAAAAAGTTCAAAAATCATCAAAGCATGAGTTTTGGACATATTGGAGTGGATTGGGTGCGTACGTGTCGAAAAATCACTGTCTTACTGGCGCGGCGAACTCTTGTCAATTATTGCCAATATTGGCTTTTATAGGCACACGTGGGTGCGACGTTTTTAGCCGGAACGAAAAAGTTCAAAAAGCATCAAAGCATGAGTTTTGGACATATTGGAGTGGATTGGGTGCGCACGTGTCGAAAAATCACTTTCTTACTGGCGCGGCGAACTCTTGTCAATTATTGCCAATATTGGCTTTTATAGGCACACGTGGGTGCGACGTTTTGAGCTGGAATCAAAAAGTTCAAAAAGCACCAAAACATGAGTTTTGGACACTATTTTAGTGGATTCGGTGCGTACGTGTCGAAAAATCACTTCGTGACTGGCGCGGTGAACTTTTGTCAATTATTGCCAATATTGGCTTTTATAGGCACACGTGGGTGCGACGTTTTTAGTCGGAACGAAAAAGTTCAACAAGCATCAAAGCATGAGTTTTTGACATATTGAAGTGGATTGGGTGCGTAAGTGTCGAAAATCACTTTCTTAGTGGCGCGGCGAACTCTTGTCAATTATTGCCAATATTGGCTTTTATAGGCACACGTGGGTGCGACGTTTTTAGCTGGAATCAAAAAGTTCAAAAAGCACCAAAACATGAGTTTTGGACATATTTTAGTGGATTCGGTACGTACGTGTCGAAAATTCACTTCGTGACTGGCGCGGTGAACTTTTGTCAATTATTGCCAATATTGGCTTTTATAGGCACACGTGGGTGCGACGTTTTTAGCCGGAACGAAAAAGTTCAAAAATCATCAAAGCATGAGTTTTGGACATATTGGAGTGGATTGGGTGCGTACGTGTCGAAAAATCACTGTCTTACTGGCGCGGCGAACTTTTGTCAATTATTGCCAATATTTGCTTTTATAGGCACACGTGGGTGCGACGTTTTTAGCCGGAACGAAAAAGTTCAAAAAGCATCAAAGCATGAGTTTTGGACATATTGGAGTGGATTGGGTGCGCACGTGTCGAAAAATCACTTTCTTACTGGCGCGGCGAACTCTTGTCAATTATTGCCAATATTGGCTTTTATAGGCACATGTGGGTGCGACGGTTTTAGCTGGAATCAAAAAGTTCAAAAAGCACCAAAACATGAGTTTTGGACATATTTTAGTGGATTCGGTGCGTACGTGTCGAAAAATCACTTCGTGACTGGCGCGGTGAACTTTTGTCAATTATTGCCAATATTGGCTTTTATAGGCACACGTGGGTGCGACGTTTTTAGTCGGAACGAAAAAGTTCAACAAGTATCAAAGCATGAGTTTTTGACATATTGAAGTGGATTGGGTGCGTAAGTGTCGAAAATCACTTTCTTAGTGGCGCGGCGAACTCTTGTCAATTATTGCCAATATTGGCTTTTATAGGCACACGTGGGTGCGACGTTTTTAGCTGGAATCAAAAAGTTCAAAAAGCACCAAAACATGAGTTTTGGACATATTGGAGTGGATTGGGTGCGCACGTGTTGCAAAATCACTTTCTTACTGGCGCGGCGAACTCTTGTCAATTATTGCCAATATTGGCTTTTATAGGCACACGTGGGTGCGACGTTTTGAGCTGGAATCAAAAAGTTCAAAAAGCACCAAAACATGAGTTTTGGACACATTTTAGTGGATTCGGTGCGTACGTGTCGAAAAATCACTTCGTGACTGGCGCGGTGAACTTTTGTCAATTATTGCCAATATTGGCTTTTATAGGCACACGTGGGTGCGACGTTTTTAGTCGGAACGAAAAAGTTCAACAAGCATCAAAGCATGAGTTTTTGACATATTGAAGTGGATTGGGTGCGTAAGTGTCGAAAATCACTTTCTTAGTGGCGCGGCGAACTCTTGTCAATTATTGCCAATATTGGCTTTTATAGGCACACGTGGGTGCGACGTTTTTAGCTGGAATCAAAAAGTTCAAAAAGCACCAAAACATGAGTTTTGGACATATTTTAGTGGATTCGGTACGTACGTGTCGAAAATTCACTTCGTGACTGGCGCGGTGAACTTTTGTCAATTATTGCCAATATTGGCTTTTATAGGCACACGTGGGTGCGACGTTTTTAGCCGGAACGAAAAAGTTCAAAAATCATCAAAGCATGAGTTTTGGACATATTGGAGTGGATTGGGTGCGTACGTGTCGAAAAATCACTGTCTTACTGGCGCGGCGAACTTTTGTCAATTATTGCCAATATTGGCTTTTATAGGCACACGTGGGTGCGACGTTTTTAGCCGGAACGAAAAAGTTCAAAAAGCATCAAAGCATGAGTTTTGGACATATTGGAGTGGATTGGGTGCGCACGTGTCGAAAAATCACTTTCTTACTGGCGCGGCGAACTCTTGTCAATTATTGCCAATATTGGCTTTTATAGGCACATGTGGGTGCGACGTTTTTAGCTGGAATCAAAAAGTTCAAAAAGCACCAAAACATGAGTTTTGGACATATTTTAGTGGATTCGGTGCGTACGTGTCGAAAAATCACTTCGTGACTGGCGCGGTGAACTTTTGTCAATTATTGCCAATATTGGCTTTTATAGGCACACGTGGGTGCGACGTTTTTAGCCGGAACGAAAAAGTTCAAAAATCATCAAAGCATGAGTTTTGGACATATTGGAGTGGATTGGGTGCGTACGTGTCGAAAAATCACTGTCTTACTGGCGCGGCGAACTCTTGTCAATTATTGCCAATATTGGCTTTTATAGGCACACGTGGGTGCGACGTTTTTAGCTGGAATCAAAAAGTTCAAAAAGCATCCAAAGCATGAGTTTTGGACATATTGGAGTGGATTGGGTGCGCACGTGTCGAAAAATCACTTTCTTACTGGCGCGGCGAACTCTTGTCAATTATTGCCAATATTGGCTTTTATAGGCACACGTGGGTGCGACGTTTTTAGCTGGAATCAAAAAGTTCAAAAAGCACCAAAACATGAGTTTTGGACATATTTTAGTGGATTCGGTGCGTACGTGTCGAAAAATCACTTCGTGACTGGCGCGGTGAACTTTTGTCAATTATTGCCAATATTGGCTTTTATAGGCACACGTGGGTGCGACGTTTTTAGTCGGAACGAAAAAGTTCAACAAGCATCAAAGCATGAGTTTTTGACATATTGAAGTGGATTGGGTGCGTAAGTGTCGAAAATCACTTTCTTAGTGGCGCGGCGAACTCTTGTCAATTATTGCCAATATTGGCTTTTATAGGCACACGTGGGTGCGACGTTTTTAGCTGGAATCAAAAAGTTCAAAAAGCACCAAAACATGAGTTTTGGACATATTTTAGTGGATTCGGTACGTACGTGTCGAAAATTCACTTCGTGACTGGCGCGGTGAACTTTTGTCAATTATTGCCAATATTGGCTTTTATAGGCACACGTGGGTGCGACGTTTTTAGCCGGAACGAAAAAGTTCAAAAATCATCAAAGCATGAGTTTTGGACATATTGGAGTGGATTGGGTGCGTACGTGTCGAAAAATCACTGTCTTACTGGCGCGGCGAACTTTTGTCAATTATTGCCAATATTTGCTTTTATAGGCACACGTGGGTGCGACGTTTTTAGCCGGAACGAAAAAGTTCAAAAAGCATCAAAGCATGAGTTTTGGACATATTGGAGTGGATTGGGTGCGCACGTGTCGAAAAATCACTTTCTTACTGGCGCGGCGAACTCTTGTCAATTATTGCCAATATTGGCTTTTATAGGCACATGTGGGTGCGACGTTTTTAGCTGGAATCAAAAAGTTCAAAAAGCACCAAAACATGAGTTTTGGACATATTTTAGTGGATTCGGTGCGTACGTGTCGAAAAATCACTTCGTGACTGGCGCGGTGAACTTTTGTCAATTATTGCCAATATTGGCTTTTATAGGCACACGTGGGTGCGACGTTTTTAGTCGGAACGAAAAAGTTCAACAAGCATCAAAGCATGAGTTTTTGACATATTGAAGTGGATTGGGTGCGTAAGTGTCGAAAATCACTTTCTTAGTGGCGCGGCGAACTCTTGTCAATTATTGCCAATATTGGCTTTTATAGGCACACGTGGGTGCGACGTTTTTAGCTGGAATCAAAAAGTTCAAAAAGCACCAAAACATGAGTTTTGGACATATTGGAGTGGATTGGGTGCGCACGTGTCGAAAAATCACTTTCTTACTGGCGCGGCGAACTCTTGTCAATTATTGCCAATATTGGCTTTTATAGGCACACGTGGGTGCGACGTTTTTAGCTGGAATCAAAAAGTTCAAAAAGCACCAAAACATGAGTTTTGGACATATTTTAGTGGATTCGGTGCGTACGTGTCGAAAATTCACTTCGTGACTGGCGCGGTGAACTTTTGTCAATTATTGCCAATATTGGCTTTTATAGGCACACGTGGGTGCGACGTTTTTAGCCGGAACGAAAAAGTTCAAAAATCATCAAAGCATGAGTTTTGGACATATTGGAGTGGATTGGGTGCGTACGTGTCGAAAAATCACTGTCTTACTGGCGCGGCGAACTTTTGTCAATTATTGCCAATATTGGCTTTTATAGGCACACGTGGGTGCGACGTTTTTAGCCGGAACGAAAAAGTTCAAAAAGCATCAAAGCATGAGTTTTGGACATATTGGAGTGGATTGGGTGCGCACGTGTCGAAAAATCACTTTCTTACTGGCGCGGCGAACTCTTGTCAATTATTGCCAATATTGGCTTTTATAGGCACATGTGGGTGCGACGTTTTTAGCTGGAATCAAAAAGTTCAAAAAGCACCAAAACATGAGTTTTGGACATATTTTAGTGGATTCGGTGCGTACGTGTCGAAAAATCACTTCGTGACTGGCGCGGTGAACTTTTGTCAATTATTGCCAA
This sequence comes from Oryza punctata, assembly GCA_000573905.2. Lineage (NCBI taxonomy): Eukaryota > Viridiplantae > Streptophyta > Magnoliopsida > Poales > Poaceae > Oryza > Oryza punctata. The sequence goes on along the minus strand of CM002493.2, from coordinate 20,003,566 downwards.
TATAGGCTTTTATAGGCACACGTGGGTGCGACGTTTTTAGTCGGAACGAAAAAGTTCAACAAGAATCAAAGCATGAGTTTTTGACATATTGAAGTGGATTGGGTGCGTAAGTGTCGAAAATCACTTTCTTACTGGCGCGGCGAACTCTTATCAATTATTGCCAATATTGGCTTTTATAGGAACACGTGGGTGCGACGTTTTTAGCTGGAATCAAAAAGTTCAAAAAGCACCAAAACATGAGTTTTGGACATATTTTAGTGGATTCGGTTCGTACGTGTCTAAAAATCACTTCGTGACTGGCGCGGTGAACTTTTGTCAATTATTGCCAATATTGGCTTTTATAGGCACACGTGGGTGCGACGTTTTTAGCCAGAACGAAACAGTTCAAAAAGCACCAAAACATGAGTTTTGGACATATTAGAGTGGATTGAGTCCGTACGTGTCAAAAATTCACTTCGTGACTGGCGCGGCGAACTTCTGTGAATTATGCCAATATTGGCTTTTATAAGCACACGTGGGTGCGACGTTTTTAGCCGAAACGAAAAAGTTCAAAAAGCACCAAAACATGAGTTTTGGACATATTGGAGTGGATTGGGTCCGTACGTGTCGAAAAATCACTTCGCGACTGGCGCGGCGAACTTTTGTCAATTATTGCCAATATTGGCTTTTATAGGCAAACGTGGGTGCGACGTTTTTCGCTGGAATGAAAAAGTTCAAAAAGCACCAAAACATGAGTTTTGGACATATTTTAGTGGATTCGGTGCGTACGTGTCGAAAATTCACTTCGTGACTGGCGCGGCGAACTTTTGTCAATTATTGGCAATATTGGCTTTTATAGGCACACGTGGGTGCGACGTTTTTAGCCGGAACGAAAAAGTTCAAGAAGCACCAAAACATGAGTTTTGGACAATTTGGAGTGGATTGGGTCCATACGTGTCGAAAAATCACTTCGTGACTGGCGCGGTGAACTTTTGTCAATAATTGCCAATATTGGCTTTTATAGGCACACGTGGGTGCGACGTTTTTAGCCAGAACGAAACAGTTCAAAAAGCACCAAAACATGAGTTTTGGACATGTTGGAGTGGATTGGGTCCGTACGTGTCGAAAAATCACTTCGTGACTGGCGCGGCGAACTTTTGTCAATTATTACCAATATTGGCTTATATAGGCACACGTGGGTGCGATGTTTTTAGCCAGAACGAAAAAGTTCAAAAAGCACCAAAACATGAGTTTTGGACATATTAGAGTGGATTGAGTCCGTACGTGTCGAAAAATCACTTCGTGACTGGCGCGGCGAACTTTTATCAATTATGCCAATATTGGCTTTTATAGGCACACGTGGGTGCGTCGGTTTTAGCCGAAACAAAAAAGTTCAAAAAGCATCAAAACATGAGTTTTGGACATATTGGAGAGGATTGGGTGCGTATGTGTCGAAAAATCACTCGGTGTGATGTTTTTAGCCAGAACGAAAAAGTTCAAAAAGCACCAAAAGATGTGTTTTGGACATATTATAGTGGATTGGCTGCGTCCGTGCTTAAAAATCACTCCGTGACTCACGCGGCAAACTTTTTTCAATTAATGCCAATTTTGGCACATGTGGGTGCGATGTTTTTAGCTGGAACGAAAAAGTTCAAAAAGCACCGAAACATGACTTTTGGACATATTGGAGTCCATTGGGTGCGTTCGTGTCGAAAAATCACTCCGTAACTCGCCCGGCGAACTTTTGTCAATTAATGTCAATATTGGCACACGTGGGTAAGATGCTTTTAGCCGGAACGAAACAGTTCAAAAAGCACCAAAACATGAGTTTAGGATATATTGGAGTGGATTGGGTGCGTCCGTGTTGAAAAATCACTCCGTGACTCGCGCGAGGAACTTTTCTCAATTAATCCCAATATTAGCACACGTGGGTGCGATGTTTTTAGCCAGAACGAAAAAGTTCAAAAAGCATTAAAACATGTGTTTTGGACATATTAGAGTGGATTGGGTGTGTCCGTGTCGAAAAATCACTCAGTGACTCGCGCGGCGAACTTTTGTCAATTAATGCCAATTTTGGCACACGTGGTTGCGATGTTTTTAGGCAAAACGAAAAAGTTCAAAAAGAACCAAAACATGTGTTTGGACATATTAGAGTGGACTGGGTGCGTCCGTGTCGAAAAATCACTTCGTGACTCGGGCGGCAAACTTGTCAATTAATGCCAATATTGGCACACGTGGGTGCGATGTTTTTAGCCGGAACGAAGAAGTTCGAAAAGCACCAAAACATGACTTTTGGACATATTGGAGTCCATTGGGTGCGTCCTTGTCGAAAAATCACTCCGTGACTCGCCCGGCGAACTTTTGTCAATTAATGTCAATATTGGCACACGTCGGTACGATGTTTTTAGTCGGAATGAAACAGTTCAAAAGCACGAAAACATGCGTTTTGGATATATTGGAGTGGATTGAATGCGCCCAGACCGAAAAATCACTACGTTACTCACGGGCGACCTTTTGTCAATTAATACCAATATTGGCTCATATAGGCACTCGTGGGTGCAATACTTTTAGCCGGAACGAAAAAGTTCGAAAAGCACCAAAACATGCGTTTCGGATATATTGGAGTGGATTGGGTGCGTCCGTGTTTAAAAATCACTCCGTGACTCGTGCGAGGAACTTTTCTCAATTAATCCCAATATTGGCACCCGTGGGTGCGATGTTTTTAGCCGGAACGAAAAAGTTCAAAAAGCACCAAAACATGTGTTTTGGACACATTAGAGTGGATTTGGTGTGTCCGTGTCGAAAAATCACTCCGTGACTCGCGCGGCGAACTTTTGTCAATTAATGCCAATTTTGGCACATGTGGGTGCGATGTTTTTAGCCGGAACGAAAAAGTTCAAAAAGCACCGAAACATGACTTTTGGACATATTGGAGTCCATTGGGTGCGTTCGTGTCGAAAAATCACTCCGTAACTCGCCCGGCGAACTTTTGTCAATTAATGTCAATATTGGCACACGTGGGTACGATGTTTTTAGCCGGAACGAAACAGTTCAAAAAGCACGAAAACATGAGTTTAGGATATATTGGAGTGGATTGGGTGCGTCCGTGTTGAAAAATCACTCCGTGACTCGCGCGAGGAACTTTTCTCAATTAATCCCAATATTGGCACACGTGGGTGCGATGTTTTTAGCCAGAACGAAAAAGTTCAAAAAGCATTAAAACATGTGTTTTGGACATATTAGAGTGGATTGGGTGTGTCCGTGTCGAAAAATCACTCAGTGACTCGCGCGGCGAACTTTTGTCAATTAATGCCAATTTCGGCACACGTGGTTGCGATGTTTTTAGCCAAAACGAAAAAGTTGAAAAAGAACCAAAACATGAGTTTGGACATATTAGAGTGGATTGTGTGCGTCCGTGTCGAAAAATCACTTCGTGACTCGGGCGGCAAACTTTTGTCAATTAATGCCAATATTGGCACACGTGGGTGCGATGTTTTTAGCCGGAACGAAGAAGTTCGAAAAGCACCAAAACATGACTTTTGGACATATTGGAGTCCATTGGGTGCGTCCTTGTCGAAAAATCACTCCGTGACTCGCCCGGCGAACTTTTGTCAATTAATGTCAATATTGGCACACGTCGGTACGATGTTTTTAGTCGGAATGAAACAGTTCAAAAGCACGAAAACATGAGTTTTGGACATATTGGAGTGGATTGAATGCGCCCAGACCGACAAATCACTACGTGACTCACGGGCGACCTTTTGTCAAGTAATACCAATATTGGCTCATATAGGCACTCGTGGGTGCAATACTTTTAGCCGGAACGAAAAAGTTCGAAAAGCACCAAAGCATGCGTTTCGGATATATTGGAGTGGATTGGGTGCATCCGTGTTTAAAAATCACTCCGTGACTCGCGCGAGGAACTTTTCTCAATTAATCCCAATATTGGCACCCGTGGGTGCGATGTTTTTAGCCAGAACGAAAAAGTTCAAAAAGCACCAAAACATGTGTTTTGGACATATTAGAGTGGATTTGGTGTGTCCGTGTCGAAAAATCACTCCGTGACTCACGCGGCAAACTTTTCTCAATTAATGCCAATATTGGCACAGGTGGTTGCGATGTTTTTAGCTGAAACGAAGAAGTTCAAAAAGCACAAAAACATGAGTTTAGGATATATTGGAGTGGATTGGGTGCGTCCGTGTTGAAAAATCACTCCGTGACTCGCGCGAGGAACTTTTCTCAATTAATCCCAATATTGGCACCCGTGCGTGCGATGTTTTTAGCCAGAACGAAAAAGTTCAAAAAGCACCAAAACATGTGTTTTGGACATATTAGAGTGGATTTGGTGTGTCCGTGTCGAAAAATCACTCCGTGACTCACGCGGCAAACTTTTCTCAATTAATGCCAATATTGGCACAGGTGGTTGCGATGTTTTTAGCCGAAACGAAGAAGTTCAAAAAGCACAAAAACATGAGTTTAGGATATATTGGAGTGGATTGGGTGCGTCCGTGTTGAAAAATCACTCCGTGACTCGCGCGAGAAACTTTTCTCAATTAATCCCAATATTGGCACCCGTGCGTGCGATGTTTTTAGCCAGAACGAAAAAGTTCAAAATGCACCAAAACATGAGTTTTGGAAATATTTTAGAGTGGACTGGGTGTGTCCGTGTTAAAAAATCACTCCGTGACTCGCGCGGCGAACTTTTGTCAATTAATGCCAATTTTGGCACATGTGGTTGCGATGTTTTTAGCCGGAACGAAAAAGTTCAAAAAGCACCGAAACATGTGTTTGGACATATTAGAGTGGATTGGGTGCGTCTGTGTCGAAAAATCACTCCGTGACTCGCCCAGCGAAGTTTTGTCAATTAATGCCAATTTTGGCACATGTGGGTACGATGTTTTTAGCCGGAACAAAACAGTTCAAAAAGCTAAAAAACATGAGTATTGGACATATTGGAGAGGATTGGATGCGACCATGCCGAAAAATCTCTACGTGACTCACGCGGCGACGTTTTGTCAATTAATGCCAATATTGGCTCAGATAGGTACTCGTGGGTGCAATGTTTTTAGCCCGAACGAAAAAGTTCAAAAAGCACCAAAACATGTGTTTCGGATACGTTGGAGTGGATTGGGTGCGTCCGTGTCGAAAAATCACTCCGTGACTCGCGCGAGGAAGTTTTCTCAATTAATCCCAATATTGGCATTCGTGGGTGCGATGTTTTTAGCCCGAACGAAAAAGTTCAAAAAGCACCAAAAACATGTGTTTTGGACATATTAGAGTGGATTGGGTGCGTCCGTGTTTAAAAATCACTACGTGACACGCGCGGAGAACTTTTCTTAATTAATCCCAATATTGCCACACGTGGGTGCGATGTTTTTAGTCGGAACGAAAAAGTTCAAAAAGGACCAAAACATGTGTTTGGACATTTAGAGTGGATTGTGTGTGTCCGTGTCGAAAAATCACTTCATGACTCGGGCGGCAATCTTTTGTCAATTAATGCCAATATTGACACACGTGGGTGCGATGTTTTTAGCCAGAACGTAGAAGTTCGAAAAGCACCAAAACATGACTTTTGGACATATTGGAGTCCATTGGGTGCGTCCTTGTCGAAAAATCACTCCGTGACTCGCCCGGCGAATTTTTGTCAATTAATGTCAATATTGGCACACGTGGGTACGATGTTTTTAGCCGGAATGAAACAGTTCAAAAGCACGAAAACATGAGTTTTGGACATATTGGAGTAGATTTAATGCGCCAGACCGAAAAATCACTACGTGACTCACGGGCGACCTTTTGTCAATTCATACCAATATTGGCTCATATAGGCACTCGTGGGTGCAATGTTTTTAGCCCGAACGAAAAAGTTCAAAAAGCACCAAAACATGTGTTTCGGATGCGTTGGAGTGGATTGGGTGCGTCCGTGTTGAAAAATCACTCCGTGAGTCGCGCGAGGAACTTTTCTTATTTAATCCCAATATTGGCACCCATGGGTGCGATGTTTTTAGCCAGAACGAAAAAGTTTACAAAGCACCAAAACATGAGTTTTGGAAATATTAGAGTGGACTGGGTGTGTCCGTGTCGAAAAATCACTCCGTGACTCGCGCGGCGAACTTTTGTCAATTAATGCCAATATTGGCACACGTGGGTGCGATGTTTTTAGCCGGAACGAAAAAGTTCAAAAAGCACCAAAACATGTATTTTGGAAATATTAGAGTGGATTGGGTGCGCCCGTGCTTAAAAATCACTCCGTGACTCGCCCGGCGAACTTTTGTCAATTAATGTCAATATTGGCACACGTGGGTGCGATGTTTTTAGCCAGAACGAAAAAGTTCAAAAAGCTAAAAAACATGAGTATTGGACATATTGGATTGGATTGGATGCGTCCATGCCGAAAAATAACTCCGTGACTCGCCCGGCGAACATTTGTCAATTAATGTCAATATTGGCACACGTGGGTACGATGTTTTTAGTCAGAACGAAATAGTTCAAAAAGCACAAAAACATGAGTATTGGACATATTGGAGTGGATGGGATGCGTCCATGCCGAAAAATCTCTACGTGACTCACGCGGCGACGTTTTGTCAACTAATGCCAATATTGGCTCATATAGGTACTCGTGGGTGCAATGTTTTTTAGCCGGAACGAAAAAGTTCAAAAAGCACCAAAACATGTGTTTCGGATATATTGGAGTGGATTGGGTGTGTCCGCGTCGAAAAATCACTCCGTGACTCGCGCGGTGAACTTTTGTCAATTAATGCCAATATTGGCACACGTGGGTTCTATGTTTTTAGCAGGAACGAAAAAGTTCAAAATGCAGAAAAATAGGACTTTTGGACATATTGGAGTCCATTGGGTGCGTCCTTGTCGAAAAATCACTCCGTGACTCGCCCGGCGAACTTTTGTGAGTTATTGTCAATATCGGCACACGTGGGTACGATGTTTTTAGCCGGAACGAAACAGTTCAAAAAGCTCCAAAACATGAGTTTTGGACATATTGGAGGGGATTGAATGCGTCCATACCGAAAAATCACTACGTGACTCACGCGGCGACCTTTTGTCAATTAATACCAATATTGGCTCATGTAGGCACTCGTGGGTGCAATGTTTTTAGCCAGAACGAAAAAGTTCAAAAAGCACCAAAACATGTGTTTCGAATATATTGGAGTGGATTGGGTGCGTCCGTGTCGAAAAATCACTCCGTGACTCGTAAGGTGAACTTTTGTCAATTAATGCCAATATTGGCACACGTGGGTGCGATGTTTTTAGCTGAAACGGAAAAGTTCGAAAAGCACCAAAACATGAGTTTAGAACATATTGGAGTGGATTGGGTGTGTCCGTGTTTAAAAATCACTCCGTAACTTACGCGGTGAATGTTGTTCAATTAGTGCCAATATTGGCACAAGTGGGTGCGATGTTTCCAGCCGGACCGAAAAAGTTGAAAAAGCACCAAAACATGTGTTTTGGACATATTAGAGTGGATTGGGTGCGTCGGTGTCGAAAAATCACTCCGTGACTCGCGCGGCGAACTTTTGTCAATTAAAGCCAATATAGGCACTCGTGGGTGCAATGTTTTTAGCCGGAACGAAAAAGTTCAAAATGCAGAAAAACAGGACTTTTGGACATATTGGAGTCCATTGGGTGCGTCCTTGTCGAAAAATCACTCCGTGACTCGCCCGGCGAACTTTTGTCAATTATTGTCAATATTGGCACACGTGGGTACGATGTTTTTAGCCGGAACGAAACAGTTCAAAAAGCTCCAAAACATGAGTTTCGGACATATTGGAGTGAATTGAATGCGCCTAGACCGAAAAATAACTACGTGACTCACGGGCGACCTTTTGTCAATTAATACCAATATTGGCTCCTATAGGCACTCGTGGGTGCAATGTTTTTAGCCGGAACGAAAAAGTTCAAAAAGCACCAAAACATGCGTTTCGGATATATTGGAGTGGATTGGGTGCGTCCGTGTCGAAAAATCACTCCGTGACTCGCGCGGTGAACTTTTGTCAATTAATGTCGATAATTGCACACGTGGTTTGCGATGTTTTTAACCAGAACGAAACAGTTTAAAAAGCACCAAAACATGAGTTTGGACATATTGGAGTGGATTGAATGCGTCCACGCTGAAAAATCACTACGTGACTCATGCGGCGACCATTTGTCAATTAATATCAATATTGGCTCATATAGGCACTCGTGGGTGCAATGTTTTTAGCCGGAACGAAAAAGTTCAAAAAGCACCAAAACATGCGTTTCGCACATATTGGAGTGGATTGGGTGCGTCCGTGTTTAAAAATCTCCGTAACTCGCGCGGCGAACTTTTGTCAATTAATGCCAATATTGGCACACGTGGTTGCGATGTTTTTAGCCGGAACGAAGAAGTTCGAAAAGCACCAAAACATGTGTTTTGGACATATTAGAGTGGATTGAATGCGTCCATGCCAAAAAATCACTACGTGACTCACGCGACGACCTTTTGTCAATTAATACCAATATTGGCTCATGTAGGCACGCGTGGGTGCATTGTTTTTAGCCAGAACGAAAAGGTTCAAAAAGCACCAAAACATGCGTTTCGAATATATTGGAGTGGATTGGGTGCGTCCGTGTCGAAAAATCACTCCGTGGCTCGTAAGGTGAACTTTTGTCAATTAATGCCAATATTGGCACACGTGGGTGCGATGTTTTTAGCTGAAACGGAAAAGTTCGAAAAGCACCAAAACATGAGTTTAGAATATATTGGAGTGGATTGGGTGTGTCCGTGTTTAAAAATCACTCCGTAACTTACGCGGTGAACATTGTTCAATTAGTGCCAATATTGGCACAAGTGGGTGCGATGTTTCCAGCCGGAACGAAAAAGTTCAAAAAGCACCAAAACATGACTTTTGGACATATTAGAGTGGATTGGGTGCGTCCGTGTCGAAAAATCACTCCGTGACTCGCGCGGCGAACTTTTGTCAATTAATACCAATATTGGCTCATATAGGCACTCGTGGGTGCAATATTTTTAGCCGGAACGAAGAAGTTCGAAAAGCACCAAAACATGACTTTTGGACATATTGGAGTCCATTGGGTACGTCCTTGTCGAAAAATCACTCAGTGACTCGCCCGGCGAACTTTTGTCAATTAATGTCAATATCGGCACACGTGGGTACGATGTTTTTAGCCGGAACGAAACAGTTCAAAAAGCACCAAAACATGAGTTTTTGACATATTGGAGTGGATTGAATGCGCCTAGACCGAAAAATCACTACGTGACTCACGGGCGACCTTTTATCAATTAATACCAATATTGGCTCATATAGGCACTCGTGGGTGCAATGTTTTTAGCCGGAACGAAAAAATTTAAAAAGCACCAAAAGATGCGTTTCGGATATATTGGAGTGGGCTGGGTGCGTCCGTGTCGAAAAATCACTCCGTGACTCGCGCGGTGAACTTTTGTCAATTAATGTCGATAATTGCACACGTGGTTTGCGATGTTTTTAACCGGAACGAAACAGTTTAAAAAGCACCAAAACATGAGTTTGGACATATTGGAGTGGATTGAATGCGTCCACGCTGAAAAATCACTACGTGACTCACGCGGCGACCATTTGTCAATTAATATCAATATTGGCTCATATAGGCACTCGTGGGTGCAATGTTTTTAGCCGGAACGAAAAAGTTCAAAAAGCACCAAAACATGCGTTTCGCACATATTGGAGTGGATTGGGTGCGTCCGTGTTTAAAAATCACTCCGTAACTCGCGCGGCGAACTTTTGTCAATTAATGCCAATATTGGCACACGTGGTTACGATGTTTTTAGCCGGAACGAAGAAGTTCGAAAAGCACCAAAACATGTGTTTTGGACATATTGGAGTGGATTGAATGCGTCCATGCCGAAAAATCACTACGTGACTCACGCGACGACCTTTTGTCAATTAATACCAATATTGGCTCATGTAGGCACTCGTGGGTGCATTGTTTTTAGCCGGAACGAAAAGGTTCAAAAAGCACCAAAACATGCGTTTCGAATATATTGGAGTGGATTGGGTGCGTCCGTGTCGAAAAATCACTCCGTGGCTCGTAAGGTGAACTTTTGTCAATTAATGCCAATATTGGCACACGTGGGTGCGATGTTTTTAGCTGAAACGGAAAAGTTCGAAAAGCACCAAAACATGAGTTTAGAACATATTGGAGTGGATTGGGTGTGTCCGTGTTTAAAAATCACTCCGTAACTTATGCGGTGAACATTGTTCAATTAGTGCCAATATTGGCACAAGTGGGTGCGATGTTTCCAGCCGGAACGAAAAAGTTCAAAAAGCACCAAAACATGACTTTTGGACATATTAGAGTGGATTGGGTGCGTCCGTGTCGAAAAATCACTCCGTGACTCGCGCGGCGAACTTTTGTCAATTAATACCAATATTGGCTCATATAGGCACTCGTGGGTGCAATATTTTTAGCCGGAACGAAGAAGTTCGAAAAGCACCAAAACATGACTTTTGGACATATTGGAGTCCATTGGGTACGTCCTTGTCGAAAAATCACTCAGTGACTCGCCCGGCGAACTTTTGTCAATTAATGTCAATATCGGCACACGTGGGTACGATGTTTTTTGCCGGAACGAAACAGTTCAAAAAGCACCAAAACGTGAGTTTTTGACATATTGGAGTGGATTGAATGCGCCTAGACCGAAAAATCACTACGTGACTCACGGGCGACCTTTTATCAATTAATACCAATATTGGCTCATATAGGCACTCGTGGGTGCAATGTTTTTAGCCGGAACGAAAAAATTTAAAAAGCACCAAAAGATGCGTTTCGGATATATTGGAGTGGGCTGGGTGCGTCCGTGTCGAAAAATCACTCCGTGACTCGCGCGGTGAACTTTTGTCAATTAATGTCGATAATTGCACACGTGGTTTGCGATGTTTTTAACCGGAACGAAACAGTTTAAAAAGCACCAAAACATGAGTTTGGACATATTGGAGTGGATTGAATGCGTCCACGCTGAAAAATCACTACGTGACTCACGCGGCGACCATTTGTCAATTAATATCAATATTGGCTCATATAGGCACTCGTGGGTGCAATGTTTTTAGCCGGAACGAAAAAGTTCAAAAAGCACCAAAACATGCGTTTCGCACATATTGGAGTGGATTGGGTGCGTCCGTGTTTAAAAATCACTCCGTAACTCGCGCGGCGAACTTTTGTCAATTAATGCCAATATTGGCACACGTGGTTACGATGTTTTTAGCCGGAACGAAGAAGTTCGAAAAGCACCAAAACATGTGTTTTGGACATATTGGAGTGGATTGAATGCGTCCATGCCGAAAAATCACTACGTGACTCACGCGACGACCTTTTGTCAATTAATACCAATATTGGCTCATGTAGGCACTCGTGGGTGCATTGTTTTTAGCCGGAACGAAAAGGTTCAAAAAGCACCAAAACATGCGTTTCGAATATATTGGAGTGGATTGGGTGCGTCCGTGTCGAAAAATCACTCCGTGGCTCGTAAGGTGAACTTTTGTCAATTAATGCCAATATTGGCACACGTGGGTGCGATGTTTTTAGCTGAAACGGAAAAGTTCGAAAAGCACCAAAACATGAGTTTAGAACATATTGGAGTGGATTGGGTGTGTCCGTGTTTAAAAATCACTCCGTAACTTATGCGGTGAACATTGTTCAATTAGTGCCAATATTGGCACAAGTGGGTGCGATGTTTCCAGCCGGAACGAAAAAGTTCAAAAAGCACCAAAACATGACTTTTGGACATATTAGAGTGGATTGGGTGCGTCCGTGTCGAAAAATCACTCCGTGACTCGCGCGGCGAACTTTTGTCAATTAATACCAATATTGGCTCATATAGGCACTCGTGGGTGCAATATTTTTAGCCGGAACGAAGAAGTTCGAAAAGCACCAAAACATGACTTTTGGACATATTGGAGTCCATTGGGTACGTCCTTGTCGAAAAATCACTCAGTGACTCGCCCGGCGAACTTTTGTCAATTAATGTCAATATCGGCACACGTGGGTACGATGTTTTTTGCCGGAACGAAACAGTTCAAAAAGCACCAAAACGTGAGTTTTTGACATATTGGAGTGGATTGAATGCGCCTAGACCGAAAAATCACTACGTGACTCACGGGCGACCTTTTATCAATTAATACCAATATTGGCTCATATAGGCACTCGTGGGTGCAATGTTTTTAGCCGGAACGAAAAAATTTAAAAAGCACCAAAAGATGCGTTTCGGATATATTGGAGTGGGCTGGGTGCGTCCGTGTCGAAAAATCACTCCGTGACTCGCGCGGTGAACTTTTGTCAATTAATGCTAATATTACCACACGTGGGTGCGATGTTTTTAGCCGGAACGAAAAAGTTCAAAAAGCACCAAAACATGTGTTTGGACATATTAGAGTGGATTGGGTGCGTCCGTGTCGGAAAATCACTTCGTGACTCGGGCGGCAAACTTTTGTCAATTAATGCCAATATTGCCACACGTGGGTTCTGATGAGGACACCGACTACAACACGAGTACACCTACACCAGCAGATGTTCCTCCACCTCAGGCTCCACCTTCTGGGCCAATCACTAGGTCCCGTGCGAGAGAATTAAACTTGGTCATGCTGCTGAAGAATGAAGGCCCAGAAGAATAGAAGCTGGCCCAACAGGAGGCCCATGTGTGGGCGCCTAGGGTTGGGCGCCAGGGGCACGCGCGCATCCCCCTCCTGGCCGCGCGCCTCCTCCTCCTGGCGGCCAGGGGCGCGCCCCCTTTTCTTCATCTATTTAGATAGAGGCTAACTTTATTTTCCAATCTGAGTTTTGTTTTACATCTAGCTATAGCTACTCTCGAACACGCGCAAATCAGCGTTGTCCTCGTGTGATTCAGAACTCCACCTTCGAGTGATATTAAGATTGCTCGCATCATTTTCTTGTTCGTTTTTCGATTGCGCACAGGAAACGATCTTCGTGATCAGGCTGATCTTGCGACAACAAGGTCGGTAACCACAGGGAGTTGGTTCAGCGATTGCATTGGCGCTTCGTGTTCGCTCGTCGTAGTTGGATCGTGAGGGTCTACTTCCACCAAATCGAATTTTCCTCCACTCACCGAAAGATCGGGCACTCCAGTTCTATCAAGTGGTATCAGATTTCCAGGTTGATCGGTGAGTTTATCGAGTGTTTTTTTCCATTACCTACAGTCCACACAACCCAAAAAAAAATTTATTATCAGGTTAGATCCTTGTCCGAGCACCCTTTTGGAGCCTTGCACTCTCTTTCAATAATTTGCATTGTTGAACTTGTGTGCTTACGCGTTCAATTGCTGCTGGTTACTTTGTGCTCTATCCTTGTTTTTTTTTCGTTTCTTCTAACCCTAACGCCGACCTGCCCCTGATCGCCCCTCCGCTGCCTTGTGTGTTTGGGAAAGTCAAAAAAAAAAGGAAAGCAGTCAAAAAAAAAAGAGGAAAGCAAAGAGGGAACACGCACCACAAAAAATTGGTTGCCTCATCTTGGCTGATCTCGGCTCACTCTTTTTTTTACCGAAATACCCCTACCCTTCCAGAAAAAGTGTGTGTGGTGACTTGCTCTTTTGTATTCCTTTGTTCATATAATCAGTTTGTGAGTTTCTCCCCCAAAAAAAAAGAGAAAAAAAAAAGACAAAACAAAACAGAAAAAGGACAAAGACGGAAACAGACAGGAAGTGGGCGCTCTCGTTTTGGGGCGTCGGCCTTCTGCTCCCTTCCCTGATTTCCTTTGTTATCCTCCTACTCACCTTGTTCCACTTTTGCACGGTGTCTCCAGCAGCTTTGCACAAGTTTAGCACTATAATTCAACTTTGCATTATTGTTTGATTGTGCTAATCCTTAATTTGAGTGCAGCCTACCTAGAACTCCACATATTTCTACGACGAGCAGATTTTGTTTCTCCAGGCAATCGCTCCTCCAATCTTTCGCGCGTTCCACCGGTTGGCTGCAGTTCACCCCTGTGTGCGTGGTAAGAACGGATAAGACTTTGATAACAGCACTGTAGTGAGCGCCTTGTGAGCCGTACACCTTTGTTGTCGTTGATTTTGTTTTGTGTTTGCGCTAACCATGGCAGACGACGACGACACGAAGGATGCGCAGCTGCAGGACATGCGGACTCAAGTTGATGGACTTGCCGCGGACATGCACACGATGCATGAACGGCTTGACTCCACGGTCACTTCGGCAAACGAGCGGTTCGATCAGCTCGACCTCGCGCAGACGGCCACTAAGACCACGCTCGACGCCGTTGTGGCACGTCTCGATGCGTTGAACACGCTGATCACAGAGTTCCAGAAGGATTATGGCGGTGACACGGAGCAGGACGATAGAAACCGCCGAGGCCGCGCCCGCCGTGTGGTACGTCCCCCCGTTAATGATTCATTTTCTAAGATTAAATTTAAAATTCCATCTTTTAATGGCAAATATGATCGTGCTGCATATCTTGATTGGGAATTAGAGGTCGAATAGAAATTTTCATGCCATGATATTCCTGATAATTCTCAAGTTAAGGCTGCTATTAGTGAATTTACTGATTTTGCTTTAATTTGGTGGCGTGAATATAAACAAACACATCCCACATCCACTCCCACCACATGGGCTCAACTAAAAGCTGCTATGCGACATAGATTTGTGCCTTCCTATTATGCCCGCGATTTGCTTAATAAAATGCAGCGTTTTCAGCAAGGTCAACAATCTGTTGAGGACTATTACTAGGAACTACAAAAGGGTATGATCCGTTGTGGTTTATTTGAGGAGGATGACGCTGCTATGGCACGTTTTCGTGGTGGTTTGAACCGCGAAATTCAGGATATACTTGATTATAAGGAGTATGCTTATATGACCACATTATTTGAATATGCTTGCAAAGCTGAACGTGAAGTGCAGGGACGCCGCTCGAAGACATATACTAACTCTTTTGCAGGGAGAAGTTCAGCACCGCCGGCCAAACCTGCACCGTCCACCCCCACCACTACAACGCGCGAGAAGACGTCCACACCTGCCGCGCCACCACCCACGGGAGCTGCCCCTTCCACAGGACGTACACGGGATATACAGTGTCATCGTTGCAAAGGATTTGGGCATATGATGCGGGACTGTCCAAACAAGAGTACTTTGCTCATCCGTGACAATGGTGAGTACTCGTCTGGAAGTGATTCCGAGGAAACTCGACATGCTATGCTTGCCACTGACCATGCAGCTAATGCGGAGGTACATGTCAACCCGGGCGATGCCGACAGGTATGAAAGTCTTGTTGCGCAGCGTGTTCTTAGTACACAGGTCGCCTCGCCCGAGAAGAACCAGCACCACACTCTGTTCCATACTAAGTGCGTTGTCCAGGAGCGGTCGATTCGCATCATCATCGACAGCGGCAGCTGCAACAATTTGGCGAGTACTGTGCTGGTAGAAAAATTATCTTTACCCACTCGTAAGCATCCGAACCCGTATCACATTCAATGGCTTAATGATGGTGGAAAAATTAGAGTAACACGGTCGGTTCGTGTTCCTTTCTCCATGGGTGCTTATTCTGATTTTGGGTTATATGAATGGTTGGTTATGCCGTTTGGATTGACTAATGCTCCCAGCACCTTTATGCGTTTAATGAATGAAGTTCTGAGGCCCTTCATAGGATTGTTTGTTGTTGTCTATTTCGATGATATCCTTATCTACAGCAAGTCTGTGGAAGAGCATTTAGAACATTTGCGTGCTGTTTTTGATACGTTGCGTGCTGCTAACTTGTTTGGTAACTTGGAAAAATGCATCTTTTGCACACAACGTGTCTCGTTTCTTGGCTATGTTGTTACTCCACAGGGCGTTGAGGTGGATAGCAGCAAGATCGACGCCATTCGGGAATGGCCTACACCGACGACGGTCACACAGATTCGGAGCTTTCTTGGACTTGCAGGTTTCTATCGCAGGTTCGTCCGTGATTTTAGCTCCATTGCGGCGCCTCTACATGAGCTTACAAAGAAAGGTGTGCCGTTTACTTGGAGTGATTCGCAGGAGGTCGCATTCAACACTTTGAAAGATAAGTTAACACATGCTCCTCTCTTGCAATTGCCTGATTTTGGTAAAATATTTGAGCTTGAATGTGATGCCAGTGGTATTGGGCTAGGTGCTGTTTTGTTACAAGAAGGAAAACCGGTTGCTTATTTTAGTGAAAAATTAAGCGGTGCCAGCTTGCGATACTCTACCTATGATAAGGAACTTTATGCTCTAGTACGCACTTTGCAAACATGGCAGCACTATCTTTGGCATCGTGAGTTTATTATTCACTCTGATCATGAGGCTTTAAAACACATTCGTACCCAAACCAATCTGAACCGTCGTCATGCTAATTGGGTAGAATTCATTGAGTCTTTTCCTTACATTATTAAACCCAAGAATGGGAAGGAAAATGTTATTGCTGATGCTTTGTCTCGTCGATATACCATGCTGTCCCAGTTGGATTTTAAAATCTTTGGCTTGCAAACTGTGAAAGATCAATATGTCGACGATGCTGATTTTCAAGATATCTTAGTTCATTGTATGAATGGCAAACCATGGGGCAAATTTCACATGCAGGATGGGTTCCTGTTTCGCGCTAACAAGCTGTGTGTTCCAGCAAGCTCGGTTCGTCTTTTGTTGTTACAGGAAGCACATGGCGGCGGTCTTATGGGACATTTTGGCGTCTACAAGACACATGAGGTGCTGGCTGGCCATTTCTTTTGGCCCCGGATGCGCTGTGATGTTGAGCGTCTTGTTGCCCGCAGCACTACTTGTCAGAAAGCTAAGTCACGACTAAACAACCATGGTTTGTATATGCCTTTGCCCGTCCCTACTTCCCCTTGGCTTGACATTTCTATGGACTTTGTTTTGGGATTACCTCGAACTAAGAAGGGGAGGGACAATATTTTTGTGGTTGTTGATCGCTTCTCCAAAATGACTCATTTTATACCTTGTCATAAGACTAATGATGCTAGCAATGTTGCTGAATTGTTCTTTAGAGAGATTATTCGTTTGCACGGTATTCCAAATACAATAGTCTCGGATCGTGATGCTAAGTTTCTCAGTCATTTTTGGAGATCACTGTGGAATAAAATGGGAACTAAATTGCTGTTTAGCACCACTTGTCACCCTCAGACTGATGGACAAACTGAGGTGGTTAATCGAACTTTATCAACCATGCTTAGGGCTGTTTTAGATAAAAACTTGAAACGTTGGGAAGATTGCTTGCCTCATGTTGAGTTTGCTTATAATCATGCAACGCATTCTTCTACAAAGATGTGTCCCTTTCAGGTTGTTTATGGCTATATTCCTCGGGCGCCTATTGATTTGTTTGCGCTTGATGCTGAGGATGCCCCGCACATAGATGCTGCTGCACATGTTGACCACATGATTAGTTTGCATGAACAAACTCAACAAAACATTGCTGCTGCTAATGCTAAATATCAGGTTGCAGGTAGTAAAGGGAGAAAACATGTTACTTTTGAACTTGGTGATATGGTTTGGTTGCATCTAAGAAAGGATCGATTTCCCACTTTACGCCATTCTAAATTGATGCCTCGTGCTGCTGGTCCTTTTAAGATACTAACCAAGATTAATGATAATGCTTATATCCTTGACCTGCCTACGGAGTTTGGTGTTTCCACTAGTTTTAATGTTGCAGATTTGAAACTGTATGCGGGCGAAGATGAGGAGTTGCCGTCGAGGACGACTTCAGTTCAAGAAGGGGAGGATGATGAGGACACCGACTACAACACGAGTACACCTACACCAGCAGATGTTCCTCCACCTCAGGCTCCACCTTCTGGGCCAATCACTAGGTCCCGTGCGAGAGAATTAAACTTGGTCATGCTGCTGAAGAATGAAGGCCCAGAAGAATAGAAGCTGGCCCAATAGGAGGCCCATGTGTGGGCGCCTAGGGTTGGGCGCCAGGGGCACGCGCGCATCCCCCTCCTGGCCGCGCGCCTCCTCCTCCTGGCCGCCAGGGGCGCGCCCCCTTTTCTTCCTCTATTTAGATAGAGGCTAACTTTATTTACCAATCTGAGTTTTGTTTTACATCTAGCTTTAGCTACTCTCGAACACGCGCAAATCAGCACTGTCCTCGTGTGATTCAGAACTCCACCTTCGAGTGATATTAAGATTGCTCGCATCATTTTCTTGTTCGTTTTTCGATTGCGCACAGGAAACGATCTTCGTGATCAGGCTGATCATGCGACAACAAGGTCGGTAACCACAGGGAGTTGGTTCAGCGATTGCATTGGCGCTTCGGGTTCGCTTGTCGTAGTCGGATCGTGAGGGTCTACTTCCACCAAATCGAATTTTCCTCCAGTTACCGAAAGATCGGGCACTCCAGTTCTATCAGGTTCTATGTATTTAGCTAGAAAGAAAAAGTTCAAAATGCACCAAAACATGACTTTTGGACATATTGGAGTCCATTGGGTGCGTCCTTGTCGAAAAATCACTCCGTGACTCGCCCGGCGAATTTTTATCAATTAACGTCAATATTGGCACACGTGGGTACGATGTTTTTAGTCGGAACGAAACAATTCAAAAAGCAAAAAAACATGAGTATTGGACATATTGGAGTGGATGGGATGCGTCCATGCCGAGAAATAACTACGTTAGTCACGCGGCGACGTTTTGTCAATTAATGCCAATATTGGCTCATATAGGTACTCGTGGGTGCAATGTTTTTAGCCGGAACGAAAAAGCTCAAAAAGCACCAAAACATGTGTTTCGGATATTTTGGTGTGGATTGGGTGTGTCCGTGTCGAAAAATCACTACGTGACTCGCGCGGTGAACTTTATTCAATTAATGCCAATATTGGCACACGTGGTTGCGATGTTTTTAGCTGAAACGAAAAAGTTCGAAAAGCACCAAAACATGAGTTTAGGACATATTGGAGTGGATTGGGTGCGTCCGTGTGTAAAAATCGAGTGGATTAGGTGCGTCCGTGTATAAAAATCACTCCGTAACTCACGCGACGAACTTTTGTCAATTAATTCCAATATTGGCACACGTGGGTGTGATGTTTTTAGCCGGAACGAAAAAGTTCAAAAAGCACCAAAACTTGTGTTTTGGACATATTATAGTGGATTGGATGCGTTCGTGTCGAAAAAACACTTCGTGACTCGGGCGGCAAATTATTGTCAATTAATGTCGATATTGCCACACGTGGGTTCTATGTTTTTAGCCGGAACGAAAAAGTTCAAAATGCACAAAAACATGACTTTTGGACATATTGGAGTCCATTGGGTGCGTCCTTGTCGAAAAATCACTCCGTGACTCCCCCGGCGAACTTTTGTCAATTAATGTCAATATCGGCACACGTGGGTACGATGTTTTTAGAGGGAACGAAACAGTTCAAAAAGCACAAAAACATGAGTATTGGACATATTGGAGTGGATGGGATGCGTCCATGCCGAAAAATCACTATGTGACTCACGCGGCGACGTTTTGTCAATTAATGCCAACATTAGATCATATAGGTACTCGTGGGTGCAATGTTTTTAGCCGGAACGAAAAAGCTCAAAAAGCACCAAAACATGTGTTTCGGATATATTGGTGTGGATTGGGTGTGTCCGTGTCGAAAAATCACTATGTGACTCGCGCGGTGAACTTTATTCAATTAATGCCAATATTGGCACACGTGGTTGCGATGCTTTTAGCCGAAACGAAAAAGTTCGAAAAGCACCAAAACATGAGTTTAGGACATATTGGAGTGGATTGGGTGCGTCCGTGTGTAAAAATCGAGTGGATTAGGTGCGTCCGTGACGAAAAATCACTCCGTGACTTGCGCGACGAACTTTTGTCAATTAATGCCAATATTGGTACAGGTGGGTGCGATGTTTTTAGCCGGAACGAAATAGTTAAAAAAGCACCATAACATGACTTTTGGACATATTGGAGTCCATTGGGGGCGTCCGTGTCGAAAAATCACTCCGTGACTCGCGCGGTGAACTTTTGTCAATTAATGCCAATATTGGCACACGTGGTTGCGATGTTTTTAGTCGAAACGAAAAAGTTCAAAAAGCACCAAACATGAGTTTAGGACATATTGTAGTGGATTGGGTGCGTCCGTGTTGAAAAATCACTCCATGACTCGCGTGGCGAACTTTTGTCAATCAATACCAATATTGGCACACGTGGGTGCGATGTTTTTTCCCGGAACGAAAAAGTTCAAAAAGCACCAAAACATGAGTTTTGGACATATTGGAGTGGATTGGGTGCGTCCGTGTTTCAAAATCACTCCGTGACTCGGGCGGCAAACTTTTGTCAATCAATATCGATATTGGCACACGTGGGTTCTATGATTTTAGCCGGAACGAAAAAGTTCAAAATGCACCAAAACATGACTTTTGGACATATTGGAGTCCATTGGGTGCGTCCTTGTCAAAAAATCACTCCGTGACTCGCCCGGGGAACTGTTGTCAATTAATGTCAATATCGGCACACGTTGGTACGATGTTTTTAGCCGGAACGAAACAGTTCAAAAAGCACCAAAACATGAGTTTTGGATATATTGGAGTGGATTGAATGCGTCCATGCCGAAACATCACTACGTGACTCACGCGGCGACCTTTTGTCAATTAATTGCAATATTGGCTCAAATAGGCACTCGTGGGTGCAATGTTTTTAGCTGAAACGAAAAAGTTTTAAAAGCACCAAAACATGTGTTTCGGAAGTATTGGCGTCGATTGGGTGCGTCCGTGTCGAAAAATCACTCCGTGACTCGCGCGGTGAACTTTTGTCAATTAATGCCAATATTGGCACACGTTGTTGCGATGTTTTTAGCCGAAACGAAAAAGTTCAAAAAGCACCAAAACATGAGTTTAGGACATATTGGAGTGGATTGGGTGCGTCCGTGTTGAAAAATCAGTCCATGACTCGTGTGGCGAACTTGTGTCAATCGATACCAATATTGGCACACGTGGATGCGATATTTTTTGTCGGAACGAAAAAGTTCAAAACGCACCAAAACATGTGTTTGGACATATTAGAGTGGATGCGGTGCGTCCGTGTCGAAAAATCACTTCGTGACTCGGGCGGCAAACTTTTGTCAATCAATATCGATATTGGCTCACGTGGGTTCTATGATTTTAGCCGGAACGAAAAAGTTCAAAATGCACCAAAACATGACTTTTGGACATATTGGAGTCCATTGGGTGCGTCCTTGTCGAAAAATCACTCCATGACTCGCCCGGGGAACTGTTGTCAATTAATGTCAATATCGGCACACGTGGGTACGATGTTTTTAGCCGGAACGAAACAGTTCAAAAAGCACCAAAATATGAGTTTTGGATATATTGGAGTGGAATTAATGCGTCCATGCCGAAACATCACTACGTGACTCACGCGACGACCTTTTGTCAATTAATTGCAATATTGGCTCAAATAGGCACTCGTGGGTGCAATGTTTTTAGCTGGAACGAAAAAGTTCAAAAAGCACCAAAACATGTGTTTCGGAAATATTGGCGTCGATTGGGTGCGTTCGTGTCGAAAAATCACTCCGTGACTCGCGCGGTGAACTTTTGTCAATTAATGCCAATATTGGCACACGTGGTTGCGATGTTTTTAGCCGAAACGAAAAAGTTCAAAAAGCACCAAAACATGAGTTTAGGACATATTGGAGTGGATTGGGTGCGTCCGTGTTGAAAAATCACTCCATGACTCCTGTGGCGAACTTTTGTCAATCGATACCAATATTGGCACACGTGGGTGCGATATTTTTTACCGGAACGAAAAAGTTCAAAAAGCACCAAAACATGAGTTTTGGACATATTGGAGTGGATTGGGTGCGTCCGTCTCGCAAAATCACTCCTCAACTCGCCCGGCGAACTTTTGCCAATTAATATCAATATTGGCACACGTTGGTACGATGTTTTTAGCCGGAAGGAAACAGTTCAAAAAGGAGCAAAACATGAGTTTTGGACATATTGGAGTGGATTGTATGCGTCCATGCTGAAAAATCACTACGTGACTCACGCGGCGACCTTTTGTCAATTAATGCCAATATTAGCTCATATAGGCACTCGTGGGTGCAATGTTTTTAGCCAGAACGAAAAAGTTCAAAAAGAACCAAAACATGTGTTTTGGATATATTGGAGTGGATTGGGTGCGTCCGTGACGAAAAATCACTCCGTGACTTACGCGGCGAACTTTTGTCAATTAATACCAATATTGGTACAGGTGGGTGCGATGTTTTTAGCCGGAACGAAAAAGTTCAAAAAGCACCAAAACATGTGTTGTGGACATATTAGAGTGGATTGGGTGTGTCCGTGTCGAAAAATAACTCCGTGACTCGCGCGGCGAACTTTTGTCAAATAATGCCATTATTGGCACACGTGGATGTGATGTTTTTAGCCGGAACGAAAAAGTTCAAAAAGCACAAAAACATGTGTTTTGGACATATTAGAGTGGATTGGGTGCGTCCGTGTCGAAAAATCACTCCATGACTCGCGTGGCGAAGTTTTGTCAATCAATACCAATATTGGCACACGTGGGTGCGATGTTTTTTGCCGGAACGAAAAAGTTCAAAAAGCACCAAAACATGAGTTTTGGACATATTGGAGTGGATTGGATGCGTCCATGCCGAAAAATCACTACGTGACTCACGCGACGACCTTTTGTCATTTAATGCCAATATTAGCTCATACAGGCACTCGTGGGTGCAATGTTTTTAGCCAGAACGAAAAAGTTCCAAAAGAACCAAAACATGTGTTTTGGATATATTGGAGTGGATTGGGTGCGTCCGTGACGAAAAATCACTCCGTGAATTGCGCAGCGAACTTTTGTCAATTAATGCCAATATTGGTACAGGTGGGTGCGATGTTTTTAGCCGGAACGAAATAGTTAAAAAAGCACCAAAACATGACTTTTGGACATATTGGAGTCCATTGGGGGCGTCCGTGTCGAAAAATCACTCCGTGACTCACGCGGCGAACTTTTGTCAATTAATTCCAATATTGGCACATGTAGGTGCGATGTTTTTAGCCGGAACAAAAAAGTTCAAAAAGCACAAAACATGTGTTTGGTCATATTAGGGTGGATTCGGTGCGTCCATGTCGAAAAATCACTTCGTGACTCGGGCGGAAAACTTTTGTCAATTAACGTCGATATTGGAACACGTGGGTTCTATGTTTTTAGCTGGAACGAAAAAGTTCAAAATGCACCAAAACATGAGTTTAGGACATAGTGGAGTGGATTGGGTGCGTCCGTGTTTAAAAATCACTCTGTGACTCGCGCGGTGAACTTTTGTCAATTAAGGCCAATATTGGCACACGTGGCTACGATGTTTTTAGCCGGAATTAAACAGTTCAAAAAGCACTAAAACATGAGTTTTGGACTTATTGGAGTGGATTGCATGCGTCTATGGCGAAAAATCACTACGTGACTCACGCATCGACCTTTTGTAAATTAATGCCAATATTGGCTCATATAGGCACTCGTGGGTGCAATGTTTTCAGCCGGAGCGAAACAGTTCAAAAAGCACCAAAACATGAGTTTTGGACATATTGGAGAGGATTGGATGCGTCCATGCCGAAAAATCACTACGTGACTCACGCGGCGACCTTTTGTCAATTAATGCCAATATTAGCTCATATAGGCACTCGTGGGTGCAATGTTTTTAGGCAGAACGAAAAAGTTCAAAAAGCACCAAAACATGTGTTTGGACATATTAGAGTGGATTCGGTGCGTCCGTGTCGAAAAATCACTTCGTGACTCGGGCATCAAACTTTTGTCAATTAACGTCGATATTGGAACACGTGGGTTCTATGTTTTTAGTTGGAACGAAAAAGTTCAAAATGCACCAAAACATGAGTTTAGGACATATTGGAGTGGATTGGGTGCGTCCGTGTTTAAAAATCACTCTGTGACTCGCGCGGCGAGCTTTTGTCAATTAAGGCTACGATTTTTTTAGCCGGAATGAAACAGTTCAAAAAGCACCAAAACATGAGTTTTCGACATATTGGAGTGGATTGCATGCGTCTATGGCGAAAAATCACTACGTGACTCATGCATTGACCTTTTGTCAATTAATGTTAATATTGGCTCATATAGGCACTCGTGGGTGCAATGTTTTTAGCCGGAGCGAAAAAGTTCAAAAAGCACCAAAACATGTGTTTTGGATATGTTGGCAGTATGCCATGAGGACCTTCGACCAAGCCTGCCGAAACCAACCAAGCGGCGAGGATCCGATCTCCCAGCACCAAGGCTTGTGGGGCGAAGCCCAACAGCGAAAACCGGTGGCGAAGCCCGATGGCAAGGAGCCACATGGGGCTCCGGTCGGCCTGGGCGAAGCCTACATGGCGAAGGCATGCGCCGAAGGAGGATGGCTTCGCTAGGGCGGACCTGCTCCAAGAAGGGCCGATGGGCCAGCCCAATCACCCCGGTCCATGGGCCAAAGAACCAGTAGCCACCAGGTGGCCCATCAAGGGCCCACGCGCACTCTAATTACATTGAATACCCATGAAAGGGCCCCTTTACGAGGGCGACCATGTAAATTCCCCTGTAAGAGCTCTAAACCCTAATAGGGAGATCTGTAATAGGGTTATAAATAGCCCCCTTGGGCCTTGTAAAAGGGGATCCGATTTTAATACAAAATTTATTACACTTTATTTTCCCAACAACTGTTGAGTATCCACGTCCTTCGACGTATGCGGTTGTCGTTTCGAGAACAGCTGGCGCCGACCGTGGGGACCTCTGAGCGAAACCACTGAGAGCAAATGCCACCGAAAAAGGTCTCAAAAGAGAGGGTTGCAAACCCAAAGGAAGGCACAGCCGAAGAGGTGATGGCCGCTGGCAAAGGCACGGAGCCTCCGGCGCCTACCGAGGCGGTGACTGCGCCGGTGTTTTCGGCGCCCGCGCTGCAACCACCGCTTTCGGCCTCGACCACTCCGGCGGAGCAGGTACTGGAAATCCCTTCGGCAACGCAGCCGGCTTCGACAACAATCGCCGCTGCACAAGTCGATCCTGGCCTTGACGCACAAGCCGAAGCAAACATGGAGGCCATGCGGCAGAACATGGCACGACTCCAGGACATGCTTCGACAAATGCAGGAGCAGCAACAGGTGTACGAAGCGGCACGGTAGGCCAAGATCGCTCTGGCCCCCATCCTCCAGTATTCGGTAGGTTACATCCCGCCTCAAGCCTATCAGCAAGCGCTGGTTCGGCCTCCCACGATCCAAGCACACCCTTCGCTCGGTCAAATGTCACGAGCAATGGCGGAGGGGGCCTCGGCATTGCAGGCACAGCTTCAGGCTTTCCTTCAGCAGCTCAATCAACCCCACATCTCAAGCATAACCCCTTCGGCTCAGCCGGAGGGGGCTCCGGCCAAGGCACTTCAGGGTGGCTGCCGTCGAACCCACCTGTGCCAGGGGCTTCGCCGTGGAATCGGGGGCAACAGTTCGACTTCTACAACACCACCCAAGCGCCACCGTTCGGAAGCGGGCCGCCGAACATTGCAGCCCAACCGCTCCCCCAGGCCATCACCTCACCCTTCGCCACGCCGTATCCACAGTCAAGCGGGCCTTCGCTGCAGGGCACAGTTTGAAAGGCCGGGGGCGAAAAGGGGCTGCCACTGAGTAGAGGGATCAAAATCGTCCGATCCAACCTCAGTTCAAATTCCCACCCGTTCCGCGGTACTCGGGCGAAACAGACCCAAAAGAGTTCCTCTCAATCTACGAGTCCGCGATCGAAGCTGCTCACAGCGATGAAAACACCAAGGCGAAGGTAATCCATCTCGCCCTTGACGGCATCGCCCGTTCTTGGTATTTCAATCTGCCATCCAATAGCATTTACTCATGGGAGCAATTGCGTGATGTTTTCATCCTCAACTTCCGAGGCACCTACGAGGAGCCGAAGACGCAACAGCATTTGCTCGGCATTCGCCAGAGGCCCGGCGAATCAATACGAGAGTACATGCGTCGCTTCTCGTAGGCACGATGACAAGTTCAAGACATAACGGAGGCATCCGTGATCAACGCCGCTTCGACCGGGTTGCTCGAGGGCGAACTCACGAGAAAGATCGCCAACAAGGAGCCGCAAACCCTTGAGCACCTGCTTCGCATCGTTGATGGGTACGCAAGAGGCGAAGAAGACTCCAAGCGAAGACAGGCGATTCAAGCCGAGTACGACAAAGCCTCCATCGCTGCGGCCCAAGCTCAAATGCAAGCGCAAGTCGTCGAACCGGCTCCCCCCGCTGTTCGCCAGCCCCAGCCGGCGAACCAGGGGCAACCGCCCCGGCAAGGCCAAGCTCCCATGACCTGGAGGAAATTTAGGACCGACCGAACAGGCAAGGCAATCATGGCTGTCGAAGAAGTACAAGCGCTCCGCAAGGAGTTCGACGCCCAACAGGGCGGCGGCCATCAGCAGCCCATTCGTGAAAAAGTCAGAAAAGATCTCTATTACGCCTATCATGGGCGGTCTTCGCACACCACCGAGCAGTGCCGAAACATCCGCCAGCGAAACAACGCCCACGAACCAAGGCCACATCAGGGTGTCGCTGTCGAAGCACCTCGCGAAGCGGCCCACGAACAATCGCCTCCAGCCGAACAGCACCAAGACGTGCAGCGCCGAATTATTCAAGTAATCACAAGGGCTGATCCACCAGTCCCGCTGTCGAAGCGGCAGAAGAAGTCGCAGCTGCGAACGGTGCACAACATCACCGCCACAGGCGAAGGGGTCCTGAAGTACTTGAGCCAGATAATTTCTTTCGGGCCGGAAGATGCTGAAGGAGTGTTGTTCCCGCACCAAGACCCCTTGGTGATTTCGGCTGAAGTGGCCGGCTTCGAAGTCCGGTGCATTCTGGTCGATGGAGGTAGCTCGGCTGATGTCATCTTCGCCGAGGCATACGCCAGGATGGGGCTACCAACCTCGGCCCTCACTCAGGCGCCGGCCTCGCTTCGCGGTTTCGGTGGTGAGGCGGTTCAGGTCCTCGGCCAGGCACGGTTGAAGGTTGTCTTCGGCACGGGCGAAAACAGACGCGAAGAGCAGATATTGTTTGACGTCGTCGACATCTCGTACGGCTACAACGCCATCTTCGGCCGCGCAACCCTGAACAAGTTTGAAGCCATCTCCCACCACAACTACCTCAAGCTCAAGATGCCGGGTCCGGCAGGGGTGATTGTTTTCAAGGGGCTTCAGCCTTCGGCCGCGCCGAAAGGCGACTTGGCTATCATCAGCAGGGCGGTGCACAACGTGGAGACCGAACCACATGCTAACCGGGCGCCGAAGCTAGCCCCTCACGGCAAGGTAATCAAGGTGCAAGTGAGTGAGGCGGAACTGTCGAAGCTCGTCCAGCTAGGAGGCGATCTAGGCGAAGAAGAAGCCGCAAAAATCCTGGAAATGCTCAAGAGAAACATCGACATCTTCGCCTGGAGCCCCAGCGAAGTGGGAGGCGTTTCGCCAGAGCTCATCATGCATCACCTGGCCGTCAAGCCGGACGCCGAGCCAAGGAAGCAGAAGCTGCGCAAGATGTCCGCTGATCGCCAAGAAGCAGCGAAGGCCGAAGTGCAAAAGCTTCTCAGGGCCGGGGTGATCAGGGAAATTGATCACCCGGAGTGGCTGG
Source organism: Oryza punctata (assembly GCA_000573905.2). Taxonomy (NCBI): domain Eukaryota; kingdom Viridiplantae; phylum Streptophyta; class Magnoliopsida; order Poales; family Poaceae; genus Oryza; species Oryza punctata. The sequence goes on along the minus strand of CM002493.2, from coordinate 19,976,025 downwards.
CGAACCTGGTCTTGGTAAAGAAGTCGAATGGCAAGTGGCGCATGTGCGTCGACTTCACAGACCTCAACAAGGTTTGTCCGAAGGACGACTTCCCCTTGCCGCGAATCGATCAGCTTGTCGATTCGACGGCTGGCTGCGAGCTCATGAGCTTCTTGGACGCCTACTCTGGCTATCACCAGATCCACATGAATCCAGACGACATCGCCAAGACTGCCTTCATCACGCCGTTCGGCACTTTCTGCCACCTCAGGATGCCTTTCGGCCAGAGGAATGCCGGAGCAACGTTCGCCAGGCTGGTGTACAAGGTGCTTCGCAAGCAACTGGGGCGAAACGTGGAGGCGTACGTCGATGACATTGTCGTGAAAAGCCGTAAGGCCTTCGACCATGTGTCCGATTGGCAAGAGACCTTCGACAACTTGCGTGCGGCGGGTATGAAACTAAACCCAGAAAAGTGTGTTTTTGGAGTTCGCGCCGGCAAGTTGTTAGGTTTTCTTGTCTCCGAAAGGGGTATCGAGGCGAACCCCGAGAAAATCGATGCCATTCAGCAAATGAGGCCACCGTCGAGCGTACGCGAAGTACAGAAGCTCACGGGTCGAATTGCGGCACTCAGTCGTTTTCTCTCAAAAGCAGCCGAAAAGGGCCTGCCATTTTTTAAGACCCTCCGGGGCGCAAGCAAGTTTAGCTGGACTCCCGAATGCCAGGCCGCATTCGAGGAGCTAAAGCAGTATTTGCAAAGCCTACCCGCCCTGGTCAGCCCAACACCAGGAAGCGAAATGTTATTGTATCTAGCGGCTTCGCCAATGGCGGTCAGCGCAGTCCTAGTCCAAGAGACAGAATCAGGGCAGAAACCGGTGTACTTCGTCTCCGAAGCATTACAGGGGGCGAAGACGCGGTACATTGAAATGGAAAAGCTCGCTGACGCCCTGGTGATGGCTTCGCGCAAGCTCAAGCACTACTTCCAGGCCCACAAAATCATAGTGCCTTCGCAATACCCCCTGGGCGAAGTACTGCGGGGTAAGGAAATCTCTGGCAGACTCAGCAAGTGGGCGGTGGAGCTATCCCCCTTCGACCTGCACTTCGTGGTACGCACCGCCATCAAATCTCAAGTCCTGGCCGATTTTGTTGTCGAATGGACTTAGGCGTTCGCCCCCGAACCCCAACCTGTCGAACAGCCTTGGACAATGTATTCCGATGGCTCATGGTCACATAGGGGGGCGGGCGCCGCGGCCGTGCTCATTTCGCCGGGGGGCGTGCCGATCCGGTATGCCGCAAGGCTGCAGTTCGACACAACCAACAACACGGCGGAATACGAAGCAGTGTTGCTAGGCCTAAGGAAGGCGAAGGCAGTAGGGGGCGAAACGAATCAGTCGAAGCATCGCTCGCCGAACGTTGAAACCGCGATAGCTTGTTTCGGAAAAAAAAAACCCTGAACACCGTTATAGTCGATCCGCACAAAATTAAGCCGCTAAACGCAAAGTGCAAAGGATCGACAACGGAAGTCGAAAGCTGAAAAGTCAGCAGGCCTATTTCGCCAGTACACGCAAAGGGGTCGATGCATCACGACCCAACAAAAGCACGAAATGTGACAATGCAGAAAATGGCGAAAAGGAAACAAAAGCACATCTTTATTAAACATTGAAAATACACTCAACAGCTTACACTGTGTAACGCGATACAGGCGAAACGATCTGAAACGTTCGCTTACAAGAAAATTACATCTTTGCTCCCAAGGCAACTACTAAAGGAGTGATCCGGCGAACATGGTTCGTCATCACTGCTGATATTGTACACTACCCTAAGAGGAGAGGGGGACGAAACTACAGTAAGGGCGTAGCGCCGCCGGGCGATCGCCTCCTGCCGATCGGTCCGCCGATGGTTTCGCCAGAAACGGACCATGCCCTCCAGGCGCGCCACATGGACATGATCGAAGTCCTCCAGCGTTCGCCCAGGATGGGTTCGCATCCAGTTAGCGATGCCCACAACTTTGTAGCTGTTCCCATTGATTGTCATTTCGCGGTAGAAAGGCCGAAGCTAGTATCGAACCTTTAGCAAATTCTTCACCGCAATGAACTTCTCGTTCTTGCTTCGCCAATCCCCAAGAGGGGGCCGAACACAAAGCTTTCGGCATTGACCCTGCAAAAATGGGAGTGTCACGCAGGCGAGCGGAAGAAGAGAAAAGTGGATGCGAAAGAACTAGGCGAGAGAATCACAAAAACATCTCAAACGGTTCGTGCGTCACACAAAAATGATATAAATGGCAAAAGGAGTCATATATTTCAACTAGTTCAAGGCCTTAGCCATATTTACATAATTCGCCCCTAAAACGGCGAAGAACAAAAGAAAAAATTACGAAAGTAGACGGGCGGAGGGCCTCACACCTCGGGGTGGTCTTCGGCTCCTCCTCCGCCCTGCGCAGCTGGTTCTTCGCCCTGGTCCGCCGCCTCCGACTTCGCCAGCTGCTCAAGCAGGCGGGACTTGGCGGCAGAGCGGCCCTCCTTCTGCCAGAATTGCCTTCGCTAGGCACGGAGAGCGGGCGACACGTCTTGGAGCTGACTTCCCAGTCCCCTTCGTGAACTCGGGAAACCGGGCGATGTGCTCGCACCCGTGCTGTTGAAGCAGCCCAAGGGCGAAGGCCGCCGTCACGCGCGCACAGCAATTGCCGTACGCCGTGGCGCAGTCGGAAACCGCGCAGCCGGCCTCTTGGGTCCAATTGCAGAAGTCGAGCGCGGAGGCATCTTCGCCGGGAACATCGCCCGCCTTCGCCCCCATGTCCGTAAGGGCAAGGCGAAGGGTGCAACAGGATGCCTTCGCCGCATCGGTCATCTGGGCCGCTTCTCTGGCAAGGTGTTTTACCTTTTCCTCTGCCTTGCGCATCCTCTGGCGAAGGGCTTCCATTTAGGGCTCCGCCGAACCATAGTACGCTGTGAGCATGGCGGTTTGCTCCCGCTCCCTTGCCAGCTCGGCCGTGAGGCGGTCGATTTCGGCCTTCGCCTCGCTGCCTTTCTCGAGCTCGGCCTGAAGGCGTTTATTTTCCGCCTTCGCCTCTCGGAGGGACCGGGCAAGTCCCTCCATCTCGAGGCCTCTTCGGCCTAGCTCATCGTCCTTCGCCCGGAGTCGGTTTTTCAAACCGTCCAGGCGGGCCCACATTGTCCGTTCGGTAGAACAATGGGCCGCAAGAAGCTGGCGAAAAAGTAAGGGCGAATTGTAGGCCAAGTGTAAAAAAGGAAAAAGAGCGAAGGAGCTTACAAGAACATACCTGCACAGCTAAACTCGTCACGGCGGAACACCCCTCGTCGAACTCATTGAGCTCGGCGAAGAGGCTAGGGCCGCCGGCCGGCCAAACGAGCTTGCTCACCCCCTCCACGAAGGGGACGAGCTCCGCCCGAGTTTCGAAGTCCCCGGAGGCGAAGCGAGGCGGTCCCTGAGAGTACTCAGAGCCGGACCCCTCAGTCGCCTTCTTGCCCTTGTCGAGGATGAGCGGCGAAATGGGTCGACGGGCCGGGCTGGTGAAGACCCGGGCGACCGCCTTAATCACCAATTCGGCCGAAGCCGAAGCCCCGGCCTCACCGGTCGCCCCAGGGCTGCGCCCCGCGGGCGAAGTGGGCGTGCGACCCAACGATTCCTCGTCACTGAAGGCGTTGGCGATGGCGACAACCCCTTTCCTCCGGGGGGCAGGCCTCGCGGCGCCGCTCTTCGCCGCCTTAGCCGTGGCAATAGCAACTAGGGCATTGGCACCCTCCACGTCTTTTCGGCGCAGGGGTGAAGAGGCCGATTCCGCCCCAGTTTCGGCACGCTCTGGGCTAGGAGTTGGCGTATAACCGCGCGTCCCAGAGCGGCTATCGCCCGCCTCATCGCCAGCCTCTTCGCCCGCAGCCTCGGCCTCTCCCGCTTCCTTCCCTTCGGCATCCTCGTCCCCTTCGACGTCGTAGTCCGTTGGGATGGGGGCCTTCTTCTTACGGGAGGCGAACCTCACCTGCCCTCACGGGCGTTTCCGCGAAGGGCCAGCTTCGCCATCAGCCTTAAAAGGCTTCGCCCTTGGGGGAAGCTCGCCGGCGTAAACGCGGTTCGCCCTGCCAGCTGCCTTCCGAGTCAGCAGCTGGCTATACCCCACCACCGACACGTCCCCAACAAGCCTTCGGGCTACGACGTCGGCTTGGGCCAATGTCAACACTGCAAAAACGGCCAAGGACCATGTCAGGTCCGAACAGAAAATAAAGCAAAGAGGCAAAGGGGGAAGAAGAATAAAACACTCACCATTCGCCCCTGGGGGCAAAACAAGTTTGGGCAGGCCGTCGACCACTTCGCCTTGGTCGACTTCGACCTGCCATGCCTGCGAAAGCGGATAAATCCGCAGCATGCAAAATTCCTCTACCACATCCCGGCAACTCAGCCGGGAACACACCCTGCGAAGCAGGGCGAAGCGAGACTCCAGGGTACCGGTAACGGCAACCCTGGGCTTCCGCGCGGGCGAAATCGCACGACGCCGCCAGCGCAGCGCCCTCGCCGCTTCGGAATCCGCCTCGAAGGGGATGGAGTGGTAGAACCACTTCGCCATCCAGTGGCGGTCCCATTTCGACATGGCGGCGTTAACCGGCCACAAGTCGGCACGTTCAGGGCGAACGTTAAAGTTCACACTCCCGAACGCTGTCTTCCGGGTCCCGGCGGGGGTGATCACCGTCTTCGTGTTGACGGCGGCGGAGAAGATAGTGCCGAAAAGATCGGCGCTGGGCTCGAACCCCGCGGTCCGGCACGCCCAGTCGAAGATCGCGATCCGCACCAGGGCCGAAGGGCTCAACTAGGGCAGTTCGACTTGGAAGAGGCGGAGGATCTCCGGCAACAGGATGTTGCACGGAAATCGGAGACCAGCCTCAAAGAAAACGACGAACACCATCGTTTGGTGTTCGCCAGGATGCGGCACTTCGGCTTCTCCGGGGGCGGACGCCTGCCCCTCCGTCACTAGGCCGGCGTCAACCATTCTGGCCAACTCGTCATCATCGACGAGTGAAGCCCCCAGGAAGGCTGTGGTGCCGTCGTCAATCCGGCCGGGATCGGGTCCAGTCACGATGACTAGGTTCGGCTTGCGGGGAGCCATGGGCGAAGAGGAAGTTTGTTGGCGAAAAGGGTTACTTGGGCGAAGTAGGTGGCTCAGAGATTAGCCGAGAGCAAGTGGAGAGGAACGTAACTGCGGTGAAAGTGACAAGGGTAGCGACGGTGAAAACGGGGGGTGAGAATATATATCTCAACGAACTACGCTTCGCCTCCCCAGCCAATCAGGAGCAGCCACGTGTTGCGGGGTGGGCGAAACGGTAAAATCCCATGGGTCAGACCGTGCGGTAACGGGTTCCAGAAACAAAAAACCCACTACTGTTCGCCGCGGCCCAACGGCCCATCACTGATTCGCTAAGACCCAACAAAGTGACATGGGCCACTCCACTGTTCATGAAATGGCGAAGGCCCAACGCTGCTCACATTAGGACCGGTAAAAAAAAAATCCCCACAACTGCTCGAGATGGGCGAAGACCATACACTATATTCCTTTTTCGCATGCAGGATCCAGAAAGATGGCTTTCGGCAGGAGCATCGGTCGAAAGGGGGCGCTCATACCATACTACATGGTTTGCACGGTCTCGGCCGAAGCTCCTATCTCACCCTTGCCCGTGAGGGGCTTGCTGGCAGTATGCCATGAGGCCCTTCGACCAAGCCTGCAGAAACCAATCAAGCGGCGAGGATCCGATCTCCCAGCACCAAGGCTTGTGGGGCGAAGCCCAACAGCGAAAACCGGTGGCGAAGCCCGATGGCGAAGGCCGATGGCAAGGAGCCACATGGGGCTCCGGTCGGCCTGGGCGCAGCCTACATGGCGAAAGCATGCACCGAAGGAGGATGGCATCGCCAGGGCGGACCTGCTCCAAGAAGGGCCGATGGGCCGGCCCAATCGCCCCGGTCCATGTGCCAAAGAACCAGTAGCCACCAGGTGGCCCATCGAGGGCCCACGCGCACTCTAATTACATTGAATACCCATGAAAGGGCCCCTTTACGAGGGCGACCATGTAAATTCCCCTGTAATAGCTCTAAACCCTAATAGGGAGATCTGTAATAGGGTTATAAATAGCCCCATTGCGCCTTGTAAAAGGGGATCCGATTTTAATACAAAATTTATGACACTTTATTTTCCCAACAACTGTTGAGTATCCACGTTCTTCGACGTATGCGGTTGTCGTTTCGACAACAGGATATATTGGAGTGGATTGGGTGCCTCCGTGACGAAAAATCACTCCGTGACTCGGGTGCCAAACTTTTGTCAATTAATGCCAATATTGGCACACACGGGTGCGATGTTTTTAGCCAGAACGAAAAACTTCAAAATGCACCAAAACATGAGTTTTGGACATATTGGAGTGGATTGAATGCGTCCATGCTGAAAAATCACTACGTGACTCACGTGGCGACCTTTTGTCAATTAATGCCAAAATTGGCTCATATAGGCACACGTGGGTGCGATGTTTTTAGCCGGAACGAAAAAGTTCAAAAAGAACCAAAACATGCATTTCGGACATATTGGAGTGGATTGGGTGCGTCCGTGTCGAAAAATCACTCCGTGACTCGCGCGGTGAACTTTTGTCTATTAATGCCAATATTGGCACACGTGGGTGGTATGTTTTTAGCCGAAACGAAAAAGCTTAAAAAGCACCAAAACATGAGTTTAGGACATATTGGAGTGGATTGGGTGTGTCCGTGTTGAATAATCACTCAGTGACTCACGCGACGAACTTTTCTCAATTAATCCCAATATTGGCACACGTGGGTGCGATGTTTTTAGCCGGAACGAAAAAGTTAAAAATGCACCAAAACATGTGTTTTGGACATGTTAGAGTGGATTGGGTGTGTCCATGTCGAAAAATCACTCCGTGACTCGCGCGGCGAACTTTTGTCCATTAATGCCAATATTGGCACACGTGGGTGCGATGTTTTCAGCCGGAACGAAAAAGTTCAAAAAGCACCAAAACATGTCTTTTGGACATATTAGAGTGGATTGGGTGCGTCCGTATCGAAAAATCACTTCGTGACTCGGGCGGGAAACTTTTGTCAATTAATGTCGATATTGGCACACGTGGGTTCTGTTTTTAGCCGGAACGAAAAACTTCAAAATGCACCAAAACGTGACTTTTGGACATATTGAGTCCATTGGGTGCGTCCTTATCGAAAAATCACTCCGTAACTCACCTGGCAAATTTTTAGCAATTAATGTCAATATTGGCACACATGGGTACGATGTTTTTGGCCGAAACGAAACAGTTCGAAAAGCACCAAAACATGAGTTTTGGACATATTGGAGTGGATTGGTTGCGTCCATACCGAAAATCACCACGTGACTCAAGCGGTGACCTTTTTTCATTAATGCCAGTATTGGCTTATATAGGCACACGTGGGTGCAATATTTTCAGCCGGATCGAAAACGTGCAAAAAGCACCAAAACATGTGTTTTGGATATATTGGAGTGGATTGGGTGCGTCCGTGTCGAAAAATCACTCCGTAACTCGCGCGGTGTACTTTTATCAATTAATGCCAATATTGGCACACCCGGGTGCGATGTTTTTAGCCGTAACGAAACAATTCAAAAAACACCAAAACATGAGTTTTGGACACATTGGAGTGGACTGGGTGTGTCCGTGTCGAAAAATCAGTACGTGACTCACGCGGTGATCTTTTGTCAACTAATGCCAATATTGGCTCATATAGGCACTCGTGGGTGCAATGCTTTTAGCCGGAACGAAAAAGTTCAAAAAGCACCAAAACATTGATTTTGGATATATTGGAGTACATTGGGTGCGTTCATGTCGAACAATCACTCCGTTACTCGCGTGGCGAACTTTTGTCAATTAATGCCAATATTGGCACACGTGGGTGCGATGTTTTTAGCCGGAACAAAAAAGTTCGAAAAGCCCAAAACATGTGTTTGAACATATTAGAGTGGATTGGGTGTGTCCGTGTCGAAAAATCACTCCGTGACTCGCCCGACGAACTTTTGTCAATTAGTGTCAATATTGGCACACGTGGGTACGATGTTTTTAGCCGGAACGAAAAAGTTCAAAAAGCACCAAAACATGTGTTTTGGACATATTGGAGTGGATTGGATGCGTCCATGCTGAAAAATCACTACGTGACTCACGCGGCAACCTTTTGTCAATTAATGCCAATATTAGCTCATATAGGCACTCGTGGGTACAATGTTTTTAGCCGGAACGAAAAAGTTCAAAAAGCACCAAAACATGTGTTTCGCATATATTGGAGTGGATTGGGTGCGTCCGTGTCGAAAAATCACTGTGTGACTCGCGCGGCGAACTTTTATCAATTAATGCCAATATCGGCACACGTGGGTGCGATGTTTTTAGCCGGAACGAAAAAGTTCAAAAAACACCAAAACATGAGTTTAGGACATATTAAAGTGGATTGGGTGCGTCCGTGTTGAAAAATCACTGCGTGACTCACGCGACGACCTTTTGTCAATTAATGCCAATATTGGCACACGTGGGTGTGATGTTTTTAGCCGGAATGAAAAAGTTCGAAAAGCACCAAAACATGTGTTTTGGATAATTGGAGTGGATTGGATGCGTCCGTCTTGAAAAATCACTTCGTGACTCGGGCGGCGAACTTTTGTCAATTAATGTCCATATTGGCACTCGTGGGTGCAATGTTTTTAGCCGGAGCGAAAAAGTTCAAAAAGCACAAAACATGTGTTTTGGATATATTGGAGTGGATTGGGTGCGTCCTTGTCGAAAAATCACTCCTTACTCGCCCGACGAACTTTTGTCAATTAATGTCAATATTGGCACACGTGGGTACGATGTTTTTAGTCGGAACGAAAAAGTTCGAAAAGCACAAAAACATGAGTTTAGGACATATTGGAGTGCATTGGGTGCGTCCGTGTCGAAAAATCACTCCGTGACTCGGGCGGCGAACTTTTATCAATTAATCCCAATATTGGCACACGTGGGTACGATGTTTTTAGCCGCAACGAAAAAGTTCAAAAGGCACCAAAACATGTGTTTTGAACATATTGGAGTGGATTGGGTGCGTCCGTGTCGAAACATCACTCCGTGACTCGCGCGGCGAACTTTTGTCAATTAATGCCAATATTGGCACACGTGGGTGCGATGTTTTTAGCAAGAACGAAAAAGTTCAAAAAGCACCAAAACATGAGTTTAGGACATATTGGAGTGGATTGGGTGCGTCCGTGTTGAAAAATCACTCCGTGACTCGCGCGGCGAACTTTTGTCAATTAATGCCAATATTAGCACACGTGGGTGCGATGTTTTTTTGCAAGAACGAAAAAGTTCAAAAAGCAACAAAACATTAGTTTTCGACATATTAGAGTGGATTGGATGCGTCCATGCCGAAAAATCACTACGTGACTCAAGCGGCGACCTTTTGTCAATTAATGCCAATATTGGCTCATATAGGCACTCGTGGGTGCAATGTTTTTAGCCGGAATGAAGAAGTTCAAAAAGCACCAAAACATGTGTTTTGGATATATTGGAGTGGATTGGTTGCAGTCGTGTCGAAAAATCACTCCCGTGACACGTGCGGCGAACTTTTGTCAATTAATGCGAATATTGGGACACGTGGGTGCGATGTTTTTAGCCGGAACGAAAAAGTTCAAAAAGCACCAAAACATGAGTTTTGGATACATTGGAGTGGATTGGGTGCGTCCGTGTCGAAGAATCACTCCGTGACTCGCGCGGCGAACTTTTGTCAATTAAGGCCAATATTGGCACACGTGGGTACGATGTTTTTAGCCGGAACGAAACAGTTGAAAAAACACCAAAACATGAATTTAGGACATATTGGAGTGGATTGGGTGCATCCGTGTCGAAAAATCACTCCGTGACTCGCGCGGCGAACTTTTATCAATTAATGCTAATATTGGCACACGTGGGTGCTATGTTTTTAGCCGGAACGAAAAAGTTCAAAAAGCACCAAAACATGACTTTTGGACATATTGGAGTCCATTAGGTGCATCCTTGTCGAAAAATCACTCCGTGACTCGCGCGGCGAACTTTTGTCAATTAATTGCAATATTGGCACACGTGGGTGCGATGTTTTTAGGAAAAACGAAAAAGTTCAAAAAGCACCAAAACATGAGTTTAGGACATATTGGAGTGGATTGGGTGCATCCGTGTCGAAAAATCACTCCGTGACTCACGCGGCGAACTTTTATCAATTAATGCCAATATTGGCACACGTGGGTGCTATGTTTTTAGCCGGAACGAAAAAGTACAAAAGCACCAAAACATGAGTTTAGGACATATTGGAGTGGATTGGGTGCGTCCGTGTCGAAAAATCACTCCATGACTCGCGCGGCGAACTTTTGTCAATTATGTCGATATTGGCACACGTGGGTGCTATGTTTTTAGTCGAAACGAAAAAGTCCAAAATGCACCAAAACATGAGTTTAGGACATATTGGAGTGCATTGGGTGCGTCCGTGTCGAAAAATCACTCCGTGACTCGGGCGGCGAACTTTTATCAATTAATGCCAATATTGGTACACGTGGGTACGGTGTTTTTGCCGGAACGAGAAAGTTCAAAAAGCACCAAAACATGACTTTTGGACATATTGGAGTCCATTAGGTGCGTCCGTGTCGAAAAATCACTCCGTGACTCGCGCGGTGAACTTTTGTCAATTAATGCCAATATTGGCACACGTGGGTGCGATGTTTTTAGCCGGAACGAAAAAGTTTTGGTACCTGCTTCATTAATATATTGCAAGTTAAATACTAAAGCTATACATGTCGTAGAAGGGTAGCTAAGTAAGGTACACACTTACTGTTGGTTATAGGCACACATAATGAACTCTGTCTTGGCTTGCCCAGAAGCAGTCCGTGATATAATTTGTCATTCCTCCTAGAACGTGCTGCAGGTTTATCTCGTTGACTTCAGATGTATCTAGAAAGGCAACATCGATGCGATTTCTGTGTGCATGCTTCCAACAGAACCTACATGTCGATGAAGACCCGTATAGGCATATTATATGGATTGTTATTACCATATTTTGTACGCAGGAATACTTACGACATGTAGCACTTAGTGAGATTGGTGTCCACCGCTCGTAGCCTGTAGAGATCAAAGAGATCTACAAAGTCTACCACAATATAGGCTTCGAGCCCAAAAAATGGTTGTGGACCGTGAAAGCCTCTTATGGAGGTTTCTCTATTCTTGCTCCTTGCATTGGACTTCTCCATGTAGTACCCATGCAACTCCTTGCAAGCAGGGCCCATCTTCGCTAACTCATGGTCTGCAACCAATGGCATGCCTAATTGAAAGCTAGTGGAGCAAGGCTATTAGTAGGAATTGAAGGTGTCTTGCCTAGATCTAGCTTCTTTGGAAACAGAAGAGAGGTCTGCAGCTTTCCTCTTCCTCTCCCCCTTGCAACAGCTTTTTTGCCAGTTTTTCCAACAGTGGAGAAGAATTCGCTTTCCTGCTCATTTTGATAGGAGGGGGAATGTTAACTCTGTTGTCGGCCTTCATACGACCATTCCCAAAATCTGTATCATATTGCAATTGAATATTTTCATCTTGTTCTTCATTGGTAGGATGGGCTGAAGAAAGAGTTTGAGCGGGTATTGGTAGCGGACGAGTACTTGGTGCATTTGACCTAGGAGTCATCTTTATGTCAGGGAGGTCCTTGGGCCATTGGATAAAGGTCCCACGTGTAGCTCCTAGGGTCAAAATTTCGTCATTTAGTGGATGCTGCAGAGGCCAGCTGACCCAATCGGGCTTGACCATGTGTTGACGACCAAATTTGGTAATTCAAGTATCGGAGATGGAGATAGAATCAAAGAGAATCAAAGAGATTAGATCGTATCGGAAACAGAGTGAGAATCGGCTGTAGTCCGAATCGGTTGTGGACAGGATCGGCAGAGTCAGAGTTGGACGGGTTTAGCCGATTGAGCCGATTTTGGAGATGTGACTCGGTACGCGTCATCGGGTTGAGTTTGGGTACTTCATATGGATTGCCATGCACGGATAGAGTCCTGAGGAGGCAATTGTATCTATTAATTAGGTTATTTTATGTAATTTCCTTATAGATATTCCCGGTAAGAGTCCGCCTAAGGGACTTGTTCGTTAGTTGGATTTGTATTAGGTTAATATGAGTCGTGTCCATGATGGACAATGTTTGTATTTTCGGGTATAAATATAATTCCGAGGTCTTGTAAATAATAACAACACACGTTCAATCAATCTCGGCGCATCGTCACCTTTATTTTCTACTTTTCGATAAGTTTGTGCTCTCGAGTCGTGCTGCATTAATTTGATCTTCGACGAAAAGGTATATCTTGTCTTACATCTTTATGACACTCTCGTTCTATGTTGTGAATCTCCGAGTTATCATATACATTATATAATTTAGATCGACAATGCAATCTACTTGCATCGGCTGGATCCTTTTTAGTGTTTCGTCAATATCGGCAAGATTACTTTGTTGGTTTAGAGTATATAATGTATCAACCATCCTGAAAAGACGATGATCGGCTTGATTCTCTAGATGCCATGTTTCTCTTTATACTTAATGCTGCATTGGTTAAGTCCAACCTATTAAGTCATATTTAGAAACATAATATCTAGTCTGTCTCATGATCGTTAAATAAGGATAGTATCGGGATTTCAGCCGATCTTACCCGGTATAGATGTTTTACAATGTTTTATACTTTGTTTAATGTTCTATATCTGCCCCTTATATCAGGATCTAATCTAATATAAATATATTGAGCCTGATGCCAATTTAATTGGTTATAGCTGAATATATTTATTACTAGAGAATATCCTGGTATAAGGTTGTATCGGAGCTATAGCCGATACATGCTTAAATCTAGATATCGGCTATGACATGAGTCTATATAATCGTTATTTCATGTTATCTTTAGACTTGGGCAATTTATACTATCTCGGTTCAGTCCGATCTATCCCAATTGCTTATTTCTAAAGTAATATTGATATATTGATTATGTAACACTGATCTTTACAGCTGATATACTAGTTTTAGGTTAGTTTTACCAATGGTTATACCTTATAGCCGATTCATGCTTTATTGCATCGGTTAGGTCACATACGATATGAAATCGGTCGTCTGGCTGATTGTCTATCGTTTATTAATATTCTTTGCATATTTCTTCTTGTTGATTGCAGGATCAAATCAACTAGCACGCCCTTGAACCAAAAAGCTTAATTTTGGACCTGCACTAGAGTAAAGCAAATCTCTCAGGCCAGTGTGTGTTTTTTGCATCAACACGCTTTTGACACGCCCAGTGGGACCAAGTGTCATCATGTCTCCAAACATCACCGACGTTTCAGAAGAAAACATCTTGCCGATCACGGTCGAACAGCTGAGCGACGAGCAGAGAGAAGAGATGCAGCAGATGCTAAATCAGCTCCAAAACCAATATCTGCACTCGTCCACGGTCACTCGGCAAGGCACTGTCCTTCAAAGAACTAAAGTCAAGCTGCCGACAATCGTGAAACAAGATCCAAGTACATCTGGGTCAGGAGAAGAAAAGGACAAACAAACCAAGGTTGAATCAAGTGATGAAGAACTCCACACATTGCAAGATCGTATTGATTCGGCTGTACACCATGCTTTAGTCAACCAGTCCGGGGCGCTTGTGAACACTTTAACAGACATGATCAAATCGGTAGTTGATGGGACGATAGCTGAGGAAAAGGCTAAAGGACCTATATATTTACCAGACGCACGTTCCCAGGATACAGAACCGTGAAGACTGACATTGGCGGGAATCAATGGAGCCAACAACCGTTTCAAGCCCAGGCTCCATCGGCTCCTTACTCTAGCTCAAATATTCCAACAATTTTGACCAGGTCACAGCCGATAACTGGGGGCCAAGCATCAACTCAGTTAACGCCAGAACAATTAATGAGTATTCTTAACCCAAAACCGCCAGTTGTCGACACATCATACCAAATTCCTTTGGTTCCACAACAGCCGATTGGAATTACTTAGCCGATAAGCCAGCAATACAGCACAGAGCAACTTCCATACGTACCACCTCAAGGCATATCGGCTAGTTTCAATCATGTCTATCAACCTTATTCACCACAACCTCAGCCGATCCAATACGGCCAGATGGATCCACTTCAACAGCAATTTGGTGGAGCAACACCGCATTAACCTTGTGTCGATATGATCGCTGACGTCATGAGGGAGCAGTTTGGACTCAAGCCGAAGGACAATGGCAACATGTATCGGCACCCGTATCCATAATACTTCGATCGGGTACCACTGCCAAACCGATACAAGGTGCCAGACTTCTCCAAGTTCTCAGGACAAGATAATGTATCTACTTATGAGCATGTTAGCCGATTTTTAGCTCAATGTGGTGAAGCATCGGCTACAGAGGCTCTCAGAGTTAGATTGTTCCCACTTTCTTTATCTGGATCGGCATTTGCTTGGTTTTCATCTCTGCCGTACAACTCCATCAGAAGGTGGGCCGATCTGGAAAAGCAGTTTCATAAATACTTCTTCACTGGTGTTCAAGAGATGAAGTTATCAGATCTCACAGCAATTAAGCAAAAATCAGATGAGTCAGTTCCAGACTACATTCAACGATTCAGAGATGTGAGGAATAGGTGCTATAGTCTAACCTTGACAGATTCTCAATTAGCCGATTTGGCCTTTCAAGATTTGTTGGTGCCGATAAGGGAAAGATTTTCTGCTCAAGACTTCGAGAGTTTGGCCCATTTAGCTCAGAAGGTGTCGGCTCATGAGACAAGCAACGTCAATAATGTCTATAGTTATGATTCTGATTCTGAAAATGATGACCCAGAAATCAATGCAGCCGAGTGGGCCAGAAACAAGAAGACGGTGGTCTGTCAATGGGTCAAGAATTCAGGAAAGGAAGAAATATTTGATTTTGACATTACCAAAGCCGACAAGATTTTTGATCTTCTGCTTCAAGAAAGACAGATTCAGCTGCCGGCAGGATATGTCATCCCATCGGCTGAGGAATTGAAGAGAAGGAAATATTGCAAGTAGCACAATACAGGATCTCATAATAGTAATGACTGCAAGATTTTTAGGCAACAGATCCAGTCGGCTATTGAACAAGGCAAGATCAAGATAGATGAATCCAAGAAGCCGATGAAGATAGATGGACATCATTTTCCAGTCAACATGGTACACTCTGAATTTAACCGGAATACAGCTGATGGAAGTAAAAGTTATACCAAAAGCATCAGATCGGCTGGTATGATAAATAAATACCAAAAAAGGCGCCAGAAGGAAGAGGAGTCATATTCTTATGATGATGAAAGATACTTTGATCCCCATTGGAGCTGTGAATTTTTTAGATTCTGCTGGAATGAGGGTATGAGATTGCCATCCAATGAAGATTGTCCTGGGTGCAGTGATTCTGATGCACAATTCAACCAAAGACCAAGCCGACAGAGTGCAAGCGCGCATCGGCTGATTCAGACAAGGTTGCCGGTCCACGAGAGGCTTGGGCCAATCTAGCAGAACAATGATGGAGATGATTCACCAAGAGAGTCCAGACAAATGCAACCACAATGGTGCTCTTCTGGAATTTTTACTAAGAATCAAAAGAGAAGAGTTCAAAGGATGAGAAACAGAGAGCAGTTCCAGGAGGTTGAATGGGAAATTGAACATCGGCTGAGGCAGAAGACAAAGAAAGTCTGGCGTGTGAAGAGCAAAGTAGTAGCAGCCGACGAGGTCAAAGCCGATCGCAACAAAAATCAACAACGAAAGGACAAAGAGGTGATATCATCTGCTATAAACATGGTTTTTGTGTTGCCAGCCGAATAGGCAGTTGAGCAAGTTGTCGAGCAAGAAGAAAATTTACCATCGGCTAGGTTGATGCTATCTCCACAACAAGCTATTTTTGAGAAGCCCGAAGGAACTGATCATCGGCACCTCAAGCCACTGTATATCAAGGGATTTGCCAACTGCAAGCCGATGTCGAAAATGTTAGTCGACGAAGGAGCAGCTGTGAATTTAATGCCATACTCAACATTCAGAAAGCTTGGGAAGAATTCAGAGGATTTGATCAAGACAAATATGGTTCTAAAAGATTTTGGCGGGAATCCATCTGAGACCAAGGGGGTTTTAAATGTAGAACTGACCATCGGCAGTAAAACAATTCCTACCACGTTCTTTTTTATTGATGGGAAGGGTTCCTACAGTCTGTTGCTGGGAAGAGATTGGATCCATGGTAATTGTTGTATTCCCTCAATAATGCATCAGAGTTTGATTCAATGGCAAGGAGACCAAATTGAAATTGTGCCAGCTGACAGGTCAGTCAACGTAGCTAGTGCCGATTTATCTGTTTGGGAGATGGAAGGAATTGATTGTTTATCTGGGAAAGTTTGGCAAGGAGATTACTTAAAATTTTCTGATTATGCCATACAGCCAACAAGAGATGGAGATCCCCAATTCTTGTTTTGAGGGCACCGTGGAGGGTTCCAATTTTTACATAGAGGGCACTATTGACGATCTCGACGGCAAGTTATGGCAAGGTTTTATGTCGGCCGATGAATTAGAAGAAATCGCCATTGGACCAGGTGATAGGCCTAGGCCGACATATATTAGTAAGGGTTTATCAAAAGAGTTTAAATATAGATTAATAGCACTTTTGAAAGAATATAGAGATTGTTTTGCCTGGGAATACTATGAAATTCCAGGACTTAGCCGATCGATTGTTGAACATCGGCTCCCTATTAAACCAGGCTATCGGCCATATAAACAACCCCCAAGGTGTTGTAAAGCCGATATGTATGATGCTATCAAGGCCGAAATCACAAGACTCTATGATGCTAATTTTATCAGGCCGTGCCGATATGCCGAGTGGATTTCTAATATAGTACTAGTCATCAAGAAAAATGGCAAGCTTAGGGTTTGCATTGATTTCAGAGATTTAAACAAGGCTACACCGAAAGACGAATACCCAATGCCAGTAGCCGATCAACTTGTCGATGCCGCATTTGGACATAAAATCATCAGCTTCATGGATGGCAATGCTGGTTACAATCAAATTTTCATGGCTGAGGAAGATATTCACAACACTGCTTTCAGATGTCCTGGTGCAATCGGCTTGTATGAGTGGGTGGTTATGACTTTCGGACTGAGAAGTGCCGGTGCTACATATCAAAGAGCAATGAATTATATATTTCATGATCTCATCGGCATGTTGGTAGAAATCTATATTGATGATGTGGTGGTCAAATCCAAGGAAGTTGATGAACATATAGATGATTTAAGACAAGTCTTGGAAAGAGCAAGAAAGTATGGGTTGAAGATGAATCCTAGTAAGTGTGCTTTTGGTGTATCGGCTGGGCAATATCTTGGATTTTGTACATGAGCGTGGGATCGAAATTCCTCAGAGGAGTATTGAAGCAATCAAAGATATAAAACCTCCAGAAGATAAAACCAAGTTACAATCATTGATCGACAAAATAAATTTCGTTCGGCGTTTCATATAAAATTTGTCTGGCCGAATAGAACCATTTACTCCATTATTGAGGTTGAAAGCCGATCAAGAGTTTGTCTGGGGAGAAAAACAGCAGCAAGCATTGGAAAATATCAAGGAATATTTGAGTATTCCAGTTTTTATACCACCACAAAAAGGGCTTCCATTTAAACTATATTTATCAGCCGATCAGAACTCTATCGGCTCGGTTTTGATCCAAGAGGTTGAGGGAAAGGAAAGAGCTATATTTTATCTCAGCAGAAGACTTTTGGATGCAGAAACAAGGTATTCACTTGTGGAGAAGTTGTGCCTGTGTTTATATTTTTCTTGTAAAAAATTGAGGCATTATTTGCTTTCCAATGAGTGCATCATAGTATGTAAAGCCGATGTAGTACGTTACATGCTATCGGCTCCAGTTCTGAAAGGATGAATTGGGAAGTGGATCTTTGCTCTATCAGAATTTGATCTTAGGTATGAATCGGCTAAGGCAGTTAAAGGGCAAGCGACAGCCGATTTTATAGTTGAACACATGGATATCAATATTGATAATATTGATATTATGCCATGGACTTTATTCTTTGATGGTTCTGTTTGCACTCATGGTTGTGATATCGGCTTAGTGATCATATCACCTAGGGGGCAAGTTTTCAGTTTGCTTTTACTATCAAGCCTTACTCTACAAATAATCAAGCCGAATATGAAGCTGTTCTGAAAGGGTTGCAACTATTGAGAGAGGTTGAAGCCGACGCTGTTGAAATCGTGGGTGATTCATTATTGGTAATAAATCAATTATCTGGGGAATATGAGTGCAAAAATGATATTTTGATGGTCTACAATGAGGAATGTCAAGAACCGATGAAGACTTTCAAGGTAGTTACTTTAAAACAAATCCCTAGGGAGCAAAATAATGAGACCAATGATCTTGCTCAAGCTGCATCAGGTTACAAGCCGATGTTACAAGGGATTGAAGTAGAAGTGGCCTGCATACCAGCCGATGATTGGAGGTTTGATGTTTTTGAATATTTAAAGAATCCTTCCAAATCGGTTTCACGGAAATTGAGATATAAAGCCCTTAAATATGTTTTGCTGGATGACACATTATATTATCGGATGATTGATGGCGTTCTTCTGAAATGTTTGAGCCTGGCAGAAGCAAAAGTTGTCATGTGCGAAGTTCATGAGGGGATCTGCAGGACTCATCAATCGGCTCATAAGATGAGATGGTTAATTAGAAGAGTTGGATATTTTTGGCCGACAATGCTGGAGGATTGTTTCAGATATTACAAGGGATGTCAAGATTGTCAGAAATTTGGAGCAATACAAAGAGCACCAGCATCGGCTATGAATCCTATTATTAAGCCATGGCCGTTCAGAGGTTGGGGTATTGATATGATCGGCCAGATCAACCCACCATCAAGTAAAGGGCATAAATTCATTTTGGTTGCAACTGATTATTTCACTAAGTGGGTTGAGGCGATTCCCTTGAAAAAGGTTGACAGTAACGATGCTATCGAATTTATCAAGGAACACATTATATACCGGTTTGGTTTGCCACAGACAATTACAACTGATCAAGGTTCAATCTTTGTGTCCGATGAGTTTGTTCTGTTTGCCGATAGCATGGGGATCAAGTTGTTGAATTCTTCACCATATTATGCTCAAGCAAATGGGCAAGCTGAGACATCCAATAAGAGCTTGATTAGGTTGGTTAAGAGAAAAATTGCACAATATCCCAAGAAGTGGCATACTATTTTAGCCGAAGCGTTGTGGTCCTATCGGATGGCTTGCCATGGTGCAATTCAAGTACCTCCTTATCAACTGGTTTATGGGCATGAAGCTGTGTTACCATGGGAAACCAACATCAGCTCCAGGAGGATTTCTTTACAAGATGAGTTAACAGCTGATGACTATCATAATCTGATGGTTTGATGAGTCAGAAGATTTGGTTCAAGTGAGACTGCGAGCTCTGGAAAAGGTTAGGAAAGATAAGGAAAGAGTTGCTAGACATTACAATAAAAAGGTTTGATGAGGACACCAACTACAACATGAGTACATCTACACCAGCAGCACCTTCTCCAGCACCACCAGATGTTCCTCCACCCCAGGCGCCACCTTATGGGCCAATCACTCCGTCCCGTGTGAGAGAATTGAACTTCGTCATGCTGCTGAAGAATGAAGGCCCAGAAGAATAGAAGCTGGCCCAACAGGAGGCTCATGTGTGGGCGCCTAGGGTTTGGCGCCAGGGGCACGCGCGCGCCCCCCTCCTGGCCGCGTGCCTCCTTTTCCTGGCCGCTAGGGGCGTGCCCCTTTATCCCTCCATTTGGATAGTGGCTATCATTATTTTCCGACCTGAGTTTTGTTTTACATCTAGTTTTAGCTACTCTCGAACACGTGCAAAACAGCGCCGTCCTCGTGTGATTCAGAACTCCACCTTGAGTGATATTGAGATTGCTCATTCCATTTTCTTGTTCATTCTTCGATTGCGGACAGGAAACGATCTTTGTGATCAGGCTGATATTGCATCGGCAAGGTTGGTAACCACAGGGAGTTGGTTCAGCGATTGCATTGGCGCTTCGGGTTCGCTCGTCGTAGTCGGATCGTGAGGGTCTACTTCCACCAAGTCGAATTTACCTCCTCTCACCAAAAGATCGGGCACTCCAGCTCTATCAAGTGGTATCAGCTTTCCAGGTTGATTGGTGAGTTTGTCGAGTTCTATCCCTTTAGTTTGAGAGTTGTTCCTCGTCCTATCGTCCACCAGAAAAGCTACAAAAAAATTTTCAGGTTAGATCTTTGTCCTAGCACCCTTTTGAGCCTCGCACCTTCTTTCAATAATCTGCGTTGTTGAATTTGTGCCATACGCATCAATTGTTGCTGGTCACTTTGTGTTTCTCTTGTTCCTTTTTCTCTTTTTCCTTGAATCCTAGTGCGCCACCACCTTTCCCCCCTGCTGCTCTCCTGGGCCGTGCCTTTCCCTCTGGAGCGCGACATCCCAGGTTTTGCGCCGACCCCTGATCGCCCTCCCCCCTTCCTTGTTTTGTGTTTTGGAAAGTCAAAAAAAAGGAGAAGTGTGCAATAAAAAAAGGAAAGCAACCAGAGAAAAAACAATATAGGTTGCCTAATCTTGGCCGGTCTCCTTTGGCAAGTTTCTGATCTTTTTTTTACCGGAATACCCCTACCCTTCCAGAAAAAGTGTGTGGTGATTTGCTCATTTGTATTCCTTTGTTCATATAATCAGTTTGTGAGTTTCTCCGAAAAAAAAGAAACGAAAAAAAAACAAAACAAACAAGGGAAAGAGAAACATGGTTGCCTTTCTGGTCGGTTTCGTTGGGCAAGACCGACCCTCCTGCCACCGCACACACGCCTGTGCCTAGGCGCACCTCCCTGCGGCCCTTCTCCTTTTTCTGTTTTCCTTTTTCCTTTTTGTTTTCTCCACTCTTGTTCCACTTTTACACTTGTGTCCAGCAGCTTTGTTACGTGTTTAGCACTATTATTCAACTTTGCATTATTGTTTGATTGTGCTAACCCTTGCATTGAGTGCAGCCTACCCAGAACTCCACATAGTTCTACGACGGGCAGACTTTGTTTCTCCAGGCAATCACTCCTCCAATCTCTCGCCGGTACTACTTGTTGGTTGCAGCTCACCCCTGTGTGCTTGGTAAGCACAGATAAGAATTTGATAACAGCACTGTAGTGAGCGCCTTGTGAGTCGTTACACCTTTGTTATCGTCGATTTTGTTTTGTTTTGTGTTGATGGACTTCCCACGGACATGCAAACGATGCATGAACGGCTTGATTCCATGGTCACTTCGGCGAACGAGCGGTTCGATTAGCTCGACCTCGCGCAGACAGCCACTAAGACCACGCTCGATACCGTTGTGGCACGTCTCGATGCATTGAACACGCTGATCACAGAGTTCCAGAAGGATTATGGTGGTGACACGGAGCAGGACGATAGAAACCACCGAGGCCGAGCCCGCCGTGTGGTACGTCACCCCGTTAATGATTCATTTGCTAAGATTAAATTTAAAATTCCATCTTTTAATGGCAAATATGATCCTGCTGTATATCTTGATTGGGAATTAGAGGTCGAACAGAAATTTTCATGCCATGATATACCTGATAATTCTCAAGTTAAGGCTGCTATTAGTGAATTTACTGATTTTGCTTTAATTTGGTGGCGTGAATATAAACAAACACATCCCACAACCACTCCCACCACTTGGGCTCAATTAAAAGCTGCTATGCGACATAGATTTGTGCCTTCCTATTATGCCCGCGATTTGCTTAATAAAATGCAGCGTTTTCAGCAAGGTCAACAATCTGTTGAGGAATATTACCAGGTACTACAAAAGGGAATGATCCGTTGTGGTTTATTTGAGGAGGATGACGCTGCTATGGCACGTTTTTGTGGTGGTTTGAACCACGAAATTCAGGATATACTTGATTACAAGGAGTATGCTGATATGACCACATTATTTGAATATGCTTGCAAAGCTGAACGTGAAGTGCAGGGACGCCGCTCGAAGACATATACTAACTCTTTTGTAGGGAGATGTTCTGCACCGCCGGCAAAGCCTGCACCATCCACGCCTACCACTACAACGCGCGAGAAGACGTCCACGCCTGCCGCGCCACCACCCACAGGAGCTACCCCTTCCAGAGGACGTACACGGGATATACAGCGTCATCGTTGCAAAGGATTTGGGCACATGATTCGGGACTGCCCAAACAAGCGTACTTTGCTCATCCGTGACAATGGTGAGTACTCGTCCGAAAGTGATTCCGAGGAAACTCGACATGCTATGCTTGCCACTGACCATGCAGCTAATGCGGAGGTACATGTCAACCCGGGCGATGCCGATAGGTATGAAAGTCTTGTTGCGCAGCATGTTCTTAGTACACAGGTCGCCCCACCCGAGAAGAACCAGCACCACACTCTGATCCATACTAAGGGCGTTGTACAGGAGCGGTCGATTCGCATCATCATCGACAGCGACAGCTGCAACAAATTGGCGAGTACTGTGCTGGTAGACAAATTATCTTTACCCACTCGTAAGCATCCGAACCCGTATCACATTCAATGGCTTAATGATGGTGCAAAAATAAGAGTAACACGCTCGGTGCGTGTTCCCTTCTCTATGGGTGTTTACTCTGATTATGTTGATTGTGATGTTATCCCTATGGAAGCATGCTCTTTGTTACTTGGTAGACCTTGGCAATATGATACTGATAGCTTGCATCATGGTCGTTCAAATCAATATTCTTTCATGTTTAAGGGTCAGAAAATAATTATACATCCAATGACACCTGAACAAATTGTCAAAGATGATCTTGCTCGAGCTACTAAAACTACAAAGCACCTTGAACCACCACCATCCACTTCTGTTAGTTCTGACATCAAGTTGCATGCCCCTGTTTTACTTGCCACACGTGCTGATTTTGATGATCTACGTGATGTTCAGTTTCCCTGTTATGCACTTGTATGCTCTAGTATGCTCGCTTCACTTGATGATGCCCCGCCTTTGGATATTCCCCCTGCTATTGCTAATCTTTTGCAGGAGTACACTGATGTTTTTCCAAAGGATTTGCCACCGGGTCTTCCACCACTCCGTGGCGTTGAGCACCAGATCGACCTCATCCCAGGCGCCTAGCTTCCAAACCACGCCCCGTACCGTACAAATCCAAATGAGACGAAGGAGATACAGCGCCAGGTGCAGGCGTTGCTTGATAAGGGTTACATTCGTGAGTCTCTTAGCCCTTGCTCGGTTCCTGTGTTACCTGTTCTAAAGAAAGATGGGTCATGGCGTATGTGTGTAGATTGTCGTGCTATTAATAACATCACCATTCGTTATCGATACCCTATACCGCGCCTTGATGATATGCTAGATGAGCTTAGTGGTGCCATTTATTTCACTAAGGTTGATTTGCGTAGTGGTTACCATCAGATTCGAATGAAATTGGGTGATGAATGGAAAACGGCTTTTGAAACGAAATTTGGGTTATATGAATGGTTGGTTATGCCGTTTGGATTGACTAATGCTCCGAGCACCTTTATGTGTTTAATGCATGAAGTTCTGAGGCCCTTCATAGGTTTGTTTGTTGTTGTCTGTTTGATGATATCCTCATTTACAGCAAGTCTATGGAAGAGCATTTAGAACATTTGCGTGCTGTTTTTGATGCATTGCGTGCTGCCCGCTTATTTGGTAACATCGAAAAGTGCATCTTTTGCACACAACGTGTCTCGTTTCTTGGCTATGTTGTTACTCCACAGGGCATTGAGGTGGACAGCAGCAAGATTGATGCCATTCGGGAATGGCCCACACCGACGACGGTCACACAGATTCGGAGTTTTCTTGGACTTGCAGGTTTCTACCGCAGGTTTGTCCGTGATTTTAGCTCCATTGCAGCACCTCTACACGAGCTTACAAAGAAAGGTGTGCCGTTTGCTTGGAGTGATTCGCAGGAGCTAGCATTCCACACTTTGAAAGATAAGTTAACACATGCTCCCCTCTTGCAATTGCCTGATTTTACTAAAGTGTTCGAGCTTGAATGTGATGCTAGCGGTATTGGGCTAGGTGCTGTTTTGATACAAGAAGGAAAACCGGTTGCTTATTTTAGCGAAAAATTAAGCGGTGCTAGCCTGAGATATTCTACCTATGATAAGGAGCTTTATGCTTTAGTGCGCACTTTGCAAACCTGGCAGCACTATCTTTGGCATCGCGAGTTCATAGTTCATTCTGATCATGAGGCCTTGAAACATATTCGTACACAAACAAATCTGAACCGTCGTCATGCTAAATGGGTAGAATTCATCGAATCTTTCCCTTACATTATTAAACACAGGAACGGGAAGGACAATGTCATTGCTGATGCTTTGTCTCGTCGATATACCATGCTTTCACAGTTAGATTTTAAAATATTTGGCTTGCAAACTGTGAAGGATCAATATGTCAACGATGCTGATTTTAAAGATGTCTTAGTCCATTGTATGGATGGTAAACCATGGGGCAAATTTTACATACAGGATGGGTTCCTGTTTTGCGCTAACAAGCTGTGTGTTCCAGCAAGCTCGGTTCGCCTTTTGTTGTTACAGGAAGCACATGAAGGCGGTCTCATGGGACACTTTGGCGTCTACAAGACGCATGAGGTGCTGGCCGCCCACTTCTTTTGGCCCCGGATGCGCCGTGATGTCGAGCGCCTTGTTGCACGCTGCACTACTTGTCAGAAAGCTAAGTCACGGTTAAACAACCATGGTTTGCATATGCCTTTGCCTATCCCTACTTCCCCTTGGCTTGATATTTCCATGGACTTTGTTTTGGGATTGCCTAGAACTAAGAAGGGGAGGGATAGCATTTTTGTGGTTGTTGATAGATTCTCCAAAATGGCTCACTTCATTCCTTGTCATAAAACTGATGATGCTAGCACTGTTGCTAAATTGTTCTTTCGAGAGATCATTCGTTTACATGGTATTCCGAATACGATAATCTCTGATCGTGATGCTAAGTTTCTAAGTCATTTTTGGAGATCTCTTTGGAATAAATTGGGAACTAAATTGCTGTTTAGTACCACTTGTCACCCTCAAACTGATGGCCAAACTGAGGTGGTAAATAGAACTTTATCCACCATGCTTAGGGTTGTTTTAGACAAAAATTTGAGACGTTGGGAGGATTGCTTGCCACATGTTGAGTTTGCTTATAATTGTGCAACGCATTCTTCTACACAGATGTTTTCTTTTCAGATTGTTTATGGTTACATTCCACGGGCGCCTGTTGATTTATTTTCGCTTGATGCTGACGACGCCCCACATATAGATGTTGTTGCACATGTTGAACAAATGCTTAACCTCCATGAATAAACTCAACAAAACATTGCTGCTTCTAATGCTAAATATCAGGTTGCTGCTAGTAAAGGACGAAAACTTGTTACTTTTGAACCTGGTGATATGGTTTGGTTGGATGTAAGAAAGGATTGTTTTCCTACATTGCGCCATTCTAAATTGATGCCTCGTGCTGCTGGTCCCTTTAAGGTGCTCACCAAGATTAATGATAATGCTTATATCCTTGACCTGCCTGCGGAGTTTGGTGTTTGCACTAGTTTTAATGTTGCAGATTTGAAACTGTATGCGGGTGAAGATGAGGAGTTGCCGTCGAGGATGACTTCAGTTCAAGAAGGGGAGGATGATGAGGACACCAACTACAACACGAGTACATCTACACCAGCAGCACCTTCTCCAGCACCACCAGATGTTCCTCCACCCCAGGCGCCACCTTCTGGGCCAGCCCGTGCTCCTGCACCTCAGGCACCACCTTCTGGGCCAATCACTCGGTCCCGTGCGAGAGAATTGAACTTCTTCATGCTGCTGAAGAATGAAGGCCCAGAAGAATAGAAGCTGGCCCAACAGGAGGCTCATGTGTGGGCGCCTAGGGTTGGGCGCTAGGGGCACGCGCGCGCCCCCCTCCTAGCCGCGCGCCTCCTCTTCCTAGCTGCCAGGGGCATGCCCCTTTCTCCCTCTATTTAGATAGAGGCTATCATTATTTTCCGACTTGAGTTTTGTTTTACATCTAGTTTTAGCTACTCTCGAACACGCGCAAAACAGAGCTGTCCTCGTGTGATTCAGAACTCCACCTTGAGTGATATTGAGATTCCTCATTCCATTTTCTTGTTCGTTCTTCGATTGCGGACAGGAAACGATCTTCGTGATCAGGCTGATCTTGCACCGGCAAGGTCGGTAACCACAGGGAGTTGGTTCAGCGATTGCATTGGCGCTTCGGGTTCGCTCGTCGTAGTCGGATTGTGAGGGTCTACTTCCACCAAGTCGAATGTACCTCCACTCACTGAAAGATCGGGCACTCCAGCTCTATCAAGGTTGTACCAAAATCTTTTGAGGAGGGTGAACTTGTTTGGAAACTGGTGCTACCGATAGGGGCCAGAGAAAATAAATTCGGCAAGTGGTCACCGAATTGGGAAGGACCTTTTGAAATTCATAAATGTGTTTCTAAAGGGGCCTATGTGTTAAAAGGACTTGATGGAGAAATTTTTGGTACAACACTTAATGGAAAATACTGGAAGAAATATTATCCAAGTGTTTGGATTGGATCATAATCGGCTGCGTTCTGCCGATTTTTATCAACGGCCGATATGGTTCGTATCGCCCTTAGACTTTTATTTTTGTCATAATCGGCTGGGTGCTGCCGATATATGCTGGCCGATATTTGTTATATCGCTCTTGGTCCTGTTTAATTTTGCCTTTGTTTATCAACATGCCAAAATTAGGGGGGCATATGTAAGATGAAAATGAGGGATTTCAACACAAAAATGAGGGATTTCAACGCAAAATATACTGATCGGCATAAAGGATATCAGAATATCAGAGTATATGTTACAAGTAAAGTGTTCTAGCCGATTACACAATTGATTACAAAAATTTTCTAAGTCCCTATTACAAGCTATCATTGGGATAGATAGCGCTGGATAGCCGATATCGCCTTCTGCCGAATTTCTTCAACTTCGGCTATTGCTTGAGCATCTTGGGCATCGGTTCCAGGGATGACTTTCAGGGACTTAGTCATATTGGCCACATTCTTGATTGCTGCTTTGAGTTTCCCTTTCTGCTCCTCAACAGCTTTTGGGAGATCGGCTAATTTCTGTTTCTCCAAAGCAAGCTTGGCATTACACTCTTCAAGTTTGGCCAAGAGCTCAATTCTTTCGGCTTCTAGTTGATCTATAGTAGATTTGATTGGCTCTTCGGCTAACTGGTCAAGTTTTTCCTTCTCAGCATGCACAAGTTGCCGATTGGCTTGAATGGTAGTTTCAATGCTCTTTTTCTCTAGCCGATCTGCTATTCTTTGTCTAGCCTTCTTCAGTTTGAATTGGTGTTGCTCAAGATAGACAGCTGGAGTAACGATATTTGATAACTCATCCAGGATTAAAGCTTGAATTTCCTGAAATCTGGCCCGGATAGAGCTACAGTTGACCACTAAGCTATCTAGAGATGCTTCTAGCCGATGGGATATGTCTTCGAGATTTCTTTTTACATCATCGGCTAGAGTAGCTAAGGCTTTACTTGTGATGTCTCCTTCTATTTCCTCATCGAGATAATCCTTGATATCAAAGGAGAATAAATCGGCTAGAACCTACAAAACGGAGATAAAGGGGATGTGAGTAACAGAACATGTTGTGTAGCCGATTTGAATTTTCGTAAGGATGTAAGACTTACAGGGATAGCAGGAGCAGCAGCTTCTTCCTCCACAATGTGATGACTGCCAACAGCCGATGTAGTATGCTCACTAGAAACTGGCTGTGTTGGAAGCGATGGTGGAGAAGGAGGCTAACAAATTTTGAACGATTTAAACAAATGTTAACTAGTATCGGCTAAGAATAAGTTTGAAATTTTAAGAGTTCAAGATTTACCAGAGGGATTTGAGGAGTTGGTTTAGCCGATACTTGTGTTGGTTTTTTCTTCTCGGCTGGTCTTTTCTTCTGCAAAGAGCAAAGTTTGAATAGTAAGATTGGTGGTAAATGAAGAAATTTTGTAATGAAGAAGATGATCTTACTCTGGGTTGCCGAGAAAACACTGCTGGAGCAGCAGGAGTTGTAGGAGTCCTTTTTGGAGCTGGAGAAGCTGTTGGAGTTTATTCCCCTACGTCACTCAATTCGGCTGCAGCTTCATCTATGGCTTGCTCAATGGCTGCTTCATCCAAGACGTCATCAATATCATCGGCTGGTGGAGGTGGTTGTTTCTTGGACTTTTTCTTGGTAGCTGGTGGTATAGCAGTTGATGCTTTGGTTTTCCTCTTCTTGCCTGTATCGGCTGGTTCCCTTATTTGCCCTTGAAGTAAACTTGAAGTCTTGGGGGCATGGTAGCCGATGCTAGGAGGAGCAAGACCACATCCGTTTGGTAGCAATCCTGTAGCATATTCAATATCCCTGCCACTTTTACTTGTGCGAGGAGGAGAAGAGTCTGTGGTCTGTAAAAGTAAAGATAATATATAAGGTTAAATGTAGAATCGGCTGATAGATGTAAAGAGGAATTAATAGAAGGAATAATGGAGTTACTTGAGGTATCATGTCGGGGAAGAGATCTGTCATGTAGACTGTAGCCGATTGATGGAAAAGGTGTTGTTTCCATTCGGCCCACTATGCATGAAAAGCATTACTCCTGAACATGGCTAACTCAATATTGTTGATGCTGCCAAGGGGAGGCCCTGGGATGTTGAGTAGTTGATCCATCATCAGACTTGAAGTTATTTCTCCTCTGCACTGGATCTTATCGGCAAACCACAAGCCGATTGGGAGCTGACTCATGCCGAATTGTCTAGCTGAGCTCATGGGATGATAAAATTCATATGACACCTTGATATTTCTGCCCTGGTGGATGCCGACTGGGAGAATACATGGGCTTATTGCTGTAGCAAAGACTTCTCTGGACTTTTGAAATTTCTCCTAGTTGATTTCTTCAAATCTAAAGTCCGATGGTAACTCAAAGTTGATTGATTCTTCATAAAAGAACTAGACTCTAGCATTTTTCTAAAAGCCGTCATAAAAACTAAAAAACCAGTCTTTGAGCAGTTCGGCTGACAGTTTTGCTCCAGCATCGGCTGGTGTAGAAGCATACTCTCCGAAGGAAGTGCATCTCCGATGGGTGATTTCTTCTCCTTCATCGGTGATCGGCTCAAGTCTTGGGAATTCTGCTTCTATCAGGGATGGCCGATTTACAGCTTTCATTGCTACTAAGTTAAGCCATGTGAGTAGCCATCAGGGACCACCTGCGCTGACCACAGAGCCGATGGCTAGTTTGGCTGATGCATTGTTCAGAATCTGGTAAAGATAGCCGAGCAAGATTTTTCCTAAGGGAAATTGTCTTTTTTCCTCAAGTGCTTCGGCTATGTGCTGCCAGTTGGAGGTTGGGCCACAGCTAGATCCACAAAATAAATATTTTTCCAACCACACTAACAAGAAGGCAGTGTGCTCTCTGGGGTAACTGAGCCTTGACCCATATTGGCTGAAATAAATGCAGACCATCCTCCTATACTCTTGGTTTTGAAATCAAATCTGTTTTTAGAGTTCAACATCATGGGGTTGGCCGATGTGGTGATGTCAAGACCAGTGAGCATGGTAATATCCAACAGATTGGGAGTCATTGGTCCTTGGTTGAACATGAAGGCATTGATGGTATTGGACCAGAAGTATGAGGCAGAGGCCATCAGTGGTTCATCCTTAGCTGAATTTGCTATTGTCAGAGCAAGGGCTTGGCCAATTCCTATCTCATCCCAATGGCTCTGCTTGCTAGCCGAAACACGTTTATACCATGCAGGCCAGCTTTTTTCTAGGGATGGCCAGGACTTAAAGGTATTCTTCCAGTGCCCTAGATTTGGGTTCGCTAGCCTAAATGGGATTTTATTGGTTTCGGCAGTGATGAATTCAACTGGGTCCAGATTGCCGATTGGTCCAAGAAAATAGTTGTTTTCATGGTTCAGGCTGGGAACTGCAACTAAGTTTGCGAGATGCTACAACAATAGAGCAGCAGAAGAAGAAAACATACTAAGATTATGGGGATGTAAATCTGATGAGTGAAAAAGAGATCTAGCTGATGGAACTTACCTCTGCATACTCGGCCGATGGTGCGGAGGAAGGAGCGGATGAGGAAGACATTCCCGCTGGCGGAAGTTGTACGGAGAGGAGGTTGCCTGGAGGTCGCTTTACTGTGCCGAGGAGATTGCCGGAGTTGGAGAAGATGGAAATTGCTAAAGCGTTGGAACAGTATAACGGCGTGAAGTTTCTCGGGGTCGTCGGTTAGGTATTTAAAGCAGTATGGTAATGGTCAAAAACGAAAAGTGCGATATTCTCTCGGAGATAAGATTTGGCAAATCCGAAACATTACAAAATATTCCGGACTTGGGGGCATGTGTTGATGACCAAATTTGGTAATTCAAGTATCGGAGATGGAGATAGAATCAAAGAGAATCGAAGAGATTAGATCGTATCGGAAAGAGGGTGAGAATCGGCTGTAGTCCGAATCGGCTGTGGACAGGATCGGTAGAGTCAGAGTCGGACGGGGTTAGCCGATTGAGCCGATTTTGGAGATGTGACTCGGTACACGTCATCGGGTTGAGTTTGGGTACTTCATATGGATTGCCATGCACGGATAGAGTCCTGAGAAGACAATTGTATCTATTAGTTAGGTTATTTTATGTAATTTCCTTATAGATATTCCCGGTAAGAGTCCGCCTAAGGGACTTGTTCGTTATTTGGATTTGTATTAGGTTAATACGAGTCGTGTCCATGATGGACAATGTTTGTATTTTCGGGTATAAATATAATCCCGAGTCTTGTAATTAATAACAACACACGTTGAATCAATCTCGGCGCATCGCCACCTTTATTTTCTACTTTTCGACAAGTTTGTGCTCTCGAGTCGTACTGCATCAATTTGATCTTCGACGAAAAGGTATATCTTTTCATGGTGATTTGCATCATTGAGGCTAGTGCTTACATCTTTATGACAGTCTAGTTCTATGTTGTGAATCTCCGAGTTATCATATACATTATATAATTTAGATCGACAATGCAATCTACTTGCATCGGCTGGATCCTTTTTAGGGTTTCGTCGATATCGGCTAGATTACTTTGTTGGTTTAGATTATATAATGTATCAACCATCCTGAAAAGACGATCATCGGCTTGATTCTCTAGATGCCATGTTTCTTTTTATACTTAATGCTACATTGGTTAAGTCCAACCTATTAAGTCATATTTAGAAACATGATATCTAGTCTGCCTCATGATCGTTAAATAAGGATAGTATCGGGGTTCCAGCCGATCTTACCTGGTATAGATGTTTTACATTGTTTTATACTTTGTTTAATGTTCTGTATCTGCCCCTTATATCAGGATCTAATCTAATATAAATATATTGAGCCTGATGCCAATTTAATTGGTTATAGCTGAATATATTTATTACTAGAGAATATCCAAGTATAAGGTTGTATCGGAGCTATAGCCGATACATGCTTAAATCTAGATATCGGCTATGACATGAGTCTATATAATCGTTATTTCATGTTATCTTTAGACTTGGGCAATTTATACTGTCTCGGTTCAGTCCGATCTGTCCCAATTGCTTATTCTAAAGTAATATTAATACATTGATTATGTAACACTGATCTTTACAGCTGATATACTAGTTTTAGGGTTAGTTTTACCAATGGTTATACCTTATAGCCGATTCATGCTTTATTGCATCGGCTAGGTCACATACGATATAAAATCGGTCGTCTGGCCGATTGTCTATCGTTTATTAATATTCTTTGCATATTTCTTCTTGTTGATTGCAGGGTCAAATCAACTGGCACGCCCTTGAACCTAAAAGCTTAATTTTGGACCTGCACTAGAGTAAAGCAAATCTCTCAGGCCAGTGTGTGTTTTTTGCATCAACACCAAGTCCATTTGTACTTTAGTCTGCTCGACAATCAGTTGCGCCCCATGCACTCGGGTTTCAGGCGTAGGCTTCAACACAACACCATCGATGGCTGGGAGCTTAAATGTTGGTGTCACCCTAACTACTAGGGTGCACTGTGTGGGTTCCTGCGATAGATTCAACCATGTTCTTAGAAAATCATACACATTCATTTTTTGTTGGTTATACCTTTATTCATTTTTTGTTGGTTATACCTTTATGTGGTCGACTGCAGCAGGGACTGGTGGTTTGACTTTCGCCGCCTCAGTTGATGCACAACTATTACACCTTTGCGTGGGGCTCAGTTTTACTCTAGGAGCTGGGACGGGGTCAGCGATTTGTTGCTGGAACTCACCCTTGATGCGTGCCTCCACCACTGTAAATTTTTCATCGAATTCAGAGCGGAGCTCGTCTCTGATCTCCTCTCTAATCTGTTCCTTCAAGCGAGCATCTTTCTCCGCCTTTGTCATCTTCCACTTCTTGTACTGCCACATGTATTGGGGTAACCCAACCTTCCATGGAATATTGGAGCCAACGCCCCTTGTCCGTCCACGATGTTCTTGGGTTCCCAACACTTTCGTGAGGATGTCGTCCTCGCGTCTTTGTGAGAAGACATCTTGCGAGGATGGTCTCTGGGTAGCATATTCGATCTGCCATACAGTTAAGGTCAGGTTAAAACATGGCTACGATAGAAACAAATAAAACATATTCGATATGTTGTACTTGCCATATGATCGGACAATACTTGATCTTCGGGATTTGGGAACGTAATTGTCCCATGGTTGTTCCTAATAGCCCTTGCCCTTGCCCAACTCCTTGCCCGGTCATCCGGGATATCAGCAAATGGCGACGGGGTGTTAGATTGTGCAGCAGAGTCATCCTCCTTCTCCCACTGCTCCTGCTTCCTGCTATATCCTCGGGTGCCAAGCTGGTGAGGGTGCAGGTTTCTAGCCTGTAGCGCCCTAGCGGCCTCTCCTTTTGCCCGGGACTCGACGGTTGATTTGGGAACATGAAATTGCTGCCACATGGTCTCGGTGATCCACGGGTACTTTTCATATGGTGTTGGGTTGTTGGGGTTGAGGATGTACTTGCCGGCTAGCATTGTCTTGAAATTTTTCCATGCGGTGCCCATCTTTTGGATAGCACGATACTTGAGCCCTTCCTCGTCCTCTTCAGGATATTCGAAGCTCAGCTTGAACTGTACCCAAGCTTCCTCCTTTTCTGCAGCTGGGAGAAGCTTGACGTCGTTGACCAAAATGGTGAAATGTCGCCTCCCTAGCATAGACGCGAACCTCCAAACAACTTTCCTTGGAGCCACACGGAATCCTAGGGTGTTGACCTCTCTTATGGTCATTCGTTCCTTAGGAATCTTATTTTGGGTCCTAGGTTTCCGGGTCGATGTGGTTGCACTAGTTGTCACCAATGTGAGTTCACCTTGCGGAGGCATTTTCTAAATAACTTGTGTACGACACAAAGTAAAAACAAACATTAATAATTCACTAAATTCACACATCACACATAAACATCACAAGCCCACATAATTCACGAAATTCACTTATCTAAATATAATTCACTTAACAGTAAATACATATCTAATATCAATAAAATTACTAAGTGTCATCTACATATATCCACATTTCATCTCAACATCTCATCACTTAGTTATTGTTTGCACATGAAATTACTAGGGCCATTTGCACATCTACATCTCAAATCTCAAACCTAAATTTAGTAAAACCCTAAAATCACTTAGTTATCCTAATAACCATAAATTACACTAAATTCACTTAATAACTACATCTCCTAAATGTCACATATATACAAATTTGAACATATCTAATTTAACACATCACATATATCCAAATCACATATTTCAAATTTCAACAAATTCCACATATGTCCACATCACAGATTTATCATCTAACAAAATTTCACATATCATCTCATATATGGAAGTGGACTAACCGATTGGGGTCAGTGAGGAGGTGGACGGCACGGTGGAGACAAACGTGGAGGAGGGCGACGATGGTCAGCGTGGGCTTGGTGGAGCAGAGGGTGCGGTGGTCGGCGTGAAGGACAATGGTGATGAGGGCGGTGACGCGGGCCTCGGAGAAGTCGACGGCAGCGTGGAGGACGATGGCAAAGAGGGCAGTGGCGCGGGGCACGGGGACGGTGATGCTCGGGAGGTGTGGGACGGCAGCGCTCTGGTGGTGCGAGCTCGGGTGATGCAAACCATGTGGATTTAAATGTGACTTAGCCTTTTGACACGTAGCACAGCGAGCAACGAATCGCTCCACATCTCGTCTTATCTTTGGCCAAAAGAAATGACCAGCAAGGATGTCCTCCATCTTCTTCGCACCAAAATGCCCCATCAAACCACCTCCATGTGCTTCCTGCAACAATAACAAGCGAACGGAGCTAGCTGGAATGCATAGCCTGTTAGCTCTAAAAACAAACCCATCAGTGAAGATGAATTTGTTCCATGTCTTTCCATCCTTACAATGCAGCAACACATCTTTAAATTCATCATCATGCACATACTGGTTTTTAATTGTTTCTAGGCCAAAAATTTTGTAGTCAAGTTCTGTCAACAAAGTATATCTCCTAGACAATGCATCAGCAATGACATTTTCCTTCCCTTTCTTGTGTTTGATAACATAACAAAAAGATTCAATAAATTCAACCCATTTAGCATGTCTACGGTTCAGTTTTCCTTGACTACGAATATGCTTTAAAGACTCATGATCAGAATGTATGACAAATTCCTTGGGCCACAAATAATGCTGCCATGTTTCTAAAGTGCGCAAAAGAGCATATAATTCCTTATCATAAGTAGAGTAATTCAGAATAGGCCCACTCAATTTTCACTAAAATATGCAACAGGTTTTCCTTCTTGTAGCAAAACACCACCCAATCCAATCCCACTAGCATCACATTCAAGTTCAAAAGTCTTATTAAAATCTAGAAGTTGGAGGAAAGGTGCATGTGTCAACTTATCTTTCAACATGTCGAAGGCGTTCTCTTGTGATGTGCCCCAAGTGAAAGGCACTCCCTTCTTTGTAAGCTCATTCAATGGTGCAGCAATTGTGTTGAAATCCCGCACAAAACGGCGATAAAACCCCGCGAGTCCTAGAAAGCTCCGTACCTTTGAGACTGTTTTAGGAGTCGGCCAACTCTGAATTGCCTCGACCTTGGCTTGATCAACCTCAATCCCCCGTGGAGTAACAACGTAGCCAAGAAACGAGACTCGATCGGTGCAAAAACTGCACTTCTCAAGGTTACCAAACAAATGTGCACCACGCAAAACATTAAAAATAGCATGTAAATGATGAAGATGTTCCTCCAAAGATTTGCTATAAATCAGAATGTCATCAAAGTATACCACCACAAATTTTCCAATGAAAGGACGCAAAACCTCCTTCATCAACCTCATGAAAGTGCTTGGTGCTTTAGTTAAACCAAAAGGCATCACTAACCACTCATATAACCCAAACTTTGTTTTAAATGTTGTTTTCCATTCATCACCCAACTTCATACGAATCTGGTGGTAACCACTACGCAAATCAACTTTAGAGAAAACAGTAGAGCCACTCAATTCATCAAGCATATCATCTAACCTAGGAATAGGATGACAATATCTAATGGTAATGTTATTAATAGCTCTACAATCAACACACATGCGCCATGATCCATCTTTTTTGGAACCAAAATCACCGGAACAACACATGGACTAAGAGACTCGCGTACGTACCCTTTGGTAAGCAATTCCTGAACTTGACGCTGAATCTCCTTGGTTTCCTCAGGGTTGGTTCGGTATGGCACAAGGTTTGGTAGTGAAGCTCCTGGGATCAAGTCGATCTAATGCTCAATGCCAGGCACCGGTGGCAGCCCCGGCGGTACGTCCTTTGGAAACACATCCTCATATTCCTGCAAAAGGTTACTGACCGCAGGAGGAAAAGAGACAGGTATATTCTCAAAAGAAAACAATGTTCCCTTGCAAATGAGAGCATAGCAAACAGTTGCACTTGTATCCAAATTGACAATATCAGATTTAGTGGCCAGCAAACAAGAACCTTTCAATTTAATCACACTATCCTTGCCATGGTCAGATGTAGAATCTTTCTTTTTATGTTGCACAAGTTCTTTGGCTACAATCTGATTTTCACTTTTAGCTTGCTCAACATTTTTCTCTTTCTTAGCTCTAGCAACATCATTCTCAAAAACAACTTCAGGAGTCATAGGATGCAACACAATTTTCTTTCCATTATGCATAAAGGAGTATTGATTCGTTCTACCATGATGCAACGTGTCTTTATCATATTTGCAAGGTCTACCCAACAGCTAGGAGCAAGCATGCATAGGTACGACATCACAATCAACAAAATCATAGTAAGAACCAATTGTAAAATTTAATCTCACCAATTGTGTTACCATAATGCGTCCACTGTTGTTGAACCACTAAATGTAGTATGGGTGGGGATGTGGTTTTGTCTGCAAAGCTAGCTTCGTGACCATCTCAGCACTCACCAAGTTCCTACAACTTCCCCCATCGATGATTGTGAGGCAGGAACGCTTCTGGACGACACACTTCGTCTGAAAAAGGTTATGCCGCTGGTTCTGCTCCGCTTTTCCCATTTGTGCATTCAACACGCGCTGCACAATAAGACTCTCATACTGGTCCGCAACATCAGCCCCGAGGTGTTCCTCATCCTCGCTACCTGTATTGTTAGCTGCAAGCAATGCAAGTGTATCTTCATCGAAATCACTAGCAGAGGAGTACGCACCATCATATTTGACTACCAAAACACGCTTGCTAGGACAGTCACGCTGCACGTGCCTGAAGCCCTTGCAACGGTGGCACTGAACATCACTTTTTCTGCCTGTGGAAGCAACGGAGGAGGCACTCTTGGCGGTCTTGTCTGCAGCCTCTGCAGCAAGAGAGGGGGCCGCAGAAGGTGTAGGCCGCGCTTTGTTACCATTGAAGGGTGTTGATGTTGATGTCGAAGCTGATGATCGACCGGCTAGGGCAGCGCCACTCCGAGTTGTCCATGTAGTTCAACCTGCAGGAATGTTAGCCCTTGCTCGCGCACGTCGTCCCTGCACTTCCCTTTCAGCTTTGCAAGCATAGTGAAATAACCGAGTCATATTATTATACTCTTTGTAACTAAGAATATCATAAATTTCTCGGTCTAAACCCCCGAAGAATCAAGCCATGGCAGCCTCCTCATCCTCTACTAAACCACAACGCAACATGCCCATTTGCAGCGCTTGGTAATATTCTTCCACGCTATTACCACCCTGTTTCAATTGTTGCAGCTTATTTAAGATGTCACGTGCATAATATGAAGGTACAAATCTAGCACGCATAATTCTTTTCAAATCATCCCAAGTACGTGGCAAAGCATTCATATGAGTACGATGGTATTCACTCCACCAAACAGAAGCAAAATCACTAAATTCACTAGTGGCAACCCTAACCCTCTTATCCTCAGGAACATCATGGCAAGCAAACTTTTGATCTATTGCTAACTCCCATGAGAGATAAGCATCAGGGTCATACTTACCATCAAAAGAAGGAATAGTGAATTTAATCTTACCAAATGAATCATCATTAGCATGTGCCTCTCGGCGTGGCTGACGAGGAGCCATACCACGGCGGTTGAAGCGAAGTCGTCGCTGGTCCGGATCATCCTCAGAATCACCAACGTAGTCATGGTCATCCATCTCACTACCATAGTGGGGTGCGTGGTCCATCTCATCAAGACGCCTCACAATACCATCAAGAGTGGTGTTCACCGTGGCCACAGAAGCTTCCAAGGTTGTAAGCTTGGTGTTGGAATCAATTTGCGTGCGTTCAACATGACCAAGCTTTTCGTTGGTGACACGAACATCCTCCTCAAGCCCTTGTGTGCTGTCCCTCACCACCCTGTCAAAATGCTGAATAATTCCTTTTGTGCGGGGTGAGTGGGGGTTGGAATGCTCTTCACCTGACATGGTTAGAAACAAAAGAAACAGGCAAAACAAATACTATGAGGCAGCAAATGAAAGGAAAAAAATCCTACAAAACTACTTGGATGTGGTTCTATCAAATCACTCACACTCAACTTGTTCCACAAGCTCTTACCAATTCTCACCATGCTAAACAGGAGGTGACGGCAACCGTCGGACTTGGACGAACCTCTGGAGAAGGTGTATTGATGCCTTGATCACTTAACCCCGGTCAAGTATTAGTCGAACCGGTGGAGCTATGGGTGGGCTGTGTAATGAAACAAAGGAAAAACTAGAAACCATATTAGTCAAAAGCAAGTTGAATAATCGCTCATGGTTGGTACAATGCTGGTCCTAGGCTAGCCGAAGTAGAGACGCGAGCCTAACCACAAAGAACGCCACAACACACAAACCGAAACAAGAGCGATGACAGGAAGGTGGTGAAAAAGGGGGAATGGGTGGGGGTGTGCTCACAAGTTTTTTTTGTCTGCTTTCTCTAGTGGTGAGGAGAGAGATGCGACTTTTTTTTGTTTTTATTTTATTTTTTTGATATTTTTTTCACAACCAGGAGCACACTAGAACCAACCACAGAAATTCTCAGTTCAAATGGACACAATATGAAGCATACAAGATTTGTTCAAGGTTTTATCCGAATAGGTCCCAAAGCTT
Source organism: Oryza punctata (assembly GCA_000573905.2). Lineage (NCBI taxonomy): Eukaryota > Viridiplantae > Streptophyta > Magnoliopsida > Poales > Poaceae > Oryza > Oryza punctata. The sequence continues at coordinate 19,937,422 of CM002493.2, read as the reverse complement.
CTCGCCACAAAAAAAGAATTTTGCAAGCGGAATTTGGCGATTTTAAATTTGGCGAACCCGGAAAACCCGAGAAGAATCCAATGTAACTTTTTCTATAGATATCCACGGATATATTATATGCCTAATTTTGAGTCCGTATAAAAGAGATATGACTGTTTTATGGAAGGCCACTCGAATCAGGGTTCTATTTCCTTTCTAGTGGTGGCAGGTTGAAAGGCAACCCCACAAACGCTATAGGTAATAGATCAAACACACATGGAAAGAGCGTGAGTGGGTGGCTGCGGTGGTGATGGCGGGCAAAGGTGGTGAAGATGGCGATGTGCGGTGGCAAGAACTCGAAACTCTAATCGATCAACCACTAAGACCAGCAAATTAACACAACCGATGCAATCGAAAACTCAACAAGCCCTAACTAAGCAGTACTAGTAAAAAGGCTCAAGGGTTTATAGGATCACAGGAAAAAAAATCTACTAACAGATATATTTTTTGGCTTTTTCTGGACTGTAGGTATAAGAAAATTATGAAACAAAAAAAATCTCTCACCGAGCAACTTGAGCTCTGATACCACTTCATGCGCACAGGGTGTCCCGATCTTTCGATGAGAATGATAAGTCGATTGGATGGAGCGACGTTGGCGATCCGACTACAACTATCCAGGGATGTTGCGCATTAGCAATCGTTACACCAACTCCAGAGGCGGTCGTGAATCTCAACGGATGCACGATCAGCCCAACCACGAGGGTATTTGTCCTGCAAGCAATCGAGAACTAGCAAGAATAAGATGAACAAGCAACTGAATTTGCGAATCAAAATAATGATGGATTGAATCAACGAAAGTTGAACAAGTGGGGTTCCGTAACAAGCAATCCAGCGATCTAACCGATCACGGGATGAACTCGGCAAAGTAGCGACGCTATACTTTGATCTAAACAAAACTCAAGTATTCTTGGCGGCGGCTAAAGCTATAAGAAGAGGGAAAGACCGACCGCAGGGGTGCTAGGGTCGTTCTCTAACCCTAGGACGCGTCCCTATTGGACCCAACTTGATACATGGCCCATTGGGCCCAAAGAGGTGACGCCACACCATGCACGGAAAAGGACTCGGTAGTAAAACACAGATTGCGGCTGTTCCAGAACTGATATGGACATGATGTTGGATCCATTTTTAAGTAGGCTTGACAAGCTTTCCATGAAGTACTTGCGCACCCAAATCGGAGCTCGCATGAAGTCGTGGCGGCCGTCAGAAGTTGACGCTGTGCTGCAATCCGAATCCATCCCGCGCGAATCCTCTCCCCGTTAGATCCTCTCCATTGTTCCTGGGTAAATCAAGAGTGCACGCGTCTCCGAGGAATAAATAAGAAGCACATGAATTTAAGAATGAACGCACCTGATAGTTGAGTTGATGTGCACGAGCGCGGTAATAGGACCATGAAGTTGTACTTGTGGAAGCATAGATGTATCATTGGTGTTGATGTCCTCATCATCGGGTGATGGGCGGCGTCGGGCTCAGCGTGGGCTCAGCCAGGCAGTGACTTTGTTGATCCAACGGTGGCGAGGAGCTCGTTGGACGGCGGTGGCAGTGGTGGGAGGAGGTGGCGGTGGCGACGGCGGTAGGGTTTGATGCTGGCGGGACTTGGAAATTTTCGATGTGTAGATCTTAGAGTGACAAGAACCCTAGTCTAAATATGGTCAAACCCCCTTCGCTGACGGGGGTTAAAGTCAAGGCCATCACAAATGATAATCATCCGTGACGGGCTTAAGTTTAAGCCCGATTGAGATTCGCTCACCCGTGACAGGCTTAAACTTAAGCCCGATTGAGATGAGCTCATCCGTGACGGGCTTAAACTTAAGCCCGCCATATTGAGATAAGCTCATCTGTGATGGGCTTAAGTTTAAGCCCGACTGAGATAGGTTTTTTCCATTTTTTAGTAAATAAATTTCTATTATTTGTGTTTTCTCTTTCATAGTTGACCATTGTTGACTTTCCTTATTCCTTATTCCTTACTCCTTACAGGGTTTGGTTTGGACTTTTACTTATTCCTTATTTCTTATCGTCGGGAACCATCTCTGTCACTGTGCACGTCTGATGCTTCACCATGGACTAAGACACGATAGTTGTAGTCGTCTCTTTGCAGACAGTTGTACAATACCACCGGGCGACACTTATTGTAGTTGTAGGAGTACGAAATCCTTTAGTTGTAGGAGTACGAAATCCTTTAGTTCCAACACATATAGTTGTTGAAACATCTTAGAGGATGTTGGGTTCAGTGAGAAGGTATAAAATTTAAGAGAAATAGCAAACCATTCATTACAAAGACAATGATACAAAATACTTCATTCATTATAAGAAACTGAAAACCAAATTAATACAAAGTCTTCAGTTACAAGGATATGTCTTCCCTATGATCTGAATGAGCATATGCCACATCCTCTTCGGGATCATCGTCAAGGTTGATGTTAGGTTTTACATGAAGATTCTGGTTGTATTCTTCATTGACGATGTTGTCAACCCCAACAATTCTTCGCTTGCCATCCCTCACGACGTGTAGCTTCTTATTTGGAGGGTCTTTTATGTAGAAAATCTGCTCGACCTGCTTCACAAGTACGAATGGTTCGTCGACGTATCGAACCATGGCTAGATCTACTAAAGTGGAACATTCCTTGTCGACTTTCACACCGGTGCCTATATTCACTCAACGACAACGAAACAAAGGGACCTTGAACTTCACGTAGTTCAGCTCCCAAATCTACCCTATGCGGCTGTAGTATGTGCTCGACCCTGATTGATCCTGAAATGCATCTATACTGACTCCGTTGTTTTGCACTGTGCTTTTGTCATCTTGTTTGACGGTGTAAAATGTGTACCCATTAATATCGTATCCTGGCCATGTGTCAACATCCCAACACGGTCCCGCCGCCAACATCCGTACTATTTCATTTGACCTTGTAATACGATTCCTCAACAATTCGTTGAAATGAGAGTTATGTTCACTATTTATCCACGTATCCGATCGCCCCAAGTTCTGCTGTCGGATTTTCACTAAATGCTTATCAAATTATGGGGCAACATCTGCCATATGTTGGAGCACAACGAAATGGGTCAACGCATCAGAGGTTTGATCGGGCAAAATTATTTTACTGCCTGTTGTGCTAACAACTGACAACCTTCCTTCGTGACGAGACGCTGGAACTCCAATAGGATTGGACTCGAGCATGTAATCGACGTAGAACTCAATAACCTCCTCGGTCGTGAAACCTTCAACAATGCTCTCCTCTAGTTTTGCTCTATTCCGAACGTACAACTCTAGAACTCCCATATACCTCTCGAACAAGTACATTTCTCTTACAAAAGCTGAGCCACATAATTTTGTTAGCTTCACAAGATGAACATGGAGATGAATCATGATATCAAAGAAACAACGTGGAAAATACATCTCCAAGTGATAGAGGGTATTCACAATATCATCCTGCAACCCATCAAGATCTTCGGGATCTATAACCTTATGACCGATTACACTGAAGAAGGCACACAGACGCATTATCATGTGATGGGTGAAAGAATACCTCTTATAGCAACTGATGAGTGCTATGTGATTAGCATGTGACAATCGTAAAACTTCATTCCGGCCAATTTTAGATCATCCAATGAAACATACTTACTTATCCTTGCTGAATAACCCAATGGAACTTTAATATCTTTTGTTGGCAGTATGTCATGAGACCTTTCGACTAGGCCTACCGAAACCAAGCAAGCAGCGAGGATTCAGACTCAAGGCGCCTAAGATCCGTCGGGGCGGAGCCCTATGGTGAAGACCACGAGGCGAAGGCGGTGAAGGGCGAAGAGTCGCGCTGGGTCCTGGCAAGTCTAAACGTGCTCTGGGCGAAGGCTGCACGGTGAAGGGTACAAGCCGAAGGGGGTAACTTCGCCACGTTGGGCCCGATCCTAGAAGGCCCAGTGGGCTGGCCCAATCATCCCGGGCCACTGGCCGATGGGTCAGCAACCGCCGGGTGGCCCATTAAAGGCCCGTGTATCTTAATTACATTGAATACCCATATAAGTGTCCCTTTCGTAAGGGTGACCATGTAAATTCCCCTGTAAAAGCCCTAAACCCTAATAGGGGGACCTGTAATGGGATTATAAATAGCCCCCTATGGCCATGTGAAGGGGGAATCTCGAGAATATTTAGAATTTATTACACTTTACCTTTCCAACTACTGTTGAGTGACCACGTCCTTCGACGTATACAGTTGTCGTTTCGATAACAGCTGGCGCCGACCGTGGGGACCTCCGAGCGAAACCACTAAGAGCGAATGCCACCGAAGAAGGTCTCAAAGGAGAGGGTTGCTAACCCAAAGGAGAGTGTGGCAGAAGAAGTGATGGCCGCCGAAGAGGGAACAGAACCTTCGCCGAAGCTGGGGGAGCACCGTCGGCTTCGGTGCCCGCGCCGCAACCACCGCCTTCGGCTCCGGCCAATTCGACGGGGCGGGCACTGGAGATCCCTTCGGCAACTCAACTGCAAGCACCCCAACACACTTCGTCACTTCCAGCGACGACTTCGACCAAACTCGCCGCTGCGCAAGCTGACCCCAACCTTGAGGCGCAAGCCGAAGCCGGCATGGAGGCCATGCGGCAGAACATGACGCGGCTTCAGGACATGCTTCACCAAATGCAAGAGCAACAGCAAGCATATGAAGCAGCACGGCAAGTCAAGGTCGCTTCGGCCCAGTTCTCCAATACGCGGCAGGCTACATCCCGCCTCAGGCCTACCAGCAAGCGCCGCAAAGGGCCGACGTACTTCCCCGGGCAACCTTCGGCCGCAACAACGTACTCGGTTCCTGGTGTGCCGCCGCAGGTTCGACCGGCTGTGGCCCAGGTGCACCCCGCACCACCCGGTCAAATGTCGCAAGTAATGGCAGAGGGGGCTTCAGCCTTGCAGGCACAACTTCAAGCTTTCCTTCAGCAACTTAATCAACCCCACAACATCTTAAGCACCCCTTCGGTCCAGCCGGAGGGGAGCACCGGCCAGGGCGCATCCGGTTGGCTGCTGTCGAACCAACCTGGGTCAGGGGCTTCACCATGGAGTCAAGGACCGCAGTTCGACTTCAGTAACACCGCCCAAGCGCCACCGTTTGGGACCGGGCCGCCGAACACCGTGGCCCAGCCACACACGCAAGCCATGACTTCGTCCTTTGCCACGCCTTACCCACAGCGAAACGGGCCCTCGCTGCAGTGCGCTATGGGCAAGGCAGGGGGCAAAAAGGGGTTGCCTTTGAGTGGGGGAATCAAAATTCATCCAATCCCACCCCAGTTCAAGTTCCCACCCGCTCCGCGCTACTCGGGCGAAACAGACCCAAAAGAATATTTGTCCATCTACGAGTCCGCAATCGAAGCCGCTCACGGGGATGAAAATACCAAGGCGAAGGTAATCCATCTCGCTCTAGACGGCATTGCCCGTTCCTGGTATTTCAATTTACCATCCAATAGCATTTACTCTGGGAGCAATTGCGCGATGTCTTTGTCCTTAACTTCCGAGGCACCTACGAGGAGCCGAAGACGCAACAACATTTGCTTGGCATTCACCAGAGGCCAGGAAAATCACCAACAAGGAACCGCAGACTCTCGAGCACCTGCTTCGCATCATCGACGGGTACGCAAGGGACAAAGAGGACTCCAAGCGAAGGCAAGCAATCCAGGCTGAATACGATAAAGCCTCCATCGCCGCTGCCCAAGCCCAGATGCAAGCACAGGTCGCCGAACCAGCTCCTCTCGCTATTCGCCAATCTTAGCCGGCGAACCAAGGATAGCTGCCAAGACCAAGCCAAGCTCCCATGACTTGGAGAAAATTCAGAACTGATCGCACGGGCAAGGCTGTGGTGGCTGTCGAAGAGGTACAAGCCCTCCGCAAGGAGTTTCACACCCACCAAGGTGGCTGCCACCAACAGCCTGTTCGCAAGAAGGTCAGAAAAGACCTCTATTGCGCCTATCATGGGCGATCTTCGCACACTACCGAGCAATGCCGAAACATTCGTCAGCGAAGCAACGCTCAAGAACCAAGGCCGCAGCAAGGGGCTCCTGTCGAAGCGTCTTGTGAGGCTGTTCAAGAGCAAGCACCCCCAACCGAACAACGCCAAGACGTGCAGCGCAGAGTGATCCAGGTGATTACAAGGGCCGACCCACCGGTCCAACCATCGAAGCGGTAGAAAAAGTTGCAGCTGCGAATGGTGCATAACATCACCGCCGCGGGCGAAGGAGTCCCGAAGTACCTGAACCAGCAAATTTCTTTTGGGCTAGCCGATGCTGAAGGAGTAATATTTCCACACCAAGACCCCCTGGTGATCTCAGCCGAAGTAGCTGGCTTCGAAGTCTGGCGAATTCTGGTTGATGGAGGAAGCTCAGCCGATGTCATCTTCGCTGAAGCATACGCTAGGATGGGGCTGCCAACCCTGGCCCTCACCCAAGCACTGGCCTCGCTTCACGGCTTCGGCGATGAGGCAGTTCAAGTTCTGGGCCAGGTACAATTGGTGGTAGCTTTCGGCACAAGTGAAAATAAGCGCGAGAGTAGATACTGTTCGACGTAGTTGCCATACCGTACAGTTACAACGCCATCTTCGGCCGTGCAACCTTGAACAAGTTCGAAGCCATCTCCCACCACAACTATCTCAAGCTCAAAATGCCCGGTCCAGCAGGAGTGATCGTCGTCAGGGGCTTCAACCTCCGGCCACATCAAAAGGCGACTTGGCCGTGATCAACAGGGCACTATACAATGTTGAGGCTGAACCACATGCTCAACGCATGCCGAAGCCAGCCCCTCATGGCAAAGTGATCAAGGTGCAAGTCAACGACGTTGACCCGACGAAGTTCGTCCAGCTGGGGGGCGATCTGGGCGAAGAGGAGGCCGGAAACATCCTAGAAGTCCTCAGGAAGAACATTGACATCTTCGCCTGGAGCCCCGATGAAGTGGGAGGCGTTTCGACGGAACTCAATACGCATCACCTGGCGGTCAAGCCAGACGACAAGCCAAGAAAGCAGAAGCTGCGTAAGATGTCCGTCGATCGCCAGGAGGCAGTGAAGGCCGAAGTGCAGAAGCTGCTCAAGGCTGGGGTGATCAAGGAGATCGACCACTCGGAGTGGCTGGCGAACCTGGTTTTGGTGAAGAAGTCGAACGGCAAGTGGCGCATGTGCATTGATTTCACAGACCTCAACAAGGTGTGCCCAAAAGACAGCTTCCCCTTGCCACGGATCGACCAGCTTGTTGATTCGACAGCTGGCTACGAGCTCATGAGCTTCTTGGATGCATACTCCGGTTACCACCAAATCCACATGAATCCAAGCGACATCCCCAAGACAGCCTTTATCACGCCGTTCGGCACTTTCTGCCACCTCAGGATGTCTTTCGGCCTGAGGAACGCCGGAGCAACGTTCACCAGGCTGGTGTACAAGGTGCTCCGCAAGCAGCTGGGGCGAAATGTGGAGGCCTACATCGACGATGTCGTCGTAAAGAGCCGTATGGCTTTCGACCATGCGTCCGACTTACAGGAAACCTTCGACAGCTTGCGCGCGGCGGGTATGAAACTAAACCCTGAGAAGTGTGTTTTTGGGGTTCGCACGGGCAAATTATTGGGTTTTCTTGTTTCTAAAAGGGGTATCGAGGCGAACCCCGAGAAAATCGATGCCATCCAGCAAATGAAGCCACCATCGAGCGTACGCGAAGTACAAAAGCTCGCAGGCCAAATTGCAGCGCTCAGTCGTTTTCTCTCAAAGGCAACCGAAAGGGGCTTGCCATTCTTCAAGACCCTCCGGGGCGCAGGAAAGTTTAGCCGGACTCCTGAGTGTCAGGTAGCATTCGAAGACCTAAAGCAGTACCTACAAAGACCACCCGCCCTGTTCAGCCCAACACCGGGAAGCGAAATGCTGCTATATCTAGTAGCTTCGCCGGTGGCGGTTAGTGCAGTCCTTGTCCAAGAGACAGAGTCAGGACAGAAGCCAGTGTATTTCGTCTCTGAGGCTTTGCAGGGGGCGAAGATAAGATACATCGAAATGGAAAAGCTCGCTTACGCCCTAGTGATGGCTTCGCGAAAACTTAAGCACTATTTTCAGGCCCACAAAGTCACTGTGCCATCGCAGTATCCTTTGGGCGAAGTGCTCCGGGGCAAGGAAATTTCTGGTAGGCTCAGCAAGTGGGCAGCGGAGTTATCCCCCTTCGACCTGCATTTTGTTGCCCGCACTGCTATCAAGTCCCAAGTCCTAGCCGACTTCGTGGCCGAATGGACACCGGCATCCGCCCTGGAACCTCAGCCCGTCGAACAGCCCTGGATAATGCACTCCGACGGCTCGTGGTCGCACAGGGGGGCGGGCACCGCGGCAGTACTCACTTCGCCAGGGGGCGTGCTGATTCGGTACGCCGCAAGGCTGCAGTTCGACACGACCAACAACACGGCATAGTACGAAGCGGTATTGTTGGGTCTAAGAAAGGCAAAAGCATTGGGGGTTCGGCGTTTGCTCATCCGAACAGACTCCAAACTAGTGGCAAGTCATGTTGACAAATCCTTTGAGGCAGAAGACGATGGAATGAAAAGGTACCTGGAGGCTGTTCGATCCATGGAAAGTGTTTCGCCGGCATAACGGTCGAACATTTACCCGGGGTCAGAATGAGGAAGCAGATACCCTGGCGAAATCTGCCGCCTGTGGAGGCCCGCATTCACTAGGCATCTTTTTTGAAGTCTTGTATGCACCAAGCGTGCCCACAGCGAACCTGGGAGAAGACCCAGAGGACTAGCGAACTCCGTTCATAAAGTACCTCAAGAACGGCTGGCTTCCAGAGGATGAGGCAGAAGCGAAGCGCTTGCAGATCAGAGCTAGGCAATACAAGCTGGTCTCGGGGCAGCTATTTCGCTCTGGGATCCTACAACCTTTGCTTCGATGCATCTCTTTCGCCGAAGGCGAGGAAATGGTGAAGGAAATACACCAGGGGCTGTGCGGTGCGCACCAGGCTAGAAGAACAATTGCGTCTAAGGTGTTTCGCCAGGGAATGTATTGGCCCACTGTGCTGAAAGTCTGTGTTGAGCAGGCCAAAAAGTGCGAAAGCTGTCAGCGGCACGACCGAAGTCAGACGGCGCCACAATATGAGTTGCAGCCCATCGCGCCAGTCTGGCCTGTCGCCAGGTGGGGGTTGGACATCATTGGCCCATTCCCTGTGGCGTGAAACGGATATAAGTTCGCAATTGTAGCCATTGAATACTTCTCACGATGGATCGAGGGTGAACCACTCGGCGCGATCACTTCGGCAGCAGTACAGAAGTTTGTCTGGAAAAACATTGTTTGCCGTTTCGGAGTGCCGAAAGAGTTCATCACGGACAACGGCAAACAGTTCGACTCTGACAAGTTCAGAGAAATGTGCGAGGGGCTAAACCTGGAAATCAGGTTCGCTTCGGTCGCGCGCCCACAATCAAATGGGGCGGCCGAACGCATAAATGGTAAAATCTTGGAGGCACTCAAGGAAAGACTCGAGGGGACGGCGAAGGGCAGATGGCCAGACAAAATGCTGTCCGTTCTCTGGGCCCTCCGGATAACCCCCACAAGGCCAACCAAGTTTAGCCCATTCATGCTTCTGTATGGAGACGAAGCAATGACCCCAACAGAGCTAGGGGCTAACTCGCCAAGGGTAATGTTCTCTGGGGGTGAAGATGGGCGCGAAGTGTCGCTCGAACTCCTTGAGGGGATACGAGTCGAAGCGCTAGAACATATGCGCAAGTACACCACAAGCACTTCGGCAACTTACAACAAAAAGGTTCACCCGACTGAGCTTTTACCCGGGCATCTCGTCTTAAGGAAGAAAGCGAACCCAGTAGCGGTCGGCAAGCTTGAATCGAAGTGGGAAGGGCCATACCTCATCAGGCACAGGTCAAGGACGGGCTCCTTTCACCTAGCAACATTGGAAGGCGAAGAGTTTGACCACTCGTGGAACGCCAGTTCTCTTAAGCGTTTTTATGTTTAGAAAGGGTGGCACCCTATTTGCCAAAGTGTAAAAATGTACATACTGTTACATAACCCTTTCGGCATCTTCCATTATCTAAACCTTCTGGCACAAAAAAAAACTGGACGTAGGGCTATTATCCACTCTGGAGGCCCGAACCAGTATAAAATCTTTGTGTCTTTCGCCTTTTTCACTTGTGTACATGATAATTCGTGGAAAAATCCCAAGGCAAACGCCTGATCAGCGAAAACGCCAGGGGGGCGAAACGAATCAGCCGAAGCATCGCTCGCCGAACGTTAAAACCATGACAGCTTGCTTCGGAAAGTAACTACCGAACACCATTATACTCGATCTACACAAAAACGTGCGCCGCTCGCAGTGGAAAGCACCAAAGACCGATAACGGAAGATGAAAGCTGAAAAGTCAGTAGACCTCTTTCGCTAAATACACGCAAAGGGGCCGATACATTCCGACCTAACGAAAGCACGAAAAGTGACAATGCAACAAATAGCGAAAAGGAAATAAAAGCACATCTTTATTAACTTCGAAGAGAAAAAAATCGAAGAGTACATGTCGTACAACATGGTACAAGCGAAAAGAATACAACAGGCTTTACAGCTTAGTTTACAAATAAATTACATCTTCGCCCCCAAAACAACTACCACTTCCAAAGGAGTGATCTGGTGAACTAGGTTCGTCGTCACTACTAATGTTGTAAACTACCCTAAGGGGAGAAGGGCGCGAAACAAGAGAAAGGCTGTAACGGCGTTGGGCGATCGCCTCCTGCCGATTGGTCCTTCGATGATTTCACCAGAAGCGAGTCATGCCCTCCAGGTGCGCCGAATGGACACGATCGTAGTCTTCCAAGGTTCGCCCGGGGTGTGTTCGCATCCAGTTAGCAACATTCACGACTTTCTAACTATTGTCGTTAATCATCATCTCGCGGTAAATAGGTCGAAGCGGATACCGGGCCTTCGGCAAATTTTTTACCGCAACGAACTTCTCGTTCCTACTTCGCCAATCCCCAAAGGGGGGCCGAACGCATAGTTTTCGGCGCAGACCCTGAAAACAGTGGGAAGCCAAGTGGCAAAACGCAGAAAGCGAAGCTGGAACATATACGTTAGGCGAAAAGACTAAGTGAAGCTACGTAAGCACGAGTTGGCGAAGCTCGTCATATATTCCAGATGACAAAACATTCTACAATAAAATTGGCCATCAGCCATATTTACATTGTTCGCCCTATACAGCAAACACCAAAAAGTAAAAACTATTAAAATTTACAAAAACGGGCGGAGGGCCTCACACCTCTGGGTGGTCTTGGGCATCGCCTCCACTCTCTTCCGCCGGCTCTTCGCCTTGGTCCGCTGCCTCTGTCTTCGCCAACTGCTCCAACAGACGGGCCTTGGCAGTGGATTGGCCGTCCTTCTGCCAGAACTGCTTCCGCCAGGCGCGGAGTACGGGCGAAATATCCTAGGCGCTGACCTCCCAGTCCCTCTTCGTGAAGTCAGGGAACTTGGCGATGTGATCACACCCGGACTGCTGCAGCAAGCCCATGGCGAAGGCCGCAGACACGCACGCACAGCAATCCCTGTACGCGGTGGCACACTCTGAGACCGCAACACCAGCCTGTTGAGTCCATTCGGTGAACTCAAAGGCAGAAGCGTGTTCGCCCGGGACACCCCGCACCTTCGCCCCCAAGTCGGTAAGGGCAAGGCCAAGTGTGCGGCAGGCGGTCTTAGTGGATTCGGTGGCCCTCGCCACCTCTCGCGCAAGTCGTTGCGACTTCGCCTCCGCCTTGTTAGCCTCCTGATGAAGGGCCTCCATCTTTGGCTCCATTAGGTTATAGTACTCCGTAAGGTCGGCGGAGTGCCCTCGTTCTTTTTCAAGTTCGGCCATGAGGCGTTCGATCTCCGCCTTTGCCTCGCTACCCTTCTCTAGTTCGGCCTGGAGGCGTTTGTTTTCGGCCTTCGCCTCCCTGAGGGATCAAGCGAGGCCTTCCATTTCCAGGCCCTTGTGGCTCAGCTTGTCGTCCTTAGCCCGAAGACGGTTCTTCAGGCCATCCAGACGGACCCGCATGGTTCGCTCCGTCGAACAATGGGCCGCGAGGATCTGGCAAGAAAAAAAGAAAGGGCGAACGATAAGGCAGGTTGTTGAAAACGACGACACAAAAAAAACACAAAAACAACAAACACAAAAAAGAGAAGTCAGCATACCCGGACCGCCAGGCTATTGACGGCGGAGCAGCCCTCGCCGAACTCGTTAAGTTCGGCGAAAAGGCTAGGGCCGCCAGCCGGAGCAACGATGTTGCTCACCCCCTCGATGAAGGGGATGAGCTCCGCTCGGGTCTCGAAGTCACCGGGGATGAAGCGGGGCGGCGCCTGGGAGTAGTCCGAGTCGGACGTCTCGGCCGCTTTCTTACCCTTATCAAGGGCAAGTGGCGAAACGAGTGGCCGGCAAACAGGGCTACTGAAAACCCGGGCTGCCGTCTTCACGACCTGTTCGGCTGAAGCCGAAGCTCCGGCGCCGCCCGCTGTGCCAAGGGTGGTCGAGAGGCCTAGGCTTCGCCCGGAGGGTGAAGTGGGCGTCTCGTCTGAGGACTCATCGTCGCTAAGGACGCGAGCGATGGAGACGAGCCCCTTTTTCTGGGGGTCTTCTTAATAGACTCCCCCTTCACCGTCTTCACCGCAGTGATCGTGACCAGGGCCTTCGCCCCCTCCACGTCTTTTCGGTGAAGAGGGAGGAGATTGACTCCGCCCCGGTCTTGACATGCTCCGGGCTGGGGGTCGGAGTGTAGCCGCATGTCCCAGAGCGGCTATCGGTGGCCTCATCCGCGGCCATTTCGACCGCGACCTCTGGCTCCCCCGCATGTTCTTGCTCTTCGACACCGTCCTCGTCATCGGTGTCGGAGTCAGTGGAGGCAGGGGCCCTTCGCTTGCGGGGGGCCAACTTTACTTGCCCCCGCAACCGTTTCCGAGAGGGGCCCTCTTCGCCATCGTCTTTGAATGGCTTCGCCTGAAGGGGGAGCTCGCCGACGTGAACCCGGTTCGCCCGGCCAGCTGTTTGCCGCGTTAGTAGCTGGCTGTACTCTGTGGCCGACACATCGTCGATCAGCTTTCGGGCTTTGGTGTCGGCCTGGGAGAGAGTCAACACTGAAAAAGAGACATGTCGTTATGACAGGTGTCGAACAAAAGAAAAGCAAAGAGCGAAACATAAAGATAAAGAAAAGATAAACTTACCATTCGCCCCAGCAGGCATAACAAGCTTCGGCAGGCCGTTGACCTCTTCGTCCTGGTCAACTTCGACCTGCCACGATTGGGAGAGGGGGCATACGTGAAGCATGCAGAATTCCTCCACCAGATCGCGGAAGCTCAGCCGAGAACAAACCTTGCGGAGCACGGCGAACCTTGGGCTTCCGGATTGGCGAGATCGCCCTACGCCGCCATCGGAGGGCCTTCGCCACTTCAGACCCGGCCTCGAAAGGGATCGAGTGGTAAAACCACTTCGCCATCCAATAGCGATCCCACTTCGACATGGCGATGTTAACCGGCCACAGGTCGGAGCGCTCGGGGTGAACGTTGAAGTTCACACTCCCGAACACCGTCTTCTTTGTCCCAGCTGGATTGACCACCGTCTTCGAGTTCACGGTGGCTGAAAAGACAGCACCGAAGAGTTCGGCGCTTGGTTCAAACCCAGCGGTCCGGCATGCCCAGTCAAAGATGGCAATGCGGACGAGAGCTGAAGGGCTCAACTGGGGAAGTTCCACCTGGAAAAGGCGAAGGATTTCCGGCAACAATATGTTGCACCGAAACCGAAGCCCGGCCTCGAAGAACACGGCGAACACAACCGTCTGGTTGTCGCCAGGCTTCAGCACTTCAGCATCCCCAGGAGCAAGGGCCCGCCCCTCCGCCACCACGCCAGAACTGACCATCTTCGCCAGCTCATCCTCATCTATGAGTGACACCCCTAGGAACGCGGTGGTGTCTTCGTCAATACGGCTGGGGTCGGGACCCGTTGTGGAGACGGGGTTCGGATTATGTGGGGCCATGGCGAAGTAAGTGCGTCGTAGCGAAAGGGGTTAATTGGCGAAAGGGTTCGGTTAAGTCAGAGCACCGCGAGTAAAAAGATGAGAAGAGAGAGTGCCTACGGTGAGAATGACGGGGGTAAGAGCGGTGAAAAGGGGGGAAGGAAGAATATATAGCCTACCAGGCGACGTTTCGCCTTCCCGGCCAATCACGAACTGCCACGTATCGCAAAGGTAGGCGAAACGGTAAAATCCCATGGACCAGGCTGCATAGTGGCGGGCCCTCAGGGAAAAAGCCCATTACTGTTCACTTCGGCCCACTGGAACAGTAGAGATAACTTTGCCGTTTGAGGAAGGCGAAGGCCAATCACTGTTCATTTGGGCCCAATCAAACAGTAAAAATAGCTTCGCCAGTCGCGAAAGGCGAAGGCTAAAAAAAAACTCCAAATCACAACAACACATACAATGCGCACATTCTTTGCAGGAGCACAAGATAGGTTTCGGCAGGAGCATCGGTCGAAAGGGGGCGTCTCACACCATACTACATGGTTTGCACGGTCTCGGCCGAAGCTCCTATCTCACCCTTGCCCGTGAGGGGCTTGTTGGCAGTATGTCATGAGACCTTTCGACCAGACCTGCCGAAACCAAGCAAGCAGCGAGGATTCAGACTCAAGGCGCCTAAGATTCATCGAGGCGGAGCCCTATGGCTAAGACCACGAGGCGAAGGCGGTGAAGGGCGAAGAGTCGCGCTGGGTCCTGGCAAGTCTAAACGTGCTCTGGGTGAAGGTTGCACGGCGAAGGGTACAAGCCGAAAGGGGGTAACTTCGCCACGTTGGGCCCGATCCAAGAAGGCCTAGGGGGCCGGCCCAATCATCCCGAGCCACTGGCCGATGGGTCAGCAACCGCCGGGTGGCCCATTAAAGGCCCGTGTATCTTAATTACATTGAATACCCATATAAGTGTCCCTTTCGTAAGGGTGACCATGTAAATTCCCCTGTAAAAGACCTAAACCCTAGTAGGCGGACCTGTAATGGGATTATAAATAGCCCCCTAGGGGCATGTGAAGGGGGGATCCCGAGAAAATTCAGAATTTAATACACTTTACCTTTCCAACTACTGTTAAGTGACCACGTCCTTCGACGTATGCAGTTGTCATTTCGACAACATCTTTCAAGCAGGATAACATTGTGATCTTCTCATCCTTCGACAATGTGTGGCAAGCTGGAGGAAGATACACACTTCTTGTCTCTCGATTACAGGCATGAGTTCACTGCGAATATTCATCTCCTGTGGATCAAGGTGCGCGTTCAATCCGTCCTTTGTCTTTCCAGGAATATTCGGCAGTAGGCTAACCAAACTCTCACACACATTCTTTTCAACGTGCACGCGATCAATGCAATGACAGACCTCAATATCTTTCCAGTAAGGTAGTCGCCAAAATGGATTTTTCTTCCACATACCCTTGTACTCTGCCTTACTACGTTTCCTTTTCTTCCCAGCCTCATTAGTTATACCCATCACCATGTCATGGACATCATCTCCGGCTGAATCCTTGGGAGCAGATTGATGTTCTCTCTTACCATCACCATGTCGTGGACATCATCTCCGGTTAAATCCTTGGGAGCAGATTGAAGTTCTCTTTTACCGTTGAAAATTTTCTTATTTCTTCTAAATGTGTGACGTAGTGGGAGCCACCTCCTATGACCCATGTAAACCATTTTTTGTGATTTCTTCAACCACCTACTGCTTGTATTGTCCATATAATCGAAGCAGGCCTTCTTTCCTTTGATAGTTTGTCCAGAAATATTACCAAGTGCGGGGTAGTCATTAATGGTGCAGAACAATAGAACTCGTACCTTGAAGTTCTCCTGACCATACGCATCCCAATTTTCCACACGTTTTTTCCATAGAGTTTCTAGATCATCCATAACAGGCTTCAAAAATACATCAATATCATTGCTGGGTGTTTTCGAACCTTTGATTAACAAGCACGGCATAATATATTTTCTTTTGAAGCACAACCATGGTGGTAGGTTATAGTTTGCAATAAGAATTGGCCAAGTGTTGTGAGAACTGCCCATGTCTCCGAAAGGATTCATGACATCTGTACACAAACATATCCTCATGTTTCTAGGGTCGGCTGCGAATTCTAGGTGTTGTCGATCGATATTCCTCCACTGAATCAAATCTGTAGGGTGTCTTAGCATACCGTCGTTCCTTCTCTTTATGGCATGCCAACGTACTAACTCCGCTTCCTTGGGGTTGACAAATATTCTCTTGAAATAATCAATGATAGGTAGATACCACACAACCTTTGGCGGACCACCTTGTTTTGACTTCTTTCCTTCGTCAGCACTTTTCTTTCGCTTCTATCGCGAAGCCTTGCAAACAGGACAAGCGTTTAACTTCGCGTATTGCTTGTGGTAAATATGAAGTCGTTTGGACAAGCGTGGATTCTACGGACCTCTAACCTAGGGCACACAAAACCTGCTTTGCTTCATATGTCATCTCGGGCAATGTGTTCTCACGAAGCATGGTTTTCAATATTGCCAAAAGATTTGTAAAACTCTTGTCTATCCATCCATCACTTGCCTTCAGCTTCATTAGGTACAAGGTAGCTGACAATTTGGTGTGTTTTGACTTGCATCCAGCGTATAGATGTATTTTCGAGTCACTGACCAACTTGGTGAACTTCATGGAATCTCTCTCGTTGTAAGTTGGGTCTTCAACGTCATGCAACATATCTTGCAGCAGATCGTGATCCACATCAACCATTTCATCCTCATAATCATCTTCCTGATTTTGTGCTCCACTACTGGCTGCAACTGCAACATCGTCGACTGATTCTTGCTTTCCATGCTTCGTCCAACATGTGTATCCCTTCATGAATCCTCTACATATTGGATGAGCGTGTACGTCCACTCCGCTATCAAGCATTATCTCATTTCTACAATCATCACATGTACAAGTAATGCAATTGTTGTTTCTTCTTTTCCTATCCTCCTCCACGATGTTTATAAAATTTGAAACACCACTTCTATACTCTATGGTATGTCGCAGAGCCTCGTACATTCACTGTTTTAGAAAAATGAAGAAATATTAGATAAACATTCTGTAAGATAAGTACTACTAAATTTATGAGAATTGTTTACTATTTTTCAATTACTTCTTGAATTTACAGACAAAAGTTCACTCCCTACACCTCCAACCAAAATAGTGAATAGTAGGATAACCATTCCTCAAGCGGCTGGAGTATTTATAATGTGCAATAGATACCGATAACGGCCAACGAACGGACATCGGTGATGGGCATCTAGTTGTCTTTATCGGGCCTAAATAGAGCCTGTCACCAATGGAACATTATCTTTATCGGGCCTAAATTAGAGCCCGTCACCGTTGGTACACATTGATGATGGGCATATGCATAGGGCCTGACAAAGATTGCAAAGATAATCTTTATCAGACCTAAACATAAGCCCGTCACCGATAGGTCTAATCGGTGATGGGCTCGAAATACATGCATATGGATAATGTCTGTACGACTATAACTTCGTCGATGTTTATTTTAGCCTGTTAAAGGTGACAACGCTGTGATGGTCCGTAATCCGCA
The DNA here is from genome assembly GCA_000573905.2 of Oryza punctata. Lineage (NCBI taxonomy): Eukaryota > Viridiplantae > Streptophyta > Magnoliopsida > Poales > Poaceae > Oryza > Oryza punctata. The sequence continues at coordinate 19,919,818 of CM002493.2, read as the reverse complement.
GGCACGGAAAAAACCGTTATAGATAACAAGTTCTGTAATAGTGATGATTGAAGATATTCATATGCCTCCGCACTAGAGCCGACGAGTATCGTGGCGACCGAGGACTAGCACACCGGCGATCGATCTGACTGGCCGGTCAGGTTCGCATTCGCATGTGATCGATATGGAGACATGCTGATGTGACCATTACTACCATTGATATAACCATTGCTCACATCATAGGACAACAGGAAGACATCCAAATCAAGCAGTCCAAGTTTTGGAATCCAATTCAGACACCTGTGATAATGCTGATTTCAAACGTCTGCCAAATATGCATGCGAGCTCCGTTTTGGGCCTATGATGGAAAGCTCTTGGAGTCCTCTTTCCAATGGATCCAGCCTTCAAATTCCATCTCAGTCATCCGCAATGGAAGAAACAAGTTGTTGTGTCACCTATAATGGGTCTATGAGCTTGTAACTTCATCGGGGACCCTCGCCCAGGGTGGACCCATGTGGGTTGCGCCCCAACCAGGTGGAGAACGATCCTAAGGACCCCTTGGTCGTCCTCCCACCTCCTAAAATAGTTAGGTACCCCTTCAGGGTTTCTTGTGTTTTGTTTGGATTAAAGTTTAGTTTCGCTACTTTGCCGTGTAATCCCGTAATCGGTTAGATCACCGGTTTGCTCGTTACGGAACCCCAACTTATCATTAGTATTCAATTCCTATTTGTAATTCAGATTGCTTTTATCTTGTTCTTGCTTGTTTATTCGATTTGCTTGCAGGAATAAGGTTGATCTACACCGGCAATATCAACAACCCACGGAGAGGTGTATCGATCGCTAAGGCGCAACACAACAACATCTTGTACGGTTGTAGTCGGGTCGTTAACGTTTCTCCCAAATCGTAGTTATCATCAACTCACCGAAAGTTCAGGACAACCAGATCCCTGAGCGTATCGAGTGGAGTTCAGGGTTTATCAAGTGGTATCAGAGCTTTTGTTGCTCGGTGATTTTTATCCACCTATAACCAGAAAATAGCCAAACAATTGCATCCTTTACCTAGCCATCATTGTGCCACTTCATTGTTCTTTTCAGTTTTTGCTTTGTTGAGTTTTGCGTTGCATTGTCAAGTCATGTTGCTGGTCTTAGCGTCTAGTTCGTTTAGAGTTTTGAGTTCTAGTTACAGTTAGTGCCACCGTCATTGCTGCCGCAATGTCTTTGTTGTCGTTGGGAACTACAAAAACGGACCTGCCTCGCTGCGAGGGTTCAATTTTTATAGTTTTCAGAAGTTTTTGATGGTAAGTCGCTAGGGTATCTGTCGTGTGCATGTGTGCTTTTGTTATGCACACGTGAGGAAGGAGGCAAAGCAGCGAGAGTTTATAGATTAGATTGGTTTGGTTTTCTATATGTGGGCGTGCGGAGAAGAGATAAAAAAAGAAGTGCCGAGTTTATTTCTGTTTTTCACGTGGGCTTTTCCAAACCAAGGCCGAGTGGGATCTCTCCTCTCGGTTTGGTATGCCGCCCCCTAAGTCCGACTCCCTCCCTCTCTCTCGGTTTCAATCTATACCGTGAGTTCTGATACACTATGGGGAAAAAAATTTTGGACTATTGGATTCGAGATCTGTTTACAAAAATGGAACCTACGAAACGAGAGCATTCCATTTTTGTATAATTTTAATTTCAGGGTTTGCACTTTTGCATTTGAGTCCCTGTTATTTTTATATTTACATTTGAGCCCCTGTAATTTTACATCGAGGTCCTTAAGTTGGTTTTTCTGAAAAAATCAAAAAAAAGAAAAAAAAGGGCGGAAAGGTGCTTAAAAAAAGAAAAGAAATGCCGCGCAAAAAAAGAAGAGAAGAAAAGAGAAAAAAAGTTAGAAAGAAAAAGAAGGAAGGAAAATAGAAAATCGCTTGTTATCTTTGTGACCACTTTAGTCTCTAGTACGTTTGTGGTACTTTAGTCGCTTGTTAACTTTAGTCTCTTTGTGGTATCGTTTGTATCTAGGCTCACGTCTCTAGTACGTTCTAGCCTAGAACCAGCACGATACTAACTTTAAACCAATATTCAGCTTTGCATTCTCTAATTTGAACATTTGATATTCCTTTGCTACATATTTAAGTCTACCCAGAGCTCCACAGATTTGATTCTAGCCCTACAGCAAGTGTTTGCCAAGGCATCGATACATCCAACCTCCATTGGGTCTAGGTTGAGTCGGTGTGGTCACCATTCCGCTTGCTTTGGTAAGATCTTTTAAGAGCTTGGTTAAAAGTTTGAGTGTGTGTAATATTTGAACCTCCACTACCTAGTAGTTGATAAAAGCGTGCTTGTATGTTTCTTATTTGATACTAACCATGGCAGGGATACGCAAGGGGATACAATATGATCATGCTCAACATCGACTTCTTCACCTTCGATAAGATATGGCATCTTCTCCGCAAGATGCACATGAGGTACCTGACTATAATTTTGCACGAGTTGAATCTAAGTTACCATTCTACGATGGTAAGTATGATTATGTTGCTTATATTGATTGGGAGCTAGCAGTAGATAATGAATTTAATAAATATGAATTTTCTGATGCTCAAATGGTAAAGGCTGCTAGTAATAAGTTTACCTCTACTGCATTATTTTGGTGGAGTCATATTAGTAATAAACCTGAAACTTGGGATGAGTGCAAAACCATGATAAGAAAGCATTTTGTGAGTTCTTATTACAAATGTATTCTTCTAGAGAAATTAGAACATCTGAAACAAGGTGATCGAACTGTTAGGGAGTACATCCATGAATTTAATGTTTGTATCATCTACAGTGGTCTAAAAGAATGCAATGAGAACACAATGCTTAGATTTTTCAAGGGGCTTAATTCTGAAATTCAGGTTATGCTTACTAACGTGACATATAATCATATTGGACACTTATTCATGCTTGCTCGTAGCATTGAGAATCAAATCATATCAAATGTGAGAAAGCATGAACAATGTGATTTATTTCCTATTTCTGAATATCCTATATCTTTGTGCAATGATGATGTGCAAACATTGGAGGAGCAATCTTTTACGTCTCTTGTTACTAACGTTTTGCAGGGAGTTCAAACATTCCACAAGAGGAGGAGAATGATGTTCTTGTGAAGAAAGAAGAGGACCATGAAGGTGAGTATTCTCAAACTGAGCTACACATATCCACTTTTCGTGCTATAGTAGAGCAACTAATAGTGCAACCAATTGCTGAGATTCTTTTGTTACAAGTTGATTTGTTTGCTGTTTCTTGTGATAAAGAAGACTTGTGTGATAATACTTCACTTATATCAATGCCACAACTAGTGAATGAACATGCTATTTCTCGTGTTAGTTCTTTATGTGTTGATTTTAAGCATGTTGTTCACATTGCTAATGAAGTAGAGGAACGTGAATTGATATATTCTTTAAATACTTTGGGCCGTGTTCAAATTGCTTGATGTGGACAAGGGTTCCCGATCTTCCGAAAGGTTCTGATAATCAACGATTTGGTGGAGTCGCGACACAAATTGATCCGGCTTCTTGAACGAGCACGTTCCTGAACCCTGCAATCGCAACACCACGTCTCCTCTGGTTATCAACCGTATCGAAACCCGGTTGTCCTCGCCAAGAAGGCTAATCCCTGCTTGCGAATCGAAGAACACAAACAATAACAAAAAAGAGTGCATCCAAAATTGCAGATGAATGATTAAGCTCACAAGTTGGCATCTTACAAACCGATCTAGTGATGAAACTGTTCTTAACAGATAAATCTAAGCAAAATCCAAAAACTAAATATGGCAATGGCTTCCGATATATGGAATTTAGGGTCGTGCAATCACCCCTTGATGCAACCCTAATGGGCTCCAACACGATACACGGCCCAAATACGGCGTCGCAGCACCGGAACAGATTCTGAATGTCAACTTGTTCGGTCAATTCCTGATGACTCGTAACGAATTTGGACATGGGACCAGAACCATTGGAAATTTTATCTTCCTAGCTTTCCATCCATATAAAGAATGACCAAATCCGAGCCCGTATGCAACCTGGGCGCCCGTTTTAGTGCAGACTGGTCCTGGACTCCGAAACGGACTCGAAGTCGACTTGGTTTGGGCCTCCACCTTGACTTGAACGTCCTCGCTGATCCTTCACGACTCTAAGTCCTCTAAGTGTTTCCTTGTCCTCTCCATTGTTCCTAATCATAATATAATCATTAGGTAGCAATCTATTCTCAAAATCATATAAAGAAGAACTTAGGAACGAGCTCACCTCTAAATTCAATTGTCGTGCACGAGCTCTTATGATTGGACCTTAAATGACCAACGGAGGATTGTTGTGTATATCCGAAGGAATGATATCCGCATCATCCTCCCCCTCTTGAATTGAAGTCGTCCTCGACTCAAGCTCATCTTCCTCTCTCAAGTATGGCTTCAAATCTGAAATGTTAAACGTGGGACTAACCCCAAACTCGAGAGACAACTCAAGTTTATATGCATTATCATTAATCTTCTCAACATTTTCGAAAGAACCATCAGCTCTAGGCATCAACTTAGACTTTCACAATTCTGAAAATCTATCCTTTCTCAAGTGCAACCAAACTAAATCACCCGGTTCAAGCTTCACTTCTTGCCTACCTTTGCTACCAGCAATTCTATACTTTTCATTCATCTTTTCAATGTTGTGCTAAGTTGTCTCCTGCATTTTCAAAATAAAATCAGCACGTGCGTTAGCATCATTGTGAACCCTCTCACTAGTAGGTAAAGGCAAAATATCAATAGGAGCACGGGGGTTAAAACCATACACTACCTGAAAAGGACTTACCTTGGTAGTAGAATGTGTTGCTCGATTGTATGCAAATTCCACATGTGGCAAACATTCCTCCCACATCTTCAAATTTTTCTTCAAAATAGCCCTCAACATTGTGCCCAAAGTGCGGTTGACTACTTCCATTTGTCCATCTGTTTGTGGGTGACATGTAGTAGAAAACAATAGCTTTGTACCCAACTTGTTCCATAGCGCGCGCCAAAAATGACTAAGGAATTTTGCATCACGATCTGAAACAATAGTAGAAGGCATACCATGCAAATGAACAATCTCATGAAAAAATAGGTCAGTAATATGAATAGCATCATCACTTTTATGACATGGTATGAAGTGTGCCATCTTAAAAAATCAATCGACCACAACAAAAATATTATCCCTCCCCCTCTTAGTCCTAAGCAATCCCAAAACAAAGTCCATAGAAATATTTTCCCAAGGAATTGAAGGAACAGGAAGAGGCATATACAAACCATGTGGATTCAAATGAGACTTAGCTTTTTGACAAGTGGTGCAGCGTGCCACAAACCTCTCAACATCTCTCCTCATCTTTGGCCAAAAGAAATGTGAAGCCAAAACATCCTCCGTCTTCTTAGCTCCAAAATGCAGAAACAGAGAGAGTTCCCTTTAGGCAGTCAAACTCATCTCTCGCCCATTGGACAACAACTTTTAGATCCTGACCTTCCCAAGTAGATGGATGGATAAACTGGTATAAGAGGATTGCCACCAGCAAACAAGATCATTGGGACGAGATGGGAATAGTCCAATGTCTATCTCTGTCCATAGCTGACATAAAGAAAGATGAGCTGATGTTGTCTTCGGCTGCATATTTTTGGTCAGATACCCTGAATTCTTTCCTGTTCAATCATGGGCCGATGACCCTTACCCTGCTTGACATCGTCATGATCACTAGCTTAGATATTACCACATCGGCCAATCCCATTAGCCTGAAAACCAAATGCACTTACAAGTTCAAAACAAAAAACATCAGGGGCTGGTCTGGCTTTATTGCAGAAAATATAGGAACATGCCCTGTATCGGCTAGGGAGCACACCGCCTTTCTGATGATGTGGAAGGATAAATTCTTGTTCGGTGGCTCCACTTGCGGCCCAACAGCTAACTGGCAGCATCTAGCCGAAGCCATCGTCTCAAAGAAACAATTTCCCCTAGGCAAATATCTACTTGGTGCAGTATACCAAACTCTGAGCCAGTCATCGGCTAAATTAATTATGGATTCAAGTGTCAGCACTGGTGGCCCATGGTGGTTCATTCAACTCTGGCTGATTCTGTATACTCTGAAAATTGCATTAAGACCATCACTTCTTGAAGCAGAATTCCCATCCGTAGCCGATCCTGGTAGCGATGATGAATCAAGCCCAGTGCGCAGATGCATATCTTTTGGTGAGGTAGCCACTAGCTATGCTGGTTCTAGACCATCGGCTGAGCACTTCCAGAACTGGTTCGGCAATTTTTATGATGGAGTTGACGTAAAAACACGACGGCCTGGGAGATCTGCTTAGCTCCAGTGCAGGTCCAAAATAAAGATGAGATGCGGGCGTGCCAGTCAGTTTGATCCTGCAACTGACAAGATATATAAATTGAAGATCAAAAGATAGCCGATCGGCTGACAAGCCGATGGAGTGATTCCAGCCGATGTAGATACCAGCCGATATCCAGTATAGATCTTGATACTTGAGCAAATAATGATATAAAGATAATTGGCTGATGATAATATAATCCAGTAATAATCAATCGGCTAGTAATGATAGATTGAATAAGCACCAATCCGAAGGTTGAAGCATTCATCGGCTGGTGGTCCGATGTCAATAAATCCAAATGATTAGATAAACAGTGAAACCTTTATCGTCATCGGCTAAATCCATCTTGTATGTAATCCTTATAAACCGATGCAACGTCCATATAAGTCATCGGCTGAAACCCCGATGAAACCCTTATTGGCAATCAAGAAGCAGGCTAGAGATTATGGTTCTAAGCACGACTTAGTAGATCAAACTTAACTGATGCAGCACTAAGTATGAAAAGAAACATAATATCTAGACAATCAAGCTTTTGACTGATTTTCAGGGTGGTGGATACATTATATAATCTAAGCCAACAAAGTAATCTAGCCGATATCGACAAAACCCTAGATAGAGATCGGCCAATGCAAGTAGAAAACATTGTCAATCTAGATTATATAACGTATATGATAACTCGACGACTTACATGAACAAGATTAGAGTGTCGAAGCGATGGAAGCACTAATCCCGATAACGCAAGCCGCCATAACAAGCCTTACTCCTCGTCGGAGATCGAAGTCGATGCAGCCTAACTTGAAAGAAGAACTTGTAAAAAGTAAAAGGTAAATGGTGGCGATGCGCCGAAGTTGTATTGATCTAGAGATAATTTACATAGACCCCGGGTGTACATATTTATACCCATGGGTAGATACTAGTCCATATCGAACACGACTCAAACTTTCCTAAAGATAAAAGGAAACACATAAAGTCCTTATCGGACACTAAACACACTTTCCTAAAGATAAAAGGAAACTAACAAACTATTCCTAATTAATAGATACAATTGCCTTTTTCGGACTCAATCCGTACATGGCAATCCTCATGAAGCACTTTAAACGAACCCGACAATGGTTCCAACACCCCCTTGTCGGAATCGGCTACATCGGCTTCCTGGTCCGATTCAATATCAGCCGATGCACACCGTAGCCGATGCAGTTCCAAAGCCGATTTATACTATGTTTCTGTTACCGATTTCCTTCCAAATCCGCTTCGGTCTTAACTCCAAATTCGATGCATGATTTACCAAATTTCGTCGTCAACAATTTCCTAGAGATAGTCGAATCTGGTTTGCTTATGAGTCCTATGACAAATATGAACTGCCAGCCGATTTCAGATTGGATGAAATAAATGACGAGAGATTTGAAAAACCCAGAGAGGTCCTAACTGCCGCAATCTCTCCATGCATACTCCCAACTGGTATATCTCAAGGCAGGAATGTCCAGCCGTCTTGTGAATTTTATCATCCGATGGTGGCAGCAAGACAGCTTGACATGGGACAACTGCCCATCGGCTTATACTATTCTGACAAGATTCAAAACAGAGGAGACATAGTATCGGCTTTGATGATGGACAAACTGCTCAACATCCCTGGTCCCCCACTTGGTAGCATAGACAGATTTAATATCACCTTGATGAGAAGCATACTATTTGATGGATGGTGGTCTGAAATGAAAACTCATATATTCCATCTGTCGGCCCAAGCATACCTCACCAAGATTATACTAGATTTGGTCCCTCAAGTAAGTTACCTTTCCTTATATCCTGTATTTTATTCTATCAGTCTCTTAATGCTTAATGTTCTTCATCTTCCTTTGCAGACATCAGATTCTCCTCCTCCACTCATCAGCCAAAGTGGCAAGCCGATAGAGTATGCCGCGGCTAAGCTCCCTAACAGCTATGGCCCAGCTCCTTCGGTCATCGGCTTCAACGCTCCTAAGACAACTACCCTGCTCCAGGGTCAACTTAGAGAGACGATGCAAACTGGTGACAAGCGCAAGAGGACCAAACAAGCTGCTGTCAAGCCATCCATCTCAAAGAAACCAATCAAAAAGCAGAAGAAGGCAGCCGATGTAGAAATCCCTCTGGACCAGGAGGTAGACGAAATTCTGAAGGAAATTGAGATGGAAGAGGCTATAAACGAGGCTGCTGCTCAGATTAGTGAAACTGCAGAGGCCGCAACACCTAGAGCCGATACCCCTCCTGCAGTCCAATTTAAGGCTGTCAAGACTCCAAGTCCTCCAAAACGACTCCAAAACGTACAGGTAAAAACATTTTAATAGTCATCTTCTTTTTTTATGACCCATACATGTTCTAACTCAATTATCTCTTTCAGCCTAAAAAGAAACAAATTGCTGCCAGGAAGACACCAACTCCACCACCAGTATCGGTAATTCTAACTCATCTCAAATTTAACTTTATTTCCAGCCGATACTGATCAATATTTGTTATTGTTTCAGCCACCCCAGCCTTCATCTCCTCATCAACCTTCGAGTGAGCATACCCCATCGGCCACAGCAAGCCGACACGATGAAGAGATTGCTGCCACAGCTCCAACTCCTTAGATTCCTATAAGTATATTTCTAGATTTGTGTCTATCGGCTGATCTCCAACATTATCATCTAATAGTATTTTCTCTGTTTTCAGCTCTTAGCCGACATGTTCTCATTTGACATTAAGCAATTCTTGGATGAAGAGGAAACAACCAGCAAAGCTGCCTCTCCTATATCAGAAGACTTAAAGAAGAAGTTAGCCGATTTTGTAGATCGGCTTAACGCCTCCTTGGATGCGCTGGTTGCAAACTGTGGGCCGATCAGGGCGAGGTTTGAAGAAATCCAAGATCAAATCCCTGACGAGCTTATCGAGATGATTTCTCTAGCAGTATTCCTTGAACAGCATCGCTTCAAGCTAGAAAGAGCAAGACAAAGAATTGTTGATCGGCTGGAGCGCTCTGCCCTTGAGGCTAACATCCAGTCTAGCCGACAACAAGTTAATGATGAGAAGACCAAGCTAGATGAACTAGAAGCTGGCCCAAGCTCAACTCAACAGAAAATTGAAGCATTGAAGAAAAAGGAAGTTGAGCTGCTAGTACAACTTGAAGCCTGCAAAACTGAGATCATATCCGAGGAACAGAAATTAGCCGATCTTCCTAAGGCCATTGAAGCTCAAAAATCAAAGTTGAAGAAATCTGTTAAACATCTGTCCTCCTTGAGCAAATCCCTCAAACCAATCCCTGGCACAGATGCAGCCAATGCTCAAGCTATTGACGAAGTAGAACAGATCAAGCAAAGAGCTATATCGGCTATCCAGAAATATCTAGTATGATGTAACAATGAAACAATCCTTAAACAAATACTTTTGCTGTAATATATAGATATCGGCCATCGAGCTGACTTAAACTTAAGTATAATCTGATGTCGGCCATCGAGTCAATATAAATTGATCAATCTTGCCTTGTATGATTTTGCTGAAAAATTTTCAAAAATTTTCTTCCTTGAAAAATATCCATTGTCATCCTTCATGCCCCCCAAGTTTGTAGTAGGAAACATAATGCTGCAAACTTATATGTTTAAGGGCAATTAAAATATCGGCCATCTAAAGGCGATGTAACGACATCAGTGTAAACCATACATCGGCATAGCTCAGCCGATTATGAACCAATCCAAACACTTGGGTAATATTTCTTCAAATATTTTACATTAAGAGCTCGTCCAAAAACTTCTCCATCAAGTCCTTTCAACATGTAAGCCCCTTTAGAAACACATTTATGTATCCGAAAAGGTCCTTCCCAATTCGGTGACCACTTCCCAAATTTATTGTCTCTTGTCCCTATCGGCAACACCAATTTCCAAATAAGTTCATCCTCCTCAAAAGACTTTGGCACACCTTTTTTTTGTAATGTCTGGCAATTCTTTCTTCGTCCTTTCTGACCTTTTCAAGAGCACGAAATCTAGATTGAACCAAATCTTCTGATTCATCAACCATCAAATTATGATAATCATCGGCTGTCAACTCATCCTGTAAAAAAATCCTTCTGGAGCCGATGTTAGTTTCCCATGGTAACACAGCTTCATGCCCATAAACCAGTTGATATGGAGGAACTTGAATTGCACCATGACAAGCCATCCAATAGGACCACAATGCTTCCGCCAATATGGTATGCCACTTCTTAGGATATTCTGCAATCTTCCTCTTAACCAACTTGATCAAACTCTTATTACATGCCTCAGCCTGCCCATTAGCTTGTGCATAATATGGTGAATAATTCCACAATTTGATCCCCATGCTATCAGCAAACTGAACAAACACATCGGACACAAAAATAGAACCCTGATCAGTTGTAATCGTCTGTGGTAAACCAAACCCGTATATAATATGCTCTTTAAGAAACTCTATGGCATCTTTAGAATCAACTTTCTTCAAAGGAATAGCCACAACCCACTTGGTAAAATAATCAGTAGCAACCAATATGAATTTATGACCTTTACTTGAAGGTGGATTGATATGGCCGATCATATCAAAACCCCCACCTCTGAACGGCCACGGCTTGATAATTGGGTTCATAGCCTATGCAGGTGCTCTTTGAATTGTTCCAAACTTTTGACAATCTTGACATCACTTATAATATTTGAAAAAATCTTCCAGCATTGTCGGCTAAAAATATCCAACTCTTCTAATCAGCCACTTCATCTTATGAGCCGATTGATGAGTTCCACATATACCCTCATGTACCTTGCACATGACTACCTTTGCTTCATCCAGGCTCAAGCATTTCAACAAAACTCCATGAATAGTCCGATAGTACAATGTATCATCCAACAAAACATACTTGAGAGCTTTATACCTTAATTTCCTGGAAACTGATTTAGAAGGATTCTTTAAATACTCAAATATCTCAAACCTCCAATCATCGGCTGGTAGACATGCAACTTCTACTTCAACACCCTGTAACATCGGCTTGTAGCCTGACGCACCTTGAGCTAAATCATTGGCTTCAACGTTTTACTCCCTAGGGATATGCTTTAAAGTAACAATCTTGAAGGTCTTCATCAACTCTTGACATTTTTCATTATAAATCATCAAGACATCACTTTTGCACTCATATTCCACAGATAATTGACTAATCACCAATAAAGAATCACTCATGATTTCAACAACATCGGCTTCAACCTCCCTCAACAGTTGCAACCCTTTCAAGACAGCTTCATATTCAGCTTGATTATTTGTAGAGTAAGGTTTGATGGTGAAGGCAAACTGAAAACTTGCCCCCTAGGCAATATGATCACTAAGTCGATACCACATCCATGAGTACAAACTGATCCATCAAAGAACAAAGTCAAAGGCATAATGTCAACATGATCAACAATATTATCTCTGTGCTCAGCTATGAAATCGGCTATCGCCTGCCCTTTAACTGCCTTAGCCGATTCACATCGCAGATCAAACTCTGTCAAAGCAAAAATCCACTTCCTAATCCTTCCCTTCAGAACTGGAGCCGATAGCATGTAACGTACTACATCGGCTTTACATACTATAGTGCACTCATTGGAAAGTAAATAATGTCTCAACTTTGTACAAGAAAAATATAAGCATAGACATAATTTCTCCACAGGTGAATATCTTGTTTCGGCATCCAAAAGTCTTCTATTCAAATAAAATATAACTCTTTCTTTACCTTCAACATCTTGGATCAAAATTGAGCCGATAGAGTTCTGATCGGCTGACAAATATAACTTAAAAGGAAGCTCTTTCTGTGGTGGTATGAGAACTGGAGGAGTACTCAAATATTCTTTGATGTCATCCAAAGCTTTTTGCTGCTTTTCTCCCCAAAAAAACTCTTGATCGGCCTTCAGCTTCAGCAAAGGAGTGAACGGCTCTATTCGGCCAGATAAGTTTGATATGAAACACCAAACAAAATTAATCTTGCCGATCAACAACTGTAGTTTAGTCTTGTCTTCTGGAGGCTTTATACCTTTGATGGCTTCAATAATCCTCTGAGGTATCTCAATTCCTCTCTCATGCACCAAAAATCCAAGGAACTGTCCAACCGATACTCCAAAATCACACTTAGTTGGATTCATCTTCAACCCATATTTCCTTGCTCTTTCGAGGACTCTTCTCAAATTGGCTATATGCTCATCAATTTCCCTAGATTTAACCACCACATCATCAATACAAATTTCAACCAACAAGCCGATAAGATCATGAAATATGTAGTTCATTGCTCTCTGATACGTAGCACCAGCACTTCTTAATCCAAAAGTCATGACAACCCGCTCATATAAGCCGATTGCACCAGGACATCTAAAAACAGTCTTGTGAATATATTCCTCAGCCATAAAAAATTGATTATGTCCTGCGTTTCCATCCATAAAGCTGATAATCTTGTGTCCAGATGCTGCATCAACCAATTGATCCGCAATCAGCATTGGGTATTCATGTTTTGGAGTGGCCTTGTTCAAATCTCGAAAATCAATGCACTCTCTAAGCTTGCCGTTTTTCTTGATTACTAGTACTATATTTGAAATCCACTCAGCATATCAGCATAGTCTAATAAAATTGGCATCATAAAGTCTTGTAATTTCAACCTTGATAGCATCGTAGATCTCAGCTTTACAACATCTTGGAGGTTGCTTGTATGGCCGAAAGCCTGGTTTGATAGGGAGCCGATGTTCAACAATCGATCGGCTAAGTCCTGGCATTTCATAATATTCCCAGGCAAAACAATCTCTATATTCTTTCAAGAGTGCTATTAATTTACATTTAAATTCCTTTGTCAAACCTTTACTAATATATGTCGGCCTAGGCCTATCACCTGGTCCAATGTCAATTTCTTCCAACTCATCGGCCGACATAAACCCTTGTCCCAACTTGTCGTCGAGATCATCTACAGTATCCTTCGTATAAAAATTGGAACCCTCCACGGCGCCCTCAAAAATAACAATTGGGGCTCTCCATCTCCTGTTGGCTGCATATCATAATCAGAAACTTTTACGTAATCTCCTTGCCAAACTTTTCCAAATAAGCAATCAATTCCTTCCATCTCCCAAACAGATAAATCGGCACTAGCTACATTGACTGACCTGTCGGCTGGCACGATTTCGATATGGTCTCCTTGCTATTGAATCAAACTCTGATGCATAGTTGAAGGAATACAACAATTAGCATGGATCCAATCTCTTCTTAGCAACAGATTGTAGGAACCCTTCCCATCAATAACAAAGAATGTAGTAGGAATTGTTTTGCTGCTGATGGTCAACTCTACATTGAAAACTCCCTTGGTCTTAGACGGATTCCCGCAAAAATCTTTCAAAATCATGTTAGTCTTGATCAAATCCTCTGAATTCTTCCCAAGCTTCCTAAAAGTTGAGTATGGCATTAAATTGGCAGCTGCTCCTCCATCGACTAGCATTTTTGACATCGGTTTCCCATTAACAAACCCCCTGACATATAAAGGCTTGAGGTGTCGATGATCAGTTCTTTCTGGCTTCTTGAAAACAGCTTGTTGTGGAGACAAAATCAACTTAGCCGATTGTGATTCATCTTCTTGTTCAACCACTTGTTCGACTGCATACTCAGCTAGTAGCATGAAAACCATATTAATTGAAGATGACATCACCTCTTTGCCCTTGTTCTGAAGATTTTTCTTCTGATCGGCTCGAACCTCATCGGCTGACACCACTTTACTCTTCACACGCCAAACTTTCTTTGTACTCTCAGACGATGCTCAATTTCACCTTCAACCTCCTAGAATTGTTCCCCATTTCTTATCCTTTGGACACACTTTTTTTGATTCTTGGTAAAAATTCCAGAAGGACACCATTGTGGTTGTACATCTTTGGTCTGTTTCTGTGAATCATCCTCATGATTGTCTTGTCGGATCGGCCCAAGTCTCTCATGAACTGATAATCTTTTCTGAACCGGCCGATGCACATCCATATTCTGTCGGCTTGGTCTTTGAACATATTGAACATCAGAATCACCACAACCAGGACAATCTTCAATGGATGGTAACCTCATGCCTTCATTCCAACAGAATCTAAAAAATTCGCAACTCCAATGTGGATGAAAATATCTTTCATCATCATGATAATGTGATTCCTCTTCCCTTTGACGCCTTTTCTGATACTTGTTGATCATACTAGCTGATTTGATGTTTCTGACATAATTTTTATTTCCATCGGCCTAGCTTCTGCTAAATCCAGAGTGAACCATGTTTACTGGAAAAGGATGTCCATCTATCTTCATCGGCCTCTTGGATTCATCAATCTTAATCTTTCCTTGTTCTATAGCTGATTGGATCTGTTGTCTGAAAATTTTGCAATCATTAGTGCTGTGAGATCCTGTATTATGCCACTTGCAATATTTTCTCCTCTTCAGTTCTTCAGCCGACGGTATCACATGTCCTACCGACAATTGAATCTATTTTTCTTGAAGAAGATCAAATATCTTGTCAGCCTTGGTAATGTCAAAATCAAACATTTCTTCCTTCCCCGAATTCTTGACCCATTGGCACACTACTGTCTTCTTGTTTCTTGCCCACTCGGCTGCATTGACCTCTGGATCATCATCTTCGGAGTCAGATTCATAGCTGTAGATGTTGTTTACATTCTTGGCCTTTTTGACAAATTTTCTAGCCTCTTGGAATCGTGTTTCATGAGCCGATATCATCTGAGCCAAATGAGCTAAACTCTCAAAATCTTGAACTGAAAACCTCTCCCTTATCGGCGCCAATAATCCCTGAAAAACTAGATCGGCTAACTGTGAATCTGTCAGAGCCAAACTGTAACATCTGTTCCTGACATCTCTAAATCTTTGGATATAATGTGGCACTGTTTCATTTGATTTCTGCCTAATAGCTGTGAAGTAAGACAATTTCATCTCTTGTATACCACTGAAGAAATATTTATGGAATTGTTTCTCTAGGTCAGCCCAACTCCTGATGGAATTATAAGGCAAAGATGAAAACCATGTGAATGCCGATCCAGATAGAGATAGTGGGAATAATCTGACTCTGAGGGCTTCTGTAGCCGATGCCTCCCCGCATTGAGCTAAGAATCGGCTAACATGTTCGTCGGTTGATATATTATCTTGTCCTGAAAACTTGGAGAAATCTGACACCTTGTATCGGTTTGGCAGTGGTACTCTTTCAAAGTATTCTGGGTATGGATGTCGATACATGTTGCCATTGTCTTTAGGCTTGAGCCCAAATTGTTCCATCATCACATTGGCAATCATATCGGCCCACGGCTACTGTGACGTTCCACCGTATTGTTGTTGGACTTGATCATACTGGTCGTACTGCGCCGATTGAGGCTGTGGAGAATGAGGTTGATAATGTTGATTAAGATTAGCCGATAGACCTTGAGATGACACATAGGAGGTGGCTCTGGAATATATTGTTGGCCTATCGGTTGGGTGATTCCAATCGGTTGTTGCGGAACTGAAGGAATATGATATGTAGTATCAACAACTAGCGGCTTTGCATTGAGTATATTCATCAGTTGTTCTGGTGTTAACTGATTCGAAGTCTGCCCCCCAGTGATGGGCTATTTTCTTGTCAGCATTGTTGGGATATTTGAGCTGGACATGGGAGCCGATGGAGCCTAGATTTGAAACGTTTGTTGCCTCCCGCCAATTTCGGTCTTCACAGTTCTGTAGCCTGGAAACGTATCACCTGGTAGATATATTGGTCCTTTTGCCTTTTCCTCGGCTATAGTTCCATCAACTACTGACTTGATCATATTCGTCAATGTACTCACAAAGTACTCCGGATTGATTGATGAGAGCATGATGCACTGCCGAATCAATACGATCTTTTAAGGTGTGAAGTTCTTCGTTGTTTGATTCGGTTTTGAGTCCTTGCATTTATCTTCGCTTGCCCCGGATGTACTTGGATCTGAATTCACGATCGGCGGCAACTCCACTTTAGTTCTCGGGATAACCGTGCTCTGTCGGGTTACCGTGAGTGAATGCAGATACCGGTCTTGGAGTTGATCCAGTAATTTCTTCATCTCTTCTCTCTGCTCTTCATTCAGCTGCTCGATAGTGACTGGTAGGATATTGTCCTCTGAGACTTCAGTTATGTTGGGCGTCATGATGACACAAAGGTCCCACTGGGCATGCCAAAAGCGTGTTGATGCGAAAAAGACACACTGGCCTGAGAGATTTGCTTTACTCTAGTGCAGGTCCAAAAGTTACTTTTAGGTTCGAAGGGCGTGCCAGTTGATTTGATCCTGCAATCAACAACAAGAAACATGCAAATTTATTAGTAGTCGATAGTCAATCGGTCAGTTAGCCGATATCGTATCGTGATGTAACCTAACCGATGCAATAAAGCATGAATCGACTGTAAGTTGTTTATCAATGATAAGCTAACCCTAAAACCGGTACATCGGCTGAAAAGATCAGTATTACATAATCAAAATATCAATATTACTTTAGAAATAAGCAAATGGGATAGATCGGACTGAACCGAGACAGTATAAATTACTCAAATCTAAAATAACATGAAATAACGATTATATATACTTATGTCATAGCCGATGTCCAGATTTAAGCATGTATCGGCTATAGCTCCGATACAACCTTATACTAAGATATTCTCTTGCAACAAATATATTCAACCATTATCAATCAGATTGATAGTAAGTCCAATATATTTGTATTAGATTAGATCTTAATATAAAGGATAGATATAGCATATTAAAGAAAGCATAAAACTTTGTAAAATATCTATACCAGATAAGATCGGCTGAAACCCCGATACTATCCTTATTAACAACCATAAAACAGGCTAGAGATTATGATTCAGAACACGACTTAGTAGATCAAACTTAACTGATGTAGCACTAAGTATGAAAAGAAGTATAATATCTGGACAATAAAGCCGATGGTTGCCTTTTCGGGATGGTGGATACATTATATAATTCAAACCAATAAGATAATCTAGTTGTTATCAGCGAAACCCTAAATAGAGATCGACCGATACGAATAGATTGCATTGTCAATCCAAATTATATAACGTATATGATAACTCGAAGCTTTACAAGATAGAATTAGAGTGTCATAAAGATGTAAGTACTAATTCCGATAATGCAAACTGCCATAACAAGACCTACATTTTCGTCGAAGATCAAATTGATGCAGCTCGACTCGAAAGCATGAACTTGTCGAAAGTAGAGAACAAAAGGTTGATTGAACGTGGTTGTTGTTTATTCATATGACCTCGGGTCTATATTTATACCCGAAAATTCAAACATTGTCCATCATGGACACGAGTCATATTAGCATAATACAAATCCAACTAGCAAACAAGTCCCTTAGGCGGACTCTTACCGAGAATATCTATAAGGAAATTACATATATTCCTAATTAATAGATAGATTTGCCAATTCTGGACTCTATCCTTGCTTGGCAACATTGTCGCAAACTCTATCGAATCCGATACTGACTTCACATGCGATATTGGCCATATCGGCTATCCAAATCGGACTCGGTTTCAAGCCGATGCGCACTCTGTTTCCGAGATTTCCGCATACTTTCAAATCCGCTTCGGATTGGATCTTGTTTCCGATTCACAAGCTTGCCAAATTTCATCGGCAACACTCTCTATGATAGGATGGAGGAACAAATCTATCGCGCATAGCTACTTTAAGTTCTTCCCAAGTAGTAGGTAAAACACCCTCGGCAGCTAATCCAGTCCACCAAATGATAGCAAAATCTTTAAACTCACTACTGGCTTGTTGAACTCTATGTTGCTCAGGCACAAGATGGGCACTAAATTTTTGCTCTACTGTCATCTCCCAATCAAGGTATTTCTTAGCATCATAATAACCCGAAAAGGTAGGTATTTTAAACTCAACCTTAGTATAAGGATCATCGGGCACACGATTATTATTATTATTATTATTATTATTACCTTGTTGGTGGTGATGTTGAGCGCCACCCATACCTGTCATGTTGAAGCGAAGACGATGTCGTAACTGTGCTTGTCGTGTAGCTTGTTCATCTACATTACCATTGGAATCATACACCGTGTCTTCTGGATGTCCACCGGTGTTGTTGCCGCTCACTTCCTCATTGGATGGTTGTCGAGTCTCCAACGCAGCAACCCGAACAGTTAGCGTAGACACCCGCTTGTCCAACCTCTCCATGTCTTTGTCGAGGTCGAGTTTAATGATGGCTTCTTGGACAACCCTCGTGACTGCCTCCGTCATCTCTTTTTGGATAGCCCTTATGAGCATTTTTTTACAACAATTCGTAGTTGCTCTTGACTAACTGTTGGTGCAAAAAAACACACATTGGCCTGAGAGATTTGCTTTACTCTAATGCAGGTCCAAAATAATGATGAGATGCGGGCGTGCCAGTCAGTTTGATCCTGCAACTGACAAGATATATAAATTGAAGATCAAAAGATAGCCGATCGGCTGACAAGCCGATGGAATGATTCCAGCCGATACCGATATCAGCCGATATCCAATATAGATCTTGATACTTGAGTAAATAATGACATAAAGATAATCGGCTGATGAAAATAAAATAATATAATCCAGTAGAAGCCAAATGGCTAGTAATGATAGATTGAATAAGCACTGATTCGAAGGTTGAAGCATTCATCGGCTGGTGGTCCGATGTCAATAAATCCAAATGATTAGATAAACAGTGAAACCTTTGTTGTCATCGGCTAAATCCAACTTGTATGTAATCCTTATAAGCCGATACAACGTCCAGATAACTCATCGGCTGAAACCCCGATGAAACCCTTATTGGCAATCAAGAAGCAGGCTAGAGATTATGGTTCTAAACACGACTTAGTAGATCAAAGTTAACTGATGCAGCACTAAGTATGAAAAGAAACATAATATCTAGACAATCAGGCTTTTGACTGATTTTCAGGGTGGTGGATACATTATATAATCTAAGCCAACAAAGTAATCTAGCCGATATCGACAAAACCCTAGATAGAGATCGGCCGATGCAAGTAGAAAACATTATCAATCTAGATTATGTAATGTATATGATAACTCGACGACTTACATGAATAAGATTAGAGTGTCGAAGTGATGGAAGCACTAATCCCGATAACGCAAGCCGCCATAACAAGCCTTACTCCTCGTCGGAGATCGAAGTCGATGCAGCCCAACTTGAAACAAGAACTCGTCGAAAGTAAAAAGGTAAAAGGTGGCGATGCGCCGAAATTGAATTGATCGAGAGATAATTTACATAGACCCCTCTATGCCCATGGGTAGATACTAGTTCATATCAGACACGACTCATATTAGCCTAATACAAATCCAACTAACAAACAAGTCCCTTAGGCGAACTCTTACCGAGATTATCTATAAGGAAATTACATATATTCCTAATTAATAGATACAATTGCCTTTCCAGGATTCTATCCGTGCGTGGCAATCCATATGAAGCACTTTAAACGATCCCGACAATGGTTCCAATATCCCCTTGTCGGAATCGGCTACATCGGCTTCCTTATCCGATTCAATATCAGCCGATGCACACCATAGCTGATGCAGTTCCGAAGCCGATTTATACTCTGTTTCTATTACCGATTTCCTTACAAATCCGCTTCGGTCTTAACTCCAAATCCGATGTATGATTTACCAAATTTCATCGTCAACACTAACACAGTCAACAAAATCCTTGGGAGTCGTCTCCTCATCGTCTCCTGCCATTGAAACACCAAAACAACAACCAACGGTGAAGGTTATCCCTAATAATCTACTACGTAGGTGTAGTGGTGCCTCTCAACAACTCAGCAATATGGAGCACCTTATAAGGTTCTTACCAGCAAAGCAAAGGATACCTGGAAGGCACAGTTAGCGATTGCAAGGATCAAGAACCTGTGCTGTCCAGAAGTAATATGTAGAGCTAGGAAGGCCAAATATATGTGAGTGGTACACAATCCAATGACAGATAGTAATGCTGAATAAAAAATCCCAAGTCACTTGCCCTCAGTTGCTGGTCTACTCGTGTCCTAGACAGTAGTGGTACCAATGATGGTGAAAGGAATATGACACTGGTAAACAGCTAGGAAAGACGGACAGGCAAGCTTCGGCGAGTTTCAGCAAAAACAGCAAAACCGCAAGGCTGATAAGCCCAACGGAGCACGTCGTGGGCTCGAGGCACTAGTGGAAATCAACTTTTATTTTTTTTCTTTTTTTCTTTTATTTTTTATCTTTCCAGGAGCACGATAATAGGCACACCACAAAGTTACAGCTCAATCAGAGTTGATGTGTGGCCTATGGAATTTTCTGAAACCACTATTAAGAAAGTGCAGAAACTTGAGAGCTCGAACAGACAATTTTGCAAGCCAAATTTCGGAATTCTGATTTTGCCAAACCCACCAAAGGTGGGGGGAAACAGATGAAAATTTTTTTCTTATCCGAAAAGTTAAATTTTTCCTGATTCTGAGTCCGTATGCAAAAGTTATAGCTGTTTGAAGTTGGGGCTTCCGACTAGGTTTTCCAGAGGGGATATAACCTAATCGGTTTTGGCGGTGGAGATGGATATGGTGGCAGCTGAGTTTGGGAAGGTGTTCTAGTGTTGCATGGTGATCTTGGTAAGTGTTTATGATGGCGGAAACGGTTTCTCAAAGGATGAACCCTAACAAACAGGGTGAAGATGGTGGTGGCTAGGGTTACAAAGAAAAACACACGACTAACTAAAACACGAACTAAACCAACAACATGAACTTAAACTAGGACTCAAACTCAACACTACGGACTCTGAAAAGGATCATGCAAAGGCTAAACACGGTCTAGGTTAAGGAGAGACTATCGACTACAATTTTTTTTGGCTTTCTGTAGACTCTAGGATAACGGCGAAATCAGAAGCTAAACTAGAGTAAAGAAACTGAGTGAACCTGATGGTAAACCTAGAGCTCTGATACCACTTGATGTGGACAAGGGTTCCCAATCTTCCGAAAGGTTCTGATAATCAACGATTTGGTGGAGTCGCGACACAAATCGATCTGGCTTCTCAAACGAACACGTTCCCGAACCCCGCAATCGCAGCACCACGTCTCCTCTGGTTATCAACCGTACCGAAACCCGGTTGACCTCGCCAAGAAGGCTATTCCCTGCTTGCGAATCAAAGAACACAAACAAGAACAAAAAAAGATTGCATCCAAAATTGCAGATGAATGATTAAGCTCACAAGTTAGGGTCTTACAAACCGATCTAGCGGCGAAACTATTCTTGACAGATTAATCTAAGCAAAACCCAAAAACTAAAGATGGTGATGACTTCTGATATATGGAGTTTATGGTCGTGCAAGCACCCCTTGATGCAACTGTAATGGGCTCCAACACGATACACGGCCCAAAGGCCCAAATATGGTATCGCAGCGCTGGAACAGATTTTGAATATCAACTTGTTCGGTCAATTCCCGATGACTCGTAACGAATTTGGACATGGGACCAGAACCATTGGAAAGGATATCTTCTTTGCTTTCCATCCATATAAAGAACGCCCCAATCCGAGCACGTATGCAACCTGGGCGCCTGTTTTAGTGTAGACTGGTCCTGGACTCCGAAACGGACTCGAAGTCGACTTGGTTAGGGCCTCCACCTGGACTTGAATGTCCTCGTTGATCCTCCACGACTCTAAGTCCTTTAAGTGTTTCTATTGTTCCTAATCATAATATAATCATTAGGTAGCAATCTATTCTCAAAATCATATAAAGAAGAACTCAGGAACGAGCTCACCTCTAAATTCAATTGTCGTGTGCAAGCTCCTGTGATTGGACCTTGAATGACCAATGGAGGATTGTTGTGTATATCCGAAGGAATGATGTCCGCATCATTGCTGACTTTAGTGAGCTCCATAATTTGAAGGAGAAATTATTTTCTAAGTCTGATTTGACGAGTCCAACTCATACTATATTTCATATCTTTGGTAAATATAATGATAGAGGCCTATATTTGGTGCATAGAGTTTACATATCTTCGGATTTAAATCATGTAGATGTGGATAAAATTTTCAATCTAGAGAGTCATAATATTGCTAATCATATTTTCTCGAGTTTCTCTTGTCTTGATTTAAAGAAATAGGTTGGTTTTGAAGAAGGGTAGCGACCAGATCGCTCAACATTACTATCATCTGCCATGACAAATGCATCATGTGATTACTTGGCATCTGAAGAAGAGGAGCAAGATGGACTATTTGAGGAATTTACGTACGTATTGCCCACATTGTTTGTTGTGCTACCTCACAATCAGGTACATTTGTTTCATTGGATAATAATACTATTTTCTAAAGAACTGATGATATTACATGGCGAAAGTTTCTTGCGTTTTTTCCTTGTAGACACTACTATGGGCAAGATCATGCACTACGCGAAGTGCACCATATGAAAAAACCGAGGACGGTTTTCCGTGAAGAAGGGGAGGATGATGTGACCATGACTACCATTGATACAACCATTGCTCACATCATAGGATAACTAGAAGATATCCAGATCAAGCAGTCCAAGTTTTGGAATCCAATTCGGCCACTTATGACAGTGCTGACTTCAAACGGTCACCAAATATGCATGCAAGCTCCATTTGGGCCTATAAGTACTTGATGGAAAGCTCTTATAGTTCTCTTTCCAATGGATCCAGCCTCATCTTCAAATTCTATCTCAATCATCCGTAATTAAAGAAACAAGGTATTGCGTCACCTATAATGGGCCTATGGACTTGAAACTTCATCTCGAACCCTGGCCCAGGTGAGGCCCCTGTGGGGTGCATCCCAACCAGGTGGAGCACGACCCTAGGGACCCCTTGGTCATCCTCCCACCTCTTTGAATAGCTAGGTACCCGTTTAGGGTTTCATGGGTTTTGTTTAGATTAAAGGTTAGCTTCGCTATTTTACCGTGTAATCCCGTGGTCGGTTGGTTCACCAGTTTGCTCATTACGGAACCCCAACTTATTCAATTGCTATTTACAATTCAGATTGTTTTTATCTTTTTTTTTTACTTGTTTCTTCGATTTGCTTGTAGGAATAAGGTTGATCTGCACCGGCAAGATCAACAATCCACATAGAGGTGTATCGATCGCTAAGACGCAACACAACAACGTTTCGTATGGTTGTAGTCGATCGTCAACGTTTCTCCTAAACCATAGTTATCATCAACTCACAGAAAGATCAGGACAACCAGATTCCTGAGCGTATCGAGTAAAATTCAGGGTTTATCACTTGCATGGAGTTCACGAACTTGCACCACAAAGGGAAGGCAATGCCACTAATCTAAGATTGGTTTCTAATTCAAATGTTGATGTGTTTATCCACAAATCAGAACGTTTGCTTGCACTTGCATCTATGACCGTCACATCTGCGCTCTATATAGGTATTTTGTCAAACTAGCATTTTATATGTGACACACTATTGAAGTTATAATTTTGATTGAAACAATTAATTATGTTGCATTCTGCCTATTGAATAAGCTGCTTTATCCATGAGTGTTGAGGTAAATAGGCCAATCAACAGCCAAAAACACAGTTAAAAACCAAGCTAGTAATCATAATTTTGGAGCTGAGAATGTAGATTGATCTATATACATTATTTTTCTGAATACGAACTAGCAGTTGGAAATATCATGAAATAATAATTTATTATTTACTAATTTAATTCAAAATTGGAAATTAATAACTACTATTCCTTTGGCCTGAGTAGATAATCAGCATGTTTAGTCCATTAAATTTTTTTAATATTTATAATGAGATAATAATAGCCCGTGCATTCGCGACTAGTGTTGCTAATTAAGGATGTTGTATTCTGTTTTTGTTATCTTTCCAAGCAATCAAGGCCTGATAAATACGGTGTTCATTCTTTGACAAATTCAGTTTTGAATATGGTGTTGAAGCTCACTGTAACAATGCATTTGTATTTGTATATAAAACCACAATATTCAGTTTGCATTGTATTTTTAACCATGCTTTTAGTTTTAGGAAGCAATTGGACTTGGCATGGGGCTTATGAAAGTTCTTGGTCCACCACTCGATAGCACCAAAATATGCCAAATTTTGGTAGTACCAAATTTGATATGGTTGATTTTGGCAATAAAGTGAACAAGCCCGAACCTAGAACACCCTGAGCATTAATTGCGACTCAGTAACTAGGGAACTGCATACATTTGTGGGCTTTTGATTCCGAACTGGCAAAGCATAATGGTACGTCGAGTCCCAGAGAGAAAAGAACATGCATATCTAGTTCTTCTGCCTTTTTTTTGCATGTTGGTAATCAATCAGTTTATGATGGGTGAAAAAAAAGAAAAAGGAAGACCTTCATGATTGAACGACTGATAGGTCTAGGTGATTCTATAAGGCACAGCTGGAACCGGACCATGAGAAGCAGCGTGTGCTTGTGCAGTGGCTCTGTCACTTTGTACATCCTCTCTAGAACTATGAAGCTGATAGAGGTACAAGTTCCCTGACCTGGAGTCTACATATGGAGTAGTTCGAGGAATGGCTTGGGCTGGGCCTGTTGCATCAAGAAGTGACCCGCTAAATACTGTGTTCTGGTAACACAATGCATGATTCGGAAAATGCGTGATATTTGGTTGCCACTGAAGTGTAGGCGTTAAGCTTCTTTCCGAGGACACTGCAGGTCTAACGATAGTTGAAGGCTTGCCTGCAAAAGAGTAAACGGCATTAATGCCCCGAATATAGCATCATGCTTTTCAACAAATTAGAGCACTCGTTAATTATGTTTTAAGGAAACTAGAAAAATCAACATGTCAAATACAGATGGCATAATGCTTTTCAGGAATGTAACACAGTTATACCAGCTATATTTGCATGTACTCCCTGAATCTGTGCATTCCAAGATCCATCTACTGCATGCTTTGTACTAGATGAGGCCACATGTTTATAATCCTTTGAAGGAATTGCAGCAGAGTGCACTATTGTTGACCTATATTTTGTGCAAAAGAAAGAGAATACAGCTATGAGATATATCACATGGCGTGTGGGTATTATGCAGTCATACATTATATAATACTGCATCGTGGAAAGGGTAGGACCCACTAGACTAGTACCGGAACAGTTAGTCATCATAGGTTCAAGGGTCAGAATTTCAAGAAAGATTGAATTTAGCTTTCTAGCAAGACGGAAGAGTCTCGTTGGGGTCATCTTAAGACATAAAACTTTCCAGCTTGTACAAATTATTTCTTTAAAACTTTTGACAATTTTCTACACATACTTGATAATTTTTTCTGCTGTTTTGGTTAGGTCCATGATGCAATTACTAGAAATCCATTGCATACCTTCTTGATGTTTTTTATTCATCAAAGTTCACAGGAAATATCCGTGGCTATGACTACAAGGTTTAGACCTCATGGGACTCTATGGACCTACTTTGCATTTCTCTTCCAGCTAAAAAGGACAGCAGCAACATATTTCTAATTTGAGTAATAAAGAGCAACCCTGCCTTTATTCATTATGCTACCATTTATTACTTAAGGGCCATGCCAAAGCAAATATAAGTCATTTGCCCATTTCTTAAACACCTCTTGGATATATACACAATTCAACTAGTGTCAAGGTCTACAGGAGAAAAATAACTTAACGCAAGAAAGCAGTAACCTTGGCAAAGAAGAATGTTTCCTCTGTAGCGAAACAGCAGGCCCACTTCCATTCACATTTTCCTCAACTTGAGTAAATTGCTTTCTGAATTGGTCAACCGCACTGAATGACCAGAAAAATGATGGATGTAAGTACATAGGTTGATAGGGGCTGAAATATAGAAGATAAACAAAGTTACAAAATATCAAACCTTAAATGAAGAAAATTTGGCCTTTCTGTTCCACTGATGTGTTCTTTCAATAACTGAGGATGGTACTCCAATATTTCTCGAAAAATAAGTTCCTTGATATCCTCCTTTGTTGCTCTCCGACGCTCAAATTCAAATTCCATCTTTGGAATTGGCTGACAGGATGGTTCTCGCTCCACCTTTGCTAATCCATTGAAGTATGGATCTGCCAGTGCCTAAATTAGCAAACATGTCCAGGGCATCAGGACCAGTAGAAAGTACAACGTAGTAAGATAAACAAAATAAGTCCACTTGTCGTCCTTCAAGCCTTGATCCAATTTTCATCCCTCAACAATAAAATGCCCCTTCAACTCTTCAAATCATGCACATTTCATTCCGAGTTCCAAATCAGGGTGGTTGATGACGTGGCATGGAGCCAACAAGTGCAAAAAGTAACGACATCACCACACAGTAATACTAGGACACATATGTCATCCTCACTTCCTTTTCCTCTTTCTCTTCTTTTTCCTACCTCTTTCCTGCCCTTTTTTTCTGTTTATTTCCAGCTAGGATTACACGTGGCATCCAAATAATTCAATATCACTAATTTCAATGCCATGTCATTGAAAACCAGCCCAGTTTGGACCAAGGGATGAAATATGGATGGTTTTGAGATTTCAGGGACCACAAGGAAACGCTTTCTTAGTTGAGGAGCAAATTTTGGACCAAGGCAATAGCTGAAGGATCAAACATGGACTTTCTCCTAAGATATGTAGGATCAATAAAACGATCATTTGTACGACATGCCTCTTCAGCAGATGGACGATCCTTTGGATCAAAAGCTAGAAGCTTCCTAAGCAATTGTAATGCTAATGGATCAGCCTTCGGAAATTTGTGCGAAAATGATGCAGGCTGCTTCTTCCGCATGCATGTCAGATATTTTCTTGCCTTGTCATTCCGCACCTTATCAGAGATAGAGAAGAGAGTGGCAAAACAGCCATATATTATTTGAAACTTCCAATTTGTTAACAAATTTCCATCATTCAGCTATTGTACCTGAGAAATAGCATCTAAGGAGGGTGTTCCCAGAAGATCAGTTATCAAATCCAACTGGTGAACAACATTTTTACCAGGAAATAGTGGCTTTCCAATCAACACCTCGGCAAAAATGCACCCTATACTCCATATATCAATA
Source organism: Oryza punctata (assembly GCA_000573905.2). Classification (NCBI taxonomy): domain Eukaryota; kingdom Viridiplantae; phylum Streptophyta; class Magnoliopsida; order Poales; family Poaceae; genus Oryza; species Oryza punctata. The sequence continues at coordinate 19,892,502 of CM002493.2, read as the reverse complement.
GCTGGTGTGTACTGCAATCCAAACAGTGGTATTTCAGTGACACGAACAAATGGAATGCCAATTCAATTAAAGATCAGTGGTTTATCTTGCTGCATTAGACATAGAATATCAAATCAACACCATAAATGCAAGAAGTTTCTTTAGTCCACAAAATGATTGATATATTCCAAATGGATAGTTCAAGAGTTCCCTTAGTCCACATAATGATGTGCATCATACTTCCACTAAAAGGATTGATAGTCACATCTTCAATTTTAAAAGAGTAAATTTCATAAAACCCCACCTATTATGGTCCAAGATAACACAAAACCACGAGAATTTTGGCAATGTGACACATAACCTCAAGTATTATGGTCCTAACATTTCACCAAAACCACACTATTAACCATTTTGACATGCTCCTATATCAAAATTCCAAAAAGCTTTGCCTACATGGATGTAACATTTGTATGATGGATAGAAAAAAACTAATAAATTTGAGATGGTGATGATAGAATTCAAAAAATGTGGTAGATCAGAGTCGAAATGATCAATACTGTGGTTTTGTAAATTTTATGACCATAATACCAGGGTTATGTACCACATGCCAAAACCCTAGAGGTTTTGTGCAACTTAGACCATAATACCCAGGGTTATGTGAAATTTACTCATTTTGAAAAGTACAAAGGTAGTTAGCACACATTACATAGTACTCCTTCCAGACACTAAACATGCCATTTTGGCATGTTTCAAGTCAACTGAACACCATATATATATATCCAAATATTTAGATATGCATGAAAATCGTATATATAGTTTTGTCTCGAGAATAACTTTCACAATATTATATTTTTATCAGGCTTTTCATATATTTTCCAATTTTCCAATGGAAATTGGTGGACAAACTTTGCATTTTGAAGACTGTATCATTGTCCAAAACAACATGTTTTCATGAACAAAAGAAGTACTCCACACTTTGGATAAAAGGCTAAACACCACCAATTCGATGACCACTCCCAAACCCTAAATCGTATAATTTATGATCAGTCATACCAAACCCTTACCTTGGAATAAAATGAACCACACAGTTCAGGTGCTCTATACCATCTCGTTGCAACATAATCCTGAAAAAGCAAGCTCACATTTAAAATCTCGATCTCATAGTACCCAATGACTAGTAAAAGAATGGAAATCTCCCCATAACTAGGCAACCTACAGGGCTGCACAAGCCATCCCCTATTCCAAGCCCCACTCTAAAACCCAAGAAGGGGGGCATAGCCTCAATTTCCACCACAGTTGTCACAAATTACATACCTCAAAAGTGGTTTTTTTTTTGACTTCCAATTCACTTTCAACCATTGCAGCAAATAAAACAACCTTAAGTTCAAAAACGATGGCTGGGAAACAGCACATGTAACCTAAAGGTCCAATGCTTGTAAGTCAATAAAATTGCTTCGTGCATTTGCATGGATATGTTGGAATGCAAACACTATCAGTTATTTGATAGTTATGTAACGTTATAGCACAATTCAATTGACTACTAACTCTGATGACTCACCAGAGGAAGGGTAACTGAATTAAATGACCACTAATTGTAGCTGCACTGTAATCTATCATCTGTGTAGCATAAAATTATCAAGATAATTTGATGACGATTAAATCCTTACGGTCCAGAAGACTGTAGTGGGAGCATCAGTGAATGCAACTCTTGCCAAGCCAAAATCACATATTTTGAGTTTGCAATTTGCATTAGCAAGTATGTTTTTTGGCTTCAGATCTCTGTGATAGACATTTGCTGCATCAAGTAAGAAATGGAAAGTTAGCTACTTATTATGATCATATTTAGCGAAATGAGATAATAACATGTTATGCCCTATTAGTAATAATAAAAACATGCAAATAAAAAAATTATAATAATATGTTTCAGCAAATCATGCAATAGAATTTTAAATTATAATATGAGCCATGCAGTTAGCAGTATTGTGCTACATGCCCCAAATTAGTGGAAAAGGGAAGAAAACAAAAACTCAATCTATTGAATCGCTCAATTGCTATCAATTTTAAAAATTAGCATGCAGCTATGCGACCAAATAAAGGAAAGAAATGAATCACCTTGGTTCAGAGTGAAAGTAGTTATATAACTATTAAGCATACAACGACAGAAGCACATGTAAGAAAGTGGGACTCCAAGAACGTGAAGTTAATACCTGTATGGATATATTTCAAAGCACGGAGCATCTGATACAGGAAAAATTGATAGTGCTCCCTCGTCAAATCATCGTTAGCCTTTATGACCTGATGAAGATCTGATTCCATAAGCTCGAAGACAACATATATGTCCCTGAAATCCATCTTGGATGGGGGTAGCATAATATGCTTTATTTCCACTATGTCAGGATGCCGAAGCAGCCTGAGAAGCTTGATTTCACGTAGTATGCGTGCAGCATCTGATATATGTTCAAAAATGTTGTGTATCTTCTTTATTGCAACCTTTTTTCCTGTATGTGTATCATTTGCAGAACATACAAGTCCATAACTTCCTTTTCCTATGACCTCCAGAATTTCGTATCGATTAACATCACCATACCCAGCGAAGAAATCCACCTCTGCTGCATTCTGGAAAAGAAAACAATAATCAGATAACTGGTACTGGTTATATATTAATTAAAAACAGTTACCTAGAAGAACACTGCTCATGAATGATAGAATATATGATGATAAGATGCTGCAATTAATTTTTTTTATGCGACAGCGGCAGAATGGTCAACCAGAGAACTGCCTGAGCAACAGCCCGTCTCCTCCAGTTGCAAATTAAGCATCCATGGTATGTGTGTGTGTCTACATCTAGACAGGGAATGTGGCTCAATAAGAGAGAGGTTTTCCTCATTTCGTGCATCTAAAGATTGTTAGGATGTAATCAGTCGAAACCAAGCAAGTATTTTTCTTCTCAGATATGAGCATACCAGGAGTCAGGATTAATTGTCATAGTGATCTAATGTCACGTACAGAAATGTTGGACGAGGGAATACGATGTAGGCTGTATTTAAATGAAGTAACAGGACATGGCCCTGGACCTCGGCGGTGCTGAGGAACTGTGATTGACACAGTGCCCGAGAGACAGGACAACTGAGGAAGAAGATAATCGATCTAATGCCTACCTAAACCTGAACCAGGTCTCTGCTTACATATCGCTAGAGCCCAGACACAATAATCTCAACCACTGAACTAACTGAAACAACTAACTTGAACCAAAACCTAAACTTATCTCTAAACTAGGCTCATGACGGTGCAGGGCCGCCTTCCTGGCCTTGGTTCTTGTTGTGGTCGGTATCGTCTACTCCAGGAGGCACGGCAAAGCTGGCGAGGGCGCAGCAGGAGTCCGCGCCAATGATGGATGAAACCGTGCCGGATAAGGAATAGTATCTGCTTGCATTTTGATGAAGTTTGTTAGCAATTGTTATCCCTTTTTAATAGTTCATTCAGTTTATTTGTAAGGCTATTTAGCAGCCACAAATTCATGAATTAAGCAAGCAAGATTCAATCTACTTCTCTCATCTCCTTTCTCTCCATCTCATCCTCTGTTTTCTCTGTTCGTCAACATGGGACGGCCATTGAAGAGGCTGCCCAAGCCACAGCCGCGGGTGCACCATTCCTATCCAATCCGTTCTCTCGCTGGCGCGCATAACTTGGTATCAGAGACCATGGCTCTCGAGGAATCATCCTCCAACAAGCAGCCCCTGCTTGAACCCACCGACGCGTTGGCGAAACTCCAAGGGACCAATGGCCGACGTGGTAAACGGCATATCGCTGTTGACAATGACGGATGTAGAGGGTGGTCCGGGTGGTCCGCGGACCACCCAAAAAGGTGGCAATTTACCCCACTAAAAAAATCGGAAATTAGAAAAAAAAGACATCGCACGCCCACTCCCGAAGAGTCGCACGGAAGGTGGAAGCGAAATCACTGCGGGCGCCGACTCGATTTTCGCGACTGATAGATTGATTTGATTCCATCTTTCGGTCTCTCCGCGCCGTATGACAAGACCGCGTCACCACGACCACCGAGGCGGCAACCGCGACGCAAGGGCCACCGCCGTGCCGCATCACCGCCGCTAGGCTGCAACCGCAACAGAGGACGACTGGAGGAGTCAGAACTTAGGAGTGAGGTCATGAGGACCAGCCGACCGGACCAGGGACAGCGCCGGACGCCCGTCGCCACCAATTGCCGCCACCGGCCCACTACCAGCCGTCGGGCCGCTGCCAAGTCCTGCCGGCTGGCTACCGGCTGCGCCTGCTCTCCACTGTCGAAGTCGCGACTTCGATTTTTCAATTTTAGGTCATCTACGGTTCTAGTACCTTTTTCAATTTTCAGTTTTAAATATTAACTATTGCGCAATGTGCATTGTGATATTAAATTGTAGTACTACTTACTACTATATCGTAGATTAAAAGAAACATGAAGATGGAGATATTGCATCTCTTTTTCGAAAACATGCAGCAAAGAAGAATGCTTCTAAATTGCCTTCTTCCCCTTGTTGTGGTAGAGGAGCATACTCAGGAACAAGACGTTGAGGAGGAAAATGTCTCACCACCACCACCGCCTCTGCCTCCACCACCGTCGGTTTATTATCTATACTTGTATTGTATATTATTAGCATAGTTAGATTTACGGTCTTTAGAAAAAAAATTTGGGTCAGACCACCCATATCCTAAATCCTAGATCCGCCACTGGCTGTTGACCTCCAAGAGTGATCTCGCCAATCTTAGTCGCTCCATCGCCGTCGTCACTTCATGCATCACGGCCCTCGAGCAGAGCTCCACACCATCTTCGGCACCGTGGCTCGGCGGTGGTGGCATTCTGCCGCCCCCTTCGTCGCACCAACACCACACTTCCACCGGCACTGGTTCAGCGCAGGAGCCAAGCACAGGCACCTGTTCCTCGCTTCCACGAGTTGGAATTTCCCAAGTACGATGGCGTCGAAGATCCGCTCAATTGGTTTAACCATTGCAAGTAATTCTTCCACGGCCAACGTACACCGGATTCCTATCGCATTTGGATGGCCACGTACCACCTTACGGGCCTTCCATTACGAGCGGCCTCTGGATTGGGACACCAAGGATTTGTGCCATGGCCAATTTGGTCCATCGATTCAGAACAACTCGTTGGGTGAGCTCAAGCGCCTTTCCCAGGTGGGCAGGTGGTGTCATACCAGCAGCGCTTCCTAACGCACGCAGGATCTCCTCACCCATCGGCAACAAGTGCAGTTGTTCACGGTGGGGCTTCAAGATGACATCTGCATCGACATCGAGCTCCAACAGCCCAAAGATCTCCAGGAGGCCAAGGCCCTCGCACAGGCCTACGAACGGAAGGCGACGCGTCTTCAGGCATCGCCCGGCCACGAGGTCAGCACGCGGCTTGTGTGCTCGTTCCCCAACCTGCACAACTGCCAAGTGCGCCCACCGCGCCGGGCACTACTGCAGACACGACAGTGCCAATTTCAACGCCTCTCGTCGGCCGAGCTGGCCGAACGCCGCAAACAAGGCCTTTATTACAACTGACGAGAAATTCGTCCGGGCCACAAGTGTGCGCAGCTGTTCTATATCGAATACGACGACACGGCTGCCGACTCCGGACTAGGACAGGACCGACGACACTGAGGAACCGCGCATCTCCCTCAACGCAATATCGGGCGTCGATGGCACCAGCACTATGCGTCTCATGGCGTGACTCGCGGACGAACAGGTGGTGGCTCTCGTCGACTCCGGCTCCACACAACTTCATCAACGCGCAACTTGCCCAGCGTATCTGCCTGCCTCCCGCTAGTTCACCAAGGTCTTCGCGTGGTGGTCGACAACGGTGATCGTCTCACAAGCGCCGGCATCGCCCACGGGCTGCGCCTGCAGGTTGCCGCTGAGGTGTTCGACGTCGATTGCTTCGCCCTCAGCCTCAGCTGCATCGACATCATCTTGGGCACGCAATGGCTTCGCACCTTGGCCGCACTGTGCATCACGTTATGCCAACATTCTGAATGGGATGGAAGAAGAGATGTGCCTGATCTAGGAAAAAGCAGGTTTCAGCATATCGAAAGCATAGATTTACTACGTATGCTCACTGTGTGGGCAAATGGGGAAATGTGTCCAAGTTTATGGTCAAGTACATGAGGTGTTATGCACTTAGGGGCACATGGCATATGATCATATCAATTTATTTAGTAGCTAGGCAGCAATCAAGATGGCATCTAAGATAACATATTACTGTTCATGGATTCAAAAAAAAAAAGGAATGGTCTCTTCTTCGTCTGTTTTACAGAAATACAGAGGTCGGGGGAAAAAAGCTGCAGTGAGGAGTAAAACTTGTCAAGCAGGTGGGAGGTGAATTCTGCTAAGCACAGCTGGTGCAACAGAAATAGTCGAGCAGAATTTGATGATTAGGGTTCTGGTAGTGCTGATACTTTCTGTCTTTTTAGCTTTGTAAGAGAAGTGATCTCTGTCCTCGAAGATGATTGCAGGGCTTGAAGGGGGTAGACTCAGAGTTGGTTTGGGCTTTTGCTGATAGATGATGGTTGATATGTAATTAGTAGCTGCTAACCTAGTATGTGGTCTTAGACAGTTAGATTTCTGACTAAAAGAAGTTGCTTTGGCAGGAAAAAGTGATCTCTTTCAACTAGAATCGGATGGCAAAAAGAGTTGCATCATGTTTTTTTTACTTCTTTTCCTTTCCAGATTGTTGATCAAGACACGTGACTATCATTTCTAATAAATGGAAATGGAAGAGGGTTTCATCTCTTTCTAAAAAGTGAAGCAATTATCAAAATAAACATCCTATGAGCTTAATTTTGGGTTGATTCATTTTCTTTGTTTCTTTAAAAAATAAGAGCAGCAGGAACAAGTTCGGTGTGCAAGCAAAAGTGTAGCAAAGTTCAACTCCCCATGCCTCTTCAATGATCCTTACATTTGAATCAATTGTCAATATATTGCAAGTTTCAATATATTTAGTCGCACAAACTAATATTAGAACAAATTTGGTGTCCCTTGAGTCTATTTACTATTTCCTGCTATATTTAGCAGCATTTCAAGCTAATTCAGTACTAGGCAGCAAACTCAAAAATCCAAGGGCGAGAGATTGATCTTAAACCTTCTTACGGAAATTACTAAGCAGCAAGCTCAAAAATCCAAGGGCGAGAGATTGATTTTAAACCTTGTTACGGAAATTGCTGTTCTGCATCTTGGTGGCGCCACCAGCTGAAGTGTTCAGTATAACCTTTCTTTTTCACACTCGCTCACGAACCCTGGATCTCTCAATCTCTATCGCTCAGGCGCGGGTCAGCCGCACTTTCCCCATCGGCTCCTGCTCCGGATCGCGACACCGCAGTCGTGCCTTCCCCTTCTTCTCCTCCTCATGCACCGCGCACGGCTGCCGAAGCCCGTCGCTGCCGCGGCCGCCGCCACGGCCGGGGGTTTTGTGGGGGCGCTTGGAACAACAACGGGGGAGGCGGCGGCCGCAGTAGCTCCGAATCTGAGTTGAGGATTTCGGAAGCAGGAGGAGGAGGATGAGGAGGATGAGGAGGCGCAAGGAGAGGGGACGTCGTGTCGGCGTCGGCGGAGTTGTGTGCGCCAGCGGGCGAAGCTTGGGCGACGTAGATGCGAGGGCAAGTGGAGTGGGAAGAGGGGATGGATATTTTTCTGCTTGTGGCGCGGTGAACTTTGCATGCGTGGCGGCTATCTCGGGCATTCTGGTTTAATCCTCACTGGGTCCAGCGCAACCTGAAAACTAATATTTTTCACATCCGCTTCAAACTGAAGTTATCTAACACTCATCTCTCATTATTAGAGTATCACCAGTAGCACCAACAGATACCCTACTCCATTCTCAAACCAGGGTTTTTAGGATTTTAGTAAAAAAAAAACTGCTCCAACAGATCCTCCATTATGCTAATGAACTTTGGGAGTTCTCATTCCCATAATACTCGCTATGTTCTTATGCGGAACAATGATTACACTCCCAATCTCATATTCCCGTCGTTGATTTTCGTTCCCATGGCAGGAGCGAAATGTTGTTACCTAGTTTTTGGTGACCTCACTGCTTGCAGCATGTGGTGTGTCCCAGCGATGGCTGCATCTTCCTCACAAATGAGTGGGAATCAATCGGAGCTTCTGTAAGCATCCTAATCTTCGCTATTCGTTCCACCGTTGGCTCAGCGGCGATGACGGCCCCTTCGATGGCGCAATTTGCCGGGCTTCCATCGCCGATACCCCAAGCTCCATTGCCGATGCCACCCCAATACAAGGCAAATTGTCCGGCCCCTGTGTAGAGTTGGCGCCTCCGGCGGCACGGTCACTTACCGTCGACCAGTGAATTGTAGGTGATAGAGGTCGAAGAAGGGTAGCAGATTGGTTTGGATGCTTTTGTCGAGCATGATTCAGCCGATGTTGATCTAGGGCATTGTTGGTCTATTGGTGAAGATGAGGTTTCTGTTCGTCGAAGCAATTTTGGTGTCCCCGTCACCGATTTTGTTAGCACGGAAGGTATTGATCCTTAATCCTCCATGCTTGTTCATGATATGTATGAATTTGTGTGCTATGTTTATCACGCGAGAATGAGCTTGATGGTTGTTGGTGTTCCTAGTTGTGGCTTTTGTAATTAGCTGAACTTTTTCTATCAGTGCCATGAGAATTTTTTTCCGGTTTGTTTTTGGCTTTATTTCAAAACCGAGTAATCAATTTGCTTGTGATATGAAACTTAAACCATGTATGTTTTCCATAAGTAAATTTTCAGTGTTATAAATTTTCCAGTGATGATTCTACAATGGAATAATGTAGCCGATGAAACTAAGTTGGGACTTTTTTTATGGTGTAGCTAGCAAGTAGTAAACTAGCAGTGACATTACACTAGAGATGTGCTTAGGGCAAAGTGAAGGAAATAATTTTATCTTCTACTCATCAAGAAAAACAGCTATATTGTTTCATGTGGTCTATATTTTCCTTGTTACCTCAAATAGTCAAGATTTAGATAGAACATTTTGTCCTGACAAGCAAAACATTCAGTTTGTCATTTATGCTTTAACTTGCCTTTCCATTAAGACTATAGAAGCTGATCTGATCTGATGCTATATTTTTCTTAAAGATGCTGATAGACCCTGAGCTCCACTCGATACTGAAAGGACCTTGATATCGGCTAGATGGGGTGAATAGACATTCCTAAAAATTATCACAACTTTATAGCATATTAGAATGAAGAAAACTTTCATTTCAAATCGGAACTTCTGGTATAGGATTGGAAGTTCCAGTCTCAACCAAAAAGTTCGGCGGATAACGGAATAAAACACTAACTATGAACTTGAAGCTCGAACAAATAAAATGTATATGAATCGAAAGGTGACAAACAAGGTATCTAAGCAAGATATAATGTCACCAACTATATCAATTAAACATACAAGTAGATCGGGTTAAAACAAGCTCAAGCACAATTTAAGAGATAGCAAAAACGAGCAAACCAAGAGAGGAGACACGTTGATTTGTTCCCGAAGTTCGGATCCACGGATCCTACGTCTCTGTTGAGGGGCCATAAAGGCCGGGTCTATTTCAACCCTTTCCTCACGAGGTTGCACAAATGCACTCCTCGATTTCACTCTTAATTTCTTCCCTTGCAGAGGCGAAATCGAAGCCTTAACAAACTTTTCGAGGCACACCACAACCTTGGGTGCTCACCGGCGACGTCTAGCCGTTTAGGAGACCTTAGTCCCCAAGAGTAACAAACACAATCGATGATTTGCTTGCTATGAACTCGAGTGCTCAAAGTATGTAGTGAAGCTCACTAGCTCTCAACTTCTCATTCTGTCAATCCAACTCTTTCCACTTCTCAAATCCCTCTCACAAAGAAGCACCACAAAGGTAGAGGAATGAAGATGGCTATTTGGCTTTGGATATGTCTAATAATGCCCAAGAACAGTAGGCACTCAAAGGAGGGGTGGAGGAGTTTATATACCCGAGCCTCTCAAAACTAGCCGTTGGAGGCCAAAACTGCAATTTTTGGAATATCCGAAATGCATTTTTGGATAAGTCCGAAAATCAACAGAGGGCAATCTCAGTTTCGCAGCCATGTTCAGAATTTTTGAAAATTTTTGGACCTTCCGAGATTTTTTCAGAATTTCCGAAAAGCACAGAGTAAAACGACCATAACTTTTTGCTCGGAGTCCATTTTTGATGATCTTGGTCTCTATGGAGAGCTCACTCAGAGGACTACCCAACTCAAGCAATAACAAGGTTTAAAACCACTCAAATGATAGGTTAAAGCTTGGATTTCTTCCAAGGTAGCACCAGGATGGGTCACTTTGAGCATCGAAACATACACAAACATATCAACGTTGCATCCCTCTTGATAGTACAGCAATCCTATACTCAAATTTAAATAAGAAGAGAATTATACCAATAGGAATATCTTCTTTCCATATTCATTTCTTTGTCTTAAGGGATGCCAACGTCAAAACCGTTTCACCGTATATTCTTCAAATGATTGATGCGGTTACTTGTAGCTTCAAAAGGCCTTGCATGGTCCATCATGACAAAGCCGTCGCTCGCTCTTCATCACCGGATTTGGTTCTTCGGTGCCAAGCCCCTTGCTTGCCATTCACCACCGCATGGTCCATCGCGACTGAGCATCGCTTGCCCTTCACCATCTTGCTTTAGTAGCCACTTCATATTCCACATCTTCAATATCTTCACTTTGTCATCCTTGGTATCTTTAGGTGTAATGATATCACTTGAGTATCAACGCCTTTGTAATCCTTGGGACCTATTTCTCTCATTCAACTCAATGAAATTATTAGTCCTAATGATCCGGTTGTCAAATTCCACATGTTGACCAACCAATCGCGTATATAAAATGATATGAATAAGTGATGAGTATTTATCAACACCACAAGTGTTATATACTCAAATATATGCTCAAATGTAAAGTTCTCAATTAAATGAAAGTGAATAACTTGGATCAAGTACATGTATAACCAAGGTATGAGATTTGCTCCCCCTAAATGTATGCATACGGAATATTTCTGTGAAGCAAGAATATGCATAAATAGAGATAAAACATTGAGAGCTTACCCTATACAACAATAGAAGGTATTGATCATATGTAGACATTAGATATAAGCATCCCTTCATCATATCCATGTTCTCAATGTGAAGAGACTACACAAGACATGACTCAAACAAAACATTAGTCTCGCATGCATATGTCAATCACATGAAAATATTATATATGTGCATTGAGAGAAAGAGTGATACATATAGCTTATCTCCATGTATTTCATCGTTGTGATTTAGGTTCACCATCAATGAATGTTTCTATCTCAACTCATATGAAATTCGGGAATCATCTCCAACACATTTCACTTTCATATCCACATGAGACTAAGCAAACAAATACTTATAAAAACATTAGTCTCATATAATTGGATATGTCATTAATCACCAAAACCAAAATAATGACACTTGAACTTTCAGATACACTCACGGCTATGATTGGCTCGATCTTTCGGTGAGTTGTTGATAACTACAATTTGGGAGAAACGTTGATCACCCGGCTTCAACCGTACGAGATGTTGTTGTGTTACGTCTTACCAATCAATACACCTCTCCGTGGGTTGTTGATATTGCCGGTGCAGATCAACCTTATTTCTGCAAGCAAATCGAAGAAACAAGCAAGAACAAGATAAAAGCAATCTGATATTGCAAATAGGAATTCAATACGCACGATAAAGTTGGGGTTCCGAAGACAAACAGACAGACGGTCTAACCGACACACGCGCTGTAAACAAGTAGCAATGGCTAAACTTTAATTTAAACAAAACCCGATAAACCCTGAAGGGGTACCTAGCTATTTAAGGAGGCGGGAGGATGACGAAGGGGTCCCTAGGGTCGTGCTCCACCTGGTTGGGGCACACCCCGCATGGGCCTCACTTAGGTCGGGGTCCCAAACAAATTTACAAGCCCAAAGGCCCATGGATAGGTGGCGCAACACCTTGTTTCTCTATTTGCGGACGACTCACTAGGAATTTGGAAATGAGGTTGGATCTGTTGGAAAGAGGATTCTGAGAGCTTTCCATCAAATACTCTTGGACCCAAAATGGAGCTCGTATCCATATTTGGCGGTCATTTGAAGTCAGCACTGTAGTAGCTGGCAGAATTGGATTCCAGCACTTGAAAAACTTGATCTTAATGTGAGCAACAGTTGTATCAATGGTAGTCATGGTCACTTCATCCTCTCCTTCTTCACGGAAAACCATCCTCAATTTTTCCATATGGTGCTCTTCGCGTAGTCCATTTAAAACAACTTGTTTCTTCCAATCAAAACAAGAGAAATTCGACATAATATGATTAGCAATAACATGCCCCTCTAGCTTGAAATTTTTATCCACCAACACATAAGGTTCTAAATTTGAGCATATGTAAACACTATGCACCAAATATATTCCTCTATCATTATATTGCCCAAATATATGGAAGATAGTATTAGTTGGACATGGAAAATCAATAGCAAATAATTTCTCATTCAAGTTATCGAGTTCACAAAAGTAATCAAATAGAACATAGCCCAAAGTACTTAAAGAAGATAGCAATTCACGTTCCTGAACTTCATCAGCAAATTGAACAACATACTTAAAATCTGCACAGAAAGAATTAACCACAGGAATATCATGTTCATTCATTAGTTGCGGCATGGATATAAGTGAAGCATTACCAGACATCCCTTCTTTATCACAAGGAACAACAAACGAATCAACTTGTGACAAACGAATATCAGCAATTGGTTCCACTAATGGTTGCTCTACTATAGCATGAAAAGTGGACATGTGTAGCTCAGCTTGAGAATACTCACCTTCATTTACTTCATTACCATTTAATTTACCTTGCGAACTTTCTTCAGACATCGCAGGTGCTTTATGGTTCTCTTCTTTCTTCTCAAGAACACCATTCTCTACTCTTGTTGAATGTTCTATACTCCCTGCAAAACATTAGTAACAGGAGACACAAAAGATTGCTCCTCCCATGTTTGCACATCATCATTGCACAACAATATAGGAAATTAAAAAAGGAGATAAATCACATTTTCCATGCTTTCTCGCATTTGATATGAAATCTTGTAAAATTTGAACAAGCAAGCATCAATAGATGTTCAATATTATTATATGTCACATTAGCAAGCATATCTTAAATTCAGACTTAAGCCCCTTGAAAAGTCTACATATTGTGTTCTCATTACATTCTTTTAGACCACTGTAGATGATACAAACTTTAAATTCATAGATGTACTTTCTAATAGTTCGATCACCTTATTTCAGATGTTCTAATTCTCAAGTAGAGTACATTTGTAATAAGAACTCACGGAACATTTTCTCATCATGGTTTTGCATTCATCCCAAGTTTCAGGTTTATTACTAACATGACTCCACAAAAAAATGCAGAAGAGGTAAAGTTATTACTAGCAGCCTTAATCATTTGAGCATCAGAAAAATCATATTCATCAAATTCGTTGTCTACTGCTAGCTCACAATCAACATAAGCAACATAATCGTACTTACCATCGTAAATGGTAACTTAGATTCAATTCATGCAAAATTATAGTCAAGTACCTCATATGCATCACGTGGCACTACTACAAAACCCTCATAGAGATAAGCCTTATAGGTACCGGCACCTATAGGTCTTTTCCCACGTCGACAGGATGGAAAAAAAAGAACCGACACCTTTAAGAAGTATAGGTGCCGGTTCATTAGTTAAAATCGGTACCAATATTATAGGTACTGGTTTTTAAGAGAACCGACACCTATATTATATCGCGCGGAGAGGGACCTCGGCGGTGACCTCGCGTGGAGAGGGACCCGACGGCTGGCGGCGACCTCACGTGGAGAGGCACCCTGGCGGCGACCTTAGCGGATTGACGAGTGAGTTTGTGCATCTTGCTTGTGTTCTTCATCTGTGATGGGAACTATTGTTGTTTGTTGTTGATGATTTGTGATAGAAATTATTGTTGTTCATATATGTTGTTGGAGATGGATTGGATTAGGGGCTGCTTGAATGGGGATTATTGTTGTTCATCTGCTTGATTTGTGATCTGTGAAAGCATGTGAATGGGGATTATTGATGCGCATCGGCTCGGCTTGGAGCCGTCTTCTTTTTTTTTTGAATTGGGGAGAGCACGAAGGTGCCGGTTCTACGACCGACACCAATGACCTAGTGTCGTTGGTGCTAGCTGGGAAACCGGCACCTATTGCTGGTTCCCAATCGGCACCTATAGGGGTTTTCGTACTAGTGTGGAGAAGTCATCATATCTCGTCGAAGGTGAAGAAGTCGGTGTTGAGCATGACCATCTCATATCCCCTTGTGCAATCCCGCCATGGTTAGTAGCAAATAAGAAACACACACAAGAATATGCACGCTCCTATCAACTACTAGGTAGTGGAGGCTCAAATATCACACATACTCAAGTTTTTAACCAAGCTCTTACAAGATCTTACCAAAGCAAGCGGAATGGTGACCACTCCGACTCAACCTAGACCCAATAGAGGTTGGATGTATCGATGCCTTGTCAAACACTTGTTGTACGGCTGTAATCAAATCCATGGAGCTCCGGGTAGGTTTAAATATGTAGCAAAGGAATAGAAAATGCTCAAATCAGAGAATGCAAAGTTGAATAATTGTTCAAAGTAAATACCGTGCTGGTCCTAGGCTAGAATGTACTAGAGACACGAGCCTGGACACAAACGATACCACAAGATAGCACCAGGAATAACTCAAGCACAACTCTGATATACAAAAGCAAAGTCAAAGATAACACGTGATCTTTTCTTTTCTTTTTTTCTTCCTTCTTTTTTCTTTTTTTGGGTGCGTCTTTTCTTTTCTATTTTTTTCCGCACCTTTCTACCTTACTACCGAGTCTTCTTCTGTCCATGGTGCTGCATCACCTCTTTGGCCCAATAGGCCATGTATCAAGTTGGGTCCAATAGGGACGCGTCCTAGAGTTAGAGAATGTCAGGCCCGGAAATTCACAAGTAATTCCCGAACTAATTTGTGCATTAAATCCTCGTCCAGGAATTAGCCGAGGTACACAAATCGATAATTTAATATACAAATCCATCATCATAATAACGTAAATACTTACAGAAAAGTCACTTAGTCCTCACCATAAAGAAAATTGCAGCGGAAAACAAAATCTAGCGATGGCTTCAGCTCCACTCCCACAGGCAGCTCAACTGGGGTATAAGCCAAACGTCTTCTTCTTCGGAAACATTTCTTCAACTAAGGTTGATTGATTGATTATTGTAAGAGTGAGTACATGGAATACTCAGCAAACCGCACAACAAGTATGCAAGTGTACAAGGATACCAAAGGATGGCATAATATATAGGCTCATTTGCAAAAGCAGTATTTAGCAAATATTTGAGAATTGTAAAACAGTAGAGTAATTATAATCATCAATATTAATCAATACTGAATAGCATACCAATGCTGCACAGGCCAACCAAACCTGAACAACCAACCCCGGTCATACAGATCAAACCTCCAAACAAGGAATTAACCATTCCAAATCAGGAGTTAAACTGAAGTATCATCACTTATCACATTATTATTATTAATGAGTAGTGTGGGACTAATCACGAAAAATATTGTTAGACCCGCCCATAACCGCGGGCACAGTTATTCGAATAGTTTTACTCTGGCCAGAGGTGTACCACTGTACCCACAAGACACAACCCCATAACATGTTACCATGCCCTCAATACCACCACGGTACCTCGAAACGGGACTGTGACAGGACACCCAACATAACCCAACTCAATGCAGTGCACCGCTCCCGGATCATAGTCACCCCCTTTTAGCCAAGGTATGGACTCCCCAGCGAACCCCCGTGGGCTTATCTCCGCCACTTCACAGTCTAGCACTCCACACTGAATCGTGCTACATCAAATGCCAAGCCGTTGCCCACGCTGGCTCGTGGTTGGTACGATTAATGTTTCACAACAGTAGCTCGCGAACCGGTCCTTAATTGTCATGAGCACAACTATCCAAATATCATCTCCAACCATGTGCTCACAACCCACCATTAATCAAGTTTTAGTTGGCAATTAATTAATTTATCAATCACGATTGACCATCGTGAGCTACCATTAAATAGCCATCATTAAGATATAAGTGAAACATTAATTATCCCGTATGAAATGATACTAAAGTTTCTAAGCATGGCTAAGCAATTATATCTAATATCTAGTTGAACCAATATATAAAATCCAACTAGTCAAATTTATAACCCAAGGTATCAAGAAATAGCGTAATCAATGCAAATTGGCCATAACAAAGGAATAGGTTCACACCACCCGATGACATTCGAAAATAAATGCACATTTGAAATAAATAGAGAATTTAAATATAGAATCAACATGCTCAAAGGATTGTGTTTGGGATCTGTGTGACTTGCCTTGCAATAATCGATCTTCAATTTGTCTTCTGGAACACTTCCGACGCTCACACGAACCTTCGAAACGATGGAAACGACAAGCTAACACGCAAAACGAGGAAAAGAACGAAGAAACTCCAAATAACAGTACATAAAAACTAAACAAACATGTAGACCATGATTTTAGATGAATTTAGAGACTTGAACGGCCTCATTCCGATTTCATATGAATTAGTTATGAATTTTCTAAGATTAAACAACAATTAAGATTTATTTTAGAAAGGAAAAGAGACATTATGACATCATCGGTGACATCATCATCGGCGTAGCTCAAGCTCCCATGGTTGCCGGGGAACGAAGGTGAAACGATGCAAACCGAGGGCACCACTACGACGAGGACGACGAGAGGAACTCACCGGTGGTGACGGCGACAAAAACCAATAACGGGAAACGGCCAGTGACGAGGTGCTTGTGGCGGCGGTGTCGGGTCGACGGCGGTGGCGGCGCTAGAGATGAAGGCGGCGGCCAGGACTTGAGGGGAACGGTAGAGGGGAGCTAGGGGTCCTTTATATAGGCACGGGAGAGAGAGATCGGGCTTGGAACGCAAGGAATCGTGCCGGGAAAAACTAGGTTTCGGTTTGGAGAGATAAACTCAAATCGAGCTCAAATTCACGTCGGATTCAAAGGTATAAAGCCCGATTTTTGGGGGAGAAGATAGAGGAGGACAAGGGGTACAAATCCCCTCAACTAATTTTGAAAATAAACGAGAGAGGAGGCTGGATTCGAAGGGATTTGGTTATGGAAAATTTGGTTTAACCCGAGTTTACCGGATAAGAACGAGGCCGAAATTCGTGGGATTTATCATGAATTTGATGGGGATTTCTTGGGGGAAAGGTAGAGGAGATTGAGGGGAATCCGTTCCCGCAACTATTTTTGGAAGGGGAGCAACGGGGAAGCCAGATTTGGTGGAGGAAGTGGCACCGCTACAGTGCACAGCCGGCTCTCTGCCTCGAGGAGGAAGAAGATATTGTAGCGCAAGGGAGGGATAACAGACTTTCTGGTAAAAGGGCTGGCAAAAAAGAAAAGGAAGGAAGGGAGGCAAAGCAGACTTAGGGGAGGGAAAGAAATAGGCTGGAAAAGGAAGAGAAAGCAGACTTTTCCAGATTCGGCCCAAACCTGGGAGAGAGGATTTTTAATTACTTTTCTAATTAAATTAATCACTGAAAATATCTTTGAATTTTAAAAAATACTTCCGATGCTCAAATAATTCCAAGAAAAATCCTGCAAATACTTGAACAATCAAAGTATTTACCAAAATTATAACTGGACCATTTAATGATTAATTTATTATTTAAATAATTACTGAAATGTTCTTTGTATGTTTAAAATTAGTAATTGAGCTCTGAAAAATCCGAGGAAATTCCAGAGGGTAGAATTAACCATGGAGAATCCAGCCATGTTTTATTTAAAAAAATTTATTTCCCACATTAACTTCACTTGTAAATTAATGAATGTTTAATATAAATTCTAGGAATAATTTATTAAATAATTTATAAATTTCTTAAACGAAATTCAGGGTGTGACTGAGAACGACCCCAGCACCCCTGTGGTCGGTCTTTCTCTCTTCTTATAGCTTTAGCCGCCGCCAAGAATACTTTGGTTTTGTTTAGATCAAAGTATAGCGTCGCTACATTGCCGAGTTCATCCTGTGATCGGTTAGATCGCCGGATTGCTTGTTACGGAACCCCACTTGTTCATCTTTCGTTGATTCAATCCATCATTATTTTGATTCGCAAATTCAGTTGCTTGTTCATCTTGTTCTTGCTAGTTCTCGATTGCTTGCAAGACAAATACCCTCGTGGTTGGGCTGATCGTGCATCCGTCGAGATTCACGACCGCCTCTCGAGTTGCTGTAACGATTGCTAAGACGCAACATCCCTGGATAGTTGTAGTCGGATCACTAACGTCGCTCCATCCAATCAACTTATCATTCTCATCGAAAGATCGGGACACCCCCGCGCGCATCACCTTTTCTCTTCTTTTTTTTACAAAAATCGACTCAAGGACCTCAATGTAAGATTACAGGGACTCAAATGCAAAAGTGCAAACCCAAAAATTAAAATTATACAAAAATGGAATGCTCTCGTCTCATAGGTTCTGCTTTTGCAAACAGATCTCGAATCCGAAACTCGAAAAATTTTCACCAAAGTGTATGAGATGTCACGGTATTGATTGAAACTGAGAGGAGATGGAGGCCGTCGGACTCGGTGGAGATAGATCGTATGAGGTGGACACTCGGCCTTGGTTTAGAAAGGTCTCACGCAAAAAAATAGAAACAAACCCCCACTTCTTATATCTTTTTTGCCGACCACCAACAAAAACAAATCCAATCCAATCTAATCTAATCTTCTCCTTCCATCTTCCTCACCTCATGCGCAACAATAGTAACCAACCACGAGATAAGACGCAAACCGAGAAACCACACAACAAAAGCCCTAATGCAACTCCAAAATTGATCGACAAAAACTTCTGAGAACTAGAAAAGTAGAATCCTGGAAGAGGGGCGATTCTGTTTTCTTAGGTCCCGATAACAACAAAGACACGACGGCGACGGTGATGGTTGTACTAGACGTGACAAGAACTCTAAACTCTAAACAGACTAGACACTAAGACCAGGAAGATGACTCGACGATGCAACAGAAAACTCAACAAAGTAAAAACTGAAAAGAACAATGCAATGGCACAAATATGGCTAGGTAATCGATGCAATTTTTTTTGATTTTTCTGGTTATAGGTAGATAAAACTCACCGAGCAACGGAAACTCTGATACCACTTGATAAACCCTGAGCTCCTCTCGATACCCTCACGACTATGATTGGCCCGATCTTTCTATGAGTTAATGATAATTACGATTTGGGAGAAACGTTGATGACCCGACTACGACTGTACGAGACGTTGTTCTGTTGCGTTTTAGCGATCGATACACCTCTCCGTGGGTTGTTGATCTTGCCGATGCAGATCAACCTTATTCCTGCAAGCAAATCGAAGAAATAAGCAAGAACAAGATAAAAGCAATATGATATTGCAAATAGGAATTCAATACATACTGTTGTCGAAACGACAACTACATACGTCGAAGGACGTGGTCACTCAACGGTTGTTGGGAAAAGTAAAGTATATTAAATTCAGGATTTTCTTAGGATCCCCCTTTACATTGCCCTAGGGGGCTATTTATAATCCCATTACACGTCCCCCTATTAGGGTTTAGGTCTTTTACAGGGGAATTTACATGGTCACCCTTATGAAAGGGACACTTATATGGGTATTCAATGTAATTGAGATACATGGGCCTTCAATGGGCCACCCGGCGACTACTGGCCCATCGGCTAGTGGGCCGGGGCGATTGGGCCGGCCCACTTGGCCTTCTTGGATCGAGCCCAGCATGGCGAAGTCACCCTCCTTCGGTGTACGCCTTTGCCATGCAGTCTTCGCCCATAGCACGTTTAGACCTGCAGGGACCCGGTGCGACTCTTCGCCCTTAGCCGCCTTCGCCCCGTGGTCTTCGCCATAGGGCTTCGCCCCGACGGATCTTGGGCGCCTTGAGTCTGAATCCTCGCCGCTTGCATGGTTTCGGTAGGTCTGGTCGAAAGGTCTCATGACATACTGCCAACAAGCCCCTCACGGGCAAGGGTGAGATAGGAGCTTCGGCCGAGACCGTGCAAACCATGTAGTATGGTATGAGGTGCCCCCTTTCGACCGATGCTCCTGCCGAAACCTGTCTTTTGCTCCTGCAAAGAATGTGTGTATTGTATGTGTTGTGATTTGAAAAAAGATTTTTACTTATAGCTTTAGCCTCTCATGAATGGCGAAGCTACCTTTACTGTTTGACTGGGCCCAAATGAGCAGTGATTGGCCTTCGCCTTCTGCAAACGGCAAAGTTATTCTTACTGTTCCATTGGGCCGGAGTGAACAGTGATGGGCTTTTCCCCCGAGGGCCCGCCACTATGCGGCCTGGTCCATGGGATTTTTCCGTTTCACCTACCCCTGCGACACGTGGAGGTTCGTGATTGGCCGGGAAGGCGAAGCGTCTCCAGGTAGGCTATATATTCTTCCTTCCCCTTTTTACCGCCCTTACCCTCGTCATTTTCACCGTAGGCGCTCTCTCTCCTCATCTTTTTACTCACGGCGCTCTAACTCAATCGAACCCTTTCGCCAGTTAACCCCTTTCGCTACCACGCACTCGCTTCGCCATGGCCCCACGCAAGCCGAACCCCGTCTCCACAACGGGTCCTGACCCCAGCCGAATTGACGAAGACACCACCGCGTTTCTAGGGGTGTCGCTTCTAGATGAAGATGAGCTGGCAAAGATGGTTAGTTCGGGCATGGTGGTGGAGGGGCGGGCCTTCGCCCCTGGAGATGCCGAAATGCTGAACCCTGGCGACAACCAGACGGTTGTGTTCGCCGTGTTCTGCGAGGCTGGGCTTCGGTTTCCATGCAACATATTGTTGCCGAAGATTCTTCGCCTTTTTCAGGTGGAGCTTCCCTAGTTGAGCCCTTCGGCTCTGGTCCGCATCACTATCTTCGATTGCGCATGCCGGACCGCTGGGTTCGAACCAAGCGCCGAGCTCTTCGGTGCTATCTTGTCGGCCACCGTGAACTCGAAGACGGTGGTCACTCCTGCTGGGACAAAGAAAACGGCGTTCGGGAGTGTGAACTTCAACGTTTGCCCCGAGCGCTCCGACTTGTGGCCGGTTAACGCCGCCATGTCGAAGTGGGATCGCTATTGGATGGCGAAGTGGTTTTACCACTCGATCCCCTTCGAGGCTAGGTCTGAAGCGGCGAAGGCCCTCCGATGGTGGCGCAGGGCGATCTCGTCAGTTCGGAAACCGAAAGTCACCGTCGACGGCGCTTTGGAGGCACGGTTCGCCTTACTCCGCAAGGTTTGCTCTCGGCTGAGCTGCCGCGACCTGGTGGAGGAGTTCTGCATGCTTCACGTGTGCCCCCTCTCTCAATCGTGGCAGGTCGAGGTTGACCAAGACGAAGAGGTCAACGGCCTACCGAAGCTTGTTATGCCCGCTGGGGTGAATGGTAAGTTTGTATTTTCTTCATCTTTATGTTTCGTTCTTTGTTTCTTTCTTTTGTTCGACCCCTTACATAACGATATGTCTTTTTCCAGTGTTGACCCTTGCCCAGGCCGACACCGAAGCCCGAAAGCTGATCGGTGATGTGTCAATCACAGAATACAGCTAGCTGTTAACCCGACAAGCAGCTGGCCGGGCGAACCCGGTTTACGTCGGTGAACTCCCCCTAGGGCGAAGCCGTTCAAAGCTGATGGCGAAGAGGGCCCCTCCTGGAAACGTTTGCGGGGCAAGTGAAGTTTGCCCCCCGCAAGCGAAAGGCCCCTGCCTCCACCGACTCCGACGTCGACGACGAGGACGGTGTCGAAGAGCAGGAGGACGCGGGGGAGACAGAGTTCACGGCCGAAGTGGTCGCGGATGAGGCCGGCGATAGCCGCTCCGGGACACGCGGCTACACTCCGACTCCCAGCCCGGAGCGTGTCGAGACCGGCGCGAAGTCGATCTCCTCCCCTCTTCACTGAAAAGACGTGGAGGGGGTGAAAGCCCTGGTCGCGATTGCTGCGGCTAAAGCGGCGAAGGGGGAGTTTGCTAAGCGGACCCCCTAGAAAAAAGGGGTCGTGGCCATCGCTAGCGTCTTTAGCGACGGTGAGCCCTCAGACAAGACACCCACTTCGCCCGCCGGGCGAAGCCAGGGTCCATCGACTGCCTTTGGCGCAGCGGGCGGGGCTGGGGCTTCGGCTTCAGCCGAACAAGTCGTGAAGACGGTGGCCCGGGTTTTTAGTAGCCCCGTTCGCTGGCCGCTCGTTTCGCCACTTGCCCTTGATAAGGGTAAGAAGGCGGTCGAGACGTCCGCTTCGGACTATTCCCAGGCGCCGCCCCACTTCGCCCCTGGCGACTTCGAGACCTGGACGGAGCTCATCCCCTTTATTGAGGGGGTGAGCAATATCGTTGCTCCAGCCGGTGGCCCTAACCTTTTCGCCAAGCTTAACGAGTTCGATGAGGGCTGCTTCACCGTCAAGAGCCTGGCGATTCGGGTATGTCGACTTCGCCCCTTTTTTTTGTTTTATGTTCTCTTTTTTTTTGCGTCGTCGTTTTCGACAACCTGACTTATCGTTCGCCCTTCTTCTCTGTTTCGCCAGATCCTTGCGGCCCACTGTTCGATGGAGCGAACTATGCGGGCTCGTCTTGATGGCCTGAAGAACCATCTTCGGGCTAAGGACGACGAGCTGGGCCGCAAAAGCCTGGAAATGGAGGGGGTGAAGGCGGAAAATAAACGCCTCCAGGCCGAGCTGGACAAGGGCAGTGAGGCGAAGGCGGAAATTGAGCGCCTCAAGGCCGAGCTGGAGAAAGAGCGGGGGCACTCCGCCGCCCTCATCGACTACTACAACCTGACGGAGCCGAAGATGGAGGACCTTCGTCAGGAGGTTAACAGGGCGGAGGCGAAGTCTTAACGACTTGCGCGAGAGGTGGTGAGGGCCACTGAATCCAATAAGACTGCCTGCCGCACACTTCGCCTTGCCCTTACCGACATGGGGGCGAAGGCGCGGGGTGTCCCGGGCGAAAACGCCTCTGCTCTTGAGTTCTCCGAATGGACTCAGTAGACTGGCTGCGCAGTCTCAGACTGAGCCACCGCGTACGGTGATTGCTGTGCGCGCGTATCGGCGGCCTTCACCATGGTCCTGTTGCAGCAGTCTGGGTGCGAGCACATCGCTAAGTTCCCCGAATTCGCGAAGGGGGACTGGGAGGTGAGCGCCCAGGGCATTTCGCCTGCACTCCACGCCTGGCGTAAGCAGTTCTGGCAGAAGGACGGCTGTTCTGCTGCCAAGGCCCGTCTGCTCGAGCAGCTGGCTAAAACGGAGGCGGCGGACCAAGGCGAAGAGCCGACGGAAGAGGGTGGAGGCGATGCCCAAGACCACCCAGAGGTGTGAGGCCCTCCGCCCGTGTTTGTAAATTTTAATAGTTTTTACTTTTTGATGTTCGCCGTATAGAGTGAACAATGTAAATATGGCTGATGGCCCATCTTATTGTAGAATGTTTTAATATTTGGAATATATGACGATTTTCGCCAACTGTGTTTGATGTTTTTTGTACTCGTTCTTGCATTGCTTCACATAATCTTTTCGCCTGATTTATGTGTTCCAGCTTTGCTTTCTGCGTTTCGCCACCTGACTTCCCACTGTTTTCAGGGTCCGCGCCGAAAACTATGCGTTCGGCTCCCCTTTGGGGATTGGCGAAGCAAGAACGAGAAGTTTGTTGCGGTAAA
Organism: Oryza punctata; assembly: GCA_000573905.2. Lineage (NCBI taxonomy): Eukaryota > Viridiplantae > Streptophyta > Magnoliopsida > Poales > Poaceae > Oryza > Oryza punctata. Next base: position 19,868,731 of record CM002493.2, on the reverse strand, counting down.
AAACTTGCCGAAGGCCCGGTACCTGCTTTGACCTGTTTACCGCGAGATGATGATTAACGGCAACAATTACAAAGTCGTGAATGTTGCTAACTGGATGCGAACACACCTCGGGCAAACATTGGAGGACTACGATCATGTCCACTCGGCGTGCCTGGAGGGCATGGCTCGCTTCTGGTGAAATCATCAAAGGACTGGTCGGCAGGAGGCGATCGCCCAGCTCCGCTACAGTCTTTCTCTTGTTTCGCCCTCTTCTCCCCTTAGGGTAGTTTACAACATTAGTAGTGACGATGAACCTAGTTCGCCAGATCACTCCTTTGAAATTGGTAATTGTTTTGGGGGCGACGATGTAATTTACTTGTAAGCTAAGCTGTAGAGCTTGTTGTATCCCTTTCGCCTGTGCCATGTTGTACGATATGTACTCTTCGATTGTTTTTCCCGAAGTTAATAAAGATGTGCTTTAATTTCCTTTTCGCTATCTTTGCATTGTCACATTTCGTGCTTTCATTAGGTCGGAATATATCGGCCCCTTTGCGTCTATTAGCGAAATAGGTCTGCTGACTTTTCAGCTTTCGTCTTCCGTTATCGATCTTTGGTACACCACACTAGGAGCGGCACATGTTTTTTTGTGTAAATCGAATACAACGGTGTTCGGTTCTTTACTTTTCGAAACAAGCTGTCGCGGTTTCAACGTTCAGCGAGCGATGCTTCGGCCGATTCGTTTCGCCCCCCTGGCGTTTTCGTTGATGAGGCGTTTGCCTTGGGGTTTTCCACGAATTATCATGTATACAAGTAAAAAAGGCGAAGGGCACAAAGATTTTATACGGGTTCGGGCCTCCAGAGTGGATAATAGCCCTACGTCCAGTTTTTTTTTCATTTTCTCCTTTTTTTTTATTTTTGTGCCGGGAGGCTTACATAATGGTAGATGCCGAAAGGGCTATATAACAGGATGTACATTTTTACACTTTGGCGAATAGGGTGCCACCCTTCCTAAACATAAAAATGCTTAAGAGAAGCGACGTTCCAGGAGTGATCGAACTCTTCGCCTTCCAGCGTTGCTAGGCGAAAGGAGCCCGTCCTTGACCTATGCTTGATGAGGTACGGCCCTTCCCACTTTGACTCGAGCTTCTCGACCGCTACTGGGTTCGCCTTTTTTCTTAGGACGAGATGGCCAGGTAATAGCTCTGTTGGGCGAACCTTTTTGTTGTAGGTTGCCGAAGTGCTTGTGGCATATTTGCGCATGTGTTCTAGCGCTTCGACTCGTACCCCCTCAAGGAGTTCGAGTGATACTTCGCGCCCATCTTCGGCCCCAGAGAACATCACCCTTGGTGAGTTAGCCCCTAGCTCTGTTGGGGTCATTGCTTCGTCTCCGTAGAGGAGCATAAACGGGCTAAACTTGGTTGGCCTTGTGGGAGTTGTCCGGAGGGCCCAAAGAACAGACAGCATTTTGTCTGGCCATCTGCCCTTCGCCGCCCCCTCCAGCCTCTTCTTGAGCGCCTCTATGATTTTGCCATTTGTGCGTTTGGCCGCTTCATTCGACTGTGGGTGCACGACCGAAGCGAACCAGATTTCCAGGTTTAGTCCGTCACACATTTCTCTGAACTTGTTAGAGTCGAACTGCTTCCCATTGTTCGTGATGAACTCCTTCAGCACTCCGAAACGGCAAATAATGTTTTTCCAGACAAACTTCTGCACTGCTGCCGAAGTGATCGCGCCAAGCGGTTCGGCCTCGATCCAACGTGAGAAGTATTCGATGGCTACAATCGCGAACTTGTATCCGTTTCGCGCCACAGGGAATGGGCCAATGATGTCTAGCCCCCACCTGGCGAAAGGCCAGACTGGTGCGATAGGTTGCAGCTCATATTGTGGTGCAGTCTGGCTTCTATTGTGTCGCTGGCAGCTTTCGCACTTTTTGGCCTGCTCGACGCAAACTTTCAGCACAGCCGACCAAGACACTCCCTGGCGAAACACCTTGGAGGCAACTGTTCTTGCAGCTTGATGTGCACCGCACAGCCCCTGGTGTATTTCCTTCACCATTTCCTCGCCCTCGGCGAAGGAGATGCATCAAAGCAAAGGTTGGAGCACCCAGAGTGATATAGCTGCCCTGAGACCAGCTTGTATTGTCTGGCTCTGATTTGTAAGCGGTTCCTCTGGGAGCCAGCCATCCTTGAGGTACTTCACGAACGGTGTTCGCCAGTCTTTTGTCTTAGCCCAGGTCCCCCTGGTCAAGTGCCATGATATCCAGGGTTTCTGTGGGCACGCTTGGTGCATACAGGATCTCAAAAAAGATGCCTGGTGAATGCGGTCCTCTAGAGGCGGCGGATTTCGCCAGGGTATCTGCTTCCTCATTCTGGCCTCTAGGTAAGTGTTCGACCGTTATTCCGGCGAAGCACTTTTCCATAGATCGAACAGCCTCCAACTACTTTTTCATCCCTTCGTCTTTTGCCTCAAAAGACTTGTCAACATGACATGCCACTAGCTTGGAGTCTGTTCGAATGAGCAGATGCCGAACCCCCAATGCTTTCGCCTTCCTTAGACCCAATAATACCGCTTCGTATTCTGCCGTGTTGTTGGTCGTGTCGAACTGCAGCCTTGCGACATACCGAATCGGCACGCCCCCTGGCGAAGTTAGTACTGCCGCGGCGCCCGCCCACCTGTGTGACCACGAGCCGTCGGAGTGCATTATCCAAGGCTGTTCGACGGACTGAGGTTCAGGGGCGGACGCCGGTGTCCATTCGGCCACGAAATCGGCTAGGACTTGGGACTTTATAGCGGTTCGGGCAATAAAATGCAGGTCGAAGGGAGATAACTCTGCTGCCCACTTGCTGAGCCTACCAGAAATTTCCTTACCCCGGAGCACTTTGCCCAAAGGATACTGCGATGGCACGGTGACTTTGTGGGCCTGAAAATAGTGCTTGAGTTTGCGTGAAGCCATCACTAGGGCGTAAGAGAGCTTTTCCATTTCAATGTACCTTGTTCAAGGTTGCACAGCCGAACTTGTTCAAGGTTGCACAACCGAAGATGGCGTTGTAACTGTATGGAATGTCAACCACGTCGAACAGTATCTGCTCTTCGCGCCTGTTTTCACTTGTGCCGAAAGCTACCATCAACCGTACTTGGCCCACAACTTGGACTGCCTCACCGCCAAAGCCGCGAAGCGAGGCCGGCCCTTGGGTGAGGGCCAGGGTTGGCAGCCCCATCTTGGCGTATGCCTCGGCGAAGATGACATCGGCTGAGCTTCCTCCATCGACCAGAATTCGCCGAACTTCAAAACCAGCTACCTCGGTCGAGATTACCAGGGGGTCTTGATGTGGGAACAGCACTCCTTCGGCATCTTCTAGCCCAAAGGAAATTTGCTAGTTCAAGTACTTCGGGACCCCTTCTCCTGCGGCAGTGATGTTATGCACCATTCGCAGCTACAACTTTTTCTGCGCTTTGGTGGTTGAACTGGTGGATCGGCCCTTGTAATCACCTGGATGACTCTGCGCTACATGTCTTGGCGTTGTTCGGCTGGGGATGATTGCCCTCAGGCTGCCTCTCGAGGCACTTCGACAGCAGCTGCTTGATGCGGCCTTGGTTCTTGAGCATTGCTTCGCTGACGAATGTTTCGGCATTGCTCGGTGGTGTGCGAAAATCGCCCATGATAGGTGCAATAGAGGTCTTTTCTGACCTTCTTGCGAACAGGCTGCTGGTGGTTGCTACCCTGCTGGGCGTCAAACTCCTTCCGGAGGGCTTGTACCTCTTCGACAGCCATCACAGCCTTGCCCGTGCGGTCAGTTCTGAATTTTCTTCCAAGTCATGGGAGCTTGGCTTGGTCTTGGCGGCTGTCCTTGGTTCACCGGCTGGGGTTGGCGAACGGCGGGGGGAGCTGGTTCAGTGACCTATGCTTGCATCTGGGCCTGGGCAGCAGCGATGGAGGCTTTATCGTACTCAGCCTGGATTGCTTGCCTTTGCTTGGAGTCCTCTTCGCCCCTTGCGTACCCGTCGATGATGCGAAGCAGGTGCTCGAGAGTTTGCGGTTCCTTGTTGGCGATTTTTCTTGTGAGTTCGCCTTCAAGCAGCCCGGCCGAAGCGGCGTTGATGACAGATGCTTCAGTTATATCTTGAACTTGGCATCGGGCTTGCGAGAAACGACGCATGTACTCCCGTATTGATTCGCTCGGCCTCTGGCGAATGCCGAGCAAATGTTGCTGCGTCTTCGGCTCCTCGTAGGTGCCTCGAAAGTTAAGGACAAAGACATCGCGCAATTGCTCCCATGAGTAAATGCTATTAGATGGTAAATTGAAATACCAAGAACGGGCGATGCCGTCTAGAGCGAGATGGATTACCTTCGCCTTGGTATTTTCGTCGCCGTGAGCGGCTTCGATCATGGACTCATAGATAGATAGGAACTCTTTTGGGTCTGTTTCGCCCGAGTACCGCGGAACGGATGGGAACTTGAACTGGGGTGGGATTAGGCGAATTTTGATTCCCCCACTCAGCGGCAACCCCTTTTCGCCCCCTGCCTTGCCTATGGCGCCCTGCAGCGAGGGCCCGCCCGGCTATGGATAGGGCGTGGCAAAGGGCGAAGTCATGGCTTGCGTGTGTGGCTGGGCCACGGTGTTCGGCGGCCCGGACTCGAACGGTGGCGCTTGGGTGGCGTTGCTGAAGTCGAACTGTGGTCCTCGACTCCATGGCGAAGCCCCCGGCCCAGGTTGGTTCAACGGCAACCAACCGGGTGCGCCTTGGCCGGTGCCTCCCTCCGGCGGGGCCAAAGGGGTTGTGCTTGAGACGTTGTGGGGTTGATTGAGTTGCTGAAGGAAAACTTGAAGCTGTGCTTGTAAGGCCGAAACCCCTTCCGCCATTACTTGCGACATTTGACCGGCCGGTCGAACCTGCGGCCGCACACCAGGAATCGAGTGTGCTGCTGCGACCGAAGGTTGCCCGAGGAAGTACATCGGCCCTTGTGCGGCTTGTGACGGAAGGGCTTGAACCGACGCTTGTTGGTAGGCTTGAGGCGGGATGTAGCCCGCCGAGTACTGGAGGACTGAGGCCGAAGCGACCTTGGCTTAGCGTGCTGCCTCGTGTGCTTGTTGCTGCTCTTGCATTTGGTGAAGCATGTCTTGGAGTCGCGTCATGTTCTGCCGCATGGCTTCCATGCTGGCTTCGGCTTGTGCCTCAAGGTTGGGGTCAGCTTGCACAGCGGCGAGTGTAGTCGAAGTCAGCTGACCTGCCGAAGGGATCTCCGGCACCTGCCCCGCCGAAGTGACCGGAGCCGAAGGCGGTGGTTGCGGCGCGGGCGCCGAAGCCGACGGCGCTGCCCCAGCTTCAGCGATTGGTGCCAAAGGTTCTGCTCCTTCTTCGGCGGTCATCGCCTCTTCTGCTACACTTTCCTTTGGGTTAGCAACCCTCTCCTTTGAGACCTTCTTTGATGGCATTTGCTCTCAGTGGTTTCGCTCAGAGGTCCCCACGGTCGGCGCCATCTATTGTCGAAACGACAATTGCATACATCGAAGGACGTGGTCACTCAACGGTTGTTGGGAAAAGTAAAGTATATTAAATTCAGGATTTTCTTGGGATCCCCCTTTACATGGCCCTAGGAGGCTATTTATAATCCCATTACAGGTCCCCTTATTAGGGTTTAGATCTTTTACAGGGGAATTTACATGGTCACCCTTATGAATGGACACTTATATGGGTATTCAATGTAATTGAGATACATGGGCCTTCAATGGGCCACCCGGCGACTACTGGCCCATCGGCTAGTGGGCCGGGGCGATTGGGCCGGTCCACTGGGCCTTCTTGGATCGGGCCCAGCATGGCAAAGTCACCCTCCTTCGGCGTACGCCTTCGCCATGCAATCTTCGCCCAGAGCACGTTTAGACCTGCAGGGACCCGGCACAACTCTTCGCCCTTAGTCGCCTTCGCCCCGTGGTCTTCACCATAGGGCTTCGCCCCGGCGGATCTTGGGCGCCTTGAGTCTGAATCCTCGCCGCTTGTATTGTTTCGGTAGGTCTGGTCGAAAGGTCTCATGACATACTGCCAACACATACGATAAGTTAGGTTCCGAAGACAAACAGACGGGCAGTCTAGCCGACACACGCACTGCAAGCAAGTAGCAATGGCTAAATTTTAATCTAAACAAAACCCGAGAAACCTTGAAGGAGTACCTAGTTAATTAAGGAGGTGGGAGGATGACCAAGGGGTCCCTAGGGTCGTGCTCCACCTGGTTGGGGCGCACCTGATATTCTGGTTTAATCATCACTAAGGTCCAGTGCAACCTGAAAGCTAATATTTTTCATATGCGATTCAAACTGAAGTTATCTAACACTCATCTCTCATTATTAGAGCATCACCAACAGATATCCTACTGCATTCCCAAACCTGAGATTTTGGGATTTTAGTGAAAAAACTCCTCCAATAGATCCCCCATTCTACTGATGAGCTTTTGGAGTTCCCATCCCCGTAATACTCGCTCTGTTCATATGCGGGAGAGCGATTCCACTCCCAATCTCACATTCCCCTTGTTGATTTTCGTTCCTGCGGCAGGAGCGAAATGTTCTTGCCTAGTTCTTGGCGACCTCACAGCCAGCAACATGTGGTATGTCCTAGCGATGGCCGCATCTTTCCCACAAATGAGTGGGAACCAATTGGTGCATCAATAAGCATCCTCACCTTCGCTATCCGTTCCACCGTTAGCTCGGCGGCGACGACGACCCCTTCGATCGCGCGATTTGCCGGGCTTCCATCGCCGATCCCCCAAGCTCCAGTCGCCGCCACCCCAATATAGGGCGAATCATTCCGCCACTTCTCCGCGCCCCACGCGCGAAGCATGGCCACTGTGTAGGGTTGGCGCCTCCGGTGGTGAGGTCACCTACCGTCAACCAGCGGACTGCAGGCAACAGAGGTCGAAGGAGGGTAGCAGATTGGTTTGGATGCTTCTGTCGAGCATGATTCGTCCGATGTTGATCTAGGGCATTGTTGGTCTATTGGTGAAGATGAGGTTTCAATTCGTCGAAGCAATTTTGGTGTCCCCATCACCGATTTTGTTAGCACGGAAGGTATTGGTCCTTAATCCTCCATGTCGGTGTCCTGGGTCCAGGGGTATGTCGACTATGGGCTTGAGACGGCTCCGTCTGCCCACGTGGCCATCCCCCGGGCGGGGAGAGGGCCCGAGGGTGATGTGGCGGCCGCCCTCCCATGACACGCTACCCCCTCAGGGGTGGCCCGGCGGGGGTCGGGCTCCCTTGACCCCCTCGGGCCGTTGCCACGTGTAACGAAGTAGGTGAGTGCTCCCAGCGCTCACCTACCCGCATTAATGATGGTGCAGGTGTAGTGCGCCTGCACCACGCGCGTGCCGCATTTATTGCGGATTGACGCGCACGCATCTGACACCGGTCACAGTCGGCTGATCGGCGTGGGACCGGTGCGAATGACCGATGGGATGGCGTACAGTACCGCGCGTGCCGGTGCACGCCCGATAGGTACGTTACGCTTCCCGATGAGCTGCATCATGATTTCGAGAGCTGATCCGGCTCTCGTGCTTCGCCGAAGTTGGTGCGTCAGGTCTAATCACCTGGCGCACCGCACAGCCTGCGGTTGGACTAGCAGACTCCAACTGTTTAATGGAGAATGACGTGCTGCACCGACCCGCATAATGGACGGCCTGACAGGGGCCCTGCCGGTGCGGCAAGAGCGGAAGACTTCCGTCGCAAGCCACGATGTGGTTCTTAATTGTAAACAATAGTCTTTTCCCTTTCTCTAGATGACAGCCTGTCTGGCCCCTGTGGTGTCCCCTTGAGGTATAAAAAGGAGGCCAGGCCTAGAGGAGGGGGGTTCGGTTCTTCGGCTTCTGGCTTCCACTCCTTGGATTGCTACTAGCCGAGTCCAACTCTGGAGAGTTAGAATCCACTCAGATAATCCACCCCACAGGAGTAGGGTATTACACCTCATCGGCGGCCCGAACCTGTATACTTGCTCGTGCGTCACCGTCCTCTATCTCGCGATCTTTGATCCTCACCGGCCTCACCGGAGCCGGGCCTAGAGAAACCTCTTTTTTGCACCCCTGGGCCGAACTCAAAAAGGGGGTTTGCACAGTCCCCGCTGCGGAGTTTATCATCCGACACTCCATGCCAGTGATGATTCTATGATGGAATGATGCAGCTGATGAAACTAAGTTGGGACTGTTTTATGGTGTAGCTAGCAGTGGTATTACACTAGATTAACTACAAAGAGATGTGCTTGGGGTAAAGTGAAGGAAATCATTTTGTCTTCTACTCATCAAGAAAAACAGCTATATTGTTTCATGTGGTCGAAAACTCAGGACCGGCCCTGCTGGTGACATGGTGTATTTGAGGCTTCAACCTTATGTTCAGCTGTCAGTGGCTAAACTTTCTTGTCAAAAACTGAGTTTCAGGTACTTCGGCCCTTACAAAGTCCTGGAAAGAATTGGAGCTGTGGCGTATCGCTTGCAACTGCCAGCAGGAAGCTTGATCCAGCCTGTCGTGCATGTTTCTTCGCTCAAAAAAGTTGTTCAACCTGATACACCTGTGAGCTCCGACTTGCCACTGAACTGTTCTGAAGAATCAGTGGAGGTATATCCAGAAGCAATCTTGCGCTGCCAATTGATCAAACGAGGTAATTCTGCCATACCTTCGTTGCTCGTGCGTTGGTCTGAACTTCTTGATACTTTGGCTACCTGGGAGAATATGCGTGAATTGCAGCATTGTTTTTCATCTGCGCTGGTTTAGGGTAAGCTGAATCTTAAGGCCTTGTTCGCTTAATCCCCATGAGGAAGGGATTGGAGGGGATTTATTCCATACCTATTGTGATGTGGAATTATTCTCTCTCAAACCCTCCAATACTATGCAATCCCCTATAAACCGAATATGGCCTAAAGGGGAGGATTGTCATGACCAGTTGGTTGCTTGGGCTGCTTGTGGGCCTTGTAATAGTTTCACTGTGTATTGGGCTAGCTACTTTGGGCCTACAACTAATCACCAGCTCGGGGTGTGGTTATAAGCCCTGACATGGTGAAGAAAGAATTATCGAAGAAGACAATTGCAAAACTCTTCCTCCCAACTAGCTCTCTGCTCGATCTCTGAAATTCTGAATCCTCTGCCTCTGTTCATCCAAATTCCCACACAAATTACCCATAAATCGTAGATAAATCCGTAGGATCGTCACATAAACGCAGGATATATAGCCCTATATACTTCTGGATATAAACGCAGGATATACACCACATGGAACTACAATTCAGACATATCAAAAATCTCAAAAACTGTATACAGCAGTGAAAAGTCCAGATTGTGGAGCACATAGCGAAAAAAAAGAGTATACAGTGTCAAAAAATTTCAGAGCACATAGTATCAAAACAAGTCAGAGCATATACTGTCCCATAAATTCAAAGCATATACTGTCTCAAAAATTCAGAGCACAGTGTCAAACAAATTCAGAGCACATAGTGTCTCAAAAATTGAGAGCACAAAGTCTCTCAAAAATTCAGAGCGTATGCTGATGTACACTATGTACACTATGTGTAGTGAATAATCTTTTTCAAGTCTAGATATAAATACAAGATATAGACCGCAAGGAACTACATGAGCATATATATCCCACATCAGCTCAATATCCCATTACAAATGGTATACTATGCTCACTGCAAATCAGTGGCGGACGCAACTTTAATATATAGATAGGGCGGAGAACGGAGATGTTCACTCGATAAGTGCAATCGAACACAATACATATCATATTTATAGTTCAATCGTATAACTACGCGTGTGCGTGCGTGCGTTGTGAAGATACAGACTAATATGTTAAACGTTCACACCTTGTTATACCTAATTTTGATAGTCCATGACTACTATAGGAGGTAGGGGGGTCTTGGGGTGTGGGGTGACCCTTGTCGTAGCTGGGGCGGTCGACCCGCCCTGCCTAATGGGTAGGTCCTCCCCAGCTGCAAATACCCAATGCCCCAATCATCTTAATATTTTCACTCATGTACTTGAGAAAAAAAAATCAGTTCCTTGAAATATTACTATGCAATCGTTCACAACAAAAAATTTAGACAAAAACAATAGTTTTCAAGCTTGAAACCTGAATATAATGTCTAAAACTACAGCAACATGCATCGAATTCCTGAATTCAAGTCTGAAACATGTCTGAAACTACTGCAACATTCAAGCGTTCTGAAACCTGAACTCCTGAATTTCTAGCCGGGGAAGTCAGTCGCAGAATGGCCATTTCATCAGATCAGGCTGCAACTTTAATTACTCTGAAAATTAGATCTAAACATCGAACGAATCAGGGACGGCCTTAGATCTAAACATCGAACGAACCAGGGACGGCCTTACCGAAATTACTCCTATGGAGGAATTCTTCATCACTGACAGAGTAAGCCATGGAGAAATTGCCGCCAGGAGCTTCGTGTGAGAAGGGATCTAGTGTCTCCCATGGAGACTGTTCCTGCATGGCCTCTGTCGCCTGCACACCGGAGTAGGGAGGTTTGAGATGAGGCAAGCCGAGACGACGGCGAGGCGGCGGTGCGGGGCGCAGAGATCCGTCAGCCCCAAATCGAGGAGGTGGTGGGGCTTGCGGCGGCAGCGGCAGTCGATGTGTGGGCACCCCCCGGAGCAAGGCTGATGCCGATGCCTGCGAGGAAGAGGACGTCGGCAGCATCGCTGCCTGGAGCAACGCCGATGCCGATGCTGATGCCCGTGTCTGCGAGGAAGGGGATGGCCACTGCATCTCCGCCTGGAAATCCGACGCCGACACTAACGAGGAAGGGGACGGCCACCGCTTTGCCGCCTGGAAAGCCGACGCTGACGACTGCGAGGAAGAGGACGGCGGTAGCGGGCGAGGTGGGTGAGAAAAGGAGCGCGGGAACATTTTTGCCGTGCGCACGCGAGAGAGCGTCAACCATGATTGGGAATAAAAAATCGTTCCTGGCAAGTGGGGAATGTGATATCCGGATAGCAACCTGGATTATTTGGAGACCGGTTTGGAAATCTGTTGGATACGATTTTTGACCAAAATTTCCTAAATCTAAGGATAGAGAATCTAACATTCATCTACCCTACAATCCATCAGTCTAGATCTTTTTCGTACAACCCCACCATATCACCCCCTCCGTGCAATCCCACCATAGTATAAAATGAACAGCCTAATAAGGAATTAAGGACCAATCAAATCAGTAGCACCATCGTGCGTCGATTAGTTTCCAATTTTTGAGTTGCTCGTCCGCCGTTCCACCTTCCTGAGCGTGCGTCGCTACTCTCGCCTCCCTCCCGCTCACAGCTCGCTCTCTGCCTCTTTGGTCTTGCATCTTTGCCGGAATGTCTGTCTGCGTATGCCTTCAGGCTGCAGCGGTAGGCTGGTTGCCTGCGCCAGTGCCGACCGCGGGTTGCCGTTGTGCTGCCCCTGCTGCTGACATCTGTTCATCTGCCCCTATGCCGGCTCCTCTCATGCTCTGTTGTGTGTGATCTGCCCCTTGATTCATTCATAGCCTGACCAATTGTCTCTTCAGCACTCCCACGGTGAGTATGTTCCCAATTTCGGTGTATATGTTATTAGGTTTATCTACTCTGTGCGCTAAATTATTTTTTTCTTTACATTGTATCTACATGTATATAGGTGATAGGTTTATCTAGCCATGTATTCTATAAATCAGATTAGAAAATATAACTTTGGGTGTAAAACGCGTAAGGAAAAAAAAGGGAGCTATGCATAGGTATATTAATGTTACCAATGAACCTAATGGTGTTGTGGAGATTATGGGTACAACATACCCACAGATCTAATTTATCCAACTAGTTATAAGGGATAGATTATATACATCGATTATGTAACAAGTTAAGACTTGGGTATTACGTTTACTTGTAGATCAAGGAAACGACCTATTGTCCTGGTTTGATAAGATTGTAATGTAGTTATATAAGATTTAAATCATAAGGAGTTAAATCTCTATCTTGTAAACCCCTCCCCTCTGGCTATATAAGGAGGAGAGGGTGCCTCTCACGGGCATAAGCTAATCAAGATCACAAGATCAATACACGACTCGGCGGACCCAATCCCCGAAACAGGAGTAGGGTATTACTTCTTTCAAAACGTCTGAACCTGTCTAAATCATTTATCTCATAACTCATCTACTTTCCATCTTGGGCGCTACCCCCTTTTCATATTGCCGAATTCTAGTTTCGATAGTAGATGGGGGTGTGTCAAGTTCTTTGCCGATTAAGTGAGATGAGATCTTCATCAGGCATCGATGACTTTGCCTTTCCTCCGGGGCAGGCGTACCACCTCGGCAGCCTCGACTTCATCACGGATAATTTCGGCAAGATATCTCTTCTCGACTCGGCATCAAACCGGTCGGGAAGGGACGACATCTCACCGCCGTTTGGCCTCCCAAACGCGGCTGAGATCTATTTCAAGGCACCCTTCCTCGAGATGGCTTCAAACCGCTTGGGCGAGATATCTACAACTTCTTTTCCTACGCCAAGTCCACCTCAAGACGCGCAAGCATACCCGACGATTGTCATGCATCTCCCACCAGACCTTACCACGGTTTTCGGATCAAGGCCGTCGTCCCCCGTTGGTCCAGATCCAATCTGGCCCCGCCCAATATCAGATCTGGCTTCAGAGAGGTCGGCGTCATCCTCCCGTCATTTGTCACCTACTCCCCCCACCGAGCTCGCTGCCTACGCCAGCTCCTTGGAAGAAAGCATCCATGGCGGTTGTGCCAACACCGAGGCTGGAGGCGACGTCGACTTCGACGACGACTATACTCCAGTCTTCAATGGAGTTTTCATGGCCAACAACGAGATCGACGCAGAGGTAGCTGCGAGACTACAAGCTGAAGAAGCGGCCCGAGCTGGAGTGGAGAAAGAACTAGTCATGCTGAAGCAAGATAGGATCAGATTAGATCAAGACAGAGCTAGACTGGAACAAGAACGACAAGCACAAGTATATCAAGACCGCCTACGTAGGGAAGATGAAGAAAGGAGCCATAAGGAAGAGGAGGATCGTAGACTCAGAGATATGGCCGATGCTGGGCGCAGGGCTCGACTACTCATCTGGCAGACCGTCATCGACAACACCACTGTGTTCCTTACACCATAGCAAAACATCGTCGGGGCCATCACCCTCCTTGACACACTACTTGGCGCAGCTCCAGCCCACGTCACACCGTTGATCAACCAAGTGAAGGCCCTCATCGCGGCAACCATCCCAGCCGCCAGCACGAGCCAAAGACCCAGTGAATCTACATCAAGAACTGTCGGTAGCTGTCCACCATCTTCCAGAACAAGAGATAGCAGAAGCAGAACTAATTCCCGCGCCGACGACAACGCCGGAGCACGCCGGGAGCAGTCAGTTCAATCACCCGCCAGCCATATCGCCCATCCGTCACCTCGCACCAGAGATCATAGAACTCATTCGGATTATCATAGTCCCCCCAGGGCTTCAATCGACTTGAGGGACACTTTCAACCAACGACTAAGAGAAAGAGGCATCACAATTCAAGACGACGATGATTGCGAAGGAGTCCCCACCTTCACCAGTGACCTGCGTCGAGTGAATTGGCCGACCGGTGTCAAGCTGACCGGCATCGAGAAGTATGATGGTAAAACCGACCTCGAGTCATGGCTTACCGTCTACACGCTCGCAATTCGCGCAGCAGGAAGAGATAGCAAAGCCATAGCAAACTAATTGCCGGTGGCACCGACCGATTCGGCCAGAAATTGGCTCACTGGGTTACCATGAGGCACCATCGGTTCTTGGAGCGAGCATCACGACCACTTCATCGCCAACTTCCAGGGCACTTTCGAGCGCCCTGGGACACACTTCGAGCTGTACAACATCGTACAAAAACCACCGAGTTCCCAGAAAGACGCCCAGAAACTTACCGGGTGCATGGCGGCACTCAGTAGGTTTGTGTCAAGACTCGGTGAATGAGGGATGCCTTTCTTCAAGTTACTCAAGAAAACCGACGATTTCCAGTGGACCGCGGAGGCCCAAAGAGCTTTTGAAGAATTCAAGACTTTCCTAATGATGCTCCCAATGTTGGCCTCACCATTATCACAGGAGCCGCTAGTACTCTATGTATCTGCAACCTCACAATTGGTGAGTACAGTACTGGTTGTTGAGCGCGAGGAGGAAGATTACATTCAGAAAGTTCAGCGGCCAATCTACTTCGTTAGTGAGGTCCTAACCGAGTCCTAGACACGTTATCCTCAAGTACAAAAATTACTGTATGGAGTCCTAAGTACCGTCAGGATGTTGGCCCATTATTTTGAAAGTCACTCGGTTACAGTGGTTACATCATTCCCACTCGGAGACATCCTTCACAATAGCGAAGTTACGGGGAGCATCGCCAAATGGGCCTTGGAGTTGATGGCATTAGACATTACTTTTACGGCCCCGGTCTCCATAAAATCCCAGGTATTAGCCGACTTCGTGGCCAAGTAGACCGAGTGCCAAGAAGAAGTACCTGTGGAAAAGTTAGAATACTGGACAATGCACTTCGATGGGTCAAAGAGGATTTCAGGGGCTGGGGCTGGAGTTGTTCTAATCTCCTCGACCGGGGAACGCCTAAGCTACGTACTTTGGATCTACTTTTCAGCTCGCACAATGTGGCCAAGTATGAAGCTCTCCTTCACGGGCTGCGGCTCGCCGTGTCTCTTGGGATACGGCGTTTGGTCGTACGCGGTGATTCAAAGTTGGTAGTCAATCAGGTAATGAAGGACTGGACATGTCTCGACGATAATATGGCTACCTATCGATAGGAAGTTTGCAAGTTAAAGGACAAATTTGATGGACTAGAGCTAACTCATGTTCTTCGGCATAATAATGAAGTTGCAGATCGATTGGCCAATTTCGGTTCCAAGAAAGAAATGGCCCCATCAGATGTGTTTCACTCGAGGAAGGACTACAACTTCTAAAGGACATCCACTCGGGAATATGCGGCAATCATGCAGCGGCACGTACTTTGTTGCAAAGGCGTACAAGCAAGGTTTCTTCTGGCCTACAACGGTTACTGATGCTGACATGATTGTTCGTACCTGTGAGGGTTGTCAATTTTTTCCTAGACAGATTCACTTGCCAACTTAGGAGGTACAAACTATTCCTCTCTCTTGGCCTTTTGTGTTCTGGGGATTGGATATGGTGGGTCCTTTCAAAAGGGCTGAAGGCGGATATACACATCTCTTTGTTGCGGTAGACGAGTTTTCCAAATGGATCGAGGCTAAACCAGTTGCTACAATTACTGTGGATAAAGCCCGAGATTTTTTCATCAACATCGCACATCGCTTTGGTGTGCCTAATTGAATTATTACCGACAATGGTACTCAGTTTACAGGAGGTGTGTTTAAAGATTTTTGCGAAGATTTTGGGATTAAGATTTGTTATGCATCTGTGGTGCATCCTATGAGTAATGGGCAAGTTGAGCGCGTGAATGGGATGGTTCTTCATGGGATTAAAACTCGAGTTTTTGACAGATTGCGTCCCTACACCGACCGGTGGACAGAAGAGTTACCCTCAGTTCAATGGTCATTACGTACCACACCAAGTCGGGCTACGGGCCAATTACCTTTTTTCTTGGTATATGGGACTGAAGCTATGCTGCCGAGTGAAATGGAATTCGAATCCCTGCGTGTGCGCAATTTTGATGATGAGCGTCTAGAGCAAGACAAGACATATGAATTGAACCGACTGGAAGAAGCGAGAGGCAGCCCTTTGTTCAGTCGGCCAGATATCTGTTGGGTCTTCGGCGTTATCATAATCTTAATGTCAGATCACATGTTTTTATAGTCGGGGATATGGTTCTTCGGAAGATCCGAAAGACTAAGGATAGGTATAAATTATCACCCTTATGGGAAGGGTCTTTTACAAATTCCGGAAGTTACTCGGCCAGGAGCCTATCGACTGAAGCGTGAAGACGAAATAGTTGTGGACAATTCATGGAATATAAAGTATCTTCGTCGTTTCTATACTTAGAAACTTCTTTGTAACCTTTTTCTTTCAACTGCCGACTTCAAGAAAATTCTTGAGTCGCTAGTCGGGGGCTATCAATAATAATGGCTTTTAGCTCAATTTGTTTATACGACTGGTCATTGACTCTATTTGAGTTTGGATCTAGTGGATGAGGACTAAAATTTTTTCAAAGGCTTCGACAAGTTTTAGGCTTGGAAGAAGTTGGAGAGAAGTTTAAGAAATTTAAAGCTGGATTTGGAACTTAAAGCATGGCATAAATAAGTCATCATATAATAGATTGTAACTCTATGGTCAACTTATACAAGGATAATGATTCATTCACGAAAAACTATCTAGTACATCAGAAGCTATTTTGCTAGCAAGTTCTTGGGCTTGATTGATTAGCTTGAGAGCTTCTTCATCTGTGGTACCATTAGCGAAGCCGTCTCCAGTAGCTTCTATATCAACTTGAGGATACAAGGATTTGATCATAGCTAAGGCTTGGCTTGCACCCATAGTAGCAGCATCCTTAATATTATTGAAATACCTTGCTAGAGCGGTTCGGAGTTTCTCGAAAATTTCTACAGTGTCTTCTGAGCTGGAGCCAAGGCCATTTTGGTATATAGCGTTCAGGATTGGGGCAGCAGCGTTGGCTATGTCATCTTGGATGCCTTCAGCTTTCTTGACTCGCTGTGCGAATACGTCAAATTGGGCCTTGGTCTTCAGTTGATGGTCTGTGTCACATTAAATGGGGTATATAGATAAGCAAAGATCGTTAAAATATTTATGTGCAAAGGGTTTGAATATGATTGCGATGTTACCTTTGAGATCTTCTTCAGCTTTGGTTTTGTCAATAACCAGCTGGGTGTTTATGCTTTCAAGTTTCTTTAGCCGAGCGATCAGAGCTTCGATTCTTGTCGTTTGAGCTGAAAGAGTATAAGTGAGTTTGGTTGATCTCATTATTTACATAATAAGAATAGAGATATGAATTACCTCCAATGGTTCCATGATGGTCGAAGCTCATGTCCACGAGCTGGTTGATTTGGTTCTTCAATTCTCTCTCCTTAGATTGCGCTTCTTCTTGAGTTTGCCTCAGCTCGGCCTGGACTTTCTCAAGAGTCTCAAGATGGGGAATGAGCTTTTCTAAGGCATTGGTTTTAGCCTCGTTTCGGAGATGAATTCTCTGTGTAAGGATTTTGGTTAGAAAGGAATTAATGCAGATGATGGTGATGAAGAGAGAGGGACTTACATTAGCCAACCAGGTAGACTCATTCAACCTTTTGATTAGCATGTGGAGCTCTTCTGTGACGCCCAGAAATTTATCCCAAATTTCCAGACCATTTTGTGTATAAATCCTTGTCCAGGAATCAAGCTAGGGTACACAAAACGATAAATTAATATACAGATTCAAGCGTAAATAAAGGGTAAATACTTACAGAAGAGGCACTTAGTCCTCACACCGAAAAGAAAGCAGCAACGGAAAAAGGCGACGATCCCAGCGGGGCTTCAGCTCCACTCCACAGGAAAAACTCAACTGGGGTATAAGCCTTGGTCTTTGTTATCGAAACGACAACTGCATACGTCGAAGGACGTGCCCTAGGCGGCTATTTGTAACCCCATTACAGATCCCCTATTAGGGTTTAGGGCTATTACAGGGGAATTTACATGGTCACCCTCATAAAGGGGCCCCTACATGGGTATTCAATGTAATTAAGGTGTATGGGCCCTCAATGGGCCGCCTAGCGACTACTGGCCCATTGGTCCATCGGCCGGGGTGACTGGGCCGGCCCACTGGATCTACCTGGATCAGGTCCGTCCTAGCGAAGTCATCCTCCTTCGGCGCACGCCTTCGCCGTGCCGCCTTCGCCCAGATCGGCAGGGACCCGGTGTAACTCTTCGCCCATCGTCCCTTTCGCCCTGATGTCTTCGCCACAGGGCTTCGCCTCGAGGGGTCTTGGGCGCCTAGAATTCGGATCCTTGCTGCTTAGCTGGTTTCGGCAGCCTTGGTCGAAGGGCCTCATGGCATACTGCCAACAAGCCCCTCACGGGCAAGGGTGAGATAGGAGCTTCGGCCGAGACCGTGCAAACCACGTAGTATGGTATGAGGCGCCCCCTTTCGACCGATGCTCCCGCCGAAACCTGTCTCCTTTTTTTTGGGTCCTGCAAAAAGTGTGATGTGCGTATTTTGCGAAAAAGGATTTTTGTGTGTGGCTTTCGCCCACCACGAGTAGCTATGTTAACCTTCACTGTTTTTGACCGGTTCTAATGTGAGCAGTGTTGGGCCTTTGCCTTTTATGAATAGTGAAGCGGCCCGTATTGCTCTGTTGGGCCGTAGTGACCAGTGATGGGCCTTTCCTTGGGAGCCCGCTACTGCACGGCCTGGTCCATGGGATTTTACCGTTTCGCCTACCCCGCGACACGTGGCCATTCCTGATTGGATGGGAAGGCGAAACATCGTTTGGTAGGCTATATATATTGTTACCTCCCGTTTTCACCGTCGCTACTCCTTTCATTTTCACCGCGATCATTCTCTCTTCCGTCTCTTGCCCACGACAAACTTTGAATGAACTCCTTCGCCAAACCAACTCCTTTCGCCCATCCATATCTACTTCGCCATGGCTCCCCGCAAACCGAACCCAGTTGCTGCAACTGGCCCTGACCCCGGCCGGATCGATGAAGACACCACAGCGTTTTTAGGGTCTTCGCTCATCGACGAAGATGAGTTGGCGAAGATGGTTGACGCAGGACTGGTGGCGGAGGGGTAGGCGTTCGTCCCCAAGGATGTCGAGGTGCCGCAGCCTAGCGAACACCAGACGGTGGTGTTCGCCTTTTTCTTCGAGGCCGGCTCCGTTTTCCCTGCAACATATTGTTGCCGGAAATTCTTCGCCTTTTTCAGGTGGAGCTGCCCCAGCTGAGCCCTTCGGCTCTAGTCCGCATCGCCATCTTCGACTGGGTGTGCCGGACTGCTGGGTTTGAGCCTAACGCCGATCTCTTCGGCATCATCTTCTCGGCCGCCGTCAACTCGAAGACGGTGGTCACCCCTGCTAGGACTCGGAAGACCGCGTTCGGGAGTGTGAACTTCAATGTTCGCCCCGAACGCGCCGACTTGTGGCCGGTCAACGCCACAATGTCGAAGTGAGACCGCCATTGGATGGCGAAGTGGTTTTACCACTCCATCCCCTTCGAGGCGGGATCCGAAGCGGCGAGGGCCCTTCGCTAGCGACGCCGTGCGATTTCGCTGGCCCGGAAGCCGAGGGTTGCCGTCAGCGGCGCCCTGGAGGCACGGTTCGCCCTGCTTCGCAGGGTGTGCTCCCGGCTAAGTTGCCGGGATTTAGTCAAAGAATTTTGCATGCTGCGAATATGCCCCCTTTCGCAGTCATGGCAGGTTGAGGTTGACCAAGGCGAGGAGGTCAACGGCCTGCCGAAACTCATCTTACCCACCGGGGCGAACGGTAGGTTTTCGTTTTTTTGGTTTTTTGTCTTGCTTTTCGCTCTGTTTTTCTTGTTCAGCCCCTTACACCGTGATCCATCATTTTTCCAGTGTTGTCGTTAGCCCAGGCCGACACCGAAGCCCGTAGGCTCATCGGCGACGTGTCGGTTACCGAATATAACCAGCTGCTGACTCGGCAAGCAGCTGGCCGGGCGAACCGGGTTTACACCGGTGAACTCCCCCCAAGGGCGAAGCCCTTCAAGGTCGATAGCGAAGCTGGGCCATCCCGGAAGCATCCGCAGGGCAAGTGAAATTTGCCCCCCGCAAGCAAAAGGCCCCTGCCTCCGCTGATTCCGACGTCGAAGACGAGGGCGACGCCGAAGAAGAGGAGGCGGGGGAGGCCGAGTTCGCGGCCGAAGAGGCTGCGGATGAAGCCGGCGATAGCCGCTCTGGGACGCATGGTTACACACCAACTCCCAGCCCAGAGCGCGTCGAAACTGGGGCGGAGTCGGCCTCTTCGACCCTTCGCCAGAAGGACATGGAGGGCGCAAAGGCCTTAGTCGCGATTGCCGCGGCTAGGGCAGCGAAGGGAGGCGCTGCGAAGAACGCCCCCCGGAAGAGAGGGGTCGTCGCCATCGCCAACGCGTTTAGCGATGAGGAGTCGTCCAACGGGACTCCTACTTCGCCCGCGGGGCGTAGTCATGGCCCATCGACTGGCGGGGCTAGGGCTTCGGCTTCGGCCGAACAGGTGGTAATAGCCCGCCTGTTCACCGGTCCGTTGTTTAGCGGCCGCCAAAGTTTTCAACAGCCCGGTTCACCGGCCCGTTGTTTCGCCGCTTGCCCGCGACAAGGGCAAGAAAATGGCTGAGGGATCCGGCTCTGAATACTCTCAGGCACCGCCCCGCTTCGCCCCTGGGGATTTTGAGACCCGGGCGGAGCTCATCCCCTTCGTGGAGGGGGTGAGCAACATCGTCGCGCCGGTTGGCGGCCCCAGCCTCTTCGCCGAGCTCAATGAGTTTGACGAGGGCTGCTCTGCTGTCAAGAGCCTGGCCGTTCGGGTAAGCCAGTTTTGTAATACATGTTTTCTTTTTTATCCTTGTTTTTGACATCCAAACCCATCATTTGCCCACTCTTTTGCGTTGTTCGCTAGATCCTTGCGGCCCATTGTTCGACCGAGCGAACAATGCAGGCCCACCTCGACGGCCTGAAGAACCGCCTTCGGGCGAAGGATGACGAGCTAGGACGAAAGAGCCTGGAGATGGAGGGACTCGCCCGGTCCCTCCGGGAGGCGAAGGCGGAGAACAAACGCCTTCAAGCCGAACTTGACGCGGGCAGCGAGGCGAAGGTCGAAATTGATCGCCTTAAGGCCGATCTGGCGAAGGAGCAGGGGCAGTCTGCTGTCCTCACCGACTACTACATCATGACGGAGCCCCAGATGGAAGCTCTTCGCCAGGAGGTGGGTAGGGCGGAGGCGAAGGCCCAACGCCTTGCCCGGGAGGCGGCGAGGACGGCCGCATCGGCGAAGACAGCCTGCCGCACTCTTCGCCTTGCGCTCAACGACATGGGGGCGAAGGCGCGAGGTGTCCCTGGCGAAAACACCTCCGCCCTTGAGTTCTGCGAGTGGAACCAGGAGGCTAGCTGCGCAGTCTCAGACTGTGCCACGGCATACGGCGATTGCTGTGCGCGCGTGTCAGCAGCCTTCGCCCTGGGACTGCTACAACAATGCGGGTACGAACATGTCGCCCAATTTCCCGACTTTGTGAAGGGGGACTAGGAAGTAAGCGCCCAGGACATTTCGCCCGCGCTCCGCGCCTGGTGAAAGCAGTTTTGGCAAAAGGACGACCGTTCTGCAGCCAAGGCCCGCCTGCTTGAACAACTGGCGAAGACAGAGGCGGTGGACCAAGGCGAAGAACCCGCATAAGAGGGCGGAGGTCGAGCCGAAGACCACCCAGAGGTGTGAGGCCCTCCGCCCGTTTTCTTGTAATTTTGTTTTTCCACTTTTGATGTTTGCCGTATAGGGCGAACTATGTAAATGTGGCCAACGACCTACCTTGTTTTAGGGTGTCGAAATGTTTGAAATATATGACTATTTTCGCCATTTGTGTCATGTTTCCATTGCACATGTTTGAAATGTTTGAAACATGTTTGAAATGTTTGCGCTGTTTCACATGGTCATTTCACCCAATTCGTGCACCCCAACTCTGCTTTTCTACGTTCTCCTGCATGACTCCCCTCCTTTTTGCAGGGTCGATGCCGAAAGCTTTGCGTTCGGCCCCCTTTTAGGGATTAGCGAAGCAGGAACAAGAAGTTTACTGCAGTGAAGAATTTGCCGAAGGCTCGTTACCTGCTTCGGCCTATCTATCGCGAAATGACGATCAACGGCCGCAACTACAAAGTTGTAAACGTTGCCAACTGGATGCGAACCCACCCTGGGCGAACGCTGGAGGACTACGATCGTGTCCATGTGGCGCGCCTAGAGGGCGTGGCCCGTTTCTGGCGAAATCATCGACGGACCGATCGGCAGGAGGCGATCGCCCAGCGCCGCTATAGCCTTTCTGTAGTTTCGCCCCCCTCTCCCCTTAGGGTAGTGTACAACATTAGTAGTGATGACGAACCATGTTCGCCAGATCGCTCTTTTGGTAGCTGTTTTAGGGGCGAAGATGTAATTTACTTGTAAGCGAACGTATAAATCGTTTCGCCTGTATTATGCTGTATGATGTGTACTGTCGATTATTTTTTCTTCAAAGTTAATAAAGGCGTGCTTTTGTTTCCTTTTCGCCATTTTCTGCATTATCACATCTTGTGCTTTCGTTGGGTTGGAATGTATTGGCCCCTTTGCGTGCATTGGCGAAATAGGTATACTGACTTTTCAGCTTTCGACTTCCGTTGTCGATCTTTGGCGCTTTGCGTTAGCAGCGGCGCGATTTTACGTAGATCGACTATAATGGTGTTCGTTTTTTTTTATCTCCCGAAACAAGCTGTCACGGTTTCAACGTTCGGCGAGCGATGCTTCGGCCGATTCGTTTCGCCCCCTGGCGCTTTCGCTGATCAGGCGTTTGCCTTGGGGTTTTTCCACGAATTATCATGCACATAAGTAAAAAAGGCGAAAGACACATAAATTTTATACTAGTTCGGGCCTCCAGGGTGGATAATAGCCCTACGTCCAATTTTCTTTTCTTTTTTCATTTTCTCCCCCTTTTTTGTATTTTTGTGCCGAAAGACTTACAAAATGGCGGATGCCGAAAAGCAACATAATAATATGTATATTTTTACATTTTGGCGAATAGGGTGCCACCCTCTCTAGACATAGAAATGCTTGAGGGAAGCAGCGTTCCACGAGTGATCGAACTCTTCGCCCTCTAACATTGCCAGGCAAAAAGAGCCCGTCCTTGACTTGTGCTTGATGAGATATGGCCCCTCCCATTTTGATTCAAGCTTCCCGACCGCTACTGGGTTCACCTTCTTCCTCAGGACGAGGTGGCCGGGCCGGAGCTCTGTCGGGCGAACCTTTTTGTTGTAGGTTGCCGAAGTGCTTGTGGCGTACTTGCGCATGTGTTCCAGTGCTTCGACTCGTACCCCCTCCAGGAGCTCGAGCCACACTTCACGCCCATCCTCGCCCCCAGAGAACATCACCCTTGGTGAGTTAGCCCCTAGCTCTGTTGGGGTCATCGCCTCATCTCCGTAGAGGAGCATGAATGGGCTGAATTTAGTTGGCCTTGTGGGAGTTGTTCGGATGGCCCAAAGGACAGACAACATTTCATCCGGCCATCTGCCATTCGCTGGCCCCTCAAGCCTTTTCTTGAGTGCCTCCAAGATCTTGCTATTTGTGCGTTCGGCCACCCCATTCGACTATGGGTGCGCGACCGATGCGAACCTGATCTCCAAATTTAGCCCCTCGTACATTTCTCTGAACTTGTCAGAGTCGAACTGCTTGCCATTGTCTGTGATGAACTCCCTTGGAACTCCGAAACGGCAAACAATGTTTTTCCAGACAAATTTCTGTAATGCCGCCGAAGTGATTGCACCGAGTGGTTCAGCTTCGATCCAACGCGAAAAGTACTCGATGGCCACAATTGCAAACTTGTATCCATTTCGTGCCACCGGGAATGGGCCGATGATGTCAAGCCCCCACCTGGCGAAGGGCCAGACTGGTGCGATGGGCTGCAGCTCATATTGCTGCGGTCTAGCTTCGGCCGTGTCGCTGGTAACTTTCGCACTTTTTGGCCTGCGCAACGCAAACTTTCAGCACAGTGGGCCAATATACTCCTTGGCGAAACACCTTGGAGGCGACGGTTCTTGCAACCTGGTGTGCACCGCAGAGCTCCTGATGTATTTCCTTCACCATTTCTTCTTCTTCGGTGAAGGAAATGCAGCGAAGAAAAGGTTGGAGTACTCCAGAGCGATACAACTGCCCTGAGACCAGCTTGTACTGTCTGGCCCTAATTTGCAGGCGTTTCGCCTCCGCTTCGTCCTCTGGAAGCCAGCCATCCTTGAGGTACTTCACGAACTGAGTTCGCCAGTCCCCTGGATCTTCGCCCGGATCTGTCTGGTCGATGATCATGACATCCTTAGTTTCCTTGGGCACACTTGGCGCATACAGGATTTCGAAAAAGATGCCTGATGAATGCGGTCCCCCGCAAGCAGCAGATTTCGCCAGGGCGTCTGCCTCCTCATTTTGTCCTCTGGGTAGGTGTTCGACCGTTATCCCGGTGAAGCACCTTTCCATTGACCGAACAACCTCCAAATATTTTTTCATGCCTTCGTCTTTTGCCTCAAAAGACTTATCAACATGACACGCCACTAGTTTGGAGTCTGTTCGGATGAGCAAGCGCCGAACCCCCAATGCTTTCGCCTTTCTTAAGCCCAGCAGCACTGCTTCGTACTCCGCCGTGTTGTTGGTTGTGTCGAACTGCAGCCTTGCGGCATACCGAATCGGCACGCCCCCCGGCGAAATGAGCACGACCGCGGCGCCCGCCCCCCTATGCGACCATGAGCCATTGGAGTGCATTGTCCAAGGCTGTTCGACGGGCTGGGGTTCGGGAGCGGATGCCGGTGTCCATTCGGCCACGAAATCGACCAGGACTTGGGATTTAATGGCGGTGCATGCAACGAAATGCAGGTCGAAGGGGGATAACTCTGCTGCCCACTTGCTGAGTCTGCCAGAGATTTCCTTGCCCCGGAGTACTTCGCCCAGAGGATACTGCGAAGGCACTGTGATTTTGTGGGCCTGGAAGTAGTGCTTGAGCTTGCGCGAAGCCATCACCGGGGCGTAAGCGAGCTTTTCCATGTCGATGTACCTTGTCTTCGCCCGTTGTAAGGCTTTGGAGATGAAGTATACTAGTTTCTGTCCTGTTTCTGTCTCTTGGACTAGGACTGCACTGACCGCCACTGGCGAAGCCGCTAGATATAGCAGCATTTCGCTTTCTGGTGTTGGGCTGACCAGGACGGGTGGGCTTTGCAAATACTGCTTTAGCTCCTCGAATGCGGCTTGGCATTCGGGTGTCCAGCTGAACTTTCCTGCGCCCCGGAGGGTCTTGAAAAATGGCAGACCCCTTTCGGCCGCTTTCGAGAGAAAACGACTAAGTGCTGCAATTCGGCCCGCGAGCTTTTGTACTTCGCGTACGCTCGACAGTGGCCTCATTTGCTGAATGGCGTTAATTTTCTCGGGGTTCGCCTGGATACCCCTTTCAGAAATAAGGAAACCCAACAACTTGCCCGCACGAACTCCAAAAACACATTTCTCCGGGTTTAGTTTCATACCCGCCGCGCGCAAGTTGTCAAAAGTCTCTTGTAAATCAGACGCATGGTCGAAAGCCTTGCGGCTCTTTATGACGATGTCGTCGACATAGGCTTCCACGTTTCGTCCCAGTTGCTTGCGAAGCACCTTGTACACTAGCCTGGCGAACGTTGCTCCGGTGTTCCTCAGGCCGAAAGGCATCCTGAGGTGGCAGAATGTGTCGAACGGCGTGATGAAGGCTGTCTTGGCGATGTCGTTCGGATTCATGTGGATCTGGTGATAACCAGAGTAGGCATCCAAGAAGCTCATGAGTTCGCAGCCAGCCGTCGAATCAACCAGCTGGTCGATCCGCGGTAGGGGGAAGTCATCTTTTGGGCACACCTTGTTGAGGTCCGTGAAGTTGACGCACATGCACCACTTGCCGTTCGACTTTTTCACCAGGACCAGGTTCGCCAGCCACTCCGGGTGGTCGATTTCTCTGATCACCCCGGCCTTGAGAAGCTTCTGCACTTCGGCCTTCGCCGCCTCTTGGCGATCAGCGGACATCTTGCGCAGCTTCTGCTTTCTTGGCTTGGCGTCTGGCTTGACCGCCAAGCGATGCATGATGAGTTCTGGCGAAACGCCCCCCACTTCGCCCGGGCTCCAGGCGAAGATGTCAATGTTTCCTTTGAGTACTTCTAGGATTTTCCTAGCCTCTTCTTCGCCTAGATCGCCTCCCAGCCGGACGAACTTTGCCGGGTCCGCCTCGCTTACTTGCACTTTTATCACCTTGCCATGAGGGGTTGGCTTCGGCACGCGATTGACACGTGGTTCGGCTTCCACATTGTGCACTGCCCTACCGATCACGGCCAAGTCGCCTTTCGACAAGACTACGGGTTGAAGCCCCTTGACGACGATCACCCCTGCCGGACCGGCCATCTTGAGCTTGAGGTAGTTGTGGTGGGAGATGGCCTCAAATTTGTTCAGGGTTGCACGGCCGAAGATGGCGTTGTAGCTGTATGGGATGTCGACTATGTCGAACAGGATCTGCTCTTCGTGCCTGTTTTCGCCCGTGCCGAAAGCAACCATCAACCATGCCTGGCCGAGAACTCGAACCACCCCCTGCCGAATCCGCGAAGCGAAGCCGGTGCTTGAGTGAGGGTCGAAGTCGGCAGCCTCATCCTGGTGTATGCCTCGGCGAAGATGACGTCGGCCGAGCTACCTCCATTGACCAGAACTCGCCGAACTTCGCAGCCGGCCACTTCGGCAGAGATCACCAGGGGGTCTTGATGCGGGAACAACACTCCTTCGGCATCCTCCGGGCCGAAAGAGATTTGTCGATTCAGGTACTTCGGGACCCCTTCGCCTGCGGTAGTGATGTTATGCACCGTTCGCATCTGCAACTTTCTTTGCCGCTTCGATGGCTGGACCGGTGGATCAGCCCTTGTGATTACTTGGATGATTCTGCGCTGCGTGTCTTGACGCTGTTCGGCTGGTGGTGATGGCTCTCGGGCCGTCTCGCGAGGCACTTCGACCGCAGCACCTTGATTCGGCCTTGGCTCTCGGGTGCCGCTTCGCTGACGAATGTTACGGCATTGCTCGGTTGTGTGCGAGGATCACCCATGATATGCGCAGTAGAGGTCCTTTCTGACCTTCCTGCGAACAGGCTGCTGATGACTACCGCCCTGCTGGGCATCGAACTTCTTGCGGAGGGCTTGTACTTCTTCGACAGCCATCACCGCGGGAGCTTGGCCTTGTCTTGGCGGTTGCCCCTGGTTCGCCGGCTGGGGTTGGCGAACGGCGGGGGGAGCTGGTTCGGCGACCTGCACTTGCATCTGGGACTGGGCCGCGGCGATGGAGGCTTTGTCGTATTCGGCTTGAATCGCCTGCCTTCGCTTGGAGTCCTCTTCGCCTCTTGTGTACCCGTCGATGATGCGGAGCAGGTGCTCGAGAGTTTGCGGCTCCTTGTTGGCGATCTTTCTTGTGAGTTCGCCCTCGAGCAGCCCGGCCGAAGCAGCGTTGATGACAAATGCTTCCGTTATATCTTGAACTTGGCATCGGGCTTGCGAGAAGCGACGAGGTGGGATTGGACGATTTTTGATTCCCCCGCTTAGTGGTAGCCCCTTTTCGCCCCCGGCCTTACCCGTGATGCCCTGCAGCGTGGGCCCGCTTGGCTGCGGATATGGCGTGGCGAAGGGCGAAGTCATAGCCTGCGCGCGCGGCTGGGCTGCGACGTTCGGTGGCCCACTTCCGAACGGTGGCACTTGAGTGGTATTGTAGAAGTCGAACTGTGGCCCCTGACCCCAGGGCGAAGCCCCCGGCCCGGGCTGGTTCGACGGCAACCACCCTGGCGCGCCTTGGCCGGAGCCTCCCTCCGGTTGGGCCGAAGGGGTTGTGCTTGAGATGTTGTGGGGTTGATTGAGCTGCTGAAGGAAAGCTTGAAGCTGCGTTTGCAGGGCCGAAGCCCCCTCCGCCATCGCTTGCGATATTTGACCAGGTGGCGAAGAGTGTACTTGGATCACAGCCGGTAGAACTTGCGGCCGCGCGCCAGGAAGTGGATGCGCTGCTGCGGCCGAAGGCTGGCCAGGGAAGTACACCGGGCCTTGCACGGCCTGTGGCGGAGGGGCTTGTACCGGCGCTTGCTGGTAGGCTTGAGGCGGGATGTAGCCTGCCGAGTACTGGAGAATGGAGGCCGGAGCAGTCCTGGCTTGCCGTGCCGCTTCGTATGCTTGCTGCTGCTCCTGCATCTGGCGAAGCATGTCTTGGAGTCGCGCCATGTTCTGCCGCATGGCCTCCATGCTTGCTTCGGCTTGCGTGTCGAGATTGGGGTCGGCTTGCGCAGCGGCGAGCGTGGTCGAAGTCAGCTGAGTTGCCGAAGGGACCTCCGGCACCTGCTCCGCCGAAGTGGCCGAAGCCGAAGTTGGTGGTTGTGGCGCGGGCAGCGAAGCCGACGGTGCCGCCCCCACTTCGACGGGCGCCGAAGGCTCCGCGTCTTTGCCGGCGGCCATCGCCTCTTCTGCCAAGCTCTCCTTTGGGTTCGCAACCCTCTCCTTTGAGACCTTCCTCGGTGGCATTCGCCCTCAGTGGTTTTGCTTGGAGGTCCCCACGGTCGGCGCCAGCTGTTGTCGAAACGACAACTGCATACGTCGAACGACGTGGATACTCAACAGTCTTTGGGAAAGTAAAGTGTATTAAATTTTATATTCAAATTAGGATCCCCTTTTACATGGCCATAGGCGGCTATTTATAACCCCATTACAGATCCCCCTATTAGGATTTAGGGCTATTACAGGGGAATTTACATGGTCACCCTCATAAAGGGGCCCCTACATGGGTATTCAATGTAATTAAGGTGTATGGGCCCTCAATGGGCCGCCTGGCGACTACTGGCCCATTGGTCCATGGGCCGGGGCGACTAGGCCGGCCCACTGGATCTACCTGGATCAGGTCCGTCCTGGCGAAGTCATCCTCCTTCGACGCACGCCTTCGCCGTGCCGCCTTCGCCCAGACCGGTAGGGACCCGGTGTAACTCTTCACCCATCGTCCCTTTCGCCCTGATGTCTTCGCCAGAGGGCTTCACCTTGAGGGGTCTTGGGCGCCTAGAATTCGGATCCTTGCTGCTTGGCTGGTTTCGGCAGGCTTGGTCGAAGGGCCTCATGGCATACTGCCAACAGTCTTCTAACTTCGTCTTCAGCTCAGAAGCACTACACTTCTGAAAAGGGGAATAATAGCAAGACTGAGTACAACCACCGTACTCAGCAAGCCACACCAACGATGCATTCGTGCAAGGGGAGAAAAGAAAGGTTTGTGGCTATTTGCATAAAGGCGGTTGTCAACATTTATAGTTGAAAACAGTTAAATAGTCGATTAAGTAAGGCAAGATTAAACATCTCCGCTAAACAACGCTACACCATGTTGAACAGGCCCAACCATTCCACCTGAACTAAACCAGTTCATTAAGTCATGATAATTAATAAAGTGGGACTAATCACGGTGAATCTTGTTGATCGTCCATAACCGCGGGCACGGCTATTCAAATAGTTTTACTCTGATCAGAGGTGCGCAACTGTACCAACAAGACACGATTCTACACATGTTGCCATACCCCGAAATACCACCATGGTACTGCAAAGGGGGAAATCGTGACAAGACCCTTCGCATAACTCCTCCTAACCAAGCGCACCACACCTCAGGTTTCGCCCCCACCTTAAAGCCAAGGTAGGCAGCCCCTCTCGTGCCTAGGTGAATCCGGAAGCCGATCAACGGGTAAACCCCCGCCGACCCAACCCCATCACGCCCACCCTTGCCTGGATGCGTCAGCTAGGGAAACGCTACACTACAAGTCCAGCAGTTACCCATGCCTGCTTGTGGTAAGCACTGTTAATCTTCCAGGGTTTCCCGAGAACCGGTCCTTAATTGCCATGGGTGCGACTAGCAAAACCATATACCCACAGCCCACCATTAAGCCATATTTTAGTTGGTAATTACGACCAACGAAACGTGGCCGACATGTCTCGAGCTCGCAGCTCATCAATATACTAGAGATAGATAATGTGATTATCCCATTATGTGAACTAGTGGTATTAAACATGGCTAAGCATAATATAATTCTAGCTAGGTCAACATGAGACGCAAGCTAGTCAAATTGTCACCCAAATTTGTCAAAGAGAGGACATCAAGTAAATAGGGCACACGCGAACAAATAGGTAAACCCTATTCCCATGTAATTAGCAAAACATGCAATTTATTTGTAAACAATAAAACATTTTATAAATAGGGCTCAAAATGCTCAACGGGAATATGTGACTTGCCTTGCTTCTTTGATTGATCTTCCGAACTCTTTTCCTCACGAACGCGATCGTTCGAAACGACGGAATCTACACGTTGGCACGCAAAACGAGGAAAAATACCAATAAAAACCAAGTAAACAGTACATAAAAATTAAACAAACATGTAGAGGTCAATTTTATATGAATTTTGCAAGTTGAATGAACCAATTTGGAGTTCGTATGAATTAGTCATCAATTCTAGAAGTTTTGAGCAATTTAAATGAATTTCTGGAATTAAATACAATTTACTGCACAATTAATAATTATTTTCTTAAAAGAAAGAAAAAAGGCGCTGAGGCAGGCCCCACGGGTCACCGGTCTAGGGGCGGTGCGCGGTGGACTCGGTCCACTACGGCCGAGATGGCACCGTGGACCAAGTCCATGGGCGGCCCACGGGCATGGATGCGGCGGCGGACGCCGACCGACCGACCGAGAGGTGGCGGCGCACGGTGCGAAGGTTGCCACCGGCAAGGAGAGGCGGCGTGCGGCGGCGCGCGTGTGGCAGCGGCCGGCGTGGCGCGGAGGTGCACGCGGGCGGTGCCGCGGTGGGCGGTGGCACGGCGCGGCTGCGGCGCGGGAGGCGCGAGGCGGTGGCGCTCGCGGGAGAGGTGGCGCGCAGGCGGGGCGCACGGGCGACCGAGGCACGGCGGGATGTGGCGCTCGTGGGAGAGGTGGCGCGCGGGCGGGGCGCACGGGCGGTCGAGGCGAGGCAGGCGGCGGCGCGGCTGCAGGCAGCGTCGGGGCGCGGCGCGCGGGCGGTGGTGGCCGAGTTTTTATGGGGCGCGGGTGGGGCAGCGTTGTGGGTGGAGTGGCGGTCGGATAGGGTGGGGGAAGAGGGGGAGGTGGGCACGGGAGGAGCGGCGATGTGGGGGTGGTAGCCGGCGCTCGCGGGGGAGGCTGGAGGTAGGAGATGACAGGTAGGGCCGCAGGTCCCACCTGTCAGAGAGAGGGAGAGAGGGAAACGGTTGGGGGAGGAAGAATGGACTTTGGAGGGAGGGGCCAAGGTGGGCCGAGCAGAGAAGTAAACGGGCCGGCCCGAGGGGGGTGGAGAGAGAGGAGAAAGAAGAGGTCGGGCCGAGCGGGAGGAGAGGGAGACTTGGGCCGGAAACGGCCCATGTGCAAAGTAGGGGGTTTAAACTGTTTTCTTTTTATTTAAATTGATTGAGTGAACTTTGTTTTATCAAAATTATTTCTTGAGCTCCGAAAATTCACGAAAAATTTCAAAGAGTATTTTAGGGCACGGAAAATATTACAAAAATATTTCCGGCCATGATTTTTAAAGGAAATTTTTAATTCCCTCGTTATTTCACTTGATTAATTTGCTTTAATTTTTAATATAATTTCTAGAAGTCCTTTATTTAATGATTTTTAATCCCGAACGAAAATCTGGGCGTGACATCTTCGTCCTCTTTATGTTTGTTTATGATGACGCCCTGGAGAATACCGTCTCTATCTGTCCATTGCAGTTTAACTGGAGGACGGGATTCTTCCGCCGATTTGATTCTAGGAATTTCTTCTTCTTCGCTAACTAGTGGTCCTGATTTGTAAAGTTAAGCATGGTCAGAATGAAGTATGAAAATGAATTTGAAAGCTACGAGAAACTCACCAGTGATGATTCTGAAACGTTTGGAAGAAGGGCTTTGTGCGTGATCGGATGGTTTATTAATGGTGTCGGTTTTCTCCTTATCTTGTGGTGGGGAGCAAGCTGGTTGTTCTTCGTTATTCTCTGGTTGATCTTCTGATGATGGATCTTGGTGAGATGCTGTTTGATTTTCTTCACCCGACTGGTTTCAGGAGCTAACTTTGCAGATTCCAACTGGTTTCTAGTCGCGGGCTTTTACTCAGTTTCTGCGGATGGTTTGTCGGCTTCAGCTTGTTCCTCCAAAGTTTTTTCCGGATTTGATGCTTTTTGGCCGGTAGTTTTGGAACTTGGAGGTGGGGCTTCAGCTTTGCCGGTCGGGTTGATATCTTGAGGTTTCCTGCATTCGAAAGAGATAGTAGCTTTGTCAGCTAAGGTTGTAATAATTAAAACAGGATGAATTTAGAGAATGAATTTTACCTTGATGACTTGCGGAATTTAGAAGCAGGCCAAGTAGTAGGAGATTTGGCTGGTGTAGTTATGATACTAGTTTGTCAACTGCTTGGTTCATCGTTGTGAGTGTCGCTACAAACAAGTCTTCTACGTTTCAGTTTTTGCTTTGGGTTGTCATCCTAGGCTACTCGTTTATTCTTTGTTGCTGGATTTATGGTGGGGCCACCAGAAGGTTGTGCTTTGCTAGCAGCTAGCTTGTGAGGAGCGTTGAGGGGAGGCTTGGAAGAAAAAAGCAGATTTTCCTGCGTAGGAGATGTTACAAAGAGTCATTAAGATAGTTATATTGAAAATAACTTGAGTACATAAAGAGGATGGAAGTTTGCTTACTGTAGGAAGAGGTTAATGCAAGCTGTATGGTGTGATTGGGAGCTTGTGGCCACAATCAATGGCTATGCCGGATGAGAAGACTTTGTACATGCGGCTACACATGACCTTGTAATCTATGGAGTTTGGATCTTCGCGGTTCGGATCGGTCTGACCTTCATACTCATATGTTGGTTTACTTCTCTCTTTGATTGGATCCAGTCGGCACTTGATAAAATACCGAGTGACTTGTTCTCCTTGAAGACCTTTTGCTTGATCTCCATTAAGTGGCTGAGCAATTGATTTGCTTGGGCAAGCTCATCACCGATTGGGAGGTGTCTCCAGTGTTCTTGAGGAATTGGTGGGAGGCCGACAAAGTCGGGTAGACAAGGAGCCGGATGGGAGATATAAAACCAGTCAGAGTGCCAGCCTTTTTTGGAAGTTTTGAAGGGAAGAGAGAAATGTTTCAGGGTCAGAGTTCCGTGCAACTCAAACCCATATCCGCCAACAACGCAAGGGTTGTTTTTGTCTGGTTGAGGTTTGAGGTAGAAGATGCGGCAGAATAGCACAAAGTGTGGCAGGATGCCTAGAAAGGCTTCACAGAGATGGATAAAATTGGCAATGTGCATAATAGAATTTGTGTTTGGATGATAAATTTGGATTCCATAAAATTGGAGAAGTCCGCGGAAGAAATTAGAGGTTGGAAGGGTGCAACCAACGTAAAAGAAATGGGTAAATACCACGATTTCACCGGTGTCTAGAGCTGGAAATTCCTCGCTATAGGCGGGACGCCATCCGATGATTTCCTTTGCCAGGAGCACACCATCCTTCACCATCTCCAGTATGGTGGACTCCTTCACATCAGATGTTGCCCATTGGTCAAAGGAGATTTTTCTCTCTCCGGCCATGGTTAGGGTGTAGAAGTGAGTGGATTTGGGAGTTTTCCTGAAGGGAAGTGGTGCGAGGAATGGAATTGGAGTTATCCGCGATAGGATCTGGTGGAGGGCGCAGGATTTTGGTGGTTGAAAATGTGAGGAAATGGAACCCTAGCCGGAGTATTGTTGGTGGTGAATAGGTTGCACCGGAAGATTTTCGCGAGGAAGACGAAGAGGCGAGAATGACAACGGTTGCTTCGTTGATTTTCATTTAAAGGTATCGAGGAAGCGACCGATTCCATTAGGCGTTTTTAGCCCATATTGCTAGGTGTGGTTTGACATATATCCCTAGGGGCTTAAGTATTTTTTGTGATGAGCCAAAATGTATATGTAGATGATGCCCAATGCCTATAAAAATCCTTTTATATCGTAGTTATTTAACTCTGTAAAGTGTTGATGCGATGCAATTTAAAAGGTCGTAAGCAACAAGATTTTTATTGTCGATCCAAATAACCTTTTTACAAGTTAAGGATATTGTTTAGGTTTATAAAGCAATTGGCTAAGTATCATGCCATTGATTTTTGCCACGTAAGTGTGCATTTTTATTGACTAATATTATGGCTTAGGTTAATTATATATTTTGGTCATTTTTCCAGGTGGTTGGTAAATCCTCTATGAGTTTATTTACTCGGATTTTTATACCACATATGCCATATATTTTATAAAGCAGTCGGTTTAATCATTTGAGTCTTGTTTATTTAGAGGTTCATACTGCATATGCTATTATTATGCTATGTAAGTGGCTTAAAACCACTCGGATGGTTGATATTATGAACCTTGACTATATGTTTAGTTTGTTAAACTAATCACATAGTCGGGGTTACAACTAATTAGGTGCATCCAGTTGATGCACTTAGGTATATTTTTGAAATTTTTTCTAGCCCTTCACAGCCTTATGACTTAATAAAAGCACTCGGGGGACCATGGTAGAGATGATTGAAGCACTCAGTTGTGTGTATTTTGACTCGGGAGAAGATTATCTCGTCGACTATGAACGTCTCAGGGGCTATTGTGGAGATTACGGGTACCACATACCCACAGTTCTAGTTTATCTGACTGGTTACAGGGGATAGATTATATACGTAGATTATGTAACAAGTTAGGACTTGGGTATTATGTTTACTTGTAGATCAAGAAAACGGCCTATTGTCCTGGTTTCATAAGATTGTAAAGTAGCTATAGGAGATTTAAATCGTAAGGAGTTAAATCTCTATCTTGTAAACCCCTCCCCTCCGGCTATATAAGGAGGAGAGGATGCCTCTCACGGGCATAAGCTAATCAAGATCATAAGATTAATACACCACTCGGCGGATCCATTCCCCGAAATAGGAATAGGGTATTACTTCTTTCAAGAAAGCTTGAACCTGTCTAAATCCTTTGTCTCATATCCTATCTACTTTCCATCTTGTGCGCTACCCCCTTTTCATATTGCCGAATTTTAGTTTCGATAGGTGATGTCTAAATGCTTTGTCTCATAACCCATCTACTTTCCATCTTATGCGCTACCCTCTTTTCATATTGCCAAATTTTAGTTTCGATAGGTGGTGAAGCAAGGCAGAATGTAATGTCGACGAAGTTTTTATTGACAACACAAATCAAATGATTAAGTGGAAAAATCCCGCAGATCACATTATTGACGACACAAGTGTTCATGATCAATTTCGCACAGTGCCTCCAAATTTTACGGGATGGCCCTGTCCCCTATAGTCGTGCCCTCCTCCATCCCCTTGCTCACCAATCCTACAGGACCTCCCTCTCCCACGCCATTTTCCCAAACTCTAACGTCCCCCTCGTAACCTCCTCACTCCCCGCCGCGTGCTGCTAGCGTGCCGCACGTCTCACCCTCGTTGTCATCACTGCCACCGATCTACCTCCCCAACCTCAAAACCATCTAAATCCACCCCCAAACTCCCAGCCTCCCACCAACCCCATCCTGTGGTGGGCACCGTCGCTGACTCCCTTTCTCCACGCGCAAGCACCGTTGGAGCGAGCATCGTCGCATCGAATCGAGGTCTTCAACCATCTCTCCTGTCATGCCCGGAAATTCACTAGTAATTTCTGAACTAATTTGTTCATACAATCCTCGTCCAGGAATCAACCAAGGTACACAAATCGACAATTTAATAAACAGATTCATCATAATACAACGTTACATACTTACATAAGAAAAAAAACAGCAGCGGATAAATGATCTAGCGAAGGTTCCAGCTCCACTCCCACAGGCAGCTCAACTGGGGTATAAAGCCAAACGTCTTCTCCTTCGCAACTTTCTTCAACTGAGGTTGATTGATTATTGCAAGTGTGAGTACATGGAATAATCAGCAATCCGCACAGCAAATATGCAAGTGCACAAAAATACCAAAGGATGTCAATAATATATAGGCTCATTTGCAAAAGCAGCATTTAGCAAACATTTGAGAATTGTAAAACAGTAGAGTAATTATAATCATCAATATTAATCAACACTGAACAGCACACCAATGCTGCACAGGCCCAACCAAACCTGAACAACCAACCCCGGTCGTACAGATCACACCTCCAAACCAGGAATTAACCATTCCAAACCAGAATTTAAACTATAGTATCATCACTTATCACATTATTATTATTAATGAGTAGTGTGGGACTAATAACGAAAAGCATTGTTAGACCCGCCCATAACCGCGGGCACGGCTATTCGAATAATTTTACTCTGGCTAGAGATGTACCACTGTACCCACAAAGACACAACCTCAACATCATGTCAACCATACGTTGCGATACTGGAAAAGTACCCGAATAGAGACTGTGACAAGACATCCAACATAACGCAACTCAATGCAGTGCACCGCTCCCGGATCATAGTCACCCCCTTTTAGCCAAGGTATCGACTCCCCAGTGAACCCCCGTGGGCTTATCTCCGCCACTTCACAGTCTGGCACTCCACATTGAATCGTGCTACATCAAATATCAAGTCATTGCCCACGCTGGCTTGTGGTTGGTACGGTTAATGTTTCACAACAGTAGCTCGCGAACCGGTCCTTAATTGCCATGAGCACGACTATCCAAATATCATCTCCAACCGTGTGCTCACAACCCACCATTAGTCAAGTTTTAGTTGACAATTAATTAATTTATCAATCACGATTGACCATCGTGAGCTACCATTAAATATGCATCAATGATATAAGTGAAACATTAATTATCCCATATGAAATAATACGAAAGTTTCTAAGCATGGTTAAGCAATTATTTCTAATATCTAGTTGAACCAATGTATAAAATCCAACTAGTCAAATTTATAACCCAAGGTATCAAGAAATAGGGTAATCAATGCAAATTGGAAATAACCAAGGAATAGGTTCACACCACCCGGTGATATTCGAAAATAAATGCACATTTGAAATAAATAGAGAATTTAAACATAGGATCCACATGCTCAAAGGATTGTGTTTAGGATCTGTGTGACTTGCCTTGCAATAATCGGTCTTCAATTAGTCTTCTGGAACACTTCCGATGCACTCACGAACCTCCGAAACGACGGAAACAACAAGCTAACACGCAAAAAACAAGGAAAAAGACTAAGAAACTCCAAATAAATAGTGCATAAAATGTAAACAAACATGTAGATCACACTTTTAGATGAATTTAGAGACTTGAACGGCCTCATTCCGACTTCATATGAATTAGTTATAAATTTTACAACATTTTATCCAATTAAACCTATTAAAGAAAAGACTATTCCAAATTAACTAAACATTTACAAATGATTTACAACTGGGAGAAAAGATTAAAAACATCCTCCGGTAAAAAGATTGGATCAAATTTGGTACATGATATATAGTAGAAAGACTAAAATATCATTGAAAAGAGAGGGGAAATAATCTATACTGATTTGGATGGCGGAGATCGGTTGACCGGATTTTGACCTAGAGCGGACGGCAATGTGACGACGGACACAAGGGACACCGGGAGAGAGAGCACGATGAGAGGAGCTCACCAAGAGGCGGTGCGACAGCAGACGACGACGGATGACGACCGGTGGCGAGGTAGACACGGCGACAACATCGGGTTGACGGTGACGACGATGTTCCGGCGATCTTCGGCGGCAACGGAAGGGTGGACGGTGTTCTCCTCGCAGCTGTGAATCCAACGGAGGTGGCAGTGACCGAAGGCGACGATGGGAGAAGCAACAAGGCTTCACCAGAGATCAAAAAAACGACGACGAACTCGGCCTACACGGTGATGGGGGCTTCTGGTGGGTTTCGGTGGAGGAGAGGTGGTGGCCGGGCTTTGTCTTGGTGCTGCGATGCCGAGGGATGTAGCAGCTCCCACCGGGGATGGCCGGGGCGACGGCTTGCAGTGGCTGAAGGTTGGCGGCGGTGGTGGAGAGAGAGCAAGGTTGCGGGGAGGTGGCTAGGGCACGAGAAAACTCGGGAAAAAGAAGGGAAACGGAGGAGGGGACCGAGGGGGTGATATTTATAGGCAAAGGAGGGAGAATCCGGGCCCAAAACGAGAGGATTTGGTGACGGAAAATTTGATTTATCCCGAGTTCACCGGATAAGAACGAGGCCAAAATTCGTGGGATTTAGCACGAATTTGATGGGGATTTCTTGGGGATAAGGTGGAGGAGATTGAGGGGAATCTGTTCCCGCAACTAATTTTGGAAGGGGAGTAACAGGGAGGCTAGATTTGATGGAGGAAGTGGCCGTGGCACAGTAAAATGGGGCTCACAGTCGGCTGTCTGGAGGTTGAAGATGCATTGTAGCGCAGGGAGGAAAAGCAGACTTTTTCCTGGACTTCTATTTCCTTTGCTTGGGCCAGCTGAAAGACAGGGAGTAGAAACAGACTCCTGCAGAGCAAAGGGAGAGGCTTGCTGGATCGGCTGGGCTGAGGGAGAGAGATGGGCTAGATTAAGCCCAGAGCTTTGGGAAAGATTTTAATTACTTTTCCAAATAAATTAATCACTGAAATGATCTTTGAATTTTAAAAAATACTTCCGATACCCAAATAATTCCAAGAAAATCCTGCAAATACTTGAACAATCAAAGTATTTATCAAAATTATAACTGGAGCATTTAATGATTAATTTATTATTTAAATAATTACTGAAATATTCTTTGTATGTTTAAAATTAGTAATTGAGCTCTGAAAAATTCGAGAAAATTCCAGAGAGTATAAATAATCATGGAGAATTTAATAAAACTTAAATCCAGCCATGTTTTATTTAGAAAATTTTATTTCACACATTTAAATTCACTTGTAAATTAATAAACATTTAATATAAATTTTAGGAATAATTTATTAAATAATTTATAAATCCCTGAAACGAAAATCAGGGTGTGACATCTCCCTCCGCCAACACCGCCACCTTTCTCCACCATCGCCACACCAAGACGCCGCCTTCGTTCTACCTGGGATCAGGAGGAGTGGCAGGGTCGGGGTCGGTGCCGAGGTGATCATGTGGTACCTCGGGTTGATTGAGGCATGGCCTGTGCTCACCAACATTGTAACTGCTGCCACCATATTCACCGTCGCTGACCTCTACTCTCAGATAGGGTTCCAGTCCCTTCTTGTTTGATCGCCTTTAAATTCTTAATTTTTTTTCGCTCTTTGTTCTCGCCAAGAACTGCTGCTTGGTTTGTGATACTTGTGAAGCTGGATTTGGATAGAAAATGCTTGTTGTTCCACTGTTCCTTTTCTCCTGATTAGATATCTTATTATTATTTTTGGAATAAGATATTTGTATTAAATGTAACTCTGATCATGTATCAGAGTCCTGTTCATTTGTGATTGTAGAAGCACTATTGAATTTATTTTTGTGTGTTACATGTAAATATATACAATTACAAAATGTGGTCAGCCACGCATGGGTCATATGCTGAGTTGCTGACTTGTGTACGCCTAAGAGCATGCTAACTGCAGCCGTGCATATGGAAGGATAGCTGTTTGTTCTTGTTTCTGCTCGTTGCTTGGTCTTGTGGTTGGCTGGGGGTACACATAGTTGGCCTAGAGGGGGTGCACAGGTGATCAACATATGGTAACTACAACTAACAAAGATTTTTGAACCGGGTTCTTGGGCACCCTTGGGTCACTTAGCTCCACCCCTGTTAGCTAGGATATATTTATATATTTCGATCATACATGCAGGGGAAGCGAGTGCCACCATCACCCCTAGATTAGGAGCCGTCATGTTCACTGTCCACCATGCGTGCTGCGGTAGGAAGGCATCCAACCAGACATTCGCGCGTGCTGACCTCACCAGCTTCAGCAGTTATTTGGCACATGGCAGCTAATAACCTCCCGGGACGACCTCTTTCAGGTTCGAATAAATCTTCTGCTAATCACGTAATATCCAATATCCTTGTGTATGCGTCACGTTGATGTTACTTAAAAGGTGAACATCTTTGCATCCTCGGTTCGTCGCAATTGGCAGATAATGTGTAGATTAT
Source organism: Oryza punctata (assembly GCA_000573905.2). NCBI lineage: Eukaryota > Viridiplantae > Streptophyta > Magnoliopsida > Poales > Poaceae > Oryza > Oryza punctata. The sequence continues at coordinate 19,829,047 of CM002493.2, read as the reverse complement.
GGATATTTCTTCTCTTTGCAACTTTTTTCATTGTTTTTGTGCATTGTTTTGTCCGACAAGAAAATCGAAAAACTAAACCCATAGGTTTACTTTGTCCTTGAGAGTGTTGACGTAAAAACACGATGACCTAAGAGATCTGCTTAGCTCCAGTGCAGGTATAAAATAATAATGAGATGCGGGCGTGTCAGTCAATTTGATCCTACGAATGACAAGATATATAGATTGAAGATCAAAAGAATCGATAAGCCGATGTAGTTATTCCAGCCGATGCCTATATCAGCCGATATTGATAGGGTTTCAAACTATCGACTTTAGATATATCTAGTGTAGATCTTGATACTTGAGTAAATAATAATATAAAGATAATCGGCTGATGATAATGTAATATAATATAATCCAGTAGAAAGCAATCGGCTAGTAATGATGGATTGAATAAGTACTGATCCGAAGGATAAAACATTCATCGACTAGAGGTTCGATGTCGTTAAATCCAAACGATTAGATAAACAGTGAAACTTTTGTTGTCATCGGCTAAAACCAACTTATAAGTAATCGTTGTAAGCCGAGGTAATATCCAGATAACTTATCAACTAGCACTCCGATAAAATATTAGCATGAATCTATCGGTTTAACAAGATTTATATTATCAACAATAATCTAGTAGGTCGAACCAAACCGATGCATCACATAATTGTATATGATAATCTAATACTCGATGAGCCGATAGATCTGTCTAATGTGATAGATATAACACATCTATTTAAAATAACATTGTGATTGTAGAGATATATCGTTTAAGACAGAAGATCAGACCTAACCGAGATAGTTCCAAGTAAACCTATGCGTATCTAAACACAATGCAATTAAAACAGATTGAAATATCATAGGTAAATATATCAACCGAACCAAAGTGATCCAAGAGATCGAGGAGATGCAGCCTTAAACAACACCAATGTAGCCGATATATTCACCAGGGTCGACGGAACGTAGGACTTTCTCCTTCGCCGGAGATTGAAAGCCGATGCAACCCCGCGTCAGGTGTCAAGTTCCACCAGTTGATAAGTAAAATCTCGGAAAAGTGGGTGGCAATGCACCGAGAGTAGTTGTATTGATCGAGAGATAGATTACAATGACCCGGGTGTACATATTTATACCCATAGGCCGTTAAGAGTCCACGATTGGATACTAAATACACTTTCCTAAAGATAAAAGAAAAGTTACTACATCTTGCCTAATTAATAGATAGAATTAAACTGCTATGCCGTGGTCTACACGATTCGTCCTCGAACTCGGTCTCTTCTGGATAGGTTTCTATCGGCTCATCGACTTCTTTCCTTAACCGAATCCACTAAAGAATATTATCAAATTTTGGCGTTAACAGAGAACAAGCATATTTCATGAGAAATCTAATTTTGTTAAATTAGGATAAGAACAGGAAGCAACTTTTTTTAATGCAATTTCTGAAATGCTGAGTATATCTATAGAATCGGTTATATGGGGGCTGCTATTACACGGAATTCCGTCCGAACAGTATTGGCTACGCGCGCAAGAGTCTGGGAGCGCAAGCTAGCCTGTGCAAGTGTGCAACCGCCTCATGCGCTCACCATTCCACATGAGTGAGGAGGTGCTAGCCCCACTAGGCCCCACCACTGTAGTTGTTTGTGTTTGTGCAAAGCAAAGAGAGTTGGGTATTTTCCCATGGAATAGTGAGCGTGCAGTGTAGTACTAGTACTAATTGAGTGGACTAGTTCATACAAAAAGAGAGGGCATAGTTCCCAATGAAATATCAGAGCATTTTCCTATGCAATTGTGTAGTACTAGTATTAATTGAGTGAGCTAGTTTTATCTGTACAAAGAGAGAGGACATGGTTCCCAATGTGATGGTGATTATACATAGTCCAATTGAATGGGCAACAATAGGCTATAGTGTATATAGGTGAGTCACTTACCACAGATCGTCACACGCAAGGAGCGATGCTTCAAAGCTAACAAGGATAATCCATGTAGGTATTGATACCTGACTAGCTCCAAAAGATGATACCTGATAAGTACCAATGGTACATATAGGTAGCAGTAACGATACCTTTCACTTATGATATGATACATGTAGGTATCAATCATGATACCATAGCGTATCAATGGTCATGCTTATAGGTACAAACGTTGATCCATTTTAGTTACGATACCATTAGGTACTAGTGATGATACTAGTTAGTTACGATACATGTAGGTACTAGCAATGATACTTATAAGGTACCAGTGATGGTACATATAGGTAACACCGATGATATATGTTAGTTATGATACACATAGGTACCGGGTACATAATGTCAGTTAGGTATCAATGATGATACCGGTCAGTTACAATACATGTAGGTACCAGCGATGATACCTACCGGGTAGCACTGATAATATACCAACGTACTTAAAGGTATCAATTAATAGATATGCATGTGCCGGTGATAATATCGGCAAGAACTAGAGATTATACGTACAAGTAGTGATGATGATACTCATAGGTACCTATGATGATACATGTAGGTACCAGTTATGACACATGTAGTTACCGATAATGTACCTGTAAATATTAGTGATGATACTTGTCGGGTATTAGTGATAATACTCTTAGGTATCTATGATGATACATGTAGGTACCAGTTATAATACATGTAGGCACTGACAATGTACTTGTAAATATTAGTGATAATACTTATCAGGTATTAGTGATGATACTTGTAAGTACCTGTGATGATACATCTAAGTGCCAACTATGATATATGTAGGTACCGACATTAATACTTATGATATCAGTGATGATACTTGTCAAGATACATGACAAGTATCATCATATGATACCCTAGGTACGAACAATGATACTTATAAATATCAGTGAAGATATTGTTAGATACCGATGATGATACTTGGTAGGTACCGGTGATGATACATGTAAGTACTAATGGTACCATATGAAACCTCGAGAATATGTATCACGGTACCTTGAGGTATGAAATGACATCTTGAAGAGTTGAAGGTAAATAATACATCGAGGGTACCGAATATATCATGGTAAGGATATGATAAGAATTTAGGAGTCCTATTTGGTTAGTGCACTCATTTGAACTCTACTGTCTAAATGGTATGATATGGTGTAGCAATTCTTATTTTATAATGGTAACTAGAAATAGTGTTGAATTTCATCTGGAAGGATATGACTTCTCTGATAAGCTGTCACATCACAACAGTCGACACACATGGTCTTGTGTAGTCCGAACAACAACAGGACATAAGGCTACCGTGACTCAGGGCAAAAGACAACATAAAGCAAACCATGGCTGAACCCAGCTCTCTACCGCGTACAAGCAAATGTCCTCTTCTGGATCCGACGGGCATGTATTGGGGTTCAGTTGTAACACCGGTAGGGTCGCACGGAAGACACTAGGGACAAGGCACGCGCACGATGTGGAAAATAGAGACACAGTTTAAGATGAGTACACCGGAATACCGGCAAATAGTATTTCCGTATTAAAACCTGCCTCCGATTGGCGAGCTGAGAGCGTTTCTGGGCGACCTGGTCCACGTCGCCCGCGAGCGCTGGGAGGCAGGCGGATTCCGCGCTCCCTCCTTTGTCCGTGCGACCCGCCTCCGCGCTGTTCGATCCTCGCGTTCATCTTGGAAAAAGTCCCTTCATTCAATTGATAATTCGTTTTGATCCCGCGTGTTACAATCTCAAGTTTCGCTTTCTTATGTATGCAAATAGAGAAAAATCCGAAAATAGGATCGCGCTCCGAAAAACAAAAATAAAGGGGCTTTTATGAAAAATACACATCCCAGAAACCCTAGCCACCACCTCTCCCCTTCCCCTCTCCTCTCCAGCCCGTGTAGGCGCTCCGCCTCCACCTTCTCGCGCCTCCTCCCTTGCCCCACGGACGGCCCACGCCACTGCTACGTCCTCGGTGCCTATCCTCACCCTGACACCGCCGTGCACCGCCATCCGTCCAACACTTCCTCTCTCCTCACGCTCGATGGTGAGAGGTTCAGTCCGTCTGCGACGAGTCCTCCGCACGCTGCGTTCAGGTCTGGTCACAAGCTCGCGGGGGAAGGGATGAGGAGCCCATGGCGGCGGCGAACCTGAAGTGGGTTGCTAGCAACGGCTAGCCCCATCGGAGGTCCTGAGGAAGGCGCAAATGACGGCCACCGTGGTGCTGTAGGCCGATGAGCCCATGCCACGGACGCCTCGAGCTTCCAAGAAGATGGCGTTGGCACAGTATGTCCCCTTCACCCCTCTTTTGCATTTCTCCTTGATGCGAGCTGCACCTTTTTTTTCCTCCAAATCTGCTTTGTGTTCTGCAATGAAACTGTTCTGCTGTGTGCAATGTAACTACCCAAAAAAGTCTAGAGTAGAGCTTTGCTTCAGACTTAAGAGATTCTAGATTTTGATATTTAGCTTTGCTTCAGACTTCAGAGATTCTAGATTCTAATATTTTAGCTGTTTTAACATGGAGTAACAATTATTGTTTATTGCGCTCATGGCTCAACGTGCAACTATCCAATTATTCCGCCCCTCTTGTGACAACAATTCAAGTTTAATGTGGACCCAAGTTCTAGAATGTTTTTGTACCACGTTTTTAGTTCAGTAAATATCCACAAACCACAATCCATCTATGGCTATATGCATAACTTCCGGTGAACAAAGTACTAAGGGTACAGTGTTACTATAAATTAATAGTATTGTCCTGCTGTAGGTTTAGGATTCAACGAATAATTGAATTGTGCTTTTATAAGGTAACCATAGTTAGATAGTAGTTATCTCCTTTCTGAAAATTATGGTAGTGTCAGCATTCATTATTTCTAAACACACTTTCTATTTTTTGGCAGTTCTCTCCCATGGTACATAAGGATCTGATTCTGATTGCAATCCATACAATTCAAGGGTTGGTCCTTTTTTTCCTCCTTCAGAGAAATATTCTAAAAGGAATCAGATAGAAGAACATTATTGTCATAGTGTTCTGGTTGCTTGCAGCTTATTTGTTGGTTCTATCCACATGTTCTAAAGGAGCCAGTTCGTCAGCAACAACCTCTCCCTGGTTCAGATGGAAGCCTACTCTGTTACTCAATTTCTAAATAGCTGCTGCTATAGTTAGCAACTTCTGATACTTTATTTGGTTTTCCATGTGGGCTGTTAAATTGCTCTCTTAGTTCTTGAATTCGGGGGGTTTAGCAGCTGCTGATACTTTATTTGGTTTTTGATTTCTTATTAACTGTAGCTTTACCATAACATTTTCTCTAGGTCAGCGAACTTGCTGCAGTTATCATGAGGATAACAGGAGAAATGCATGATTGCAATCTAACTGATGTGATCTTATGTAAACAATTGCAGATATGTTATGTGTGGTCTAGGTTTGTAATCTAGGGCCCCTAATCACAATTAAAGAAAGAGCCTAGCTAGCTAGCTCTAGCTTGCTTTGCTGTGGTCTTCCCTGAGTACTGAAGGCATGAATGATCATAGCAGCCCAGTTTCAAAGTTGCTTCATACCTAAAGTTCCAACAAGCAGGTGCCATTTTATCTTAATATGTTCACTCAACAATTTCGGGAAACCTGCATTCATTTACACTTGGAATTCTTGCCGTAGGAATCTTGTGCATTGTGTGTTTGGAATTTCTTTTACTTGTAACATATTAATGTTGCTAGGAGTATAATAAGGACAATAAAAGGAACAAAATTAGGTCTTTCTCTAACATAGGCGGTAACAAATTCTTAGTCATTACCTTGCTATTTAGCAGCGTGCTATTCATCAAACATTTGAGCTAAATGCCTATTTTCTTAATCCTATTATGTCGTAACTTTGCAATATACAATTATACATTGACTTTCCTGAGCCATCCCTAACATATGTGGTAATGTCTTTCCCTAAAAGAGTAACAGTGGTTGATTTTACATAAGGTGTGCATGTTTCTCAATTTGATCCAACTATCGGCTTATTCACTTTCTAAACATGCATCTCTTTGATAGATTTATTTCTACAGGATAGAATGTTAATTAAAATTATGAATATGTCAGAGAAGCTTAGGCATACAACATAATTATGAATATGTCAGAGAAGCTTGCATATAACATGTAGGTGCCTGATCAAATGGAGCCCTTGTTCTAAAGATTATATAACTGAAGCTACATCAAGTTCCGTTGTACATTGCCAAAACAATACGTTGATCCACTTGCCAGTCACCTTTGTATATGCAACCAGAAAACTATTTCGATGGTGCAACCAAAGAAATAATAGGTGGATATTTTTGATTTCATTTCTGACTGTTGCTCAAGAAACATTTGATCAATGTAAACATTAAATCTGATTGTTGTGATTATTGAGAATCAGTTTATGGTATAGATATATTTCACTGGAATTTTAGTCTGCTTACTATATATTTGTGTGATATAGTATTTGATAGGGCGTAAATTTTAATCTCTATATTACATGTGTAAACTCCGATTATTGCAAAACCAAGCATTTGTATATCGTGCCAGTGTTGTTTTTTTTGCCTATGCATTAGTTATGCTACGGCACGCCACAATGTCTAGTCGGTTATATTAAAACCTACTGGAAATTGACGAGTTGAGAGGGCTTCGGAGCAGCATGTTCGCATGCGGAGGCATCCACGTCGTAACATGCTGAGGCATCCACGTCGCCCACGCACGTTGGGAGGCAGGCGGATTCCGCGGCCTATCGTGCGCGCGCGCGAGCCACCCACCAACCGTCCGATCGTATGATCGAATGATAAGGATGTAGGTGACCCTTTTACAAAAGAGCCCTTTGTTATAATTTGTTTTTACTCCCTCATGGTATATAGTACGTTTTGGCTTATTACATTTAGGACGTCGGAAACTTGGAAAATTCTATGCAAGAATAGAAAAATCCAAAAATAGGACTGTGCTCTGAAAAACTAAAAACAAGGGGCTCGTTTGAGAAACTAACATCCCCAATCCGCCGATCAGCACCGAAACCCTAGCCGGCCACTGCTCCCACGCCGCCCTCCCTCACTGCCCTCCCTCCCCCACTATGGCGACTCGCGACGCTAGCCTCGCCGTGCCGCGCCTCCCCGCCCACCGACGCCTCTATCCTCTATTCCTCTGCCGCCTCCCTCCTTGGTCCCCTCCCTAGCACATGCTCACGAACCTCCCCTCGTCGGCCACCGCCATCCATTTGTTGCCGCCGGCGGGCTAGCACTCGATTCAGCGTGATCTGGTGGCAGTTGCCTGCATGGGCCGGATCTAGCGAGCTCATCAGAGGAAGGGAGGAGGATCCCGCAACAGCTGCGGACCTGAGCCATCCCAGCGGTGGCCTCATAGACAGGGGAACAGCAGCTCCTGTGCAGCATAAGCAGCAGTGACTGAAATACAAAGGGCGATTGGCAGGAGCTAGGGCTGGAATACAAAGGGCGACGCCACCAATCTGGTAGCGGCGCAGCACCCCATTCGTGAGATTAGGGCTCGAGGTTGATGACGAGGTGGTTGATCTCGGTTGAGGGGAATGGGTAGTGGGCGGATGTGCAAAGGTAATTTTCTCAGTGAACTTTCCCTCCTGTTCCAATCACCTATTCGTTCTTGCTGCCATCCTCAAGAAGTCAAGAGCAATGGATCTGGCGAGTGGATCTGTTAGGAACTTCTTCGATCTTGATGGCATCCTCAGGAGAACTGGATTTGGCGAGCGGATCTACTAGGCAATATTGTGGTGGTGTACATTCATGCTTGGATCTGCTTGTGCTTTGATGCTGGTATGCTGTTTTTTCTATTTTCTTCCCTTCCCCTTATCTCATATGATTTGTGGCTGCAATGGAGCAATCGATCTGGTCAAAATAAGTTCTACAACTGTCATTGATCTTTCTGCTGATAACACTGGGTTTCGGCATGGTCAAGATGGATCGATTTGTTGCAGAACAGAAGATCCAGCACCGAGCAGTCCGTTGCCATCACCACCATGGGTTCCTTCATTCTAAGACGATGTAGATTTACTGCAAGACATACTCTGCAATGAGAACTTTGCAACTCTGGCTCAAATTTTAGCATGGGAAAAGGAGGTGGTTGCTGGACTGTCAAATTGACTGACTTGCTATATTCCTTGTAATTTTGTTGCGCATTCCATGTGCTACAGTTTGCTTGATTTGAATTGACCTAGCAATTAATTAAAGTTAGTGGCTTTTTACGATATACTGTCAAATGATAGAGGCTCCCATTATCTGACCATCTACTGAATATATGTCTCTTTCTGAGCTGCAAGCAGGCAGGCATATATGTATATATATACACATACATATATATACATATATGATACGGATATCATTCCTTCGGATATACTTAACAATCAACAATCCTCTATTGATTATTCAAGGTCCAATCACAAGAGCTCGCGCACGATATTTGAATTTAGAGGTGAGCTCGTTTCTAAGTCCTTCTCTAAGTGCTTTCTTGTCTTCTCCATTGTTCCTAATAATAATGCATATAAACTTGAGTTTGCCTCCCGAGTTTGGTGTTAATCCCACGTTTAACATTTCAGATTTGAAACCATACTTGGGAGAAGAAAATGAGCTTGATCGAGGATGATTTCAATTCAAGAGGGGGAGGATGATGCGGACATCATTCCTTCGGATATACACAACAATCCTTCATTGGTCATTTAAGGTCCGATCACAAGAGCTCGCGCACGACAATTGAATTTAGAGGTGAGTTCGTTCCTAAGTTTTTCTTTATATGATTTTGAGAATAGATTGCTACCAAATAATTATATTATGATTAGTAACAATGGAGAGGATAAGGAAACACTTAGAGTCGTGGAGGATCAGCAAGGATGTTCAAGTCAAGGTGGAGGCCCAAACCAAGTCGACTTCGAGTCTATTTCGAATTCCTGAACCAGTCTGCACTAAAACGGACGCCGAGGTTGCATATGTGCTCGGATTGTGGCGTTTTTTATATGGATGGAAAGCTAAGAAGATAACCTTTCCAATGGTTTTGGTCCCATGTCTAAATTCGTTACAAGTCATTGGGAATTAACTGAACAAGTTGACGTTCAGAATCTGTTTCGGCGCTGCGACGCTGTATTTGGGCCTTTGGGCCGTGTATCGTGTTGGAGCCCATTAGGGTTGCATCAAGGGGTGCTTGCACGACCTTAAACTCCATATATCAGAAGCCGTCGCTATCTATAGTTTTTGGTTTTTGCTTAGATTAATCTGTCAAGAACAGTTTCGTCGCTAGATCGGTTTGTAGGACCCTAACTTGTGAGCTTGATCATTCATCTGCAATTTTAGTTGCAATATTTCTTTGTTCTTGTTTGTGTTTTTCGATTCGCAAGCAGGGATTAGCCTTCTTGGCGAGGTCAACCGTGTTTCATTACGGTTTATAATCAGAGGAGACGTGGTGTTGCGATTGCGGGGTTCGGGAACGTGCTCGTTCAAGAAGCCTGATCGATTTGTGTCACGATTTCACCAAATCGTTGATTATCAGAACCTTTCGGAAGATTGGGAAATCTTGTCTACATCAATATATATACATACCCTTATTTTCTCTTTGCTTAAACTTGCTTAAAATTAACATAGGTAAAGGTTAGGTTTGTTTAAATAATTCACTATTCCTTAGTGCTGAAACACTATTCACTACTATTCCTTAGTTCTGAAACACTGTTCACTGTCGCTTTTTTGGTTACTGTTCACTTGATTCTTTACATAAATTCTCTTAATATTTCAGGATCTTTGCAGGGTGGTGAATCCTAAATAGCCAGTGTTTAGTTCCGAAGGTTTTAAAATCCTACTTGATACTCGCTGTATGCCTAACCTATCTATTTATTATGAAGTGATTTAATTAGATATCCTAGTCACGATTTATCTGGCTGAACATATATCGTCTTCCCAGACAGTTCCACCTGAAGGGAACACTTCTCTACGAGAATTAGGTTCTCCTAACGACTATGCAAGATGCAGGCAAACAACGAGAACAACCGTAGAGGTTTCTCCTATAGGGTCCTTACCATAAACCCTTGCCTAGAACAAACAGACAAGGATACTTAAAAGAATTACTTCATATGAAATAGATAAGTTTACATACGTGTTTACCTCCGGGAACCCCGAAGGAAGGTACTAATAAGTTCTCTTTACCTTATACAATTAATATTACACTCCTTGCTTATAGTATACTTGCAAGGTGGTTTCTTAATACTAGTACTAAGGCTAAGGGACTGGGGCTCTTTGAAGGTTATGCTGGAGGCTCTTACTTCTCTCTGTGTGTTCTTCAGCTGGCCTGACTCCTCCTTTTATAGGCGCTGGAAAAGGAGGCTCCTCTATGCTCCGTGCTTATCTTCTCACTACTGTGTCTTCACGAGCTAGCCATCACCAGGGAGTAGCACTTGCTAGGTTTCCTTTATTTTTCTAGGGTGGAGACACCTTTGTACATGTGCCTCTAGTTTCTTACAAAGTTATATTCTTCATAGTATTTTTAGCAGTAAAATATCATTCACAATAGTGAAATGTCACTCACCGAAAGCATTTTTAGATGGATTCGGATGATTTTGAATTATTCTTTATTTTACCTTGGATATCTAATTGGATATATTAGTTATCGTGTACCACGCCCGAAATATTGATAATTTCTTATCAATTTAACTTTTCTTATATATTATGCTTTAGCTATATTGCTTATTGGTCTGGCTTGCCATGACCACCCATATCCATAGTGTCAACATCAGAAAATGATACATCAAATTTCTCATCATATGCTTTCTTCATTTCTTCAAATTTATTATTCATCTCTTGTTTTAATTCTTTAGATATTTCTTCCTTTAATTCCTTTCTTCAAATTTTTCGAGTATTTTCCAATCAATGTATTCACCATCTAAGGGATCTATTCCTTTGAGTAAGCATTCTTTATATGTAGGTTTTTTAGATGACTCCTCTTCTTTTATATTGGCATAGTATGGCGATTCTGGAGCTTTTGTGTATATTGGCATAGTATGGGGATTCTGGAGCTTTTGTGTTACGGGCTTTTTTACATTTCCATATATATTCCTTTGCAGCCGGCTCCAAGTAGTAATTTATTCCCAATATTTTATAGCTTGACTTAAAGCTTCATCGATATGTTTATATTTCTTCCATGATAACCCACCCATTAACTTTGCATCTATCTTTTGGGCTATTATTTCTTCAAAGGATATATATACTCTTGGGAGTTTTCCGTCAAATACCGCATACATGGGCTTTGGTTGTATTACTTCATGATTTTCTGAGGCTGGTATTAATTCATTTAGTAAATGAAAATATTCAACAAGGATATTTAATATTGATAACATATACCCTTTTTCTTCTCTCTTATTATTATATTGGTACTAGAAATTATGTAGAATGCATTCATGTACTTTATCTAAGATTATGTGATTTTTTGGTTTAAATTTATAAGTATTTTGTGGGAAGACAACTTGTTGTCTTCTAAGAATTTGTCTCCGTTATAATTTATTGATTTCTTCATACCTACAGGATGGGTAAACGAGTGAGCAGATTAGGTAAATGGTTATCCTTTCCTTTAATATGTTCAAATATAAATTTGTATCCATTTCCAGTAATAATATCTTCAAATAAAATCCATCTCCTCGTAGAGCTCTTGCTATTAAGCTGATCATAATATATTGCTTCACAGCCTGTTCTGACTGTAAATTCTTTGAAACCTAAATAAAGCTTGAAAGCATTTATTGCATTAATTATTGCGAGTATCTCTTTTTCAATTTATAGCTTCCAGAGGCACATCTGCATATTTTTTCTTATGTTTTAGAGGAGTATTTAGTGGGTCTTTGTTTTAATACAGCCCCCAACCTTGTTGAGATGCGTCTGTTTCAATAATGAAGTAGTTATCATCTGACGGTAAATCTAAATGTTTTAATTCTTTGACTTTCACTTTTATTATTCTTACAAGTCTAATATCTTCAGAATTAAAATATTTTTGCCTATTTTTTCTTAATTTCGCATACAAGGGTCATGTTATGTAAGGACCCCCGTTTTGCAACAGGAATGACTCATGTATTCTGTGCCATTTCCTTGGATCAAGTAGTTTGGCACACACGATACATAGTTGAATTACCAAAAGCGCATACATATGCGTCGAGTACGAATCATTACATCATAGGCCCGAAGACATTGTGTTAGAAAAAAGGACCAAACGGTCTGGAATACAGTCCAAAAACAGAATATAGATGAGCAGCAGAACGAAGGCAGCGGCATCGCCATTGCCACAGGCAACGACCGTGTCTAGACCTAGTGGGCACCCTCTTCCTCAGCAGTCTCCTCGTAGTAGGCGTATGGATCCTCCGCGGTGTCATCTTCGACTTCTGATTGAGTTTATAATTGCAAGGGTGAGTACCAACCGTACTCAGCAAGTCACCACGGCAACAATGCATATGACAAGTTTTATCCAAGGCAAGGCATAGGTTCTTTTGCGTAAAGCTAGTTTTGCAATCCTTTTCACAAACCTAGGACCTAGCATAAATGATCAAGTTTTAATACTAGAGTTTACTTTGAACAATGACGGTTCTGTCCACCATCCATTGTGATCCCACGGATAGCTTCCCGTCATTGGTTCGTCATGGTTTTCTGTGGACGTCCACCTTCCCTCCTGTCAGGAAGTGGCTCCATCAGCATAAAATTCATCGTGCATTATCCCATCCCACACAGATTAAGAATTTAGAGTCTAGCCAAGTGTAATGCATGTCCCGGTGCTCAATATCCGTGAGCACGGCTATTCGAATAGATTGGTTTACTCACACTGCAGTGGATGTACACTTTACCCGTACTCCGCAACTGCCCAACACTTGAGCCTCGTCCCAATACATGAGACTCGTCGCGGCAAAGCCTTTCGATAACCTTGCATTGGCAGTACCCGCTCCATGAACTATCATCCTCATGCACTCTAGGCGTATCTATTTCTAGCAGTGAGAGGAGTTCTGGCGCTCCCGGGAAGGGAAGTTTCACACGCACGTAAAGTTTATAGTCTAAGTTTAGATTCTCACTCTCACACACGTGGCAGTCCTACCAATGACGACACCGACGTAGGGCACGCATCGCGGCCCTACCTCAACGGCTGCCCCACCGTAGCGCACCCGCCTCACACACGGGGGTGAACCATCTATGCAAGGATACTGCCTCTGCTCGGCTATCTAGTCCGCTAGGTCTATACCCATCCGAGAAGTACGGTTGTACGAGGGTCGTTTCATGCTTAACTTCATGGCTCGGTCCTTAACTGACCGGGGACGGTGCTAGCCTTTTCCGGATACCACCCAAATCCACCATCCGCCCCAGTCGAAGACACTTGTCTAGTTTTATTTCTCCTTTCACAAAACATATCATCATATCATGGCAATGTGGCGCTCATGTCTCCACATGCCGCATCTCAATTACCTTCCCCAAAGTAATTGCCCAAGCATAAAACATTTGATAAATATGAGTATGCACGATTCCAGGATAGCATTACTAAGCATTTGTCATAATTGACAAGGGACTCATACGTAAGCATGGTTACAAGGGGATATGGGATAAACAATAATCAAGGCATGGCATAATAACAAGTAGGATATTCATCATTGCATGCAACTTTATTCGTAAACAAGACAATTTCGCAATTGGGACCAATATGTTCAAGGAATAGTGATGACTTGCCTTGCTCGAAGTCTTGTGGGTCTTGATCCTCAGTTGGACTCGCAACTCCCTCGGTGTCTAAAATTACGTGCGAAGGAAATTGAATTCACTTAGAATTCAATTAAATTCCAACAAAATCAAATTAAAGAAATAGACCGAACGTGAGCGTTGATTGTTGATATCGATTCCATTATTATTCATAAAATAGGTCTATTTCGATTTTTAATACTTTCGTCCTAAAATTATTAGCGTTAGCCAATTAGAATATTAATCCGATTTAATTTACGCGACTCGAATAAATTAGATCCCGATAGTAATACTTAACTTTTGGTGATAAATAGTTGACTAGATAATCGCAACGGCTACTTAAGCGGATACCTAATCCACGAGTAAAATTAAATAGCGATTAAATGGATATTTTAAGAAATATTAAATGGCGACGATTAATTCGGAAGTTCTAGAAATAACCGGCGAATAAATCCTCCGGTTGATATATACGCGAGTTGGCAAGACCAAACGAATGAAAATCTAAATAATCGACTAAACATTTCGCAAAAGAATAATCATTTAAATGAATAATATAATTAAGTGAATATTTGCAATTAAATAATCCGATTTAATTTTTTTTACGAGTTCCTAAAATAATTGACGACGACGGATTTACCGATTTCTTAAATTTCTCTCTTCCATTTCATTCTCTATTTTTCCCTTTTTCCTATTTTCTATTTTCTCCTTTTTTTTCTTTTTCTCTCTTTTCTTCTCTCTTTTTCTTTTCTCTCTCTTTCCTCTCGCTTTTTCTTTTTGCTTCTTCTTCCTCCCTCTCTTTTTCTTCTCTGCTTGCTCCTTCTCTGGTCCTATCCCTTCTCTCCAGCGGCAGACAGAAGGGGTGGAGGGGGGAAACTCACCGGTGGCGGCGGTTGGCGAGGCGCGCAGCGGCCTGGGGCGTGGCGGCGGCACCGAGGGGATCGGGGAGGGAGAGGTGAGGGGAGGGGAGGGAACACCGGCGGTGTGGGGGAAGGGGAAGGTGTGGGGCGGCCTCTTTATAGTGCGGGGGATGCCGGCACAGCGGTGGTCTCGAGGCGCGCGCGGCGTGGGGGAGGCGGCGACGGGCACAGGGCGCAAGGCGCGGCGCGGCCGGGGGCGTGCGCGCGGCGGCCGAGCACGGGCGATGTGCGCGGGCGGCCGGCGACAGCGTCCCGGGTGCTGCGGCAGCGGGCGGCGCGCGTGCAGGCGGGCGTGCGTGCGTGCGGCGCGGTACGGCGGCGACCGGGCGACGTGCGCGGGTACGGTGACGTGCGCACGGCGTCAGGCGCGCAGCGTGGGGAGGCGGCGACGTGCGGCGGCAACGGCGCAGGGAGCGAGGGCGCGCGCGGGGCGCGAGGGCGCGGCGGCGGCGGGCGGCGACGTGCGTGCGGTGGCTGGGGGGCGACGGACAAGATTGAACACCTGGCGGACAATGAACAGTGCCGCCAGGATTTTTTGACATTTTGGGTGATTTTTCCACTTTAAAAACCATCCAAAATTTTGTAATTTTAACTAAATGAATGTTTCCCAATATTTTTAGTGTTCCTAGATATTTCACTTCAAATTTCCATGTTTCGATAATTTATTTTTAACACATTATTCACACATATACATATGTACGTCTATGTATATATATTTATACCTAAGATTTATACTTATGCCCCTATGTATATATATATATTTACATATATGCAAAAATGCCCGCTTGAATTTGTGTCACCCTATTTCATATCTATATACATTATATACATATATATATATGCATAGGCATAGATAATTGTATATATATATGTGAAGCTTCCTATTTAAATTTATATTACCCAAATAAGTTTGTGACATTTTCATAGGATATTTTCTTTACCACAATTTTGCCTCACCATGTATTCTAGTTTGTTTTCCTTAACTGTGCACTTAGTTGATTTTTGTTTTTAGGGTTCGCGCTTAAATGGATTTGATAAATTCGAGCTTTGCAATTAAAGATCCGAATAAACGAGTGATTAGACGCAGCATGATGCAACTTAATTTAAAAGTTTTTGAAATTTCGTATTTTAATGCTTTATATACGACGGTCGAATTTTTGGGGCGTTACAAACCTACCCCCCTTAAATAAATCTCGTCCCGAGATTTCTTACCGGTTGTCGAATAGATGCGGGTACTCAGTCTTCAAGAATTCCTCGGTTTCCCAAGTAGATTCATCCTCTGTGTGGTTACTTCATTGTACCTTGTACATACGCCACACTTTGGTTCGGGTCCCTTTTTCAGCCTCATCCAAAATCTTCACAGGGTGTTCCGGATACGTGAGGTCATTACCGATGTGGATTTCTTCTAACGGGGCTTGCTCTTCTGGTACCCTTAGGCACTTCTTTAACTGCACTTTTTTAACTGGGAGACATGGAAAACAGGGTGTACATCGGAAATGTTCTCCGGTAGTTGCAACTGGTAGGCAACTTCTCCTCGTCTAGCGATTATCTGGAACGGTCCTACATACCTTGGTGCTAGCTTTCCATTGACTTTAAATCTTTTTGTACCTCTCAGCGGAGAGACCTTCAGGAATACGTAATCTCCTTCCTTAAATTCTAGGTCCCTTCTTCGAGTGTCTGCGTAACTCTTTTGACGTGACTGTGCCACCCTTAGTCGGTCACGGATTAGTCAAACCTTCTTTTCAGCCTCTCTGATTATATCCGGTCCGAATACTGCACGTTGTCCGGTCTCGGACCACATCAACGGGGTACGGCACCGTCGACCATATAATGCCTCATTTGGCGACATGTTTAAGCTAGCTTGGTAGCTGTTGTTGTAGGAGAACTCAGCGTAAGGTAGACATCTTTCCCAGTCCTTGCTAAAGTCCAATGCACAAGCTCTCAACATGTCCTCTAGGACTTGATTTGTCCTTTCAGTCTGGCCATCGGTCTGTGGGTGATATGCCGTGCTAAAACCGAGGTAGCTTCCGAGGGCCTCATGCACTTTATTCCAGAAATGGTATGTAAACTGTGTACCTCGGTCGGATATGATCCTTTTAGGCACGCCATGAAGGCATACAATCCTGGACATGTATAACTCGGCTAGCTTGGCACCGCTATAGTTTGTCTTAACAGGGATAAATCTCGCAGTTTTGGTGAGTCGATCTACGATCACCCAAATGGAATCATAATCAGTTGTGGTCTTAGGTAATCCAACAATAAAATCCATACCGATCTCATCCCATTTCCACTCTGGAATTCTGAGGGGTTGCAGCAATCCTGCTAGTCGCTGGTGTTCGGCCTACACTTTCTGGCATACGTCGCAGAGCGCTACGTACTCTGCCACATCTCGTTTCATGTTGGGCCACCAATATTCCTCCTTCAAATCCTGGTACATTTTCGTGCTCCCCGGGTGTAGGGAATAAACTGATTCATGTGCTTCCTTTAGAATTAACTTCCTCAGTCCTTCTTGCTCAGGCACGTAGATCCTCTTTTTGTACCGTAGTATTCCCTCCTCGTTAACTGAGAACTCCTTCGCACGTCCTGCGGTTATGCGCTTCTTTACCTGCCGGATTTCTTCGTCATCCTTCTGAGCTCCTTTTATTTGTGTCCTCAGCAGGGGTTGTATTTCCAGGGTATTTAACTGACCTCATGGAACTAGATGTAAGTTCAGCTGGGCTATTTCTTTTCTAAGCTCAGGGGCCATACCTCCCATTCCCAGGTGATTGCAATGGCTTTTGCAGCTTTAATGTGTCGGCTACGACGTTTGCCTTTCCTAGATGGTAGTGAACCTCTAGGTCATAATCCTTGATTAATTCTAACCACCGTTTCTGCCTTAGGTTAAGGTTGGGTTGCGTGAAGATATATTTCAGACTCTTGTGATCCGTGTAGATATCGCAATGATTTCCAATCAAATAATGCCTCCAAATTTTCAGTACATGAACAACTGCGGCCAACTCAAGATCATGGGTAGGATAATTTTCCTCGTGCGGTCGCAGTTGTCGCAAAGCATACGCCACGACTTTTCCTTCTTGCATTAATACTCCTCCCAGCCCTTGTCTCGAGGCATCGCAATATACCACAAAATCCTTCCGATTATCAAGGAGGACTAGGATAGGAGCAGCGGTTAACTTTTCTTTTAATCGTTCGAAACTTTCCTGACACTGCTCAGTCCACTTAAACTCCTTTTCCTTCTTCAGTTGCCGAGTCATAGGGCGGGCTATCCTAGAGAATCCTTCAATGAATCTCCGGTAGTATCCGTCCAATCCTAGAAAGCTTCGGATCTCTGTTACTGACTTGGGCGCTTTCCATTCGGTAACAGCCTCAACCTTAGCAGGATCTTTGCATAAAGCTGATGCTCCCGAAGTTTCTTTAGTACCAAGCGTAGATGCTCAGCATGTTCGTCTTCATCCTTGGAGTAGATGAGGATGTCGTCGATAAATACTACCACGAACTTATCCAAATACTCCATGAATACCTTGTTCATAAGATTCATGAAATAAGCCGGAGCATTGGTCAATCCAAAAGACATCATGGTAAACTCATATAATCCATAGCGTGTCGAGAACGCAGTCTTGGGAATGTCTCCAGCCCTGATCTTCAGCTGATGGTATCCGGATCGAAGATCGATCTTAGAGAATATCTTAGCTCCCTTGAGCTGATCGAAAAGATCATCCATTTGAGGTAGTGGATATTTGTTCTTGATAGTCACTTCATTCAACGAGCGGTAGTCCACACACATTCTCATGCTACCATCCTTATTCTTAACGAATAATACTGGGGCTCCCCAAGGTGATGAGCTGGGGTGTACGAATCCCTTTTCTTGTAGCTCTCTAATTTGTTTCTTAAGCTCCTCTAACTCATTGACCTGCATCCGATATGGTCTCTTGGATATAGGGGCAGTTCCGGGCATTAGGTCGATGACGAATTCGATGTCACGGTTGGGTGGCATTCCAGGTAGATCTTCAGGAAACACATTGGGGAATTTCTGAACTACAGGCATTCCTCTCAGGGGTAGCATGGTGAATATACCATCGGCATGTTCAGGTAATCCAGGGTCCTGATCCATAGTTGCTCTCATCGCTGATCCCCAGGGTGTGGTCAAAGTAACTTCTCTACGGCTGCAATCTATGATTCCTCCGTTCCTCGTTAACCAATCCATGCCCAGTATGACATCGAGGGTTTGCGGCACAAGGATCATAAGATTTGAGGGGAACACCACATCCCTAAGACGGATGGGTACATCAACACAGGCCTGGTTTACATTTATCTCACCTCCTGGTGAATGTACTATCATGGGTTTCCGGAGCTCTACTCGGTTTAGGTTGTGTTGTTGGCTAGCTTTTAGGGATATAAATGAATGCGATGCGCCTGAGTCGAAGAAAACTTTAACTGGAGTAGAATTTATAGAGAACGTACCCATTAGCACACCCTGATCCTCCTGGGCTTCTTCCGCTCGCACGTGGTTCACTTGCCGGCATCCAAATCCGGTCGCGGTCCTGCTGGTCTGCGGCGTCCTGAATAGCCCTCTCCCGGCTGTCGGGGTAGCAGTCCCTTGGATTGTCGTGGCATTAGCCCCGGTGCGGATAGGTGTCTTGTTTGGATGCGGGCACTTGTTGGCGAAATGTCCATACTCCCTGCAATTGAAACAGCTCCCCGGCCTTTTTACCCCTGTAGTAGCCTGGCTTGGCGCAGGTATGCGGTTCTGGGTAGCAACCGGCCTGTTGTAATTGTTAGGTGTAGTAGGGCGATTGGCCGTCACTATTGCGGGTTTCCATCCTGATGAGATAGCTCCTTTGGGTCGCTGAGATGCAACTTGAGGTGGGCGGTTCATGGCAAGCCTTCTTTTGCGGTTGTGCTCCACGATCTTCCGATCGTTTTCCAATCTAACCACCTTGTTGATTAGACTCTGGAAACTGTCATGAGCTTGCCCGATCATGGGTCCACGCAGCTCATCATTTAACCCTTCTATGAACTTGTCAATCTTCTCTTCCTCGTCCGCGAGATCTCCAGTCGCGTAATGGGCCAGCTGGGTGAAATGGTTCAGGTATTCCTGTACTGTGGTATTTCCTTGACGCAGTCTCCTAAACTCATTTTTCTTCATGCGCATCACTGCGGCGGGCACGAAGTTGTCACGGAAGGCGGTAGCGAACTCCTCCCAGTTTGGTTCTCCAGCATCTTCTCCTCGGGCCTCCTTATAAGTATCCCACCAGTCCCCGGCGGGTCCTTCCAGTTGGTTTACTGCGAAGATCACCTTGTCAGCTTCTCGTACTCGCACGAGGGTCAGCTTCTTCTCAATGATACGCAGCCAATCCTCAGCATCCATGGGCTCTTCTGCTGTGGCGAAAGTGGGTGGCTTAGTCCTCATGAATTCCCCAAAGTTGGATCCTCCACGATTGCCTTGATTGTTCGCGATGGCTTGCAGAAGTTGGGTCTGGGCGGCCATAATTCCGGTTAAGGTGTTTAGGTCAGGTTCGGGGGCTTCTTCATTGTTGTTCGTTGCTCGGCGTCGGCTGGCCATCTGTGTGGATTAGTTGGGTAAGTACCCTGATATTCGAACCAACCCTTATGGCTTTATCCCGATCAGGGAGTTGTTTTTGATGTGAACTTTGTTTAGTAAGCATGGTGGAATAAACTCATTCGCAACACAACAACAATATATCATAAAGAACATCATAGAGTTCACAAATCAAGATGCAAATAACTGCAGACATATGCAGCCCAAATGAAGTTCAGAACATTACAACCGCGAACTAAGACATCAAACTACTTGTCAACATATATAGGGGGAAAGGGTGTCTCGCAATCCAAAAACCATCCAAAGCGAGATCGGAGTCGTAATGAATCTCCAGTCTAGTCGTCCAGCCATCCGCAGGATCCTGGCGCAGGAAGTGGGTAGTCGCTGGCAGGTGCGAACCTGAGCTCCCCCGGCTCGGAGGTGGTAGCCTCTGGGTCTGGCTTGGTCCTCTTGTGCGGTGGTCGCGTGGTCTTGCGGGCCGTGCTGCGGGTGCGAGGGCCTCCGGCGAAGGTGATGCGGTAGGTAGGAGTCTCGTCCTCTGAAGGGTCGGTGACGTGCGACTCTATCTCCTCTGGGTCGTCCTCGTCCTTTGCCCCGGAGTCAACCTGAATTGGGGTCTCTATGCAGGACCCTGGTGGTGGGGAAGTAACAGGGGTCGGCTCAGCAACTGGCGGCTGCATCGCTGTCGGGTCCACTAGGTAGGGTCCTGACTCAGTGGCTAGGGTATCAACCAGTGCGTGAAACGCTGGCGGGTACGGTGGAGTGAGGAAAAAGTAGCGATCCCGCCCAACGGCTGCAGAAGTGGAAGCTCTAGTGGCACTAACTGTGGTGGCTCTGAGCTGCTCTGCAAGCTGACTGACGTGCTCCTGACTCACCCTCAGCTGCTCCTCAAGTGTATCCATCGTCCTGCGACGCTCGTCATGCTGGTCCGATAACTGCTGGAACTGGTCGCCGCGGGCTTGGAGCTGTGCCTTCAGTGAGTCTATCTCACCGCCCCAGGTCTGCTGCTCCTCCTCAAGCTGTAGGTGCTGTACTGTGAGGTCAGTCACCTCAGTCTCCAGCTCTACCAGACACCTGTGCTGCTCGTCGATCTCCAACAGAACTGACTCGTAACAGTCGTCAACAGCCTCCGCCCATTGGGACAGTCGGGTCACCATCGGGTTGTAGCAATCCTTTTCACAAACTCGTAGCTAGTTTTGCAATCCTTTTCACAAACCTAGGACCTAGCATAACTGATCAAGTTTTAATACCAGAGTTTACTTTGAACAATGACGGTTCTGTCCACCATCCATTGTGATCCCAAGGATAGCTTCCTGTCATTGGTTCGTCATGGTTTTCTGTGGACGTCCACCTTCCCTCCTCTCAGGAAGTGGCTCCATCAGCATAAAATTCATCGTGCATTATCCCATCCCACACAGGTTAAGAATTTAGAGTCTAGCCAAGTGTAATGCACGTCCCGGTGTTCAATATCCGCGACCACGGCTATTCGAATAGATTAGTTTACTCACACTGCAGTGGATGTACACTTTACCCGTACTCCGCAACTGCCCAACACATGAGCCTCGTCCCAACACATGAGACGCGTCGCGGCAAAGCCTTTCGATAACCTTGCATTGGCAGTACCCGCTCCATGAACTATCATCCTCATGCACTCTAGGCGTATCTATTTCTAGCAGTGAGAGGAGTTCTGGCGCTCCCGGGAAGGGAAGTTTCACACGCACGTAAAGTTTATAGTTTAAGTTTAGATTCTCACTCTCACACACGTGGCAGTCCTACCAATGACGAGACCGACGTAGGGCACGCATCGCGGCCCTACCTCAACGGCTGCCCCACCGTAGCGCACCTGCCTCACACACGGGGGTGAACCATCTATGCAAGTATACTGCCTCTGCTCGGCTATCTAGTCCGCTAGGTCTATACCCATCCGAGAAGTACGGTTGTACGAGGGTCGTTTCATGCTTAACTTCATGGCTTGGTCCTTAACTGACCGGGGATGGTGCTAGCCTTTTCCGGATACCACCCGAATCCACCATCCGCCCCAGTCGAAGACACTTGTCTAGTTTTATTTCTGCATTCACAAAACATATCATCATATCATGGCAATGTGGCGCTCATGTCTCCACATGCCGCATCTCAATTACCTTCCCCAAGGTAATTGCCCAAGCATAAAGCATTTGATAAATATGAGTATGCACGATTCCAGGATAGCATTACTAAGCATTTGTCATAATTGACAAGGGACTCATACGTAAGCATGGTTACAAGGGGATATGGGATAAACAATAATCAAGGCATGGCATAATAACAAGTAGGATATTCATCATTGCATGCAACTTTATTCGTAAACAAGACAATTTCGCAATTGGGACCAATATGTTCAAGGAATAGTGATGACTTGCCTTGCTCGAAGCCTTGCGGGTCATGATCCTCAGTTGGACTCGCAACTCCCTCGGTGTCTAAAATTACGTGCGAAGGAAATTGAATTCACTTAGAATTCAATTAAAATCGAACAAAATCCAATTGAAGAAATAGACCGAACGTGAGCGTTGATTGTTGATATCGATTCCATTATTATTCATAAAATAGTTCTATTTCGATTTTTAATACTTTCGCCCTAAAATTATTAGCGTTAGCCAATTAGAATATTAATCCGATTTAATTTACGCGACTCGAATAAATTAGATCCCGATAGTAATACTTAACTTTTGGTGATAAATAGTTGACTAGATAATCACAACGGCTACATAAGCGGATAACCTAATCAACGAGTAAAATTAAATAGCGATTAAATGAATATTTTAATAAATATTAAATAGCGACGATTAATTCGGAAGTTCTAGAAATAACCGGCGAATAAATCATCCGATTAATATATACGTGAGTTGGCAAGACCTAACGAATGAAAATCTAAATAATCGACTAAACATTCCGCACAAGAATAATCATTTAAATGAATAATCTAATTAAGTGAATATTTGCAATTAAATAATCCGATTTAATTTTTTTACGAGTTCCTAAAATAATTGACAACGAAGGATTTACCGATTTCCTAAATTTCTCTCTTCCATTTTATTCTCTATTTTCCCTTTTTCCTATTTTCTATTTTCTCCTTTTTTTCTTTCTCTCTCTCTTTTCTTCTCTCTCTTTTTCTTTTCTCTCTTTCCTCTCCCTTTCTCTTTCTGCTTCTTCTTCCTCCCTCTCTTTTTCTTCTCTGCTTTCTGGATCTCTGGTCCTATCCCCTCTCTCTCCGGCGGCAGACAGAAGGGGAGGAGGGGGGAAAACTCACCGGCGGCGGCGGTTGGCGAGGCGCGCGGCGGCCTGGGGTGCGGCGGCAGCACCGAGGGGATCGGGGAGGGAGAGGTGAGGGGAGGAGAGGGAACACCGGCGGTGTGGGGGGAAGGGGAAGGTGTGGGGTGGCCTCTTTATAGTGCAGGGGAGGCCGGCACAGCGGCGGGCTCGAGGCGCGCGTGCGGCGTGGGGGGAGGTGACGACGTGCGCGGGCGGCGGCGGCACGGGGCGCAAGGCGCGGCGCGGCCGGGGGCGTGCACGCGGCGGCCGGCGACAGCGGCCCGGGTGCGGCGGTAGCGGGCGGTGCGCGTGCAGGCGGGCGTGCATGCGTGCGGCGCGGTACAGCGGCGACCGGGCGACGTGCGTGGGTACGACGACGTGTGCACGGAGTCGTGCGCGCGGCGTGGGGAGGCGGCGGCGTGCGTGCGGTGGCAGCGGCGCGGGGCGCGAGGGCGTGGCGGCGGCGGGTGGCGACGGGCGCGTGGTGGCCTGGGGGGGCGACGGGACAGGATCGAACACCTGGCGGACAATGAACAGTGCCGCCAGGATTTTTTGACATTTTGGGTGATTTTCCCACTTTAAAAACCATCCAAAATTTTGTAATTTTAACTAAATGAATGTTGCCCAATATTTTTAGCGTTCCTAGGTATTTCACTTCAAATTTCAATGTTTCGATAATTTATTTTTGTACACATTATTCACACATATACATATGTATGTCTATGTATATATATTTATACCTAGGATTTATACTTATGCCCCTTTGTGTATATATATATTTACATATATGCAAAAATGCCCGCTTGAATTTGTGTCACCCTATTTGATGTCTATACACATTATATACATATATATATATATGCATAGTCATAGATAATTGTATATATATATGTGAAGCTTCCTATTTAAATTTATATTACCCAAATAAGTTTGTGACATTTTCATTGGATATTTTCTTTACCACAATTTTGCCTCACCACGTATTTTAATTTGTTTTCCTTAATTGTGCACTTAGTTGATTTTTGTTTTTAGGGTTCGTGCTTAAATGGATTTGATAAATTCGAGCTTTGCAATTAAAGATAAGAATAAACGAGCGATTAGACGTGGCATGATGCAACTTAATTTAAAAGTTTTTGAAATTTCGTATTTTAGTGCTTTATATTCGACGGTCGAATTTTTAGGGCGTTACATGCTAGTTTTGCCAAATTATCTATATAGTTTATTGCATAATTTACTATTCCTAAAAATTGTTGTAATTCCTTTTTATCATTCATAGTATCAGGAAATTGAAGGATTTTCTTAGCAATGTGCTCTTGTAAATGTATTCTTCCTTCCCCTATTTCATGATCTAGGAAATTGATTTTCTCTTTGCAAATTACCATATTTTCTTAGATAAAATTAATCTGTTTTGTTCTACTTTTCTAAAAAATATTTCTAAATCGGCAATATGCTCCTTATAAGTTTTTGAGAAAATTAACAAATCATCTACATATACTAATACAAATTCTTGATTTTCATTAAATATGTTTTGCATCTTTCTGTGAAATAAAGCGGGTGCATTTTTTAGTCATAGTGTCCTTGAGGACAGGTGAACGCGGTCCATTCTATAGATTATTCCGCCATTTTTACTTGCCAGAATCCAACTTTCAAATCAAACTTTGAGAAATACTTGCTACCTTGTATTGTATTGATCCATTTTTGCTTATTTGGAATATTATACGCATCTTCTATGGTATTGTCATTTAACTTATTGATGACCATTCTTGATTTACCTCTAACTTCTTCA
Organism: Oryza punctata; assembly: GCA_000573905.2. Classification (NCBI taxonomy): domain Eukaryota; kingdom Viridiplantae; phylum Streptophyta; class Magnoliopsida; order Poales; family Poaceae; genus Oryza; species Oryza punctata. Next base: position 19,803,816 of record CM002493.2, on the reverse strand, counting down.
GCATGGTTTCTTACTATGAAGGCTGCTGATCTATATGGACTCCTACTTTCCCTTATTGCTCCTAACTTTAGTAATTCTTCTATATGCATTTTAAATTTTTCTATATCCTTTGGGGTACCCTCTATTGGACATGTTTTTATTATATAGTCAGGGTTTATTATGTTTATTTTACAAATAATCAAATTTTTCTCCCAATATTTCATCGGTATTTCTCCTATTATTTGAATGTCTTCTAGTCTTTGGACAATTCTTTCAATGTCCCTTTTAGACTTAACATCTCTATACCAATTTGGGGCAAATGATTGTAGTCCTATGCACTCTATATTGGAATTTGATATATAGTAGTTGTCTATACTCTCACTAAGCTAACATTCATTATTTTTTTCTCCAGAGTCAAGATTGGGTGTCTCAAGGTTATTGAGGTTAGAGGCGGAGTAGGTTCCACCACGCTTCCATACATCTGAAATATATGAAACGTTATCTTGATATGGGATAAATGTAATTCCTTGCTCATGTATGACTGTGTTTTGTACTGATTGTTGTAGAAACCTTAGGTCAATTATCATGTCATCATTTATTATGGATAAATCTCTTATGTAATTTCATCTCTTATGTATTTGGTTCCATTAATGCATACTTCTATATTATAGGCTAATTGATTGTGAATTTTCTTTATTGCTGACATATCTGTAGAAACTTCTGCTTTATTATCATCGATTGTATGAACTATATCTGGACATTTTATAAAGTATTTATCATGAATAATATTTTTTGTCTACTAGTGCTAATATTTTATATGATACCTTAGGTGATAATTTTATTTTTACCGGAGTTCTTATTCCTAAGATTTCTTTAAAAGGCAATTTTACTATATATTTATTTCCAAAATTAGTTATGGCATCCTTTAGTTGAATTATTATAGAAGTATTACTATCTTTTAATGTTACAAATTGCTCTTTAAATTCAGGGTTTTTTATGTCCTAGTTTCTTGATTTGCTTTAATTTCACTCTTAATTTTTAAGTTCTCTAATTCTAATTCTAGTTTATTTATTCTATTTTCTAAAACTCACACTCTCCTGGATAATATGCTTTCATCTGATTCTATTTCTATCTTCTTTCTCCATCTTTGTTTATTTTCTTTTATACATTGAGCACAAGCTTGCTTTAGGCATATACTACAGGTTACTTTATTGTCATGGCTTGGGTAATAAATGAAAAAGACACATTTAATATTATAGTCACACTTTCGTCTAATCCAATCATGTCACAATTCAATTGATCCATCACTTAAACCTTTATCCCTGCTAATTCATCATTAAATCTAACTCTTCATCAGTCATTTCATATTCTTCATTGACGCTTTCAATTTCATCTATTTCTATGATAGAATATATTGATTCATCATCTTTTATTTTATCATCAAATACTAATATGTTTTCAGTTACGCTGTCTATAATTAAAACTCTCTCTTGTTCTTCATATTTACTAGAATATCTCTTTTGATCTTTATTTGGGCACGTTCTGCTTAAATGGTTAGGCGAATTGCATATAAAACATCTGCATGTTTTATCATAAGTTTTCTTTGGATTATACCTTCTTACATTTTGTTTATGTAGGAAAGGTGCTCTATTATCTGATCTTCTTAAAAAATACCTTTTCTTTGTCCTAATATTATGATTATTATTGTTCCTACTTTGATGTTTATAGTTTCTTTTATTTCTAGGCTTGTCTTCCCCATCTGATAAAGGTATTTGCAATATTTTGTTACAAAAATTATAATCCGAATGTTTCATTGAATTTTGGGCTTGTATACCCGTGCATATTTTTCTTAGATGTTTAAATACAAAGGTTATTGCTTGAGAGATATTAATTTCAGCTCCTTCAGTTTCTTTTTTATATTCTTCAAATATCATAGTTCCTAATGGATCTGGTAATTTATTAAAGTACCGTTCAAGTGTACCCTTGTTATATCCTTGTTTAGCAGTTGTAGCATTATATAAATAATACTGAGAGAATTCCTTTATGCCCTTCCAACTTGTCAGTGTTAACTTTTCTATTTCTTTCAGTCTTTCATTTTGTAGAGTTGTATAGCCAAATTCTGGATCTTCAGCTATAATAATGTTGGATATTACATTTGCAAAATTATGTGGATTACTGCTAGCACTTTTCAATTCTTTGTAGTTATTAGGATTCTTTTCAACCCATTGTTCCCATAGGAATCTAGCAGATTCTCCTAGAAATGTTTCTAAATATGTTATCCTATCTTGTACTTTGTTTCCTATATTATGTTGGTTTTGTATGTATTTTTGAACTATTAATCCTTTCCAAATGCTAATTATGTTCGGCCAATCAATGGGGTCATCTGCGGCTAAATTTAATATAGCACCATCACTCTTTTGATTTTGAAATTTTACTGGTTTCTCGAAATCTCTTCTCTTACTGCCTATATGCCTATATTGTCTTGGTATATAATTATATGAATATTCTTCTTTGCCTGGGGCCATTTCCCTACTGCCCTAGCTGGTCTTTCTCTTTCTCCTTCATTTTTACAGATCCTTCCCCATATCTTCTCCTCTTTCCCGATCCTAGGTCTACTGCCATGGCTTCCATTACATTATCTAGATTTTGAAGACCTATATCATCTAAGGAGTTTATGAAGTAATCATATTCTTCTGAGTTATCTTCTATTCATATATTTTCCATTTCCTTTATTAGGTTAGTTTCTTCTTCGCAATTCTCAAGAAATATTCTCTCATTTTCCTCCCATTGCTCTTCCTCATTCTCTACTGGGTTTCTGTCCTTCTTTTTCATGTTCAGATCGCTCGTTTAGTCTTATTTGCTCTGTTTTGCTCTCTTGGATCTTGTGGTTTTCTATAACAATGTTTTTATCTCTTTTTTGTTTCTTTATTCTGGATATTTCTCTATAGAAATAAAGTTCTTTATCTCTTAATTTAGGCCACTCACTTTTCATTGAGTTATTATATTCTACTGCTATCTCCTTTAACTTATCTTCAAAATATTTTATCTCACTATCTTAGTCTAGCTTTTCCATATATTCAGAAATGCTATGTCTTCGGTTATCTATGATATTTTTATTAGATGTTTCTGCATCTAGATCATTCGTAGTCCTGGATTTATAATTTGTAAATCTAATACTGGCATTCCCCTTACTATCTCGGTAACTTCTGTAGTTTTCAGGATGACTCAGAGTTTTACTCTTTATAAATTCACTAATTGGCCATCTTTCTCCTGCTCTTTCTTCGAAGTCTATTTTCAAAGGGCTCATAAATTTTATTCATTTAGAATGCACTTTTTCAATCACATCATTTACATTTATTTTATATTTGGAAGCACTTCTATTAGTTAATCTTCCTATAAATTCTATACTAATTAATAAATTTGTCCCTTTAAATTCTTTGTATCCTTTTGTTTGGAAACCAAAACTTATTTTATCTATGAATTCTTTTACAGGCATCATTAAGTCAGGTGCTATATAGGTTATCAACATGTTCTCATTCCTATGTCCTTCTAGATAGCCTAGTGATGCTTTTTCTATTGTGTCCCATTTTTTACCGAACAAGGTTATTAATACTATAGCTCCTAGTTTCTTTCGTGTCTTTCCTTTTATTCCTATTATATACATACCTTGGTGAATGTACTTATATCCTGCATATTTTAAATTATTTTCAAATTCTTTAGCCACTATTTTTAACTCAACTGGTTTTGTTGACACGCTTAATTCTACTTCCCTAGATATTCTGTATAACCCATTCTTACTCTCAAAGAAACCCTCACAGTAAACTTGTTGAGGTCTTATTGCCTTTAAAGTATCTCTTTGATATCTTTCGAGCTGTTTATCTACTTCCGCAACATCTTCCAGCTCATCTATATCTTCATACTTGCCTTTTTGTTTATCTGTACAATCATGTCTGCTTGCTATTCTTTTAAGGAGATACATAGATATGTCCATTTCTATGAATTGATGGCTTGTGAGGATGCAACTATGCCTGATGAAGCCAAAACTATTTCCTTTCCTTTAATAGAATTAAATTTGTCTAATAATTCTTTAATATAATCACTATTTTGTGAAATTTTATTTTGTCTTGCCTTATATTGTTCTAGCAGTCTTAATGCTGAATCTAGTTTATTATTGAGAGCAGAATGCTGTTCTATAATTTGCCTTTGTTCTTTATATACATCTTCAAGTTTTTGTTCTAAATGTTCATGCCTCTTACCCCAATTTGTGTAGAAATTGTATATTAAATCAACGATTAAATTTAGTTGACTGTTATTACAGTGCCAACTATGTTCTTAGGTATGACTTAACCTACCCCTTATATTGATATTATCTTGGTATTTATTATCTTTCCAATATTAGTGTCTAAATTTAACTTTTCTATGATTGCCAAGCTCTGATACCACTTATCTTTCTCTTTGCTTAAACTTGCTTAAAATTAACCTAGGTAGAGGTTAGGTTTGTTTAAATAATTCACTATTCCTTAGTGCTGAACACTATTTCTTAGTGCTGAAACACTATTCACTACTATTCCTTATTGCTGAAACACTGTTCAAAACCGCTTTTTCGGTTACTGTTCACTTGATTCTTTACTTAAATTCTCTTAATATTTCAGGATCTTTGTAGGGTGGTGAATCCTAAACAGCCAGTGCTTAGTTTTGAAGGTTTTAAAATCCTATTCGGTACTCGTCGTATGCCTAACCTATCTATTTATTCTGAAGTGACTTAATTATATATCCCTAGTCACGATTTATCTGGCTGAGCGTATATCGTCTCCCTAGGTAGTTCCACCCGAAGAGAACACTTCTCTACGAGCACTAGGTTCTCCTGACGCCTATGCAAGATACAGGCTAAGAACGAGAACAACCGCAAAGGTTTCTCCTCTAGGGTCCTTACCATAAACCATCTCCTAGAACAAACAGACAGGGATACTTATAAAAAATTACTTCATATTAAACATATAAGCTTACATACGGGTTTCCCTTTCGGGAACCCCGAAGGAAGGTACTAACAAGTTCTCCTTACCTTATACAGCTTATATTACACTCCTTGCTTACAGTATACTTGAAAGGTGGCTTCTTAGTACTAGTCCTAAGGCTAAGAGAGTGGGGCTCTTAGAAGGTTATGCTGGAGGCTCTTGCTTCTCCGTGTGTAATATATATATGTATGTACATATACATACATATATATATACATATACATACACACACATATATATATATTATGTACACATATATACATATATATAAATATACATAGTAAATTTGTTTGGTGCTCCATGGTGCTCGGGCTCCATGATTCAAATTGAGTATATATCCAATTCAAATGAGTACAATTTTTTTAAATGTTTAGGTATTAACATTAACTATTTTACTAACTAGTTCAAAACAAGTTTGAACTGAATTTGAACATGTTTTTGTTATATTTTGATCCTAGGTATATAAATGCAAATATATAATTAGTTAGATATGTAATAATGGATTGTGAAAAAAAGTTGAATTTGAGTTGTTTTGTTGCTAGGTATAGGTATGAATCAAATTCTTATACCTAGGTATATACTCACAATTTAAAAATTTTGAAAAAATTGAGTGAACTTGTGCTTTTCACACCACGGTGCCCGGGCACCATGGTGCCCCATGTGAGTGTCCTACATACATATACATACATATATACATATACACACACACATATATATATATCTCTATATATATTATATATATAGGCAAGACTATTCTACACCCCCTATAATATAACTATTCTATACCCCTCCCCTCCCCTCATCCCTCCCGATTCGCCCCCCACATCCTCCCGCACCTCTCCCTCCATCCCCAAGCACGCCACCTTCCTGGGCCCACCCCTCCTCCCTCACGATCCACCTCCCTCCACCCTGAGTACGCCTCCCGATCCCTGCCTCCTCCTTTTTTCTCCTGATCCCCCCTCCACTCCCCTTTTTTGAAAGAGAAAAAATAAACGAAAAATTTGCTTTCAATGGGAATTGAACTCAAGACCTTCAACTCAAATTACCACATGACACTAACCAGTAGGCTATGTCTCAATTGTGATAGATTTTTCTTAGTAAAATTTTATCTTCTCATAAGTGCTGATCCGTGTAGTATTTGGCACAGAACATGTAGTAACGATGCTGGGATGGTTGTTACTGTACACTTCAAACCATCTTACTACACTATCGGAAATCTTTTACTACACAACTACAATAGTAGTGTTCTTGTACTACTATTTTAGGTAAGAGAGGTGCATTGTCATAAGTTAGTACGGGTGCTAATAGTACTTCTCTTTGCACACACAAACTTACGTAGTAGTAGGAAGCTAAGTACATGTGTTATTATATATATTGTCTTTTTTAGAAAATAAAAAATAAATTGGTAAATTCAAGACTTGAATCCATGATCTCATAGTTAATAGCAAGCTCTTGTAACCGATCCAATAATGTTATTTGTTTTAAGAATTATTGGTTATTTCTTTTGTATCTCACTTTGTGAGAAAGAAATATGGTGACCGATTCTAATCACTTTCACTCTCACCATAGAACAAAAATAGATATGATATTACAAAACTCATAACATGTTACTATATTTCAGTAGTAATATTATCGTATAAGTACAGTAACATGTCACATTACTGCAAAACATATAGGACGTTATTGCACTTTCGATAGTAACATCGTGGTAAAATTGTAGTAAAGAAGGAATCGAAATAAAAATATATAGGTTAAAATCTCACATGCTAAATATACTTGTTACTACACAAAAGTGGGGTGTTACTACATGGTAAGTACATGTTACCACATGTTTATGCAGTAACACTATCCAATAAATGCAATAAGAAATATTGTTACTGCAAAAACTTATAGTCTTTACTACACTCTTACAGTAACATCACGATGGAATTGTAGTAACGTATAACTTACAGTAGTAACAAGTAATGCTATAGTATTAATACTTGTGGAGAGTCAAATTCCAAAAAAGTCAAGCTTTGAAGAACAATATCTCTCACGTGATGTACTATTTTTTAAATCGTTTGGACCATGATGCTAGAAAAAAGTGCTTATCAAAAGTAGATCCGTCATGACTATATTTCAACTATATTTGACTATATTTCAACTATATTTGAGTGTTGTTACTATACATAAGACACAATGTTACTGCACGGTGGTCGTCGCGTTACTGCACTGTTGCACGAGAAGAGGTGGGTGGTGGAGGGAGTTAGCAGGCGGTTTGACCAGGGTTTGACCGACGTGGGGGTGCTTTGACGGACCTTTGACTAAGGTGGGAGGTGGGTTTTGGGTCCTTATAAGGGAGGGGAGGTGGGTTTAGTCCTTGGGAGGGAGGGGGTATAGAATAGCTATTCTATACCCCAGGTGTAGAATAGTTTTGCTATATACATATATATTCCAATATATATATATATATATATAGATATACTATACCTCACCCGGGGTGCGTTATAGTTAAAACGCTCCCCACACATCAACCCACCCCCCAACCCCCACCCCCCTCCCCCCTGCGGCAAACCAACCCCCCTCCCTGTGCGCCACCATCAAACTGCCTACCAACACATTTTATCTCGCACAATTTAGTCTACGTAGGAAATAGTAAATGGATTACTTTTAGTTGTAACGACTTGTGCATTGTAACGCAATTACTACATGTTGCTGTATCTTAGTATTAGTATCTTAATTACTAAATGGTCTGATATATCTGATGTTTATTTTCTATATACGTTTATATGTTGGTTTTTATGAATATTATCATACTTCGTGTTTGTTTAACTCAAATTAGTTAAGTATGATGTTAAATTTTTTTGTACATGATAAATCATTAAAGTGCTATATTCTTTTTTTTGCTACCAAATGTTCTTTTGATTATCTATATATGTCATGTGTGTTTATTCCAAATCAGCTAAGTCTAATGTGATAATGTATTTTTTATGTGACTAATTATCAAGTTGATTCATTTTTTTATCCTTTTTTTTCAATCACGAAAGGATAACACGCTAGCAACCATCAGATCCTTTTTTGGCGGATTATTTTTCTTTCCATCCATTCCTCACGGGTCATTCCCCATCTCCAATATCCTTTCCCATTCACTGTTTCTCTAGCTAGTGTCGGCGGCGATCCCCCCGGCGGTCGCGGTGGAGATTGTCCAGGCGGTCGCGACGGAGCTCCTCCTGGCGGTCGCTGCGGAGCTCCTCCCAGAGGTCGTGGCGGAGTTGCCGCAAGAGGAGTCGGAGATCGGGCGCGATGTCATCGGCGATTGGTGACCAGGCGGCATCGGCGCTCAGTTAACAGGCTTCACCGGCACTCAGCGACCGGGCAGATCCACCCACATTTTACAAAGGTCAGAATCCTACCATCTGCCTCCAGTTTCCAAATCCTCTCCCACCCGTTTCCTCTCATTTGTAGTTAATCCTACAGACAAATGAATATGGATCGATTCTTTTTTGATGCTAAGTCCTTTATTTGATCACATCCTTATGTAGATGAAGAGTAAAGGTAAATTGCCGGATAAAGTTAGGAGCATCAAGTTCACTGGATCACAGTCAGAGTGCGAGATTTTGGTTTCTGACTCTCAATCGACACCTATTCCTAGCTAGCGCCAAGCGACCCCGGGCTGGTGAACCGATCAAGGATGTCGTAGTTGAAAAAGTCCGAAATAAAGGTCATGCGGCAGCATCAACGAATGATGCTGATGTGGTTGAGGTGATTTTTTATGTGGACTCACCCCCATCCCAAAACCTTTCACTCTATTTTTGGGATCTCTCTCATTGGTAGATGCGATGTTTTTTTGTCGTTATAGTTGAAAGTGATTTTAGTATGGACATTTTTCCTTTAATTTAGAACATTTAAAAATCCAACACGTGCTATGTCGCCTGAAACCTATGTAGCATGGTCCCCCAATTTGTTTTTCGTTATGTACTCTGGCATTTGTGTACCTTTCGGTTCAATAAATTCTTATCTTAATGGCACTGTTGGTAACGTTAATTTTTTTTCATCATTTGATTATTTTTATGAATATTATCGATCCCAAACAAAACAATTCCTCCTGATTTTCATTATAGCTCATATCATCTTGCATTTTCATAATTTTTTTGTTCTATAGAAAAATTGCAGGCCCCGGCAAACAAACAGACGGTGTACACCCGGTGCAGCCCGAAGGTTGTGCATGCTGCGTGTCGCCTCTTGTCACCCGTCCATTTACAAACATTGTTAAGGCTAGGACTGGGGAATATAGCAGATATGATGCTTGATGGGCTGGAGCAACCTGAGTTGACATCTTGGCTCATGGATCGAACTGACCCGGAAACTATAACCATACAAATTGCTGATACCAAGAAGATTGCTATTACACCATGGAAGGTCAGTATTGTCATGGGAACCCCCTTTGGCGGCGAACCGCTACAATATCCTGATCATAAACGCATGTCAGATGCTTTCTCCCAGCTGGCCAATGAGCTTGGTGTAGATTCAAGCTCTAGAATATCGGCAGAAATGTTTCTACAAAAGTTAAAACAACGGAAAGATGATCCCAGCGCTGTCCGGTTCTTCATTATGATCCTGACGAACAAGTTGCTGCTCCCATCAACGAAGTTCTATATATCGACCAAGGATGCTTGGCTAGGCATGGATCTTTGTAGAGTCGCGAAGATCGATTGGTCCAAGGCTGTTTTTGATGCCCTTCATGATAGTATAGTGTCATGGCACAAGAGTGATGGGCAAAAAAAATCGCAAACGTACATTTGCTCAAGCGTGTCGTGCCTCAATTTAAGTTTGCATTTTTAATGATTATTTCTTGTTTAGTCATTAATCCGAACTTTCTGACATATAGCCTATCAATTTTTAATTTTTCTATACACTTTAGTTTATTAACTTAATTTTCTTATGTTATTATTCTTGTTCAGTTATTATACATTGACAATCTTTACGTGAGCAAACCTGGATTGATGGTGGATTGGCTGCACACACCACGTATACAGCTTTATACAAAGGATCTCGTCGAGAAGATATGTCAGGAAGACCGATTTAAGGATGAAAATGACAAAACTGTTTTTGGTCAGCTCAATGTAAGTTTCTTATGCTTTTTCCTCTTTATCCTATCATCATTTTGATTTCATTAATCCATTTTATGATGCTGAACATACACATATTGTAATATCTCATTTTGTAGTTCAATGGCATTCTTGCTTCATGCTACAGCCACCCGGACTATGATAAGGACAAAGAGCCTCGTGGTGACAATGCTGGCACACCTTTTGCGGAGGAGTTGGTTTCAGCAGTACACATTTCTTTCCAAGCATGTTTGACACCTTGGACCCCATCTATCTGGTCTTCCTTCCAGATGATCAGAAGAAACTTGTCCTTATTGCACTTGGAGAATATGACCGTCAAGCTAAAATAAGTGCTACCAACATTTCGAGGATTATCAGGTCGGTGCAAACATGCCATGCACGTGTCAGTGACCATATTATGAGCATCCTCAGGGGCACTCTCCCCACACATCAAACACATAAAGGAGCCCAGTCATCCACAGACAAGCAATCAAACTGACATGATGACCCTGTTGGATCGCCTCCAAATTTGTTTGATGCTACCAATGTTGCTGAACCCTCACAAAAAGCAAGCACTCCTCCAAACAATGCCTTCTTGGAGGGATGTGTGCAATCTGCAAAGGACCCGGCTGCAACGGTAGTTGATCCCGCCCGGACAGGAGGATCTGTCTTGCCAACAAGACAGATCTTAGGGGATTTGGTTATACCGGATGATCCTCAACAGGCAGTCCAAGGTTCATAATGACTCAATTGCATATTCATTTCTGTAAAGTTTCACACATTATGCTTCCACGATATGTCTTACAGGTTTAAATGGAACTTCGTCGGATGGAGCAAACAAGTTACTGGTAGAACAAACAGTTTCAGTTGGAATTCAGGCGTGAGTCACCGGGGATGATTCTACAAATGTACTTTCTCATGCTGAGGTAGATCCCCAGTTGTACACTGTAGGTCAGCAATGCTCACCAGGTATGGTAGGCAATCTCGGCACCCCATCATGCCTAAACCAACTATTTTGCTTGTTGCTAATGTCTTCTGTCTAATTGCAGCAACTTTAGTGTTTCATCAAATCAATGACTACTTCTCGTATCCATTTTACTTAGAACTATAATTTATGATCAGTTAGTAATATTTTTACTTTTCATCTTGCCTACCTTCTGCAGAGTTGTAAATCTTTGAGGATAATAATTTGTCTCCCAAAGAGTAACTATTTTACTATCTATTCACAGTAATTACCTGCTGATCTTACGAAATAATCAAATAGTAATCATTTTACTTTCACGTCTAAATTTACATTTACATTACACATGTTTGCATAACCCCTTGTCATGTTTCACGCACTATAATTCGACGTTCTGGCCTGAAATTTTGTAACTTTTTTTTTGTAGCTATGCATGAATCTGAGATGGTTGCAATGGTTGCAGCTACCAATCTTCCTAAAGAGCTCAATGATGAAGACAGGATTCCTTCGCCAGACATGGTACGAGGTCTGCCGTTACTCCTGTTCAGATGGATATTCAGGAAGATATTACATCTCAGATTCCTCAGAAGGTACGTTCTCCATTCTCCAGACCTCATCCCAATATACTTAAATTTAATTTCATACAACTAATGGGTTATTTAAGTTAAATATATTTGTATTCTACTTATCTCACTCATATTATAAAATTTTGCATTATATCTTCTTTTTAAGCCATGTCCTCGCAACAATCAATCGACGGTCGTGATGATTTCACATCATTATCCTTGCCACCAGATGAGCTCTTGTCAGACTCACAGCTGGATCAAAAAATGATCAGATATGTCGCAGGGAGTGTCAACCTATCGACACAATGAAGGATGGCTGCCACCACGTTTGTCCCCTTCTTTGTTTGTCTTTCTTGCACGTTGTAAAAAAGAAAACAATTTTTGATCCCTTATGCAGGGCGATGTAGGGGCAATGCCTGGATCTAAAACAAATCCACCTCCTCTGAGGCGGACCCATAGGAGAACCAAACGGCCAGCAAGGTTTCGGTCTACACCTAAAGCTGGGCAAGGCAAACCAGTCGATAACAGTGCTGCGACTCAACTATTTGACATGGTTCTATCAGATCCGAACCGTTATGGGAGGTTTGATCCATGCCTATTTATGTACAGTCATATTGTTTAATTCATTATCTAAGAAGCAGTACATTTCAATATTTTTTAACGTCATGTCTCATTCACATTCTTTCAGTGCCATAATAATACAGTCGGAATATTGCTTTGCAAATGCTAATGATATTTTCCAGTCCTTTTCTGCGGGACACACGCCACATGCAATGTTCATAGATGCCTTTGCTGATTTCTTGGGCAAAGAAGATGGCCATAATATTCCAGATTCTGCAACCAAACGAATTTTTATTCCGACCACCATATCGGTACACATCATCTCCCTTGTTTTTCCTATTGCTCTGCATGGTTTTTCTTTTCGATTTTTTTGCTTTAACTTTGTATCCATTTCAACTGACATTCTAATTCCCCCGCAGTCGCTGCTAAACATTGAGAATGTTACTCGTGACTCGACACAGCTAAAATTCAAACTTCATGATCTTGTCGACCAGCTATGCTCCTCCTTAGGGAATGTAGATGTAACACGCGACAAACAGGCAAGTATATATCCACGCAACCAATTTTCATAGTAACTATTATAATCGTTGCACTCATGTGGCCATTATTATTTTGTTTGCTTTTACAGCTTGTTTTGCCAGTTATTCACAATGACCATTGGTCTCTCTACATCATCTACCATAACAAAAAATGTTTCGACATTTTGGATTCCAAAAACTATGAATTGATTGGTGAATCGGAGACACAGCACCACTCCCCAATGGCCCAAAAGATATTGAAGCGTCTGAGCGATGGATTTCAGCAATTCACTGGAGGTAAATATCCAAAGTTTGGGAATTATCGTAAAGGATACATCAAATGTCCAAAGATGCCTTTAGGTTCTAAAGATTCAGCTTTATACGTTATGACATTCATGGAGAAATTTGATGGAGATGCAAATAAGATCACATTCACCTCACACATGGTATTTCTTTCCTCATTTTACATTTAGAAACCATTCGAGGACCATCTAGTCCTAATGCCAATTTTGTGGTCTTGTTTCACAAAATGATGGTTTTTTCTCATTTCCAGGTTTTGTCAAAAGATCTCCGGGCGCACATTCTCCACCATCTCATCTTCAGTTGGTTCAACACTGCCCAAGATCTCCATCATGACATCGAGTTATTTCGTTGAGACGTCAATGCACAATGATAACCATAGGTTCAATCAAGCACTACGAATGTTTATAGCTTAATGTTAGCCACAGCATTTTGCAATATGTCTATCGTACAATCCTCTCATCTGGAATTTTATGTACTACTTTTACTATTCTGGAGGGGACGTTTGATATGAAAAGCGTAAACTTATGCATCATTCTATCATAATATTTTTTATTCTATACGCTACCCATAGTTCAAATTCGTAGTTCTTATCGAACACCTTATATCTCTACTTAAATGCCACCATAAGTACCCATTGTGTGGTCTGCCAAAAATAGCATTTTATAACAACAGTACTAATAGTCGTGTATCTGCATGACAAACAAACACTGATTGAGTAATATTTTTACTTTTAGTTAAAAGTAAAAATTGTTTATATTGCATCTCAAGCAAATAATAGTAACGAGTTTCCTACTAATAGTAACGAGTTTACTATTAATACTATTCGATCAGCTATCGTACAAAGCTCAAGTTTACTATTAATAGTAACGAGTTTACTACTAATAGTAACGAGCTTACTATTAATATTATCCGACAAGCTAACCTACAAAGTTCACACCGTAATTACTTTACTTGGTTTCCACAAGCACTATTCAAACATTCCAAACCTTGTGCTTCATTTCTAAGAATATTTTTTTTACACCTCAGCAATAAAACCAAATTGGAATATCAAAAAAAAAATGACTCCAGAATTTTATTAGATCCACCTCATAATAAATTTATAAATGCGTAACAAGAGAGAAAATAAAAACCGAAACTAGAGATTGAATCTATCTTAAAGTAACCCGGTTACTAACAAACTAAAACAACCTTTTCTTTGCCACTGGTGATAATTTATCACTTTTTATCTGCTCATTCGACGTCATATCGTCATAATCAATGTGATCTCTACATTCATATTCAGCAGACTACTGCCCTACGTAATCCGTTAGGTCAGACGGGGGCGATGGGCATGGTGGACTGACATATCCATAATCCATCTCCTGTAAAGTTTCTTCAATAAACGTTTGCTCGGCGGATGGTGAGGGGCGATCTGATCCAGGTGATGGAGGACTGGTCACACGGAACCAAGGGGGAAGATCCACTTCTCTCAAAACTGGAGAAGATGGCAAGCTCGATGGCGATGGCGTTCGGGAAGATCCTGCCGCAATCCTTGGCGACGCCGTTGGCTGCTTCACGGCCTTATCGTCTGGCGAATAGATCTGAACTGGGGTAGCATCTGACTCTTTCGATTTTTTTTGGTCACCCATCTTTTTGGCTCTTTGTTTATCTGCTCGTAGGGGATTTTTGTTGGTGATCAACTAGCGTCAATATATAGGGGATATATTCCAGGGATTCATCTAATAGTTTGTTAACACCCCTATCCAGATCGCAAGTTATCTTATCGAAAAAACAGTTGCAACAAAGATCTTCCTAAAAATACTCGCCTAACATGTTTTTTCTAAATACTTGGCCGTTCCAAAACAATAATTTAGCAGTATCAGATACCCATTTTTTTTACACAAAAAAAATACATTGAGGGTCGCGCAGTTTTTTTCAGGAAACTCAGACTGTTGTTACAACGAAACAATACTACCAGTTATCATATTACTCATAGTCATATCAAATTCAATCTCTGACACCTCAAAAATCTTTAAAAATCTTTTAAAAAACAAAACTTTCTGTAAACACCATTTCCATTGAGGTCTTACATTACCAGCGAAAATGTAGAGCGGATAATAATTTACATTATTTATAGCATGTAAACTACAATGTATATTCATTCCGAAAGAGACTCATAGTCCGGATCACTATGCACGTTGCAGCCTTCAGCCTCATCGCTTTGTTTGGTACTGCACCCGTCACCATTTTCCGCATCGCACTCGTCAAAAAGGTTCCTTCTCAAGGCTTTAAACCCACGACCACCAACACTTCCACTCCCTCTTGTGCGGCCTCTCTTACGTTTTCCCCTGTTGTTTGCCTCCCCAAGACTCTGGAAATTAGCAGGATTTTTAGGGCATGTAGCGATGTTGTGTCCATCTTTTAGACCACACCACCCGCAAACCCTGGTGCATTTCTTATCCCCACGCGCACCTAGCTGGACATTTTTGTTAGGGTCGCTTCTTCTGCCCTTAGTCATAGACCTTGGTGGGAGGCGTCTGTTCAATCCTTCAATATCCTGTCCACTACCCACGGATGATGGACCAGCCCTCGTTGTCTCGCCCAAACGAACTTCATCAACACCAATCTCATGTCCATCACAAGGCATTTGTATAATATCTGGGGGAATTTCTTCAAGTTGCTCCCTCAGACCTTTCAACACAGCAATAGCCCTATCGAAAGCAACCCGAGACCTCCGCCCCAACCGAACAATCTGCATAGCATCAAATGTTGTTCTATATGATTCTTTTAAACCATCTTCACCAGATTTTGGCCGATCACGACGATCAAAGTTCACATCACTTTTTGCAAGCTTCGTGTACCGACGAAGAACATAAATGTGAGGAATTCTCTCTACCTGTAAATGAACAAAAGCTCGCAGCAGATGGGGGCAGAACAATCCTGAAAATAATTCCGTTCAATGTTAATTCCATATATTAATAAAAAAAATTTTAGAAAAGGAAATTTTACCGGTATGTTCCCACTGCATGCATTCACAACCAAAGTGTCCGTTATCAACATCCGCTACCACCTTGAACTGTCGTTGGCACCAATCATGCTTCTCTGAGCGATTCATGTGAGAAACAAGCCATTGAGTTTCGTCCATACCAACCTGGGCAATCCTGAAATGCACACTTTCATCAAGTGATTCCTCGAACACCTTGAAAACTGCTCGGGTGTACACTCTTGACAACTGTAAGGCAAATAGCCATGCAGTCTTCACAATGGGTATGCCCTACCACACAATATAATTAAGTTAATTCATTATTCATCAAAATAAACATGTTATAAATTCCTACGTATAGACCTAACTCACAACCCCTGATTTCCGCGGCATCCCTCTCCTTCCTAGACACTACAACATCAAGCATCCTTCTAGCAAACCTATGTAGTGCGGTTTGATGATCTACAAAGTTACTCTTCACCATTCTGTTAAAGCTTTCGCTCCGTTGTGTTGAAGTCACCCGGCCACAATAATAATTTTTAAAATAAGCTGGAACCCAACGCTTCCTTAGATCATACAGGTTATGTAGTGTTAAGCTGTCTTCTAGACCGAATTTTTTAATGAAGTTTTCCCATGAATTCTCAAACTCCAAAGGAGTATAAGTCTGGTTAATGCACAACATCATTTCTCCCTCTATATCTTTGTTTCTATTAAAAATAGTGCTTAGATGGTCCGAATGCCCGTCTATAATGTGCCATCTGCACAACCTATGGATTGCATCAGGGAAAACACGACTAATCGCCAAAGCCATCGCTTGATCTTGGTCTGCAAAAACCGTCATTTTAAAAATGAAGTAAAAAATCCCCATTCAGTTACTTACTAATCATGAAGTAAATAAAAGTATGTAATATACCAGTCAGAATGCATCTGGGCGTAGGACTGTCACCCATGCAGTTCTTAAACGTTTCGAAAAGCCACTGAAACGAGTCTGCCCATTCATCGCTCATCAGTGCACACCCGAAAAGCATTGACTGCAGGTGATGATTCGCCCCCAACAAATATGGCCAAAGGCATTTCATAAATGTTTGTCTTGTATGTGGTGTCGAATGTAATAGCATCACCAAAATCAGTATAGTCCGCGTGCATACTTGCGTCATTCCAAAATACATTCTTCACAACCCCCTCTTCATCCAACTTTATATCCCAGTAGAACTTTGGGTTATCTTTTTTACAATCTTTGAAAAATGATAACAGCTTGCTGATGTCATCCACATTCTCAGCTCGAACATTTGCGGCTTTCCTACAAAATCAATAATATTTTAACATAATAACTTTGTCCATTTCAAGATGACAGGTCTATAATTAAATAACTATATATCTGTTTTCAAGGTCCCGTGTCGAGAAAGGAATGTTCTCTTGACCACCATGCATACTAGAAAGTACACTTATGATACTCCCATTTGGAACACGGCTTTGCTGCATTGTGTCAACAAACTCCATCAATGTTTCATCTCGATGCTTGTGTGAACGCATTTGTTTGATGGCTGATGGAGAAGGATTCAAGGTGTGATTGTGTTCAAGTACGACTTCATCAAAATGTACCTAGACAACCGCCCCATCACGAACTACATCCTTCACCTTCACAAACGCCTTACAGGATATCCTAGCAGATACCCGTCTACGTTCACGATTAGCTTCTTCTCCCCGGTATTTATTCTTTCCCTCCCGGGTGCAGCATATCTCTCTGAAAGAACGCTTCTTCCGGCTTTTTTCACATCAAAACCAGCATGGTATGAGTATCCTTCATAGAAAAGATATGCCTCTTCATACGATTCAAAAGTCATTCCTACTCTTGGGACCATTTCCTCTTTAACATTTGCACCCTGTCATCAAGTTGAATTAATTAACTTGAATTAATTAACCACTATTACAAACTCATGCTCAAAATAATATATCAAATTAAAGATCTCCATTTCGATGCCAACTATGGTCTTGTGAGTAAACCAAATTTGAAAAGCAATCAAAATTTCTAAAAAGTTTAGTACAATCTTATTAGGGGAACTTACATGCGTCTATGCAGGGGGTCGTTCAACACCTTGAGGGGATTGTGTCGATGATGATGGCCTGCCAGATTCCATGACAAGCACCGGATTTCCACCGGAATGAACACAATTCGCTCTAAAACCAGAAGTTGGGGAACAGCAAGATCGCTTCGGAGCCTCCCTCACTCGGTTACTAGGCGACTCACTACCGCTCGACATGGATGATTTTCAGATTGCAAAAAAAGGACCACGGTGAGGAAGTAACCTTCTTTTCTGTGTCTACCGTGCATGCGTCCGGGATAATTGGATCATCATCTTTACTTTCGATTAAATTATCAAATATCCAGGACGTAACTACATCCCTTAATATCGCTCTAATCCCAGGAGTAAAACAGTTTTTAACCGAAAAAGACTCACGCAGATCAACCAACTTATAAATGGACAAACTGTGGATATAAAAGTAATTTTGTTACTACTAGTCGATGACAAAATAGTAATAAAGTTACACAATGGTTTTTTTTGTTACTCGGAACAATTTTGTGCGGGAGAGTTCTTTTAAAAAAGCGTGCCATTCGAACCTAGAGCAACAAGGTTACTCAAATACCATTTGTATTTGTAACATCATTACTATCAGAAAACAACCATTATATACACGGGAATTTGTGCGGGTCTCTTCTCGTGTGCGCGATTTTCAGCCGGGGGGGCGGTGGTGGGACGGGGGGAGGGGGGTGGTTTGATGTGAGGGGAGTGTTTTAACTATAACTCACCCCGGGTGCATTTAGCGCGTCCCTATATATATATATATTGCTAGATGTTAATCCTAGCTTTGCCCCTTGGTTGTTTCTGAAGGGAGACGCGTAGGCTACGATAGCATAAAACAAAATTTTTCTACCACGTAAACCAGGAACCATGCAAGTATGAGATCATAGATCGTTACCACTCGACGCGCTGCGCAGCGGAAGTATGCGCTAAGGAGCCGAAGGAATCCTCGCGATGTAGCGCGCGCCGATGTAGAAGAAGTAGTCGATCGCAACAGCTCGACCTTCTCCTCCTCGTGTGTTCTCCTCGTCGTGCTCCCACGCCGATCAGCACCACAAGACAACGGCGCCTCCACCGGTATGCACACGTCCAGGGAAGGAACACCACGTGCAGATGTGCTAGCACCCGCGCGCGGCTAGGGTTTTCTCGTGGAGGGGAGTGGCGGCTAGGGTTTCACGTGGCGTGATCTGTTAATCCCGCCGGCCACACCCCCTCACGTATATATAGGAACCACGTCCGGGCCTCCAAGACCCATAGGAGTCCTACTTGGATTCCTATCCGAATTGAGTACATATTGGATCTCCATCCAATCCCTTTATTCCGACCCTTTAAGCGGCGACCCTTTAGGTTCATGCACACTCGGGTGCAACCCGAAAACTCCTTTTCGGTCCACGTGTCAAGAGCGGCCCCTAGCAGAATGTATTGACCCACCGAGCATACATAAAGATCATATCGACTGAACCTTTAGTGTTTACTTGTATGAACCCCTTTTCCTCACGATATCGATTAACCTCAAGGCTAGATATGTGTCATCCTCTAATAGCTCAATCATTCACTCGATCCTGTGATAGATTATATAACCTGCGATTGACTCCTCAATCACTTTTGGCATGGCCATGCACTTCCATAATCTATAACATCGAGGGGCCCAGAGATATCTCTCCATAGGAGGGACAAATCCCATCTTGATTATTCATATCCCACTACATGTTTCATAACACACCCGATGACTACTTTTATAACTACCCAGTTACGGAATAGCGTTTAGCAGTCCCTAAGTAAGTCACTACACATGTTGGAAACCATGATAATCTTAGGTCTAAGAATTCTATACCAACACTAATCGAGACCACTGATGGCACTACACAAATAGTTCTTGCAGTGTCTCATGTCGGGTCTATCCAACAACATGTTCCCCAACATGTGTCCACATTATCAATTTGGTATCTCCATACCATGATCCATGAGACATGATCATCAATCAATACATGTGCTGATCATTTAACCATATTTGTTCCACATATGATATTTGATCAGGGATCCTTTAGAAATAGCAACTTATAACATAAAGAGTCTCATAAATGAATCACATATTCATTAGCCAATATTGAGTTATCTATTTCAAGGAACAATATCAGATAAATATGTAAACATAGTATGTGATACAATCATCTCTATGATTGCCTCTAGGGCATATCACTAACAGTTTCATATTAGTCTAATGACCACTGCTGAAGCTTTTTTCTTTCTTTTTCCATGTAGATCTATAGTATACAGATCACGGTTAAAATCTTATCTTGGAACTAAACTCTAGATGTGGCTTTTCTGCCTTGCCATCGGGGAGTATTAAGCTGTGCACAAGCCGCGGGCGCTGGGTGGAAATTTTGCATGAAAACCTTCCATTTTTTGTGTAATTCAATGTAGGTCCTTTCCAAACAGTACCACTCATGCGAAGGAGAGAAAAATCGCGAATTAGGGCCGTGCTGTAAACAGTGTTCTTGCTAGTGATTGCACGAATGAGTGTTGTAGATCTTTTCGGCCTCGTCGTTCATGTTAAGGATTACACAAGTGACTGTACAACTTTTTATTCTTTCTGTTGCTGACACTTAGTTTTCCATTAGGAATGATTGGCTTCAAAGGGTTTAGGTGGTATGAGCTTTAAAATGATATTGCCACAACAAATGGTATTGCAATGAAGCATTTGAGCTCCTAATTACCCCTCCACCGTCATTGAGACACCGTCTGGAGCGTCCACGTGGAAGTAGATGGCAAATGGAGCCGAAGCCGGTTCGGCCGAACCCAGGGTTTGGCCGAACCCAGGGTTGGGGCGAACCCTGGCTGGCCCCTGCTGCCTAGCTCTTCCTCCTGGTCTCTATTGGAGAGTTCCATAGTCCATGTGTATGGTAAATGGCCCCATTTGAATGTGTTTTGTTAGGTTTGTGGGCCCGAAACTCCATAGGTTTAAATATGATTCTGTTTCTCCTGCTTCTTCATGTATATTTCATCTCAACTTTGTTGATTTGTCACCTGCATCCAAATATATACCAACGCTGTGGAAATTGTTAGAATTAAACCCTACCACTACGTTGGATGTTTTATATGTTCAGATTCATGCAAGCATTGACGACTTAGATTTGGCAGCTAACAGTCGTCCCGAGTAAAGGTTAAGGATTATTGTGGAGTAAAACTTCCTAATGATAGATACATGTATACAATCTATTCTAAGCCATACCTGTACCTGTGAACTTTACGGTGTCTATCTTACCATCTTGGGCAATTGATGAATGGAACGGTCGTGACTCAAGTCGTTCCTTTTCCTCCCATCACTTACTTGGGTTTGTCATATATTTTCACAAACTAGCTATACTCCTCAAATAGCTCTCTCTTGAATCACTCATGTGGTTTTTGATTTGTGGATCCTCACCAAGGCATATTTTGCCTATTATCCCAGTTCTAAAAGGCTATATATGTGGAGCTTGGTAGGGATCAATCGGGGCGAACCTGCATCACATATTTTGCCAAACCAAAAGACCGGTCCCAAAGAGATAGCAAGTCATACTTTTTGATCAAGAATGTGCATGTGTATGTGTATGGTAAAATGTGTGGGTGGAAAAAGGAAAATAATAACAACTCCTTTGATATACCTTTTTTTGGACATTTGAGAGAGTGCATGGCTGTTCTTTTTTTTATGATGCTCCATACTTGTGGTGTGCACGAGGGTGTCCCGATCTTTCGATGAGAAGGATAAGTCGATTAAGTGGAGCGACATTGGCAATCCGACTACAACTATCCAGGGATGTTGTGCCTTAGCAATCGTTACACCAACTCCAGAGGCAGTCGTGAATCTCGACGGATGCAGGGTCAACCCAACCACGAGGGTATTTGTTCCCGCAAGCAATCAAGAACTAGCAAGAACAAGATGAACAAGCAACTCAATTTGCGGATTAAATATGTAAGATTTAATTCAACAGAATTACCACTAGTGGGGTTCCTTAACGAGCAAACTGGCGATCTAACCGATCACGGGATTACACGGCAAATTAGCGATGCTAAACTTTGATCTAAACAAAACCCAAGTTGATCTATGGTGGCTAAGATAAATATATAGGTGGGAGAACGAGTTGGGATCATCCTCTAACCCTAAGACGCGTCCCTAACGGACTCAACTTGATACACAGCCCATTGGGTCCAAATAAGGTGACGCAGCACCGTGGACAGAAAAAGGTCTTGGTAGTAAAACGACAATTACGTCCTCTCCAGAAAAGATATGGACATGAGGATGGATCCATCTGAAAGTAGACTTGTTAAGCTTTCCATGAAGTACTTGCACGCCCAAAATAGAGTTTTCATGAAGTCGTGGTAGTCGTCACAATTTGGTGTTGTTCTGCAGTCTGAATCTAACCCGCGCGAATTCTCTTTCCTTTTTATCCTCTCCATCATTCCTAAGTAAAATAAGAGTGCACGTGTCTCCAAAGAATAAATAGGATGAATATGAACTCAAGAAAGAACTCACCTGATAGTTTAGTTGATGTGCACGAGCACGGTGTAATCGGACCATGAAATTGCACTTGTGTAGGCGTGGATGTATCGGTGGTATTGATGTCCTCATCAACTTGGATGAGCAAGACTTTATCTTTCCTTCTTTTGCATAGCCATGCCTCCCTTTTTTGTAGAAAGAACTTTGGAGGAAGAGACATAAATGATATGTAGTATTTATTTTGTGGATGATGGACGAAATGGATGATGAATGAGGGATGCTAGCTTCCAGTGTAGAAGTTTAGCATATATGCGTGTGTGTGGAGTGTGTGTGATCTTGATCATGAAAGTATGAAGAGCATCTCGCACGGGTCACAATATTTGGAGAAAGCTCAATGTAATGTCAAGCAACTAAAAGTATATAGGTTTTCAATGAGATTATTTTCTGGCCTTGGTAGGTAGTCATCGAGGAGTATTGCTTTCAAGAACTTTTTAAATTTTTGCAAAGATAAATTCCCAGTAATATGACAGTTGGATAGTCATAACCATATCACAAATATCAATCACTTAGATGAGTAAGGTTCCCTATAATAGATATTTGTTCAAAAGTGACAGGTGCTAGAAAATAATAAAATGTATACAATTTAACTAAAGGAACATTTTATTTGTTGAAAAACAACATTTTCATTTTAATTTTGGAGTCAAATTTAATTATATTCAATTTTATATCCAAATTTAGCTCGCAAAGAGGGGGGGATAAGGAAGGAGACACGCAAACCAGTCCGCATGGCGAAGGTGTGATAGAGCCAGGCTAGGTTGGGGTTAGGTGAACACTTGGTTTAGCTGACCCATCAAGGGCTTGGGGCTCCTGAATTTTGTGCACGGCTGTGGGTCTGTGTTCATCACATTGATGCGTCGAGTTGATGCTGTTGTGCGTCGTTAGTTCCAAAAAGACTTCCCCCACACTTTTTTTGTACCTGGTCTTTATTCAACCAAAACATAGAAAGCAAAATAGGCTTCCACCAGGGTGAAATACCGGTGAGCCAAACTTTCTTCAAGAAACCCTAGGGGCATGAAGTGCCTAAATTTACTTTATTTTTTTATTTTGTTTTCATTTTTTTCATTTTTCATGGAAACAACAGAGATGATGGGTAACTTAGCAGGGTGGAGATGCGAGGCGAGGATGCACAAGGTGTTTGGGATTCTTACCAGATAGATCTTACCAAGCTTTTGAATGCACTAATGTTCTGTATTTGTTCTACTTGGTTCCTTGTGCATCTCTTTTCTCATAGACCAAGGAGCGTGGTATGAGTGTTGTACACTGCTCCTTGGTTGTCTTTTTATTCCCTGCAAGAAGTTAGTGGACAACAAATACCCGAGGGACTACAAAGAATTAGAAAGATTTTATCGTGGCCTCAAGATTAGTTGTTCACATCCATCCTAAGAGAAACTGGATTGAAAACTTAAGAAGCGTGGATCCCACAAGTTTGCCATCATTTTATTTTGTCAAAATTGTTTTTTCGAGAGACACTTCTTTTACTCTGAAAACTTTTTTTCTTTCAAATTTTTATTGTTCACTCGAATTTTCGTTTAAGCGAAACTCATAGAGGGCTGAGGTAAAATTGCACCAACATAACAAAGGAGTATTTGAAAGGTGATGTGTTCCTACTTTGCATGTTAGCAGATTATTGATTTATTTCCCGGGCCCTGACATACTCCAGTGTGGATTGAAATTGAGGACTTACTCGTTAATTTGAAAACTTTCCTACAAGGGTTAGTCCACAGGAGATATATATCCAATGTCCATGAAAGTACTAGCTCTAGTGGTTCATTAATCGAATTCGACACCATGTCTAATTCGATCAAAGCTGACAATTTTAACCTAAGCACCATGCTTAATTTAAAAGGCTTATGGATATCTTGCGAAAACACCCAAACCAGAGCATATGAAAATGGACAAAGGAAATATAACCATGTATGATCAAGCCACATACAAATGGAGATAAGTATGAGTAAAAGAAATTGTTAAACCCTTTTTTTTAGAAATATTAGGACTAACACAAACTTTAAACTAAGATGACCGTGATTGATGGAACTTGTCATGACAAGCTCGTCGACCTCCCCCCACACTTTGACTTTTGTGTCCCAAGACATCAAAAACCAAAGTGTGTGATGTTGGATTCTTCTACAGAGTGTGTTCCAACACCAAGGATCACCAAAGTGTACAGTTGATGTATATACCGTGTCCTTAGGCATCGCATGACCCTCATTCTTAATCTCGACCTGAAATGGTTAGCGACCAAGAATACCCGAGGGTGCATAGCATCCTAGAAGCTGGTTCTTTCTTTTATTCGAACGAAAACTTACCCTGAAAATCCAGGATACCTCCGGCAGTGCTTTGTTTATGGTCATAAGCTCGACCATGGAGATATCATGCTGAGAGATTAGTGCCACAAACAAACACGAGATTTACAGTATTTATGATAAATATAAGCATCCACAACCATCCTTCTAAACATGTTCGAAATGAGGACCATAAGGTGGTTGTGGTTCTCGCACAAGGAGGAGGCACTAATCGAATAAGACTCTGGGGATTCTTTATGCGAGCATGAATAATGGGGAATTTTGGAAAAAAAATTCATGCTCATTTGTGAAATGTTTTCTCTCGTCTTCCAGAGTTGATGTCTCAAGCTTGTCCGTGGCCTCAAGGTTCTCATTCTCAAGATATGCATTGTGCAAGAACTGAGTTGTTTTTTGATGATCGTCGAGAACAACATTTGGAGGGCTAGAAGGACAAGGTTTAGACTTGAATGGAGGTTGTGATGGTGGTTCTATGGAGAGCAATTCAAGGGTCTCGCTAGAATCTTCATTTTGAATGAAATAATGAGCGTGATACTCTAGAAGAGATTCAGGGGACTCATGAAGCAGAACCGCCATCACTTCCTCTATTGACGCATTATCAGGAGGGGAGTCCGTCAAGGTGTTATTTGATCGGTAAAATTTATCTCCTCCTAACAAGATATCGAGGATTCCTAAAGGTGGGGTGTTGATGAGAAATTTCTCAATCGGGTGTTCAATTAGAATGTCAAAGTCTTGGATTTCAAAGACATGGAAATCCAGTATAGCCTCAATATTATCGTGTTGGATAGGGATGTTCTGTATGATCCCAAACCCTTCAATTAACTTCCCAACAGGGTGTTAGTGCTCTATGACCTAGATAGGCGAAAGTGAATGACTTAGAGATGAGGTTAGCACCGACCGTTGGACAATACTAAACGTCGACCGTATTCCCTCCTAATTGGCAAGGAATGGTGCGAGGAGAAGAGTTGATCCGAATTACTTTGGAAGAGAACTCTACTTCTTTAGCCATTTGTTACTCATGATAGTGGTTAACTTCCGAACGGTTTCCTTGAGATAATCATCTTCGATAGGATCGAGAGGTAGAGTAGGAATCAGTGGCTTCGTTCTGCTGAAATAATTCAGGATGATTCCTTAATCTTCATGGAAAACTACCGCGAATTCAGGAGCGCAACCTGGTGCTTGAATTTCTTCGGTATCCGGAGATGACTCCAGGGAGGATTATTTAGTCGAACCCGATGATGTGGAAGGTTCGAGTTCGGGTTCGGCTATCGAAGAGGTTCCTCCCGCCCTGACACAGATGCCTCGGGGAGGGGTTCAGAGCATTTCCAAATGAAGGAAGTATTTTCTGATATTCGATCAAAAATTTCCCTTCCTTCGGATTGGGTTTTATGCAAGAACGAACCTCCATCAAAGATGTCAAGGAGAAATGCAGAGTCCTTATGTAAACCCATATGGAAATGTTGCAACAAGGCATAATCAGGTACAAATAATCCAGATCATACTAATGTAATAAATCTGGCCTACGCTGCACCGATTGATTTATTATTGGTCTGTCGAAAGAACATCAACCCGAAGGCCTGTAATATGGGTAACAGGAAAGAATGCAAGGTAGAACCTGTCTTGCAACCTATCCCAGTTCCTGTTTACACCCTCAACGGTATAAATATACCATTGTTTCGCTCCCTCGTGAAGAGAAAAAGGAAACAATTTCCACTTAATGGACTCTTATGTCATGCCTTGAATCAAGAGGCATGAGCACAATTGCTCAAACTCTCGCAGATGATGGTAGGGATTTTCCTGATCTAGACCAGAAAATGGTTTTTCCATAACTATGTTTCTGAATTCGGGGTGAATCTCATAGCCAGGTGCAAGAATTGACTCCAATGAAGGAGGTGGCTCAGCCACCTTCCCAAGGAGTAGATAATTGGTAGATCGGTAGATGCTCCATGGTAGAGAAGTGTTTGTAAGAAAGCTTCTCTAATGGTAGAGCGGGGAGAAAAAAAGAAAAGAAAAGATACGAGGATGAACAAGGTTTCGATATAAATAGCAACCATTCCCCGGCAACGGCGCCAAAAATGATTGTTGGTATTTCTTACGATCATAGATAAAATCTGCAAGCGCATGGATATACCGCTGTAGTACTTCACCCAGAACTATTCCAAGGTATCGAATTTCCAACCTTTAACGAACTGTGGGATACGCAGAAATCACTGGTAATTAACAACCTAGACACCGCGTCTTACTACTTTAGTGTTTATAACTCACCATAGCAATCACTATCTATTAATGAACAATAGTGAACAATGATCTCATACACTAAATAGAAAGTAACTAAGAAATATACTTGACAGATAAATCTCAATTACTTGTATAACTGTTGACGATAAAATTTGGCAAGCATATGAATCGGAAACGGGATCCAATTCGAAGTGGATTTGAAGATGTGCGGGATTCTCGGAAACAGAGTGCGCATCGGCTGGAGACTGTATCGGTCGATACCGAGTTTAATATGGATAGGCGATACAACCGATATTGGTTACATGATCAACGTCGGGTTCATAAGAAGGATTACAATGATGTTGTCAGGCAAGGATGGCATCTAAGATTGGCAATTGTATCTATTAATTAGGATTTTGTGTAATTTCCTTATAGATATTTTTGGTAACAGTCCGCCTAAGGGATTTGTTTGTTAGTTGGAGTTCTATTAGGACAATATGAGTTGTGTCCATCACGGACAAGTTTGTAATTTCGGGTATAAATATAAGCCTGAGACCTTGTAAAAAAACACACCAGTTCAATCAATCTCGGTGCATCGCCAACCTTTTTCGTTACTTGTTTCGATGAGTTCTTATTTTTGAGTCGAGCTGCAACGGTTTCGATCTTCGACGAAGAGATAAAACTTGTTATGGCAGTTTGCATTATCGGAATTAGTGCTTACATCTTTATGATACTCTAATTCTATTGTGTGAATCTACGAGTTATCATTAGATTGTTATCTTTAGATTGACAATGCTTTCTACTTGCATCGACCGGTCTCTATCTATGGTTTTATTGATAACGGTTAGATCGACTTGTTGGTTTAAATTATGTAATATATCCACCATCCTGAAAAGGCAACCATCGGCTTGATTGTGTAGATATTTTGCTTCTTCTCATAATTAGTGCTGAATCAGTGAAGTTTGATCTATTAAGTCGTGCTTAGAATTATGATCTCTATCCTGCTTTATAGTTGTAAATAAGGATAGTACCAGAGTTTCAGCCGATCTTATTTGGCATAGTTATTTTACATAGTTATATGCTTTGTTTAATATGCTATATCTGCCCCTTATATTAGGATCTAATCTAATATAAATATACTGGACTTTCTGCCAGTCTAATTGGCGATAGTTAGATATATTTGTTGCAAGGGAATATCTTAGTATAGGGTAGTATCAGAGCTATAGCCGATACACATTTAAATCTGGATATCGGCTATAATATGAATACATATAATTGTTATTACATGTTACTTTAGACTTGGGCAATTTATACTGTCTCGGTTAAGTCCGATCTATCCGAATTGCTGATTTCTAAAGTAATATTGATTCATAGATTATATAATACTGATATTTACAGCCGGTGGACCAAGTTTAGGGTTGATTCGTCATTGAATATGCCTTACAGCCGATTCACACTTTACTGCATCGGCTAGGTTACATCACGATATGACATCGGCTTCCTAGCCGATCGATTATCATTTACTAATAAAACTTGCATGTTTCCTCTTGTTGATTGCAGGATCAAATCAACTGGCATGTCCTTGAACCCGAAAGCAAGTTTTGGACCTGCAATGGAGTTAAGCAGATCTCCCAGGCCAGTGTGTGTTTTTCGCATCAACACGCTTTTGGCACGCTCGGTGGCACATAGTGTTGTCATGACGCCTAACATCACTGAAGTCACGGAAGACAATGTTCTACCTATCACGACAGAGCAGTTGAATGAGGAGCAGAAGGAGGAGATGAAGAAATTACTGGATCAACTCCAAAGCCAGTACCTACACTCGTTCACGGTGACCCACCAAGGCACAGAGATTCAAAAAACCAAAGTCGAGTTGCCGCCGATCGCGAACACAGAGCCTAGTACATCTGGAACAAACGATGATAAAGGCAAAGAGATCAAGACTGAATCAAGCGACGAGGGACTTCATACTTTACAAGATTGTCTTGATTCCGCCGTCCATCATGCCCCGATCAATCAGTCCGGTGTACTCATGAATACATTGACCAATATGATCAAGACAATGGTAGATGACACTATAGTAAAGAGAAAGCAAAAATGACTCATCTACCTTCCAGGGGATGCTTTCCCAGGTTATAGGACTGTGAAGACAGAAATTGGTGAGAAACAGCACACGGTTTCAACCCAGGCCCCATCAGCTACCATATCTAGTGGAACTATCCCAACTATATTAACGAGACAACAGCCGATGCCTAGGGGGCAGAGTTCTACCCAATTAATGTCGGAATAGCTAATCAACATACTCAACAAACCGCCGGTCGCCGAACCTGCATATCATGTTCCTTCGGTGCCGCAGTTAATCGTGCCCCAACTGTCTTCGCAGCAGCTGATCGGGATTACTTAGCCGATTGGCCAGCAGTATATACCAGAGCCACCTCCATATGTTCCATCACAGGGTCTAGGAGCCAAGTTTAACCGTCAATATCAGCCTTATTCTCCACGAGTCTAGTATCGGCCTGAGGGATCTCCACGGTTTCAGTATCCAACACAGTTTGGTCAATACGATCAACCACAGCAGCAATATGGCGAAGGGATATCACAACTGCCGTGGGCCAATATGATTGCTGATGTGATGAGTTAGCAGTCTGGACTCAAGCCTAAAGATAACAGTAACATGTATCGGCACGCATACCTCGAATATTTTGATGGAGTGCCACTGCCAAAATCGATACAAGGTACCAGACTTTTCAAAATTCTCAGGGCAGGACAATGTGTCAACTTATGAACATGTTAGCCGTTTCCTAGCGCAATGTGGAGAAGCATCAGCTACAAAAACTCTTAGAGTTAGGTTATTCCCACTATCATTGTCTGGATCGGCATTCTCCTGGTTTTCTTCCCTACTATTGGATCGGCACTCAGTTCCATTGGGAGCTAGGCCGATCTAGAGAAGCTGACAGAGCGTGAGCTCCTCAATGGGGGACAGCGCTGGAGCAACGTGCTTCCGAACTCGAGGC
Source organism: Oryza punctata (assembly GCA_000573905.2). Classification (NCBI taxonomy): domain Eukaryota; kingdom Viridiplantae; phylum Streptophyta; class Magnoliopsida; order Poales; family Poaceae; genus Oryza; species Oryza punctata. Next base: position 19,773,715 of record CM002493.2, on the reverse strand, counting down.
GCGGGCGAGGGAGCTAGACGCGCTGGCGTGCAGTGGCGGGGCCACCGCGGGCCAGGACGACGCGCCCGATCGCCTCGCGGCGGCCGAGGATGCCATTGCCGAGCTGCAGAGGGCCCTGGACTCGCGCGCCGGGGAGCTCGAAGCTCTCTGGTTGGCGAACGAGGTTTGGCCCGTCATGCTACGGGACACCGTCGCCCTGCTGGAACGCGCGGGACGCCGGGCTAGCGTCTGGCAGGGCCGGCACCTCAAGTTCGCCAACAGCCAGACCAGCCTCGCCCACCAGATTTCCGAGATGGCCGGGGACGTGGAGAAGCTCCCCGAGGAGGCAGAGGAGGCGGTGAAATCCTCCTCGATGGACCTCGCGCGGGGGCGGTGGAGCTCGTGTTGGCGAGCTACCAGGCCCACGACCCGAATTTCTCACCGTGGGCCGTGTTCGATGAGTTCCCCCCTGGGACTAAGGCTGCTGCGCGTGCTTAGGTCCGGGAGGCCGCCGGGGCGATCATGCACAGCTTCGAGGGACGGCCCCTCGGTTCGTCTTCGCGGTGGCCTCCGATGACGAGGACGACGGCGGCGGCGAGGCTAGCGACCCGAGCGCCTCGCAGTGAACGGACGAGATGGAGTGGGCGCCGCACTCGCCTTCATGGACATCGGCGAGAAGCTCGATGCCCTGCTCTCGACAAATGCACTTGAGGAGGACTCCGTTGACACCCCGTCGGTAGAGGGCTCCCTCTGCCAACACGTACCTTTTGGAGATCCGAGCGATGCGCTCACTCCCCTCGTGATCCTCGGGTAGAGTCTCCTCTTTGAGGAACGCTTGGATCTCAGTCATCCAGGCAATCTGTCGTGGGGGGTCGGGCTGGACCTCCTTGCACCCTGAGGCCTAAACTCCGTCGGGCCCCGGGGGTGGCGTGGCAGCGTCTGGGTCCCAGGGGGAATCGGGATGCGCCGACGGGTGGGCAAGCGTTTCTTCAGAGGCGCCTAGTGGGGTTAGGGCTCATGAAGAAGCGAGCCTTGAGAGCTCATCGGCAAGCGCGTTGTCCTGCCTGGGCATGTGCCGAAGTTCTAGCCCGTCGAAATGGCACTCCATACGCCGCACTTCGCGGACGTAGGCCTCCATTTGCGGGTCGAAGCACTGGTACTCCTTGGAGACCTGGTTCATGACTAGCTGAGAGTCGCCTAACACCAGGAGGCGGCGGATCCCCATTCCAGCCGCCGCCCTGAGTCTCGCAAGGAGCCCCTCGTACTCTGCTATGTTATTGGTTGCCCGAAAATCTAGGCGAACCACATATTTGAGGACGTCCCCATTCGGCGAGGTCAAGGTGACCCCAGCGCCGATGCCCTGGAGGGCGAGAGAGCCATCAACCTGCAGCACCAAATGGCAGACATGAGGCTGTTTTCAGGGACATACCTCGGCTTCAGGGACGGGGGGCCCGAGGTCGGGTTCAGGAGTCAGGGTCCACTCTGTCACGAAATCGGCGATGGCCTAACTCTTGATCGCGTGGCATGGTTCAAAGTGTAGGTCAAACTTAAAGAGTTCGATAGCCCACTTGGCCACTCGTCCGGTACCCTCTCGGTTGTGGAGGATTCGGCAGAGGGGGTAGGATGTTACCACAGTGACCCGGTGCACCTGAAAATAATGGTGCAGTTTCCTTGAAGCCACCAGAACTGCATAAAGTATTTTCTTGGCTTGAGGATATCGGGTCTTGGCGCCTCGCAGCGCCTCACTAACGAAGTAGACTGGCCACTGCACCTTTCGGTGGGGCATAGCCTTTTCATTAGGGGCGCTGGGTTCTGGACGCTCATCACTAGAGAGGCCTCCTTGGGCCCACTCAACCTCCATGTCAGCGGCCTCGGGGCAGGGCGCATCGGGCCACTCCTCTCCCCAGTGGCCTCGGGGCCGCCCTGGGTGTCGGGGGCGCTCGATGCTGCCTGGCGAGAGAACCAGGGCCATCGCCAACCCAGGGGACCTCTTGGCCACCGTTCGGCTTAGGGGCTCCTTCATCTTTCTCTAGCCCCGGCTATTTTGCCATGGGAAGGGGCACGCTCCCCGAGGGTCTTCCTCGTCGCGCTCCACCACCAATGCCGCGCTAACTACCTGTGAGGTCACCGCGAAGGAAAGCAGCAGTGGCTCCTCGGGCTCTGGGGCCACCAGGACCGGGGAGAGCTGAGGTAAGTTTTCAATTGGTTGAGGGCTTGTTCGGCCTCCTCCATCAAGACAAATGGCCAGGAGCGCTTGCGGGGCTTGAATAGGGGTAGCGCCCTCTCTCCGAGCCTCGATATGAATCGGCTTAGGGCGGCCATGCATCTTGTGACGCACTGCACATCCCTAAGCTTGCTGGGGGGGCGCATCCTCTCTATTGCCTTAATCTTCTTGGGGTTAGCCTCTATGCCCCGGGCAGAGACTGAAAACCCGAGAAGCTTGCCTGCCGGCACGCCGAAGATGCACTTTTCGGGGTTCAGCTTCATGCGCATGGAGCGGAGACTGTCGAAGGTCTCCGTTAAATCAGAGAGCATGGTCTCCTCGTTGTATGTTTTCACAAGCAAGTCATCGAGATAGGGATCAACATTGCGCCCTATTTGGCTACCTAACGAAATGCGAGTAGTACGCTGAAAAGTATGGCCCGCATTCTTTAAACCGAAAGGCATGGTTGTATAACAATAAGTGCCTATGGGAGTAATGAACGCAGTTTTCTCCTCATCGTCCCTAGCCATGCGAATCTCATGATACCCTGAGTATGCATCTAGAAAACACAGAAGGTTGCACCCCGTAGTGGAGTCGACAATCTGATCTATGCGTGGTAGGGAATAAGGGTCCTTAGGACATGCCTTGTTGAGGTCGGTATAGTTGATGCACATCCGGAGCTTGCCTTTCGCCTTGGGGACAACAACTGGGTTCGCGAGCCACTCCGTATGAATGATCTCCCAGATGAACCCGGCCTCCAGGAGTCGTGCCACTTCTACACGGATGAAAGCCTGGCGCTCCAGGGCCTGCAACCGTACCTTCTACCGGACGGGCCTTGCGTCCAGCCGCACGGCTAGACGGTGCTTGATCACCTCCCTGGGGACCCCGGGCATATCCGACAGTTTCCACGTGAAGACATGGCGTTTGCCCGTAGGAAGAAGACGAGCGCGTCTTCCTATTTGCCGCCCAAGTGACCGCCAATCTTAGTGGTCTTGGACGGGTCGTCGCTTAACGCAACCTCCATCACGAGGACCTCGTTGTTTGAGGTCATCCGCTTCCTCGGGGTGTGCAAGGTGGAGGCTTCGGGCCGCTCATCACCACCCTCGGGCTTGGAGACCGCGGCTAGGCTGCTCGCGCGCTGCTCCGCGTAAGCCAACGCGATCTTTAGATCGCCGTGGATGGTGATCGGGCCGCTAGGGCCCGGCATCTTTATCTGGAGATAAGCGTAGTGGGTGGCCGCCATGAACATCGCCAACGCGGGCCTCCCCCGGACCGCGTTGTAGGGCAGACTGAGATCCACCACATCGAAGTCGAGCCACTCGGTGCGGATGTTGGTGGGGCCACCAGAGGTGACCGGGAAGTCGATGTGACCTAAAGGCCACGTGTGCCCTGGCGTCACACCGATGATCGGCAGGGACGGCCGGAGCTTCGTCCCCGGTGCCTTGATGATGTTGAAGGCTATAGGGGAGCGAAAGTTGAGGGAAACACCGCCGTCTATCAGGACGCGCCTCAACTTGACATTAAGATTGTGGAGAGACCACCATTGCGATCTGCCCTCCCTGGGCAACGCATGGCGGGTGGTCGGTTTGATCGAATATGATCGTGACCTCCGACCATCGCTCCCACCGCGCAGCCTCGTGGGTGGGACAGTGGCCAGAAGATCTCGCTTCATGGCCTTGAAGCTAAGATGGGACGCGTGAGCGCATGCTCCTCCATCAATGTTGGTGACGGTAGCCTCCGGCTCCTGGAAGCCCAAGTCCTCGTCGTCAGCATCCTCGGCGGGGGCCTTTTGCTTGGTGTCACCTTGCCGGTTGTGGGCAGAGGCCGTTGGGGCCTTGCCCTCGCGGCGTCCCTTCCCCTTCTCCTCTTCCCACTTCCTCACGCGCTCGGTCAAGCTCTTGACCGCGCGGCACTCAGTGAGGTCGTGGTTGGAGGTGTTGTGCACGGTGCACCATTTGCCCGCCGAGCGCTCTCCGCTAGGAGCTGCCGACGTCCTTCTTCTTGTTGTTCGCGGGCTTCCCCTTGCACTGGGACCGCGAAGCGCCATCGGCGGCGAGGATGTGACACTCGTCGTCGGAACGGGCCGACCTCTTTTTCCTCCTCTTCTCCCGTAGCCCGGAGTGGGCAGCGGACTCGGGGGTTGCCGCAGCCGCCGCTCTAGAGCCAGAGGAGTTCCAGGTTCAGGGCTCCTCCTTACGGGCCACACGGTCCGCAAGCTCAAAGAGTTGCGCGGTGGTCTGGGGCTCCTTGGAGGCTATCTTCTGGAGCATGCGGTTGTGCCGCACGCCCCCCTGAATGCGTAAATGACCGCATGAGCAGGGATGCAAGGGATGGTGTTGCAGACCTGACAAAACCGCTGGATGTATGATCGGAGGGACTCGTCGTCCTTCCACTGTACCGCGTACAAGTCTTCTTCTTCCCCTGGGCGTGGGTATGTGCCCAGGAAGTTCGTGATGAACTGCTGGCATAGATCCTCCCAGGAGTGGACCGAGGCAGGTGTCAGGTTCATCAGCCGACCCCGCGCTTGGCCTTTTAGGGCCATGGGAAAGAAGTTCGCCATGACCCTATCATCACCCCCGTGGCCTCTATCCCAGTCGTGTAGATCTGGAGGAACTCGGCGGGGTTGATGCTACCGTCGTACTTCCCGGGGATACTGGGCCGAAACTTCGGGGGCCATCGGACGTTCCAAAGACTTGCCACGAAGGCTCGGCAGCCAGCCCCAACGACTGGGGACACGAGGGGCCTGCCCCTATGGCTGGAGTGGCGAGGCGCTCCAGAGGAGGTGGCGTCCTCCCCCTCATGGGCGACACGACGCTCACCGTGCCAGCGCTCGATATTGAGCCGGGCATCTGGCCCCCTATACATGCTCTTGTGACGCCCGCGGCTAGTTAACGGTGGGTGTTGGTCGCTGCTTGTCGAGCTGTTTGTCTCGATGACGAAGAGGCGGTGGTCGCAGCGCCATATGTCCCGACCGTGGGCGATCGCCCGTTGGTGCCTAGGCGCCGCTGCGCTGTCATCACCAAATTGACCACATCATCTAGCCAGCGCTGGACAGGAGTCTCCGGGTCGGGGGCGACGGGCGGGTGGCGCAGGAGCGGACCCCGCAGCCTGGAGCGCACCCTCAGGTGTGCCGCCGTCATCATAGGTGAGGTGGCGACGCACCCTGCCGCGGCGTCTCCCTCCGTCGTCAGGCGGTGGCGAAGTCGCGGATCCCTCCGGCTTCTCGAGCGCCTTCCCCCGCCTAGGGCTTCGACCAGCGGGAGGCTTGGAGTGTGCGCCTGGCGATGAGGGTTCAACTCCCCGCCGTCATATCTGGCACTCGGAGTGGGAGTATACACCATCGCCTCTTCAGCCATAGGCTTACTTGGCGAAACTTGGCGCACACGAAAGGGAGGGAAGCTAGAAAAACACACACGCGTCCCCTACCTGGCACGCCAGTTGACGATCAAATTTGGCAAGCATGTGAATCGAAAACAAAGTCTAATTTGAAGGGGAATCTGCATCCCTAGAGAAGACCATACTGGCTGCATGTGAATCCCATATAACAGAATCTGCATCGGCTGGAAGACCGTATCGGCTGGAACCGAGTCTGACATGGATAGCCGATATGGCCGATATTGGGTGCATGATCAATATCGGGTTCGAGGAAGAGTTTGAGACAAGGATAGAGTCCAGAATTGGCAAATGTATCTATTAATTAGGATTATCTGTAATTTTCCTTATGGATATTGATGCGGACATCATTCCGTCAGATATACACAACAAGCCTCCATTGGTCATTCAAGGTCCAATCACAAGAGCTCGCGCACGACAATTGAATTTAGAGGTGAGTTCGTTCCTAAGTTCTTCTTTATATGATTTTGAGAATAGATTGCTACCTAATGATTATATTATGATTAGGAACAATGGAGAGGACAAGGAAATACTTAGAGAAGGACTTAGAGTCGTGGAAGGTCAGCGAGGACGTCCAAATCAAGGTGGAGGCTTAAACCAAGTCGACTTCGAGTCTGTTTCGGAGTCCAGGACCAGTCTGCATTAAAACAAGCGCCCAGGTTGCATACGTGCTTGGATTGGGGCGTTCTTTATATGGATGGAAAGCTAAGAAGATAATCTTTCCAATGGTTCTGGTCCCATGTCCAAATTCATTACGAGTCATCGGGAATTGACCGAACAAGTTGACCTTCAGAATCTGTTTCAGCGCTGCGACGCCGTATTTGGGCCTTTGGGCCGTGTATCGTGTTGGAGCCTATTAGGGTTGCGTCAAGGGGTGTTTGCACGACCCTGAACTCCATATATCAGTAGCCATCGCTATCTTTAGTTTGTGGGTTTTGCTTAGATTAATCTATCAAGAACAGTTTCGCCGCTAGATCGGTTTGTAGGACTCCAATTTGTGAGCTAAATCATTCATTTGCAATTTTGGTTGCAATCTTCTTTGTTCTTGTTTGTGTTCTTCGATTTGCAAGCAGGGATTAGCGCCTTCTTGGCGAGGTCAACCGAGTTTCGGCACGGTTGATAACCAGAGGAGACGTGGTGCTGCGATTGCGGGGTTCAGGAACGTGTTCGTTCAGGAAGCCGGATCGATTTGTGTTGCGCTTCAACCAAAATCGTTGATTATTAGAACCTTTCGGAAGATTGGGAACCCTAGTCTACATCAGATATTTTCGGTAAGAGTCCGTCTAAGGGACTTGTTTGCTAGTTGGATTTGTATTAGGATAATATGAGCCGTGTCCATCTTGGACAATGTTTATATTTTCGGGTATAAATATAGACCCGAGGTCTTATGAATAAAAGAACAACAGTTCAATCAATCTCGTTGCATCGCCAGCCTTTTATTCTTTTACTTTCGACGAGTTATTGCTTTCGAGTCAAGCTGCATCAGTCTGATCTTCGGCGAAGAGGTAAGTCTTGTTATGTCGGTTTGCATTATCAGAATTAGTGCTTACATCTTTATGACACTCTAATTCTATCTTGTAAATCTCCGAGTTATCATACACGTTATATAATTTAGATTGACAATGCTATCTATTCGCATCGGCCGATCTCTGTTTAGGGTTTTACCGATAACGGCTAGATTGACTTATTGGGATGAATTATATAATGTATCCACCATCCTTAAAAGGCAACCACCGGCTTGATTGTCTAGATATTATGCTTCTTTTCATACTTAATGTTGCATCAGTTAAGTTTGATCTATTCAGTCGTGTTTAGAATCATGATCTCTAGCCTGCTTTATGGTTGTTAATAGGGATAGTATCGGGGTTTCAGACGATCTTATCTGGTATAGTTGTTTTACATGGATTCATGCTTTGTTTAATCTGCTATATCTGCCCCTTCTATCAGGATCTAATCTAATATAAATATATTGGACTTAGTATCAAACTGATTGGTAATAGTTGAATATATTTGTTGCTAGAGAATATCTTAGTATAAGGTTGTATCGGAGCTATAGCCAATACATGCTTAATTCTAGACATCGGCTATGACATGAGTATATGTAATCGTTATTTCATGTTATTTTAGATTTGAGCAATTTATACTGTCTCGGTTAAGTCCAATCTATCCCAGTTGCTAATTTCTAAAGTAATATTGATATATAGATTATGTAACATAGATATTTTCAGCCGATGTATCAAATTTAGGTTTAGCTTATCATTGAGTATACCTTATAGTCGATCCATGCTATATTGCATCAGCTAGGTTACATCACGATATGACATTGGCTGCCTAGCCAATTGATTAACATTTACTAATAAACTTGCATATTTTATCTTGTTGATTGCAGGATCACATCAACTGGCATGCCTCTTGAACCCGAAAGCAAGTTTTGGACCTGCACTAGAGTAAAGCAAATCTCTCAGGCCAGTGTGTGTCTTTTGCATCAACACGCTTTTGTCATGCCCGGTGGGACCATTGTATCATCACGACGCCCAATATAACTGAAGTCACGGAAGATAACATCCTACGAATCACGATCGAACAACTGAACGAAGAACAGAGGAAGACATGAAGAAATTGCTGGACTAACTCCAAAGCCAGTACCTTCATTCGTTCGCGGTAACTCGCCGGGGCACGGTTATCCAGAAAACCAAAGTAGAGTTGCCACCGATCGTGAAAACAGAGCCAAGTACATCTGGAACAAGTGATGATAAGGGCAAAGTGGTCAAAGCCGAGTCAAGCGATGAGGAACTCCACACATTGCAAGATTGCATTGATTCGGCAGTTCATCATGCTCTCATTAACCAATCCGTAGTACTCGGGAATACCTTGAGAAATATGATCAAGACGGTGGTGGATGGTACTACAGGTGAGGAAAAAGCAAAAGGGCCCATATATCTACCAGGAGACTCCTTTCCAGGCTACAGGACTATGAAGACAGAAATTGGCAGGAAATATCACTCGTTTCAAACCCAGGCTCCATTGGCTCCCGCGTCCAGCACAAATATCCTGACGATACTGGCGAGGAAACAACCGACCACTAGGGGGTAAACTTCAACTCAGTTGACACTAGAACAATTGATGAACATACTTAACGCAAAGCTGCCCGCCGTTGAGCCAACATATCACATTCCTTCGGTTCCACAACAGCCGATTGTAATCACCCAGCCGATGGGCCAACAATGTGTATCAGAGCCACCTCGGTATGTCTCGTCTCAGGGCCTAGGGGCCAATCTTAGTAAGCAATAACAGCCTCATTCTCCACGAGCTCAGTATCAGCCTGAGGGATCTCCATGGCTCCAGTACCCAACGCAATATGGCTAATACGATCAACTGCAGCAACAGTATGGCGGAGGAGCGTCGCAACAACCGTGGGCCAATATGATTGCTGATGTGATGAGGGACAATTTGGACTTAAGCCTAAGGATAATGGAAACATGTATCAGCATCCATATCCAGAATATTTTGACCGAGTACCATTACCAAATTGATACAAGGTGCCAGATTTTTCAAAATTCTCAGGACAGGATAACGTACCAACCTATGAACATGTTAGCCGTTTCTTAGCACAGTGTTGAGAGGCATCGGCTACAGAAGCTCTAAGAGTTAGATTATTCCCACTGTCATTGTTTGGATCGGTGTTCACATGGTTTTCTGCCCTACCTTATAATTCAATCAGCGGTTGGGCCAATCTAGAAAACATTTCCATAAATACTGGCATCCAAGAGATGAAGTTGTCGGATCTTACGTCAATCAAGCAAAAACAATGCTAGATTATATCTAGAGATTCAGAGATGTTAGAAACAGATGTTATAGTTTGGCCCTGACTGATTCAAAACTAGTCGATCTGGCCTTCCAGGGACTGTTGTCACCGATATGGGAGAGATTTTCAGCTCAAGACTTTGAAAGTCTAGCACATCTAGCTCATAAGGTATCGGCTCATGAGATACAGTTCCAGGAGGCCAGAAAGTTTGCTAAGAAAGCCAACAAAGTTAATAATATCTATACTTATGATTCTGACTTCGAAGATGATGATCCAGAGGTCAATGCAGCCGAGTGGGCTAGGAATAAGAAGACAGTAGTATGCCAATGGGTTAAGAATTCGGGGAAGGAAGAAAGATTTGACATCGACATCACCAAAGCTGACAAGATATTTGATCTTCTTCAAGAAAAGCAGATTCAGTTGCCGACAGGACAGGTGATACCATGGGCTGAGGAGTTGAAGAGAGGGAAGTATTGTAAATGACATAATACAGGATCACATAGCACCAACGATTGCAAGATCTTCAGATAGCAGATTCAATCGGCCATAGAATAAGGAATGATCAAATTTGATGAAGCTAAAAGGCCGATGAAGATAGATGGCCACCCTTTCCCAGTGAACATGGTTCACACTGGAGCTAATAGGAACCAAGACGATGGAAGTAAATACCATGCAAGAGACGTCAAATCGGCTAGTATGATCAACAAATATCAGAAAAGCACCAGAGGGAAGAGGAGTCGTATTATCACGATGATGAAAGGTATTTTGATCCCCATTGGAGATGTGAATTCTTTAGATTTTGTTGGAATGAAGGGATGAAGTTACCATCTATTGAAGATTGTCCTGGTTGCAGCGATCCTGACGTTCAATATGTTGAGAGACCAAACCGGCAGAGTAGTAGTATGCATCGGCCGATTTCGCAAAGACTGTCAGTTTATCAGAGGCTTGGGCCGATCCAACATAATCACTTTATACACAAGTCACAAGGAGAAAGTGAAACCATGCAACGTCAATGGTGTCCTGCTGGAATTTTCACCAAGAGCCAGAAAAGATGCGTGTAGAGGATGACGAATAGGGAGCAATTCCAGGAGGTCGAAGATGAGATCGAATATCGGCTGAAGCGCACAAGAAAAGTTTGTGTGTGAAGAGTAAGATTGTTTCGGCCGATGAAGTCCAAGCCGATCAAGGCAAAAGTTTCCAGAACAATGGAAAAGAAGTCACATCATTTTCAACAAATATGGGTTTTATGCTACCAGCCGAGTATGCAGTTGAACAAGTTGTAGAGCAAACAATTGAATCGCAATCGGCTAAACTGATGTTGTCTCCACAGCAAGCTGTTTTTGAGAAACCAGAAGGAACTGACCATCGACACCTCAAGCCTTTATATGTCAAGAGGTTTGTTAATGGAAAGCTGATGTCAAAGATGTTGGTTGATGGAGGAGCAGCTGTCAATTTGATGCCATACTCAACCGTTAGAAAGCTTGAGAAGAATTTAGAATATTTAATTAAGACCAAAATGATTTTGAAAGACTTTGGAGGGAATCCATCCCAAACAAAGGGATTTTAAATGTGGAATTGACTGTCGGCAGTAAGACACTACTACATTTTTTGTTATTGATGGGAAGGGTCCTACAATCTGTTGCTGGGAAGAGATCGGAGCGATGCTAATTATTGTATTCCTTCGACTATGCATCAAAGTTTGATTCAATGGCAAGGTGATCAGATTGAAATCATGCCAGCCGACAGGTCAGTTAATGTAGCTAGTGCCGATTTGTCTGTGGGAGATGGAAGGCATTGATTATTTATCTGGAAAAGTTTGGCAAGGGGATTATCTAAGAGTTTCTGATTATGATATACAACCAACAGGAGATGGAGAGCCCCAATTATTACTTTGAGGACACCGTGGAGGGTTCTAATTTTTACACAAAGGATACTGTAGATGATCTCGATGCCAAGCTGGGGCAAGGATTTATGTCGGCCGATGAATTAGAAGAAGTGAACATTGGACCAGGCGATAGACCTAGGCCGACATATATTAGTAAATGTTTGACAGAGGAATTTAAATGTAAATTAATAGCACTTTTGAAAAATTATAGAGATTGTTTTGCCTGGGAGTACTATGAAATGTCAGGACTTAGCCGATCAATTGTCGAACATCGGCTCCCTATCAAACCTGGTTATCGGCCATACAAGTAACCCGCAAGATGTTGTATAGCTGAGACGTATGATGCTATTAAGGCCGAAATTACAACACTTTATGATGTTAACTTTATCAGACCATGCCGATATGCTGAGTGGATTTCAAATATAGTACCAGTGATCAAGAAGAATGGCAAGGTTAGAGTTTGTATCGATTTTTGAGATTTGACCAAGGCCACTCCTAAGGATGAATACCCAATGCCGATTGCCGATCAATTGGTTGATGCAGCATGTGGGCACAAGATTATCAGTTTCATGAATGGTAATGCAGGATATAATCAAATCTTTATGGCTGAGGAAGACGTTCACCAGACTACTTTTCGATGTCCTGGTGCAATCGGGTTGTATGAGTGGGTTGTTATGACTTTTGGATTGAGTAGTGCTGCTCCTACGTATGAGAGAGCGATGAATTATATATTTCATGATATTATCGGTTTGTTGGTTGAGATATATATCGATAATGTGGTAGCCAAGTCTAAAGAGATTGATGAACATATAGCCGATTTAGGAAGAGTTTTGGAAAGAGCAAGGAAATATGGACTGAGAATGAATCCAACCAAGTGTGTCTTTGGTGTATCGGCTCGACAGTTCCTTGGATTTTTGGTACATGAGAGGGGGATGGAGATACCTTAGTATGGAATTAAGTTGTTGAATTCTTCACCTTATTATGCACAAGCTAATGGGCAGGCTGAGCATCAAACAAAAGCTTGATCAAGTTGGTTAAAAAGAAGATCGTTGAATATCCAAGAGGTGGCATACTATATTTGCTGAGGCATTATGGTCCTATCGGATGGCTTGTCATGGTGCTATTCAGGTGCCACCATATCAGTTGGTTTATGGACATAAAACTGTGTTATCATGGGAAACTAACATCGGCTCCAGAAGGATTTCTTTGCAAGATGAGTTGACAACCGATGATTACCATAACTAGATGCTGGGGCGCGCCATTAGCGCGCCACCTGCATATATCTTTTAATTATTTGTTCCTACAATTTTTGGTTGAAGCACACTTGCTTTAAATACCATCATTTTGAAGCATTTTTTTCCTACCATAAGCTAATATGTTTCGTCATTCGTCTTTCTAACCTAAGCAACTCAACTTATTCACAATACTAAAAAAGTGATGGACAATAAGAAAAACAGAAAAACAGGTTCTACTTACATGTTAGGAAAGAACTATAAGGACCCAATACTAAATATAAAAAATATTCAGTACACAAAATCAATGTTTATCGCTTCCCTAGAAACTCACATGTTCAAGTTTGATCTAATAACAAACAAATATCTGTAATGAAATAACGCTAAGTATCATATACTCAACTCTACGACAACCATGCTTTTAGGGAGACTTTGAACCCTAGAAAACCAACAACTTCATTTCAGCAGACACACCAAAAATTGACAATGTCATTATTTTTTCTTCCTAGGTAGTAATCACAAAAAGAAGTGAACCACACTTAACTTGGTATTGCATATATAATGCTAAAAGCTAACAGAAAGCCTCACAAATTTACAACAATGTTGCATTCACATCCTATGAGAGTTCAACAAAAGGAGAAACAAATCAATACTGTGTTAGCTACTTTGTACCAGAAGCCATGTTGAATTGTTGATGATCTACATAAACTTCAATCAACAAGATCTCACATTCACGAAGAATTTTACCGAGCTTATGACATAAAATGAACTGAAGGTTTTTCAAAACCTTGAGCAAATAAAGAGATGCTAAAGAACTCCATACTGTTTTCAAGCCCAGAGATAGTTTAGAAGAAAATAAGGGGCCAGTAGAACCACATGGGAGCAAAGCAGCAGTTTGTTGCCAATCAGGGGGACTAAGAAAGGCCTTGAGCTCTAAATAGTTAATAGAGGTGAGATTGCCGACTGGTTTCTATCGGCCACACAGATAGAATATCACTCGTAACAGTAAGTAGTCAACAATACCTTGAGATGCATCACTACAAATCAAGAAGGCAGCTGCACTCCTTTGGTGTAGGGCCTGGTGTAGATCACATTGAGGCTAAGAATTAGTCAGCCCAAGGCAATAGCCGTTGTTGTAATGAAGAGGTTTTTTGTTGCAGTGATTCAATGTGATCTCGGCAGCAAACAAAATACAAAACCATCTGAATTCATGCAACAAAATTCTTGACTCGTTATAATTAAGCTCAACAAATATAATAGGCTTTCATTGGCTGATTCAAATTGTCGAATTGAAGGATTTCCTATAAAACATAGCAATAAAAATGAACTACTTTTCTTGTACTGTTAGTTTAAAGAACATGGCAATATAAGAGGGAAAATAAACTAATATGAAACCTCCTGTAAAGAAAATGGCACCAAGTTGGCGCAAGTGGCTATTTCGTCAGTCATCAATCGATGAAAGAATTGAGTAGTTCCATACCTTTTAGCTTGTTAAAGAGAAACCATCAACAGACATATTTTCGCTGCAAAACACAAGCCATTTTATAAATAAGGGAGGGATGAAAAATCAGATCAGATCCAGAATAGATTAAAGAAGCAAGGTCAACTTACCACATATCTAAATTTCAATGTTGAACCCACCACAAATAAATTGTTAGCCCTACGAAACATTTGATATTTAAATTCTATATGGGAAAAAATTGATTGAACATGAAAGTATTCCAGTTCAGGAAAATATATATAAATTCAGGTTTGACATATATAGCGCGCCTCCTGTATGTAACTGTGATTGCATGCTTTTATTATGATGTGCAATTAATCCAAATGAGTGCTAACTAATTAATATTAGTTGTTTGTGGTTGTTGCATTTATCGGTTTTCTTAAGATTTTGTTAACCAGTCTTAACATGTGTGCCAACTATTTTAAAAAAAATATTGACACTGCATATAAAATGTGTACACACATAATCTGTACATACTGTACATGGAAACAGTCATGGAAAAGGAGCACAAAGCAAAAATAGCTATACTAAAGGTGCTCAACTTTGGCTCCAAATTCACCCAGGGAAGAGAAAGGAAGAACCGACAGCCCGTTGATACAAACTCAAATACAGGAGAATCCTACTGCAAGAAGATATTTTCAGGGGAAAAAGATGGCAAAAAAGTTTACGTTTTCTTTTAGCCATTAATAGAAGAACAAATTGTACAACCATGAAAGTAATCTACCTTTGGATACGAAAGACCAAAGACTAATCTCAATAAAAATGCATAATTAGAGATTGTTTTTTCATCTCTCAGTGCATGTTTGGCTTTCACACAATAGTAGTTTTCTCAAAGGACCTAGTGCTTTATTCTTACCTAATGATTAACATGCCTGTGACAAATAGGAAAATAATTCCTAGCTGATTGTAATTTAGGCAACAAAGGACAGGTCAATATAAACCTGTTGTTCTTATGGCAAAGGATATACATCGCCCGATAGTGTGCCATGTGTTTGACAGTCTACTCCATCCAGGTACCTATGAGGAAGGAGAACACGCTATTATAATTCAAAAGGAACCTTTATGCTACCCCTTTACAACAAATCAAGGAGCTCCATACCTGATTTTGGTGTATTGGCTGGACAATTCCTTGGATTTTTAGTGCATGAAAGAGGAATTAAAACACCTGAGAGGAGTATTAATGCTATCAAAGAAATAAAACCTCTAGAAGACAAGACGAAATTATAATTATTGATCGGCAAGATTAATTTTGTAAGACGGTTTATATCTAATTTGTCTGGGAGGATAGAGCCATTCACTCCATTGCTCAGATTGAAAGCCAATCAGGAGTTTGTTTGGGGGATAGAAGCAACAAAAGTTTTGGATAGTATAAAGGAATATTTGAGTACTCCTCCAGTCCTTATTCCACCACAGAAAGGGATTCCTTTTAAGCTGTATCTGTCAGCCAATCAGAACACCATCGGCTCTATCCTTATCCAAGAGGTTGAAGGTAAAGAACGAGTTATATTTAATATGAGTAGAAGACTTTTGGATGTAGAGACCAGATATTCACCGGTGGAAAAGTTGTGTTTATGTTTATATTTTTCTTGTACAAAGTTAAGACATTATTTGCTTTCCAATGAATGCACGATAGTTTGTAAGGCCGATGTTGTATGATATATGTTATCGGCTACAGTTTTGAAGGGGAGGATTGAAAAGTGGAATTTTTCTTTGTCAAAATTTGAGCTATGATATGAATCGGCTAAGGCAACTAAGGGGCAAGCGATAGCTGATTTTATAGTTGAACACCGGGGTAGCTCAGTCGAACATGTTGAAATTATGTCTTGGACATTATTTTTTGATGGATCAGTTTGCACTCATGGATGTGTTATCGGCTTGGTGATCATATCGCCTAGGGGGCAAATTTCCAGTTTGCTTTCACTATTAAACCTTATTCAACCAATAATCAAACTGAGTATGAGGCAGTTCTGAAAGGTTTACAGTTGTTGAAAGAGGTTGAAGCCGATGCTGTTGAGATCATGGGTGATTTGTTATTAGTAATTAGCCAATTTTCTGGAGAATATGAGTATAAGAATGATGTTTTCATGGTTTACAATGAGAAGTGTCAAGAGATGATGAAAACTTTCAAGATAGTTACTTTGAACCATATTCTTCGAGAACAAAATGTTGAGGTTAATGATTTAGCTCAAGGAGCATCGGGTTACAAGCCGATGTTGAAAGATGTAGAGGTAGACGTTGCATGTTTTCATGACGATGACTGGAGATTTTAGATAATTGAGTATCTAAAGGATCCTTCTAGATCGGCGTGCAGGAAGTTGAGGTATAAAACTCTTAAATATGTTCTGTTGGACGGTGAATTATACCATCGGACTATTGATGGGGTTTTATTAAGATGTTTGAGCTTAGACGAAGCAAAAATTGTTATGTGTGAGGTACATGAGGGGATATGTGGTACTCATCAATCGACTCTCATGTGTAAGGTACATGAGGGGATATGTGGTACTCATCAATCGGCTCATAAGATGAAGTGGCTGATTGGGAGAGTGGGATACTTTTGGCTGACAATGCTGGAAGATTATTTTAGATATTATAAAGGATGTCACGATTGTCAGAAGTTTGGAAATATTCAAAGAGCACCAGCATCGGCTACGAATCTAATTATTAAGCCATGGCTGTTCAGAGGTTGGGGAATTGATATGATCGGCCAGATCAATCCACCATCGAGGAAAGGTCATAAGTTTATATTGGTTGCTATTGATTATTTTACTAAGTGGGTTGAAGCTATTCCTCTCAAGAAAGTTGATACCAAAGATCCAATAGAGTTTATTAAGGAACATACCATATATAGATTTGGTTAGCCACAGACAATAACAACTGATCAAGGATCTATCTTTGTTCCCGATGTGTTTGTTCAATTTGCCGATAGTATGGGGATTAAGTTGTTGAATTCTTCACCATATTATGCATAGGCTAACGGGCAGGTTGAAGCATCTAATAAGAGTCCAATCAAGTTCGTTAAGAGGAAGATTGCTAAATATCCCAAGAGGTGGCATACTATATTTGCTGAGACATTATAATCCTATCGGATGGCTTGTCATAGTGCTATTCAGGTGCCACCATATCAGTTGGCTTATGATCACGAAGTTGTGTTACCATGTGAAACTAATATCGGTTCAAGAAGGATTTCTTTGCAAGATGAGTTGACAGCCAATGATTACAATAATTTGATGGTTGATGAGTCAGAAGAGTTGGTTCAATCTAGATTGCGTGCTCTCGAGAAGGTTAGAAGAGATAAAGAGAGGGTGGCTAGGCATTATAATAAAAAGGTTGTACCAAAATGTTTTGAGGAAGATGAACTTGTGTGGAAATTGGTGTTGCCGATAGGAACAAGAGATAACAAATTTGGAAAGTGGTCACCGAATTGGGAAGGGCCTTTTCGATCCATAAGTGTGTTTCCAAGGGAGTTTATATGTTAAAAGGACTTGACGAAGAAGTTTTTGGGAGAGCTCTGAATGGAAAATATTTTAAGAAATATTATCCAAGTGTTTGGATTGGTTCATAATCGACTGAGTTATGCCGATGTTTGTTTGATAGCCGATGTTGTTTTCATCGCCTTTAGATGGCCGATATTTCTTATTGCCCATAGATATTATATAAGTTTGCAGCATGATGTTCCCTACTGCAAACTTGGGGGGCATGGAGATAAAATTTGGAGATTTTTAAAAGATTTTGAAAGCAAAAATTGAAGATTGTATTGATAAGTTCAAATCGGCTCGATGGCCGATGGAAACATTTACATGAGTTAAAATCGGCTCCAGGGCCGATGATAGTGTGGTTACATCAAAAATTGCAAGTATCAGAAATTGTTTGGATCTATTACATCAAGACAGATATGTTTGGATGGTCGATATTGCACGCTGCCTAATCTACTCTACTTTATCTATCGCCTGAGCATTAGCTACATCTGTTCGAGGAATTGGCTTGAGACATTTGCTCAGGGAAGATAGATGTTTGATAGAACTCTTGAGCTTTGATTTTTGAGCTTCGATAGCTTTGGGCAGATCGGCTAACTTTTGCTCTTCAGAAGCTATATCAGATTTGCACTCAATCTGTTAATGTTCAGTTGAGTTGAATTTGGACCAACCTCTAGTTCATCCAACTTTGTCTTCTCATCATTTAACTTGCTGTCGGCTGGTTTGTATGGTGGCTTCAAGAGATGAACATTCAAGCCGATCAGCAATCCTTTGTGTTGCTCTCTCAAGTTTAAAGCGATGTTGTTCAAGGAAGACGGCTGGAGATACCTTATCAACAAGCTCATCAGGGATTTAGTCTTAGATGTCTTGGAATCTTGCGCTGATTGGTCCACAATCTACGACTAGGGCATCTAAAAAAGCCCCTAGCCGATCAGAAATATCAGCTAGTTAGGTCTTTAGGTCTTCACATAATGGAGATGTGGCTTTGCTTGTTGTATCCTCCTCTTCCTCATCCAGAAATTGCTTTATATCGAAGGAGAACATATTGGCTAAGAGCTGAAGATGAAGAAAGATGCTATGAGTAATGGATTTAGATAAGCCGATATGTGAGAAGTTTGACATATACTTACAGGAACTTGAGGAGTTGGAGTCACAATGATTGCTTCATCATCATGATGGCTTGCATCTGCCGATGGGGTATGTTCACTTGGGTATTGCTGAGGAGGTGATGGAGGTTGTGGAGGATGAATTAATAAGGAGTGTTGTTTAGTATCGGTTGAAGAAAACTGAAATTAGAATTGGTAAAGAGATTACGGATGTCGGTGGTGGAGTTGGTTTCTTCCTGGCAGCCACATATTTCTTCTTCGGCTGAAAGACATAGTTGAGTTATAAAGCATAATGTTCAAACAGAGATGAAGGTTTTGAAAGATGTATACCTGTGCTTTTCGGGGATGGTGTTTTGGAGGACTTGGAGTTTTAACTGGCCCTGATTGGACAGCTGGTGGTGTATCGGCTCTGTAAGTTGTAGCTTCTGCCGTCTCACTAATTTGGCTTGCTGCCTCATTTATAGCTTCCTCCATCTCAATTTCTTTCAAATACTCTTCCACCTCTTGGTCCAAGGGAAGATTCTTATCGACTGATATCTTTTGTCTCTTGGTGGATTTTTTCTGAGTGATAGAAGGCTTGATGGTAGCTTGCTTTGTCCTTTTGCGCTTATCACTAGTTGGTGTCGGCTCTCTAATTTGACCTTGAAGTAGGGAAGCTACCCTAGGAGCATTGAAATCGATGAAAGAAGGAGTTGGGCCACAGCCGTTTGGAAGCTTTGCAGTGGCATATTCTATCGGCTGGCCATTTCGGCTGACGAGAGGAGGGGTGACTCAGATATCTGCAAGAATAGAACAAGGATTAGTAAATAACAAGAAGTTGTCAAGACATAATAAAAGAAATAAGAGAAGATAACTTACTCGAGGAACAAGGTCAGGTGATATTCTTGTTAAGTATGTTTGAGCCGATAGATGGAATATGTGTGTTTTCCATTCGGACCACCATCTATCAAAAAGGATGCTCCTCATCAAAATGATGTTAAATCTAACAATGCTACCAAGAGAAGGACCAGATTTATTCAGGAGCTTGTCCATCATCAAAGCCGATACTATTTCTCCTCTGGTCTAAATCTTGTCAGAGAAGTACAAGCCGATTGGAAGCTGTCCCATACCAAGTTGGCGAGCAGCAACTATTGGATGGTAGACTTCATACTATGGTTGTACATTCCTGCCTTGAGATATGCCTGTGGGGAGAATGCAGGGGGAGATTGCTGCAGTCAAGACCTCTCTAGGTTTCTCAAACGTTTCATCATTGATCTCATCTAGTCTGAAATCAGCTGGCAGTTCATATTGAGAGAAAGATTCATAAGCAAACCAGATTCTGTTATCTCTGGGGAATCCATCATAGAAGTTCCCAAACCAGTTCTGAAAATGCTCTGCCGATGGTCCTGAACCAGCATAGCTAGTAGCTGCCTCTCCAAAAGATATACATCTACGTGCTGAGTTGGAGTCATCATCATTATCCTTTGGATCGGCTAGAGAAGGGAACTCAGCTTCATGAAGCGCTGGTCTCAATACTACTTTTAGGGTGGGTAGGTTAAGCCAGAGTTGTACAAACCACCAAGGGCCACCTGTGCTGACATTTGAGTCCATGATAAGTTTAGCTGGTGACTGGTACAAGGTTTGGTACACTACACCTAGCAAGTATTTGCCCAGATGAAATTGCTTCTTTGATACCATGGCTTCGGCTAGATGTTGCTAGTTGGCTGTTGGACCGTAAGTAGAGCCGCACAAGAGGAACTTGTCCAATGACATGAGGAGAAAGGCAGTATGCTCTCTGGCTGATACTGGACCTATCCCTATGTTCTCTGAGATGAAACCTGACCACCCTCCAATATTCTTAGTCTTAAATCTGTGGGTGCACTTGGTCTTCAAACTAATAGGATTAGCTGATGTGGTGATGTCGAGACCAGTGATCATAACGATCTCAAGTAGGGTAGGGCTCATCGGCCCATGGTTAAACATAAAGGTATTAAGGGTATTGGAACAGAAATATGCAGTAGCCGATAACATTGGTTCTTCTTTCTTCATATCGGCTACTGACAGAGATAAGCACTGGGCTATTCCCATCTCGTACCAGTGATCTTGTTTGCTCGCGGCAATTCTCTTATACCAATTAGTCCAGCCATCAACTTTGGTTGGCCAAGACCTGAAGGTGGCAATCCAATGAGATAGGGCTGGGTTTGTCTGCCTAAATGGCATCCTCTTTGTTTCTGCATTGATTAAGATTGTTGGATCTATATCACCTAGCGGACCCAGGAAGAAGTGATTTGGATCTTTTAGGCATGGAATGGCTATTTGGTGTGCTAGATGCTACACATTGAAAAAGAGAGATTGAGAACAAGAAAAAGCGAGAAAGCGGAAAACAAGTTTTGAGTCGATGGGACATACCTCAGGAAATTCCGTGATTGGAGCGTTTAATGGGCTCGACAAAGACGCCATTGGTTGTGAGGGATCGTCGCCGGGGGTGATGTTCGCCGAGCTTGTCGCCGGGAGGATCGAGAAAAATTACCGGAGTTGGTGAGGAAGGCTTGGTGGCTTGAGCGGTGAAAACGGAGTTAACGCCGTGAAACTTGTGGAAAGGCGGTTGCTATTTATGAAAGTTGGTGCGTAACGGTCGGATGAGATAACCCTAGATTCTTACGGGGTTGACGAGATAATTCTGTTGCATTATATAATACTTCGGAATTGGGGGACATGTGTTGACGATGAAATTTAGCAAGCATATGAATCGGAGAAAGGATCCAATTCGACGCTGATTTGAAGATGTGCAGGATTCTCGGAAACAGAGTGCGCATCGATTGGAAGACTGTATCGGCCGATACCGAGTTTAATATGGATAGCCGATACAGCCGATATTGGTAACAGTCCGCCTAAGAGATCTGTTTTTTAGTTGGAGTTGTATTAGGACAATATGAGTCGTGTCCGTCACGGACAAGTTTGTATTTTCGGGTATAAATATTAGCCCGAGACCTTGTTAAAAAACACACCAGTTCAATCCATATCGGTGCATCGCCAACCTTTTTCGTTACTTGTTCCGACGAGTTCTTACTTTCGAGTCGAGCTGCATCGGTTTCGATCTTCGGCGAAGTGGTAAAACTTGTTATGACAGTTTGCATTATCGGAATTAGTGCTTACATCTGAGCTATAACCGATACACGCTTAAATCTGGATATCGGCTATGATATGAATACGTATAATCGTTATTTCATGTCACTTTAGACTTAGGCAATTTATATTGAAACTGTGGTGATCCTTCCGGCCGATACTGAACTTGTGGAGAGTGAGGTTGATATTGGAAATTGTAATTACCCCATAGACCTTGCTGGGTACATGATGCTAGTTATTGAGAGGCGGCTCTTGCATGTACTGTTGGCCGATTGGTTGAGTTACTCCTATCGGCTGCTGCAACGTGGGTTAGGGCGCCACATGTTGCTGTCCAGAAGGTATCTGAGGAATCGGCTTTGTGAATGACGACTTCATCTTTAACATGTTGATTTTATTGTTCAGGAGTAAGCTGAGTTAAACTCTGTCCTCCATGCATCGGCTATTGCCTTGTCAATATTGTTGGAATGGAAACACTAGATGCATGAGCCGATGGGATTTGGGTTGGTCCCGAAGCTGCTTGTTGTTTCCCGCCTATCTCCGTTTTCACAGTCCTCTAACCTGGGAAAGCATCCCCTGGAAGATAAACTAGTCCTTTTGCTTTTTCCTCACTATAGTACCATCCATCACAGTCTTAATCATGTTAGTCAAAGTATTGACAAGCTCGCCAGCTTGATTGATTACAGCATAATGAACTGCCGAGTCGATGCGATCTTCTAGTGTATGAAGTTCTTCACTATCTGGCCTTGGGTTTCACGCCTTTATTTTTATCTTCAATTACTCCAGATGTACTTGGTTCCATGCTTCCGACTAGCGGTAACTTGACTTTGGTTTTTTTATCACCGTGCCCTGCCGAGTCATCGTGAACGACTGTAGATATTGTGCTTGGAGCTGGTCTAGTAGTTTCTTCATCTCAACTTTTTGCTCCTCGCTCAAGTGCTCAAATGTCACGGGGATCATGTTTTCTTCCGTAATGTCAGAGATGGTAGGCGTCATGATGATGAAGATCCTATCGGGCGTGCCAAAAGCGTGTTGAT
The DNA here is from genome assembly GCA_000573905.2 of Oryza punctata. NCBI lineage: Eukaryota > Viridiplantae > Streptophyta > Magnoliopsida > Poales > Poaceae > Oryza > Oryza punctata. The sequence goes on along the minus strand of CM002493.2, from coordinate 19,750,999 downwards.
GCAAAAAACACACACTGGCCTGAGAGATTTGCTAAAAACTCTAGTGCAGGTCCAAAAGCTTACCTTCGGGTTCTAGGGCGTGCCAGTTGATTTGATCCTACAACCAACAAGAGCAAAAATGCAAATATTGTTAGTAAACGATAGCCGATCAGCTAGAAAGCCGATGTTGTAGATAGCCGATGTAGGACACATGAATAGGCTGTGAAATATATTTGTAACCCTAAACTTGATCCGTCGACTCTAAATATCAACATTATATAATCTATGTATCAATGTTACTTTAGAAATCAATAATTGGGATAAATCGGATTTAACCGAGACAATATAAATTGCCTAGATCCAAAATAACATGAAACAAAGATTATATGTGTTCATGTCATAGCCGATGTTCAAATTTAAGAATGTATCGGCTATAGCTCCGATGCTACATTATACCAGGATATCATCTTATAATAAATATATTAAGCTAATATCAATTAGATTGACAATAAGCTTAATATATTTAAATAGTTGAAATCCTGATATAAGGGGTAGATATAGTATATTAAGCAAGATATAAATCAAAGTAAAACAACTGTACCAGATAAGATCGGCTGAAACTCCGATACTATCTTTATTAACAATCATAAGATAGGATAGAGATCATGGTTCTAAGCACGACTTAGTAGATCAAACTTAACTGACGAAGCAGTAAGTATAAGAAGAAACATAACATCTAGACAATCAAGCCAATGATTATGTTTTAGGGATGGTAGATACATTAAATAATCTAGGTCAACAAGATGATCTAGCTGTTATCGACAAAACCCTAAAAAGAGATAAGCCGATGCAACTAGAAAATATTGTCAAACTAGATGATGAAACATATATGATAACTCGATGATTCACGAAAACAAGATTAGAGTGTCATCAAGATGTAAGCACTAATCCCGATAACGCAAACCGCCATAACAAGCTTTACCTTTTGTCGAAGATCGAAACCGATGCAGCCCGACTCGAAAGCAAGAACTCGTCGAAATAATAAAGTAACGAAATGTGGCGATGCGCCGAGAGTATATTGAACTGGTGTTAATTATTTATATGGCCTCGGGCTTATATTTATACCCGAAAATACAACCTTGTCCATAACGGACACGACAAATATAACTCTAACCGACAAAGAAGTCCCTTTAGGCGTACTCTTACCAAACATATCTCTAAGAAAATAACATAATATCCTAATCAATAGATACAATTGCCTATCTCGGATTCTATCCTCATCTAGCAATATCATTGAAGTCCTTTATTTGAATCCGATATTGATCGTGTAACCAAACTTGCCACTATCGACTGTATCAGCCAACCGTATTGAACTCAGTATCGCCTGATACAGACTTCAAGGCCATGCACACTTTGTTTCCGAGATCTTCGCATATCTTTAAATATGCTTCGGTTTCGACCTTGACTCCGATTCACATACGTGCCAAAATTCATCGTCAACACTTCGTTTCGAAAAATCACTCCGTGACTTTCGCGGCAAACTTCTGTCCATTTGGTGCCGTTATTTGCTCACGTGGGTGCGAAGTTTTTCACCGGAAGAAAATAGTTCAAAAAGCACCCAAACAATACTTTTGGACTATTGTAGTGGATTAGCTGCGTTCATTTCGGAAAATTACTCCGTGACATGTGCGGTGAACTTTCGTCCATTTAGTGCAGTTATTGGGTCATGTGGGTGCAATGTTTTACATTGGATCAAAATAGTTCAAAAAGCGCCCAAACATTACTTTTGAACATATTGGATTGGATTGGGTGCGTTCATTTTGAAAAATCACTCCGTGATGCGCGTGAACTTTTGTTAATTTAGTGTCGTTATTGGCTTACGAGGGTGCAATGTTTTTCACCGGAAGGAAATAGTTCAAAACGCACCCTAATTATACTTTTTGGCATATTGGAGTGGATTGGGTGCGTTCGTTTCGAAAACTCACTCTGTGACTCGCGCGGCGAAATGTTCTGAATTTATTGTCATTATTGGCTCACATGGGTACCTTATTTCCACCGGAACAAAATAGTTTAAAAACACCCACACATTACTTTTTGGTATATTGGAGTTTATTGGGTGCGTCCGTTTCGGAAAACATTCCGTGACTCGTGCGGTGAACTGTTGTGAATTTATTATCGTTATTTTCTCACGTGGGTGCGATGTTTTTTACTGCAAGGAAAAAGTTCAAAAAGCACCCAAACAATGCTTTTCGACTAATTGGAGTGTATTGGGTGCAATCGTTTCGAAAAATCACTCCGTGACACGCGCATTGAACTTTTGTGAATTTTGTGTCGTTATTGGCTTACGAGGGTGCAATGTTTTTCAGTGGAACGAAATAGTTCAAAAAGCACCCAAATATTACTTTTGGACACATTGGAGTGCATTGGGAGCAGCCATTTCAAAAAATCACTCCGTGACACGTAGTGAACTTTTGTGAATTTTGTGCCTTTATTTGCTCACGAGGGTGCAATGTTTTTCACAAGAACGAAAATAGTTCAAAAAGCACCCAAACATACTTTTGGGCATATTGGAGTGGATTAGGTGCGTTTGTTTCGAAAAATCGCTACATGACTCGCGTGGCAAACTTTCTTGAATTTAGTGCCCTTATTGGCTCACATGGGTGCGATGTTTTTCACGAAACGAAATAGTTCAAAAAGCAACCAAACATTACTTTCGATTATTTCGTCAATTTAGTGTTGTTATTGGCTTACAAGTGTAAGATATTTTTCACCGGAACAAAATAGTTCAAAAAGTACCCAAACATTAGTTTTGGGCATATTGGAGTGGATTGGGTGCGTTTGTTTCGAAAAAACGCTACATGACTCACGTGGCAAACTTTTTTGAATTTAGTGCCATTATTGGCTCACGAGGGTGTGACGTTTTTCACCGAAACGAAATAGCTAAAAAAACAAATAAACATTAGTTTCAGAAATATTGGAGTGGATTGGGTGCGTTCGTTTCGAAAAATCACTCTGTAACTCGTGCGGTGAACTTTTGTTAATTTAGTGCTGTTATTGGCTTACAAGGGTGCGATGTTTTTCACCAGAACGAAATAGTTCAAACGCACTCAAACAATAATTTCTGGCATATTGGACTGTATTTGGTGCATTTGTTTTGGAAAATGACGTGACTCGCGCGGTGAAATTTTTTCCACTTAATGTCGTTATTGGCTCACAAGGGTGCGATGTTTTTCACCGGAACATAGTAGTTCAAAAAGCACCCAAACATCACTTTTGGGCATATTCGAGTGGACTGGGTTCGTTCGTTTTGATAAATCACTCCAGGACCCACGCGACAAACTTTTTTGAATTTAGTGCCATTATTGGCTGACGTGGGTGCGATGTTTTTCACCAAAACGAAATAGTTCAAAAAGCAACCAAACATTACTTATGGACATATTGGAGTGGATTGTGTGCTTTCGTTTCAAAAAATCAATCCGTGACCAGCACATCTATGTTTTGTCATTTAGTGTAGTTATTGGGTCACATGGGTGTGATGCATTTCACCAGAACGAAATAGTTCAAAAAGCACCCAAACAATACTTTTGGATATATTGGAGTGGATTGGGTGCGTTCATTTCGAAAACTCACTCCTTGACTCGCGCGGCAAACTGTTGTGAATTTATTGCCATAATTTGCTCACGTGGGTGCGATGTTTTTCACTGGAACGAAATAGTTCAAAAGCACCCAAACATAACTCCGTGAATTGAGTGTGTTCGTTTCGAAAAATAACTCCGTGACTATTGATGCAAAAACACACACTGGCCTAAGAGATTTGCTTTACTGTAGTGCAGGTCCAAAACTTGCTTTCGAGTTCAAGGGCGTGCTAGTTGATTTGATCCTGCAATCAACAAGATGAAACATGCAAGTTTTATTAGTAAACGATAATCGATCGGCTAGAAAGCCGATGTCATATCGTGATGTAACCTAGCCGATGCAATATTAGGTGAATCAGCTGTAAGGCATATTCAATAACAGATTGATCCTAAACTTGACTCATCGGCTGTAAATATCAGTGTTATATAATCTATAATTCACTATTACTTTAGAAATCAGCAATTGGGATAGATCAGACTTAACCGAGATGAAATAACGATTTCCCAAGTCTAAACAAACATGAAATAACGATTATATGTATCATATTATAGCCATTGAAGCATGTATCGGCTATAGCTCCGATGCTATGTTATACTAGGATATTCTGCTGCAACAAATATACTTAACTATTGACATTCAGATTGGTAGTAAGTCCAGTATATTTTTATTAGTTTAAATACTGATATAAGGGGTAGATACAGTATATTAAATAAACCATAAAACTATGTAAAACAACTATACCAGGTAAGATCGACTGAAACCCCGATACTATCCTTATTAACAACCATAAAGCAGGCTAGAGATTATGATTCAGAACAAAGTCGTAGGTTAAACTTAACTGATACAACACTAAGTACGAAAAGAAGCATAATATCGAAACAATCAAGCCAATGGTTGCCTTTTCAGGATGGTAAATATATTATATAATTTAAGTCAACAAGTCAATCTAGCCGTTATCGACAAAACCCTAAACAGAGAACGGTCGATGCAAGTAGAAAGCATTGTCAATCTAGATTATATAATATATATGACAACTCGGTGATTCACAAAATAGAATTAGAGTGTCATAAAGGAATAAGCACTAATTCCGATAATGCAAACCGCCATAACAAGCTTTACCTCTTCGCCAGAGATCGAAACCGATGTAGCTCGACTCTGAAGCAAGAACTCGTCGAAACAAAGTAACGAAAAGTGTTGGCGATGCACCGAGATTGAATTGAACTGATGTTAATTATTTACAAGACCTTAGGCTTATATTTATACCCGAAGATACAAACTTGTCCATAAGGGACACTACTCATACTTCCTTAATACAACTCTAATCGACAAAAAACTCCCTCAGGCGGACTCTTACTGAAAATATATGTAAGGAAATTACATAAAATCCTAATTAATAGATACAATTGCCAATCTTGGATTCCATCCTTGCCTGGCAACATCATTGTAATCCTTCTTTCGAATCCGACATTGATCATGTAACCAACTCGGCTGCATCGGCTAACCATATCAAACTTGATATCGGCCGATACAAACTTCCAGCCGATGCGCACTCTATTTCCGAGAATTCCGCATATCTTCAAATCCGCTTAGAATTGGATCTCGTTTCCAATTCACATGCTTGCCAAATTTCATCGTCAACACATGCCCCCAAATTCCGAAGTATTATATAATGCAACGGAATTATCTCATCAATCCCGTAAGAATCTAGGTTTACCCACCTCGACCGTTACACACCTACTTTGATAAATAGCAATCGCATTTTCGGAAATTTCACGACATTAACTCCGTTTTCAGCGCTCAAACCAACAAAACTTCCCTCATCAACTCTGGCGATTCTTCCGACTTCTCCCACGACCACCCCAGTGGACTCCACCTCCGGTGACAATCCCTCTCAAATCAATGGATCTTCATCAAGCCCATCAAGTGCCTCAACCGCAGAATTCCCTAAGGTATGTCTCATCGTCTCAAACTCCCTTTCCATCTTCTCGCCTTTTTCTTGTTGCTCAATCTCTCCCTTTTTTGAATCTATAGAATCTAGCTCACCAAATAGCCATCCTAAGCCTGAAAGAATCAAATCAATTCTTCTTGGGTCCGATAGGCGACATAGATCCAACCACCTTGATCAATGCAGCAACGGACAGAATCCCCTTAAGGCAAACGAACCCGATCCTATCTCATTGGACTGCCACCTTTAGATCCAGGCCATCCCAAGCCGATGGATGGACGAACGGGTATAAGAGGATAGCCGCGAGAAAACAGGATCACTAGAATGAAATAGGAATAGCCCAATGCTTGTCACTGTCAAAAGCCGATATGAAGAAAGACGAGCCAATGCTATCGGCTGCCGCCTACTTCTGGTCCGATACCCATAATGCTTTCATGTTCAACCATGGGCCAATGACCCCCACCTTGCTTGATATCGTCATGATCACTAGTCTAGATATCACCACATCGGCTCACCGCATCAGCTTGAAAACCAAATGTGCCCAAAGATTCAAGACCAAGAATATTGGAGGGTGGTTAGGGTTCATCTCAGAAAACATGGGAACAGGCCTAGTATCGGCCAATGAACATACCGCTTTTCTCCTCATGTGGCTAGACAAATTCCTATTCTGCGGCTTCACATGTGGTCCAACGGCTAACTAGCAACACCTAGCTGAAGCTATGGTACCAAAGAAACAATTCCCCTTGGGTAAATACCTGCTAGGTGCAGTCTATCAAATTTTGTGCCAGCCATCGGCTAAAATCATCATGGATTCAAGTATCAGTACAGGTGGCCCTTGGTGGTTTGTGCAACTCTAGCTCAATCTGCACACCCTAAAAGTAGCACTGAGACCAGCACTTCGTGAAGCCGAGTTCCCCTCCTTAACCGATCCAAAGGATGATGATGATGACACCAACTCAACACGCAGATGTATGTCTTTCGGAGAAGCAGCTACTAGCTATGCTGGCTCAGGATCATCGACCGAACACTTCCAAAATTGGTTTGGAAATTTATATGATGGATTTCCTAGGGACAGCAAAATCTGGTTCGCATATGATTCCTTCTCTGAATATGAACTGCCAGCCGATTTTAGATTGGATGAGACCAATGATGAAAGATTTGAGAAATCTAGAGAAGTCCTGATTGCAACAATCCTACCTGCATTCTTCCTACAGGCATTTCCCAAGGCAGGAATGTACAGTCATCTTATGAATTCTATCATCCAATAGTTGCTGCACGCTAACTTGATATGGGGCAACTCCCAATTAGCTTATACTTCTCTGACAAGATTCAAACTACAGGAGGAATTATATCGGCTCTGATGATGGACAAGCTCCTAAACATGCTTGGTCCTCGTCTTGGTAGCATTGACAGGTTCAACATTATCCTGACGAGAAGCATACTCTTCGATAGATGGTGGTCTGAGTGGAAAACACATATATTCCATCTATCGGCTCAGATATATTTGAAAAGAATATCACCTGACTTGATTCCTCAAGTAAGTTATCTTCTCTTATCTCTTTCCATCATGTCTTAATACCAACAATCTTATGATATTTACTAATTCTTATTCTGCATTTGCAGGTATTTGAGTCACCTCCCCCTCAACGCAGCCGAAGTGGCCAGCCGATTGAATATGCTACTGCAAAACTTCCCAATGGTTGTGGCCCAGCTCCTTCCATCATCGGCTATAACGCTCCTAGGGTGGCTAAGACATCAACGGTTGAAAATCTTCCCTTGGATCCAGATTGGAAGAATACTTAAAGGAAATTGAGATGGAAGAAGTCATAAATGAGACAGGAGCTCAAATCAGTGAAACAATAGAAGCTGCAACCTCACGAGCTGATACTCCACCAGCTGTTTAATCAGGCCCAATCAAGACTCCAAGCCCTCCAAAACGCCACCCTCGTCAAGCACAGATATACATCTTTCAAAACATTTATCTCCCTCTCAAAGATTATGCTCTATAACTCAATCATATCTTTTAGCCGAAGAAGAAACAAGTGGCCACCAAAAAGAAACCAACTTCACCACCAGCATCAATAATCTCTTCACTTATTTTCATTTTAGCTTTTCTTCAGCTGATATTCAATGACAACCTTATATTATTTCAGCCCACACAGCGTCTATCACTTCCTTAGCAGCACTCAAGTGAACACACACCATCGGCTACAGGAAGCCAGCATGACGATGAGGCAATCACTGTGATTCCAATCCCTCAAGTTCCTGTAAGTACATATCAAACTTTCATACATCGGCTTATCCAAATCCGTTACTGATATCATCTTTCTTTATCTGTAGATCCTAGCTGATATGTTTTCTTTTGACATAAAGCAATTTCTGGACATGGAAGAAGAGGACACAACAAGCTGGGCTAAATCACCATTATCTGAAAACCTAAAGACCAAGCTAGTAGATATCTTTGATCAGCTAGGGGCTTCTTTAGATGCATTAGTAGATTGTGGTCCAATCAGAGCAAGATTCTAGGAGATCCAAGATCAAATCCCTGATGAGCTTGTTGATATGATATCTCCAGCAGTCTTCCTAGAATAATATTGTTTTAAACTCGAGAGGGCCAGACAAAGGATTGTTGATCGGCTTGAACGCTCATCTCTTGAAGCAACCATACAGAACAGCCGACAGCAAGTAAATGATTAGAAGGCGAAATTAGATGAACTAGATGCTGATCCAAGTTTAACTCAACAAAACATCGATAGACTGAAAAAGAAAGGAGTCGATCTATTGGCACAACTTAATGAGTGTAGATCTGAGATAGCTTCTGAAGAACAAAAATTAGCTGATCTGCCCAAAGCCATTGAAGCTCAAAAATCCAAGTTAAAGACTTCTATCAAGCATCTATCTTCCCTTAGCAAAGCCCTCAAACCAATTCCTGGGACAAATGCAGACGACGATCGAGCGGTAGAAGAATTAGAACAAATCAGAAGCGTGCAATATTGGCCATCCAAAAATATCTGTCTTGATATAATAAGTTTAGATAATTTCTGGTACTTGCAACATTTTGTTCTTGATGTAATCATACTGCTATCGGCCATCGTGCCATTTTGAACATATACCAATATAGTCTCCAATGTTTGCTTTTAAAATCCCAAATTTAATTTTATCTCCAAATTATCCCCATGCCCCCCCAAGTTTGTAGTAGGGAACATTATGCTGCAAACTTACAAATTGTATAAGGGCGATAAGAAATATCGGCCATATAAAGGCGATACAACTGTCATCGGCTCTCAACCATACATCGGCACAACTCAGCCGATTATGAACCAATCCACACACTTGGGTAATATTTCTTCAAATATTTTCCATTAAGAGCTCTACCAAAAATTTCCCCATCAAGTCCTTTTAACATATAAGCCCCTTTCGAAACACATTTATGAATCCGAAAAGGTCCCTCCCAATTCGGGTGACCATTTTCCAAATTTATTATCTCTTATTCCTATCAGCAACACCAACTTCCATACAAGCTCCTCCTCTTCAAAAGATTATAGTACAACCTTTTTATTATAATTCCTAGCAACCCTTTCCTTATCTCGTTTAACCTTCTCTAGGGCACGCAATCTTGATTGAACAAACTATTCTGATTCATCGACCATCAAATTATGATAATCATCGGCTGCCAACTCATCTTGTAAAGAAATCCTCCTTGAACCGTTGTTAGTTTCCAGGGTAACACAGCTTCATGGCCATAAACCAATTGATATGGTGGAACTTGAATAACACCATGACAAGCCATCCTATAGGACTATAATGCTTCAGCTATAGTATGCCACTTCTTGGGATATACAACAATCTTCCTCTTGACCAACTTAATCAAACACTTATTGGATGCCTCAGCCTGCCCCATTAGCTTGTGCATAATAAGGTGAAGAATTCAACAACTTAATCCCCACGATATTGGCAAACTGAACAATCTCATCGGACACAAAGATAGATCCATGATCAGTCGTTATCGTCTGTGGCAAACCAAATCTGTATATGAAATGTTCCTTAATAAACTCAATTACATCTCTAGTATCAACCTTCTTGAGAGGATTAGCTTCAACCCACTTGGTAAAGTAATCGGTAGCTACCAATATAAATTTATGACCTTTACTCGATGGTGGATTGATCTGGCCGATCATATCAATTCCCCAACCTCTAAACGACCACGTCTTGATAATTGGATTCATAACCGATGCTGGCGCTCTTTGAATAGCTCCAAACTTCTAACAATCCTGACACCCTTTATAATACCTACAACAATCTTACAACATTGTCGGCCAAAAATAACCAACTCTCCTAATCAACCACTTCATTTTGTGAGCCGATTGGTGAGTACCACATATCCTCTCATGTACCACACACATGACAAATTTGGCATCTTCCAAATTCAAACATTTTAATAGAACCCCATCGATAGTCCGGTGATACAATTCGTCGTCCAACAAAACATACTTAAGGGCTTTATACCTCGATTTCCTAGACACCGATCTAGAAGGATCTTTTAAATACTCAACTATTTCAAACCTCTAATCATCGGCTTGCAGATATGCAACTTCTACTTCCACACCTGTTGACATTGGCTTATATCCCGATGCTCCCTGAGCTATATCATTAGCCTCAACATTTTGTTCTCGAGGAATATGTTTCAAAGTAACTACCCTGAAAGTTTTCATCAACTCTTGACACTTCTTATTGTAAACCAACAAAATATCATTCTTACACTCATATTCTCCAGACAATTGGCTAATCACCAATAATGAATCACCTAAGATTTCAACAGCATCGGCCTCAACCACTTTTAGTAATTTTAAACCTTTCAAAATTGCCTCATACTCAGCCTGATTGTTGGTAGAATAAGCTTTAATAGTAAAAGCAAACTGAAAACTTACCACCTAGGCGATGATCACTAAGCCGATACCACATCCATAAGTGCAAATCGATCCATCAAAAAACAATGTCCAAGGCATAATCTCAACATGATCGATCGAACTATCCCGATGTTCAACTATGAAATCAGCTATCACTTGCCCCTTAACCGCCTTAGCCGATTCATATCTTAGGTCAAACTCTGTTAAGGCAAAAAATCACCTCCCAATCCTTCCCTTTAAAACTGGAGCCGATAGCATATATCGTACCACATCGGCCTTACAAACTATCGTGCATTTATTGGAAAGCAAATAATGCCTTAACTTTGTACAGGGAAAATATAAACACAAACATAACTTTTCCACAGGTGAATATCTGGTCTCTGCATCGAAAAGCCTTCTACTTAAATAAAATATAACTCATTATTTACCTTCAACTTCCTGGATTAAGACAGAGCCTATAGTGTTCTGATCGGCTCAGAAATACAACTTGAAAGGAATCCCTTGCTCAAATATTCCTTTATACTATCCAAAGCTTGCTGTTGCTTCTCCCCCCAAACAAATTCCTGATCGGCCTTCAACCTAAGCAATGGAGTGAACAGTTCTATCCTGCCAGACAAAACAGATATAAACCGTCTTACGAAATTAATTTTGTCAATCAATGATTGTAATTTTGTCTTATCTTCTGGAGGTTTTATATCTTGATTCCTCTCTCATGCTCTAAAAACCCAAGAAATTCTCCAGTCCATACACCAAAAGCACACTTGGTTGGATTCATCCTTAATACATACTTTCTTGCCCTCTCCAAAACTCTTCTCAAATCGGCTAAGTGTTCACCGACCTCCTTTGATTTAACAACCACATCATCAATATAAATTTCAACCAATGAACCGATGAGATCATGAAATATATAATTCATTGCTCTTTGATATGTGGCGCCAGCACTTCTTAACCCAAAAGTCATAACAACCCACTCATATAAACTGATTGCACCAGGACATCGAAAAGCAGTCTTATGAATATCATCCTCAGCCATAAAAATCTGATTATATCCTGCATTGCCATCCATGAAACTGATGATTTTTTGTCCAGATACTGGATCAACCAATTGATCGGCAATCGGCATTGGGTATTAATCCTTAGGAGTAGCCTTATTCAAATCTCTAAAGTCAACACAAACTCTAAGCTTGCCATTTTTCTTGATCACCTTATTATGTTTGAAATCCACTCAACATACCGGCAAAGTCTGATAAAATTAGCATCATAAAGTCTTGTGATCTCGGCCTTGATAGCATCGTACATGTTAGCTTTACAACGTCTTGGAGGTTGCTTATACGGGCGATAACAAGGTTTAATTGGGAGCTGATGTTCAACAATCGATCGGCTAAGTCCTAACATCTCATAGTATTCATAGGCAAAACAATCTCTGTAATCCTTTAACAACTTTACTAATTTATATTTAAATTCTTTTGACAAACCTTTACTAATATATGTCCTTCAGGTCTATCGCCTGATCCAATATCCACTTCTTCTAGCTCGTCGGTCGACATAGACCCTTGTCCAAGCTTACCGTCGAGATCATCTACAGTATTGATGCACGGGAGGAGGGTGTCCCGATCTTTCGATGAGAACGATAAGTCGATTGGATGGAGCGATGTTGGCGATCCGATTACAAGTATCCAGGGATGTTGCGCCTTAGCAATCGTTACACCAACTCCAGAGGCGGTCGTGAATCTCGACGGATGCACGATCAGCCCAACCACGAGGGTATTTGTCCTGCAAGCAATCTAGAACTAGCAAGAACAAGATGAATAAGCAACTGAATTTGCGAATCAAAATAATGATGGATTGACTCAACGAAAGTTGAACAAGTGGGGTTCCGTAACAAGCAATCCGGCGATCTAACCGATCACTTGATGAACTCGGCAAAGTAGCGGCGCTATACTTTGGTCCAAACAAAACCCAAGTATTCTTGGTGGTGGCTAAAGCTTTAAGAAGAGGGAAGGACTGACCACAGGGATGCTGGGGTCGTTCTCTAACCCTAGGATACGTCCCTATTGGACCCAACTTGATACACGGCCCATTGGGCCCAAAGAGGTGACGCAGCACCGTGGACAGAAAAAGACTCAGTAGTAAAACACAGGTTACGGCCATTCTAGAACTGATATGACATGAAGTTGGATCCATTTGAAAGTAGACTTGACTATCTTTCCATGAAGTACTTGCACGCCCAAATCGGAGCTCACATGAAGTCGTGGCGGCCGTCAGAAGTTGGCGTTGTGCTGCAGTCCGAATCCATCCCGCGCGAAACCTCTCCCCGTTAGATCCTCTCCATTGTTCCTGCAAATGAATTTAAGAATGAACGCACCTGATAGTTGAGTTGACGTGCACGAGCGCTCAACATTTTTCTCTTTCTTAGCTCTAGCAACATCATTCTCAAAAACAGCTTCAGGAGTCATAGGATGCAACACAATTTTCTTTCCATTATGCATAAAGGAGTATTGATTTGTTCTACCATGATGCAACATGTCTTTATCATATTGCCAAGGTCTACTCAACAGCGAGGAGCAAGCATGCATAGGTACGACATCACAATCAACAAAATCACAGTAAGAACCAATTGTAAAATTTAATCTTACCAATTGTGTTACCTTAATGCGTCCACTGTTGTTGAACCACTGAATGTATTATGGGTGGGGATGTGGTTTTGTCTGCAAAGCTAGCTTCGTGACCATCTCTGTACTCACCAAGTTCCTACAACTTCCCCCATCGATGATTGTGCGGCAGGAACGCTTGTGGATGACACACTTCGTCTGAAAAAGGTTATGTCGTTGGTTCTGCTCCGCTTTGCCCATTTGTGCACTCAAGACGCGCTGCATAATAAGGCTCTCATACTGGTCCGCAACATCAGCCCCAATGTGTTCCACATCCTCGCTACCTGTATTGTTAGCTGCAAGCAATGCAAGTGTATCTTCATCGAAATCACTAGCACGGAGTACGCACCATCATCTTTGACTACCAAAACACGCGTGCTAGGGCAGTCACGGAGGAGGCACTACCAAAACATCTCTTGTTCTGCCCGTGGAAGCAACGGAGGAGGCACTCTTGGCGGTCTTGTCTGCAGCCTCTGCAGCACGAGAGGGGGCCGCAGAAGGTGTAGGCCGCGCTTTGTTGCCGTTGGAGGGTGTTGATGTCGATGTCGAAGCTGATGATCGACCGGCTAGGGAAGCGCCACTCCGAGTCATCCATGTAGTTCTACCTGCAGGAATGTTAGCCCTTGCTCGCGCACATCGTCCCTGCACTTCCCTTTCAGCTTTACAAGCATAGTGAAATAACCGAGTCATATTATTATACTCTTTGTAACTAAGAATATCATAAATTTCTCGGTCTAAACCCCCCAAGAATCGAGCCATGGCAGCCTCCTCATCCTCTACTAAACCACAACGCAACATGCCCATTTGCAGCGCCTGGTAATATTCTTCCACACTATTACCACCCTGTTTCAATTGTTGCAGCTTATTTAATATGTCACGTGCATAATATGACGGTAGAAATCTAGCACGCATAATTCTTTTCAAATCATCCCAATTAGGTGGCAAAGCATTCATAAGAGTACGACGGTATTCACTCCACCAAACAGAAGCAAAATCACTAAATTCACTAGTGACGGCCCTAACCCTCTTATCCTCAGGAACATCATGACAAGCAAACTTTTGATCTACTGCTAACTCCCATGAGAGATAGGCATCAGGGTCATACTTACCATCAAAAGCAGGAATAGTGAATTTAATCTTACCAAATGAATCATCATTAGCACGTACCTCACGGCGTGGCTGACGATGAGCCATACCACGGCGGTTGAAGCGAAGTCGTCGCTGGTCCGGATCATCCTCAGAATCACCACGTAGTCATGGTCATCCATCTCACTACCATAGTGGGGTGCTCGGGCCGCCATCTCATCAAGACGCCTCACAATACCATCAAGAGTGGTATTCACCGTGGCCACAGAAGGTTCCAGGGTTGTAAGCTTGGTGTTGGAATCAATTTGCATGTGTTCAACATGACCACGCTTTTCGTTGGTGACACGAACATCCTCCTTGAGACCTTGTGTGCGGTCCCTCACCAACCTGCCAAAATGCTGAATAATTCCTTTTGTGCGGGGTGAGTGGGGGTTGGAATGCTCTTCACCTAACATGGTTAGAAACAAAAGAAACATGCAAAACAAATAATATGGGGCAGCAAATGAAAGGAGAAAAAAAATCCTACAAAACTACTTGGATGTGGTTCTATCAAGTCTCTCACATTCAACTTGTTCCACAAGCCCTTACCAATTCTCACCACGCTAAACAGGAGGTGATGGCAACCGTCGGACTTGGACGAACCTCTGGAGAAGGTGTATTGATGCCTTGGTCGCTTAACCCCTGTCAAGTATTAGTCGAACCGGTGGAGCTATGGGTGGGCTGTGTAATGAAACAAAGGAAACTAGAAACCACATTAGTGAAAAGCAAGTTGAATAATCGCTCATGGTTGGTACAATGCTGGTCCTAGGCTAGCCGAAGTAGAGACACGAGCCTAACCACAAAGAATGCCACAATACACAAATCAAAACAAGAGCGATGATAGGAAAGTGGTGACAATGGGGGAATGGGTGGGGGTGTGCTCACAAGTTGGCTTTTTTTTGCTCTCTTCTCTCTCTAGTGCTGAGGAGAGAGATGTGACTTTTTTTATTTGTATTTTATTTTTTGGATATTTTTTTCACAACCAGGAGCACACTAGAACCAACCACAGAAATTTTCAGTTCAAACGGACACAATATGTAGCATACAAGATTTTTTCAAGGTTCTATCCGAATAGGTCCCAAAGCTTCTCGCCACGGAAACAGAATTTTGCAAGCGGATTTTGGCGATTTTAAATTTGGCGAACCCGGCAAGGCGGGGAAGAATCGGGTGTAACTTTTTCTGTAGATGTCTATGGATATATTATATGCCTAATTTATAGAAGGCCAAACGAATCAGGGTTCTATTTCCTTTCTAGTGGCTGCAGGTTCAAAGGCAACCCCACAAACGCGATAGGTAACAGATCAAACACACATAGAAAGGCATGAGTGGGTGGCTGCGGTGGTGATGGCGGGCAAAGGTGGTGAAGATGGTGATGTGCGGTGGCAAGAACTCGAAACTCTCATCGATCAACCACTAAGACTAGCAAATTAACACAACCGATGCAATCGAAAACTCAACAAGCCCTCACTAAGCAGTACTACTAAAAGACTCAAGGGTTTATAGGATCACGGAAAAACTAATCTACTAACAGATATTTTTTTTGGCTTTTTTTTCTGGACTGTAGGTATAAGAAAATTATGAAACAAAAAATCTCTCACCGAGCAACTTGAGCTCTGATACCACTTGATGCGCGCGGGGGTGTCTTGATCTTTCGATGAGAATGATAAGTCGATTGGATGGAGCGACGTTGGTGATCCGACTACAACTATCCAGGGATGTTGCGCCTTAGCAATCGTTACACCAACTCTAGAGGCGGTCGTGAATCTCGACGGATGCACGATCAGCCCAACCACGAGGGTATTTGTCCTGCAAGCAATCGAGAACTAGCAAGAAGAAGATGAACAAGCAACTGAATTTGCAAATCAAAATAATGATGGATTGAATCAACGAAAGTTGAACAAGTGGGGTTCTGTAACAAGCAATCCGGCGATCTAACCGATCACGGGACGAACTCGGCAAAGTAGCGACGCTATACTTTGGTCTAAACAAAACCCAAGTATTCTTGGCGGCGGCTAAAGCTTAAAGAAGAGGGAAGGACCGACCACAGGGATGCTGGGGTCATTCTCTAACCCGAGGACGCGTCCCTATTGGACCCAACTTGATACACGGCCCATTGGGCCCAAAGAGGTGACGCAGCACCGTGGACAGAAAAAAACTCGGTAGTAAAACGCAAATTGCGGCCGTTCCAGAGCTGATATGGACATGAAGTTGGATCCATTTGAAAGTAGACTTGACTAGCTTTCCATGAAGTACTTGCACGCCCAAATCGGAGCTCGCATGAAGTCGTGGCGGCCGTCAGAAGTTAGCGCTGTGCTGTAGTCCGAATCCATCCCGCGCGAATCCTCTCCTCGTTAGATCCTCTCCATTGTTCCTGAGTAAAACAAGAGTGCACGTGTCTCTGCGGTATAAATAAGAAGCACATGAATATAAGAATGAACGCACCTGATAGTTGAGTTGACGTGCACGAGCGCGGGTAATAGGACCATGAAGTTGTACTTGTGGAGGCGTAGATGTATCGTTGGTGTTGATGTCCTCATCAAGTATCCTTTGTATAAATTCGAATCCTCCACGGCGCCCTCAAAGTAGTTATTGGGGCTCTCCATCTTCTGTTGGCTGTATACCATGATCAGAAACCCTTAGATAATCTCCTTGCCAAACTTTACCAGACAAACAATCAATTCCTTCCATCTCCCAAATAGATAAATCGGCACTAGCTACATTAACTGACCTGTCGGCTAGCATGATTTCCATCTAGTCTCCTTGCCACTGGATCAAACTTTAATGCATAGTTGAAGGAATACAACAATTGGCATGGATCCAATCTCTTCCCAGGAACAAACTACAGGAACCCTTCCCATCAATGACAAAGAATGTAGTAGGTATTGTCTTGCTGCCAATAGTTAACTCGACATTCAAAACTCCCTTGGTCTCAGATGGATTTCCTCCAAAATCCATCAGAATCATTTTGGTCTGCATAAAATCTTCTGAATTCTTGCCCAATTTTCTGAAAGTGGCATATGGCATCAATTAACAGCTACTCCTTCATCGACCAACATTTTCAACATCGGCTTCCCATTAACAAACCCCTTAACATATAAAGGTTTGAGGTGCCAATGCCCGGTTCCTTCTGGTTTCTCAAAGATGGTTATGGAGACAACATCAATTTAGCCGATGGTGGTTCACACATTTCTTCCATGACTTGTTCTACACCAAATTCGGCTGGTAACATAAAGAAAATGTTTATTGAAGACGATGCAATTGCTTTCCCCTTGCCTCCAGCAAGACTTTCAGCCTTACCGGCTCTCACTTCATCAGCTGGAACAATCTTACTCTTAACACGCCAAACCTTCCTTGTGCACCTCAGCCGATGCTCAATTTCATCTTCCACTTCTTGCAACTGCTCTCTATTCCTCATCCTCTGAACACGTCTTTTTGAGTTTTAGTAAAAATACCAGAAGGACACCATTGAGGTTCCATGGTCTTAGATCTTCCTTCTGGCTCGACCTCGAAGTGATCCTGATGAATCGGCCCAAGCCTCTTATGAACAGATAACCTTTACGAAATCGGCGGACACTCACTATTATTTTATCTGCTTGATCTTCCAATATATCTTACGTCAGGATAGCTGCAACCAGGACAGTCCTCGATAGACGGAAGCCTCAACCCATCATTCCAACAAAATCTAATGAATTCACAACCTCAATGAAGATCGAAAAAACCTTCACCATTGTAGTGATATGTCTCTTCCTCTCTTTGACGCCTGCTCTGATCATACTAACCGACTTTAATCTGCTTGCTTGATATTTATTCCTATCGGCTTGGTTTTTATCGGCCCCAATATGAACCATGTTTACCGGAAAAGGATGATCATCTATCTTCATCGGCCTCTTAGCTTCATCGAACTTTATCCTTCCTTGTTCTATAGCCGATTGAATCTGTTGCCTGAAAATCTTGCAATTGTTGGTACTATGTGATCCTGTATTATGCCATTTGCAATACTTCCTTCTCTTTAATTCCTCAGTCGATGGTATCATATGCCCCACCGGTAGTTGTATCTGTTTTTCTTGAAGAAGAAGATCAAATATCCTGTCAGCCTTAGTGATATCAAAATTAAACCTTTCTTCCTTACCCGAATTCTTAACCCATTGACACACCACTGTTTTCTTATTCGTAGCCGACTCGGCTGCATTAACTTCTGGGTCTTCATCTTCGGAGTCAGAATCATAATTGTAGATATTATTGACACTATTAACCTTTTTGGCGAACTTTCTAGCCTCCTGGAACCGCGTTTCGTGAGCCGATACCTTCTGAGCTAAATGTGCTAAACTTTAAAACTCCTGGATAGAAAACCTCTCTCTTACCGGTGCTAACAGTCCCTGGAAAGCTAGATCAGCTAGCTGTGAGTCAGTTAGCGCCAAGCTATAGCATCTATTCCATACATCTCTGAATCTCTGGATATAATCTGGTTCTGACTTGTCTGATTTCTGCTTAATGGACGTAAGATCTGATAATTTCATTTATTGAATTCCACTAAAAAAGTACTTGTGAAACTACTTCTCTAGATCGGCCCAACTCCTGATGGAATTGTAAGGTAAGGAAGAGAACCACGTAAACGCCGATCCAGATAATGATACTGGGAACAGCCTAACCCTGAGAGCCTCTGTAGCGATGCTTCTCCACATTGTGCTAGAAAATGACTAATGTGCTCGTAAGTTGACACATTATCTTGTCCTGAGAACTTCGAAAAATCTGGTACCTTGTATCGATTTGGCAACGGGACTCAATCAAAATATTCAGGATACGGATGTCGATACATGTTATGGTTGTCCTTAGGCTTGAGTCCCAACTGTTATCTCATTACGCTAGCAATCATATCGGCCCACGGTTGTTGTACCCCTTCACCATACTGCTGCTGCAGTTGACTATACTGACCAAACTGGTTTGGATACTGAAACCGTGGAGACCTCTCAAGCCTATACTGGACTCGCGGAGAATAAGGTTGATGTTGACGATTATAACCGGCTCCCAAGCCCTTTGGTGGAACAAATAGCGGTGGTTACGGTATATACTGCTCGCCAATCGGCTGAGTTATCCCGATCGGCTACTGTGAAGATAGTTGCGGCACAATTATCTGCGGCACCGAACGAAGGTGATATACAGGCTCGATGACCGGCGGCTTCATCTTTAGCATGTTGATTAGCTGTTCTGGTGTCAATTGAGTTGAAATCTGCCCCCCAAGCATCGGCTGTTGTTTTGTTAATATCGTTGGGATAGATCCACCAGAGACGGGAGCCGATGGGGCTTGAGTTGAAACTGTTTGGTGCTTCCCGCCAATTTCTGTCTTCTCAGTCCTATATCCTGGGAAAGCATCACTTGGAAGATAGATGGGAAAGCATCACCTGAAAACTCGACTTCAGTCTTTTGAATCACCATACCTTGGTAGGTCACCATGAACGAGTGTAGGTATTGACTTTGGAGTGGATTCAGCAATTTCTTCATTATCGGAAGAACATTATCTTCTGTAACTTCAGTGATGTTGGGCGCCATGATGACACTGTGTCCCACGGGGCGTGCCAAAAGCGTGTTGATGCAAAAAACACACACTCGCCTGAGAGATTTGCTTTACTCTAGTGCAGGTCCAAAACTTGCTTACGGGTTCAAGGGCGTGCCAGTTGATTTGATCCTGCAATCAACAAGATGAAACATGCAAGTTTTATTAGAAAACGGTAATCGATCGGCTAGAAAGCCGATGTTATATTGTGATGTAACCTAGCCGATGCAATATTAGGTGAATCGGCTGTAAGGCATATTTAATAACAAATTGATCCTAAACTTGAATCAGCGGCTGTAAATATCAGTGTTATATAATCTATAATTCACTATTACTTTAGAAATCAGCAATTGGGATAGATCGGACTTAACCGAGACAGTATAAATTACCCAGGTCTAAAATAACATGAAATAAGGATTATATGTATTCATATTATAGCCGATGTTCAGATTTAAGCATGTATCGGCTATAGCTCCGATCCTACCTTATACTAGCATATTCTTTTCCAACAAATATACTTAACTGCTGACATTCAGATTGGCAGTAAGTCCAGTATATTTTTATTAGTTTGCATCCTGATATAAGGGGCCGATACAGTGTATTAAACAAAGCATAAAACTACATAAAACAACTATACCAGGAAAGATTGGCTGAAACCCCGATACTATCGTTATTAACAACCATAAAGCAGGCTAGAGATTATGATTCAAAACACGACTTAGTTGGTCAAACCTAAGTGATGCAGCACTGTGAATAGAAGCATAATATCTAGACAATCAAGCCGATGGTTGCGTTTTTAGGATGGTAGATATATTATTTAATTTAAGTCAACAAGTCAATATAGGCGTTATCGATAAAGCCCTAAACAAAGATCGGTCGATGCAAGTAGAAAGCATTGTCAATCTAGATTATTAATATATATGATAATTCGGTGATTCACAAGATAGAATTAGAGTGTCATAAAGATGTAAGCACTAATTCCGATAATGCAAACCGCCATAACAAGCTTTACCTCTTCGCCAAAGATCGAAACCGATGTAGCTCGACTCGAAAGCAAGAACTCATCGAAACAATGTAACGAAAAAGGTTGGCGATGCATCGAGATTGAATTGAACTGATGTTAATTATCTACAAGACCTCGAGCTTATATTTATACCCGAAGATACAAACTTTTCCATAATAGACACGACTCATACTTCCTTAATACAAATCTAATCGACAAACAAGTCCCTTAGGCAGACTCTTACTGAAAATATATGTAAGAAACTTACAGAAAATCCTAATTAATAGATACAATTGCCAATCTTGGACTCCATCCTTGCCTGGCAACGTCATTGTAATCCTTCTTTCGAATCCGACATTGATGATGTAAGCAACATCGATTGTATCGGCTAACCATATCAAACTCGGTATCAGCTGATATAGACTTCCCGCCGATGTGCACTCTATTTTAGAGAATTCCGCATATCTTCAAATCCACTTGGAATTTGATCCCGTTTCCAATTCCGCATAATTTTTGTCCATTTAGTGTTGTTTTTGGCTCACGAGGGTGCAATGTTTTTCACTAGAACAAAATAGTTCAGAAAGAAACCAAACATTACTTTTGGGCATACTGGAGTGGATTGAGTGCGCTCGTTTCGACAAATTACTCCATGACTCGCGTGACTTTAGTGTCATTATTGACTCACGGGTGCGATGTTTTCAATGAAAAGAAATAGTTCAGAAAGAAACCAAACATTACTTTTGGACATATTGGAGTGGATTGGGTGCGTTCGTTTCTTAAGTGGTGAACTTTTGTCCATTTAGTGCCGTTATTGGCTCACGTGGGTGCGATGCATTTCACCGGAACGAAATAGTTCAAAGTGGATTGGGTGCGTTCATTTTGAAAAATCACTCATTGGCTCACGCGACAAACTATTGTGAATTTATTGCTGTAATTTGCTCACGTGGATGAGATGTTTTTCACCAGAACGAAATTGTTCAAAAGCACCCAAACATTACATTTGGACAAATTAGAGTGGATTGGGTGTGTTCGTTTCAAAAAATCACTCTGTGACTCATGCGGCAAACTTTTTGTCCATCTTGTGCCCTTTTTGGCTCATGAGGGTGCGATGTTTTTCACCAGAACGAAATAGTTCAAAAAGCACCCAAACATTACTTTTTGGCATATTGGAGTGTATTGAGAGCGCTCGTTTCGACAAATCACTCCATGACTCATGCGACAAACTATTTATAATTTAGTGCCATTATTGACTCACGTGGGTGCGATGTTTTTCATGAAACGAATAGTGCAAAAGGCAACCAAACGTTACTTTTGGACATATTGGAGTCATGATGTGACCATGGATACTATGGATACAACCGTTGTTCACATCATGGATCAACAAGAAGACATCAAGATCAAGTCCTCCAAGTGCTGGAATCCAATTCGGCCACCTGCGGCAACGTTGACTTCAAACGGCCGCCAAATCTGCATACGAGCTCCGTTTTTAGCCCGTGAGTACTTGATGGAAAGCTCTCGGAGTCCTCTTTCCTATGCATCCAGTCTCATCACCACACTCCATCTCAGTCGGATGTAATTGAAGAAACAAGGTGCTGCATCACCTATAATGGGCTTATGGGCTTGTAACTTTATCTGGGACGCCGGCCCATGTGGGACCAATGTGGGGTGCACCCCAATCTGGTGGAGCACGACCCTAGGGACCCCTAGGTCATCCTCCAACCTCCTTAAATAGTTAGGTAACCCTTTAGGGTTTCTTGGGTTTTGTTTAGATTAAAGTTTAGCTTTGCTACTTTGCCATGTAATCCCGTGATCGGTTAGATCGCCGTTTTGCTCGTTACGGAACCCCAACTTATCATTAATATTCAAGTCCTCTTTGCAATTCAGATTGCTTTTATCTTGTTCTTGCTTGTTTCTTCGATTTGCTTGCGGGAATAAGGTTGATCTGCACTGGCAAGATCAACAACCCACGGAGAGGTGTATCGATCACTAAGGCACAACAAAACAACGTCTCGTACGGTTGTAGTCGGGTCATCAACGTTTCTCCAAAATCATAGTTATCATCAACTCATCGAAAGATCGGGACAACCAGATCCCTAAGCGTATCGAGTGGAGTTCAGGGTTTATCAAGTGGTATCAGAGCTTTCGTTGCTCGGTGAGTTTTTTTTATCTACCTATAACCAGGAAATAGCCATACAAAAAAAAATTGCATCCTTTACCTAGCCATCTTTGTGCCACTGCATTGTTCTTTTCAGTTTTTCCTTTGTTTAGTTTTGTGTTGCATCGTCGAGTCGAGTTGAAGGTCTTAGCATCTAGTCTGTCTAGAGTTTCGAGTTCTGGTCACGGTTAGTACCACTATCGCCACCGCCGTGTCTTCGTTGTCATCAGGATCTTCGAAAACGGAATCGTGTCACCACTAGGGTTCCGTTTTTCTCGTTTCGAGCATTTTCTAACGATTGGTTTTGGAGTTGTGGAGTTGCATCTAGGGTTTGCCTAGACCTGCTAGTGCTTGTGCCGTGTTTCTGTTTAGCCGTGAGGAAAGAAAAAGAAGGGAGGAAATTTTGTAGATTAGATTAGATTGGTTTCCGACCAAAAAAAAAATGGATCGGCTTCCTTTCATAGTTTCACCGTGTCCCACCCATTTGCGTGGCTGGTAACTAAACTGTATCCATCTCCACCTCGAGTCCGACTCCCACCTTTTCCACGTGAGTTTCGTTTTTCAATCTACACCGTGACATTTCATTCTTCTTGGTGAACAATTTTCGAGTGTCGGATTCGAGATCTGTTTGCAAAAACGGAACCTATGGGACAAGAGCATTCCATTTTTGTGTAACTTAATTTTAGGGTTTACACTTTTGCGTTTGAGTCCCTGTTATTTTTATATTTACATTTGAGTCCCTGTAATCTTGCATTCAGGTCCTTGAGTCGTTTTTGCTGAAAAAAATCAAAAAAAGGAAAAACAAGGCAGAAAGGTGCTTAAAAAAAGGAAAAGAAAAGCCGCACCAAAAAGAAAAGAGCAAAAAAAAGAAAGAACAAAAAGGAAGGAAAAGAGAAAAACAGTTGTTATCTTTGAGACCACTTTTATATATCAGAGTTGTGCTTGAGTTGATCCTAGTGTTATCTTGTGATACCGTTTGTGTCTAGGCTTGCGTCTCTAGTACATTCTAGCTTAGGACCAGCACGGTACTTGACTCTGAACGATTATTCAACTTTGCATTATCTGATTTGAGCATTTGCTATTTCTTTGCTACATATTTAAGCCTACCCAGAACTTCACAGATTTGATTGCAGCCGTACAACAAGTGTTTGCCAAGACATCGATACATCTAGCCTCCATTGGGTCTAGGTTGAGTCGGTGTGTTTACCATTCCACTTGCTTTGGTAAGATCTTGTAAGAGCTTGGTTTAAAAGCTTAAGTGTGTGTGATATTTGAGCCTCCACTACCTACTAGTTGATTGGAGCGTGCATATTCTTGTGTATGTTTCTTGTTTCCTACTAATCATAACAGGGTTATGCAAAGGGATTCAACGAGATATGACAACTTGTCCACGTGATGCATATGAGGTACATGACTATAATCTTGCACGAGTTGAATATAAGTTACTATTCTATGAAGGTAAGTATGATTCTATTGCTTATATTGATTGGGAGCTAGCAGTAGACGATGAATTTGATAAACATGAATTTTCGGATGCTCAAATGGTTAAGACTGCTAGTAATAAGTTTACCTCTTCTGCATTATTTTGGTGGAGTTATGTTAGTAATAAACCTGAAACTTGGGATGAGTGCAAAACCATAATGAGAAAGCGTTTTGTGAGTTCTTCTTACAAATGTATTCTTCTTGAGAAACTAGAAAATCTAAAACAAGGTGATAAAACTATTAGGGAGTACATCCATGAATTTAAAGTTTGTATTATCTACAGTGGTCTAAAAGAATGCAATGAGAACACAATGCGTAGATTTTTCAAGGGGCTTAATTCTGAAGTTCAGGTTATGCTCGCTATTGTAACATATAATCATATTGGACACCTATTCATGCTTTCTCGTAGCATTGAGAGTCAGATCATATCAAATGCGAGGAAGCATGAACAATATGATTTATCTGCTATTTCTGAGTCTCCTATATCCTTATGCAATGATGATGTGCAAACATTGGAGGATCAATCTTTTGTCTCTCCTGTTACTAACATTTTGCAGGGAGTTTAGAACATTGAACAAAAGGAGGAGAATGATGTACTTGAGAAGAAAGAGGAGAAGCATGAAGCACCTGTGACATCTGAAGAGGAGAATGTCCTCCAAGTGCTGGAATTCAATTCGGCCACCTGCGGCAACGGACTTCAAACGGCCGCCAAATCTGCATACGAGCTCCGTTTTCAGCCCGTGAGTACTTGATGGAAAGCACTCGGAGTCCTCTTTCCTATGGATCCAGTCTCATCACCAAACTCCATCTAAGTAGGCTGCAATTGAAGAAAGAAGGTGTTGCTTCACCTATAATAGGCTTATGAGCTTGTAACTTCATCTGGGACCCCGGCCCATGTGGGGCCCATGTGGGTGCGCCGCAAACACGTGGAGCACGACCCTAGGGCTCCCTTGGTCATCCTCCCACCTTCTGAAATATCTAGGTACCCCTTGAGGGTTTCTTGGGTTTTGTTTAGAATAAAGTTTAGCTTTGCTACTTTGCCGTGTAATCCCGTGATCGGCGTTGATGCAAAAAACACACACTGGCCTGAGAGATTTTCTTTACTCTAGTACAGGTCCAAAATTAGTACTTTAGGTTCGAGGGCATGCCAGTTGATTCGATCCTACAATCAACAAGAAGAAATATGCAAAAATGTTAGTAAACGATAGTCCATCGGCCAGTTAGCCGATTTCATATCGTTTGTAACCTAGCCGATGCAATAAAGCATGAATCGGCTATAAGGTGTAGTCAATGATAGAACTAACCCTAAAACTAGTATATATCGGCTGAAAAGATCAGTGTTACATAATCAATATATCAATATTACTTTAGAAATAAGCAATTGGGATAGATAGGACTGAACCGAGACAATATAAATTGCCCAAGTCTAATGTAACATGAAATAATGATTATGTAAACTCATGTCATAGCCGATATCCAGATTTAAGCATGTATCGGCTATAGCTCCGATACAACCTTATGCTAAGATATTCTCCAGTAACAAATATATTAAACTATAACCAATTAAATTGGTATCAAGCTCAATATATTTATATTAGATTAGATCTCGATATAAGGGGCAGATATAGAACATTAAACAAAGCATAAAACAATGTAAAACATCTATATCAGGTAAGATCGACTGAAACCCTGATACTATCCTTATTAACAACCATAAAGCAGGCTAGATATCATGATTCTAAATACGACTTAATAGGTTAGACTTAACCAATGCAGCATTAAGTATAAAGAGAAGCATGACATCTAGAAAATCAAGCCGATGGTTGCCTTTTCGGGATGGTAGATACATTATATAATCTAAACTGACAAAGAAATCTAGCCGATATCGACGAAACCCTAAAAGAATTCAGCCGATGCAAGTAGATTGTATTCTCAATCTAAATTATACAATGTATATGATAACTCAGAAGTTTACAAGATAGAACTAGAGTATGATAAATATGTAAGCACTAGCTCCGATAATGCAAACCGCCATAACAAGATATACCTTTTCGTCGAAGATCAAACTGATGCAGCACGACTCGAAAGCACAAACTTGTCGAAAAGTAGAAAACAAAGGTGGCGATACGCCGAGATTGATTGAACGTGTCTTGTTATTATTTACAGGACCTCAGGACTATATTTATACCTGAAAATACAAGCAATGTCCATCACGGACACGACTCATATTAACATAATACAAATCCAACTAATGAACAAGTCCCTTAGGCGGACTCTTATCGTGATAATCTATAAGGAAATTACATAAAATATCCTAATTAATAGATACAATTGCCTCTTAAGGACTCTATCCATGTATGGCAATCCGTGTGAAACACTTTGACTCAACCCGATGACGGCTACCGAGTCACGTTTCCAAAATCGGCTCAATCGGCTAACCATGTCTGACTCGAACTCCGCCGATTCTGTCCGCAGCCGATTCTCACTCTGTTTCCGATACGATCTAATCTCTTGGATTTTCTTTGATTCGATCCTTATCTCCCGATACTTGAATTACCAAATTTGGTCGTCAACACATGCCCCCCAAGTCCGGAATATTTGGTAATGTTTCGGATTTGCCAAATCCTATCTCCGAGAGAATATCGCGCTTTCCGTTTTCTGACCGTTACTGCGCTGCTTTAAATACTAACCATCACTTCCGAGAAAAACTCACCCCGTTACTCCGTTTCCAACGCTCTAGCGATCTTCGTCTTCCCTTACTCCGGCGATCCCCTCGGCACAGCAAGGAGATTCTCGAGCAACCTCTTCCTCATCCAACTTCCGCCTGTGATAATGTCTTCTTCAACCGCTCCATCCGCCGCTCCATCGGCTGAGTACGCACAGGTAAGTACCCATCGGCTAGATCCATTTTCTATGCAATAGATTTAGTTTTCTGTGATCTCAATCCACTCTTCTACTCTTTTTACTTTTTTGTTGTAGCATCTTGCAAATTTGATCGCAATCCCCAGTT
Source organism: Oryza punctata (assembly GCA_000573905.2). NCBI lineage: Eukaryota > Viridiplantae > Streptophyta > Magnoliopsida > Poales > Poaceae > Oryza > Oryza punctata. Next base: position 19,723,555 of record CM002493.2, on the reverse strand, counting down.
TAAGTCACGAAAACCACTACTTTCTTGGACCAATCGGCAACCCTGATCCTACTGAATTCATTATTGCCGAAACAAATAGAATCCCGTTCAGATTAATGAATCCCAACCGAGGGCATTGGAAAAATACTTGGCCTGCATGGTATAAGCGTGTATCGGCTAGCAAACAAAGCCACTAGGATGAGATAGGAATCGGCCAGGCCCTTGCTCTGACAATAGCAAATTTGGCTAAAGATGAACCCCTGATGGCCTCTGCTGCATATTTATGGTCAAATACCTTAAATACCTTTATGTTTAGCCAAGGGCCAATGACTCCAACTCTGCTGGATATCACTATGCTAACTGGATTAGATATCACTTCATCATCCAACCCTATGACCTTGAACTCCAAGAATAGATTCGATTTTAAAACCAAGAGCATAGGAGGTTGGTCTGGATTTATCTCAGTTAACATGGGTCAAGGATCTATTTGTCCCCGAGAGCACACAGCTTTCCTATTGATGTGGCTTGAGAAATACCTTTTCTGTGAATCTAGCTGTGGTCCAACCTCCAATTGGCAACACATAGCCGAAGCCCTTGAAGAGAAGAGATAGTTTCCCTTAGGAAATATCCTGCTCGTCTACCTTTACTAAACACTGAGCAACGCATCGGCTAAGCTAGCCATCGGCTCTATTGTTAGTGCAGGTGGTCCCTGGTGGTTACTCCAGTCCTGGCTAAATTTAGTAGAAGTGAAAGTTGTAGATCGACCACCTCTGACAGAAGCCGAATTCCCAAGGCTTGAGCCGATCACCGACGAAGATGGAGAAGAACTCACCCATCTAAGGTGTACATCTTTTGGAGAATATGCATCTACACCAGCCGATACTGGAGCAAAGCTATCGGCTGAGTTACTGAAGGACTGGTTCTTCAGTTTCTATGATGGCTTTCAGAAGGATGCCAGAATTTGGTTCTTCTATGAGGACTCAACTAGCTTTGAACTGCCATCGGACTTCAGATTCGAAGAGATCAACCATGAAAAGTTTCAGAAGTCCAGAGAAGTTTTTGCTACTGCCATCAGCCATGCATTCTCCCTGTCGGTATCCACCAAGGTAGAAACATAAAAGTATCTTATGAATTTTACCACCCCATGACTTCAGCTCAGCAGTTTGGTATGGGTCAGTTGCCAATCGGCTTATGGTTTGCCGATATAATCCAATGTAGAGGAGAAATTTCTTCATCTTTGATGATGGATCGGCTGCTCAATATTCCAGAACCTCCTCTTGGCAGCATCGAAAATATTGAACTGGGCATGTTCAAGAGAAAAACCTTTACTGCGTGGTGGACTGAATGGAAACAACATCTCTTCCATCAATCGGCTACCATCTACATGACGGATCTATTTCCTGACATGATCCCTCAAGTAAGCCTCTTTACTTCTTTTGTCAATTTTTGCTTCAAATCTATCAGCCGATTCTGTATTAACTTTATATCCCATCTTTACTTTTGCAGACAACAGACTCATCTCCTCCATGTACAAGCAAAAGCGGCAAAGAAATCGAATATGCTGTAGGTCTCCTGCCTAATGGATGCGGACTAGCTGCTCCAAGCATCGGCTATCATGCCCACAAGACCTCGAGTCTACTTCAAGGACAACTAAGAGAACCAGTCGATGCCGGCAAAAAGAGAAAAACCAAGGCATCGGCTATTGATCCATCGGCGGCTAAAAAGAAATCCAAGAAACAACCAGCCAAACCAGCCGATGATCTACCAACCATTGAAGAGACCTTGGATGAGGCAGAAATTGAAAAAGCCATCGATGATGCTACAGCTGAACTCAGCGATGTAGGAGAAAAGACTCCATCAGCTTCTCCTGCTCCCAAAAGAACTCCTACGAGTACTGTAACACTTCTTTCTCGGTCAATTTTTCTCGTTTAACTATCTTCGCAACCACTAACGCTTGCACGCACACCTCGTGAAGCTCGTTGCGAAGATGTCCCCACACGGTGTCCATACACTGTATGCCATCTCGTATCCAGTTTCATCACTCGGCATCCTTTACCTGCTGCCCCAGCAATATTCTCCTGGCAACCAAGGGTAAAACAATCTCTTAACTAGAAAATTTCTTTATTGTCGATTTCCTTATTTAAACTATGTACTTTGCAGAAAAAAACCAGCTGAGAAAAAGAAACCGGCTCCAATATCGGTCAAACCAGCTCCTCAAGCTGAGTAATCTCTCAACTCCTTTGAACCGCATCCTTACTTTAGCCGATATTAGCTTACACTTGTTAAACTTTAAAAATTTGACAGCCTCCTCCTCCACCATCGCCTCAAGCACAGCCAATTTCTAATGAACATACCGCATCGGCTGTAGGCAGCCACCATGTTGAAGAAGAAGAAGCTGCTGCTCCCGCTATTCCTGTAAGTCCTACATCCCCAAAAATTTCAAATCGGCTATGTAACATGTTTTGTTACTTATATCCCTTTAATTCTTCTTTTTGCAGGTCTTAGCCGATCTGTTCTCCTTTGACATTAAGGATTTTTTTGATGAGGAAACAGAAGGAGAAACAACAAGAAAAGCTTTAGCTCCTCTAGCCGATGATGTGAAAAGAAATCTTGAAGATATATCCCATCGACTACAGGCATCCCTTGATAGCTTGGTGGTTGATTGCACTTCAGTTCTCTTCGGGCAAGACTCCAGGAAATCCAAGCTCTGATCCCGGATGATCTATCCAACGCTATCACTCCAGCTGTATATCTTGAGCAACATCAATTCAAGCTGGAAAAGGCTAGACAGAGAATAGCAGATCGGCTGGAGAAGAACAGCATTGAAGCTACAATTCAAGCAAATCGACAAGTTGTACACACTGAGAAAGCAAAACTTGATCAACCTGCTGAAAAGCCGATTAAAACTGCTATAGATCAGTTAGAAGCCGAAAGGATCGATCTCTTGGCCAAGCTTGAAGAATGCAATGCTAAGATTGCAATAGAGAAGCAGAAACTAGCCGATCTCCCAAAGGCTGTTGGAGAACAAAAGGCAAAACTGAAATCGGCTATCAAAAATGTAGCCAACATGACTAAGTCCCTCAAGATTATTCCTGGAACCGATGCTCAAGACGCCCAAGCAATTGCAGAAGTTGAAGAAATTCGACAAAGGGCGATATTGGCTATTCAGTGCTACCTCTCTCAATAATATCATGGAATAGGGACTTAGAAAAATTTTGTAATTGGCTAGAAAACTTCAATTTGTGTAATACATACTCTGATCTCCTTTGTCCCGATTAATATATTTTGCGTTGAAATTTTGCATTGAAATCCTACAATTTCTGTATATGTTTATGCCCCCTAATTTTTACATGCTGACAAACATGAAGGAAATTAAAAAGTGACTAAGGGCGATATAACATATATCGGCCATCACACATCAGCACAACATAGCCGATTATGACAAAATAAAGGTCTAAGGGCGATATGAACCATATCGGCCATCTATGAATCGGCAGAATAGAGCCGATTATGATCCAATCCAAACACTTGGGTAATACTTCTTCAAATATTTTCCATTAAGTGCACGACCAAAAATTTCTCCATCCAATCCTTTTAACATATAAGCCCCTTTAGAAACACACTTATGAATCTGAAATGGCCCTTCCCAATTCGGTGACCACTTGCCGAATTTATTATCTCTGGCCCCTATCGGCAGCACCAATTTCCAAACAAGTTCATTCTCCTCAAAAGAATTTGGCACAACTTTTTTATTGTAATGTCTAGCAACTCTTTCTTTATCTTTTCCAACCTTTTCAAGAGCATGCAATCTTGCCTGAACCAAATCTTCTGATTCATCAACCATCAAATTATGATAATCATCGGCTGTCAGCTCATTTTGTAAAGAAATCCTCCTGGAGCCGATGTTGGTTTCCCATGGTAACACGGCTTCATGCCCATAAACCAGTTGATATGGAGGTACTTGAATTGCACCATGACAAGCCATCCGATAAGACCATAATGCCTCTACTAATATAGTATGCCACTTCTTTGGGTATTCTGCAATCTTTCTTTTGACCAACTGAATCAAACTCTTGTTGGATGCTTCAGCCTGCCCATTTGTTTGTGCATAATATGGTGAAGAATTCAATAATTTAATCCCCATACTACCTACAAACTGAACAAACTCATCGGACACAAAAATTGAACCTTGATCAGTTGTAATTGTCTGTGGCAAACCAAACTGATAAATAATATGTTCCTTGACAAATTCAATAGCATCTTTACTGTCAACTTTCTTCAAAGGAATTACCTCAACCCACTTAGTAGAATAATCAGTGGCAACCAATATGAATTTATGCCCTTTACTCGATGGTGGATTGATCTGTCCGATCATATCAATACCCCAACCTCTGAACGGCCATGGCTTGATAATAGGATTCATAGCCGATGCTGGTGCTCTTTGTATTGCTCCAAATTTCTGACAATCTTGACACCCCTTGTAATATCTGAAACAATCTTCCAGTATTGTCGGCCAAAAATATCCAACTCTTCTAATCAACCATCTCATCTTGTGAGCCGATTGATGAGTCCCACAGATACCTTCATGAACTTCACACATGACAACTTTTGCTTCTTCCAGACTCAAACATCTCAAAAGAATTCCATCAATCGTCCGATAATATAATGTATCATCCAATAGAACATATTTGAGGGCTTTATATCTTAACTTTCTGGAAACCGATTTAGAAGGATTCTTCAAATATTCAAATATATCAAACCTCCAATCATCGGCTGGTATGCAGGCAACTTCTACTTCAACTCTTTGCAACATCAGCTTGTAGCCTGATGCACCTTGAGCTAAATCATTGGCCTCAACATTCTGCTCCCTAGGGATATCTTTTAAAGTGACTATCTTGAAAGTCTTCATTAATTCTTAACATTTGTCATTACAGACCATCAAAATATCATTTTTGCACTCATATTCCCTAGATAATTGATTTACCACCAATAATGAATCACCCATGATTTCAATAGCATCGGCTTCAACTTCTCTCAATATTTGCAATTCTTTCAGAACAGCTTCATATTCGGCTTGATTATTTGTAGAGTAAGGCTTGATAGTAAAAGCAAACTGAAAACTTGCTCCCATAGGCGATATAATCACCAAACCGATACCACAACCATGAGTGCATACAGAACCATCAAAGAATAAAGTCCATGACATAATATCAACATTATCAATACTGTTACCCCTGTGTTCAACTATGAAATCGGCTATCGCCTGCCCTTTTACTGCCTTAGCCGATTCATACCTTAAGTTAAATTCTGACAAAGCAAAAATCCACTTCCCAATTCATCCTTTCAGAACTGGAGCCGATAACATGTATCGTACTACATCGGCTTTACATACTATTATGCACTCATTGGAAAGCAAATAATGCCTCAATTTTGTACAAGAAAAATATAAGCACAGGTATAACTTCTCCACAGGTGAATACCTCGTTTCTGCATCCCAAAGTCTTCTACTAAGATGAAATATGACTCTTTCTTTATCCTCAACCTCTTGGATCAAAACTGAGCCGATAGAATTCTGATCGGCTGACAAATATAATCTGAAGGGAAGCCCTTTCTGTGGTGGTATAAGAACTGGAGGAGTACTCAAATATTCCTTAATATTATTCCAATGCTTGCTGTTGTTTTTCTCTCTAGACAAACTCTTGATCGGCTTTCAACCTTAATAATGGAGTAAATGGCTCTATTCGGCCAGACAAATTTGATATGAAACGCCGAACAAAATTTATCTTACCGATCAGTGATTGCAACTTAGTCTTGTCTTCTGGAGGTTTTATGTCTTTGATTGCCTCAATACTCCTCTGGGGTATCTCGATCCCACGCTCATGTACCAAAAACCCAAGGAATTGCCCAGCCGATACACCAAAAGCACACTTAGTTGGATTCACCTTCAAACCATACTTTCTTGCTCTTTCCAGCACTTGTCTTAAATCGGCTATATGTTCATCAACTTTCTTAGATTTGACCACCACATCATTAATATAGATTTCTACCAACATACCGATGAGATCATGAAATATATAGTTCATACCTCTTTGATATGTAGTGTAACACCCTGAAAATTCGACCGCCGAAATTGAAACCCTAAAAATACGAAGTTTAAAACATTAAAAATTTTAATCTGCATCATGCCGCATTTTATGACTTGTTTACTTGCATCTTTATTTTGCGGATGTTGAATTTATCGAAATTATTTCGGCGCAAACCCTAGAACGGAAACCGACGAGAAGAAATAATCACTGCGCATAAATTAAAATAAAGTTCTAGATAAAATTTTAGCAAATAACATATTTCGTATCAATGTCATGAATTTATTTAGTTAATAAAAATTTTATAATCGTTCACGCGTACGGATAGGCATAATGAATATGGATAATATAAAGTGACGGGCAAGATTTAGGGCGGAGTAATTCCAATATCGAGTTCATTTCATTCATGCGAGAGAGTTATAAATTTGGACAAATACAATACAATGCTAATAATAATGATTACAATAATAATAAAAAAAAAAAGAAAAAGAAAAATGCTACTGTTCATCTTCCCCGATGAACAGCTAGACCTAACCCTAGCTAGCTAGCACTGCCGTGCGCGGCGCCTAGCCCTGCCGCGCCTCGAGCCCCATCGCGCCGCGCCTGTCGCCGTCGCCTGCACCGCCCTCGAGCCCCACCCGCGCCGCGTCGCCGTCACCTCGCCGTCGCCGTCGCCGTCGTGGAGCCCCGCGCCGGCCACCTCCCCTCCCTCCCCGGCCGGCTATAAAGCCCCCGGCCGAGCCCCTTCTCCCCCACACCGCCCCTCCCCTTCCCCCCTTCCCCCTCGCTGCCACCGCCCCATCGCCGTGCGCCGCCGTCGCCGCTTGGCCGTCGCCGCCGCTGGCCGCCGCCGCCGGGCTGCCGCCCTGCCGCCGGCTGCCGCCGCCGGTCGCCACCGCGTCACCGCCCTCCGCCGCCGCCGCCGCCGCCGCAGGTAGGTGCCGCCCCCCCCTTCCTCCCTCTTCCCCCCTCCCTGCCGGCTGTACACAAAGAGAGAGAGAGGAGAGAAACAGACAGAAGGAAGAAGAAGATACAGAGGAAGAAGATGCAGAGGAAAAAAAAAAAAAAGGGGGGAGAGAAAAGAAAAGAAAAGAAAAAAAAATAAAATAAAAATAAAGATAAAAATAAAGAGAGATAAAATTTGGGTTAGGAATTTACTTATTCTTGTTTATCTTGAATATATGAGCACGTGCTAGATTAATATAAAATACTAAGTTTAAGAAATCGATATAGTCGTCGCCGTCATTTTTTTTAGAAACACGAGTAAATTAAAACGGATATTTAATTAAAATTTAAATTTTTCACCTAATCGACTGTTCGTTTAAATTATCAATCTTTAGCAATGTACTTAGCCAATTACGTAGATTTTATTAGTTAAATTTCGCTAGTCGTTTATATGTAGATATAATCGGAAGATTAATTACCGGTCATTTTTAAATTGCCATCGTATGTATGCAACCGTTCGCTATCCATTTAAATATCTATTTAGCCGGTATTTAGTTAGTTCCGACTCACTAATTAAGTTATCCGCTAAATTAGCCGTCGCGATTATTTTAGCCGGCTAATCACCGGATAGGGTTACCTTTCATTATCGGTATCTAATTTATTCGAGACGCGTAAATTAAATCGGGTTAATATTTTTGATCGGCTAGCGCTAATATTTTAAGACAACGGTATTAAAAATCAAAATAGGTCTACTTCATAAATAAAATGGGATTCGATATCGACATTCAAACGCTCGCGCTCGATCTTTTCTTAATCGGATTTTGTTGGATTTTAATTGAATTCTAAATGAATTCAATTTCTTTCGCACGTAATATTAGACACCGAGGGAGTTGCGAGTCCGACTGAGGATCAAGACCCGCAAGACTACGAGCAAGGCAAGTCATCACTATCCCTTGAACATGTTGATCCCAATTGCGAAATTGCTTTGTTTACAAATAAAGATGCATGCAATGATAAACATCCTACTTGTTGTTATGCCATGCCTTGAATGTTGTTTACCCCATATCCCCTTGTAACCATGTACGTATGAGTCCCTAGTCAATTATGACAGATGCTTAGTAATGCTATCTTAGAACTCTGCATACTCATATCTATCAAAATGCTATATGCTTGGGCAATTACCTTGGGAAGGTAATTGAGATGCGGCATGTGGAGACATGAGCGCCACATTGCCATGACATTGATGACATGATTTGTGAAAGGAAAATAAAAATTAAACAATTGTTTTCGACTGGGGCGGATGGTGGACTTGGGTGGTATCTGGAAAAGGCTAGCACCGTCCCCGGTCAATTAAGGACCGAGCCATGAAGCTAAGCATGAAACGACCCTCGTACAACCGTACTTCTCGAATGGGTATAGACCTAGCGGAGTAAATAGCCGAGCGGAGGCAGTATCCCTGCATAGTGGTTTTCTTAGTGTGTATGAGGGGCGGGGCCTACGGTGGGGTAGCCACCGGTAGGACCGCCACGTGTGAACCTAAATTTTAATATAACTTAATGCATGTGTGAGTTTTTTTCCCTTCCCGGGAGCGCCAGAACTCCTCTCACTGCTAGAAACCGTGTACGCCTAGAGTGCATGAGGATGTAAGTTCATGGAGCGGGTACTGCCAATGTGAGGTCATTGAAAGGCTTTGCCGTGACGCGTCTCATTCGTTGGGACTTCGGCTCATTTGTTGGGCAAGTTACGGAGTACGGGTAAAGTGTACATCCACTGCAGTGTGAGTAACCAAATCTATTCGAATAGCCGTGCTCGCGGATATTGAGCACCGGGACATGTATTACACTTGGCTAGACTCTAAATTCTTAAACCGAATGGGATGGGTATGCATAATGACTTTTAGGTGCTGGTGGTTCAACTTCTCGAGAAGTGAGAAGGGGTAGACCCCAGAAAATCATGACGACTCAATGGCGGGAAGCTATCCTTGGAGGACAATGGATGGTGGACAGAACCGCCGTTGAATAATGAACTATGGTATTAAAATTTGATCAGTATAAGCTAGGTCTTAGGCTTGTGAAAGGAATTGCAAAACTGGCTTTATGCAAAAGTGCCACAGCCGCCCTTGATATTTCCCCTATCATATGCATTGTTGCTGTGGTGGCTTGCTGGGTACGGTTGGTACTCACCCTTGCTATAAATAAAACATTCAGATGTGGGCGATGAGGTTCCCGAAGATCCGTATGAGTACTACCAGGAGGGTACGGAAGACGATGGAGCCCAGTAGGTCTTAGATTCGGTCGTTGCCTGTGGCAATGGCGTGCCGCTGCCTTGTCTCCGCTGCCTTACCTAATTTCTGCTTTTGGTTGTATTCCGGACCGGTTGGTCCTTTGTTCTAGACTATTGCCTTCGGGCCTATTATTGTAATATTTTGCGTAAGATAAATATGTATGCACTCTTGATTATTGGCAATGTATTCGTGGGTACCAGACTACTTGATCCAGGGAAATGGTACTATGAACACGAGTGACTCCTGTTATGAAAATGGGGGTCTACATGTAGCACCAGCACTTCTCAACCCAAAAGTCAAAACAACCCACTCATATAAGCCGATTGCACCAGGACTCCTGAAAGCAGTCTTGTGAATATCTTCCTCAGCCATGAAAATTTGATTATAACCTGCATTGCCATCCATGAAACTGATAATTTTATGTCCAGATGCTGCATCAACTAGTTGATCGGCTACTAGCAGTATTCATATTTTGGTGTAGCTTTATTCAAATCTCTGAAATCAATGCAAACCCTAAGCTTCCCATTTTTCTTGATAACTGGTACTATATTTGAAATCCACTCAGCATATCAGCATGGTCTAATGAAATTGGCATCATAAAGTCTTGTAATTTTGGCCATGATAGCATCATACATTTCGGCTTTACAACATCTTGGAGGTTGTCTGTATGGTCGATAGCCTGGTTTGATAGGGAACCGATGTTCAACAATCAATCGGCTAAGTCCGGGCATTTCATAGTATTCCCAGGCAAAACAATCTCTATATTCTTTTAAAAGTGCTATTAATTTACATTTAAACTCCTTTGATAAATTCTTACTAATATATGTCGGCCTAGGCCTATCACCTGGTCTAATGTCGATTTCTTCCAACTCATCGGCCGACATAAACTCTTGTCCTAGTTTGCCATCGAGATCATCAACAGTGTCCTTTGTGTAGAAATTAGAACCCTCCACAGCGCCCTCAAAACAATAATTGGGGCTCTCCATCTCCTGTTGGCTGTATGGCATAATTAGAAATTTTTAAGTAATCTCCTTGCCAAACTTTTCCAGATAAGCAATCAATTCCTTCCATCTCCCAAACAGATAAATCGGCACTAGCTACATTGACTAACCTGTCGGCTGACACGATTTTGATTTGGTCTCCTTGCCATTGAATCAAACTTTGGTGCATTGTTGAGGGAATACAACAGGTAGCATGGATCCAATCTCTTCCCAGTAACAGACTGTAGGATTCCTTCCCATCAATAACAAAGAACGTGGTAGGAATTGTTTTACTGCCGATGGTCAACTCCACATTCAAAACTCCTTTGGTTTCTGTTGACGACGAAATTTGGTAAATCATGCATCGAATTTGGAGTTAAGACCGAAGCGGATTTGGAAGGAAATCGGTAACAGAAACAGAGTATAAATTGGCTTCGGAACTGCATCGGCTACCGTGTGCATCGGCTGATATTGAATCGGACAAGGAAGCCGATGTAGCCGATTCCGACAAGGGGATGTTGGAACCATTGTCAGGTTCGTTTAAAGTGCTTCATGAGGATTGCCATGTATGGATTGAGTCCGAAAAAGGCAATTGTATCTATTAATTAGGAATAGTTTGTTAGTTTCCTTTTATCTTTAGGAAAGTGTGTTTAGTGTCCGATAAGGACTTTATGTGTTTCCTTTTATCTTTAGGAAAGTTTGAGTCGTGTCCGATATGGACTAGTATCTACCCATGGGTATAAATATGTACACCCGGGGTCTATGTAAATTATCTCTCGCTCAATACAACTTCGGCGCATCACCACCTTTTACCTTTTTACTTTCGACGAGTTCTTGTTTCATGTTGGGCTGCATCGACTTCGATCTCCGACGAGGAGTAAGGCTTGTTATGGCGGCTTGCGTTATCGGGATTAGTGCTTCCATCGCTTCGACACTCTAATCCTGTCCATGTAAGTCGTCGAGTTATCATATACATTATATAATCTAGATTGACAATGTTTTCTACTTGCATCGGCCGATCTCCATCTAGAATTTTGTCGATATCGGCTAGATTACTTTGTTGGCTTAGATTATATAATGTATCCACCACCCTGAAAATCAGTCAAAGGCTTGATTGTCTAGATATTATGTTTCTTTTCATACTTAGTGCTGCATCAGTTAAGTTTGATCTACTAAGTCGTGCTTAGAACCATAATCTCTAGCCTGCTTCTTGATTGCCAATAAGGGTTTCATCGGGGTTTCAGCCGATGAGTTATCTGCACGTTGCATCGGCTTACAAGGATTACTTACAAAGTTGGTTTTAGCCGATGACAACAAAGGTTTCATTGTTTATATAATCATTTGGATCTATTGACATCGGACCACCAGCCGATGAATGCTTAAAGCTTCGGATCAGTGCTTATTTAATTTATCATTACTAGCCGATTGGTTTCTAGTGGATTATATTATTTTATTTTCATCAGCCGATTATTTTTATGTCATTATTTACTCAAGTATCAAGATCTATACTGGATATCGGCCGGTATCAGCATCGGCTGGAATCACTCCATCGGCTTGTCAGCCGATCGGCTATCTTTTGATCTTCAATTTATATATCTTGTCAGTTGCAGGATCAAACTGACTGGCACGCCCGCATCTCATTATTATTTTGGACCTGCACTGGAGCTAAGCAGATCTCCCAGGCCATCGTGTTTTTACGTCAACACAATTTTAGCACGCCCAGTGGGACCAAGATTTTTATACCTACATGTCTGAAGAAGAAGTTGACGCCAAGATCATGGTCACAAAGGAGGATTTGACAGAGGAACAGAGGCAAGAGATGGAGCAAGCAAAAGCTGATTTTCAAAAGCGTTGCCTTCAATGTTTCATCATGACACCGGAAGGGCCAATTCAGAAATCTCAATTTCCCGAGCTGATGATTGAAATACTTCAGGATAAAGTTGATGAAGCAGTTCATCGCGCATTGTTTAATCAATCTGGAGTTTTGGTGGACACATTGCAAAATTTAATCAAGGGAAAAGTTGATGAATTAATTGTTTAAAGAGGCCAGCTCGGGGGGCAGATTAAAGAACAACAACACTATCGGCCAGAAGAACTTAAAGAGTATCAATGTGGAGAAGAGCGATGTCATCAAAGGAACGATGGTTGGGCCGATAGAATTGCAAAGTTTGTAGAGGAGCAGTTTGGGAGTAGACCTAAGGATCAGATCCATATGTATCGGCAGCCATATCCTGAATGGTTCGATAGAGTTCCGCTTCCATACCGATACAAAATTCCAGATTTCTCCAAGTTTTCAGGGCAAGATGATATATCTACAATGGAACATATCAGCCGATTCTTAGCGCAATGTGGGAAGGTATCGGCTGAAGAGGCTTTGAAAGTTAGATTTTTTTCATTGTCTTTGACTGGATCGGCTTTCACATGGTTTTCATCATTACCTCCATACTCTATCAAGGGATGGGCCAATCTTGAGAAGCAATTTCATGACTATTTCTTTGCTGGAAACAATGAGATGAAGCTTTCGGATTTGATATTGGTTCAGCAGCAAAAGGGAGAATCGGCTATGGAATATATTCAAAGATTTCGTAATGTCCGCAGCCGATGCTATAGTTTGAGCCTAAGTGATGAGCAACTAGCCGATCTCGCATTCTAAGGATTGTCAGCACCTATCAGAGATATATTCTTTTGCCATGAGTTTGACGATCTAGCTCATCTAGCGCAGACGGTATCGACCTATGAGAGCCGATGGCAAGAAACAAAGGAGAATAAATTTTGGAGTAATTAAAGCGAAATAGAAGAGAATTTTGAAGCATGAATCCTCATACTCCAAAACTGGGGGGCATGTGTTGACGATGAAATTTGGTAAATCATGCATCGAATTTGGAGTTAAGACCGAAGCGGATTTGGAAGGAAATCGGTAAAAGAAACAGAGTATAAATCGGCTTCGGAACTGCATCGGCTACGGTGTGCATCGGCTGATATTGAATCGGACAAGGAAGCCGATGTAGCCGATTCCGACAAGGGGATGTTGGAACCATTGTCGGGTTCGTTTAAAGTGCTTCATGAGGATTGCCATGTATGGATTGAGTCCGAAAAAGGCAATTGTATCTATTAATTAGGAATAGTTTGTTAGTTTCCTTTTATCTTTAGGAAAGTGTGTTTAGTGTCCGATAAGGACTTTATGTGTTTCCTTTTATCTTTAGGAAAGTTTGAGTCGTGTCCGATATGGACTAGTATCTACCCATGGGTATAAATATGTACACCCGGGGTCTATTTAAATTATCTCTCGATCAATACAACTTCAGCGCATCACCACCTTTTACCTTTTTACTTTCGATGAGTTCTTGTTTCAAGTTGGGCTGCATCGACTTCGATCTCCGACGAGGAGTAAGGCTTGTTATGGCGGCTTGCGTTATCGGGATTAGTGCTTCCATCGCTTCGACACTCTAATCTTGTCCATCTAAGTCGTCGAGTTATCATATACATTATATAATCTAGATTGACAATGTTTTCTACTTGCATCGGCCGATCTCCATCTAGAGTTTTGTCGATATCGGCTAGATTACTTTGTTGGCTTAGATTATATAATGTATCCACCACCCTGAAAATCAGTCAAAGGCTTGATTGTCTAGATATTATGTTTCTTTTCATACTTAGTGCTGCATCAGTTAAGTTTGATCTACTAAGTCGTGCTTAGAACCATAATCTCTAGCCTGCTTCTTGATTGCCAATAAGGGTTTCATCGGGGTTTCAGCCGATGAGTTATCTGCACGTTGCATCGGCTTACAAGGATTTGGATCTATTGACATCGGACCACCAGCCGATGAATGCTTCAACCTTCGGATCAGTGCTTATTTAATCTATCATTACTAGCCAATTGGTTTCTACTAGATTATATTATTTTATTTTCATCAGCCGATTATTTTTATGTCATTATTTACTCAAGTATCAAGATCTATACTGGATATCGGCTGGTATCAGCATCGGGTGGAATCACTCCATCGGCTTGTCAGCCGATCGGCTATCTTTTGATCTTCAATTTATATATCTTGTCAGTTGCAGGATCAAACTGACTGGCACGCCCGCATCTCATTATTATTTTGGACCTGCACTGGAGCTAAGCAGATCTCCCAGGCCATCGTGTTTTTACGTCAACAGTTTCAGATGGATTCCCACCAAAATCTTTCAGAATCATATTGGTCTTGATCAAATCCTCTGAATTCTTCCCAAGCTTCCTGAAGGCTGAATATGGCATTAAATTGACAGCTGCCCCTCCATCGGCTAGCATTTTTGACATCGGCTTACCGTTGACAAATCCTTTGACATACAATGGCTTGAGGTGCCGATGATCAGTTCCTTCGGGCTTCTCGAAAACAGCTTGCTATGGAGATAGCATCAACTTAGCCGATGGCAAGTCATCATCTTGTTCAAAAACTTGTTCAACTGCATATTCGGCTGGTAGCATAAAAACCATGTTCATTGCAGATGACATCACCCCTTTGCCCTTGTTTTGGAGAGTTCTTTCTTGATCGGCTTGGACTTCATCGGCTGCCACTACCTTGCTCTTCACACGCCAAACCCTCTTTGTTCGTTGTCTGAGCCGATGTTCAGTTTCTCCTTCAACCTCCTAGAATTGCTCCATGTTCCTCATCCTTTGAACTCTCCTCTTTTGGTTCTTCGTGAAAATTCCAGAAGGGCACCATTGTGGTTGCCTATTTTTAGGCTCTCCATGTGAATCGTCTTCATCATTGTCGTGCTGGATCGGCCCAAGTCTTTCATGAACTGGTAACCTTTTCTGAATCGGCTGATGCACACTTGTACTCTGTCGGTTTGGTCTTTGAACATATTGAACATCAGAATCACTACACCCAAGGCAATCCTCAATAGATTGTAACCTCATTCCTTTGTTCCAGCAGAATCTGAAGAATTAACAGCTCCAATTAGGATCAAAATATCTCTCATCATCATGGTGATATGACTGCTCTTCCCTCTGGCATCTCTTTTGATACTTGTTTGTCATACCAGCCGATTTGATAGTTCTGGTGTAATTTTTATCTCTATCGGCTTGATTCCGATTAAATCCAGAGTAAACCATGTTTACTGGAAAAGGATGTCCATCTATCTTCATCATCCTCTTGGATTCATCAATCTTGATCTTTCCTTGCTCAATAGCCGATTGGATCTGCTGTCTGAAAATTTTGCAATCATTGGTGCTGTGGGATCCTGTATTGTGCCACTTGTAATATTTTCTCCTCTTCAATTCATCAGCCGATGGAATCACATGTATTGCCAGCAACTGAATTTGTTTCTCTTGAAAAAGAAGATCAAATATCTTGTCAGGTTTAGTGATGTCAAAATTAAATCTTTCTTCCTTTCCTGAATTCTTGACCCATTGGCAAACTACTGTTTTCTTGTTCCTAGCCCACTCGGCTGCATTGACTTCTGGATCATCATCTTCGGAACCAGAATCATAGCTATTAATAATGTTGACATTGTTGGCTTTCTTGATGAACTTTCTAGCCTCCTGGAATCTTGTTTCGTGAGCCAATACCTTCTGAGCCAGATGAGCTGAGCTTTCGAAGTCTTGAGCCGAAAATCTTTTCCTTATCGGCGCCAGAAATCCTTGGAAGGCCAAATCGGCTAACTGTGAATCTGTTAAGGCTAGACTATAGCATCTGTTCCTCACATCTCTGAATCGTTGGATATAATCTGGAATTGATTCATCTGATTTCTATCTTATTGCTGTGAGGTCCGACAATTTCATTTCTTGAATACTAGTGAAAAAGTATTTATGAAATTGTTTCTCCAGATCAGCCTAACTTTTTATAGAATTATAAGGTAGAGATGAAAACCAGGTAAATGCAGATCCAGATAGAGAAAGTGGAAACAATCTAACTCTGAGGGCTTCTGTAGCCGATGCTTCACCACATTGAGCTAGAAATCAGCTAACATGCTCATAAGTAGATACATTGTCTTGCCCTGAAAACTTGGAGAAGTCTGGCACCTTGTATCGGTTTGGCAATAGTACCTGATCAAAGTACTCTGGATATGGGTGCCGATACATATTGCCATTGTCCTTAGGCTTGAGCCCGGACTGTTCCCTCATGATGTCAGCGATCATATCGGCCCAAGGCTACTGAGATGTTGCTCCACCATACTGCTGTTGAATTGGATCAAACTGGCCGCATTGAATCGGCTGAGGTCGTGGAGAATGAAGCTGATAGATATGATTAGCCGATATGCCTTGAGGTGGCACATATGGAAGTTGCTTTGTGCTGTACTGTTGGCTTATCGGCTGAGTAATTCCAATCGGCTGTTGTGGAACCGAAGGAATTTGATATGTCGTGTCGATAACTAGCGGTTTTGGATTAAGGATACTGATCGATTTTTCCGGTGTCAGCTGACTTGAAGCTTGCCCTGCAGTGATCGGCTATGGCCTTGTCATGATTGTTGGAATATTTGTGCTATAGTAAGGAGCCGATGGAACCTGGGTTTGAAGTGTCTGCTGTCTCCCGCCAATTTCTATCTTCATAGTCCTGTAGCCTGGAAACGTACCGTCTGGAAAGTATATAGGTCCTTTAGCTTTTTCTTCGGCTATAGTTCCATCAACTACGGACTTGATCATATTTGTTAACGTGTTCACAAGCACTGCAGATTGATTGATAAGGGCGTGGTGCACAGCAGAATCGATGCGATCTTGTATCGTGTGGAGCTCTTCGTCACTTGATTCGACTTTGGGTTGCTTATCCTTTTCTTCACTTGTTCCGGATGTACTTGGATCTTGTTTCATGATCGTCGGCAACTCAACTTTAGTCCTTTGAACAACTGTGCCCTGTCGGGTTACCATGAATGAGTGCAGATATTGTTTCTGGAGTTGATCTAACATATGTCTCATCTCTTCTCTCTGCTCATTGTTCAGCTGCTCGATCATGATCGGCAGGATGTTGTCTTCTTAGACTTCAGTAGTGCTTGGCAACATGATGACACAATAGGTCCCACCGGGCGTGCCAAAAGCATGTTGATGCAAAAACACACACTGGCCTAAGAGATTTGCTTTACTCTAGTTCAGGTCCAAAATTACTACTTTAGGTTCGAGGGTGTGCCAGTTGATTTGATCCTACAATCAACAAGAAGAAATATGCAAAAATGTTAGTAAACGATAGTCCATCGGCCAGTTAGCTGATTTCATATCGTATGTAACCTAGTCGATGCAATAAAGCATGAATCGGCTATAAGGTATAGTCAATGATAGAACTAACTCTAAAACTAATATATCGGCTGAAAAGATCAGTGTTACATAATCAATATATCAATATTACTTTAGAAAAAAGCAATTGGGATATATCGGACTGAACCGAGACAGTATAAATTGCCCAAGTCTAATGTAACATGAAATAATGATTATGTAAACTCATGTCATAGCCGATATCCAGATTTAAGCATGTATCAGCTTAGCTCCAATGCAACCTTATACTAAGATATTCTCCAGTAACAAATATATTCAACTATAACCAATTAAATTGGTATCAAGCTCAATATATTTATATTAGATTAGATCTTGATATAAGGGGCAGATATAGAACATTAAACAAAGCATAAAACAATGTAAAACATCTATACCAGGTAAGATCGGCTGAAACCCTGATACTATCCTTATTAACAACCATAAAGCAGGCTAGATATCATGATTCTAATTATGACTTAATAGGTTGGACTTAACCAATGCAGCATTAAGTATAAAGAGAAGCATGACATCTAGAAAATCAAGCCGATGGTTGCCTTTTCGGGATGGTACGTACATTATATAATCTAAACTGACAAAGTAATCTAACCGATGCAAGTAGATTGCATTGTCGATCTAAATTATACAATGTATATGATAACTCGGAAGTTTACAAGATAGAACTAGAGTGTCATAAAGATGTAAGCACTAGCTCCGATAATGCAAACCGCCATAACAAGATATACCTTTTCATCGAAGATCAAACTGATGCAGCACGACTCGAAAGCACAAACTTGTCGAAAAGTAGGAAACAAAGGTGGCGATGCACCGAGATTGATTGAACGTGTGTTGTTCTTATTTACAAGACCTCGGGATTATATTTGAAAATACAAACAATGTCCATCACGGACACGACTCATATTAACCTAATACAAATCCAACTAACGAACAAGTCCCTTAGGCGGACTCTTACCGTGATAA
Organism: Oryza punctata; assembly: GCA_000573905.2. Taxonomy (NCBI): domain Eukaryota; kingdom Viridiplantae; phylum Streptophyta; class Magnoliopsida; order Poales; family Poaceae; genus Oryza; species Oryza punctata. The sequence continues at coordinate 19,705,081 of CM002493.2, read as the reverse complement.
TCTATAAGGAAATTACATAAAATATCCTAATTAATAGATTTAATTGCCTCTCCATGTATGGCAATCCGTGTGAAGCACTTTGACTCAACCCGATGACGTGTACCGAGTCAGATTTCCAAAATCGGCTCAATCGGCTAACCCTGTCCGACTCGAACTCTGCCGATTCTGTCCACAGCCGATTCGGACTACAGCCGATTCTCACTCTGTTTCCGATACGATCTAATCTTTGGATTTTCTTTGATTCAATCCTTATCTCCCGATACTTGAATTACCAAATTTGTTCGTCAACAATCGGTTAGATCATCGTTTTGCTCGTTACGGAACCCCAACTTATCATTAGTATTCAATTCCTATTTGCAATTCAGATTGCTTTTATCTTGTTCTTGCTTGTTTCTTCGATTTGCTTGCAGGAATAAGATTGCGCGTGTTTGTTTCGAAAAATCACTCTGTGAGTCACGCAGCGAACATTTGTCCATTTAGTGCCTTTTTGGCTCACAAGTATGCGATGTTTTTCACCGGAATGAAATAGTTCAAAAATCACCCAAACATTACTTTTGGGCATATTGGAGTGGATTGAGTGCGCTCGTTTTGACAAATTACTCCACGACTCGCGCGACAAACTATTTATAATTTAGTGCCATTATTGACTTACGTGGGTGCGATGTTTTTCAATGAAACGAAATGTTGCAAAAAGCAAACAAACATTACTTTTGGACATATGGGAGTAGATTGGGTGTGTTCGTTTCGAAAAATCACTCCGTAGCTCACGTCACGAACTTTTGTCAATTTAGTGTTATTATTGGTTCACATAGGTGCGATGCATTTCACCGGAACGAAGTAGTTCAAAAAACACTCAAACATTACTTTTAGACATATCGGAGCAGATTAGCTGCGTTCATTTCGAAAAAATCAATCCCTGCCTTGCGCGACAAACTGTTGTGGATTTATTGCCGTTATTTGCTCACGTGGTTGCGATGTTTTTCATTAGAACGAAATAGTTCAAAAAGCACCTAAACATTACTTTTGGGCATATTGCAGAGGATTGGGTGCGTTCGTTTCGAAAAATCACTACATTACTCGCACGGCAAACATTTTCGAATTTAGTGCCATTATTGGCTCACGAGGGTGCGATGTTTTTCACCGAAACGAAATAGTTCAAAAGTACCCAAACATTACATTTGGACAAATTAGAGTGGATTGGGTGCATTCGTTTCGAAAAATCGCTCCGTGATTCACGCGGTGAACTTTTGTCCATTAGTGCGTTTTTGGCTCACGAGGGTGCGATGTGTTTCACAAGAACGGAATAGTTCAAAAAGCACCCAAACATTACTTTTGGGCATATTGGAGTGGATTGAGTGCACTCGTTTCGACAAATCACTCCATGACTCGCGTGATAAACTTTGCTTAATTTAGTGCCACTATTGACTCACGTGGGTGCAATGATTTTCAACGAAACGAAATAGTTCAAAAAGCAACCAAGCGTTACTTTTGGACATATTGGAGTGGATTGGGTTCGTTCGTTTCGAAAAATCACTGTGTAGCGCACGTGGAGAACTTTTGTCAATTTAATGGTGTTATTTGCTCATGTGGGTGCGATGCATTTCACCGGAACGAAATAGTTCAAAAAGCAACCAAAACTTTTGGACATATAGGAATAGATTGGGTGCGTTCATTTCGAAAAATCACTCCGTGACTCACGGGATGAACTTTTTTGAATTTAGTGCCTTTATTGGCTCCCGTGGGTGTGACGTTTTTCACTGGTATGAAATAGTTCAAAAAGCACCCAAACATTACTTTTAGACATATTAGAGTGGATTGGGTGCATTCGTTTCGAAAAATCACACCGTGACTCGTGTGGAGAACTGTTGTGAATTTATTGCCGTTATTTGCTCACGTGGGTGCGATGTTTTTCACCGGAATAAAATAGTTCAAAAAGCACCCAAACATTACTTTTGGGCATATACGAGTGGATTGGGTGCATTTGTTTCGAAAAATCACTCCATGATTCGTTGCGGTGAACTTTTGTGCATCTAGTGCCATTATTTACTCACGAGGTTGCAATGTTTTTCACCAGAACGAAATAGTCCGAAACATTACATTTTTGACATATTGGAGTGGATTGGGCGCGTTCGTTTCGAATAATGACTCTGTGACTCGCACATTGATGTTTTGTCCATTTAGTGCAGTTATTGGGTCACGTGGTGTCACATCCTTAAAATCCCTTAAATATAAATTGTTGTTTAAAAGGAATTATTAAAAATAATTTTCAAACCTTAAAAGAAAACATCTAGTTTTAATTTAATAATTTCCAATATAAAAAGGGGCTCAATAAAATTTTGTTAAATACTTCTTTTATTCTTATAGTTCCTCGATTTTTATGGGATTTATTTGAGCTAAGCAAGTATTTTAATAAATGAAACATCATTTCAGTAATTATTTAAATTTAAAAGTAAATAAAACTTTCCTTTTTCTCTTCCCGCTGGCCCAGCCCGAAACCACAGCTCTTCTCTTTACCGTAAAATGTCTACTTTGCCTCCCTTTCTTCCTTTTCTTTTTCGTTTTTGGGCCAGCCCTTTTACCCAGAAGTCTATTTTGCCTCCTCTCACTACATTGTCGTGTTCCATCCATGGCCCAAAGCAGCTCGACCACATGTCGTAAGGTAGCATCGTTCTCAATTCCTTCAGCATCCACGTATTTGGTGTAGACACGATCAAGGGGTTTACGGGGGTGGTAACGATAGTCCGTATTGACCAATTGATTGCAGTAGAGATCACGAAGCTCTCCGATGCTGACTCTTGCTGCCTCCTGGCAAGCATGTGAATATCTTCTTCCTCCAGCTTCAAACATCACCGATGGAATATCCTCGCAATCACTTGTGATGGTCACTTTGACGTGACACTTCTCCTCGTTACGATCATGGGGAATCTGGGCATAAATAGGGGCAGTCTTGAATCCTATGGCGAAGGAAATCATCCGCAACTCCCGAACAAAACCCTCAACCTCGTATAAGTACTCCGGCCTGTGGCGCGACATCTAGAGAATAAGTGAAAGGGGAAGTTAATGCATTGATTCAAGTTAACCGCACAAGTTTGGAACTGTTTTGACACAAAGAAACAATTAATCCAATAACAATAAATTAAAGTCAGATTTTTTTTCTAAAATAATTTTTGATTTTTTTAGAAAAAAGAAAGAATATCGCAATCTGCACGAGTACAAAATTTTTGTTTTAAACTCTTGTATAAATCATAAAGAAAGAATCTGATTAGTAATGAGTAAACACGAGTAAAATAAATCAGAGATGTTTAAAAAGTAAGCACTGTACAGTACTATCATTCACAAGGATGAACAGTAGTAGTGTTGATGGAATACAACTGATACGGTAATGGATATACAGTACCGATCACTCAATTTAATTTGCAAAATTAAACCAGATGGATTTGCTGAAATAATTAAAATAAATTTAAATGACCATTTGGGAGAAGAAAGTGGAAATAAAATAAATTCTTAAGTAATTTTGCATGTGCCACAAGTAGCTTGACCATTAGGCGACTCCAATCCACAAGTAGCTTGACCAGGCCACAGCCTAATCCTCCAGAGCATCACCTTCACTGTAGAACTCTTCTTCTGATGATGATTATTGCAAGGTGAGTACATGAAATACTCAACAAGCCACACAGCAAATATGCAAGTGCACAGGAATAAAAAGGAAGGCATAATACAGGCTGAATTGCACAAATAGCATTTAATAAAGCTTCCAGAATTTATAAAACAGTAAGTTAATATTAAACAGTATTAAATCAACACTATACAATATTCCCATTGTATAGGCCCAACCATTTCTGAACAATCATGCCCGATTGCACAGCTCTAATCTCCAAACCAGGAATAAACCATTCCAAACCAGGAGCTAAACAAATTATTACCATTTATCACCTTATATTATTAATGAGTAGTGTGGGACTAATCACGAAAAACATTACTAAACCCACCCATAACCGCGGGCACGGCTATTCAAATAGTTTTACTCTGGCCAGAGATTTACCACTGTACCCACAAGACATAGCCCCACAACATGTCAACACGCGCCTCAATACCACCATGGAACCTCGGAAAGAAGATGTGATAGTACCCTCCGCATAACACAACGCACCACAAGCTCAAAAGGGTGTTTAAGGTCTGTGTGACTTGCCTTGCAGGTCTTCGTAAACTTGCAAACCTTCGTCAGCGTAAACGGTCTCCTCGGGAATGTTGGGAACTAAAGAAATTAAACAAAATCAAAAAAACAGTACATAAACAAGCATAAACAGTACATGTGGATATTTTTAATAGGTAGATCTTGATTTTAGACAAATTTACAGACTTGAATCACCTAATTCCGAGCTACGATGAATTAGTTATGAATTTTCTAAGATTAATCAGATTTAAACTTATTTCTGCATCATGGGCGGCGCTGATGTCAGCGATGACATCATCACCGGTGACACTGGACCCTATGGTCGCTGGCGTTCTAGGGCACGGCAGCACTAATCGAGCACGTCGAGAGAGAGGAGAGCACGATGATCTCACCAGTGGCGGTGACGACAAGAAATGGCGACAGGAGCGGCCGGCGCCGAGGTTAGGGCGGTAATATGGCTCGGGTCGGCAGTGGCGGCGACTCTTCGATGGCCATCGGCGGAAACAAATGGGTAGCCGGGCTTCCTCTCCTTCTTGCGAACCCAATGCTGGTGACGGCGACCGAAGACAGCGACCGACGGCAGTGGGCGACGCGGCTGGAGGCACGGCGGTGACGGCGGCGCTTGGAGCGAGGTGGCTACGGTGCTACGGGAGGCGGCGGACGCGAGCAGAGGGGGAAAATGAAAGAGGAGGACTAGGAGGTCCTATTTATAGGCCCGGGAGGTAGAATCCAGGACCGAAACGAGTGGTTTTAGCGCCAGAAAGAGCTAGGGTTAGGTGGAGAGATAAACTCAAAACCGAGCTCAAATCCGCGTCAGATTCAAAAGGATAAGGACCGATTCTTGCGTGAATAGGTAGAGGAGGGTAAGGGAGTCAAAATCCCTCTCCTAATCGGGCACGGGAGGCAACGGAAATGATGAATTTTGGCGTGGAGGCGGTGTCAAGTCGAGCACGGGAGGCTGGCTGGAGCTTGAAGATGACACTGTAGCGTACGGAGGTAAAGCAGACTTTTTGCTGGACTTCTATTTCCTTGCTTGGGCTAGGTGATAGAGAGGGAGCCGAAACAGATTTATGCAGATCAAAGGGAGAGGCTTGCTGGATCAGCTGGGCTGAGGGAGAGAGATGGGCCAAAATTAGGCCCTGTTCTTTCTCCCCTTTTCCCAACTCACCTCTCTCGTTTTCCGCGCGCACGCTTTTCAAACTGCTAAACGGTGTATTTTTTTGCAAAAAGTTTCTATACAAAAGTTGTTTAAAAAATCAAATTAATCCATTTTTTTAAAAAAATTAGCTAATACTTAATTAATCACGTGCTAATGGATCGCTCTGTTTTCCGTATTTACTGTGCGTGTTGGAAAGTCCCAACAACGAACACAGCCTAAGCCCATAGCTTTGGGAAGGATTTTAATTCCTTTTTAATTTAAATAATTCATGAAATGCTATTTTCATTATTAAAAATACCTTCCTTGCTTAAATAATTCCCAGAAAAATCCAGGAAATAGATAAACAAGAAATGTATTTAATAAAATTTTATATAGCCCAGTTTTAAATTGAGATTTGCACAAATTTTATTAGAGTGTCTCTTGTAAGCTTTTAAATAATTTCTAAAAATGCATTAAAGAAATGATTTTCAATTTAACCGATTTCTAGAGCGTGACAACTTCTGACCTAGCTCAGGGACATACACTCTCGCCGAAGCCGTCTTATGGGGGAGGCATTTAAACCTAAGGGGGAAGTGGAGGAAGGCAAAGAGGGATGCAAAGGCAAGAAGAGCGGAGGTTGAGGAGAGCTTGACTGCGGTAAAAAGAGAGAGTGAACTCCTGCGGTGAAATAGGGGGCTGTATACTAATCCGACCTCACGCCCGTTGGGTACTGGGCCAATGGGTGCAAGGCACGTGGCGTGCACGCATCAGGCCAATGGTTACCTTCGCGAAAGCGGCCCGTGGGCCACATAGTAAAAAGACAAGGGCATCACTGTAAAAGGCCGAAAGCAAGCCAACAGCCCTAAAGCCGAAAGCCCAAAGGGAAATAAAGAATACCCGAAATTAGTTTCGCTTTCTTCAAAAAAATTTTGTTTTCTCATAATTAGGTTTTAGAAGGAACATCGGCTGAAAGGTGGTGCCTAAAGCCATACCTAAGATCTTGCATGGTCTCGGCCGAAACTCCCTACTCACCCTTGCCGTGAGGGGCGTGTTGGAGGCATGTCATGAGGACCTTCGACCAGGTCGCTGAAACCTATCCACAGCCGCCTGGGTGAATCACAGGTGGCAAAGGCCCAGTGGCTGCGATAATGAAAACTCACCAGCGTGAAGTGCTGGGCAAAGCCAAGGACCTTCGACCTAGAGGCGATAACCATGACTTAATGGTTGTGAAGACTGTCATCGGGGTAAAGTAATGGGCAAAGCCATGTACCTTCACCCCGGGGCCAGTGGCCATCACCCTCAAGACAACAAGCCCAAGCCTCAAGCAGGCCATACGACCCATGGAGGCCCACTCGGTTGTCCATGGAGAGGCCCATGGTCATATTGTCTGTAATTACCCCCATAAATGTCACTATCATTAGGGTAGCCATGTAAATTTCTCTCTACTTAGTAAACCTAGGGTGCATGGGTTTGTACTAAACCTATAAATAGGCCCCACAGGGCATGTATGGGGGGATCCCAAGAATTTTGAACAAATATTAATATATTGTTATACCTTTCCATGAAAGAGTGAACCTACCTTTCAGCAGACGCAGTTGTCTTTCGACAACACAAATGTATTTTTCTTATATAGATTAAAATTTTCATACACCAATGCAGGTGTTACATATACTATAAGCTAGAACTTGTTGAATGTCAAACGTAAACATAAACATCACATAAATAGAAAGAATTATTAAACCCAAGTAAGTTCATTCCACAATCAGCACTTTTACATGGCGAAATGGCATGAACATAGAAAAGGATACAAATGCGTCAATAGGGAACGTCAAATATATTCACTACTAGCGAACCGATCTTTCTTCGGGGGCTGGAAATCACAAATTTCTCGGGTCTATTACGAACCAGTACTAAAGATGGTCTTTAGTACTGGTTCATAAGCCGAACGACTACTTATGATCTTTAGTACCGGTTGGTAGCACCAACCGGTAATAAAGATCACCTTCAATCCCGGTTCACATATTGTCCGACCTTGTTAGGCCTCCTGGGAGCTTTAGTCCCGGTTGGTGTTACCAAACGGGACTAAAGATGGATACTTTAGTCCCGGTTGGTTACACCAAACGGGACTAAAGATCATATTGATCTTTAGTACCGCTACTAAAGATCATATCCTTTATATGGTCGCCTTCCTTTTCTAGCCCAAACTATTGCTACAAAAATTGGCAAGGAGGAGGAGGGGAGATGCTGCCAAAATTTTTTATGGAAATATTTTGGTGATCTTATACAAATCGAAGGGTTATAAAAGTTTAGCAACTTCATGCTCTATTTATCATTATCTATCTATAAAAGTATAGTTAACATATTATATTTTTAACTATATTTCTATATGTCATTATCTATCAAATAGGTATATGTAAAAAGATGGTAGAGAAAATTGATGTAGGGAATAATATTACAAATGTTTGGATAAAAATGTTAAAAAAAGTCAAAGAAGGAGAAATATAGATAATGAGGACAAAAGAATAGAAAACTAAGTCCATTTAAACATTATTAAAATAATTACAAATAAATAGAATAAATTTAAAATATGCTTAGAACTTTAAACAACTTTTTTGAATATAATAAGATAAGCATAAACCATATAATTAACCATGGAAAAATATATTTACAATTTTTTAAAAATGATAGGGTTTATATACAAATAACCATGACTCCAGTTAAGACCATTTTAAACTTGATAAAATGTTTAGAAATATGAAAGAATCATTAAAAATGTGTCAGTTTAATTATGATGTTTTAAATTATTATATGATTATTTAATTAGTTTCACTTTCGTGGACTTCCTTCACATTTTTTTATTACATGTAGATGGATCGGCAATGGATGTACACCGCGGACCGATAGTCGAATGAATTTATTGATGGCTTGCATCATTTTTTGAGTGTGGCCAATGCCAACAAGCACAGGGGTTTTATATGTTGTCCATGCAAAAAGTGCAAAACCTAGAAGCAGTATTCTACATCAAGAACTATTCATGCCCATTTGTTTGAATCAGGATTCATGCCTAGCTATAATTGTTCAACCTCGCACAGAGAGTTAGGAGTTGCAATGGAAGACGATGAAAAAAAAAGATGACAACACACTGTATTGGGCTCAATACGGTGGATTTGAAGAAAATACAACAGGCGAGGTAGACGAGGCTGTTGAAGATAACGACGGTGTGGATGATCTAGGTCAGATGTTGTGTGCCGTAAATAAAGACTAGGAAAGTGAAAAGGAAGTCCAGAATTTAGAGCGTATGTTAGCGGACTACAAAACGTCCTTGTACCCAGGTTGCAAACAGGGGCACAAAAAGTTGGGTAGCACGCTGGAATTTTTGCAATGGAATGCAAAAAATGGTGTGAGTGATAAGGCATTTGGCGAGTTATTGAAACTCGTAAAGAACATTCTTTCGGAGGAAAACGAATCGCCCGAAACAACGTATGAAGCTAAGAAGGTAATCTGCCCTCTAGTTCTTGAAGTACAGAAGATACACGCATGTCCGAACGATTGTATCCTCTATCGCGGTGAGGAGTACGAGAACCTAGAAGTATGCCTAGTTTGTAAGTGTTGATGTAAAAACACGACGGCCTAGGAGATCTGCTTAGCTCCATGCAGGTCCAGAATAATAATGAGATGCGGGCGTGCCAGTCAGTTTGATCCTACAACTGACAAGATATGTAAACAGCAGATAAAAAAGCCAATCAGCTTACTTGTAAGTGCTCGATGGAGTGATTTCAGCCAGTGCCGATAACTGATATGATAGAATAGCGTTGATCCAAAGGTTAAAGCATTCATCGGCTGGAGGTCCGATGTCGTTAAATCCAAACGATTAGATATATAGTGAAACCTTTGTTGTCACCGGCTAAATCCAACTTGTATGTAATCCTCGTGAGCCGATACAACGTCTAGATAATTCATCGGCTGAAACCCTTATTCGTAATCAAGAAGCAGGCTAGAGATTATGGTTCTAAGCACAACTTAGTAGATCAAACTTAACTGATGCAACACTAAGTGTGAAAAGAAACATAATATCTAGACAATCAAGCTTTCGACTGATTTTCAGGGTGCTGGATACGTTATATAATCTAAGCCAACAAAGTAATCTAGATGGAGATCAGCCGATGCAAGTAGAAAACATTGTCAATCTGGAATATATAACGTATACGATAACTCATCGGCTAGCACTGCGATAAAACATTAGCTTGAACCTATCGGCTTAACAAGATTTATATTATCAAAAATGATCTAGTAGGTCGAACCTAACCGATGCAACACAAGATTCTATATGATAATCTAATCTAATATAAGATGAACCGATAGATCTGTCTAATGTGATGGATATAACAAATCTATTTAAAACAACATTGTGATTGTAGAAATATATCGGCTAAGATAGAAGATCAGACCTAACCGAGGCAGTCCCAACTAAACCGATGTGTCTCTAAACACAATGCAATTAAAATAGAAATGAAATATCAGGTAAGCAAATATATCAACCGAACCAGAGCGATCGAAGAGATCGAAACAATGAAGCCTTGAACAACAACAATGTAGTCGATATATTCACCAGGGTTCGACGGAACATTCGGCTTACACCTTCTCCGGAGTAAAACCTCGGAAAAGAGGGTGACGATGCGCTGAGAGTAGTTGCATTGATCGAGAGGTAATTTATAGGGAACTTGGGTGTACATATTTATACCCATGGGTAGATACTAGTCCATATCGAACACGACTCAAACTTTCCTAATATTACTTTAACTGACGAACAAGTCACAAGGTGGACTCTTGCCAAAAATATCTTGCCACGACGCATCCTAATCAATAGATAACTTGCCATGCCGCATCCTCCTTGAACTCGGACTCTTCTGGATAGACTTCCTTTAATTGATCTATCTGTTTAACTGAATCCATCAACAACACAAATGCTAGAAACCTGATAATGCCCATTGGCCGATTCCAGGACTCTGAAGACGATACTGACTCTAGGCCGATGATGACTTCGAAACTTAACAAATTTCATCGTTAACAGTAAGGCACTACAATACAAGATTAGACGAGATGACCCAGGTGATGTTGATGGACAGCCTTCGAAGAAGAGAGTTCCTGCTAAGGTGATCTGAGTATTTCCCTATAATACCACGATTGAGGTGTTTGTTCAGGAACAAAGTGCATGCAAGAATGATGTGCTGGCACATAGAAGAACATCAACAAGACGCAATGCTGATACACCTCGCTGATGGGTCGCAGTGGCGAAACATCAACAGAACATTTCAAGACTTCGAAGAGGATGTAGGAAACGTAAGGTTCGGCTTAAGTACGAATGGCATGAATCCATTAGGAGAGATGAGCAGCGGTCATAGCACTTCGCTTGTGACCATCTGTATCTACAACCTCCCCACTTGGTTATGCATGAAGCGGAAGTACATGATGGTGCCAATTATTATTCAAGGCCCAAAGCAACCTGGTAACAACATTGATGTGTACCTAAGACCATTGGTTGACGATCTGAAACTGCTACCGAAGAAGGTGTCCCCGTGTGGGATGAGGACAAACAGGAGCAATTTAACCTACGGGCGCTGCTGTTCGTAACCATTAACAATTCGCCTGCTCTTAGCAACCTATCCGGACAATCGAACAAGGGGTATTAAGCTTGCACCCACTTTATGGATGATACTAATATGTATGTACTTGAAGCATTGTAGGAAGGTTGTGTACATGGGCCATCATTGATTTCTTGTTGCAAGTCACCCTGTCTAAAAGAAAGGCAAACATTTCGAACATAAGGCAGATCACCGTCTGAAGCCAAAGCATCGTAACGGGAAAACCGTGTTGGCATTGGTGAAAGATCTGAAAGTAGTATTCGAAAAGGGACCTGGAAGCCAACCTATTACGAGTGAACATGGGCATGCAACGATGTGGAAGAAAAGGTCTATTTTTTGAGAGTTACCCTATTGGGAATTCTTAGACATCCGCCACGCAATCGACGTCATGCACCTAACTAAGAACATTTGCATCAACCTGCTGGGCTTTCTTGGTGTATATGGGAAGTCGAAAGATACACTTGAAGCACCTAATGATCTGAAGCATGTGAATCAATACGAAGTCCTTCATCTGGAACCGAAGGAGAAAGGAAACCATTACTTGAGTCCAGCCATCTACACTCTGAACAAAGCAGAAAAGGAAAGTATGTTTGAATGCTTGGAAAGCATCAAGGTACCATCTGGCTACTCGTCAAATATAAAGGGAATAATAAGTGTGAAAGAGATGAAGTTCAAAAAACCTAGTCTTATGACTGTCACGTGTTGATGACACAGTTGCTTCCTATTATAATTTGAGGTATCCTTCCTGATAATACCCAGACAACAATAAGAAAGCTATGTGCTTTCCTCAACACAATTTCGCAAAAGATCATCGATTCAGATAGATTAATAGCCCTTCAAAATGACGTAGTGCAATGTCTTGCAAGCTTTAAGATGATCTTTCCACCATCCTTCTTCAATATAATGACACATCTACTATATCACCTTGTTAAAGAGATCGGCATTCTCGGTCCTGTGTACCTACACAAAATGTTTCCTTTCGAGAGGTACATGGGCGTTCTAAAGAAGTACGTCCATAACCGTTCTTGTCCGAAAGAAAGCATAACCAAGGGGTATGGAACAGAGGAGGTCATTGAGTTCTGTGTAGAATTTATTCAAGACATTCGTCAAATCGGGGACCCTGAATCAGGCCATGAGGGGAGACTACGGGGAAAGGAGACGCTTGGAAGGAAAGCAATAATGACTATAGACAACGATTTATTCCATAAAGCACGTTTCAGGGAGTTGCAACAATCTTCGTTGGTGACTCCTTACATCGAGGAGCACTTGGCGGTTATTCGCTCCAAAAACATTGTAAGTCTGATGCCTGGATTACACACCGTCGCATTGATATTTTTCCTGCTTGGTTGCGGCAACATCTCATGGGTAACGATACGATTGACCAACAACTACCATTCTTGGCGAGGGGACCACCTTGCTCGATCTCGACAATCCAAGGATATGAGATCAATGGGTATACATTTTACACAAGAGCCCAAGACAAGAAAGAGCACAAACCATAACAGTGCTATTCGTATCGATGCCATGAGATATGATGGGACAACTAGCACGTACTGTGGTGCCATCAACGAGATATGGGAACTCGATTATGGACATTTGAAGGTCCCTCTGTTTCAGTGCAAATGGGTTAGGCTGACTGGTGGAGGTGTAACAGTTGATGACTGTAGGATGACAACGGTTGACCTTAACAAGGTTGGATACTCAGATGAACCATTCGTCCTAGCTAATGATGAAACACAAGTTTTCTACGTTAATGGACATGGCTAGCAAAACATAAGAAGTTGAAGGGCCCAATGAGCCAAAGCGCCACGTGATTCTCCCAAGCAAAAGGAAAATCGCCGAAGCGGAGGAAAAGACTTATGAAGATTACGATCCGTTTGACGGGTAACCTCCATTCACGGTGACGGTTGACCCGAGCATCCTCGTATCAAATGAGGACACCCCGTACTCATGCAACGATCATAGCGAAGGAACATTCGTTAGGAGAAAGTACGTGAGGTAAACCATCACAATGTAAATTATTTTTAATGTATTGAAGGTCCATCTATTTCAATTGATTTATATTTAACCAAGGATTTTGCATGTATGAACGATTTAAGGATGGGGTTAATGTATTGAAGGTCCATTTGTTTCAATTATTTCTGTGATCTTATTTAATAACAATTTGTAACTATTTTAAATGTGTTCTAATTATTTTTGTGATTTTATTTCATCTTAAATGCATTTAATCGGGCATGGATTACTTATATATAACTTTTAAAATTTAACAATAATTTGTAACTATTTTAAAGGTGTTCTCATTATTTTTGTGATTTTACTTCAACTTAAATGCATTTAATACGGCATGGGTAAATTTATATGATTTTAAAATTTATCAACAATTTGTAACTATTTTATGTGAAAACACAGTTCTCCTCCACCATTCATGGCATTCAGTGCGACAATGGCGGCGAGTTTGACAACTCCACTTCGCAACTTTTTTCTCACCGAGAGTGTCATCCACGCATGTCTTGTCCTCACACCTCCCCACAGAATGGCTAGGCGCTGTATGATTTGGTCGGTAAATAACATCGTGCGCTCCCTTCTCTTTCAGGCCAACCTATCCCCTCCCTTTTGGGTCGAGGCTCTTCACACCGCGACACATCTCATAAATCTCCACCCCACCAAAACCCTCCAATTTCACACACCACACTTTGTCCTTCATGGTTCCCATCCCACCTATACCCATTTTCGCGTCTTCAGATGCTCATGCTATCCTAACCTCTCAGCCACAGCTCCTTACAAATTGTCTCCTCAACTCTTTCTTTGTGTCTTCCTTGGCTACCCGTTTAACCACAGAGGGTATCAATTTCTCGAGCTAGCATACAACAAAGTGATTATCTCATGACATGTGGTGTTCGACAAGCACATGTTTCCATATGCCACGGCTGATAATCGGACTTGTGTTACTGATCTGGAAGTTTTGGATGATTTTTCTGCTAATCCACCGGCGCCGATCGGTCGCCAAAACTCCAAGCTGGCGTGGTCTGCACCATCGGCCTCTCTCGCGCCGCCACCTGTATCTCCACCTCGGTCAGCTGGACCGGCCCCTGCGCCGGCCTCCCTGACACCGATCTCTGGGCCGGCCTCCCTGACGTGGGCCGCTGCACTACCTTCACCCGGCTCGGTCAGCCGGACTCCACACCAGCCCGGTGCTAGTGGCCCGGGTGTCCTGCCGCCGCCCATCGGTGCACCCACACAACCGTGCAGCGCCCGTATCCCTGGCAGCCGTCCTGTGTCGTTCCAGCTTGGTGTGGCACCCGGTCGACAATTCCCACTGCATGACGACTTGTGGCAAGTCGAGCATCTCCAAGCCTGTGGACCGGCTCAACCTCCACATCGCTGCTCTCTCATCGATGCCGCACACTTATTGTGCCGCCCTGGCTGATCCGCACTGCGTGCTACCTTGGAAAAGGAATATGCTGCTCTCCTTGCCAATAACACATGGAATCATGTTCCGTGCCCCTCCTGGTGTCAACTTTGTTACCGGCAAGTGGATTTTCCATCACAAGTTTGGACAGGTACAAAGCACGTTGGGTGCTCCGAGGGTTCACTCAACAGCCTGGGATCAATTTTGATGAGACTTTCGGTCCAGTCGTCAAGCTTGCTACAATTCACACCGTCCTCAGTTTGGCAGTGTCTCCCGACTGGCCTAATCATCAGCTTGACATCAAAAATTCCTTCCTTCATGGTACGCTTGAGGAGACTGTTTATTGCCTACAGCCAATAGGGTTTTCTGATCTTCTCCATCCTGACAGTGTGTGGCACCCTAAAAATCAATAAAAAATAAATTCTTGTGAAAAAGGAATTTTTTAGAAATTATTTAATAATTAAATTAAGTGTTTGAATAAAATCTATGAAAATTTGAACTTCAAATGGAGGTAGGTAAAATTTTCCTAAATATTTTGAATGTCCAAGTATCTTCTGGATTTTTTCTGCAATTATTAAAGCATTTCAGAAATTATTTAAATGAAAAAGTAACTAAAACTCCTCCTCAGCTTGGGCCCTTTTCGGCCCATTCATCCTTCTCTCTCCCGAAGTCTACTTTGAAGCCCTCCTCTTCCTGTTCGGCCAAGTAGCAGCAGCACTGAAAGTCGTTTATCCTCCCTCATGGTACCGGCCCAAGAGAAAAATAAAAGTCTGTTTTACATCCCTTGCTATAGTGTCGTCGTCAACCTCTGGTTGGAGTCATGCCACGCCCAACGCCAGCACTTTTTGCCGTGTCCGATTCGGTCGATTCGTGGCCGATCTCCTCAAATTGGTTGAGGAGATTTCTTCCCCTTATCGTCCTCTTTCTTTCCCCTCAAGAATCGGAGCAAATCCCCTTGTATATCGCGTGGATTCGACGCGGTTTAGAGCACCTTTTTCCCGTGAACCCTAGCTTTTTCCACCACCGAATCACACGAAATCCTCATCGATCTATCCATACCAAGGCTATAAATAGCTAGCCCTGGACCTCCTCCGTTTCCCCTCCTTTTGTTGCACCGCCGTGCCCTAGCCGCCTCTCCCCGCGAGCTCGCTCTTTCTCCTCCGCCGATGCCAACTCCGGCCGCGCTGTGTCGTCGCCTAGGTTGCCGCCGGTATGCACCATCACCAACTACGGCTACGCAAGGACGAGCTCCACCCTGGCCACCGGTTCCCCGAAGCCATGACCCGCCGCAAGGTCCTCGTCACCGCGAATCCGGGCATCCCCACTGTCAGCAAGCCTTCGGCAAAGCTTCGCCGTCGTTCCCGTGGCCGCCCTTTGTCATCGTTTTCACCACTAGCTTTGCCATCTTAAGAGGAAGCCCGTCCACCCCTCCGTTGCCGCTGCCCATCAACAGAAAACCGCCAACCTGATCTCTCCGCCTCCAAAAGCTCACCGCCGGCCACCTCCCTTCGCCGTTCGTTGTCGTGTAAGTGTCGGTAAGTACCATCTCGATCTCCTCTTCGCGTTTGTGTCCTAGCTTTCCAACATTGTGCCATCGTTCACCATCACCGTCACCATCCAGTGCCAGCCGGCGTCGATCCCACGTGGCATGCCATGTTATCTACCACCTCATCGCCTCCTCAGTGCCACGTCATCTTCTCTCTCTCGTGTGTGGCGTCCACCTCAAAACCCTAGATCGGTTTTATCCTAGCCATTCAATCTTGGTCAACTCCGGTCAAAGCAATCCTAGCCATCCATCCCGTAGGCCTGTGGATCTCCTTTGTGGACTTGGTTCATGGTAGACTCGATCTAACCCTTGTCTCTATGATAAATGGGACCTACCTATCACCAGCCTTATCTCTCTCTTATCCTAGGGCTGATGTCACATTCCTACTTTTCAGTTCTAAAATAATTAAATATGTTGTCTTAAATCATTTCGTTGTTTTCTTTATAGGTTATAATTGATTAAAACTTCAATAATTCATAACTAATTCATACTAACTCAGAATGAGGTCGTTCAAGTGTCATAATTCATCTAAATTCACGTTCTACCTATTTATGAAGTTTATTTGTACTATTTTTTTTTATTTTTATTATTTTTTCCGTTTTGCATTCTAGGTTTAGTTTTCAGCCGATTCGGAGGTTCGTTTGTTTGTTCGTTGGAGAAGTTTCTAAAGACGAATTGAAGACGCTTGTTTGCAATGCAAGTCACACAGATCCCAAACACAATTCCTTTGAGCATGTTGGACCTATATTTAAATTCTCTATTTATTTCAAATATGTATTTATTTTCGAATGTCATTGGGTGATGTAAGCCTTTTCCCTATGTTATAGCTGAAAATAACTTGATTATCCTATGGGTTATAATTTGACTAGCTTGGGCCTTACATATTGGTTCAACTAGATATTAGATATAACTGCTTAGCCATGCATATAAGCATTAGCATACTAATGGAATAACTTATGCTTCATTATCACATATTGATGGATATTCAATAGTAGCTCACGATGGTCAATTGTGATTGATAAATTAATTAACTTGCCAACTAAAATTTGATCAATGGTGGGTTGTGAGCACATGGTTGGAGATGAGATTTGCATAGTTGTGCTCATGGAAATTAAGGATTGGTTCGCGAACTATCAGTGTGAAACATTAACCGTACTAACCACAAGCCAGCGTGGGCAATGGCTTTACCCTTGGTATAACATGGTTCTTAGTGGCGCACCAGACTAAGAAGTGTCTACAAGTCCATGGGGGTCGCTGAGGAGTCCATACCTTTGGTTTTAAGGGGTGATTATGATCCAGGAACGGTGCACTGCTTTGCGTTGTGTTATGTTGGAGATATTGTCACAGTCCCATTTCGAGGTACCATGATGCTACTGAGGGCATGACAACATGTTGTGGGGCTGTGTCTTGTGGGTACAGTAGTACACCTCTGGCCAGAGTAAAACTATTCGAATAGCCATGCCCGCGGTTATGGGTGGACCTAGCAATACTTTTCGTGATTAGTCCCACACTACTCATCAAATATTAATAATGTGATAAATGGTGAAAATTGGTTTAGCTCCTGGTTTGGAATGGCTAATTCCTAGTTTGGAGATTGGGTCTGTGCAACCGAGCATGGTTGTTCAGTGATGGTTTGGGCCTGTACAACACGGGGTGTTCTTCAATGTTGATTAATATTGTTTAATTAATTACTCTATTGTTTTACAAATTCTCAACTTTTTGTTAAATGTTTCTTTTGCAAATAAACCCTATATTATGCCATCCTTTGGTATCCCTGTGCACTTGCATACTTACTGTGTGGCTTACGGAGTATTCCATATACTCATCTTGTAATAATCATCAAACCTCAGTTGAAGAAAGATCCAGAAGGAGAAGATTTTTGGCTTAGATCCCAGTTGAGCTGCCTGTGAGAGTGGAGTTGAAGCTTCGCTATATTTTCTTTTCCGCTGCAGTTTTCGTTGTGGTGAGGACTAAGTGCCTCTTGAGTATGTTTTTATCGCTTTAGTTATTATGATGAATCTGTATATTAAATTGTCGATTTGTGTATCTCAGCTAATTCCAGGATGAGGATTTTATGCACAAATTAGTTGGGAAATTACTTGTGAATTTCTGGGCGTGACAAGTTGATATCCGAGCCATCTTGACTGTAGGTCAAGTCAAACTGTTAGACCCATAAGGACATGTCTTTGCTAAAACAAAGAAAAATCTATTTGCAAAAGTCTGTTTTCCTCCTTATTCCATTGCTCCTTGAAAAAGTTTTTACTCCTCTTCTCCTCCTTGGTTTTCAACTTGTTCTAGATGGATCCCTATAAGGAGAAGTTGGAAAAGATTATAGCTCGCTTCGATGACATCTGGGGTGATCTGCCCAAGAAGGTTTATCAGTTTAATGAATGTTTGGTTGCACAAAAGCGTAAGACACTGTTTGAAAAGGAAGTTGAGATACCTGTGGGAGTGGAGTTGAAGCTTCGCTAGATTTTCTTTTCCGCTGCAGTTTTCTTCGTGGTAAGGACTAAGTGCATCTTGAATATGTTTTTATCACTTTAGTTATTATGATGAATCCGTATATTAAATTATCGATTTGTGTACCTCGGCTAATTCCTGGACGAGGATTGTATGCACAAATTTACCATCTGCACATGTCTTTTTATGGTCACAAGCAGCCCCGAGGGCATGGTATAAATGCTTTGAAGCCTGTTGTTATTTCTCACTATCACATAAATTCGCAAGCACACGGATACCGTTGTAGCATTTCACCCGAGAGTACTCCAAGGGTATCGTATTTGTTTTTGTGCAGTGAAGTCGACGGTGTAAAGAGAGAATTCATATATTCGTAATCATGCTATATATCATAGTCTAAATAGGGGTTAATTGATAATAATAATTGGGTAGTGTGATAACAGGAAATTCATTTCTAATAAAGATATACTAGAAGGTTCATATTTACTGTTATATCTATAATGTTTAGTTTATACTTAACAAGTATATGCTTACAAGGCTAGGAGTTAGTTCTAGGCACCCAGGTACTACCGAGAGACTACTCCTCGTTGGTCTGCCAACGTGGTTATGGTATTTTATGAAATCTTACATCATACCGGGACGTGGAGGAATACAAAGGATGGACAGAGTTACCACCACCTGCATCCAATGGCATTTAACCAACCTTAGCATCATGCATATTATAATATTAATGACATTTGTTCCCCTAGGACTCCCACCCTTAGGATGGATCAGTTAGAACTAGTGCAACCGTAGAGATCATGGACCATAACCCTCGCATAGATCGACTACTATAATCAAGTGAAGCATACAAATGAACTATGTTTTATGTGGATCAAACTTGGATCTGACATCCAATATGCGGCATTTGGCAGAAGCTTTGTTTGATGGGATGCAAATCCCCTTAGGCAAATACCTCCTGGGGGCAACTTATCAACTCTTGCATCAAGCATGTTCTAGGCTTATGGTTGGCCAACCTGTCGGACACATCGTTGGCCCTTGGTGGTTTATACAGATCTGGTTGAAAGTATACATGACCAAAGCCGCAGGGAGACCAGACCTTAACACCCTAAATTTTCCATCGGATCACGCAGAAGATGCAGCTCCCACTCACCGCTGATGCATGTCTATTGGGGAAGTTGTATCAGTTTATCCTAGAAACAAGCTATTGATGCATGTCCATTGGTTCAAAGCCTTTTACATCGGCTTTACTAGAGATGCCACAGTAGGATGCTGATGAGTTTGAACTCCCTGCAAATTTTCGTTTGAACAGCATCAATACTGACAACACAAGCATGGATATCTTCATTCCATTGTTTACGCCATGCATCCTCCCTATCAGTGTTTCTACTAGTCGTACTTCTTGTACTTCTTACTAGTTTTATCATCCATCGGTCTCTGCCCGCCAGTTCGGTGTTGGCCAACTTCCAATCGACCTTCACTTCATCGGCAAAATACAAACCAGAGGACCAGTAGCAAGTGCCCTGGAATTCGACCGCCTGATGCTAATCGAACAACCCCCATTAGGTAACTTTGAAGACTTTAATAATCATGCATCGGGTACAAAGCTTTGGTCCCAATGGTGGGGCGAATGGAAACAACATTTCTTCAGTGCAGCTGCTGCTACATACTGCTCGTTTCTTGATCCCGATTACCTAGAGTTCGATCAAGAGGTATTCTCTCTAATTACATTTTCTGATTCCTTGACACATACTTCTGTTATTAACATCGTCTTCTCTTATTATTGCAGATTGGTGATGTTGATGCTCCAGTACTTAGCCAAAGTGGCCTGCCCATTGAATACACCCCACGATCGGCTAACCCAGTTCTTGGCGCCGGTGCTCCCCCACCATCATCCCTGTTACAAGGAGTTATCTGTGAGCTGATCCAAGAATTGAAGGGCAAAAGGAAGAAAACTTCTGTCCATCCGAGCCGCAAGAAACAGAAAAAAGACCATCGACCCATCAACTGCTGCTGAAGACGGGCTCGAACTTGATCCAGAAATCAACGCCAGTGGTTGATACTACAGCCGATGGCATAGAAGATGTTGAAGCCAATGCTACCTATCATGATGGCTCGGACGATGATAATGTTGATGCTGATAGTGATGTTGTCGATGATCAATTGAGTGAAACAAACGCTGATCTGAACCAGGCAACAAGGCAGATTATTCGAATCCCACCACCCCATGCATCGGTAAGCTCAATCTCATTTTATAAGAAAACTTCCTTAACTAACACTTGTGCCTCTTTTTCAGCCACCAGCTCAATCAGCTTCTCAATCGGCCGCTTCGTCTCATCACGTATCTAGCAAGCATACATTTGATGATCTCCTCCATCATGATAAGTGTTCGCGATGAAATTTGACCAGCATGTGAATCGGAAACGGAATCATATTCGAAGCGGGTTTGAAGATGTGCGGGATTCTCGAAAACAGAGTGAGCATCGGCTGGAAGATTGTATCGGCCGATACCGAGTTTAATATGGATAGCCGATACAGCCGATATTGGTTACATGATCATTGTCGGGTTTGAAACAAGAATTGCGATGATGTTGCCAGGTAAGGATAGAGTCCAAGATTGGCAATTGTACCTATTAATTAGGATTTTATGTAATTTCCTTATAAATATTTTCGGTAAGAGTGCGCCTAAGGGACTTGTTTGCTAGTTGGAGTTGTATTAGAAAAATATGAGTCGTGTCTATAACGGACAAGTTTGTATTTTTGGGTATAAATAAGCCGGAGATCTTTTGAATAATTAACTACACCAGTTCAATCAATCTCGGCGCATCGCCAACCTTTTCTTTTGCTTTCAATGAGTTCTTGCTCTCGAGTCGAGCTGCGTCAGTTTCGTTCTTCAGCGAAGAGGTAAAGCTTGTTATGGCGGTTTGCAATATCGGAATTAGTGCTTATATATTTATGACAATCTAATTCTATCTTGTGAATCTCTGAGTTATCATATATAATATATAATTTAGATTGACAATGCTTTCTACTTTCATCGACAGATCTCTATCTAGGGTTTTGTCGATAACGGCTAGATTGACTTGTTGGTTTAAATTATATAATGTATCCACCATCCTAAAAACGCAACCATCGGCTTGATTGTCTAGATACTATACTTCTTTTCATACTTAAAGCTGCATCAGTTAATTTTAATCTATGAAGTCGTGTCTAGAATCATGATCTCTAGCCTGCTTTATGGTTGTTAATAAGGATAGTATCGGGGTTTCAGCCGATCTTACCTGGTATAGTTGTTTTATATAGTTCTTTGCTCTGTTTAATATGCTATATCTGCCCCTTATATTAGGATCTAATCTAATATAAATATATTGGACTTATTGTCAATCCAATTGATGATAGTTAGATATATTTGTTGCAAGAGAATACACTAGTATATGGTAGTATCGGAGTTATAGCCGATACATGCTTAAATCTGGACATCGGCTACGACATGAGTACATATAATCGTTCTTTCATGTTATTTTAGACTTGGGCGATTTATACTGTCTCAGTTAAGTCCGATCTATCCCAATTGCAAATTTCTAAAGTATTATTGACTTATGGATTATATAATACTGAAATTTACAGCCGATATACCAAGTTTAGGGTTGATTCATCAACGAATATGCCTTGCAGCCGATTCACAATTTACTACATCAGCTAGGTTACATCACGATATGACCTCGGCTTTCTGGCAAATCGATTATCATTTACTAATAGGACTTGCATCTTTTATCTTGTTGATTGCAGGATCAAATCAACTGGCATGCCTTTGAACCAGAAAGCAAGTTTTGGACCTACACTGGAGTTAAGCAGATCTCCCAGGGCAGTGTGTGTTTTTTTGCATCAACACGCTTTTGGCATGCTTGGTGGGACACAGTGTCGTGAGGACACCCAACATGACTGAAGTTACAGAAGACAATATTCACCCTATCACGATCGAGCAGCTGAACGAGGAACAGAAGGAGGAGGTGAATGAAATTGCTGGATCAACTGCAGAGCCAGTACCTTCACTCATTCACGGTGACTCGCCAGGGTACAATAATTCAAAAAACCAAAGTTGAGTTGCCGCCGGTGATAAACATGGAGCCAAGTACATCTGGGATCAATGATGATAAAGGCAAAGAGATCAATACCGAATCAAGCGATGAGGGACTCTACACATTACAAGATCGTATTGATTCGGCGGTCCACCATGCCCTGATCAATCAGTCCGGAGTACTTGTCAATACATTCACAAATATGATCAAGATGGTGGTGGACGGCACCATAGCAGAGGAAAAAGCAAAATCAAAAATTGGTGGGAAACACCACTCAGTTCAAACTCAGGCTCCATAGGCTCCCATATCCAGCGGAACTATCCCAACGATATTAACAAGACAACATCCGATTCCTGGGGGTAGAATTCAACTCAGTTGACGCCGGAGCAATTGATCAATATACTCAACGGAAAGCCACTAGTCGCTGAACCTACGACTCATATTCCTTCGGTGCCGCTGCAGCCGATCAGGATAACTCAGCCGATTGACCAGTAGTATATACCAGAACCGCCACCGTATGTTCCATCACAGGGCTTAGGAGCTAATCTTAACCGTCAATATCAGCCTCACTCTCCACGAGTCTAGTATCGGCTTGAGCGATCTCCACGATTTCAATACCTAACCCAGTTCGGTCAGTATGATCAACCACAGCAACAATGTGGCGAAGGGGTATCGCAGCAACCGTGTCACACCCTTGTAGATAATGGGATAATTACATTATCTACTGCTAGTACACTATGGAGCTTCTAGCTCATGACATGTCGGCCATGTTTCGTTGGTCATAATTAACCAACTAAAATATGGCCTAATGATGGGCTGTGGGTGTATGGTTTTGCTAGTCGCACCCATGGCAATTAAGGACCGGTTCTCGGGAAACCCTGGAAGACTAACAGTGCTTACCACAAGTAGGCATGGGTAACTGTTGGACTTGTAGTGTAGCTTTTCCCTAGCTGACGCATCCAGACAAGGGTGGGCGTGATGGGGTTGGGTCGGCGGGGGTTTACCCGTTGATCGGCTTCCGGATTCACCAAGGCACGAGAGGGGGCTGCCTACCTTGGCTTAAAGGTGGGGGCGAAACCTGAGGTGTGGTGTGCTTGGTTAGGGGGAGTTATGCGAAGGGTCTTATCACGATTTCCCCCTTTGCAGTACCATGGTGGTATTTCGGGGCATGGCAACATGTGTGGAATCATGTCTTGTGGGTACAGTTGCGGACCTCTGATCAGAGTAAAACTATTCGAAAAGTCATGCCCGCGGTTATGGGTGATCGACCAGATTCACCGTGATTAGTCCCACTTTATTAATTAACATGACTTAATGAACTAGTTTAGTTGAGGTGGAATGGTTGGGCCCGTTCAAGGTGGTGTAGCATTGTTCAGTGGAAATGTTCAATCTTGCCTTAATTAATCAACTCTTTTACTACTTTCAACTACAAATGTTTACAACTGCCTTTATGCAAATAGCCACAAACCCTCCTTGTCTCCCCTTGCACGAATGCATCGTTGGTGTGGCTTGTTGAGTACGGTGGTTGTACTCAGTCTTGCTATCATTCCCCTTTTCAGAAGAGTAGTGCTTCTGAGCTGAAGATGAAGCTAGAAGACCAAGGCTTATACCCCAGTTGAGTTTTGCCTGTGGAGTAGAGCTAAAGCCCCGCTAGGATCGTCGTCTTTTTTTCCGCTGCTGTTTTCTTTTCGGTGTGAGGTCTAAGTGCCTCTTCTGTAAGTATTTACGTTTTATTTACGTTTGGATCTGTATATTAATTTGTCATTTCGTGTACCCTGGCTTGATTCCTGGACAGGGATTTATACGCAAAATAGTCTGGAAATTTGGGATAAATTTTCTGGGTGTGACAAAGTGGTATCAGAGCCAACTCGACTGTAGGTTGAGCCAAATAGTCAAACCCTCAGGACAAGTTTTCTGAAAACCCTATTTGCGAAATGGTCTCCTCTCACCCTTCAGCATTTCTTTGCAAAATGGTCTATTAAATGTCTCCCCTTTCCCCTCCAACTCTTTAGTTGTTGAACCCGGAGGGCAAACCAACGGTTTTGCGTCTACTCTCGGAAGACAAGTCAAGCCCTCAAGCTTCAAGTTGGAAGAAGCAAGATGGTTAGTTCCGAGTCGTCATTCCGTGAAGATCAAGTGAAGGTTTTCCTGGAGCCTACCTAAACCCAATCCTTCCCGAAGAGTAGTTTGGTTAGCTGCTAGAACGTGTGTTGTTCGCTTGTGTGTAGGGCTATGGTTTGCATCAGTGGTGGGGATGCGACCATACTAGGTTGTTTGCTTAAGCAATTTGAACAATAAGGGTCTACTTACAACAGATCAGTAATCAAGTGGTTTAAGGCCTTATCTCTAGCAATCCCTCTCTTCCTTCTCTCCCCGTCCCGGCAGCAGATGGTCAGTGTCAGAGAGGAGAAGAGCAACAACAACATCAGTGAGTCAGAGTCACAGATCAGTAGTTCATTTGACAGCAACGACGTGACCATCAAGAACAAGTACCCGCTACCCCGAATTGATGACCTATTTGATCAGCTCAAAGGAGCAATGGTGTTCTCCAAGATAGACCTGCGATCAGGTTATCACCAGTTGAGGATTAAAGAAGAGGATATCCCCAAGACCGCATTCATAACTCGGTATGGGTTGTTTGAATGTACGGTCATGTCCTTCGGACTCACCAATGCACCGGCCTTTTTCATGAACCTGATGAAAAAGGTGTTCATGGAGTTTTTGGACATGTTCATTGTGGTATTCATCAACGACATACTCGTCTACTCCAAGACCGAGGAGGAGCACGAGCAACACCTCTGTCTGGTACTCGAGAAGTTGAAGGAGCACCAGCTGTATACCAAGTTTAGTAAGTGTGACTTTTGGCTCAAAGAGGTTCAGTTCTTAGGCCACATCATCACCGCTCAAGGAGTGGCCGTAGACCCATCAAATGTGGAGTCAGTTACCAAGTGGACCCCACCGGACTGTTTCACAAATCAGGAGTTTTCTAGGACTCGCGGGTTATTACCGCCGGTTCATTGAGAATTTCTCCAAGATTGCCAAGCCAATTACATAGTTGCTAAAGAAGGATGAAAAATTCAAGTGGTCAGCAGAATGCAATAGAAGCTTTGAGGAACTTAAGAGGAAATTGGTGTCCGCACCGGTTTTAATCTTACCAGACCAGACAAGAGACTTCCAGGTATATTGTGATGCATCCCGTCAAGGGTTAGGATGTGTCTTAATGCAAGAAGGCAAGGTGGTCGTATATGCTTCTCATCAACTACGTCCACACGAGAGCAACTACCCTACTCATGACTTAGAATTAGCAGCAGTGGTTCACGCCCTGAAAATCTAGCGGCACTACCTTATTGGTAACAGTTGTGAAGTCTACACTGACCACAAGAGCCTGAAGTATATCTTCACTCAGCCCGATTTGAACCTCCGACAATGTCGATGGTTAGAGTTGATCAAAGATTTTGACATGGGGATACATTACCACCCGGGTAAGGCCAATGTGGTGGCTGATACTTTGAGCCAAAAAAGCTACTGCAACGTTACCTGTACAGAGGGAACATGTGCCAGATTGCAACAAGAGTTCGAACGCCTAAACTTGAGTATTGTACAACATGGATTCGTGGCCACCCTTTAGGCACAACCCATGCTTGTGGAGCAAGTTCGAGCAGCCCAGGTCAATGACCCAGAGATCGCCAAACTCAAGAAGAATATGAGAGTCGGTAAAGCCCGAGACTTCACCGAGGACGAACATGGAACAATCTGGATGGGAGAAAGAATATGTGTTCCGGAAAATAAGGACCTAAAAGACTTAATACTCACAGAAGCTCATCAGACCCAATACTCGATTCACCCTGGCAGTACCTCAAAGAGAAGTTCTGGTGGGTTAGCATGAGAAGGGAAATCACCGAATTCGTCACGCTCTACGACGTATGCCAACGAGTGAAGGCAGAGCATCAGCGACCCGCAGGGTTGTTACAGCCCCTACAGATTTCGGAATGGAAGTGGGAAGAAAACGGGATGGGCTTCATCACAGGTTTACCGAGGACATCAACCGGATATGACTCCATTTGGGTGATCGTGGATCGACTCACCAAGGTCCCAGTACACACCACCTACTCAGGAAAGAAGTTGGCTGAGATATATCTAGCAAGGATAGTGAGTTTGCATGGGGTACCCAAGAAGATCGTGTCCGACCGATGGAGCCATTTCACTTCAAGATTTTGGTAGAAACTATAAGAAGAGCTGGGAACTCGCCTGAACTTCAGTACTGCTTACCACCCTCAAACTGATGGCCAGACCGAGCGAGTCAACCAGATCTTGGAAGACATGTTGAGAGCTTGCGCACTGGATTTTGTTGGAGCTTGGGATAGAAGCCTGTTGTACGCCGAGTTCTCCTACAAGAACAGCTACTAGGCCAGTCTGCAGATGGCGCCGTTCGAAGCATTGTATGACTGGAAATGCCACACCCCGCTCTTTTGGGACCAGACCGGGGAACGCCAGTTATTTGGAACCGAAGTCCTAAGCGACGTAGAAGAAAAAGGTTAGGATAATTCGGGAAAGGCTGAGGATCGTGCAGTCTCGGCAGAAGAGGTACGCAGACAACCGTCGAAGGGAGCTCATCTTTGACGTTGGGGACCATGTGTACCTCCGGGTCACGCCACTTCGAGGTGTGCACCGTTTCCAAACCAAGGGGAAGCTAGCACCATGCTTTGTTGGACCATACAAAATCCTGGAACACCGAGGTGAAGTAGCCAACCGACTTGAACTCCCCTCCAACATGCTCGGCATTCATGATGTCTTCCACGTATCTCAGTTGAAGAAGTGTCTGAGGGTACCCGAGGAACAGGCAAGCCCGGATCAGATTGAAATTCAAAAAGACTTGACTTATGTGGAGAAACCAACTCATATTCTCGAGACCAGTGAGAGAAGGACAAGGAGCAAAGTCACTAGATTCTGTCGAGTCCAATGGAGCCATCACTCAGAGGAAGAAGCCACTTGGGAAAAAGAAGATGAGTTGAAAGCCGCCCATCCGCACCTCTTCGCCAGCTCTTCCGAATCCTGGGGTCGAGATTCCATTTAAGGGGGTAGGTTTGTCACACCCTGGAGTTTCCCCTTCTAGCTCTAAATTCATAAAATAAATTGCCTAGAAGAAATTATTCATTTAACCAGGAGCAAACCCTAAATTAACAATGTGCGTAATAATCGAAATTGTTAGGGAGATGCTTCAAATCATTAACAGGATTTTCAGCAGAATATTCAGAGCAGAGGAAGTAATAATGTTAATTTAAAATGTCAAGTTTTGAATTATTAATTCTTTCCTTCTCTTCCTTTGGTCGTGAACCGTTCCTGGTTAACTCTCCCTGTTCGCGGTTTGTTGTATCCGTCGACCCCTTTTGCTGTCCCGGTTCCGTTCTATATGACGAGCCGTGTCCTACTCCTATTCCGATTCGGTTTCTTTTTCCTTTCCTGAAAAGGCACCGCATTTGTTTCCCCCACCTTTCCTTTTTGGGTTTCCCTTCCTCCCGTATTCTTTCCCCCCTGTCGTGCGCCACCCTCCCCTCTCCCTGCCGTGCGCCACCCCCTTTCCTGGGCCAGCCCACCTAAAAGCTAGCCTCTCCCCTATTTAAGCCCCCTTACCCCCTCTTTTCTTTTTGTTTTTCCCTAGCCCTAGCCCTAGCCATCGTTGCCCTCGCTCGCCGCCGCCACTAGCCGCCACCCCTCGTCGCCGTCGTCTTCTCCGGTGAGATCTCCCTTTCCCAGTGACGTTCACCGGTATAGTTTACCCCTAGGGTTTCATCTAATCTATCCGTGTCGTCGTCGTCTCCTTGAGCCGCCGCCTTACCGCACCGCTGCCCTTGCCACCTCGCTGCCGTGGAGCCGCTGTCGTGTGCTGCTCCCCTGCTGCCCTAGCCGCCTCGCTGCCGCGCCGCCGCTGCCGTGTGCTGCGCCGCCGCTGCCCTGGCCGCTGCCGCGCACCGCCGCCACCGTAGCCGCGCCGCCGCCGTTGTCGCGTCGCTGCCGTGCCGTGCGCCGCCACTGCCCTAATCGCGCCGCTGCCGCTACCGCGCTGCCGCCACCACTGCCGCCGCCGCTGTTTTCCATGTGCCGACGTTGTCGCGTGGCTGCCATGTCGCGTCGCTGCTGCGTCGCCTCGCCGCCACTGGCCGCCGCTGCCGAGTCGCATGGCTGCTGCGTCGCCTTGCCGCCGCTGCCATGCCGGCCCTACCGCGCCGTGCTGTGCCGCTGCCACTGCCCTAGCGCCCCACGCTGGCGCTGCCCCGGCTGCCGTGCTGCTATTTTTTTGCCGCAGCCAAGCCGCTGTCGCCGCTTTGCCACACACGGCAGCCGTGCTGCCGACCCGTTACTGTGTCGCTGCCGCTTCACCGTTTTGCTTGCCGTGCCATTAGCCGCCTAAAACCCTAGCTACCTAGCAGCCGCCTAGCCGTTGTCGGTTTACCGACCTCGCTACCACCACACCTAGCCATAGCCGCAGCCGTGCCCTCGCCATGGTACGTATGCATTCACTAGCCGCTTGCTGCTTACGCTCGCGCGTAGTCTGGCATAGTGTCATGTCAGTTTGGTCGTACCGGGTCGTTCTAAAACCCTAGAGCCATTCTGAGCCGCCGGTCCTGTCCGCCGGTTCAGGTGACCGTTTGCTTGGTCCCGTGCCACGGTAGGTTGACTTGTCGAGTCGCTGACCCGTGAGGCTCGTTAACCGGAGTTTGTTTTCCGTCAACCTTGTCCGTTCGCGGGCGTTAAAACATATCAATTAATTAAGGTTTTTCGGTTAATAGTAATTACATAGTTCATATTATAAAATTCATAACTAATTCATTCGAACTCCAAATTGGGCCATTCAACTTGCAAAATTCATCTAAAATTGAGCTCGACATGTTTGCTTACTTTTTATGTACTGTTTATTTGGTTTTTATTGGAGTTTTTCCTTGTTTTGTGTGCCAACATGTAGATTCCACTGTTTCGAATGATCTTGTTCGCAAGGAAAAGAGTTCGGAAGATCAATCGAAGAAGCAAGGCAAGTCACACATTCCCCTTGAGCATTTTGATCCCAATTTATAAAATTTTTACCGTTTCCAAATAAATTGCATGTTTTTCTAATTACATGGGAATAGGGTTTACCTACCTGCTCGCTTGTGCCTTAATTACTTGATGTCCTTTCTTTGTCGTACTTGGGTGATAACTTGACTAGCTTGTGTCTCATGTTGACCTCGCTAGAATTATATATGCTTAGACATGCTTAATTACCACTAGCTCACATAATGGGATAATTAAATTATCTACTGCTAGTACACTATGGAGCTGCTAGCTCATGACATGTCGACCATGTTTTGTTGGTCGTAATTAACCAACTAAAATATGGCCTAATGGTGGGCTGTGGGTGTATGGTTTTGCTAGTCGCACCCATAGCAATTAAGGTCCGGTTCTCGGGAAACCCTGGAAAACTAACAGTGCTTACCACAAGTAGGCATGGGTAACTATTGACGCCTCCAGGCAAGGGTGGGCGTGATGGGGTTTGGTCGGCGGGGGTTTACCCGTTGATCGGCTTCCGGATTCACCAAGGCACGAGAGGGGGCTGCCTACCTTGGCTTAAAGGTCGGGGCGAAACTTGAGGTGTGGTGTGCTTGGTTAGGGGGAGTTATGCGAAGGGTCTTGTCACGATTTCCCTATTTGCAGTACCATGGTGGTATTTCGGAGCATGTCAACATGTGTGGAATCATGTCTTGCGGGTACAGTTGTGCACCTCTGATGAGAGTAAAACTATTCGAATAGTCGTGCCCGCGGTTATGGGCGATCAAACAGATTCACCGTGATTAGTCCCACTTTATTAATTAACATGACTTAATGAACTGGTTTAGTTCAAGTGGAATGGTTGGGCCCGTTCAACGTGGTGTAGTGTTGTTCAGTGGAAATGTTCAATCTTGCCTTAATTAATCAACTGTTATACTACTTTCAACTATAAATGTTTACAACCGCCTTTATGCAAATAGCCACAAATCCTCCTTGTCTCCCCTTGCACGAATGCATCATTGGTGTGGCTTATTGAGTACGGTGGTTGTACTCAGTCTTACTATCATTCCCCTTTTCTGAGCTGAAGACGATGCTAGAAGACCAAGGCTTATACCCCAGTTGAGTTTTGCCTGTGGAGTGGAGCTGAAGCCCCGCTAGGATCGTCGCTTTTTTTCCGCTGCTATTTTCTTTTCGGTGTGAGGACTAAGTGCCTCTTCTCTAAGTATTTACGTTTTATTTACGTTTGGATCTATATATTAATTTGTCGTTTTGTGTACCCTAGCTTGATTTCTAGACAGAGATTTATACGCAAAATAGTCTGGAAATTTGGGATAAATTTTCTGGGCGTGACAAACCGTGAGCCGATATGATTGTCGATATGATGAGAGAGCAATTTAACTCAAGCCTAAGGACAATGGTAACATGTATCAGCATCGATACCCTGAATATTTTGATTGAGTGCCGCTATCAAACCGATACAAGGTACTAGACTTTTCAAAATTCTCATGGCAAGACAATGTGTCGACGTATGAGCATGTCAGCCGTTTCTTAGCACAATGTGGAGAAGCATCAGCTACGGAGGCTCTCAGAGTTAGATTATTCCCACTGTCATTGTCTCGATCGGCGTTTACATGGTTTTCTTCCTTGCCTTACAATTCCATCAGGAGTTGGGCCGATCTAGAAAAACAGTTTCATAAATACTTTTTCAATGGAATCCAAGAAATTAAGTTATTGGATCTCACATCCATCAAGTAAAAATCAGATGAGTCAGTGCCTGATTATATCCAGAGGATTAGAGATGTAAGGAACATGTGTTATAGTTTGGCATTGACTGATTCACAGCTTGTTGATCTAGCTTTCCAGGGACTGTTAGCACCGATAAGAGAAAGGTTTTCGGCTCAAGATTTTGAAAGTCTAGCACATTTAGCTCAGAAGGTATCAGCTCAAGAGACACGGTTCCAGGAGGCTAGAAAATTTGCTAAGAAGGCAAATAATGTCAATATTATCTATAGTTATGATTCCGACTCCGAAGATGAAGACCCAGAAGTCAATGTAGCTGAGTGGGCTAGGAACAAGAAAACAGTGGTGTGCCAATAGGTTAAGAATTCGGGGAAGGAGGAAAGATTTGATTTTGACATTACGAAGACCGACAAAATATTTGAACTTCTTCTTCAAGAAAAACATATTCAATTGCCGATAGGACATGTGATACCAACGACTGAGGAATTGAAGAGAAGGAAGTACTGTAAGTGGCATAACACAGGATCTCACAACACCAATGATTGCAAGATCTTTAGGCAACAGATTTAGTCGGCTATAGAGCAAGGAAGGATAAAGTTTGATGAGGCCAAAAGGCTAATGAAGATAGATGGTCATCCTTTCCCGGTGAACGTGGTTCATACTGGAGTCGACAGGAGTCAAGCCGATAGGAACAAATATCAGGCAAGGGGTTTCAAATCAGTTAGTATGATCAACAAGTACGAGAACAGACGATAGAGAGAAGAAGAAGCATATCATTACGGTAACGAGGATTGTTTCGATCCTCATTGGGGTTGTGAATTCTTTTGATTCTGTTGGAACGAAGGGATGAGACTGCCATGTATCGAAGACAGTCCTGGTTGTAGTGACCCTGATGAACAATACAGTGGAAGACCAAGCCCACAAAGTAATAGTGGGCATCAGCCAACTCAGCAAAAGTTGCCTATTCATCAGAGCCTTGGGCCGATTCGACAGGGTTACTTTGAAGACAAACCACAAGCGAGAGCTGAGACCATGGAACCTCAATGGTGCCCTTCTGAAATTTTCACTAAGAGTCAGAAAAGATGTGTCCAAAGGATGAGGAACAAAGAGCAATTTCAAGAAGTTGAGGATGAGATCGAGCATCGGCTGAAGTGGACAAAGAAGGTGTGGCATGTTAAAAGTAAAATCGTTCCAGCCAGTGAAGTCAGAGCTGACAAAGGTCTTTCTGAGAGCAAGGGAAAAGAGGTTGCATCATCCTCGATAAATATGGTCTTTATGCTGCCTGCTGAATATGGTGTAGAACAAGTCGTGGAAGAAATAAGTGAACCACCATCGGCCAAATTGATGTTGTCTCCACAAGAAGCTATCTTTGAGAAACCAGAAGGAACTGGCCGTCGGCACCTTAAGCCTTTGTATGTCAAGGGGTTTGTCAATGGGAAGCCGATGTCGAAAATGTCGGTTGATGGACGAGCAGCCGTTAATTTGATGCCATATGCCACTTTCAGAAAGTTGGGTAAAAGTTCAGAAGATTTGATAAAAACCAACATGATTTTGAAAGATTTTGGAGGAAATCCATCTAGATTTTTCAACGTAGAGTTGACCATCGGCAGCAGGACAATTCCTACTACATTCTTTGTCATTGATGAGAAGGGTTCCTACAATCTGTTCCTGGGAAGAGATTGGATCCATGCCAACTGTTGTATTCCTTCAACTATGCATCAAAGTTTGATCCAGTGGCAAGGAGACTAGATAGAAATCGTGCTAGCCGATAGGTCAATTAATGTAGCTAGTGTCGATTTGTCTGTTTGGGAGATGGAAGGAATTGATTGTTTGTCTGGTAAAGTCTGGCAAGGAGATTATCTAAGAGTTTCTGATTATGATATACAGTCAACAGGAGATGGAGAGCCCCAATTATTACTTTGAGGGCACCGTGGAGGGTTAAAATTTTTATACAAAGGACACTGTAGATAATCTCGACGATAAGCTTGGACAAGGGTTTATGTCAGCTGATGAACTGAAAGAGGTGGATATTGGACCAGGCGATAGACCTAGGCCGACATATATTAGTAAAGGCTTGTCAAAGGAGTTCAAATATAAATTAATAGAACTCTAGAAGGATTACAGAGATTGTTTTGCCTCAGAATATTATGAGATGCTAGGTTGACTCCCTATTAAACCTGGCTATCAACCATACAAGCAGCCTCCAAGACGTTGTAAAGCTGAGATGTATAATGCTATTAAGACCGAGATTACAAGACTGTATGAAGCTAATTTCATCAGACCATGCCGATATGCTGAGTGGATTTCAAATATAGTACCGGTGATCAAGAAAAATGGCAAGCTTAGAGTGTGCATCGATTTTACAGATTTGAAAAAAGCTACTCCTAAAAATGAATACCCAATGTCGGTTGCCGATCAGTTGGTTGATGCAGCATCTAGACACAAGATTATCAGTTTCATGGATGGCAATGCAAGATATAATCAAATTTTTATGGCCGAAGAGGATATTCATAAGGCTGCTTTTCGATGTCGTAGCGCCATCGGCTTGTACAAGTGGGTTGTCATGACTTTGGGATTAAGGAGCGTTGGCGCCACATATCAAAGAGCAATTAACTACATATTTCATGATCTTATCGTCTTACTGGTTGAGATTTATATTGATGATGTGGTAGTTAAATCAAAGGAGGTTGATGAACACATAACCGATTTGAGAAGAATTTTGGGAAGGGCAAGAAAATATGGATTAAGGATGAACCCAACCAAATGTGCTTTTGGTGTATTGGCCGGACAGTTCCTTGGATTTTTAGTGCATGAAAAAGGAATTGAGATACCTCAGAGGAGTATTAATGCTCTCAAAGATATAAAACCTCCGGAGGACAAGACAAAACTACAATTATTGATCGGCAAGATTAATTTTGTGAGACGGTTTATATCTAATTTATCCGTTCACTCCATTGCTCAGGTTGAAAGCCGATCAGGAGTTTGTTTAGGGGGAGAAGCAACAAAAAGGTTTGGACAACATAAAAGAATATATAAGTACTCCTCCAGTCCTTTTTCCACCATAGAAAGAGATTCCTTTTAAGTTGTATCTGTCAGCCGATCATAACACTATCGGCTCCATCCTAATTCAAGAGGTTGAAGGTAAAGAGTGAGTTATATTTTATATAAGTAGAAGGCTTTTGGATGTAGAGACCAGATATTCACCGGTGGAAAAGTTGTGCATGTGCTTATATTTTTCCTGTACAAAGTTAAAACATTATTTGCTTTCCAATTAGTGCACAATAGTCTATAAGGCCGATGTAGTATGATATATGCTATCGGCTCCAGTTTTGAAGGGAAGGATTGGAAAGTGGATTTTTGCTTTAACAGAGTTTGACCAACGATATGAATCGGCTAAGGCAGTCAAGGGGCAAGCGAGAGCCGATTTCATAGTTGAACATTGGGATAGCTCGATCGATCATGTTGAGATCATGCCTTGGACACTATTTTTCGATGGATCAGTTTGTACTCATGGCTGTGATATCGGCTTAGTGATCATATCGCCTAGGGGGCAAGTTTCCAGTTTGCTTTTACTATTAAACCTTTTTCTACTAACAATGAAGCTGAGTATGAGGCTGTTCTGAAAGGGTTGCAATCATGAGTGATTCATTGTTGGTGATTAGCCAATTATTTGGAGAATATGAGTGTAAGAATGATATTTTCATGGTTTACAATGAGAAGTGTCAAGAGTTGATGAAAACTTTTAGGATAGTTACTTTGAAGCATATTCCCCGCGAACAAAATGTTGAGGTTAACGATTTAGCTCAAGGGGCATCGGTTTACAAGCCGATGTTGAAAGATGTAGAGGTAGAAGTTGGATGCTTGCAATCCGATTGGAGGTTTGAGATACTTGAGTATTTGAAGGATCCTTCTAGATCGGTATCTAGGAAATTGAGGTATAAAGCCCTTAAATATGTTATGTTTTACGATGCATTGTACTATCGGGCTATTGATGGGGTTCTATTAAGATACTTGAGTTTGGAAGAAGCAAAGGTTGTTATGTGTGACGTACATGAGGGAATATGTGGTACTCATCAATCGGCTCATAAGATAAAGTGCCTGATTAGGAAGTGGGATATTTTTGGCCGACAATGCTGGAAGATTGTTTTAAATATTATAAGGGTTGTCAGGACTGTCAGAAGTTTGGAGCTATTCAGAAAGCGCCAGCGTCGGCTATGAATCCAATCATCAAGCCATGGCCGTTTAGAGGTTGGGGTGTTGACATGATCGGCCAGATCAATCCACCGTTGAGTAAAGGACATAAGTTTATATTGGTTGCTACTGATTATTTTACCAAGTGGGTTGAGGCTATTCCTCTCAAGAAAGTTGATACCAAAGATGCAATAGAGTTTATTAAGGAGCATATTATATATAGATTTGGTTTGCCACAGACAATAACAACTGATCAGGGATCCATCTTTGTGTCCGATGAGTTTGTTCAGTTTGCTGATAGCATGGGGATTAAGTTGTTGAACTCTTCACCATATTATGCACAGGCTAACGGGCAGGGTGAAGCATCTAATAAGAGTCTGATCAAGTTGGTTAAGAGGAAGATTGCTGAATATCCTAAGAGGTGGCATACTATATTAGCTGAGGCATTGTAGCCCTATCGGATGGCTTGTCATTGTGCTATTCAAGTGACACCATATCAGTTAGTTTATGGTCATGAAGTTGTTTTGCCATGGGAAACTAACATCGGCTCAAGACGGATTTCTTTACAAGATAAGTTGATAGCCGATGATTACCATAATTTGATGGTTGATGAGTCAGAAGAGTTGGTTCAATCTAGATTGCGTGCTCTTGAAAAGGTTAGACGAGATAAAGAGGGGTTGCTAGGCATTATAAGAAGAAGGTTGTACCAAAATTTTTTGAGGAGAAAGAACTTGTGTGGAAATTGGTGTCGCCGATAGGGATAAGAGATAGTAAATTTGGAAAGTGGTCACCGAATTGGGAAGGGCCTTTTCGGATTCATAAGTGTGTTTCCTAGGGAGCTTATATTTTGAAAGGGCTGGATGGAGAAGTTTTTGGGAGAGCTCTTAATGGAAAATATTTGAAGAAATACTATCCAAGTGTTTGGATTGGTTCATAATCGGCTTCGGTTTGCTGATGGTTGGTTGACAACCGATGTTGTTTGCATCGCCTTTAGATGGTCGATATTTCTTATCGCCCTTAGACAAATTATAAGTTTGCAGCATGATGTTCCCTACTGCAAACTTGGGGGCATGGAGAGGCAAATTCTGGAGATTTAAATTTTGGAGATTTTGAAAAGCAAATTTAGAGACTACATTGACAAGTTTACATCGGCTCGATGGCCGATATCAGCATTTACATGAGTTAAAATCGGCTCGACAGCCGATAGCAGTATATCACAGCAAAAGTTATTGTTTGAGACAAGTGTTAGTCTATTACATCGATCCAAATAATTTTGGATTGTTGAAGTCACACACAGGCAAATTTGTTCCATCTCATCTATAATTTGAGCATCTGCAGCATCACTTCCTAGGATTGGCTTGAGCGATTTGTTGGAAGAAGCTATGTGTTTGATTGAAGACTTAAGTTTGGGCTTTTGTTCTTCACTAGCTTGAGGAAGATCAGCTAACTTCTTTTCTGCTTCAGCAATTTTGACTCGGCATTGGCGTAATTGAACTAAGAGATCTGATTTTTCTTGTTTTAGTCTATCTAATTCTTACTGAGTTCATTCTAGGCCAGCCGATAGTTCATCTAACTTGGATTTTTCTTCATTTACTTGTTGACGACTGGTTTGAATAATTGCCTCAATAGCTCTGCGTTCCAGCCGATCTGCAAGTCTTTGTTTTGCTCTCTCGAGTTTGAATTTGTGCTGGTCAAGGAATACTGCAGGTGATATGACATCAATGAGGTCTTCTGGAAGTTGATCTTGGATTTCTTGAAATTTTTACCTAATTGAGCCACAATCTGAAACCAAGGTATCCAGTGAGGCCTTGAGCCGATCAACAATATCGGCTAATCTTGTCTTTAAATCGTCAGGCATTGGGGATTTAGTCTTGCTGGTTGTATCTTCTTCTTCTTCATCCAAGAACTGCCTTATGTCAAAAGAAAACATATCGGCTAAAGTCTGCAAGGAGAAAGTTGTTATAAGTAATAACTTTCAGAATGGCCGATTGAGGGATAGTTATATATGTTCTTACAGGGGCTGAAGAAGTTGGGATATGACAGTTGTTTCCTCTATATGATGGCTTCATGCAGCCGATGGTGTGTGTTCGCTCGAAGCTGGCTGCTGAGGAGGTGATAAGGCTCGAGAAGGCTATAAATTCATTAAATGTTAGAAGAATGTTGAAAAAGTCAAAAGGAAGGGGTTGAAAGAGTGAGTACCAGAGTTTTGCGAGGACGACGTTTAGGTGGGCTTGGAGTTTTGGCCGGGCTTGATGGATCGTCTTGAGGTGTATCAGCTCATCATTCTGGGCTCTTAACTTGTTCAGATTCACTTATCTGTGCAGCACCTTCATCAATTTCTTCTTCTATTATTGCCTCCTTAAGATAATCCTCTACATCAGGGTCAATGGGACGGAAATCATCAGTTGAAAACTTTTGCTTTTGGGCAGTCATTTTCTTTTTGGTTGCAATAGGCTTGGAAGCATCTTTCTTAGTTCTTTTGCGTTTGCCTGCAGTGGTGATCGGCTGCCTGATTTGACCTTGAAGGAAGTCTTTGATGGCAGGAGCATTGAAGCCGATAGATGAAGGTGCCAGATCTTTCCCTGATGATATTTTGGTTGATGCATAATGGATGTCTTTGCCACTTTTGCTTTTGGTTGGAGGACGAGAGTTGCCAGCCTAAAAACATGTTTCGAAAAATGTTAGGAAATCATAATGATGTTTAAGAAAGAAGAATTTTATGGTTGTGAGTTTACCTGGGACTGATGGAGGGATCCGTGATGGTCAAATAGAAATCGGCTGATTGATTAAGGAAGAGATGAGTTTTCCATTCACCCCACCATTTGTCAAAAAGTTGACTTCTCTTCCTGATTAAGGAGATGTCGCCGATAGAGCCCAAAGGAGGGTTTTCAAGATTCAAGATCATGTCCATTATTAGGGCTGATGGAACTACACCCCTTGTTTGGATTTTCTCTGTAAAATACAAGCCGATGGGTAGTTGTCCCATACCAAGTTGCCTAGCTGCGATCATAGGATGATAAAACTCATAAGATGTTTGAATGTATTGGCCTTGGGAGACACCAGTTGGAAGTATGCATGGAGATATGGCCGATACAAATATGTCTCTCATCCCGAGAAGTCTTCATTGTTTAACTTATCCAATCTGAGTTTTGTTGGCAATTCAAACTCAATGAAGTCCTCATATGGAAACCAGACCCGGGAATCATGAAAGAATCCATTGTAAAAATGGTTGAACCACTCGTAGAACAATTCAGCCGATGTTCCTGATCCAGGGTAAGTAGAGACTGCTTCTCCAAATGACAAACATCGGTGTGTTGCTGTTTCATTGCTAGTATCGGCTAAAGATGAGAATTCTAGTTCATTCAGTGGAGTCCTATTCGCAACCTTGATGGTGTTTAAGTTTAGCCATATTTGGACAAACCACCAAGGACCTCTATAGTTGGCCGATGTGTTTAGGAGCAGTTTGGCTGATGTCTGGCTCATGGTTTGGTATACTACCCCTAGAAGGTATTTGCCTAAAGGGATTGTTTTCTTGGATACTAGAGCTTCTGCCAAGTGTTGCCAGTTAGCAATTGGACCATAGGTGGAGCCACCAAAAAAGAATTTGTCCATCCACATCATCAAGAAAGCAACATGTTCTCTAGGAGAAATAGAACATGTGCACATGTTATCGGCTATGAATCCTGACCAACCTCCGATGTTCTTAGTTTTGAACTTATGCTCGCACTTTATCTTCAGACTAATGGGATTAACCGATGAAGTGATGTCTAAACCTATCAGCATTTGGATGTCTAACAGGGTAGGAGTCATAGGTCCATGGCTG
Source organism: Oryza punctata (assembly GCA_000573905.2). Lineage (NCBI taxonomy): Eukaryota > Viridiplantae > Streptophyta > Magnoliopsida > Poales > Poaceae > Oryza > Oryza punctata. The sequence continues at coordinate 19,665,862 of CM002493.2, read as the reverse complement.
AATAAGAAAACATTGAGTGTATTGGACCAAAAGTAGGAGGCAGCCGATAGCGTTGGTTCGTCTTTCTTAGTATCGGCTAGGGAGAGAGAAAGGCATTGAGAGATACCTACTTCATCCCAATGAGCTTGCTTGCTTGCAGCCATCCGTTTATACCATGTTCTCCATCCATATACAGAAGATGGCCAAGATCTGAAGATGTTCGGCCAGTGGGTTTAGTTGGGCTTGGTTTCCCTGAAGGGGATGCGGTTGGTCTCGGCATTAATGAAGGAGATTGGATCTTCATCGCCCATCAGCCCAAGGAAGTAGTGGGATGGTTCTTCATTAATTGGGATGGCAATCTGGTTCCTCAAGTGTTGTAAAGATATAGGAAAAAGAATCAAATCAATCGGGATAGGTCAAGATAGATGGATTTGATAAAGAAGGTGGTGGCCGATATAAGCAGAGGATAGAAGGGGTGGAAGATTACCTGAGGGACATCTGTGATTGTCGCCATCAAGAAAAGAGGATTGTTGTTGCTGGAGATGATGATCACCGACCTGGTCGCCGGAGAGGATCCAGAGAAATCGCCAAAGTTGATGATGATGGTTTGGTGACTTAAGCGGTGAAAACGGAGTTAACACCATAAAAATTCCGGAAAGACGGTTGCTATTTATGAAAGTAGGTGCGTAACGGTCGGCGGGATAACCCTACATTTTTGCGCGATTGACGAGATAATTCCGTTGCATTATATCATACTTCGGAATTGGGGGGCATGTGTTGACCATGAAATTTGCAAGCATGTGAATCAGAAACGGGTTCCAATTCGAAGCAGATTTGAAGATGTGCAGGATTCTCGGAAACAGAGTGCGCATTGGCTGGAAGACTGTATCGGTCGATACCGAGTTTAATATGGATAGCCCATACAGCCGATATTGGTTAAATGAGCAATGTCGGGTTTGAAAGAAGGATTGCGATGATGTCTCCAGGCAAGGATAGAGTCCAAGATTGGTAATTGTACCTATTAATTATGATTTTTTGTAATTTCTTCATAGATATTTTCAGTAAGAGTCCGCCTAAGGGACTTCTTTGGTAGTTGGAGTTGTATTAGAACAATATGAGTCGTTTCCACGGACAAGTTTGTATTTTCGGGTATAAATATAAGCCCGAGATCTTGTGAATAATTAACAACACCAGTTCAATCAATCTCGGTGCATCGCCAACCTTTTATTCTTTTACTTTCGACGAGTTCTTGTTTTCGAGTCGAGCTGCATCGGTTTCGATCTTCGGCGAAGAGGTAAAGCTTGTTATGGCGATTGGCATAATCGGAATTAGTGTTTACATATTTATGTTACTCTAATTCTATCATGTGAATCTCCAAGTTATGATATATATTATATAATCTAGATTGACAATACTTTCTACTTTCATCGGCTGATCTCTATCTAAGGTTTTGTCGATAATGGCTAGATTGACTTGTTGGTTTGAATTATATAATGTATCCACCATCCTGAAAAGGCAATCATCGGCTTGATTGTCTAGATATTATACTTCTTTTCATACTTAATGCTGCATCAGTTAAGTTTGATCTATTAAGTCGTGTTTAGAATCATGATCTCTAGCCTGCTTTATGGTTGTTAATAAGGATAGTATCAGGGTTTCAGCCGATCTTACCTGGTATATTTGTTTTACATAGTTCTTTGCTCTATTTAATATGCTATATCTGCCTCTTATATCAGGATCTAATCTAATATAAATATATTCGACTTACTATCAATCCAATTGACGATAGTTAGATATATTTGTTGCAAGAGAATATTCTAGTATATGGTAGTATTGGAGTTATAGCCGATACATGCTGAAATCTGGACATCGGCTACAACATGAGTACATATAATCGTTATTTCATGTTATTTTAGACTTGGACGATTTATACTGTCTCGGTTAAGTCCGATCTATCCCAATTTCCCAATTGTTGATTTCTAAAGTAATATTGACTTATGTATTATATAATATTGATATTTACAGCCGTTGTACCAAGTTTAGGGTTGATTCATCATTGAATAGGCCTTACAGCCGGTTCACAATTTACTGTATTGGCTAGGTTACATCATGATATGACATCGGCTTTCTGGCCGATCGATTATCGTTTACTAATAGGACTTGCATGTTTCATCTTGTTGATTGCAAGATCAAATCAACTGGCACGCCTTTGAACCCGAAAGCAAGTTTTGGACCTGCACTGGAGTTAAGCAGATCTCATAGACCAGTGTGTGTTTTTTTGCATCAACAATAAGCCAAGTCAACCTGATCTTGTGCCGATCCCGCTGGTATTTACCTTTACACTTATTTCCTCATGTTACTGTTACTTATCTTGTATCCTAACTTTATTCCCAGGATGCAGAATATAGCCGATCTATTCTCCTTCAATGTTAGCCAATACCTGGACGATGAAGAAGAACAAATTATCAACAAGGCAACATCTCCTACTCCTGATACCCTCAAGAACAAATTGCTGGACACTATCGATCGGTTAAATACATCAATTGATGCCTTGGTGGAAAACATTGGTCTGATCAGAAATAGGGTGAATGAAATCCAAGACCAACTGCCCGATGAGCTTATCATTGTTCTAACTCCAGCGGCATACTTGGAATCTCATCGGCTTCAAGTCTTGCGAGCTAGTGAACGTATGGCCGATCGAATCAAACTGCGATCATCAGAAGCATCCCTGCACACAGCTTGGCAAACCGCTCAAGCCGTTAAAACCAAACTTGATGAGCTAACTGCTGGCCCAGACAATGCTAAGAAACGCATCAAAGAACTGAAGAATCAAGAAGCTGATCTGATAGCAAAACTAGAACAAACCGGGAAAGACATGGAGCTGGAAGAACAAAAACTTGCCGATCTCCCTAAGGCGATCGAAGATCAACGAGTTAAACTGAAGGCATCTATCCATCAAGTGGCCAACCAGTGCAAGGCTATCAAACTAATCCCAGGAACCAATGCCGAAGACACCCGCCTCATTGAAGAAGTCGACCCAATCCGCCTACGCGTGATATCGATAATCCAAAAGTTCTTGGATTGATGTACTAGTTTAAACATTTGCAAACTACGACCTCGCAGTCTAAATGATGAACAACACTTTTGTAATATCTTCTCGGTACTAAACCGCCTTTTGTTTGTTTTCTGCAATCTAGCATTTTCTGTTCTAAGGGCTATAATTTATACATTAGCTATCGGCCATCAAAAGGCGATGTATTTATACATGAGCTATGTACTCAATTGGATTTCCTTAACTGATTAAGAATCGATCCAAACGCTAGGATAATACTTCTTCAAATATTTTTTGTTAAGCGCTTTTCCGAACACTTCTCCATCAAATCCTTCAAGCATGCATGCTTTACGTGGCACACAATGATGTATCCGATAAAGCCCTTCCCAATTAGACGACCATTTTCCAAACTTATTATCTCTTGTCCCTATCGGCAAAATGAACTTCCAAACTAGTTCTCCTTCTTCAAAGACTTAGGTACCACTTTTTTGTTATAATGCCTTGCAACTCTCTCCTTATCCCTCTTAATCTTTTCAACCGCGCGTAGTCGATTCTGAGCCAAAACATCCAACTCATCAGTCATTAAATTATAATATTCATCGGCCGTTAATTGATCCTATAAAGAAATCTTTCTTGTGTCGATATTAGTTTCCCATGGCAAAACAATTTCATGCCCATAAACCAATTGATAAGGCGCTACTTTAGTAGAACCATGACATTCCATCCGATAGGCCCATAATGAATCGGCTAGCGTAGTATGCCACTTCGGTTGCTCATTGACTTTTCTTTTGATAAACATGATCAAACTTTTGTTAGATGTCTCCGTCTGTCCATTAGCTTGTGCATAATAAGGAGAGCAATTCAATAACTTGATTCTCATCCTATTAGCAAACCTTACAAATTCATCGACTACAAAAATAGACCCTTGATCTGTTGTTGTTGTCTTATGAATTCCAAACCGATAAATTATATGTTCCTTGATAAATTCAGTCAATCATTAGTATTAATCTTCTTCAAAGAAATTGTTTCAACTCACTTTGTAAAATAATCAGTTGTCACCAATATATATTTATGTCCTTTGCTTGATGGTGGATTAATCTGGCTCATCATATCAATTCCCAACCTTTGAATGATCATGGCTTCACTATTGGATTGATAGTCGATGTTGGCGCTCTCCGAATCGCTCCAAATTTCAAACAATCTTGACATCCCTTATAATACCTAAAACAATCTTCAAACATCGTAGGAAAAAACTATCCAACTCTCTGAAGCAACCATCTATTTTGTGAGCTGATTAATGTGTTCCACAAATTCCTTCGTGAACCTCACACATGACCAGTTTGGCTTCCTTCATGAACATTTGAGTAAACCACTATCAATCGTTTGATAATATAAGTCTTCATCAAGCAATACATATTTCAGAACTTTATACTTTAATTTCCTTGACGCTAATTGAAATGGTTTTTTCAAATATTCAATAATCTTATTCCTCCAGTCATTGGCATCAACATTAGAAATCTCTATCTCTGTAAACATTAGCTTATAACCCGATGCCCCTTGAGCAAGATTATTGGCTTCAATATTTGTTTCTCTAGGAATATGCTTCATGGACACAATCTTGAAATTCTCTATCAACTCATGGCATTTTTCATGATACACCCTCAAAATTTCATCCTTGCATTCATATTCCCTGGATAGTTGCTTAATTACCAACAATGAATCTCTAATAATCTCTATTGCATCAGCCTCAACCTCTTTTAACAATTGTAATCCCTTGAGTATAGCTTCATATTCTACCTGATTTTTAGTATAACTAGATGAAACCCTGCGCATTACTACAGGAGTTTTTATATAATATTAGAAGAGATAACATGTAAAATAGCTATACTCTGAATAATTTTCATCTCTGATCGAATTTAAAAAAGGCTATATGGTTTATAATTATAAATCATATATGGATTGATCGTTTAAAAGAGAAACTAAAATGATATGACTCAATGATAGAAGGAAAAGAAAGAAGGTAAATTATCCAAAAATAAAACTAAGGAGATATGACTTCATAAGAGAAGAAAAGAAAGGAGATAATTTGGACCAAAGATCAATCATCCAAAGGCTAGAAACAATTAAGGTGATGTGGCTTAATGAGAGAAGAGAGAAATAACAATAACTACACTTAGTGGGGATGAACTTAATAGATATATAGGATATGGTTTGATTGTAAAAGCAAACTCAAAACTTGCCCCCGAGCCGAAACAATCATTAATCTGATGCCACATCCATGTTTACAAACTGACCCATGTCATCGGTTCGACAATGTCACACCCGGAAATTTATCCCAAATTTCAAGACTTTTTTTGTGCATAAATCCCTGTCCAGGAATCAAGCCAGGGTACACAAAACGACAAATTAATATACAGATCTAAACGTAAATAAATCGTAAATACTTACAAAAGAGGCACTTAGTCCTCACATCGAAAAGAAAACAGCAGCGGAAAAAGGCGACGATCCTAGCGGGGCTTCAGCTCCACTCCACAGGCAAAACTCAATTGGGGTATAAGCCTTGGTCTTCTCGCTTCGTCTTCAGCTCAGAAGCACTACACTTCTGAAAAGGGGAATGATAACAAGACTGAGTACAACCACCGTACTCAACAAGCGACACCAACGATGCATTCATGCTAGGGAAGACAAGAAAGGTTTGTGGCTATTTGCATAAAGGCGGTTGTAAACATTTATAGTTAAAAATAGTAAAACAGTCGATTAATTAAGGCAATTTTAAACATCTCCACTGAACAACGCTACACCACGTTGAACAGGCCCAGCCATTCCACCTGAACTAAACCAGTTCATTAAGTCAATTTAATTAATAGAGTGGGACTAATCACGGTGAATCTGGTTGATCGCCCATAACCGCGGGCACGGCTATTCGAATAGTTTTACTCCGATCAGAGGTGCGCTACTGTACCCACAAGACACGATTCCACACATGTTGCTATGCCCCGAAATACCACCATGGTACTGCAAAGGGAGAAATCATGACAAGACCCTTCGCATAACTCCCCTAACCAAGCACACCACACCTCAGGTTTCGCCCCCACCTTTAAGCCAAGGTAGGCAGCCCCCTCTCGTGCCTTGGTGAATCCGGAAGCTGATCAACGGGTAAACCCTCGCCGACCCAACCCCATCACGCCCACCCTTGCCTGGATGCGTCAGCTAGGGAAAAGCTACACTACAGGTCCAACAGTTACCCATGCCTGCTTGTGGTAAGCATTGTTAGTCTTCCAGGGTTTCCCGAGAACCGGTCCTTAATTGCCATGGGTGTGACTAGCAGAACCATACACCCACAGCCCACCATTAAGCCATATTTTAGTTGGATAATTACGACTAACGAAACATGGCCGACATGTCACGAGCTCACAGCTCATCAAGATACTAGAAATAGATACTGTGATTATCCCGTATTGTGAACTAGTGGTATTAAGCATGGCTAAGCATATGTAATTCTAGCGAGGTCCACGTGAGACACAAGCTAGTCAAATAATCACCCAAGTTTGACAAAGAGAGAACATCAAGTAAATATGGCACAAGCGAGCAGATAGGTAAACCCGATTCCCGTGTAATTAGCAAAACATGCAATTTATTTGTAAACAGTAAAACATTTTATAAATTGGCATCAAAATGCTCAAGGGGAATGTATGACTTGCCTTGCTTCTTCGATTGATCTTCCGAACTCTTTTCCTCGCGAACGCGATCGTCTGAAATGACGGAATCTACACGTTTACACGCAAAACGAGGAAAAATTCTAAAAAAATAAAAAGTACATATAGAGTAAAAAAACATGTAGAGCTCAATTTTAGATGAATTTTTCAAGTTGAATGACCCAATTTGGAGTTCGTATGAATTAGTTATGAATTTTAGAATATGAACTATGTAATTACTATTAACTGAGAAAACCTTAATTAATTGATATGTTTTAATGCCCGCGAACGGACAAGGTTGACGGAAAACAAACTCCAGTTAACGAGCCTCACGGGTGAGCGACTCAACGAGTCAACCTACGGTGGCACGGGACCACGCAAACGGTCAACCGAACCGGCGAACAGGACCGGCGGTTAAGAAAGGCTCTAGGGTTTTGGAACAACTCGGTACGACCAAACCGACATGACACTACGCCACACTACGCGCGAGCGTAAGCAGCGAGCAGCTAGGGAATGCATACGTACCACGGCGAGGGCACGGCTGCGGCTAGGGCTAGGTGCGGCGGTAGCGAGATCGGTAAATCGACACGGCTAGGCGGTTCCTAGGTAGCTAGGGTTTTAGGCGGCTAACGGTGCGGCAAGCGACACGGCGAAGCGGCAGCGACACGGTAACCGGTCAGCAGCACGGCTACCATGTGCGACAAAGCGGCGGCAGCGGCACGGCTGCAGCAAAATTGCAGCGCGGCAGCCGGTAGGCGGGGCAGCGACGGCGTGCGGCACTAGGGCAGCGGCAGCGGCACGGCACGGCGCGGTAGGGCCGGCACGGCAGCGGCGGCTAGTGGTGGCGGGGCGGCACAGCAGCGACACGACACGGCAGCGGTGGCTAGCGGTGGCGAGGCGACGCAGAAGCGACGCGACACGGCAGCAACGCGGCAACGTCCGCACGTGGCAAAACAGCGGCGACGCAGCAAGCGGCGCGGCGGTGGCTGTGGCAGCGGCGTGGCAGTGACGCGGCAGCGGCTAGGGCAGTGGCAGCGCGCGGCACGGCAGCGACACGACAACGGCGGCGTGTGGTACAGCCGCAGCGGCGACATGGCAGCGATGCAGTCGCTGCGTATGGAACGGCAGCGGCAGCGACGCAGCGGCTGCGTGTGGTACGGCAGCGGCAGTGATGCAGCGGCTGCGTGTGGTATGGCAGCTGCGCGGCAGCGGCAGCGACGCAGCGGCTGTGGCGGCGGCGAGGTTAGGGCAGCAGCGGCATGCGGCTGCAGCTAGTGCAGCGGCGGTATGGCAGCGGCAGCGGCAGCGGCACGCGGCTGCGGCGAGGTAGCGCGGCGGCGGCATGGCAGTGGCAGCAGCAGTGGCACATGGCTGCGGCGAGGCAGCGCGGCGATGGCATAGCAGCGGCAGCGGCACAGGGGCGGCTGTGGCGGCGTAGGGGAGGGGCGGCTAGGGTTAGGCAGCGCAGGGAAGGGGTGGGGCGGCTTTTATAGAGGTGGAGGAGGGGAGTTTAGTCTGGCCGGCCCAAGGGAGGGGTGGCGCACAGCAGTGGGGGGAGAAAAGAGGTGCTCGGCAAAAGGGAGGGAATGGAATACGGGAGAAAAGGAAACCTAAAAAGGAAAGGTGGGGGAAACAAATGCGGTGCCTTTTCGGGAAAGGAAAAAGAAACTAAATCGTAATAGGAGTAGGGCTTGGCTCGTCATACAAAACGAAACCGTGGTGACAAAAGGGGCTGGCGGATACGACGAACCGCGAACAGGGAGAGTGAACCGGGAACGGTTCACGACAAAAGGAGGGGAAGGAAAGAATTATTAATTCAAAACCTGACATTTTAAATTAACATTATTACTTCCTCTTCTCTGAATATTCCGCTGAAAATCCTGTTAATGTATTTTAACAAGGGGAACTCCAGAAAAATTCCACCTTGCCAACTCCAATTAATTAAATGCACTTATTAATTAGGGTTTGCTCTAGGTTATATGAACGATTTCTTCTAGGCAATTTATTTTATGAATTTAGAGCTAGAAGGGGAAACTCAAGGTGTGACAAACCTACCCCCTTAAACAGAATCTCGTCCCGAGATTCGAGGATGGCTAGAAAGAAAGATGGGTGCGGGGTTGTGCTGGACTGGTTTGCTGACTTCTGCGGTTTCGAACTGACTCACACAGGCTAATTGACCTAATCTGCCCACTGACCTGACTGACCTCAAACTGAGCGCTCTGTTGTTTTCCCCAAAACTGCACTCATTGGTTGTACTCAATCTGACACTGATCTGGACTGTAGGTGCTCATAAAACTTACTTCCGTGGACTGAGTTGATAACACTGACACACCTGATAATCTGCTTAAACTGAACTATTGGTGCCGTCATCTTTGACAACCTGAGGATTCCCCACGTAGATAAGAGATTGGTGGGGCCTCCTCGAAATCTTGCACTGACCTTCATGAACCCACAAACTTTTAATTGGCGTTGAACAGTCCCTAACTAACACAATGCGTCTACCAGGGAGTTGCTCGATCTCAACGATGATTATACCAAGAAGTTGTCCGATCTGACTTTCGTTCGGATCACGGGGTTCTGGATCACTGCATGTCTAAGCTGGACTGCTTGACTCTAGGTCGCTGCTTTTGTAGGCGGAACAGTTGATACGACAACACGGGTATACATGAGATCTCAATATGATGGCTTGGGGTTGGTGTAGCCCTACTAAGGCTTCGCAACTGACTTCTTCATTTAGACCCCATCTTGCTTTTCCTGGTTAGACCTCCAAGCAAAATTGTTACAAGGTAAACCCATTTTAACTCCAAGATTTCTTTACCGAGGTCGTTGATCTTTTGACTGACTGCGAACACTTAAACTATTATCTTTGGGAATACCCAGACTTCTTTGGGTTTTCGTGTAGCCCTGACTTTGAACACTTGATGCTTTATCAGTTAATCCCCATGAAACACTAATGGTGCACTTCTATTCCAGGAAACTTGGAATCTAACACGTAATTGATGACATGAAGTCCCACGTAAGAGACTCTTACTCAGCTCATGAATCTACAAACTCTTGATCAACACTCTCATTAGATCTGAGTGCTAAAACGACGGTTCTGTTGGTGTCATGACTTCGGTGTCGACCGCCTGAACAGGTCAATTAGTAGATGTCTGTTGAAACAAGCATAGATCACTTACCAGATCATGCCCACAAGAGTGTTCTAACTGCTTCCCGTTTCACTAGCTCTCGCGCCACTGACTGACACCTCTGTATCTGATAGAAACCAACTTCGCTATTGCTTACATACCAGCATCGGAACATGTACAACTACTGAAAACTGCCCTTGAGGCTGCCAGGACTATCTGCTTAATAATCAAACAGGTTCACTTTCGATCCTTGAGTAGAGATGATTCACCGAGAGGGATCCTCTGTCACACACTCTACTGTGCTGTCTACACCTTTCTGGACCTGACTCTTGTATCCATTACTCAGACAGAGGTGGTGGAGCAAGTCTCTTGTTGACTTCCGAGAAACATTGGGGTGGTTTCTGAAAGCTATATGGTTGCCTTAAATCAAGAGCGACCGTTCTTGATCCATGTTCACACCATTAGGGTGTTGTCCCCATTTACCAAACTCTGAAGAACTTCCAAAGTTACAGAGTTCCGTTAATTTTTATATGTTGTCACACTAAAATATTTCATCCTTTCATCATCCTGGGGTACCACTGATACTGTCCTCTACAGGGACCTCATCATGTTGAGTGTTACTGTGGTCTAACCATTTTCATTTCGTTGGTCAACTATTCCTTTATTGACTGGCCATTAGGTCTTGGAGCTCACAACGCTGCGATGGGATAGAGAAGAGACTCTAGATTTCTCGTGACACTGACAGATACACAAGTTAACTTGTTTTTGGATACTCAAGATGAATCATAACAGAAGAAAAATTGTCTGACTTATACTTTATCCAACTTTCCCTTTTCCTTAACTGCCCTGGAACTTTTCTGCACAGAGGAGGTACTTGAACACCAACGACTCGTGCACGATCGACGACCCTTGCTGACAGAGTTGTTGATCAGGGAACACTTTGAACATTTGATTCTGCCATGGTTATCTGACTCCATCGTTGATTACTAGGTGGAGATCTCACAAGAACAATATCCTGCCTTCCGACATTCCTCAGAAAAGCATCAGTTTTCCAATCTTCTTGGTAGCTGAAACAAACTAAACCTTCTAGTTGTTGGTGCCACACTCGTGTGATTGCTACCAGGCATCAGAGTTGAAGCAACACGAGGTGCATGGCTGGTGTTGATGGCCATCTTGGGGTCTAGTGCTGGAGACCTTTACTGCGGTCAATACTGAAGAATTGAACTGTCTCACTGCTGTTAGAGTAGATCACAGGTTCTCTAGCATTACTTGCCCTGCCAAGCTGATTCTGTAGCCTTGAAGCGATTGCTAATGAAACAATAGAGATTTTGTCGGTGTCCTTAATGACAATTCGTTGCGATGGAGGTTATACATTGCAACTGGTGGTCAGCATCCACTGACTTTCTGGTGTCTTTAGGTTGGATGTGACTACTCTGTGTTGAAATTGATGTAACTTGAAGGGTTGGGATGTTGGGACCAAAACTATTGACTTCATCATACTGACGCTGTGACATCGAACAATCTTTTGAGAGGTGACATGTCTTCTTACAATTGAAACAACGGTACAACATCTTTTTTGGTCTCGGAAGTGAACCTTCTCTGAAGTGGGGTCCTTGATCAAGGCAGCCAAAACAATACTGATTTGGTCGACCATGATGTACATTCTTCTAGGTAGGCTCGCTTGCAACTAGGACAAGAGCAAGGAGAGACTGTCTAACCTTATTGAGGGTGCTTCTACAACCACTGTTGGTCTCCACTGGAGTTGGAGCTGGTTGGAAACCAAAAGAATTGCTGCTGCTGTTACCATTGGATGCATCACCCGCATCACTGGTTGCTTCATGGGTTGGTGGTGGCTTGGATGTACTTGTCTGTTGAGGACTTGGCAGTATACTAGCTTCGACTTTGATTCTGACTCTAAGCTTACATCTGAACTTGCATCTGTTGTTGCTGGAGCCACTTCTACTGCAGTTAATCTTGCGTTGGGCTTTGCATCTCCTTGTTGCTTTCAACAGGAACATTGGTCGGTGACTCTAACATACTGATGTTGTTGTTGCTCTTTTCCTCTCTGACACTGACCATCTGCTGCCGGGATAAGGAGAGAAGGAAGAGAGGGGTTGCTAAAGATAAGACCTTAAACCACTTGATTACTGAATCTATTGTGAGTAGACCTTTATTGTTCAAGTTGATTAAGCAAACAACCTAGTATGGTCGCATCCCCACCACTGATGCCAACCATACCCCTACACACAAGCAAACAACACACGTACTAGCAGCTAACAATACTACTCTTCAGGGAGGATTGGGTTTAGGTAGGCTCCGGGAAAACCTTTACTTGATCTTCGCGAAACGACGACTCTGAGCTAACCTTCTTGCTCCTTCCAACTTGAATTTTGAGGGCTTGACTTGACTTCCGAGAGTAGGCGCGAAACCATCGGTTTGCCCTCCATGTTCAACAGCTAGAGAGTTGGAGAGGAAAGGAGGGAAATTTGTTAAACCGTTTTGCAAAGAAATGCTGAGAGGGAAGGAGACATTTTCGTAATTAGGGTTTTCAGAAAACATGTCCTTGGGGTTTGACCATTTGGCTCAACCTACAGTCGAGTTGGCTCTGATACCACTTTGTCACGCTCGGAATTTATCCTAAATTTCCAGATTTTTTTGTGTATAAATCTCTCTCCAGAAATCAAGCCAGGGTACACAAAACGACAAATTAATATACAGATCCAAAAGTAAATAAAGCGTAAATACTTACAAAAGAGGCACTTAGTCCTCACACCGAAAAGAAAACAGCAGCGGAAAAAGGCGACGATCCTAGCGGGGCTACAGCTCCACTCCACAGGCAAAACTCAACTGGGGTATAAGCCTTGGTCCTCTCGCTTCGTCTTCAGCTCAGAAGCACTACACTTCTGAAAAGGGGAATGATAGCAAGACTGAGTACAACCACCGTACTCAACAAGCTACACCAATGATGCATTCATTCTAGGGGAGACAAGGAAGGTTTGTGGCCATTTGCATAAAGGCGGTTGTAAACATTTATAGTTGAAAATAGTAAAACAGTCGATTAATTAAGGTAATTTTAAACATCTCCACTGAACAACGCTACACAACGTTGAACAGGCCCAGCCATTCCACCTGAACTCCAGTTCATGAAGTTAATTTAATTAATAGAGTGGGACTAATCACGGTGAATATGGTTGATCACCCATAACCGCGGGCACGGCTATTCGAATAGTTTTACTCTGATCAGAGGTCCGCAACGGTACCCACAAGACACGATTCCACACACGTTGCCATGCCCCGAAATACCACCATGGTACTGCAAAGAGGGAAATCGTGACAAGACCCTTCGCATAACTCCCCCTAACCAAGCACACCACACCTCAGGTTTCGCTCCCACCTTTAAGCAAAGGTAGGCAGCCGCCTCTCGTGCCTTGGTGAATCCGGAAGCCGATCAACGGGTAAACCCCCGCCGACCCAACCCCATCACGCCCACCCTTGCCTGGATGAGTCAGCTAGGGAAAAGCTACAGTACAGGTCCAACAGTTACCCATGTCTGCTTGTGGTAAGCATTGTTAGTCTTCCAGGGTTTTTTGAGAACCAGTCCTTAATTGCCATGGGTGCGAGTAGCAAAACCATACACCCACAGCCCACCATTAAGCCATATTTTAGTTGGATAATTACGACTAACGAAACATGGCCGACATGTCTCGAGCTCACAGCTCATCAAGATACTAGAAATAGATACTGTGATTATACCGTATTGTGAACTAGTGGTATTAAGCATGGCTAAGCATATGTAATTCTAGCGAGGTCCACGTGAGATACAAGCTAGTCAAATAATCACCCAAGTTTGACAAAGAGAGAACATCAAGTAAATATGGCACAAGCGAGCAGATAGGTAAACCCGATTCCCGTGTAATTAGCAAAACATGCAATTTATTTGTAAACAGTAAAACATTTTATAAATTGGCATCAAAATGCTCAAGGGGAATGTATGACTTGCCTTGCTTCTTCGATTGATCTTCCGAACTCTTTTCCTCGCGAATGCGATCGTCTGAAATGACGGAATCTACACGTTTACACGCAAAACGAGGAAAAATTCTAATAAAAACCAAATAAACAGTACATAAAAGTAAAAAAAATGTAGAACTCAATTTTAGATGAATTTTTCAAGTTGAATGACCCAATTTGGAGTTCGTATGAATTAGTTATGATATTTAGGATATGAACTATGTAATTACTATTAACCGAGAAAACCTTAATTAATTGATATGTTTTAATGCCCGCGAACGGACAAGGTTGACGGAAAACAAACTCCAGTTAACGAGCCTCACGGGTGAGCGACTCAACGAGTCAACCTACGGTGGCACGGGACCACGCAAACGGTCAACCGAACCGGCGAACAGGACCGGCGGTTAAGAAAGGCTCTAGGGTTTTGGAACAACTCGGTACGACCAAACCGACATGACACTACGCCACACTACGCATGAGCGTAAGCAGCGAGCGGCTAGGGATTGCATACGTACCACGGCGAGGGCACGGCTGCGGCTAGGGCTAGGTGCGGTGGTAGCGAGATCGGTAAACCGACACAGCTAGGCGGATGCTAGGTAGCTAGGGTTTTAGGCGGCTAACGGTGCGGCAAGTGACACGGCGAAGCGGCAGCGACACAGTAACGGGTCGGCAGCACGGCTACCATGTGCGACAAAGCGGTGGCAGCGGCACGGCTGCAGCAAAATAGCAGCGCGACGTCGTGCGGCGCTAGGGCAGCGGCAGCGGCACGACACGACGCGGTAGGGCCGGCACGGCAGCGGCGGCTAGCGGCGGCGAGGCGGCACAGCAGCGACACGACACGGCAGCGGCGGCTAGCAGCGGCGAGGCAACGCAGCAGCGATGCGACACGACAGCAACGCGGCAATGTCGGCACGTGGCAAAACAAAGGCGACGCAGCAAGCGGCGGCGGCGGCTGTGGCAGCAGCGCGGTAGCGGCTAGGGCAGTGGTGCCGCACGGCACGGTAGAGACGCGGCAACGGCGGCGTGTGGTACAGCCGCGGCGGTGACATAGCAGCGATGCGGCGGCTGCATGTGGTACGGCAGCTGCGCGGCAGCGGCAGCGACGCAGTGGCTGCGGCGGCGGCGAGGTTAGGGCAGCAGCAGCACGCAGCTGCAGCTAGGGCAGCGGCACACGGCAGCGGCTGCGGCGAGGCAGCGCGGCGGCGGCATGGCAGCGTCACGCGGCTGCGGTTAGGCAGCGCGGCGGCGGCATGGCAGCGGCAGCGGCAGCGGCACAGGGGCGGCTATGGCGGCGTAGGGGAGGGGTGGCTAGGGTTAGGCGGCGCAGGGCAGGGGCGGGGTGGCTTTTATAGAGGTGGAGGAGGGGAGTTCAGTCGGGCCGGCCAAAGGGAGGGGTGGCGCACAGCAGTGGGGGGAGAAAAGAGGCGCTCGGCAAAAGGGGGAAAAGGAATACGGGAGAAAAGGAAACCTAAAAAGGAAAGGTGGGGGAAACAAATGCGGTGCCTTTTCGGGAAAGGAAAAAGAAACTGAATCGAAATAGGAGTAGGGCTTGACTCGTCATACAAAATGAAACCGTGGTGACAAAAGGGGTCGGCAGATACAACGAACCGTGAACAGGGAGAGTGAACCGGGAACGGTTCACTACCAAAGGAGGGGAATGAAAGAATTATTAATTCAAAACCTGACATTTTAAATTAACATTATTACTTCCTCTGCTCTGAATATTCCACTGAAAATCCTGTTAATGTATTTTAACAAGGGGAACTCTAGAAAAATTCCACCTTGCCAACTCCAATTAATGAAATGCACTTATTGATTAGGGTTTGCTCTAGATTATATGAACGATTTCTTCTAGGCAATTTATTTTATGAATTTAGAGCTAGAAGGGGAAACTCCACGGTGTGACAAACATGCCCCATAGAATCATCTCGATGCTGCACTAAAAAATCGGCTATGGCTTATCTCTTGAGTGCTTTAGCCGATTCATACCGAAGATCAAATTTTGTTTAGACAAAAATCCATTTTACAATTCTTCCCTTCAACACGGGGAGCACTCATCAGCCTTGCAAACTATCATGCACTCATTCAATAACAAATAGTGTCTGAATTCCGTGCATGAAAATAATAAGCACAGATATAACTATTCCACTCCACCGGACTATACCTTGTCTCTGCATCAAGAAGCCTTCTTCTAAGATAAAATATAACCCTTTTCTTGTCATCAAGCTCCTGCATCAAAACTGAACCAATACACTTCTCATCGACTAACAAATAAAATTTAAATGTAACCCCTTTCTGCAGTGGCACTAACGCTGGAGGAGAACTCAACTAATTCTTAAATAATTCTTGTTCAAATCTCGAAAATCGAGACAAACCCTTAGCTTTCTGTTTTCCTTTAGCACTAGTACTATATTAGAAACTCACTTAGCATATCGACAAGGCCCAATAAATACAACCTAGTAATCTCTGCCTTAATAGCCTCATACATCTCTAGCTTGAATCATCTTTGAGGTTGTTTAAAATGCTAATATCCTGGTTTAATAGGTAGTCCACGTTCTACAACTGATCGGCTTAATCCTAGCATCTCATGGTATTCCAAACAAAGCAATATCTATATTCTATTAATAAATTTACTAACTCTATTTTAAAACTATTGGGTAACATAGCGCTTACATATGTCGACCTAGGTCTATCACCTGGTCCACTATCAACTTCTCCTAACTCATCGGTCATCATAAAACTTTGTCCAAGCTTACTGTCAATATCATCCATGGTGTCCTCAGAGTAATAATTGGGCTTCTCCATTATTAATTGGTTGTATATCATGATGGTGTCCTCACAGTAATAATCGCCTTCCCAAACTTTGCTAGATAAGCATTCAATTCTTTCCATCTCCCAACATTTACTTACCTGTCAGCTGGTATGATTTCTATCTAGCCTCCTTGCCATTGAACTAAACTTTGGTGCATTCTTGATTGAATACAACAATTAGCATGAATCCAATCCCTACAAAACAACAGGCTATAAGATATCTTTCCATCAATCACAAAGAATATAGTAGGAATAGTTTTACTGCCAAAAGTCAACTCCACATTTAGCACCCCTTGTACCTCCGATGAACTGAAACCCTCTTTGTTGGCTGATCCCGAACATGTCGAATATTTTTACGAGAAGAACTTCCATGATAATATTCTAATCCCTTATTGCTGCACTCTGGGCAATCTTCGACCGACGGTAATCTCATCCCTTGATTCCAGCAAAATAGAAAAAAATCACAATCACGGTGCAGATTATATCCGCATTCTTCTTCATCGAGATACTTTTGTGCCATCTTTTCTTGCCTCTTTTAATATCTTTTAATTATATCTGATACACTGGTTTTTGAATCTCTATAAGTCCGATGGCTTCTCCTATCGGCTTCATCATTTGGCAGTCCTATATGAACCATGTTTACTTCAATCTTCATCAGTTTTTTACCATCATCAAATTTGATTATACCTTGTTTTATAGCCAATTGAATCTGCTACCTAAACACTTTGCATCCATTTGTATGATGAGAACTTGAGTTATGCCACTAGTAGTACTTCCTTTCCTTAAACTCCTCAGCCGATGGAATAACATGATTTTGAGGTAATTGAATCTACTTTTCTTGTAAGAGGGGATCAAAAATCCTATCGGCCTTGTTTATATCAAAGTCATATCTTCCTTCTTTACTAGCATCTTTAACCCATTGACAAACGACCACCCTTTTATTCCTGGACCACTCTACCAAGACAATTTCTGGGTTTTCATCTTGATCTGAATTTGATGCATAATAATTGACATTAGCCACCCTTTCGGAAAATTTCTCATTCCTTGCTTCCTATAACTGTTGTTCATGAGCCGATACTCTCTGCATCAAATGAGATAAGCTTTCAAAATTATGTGAACAAAATGTATCCCTGATAGGCCCCAACAAACCCTGTAAAGTTAAATCTGCCAATTGTGCATCACTTAGATTTAAACTATAGCATCGGCTCCGAACATCACGAAATCTCTAGATATAATTAGGAACCGATTCATCTGACCATTGTCTGATGGATATCAAATATGTAAGCTTCATGTCTTTTATTCCAGCAAAGAGTATTTATAAAATTGTTTCTCTAGATCGGCCTAACTTCTAATAGAATTTGGCGATCAAGAAGAAAACCAAGTAAAAGCCAATCCAGAAAGTGATAGCGGAAAGAACCTAACTTTCAAAGATTTTTTCAGCCAAAGGTTCACCACATTGAGCTAAAAGTCGTCTAATATGCTCAACAGTTGATATATTATCTTGTCCTAAAAACTTTGAGAAATATGTCACTCTATATCAGTTAGGCAATAAAAGAGATAATTCTTTTATTGCAATTATAGTCTTACAAAAAAGAGTAAAGTACTAAAGACATACCGGAATCTCCGAGAAGATTATAGCACCAGACTACTCTAAGCCTAACTCCACTACTACTACAGAGGAGAATACAATAAATGGAATGAGAGAATTGCTCCTTGAATGTGTCTTGTGAAGTGTGAAGGCCTACTCTATTTATAGCCTTGTAACAATGTTTTTATGGTGGTTGTAGAGGTCGGTGCAGCCATAACGGTAATTAGGGAGGGTTGAGATGTTGCCATGTGGAAGGTGGAGATGAAGGGAGCCAACGGCGGTTCGGCCGAACCCATTGTTCGGACGACACCTAGGCCCTAGCTCTCTCCACCGCCTTTCTCCACAGGCTGCCAGGTGGGCCACTAAGGCAGTGCACGGTGGTTTGGCCCCTCTTTGGGCCGTTTTAGTCAGACTTGTGGGCCCATCTATCCGTGCGCTCGCAGGTGATTCGCTAAAGCTGTGTTTCTTTGCATGTCAGCTCATTTCTCCTTCACTTTAGTGTATGATCTCTACATACATATTAATTCTCCAAGACAAGTGGAACTATATTATATATGACTAATATACGTGTAGGAAATATTAGCTCTACCTTTATTTATTCAGGTAGTTCACGATCAAAATTGCTACTTAACAACCACAACAAAGCCTTTCTCCTCTCCATTGGTTTTCACTGAGGCTCGCTCCGATGCCTTCCTCTTCATCTTTCGTCGGGATACAGATCTCGTTGTTAACTATATAATTTGGCGATTTCCGTTAGCCAAGGCTAAGTCAAAGATGGAATTAACATCATATTTTTTGTTAATTTGGTTCGTAAATTTATCCGGTTTTAGTATTAGTTTCCATGATAAGGAAGGTTTATTTTCTATAGTTATGAGCTGATGGAGTTGTATTGTAATCGAACTCAGCCAATTAACCGATTAGAATCGTGTCTGAGTCGGAGTTGTATCAAGTAGTTTCCTTGTTTGGGACAAAGTCTTGAGTGGATCAAATTGTAGTAGAATCAGACTTTATCTAGCCTATGGGTATAAATATGTACACCCAAGTTTCTTGTAATTTAACAATACTTCAACATACAACTTTCAGTGCATCGCCAACCCTAGTTCTAGTTTCGAGTTTGGGCTACATTGGTTTCGATCTCCAGCGAGAAAGTATGTCTCATCAGCTTCGGTTGTATCGGTGGAATAAGTACTTTCTCGGTTTAATCCGATATACTATTTAAGTTGTTACTTGCGTTGCATATACAATATATTGTTTTTTTCTTAGATCGCATTGCTATCTTAGTTAGATTCAATATATCGATCACTATAAATATGTTGACGACGAAATTTGGTAAGCCTCGAAGTCATCATCGGCCTAGAGTCAGTATCGGCTTCAGAGTCCTAGAATCGGCCAATGGAAGCTATCAATCGCCAACAGTCGGATTCTTACCAAATTCGGTTAAGGAAATTAATCTATTAAAGGAAGCTTATCCAAAAGAGACCGACTTCAAGGAGGATGCGGTATGGTTGTTTATCTATTAATTAGAAAGAGTCTGTTAGTTTCCTTTAATCTTTCGAAAAGTGTGTTTAGTGTCTAATAAGGAATTTATGTTTTTCCTTTATCTTTAGAAAAGTTTGAGTCGTGTCCGATATGGACTAGTATCTACCCATGGGTATAAATATGTAAACCCGGGGTCCATGTAAATTATCTCTCGATCAATACAACTACTCTCGGGGCATCGCCACCCTCTTTCAACCGGCGGAATTTGGCACCTGATGCGGGGCTGCATCGGCTTTCGATCTCCGGCGAAGGGGTAAGCCCTACGTTCCGTCGGGTCCTAGTGAATTTATCAGCTACATTGGTGTTGTTCAAGGCTGCATCGCTTCGATCTCTTGGATTGATATATTTACCTGATATCTCAACTCTATCTTAATTGCATTGTGTTTAGAGATGCATCGGTTTAGTTGGGACTATCTCGGTTAAGTCTGATCTTCTGTCTTAGCCGATATATCTCTACAATCACAATGTTGTTTTAAATAGATTTGTTATATCCATCACATTAGACAGATCTATCGGCTCATTAAGTATTAGATTACCATATACAATCTTGTGCTGCATCGATTAGGTTCGACCTACTAGATTGTTGTTGATAATATAAATCTTGCTAAGCCGATAGGTTCATGCTGATGTCTTATCGGGGTGATAGCCGATGAGTTATCATATACGTTACATAATCTAGATTGACAATATCTTCAACTTGCATCAGCTGATCTCTATCTAGTGTTTTGTCGATATCGGCTAGATTACTTTATTGGCTATGATTATATAATGTATCCATCACCCTGAAAATGAGTCAAAGGCTTGATTGTCTAGATATTATGTTTCTTTTCATACTTAGTGCTGCATCAGTTAAGTTTGATCTACTAAGTCGTGCTTAGAACCATAATCTCTAGCCTGCTTCTTGATTGCCAATAAGGGTTTCATCGGGGTTTCAGCCGATGATTTATCTGGACATTATATCGGCTCAGACGATTACATATAAGTTGGATTTAGCCGATGACAACAAAGGTTTCATTGTTTATATAATATTTTGGATTCAATGACATCGGATCTCCAGCCGATGAATGCTTCAACCCTCGGATTAGTGCTTATTCAATCTATCATTACTAGCCGATTGGTTTCTACTGGATTATAATATTTTATTATCATCAGCCGATTATCTTTATGTCATTATTTAATCAAGTATCAAGATCTATACTGGATATCGGCTGGTATCAGCATCGGAGGTAATCACTCCATCGGCTTGTCAGCCGATCGGCTATCTTTTGATCTTCAATTTATATATCTTGTCAGTTGCAGGATCAAACTGACTGGCACACTCGCATCTCATTACTATTTTGGACCTGCACTGGAGCTAAGCAGATCTCCCAGGCCGTCGTGTTTTTACGTCAACAGAATATTACCAATCAGTTGGTTTAAATTTATCTTGAACTGTCTTGGATAAGTCCAATCTTCCATATTATAGTTTTCTAGTTAGATTTTCTCAAGCTGATAGGTTTTAATCATTGTTTCATCAGGTTTTCAGTCGATGAGTTATCTGTTTATCATTAATTGACCTGTTCCATCGATCAATTCTCAAGATTCAGTATAATCGGCTAGTTGTTGTTCTTATTATCTTCAATCTTACACTGTCTTGGTTAAATCCGATCTATCAAGATTGTGATTAATAATTATAAGCTTATGATGTTTATATTTTAGCTTTCTATGATTGATAATAATTTATTTTCTTTATATAGAGTAATGAAAAATTGTTAATTAACTTTTGGTGCATTGTCCCATATTCTGAAAGATATATAATGTTCAGATCCTACTTTATTACTTTTAATCTTATGTTGTTTTAGTTTGGTCCGATCTATCAATATTGTTTATAATAAAGTTAGAACTATATTGTATCTATGTTTTGGCCGATGCTACTTTAATCTTATTATATTTAAAATCCATCGGTTATAGTCGATCGATACGAAATTCCATCAGCATCGGCTGGGCACACGATACTATATCGGCCCTATGGCCAATAGGCAGCACGGTCTAATTTATTGTTTTCTATCTGAACCCGATTTGACAGGACCTACATTAGAGCTAAGAAAATCTCAAAGGCCTTTGTGTGTGCAACAAATTTCTCATCAACACTTGTGTACTTACTGCTCTATGTCCATGACATTGTGTTGACATTGTGTTGACTACCTCCACAGCTGCTCTATTTCATTGGACCATCACTGCTCACCAGTCTGAGTTATCCATGAAGGACCTGCGCGAGCTGCTCCATTTTTTGGGCATCACAGTCCCCCACGAGTCGCTGGACTTTTTCTCTGTCAGCGCAGTATAGTTTGCATGCAGGGCATGGTCGATTCCGAACCATGCTCTACCCCAGTTAACACTTCTGCCAAGCTCTCTGCCACCAATGGTCGTCCAGTGGCCAATCCAACTGACTATTGCAGCTTGGTTGGTGCATTACACTACCTCAACTTCACTCCTCCAAACATTGTCTATACAGTTCAGCAGGTCTGCCTTCACATGCATCATCCCCGTGAGTGTTGGTATTTCTTACGATCACGGATAAATCTGCAAACGCATGGATACTGCTGTAGCACTTCCCCTTAGAGTGACCCAAGGGTATCGAACATGAGATACGTGTGTATACAATCTACAATCAAGATTCGATCCAAGGACAACAACTGATGGAGGTTTTGTTTAGCCAGGACTCCTATGGACTTAATTAGTTGATTTAAGTTAAAGGTAAGACTCTGTTGAATGCTTTGGGCACCGGTCCTCCCATGGTCTGCCAGGCTGACTCCGGCTTCGAGTTCTATGATGTACCCGAACGTGGAAGGATGCTAAGGACGGACTGGGATGACACCATCTCCCACCAACCTCACTTTCTATGGAGTGCACAACAAAGGGAGGTAATTTCTAACCTAGACATCATCATCTCCCACCAATCTCACTTTCTATGGAGTGCACAACAAAGGGAGGTAATTTCTAACCTAGACATCATGTCTAAGTTATTTATTACTACTCTAGTCTTGCGCAGGAACTTCCTCCTTTATCCAAAGTCCTAATATTGTAGCACTTAGCTGCGCACTAAGCGACGAACCCGCACCGATAAGAATATATCTCATATAAATAAACTAAGTAAAGAACATAAAGAAGACTCGAATACGTACTTTATAGAAAGAAACATCCGCCGAGATACAAGCGAGAGAAGAAGGCTAACAAATCCGACGCTTCTCCGGAACTCTGTTGAAAGAATGTCGTGTCTCCCGACACTCCTCCGTAAAAGCTTCGAAGAAAACTCCGATATTCAGGGCACTCCTTCCGGAGCTTCCCCTCACACTCTAATCAAGCCAACATACTAAAATAGAGCTAAGATTCTAAAAGTGAGTTCTACTCTACTTTGTTGTGCATATTCCAAGTGTGAAGGCCTCCACCTTCTATAGTTTTCAATGGCGATTGGAACGACGGTTGTGGAGGTTGGTGCACCCACAACTATCATTTCAGAGCAACCAGAGACGTCCACGTGGAAGGCCAGGATGAACGGGGCAAGAGGCGGTTCGGCCAAACCCCTGGTTCGGCTGACCCCTGGGTCCTACCTCCTAGCCTCTCCTTTGGCCAGGAGACTGATTGGTGGGCCCTTATAGTGGTTAGGATGGTTTAGCCCCACTTTAAGTCGATTTCGACTGTCAGGTGAGCCCTCCAATCCTTGTACTTGCGCGTGATTGGCCGAAGGTTCATTTTCATCACATGGTGGGTGTATTTTCTCCTTAAAGAACTTCCATACTATTTACCAAACTAGTGGAAGTGGTTAGCAGTAAACTCCTACCACAAAGTAGTATATTTGATATCTTTTATGCAGGAGTTGAAGGTTAAAGTTTGTACTTAACTAACACCAACAGTGAGCCTCATCTTGCTGTGATCAAGCGCATCTTGCTCTATATCTGCGGCACCTTGGACCATGGTCTCCAACTTAGTCGCTCCTCAGCTTTGGATCTTCCTTCTTACTCCGACACCTACTAGGCTATGTTGTGTTTTTGTGTGACGATCTCATCTCCTAGTCCTCCAAGCACCAGAAAGCCATCTCCAGGTCCAGTGCTGAGGGTGAATATCGAGTTGCTGCAAATGTTGTTGTTGAGTCATGCTGACTTTGACAACTTCTTCACGAGTTGCACTCTCCCCCTCCAAGGCTATTGTTGTCTACTGTGATAACGTTAGTGCTGTCTACCTCTCATTGAACCTAATGCAACATCAGCGCACCAAGCACATTCACATTAATCTACATTTTGTGCGTGAGAAGGTGGCTTTTGGGATTGTTCGGGTTCTATATGTTCCAACCACATCACAGTATGCTGACATCTTCACCAAGGGGCTGCCTTCCTCTGTTTTCACGGAGATTCGCTCCAGTCTAAATATTGGTTCTACCCACATTCCACTTGCAGGGGGCTCTTAGAGATATGTATTATTTCTTGTTATATTTGACTGATATTCTTTCATTGTTCTCCTGATTCTGTCTCTATAAATCGATTGAGTTGTTATGGAAGGTATCCGGTCTATATGTACTCGTGCTCCGTGGTTAATACATTTATCACGTTGAGTCTTCCTAATCTAATCCACCATCGCCATATTTGTCCCCTGCAGCGACCCACCAACTGATCAGCGCACTCCGAAAGCATCGGATATCCAATAAAGACGAGACTTACCGAACAAGAGAGGGCTGGTAAGGCGGAAGGCGGCGGTGGCGGTGGCCATGGATAGCGACGCAGGGCTCCGAGTCCGTGGCAGCTGCGGCGGAGGTGGTGCTGCGCATGGCCAGGGCTAGGGTTTGGAGGTGGCATCCCATGGTGGCACAGTGATGTGCACTCAGATTGTGGAGCCCTTGGTGAAGGGGATGCGGGAAATGGGGAGGCCTGAAGGGGACCGGAGATCGGACAGATGATGCGCGAAGCGGACGAGGAAGATGGTGGCGGCGTGGAGGGGAAGTGGATGACAGCTTCAGCACAGAAGGGACGCGGACGGGAGCAGAGGACGGTGGTGGCACAGAGGTGAGGTAGATGATGCCGATGCTGGAGCGGAGGTGGAGGACGCGGGTGGCGTGGAGGGGACGCAGAAGAGGGCGAGTGGACAGGGCCTCGATTGAGGCGTCCAAAGGATAAGGTTCATTTGATGGCCTAGATCACTGCTAATCGGACAGCTAGGAACAGGTGAGTTACTGTTTTACTGTAGCAATGGGAGGAGGCCACGTAGCTACTGGAAAAACAATAGGTTTTATATGATATTTTCATCCAGATATCTTCCAAGATATAAATGTTTTATCTCTTTGCAATCATAAACTGCATCACATTTTTTGTGCAGAACAAATCAAAGTTCAAAACATTACTATGAAATTGTACACTTTATCATTATTTTACTGTTGCCACATTGCTTAAAACATTCTAAGCTAGACAGCATAAAAAAATATCCATGGTTCAAACCCTTACAAAATAAAATCAATATACAAACTTTGACAAAATATAGAAAGCACTTTGGACTATCCAAAACAACGTGTTCATTTCTTTACAAAAGGGAGGAGTGACAGGAGTCATCCAGCACTCATACATGCTTAGTAGAAGTCATTAATTCATAGGAAAAAGTCCAAATAACTCTCTAAACTTTGGATGAAAGTTCATCTAAAACCCTAAAGTTTAAAACCAGGTATTCAACCCCCTAAAACTTACAATATCGTTTAAATAACCTCTAAGGTGGTTTTGCATGGTTGTTTTTATGTAATTTGTATATAAATTAGATGAGTTTGATCACGTGACATACACATTGGACATATATATTAAAATCACCACCTAAATCTTTCTTTTTACCCATTATTAGCTATCACTGTATAAATACAAATTGATAACTTACATATGCAAATATTTTATTCAAAGTTGTTCGTTTAAACTTCCAAAATATGCAAAATCACCACCTAAAACCATCTTGGAGGTAATATGAACGGTATTGCAAAGTTTATAGGGTTGAATATCCGATTTTAAAGTTCAGGGTGCTAGATGGACTTCCATCCAAAATTTAGGGGGGGTATTTGGACTTTTTCCTAATTCATATTTTGTTGCTGCTAAAGGGTGAAAGTGTATCTAGGCCTCCAACTTATTTTGGTGATTAATAAATCCTGGTTAGAGAGGACTAATCTTGTTTCTTGAGTTTGTATTAGATAATTAGTCCTCATTATTGATGAAATGAATGGTTCCTGGCAGATCCAAGAAAAGCGAAGTCTGTATGGCCTATGTGGTAAGAAAACTGTTTCCTTTGCTTTAAGTCATAGGAAAATCTCTACTATAAAGGGGATGCCATTTGAAACCTAAGGTTGAAAGTTGGTGCTCAAAACTCTTGCAAAGTGTTTCTTATCCTCTATGATTTCTGAAAAAAAAAATAACTGATCAAGAATTCGGGCTGTCACATCGGAATATCTGACCGGTCAGAAAAGTCCGATTTGAGCAAGCTTCTGATCGTCGATTTGAGTTTGAGAAACTTATTGGAAATTCTGATCATGTCACCGGAAATTCCAATTCGTCGGGAAATCTGAAATTTTGAAAGTTCTGAGTCTCGGTTTGGTTTTGAAGAAAACATTGGATATTCCGATCGTCAGTTGAAAATTCCCAAATTCTGTTTTTTAACTCTCGATCTGTGCAGGAAACTATCTGAATATCCGATACGACATCCTGTACGATTTGAGTTTGGAGTAATTAACTGAGGTGAATCAATTTGAACATCCTGTCCAGGGCTGCAGGGTCTCCACTCATGAAACGAGACCTTGAAAGCCACAAGCCCAGAACACTCTGCCCCTCCATGCACTTGATTCACCGCATCCAAACTGTTGGATTTCACCAAAACAACTGACCTGATCACTGACACCCTGAAGGGTTCACGCTCTGTATGATGGATCGACCACTGTATAAATCGATCTGCCAAACAGCGATCCGGCCAGCAAGACCCAGACCTTTCACCCTTCCTCCGTTTCACACCCACGCTCACGTATCAGCTACCCCGGATGACGAGCCAGATGATTTGGTGATGAAATTGGTGGTGCGCAGTGCAGCGAAGCAAAAGCGTCCAGAATCCAGAGGGATTTAGGGTGGATTCAGGTGTCGGCTCCGAAATCACCGGGA
This sequence comes from Oryza punctata, assembly GCA_000573905.2. Taxonomy (NCBI): domain Eukaryota; kingdom Viridiplantae; phylum Streptophyta; class Magnoliopsida; order Poales; family Poaceae; genus Oryza; species Oryza punctata. The sequence continues at coordinate 19,638,914 of CM002493.2, read as the reverse complement.
GGCCAGAGAGAGAAGAGGGGTCCTCTCCTCCCTGCGGCAGCATGATTGTGCAGGGCGAAGTGGCCGGCAGGGCAGGGCAGGGCAGGTGTGATGGGGCGCTTGATGGATATGGCCTCCCCCTCCCGGGGGTCACGTCGTTCCAGCGATGCGACGGGGTCCCGTCGTCCCATTTGGTTTGGGTTTATTTGTGTAGCGGTAAAGCGTATTTGCGTCTTTGCAATGCCCTCTTAAATTGGTTGCCACGTATAGTATTTGCGGCTTTTGTTTCATCTCTTGTTATTATTAACAGTTCATCATTAAGTCTCGCAGCCGTACAGCCGTAGCGTAGCATAGCTAGAATGGGCCTGATTGATCAGAGTGTTTTGTTCAATTGTTGCAATCATGGGTGGCGGACGCACCTGCTCATGAAAATCTGTTTCAAGGGATAAGAATAATGACATGGGAGTTAACTGAAACAGTCGATGATCCCCCCGACCTTTTTCTTACCAGCAAACAAACGTTATTTTGTTTTTGAAAGAAACTGAAGGACAATAGCGACCCGACTCAGATAGTGTCAAGCATAAAAATGTAATGTTTCCATAAAAAAAATAAGACATGTTATAAATTTATAAACTATATGGTGTTATCATTCCACTTTTCTTCTCGTTTTCATCAAACAAAATTTTAGTATATTTTTTTTGTTTGATAAAATTACTATTGTTGGTTGATTTTATTGGATGAGTCCACTAGTCCGATGTAAAAAGATAAGAACAGAAATTAGTTTTGTGATCAGTCAAAACTAATTTTGAGTATTAATAGGAGATAAACTCCCGAGTCCTACCAGTGCTATAAATAGAAGAACCGTAGAGACGAGAGGACGCTACAATCTCTCGCCAAAACCCTAAATCCTAAAGCCTCCGATTGGCAATTGCACTGGAAGGGGTTCGTGACGCTATCTCAATCACCAGTGAAACCTAGCGAGAAGAAGAGAAGGAAAGCCGAAGGAAGAAGAAGAAAAAGGAAAGAAGAAAACCAAGAGATCAATGGCTTCTATTGCAGGTCAGTAGTTTAATAATTTTAATTTGAGTAAAGGTGATTGTTCATAAGCTAAAGCTTAAGATCTTGTAACCTTAGAACTCCAACATTGTGGTATCAGAGTTGATCTTTAGCCTAATCAATCCCTTGTAATCTCATCATCCCTGCTTAAGTTGTCTGTGACTTTATTTTAAACTCCTAAATTTCATTCGGCTCGATGCAATTCAAACTCGGATTAGGAGATTGGGATAAACTAGATTGAGATTCCCAATCCCCTTACTCAGGAAGCCTAGACCGAAGCTTAAGGCTTTCGGCTAGCACCCAAAATTAAGAGAAGAGGGGATAAACTAGATTGAAACTCCCCACTGTTAAGCAAAGGGATAAAAGAGATTGAAATTCCCAAATTATTAAGAGGGAATAAAATAGATTGAAATTTTCCCAAAAAATTTCGCAAATTTGAAGAACCCTAATTTCGGGTAAGAACCCTAAGAGTTAAAATCCAAATCAACCAAGCTAAAGGGTTCGGGTTACTAACCGGACTTGAAGCCTCTAAGCTCACTGGAGCTTTCCAGGAAGTGGCACCGCCGCACCTTCACCTCCTAACGGTCGCGTCAGGTTCTCCATGTGCACGACGTCCTGGAGCACCCCTCCACCATCCCTTCCCAGGGACAGGAAGCGTCGGCTTGGTGTCCCCCCTCCCCCCCCCCCACGACAAGGTCCGGGCCGCTCGGCGCTCGTCACCGTTTGCGCGCCCGCCTCGCCACACCGCCGACATCGTGGCCTGGCTTGGCGCCGCCCTCGGGTGCGTTCCCCAGCCGGAGAAGCAAGAGCCGCTTGGCGCTCGTCGCCAAACCGCCGATGCCACCATCACTGTGGTTTTGCTCGCTAGACACCGGAGAGAAAGTGGATCGGGAGACTGAGAGGATTTAGGGTTAGGGTATACTCACCCAACCCGTCGGCGACTTCAACCGCGCGGGACGAATCTGAGCCGTCCATCAAATCGGACGACTCAGATTGCCCCTGCCTCGGGCTATCGCTATGACCTAGGGCGCGCCACTAAGCCGCGTTGGGCTGCCGCCACCGCTGCTGATTACACAATCGATTGGGCCGCGGAAGTGCATCAATCCGTCACCGCAGATGTGGGCCACGCTCGGCTGCTCGGCTTGCGGGCCGTCAAAATCACGTATCGCCAGCACAGATCGCACTCGTGCGAAGATGGGCCGGCCCAAATTTGGGCCGGTTTTCCGGAAGACTTGGGCCGAAAGCATTTTTTAAAAATCTCACGATTTTTAATGCTTATAATGTTAAGAAATTCATTTATAAGCCTTCTTAGCCAAATAAAGTTCCTGAAAAAATTATTTTAGCCTTGAAATAAATTATTTCTAGTTAAATGGATCCAACGGGAAGTTTGGCTAGAAAGAAGTCAAGATACGGATTTATTTTTTGACCAACGTCACTATAATTTCATGTCAAATTTACAGAGATTATTATTCCTTGATTATTTATGCCCAACGGTGATGTATTTAAGAAATTAATTTAATTATTTCATGGTTATTTCTACCCAACTGTGATTGAGAATGAAAATTCTAAAGTTTATTTACATGTGATTGATTAAGCCAACGTAAATCGATTATGTGCATTATTAATGTGTTAAATGTTTATTTTCAGTATTGGGACAACTTAAGAATGTTTTTCCCCTTGATGGATCTAACTACACTAATTGGAAAAATGTTGTGCTTTTAACCTTAGCCATGTTAGATTATGACTTGACCTTAAGAGAGGATATTCCTGAGGAATCTCAAATAGCCGAGGAACTCGACATGAATGAGGAAGATTTTGAGAATGCCGAGTGGACTTACAGAGATAACTTAACTGCTTGGGAGAAGTCCAACAGGATATCCTTGATGTACATTAATAACCACATCACTAAAGATATTATTGGAGGAAGGGGTTGAATCTAACAATGCAAAGCCATACTTAGCCAATATTGAAGAGAATTTCAAATCCTCCGCTAAAACTTATGCTAGTACAATCATTAGCAAGATGATTACTAGCAGCTATAATGGCAAAGGAAGCGTTGGAAAGCACATCCTTGAGATGAATCATATGGCACATCAACTTAAGTCCATGGATGTGGATGTCACTAAAGGTTTCTTAGTGCACTTCATTTTGAGCTCTCTTGGTCCTGACTTTGATCATTTTAAGATTAATTATAATACTCAGAAAGAAAAGTGGACCATATAGGAGCTAATTTCACATTCAGTGGAAGAGGAAGAGCGTTAGAGAGCTGAGAAACAAAAGCTCAGAGACCAACTCAACCTCGCTAATGCCAATAACAGAGGCAAAAGAAAGATGTATCAAGGAGAATCTTCTAACAACAAGAAGAATAAGCAGGACCACTCTCAGAAGCATGGAGGGAGTAACTCTACTACTACAAAGACTCAAACTTCAACTGGTCCTTCCAAGAGTCCATATTGTCCTTTCTGCGAGGGTGATAGACATTGGCAAAGAAATTGCCACGCTTCAAAGCGTGGCTTGCTAAGAAAGGTACTAACGAATTAAATGAGATATCTAATGTTAATGAATCTCTTTATACTGAATTTTCCCTTAATACCTCGTAGGTTGACTTAGGTGCCACTATGCACGTTTCTAACTCATTACAGGGATCCAGTACCATCCAGAAGGTAGCAAAAGGGGAGCAAAGACTAAGAGTAGCTGATGGAGGGGAGATTGAAGTGAGGGTTGTTGGAGACCTCACACTTAGACTCCCTAGCGGCTGCAATTTAATTTTAAGTATTGTCTTATTTGTTCACTCTATTAAGAGAAATCATATCTCAGTTATAGTCTTAGCAGAGACAAGTTATGACTGTCATTTTACAAAGAGAACATGTTATATTAAGTTTAATAATAAAGTTGTGGGTCTTGCCTTCATGCGAGACAAACTCTATTTGCTCTCGTTGGATGACTATGTGATTAATGCAATAAATGCATGTAATGATAAAGCTGAGACGTCATCGAAATTATGGCACTATCGTTTGGGCCACATTTCTAGGGGAAGAATTGAACGTCTCATTAAAGAGGAAATACTCCTCACCTTAGGTTTTTATGACGCAGATCATTGCGTAGATTGCATGAAGGGAAAATTCGCTAAGACAATTAAGAAAGGGGCCACTCGGAGCACAAGTCCACTTGAAATAATTCAAACTGATATTTGTGGACCGTTCCAAATGACATCTATGGATGGCTTTGACTCATTCATCACATTCACAGATGATTATTCCCGTCATGGCTATATTTACCCCATCAATGATCGTTTTGAATCTCTTGAGAAATTTAAGATATTTAAGGCTGTAGTGGAAAATCAGCATAATGCTAAAATTAAAGTTGTGAGATTAGATCGTGGTGGTGAATACTACGGGAAACATGCCCCATTTTGGCAAATTCCTAATCCATTTGTCTTATATCTCCAACAACATGGGATTTTTACCCAATATTCCATGCTTGGAGAACCTCAGCAGAACAGAATAGCAGAACAATGCAACCGCATACTGATGGATATGGTGCGTAGTATGCTAAGTCATTCTACTATGTCAAATAAATTGTGGATTGAAGCATTAAAGACAGCTGCCCATATAATAAACAGAATTCCAAGCAAATCGGTGCCTAAGACTCCTTATGAATTATGGACCGGAAGAAAGCCGATTTTAAACTATTTACGCATATGGGGTTGCCATGCAGAAGCCAGAATATTCAACCCACAATTGAAGAAACTAGATCTTAAGACTATGAGCTGTCATTTCATCGGATATCTAGAAAGATCTAAGGGATACCGATTTTATTGTCTAGACCGTGTCACTAAATTTGTGGAGACTAGACACACTGTCTTCTTAGAAAATAATGATGCAGGGAGCTCACAAGTTAAGGAGATTAATCTTGCGGAAATTCAAGCCAATGTTCCAATTCCGAAAACCCGAGTGACTAATATTCCAATTATTCAAACTGTGCCACAAAATGTAGTGCCACCAACAATGGGTAATTCTGGACCCTCTGGCTCTACACCTAATGTTGAAGAAAGTGTTGATGTTAATAATGATGAAAATAATAAGCCTCAACAAAATTCTACAACACAAAATGAAGAAGAATCTCCACAGGAAGATGCTCAACCGCATGTGAACAATGATGAAAGTCAACAATGAAGAAGATCACGACAGGTAAGGAAATCTGCCATTCACGATTATTATAAAGTTTATATGAAAGAAGATATAGGGAAGGTAGATGACCCCACCTCATTTAAAGAAGCCATAAGCAGTAGGAATTCATCCAAGTGGCTTCAAGCCATGGAAGACGAACTAAAATCAATGAGTCAAAACAAAGTGTGGGATCTAGTAGAAGTTCCTAAAGGAGTCAAAACAGTAGGTTGTAAATTGGTCTATAAAACTAAGCTAGACTCTAAAGGGACCGTCAAACGATTCAAAGCAAAGCTTGTGGCTAAAGGTTTTTCACAGAGAGAAAGAATTGGTTATAATGATACATTTTCTCCTGTCTCTAAGAAAGACTCATTTAAAATTGTCATGGCTTTAGTGGCTCACTATGACTTAGAACTCCATCAGATGGATGTGAAGACTGCATTTCTAAATGGTGATTTAAATGAGAATGTCTACATGGCACAACCAGAAGGTTTTGTTGTGGAACGAAAAGACCATTTAGCATGCAAACTAAAGAAATCCATCTATGGACTTAAGCAGGCATCCAGACAATGGTACCTTAAATTTGATGAAGTGATTAAATATTTCGGATTTTAAGGAAAATGAGGTGGAAAACTGCATTTATATGAAGAATAAAGGTGGGAATTCATCATACTAGTACTCTATGTCGATGACATTCTATTAGCAAGCAGTGATAAGAATCTGCTGCGAGAAAGTAAAGAATTCTTGTCATCAAAATTTGATATGAAAGATCTTGGTGAGGCATCTTATGTCTTGGGTATTGAAATTCACTAAGATAGGTCCAAAGGATTACTAGGATTATCTCAAGAAGAATATATTTTCAAAGTATTGGAAAGATATAATATGAGCAAATGCTCTATGACACATGCTCTAATAATAAAAGGGTTTCATTCCAAAGCCCAAAAAATAACTTAGAAACTAAAGAAATAAAGACGATATCATATGCTTCAGCTGTTGGAAGCTTAATGTATGCACAAGTCTGTACGCAACCAGATTTGGCATTCGATACTAGGATGCTTGGTAGATTTTAATCTAATTCAGGATTGGACCACTGGAAAGAAGTTAAAAAAGTCTTGCGTTATTTGCAAGGAATTAAGCATTACATGCTCACATATAAGATGTCTGATAAGCTTGAAGTCTTAGGCTATTGTTGGTGCTATTGTTGGTATTTCTTACGGTCACAGATAAAATCCGCAAGCGCACAGATATACCGCTGTAGCACTTCAACCGGAAGTATTCCAAGGTATCAAATCACAGGGAACAAAGATGTTCAACTATTCAACAGGTTCATCTAAGGACACAAGTTAATGTAAGCAGAGGGTAGAAAGGATTTTCTAGTGAAGCATAGGGTCGTTTAGAAAGCTTAATTTAATCATATCGCAATACTTCAGGCACTGGCTTGCTCGTTACTACCAGGACTTGCTCTACTACACACCTGGACAGGGAGGACTACGTTGATCTTGGGGACTGTTACCACCTCTACACCAACCTCTAACGTACTGTGGGGTACGCAGCAAACACTTGTAACTAACCATCTAGACACCACGTCTGTGCAGTTAATTACTACTTTAGTGTTTATAACTCACCAAAGCAATCACTATCTATTAGTGAACAATAGTGAACAATGATCCAGTACGCTAAATAGGAACTAACTAAGAAATATACTTCACGGATAAATCTCAATTACTTGTATAAGATAATATCAATTATATCAAAGTAATCGACAAGGTACAAAAAGGCTTAGAAGAAAGTACCGACAGCTCGAGAATTCCTCGGATCTTTCTCCCTTACTCTCTCCCTAATCTAATGTACATAAAAGATACAATAGAGACTCTTACAATTCAGCTCAAACTTGGTGTGTCTCTCCCTAATCTAATGTACATAAAAGATACAATAGAGACTCTTACAATTCAGCTCAAACTTGGTGTGTCTTGGAGGAGAGGATGAGAGGGGTATTTATAGCTCAAGAGATGCCTTGGGAATGTGGAGATGCTAAGCATCAAAAGAGCATCTTCACTCTCCTCTTACCATCTGTCCTCCTAATGACGGTTGGAATGCCGGAAACGGTCACAACCGTCATTGGGAGATTGGTAGTAACTGCTTATGAAAAATGGGGTTGAATGGGCCTTTTCCTGATTCGGCCGAACCATTGCTGGCCCATTTGGCCCCGGCCTTTTTCCTGAGCTTTGGTATGTTGACTCCTTTAGTATTTCTCTGGAGTTGGCTCATTTAATTATGATCTTATTGGGTTTGTGGGCTCAAATCTCCATGAGCTTGGATATGGAAGTTTAATTCTCCTCTTTCTTTATGTATCTTTTGTCTCAACTTTGATGATTTGTCACCTACATCCAAATATACACCAACGCTAGTGGAAATCGTTAGAATTAAACCCCACCACTATGCTGGATGTTTTTATCTTTTTAGATTAATGCAGGTATTGACGGTATAAATTTGGTAATTAATAGCCGTCAACAGCTATTCAAACGCTAACTTTGCAGGGTGCTTAGACACTAAGAAATCCATTTCGGGTTATATTTTCACCCTGGCAGGGGGAGCTATTTCATTGAAAAGCTCCAAATAGACGCTTACTGCATCGTCAACAATACAGGCAGAATTTGTGGCATGCTATCATGCAACGGGGCAAGCCGTATGGCTTAAGAACTTCATCCCGAAATTAAGAGTGGTTGACAGCATAGCCAAACCACTGATAATATACTGCGATAATGTTGACGATGAAATTTGGCAAGCATATGAATCGGAAACGAAGTCCAATTCGAAGCGGAGTTGAAGATATGCGGAATTCTCGGAAACAGAGTGTGCATCAGCTGGAAGACCGTATCGGCTGGAACCGAGTCTGATCTGGATAGCCGATATTGTATGCATGATCAATATCAGGTTCGAGAGAGAGTTTGAGACGATGTTGCCAGACAAGGATAGAGTCCAGAATTGGCAAATGTATCTATTAATTAGGATTATCTGTAATTTCCTTATAGATATTTTCCGTAAGAGTCCGCCTAAGGGACTTGTTTGCTAGTTTGATTTGTATTAGGACAATATGAGTCGTGTCCATCTTGGACAATGTTTGTATTTTCGGGTATAGATATAGACCTGAGGTCTTATGAATATAACAACAACAGTTCAATCAATCTCGGCGCATCGCCAACCTTTTATTCTTTTCGACGAGTTCTTGCTTTCGAGTTGAGCTGCATCAATTTGATCTTCGGCGAAGAGGTAAGTCTTGTTATGGTGGTTTGCATTATTGGAATTAGTGCTTACATCTTTATGACACTCTAATTCTATCTTATGAATCTCCGAGTTATCATATACGTTATATAATTTAGGTTGACAATGCTATCTACTTGCATCGGCCGATCTCTGTTTAGGGTTTTGTCGATGACGTCTAGATTGACTTGTTGGTTTGAATTATATAATGTATCCACCATCCCGAAAAGACAACCATCGACTTGATTGTCTAGATATTATGCTTCTTCTCATACTTAATGTTGTATCAATTATGTTTGATCTATTAAGTCGTCTCTAGAATCATGATCTCTAGCCTGTTTTATGGTTGTTAATAAGGATAGTATCGGGGTTTCAGCCGATCTTATCTGGTATAGATGTTTTACATAGTTTCATACTTTGTTCGATATGTTATATCTGTCCCTTATATCAGGATCTAATCTAATATAAATATATTGGACTTACTACCAATCTAATTGGTAATAGTTGAATATATTTGTTATCAGAGAATATCCTAGTATAGGGTTGTATCGGAGCTATAGCCGATACATGCTTAAATCTAAACATCGGTTATGACATGAGTACATATAATCGTTATTTCATGTTATTTTAGACTTGGGCAATTTATACTATCTCGGTTAAGTCCGATCTATCCCAATTGCTTATTTCTAAAGTAATATTGACATATAGATTATATAACACTGATATTTCCAGCCGATGTATCAAATTTATGGTTAGCTTATCATTGGATACACCTTACAGCCGATCCATGCTATATTGCATCGGCTAGGTTACATCACGATATGATATCGGCTGCCTGGCTGATTGACTATCGTTTACTAATAAACTTGCATGTTCTATCTTGTTGATTGCAGGATCAAATCAACTGGCACGCCCTTTAAACCCGAAAGCAAGTTTTGGATCTGCACTAGAGTAAAGCAAATCTCTCAGGCCAGTGTGTGTTTTTTGCATCAACAGATAATGAGGCTGCAGTATTCTATACGAGTAACAACAAGTCAAGTGAAGCTGCCAAACACATTGACATTAAGTTTCATGTTGTGAAAGATAGAGTACAGGAATAAACAAATAAAGTTGAGTACGTAGTACTAAATTAATGCTCGCAGATCCGCCAACCAAAGGCTTACCTCCCAACTTATTTAAAGAACATGTAGTCGGCATAGGACTGAGTCATTGCCTTTGAATATGATCCTGGAAATGGGGAGCATAAGTATCGATCAACATCCATTAAGTAAAGTTGAGTTTATTTAAGTATTATAGTAAACTATAAGTCTTGTTGTCTGAATGACGCTTAATGTTGTTATGACACATTGCTTTGGGGAGCTATATTACTTAGTGGAGTCATTAGTAAGTCTCAAAATCAAGGGGAGAATGTTTGTTGATTTTATCGGATGAGTCCACTAGTTCGACGTAAAGAGATAAGAAGAGAAATTAGTTTTGTGATTGGTTAAAATTAATTTTGAGTATTAATAGGAGATAAGCTCCCGAGCCCCACCAATGCTATAAATAGAAGAACCGGAGAGAGGAGAGGACGCTCCAATCTCTCACCAAAACCCTAAACCCTAAAGCTTCCGATCGGCAATTGCACTGGAAGGGGTTCGTGACGCTATCTCAGTCACCGGTGAAACCTAGCAAGAAGAAGAGAAGCAAAGCCGAAGGAAGAAGAAGAAAAAGGAAAGAAGAAAATCAGAAGATCAATAGCTTTTAATGCAGGTTAGTAAATTAATTGTAATTCGAGTAAAGGTGATTGTTCATAGGCTAGAGCTTAAGATCTTGTAATATTAGAACTCCAACAACTATTTGATAACTAGTCAACATCTCATATGTTGTGCCAACAGTATAAATATTAAAATTTTAGTCATATACCAAATACATTGGTTAGATTTAGAATCATAACGAATTACCCTCTATCTCCTAAAACCTTACTTTTATATATATTTCCTATTCATGGCAGTTGACTGATATCCAAGAAAATATCAGTCAAATGCCTCAGTCGTCGGATTGTCATCCAATGGTCTATGACTTGTCTTCAACCTCCAGCTGAATCAACTTTTATATCTCATTAACTGTGTGCTGACGAGCAATCACCCAACCACTAGAGACGAGGTTAATTGGAGAGGGGGAGACGACCGACGACTTCCTCGACGAGCCTTGATGCCGCCGGTGCCCAAAACTCCAGCAGGCTTACTTCAGATTAGGGTTTTGGAATTGAAATTGGATATGCACAATTTTTTTATGGTGTCCAATCCCATCTAAATTCTTGGAAGCAAAGGTTCAAGGATGATTTTACTCTACATATATTTAGAGTAAAAGAAGTAGAAAGACCTATTTGGAAATCATGGATAGACACAATGATGTAATAACATTGTAAATTCTTTCCATTTTTTCACTCTTTGTAAATATTCTCTCCTTTGTATATTAATATATATATATATTAAATTTAATTGGGGCACCATGGTGCCAGGCTCCAACATTCAAATTGAGTATATAGCCATTTTCAATGAGCATAAATTTTTTTCTAAAAAATTGGGTATGAACACTAACTTGTTTACCAACAAGTTCAGATAAGTTTGAACTGAATTTAAATATTTTGTTAAATTTTGATTCTATGTATGTGCAGGTAGGAATCAAAATCTTATACCTAGGTATATACTCAAAACTTATTAAAAAAAAGTTTTAAGTTAATTTATGTATTGCGGGCACTATGAGCATAATAGGAGTGTCTCCTGTTGTTTACTGTAAAAAAAAAAAGTGGTACGAGAGCTAGGGACAATGTGGTGCGGCTTTAGAGGGATGTCCGGAGTGGTGAAAGAAGAGCCGGATACTAATGGTGACCGCACCGATACCGTGGAACCAAAGCTGGTGGCTGGAGGTGGAAGAAAGACCCGATGCCCTTAGATTGTGGACCGATGGAGGTGAGAAAGACAACTAACAAAACTTTTTTTAAAAAAATCAATCGCCTGACTCATAACAAGCCTAGTTTTTAGATCGACGGTACTACACAGTGCGTGTGCACTAGTTAGTGCTAATCAACTACCATCCTGACAAATGAACGTACCATGTATCTCTTTATAATCAATCTGGTTGTGTTTTTATATTTACAAAATTTGGAATTAATAATTAGTACGTTGTATATTTTATTTAACACAAACTTTAAATACGCCATGATTGTATGATCCATCGTACAATTAGATTTTTCTAATAAACGTGGGAACTCCCTCAAAGTAGGTATAGAAAGTTGAAACACCGATGGTTTTTAAGCTAGTAATGAAGAAAAACAAGTGATATTTGGATAAATCATAACAGTGGAAATGCACAAATGTTCTAACCTAGAAAAAACAAGGTAAATCCTAGTGAAGAAACAAATATTGCACAATAAATTTACATGATAAGTACAAAACTGCAATTTAATTTAGGTTTACTTGCATCTTTGATGACGATATTTCGGGCGGCTGATAATTAGAGCCAACCAATAGTCCAATAGTAGTATATTGTACTACGAATGTCATTTACTACTGGTGTCTAAAGATTGAATTGGCCGACATATATTTATTCATAGCACCTGCATCAGATCACTGTAGAAGCAAGTGCACAACCTGTTGAGAAATACGTTGAAATGTGAATCACTCTCAGTAATTACCTAAAGCCTTGTAAACTACTGGTCTCCATACGATGAGACGAAACATCACCCAGCTCTGTTCTTTGGCCTCCATTGAATTTTTTGTGTTTCATCGGCTTCCAAACCCAGTAAACCCACACCTGATCTACTAGTTGTCACTAGCAAGTAAACCCAGCTGGAAAGAACTGAACCATTGAATTCAACTCAAGCTAGTTCTTTGTCATCGTCATCTGCAAGACTGAAATCACCTTTATCTTACCTGTAGAAATGGAACCAACACCCCCCCCCCCCCCCCCCAAAATAAAAATAAATAAATAAAATAAAAATAAACCCAATGCATATGATTCCCTTTCCCTCCTCCCCTCTCACAGAGTCACAGTCTCACTTTTGGATCTCTGCGCTGCACATACTCGGTGGTAATCTTGAAAGCCATCACGGTATCTGCCCAGGAACAGCGATAGCTAGCTGGTCCCTGCAGGAAATGGCCAGCCTCTGATACAGTGAGAACCAGCTGTACTTAATGGTGCTACCAGTGTCGTGCTTGCATGGGGCCATGAAATTGATGAAAGAAAATTCAAGAGAGAGATGCATGCCATCAAACTAGCAGTGGTAGTAGTCTAGCAGAGATCAGATCACCATTTGTTTGGTCTTTTTCCTCTGTCCAATTCGGGATGATGACCTACTGACCTCAAGCCAGAGTGTTCCATGGAGCTAACAGCCTCTTGTCAGTTAATTAGTAGAATGCACATGGGTGCCCCCCATGGTCGCGTTTAAGTTACTTCACGTTGGAGAAAACCGATTTGGCCTAGTACCTTACACCATTAGTGTGAAATTGTATCATGGGTGCATGTCTGATGAATCTGTTTAAATCCATTGAAATACATTGAAAGAATTTTATCAGAAACCCCCCTACAAAAATAGGAAATAATGTCCGAAAGATGGGCTTTCAGGGAAAAGCTTGCAAAGCGCATCTTTGGTTTGTATAAAAGAAAACATTTTTGGTTAAGAAGGCGAAGAGCTTCTCTGTCAGCATCGGCGACAACCCAACATCTCACACCAACTTCACTTTGGACCATGTTCTAACACAAACTTGCTTTTGAGGAAAGAACAAATTAGAGAGGTAAAGGGAAAAGAAACTCTCTAGCAATCAGATCAACATTATGGATAAGACTTTTCACTGAGTAGGATCAGTGCTAGCATCATCAATTTGGAATCAAAATAATCTACCAATCCAGACATATTTGAAAGCTGCATGATTAACCAACCTCACGCAGTAATGATGATTGCTCTGCAGCTTCTGTTCCACGAGTGAAGCGTGACCAGCTTAAAGGCTCAATAGAAACCTCTGAAGTTGCATGATCAAGTTACAACTTAGTTGGCCGGGTTGACCCCATTGATTTTGCTACATGTACAAAGGTTAAGAGAAATATTATTATTTCGACACAGGGTTGTTAAATCCCATGAAGTATGATTTACCCTTGGAGAGATGTGAACCGTCCATTTAATTTAATCTAACGCACCACAATTAGTTCTACTACATCTATAAAAGGGTAGGTTTGGAAAAAAATGAATGGTAAATAAGTTATTTCTTCCATCTTTATAGAGTAAATCGACTGAATTTTAGCTAACTACATGTGTTCTTCTTCGTCCGTAACGCACGCTTGTTCCCTAATGCCATGCATATGGAAAGATTTGTTGGCTTATTATTTGTTTTTAATTTGTAGAACGCATATAACATGTAGCCACGAAAGACTCCGCTTCTTTCTTCCTCTTTCCTTGTTCGATCCGATCGAACATGATTTATATAAGTTAATTTACAGTCTAAAACAATTGATGACCCTCAAATAACATGGTTGCGTGCAAAATTCAGTTTCCACATGCATAATTAAGGATGTTAACGGAAGCTAACATTATTTAGCATCACGAAATTGAGAGAGAGAGATATCGGCGACCTCGCCGGCGGCGCTCATCGACCGAGTCGCAAGTTTACGACGGATGGACAAGATAACCTTCGTGGGATTGGATTTAGAAAAGTAATTCAAAATACCCCTATTACTATTTTAACAAAAGATCCAAAATACACTACAAATGAACGGGACAGATTAATTCCACTGCCAACACTAAGTAGTACTATTATTATGGTCCAAGTCATCCTAATTATTATAAAACTAAGTACTGTTGCAATAGTTTGGGCAGGGAAAAACGGACAAGTGCCAAGTACTGTAAAATCTCGATTGTGGTATCCTCTTAAACTGCACATGAGAGCTGTTCGTTTTTTTTAGCGAAAATTAATTTAACTTTGAAAGCCGGTATCCGAAAAAACTCAAAATAGAACTGGAGAAACAAACATGCGACACGCTCCTAACGATGCTTCTTTCTACAGCGATAAATTCAGGTTACTAGTAGAATATTTGCCAACTGGAAAATATCATCCCAAGTGATCGTACGTATCCTACCTACCACGCAGGAGGCACCGTGGCACCGAACAGAAAAGAGACGCTGCTGCTCGCTTGCACCGGTCGGTCGGGCACAAAGTTTCTCCATTTTTGTAAGACTCGCACCAAAGTTTCTCAAAGCTAACGTGCAAGCGAACACGACGTCACACCGCACCAAAGCAACGATACACCGCGGGAGGCGACAAAGCCACCGAGTCCGAGACCAAGACCGACGTGACCTATCCCAATGTCGCGTTGATCTCCCCGTCCTTTCCGTGGTCAAGTCGGAAAAAAGTCGCGAATTACGCAGAGGGATCTTGACCGCGATCGGCCAAGTGTAGTTCGATCCGACACTACACAAGGTCGAAAGGTTTCGTGAGAAAAGGTTGCGGGGAATCAACCGGAGCGATCGGTTTTTGGATGTTTGGTCCTTGCAATGCCGGTGGTCAGAGGTTACCAAGCTCCAGTCAACACACATGACGCAGGGCATCTCGAGCGCACGAAAGCGAAGGGAGAATTTAGGACGGGGCTCGTGGGATGGGCAAACTGGCATCGTACTACAGTTTTTGAGGCAGGGTGATCAGAATTGCTGGCTTTTGGTCTCTATCTCTCCTTTTTTTTCCGATACGGTGACATGTTTTGCCATAGCCTAGGGCATTTTATTCCTCCCTATATATATTGAAACTTTTTGTATTTATACCGTTTGTTTTTGCATATGAAATTGAAGTTGTTGTCCGACAATCGGAATTAGTGTGTAATTTCTAAACAAACTACACAATTAATTACTAACAGATTAAAATAATAGATGCATTTGGATCGAACTTTTTTTAATTGCAGAAAACAGGTATGGAGCACTATAGGAAATTTTACCGTCCATCCCTTTGGAACAAAGGTATTGAGCCTTTGTTTTTAATTTCCTTTGCTTATACCCAAGGCTTTTAAGCTATAGTGTCAAATGACAATAACTTCACGGCTCATTAGTAAGATTACATGACTTTATGGCTTTAATTACCCGTTGCTAACTTGCTTATGTTCATTCCAAACTCCATGCCTTATACTTTGAAATACAATATTTACCTATGTTATTCTTACCAACGCCATTTGGAACACGAGAAATTCCTCCGTCCCTAAAATGGTTACAAAGTGCTTAGAAATTCTTCCATTGAGATTTCTAGCCGAAATCCATTAAGGGTGGGTGTGTTTGGTTCACTGTCAAGATAGGATGGTATATGGCGATCCATATTTTGCTGGATATGGCGATCTAGTTTTTTGTTTGGTAGAGTAAATATGGCGATCCAGTTTTTTATTTGGTTATAGGGATGAAGGTGGATTTGGTGATCTATTTTTTTTGTTTGCTTAGGAGTAGGATGGATGAGTGGTTGCAATCACCTCATCATTAGAGGTGGTGAGTATACCCCCTTCAAATTCACCAAACCCAAAAATTATCAATGTACTACAAACCAAAAAATCACAAAGAAATAAAAGGGGGAAAGGAGAAAACGGAAAAAAGAAAAAAAAATTGGTCATCCTTGCTCTTCTCCCCGGCTCGCTCCTCTCGCCGGCCGCTGGCTCGCCTTCTCACTCGCCGGCCGCCGCCCTGCCTCGTCACTCGCCGGTCCCCGCGCCGTCTCCTCTAGATCCAGTCATTGCCGTCGTCTCCTTCCCTACTGGCCGCCGCCCCGTCTCCTCCAGATCCAGTCATCTTCGTTGTCTCCTTCCCCACCTGTCATCGTCGTCGTCTCCTTCCCTCTTCCTGCTATCGCCGCCGCACCCTCATCCCGTTGCCACCGCCGCACTCGCATCCCGCGCCGCCTGCCGAGGTCGCCTTCCACCTCTATGGCACTCCCTTCGTTGCCCGCACCGGCCGCCGCCTCGCACGCGTATCGTAATCAATGTCATGTGGTGAGGGGTGATGGGACCCACCTTGGTCGCTCGCCCCGTTTGCCCGGGTGCTCAAGCTGATGCACCCGTGCAAATCGCCTGGATCCCCCCATCCAGCATCTGAGGGGAATATTCCTCTCCGGACCACCCTATCCCACCCCCACCCACCAACCAAAAACCCACGAAAAATGAGCCGCCATGTCCTACCACCCAAATCCCTCCATCCAAACACACCCTAAAATCCCTACGTTGCCAAGCATGATATACAAGGAAGGCGTACCCTTTCTTTCCCATCCCTTGTTACATGGGGTTGGATCCATCACCGATCCAACGGCTGCACCGCGCTAACAAGCCACACCGCACGAATCGGAAGTTGGGGTGACAATTTTCGCATTGGGGTCGGGTTGGATTTTGGACCCATGGGTGAGTGGGGGTGGGGCTCCACAAATTTTTGGGTGTGGGGATATGGATGGAAAGCTACCTGCATGTCACTGGGGATGAGTGTTACTCCTGTAAAAATAGGCCACTCAAAAATGTAAAGCCCAATTGACTCAATAGGTGGAGTGTAAACCAAACCCTAAGTCCTCTCTTCTACTTCTTCATAGTCGTTTGCCCCAAGAAACCAACCCTATTCTCAGTTGTCACCCAAGCAAGAAGGGTGCTAGGAGCTAGGACACTAGCGTCTACTCCTCTGCATCGGCTCATGTCCATTAGTTGACGCTCCACACCATGCCGTCCTCCTACCTTCCTTACCACCGCGCCGCCTCGACGTCACCCACCTCATCCCTTCATCGCTAACCCTAGCCGCCTTGTTGGTCATCGCTTGTTGCAACATCATCTCGACACCACGCCACCAGCTGGTCGCCACCCAACAGTCACTGCCTCGACATTGCACCACCAGCTCATCACTGGGCGACCACTGATACCTCGACGCACGTCGTACTCGTCTTGACACCACGTTGCCAGCCCACCACCATCCCATCCCATGTGTCCTACTTGTCTCGTCATTGGAGGGAGACTAGCTCCATGCGAGGCAGCGGAGCCCCGGAGGTGCCGCGACCGGGGGATGATTTCCACCTGCTCAATCATTCGAGGTCGAGGGCGGGTTAACCCGAAGGCAAGTGGGAGCGGGGATGTTCTTTGTCTAACCCGCACCCACCCCACCCGGTTGGATCAGGATCCTCTGCAGTCGATTGCACCGTGCCTTTGTTACGGACATGTGGACCCAGGGATCATTGGACCCACATGTAAGTGATAAACGCACGGTACAGTTGACTACAGAGTATCTCAGTCCCACCCGGTTATCACCCCTAATCGGAAGACACACCGTGGCGAGCGCTGGTGGCGTGCCACCGTAACGTACAGTGCGTGCCGCATCCAAATCCGGACGGACCCATTTACCCAATCATGGAATGCAGCGGTGGTCGCGTCCCCAAGGAGAGGAGACCCCGTCCCCGAACCCAACCACCGGTGCGACCCAAACAAAAGGCTGCAGGCCCCAACCCCTAGCTACGGCTCAGAGATGCCTGGCCCCCGCCCTACTCCCTCGCCCCAGCGCATGTGCTGACGCTCAGGCTGAGGGCTCAGCACACACCCAAATACCCAATGGCCACGGATAGATTCACCATCCATACATAGATAATGAGAGTGCTTAGCTGTTGCAAGTGGCAGACAGGGAGGGGCTAGTCAATGGCGACTGCTTTGCTTTGCTTTGCACCCAGCGGAAAAGCGGTTTTTCACTAGTGCAGCAGATGGCAGCTCCCTACTAGTACTTGGCTGGGCGGGAGGGACCCAAAAGCTGCAAGATCTGGGAGGCGTTTAGGGTGGTTGTCGACCTTGTAGCTAAGCTAGCTTGCTGCCCGGTTAATTGATTGATCTACCAGCTAGGTCGTGTAGATGTTGTAGTGGAGCTGTACTCCAGTTGTGTTTGTCTTTGTCCCTCATGAACCAGCGCCAATTGGACGACCTGTACTTGGTTGATACGAGTACTATAGTAATGATAACAACAATATGATTAACCTGAAAAACAATCCAGGATTTGCCTCAATCATCGGCTTCAGGCTGCAGGAAGGATCCAACTGAAATTATATTCTACTTACGTGGATTGCTGACATGACATGTATCCCAGCCGTCTATACATCCGGGTCTAAGCAGAACAAACAACTCGTCAAAGGAGAGTTATTCGGCTCCGTACAGCAATTTGGTCCTGTACGGTTGCGGAGCACGTCCGTCTGGACCTGCCACGACAAACCCCGAAAAGAACTGTACAGACTACAACTTTCAAGCGGTTGAGAAATAACGCGACCAAGCAAGGAACGGCAAACCCTAATCGTCAAGACAGAGTGTCATGGCAGAATAAATCTGGAACTAAATTGAACGACGATGCGACATCATTCACAGCCAATTGGGATAAGCTCTTCCTTGCCACCAGGAACCAATTTTGCCAACAAATAACTGATCAATGTACCCCAAATGAGTGAAGATTCAGCAAAAGCTTTCTAATTATGCAATATGTAATGGATCAACAATGCTACTAAAGTTTGACTGGATGACATTTTATAAATCAAGCCATGTGAACCTACCAACTTGGCAGTGTGGATCAATAACTTATTTGCAACGAAATGAAGGAATGATGAAGCTGAATGTTGAAGGAAGACCTTATATGTGGCAAAAACAAGCAGATGTTGACGGGGGGAAAGAACTCTAGCTGCACTGCACAACATCATGATCATCAAGGGAAAAAGGAATTAGCACACACATGAAGCAACCCCAAGAGATTTACATATACTCCTCCCTAATCTATCTGATGTAACTTAACATGCTATTATTTGTTTGTCCACATCACATAACAGCACCAAGCATGAAAGAACTTCATCACTATTACACAACAAAGCTTGAAAACTCTCAACTCACTCGTTAGCTAACTCTAGGCATACCAGAGGTTGTGTTCAGCTGGAATCAAAAGCCAACCCCGGTGGCATTGAGGGGCCTATGCCGGTCCTTCCAGAAGCAGGCGTCGGGCGCCAGCCGTGCCGAGGATCGCATCGGCTCGGATTTGCAGCGCTTCAGAACAAACGGTGCATATGTTGCAGCACCAGTAACCAGTGGCAGCTCTATCTTGAGCTTCTGCTCCGCAGCTTCTTTGAGTGGTGATTTCTGCACAACCGGAAGTGGCATAGACACCAAGTTTGCTGATGCAGGCGCTACACTTTCTTCTGTGTTCTTAGCATCACTGGTTCCTTCAGCATTGTCTGTATCCTTGAGCTCCTCCGATGGAGCGCCATTGGAATCAGCCTTTTGTTGGCGACGGTTGCGGCGGTTCTGGCCCTGGTAAGACTTCCAGTGGACGAAGTCCGTGCTGCAGACCCATGTCTCCTTGGAGACCTCCATAGAGAGCTTAGGCTCATACATCATCAAGAGGAGGCAATCTGGCAATTCACCACTTTTCTTTCTTCTCTGCTTCTGTTCTTCAACCACACCTCGTGCCTCAACACCTCTGACTTCTACCTTCTCAATCTCATCAACTTCTGTCTCTTGTGCTGTTCCTTCTTCCTGTCCATCTAATGTTGCTTCTTCCTTTCCGTCGTCATGAGATTCAAGAGCTTCCTCTGCACTGTTTGGGGCAGCATGAACAACACAATCTTTTTCCGAGTCTGGCTCAGATGAAATTTTCTGGCCCTTTCTGGATCCCATCAGCACCTTAGGCTCTGCAACGAGATGTTCCTGCTCAATAGAGAAGCTCCACCTGCGGCCATCCCTGTCAATGGAGAAACTAGCTCTCCTTGAGTCCTTCAAGCTCGAGAAGCTTGACCGACGTGCTTCTGTCTCAGCTGAGAAGCTGTGCCGCCGCCCAACCCTATCACTGCCCAATGAGGCCCTACTACTGCTACCTACCCGTCTCCTGCTGCTCAACCGTCGCAGTTTCCTGTCCTCCTTCAGTGCTGTCGATGGGGAGCAGCAACTGCTTAACCTCCTGCCCTTCATCTCTTCCTCCTCTTTCTCAGGTCCTGGAACAGAAACTTCTTCCGGAGCTTCCGCCACAGCCTCCACCATCTCCGG
This sequence comes from Oryza punctata, assembly GCA_000573905.2. Lineage (NCBI taxonomy): Eukaryota > Viridiplantae > Streptophyta > Magnoliopsida > Poales > Poaceae > Oryza > Oryza punctata. The sequence goes on along the minus strand of CM002493.2, from coordinate 19,618,422 downwards.
CAATGGCAAATGGATTTCCCTCCCTGTAGCTTCTCCTGCCAAAGCTACCTCCAAAACTGAGTCCTTCCGAACAATTGGCGCTTCCTCTGGCTCAATCTTCTCTTCATCCTCTCTGCAGCCACCACCCTCGCTCGCTTCTTCACCAAGATCTCCACATTCAGAGGTCTCCACTGCTTCCGTCTCCAGTGGATCTACTTGTCCTGCTTCACAATCATCATGTTGGGAACCATCACACTCACGACATTCAGCTTCTTTGATGGAAACTGCTGAATCACGACCTTGTTCTTCACATTCCTTATCTGTCTCAGCACCATCTTCGTCTTCGTCTTCCTCATCCTCTAACTCCTGTTCGTCGTCGTGGTTGTCATCCTTCACATTGTCAACCTGACTGACATTTGCCGCTGCAGGGGAGCCCCAGAAGCGAGTGGCTAATGCCGCCATACGAACAGGGTCTGACCTGCAGCGCATCAGCAGCAGTGCGTTTCGCGGCGGGATGCAGACGCTGACCCTCCCTTCCTCCTCCTTCCCAACCACCAAGATCTCGTCCTTCTTCTCCACTTCCACCTCCCCGACCACCACCGTGCTCTCATCCTCCTCCACGTCCCACCCTTGCATCACGAGACCGACCTCTGAAGCCTTGACATCCTCGGCCGGCACAACGGCCGCTCCCTTGCCGATCTCGTCGTCTTCCTCCTCCTGGATCGCCAAGAGGCACCTGGCCACGGCGGCTCCGCAGAGCCAGCTGCCGCTGGCAGGCGGGCGCCGACGCTTCTTGTCGCCGGCGGAGAGAGAGCCACGCTCGCCGGCGCCGGCGCCGCGAGACGGCGAGCAGAGCGACCGGCCACCGCAGGAACCGAATGTCTTGAGAGCCTCGCAGATGTTGACTGGGATCTGGTACACCCAGCCTTGGTTCTTCCCCGCAGGACCGTCCCGGTCGTCCCCGGCGCGGCGGAAGCTCGCCTCCGCGCTACCGCCGCCGCCGACTCCCCCGCGCCTGGACCGCGAGCGCAGCGCGGTGCCGGAGGCGTGCTTGGGCTTGCGCTTGCCTCCCTTGACGCGGACCTGGCCGATGCAGGTGACCTTGGGCGACGAGGGCTCGGCTGGCTCGAACCCGCCCCGGCCGCGGCGGCCGCCGGAGGACCCCGAGGGGAACATGGGGGACTGCCCACCTTTCAGGCTCCCGCTGTTGCGGAGGCGACGGCTGAGGGAGGGGTGTAGCGGCGGAGCCGGCGCGTTGTCGGCGCCAGCAACGGCACCGGCTCCGCCGCCGGAGCGGCCGGGGCTGAGAAGCTTGGAGGAGCTGGAAGGGCGCAGAGTGGCGGGCGCGCCAGAGGATGCGGAGGCGGTGGAGGGGCGGGAGGTGAAGCAGATGAAGAGCTCCGTGCCACCGCCGCCGCCCCGGTCCGAGTGCTTCTTGCGGCGCATGAGGGGGGAGGGGAGGGGATGTGAGGCGTGTGACCTCGCTGTTTTTTTCTCTTCTCTGTATTTATGAGGGGTGAGGCGTGGAGTGGAGGGGATGCTTGCTGTGGGCTGTGGCTGGCTGCGCTAGCGTGTTAGATGCGGTGGAGGGGAATAAATTAGGGTTTGTTGGTGGTGGCGCTGGCAGTGGAGAGTTGGAGACCGGAGAGGCGAGGTGTGCGCTGTGCGGGAGGAGGAGAGGGGAGGTGGTGGAAGATAGCAGATAATGGTGGTGGTCTCGGGTGGGTCTGGATGAACATGAGCCTTGGAGGATGGGCTGTAGAGGAAGGAGCAGCGCCCGCGCCACGCTGGGTTTGTCCTCCTTCGGCTTGGCGAAAAGGAAAGTTAAATGGAAAAATAATCGTTAAATCTAAACGGAGAGGCGTGTGGTAGCCATCGATCGGCGTGCGGGTGATGTGGCATTCATCCGACGCGCGCGGTCAGGACGACCGCGGGTCGGTTTGTCCGACCGCGAGTCACACTTTTCCGACCGAGAGAGAGAGTTGGCACTGTTCAAAAATTCATGTGGCGCTCGAGAGAGAGAGCGGCGGAGAAAGGGAGAGTGCGGAGGCGGCGAGAATCTCCGGCCAAATCCCTGCCGGAGACGTCGCCGCGGCGGCGGTTTGGAAGGGGTTTTCCTCTCCACCAAATCCGACGGTAAGTTGCGGCGTGCGGAGGTGGTTGCGGTTTTTTTTGCATCCATCGTACCGGCAGTTGCGTTGAGAAGTGGAGAGAGGGGGAGCGATCCATCGTGGGGGGATGGGGGAAGCGGAGGCTGCGGTTTCCTCTCCACCAAATCCGGCGGTAAACTGCAGAGTGCAGAGGTGGTTGCCGTTTTTTTGTGCCGGCAGAGGTGGAGGGGGAGGGGGGAGCGATTTTTGTGTGCGTTTTTTGTGCCGGTAGAGATGGAGGGGTAAAGCGATTTCGTGCGTTTTTTGTGCCAGGAGAGGTGGAGAGATTTGGGCATTTTAACTGCGCAAATCAGTGTGTGATTTTTTTTGCGCTCCACAAACCTCTCGGTTTGTTTTCTCTCTAGTTCTATCTCCTCATTTTCCCCCTCTCTCTTCCTCATCCAGGGGATAGTGGTGGTGGTGGATCTCGGGGCTCTCTTTTGCTGCGCCCTCTTTGCATCCTCTCGGCGAGCGCAAGTGGTGGTGGATCTCTTGCTCGATTTGCAGGTATTTCTATTTCTTCTTTCTCCATTTTGCCATTTGCACATTTGCTTGCACAGGTCATGAGTCAGATTTCATGTTGTAGCCTCAGCATAATGAAAACTTGGTGCCATTTTACTAAAACTTGGTGCCATTTTACTAGGATTTCTTTGTGCCCATTTGATAGCTTTTTTTAGGGTTCCATGCTTTACTTTACAATGTAAACCCAGTGTGATTTTTTTTCAGTTACCATGTTGCTAATTGTAGATGCTAATATTCAGTTATGTTATTTGTGTACATTCAGAGAACAGAGGTTTTTTTTGTGTACTCGTGTTGCCATTTTTTACCAGGGGTTTTGTGTGCATTGAGATAACAGAGGTTGCAGATGGGGGGTGGAGCATGCATGTCAGCATGTAATTCAATAAATCAAATGTGTTGAACATTTTGATTTATTGAACTACATCTAGTCTAGTTAAAACTTATTTTTCCCGTGGCATGTGAGTAATATTTTTAGAACAATGAAATTAAGTTTGCATTTTTTACTAGTTGTTAAGTTACTTCCAAAATGTACTGACTTACTTCTAAACACATAAATGTTTACTTCCTACTAGTTGTTAAGTTATAATTGATTATTGTTTGAAACTAATATTTGAAATAATTTTCTAGTGATGGTTAGGAAGAAATCCCCTGTAACGAAAGGCGCGTTGGACAAACCAGAGTCAAGTCAGAAAAAGGGGGTGTATCACAACGCGGGAAGAAGAGAGATCACGGTGGAGATGATGCAACACAACCTCGTCCAAAAAGGAGTAGAACAAAGGTATTGAAACAACCATCTATTTTTCTACCCCCCTAACCTGTGTTTTTGCTTTTTTATTTACTGCACTATACTTTTTTATGCTGCTGTACTAGACTTTTATCTGTATTTTTCAAGAAGTAATTTAACTAGTTTTAGAAGTAACTTAATATTTCATAAAAAGTAACTTAACATGTTCTAGAAGTAACTTACAATACTTTTTTTGAAACGGTATTTTTGATGTTGAATATGGACTTGGACATGTGTACTACATATAGTTATAACCGGATGGTTAGTAAATGAGAATGATCCAGTATTGAATAAAATTTTGTTAGCTAATCCATGTCACATGTCTAGCCTTGTTCTATTTACCCATAATCATTTTTTTATGGAAGAAGTATGAAATGCAACTAGTTTTTCGAAAATCCAAAATTATGATGTTGCAATCCAGTATTGAATAAAGTTTTGGTTTGCTTCGGAAGGAGTATGACTATGTCCCCATACAATTGCACACATGTTAGAAAACTTGTAAAATACAAGTGGAAGTGTTTTGACTTTTTTTTTAAAATGCACTAGAACTTTTTTTTTCTGGTAAAGGACTGAATTCATATGACTTTTTTTTTGTATTTTCCTAGAAGTAACTTAACATGTTCTAGAAGTAATTTCATCTGTTGTCAAAAGTAACTTAGCATGTTCTAGAAGTAACTTACAGTACAATACCTTTAGCATTGTAACTTACAGTACAACACATTTGCAGCAAGAGAGTAGCAGGGCTTCACCTATGAAGCTTATAAAGTTGTATCCCCATATGAGTGGCGAACAAAAGCGACTAATAGAGGGGGCTGGCTTTCATGGCCTCGTAGGTCTCAAGTGCTCGAAGCTCAGACCTGATTTGTGCAGCTGGTTGATGGAACATTTCAATCCAGCAACCAATCAGCTTGTATTTCCTGGACGTGGAGCCATATATGCGAAAGAGGAGTCAGTGAAGTATGTGCTTGGTATCCCTATGGGTGATAAAGATGTCTCATATGAGATGGACTCTGAAGCTACAGAGTTTGTGCTGAATTTGCTTGGAATCAACGATGGTATGTCACCATCACTGACTTCTATTGGGACTCAATTGGAGAAGATGAAGTTAGCAGATGATAAGTACCTACGCATGTGGATCATCTACGCTATTTCTTCTGTTTTAGCACCAACAACGGCAACAACAGTCAGCCCAAGATGCTATCCTTCTGTTGTTGATGCTGGAAATATCAAGAATCTTAATTGGTGCAAGTTTGTCATATGTACTTTGCAAAAAGCTGCTAAAGCTGGGAAGAACACCAACTCAGCATGTCTCTTGTACATGATGGTAACAATGCTCAACTTTTTTTATTCGATCACTGTCTCAATGTAACTTTTATGTTTTTAGAAGTAAGTTAAGCTGTCCAGGGAGTAACTTGCATGTTCATAGAAAGCAACTTCTGTCTGTTATCTGTTATAAATAACTTTCTGTGGACTAAATTCTCTCTGTGCATTAAGTTACTTCTCAATGTGCATTAAGTTACATCTTACTGTACATTAAGTTACTTCTTAATATATGCCCTGCCACATCTTTTTGCCATTTTGTTTTTAAATTTAAATTACATCTGGAAGTTAACATATTTTGTAGGTTTTAAATCAAACAAGTCATGTACTTTTTTTACTTAATTTAAATGCTCTAATTTTTTTTGTACATTCTTTATTTGGACTCGCTTTCGTTTAAAAATCTCAATGTTCCAGTGGAGGGTTATCGAGCTACCGTTTGGACAAATGAATTGATTAATCAAGCAATATTAGCAGACACATCAGCAGATGGCTCCTTTGGAGCTTTACCAGTGAGTTTTTTTTATAGTTTTACATACTTGCATCATTTTTAGTTTTTTGTTTTGTTCGTATCTTATGGATTTTATAATTGAAAATACAGCTTAGGAGCAGTTTTCAGCATGAAGGGACCAGATTGTTTGGGACCAATTTAGACTTTTCAACCTTCATAAATTCAAATGTGCCCAATACTATGCAGCAACAGGTTTATCTTTTTTTCGCACTTCTTTGCTTTACTTTTTTGTACACTTGGTAGATATAACATCAACAAACTGGGAAAGTAACTTTGTGAAATCTGCATATGTAACTTGTCTGTTTTTTATTTTTTATACAGGAAAAGGACAAAATTGTGATTGCTGTTCAAAATTTGTGTGAAGGTTTCTCAGGTTTGGTCACCAAATTTGTGAGACAGATTTCCGGCCTTGATTCTATGGATCCCAGGGGTAGCCAACCAAGGCAAATGCGAAAGAACTGGAAGAGAGTTGCACAAAGGCCAAAAAAAGTTCAGCAAGATGAAGATATAGGTTTGTTTTTTTCACCATGTTTCTATTAATTATTGCACAGAATAATTAATATAGCCATGTTGTATTCTTCCACACTGTTTTTTAACAATGATTTGAACTGAATTTTTAGTTTTTTACATTTTGTCCAAACAACTTCCTACTAAGTTACTTTTGGATTTTTTGTTAGAAGTAACTTCAAGTGATGATGAAGATTTTGTTGCTGATGAAGATGAATTGGAAGACACTGAGGAAGATGAATATGCTGATGAAGACGGGGATTCTGATGATGATGAGGATGAAGGAGAAGAAGATGACGATGATGAAGGTGAAGAAGATGACGATGAGGATAGGTCAGAAAATGATGACAATGATGGTGTTGAAACTGCAAGGAGTGGTGAGCAGGCTGATGCTGCAACTGATGTTACTGGATGCAAAGAAGATGACACAAATAAAGGGGTTGGCAGCGGAGGCAAAGTCGCTGATGATGTTTATTGGAAAAGGGAAACAAGTAGATGAAGGGATTGGGTTTGGAGAAAAGGAAAAACATGAAGAAAAGCAAGCACCCAATGCTGCAGCACAAAATGTTCCAGAATCAGAGAAGCAACCAGTGGAAAAGGCAGAAAATTATCCTTTCCTAACAACAAGTATTGATTCACATGAAGTTCCAAACTTCAACCTTGGTTTTGAGAGCTCCCAGGAAGTCGTGCAAACACCAAAGGGGCAAGAAGCAGCAGGAACATCTCGAGGTAAAGAATTTCCTGGAATCATCACAAACGAGGACTATGGAAGTTTTACTACTGAAGACTATGAAAAGGTTGGCAGAGAAGCAGATGAGGTCATTGCCAACAAATCTGCCACAAAATCACCTGTCGCTGAAGTAATCTCCAAGGAAGCTATTACTGATGATTGTGAAGTAGAAGAAGAGACACCCGTGCCCCATGAGTACAATAAAAGGGTGGTGAAACCAGCGAAATTCAAAAGGTCACTCTTCATTGATTATGAGAACAAGAAGCAGTTTGTGGTTTCTCGAGCTATAAACGAGGTATATGGCGACATTTGCAAGAATGGAGGGAGAACCAAGTCAGGAAGGAATAGGTACAATCACATTTTTTTTCAAGTCAGCAGTACTTTTTTACTTTTTTAGTAAAATGATGTTTGTAGAACTAACTTCACTTCTCATAGAAGTAAAATTACCTTCTTAAATAAGTAACTTCACACGACATTGAAGAACTACATTTTGGTTCATACCTTCCCATTTGTTGTGTGCATATTGATTATGCACACAACTCAGCAATTTTTTCCAGACAAACTTCTACACACCCCTGTGCAGTAACTCTACATGTCATAGAAAGTAACTTAACATGTCATAGAAAGTAACTTAACATGTCATTAAAAGTAACTTAACGTGTCATTGAAAGTAACTTAACATGATAGAGTAGTTGTACAAAGTATACTAATTTGCTTATTCATTTTTCCCTGTTGCTTTTGTTAAATGCACCCTAAAGATCATTGATACAGGAGAATATTATATTTATCTTGGCGATCTTGCTAACTCTTTCAAACCTATGGGCTCACTGGACAATAACACATGTGAATTGGCATTAATTGCTCTGTCTGCTGATACCAAGGATAATTCGAAGATAATTTTTCCTGCCAGAATAGGAGTGAGTATATAAAATTTACAGAAATCTTTTTTTACTTTTTTATTATACTATTACTATCATTGCAACACCCTTTTTTTTCCACATGGTGCAGGGATATTTGTTGGATTCGCAGTTGGACAGGAATGAGCTCAAGAAACATTTTGTTCAAACGAGAGCGAACCGTCTTGACCACAAAGAATTAGTAAGAAAATATATATTCCAGCTGTTAATGACATGTTAAGTTACTTATTGCTGTCTGCTTGTAGAAAAATTAGTAAGAAAATATATGTTCATACTTTTTTCCACTTTTTTTCTGTCTGCCTGTAGAAGTAACTTAAATGTATCTGCAAAGTAACTCAGCATGTTTGTGGAAGTAATTTTTTCTGTTTATTGACAGGAAATGCTATTCTGAGACACTTTTTATTATCCTTTAATACTTAGTAAATTATGATTCTATTTACTGAAAAACCTTTTTTCCACCCCCTTCATATTTTCACTTGAATGCAGGCATTTTTTCCCATACTCCAGGAATTGGGTAATGGGAACGATAAGGCTGGTCACTACTTCGTGGTGTGCCTTAATCTGAAAGCTGAAAGATTCGAAGTTTACGATTCACTGAGGGGAGAAGATGACGAAGAGCTGATTTCAGCAACTAATCTTGTTGTTGCATCCATCAAGACTATGTGGGATAGGGTTTACATGAGGTCTTCGAAGAAAACCATCCAGCATTACCCACTGATTTTCATTGATGGCCCAAAGCAAGATAACATGTACGTAACTTGCTTTTTTTGTTAGTGGTTTTCATTTATGGTTTTTTACTCAAACTTATCCCTATTTTGTTTTTACAAACAAAAACAGCCGGGATTGTTGTTTTTACATGCTGAAGTTTGTTGAGTTGTGGGATGGCAAACAGTTGCCGGCATTTGAACCAAGTGACATCCCCAACATTAAGAAACTACTTGCACACAAGATGCTCTCGTTTCAAGGAAATCGTGTGCAATGGATGCAAATATTATGGGGCAAACAGCCTGATCCTACACTTAAGGTAAAGTAATGAAACACTGCATTTTTTTGTTAATCAGAACCAGCAGATAAGTTATAGCCTCATAAATTAGGTTGGGTAAGAAATTAAAATAGCATCTTGGTTCTGCAAAGAACTCAGCATGGTCTTCCTGAGAACTTACATATCACTGTGAAGTAACTACTATGGAAGCTAAAAGAAATTTAATGCAACTGTGCAAGTAAGTTTCAACAATCTTGTCACAACATTTTAAGTTACATCTCGTAGCTCTAATTCACTTATCAGTACTAGCTAGGCCTTTCCTAACTGATGTCTTTGACGCCTTTGCATGGACCCCAGGCTTGCGTCTTGTTGAGACTGGTCTCCCTTGCTTTTGTATGATGGGGGGGTCATTTATCTCTACTGTAGGGTTAGTTGATGCCGAGGGGATATCTAAAATTCCTGTTGCAGGATCAGCTGGGGCTGGCTGTGCCTTTTTCTGTTTCTTTCTACTCTGCTTCATAGCTGCTAAGTCATCAGTCATTGAGCTCATACGCTGTAGAGCCATACGGTAGGCCTTCTCGTTGCTTGATGCATCTTTTGCAATCTGTGTAAATTTTGTGCACAGATTGGTATACCTGATTAGCTTCAGAGATTCAGGGGGCAATTGCATTTGTTCACCAATGCTTGTAACTGGAGGCAATTCAGGCTCTTTAACCATCATCCATCTAGGCAATATGTAGTGCTCTGGAATGTCACTCACTTGGCCCACAAAATCAGATGTCATCACCTGCATGGAAAAAAACATATGTTTAATGCAAATAAAGAAGTAATTTAATGCACATTGAGAAGTAACTTAATGCACATTGAGAAGTAACTTAATGCACATTGAGAAGTAACTTAATGCACATTGAGAAGTAACTTAATGAACAGAGAGAAGTAGGTTAATGCACAGCGATAAGTAGGTTACTTCAATAATAGACTATTACCTTCAGAACATGACAGCAAAGAATGTCATCCCTTTCAAACTTACAGCACTCACATATGTATATCCTGTCCAACACATTTGCAGCTACAATGAATGCCTTTGATCCATAATTCCTAACTAGACCTCCATTCGGTTTTACTAGATACATGTTTTCAGAAGTTCGGGTCAATTTATATGATGTTGAAGCAATCAGCTCTTTTTGAAATTTGTTGAATATAGACCTTGTGTAGACCTCCAATGCTTTTGTTTCCATAGGATAGTTACCCCACACAGGAGGGATTGTTTCTTCTGCTTCAAACTCATTCTGATCTGTTGCAACAGTGATTTTTTCTTGAATCTTCTTGTACTGCAAAAAGAAGTTGTATATGCTGTTCTGGGGATTTACATAACGCTTCAGCACTGCGTTAAATCCCTCACTCCGTGCTGTAGTCTAGAGGAAAGGGAAGAAACAGTGCATAAAGTATGCTGGGACCCAACACTGTCTCATGTCCCAAAGGTGTTGGAAGTGCTCATTATCTCCTAAATGATATGTTTCCAACATTGCATCCCATTTAGCATCAAACTCTTGCTCTGTCCAGCTGTTGTCAAGGCAGTCATTGAATGCATCACACAACGCTTTGTCATGATCTAATATACGGCCAATCTTCTTCTGAGCATTCTGCATTATATGCCAGCGGCAGTTGCGATGCCTAGCATGTGGGAAAACTAGTGCTATAGCTGCCTTCATAGCGAGGTCTTGATCAGTTATTATGTTTGTGGGCTCTAAACCTTCCATAGCCTCTAGAAATGCTTGAAACAACCATACAAAGGTTTCTGTCTTTTCATTCCTTAGAAATCCACAACTCAGCTGAATATCAAAAAAAATACACATAAGGAAGTCAGTACAGTTTGGAAGCAAGTTACTACAATTTTTGCTTAGTCTGTACAGTTTGAGTATGTTGGAAGTAATTCAGTACAATTTTGAACTATATAACAGACACTAAAAGATGTAACTTGTAAGCTTAGTTACTTTTTTACTTTTTTTTAAAAAAAATGTAACTTCACATGCTACTGGGAGTAACTTTTATCAGGACTTGATGTAACTCAACGAATCCAACAAGTAACTAAAGGTGTACTTCAATGTACAAAGTTATTACAAATTTTTTTAGATTTATTTTTTTGCAAAAAAAAAAGGAGTACCTGTATTGATTGCCCATGTCTGTTTATCCATGAATGGTGCACAAGGCATGTTATACATGTTCGTCATGTATGTGCAGTCAAATGAGATGCAATCTTTGAAGTCTTTGTAGGCATTTCTTGCTGCTCCATCAACCCAAAATATGTTCTGCACACTGTCTTCCTTATCAAGTTGAATCTTGTAGAAGAAATTTGGATCATCCTTTTTGATTTCCTCAAAGTGAGCAATTGTTTGAGGAATATCTCTACACCTATACTCACTCCCCAACTTTGACTTGAAATTGCTTATGTCTTTTCTAGTGAGGGTACATTCCTAGGCCCTCCATACAATTTAGACATCAATTGCATAATTCTACCAGCTGAGAGATTAACTCCGTGCAGCATTGTGATGAAATCTTTCTCCTCTTTCGGTATTGCTCTATGCGACCTTAGGAATTTCCTTAGTGAAAACTTTCTAACCAGAGGATGTGTGTGTTCTTCAACAAACTGAATTACTTCCCACCTAGCTCCTTTCCTCTTCACTGTCATCCTTGATTTGCAGGTAGCTTGTCTTGTTCTACTTCTATTCCTTTTCTTTGGGGGGCATGCTTCACCCGTTCTTTCTCCTGGACAACATTTGTTGCACAAACATTACTTTGTCACGTTCTCCATCTTTGGCTGACTTCCTTGAAGTGTTGATTTTGATTGAAAATCCAATGCGTTTTGCATACCTGTTGTAGTGAGCCCTTGCTTCCTCCTCTGAGCTGAAACTCAAGGTGAGGTACGGCACTTGTGTGCTGCACAGAAAGTCCTGTGATTGCGCTAACTGTGCTTCTGAATCATCTGTGCCAGAGTCTTCACTTGAAATTGTGTTGGCAGTAGCAGTTGTTGCGCCAGTTGCAACACTAGTGTGCATTGTGTCTGCATGATCTGACATTTCTTCAAATACTTGCATCTCATCATTGGCATCAAATACTTGCATCTCATCATTAGCTACATTGTGTGATTGTAAACTTCCAGCATTACCAGCAGTATACATAGTTTCAAAATCAAAAGTGTCGTCCAAATTTATAGCAGGAATCTCCATGCTAGTGTCAGTTGGATTTATAGGGAAGTATGTTTCACTTATGTCTTCATCATGAACTAGAAAATGGTGTACTGGAGGTTCATTTTCACCGGAAACTAATTCCGGGATACTGTTGAGGTCAAAATCCATTTTTTTTGCTGCATGTGTTGCAGGAAATTAGTAACAAAGTTTATACAGAGCATTCATTGAGGCAATTCAGTAATTGGGGGTATAGAAAGTTACTCGCATGTTATAGTGGGAGTAACATTTATATGTTTTGAAGTAAGCCAGTACAGTTTTGGAAGTAAGTTACATGCAACAGGATAGTAACTCTTTATAACTGGAATCGATGTAATTAAATGACCCATACAAACGCTTCTGTCTTTTTTTAGATGCTTTATAGGAAGCAATTTTCTCATATTAAGACCAGCGGCTATACTAATGATTTTTTTTTCACAATTTATTTGGATGCAGTACAAGGCGAAATTGAGACGCAACTAGGCGATGCATCATCCTGTGTATAGAAACAAGGTACAAAATGTGTAACTAGGAAATGTAAATTCAAGTTTACAGGGAAGTAACTTCCATGTTTCTAGGAAGTAACTCATTGGTTACAAGTAACATTTCTGTTTTAAAAATGCACTGAGACTGTTAAAATTGCTATGAGAATCTAATGCACAGTGAGAAGTAACTTAATGCACAGTGAGAAGTAACTTAATGCATAGTGAGAAGTAACTTAATGTTCCTGAGAAGTAAATCATTGGAGTGTTAGAAGTAACTTCCATGTTTAAAATGCATTGAGACTTCTGTTAAAATTGCTATGAGAATTCCAACACGAGCACTCATGCCTAAGTAAATAGGGAAAGGATATATGCCTCCATTCATGTAAAAATGCACTGAGACTGTTAAAATTGCTATGAGAACCTAATGCACAGTGAGAAGTAACTTAATGCACAGTGAGAAGTAACTTAATGCATAGTGAGAAGTAACTTAATGTTCCTGTGAAGTAACTCATTGGAGTGTTAGAAGTAACTTTTCTGTTTTACTCCAGTACTCATGCATTTTCTATAACTTTTTTCTCAGCAGCACTAGGAAGTAAATTTGGGGTATAAAGGAAGACAAATCAAGAAGGAAGACAGAAAGCAAGACATTACTTACAAAATTTAAATTTCAGCACAGATTCATAACAAATTTGGGGTATGATACAGGAGAATATTTTTCTAGGTTAGTTCTCTTCTTTTTTTTTTGCAGATTGATCTCAAAGAAGACAGAATTTGAACAGAATTTGTGTACCTGTGATATTTTTTTTGAATCTACTCTACTTTCTTCTTCTCCTCCGAGTTGAATCTACTCTACTTTCTTCTTCTCCTCCGAGTTGATGATTTCCTCCTCCCCCTGGTCGTGCTTTCTTTTTCTGATTTTTTTCCGCCGTGGTGGCTGTGTGGGGATGGACGCCACCGGTTGTCCAGGATTGATGGGCTGGTCGTCTCCTCCTTCGAGTTGATGATCTCCTCCTCCCCCTGTTCGTGGTTTCTTTTACTGATTTTTTTCAGCCGTGGCGGCTGCGTGGGGATGGACGCCGCCGGTTGTCCAGGATTGGTGGGTTGGAGAGGGTAAGGAGGCGCGCAGCGCTCTGTCCTAGCCGGGCCCACGCCAGCTGTACCACGCGAAGCGAGAGCCGTGCGTTGCACGCCGCGCGCGTGTGATTTCCTTTTTTGGCAGGGGCGTGCGTTCATGCGGTTCTTTTTACAGTAGAGGCGCGCGTCGCGCGTTAGTACTATCACGAGATCGGTCTCGGTCTAGTCGCGTCCAAAAATAATGGTTTCCCCACTTTGTTTCTTTTTTTTCTTTTTTTCCTGGAGCACTGATTTGCCCACTGTTTCCGGATTGAGATGATACACATTACTACTCACTAACATGTGAGTAAAAAAAGTATACCTATCTATAAATATAAATAAAAAGTATTGCATATGCAGAACTACAATCAACCTGCGTCGATAGTTTTCAAAATAAATTGCTATGTACCCCGTGGACTATTCAAGCTTAGCTTCACTACCTTCGCTCTCGAGCCATCATCGAGTTATAACATCATCTTTGAGTTTTTTAGCATATATCCTTCGTTATCATCTTCGCCGATGTCACGTTGATTTCAGACATGCTCGACAACCATTGCTATTATACCAAGCTGCAGTTAGGGGAGGTGATTTGGAACAATAATATTCCCACCTTCTCACATCTCTTCGATTTATTCTATATTTTCGGAATGTAATGATAGCGCTTGCAACATCTATATCTTTGGAATATAATGATAGAGTTTGCAACATAGATTAAAACAAAAACATAGAATATCCAACTAGTTTACGCTAAATAATATTATGTTAATCCATCCTAATACCAAATTGAGCCTTCACTATTGTGCTTGAAAACCCTGATTTGACCAAAATCCAACCATTCCCCAAGCCCAAAACCCAACCGTCTCCATCTACTCATCATACGATGCCACTAACCCACCATAGCTCCACGTTTTCATTTTTAGTCTTTGTTGCAATCTGACTAAGGCCACTACCCAAAATCTCCAACCAGCGACACGAGATCCACGCTACCATCGCCCGATATAGTCCGTGTTATAACACCTTGAAAATTTCGATTCTAAAATATAAAAACGAAAAATTGGAATAATTAAAAACATTTTCCAAAATTTAGTCATAATTAGATTTCCTTTTTCTTTTCCTGGCTGTGGCAGTGCCAAAAATTTAAATAAATAATTTCAAAGGATAATTTAAAAAGGAATAAAATTCAAACAACATTAAAAGAACCATGATTATGAATTAAAATACATTAAGAAAATACTTTGCAATAAATCAAACAATAACTAATTACTAAAACCTTCTTTTAACTAAATCTTTTAAGAAATAAGATTTTTAGAAAAAGTCTAATATTGCTCCTTGCATGGCCTAGCCCAGCCCACTAAGACCCAAACCCTAATCCTCATAAACTCTTTAAGTCTAATTTAGGTTCCTCAAGTTTTTTCTTTTTTCCTTTTCCTATTGGAATAAGTTCATCTGAGATCCCTTTACTTGTCAACGAATCCGATTTTTGTCCTTCAACCAAAAAACCAGATACACTGAGTCCCTTAACTATTAAAACCGGTGCAATATAGATCCCATAGCGGTTTGGACGACGGTTTTAGCTGACCTGGCGTCTGCGTGGTGAATTTGACTCGGTCTTCATCTGACGTGGCATACGAAACAAAATTTTAAATTTTTAAAAATAAAACAAAATATATGGACCCACATATCAGTCAAATAATAAGATTAACAAATAGTGGGACCCACATGTCAGTGGGCCCCACTTCCTCCGCTCATCCCCTCCCTTCTCTATCTCATCTCCTCATCCCATTCTCTACCCTTCTCCCCACTGATGACTGCGCTGCCGTGACGCTGCCAGAGATCGGGGAGGGTGGTGGAGGTCGAGCTCTACCACAAGCCCACCGTGCCCGTCGGTCTCCTGCTACCGCCCGATGCCAGCGACGACGAGCAGCTGAGCGCGGATGCAGCGGAAGAAGTCATTGGAGTCGGCCAAGCCCCTCTTCGTGCGGCCCTCTTGCTCATCCTCCTCCTCCCTCCCTCAACGACGGCGGGTGTGGCTCGAGAAGGTGACGGTGGCGGCAGCTCAACAACAGCGGGTATGGCTCGGGAAGGTGACAGTGATGACGAGGAGAGTGGACCCGCCGTTGCCGGGCCTCGAGAGCATGGATTCGCTGTCACGGTGCCTTGCCGGGTGCTCCATCAAGGGTGTTGGGAGGAGGGTGAACCCAACTTGCACGGAGTGCTCGTCTAGCCGCCGCCGTGCGCCACCACACGAAGAGCACCAACGTGCGGACGGCATCGTCGAGTGGGAGGAGATGCATTTCCGCTAGCTGGGATCCTCTCGAAATGGTTAACTGGGCGGTGGGGAACCTCGCGCACTGCCGATGATTCTCCCTCATCGCGTACCGCCGCCTCTTCGCTCCCACCGCTGCTGGTGGATCCGAGGTCCATCGCCGCGGGTTGCTGGCTACCTGAATATCTTCTCCCGCTGTTCGCCCGTGCCCTCTAGGCACGGGAGGGAGAGGCAGCGCACACACAGCGGGTGCGGCGGTGAGGGGGGAGTCACCGAGCTGGTGTCGACGGAGGAGTAGGGCGGTGTGGAGAAGAGGACGCTGTCGAGCTAATCTCTGCCACAGTGCCCAGAAGAGAGGGAGATTGGGAGAGAGGAGGAAGAAGAGGAGAGAGTGGGAATGACATGTGGGGCCTACGTGGGCCCTAGCATTTTTTAATTATTTTTTTGTGTAACTGATATTTGGGTCCATGATTTTTATTATTTTCCAAATCAAATTACCACGCAAGCGCCAAATTAATGCCACGTATAACAAAGACCTAGTCAAATTAGCCACGTAGGTGCCACGTCAGTTAAAACCGGGTACAATACTACCGAGGGACCTCCTTTGCACTAGTTTTGTAAGTTGAGGGACCCATTGTATCTAGTTTTTCGGTTAAGGATAAAATCGGATTTAGTGTCAAGTTAAGGGACCTCAAATGAACTTATTCCTTTCCTATTCTCTTCTCCTTCTAACCCAACCCACCAGCCCAACCCACCTGCAGCCCTAGCTAGCTTCATCAATTGGTCGGGCAAGCCAAGCCGAGCCGCTGCCTGCGGCTCGTCGCCCAATCCACCAGAGTCCAGGCTGCCCTGTCCGCCAATGAGCTTGTCGATAGAATCCGCTGTACCTGCAGCTCCTTCCCGCAATTATAAATCGCAGTGCATTAAAAACTGACAAATTTGAGGGTACATAGGTGTTGGTTCATCAAAATGGAGTCCCGCGGGCGCATGCTCTGACGGAAAAAACACTATATGTGCTGGTTGTAGTATTTTCGACACATATAGTACCATCCTTTTTTTTATGTTATATAGTAGTGACACTTACATGAATATATTTTGTCCTATCCTATATTTGGTCTATGTCGATAGTGATTGGCTCGGTACGTCTATCAAAGCGTAGTTTCAAGCTTTCTCCTTTCGCTATGGCCACCCCTACAAGCTTATCATCGGGCTTGTGGTCTCACTGCGCCGTGACTCTTTCACTGTCCTGTGACCTTGGGCAGCCCTTTGCCGTCCTGCACACTTCGCCACATGCATGGCTTTACTTACTCCCGCCACCCTTCGCCAGTGCTCAATTGCTTCTACTGTTATGGCCAAGGCCTTGTGACCTGCCTCCAACAGGGGATATTTCCTATTTATTTTTATTTGGGAACATTTATTGTTAGTATTTTTTTTACTGGATTAAATATTTTGGAAGTCTATTTTTGTGACCAATTTCTGAGGTCTATTCTCCCTCTCTCATACAAATTTTTATTAAGTCCGTTCGTCCTAAATTTATCTAAAGTTGACATATATCTCCTGTTGTTGTGTTCTTTGGGTTTTATCTCTGTTTTCCTTTGTACTTTCGGTTTATCTAGTTTTTGTTTCTTTGTGCGGATGTTTGTGCTTTAGAGCTTCACGAACAGATTTTGATCCTGGATTTGAGGGAGGCTAGTTGGGCTTACTTTCATGTAGCACACACTTTTTGTTCAAATTATTATATACTTATAAAGCTAGCTATCCATATGACTTTTAGATCACTTAATTATTTGTTATACCCTGAATCATTGTCAAGTGGTCAACCATTGGTTCAACTATCATGATCACGTCTGAACAACATGGGCTAGGTGAGAGTAGTTCATCCTGTTGAATCATATCTCATAAACGATGAAGCATATTGGAGGCATGTCACGAGTACCTTCGATCGAGTCACCAAAACCTACCCATAGCTGCCTGGGCGAATCACAGGCGGCAAAGGCTCAATTGCTGCGAAAATGAACTCACCAAGGCGAAGTGCTGGGCGAAGCCAAGGACCTTTGACCTGGAGACGATAACCAAGACTCGATGGCCGTGAAGACTATCATCGGGGCAAAGTAATGGGCGAAGCCGAGTACCTTCACCCCGGAGCAGTGGCCTTCGCCCTCAAGGCATCAAGACCAAGCCTCAAGCAGGCCATACGGCCCATGGAGGCCCACTTGGTGGCCCACGGAGAGACTCAAGGCCATATTGTCTATAATTACAGTCATAAATGTTGCTATCATGAGGGTAGCCATGTAAATTCCTCTGTACTTAGTAACCTGGGTGCATGGGTCTGTACTAAACCTATAAATAGGCCCCACAGGGCATGTATGGGGCATCTGAAGAATTTTAAACAAATATTAATATACTATTTTACCTTTCCATGAGAGAGTGAACCTGCCTTTCTCGGTAGACGCAGTTGTATTTCGACAACAGCTGGTGCCGACTGTGGAGAACCCAGGTCGAAACCGCTAATGCCACCAAAGAAGTCGGTGCGTGAGAGAGTGGTGACAAAAAGGAAAGAAGGTGAAGCGGAGGTCGAGGGGGGTGAGCGAAGCCGAAGAGCCTGCAAGAAGCGAAGCCGGGATGGAATCATCAAGAGCCACCATGCCGAAGCCTCAGAGTTTGCAGGGGACGAAGCGGCACACCAAGTTGGAGCCACAACTTAGACTTAGGCTCTGACCGCTGCCACAACCGCTGCGGACGTGGAGGTCGACGTGTCGTCAGAGCAGAGAGCGGAGATGGAAGCTATGCGACAAGACATGAGAAGGCTGCATGACACACTTCGTCAAATGCAAGAGTAACATCAAGCCCCTCAGGGTGCCGCAATTGGGCTAGGGGAGCCACGTAGGTGATTCAACCAAATGCCTGTCACACCCTGATTTTCGTTTCAGGGACTTATAAATTATTTAATAAATTATTCCTAGAATTTATATTAAATATTCATTAATCTAGAAGTGAAGTTAAATGTGGGAAATGAAATTTCTTAAATAAAACATGGCTGGATTTAATTTTTATTAAATTCTCCATGGTTAATTCTACTCTCTGGAATTTTCTCAGATTTTTCAGAGCTCAATTACTGATTTTAATCATACAAAGAACATTTCAGTAATTATGTAAATAATAAATTAATCATCTAATTGTCTGTTTATAATTTTGTTAAATAATTTGGGTGTTTAAGTATTTGCAAGATTTTTCTTGGAATTATTTGAATATTAGAAGTATTTTTAACAATTCAAAGATAATTGTAATGATTAATTTATTTGGAAAAATAATTAAAAGTCCTCTCTCTTTCTTGGGCCAAATCTGCAAAGTTTACTTTGGTCCTATCTTTTATCTTTTCTCTTCCTGTAGGCCCTTTCCCTCCCCAAAGTTTGCCTTGCCTCTCTCTTCAATCGGGCCGAGTTAAGGAAGCTCAGTAGGAAGTCTGCTTTACGTCCCTCATGCTACAGTGCTTTTTCAACCTCCAGACAGAGCCGGCCGAGACCGTGCGCACTGTAGCAGCACCCCATCCCACGTCAAATCTGACCTCCCCGTTGCTCCGCTTCCAAAATTAGTTGCAGGAACGGATTCGCCTCGATCTCCTCTTTCTTTCTCCCATGAAATCCCCTTGAAACTCGAAGTAAATCGCGCGGATTTGACGAAGATTGGAGCTTTCCTTTTGCCGGCCAACTTTTGCCTTCCGCCACCAAATCCCGTTGTTTCCGAGCCGATCTCTCCCTCCTCCGCCTATATAAACGATGCCCGGGGACTCCTCTCTCGTTTCCACCCCTTGCCCTAGCTTGCCGCCGCCCGAGACCTCCTCCCCGCGCGCGCCTTCTCTCTCCACCGCTGGGCGCCGCTTCAACCGCCTTTTTCCGCCGCCTCGGCCGACATCGTCCTACGTCTCCACCATCCTCGGCACTGCACCGGCCGTGCGAAGCTCGGACACCACTTCTCCTCCACCGAAACCCAGCGGTTTCCGTTGTCACCGTGAAGATGTCGCCGCCTCCAGGATTTTACTCTCCGACGGAGTCCTGCCACTTCTTCCGTAGTCTCCTAGCCTCACCGAAGCCTCCGTTGGAGTCACAGCACCGAGTAGAAGCCCGTCCGTCTCTCCTCTTTCACCAAAGATCGCCGGAACGCTGTTGTCACTGTCAAGCTAACATCGTCGCTGCCTCTACCTCGCCGCCGGTCATCTTTCGTCGTCGTCCATCATCGCGCCGCCCCTCGGTGAGCTCCTCTCGTTGTGCTCCCTCTCCTGGTGTCCCCTGTGTCCGTCGTTGCGTTGCCGTTCGCCATCACCGTCGTCCTCCCGTGCTCGCCGGTGTCGATCCTACGTGATCGCCACATCGTTGCCGATGTCATTGCCTCCTCACTGCCACCTCACCCTCCTCGCTTGCGTTGCCGCTTGCCTGTCCTACCCATGTGACATCTATCAAGGTACAATTTAAGCCGTCCGCTCTAGGTCAAAATCCGGTCAATCGATCTCCGCCATCCAAAATCAATATAGATCATTTTCCCTCTCTCTTCAATGACATATTGTTCCTTTTTGCTATATGTCATCTACCAAATTTTATTCAATCTTTTTTCTGGAGGATGTTTTAATCTTTTCTCTCAGTTATAAATTATTTGTAAATTGTTTAATTAATTTGGAATAGTCTTCAAATTGTTTAATTAATTTGGAATAGTCTTCTCTTTAATAGGTTTAATTGGACTAAATCTTGTAAAATTCATAACTAATTCATATGAAGACGGAATGAGGCCGTTCAAGTCTCATAATTCATCTAAAATCATGATCTACATATTTTTTTAGTTTTTATGTACTGCTTATTTGGAGTTTCTTAGTCTTTTTCCTCGTTTTATGTGTTAGCTTATCGTTTCTGTCGTTTCGGAGGTTCGTGTGAGGTCGGAAGTATTCCAGAAGACTAATTGAAGACGGATTATTGCATGGCAAGTCACACAGATCCTAAACACAATCCTTTGAGCATGATGATCCTATATTTAAATTCTCTATTTATTTCAAATGTACATTTATTTTCGAATGTCATTGGGTGGTGTGAACCTACTCCTTTGTTATGATCAGTTTGTATTGATTATCCTATTCCTTGATCCCTTGGGTTATAAATTTGACTAGTTGGACTTTATATATTGGTTCAGCTAGATATTAGATATAATTGCTTAGCGATGCTTAGAGACATTAGTACACTAATGGGATAATTAATGTTTCACTTATATCTTAATGATGGCTATTTAATAGTAGCTCACGATGGTCAATCGTGATTGATAAATTAATTAACTTGCCAACTAAAACTTGACTAATGGTGGGTTGTGAGCACATGGTTGGAGATGAGATTTGGATAGTTGTGCTCATGACAATTAAGGACCGGTTCACGAGCTATCTTTGTGAAACATTAACCGTACTAACCACAAGGCAGAGTAGGCAACGACTTTACCCTTGGTATAACATGGTTCTTAGCGGCGCACCAGACTGAGAAATAGCGACAAGTCCATGGGGGTCACTGGGGAGTCCATACCTTTGGGTTTAAGGGGGAGATTATGATCCAGGAACGGTGCACTGCTTTGCGTTGTGTTATGTTGGGGATACTGTCACAGTCTCGTTTCGAGGTACCGTGGTGGTACTAAGGGCATGGTAACATGTTATGGGGTTGTGTCTTGTGGGTACAGTGGTACACCTCTAGCTAGAGTAAAACTATTTGAATAGCCGTGCCCGCGGTTATGGACGGGTCTAACAATGTTTGTTGTGATTAGTCCCACACTACTCATTAATAATATAAGGTGATAAATGGTAATAATTGGTTTAGCTCCTGGTTTGGAATGATTAATTCCTGGTTTGGAGATTAGGTCTGTGCAACCGGGCATAGTTGTTCAGTGATGGTTTGGGCCTGTACAACATAGGGTGTTGTTCAGTGTTGATTAATATTGTTTAATTAATTACTCAACTGTTTTACAAATTCTCAACTCTTTGTTAAATGCCGTGTTCACAAAAGAGCCCTATATTATTGCCATCCTTTGGTATCCTTGTGCACTTGCATATTTGCTGTGTGGCTTGCTGAGTATTCCATGTACTCACCCTTGCAATAATCAATCAACCTCAGTTGAAGAAAGTTGCGAAGGAGAAGACATTTGGCTTATACCCCAGTTGAGTTGCCTATGGGAGTGGAGCTGAAGCCATCGCTAGATCGTTTTTCCGTTGTTGTTTTCTTTTCTTGTGTGTAACGTTATTAAATTGTCGATTTGTGTACCTCAATTGATTCTTGGACGAGGATTTAATGCACAAAATAGTTCGGAAATTACTTGTGAATTTCTGGGCGTGACAATGCCCCCATCCAATCTCAAGCCCCTAGGATGGTTTCCTCCTTCGCGCCGCCATAACTGGGCTTTTCGCCACAGTACTAACAAGGTTTGATGTTAAGGGTAAGCGGCGTAAAGAAACTACCTTTAAGCTGGGGATTGCTGAACCATCCGATTCCCCACAATTCCAGTACCTAGCAATCACAAGATATTCGGGTGAAACCGATCCATGTGAATTCCTGTTGATCTACGAGTCGATGATCGAAGCAACTCATGGCGATGAGAATACCAAGGCCAAGTGTAACACCCTGAGAAAATTCCTAAATAAAAATACACCGACCAAAACTCATCTCTGATTTATTTTTATAATTTTGCGATATGCCGATAATTTCTTTATTTGTTTTATGCTAGTGCCAAACTTTTATTGAAAATTTCCAATTTTTCTACTCCTCTGATTTTTTGTCCCAAGATTTTCTCCCTGACCGAAAGTAGTTTTGCTCCGAAAAGTCCGCTTAAACTCCCTCTCCCGTGGCCTTCTTGCTGTAAGCCTTTTTCCCTAGAAAAGTCCATGTTGCCTTCCCAAGCCACTCATTCCTGTTGGGTTAGCAATAAAGGATAAAGTCCAATCCTCCTCCCTAGAACTGTTTTCGGCGACGACGTCGCCGCGTGCCGTGTTGAGTTGTGATTCAAATTGATATAAAGGCTGACTTCGGACGGAGCGAAGCGGAGGCCTGTTGCCGGAGGCTTGGGATGCGCTCCTGCTCCCGGGGACGCCAGGGGGTGCGGGGACGAAGCCCCCGCGGTATGGATCATCACCCTTTACGGTTTCACCTTTGTATATACTACTAGCAAGCATGCGCGCGTGTGCAGGCCACCGATACATCGTCGTCGTCTACACCTTCCTCCCCTCGCTAGCAGCCAGGCCGTTCACCAACCTTAGCCGCACGCCCGGGCGAAACATTGAAAGCACTTCAATGGCTGGCTTCCACACTCGGAGGCTATAAAAGCCGATTGGGTTCGAACACGCCACACTGCCTCACCTCATCGTGTTCCTCTATCCCTCTCCGACCAGCCCCTTCACCCTCTCCCCACGATGCGCGTAGCCGCCGCCTTGCCATGAGCTAGACTTAGGTTGGGCAAGTGGAATGGCAGGCAGCTGCGCCGGGAGAGGTAGGGAAGTGTGTAGCTCGGTCGAACGAACGAACGGTTCAAACGATCGGAACGTTAGAACGAAAACCTTTGATGTAATCACTAAAACTTGAGCTAAAAACGTGAAAACCAAACCCGGCTGACCTCGGACGAACACGGGGAGCTCGAGGACGATCCGCGCGCCTTAGCCGTACCTCGACGACCGGAGCTCACTCGGTGTGCCACTACCCGGCTGCCGCAAGGTGAGCGTCTACCTCCTCTGTTTTCTTTTGCTCGCCTTATTCCTTGCCGTCTTTCCTTGTTTTGTTGTGTTTCTGCGGCGTCGCCACCGTGCCCGCAGCGCGTTGCCTCCGCCGGCCGCGCACCGCGCCGCCGCACCCGGCCGCCACCATGCGCGTCGCCCCGGTAGGCGCCGCCCCAGCCACCGGCCGCTGAGGCACGTCGACTAGCCGCCGTGTCCGGCCACCGGCCACCGCCCCGGCCGGCCGCCGCCACTATGCCCTCCTCCTCCTCCTCCTGTCGCCTCTGTGTGTGTGTGAGAAAGAGAAAAACGAGATAGAGAAGAAGAGAAGGAGAGAGAGGCTTATACACGGGTCCCACATCCATTTAAAAAACAAAACAGATCCTGCACATGAGGAGATAAGGGCAGTCCCACCCGTTAGACCTTTTTCCTTTTCTTTGATTTGAAACTTTTCCAACCTTTCGAATTCTGTATCTCCCTCGTTTTAAGTCGGATTTGAACGAAACTTTCGTCAAAATCTTTCTAAAATCAAGATCTACTCAATGGCACTGGTTTGGTTATTTTTCGATTTTTCTAGAATTTTTGGCTCTTTTATGTGTTGGCAAATAGTATGTGACTTTATTATGCAACCGGATACGGTACATTTGCGAGGAGGAAACCGAGCTAGTTGAGGACGAACCCCCGATTGAGCAAGGCAAGTCACTACGCACCTCTCTTGAACACGTTGATCCTACTTTTATAAATATGTTGGTTATAAATAAAATTGCATGCTAATATTAAAATCGGTACCTACACTTGTTTAAGCCTTACCTTTGAAATTTTCTATCCTTATGTATTTACATTCCTTTGTTACCTGTGTATATTAATTTATGCGTAATTATTTATCTACTGCTTAGCCCTGCTTATATAGACGTTATACATTCTGCATATGGGACATGTGAATGTGGGAATACTAGTCACTCGACGGGAGTGGTTGTTGGAAATTGGGTGGAGACATAAGCGCCATCCACAACACGGAAACTTTTGTGAAAATCCAAAAACTTAATTGAACAAAAATGATTTCGACTGGGGCGGCACGAATAGAATATGGGTGGTTCTGGGAACGGTAAGCCGCCGACCCTAGTCAGTTAAGGACCGAGTCAAGAAGCTAAACAGGAAACGAACCGAGTACGACCACACTTCTTGAGTGGGGTTAGACCCGGTGGACTAGGTTATTCTCGTGGGGTGGCACCCCAGACATGGTAGGTTCTAGATATCGGTATGAAAATGTGGAAGAGTGTGGTTTAATGAGGTCAAAGTTTTATATATGTATAATGTAACCTTTAATCTCGGGAGTGCCAGGAATCCCCTCACAACCGACTCGAGGTAGGAATGTGGCGTCGGGGGTGCAATGGGGATTCATAGTCCTTGGAGCGGGTGCCACCATGCGAGGGTAACTGAAAAACCGGGCCGTGACAAGTCTCATGTGTTGGGTGCGTCACGGAGTGTGGGATTAAAAGCGTACATCCACTGCAGTGTGAGTAAATTAAACTATTCGAATAGCCGTGCTCGCGGTTAATGAGCGCCGGGACTTGTATTACTCTTGACTAGACTCACATGCTTTTAAATTATTTAGAATAGGTTGGGATAAATAAAACATGTGTAACCTTGCCCCATGTGCGGGAAGGTTGAATTGCGATGAAGGAACTCCTAAATAAATGATGACATTTACATAGCGACATTTTGCCATGGTTAAATCTGCTAGGTCATAGGCTTGTGAAATAATTTGCAAAAACTGGCTTCACGCAAATAAACCGAAACCTGCCTTGGATCCCTATACGCATTTGTTGCATTTCTATAGTGGTGACTTGCTGAGTACGGTTAGTACTCACCCTTGCATATTTCTACCCTTTTAGTTTTTGATGTGAGGACATGCCAGTCGAATTGATCCCCGAGGAGGGGGATGGTATGGAGGAACCATAGGGACTAATTCCCAGTCGATGCCTGTGGAGTATGGGTGGCCCGCCGCAGCCTCACTTCCGCTATCCTATCTTATTCTATCTTATTCTATGTTATTTGGTATTGTATCTGGCCAGACACGGCCTATTAGTTCCTACTCAGGTTCCCATGTACTATTTGGTATTGTAAGACTATGTGATGCAGACTGTGTGTACCAGATGTGTAATGTGTGTATACCAACCTACCGATCCAGGGAGTTGGTATTTGTAAACACATATGGTTTCCTGTGCTATAAAATCAGGGCCGACAAACTTGGTATCAGAGCCTGCAGCTGTAGGATTAGACCCCTTAGCGCCCACCATCCGAGACTTTGTTTTGGTGTAGCCTCACATAAGTGCACCCTGCCTTACCAAAACAATATTAATTGCAAAACTCTACTTCGCTACCCCGTTGCTCGTGATTTATTAGAACTTTAATTAAGTTATTGACTTCTTGCTTAATGTTTGTAGATGAACTTCACTTTCCACGGCCAGTACGCCCTTCAGCAGCTTCGAAACCAGCGCTTCTTCCTGGTCTGTTGGTACGGTGAGAACCTCGCTGAGGTTGACCACCTCCATTACCTGCTTCGCGAGGCTAACTCCATCATCTCGAACCTCCGGGAGAGGTACGAGCTGCTCGGTGAGTGGTGCGACAGCCAGGAGCACCAGATTTCTGAGCTGGAGCACGCGCTCGCCACACTCCGCCAGCAGACCGCACCAGTCCACTCGGCACCGGCTCCACCCCCGACTACCACTCTACTGCGACGCTTCCCGGCGTCTACCTCGACCTTCACGCCACTCGGGGCCCCAGGTTCTGACCCAGCTCCACCGCCGACCAGCACCATCAGCACCAGCTTCGCCGTTGCCTTCAGCCCACGGTCTACACCAGCAGCAGGGGCCGGCCGGGCCACTGCCACCCGCTCCCGCACGGCTGCACCGACGTTCATGCAGTACCTGGCCGCACTCCGTGCTTCGGCAGCCACGGCATCGACTACTGGGAGCCCCGCTACCCGCTCCTCGACTCCTGCTCAGGGGGTGGGACTCACCCGTGCTACCGGCACAGCACTGCTCTTCGCCACCACTACCACCACCGCTCCCATCACGGCAGCTACCCAGGCGATGTGGTGATCGGTGTGGCGCCACCCCCGCCACCAGTGTTGCGTGATTTCCCGGTAGCACCGACTACTGCAGCTCTCACCGCACTAGAAAGTGGCACCCTCAACGACATCATCAGGTCCGTCATACCTGCCGAGGAGGACCCAGAGGAGAGTGTTGTGGAGATCGACGAGCCCTTCGTCGAGGCCTCCTCCGACCCAGCAGCACGCAGGGGACGCCGGAGCTGCGGTGACCCGGCCACGTCCGGGAAACGCCGCCGCAGCGGCCTCCTCCGCGGCACCACCTCGGGCTATGACGGTGATCGTGAGTTCGATGAGACTGCCCCTCGTAGCCGCAGCCGCTCCCCTTGCCGCATGGGAGACGAGGCCAGTCGCGACCCGGCCATGGACCCGCGCGTGGAGTGGGTTCTGCCTTAGGCAGAAACCGTTGCGCGCCGTGTACTAGACTCGCTTTGGTGGTCCTCTGGACAGCGAGCCTGTTCCCACTCACCACTACTTAGACTCAGTAGACGCTGAGGTGTTTATTACTGTATTGTACCCCTCTAATCTGCGTTTGAGCAGAAGAGGTCACACCTTCCTATTTTGCATCGTCATGTATGTAGTTGTACCTCCTCCCCTTACTCTAGCAGGGGGAGTAGGATGTACTTAGGCTTTGCACCAGTGCATCTGATTATATTATTATGAGTTATGCTGTGTTTATGAAAGTGTTTGTCTCACAACAGATAAGACAACCTGAACAACATTCAAGCTGCTATACCATAAACAACCCTACCCCCTTACGCTAACATTGCCTAAGCTACCCTGCTCTCAGATGGTGAACCGTAGGACCACGGGATCGGGCTCCGGATCAGCCCGTACGCGCGATGCGACGCCGCCGCCACCTCCACCCCCCAGCATCGCAGAGTTGATGGCAACTCAGAACATGCTGATGCGAGGCATGCTCGACATGCTTAACAATGGAGGGTCCGGGAACCATACGGCCCAATCCGGGTCCGCCGGAGCAACGGCTGGGGCCAGGCGGCACGCGCCCAGCTATGGAGAGTTCATAAGGACCAGGCTGCCAACTTTCTCAGAGGCCGCAGAACCACTAGAAGCAGAAGATTGGCTGTGCACTGTGGTAAAGAAGTTGGAACTAGTGCGAGCCGACGAAGAAGATAAGGTTCGGTACGCCACTAGTCTGCTTGAAGGAACCGCTAGTGATTGTTGGGAGACTTGCAAGAAATCTCGCACAGCAGACGCGGACGAGCCAGACTGGAAGGAATTTACTGAAGCCTTTCGAGAAGCGTACATCCCGGCGGCCCTTATTAAATTGAAAAGAGATGAGTTTAGGGCCTTGACCCAGGGGGACCTGAGCGTGCAGGACTACCTCAACAAGTTCATAACAAGTAGCCCGCTATGCACCATAGGACCTCCCGGACAAAGACGAAAAGGTCGGTAAGTTCCTGAACGGATCGTAGTCAGCTGATTACGCAGGACCATGACACTTTCCAAGGACTGGTCAACAAGGCGCTCCGAAAAGAAGCTGATAACAAGATAGTGAATGCCAACAGGAAGCGCAAATTCGCAGTCCTCAAGAGCAAGCAGCAGCAGCAAGGGCAAAAGCTTAAAACTAATACCGGGCAAGTGTGGAAGCCAGTATACTCTGGCTCTTTCCGCCCCGCATCTACCCTCACCATACCCACCGTCCGCCCCACTGCAATACTCCGCACTCCTACTTCCACCATCCCCGGCTCTGGCACTACAAACATGAACTACTTCAACTGCGGTAGAGCAGGCCACTTCTCCAGAGAATGCCCCATGCCCAGAAAAATTCCCTCCCAATTCCAAACAAATCCCGCCCCCGTCCGCGGTACTCTTACACCCTCTGCACCCCGGGCAGCCCCGCAGGCCCCAGTTCGGGCCCGGTCCGCGTCATCTGTTGCTCATGGCCGCGTGAACCACGTGCATGCGGAGGAGGCCCAGGAAGATCAGGGCGTTCTTCTCGGTACGTTCTCTATAAACTCTATCCCGGTTTTGGTTCTTTTTGACTCTGGTGCATCTTATTCTTTCATCTCTCCAAAAGTCGTTTGATGCCATCAACTTGGGCTTTCTGAGTTAAATAAACCTATGGTCATACACTCACCAGGGGGGATTTGGTGGTAACCCGGGTTTGCAAAAATGTGCCGCTCCTTTTGCAAGGGACGGTGATCCCCACCACTTTAATAGTCCTCCCCTCTCAGCACCTTGACATTATTTTGGGCATGGATTGGCTATCCAAATATCGAGGAACCCTTGACTGTGCCCGAAGAACCATCTCACTAGCCACCCAAGGCGCCAACCCTGTAAGAATTGAGATCGGACCCCTCAAACCGGTGTCTGGAGACCAAAAGGCTGTTCTAGCCTCCCTTACCTTGGAAGAAACCCCCGTGGTTCGGGAATACCGAGACGTTTTTCCAGAGGAACTGCCAGGAATGCCCCCTGACAGAGATATAGAATTTATCATAAACTTAATGCCCGGTACTGCACCAATAGCCAAGCGACCCTATAGGATGCCTACCAACGATTTAGAGGAACTTAAGAAACAAATTCAGGAACTCCAGGACAAGGGATTTATCCACCCTAGTTCTTCTCCATGGGGTGCCCCGGTGCTGTTCGTTAAAAAGAAAGATGGTAGCCAAAGGATGTGCGTGGACTATCGCTCACTGAACGAAGTCATGGTCAAAAATAAATACCCCCTCCCTAGAATCGATGATCTATTCGACCAACTTCAAGGGGCAAGTGTATTCTCAAAAATCGACCCCCGTTCCGGCTATCACCAACTCAAGGTATGCCCGGAAGATGTTCCCAAAACCGCCTTCTCCACTCGCTACGGGCTCTATGAGTTCTTGGTCATGGTGTTCGGATTGACCAACGCCCCCGCTTATTTCATGAACCTTATGAATAGAGTATTCATGGAATACCTTGACAAGTTCGTCGTGGTGTTCATAGATGATATACTAATCTACTCCAAAACCGAGAAAGAACACGCGACCCACCTACGAATAGTGTTGGAAAAATTAAGGGAACACCGGCTGTATGCCAAGTATAGTAAGTGCGAGTTTTGGGTTAAGGAGGTGAGTTTTCTAGGCCATGTCATTTCAACTGGAGGAGTAGCGGTAGACCCAACCAAAGTGGACGCAGTTACTAAGTGGCCAGTACCTCGAAGTGTAACCGAGGTACGGAGCTTCCTTGGTCTAGCTGGGTATTACCGCAGATTCATCGAAGGATTTTCTCAAATCGCCCGCCCTATGATGCAACTGCTCAAAAAGGGGAAAAAGTATGACTGGACCGAGAAATGTCAAAGTAGCTTTGACCAGCTAAAAGCCAAATTAACTTCGGCCCCCATCCTTGTCTTGCCCGACATCGGGAAAGACTTCGAAGTTTACTGTGATGCTTCTCGTCATGGATTAGGAGGTGCACTAATGCAGGACGGCAAGGTAGTCGCCTATGCGTCACGCCAGTTAATACCTCATGAAGAGAACTACCCCACCCACTATTTGGAACTGGCATCCGTAGTTCATGCCCTCAAGATTTGGAGGCACTATCTGATCGGTAACCGCTGTAATATATTCACCGATCACAAAAGCCTCAAGTACATCTTTACTCAGGCTGACCTCAACCTACGCCAAAGAAGATGGCTAGAGTTACTTAAGGATTATGACTTGGGCATCCACTACCATCCAGGCAAGGCTAATGTGGTAGCTGACGCCTTAAGCAGGAAACCCGCATGTAACATGCTAAGGGCCCAAAACCTACTGCCCACCTTGGAAGCTGAGTTCGCCCACCTCAACCTAACCGTGGCGAAGCAAGGGAGTGTAACAAACCTGGAGATTCAGCCCCAACTCCCTGCCCAAATCAAAGACAGCCAAAATCAAAGCAAGGAGGTAGAAAAGATTAAGGATCAGATGAAGGGAGGAAAGGCCAAAGAATTTAAGCAAGGAATCCTTTGGTATAAACATCGGTTGTTCGTGCCCGCCGGGAAGAATTTCTGAAAGACCATCCTCACGGAAGCCCACGATTCGGCCTACTCCATCCACCCTGGAAGCACAAAAATGTACCGAGATATAAAGCAAGAATATTGGTGGCCAGGGATGAAACGGGACGTTGCGGAATACGTCGCCGTATGCGACGTCTGCCAAAGGGTCAAGGCTGAACACCAGTGCCCTGCTGGGTTGTTGTAGCCACTAAAAATCCCGGAATGGAAGTTTGACGAAATCGGTATGGATTTCATAGCGGGTCTACCCAAGACCGTTTCAGGTTGCGATTCCATCTGGGTAATCATAGACCGCCTGACGAAGGTAGCCCGTTTTATACCAGTTAGGACAACCTACAGTGCGGCTCGATTAGCCGAGTTGTTTATAGCCAAAATAGTATGCCTCCATGGTGTCCCGAAGCGGATTATTTCAGACCGAGGCACGTAGTTTACCTCTCACTTTTGGGATCGGTTCCATGAAGCTCTGGGCAATCACCTTGCCTTTAGCACAGCCTACCACCCCCAGACCGATGGTTAGATGGAGAGAACCAACCAAATTCTAGAGGATATGTTGCGTGCTTGCGCTATCGATTTCACAATGGACTGGGAGAAATGTCTGCCCTATGCGGAATTTTCATATAACAATAGCTACCAAGCAAGCTTGAAAATGTCCCCCAACGAGGCATTGTACGGTCGGAAATGCCGTACCCCATTGATGTGGTTAGAAGTTGGGGAGGCCTCCGTCTTCGGACCCGACATCGTGCGAGAAGCTGAAGAAAAGGTGCGATTAATAAGGGACCGCCTTCAAGCCGCCCAAGCTGGGCAGAAGAGTTATGCGGACACTAGGCGATGGGAGTTAACTTTTGAGGTTGGGGATTACGTGTATCTCAAGGTATCACCCCTACGAGGGACCAAGCGTTTTAAGGTAAAAGGCAAGCTGGCTCCGCATTATGTGGGACCATATCCAATAATAAGCCAACGTGGCCAAGTCGCCTATGAGTTAAAACTACCAGAAACCTTATCCGACGTCCACCCCGTGTTCCACGTTTCTCAACTAAAAGAATGCCTCCGCGTACTAGAAGAGCACACCTCGGTGGAAACCCAAGAAGTAAGCCCCGACCTCACATATCCGGAGAAACCAATCAAAATCTTAGAAGAAGCGGAAAGGAGAACCCGTTCTAAAACCATTAAATTGTACAAAGTCCAGTGGAGCAATCACTCGGAAGATGAAGCCACCTGGGAACGAGAGGAATACCTCAAGGGTAGATACCCCGACCTATTCTCCTAGAACAGGTAAGCAATCTCGAGGATGAGATTATTTTTAGGGGGGTAGGTTTGTAATACCCTGAGAAAATTCCTAAATAAAAATACACCGACCAAAACTCATCTCTGATTTATTTTTATAATTTTGCGACATGCCGACAATTTCTTTATTTGTTTTATGCCAGTGCCAAACTTTTATTGAAAATTTCCAATTTTTCTACTCCTCTGATTTTTTTTGATTTTTGTCCCAAGATTTTCTCCCTGACCGAAAGTAGTTTTGCTCCAAAAAGTACACTTAAACTCCCTCTACTGTGGCCTTCTTGCTGCAAGCCTTTTTCCCTAGAAAAGTCCATGTTGCCTTCCCAAGCCACTCATTCCTGTTGGGTTGGCAATAAAGGATAAAGTCCAATCCTCCTCCCTAGTACTGTTTTCGGCGACGACATCGCCGCATGCCGTGTTGAGTTGTGATTCAAATTCATATAAAGGCCGACTTCGGACGGAGCGAAGCGGAGGCCCATCGCCGGAGGCTTGGGACGCGCTCCTGCTCCCGGGGACGCCAGGGGGTGCGGGGACGAAGCCCCCGCGGTATGGATCATCACCCTTTACGGTTTCACCTTTGTATATACTACTAGCAAGCATGCGCGCGTGTGCAAGCCACCGATACATCGTCGTCGTCTACACCTTCCTCCCCTCGCCAGCAGCCAGGCCGTTCACCAACCTTAGCCGCACGCTCGGGCGAAACATTTAAAGCACTTCAATGGCTGGCTCCCACACTCAGAGGCTATAAAAGCCGATTGGGTTCGAACACGCCACACTGCCTCACCTCATCGTGTTCCTCTATCCCTCTCCAACCAGCCCCTTCACCCTCTCCCCACGATGCGCATAGCCACCGCCTTGCCATGAGCTAGACTTAGGTTGGGCAAGTGGAATGGCAGGCAGCCGCGCCGGGAGAGGTAGGGAAGTGTGTAGCTCGGTCGAACGAACTAACGGTTGAAACGATCGGAACGTTAGAACGAAAACCTTTGACGTAATCACTAAAACTTGAGCTAAAAACCTGAAAACCAAACCCGGCGGACCTCGGACGAACACCGGGAGCTTG
This sequence comes from Oryza punctata, assembly GCA_000573905.2. Classification (NCBI taxonomy): domain Eukaryota; kingdom Viridiplantae; phylum Streptophyta; class Magnoliopsida; order Poales; family Poaceae; genus Oryza; species Oryza punctata. The sequence continues at coordinate 19,585,774 of CM002493.2, read as the reverse complement.
AGGACGATCCGCGCGCCTGAGCCGTACCTCGACGACCGGAGCTCACTCGGTGTGCCGCTACCCGGCTACCGCAAGGTGAGCGTCTACCTCCTCTGTTTTCTTTTGCTCGCCTTCTTCTTTGCCGTCTTTCCTTGTTTTGTTGTGTTTCTGCGGCGTCGCCACCGTGCGCGCAGCCTCGCCGTGCCACCATTCTAGCTGCCTCCGCACTAGTCGCCGCCGCGTGCAGCCACCGGTCATGCAAGCCGCGCCCGTAGCGCGCCGCCGCACCCAGCCACCACCATGTGCGTCGTCCCGGCAGGCACCGCCCCAGCCACCAGCCGCTGGCACGCGTCGACTAGCCACCGCACCCGGCCACTGCCCCGGCCAGCCGCCGCCACCATGCCCTCCTCCTCCTCCTCCTGTCGCCTCTGTGTGTGTGTGAGAATGAGAAAAACGAGATAGAGAAGAAGAGAAGAAGGGGAGAGAGAGAGGCTTATACACGGGTCCCACATCCATTTAAAAAACAAAACAGAACCTGCACATGAGGAGATAAGGGCAGTCCCACCCGTGTGACCTTTTTCCTTTTCTTTGATTTAAAACTTTTCCAACCTTTCGAATTCTGTATCTCCCTCATTTTAAGTCGGATTTGAACGAAACTTTCATCAAAATCTTTCTAAAATCAAGATCTACGCAATGGCACTGGTTTGGTTATTTTTCAATTTTTCTGGACTTTTTGGCTCTTTTATGTGTTGGCGAATAGTATGTGACTTTATTATGCAGCCGGATACGGTAGATTTGCGAGGAGGAAACCGAGCTAGTTGAGGACGAACCCCCGATTGAGCAAGGCAAGTCACTATGCACCTCCCTTGAACACGTTGATCCTACTTTTATAAATGTGTTGGTTATAAATAAAATTGCATGCTAATATTGAAATCGCGTACCTACACTTGTTTAAGCCTTACCTTTGAAATTTTCTATCCTTATGTATTTACATTGCTTTGTTACCCGTGTATATTAATTTATGCGTGATTATTTATCTACTGCTTAGCCCTGCTTATATAGACGTTATACATTCCGCATATGGGACACGTGAATGTGTGAATACTAGTCACTCGACGGGAGTGGTTGTTGGAAATTGGGTGGAGACATAAGCGCCACCCACAGCACGAAAACCTTTGTGAAAACCCAAAAACTTAATTGAACAAAAATGATTTCGAGTGGGGCAGCACGAATAGAATATGGGTGGTTCTGGGAACGGTAAGCCGCCGACCCTAGTCAGTTAAGGACCGAGTCAAGAAGCTAAACAGGAAACGAACCGAGTACGACCACACTTCTTGAGTGGGGTTAGACCCGGTGGACTAGGTTATTCTCGTGGGGTGGCACCCCAGACATGGTAGGTTCTAGATATCGGTATGAAAATGTGGAAGAGTGTGGTTTAATGAGGTCAAAGTTTTATATATGTATAATGTAACCTTTAATCTCGGGAGTGCCAGGAATCCCCTCACAACCGACTCGAGGTAGGAATGTGGCGTCGGGGGTGCAATGGGGATTCATAGTCCTTGGAGCGGGTGCCACCATGCGAGGGTAACTGAAAAACCGGGCCGTGACAAGTCTCATGTGTTGGGTGCGTCACGGAGTGTGGGATTAAAAGCGTACATCCACTGCAGTGTGAGTAAATTAAACTATTCGAATAGCCGTGCTCGCGGTTAATGAGCGCCGGGACTTGTATTACTCTTGACTAGACTCACATGCTTTTAAATTATTTAGAATAGGTTGGGATAAATAAAACATGTGTAACCTTGCCCCATGTGCGGGAAGGATGAATTGCGATGAAGGAACTCCTAAATAAATGATGACATTTACATAGCGACATTTTTCCATGGTTAAATCTGCTAGGTCATAGGCTTGTGAAATAATTTGCGAAAACTGGCTGCACGCAAATAAACCGAAACCTGCCTTGGATACCTATATGCATTTGTTGCATTTCTATAGTGGTGACTTGTTGAGTACGGTTGGTACTCACCCTTGCATATTTCTACCCTTTTAGTTTTTGATGATGAGGACATGCCAGTCAAACTGATCCCCGAGGAGGGGGATGGTATGGAGGAACCATAGGGACTAATCCCCAGTCGATGCCTGTGGAGTATGGGTGGCCCGCCGCAGCCTCACTTCCGCTATCCTATCTTATTCTATGTTATTTGGTATTGTATCTGGCCAGACATGGCCTATTAGAACCTACTCAGGTTCCCATGTACTATTTGGTATTGTAAGACTATGTGATGCAGACTGTGTGTACCCGATTTGTAATGTGTGTATACCAACCTACCGATCCAGGGAGTTGGTATTTCAGGGAGTTGGTATTTGTAAACACATATGGTTTCCTGTGCTATAAAGTCAGGGCCGACACCAAGGTGATACATCTCGCCCTTAATGGTTTTGCCAGCTCGTGGTACTTCAATCTTCCACCAAGCAACATCTAATCATTGGAGCAGCTGCGTGATGTCTTCATCATGAATTTCCGAGGCACTTATGAAGAGTCAAAAACCCAGCGAGACCTTTTCAGAATTCAGTAGAAGCCAGGTGAATCCACAAGGGAATATGTAAGGTGGTTCTCCCAAGCAAGATGCCAGGTGCAAGACATTACCGAGGCATCAGTCATCAATGCTGCCTCGGCAGGCCTCCTTAGAAGTGACCTAACAAGAAAGATCACAAGGAAAGAACCACAAACGGCCGCTTCAGCATCATCGATAGCTACGCTCGAGGCGAAGAAGATACCAAGTGGCAGCTTGAAACCCAAGCCGATTACAACAAGGCGGTGACCCAAGCAAGCTTACAAGAACACATCGCCCCACCAGCGGCGAACCAAGTCCCCTTAGCCCATCTCCCAAGACAAGGACTGGCTCCCATGACATGGAAAAAATTCAGAAACAAAAGGGGTAAAGATCCGATGGCGGTCGAAGAGGTCCAAAATCTTCGCAAGGACTTCGACATGACTCAAGGGGGTGGCCAAGGGCAACCGCTGAAAAAGAAGTACAAGAAAGGTAGGTACTGCGTGTACCATGGCAAGTCATCGCACACAACTTTACAATGCCGAAACATCCAACATCAAGGCTATCATCAACCACCGAAGTCGAACCCTGTTAATGCCGAAGAAGCAATACGGGGGGCAGAACAGAAAAGGCCATCGCATGGCGATCGACACCGTGATGGGCCAAGAAGAGTGATCTATGTTGTCACAAGAACAGATCCAATGCCACAGTGCACAATCTTATGGCAGCTTCGGTAGGCAATATGGTGCCGTAGTATTTGTTCATTGAAATCTCTTTCGGCCCAACAGATGTGGAAGGAGTGCTTTTTCCTCTTAAAGATCCCCTTGTGGTATCTGCGGTGATTTCAGGGTGTGAGGTTCGGCGTATTCTGATCGACAGGGGGAGTTCGTTAGATGTCATTTTTGCTGGTGCTTATAAGCAAATGGGCTTGCCGATCCAGGCTTTGTCTCAAGCTCCCGCTTAGCTCTAGGGCTTCGGTGGAAATGTGGTGTAGGTCCTAGGGCAAACCCAGCTCTGGATGTCGTTCGGCCCCGAAGGAAACAAGCGGCAAGAACCAATCTTGTTCGACATTGTCGACATCCCGTATCACTACAATGTCATCTTCAGCCGTGCTAGGCTGAACAAGTTTGAAACAATAACTCACCATAACTATCTCTAGTTGAAGATGCCATGGCTAGCTATCACAATTGTGGTGAAGGGATCGCAACCTTCGCCCGCCGAACCACCCATCGATGGCTGCGAAGTCAGCATCCTACAGGCCAAGGTTGGAAAAAAGGCCGGAGTGTTGCCGAAGCTATCCCCGCATGGCAAGGTGGACAAGATTCATGTAGACATGTCCGATCCAAGCAAGATGATTTCGGTAGAGGGCGACCTGCGCAAAGAAGAGAAATAAGAAATATTGAAAGTAATTACAAGCAATCTTGATATTTTCTCCTGCGGCCCTAACGAGGACGATGGTATTTCGCTAGGCCTGATCGTGCACCACATGGCGGTCAAGCCAGACACAAGGCCAAGAAAAGCAAAAGCTTCGCAAGATGTTTGCAGATTGCCAAGAAGCGGCCAAGGCCGAAGTACAGAAATTGCTCAAGGCTGGTGTAATTGAGGAAATCGACCACCCCGTGGTTGCCGAACCATGTGCTAGTGAAAAAGTAGAATGCCCAGTGGTGCATGTGCATTGACTTCACCGACCGAAACAAGGCTTGCCCCAAAGACGACTTCCCGGTCCCAAGGATTGATCAGCTGGTTGATTCGACGGCAGACTATGAGCTCCTAAGCTTCCCGGATGCCTACTCTGGATATCACCGGAATTTCATGAATCCAACAGATCGGGCGAAGACAGTGTTGATAACCCTCTTCGGCACCTTTTGCCACCGCAGAATGCCTTTCGGCCTCAGGAATGTGGGAGCTACCTTCACTAGGTTGATTTACAAGGTCCTTAGCGGCAGATCGGGAGGAATGTCGAGGCGTATGTTGATGACATTGTCATCAAGAACCGAAAGACATCTGATCATGCTGTAGATTTGTAAGAAACCTTCGACAACCTACGGGCGACTGAAATCAAGCTTAACCCGGAGAAATGTGTTTTCATCAGCCGCGCAGGGAAACTATTGGGGTTCCTTGTCTTTGAAAGAGGCATAGAGGCGAATCCAGAAAAATTGAGAGCATACATGAAGTACAAAAGCTCACAGGGCGCATTGCATCTCTTAGCCATTTCTTTTCAAGAGCAGCCGAAAGGGGCTTACCTTTTTTCAAAACGTTGCGAGCGACTGAAAAATTTAGTTGGACCTTGGAATGCTAGGCTGCCTTCGATGAGTTGAAGCAATATCTCTAGAGCCCACCAGCATTGGTCAGCCCAACAGCTAGAAGCGAACTGCTATTGTATTTGGCAGCTTTGCAGTTGCGGTTAGCGTGACATTAGTGCAAGAAACTGAGTCTGGCAAAAAGCCCGAACCAGTCAAACAAGCCTGGATCATGTATTCCGATGGCTCGGGGTCTCACAAGGGAGCAGATGCTGTGGCAATCCTTGTTTCGCCAAGAGGTACTGGGATCTGCTATGGTGCTATACTCCAGTTCGAGAGTATCAAGCTGTTTTGATGGGGTTACGAAAGGCACGAGCTTTGGGTGTACGAAGGCTACTAATCCAAACGGACTCCAAACTTGTTGCTGGACAAGTTGACAAGTCTTTTAAGGCGAAATATGAAGGAGTGAGAAAATATCTGCAGGCCGTTCGGTGAATAGAAAAGTGTTTCGCCGATATCATGGTTGAACACTTGCCTAAAGGGAAAAATGAAGAAGAGACGCCTTGGCAAATGCTGTAGCACCAGGGGGTCTCCATTCGCCAGGTTTCTTTTTTGAGTTTATTTACACTCCAAGTGTGCATATCGCTTCAGAGGAAGTAATGAGCATTGACCTGGGAAGCCTGGCAAAGACCCATATGATTGGCAAGCGCCCTTCATTAAGCACTTGGACACCGGCTGGCTACCAAAGGGCTAACCTGAAGCCCGTCGTTTGCAGTTGAGAGCTGCCAAGTACAAGTTGGTTCCTGGTCAGCTGTACAGAGTGGGGATGCTACAACCTTTTCTTCGGTGCATCTCGTTCGCCGAAGGGGAAGAAGTGGTAAAGGAAATCCAACAGGGACTGTGTGGGGCTCACCAAGCTGCAAGGATTGTGGCAGCAAAACTTTTTGGTAGGGCGTGTACTGGCCAACTATTTTGCGCACTTGCGTCGAACATGTGAAGAAATGTGAAGGTTGCCAGCACCATGGTCGAAGCCAGGCCACCCCACAGTATGAGCTATAGCCAATCGCCCCACCCGTATGGCCTTTCGCCCGATGAGGGTTGGACATCATTGGCCCTTTCCCCACAGCAAGAAATGGGTATCGCTTCGCCATTGTTGCAGTAGAATATTTCTCTAGATGGATTGGAGTAGAACCCCTTGGGTCCATCACTTCGGCTGCAGTGCCGAAGTTCGTATGGAAAAACATTGTCGCGCTGTTTCAGTGTACCCAAGGAATTCATTACTGATAATGGGAAGCAATTCGACTCTGAAAATTTTAAAGAAATGTGCAAGGGGCTGATGTTGATGGGAAAAACACACAATGGCTTGAGAGATCTACTTAACTCTAGTGCAGCTCCAAATCTTAATTTTCGGGTTAAGGGCGTGCCAGTTGGTTTGATCTTGCAACCAACAAGAACAAAGATAGATAATTAAATCAGGAAACGATAGCTGATCGGCTAGAGGGCCGATGACATATCGTCTTTAACCTAGTTGATGCTATTTGATTAGGATCGACTGTCAGGTGTATTATTGAAATAACATAAAGTACATGAACTATGTCGTATCGGCTACAGATACAAGAATTGCTTATGTTTAAGTTATAGACGGTAAAATAATACTTGGGTAATAGAATATAGTGCACCAGCTATTACTCTGATGCAACCTTATATACATATATCAATCTAAGTAAATATATTTGATGCATAGCAAATATATTTATATAGAGTGATATATCTATATAAGGGGTAGATATAGCATGGAAGGCATGATTGGATAAACTAAACATGTTAAAACATCTATACTAGGTAGGATCGGCTGAAACCCCGATTCTACCTTGATTGTAATCAAAGACAAGTTAGTTTTTATGATTCTAAGCATGGCTAGGGATGATACATCAAAAAGTATGCAAAGAAGCATAAAGTCTAAACATCAAGTCTTTGACTAATTTTCAGGGTGGTAGATACCTTAGCTAGTCTATTTCGACAAGATAACTTAGCTGATACCAGCAAAACCCTAAGAAAGATCTGGCCGATATAGATAAAATGAATCATTGATATAGATTAATCAAGAAATATGATAACCAGTGATGTAATTAACAAGATTAACACATCTAAATCGACATAATAACCTTGATAACACAAACCACTGTGACAAGTATTACCTCTTGTCGGGAGATTGAAACCGATGCCCTAACTCGAAGCATGAACTCGTCGAAATGAACTAAAAGAAAAGGGTGGCGTTGCACCGAGAGTATATTGAACGTATGTTATCTTCTTACATGGTTCTGGGCGTATATTTATATCCATAGTACAAACTTGTCCATATTGGATATGACTCAACCTTTCCTAAGTTACAAAAACTATACGAAGAAGTCCTTATGGTGGACTCTTGCCAAATCTCTAAGAAACCGACATTAATATTCCTAATTAATATATACAATTGTCTATAATAGGCTCTATCCTTGCACGGCAACATCTCTGAAGCTTTCATCTTGAAATTGACACTGACTATATCGGCTTCCCGTATCGAACTCCACTCATATCGGCTAACCATATTCAACTCGGAATCGGCCGATACACTCTCCAGCTGATGCGTATTCTGTTTCCGGAAATATTTCATCTCCTTCAAATCAGCTTTGGATTGATTCTCATTTCTGAACCATGTCTTACCAAATTTTATTGTCAACATATGGCCCCAATTCCGAAGTATTATATAATGTAACAGAATTATCTCTTTCGATCCTGCAAAATCCTAGGGTTTCACTTTCGACCGTTAACTCATAAATAGCAATGATCTTTCTCGAAATCTTCACACCGTTACTTTCCTCGCCACAGCCTAAGCAACTTCTAGTGACTCCCTCAGTGATTCCGATGATCCCCTTGGTGATCCACCTCCCTGGCAGCAAACCCCCATGCTTCAACCTCAATAGCGACCTCATCAACCCCACCTTCCTCTGTAGGATCGAATAACAATAACTAAGCCAACCAGAGGGGGGGTGAATGGTTGGTATGCCCAAAAACCAAAACTTTTAGCAGAAATAAAGATTACCCTCAAATTCGACGGATCGCGGTCTGACCGAAGTTGTTACGCCGGTCTGACCGCCAGTTTGCCGCCGGTCTGACCGCCTCCTTGCCGCCGGTCTGACCGGTGGTATGTCGCCGGTTGGACCGCCGAAACCCGATGAAACACAAATCGAAGAACTCTTAAAGTAGATCACGACTTTATTGATTCTCTCTGTGTTTACAAAGTGCACCAACAGCACTCCTTACAAAAATCTCGACTAAACTCGAAACCCTAACCAAACTATCAACTCAATTGCTCTCAAAAACGATACGGAGAAGCCTCACGCTCCCTCTCTATTTATACCCGAAGTAGGCAGCCTAAAGCCACGAACCAATCTCATACTAGAAGTCCTAATCACCCTAGGAAACCTTCTTGTATAACAAACAAACTCTACATAATCAATCCTATCAAATTTGAACTCCTTCCAAATTCGACTCCGCATCCCATACACACACAATACCTCCATCGTATGCCATATGGAACCTTCACCTTCCACGTGCATTGAACTCTAGCCTTAGTATCCCGCATGATCTCTGACCACCACGGACGTCGTCTTATCCCCAAGCCGACTCCCGGTCCATCACCGCAATACTAACCCGTCATAAATTCACCTACACACGAAACAAACAAGGAAACCATATTCCGAGACCAAGCTGTCCCCAACTTGTGTCCTCCTGGAATTTTCACCAAGAGTCAAAAAAAGCGTGTCCAAAGAATGAGAAATAAGGAGCAATTCCAGGAAGTTGAAGATGAAATCGAGTATCGGCTACGACGCACAAAGAAAGTCTGGCGTGTAAAGAGCAAAGTCGTCTCAGCCGATGAGGTTCAAGCCGACAAGAACAAGAGTTTTCAGAATAAGGGCAAAGAAGTTATTTCGTCTTCAATGAACATGGTTTTTATATTACCAGCTGAATATGCAATTGAACAAGTGGTCGAATAAGTGGGTGACTCACCATCGACTAAATTGATTTGGTCTCCACAGCAAGCTGTCTTTGAGAAACCTGAAGGAACTGATTATCGGCATCTCAAGCCGTTGTATGTCAAGGGGTTTGTTAATGGGAAGCCGATGTCAAAGATGCTGGTTGATGGAGGAGAAACTGTTAATTTAATGCCATACTCAACTTTCAGAAAGCTTGGGAAGACTTCAGATGATTTGATCAAGACTAACATGATTCTAAAGGATTTTGGTGGGAATCCATCTAAGACCAAGGGAGTTTTGAATGTGGAGTTGACCATCGGCAGCAAGATAATTCCTACTACATTCTTTGTTATTGATGGGAAGGGTTCCTACAGTTTGTTGCTGGGAAGAGATTGGATCCATGCTAATTGTTGCATTCCTTCAACTATGCACCAAAGCTTGATTCAATGGCAAGGAGACCAGATTGAAATCGTGCCAGCCGATAGGTCAGTCAACGTAGCTAGTGCCGATTTATCTGTTTGGAGATGGAGGGAATTGATTGTTTCTTTGGAAAAGTTTGGCAAGGAGATTACTTAAAAGTTTCTGATTATGATATACAGCCAACAGGAGATGGAGATCCCCAATTGTTATTTTGAGGGCGCCGTGGAGGGTTCCAATCTTTACACAAAGGATACTATAGATGATCTCGACGGCAAGCTGGGGCAAAGATTTATGTCGGTCGATGAATTAGAAGAGATAGATATTGTACCAGGTGATAGGCCTAGGCCGACATATATTAGTAAAGGTTTAACAAAGGAATTTAAATGTAAATTAATAGAACTTTTGAAAGAATATAGAGACTATTTTGCCTGGGAATATTATGAAATGCGAGGACTTAGCCGGTCGATTGTTGAACATCGGCTCCCTATCAAACCAGGCTATCGGCCATACAAGCAACCTCCAAGATGCTGTAAAGCTGAGATGTATGATGCTATCAAGGCCAAAATTACAAGACTTTATGATGCCAATTTTATCAGACCATGCCGATATGCTAAGTGGATTTCAAATATAGTACCAGTGATCAAGAAGAACGACAAGCTTAGAGTTTGCATTGATTTTCGAGATTTGAACAAGGCTACTCCTAAAGATGAATACCCAATGCTGATTGCCGATCAATTGGTTGAAGCAGCATCTGGACATAAGATTATCAGCTTTATGGATGGCAATGCTGGATATAATCAGATTTTTATGGCTGAAGAGGATATTCACAAAACTGCTTTTAGATGTCCTGGTGCAATCGGCTTATATGAGTGGGTTGTTATGACTTTTGGATTGAGGAGTGTTGGGTCTACGTATCAAAGGGCAATGAACTACATATTTCATGATCTTATCGGCTTGTTGGTTGAAATCTATATTGATGATGTGGTGGTCAAGTCTAAGGAAATTGATGAGCATATAGCCGATTTGAGAAAAGTCTTGGAGAGAGCAAGGAAATATGGGTTGAAGATGAATCCAACTAAGTGTGCTTTTGGTGTATCGGCTGGACAGTTCCTTGGATTTTTGGTACATGAGAGAGGGATTGAGATACCTGAGAGGAGTACTGAAGCTATCAAAGGTATAAAGCCTCTAGAAGACAACACTAAATTACAGTCATTAATCGGCAAGATTAATTTTGTTTGGCGTTTCATATCAAATTTATCTGGCCGAATAGAGCCGTTCGCACCACTGTTGAGGTTGAAAGCCGATCAAGAGTTTGTTTGGGGAGAGAAGCAACTAAAGGCTTTGGACAATATCAAGGAATATTTGAGTACTCCTCCAGTTCTTATTCCACCACAGAAAGGACTTCCTTTTAAGCTGTATTTGTCAGTCGATCAGAATTCTATCGGCTCAGTTTTGATCCAAGAGGTTGAAGGTAAAGAGCGAGTTATATTTTATCTTAGTAGAAGGCTTTTGGATGCAGAGACCAGATATTCATCTGTGGAGAAATTATGTCTGTGCTTATATTTTTCTTGTATAAAGTTAAGGCATTACTTACTTTCCAATGAGTGCACTATAGTGTGTAAGGCCGATGTGGTACGTTATATGCTATCGACTCCGGTTTTGAAAGGGAGAGTTGGGAAGTGGATTTTTGCTTTGACAGAGTTTGATCTGAGATATGAATTGGCTAAGGCAGTTAAAGGGCAGACGATAGCCGATTTCATAGTTGAGCACAGGGATATCACTATTGATTATGTTGACATTATGCCTTGGATTTTGTTCTTTGATGGATCAGTTTGCACTCATGAATGTGGTATCGGCTTAGTGATCATATCGCCTAGGGGGGCAAGTTTTCAGTTTGCTTTTACTATCAAACCTTATTCTACAAATAACCAAGCTGAGTATGAGGCTGTCTTGAAAGGATTACAATTGTTAAAGGAGGTTGAAGCCGATGCTGTTGAAATCATGGGTGATTCATTATTGGTGATAGGTTAATTATCTAGGGAGTATGAGTGCAAGAATGATGTCTTGATGGAGAAGTTTCTGGACGGGCTCTTAATGGAAATATTTGAAGAAATACTACCCAAGTGTTTGGATTGGTTCATAATCGGCTATGCTTGGCCGATGTATGGTTTACAGCCGATGTGGTTAAACATCGCCTTCTGATGGCCGATATTTTTATCGCCCTTAGACATATAAGTTTGCAGCATTGTTTTCCCTACTACAAACTTGGGGGGCATGGAGGATAACAGATTGGAGATTTTTGAGGGAATGAATTTTTTGAAAATTGTTTGAGCAAAATCATACAAGACAAGATTGATATATCGGCTCAGTGGCCGGTAACAGGTTAGTAACTTGAGTTCAAAATTGGCTCGATGCTGATATCAATATATTACAGCAAAAGATATTATTTGAGAAGTTTGTCTAACTATTACATTATGCCAGATATTTCTAAAGAGCCGATATAGCTTTCTGCCTAATCTGCTCTACTTCATCTATTGCCTGAGTATCCGCTGCATCTGTACCAGGGATTGGTTTGAGTGATTTACTCAAAGAAGATAGATGCTTCACGGACTTCTTCAATTTTCTCTTCTGAGCTTCGATGGCTTTAGGCAGATCGGCTAATTTTTACTCTTCCGATATGATCTCAGCTCTACAAGCTTCAAGTTGTGCTAGTAGATCAGCTTCTTTCTTCTTTAAACTCTCAATATATTGCTGAGTTAAACTTGGGCTAGCTTCTAGTTCATCTAACTTTGCCTTCTCATCATTTACTTGTTGTCGGCTGGTTTCCATAGAAGCTTCAAGGGTAGCACGCTCCAGCCGATCAGCAATCCTTTGTCTAGCTCTCTCCAGCTTGAAGCGGTGTTGTTCAAGAAAAACTGCTGGAGAGACCATCTCGATGAGATCATCAGGGATTTGATCCTGGATTTCTTCGAATCTTACCCTGATCGGCCCACAGTCTACAACTAGCGCATCTAAGGAAGCATTAAGCCGATCAGCAATATTCGCTAATTTGCTATTTAAATCTTCTGATACAGGAGAAGTAGCTTTGCTAGTTGTTTCTTCCTCTTCCTCATCCAAGAATTGTTTGATATGAAATGAAAACATATCGGCTAAAAGCTGAAGATAAGGAAATATTAATAAATGATGTCAAGATTAGCCAATATATAGAAATGTGTGAAGTCTGAATATATACTTACAGGAATTTGAGGAGCTGGAGTTATAGTAACAATCTCCTCATCATGTCAGCTTGCTGTAGCCGATGGAGTATGTTCACTTGAGGGTTGATGAGGAGATTAAGGTTGAGGGGGCTAAAATAGTACCAAGTGTTGATCAGTATCGGCTAAAAGTGAAGTTGGAATTGAAATGAGTTAGAATTACCGATACTGGTGGTGGAGTTGGTTTCTTCTAGCAGAAGTTTGCTTCTTTTTCGGCTGAAAGGGATGATTGAGTTAAAAATCATAAGTTAAAAAGAAGAGTGGATGGCTGTTAGAATATTTTTATACCTGTGTTTTTCGAAGATGATGTTTTGGAGGACTTGGAGTTTTGACAGCTTTGGATTGAACAGCAGGAGGGGTATCGGCTCTAGGCATTGTCACTTCAGCAGTTTCACTGATTTGAGCAGCTGCTTCATTTATGGCTTCTTCCATCTCAATTTCTTTGAGATATTCTTCTACCTCCTGGTCCAGAGGGGTGTCTTCATCGGCTGCCTTCTTTTGCTTTTTAGTGGGTTTCTTTGAGATGGATCGTTTGACAGCAGCCTGTTTTGTCCTCTTACGCTTATCACCCACTTGCATCGGCTCTCAGAGTTGGCCCTGGAGCAGGGTAGTCATCTTGGGAGGATTGAAGCCAATGGCAGAAGGAGCTGGGCCACAGCTGTTAGGAAGTTTTGCTGTGGCGTACTCTATCGGCTTGCCACTTCGGCTGATGAGTGGAGGGGGTGAATCTGATGTCTGCAAATGAGGATGAAAGCATTTAGTATTAAGAGATTAATGAAGTAAAGATGAAGATTGTAGGAAAAAGTAGATTACTTGAGGGACCAAATCTGGTAGTATCTTGACGAGGTACATTTGAGCCGATAGATGGAATATGTGAGTTTTCCATTCAGACCACCATCTATCAAAGAGGATGCTTCTCATCAAGGTTGTCGGTGTCCTAGGCACAGGGGTAAGTCGACTTTGGGCTTGAGATGGCCCCGTCCGCCCACGTGGCCATGCCCCAAGGGGTGAGAAGGCCCGAGGGCAACGTGGCGACCGCCCTCCCATGACACGCTACCCCCTCGGTGGGAGGCCCAGCAGGGGTCGGGCTCCCCCGACCCCCTCGGACCGCTGCCACGCGTAACAAAGCGGGTGAGCGCTCCTAGCGCTCACCTACCCGCATTAATGACAACGGAGGAGTAGTGCGCCTGCGCCGCGCGCGTGCCGCATCTATTGCGAAGCGACGCGCACGCATCTGACACCGGTCACAGTCAGCTGACCGGCGTCAAACCGGTGCGAATGACCGATGGGACGGCGTACAACACCGCGCGTACCGGTGCACGCCCGGTAGGTACGTTGTGCCTCCCGATGGCCTGCACCAAGATTGCGAAGGCCGATCCGGCTCTCGCGCCACGTCAGGGTTGGTGCGTCAAGTCTAATCACCTGGTGCATTGCACAGCTTACGGTGGGCTGCCGGATTCCAGCCGTTTAATGGAAAGTGACGTGCTGGACCGACTGCCATGATGGGCGGTCTGATCGACGCCATACTGGCACTACAGGAGCGGAAGGCTTCCACTCCAAGCCACGACATGGACTTCATCTGTAAAATAGTTTTCTCCTTTCTCTGCAGAAAACAGCCTGTCTGGCCCCTGTGGTGTCCCTTGAGATATAAAAGGAGGCCCAGGCCTAGAGGAAGGGGGTTTGGTTCAGCTTTTTGCTTCTTTTCCCTGGATTGCGACTAGCCAAGTCCAACTCCGGAGAGCTAGAATCCACACACATAATCCACCACACAGGAGTAGGGTATTACGCCTCATCGGTGGCCCGAACCTGTATACTTGCTCACGTGTCACCGCTCTCTATCTCGCGCTCTTCGATTCCCACCGGCCTCACTGGAGCCGGGCCTGAGGAAGCCTCTTTTTCGCGCCCCTGGGCCGAACTCAAAAAGGGGGTCTGCACAGTCCCCCGCTGCGGAGTTTTCCATCCGATAGCTGGCGCGCCAGGTAGGGGCGCGTAAACGCTTCCTCAGTTTCCCGCTCCTTGTGTGATCGCCAAGCTGCGCCGAGTCAGCCCTATGGCTGAAGAGGCGGTGCTCCAAACCCCCACACCGAGCACCGATGACGGCGGCGGGGAGCTGCATCCCCGCGCCGGACGCAAGCTACGTCACCGCCTCCCCGCCGAAGCCCCGAGCTGGAGGAGGCACCCAAGGAGCCGGAGGGCTCCGCCACCTCCCAGCGGCCCAGCGATGGGCGACGGCGTCACCCCAAGGTGCACCGCCGTCTGGCCTACGGTAACGGTGGCACTCCTCAGGGTGCCCTCCAGACGGTAGGGGCGCTCCTGCACCAACCACCCATTGCCACGGACCCACAGGCCCCCGTCCAGCGTTGGCTGGACGACGTGGCCAAACGGGTCAAGGCGGCGCACCAGCAGCTGGATGCCGGGGGCCGTTCATCGGCAACCGGATCGTCCGGCATCGCAACTGCAACCTCTTCGTCCGCAAGGCGGAGAGCGCGACGAGCGGCGGCTCATGTGCGCCGCATGTCCTCACTGCCCTCGTCGATGCTCACGGCTTCTCACGGGCATCACGAGAGTTTAGACGGTGAGCCAGATGCCCGGCTCATCATCGAGCGTCGGCGTGATGAGCGCCGTGCTACCCAAGCGGGAGAGGGCGTCGCGTCCACGGCCACCGTGCGCCCTAGCGGCCCTAGAGGTAGGCCCCCAAAATTCCAGCCCAGCATCCAAGAAAAATACGACGGTAGCGTCAACCCCACCGAGTTCCTCCAGATCTACACGACTGGAATCGAGACGGTGGGGTGTGATGACAGGGTCATGGCGAACTATTTTCCCATGGCCCTAAAAGGCCAAGCGCGGGGTTGGCTCATGAATCTGCCACCCGCTTCGGTTCACTCCTGGGAGGATCTGTGCCAACAGTTCACTACGAACTTTCAGGGCACATATCCACACCAGGAGAGGAAGCTGACCTGCACGCAGTGTAGAGGAGGGAAGCTGAGTCCCTCCGATGATATATACAGCGGTTCTGCCAGGTCCGCAACACTATCCCCTATATACCCGCGCATGTGGTGATATACGCGTTTAGGGGAGTCGTGCGGCATAACCGCATGTTGGAAAAGATTGCCTCCAAGGAGCCCTAGACTACCGCGCAGCTCTTTGAGCTCGCGGACCGTGTGGCCCGTAACGAGGAAGCGTGGACCTGGAACTCCTCCAGCTCTGGTGCGGCGGCTACGGCTGCCCCCGGGTCTGCCACCCTTTCTGGGCAGCAAGAAAGGAGGAAGAAGAGGAGGACTGCCCGCTCCGGCGACGAGGGGCACGTCGTCACCGCCGAAGATGCCCCACGGCCCCCACGTAAGGGGAAGGCTGCAGAGGGCAACAAGAGGAGCACTGCCGCCCCTGGTCGAGAGCGCCAGGGCGGCAAATGGTGCTCCGTGCACGACACCTCCCTCCACGACCTCACCGAGTGCCGCGCGGTCAAGGGATTGGCCGAGCACGTCAAGAAGTGGGGGGAGGAGCGCGTCAGGAGCGCCGTGAGGGCCAGAGCCTCACGGTCCCTACCTGCGACCAGTGAAGTGAGACCAAGAAAAATGCTACCGTCGACGATGATGGTGATGACGACTTATGCTTCTAAGAGCCTAAGGGCACCGTCGCCACCATTGATGGCGGAGCATGCGCTCATGCTTCCCGCCGCAGCTTCAAGACCATGAAGCGCGAGCTTCTGGCTGCGGTCCCCATCCACGAGGCCTCACGGCGGGCCCGGTGGTCGGAGGTCCCTCTCACCTTCGGCCAAACTGACCACCCCCGTGCGTGGCCCGGGGAAGGCAAATCGCAATGGTTGTCTCCCCCACCGTTTGCAATGTCAAGTTGAGGCGCGTCCTGATAGATGGCGGCGCCGCCCACAACATTCTTTCCCCCACGGCCTATGACCTCATTAAGGTCCCGGGGATGAAGCTCCGACCGTCTCTGCCGATCATCGGCGTGACGCTGGGGCACACATGGCCTCGAGGTCACATTGAGCTCCCGGTCACGTTCGGTGGCCCTGACAACTTCCGCACCGAGCGGATTGACTTCGATGTGGCGGATCTCAATCTGCCATACAACGCGGTCCTGGGGAGGCCCGCGTTGGTGAAGTTCATGGTGGCCACCCACTACGCGTACCCCCATCACCATCAACGGCGGTCTCAAGATCACGCTGGCTTGCGCGGAACAGCACGCAAGCGACCTCGCCGTGGTCCCAAAGCCCGCGGGCGGTGACGAGGAGCATGGCACCTCCTCGTCTCACGCCCCGTGGAAGCGGATGACCCTGAGCAACGAGGTCCCCATCAAGTAGGTGGCGCTTGCCGACGACTCGTCCAAGATCGTTAAGATCGGCGGTCAGCTGGACGGCAAATAGGGAAACGTGCTCGTCTCCTTCCTGCGGGCAAACGCTGACGTCTTCGCATGGAAGCCGTCAGACATGCCCGGGGTCCCCAGGGAGGTGAACGAGCACCGTCTAGCCGTACGGCCGGGCGCAAGGCCCGTCCGGCAGAAAGTGCGGCGGCAGGCCCCCGAGCGCCAAGCCTTCATCCGTGAGGAGGTGGCGCGCTTGCTGGAGGCAGGATTCATCCGGGAAGTCATCCATCCGGAATGGCTAGCGAACCCGGTCATCGTTCCCAAGGCGAATGGCAAGCTCCGGATGTGCATCGACTACACCGACCTCAACAACGCATGTCCTAAGGACCCTTATCCCCTACCACGCATAGAACAAATTGTCGACTCCACCGCGGGGTGCAACCTTTTATGCTATCTAGATGCATACTCAGGGTATCATCAGATTCTCATGGCTAGGGATGATGAGGAAAAAACTGCATTCATTACTCCTATAGGCACATATTGTTATACAACTATGCCTTTCGGTTTAAAGAATGCAGGCCCTACTTTCCAGCGCACTACTCGCATTACTTTGGGTAGTCAAGTAGGGCATAACGTTGAGGCGTATGTCGATGACCTGGTTGTGAAAACGTGCAACCAGGAGACACTCCTCTCGGATCTAGCAGAGACTTTCGAGAGTCTCCGCTCTACCCGCATGAAGCTGAACCCCAAAAAGTGCGTGTTCGGCGTGCCTGCGGGCAAACTTCTCGGGTTCTTGGTCTCATCCCGAGGCATAGAGGCCAACCCCGAGAAAATTAGCGCAATAAATAGGATGTGCCCCCCCAGCAAGCTTAGGGACGTCCAGCGCGTGACTGGATGCATGGCCGCCCTTAGCCGATTCATATCAAGGTTGGGAGAGAAGACGCTGCCCCTATTTAAACTCCTCAAGTGCTCTGGGCCGTTCCGTTGGACGGAGGAAGCCGAGCAAGCCCTCGATTAGTTGAAGGCATATCTTAGCTCCCCTCCAGTCCTAGTTGCCCCCGAGCCAGAGGAGCCGCTGCTGCTCTACTTGGCTGCTACCCCACAAGTAGTCAGCGCAGCGCTGGTGGTGGAGCGCGCCGAGGAAGGTCTTCGGTCCGCACCCCACCAACCCACGTTGGCACAGCCCGGGCCAGAGGGCGATGGGGGAGCCCGCCGGTCAAGCGAGGGCACTCGGGCCCCTCTGACTAGCGATGGCCCCCGGACCCCAGGAAGGCCCCGAGGCCACTCGGGGAGGAGCGGCCCGACGACGCCTGACCCCGAGGCTACCAGCGTGGAGGTGGAGAAGGCCAAGAACGGCCCCCCCAACATTCCCGCGTGGGATCCGATGCCCGTAACGAGGAAACCAGGCCCTGCCGAAATGAGCAGTGGCCGGTTTATTTCGTTAGCGAGGCGTTACGGGATGCTAAAACTCGGTATCCTTAAGCCCATAAATTGCTCTACGCAGTTCTGGTGGCCTCGAGGAAATTGCGCCATTATTTCCAGGCGCACCGAGTAACGGTGGTAACGTCCTACCCTCTCGGGCAAATTCTTCGGAACGGGGAGGGGACAGGGCGAGTGGTCAAGTGGGCCATCGAGCTCTCTGAGTTTGATCTCCACTTCGACCCACGCCACGCGATTAAGAGTCAGGCCCTCGCCGATTTCGTGGTGGAGTGGAGCCCGACCCCCGAACCGTACCTCGGGTTCCCCGACCCCGAGGTCGGAGCCGATCCCGCTCGACAAACTGCCAGCCCTCATTGGGTGATGCAGTTTGACGGCTCGCTCGCTCTCCAAGGGGCTGGTGCCGGGGTCACTTTGACCTCGCCTACCGGGGACATCGTCTGATACTTGGTTCGCCTCAATTTTCGGGCAACCAATAATATGGCGGAGTATGAGGGACTATTAGCGGGACTTAGAGTGGCGGCAGGAATGGGGATCCGCCGCCTCCTGGTTCTAGGTGACTCTCAGTTGGTCGTGAACCAAGTCTTCGAGGAGTACCGCTGCTCCGACCCACAAATGGAGGCCTACGTTTGCGAGGTGCGGCGTATGGAGCGCCATTTTGACGGGTTAGAACTACGGCAAGTGCCCAGGCGAGACAACACGCTCGCCGACGAGCTGTCGCACCTCGCCTCGTCACGTGCCCCAACCCCACCCGGTGCCTTTGAAGAAAGGCTTACCCAGCCGTCGGCGCGTCTTGATCCTTCGGGGGACTCAGACGCTGCCACGCTTTCCCCGAGGCCCGAGGAGTCCAGGTCTCGGGGCCCGAAGGGGTCGAACCCGACCCCCCAAGACAAATTGCCTGGATGACTGAGATCCAGGTGTTCCTCAAAGATGAGACTCTCCCTCAGGATCGTGAAGGGAGCGAACGCGTCATTCGCATCTCCAAGAGATACGTGCTGGTAGAGGGGGCCCTCTACCGGTGCGCTGCTAACGGAGTCCTCCTCAAATGCATCCCTCGGGACCATGGCATCGAGCTCCTCGCCGATGTCCATGAAGGCGAGTGCGGAGCTCACTCCGCTTCACGCACCTTGGTCGGCAAGGCATTCCGACAGGGTTTCTACTGGCTCCAGGACACGGCTGTTGACGACCAAATTTGGTAATTCAAGTATCGGAAATGAAGATAGAACTAAAGAAGAATCCGAGAGATTAGATCGTATCGGAAATAGAGTAAGAATCGGCTATAGTCCGAATCGGCTGTGGACGGGATCGGCAGGATCAGAATCGGACAGGGTTAGCCGATTGAGCCGATTTCAGAAACGTGACTCGGTACACGTCATTGGGTTATGTTGGAGTGATTCATATGGATTGCCATGTACGGATAGAGTCCTGAGGAGGCAATTGTATCTATTAATTAGGTTATTTTATGTAATTTCCTTATAGATATTCCCGGTAAGAGTCTACCTAAGGGACTTGTTTGTTAGTTGGATTTGTGTTAGGTTAATATGAGTCGTGTCCGTAATGGACAATGTTTGTATTTTCGGGTATAAATATAATCTCGAGGTCTTGTAAATAACAACACACGTTCAATGAATCTCGGCGCATCGCC
Organism: Oryza punctata; assembly: GCA_000573905.2. NCBI lineage: Eukaryota > Viridiplantae > Streptophyta > Magnoliopsida > Poales > Poaceae > Oryza > Oryza punctata. Next base: position 19,565,911 of record CM002493.2, on the reverse strand, counting down.
ACCTTTATTTTCTACTTTTGGACAAGTTTGTGCTCTCGAGTCGTGCTGCATCAATTTGATCTTCGACGAAAAGGTATATCTTGTCATGGCGATTTGCATCATTAGGGCTAGTGCTTACATCTCTATGACACTCTAGTTTTATGTTGTGAATCTCTGAGTTATCATATACATTATATAATTTAAATCAACAATGCAATCTACTTGCATTGGCTAGATCCTTTTTAGGGTTTCGTCAATATCGGCTATATTACTTTGTTGGCTTAGGATATATAATGTATCAACCATCCTGAAAAGACGATCATCGGCTTGATTCTCTAGATGTCATGTTTCTCTGTATACTTAATGCTGCATTGGTTAAGTCCAACCTATTAAGTCGTACTTAGAATCATGATATCTAGCCTGCCTCATGATCGTTAATAAGGATAGTATCGGGGTTTCAGCCGATCTTACCTGATATAGATATTTTACATTGTTTTATGCTTTGTTTAATGTTCTATATCTGCCCCTTATATCAGGATCAAATCTAATATAAATATATTGAGCTTGATACCAATCTAATTGGTTATAGTTGAATATATTTATTGCCAGAGAATATCCTAGTATAAGGTTGTATCGGAGCTATAGCAGATACACACTTAAATCTAGATATCGGCTATGACATGAGTTTATGTAATCGTTATTTCATGTTACATTAGACTTGAGCAATTTATACTGTCTCGGTTCAGTCCGATCTATCCTAATTGATTATTTCTAAAGTAACATTGATGTATTGATTATATAACATTGATCTCTACAGCCGATATACTAGTTTTAGGGTTAGTTTTACCAATAACTACACCTTACAGCCGATTCATGCTTTATTGCATCGGCAAGGTCACATACGATATGAAATCGGCCATCAGGCCGATTGTCTATCGTTTCTAATATTATTTGCATATTTCTTCTTGTTGATTGCAGGATGAAATCAACTGGCACGCCCTTGAAACCTAGCAACTAATTTTGGACCTGTACTAGAGTTAAGCAGATCTCCCAGGCCAGTGTGTGTTTTTTGCATCAACAGCGGCCGATCTGGTCAGGTGATGCCGAGCGTGCCAATTCCACGCCAAGCAAACGCATCTGCCGGCCTAGGCCCTCTAGACCATCCCGCTCTCATGGCCCTTTGCGGTTTGGGGGCTAGATATTTTGGGTCCATTCAAGAAGACGTTGGGAGGATGTGAGTACCTCTACGTCGCCATGGACAAGTTCACCAAATGGCCCGAGGCTTACCCGATCATCAAGATCGACAAGCACTCGGCGCTCAAATTCATCAAGGGCATCACTGCCCGGTTCGGGGTGCCCAACCGTATCATTACGGACAACGGCACCCAGTTCACAAGTGAACTGTTCGGTGACTACTACGAGGACATGGGCATCAAGCTCTGCTTCGCCTCCCCCGCCCACCCAAAGAGAAATGGTCAAGTGGAGCACGCCAATGCGGAAATCCTGAAGGGCCTCAAGACCAAGACATACAACATCCTCAAGAAACTCGGCGAGCTACTAGCGGTGCTATGGGCCAACCGGACGACCCTGAGTCGTGCCACAGGAGAAACACCTTTCTTCCTGGTCTATGGCACGGAGGCGGTCGTCCCATCCGAGCTCACCCTTGGGTCTCCACGAGCAGCCCTGTACAATGAGGCAAATCAAGAGCTCCTCCGACGGGACGACCTCGACTACCTCGAAGAACGAAGGCGGAGCGCCGCCCTCCGGGCCGCGCGCTACCAGCAGAGCCTAAGGTGCTACCATCAACGCCATGTCCGGGCCCGATTGCTCCACATAAACGATCTCGTCCTACGCCGCGTTCAAACGCGGGCCGGATTGAGAAAACTCTCACCCATGTGGGAGGGGCCATTTAGAGTGAATAGTGTCCCTCTGCTGGGCTCGGTCTGGCTGGCCATGGAGGATGGCACAGAGCTACCTAATCCATGGAACATCGAACACCTTCGCCGCTTCTTTCCATAGAGGAGTCGCCGCGTTGTACCTCGGGCTCGGGCCAACCCCGCGTGCCCCCCCGGGCATGGCAAAGTAGGCCGGGGGCTCCCACTATCAATATACATATACCTCTCTTTTGCATCCGTTTTACAACAATTTTATATCCGGTCGAATTGTGGTTTTCCGCTTGCAGGTTTTGTTGGGTGTTTTTGTCTTCACTCGGGACGGTCGCGTTCGTGTCGCTCCTAAGTGATTCACGCCACCTAGGCGCCGACAGGGCCCAGAGCGAGCCGTGCCCCGAGACATGTTGAACTCTGGGGGAACTCCCCAATGGCCCATAATCGGGTCCGCACTTACCCCGGTCATCATGCTCTCGGCCTGGCCAGTCTCGACATGTGGAACTCCCCAAGTGCTCTAGTCTCAGTTCCTATCACTTAGGACTGCGGCCCGAACCCGAGCCCCCACGTAAGACAAAACACAAAACTGCGGCCCGAACTCGACAAGGGAAAAACACTTGGATCACATACATGAAACAGCAAACTGACATGAAACCATGATATATTCATTGAAGGAAATGAAAACTAAACATGAGGCAAGATGTCGTTTATTACAAGACCGGCCCGAGGGCCAAATTTTTACAACTACAAGCAAGAAAGAAAAAGAAGGAGGAGGGGCGACGCCCGTACACCTCGGCTTGCCGAGTCACGCCTCGCCGCCATCATCGCTGCCGATGTCGGCCTCGTCGTCGTCGGAGTCAGGCGACATAGAGACCGAGGGGCCGTCCCCTCGAAGGCGTGGATGACTTTCTGGGCAACCTCCCGGACTTGGGCACGGGCTGCCGCCTCGTCAAAGACCGCCCACGGGTTGAACTCCGAGTCGTAGGCCTGGTAGCTGGCCAACACCAGCTCCACGGCCCCCTCGGCAAGGCCCTTCGAGGAGGCCTTTATGGTCTCCTCGACCTTGTCCGCGAACCCCTCGGGGCTCTCTGCCATGGCGGCTATGCGATGGGCCACTCCAGCCGGTGTGTTGCCGGGTTTGTAGGTCTCGCCCATCGAGACATTCGCCTCGCGCGCGGCGTGCTCCAGCTTCTTGACGACGTCCTGAAGCATGCCGGGGGCCATGTCCCGCGCCATCTTGAGCGCCTCGACATCCGTGTTGCGGGCCGTCAGCAGCTCTTGAAGGGCGGCGGCGTGCTCCTCGGCCGTGGCGAGGCGGGCGGGGAGATCGCTCTGCCCCTCAGCCGCCCTGGTGCCCCGGGCCGTCTCTACGGCCCCCTTGGCATGCGCCTCGAGCTCGGTGGCACGTTTTTCGAGATCGGTGGCACGCTTGTCGAGGGCGGCCCGCTCGGCACGGCCATTCTCCATTTGCGCGATCTCCCGCTCCATCACGGCCCCTTCGCGGCGGGAAATCTCCGCTTCAAGACCGAGGACATGGGCTGCGCGCTCCTCGCGAATGCACTGCTCCTCGGATAGCCGCCGGTTGGCGTCCTCGGACTCCGCAAGGGCTCGGAGCTGCTCGGTGAAGGTGACATCACGAAGTCGGAACACGACCTCTGCCTCTGCGGTGGCGGCTTCATGCGTCGCCAACGTTTCCTCCAGCGCCTTGAGCTCCTCGGTGAGGATGCGGTTATTTTTGGCGCGCGTCGCGACGCCGTCTTCGTGCCACTTGATGGGGGTTTCCGCCTCAGCTACCCTCCGCTCCCGGGCTACGGTGGCGTCCTGCCGACGCGTTAGGTCGGCGGCGAGCGCCTCGAACCACTCGTGCAAATCCAAGGCGCTGATGTCCATAGCTTCGGTCGCGACGAGCGCCACGACCCTCTCCTCCTCCACCTCCCTGGTGATCTCCGCCAGGGTTTCAGTGCGCGCGTCGATGGACGCGAGCTAGGCGGCGTAAGCCTTCCGGCCCACCTCTACCATGCTTTCTATGGAGGCCCCCTTCTCGACGCCCTTTTATGGCCCAGCCGCCACCGCGTTCGGCTCCTCATTTCCAGCGCCCACTATCTCGCCCCCTCGATTCTTACGCGCACTTCCCCCATCATCCCCACTACTCCGTTTTCGGCACACGTGCGGGGCATCGCCACCGTCCCGGAGACGAAGGGGCGAATCATGCCCACCTTTAGGGTGCGCACGTCCGCTGAGAGGTACGCCATCATTGTTATCTTGGGCAGATGAGAAGACGAGCCCCATTCTGTGTGCCGTCCCCGGAAATAGGGCCGTTATGCAGTAATGGCCTATTTCCGTTGACAGGCATTATGGGTTACGCCCCGGATAATAAGGCCGTACGGAACAAGGGCCCATTATTGCTGGGAGGCATTCTCCCGGCGCGCAGAACCAGCGGCTGTCCATCTCCCTTCAAAACTTGGCCCACTTCACGCCGGTTCGATGAGGTGGCGTAAAACCTGGTCGACCTGCAGTGGGACCCCACACAGCCTTTACGCCGGGGGCTACTGTCGATGTCCTGGGCCCAAGGGTATGTTGACTTTGGGCTTGAGGCAGCCCCGTTCGCCCATGTGGCCATCCCCCAAGGGGTGAGAAGGCCCGAGGGCGACGTGGCGGCCACCCTCCCATGACACGCTACCCCGTTGTGGGGAGGCCCAGCAGGGGTCGGGCTCCCCCGACCCCCTCGGGCCGCTGCCACGCGTAACAAAGCGGTTGAGCGCTCCCAGCGCTCACCTACCCGCACTAATGACAACGCAGGAGTAGTGTGCCTACGCCGCGCGCGTGCCGCATCTATTGCGAAGCGATGCGCACACATCTGACACCGGTCACAGTCAGCTGACCAGTGTCAGACTGGTGCGAACGACCGATGGGATGGCGTACAGCACCGCGTGTACCGGTGAACGCCCGGTAGGTACTTGCGCCTCCCGATGGCCTGCACCAAGATTGCGAGGGCCGATCCAGCTCTCGCACCACGTCAGGGTTGGTGCGTCAAGTCTAATCACCTGGCGCATCTCACAGCTTACGGTGGACTGCCGGATTCTAGCCGTTTAATGGACAGTGACGTGCTGGGCCGACCGCCATGATGGGCGGTCTCATCGACGCCATACTGGCAATGCAAGAGCGGAAGGCTTCCGCTCCAAGCCACGACATGGACTTCATCTATAAAATAGTTTTATCCTTTCTCTCTGGAAAACAGCCTGTCTGGCCCCTGTGGTGTCCCCTTAAGATATAAAAGGAGGCCCAGGCGTAGAGGAAGGGGGTTCGGTTCAGCTTTTTGCTTCTACTCCCTGGATTGTGACTAGCCATGTCCAACTCCGGAGAGCTAGAATCCACACACATAATCCACCACACAGGAGTAGGGTATTACGCCTCATCGGCGGCCCGAACCTGTATACTTGCTCGTGTGTCACCGCTCTCTATCTCGCGATCTTCGATTCCCACCAGTCTCACCGGAGCTGGGCCTGAGGAAGCCTCTTTTTTGCGCCCCTGGGTTGAACTCAAAAAGGGGGTCTGCATAGTCCCTTGCTGTGGAGTTTTCCATCCGACGAAGGTGATGTTAAATATGTCGATGCTGCCAAGTGGAGGAGCAAGGATGTTGAGCAATTTGTCCATCATCAAAGCCGATACAATATCTCCTCTGGTCTGAATCTTATCAGAATAATATAAGCCGATGGGGGGTTGACCCATACCAAGCTGCCTTACTGCTACCATCGGGTGATAGAATTCATATGATGGTTGTATGTTCCCGCCTTGGGATATGCTAGTTGGGATGATGCAGGGAGAGATTGCAGCAGTCAGAACTTCTCTGGGTTTCTCAAATATCTCATCATTCAGCTCATCTAGTCTAAAATCGGCTGGCAGTTCATATTTAGAGGACTCATAGGCGAACCAGATCCTGCTGTCTCTCGGGAATCCATCAGAGAAATTCCCAAACCAGTTCTAAAAATGCTCAGCCGATGGACCTGAACCAGTGTAGCTAGTGGCTGCCTCACCAAGGACATACATCTGCGCACTGGGCTTGATTCATCATCACTATTAGGATCGGCTAAGGACGGAATTCCGCTTCATTGAGAGATGGCCTTAATGCAACTTTTAGTGTGTGAAGGTTGAGCCAGAGTTGCACAAGCCACCAGGGACCACCTGTGCTGACACTAAAATGCATGATCAGTTTAGCCGATGACTGGCTCAGAGTCTGATATACTACGCCTAGCAGGTATTTGCCTAAGGGAAATTGCTTTTTCGATACAATGGCTTCGGCTAAGTGTTGTCAGTTGGCTGTTGGGTCGTAGGTGGAGCCACAGAACAAAAACTTGTCCATCCACATCATCAAGAAGGCAGTGTGTTCCCTAGCCGATACAAGGCCTGTTCCTATGTTGTCTGCAATAAAGCCTGACCAACCCCCAATATTTTTGGTTTTAAACTTGTAAGTGCACTTGGTTTTCAGACTGATAGGGTTAGCCGATGTGGTTACACCCAGACCAGTAATCATAATGACATCAAGCAGGGTGGGGGTCATCGGCCATGGTTAAACATGAAGGCATTCATTGTATCAGACCAAAAATAGGCAGCAGAGGATAGCATCGACTCGTCTTTCTTCATATCGGCTATGGACAAAGATAGACACTGGGCTATTCCCATCTCATCCCAATGGTCTTGTTTGCTTGCGACAATTCTTTTATACCAGTTTGTCCATCTATCCACTTGAGAAGGCCAAGATCTAAAGGTAGCTGTCCAGTGGGTGAGAGATGGGTTTGATTGTCTGAAAGGGATTCTATCTGTCTCTGCATTGATAATGGAAGTTGGATCTATGTCACCTACTAGGCCTAGGAAAAAGTGGCTGGAACCTTTCAAACTTGGAATAGCTATTTGGTGGACTAAGTGCTACAGATTGGAAAAGAGAGATTAAGAACAGAGGGTGAACGGGAAAACGCAAAGTAAATGTTGAGCCGATACGGACTTACCTCAGGGAATTCTTTGGCCGGAGCGCTTGAAGGGCTCGTCGAAGATGCCATTGGTGCGCAGGGGATCGTTGCCGGGAGCGGGCTCGTCGTTGCGGTCGCCGGAGAAGATGAGAGCAATCGCTAGAGATTTGCAGAGGAGTTTGGTGGCTTAAGCGGTGAAAACGGAGTTAACGCCGTGAAAACTCTGGAGAAGCGGTTGGTATTTATGAAATTAGGTGCGTAACGGTCACAAGGGAAACCCTAGGATTTTGCGGTGACGAAGAGATAATTCCGTTGCATTATATAATACTTCGGAATTGGGGGGCATGTGTTGACGATGAAATTTTGCAAGCTAGATGATATGTATGAATCGGAAACAAGATCCAATCTGAAGCGGATTCGAAGACATATAGAATTCTCAGAAACAGAGTGCACATCGGCTGGGAGACCGTATCGGCTGGAACCGAGTGCGAACTGGAATAGCCGATATGGCCAATATTGCATTGAAGTAAGTATCGGGTTCAAGGAAGAGTTTGGGATAACTTTGCCAGATAAGGATAGAGTCCAGAATATGGCCAATATTGCATTAATTAGGATTATCTGTAGTATTCTTTATGAATATTCTCGGTAAGAGTCCGCCTAAGGGATTTTCTTGCTAGTTAGATTTGTATTAGGATAATATGAGTCGTGTCCATGTTGGACAATGTTTGTATTTTCGGGTATAAATATAGACCTGAGGTCTTATGAATAAAACAATACACGTTCAATCAATCTCGGCGCAGCGCCAACCTTTTATTTTCAACTTTCGACAAGTTCATGCTTTCGAGTCGAGCTGCATCAATTTGATCTTCGGCGAAGAGGTAGGTCTTGTTATGGCAGTTTGCATTATCGGAATTAGTGCTTACATCTTTATGATACTCTAATTCTATCTTGTGAATCTCCGAGTTATCATATACGTTATATAATTTAGATTGACAATGCTATCTATCTATGTCGGCCGATCTCTATCTAGGGTTTTGTCGATAACAGCTAGATTGTCTTGTTGGTTCAAATTATATAATGTATCCACCATTCCGAAAAGGCAACCATAGGCTTGATTGTTTAGATGTCATGTTTCTTTTTATACTTAATGCTGCATCAGTTAATTTTGATCTATTAAGTCGTGTTTACAATCATGATCTCAAGCCTGCTTTATGGTTGTTAATAAGGATAGTATCGGGGTTTCAGTCGATCTTATCTGGTATAGATGTTTTACATAATTTCATGCTTTGTTTAATATGCTATATCTGCCCCTTATATTAGGATCTAATCTAATACAAATATATTGAACTTACTATCAACCTAATTGATATCAGTTGAATATATTTGTTGCAAGAGAATATCCTAGTATAGGGCTGTATCGGAGCTATAGCCGATACATGCTTAAATCTAGACATCGGCTATGGCATGAGTACATGTAATCGTTATTTCATGTTATTTTAGACTTGGACAATTTATACTGTCTCGGTTCAGTCCAATCTATCCCAATTGATTATTTCTAAAGTAATAATGATTTATAGATTATGTAATACTAATATTTTCAGCCGATGTACTAGTTTTAGGGTTAGTTCTATCATTGACTACACCTTACAGCCGATTCACACTATATTGTATCGGCTAGGTTGCAACACGATATGATATTAGCTAACTAGCCGATTGACTATCGTCTACTAGTAAACTTGCATGTTTTTTCTTGTTGATTGCAGGATCAAATCAACTGGCATGCCCTTCGAACCTAAAAGCAAGTTTTGGACCTGCACTAGAGTAAAGCAAATCTCTGAGGCCAGTGTGTGTTTTTTGCATCAACAAGACCACCCACTGTGCGTTGCCCGTGGTGGGTAGATCGCGATGATGGTGTCCCCCACCATCTGCAATGTCAAGTTGAAGCGCGTCCTGATAGACGGCGGCGTGGCCCTCAACATCCTACCCCCCACGACCTTTGATGTAATCAAGGCCCCGGGGATGAAGCTCCGGCTGTCCCTACCGATCATTGGCGTGACGCCGAGGCACACGTGGCCCAGGGCCATATTGACCTTCCGGTCACCTTTGGTGGCCCGGACAATTTCCGCACCGAGCGGACAAACTTCGATGTGACGGATCTCAATATGCCCTACAACGCGGTCCTAGGAAGGCCCGTGTTGGTGAAGTTTATGGCAGCCACCCATTACGCCTACCTCCAGATGAAGATGTCGGGCCCGCGCGACCCCATCACCATCCACGGCGATCTCAAGATCGCGTTGGCTTGTGCGGAACAGCGCACGAGTGACCTCGCCATGGTCCCCAAGCCCGCGGGCGGCGAGGAGAGGCCCGAGGCCTCTTCGTCGCACGCCCCGAGGAAGCAGATGACCTCGCGCGATGAGGTCCCCGTGAAGGAGGTGGCGCTGGCCAGCGACCCGTCCAAGACCGTCAAGATTGACGGTCGTCTGGACGGCAAATAGGAAGACGGCTCGTCTCCTTCCTATGGGCAAATGCCGACGTCTTCCTGTGGAAGGCGTCGGATATGCCCGGGATCCCCAGGGAGGTGATCAAGCACCGTCTGGCCGTGCGACCGGACGTGAGGCCCATCCGGCAAAAAGTGCAGCGACAGGCCCCCGAGCGCCAGGCCTTCACCCGTGAAGAGGTGGCACGGCTTTTGGAGGCTGGATTCATCCGAGAGGTCATGCATCCGGAGTGGCTCGCGAACCCGGTCGTCATCCCCAAGGCAAACGACACGCTTCGGATGTGCATCGACTACACCGACCTCAACAAGGCATGTCCCAAGGACCCTTATCTCCTTCCACGCATAGATCAGATTGTCGATTCCACTGCGGGGTGCAACCTTTTGTGTTTTCTAGATGCATACTCAGGCTATCATCAGATTCGCATGGCTAGGAAAGATGAGGAAAAAACTGCATTCATTACACCTGTAGGCACTTATTGTTATACAACTATGCCTTTTGGTTTAAAGAATGCAGGCCCAACTTTTCAGCGTACTACTCGTATTACTTTGGGTAGTCAAATAGGGTGCAATGTTGAGGCGTACGTCGATGACTTGGTTGTGAAAACGCGCAACAAAGAGACGTTGCTTTCGGATTTAGCGGAGACCTTTGAAAGTCTCCGCTCCACGCGCATGAAGCTGAACCCCGAAAAGTGCGTGTTCGGCGTTCCCACGGGTAAACTTCTTGGGCTTTTGGTCTCTGCCCGAGCCATAGAGGCCAACCCCGAGAAGATTAACACGATAAATAGGATGCGCGCCCCCCAGCAAACTTAGGGATGTGCAACGTGTCACAGGATGCATGGCCGCCCTAAGCCGATTTATATCGAGGCTGGGAGAGAAGGCGCTACCCCTATTTAAGCTCCTCAAGCACTCAGGGCCGTTTAGGTGGACGGAGGAAGCTGAACAAGCGCTCAACCAGTTGAAGGCTTATCTCAGCTCTCCCACGGTCCTGGTATCCCCGAAGCCTGAGGAGCCGCTGCTGCTCTAATTAGCGGCGACCCGGCAAATAGTTATCGCGGCGCTAGTGGTGGAGCGCACCGAGGAAGACCCTCGGGCCATGCTCCATCGCCCCATGTTGGAGCAGCTCGGGCCAGAGGGCAACAAAGGAGCCCCTCAGCCAGGCGAGGGCCCCGGGGCCTCCCAGGTTGATGGTGGCCCTTTGTCCCCTCGCCGGACGGTGTTAGGCGCCCTCGGTCCCCAGGCAGGCCCCAAGGCCACTGAGGGGAGCAGCGGCCCGATGCACTCTGACCCCGAGGCCGCTGACATGGAGATGGAGTGGGCCCAGCGAGGCCCCTCCTACGATCGATGCATGGATCTGGTGCCCCTAACGAAAGGATTAGGCCCCACCGAAAGGTGCAGTGGCCAGTCTATTTTGTTAGCGAGGCATTGCGGGATGCCAAGACCCGATATCCTCAAGCCCAAAGATTGTTGTATGCAATTCTGGTGACTCCTACGAAGCTGCGCCATTATTTCCAAGCGCACCAGGTCATAGTAGTAACGTCCTACCCCCTCGGGCAAATCCTCCACAACCGCGAGGGAACTGGGCGAGTGGTCAAGTGGGCCATCAAACTTTCTGAGTTTGATCTCCGCTTCGAACCACGCCACGCGATCAAGAGTCAGGCCCTCGGCGATTTCGTGGCAGAGTGGACCCCGACCCCGAGCCCGACCTCGAGCACCCCGACCCCGAGGCCGGAGCAAATCCCTCGCAGCAAGACCACGGCTCCCATTGGGTGATGCAGTTTGACGGCTCGCTCGCCCTCCATGGTGCCGGCGTCGGGGTCATCTTGACCTCGCCAAACGGGGACGTCCTCAAATATGTGGTTCACCTTGATTTCCGGGCAATCAACAATATGGCGGAGTACGAGGGCCTCCTTGCGGGACTCAGAGCGTGGCTGGAATGGGGATCCGCTGCCTCTTGGTTCTAAGCGACTCTTAGCTAGTCGTGAACCAAGTCTCCAAGGAGTATCGCTGCTCCGACCCGCAAATGGAGGCATACGTCCGTGAAGTGCGGAGTATGGAGCGTCATTTTGACGGGTTAGAACTGCGGCACATGCCCAACTGGGACAACGCGCTCGCCGATGAGCTGTCAAGACTCGCCTCGTCACACGCCCCGACCCCACCGGGTCCCTTTGAAGAAAGGCTTACCCAACCAACCACACGCCTCGATCCCCCGGGGGAGTCGGACGCTGCCACGTTCCCCTCGGGGCCCGATGGAGTCTAGGCCTCAGGGTCTGGGGGGGTCAAGCCCGACCCCCACGCCAAATCACCTGGATGATAGAGATCCAGGCGTTTCTAAAAAATAAGACTCTGCCCGAGGACCGCGAGGGGAGTGAGCGCATCGCTCGTGTCTCCATGAGGTACATGTTGGTAGAGGGGGCCCTCTACCGACGCGGTGCCAACGGAGTCCTCCTCAAATGCATCTCTCGGGAGCATGGCATCGAGCTCCTTACCGATGTCCATGAAGGCGAGTACAACACCCACTCCGCCTCGTGCACCTTGGTGGGCAAAGCCTTCCGGCAGGGTTTCTATTGGCCAACAGTGCTCTACGATGCAGCCGATCTGGTCCGGTGGTGCAGGGCGTGTCAATTCCACGCCAAGTAGATGCATCAGCCGGCCAAGGCCTTGCAGACCATACCGCTTTCATGGCCGTTTGCGGTCTGGGGGCTGGACATCTTGGGTCCTTTCAAGAAAGCCCTGGGCGGGTACGAATACCGATATGTCGCCATCGACAAATTCACCAAGTGGCTCGAGGCCTACCTGGTCATCAAGATCGACAAGCACTCGGCCCTCAAGTTCATCAAGGGCATCATTGTCTGGTTCGGGTGCCCAACCGTATCATTACAGATAATGGCACCCAGTTCACCAGTGAATTGTTTGGTGACTATTGCGATGACATGGGCATCAAGCTCTGTTTCGCCTGACCCGTCCACCCCAGGAGCAATGGTCAAGTGGAGCGTACCAATGCGGAAATCCTCAAGGGTCTCAAGACCAAGACATATAATGTTCTCAAGAAACATGGCGATTCGTGGATCGACGAGCTACAAGCCGTGCTCTGGGCGAACCGGACTACCCCGAGCCATGCAACAGGAGAAACCCCGTTTTTCCTGGTTTACGGTGCGGAGGCGGTCCTCCCATCTGAGCTCACCCTGGGATCCCCTCGGGCCGCCATGTACGAGGCTGATCAAGAGCAGCTCCGACAGGACGACCTCGACTACCTTGAAGAGCGAAGGCGACGCGCTACCCACGTCCGGGCCCAATCACTCAACGTTAACGATCTCGTCCTACGCCGCGTCGAGACGTGTGCTGGATTGAGCAAACTCTCACCCATGTGGGTGGGGCCGTTTAGAGCGATGGTGTCCCCCGGTCGGGCTCGGTCAGGCTGGCCACGAAAGATGGCACAGAGTTGCCTAACCCGTGTGTTCACGACGAAATTTGGTAAATCATGCATCGAATTTGGAGTTAAGACCGAAGCGGATTTGGAAGGAAATCGGTAACAGAAACAGAGTATAAATCGGCTTCGGAACTGCATCGGCTACGGTGTGCATCGGCTGATATTGAATCGGACAAGGAAGCCGATGTAGCCGATTCCGACCAGGGGATGTTGGAACCATTGTCGGGTTCGTTTAAAGCGCTTCATGAGGATTGCCATGTATGGATTGAGTCCGAAAAAGGCAATTGTATCTATTAATTAGGAATAGTTTGTTAGTTTCCTTTTATCTTTAGGAAAGTGTGTTTAGTGTCTGATAAGGACTTTATGTTTTTCCTTTTATCTTTAGGAAAGTTTGAGTCGTGTCCGATATGGATTAGTATCTACCCATGGGTATAAATATGTACACCCGGGGTCTATGTAAAATATCTCTCGATCAATACAACTACGTTCGGTGCATCGCCACCTTCTTTCTGAGGTTTTTCCTTATAAACCGGCAGAATTTGGCACCTGACGCGGGGCTGCATCGGCTTTCGATCTCCGGCGAAGGGGTAAGCCCTACGTTCCGTCGGGTCCTGGTGAATCTATCAACTACATTGGTGTTGTTCAAGGCTGCATCGCTTCGATCTCTTGGATCGCTCTGGTTCGGTCGATATATTTACCTCATATCTCAATTCTATCTTAATTGCATTGTGTTTAGAGACGCATCGGTTTAGTTGGGACTGTCTCGGTTAAGTCTGATCTTCTATCTTAGCCGATATATCTCTACAATCACAATGTTGTTCTAAATAGATTTGTTATATCCATCACATTAGACAGATCTATCGGTTCATCAAGTATTAGATTATCATATACAATCTCGTGCTGCATCGGTTAGGTTCGACCTACTAGATTGTTGTTGATAATATAAATCTTGTTAAGCCGATAGGTTCATGCTAATGTTTTATCGGAGTGCTAGCCGATGAGTTATCATATACGTTATATAATCTAGATTGACAATGTTTTCTACTTGCATCGGACGATCTCTATCTAGAGTTTTGTTGATATCAGCTAGATTACTTTGTTGGCTTGGATTATATAATGTATCCACCACCCTGAAAATTAGTCAAAGGCTTGATTGTCTAGATATTATATTTCTTTTCATACTTAGTGCTGCATCAGTTAAGTTTGATCTACTAAGTCGTGCTTAGAACCATAATCTCTAGCCTGCTTTTTTCATTGCCAATAAGGGTTTCATCAGGGTTTCAGCCGATGAGTTATCTGGACGTTGCTATCGGCTTATAAGGATTACATACAAGATGGATTTAGCCGATAACAACAAAGGTTTCATTGTTTATCTAATCATTTGGATTTATTGACATCGGACCACCAGCCGATGAATGCTTCAACCTTCGAATCAGTGCTTATTCAATCTATCATTACTAGCCGTTTGGTTTTTACTGGATTATAATATTTTATTTTCATCAGCCGATTATCTTTATATCATTATTTACTCAAGTATCAAGATCTATATTGGATATCGGCTGGTATCGGCATCGGCTGGAATCATTCCATCGGCTTGTCAGCCAATCGGCTATCTTTTGATCTTCAATTTATATATCTTGTCAGTTGCAGGATCAAACTGACTGGCACGACCTCATCTCATCATTATTTTGGACCTGCACTGGAGCTAAGCAGATCTCCCAGGCCATCGTGTTTTTACATCAATACAATTTGGCACGCCCAGTGGGACCAAGATTTTTGTACCTACATGTCTGAAGAAGAAGTCGACGCCAAGATCATGGTCGCAATGGAGGATTTTACAGAGGAACAGAGGCAAGAGATGGAGCAAGCAAAAGCTGATTTTCAAAAGCGTTGCCATCAATGTTTCGTCATGACACCGGAAGGGCCAATTCAGAAATCTCAATTTCCCGAGCCGATGATTGAAATACTTCAAGATAAAGTTGATGAAGCAGTTCATCGCGTATTGTTTAATCAATCTGGAGTTTTGGTGGACACATTACAAGATTTAATCAAGGAAAAAGTTGATGAATTAATTGTTCAAAGAGACCAGCTGTGAACGATTAAACAATCTCCTGGAAGACGAACCGAGGAGCCATCCCCTCGAAGCTGTGAACGATCTCCTGGGCGGCCTCCCGGACTTGGGCGCGTGCGGCAGCCTCGGTCCCCGGTGGGAGGTTGTCGAAGACTGCCCACGGTGCAAACTCAGGGTCGCGGGATTGGTAGCTCGCTAATACGACCTCCACCGCCCCCTCGGCGAGGTCCCTTGAGGAGGACTTGACCGTCTCCTCGATCTCCTCGGTGAGCCTCCTCAGGTCCCCGGCCATGTCGGCAAGCCGGTGGGCGATTCCGGCCTGGGTGGCGCCGAACTTCTGTTGCCGGCCGCGCCAGATGCCTGCCCAGCGCCCGCGTCCTCCAGCTTGGCGACTGCGTCCAGCAGCATGCCGGGGCTCACCTCACTAGCCAACCGGAGGGCTTCGACCTCCCCGGCCTGTGAATCCAGAGCCCGCTGCAGTTCCGCAATGGACTCCTCAGCCGCGACAAGGTGGGCGGCCAAGCCGCTCTGGGCCTCGGGTGCCCCAACGCCCCGCTCCAACTCCTCCACCTCTTTCGCCCGCGCCTTGAGCTCGGCGGCGCACTGCTCCAGAGCGGCCCTCTCGGCGCGGGTGTTCTGGAGGTGCTGAAGCTCGCGCGCCGCCACGGCCTCCTCACGCTTGGTGAAAGAGTCCTTGCGGTGCTGAGCCTGTGCATCGCGCCGAGACGCCTCGGACTCGCACACGGCGATCCTCACCGCGTGCGCCTCCTAGACGCGCAGGGCCTCGGTGTGCTGCCGCACCGCGGCCTCAGACTCCGCGAGGATGCGTGCCTGTTTGGCAGCGGCGTCCTCGCGAAGACGGAGCGCGGCCTCTATCTCCGCGATAGCGGCCTCGTGCTCCACCAGGGTGGCCTCCCGCACCTCCAACTCTTGAGCACGTCGGTCGAGGACCCCAATCCGCCGGAGTACGGCAGCTTCCGAGCTCTGCAGCCGAGAGGTCTGCTCCTCCAGCTCGTCGGCACGTGCCTCCACTTCTTGCGCGCCGTCAGGGCCTCCTCGTGACGGCGCACCGCTGCCTCGGCCTCCGCCGCCTTCCGCTCCCGGGCTGCGGCGGCATCGAGGACCCCCCGCACGGCGTTAAGCCGGCGCGTCAGCTCTTAATTGTAAAAGAGTGTTTTTCTTTTTCTCTAGAGAAATAGCCTGTTGGCCCATGTGGTGTCCCCTTGGAAGTATAAAAGCAGGCCCAGGCCTAGAGAAAGGGGGTTTTTTGTCGATCCCTGAAACAACAATCTCTAAGCAACCACACAAGAGTAGGGTTTTACGCCTCGCCCGCGGCCTGAACATGTATAACTCCTCGTGTCATGCTCTCTCTCAGGGTTTTTTACTCTCTCGTTTTTCTTGCGGATCGGGTGGCCGAATCACGTCCTGCGCCCCTAGCCGAACTTACAAAGGGGGGGCCTCACTGTCCCCTCTGTTGAGGAGCTCACGCTCTGTCACGTAGAAACTTAGTTACCCAAACCACAAGCTAACCGACTAAGGGATTGTCCCCTTATGAATCAAGTCCTAGAAGAAGGAGTCGCAACCCGCATCACTCAATTTAAACTAAGTCTAATACTTGCAGAATTGGATTTTCCAGTATGACAAGAGTTAGTACATTATTAGGAATAATATGGCAAGAGCACAATCAAACCTACATACATTAGGGCTCTATTCAAAGAGGGGCAATATATGGTCTCATATTTTCAGCATAAAGCAAATTTTGGTTCACAAACATTTTGCAACATATTTAAGCAAAATATCTTTGCAAAATGTAAAACATAATAAGCATGGCATGGTGTCAACATAAATAGATAAGCATCATTTCCTTACCACCCAACCAGTAATAAGGCAATCATACCACATATATCAATCTCATCATCATTCCAAAGCATTTAGTTTCAAAAGCACTTAGAAAACACAAGATTATACCCATAGTACATCATCATGTCGCTCATGACCGTGAGCACGGCTAATCGATTAGTTTTTAGAACTCTGCAGAGTTTGTATAGCGTGAACCACATGATGTGAGTCGCTCTAGTTTGTTCGGTACCCGTCGGTACCACCACACTCTACACATTGGGTATGGTCTAGAGGTCACAATAAGGCTTTTACATTAAGTATTGTCTAACATTGCATGAGCACGATAAGTGTGAATCCATCGTAGGCTTAAGTACGTTCATCATCATACCGGTGTAGCACTTCCCCTTAGAGTGATCCAAGGGTATCATATTTATAGTTCCGTGGGGAAGGCGACGGCATAAGATTTAGTTCATATCTCTTAAATCAATCTATAATAAATCATCATAGTCTAAACAAGGGTAAGATAATATGATAATAAGGTAGTGGACACTTAGGAGATTTACCTCTGTAATAATACTTAGTAGGAAAATATACTAGAGAACTATGGTACAACTGTACTTCTAATCTATTCATGTTTAGTATACACTTAACATATATATGCTTACAACATAGGATTTAGTTCCAGGCACCCAGGTACTACCGAGAGACCACTCCCTGCTGGTCTGCCAGCGTGGTTACGGTATTTACGCACACTTACGTCATACCCAAACGTGGAGGAATACAAAGGACGGACTGGGCTTTCACCACCTGCCACCTATCTCAATTTCCGTGGGGAACACCCGCATCCAATGGTATTTATCTAGCCTAAACACCATGTTTATGCTAGTAAATAATATCACTAACTCCCCCGGAAATCTCACCCTTCGGATGAACGAGTTAGAGCTAGAGTAACCTATAAAGGTCATTGGACCGTTACCGTAGCATGGATCGACTAGCCTAGGATGAAGTAGATATACAAAGTATATACTACCCATACAATATATACTCAACAAAGGAATACATAGGCTATGAGCATAAATAAATAAAGTAGATAATTCCATTAGTATAACTATAGTCTTACAAGAAGAGTAAAGTACTAAAAGACATACCGGAAACTTCGAGAAGGCTATAGGATCAAAGCTCCTCTAGACTTTATTCCTGCTAAACTATAGAGAATACAATATGGAAGAGGGAATTTCTCCTTGAGGTGTGTGTTGAAGTGAAGTGAGTGAAGTCCTTTTACAGCTCCCATATGGCGGTTCTAATGACGGCTGTAGGCCACCAACCTCTCCTAACCGTCATTGGGGACCAATGAGGAAGCAACACGTGGTGGGCCAGGATGAGAGGAGGCTATGGGGGGCGAGGTTCGGCTGAACCCCTAGCCCCATCTCTCTCAATTGGCTTTCTTCAGTGGCTGTCTTGTGGGCCCCTAAGGTGGTTTCTGATGGTTTGGTCCCACTTCAAGTTGGTTTGAGCTGACTTGTGGGCCCATCAATCCTTGTGCTCACACGTGATTCGCCGGAGGTGTGTTTCTTTACATGCTAGCCTCATTTCTCCTCCTCTTTAGTGTATAATTCCTGCATCCATGTTAATTCTCTAATCCTAATACAACTATATTATTTATTATTGGTATACATGTAAGAAATGTTAATTTTCCTTTATTAATTGTGCTAGTTGGCGGTCAAAATTGGTACTTAACGACCATCAACAACACCCCCAAGCTAAACCTTTGCTCGTCCCAAGTAAAGATAAAACTTAGGTTGTTGATTTGAAGTTGCTACCCATGTTTTATTTCATAATAGTACTATGTTTACAACGTATCCTTCTACCTAGAATTTGAATAAGGTTGTAATAGTACTTTTACCTTTATTACCTTATTCCTCATGGGGCTTGTAGCTTCTCCTCGTCTTAGGCGGTTGCAGGATAGAATGGATCATAGAGAACCAATCACCCTCCCTTTGTTTCAACTTTCATTCCGGAGGTTTTCAAGAATTTTCTCGATTAAAGTAAAGTTCCTCGAATGATACTCTCAATCGCTCAATGTGTATAATATTCCTCACCAAGGCATAGTGTTACCTCTTTTATCATCCTATCTCTAAAGGTTTATATGTGGAGCTCAGGGTATAGATAAAAGATATGGAAATACTTGCATCACATATATTGCAAAATCGAAAAGAGGATCCAAGGAGAAAACAAATCATACAACCTTGATCAAGATGTGCAAAGTGTGTGGCTATATGGTGGAAGGTGTATATGGTACTCCTTTGCCATGTCTCTTTTTCATTTCCCAATTTGATATGTGGCTATTTTTCTTCCAACTATTTGTGTGGTTTGCCCAAAGACTTCCATGAGCACTCCTTTTCTTTTTTTTTCATTTCATTTTTTTCTTCTCATAATGATTGAGAATATTTTCTATCTCCTTTTTTTAGCCATCGCTTTATGCCAAACTAGTAGGAGCGACATTTGTGATAACATGGTGGAGTATTTATTTGGTAGATGGAAATGTTGCTAACCCTCATTGTAGAAGTCAAACAACTATGGTAGGTGTATGGTATGTTTTTGGTAATCTCCAATATAGAGATCAAGCATATATGGTGGGTGCATGTGAGTGGGTATCTTGATCAAGAGAGCATGAAAAGAATCTCACAAGGGTCACAAGAATTTGACAAGTGATAACAAGGAGCATATGAGTATAGGCTATTCGATAAGATCATCATATGGCTTTGGTGGGAATTTATCATCATTGAGAACTTATAACTTTTATTCTTTTTGAAAAACAAATGCTCCGGAATTCCAGTATCACTTTAGAGAAAGATCATAGCAATTCTATTTCTCCAAATCATATTTAGCAACAACCTAGACTTAGATCATGCATGTGCAACCCACAAGTTTCAAGTTCAAGGAAAATAATTTTGACCAACAAACTCAAAAACTATGGTGAAGATTAAGCTGCAAACTAAGCACTAGATAGAAATAATAACAGAGCAACTTTTCATGATTTCTACTAGGAAAACTAAAAACATTCTTACCACGTATAGAAAGCAAATCTTTTTGGTATTTTTATGTTTTGCAAATTTTTATCATTTTCGGTTTTTATTATGTAGTGTAAAAATGAAATATACAAGTTACTTTGGTGGGGGAGGCACTCCCCCAAGCTAGCTTCTTGCTAGGGTGCATGATGAGGATCAAATCCTTGCAATCTGAAGTAGGCCAATCATGTCGGCCTGATTCTGTTGTATGGCGGCGTTGATGTCCGCCATTTTGTCAGTGGTATGTTGCTGCCACGAGTGGGTCTCTTGGACGTGCTAGTTTAGCATGTTATGCATGTCGTTTGTCCGGAGATCAAGCTCTCCCAGCTGCCGAGTGACATCCGCAAATCCTCATTCGAAGTCACGAAAACTTTGGGACGAGAATGAGTAGCGTGCACTGGACTATGAGGACAACCCACTGGAACTAGAGGAGTGGTCTACACCGGGGGAATCTCCCTAGAGCCGGTGGATGGGATGCTCCCATCATCCACCGCTCGCACTTACCCATGTCGAGCCTCCTGCTCCATAATTTGGCAGTAGTTTGTCCCAACCAGGTGTGTATCCTAGATGCCGCCAATCTACCCGCAAGTACAGTGGCTACTCCGTGGTGGCATTCCGTGCCATGCTCCGAGTTGTCCTGCTAGAAACACTGCTCCTTCGAGCCCCCTCTTGTGCAACAAGAGGAATGGTTAGGTCCCAGCAATTATATAAGTGAAATTTTGGGTTAGGTAACGGAATCTCCCTTGTATATATGGGGAAGAAAAACACATGCGAGAGGCATTTGGACCATATTTTAAAGTATGTGCTTGCACAAGATAATCCTCGTTTAATGATGACTCGAGGTGTGGTAAATGTCTATGATGGGCCCATTTACCAACGCTCCAACTTTTAAAGCAATACGAGAAATTAGGGATGTGCATTCAATTAGTCCTACTATCTTAACATACTCTAACCATTGTTTAATCATGGGTTTGATATGAGAGATTTTAATCTTTCTTACCATAGCATATAAGGTTAACAACTCATCATTGCGGATTGGCCTTATGTCCTCCCGAAGGAATAGAGTAAAGGCCAACCATTTGTGTATAAGGCACAATGTGGGATTGTGAATGCTGCTGAGTCACGATTTCCTACATACAAAATCTCCAGTAATATGTTGCTAGAAATCTATTATGTTGAACTCTAGAGTCATCGACTCCAAATCAACAGAACACCTTTAGTTGAATCCCAGGTGATTACTGAGATTATTCCATGTGAGATAGTATTGTCTCGTAGAATCGAAACGTAATAGCTTCCCACCGTGAACCTTGCTCATTCACGGGTACGAAACCTTCCCATCCTATTACCTTCCACACAGCAGTAAAATCAACATCCATAAATATTTTGGCGAGCAGATCTGGGTCGTATGCTCACGTATGAGTGAACACACGATCCTTGAGAAGGTTGTAGGTCTGTAGTGCCTGTTCTCCACGTAGGTCCAAACCGGCATCGGGATAAATATTTGTCTGGCATTGGTCCTTGTCCATTGGTGCTTGGCCAAAGGACTCTGCTTGCCCTTCACTCAGTACATCCTTGTTAGACAGGCACGCGCTCGAGGTGTAGGAATGGTGATGTGAGCACGAACTTGTCATCCTCTTTATCGCACTCAGGAATCGTTTACGTCTTCTTCATCCTGTACACCAAGCAAAGAACACATAAGGACACTCAAAAAAGTGGTAATGTTAGCAAAAGCTAGTTAGTTGTTCAAGAGTTAGTCATCTTTGTGGAGCTTGGTTGCCACCACAAAATCATCCTTGTGGGTTGTAACACAACACAAAATCGTTCTAGTGAGCGTGAGCGCACTACAACAACCGTTCTTATGGGGTAGTGACACCACCACAACACGTTCTTGTAGTTCAAGGTGAACTTGAGATGCAAGAGAAAGAAGCAAATATTTTTGCTCAAACTTGAGACAAGAACATGAGAGAAACTATAGGAGGAAGAGAGAACACAAGAGCAAACTAGTGCTACTTGGTTTC
Source organism: Oryza punctata (assembly GCA_000573905.2). Lineage (NCBI taxonomy): Eukaryota > Viridiplantae > Streptophyta > Magnoliopsida > Poales > Poaceae > Oryza > Oryza punctata. The sequence continues at coordinate 19,544,162 of CM002493.2, read as the reverse complement.
AGGCAAGAAGAGCAATGACCCAAGAGCTGAATTTATAGGAGGGGAGATGCCCATGGTTCGGCCGAACCTAGGGTTTGGCCGACCCCTCCTTGGTCCTAATGTTGCTCATCTTTCAAGCTACGAATAATGACATCCTCCACTAAATTAAAGTGAAAGCTTGGTCCCAAGAAAGATGCCAATTCAGACCTCATTATTTCCCCAAGTGGTCCAATTTTATACTTTCAAAAAGATAAGGTTTAGTGGACCATCTCACATGTCTCCAATGTTTCTAATTACTGGGGATACATCCCAAAAGAGATCATATTACTACTCATTGCATGACTCAAATTTGAATTTTTCAAAAGGATTTTCCATATGCAAGAAATTAAACATGAGTTGGAAATCAAATATGCTAATGTAAGTGAGAGGAATTAAATATGTAATTGTAAATCAAATATGAGATAACTACCGATTTTACCTTTCGACAAAGGACTCATTATTTAAAGTCTAATGAGTGGAACTTCTATGTTCCATTTAACTTGTTGCAACGTCTAGCTCCAAAGATGATGAGACGGACAACTGCTGCTTTTTAACTCGCCACACCTTCCTGGTCTTCTTTGGTTTAGAGGGTTTGGATAAGTCAACGGACTTTTAGGGTCTCAACCTCAACTGCACCCCTTGCCTCCATGGTGTTCTAACATTTTGGCATTGGAGAGGGAATTCCTTCTTCAACACCTTCTCCAAATTTTGCTGTTAACAGAATACTATTAGGTTGTTCTTCTTTGGGGGTGTCAACTCGACCTCTCGGATGTTCTGCTTGTTCGGCCCGTACTTGATCTTGATCATGGAGCATTTCTCCTTCCTGGGTTGTAACTCGAACTTCTCCTCCTTGCCATTGATGTGGAGTCGGATTTCTCTGGCTCCCACGTCGATGTGAGCATCTGCGGTGCTCAGGAACGTACGTCCAAGGATAAGGGTATTATCCTTGTCGGTATCCATGTCCAACACCACAAAATCCACGGGGATGAAGTAACCCTGGATTCTCACCGGAATGTCTTCGGCAATGCCCATCAGATAGCGGGCTGTGGAGTCGGCCAACTGCAGCATCATAGGAGTAGGCGAAAGGTTAGTGAAATTAAGCTGATCAAAGACTACCTTGGGCATGACGATGACACCAGCTCCAAGGTTGCACAAGTCGTGGTCGAAGTGTTGTGTCCCAATTGTACAATTGATGGTGGGACACCTCGGATCTTTCTTCTTTTTGGGAAGCCGGTTGGAGTATAGCCGCGCTACACTCTTCTGTTAGCTTGACGATCTCCATGGTTGGTAGTGACCTTTTGTTGCTAGTGATGTTTCAGAGGTAGCGAGCATAGGTTGGAACCTGCATCACATCTAGTAATGGGATATTGATATAGATCTTCTGGATTACCTCTATGAAGCGGTTGAACTGTTCATCCACGGTAGGCTTCCTATTACGAGGAGGAAACTGCAGAATATTCGTACCTACGAACTCTCGTGGAGTCATCCTCCCATATTGTGTTGTTTCATAGTTGTCAGGAGTGGCTTCCTCTTCCTGAACCTCCTTTCGCTTTGCTGCCCCTATTGGGTATGGTAGGTCACGAGTAGACTTGCCTCCCCTTGTTGTCACGACATTGATGTTCTCCACAGACGGCTTAGGTTGCCCTGGGATCTTCCCTGTCTCGGCAGAGGGAGCAGCAGCAACTAGCTAAGCTAATTGAGTCTCAACATTTTGTTGAAGCTCAGCTAGTTTTTGATCGCCGAGGAGAGTCCCTCCATCTTGGTGTGGATGCTCTCCAAGGTTTTGTCATTGGCCACCAATATCTTGGAGATAGTGTCATTGACTGTGGCCTGACCAAAGACAAGATCCTTAAAGGAGGTTTGATTGGGATTGAAATTACCGTTGTTCCCTCCTTGGTAGTATGAGCGTGGTTGAATCCACCCCTTGCCTCCTTGTGGACGGTACCCGTTATTGTTGTTGTTCATGAAGAAGACGTCTTCATGGGATTCGGGGCAGTCATTCCCCGAATGTCTGGTATTACCACATGTCTCGCACGTCATTCAGACGTCCAAAGATTGAGCTGTACGTACATCTCCGCATTGTACTTAGTGCGTTCTTCCAAGCGCTTCAGGAGGAGGTCCATCTTAGCAACGAGCACGTCTGTCTCCTTGACAGTATGCATGCCACGTTGACGAGGTTGGAGTCATTCTTCACTCCATCCCTGGTTGGAGACCATCTCTCTATTAACTCCGACACGCGAGCGACGGTTAATGAGAAGAAGGCTCCTCCAGCAGCAGCGTCAATGTGATCACGAGCTGATTGCGTCAATCCATTGTATAAATTCTAAATGATGAGTCAGTTGTTGTCACGCCCGGAATTTCTATCCAAAACTCCAAACGCTTACATGTGTGTAAACCCTCGTCCACGAATCAGCCCAGGCACACAATAACAAATTGATAATAGAGTGCAATCTTTATCTAATTAATGGACGAATATAAAGTCATTACAGAGGTAGATAGTTCCTCTCAAACAATAAATATCTAAGCAGCGGAATATAAAATAAATAACGTAGGTGACTCCAATCCACAAGCATCATGACCAGGGCTACGCCTAATCCTCCACACCTTCGGCATCACTGTAGAACTCCTCCTCTGATGAATGATTGCAAGGTGAGTATATGGTATACTCAGCAAGCACGCAGCAAATATGCAAGTGCAATGGATAACAAAGGACGGCATAATATAGTCTCAATTTGCGTAAATGGCATTTAATAAATACTACAGAATTTAGCAAAACAGTAAAGTATTTAATTAAACAATGTTAATCCAACGCTATGCAACACACCCGTTGCACAGGCCCAACCATTCTGAACAACCATTCCCAGCTGTACAGACCTATCTTCAAACCAGGAATATGCCATTCCAAACCAGGAGCTAAACAAGTTATTACCAATTACAGAATCATTTATTATGGTGAGAAGTGTGAGACTAATCACCAAACACATTGTTAGACTCGCCCATAACCGCGGGCACGGCTATTCGAATAGTTCTACTCTGGCCAGAGGCGTACCGCTGTACCCACAAGCCACAACCTCAACATCATGTCAACCATGCGTCGCGATACTTAGCAAGTACCCGAATAGAGATTGTGACATTACCCTATGCATAACGTAATTCAAAGCAGTGCACCATTCCTGGATCATAATCACCCCCTTATAAAATAAGGCATGGACTCCCCAGCGACCCCCGTGGGCTTATCTCCGCCACTTATCAACCCGGTGCCCCACAATGAACCTCACTACACAAAGGGTAAAGCCGTTGCCCACGCTGGCTTGTGGTTGGCACGGTTAATGTTTCACAACCGAAACTCGTGAACCGGTCCTTAACTGTCATGAGCACGACCATCCAAACCATGTGCTCACAACCCACCATTATCAAGTTTTAGTTGGCATATTTATTAACCACCTATCATGATTAACCAACATAATATATCATTAATCCATCATCAAATAATAGTGAAGCTAGTGTTTCTAAGCATGACTAAGCATCCTAATTAATTTAGCTAAAACCATATAATGTTCTAGCTAATCCAATTATTAACCAAGTGACAAAGTAAAGGTAATCAAAACAAAGGGGCTTTAGCAAGGACAATAGGTCGTTCCCCTCCCGATGACATTCAAAAAATAAATGCAGTAGTTGAATAAAAACAAATAGCTTTAAATGGGATCAACATGCTCAAAGGGGTATTTAGGATCTGGGTGACTTGCCTTGAGCTTTGTGAAACACTTCGAAACCTTCTTCCGCGAAAACGCTCTCCTCCGGAACGTCGGAAACTAAAGCGAATGAACAAAAATCAATAAAACAGTACAAAAACAAGCACAAACAGTACATGTGGATATTTTTAGCATGTAGATCTTGATTTTAGACGAATTTAGCAACTTGAATCCGAGTTACGATAATTTAGTTATGAATTTCCGAAGATTAACAAAAATTTCACAAAAAAAAAACAAAACACGCCGGCGAACTGACAGCAAGCAAGCAGAGGCTAGGGTTGGCGGTGGTGGTGACTTCCGGCGGCTTTTGGCGGAGATGAGTGGGTGGTCGAGCTTCCTCTCGTTGCTGCGAACCCAACGGTGGTCCTCCCGAGCGACGGCGACGACCGGAACGACGGCAAAGCTCGACTGAAACTTCTCCCGGCGACAACGGCGCACAAACAGCAGCGGCTAGGGCTCCACGATCGACGAGAGTTTGGGGCGAAGGCAGTGGCGGATAGAGGAGGTCCAGGGGGTTCCATTTTATAGGGGCAGGGGTGGCGGCTCGGTGCAAGGCAACCGGAATCGGAGATGGAAATTCTAGGGTTAGGAAGGAAAAAAATGAGTCCGAATCAATCTCCAAATCCGGCGATTTCCAAACAAATTAGATGAAACTTTCTATAGAGAAGAGATAGAGGAGATCAAGGGGATTATTTCCCCTCTATCAATTTAATCAAATCGGGTAAGAATCGGAGAGATTTGGAAGGGGGCAGCGGCAACAATGGCGCTCTGTCTCGGCTGGGCGGCTGCTCGGCTGGAGGAAGAAGACGACCGACAAGGGGGCCCCACCTGCAGGCGCTAGAGAGAGAGAGGGAGGGGGCGGCTAGGCTGGTGGGCTGCAGCCCAGGCCGAAGAGCGGAGGGGGGAAAGGAAAGAAAATGGGCTTTTGGCCCAAAACCAAAAGAGAGAGGCTTAAACCATTTTTCTTTTTATGTGTTGCATGAAATGTAATTCCATTGATTAAAAAAAATACTTTCTTGGCTCAAATAAATCCCAGAAAAATCTAGGAACAATTGAAACAAGAGAAGTATTTATTAAAATTTTATCTAGCCCACTTTTATATTGGAATTTATTAACTAAAATTAGATCTTTTCTTCTAGGCTTTTAAAATCATTTCTTCTAATTCCATTTAAACAACAATTTATAATTTAGAGATTTTTAGGGTGTGACAGTTGTCTATGCCATGGTGAGGACAAGCCGTGATATACTCCTAGCATCTCTCCCATGCATTTGGATTTGACTTGTTGCTAGCCTGCTGGAATCTTGGGATTCTCCCGCGAAGGGCGTTGGCGTAGGATGAAGTAGATATATAAAGTATATACTACTCAATAGAACATATAGTCAACAAAGGAATACATAGGCTATGAGCATAAATAAATAAAGAAGATAATTCCATTAATATAACTATAGTTTTTCAAGAAGAGTAAAGTACTAAAGACATACCGAAAACTCCGAGAAGGCTATAGGACCAAAGCTCCTCTAGACTTTATTCCTACAAAACTATAGAGAATACAATATGGAAAAATGAATTGCTCCTTGAGGTATGTGTTGAAGTAAAGTGAGTGAAGTCCTTTTATAGATCCCATATGGCGGTTCTGATGACGGTTGTAGGCCACCGACCTCCCATAGCCGTCATTGGAGACCAATGAGGAAGCAACACGTGAAGGGCAAGGATGAGAGGAGGCTATGGCGGCCCTGGTCCTACCTCTCTCAACCGCCTTTCTTCAGTGGTTGTCTTGTGGGCCCCTAAGGCAGTTTCTGATGGGTAGGTCCCACTTCAAGTCGGTTTGAGCTGACTTGTGGTCCCATCAATCCATGTGCTCACACGTGATTCGTCGGAGGTGTGTTTCTTTAGTGTATAATTCCTGTATCTATGTTAATTCTCTAATCCTAATACAACTACATTTTTTATTATTGGTATACGTTTAAGAAATACTATTTTTCCCTTTATTAATTGTGCTAGTTGACGGTCGAAATTGGTACTTAACTATCATCAACACTGTCATTGAATAGTTTCATAGTTCATCGATTTGTAGAACCTCAACTTTGAGTTTCAAATCATTCATCTGCAATTGAGTTGCAATCTTTCTTGTTCTTACTTGTGTTCTTCGATTCGCATGCAAGGGATTAGCCTTCTTGGCGAGATCAACTAAGCATCCCATGGTTGATAACCAGAAGAGATGTGATGCTGCGAGTGCAGGGTTTAGATCGTATTGATCGGAAGTCGGATCGTGTGTGTCAAACATCCGCAAAATCGATAGTTATCCCCACCTGACGAAAGATCGGGTACCCAGTTATTATCAAGTGGTATCAGAGCTTTAGATATACCATCAGCTTCATATTTACCCTAGTGTTAATTTTCGCCTTCATCCAATAGTGCACGAAAAAGAAAAAATGGTGGTCATAGGTTTTCCCTATCCCAGAACTACGTTTAGCCTTCTACATAGTTCTATTTCAGAGTCCGCAGTGTTGATTTTATGTTTTAGGTCATGTTCAGTTGCTAGGTTAGATCGTGTTTGAGTCCAGTTTGTGATCCACCCACAAACCCTAGCCGCCATTGTTTTTGTTTTCCCATATATAATATCCATCTTGTGCTAGTATTGTTCTTCATGTGTTTAGTTTATCATATCAGACCACGACTTTTGATCACCTTGCAACTCCATCGACATTCACATCAGCCACCGTCATCATCTCATAGCTGGTTGCGCCACGTTTTTTTAAAAAAAAAATTAGCTTCCACCCAAACACTGAAACGAGGGATCTTTCTTAAAACAGCCATAACTTTTGCATCCAGACTCGGAATCAGGCAAATAAATAGTCTACAGATTTATAGAAATTTCTCAGAAGGTTCTCCCCACCTGATGATCAGGTACCCCGTTGCCATCAAGATGATCTCGGAAACATATATGAATCCAATCCAAACTATTTGTTAATCCATTCCAATGCTTTGTTTGTAATTGGCCGGCCCGATCAGAAAATTTCATTTCATAGCTCATGTTGATACGAGTCCCTACTCCCTAGTAGGGCATAACGACCCCTATATATATATGCATAAAGAACATATCGATTGTACATATAATTTAATCATTCAGTGGACATTTGGTCTCATCGTATTGCTTAATTAGGCTGAAGGAGAGATGTTGTGTCCCATTTGTCAATAGTTTTATCTCTGGTTAGTTCTAGTGGTGATTGACTCTTGAATCAGTTTATGACGTCCTCTCGGTTTTAAATAAATCAAGGGGCCTACGTGAGGTATCCATCCCATTAGCAAAGTTGAAAATTTTCATCTTGATTAATTTTTCATACTCATTGGCTTTGAATATCACATTATTCATAAATTTATACACATAGTTTGTGATATAATTAATCATCCCCCGATTGCCTTATTTTGTAAATTACTTTACGTTTTTATGCCAATAAATAAAGCTATTTTTTATAGTTCAATTGTCTTTAGGAGCAAATTTAGTATGTCGATATAACCTACTCTATTTTCTCTTCTTCTTTGAGAACAAACCACCTTAATTAGGGTATGTTTAGCATATCTTTAGCTCTAATTTCACTTTTCTTGGAGTTGGAGTTAAAAGATAGTTTCAGATACACTAAAATTGGGAATGGAGCTAGCTGAAGTATTCTGATAAAATAAATGAACTGTGAAGTTGGATTTGAACTGTGAAGTTGGATTTAGTTAGTTCCACAATTTTACTTTAGATCTAACTTCAATAATTAAATTTAGCTGTTAAAACTCTACAAAACATACCTTAATTAAAATGATACACAACGGAGTTATTTGGCGCAGTTGCGCAGGCAGCACATGCGCACATGTGGCTGCACAGCTACGCCCTCCTCCAGTGGGTGGCTGCGGCCCGATAGGCCTTCTTTTTTTTCCCTATTAATTGATTTTGAATTTGAAAGGTAGGAAGTTATCTAAATTTGCTATGTGAAAGTTTTTTTTACATTTGAATTATGCTTACAACTTTTTAGGTTTTTTTAATGCTTTTTAAATTTGATTTGAGTAAAAAATTGAAATAGATACTTTTTCAACAGAGATTTATTTCAAAATTTAAAAAGAATAGTAAACTTTCACTAAACTCAATTTTAAAACTTTCAATTCAATTTTGAAACTTTTAGCTCAAACCTGAAACTTTCAACTCAAAATTTAAAACCTTCAACTCAAAGTTTTAAACACTCTACCCAAATTTATTGTTTTATTGTAAAGGACTTAACACTAATTACCATTAGCGCTAAGGGTGTGAGAGATGCTGGCTTGCTGCGGTGGGTGTTTGTGATCTCCGCACGTAAAACGGAACAATGAATTAATGCATGATTAATTAAGTACTAGTTAAGAAAACTTGAAAATAGATTAATATTTTTTTACAACTTCTCTTTGCAAAATACACGTTATTTAATAGTTCGGAAAATGCATGTGTGAAAAACGAAAGAGTAGTAGTTGAGAAAGTTAAGACAAGAACGCAGCCTATTAGCGGTTGCTACTTGCTGCCCGCATTAGGAGCCCCCTAGATTAACACAAGAACAAACAGCCATAGACCACTCATCAGCTGGAGATCAAGTCAATTCGTCGGGAACACCGCAGCTTACCGTAGCTTGAAGCTGCAACCACCAAGGTTATACCATATCCCAACAAAAACGACAGCAGCCATGCAGTACAAGCCAAGGCAGGGTGGCAGGGCCTGTATGCCCGCCAATGTTGCCGTGTTTGGTGCCACCCTATCGCCGTGCGGTCTTAACTCTTAACTAGGGCTAAATTTTTATCTCCTTTGAGTGGCACTGCACGGTGAAAGTATGGTCATCGACCTGTATCCGTTTCATAGTGGCCATTGCATGGTGGTGGGTGGGTGTGTGAGGGGTTGTTAAAATGAGCCAAAAGATTATTTTTAAGGAATTAAATGTTACTTCATCTATTTCAAAATATAAGAGTTACTGGAATTTAAATTTGCATCACAGTATTAGTATTTCTGCAGTGATTCCCATATTCTAATCATTGCAACGATTCCGAAGCCAATTAGATTGTTGCAAAGGGAATATAAGCAAATCAAAATTTAAAAATTAACAACTGAACTGGCTAATTATATTTCCATATATTCATTTTACGTTCTTGAAATATTCCAAATGTTTACTGTTAAGAACGTAAAATGGAACGTCCTTGAACTATTTTACGTTCTTGAACTATTCCTTATATTCCCATATGTTTTCCATGTTGAAATACTGTGCCACCAAAATTTTCCACTCCAAATGCACCTCATATATAAATATATCGGTATCTTTAATAGCTGTAGGATTTGTAATTTTGCACAATTGTGCGAGCTATCATATGTGCTACGTCCAAAATGGCACAATTGGCCATTAACTAAACATCATGTGACCAGACGCACACACTCCAAGCTAAATGGTGTTTTGTTTGAGGTGTCATTACATGCTTGGCTTTGCTTTGCATGGAAAGAAGTTCTATAGGTGATTAGGGAAAAGCAAGGTTATAAGTGCTCTAATAAGATAATCTAGGTGTTTGTGTCATGGGGAACCGTGCCCTGGTCGCTTTCATCCTCGGTTATCACATCATTGGTGACAGATAGCTAAAATGATACCAAGCGTGGGGCTACCTTCAGTTGCCGAATAATTTGTGGCCTGTGCTTACAAAAGATTAGCTGCATCCAACCAAACCTTACAAGCGTCCCAATATAAATACATCTAATTCATATTCACTGTATTGTAAAATATTTCATCTAACTCTAAATAAAAATGCATCTAATCTAGAAAACATCTACTGCCTCCGATTTCATATTTCTTGACGTTTTGAATAAAAGGTTAAGATAAAACTTTAACTATCAATAATTTTAAAAATATTTAGTTTAAAAGAGCTAGAATAACATATCTTTCAAAGTACTATACTAAAAATTAAACATGCATCATTTATTTAAAAAGAAGATTAAAGATATATTTTAAAGACCATATCATTGATCAAAACACTAATAATTATGAAATTAGAGAGAGTAGTACAGATTCGTTGTACTATAAAGATCCTGTTCTTTTCTCATTAAGATGAAGATCTTACCTTGATTTTTCGTTAGCACGTTTTTCAAACTATTAAATGATATGTTTTGTGCGAAAACTTTATATATAGATAGATAGAAGTTGTTTTAAAGTATCAAATATATATATTTATCAAGTTTGTAATAATTAAAACTTAATTAATCATGTACTAATGATTTTTTTATTTTACGTGTATCAAACACTACCAAAATTTCACGTCCAACCCTAAATGAGACGGATGGAGACATGGAATATCTAACAATAATTCAGTATAAGCCTCAGTTTGTCGATCACTTGTATACAAAAGAAGATTGTATTTATCAGCAATCAAATATAAGCAGCCCAAGTGTCTGCAAGTTTCTTTTAGTGTATCTTTTGCCATTGAACCCGTGGCAGTATAACGACGGGAATCTTAGTCTCATGTCGTTATATTGTCAAAATGTCATGAAAAGCTACTGAAGCAGGCCTTTATCACAGCTGAGGTGCATTCTGTTTAATAACAGTACATTAACAAATATAATTTTAAGAGCTCACATGGAAAGCAATATTTGGTGTGGTGGTGGTGCGTCTGTTTTTATGTAATCAAAAAAGAAATACAAGGGGTTACATATATAACAAATGAAATAATTCTAAAACATTTCAGTTCAGGCAAAAAAAAAAAAACAGAACTACGTTCCACATTATAATTTATAAGACGTTTTGATCCCTCCATCCCTCGTTCCAGAACATTTATATGAATTTGAACACATATATAAAAGACATACATAGACCATGTATGAATTTATTTAAAACAAAACATCTTATAATGTAAGACGGATGAAGTACGTGGAGTATATCATAAAGCACATATTCGGGTGTGGTGTACGTGTAGTAGATCCTAATGCACGTATTACTGTCCGTGGCAAAAACAAAACAGAGTCAGATTTACCAGACCACCGCATGTGAGCTCCTGCACTTCTTTGTGGTTCCTTTTTGGGCAACAAGCCTCTGGTACACTGGGCTACTGGCATCTCTCCCGTGGAAAGGCGCTTGCAGAACCTTGGAATTTGAGAGCTTCATTCTCTTGCCTTTGACGCCTTGACCCAACATGAACCATTAGCAGTTCAACACTTCTCTGGTCCCAAGTCCCAACTCCCAACTCCCAAGCGGTTACTAGGGCCAAAATATTGTTTCAATTCACCAAGGGGCATCTTCTCATCTTACATCTTCTCATCTTCTAGCTGCTCTGTGTAAATAATTACATGCCATAATGCTCCTTTTACCTGATCCGATTCTTGAAAAGAAATTTCACGTCGCCAGTAGCCGATTGCCTCTTTGCAGTAATTTGCATTACAGCACCATCAGCTAGCATATGCTGAACCACCCTTGCTATATTTTTTGAATCATCTATACCGAGATGATGGCTTCCGACGATTGGCATTTGTAGCTCCCTCATCATTGTCATCATTCCGGTAGCCTAGCAAAACACAATAAATATTATATATTTATGGATGCACATTGACTCTCATCATGAACAAAGTGAACAACAAATCTGAATTCCAACAGAACAATACGAGGGCTAACGGGTTGAGTTTAGCTACCCTTCTGTTATAGAAGTTGAGATAGATATCCTTCAAATTGATCCACTCCATAAAGTAAGAAGGTAACTTAATTTTTGAAACCCTGCACTGTTCAGGTACCTTTGTCTTCAGATCCCAATTCCCACTGCAATATTTACGAACACACGAGGATTACACTGATAGTAATATAGAATCTGAAGCATCACTGTTAACTCGAAATTCCAGCCATGAATTAAGGAGATATGTACTAGACGCAACACAAAACCCATCAAGAAAATTTGTGAAACAAAGTATGACATACTTTTCAATCAACTCTAACCTCCAAAATTTTCCAAAGTTCCTGTTCCACCAGGATCCTATACCTAAATGAAGGCAGACACTATCAAACTACAAGTACAAATAACTACAACTTTTTTGCACAAGTGCAATGGCATAACTGAAAGAATATATCAGTACTTCCCTAAAATTTATAATATTAGCAGCAATAAATTACCAAGTGATGAATGCTGCACTGTTGAGTGCTCCTCCTTGCTCCTTTTTCCACAATTTGTGATCTTCAATCCAGTCTTCAAACTCTTGAAGTACTTCCATGAAAGGTATAGCAGTATCATGCCATACACTACATATTACACAACAAATTACTACATATCCAGGGTTAACAAATGCACGTCAAGAATTCTAGATCATAGATATATTTTAGGATGACAATGGAATAACAGGCTGCAAACACAAAGTGATAATATGCATAAAATATGGGTGACTAATAAAGATGAGTTGATGACAAAACACAGTTTTACCGAAAAGATAGTGGTATACAAACTCAATCTATAAAACATTTTATACAAGAAATAAAGCAAACCGAACTAGATTAAACCTAGATCAGTGGATACAGTTTAGAATATCACAAACTCATAAAGCAAATGATAAATAAGACAACTGAAGAATCTAATTAAATTTTAGAAGCTAAAGGGTTTGATTAGCCTCTAGATTTATCCATATAACCAGCCCATTCATGGGTTACATTCATGATAAGACTAACTGAACCTATGTTAAGAAAAAAAACTCCTGCTTTAACAGCAAAAATAGTTAATGATGTATAGCTACTGAAAATTATGATCAAATCATCAAACAAGTTATTCTGCAGTGAGAAACATAGAGTAAAATAGTGCTACAAATACCGGTCAACTCCAAATTTCCCATATTTGCCTTCAATATATTCTCTTATTCTTTGCTCACTCATCGCAGTAGGGTGTACAAACCTACAAGCAACACACGAGGGGATAGAGTAGTAACTGATATTACTGAAAGAGCAAGAAAATACAGAAAGGATTAACATCTACAATTGTTAGAAACAAATAAAAAATATGAAATATTACATATACTAAGTTATACAATGTTACAGTGTCACATTTTTTCACTTATTGAAAATATTTAGATGTCTATTCAAACTTACAGCATCACACAAGAAAGAAACGGCTAATATAATTTATGTCTGACCGTAACCAATGCTACAGTACTATGTGAGTATTATTAACACACCATGTATTGGGCTGTCCAGTGGGTCACCTCTAGGGCCGATGTCCAGGACACCAGCTAAAATGGCATGTCTTTAGAGGAAATTTTCTGCGTGTGTGGTATATGGGCTGTTTGGATGGTTCCATGCTTGCCACAATATATTTGGCAGTGTGCCGCACATTGTGTGGCCAAGAATTTGTTGGCCACAATTGTGACAAGTTGTGGCAAAAAATTCACTCTATGACAAGTGGATCAGCTTGTTAAGAAAGTGTGGAATGAACCAAACACTAGCCTTAGCTGGTCAAATTTTGTTGCCACAAGTTTAGCAAAGGTTGGCACTCAACCAAACATGCCCATATAGATGATATTGATATATGGTTTTTAGATCTTGCAAAGAACAAACAGCATCTAAATTCAGGATCTTGATTCTTTTTTTTTTAGAAAGTAGAAAATCAAAAGTATATTTTTGGGAGGAAATTAAGAACTTTAGTCATGCAGAACCATTGGATAAGAACAGAAAAGTAAAACCAGGAAAAATATTTTTGGTTCTATTGTTTGTCCATGAATCCCTAGACACACTCTAGCTGCAGTATAGCTGTGCAAAATTTCCTATATGTCATAGGCATTGGCCCATAGGCAGCCCATACTAGTTAAGTTAGAGATAAGATTATTATTAGTTAGTTAGAGATAAGATTAAATCCTTACTTAGAGGTCAAGTTATACCATCTACATAAGGATGAGATTGTGGCTGTTATCATTAAGCAATGAATATCAATTAGTCTAATCTCTCCTTCCCCGTAATGTTCTTCTCCCTACCCTAAATCTACATCCCTTCATCAAAGAGCCGACGCCACCCGGCTATCCCCTCGGCGGTGGTTATCTCGTCATGGCTTCGGGTCATGACACTACAGTTGTGGCGGTTTATGTGCATCCATCTAGTCTAAAATGTACCTTCCTAAAAAACTAATTTATATTCAGTTATATACTTATATGTTTTAATTCACTCAATTGTTACACAGCTCAACCAGCATAGGCTCTCCAGTATGACAGAACAATATACTGATAATTTAATTTTGCCATTCTTTGCGAATTTTAAGACTATATTCTCTTTTCTACCATCCATGTTCAGTCAACACTAAACCTCTCCTTGTGTCTCTTCCGTTACTAAACCACTAAATCTCTCCTTTTTGACATCCATGTTCAATCAACTCTGGTTACAACAAATTTACTTTTAAGGATTATGCCCTTATAAGTTAAGTTAACAAAAAATCTAGAAAGAATACAAAAATCCTGAAAAAGATCATGGAGTAGCCTCAAACAAATCTTTCAAAATTTCACAAATAAAAATACCCTAGAGAACTTTTTTAGGTTCACTGCATGAAAATTGAAATTATTGAGACACCTTCGAATAGTACAGTTACGTGAAATTTTCCTCAAATATATATGTTAAAATAATGAAAAATTTTCAATATTCCTCGAATGAATTGTAAAACGTTCTTACAGGAATTTACAATTTCTCTTAAGTGCCCCTTTTTTGTTGAAAGCTTTGAAAATTCTAAATTTGCATGAAGTTTTCAAGAATTTTGTCCGTAGGAGATGGTCTTGTGGGAAAATTCATGATCAACAAACAAGTTGCAAAAGAGAGGCAGGATCTTTAGATGGTTGAGGAAAATATAATATTGGTAAGTCAGAATGAGTGAACATATTTTCAAAAAAAAAATAAGTGGAGTAAAAAAGACAACATATCCCACAAAAGGGATTCAAATATTGCATCTTAAATCTTTATCTTATTGTTCTTCGATTAAATTTCTCACTAATCTTGATAATAGTTCTTGGTGCTTAACTGAGTGAAATGAGAACCAATACAAAGCTAAAGCTTCTGTATTTGAACTAATAAAAAACTATATTACCACCAAAGAATATTCACAAGAAATTATAGAAATAAAAGTTGCAAAACTCATCTATGTTTGGGGCAAGTTTGCTAATCATTCAAATAGTCTTATGTATTCAGCAGAATATTTCAATAATTATTAATGTACAGATGAGCTATACCTGTGAAATGAGTCAACGAACTCCATGCTTTGGGCATTGATCATTACAACTGGGAATTCAAGAATTTCAACCTTACCTTCCAAATCAAGGACCAAGAAGTAATCCAATTTCTGAGATTTCACTTTATCTGCAGCTGAAGGATTCACTGGAAGGTCCGTTGACAGATTGTGATTGAATTTCTCAAGATGCAAAGTATCATTCAACTGAAGAAGTATAAATCTCAATTACAACAGTGCTTCCAAAAATAGACAATTCTCAATTGCAATCTACTCTGTAAAAGATTCCCAAATATATCTAGAAAACATTCAAACAGAATGATCATCAGTGCTTCTGAAAACAAACTATAACAAATATAGAAAAAAACCCAGTCCCATAGAGAAGTCATGCTACTTGCAGCCTAACCTGTATTAATCTTAATTCAAGTTATACAACAAATCAAGTTTATGATGAAATAAACGTAACACTATTTGGGCCTCAGGAAAGAATTCATAGAAGTTTAAAGTAGTTACACATTTTCTTTACTTCTTTTGGATGATATTCTTAGCAGAACTGCAGAAGATTCATTGATCCCCTTTAACCATTAGAGATTACAAACGCAAAATTATTTTTAACTTTTTTGGAAATTAGTGTAGAGGGTTCTAAAGAGCCCAGACTTAAATTTATATATCTATTCTTTTGTATAACATAGGATATCTCAACAATTCTGTCCAACACTTTCAACTTATATATTAAATCCTATTCTTTTAGGGATATAAATCTTAATATTAAGAATGTTTTCAAGAAATCTATTTGGTAATTTCCAAAACATGCCTAAACCAGGGGAGGCAATTTCCCCCGCAGGGACCCACCCCTATGGGGGCCAGGCAGGTGGAGTTTCTACCCGACGGGGCGTCGGGGCCGAGGCCCCGCAATTGGGCAGGTGAGGGGACGAGGGAGACATTCCACCTGCGGGGCCGGAGGAGGTATGTTAGACCTCAAAATATAGCCCATTGCAGGCCAAGCCCAACTTGATAAAAAAACCTAACCCTAATACTCCCCACTCACTCCCTGACTCCCTCAGTCCCTCTCCGCCACAACTCACAAGGGCGGCGCACGCGCCCCTCTGTGTCCCCGGCGGCCGGCGCACTCATCCTCTCCCCTCCTCTCTCCCTCCGGTCGCACGAGCCCCTCTTCCTCCGGTCTCCACGCGGCGGCGCGCGTGGTGGCACATGGGAGGTGCGCGGCACAGCGAGCGGGGCGGCGCGCAGCGCATAGGCACGGCGACCGGCGGGAGGAGGGGCGTCGGCGAGCAGTGGTGAAGTGGCAACCCACTGGAGGGCCCCGATCGCCGGAGGGGCTAGGGCCGGGGGTTGGTTTGGCCCAGCAACTCCACTCGGAGCCAGGGCCTGGTGGAGAAGGCGTGGGTTGGGGACGGGGGTGTTCCAGCCCAACCCGCCCCCGACCCGCCCTGTTGCCAACCCTAGCCTAAACTGGCTTTACCATATATTTTGCATCTGCTATCAATCAACAGACTTGAACAGAACCAGGTGCTACTGACCAGATCCTCAAAAGCCTTAATTCAATTAAGTTGTCATATGGCAATCAAAAGTTGCCAAATACTCATTATTACCTCTTATTCCCTCCATTTCAAAATATAGTGCATATTTTGTTTTCTTAGGACAAAACTTTGATCAACAAAAAATATAATATAATTTTTGTGAGGCAAAATTGATGTTATTAGATTCGTCTTCAAAAGTACTTTCGTATGATTATACTATTGTGTCACATAATGACATAAATAATATATTAGGGAAGCAATTGTTAGTCAAAGCCTTGCCCTAATAAAACAAAGTACGCCCTATATTTAGAGAGCATGTCAGTTGACAAATAAAATATTTGACTCTAGCAAAAGGGTCTCACCTTAAAAAAGACCATTAAATAATGTGCTAATGGTTTTACAGAACTGGAAGGCTAAAGTTGTTCTAGTTAGGTGGAATCTGGTGAAGACATAAGCACCGAAGACATAAGCATCAAACCACCCTTTCTAACAAAGTGCGCACATTTTCATTTACACAAAGCTGAACCTAATTGCTTGGCTGCTCGCACATGGAGAAGAGAGTACACAAAAAAGTCTTAAAACATAATCTCTGACCGTTTGAGTTATGGCTGATAAGCCATGGAGAAATAAAAGAAGCAACTGAAAATAAATGATGTGTAAATTTTGATATCTGTGTTACTAGCGGTTTAAAAGCCAATGCTGGAAAATAGACCATGTTCAAAAAACACCAAAATCAACTCCAAAATCAAGTTTGCAAATTCAAATTTTGGCTGTGGCTAATAAGCTAACAAGAAGATGATGAGAGGCTTTGATGCAACATATAGTATCTTTCTGAAAAATAACATAAAAACGGATTAAATCAGCATGAGAGCAACAGTTGCATCCAAAAATGTGTATCGCTTCCCAGATTTTTTTAAAAAAATACTAATTAAAACTTTGTAGACAGCATTCGAGAGATTATAGCTATGGCCTGTGGGCTAGGTTCAGTGTGCAAGTGTCAAGGCAATATAGCGCAGATAGAAAATGCTTAGTCTCAGATTTTTTTTTTATTCAACAAAATTAAGAGCCAACAAACTACAGACAAGGCTACAAAGAATAAAAGGTAGGATTAATCATTGGAGCAATACGACAACTAACAGTTTACAATTATAGGAAGCAATGAAGATTGAAGGAAGGACAGTAGAGTCATAAATACTGTTCAGCCAAGCAGCTTGTATTGCACTAAGGTTGTGGTTTGAAAGTCAGATTCAAATGGGTTCCATATCCTCGCTAAGCAATAAAATATGGTGCTTATGTATATAGCTATATGTACTCTATTATTTGATTTATTTTATATGCTGAGACAGATTAATCATTTGTCTCACCTGATAAACAACAGTGCTTCAAGATTAGTAAACTATTGAACTTTTCTGAATGAGCATCGAAGGAAGCACTTCTAGCAGACAACAGATGACATAGCAACTGTCGGTATTATTGGATACTACTAAGGTAACATTCCATGCAGAATTGCAGATTATCCTTCCTTCTATGCTTTGTTCATATCAGAAACTGACCATGGGATGGGAGGTATCCATTGTCAGCCAACTGCTCTACCATGTAGGAGTTTAGCAAAGCTAGAATCCTAAATTTGTGCTTCTTTCACAAACATTGCAAGTGTCCCACTTAATTGTTTTGGCCCATGATTGTGTACACTAACTAAACTGCCTTTTATTTTTTTCTAGACAAATATATCCTTTGCCATTCTATGGCTAAGGTTTCTTAACTACTCGTGTCTACCCTGACAAATGTTTTTCTCGATTATAAAAACCTCAAGTTACGCCCATTTTTATGTAAGATACAAGGTTCAAACAAAATGTTTTGCTCACCTACAGCCTCGAACAAAATTGCTAGCCACAAATTCAAAGCAATACGCAGTGCAGATTAAAGAAACTACAGCTTTCATTGCAGCGTCAGCAAACATGGTTTGCAAAAAGAAATGGGGAAAAAACACCACCGTAGAGCAACTTTAGCGACAGATACAGAGTTTTAAGAATGGTCATACGACCAATTCAGTACAGCAGGCAATAGCATGTGTCGCTCAAAGCTAGCACACGGGATGATTAATTGGCACACCCAAATTCATGAGCTAAAATAGCTGGTTCACTGCAGGAAATCCAGTAGTGCATGGCTTAAAAAGGCAATTAGGCAAGCGGAGGATGAAGTCATTGTTATAATTTAACGCTCCTACAAAGCTAAGGTTTTACTAATCAATATTATACCACTGCACTAATCAATACTATTATACTCCTCCACAAAATAACCACAACTCCACAAGAGATATCTTCTCCTTGCATCAAGTTCAAAACTCACATCCTCACATTTGATTACTCATGCACAGATGCACTGAATCTAACCTATTGATGCGGTACCCACCCGCCTGAACCGCAGGTCACAAGGGGCAACAGAAAATCCCATTAACCAAACGACAATGAATCGCGAGAAAGGGAAGGAAAATCCCACCATGGTGCATTTCCCCTGGGTGTAGTACAGGCACGTGGGCTTCCATGGGCACCTGGTGCTCGGCCGCGGCGGCGCCTCCATCACCGCCCCATCCCCCTCCGCAGAGGGAAGCGGAGAGGCCTGAGATAAGGCGGCGGCGATGGGGAAGCCTCGCTGGTGAGGGACGCGAGGGCGCAAGACGGAGGAGGGCGAGGACGAGAAGGGGCGCAGTAAGGAATGGATCAGGAAGTGGGAGGAGGACGCGGTGGGAGAAACCCTAGCGAGCGCCATCCGAGGCGAAGCTACCCTACAGTTCGCTATGGCCGCAGCAGATAGATGGGGTTTTGCGGGTAGAAAGGGGTTCTGAAACTTCACAGTTTTTAGGCCTTTGGCCAAAACTGAATAGGAAGGTCCTCAGATCTCATCCCATAGCCCACAGTCCTGGACACGTAGGGTCTATTTAGTTGAGAAAAGTTTTTAGAAGCGATTAAAAATTTAGAGAGATGAGAAAATTAATTATGCTATTTAGCTACGCGGCTGATGGAGGATAAACTCTGTAGCGGGGGACTATGGAGGCTCCCCTTTTGAGTTCGGCCTAGGGCGCAAAAGAGAGACGTTCCCAGCTCCGGCTCCAGTGCACCGATCGCAGATAGAGAGAGAGAAAGAGAGAGTTTCGCTCAAGAGGAGGCGGTGGCACGGGAGATTATACAGGTTCGGGCCGCCGGTGAGGCGTAATACCCTACTCCTGTGTGATGGATTATATGTGTGTTCATGTGCTCAGGGATCGAACGCCCTTTCTCTAGGCCTGGGCCTCCTTTTATACTCCAAGGGGACACCACATGGGCCGAACAGACTACACTCTAGAGGAAAGGAAAATAATGTTCTTTTACAATTAAGGGTCATACTGTGGCTTGCTGCGGAAGTCCACCGCCGTGTAGCGCCGACACGACTCCTGTCAGACCGCCCATATCTTATGCATGACGCCGCGCGTCATTCTTTATTAAACGGCCGGAGACTTACTTATCCCGACCGTGCGCGGCGATGTGTGCTAGGTGATTAGACCTGACGTACCAACCCTGGTAGGGTGAGTGGGCTGCGCCGGCTCACATGATTTTGATGTGACCTGACGGGGCGCGCAGCGTACCTAACGGTGTGTAGATGGCACGCCCGGTACTGTGCTGCGTTCCATCGGTCAATCGCACCAGTCACAGACTGGTCAACCGACCGTGACTGGTGTCAAGCGCGTGCGTGCGCGTCGTGTGGCATTTAATGTGACACGCGCGCGTGCAGGCGCACTCCGGCTGTGTCGCCATTAATGGGGGTAGGTGAGCGTTGGGAGCGCCCACCTACCCGAACACACGTGGCGGCGGGCCGAGGGGGTCGGGGGAGCCCGACCCCTAATTTGGCAGCCCCCGAGGGGCGTCGAGACTTAGAGTAGGCGGCTGCCACGTCACCCTCAGGCCCGATCCCCCCTCGGGGATGGCCACGTGGGCGAACGGGGCCACCTCAAGCCCTAAGTCAGCATAACCCTAGGCCCATGACACCGACAGTAGCCCCCGGCGTAAAGCCTGTGGGGGGCCCACTGTGGGATGACCAGGCTTTACGCCACCTTGTCGATCCGGTGTGACGTGGGCCCAGGTTCTTAGAGGAGATGGACAGTCGCTGGTTTCACGCGGAGGAAGGACGCCTCTCAGCGATAATGGGCCATTACCCCGTAAAGGCCTCATTTATCCGGGGCGGCACGAATAATGGAACACGTCCGTCTACATGCCCGGAGTTGTGCTGACCGCGTATCTTTCGGCAATCGCACGCGCCATTAATGCGGACACGATCTGTCCTTCCATCTCCGTGACGGTTGCGGGACTTCGCACGCGAGCCGGAAACGGAGTGGTGGGGGTAGTGGAGGAAGTGCGCGCAGTAATCGAGGGGGCGAGATAGTGGGTGCGGGAAACGAGGAGTCGGGCGCGGCAGCGGCTGGGGTATAAAGGGGCGCCGAGAAGGGGATTTTCCCCTTCCTTCGCTACTTTTTCCCAACACAGCTTCCTTGCGCCCTAGCTCTCTTCGTCTCCCAGAGCCCTTCTCCGCTGCTCACACTCTTTCTCGTGCTCTTCTTCCTTTAGTGCGATGGCACGTGGATCTTTGCCGGTCGAGGGCAGCGTGTTGCCGCCATCCTGCATCAACAATGACCAAATGGTGAGCCTACCGCACAAGTTTATACCGGTGGTGCCCGACCGGGAGGCGGTAATGCTGGGCAAGGCGCGCCCGACGCAGTAGTTCCCTCACCAGTCGGTTTTCTTCCTCCTCTTCGCCATGGCAGGGCTCATCCCGCCATTTTCGCGCTTCTTCCTGGACGTCTTGGACCACTACGACCTCTAGATGGCACACCTCACCCCCAACACCGTAATGACGTTGGCCATCTTCGCACATCCGTGCGAGATGTTTGTGGGGGTGAGGCCCACCCTTCGGCTGTTCCGGTGGTTCTATACCGCCCGGTTGGTGTCACCGGTGATGGAGATGTTGTCCTCCGAAACTTCAGTGGTATTTGACGACATGACGACACGTGGTCCCACCGGGCGTGCCAAAAGCGTGTTGATGCAAAAAACACACACTGGCCTGAGAGATTTGTTTTACTCTAGTGCAGGTCCAAAATTAGGGTTTTAGGTTCAGGGGCGTACCAGTTGATTTGATCCTGCAATCAACAAGAAGAAATATGCAAAGAATGTCAGTAAACGATAGACAATCGGCCATAGGACCGATTTCATATCGTATGTGACCTAGCCGATGCAATAAAGCATGAATCAGCTGTAAGGTATGACCAATGATAGAAGTAACCCTAAAACTAGTATATCAGCTTTAAAGATCAGTGTTATATAATCAACATATCAATATTACTTTAGAGATAAGCAATTGGGATAGATCGGACTCAACCGAGACAGTATAAATTGCCCAAGTCTAAAGATAACATGAAATAACGGTTATATATACTCATGTCATAGCCGATATCTAGATTTAAGCATATATCAGTTATAGCTCCGATACATCCTTATACCATGATATTCTCTAGTAATAAATATATTAAACTATAACCAACTAGACTGGTATCAAGCTCAATATATTTATATTAGATTAGATCCTGATATAAAGGGCAGATATAGAACATTAAACAAAGCATAAAACAATGTAAAACATCTATATCAGGTAAGATCGGCTGAAACCCCGATACTATCCTTATTAACAACCATAAAACATGTTAGATATCATGATTCTAAATACGACTTAATATGTTGTACTTAACCAATGCAGCATTAAGTAGAAATAGAAGCATGAGATCTAAAGAATCAAGCCGATGGTTGCCTTTTTGGGATAGTGGATACATTATATAATCTAGACTAACAAAGTAATCTAGCCGATATCGACGAAACCCTAAAAAGAATCCGGCCGATGCAGGTAGATTGCACTGTCGATCTAAATTATATAACATATACGATAACTTGGGGATTCATATCATAAAACTAGAGTGTCATAAAGATGTAAGCACTAGCATTAGTGATTAAATCGTCATGACAAGATATACCTCTTTGCCGAAGATCAAATTGATGCACCACGACTCGAAAGCACAAACTTGTCGAAAGTAGAAAATAAGGGTGGCGATGCGCCGAGATTGATTGAACGTGTGTTGTTATTATTTCCAAGATCTCGGGATTATATTTATACCCGAAAATACAAACATTGTCCATCATGCACACGACTCATATTAACCTAATACAAATCCAACTAACAAACAAGTCCCTTAGGCGGACTCTTACCGAGAATATCTATAAGGAAAATTACATAAAATATCATAATTAATAGATACAATTGCCTCTTCAGAACTCTATCCGTGCATGGCAATCCATATGAAACACGCTAACACAACCCGATGACGCACACCGAGTCATATTACCGAAATCGGCTCAATCGGCTAACTGCATCCGACTTTGACTCTGCCGATCTAATTCATAGCCGATTCTTACTCTGTTTTCGGAAACGATCTTATCTCTTTGGTTCTCTCCGATTCTTCTCGATTTTATCTTCATCTCCGATACCTTGAATTACCAAATTTGGTCATCAACACATGCCCCCCAAGTCCGGAATATTTGGTAATGTTTCGGATTTGCCAAATCTTATCTCCGAGATACTCTCGCTCTTTCCATTTTTGACCATTATCACACTGCTTTAAATACCTAACCGACGGCCCCGAGAAACTTCACACCGTCATACTGTTGCCACCGCTTTCGTGATTCTCATCTCTCTCAACTCCGGCGATCCCCTCAGCGCAACCGGGCAATCTTCAAGCATCCCTCTGCTCCTCCAACTTCACCATCACAAAATGTCTTCTTCATCCGTTCCGTCCGCTGCTCCATCGGCTGAATACGTAGAGGTACACCCCATCGGCTAGATTTCCTTTTATTCATCAAATCTTATCTTTCGCAATCTTAGTTCATTTTCTTCTTCTTCTGCTTTGTTGATGTAGCATCTTGCAAACCTAGTTGCGGTTCCCAGTCTAGATCATGAAAACAACTATTTCCTTAGACCAATCGGCAATCTAGACCCAACTGAGTTTATTACTGCCGAAACAAACAGAATCCTTTTCAGGCTAGCAAACCCTAACCTAGGGCATTGGAAAAACACCTTTAAGTCTTGGCCATCCCTAGAGAAAAGCTGGCCTTCATGGTACAAGCGCATATCAGCTCGCAAACAGAGCCATTGGGACGAAATTGGAATCGGCCAAGCACTATCCCTAACTCTAGCAAATTCGGCTAAGGACGAGCCGTTAATGGCCTCTCCTAGCTATTTCTGGTCCAATACCATCAATGCATTTATGTTCAACCAAGGACCTATGACCCCAACTCTCCTGGACATCACCATGTTAACTGGGTTAGATATCACTTCTTCAACCAATCCCATGATCTTGAACTCTAACAACAGATTTGACTTCAAAACCAAGAGCATAGGTGGATGGTCTGGCTTCATTTCGGCTAACATGGGTCAGGGTTCAGTATCTCCTAGAGAACACACTGCCTTTTTGCTGATGTGGCTAGAGAAATTCCTGTTTTGTGGATCTAGCTGCGGCCCAACCTCAAACTGGCAACACATAGCCGAAGCTCTTGAAGAAAAGAAACAGTTTCCTTTAGGAAAAATCGTGCTTGGCTACCTATACCAGAACTTGAACAACGCATCGGCCAAACTAGTTGTCGGCTTAGTGGTCAGCGCAGGTGGCCCATGGTGGCTACTCCAATCTTGGCTAAACTTGGTAGCAATGAAAGCTGTCAATCGGCCATCCTTGACAGAAGCCGAATTCCAAAGATTGGAACCGATCACTGATGATGATGGTGAAGAAATAACCCATCGAAGGTGCACATCTTTTGGAGAATATGCCAGCACACCAGCCGATGCCGGTGCAAAGCTATCAGCCGAACTGCTCAAGGATTGGTTCTTCAACTTCTACGATGGCTTTCAAAAAGATGCTAGAATCTGGTTCTTCTATGATGAGTCAATTAACTTTGAACTGCCATCGGACTTCAGATTTGAAGAGATCAACCATGACAAATTCTGGAAGTCCAGAGAAGTTTATACCACTGCCATCAGCCCATGCATACTCCCTGT
This sequence comes from Oryza punctata, assembly GCA_000573905.2. Taxonomy (NCBI): domain Eukaryota; kingdom Viridiplantae; phylum Streptophyta; class Magnoliopsida; order Poales; family Poaceae; genus Oryza; species Oryza punctata. The sequence goes on along the minus strand of CM002493.2, from coordinate 19,519,521 downwards.
TGGCATCCATCAAGGCAGTTTCATACGAGTTTTATCATCCCATGAGCTCAGCTAGGCAATTTGGTATGGGGCAACTCCCAATCGGCTTGTGGTTTGCCGACAAGATCCAATGTAGGGGAGAAATAACATCAAATCTAATGATGGATCGGCTACTCAATATCCCAAGGCCTCCCCTTGGCAGTATCAACAACATTGAATTGGCCATGTTCAGGAGTAAAGCTTTTACTTCATGGTGGGCTGAGTGGAAACAACACCTTTTTCACCAATCGGCTACCATCTACATGACAGACTCTTCCCTGACATGATCCCTCAGGTAACTCCTTTATTTCTTCTATCTCATTCTTGCTTTAAACATATCAGCCGATTCTATTTCTGACTTATGAACTACCTTTACTTTTCAGACCAAGGACTCATCTCCTCCACGCATGAGCAAAAGTGGTAAAAATATTGAATATGCTGCAGGGCTGCTACCCAGCAGATGTGGTATGACTCCTCCTGTCATCGGCTATCATGCCCCCAAGACATCAAGTTTACTTCAAGGACAAATGAAGGAACCAGCCGATGCAGGCAGAAAGAGAAAAACCAAAGTGCCAACTGCTATGCCACCAGCCACCAAGAAGAAACCTACAAAACAACCACCTCCACCAGCCGATGACATCGATGAAGACCTGGAGGATGCAGCTATTGAACAGGCAATAGACGAAGCTGCAGCCGAAATGAGTGATGTGGGAGAGAAAACACCACCAGCTTCTCCAGCTCCAAAACAAACTCCCACAACTCCTGCTGCCCCAGCAGTCTTCACTCGGCAACCCAGAGTAAGTTCAACCTCTTTGACATAGAATCTCCTTGTTCATTAACAATCTAAACTTCCAATCCTTGTATTTTGCAGAAGAAAAGACCAGCCGAAAAGAAGAAACCAGCACCAGTATCGGCTAAACCAACCGTTCAAGCTTCCTTGGTAAGTCTCAACTCCCAAAATTCCAAACTCGCTTCTTAGCCGACACCATCTAATACTTGTTTAATTATTCAAAATTTGCTAGCCTCCTTCTCCACCATCGCCTGCAACGCAACCAATTTCTAGTGAACATACTGCATCGGCTGCAGGCAGTCACCATGTTGAAGAAGAAGAAGTTGCTGCCCCTACAATTCCTGTAAGTCTCAAACCCTCAAAAATATCAAATCGGCTACACAACACATTCCTTAACTTATACCCTCTTTATCTTTCTTTCCTTGCAGGTCCTAGCCGATTTATTCTCTTTTGATATAAAGGACTATTTTGACGAAGAAACAGAAGAAGAAGAAACAAGCAAGTCCTTAGCCCCTCTAGCCAATGATGTAAAAAGAAATCTTGAAGACATCTCACATCGGTTGGAGGCATCTTTGGACAGCCTAGTGGTCGATTGCAGCACTCTCCGGTCAAGATTCCAAGAGATTCAAGCTCTACTCCCGGATGAATTGTCCAATATCATCACTCCAGCCATGTACCTTGAACAACATCAAATCAAGCTGGAAAAGGCTAGACAGAGAATAGCCGATCGGCTTGAGAAGAAAAATATTGAGGCCACAATTCAAGCAAATCGGCAGCTAGTGCATGATGAAAAGAGCAAACTTGATCAACTAGCTGAAGAGCCGATCAAAGCTACCATAGATCATCTGGAGACTGAAAGAATTGACTTGCTGGCCAAACTAGAAGAATGCAATGCCAAGATTGCATTAGAGAAGCAGAAATTAGCCGATCTCCCAAAAGCCATTGGAGAACAAAAAGCAAAACTGAGATCGGCCATAAAGAATATAGCCATTATGACCAAGTCCCTGAAGGTGATCCCTGGAACCGATGCACAAGATGCCCAAGCAATCGCAGAAGTTGAAGAAATTCGACAACGGGCACTATCGGCTATCCAACGCTACCTCTCTCAGTGATTTCATGTAATAGGGACTTAGAAAAATTTTGTAATCAATTCTGTAATCGGCCAGAATACTTGTCTTGTAACACATGCTTTGAAATCTTTTATGCCGATCAATACTTTGCTATAACACATGTAGCCAAATTTGCTCCTTCTAGAGCCGATGTTGGTTTCCCATGGTAACACAGCTTCATGCCCATAAACCAGTTGATAAGGAGGCACCTGAATTGCACCATGGCGAGCCATCCGATAGGACCACAATGATTCAGCCAGAATAGTATGCCACTTCTTGGGATATTCGGCTATCTTTCTCTTTACCAACTTAATCTTTTATGCCGATCAATACTTTGCTATAACACATGCAACCAAATTTGCTCAAAAATTCTCAAAAATTCCCAACTTTTCGTCTTCCATGCCCCCCAAGTTTGTAGTAGGGAACACAATGCTGTAAACTTATATATCTAAGGGCGATAAAAATATCGGCCATCTAAAGGTGATGTCAACACATCGGCTGTTAACCATAGATCGGCAAGCCATAGCCGATTAGGAACCAATCCAAACACTTGGGTAATATTTCTTTAAGTACTTTCCATTAAGTGCTCTTCCAAATACCTCTCCATCAAGCCCTTTTATAATGTAGGCCCCTTTAGAAACATATTTATGGATTTGGAACGGCCCCTCCCAATTTGGTGACCACTTGCCGAATTTATTATCTCTAGCCCCTATCGACAACACTAATTTCCAAACAAGCTCATCCTCCTCAAAAGATTTGAGCACAACCTTTCTGTTATAATGTCTGGCAACTCTCTCCTTGTCCTTTCTAACTTTCACCAGAGCTCGCAACCTAGCTTGTACCAAATCTTCTGACTCATCAACCATCAAATTATGATAATCATCGGCTGTCAACTCATCTTGTAAAGAAATCCTTCTAGAGCCGATGTTGGTTTCCCATGGTAACACAGCTTCATGCCCATAAACCAGTTGATAAGGAGGCCCTGAATTGCACCATGGCGAGCCATCCGATAGGACCACAATGATTCAGCCAGAATAGTATGCCACTTCTTGGGATATTCGGCTATCTTTCTCTTTACCAACTTAATCAAACTCTTGTTAGATGCTTCGGCCTGTCCATTTGCTTGTGCATAATATGGTGAAGAAGTCAATAACTTAATTCCCATGCCATCGGCAAACTGAACAAACTCATCAGATATAAATATAGAACCTTGATCAGTTGTAATCGTTTGTGGCAAACCAAATCTGTATATGATATATTCCTTAACAAAATCAATTGCATCTTTGCTGTCAACATTCTTCAAAGGAATTGCCTCAACCCACTTAGTAAAATAGTCAGTTGCAACCAATATAAATTTATGCCCTTTACTAGATGGTGGATTGATCTGGCCGATCATATCAATACCCCAACCTCTGAACGGCCATGGCTTGATTATAGGATTCATAGCCGATGCTGGTGCCCTCTGAATTGCTCCAAATTTCTGACAATCTGGACAACCCTTGTAATACCTGAAACAATCCTCCAGCATTGTCGGCCAAAAATATCCAACTCTTCGAATTAACCACTTCATCTTGTGAGCCGATTGATGTGTCCCACAAATACCCTCATGAACCTCACACATAACAACTTTTGCTTCTTCCATGCTTAAGCATTTCAAAAGAACTCCATCAATCGTCCGATAGTATAATGTATCATCCAACAAAACATATTTGAGAGCTTTATACCGTAATTTCCTTGAAACCGATTTGGAAGGATTCTTCAAATACTCAAAAACATCAAATCTCCAATCATCGGCTGGAATGCAGGCCACTTCTACTTCAATCCCTTGTAACATCGGCTTGTAGCCTAATGCACCTTGGGCCAGATCATTGGCTCCAGTATTTTGCTCCCTAGAAATATGTTTCAAAGTAACTGTCTTGAAGGTTTTCATCAACTCTTGACATTGTTCGTTATATACCAGCAAAGTATCATTTTTGCACTCATATTCTCCAGACAATTGACTTATCACCAATAATGAATCACCCAAAATCTCAACAGCATCGGCTTCGACTTCTCTCAATAATTGCAATCCTTTGAGAACAGCTTCATATTCTGCTTGATTATTCATAGAATATGGTTTGATAGTAAAAGCAAACTGAAAACTTGCCCCCCTAGGTGATATAATGACTAAACCGATACCACAACCGTGAGTGCAAACAGATCCATCAAAAAACAAAGTCCATGGCATAATATCAATATTGTCAATACTAGCGTCCCTGTGTTCAACTATGAAATCGGCTATCGCTTGCCCTTTAACTGCCTTAGCCAATTCATACCTGAGATCAAATTCTGACAAAGCAAAGATCCCCTTCCCAATTCGCCCTTTCAGAACTGGAGCCGATAGCATATACCGCACCACATCGGCCTTACATATTATAATACACTCATTGGAAAGCAAATAATGTCTCAACTTTGTACAAGAAAAATATAAACACAGGCACAATTTCTCTACGGATGAATACCTTGTTTCTGCATCTAAAAGACGTCTGCTGAGATAAAAACTGAGCCGATAGAGTTCTGATCGGCTGATAAATACAGTTTGAATGGAATCCCCTTCTGAGGTGGTATAAGAACTGGAAGAGTACTCAAATATTCTTTAATATTATCCAATGCTTGCTGCTGCTTTTCTCCCCAGACAAATTCTTGATCGGCTTTCAACCTCAATAAAGGAGTGAATGGTTCAATTCGGCCAGACAGGTTTGATATGAAACGCCGAACAAAATTTATTTTACCGATTAACGATTGCAACTTGGTCTTGTCTTCTGGAGGTTTAATATCCTTAATTGCTTCAATACTCCTCTGAGGAATTTCAATCCCACGCTCATGGACCAAAAACCCAAGAAATTGACCAGCCGATACGCCAAAAGCACACTTAGTAGGATTCATCTTCAACCCATACTTCCTTGCTCTTTCTAAGACCTGTTTCAAATCGGCTATATAGTCATTAACTTCCTTAGATTTAACCACCACGTTATCAATATATATCTCCACCAGTGCGCCGATGAGATCGTGAAAAATATAGTTCATGGCTCTCTGATATGTAGCACCAGCACTCCTCAAACCGAAAGTCATAACTACCCACTCATATAAGCCGATAGCACCAGGACATCTAAAAGCAGTCTTGTGAATATCTTCCTCAGCCATGAAAATTTGATTATAACCAGCATTGCCATCCATGAAACTGATGATTTTATGCCCAGATGCTACATCTACAAGTTGATCGGCTACTGGCATTGGGTATTCATCTTTCGGTGTAGCCTTGTTCAAGTCTCTGAAATCAATGCAAACCCTGAGTTTGCCGTTTTTCTTGATGACTGGTACTATATTAGAAATCCACTCAGCATATCGGCATGGTCTGATAAAATTAGCATCATAAAGTCTTGTAATCTCGGCCTTCATTGCATCGTACATTACAGCTTTACAACATCTTGGAGGTTATTTATATGGCCGATATCCTGGTTTGATAGGTAGCCGATGTTCAATTATCGATCGGCTAAGTCCTGGCATCTCCTAATATTCCCAGGCAAAACAATCTCTATACTCTTTTAAGAGTGTAATTAATTTACATTTAAATTCCTTTGATAAACTCTTGCTAATATATGTCGGCCTGGGCCTAAAACCTAGTCCAATGTCGATTTCTTCTAGTTCATCGGCCGACATGAAACCTTGTCCTAGCTTGCCATCGAGATCATCAACAGTGTCCTTTGTGTAGAAGTTGGAACCCTCCACGGCGCCCTCAAAACAAGAATTGGGGCTCTCCATATCCTGTTGGCTGTATGGCATCATCAGAAATCTTTAAGTAATCTCCTTGCCAAACTTTCCCAGATAAACAATCAATTCCTTCCATCTCCCAAACAGATAAATCGGCACTAGCTACATTGACTGACCTGTCGACTGGCACGATCTCAATCTGGTCTCCTTGCCATTGAATCAGACTTTGGTGCATTGTGAAGGGATACAACAATTGGCATGGATCCAATCTATAGACTGTAGGAACCCTTCCCATCAATAACAAAGAACGTGGTAGGAATTGTTTTACTGCCGATGGTTAGCTCCACATTTAAAACTCCCTTGGTTTCAGATGGATTCCCGCCAAAATCTTTTAGAACCATGTTAGTCTTGATCAAATCCTCTGAATTCTTCCCAAGTTTCCTGAATGTTGTGTATGGCATTAGATTAACAGCTGCCCCTCCATCGACTAGCATCTTTGACATCGGCTTGCCATTGACAAATCCTTTGACGTACAACGGCTTGAGGTGCCGATGATTAGTTCCCTCGGGCTTCTCAAAAACGGCTTGTTGTGGAGATAACATCAATTTGGCCGATGGTAGATTTTCTTCTTGCTCGACAACTTGCTCAACCGCATACTCGGCCGGTAACATGAAGACCATGTTTATGTCAGACGACATCACTTCCTTGCCCTTATGTTGTTGATCCTTGTTACGGTCGGCTCTGACTTGATCGGTTGGCACCACTTTGCTCTTCATGCGCCAGACTTTCTTCGTTCTCTGCCTTAGCCGATGCTCGATCTCCCCTTCAACCTTCTGGAATTGTTCCTTGTTTCTCATCCTTTGGACTCTTCTCTTCTGAATTTTGGTGAATATTCCAAAAGGGCACCATTGAGGATACATTGGCTTGGATTCTCCAGGTGAGTCATCTTCATCATTATTTTGTCGCATCGGCCCGAGTCTCTCATGAACTGGCAACCTTGATTGAATCGGCCGATGTATAGTTGCACTCTGTCGGCTTGAGCTTCTGACAAACTGTGCGTCGAGATTACCGCATCCGGGACAATCTTCGATAAATGGTAACCTCATTCCCTCGTTCCAGCAGAATCTGAAAAATTCGCAACTCCAATGAGGATCAAAATATCTTTCACTTTCATGAGAATATGACTCTTCTTCTCTTTGGCGCCTGTTTTGATATTTGTTGATCATGCCAGCCGATCTGATATTCTTAGTGTAGTTTTTATCTCCATCGGCTATGTTCAGATGATATCCAGGGTGCACCATGTTGACTGGAAAAGGGTGTCCATCTATCTTCATCGGCCTCTTGGATTCATCAATCTTAATCTTTCCTTGTTCAATAGCTGACTGGATCTGTTGCCTGAAAATCTTGCAATCATTAGTGTTATGAGATCCTGTATTATGCCACTTGCAGTATTTCCTTTTGTTCAACTCCTCAGCCGATGGGATGACATGTCCTGCTGGCAGTTGAATTTGTTTTTCCTGGAGAAGAAGGTCAAAAATCTTGTTGGCTTTGGTAATATCGAAGTCAATCTCTCCTCTTTTCCTGCATTCTTGACCCATTGACAGACCACAGTCTTCTTGTTCCTAGCCCACTCGGCTGCATTGATTTCTGGGTCCTCATCTTCGGAGTCAGAATCATAATTGTAGACATTATTGACGTTGTTTGCCTTTTTGATGAATTTTCTTGCTTCCTGAAATCTTGTCTCATGAGCCGTTATCTTCTGAGTTAGGTGAGCTAAACTCTCAAAGTCCTGAGCCGAAAATCTTTCCCTTATTGGCGCCAACAAACCTTGGAAGGCCAAATCGGCTAGCTGAGAATCTGTCAAGGCCAAGCTATAACATCTATTCCTCACATCTCTGAATCGTTGAATATAATCTAGAACTGATTCATCTGACTTTTGCCTGATTGCTGTGAGGTCCGATAGCTTCATCTCTTGTACCCCACTGAAGAAGTACTTGTGGAATTGTTTCTCCAGATTGGCCCAACTTCTGATTGAGTTATAAGGTAGAGATGAAAACCAGGTAAATGCCGATCCAGACAAAGAAAGTGGGAATAATCTAACTCTGAGAGCCTTTGTAGCCGATGCTTCACCACACTGAGCTAGAAATCGGCTAACATACTCATAAGTAGATACATTGTCTTGCCCTGAAAACTTGGAGAAGTCTGGCACCTTGTATCGGTTTGGTAATGAAACTCGGTCGAAGTATTCTGGATATGGGTGCCGATACATGTTGCCATTGTCCCTTGGCTTGAGCCCAAACTGTTCCCTCATGACATCAGCGATCATATCGACCCATGGCTGATGTGGTATTGCTCCACCGTACTGATGCTGAAGTGGGTCCACCTGGCCGTATTGGATCGGCTGAGGTCGCGGTGAGTGAAGTTGATATAGATGATTGAAACCAGCCGATATACCCTGAGGTGGTACATATGGGAGTTCTGTGTTGTACTGCTGACTTGTCAGCTGAGTAATTCCAATCGGCTGTTGTAGAGTCGAAGGGATTTGATAGGATGTGTCGACAGCTGGCGGTTGAGGGTTAAGAATACTTCTTAATTGTTCCGGTGTCAGCTGAGTCGATGCTTGCCCCCCAGCGATCGGCTGTGATCTGGTTAGAATAGATGAAATTTTAGAGCTTGAGTAATGAGCCGATGGAGCCTGGGTTTGAAGTAATTGTTGACTCCCTTGATTCCCGCCGATATCTATCTTCACAGTTCTGTATCCTGGGAACGTACCGTCTGGTACATATATAGGTCCTTTAGCCTTTTCCTCGGCTATTGTTCCGTCGACTACTGTCTTGATCATGTTTGTCAATGTGTTCATGAGCACTCCAGATTGGTTGACCAAAGCATGATGAACGGCTGAGTCGATGCGATCTTGCAATGTGTGGAGTTCCTCACCATTTGATTCGGCTTTGGTCTGTTTATCCTTGTCTTCTCCTGACCCAGAAGTGCTTGGATCTTGCTTAACGATCGTCGGCACCTTGACTTTAGTTCTTTGTACAACCGTACCTTGCCGAGTCACCGTGAATGAGTGCAGGTATTGGTTCTGAAGTTGATCCAGCATTTGCCTCATCGCTTCTCTCTGCTCTTCATTCAACTGCTCGACCGTGATCGGCAAGATGTCATCCTCCGAAACTTCAGTGGTATTTGACGACATGAGGACACGTGGTCCCACCGGGCGTGCCAAAAGCGTGTTGATGCAAAAAACACACACTGGCCTGAGAGATTTGCTTTACTCTAGTGCAGGTCCAAAATTAGGGTTTTAGGTTCAAGGGCGTACCAGTTGATTTGATCCTGCAATCAACAAGAAGAAATATGCAAAGAATATCAGTAAACGATAGACAATCGGCCATAGGACCGATTTCATATCGTATGTGACCTAGCCGATGCAATAAAGCATGAATCGGCTGTAAGGTATGACCAATGATAGAAGTAACCCTAAAACTAGTATATCGGCTGTAAAGATCAGTGTTATATAATCAACATATCAATATTACTTTAGAGATAAGCAATTGGGATAGATCGGACTGAACCGAGACAGTATAAATTGCCCAAGTCTAAAGATAACATGAAATAACGGTTATATATACTCATGTCATAGCCGATATCTAGATTTAAGCATATATCAGCTATAGCTCCGATACATCCTTATACCAGGATATTCTCTAGTAATAAATATATTAAACTATAACCAACTAGACTGGTATCAAGCTCAATATATTTATATTAGATTAGATCCTGATATAAGGGGCAGATATAGAATATTAAACAAAGCATAAAACAATGTAAAACATCTATATCAGGTAAGATCGGCTGAAACCCCGATACTATCCTTATTAACAACCATAAAACATGTTAGATATCATGATTCTAAATACGACTTAATATGTTGTACTTAACCAATGCAGCATTAAGTAGAAATAGAAGCATGAGATCTAAAGAATCAAGCCGATGGTTGCCTTTTTGGGATGGTGGATACATTATATAATCTAGACTAACAAAATAATCTAGCCGATATCGACGAAACCCTAAAAAGAATCCGGCCGATGCAGGTAGATTGCACTGTCGATCTAAATTATATAACATATATGATAACTTGGGGATTCATATCATAAAACTAGAGTGTCATAAAGATGTAAGCACTAGCATTAGTGATTAAATCGTCATGACAAGATATACCTCTTTGCCGAAGATCAAATTGATGCACCACGACTCGAAAGCACAAACTTGTCGAAAGTAGAAAATAAGGGTGGCGATGCGCCGAGATTGATTGAACGTGTGTTGTTATTATTTCCAAGATCTCGGGATTATATTTATACCCGAAAATATAAACATTATCCATCATGGACACGACTCATATTAACCTAATACAAATCCAACTAACAAACAAGTCCCTTAGGCGGACTCTTACCGAGAATATCTATAAGGAAATTACATAAAATATCATAATTAATAGATACAATTGCCTCTTCAAAACTCTATCCGTGCATGGCAATCCATATGAAATACGCTAACACAACCCGATGACGTACACCGAGTCATATTACCGAAATCGGCTCAATCGGCCAGCTGCATCCGACTCTGACTCTGCCGATCCAGTTCATAGCCGATTCGGACTATAGCCGATTCTTACTCTGTTTTCGGAAACGATCTTATCTCTTTGGTTCTCTCCGATTCTTCTCGGTTTTATCTTCATCTCCGATACGTTGAATTACCAAATTTGATTGTCAACAATGACCGGAGGGACTCATCGTCCCTCCGCTGCACTGCGTGCAGGTCGGCTTCTTCTCCTGGGCGTGGATATGTGCCCTGAAAGTTTGTGGTGAACTATTGGCACAAGTCCTCCCAGGAGTGGACCGAGGCGGGTGGCAAGTTCATAAGCCAACCCCGCGCTTGGCCTTTTAGGGCCATGGGAAAGAAGTTCGCCATGATCCTGTCATCACCCCCCACCGCCTCTATTCCAGTCGTATAGATCTGGAGGAACTCGGTGGGGTTGATGCTACCGTCGTACTTCTCCGAGATGCTGGGCCGGAACTTTGGGGGCCATCGGACATTCCGAAGACTTGCCACAAAGGCACGGCATACTGCCCCGACGACGGGGGAAACGGGGGGCTGACCCTTATGGCCTCTGGGGTGCACCGCGGTCGTAGACGCGGCGCCCTCCCCCGTTTGGGTGGCTCAGCGCCCGTCGCGCCGGTGCTCGATGTTGAGCCGGGCGTCTAGCCCGTCATATATACTCTCGTGACGCCCGCGAGTAGCCGTTGGCGTCGACGAGGGAAGCGTGGACGAGCAGCGGGCGTGAGCCACCGCTCGCTGAGTTCTCCGTCTTGCAGACGAAGAGGCAGCAGTCGTGGTGCCGGATGATCCGGCTACCGACGAGCGGCTGCCGGCATCTAGCTGCTGTTGCGCCGCCTTGACCAGGTTAGCCACATCGTCCAGCCAGCGCTGGACGGGGGCTTCCGGGTATGAGAAGATAGGCGGGTGGCGCAGGAGCGCTCCCGCCGCCTGGAGGGCGCTCTTAGTGGTGCCGCCGTCACCGTAGACCAGACGACGACACGCCTTAGGACGGTCGCCTTTCGTCACTGGGCTGCGGTGAGGTGGCGGAGCCCTCCGGCTCCCCCCGCGCTTTCCCCTTCCCAGGACTCCAGCGTGGAGGCGGGGACGGGGTATGTGCTCGACGGCGCAGATGCAGCTCTCCGCCGTCGTCGCTGACACTTGGTGTGGTCGTGCGGATCACCGCCTCTTCGGCCATAGGGCTGGCTCGGTGAAACTTGGCGCGCACGGAAGGAATGGGAGCCTAGGAATGCGTCTATGCACCCGTACCTGGCGCGCCAGCTGACGGAGGATAAACTCCGTAGCGGGGGAGTGTGGAGGCCCCCCTTTTGAGTTCGGCCCAGGGCGCAAAAGAGAGGCGTTCCCAGCTCCGGCTCCGGTGCGCCGATCGTAGATAGGGAGAGAAAGAGAGAGAGTTTCGCACAAGAGGAGGCGGTGGCACGGGAGATTATACAGGTTCGGGCTGCCGATGAGGTGTAATACCCTACTCCTATGTGATGGACTATATGTGTGTTCTTGTGCTCAGGGATCGAACGCCCTTTCTCTAGGCCTGGGCCTGCTTTTATACTCCAAGGGGACACCACATGGGCCAAACAGGCTATACTCTAGAGAAAAGGAAAATAATGTTCTTTTACAATTAAGGGCCATACTGTGGCTTGCGGTGGAAGTCCACCGCTGTGTAGCGCCGACACGACTCCTGTCAGACCGCCCATCTCTTATGCATGACGCCGCGCGTCATTCTTTATTAAACGGCCGGAGACTTACTTATCCCGATAGTGCGCGGCGATGTGTGCCAGGTGATTAGACCTAGCGTACCAACCCCGGTAGGGTGAGTGGGCTGCGCTGGCTCACATGATTTTGATGTGACCTAACGGGGCGCGCAGCGTACCTAACGGTGTGCAGACGGCACGCCCGGTACTGTGCTGCGTTCCATCGGTCAATCGCACCGGTCACAGACCGGTCAGTCGACCGTGACTGGTGTCAGGCGCGTGCGTGCACGTCGTGTGGCATTTAATGTGACACGCACGCGTGTAGGCGCACTCCGGCTGTGTCGACATTAATGGGGGTAGGTGAGCGCTGGGAGCGCCCACCTACCCGAACACACGTGGCGGCGGCCCGAGGGGGTCGGGGAAGCCCGTCCCCTAATCTGGCACCCCTCGAGGGGCGCGGGGCCTTAGAGTGGGCGGCTGCCACGTCACCCTCGAGCCCGATCCCCCCCACGGGGGATGGCCACATGGGCGAATTGGGCCGCCTCATTGTCACGCCCGGAAATTTATCCCAAATTTCTAGACTATTTTGCATATAAATCCCTGTCCAGGAATCAAGCCAGGGTACACAAAACGACAAATTAATATACAGATCCAAACGTAAATAAAGCGTAGATACTTACAAAAGAGGCACTTAGTCCTCACACCGAAAAGAAAATAGCAGCCGAAAAAGGCGACGATCCGAGCGGAGCTTCAGCTCCACTCCAGAGGCAAAACTCAACTGGGGTATAAGCCTTGGTCTTCTAGCTTCGTCTTCAGCTCAGAAGCACTACACTTCTAAAAGGGGAATGATAGCAAGACTGAGTACAACCACCGTACTCAACAAGCCACACCAACGATGCATTCGTGCAAGGGGAGACAAGGAGGGTTTGTGGCTATTTGCATAAAGACGGTTGTAAACATTTATAGTTGCAAATGGTAAAACAGACGATTAATTAAGGCAAGTTTAAACATCTCCACTGAACAGCGCTACACCACGTTGAAAGGCCCAACCATTCCACCTGAACTAAACCAGTTCATTAAGTCAATTTAGTTAATAGTGTGGGACTAATCACGGTGAATCTGGTTGATCACCCATAACCACGGGCACGGCTATTCGAATAGTTTTACTCTGGCCTGAGGTGCGCAACTGTACCCACAAGACACGATTCCACACATGTTGCCATGCCCCGAAATACCACCATGGTACTGCAAAGGGGGAAATCATGACAAGACCCTTCGCATAACTCCCTCTAACCAAGCGCACCACACCTCAGGTTTCGCCCCCACCTTTAAACCAAGGTAGGCAGCCCCCTCTCGTGCATAGGTGAATCCGGAAGCCGATCAATGGGTAAACCCCCACCGACCCAACCCCATCACGCCCACCCTTGCCTGGATGCGTCAGCTAGGGAAAAGCTACACTACAAGTCCAGCAGTTACCCATGCCTGCTTGTGGTAAGCACTGTTAGTCTTCCAGGGTTTCCCGAGAACCGGTCCTTAATTGCCATGGGTGCGATTAGCAAACCATACACCCTCAGCCCACCATTAATCCATCTTTTAGTTGGATGATTACGACCAACGAAACATGGTCAGTTGTCTCGAGCTTGCAGCTTAACAATGTACTGGCAGTAGATAATGTAATTATCCCATGATGTGAGCTAGTGGTACTTAAGCATGGCTAAGCATATGTAATTCTAGCTAGGTCAACATGCGACACAAGCTAGTCAATGTATCACCCAAGTTTGACAAACAAAGGACATCAAGTAATTAAGGCACAAGCGAGCAGATCGGTAAACTCCAATCTCATGTAATTAGCAAAACATGCAATTTATTTGTAAACGGTAAAACCTTTTGTAAATTGGGATCAAAATACTCAAGGGGAATGTGTGACTTGCCTTGCTTCTTCGATTGATCTTCCGAACTCTTTTCCTCGCAACCGCGATCGTCCGAAACGGCGGAATCTACACGCTGGCACGCAAAATGAGGAAAAACTCTAATAAAACCAAAATAAACAGTAAATAAAAAGTAAACAAACATGTAGAGCTCAATTTTAGATAAATTTTGCAAGTTGAATGGCCCAATTTGGAGTTCGTATGAATTAGTTATGAATTTTAGAAGTTTTGAGCCATTTAAATGAATTTCTGGAATTAAATATGATTTACTGCACAATTATCCCCCTAGGGCTGACGTCAGCGGCCCAAGGGCTGACGCCAGCTAGGGCTGACATCAGCAGCGGCGCGAGTGGCGGCAGCGGCGGCCGAGAGGTGGCCGGCCGGGCAGCAAGGCGTGGCGGCGTCGCCCGCGGCAGCGGCGAGTGAGGGCAGCGGTGGCTGGGGCGTAGGTGGAGGCTAGGGCTAGGGACAGGGAAAAACAAAAGAAAAGAGGGGGGTAAGGGGGCTTAAATAGGGGGAGGGGCTGAATTTTAGGTGGGTCGGCCCAGGGGAGGGGGTGGTGCACGGCAGAGAGAGGGGAGAAGTGGCGCTCGGCAGGGGGGAAAGAATACGAGAGGAAGGGAAACCTAAAAAGGAAAGGTAGGGCAAACAAATGTTGTGCCTTTTCAGGAAAGGAAAAAGAAACTGAATCGGAATAGGAGTAGGGCTTGGCTTGTCATACAAAACGAAACCGCGGAGGCAGAAATGGGTCGGCGGATACAACGAACAGCGAACAGGGAGAGTGAACCGGGAATGGTTCACGACCAAAGAAGGGGAAGGAAGGAATTATAAATTCAAAACCCGACACTTTAAATTAACATTATTACTTCCTCTGCTCTGAGTATTCCACTGAAAATCCTGTTAACGATTTGAAGCATCTCCTTGACAATTCCGATTATTATGCAAATTTTTAATTTAGGGTTTGCTCGTGGTTGAACAAAGTATTTTCTATAGACCATTTGCGGACGATTTACGGAAAAGGGGAAAACTCCAGGGTGTGAGACTCAAGCCTTAAAAAAAACCTAAGTCAGCATACCCCTGGGCCCATGACACCGACAGCGACTTATTGCTGGTTTGGATGGGACTAAAAACTAGTTTTAGTCCTATCACATCGATTGTTTGTACACTAATTAGAAGTATTAAACGTAAACTAAAAATAAAACTCATTTCATAACCCTGGACTAATCTGCGAGATGAATCTATTGCGCATAATTAATCCATGATTAGCCTATGTGATGCTACAGTAAACATGTGCTAATTATGGATTAATTAGGCTTAAAAAATTTGTCTCGCGAATTAACTCTCATTATGCAATTAGTTTTATTATTAGTCTATAATACTCTTAATTAGCGCCCAAACATCCGATGTGACAGGGACTAAATTTAGTCCCTGGATCCAAACACCACCTTAGGAGTTTGGGTGGATGGGGATGAAGAATTAAGGGATGAGTATGGGGTGGTAACTGGGAGGGAATTCTTCCTTTACAAGTGTTTGTGAATATTCGTATGCAGGTGATTACTTATGCAAATTAAGAGGAAACACAAGTAAGAAAGCATAACTTCAACCAATGAGAGAAGAGTACATGGATCAAAATGGCCCACACCTGGAGGAGAATCGCCTTAACTTCATTGAAACACCCCAAACCGAATTGAGGGACCACCAGGTAGTGACCCAGGTGTTGACGATGGAATTCGGTAAGCATGTGAATCAGAAACGGGATCCAATTCAAAACGGAGTTGAAGATATGCGAAATTCTCGGAAACACAGTGCGCATCGGCTGGAAGTCTGTATCGGCCAAAACCAAGTTCAACGTGGTTAG
This sequence comes from Oryza punctata, assembly GCA_000573905.2. Lineage (NCBI taxonomy): Eukaryota > Viridiplantae > Streptophyta > Magnoliopsida > Poales > Poaceae > Oryza > Oryza punctata. Next base: position 19,503,766 of record CM002493.2, on the reverse strand, counting down.
CCGATATAGTCGATATTGGTTAAATTAGTTATGTGATCAATATCAGATTCGAAAGAAGGATCGTAATAAGGTTGCCAGACAAGGATAGAGTCCAAGACAGGCAATTGTATCTATTAATTAGGATTTTATAGATATTTTAGGTAAGAGTCCGCCTAAGGGACTTATTCGTTGGTTAGAGTTGTATTAGGAGGATATGAGTCGTGTCTGTTGTGGACAAGTTTGTATAGTCGGGTATAAATATAAACCCGAGGTCTTGTAAATAATTAACATCAGTTCAATCCAACTTCAGCGCATCGCACCTTTTCTCGTTACTTTGTTTCGACGAAATCTTGCTTTTGAGTCAAACTGCATTGGTTTCGATCTTCGATAACGAGGTAACTACTTGTTTTGGCGGTTTGTGTTCTCGGGATTAGTGCTTACCTCTATATGACACTCTAATCTTAATCATGTAATCCGTCGAGTAATCATATACATTATATAATCTAGATTGACAATACTTTCTACTGGCATCAGCCAACCTTTATCTTCGGTTTTATCGATAATGGCTAGATTGACTTGTTGGCTTGGATTATATGATATATCTACCATCCTGAAAAGACAACCATCGGCTTGATTGTCTAGATATTATACTTATTTTTATACTTAGTATTGTATCAGTTAAGTTTGATCTACTAAGTAGTGCTTAGAATCATAAACTCTAGCCTCCTTTATGGTCATTAATAAGGATAGTATCGGGGTTTCAGCCGATCTTACCTGGTATAGTTGTTTTACTCAGTTTTATGCTTTGTTTAATACGCTATATCTACACCTTATATCAGGATCTTAACTAATATAAATATATTGAACTTACTGCCAATCTAATTGATGGTAGTTTGATATATTTATTGCAAGAGAATATCCAAGTATAAGGTAGTATTCGGAGCTATAGCCGATACATGCTTAAATTTGAATATCGGCTACGATACAAACGCATATAATCGTTATTTCATATTATTTTAGATCTGAGCAATTTATACTGTCTTGGTTAAGTCCGATCTATCATAATCGTTGATTTCTAAAGTAATACTGATTTATAGATTATAATGTTGATATTTACAGCCGATGGGTCAAGTTTAGGTTTGATTTATTATTGGGAATATGCCTTACAGCCGATTCACCTCACAACGCATTGGCTAGGTTACATCACGATATGACATCAGCTTCCTAACCGATCAATTATCGTTTACTAATAATTTTTGCATGTTTCATCTTGTTGATTGCAGGATCAAATCAACTGGCACGTCCGCATCTCATCATCATTTAGGACCTGCACTAGATTAAAACAAATCTCTCAGACCAGTGTGTGTTTTTTGCATCAACACGCTTTTGGCACGCCCAGTGGGATCAGTGTCATTATGGTGCCCAACATTACTGAAGTTACAGAGGATAATGTTCTGCCCATCACAATCGAGCAATTGAGCGAGGAGCAGAAAGAGGAGATGAAGAAGTTACTAGATCAACTTCAAAATCAGTATCTGCACTCGTTTGTAGTGACTCGGCAAGGTACGGTGATTCAAAAGACTAAAATAGAGTTGCCACCGGTCGGAAACACAGAGCCAAGTACATCTGGAGTAAATGATGACAAAGGCAAAGACGTCAAGACCGAGTCAGGCGACGAAGAACTCCACACATTACAAGATCGCATCGATTCGGCAGTCCACCATGCTTTGATCAATCAATCTGGCGTACTTGTGAATACATTAACTAACATGATCAAGACGGTGGTAGATGACACTATAGCCGAGGAGAAAGCAAAATGACCCATTTACCTTCCAGGAGATGCTTCCCAGGTTATAGGGTTGTGAAAACGGAAATTGTGGGGAAACAGCAAACAGTTTCAACTCAAGCCCAATTGGCCCCCATGTCTAATGGGTCTATCCCAACAATACTGACAAGACAGCAGCCGATGCTTGGGGGGCAGGGTTCAACTCAGTTTACACCAGAACAGCTAATCAACTTGTTAAAGATAAAACCACCAGTCGCCGAGCCAACATATCACGCCCCTTCAGTGTCGCAGCTAGTCACGTCCCAACCATCTTCGCATTAGCCAATAGGCACTACTACGAAAACAATCTTTCATGGTGTTTGGAAAAACTTTTCTCTGGCGGCTACGAGGTGAAAGCGCTAGCTCACAAAAATAGGGGGGTGGGTGGTCATGGGCCGCCAGCGAAAACACATCTTCGCTGGCGGCCTCCTAAAGCTGCCCGCCAGTGAAGATGTGGTATTTTCTCTGGTGGCCTTCTTAAAACGCCGCCAGAGAAAATATCACATCTTCGCTAGCGGGAAGGTGACGTGGCCCATTAGCGAATATTCCTACATCTTCGCTGGCGGCCCACTTAAGTTGCGGCCACCCTTAAATATTTTCTATGGCAGTTCGCCTCAACCGACATATGTTGACCGCCAGGGAAAATACCATCACCTATATCACCTGTACAGCTAGCAGCCATGGCATTTGAGCACGATTTTCTCTCTCTTATGAACAAATACATAGGGGGAAGGTTTTGATCTTCAATCTTTTGAAAGATCTACTGCACCAGAGGTTAGATATACTTTCTCCTACTCTATTTGTCAGGTTTTTTTTCATTTTTATTGGTTGTTTGTTGAGATTTTGCATAGCAAAAAGTATGTGACATGGGGGAAGAAAAGTATTTTTTATTTGTTATTTGGAGCTCAAAATGGGCAAACTTTGTAAGAAATATTGTGCATGATCGATGTTCCATATATATATCTAGTTTTGATATGTTTATTTGTAGCAGATCTATATATTAGTTAACTGCAGAGAATGAAGAGAAGAAGAGAAAAAGGGCTAGTTTTGTAATTTTTCTAGTTGTTTGTAGTTTGTAGATTTTTGGCTAGCTTTAATTATCTTGTCTAGATTATACTGGTTATATATATTAATTAGTATAATTTTAATTTGACATATTATCCAAAATATATAAACTGACGAAGTTGTACTTATTTTTTCGCAAATAATGCATAGATGGAGGACAGAGTATGGATGTATAGAAAGAGATATCATGCGTCATACATTGAAGGAGTGGACATATTCATGAAAGCTGCTAAGAAGAATGTTGCATCTAAGAAGACAAATGAAATTAGATGTCCATGCTTACACTGCAAAAATCAGAAAATTTGGATCGATCCATCTATAATCGTGCAGCACTTGGTGACGCATGGATTTGTTGCACGCTACACATTGGTCACATCATGGAGAGATCCCAAGCAAACAAGTTCCCAACCGGGCGATAGTACAGGATGAAATGTTCAACTAGGACGAGGATATGATGGTAGTAGCAGAAGAAGGAGAAGAGGAAGAAGAGGAAGAAGAGCCCGTTAACGTTGATGATGATGTTGGTGGCGATGATGGTCAGCACAGTAAGTTGATGATGTCGATGATGGTAATGTCTACGTAGATGATGGTAATTTTGATTTGGAAGAGATGTTGCGTCATGCTAAACCTGAGGTTGGAGAACTTTGAATCATTACAAAAGCCAACGAAGGATCTTTTGTACGATGAGGCAAAGGGTTGCAAGAAAGATTTCACATTATTGCGGGCGGTGCTTGAACTTATGAGATTGAAGGCCAGAAACGGTTGGTCCGACAGTAGTTTCAATGATTTGTTGGTTCTGTTGAAGAAACTGTTTTCGCAACCCAACTGTCACGCCCGAAAATTCACTAGTAATTTCCGAACAAATTTGTGCGTACAATCCTCGTCCAGGAATCAGCCGAGGTACACAAATCAATAATTTAATATACAAATCCATCATCATAATAATATTACATACTTACAAAAGAAAAGAAAACAGCAGCGGATAAACGGCCTAGTGATGGCTTCAGCTCCACTCCCACAGGCAGCTCAACTGGGGTATAAGCCAAACGTCTTCTTCTTCGGAAACATTCTTCAACTAAGGTTTCATTGATTATCACAAGGGTGAGTACATGGAATACTCAGCAAGCCGCACAGCAAATATGCAAGTGCACAAGGATACCAAAGGATGGCATAATATAGGGTTCATTTGCAAAAGCAGCATTTAGCAAACATTTGAGAATTGTAAAACAGTAGAATAATTATAATCATCAATATTAATCAACACTGAACAACACACCAATGCTGCACAGGCCCAACCATCTCTGAACAATCATGCCCGATTGCATAGACCCAATATCCAAACTAGGAATTAGCCATTCCAAACCAGGAACTAAACCAATTATTCCCATTTATCACCTTATATTATTAATGAGTAGTGTGGGACTAATCACGAAAAACATTGTTAGACCCGCCTATAACCGCGGGCACGGCTATTCGAATAGTTTTACTCTGGCTAGAGGTGTACCACTTTACCCATAAGACACAGCCCCATAACATGTTACCATGCCCTCGGTACCACCACGGTACCTCGAAACAGGACTGTGATAGGACACCCAACATAACCCAACTCAATGCAGTGCACTGCTCCCGGATCATAGTCACCGCCTTTTAGCCAAGGTATAGACTCCCCAGCGAACCCCCGTGGGCTTATCTCCGCCACTTCACAGTCTGCCACTCCACATTGAATCGTGCTACATTAAATGTCAAGCCATTGCCCACGCTGGCTTGTGGTTGGCACGGTTAATGTTTCACAATAGTAGCTCGTGAACCGGTCCTTAATTGTCATGAGCACAACCATCCAAGTATCATCTCCAACCATGTGCTCACAACCCACCATTAGTCAGGTTTTAGTTGGCAAGTTAATTTAATTTATCAATAATGATTGACCATCGTGAGCTACCATTAAATAGCCATCATTAAGATATAAGTGAAACATTAATTATCCCATATGAAATGATATTAAAGTTTCTAAGCATGGCTAAGCAATTATATCTAATATCTAGTTGAACCAATATATAAAGTCCAACTAGTCAAATTTATAACCCAAGGTATCAATGAATAGGATAATCAATACAAACTGGCCATAACAAAGGAATAGGTTCACACCACCCGGTGACATTCAAAAATAAATGCACATTTGAAATAAATAGAGAAATTCCATATAGGTCCAACATGCTCAAAGGATTGTGTTTAGGATCTGTGTGACTTGTCTTACAATAATCGGTCTTCAATTAGTCTTCTAGAACACTTCCGACGCACTCACAAACCTTCGAAACGATGGAAACAACAAGCTAACACGCAAAACGAGGAAAGAGACTAAGTAACTCCAAATAAATAGTACATAAAAACTAAAGAAACATGTAGACCATGATTTTAGATGAATTTAGAGACTTGAACAGCCGCATTCCGAGTTACGGTGAATTAGTTATGAATTTTCTAAGATTAAACAGCAATTAAGATTTATTTTAGAAAGAAAAAAGATGTTATGACATCATCGATTACATCATCGCCGGCGTAGCTCAAGCTCCCATGGTTGCCGGCGAATGAAGGCGAAACGACGCAAACTGAGGGCACCACTACGACGAGGACGTTAAGAGGAACTCACTGGTGGTGACGGCAATAAAAACCGGTGACGGGAAACGGCTGGCGACGAGGTGCTTGCGGTGGCGGCGTTGGGTCGATAGCGGTGGTGAAGCTAGAGGCGAAGGCGGCGGCTAGGACTTGAGGGGAACTGTAGAGGGGAGCTAGGGGTCCTTATATAGGCACGGGAGAGAGAGATCGGGCTTGGAACGCAAGGAATCGCGCCGGGAAAAACTAGGTTTCGGTTTGGAGAGATAAACTCAAATCAAGCTCAAATTCGCGTCGGATTCAAAGGGATAAAGCCCGATTTTTGGGGGAGAAGATAGAGGAGGATAAGGGGTACAAATCCCCTCAACTAATTTTGGAAAAAAAATGAGAGAGGAGGCCGGATTCGAAGGGATTTGGCTATGGAAAATTTGGTTTATCCCGAGTGCACCGAATAAGAACGAGGCCGAAATTCGTGCGATTTAGCACGAATTTGATGGGGATTTTTTAGGGATAAGGTGGAGGAGATTGAGGGGATTCCGTTCCCGCAACTAATTTTGGAAGGGGAGCAACGGGGAGGCCGGATTTGACGGAGGAAGTGGCGGCAGCACTGTGCAAGCATAGGCTCGGCTGGCTGTCTGGAGGAGGAAGACAACACTGTAGCGTGAGGGAGGTGAAGTAGACTTTTGAGTAAAAGGGCTAGCCCAAAAAGAAAAAGAAAAGGAAGGAAGGGAGGCAAAGCAGACTTAGGGGAGGGAAAGAAGTAGGCTGGCAACATAGAAGAGTCAAAGGGAGAGAAAGCAGACTTTTCCAGAATCGGCCCAAACCTGGGAGGGAGAATTTTTAATTACTTTTCCAAATAAATTAATCACTGAAATGATCTTTGAATTTTAAAAAATACTTCCGATGCTCAAATAATTTCAAGAAAATTCCTAAGAATACTTGGGCAAAAGTATTTATCAAAATTATAACTAGACCATTTAATGATTAATTTATTATTTAAATAATTACTGAAATGTTCTTTGTATGTTTAAAATTAGTAATTGAGCTATGAAAAATCCGAGAAAATTCCAATGAGTAGAGTTAACCATGGAGAATTTAATAAAAATTAAATCTAGCCATGTTTAATATAGGAAATTTCATTTCCCACAATAACTTCACTTGTAAATTAATGAACATTTAATATAAATTCTAGAAATAATTTATTATATAATTTATAAGTCCATGAAATAAAAATCAGGGTGTGACACCAACTCCCTGCCAACCAGCACCTATGAAGCGATGAAGCTTATTTGCCCGTTATCTCTGGATGTGCGAAAGATACACACCTGTGTTAACCACTGTATACTGTTTCGTAAAGAGTACGAGGATTTGGACAGATGCCCAACGTGCAACACTAGTCGATACAAAACAAGCCGTAGCCAGTCCGAGGGTTAGGATGTTACCCAAGACGAGGTAGAAGAAAACAACAAGAAGAAGATCCCCAGTTGGTCATGTGGTACCTTCCGGTGAAAGATCGATTGAAACGTTTGTTCTCGAACCCGAGGGATGCTGAACTGATGCGCTGGCATCATGAAAAGCGGAAAAAGGATGGGATGATTCGACATCCGGCAGATGCTCGACAGTGGAAGGAATTTGACACAAAGTACCATGAGTTTGCAGAGGACCCAAGAAATGTAAGGTTTGCATTGAGCACCGATGGAATGGATCCATTTGGTGACTTGAGCAGCTCACATAGCATGTGGCCAGTACTCCTAACCATGTACAACCTCCCTACGTGGTTGTGTCAGAAAAGGAAGTATACTTTGTTGACCATCCTTGTACAGGGACCACGACAACCTGGCAATGACATGGATGTGTTTCTGGAGCCTTTACTGAAGGATATGGCTGATCTGCGGAAACACGGGGTCCGGGTTTGGGACGAATTCCTGCAGAATTACTTCATGCTTCATGCAATTATCTTTGTCACCGTCAACGACTTGCCCACACTGTTTTCCCTATTAGGACAGCTCAAGGGGAAGACAGGCTGTGTTATTTGTGTTGATAACAGTGTACAGGTATCTTCAGGGATCGAAGAAGCTAGTGTACATGCGGCACCGACGTTACTTAAGAAAGAATCACCCGTATCGCTCCAAAGCAGAATATTTCGACAACACTGTTAAGGATGGTGATCCACCAGAACCATGAAAGGGTGATAAAGTGTTCACAATAACGAAAAAGCTCAAGGTTTTTCTTGGAAGGCCAAAAAGAAGGAATCCAACAAGCGGAAGAGAAATGAGGCCAAAGAGCCAGCAAGCGCTAGCGGGCTATTCAAGAAGCACTCCATTTTCTTTAAGTACCTTCCGTACTGGCAAGATTTAGAGACACGTCATTCTATCGATATCATGCACCTAGAGAAAAATATCTTCGATAGCACCATGAGTACTTTACTAGACATACCAAGCAAGACAAAGGATGGGCTGAAGACTCGTATGGACCTTTTGAATATGCAGATAAGGAAAGAGCTTCACCCTGTAGATGAGGGTAACAAAAAAGTGTATCTTCCGCCGGCCTGCTACACCTTTACATATGAGGAGAAAAAGGCAATGTGCAAATGTCTACATGGGGTGAGAGTGCCTACTGGTTTCTCCTCAAACATTAAGCGACTGGTGTCGATGAAGGATTTGTCATTTTCAGGCTACAATTCTCATGATTGCCATGTAATGCTCACAGTATTCCTCGCTATCGTCATCAGAGCTATCGAACCATTACACGTGAAGGTGGTCATCACAAAGCCGTGTTACTTCTTCAATGCAATCTCACAGAAAGTAATTGATCTTGACGAGTTAGGTCCTCTCCGCACTTTCGCTATAGAGACCGTGTGCGAGCTTGAGATGTGTTTCCCTCCATCATTTTTCAATATGATGGAACATCTCATAGTTCATATTGTGCCTTAGATAATTGCACTTGGTCCCCTGTACCTGCATCAGATGTGGCTATTCGAACGGTACATGTCCAATCTAAAAGGCTACGTACGGAACCGTGCCCACCCAGAGGGATCGATGACAGAGGGATATACTACCAAGGAAGTCGTTGAGTGTTGCATTGGTTACCTAAAAGAGGGGAAAGCAATTGGTTTACCGGTACCTCAACATGAAGGTAGATTATCTGGAAGAGGGACAAAAGGGAAGAAAAGAATCCACGACGATGATTACAAGAAACTGAAAGAAGCTCATTTCACTGTGCTGCAATAGCTCACGATAGTGGAGCCGTACATAGAGCAGCACCTTAAGGAATTATAAGCAATGAATGTGGGGCGTTCTGATGCATGGATCATGAAGCAACACAAGGCTGCCTTTACCAAATGGTTCAAGAACCTCGGCCTACCAGATGGCGATACCACGGAGGAAAAAACTATTAAGAGGTTGGCTGATGGGCCATCAAGTGTATACGCCTCATGGCAAACATATGATCTGAATGGGTACACATTTAATACCAAAGCGAAAGACCAAAGGATTGCATGCCAAAACAGTGGCCTTCGAGTAGAGGCAATCGACACAAATGGGCAAAAGAGCACATACTATGGATTCATAGAAGAAATCTGTGAACTGGACTATGGATCCAATATGCAGATTCCACTGTTCCGGTGCCAATGGGTGAAACACCCTAGTGGCATGGTTATCGACAATTTTGGGCTGACAATCGTCGATCTCGTCAATGTAGGGCACAAGAATGACCCATGGGTACTTGCCGATCGCACCGCTCAGGTTTTCTATGTGACGGACTGTCACGCCCTGAAATTCGCGAACCCGAATTCCAAGCAGAATGTGTATTAAAATTCCCTGTCCAGGACCAGCCAGGGTACACAAACGACAAAGTCGATACACAGATCCACGTCTTACAAACACCATAAAAATATCTTACATTAATGCAATGGAAAAGATAAATGAACTAAACTAGATAACTAGACACTCGTAGCATGGTGACTCCAATCCACGGGCATCCTCGACGGTAGCAGCAAGCCTACTTCTCCAAGAAACCATCCTCGGACACATACTCCAACTCTGGTGTAGGGGAAAAATGAAGCAAGACTGAGTATTACCCACTGTACTCAACAAGTCATACCGGAATAGAAGAAAATGATGGAAGTAATCCCAATGGAAGGCTAAAGGCTGATTTGCATAAAACTAGGATTTAAAAACAATAGTTGAAAGCAGTAAAACAATTGAATAGATTAAGCTATGTTAAACCATCACTGTCCAACGCTACACCACGTTGTGATAGGCCCAAACCAATCCACCTGAACTAAACTAGTTCCATTAGATCAAGTTATTAAGGTTATGACTAATCACGGTGAATCTGGTTGATCGCCCATAACCGCGGGCACGGCTATTCGAATAGTTTTACTCTGATCAGAGGTGTACAACTGTACCAACAAGACACAGCCCCACAACACGTTACCGTGCGCCAGCATACCACCACGGTATACCGGAAAGGAAACTGTGACAAGACCCTTCGCATAACCCTCGTTAACCAAGCGCACCACTCCTCAGGTTTCGCCCCCACCTTTAATCCCAAGGCAGGCAGCCCCCTCTCGTGCCTAGGTGAATCCGGCAGCCGATCAACGGGTAAAGCCCCCGCCGACCCAACCCCATCACGCCCACCCTTGCCTGGGTGCGTCGGCTAAGAAAAGTTACACTACAAGCCCAGCTATTACCCATGCTAGCTTGTGGAAAGTACGGTAATTCTTCCAGGGTTTCCCGCGAATCGGTCCTTAATTATCATGAGTACGACCATCAAAACCATGTACTCACAACCCACCGTTTGTCAGGTTTTAGTTGACAATCAATTAATTTATCAGTCACGATTGACCATCGTGAGCTGCCACTAAATAGCCATCATTAAGGTATAAGTGAAACATTAATTATCCCATTAATGTGCTAATGTTTCTAAGCAGGGCTAAGCATGTCCTAACCTAGCAACTAATCATATTGATTCCCAAGCTATCAACGGTACAAGGTAATCGGAATTAAATGGCTGAGCACAGTAGGTAAATAAGCCCATAATGACATTATAAAACAATACAGTATTTAAGAATAAATAGGATATTTGCAAAGTAGGTACAATATGATCAAATAAAGAGTATGACTTGCCTTGCTCTAGCGCGGATGGAACCTCGGCAACCACTTCGAAATATTCCGGAGCGTCGGAACTATCGGATTCTACACGGCAAACAAAGCACACAAGCAAAACAGACTATAAGACTACTGAAACAGGAAACAAAACTATTTTTATTGGATTCTAGACATTTTTATGAATTTTTCGAGACTTGAACAGACTCAAACGGAGTCCGGATGAATTAGTTATGAATTTTAGAAGTTTAACTGTATTTTTAACTAAAACAGAAAAATCCTAAATTATTTTATTGCGCAATAAATCCCCTATGGCTGACGTCACGTCAGCGGACTGAGGGCTGACATCAGCAAGGGCTGACGTCAGCGGACCGAGGGCTGACGTCAGACGGCGCAGCGACGGCCGAGCGGTGGCGCGAGGCGGCGCGCGGCAGCGACAGCGCGCGAGGCGGCGGCCGAGCGGGAGGCGGAGTGGCGACGGCCGAGCGGCGGCGCGAGGCGGCGCAAGGCGGCGGGCGGCGAGCGGCGAGCCCGAGCGGCGGCCGGAAGGGGGGAGGAGGGGCGGCGCGTTGCTTACCGGCGGCGGAAGAAGGCGGCGGCGGGGGAAAGGGGAGCGGGGAGGGCGGCGGCGCGGTTTTTTTAGGGGCCGGGCGACCGGGTAGGATGGAGGCGGCGGTTAGCGGCGCGGCGGATACGACGATGGCCATTGCGGGCGGCCGGCGGCGGAGGAGACGGGCCCGACAGGTGGGCCCCACCTGTCGGCGGCCCGGGCGCGGAGGGAGGCGAGGTGGACATCAGCGCGGTGGCCTCGGGCCGGCCCAGGAGGGGGAAGGGGCGGCGGCCCAAGGAAGAGAGAGAGGGGGCGGGGCGGTGCGGCCGGGCGCGGGCCGGGCCCGGAGAGGGGGGGAAAGGCCACGTCATTTCAGCCGGAGGAGTTGCCGTTGATCCTAGTAATGTGGAATCCGTAACTAATTGGAAACAACCAAAGACTGTTTCAGAGATTCGTAGTTTCCTAGGTCTTGCAGGCTACTACCGGAGGTTCATAGAGAATTTCTCCAAGATTGCTAAGCCCATGACTCGTCTGCTTCAGAAGGACGTGAAGTACAAGTGGTCAGAAGAATGTGAGCAGAGTTTCCAAGAGCTGAAAAACCGCCTTTTATCAGCACCCATTTTGATCTTGCCTGATCCAAAGAAGGGTTTTCAAGTGTATTGTGATGCATCTAAGCTTGGGTTAGGTTGTGTTTTGATGCAAGATGGGAAGGTGGTTGCCTATGCATCTCGTCAGTTACGTTCCCACGAGAAGAATTACCCTACCCATGATCTTGAGTTAGCTGCAGTGGTTCATGCCTTGAAGATTTGGCGTCACTACCTCTTTGGTACTCGTACGGAGGTGTACACGGATCACAAGAGTTTGAAGTATATCTTTTCCCAGCCGGATCTGAATATGCGACAACGGAGATGGTTGGAACTGATCAAAGATTATGACATGGGTATACATTATCACCCGGGGAAGGCTAATGTTGTAGCAGATGCCCTCAGCCGGAAAGGCTATTGCTATGCTACAGAAGGACGACAGTTGCCGTGGGAGTTATGCAAGGAATTTGAAAGACTGAATTTGAGAATCGTCAGTATAGGTTTTGTTGCAGCTTTAGAAGTGAAGCCCACTCTCATGGATCAAGTTAGAGAAGCTCAAATCAACAACTCTGATATTCAAGAGATCAAGAAGAATATGAGGAGAGGAAAGGCCATCGGTTACTTAGAAGATGAGTAAGGAACTATGTGGTTGGGTGAAAGAATTTGTGTCCCTAACAACAAAGAATTAAAAGATACAATCCCGAAGGAAGCTCACGACACTCTATACTCCATTCACCCTGGTAGTACCAAGATGTACCAAGATCTTAGGGAGAAGTTTTGGTGGGCAAGTATGAAGCGCGAGATAGCAGAGTATGTAGCTGTGTGTGATGTACGTCAACGAGTCAAGGCAGAACATCAGAAACCCGCAGGTTTGCTGCAACCCTTGAAGATACCAGAATGGAAGTGGGAGGAAATTGGGATGGATTTCATCACTGGTCTGTCCAGAACATCGTCTAGCCATGATTCTATTTGGGTGATAGTCGACAGGCTTACCAAAGTTGCTCATTTCATCCCTGTGAGGACAACATATTCCAGAAATCATTTGGCGGAATTATATATGGCAAGGATTGTGTGTTTACATGGTGTTCCTAAAAAAATAGTATCCGATCGAGGTAGCCAGTTTACTTCAAAGTTCTGGCAGAAGCTTCAGGAAGAGATGGGTTCTAAGTTGAATTTCAGTACAGCATATCATCCGCAGACAGATGGACAAACTGAAAGGGTGAATCAGATTTTGGAAGATATGTTGAGAGCTTGTGTTTTAGAATTCGGTGGAAGTTGGGATAAGAATTTGCCTTACGCAGAGTTCTCATACAACAACAGTTACCAAGCTAGTCTTCAAGTGGCCCCGTATGAAGCATTGTATGGTCGGAAGTGCCGTACTCCACTTTTGTGGGATCAAACGGGGGAACGTCAGGTTTTCGGAACTGATATTCTTAGGGAAGCAGAAGAGAAAGTAAAGATCATTCAAGAAAGATTGCGTATAGCCCAGTCTCGTCATAAGAGCTATGCTGACAATCGCCGCAGGGATCTGAGTTTCGAGGAAGGGGATCATGTGTACCTTCGTGTCACGCCTCTTCGGGGAGTCCATCGTTTTCACACCAAAGGGAAATTGGCGCCGCGTTTTGTCGGACCTTATAAGATTGTCAATAGAAGAGGAGAGGTCGCTTATCAGTTGGAGTTACCTCAGTCTTTGGCAGGTGTCCATAATGTGTTCCATGGGTCGCAGCTGAAAAAGTGTTTAAGGGTACCCACTGAAGAAGCTAATCCTGAGCAGATAGAAATCCATGAGGATCTGACCTATATCGAGAAACCAATTCGTATCTTGGAGTCAGATGAGAGAAGAACCAGGAATCGAGTTATTCGTTTCTGCAAGGTCCAATGGAGTAACCACTCGGAAGAAGAAGCTACCTGGGAACGAGAAGATGAATTAAAGTTAGCTCATCCGCATCTTTTCGCCAGCTCTTCCGAATCTCATGGACAAGATTCTGTTTAAGGGGGGTAGGTTTGTCACACCCTAAAAATCTCTAAATTATAAATTGTTGTTTAAATGGAATTAGTAGAAATGATTTTAAAAGCCTAGAAGAAAAGATCTAATTTTAGTTAATAAATTCCAATATAAAAGAGCTAGATAAAACTTTAATAAATGCTTCTCTTGTTTCAATTGTTCCTAGATTTTTCTGGGATTTATTTGAGCCAAGAAAGTATTTCTTTTATCAATGAAATTACATTTCATGCAACACATAAAAAGAAAAATAGTTAAAACCTCTCTCTTTTGGTTTTGGGCCAAAAGCCCATTTTCTTTCCCTCTTTCCCCTCCTTTCTTCGGCTGGGCTGCAGCCCAACCAGCCCCAGCTGAGCCGCCCCCTCCCTCTCTCTCTCTCTGGCGCGCCTGCAGGTGGGCCCCTCCTGTCGGTATCGTCTTCTTCCTTCCGCCGTTGCAGCCACCGAGACAGAGCGCCATAGATGCCGCCGCCCCCTTCCAAATCTCTCCGTTTCTTGCCCGATTTGATTAAATTGATAGAGGGGCAATAATCCCCTTGATCTCCTCTATCTCTTCTCTATAGAAAGTTTCATTTAATTTGTTTGGAAATCGCCGGATTTCGAGATTGATTCGGACTCGTTTTTCCTTCCTAACCCTAGAATTTCCTTCTCCGTTTCCGGTTGCCTAGCACCGAGCCGCCGCCCCTGCCCCTATAAAATGGAACCCCCTGGACCTCCTCTATCCGCCACTGCCTTCGCCCCAGCCCCTCGTCGACCGTGGAGCCCTAGCCGCTGCTGCTCGCTGTCTGTTCGTCGCCGGCATTTTTGTTTTTTTAGGTGAAATTTTGGTTAAACTTCGGAAATTCATAACTAAATCATCATAACTCGGATTCAAGTGGTTCAAGTTGCTAAATTCATCTAAAATCGAGATCTACATGATAAAAATATCCACATTTACTGTTTGTGCTTGTTTTTGTACTGTTTTATTGATTTTGTTCATTCGCTTTAGTTTCCGACATTCCGGAGGAGAGCGTTTACGTGGAGGAAGGTTCTGAAGTGTTTCACGAAGCTCAAGGCAAGTCATCCAGATCCTAAATACCCTTTGAGCATGTTGATCCCATTTAAAGCTATTTGTTTTTATTCAACTACTGCATTTATTTTTGAATGTCATCGGGTGGGAACAACCTATTGTCTTTGCTAAAGCCCCTTTGTTTTGATTACGTTTACTTTGTCACTTGGTTAATAATTGGATTAGCTAGAACATTATATGGTTTTAGCTAAATTAATTAGGATGCTTAGTCATGCTTAGAGACACTAGCTCACATGAATGGGATAATTAATGTTTCACTATTATTTGATGATGGATTAATGGTAGATTATGATGGTTAATCATGATAGGGTGATTAATAAATATGCCAACTAAAACTTGATAATGGTGGGTTGTGAGCACATGGTTTGGATAGTCGTGCTCATGACAATTAAGGACCGGTTCAAGAGTTTCGGTTGTGAAACATTAACCGTGCCAACCACAAGCTAGCGTGTGTAACGACTTTACCCTTTGTGTAGTAAGGTTCATTGTGGGGCACCGGGTTGAGAAGTGGCGGAGTTAAGCCCACGGGGGTCGCTGGGGAGTCCATGCCTTGTTTTATAAGGGGGTGATTATGATCCAGGAATGGTGCACTGCTTTGAATTGCGTTATGCAGAGGGTAATGTCACAATCTCTATTCGGGTACTTGCTAAGTATCGCGACGCATGGTTGACATGATGTTGAGGTTGTGTCTTGTGGGTACAGTGGTACGCCTCTAGCCAGAGTAGAACTATTCGAATAGCCGTGCCCGCGGTTATGGGCGAGTCTAACAATGTCTTTCGTGATTAGTCTCACACTTCTCACCATAATAAATGATTTTGTAATTGGTAATAATTTGATTAGCTCCTGGTTTGGAATGGCATATTCCTGGTTTGGAGATAGGTCTGTATAGCCGGGAATGGTTGTTCAGAATGGTTGGGCCTATGCAACGGGTGTGTTGCATAGTATTGGATTAATATTGTTTAATTAAATACTTTACTGCTTTGCTAAATTCTGTAGTATTTATTAAATGCCATTTACGCAAATGAGACTATATTATGCCGTCCTTTGTTATCCCTTGCACTTGCATATTTGCTGCGTGGCTTGCTGAGTATACCATATACTCACCTTGCAATCATTCATCAGAGAAGGAGTTCTACAGTGATGCTGAAGGTGTGGAGGATTAGGCGTAACCCTGGTCAAGATGCTTGTGGATTGGAGTCACCTGCGTTATTTATTTTATATTCCGCTGCTTAGATATTTATTGTTTGAGAGGAACTATCTACCTCTGTAATGACTTTATATTCGTCGATTAATTAGATAAATATTGCACTCTATTATCAATTTGTTATTGTGTGCCTTGGCTGATTCCTGGACGAGGGTTTACACACATGTAAGCGTTTGGAGTTTTGGATAGAAATTCCGGGCGTGACAAGTTGGTATCAGAGCCAGGTTGACCCTAGGTTATGCCAAATGGTTACCCATAGAAGCCCTCTAAAAATATTGAAAAATATCATGAATGCCGAGCATGTTGGAGGGGAGTTCAAGTCGATAGGCAACTTCACCACGGCGTTCCAAGATTTTGTATGGTCCCACAAAGCGTGGTGCTAACTTCCCCTTGGTTTGGAAACGATGTATGCCCCGAAGTGGCGTGACCCGAAGGTACACATGATCTCCAACGTCAAAAATGAGCTCTCTTCGGCGATTGTCAGCGTAGCTTTTCTACCGAGACTGTGCGATCCTCAGCCTTTCTCTAATTGTTCTCACCTTTTCTTCTGCATCATTTAAAACTTCGGTTCCAAACAACTGGTGTTCCCCGGTCTGGTCCCAAAAGAGCGGGGTGCGACATTTTCGGCCATACAAAGCTTCGAATGGCACCATCTGCAGACTAGCCTGGTAGCTGTTGTTGTAGGAGAACTCGTCGTACGGCAAGCTTTTGTCCCAAGCTCCACCAAAATCCAGTGCACAAGCTCTTAACATGTCTTCCAAGATCTGATTGACTCGCTCGGTCTGACCATCGGTTTGAGGGTGATAAGTTGTACTGAAATTCAGGCGAGTTCCCAACTCTTCTTGTAGTTTCTGCCAAAATCTTGAAGTAAACTGGCTTCCTCGGTCGGATACAATCTTCTTGGGTACCCCATGCAAACTCACTATCCTTGCTAGATAGATCTCTGCCAGCTTCTTTCCTGAATAGGTGGTGTGTACCGGGATAAAGTGAGCGACTTTGGTGAGTCGGTCCAGAATCACCCAAATGGAGTCATGTCCTGTCGATGTCCTTGGTAAACCTGTGATGAAATCCATCCTGATTTCTTCCCACTTCCATTCCGGAATCTGCAACGGCTGCAATAACCCCGCGGGTCTCTGGTGCACTGCCTTCACTCGTTGACACACGTCACACAGCGCGACGAATTCGGTGATTTCCTTTCTCATACAAACCCACCAGAATTTCTCTTTGAGGTCTTGGTACATATTGGTACTGCCAGGGTGGATCGAGTACTCGGTCTGATGAGCTTTGGTGAGTATTAAGTCCTTTAGGTCCTCATTTTCCGGAACACATGTTCTTTCTCCCATCCAGATTGTTCCGTGTTCGTCCTCGGTGAAGCCTCGTGCTTTGCCGACTCTCATATTCTTCTTGAGTTGGGCTATCTCCAGGTCATTGACCTGGGCTGCTCGTACTTGCTCCACGAGCGTGGGCTGTGCCTCAAGGGTAGCCATGAATCCATGTTGTACGACACTCAAGTTTAAGCGTTCAAACTCCTGTTGCAAGCTGTCACATATTCCCTCTGCACAGGTAACATTGCAGTAGCTTTTCCGGCTCAAAGCATCGGCCACCACATTGGCCTTACCGGGGTGGTAATGTATCCCTATGTCATAATATTTGATCAACTCTAACCATCGACGTTGTCGAAGATTCAGGTCCGGCTGAGTGAAAATATATTTCAAGCTCTTGTGATCAGTGTAGACTTCACAACGGTTACCAATAAGGTAGTGCCGCTAGATCTTCAAGGCGTGAACCACTGCTGCTAGTTCCAAGTCATGAATGGGGTAATTGTTCTCGTGGGGACGTAGTTGACGTGAAGCGTATGCGACAACTCTGCCTTCTTGCATTGAGACACATCCTAACCCTTGATGGGATGCATCACAATACACTTGGAAATCTTTCGTCTGGTCAGGCAAAATTAAAACTGGTGCAGACACTAATTTCCTCTTAAGTTCCTCAAAACTCCTGTTGCATTCCGCTGACCACTTGAATTTTTCATCCTTCTTTAACAACTGTGTCATTGGCTTGGCAATTTTGGAGAAATTCTCAATGAACCGGCGGTAATAACCTGCGAGTCCTAGAAAACTCCTAATTTGTGAAACAGTCTTTGGTGGGGTCCACTTGGTAACTGACTCCACATTTGACGGGTCTACGGCCACCCCTTGAGCGGTGATGATGTGGCCTAAGAACTAAACCTCTTTGAGCCAAAAGTCACACTTACTAAACTTGGCATATAGCTGGTGCTCCATCAACTTCTCAAGTACTAGACGGAGATGTTGCTCGTGCTCCTCCTCGGACTTGGAGTAGACGAGTATGTCATCGATGAATACCACAACGAACTTGTCCAAAAACTCCATGAACACCTTGTTCATCAGGTTCATGAAAAAGGCTGGTGCATTGGTGAGTCCAAAGGACATGACCGTACATTCAAACAACCCATACCGAGTTACAAATGCGGTCTTCGGGACATCCTCTTCCTTAATCCTCAACTGGTGATAGCCTGATCGCAAGTCTATCTTGGAGAACACCATCGCTCCCTTCAACTGATCAAACAAGTCATCAATCCGAGGTAGCGGGTACTTGTTCTTGATGGTCACATCATTGAGGGCGCGATAGTCGACGGACATCCTCTTGGTCTTATCTTTCTTCTCCACGAAGATCACCGGAGCACCCCAAGGTGACGTGCTCGGTCGGATGTATCCTTTCTGCAACTGCTCGTCGACTTGCTTCTTGACTTCAGCTAACTCATTGGCTCCCATCCTGTAGGGCCTCTTGTGTATCGGGGCAGTTCCCGGTACTATATCAATCCGAAATTCAATTTCCCTCTTTGGTGGCATTGTGGTTAGGTCGTCAGGAAAGACCTCAGGGTACTCATAGACTATAGGAATGTCCTCCAACTTCTTAGGGTCTTTCTCTACTGCTGCGGTCTGTTCTGCCCCTTCGACCTGATTCAGGTACACTCTCTGCTTCTGGGGTGTCGGCGACCGGAATATCACTACTTCGCCCTTCTCATTAACCAAGGTAATGGTGCGGCTTGTGCAATCAATAATTCCCTTGTGTCTTGTTAACCAATCCATTCCGAGGATGATATCTAGGTCTTTGGATTCAAGAAGGATGAGATTGGCTAGAAATTTTGAACTTTGGATTTCTATCGTCACAGAGGGGCAGTAGTGAGTTGTGGCCATCTCATTCCCAGGGGTGTGGACCCACATGGGTGTTCTAAGTTCCCTTACTAACAACCCATGTGCCCCGGCAGAAAACGGTGGCAGGAATTGAATTGATAGGAAACGTACCCAGTACCACTTCCGGTGCAGCTTGCGCCTCCTCTGTGGACGCATGGTTATCGCGGCCATGGACAAAGTTGGGTCCAGCACGCTTCGGCTTCGGGCACTTGTCAGCGAAGTGTCCAGGCTCGTTGCAATTGAAGCAGACCAGCGGCTTTCCGCCAAACTCCTTCTTGGTCGAAGCTGGTTGAGAAGATTGAGCCGGTTGAGATGGTGCCATCGGTGGACGGGGTGCGGGGTTACGGCTTGACTGTCCACTGTTGTAGTTACGGTTGCCCGTGCTGTTGTTGCTGAAGTTGCCAGGGTTGTAGGGGCGGTGCTGACGAACAATCATGGTGGAGGGTCCACCCTGCTGTCCGGTGATGAGACGGGGCCTCTGCTGGTTCCCTTGGTGTGCCCGGAACTGTGCTGCCTTCCTCTTTCGATCCATCTTGTTCCGCTGATCCTCTTGGCAAATCGCCTTGTCGACCAGCTTCTCAAAATCGGCGTAGTCCCCAGATATCAACTGGTTGGTCAGCTCATCATCCAGGCTGGGGAGGAATTTTTCCTGCCTCTCTGCATCAATGCGCACGTCTTCTAGGGTGTAACGTGCGAGGCGGTTGAACTCATGAAGGTACTCCGTCACTGTCCGGTTGCCCTAGTGAAGTGCCCGGAATTCCCGCTTCTTCTGTGCCACAATACCATCAGGGATTTGGGCTTTCATAAAGCTGCGGTAGAACTCCGCCCAAGTGACATCCGTCCCAGGTGGACAAGTAACCAAGTAATTGTCCCACCAAGCCGAAGCGGGACCCTGCAGCTGGTGGGTGGCAAAGGCGACCTTCTCTTGGTCGTTGCACTGCAGCAAATTGAGCTTCTTCTCAATTGCATGGAGCCAATCATTTGGCGGGCGAACGCGGAGGAACTCCGATAGCTTAGACTGAGGTGGAGGGCCAAACTGCTGGTTCTGCTGGCCTTGTTGCTGTTGCTGCGCCTGCTGCTGCATTTGTTGCATCTGTTGCATCATCGCGGCCATCATCTGCGTCTGACTGGCCAACACCTGAGCAATAGTGGGGTTCTCAGGTGGTGGTGGAGGGCCGTTGTTGTTTGCTCCATTAGTGCGTGCTCCTGTTGTCGGGTCCTCGTTGCTGCTGGTGTTGCCACTTGTCCTGGTGTTGACCATCTGGAGGGAAGGAACCTGAAGAAAGAGATGGAAAAGAAATAAAACAGATGCTCAGAAACTAAACTTCTTTATGTTAGAATTAAACTGTAATTGTTCTGATCTTAATTAAAACACTTAAAACAGCAAGCAGAAACCTTAATAAGATAGCCATACCATAGGCACATGGTATCGACCATCAACTAACCCACAAAACATCAAACCTAGCACACATAAACTAACAATGAAACAAACTAGACATGATGATAAGCTAAGGGTGGCAAGCCTAATGCTTGGAGCGGCTCCTGCGGTCGGTGGAGTCGTAACTGGGCTCCTGCTCATCTCCCGGCTCCTCTGATCGACTCCTGGAGTCAGCCATCTCTGCATCACCACGGTGCGTAGGGGGAAAGTTTGCCATCTACAGAAGGCAAGGGGTGGGAAGCAATGCATGCTCAACTCCAAATTTAAAGAAACGATTAAAGGGCTCAAGTAAAAGAAAAATTTTAAACAGGGAATATTTTGTATATGAATCAAATAAAAGCTGTCACCATACAAGAAAGTAGGGTGAAAATAAATAGTGTGAAAATATCATAGTAGTATTAGTAAAAATACTAATAATGGTAAGACCCAAAATATCCGAACTCCGAAATAAACCATCCCAAATTTTTCAAAACACTAGGCTAACTTTAGTCAAAGAAATCCCCACCGAACAAGTGACCCAAATTTTCCCATAAACCCTAGGAACAGAAATCCCGGATTTTCCTGAAACAACTCCATATGAAAAGGCGAATGCACATGAAAGATTTCAGAGGGCTCTTAAGGTTTCCAGTTGGCTTGTCCTACGGTCAAGGTCGGCTCTCATACCAACTTGTCACGCCCAGAAATTGGTGAACCCGAATTCCAAGCAGAATGTGTATTAAAATTCCTTGTCCAGGACCAGCCAGGGTACACAAACGAGAAAGTCGATACACAGATCCACGTCTTACAAACACCATAAAAATATCTTACATTAAAGCAGCGGAAAAGATAAATGAACTAAACTAGATAACTAGACACTCGTAGCGTGGCGACTCCAATCCACGGGCATCCTCGATGGTAGCAGCAGCCTACTCCTCCAAGAAACCATCCTCGGACACATACTCCAACTCTGGTGTGGGGGAAAAATGAAGCAAGACTGAGTACTACCCACTGTACTCAACAAGTCATACCGGAATAGAAGAAAATGATGCAAGTAATCCCAATGGAAGGCTAAAGGCTGATTTGCATAAAACTAGCATTTAAAAACAATAGTTGAAAGCAGTAAAACAATTGAATAGATTAAGCTATGTTAAACCATCACTGTCCAACACTACACCACGTTACGACAGGCCCAAACCAATCCACCTGAACTAAACTAGTTCCGTTAGATCAAGTTATTAAGGTATGACTAATCACGGCGAATCTGGTTGATCGCCCATAGCCGCGGGCACGGTTATTCGAATAGTTTTACTCTCATCAGAGGTGTACAACTGTACCCTCAAGACACAGCCCCACAACACGTTACCGTGCGCCAGCATACCACCACGGTATACCGGAAAGGAAACTGTGACAAGACCCTTCGCATAACCCTCGTTAACCAAGCACACCACACCTCAGGTTTCGTCCCCACCTTTAATCCCAAGGCAGGCAACCCCCTCTCGTGCCTAGGTGAATCCGGCAGCCGATCAACGGGTAAAGCCCCCGCCGACCCAACCCCATCACGCCCACCCTTGCCTGGGTGCGTCGGCTAAGAAAAGCTACACTACAAGCCCAGCTATTACCCATGCTAGCTTGTGGAAAGTACGGTAATTCTTCCAGGGTTTGCCACGAACCGGTCCTTAATTATCATGAGTACGACCATCAAAATCATGTACTCACAACCCACCATTTGTCAGGTTTTAGTTGATAATAAATTAATTTATCAGTCACGATTGACCATCGTGAGCTGCCACTAAATAGCCATCATTAAGGTATAAGTGAAACATTAATTATCCCATTAATGTGCTAATGCAGTATTTAAGAATAAATAGGATATTTGCAAAGTAGGTACAATATGATCAAATAAAGAGTATGACTTGCCTTGCTCTAGCGCGGATGGAACCTCGACAACCACTTCGAAATATTCCGGAGCATTGGAACTACCGGATTCTACACGGCAAACAAAGCACACAAGCAAAACGGACTATAAGACTACTGAAACAAGAAACAAACCTATTTTTAATGGATTCTTGACATTTTTATGAATTTTCTGAGACTTGACCGGACTCAAACTGAGTCCGGATGAATTAGTTATGAATTTTAGAAGTTTAACTGTATTTTTAACTAAAACAGAAAGATCCTAAATTATTTTATTGCGCAATAAATCCCCTAGAGCTGACGTCAGCTGCGCATGGGCTGACGTCAGCCACGGCGCGGGCGCGGCGGCGGTGCGAGGCGGCGGCGGCGAGCGCCGAGCCCGAGGGGCGGCCGGAAGGGGGGAGGAGGGGCGGCGCGTCGCTTACCGGCGGCGAAAGAAGGCGCGGCGGTGGAAAGGGGAGCGGGGGAGGGTGGCGGCGCGGTTTTTATAGGGGCCGGGCAGCCGGGTAGGGCGGAGGCGGCAGTTAGCGGCGCGACGGATACGGCGGCAGCAATTGCGGGCGGCCGGCGGCGGAGGAGACGGGCCCGACAGGTGGGCCCCACCTATCGACGGCCCGGGCGCGGGAGGGAGGCGAGGTGGACTTTGGCACGGTGGCCTCGGGCTGGCCCAGGAGGGGAAAGGGGTGGTGGCCCAGGGAAGAGAGAGATGGGGCGGGGCGGTGCGGCCGGGTGCGGGCCGGGCCACGAGAGGGGGGGGAAAGGCCGGCGGCCAGGGGTGAAAGGGGACCGGGGAGGGGGCCGAAGGGGGAGTGGTGGGCCGGCGGCCCAAAGGGAAAAGGATGGAGGGAAAAAAAGAAAAAGAAAAAAGGGGATTAGCGGATTTAAAATATTGCGGTGGGGTTTTTTAAATGTTTAAAATTATTTCCAATGATGTAAAAATTCCAGTAAAAATCCTGTTAGTGTATTTTAATAAGGGGAACTCCAGAAAAATCCCATCTTGCCAATTCCAATTAAGTAAATGCACTTTTTAATTAGAATTTGCTCTAGGTTACATAGACAATTTCTTTTAGGCCATTTATTTTATGAATTTAGGGCAAAAAGGGGAACTCCAGGGTGTGACACGGACCCATCTCAATTGAAGAAAGACATAGTTGTATCAGGAAAACAAAAGAAGGGAGTTGATGATGTCCAAGATGTTGAGGCATATAATCAGTACGAGTACATGACACTCTTCACGGAGTTTACAAACAACATTAAGGTCGCAGAAGCAATGATTGGTGAATCACCGAAGCCATACATGAGGAATAAGGGAGTAGGGAAGAATGTGAAAGGCTAATTTATATATGTAATTATGGTGACTTATGATGGATGATGAATTTTTTATGGATGATGAATTTTATATTATGTGTGAAAGTCTGGCTTGCAGAAAAGAAATAAAATTACTTGTAGTGCAATATGTAAGTTTTGAAATTTTATAAGTTTGGTTCTAAAAAATACATTTACTTTATAAATTTATTTAATAAATTTATGTGCATATTTATTTTATAAATTTATTTGTACATTTAGTTGTGTAAAAAAATAAATGCTGACTGTGGGCCAAAAGGTTTTCGCTGGCGGTCGATGTCATCTCTCCGCTAGCGAAAATATTTTCGCTAGCGGCCGACTTAGGTGGCAGCCAGCGAAAATTATTTTCGCTAGCAGCCGGCTTAACTGGCCGCCAGCGAAAATTATTTTCGCTAGCAGAGAGATGACATCGACCGCCAGCGAAAATATTTTGGCTATAAGAATGGGCGCGCGGGATGAAAATTTTCTCTAAGTCCGGAGACGCGAAAACCCTAGAGCCGCCACTAGGCTGGTGAAAATTTTAGCCGCCGCCGCCAGCAAAAACCTAGCGCCGCCACCGCCGTCTGTCTTCACGCCTCCTTTTCACGACAGCTCCAGCCGCCACTGCCGCGTCCTCAGTGCCGCCGGCCGCCTTCTCACCGCCATCGCCGCCTCCTCACCGACGTCATCCACATCCTCACTGCGGTCGCCTCGCGCCTCCTCACCGATGCCGGCCCCCTACTCACCGACGCCAGCCACCTCCTCACCGCCACCGCCGCCACCTCACCGCCGTTGCCGCCTCCTCACCGACACCGGATGCCTCCTCACCACCGGCACCGTTTACTCACCGACGCCGCCGCTTCCTCCCTGACATTAGTTCACTGAGCTAAGGTATTTTGATTGGTGGATGGATGGATGGATTGATTGTCTGCAGCAGCTATAAGTCAGAAATTTGCTGAAATTTTGTTGAAATTTTGTGCTCATTATGGATGAATGGATTGATTGGTGGATGGATGGATGGATTGATTGTCTGCAGCAGCTATGGATGGATGGATTTATTCTTTTATCATAAATATGTTTTTTCGTTTTTTATTATGAACAGTAAGAAAGCTGTATTTTTTCCCGATAGCGTACTTGTGTATTTTTATCTTTTTTGAGCGAATATTTACATATTTTCCATCGTATACACTGGAGATGAGCAGGAAGGAAGATATTACCTTTTAAAAATATATGTATGTAACATTTTCTATTAGAGTGTCACGTGATGACTTATAGCATCACCACATTGATGGCTTACGAGCATCTGTAATATGTTTGGCGAAATGTTGTCAACCCGTGCATTGCATGTGTTATAATTATTAACATTAAAAATACTAAAATATTAGTTATATGTTAAATACATGTTTGTTAAATTTTTTTGAAAGTAATATATATTTTTTCTTTGGAATTCTAAGTAAGTAATAATAATATTTTAATCATAATTGAAAAATAAAGATTAAAAAAGTACTTATGTCATGTCCTAATTGTCTTCTGTTGCTCTAATTTGTATTTTATCAATGTCTTGATATTTTAGCACTTAACACTATGTTTGAGTAAAATTATGGTTTGTTTGCCACTGAACTGAAACTACATATATAATCAGACCTATGACAGTACTGTCTCCTTTTATAATCAGTCCTATCGATATTTGAAATCCTCTTTCCAGTGTACTGAAATTTGAAGGGACAAAAAATCCTAGCTAGTCAGTACTATATGCACTTACGACAGTAAAACGATTCCATTCCGCATCTAATATAAACTCACCTTAAAAGGATATCAATGGAAAAACCGACCGAAGTGCAACCCTCGGGTGACAAGGGCAAGGAAACTCAACCGATGGTCGAGGAGGATATTTGCATACAAGTAGTCGCGGAGGAATCGTCACCGTCAAGATCCGGTGAGGAAGGGAGTGGATCGTATCACTCGCCGAGTGACCCCCATCCATCTCCTGCAAGGAAGAAAAAGGGCGGGAATGACAATGAAGAAGTCGACTCTGACTACATCCCCCGTGAACCGGTGGTACGTAAATATTATACATGTTTAGTTCCGATCCTATTAAGTACATACTATGGATTATAACCGATGTCACGTGAAATGCAAATATAGAAGAATGCTCCATGCCTCTCTAAAAGGAAAGCCCAAGCTGCACCCGAAGCTGAAGCTGGAGCTGTCGTGCGTGTCTCAGCTGCAAGTAACCCAAGAAAAGAAGGGCGAGCGAGGGAAGAACATGTTGTTCAAAGAAGTCAGCGTGCTAACGCGGATGAGTGAGAAAGGGGACCCCTATCACCCGAAGATTCATGTTCCAAGTATAGCAACCAATGCAGTGCGATAGTTAGGGATATCGTGGAGATCACATGGAAGGATTGGAAGAAAGTTCCTGACGCTAGAAAGAACATATGTTGGACGTCGCTGCAAAGACAGTTTGAGTATCCGCAAGGGACAGACGACGATGCAGCGAAGGACTATGCGCTCAAGACTACGGGCAAGCTGTGGTGAAACTGGAAAACGGACCTGAACAAGAAATATGTTCAGAAGGGACGCACCCCGTTTACGGAGTACGGAAAGATAACACCAGCCCAGTGGGATGAGTTCATTGCCTGAAGACATCGGTGGAGGAAAAGGAGAAGAGCCAGAAGATGTCTGAACTAGCAAGAAGGAATGAATATCCTCATCGTTTGGGATCAACCGGTTACCGTCCAGCAGTTAAGAAATGGACAAAACAAGATGAAGAGATGGAAAAGGCTGGGAAACCGGTTCCTATGAAAAATCACAACCCACGAACCAGGAACTGGGTGCGTGCAAGAACACCGGCCTTTACCCCGGAGGGGGATGTAGTCTTCAAGGATCCAAAGCTCCAGGAGGTAGCGGTCAAGATGAAGAAGATTGTCACGCAGCAACAGGCCGGGATGTTCGTGCCAGATGAGACCGAGACGAGCTGACCTATGCGTTGGGTAACCCGGAGCACTCTGACCGTGTCCGGGTAGTATCCTTAAAGACTGGCTGGATGGATGGATTCAAAGAGGATGCTCATACCTACAAGAAGTGTGATCGCTATAAGGAAGAGATAGACTCTCAGGCTAGGGCAGCAGCTCGTGAGAAATGCTATAGATATTGGAGCTAGAAAATGATGCACGGTGGTGCGGTTTCGTAGCCTGATCCGAGCTATCCGGTCGACGATGTAACGGAAGATACTCCGTGCAAGCTCTTGATTCCGGTCAGCAGGGCAGGAAAGAAAATACAGGTTGCAACTGGGAGGTTTATACCGGGCCGTAGATTTCATTGCCAAGACATTCAGGACGACTATGCCAAGGTAGAGGTCCGGACAGTCAATGAGGCTCACCGGATGCACGAGATCGACATTCCAACACCCGAGGGGATTGTGTACCTTGGAGATGCCGTTGACCAATTTATACTGTGGCACAAGACTAAGATTCAACTAGGGTCAACGGATGGAACGGATCGTCCACCAAGGATACCGGTGTCACCGTCTCGTCCACCAAGGGACCAAGAACCGAGGGATCCTCCAGTTTCATCACCTCCGCAATCAGACCCTCTAGTTGCATCACCTCCAAGATCAGAGCCTCCTGTTGCGTCACCTCCAATTGAAAAGAAGGCAGAAGTACAATCAGGCTTGAAAAGGAACAATTAGAACTACAAATTCAGGAAGTGCCTCCGGCACAACAATCAGAGCCTAAAAAGCCAGCGGAACTTCAAATTGAACAGGTGCCTGAACGGGCAATGCCCGATGAACTAGACCCATCGCAACCGGAGGAACATAAGGGTGCCGATGTGCGAGTGATGGTTAGGACACACAAGCACAAAGGAAAATGTGAATCGAAGAAAAGATATATGGTAATGGCATTCTGAGGAAGGGACAAAGATATCAAAGATGCCGATTTTGATGACAAAAAATTAACAGGCCTCAAGCAAACCATGGATGATTATCTCAATTATATCAACTGCCCGGATGTGCCACATGAGTTTCAGAATGGGCAACCATTCATCCATGCCTCGCAACTAACAGAAGGACCGTGGCAACTAAGAAGGTGGCATGAATGGTACATCAGGGCAAGCACCATAAAAGGCCTTTCATCATTTACACTTGCCGTGCAGGAGAACATCTCCTGGAGTGGCCATGCCTATTCCAAGTCCATTTCTGCGATACGCATGCCCTCTACCGTCGGAAGAGGCTCGACGCCAATTTGGTCGGCATCTGGTGTCTGTAAGTGCACGACTGGAACGTGTCAATAAATCATTCTTCCTATATGCGTACGTAATTTGATCATCCATTTTTGGTAGGATGAATTATGTGGAAGCCGAAGCGACTACCTAAACCCGTGCCGGATAAGTAAGCCGAACCACACCTACCTGCTAGACGAGAAGAAGCTACCGACACATGTTCAGGCGATGACTCGGCAAGAGAGGTACGCATCTATAGAACAAAGGCATCAGGAAAATATTCTCGATGTTGCTACTTATGTAGCTCTAGAACTTGAATCTACGCAGGACAAGGAATGCGTTTACGCGCCATATGCCTTTGAGTAAGTTTTCATATCCACTACGAGTATATGCATATAATCCATTTCTTTTGCAGCGACCATTGGATAGTATTTCTTCTCTATCCAAAGTACAATGAAGTCATCGTCTTGGATTCTCTTGACAAAGACAGCAATACATATCAGGAAATGCTCAGAGTTATCGATCTGTAAGTTATATACATGGATGTTTCTTATTCTTATATATTCTCATGACATGTTATTATCTTTGAGGAATCTAAATTAATTATCTCTGCAAACAGTGTATATAAAAGGTATTACCAGGAAGGCGGACAACGGAAAAACTCAAGACAACGCATACTCATCCGCAATAAGTGGCCGGTAAGTAAATTTGGATGCCAAACAATACTACTTGATTTTTATAAATGCATATGTTTGTCCATTTAATTAACTAATATACTTTATAATTGATGTTGAAAGTGTCATAAGCAACCGGTGGGAACCGTACTATGCAGATATTACACCTGCGAGTACCTTAGGGTCAATGGGAGATATTGCACGAATTACAACGATGTAACTACAAACCATCAATACGCTTGTTAAGTTAATCACTAACTTGCATTACTGTGAACAATTTCCTTAATTTGTCATGATCTTGATGCAAGCTTCCAAAAATTCCCAAGTCTGAAAGGGAGCTCGATGATAAATGCATTGAGAACATACAGCGGGACATGTGCTACTTCATCCACCGTGAGTGTGCACATCATCTTGTGAGGTTTATCGACCATGATGGAGTTTTGGCCCTGCTGGAGAACGAATGTCTGTCTAACTGGAGCAGGAGTGTAATATAGCTAGGTTTCACGCGTATGTATCGTCGGTCGGGTTGTAAGATATTCAACTACTTGTATATGTGGTGTCAGTCGAATTTTATCTATATAGGTGCTTCGAAATTATATATAGATATGTATATACTAATCTTCATATATTTTTTCCGCGTGTATGTATATATAGAGAACATACTTTAGATTAGTTATATCATCCACGTGTGACTCTGAAATACATGAACAAACAGAAGAAAAAAATAATATATCATATTGTTTCAATTTTTTTATAAAATATTGCATCTTCGCAGGTGGGCCACGTGTCAAAAAAAAGAACGGTGTCCTATTTTTTCTGGCGGGCCACGTGTCCTTTCCCAGTAGCTGTTGGGGTTTTTTCCTAGCGGCCCACATGTCCTAAAAGAGTGTAAGCCGCTAGAGAAGAATATTTTCGCTGGTGGCTGTCATAAGCCAGCTGCCAGTGAAGATATGTCTTTGCTGGCGACCGACTAAAGTGGCCACCAGTGAAAATATTTCTTTTCTGGCCGCCGACATAAAATGACCGCCATAGAAGACATTTCTTTGCTGGCGGTCGATAACCGCTAGCGAAGATCTTGATCTTCACTGGCCTTTACTTTGTGGCGGCGCCAAATGGCTACAGCAAAGACCCAATATGACCACCACGAAAGACTATTTTCGTAGTAGTGAGGGATAACTCAGCCAATCGGCCAGCAGTATATACCAGAACCGCCGTTATATGTTCCACCACAAGGTTTGGGAGCCAATTTCAATCACCATTATCAACCTCACTCTCTACAAATCCAATATCAGCCTGAGGGATCACCATGGTTTCAATATCTAACACAGTTCGGTCAACATGATCATTTGCAGCAGCAATATGGAGGAGGGGTATAGCAACAACCGTAGGCCGATATGATTGCCGACGTGATGGGGGAGCAGTTTGGACTCAAAACTAAGGATAACGGTAACATGTATCAGCATCCATACCGTGAATATTTTGATCGAGTGCGCTGCCGAACCGATACAAAGTACCAGATTTTTCGAAATTCTCAGAACAAGACAATGTGTCAAATACGAACACGTTAGCCATTTTCTAGCACAATGTGGAGAGGCATCGGCTACAGATGGTCTCAGGGTTAGGTTTTTTCCACTGTCATTATCTGGATCGACATTTACATGGTTCTCTTCCTTACCCTACAATTCTATCAAGAGTTGGGCCGATCTAGAGAAGTAGTTTCATAAATATTTGTTCAGTGGAATTCAAGAGATGAAATTATCAGATCTAACATCCATTAAGCAAAAATCGGATGAGACAGTGCCAGACTATATCCAGAGATTTAGAGATGTAAGAAACAAGTGCTATAGTTTGGCATTAACTGGTTCACAGCTAGCCGATCTAGCTTTCCAAGGACTGTTAGCGCCGATAAGAGAGTGGTTTTCTGCCTAGAACTTCGAGAGTTTAGCACACTTAACTCAGAAGGTATCGGCTCATGACATATGGTTCCAGCAGGCTAGGAAGTTTTCCAAAAAGGCCAATAACGTCAATAATATCTACAGTTATGACTCTGACTCCGAAGACGAAGACCCATATGTTAATGCAGCTGAGTGGGCTAGAAATAAGAGAACAGTGGTGTGTCATTGGGTTAAGAATTCGGGGAAGGAGGAAAGATTTGATTTTGATATTATGAAGGCTGACAGGATATTTGATTTACTTCTTCAAGAAAAACAGATTCATTTGTCGGTAGGACACGTGATACCATTGGCTGAGGAATGGAAGAGAAGGAAATATTGTAAATGACATAATAGAGGATCGCACGGTACCAATGACTGCAAACTCTCCAGGCAACAGATCCAATCGGCTATAGAGCAAGGGAGGATAAAATTCGATGAAGCTAAGAAACCGATTAAGATAGATGGTCATCCTTTTCCAGTAAATATGGTTCATACTGGAGCCCATAGGAACCAAGCCGATAGAGACAAATATCAGGCAAGGAGATTTAAATCGGCCAGTATGATCAACACGTACCAGATTAGACATCAAGGAAAAGAAGAGATAGATCAGTGCAGTGAAGGTTGCTTTGATCGTCATTGGAGTTATGAGTTCTTTAGATTTTGTTGGAATGAAGGGATGATGCTGCCGTCTAACGAGGATTGTCGTGGTTGCAGTTATCCTGACATGAGATATAATGGAAGATCAAGCAGACAAGTTAATAATGAGTATTGGCCGATTCGGTAAAGTTACCTATTCATCAGAGGCTTGGGCTGACTTATCAAGATCACTTTGAGGATGAGCCAGAGGGAGAATCTAGGATCATGAAACCACAATGGTGCCCTTCTGGCATTTTTACTAAAAGTCAGAAATGACGTGTTCAGAGGATGAGGAATATGGAACAATTGAAAGAAGTAGAAGATGAGATTGAGCATCGGCTGAAACGCACAAGAAAGGTGTGGCGCGTTAAGAGCAAGATTGTCCCAGCTGATGAAGTCGAACCCGATAAAGGTGAGAATCCTGCTACATGCAAGGGAAAGGCAGTTGCCTCATCTTCGATAAACATTGTCTTCGTACTACCAGTCGAGTATGGTGTAGAACAAGCAATGGAAGAGATATGTGAAGCACCATCGGCTAGGTTGATATTGTCCCCACAACAAGCTATCTTTGAGAAACTAGAGGGAACTGGACATCGGCACCTTAAACCTTTGTATGTCAAAAATGTTGGTCGATGGAGGAGCGGTTGTTAACTTGATGCAGTATGCTATTTTCAAAAAATTGGGCAAGAATTTAGAAGATTTGATCAAGACTGACGTGATTCTAAAAGATCTCGGCGGGAATCCATCTGAAACTAAAGGAGTTTTAAATGCAGAGTTAACTATTGGCAGCAAGACAATTCCTATTACATTCTTTGTCATTAATGGGAATTGTTCCTACAGTCTGTTGCTAGGAAGAGATTGGATCCATGTCAATTGTTGTATTTCTTTGACTATGCATCAAAGTTTGATCCAATGGCAGGGAGACCAAATAGAAATCGTGCCAGCCGATAGGTCAGTTAATGAAGCTAGTGCCGATTTATCTATTTGGGAGATGGAAGAGATTGATTGTTTGTCTAGTAAAGTTTGGCAAGGAGATTATCTAAAAGTATCTGATTATGATATACAGCCAACAGGAGATGGAGAGCCTCAATTATTACTTTGAGGGCACCGTGGAGGGTTCAAATTTATATACAAATGATACTGTAAATGATCTCGACAGTAAGCTTGGACCAGGTGATAGACCTAGGCCGACATATATTAGTAAAGGTTTGTCAAAAGCATTTAAATGTCAATTAATAGTGTTGTTAAAGGAATACATAGATTGTTTTGCCTAGGAATACTATGAGATGCCAGGACTTAGCCGATCGATTATTGAACATCGGCTCCCTATCAAACCTGGCTATAGGCCATATAAGTAACCTCCTAGACGTTGTAAAACCGAAATGTATGATGCTATAAAAGCCGAGATTACGAGACTCTATGATGCTAATTTTATCATACCATACCGGTATGTTGAGTGGATTTCAAACATAGTACCGGTGATAAAAAGGAATGGCAAGCTTAGAGTTTGTATTGATTTCAGAGATTTGAATAAGGCTACTCCTATAGATGAATACCCAATGCCGATTGCCGATCTATTGGTTGATGCAGCATCTGGACATAAAATTATCAGTTTCATGGACTGCAATGCAGGATATAATCAGATTTTTATGGCTGAGAATGATATTCATAAGACTGCTTTCCAATGTCCTGGTGCAATCGGCTTGTATGAGTGGGTCGTTATAACTTTTGGGTTAAGGAGTGCTTGTGCTACATATCAAAGAGCCATGAATTACATATTCCATGATGTTATCGGCTTATTGGTTGAAACTTATATTGATGATGTGGTTATCAAATCACAGGAAGTCGATGAACACATAGCCGATTTAAGAAGAGTCTTGGAAAGGGCAAGAAAGTATGGACTAAGGATGAATCCTACCAAGTGTGCTATTGGTGTATCGATTGGATAATTTCTTGGATTTTTAGTGCATGAAAGAGGAATTGAAATACCCCAAAGGAGTATCAATGCTATCAAAGATATAAAACCTCCAGAGAATAAGATAAAATTGCAATCATTGATCGGCTAGGTTAATTTTGTGAGACGATTTATATCTAATTTGTCTGGCAGGATAGAACCGTTTACTCTGTTACTCAGGTTGAAGGCCGATCAAGAATTCATTTGGGGGAGAAGCAACAACAAGCTTTAGATAGTATAAACGAATATTTAAGTACTCCTCCAGTCTTCATTCCACCACAGAAAGGTGTTTCTTTTAAGTTGTGTTTGTCGGCCGATCGGAACACTATCGGCGCTGTTTTGATCCAGGAAGTTGAAGGCAAAGAGCGAGTTATATTTTATCTAAGTAGAAGGCTTTTGGATGCAGAGACCAGATATTCGCCGGTGGAAAAGTTATGTTTATGTTTATATTTTTCTTATACAAAGTTAAGACATTATTTACTTTCCAATGAATGCATAATAGTTTGTAAAGCCGATGTGGTACGATATATTCCTATCGGCTCCAGTTTTGAAGGGGAGGATTGTGTCGGTGATATGGGCCCGAGGGTATCGCCAGTAAAGGGAGAAGGCCGCTCCCAGTACGCGTGGCACGCCCCAGGGGGGGTCGAGCCATGCGTGGAGTGGCAGCTGCCTCCCGCGCGGGGGGAGGGGGGTCGGGCCATCCCGAGCCCCCCCCCCATGTTAAGCCCGATGTGCGTTGGCTGGGCGGCTGTCGCCGATGCCCGCTTACCGCATTTAATGTGGTGGGTAAGCGTGCTAGGGGGCCACGTGGGCTGATGTGAGGATGTGACGGCGGATGTGACGGCGCGCCGTCACACGCACCTACCAGAGTAGGGCGTGCCAGGCACATGCCACGTCCCATCACATTTAATGCGGGTCTTTTTGCCCGTCCATGGGGTTTGACTGGCACCTTTTCTCCTATGGTCGCTGCGGTGCTGCACAGCCACGTGGAGGACCCAAGAGGCCGAAAGTCTTCGGCCTGTAAAGGAAAGAATGACCGGGTGTCCAGCCAGTCATTCCGAATGACGGCTAAAGGCGTACTATGATGGGATGTGCACGTCCTGACACGTTGACAAGGAGGGCGCTCAAGTCTTCGCATCGGTGGCGCTTTTATTTTGCTCCCTCCCCCGAACATAAGTCTGAGGCTTATGTGGAAACCCCTAGAGGTATAAAAGGAGGTCCTGGCCGAGGGAGAGGTGGTTGGCTTCTTGTTTTTTGGCAAGCACCAAAGAAGAGATAACAGGCGCTTGTATTCCCTAACATATCATTCACACATCAACCACACACACAGGAGTAGGGTATTACGCCTGCATGGCGGCCTGAACCTGTATAAACTCGTTGTGTCTTCTCTGTCCCTAAGGGGCCCGAGCCCTTCCAAACTCACCACTCTTCACACCTCGAGATTGCACCCGTGCCCCCGGTCCGAACGAAAAAGGGGGCCCCACGGTTCCCTGCTAGAGGAATTTCACCTCCCGACAGATTGGGAAGTGGATTTTTTCCTTAAAATTTGACTTGAGATATGAATCGGCTAAGGCAGTTAAGGGCAAGTAATAGCCGATTTCATAGTTGAACATCGGGATAATTCGGTTGATCATGTTGAGATTATGCCTTGAACATTATTTTTCGATGGATTAGTTTGCACCCATGGATGTGTTATTGGTTTGGTGATCATATCGCCTAGGGGCAAGTTTTCAGTTTGATTTTACTATGAAACCTTATTTTACTAACAATTACGCTGAGTATGAGGCTGTTCTTAAAGGTTTACAATTATTAAAAGAGGTTTATTCTGATGCTATTGAGATCATGGTGATTCACTATTGGTGATATGGATTATCGCCCTTAGATACTTTTCTATGTTTGCAGCATGATGTTCCCTACTACAAACTTGGGGTGCATGGAGAATAAATTTATCAGATATTATCTAAATCTAATACACCAAAATGTTACAAGTATCAGATATTATCTAAATCTATTACATCAAGACATATATTTTTGGATAGCCAAGATGGCTCCTTGTCTGGCTTTCTCAACTTCTTCTATCGCTTGAGCGTCGGTTACATCTGTCCTAGGGATCAGCTTGAGAGATTTGCTAAGGGATGACAGGTGTTTGATGGATTTCTTGAGTTTAGATTTTTGCTCTTCAATGGCTTGTGGTAGATTGGCCAATTTTTGCTCTTTGGCAGCAAGCTCGGTACTGCATTTTTCCAATTCAGCTATTAGCTCGGCTTGTTTGGTTTTTAGTCGATCAATATTTTGCTGAGTAGAGCTCGGACCGGCTATCAGCTCATCTAGCTTGGCTTTTTCATTGTTGATTTCTTGTCGGCTGGATTGGATAGTGGCTTCGCGTGCAGTATGTTCCCGCCGATCTGCAATCCTTTGCCTTACTCTTTCCAATTTGAATATGTGTTTTTCAAGGAACATTGCTAGGGAGATTGCATCGGCGAGGTCCTTTGGGAGTTGGTCTTGGAATTCTTGAAACCGAGCCCTGGTTGGCCCATAATTCACAACGAGGGCATCAAGGGAAAGCCCTAGCTGATCAGAAATATCTTCCAGTCTTGCCTTTAGTTCGTCTGATACCAGTACCAAAGATTTGTTAGTGATTTCCTCTTTTTCTTTGTCCAAGAATTGCCATATATCAAATGAGAACATATCAGCTAAAGCCTACAAAAGGAGAAAGGTTGTAAGTGGTACAGTCAAATAGCCGATATTAGAAGAATATGAAGGATGGGCTTACCGGGACTGGAGGAGTTGGATCTGCAGCTATTGTATCTTCTCCATGATGGCTTCCTGCAATCGCTGGAGTGCATTCACTTGAATGCTGTTGAGGAGGTGATGGAGGCTGAGGGGGCTGAAATAATATAAGGTTGTCATTGAGTGTTGGCTGAAGAAAAGCTAAAATGTAAATAAGTTAAGGGATTACTGATGTTGGTGGTGGAGTTGGTTTCTTTTTGATAGCCACTTGTTTCTTCTTCGGCTGAAAGATGTGATGAAAATTATAGAGTATAATGTTTTCAAGGAAAATAAGGATTTTGAAAGATATATACCTGTGCTTTACAAGGATGTTGCTTTGGAGGACTTAGAGTCTTCGTCGGGCCAGATGGATCGGCTAGTGGAGTATTGGCTCGAGTAGGTTCCACAACAGTTTCTTCTGTTTCATTTAGTTGAGCTGTCACCTCATCCATTTCTTCTTCCATTTCAATTTCCTTCAAGTATTCTTTTGAGAAAAGGCAGCGCGAGAGGGTTAGACCAGGGTTTGGCCCAACAAGGGGTGGTTCCCCTCGTGCCCAACTTTCACGTGGCAATGATTATCGCCTATCACGTCCCAAAACGACCCTAAAATATATCCTTTAAATTATGCCTAGAATAATTAAAATCCTAGTGAAAGCCTCCAAAAATTAAAATGTGCAAAGTTAAAAGTCAAACAAGGCTTGGAGGATTTTTGTATATTTCCTAAAAGCCTAAAATGTGTAAGTGAATTTTAGTGGAATTTTCAGAGCACAAATAATAATTATCAAGAAATAAACAAAGTTGAAAAGGTTTTATAAAAAGAAAAACCCCTCCCTCTCTCTGGGCCGAATTCGGCCCAACTCTCTCTCTCCCCCTCCCCGCGGCCCACTCGGCCTCTCCCCGTGCGCGCGCCGCTGACGGGCGGGCCCGTCCGCCACCCTCGCTGACGGGTGGGGCCCATCCGTCATCCCCCTCCTCCCACCGCTGCCGCCGCTCCCTCCGCCCGCCCATAGCGCCGACGCCGCCGCCAAATCCACCGCGCCCGGGCGCCCCCGTTCAAAATTGATTTGGGGAAATTAATCCCCCCGATTCCCTCTCCATTTTCCTCTCTCTCTCTCCCTCTCTACTTCGTTTGGAAACACTCCCCTAACCTCGCCGGCGCCATTGATGGTAGCCGGGTCTCCCGCGCCGGTTTCCTTCCCCTCCGACCGCCCTCTCTCACTCCCAACCCTATATAAACCCTCCCCGAGCTCCCCACCACCGTTTCCGCCACCCGCCGCCCTTTCTCCCCGCTGGAATCGAGCTCGCGCCGTCGCTCTCTCTCTCCGCCGTCGCCGCGGAGCTTCGGTTCGCCGTCGTCGTCGCCCCGGACCACTTCCCACCTCGGCGCCCCCTCCTTCGGCTTCGCCGCGACCTCGCCGACCTCGTCCACCCCTCCGCTTCGGTCCCCGACCGCTGGAACGCCGCCGACCCCGTCGACCCGAGCCACGCCACCGCCTCCCTCCGCTCCGGCCGCCTCCTCCATCGCCACCATCGCCTCGGGGTGAGCCGTGGACCGCCGCCTCCTTTCCCCCTTCCCTCCCCTCTCTCAGTCGCCGCTCCGCCGCGCCGGTGGTCGCCGGCGGCGACCATCGGGGCGCGGGCGCTGCCTCCCGCCGACCGCGCCGACGTGGCCGCCTTCGGGCGGCGCCGTGTGGCCGCCACGTGGGGCCCGGCTGTCAGCCGCCCGTGCCGTCGGGTACGGTTGACGCATGCGGAGCACGGTGCCGGCTGGTGAGCCCGCGGGTGCACCCGATCCACCGTGGACCGAGGGGCTGTCGCGTGGGGCCCACCACTCCCGTGGACCCCGCTCGTGCGCCCCTTCCCCTCGGCTAACGCAATAAATCGTTTTTAGTTAAAATTTAAATGAAGAAATTCGCAAATATTCACTTAAAGAGCATATAAACTTCAAATGGCCATAACTTGGTCGATTGAACTCGGAATTGGACCATTCAAGTCTCTAATTTTTCCTTAATAAGTCAAGAACCCATTTTTGTGCTTTGTTTCTGCTTGTTATATGGAGTTTATTAGAGTAAAAGCCTTTTTCTTTTTCGTTGGTCTTGTAGACGCTGCAGCTTCGGAAGATCAGCTCTACGTGGAGGTTGAAGCCGACGTTTGGGAAAGCGAGCATGGCAAGTCACATCTCCTTTGAACATATTGTTGTCCCATGCTTTAAAAATTATTTTGTTTTAAATTAATGCATTATCGCTTTATTTAAATTCCCGCGTTATCAAGGTTTCATTTAGCCATGCCTATTTACCTTTGTTATGACCTTATTATTATTGTTATTGTTATTATTGCCTTGTTCACCCTAGAGTAACCAAAACCCCACTGGTGTGCACTGTGTTATGGTCTCACTGGTATCAAGTTTAGGTAGATGCTTCGCCCTTTAAATTAGACAAACTTTAGGTGGTTTTATAATTCTAGACTTTGGGAATTCTCATATCATTTGGACATTATGGAATGGTTGGCTTATATGGACTGGAGTACACACACACCCCCTCCTCTATTCACAACCCGAAAATGGTTTAAGGCTGGGCTCGAGGTGCATGGTTTTGATGGAAGCACCTCAGCCACTATAAGGACCGGTCTTCGGGCCTCTGTTGCAAAGCGCTACCGTACTTCCACATGTCTAGTGGGTAACGCGTAGTTTGTAGCTCAGTCTGGTCATGGGCAAAAGTACACGGATAGAGATGGATGAAGTCGGGGCTCGATGGACATCTCTAGGGTAAATAAAGGCTACACGAGCTGTGGTCTGGTAGTCGAGATGTCATGGCACAGGGCCGGTATCCTGCTGCTAGGGGCTCAACCTTGGTTACCTGTCTCGGGATTCCGGCCATAGCCAGGGTTGGGTCGGTACTCTTTTTTATGGTTAGGATGGGTTGGGAACTATGTCACGTCTTCCTTCTGTATGCCGTGGTGGTATATGGCACGTGGTTACACGTGGGGAAGATGTGTCTTGTGGGTAAAGATGTACACCTCTGATCAGAGTATAATCTATTCGAATAGCCGCACCCTCGGTTATGGGCAAGCCTAGCAATGTACCCAAGTTAGTGGGTTATTTCTTAAAACCTGCTTAACCACTAAAATGTGGAATGGTTGGCCTGGGTTGGCTTGGGACGAGCTGGGACCTGGGTCTGGTTGCCAGTTCGGTCTGAATCATCATAGGCCTTGGGTTAAGGCAGGTTCGTGTGGGTTCACGGCCTAGAGCAATAACACTATGTAGCACTTGGATCGTCTTTATAAAATAGCTTTGGGCAACTAAATGACCTTTAAATGTTGTTTACTGCAAACCCTAACCTCTATATTATAACCCTTGTACTCCTTTGCATTTAATCTGCATTTGTGGGTGTGTCTTGTTGAGTACGGTAGTTGTACTCAATCTTGCTCAATTTTTCCCCCAACCCAGAAGAGGAGTTCTTCGAGGATGAAGGCTTTGGTGTCTAGCTCGTGCCTGCCGTCAAGCGCCTGTGGTCGTCGCCCTAGTCTTCCGCTGTTTTTCGTCTATCTTTGTGTGTGCTGGGCCTTCGTCGCCCATGTAATAATTTAACTATTTACGCTTCCGCTTTTTAAACTCTGAATTGTATCAACTTTTGGTGTACCTTGCCTCCTGGGACAAGGAATAATACACGCACGTATGGAATGCATGTTGGGTTATTTCCGGTCGTGACACCGCCCTCCTAAAGTAGGTGGTGTAGGGGTCACAACAGGAAAACGCCATCCAATGATGGTTAAGGACGCGTGGAGGCTTGAGAGGTGTTGGAGGGAGAATATTCTCTTAGCATTTCCACTCTCTCAAGTCACCTCCACACTGTAATTAGGCTCTCATACCTCACTCGCAAGACACACCAAGATAGAATAATCATATGATACGTTCCAAAGGTGAAGCTCTACTTAGCTAGTGCTTAGCGTAGGGAGAGAGTGAGGAGAAGTCTAGAGAAGTGTCGGGGCTGTCAGCATTTTTCTCCTGGTAAATGTTGGGTCTGTCGGCACTCTTCTCCAAGCTTGTACCTCGACGGATGCTTGCCTTCATATACGTAAGTGTTCGTGACTTTTTTATGGTATTTACTCTTCTTATTCTCATCGTTACGAGTTCATCGCTCTGCTTAGGTAGAGTACCTTAATCTTCCATAAGTGTGGTACCGGGATTAGGGTAGTAATTAATAGCATAGACGTGGTGTCTAGGCTAGAGATTACTTTTGTTTGTCATGTACTCTACGGGTTGTAGAGATAGGCAACATGTGGTGACAGCCTTGTCCATCTTTCATAATCCTCCATGTTGGGGTACATCATAGATCTATAGGCCGGAGTCTCCTTTGTAGACCAGGGTAAGCTGGTGCTCGAAGCAACTGATAGAGTTTTACTTTAACTTAAACTAAGATAAGTAACTCATAGGAATTCCTCTCTACCCTCACTGATAAACCCTGAGGTCTTACACTCAAGGTTCTGATTGGCCTGATCTTTCAGTGAGTTGATGATAACTACGATTTGGGAGAAACGTTGATGACCGACTACAACCGTACAAGATGTTGTGTTCCGCATTAGCAATCGATACACCTTTCTGTAGGTTGTTGATCTTGTTGGTGCAGATCAACCTTATTCCTGTAAGCAAATCAAAGAAACAAGTAAGAACAAGATAAAAACAATTTGATATTGCAAATAGGGATTAAATACACACGATAAGCTGGTGTTCTGAAGACAAACAGACGGGTGGTCTAGCCGACACGCGCGCTGCAAACAAGTAGAAATAGCTAAACTTTAATCTAAACAAAACCCCAGAAACTCTGAAGGGGTACTTAGCTATTTATGGAGGTGGGAGAATGACCAAGGGGTCCCTAGGGTTGTGCTCCACCTGGTTGGGGTGCACCCACATGGGCCCCACTTGGGTTGGGTCCAAGATGAAGTTACAAGCCCATAGGCCCAATATAGATGACGCAACACTTTGTTTCTTTTATTGTTGTCAACTGAGATGGAATTTAGGGACAAGGCTGGATCGGTTAGAAAGAGGACTCCGAGAGCTTTCTATCAAGTACTCAAAACGGGCCTCGTATACACATTTGGCGGCAGTTTAAGGTCAGCACTGCAGCAGGTGGCTGAATTGGATTCTAGCACTTGAGCACCTTAATCTTGATGTGAGCAAATGTTGTATAATAGCAGCCATGGTCACATCACTCACCTACCATTTATCTTGTGTCCTTAGGTAATTTAGCTAGAAGGCTATTTCACACACATTCCCTGTTGATACGCTACCCAAGAATACTCTTGGGTGAAGGCTACAACAATATTTGTGTGCTTGCAGATTATATCATGTTCATAAAAAATACCAACATTGATCTAATTGTTTAGAAATGTTGCCCTAATTTTCTAGGTGTTCCATAAACTTGGTTAAGTGATGTTTCACTCACTTGGATATAAATGTTACATTAAACATCCAATAAAAACATATTGATATCAATATAGATATGCTACAATAGAGTAATATTTTACCTCTTTGTATTATGCATGTTGCATCAAGCATCCAATGAAACATTTGATCATCCAATAATACAACTTGGATTGGACATCCGAGTTGTAGTCATGTCCAAAGGTCATGTCCTTGGCTAGTTTGGTCGTTTGAACCTATCTATTTGATGTTAATGTTTCACATTATGGTCAAATGTTGTGGCTAGATAGTTAAAGTTTTGTTAAAGATGTGTTATGGTTAGACTTTTAAATATTTCGCTAAAGGTTCCAAGTAAGGTTAATGTTTTGTTGAAGAATTGATATAACACTACAATTTATAAGAAAGAGCTAATGGCCTAAACCATTACAAAATAGTAGGACACATATTAGATAATATTTTATTAGATAATCATGAAATATTCGCAAATAATTAACATTTTATGTAATATCTACAAAAGATTAACTAACATCAAGGAATTATTTTCATATCTGTAGACCAGAAGGTACAATATCCAAATAAAAGGAGTAAAAATACCCAATTACTACATTTGCAACAAATGCCACCGATTTAGATTTGTCTTCTTTCAACAACCTCCTTCCTCTTCGTGGATTGACTAGCTCCGGCTAAATCGACACCTTCTTGTCATTGAAGTCTATTGTGTTCATAGGGAAAGGATCATGGTCTAACTTGATCTTTGGACCTTCGGTGAACTTCAGTCGTTCTTCATCTATGGCCGATTAAACCCGTCGATGAAATACGATACGATACAATTATTAGTAGCATGAGAATGAGAATCATGCTCCTACTGTCCACGGGTGATACCCGTAGACCATATTCTGAGGCTGTTGGGTATATTAGTACGATGATCTACACGAAACGACATCAAGCACACAAAGGATAATGATTATACTTGTTTAGGCCCCTCGTAAGGTAATAACCGTAGTCCTGTGTTGTCGAAAGACAACTGCGTCAATCGAAAGATAGGTTCACTCTTTGTGGAAAAGTAAAAACAACATATTAATATTTTTGTGAAATTCTTAGGATCCTCCAATACATGCCCTGTGGGGCCTATTTATATGCTTAGTACAGACCCATGAACCTAGGGCTACAAAGTACAGAGGAATTTACATCACTACCCTTTTTATAGGGATATTTATGAGGATAATTCCAGACAATATGGTCTTGGGCTTCTTCTTGGGCCACTAAATGGGCATTTAGGGGCTATTTGGCCCATTTATATCTTGAGCCCACTGGCTTGAGGGCGAAGGTCCTTGGCTTTGCCTAGTGCTTCGCCCTGATGACTCCATCTTCGCGGCCATTGGGCCTTCGCCGTCTGCAGTTCGCCCAGGCGGTTGTTGGTAGGTTTCGGCGGCTCAGTCGAAGGTCCTCGTGACATGTCTCCAACATCCAATTTATATGGGATTATGATGGAACCATAGAGAGTACAATAGAGAACAACAGAATCGACGAGTTACTGATTATATCCCTATCGAGAACGACTCAATGAGATCAGGTGGCGAGTTGGCTTCGAGTTCTCCAGATTACTTCTTCCGTGGCGAGTGGCTAAGCTGTAATTCGATGATCTGGTACCCCCTAGGGGACTTGTATTTATACCACATGTGCCTTGGTCTCCAAGTAGAACTCAGAGAAAACGTACGAGATCATGAAGTACGCATCCTCGGCGAATAAGATTCTGACACCTTCTATTTGCCAAATTCATCATTATTAGAACAATCAACAATGCCTAAAATTAGGCTTTTTAACATTAGATCTAACAAATCTTTTAGTTTCTCTAGCCCAACTTTCTTGAGGTAGAACTTTTTGCAAAACATGAGAAACATCAAGAAATTGTTGGCCATCTAATCTTTATTTAATATAAACAAGCAATCCATTATATGCAAGGTCGGCCAAAACTTTTTCATAAATATTTAAAGTAAAAGACCAGTTTCTAATATCCCTAAACCTCTTAATATAATCAGTAATAAATTCATTATAATTTTTCCTAACCGATGCTAAATATAACAACCTAAACTCAGGTTCACCAGTATAAAAATAATCATCACAATTGTGTTCTAGTTGATCCCAATTACTAATAGAATTTTTTGGTAAACCAATAAACCAAGTAAAAGCAATACCGGACAAAGATGGAAAGAACAAGCGTAATTTAAAAGTATCCATGTTACTAGCTTCACCACATTGTGCTAAGAATTAGCCTATGTGTTCTCATATGGTCCTACCATCTTTACCATTGTCACACACTGATTTTTCTTAGGGAATTATAAATTATTTATAGAATTTATATTAAAGTTCAATTACTTTACGAGTGAAGTTAAATGTGGGAAAACAATTGCCTAAATAAAATATGAATGGATTTACTTATTATTAAATTCTTCATGATTAATTTCACTCTATGGAATTTTCTCAGATTTTTCAGAGCTCAATTACTAATTTTAATAATACAACAAACATTTCAGTAATTTATTTAAATGAAGAAGTACTTAATGTCCTCTCCTAATCTTGGGCCAAATCCGGCCCAGTCCTCCACTCCTCTCCCCGCTGGCGCTTTTCTGCTGTCTCTCTCTCGATTTTTTTTATTTTTAGATTTTTTTAATATTTACAGAAATATTATAGCGGCGAAAATATTCGCAGAAATAAACCCTGCCGCCCAAGTGGAGGGCGGCAAGGTGATGTGGCACATGGCGCCGTGTGCGCCTTCACGGCGTCGTGTGCGCATTTTGCGTGTATGTCCCTTGCCGCCCTTGCCGGCA
Organism: Oryza punctata; assembly: GCA_000573905.2. NCBI lineage: Eukaryota > Viridiplantae > Streptophyta > Magnoliopsida > Poales > Poaceae > Oryza > Oryza punctata. The sequence goes on along the minus strand of CM002493.2, from coordinate 19,459,473 downwards.
GGCCTTAGTAAGGCGGTCTCTAATTGAGGTCCCTTGTCGCCCTCTGCAAGGATGGCAAGGTGGCTATTTTGCACTAGACCCCTTGCCAGTAGGCCTTACCCATCTTTTTTTTACAACGAGGTAAGCTTTGTTGATAACACTTAAAAAATTCTTTGTTGATAAAGCTTGTTGATAATATTTTGAAAATTCTATTGAAGTCGGTTGTTTTGCAATTTCAATTTTAAGTAACAGTTGATCTTGTAACTTATTTGTGGTATTAGTGTATGAAATTGATATTGTCCTATCGTAGTCTCGGTCGCAAAAACATTATATGCAATAAAACAAGGAGAATTATGTCACGTAAAGAAGTAGTAGTACAATTTGAACAGGATACATCTGGTTCCATTGCGGTTACATAGATGAGATTAGATTCGAACTAGAAGGAAGGTAGTGCAAGAGTTGAACACAACGACGATATAGTAATGGGACAACGAAACATGACATTACATATTTGATTAAGGTAAGTTGTCCGATAATAGCTAACTCCTACGTGAGGATCCCTCTGTTGGAATACGCGTAGGCTACGATAGCATAAAACAAAATTTTTCTACCGCGTAAACCAGGAACCATGCAAGTATGAGATCATAGATCGTTACCACTCGACGCTCTGTGCAGCGGAAGTATGCGCTAAGGAGCCGAAGGAATCCTCGCGATGTAGCGCGCGCCGATGTAGAGGAAGTAGTCGATCGCAGTTGCTTGACCTTCTCCTCCTCGTGCGTTCTTCTCGCCGTGCTCCCACGCCGATCAGCACCGCAGGACAGCGGCGCCTCCACCGGTATCCACACGTCCAGGGAAGGAACACCACGCGCAGATGTGCTAGCACCCGCGCGCGGCTAGGGTTTGCTCGTGGAGGGAAGTCGCGGCTAGGGTTTCACGTGGCGTGATTTGTTAATCCCGCCGGCCACACCCCCTCATGTATATATAGGGACCAAGTCCGGGCCTCCAAGGCCCATAGGAGTCCTACTCGGATCCCTATCCGAAATTGAGCGCATAATGGATCTCCATCCAATCCCTTCATTCCGGCCCCTTAAGCGTGCGACCCTGTAGGTTCATGCACACTCGGGTGCAACCCGAAAACTCCTTTTCGGTCCACGTGTCAACAGCGGCCCCTAGCAGAACGTATTGACCCACCGAGCATACATAAAGATCATATCGGCTGAACCTTTAGTGTTTACTTGTATGAATCCCTTTGCCTCACGATATCGATTAAGCTCAAGGCTAGATATGTGCCATCCTCTAATAGCTCAATCATTCACTCGATCCTGTGATAGATTATATAACCTGCGATTGACTCCTCAATCACTTTTGGCATGGCCATGCACTTCCATAATCTACAACGTCGAGGGGCCCAGAGATATCTCTCCATAGGAGGGACAAATCTCATCTTGATTATTCATATCCCACTACATGTTTCATAACACACCCGAAGACTACTTTTATAACTATCCAGTTACGAAATAGCGTTTAGCAGTCCCTAAGTAAGTCACTACACATGTTGGAAACCATGATAATCTCAGGTCTAAGAATTCTATACCAACACTAATCGAGACCACTGATGGCACTACACAAATAGTTCTTGCAGTGTCTCATGTCGGGTCTATCCAACAACATGTTCCCCAACATGTGTCCACATTATCAATTTGGTATCTCCATACCATGATCCATGAGACATGATCATCAATCAATACATGTGCTGATCATTTAACCATATTTGTTCCACATATGATATTTGATCAGGGATCCTTTAGAAATAGCAACATATAATATAAAGAGTCTCATAAATGAATCACATATTCATTAACCAATAATGAGTTATCTATTTCAAGGAACAATATCAGATAAATATGTAAACATAGTATGTGATACAATCATCTCTATGATTGCCTCTAGGGCATATCACTAACACCCTCTCCCCTCTCAAACTGCGCTTTAGTAAACTTGTATTGCTCTGGTAATTCAAGCTGCACCACACGGGAAGTTGGATCACTTAGAACATTTTTGGTGTCTATCCATTATCTATATTGACATCTTCTTGGCGGTTCCTGGGAGAAACGAATAGATGTTGTCACGCCCGGAAAATAGAACACTATATTCCGTTTGTGAGTGCATAAATCCTTGTCCCAGGAGGCAAGGTACACATTACAAAGTTGGTAAATAACAGAGTATATAAGCAGAAACGTAAATAGAGTACTTTATTACAAGGGTGACTAAAGGCCCATCACTGAAAGATAAACGATAAAAAAAGGGAGCTACGTCGGGCCACCACAGGCGCTTGACAGTAGGCACGAGCTAGACATCAAAGCCATCATCTCCAAGGTACTCCTCTGTTGGAAGGGGAAAAAGGAGCAAGGCTGAGTACAACCACCGTACTCAGCAAGCCATGCCGGAAAAAAATGCAAATATAATGCAAGGAGTACAAAGAATTCATTTATAAGGCTATTTTGCAAAAAAAAGCATTTCAAAGCATTTAAATATTTAAAGGCATTTAAATAAAACACGGTCCTATCTCTAATCAAATTATTAACAAGTCGCACACCTACGCGATATTGCCTTATCCCAGGCCCACAGATCCTAACTCCGGTTATCCCAGTTTTAGCATAATTAAACTCTAACTTGGGTACATTGCTCGATTTACCCATAACCGAGGGGCGGCTACTCCAATAGATTATACTCTGATCAGAGGTGTACATCGCTACCCACCAGACACGTCTCCCACACGTGTTGTCACGTGCCACATGCCACCACGGCATACAGACTTAAGCCATGACATAACCCATCACTTAGTACTGCCCAAAACAAAGAAGACCGACATAGGATTCCCCCGCCAGGTGCCCTGGGTCGAGCAGACAGTTTATGTCCCCGGGCATACTGCCAGAGACGTCAACCCCAGCAAGTGCTTCATCCATCCCTATCCGTGTCTTCCTTGTTCATGATCGTACTATACGATGCGTTAAGCCTTACCCATTAGACAGGTGGTTGTACGGAATATGCTTTGCAACAGAGGCCCGAAGGCTGGTACTTATGATAGCCGAGGTGGGACTAGCGAAACCAAGCACCCTGAGCCCAGCCGAAAATCATGTTTGGGGAATTTTGAAAGGGAAACATCGTGTCATGGCTAAACAGCCACAAAACCAAAATTACCATTATTTACCAGTTATGCCCAAGTCCAATTATTGAAAAACATCTAACTGTTTCTATTCAAGCAGAGCTAAGCATATTCCTAAATTTACTAGTAAGCACCATATATATAAAGTTCTCACTAGTTTTACTTTTCCTATAATTAACAAGGATCATAATAGTACAAATAATAAGGCTATAACAAGGAGAATCGGTAGGGCTAAATAAAACAGTGATAAGCGCGAGAATTTAATAAAGCGAAATGCAATAATTTAAATAATCATAATTTTGTAAATTGGGATAACAATATGATCCAAATGGCATGACTTGCCTTGCTCGTTACCAAAATCTTCAAGGTCAACCTCAAGGTAGAGCGGGTCTTCCAGATCTGCAGTGTCTACAAGACATAGACAAAGAAAATGGCCAAAAGATAAATAAAAACCACATAAGATGCAGAAACAAAGCATATAAATGGGTTCATCACTGTTTAAGGAAATTTAACGGGTCCATTCCGAGTTCATACGGTCAAGATATGAGCATTTGAAATTTAGATGCTGTTTGAATGGCATTTTACGAATTTGTGAATTATTTTTTTAAAGAAACATGTATACACAGAAAGAGAGGTGTGCTCGGGCTGCCGAGCCGAGCAGTGGCTTCCAGCAGCCATGGCATGGTGGGGTGTGGTGTGGGGGAGGCAAGAGCGAGGCGAGGCTCACCGGAGCGGTTGGAACGGCGAGGAAACAGCGACGGTGATGAGGAAGAAGATGATGTCGGCTCGGGTTGACGTCGGGGATGGAGCTCTAAGGCTTGCTGAGCTTAGAGAAGACATGGCCGAGGGAGAGGAGGAGACGATGCAGTCGGTAGTGGCCTTGCCGAGGCTCGGCGACGCCCTCGCTGGCACCGGGCGGCGGCTGGAGCACACGCCGGTGGTGGCAAGCGAAGTAAAGCAGCACGACAGCGATGGAGCGAGCGTGGCGCTCGAGCGGCACGGGGAATGGGAGGAGAAGGTCTCGGAGCTTCTCCTTATATAGGCCAGAGGGGAGGAGGGCAACCGTGAGGATGGGAAACGGCGCCGGCATCGGTGGAGCTCTCTATTGAACACACCGGTTAAAGAAATCAATGGAGTGCGATTTAGTTCAGGATTGAGCGGGATTTTTTGGGGGAAATGATGAGGATGAGTAGAGAATCCGATTTTTGTAGTTAATTTGAAGGGAAAACCACCGAGGAGGGAGATCGAAGGGGGCGGCGCTTGAGTTCACGGGAGAGAGAGAGACGGGTGCGGTTGTAGGTAGGAGACGCCTTCGACAGGCAGGCCCCACGAAGGTACGCGTGTGGGCGGCGTTGCAGGCTGCGGGAGCAGCAGCTCGGCTTGGCTGGGGAGGGGGCGGCTCGGGCTGGTGAGGGAGATGGGCCGGCGCGGGGTTGGTGGCCTGGAGAGGGAGGGAGAGGGAGAGTAGGCCGAGGAGAGGAGGTGGCCCGATAGGGAGTGAGAGAGATAGGAAGGAGGGAGATTTATTTTAGTTTTGTTCTTTAAGAAAAACTGAGAAAGGTCCCCACACGCTGGTTTCATGTGAATGTTGGCAATTTTTAATTGTTGAAGGCTATTTTTGGCTTTTATGTGAAGCGAACAAAGTTAGTGAATCTTGTGATAAAATAAGGATTCATGATAATCAAAATATTTTTACCATGAAATCATTGTCTAGAATATTTGGGCAAACAAAGAACCTCTGACCCAAAGTACTAGGCTTTATGGAACGGAGAACTTAACAATGATCACCGCATCTGCATTTTGGACGAGCTTCCCATGGAGGGAGTGCACTCGTTAGCACCCGCCAGTCGCACTGTTGTTCACAACGTTGTCGTTCATAAGCTGCCTTTCTCTGCAAGTATTGCTCAGTACTTTCTGATGAGAAATACCAGCGTAGTTCTTGTAAACAAGTGGTCAGGTTGAGAACGGGATTTTCTGTATCGACCCACTCGATTTATCCACAAGTCGTAGCGCTGGTCTGACAAATAGAGTAGGATGAAGAATAAACAATTGCTCATGCAAACTGAATAAGCATATGCAAAGAATGAAATACCTCGCGGTCATAGTTAGGGTACCTAAAAAGGCTTCTCTTCGAATGTCTGGATTCATTGAAGCCATTAGTTGGCATCGGTCACCGCAAAGGCAGAGAGGCCGCTGGCACCAAGGTGGTAGTAGGTATGCACAAGGATTGCTACGCTAGTTGGGATCCTCAACGCCCCAGCGTCTAGCCATGCCGAAAGCTGGTGGGATGAAGGGTTGTGCTAGTGATTGTTGAGTACATAGATGAAGAAATTTTGTGCCACATCGCTCGTTATGGGGACTTATGTAGGCACCAAAATCGCAGAGATAACCTTGACATGTCTACATCATGGAGCACGGTGGGTCGGCCTGATTGCCGTCGAAAGTAAGAGTGCACGTATGCGGATGTATACCCTACCACCCTATATATAGGCGGAATAAGGCCTTCCGCTCTTTTAGAGGGCGGCATGGCGCCGAAAGTAAGATTGGATGTATGCCGATGTGATATGGAAGATTTGACGTTTGTGGAAGTGTAAGGGCGTGAGCAGCCATTTCGCAGTCGTATCGCACGCGAATAAAGGAGGCTGCATCGGTGCGGCCGAAAGTACTCGTGTATGTGCCGAAAGGGATCGTGGACACTGCGTAAAGAAGCTAGCAAGTCGAGCTAGTAGGCAACTTCTCCTTTTCTGCTCAGGATCTTGTAATGGTCCAACATATCTTGGTGCAAGCTTCCCTTTCGTGTGGAATCTTCTTACTCCCCTGAGCGGAGTGACTCGCAAATACACATAATCTCCGACCTCGAAAGCAAGATCTCGGCGCCGGTTATCTCCATAGCTCTTTTGTCTATACTAGGCTACTTTCAAGTTCTTTTGGATGATCTTAACCTTTTCCTCAGCTTCTCTAAGAATGTTGGTCCCAAAGACTTCGTTCCCCTGTATGATCCCAAAGGAGCGGTGTTCTGCACTTTCGGTCGTACAAAGCTTCGTATGGTGCCATTTGTAGACTGGATGGATAACTGTTTTTGTACGAAAATTCTGCATAAGGGAGGCTCTTATCCCAAGTTTTTCCAAAGTCAAGAGCACAAGCCCGAAGCATGTCTTCAAGAATCTGATTGATTCGTTCTATCTGGCCATCTGTTTGTGGGTGATAAGCAGTGCTAAAATTTAAACATGTTCCTATTGACGATGAAATTTGGCAAGCATATCAACCGGAAACAGAGTCCAATTCGAAGCGGAGTTTAAGATATGCGGAATTCTCGGAAACAGAGTGCGCATCGGCTAGAACCGAGTCTGATCTGGATAGCCGATATGGCCGATATTGCATGCATGGTCAATATCAGGATCGAGGAAGAGTTTGAGATGATGTTGCCCGACAAGGATAGAGTCCAGGGTGGGCAAATATATCTATGAATTAGCATTATCTGTAATTTCTTTATAGATATTTTCGGTAAGAATCTGCCTAAGGGACTTGTTTGCTATGTCTCGTCGCAAGGTCTAGCGACCAATCTCAATCATCATTATTAGTCTCATTCTCCGCGGGCTCAGTATTCGTTTGAAAGTTCTCCACATCCCCAGCCAATGCAATATGGACAATATGATCAGCTACAACAACAGTATGGTGGAGGAGCATCACAACAGCCGTGGGCTGATATGATTGCTGACGTAATGAGGGAACAATTCGGGCTTAAACCTAAGGACAATGGCAACATGTACTGGCATCCATATCGAGAGTATTTTGATCGAGTGCCACTGCCAAATCGATACAAAGTGCCAGATTTCTCAAAATTCTCGGGGCAGGACAATGTCTCAACCTATGAGCATGTTAGCTGATTCTTAGCACAGTGTGGAGAAGCATCGGCTACAGAAGCTCTCAGTGTCAGATTATTTCCACTATCCTTATCTGGATCGGTGTTCATGTGGTTTTCATCTCTACCTTATAATTCCATCAGAAGCTGGGCCGATCTAGAAAAGCAATTTCATAAATACTTTTTCAGTGGTATTTAAGAGATGAAATTGTCAAATCTTACGGCAATAAAGCAGAAATCAGATGAAACAGTGCCAGACTATATTCAGAGATTCAGAGATGTAAGGAACATTTAGCCAATGTGGCATTCCAGGGACTATTGGCGCCGATAAGGGAGAGGTTTTCAGCTCAAGACTTTGAAAGTCTAGCACATCTAGCCCAGAAAGTATCGTCTCATGAGACACGGTTCCAAGAGGCTAGAAAATTTGCTAAGAAAACCAACAATGTCAACAATCTCTATAGTTATGATTCTGACTCCAAAGATGAAGACCCAGAAGTTAATGCAGCCGAGTGGGCTAGAAATAAGAAAACAGTAGTATGCAAATGGGTTAAGAATTAGGGGAAAGAAGAAAGATTTGACTTTGATATTACTAAAGCTGACAAGATATTTGACCTTCTTCTTCAAGAAAAGCAGATTCAGTTGCCGGCAGGCCATGTGATACCATCGGCCGAAGAATTGAAGAGAAGGAAGTATTGCAAATGGCACAACACAGGATCTCACAGCACGAATGATTGCAAAATTTTCAGGCAACAGATTCAATCGGCTATAGAACAAGGAAATATTAAGATTGATGAATCTAAAAGGTCGATGAAGATAGATGGACATCATTTCCCAGTAAACATGGTTCACTCTGGAGTCAATAGAAATCAAGCTGATGAAAGTAAATACCATGCAAGGGGTGTTAAATCGGCTAGCATGATCAACAAATATCAGAAAATGCGCCAAAGGGAACGGGAGTCATATTATCACAACGATGAAAGTTATTTTGATCCTCATTGGAGCTGCGGGTTCTTCAGGTTTTGCTGGAATGAAGGGATAAGGTTACCATCCAATGAAGATTGTCCTGGTTGCAGTGATCTTGATATTCAATATGTTGAGAGACCAAGCCGACGGAATACTGGTATGCATCCGATTTAGCAAAGACTATCAGTTCATCAGAGGCTTGGGCCGATTCAACAAGATTATCATGAAAACAATTCACAAGGAAAAACTGAAATCATGCAACCACAATGGTGTCCTGCTGGAATTTTCAGTAAGAGCCAGAAGAGGCGTGTCCAGAGAATGAGGAATAGGGAGCAATTCCAGGAAGTCGAAGATGAGATCGAACATCAGCTACGGCGCACAAGGAAAGTCTAGCGCATGAAGAGCAAAATTGTTTCAGCCGATGGGGTCCAAGCCGATCAGGACAAGAGTCTTCAAAATAAGGGCAAAGACGTTGCATCCTCTTCGATAAATATGGTTTTCATGCTACCAGCTGAATATGCAGTTGAACAAATGGTGAAGCAAGTACACAAGTCACGATCGGCTAAGTTGATATTGTCTCCACAACAAGCCGTTTTTGAGAAGCCAGAAGGAACTGACCATCGGCACTTCAAGCCTTTGTACGTCAAAGGGTTTGTTAATGGAAAGGCGATGTCAAAAATGTTAGTTGATGGAGGAGCAAGTGTTAATTTGATGCCATACTCAACTTTCAGAAAGCTTGGAAAGAATTTAGAAGATTTAATCAAGACCAACATGATTTTGAAGGATTTTGGAGGGAATCCATCTGAAACCAAGGGAGTTTTGAATGTGGAGTTGACCATTGGCAGCAAGACAATTCCTACTACGTTCTTTGTTATTCATTGGAAGGGTTCCTACAATCTGTTGCTGGGAAGAGATTGGATCCATGCTAACTGTTGTATTCCTTCTACTATGCATCAGAGTTTGCTTCAATGGCAAGGAGTCCAGATCGAAATCGTGCCAGCCGACAGGTCAGTTAACGTTGCTAGTGCCGATTTGTCTGTTTGGGAGATGGAAGGAATTGATTGTTTATCTGGAAAATTTTGGTAAGGAGATTATCTAAAAGTTTATGATTATGATATACAGCCAACAGGAGATGGAGAGCCCCAGTTATTACTTTGAGAGCGCCGTGGAGTGTTCCAATTTTTATACAAAGGATACCGTAGATGATCTTGACGGCAAACTGGGGCAAGGATTTACGTCGGCTGATGAGTTAGAAGAAGTAGACACTGGAGGCCTAGGCCGACATATGTTAGAAGAATTGAAATGTAGGTTAATAGCACTTTTGAAGGATTATAGAGATTGTTTTGACTGGGAATACTATGAGATGCCAGGACTTAGTCGATCGATTGTTGAACATCGGCTCCCTATTAAACCAGGCTATCGGCCGTACAAGCAATCCCCCAGACGTTGTAAGGCTGAGATGTATGATGCTATCAAGGCCGAGATTACAAGACTTCATGATGCCAACTTTATCAGACTATGCCGATATGTTGAGTGGATTTCAAATATAGTACTAGTGATCAAGAAGAACGGCAAGCTTCGGGTTTGCATTGATTTCCGAGATTTGAATAAAGCTACTCCCAAAGACGAATACCCAATGCCGATTGCTGATCAATTGGTCGATGCAGCATCTGGGCACAAGATTATCAGTTTCATGGATGGCAATGCAGGATATAATCATTTTTTTATGGCTGAAGAAGATATTCACAAGACTGTTTTTTGATGTCCGGGTGCTATCGGCTTGTATGAGTGGATTGTCATGACTTTTGGATTGAGAAGTGCTGGTGCTACATATCAAAGAGCGATGAATTATATATTTCATGATCTTATCGGTATATTGGTTGAGATCTATATTGATGATGTGGTGGTCAAGTCCAAGGAAATTGATGAGCATATAGCCGATGTGAGGAGAGTCTGGGAAAGAGCAAGGAAATATGGATTGAGGATGAATCAAACCAAATGTGCTTTTGGTTTATCGGCTGGGCAGTTCCTTGGATTTTTGGTACATGAGAGGGGGATTGAGATACCTCAAAGGAGTATCAATGCTATCAAAGAGATAAAACCTCCAGAAGACAAGACTAAATTGCAGTCATTGATCGGCAAGATTAATTTTGTTAGATGGTTCATGTCAAATTTATCTGGTCGAATTGAGCCGTTTACACCATTGTTGAAGTTGAAAGCTGATCAAGAGTGTATTTCGGGAGAGAAGCAGCAAAAGGCTTTGGATAACATCAAGGAATATTTGAGTACTCCTCTAGTTCTCATTCCACCACATAAAGGACTTGCTTTTAAGTTATATTTGTCAGCCGATCAGAACTCTATCGACTCAATTTTGATTCAAGAGGTTGAAGGTAAAGAGCGAGTTATATTTTAGCTAAGTAGAAGGCTTTTGGATGCAGAAACCAGATATTCACCTGTGGAGAAGTTGTGTCTATGCTTGTATTTTTCTTGCACAAAGTTAAGGCATTATTTACTTTCCAATGAGTGCACTATAGTGTGTAAAGCCGATGTCGTACGATACATGCTATCGGCTCTAGTTCTAAAGGGAAGGATTGGGAAGTAGATTTTTGCTTTAACAGAGTTTGATTTGAGGTATGAATCGGCTAAGGCAGTAAAAGGGCAGGCGGTAGCCGATTTCATAGTCGAACACAGGGATAATTCCATTGATCATGTTGACATCATGCCATGGACTTTGTTTTTCGATGGATCAGTTTGCACTCATGGATGTGGTATCGGCTTAGTGGTTATATCACCTAGGGGGGCAAGATTTCAATTTGCTTTCACTATCAAACCTTATTCTACTAATAATCAAGCTGACTATGAGGCTATTTTAAAAGGGTTGCAGTTGTTAAAGGAGGTTGAAGCTGATGTTGTTGAAATATGGGTGATTCATTGTTGGTGATTATTCAATTGTCTGAGGAATATGACTGCAAGAATGATGTCTTGATGGTTTATAATGAGAAGTGTCAAGAGTTGATGAAAACTTTCATGATAGTTACTTTGAGACATATTCCTAGAGAGCAAAATGTTGAAGCCAATGATCTAGCTCAAGGGGTATCGGGTTACAAGCCGATGTTGAAGGATGTTGACGTTGAAGTTGCACGTCTGCCAGCCGATGATTGGAGGTTTGAAATATTCGAGTATTTGGAGAATCCTTCTCGATCGGTTTCTAGGAAATTAAGGTATAAAGCTCCTAAATATGTTTTGTTGGACGATATATTGTATTATCGGACCATAGATGGAGTTTTGTTGAGATGTTTAAGCTTGGATGAAGCAAAGGTAGTCATGTGTGAGATACATGAAGGGAACTCATCAATCGGCTCATAAGATGAAGTGGCTAATTAGAAGAGTAGGATATTTTTGGCCGACAATGCTGGAAGATTGTTTTCGATATTATAAAGGATGTCAAGATTGTCAGAAATTTGGAGCTATTCAACGAGCACCAGCATCAGTTATGAATCCAATTATCAAGCCATGGTCGTTCAGAGGTTGGGGTACTGATATGATCGGCCAAATCAACCCACCATCAAGTAAAGGTCACAAATTCATATTAGTTGCTACTGATTATTTTACCAAGTGGGTTGAGGTTGTTCCTTTGAAGAAAGGTTGTACCAAAGAAAGATGCTATATAGTTTGTTAAGGAGCATATCATATATAGATTTGGTTTGCCTCAGACGATAACAACTGATCAAGGGTCTATTTTTGTGTCCGATGAGTTTGTTCAGTTTACCGATAGCATGGGGATTAAGTTGTTAAATTCTTCACCATATTATGCACAAGGTAATGGGCAGGCTGAGGCATCTAACAAGAGCTTGATTAAGTTGGTTAAGAGTTGCTGAATATCCTAAGAAGTGGCATATCATATTGGCAGAAGCATTGTGGTCCTATCGGATGGCCTGTCATGGTGCTATTCAAGTCCCACCATATCAGTTGGTTTATGGGCATGAAGTTGTGTTACCATGGGAAACTAACATCGGCTCCAGAAGGATTTCTTTGCAAGAAGTTTGATGGTTGATGAATCAGAAGAGTTGGCGCAATCTAGATTGCGTGCCCTTGAGAAGGTTAGGAAGGATAAGGAGTGGATTGCTAGGTATTATAATAAAAAGGTTGTGCCAAAGTCTTTTGAGGAAGATGAACTTGTGTGGAAATTGGTGTTGCCGATAGGAGCACGAGATAGCAAATTTCGGAAGTGGTCACCGAATTGGGAATGACCTTTTCGGATTCATAAGTGTGTTTCTAAAGGAGCTTATATGGAGAAATTTTTGGTGAGCTCTCAATGGAAAATATTTAAAGAAATATTACCCAAGTATTTGCATTGGTTCATAATCTGCTGTTTTATACCGATGTATGGTTGACAACCGATGTTGTGGCATCGCCTTTAGATGGCCGATATTTTTATCACCTTTAGACATATAAGTTTGCAGCGTTGTGTTCCCTACTACAAACTTGGGGGGCATGAGAGGATAAAACTTAGAGTTTTTGAAGGAAATAATTTTTGAGAAATTTTTTGAGCAAATTTTTGAACAAGATTGATGTCGGCTCGATGGCCGATAACAGTTTATACTTGAAGTTAAATCGGCTCGATGGCCGATGGCAGTATATTGCAGCAAAAATATTGTTGTTTGAGAGGAATGTTAATCTATTACATCAACCCAAGTAGTTTTGGATTGCCAAGATCGCACGCAGGAATTTGTTCTACTTCATCTATTATCTTGGCGTCGGCAGCATCAGTACCTGGCACAGGTTTGAGTGACTTGTTGAGGGAAGCCAGATGCTTGATTGAAGACTTGAGCTTGGATTTTTGTTCTTCGATAGCTTGAGGAAGATCGACTAATTTCTTCTCTGTCTCAGAAATTTTGACTCGGCATTGTCGAAGCTGAACTAAAAGATCACACTCTTCCTGTTTAAGTCTGTCTAACTCTTGCTGGGTTGATTCTGGGCCAGCCGATAGTTCATCCACCTTGGCTTTTTCCTCATTGACTTTTTGACGGCTGGTTTGGATGGTTGCTTCAAGTGCTTTGTATTCTAGCCGATCAGTCAATCTTTGTCTTGCTCTCTCAAGTTTAAATTGATGTTGTTCCAAGAAGACTGCTGGAGAGATAGCATCAATCAAATCCTCGGGCAGTTGATCTAGAATTTATTGGAATTTTGATCTGATTGAGCCGCAGTTTGTGACCAGGGTGTCTAGTGAAGCATTTAGCCGATCAGCAATATCTGCTAGTTTTGCTTTCAGATCATCGGCTATTGGAGATTTAGCTTTACTAAATGTATCTTTTTCTTCTTCATCCAGAAACCGCCTTATGTCAAAAGAGAACATATCGGCTAGGGCCTGCGGAAAAGGAATTAGTTGTAAGTAAGAGTTGAAAGAATAGCCAATATAAAGGATAGTTAGTTATGATCTTTCAGGGACTAGAGAAGTTGAAACTTTAGCAGTCGTTTCTTTCACATGATGGCTTCCTGCAGCCGATGGTGTGTGTTCACTAGAAGCTTGTAGAGGAGAAGGTGATTTGGCTCGAGAAGGCTGAAAGAATTTGATAAATATTAAAAGTGATGGATGAAATTGATGAAAGAAAGGTTGGGGGATTGCATACCTGAGTTTTGCGTGGTCGACGTTTGGGAGGACTTGGAGTTTTAGCCGGGCTGGTTGGATCGGCTTGAGGTGTATCGGCTCGGGAGCTTGGACTTGAGATGTGACCAGTTTCGCTTACTTGTGCAGCACCCTCATCAATTTCTTCTTCTATTATTGCCTCCTCAAGATATTTCTCCATGGCAGGATCGATGGGAGTGTCATCGGCTGAGGACTTTTGCTTCTTGGCAGGTATCTTTTTCTTGGGGACAGCAGGTTTGATAGCAGCTTTCTTTGTTCTTTTGCGTTTGCCAGCAGTGGCTATCGGCTGTCTGATTTGTCCTTGGAGTAAATCCTTCACTGCTGGGGCATTGAAGCCAACAGAGGAAGGAACTAAGTCCTTGCCTGATCATGTCTTGGCTGATGCATAGATGATATCTTTATCACTTTTGCTTTTGGTTGGAGGAGGAGAATTGCTAGCCTGAAAAATATGTGTGGGAGTTATCACGAAGTTATGATTAGAAATAAAGACGAGAACAAGAGATGTATGAGTTTACCTGAGGATTGATAGAAGGATCCATGATTGTTAAGAAGAAATCGGCTGGCAGGGATAAGAACAGATGAGTTTTCCACTCACCCCACCATTTGTCAAATAATTGACTTCGCTCTCTGATTAAGGAGATTTGGCCGATAGAACCCAGAGGAGGAAGTTTAAGACTAAAAATTCTGTCCATGATTAGAGCCGATGAAACAATGCCTCTTGTTTGGATTTTGTCTGTGAAGTATAGGCCGATGGGTAACTGTCCCATTCCAAGCTACCTGGCTACAATCATGGGGTGGTAAAATTCGTAAGATGGTTGTACATATCGGCCATGAGAGACACCTGTTGGGAGTATGCAAGGGGATATAGCCGATATGAAGATCTCTCTTATCCCTGAGAAATCCTCATTTTTCAGATCATCCAATCTCAGATTTGTTGGCAGTTCATAGTTGCTGTAATCCTCATATGGGATTCATGAGGGAACCCATCATAAAATCGGCTGAACCACTCACAAAACAGCTCAGTTGATGTCCCTGATCCAGGGTAAGATCATGCTGCTTCTCCAAAAGACCGACATCGGCGTGTTGGTTCATCATTGGCATCGGCTAGAGAAGGGAAAGATAGTTCATCTAGTGGAGTCCTGTTAGCAACTTTGATGGTATATAAGTTTAGCCATATTGAACAAACCACCAAGGGCCTCCATAGTTGGTTGATGTATCCATAAGGAGTTTGGCCGATGTCTGGCTTAAGGTTTGATATACTGCTTCCAGAAGATATTTGCCTAGTGGGATTGATTACTTGAATATTAGGGCTTCTGCTAGATGTTGCCAATTTGTTGTAGGGCCACAGGTAGAACCACAGAACAGAAATTTGTCCATCCACATCATCAAAAAGGCAGTATGCTCTCTAGGGGAGACAAATCTTGTGCCCATGTTATCGGCTATGAAACTTGACCAGCCTCCAATATTCTTAGTCTAGAATTTATGGTCACATGTTATTTTGAGGCTAATGGGGTTGGCCAATGAAGAGATGTCTAAGCCTGTTAGCATTTAGATATCTAACACGGTGGGGGTCATGGGTCCATGGCTAAACAAGAATGCATTAAGGGTATCGGACCAGAAGTATGTGGCAGCCGATAGCATGGGTTCATCCTTTTTAGTGTCGGCTAATGAAAGAAAGAGGCATTGAGAAATACCTATTTCATCCCAGTGAGCTTGTTTGCTGGCAGCCATCCATTTATACCATGCCTTCCATCCATCTACTGCTGACGGCCAGGATCTGAAGATATTTGGCCAATAAGTTGGACTGGGTTTGGTCTCTCTGAACGGGATGCGGTTGGTCTCGGCGTTGATGAACGAGATGGGATCTTCATCGCCCATCGGCCCGAGGAAGTAGTGGGTTGGTTCTTTCTCGATGGGGATGGCAATCTGATTTCGCAAGTGCTACAAAGAAAATAGGGAGAAAGGGAAGAACGAATCGAATCAGTTAAGATTGATTGAGATTGTATGGATTTGATAAAAGATGATGGCCGATATGAACAAAAAAATAAAAGTTGCAGAAAAATACCTGGGGGACATCCGTGGAGGTCGCCATTGAGGGAGAAAAGCTCGTTGTTGCCATCGGAAACTATGATCGCCGATGTGGTCACCGGAGGGGTCGAGAACAATCGTCAGAGTTGGTGAAGATGGTTTGGTGGCTTAAGGGTGAAAATGGAGTTAACGCAGTGAAAACTCTGGAAAAGCGGTTGCTATTTATGAAAGTAGGTGCGTAACGTTCACAGGGGTAAACCTAGATTTTTGCGGGGTTGAAGAGTTAATTCCGTTGCATTATATAATACTTCGGAATTGGGGGGCATGTCTTGACGATGAAATTTGGCAAGCATATGAATCGGAAACTGAGTCGAATTCGAAGCGGAGCTGAAGATATGTGGAATTCTCAGAAACAGAGTGCGCATCGGTTGGAACTGAGTCTGATCTAGATAGTCGATATGGTCGATATTGCATGCATGGTCAATATCGGGTTCGGGGAAGAGTTTGAGACGATGTTGCCAGACAAGGATAGAGTCCAGGCTTGGCAAATGTATCTATTAATTAGAATTATCTGTAATTTCTTTTAGATTTTTTCGGTAAGAGTCCGCCTAAGGGACTTGTTTGCTAGTTAGATTTGTATTAGGACAATATGAGTCGTGTCCATCTTGGATAATGTTTGTATTTTCGGGTATAAATATAGACCTGAGGTCTTATGAATAGGACAACAACAATTCAATCAATCTCGGCGCATCACAAACCTTTTATTCTTTTACTTTTGGTCAGGCTGCATCAGTTTGATCTTCGGCGAAGAGGTAAGTCTTGTTATGGCGGTTTTCATTATCGGAATTAGTGCTTACATCTTTATCATACTCTAATTCTATCTTGTGAATCTCCGAGTTATCATATATGTTATATAATTTAGATTGACAATGCTATCTATTCGTATCGGTCGATCTCTGTTTAATGTTTTGCTTATAATAGCTAGATGGTCTTGTTGGTTTAAATTACATAATGTATCCACCATCCCGAAAAGATAACCATCGGCTTAATTGTCAAGATATTATGCTTCTTTTCATACTTAATGCTACATCAGTTAAGTTTGATCTATTAAGTGATGTTTAGAATCATAATTTCTAGCCTGTTTTATGGTTGTTAATAAGGATAGTATCGGGGTTTCATCCAATCTTATTTGATATAGATATTTTACATAGTTTCATGCTTTGTTTAATATGTTATATCTGCCCCTTATATTAGGATCTAATCTAATACAAATATATTAGACTTACTACCAATCTATTTGATAATAGTTAAATATATTTGTTGCCAGAGAATATCCTAATATAGGGTTGTATCGGAGATATAGCCGATTGTTGACGTAAAAACACGACGGCCTAGGAGATCTGCTTAGCTCCAGTGCAGGTCCAAAATAATAATGAGATGCGTGCGTGCTAGTCAGTTTGATCCTGCAACTGACAAGATATAAATTGAATATCAAAGAGCCGATCGGCTGACAAGCCGATATAGTAATTCCAGCCGATGCCGATACCAGCCGATATCCAGTATAGATATTGATACTTGAGTAAATAATGACATAAAGATAGTCGGCTGATGATAATGTGATAAAACAATAATATAATCTAGTATAAACCAATCGACTAGTAATGATAGATCGGATAAGTACTGGTCCGAAGGTTAAAGTATACATCGGTTGGAGATCCGATGTCATTAAATCCAAACGATTATATAAACAATGAAACCTTTATTTTCATCGGCTAAATCCACCTTGTATGTAACCCTTATAAGCTGATATAACATCCAGATAACTCATCGGCTGAAACCCCGATGAAACCCTTATTGGCAATCAAGAAGCAGGCTAGAGATTATGGTTCTAAACATGACTTAGTAGATCAAACTTAACTGATGCAGCACTAAGTATGAAAAGAAACACAACATCTAGACAATCAAGCCTTTGACTGATTCTTAGGTTGGTGGATACATTATATAATCTAAGCCAACAAATTAATCTAGCCGATATCGATAAAACCCTCGATGGAGATCGGCCGATGCAAATAGAAAACATTGTCAATCTATATTATATAACGTATATGATAACTCATCGGCTAGCACTCTGATAAAACATTCGCATGAACCTATCGGCTTAACAAGATTTATATTATCAACAACAATCTAGTAGGTCGAACTTAACTGATGCAGCACGAGATTGTATATGATAATTGATGTGGACAAGGGATCCCGATCTTCCGAAATGTTCTGATAATCAACGATTTGGTGGAGTCGCGACACAAATCGATCCGGCTTCTTCAACGAGCACGTTCCCGAACCCCGCAATCGCAGCACCACGTCTCCTCTGGTTATAAACCGTGCCAAAACCCAATTGACCTCGCCAAGAAGGCTAATCTCTGCTTGCGAATCGAAGAACACAAACAAGAACAAAGAAGATCGCAACCAAAATTGCAGATGAATGATTAAGCTCACAAGTTGAGGTCTTACAAACCGATCTAGCGGCGAAACTGTTCTTGACAGATTAATCTAAGCAAAACCCAAAAACTAAAGATGGTGACGGCTACTGATATATGTAGTTTAGGGTTGTTCAAGCACCCCTTGATAGGCAATAAAAACTCACTACTGGCTTGTCGAACTCTATGTTGCTCAGGCCGAAGATAGACACTAAATTTTTGATCTACTGTCATCTCCCAATCAAGGTATTTCTTAGCATCATAATAACTAGAAAATGTAGGTATTTTAAACTTAACCTTAGCATAAGGATCATCGGGCACACGGTTATTATTATTATTATTATTATTACCTTGTTGGTGGTGGTGTTGAGCGCCACTCATACCTGTCATGTTGAAGCGAAGACGACATCGTAACCGTGCTTGTCGTGTAGCTTGTTCATCTACATTACCATTGGAATCGTACAACCGTGTCTTCTGGATGTCCACCGGCGTTGCTGCCGTTCACTTCCTCATTGGATGGTTGTCAAGTCTCCAACGCAGCAACCCGATCAGTTAGCGTAGACACCCGCTTGTCCAACCTCTCCATGTGTTTGCCGAGGTCGAGTTTAATGATGGCTTCTTGGACAGCCCTTGTGACCGCCTCCGTCATCTCTTTTTGAACATTTCCTACAACAGTTCGTAGTTATTCTTGATTGACACAGTCAGCAAAATCCTTGGGAGTCGTATCCTCATCATCTCCTGCCATTGAAATACCAAAACAGCAACCAACGGTGAAGGTTATCCCTAATAATCTACTACACAGGTGTAGTGGTGCCTTTCAACAACTCAGCAATAAGGAGCACATTACCAAGCCCTTATAAGGTTCTTACCAGCAAAGCAAAGGATACCTGGGAGGCGTAGTCAGCGATTGCAAGGATCAAGAACCTGTGCTATCCAGAAGTAATATGTAGAGCTAGGAAGGCCAAATATATGGGAGTGGTACACAATCCAATGACAGATAGTATTGCAGAATAAAAAATCCTAAATCACTTGCTGTCAATTGCTGGTCTACTCGTGTCCTAGACAGTAGTGGTATCAATGATGGTGCAAAGGAATATGACACTGTTAAACAGCTAGGAAAGACGGACAAGCAAGCTTCGGCGAGTTTCAGCTAAAACAGCAAAACCGGAAGGCCGATAAGCTCAACGGAGCACGTCGTGAGCTCGAGGCACTAATGGAAATCAACTTTTGTTTTTTCTTTAATTTTTCTTTAATTTTTTTTCCAGGAGCACGAAAATAGGCACACCACAAAGTTACAGCTCAATCGGAGTTGATATATGGCCTATGGAATTTTCTGAAACAACTATTAAGAAAGTGCAGAGACTTGAGAGCTCGAACAGACAATTTTGCAAGCCAAATTTCAGAATTATGATTTCGACAAACCCACCAGAGGGGGGGGTGAAACGGATGTAAAATTTTGTTCTCTTATCCGAAAAGTTAAATTTTGTCTGATTCTGAGTTCGTATGTAAAAGTTATGGCTATTTTGAAGTTGGGGCTTCCGACTAGGCTTTCCAAAGGGGATATAACCTAATCGGTTTTGGCGGTGGAGATGGATATGGTGGCAGCGGAGTTTGGGAAGGTGTTCTGGTGTTGCGTGGTGATCTTGGTAAGTGCTTATGATGGCAGAAACGGTTTCTCAAAGGATGAACCCGAACAAACAGGGTGAAGATGGTGGTGGCTAGGGTTAACATACGACTACACTAAAACACAAACTAAACCAGCAACAAGAACTTAAACTAGGACGTAAACTCAACACTACGGACTCTGAAAAGGATCATGCAAAGGCTAAACACGGTTTAGGTTAAAGAGAGACTATCGACTACAATTTTTTTGGCTTTTCTGTAGACTCTAGGATAACGGCGAAATCAAAAACTAAACTAGGGTAAAGAAACTGTGCGAACCTAATGGTGAACCTAGAGCTCTGATACCACTTGATGTGGACAAGGGATCCCGATCTTCCGAAAGGTTCTGATAATCAACGATTTGGTGGAGTCGCGACACAAATCGATCCGGCTTCTTGAACGAGCACGTTCCCGAACCCCGCAATTGCAGCACCACGTCTCCTCTGGTTATCAACCATGCCGAAACCCGATTGACCTCGCCAAGAAGGCTAATCTCTGCTTGCGAATCGAAGAACACAAACAAGAACAAAGAAGATTGCAACCAAAATTGCAGATGAATGATTAAGCTCACAAGTTGGGGTCTTACAAACCGATCTAGCGGTGAAACTGTTCTTGACAGATTAATCTAAGCAAAACCCAAAAACTAAAGATGGTGACGGCTACTGATATATGGAGTTTAGGGTCGTTCAAGAACCCCTTGACGCAACCCTAAGGCCCAAAGGCCCAAATACTCCAACGCGATACACGGCCCAAAGGCCCAAATACGGCGTCGCAGCGCTGGAACAGATTATGAACATCAACTTGTTTGGTCAATTTCGGCTCGTAATGAATTTGGACATGGGACTAGAACCATTGGAAATGTTATCTTCTTAGCTTTCCATTCATATAAAGAACGGTCCAATCCGAGCACGTATGCAACTGGGGCACCCGTTTTAGTGCAAACTGGTCCTGGACTCCGAAATGGACTCGAAGTCGACTTGGTTTGGGCCTCCACCTTGACTTGAACGTCCTCGCAGATCCTCCACTACTCTAAGTCCTTCTCTAAGTGTTTCCTTGTCCTTTTCATTGTTCCTAATCATAATATAATCATTAGGTAGCAATCTATTCTCAAAATCATATGAAGAAGAACTTAGGAACGAGCTCACCTCTAAATTCAATTGTTTTGCACGAGCTCTTGTGATTGGACCTTGAATGGCCAATGGAGGATTGTGATGTATATCCGAAGGAATGATATCCGCATCATCCTCCCCCTCTTGAATTGAAGTCGTCCTTGACTCAAGCTCATCCTTTTCTCCCAAGTGGTGCTCTATCCCTCTCATAGGTGGCAATCCCGGGGGTACCTCATCTGGAAAAACGTTCTCGTACTCCTGTTAAAGGTTAGTGACAGCAGGAGGTATCGAACTAGCAATATCATCAAGAGAAAACAAAACTTGTTTGCATATTAAGAAATAGCAAATATCATTAGCAGAAATTTCAGCAATGTCACATTTTGTTGCAAGCATAACACCACCCTTCAATTTAATTCCCTCGGCTTAAGAACTAGGAGAAGGCTTATCCTTTTTAGGTGGAAAAACAGATTTAGCAACTTGCTGATTTTCCGATTCATCAAGTTTCAAACTAGCAGCTCGTTCTTTATCAGCTTCTACAATTTCAACAGGGGTTAATGGAACCAAAGTAATTTTCTTTCCTTTATGCACAAAACTGTATCTATTACTTCTACCATGGTGTGTAGCATAATTATCATGTTCCCAAGGACGACCCAACAAAAGTGAGCAAGCTTGCATAGGAACCACATCACAATCAACAGAATCAACATAGGAACCAATGGAAAATGAAACTCTGCAAGATCGTATTACCTTTGCTTTTCCAGAATCATTTAACCACTGAATATGGTATGGATGTGGATGTGGGCGTGTGGTCAAACCAAGCTTCTTGACCAAGTCAGAACTGACCAAATTATTGCAGCTACCTCCATCAATGATCACACGTGCACGACGGTTGTTGATGACGAAGAAAATCTTGAACAAATTATGGCGTTGCAACCTTTCAGATTGTTGTACCTGCGTGCTAAGCACCCGCTGTACAATAATGTTCATGTAGGCCGCTGTGTCCTCACGCCCAAAGAATTCGCCATCATCAGCATCAACTCCTTCCTCCTCTTCTTCTTCATCATCTTCAACATCGGAGGTGCTGATATAGCCATCTTCTGTGGCAATGTATGCCCGTTGACTAGGACAATCTTTCTGCACATGGCCAAATCCTTGGCAGCGGTGGCACTGAATGTTTGGAGTGTGTCCTGTCGAAGCGACGGATGAAGCACTCTTAGTGGGTACCAGCGAAGGACTTTTACCTAAATCTGCTGGTTGTGGTGGAGGTGGTTTTGGCACTGCAGAAACTCCGGTACTTGCCTTGTTCTTGCCCTGCTGAGCACGCCCGTACAATTCCTTCTCTGCAAGCATAGCAAACTGAAACAACTGGTTGACAGTGTTAAATTCCTTATAATCAACTATATTCTGGATTTCAGCCCTCAAACCCAAATAAAAACGACAAATGGCATCCTCGGTCCCCTCCACAATGCTACAACGCATTAATCTCTTTCGTAGCTCACCATAGTAATCCTGTACAGAGTTATCCCCTTGTTCTAAACGCATCAGTTTCTTGCATAACACTCTATGATAGCATGGAGGATCAAATCTATCGCGCATAGTTACTTTAAGTTCTTCCCAAGTAGCAGGTAAAACACCCTCGCAGCTAACCCAGTCCACCAAATGATAGCAAAATCTTTAAACTCACTACTGGCTTGTCGAACTCTATGTTGCTCAGGCACAAGATGGGCACTAAATTTTTGCTCTACTGTCATCTCCCAATCAAGGTATTTCTCAGCATCATAATAGCCTAAAAAGGTAGGTATTTTAAACTTAACCTTAGCATAAGGGTCATCGGGCACACTATTATTATTATTATTATTATTAATATTACCTTGGTGGTGGTGTTCAGCGCCACCCATACCTGTCATGTTGAAGCGAAGACGACGTCGTAACCATGCTTGTTGTGTAGCTTGTTCATCTACAATACCATTGGAATCGTACACCGTGTCTTCTGGATGTCCACCGGCGTTGCTGCCGTTCACTTCCTCATTGGATGGTTGTCGAGTCTCCAACGCAGCAACCCGATTAGTTAGTGTAGACACCCGCTTGTCCAACCTCTCCATGTGTTTGCCGAGGTCGAGTTTAATAATGGCTTCTTGGACAGCTGATGAGGACATCCTCCATTATTACCCGCTAGCAAAGACGCAACAAGATGGGCCGAGTGGCCCAGTTGTAGTCGGGCGGCGACCGTGTGAGCCTCTGAATAATCCCACCTTGCTTAGCTTGGGAGGAGGAAGCCACCTTAAAAGGGAGAGCCACCCTTCCCCTATCAGACTAGTCTTTTAGGATGATTAGGCCTTACCCCGAGTGGGTGCGTCGGAGTTGCGGTGCTAAGATTGCGGGATTCGGGGAATCCGGATCGGTGTGTCGTGCTTCGGGCGTATGGTGCTAAGATTGCGGGATTCGGGGAATTCGGATCGGTGTGTCGGGCTTTCGTCCAACCCCACCTGGGCCGGACTCATCATTTGGTATCAGAGCTGGGCCCTTGTTAAGAAGGGGAGAATGATGAGGACATCCTCCATTATTACCCGTTGGCAAAGACGCAACAAGATGGGCCGAGTGGCCCAGTTGTAGTCGAGCGGCGACCGTGTGAGCCTCTGAATAATCTCACCTTGCTTAGCTTGGGAGGAGGAAGCCACCTTAAAAGGGAGAGCCACCCTTCCCCTATCAGACTAGTCTTTTAGGGTGATTGGGCCTTTCTCCGAGTGGGTACGTCGGAGTTGCGGTGCTAAGATTGCGGGATTCGGGGAATCCAGATCGGTGTGTCGTGCTTCGGGCGTATGGTGCTAAGATTGCGGGATTCGAGGAATCCGGATCGGTGTGTAGGGCTTTCGTCCAACCCCACCTGGACGGGTGGTATTCTCAAGCTCAGCTACCCATGTCCACTTTTCATGCTATAGTAGAGCAACCAATAGTGGAACCCATTGTTGATATTCCTTTGTCACAAGTTGATTTGTTTGTTGTTCCTTGTGATAAAGAAGAGTTGTGTGATAATCCTTCACTTATATCCATACCACAACTTGTGAATGAACATGCTATTTCTAGTGTTAGTTCTTTATGTGTTGTTTTTAAGCATGTTATTCACATTGCTAATGAAGTAGAGGAACATGAATTGATATCTTTAAATACTTTGGGCTATATTCAGTTTGATAAATTTTGTCAGCTCGACAATTTGAAGGAGAAAGTATTTATTGAGTCTGATTTGAGATGTCCAATTAATGTAATTTTTCATATCTTTGGCAAATATAATGATAAAGGTGTATATTTGGTGCATAGAGTTTATATATGTTCAGATTTGGATCCACCTGTAGTTATGCAAGGCAACAACAGGCTAGAGAGTACTGTAACGACTAATCATGTTATCTCGAGTCTGTCTTGTTTTGATTTGGTGAAACAGGTTGTTTTAAATGGACTACGTGAAGAGCACCGTATGGAAAAACCGAGGACGGTTTTCCGTGAAGAAGGGGAGGATGATGTGACCATGGCTACTATGGATACAACCGTTGTTCACATCATGGATCAACAAGAAGACAACAAGATCAAGTCCTCCAAGTGCTGGAATCCAATTCGGCCACCTGCAGCAGCATTGACTTCAAACGGCCGCCAAATCTTCATACAAGCTCTGTTTTCAGCCTATGAGTACTTGATGGAAAGCTATCGGAGTCCTCTTTCCAATGGATCCAACCTCATCCTCAAATTCCATCCTAGTCAACCGCAATTACAGAAACAAGGTGCTGCATCACCTATAATGGACCTATGGGCTTGTAACTTCATCAGGGACCCCGGCCCATGTGGGGCCCATGTGGGGTGCGCCCCAATCTGGTGGAGCACGACCCTAGGGACCCCTAGGTCGTCCTCTCACCTCAATAAATAGTTAGGTACCCCTTTAGGGTTTCTTGGGGAGTTTTGTTAGATTAAAGTTTAGCCATAGCTACTTTCTTTCAGCGCGCGTGTCGGCTAGACCGTCCATCTGCTTATTCTTGGGAACCCCAACTTATCGTTAGTATTCAATTCCTATTTGCAATTCAGATTGCTTTTATCTTGTTCTTGCTTGTTTCTTCGATTTGCTTGCAGTAATAAGGTTGATCTAGACCGTAAGATCAATAACCAAAGGAGAGGTGTATCGATCGCTAAGGCGCAACACAACAACATCTTGTACAGTTGTAGTCGGATCGTCAACGTTTCTCTCAAATCGTAGTTATCACAAACTCACCGAAAGATCGGGCCAAATATCAGCCGTGAGCGTACCGAGTGGAGCTCAGGGTTTATCAACAGCCCTTGTGATTGCCTCCGTCATCTTTTTATGTGCATTTCTACAACAGTTCGTAGTTGCTCTTGACTGACACAGTCAGCAAAATCCTTGGGAGTCGTCTCCTCATCGTCTCCTGCCATTGAAACACCAAAATAGCAACCAACGGTGAAGGTTATCCCATTTTAGTGCAAACTGGTCCTGGACTCTGAAACGGACTCGAAGTCGACTTGGTTTGGGCCTCCACCTTGACTTGAACTTCCTCGCTGATCCTCCACTATTCTAAGTAATTCTCTAAGTGTTTCCTTGTCCTGTCCATTGTTCCTAATCACAATATAATCATTATGTAGCGATCTATCCTCAAAATCATATGAAGAAGAACTTAGGAACGAGCTCACCTCTAAATTCAATTGTCTTGCGCGAGCTCTTGTGATTAGACCTTGAATGACCAATGGACGATTGTTGTGTATATCCGAAGGAATGATGTCCGCATCAATAATCTAATACTTAATGAGCCGATAGATATGTCTAATGTGATGGATATAACAAATCTATTTAAACAACATTGTGATTGTAGAGATATATCGGCTAAGACAGAAGATCAGACTTAACCGAGACAGTCCCAACTAAACCGATGCGTCTCTAAACACAATGCAATTAAGATAGAATTGAAATATCAGGTAAATATATCAACCGAACCAGAGCGATCCAAGAGATCGAAGCGATGCAGCCTTGAACAACACCAATGTAGCTGATAAATTCACCAGGACCCGACGGAACGTAGGGCTTACCCCTTCGCCGGAGATCGAAAGCCGATGTAATCTCGTGTTAGGTGCCAAATTCCGACGATTGATAAGTAAAAACCTCAGAAAGAGGGGGGCAATGCGCCGTGAGTAGTTGTATTGATCGAGAGATAATTAATATGGACCCTGGGTATACATATTTATACCCATGGGCAGATACTAGTCCATATCGGACACGACTCAAACTTTCCTAAAGATAAAAGGAAACTAACATACTCTTCCTAATTAATAGATAAACTGTCATGCCGCATCCTACTTGAACTCGGTCTCTTTTGGATAAGATTCCTTTAATAGATTAATTTCCTTAACCGCATTTGGTAAGAATCCGACTTTTGGCGATTGATAGCTTCCATCGGCCGATTCCAGAACTCTGAAGCCGATACTAACTCTAGGCCGATGATGACTTCGAGGCTTACCAAATTTCGTCGTCAACACATGCCCCCCAGTTTTGGAGTATGAGGATTCATGCTTCAAAATTCTCTTCTGTCTTACCTTGATTACTCCAAAATTGATTCTCCTTTGTTTCTTGCCATCGGCTCTCATAAGCCGATACCGTTTGCACTAGATGAGCCAGATTGTGAAACTCATGGCAAAAGAATATATCTCTGGTAGGTGCTGACAATCCTTGGAATGCAAGATCAACTAGCTGCTCATCACTTAAGCTCAGACTGTAACATCGGCTACGGACATTACGAAATCTTTGAATATACTCCATAGCCGATTCACCTTTTGGCTGCTCAACTGATAATAAATCTGAAAACTTCATCTCATCAATTCCAGCAAAGAAATATTCATGAAACTGTTCCTCAAGATCGACCCATCCCTTGATAGAATACGGAGGTAATGATGAAAACCATGTAAAAGCCTATCCAGTCAAAGACAATGGAAAAAATCTAACTTTCAAAACTTCTTCAACCGATGCCTCCCCACATTGCCCTGAAAACTTGGAAAAATCTGGAATCTTGTATCGATATGGAATTGAAACTCTATCAAACCCTTCAGGATATGGCTGCCGATACATATGGATCTGCTCCTTATGTCTAATTCCAAACTGCTCCCCTACTAACTTTGCAATTGTCACGCCCAGAAATTTGTCCCAAATTTCCAGACTATTTTGCGTATAAATCCCTATCCAGGAATCAAGCCAGGGTACACAAAATGACAAATTAATAAACAGATTCAAACGTAAATAAAGCGTAAATACTTACAGAAGAGGCACTTAGTCCTCACACCGAAAAGAAAACAGCAGCGGAAAAAGGCGACGATCCTAGCGGGGCTTCAGCTCCACTCCACAGGCAAAACTCAACTAGGGTATAAGCCTTTGTCTTTCTAGCTTCGTCTTCAGCTCAGAAGCACTACACTTCTGAAAAGGGGAATGATAGCAAGACTGAGTACAACCACCATACTCAACAAGCCACACCAACGATGCATTCGTGCAAGGAGAGACAAGGAGGGTTTGTGGCTATTTGCATAAAGGCGGTTATAAACATTTATGGTTGAAATAGTAAAACAGTCGATTAATTAAGGCAAGATTAAATATCTCCACTGAACAACGCTACACCATGTTGAACAGGCCCAACCATTCCACCTGAACTAAACCAGTTCATCAAGTCAATTTAATTAACAGAGTGGGACTAATCACGGTGAATCTGGTTGATCGCCCATAACCGCGGGCACGGCTATTCGAATAGTTTTACTCTGGCCAGAGGTGCGCAACTGTACCCACAAGACACGAGTCCACACATGTTGCCATGCCCCGAAATACCACCATGGTACTGCAAAGGGGGAAATCGTGACAAGACCCTTCGCATAACTCCCCCTAACCAAGCGCACCACACCTCAGGTTTCGCCCCCACCTTTAAGCCGAGGTAGGCAGCCCCCTGTCGTGCCTAGGTTAATCCGGAAGCCGATCAATGGGTAAAACCCCACCGACCCAACTCCATCACACCCACCCTTGCTTGGATGCGTCAGCTAGGTGCGGCGGTAGCGAGGTCGGTAAACCAACACGGCTAGGCGGCTGCGAGGTAGCTAGGGTTTTATGCGGCTAACGGCGCGGCAAGCGACATGGCGAAGCGGCAGCGACACGGTAACGGGTCGGCAGCACGGCTACCGTGTGCGACAAAGCGGCGGCAGTGGCACGGCTGCAGCAAAATAGCAGCGCGGCAGCCGCCAGGCGAGGCAGCGACGGCGTGCAGCGCTAGGGCAACGGCAGCGGCACAGCACGGCAGGGCCGTCACGGCAGCGGCGACGAGGCGATGCAGCAGTGATGCGACACGGCAGCGGCGGCTAGCAGCGGCGAGGCGATGCAGCAGCGATGCGACATGGCAGCAACGCGGCAACGTCGGCACGAGGCAAAACAGAGGCGACGCAGCAAGCGGCGCGGCGACGGCTGTGGCGGCGGCGTGGCAACGGCGGCGTGTGGTACAGCCGCGGGGCGGCTGGGTATGGTATGGCAGCGGCAGCAACGCAACGGCAGCGTGTGGTACGGCAGCGGCAGCGTGTGGTACGGCAGTGGCTGCGGCGGTGGTGCGGTTAGGGCAGCAACGGCACGTGGCTACGGCTAGGGCAGCGGCGGTATGGCGGCGGCACGCGGCTGCGGCGAGGCAGCGCGGCGACGGCATGGCAGCGGCAGCGGCAGCGCACGGGAGGGGCGGCTAGGGTTAGGCGGCGCAGGGGAGGGGCAGGGTGGCTTTTAAAGAGGTGGAGGAGGGGGGTTTTGAGTTGGGCCGGCCCAAGGGAGGGATGGCGCATGGCAGAAGGGGGGAGAAAAGTAGCGCTCGGTAGGGGGGAAAGGGAAAAAAATACGAGAGAAAAGGAAACCCAAAAAGGAAAGTTGGGGGAAACAAATGCGGTGCCTTTTCGGGAAAGGAAAAGGAAACTGAATCGGAATAGGAGTGCGACTTGGCTCATCATACAGAACGAAACCGTGGCAGACAAAATGGGTCGGCGGATACAACGAACCGCGAACAGGGAGAGTGAACCGAGAATGGTTCACGACCAAAGGAGGGGAAGGAAGGAATTATTAATTCAAAACCTAACATTTTAAATTAACATTATTACTTCCTCTCCTCTGAATATTCCGCTGAAAATCCTGTTAACGATTTGAAGCAAAGAGAATTCGAAAAAAAAATTCTTCCTGACAATTCGGATTATTACGCGCATTGTTAATTTAGGGTTTGCTCCTGGTTAAATAGACAATTTTTTTAGGCAATTTATTTATGAATTTAGAGCTAGAAGGGGAAACTCTAGGGTGTGACAAACCTACCCCCCTTAAACGGAATCTCGTCCCGAGATTCGGGGATGGCTAGAAAGAAAGCTGGGTGCGAGAGTGGTGCTGGACTGGTCTGCTGACTTCTGCGGTTTCGAACTGACTCACACAGCCTAATTGACCCGATCTGGCCACTGACCTGACTGACCTCAAACTGAGCGCTCTGTTGTTTTCCAAAACTGCACTCATTGGTTGTACTCAATCTGACACTGATCTGGATTGTAGGTGCTCATAGATCTCACTTCCTTGGACTGCGTTGATAATACTGACACGCCTGATAATCTGCTTAAACTGAACTATTGGTGCCGTCATCTTTGACAACCTGAGGATTCCCCACGTACATAAGGGATTGGTGGGGCCTCCTCGAAATCTTGCACTAACCTTCATGAACCCACAAACTCTAAACTGGCCTTGAACTATCCCTGACTAACACAATGAGTCTACCAGGGAGTTGCTCGATCTCAACGACGATTATACCAAGAAGTTGTCCAATCTAACTATCGGTCGGATCACGTGGTTCTGGATCGCTGCTTCTCTAAGCTGGACTGCTTGACTCTAGGTCGCTGCTTTTGTAGGCGGAACAGTTGATACGACAACCCGGGTAAACATGAGATCTCAATATGATGGCTTGAGGTTGGTGTAGCCCTACTAAGGCTTCGCAACTGACTTCTTCATTTTGACCCCATCTTGCTTTTCCTGGTTAGACCTCCAAGCAAAATTTTTACGGGGTAAACCCATTTTAACTCCAAGATTTCTTTACCGAGGTTGTTGATCTTTTGACTTACTACGAACACTTAAACTATTATCTTTGAAAATACCCAAAACTTCTTTGGTTTTTCGTGTAGCCCTGACTTTGAACACTTGATGCTTTATCATTTAGTCCCCATGAAACACTAATGGTGCACTTCTATTCCAGGAAACTTGGAATCTAACACGTAATTGATGACATGAAGTCCCACGTAAGAGCGAATCTTACTCTGCTCATTAATCTACCAACTCTTGATCAACACTCCCATTAGATCTGAGTGCTAAAACGACGGTTCTGTTGGTGTCATGACTTCGGTGTCGACTGCCTGAACAGGTCAATTAGTAGATGTGTGTTGAAACAAGCATAGATCACTTACCAGATCATGCCCACAAGAGTGTTCTAACTGCTTCCCATTTCACTTACTCTCACGCCACTAACTGACACCTCTGTATCTGATAGACACCAACTTCGTTGTTGCTTACATACCAGCATCGGAACATGTACAACTACTGAAAACTGCCCTTAAGGCTACCAAGACTATCTGCTTAATAATCAAACAGGTTTACTTTCGATCCTTGAGTAGAGATGATTCACCGAGAGGGATCCTCTGTCACACACTCTATTGTGCTATCTACACCTTTCTGGACCTGACTCTTGTATCCATTACTTAGACAGAGGTGGTGGAGCGAGTCTCTTGTTGACTTCCGAGAAACATTGGGGTGGTTTCTTAAAGCTATATGGTTGCCTTAAATCAAGAGCGACCGTTCTTGATCCATGTTCACACCACTAGGGTGTTGTCCCCATTTAGCAAACTCTGAAGAACTTCCAAAGTTACAGAGTTCCGTTAATTCTTATATGCTGTCACACTCAAATAATTCCTCCATCCTTTCATCATCCTGGGGTACCACTGATACTGTCCTCTAGAGGGACCTCATCATGTTGAGTGTTACTGTGGTCTAACCATTTTCATTTCATTGGTCAACCATTCCTTTATTGACTGGTCATTAGGTCTTGGAGCTCACAACGCTGCGATGGGCTAGAGAAGAGACTCTACATTTCTCGCGACACTGATAGATATACAAGTTAACTTGCTTTTGGATATTCAAGATGAATCATAAGAGAAGTAAATTATCTGACTCATACTTTATTCAACTTTCCCTTTTTCTCACTTAACTTCCATGGAATTTTTCTGCACAAAGGAGGTACTTGAACACCAAAGACTTGTGCACGATCGGTGTCCCTTGCTGATAAAGTTGTTGATCGGTAAAACTTTGACCATTTGATTCTGCCATGGTGGACTAGCTCCATCGTTGATTGCTAGCTGGAGATCTCACAAGAACAATATCCTGACTTCTGACATTCCCCAGAAAAGAATCAGTTTTCCAATCTTCTTGGTAGCTGAAACAAACAAAACATTCTAGTTGTTGGTGCCCCACTCGTGTGATTGCTGCCAGGCATCAGAGTTGAAGCAACACGAGGTGCATGGCTGGTGTTGATGGCCATCTTGAGGTCTGGTGCTGGAAACTTTTCTGCGGTCAATACTGAAGAATTGAACTGTCTCACTACTGTTAGAGTAGATCACAGGTTCTCTAGCATTACTTGCCCTGCCATGCTGATTCTGTAGCCTTGAAGCGATTGCTAGTGAAACAATAGAGATTTTATCGGTGTCCTTAATGACAATTCGTTGCGATGGAGGTTATACATTGCAAACGGTGGTCGGCATCCACTGACTTTCTGGTGTCTTTAGGTTGGATCTGACTACTCTGTGTTGAAATTGATGTAACTTGAAGGGCAGGGATGTTGGGACAAAAACTGTTGACTTGATAATACTGACGCTGTGACATCGAACAATCTTTTGAGAGGTGACATGTCTTCTTACAATTGAAACAACGGTACAATATCTTCTTTGGTCTCCAAGGTGAACATTCTCCGAAGTGGGGGTCCTAGCCGAAGACAGCTGGAACAACACTTATTTGGCTGACCCCTGATGTGCATTCTTCTATATCATCTCGCTTGCAACTCTAACAGGAGCAAGGAGGGACTGTTGAACCTTGTAGAAGGTGCTTCTACCCACCATTGTTGATCTCCGCTGGAGTTGGAGCTGGTTGAAAACCGAAGGAATTGCTGCTGCTGTTACCATTGGACGCATCACCAGCGTCACTGGTTGCTTCATGGGTTGGTGGTGGCTTGGGTGTACCAGTTTGCTTTGGACTTGGCGGTATACTATCTTCGACTCTGATTCTGACTCTAAGCTTACATCTGAACTTGCATCTGTTGTTGCTGGAGCCACTTCTACTGCAGTTAACCTTGCGTTGGGCTTTGCGTCTCCTTGTGGCTTTCAACAGGAACATTGGTCGGTGACTCTAACATACTGATGTTGTTGTTGCTCTTCTCCTCTCTGACACTGACCATCTGCTGCCGGGACAGGGAGAGAAAGAAGAGAGGGATTGCTAAAGATAAGACCTTAAACCACTTGATTACTGATCTGTTGTAAGTAGACCTTTATTGTTCAAGTTGCTTAAGCAAACAACCTAGTATGGTCGCATCCCCACCACTGATGCCAACCATACCCCTACACACAAGCAAACAACACACGTACTAGCAGCTAACGATACTACTCTTCGGGAAGGATTGGGTTCAGGTAGGCTCCGGAAAAACCTTCACTTGATCTTCGCGAAACGACGATTCTGAACTAACCGCCTTGCTCCTTCCGACTTGAAGCCTGCGGGCTTGTCTTGACTCCCGAGAATAGGCGTGAAACCCTCGGTTTGCCCTCCGGGTTCAACAACTAGAGAGTTGGAGGGGAAAGGAGAAGGTTGAGAGGAAACAATTTCGCAATTAGGGTTTTCAGAAAACTTGTCCTTAGGGTTTGACCATTTGGCTCAACCTACAGTCGAGTTGGCTCTGATACCACTTTGTCACGCCCAGAAATATATCCCAAATTTCCAGACTATTTTGCGTATAAATCCCTGTCCAGGAATCAAGCCAGGGTAAACAAAACGACAAATTAATAAACAGATCCAAACGTAAATAAAGCGTAAATACTTACAGAAGAGGCACTTAGTCCTCACACCGAAAAGAAAACAGCAGCGGAAAAAGGCGACGATCCTAGCGGGGCTTCAGCTCCACTCCACAGGCAAAACTCAACTGGGGTATAAGCCTTGGTCTTTCTAGCTTCGTCTTCAGCTCAGAAGCACTACACTTTTGAAAAGGGGAATGATAGCAAGACTGAGTACAACCACCGTACTCAACAAGCCACACCAACGATGCATTCGTGCAAGGAGAGACAAGGAGGGTTTGTGGCTATTTGCATAAAGGCGGTTGTAAACATTTATGGTTGAAAATAGTAAAACAGTTGATTAATTAAGGCAAGATTAAATATCTCCACTGAACAACGCTACACCACGTTGAACAGGCCCAACCATTCCACCTGAACTAAACCAGTTCATCGAGTCAATTTAATTAATAGAGTGGGACTAATCACGGTGAATCTGGATGATCACCCATAACCGCGGGCACGGCTATTCGAATAGTTTTACTCTGGCCAGAGGTGCGTAACTGTACCCACAAGACACGATTCCACACATGTTGCCATGCCCCGAAATACCACCATGGTACTACAAAGGGGGAAATCGTGACTCCCCCTAACCAAGCGCACCACACCTCAGGTTTCGCCCCCACCTTTAAGCCAAGGTAGGCAGCCCCCTCTCGTGCCAAGGTGAATTCGGAAGCCGATCAATGTGTAAAACCCCACCGACCCAACTCCATCACACCCACCCTTGCCTGGATGCGTCAGTTAGGGAAAAGCTACACTACAAGTCCAGCAGTTACCCACGCCTGCTTGTGGTAAGCACTGTTAGTCTTCCAAGGTTTCCCGAGAACCGGTCCTTAATTGTCATGGGTGCGACTAGCAAAACCATACACCGACAGCCCACCATTAAGCTATATTTTAGTTGGATAATTAAGACCAATGAAACATGGTCAGTTGTCTCGAGCTCGCAGCTCATCAAGATACTAGAAGTAGATACTGTGATTATTCCATATTGTGAGCTCGTTGTATTAAGCATTGCTAAGCATAATATAATTCTAGCGAGGTCCACATGAGACACAAGCTAGTCAAATTATCACCCAAGTTTGACAAAGAAAGGACATCAAGTAATATGGCACAAACAAGCAGATAGTGAAACCTTATTCCCATGTAATTAGCAAAACATGCAATTTTATTTGTAAACGGTAAAACATTTTATAAATTGGGATCAAAATGCTCAAGGGGAATGTGTGACTTGCCTTGCTTCTTCGATTGATCTTCCGAACTCTTTTCCTTGTGAACGCGATCGTCCGAAACGGTGGAATCTACACGCTAGCACGCAAAACGAGGAAAAACTCTAATAAAAACCAAATAAATAGTACATAAAAAGTAAACGAACATGTAGAGCTTAATTTTAGATGCATTTTGCAAGTTGAATGGCCCACTTTGGAGTTCGTATGAATTAGTTATGAATTTTAGAATATGAACTATGTAATTACTATTAACCGAAAAACCTTAATTAATTGCTCTGCTTTAATGCCCGCGAACGGACAAGGTTAACGAAAAACAAACTCTGGCTAACGAGCCTCACGGGTTAGCGACTCGACGACTCAACCTACCGTGGCACGGCACCATGCAAACGGTCAACCGAACCGGCGAACAGAACCGGCGGCTCAGAATGGCTCTAGGATTTTAGAACGACTCGAACGACCAAACCGACATGACACTATGCCACACTACACGAGAGCGTAAGCAGCGAGCCCCTAGAGAATGCATACGTACCCTGGCAAGGGCACGACTACGGCTATGGCTAGGTGCGGCGGTAAGCGAGGTCGGTAAACCGACACGGCTAGGTGGCTGCTAGGTAGCTAGGGTTTTAGGCAGCTAACGGCGCTGCAAGCGACATGGTGAAGCGGCAGTGACACGGTAACGGGTCGGCAGCACGGCTACCGTGTGCGACAAAGTGGCGGCAGCGGCACGGCTACAGCAAAATAGCAGCGCGGCAGTCGGCAGGGGGGCAGCGATGGCATGCGGCGCTAGGGCAGCGGCAGCGGCACGGCAGGGCCGTCACGGTAGCGGCGGCGAGGCGACGCATCAGTGACGCGACACGGCAGCGACGGCTAGCGGCGGCGAGGCGACGCAACAATCGGCGCGGCGGCTGCTGTGGCGGCGGCGTGGCAACGGCAACGTGGCAACGGCGGCGTGTGGTACAGCCGTGGCGGTGACATGGCAGCGATGCAGCGGCTGCGTGTGGTACGGCAGCGGCAGCGACGCAGTGGCTGCGTGTGGTACGGCAGCTGCGCGGCAGCGGCAGCAACGCAGCGGCTGTAGCGGTGGCTCAGTTAGGGTAGCAGCGGCACGCGGCTGCGGCTAGGGCAGCGGCGCACGGCAGCGGCGGTATGGCGGCGGCACGCGGCTGCGGCGAGGCAGCACGGCGGCGGTATGGCAGCGGCAGCGGCAGCGCAGGGGAGGGGCGGGGTGGCTTTTATAGTGGTGGAGGAGGGGGGTTTTGAGTTCGGCCGGCCCAAGGGAGGGATGGCGCACGACAGAAGGGGGGAGAAAAGTAGCGCTCGGCAGGAGGGAAAGGAAAGAAAAAATACGAGAGAAAAGGAAACCCAAAAAGGAAAGTTGGGGAAACAAATGCGGTGCCTTTTCGGGAAAGGAAAAAGAAACTGAATCGAAATAGGAGTGGGACTTGGCTCATCATACAGAATGAAACCACGGCAGACAAAAGGGGTCGGCGGATACAACGAACCGTGAACAGGGAGAGTGAACCGAGAACGGTTTACGACCAAAGGAGGGGAAGGAAGGAATTATTAATTCAAAACCTGACATTTTAAATTTAACATTATTACTTCCTCTGCTCTGAATAGTCCGCTGAAAATCCTGTTAACGATTTGAAGCAAAGAGAATTCGAAAAAAAATTCTCCCTGATGATTCCGATTATTACGCGCATTGTTAATTTAGGGTTTGCTCCTAGTTAAAGACAATTTCTTTTAGGCAATTTATTTATAAATTTAGGGCTAGAAGGGGAAACTCCAGGGTGTGACAGCAATTCTATCGGCCCAATCATCGTTCCTCTGGCGGCATCGTTCTTCTCCATATTGATACTCTTGAAGTTTTTCTGGCCGATAGTGTTGTTGCTCATTAATCTGCCCCCCGAGCTGGCCTCTTTGAACAAATAATTCATCAACTTTTCCCTTGATCAAATCTTGCAATGTGTCCACCAAAACTCCAAATTGATTAAACAATGCGCGATGAACTGCTTCATCCACTTTATGTTGAAGTATTTCAATCATCGGCTCGGGAAGTTGAGATTTTTGAATTAACCCTTCCGGTGTCATGACGAAACATTGAAGGCTTTTGAAAATCAGCTTTTGCTTGCTCCATCTCTTGCCTTTGTTCCTCCGTCAAATTCTCCATTGCGACCATGATCTTGGCGGCGACTTCTTCTTCAGACATGTAGGTGTAAAAATCGAGTCCCACCGGGCGTGCCAAATTGTGTTGACGTAAAAACACGACGGCCTGGGAGATCTGCTTAGCTCCAGTGCAGGTCCAAAATAATAATGAGATGCGGGCGTGCCAGTCAATTTGATCCTGCAACTGACAAGATATAAATTGAATATCAAAGATCCGATCGGCTGACAAGCCGATATAGTAATTCCAACCGATGCTGATACCAGCCGATATCCAGTATAGATCTTGATACTTGAGTAAATAATGATATAAAGATAGTCGGCTGATGATAATGTGATAAAACAATAATATAATCCAGTAGATACCAATCGGCTAGTAATGATAGATCGGATAAGAACTGGTCCAAAGGTTAAAGTATACATCGGCTCGAGATCCGATGTCATTAAATCCAAACGATTATATAAACAATGAAACATTTGTTGCCATCGGCTAAATCCAACTTGTATGTAACCCTTATAAGCCGATAGAACGTCCAGATAACTCATCGACTGAAACCCCGATGAAATCCTTATTGGCAATCAAGAAGTAGGCTAGAGATTATGGTTCTAAACACTACTTAGTAGATCAAAGTTAACTGATGCAGCACTAAGTATGAAAAGAAACACAACATCTAGACAATCAAGCCTTTGACTGATTCTTAGGGTGATGGATACATTATATAATCTAAGCCAACAAATTAATCTAGCCGATATCGACAAAACCCTCGATGGAGATCGACCGATGCAAGTAGAAAACATTGTCAATCTATATTATATAACGTATATGATAACTCATCGGCTAGCACTCCGATAAAACATTAGCATGAACCTATCGGCTTAACAAGATTTATACTATCAACAACAATCTAGTAGGTCGAACCTAACCGATGCAGCACGAGATTGTATATGATAATCTAATACTTAAGGAGCCGATAGATATACCTAATGTGATAGATATAACAAATCTATTTAAAACAACGTTGTGATTGTAGAGATATGTTGGCTAAGACAGAAGATCAGACTTAACCGAGACAGTCCCAACTAAACCGATGTGTCTCTAAACACAACACAATTAAAATAGAATTGAGATTTTAGGTAAATATATTAACCAAACCAGAGCGATCCAAGAGATCGAAGCGATGCAGCCTTGAACAACACCAATGTAGCTGATAAATTCACCGGGACCCGACGGAACGTAGAGCTTACCCCTTCGCCCGAGATCGAAAGCCGATGCAGCCCCGCGTTAGGTGCCAAATTCCACCGGTTGATAAGTAAAAACCTCAGAAAGAGGGTGGCGATGCACCGAGAGTAGTTGTATTGATCGAGAGATAATTTACATGGACCCCGGGTGTACATATTTATACCCATGGGTAGATACCAGTCCATATCGGACACAACTCAAACTTTCCTAAAGGTAAAAGGAAAAACATAAAGTTCTTATCGGACACTAAACACACTTTCCTAAAAATAAAAGGAAACTAACAGACTCTTCCTAATTAATAGATAAACTGTCATGCCGCATCCTACTTGAACTCGGTCTCTTTTGGATAAGCTTCCTTTAATGGATTAATTTCCTTAACCGAATTTGGTAAGAATCCGACTTTTGGCGATTGATAGCTTCCATCGGCCGATTCCAGAACTCTGAAGCCGATACTAACTCTAGACCGATGATGACTTCGAGGCTTACCAAATTTCATCATCAACACCGATACATACTTAAATCTGAACATCGGCTATGACATGAGTACACATAATTGTTATTTCATGTTATTTTAGACCTGGGCAATTTATACTGTCTCGGTTAAGTCCGATCTATCCCAATTGCTTATTTCTAAAGTAGTATTGATATATAGATTATGTAACACTGATATTTTCAACCGATGTAGCAAATTAAGGGTTAGCTTATCGTTGAATACGCCTTATAGTCGATTCATGCTATATTGCATCGGCTAGGTTACATCACGATATGATATTGGCTGCCAGGCCGATTGACTATTGTTTACTAACAAACTTGCATGTTTCTTCTTGTTGATTGCAGGATCAAATCAACTGGCATGCCCTTCGAACATAAAAGCAAATTTTGGACCTGCACTAGAGTAAAGCAAATCTCTCAGGCCAGTGTGTGTTTTTTGCTTTAACAGTTCCCAACTCCTCTTGCATCTTTTGCCAAAACTTGGAGGTGAATTAACTGCCTTGGTCAGACACGATTTTCTTGTCAACTTCATGGGGACAAACTATACGAGCAAAATATAGTTCTGTTAGTTTGCTAACTGAGTAAGTGGTTTTGACCGGAATGAAATGTGCCTCCTTCGTCAGTCTGTCGACAACTACCCAAATTGAGTCATAACCACCTCGAGTTCGGGGAAGTCCCGTGATAAAGTCCATTCCAATCTCCTCCCATTTCCATTCTAGAATTTGGAGTGGCTGAAGCAATCCTGCTGGCCTCTAGTATTCTGCTTTGATTCATTGACATAAATCACATAAGGCCACAAATTCAGCAATCTCACGCTTCATGCTGACCCACCAATACTTGGCTTTCAAGTCTAGATACATCTTGGTGCTGCTCGAGTGGATGGAGTACTGGCTTTCATGTGCTTCTTGCAGGATGAGCTTCTTTATTTCAGGAACATTCGGGGCACAAATACGATCTCCATTCCAGACAGCTCCATACTCGTCCTCAACAAAACCAATTGTTTTTCCCCTCCTCATATTCTTCTTCAGTTCTTTAATGTCATTGTCATTCTTCTAAGCTTACCGAATTTGATCAAGAAGCAAAGGCTTAGCTTCTAGAGTTGCCAGAAAACCTTTATCGATGATACCAAGATTTAGATATTCTAACTCCTTGCAAAGAACAGAAGAACACTCATCGAGATGAACTGCGTTACAGTTGCTTTTTCTGCTCAAAGCATCAGCCACAACGTTGGCTTTCCCTGGGTGATAGTGAATTCCCACTCCATAATGCTTGATTAATTCCAACCATCTTCCTTGGCGAAGGTTCAAATCCGGCAGAGTAAAAATATACTTCAAGCTTTTATGATCGGTGTATATCTCACAACGGTTTCCAATGAGATAATGACGCCAAATTTTTAGAGTATGCACTACCGCTACCAACTCAAGATCATGAGTGGGGTAGTTGTTTTCATGCGGACGTAACTGCCGTGATGCATAAGCCACCATATGTCATTCTTGCATAAGAACGCAACCCAATCCTTGATGAGACGCGTCGCAATATACCTGGAAGTCTTTGCTAATATCTGGCAGAACCAATACTGGAGAGGACACCAGTTTCTTTTTGAGCAATTGAAATGCCTTCCACACTGTGGGTTCCACACAAACTTCTCTTCCTTCTTCAACAACTGGGTTATTGTTCTAGCTATCCTTGAGAAGTTTTCGATGAACCGATGATAATATCCTGCAAGTCCAAGGAAGCTGCGAGTTTGAGTAACTGTCTTGGGTTGATTCCACTTGGTGACTGATTCGACAGTGGTGGGGTCTACCGCTACTCCTTGCACCGATATGACATGGCCTAGAAATTTGACTTCTGACAACCAAAATTCACATTTACTAAACTTGGCGTACAATTGATGCTTCCTGAATTTCTCCAGTGTTAGACGCAAATGTTGTTCATGCTCTTCTTCTATCTTGGAATAAATCAAAATGTCATCGATGAAGACAACCATGAACTTATCCAAATATGGCATGACTACTTTGTTCATCAGGTTCATGAAAAAGGCAGGAGCATTATTCAACCTGAATGACATGACTGTACATTCACATAGACCATATCTGGTGGTGAAGGCTGTCTTGGGGATATCTTCTTCGCGGATTTGCAACTGGTGATACCCAGATCGGAGATCAATCTTGGAGAAGACAGTGCGTCCCTTCAATTGGTCAAACAAATCATCGATTCGAGGCAAAGGGTATTTGTTCTTGATAGTGACTTCATTGAGACCACGATAATCTACGCACTTCCGCTTGGTCTTGTCTTTTTTCTCAACAAGGATTACAGGTGCTCCCCATGGGGATGTACTAGGATGAATATACCCTTTCTCCTTCAATTCTTCCACTTGCTTCTTTAATTCGACCAGTTCATTGGCACCCATCCGATATGGTCTTTTGGAGATAGGTGCGGTACCAGGCACCAAATCAATCCGAAATTCGATCTCTCTTTTGGGGGGCATTCCTGGCAAGTCTTCAGGGAAAATATCGGGGTATTCTTTGACTATTGGGATTTCTTCAAGACGAATCGGATGCAGAACTTATTGGCAGGATAGGGTGGGATGAGCATAGAAGATAACTAGCTGATCTAGACCATTGTGCAACGTGGCAGTTCTGCGGGCACAATCCAAGACCACTCGATGACGAGTAAGAAAGTTCATTCCGAGGATGACATCCAGATCTTCGGAGTCCAAAAGGATGAGATTGGCCAGAAAAGGAATCCCTTGGATTTCTATGGACACCGATAGACTAAACTGCCGAGCTGGCATCTAACCACCGGGGATAGTAATTATCATAGCATTGCTAAAGCTTTCTACCCTCAAGTTATGTTGCCCCACAAAGTTTCTTGATATGAATGAGTGTGTAGCTCCAGAATCAAACAAAACTGATGCAGGAACATAATTAACCAGAAACTTACCGATGATAACTTCAGGAGCGGCCTGCACGTCCTCTGCGGTGACATGGTTCACACGTCCCCTGATCATGTTGTTGCTGCCACCATTGTTGCGGACTGTGCCTGACCTTGTGGACGCTTCGGCTTTGGGCATTTGTTGGCAAAATACCCTGGTTCATGACAGTTGAAGCAAAGAAGGACCTTTCCACTGCCATCCTTGGTAACATGGTTCAGATCAATCCTAACCATCCGATCTAGATCGATCGCTCCAGACAGTCGAATCCTATGGATCACTGTGGACTCTCTGTTTGAACTGGTAAGACAATGTCTTCTCTCAGAGCTAACTCCCGAGCTGCTATGTCATAATATTTTCCAGTGTAAATATAATTATAAATTACGTAATAAATCTATTTAATCCTTTTAAAAAGGCTTTAATTGATTAAATCTTGTAAAATTCATAACTAACTAGTTGGGTGCCCATACGTTGCAACGGAAAATGATATATATCAATTTCAAATTATATCAGGTGAAAAGATGTTAAATAATTATTGAGTGAAAATTTGTTGAACACAGTGAAAAATATGGCAAATCAAAGAGACTACAAATCAAAAATGTCCTATAGATTATTTCAGATTAATTCCAATACAAGGAACCCGTTACCACTGCAAAATCAGAGTACAAGCTGCTTTCTAGCGTATAAAACATCTCTTGGTGTTTATGAGATCATAAAAGGTAACATAATATGGAAATTTAATGATACCATACTAATTAAAATACAAACAAAATCTAGAACATCAAGCATACCCAGATGTGGTATTTGTAATGGATGAGCTGCAGATCTCCTTATCTCATATCTCCCATACAAATACATTGGCATTGTCATAAACCATCACCAATCCACCCTAAACAACACGATATTTCCTTTTTTTTCTATTCACGTGTAACAAGCCTATGGACATCATCAAAAATCATGATCTATATGCATAGAACAAACTATTATATATTACAAAATGAAAATTATCTTTAGAGATTATAGAAGAATGCTACATTTTTAAGATCGAAGGATAGAGATTGAATTGAAATGATCAAATACAGTCCATTAAAGATATGTTTCAAACATCTGTCAATTTTTGCCACATAATTTGCATACAAACTGTTCTGATAAATGTCAAATTTCCATCAAGAAATTTCTGCCACGAGTTTACCTGTAATAAACGTACTAATCTCTATACACATCTCCAGCATACGCAATATGCTATCTATCATGAGAGATTGTTGATCTCAGAGCATGCAAAGTTATAAAGTGAAGTAGCACATCAGTCCACTGCTCTTTTAAATTCAATCCTCGGATGACCCTTAAGAGTTTTACGAGAACAATTCTAGATCAGTCATAATAACAGTGCAAAACATGGACGAACCAATTTAGCATCATAGATCCTGAAGAATTAATTATGTTTTTCTCCTTTTGCAATAACACCTGATGCATAAAGAACTACACTATATCTGGACAAGTTCAATTATGGAGAATGCCATGACAATCCATGTCTTACATTTCTTAGTGAAGGGAGCATAAATATAATACATGAACAACACAAAAAAAATGTGTATTGTCGCATCACCATGAATTGTGCAACACATTTTTAATGCCATCACGTAAAATCAGTTACTGGAAAATTTGCTCTATGTTAAAAATAGCAAGGTAATATGATTAAGGTATTATATATGTGGAGTATTTTCTAAGCATATGACTCCAGAGATTATATTTCACATATTGGTTTCAGTTTTCGGCCATACCATACCATTCATTTGATTTAAGATCGACCATAAATAATTTACTACAGCAAAGATTATGCAGCGCCCTCATCTCACTTCAGCATACATGTTCCATTTCTAATTACTAGTCACTATTAACCAAATCATGCATACCAAAACATGCCCGTGCGTTGCAACAGGAAAAAAATAAAATTAACATTATGATAAAATTATATGTTTCAGTTTTCTTTATTTATGGACCACTGGGCTAGGTCTATTACCAGATGGATGGTGTGAATGAGATGTAGAGCACAATGCAGTTGTGATCCATAGATTTATAAGCCATGCATGTCAAATAAGACATGATCATCAGCTGATCTAACCAAATTTCCATCAAGGGCAAACTCAGCCACATGCTTTGCAAATCAATTCGATCTGCTATATTGTTTCCAAACATGTAGTGTATATTTCCAAATTACCCAAAGAACAGTACCAATCAAGCCAAATGATAAAACGAACAGTGAAAAAACTGAT
Organism: Oryza punctata; assembly: GCA_000573905.2. Classification (NCBI taxonomy): domain Eukaryota; kingdom Viridiplantae; phylum Streptophyta; class Magnoliopsida; order Poales; family Poaceae; genus Oryza; species Oryza punctata. Next base: position 19,416,092 of record CM002493.2, on the reverse strand, counting down.
ACTAAAACTAATTTACGTAGCAAGGCCTCTCAGTTTTCGATCACAGGAAATGAAGAACAAGCTGTACATGCCCGTCTTAGTAATGCAAACTCGCTAATAATCTAATTTCACTGAAAGGTAGTTGGCATTGAAGTGGTATATGCATAAAAACAACAGAAAAGACATAGGTAGAAAAACACCAGAAGTTTTTGGATTATATCGAGCTCCGAATTATCTAGTCCGCAGATTATACATGTGAATCATTGGAAACAATTTCAGCAGATATCTATGCTCACAATATATGATGATGGAAGCACCATTCAAGCTAGAAATTGAATCTATCACTATGGTCGAGCTAAATATATAAAGGTTCGCATAAATCTCATAAGAGTAGCATAAAAGGTCTCGCATAATAGCAGCTGAAAATCATATGGCCGTTGCATCTATTCTCATCCATAAAAATAATCTAGAATGTCATGTCAATAAAATGCATGTTCTGTTTCATTTTCGACCAGAATTACATTAAGGGCATAACAGAATATCATCAATCAAATAGCCAGTTCATTCATGCTTTAACCATTTTATTTAAGAGAATACAACATTTTATTTCATTAACATGAACGTAGAATAGAAGGGCAAGTAACTAATTTCGGATTTGTGTGTGATAAAACTGAAACCGGGTCAACTTATTCCAGTTTGGGTTACCCAGTGGTATAAACCATGCTTAGCAATTTTCCAGAGGTGAACAATGTTGGCCGATGTCTGAAGAAACTGACAAAATCCTGTTGTTGTGAAGAATTTATGTTTTAGTTACAAAGCAGAGTTGTTTTCCGGATGTGACTAGGTAGTGCATGGTAGTGGGTTAGTCATAACCAGAGACCACTCCATCCCAAATATAAATCCCTCTTAGTCTATGATGCATGCCTTTTTTTAACCTCTTTAATGACTTATATCATTTAAATCATAGATTATCTTTAAGATCTATTTGCATAATTGTACTCTACTCAAAATATGTGACAAAACAAGATCCATGTTGGATATATTCAAATATTTTATTAATTTAAAAGTAATTTATTTAAATTGTAGATGCAATTGAAGTAACTCTTTATAACATAGAAGTAACTATATTATGACTGAGTTGAAGTAAGAAACTATGTGGAGTAAATTCACAAGCAAAGTGTAGACAAGATTTTAAGTAAATACATTTGTGAAAATAAATTCAATAAAGTTTGAAAGTAATTTACATAAATCAGAAAAGTAACTTAGCACAAAATGGAAGTAAGTTGTTACTACGTTAGAAGTAAATCCGTTGTAGGGATAGAAACATGAGTCTATCTAGAAATTAAATTTAATTAGCACAAATCATGAAATTTACTAAAAACAATAATAAAAGTAATCAACTCAGAGCATTATGAATGTATAAGTAATTTAATCAAATCTAAAAGTAATTTATATATGATAAAAGTAACTTACATATATAATAAAAGTAATTTACAAACACAAATATTTTTTCACCATAATATAATCATGTAAGATCCTGTTATAAAGATTTAATTGCAACGAACACAATGGTGTAATCGAACTTTAGATTGGATAAGTAATTTAAGAGAAAATTTTATTAGAAGGAAACAAAAGACATGTATTACATAAAGCAAAAAATACATGCATGTGTAGTAGTACTTCTGCGCCTCCCGTTAAGCCTATTTGGAGAGGTCTCTCGATTTAGATTTTACCTTGTTTTTCCTATGGCCGGCTACCTTACATGTACAACATTCAAGCTGTATTGGAAGCTCTAATCGTAGCACAAGCATTGGAAGCTCTAATCATAGCACAAGCGTTTCTTTCGGATGAGGAATTTATTCTTTCGGATGGGGAATATGCTACTATGTCAGTGTATTTGGACATACATTCTGATCAATGCTCATCCAGCAACAAGAACAAGAAGAAGCAGGGAAAGTTCAGATAAAAGACCTAGCTACCACATGAATAAGATCAGATAAAGTTCAGAATCAAAAAGAGAAGATCAGGAAGATAGGAGCGGAAGCAATGGAGCAGTACTTGTGGTGAGGTAGGGAGAAGATGGCGTGGGCGGTGACCGGTCTGTTGGGAATTCCGTCTGTGGCGCGACGGAGACCTGCGGGGCGGGGAGACGGCGGTTAGGGTTGGGATTCGCGAGGGTGAAGAGGTGCGAGTGGCGGCGACACGAATTTGACCTGCAGGGTGACGCCAATGGGAGAGATCGGTGTCGGCGGGGACCTAGCGACGGGAGGGCTTCCAGTGACGGGGATCGGCAGCGAATCAGCTCGAGACGAGAGACGTTGTTGAAGAAGCCAAGACCGGTGGGTGCCGAGGTGGAGAATGGGGGATGGCGGGGGGAGAAGGGCGTGCGCAGCGACGGTGGCGCGCTAGGGGTGGTAGCGGCGACGACAGTGAGGGTGGTGTTAGGGTTTGTGGGAGTGCGCATGTGTGGGCATGCGGGGATTCAGCGGTGCGGGAAGGACCGCACAGGAGAGGGAGAATGCCACGGTGTCACCGGAGTCCATCGTGCGGAGGGCTCCCTGCTCCAGCAGCGGCGATTCGACGGTGACAGGAAGGACCCCGCGGAAGAGGGAGAAGGCCGCGGTGTGCCCGGAGTCCGTCACACGGAGGCCTTCCTGCTCCCGCGACGGCGACGACGGCGAGGAGGTGGCGAATCGACAGCGTGGAGGCGGCGATTCGGCGGTGACATGAAGGACCGCGCGGGAGAGGGATAAGGCCGCGACGTCCCCGGAGTCCGTTGCGCGAATACCTCCTGCTCCCGCGGTGGCTTCGCGCAGCGGTTGGACGTAGGCGGTGGTGTTGAGGAAAGTAGGGGGGATGAGGAGTGGGAGCAGGAGAGCGGGTGACGGAGGTAGGTGTGCGAAATGAGCATCGTGAGGAGGTACGCGAGGGATCGATCAGGAGCATTGTATTTTGATTGTACGGTTAGTATTATGTGTGTCTGTCAAGGTTGGAGTCACCGCCATCACTATGTGTTTTTTAAGTAGTATAGATTCATCTAAAATCATGCTCTACATGTTTGTGTACCTTTAACTAGAAATTTGTTCGTGCATTGCAATGGGTAAATGCGTTTTTTTCAATCAACAACAGCTATTGGGAGCTATAATGAGATTAATTTTACGTGAATTTATAATCTACCTTGGTCAGAAAATAAATCCACAATAAAAACATCTAGGTAAATTTCTCGTTGGTTCCATTTTGTTATAATCGAACTAATAAGCAGTCAAAATGATACTTTAAGCAATTAAAATGGTACTAATGCTATTTCTATAACACTTAACTCAGAAATTAGATCATTTAACTCAACATCAGATGAACCCCCTAGAGAGAAGATTTTTGCAAATTTAGTGCAACTGTCTTTTAGTTCAACACCATCTAATGACTTGAAGACTGTGGAACTCATTAAAAACCCAAATATACTTTTGAATTCTTGGAGTACAAATCTAGCTTTCAATGAAGTGATTGCCATGTCAACCATAACAAAAAAAATTTCAACTTCAAAAGTCCTCTCAGTTTGTAAATTTACTTCATCACTCACTTTTCATCAAATTGTCTCTTTCTAGTTGCATGACGCTTTACTGAAAATGATGCATTTACACCCATTTGAGATGCAATATCTTTGGCAATGATCAAACTAGAAGCAAACCCCTCATTTCTATAGTTGTGAAAGTAAGTCATTGTGCCCTCTATTTGCTGTAAGGTGGACTCAATGCACATGGATGGTGACTGCAATTTCTTGCTCACAGTATTTATAGCAAAAAAATATCATGCCAGATAATCATATCAAGTATAAACTCAAAAGTACCAACTACCTCAAATAAATTTTTTCATCACTCTTATGACTGGGTTCGATATCATTAGATTCCCTCAGGTATAACAAAGTTGATCTTAACTCAGGAGCTTGATATCTAATTGCTTTAACACTTTTGATTCGACTCTCCCATTGAGTATTGCACAATGACTTCACTGTTAAACTTGGAACATGTTCAAGCAAAACTTTCCATCTTTTGGTTGAACCAAAAAATAACACATATATCCATTGCTTCGAGTAAACCAACCATTTTCTATCATGAATCTCCTGTTGCTCATTTTTCTAGAAAAAAGAGCGTATGAGAAATACCTTAAGTTGTCATCCAAAGGAAATTCAATATTTTCTTCTCTTATAGGCCCCTTCTCCACTAACATGTTCCTAGCTTTATTATCAAGTTTGTCCCAATTCCTTAGATCATAAATATCGGTAGTAAAAACTGGTTGTTCATCAACACTAGCAGATTCTGAAGCAGGTGAATTAAATATGTTTTCATGATCACTTACATTGGTATCATCCTCATTGCCCTCATCTTCAATGTTCTTGTGAGTTGATTCCTCCATAACAACTATAGCCAACTCATATGGGTTCCTTGACGTGTCTGTTACCCCTTAAAAATTTGTTCATTGCCCCCTTCTAGGATTCTATTAAGTCATCCACCCTATTTTTTTCCTTTTCAAGCTACCTGATGCATGCTTTCTCGATGACATGGCCTGATAATTGAAAAAAGAATAACATTATTAATTTATTATAGTGGTTTAACTCATAAAAATAACACTATAAAATTACAAGTCTAAAATTAACTGATCACGAGTAGTTGAGTTGATTATTGATTACCTGTTTCTGTTTGCTGTGATGCCGTCTTGGGGGCTGGCCGGCTGAGGCGGCGCCGGTGCCGCAGCAGTGCAGCACGGCTGTACCTGCACGGCAGCAGCAGGCCAGCAGGCAGCAGGCAGGCAGGCAGCAGCCAGCAGGCGAAGGGCGACGGCACTACGGGTCTACGGAAGCAGGCGGAGGCGGCACGGCGCTCGCTGCCGCCGGTGGAGTGTGCTGTAACGACGCCTGTGCCGCCGCGTCAGCGCAGCATGGCGGGGGCCGGGGGCTCGGTGGCGGCGACAGGCGACAGCAGGACGGGCACCGGGGCACGTCGAGCTGGACACGAACACGAGCCAGATGTCGACGCAGGCGGCGTCTACGCCCGCGCGGTGCAGGAGTCCAGGAAACGACGAAGACGAACCGAACACACGAATGCGGCGGCAATAACAGAATCACGGAGATCACGCGCAGGATCGTCGACTCGTCGTTTCGCCTTCCGCATGTGCATCGCACTCGTAGGCTCGTAGTCGCAGCGGCGCTTCGTCTTCGCTGTTGGGCCAGGTCAAGCGTGCCACAGCCCGCCGGGGGGAGGGGGGGGGGGGGGGGGGTGCTGCAGTTTTGGGGGCCCAGGGCGGCCGCACCGCTCGGCCCCCTCCAGGGCTATGATGTTATTTTCTTTATCTTAGTGATGGTGTTAATTGATGCATCAACAAATTAAACTGTCAAAGGACGCAAACAGTTTACAATTCGTTACTCCCTAAGTTTACTCCATTGCACTATATATATATATTTGCACCAGATGTCAATCACTCACACAGCATGCATGCATCTACTTTTGGTCCTCCGCCGATCAATCCACAAAAACTTTTTCATCAAGAACATATTCAGCATTCATTTAGGTGATTGGCCATGTCTCTATCCCAATAGCTAATGATTCTTCTTTTTGCTGTGTGCTTAACCGTTGCTTTTCTTTTCTCAAGTTACCACATAGCAATTGCTAGATCGTGCATAACTTCAGGCAAATACTAGAGTCCAACACAAGATAGGTCACTCATTGATTATTTACTACGTACTCTTCAGGTTTCATATAATTTTAATGAAAAGTATCGTTTATCTAAATTAAATTTCAGGGGAAGTTAAAAGAGGTGCATACTTTCTAAACGAAACCAAATACCATCCTTTAATGATGTTCAATTGCCCCAAATATCATCCTTTTGGATAATCATGTTTGCTTCTAAATGTGTTTTAAAGAAACCAAAGAATTACAGTGTTAATAACACTGTGTTATAGCATACTTTTAAACACATGTGCTCCTTTATATATTCCTGTAATTTCGCATGTTATATTTTGAGTAAGTCTGCGGTAACGTGCGGAGTATGAGCTAGTTTTTACTAGGTAGATAACCACAAAAGCCACCCATAGAGAACAGTATGGTCCCAGCTGCGTTTGTAATATTTTAACTAATCATACGTACATGGCTCTCATCAGCGGAGCGTGCTTGTAGCTGTTTTGGTGCAAACAAATTGGAAAAGTTCAAGGGTATGGGCCTGATTGGAAGCAACGTGGGCCTATATCCTACACGTGTGAAAAATACAGGAAAAAGAATACGCACACTATGGAATCAAATAGAAAAGAAATACTTGCACGGTAAAATTTCGTGCGCCTTGGTCAAGAGTCGGACCATGCACGAAAGTACGCGCGCGAGTAGGCAATGTACAAAATGTTAACTACTTAAAAAAAAATTCGTAACTTTCCTTTCGTTATCTTTTTTTCGTCCATCAGGAAGATAAATTAGACTTTCTGTTTTTTTTACAAACGTGCGATTGCGGGCTGAGGCGGATGAGAGAAGGGAGCAAACTGGGCCGAAGGGGACGCAAAGTAGACTTTATTCGATCATCAGGGAGGCCAATTAGACTTTAGGATTTTTCAGGCTGAACGTGCAGGCTGAGTCGGAGGAGAGATGGGAGGAAAGTGGGCCGGTAGGGGATGTAAAGTAGACTTTTTTTCTGTCGGCAAGGATACTAATTAGACTTTCGGTTTTTAAAAGAAAAAAAGATTTTTATTTAGATTTTTATTTAAATAAATATTAAAATGATGTTTGTATTATTAAAATTAGCAATTGACCTCTAAAAATTCCGAGAAAATTTCAGAGTTTAATTAATCTATACTACTTAAAAAAAGTGTAATGGTGGTCTTGAATCCTCACCCTGACAGACCCAGTAAATATGAGCCATTCGATCGCCACATCCAGTGGCTCAATTCATTTTCTTTTTTTCCCATCGCACGTGATTCGCTTTCCTCCTCCGTGATCTCTCCCGCATCGCTTTCCTCCCCCGCATCGCTCGCGCTTGCGATCCAACCGCCAACGCCGCTCCCCTCATCCTTCGCCACGTCCACGCCACGCCTCCACCGCCGGCGCCCCCATCGCCGTGCCTACCTCCTCTTCGTCGTGCCGCCGCCACGCCTCCGCCGACCGCTGCTCCTGCTCGCCCGAATCCACGCCGCCGCCGTCGCGCTCCCGTCATCCATGTTATAAAACTAGCCCCGAAATCGGCATCGGTAGCTAAACACGGAAGAAACGCCATAGGAGATCCAAACACGATAACGACACCAAGACACGATATTTGGTAACGGAGTTCAGCCGTAGCCTACATCTCCAGGGCACTAATTATAGGCGCTCCTCCCCGATCCAACATATTACAGCGTATCAGAGTTACAGCGACTCACAGCCGGTCGCCGCCGGCAGTCACTCCCTCACGCTATGCTATGTCGTCATGCGGTTACAGCAGACACGCCCCTCTATTTATGAGAGAAACTAGGATAGAGTCCGACTCTTACTCTAGTCCTAATACCTAGTACAACTCCAAGTCCTAAATTGTAACCGACTACGTACACATATTCGACACAAACTCTAACAAACTCCACCTTGGCGAATATGCCACGCCAACTTGAATTTGTTCCATGCGCGAATCTCTGTGTACCCGGACTTAAGTTGGTTCTTTCCGCCGCTCACGCCGAGCCGCCCAACGAGCCTACACCAGACTCGTCGCCTTCAGGACTGTGCACAGCAACACCAGCATGCCCATCTTCTATGACTCTACCTGCAACAACACTCCCTCCCTTGGAACTTGTATAAACATGAGCTTATCCTCTCACCAGTCATAACAATCTTTCCGTTCTTCATGATGTTCATGGTCTTCCTATCAGGATCCGCCTGATACAACCACCCTGCTTCATGTAGACTCCCAAGCGAAATCAGGCTCCTGCTTAGTCCTGGCACATGTCTGACATCAGAAAGTAGCACCTCGTTTCCATCATACATCTTGAACTTGACGTCGCCCACTCCAACAACACAATAACTCGTGTCATCGCCCAAGTAAACAACACCAAAATCACCAGATTTGTATGAAGAGAACCACTCCCGCTTCGATGTCACATGATAGGAACTAGCTAAGTCCAATATCCACGCTTCACTAGACTTCTCGTTAGACACTGTGAGAAGCTCAAGACTGCTGCTGCTTGAATCATCACCATGAGCTGCTAAACTTGCGACTGCACCTTTCCTCTTCTTCAGCAACGGACAATTCCTCCTTATATGTCCAAACTCATGACACTTATAGCAACGTACCCCTTCTCCTTGCTCTTCGACGTCCCCGCTTCATGATCATGCCTAGCCTTGACCAGCCAACCCTCAGCCTGAGAAGCCTCCGTTGTCTCGTTTTTCTTTAATCTTCTCAAATCTCGTGCAAACAACGCTGAAATTATCTCCTCAGTATTGATAGTATCCTTGCCGTACATCAGGGTAGTCACCAAATGCTCATAAGATGGTGGAAGTGAGCTCAGAAGAATTATGGCCTTGTCTTCATCATCTAGTTTCACATCTAACTTCCTTATATCCATGACCAACTGATTGAAGACGTCCACGTGCTTCCTAAGATCTGACTCCTCTTGCATCTGCAAACCATATAGCTGTTGTTTGAGATACAACTTACTAGTCAGCGACTTGGACATATACAGGCTTGTCAACTTGTCCCAAATTTCCTTTGGTGATTTTTCGTCCATGACCTGATACATGACAGAATCCGAGAGACTCAACCGTATTGTCGCAGCTGCCTGCGCCTTCATTATCTCCCACTTGTCAACATCCATCTTGTCCGGCATCGCCTCATCAAGAGCCTTGCATATTCCCTGCTGTTGGATATTCCCTGCTGAGCCAACAGATCCTTTAGTCTTGTCTGCTAGAGGACGAAATTTCCGGTGCCATCAAACTTCACCAAATCAAACTTGGAAAACATCGCCGTCGCCATCGACGATAATTAATTTAATCAACTGTCGCCTTGATCAAATTAATCTGCCCTGGTAAAATTGACCCACCGACTAAACTTGAACAGTCACCAGCCGGACCGAATCGTTTTTTTCTCCAAAAAACCGGACCGGTTTCTTTTACTTGGTCAAAAAACCAGTCAACTGCGGTCAAAGAAAATCAGATCGATCCCTTTTTTTTCTTCCTTCGGCTTTCTCGCTCCTTCCTCCTGCGCACGCCGTCGCCACACGCCCCTACTCCACGTGCCGAGGAGCCGCCGCGCCGTCGACCTGGGAAGCCGCTGCACCGCCACCTCCCGCCGCCGACCCGCACCTATGCCGACCCCGCGAGGAGCCACGGCGCCACCGACCTGGGAAGCCGCCGCCGCGCCTAGAAGCGCCGCCGCCGCCGAAGTCCTCGGCGCCGGCTCCTCCGCCGGGAGCCGCCGCCGCCACCGCAAGCTCCTGCCCAAGCTTCGATGAAACGCCGCGCCGAGCACCACGCCGTTGCACATCGCTTGCAAGGACGCGCCTCCAACTGCTCGTGAGCTCGCCGCCCCAAACCACCTCCGCCTCCGCGAAAAAAGGTTCTCTCGCCCGTCGCTTTGGTGATTTGTTCCGATTGCTTTGAGTTGCAATCCCGTGGTCCTGTGCTGCCTTTATTTGGGGAAAAACTGAGTCCGATTTGTTTACGAATCAGAGTCCTCTTCCTTTTCCCTACCGTGCTCGAATAGGTCCCCCCTTGATCTGATCCTCAGCTGTGCTATGTATCCGAGTTGGAAACATGTCCGACTCCTACCATGTCACAACGCCTCTAGATCGAGTCCTGCGCAATCCCGGTGAAAAACTGAACCTTTCCTGCTACCTTGGCCTTCTAGCCACGTTCCATGGTCCCAGCTTTGACACCAACACGTGCACACCACCATCTCTCGTGACCTTAGCCTCCACATACTAGTACGACCTCTAGCGCAGCCACCCGGCATCTCCGCACAACTTGATGCCGCACAACTTGTTGCAGCTAATGCCTATTGCTGTTCTAACACGATTGAATCAAGATACTGACAGTCTGAATTGACTGCCCTCCGCTTGAGTCCGTCGCTTGTCGTATGTACGCTTGCTCTGTAGCAGTCCATCACGCAAATACCTCATCGACACCTCCAAAAAACAGCCTCTAGGAAACACCTGCTCCGACTTCCGATTGAACGCCATCAATCTAGTCACGAGCCGAAGCCGACAAGCCGCATATCGTCTTCCCAGCCACCGAATGACGCGAGCACTACGTCTAGCCATCTCCCTGTCGTACGTAGCTCATCGAAAGGCCCGGGCCACCCCGCCCAGAGTGATCGATCCACCGACCGAGAACGCTGATCGCCTCCAGCTTCAATCAACCCGAGCGTGTGGCCACACGTCTCCCTGTTGAAAGTAGCTCACCGGAAAGTCCGGGCCACCCGCCCGAAGTGTCCGACCCACCGATTGGATCGCCAATCGCTTCCGCCGCCATCAACCCGAGCACCACGTCTGGTCGTCTCCCTGTTGAAAGCAGCCATCGAACGGTTCAGGCCGCCGCCTGACATGTTCGATCCACCGATCAAGTTCCGTTGATTGCCGCCGTGCTCCACCTTGCGCCAATGTCCCTCCCTGGACATTACAAGCAGGCTACGCGGTGTGGGCCACCTCCATCGCGCCTCTATCCATGGACCTCCCGCAGGCTCTGATACCACTTGTTACAAAACTAGCCCCGAAATCGGCATCGGTAGCTAAACACGGAAGAAACGTCATAGGAGATCCAAACACGATAACGACACCAAAACACGATATTTGGTAACGGAGTTCAGCTGTAGCTTACATCTCCGGGGCACTGATTACGGGCGCTCCTCCCCGATCCAACATATTACAGCGTATCAGAGTTACAGCGACTCACAGCCGGTCGCCACCGGCAGTCACTCCCTCACGCTATGCTATGTCGTCATGCGGTTACAGCAGGCACGCCTCTCTATTTATGAGAGAATCTAGGATAGAGTCCGACTCTTATTCTAGTCCTAATACCTAGTACAACTCCAAGTCCTAAATTGTAACCGACTACGTACACATATTCGACACAAACTTTAACGATCCATCCCGCCCCCGTCACCGCGCCGCCCTCCTCTTTGCCACGCCCCACCACGCCTCCGCCAACCACCGCACCCCATCATCGAGATCCTCCGGGTCATTGATTTGGGTCTCCAACCTTTGCTTGCGGATTTTGCACATGGCATCCCACCGACGACGACTGGTAAGGCGCCCCACCGCTACGCCATGAACGCTGTGGATAGGTCATATGGTCATTCGCTCTCTGGTGCGTTTCCTTACGCCTCCCTCTCGCAGTTCTCCGCCGACCATATCCTTGCATTCATGGAGGATTGCTGAAGCCCGTTGAAACCTGGGAGCTGCTCCCCATTGGCGATCAGGAGCCAGGAGGCGGTTCCATCCGCCGACGAAGTGCTTGCCCTGCCAACTACTTAGCGATGCGCCAGGTTCAACACTGCATCCTCCCAATTTCTTCTTCACACGTGCTTATGGTACTCACTGTCTTCTGTGTGTTTCGCACACAAGTTACTCGATGGAATGCTTACTCATATGCAGTATCATTCATTGCACTTCCTTTTTCTCTTTATCCTCATCGGCTTGATATGGATGACAGCAATTGTGGATAGCATCAGAAAATGGCATGAGAAAGTGAGGATAGCAGAACAATTGCGAAATATTCTGAGCACGAAAAAAGGGTAATGCAGATTATTCATATTTCAGTAGCTGAGTTAAAGGGGAGATATTTGTGACTGTGCTATCTCTTTTTATATTAGTATAGATAATACACTATTATGTTCCTTTTTCACATGTAGGTGTTCATCAAAATTATGCTTAGTACATATGACACCGTGAGTTGATTTTGCAACAAAATCAATTTGTTGACTTTTGGTTCCGATGTTTCATATTGCAGGCTACTTCATTGCCGCAGCCTACTATTCTTCCAGCTCTGCCGAGTGCCGACAGTCACATATTACAAGCTACAGCTGAAGTATCACCTAGGGCAGAGGAGGCATCACAGGTGTGGTTTGAATTCAGTTTGATGTTGCACTTTGTACAGCTATATGCAGTTTCAGTTTCCTCGATGTTTTGTTTTACCACCTTGCAATGTGAGATGGTATGAAATCTCACCAAAGTTCACTGATTTCTTTTATATATTTCCAATTCATATCATCCACGCATTTAATTTCAGCTCCTGTAGTAATGTACCTCACATTTCATTCCGAAAATTTATGCAAATTGCAACAACGTCAAATTTGTTGTCTCCAGCTTCTTTAGCCATTGCAGGTTGAAGCAAAATCTATTTTGTTGACAGCTCACGTGATTTCTCAGTTAGTCTACTCCAGCTTTTCTCACGTGGAGAGCACTTTTGCAGAGCAACAGGAGGAAAATTGAGGATCTCCAAGCTTCGACAGGAGGTGAGAAAAGCTGTGTCATCCTGAGTCGTCCAATGTTATTAGGTATACCTGCAGAAGAAGGGTGTGAAGCTTCTGAAGCATTCATGGTACACCCCTCAGGATATAGATAACAAGCTGATGGAGTTATTCGAAGGATACACTGTGCGCTGGAAAAGTTAGATACTTAAATTATAGAACCAGAAACCAGAATCAGACCTCAGTTCATGCTTACTACAACAGTGTTTTATTATTTGTACAACCAGTATGAAATTTCTGGTGATGCACTTTCCTCTTCTATACTCTAGTATTCATGTTCAGGAAACAACTACTTTCTTTGACTTGGGTTTGCCATATTGTATTTCTTGGAATATTTAATTACACATATGGTCTCTTGTTTCATTGAGTTAATGGTTTTATTTTCCTCCAATTATGCATGAACAATAGTTCAGACAACTGCTATCGAATCTATATAAACTTTCTATGCCATATTCAGATATTGTACACAACTCATACAACATGCTATCTATTTAGTTAGTTATATGATTAATGATTTCATTTATATAGACAATATCCTTGGGTCTCGAATTTAAAAAAGAAAACAAATGAGAAACATAAGAATAGGTTTTTAATTCAGCTTCTAGAATATAGAATCAAGAATTAATATTCTGGTTAAAATCCTTAGTTCATATACATGATTGAAGATTCAGATGGTAGAACTTCGAGGTCTAACATCGGAAGGTTTGTACTCCTGCTTTATCATTGCAGTTGGGGATTGGGTCCAATTGATGTTGAGTTACGCTATATGCATAGATGGGTGCATGATTCCATTTTTCACGGGTTTAAGATAAGAAAATGGTTAGTTCGTTTGGGTATTCTGGGTTGCAGATTAAGTGAATTAAGTGGTATTTATTGCTTAAGGGGCGTTCCTGCCTGGTTCAATGAGCGTGGTCACTGTCTTACAGAATCCCACTGCCCTTTTATACCTATCGCTTACCAATTGTTTTAGTGATTTTCAAAATACGACAAGCATGCTTCATCACTCATATGATTATCTGAATAAAAAAAAAACTCTATGTTCTCCCTTAATCTTTCTGGTATGAATGACACTATATCTGCCATATACATGTATTGTTGCTGCTAGCTGAGAAACCAATTGTTGTTGCTGCTAGACGAGAAACCAATTTCTGTTGCTGCTAGAAACTTTGCTCCATGTTAGATCTTTATTTGTTCAGAAAGGTAATAATTTTGTCTATAAAAAGTTAAGTTGTTCTTTTGAATTGGTAATAGATGATTATAACAGAAAAACTAATATGTATTAAGGTCATTTTTGAGCTCACAAATCACAATCACGATTATAAACAAAATTAATGGCTTGGTAACTAATGGTATTTAACATACTTCATGGACTTTTGCATGACCTTATTCAACAGGCAATAAGTACTACCACAATGCATTTTATTTTGATGGTGACTGAACTGGACTTCTTTTGAGTAACTCACATTTCGATCTACAGTTCTGCTGAGCTAACTAATAATTGCTAATATAACTACAGTTCCAGGTGAATCTGACTTGGCAGATGTAAAGAAGTTTCTAGCATTATACGAGATTTTTGCTGTGTAGCTAGCTACTGAAATCTGCAAGCCACAACCGAGTTCCTATACGCCATTTATCAGTGAACTACCCAAAAGTTGTATGAACTAGGAGGCACTTCAAGTTTTGAAGTTAATTTGAGCAGGATTTGTCCCCTGGATATATACTTTTTTGAATAATCTAATCCTTTTTGAAAAGTGTATTTCTATGCTTCTATCAAATCTCTTGCTGCTAACTGGACCGCATATGTGTTGGGTGCTCTGATAATTTCCATTCAACTCGTGTTTCCTTTTAGGCCACTTTGTCCTGTGCATCTGCATCTAATACTGTACATTTCAACAGTACTAGAAAAATATAAGAATGGTATTGAACAAATTGCAAATTGGGTATAGTAAATTGGAAATTCCGGTGAAAAAAAGCCCTGTACCTTTTCACATCTCTCTCTAAATTGGAGTACATCATAAAAATTCAATGCAACTACTGCAAAGGCATCTGAATAATTGTTCCCTTTTGTATCACATAAATATTTATGGTTACAGATAATTCCTTTTCATTGAGCTTAGAAGCTCTCTCTCTCTCTTGCGAGAGAGGTTAGAAAGACTCTTGATCTTGATCACAAGTCATCTCAATTTTCTATAATGTCCTATTAGTTGCAAAATTGTTTGATGTTGGAAGTAAAGTTCATTTTGGGGATTTTTCTGGTGTGTTGCTTCCAGCCCGCATACATAATATTTCATTTAGTAGTTCACAAACGGTAGGCTGGATAAATAATGCCTAACAATCTTAGATACTATATAAGTTCCCTGCCATTTTGATGCATAACAATCCTTCGGTATTTTCTTGCTTCAGAAAATCAGTTCTTCTGTTTCTTTTGCATTTTCATAATGATTCTTTCTAATGATTGTATTATTTACAGAAGAAGTTTCAGCACTACCTGTGCCATGATGAGATGATCATTGCTTCCAATCAACCATTAAGGTTTTTACCCGCCCTAGAGATAAAGATATGAGCACTTGTGCCATGCCTTGAAAATTGATATTCTCTTTTGTTATAACAAGTTTATGCTTAATGATCATTTTACCCGGTGTAGTTTTCAATTTATACTTATTTTTTCCCGTTGCATCGCACGGGCACTCTACTAGTCATGAATATTTTAACAAAAATTAAATCTAGCCATGTAATTATATTTCTCACACTTACTTTACTTTACTTATAAATTAATTTAATTCTACACCTACCTACTTTATTCTGGAAAATTTGTATTTTAATTAATTACATAATGTACATTTTTCTCAACTTTTTCTCAATTTTCTCATCTTTTCCCCCCGTTGCAACACACGGGCAAGAAGAAGGGACTATGGGTTGAGCTTGCTGGGCTGAACGTGGTCCAAAGAGAAAAAAAAGGTTTTTATTTAGATTTTTATTTAAATAAATATTGAAATAGTGTTTGTATTATTAAAATTAGCAAATGACCTCTAAAAATTCCGAGAAAATTAATTTAATTCTACACCTACCTACTTGGATACTTAGAAATATCCAAGTATTCCGGAAAATTTGTATTTTTAATTAATTATATAATATAATTTTTTTCTCAACTTTTTCTAAATTTTCTCATCTTTTCTCCCCGTTGCAACGCACGAGCAGTTTTTGTAGTTATTGATAAAAACATCTTGAATTTTTATCTAGAAAAAGTACCATACGTTACAACGGTGAAAAATAAAAGTGCAATAAAGCATTACATTATTAGGATTAAATTTTCGTGACATGTGTCTTTGTAAAGAAAACATATTGAGGTTGTGGGCTTTAGCTGCAACATGGGATTGTGGGCCTTGGGCTGCTGTTTTTGTTACGGGTGAAGGCACACGAGGACAGTAGGAGACAAATGGCAATCCCGGCTTGGTTTGCTTTCGGAAAGATATACACGCGACGGAATCAATCAGAACTGGAGTATGAATAACGTAGGAAACTATTCTGGCAAAAACACCTCCAATTTTTATAATACTAGCATATATACCTGTGCGTTACAACGGGTAAAAATGTTTTGGATCACTGTACATTATACTCTTTTCATAGTTTTGGTTTAGTTTTTTTAGTTGATACGAACTTCGGATGATATTTGTCACGATTGGGTTTTTAATTGATCTTTGATTTTGTGATTTCCCCACTGTACGTGATTAGGATTTTGATTCAATCTCTGATTTTTTTCTTTGACTGGCGTATGCGATGAACACATCACGCGTGCGGGGACGTAGGGCATCGCTCGGTCGGACTTACGGATGAAATTTTTTTTATAGTTCTTCAGGAGTTGAGGGATGTGTCATACCTGGTATAGTATTATAGTTTAGGGACGAATTTCAGATTCGGGGATAAACTCATGTTGTGTTCGGGAGGTGGATTTTCGAACTCCACCTCCTCGCACGAAAAACGTGGTAGTTTATTAATATATAATTAATTAAGTATCAGCAAAAAATAATTTGAAAATTAGATTAATATGTTTTTAAAGCAACTTTTGTATAGATAATTTTTGCGAAAAATGCACCGTTTAGTAGCTTGAGAAGGAAAGAACTTAGCCTTAAGGGACCTAAATTGAACTTATTCCATGCGGAGCGTACACGCGACCCATGAGGCGGCCCAATTGTGTGGCGGCCTGGGAACGGCGGCCCGATGAGGGAGAAGCCGCAGCCGTCTGATCTCATCGATGGTCTCGATTG
The DNA here is from genome assembly GCA_000573905.2 of Oryza punctata. Lineage (NCBI taxonomy): Eukaryota > Viridiplantae > Streptophyta > Magnoliopsida > Poales > Poaceae > Oryza > Oryza punctata. The sequence continues at coordinate 19,399,386 of CM002493.2, read as the reverse complement.
ATCCGGACCTATATAAAAGTTCGGCAACCCTAACCCTAACCTTAAAATCATTTCCTCTCCTTCCTCTCTCTCCAAATGACAGCACTGGCGGCGCCTCTCCCCCTCCACATCATCATGTTGGTCATGCTCATGACAATTAAAGACCGATTTACGAGATACCATCATGAAGTATTAACTGTACTAACCATAAGCCAATATGGGTAATGGCTGGATCTGTATTATAACATGTCCCAACAGGAGGTACCAAGATGCGTTGTTTTAGCATGACAGATAATAAGTCCACAAGTGGCAGATAATAAGACCACAATTGGTTGTGCACTAAGTAGTCTCCCTGTGTAGGTAATTGGCCATCCCACCCAGAGATAGATGCTTAGTGGGTGTCTATTCTCTTGGGCACGTTATGTGAAGGGTATTGTCACAACTCCTTTCCGAAGTACCATGATGGTATTGAGGCGCACGGCAACATATTGTGGGGTTGTGTATTGTGGGTACATTGTACATCTCTAGCCAAACTAAAACTGTTCCAATAACTATGCCCGCGGTTATGGGTGAGCCTAAGAATATTTTTTGTGATTAGTCCCACACTTCACATCAATGATAATGATTGTTGATGATAATCCATTAGCTCCTGTTATGGAGTTTAGATCTGTGTAACCGGTTTGGTTGTTTAGAGATGGTTGGGCCTGTGCAACATTGGTGTGTTGTTAAGTGATTGATTAATATTGTTATTTAATTACTCAATTGTTTTACAATTTTCAAATGTTTGCTAAATGCTGCTTTGGCAAACAAACCATACTATACCCTCCTTTGTTATCCCGTGCACTTGCATATTTGCTACGTGGCTTGTGGAGTATTTCATATACTCACCTTGCAATAATCATCAAATCTCGGTTGTAGAAGTATTTTGAAGGAGAAGATGTTTGGCTTGTACCCCAGTTAAGCTGTCTGTGGGAGTGAGACTGAAGCTATCGCTAGATCATTTGTTCGATGTTGTTTTCTTTTCTTTTGTAAGTATTTAATATTTATATTATGTTGGATCTGTATGTTAAATTATCTATTGATATACCTTGGCTGACGCCTAGATAAGGATTGTATGCACAAATTAGTTCGGAAATTACTAGTGAATTTCCGAGCGTGACAACCATTAAACTTAGTAAATTTAGGGACCTTACAACCAGTGGAATGGGATGTTGTCAAAATACGGGGATATGGGCTTTTGGTAAACCCTAGCCCGATTCCTTTGCTCAATTCCTAAAGGCTTGTTTAATAATATTCCTCACACGTTGTTCCATATTTTGAGGCCTTGTTATGGATTTTGTGACCCTAGAGGTTTTGGTGGCAAAGCAACATGATTATACTGGCCATAACGTGCATCTTGTGGTATCCCCAAAAAAATGATTAGGATCATTATAAACATTTTAAACCGGTGGAGGAATAGGTGGCATAGCAGTAGTAACATAACGTGCATCTTGTGGTATCCCAAAAAAATGATTAGGATCATTATAAACATTTTAAACCGGTGGAGGAATAGGTGGCATAGCAGTAGTAACAGGGGCAACATGTGAAATAGTAGTTGGATAATGGTGTAAAATAAAATTATTCATGATTGGGTCTATCTCTTGGACATGTACCAGGGCACCTGACTGACTGACCCAGGGTTCGGTCTGCCGAGCGGTGCAGTCAGACCGGCCTGTCAGATGGCCAGTTTGGACCAGGACAGGGCCAGTCGGACCGACTAGGGTCTTGGTCAGATCGGCCGCAAGGCTTTGGTTTGGCTCGCCCCGCATAATGAGTTGTATGTATCCCCATTTGTTGCATAGGGGACTCACTAGTACTAGGCAAAGTACTATGTGATGGCAAATTGGCCATGACAAAGCCGAATTTGCAGTTCATAATGGTCTTTACCCTTATATTAAAACAGGAACTAACAGTGACCTCTAATTTATTATTGAAGGTCACATTTATGGTCTCATCTATGAAATTCGCTTTTAAGTTGCTAAACAGGAGGGGATACGTCATTAGGATTTACCTCTCAGAGATGACAATTCGGGGTAGAGGACCATTCCTTCTGGAAACACCTAGCGGGTCTTCATGTAGCTCCGAAGGATCGCCTCCTCCAACGCCTTCTTTTGCTTCTTGAGATCTTGCCCCTATTCCTCGATTAAGTCCTCCATCACGCTTGGTTCTACCTCATCACAGCTTGGCCATGATGTCGATGTAGTCATCCCTAACGGAGTTGCAAAAAATCGTGTTGACGCCTTATTTGATCACACCTACAACACGATCTGCGATCCACCTAAAGCTTTGCGGTGCATGGTGTTGTCAGCCACCTTGACATTGAGAAATCCTTTGATCAACACGTGTTTAGAGATCAAAACCGGCTAGCGGAGCCAATTCAGACAAATAGGGATAAACACCTGATATGACCATGGCTACCATTGATACAACCATTGCTCACATCAAGATCAAGTTGCCCAAGTGCTGGAATTCAATTCGGCCACCTGCTATAGTGCTGACTTCAAATGGCCGCCAAATATTCATACGAGCTCCGTTTTGGGTCTATGAGTACTTAATGGAAAGCTCTCGGAATACTCTTTCCAATGGATCCAGCCTCATCAGCAAATTTCAAATTAGTCGGCTGCAATTGAAGAAACAAGATGTTGCGTCGCCTATAATGGGCCTATGGGCTTGTAACTTTATTTAGGACCCCGGCCCAAGTGGGGCCATGTGGGGTGCGCCCCAACCTGGTGGAGTATGACCCTAGGGACCGCTTGGTCATCCTCCCACCTCCTTAAATAGCTAAGTACCCCTTGAGGGTTTCTCGGGTTTTGTTAGATTAAAATTTAGCCATTGCTACTTGCTTGCAGTGTGCGTGTTGGCTAGACCGCCCGTCTGCTTGTCTTCGGAACTCAAACTTATCGTGTGTATTTAACTCCTATCTACAATATCAAATTGCTTTTTATCTTGTTCTTACTTGTTTCTTCGATTTCCTTGTAGGAATAAGGTTGATCTGCACCGGCAAGATCAACAATCCACGGAGAGGTGTATCGATTGCTAAGGCGTAACACAATAACGTCTTATACGGTTATAGTCGAATCGTCAACGTTTCTCTTAAATCGTAGTTATCACCAATTCACCGAAAGATCGAGCTAATCATAGCCTTGAGCGTATTGATTGGAGCTTAGGGTTTATCAACACCTATCTCGTGGGCGAAACAGATGGTTTTCCGGGTAAACTTACAAAGAGGACTTGCACTCTCGTGGCAAAGACAGGCGGCTTGTAGCGCAAACTGATGAAGATAGATGGACTAGGCTAAAAATAGGCAAAAGGTAGATAATTAAAGAACTATTCAATTGGCTAATTATGTTGTTGTAGATTGTGTCTCAGTTGATCCAGCCATGCCGCTTATAAAGGGGTTGATCTTGACTCCTACAGGACCCTCTCCACGTCCCCCACTAGGTCTACAAACCAATTAGAACTCGAAAAACCCCAAGCAAAGAAATCCGAGAACCAATAAAACTGGACTAGGAGTCGGACTCCGCTAGTCTAACCGGCCACATGCCACCGATTAGACCAACCCCGCACCGTCGGTCTGGCAAGTTCTATGGTCGAGGTCAAACCGGTCTCACGCAGCAAATGGGGTCCTTTCCAAATTCAGCTTGTTTTTCTATTTTTGCTTTAGGTGTTAAATTTGGGTGTTAACAACTTCCTTCTAATGATGCGAAGAGTTACTTCTATTTTTCTATTTTCTAGAATTACTTTCTCCTAGTAGTGTAGTTACTTCTAGTACTGTCGTGAAGAGTAATTTTCCTTTAGTAGTATAGTTACTTCTAATACCATGAAAAAATACTTCTAGTTCTCTTAGAGTTCCTAGATGACGCTAAATTACTTTTTCCAAAAAATAATATAGTCAATACTTAAAATAAAAAAAATTTGTTTACTTGTGAATCATCTTCATATTTTACTTCACATAGTCCAACATCGTCCACTGTGGTTTACTGTTAATGCTATTGTGGATATTATGGTACCCATATACCCACAAACATGGAATATCCGACTGGATAATAGGGGTATATTATGTAAATAGAATATGATATGTATTAGGATTCGGGTATGATATTATTTTGTGCGGCAAGTTAGAACCCGGATACCTAGCTTGATAAGATTGTATACCAATTATGGAGATCAAGACCGTATCGGACTAGATCTCATCTTGTAATCCTCATCCTCCGGGTATATAAGGAGGATAGGGGACCCCTTGGGGACATAGGCTTTTCATAAGATCAATACACGAGTAGGGTATTACTTCTTCATGAAGGCCTGAATCTGTCTAAATCTTTTATCTCATAACCCATCTACTTTTCTAGCTTGATAGCCACCCCCTTTTTCTATTGCCGAAATCTAGTTTCGACAGTTGGCGCGCCAGGTAGGGGTGCGTCAAGTTCATCGCCGATCAAGTAGGATGGGATCTTCATCAGGCATCGATGACTTCGCCTTTCCTCCCGGGCAGGCGTACCGCTTCGGCAGCTTCGACTTCATCACCGATGACTTCGGCAAGATATCTCTCTCCGACTCGGTTTCAAACCAGTTGGAGGTAGATCGCATCTCTTGGCCACTCGGGTTACCGAATATGGCCAGGATCAGCACCAAGACGCAGTCGGGAGCAGATCGCATCTCTCTACCGCTCGGGTTACCGAACGTGGCTGAGATTAGCATCAAGATCTATTCTCGCTGCATGACGGCAATCAACTTCAGGAGTACGACTACATCGACATCGTTTTCTCCGGCAAGAACACCTCGAGACGATCAAATCTACCCCACTATCACCATGGAGTTACCAGTGGATCCGGTCAATGGGTCCGGCTTCAGGGACGTCAACGTCGTTCTACCAAAGCTTGGATCCTGTTCCTCTACTGAACTCGCCACCTACGCTAGCTCCTCGGAGGAAAGCGTACACGGTAACCCACCCGACACCGACGCTGCAGACGATGCCACTTCAGACGACAACTACACACCGGTTTTCAACGGCATTTTCATGGCCAACAACGAAACTGATGCTGAGGTAGCTACAAGATTACAAGCAGAAGAAGCAGCCCGAGTCGGACAAGAAAGAATTCAACTAGAGCGAGAACGCGCCCGACTTCAAGAAGACAGAGCGAAACTCGAACAAGAGCGCCAAGCCCAAGCAGACCAAGAGCAACAACGCAGGGAAGCTGAAGAAGCAAGACGCCGAGAAGACGAAGAACGAAGAAACCGAGATCTGGCAGCAGCGGGACGCAGGGCAAGGGATGCAATCGGGCAAACAGTGGTCGACAACACCAACATTTTCCTTACACCGCAGCAAAATGCAGTCGGCGCAGTCACACTCCTTGACACGCTAGTCGCAGTTGCACCACCTCATATCACTCCATTAATAAATCAAGTCAAGACCTTGGTGGCAGCAACAGTGCCACGCGCCGAATCCAGTCGGTGGCCTAGCCAATCAACTTCAAAAGCGCCGAGTGGCAGTCGCGCCCCTCCGTCAAGAGTCAGAGACAGCAGAAGCAAGACCAACTCACGCGCCGACCACCACAGCGGAGCACACCGAGATCAGTCAGTCCATTCGCCTCCAGCTAACTTAGCCCGACCGCCACATCATGCCAGAGATCGGCGGATTCAATCCGACTACCACAGTCCTCCCAGGGCTTCAATCGACCTGAGGGACACCCTCAATCAAAGACGACGAGAGAGGGGTATCACAATCCAAGATGACGACGATTGCGACGGGGTTCTAGCTTTCACCAGTGATCTGCGTCGAGTGAATTGGCCAACTGGTTTCAAGCCGACCGGCATCGAGAAGTATGATGGTAAAACCGATCCAGAATCATGGTTAACCGTCTACACGCTCGCAATTCACGTAGCAGGAGGAGACAGCAAAGTCATGGCAAACTACCTTCCGGTCGCGCTGACTGATTCAGCCAGAAATTGGCTCGCTAGACTCCTAAGAGGCACGATCGACACTTGGAGCGAACTTCGCGACCACTTCGTCGCCAACTTCCAGGGCACTTTTGAGCGTCCTGGGACCCACTTCGAGCTATACAACATCGTCCAGAAGCCGGACGAAACTCTTAACGAGTATATACGGTGTTTCTCCGAGAAGCGCAACAAGATCTCCGATATCACCGACGACAATATCATCGCCGCATTCACACGAGGGCTACGCAATGATCTCCTGATTGGAAAATTCAGCCGCAAACCTCCAAGGACAGTCAAGCAGATGTTTGAGAAGGCAACCGAGTACGCCAAGTCCGACGACGCTGTCAAAGCATCAAAGCAGTCGGCGGGAACCTGGAAGAAGAAGGAGCATGACGCCACACCAGGGCCCAGTGGGAGCAACACAAAGCACAGAGAACACAAGCGCAAACCTGAGGAGCTAGTCGCCACAACTTCAAATCAGAACTACTAGAGCCAGCGCCCTCGAGTCAACTCCTACGACAAGATCATGAACGGTTCGTGCACGCATCATCCCGGCAAGGGGCACGCGGCCAAGGATTGCTTCATCTACAAACAATTTGCGGAGAAATATGCCGCCCAAGTCAAGAAACCAACCGAAGGAGAAGACACTTCCACACAGAAGAAGAAAGACGACGAGGAGCCAAGCCAAGGAGCGTATCAAGACCCCAGGAGCGAGCTCAACCACATTTTTGGCGGCCCACTCGCCTACGAGTCCAAGAGGAAGCAGAAGATCACCGACAGAGAGGTCAACGCGGCGCAACCCGCAACCCCCCAGTACTTGCGATGGTCGGAGGTTCCAATCAAGTTTGACCGCTCGGATCATCCCGACCGAGTGGTCCACCCGGGGCGGTACCCCCTGGTTCTAGACCCAGTTGTTCGCAACGTCAAGCTCAAGCGTACCCTCATCGACGGTGGCAGCGCACTCAACATCCTCTTCGCCAAGACTCTCGACGAGATGCAGATTCCCCGATCCGAGATGAAGCCGAGTAACACCCCCTTTCACGGAGTCATCCCGGGGCTATCTTCAACATCACTCAGCCAAATCACCCTCCCAGTGACCTTGGGACCAAGGAGAATTTCCGGACAGAGAGCATCAGCTTCGAGGTGGCCGACTTCGAGACCGCGTACCACGCTATTCTTGGTCGCCCGGTGTTAGCCAAGGTCATGGCGATTCCCCACTACACCTACATGATGATGAAGATGCCAGGGCCGCGTGGAGTCATATCCTTACGGAGCGACGTCAAACAAGCCGCGAGTTGGCCCAGTCTCGTGAGAGATCACTTGGCTAGCAGGAAGTCCGACTAGCTGCATCAACATCAGAAGACGGTGAAATCCCAGTCGGCAAGGTGGCTAAAACCGGAGAAGGCGATGCCAAGACAAAGAAGATTCCCCTGGATCCTTCTGATCCTACCAAAACTGTTGTAATAGGCGCTGAGTTAGATAGCAAATAGGAAAGCGCGCTCATCACCTTTCTTCAAGCTAATAAAGATATATTTCCTTGGAAACCATCTGATATGCCTGGTATTCCTAGAGAGGTGATTGAGCACTCTTTAAATGTAAGAGAAGACGCAAAACCTATCAAACAACTACTCCGCCGATTCGCACAGGACAGAAGAGAAGCTATCAAGGAGGAACTCACCAAGCTGTTAGCAGCAGGGTTTATCAAGGAAGTTTATCATCCCGACTGGCTAGCTAACCCGGTATTGGTTCGCAAAAAGACTGGACAATGGCGTATGTGCGTCGACTACACAGATTTAAACAAGACTTGCCCCAAAGATCCCTTCGGTTTACCCAGGATAGATCAAATGGTGGATTCAACAGCCGGCTGTGAGCTACTTAGTTTTCTTGACTGTTACTCGGGTTACCACCAGATCAGCCTCAAGGAGTCCGACTGCTTGAAGACTTCATTCATCACTCCGTTCGGTGCCTACTGCTATATCACCATGCCTTTTGGGTTGAAGAACGCAGGGGCTACATATCAACGCATGATTCAGCGATGCCTAGCAACACAACTCGGACGAAATGTGGAAGCATATGTCGACGACGTTGTCATCAAGACCAAGCAGAAGGACGACTTGATTCAAGATCTGGAGGAGACATTTGCCAACATACGCGCCTTCAGGATGAAGCTCAACCCTGAGAAATGCACCTTCGGGGTACCGTTAGGAAAACTACTCGGATTCATGGTTTCTCAGAGAGGAATTGAAGCCAACCCGGAGAAAATCAATGCCATATTAAATATGAAGCCACCGAGTTCTCAGAAGGATGTCCAGAAGCTTACAGGATGCATGGCTGCTCTTAGCAGATTCGTTTCAAGACTTGGAGAACGTGGAATGCCTTTTTTCAAGTTGCTCAAGAAGACCGACGACTTTCAATGGACACTAGAAGCGCAAACAGCATTTGACAACTTCAAGACCTTCTTGACAACTCAGCCGGCGCTAGCTTCACCAATGCCGCAAGAACCACTACTGCTTTACGTATCTGCAACTGCAAAGGTGGTGAGCACAGTTTTAGTCGTTGAGCGTGAAGAGGATGACCGTACCCAGAAAGTTCAAGTGCAGAAGCTGTTGTATGGAGTTATAATCACGGTCAGAAAGTTGGCTCATTATTTCCAAAGCCACCCAGTCACGGTCGTCACATCTTTTCCACTCGGCGAAATCCTCCGCAATAAGGAAGTCACTGGTCGCATCGCAAAGTGGGCCCTAGAGTTGATGCCTCTGGACATAACTTTCAAACCTCGAGTTTCTATTAAATCCCAAGTGCTAGCCGACTTCGTTGCCGAGTGGACCGAGTGCCAAGAAGACGTTCCTGCCGAAAAAATCGAGTACTGGACAATGCACTTTGATGGATCAAAAAGAATTTCAGGATGTGGAGCAGGGGTTGTTCTGATTTCCCCGACTGGAGAACGCCTCAGCTATGTTTTATGGATTCACTTTCCAGCATCCCACAACGTGGCGGAATACGAAGCACTCCTGCATGGATTACGGATCACCATATCCCTAGGGATTCGCAGGCTCATAGTTCGTGGGGATTCTCAGCTTGTGGTCAACCAAGTAATGAAAGACTGGACCTGCCTCGACGACAACATGGCGGCCTACCGACAAGAAGTGCGCAAGCTTGAAGACAAATTTGATGGTTTAGAGTTAACTCATGTTCTCCGTCACAACAATGAAGCAGCCGACCGACTGGCTAATTTCGGTTCAAAAAGAGAAGCAGCCCCATCGGATGTTTTCGTCGAGCATCTCCACCAACCCACGGTTTCGAATCAATCAACCGCTAAAGACGAGTCTGGAGAACAAGTTTTGCTGCTTGACGCCGACTGGAGGACACCTTTCATCAAGTACCTCATGGATCAAGAATTGCCTCCCGACAAGAATGAAGCCGAACGAATTCAACGCCGCTCCAAGACTTATGCCCTCGTTGGGGACGACTTGTACAAGAAAAGCCCTTCAGGAATATTGCAAAGATGCATCTCTATTGAAGACGGCGTGCAACTTCTAAATGACATTCACTCGGGAATATGAGGGAATCACGCGGCAGCAAGAACCTTAGTCGGGAAGGTATATCGACAAGGCTTTTTCTGGCCTACAGCAGTCAGCGATGCCGATAAAATTGTTCGCACATGTGAAGGTTGTCAATTCTTTGCGAAGCAAACCCACTTGCCAGCACAGGAGTTACAAACTATTCCCCTTTCTTGGCCTTTCGCGGTTTGGGGACTGGACATGGTGGGCCCATTCAAAAGGGCGCAAGGCGGATACACCCATCTGTTTGTTGCAGTGGACAAATTCTCCAAGTGGATCGAGGCGAAACCGGTGGCGACCATCACTGCGGATAAGGCGCGACTTCTTCATCAACATCGTTCATCGCTTTGGCGTACCGAACCGGATTATCACGGACAACGGAACCAAGTTTACTGGTGGCGTTTTCAAGGATCGACTTTGGTATCAAAATTTGCTATGCATCAGTCGCTCACCCAATGAGCAATGGTCAAGTTGAGCGTGCAAACGGCATGGTACTTCAAGGGATCAAGGCTCGAGTTTTTGACAGACTGCGTCCGTATGCTAGCCGGTGGACAGAAGAGTTACCTTCAGTTTTGTGGTCACTACGTACAACCCCGAGTCGGGCCACAGGTGTCACGTCCTGAAAATCGCCTAATTTGATAATTCATTCTTTAATGCATTTTTTAGAAATTATTTTAAAAGCCTACAAGGTAAACTCTAATAATATAGGAAACATCGCAACATAAAATTGTGTTAGATAAAATCTCATTAAATACTTTGCTTGTTTATCTATTTTCTAGATTTTTCTAGGAATTATTTGAGCAAGGAAAGTATTTTTAATAAATGAAATATCATTTCACGAATTGTTTTAATTGAAAAAGTTTTTAAATCTTTCCCTAAGCCATTGGGCTGATTCCAGCCCATCTCTCTCTCCTTGGGGGCGTGGCTGTGCAGCCCAGTCGGCCCAGCTGAGCCTCCCTTTCTCTTTCTTTCTTTGTTCTATTCTCAGTCGGCCCAAGACAGAAAGTCTACCTCCCTCTGCACTGTTCATCTTCAACCTCCAGACAGCCGAACTGAACCCGATCTGGCTCGGTTTTTCCCTTCCAAATCTGGCTTTTTCTCTTGTGTTTTCCTAAAATTAGTTGAGGGGATTTGTTTCCATTATCTTCTTCTATCCTTTCCCCCAAAAATCCGATTTTATCCCTTTGTTTTCGATGCGAATTCGGATTCGTTTTCAAGTTTATCTCTCCAAACTAACCATCGGATTTTCCGGTTCAAATCCTCTCATTTGGAGGCCGATCTCCCTCACCCATGCCTATAAATAGCATCCCCTAGTCGTCCTCTTCCGTTTGCCCCAAGTTTTAGCCGCAGCCGTCGCTTGTAGCGCCGCCGCCACGTGAGCCCTAGCGCCGTCGCCGCCGTAGCCACTTCAGCCGCGTCGCGCCGTCGCTGTGGTCGTCGCTGCCGCCTTCCGTCGCCACCGTTGGGTTCGCAGCAAGGAGAGGAAGCCCGGCCACCCCGTCGCAGCTACTGCATCCCGTCGGAAAGCCGTCGTCGCCGTCGACCCGAAGCCGACGCCTTTGGTAGCTCGTCGCCGGCCGTTTTCTGTCATCGTTTGTCGTCGCCGTCACCACCGGTGGGTTCCTCTCGTCGTGCTCGCTACGATGGTGCCCTCTGTTTGCACCGTTGTGCCTTTGTTCACCGGTGGTTGTGTGGTACAGAACCATGCCCGGCAGTGATGTCATCGTGACATCATAAATCCTTTATTTAAATCGTAATAATTTTCTTTATTGGGTGAAAACTGATTAAACTTCGGAAATTCATAACTAAATCATCGTAACTCGGATTCAAGTGGTTCAAGTTGCTAAATTCATCTAAAATCGAGATCTACATGATAAAAATATCCACATGTACTGTTTATGCTTGTTTTTTACTGTTTTGTTGATTTTGTTCATTCGCTTTAGTTTCGGATGTTCCGGAGGAGAGCGTTTACGTTGAGGAAGGTTCGGAAGTGTTTCAAGAAGCTCAAGGCAAGTAACACAGATCCCAAACAACCCTTTGAGCATGTTGAACCCGTTTAAAGCTAATGTTTTATTTCAACTTATGCATTATTTTTCGAATGTCATCGGGTGGCGAGCCTTTCCCAATTAATTATGGCCGAAGATGACTTTATTTTCCTATGGGTTATAATTTGATTAGCTAGAACCTTATATATTGGTTTGGTTCAGCTATATGCTATATATGTATTTGCTTAGCCATGCTTAGAAACATAAGCTCATTAATGGGATGAATCATACTACATTATTAATCATGGTTATATTTAATGGTAGCTCACGATGGTCAATCGTGTTATGGTAATTGATAATTAAAATTTGATTAATGGTGGGTTGTGAGCACATGGTTTTGATGGTCGTGCTCATGGCAATTAAGGACCGGTTCACGAGCTGCTGTTGTGAAACATTAACCGTGCCAACCACAAGCCAGCGTGGGCAACGGCTTTACCTTTTGTATAGCATGGTTCATTATGGGGTGCCAGACTGTGAAGCGGCGAGAAGTCCATGGGGGTCGCTGGGGAGTCCATGCCTCTGGTTGTAGAGGGGGTGATTATGATCCAGGAATGGTGCACTGTGGTGAGTTGTGTTGTGCGAGGGGTATTGTCACAGTTCCTTTCCGAGGTACCGTGGTGGTATTGAGGCGCATGGTGACATGTTGTGGAGCTGTGTCTTGTGGGTACAGTGGTACATCTCTGGCCAGAGTAAAACTATTCGAATAGCCGTGCCCGCGGTTATGGGTGGGTCTAACAATGTTTTTCGTGATTAGTCTCACTCTACTCATCACTGGTGGTAATAATGTGATAATTAATTTGACTCCTGGTTTGGAATGGTATATTCTTGGTATGGAGGTTTGATTTGTACAACTGGGGTTGGTTGTTCATATGAGGTTGGGTCTATGCAACACGGGAGTGTTGTATAGTGTTTATTTAATGCTGCTTAATTACTTAACTATTTTACTATTCTCTCAAATGTTTATTAAATGTTGTTTATGCAAATAAGCTATATTATGCCATCCTTTGTTATCCTGTGCACTTGCATATTTGCTGTGTGGCTTGTTGAGTATGTCATATGCTCATTCTTGCAATATTCATTCATCAGAGGAGGAGTATTTCAGCGAAGGTGATGATCTGGAGGATTAGGTTTTGTTCGGGTCAAGTTGCTTGTGGAGTGGAGTCGCCATAGTTGTTTAGTCTTCTGTTTTTATTTTTCCCGCTGCATAGAATTTTATTCCTTGAGAGGAACTATCCACCTCTGTAATAATTTATTATCTTGCGAATAATTAGCTGTTTGATAGTACTCCATTATCAATTTGTTATTGTGTGCCTCGACTGATTCCTGGACGAGGATTTAACACACATATAAGCGTTTGGAATTTTGGATAGAAATTCCGGGTGTGACAAGTTGGTATCAGAGCCACCTTGACCTTAGGACAAGCCAAATGGTAAACCTTAAGTAGCCTTCAAAATATTTTGAAAAGTAGAACTGCTCTTCTCTCTATTCTCTTATAAATTAATTAAGTTGGCAGTACAGGCAAGGTTAGGTACAAACTTTTCTTGAAAAAAAAACTTTACTGTTCAGGGTATTAAATAGTTTAATTTTATGGATTTCATTGGTTAGTCAGCACTGTACATCTATTATGGTACCGATTCAATCAAGATAGCACTACTACTCATCCCTGTTAATGGTGACACTGTACCGTGCTTATGGTAGAACCTAAGTATTTTAGTTTTATTTTATTCATTTGTCTAAAGCAGTTTATCTCTGTCCAATGTTGATTTTTTTTTCCAAAACAAAAAAAATTTGTTTCGTTCTGTTCTCGCGAGTACTGTACAGGAAGAAAAATATTTACTTCTTTTTGTCTACTTCCAAAGTCTATACTCCTGTTTAAATAGAATTCTCGAAAAAAAAGAAGTTCTGAAAAAAATGAATTTGTTTTGGAAAATTTATATTTCGGTCAGAAAAGAAAAAAAATTCGAAATTCAATTAAAAAAAAGAAAATGAGTTCTGTTTGCTCCTTTTCTTTTATTTTTCTCTCTGGTTCAAATCAGCTGAGTCTAGATTGTGCGGCTAACTTAAGAACATGCATTAATTCTTCCCTTCTATGTTCCTTTAGATGCCGCCCCATCCGCCGGAAAGCTTGATCGATGTGGCCGGATTCGTCAGGGAGCTGAGAATGATGGCATTTGAAGTAGGCTACGACGTTGCCCCTGAGTATTGTCAAATTCCCCATGACCCCAACGAGGAGGAGTGTCGGGTTCGGGTGACGTTGACTAGTGATCGTGAAGACCTTCCGTCGATACAGTTTGAAGCTGGAGGAAGAAGGTATAGTCATGCTTGTCAGGAGGCTGCCTTGGTGGCCATTGGAGAGCTTCGTCATCGCTTTGATGAGGAGTTAGATTCATCAGCTTTCCGGTACCATCCACACAAGCCTCATGATCAAGACTATGGAGAATACAACTGCCCTGAAGATGAAGATAGCATCACCCTGAAGCATGCCGTATATATGCTTTGCGCCATGGATGCAGTTGGCGTGGAGCGGGAGAAAGCAGCTCATGAGAGAGAAAACTGGAACCGTGGCAGGATTTGCAAGCTTGAGAGCAAGGTGTACCGCCTGCAGAAGGAACTAGCCGAGCTTAAGGGAGAAGCACCGCCGCCAGCACCCAAGCTTCGTCTCACCGCAAGGAAGAGAACCCGTCCACCACCTCGTATTCAGTTGGCTTCGAAGACTCATGTGGTGGGAGATGCTGTGCTTGATCATGCTGAACCTATCATCCATGTCATAAGTGATGATGAAGAGGAGGAAGACCCAGAAGAAAGAGAGCCAGCTACTCCAGAGGAAGAAGATCCATCTCTTCGTTCCGACGCAAGGAGAGATTAGTTGCTTAGTTAGACCTTTGCCGTAGTTCGCTGTGTTAGTTTGCTTGCTTAAGTTTGCTTGTGCGTGTGTGGGTTTAGCGTGTTGCTTACATCATTGGTGGGATGTAACTACATGAGTTTAGTTCTTTTGCTTGTCAGAGAGTAAGTTAGCTGGTGAGATAGTGTTAATTCAATTTAAATGTAATCATACACAGTTAAGAGCAATATAGAATTTAAATTAATTAAAGCTCCCCGTTCTAAGGGTATCTCTCCATCGTTCTTTCCTTTTGCCCGTGCTTTTCTTCAGATGGTGAACACCCGCACTGGAAGTGGAAGTGGAAGTGGTCACAATGAAGGCGATCCCACACTTGCCCAAGTTTTGGCTCAGCAAACTCAGTTGATTAATCTACTAGTGCAGCAAGCGCAGAACCAGCAGGCAAATAACAACAATCAACCACCACCTCCACAGAACAAGTTGGCAGATTTTCTACGTGTGAGACCACCTACCTTCTCAAGCACCACTAACCCAGTAGAGGCAGGTGATTGGCTGCATGCTGTTGAAAAGAAGTTAGATTTGATTCAGTGCACAGAGCAGGAGAAGGTTTCCTTTGCTTCGCATCAGTTGCATGGTCCAGCTGCTGAGTGGTGGGATCACTTTCGTCAAAACAGAGCTGCGGGAGAGCCTATCACTTGGCGGGAGTTTACTGATGCTTTCAAGAAGACACATATACCATCAGGTGTTGTGGCACTTAAGAAGAGAGAGTTTAGAGCACTCAATCAGGGATCCCGTTCTGTCACAGAGTACCTCCATGACTTTAATCGCTTAGCTCGCTATGCCCCAGAAGATGTTCGCACTGATGAAGAACGTCAGGAGAAGTTTTTAGAGGGACTGAATGATGAGTTGTCTTATGCATTGATGGCTATGGAATACCGGGATTTCCAGCAGTTGGTGGACAAGGCGATTTGCCAAGAAGACAAGTACAATAGGATGGAACAGAAGAAGCGTAGGGCTGCTCATTTCAAGGCTCAACAGGGTAGTAGCCAGCGGCCGCGCATTGCTGTGGGACCTCAAGCCGCACCATACCCACAGGGAGGATCCTCTTCAGTTGCTCGCCCTCAACGTCAGTTCTACAACAACAACACTGGTAATCGCAGCAACGATAATCGTAATGTGGTCACTCGTCCTGTAGCAACTCCAACTCTGAATCAGCCTGTCAGGAAGGAACATGGAAGTAAGCCAGGGGTGTGCTTCAATTGTGGTGATCCAGGACATTATGCTGATAAGTGTCCAAAGCCTCGGCGTGTGAAGACTGCTCCTGTCCAGAACAACTCAAATGCTCCAGCACCGAAGGCTCGTGTTAATCACGTTACAGCTGCAGAAGCCCAGAATGCACCTGATGTGGTTTTGGGTACGTTTCCTGTTAACTCTATACCCACAACTGTGCTTTTTGATTCCGGTGCTACACATTCCTTTTTGTCTAAAAGTTTGGCGAGCAATCATGGGATGGAAGTTATTAGTCTTGGGAGGCCTTTACTAGTTAATACCCCAGGCAATCAAGTACCCTCAACACAGTACTGTCCTTCTATTATTATAGAAATAGAAGGAATTCCTTTCCCATCGAAACTTATCTTTCTAGAATCCAAAGATCTTGATGTTATCTTAGGGATGGATTGGCTAACCCGCCACCGAGGAGTTATAGATTGTGCTAACCGTAAGGTGACTTTAACCAGTAGCAGTGGGCAAACAGTGTCTTTCTTTGTGTCCTCTCTTAGATCTCATGGTTTGACTTTAAATCAAGTTGCTTTGCAAGAGATCCCAATAGTACAAGACTATCCAGATGTGTTCCCTGAGGATTTGCCAGGTATGCCACCTAAGAGAGACATAGAGTTCCGGATAGACTTGGTACCTGGAACCACCCCTATCCATAAGAGACCGTACAGAATGGCAGCTAATGAGTTAGCAGAGGTAAAGAGACAGGTGGATGATTTGCTTCAGAAGGGTTATATCAGACCCAGTACTTCACCGTGGGGAGCACCAGTCATCTTTGTGGAGAAGAAAGATCATACTCAGAGAATGTGTGTGGATTATCGAGCGTTGAATGAGGTCACTATCAAGAATAAGTACCCTCTACCTAGGATTGATGATCTGTTTGATCAACTGGAAGGTGCTACAGTTTTCTCCAAGATAGATCTTCGTTCCAGATATCACCAACTTCGAATCCGTGAGGAGGATATACCAAAGACCGCCTTTACAACACGGTATGGTTTGTTCGAGTGTACTGTTATGTCATTTGGACTCACTAATGCCCCGGCCTTTTTCATGAACTTGATGAACAAAGTGTTTATGGAATATATGGATAAGTTTGTCGTGGTGTTTATTGATGATATCCTTATCTACTCCAAGACAAAAGAGGAACATGAAGAGCATCTTCGTCTTGCTCTAGAGAAACTACGTGAGCATCAGCTCTATGCCAAGTTCAGTAAATGTGAATTTTGGTTGCCTGAAGTGAAGTTCCTTGGTCATGTAATCTCAGCTGGAGGAGTTGCCGTGGATCCAAGCAATGTGGAGTCAGTGCTAAATTGGAAGCAACCTAAGACGGTTTCAGAAATTCGCAGTTTCCTTGGTCTTGCGGGGTACTACCGCAGGTTTATTGAGAACTTCTCAAAGATTGCTAGACCAATAACTCGACTGCTTCAGAAGGATGTGAAGTATAAGTGGACGGATGAGTGTGAGCAGAGTTTTCAAGAATTGAAGAAAAGGCTAGTGACTGCGCCAGTGTTAGTCTTGCCAGATCCAAAGAAAGGTTTTCAAGTGTATTGTGATGCATCTAGACTTGGTTTGGGTTGTGTTTTAATGCAAGATGGGAAGGTGGTTGCCTATGCATCTAGGCAGTTACGCCCTCATGAGAATAACTATCCAACACATGATCTAGAGTTGGCAGCTGTGGTTCATGCATTGAAGATTTGGCGTCATTACCTTTTTGGTAACCGTACGGAGATTTATACGGATCATAAAAGTTTAAAGTACATTTTCACTCAACCTGATCTGAACATGCGTCAACGAAGATGGTTAGAGTTGATCAAGGATTATGATATGGAAATTCATTATCATCCAGGAAAAGCAAATGTTGTAGCAGATGCTCTCAGCAGGAAAAGCTACTGCAATATGTCAGAAGGATGACACCTACCTTGGGAGTTATGTCAGGAATTAGAAAAGTGGAACTTGGGAATAGTCAACAAAGGTTTTGTGGCCACTTTAGAAGCTCAACCTACTCTTTTTGATCAAGTTAGAGAGGCTCAAGTGAATGATCCTGATATCCAAGAAATCAAGAAGAATATGAGAAGAGGAAAAGCCATCGGTTATTTAGAAGATGAGCAAGGAACTGTGTGGCTAGGAGAAAGAATTTGTGTGCCTGACAATAAGGAGTTGAAGGATACTATCATGAAAGAAGCTCATGAAACTTTGTATTCCATTCATCCTGGGAGCACTAAGATGTATCAAGACCTGAAGCAACAATTCTGGTGGGCCAGCATGCGACGAGAGATAGCGGAATATGTGGCTCTATGTGATGTGTGTCAGCGAGTCAAGGCGGAGCATCAGAAGCCAGCCGGTCTGCTGCAACCGTTGAAGATACCAGAGTGGAAATGGGAGGAAATAGGGATGGACTTCATCACCGGTCTACCCAGAACGTCGGCAGGACATGATTCTATTTGGGTAGTGGTTGACAGGCTTACTAAAGTTGCTCATTTCATACCTGTCAAAACAACCTACTCAGGAAAAAAGCTCGCAGAGTTATATATGGCAAGAGTTGTATGTTTTCATGGTGTTCCCAAGAAAATAGTGTCAGACAGAGGTAGTCAGTTTACTTCGAAGTTTTGGCAGAAGCTACAAGATGAGATGGGTACTCGTTTGAATTTTAGTACTGCCTATCACCCTCAAACTGATGGTCAGACAGAAAGAGTGAATCAAATTTTAGAAGACATGTTGAGAGCCTGTGTTCTAGATTTCGGTGGAAGTTGGGATAAGAATCTGCCGTATGCTGAATTCTCTTATAACAACAGTTATCAAGCTAGTCTTCAAATGGCTCCATATGAAGCATTGTATGGTCGGAAGTGTCGTACACCGCTTCTTTGGGATCAAACCGGTGAGCATCAAGTTTTTGGGACAGACATATTGCGAGAGGCGGAAGAGAAAGTGAAGACTATCCATGAAAGGTTGCGTGTTGCCCAGTCGCGTCAAAAGAGCTATACGGACAATCGACGCAGGGATTTGACTTTCGAAGAAGGGGATTATGTGTACCTACGGGTTACCCCGCTGCGGGGAGTTCATCGTTTTCAAACCAAAGGAAAATTGGCACCGCGATTTGTGGGACCTTATAAGATTGTGAGTCGGAGAGGTGAAGTAGCTTATCAACTAGAGTTGCCTCCATCAATGGCGGGAATACATGACGTGTTCCATGTATCGCAGTTGAAGAAATGTTTGCGTGTACCTACGGAAGGTGCAGATCCTGAGCATATAGAGCTTCAAGAAGATTTAACTTATGTTGAGAAGCCAGTCCGAATTTTGGAGGTAAATGAGAGAAACACCAGGAATCGCGTCATACGGTTTTGTAAGGTTCAGTGGAGCAATCATTCAGAAGAAGAAGCCACTTAGGAGTGAGAAGATGAACTGAAGTCAGCTCATCCTCATCTTTTTGCTAGTTCTTCTGAATCTCGAGGACGAGATTCCGTTTAAGGGGGGTAGGTTTGTCACGTCCTGAAAATCGCCTAATTTGATAATTCATTCTTTAATGCATTTTTTAGAAATTATTTTAAAAGCCTACAAGGTAAACTCTAATAATATAGGAAACATCGCAACATAAAATTGTGTTAGATAAAATCTCATTAAATACTTTGCTTGTTTATCTATTTTCTAGATTTTTCTAGGAATTATTTGAGCAAGGAAAGTATTTTTAATAAATGAAATATCATTTCACGAATTGTTTTAATTGAAAAAGTTTTTAAATCTTTCCCTAAGCCATTGGGCTGATTCCAGCCCATCTCTCTCTCCTTGGGGGCGTGGCTGTGCAGCCCAGTCGGCCCAGCTGAGCCTCCCTTTCTCTTTCTTTCTTTGTTCTATTCTCAGTCGGCCCAAGACAGAAAGTCTACCTCCCTCTGCACTGTTCATCTTCAACCTCCAGACAGCCGAACTGAACCCGATCTGGCTCGGTTTTTCCCTTCCAAATCCGGCTTTTTCTCTTGTGTTTTCCTAAAATTAGTTGAGGGGATTTGTTTCCATTATCTTCTTCTATCCTTTCCCCCAAAAATCCGATTTTATCCCTTTGTTTTCGATGCGAATTCGGATTCGTTTTCAAGTTTATCTCTCCAAACTAACCATCGGATTTTCCGGTTCAAATCCTCTCGTTTGGAGGCCGATCTCCCTCACCCATGCCTATAAATAGCATCCCCTAGTCGCCCTCTTCCGTTTGCCCCAAGTTTTAGCCGCAGCCGTCGCTTGTAGCGCCGCCGCCACGTGAGCCCTAGCGCCGTCGCCGCCGTAGCCACTTCAGCCGCGTCGCGCCGTCGCTGTGGTCGTCGCTGCCGCCTTCCGTCGCCACCGTTGGGTTCGCAGCAAGGAGAGGAAGCCCGGCCACCCCGTCGCAGCTGCTGCATCCCGTCGGAAAGCCGTCGTCGCCGTCGACCCGAAGCCGACGCCTTTGGTAGCTCGTCGCTGGCCGTTTTCTGTCATCGTTTGTCGTCGCCGTCACCACCGGTGGGTTCCTCTCGTCGTGCTCGCTGCGATGGTGCCCTCTGTTTGCACCGTTGTGCCTTTGTTCGCCGGTGGTTGTGTGGTGCAGAACCATGCCCGGCAGTGATGTCATCATGACATCATAAATCCTTTATTTAAATCGTAATAATTTTCTTTATTGGGTGAAAACTGATTAAACTTCGGAAATTCATAACTAAATCATCGTAACTCGGATTCAAGTAATTCAAGTTGCTAAATTAATCTAAAATCGAGATCTACATGATAAAAATATCCACATGTACTGTTTATGCTTGTTTTTTACTGTTTTGTTGATTTTGTTCATTCGCTTTAGTTTCGGACGTTCCGGAGGAGAGCGTTTACGTTGAGGAAGGTTCGGAAGTGTTTCAAGAAGCTCAAGGCAAGTCACACAGATTCCAAACAACCCTTTGAGCATGTTGAACCCGTTTAAAGCTAATGTTTTATTTCAACTTATGCATGATTTTTCGAATGTCATCGGGTGGCGAGCCTTTCCCAATTAATTATGGCCGAAGATGACTTTATTTTCCTATGGGTTATAATTTGATTAGCTAGAACCTTATATATTGGTTTGGTTCAGCTATATGCTATATATGT
This sequence comes from Oryza punctata, assembly GCA_000573905.2. Classification (NCBI taxonomy): domain Eukaryota; kingdom Viridiplantae; phylum Streptophyta; class Magnoliopsida; order Poales; family Poaceae; genus Oryza; species Oryza punctata. The sequence continues at coordinate 19,378,621 of CM002493.2, read as the reverse complement.
ATTTGCTTAGCCATGCTTAGAAACATAAGCTCATTAATGGGATGAATCATACTACATTATTAATCATGGTTATATTTAATGGTAGCTCACGATGGTCAATCGTGTTATGGTAATTGATAATTAAAATTTGATTAATGGTGGGTTGTGAGCACATGGTTTTGATGGTCGTGCTCATGGCAATTAAGGACCGGTTCGCGAGCTGCTGTTGTGAAACATTAACCGTGCCAACCACAAGCCAGCGTGGGCAACGGCTTTACCTTTTGTATAGCATGGTTCATTATGGGGTGCCAGACTGTGAAGCGGCGAGAAGTCCGTGGGGGTCGCTGGGGAGTCCATGCCTCTGGTTGTAGAGGGGGTGATTATGATTCAGGAATGGTGCACTGTGGTGAGTTGTGTTGTGCGAGGGGTATTGTCACAGTTCCTTTCCGAGGTACCGTGGTGGTATTGAGGCGCATGCTGACATGTTGTGGAGCTGTGTCTTGTGGGTACAGTGGTACATCTCTGGCCAGAGTAAAACTATTCGAATAGCCGTGCCCGCGGTTATGGGCGGGTCTAACAATGTTTTTCGTGATTAGTCTTACTCTACTCATCACTGGTGGTAATAATGTGATAATTAATTTGACTCCTGGTTTGGAATGGTATATTCCTGGTATGGAGGTTTGATTTGTACAACTGGTGTTGGTTGTTCAGATGAGGTTGTGCCTATGCAACACGGGAGTGTTGTATAGTGTTTATTTAATGCTGCTTAATTACTTAACTATTTTACTATTCTCTCAAATGTTTATTAAATGTTGTTTATGCAAATAAGCTATATTATGCCATCCTTTGTTATCCTGTGCACTTGCATATTTGCTGTGTGGCTTGTTGAGTATGTCATATGCTCATTCTTGCAATATTCATTCATCAGAGGAGGAGTATTTCAGCGAAGGTGATGATCTGGAGGATTAGGTTTTGTTCGGGTCAAGTTGCTTGTGGAGTGGAGTCGCCATAGTTGTTTAGTCTTCTGTTTTTATTTTTCCCGCTACATAGAATTTTATTCCTTGAGAGGAACTATCCACCTCTGTAATAATTTATTATCTTGCGAATAATTAGCTGTTTGATAGTACTCCATTATCAATTTGTTATTGTGTGCCTCGACTGATTCCTGGACGAGGATTTAACACACATGTAAGCGTTTAGAATTTCGGATAGAAATTCCGGGTGTGACAACAGGCCAGTCACCTTTCTTCTTGGTATATGGAGCAGAAGCCATGTTGCCGAGTGAGATGGAGTTCGAGTCCTTGCGAGTCCGCAATTTCAATGAAGAGCGTCACGACTCTGATAGGATTGTTGATCTTACCCGACTGGAAGAAGCAAGGAAAACAACACTAATTCAGTCGGCCAGATATCTTCAAGGTCTACGACGCTATCACAATCGTAACGTCAAATCACGTGCCTTCATAGTCGGCGACATGGTTTTACGGAAGATTCAAACGACTAAAGATAGGCACAAATTATCTCCCTTGTGGGAAGGGCCATTTATAATAGCAGAAGTTACTCACCCGGGAGCTTACCGACTCAAGCGTGAAGACGGATCCATAGTGGACAACTCATGGAATATAGAGCATCTTCGAAGATTTTACGCTTAAGAGTTATCTTGTACATCTTACCCTTATACTACCCACTCACATGTGTCAGCTGAGTGGTTAGTCGGGGGCCACTGATAATAATACAGTATTTCTTTTGTTCTGTTTATGGCTTGTCATTGACCCTGTTTAGACCGAGGCCCAGCAGATAAGGACTAAAGATTTTTCGATGGTTGTAACAAGTTTTAGGCTTGCTACAGTCAGACAAAAATTTTAAGAAATTTGAAACTGGATCTTAGGTTTACTTCATGGCATAAATGAGTCATTATACATTACTTAAGAATACTGTACACTGTTTCATATAGAATATTTACCAAGTCTAAGACTGGAAATTTTCTACAACATCTGCGGCAAGCTTCTCGGCTGAATCCTGAGCCTGATTGATCAGTTCCATCGCTTGCTCGTCAGATATTCCATCTGCGAAGCCGTCCCCGACTGCATCGATTTCAATTCGGGGATATAAGGACTTCATAATTGCCATGGCTTGACTGACACCCATCATCGCAGCATCTTTAATGTTATTGAAGTATTTTGCCGAAGCAGTACGAAGACCTTCAAAGATCTGGACCGCATCCTTTTGACTGCTCCCGAGTCCGTTCTGGAAAATTGCATTCAGCACTGGGGCAGCAGCATTGGCAATATCATCCCGGACGGTTTCAGCCTTTTTGACCTTCTCGGCGAATACTTCAAATTAGGCCTTGGTTTTGACCTTGTGCTCTGCATTATGCAAGACAGAACAGTTTCTAAGTAATATGGTTTTATTCCATATTAATTTTTAAAGTTGCCAACATACCTTCGAGGGCTTTTTCAGCCTCAAGTTTATCAGCTGTCAACCGAGTATTGATTTTCTCGAGTTCCTTCACTCGGGCAACTAGGGATTCTATTTTTGAAGCTTGGGCTGAGAAACAAAGGACAGCTTGATCAAGTTTATGGGATGGATTCACAGTAAAACTACAGCAGAAGGATTTATACCTCCGATTGTACCCCTATGGGTGAAGCTGGCTTCCAAAAGCTCATTGATCTAGTTTTTTAGTTTTCTCTCCTTCATTTGGGCGTCTTCACGGACCTTGGCTAGCTCAGCTTGAACTTGTTCGCGGCTCTCGAGGTGAGGCACAAGTTTTTCTAAGGCACTTGTTTTGGCCTCGTTTCTCATGTGGATTCTCTGGAAATACGTCATATAAGTGACACAGTCAGAATAAAACAGTTGAGTACAAGTTATACTTACATTCATGAGACGGGTAGACTCAGTCAGATGCTTCTTTAGCAACGTGAGTTCCTCGTTCTCGCGCTGGCGATTGATTATGATGCCTTGAAGAGCGCCATCCCGACCTCTCCATTGGAGTTTAGTCGGAGGAAAAGAATCCTCGACTGCCTTGATTCTTGGGATTTCTTCTTCTTTATCATCAATCAATGGGCCTAGTTTGCAAGATGTCAGAAAATAGCAATATAATAGATGGATCAAGTTAAAACTCAGCTATGTGGCATACCAGAGATGATTTTGGAACTCTTCTTGGAGGTTTCTACGGGCTTCCTGACTGGATCGGCTGGTGTATTTGTCCCTGCGGTTGCCGGATCTTGGTCAGGGATCTTTGGATCTGCCTCGACTGACTCGGTAGATGTCACTTGTTTACCAGTCGGGCTGTCACCCTTTTCTTGTTGATTCCCTGCTGGAGCATTGGCCTCAGGGATGCTAGTGTCTTGCACTGGCTGTTCGTCAGTCGGGGGCTGGACTTTGGCAGTGTTTATCATTTTCCCCGACTGACTATATACTCGGGGTTTAGGTTGTGGCTCGCTTGGCGTATCAACAGGCGGCACATCACCTTTCTTACCCAGATCAATATCTTGGGGCTTTCTGAAGAATGACAGATCTCAATTATATGAGTATTTCTTGAGAGGTCAAAAATAATGCAGTTACAGCAAAGTGTTACCTTGTTGATCTTCGGATTTTGGGCGCGGGTCGGCCGACTGGAGACTTGGTTTGAGCTGGCTTGTCGCTCGTTTGTGATTCGGCTTGCTCATCTTCAGAGTCGCTGTGCACAAGTTTCCTCTTCTTCAGCTTTTGCTTTGGAATGTTCTCTTCAACGGCTCGTTTTCTTTTTCCGGCTGGGCTGACCTTTGGGCCACCAGTCGGGTGAGGCTTTTTTGGAGCAGTTTCTTCATGCACAGGAGCTGGAGCTGGAGGATTTGAAGAAAATCGTTTGTTGTCCTATTCGATGGGATTAATCAGTGAAGATAAAATTACAGAAACATTGGAAATAGACAGATAATAGATTGGCAGATTTTACCTCAGGAGGGGGCCGTACCAGGCCGAATGGAGTCACAGGCAGCTTATGGCTGTAGTCGATCGAAATCCCTGTTGAAAACATCTTATACATCCGGTTGCACATGACTTTGTAGTCGATGGAATCCGGGTCTTCGCGGTTGGGATCTGACTGCCCCTCGTACTCATAAGCTGGCTTGCTCCTCTCCTTGATCGGGGCCAGTCGGCACTTGATGAAGTGCCGAGTGATTTGTTCCCCTTGCAAGCCCTGTTGTTTGATCTCAACCAGTCGGAGAAGCAATTCATTGGCTTGGGCCAACTCAGCGCTGTCTGGGAAATTTTTCCAGTTTTCCTGGGGAATGGGTGGAAGACCGACGAACTCGGGAAGACTGGGGGAAGGATTTGAAATATAAAACCAATTCGAGTGCCATCCTTTGTTGGAGGTTTTGAAGGGAAGAGAGAAGTATTTTTGTGTCAGAGTTCCACGCAGCTGGAACCCGGACCCGCCGACTACACAAGGATTGTTTTTGTCGGGCTAGGGTTTGAGGTAGAAGATGCGGCGGAATAAAGCTAAATGCGGCTGGATACCAAGAAAGGCTTCGCAAAGGTGGATAAAATTGGCAATGTGGAGAATGGAATTGGGATTCAAGTGGTAGATTTGGATTTTGTAAAATGCAAGGAGGCCACGGAAGAAAGAGGATGCTGGAAGAGCAAAGCCAGAGTAGAAGAACGAAGTGAATACCACGATTTCGCCGGTGTCGGGGGTTGGAAACTCCTCGCCGTATGCCAGGCGCCATCCAATGATCTCTTTTGCGGGCAGGACTCCATCTTTCACCATTTCCAGCAGAGTTGACTCCTTCGCATCGGACCTAGCCCACTGTTCAAAGGGGATTTCTCTCTCTTCGGCCATGAGTATGGTTTAGATCTGGACAGAATGTTAGGGTTTTTGGGGAAGTGATGAAGGGGAGTTTGTGCTGGAGGTGAACCGCGAGAAAGTTTGATGCGAGGGATCGAGGATTGGAGCTTGAGTGGATGTGGATTGGAAACCCTAACTTGCTGATACTGTGCGCGGTTTGGGGAAATTTGAGCGGAGAAGACGAAGAAGGTGAAGCAGCGGTTTCTATAACGGTTGGATAGCGTTTCGAGCGCTAAATGGGCTGTGATTTTGGGATTGACTGTTGCCATCATTTTAGGAAAGTCTGATATATGTCCTTGGGGGCTTAAATTCTTCCATGTGATGAGCAGGGAAGAGTATATCAGCGATTTTTTGTGCTGTTGCGATTTAATCTCTTCGGGGAGCAACAAATGCACATGTTATCACGTAAGTGAGCATATTAAATTAACCAGGTATTATTACTTTGGTTTTTAAAAGGGTGATTGGAGAATCTTGTTAAAGATTTCTACCACGCATGCCTTGTTTAGTTTTAATGAATGTGCACATCAGTGTACGAATTTTCACGTAAGTGAATATTTTTATTGACCTATATTTAAAGCTTAGGCTAATAATATAATTTTGGTCATTTCCTGGCAGTTGGTAAATCCTTTATGAGTTTAATTTACTCGGGTTATATACTACGTGTGCTTTATAAGAGATTATTTGTTATTTTGCTGTTAAAGTGGCTAATCAAACCACTCGGCTTATATATTAATTTGTTTAGTTTTTTCAACTAAGCACATTGTCGGGGGCTACACCTAATTAGGTGTATCTAGTCGATGCACCTGGAAATATTTTTTGAAATTTTAAGCCCTTCACAGTCGCGTGATTTTGGATTCGATGCCCAGAAGATCATGGCAGGGATAATTGAAGTACTTGAAGATGATGATTTATTATTTGAAGTGAAGATTATCTCGTCGACTGTAAAGATCTCAGGGGCTACTGTGGATATTAGGGTACCCATATACCCATAAACATGGAATATCCGACTGGATAATAGGGGTATATTATGTAAATAGAATATGATATGTATTAGGATTCGGGTATGGTATTATTTTGTGCGGCAAGTTAGAACCCGGATACCTAGCTTGATAAGATTGTATACCAATTATGGAGATCAAGACCGTGTCGGACTAGATCTCATCTTGTAATCCTCATCCTCCGGGTATATAAGGAGGATAGGGGACCCCTTGGGGATATAGGCTTTTCATAAGATCAATACACAACTCGGAGGCAAAACCCCGAAACAGGAGTAGGGTATTACTTCTTCGTGAAGGCCTGAACCTGTCTAAATCTTTTGTCTCATAACCCATCTACTTTTCTAGCTTGATAGTCATCCCTTTTTTCTATTGCCGAAATTTAGTTTCGACAGCTATTGAGAGTTACATTTGGTTAATGGTGTAATGGTGTAAAATAGAATTATTGGTGGGTCTATCTCTTGGCTAGGTACAGGGTGCCTGTTTGACCGACCCAGGGTCCGGTCTGCTAAGCGGTCAGAGGTGTGGTCGGACCAGCCTGGCAGATGACCGGTCCGGACCGGGACAGGGCCGATCGGACCTACTAGGGCTCGGTTAGAACGCAAGGCTATGGTTTGGCTTGCCTCCTCCATAATGCATCGTATGTACCCCATTCTATCCGTAATGCAGTGTTTTCCCTCACCACTGCACGTGCTAGAGGAGATCTGGACGCTGGAGGAAAGCAAATAACTTAAAATCGTAACTATGTTTTGGTTGTGGTGGTCTGCTCAAAACAAACTGGTTGAAGGGGGAGGTTATTTTCTACTGCATGAAGTGCCTTTTCTCACTAACCGATTAGTTCCAGACTTCGATCAGCACATAAAAACTAAACAAAATAAATATCTTACAAACTCTGTTAGCTCATGGAAACCACCTACAGCTGGAATGATAAAGATAAATATTGATGGATCTTTCTTTCAACATTCAGGAGAAGGTTGGATGGGGTGTAGTAGCCAGAGGAAGTGGTGGCTGCCGTCTGTTGATGGCTGCAGGGAAATTACAGAATCTGCAAAATGCTAACCAAGCATAAAGCTTTGGCACGCATTCAAAAGCTCCAAATAGCCAGTGATATGGGAATGGGCCACATTATAGTTGAAACTGATGCTCAAGATCTGAAAGTGGCTGTATTGGATGACACACAAGACAGAAGTGTAAATGTTGTTGTTATTAGGGAAGCCAAATTTATGATTTCGATGAAATTTGATGCCCATGAATTTATGTGTTGTCCTAGAGAGTGTAATCGTATTACGCATGAACTTGCTAAGATTGGCACACTACTACAGATTCGGTTTTTCCGTGCGGTCAAAACACGTTTTTCCATGCGGTCAAAACACGTTTTTCCGTGGGGAAGTATTGGCCGTCTGCACCCAGGGGTCTGGGAAAATAAATATTTTCGCATGCGGGCGGCCCAACCGCACGGAAAAATACATCTTCCCGTGCGGTCCTTAAGGAGAAAACGTTTGGCTTATACCCCAGTTGAGCTGCCTGTGGGAGTGGAGCTGGAGCCGTCACTAGATTTTGTTTTCCGCTGCAGTTTTCTTTATGGTGAGGACTAAGTGTCTTTTCTGTAAGTATTTAACGTTATTATGATGATGAATCTGTTTATTAAATTTATCGATTTGTGTACCTCGGTTGATTCCTGTATGAGGATTTTAATGCGCAAATTAATTCGGAAATTACTGGTGAATTTTCGGGTGTGACAAGTTGGTATCAGAGCCAGGTGGACCGTAGGATAAGCCAAATGGTCAAACCTTAAGGACATATTTTCCGAAAACATGATTTGTGAAAATTTTCCTTTCTTCCTTTTCCAGAATTCTTTGCAAATTGTTTTATCATTCTCTCCCCTTCCTCCTTCAACTTGAGTAGTTGTTAAATTTGCTGGAGAAACTCCAAGATGTCGATGTTGTCTACTTCTGGAAGTCGAGTGGATCAAGGAACAAGAAGATGATGGTCGACCTAGGTGTCAAGCTGTCAAGATGGAATGAAGTTTTAATCCTGCATAGAACCTATACCACCAAAGTGACCTTGAAGAATAGTTAGTAGGATAGAATGTTTGTTGCTTGCTTGTGTGTAGGTATAGTAGCATTCCCGTCATTGATGTAGTTCATTGATGAGTGTGTAACTGTATTAGGTTGCTTGCTTAATGAATTTGAACAATATAATAGTCTACACATACCAAATCAGTGGTAACATGGTTAAGGTCTTGTCTTTAGTGTGACCCCTCTCCTTCTATCTTCTCCAAACCTTCAACAGATGGTGAACACTCGTGCTAGTGGAAGTGGAAACAATAACAATGAAGAGAACCCGACCCTTGCCTAAGTTCTGGCTCAACAAACCCAATTGATCAACCTGTTAATGTAGCAAGTGCAGAATCAGCAAGGGAACAATAATGTTAATCTGCCGCCACCGCAGAACAAGCTAGCTGATTTTTCTTCGTGTGAGGCCGCCTACCTTTTCTAGCACTACCAACCGAGTGGAAGCAGGTGACTGGCTGCATGCTGTCGAGAAGAAGTTGGAATTGCTCCAGTGCATGGATCAGGAGAAAGTTGTGTTTGCATCACATCAGTTGCAAGGACCTGCTTCAGAATGGTGGGATCATTTCCGGATGAACAGAGCAGAAGGTCAACCAATCACTTGGGTCGAGTTCAGTGAAGCATTCAAGAAGACACACATACCCGTAGGAGTTGTTGCTTTGAAGAAGCGTGAGTTCAGGACACTAAAGCAAAAGGATCGTACCGTGACAGAGTATCTTCATGAGTTCAACCCTCTGGCTCGCTATGCTCCAGATGATGTGCGCACTGACGAATAAAGACAAGAGAAGTTTTTGGAAGGCCTGAAGGATGAGTTGTCAGTTAAGTTAATCTCTCGAGACTATGCTGATTTTCAGAAGCTGGTTGACAAAGTAATTCGACTGGAAGATTAGAAGAACAGGATGGATAACAGCAAGAGAAGAATGATAGTTTTTAAGGAAGCACAGGGTAGTAGTCAAAGGCAGCGTATCCAGCAACTCCAAGTTGGTGAATCAACTCCAACATCTCAAGAGCTATCGCAACAGCTCAATACCGGTGGTGAGATCAATTCAGAGACTAATGCAAGCAATGAAGTTAACATCGAGCAAGCTACTCAATCAGTGCCACTTCAACAGAATCAGTCTCAAGAGGACAACAGTAATGGAAGGAATCAACTTGTGTTTCAACTGTTATGAGCCAGGTCATTTTGCAAGAGAGTGTTCGAAGTCGAAGCGTCAGCAGTCACAGGGTCAAGTCAAAAACATTGTCGTCACAGGAGCTAATGCAGTGCTAGTTGCGTCTTCAAGTGATCCAGCTCAGCCATCAGTTTCAAAGCAGCAGTAGTTTTCTTTAAGCCTTAGAATAATTATTGGAGTTATGGAATAAGACAAACAGCAGTTTACTCATGCCCTTTTCTTTCTAGCTGTTCCGAATCTTAGGACGAGATTCTTTGTAAGGGGTTAGATCTGTCACACCCTCATTTCGTTTCAGGGATTTATAAATTATTTAATAAATTATTCCTAGAATATATATTAAATATTCATTAATTTACAAGTGAAGTTAATGTGGGAAATAAAATTTTCTAAATAAAACATGGCTGGATTTAATTTTTATTAAATTCTCCATGGTTAATTCTACTCTCCGGATTTTTTTCGGATTTTTCAGAGCTCAATTACTAATTTTAATCATACAAAGAACATTTCGGGGAGGGCTGATTGACCGTTGGTCCTGTGCCCGATGTTGGTACGGGTGTCTCGGATGGAACTTTTTTGTTCGACATTTTCTTCTACGTTAGCTCGTTCCAGACACACAAAGTCTACAAAATGCACATATATACTTCAAAGTTAGTTGCCTTTGGATAGTACCTTAAGCAATTAATACTACTGAATTATTATGGGTGTTTGTAAGGATTCTACTCTACCAAGATATTTGGTTGAACAGGGACTTATAACTAGTTTTGCACTACAAGCTATTTGGAATATGAAAGAGAACAAAAGCACAGCCTCACGTCCATACCAAAATTCCTTCTGCGCTCATAATGACTTTATTATATAAGACTATTATATTCATGACTTTATTGTACAAGGTATTATTCACAGGAAAGTTTACTTACATATAATGATAAAAAATGATATTTATTTATTTATTTATAGAGTGTAAGTAGCATAATTTTATTATGATACCTGAACATATCTTTCCCCGTGTTGTATATCACTACACCATGTCCTAGAATTCCCATCTGACTTCGGTTGGGAAAGATCCATGTATACCGATCGACGGTCGGTCGGTATAACTTTTCGACGAATGGTCGGTCGAAAATTCTAGTTTTATTAACTAACTATCGGTCAGTAATTGTGCAACTTTTAACTGATGAACGGTCGATCGGCAATAATAAACTTTAAAAACGGACGATCGGTCGGTAAAAATATAACAACACCGCCTCGGTCGGCAATAGCCAGTGAGGGGGAGCCCAAATTTCCGCGGGTGTTTTGGTGGCGCGCGCGGGGTCATTTTCTCTCCCTTCTATTATTCCCAAACCCTATCCATCACGCGTCCCCGCCGCCACTCCATCGCACGCCACTCGCGGAGGCCGAGAGATCCAGGCGTCGCTGTCGCTTCGTCCCTGCGAGGCGCTGCCTCTCGACGCCGCCACCACTTCCTCCCCGCGGTGCTGCCTCCAGACGCCGCCGCCGCTTCCTTCCCGCGGCGCTGCCTCCAGGTGTCGCCGCCGCTTCCTCCCCGCGGTGCTGCCTCCAGGCGCCGCCCCTGCTTCCTCCCTACGCGGCGCCGCCCTTTCTTCGCGCGCCGCCGCCTGGTCTCTGCCTTGCAGCGGCGGCGCAGACACCACCAGTTGCCCTAGCCCCCACCTCCACCACGCGCACAAGCCACTCTAGCCCCCAGCCACCTCCACCACGCACACAAGCCACCTTCTTCCGCCACCCGTACCAGCCACTCTAGCCCCCAGCCACCCCACCTCCGCCTCCACAACCCTAGCCTCCAGCCCCCCACCTCCACCTCCACCACCGCTCCCCACCCCACACACTTCTACTGCCTCTTACCCCTTCACCTCCAATTCTTTCCAAAAAATCAGGGAAGTGCTAATTCATATCTCAAGAATCTCTAAGGTAATTTTTTTAGTGGTGATAAAATTGTCTGGTGCTTTTCTCTATTCTAGTATAGTTCTATATAATGTGGTAGCAGCAGGAAAAAACAAGCTATTGACTAATTTCCTTTGGATGGAACAATGTACAGTTATGTGGATGTTGAATGATTGAAGACCACGGGTGTTCGCATGCAGCAAGACAACACCATTTGAAAGGAAGACAGCAAGGATTGTAAGTTAGTGTTCAATTTCTCAATTTTTGCTGTGATGACTGTTTGCCAAAATAGAGTCATGTATGGAATGGCGATCTGTGTATGCTGTGATGTTCTTTTGTGAAATAGAGCCATGTGTGAAATGATTATATATGCATGCTGGCAGAACAATATAAAATAAAAACTTGCTGCGACGACGTGAATTGGTTATATTATGTAATATGTAACATATAACAACTTCTCTGATCTGCAGTTGTAGTTGTATTCGATTGGTACTTTTTAATAATTGTTGTTCTCCTTGCAAGGTCTATCTAGATGGGGAAGGTATTCGCCCTATTGGTAGTTTGAATTGGCTGAAGAGGACGAGCACCTTGACTTATTTCAACAGGATATAAATTGGTAATATGTCATATCTTCCTGTAATGGAGCATTCAATGCTTATGATTAAGTTACCAAGATATTTGGCTAGTGTAGTGTTGAATAATGAAAAGTTGAAAACTGTGACTGCTATATATCTGTGCAGCTGATTGATAAATTACAATATGGTAGATTTGTTTTTCTAATGAGCTGTTGAGCTTATAATATGCAATTTGGGTTTAGCTACAGAGCCAAATAATAACTAGTTTGGACCATGGATAAGCAGTGGATGGATGTGCCTAGGTATCACTAAGACTTTTCACATTTACATGCGAACAGTAAATTAACTTTTGTCTAACATTATGCATACGTGTCCATGTAGGAATACAAATGTGTATTTACAAGGAGTGAGAAGGTTCTTAGATCAAGCATTTAGTAACTCAGCTGTAGGAAATAAAATACTGTGTCCTTGCAAAAATTGTGTCAACTTATTTTGGAGAGGTGAAAGAGAAGTGCGTGAGCATCTGATATGTGATGGGTTTCTAGAAGGGTACAAGTCATGGGAATTTCATGGAGAGCGTAACCCCTCATTTGTGAATTGTGACCTAGACAATGAGGCTGAGGATGGAGAGTCATGCGAAGATGATGACATTTCTGATTTGCTTAGAGACTTGGCATATGGTTTAGATGATAGAGGGGATTTTGAAGATGAGGGCGGTTGTGAGGAAGCCAATGAAGATCTGGAAGCTCTTGAAAAGTTAGTTAATGATTCTGGACAAGAGCTTTACCCCGGGTGTCAGAAGTACTCAAAGCTTTGTTTTATAGTTAGACTACTTCACACCAAATTACTTGGAGGATGGTCTGATAAAAGTTTTGACCTACTACTAGATCTACTTAATGATGTTTTCCTTGAAGGGTCTGTACTACCTAAAAACTATAATGAAGCTAAGAAAACAGTGAAATGCTTAGGACTTGGATATGTTAGTATTCATGCTTGTGAAAATGATTGCATGCTTTTTTGGAAGGAAAATGCAAATTCTAATGTTTGTCCAAAATGTGAAACATCACGATGGAAGTCTGAAAAGATGAATGTAAGTCGTAAACGCGTGCACAAGGTTCCTAAGAAGGTCCTTCGCTATTTTCCTGTAAAGAGGAGGTTTCAAAGGTTGTTTGTCTCATCTAGAACTGCAACTCTCATGAGATGGCATGATGAAGAGCGTACAAAAGATGGTTTGCTTAGACATCCGGCAGATTCTCTCCTTTGGAAGGATTTTGATCAGAAAAATCCAGGTTTTGCTTCAGATAGTCGCAATATTAGACTTGCTTTATCTACAGATGGTATTAATCCATTCAGATCTTTGAATGTTAGTTATAGCATTTGGCCCGTCATTCTGATTCCATACAATTTTCCACCATGGATGTGTATGAAACAACCCAATTTCATTCTCTCAATGATAATTCCTGGTCGTCATGCCCCTGGTAGTGATATGGATGTCTATTTTGAGCCACTAGTTGATGATATGTTAGACATGTTTGTTCATGGTGTGAGGACTTTTGATGCTTCAAAGGGCGAGTATTTTCAGTTGCGTGCTGCTATATTATGCACAATTTCAGATTACCCAGGTCTAGGCTATGTAGCTGGATGTGTTACTTCTGGTGAAGGAGCATGCATTGAGTGTCATTCGTTTACATGTTCTCTTCGATTGAAAAATGGCGGCAAGTCTTGTTATATGGGACATCGTAGGTTCTTAGACCAAAACCACCAATTTAGATTTGATGCCGATTCATTTGACAGTGTTACGGAGACTAGGACAGCACCTATTCCATTGTCAGGGGACGAAATTTTGGTACAAACAGAAGGTATGCAACCAAATTTTGGGAAGGGGAAGAAGCCAAAAAAACGGAAACGCAAGGAGGGGGAGCCAATTATCATTTGGAAAAGGAGATCTATTTGGTTCAGGTTACCATACTGGAAAGACCTATTGCTGCGCCACAATCTTGATGTCATGCACATCGAAAAAAATGTATGTGATAACATAATTAACACTTTATTGGGTATTGATGGGAAATCCAAGGACAACCTAAATTCTCGATTAGACCTGCAAGCACTAGATATAAGAAGTGATCTTCATCCTATTGAAGTAGAAGATAGATTCTATTTACCTCCAGCACCTTACTCAATGACACCCAATGAGAAGAAATTATTTTGTGAAGTTCTGAAAAGTGTTAAGTTTCCTGATGGGTATGCTTCTGATATACGTCACAATGTACATGTCAATGAGAAAAAGATAATTGGGCTTAAGAGCCATGACAACCATGTTCTTATACAACACTTGTTGCCACTTGCTGTGAGAAGGATACTACCAACAAAAGTCAGTGCTGCACTCATACGTGTTAGCAATTTTTTCAAGAAAATATATTCACCTGTTATCCGTCCAAGTGATATGCAAAAGCTAGGGGCTGAAATAGCTGAGACCTTATCCCTTTTGGAGACAATATTTCTGCCATCTTTTTTTGATGTTATGGTACACTTGATGGTCCATCTTCATGCACAAGCAATGATTGCTGGTCCTGTCCATTTTCGCAACATGTACCCTATAGAGAGGTAATTCCTATATTTTGAAATGTACTTGAGTGTGTCACATAGTACAAACGAACTTACAAATCTGTGCTGTCCTATGCCTATAGGTTTTTGATGAGGTGTAAGGGCTATGTACGTACTAGAAGTCATCCCGAGGGGTCAATTGCTGAGAGCTATTTGTTCACGATATTTACAAGGTGAGACCCGATTTACCCGACGAGCTAGAAATGATCAAGGGTTACCTATGGAAGTTGCTAGCAATATTCCTTTCTTCCACAACATTGGTCGAGCTTTAGCTGGGAAATGTTGTGTGACATTAGACTACAAAACTTGGCTTCAAGAACATAGATATGTCTTGTTCAACTACGATAATATAGAACCTTATTTGAAGTAAGCAATCTACACTACTTAAGCAATATCCCAATTTAATTATCATCTGTTGCTGAATTCATTATTTAAAACTCCTGCAGCAGGCATATTAACTATCTTTCCTCAACTGGTCTTCGAAGCAATCGAGAAATAAATCGTGTGCACCATGAAACCTTTCATGAGTGGTTTAGGGAACATGTAAGTAGCGAGAGGAGCAAGTTATACTGCACTTTTTATAACATATAAACTTCAGCTTGATATATATTGAAAAATTACTCACAGGTGACTGGGATGGGTCCGCTCCGCAAATAAATCGTGTTGTTTACACTGTAGGTCCGCTCCGCAATAGGGAAAATGAACCGTGGAAAGTTACGTATGTTACATACATCTGGAAGCAAGAGTCACGCTCGCGTTGGCTATGATATGGTAACAAATATATATATATATTGCAAAAGTTGATCTGAGTACTCACTACAATCATATATATTGGTGCTTGACTGATTCATTGTACAGACTGTGGAGCAAGGGCGTCCTGCTAGGAGAGATGAAGTTTGGATTGCAACACATCTGCACAAAAATGGAGTACCAACTATACAAGCTGCGTCTACTGTGGTATGCTTTCTGTGTGCAATAATGGGCCATATAATGTAGGCTTTGGTGACATAATTTTGACATTTATAGAGGGAACTTAAAGCGGCTGCTGAAAACCACCCAGAATTAATGGAAAGAACTATTCAGGAAGGTGATTTGTTTGCAAGTGTGTGTGGAGAGAAGGAGCCTAGAGGTCGTGTTCGCTGTCTAGGTTTGGGACCAACTCCTCAAGATGTGGGCACACCTGGAACACAAAGTAAAATGCCCACAAGGCTTCAGATAGAAATAGCTTGTCACCAACAAACGAAAAAGGATTTTGCATCTCTGAACAACCGAGTGGACAACATGCAGCAAGAAATGGACCAAATGAAAAAAATGATTCAAGCTTCAGAAGGCATGCAAAATGTTGAATTAAGTTCTCAACATGGCTCTACTTCTCGGCATATGGTAGAATGTCTTCCTTAGCTTTACTTTGATTGTTATTCTTACTTATCTTAATTAGCATCTGCATTTGATAGCTATCATTGCCTCCCTTTCTAATTGCTCTCGTGCATGACTTTGGCTGTTTGTAGAGCCCACCATGTGAAGAACATGAACTTGCTCATGGGAGTCATGATAGTGATATTGAGGCTGACTGTGCTCGTTTGCAAGCAGTGCTTTTCAATGACAATGAAAACATTGTGCACAGAAGAGTTATACAAAGGGGAACTTCAGTACGTGTTTCAGCCACTCCAAGAAACCACACATCCTCTTGCAATGAAGATGAAAGCCTTGTAATTCTACATCCTTCTCTACGGTTATATGGGATATACAATTACTTGTGTTTATATTTCTTTTTCTGAACTATACTATGTTTTAGGTTGGCAAGGATGTTATACTCTATGCTGTCACGAGAAATGATATCCCTGTGGCCAAGGCAACAATTGTCTCAACGGACCCAAGCGCCACAGTGGGAGGTCAAGCTCTTGGAGTCCAATACTATGAGGTGGTTGTGAATGTGGTGTTAAAGAGGGACACCGTGCTTCCTCGTCCATATGACGGTATTGAAACTATGGCTGATGCATACATGTTGTCTATTGCATGGCCAAATAACAAAGTAAGAAACTGTAGTATATTTCTATTGTTTTGGTTCTCATGTATCACCCTGAGATATTAACTAATGCTAATATTGACAGATTAGGGCAAGCAAGAGTCCATGTATCTCCCAATGTGGAGGTATTTTACCTGTAAACTTTACTTTCTTGTACTAAAATATGATTTATAGAACTGCTTAATTCTATATATTGAATATTCTAGTGTTGAGTTATTTAGATGTGAACTTTACTACCATGCACTAAATTATGATTAGTTCAGGTTCACTCCCACAATATCCTGCTGCAACTTATTGACATAGCCCTCAAAGTTAGAAGTTACTTTCTAGTAGATCAACATTATAACCTGATAATGCGATAGAACAATCTGATCAGAAGTTCCATTTGAATTAGAAAGCCTTGTATATGGACTCTGCTTTTGTTTCAATCTGAACTAGCCTTGTTTATGCTAGTAACAATTAATATAAATATTGCTTATGGTTGAGCTGAAAGAAACCTGAAGGATTTATCATGTCAATTTATAAGGTGATGCAAGGGGGTTTAGAATAGTAGTACACCTAGTTTAAATTCCTTGAACTTAATTACTGATTGTTGAGAATTACTACTTCATGATTTTCCACCTTAATGTGATTCACTGTTGGTTCTTCTAGTAGAGTTCAGGTTGACATGTTAGGTGGTCTGAAATATATTTGCAAAATGTAGAAAGTACATGTTACTGGAGGCATGCATGTATGTTAGCCAAGTGATGGGAGGCAGCAATAGTACTAGCATGTTTTGTAATTTTTTTATTTAACACTATTTTCTTACAAGTATGTTTTTTTACTGGAAAATGATACATTTTTGCAGGTGGAGGTTCTGTAAGGACATAAAGGTGGAAATTGGCTAGTAACTGAGCTAGGAAGTGTGTGACACCTTTTCTTTTTGGGGAAGACACAACAATCTTCTGAAGACATTATGTAATTGCTTGAATCTAATATTAGTTCAGTTTAACACCTTTTGTTTTGGGTGGAAGACAAGCTCATCCTTTTGTTGACAGCATGAACTTGTTGGGATAGCAAATAGATATGCTGATATGCTTGGACTTGCATGAAATGTAAATCTTTTGGACAACTATTGTATCTATGCCACTTGTATGCGTACTGCATGCATGTTTGAATGATTCTATGAATGAATTGAAGTTAGGCACTATATCAATTTGAAGTGTTGTCCTTAGTTCAATATAATGAATTGAGATGAATAAGTATATAATGTTCATATGAAATTGGAGTTGTGTTGTTTGACTGATTGTGGGTCAGTGATTCTCACATTTGCGGCAAATAGTTGGTCGGGAATTGTTCTGGGTTGGGATAAATATGTTGGTCGGGATAAATGATGTTGGTCGGCAAATCTCTCCAACCAGTGTCTGATAGTCGGTCGGTAAAAATATGTTGGTCGGGAAATCTCTTTGCCAACCGGACTTCTTTCGACTGTTCAAGTCGGTCGGGAAAACTTTTAGCGACCGATGGTTGGTCTCTAAATGTGGCCTTTGCCGACCGATCCTGCGTTGGGGATTTTGTGTCATGGTGTAGTGTATGTATTATACAAAAGGAATGCTATCCAGAACGATGTTTACCATTTAAAAAAATTATACACATACTTTTTAACATCTGATACAACAAATAGATCATTCTTCTCATACAACAAATGAATATTATAGTGTCGCACCACAAATTACCATATTTCCAAAATTAATAAAAGATTTTCAAAAATTTTTTTAAAAAAATGCGTACATCTTTGTCGAGGTAGCCGGGGAGGAGAGGAGGCGGCGGTGCTCGGCGAGGCGGCGGTGCTCGGCGAGGAGGCGACGACGGTCACCAAGGAGGAGTGGAGGCGGCGGCTGGCGGCGGCCGACGAGGAGGCGGTGGGGCTCGGCGAGGAGGCGGCAAGGGGATGCAGGCGGCGGCGTCGAGGGGACCAGCGGCCGGTGGCGAGGGCGAGTAGATGAGCAGTGGTCGATTTTGGCAGCCTGGCGGCGGCTTGAAAATTTCTTCGGGGACTTAGAAAGTTTCGGATCCCGCTCATACCTTATATAGGCGGTCATCGCGTGCGGTTGGCTTAAGTCGACTGCACGGAAAAATATCTTTCCGTGCGGGTGTCATAAGACAACCGTATGGAAAATTCTTATCCCGTGCGGGTTGCTTAAGGGCCCGCACGGGATAATAGTCATTCGATGCGGGCGGCTAAGACGCCCACACGCAATGACTATTATCCCGTGCGGTTCTTATAAGCGGACCGCACACAAAAATAATTTTTCAAAAATCTTTTTATTACACAATTATTTATTTAATTCCTGATCTTTCTTTCTTTTAGTAGTTAAAGAAAGAACCATTAAAAAATACCAAAATTTTAAAACAAACACCACATACATAATTGTCCATACAATTTTTTTCACATAAATAAACCATACGACATAAGACACATGTAACATTTTTCCGCCGATAAATAAACCATTACAAAATATTTTCTGTTCCACGTGACAATGATATCTCACATATTTTCACAGAGATAAACGATTACAAAATAAAATACCGTTTTACACTTTTTACAACATCGTCTGTCCGCTTCTTGCAGAAGTTGTCTTCATCAATCTTTCGCTCTATGTGTTTGATCATGTTAGGAAGATCTGTGAATAACGCTACATCCTCGTATTGGTTGTAATCTGACGTGTCTTCGATGTTATCAATGCCAATGATTTGTTGCTTTCCCGGTACAGTAACATCCATCTGCTCGTCGGATGGGTCCTTCACATAGAAAACTTGTGTGACACGCTCAGCGAGAACCCACGGATCATCCTTGTGGCCTAGTTTACTGTGGTCCACAACCGTAAGGCCGTAGTAATAGGCCTTTTTTTGGAGACCTCAAATAGGCTCCATAGCTTTAATTTAAATTTGCAAAAGTAATCATTGTAATAAGGACATGATGTTGCTATACCATTTATCAGTTGTAATAACGCACCTGCTATCTTAATATATTATATGCGTTTTTCTATATTTTGCCTTTATTCTTACGAATTTAAATTCTGCATTATATAGATTGTTACGGGAGTCAATCCAATGGAAGAAGGGATGTGCCTAGTGGACAGTTGTACCACTAACACTATACTTACGGAAGTCAAATTTTTCCAAACTCTCACAAAGAGAGAAGGATAGGTTTTGACCCGGGACGCGATGCTATGATTGTTGGTTCTGATAGAGCCACAGTCATACTTCCAATGGGTACACAAATAAATATTGAGGAAACATTATTGTTTCCCGATTCAACACGTACCTACTAAGTTACAGAGATATCCAGAAAAATGGGATTCATGTGGAAACATATGAAGAAAACAATGAGGAGTTCCTCCTCTTGACCAAAGATATTGGATATAGCAAACAAACACTTGAAAAGGTGCCTTCTCTCCCGTCTGGATTGTATTACACATACATTAAACCCATACCTATGTTGCATACAAAGTGATTTTTCAGAATGTGGATGCATTCAAAACTTGGCATGAATGCCTTGGCCATTCCGGCATCGGGATGATGAGAAAAATCATGAGCAATTCAGGTGGACATGGTATAAGCGACAGAAAATTCACGGAATCCTTAGATTTTGTATGCACCTCATGTGCAACTAGGGAATTAATTTTGAGACCCTCACATCTTAAAATAAAAGTTGAACCACTAAAGTTTTTGAACGCATTCGAGGTGACATTTGTGGCCCCATTCAACCACTGTCTGGACCATTCAGGTACTTTATGGTTCTAATAGACGCATCCACAAGATGGTCTCATCTCATGTGTGTCTATTATCGACACGGAACCATGCCTTTGTAAAATTGATTGCACAAGTCATCAGACTCAGAGCAAGTCAACCTGAACACTAGATAAAATCAATCAGATTGGATAATGCTGCAGAATTTTCTTCCAAACCCTTCAATGATTATTGTATGGCTTTAGGAATTGAAGTTCAACATTCTGTACCATATGTTCAAACATAGAATGGTTTAGCTGAATCTCTTATCAAGAGAATAAAGCTTATTGCCAGACCACAATTGTAAAATTGTAACCTACCAACCTCATGTTGGGGTCACGCAATCTTACATGCTGGTGACTTAATACAATTGCGTCCAACTGCATACCATACAGCTTCCCCGGTGCAATTGGTTCGTAGTGATCCTCCTAATATTTCCCATCTGCGTAAATTCAGTTGCGTTGTATACGTACCGATCTCACCAGCAAAGCGTACATCAATGGACCCTCACAGGAAAATAGGGATCTACGTGGGGTATCTATATCCGTCGATCATTAAATACCTGGAGCCCCTTACAGGGGATTTACTCACAGCCCGGTACGTTGATTGTATCTTCAATGAAGAACATTTCCCGGCATTACGGGGAGAATTCAAGTATCACACTGAATGCCCGAAAATAAATTGGGATGCCTTAGACACCCTAAACAAGGATCCTCGTACCACATAATCTCAACTTCAAGTTAAAAGAATCATTGATTTGCAGGTTGCTGCAAATAATTTACCAAACTCATTTACTGTAAGTAAAACTGTCACAAAATCATACAATCCTTCAAGGAATATGCCAGAAAGAATAGAGGTACCAAATAAAACTATTCAACTCCATTCCTCAAAAGAGAGTGGGAGAAGTACGACAAATCCTCGAAAGCGCACGAGGAAATAGAGGAAAGAATCTTCTGACACAGTAAATGAAACTCAACCTCATGTTGAGGGACACCCAGTGGATTTATCCAATCCACTTCCCACATCAACAGTACACTCAATTTCTGATGATAGGACATTGGAACACCCCGACACGGTCATATTGGGAAATACTGAGCCGACAACTAGGGTATGAAATTTCCGTAAACTATGTTGAATCTGGAGAATCATTCGATCGTAAGACTACAATTGTCGACATATACTTTTCCTCATCAGTTGCAGATACCATCCAAAATGATCCAGATCCAAAATCCATGGTAGAGTGTAAAAGGCGCTCGAACTGGAACAAATGGAAAGAAGCAATTGAAGCAGAGTTAGCCTCCCTCAATAGAAGAGAGGTACTCTTATCAGTAATACCTACACCTCCAAAAACCTTTCCTATGGGTTTCAAATGGGTTTTCATCCGGAAGCGGAATGAAAACAATGAGGTGGTGAGATATAAGGCGAGGCTTGTAGCACAAGGGTTCACGCAGAGACCCGGCATTGATTTCAATGAAACATATTCTCCAGTCATGAGTAGAATTACGTTCCGATATTTGATATCACTGGCAATTCAAAAGCGTCAATCTATGCAGTTGATGGATGTCGTGACAACATATTTATATAGGTCACTAGATTTAGACATATATATGAAGGTCCCCGATGGGATCCCTATACCGAATGATAACACAAATCACAATATGTATTGTGTAAAACTCAAAAGATCACTTTATGGTCTTAAACAGTTGGGTAGAATGTGGTACAACCGACTGAAAGAGTATCTTCTGCAGAAGGGTTATTCAATTAATGATGATTACCCGTGCATCTTCATCAAAAGATCATCCACGGGATTTTGCATTATATCAGTGTATGTAGATTATTTGAATATCATTAGCAACACTCAAGATATAGATGAAGCTCGCAACCATCTTAAGACGGAGTTTGAGATGAAGGATTTGGGTAAAACCAGATTTTGCTTAGGTTTGCAAATCGAGCACCTTCACTCGGTAATTTTAGTGCATCAATTTGACTATGTGTAGAAATTATTGCAGAAATTCAATATGGACAAAGCATACCCAAAAAAATCCCCATGGTTGTTCGATCTCTCGATAAATAAAAAAGATATTTTCCGACCACGGGAGGAAGGAGAAGAGATATTAGGATAGGAATATCCGTATCTCAGTCTCATTGGAGCACTCATGTACCTTGCAAATAGTACCAAGCCTGACATTGCATTTGCAGTAAATCTATTAGCGAGACATAGTGCTGCCCCAACTAAGCGTCATTGGACCGGAGGAAAACAAATCCTTAGGTACCTGAATAGTACTAAGGATCTTGGCTTATTCTTTCATAAAACTGACGACCCTAGCTTGGTTGGATATACTGATGCTGGCTATATGTCTGATCCCACAATGCTAGGTCACAGACAGGATTTGTGTTCCTTCATGGAGGAACTGCCATATCATGGAAGTCATCTAAACAAACATTAGTGTCTACCTCCACAAATCATTCTAAAATCATCGTATTATTTGAGACATCACGTGAATGAGTGTGGCTTCGCAGAATGATAAACTACATTGAACAATCTTGTGGTATTGGTTCCTCATAATCACCTACCATTATCTATGAGGATAATGTTGCTTGTATTACGCAGATGCAAACATGCTACATCAAGAGCAACATCATCAAACATATTGCTCCCAAATTATTTATCCCCATGAGCTTCAGCAAAGTGGAGAAATAAACATTTACAGATAAAGTTTTGTGATAATTTGGCAGATCTCTTCACTAAATCCCTACCTGCTTCCTCGTTCGAGAAATGTGTTGAGGGAATTGGTATGAGATGGCTCAGAGACTTGCAAACTTCAGGGAGAGACTTCTTAAATGATGAGCCTAGTTAAACGCTTCACATGGTACTTTTTTCTTTTATGAGTTTTTACTATCAGGTTTTTCTCATACAAAGTCTTTAACGAGACAACGATTGATGCAAGCATATATCTTATCTCATATTTTTTCCACAGGAGTTTTTCTAGAGATAAATAAAGACATTGATTACTCCTTAAATCTTGCAGGTTTATGTTAGAGTAATCACCAGTCAAATTATTCCTAATTTTTCCCACAGGGTTTTTCAAAGGAATTAAAAAACACGTTGATCTTAAGATGGACTCGATCAAAAAGAGGAGTGTTACAAAAGGATCATTATTTGTCTATTATTTGATCTCATCAAATGGCAGCCATCAAGGTCTCATTCAAAGGCAGCCATCAAGGGATTTGAATCCTTTGTTCTCTGTAACAACCATACATTTATAGATATAAATCTACCTTATTGCTATTTGATGTAATATACTAAATGCCTAGAATCCTAGACTTGTAATCTCCCTATATAATGGAACATTTGAGATCAATGAAAAATGAGCTGAATTTCACACTTTCACTGTTCATTCTTTACATTTACAACAGTGACAAGCCCAAACCAAATAAACTGCTGCAGCTCCCAGCATTTTACACACATCATCCAAGCAGTGCATCACAAATTCCTGCACACATATATTTCCAAACTTTCGAGCAAACCCCTAGATAAATGCAGTAAGCTATTCTAAACAATTTGGCATGTTAACATAAAACTAAGTATTAGCCAAATTATGGCACAAACACATCCACTTATTCACGTATGTCCCATTCTGAAGGGCAAATTACAAGAACCTATCCTTTATGTAGTCCAGATCAACATCACCATCTCGAACTATACACTTTGAGAGAAATTATTGTAACCTGTATAAGGACAGGAAGTAGTTGCAAATGCACCTATCTTTGCGTATAGTGTGTTTGGCTGTCCATCTGTAGTAGTTCCATTGGAAAACCAAAGAACTACCTGATGGTAGCGTGGAGTCATTCATTCCCCGAAGACCGTGCATTTGCCTCAATCCAGTCAAAAGCGAGTGGGCTAAGGAAGGCATCTGGGATTCCGAAGGAACTGACAATAGCATGTGCGTGTGGCCTGAGTTCACTGCACAGTGTCATCACTTCTTTCCTAGCAGCGGCTACATTCTCCCGCGATAAACAACCATATCTCAAAAAGGATGCAGATTCGTCTATGCAAACCATAACATATAAAGACCTTAGTAAGCCCAATATATCCTGCAGAACGCAAATTCAAGGTTACGTGAAGATTACTTGTGCATGAAAATTCACACATTCAGGCAAGGACTTGAGCTAGGTAGAAAGAGGAGAATCCATGTACCTTTAAAGAACCAGTAGGAATATTCTTCTCATCCTCCAAAAATATTTGCAAAATTGTACGCTCAGTAAATGCTCTAGCTAAGTCTTCAGCGAGTTGGTAGCTCTGGATAAATGTCACATAAGTTAGACACTAAGGAAGTTTAGCTCGCCAAGAAAATGTGCAGTAAAAGCAGATTTACCAGCATCAAAGCCTTCTCTCTGCTTTCACCTTGTGCCAGATAGTTAGAAACCTCCGTGGTGAATTGGTTCAGTAAATCTCGCTCCCTTAAGCAGAGCAAGTCCATCTATTCACCAACAAAAAGGCATACATAAAGAATTGCCTCATGACAGCTATCTTAAATGTAAGAAACTAAGTTATTATTCTATACCTGGAAACTGGAGCTTCTTAGTGTGCCACTTGTCAGATAATCAGGAATAACAGGGCAAGGACCATTCAAGTGTTCCAAGCCCAATCCCTTGAATGGTTGATTCTTCCTTTTTGCTGCCAAAAATTCAGCATAAAGGGCTTTGCTTACCTGACAAGGTTAAATAGTTAAAATTAACCTCATCATAAAACACCTTTGGGAGAAATACATGGATGACAAACAATAAGCAAAATAACCTGCTGCATTAGAACATTATTGTCACCCTCAAATGTAGACTGGACATCAAATTCAGCTTTGAAAATTCCTATGCGATTCTCTGTCTTCAAACCTTGGCCACCACAAGCTTCACGGCACTCCTAATAGATGTAAAAAGAAGTCCAGAATGTGATAGCGACCCAGAAAAGGGCTTGTTTGGAATAATAAGATATAGACTCTATCCCAATTAGCAAGAAAATTCTACTAGAATCCCTGTCCATCCGAATGTATCAACACTCCTATCTAAATAATGTTAAGAAAATAGATGCACAACGGAGACACGAATTTAACGTGGAAAACCCTTGCGGGAAAAAACCACGGGCGCCGACCAGCAATGATCAATATAGAGGAGTTGGATACAAACGCAGGGGATACGTTGAGCTATCGCACCCTCCCGATACGGCTTACAAGGGGTATATATAGGAGAAATCTAGGAGTCCTAATAAGGCAAAGACACGAATACCTAATAGGGAACTAATCCTACAATACAGAGTCCTATTAGAAAACTAATCCGAATATATTGCATGCTGAAATTCGGATCATATATTTAACAATCTCCACCTTGAGACGAATTTCCCTTGTAGCCTTAAAAATCTTCAATCTCCAAATAACCTCATGTAGATAAAATCACTGCACGCCAAATAGTCTGCATGACTACAATATAACACTCTCGACCCAGAAGAGGTAGACCATACTTCAAACTCGCCATAGGGAATAAATCCTGGATCTGCTAGTATAAATCTGTCTGAACCTAGCAGAGACGTGAAAGTGTTGTGCTCAAAACGAAGTACATAGATCTCCTGATTAACCTTCTGGTACGCTGGGCAAACAAACGTAGCAATTCTGCCGGAAATTTGACCACTTCCACATGATCTGGACATGAACCTTGAGGCTCCCTCTCGACGACTTCGCTTGTGTGTCATAATACATATATGCGTAACTGATAAACTGGTGCATGATAGTATTAGCTTCTCCTCCATGGTAGATGTGCCAACTTGCATCTTCACTTGCCATAACGAGAATATTGCATCTCAATCCAGGAGCGGTAGATCAAACTTCAAACTCGCCTTGGGAATAAAATCCTGAATCTGCTGGTATAATTTTGTGGAACCCTAGCAGAAACGCGAAACACTCTAGGTGTATAAAACGAAGTATCTTGATCTCTGTAGAAAACCTCCTGATAAACTGGCGTGTGTAGCAAAAAACTGAACCTGAATTCCTGGCCATGTGTGCGTAGCAAAAACACCAACGTAAAATTTAATTCACATGAACAAAAAGATGATGGCTCTGAATGCCTGACTTGCTCTCCTTGGGAACCGTGCACTTGAGATTACATGGGTTCTGGCTGCTACTACTGCTTTTCTCCCCGGAACATGGCTGCGCGTGGACTGCTGCTTTTCTCCTTGCTCTAGAGCATGCACAGATCAGAGTCGATCATTCGACTCCGCGTCGGCTTCGATACGAGGCCAATCACGCCGAACAACTCGATGAGATCGAAAGGTAGGAGCGACGAACCGGCGACGATAGCGGCGTGGTAGTAGACCGGATCTCCAATGCTCTGATACCACTTGTTAAGAAAATAGATGCACAACGGAGACACGAATTTAACGTGGAAAACCCTTGCGGGAAAAACCATGGGCGCCGACCAGCAATAATCACTATAGAGGAATTGGATACAAACGCAGGGGATACATTTGGCTGTCGCACCCTCCGATGCGGCTTACAAGGGATATATAGGAGAAATCTAGGAGTCCTTATAGGCAAAGACACGAAGTCCTAATAGGAAACTAATCCTACAATACAGAGTCCTATTAAAAAACTAATCCGAATATATTGTATGCTGAAATTCGGATCACATATTTAACAAATAAATCCCTAAAGAAAAATACTTGTAGCGCTTTTTGACAATACCTGAAGTGTGGTCATATTCTGCCAGGTTAGTGTAGCTTTAAGAGCACTAGAGTAAATGTGTATAGATTTGTTAAGTTCAGGAGTCCTCTTCACATACATCCTTTTCATAAAATTACCAGCACTGCTCATCAGACATCTGCATAAGAAAATATACTTTAGCATATATGATGACATTAAGTAGTAGTGAAAACACTAACAAAAAAGGGCTTAGCATTAGTGATGTTTTTTTACATGTAGGGAATATTAGCCACCGAAGTGCAAATATTTTTTTATGAGGGGAGTACGTATTAACCAATACTGGCATTTCATGACTAGATCTAGTTCCATGCCAAATGTTCAGCAAGACGACAAAAAAAAAAGGAATGAGCTACCGCAAAAACTCCAAGTTGGGAAGAAGATTCAAAATTAAATACATGCAAAGTACAAAAATCCAGACAAAGCTAGTAGGTTACGCTTTTGCTAGCAGTGGTAGAAGGCGTCGCTGGTGACTGGGATAATCAAGTAACAGCATTTCAGGACCATCTGGTGTAACTGAAAAGGCCCTCCTTGACAAAGCATATCTCAGAGCAATTGCAACGCCAACCTGTAAGCACGGAAAAGAAAGACACACAAGCTTATTTATTTTACAAGTTTTAAGGTCCTTGAGGAGGTACCGGGAGTACCACATTTTCTATTATAAAATTTGTACTTCTCAGTGTCTCGTGTACCAACAGGTATTAAATTTTACACTGGAAAATGTGGTACCTCCCAGTACCCCTAATTTGTTCAAGGTAATTGCTAAGAAGGTTGTCAAACAATGTACAGTGGCTCAAGCATTGGGTAATCAAACATGGTTCACAGATAAAAGGAGTTCTCACTTCTCACTGTGAAGGTGATTAGAGAGTATCTTCTGATCTGGGATTTAGCGCTTGGAGTAAACTTGCAACATGATACACCAGATCAGCACCGTTGGAGGTGATCGAGATCTGGTTTGTACTCTAGCAAATCAGCATATGGGACTCTTTTTGTTGGGAATATCAGATTTGCTCCATGGAGGAGGATTTGGAAAAGTTGAGCACCGCTGAAGTGCAGATTTCTTCTATGGCTTGCGGTAAATAACCGTTGCTGGACGGCTGATCACCTATCCAAGCGAGGCTTACCACACCTAGTTGCCTGCCCTTTTTGTGATCAAGCTGAGGAGACGGTGCAACATATTCTTATCACTTGCGTTTTTAGCCGGAAGGTGTGGTCGCTGATCCTTCACATAGTAGGCTTCACTGGCCTCGCCCCTACCCCTGACGCACGTCATTTCTCAAGCTGGTGGTCTAGGGCAGTGGAATTGGGGATTTTTGGAATCACAGGAATGATTGTGTTTTCAGTGGCTCAATTCCGAGGGTATCAATGGTGCTACAATCAGTAGCAGATAAAGGCACATTCTGGTGCTTAGATGGAGCTTCAAAGCTCCATGAAATGTTGGGTAGGTCGATGGCCCTTGTGACTTAAGTGGTCTTGTTTTTCTGTTTTTAAGTGTTTAGGGTGGGGAGTTTTCGGATTCCCCTCCCTGTGTGTATCTTCTTCTTATCCTATCTTACTATAAAGTTGATGCCCACTAACTCATAAAGCTCAACATGCAACCATGCCACATCATCACCTACTAGCCATAGTTACATATTTAACTTCATGCAAGCATACAACATCATCTATAATTTATTTAATTCTACAAATCAACATGCAAATATATCTAATCATCACCCCTCACATTATTTCCACAATATTTTAACAAATCTATCTATCATTTTTATAACATTTAACATACACTTATCAATATGTTCCACATTAAATTGCGAGTATCATTTGTTTGTTTTATGATAAGTACTGATAAAACCCTCACGTTTCATTTTTTCTTTTTTACTCCTATCTCGATTGGCGAAAAAAGTATATTGAAAATTGCTTAGTAATTCCCGCAGCAAAGCACGGGGAATCACCTAGTTATTAATGAAATGATGCGCAGATCTCCTGCGTGTTCGAAAAAAAAACTCTTATTGTAATGTATCTAGGAAAAAAATTTGATTGAGAAGCACATTCCTCTGCGTGTTAGGAACTGGATTCTTACTTTATCACTGGCACTGATTGATCTAAACTCAACCATTTTAAAAAGATTTCTCTATACTCCATCTTGGTTTAGTTATTTCAGTTCATAAACTGTCAAATTCCAAATAAATCTGACTTATAATTCCAGGTTTCAAGAAATATTCTTGGCTGTAAAGGTACTTCCAACCAAACTTGTTTGGGCTGATCTAACTAAGTGCACAGATGTGGTCTGTCCTTGTTCAAATAGATGATACTTCACTTTGCTGTTTATCTTAGCTTAGCTGATTCCAGTTTGCTTTATTACCAGCTATAGTCTAAGTGAGCAAATTCTATATAAGAATCTTGAGCTACATATATACCCTCTGGAACTCATTCGAACAAACTCCATGTATTTATAGAAAAGGAAGGGCACATGACATACCTTTGAAATATAAACCGCATTAACTGCAATATTAACTCGACCAAGTGTAAGTGGAGACAAAAATGCTGCAAACCTCTGCAGAACAGAAAATCATCAGTTTGAAAACGAGAAAAAAATGAATGCAGCAACTACTTATCTCTGTGTACGTCTAGGGAGTGAGGGAGAGAGAGGATAAGGTCGCATTACCTGATCAGGGTCATCTATTGTGCTAACATATTGCCCATCCGGCAAAACATCAGCAACGAGATTCAGCAAATTCTCTCGAGGAACACGAATATTGTTAAACCTGACAGACAGTTAAATTAATTTACGATGTACGCGATAGGAAGACAAAACTTTACAGAAGTACAAGGGCTCACCAAATTCGTCCATTATCAACACCATTTAATCCAATTTTATGGCCACAGTCAGCTATCTGGATATTAGGCATAACATTTTCATTTTCATCCCTAATCCGAGCTACAAAAGCATGGACTCCTTCATTTCTACCATTTATATGGAGCTGCGCAAAGACTATAGTATGTGTAGCATGCTGTAAAAGGCCACAAACACAAACAGTAAGTAATAACCAAATAGACAGCATAGATGTACTCAATTATTAAAGTGAAATTTACATTAGCAGCTCCACCAATCCAGTACTTCTGGGCTGATTCACAAGGAGTATTTATCACAAACTCTCTTGTTCTAGAATCATAAGTAGCCACTGTCTCAATTCCTCGGACCTTCAAATTAGTCATATAAGGCAAAGAAAAATCTCAGCAACACACCTAACAAAATTTCAATTCAGTAAATTGACCAAAATATCATCACATACATTGCTCCCATGACCCAGTTCTGTCATGGAAAAACAACCCTTGATAACATAATTTTCTGTGTCCAACAACCATTTGTCATGGTGGCGCTTTGTTCCAAGAAACTTGATTGCGCTGCCCCTGGAGTGCAAAAAGAAATAAAGTTCAATACCAG
The DNA here is from genome assembly GCA_000573905.2 of Oryza punctata. Classification (NCBI taxonomy): domain Eukaryota; kingdom Viridiplantae; phylum Streptophyta; class Magnoliopsida; order Poales; family Poaceae; genus Oryza; species Oryza punctata. The sequence goes on along the minus strand of CM002493.2, from coordinate 19,348,518 downwards.
AAAATTCTCAACAAACATAATGTTATCAGTTCTATAAAATAATCATTCATTTTTTAAATTCAACATGTTACACTTTCTACATAAAAAATGGAAGGAGATCAACAAAATATAGAATAACTTCCATGAAGGGTTAAGACCAGTTCCAGGCAAATGTTCTTTCCAGTTTGGTATGCTACAAATACGAAAATGCTATCATACGAATCTAATTTTATAATGGGATAAACAGCATAGAGAGAAACTGAACAGTCCTTGCTTAAAGAACAAGTGGTACTTACAGAAAGGGTACATGGCATGGAGGAAGACGGAAAGATAGAGTTGAGAAGCTCATTCCTCACTTGGTACCAAAATACAGAATAGAGATAATAATCCTCCATCTAAAGGACTGTCGTATAATGCACGTGGTAAATTGGCAAAGCCTCCTTTCATAGGAGATCCTAACAAGATAGAACGAAACGTTCTCCTGCAAGCAATGGCTAATAAATACTCCTAGCAACTGATGCGGATAACAGATAAGAACAAAATCTATTACTCCTGCACCTAATTTTCCAGTACATTATAGGATTGGACTTTGGGTTGCAGAGGGGTCAACTGTGATGGCCTGATGGGAACATGCAGAGCACACCAATGAGGACCATCAATTTGTTCATATGTTGCCAAGAAAGAAAGCATGATTGCCAACGTCCACTGAGAAAACCATTCAATAAAACTACCAAAGTAAAGTAACACAAAGCAAGACAAAACATATTCTTTTTTTTCTTTTACCAACTCTCTACTTCAAGTATGCTTTTAAAGAGCGCTTTCTCTACTCTTCCCAATTCATTTTAGTCTTACACACAGGTCAGTGGGTACACAGGAACAAAATGAACGAGAAACTTAACCAAATTCGTGACTGTATGCGGATTGCAGAAGAACTGAATCACATAAGAAGAAGACAAACTGCCGGGGAGTTGAAAGAAGGAAGCACCTACGGGTCCGAGATCCACATCGTCGGCGAGGTTGATCCGCCACAGGTCGGAGTCAGCCGAATTCTTGCAGCAGCAGAAACGGATCTAGCGCATTCGGACCAAACGGTGGAGTCGCTTGGCCGAGTGAGGTCGCGATTTTGCCGGAGAGGGGGAAGACTCAGTAACGATCTGGAGTATAATGGGCCTTGGACTACGGCAGGATCCGATTCAATTGTATTCGATATAAGCCCATTTAAAACAGCGCATGCAATGGGCTTGGATCATACTGTTATCCTATTAGGGCCCAGAATCACAGTACCAAAAGTTTTGTACGCTGAGTCAACTATATCCTAGAATCAAACAGAACGGAGAGAAAAACCATATTTTGGTGCAATTAAGAAGTTAGGTATGTACAAATTTTCTAAATTTTAACAGACTTAGGAAAAAAGAGCAGGAACATTGAAATAACTTTGAAGTGCAGATCCCGTGAAAGCGTGAAACTATACAAGAGAACCAAGCACAACAAAATTATGTACTGTAAGCAAGCAAGCAAGCTCGAAGCTAGCAGAGGTGTAAAAGAGAACAAAAATATGTATTGTAAGTAAGCAAGCAAACTCGGAGCTAGCAGAGGTGTAAAAGAGAACAAAAATACTGTAAGTAAGCAAGCAAGGACAAACTTATGCACGCAAGCAACGAAGCAAGCTCGGGCCGAGCGGAAGAAAGGTCGGAATCACAAGATGGCAAGGGAATTAATCACCAGAGGAAGAAATGGACGCCGATCTTGATGGCGAGCGAGTGGTCGTAGACGCCAATGCAGTCGAGGAGCGCGATCCTGCGGAGCTCGGCCTCGGCGTCGCCCTCCGTGTCCGTGAGCCATCCACGGAACACGCCGCGCCGCGCCAGGTACCCGATCCGCCTCATCGTCGCCTCTCGCTGCCCCTCCTTGCCCTCGTTAAAGTCCGGCGATGCGAACATCCTGCCTGCAGGCCCCGGCCCCCCGTGCCGGCTGCAGAACAATGTGCTCTGCTCCATGACGCGGAACATTCAGTCCCGCACGCCCAGGTCGTGCCCGTCGAGCAGACTCCGGAGGTCGCCTAGCACGAACGCCGCCGGCTGCTCATTGGACTCCGGCGGCACGTAGCCCAGGCAGGAGAATGGCTCGAGGAGGGAGGCGAATTTGGCAGCCGGAGTGCCGGCGAGGTGGCGGGCAATCGCGGCGGCGCGCCGGCTGGCGCGCGAGGAGGACATGGGGTCAATCGGAGTCTTCGGTGTCCAGAGGAGATAAAGCGAGGAAGAAGAGGTCGGACCGTCAGAGTCGTCGCGGAGCGGAGATGAGACGCCGGAGCAGCTTCGAAGTTAAACATTTATCGAATCGGGAGATGCTCTCAAGTCTCAAGAAAAGGGAGAAAAAACATTTTTTAAGAAGAACCTTCGACAAGCGAAGAAAAATACTCAAACGCAAAAAAGAAGAAGAGAGAAAAACTGACACGTGAGACATGCTTGAAACTACCGTACCGGACATGTGAATCTCTCAAAGCCACCTACTCTCAAGTCTCAAACCCCTGCCCAAGCATGAAACGAGTTCGATTTCCTGGCCCATCCTCCTTGGGCTGGTTTAGGCGGATAGGCCTTACCAAACGTTTAATTAAATTGATTATTATATACTACGTAATACTTTCGCTTTAACTTGTTGGTAGGATGCTTAGCTGTATATGTGTTGCAACTTGTGGCCTGCACGCTACACACAAGAGTTCGAGACTACAGGGATATGGAAGCATGTGTTGCAGGATGCAGGCACTCTGCGGTTCTGCTCACTCCTGCTGCCGTGCTACGGCTCTCTGCTTTGATCCATCCTCAAATATTCCTCTTCCGTTGACTTTCTCATAGATTGCTTGCACACCTAGAAATCCTAATAATGTACTCAAGCCTCGTAAACTTGGTAGTAACTTGCAGTAAGTTGAGATGTGTACTATCCAGACACGGACACGATTACCAGACTTTGCCAAGTCTTTGGTCGTACACATATCAAGCACAAACAGAGATATGTCAAACTGCCGTGGCTGATCCTAAATTCATCGCACCAGAAAGATTGCCATAGCAGCGCTCAAAATTGGGAATTGAGCGCAAGACTGGGGATTGGCAATATAATGTGAGCTAGGAATTGGCGAATTTGAGACAAAATTGGGGGGAAAGCACACGGGGCGAGGGGAACAACATACCAGAGGAAGAAGTGGACGCCGATCTTGATGGCGAGGGAGTGGTCGTACACGCCGAGGCACTCGAGCAGCGCGAGCTTGCGGAGCTCGGCGTCGGGCCCCGGCTCCGTGAGCCAGCCCCGGAACACGCCCCGCCCCGCCAGGTAGCCGACCCGCCGCATCGTGGCCTCCCGCTGCCCCTCCTTGCCCTCGTTGTAGTCCGGCGACACGAACACCTTCCCGCCACTGCGGCGCGGGCAGAAGAGCGGGCTCTCCTCCATCGCGCGGAACGCCCAGTCGCGCTCCCGGAGGTGGTGCCCGTCGAGGAGCGAGCGGAGCTCCAGCAGCGAGAACGCCGGGGCGGGCTCCGACGACTCGGGGGACGCGTAGCTCAGGCACGCGGAGGGCTCCAGCGCTGCGGCAACGGCGGCGGCGTCGCGAGGGGAGAGGCCGGCGAGGTGGCGGGCGATGGCGGCGGCGCGGCGGGCGGTGGCGGAGGGAGGGTACGAGGGATCCATCGGAGCTATGGCTTGCGATCGTTGACGTGAGGAGAAGGATTTGGTGGGATTGTGATGGAGGTTGGAGGAGGGAAAGCTTTGCAAGATGGCGTATATCTGCTGCCCAGTAAACAGAAAGGATGGAGGTGAACCGATCGGAGGTTGCTCCGCGTCATAAAAGCGAATACCTATATTTATGAGCGAATAGCTATTTTGGTTATAAAGTTTAGGTGTGACGCTTAGTAACTATTTTGTTAAAACGGATTATTTGAGTCAATATAGTTTCTGGATTCATCTTCAGAACACCCTCACAACAAGTCCACTCAAATACTCAGTAAGCTCCTAGTCCTAGGCTTTTTGGCAAGATCCATTGGAAAACGTCGGCTTTTACCTATCTTATAAGAAAAGAAGGATTAAACGAAGAAGAAAGAACCGACCGTGTAAATATTTTGCTGTTCGGTGTAAATTATAATCCAAAGCGATATTAAAATGTATCCTTCAACTTTTAAGAACGATATTAGATATAACTATTTTTTTTTGGAACAAAGGATAACCGTAAACGCTCACAACACGCGCACACTCACATCTATGACTACGCACACACCCTATCGTTATAAGTAGCTCGGAAGACGAGTTAGCATATCTTGAGATAGACAAAATCATCATGGGTGTCTCGCTATCAACAGGTACATCACTGTTGACGGACTACACACGCCTACGGTATTTGTAGAGTATGAGCAACGTTGGAATAAAGGTGTTGGCGGTATGCCATGAGACCCTTCGACCAGACCTGCCGAAACCATGCAACCAGCGAGGATTCAGACTCGAGGCGTCAAGATTCATCGAGGCGAAGCCTCATAGCGAAGACTAATAGGGGGATCTGTAACAGGACTATAAATAGACCCCTAGGGCCATGTAAAGAGGATCCCAAGAAAAATTCTTAAATTAATACACTTTACTTTTCCCAACAACTGTTGAGTAACCACGTCCTTCGACGTATGCAGTTGTCACTCGGACAACAAAAGGTATACGCGAGATTGTATCAAGAACACGGGGGACAAAGGTTTAAACTGGTTCTGACCCACAAGATGAGTAACAATTCTACTCCAGTTTATATGAATATATGAGGAAAAACACCACACAAGGTACAATGGGGGAATAAGATGGCTAATCTAAACCGCTGACAAGGATCTATCGAGAACGGCTCAACAAGATCTAATTGGCAACTAGAGCTTCGGTTTCCTCCAGATTGTATCCTGATGTGGATTTGGGTATGGCTTATAATTCTACGCCCTCCTCTCCATGGTTCGCCTTGTATTTATAGCGATGACCACGTTCTTTCCAAGTAGAACTCGGTGAACTAGGACAACATACGGGCTAAGAAAACCTTGTGGAGCACCTAACAACGCATCTTCACAGACGAAGAACTACGAGATCACCCCTTTCATTCTGGGGTGACGGAGGGATCGCGCGTACTCTTCTTCTGCGAGGCTCCATCCAAATCCACCACTTACTGCTTTGCTCTTTTCTTTCTTTGATGCTTGGAAGGAAGGCCTATAACCAATCAATAGTAAACATCCCTCACCCAACTACCAGTCTGTTTAGGAGGAGCTTTCATTGAAGTAGAGGGAGCTGAAAAAGATGGGAAATTCCAATGATTGCCGATAAGGATCGTGTGGTAAGTTTGAATGATTTAATCAGGGCCTATCAATTACTCTTTGATTTTACTCATGGTAGCGTGAACTTGTTGAGTTCTTCCTCAAATAGAACTCTGACACCTTTTATCTTAAGAAGTTGTTGACGACCAAATTTGGTAATTCAAATATCAGAAGTCAAGATGGAATCGAAGAGGATTGAAGAGATAAGATCGTATCGGAAAGCAGAGTGAGAATCGGCTATGGCCCGAATCGGCTGTGGACTGGATCGGCAGAGTCAGAGTCGGACTAGGTTAGCCGATTGAGCCGATTTCGGTAATATGACTCGGTATACGTCATCGGGTTGTGTTAGCGTGCTTCATATGGATTGCCATGCACGGATAAAGTCCTGAGGAGGCAATTGTATCTATTAATTAGGATATTTTATGTAATTTCCTTATAGATATTCTCGGTAAGAGTCCGCCTAAGAGACTTGTTGGTTAGTTGGATTTGTATTAGGTTAATATAAGTCGTGTCCATGATGGACAAGGTTTGTAATTTCGGGTATAAATATAATCCCGAGGTCTTGTAAATAATAACAACACACGTTCAATCAATCTCGGCGCATCGCCAAACCTTTGTTTCTATTCTCGACAAGTTTGTGCTTTCGAGTCGTGCTGCATCACTTTGATCTTCGACAAAAAGGTATATCTTGTCATGGCGGGTTACATCATTAGGGCTAGTGCTTACATCTCTATGACACTCTAGTTCTTTGTTGTGATTCTCCGAGTTATCATATATGTTATATAACTTAGATCGACAATGCAATCTACCTGTATCGACTAGATCCTTTCTAGGGTTTCATCGGTATCGGCTAGATTACCTTGTTAATCTAGGTTATATAATGTATCTACCATCCTGAAAAGGCAACCATCGGCTTGATTCTTTAGATCTCATGCTTCTATTTATACTTGATGCTGCATTGGTTCAGTCCAACCTATTAAGTCGTATTTAGAATCATGGTATCTAACCTGCTTTATGGTTGTTAATAAGGATAGTATCGGGGTTTCAGCCGATCTTACCTGATATAGATGTTTTACATTGTCTTATGCTTTGTTTAATGTTCTATATCTGCCCCTTATATCAGGATCTAATCTAATGTAAATATATTAAGCTTGATATCAATCTGATTGATTATAGTTTAATATATTTATTACTAGAGAATATCCTAGTGTAAGGTTGTATCGGAGCTATAGCCGATACATACTTAAACCTAGATATCGGCTATGACATCAATCTACATAATCATTATGTCATGTTATCTTTAGACTTGGGCAATTTATACTGTCTCGGTTCAGTCCGATCTATCCCAATTGCTTATCTCTAAAGTAATATTGATATATTGATTATGTGACATTGATCTTTACAGCCGATATCCTAGTTTTAGCGTTAATTTTATCATCAATTATACCTTACAACCGATCCATGCTTTATTGCATCGGCTAGGTCACATACGATATGAAATCGGCCCTATGGCTGATTGTCTATCGTTTACTGATATTCTTTGCATGTTTTTCTTGTTGATTGCAGGATCAAATCAACTGGCACGCCCTTTAATCTGAAACCTAATTTTGGACCTGCACTAGAGTAAAGCAAACCTCTCAGGCCAGTGTGTGTTTTTTGCATCAACTCTAGATTTGCTGTATTGCCTTAATCTAAGTATACATTCCCGTATACCATTAGGTATAGCATGAACCCAAGTATAGGAGGTATGCCTTATCCTTATCACTGATAATGAACATGGCGATGTTTCTTGATCAAACAATCTAAGAAATAGCCTTTATCAGGCTCACCTAACCGTTCTCGGATGATCGAGTAGGTATAAAGCACTCGACAAGGTTCTCCTTCTATCCATGACCGAGAACACGGCCTAAACTTGAATTTGGATCCAAGTCGAGAAACATGACCTGCCATATACAAACCCGCAAATATTTCGTTGACAATTTCTCTTTCTTGAAATTCGAACCATCGGATTTGACTTATAAATCCCACTTATCATATCCATTTCAGTTTTGCTTGCATGGTTAGCACACTCGCCTTCCTCTGTTGCACCAATTCCATCACTCCGGCAGAGAAAACCCTACACCCCCTCCACCAAACACCGCCTAACCTTCCATGGATCTCCTGCAATCCATCTTCATGGCGAAGCTGCAGCGAGAAGGAGCACTCCCGACCACTCAAGTGATAGGGCGTTCAGAAGGAGGTATTGATCCCCTTACAAACTTAGGGCAAATCATCACTTCTACTTCTTTTGTCCAATGCGTTTTTTTGCCCCTTCCTTCTGAATTCCTTTCTCTTCTTCTTGACTTCTACGATAACCCCAACTCCATTACCTTTCTGAGCATCTTCACTCATCTATGTGAAGTGTACCTTGGGGTATAGCCTTTTCTAGATTTGTTTAGGTATTTCTATGAGGTTAGGTGGATGGAAACGTCCAAAGTTTCTAGATGCTGCGGTCTCGGCCTCCGAGATGGGATGAAGGGAGAATACATCCCCTTCAACTGCCTATCCTCGAGGAAGGAGTGGAGAAAGAAATGGTTCTTCCTCCATGTTCACGATACCGCTCCTTGCCTGGTTGTTCCTGAAGATAAACCACATATTCCAAATCCTGGACCTCAAAACTCTCCTTGACGCTAGCCTTACAAAGCTTCGTGGAGAAGATCAATGACCTCTGAGTATGTGGTCTGACCGGGTACAAAAATTGTCCAAGATTTCGTACATTGTCGGATTCGGCCCCCACAAGCTCACTCCACCACGCGAACAAGTACATGGGGGCTCAAGATGTAATGCGGTTGTCGCATCGGGGTATACAATTCGAAGTCTTCAAACTTGAAAAACTCGAATTACTTTGTTCCAGAACCCTAGGTTTGTCGTCTTCCATTGCTGGAAATGCTAGATTAGCGGGTTGGATCTCTCTCTCCCTCAAGGTGGAGAATTGTCACGCCCAGAAATTTATCCCAAATTTCCAGACTATTTTGCGTATAAATCCCTATACAGGAATCAAGCTAGGGTACACAAAACGATAAATTAATATACAGATCCAAGCGTAAATAAAGCGTAAATACTTACAGAAGAGGCACTTAGTCCTCACTTTGTCTTCAGCTCAGAAGCGTAATTCAAGTTATGAATTTTAGAATATGAACTATGTAATTAGTATTAACCGAAAAACCTTAATTAATTGATATGTTTTAATGCCCGCGAACGGACAAGGTTGACGGAAAACAAACTCCGGTTAACGAGCCTCATGGGTCAGCGACTCAACGAGTCAACCTACCGTGGCACGGGACCACGCAAACGGTCAACCGAACCGGTGAACAGAACCGGCGGCTCAGAAAGGCTCTAGGTTTTTAGAACGACTCGGAACGACGAAACCGACATGACACTACGCCACACTACGCGCGAGCGTAACCAGCGAGCGGCTTGAGAATGCATACGTACCCCGGCGAGGGCACGGCTGCGGCTATGGCTAGGTGCGGTGGTAGCAAGGTTGGTAAACCGACACGGCTAGGCGGCTGCTAGGTAGCTAGGGTTTTAGGCAGCTAACGGCGCAGCAAGCGACACGGTAACGGGTCGGCAGCACGGCTACCGTGTGCGACAAAGCGGCGGCAGCGGCACGGCTGCAGCAAAATAGCAGCGCAGCAGCCAGGAGGCGGGGCAGCGACGACGTACGACGCTAGGGTAGCGGCGGCTAATGGTGGCGAGGCGACGCAGCAGCCGCGCGACACGGTAGCGGCGGCTAGCGGCAGCGGCGCGGCACGACACGGCGTGGTAGGGTCGGCACGGCAGCGGCGGCTAGCGGCGACGAGGCGACGCAGCACACGGCAGCGGCGCGGCAACATCGGCACGTGGCAAAACAGCGGTGACGTAGCAAGCAGCGCGGTGGCGGCGGTGCGCGGCTAAGGCGCAGGTGGTGGCTAGGTCTAGGGGCAGGGAAAAAACAAAAGAAAAGAGGGGGTAAGGGGGCGTAAATAGGGGGAGGGGCTAGCTTTTAGGTAGGCTGTCCCCGAAGAGGGGGTGGCGCACGGCAGAGAGAGAGGGGAGGTGGTGCTCGGCAGAGGGGGGAGAAAAAAAGAATACGAGAGGAAGGGAGACCTAAAAAGGAAAGGTGGGGGAAACAAATGCGGTGCCTTTTTGGGAAAGGAAGAAGAAACTGAATCGGAATAGGAGTAGGGCTAGGCTCGTCATAAAGAATGAAACCGCGGTAGCAAAAGGGTCGGTGGATACAACGAACCGTGAATAGGGAGAGTGAACCGAGAACGGTTCACGACCAAAGGAGGGAAAGGAAGGAATTATTAATTCAAAACCTTACATTTTAAATTAACATTATTACTTCCTCCGCTCTGAATATTCTGCTAAAAATCCTGTTAACAATTTGAAGCATCTCCCTGACAATTCCGATTATTACGCACATTGTTAATTTAGGGTTTGCTCCTGGTTGAACAAAGTATTTTGTATAGACCATTTGCGGATGATTTAGAAACTACGGAAAAGGGGAAAACTCCAGGGTGTGACAAACCTACCCCCCTTAAACGGAATCTCGTCCCGAGATTCGGGGATGGCTAGAAAGAAAGCTGGGTGCTGGGGTGGTGCTGGACTGGTTTGCTGACTTCTGCGGTTTCGAACTGACTCAGACAGGCTAATTGACCCAATCTGCCTACTAACCTGACTGACCTCAAACTGAGCGCTCTATTGTTTTCCCCAAAACTGCACTCATTGCTTGTACTCAATCTGACACTGATCTGGATTGTAGGTGCTCATAAATCTTACTTCCGTGGACTGAGTTGATAACATTGACACACCTGATAATCTGCTTAAACTAAACTGTTGGTGCCGTCATCTTTGACAACCTAAGGATTCCCCACATAGACAAGGGATTAGTGGGGCCTCCTTGAAATCTTGCACTGACCTTCATGAACCCACAAACTCTGAACTGGCCTTGAACTGTCCCTGATTAACACAATGAGTCTACCAGGGAGTTGCTCGATCTCAACGATGATTATACCAAGAAGTTGTCCGATCTGACTTTCATTCGGATCACGGGGTTCTGGATCACTGCTTCTCTAAGTTGGACTGCTTGACTCTAGGTCGCTGCTTTTGTACGACAACCCGGGTATACATGAGATCTCAATATGATGGCTTGGGGTTGGTGTAGCCCTACTAAGGCTTCGCAACTCACTTCTTCATTTAGACCTCATCTTGCTTTTCCTGGTTAGACCTCCAAGCAAAATTGTTACGAGGTAAACCCATTTTAACTCCAAGATTTCTTTACCGAGGTCATTGATCTTTTGACTGACTGCGAACACTTAAACTGTTATCTTTGGGAATACCCAGACTTCTTTGGTTTTTCGTGTAGCCCTGACTTTGAACACTTGATGCTTTATCAGTTAATTCCCACTAAACACTAATGGTGCACTTCTATTCCAGGAAACTTGGAATCTAACACGTAATTGATGACATGAAGTCCCATGCAAGAGCGACTCTTACTCAGCTCATGAATCTACCAACTCTTGATCACACTCCCATTAGATCTGAGTGCTAAAACGACGGTTCTGTTGGTGTCATGACTTCGGTGTCGACCGCCTGAACAGGTCAATTAGTATATGTCTGTTGAAACAAGCATAGATCACTTACCAGATCATGCCCACAAGAGTGTTCTAACTGCTTCCCATTTCACTTGCTCTCGCGCCACTGACTGACACCTTTGTATCTGATAGAAACCAACTTTGCTATTGCTTACATACCAGCATCGGAACATGTACAACTACTGAAAACTGCCCTTGAGGCTGCCAAGACTATCTGCTTAATAATCAAACAAGTTCACTTTCGATCCTTGAGTAGAGATGATTCACCGAGAGGGATCCTCTGTCACACACTCTATTGTGCTGTCTACACCTTTCTGGACCTGACTCTTGTATCCATTACTCAGACAGAGGTGGTGGAGCAAGTCTCTTGTTGATTTCCGAGAAACATTGGGGTGGTCTCTGAAAGCTATATGGTTGCCTTAAATCAAGAGTGATCGTTCTTGATCCATGTTCACACCACTAGGGTGTTGTCCCCATTTACCAAACTCTGAGGAACTTCCAAAGTTATAGAGTTCCGTTAATTCTTATCTGCTGTCACACTCAAATATTTCCTCCATCCTTTCATCATCCTGGGGTACCACTGATACTGTCCTCTAGAGGGACCTCATCATGTTGAGTGTTACTGTGGTCTAACCATTTTCATTTCGTTGGTCAACCATTCCTTTATTGACTGGCCGTTAGGTCTTGGAGCTCACAACGCTGCGATGGGCTAGAGAAGAGACTCTAGATTTCTCACGACACTGACAGATACACAAGTTGACCTGCTTTTGGATACTCGAGATGAATCATAAGAGAAGAAAAAATTGCCTGACTCATACTTTATCCAACTTTCCCTTTTCCTTAACTGCCCTGGAACTTTTCTGCACAGAGGAGGTACTTGAACACCAACGACTCGTGCACGATCGATGACCCTTGCTGACAGAGTTGTTGATCAGGTAACACTTTGACCATTTGATTCTACCATGGTTATTTGGCTCCATCGTTGATTACTAGCTGGAGATCTCACACGAACAAAATCCTGACTTCTGACATTCCTCAGAAAAAGGATCAATTTTCCAATCTTCTTGGTAGCTGAAACAAACAAAACCTTCTAGTTGTTGGTGCCACACTCGTGTGATTGCTGCCAGGCATCAGAGTTGAAGCAACACGAGGTGCATGGTTGATGTTGATGGCCATCTTGAGGTCTGGTGCTGGAGACCTTTTCTGCGGTCAATACTGAAGAATTGAACTGTCTCACTGCTGTTAAAATAGATCACAGGTTCTCTAGCATTACTTGCCCTGCCATGCTGATTCTCTAGCCTTGAAGCGATTGCTAGTGAAACAATAGTGATTTTGTCGGTGTCCTTAATGATAATTCGTTGCGATGGAGGTTATACATTGCAACTGGTGGTCGGCATCCACTGACTTTCTGGTGTCTTTAGGTTGGATCTGACTAGTCTGTGTTGAAATTGATGTAACTTGAAGGGCAGGGATGTTGGGACCAAAACTGTTGACTTGATCATACTCACGCTGTGACATCGAACAATCTTTTGAGAGGTGACATGTCTTCTTACAATTGAAACAACGATACACTATCTTCTTTGGTCTCCAAGGTGAACCTTCTCTGAAGTGGGGTCCTGGATCAAGGCAGCCAAAACAATACTGATTTGGTCGACCATGATGTACATTCTTCTAGGTCGGCTCGCTTGCAACTAGGACAAGAGCAAGGAGAGACTGTTGAACCTTGTTGAGTGTTCTTCTACAACCACTGTTGGTCTCCACTGGAGTTGGAGCTGGTTGGAAACCGAAAGAATTGCTGCTGCTGTTACCAGTGGACGCATCACCCGCATCACTGGTTGCTTTATGGGTTGATGGTGGTTTGGATGTACTTGTCTGTTGAGGACTTGGCGGTATACTAGCTTCGACTCTGATTTTGACTCTAAGCTTGCATCCGAACTTGCATCTGATGTTGCTGGTGCCACTTCTACTGTAGTTAGCCTTGCATCGAGCTTTGCATCTCCTGCGCTAATACCCTCATCATCTGATCTCGGACACCAAACGTTGATCATGAGCGGGGGTTCATCTGGCACTGGGGATACGTTGTTGTTGTCAACTGAACCACTGACCTGTGACTCTGACTCACTGATGTTGTTGTTGCTTTTCTCCTCCCTGACACTGACCATCCGCTGCCGGGACAGGGAGAGAAGGGAGAGAGGGGTTGCTAAAGATAAGACCTTAAACCACTTGATTACTGATCTGTTGTAAGTAGACCTTTATTGTTCAAGTTGATTAAGCAAACAACCTAGTATGGTCGCATCCCCACAACTGATGCAAACCATACCCCTGCACACAAGCAAACAACACACGTACTAGCAGCTAACGAAACTACTCTTCGGGAAGGATTGGGTTTAGGTAGGCTCCGGGAAAACCTTCACTTGATCTTTGCGAAACGACGATTCTGAACTAACCTTCTCGCCCCTTCCAACTTGGATCTTGAGGGCTTGACTTGACTTCCGAGAGTAGGCGCGAAACCATCGGTTTGTCCTCCAGGTTCAATAGCCAGAGGGTTGGAGGGGAAAGGAGAGATGTTTGATAAACCATTTTGCAAAGAAATGCCAAATGGTGAGAGGAGACAATTTCGCAATTAGGGTTTTCAGAAAACTTGTCCTTAGGGTTTTACCATTTGGCTCAACCTAAAGTCGAGTTGGCTTTGATACCACTTTGTCACGCCTAGAAATTTATCCCAAATTTCCAGACTATTTTGCGTATAAATCCTTGTCCGGGAATCAAGCCAGGGTACACAAAACGACATATTAATATATAGATCCAAGCATAAATAAAGCGTAAATACTTACAGAAGAGGCACTTAGTCCTCTGCTGATGCAAAAAAACACACACCGGCCTGAGAGATTTGCGTTACTCTAGTGAAGGTCCAAAAGTTATATTTTAGGTTCGAGGGCGTGCTAGTTGATTTGATCCTGCAATCAACAAGAAGAAATATACAAAGATATTAGTAAAAGATAATCCATCGGCCAGTTAGCCGATTTCATATCATATGTAACCTAGCCGATGCAATAAAGCATGAATCGGTTGTAAGGTGTAGTTAGTGATAAAACTAACCCTAAAACTAGTACATCGGTTGAAAAGATCAGTGTTATATAATCAATATATCAATATTACTTTAGAAATAAGCAATTGGGATAGATCGGACTGAACCGAGACAGTATAAATTGCTCAAGTCTAAAATAACATGAAATAATGATTAAGTATACTTATGTTATAGCCGAAGTCTAGATTTAAGCATGTATCGGCTATAGCTCCGATACAACCTTATACTAGGATATTCTCATGCAACAAATATATTCAATTGATATCAATCAGATTGATAGTAAGTCCAATATATTTGTTTTAGATTAGATCCTGATATAAGGGGCAGATATAGAACATTTAACAAAGCATAAAACTATGTAAAACATCTATATCAGGTAAGATCGGCTGAAACCCTGATACTTCCTTGTTAACAACCATAAAACAGGTTAGACATTATGATTCTAAATACGACTTAATAGGTCGGACTTAACTGATGCAGCATTAAGTATACAGAGAAGCATAACATTTAAACAATCAAGCCGATGATTGCCTTTTAGGGATGGTAGATACATTATATAACCTAAACCAACAAGGTAATCTATTTTTTACTAGCAAAACCCTAGATAGAGATCAGCCGATACGAATAGATTCCATTATCGATCTAGGTTATATAATGTATATGGTAACTTGGAAGTTTACAAGATAGAACTAGAGTGTCATAAAAATGTAAGCACTAGTTCCGATGATGCAAACCGCCATAACAAAACCTACCTTGTCGTCGAAGATCAAACTGATGCAGCACGACTTGAAAGCATGAACTTGTTGAAAAGTAGAAAACAAAGGTTGGCGATGCGCCGAGATTGATTTGAACGTGTGTTGTTTATTTACAAGACCTCGGGTCTATATTTATACCTGAAAATACAAACATTGTCCATCACGGACACGACTCATATTAACCTAATACAAATCCAACTAACGAACAAGTCCCTAAGGCTGACTCTTACCATGATTATCTATAAGGAAATCACATAAAATATCCTAATTAATAGATACAATTGCCTTTCCAGGACTCTATCCGTACGTGGCAATACTTATGAAACACCTTGATTTAACCCGATGACGTGTATCGAGTCGTATTACCAAAATCGGCTCAATCGACTAACCTTGTCCAACTCGAACTCTGCCGATTCTGCCCGCAGCCGATTCAGACTCTAGCCGATTCTTGCTCTGTTTCCGATACGATCTATCTCTTGGATGTTCTTCGATTCTATCTTCATCTCCGATTCTTGAATTACCAAATTTGATCGTCAACACATGCCCCCCAAGTCCGGAATATTTGGTAATGTTTCGGATTTGCCATATTTTATCTCCGAGAGAATTTCGCACTTGTTGTTTTTCCGACCGTTATCGCACCGCTTTAAATGCTAACCGTCACGTCTGAGAAAAATCACACCGTTATTTCTTTCTTCACCGCTTAAGTGATTTTCGTCTTCTCTCTCTTCGGCAATCCCCTCGGTGCAAGAAATTCGATCTTCAAGCAATTCCATCTCCGGCCATCTCCGCTTGCGGCAATGTCGTCTTCTGCCGGTCCATCCACCGCTCTATCAACTGAGTACACAGAGGTAAGCCCTTATCGGCTAGATCCCTTCTTTTATGCAGTAGATCGATTTTTCTTGGTCTCAATTTGTTTCCTTCTTCTCTATGTTTCTGTAGCATCTTTCCAATCTTATTGCGACCCCTAGCTTGAACCACGAGCATCAGTACTTTCTCGGTCCTATTGGTAATTCTGACCCGATAGAGTTTATTAGTGCTAAAACCAATAGGATACCCTACAGGATAGCCAATCCTAGCCTAGGCCACTGGAAAAGCACTTTGAAATCCTGGCCATCTCTAGAGAAAACCTGGCCCGCATGGTACGAACGCGTATCGGCTAGCAAACAAGGTCACTCGGACGAACTTGGAATCAGCCAATCACTAGCTTTAACCATGGCAAATTCGGCTAAAGATGAACCTCTGATGGCCTCTGCAACTTATTTTTGGTCCAACACCCTGAACGCTTTCCTGTTCAACCAAGGGCCAATGACCCCTACTCTACTCGATATCATCATGCTTACCGACCTAGATGTCACCTCATCATCTAACCCCATGAACCTAAACTCCAAGGACAAATTTGACTTAAAAATCAAGAGTATAGGAGGATGGTCAGGGTTCATTGCAGCAAACATGGGCTAGGGATCTATTACCCCCCAAGAGCACACATCTTTTCTGTTAATGTGGCTTGAAAAGTATCTCTTCTGTGGATCCAGCTGTGGCCCAACTTCAAACTGGCAGCACATAGCCGAGGCCCTCGAAGAGAAGAGGCAATTTTCTTTAGGCAAAACCCTTCTCGGCTATTTGTATCAAATGTTGAACAATGCATCGGCTAGGATAGCCGTCGGCTCAGTAGTCGGTGCAGGTGGCCCTTGGTGGCTATTACAATCTTGGCTGAATTTGGTGGCCATGAAAGCTATGAATCGGCCAGCATTGACAGAAGCTGAATTTCCTAGATTAGAGCTGATTACAGACGAAGATGGAGAAGAGCTCACCCACCGCAGGTGTATATCCTATGGGGAATATGCATCCACACCAGCCGATGCTGGAGCAAAGCTATCGGTTGAGCTACTGAAGGATTGGTTCTTCAGTTTTTATGAAGGCTTCCAAAAAGATGCTCGAATCTGGTTCTTCTATGAAGACTCAATGAATTTTGAATTGCCATCAGACTTCAGATTCGAAGAAATTAATCATGAAAAATTCCAGAAGTCCAAAGAAGTCTTTGTTGCTGTTATTAGTCCCTGCATCATCCCTGTCAGCATCCATCAAGGCAGGAACATTAAGGCATCCTACGAATTCTACCACCCAATGAGCTCGGCTAGGCAATTTGGTATGGGTCAGTTACCAATCGGCTTATATTTTACCGATAAGATTCAGTGCAGAGGAGAAATTTCTTCAGCCTTGATGATGGATCGACTCCTCAATATCCCAGGACCTCCCCTCGGCAGCATTGACAACATAGAGTTGGCCATGTTCAGGAGCAGGGCCTTTGATAGATGGTGGGCAGAATGGAAGAAACATCTTTTCCATCAATCGACTTCAATATATATGACAGATCTCTTTCCTGATATGATCCCTCAAGTAAACCCTTTACTCCCTCTATCAATTCTTTTTTAATAACTGCCAGCCGATTTCTACTAACTCCATCTTCTATCTTTGTTCTGTAGACGACAAACTCATCCCCTCCTCATAAAAGCAATAGTGGCAAACATATAGAATATGCTGCAGGCCTCCTGCCCAATGGATGTGGACTAGCTCCTCCAGGCATCGGCTACCATGCCCCCAAGACCTGAAGTTTGCTCCAAGGGCAAATAAGGGAACCAGCCGATGCTGGTAAAAAGAAAAAGACCAGAGCATCGGCCCTTGATCCATCGGCTGCAGAACAAAGATAGAAGATGGAGTTAGTAACAACCCAAACTAGCCGATGATCTGCCCAACCTTGAACCAGTTATTGAAGAAACCTTAGATGAGGCAGATATCAAAAAAGCTATTGATGAGGCTGCAGCTGAGCTCAAGGATGCAGGAGAGAAAACACCATCGGCTTCTCCAGCTCCCAAGAAAACACCTCCAACACCTGCTGCTCCAGCTGTATTTTCTCGACAACCAAGGGTAAAACAATTTTTATTTGCAATAAAATTCTTCATTACCGATCTTCTTATTTGAACTTTGTACTTTGCAGAAGAAAAAGCCAGCTAAGAGAAAGAAATCAGCTGCAACACCAACCAAACCAACTCTTCGGGCTTCACCGGTAATTCTTCAACTCTTTAAATTTTAACCTTACTTTAGCCAATGCTACTCTCGAGGTATAAATATAGTCCCGAGGTCTTGTAAATAATAATAACACACATTCAATCAATCTCGGCGCATCGCCACCTTTGTTTTCTACTTTTTCGACAAGTTTGTGCTTTCGAGTCGTGCTGCATCAGTTTGATCTTCGACGAATAGGTATATCTTGTTATGGCGGTTTGCATTACCGGAGCTAGTGCTTACAT
The DNA here is from genome assembly GCA_000573905.2 of Oryza punctata. NCBI lineage: Eukaryota > Viridiplantae > Streptophyta > Magnoliopsida > Poales > Poaceae > Oryza > Oryza punctata. The sequence continues at coordinate 19,330,455 of CM002493.2, read as the reverse complement.
CTTCATGACACTCTAGTTCTATCTTGTAAACTTCCGAGTTATCATATACATTATATAATTTAGATCGACAATGCAATCTACTTGCATCGGCTGGATTCTTTTTAGGGTTTCGTCGATATCGGCTAGATTATTTTGCTTGTTTAGATTATATAATGTATCTACCATCCTGAAAAGGCAACCATCGGCTAGATTTTCTAGATGTCATGTTTCTCTTTATACTTAATGCTGCATTGGTTAAGTCCAACCTATTAAGTCATATTTAGAATCATGATATCTAGCCTGCCTTATGGTTGTTAATAAGGATAGTATCGAGGTTTCAGCCGATCTTACCTGGTATAGATGTTTTACATTGTTTTATGCTTTGTTTAATGTTCTATATCTGCCCCTTATATCAGGATCTAATCTAATATAAATATATTGAATTTGATACCAATCTCATTGGTTATAGTTGAATATATTTATTAATAGAGAATATCCTAATATAAGGTTGTATCGGAGCTATAGCCGATACATACTTAAATCTGGATATCGGCTATGACATGAGTTTATATAGTCATTATTTCATGTTACGTTAGACTTAGGCAATTTATACTATCTCGGTTCAGTCCGATCTATCCCAATTGCTTATTTCTAAAGTAATATTGATGCATTGATTATTTAATACTGATCTTTACAGCCGATATACAAGTTTTAGGGTTAGTTCTATCATCGAATATACCTTACAGCCGATTCATGCTTCATTGCATCGGCTAGGTCACATACGATATGAAATCGGCTATCTGGCCGATGGACTATCGTTTACTAACATTCTTTGCATATTTCTTCTTGTTGATTGCAGGATCAAATCAACTGGCACGCCCTTGAACCTAAAAACTAATTTTGGACCTGCAGTAGAGTAAAGCAAATATCTCAGGCTAGTGTGTGTTTTTTGCATCAACACTGCTGGACTTGTAGTGTAGCTTTTCCCTAGCTGACGCATCCAGGCAAGGGTGGGCGTGATGGAGTTGGGTTGGCGGGGGTTTACTCGTTGATCGGCATCCGGATTCACCTAGGCACGAGAGGGGGCTGCCTACCTTGGCTTAAAGGTGGGGGCGAAACCTGAGGTGTGGTGCGCTTGGTTAGGGGGAGTTATACGAAGGGTCTTATCACGATTTTCCCCTTTGCATTACCATGGTGGTATTTCGGGGCATGGCAACATTTGTGGAATCGTGTCTTGTGGGTACAGTTGCGCACCTCTGATTAGAGTAAAACTATTCGAATAGGCGTGCTCGCGGTTATGGGCGATCGACCAGATTCACCGTGATTAGTCCCACTTTATTAATTAACATGACTCAATGAACAGTTTAGTTCAGATGGAATGGTTGGGCCTGTTCAACGTGGTGTAGCATTGTTCAGTGGAGATGTTTAATTTTGCCTTAATTAACGACTGTTTTACTATTTTCAACTATAAATGTTTACAACCGCTTTTATATAAATAGCCACAAACCTTCCTTGTACAATGAATGCATCGTTGGTGTGCCTGCTGAGTACGGTGATTGTACTCAGCCTTGCTATTATTCCCCTTGTCAGAAGTGTAGTGCTTCTGAGCTGAAGACAAAATTAGAAGACCAAGGCTTATACCCCAGTTGAGTTTTGCCTGTGGAGTGGAGTTGAAGCCCCGCTAGGATCGTCACCTCTTTCCGCTGCTGTTTTCTTTTCGGTGTGAGGATGTTGACGATCAAATTTGGTAATTCAAGTATCGGAGATGAAGATAGAATCGAAGAAGATCCAAGAGATAGATCGTATCGGAAACAGAGCAAGAATCGGTTGGAGTCCGAATCGGTTGCGGGCAGAATCAGCAGAGTTCGAGTTGGACAAGGTTAGTCGATTGAGCCGATTTTGGTAATACGACTCGATACACGTCATCGGGTTAAACCAAGGTGTTTCATAAGGATTGCCACGTACGGATAGAGTCCTGGAAAGGCAATTGTATCTATTAATTAGGATATTTTATGTGATTTCCTTATAGATAATCATGGTAAGAGTCCGCCTTAGGGACTTGTTCGTTAGTTGGATTTGTATTAGGTTAATATGAGTCGTGTCCGTGATGAACAATGTTTGTATTTTCGGGTATAAATATAGACCCGAGGTCTTGTAAATAAACAACACACGTTCAAATCAATCTCAGCGCATCGCCAAGCTTTGTTTTCTACTTTTCAACAAGTCCATGCTTTCGAGTCGTGCTGCATCAGTTTGATCTTCGACGACAAGCTAGGTCTTGTTATGGCGGTTTGCATCATCGGAACTAGTGCTTACATCTTTATGACACTCTAGTTCTATCTTGTAAACTTCCAAGTTATCATATACATTATATAACCTAGATCGATAATGCAATCTATTCGTATCGGTTGATCTCTATATAGGGTTTTGCTGGTAACAAATAGATTACCTTGTTGGTTTAAGTTATATAATGTATCTACCATCCCTAAAAGGTAACATCGGCTTGATTGTTTAGATGTTATGCTTCTCTATATACTTAATGATGCATCGGTTAAGTCCGACCTATTAAGTCGTATTTAGAATAATAATGTCTAACCTATTTTATGGTTGTTAATCGGGGTTTCAGCCGATCTTACCTGATATAGATGTTTTACATAGTTTTATGCTTTGTTAAATGTTCTATATCTGCCTCGGTTCAGTCCGATCTATCTCAATTGCTTATTTCTAAAGTAATATTGATATATTGATTATATAACACTGATCTTTTCAACCGATGTACTAGTTTTAGGGTTAGTTTTATCACTGACTACACCTTACAGCCAATTCATGCTTTATTGAATCAAATCGGCTAGGTTACACACGATATGAAATCGGCTAACTGGCCGATGGATTATCGTTTACAAATATCTTTGCATATTTCTTCTTGTTGATTGCAGGATCAAATCAACTGGCACGCCCTCGAACCTAAAATATAACTTTTGGACCTGCACTAGAGTAAAGCAAATCTCTCAGGCCTGTGTGTGTTTTTTTCATCAACACGCTTTGTACTTTGCATCAACACGCTTCATTACCGATCTTCTTATTTGAACTTTGTACTTTGCAGAAGAAAAAACCAGCTGTTGTCGAAATGACAATTGCGTACGTCGAAGGACGTGGATACTCAACGGTTGTTGGGAAAGTAAAGTGTAATGAATTTTGTATTAAAATCAGATCCCCTTTTACATGGCCCGAGGGGGCTATGTATAACCCTATTACAGATCTCCCTATTAGGGTTTAGGGCTATTACAGGGGAATTTACATGGTCACCTCATAAAGGGGCCCTTACATGGGTATTCAATGTAATTAAAGTGCGTGGGCCCTCAATGGGCCACCTGGTGGCTGCTGGTTCTTTGGCCCATGGGCCGGGGCAACTGGGCCGGCCCATTGGTCCTTCTTGGATCAGGTCCGTCATAGCGAAGCCATCTTCCTTCAGCGCATGCCTTCGCCAAGCAGGCTTCGGCCAAGCTGACGAGCCCCATGTGACCCCTCGCCCATGGCCTCTTTCGCCCTGATGTCTTCGCCACCGGGCTTCGCCTCAAGAGCCTTGGGCGCCTGGACTTCGGATCCTTGTCGCTCAGCCAGTTTCGGCAGTCTTGGTCGAAAGGCCTCATGGCATATCGCCAACAAGCCCCTCACGGGCAAGGGTGAGATAGGAGCTTCGGGCGAGACCGTGCAAACCATGTGGTATGGTATGAGGCGCCCCCTTTCGACCGATGCTCCTGCCGAAACCTATCTCTTTAGGACCTGCAAAAAATTTGCGGCATACAGGAAGAAATGATTTTTATGTGCGGGCTTCGCCCGTCGTGAGCAGTTGTGGGGTTTTTTTTTACCGGTCCTAATGTGAGCAATGTTGGGCCTTCGCCTTTTTATGAACAGTGAAGTGGCCCATATCACTCTGTTGGGTCTTAGTGAACAGTGATGGGCCATTGGACCGCGGCGATCAGTAGTGGGCCTTTTGTTTTGGGAACCCGTTACCGCACGGCCTGATCCATGGGATTTTACCCTTTCGCCCACCCCGCGACACGTGGCCGCTCCTGATTGGCTGGGGAGGCAAAGCGTCGTTTGGTGAGTTATATATTCTCACCCCCCGTTTTCACCGTCGCCACCCTTGTCATTTTCACCGCAGTTACATTGCTCCCCATCTACTCTCGGCTAATCTTTGAACGACCTACTTCGCCCAATTAACACTTTTCACCAACACACTTCCTCTTCGCCCATGGCTCCCCGCAAGCCGAACCCAGTCACCGTGACCGGTCCCAATCCCGGCCGGATCGACGAAGACACCACAGCCTTCTTGGGGGCTTCGCTTATCGATGACGACGAGTTGGCCAGGATGGTTGACGCCGGCCTAGTGGCTGAGGGGCAGGCGTTCGCCCCCGGAGAAGCCGAAGTGCCGCAGCCTGGCGAACACCATACGGTGGTGTTTGCCGTGTTCTTCGAGGCCGGCCTCCGCTTTCCGTGCAACATCCTGTTGTCGGAAATTCTGCGCCTCTTCCAAGTCGAATTGCCCTAGTTGAGCCCTTCGGCCCTGGTGCGCATTTCTATCTTCGACTGGGCGTGCCGGACCGCGGGGTTCGAGCCCAGCGCCGAACTCTTCGGCGCCATCTTCTCCGCTGCCGTCAACACGAAGACGGTGATAACCCCCGCTGGGACCCGGAAGACCGCGTTTGGGAGTGTGAACTTCAATGTTCACGCCGAACGTTCCGACTTGTGGCCGGTTAACGCCGCCATGTCAAAATGGGATCGCCATTGGATGGCGAAGTGGTTCTACCACTACATCCCTTTCGAGGTGGGTTCCGATGCGGCGAGGGCCTTGCGGTGGCGACGCCGCGCGATTTCACCGGCGCGGAAGCCCAGGGTTATCGTTACTGGTACCCTGGAGTCTCGCTTCGCCCTGCTCCGCAGGGTGTGTTCCCGGCTGAGCTGCCGGGACTTAGTGGAAGAATTCTGCATGCTGCGGATTAGCCTGCTTTCGCAAGCATGGCAGGTCGAAATCGACCAGGGCGAAGTGGTCGACGGCCTGCCCAAGCTTGTTCTACCCCCCGGGGCAAACGGTGAGTTCTTCTTTTTTTTTTTTTTCACTTTACCTTTTCGTTGTGTTTATGCTTCGACCCTTAACCTAGCGTTTCGTCATTTACCAGTGTTGACGCTAGCCCAGGCCGACACCGAAGCCAGAAGGCTTGTTGGTGATATATCACTGGCCGAATACAGCCAGCTGCTGACTCGGCAAGCGGCTGGCAGAGCGAACCGCGTCTACGCCGGCGAGCTCCCCCCAAGGGCGCAACCCTTCAAGGCTGACGGCGAAGCCGACCCGTCTCGGAAACGCCCGCGGGGGTAGGTGAGGTTCGCCCCCCGCAAGCAGAAGGCCCCTGTCCCGGCGGATTCCGACGTCGAAGATGAAGACAACGTCGAAGAGGAGGAAACGGGGGAGGCCGATGCTGCGGCCGAAGAGGCTGGCGACGAGGCGGGCGATAGCCGCTCTGGGACGCACGGTTATACGCCAACCCCTAGCCCAGAGCGCGTCGAAACAGGAGCGGAATCAGCCTCTTCGCCCTTGTGCCGAAAGGATGTGGAGGGCGCCAAGGCCCTAGTCGCTATCGCTGCAGCTAAGGCGGCGAAGAGCGGTGCCGCGAAGCTTGTCCCCCGGAAGAAAGGGGTTGTTGCCATCGCCAGCGCGTTTAGCGATGAGGAATCGTCTGGCAGCACCCCCACTTCGCCCGCGGGGCAAAGCCAAGGGCCCTTCGCCTTCCTTGGGGCGACCGGCGGAGCTGGGGCATCGGCTTCGGCCGAACTGGTGGTTGAGGCGGCCACCAGAATCTTCAACAGCCCGGTTCGCCAGCCGATTTCGCCGCTCGCCCTCGACAAGGGCAAGAAGGCGGCTGATGGGTCTGGCTCTGAGTATTCTCAAGGGCCGCCCGGCTTCGCCCCCGGGGACTTTGAAACCCGGGCGGAGCTCATTCCCTTCATGGAGGGGGTGAGCAAGATCGTTTCGCCGGCTGGCGGCCCTAGACTCTTCGTCGAGCTCAACGCGTTCGACGAGGGGTGCTCCGCCGTGAAAAGTTTAGTCGTGCGGGTAAGTTACTTTCGCAACCCCCCCCCTCTCTCTTTTTCCGCTTTCGAAATCTGGCTTACGTTTTCGCCCTTTCTTGTTTGCCAGCTTCTCGCGGCCCATTGTTCGACTGAGCGGACAATGCAGACACGCTTGGATGGCCTAAAGAATCAGCTCAGGGCGAAAGACGATGAACTAGGCCGAGAAGGCCTGGAGATGGAGGGGCTCGCCCGGTCCCTTCGGGAGGCGAAGGCGGAAAATAAGCGCCTTCAGGCCGAACTCGACAAGGGCAGTGTGGCGAAGGCTGAGATTGATCGCCTCACGGCCGAACTGGCGAGGGAACGGGAGCACTCTGCCATGCTCACCGTGTACTATGACTCAGCAGAGCCTCAGATGGAATCCCTTCACCAAAGGGTGAGCGAGGCGGAGGGGAAGGCCAAACGCCTCGCCCGAGAGGCGGCCCAGACGACCGAGGCGGCGAAGGCATCATGCCACACCCTTCGCCTTGCCCTTACGGACATGGGGGCGAAGGCCGGCGGTGTTCCCGACGAACACGCCCCCGCTCTTGACTTCTGCAACTGGAACCAAGAGGCTGGCTACGCAGTTTCTGACTGCGCCACGGCGTACGGCGATTGCTGTGCGCGCATGTCGGCGGCCTTCGCCCTGGGGCTGCTTCAACAACATGGGTGCGAGCACGTCGCCCAGTTTCCCGAGTTCGCGAAGGAGGACTGGGAAGTTAGCTCCCAAGACGTGTCGCCCGCCCTCCGCGTCTGGCGAAGATAGTTCTGGCAGAAGGAGGGCCGTTCTGCCGCCAAGTCCTGCCTGCTTGAACAGCTGGCGAAGACAGAGGCGGCGGGCCAGGGCGAAGAACCAGTTGCAGGGGGCGGAGGAGCCGAAGACCACCCCGAGGTGTGAGGCCCTCCGCCCGTCTCTTTTTTGTAATTTCTTCTTTTGATGTTCGCCTTGTAGGGCGAACTGTGTAAATTTGGCCAAGGCCTTCCTTATTTTTGGATATTAAACCGGTTGAAATATATGACTTCTTTCGCCATACATATCATTTTTGTGTTGAGACGTGTGGAACGCTTGAGATGCTTGCGTGGTCCTTTTCGCCCCGTTCTTTCGCATCCACTTTTCTTTTCCCCCATTCGCCTGCATGACTTCCCCATTTTTTGTAGGGTCGATGCCGAAAGCTTTGCATTCGGCCCCCACTTGGAGATTGGCAAAGCCGGAACGAGAAGTTTGTTGCTGCGAAAAATTTGCCGAAGATTCGCTACCCGCTTCGGCCTGTCTATCGCGAGATGACAATCAATGGTCACAACTATAAAGTTGTGAACGTTGCTAACTGGATGCGAACCCATCCTGGGCGAATGCTGGAAGACTACGATCGTGTCCATGTGGCACGCCTAGAGGGCATGGCCCGTTTCTGGCGAAACCATCGGCGGACCGATCGGCAGGGGGCGATCGCCCAACGGCGCTATGCCCTTACTGTAGTTTCGCCCCCCTCTCCTCTTAGGGTAGTGTACAGTATCAGTAGTGATGTCGAACCATGTTCGCCGGATCACTCCTTTAGTAGTTGTCTTGGGGGTGAAGACGTAATTTTCTTGTAAGCGAATGCTTAGATCGTTCCGCCTGTATCGTGTTACACAATGTAAGCTGTTGAGTGTATTTTCAGCGTTTAATAAAGATGTGCTTTCGTTTCCTTTTCGCCATTTTCTGCATTGTCACATTTTGTGCTTTTGTTGGGTCATGATGTACCGACCCCTTTGCGTGTATTGGCGAAATAGGCACACTGACTTTTCAGCTTTCGACTTCCGTCATCGATCTCTTGCACTTTGCGTTTAGCGGCTTGATCTTGCGTGGATCGATTATAACGGTGCTCGGGTTTTTTTTTCCGAAACAAGCTGTCGCGGTTTCAACGTTCGGCGAGCGATGCTTCGACCGATTCGTTTCGCCCCCTGGCCCTTTCGCTGATCAGGCGTTTACCTTGGGGTTTTTCCACTAATTATCATGCACATAAGTAAAAAAGGCGAAAAACACAGAAATTTTATACTGGTCCAGTTTTTTTTCTTTTTCATTTTCTCCTTTTTTTGTATTTTTGCGCAGAATGGCTTACAAAAATGGCAGTTGCCGAAGAGCTACATGGTAATATGTACATTTTGACATGTTGGCGAATAGGGTGCCACCCTCTCTAGACATAGAAACGCTTGAGTGAAGCGGTGTTCCATGAGTGATCGAACTCTTCGCCTTCCAGTGTTGCTAGGCGAAAAGAGCCCGTCCTTGACCTGTGCTTGATGAGATAAGGCCCCTCCCATTTTGACTCAAGCTTTCCAACCGTTGCTGGGTTCGCCTTTTTCCTCAAGACGAGTTGGCCTGGCAGGAGCTCTGTTGGGCGAACCTTCTTGTTGTAGGTTGCCGAAGTGCCTGCAGCGTAATTTCGCATGTGCTCCAGTGCTTCGACTCGTACCCCCTCTAGGAGTTCGAGCGACACTTCGCGCCCATCTTCGCCCCAGAGAACATCACCCTTGGTGAGTTAGCCCCTAGCTCTGTTGGGGTCATCGCCTCGTCTCCGTAGAGGAGCATGAACGGGCTGAACTTGGTCGGCCTTGTGGGAGTTGTTCGGAGGGCCCAAAGGACAGACATCATTTTATCTGGCCATCTGCCTTTCGCTGCCCTCTCAAGCCTTTTCTTAAGCGCCTCCAAGATCTTGCCATCTGCGCGTTCGGCCGCCCCATTTGACTATGGGTGCGTGACCGATGCGAGCCTGATTTCCAGGTTTAGCCCTTCGCACATTTCTCTGAACTTTTCAGAGTCGAACTGCTTGCCATTGTCTGTGATGAATTCTCTCGGAACCCCGAAACGGCAAATGATGTTTTTCCAGACAAACTTCTGCACAGCCGCCGAAGTGATCGTTCCGAGTGGTTCGGCCTCAATCCAGCGCGAAAAGTACTCGATGGCCACTATTGCGAACTTATACCCATTTCGTGCTACCGGGAATGGGCCAATGATGTCTAGCCCCCACCTGGCGAAGGGCCAAACTGGTGCGATCGGCTGTAGCTCATACTGCGGTGCGATCTGGCTTCGGCCATGTCGCTGGCTGCTTTCGCATTTTTTGGCTTGCGTGACGCAAACTTTCAGCACCGTGGGCTAGTATACCCCTTGGCGAAGCACCTTGGAGGCGACTGTTCTTGCCGCTTGATGTGCACCGCAGAGCCCCTGGTGAATTTCCTTCACCATCTCTTCGCCCTCGGCGAAGGAAACGCAACGAAGCAAAGGTTGGAGCACTCCAGATTGGTACAACTGCCCTGAAACCAGCTTGTACTGTCTGGCTCTGATTTGCAGGCGCTTCGCCTCAGCTTCATCCTCCGGAAGCCAGCCATCCATGAGGTACTTCACAAAGGGCGTTCGCCAGTCCCCTGGGTCTTCGCCCGTGTCTGTCTGGTCTATGGCCATGACATCCTCAGTTCCTTTGGGCACGCTTGGTGCATATAGGACTTAAGAGAAGGTGCCTGGGGAATGCGGTCTTCCGCAGGCAGCAGATTTTGCCAGGGCGTCTGCCTCCTCATTCTGCCCCCTTGGCAGTTGTTCAACCGTTACACTGGCGAAGCACTTTTCCATTGACCGAACGGCCTCCAAGTATCTCTTCATCCCTTCATCTTTTGCCTCAAAAGATTTGTCAACATGGCAGGCCACCAGCTTGGAGTCTGTTCGGATGAGTAAGTGCCGAACCCCGAACGCTTTCGCCTTCCTTAAGCCTAGTAGTACCGCCTCGTACTCCGCCATGTTGTTGGTTGTGTCGAACTGCAGCCTTGCGGCATACCGAATCGGCGCACACCCCGGCGAAATGAGCACGGCCGCGGCGCCCGCCCCCCTGTGTGACCACGAGCCATCAGAGTGCATCGTCAAAGGCTGTTCGACAGGTTGGGGTTCGGGGGCGAACGTCGGAGTCCATTCGACCACAAAATCGGCCAGGACTTGAGATTTGATGGCGGTGCGCGCCACGAAGTGCAGGTCGAAGGGGGATAGCTCCGCCGCCCACTTGTTGAGTCTGCCAGAGATTTCTTTACCCCGAAGTACTTCGCCCAAGGGGTATTGCGAAGGCACTATGATTTTGTGGGCCTGGAAATAGTGCTTGAGCTTGCGCGAAGCCATCACCAGGGCGTAAGCAAGCTTTTCCATCTCAATGTACCGTGTCTTCGCCCCCTGTAATGCTTCGGAGACGAAGTACACCGGTTTCTACCCTGATTCTGTCTCTTGGACTAGGACTGCGCTGACTGCCACTGGCGAAGCCGCAAGATACAATAGCATTTCGCTTCCTGGTGTTGGGCTGACCAGGGCGGGTGGGCTTTGCAAATACTGCTTTAGCTCTTCGAATGCGGTCTGGCATTCGGGAGTCCAGTTAAACTTGCTTCCGCCCCGGAGGGTCTTGAAAAACGGCAGGCCCCTTTCGGCTGCTTTTGAGAGAAAACGACTGAGTGCCGCAATTCGGCCCGTGAGCTTTTGTACTTCGCGTACGCTCGACTGTGGACTCATTTGATGAATGGCGTCGATTTTCTCGGGGTTCGCCTCGATACCCCTTTCGGAAACAAGAAAACCCAACAACTTGCCGGCGCGAACTCCAAAAACACACTTCTCTGGGTTTAGTTTCATACCCGCCGCACGCAAGTTGTCGAAGGTCTCTTGTAAATCAAACGCATGGTCGAAAGCCTTGCGGCTTTTTACGACAATGTCGTTGACGTACGCCTCCACGTTTCACCCCAGCTGCTTGCGGAGCACCTTGTACACCAGCCTGGCGAACGTTGCTCCGGTGTTCCTCAGGCCGAAAGGCATCCTGAGGTGGCAGAAAGTGCTGAACGGCGTGATGAAGGCGGTCTTGGCGATGTCGTCTGGATTCATGTGGATCTGGTGATAGCCAGAGTAGGCGTCCAGAAAGCTTATGAGCTCGCAGCCAACCATCGAATCAACAAGCTGGTTGATTCGCGGTAAGGGGAAGTCGTCCTTTGGGCAGACCTTGTTGAGATCCGTGAAAATCGACGCACATGCGCCACTTGCCGTTCGACTTCTTCACCAGGACCAGGTTCGCCAGCCACTCCGGGTGGTCGATCTCCTTGATCACACCGGCTTTGAGAAGTTTTTGAACTTCGGCTTTCGCTGCTTCCTGGCGATCAACGGACATCTTGCGCAACTTTTGCTTCCTTGGCCTGGCGTCCGGTTTGACAGCCAGGCTATGCATGATGAGTTCCGGCGAAACGCCCCCCACTTCGCTGGGGCTCCAGGCGAAGATGTCGACGTTTTTTTTGAGCACTTCCAGGACCTTCGCAGTCTCCTCTTCGCCCAAGTCGCCCCCCAGCTGGACAAGCTTTGCCGAGTCCGCTTCACATACTTGCACCTTGACCACCTTGCCGTGAGGGGTCGGTTTTGGCACACGGTGAACACGCGGTTCGGCCTCTACATTGTGCACCGCCCTGCTGATCACGGCTAGGTCACCTTTCGGCGCGGCGGAAGGCTGAAGCCCCTTGACAACGATCACCCCTACTGGGCCTGGCATTTTGAGCTTGAGGTAGTTGTGGTGGGAGATGGCTTCAAACTTGTTCAGGGATGCGCGGCCGAAGATGGTGTTGTACCTGTACGGGATATCGACGATGTCGAACAATATCTGCTCTTCGCGCTTGTTTTCGCCCGTGCCGAAAACAACCCTCAACCGCGCCTGGCCGAGGACTTGAACTGCCTCACCGCCGAAGCCGCGAAGCGAGGCAGGTGCTTGAGTGAGAGCCGAAGTAGGTAGCCCCATTCTGGCGTATGCCTCGACGAAGATGACATCAGCCAAGCTACCTCCATCGACCAGAATGCGTCGGACTTCGAAGCCAGCCACCTCAGCCGAAATCGCCAGGTGGTCCTGATGCGGAAACAGCACTCCTTCGGCATCTTCTGGCCCAAAAGAAATTTCCTGGCCCAAGTACTTTGGGACCCCTTCGCCCGTGGCAGTGATGTTGTGCACCGTTCGCAGCTGCGACTTCTTCTGCCGCTTCGATGGCTGGACTGGTGGATCAGCCCTTGTGATTACTTGAATAATTCGGCGCTGCACGTCTTGGTGCTGTTCGGCTGGAGGCGACTGTTCCCGGGCCTAATGTGGCCTTGGTTCGTGGGCGTTGTTTCGCTGGCGGATGTTTCGGCACTGCTCGGTGGTGTGCGAAGACTGCCCATGGTAGGCGCAATAGAGGTCTTTTCTGACCTTCTTACGAACAGGCTGCTGATGGCTGCCACCCTGTTGGGCGTCGAACTCCTTGCGAAGGGCCTGCACTTCTTCGACAGCCATCACCGCCTTGCCGGTTCGGTCGGTCCTAAACTTCCTCCATGTCATGGGAGCTTGGCCTTGCCGGGGCGACTGCCCCTGGTTCGCCGGCTGGGGCTGGCGGACGGCGGGGGGAGGCGTTTCGATGACTTGCGCTTGCATCTGGGCCTGGGCCGCAGCGATAGAGGCTTTGTCGTACTCAGCTTGAATCACCTGCCCTCGCTTGGAGTCCTCTTCGCCCCGCGCGTACCCATCGATGATGCGAAGCAGGTGTTCGAGAGTTTGCGGCTCCTTGTTCGCGATCTTCCTTGTGAGTTCGCCCTCGAGCAGCCCGGCCGAAGCGGCGTTGATAACGGATGCTTCCGTTATATCTTGAACTTGGCACCATGCTTGCGAGAAGCGACGCATGTACTCTCGTATCGATTCGCCCGGCCTCTGGCGAATGCCGAGCAAATGCTGCTGTGTCTTCGGCTCTTCGTAGGTGCGTCGAAAGTTAAGAATAAAAACATCGCGCATTTGCTCCCATGAGTAAATGCTATTGGATGGCAGATTGAAATACCAAGAACGGGTGATGCCGTCTAGAGCGAGATGGATTACCATCGCCTTGGTGTTTTCATCGCCATGAGCAGCTTCGATCGCGGACTCGTAGATTGAGAGAAACTCTTTTGGGTCTGTTTCGCCCGAGTACCGCAGAACGGGTGGGAATTTGAACTGTGGTGGGATCGGACGGCCCTTGATTCCCCCGCTCAGTGGCAGCCCCTTTTCGCCCCCGGCCTTGCCCATAGCGCCCTGCAGCGAAGGCCCACCCGACTGCAGATATGGCGTGGCGAAGGGCGAAGTGATGGCCTGGGGGTGCGGTTGGGCTGCGACATTCGGTGGCGGACTTCCGAACGGTGGCGCTTGGATGGTGTTGTAGAAGTCGAACTGTTGCCCCCGATTCCAGGGCGAAGCCCCCGGCACAGGTGGGTTCGACGGCAGCCACCCTGAAGCGCCTTTGCCGGAGCCCCCCTACGGCTGAGCCGAAGGGGTTGTGCTTGAAATGTGGGGTTGGTTGAGTTGCTGAAAGAAAGCTTGAAGCTGTGCCTGTAGTGCCGAGGCCCCCTTCACCATTGCTTGTGACATTTGACCAGGCGGCGAAGAGTGTGCTTGGATCGTGGGCGGCCGGACCGGCGCTACTGATAGGCTTGAGGCGGGATGTATCCTGCCGAATACTGGAGGATGGGGGCCGAAGCGATCTTGGCTTGCCGTGCCGCTTCGTACGCCTGCTGCTGCTCCTGCATTTGTCGAAGCATATCCTGGAGTCGTGCCATGTTCTGCCGCATGGCCTCCATGTTCGCTTCGGCTTGTGCGTCAAGGCCGGGATCGACTAGTGCAGCGGCGATTGTTGTCGAAGCCGGCTGCATTGCCGAAGGGATTCCTAGTACCTGCTCCGCCGAAGTGGTCGAGGCCGAAGGCGGTGGTTGCGGTGCAGGCGCCGAAGCCACCGGCCCAGCCGCCACCTCGGCAGGCGCCGAAGGCTCCGTGCCTTCACCAGCGGCCATCACCTCTTCGGCTACGCTTTCCTTTGGGTTTGCAACCCTCTCCTTTGAGACCTTTTTCGGTGGCATTAGCTCTCAGTGGTTTCGCTCGGAGGTCCCCACGGTCAGCGCCAGCTGTTGTCGAAATGACAACTGCGTACGTCGAAGGACATGGATACTCAACGGTTGTTTGGAAAGTAAAGTGTAATGAATTTTGTATTAAAATCGGATCCCCTTTTACATGGCCCGAGGGGGCTATTTATAACCCTATTACAGATCTTCCTATTAGGGTTTAGGGCTATTACAGGGGAATTTACATGGTCACCCTCATAAAGGGGCCCTTACATGGGTATTCAATGTAATTAAAGTGCGTGGGCCCTCAATGGGCCACCTGATGGCTGCTGGTTCTTTGGCCCATGGGCCGGGGCAACTGGGCCGGCCCATTGGTCCTTCTTGGATCAGGTCCGTCCTGGCGAAGCCATCTTCCTTCGGCGCATGCCTGCGCCAAGCAGGCTTCGCCCAGGCTGACGAGCCCCATGTGACCCCTCGCCCATGGCCTCTTTCGCCCTGATGTCTTTGCCACCAGGCTTCGCCTCAAGAGCCTTGGGCGCCTGGACTTCGGATCCTTGTCGCTCAGCCAGTTTCGGCAGTCTTGGTCGAAAGGCCTCATGGCATATCGCCAACACCAGCTAAGAGAAAGAAATTAGTTGCAACACCAACCAAACCAACTCTTCGGGCTTCACCGGTAATTCTTCAACTCTTTAAATTTTAACCTTACTTTAGCCAATGTTAATTAACACTTGTTGTTTTTTCAGCCTCCACCTCCTCCATCACCTCAAGCATAGCCGATGTCAAGCGAACACACCCCCTCTGTTGTTGGAAGTCATCACATTGAGGAAGAAGAACAAGTTGCTGCTACTGCTATCCCTGTAAGTTTTATATCCTCAAGAATTTTAAACCAGCTGTATAGCATGTTCCGATATAATTCTCTTCAATTCTTCTTTTTGCAGGTCTTAGCCGATTTGTTCTCTTTTAATATCAAGGATTATTTCGATGAGGAGGCAGAAGAAGAAACAACAAGCAAAGCCCTAGCTCCTCTAGCCGAAGACGTGAAGAAAAATCTTGAAGACATATCCCTTCGGCTAGAAGCATCTTTAGATAGCTTGGTGGTCGACTGTAGCTCCTTCCGGGCAAGATTTCAAGAGATCTAAGCTTTGATCCCAGATGACTTGGTGAACACTATCACTCCAGCTGTATATCTTGAGCAACACCAATTCAAGCTGGAAAAAGCTAGGCAAAGAATAGCCGATCGGCAGGAAAAGAAGAATATTGAAGCCACAATCTAAGCCAATCGACAGTTTGTGCATACTGAGAAAGCCAAACTCGATCAACTTGCCGAAGAGCCAATCAAATCTGCCATAGATCAACTAGAAGCTGAAAGGATTGATCTCTTGGCCAAACTTGAAGAATGCAATGCCAAGCTTGCGATGGAAAAACAAAAGCTAGCCGATCTCCCAAAGGTTGTCGAGAAGCAAAAGGCAAAATTGAAATCGGCTATCAAGAATGTGGCTGACATGACTAAGTCCCTCAAGGTCATTCCTGGAACCGATGCTCAAGATGCCCAAGCAATTACCGAAGTTGAAGAAATCAGGCAAAGAGCAATATCGGCTATCCAGCGCTATCTTTCTCAATGATTATTTGTAATAGGGACTTAGAAATGTTTTGTAATCGGCTAAAAAACTCTGATTCGACTGTGCACCATGATCTCATCAACCAATCTGGAGAGCTTTTGAACACATTAACAAACATGATTAAGTCAGTAGTTGATGGAACTATAGCTGAGGAAAAAGCAAAAGGACCAGTATATTTACGAGGCGATACATTCCCAGGCTACAAGACTGTGAAGACAGAAATTGGCAGGAAGCAACAAACATTTCAAACCCAGGCACCATTGGCTCCTCTGTCCAGTACGACTGTCCCAACGATATTGACAAGACCACAGCGGATCACTGGGGGCAAGCTTCAAGTCAGTTGACGCCAGAACAACTGATGAGCATACTAAACCCAAAACCGTCAGTTGTTGATACTTCATACCAAATTCCTTCGGTTCCACAACAGCTGATTGGAATCACTCAGCCGATTAGCCAACAGTACAGCACAGAGCAACTTCCTTATATATCATCTCAAGGCATATCGGCTAATCTCAATCATCATTATCAGCCTCATTCTCCACGGCCTTAACCGGCCCAGTACGGCCAGTATGACCAGATTCAATAGCAGTATGGCGGAACAACTTTTTTATTGTAATGTCTGACAACTCTTTATTTGTCTTTTTTAACTTTCTCAAGAGCTCTCAATCTAGATTGAACCAAATCTTCTGACTCATCAACCATCAAATTATGATAATCATCGGCTGTCAACTCATCTTGTAAAGAAATCCTTCTAAAGCCGTCGGTAACACAACTTTGAAGCATATCCCTAGGGAGCAAAATCAGTACGATGTTGGTTTCCCATGGTAACACAGCTTCATGCCCATAAACCAATTGATATGGAGGTACTTGAATTGCACCGTGACAAGCCATCCGATAGGACCATAATGCCTCAGCCAATATAGTATGCCACTTTTTGGGATATTCTGCAATCTTCCTTTTGACCAACTTAATCAAGCTCTTGTTAGATGTCTCAGCTTGCCCATTAGCTTGTTCATAATATGATGAAGAATTCAACAATTTAATCCCCATGCTATCGGCAAACTGAACAAACTCATCGGACACAAAAATTGAACCCTGATCAGTTGTAATCGTCTGTGCCAAACCAAACCGGTATATGATATGTTCCTTAACAAATTCAATGGCATCTTTACTATCAACTTTGTTCAAAGGAATTGCTTCAACCCACTTGGTAAAATAATCAGTAGCAACCAATATGAATTTATGTCCTTTACTTGATGGTGGATTGATCTGGCCGATCATATCAATACCCCAACCTCTGAACGGCCATGGCTTGATAATAGGATTCATAACCGATGCTGGTGCTCTTTGAATAGCTCGAAATTTCTGGCAATCTTGGTATCCCTTGTAATATCTAAAACAATCTTCCAGCATTGTCGGCCAAAAATACCCAACTCTTCTAATCAGCCATTTCATCTTGTGAGCTGATTGATGAGTTCCACAAATTCCTTCATGCACCTCACACATAACTACCTTTGCTTCCTCCAGACTTAACCATCTCAAAAGAATTCCATCAATCATCCGATAGTATAATGTATCATCCAATAGAACATATTTGAGAGCTTTATATCTTAATTTTCTGGAAACCGATTTAGAAGGATTCTTCAAATATTCAAATATCTCAAACCTCCAATCATCGGCTTGTAGACAGGCAACTTCTACTTCAATTCTCTGCAACATCGGCTTATAGCCTGATGCACCTTGAGCTAAATCATTGGCTTCAACATTTTGCTCCCTAGGGATATGCTTCAAAGTAACTATCTTGAAAGTCTTCATCAACTCTTGACATTTCTCATTGTAGACCATCAAAACATCATTCTTGCACTCATATTCCCCAGATAACTGACTTATCACTAATAATGAATCACCCATAATTTCAACAGCATCGGCTTCAACCTCTCTCAATAATTGCAATCCTTTCAGAACGGCTTCATATTCAGCTTGATTATACGTAGAATAAGGCTTGATAGTAAAAGCAAACTGAAAACTTGCCCTCCTAGGTGATATGATCACCAAGCCAATACCACAACCATGAGTGCATACAGATCCATCAAAAAACAAGGTCCATGGCATGATGTCAGCATTATCAATACTAGTATCCCTGTGTTCAACTATGAAATCGGCTATCGCCTGCCCTTTAACTGCCTTAGCCGATTCATACCTCAAGTCAAACTCTGATAAAGCAAAAATCCACTTCCCAATTCGTCCCTTCAAAACTGGAGCCGATAGCATATATCGTACTATGTTGGCCTTACATACTATTGTGCACTCATTGGAAAGCAAATAATGCCTCAATTTTGTACAAGAAAATATAAGCACAGACATAATTTCTCCACAGGTGAATACCGTATTTCATAATCCAAAAGTCACTTGCTTAGATAAAATATAACTCTTTCTTTACCTTCAACCTCTTGGATCAAAACTAAGCCGATAGAGTTCTGATCGGCTGACAAATATAACTTAAAAGGAATCCCCTTCTGTGGTGGTATGAGAACTGGAGGAGTACTCAAATATTGCTTGATATTGTCCAATGCTTTTTGCTGTCTTTCTCCCCAGACAAACTCTTGATCAACTTTCAATCTTAACAATGGTGTAAATGGTTATATTCGACCAGACAAGTTTGATATGAAACACGGAACAAAATTAATTTTGCTGATCAAAGATTGCAACTTGGTCTTATCTGCTGAAGGTTTTATATCCTTAATTGCTTCAATGCTCCTCTGAGGTATTTCAATCCCCCGCTCATGTACCAGAGATCCAAGGAACTACCCAGCCGTTACACCAAAAGCACACTTAGTTGGATTCATCTTCAACCCATATTTTCTTGCTCTTTCTAGTACTTGTCTTAAATCGGCTATATGCTCATCAACTTCCGTAGATTTGACCACCACATCATCAATATAGATTTCTACCAATAAGTCGATAAGATCATGAAATATATAATTCATAGCTCTTTGATATGTAGCACCAGCACTTCGCAACCCAAAAGTCATAACAACCCACTCATACAAGCCGATTGCACCAGGACATCTAAAAGAAGTCTTATGAATATCTTCTTCAGCCATAAAAATTTGATTATAACCTGCATTGCCATCCATGAAGCTGATAATTTTATGTCCAAATGCTGCATCAACCAGTTGATCGGCTATTGGTATTGGGTATTCATCTTCCGATGTACCTTTGTTTAAATTTCTGAAATCAATACAAACCCTGATCTTGCCATTTTTCTTGATAACTGGTACTATGTTTGAAATCCACTCAGCATATCAGCATGGTCTAATAAAATTAGCATCATAAAGTCTTGTAATTTCGGCCTTGATAGCATCATACATTTCGGCTTTACAACATCTTGGAGGTTGCTTGTATGGCCGATAGCCTGGTTTGATAGGTAGCCGATGTTCAACAATCGATCGGCTAAGCCCTGGCATTTCATAATATTCGTAGGCAATACAATCTCTATATTCTTTCAAAAGTGCTACTAATTTACATTTAAATTCTTTTGATAAATCCTTACTAATATATGTTGGCCTAGGCCTATCACCTGGTCCAATGTCGATTTCTTCCAACTCATCGGCCGACATAAACCCTTGTCCCAACTTGCCATCTAGATCATCATCAGTATCCTTCGTGTAGAAATTGGAACCCTCCACGGCGCCCTCAAAATAACAATTGGGGCTCTCCATCTCCTGTTGGCTGTATGTCATAATCAGAAACTTTTAAATAATCTCCTTGCCTAACTTTTCCAGATAAGCAATCAATTCCTTCCATCTCCCAAACAGATAAATCGGTACTAGCTACGTTGACTGACCTGTCAGCTGGCACGATTTCGATTTGGTCTCCTTGCCAATGAATTAGGCTTTTATGCATTGTTGAGGGAATACAACAGTTAGCATGGATCCAATCTCTTCCCAGCAACAGACTGTAGGAACCCTTCTCATCAATAACAAAGAACGTGGTAGGAATTGTTTTACTACCGATGGTCAGCTCCACATTCAAAACTCCCTTGGTCTCAGATGGATTCCCACCAAAATCTTTTAAAATCATATTAGTCTTTATCAAATCTTCTGAGCACTTCCCAAGTTTTCTGAAGGTTGAATATGGCATTAAATTGACAGCTGCTCCTCCATCGACTAACATCTTCGACATCGGCTTCCCATTGACAAATCCCTTGACATACAGTGGCTTGAGATGCCGATGATCAGTTCTCTCTGGTTTCTCAAAAACAGCTTGCTGTGGAGATAATATTAACTTAGCCGATGGTGACTTATCTGCTTGTTCAACAACTTGTTCAACTGCATATTGCGCTGGTAGCATGAAAACCTTGTTTATTGCAGATGACATCACCTCTTTGTCCTTGTTCTGAAAATTTCTGTTCTGATCGGCTTGGACTTCATCAGCTGACACCACTTTGCTCTTCACGCGCCAAACCTTCTTTGTTCATTTATTGCCGATGCTCGATTTCACCTTCAACATCCTGGAATTGTTCCCTGTTCCTCATCTTCTGAACTCATCTCTTTTGGTTTTTGGTAAAAATCCCAGAAGGGCACCATTGTAGTTGAAACTTTTTAGTTTTTTCTGTGAATCATCCTCATCATGATCTTGCTTGATCGGCCCGAGTCTCTCATGAACCGTCAATCTTCTCTGGATCGGCCGATTCAACCCTGTACTCTGTCAGCTTGGCCTTTGAATATATTGGGCATCAGAATCACGACATCCTGGGCAATCCTCAATAAATGGCAGCCTCATGCCTTCGTTCCAACAGAATCTGAAAAATTCACAACTCCAATGGGGATCAAAATATCTCTCATTATCCTGGTGATATGACTCATCTTCCCTTTAGCGTCTTTGTTGGTATTTGTTGATCATACCAGCCGATCTGATGTTTCTGATATGATTTTTACCTCCATCGACTCGACTCCTATTAAACCCAGAGTGAACCATGTTTACTGGAAAAGAATGTCCATTTATCTTCATCGGCCTCTTGGACTCATCAATCTTGATCTTTCCTTGCTCTATGGCTGATTGGATTTGTTCTCTGAAAATCTTGCAATCATTGGTGCTATGAGATCCTGTATTATGCCACTTGCAATACTTCCTCCTCTTCAACTCTTCAGCCGATGGAATCACATGTCCTGCCGGCAACTGAATTTGTTTCTCTTGAAGAAGAAGATCAAATATCTTATCAGCTTTGGTGATGTCAAAATCAAATCTTTCCTCTTTTCCCGAATTTTTGACCCATTGGCAAACCACTGTCTTCTTATTCCTAGCCCACTCGGCTGCATTGACTTCTGGATCATCATCTTCGGCATCAGAATCATATCTGTAGATATTATTGACATTGTTGGCCTTCTTGATGAATTTTCTAGCCTCCTGGAATCTTGTTTCATGAGCCGATACCTTCTGAGCTAGATGAACTAAACTCTCAAAATCTTGAGCTGAAAATCTTTCCCTTATCGGCGCCAAAAACCCCTGGAAGGCCAGATCGGCTAATTGTGAATCTGTCAAGGCTAGACTGTAACATCTATTCCTCACATCTCTGAATCTTTGGATATAATCTGACACTGATTCATCTGATTTCTGTCTGATAGCTGTGAGGTCTGACAATTTCATCTCTTGAATGCCACTGAAAAAGTATTTGTGAAACTGTTTCTCCAGATCGGCCCAGCTTCTGATAGAATTGTAAGGAAGAGATGAAAACCATGTGAATGCCAATCCAGATAGAGAGAGTGGAAACAATCTGACTCTGAGGGCTTCTGTAACCGATGCTTCACCACATTGAGCTAGAAATTGGCTAACATGCTCATAAGTTGACACATTATCTTGTCCTGAGAACTTGGAGAAATCTAGCACCTTATATCAGTTTGGAAATGGTACTCGATCAAAGTATTCTGGATATGGATGCCGATACATGTTGCCATTATCCTTAGGCTTAAGCCCAAACTGTTCCCTCATGACGTCAGCAATCACATCAGCCCACGGCTGCTGTGGTGTTGTCCCGCCATACTGTTGTTGAATCTGGTCATACTGGCCATACTGGGCCGGTTGAGGCCATGGAGAATGAGGCTGATAATGATGATTGAGATTAGCCGATATGCCTTGAGATGATATATAAGGAAGTTGCTCTGTGTTGTACTGTTGGCTAATCGGCTGAGTGATTCCAATCGGCTGTTGTGGAACCGAAGGAATTTGGTATGAAGTATCAACAACTGACTGTTTTGGGTTTAGTATGCTCATCAGTTGTTCTGGCGTCAACTGACTTGAAGCTTGCCCCCAGTGATCGGCTGTGGTCTTGTCAATATCGTTGGGATAGTTGTACTGGACAGAAGAGCCGATGGTGCCTGGGTTTGAAATGTTTGTTGCTTCCCGCCAATTTCTGTCTTCTCAGTCCTGTAGCCTGGGAACGTATCGCCTCGTAAATATACTGGTCCTTTTGCTTTTTCCTCAGCTATAGTTCCATCAACTACTGACTTAATCATGTTTGTTAATGTGTTCACAAGCACTCCAGATTGGTTGATGAGATCATGGTGCACAGCCGAATCAATGCGATCTTGTAACGTGTGAAGCTCTTCAATATTTGATTCGATCTTGGGCTCCTTGCCTTTTTCTTCAGTTGTTCCGGATGTACTTGGATCTGGTTTCACGATCGACGATACCTCAGCTTTAGTTCTCTGAATGACTGTGCCCTGTCGGGTTACCGTGAACGAATGCAGGTACTGATTTTGGAGTTGATCTAGCATCCTCTTCATCTCTTCCCACTGCCAAAGTCTTTTGAGGAGGATGAACTTGTTTGGAAATTGGTGCTGCCGATAGGAGCAAGAGATAACAAATTTGGGAAGTGGTCACCGAATTGGGAAGGACCTTTTCGGATTCATAAATGTGTTTCTAAAGGGGCTTACATGTTAAAAGGACTTGATGGAGAAATTTTTGGTCGAGCACTTAATGGAAAATATTTGAAGAAATACTACCCAAGTGTCTAGATTGGTTCATAATCGGCTGAATTATGCCGATTCACATCGCCTTTCGATGGCCGATATGGTTTATATCGCCCTTGGTTAAATTTTAATTTTGTCCATGTTTGTCAACATAAAAAAATTAAGGGGGCATACATATACAGAAGTCTCATGGATTCGCAAAATGATTCGCAAAATTTTTGGGTTTTCAACGCAAAATATATTAATCGGCACAAAGAGTCAGAGAGTATATATTACACAAGCATCAGAGTGTTTCAGCCAATTACAAAACATTTCTAAGTCCCTATTACAAATAATCATTGAGAAAGATAGCGCTGGATAGCCGATATTGCTCTTAGCCTGATTTCTTCAACTTCGGTAATTGCTTGGGCATCTTGAGCATCGGTTCCAGGAATGACCTTGAGGGACTTAGTCATATCAGCCACATTCTTGATAGCCGATTTCAATTTTGCCTTTTGCTTCTCGACAACCTTTGGGAGATCGGCTAGCTTTTGTTTTTCCATCGCAAGATTGGCATTGCATTCTTCAAGTTTGGCCAAGAGATCAATCCTTTCAGCTTCTAGTTGATCTATGGCAGATTTGATTGGCTCTTCGGCAAGTTGATCAAGTTTGGCTTTCTCAGTATGCACAAACTGCCGATTGGCTTGGATTGTGGCTTCAATATTCTTCATTTCCTGCCGATCGGCTATTCTTTGCCTAGCTTTTTCCAGCTTGAATTGGTGTTGCTCAAGATATACAGCTGGAGTGATAGTGTTCACCAAGTCATCTGGGATCAAAGCTTGGATCTCTTGAAATCTTGCCCGGAAGGAGCTACAGTCGACCACCAAGCTATCTAAAGATGCTTCTAGCCGAAGGAATATGTCTTCAAGATTTTTCTTCACGTCTTCGGCTAGAGGAGCTAGGGCTTTGCTTGTTGTTTCTTCTTCTGCCTCATTGAAATAATCCTTGATATTAAAAGAGAACAAATCGGCTAAGACCTGCAAAAAGAAGAATTGAAGAGAATTATATCGGAACATGCTATACAGCTGGTTTAAAATTCTTGAGGATATAAAACTTACAGGGATAGCAGGAGCAGCAACTTGTTCTTCTTCCTCAATGTGATGACTTCCTACAGCCGAGGGGGTGTGTTCGCTTGACATCGGCTGTGCTTGAGGTGATGGAGGAGGTGGAGGCTGAAAAAACAAGTGTTAATTAGCATTGGCTAAAGTAAGGTTAAAATTTAAAGAGTTGAAGAATTACCGGTGAAGCCCGAAGAGTTGGTTTGGTTGGTGTTGCAACTAATTTCTTTCTCTCAGCTGGCTTTTTCTTCTGCAAAGTACAAAGTTCAAATAAGAAGATCGGTAATGAAGCGTGTTGATGCAAACTACAAAGCGTGTTGATGCAAAAAACACACACCGGCCTGAGAGATTTGCTTTACTCTAGTGCAGGTCCAAAAGTTATATTTTAGGTTCGAGGGCGTGCCAGTTGATTTGATTCTGCAATCAACAAGAGATATTAGTAAACGATAATCCATCAGCCAGTTAGCCGATTTCATATCGTGTGTAACCTAGCCGATTTGATTCAATAAACCATGAATTGGCTGTAAGGTGTAGTCAGTGATAAAACTAAGCCTAAAACTAGTACATCGGCTAAAAAGATCAGTGTTATATAATCAATATATCAATATTACTTTAGAAATAAGCAATTGGGATAGATCGGACTGAACAAAGGCAGATATAGAACATTTAACAAAGTATAAAACTATGTAAAACATCTATATTAGGTAAGATCGGCTGAAACCCCGATTAACAACCATAAAATAGGTTAGACATTATTATTCTAAATACGACTTAATAGGTCGGACTTAACCGATGCATCATTAAGTATACAGAGAAGCATAACATCTAAACAATCAAACCGATGGTTGCCTTTTGGGGATGGTAGATACATTATATAACATAAACCAACAAGGTAATCTATTTGTTACCAGCAAAACCCTAGATAGAGATCGACCGATACGAATAGATTGCATTATCGATCTAGGTTATATAATGTATATGATAACTTGGAAGTTTACAAGATAGGACTAGAGTGCCATAAAGATGTAAGCACTAGTTCCGATGATGCAAACCGCCATAACAAGACCTACCTTGTCGTCGAAGATCAAACTGATGCAGCACGACTCGAAAGCATGAACTTGTTGAAAAGTAGAAAACAAAGGTTGGCGATGCGCTGAGATTGATTTGAACGTGTGTTTTTTATTTACAAGACCTCGGGTCTATATTTATACCCGAAAATACAAACATTGTCCATCACGGACACGACTCATATTAACCTAATACAAATCCAACTAACGAACAAGTCCCTAAGGCGGACTCTTACCATGATTATCTATAAGGAAATCACATAAAATATCCTAATTAATAGATACAATTGCCTTTCCAGGACTCTATCCATACGTGGCAATCCTTATGAAACACCTTGATTTAACCCGATGACGTGTATCGAGTCGTATTACCAAAATCGGCTCAATCGGCTAACCTTGTCCAACTCGAACTTTGCTGATTCTGCCCGCAACCGATTCGGACTCCAGCCGATTCTTGCTCTGTTTCCGATACGATCTATCTCTTGGATCTTCTTTGATTATATCTTCATCTCCGATACTTGAATTACCAAATTTGATCGTCAACATCCTCACACCAAAAAGAAAACAGCAGCGGAAAGAGATGACGATCCTAGCGGGGCTTCAGCTCCACTCCACAGGCAAAACTCAACTGGGGTATAAGCCATGGTCTTCTAATTTTGTCTTCAGCTCAGAAGCACTACAATTTTGACAAGGGGAATAATAGCAAGGCTGAGTACAATCACCGTACTCAGCAAGGCACACCAACGATGCATTCATTGTACAAGGAAGGTTTGTGGCTATTTATATAAAGGCGGTTGTAAACATTTATAGTTGAAAACAATAAAACAGTCGTTAATTAAGGCAAAATTAAACATCTCCACTGAACAATGCTACACCACGTTGAACAGGCCCAACCATTCCACCTGAACTAAACCTGTTCATTGAGTCATGTTAATTAATAAAGTGGGACTAATCACGGTGAATCTGGTCGATCGCCCATAACCGCGGGCACGGCTATTCGAATAGTTTTACTCTAATCAGAGGTGCGCAACTGTAGCCACAAGACACGATTCCACACATGTTGTCATGCCCCGAAATACCACCATGGTAATGCAAAGGGGAAAATCGTGATAAGACCCTTCGCATAACTCCCCCTAACCAAGCGCACCACACCTCAGGTTTCGCCCCCACCTTTAAGCCAAGGTAGGCAGCCCCCTCTCGTGCCTAGGTGAATCCGGAAGCCGATCAACGAGTAAACCCCCGCCGACCCAACTCCATCATGCCCACCCTTGCCTGGATGCGTCAGCTAGGGAAAAGCTACACTACAAGTTCAACAGTGTTGATGCAAAAAACACACACTGGCCTGAGAGATTTGCTTTACTCTAGTGCAGGTCCAAAATTAGTTTTTAGGTTCAAGGGCGTGCCAGTTGATTTGATCCTGCAATCAACAAGAAGAAATATGCAAAGAATGTTAGTAAACGATAGTCCATCGGCCAGATAGCCGATTTCATATCGTATGTGACCTAGCCGATGCAATGAAGCATGAATCGGCTGTAAGGTATATTCGATGATAGAACTAACCCTAAAACTTGTATATCGGCTGTAAAGATCAGTATTAAATAATCAATGCATCAATATTACTTTAGAAATAAGCAATTGGGATAGATCGGACTGAACCGAGATAGTATAAATTGCCTAAGTCTAACGTAACATGAAATAATGACTATATAAACTCATGTCATAGCCGATATCCAGATTTAAGTATGTATCGGCTATAGCTCCGATACAACCTTATATTAGGATATTCTCTATTAATAAATATATTCAACTATAACCAATGAGATTGGTATCAAATTCAATATATTTATATTAGATTAGATCCTGATATAAGGGGCAGATATAGAACATTAAACAAAGCATAAAACAATGTAAAACATCTATACCAGGTAAGATCGGCTGAAACCTCGATACTATCCTTATTAACAACCATAAGGCAGGCTAGATATCATGATTCTAAATACGACTTAATAGGTTGGACTTAACCAATGCAGCATTAAGTATAAAGAGAAACATGACATCCAGAAAATCAAGCCGATGGTTGCCTTTTCAGGATGGTAGATACATTATATAATCTAAACCAGCAAAATAATCTAGCCGATATCGACGAAACCCTAAAAAGAATCCAGCCGATGCAAGTAGATTGCATTGTCGATCTAAATTATATAATGTATATGATAACTCGGAAGTTTACAAGATAGAACTAGAGTGTCATGAAGATGTAAGCACTAGCTCCGGTAATGCAAACCGCCATAACAAGATATACCTTTTCGTCGAAGATCAAACTGATGTAGCACGACTCGAAAGTACAAACTTGTCAAAAAAGTAGAAAACAAAGGTGGCGATGCACCGAGATTGATTGAATGTGTGTTATTATTATTTACAGGACCTCGGGACTATATTTATACCCGAAAATACAAACATTGTCCATCACGGACATGACTTATATTAACCTAATACAAATCCAACTAACGAACAAGTCCCTTAGGCGGAGTCTTACAGTGATTATCTATAAGGAGATTACATAAAATATCTTAATTAATAGATACAATTGCCTCTTCAGGACTCTATCCATGCACGACAATCCATATGAAGCACTCTAACTCAACCCGATGACGTGTACCGAGTCGTATTTCCTAAATCGGCTCAATCGGCTAACCCTGTCTGACTCTGACTCTGCCGATCCTATCCGCAGCCGATTCAGACTACAGCCGATTTTTCACTCTGTTTCTGATATGATCTAATCTCTTGGATTTTCTTTGATTCTATTCTTATCTCCGATACTTGAATTACCAAATTTGGCCGTCAACAAGCAGTTACCCATGTCTGCTTGTGGTAAGCACTGTTAGTCTTCCAGAGTTTCCCGAGAACCGGTCCTTAATTGCCATGGGTCCGACTAGCAAAACCATACACCCACAGCCCACCATTAAGCTATATTTTAGTTGGATAATTAAGACCAATGTAACATGGCCAGTTGTCTCGAGCTCGCAGCTCATCAAGATACTAGAAGTAGATACTGTGATTATTCCATATTAAGCATGGCTAAGCATAATATAATTCTTGCGAGGTCCACATGAGACACAAGCTAGTCAAATTATCACCCAGTTCGACAAAGAAAGGACATCAAGAAAATATGGCACAAGCGAGCAGATAGGTAAACCCTATTCCCATGTAATTAGCAAAACATGCAATTTATTTGTAAATGGTAAAAAAATTTATAAATTGAGCTCAAAATGCTGAAAGGGAATGTGTGACTTGCCTTGCTTCTTCGATTGATCTTCCGAACTCTTTTAGTCGCGAACGCGATCGTCCGAAACGGTGGAATCTACACATTGGCACGGAAAACGAGGAAAAACTCCAATAAAAACCAAATAAACAGTACATAAAAAGTAAGCAAACATGTAGAGCTCAATTTTAGATTAATTTTGCAAGTTGAATGGACCAATTTGGAGTTCGAATGAATTAGTTATGAATTTTAGAATATGAACTATGTAATTACTATTAACCCAAAAACCTTAATTAATTGATATGTTTGAATGCCCGCAAACGGACAAGCGACTCAGCGAGTCAACCTACCATGGCACGGGACCATGCAAACGGTCAACCGAATCGGTGAACAGAACCGGCGGCTCAGAAAGGCTCTACGGTTTTAGAACGACTCGGTACGACCAAACCGAAATGACACTACGCCACACTACGCACGAGCGTAAGCAGCGAGCAGCTAGAGAATGCATACAAACCCCGGCGAGGGCACGGCTGCGGCTATGGCTAGGTGCGGCGGTAGCGAGGTCGGTAAACCGACACGTCTAGGCGGCTGCTAGGTAGCTAGGGTTTTAGGCGACTAACGGCGCGGCAAGCGACACGGCGAAGCAGCAGCGACACGGTAACGGGTCGGCAGCATGGCTACCGTGTGCGACAAAGCGGCGGCAGCGGCACGGCTGCAGCAAAATAGGAGCCGGCAGCCGGCAGGCGGGGCAGCGACGGCGTGCGGCGCTAGGGCGACGGCGTGCGGTGCTAGGGCAGCGGCGGCTAATGGCGGCACGGCGTGGTAGGGCCAGCACGGCAGCGGTGGCGAGGCGACGCAGCAGCCGCGCGACGCGGCAATGGCGGCTAGCGGCAGCGGCGCAGCACGGCACGACGCGGTAGGGCCGGCACGACAGCGGCGGCTAGTGGCGACGAGGCGACGCAGCACACGGTAGCGGCACGGCAATGTCGGCATGTGGCAAAACAGCGGCGACGCAGCAAGCGGCGCGGCAGCGGCAGTGACACGGTAGCGGCGGCGGCGTGACTGCGGTGGCGGCGGTGCGCGGCAGCGGCTAGGGCGCAGGTGGCGGCTAGGGCTAGGGGCAGGGAAAAAAAAGAAAAGAGGGGGTAAGGGGGCTTAAATAGGGGGAGGGGCTGGCTTTTAGGTGGGCCAGCCTAGGAGAGGTGGTGGCGCACGACAGAGAGAGAGAGGGGAGGTGGCGCTCGGCAGAGGGGGGAGAAAAAAAGAATACGAGAGGAAGGGAGACCTAAAAAGGAAAGGTGGGGGAAACAAATGCGGTGCCTTTTCGGGAAAGGAAGAAGAAACTGAATCGGGATAGGAGTAGGGCTAGGCTCGTCATACAGAACGAGACCGCAGTGGCAAAAGGAGTCGGCGGATACAACGAATCACGAATAGGGAGAGTGAACCGAGAAAGGTTCACGACCAAAGGAGGGGAAGGAAGGAATTATTAATTCAAAACCTGACATTTTAAATTAACATTATTACTTCCTCTGCTCTGAATATTCCGCTGAAAATCCTGTTAACAATTTGCAGCATCTCCCTGACAATTCTGATTATTACGCACATTGTTAATTTAGGGTTTGCTCCTAGTTGAACAAAGTATTTTCTATAGACCATTTGCGGATGATTTAGAAACTACGGAAAAGGGGAAAACTCCAGGGTGTGACAATAATGGAATTGGAGCCAGTCAGGGAGATCAAAGCCTTTCCCGACAAAATTTTTGTGGAAAATTCAAGGGTAATGGCTAGGGTTCAAGGGGAGATGGAGAAAAGGAGGAAGAGAAGAATGGCGAATGAGGAAAGTTTGAAAAGGTAGAGATCACGATCGCCTGTTCTTCTTCTCTTCATGAAACCTCCAAGACTTATAAGGGGGTTCACCAGTAGGCCGTAGGGACGAGAGCCAGCGCTGGTGGCATCGGAAGTGGTTTGGCTGAACCCTCCTGGCCACCAGGCTAGCTGGGCTCGGGCAGGCTGCTGGGCTCAGGCAAGCCCAACACATTAGGCATAGGTTGGGTTTTAGGATAGCATTAAAATAAACCAACTCTATAAAGTCTAGATCCTGCCCCAATCCCTCTACCGGTTCTAGGAAAACTTTTAAATGATGACCATTTACCTTAAAGATGTTACCTTCGTCGTCCTACAGCATGACCACAGTGATGAAGTATCGATGACGGTGTATGGTCCTAGCCATTTGCTCCGAAGTTTTCTGTGACCGAAGAGCTTCACCCTGGAGTTTAATAGTAGCACCTTGTTTCCTGGTTCGAACTCCTTGACCTTGATTTGCTTATCATGCCATCTTTTGGTTCACTCCATTTACATCCTGCCATTGTGATAAGCTTTGTCTCTCCATTCCTCCAGTTCTGACATCTGCATTTGTCGGTGCTGGCCGGCTTGTCAAAAGTCCATATTCCAAGTCCGGATGGCCTAGTGAGCCCTGCGTTCCAGATCAACGGTTAGATGGCAATTCTCCCCGTATACTAGCTGGTATGGTGACATGTCGATAGACGCCTTGTATGTGGTCCTATATGCCCAAAGATCATCGGGTAGTTTGTGCTTCCATGCTATCCCCATTTCATTGATGGTCTTATGCAGAATATTCTTGATTTGCTTATGGGATGTTTCTTCTTGACCCATTATTTGGGGGTGCTATGGAGTTGCAATGTTGTGTTGTGCCCCAAGCTCTTGTAAAAAGTTTCGGAAGGTCTTATCGATAAAATGAGATCCTTCGTCACTAATTACCATCCGCGGTGGTCTGAACCGAGGAAAGAAGACCTTGGGGAACATCTTGCGGGTGTGATTGGCGCCGGCAGCGCGGCATGACATTACCTCCAACCAGTTGGACACATAGTCGATGGCCACCAGGATGTACCCCATACATCAAAAAGTTCCACTTAAAGGTTGTATGTTAGGGGCATAGCATCGCGAGCTGTGATACCTCCATGCTTCTGGCACATTGCATGAAAGAGCATCTGTGCCCTTATTGGGTTTTGGTTAGTTGATGACAAACGATTAAGGGACTAATATGCTTATTGAGTGTATAAGCAAGGGACTAGTCCAATGAAGAACCGACGAAGATGAAGAAGAATATGCAATACAACGAGGTTTCATTGCGATGGACCATGCATGGGAGAAGAGCAAGCGGAGGCTTGGCACCGAAGGACCCAACGTAGTGGTGAAGGAGCAAGTGCTTGACCGAATACCGATAAACCGATCGAGGCCATAAGATGCCACAAGCTGTTGAGGATCAACCCTTGGTGAAGAATAAACACAAGATGAAATGTTGAAGATCAAGAGCATGTGATTCATTGATGAATATCAAGCCAAATTTCATATTAGCATTGATCAAGGCAAAGAAAGAAGGTGGCGTAAGTTATTCGTATTGGTATAGCTTTTTTATTTGCTCTTGAGTTGGTACGAAACCATGCTATTAAGGGGATATTGCCTTTATGTCTAGCGATGAGTTTGGTGTTGAAAATCTTTGTTGAAGTGACTCTCTCACTTGGATATGTATATTAGAGTTTTTTGGAGTTTTCTAAAATAGAGATGGAAGTTTTCGAAGTGTCTTTGCCTTTGAAAAACGGTACTGGTGTTTTTCGGAATTTTCCGAAGAGATTTCGGAAATTTTAGAAGTAGCAAGTTGAAGCAATTTTTGGTACTGGTGTTTTTCGGAAATTTCTGAAGGTGCTTCGGAGATTTCGAAAGTGTGCTTTTCAAGTTGGTATTCGGTACTAGTGATTTTCGGATTTTTCCGAAATATTTTTGGAATTTTCCGAAATGCTTTTTCACCCAATTTTCTACTGCAGTCGTGCTGAAATTTTGTACTGTTCGGAAAATTCCGATGTTAATGTAGAAAACTCCGAAGTTACTGCAGCAATTTCCGAAGAAAGTTTTGAAAGTTGATTTTGCTCTCATGTGATTGTCGGATATTTCTGAAAATCACTTCAGAAATTTCCGAAAAATGGATCTTTGCTCTTAGTGGGCATATCTGAGGCTGTGGCTATAAATGGCCCCCTCCATCCACAAGCTAGGGTTGATGGCTCCATTGCATATCTTGTGCGCTTGGCTTGTGTTGATTTGAGATTCACTTTTGAGCCTTGCCTTCTCACTTCTTTCTCTCTACCGATCTACAAGCTTGGATTCGTGTGTGTGAGTGGTGGATTTGAGTTTGTTTGAGTGCTTGATGTTAACTTCATGGAGTTTTGTTAAGCACTTGATTCATCCCTAAGAAATTTTTGTTGCATTTGTTACTCTTGGTGGTTGAGGACACCTAGACGGCTAGGAGTCAACCTCGAGACACCGATTTGTTTGTGGTGTGCCGAGGGAGTTTGTGAAGGTCGGATCTCACCTCCGAAAGGAAAGAGATACCCTTAGTGGAAGGAGGAGTACATTTGAGCAACCTCACGAGGATAGGGTTGGAAAACACCCGGCTCATTGTGAGCTCCTCAACAGAGAATAGAAGCCCATCAAGGATTTGAACTTCGGGAACACATCATCTTTCAAGAATCCCGGTGATATCTCTCTCTCACTCATCTAGCTTTGCTATTTGGTGCCGCTAGTAGTTTAGTTGCTGTTTGTGCAATCCCTTCCCTAGTTGTGCCGCTATCCCCTTTTGCTTGCCTTGCTAGTTTGCTTGTATATTTTCGGAAAATTCTGAAAAAATTCAGAAATATCTGAAAAAATTCAGAAATATCCTAAAGTTTTAAACGCCTATTCACCCCCTCTAGGCGACATCAAGGTCCTTTCATTGCACATACCCGAATGAATTCTTTTGTGTCTTCATACATCATAAGCCAAAAGAATCCACTCTACCAGATCTTTGCCTGGGTGCGGAATGCACCGTAGTGGCCTCCATGATTTGGGTGCCTTCAATTGTTGGTACACATCTCCTAACCAGTCCGTTGGAACATACTCGGTAAAGGTACGACTCATTCCATAAGTGCTTTCTTTTCTCATAGCTGAGTCTTCTCTTGTTCTCTCTAGGTGGCACATATCCTGCAACCATGAAGTTGACTATGTTTGCATTCCACGGGTTCGAGTCTGTTACCTTTAACAACATGTCGTCTCGTAAAAAATCATTTATCGGTAGCTCCTACATGTTAGTGATTTGCATACGTGACAAATGATCTACTATAGAATTTTCTACTCCCTTTTTATCTTTAATTTCAAGATCAAATTCTTGGAGTATAAGAACCCACCTTTTTAACTGAGGTTTTGTATCTTTCTTAGTGAGAAGGTACTTAAGAGTAGCATGATCAGTGTAAACTATTACCTTGGCTCCAACTAAGTAAGACATGAATTTATGAATTGCAAAACCACAACCAAGAGCTCCTTTTCAGTTGTGGCATAATTAAGTTGAGCTCCTATCAATGTTTTACTAGCAAATGGGATAACATGGTGTTTCTTATCTTTTGTTTGGCTGAGAACGGCCCCTACAACATAATCACTAGCATCGCACATGATTTCAAATAGAAGTGACCAATCAGGGGGTTGAATGATTGGCGCTGAAAGAAGTTCTTAGCTAGCAATTAGGGGGTAATTAAAAGATTTTAGGCACCCATCATCAAAGTTAAAGGGAGCATCCTTAGCTAGCAAGCTGGTGAAGGGTCTAGCTACTAAAGAGAAATCTTTAATAAACCGACGAGAGGACCCCACATGACCCAGGAAACTACGGACCACTTTAACATTGGTAGGAGGTGAAAGCTATTGGATTACCTCAATTTTAGCCTGGTCCAACTTTACTCCTGTTAATGCCAAATTTTGGTAAGCCTCGAAATAGTCATCGGCCTAGAGGCAACATCGACTTCGGAGTCCTAGAGTGAGCCAATAGATATTATCAGCTACCATCTGTTGGATTCTTGATAGATGCGGTTAAGAAAATTAATCAATTAAAGGAAGCTTATGCATAAGAGGCCGAGTTCAAGGAGGATGCAACATGGCAATTTATCTATTAATTAGGCATAGTCAGTTAGTTTCCTTTTATTTTTTAGGAAAGTGTGTTTAGTGTCCGATTAGGACTTGAAAATTTTCTTTTATCTTTAGGAAAGTGTGAGTGTTGTCCAACTAGTACTCTCATTGGCCTACGAGTATAAATATGTATACTCAGGGCCCTTGTAATCTATCTCTCAATCAATACAACTACTCTTGGCGCATCGCCACCCTCTGAAGTTTTTACTTATCACCGGTGGAGCTTGGTACCTGACGCGGGGTTGCATTGACTTCGATCTCCGGCGAAGAGGTAATCCCTACATTCCGCTGGACCTGGTGAATATATCGGCTACATTAGTGTTATTCAAGGCTACATCGCTTTGATCCCTTAGATCGCTCTGGTTCGCTTGATATATTTATCTACCTAATATTTCAATTCTATTTTAATTGCATTGTGTTTAGAGATGCATCGGTTTAGTTGGGATTATCTCGGTTAGGTCTGACGTTCTGTCTTAGCCAACATATCTCTACAATCACATTGTTATTTTAAGTAGATTTATTATATCTATCACATTAGACAGATCTATCGGCTCATTGAGTATTAGATTATTATATACAATCTCGTTCTGCATCGGTTGGGTTTGACCTACTAGATTGTTGTTGATAATCTAAGTCTTGTTAAGCCGATAGGTTCATGCTAATGTTTCATCGGAGATTTAGCCGATCTTATCTAATGTGTTAAATTTCTCATTGATGGTTTTACTATCTGGGTTAAATATAATGCATGACCACTTTGAACGGTGTCATATCGGCTTGCTTAAATGTATCAAGCAATTATCAACCTTATGCTGCATCAATTGGTTTTGACCTATGGGATTGTGGTTGTAAGTTAGATTTATTTAAGTCAATGGCCATAAATCATCGTTTCATCGGGGTTTCAGCCGTGAGTTATCTAAGTATTTCATCGACTTATAAGGATTATATACACGTTGATTTTAGCCAATTGCAGCAAAGCCAATTGGTTTATTAATTTATTATATTATCATCAGCTGATTGGATTGTTTTTTCAAGTTCTTTCATTATTTATCTAAGTGCCAGAATATACATTGGATATAGCCAATTATTCAAAACCCTATCAACATCGGCTTGTTAGCTGATCGGTTATTTGATTGTCAATATATCTATCTTGTTAGTTGCAGGATCAAACTGACTCGCACACCCGCATCTAATCAAAGTTTAGGACCTACACTGGTGCTAAGCAGATCTCCCAGGCTTTTGTGTTTTTCGCATAAAAAACTCCCCTTTCTAAGACTCGATGTCTAAGGACTATTCCTTCATGAACCATGAAGTGACACTTTTCCCAATTAAGTACCAAGTCCTTTTCATGACATCGTTGCAAGATGTTGTCTAAATTCTCCAAGCATTGATCAAAAGTCTTTCCATAGATGAAGAAGCCGTCCATGAAAACTTTCATGATATTCCTCGATCATACCGGAGAGGATAGACATCATGCGCCTTTGGAATTAATAACTTAGGAGTGGTGCTTAGGTTAGAAATTCCCTTCGTTTATTGTGTGCTCCATGGAAAGTGAGGTAGGCGGCAGGTGGTGATAGCCTTGTCATCCTTCGTATCCCTCCATGTTCGGGTACATCATAGAGCTCAAGGCCGTACTTAGCCTGGGGACCAGGGGAGGACCGGTGCCCGAAGCATTCGATGTAGTTTTACCTTTAACTTAAATAATGTAGTGAAATGCTTAGAAGTCCTCCCTAGAGAAAAACCATCATTAGTTGTTGTCCCTAGGTAGAATCCTGATCGTAGATTATACGCACAAGTTTCTCGTCTTCGATACCCTTGGGTCACTCTAAGGGGAAGTGCTATTTCGGTATCCATGCGCTTGCGGATTTATCTGTGATCGTTAGAAATACTAACAAACATTTCTGGCGCCGTTGCGGGGGAACGATTGTTGTATCATCTACGAACTTGGTTCACCCTCGTATCTTTTCTTTCCTTTCTCTTCGTACCTACCATGGAGAAACTTTCAATTCGAAACCTTTCTACTCCAAGGGCCCAGTTCTGTAAGCCACCCCCTTCTTCGAAACCAATTCATTCATCTAGCTATGAACTCAGTCGTGGCTTTATAGCCTTTGTTCGGGAACTTTCCTTCTCGAGTCACGAAAGCGAAAATCCCTATACCCATCTGCGTGAATTTGAGCAATTGTGCTCATGCTTGTCAATTGATGGAATGCACAAGACACCTTGCGGTGGAAGTTGTTTCCCTTTTCTCTTATAGAAGGGGGAGAGCAATGGTAAACCCTTACGGAGAGTAAACTATATGGTGAATGGGAGGAATTAAAAAGCAGGTTCTACCTTGCTTTCTTCCCGTTAACCTGTTGTTGATATTTCTTAACGACATTACTAAGACTTAGATCCCAGGCTATGTAGCCAGAAATATTAGTCGGTATTTTCTTACGATCACATATATAATCTGCAAGCGCATGGATATACCACTGTAGCATTTCACCCGGAAGTATTTCCAAGGTATTGTATTTATTTAATCCGAAGGGAATATATGGTAAGAGAGCACTATGTTATTAATTTAAAACACACTTAAGTAGATCAAAGTCTAATGCATTGGTTAAGCAATTATCAAATCTGGGTGGGTTGACACACAGAAAGATCTCTCTCTAAATAAAAATCTAAACTAAGTGGAGAAGAAATGAGAAAAGCCTGTTTCTATACTTCTAGTATATAGCCTTTTTAGTATACACTTGCTAATGTACAATCATATGGCCCAAACCACCTAACAGTGCCCTCCTGGTATATCGAGAAACCACCCGTTGATTGTCGAGTTCCTTATGACAATCCGTCATGGGTATACAACCGGTTATGGATACGGAGGAGTACTCTTACTAGGAACAGTTCTTGGCCCTATATACGCACGTTGAGGAATACCCGTACTGAGCTATCACCATCAACGGCCCACTTCTACAGTTTTGTGGCATATAGCATCACTTAATGATAGTTAATAATCTAAGCACCACGCTTACATTACCAAATACTACTCTACGTCTTTGCAGATGACATAAAGCAATCAACTGAATGAACACTAAGCCAATACCACTGCATCTCTTTGGTAAGCTAGCTATATAATTAATATGAGACAAGTATATGGAGCAAGTAATATATGGAGCATTTATTTTGCATAGCCATGCCTCTCTCTATTTTGAATAATACTTTAGGAAAAAGAGGCATAAGTAATATATGGAGCATTTATTTTGTAGATGTAGTGGATGGAATGGATAAAGTGGATGCTAGCTTCCATTGTAGAAGTTTAGTATATGTGTGCATATGTGGTGGATATGATATTGATCAATAAAGTATGAGAAGCATCTTACATAGGTCACAAGAATTTTGACAATGTTTAATGGAATTACAAGCGACCATAAGTATAAGGTTTTTGCATTGTAAAGAATGTATGGCTCTGCTGGAATTTATATCAAATGAGGAACTTTTTAAGTTTATTATTTTGAAAAATAAAACTCCGGATTTCCATTCAAACTTAGAATAAGATTATAGTAACTCTAGTTTACCATCTCATATCTCACAACAACTTATACTTAGATCATGCAAACTCACATCTCTCAGGTTCCCGGATAATATTTGGCCTTCCCACTTAAAACTTGAGAGAGTACTTAACTATGAACCAATACATAAGAGCTATAAAACAGAGCAACTGTTCATCATTTTAACATAGAGAACTATGCAATCTTACCCTGCATAATAAAATATAACCTATATTTTTGTTCTTTTTATATTTTGCAAATTTTTATTTTGTTTTCAACTTTATAAATGCATTATGAAAAGAAATATGTAATTTTGGAAAGGGAAATGATACAAATCACCTTGGTAGCGGGAGAGACATCTCCCCCCAAGTTTGCCTTTTGCTCAGGGTCCTTGATAGGGATTAAACCCTTGGTGGCGAAAGTAGTCCTGCCAATCGGCCTGCTGTTGCTGCATCATGTTGTTGAAGTTTGCCATTTGTGCATTAACATTTTGCTACCACTCTTGAGATTGCACGATGTGTCCTTCGAGCGTGTGCTGAATTTCTCCAGTCTGCAGCTCAAGTTTGCCCATTCTTCGAGTGACTTCACCCAGATCCCCTCGAAAGGAGAAAGAGCGATGCATTCGACTAAAATGTGGTACACCACTTGAACTGGAGGAGCGCGAGTATCCCTAGTGCACATCGTCAGGTGCCTACCACCGGTTGTCACTGGTACTTTGTCAGGACAAACCTCTGGCCTCATATTGAGGAACTTGGGTCCAACCGGGGGCATCGTCAGCTAGGACCCAATCATCATCGTACATTTGCACTGCTGGTGACGAAGATGATTCTTGTTGAGGTGCTTCTCTTGCCATGTTTCGAGTTACCCTGCGTTGAACATTTGCACAAGATTCCCATTTCGACTGAAGAAGGAAGATTAGCTTAGGTAACGAGATTTCATTTGTACAACCGGGAAAGA
Organism: Oryza punctata; assembly: GCA_000573905.2. Classification (NCBI taxonomy): domain Eukaryota; kingdom Viridiplantae; phylum Streptophyta; class Magnoliopsida; order Poales; family Poaceae; genus Oryza; species Oryza punctata. The sequence continues at coordinate 19,292,011 of CM002493.2, read as the reverse complement.
AGAGATTTCATTTGTACAACCGGGAAAGAAAAATATAAGTGAATCATCCGGACCGGATTTGAGTATATGACCTAGTATTAAAAATGCCTCAATAACATAAGAGTGGGGGTTGAAATGTAAGCAATTTGAGCACCCCTTACAACCCCTACTCATAAGCTGAAGATGTAAACTCAATCGGGCAGGTGAACTTAAAATTTTTTAACCATTGGCGAATCATGCATTGTACATGAGAAACATTTATTTTCTTAGCCATGGCATATAAGAGAATCAGCTCAGCTTCAAGCACAATTCTAATATTAGCTTTAGGAAACAAAGTCCAACCAAGCCACTTATGCAAAAGCCTTAGAGTGGGATTATGGATGCCATTTGTTCTACAGAATGGCTTTCTACAAAATGATTCGCCTATGATACTCTGCCAAATCTTTTGTTTATCATAATTGGGAGTTGCCTTCCAAAAATTAATTTTGCAAGTTTTATCAAAGCCCAGAAGTAGACTTAATTCTTTCCAAGAAAGGTGAAATTCTTGACAGAAAAACCAAAAAAAAATGCCATCATCCACTTCTAGCAGGGTGAACAAAAATTGCAAGGTGAGTAAATGAGAGCCTGGCTCATCTACCAGTGCAAATTTGTCCCATTCTATAGCTTGCTAGACGTTGTGAAAATCAATGTCCATACCTATTTTCTGTAGAAGATTCGGGTTGTACGCTCGGGTGTGAGCAAATGTCTGATCCTTGAGCAGGTGATAGGCTTGCATTTCACGGTCACCTACGAGGTCGAGATCGGAGTTGTTGAGGAGCCTCGTTGAAGCGTCTACCTCCTCCATGGATGCATTGGCGGATGAATGTGCGCTCGACTCGTTTTCGTGGTGGCTCGATCTTAAGCTTGATCCCTTTTTGAATAAACCCGAAATCCTTTTCTTCATTGCAGCAACAAATGGGCAAAAGCACAAGACAAACTCAGGCAGGGGTTAAGCTAGTGAAACAAAATTTACTCTACTCGCCGGTTAGTCTTGTAACAAACCAAAGTGACTTGCAAATGCTTGAAATTAAAACAAAATGCAGGGAGTAAACTTTGAGACCAACACTTCAAAGCTTGAAATGAAGTTTGAGAGCAAGAGAGCTTGTGATTGGGAGTTGAAAATGTGTTGGAAAGGAGATGAACACCTCTCTCCCTGCCATCACCTTTTTATATAGAGCTCCCAACGGACAAAGATAAAATTTGGGATCCACTAGCCGTTGCACCACAAAGTGGTGCAACCGACCGTTGAAGCCCTAGTTCGGCTGAACCCAAGGTGGGCCCAACTGGCCCTAAATCTAGCCATTGGATTCCAACGGCTAGTTGGAGGGGGCACATGGAAATTGGCCAAAAAAATTATTTTATTTTTGCTCAAAAATTCATTTTATAAAATTGTTTTCTCAAAAATTGTTCACAATTTTTAACTTTTCATGCAAAATTTGTAGTAAACATGTTTTAATGAAAGAATTAATTTAAATATGGGATACATACCAATTTAGCTGTTGGCAAGAGAGATATCATTTTTAGTCCAACGAGCAAGACTGTACCTCTGTCCTTATTTAGCTTGATGATGAGGCGCCCTTCCCCGGAGGTGTGGGAGTGTGTGACATTTTCTTTACACGCCACACCTTCTTCACCTTCGGTGTTGTTGGCGTCTTCTTAGGACCTGGGATTATAGGCTTTTTGGCCTGCATCCCCTACTTCGATGATGCCAGGTTAGGATCCGGATGGGACCTTGGCTTCCCTTCCCGTTCCAAGAAGTTCATCATGAAGGTGACAAGGCTATCCGTCTTCAGTGGTTTCACTTCGACTTCTCTGATGTTTTGCGGGTTTGGCACGTACTTGATCTTGACCATGGAACATCGCTCCATTCTTGGCTGAAACTCGAACTTCTCCTCCTTTCCATTGATGCGGGGCCAAATTTCTCCGGCTGCCACATCAATGTTTGCTTCCGTGGTATTCTGGAATGACTGCCCTAGGATGAGTGGTGTCTCCTTGTCGGCATCCATGTCCAGTACCATGAAATCAACAGGGATTAAGAAATCCCGGATTTTCACCGGAATGTCTTCAGTGATACCTGTAGGATAGCAGATTGAGGAATCTACTAGTTGAAGCCTCATCGGTGTTGGCGATAATACCGTGAAGTTCAGCCTTTCAAAGACCTCTTTGGGCATGACGCTGACGCTTGCCCCAAGGTCGCACAAGGCTTGGTCGAAGTGTTGTGTCCCAATCGAGTAAGCGATAGTAGGACACCCTAGATCCTTCTTCTTCTCCAGAAGTTGGTGGAGTATAGCGTTGCTACACTCCTCCGTCAATTTTACCACCTCCATGGTGGGCATGGGTCGCTTGTTGCTGAGGATGTCCTTTAGATAGCGAGCATACGTTGGTACTTGCATCGCATCCAAAAGAGGGACGTTGATGTGGATCTTTCGGATCACATCAATGAAGCGAGCGAACTGCTCATCCACAGATGGCTTCCGGTTATGTTGAGGAAATGGCAGCATGCTGGTGTCACAGTATTCCTTTTGCACTGCCTTCTCCTGCTGCATGGTTTCCTCTTCTCAAGCTGTGTTAGATGGTGCAGCATTCCTGTCATCCTTGCCTATTCCAGTAGTATTAGGGTATTGCGGGTCGTGTGTGGATTTTCCTCCCCTTGTGGTCACCGCTTCAACATTCTCTAGTGAAGGTTCGGGTTGCCCCGGAATCCCCCCAGCTTTGTTAGTAGGAACCAATGCAGCCAGTTGAGCTAGTTGAGTTTCTAGCATTTTATTAAAGCTTAACTGGTTTTTGAAACCAGAAATGAAGCCATCTATCTTGACATTTATATTCTCTAGAGCGTTGTCATTCATAGCTAATTTCTTTGATAAAGCATCAGTATTTTAGCTTGAGCAAAAATAAGGTCTTTTATGGAGGGTTGGTTATTATTGAAATTACCGTTATTACCTCCTGGGTAGAAAGGGCGAGGCTGGTTCCACCCTTGACCTCCTTGTGGACGGTACCCGTTGTTATTGTTGTTATTGTTCATGAACATCACTTCTTCACGGGTCTCTGGACAGTCTATGCTAGAGCGACCGGTACTAACACAGACTTCAGACGCCATGTGTGAATCTAAGGCCTTAACGGTACCTTGCTTTACGCCCTTTTCTTCATTGTTCAAGCGTTTCATGAGGAGGTCTAGCTTGGCAGCAAGCATTTCCGTCTACTTGATGATGTGCATGCCCCTTTGACGGGTTTGGAGTCGTTCTTCACTCCATCCCATATTGGATATTATCTTCTCGATCAAATCAATTGCTCCTTAGACTATCTTCGAGAAGAAGGCTCCTCCAGCTACAGCATCCAAATGGTCTCGTGATGATGTTAGTCCGTTGTAGAAGCTCTGCTGGATTAGCCACTCGTCCATCCCATGATGAGGACAGGCGGTGATGTATTTCTACAGCCTTTCCCATGCATCCGGGATCGTCTCATCTTTCGTCTACTAGAAGCTGGATATCCTTCCATGAAGGACATTGGTTTTGCCCACTGGGAAGAAGTTAGCGAGGAACACTGTAGAGCATCTGTTCCAGGTGTCAACAGTGGCACTGTTGGCATAAAAGCATTGTTTCGCTCTCCCAAGAAGAGAGAACGAAAACAGTCGAAGTCGGATGGCATCTTGGCTGACTCCTTTGATGGTGTACGTGCTACAGGTCTCAAGGAACTGTTGTAGGTGAGAACTTGCGTCCTTATTTGTCTTGCTACAGAACGGGCTAGCCTGCGCCATAGTGATTAGGCTGGTCTTGAGATCAAAGTCCACATCTCCCACGTTGATGCGGGGCCCAATGGGCACGTTGTCAGCTGAATGAGCGGCGAACTCGCGGAGTGTGTTCTCAGCCATAGTCATGAAAGTTGGAGGCGCGGGGATGGCTGGTTTCTTTACCGATAGAGTCTTCTGAGGAGGGACAACACGTGGTTTGACACCCCTAAAGAAGGCTTTGGGATTGTCCTCAAAGTTGTTTGGCAAGTTGAAACCAGTCGTGCACTACCCTGTTTTCACATAAAAGTGAAAACAACCAAGGTTAGCCTGCAAAAGACAGCGATCACACATAGGTGGATGTGAATTAATAACATTTAGTAAACTCTATAACCAATTATCTTCCCTGGCAACGGCACCATAAATGTTTGTTGATATTTCTTAACGACATTACTAGGAATTAGATCCCAGGCAATGGTGCTAGAAATATTAGTCAGTATTTTCTTATGATCACAAATATAATCCGGAAACGCACGGAAATACCGCTGTAGAATATCACCCGGAAGTATTTCCAAAGTATCGTATTTATTTAATACCAAGGGAAGATATGGTAAGAGAGTACTATGTTATTAATTTACATCATACTAACTCTCTCTAATGCAGGGGTTAAGCAATTATAAAATATGGGTAGGTTGACACACATAAAGATTAATCAAGCTAACTCTCTCTAAATAAAAATCTAGACTAAGTGGAGAAGAAATGCGAAAAGTCTATTTCTGTACTTCTAGTATGTAGCTCTTTTAGTATACACTTGCTAATGTACAATCATATGGCCAAAACCCCCTAACAATGCCCTCCTGGTATATCGAGAAACCACCCCTGATTGCCGAGTTTCTTACGATAATCCACCATGGCTATACAACCGGTTATGGATACGGAGGAGCACTCTCGCCAGGAACAGTTCTTAGCCCTATATACGCACGTGGAGGAATACCCGTACTGAGCTATCACCATCATTAGACCACTGTACAGTTCCGTGGCATGTAGCACCACTTAATGATACTTAATAATCTAAGCACCGCGCTTACATTACTGAATACTACGTTATATCTCTGCAGACGACATAGAGCAATCAACTGAATGAACACTAAGCCAATACCTCTACATCTCTATGGTAAGCTAGCCATATAATTAATACGAGACAAGTAGAAACCAAAGTTGGTACTCGTATAATTATGCACCTAAAGTAAAGGACCAAAACTATATAAAGAAGAATATTTCATTATTGAATAAAGTCTTACAAGAGAGGAAATAGCTACAAGAACCATACCCGAATTCTCCCAAAAACTTGAAGAACTATAGAATTATTCTAGTTCTTACTCCACTTGTACTAGAACAAAGTAAATAACTAGGAGAGCTTCTTCTTGATTCCTCTTGGTGTGTGTTGAAGTGTGTGAGGCCTCCTCCTTTTATAGCTTGAGTATGACGGTTTCGGTGGTTACAAATGTCGGAATCACCCTTCAACCGTCATTGGGGAGGCATATAGGACTTCCACGTGGAAAGAGATGCCTGTCGGTGCCAAAATTGGCACGGTCGAACCCTGACTTGCTCCGTTGGGCCACTGCTTCCTCCCGGGCCTCCTCTTGTGCATCCTCAGACTTATGATATGGTGGTTGGGCCCATTTACAGATGTTTCATTGGGTTTATGGGCCCATCCGACCATATGTATATCGTATGTCGGCTTCCGATGTAGTTTTCCATCATTTCTCCTTTATTTATATAGTTGTCTCCTAGAACAAATATATTGCCGTGTACAAGTGGAACTAGATTATTTCTAAATAAAATATGCATTCAAGCATCGGAAGTTCTCCATTATTGTTGGGAATATTGATGGTCGAAATTGGTCTATAACGACCGTCTACACCCGTGTAGTCTCTTTCCATAAGGAGGTTCTCAACTTTCAGCAAGATGAGGAGTCCATCAGTGCAGCCTAGACATAGTTTTCCTTGTTAATCCAAGGCGGCCCAGATTTGTCTCTACCTGATCATGTGTTGTTATAGCACTTCCGTCCTGGTTTAGACAAGGATTCTGCAATGTATCTCGATATCTTTGTCGGAGGTTCTTTCGCTCACAAAACAACGATGGAATGTATGGAACTCCTCGATCGTACCCTGGAGAACACCTCTTTCGTTCGTTGCGAAATCATCTAGGAAATCGAGAATACATTGGAGGAAACATCAACTGTTGAGACGGAGCCTGTAACCTCCACTTCCCAATATTTAACTGTTCACTCCTCAACTGAACCAGGGAACCAAAAAGAAGAAGCAATTCAGCTTTTAGAATTCCCATTCCAGTTTGAGGGTGATCTTTTCGAAGATTATGGAATCACCTCAAACTATTCTACGCAAAAGAGACCACTCGTCAGTTGACGTAAAAACATGATGGCCTAGGAGATCTACTAAGCTCCAGTGCATGTCCAGAATAATAATGAGATGCAGGACTGCCAGTCAGTTTGATGCTGCAACTGACAAGATATGTAAACAATAGGTAAAACAGCCAATCGGCTAACAAGCCGATAGAAGTATTCCAGCCAATGTCGATAAGTCATATGATAGAATAAGCATCGATCTGATGGTTAAAGCATTCATCGGTTGGATGTCCGATGTCATTAAATCCAAATGATTAGATAAACATTGAAACCTTTGTCGCGATTTGCTAAATCCAACTTATATGTAATCCTTATAAGCCGATGTAATGTTCAGATAACTCATCGGCTGAAACCCCGATGAAACCCTTATTGGCAACCAAGAAGTAGGCTAGAGATTATGGTCCTAAGCACGACTTAGTAGACCAAACTTAACTGATGCAACACTAAGTATGGAAAGAAACATGATATCTAGACAATCAAGCCTTTGACTGATTTTTAGGGTGGTGGATACATTAGATAATCTAAGTCAACAAAGTAATCTAGCCAATATCGACAAAACCCTAGATGGAGATCGGCCAATGCAAGTAGAAAACATTATCAATCTAGATTACATAACGCAGATGATAACTCATTCCCTAGCACTCCGAAAAAACATTAGCATGAACCTATGGACTTAACAAGATTAATATTATCTAACCGATGCAAGACAAGACTGCATATGATAATCTAATACTCAATGAACTGATAGATCTGTCTAATGTGATAGATATAACAAATCTATTTAAAACAACATTGTGATTGTAGAGATATATCGGCTAAGATAGAAGATCAGACCTAACCGAGACAGTCCCAACTAAACCGATGCGTCTCTAAAGACAATGCAATTAAAATAGAATTGAAATATCACGTAGGCAAATATATCAACCGAACCAGAGCGATCCAAGAGATCGAAGCGATGCAGCCTTGAACAACACCAATGTAGCCGATAGATTCACCAGGGCCCGACGGAACGTAGGGCTTATCCCTTCGCTGGAGATCGAAAGCCGATGCAGCCCCGCGTCACATGCCAAATTCCGTCAGTTGATAAGTAAAGACCTCAGAAAGTGGGTGGCGATGCGCGAGAGTAGTTTTATTGATCGAGAGATAATTTACAGGGACCCTGGGTGTACATATTTATACCCATGAGTAGATACTAGTCCATATCGGACATGACTTAAAGTTTCCTAAAGATAAAAGGAAAAACATAAAGTCCTTTTTGACACTAAACACACTTTCCTAAAGATAAAAGGAAACTAACAGACTCTTTCTAATTAATAGATAAACTGCCATGCTGCATCCTCCTTGAACTTAGTCTCTTTTGGATAGCTTCCTTTAATAGATTAATTTCCTTAACCGAATTTGGTAAGAATCCGACTATTGGTGATTGATAGCTTCCATCAGCTGATTCCAGAACTCTGAAGCTGATGATGACTTCGAGGCTTACTAAATTTCGTCGTTAACACATGCCCCCAGTTTTGGAGTATGAGTACTCCTGCTTCAAAATTCTCTACTCTCTTGCCTTGATTACTCCAAAATTGATTCTCCTTTGTTTCTTGCAATCGGCTTTCATGAGCCGATACCGTCTGTGCTAGATGAGCCAGATCATCAAACTCGTGACAAAAGAATATATCTCTGACAGGTGCTGACAATTCTTGGAATACAAGACCGGCTAGCTGCTCATCATTTAGGCTCAAACTATAGCATCAACTGTGGATATTACGAAATCTTTGAATATATTCCATAGCCGATTCGCCCTCTTGCTGCTCAACCGATATTAAGTCTGAAAGCTTCAATTCATCAATTCCAGAAAAGAAATAATCATGAAATTGCTTCTCAAGATCAGACCATCCCTTGATAAAGTGTAGAGGTAATGACAAAAACTATGTGAAAGCCGATCCAGTCAAAGACAATGGAAAAAGTCTAACTTTCAAAGCTTCTTCAGTCGATGCCTCCCCACATTGCGCTAGGAATCGGGTGATATGTTCCATTGTAGATGTATCATCTTGCCCTGAAAACTTGGAAAAGTCTGGAATCTTGAATCGGTATGGAAGTGGAACTCTATTGAACCATTCAGGATATGGTTGCTGATACATATGGATCTTCTCCTTAGGTCATTCCAAACTGCTCCTCTACTAACTTTGCAATTCTATCAGCCCAACCATCATTTCTCTTATGGCATCGTTCTTCTCCACATTGATGCTCTTGAGGTTCTTTTGGCTGATACTGCTAATATGGATCGTCATGCCGATGCAGATGTGCTTGCCCCCAAGTTGGCCTTCTTGAACAATTAACTCTTCAACTTTTTCTTTGATCAAATTCCGTAATGTGTCCACCAAAACTCCAGATTGATTAAACAATGCATGATGAACTGCTCCATCAACTTTATGTTGAAGTGTTTCAATCCTTCGCTCAGGAAGTTGAGTCTTCTGAATTGGCCCTTGCGATGTCATGACGCAAGATTGAAGATAGCGCTTTTGAAAATCAGCTTTTACTCACTCCATCTCTTGCGATGTCATGACGAAAGATTGAAGATAGCGCTTTTGAAAATCAGCTTTTACTCACTCCATCTCTTGCCTCTATTCCTCCATCAAATCCTCCATTGCGATCCTGATCTTGGCATCGCCTTCTTCTTCAGGCATGTAGGTATAAAAATCGTCGTCCCACTGGGTGTGCTAAAATGTGTTGACGTAAAAACACGATGGCCTGGGAGATGTGCTTAGCTCCAGTGCATGTCCAGAATAATGATGAGATGTGGGCGTGCCAGTCAGTTTGATCCTGCAACTGACAAGATACGTAAACAATAGATAAAACAGCCAATCGGCTAACAAGCCGATATAATGATTCCAACTGATGTCGATAAGTGATACGATAGAATAAGCGTTGATCCGAAGGTTAAAGCATTCATCGGCTGGATATCCGATGTCATTAAATCCAAATGATTAGATAAACATTGAAACCTTTGTCGCGATCGGCTAAATCCAACTTATATGTAATCCTTATAAGCCGATGCAACGTTCAAATAACTCATGGGTTGAAACCCCAATGAAACCCTTATTGGCAACCAAGAAGCAGGCTAGAGATTATGGTTCCAAGCATGACTTAGTAGATCAAACTTAACTGATGCAGCACTAATTATGGAAAGAAACATGATATCTAGACAATCAAGCCTTTGATTGATTTTCACGGTGGAAGATACATTAGATAATCTAAATCAACAAAGTAATCTAGCCGATATCGACAAAGCCCTAGATGGAGATCGGCCAATGCAAGTAGAAAACATTGTCAATCTAGATTATATAACGTTTATGACAACTCATCGGCAAGCACTCCGATAAAATATTAGCATGAACCTATCGTCTTAACAAGATTTATATTATCAACAACGATCTGGTAGGTCGAACCTAATCGATGCAGCACAACACTGGATATGATAATCTAATACTCAATGAACCGATAGATCTGTCTAATGTGATAGATATAGCAAATGTTTTTAAAACGACATTGTGATTGTAAAGATATATCGGCTATGACAGAAGATCAGACCTAACCGATACAATCCCAACTAAACCGATGCATCTCTAAACACAATGCAATTAAAATAGAATTGAAATATCAGGTAGGCAAACATATCAACTGAACCAGAGCGATCCAAGAGATCGAAGATGCAGTCTTGAACAACACCCATGTAGCCGATAGATTCACCAAGGCCCGATAGAACGTAGGGCTTACCCCTTCACTGGAGATCGAAAGCCGATGCAGCCCCGCGTCAGATGCCAAATTCCGCCAGGTTATAAGTAAAAACCTCAGAAAGAGGGTGGCGATGCGCTGAGGGTAGTTTTATTGATCGAGAGATAATTTACAGGGACCCTGGGTGTACATATTTATACCCATGGGTAGCTACTAGTCCATATCGGACATGACTGAAACTTTCCTAAAGATAAAAGGAAAAACATAAAGTCCTTATTGGACACTAAACACACTTTCCTAAAGATAAAAGGAAACTAACATACTCTTTCTAATTAATAGATAATCTGCCATGCCGCATCCTTCTTGAACTCGGTCTCTTTTGGATAAGCTTCCTTTAATAGATTAATCTTCTTAACCAAATTTTGTAGGAATCCGACTTTTGGCGATTGATAGCTTCCATCGGCCGATTCCTGAACTCTGAAGCCGGTGCTCTCTCTTGGCCGATGATGATTTCGAGGCTTACCATATTTCGTTGTTAACACTGTCCCGCGTAGTTGGAATGAGCCTCTCGACGAAAAATTCTTCAAAGAGATAGTTCATGAACTAACTACCATCATGAGTTAAGAGTGGTTAAGGGAGACAAATCTCTCATCTGAAGCAATTCGGATTAGCTCCCCATTCTTAACCATTCTTTGTCTCGTGAGAGAGGCTATAGTGAAAACTCTTTATAATCCCATAGTTGGTGCCAATATTTTATGTGCCTCCTTTTGCAGTTTTGTGTCTAAGAGATGAACCGTTGGCACCTCCTGACTCACAGCCCAGTTAGAAAAGCATCCTCTGTTCTTGGCTACTCACTTCAAGATCTCAAAGGGATTAGTCCGACTCTCTACACACATCGTATCCCTTGCACGCCCTCTCGAGAGCTGCAACGGAGGCTAAACAATGCGATGAGAGAAGTCGTGAAAAAAGAGGCCTTGAAACTCCTACACGTGGGATAATCTACCCTGTGCCGTATAGTGTGTGGGTTAGCCTGGTTCAGGTTGTGCCTAAGAAAGGAGGCATGACAGTCATTGAAAACTCGAAAAATGAGTTTATCCCACAACGAACTGTCACGGGATGGAGAATGTGCATCGATTATAGAAAGCTCAACACGGCTACGAAGAAGGTTCATTTCCCGCTGCTGTTTCTTGATGAGATGCTGGAGCGGCTGGCATATCACTTGTTATTCTGTTTCCTTTATGACTCTTCTGGAAATCATCAAATTCCCATCCATCCTAATGATCAAAGAAAAACAACGTTTACGTGTCCTTACGAAATGTATGCTTACTAGCGGATGTCATTCGGGCTGCGTAATGCCCCAGCATCATTCCAATGGTGTATGATGTCCATCTTCTACGATATGATCGAGGAAATCATGGAAGTTTTCATGGACGACATCTCCATCTTGCAACGGTGTCATGAAAAGGACTTAGTGCTTAACTGGGAAAAGTGTCACTTCATGGTTCATGAAGGAATAGTCCTTGGACAAAGAGTCTCCAAAAGAGGACTAGAGGTGGACAAAGCAAAATTGAGGTAATTCAACAGCTTCCACCACCTACTAATGTTAAAGGGGTTCGTAGTTTCCTGGGTCATGCGGGGTTCTATCATTGATTTATTAAAGATTTGTCTTTAGTAGCTAGACCCCTCACTAGCTTGCTAGCAAAGGATGCTCCCTTTAACTTTGATGATGAGTGCTTAAAATATTTTAACTACCTAAAAGAAGTACTCATTTCGGCACCAATCATTCAACCTCCTGGTTGGTCGCTTCTATTTGAAATCATGTGCGATGCTAGCGACTATACTGTAGGGGCCTTTCTCAGCCAAACTAAAGATAAGAGGCACCATGCTATCGGATATGATAGGAAAACGTTGGCAAGAGCTCAGCTCAATTATGCCACAACTGAAAAAGAGCTCCTAGTCATGGTTTTTGCAATTGATAAGTTAGAGCCAAGGTAATAGTTTACACTAATCATGCCACTCTAAAATTCCTGCTCACTAAGAAAGATGCAAAGCCTTGATTAATAAGGTGGGTTCTTCTACTCCAAGAATTTGCTCTTGAAATTAAAAATAGAATGAGAGTAGAAAACTCTGTAGCGGATCATTTGTCGCGTATGCAAGTCATTAAGATGCAGGAGCTACCGATAAATGTTTTCCTACGAGACAACAAGCTACTGAAGGTGATAGACTCGAACCCGTGGTATGCGAACATTTTCAACTTCATGGTTACAGGATATGTTCCACCGGGATAAAACAAAAGAAGACTCATCTATGAGAGCCGAAGGCATTAATGGGATGAGCCATATCTTTATGAGTCTGCTCCGACGAACTTCTCAGGAGGTGTGTACCAACAGCGGAAGGCGTCCAGATCATTGAGAAGTGACATGTGGTCCCCTATGGAGGTCACTATGGTGCATTTCACAGTCAGGCAAAGATTTGGCAGAGTGGATTCTTTTGGCCTACAATGTATAAAGACACAAAAGAGTTTATTAAGCGATGCGCAAGGTGCCACAAGTATGGAGGTATCACTGCACGCGATGCAATGCCCCCAACATACAATCTTCAAGTGGAAAACTTTGATGTATGGGGTATCGACTACATGGGGCCTTTCCCAAAGTCCCATGACTGCAAGTATATCTTGGTGGTTGTCGACTATGTATCCAAGTGGGTGAAAGCAATACCGTGCCGTGCCGCTGACACCAAGCAAGCTCGCAAAAGGTTCCACGAGGTCATATTTCCTCACTTCGGAACATAGTACAAAAAACCGGACCAGGGGTCGACCCGCTCTGGCCGTTGGTTCACCGGTCGAAGCGCTAGGTCACCGATCAAACCGCTGGTTTTTTATTTATTAATACTATATTTGATTTGCATTATTTTAAGTATAGAACCATCACAAATATGTGAAAATATGCATAAATAAACTGATATATCTATTATTATATAGCCGCAAGATGAAAAAAATATAAATGTAGTGGGGTAACATAATAAATTCATAATGCTATATTACCAAATGACAAATTAAAAACTGGTTCGATTCTTAAAAACCGTCCGGTTCACCAATTTTTTTCCGGTTCGATTGCTGGGATGATCTTTTTGCTGAACTAAGTCGCCAAGATCACCGGTTCCGGTTTTTCCAGTTCAACCGCCGGTCCGGTCCGGTTTTTGTACTATGCTTCGGAACACCGAGGATGGTAATCAGTGACGGAGGGTCTCCTTTCATCAATAAGACCTTCTATTACTTTTTCCAAGAGCTTGGGACACAACACAATATTGCAACTTCATATCACTGCCAGACAGGTGGTCAGGCTGAAACATCTAACAAATAAATCAAGAATATTCTACAGAAAACTATGAATGATATGGACAAAGCATGGAAGCACAAGCTGCCCAATGCTCTTTGGGCATATAGGACCGCATACAAGACGTCCATCGACATGTCACCATACCAGCTCGAATATGGAAAAACTTTCCATCTACCGGTCAAGATGGAACAAAGGGTGCACTCGGCTATCCGGACTTGGAACATGGATCTAGGACAAGCCGGATGCCACCGACAATTGTAGCTGCCAGAGTTAGAGGAATGGAGAGATAAAGCCTATCACAATGCCAGGATTTACACGGAGAGAACCAAAAGATGGCATGATAGGCGAATCAAGGTCAAGGAGTTTGAGCCAGGCAACAAGGTTTTGCTATTCAACTCTAGGGAGAAACTTTTCGTTCACGGGAAATTTCGGAGCAAATGGATAGGACCGTATACCGTCATCGACATCTCGCCTCATGGAGTGGTCATGCTGCAAGGTGATGAAGATAACATTTTTAAGGTAAATGGTCATCGTTTAAAAGTTTTCCTAGAACCAATAGAGGGGTTGGGGTAGGATTTACACTTTATTGAGTTGGCAGATTTTCACGTGTCTCCTAGTAGCCAACCCATGTCTACTGGGCTGGGCTTGACGCAGCCCAGCTCCCCTACTGACCCAGGTTAACCTGGCCAAGAGGCAGATTTGGCTGAGCCCCTGGTTCGGCTGAATGAGCTCTGGCTCCTCTAGTGCCAATCCTTCTCTCTTGGCCTACTGGTGGACCCCACATGTCAGCCGTGGTGGTTTCACGAAGAAAAAGAAGACGGCTACCGCTTTCCCTTCTTCCTCCTCTCCTCATCTATCCTTGAACCCTAGGAAATTTTCTGCCAAAATACAAAAGAATCCATGGCTGGGAAGGCCTTGATGTCCCTCTCCCGTTCCAACTCCACTTTGTATCTTGAGGGGGAGATTCAACCCGCCAATGTGCCATTCCCGACGCTTGAAGACGGCGAACCCAGGGTTCTGGAACTATCACGTCCTAAATTTACCCTAAAATGCAGCTCTTAATTTATTCCTAGAAAAAGTAAAAAAAAAATGGTTTAAAGCCCTGAACATTAAAAATGTGCAATCTAAAAATCAAACGAGGGTTGGAGGATTTTTGTATATTTCCTCATGGCCCAAAATGCTTAACCAAATTTTAGTGAAATTTTCTGAGCATCAATAATAAGTATTAAGCAATAAGAACAATTAACAACCTTTTATTAAAACAAAAAACCTAAAAGAAATCCTTTTTCCTCTCTTGGCCGAAAGCCGGTCCATTCCCTCCCTCTCTCTCCTCCCCTTGGCCTGGCCTGCCTTCAATCCCCACGCCCGCGCACTTGCTGGGTCGGCCCACTAGGCAGAGCCCCACTCCGCAGCTGCCAACATGCGAGCCCGTCTGCCCACAACCGCCGACAGGTAGGGCCCACCTGTTATCCCCCACCTCCCGCCACTCCCGCCATCCCTGCCTAACCCTAGTGCTGCCGCCGCGGCGATTGCTGCCGCTCCCGGCCGTTGTCGGCCACACTTTGAAGGAGGATTTACTCCCAGTGATTCCCTCAACCTTTCCCCCCGTTTTCCCCTTTCTCACTCTTCTTGAATCGACCGGATTTGGTTGTGCAAATCTCGCCAGTGCCATTGATGGCAGCTGGATTTGCCGCCGCCGGTTCCCCGCTCTCCAGCCTTCCCCCTCATCCCTTGCCGCTATATAAACCCCTTCCGCAGCTCCTCTCTCGTTTCACCATTCCCCATCCACTCCCGACCTCAGAAACGAGCTCCTATCGCTGCTCTTTCTCTCTTCGCCGCCACCGCCGAGCTCCGCCGTCGACCGAGACCTCCTCTCGCCTAGGCACCGGGACCTCCTCTTGCCTTAGCACCGCCACCTCCGACTTCGCCGCATCGCCACCAACCCTGTCCGCCCCTTCACCATGCCCGAGGACTGCCGGAACCCTGTCCTCCGCGTTGACCTGAGCCGCGCTACCGTCATCTCGACCTCCAGCCACCATTTCCGCCGCCGCCGCCACTTTGTGGTGAGCCCTAGGCCTCGCCTCCCTTTTTCCCCCTCCTCCCCCTCTCTCCGGCCTCCGCTCCGCCGCACCTATGGTCGCCGGTGGTGACCATAGGGGAGCGGGAACTGCTTCCTGTCGGCCGTGCCATCGTGGCCACCTCCGGGTGAGCCGCGTGGTCGATGTGTGGGCACGCCTATCTACCGTCATCACCCCCTTTGGGTGGCCGACGCATGGGGGCCCAACACACCGTGGATGGGCCTCAGGTGCACCCGATCCAGTGTGGGCTACCGCGTGGGTCCCACCCCGTGGACCTGACTCACGCTAACCCTCTCTGGTGCTGACGTAATAATGTGTTTTCTTTTTAATAAAAAATAATTCAAGAGTTTGGAAATATTCAAATAAGTAACACTTAAACATCCAAGGGCCATATCTTGGTCGTTTGAACTCGGAATTGACCCGTTCAAGTCTCTAATTTTTGCTTCGGAAGATCCGCTCTACTGGGAGGTTGAAGCCGTCATTTGGGAAGCGAGAAAGGCAAGTAACATCTCCATTGAACATATTGCTGTCCCATGATTTAAAATTATTTTATTTTAAATTATTGCATTACCGCTTTATTTAAATTCCCGCGTTATCACTGTTTTATTTAGCTTTTCCTATTAATCCTTGTTATAGCCTTATCATTATCATTGCTATTGTTATTATCACCTAGCTCACCCTAGGAAAATAAAACCCCAACTAGTGTGTACTTGATCCATGGTTACACTAGTATGAATTTAGGTAGATGCTTCGCTGGTTAACTAGCCAACTTTAGCTGGTTTTATAATCCTAGACTTTGCGAAGTATATCATATCACTTGGACATTATGGAATTGTTGGTTGTTGATATTTCTTAATGACATTTCTAGCAATATAATTTCCAGCAATGACGCCTGAAACATTAGTCGGTATTTCTTACGGTTACAGATATAAATCCGGAAGCGCACGGATATACCGTTGTAGCATTTCACCCGAAAGTATTCCAAGGTATTGTATTTATTTAATACCAAGGGAAGATATGGTCAAGAAAATACCATGTTACTTGTTCACATCATACTTATGTAGAGCAAAGTCTATGTAGGGGTGATTAGGTAGGTGTACACATAGAAGGAACATTATAAGAAAACTCTCTCTGAATAATAAATCTAGTCTAAGTGGAGAAGAATAAATAAAAGCATAATTTTTGTACTTCTAGTATATAGTCATAATTTTTGTACTTCTAGTATATAGTCATTTTAGTATACACTTACTAATGTACAACTATATGGCTATAACCTCCTCTATGCCCTCCTGGTATATCGAGAAACCACCCATGATTACCGAGTTCCTTACGACAATCCATCATGGCCATCCAACCGGTTAAGGATACGGAGGAGTACCCACACCAGGAACCTTTCTTAGCCCTATATACGCACATGGAGGAATACCGGTACTGGGCTGTCATCACCAGCGGCCTACCTCTACAGTTCCGTGGCATATAGCACCACTTAATGATATTCGGTAATCTAAGAACCACGCTTACATTAATAAATATTACTCTACATCTCTCCAGATGACATAGAGAAATCATACGAATGAACACTAAGCCAATACCACTGCATATCTCCAGTAAGCTTGCCATATAATTAATACAAAATGAGTCTAGACTAAAGTCGGTACTTAAATAATTGTGTGAATAAAGTAAACGACCAAAACTATATAAAGAAGAATATTTCATTCTAGAATAAAGTCTTACAACAGGAATATAAGCTACTAAAACTATACTCGGATTCTCCCGGAAGGCTTGAAAAACTCAAGAGCTATTCTATATCTAACTCAACTAGCACTAGAACAACATATAAATCACTAGGGAGAGCCTCTTCTTTTTGATTCCTTCTTGGTGTCTATTGAAATGAGGAAGGAGAAGGCCTTATATAGCTTGTTGATGGCGGTTGGAATGCAGAAAATAGCCACAATCGTCATTGGAAGGTCGGTTACTACCACCTTGGCTAGTTCTGGGCCAGCTGGGCTGGACCTAGGTTGGTCAACCCCTGGGGTCAGTCGACCCTTGATCGACTCCCCTGGCCCAGGGCCTTCTCCAGGATGCTGAATGGTGGGTCTAAGGTCCAGTGGCATGTCGGTTGGGCCTAATTACAGGTGTTTCAATGGGTTTGTGCACCCTTTCGTACATTTATACGCTACTTGTCGACTTCTGATTGGTTGAACCTATATTTTCCACCATTTCTCCTTCATTTATAAGGTAAACTCCTGTATTCAAATATTTTGCCATGTACAAGTGGAACTAGATTATTTCTAAATAAATATACATGCAAGCATTGCTAGTTCTCTATTATTTTTGGAAGTATTGATGGTCGAAATTGGTTTATAACGACCGTCCACATTGGCTCATGTTGGAACTGGACAAACACCCCTTCCCCGATTAAAAAACCCCTAAAATGGTTTTAGGTTGTACTTGGGGTGCATGGTTTTGAGAGTAGCACCTCGGCCATCATAAGGACTAGTCTTCAGGCCTCTGTTGCCAAGCACTAGCGTACTTCCACATATCTAATGGGTAATACTTATTTTGTAGCTCAGTCTAGTCATGAACAAAAGGACACAGATAGAGATGGATGAAGTCGGGTGATGGATATCTCTAAGGCAAATGAAGGCTATACAGGTGGGTGTCTGATAGTCGAGATGTTGTGGCACAGGATGGGCATCCGGGTGGCCACTCCCAAGGATAATCTGATGTCGTGGGGCTCAACCATAACCTACCTGTCCTGGGAACTACGGCTGTAGGCGGGTGTTGGGTCGGTGCTTTTGTTCAAGGCTAAGATAAGTGAAGAACTATGTCATGCCCTCGCCGTCTGTATACCATGGTGGTATGCGGGGAAGGCATGTCTTATGGGTAAAGATGTACACGTGTGATCAGAGTATAATCTATTCAAATAGTCGCGCTCTCGGTTATAGGCAGTTAGTGATTTCCCTCTTATAATTTGGTTAATCAACTAAAACCTAGAATGGTTGGCCGGGGTTGGCTTGGGACGAGCTGGGGCCTAGCTATAAGGCTGCCAGTTCGGTCTAACTAATCGTAGGCCTTATCAAGGCCTTATTTAGTTAAGGCAGGTTCGTGTGGGTGCATGGCAAACAGTATAGTGTGTGTCAATATCAACAGCTCAGACCAAGGAAGTGAGATCTAACAGCACGTGCAATCCAGCTCAGTGTCAGATCAAGCAGAATCAGTCGAACCCAGTGTGAATCTAGCCAGCTCAGTTTTGCAGGTTTGGCCATTCACTCTGTCAGTTGGAACAGAAAGAAAATGCAAAAGTCAGCAGACCAGTCCAGCACCACCCGCACCCCAGCTTTCTTTCTAGCCATCCTCGAATCGCGGGACGAGATTCATGTAAGGGGAGTAGATTTGTCACGCCCCTATTTTCTAGCGGGATTCATTAAATAAATCATTTTAAAAAAAATTATAGTAAAATTCAAAGCAATATAATCAAGTGAATTAATGAGGGAATTAAAAATTTCCTTTAAGAATTATGGCCGACAATACTTTTGTAATATTCTCCGTGCCCTCATATACTCTTTGGGATTTCCCGTGAATTTTTGGAGTTCAATATCTAATTTTAATAATACAAAGTTCATTTCATCAATTAAATAAATAGAAAACAAATTTAAAATCATTTTCTTCTCCTGGGCAACTTCCGGTCGAAGTCTCCTCCCCACTGCGTGGCCCGTTCCTTTCTTCCCCACGGGTTCGCCCTGTACTCCCTCCTCGCTCAGCGTGGCCCATCCAGCTGGCCCGCTTGGCCCCTCTTCCCCTCAAGTTCACTTTGCCTCCCCGTACCGGCCTCCTCACTCTCTCGCCAACAGGTCGGACCGTGGGCTCCATCCCGTACCTCTGGCCGGTTGACCGGCCAGACCACACCGCCACATCGCCGCCATTCCCGCACCTTCCCGCTCCCGCGCCCGCATCCAAATGATGTGGACCGGTCTCACCACGCCTCGTGCCCCTTTTCCCCCACTCTCCCACGAAACCCGGCGCCAACTCAAGCCACCACCACCCCATGTTAGTGCTCCCACTCTGCCATCGATTCCGCCACTCCCTGGCCTCCTCGCGCCTCCTGGGCCTATATAAGGCACCCTTGTGCTCCCCTCATCCGTTTGCCCCTCTCTCCCGAGCTCGCCTGTGTCCGAAACCACCCCACCGCCACAAACCACCTTTGCCTGCCATCGGTCACCAACTCCGGCTGGTCACTGCCGCTCTAGCCGCCACCGCATAGCACCGAGGCTGCCTTCGGCTTCACCACCACACGACACACCTCGGCCACCGCCTCATTGCTGCCAAGAACCGCCGAAACCACGCCACCACCACAAAACCCAAGCCGCCACCACCTTTCCTACCTCCGGCCTCCTCCTGCCTCCGTCCCCGACCACCTCAAGCTGCGCCACCGCCATCGTTGTCTCCGCTGTACCGCGTAGCCCCTCGGCCTCCACTCCTCCACCACTAGGAGCCACCGAAATCCGCCTTCCCCCACTCCCTAGTGAGTTCCACCGCGAGCTCCTCCTTCGGCCGGTGTTTCCTCTCTTCCTAACTCCACCCATGCCTTCCCGAGGACCCGCCGGTCCTCGACCGTGCCTCGGCCTTCACTGGGAGCCACCGGAGCTCCGCTCACGCCATCGACCCATGGGCGCCACCTCCAACTCCTCGCCGTCGGCCGCCCTTTCGCCGCCATCTTGCCATTGTGCGGGCGTGGTGATAACCACCTCCCCCTCCTCTTTGTTTCGCCCACTTTTGTGCATCGTCGGCCACCGCCGACACTCGCCGCCAAAGGCCTCCTAGCCCCGGGCACCATAGTTGCTGCTCGTTGGCCAGACATCCTACGCACGCTCTTGTGGCCGGCCGGTTGCCCGTGGACAACCCCATGGTCTCGGTCCACGGTGCACCTGCCGTCCTTTACCCGCTGATGCGTGGGCCCTCCTTTGGTGGACTCGGTCCACACCCGCCCCACGCTAACACCATAACCCTTGTTTTCTTTTCTTGAAAATAAATAATTATTGCACTATAAATCAAGTTTAATTCCAGAAATCCCTTTAAATAGCTCAAAACTTCTAAAATTCATACCTAATTCATACGTACTCCAAATTGAGACATTCAACTTGCAAAATTCATATAAAATTGAGCTCTACATGTTTGTTTACTTTTCATATACTGTTTATTTGGTGTTTATTAGAGTTTTTCCTCATTTTGCATGCTAGCTCATAGATTCCATCATTTTGAAAGATTGTGATTGCGTGGAAAAGAATTCGGAAGATCGTTCGAAGAAGCAAAGCAAGTCGCACATTCCCCTTGAGCATGTTGAACCTAATTTACAAATATTTTACCGTTTGCACATAAATTGCATATTTTTCTAATTACATGGGAATAGGGTTTACCTATTTGCTCGCTTGTGCCGTATTTACTTGTTATCCATCCTTTGTCAAACCTTGGGTTATAATTTGACTAGCTTGTGTCAATTATGTTGATCTTTCTAGAATTACGTTAT
This sequence comes from Oryza punctata, assembly GCA_000573905.2. Taxonomy (NCBI): domain Eukaryota; kingdom Viridiplantae; phylum Streptophyta; class Magnoliopsida; order Poales; family Poaceae; genus Oryza; species Oryza punctata. The sequence goes on along the minus strand of CM002493.2, from coordinate 19,271,172 downwards.
GCTTAGCCATGCTTATGTTGATCACACTATATACTTTTAGTTTTTTGGTGAGCTGCGTGCTCGAGACATCGACCATGTTTGATCGGTCGTAATTATCCAACTAAAATATGGCTCAATAGTGGGCTGTGGGTGCATGGTTTTGCTAGTCGCACCAATGACAATTAAGAACCGGTTCATAGGAAACCCTGAAGGACTTATCATGCTTACCACAAGCCAGCGTGGACAATGGCTAAGCTTGTAGTGTAAATTTTCCCTTGCCAACATATTCAGGCAAGGGTGGGCATGGTGGAGTTGGGTCAGCGGGGGCTTACCCTTTGATCGGCTTCCGCATTCACCTAGGCACGAGAGGGGGGCTGCCTACCTTTCCTTAATGGTGGGGGTAAAACCTGAGGTGTGCCGCGCTTGGTTAGGAAGGGTTATGCGAATGGTCCTATCACAGTCCCTTTCCGGTGTACCGTGGTGGTATGTCGGCACACAGAAATGTCTAATGGGGAAGTGTCTTATGGGTACAGTTGTACACCTCTAATCAGAGTGAAACTATTCGAATAGCCGTGCCCGCGGTTAGAGGCAATCGACCAGCTTCATTGTGATTAGTCCCACTTTATTAATAATTTGACTTGATGAACTGGTGTAGTTCAGGTGGTATGGTTGGGCTTGTTTATTGTAGTGTAGCACTGATCAGTGGAGATTTAATCTTACTTTAATTAATTAATTGTTTTACCGTTTTCCAACTATAAATGTTTACAACTGCCTTTATGCAAATAGCCACAAACCTTCGCTTTGTCTCCCCTTGCACGTTCGCATCGTTGATGTGGCTTGTTGAGTACGGTGGTAGTACTCAGCGTAGCTATGATTCCCCTTTTAGAAGTGTAGTGCTTTTGAGCTGAAGACAAAGTTAGAGGACCAAGGCTTATACCCCAGTTGAGTTTTGCCTGTGGTGTGGAGCTGAAGCCCTGCTACGATCGTATTTTTCCGCTTGTGCTTTTTTTGGGTCTGAGGACTAAGTGCCTCTTTCGTAAGTATTTATGCTTGATTTACGTTTGGATCTATATATTAATTTATCGTTTTGTGCACCCTGGCTTATTCCTGGATAGGGACTTTGTTGTCGAAACGACAACCGCATACGTCGAAGGACGTGGACACTCAACGGTTGTTGGGAAGGTAAAGTGTAATAAATTTTGTATTGAAATCTGATCCCCTTTTACATGGCCCTAGGTGACTATTTATAACCCCATTACAGATCCCCCTATTAGGGTTTAGGGCTATTACAGGGGAATTTACATGGTCACCCTCATAAAAGGGTCCTTACATGGGTATTTAGTGTAATCCAGGCACGTGGGCCCTCGATGGGCCGCCTGGCGGCTTCCGGTTCATTGGCCCATGGCTCGGGGCGATTGGGCCGGCCTGCCGGCCTTTCTTGGACCAGGTCCGCTCTGGCGAAGCCATCCTCCTTCGGCGCATGCCTTCACCATGTAGGCTTCGCCTTGGCTGACCGGAACCCCTTGTTGCTCCTCGCCATCGGATTTTGCCACTGGGTTCCGCCATCCGGCTTCGCCGTGGGGCTTCGCCCCTGGTCCTTGGGTGTTGGGAGACTGGATTCTTGCCGCCTGGTTGGTTCCGGCAGGCTTGGTCGAAAGGGCCTCATGGCATACTGCCAACAAGCCCCTCACGGGCAAGGGTGAGATAGGAGCTTCGGCCGAGACCATGCACACCATGTAGTATGGTATGAGGCGCCCCCTTTGGACCGATGCTCCTGCTGAAGCCCCTCTTTCTGGATCCTACAAAAAGCTTGCGAGATGCGAAAAAGGATTATAGTGTGTGGTCTTCGCCCTTCTCGAGCAGTCGTGGGGATTTGATTTTGATTGATTTTTTTATTTTTTTTTCAACGGTCCTAGTGTGAGCAGTGTTGGGCCTTCACTTTTTATGAGCAGTGGGGTGGCCCATGTCACTTTGTTGGGTCTTAGCGAATCGGTGATGGGCCGTTGGGCCGCGGAGAACAGTAGTGGGCTTTCTTTTTGGGAGCCCGTTACTGCACGGCCTGTTCCATGGGATTTTACCATTTCGCCTACCCCGTGACACGTGGCCACCCCTGATTGGCTGGGGAGGCGAAGCGTCGTTTGGTGAGATATATATTCTCAACCCCCGCTTTCACCGTCGCCACCCTTGTCATTTTCACCGCAGTCATTTCCCTCTCCACTCGTTCTCGGCTCTTTCGAACGACCTATTTCGCCCAAGTAACTCCTTTCGCCAACGATCCTCCTCTTCGCCCATGGCTCCTCGCAAGCCGAACCCCGTTACCGCGACCGGTCCCGATCCCGGCCGGATCGATGACGACACCTCCGCCTTCGTGGGGGCTTCGCTCGTCGACGATGACGAGTTGGCCAAGATGGTTGACGTGGGCATGGTGGTGGAGGGGCAGGCGTTCGCCCCCGGAGAAGCCAAAGTGCCTCAACCTGGCGAACACCAGACGGTGGTGTTTGTCGTTTTCTTTGAGGCCGGCCTCCGATTTCCGTGCAACATCCTGTTGCCGGAGATCCTTCGCCTCTTCCAAGTCGAACTGCCCTAGTTAAGCCCTTCGGCCCTAGTGCGGATCGCGATTTTTGACTGGGCGTGCCGGACTGCGGGGTTCGAGCCCAGCGCCGATCTTTTCGGCGCCATCTTCTCCGCCGCCATCAACACGAAGACGGTGATCACGCCCACTGGGACCCGGAAGACAGCGTTCGGGAGTGTGAACTTCAACGTTCGCCCCGAACGTGCTGACTTGTGGTCGGTCAATGCCGCCATGTCGAAATGGGACCGCCACTGGATGGCGAAGTGGTTCTACCACTCCATCCCCTTCGAGTCGGACTCCGAAGTGGCGAGGGTGTTGTGTTGGCGGCGTCGCGCAATTTCGCCAGCGCGGAGACCAAGGGTTGCCGTTACCGGCACCCTAGAGTCCCGCTTCGCTCTGCTTCGCTGGATGTGTTCCCGGCTGAGTTGCCGGGATTTAGTAGAAGAGTTCTGCATGCTGCGGATTCATCCGCTTTCACAGGCATGGCAGGTCGAGGTCGACCAAGGCGAAGTGGTCGACGGCCTGCCCAGACTTGTTTTGCCCCCAGGGGCGAATGGTGAGCTCTCTTTTTCCCTCTTCTTTTTTTTACGCTTCGCCTTTTTGCCATGCTTTTGCTTCGTCTCCTAACTTTGCGTCTTGCCTTTTTCCAGTGTTGACGCTGGCCCAAGCCGACGCAGAAGCCAGACGGCTTGTTGGCGATATCTCGCTGACCGAATATAGCCAGCTGCTGACTCGGCAAGCAGCTGGCCGGGCGAACCACGTCCACGTCGGCGAGCTCCCTCCGAGGGCGAAGCCATCTAAGGCGGATGGCGAAGCCGGCCCCTCTCGGAAGCGCCCACGGGGGCAGGTTAGATTTGCCCCCCGCAAACAGAAGGCCCCCGTCTCTTCAGAGGAGGATGTCGAAGACGAGGATGTCGAAGAGGAGGGAGCGGGACGGGCCGACGCCGCGGCCGAAGGGGCTACTGACGAGGTGGGCGATAGCCGCTCCGGGACGCGCGGTTACACGCCAACTCCCAGCCCGGAGCATGTCGACACCGGGGCGGAAGACGTGGAGGGCGCCAAGGCCCTAGTCTCTATCGCCGCGGCCAAGGCGGCAGGAGGCGGCGTGACGAAAACAGCCCCCCGGAAAAGAGGGGTCATCACCATCGCCAACGCCTTCAGCGGTGAGGAGTCATCCGACGGGACCCCTACCTCACCTGCGGGGCGAAGTCAGGGGCCTTCGACATCCCTGGGGGTGGCTGACGGGGCTGGTGCTTCGCCATCGGCCGAACGGGTGGTGAGGGTGGCCACTCGCGTCTTCGGCAGCCCCATACGCCAGCCGCTTTCGCCGCTCGCCCCAGATAAGGGCAAAAAAGCCGCCGAGGGATCCGGCTTCGAGTACTCTCAGGGGTCGGCCCGCTTCGTCCCCGGGGACTTCGAGACCCGGGCCGAACTCATCCCCTTCGTGGAGGGCGTGAGCAACATTGTTTCGCCGGCTGGCGGTCCCAGCCTCTTCGCCGAGCTCAATGAGTTTGACGAGGGGTGCTCCGCCGTGAAGAGTTTGGCCGTGCGGTTAAGTTTCGGTGTCCTCCGAATTTCTTTTGTTTTTCGACCTCCCCTTTCTACACTTGGCTTACGTTGTGCCCCCCTTTTTTCCTTCTTCGCCAGCTTTTGGCGGCCCATTGTTCCACTGAGCGGACAATGCGGGCCCGCTTGGACGGCCTAAAAAACCGGCTACGGGCGAAGGACGACGAGCTTGGCCGAAAAGGCCTTGAAATGGAGGGGCTTGCCCAATCTCTTCGAGAGGCGAAAGCGGAGAACAGGCGCCTTCAGGCTGAGCTCGACAAAGGCAGCGAGGCGAAGGCTGAGATCGATCGCCTTTCGGCCGAGCTGGCGAAAGAGCGGGAGCATACCGCCATGTTAACTGTCTACTATGACACAACGGAGCCCCAGATGGAAGCCCTTCGCGAGAGGGCGCGCAAGGCGGAGGAGAAAAACAAGCACCTTGCCCAAGAGGCGACCCGGGCGACCGAAGCAGCGAAGGCGTCCTGCTGCACCCTTCGCCTTGCCCTTACGGATATGGGGGCGAAGGCGAGTAGCTGTCCGGGCGAAGATGCTTCCGTCCTGGACTTCTGCGATTGGAGCCAGGAGGCCGGCTGCGCTGTCTCTGATTGCGCCACCGCGTATGGCGATTGCTGTGCGCGCGTGTCGGCCGCCTTCGCCCTGGGGTTACTTCAGCAGAGCGGGTGCGAGCATGTCGCCCGATTCCCCGAGCTCGCGAAGGGGGATTGGGAGGTTAGCTCCCAAGACATAACGCCCGCCCTTCGTGCCTGGCGAAGGCAGTTTTGGCAGAAGGAGGGCCGTTCCGCAGCTAAGACCCGCCTACTTGAGCAGCTGGCGAAGTCAAAGGCGGTGACCAGGACGAAGAGCCAGTAGCGAGGGGCGGAGGAGGAGCCGAAGACCACCCCGAGGTGTGAGGCCCTCCGCCCGTCTATTTTTGTAAATTTTTCCTTTTGTTCTTCGCCGTTTTAGGGGCGAATTATGTAAATATGGCTGAGGCCTTGAACTAGTGGAAATATATGACTGCTTTCGCCATTTATATCATTTTTGTGTGATGCGCGAACCGTTTGAGATGTTTTTGCGATTCTCTCACCTAGTTCTTTCGCGTTCACTTTTCTCTTCTTCCGCTCGCCTTCGTGACACTCCCATTTTTGTAGGGTTGGTGCCGAAAGCTTTGCGTTCGGCCTCCTCCTGGGGATTGGCGAAGCAAGAACGAGAAGTTCATTGCGGTGAAGAATTTGCCGAAGGTTCGATACCAGCTTCGGCCTATCTACCGCGAAATGACAATCAGCGGGAACAACTACAGGGTTGTAAGCGTTGCTAACTGGATGCGATCCCATCCTGGGCGAACATTGGAGGACTACGATCGTGTCCATGTGGCACGCCTGGAGGGCATGGCCCGTTTCTGGCGAAACCATCGGCGGACCGATCGGTAGGAGGCGATCGCCCAGCGGCGCTACGCCCTTACTGTCGTTTCGCCCCCCTCTCCTCTTAGGGTAGTGTACAATATCAGTAGTGATGACGAACCATGTTCGCCGTATCACCCCTTTAGTAGTTGTCTTGGGGGCGAAGATGTAATTTTCTTGTAAGCGAACGCTTAGATCGTTTCACCTGTATCGCGTTACACAATGTAAGCTATTGAGTGTATTTTCAACGTTTAATAAAGATGTGCTTTCGTTTCCTTTTCGCCATTTTCTGCATTGTCACATTTTGTGCTTTTGTTGGGTCGTGACGTATGCACTTTGCGTTTAGTGGCTTGATTTTGCGTGGATCGATTATCACGGTGCTCGGGTTTTTTTCTTTTCCTCCCGAAACAAGCTGTCGCGGTTTCAACGTTCGGCGAGCGATGCTTCGACCGATTCGTTTCGCCCCCTGGCGTTTTCGCTGATCAGGCGTTTGCCTTGTGGTTTTTTCCACGAATTATCATGCACATAAGTAAAAGAGGTGAAAAACACAGAAATTTTATACTGGTTCGAGCCTCCAGAGTGGATAACAGCCGTACATCCAGTTTTTTTCTTTTTCCGTTTTCTCCTTTTTTTGCATTTTTGTGCCGAACGGCTTACAAAATGGAGGTGCCGAAAAGCTACATGGCAATATGTACATTTTTACATGTTGGCGAACAGGGTGCCACCCTTTAAACATAAAAACGCTTGAGTGAAGCGGCGTTCCACAAGTGATTGAACTCTTCGCCTTCCAGTGTTGCTAGGCGAAAAGAGCCCGTCCTTGACTTGTGCTTGATGAGATACGGCCCCTCCCATTTTGACTCAAGCTTCCCAACCGCTACTGGGTTCGCCTTTCTCCTTAGAACGAGGTGGCCCGGTAGGAGCTCTGTCGGGCGAACCTTCTTGTTGTAGGTTGCCGAAGTGCTTGTGGCGTACTTGCGCATGTGCTCCAGTGCTTCGACCCGCACCCCTTCCAGGAGTTCGAGCGACACTTCGCGCCCGTCTTCGCCCCCCGAGAACATCACCCTTGGTGAGTTAGCCCCTAGCTCTGTTGGGGTCATTGCTTCGTCTCCGTAAAGGAGCTTGAATGGGCTGCACTTGGTTGGCCTTGTGGGAGTCGTTCGAAGAGCCCAAAGGACGGACAGCATTTCGTCTGGCCATTTGCCCTTCGCCGCCCCCTCGAGCCTTTTCCTGAGCGCCTCCAAGATCTTGCCATTTGCGTGTTCGGCTGCCCCGTTCGACTGCGGGTGTGCGACCGATGCGAACTTAATTTCCAGGTTTAGCCCTTCGCACATCTCTCTGAACTTGTCAGAATCGAATTGTTTGCCATTGTCTGTGATGAATTCCCTTGGAACTCCAAAACGGCAAACAATGTTTTTCCATACAAACTTCTGCACTGCCGCCGAAGTGATCGTGCCGAGTGGTTCGGCCTTGATCCAGCGAGAAAAGTACTCGATGGCCACAATCGCAAACTTGTAACCATTTCGCGCTGCTGGGAATGGGCCAATGATGTCCAGCCCCCACCTGGCGAAGGGCCATACTGGAGCGATCGGCTGCAACTCATACTGTGGGGCGGTTTGGCTTCAGCCATGCTGTTGGCAGCCTTCGCACCTTTTGGCGTGCGCCACGCAAACTTTCAGCACGGTTGGCCAATATACCCCTTGGCGAAACACCTTGGAGGCGACAGTTCGGGCAGCGTGGTGAATTTCCTTCACCATTTCTTCGCCCTCGGTGAAGGAAACGCAGCGAAGCAAAGGTTGGAGCACTCCAGAGCGGTACAACTGCCCTGCAACCAGCTTGTACCGCCTGGCCATGATTTGCAGGTGTTTCGCCTCTGCTTCGTCATCCGGAAGCCAGCCGTCCTTGAGGTACTTCACGAACGGTGTTCACCAGTCCTCCGGGTCTTTGCTCGTGGCAGTCTGGTTTATGGCCGTGACATCCTCGATTCCTTTGGGCACACTTGGTGCATACAGGATTTCAAAGAAGATGCCTGGCGAATGCGGTCCTCCGCAAGCGGCAGATTTCGCCAGGGCGTCAGCCTCCTCATTCTGCCCTCTGGGCAAGTGTTCGACTGTTATGCTGGCGAAGCACTTTTCCATTGACCAAACGGCCTCCAAGTATCTCTTCATCCCTTCATCTTTTGCCTCAAAAGACTTATCAAAATGACAAGCCACCAGCTTGGAGTCAGTTCGGATGAGTAAGCGCCGAACCCCCATTGCCTTTGCCTTCCTTAGGCCTAGCAGCACCGCTTCGTATTCCGCCGTGTTGTTGGTTGTGTCGAATTGCAGCCTTGCGGCATACCGGATCAGCACGCCCCCCGGCGAAATGAGCATGGCCGCGGTGCCCACCCCCCTATGTGACCACGAGCCATCGGAATACATTGTCCAAGGCTGTTCGACATGTTGGGGTTCGGGGGCGAACGCCGGAGTCCATTCGACCACAAAATCAGCCAGGACTTTACATTTGATGGCGGTGCGTGCCACGAAGTGCAGGTTGAAAGGGGATAGCTCCGCTGCCCACTTGCTGAGTCTGCCAGAGATTTCTTTACCCCGCAGTACTTCGCCCAGGGGTATTGCGAGGGCACTGTGATTTTGTTGGCTTGGAAGTAGTGCTTAAGCTTGCACGAAGCCATCACCAGGGCGTAAGCGAGCTTTTCCATTTCAATGTACCGCGTCTTCGCCCCCTGTAATGCTTCGGAGACGAAGTACACCGGTTTCTGCCCTGATTCTGTCTCTTGGACTAGGGCTGCGCTGACCGCCATTGGCGAAGCCGCTAGATACAATAGCATTTCGCTTCCTGGTGTTGGGCTGACCAGGGCGGTGGGCTTTGCAAATACTGTTTTAGTTCCTCGAATGCGGCCTGGCATTCGGAGGTCCAGTTAAACTTGCTTGCACCCCGGAGGGTCTTAAAGAATGGCAGGCCCTTTTCGGCTGCTTTTGAGAGAAAACGACTGAGTGCCGCAATTCGGCCCGCGAGCTTTTGTACCTCGCGTACGCTCGACGGTGGCCTCATTTGCTGAATGGCGTCAATTTTCTCGGGGTTCGCCTCAATACCCCTTTCGGAAACAAGAAAACCAAACAACTTGCCGGCGCGGACTCCAAAAACACACTTCTCAGGGTTCAGCTTCATACCCGCCGTACGCAAGTTGTCGAAGGCTTTTCACGACAATGTCGTCGACGTACGCCTCCACGTTTCACCCTAGTTGCCTGCGAAGCACCTTGTACACTAGCCTGGCGAATGTTGCTCCGGCGTTCCTCAGGCCGAAAGGCATCCTGAGGTGGCAGAAAGTGCCGAACGGCGTGATGAAGGCAGTCTTGGCGATGTCGTCTGGATTCATGTGGATCTGGTGATAGCCAGAGTAAGCGTCCAGAAAGCTCATGAGCTCGCAGCCAGCCGTCGAATCAACAAGCTGGTCGATTCGCGGCAAGGGGAAGTCGTCCTTCGGACAAACTTTGTTGAGGTCCGTGAAGTCGACGCACATGCGCCACTTGCCATTCGACTTCTTCACCAAGACCAGGTTCGCCAGCCACTCCAGGTGATCAATTTCCCTGATCACCCCGGCCCTGAGAAGCTTTTGCACTTCGGCCTTCGCGGCTTCTTGGCGATCAGCGGACATCTTCCGCAGCTTCTGCTTCCTTGGCTTGGCGTCCGGCTTGACGGCCAGGTGATGCATGATGAGTTCTGGCGAAACGCCACCCACTTCGCTGGGGCTCTAGGCGAAGATGTCAATGTTTCTTTTGAGCACTTCCAGTATTTTTGCGGCTTCTTCTACGCCTAGATCGCCTCCCAGCTGGACGAGCTTCGACGGTTCTGCCTCGCTCACTTGCACCTTGATTACCTTGCCGTGAGGGGCTGGCTTCGGCGCCCGGTTAGCATGTGGTTCGGTCTCCACGTTGTGCACCGCCCTGCTGATGACAGCCAAGTCGCCTTTTGGCGCGGCCGAAGGCCGAAGCCCCTTGACAACAATCACCCCTACCGGACCCGGCATCTTGAGCTTGAGGTAGTTGTGGTGGGAGATGGCTTCAAACTTGTTCAGGGTTGCGCGGCCGAAGATGGCGTTGTAGCCGTACAGGATGTCGACGACGTCGAACAATATCTGCTCTTCGCGTCTGTTTTCGCCCGTGCCGAAGACAACCTTCAACCGTGCTTGGCCGAGGACCTGAACCGCCTCACCGCCGAAACCGCGAAGCGAGGCCGGCGCCTGAGTGAGGGCCGAGGTTGGTAGCCCCATCCTGGCGTATGCCTCGGCGAAGATGACATCAGCCGAGCTACCTCCATCGACCAGAATGCGCCGGACTTCGAAGCCGGCCACCTCAGCCGAAATCACCAACGGGTCTTGGTGCGGGAACAACACTCCTTCAGCATCTCCCGGCCCGAAAGAAATTTGCTGGCTCAAGTACTTCGGGACGCCTTCGCCTGTGGCGGTGATGCTATGCACCGTTCGCAGCTGCAACTTCTTCTGCCGCTTCGACTGCGGGACTGGTGGATCGGCCCTTGTGATTACTTGAATAATTCGGCGCTGCACGTCTTGGTGCTGTTCGGCTGGAGACGACTGTTCCTGGACCGCTTCGCAAGGTGCTTCGACGGAGACACCCTGATGTGGCCTTGGTTCGTGGGCGTTGTTTCGCTGGCGAATGTTTCGGCACTGCTTGGTGGTGTGCGAAGACCGCCCATGATAGGCGCAATAGAGATCTTTTCTGACCTTTTTACGAATGGGCTGCTGATGGCTGCCGCCCTGCTGGGCGTCGAACTCCTTGCGGAGTGCTTGTACTTCTTCGACAACCATGATCGCCTTGCCTTTTCGGTCGGTCCTGAATTTGCTCCAGGTCATGGGAGCTTGGCCTTGCCGGGGCGGCTGCCCCGGGTTCGCCGGTTGGTGCTGGCGAACCGCGGGGGGAGCCGGTTCGATGACCTGCGCTTGCATTTGGGCTTGGGCCGCAGCGATGGAGGCTTTGTCGTATTCGGCTTGAATCGCCTGTCTTCGCTTGGAGTCTTCCTCACCTCTTGCGTACCCATCAATGATGCGAAGCAGGTGCTCAAGGGTTTGCGGCTCCTTGTTGGCGATCTTTCTTGTGAGTTCACCCTTGAGCAACCCGGCCGAAGCGGCGTTGATGACGGATGCCTCCGTTATGTCTTGAACTTGGCATCGTGCCTGCGAGAACCGACGCATGTACTCTCGTATTGATTCGCCCGGCCTCTGGCGAATGCCGAGCAAATGCTGCTGCGTCTTCAGCTCCTCGTAGGTGCCTCGGAAGTTGAGGATGAAAACATCACGCAATTGCTCCCATGAGTAAATGCTATTGGATGGCAGATTGAAATACCAAGAACGGGCGATGCCGTCAAGGGCGAGATGGATTACCTTCGCCTTGGTGTTTTCATCGCCGTGAGCAGCTTCGATCGCGGACTCGTAGATTGAGAGGAACTCTTTTGGGTCTGTTTCGCCCGAGTATCGCGGAACAGGTGGGAATTTGAACTGAGGTGGGATCGGACGATTTTTGATCCCCCAACTCAGTGGCAGCCCCTTTTCGCCCCCGGCCTTGCCCCCTGTGCCCTGCAGCGAAGGCCCACCCGACTGTGGATACGGCGTGGCGAAGGGCGAGGTGATGGCCTGGGGGAGTGGTTGGGCTGCGACGTTCGGCGGCCCGCTTCCGAACGGTGGCGCTTGGGTGGTGTTGTAGACGTCGAACTGTTGCCCCCGATTCCAGGGCGAAGCCCCTGGCCCAGGTGGGTTCGTCGGCAGCCACCCTGAAGCGCCTTGGCCGGAGCCCCCTTCCGGCTGAGCCGAAGGGGTTACGATTGAGATGTGGGGTTGGTTGAGCTGCTGAAGGAAAGCCTGAAGTTGCGCCTGCAATGCTGTGGCCCCCTCCGCCATTACCCGCGACACTTGACCGGGCGAAGGGTGTGCCTGGACCGTGGGAGGCCGAACCGGCGCTTGCTGATAGGCTCGAGGAGGGATGTAACTTGCCGAATACTGGAGGATGGGGGCCGGAGCGATCTTGGCCTGCCGTGCCGCTTCGTACGCCTGTTGCTGCTCCTGCATTTGTCGAAGCATGTCCTAGAGTCGTGCCATGTTTTGCCGCATGGCCTCCATGTTTGCTTCGGCTTGTGCGTCAAGGCCAGGATCGACTTGCGCAGCGGTGATTGTTGTCGAAGCCGACTCCGTTGACGAAGGGATTTCCAGTACCTGCTCCGCCGGGGTGATCGAGGCCGAGGGCGGTGGTTGCAGCGCGGGCACCGAAACCACCGGCGCGGCCGCCGCCTGGGCAGGCGCCGGAGGCTCCGTGCCTTCGCCGGCGGCCATCCCCCCTTCGGCCGTGGTTCGCAACCCTCTCTTTCGAGACCTTTTTCGGTAGCATTCGCTCTCAGTGGTTTCGCTCAGAGGTCCCCACGGTCGGTGCCAGCTGTTGTCGAAACGACAACCGCATACGTCGAAGGACGTGGACACTCAACGGTTGTTGGGAAGGTAAAGTGTAATAAATTTTGTATTGAAATCCGATCCCCTTTTACATGGCCCTAGGTGACTATTTATAACCCCATTACAGATCCCCCTATTAGGGTTTAGGGCTATTACAGGGGAATTTACATGGTCACCCTCATAAAGGGGCCCTTACATGGGTATTTAGTGTAATCCAGGCACGTGGGCCCTCGGTGGGCCGCCTGGCGGCTTCCGGTTCATTGGCCCATGGCTCGGGGCGATTGGGCCGGCCTACCGGCCTTTCTTGGACCAGGTCCGCTCTGGCGAAGCCATCCTCCTTCGGCGCATGCCTGCGCCATGTAGGCTTCGCCTTGGCTGACCGGAACCCCTTGTGGCTCCTCGCCATCGGATTTCGCCACTGGGTTCCGCCATCGGGCTTCACCGTGGGGCTTCACCCCCTGGTCCTTGGGTGTTGGGAGACTAGATTCTTGCCGCCGGGTTGGTTCCGGCAGGCTTGGTCGAAGGGGCCTCATGGCATACTGCCAACAGACTTAATACATAAATAGTCTGGAAATTTGGTTAAATTTCTTGGCGTAACAAAGTGCTATCAGAGCCAGGTTGACTGTAGGTTGAGCCAAATGGTCAAACCCTAAGGAAAAGTTTTCTAAAAATCCTATTTGCAAAATATCTCCTCTGATATTTCGGAATTTCTTTGCAAAACAGTTTATCAAACTTCCCTCCTTTCCCCTCCAACTCTTTCAGCTGTCAAACCTAGAGGACAAGCTATCAGTTTGCATCTACTCACGGGAAGTCAAGTCTAGCCCCAAGCTTCAAGCACACGGAGCCAAAAGACCCGTTCGAGCTTGCCTAAACCTAATCCTTCCTTGAAGAGTAGTTTCACTACTTATTAGACCATGTGTTATCTGCTTGTGTGTAGGGGTATGATTTGCATCCGTCTTCGGGTGCGACCATACTAGGTTGTTTGCTTAAGCAACTTGAACAATAAAAGTCTACTCACAACAGATCAGTAGGTAAGTGGGTTAAGGCTTTATATTTAGTGCAACCCCTCTCATCTCGTCTGTCTCTTCTGCCTGCAACAGATAGTCTACATCAGGGATAGTGTCAGCGGATCAGGATCCCGACAACACAATCCTTTGAGCTTTCCACCTCAACCTTTCGAAGATCAGTCTCGATCCCGAGTGGTGGCTAATCAGACTTAGACATTGGCCGCGTTGATGCAACAGATGCGATGTCAACACTAGATGCAGCGACAGTACCACCAATAATAGATGCAAGGTCAGATGCAATCTCAGAATCAGAATTGGAGTCAAAGCCAGAACTTTCCAGTGTCAGCACCCATGTTTCTTGCCTATATGCTACCAAGTTCCAAAAAGACAGTTGTCACCATCAGACCGGAGGGAAACAAGTGTCACCTATTATGATTGTGATGAGCAAGGTCATTGTGCTAGAAAGTGTCCATGGAAGGTGTATGCTAGGTCACCGGCAAAAGATGAGATGCATTGCTTAAGAAGTAACTGAGCTCCAAGACGGTTTGCCAGCAAGAGATATGGTGCATCGTAGTCCAACCCCAAGAAGAGGAGGACAATAGTATGGAAGATCGATAATGGCAGGGACATGGTCATCACTGGTTCGGAATTTTCTCCAGAAGATGCGACAAAGATAACCAGACGTCTGAGGGGAAATACCTTTCATGGTGCACTTTAGCTAACTCGGCACCTCAGGTTGTACGGTCTACCCAGGCCCGAAGATCATGAATCAGAAGAGGTGTCCTCTAATGATGATGATGCGATCCTTGATGGTTCTATTGGAAGAGACATGGAGTTCAAAGCATGTACTAGGTGTGGAGAAATTGGACACACCGCTAGCTTATGCAACCTCACATGCCCCTGTGGTGGAGATAGCCATGTGCCAGATGAATTTCCTATGAGGAAGGTCACATGCTTCTTGTGTGAGGGAACAAATCATGTGCCCAAGGACAGCCATATGAATTAGGTCATAGTTTAGACCAAGGAAGCCCAAAGGACACCTTTGCAACCTGTCTGTCGTCCCATGGCAGTCAATAATTTGCTGTTCAAACAACTCCAACCCCGGTGGAAACCCACAGTGGTAGCAGAAGCGTCATCAACAAGGTCCAGGAGCCTCTACCTGCTCCAGTTTCAGTTGGGAGCATGCACAGCTAGAACAATGTACCTTCAGACCAACCAAGTCAAAGTGGTTTCAACTGTCTTGAGCCCGGACCATGCTTTAGTGAATGTCTGCTTCCGAGACCGAGGGAACCTGCCCACCGTTGCTTGGACTATGGGAAGACATGTCACTTCTCCGAAGGTTGTCCAATGCCAAAGTGTCATAATCATCAACTCAGCAACTTTATTTGCAACACCCCAGCTCCTCAAATTACATCAGTTGCAGTACATAGTGGCTAGATCTAGCCAAGGTACACCAGAAGGACAGGTGATACCAACCGTCGTGTGATTATGAAGCTTCCACCATGACAAATTGTCATTAATGGCACAAGAAAAGTCATTATTCTTCAACCAGCATCCGCTCCAAAGCTACAGAACCAACACCAGTAGGGCAAGCAATGCCAAGAAAACAACTACCCGCTCCAACTGCAAGGGGACAAAACAATCATTCAACAGCACCCGCAGCAAGTGTCTTCAGCACCAGGTCACAAGACAACCATCAACTCTAGCGATGCACCTCGCATTGCCCCAATCCAGATATCCAACAGCAAACCACAGATTGGTGACACCATGAGCAAGAAGGTCCCTAGTTGCTACAGCTCCCAAGAAGTTTGTTATCTTTCCTTGGAAGGTCAACCCGCAAAGCAATGATTCTGTTGGAATTCCAGTTAGTAAGCAATGAAAGGACAAGTCAGCCAGGACAAAATCATAGGAGTAAATGTCGTACTAGTCAAATATCCCTATCAATCAAGTCAAGCAACAGCCTACAAATGTTTAATTCTGTAGTACTTCTCCTTGTACATAGAAGTTATATGGTAGTTATGTAATGAAAAGGGAATATTGAATAAAGCATGAGTTAGACAGTTTTTCTTCTCTTATGATTCATCTTGAGTATTCAAAAGCAAGTTAACCTAGGTATCTGTCAATGTCATAAGAAACCTAGAGTTTCTTTTCGGGCTCATTGCAGTTCTGTTAAGCTCCAAAACATAATTGCAAGCCAATAAAGGAATGATTAACCAATGAAGTGAGAATAGTTATATCACAGTAATGCTCAACATGATGAGATTTCTCTAAAGGTGCAGTATCAATATTACCCAAAGAGGATGGAAAGATGGATGAAGTATTTGAGAGTGACATCATAGAAGGAATATCAGAATTCTCTAACCTTGGAGGCCGTTAGAACATGGCAAATGGAAACCGTGCTCTAGTGATGTGAATAAGGATCAAAAATGGTTTTCCTTAAGTCAAAGTAACCGTTAACTCTTCGGAAAAACCTTCTTAGTGTTTCTCGGAAGTCAACTAGGAAGACAATCCATACGTGGATGAGAAAAGCTACGAAAGGCGAGTCCATAAAGGTACAACCAGCAGAGAGATGATTGAAACCACCTCAAAGTTTCTGGGAAGACGCCATTGGAATTGCACCATCACATTTGTACGTAGTAAATGGATGTAGACGTCAGGCCAGAAAATCCAGTCAGCATTGTAAGCGACAGAGAATCCTTCTGAGTGAATCGTCTCCACTTAAGGATTGAAAGTGAACTTGTCAGGATAAAAAAGCGGAAACACTTGTCAGCAGGAAAGGCAGTTTTAAATAGTGTTACAGATTCTAATGTTTGTGGGAAGGCAACCGCAGGGCTTACATCATATCAAATCGGAAGGACAAGCAAATGATAAGAGGGTAAGTGTAAAGTTAAGTTGTAGGGATACTCTGTTGTATGTGAGATGATAATTGACTAGTGTTTACTCCAAAGATATTGTCAGGGTTATGAATAAGGCATACCCCATGATCGGCGGGGCACCATATACCAAGTCTTATACGGAAACATGTCTCGCTTATGGAAGGTATCCTGGATAAGGAAGGAGAAGCGGAGTTCTACAAGGAAACTACAAGGACTATACAGATCATGTTCATATTTGTCTCCCTAGTTCTACTTGGACAAAGGACATCTATGGGTATAAATACAAGATCCCTAGGAGGAGAGGGGAGAAGCCCAGCCAGAATAGACAGAACAGTCAGAATAGACATTAATACACGCTGCCAGACATCGATATCAGAGATAAGCTTAGACATACCTAATTTGGTGCCGCGGAGGTCGACAAGAGGGTTCTAGTGCTATCTCTTATCTCTGATCTCGCTGAGTTCATATTCGAGGAGGAAGACTACCCTGTCATCGACTACGTGTTGGAGATCCATGCCGCCAAGTTGATGACGACTAGAAGATTATCCTAAATATTGTACTTGTGTGATTCTAATGAATAAAAGCAACGTTGGCTTCGGCCAAAAGGAGTAGGGCTATTACCTGTCAGATGAGAGGACCCGAACCTGTATAAAAATCCTTACCTCCGTTTCTTTTGCCTCAATCTCGCGTATACCCTGGTACCAACGATTCCCATACCATGCAAATACCGTAGTCATGATCTGCAACATCGACAGTGGTGCGCTAGGTAGGGGTACTTGGTGCTTCAAGGTTTTGATGAGATGGGTTTCAAGAAGACGGATTCTCCAATGACAAACAACTCGACGACTTCGGCTGTAGGGGGATACGACCTAACCGAAGTGTGTTCTCCGACGGATCGGGACCTTCATCATCTCGAGCTTCGTCAAGTCATCACCGCTGTGAATTTTTTCGACGAGGGATACTTCAACGACTTCCAACCTGGGAGATCCGACCCGGCCAGAGTACATTCCCCAACTAGATAAGAATCTTCATCGCCAATAATTCGATCTGGCGAGATTGACAGCAATTCAAGACGTTGCCGCCAAATTCTCTGTCATGATGCAGCCAGCCGAATTCGAATACCTGGAGGCTAAATTCCAGATCAGATACCTGCTTTGGTCAATCTTCCTCTCGGACTCGAAAGCTGCTAGCAAATTGAAATATTACAAGGCATCGGTTCTACTACCTTATCATGGTCGATTTGGACCGTTCTTAGGATACAGGTGCAGAACCAAAATAATAAAGCAACCGGCCATCTGGACTGTACACGCCATCCACATCTGCATTCACCAGGACTCACACGTATCGATCCAACACGTGAACTGAAGGCTATTCTAGTCGGCAAAATCTAAACCGAGAAGCCTTTCGGTTTAGCATTAACCAGTGACGAACCAATTTGTGAGAAGGACTGCTACACGTGCTGAGGTGCATGCTTGCTTTTCCTATTAGACATGCATGTCTTTTTCTTCCTTCTTATAAAGTTTTCTCTCAAATTACTTATCCGATCTATAATCCGATTACACCATTTTGTTCGTTACAATTAAATCTTCACAACAAGATCTTACATGATTATATTACGATGAAAAAATATTTATATTTGTAAACTTTTTTTATTATATACATAAGTTACTTTTATCATATATATATAAGTTACTTTTAGATTTAACTAAGTTACTTCTTAGACATATAAAAGTAAATTCAATAAAGTCTAAAAGTAATTTACATATATTATAAAAGTATCTTAAAACAAAACAGAAACATACTATTGCATTTTTCAAGTTGAAAGGATTTTTCAAGTTGAAAGGAAAAACTAGATGGAGTACAAATCAGCTACCACTAGTTGTGTAGTCACGTCCAATTAAAAAAGGCATGCATTAAAGTTACTTTGTTTCTGTTATAAGTTACTTCTATAATATATGTAAATTACTTTTAAGCTTTATTGAATTTACTTCTATATGTCGAAGAGGTAATTTAGTGAAATCTAAAAGTAATTTAGATATATTATAAAAGTAATTTATAATTTTTCATCAAAATACAATCATGTGAGATCTTGTTATAAAGATTTAATTGTTACGAACACAATGGTGTAATCGGATCGTAGATTGGATGACTAGTTTAAGAGAAAATTTTATTTGAAGTATAGGTGGATAGGGTCTCTCATAGATGGAGTGGTAGCTGATTTAGACAAACTAGCTACCACTAGCTGTGTTGTCACGTCCATTCTAATAGTATGTGTACCTATGCGGGTTAACTATGGTGTGTTCAGACCGCACAATTCAAGATGGTGTAACGCTACTAGTAAGGTAACTAATAGATTGGTTTTCAAATTAATAGATATTTCCAGTATATATCTACAAAGGTACGCAAAATTTTATATACAATTTACCGTACCTATTTTTCAGATCCATATGATACTGATAGATTAGTAATTTATTATGTTTACCTAGAGCATATTTTTCATATAATATTTATTGTACGGGTGTTCCCTATATTAGGCTGACTACGGTCCAATGCTAGGGGGTCGCTCTGTTTCTTTTATATAAAACATGTTTGTTTACGGTTTACATAGTATCTGATATTTAATCTGAATCTACTCATTATATCCTGTTAATACTAGAAGTTTCATGCAATTTCCTAAGTACACGCTCAGTATTCTTTACCATATATCTCTTATCTTCTAGTAAATATTTTTCAGGAATAATCGAGTACTCGAGTAGGCAACGGTCGGGTACAGCACCATTATCAAGAGCATTCTCGACAAATGGGGCGTTGTCGGACCAAACCTACCAATGAAGACCGACGACCCATCTCACATATAACGTCGGCCACGGCCGGAATAGTTGAGAAAAGGTCGTTGCTGATAATCCCCCCGCGAACATTATCAGCTTGATCACCCGACATAATCATGACGGACATCCAGATATGCTACAAGTTGGTGTGGGGATTATCGGTACCATATATCCACGGATCTAGTTATCCGACTGGTTACAGGGGATACGAATCTAGTTATCTGACTGGTTACAGGGGACAAACTATTTGTATAGATTATGTAACGAGATAAGAGTTGGGTGTTACATTTACTTGGGAGTTAAGTAAATGTCCCGTAGTCTTAGCTCGATAAGATTATAAGTTAGATATAGGAGATTTAATCTGTAAAGAGTTAAATCCTTATCTTGTAAACCCTTTTCCTCCGACTATATAAGGTGGACAGGGTACCTCTCACGAGTATAACTTCATTGAGATCGTAAGATCAATACACCACTCGGCGGAATCAATCCCCGAAACAGGAGTAGGGTATTACTTCTTACAAGAAGGTCTGAACATGTCTAAATCCTTTGTCTCATAACCCATCCACTTTCCATCTTGTGCTACCCTTTTTCATATTGCCGAATTCTAGTTTCGACAGTTGGTGCGCTAGGTAAGGGTAAGCATCAAGTTCTTCACCGATCAAGTGTGATGGGATCTTCATTAGGCATCGACGATTTCGCCTTTCCTCCGGGGCAGGCATACCGCTTCGGTAGCCTCAACTTCGTCATGGACAACTTCGGCAAGATATCTCTTCTCGACTTGGAATCAAACCAGTCAGGAAGGGACAACAACTCACCGTTGTTTGGCCTTCCAAACGCGGCTGAGATCTACTCCAAGACACCATTCCTCCAGATGGCTTCAAACCACTCGGGTGAGGCGGCAACAACTTCTGTTCCTACGTCAAGTCGGTCTCAAGATGTGCAGGCGTATCCAACGATCGTAATGCAGCTCTCGCCAGACCTTGCCACGGTTTTCGGATCGAGGCCACCGTCCCCCGTAGGTCCAGATCCAATCTGGCCCCGACCAAGATTGGATCTAGCTTCAAGGAGGTCGGCGTCATCTTTCCGTCGCTCGGCACCTGCTCCTCCACTGAGCTTGCCACCTACCTCAGCTCCTCGGAAGAAAGCGTTCGTGGCGCTTGCGCCAACACCGAGGCTGCAGATGACTCCGACTTCGACGACGACTACACCCCACTCTTCAACGGTGTTTTTATGGCCAACAACGAGACCAATACTGAGGTGGCCGTGAGGCTACAAGCTGAATATGCAGCCCGAGCTAGAGTGGAGCAAGAGCGAGTCAGGTTGGAACAAGACTGTATCAGATTAGATTAAGACATAGCCATACTGGAACAAGAACGGCTAGCACAAACAGATCAAGACCGCCTGCGCAGCAGACGAAGAAAGGAGACGCAAGGAAGACGAAGATCGCAGACTCCGAGATCTAGCCAAGACTGGACGCAGGGCTTGGGATCTCATTGGGCAAACTGTCATCGACAACACCAACGTGTTTCTTACACCACAGCAGAATGCAGTCAGGGCGGTCACCCTCCTTGACACGGTACTTGGTGCGGCACCAGCTCATGTGACACCGCTCCTCAACCAAGTGAAGACCCTGGTCGCAATAATTATTCTGGCCGCCGGCATAAGTCAACGTCCCAGCGAATCTACATCAAGAACGCCCGCCGGTAGCCGCTTGCCATATTCCAGGCCGACAGATAGTCGAGACCCCAAGAGGAGCAGGACCAATTCCCACGCCCACCACGATGCTAGAGCACGCTGAGAGCAGTTAGTGCAATCGCCTACTAGCCACATCGCCCATCCATCGCCTCACACTAGAGCTTCAGCTGACCTGAGATATATTTAAACCAACACTGCAGAGAGAGACGTGTCACAATTCAAGATGATGGCGATTGTGAAGAGGTCCCCGCCTTTACCAGTGACCTGCCTCGAGTGAATTGGCCAACCGGTTTCAAGATGACTGGCATTGAGAAGTATGATGGTAAAACTAACCCCTAGTCGTGGCTTACCGTCTACACGCTCGCAATTCACGGCGCAAGAGAAGACAGCAAGCCCATGGTGAACTACTTGCCGGTGGCTTTGACAGACTCGACCAGGAACTGGCTCGTCGGGTTACCGCGAGACACTATTAGTTCCTAGAGCGAGCTCCACGACCACTTCATCGCAAACTTCCTGGGTACTTTCGATCGCCCTGGGACACACTTCGAGCTCTACAACATCGTCCAAAAGCTAGACAAAACTTTGAAGAGAACAGACATCGCTTGCTGAGAAGCGCAACAAGATTTCTGACGTCACCGACAATAACATTATCACTACATTCACAAGAGGACTCCACAATGACTTACTCATCAGAAAATTCAGTCGCAAACCTCCCAAGACAGTCAAGCAAATGTTCGAGAAGGCAAACGAATACGCCAAGTCAAATGATGCAGTCAAGGCTTCCAAGCAGTCGGCAGGAGGATGGCGTTCCAAGAAGGACAATGATAGCGGAGCCGGTGCTAGCGGAAGCGGTGGTAAACACAAAGATCGCAAGCGTAAGCCCGAGGATCTAGTCGCCACCACGTGAAACTTCCAAAGCCAGCGGCCCTGAGTCAACACATATGACAAGACAATGAACGGCCCCTACGCGCATCACCCCAACAAGGGACACGCGGCCAAAGATTGCTACATCTACAAGCAGCTCGCAAAGAAGTACGCAGCCCAACTCAAGAAGCCATCTGATGGAGAATGCACCTCAGGACAGAAGAAGAATGACGACGACCCGAGTCAAGGAGCCTTTCAAGATCCCAGAACCGAGCTAAATCATATCTTCGAAGGCCCACTCACCTATGAGTCCAAGGGAAAGTAGAAGCTGACAAACAGGGAGATCAATGCAGCTAAACTAGGAGTTCCCCAGTACTTCCGGTGGTCAAAGATAGCAATCAAGTTCGACCGCTCGGATCATCCCGACTGAGTGGTCCATCCGGGGCAGTACCCCCTGGTACTAGACCCAGTCGTCCACAACGTCAAGCTCAAGCGTGCACTCATCAATGGCGGTAGCACGATCAACATCCTTTTCGCCAAGACCCTAGACGAGATACAGATTCCGTGCTCCGAGATGAAGTCGAGCTCTACTCATTTCCATAGAGTTATCCCTGGATTGTCTTCTACACCACTCGGCCAGATCACTCTTCCAGTCACCTTCGACACAAAGGGAACTTCCACACGGAGAACATCTGCTTCGAGGTCACCGATTTCGAGATATCTTAACACACTATCCTGGGGCAACCGACGTTAGCCAAATTCATGGTTGTACCTCACAATACCTACATGATGATGAATATGCTCGGACCGCACGCAGTCATATCCCTGCGCAGCGACGTCAAGCAGGTTGTCACCTGCGACTAGGAGAGCTGCGAGCTGGGCCAATCTCGTCAGAGATCACTCGGCCAACAGGAGGTCCAACTGGCTGCATCGATATCACAAGAAGGAGAGGTCCCCGCCAAAAAGACGGCCAAGTTAGGAGAAGGTGATGCCAAGACTAAGAAGATTCCTTTAGATCCCTCTGATCCCTCTAAGATTGCTGTAATAAGTGCTGAGTTAGATAGCAAATAGGAATGCGCGCTCATCACCTTTGTTCAAGCTAACAAAGATATTTTTGCACAGGACAGGAGAGATGCTGTTGGTGTCCTGGGCCCAGGGGTATGTCTACTATGGGCTTGAGGCGGCCCCGTCTGCCCACGTGGCCATCCCCCATGGGGGAGAGGGCTTGAGGGTGACATGGTGGCCACCCTCCCGTAACACGTTACCCCCTCGGGGGGGCGGCTCAGCAGGGGTCGAGCTCCCCTGACCCCCTCGGGCCGTCGCCACATGTAACGAAGTGGGTGAGCGCTCCCAGCGCTCACCTACCCACATTAATGACGGTGCAGGCGTAGTGCGCCTTCGCCACGCGCGCGTGCCACATTTATTGTGGAACGACGCGCACGCATCTGACACCAGTCACCGTCGGCTGACCGGCGTGAGACCGGTGCAAATGACCGATGGGATGGTGTACAGTACCGCGCGTGCCGGCGCACGCCCGGTAGGTATGATACGCTTCCCGATGAGCTGCAACAAGATCGCGAGAGTCGATCCGGCTCTCGCGCCTCACCGAAGATGGTGCGTCAGGTCTAATCACCTGGCGCACCGAACAGATTGCGGTTGGACTAGCGGAGTCCAACCGTTTAATGGAGAATGACGTGCTGCGCTGACCCGCATAATGGACGGCCTGATAGGGGCCATGCCGGTGTAGCAGGAGCGGAAGGCTTCCGCTCCAAGCCACGATGAGGATTACATCTGTCAAATAGTTTTTTCCATTTCTCTAGACAACAGCCTGTCTGGCCCGTGTGGTGTTCCCTTGAGATATAAAAGGAGGCCCTGGCCTAGAGGAAGGGGGTTCGGCTTTTTTGCTTCTGCTCCCTGGACTGCTACTAGCCGAGTCCAATTCCGGTGAGCTAGAATCCACACAAATAATCCACCACACAGGAGTAGGGTATTACGCCTCATCGGCGGGCCGATCCTGTATACTTGCTCGTGTGTCACCATCCTCTATCTTGCGGTCTTCGATTCTCGCTGGCCTCACCGGTGCCGGGCCTGAGAAAGCCTCTTTTTCATGCCCCTGGGTTGAACTCAAAAAGGGGGTCTGCACAGTCCCCCGCTACGGAGTTTCCCATTCCACAGCTGGCGCGCCAGGTAGGGGCGCGTTAACGCTTCCTTAGGTTCCCGCTCCTTGCATGATCGCCAAGCTTCGCCAAGCCAGCCCCATGGCTGAAGAGGCGGTGCTCCACACCCCCACACCGAGCGCCGGTGACGACGGCGGGGAGCTGCATCCCCGTCACCGGACACACACTCCGTCACCACCTCCTCGCCGGAGCCCCGAGCGGGAGAAGGAGCTGAAGGAGCTGGAGGGCTTCGCTACCTCCCAGCGGCCCAGCGATGAGCGACTGCGCCATCATAAGGCATGCCTCCGTCTGGCCTACGGTGACGGCGGCACTCCTCAGGGTGCCCTCCAGGCGGCAGGGGCGCTTCTGCGCCATCCACCCATTGCCGCGGACCCAGAGGCCCCCGTACAGCGTTGGCTGGACGACGTGGCCTACCTGGTCAAGACGGCGCACCAGCAGCTGGATGCCAGCGGTCGCCCATCGGCGACTGGATCGTCCGGCACCGCTACTGCAACCTCTTCGTCCGCAAGACGAAGAGCGCGACGAGTGGCGGCTCATGTACGCCGCACGTCCTCACTGCCCTCGTCGACGCCCATGGCTGTCGGACCCGGTCGTCGTCCCCAAGGCGAACGGTAAGCTTCGGATGTGCATCGACTACACCGACCTCAACAAGGCATGTCCTAAAGACCCTTATCCCTTGCTACGCATAGATCAAATTGTCGACTCCACTGCGGGGTGCGACCTTTTGTGCTTTCTAGATGCATAGACAGGGTATCATCAGATCCGCATGGCTAGAGAGGATGAGGAGAAAACTGCATTCATTACTCTTGTAGGCACATATTGTTATACAACTATGCCTTTTGGTTTAAAGAATGCAGGCCCTACTTTTCAGCATACTACTCGCATTACTTTGGGTAGTCAAGTAGGGCGTAACGTTGAGGCGTATGTCAATGACCTTGTTGTGAAAACGCACAACCAGGAGACACTCCTCTCGGATCTAGCGGAGACTTTCGAGAGTCTCCGCTCTACCCGCATGAAGCTGAACCCCGAAAAGTGCGTGTTCGGCGTGCCTGCGGGCAAACTTCTCGGGTTTTTGGTCTCAGCTCGGGGCATAGAGGCCAGCCCCGAGAAAATTAACCCGATAAATAGGATGTGCCCTCCAGCAGGCTTAGGGAAGTCCAGCGCGCCACTGGATGCATGGCCGCCCTTAGCCGATTCATATAGAGGTTGGGAGAGAAGGCGCTGCCTCTATTTAAACTCCTCAAGTGCTCTCGGCTGTTTCGATGGACGGAGGAAGCTGAGCAAGCCCTCGATCAGTTGAAGGCGTATCTTAGCACCACTCTGGTCCTCGTGGCCCCCGAGCCAGAGGAGCCGCTGCTGCTCTATTTGGCTGCGACCCACAAGTAGTCAGCGCAGTGCTGGTGGTGGAGCGCGACGAGGAATGTCTTCGGTCCGCACCCCACCAACCCACGATGGCACAGCCCGGGCCAAAGGACGATGAATGGGCCCATCCATCAGGCGAGGGCCCCTGGGCCGCTCTGACTAGCGGTGGCCCTCCAACCCCTCGCCAGACGCCACCAGAGGCCCCCGGAACCCAGGAAGGCAAAGAGGCCACTGGGGAAGGAGCGGCCCGACGACGCCTGACCCCGAGGCTGCCAGCGTGGAGGTGGAGAGGGCCCAGGACGGCCCCTCCCAACATTCCCGCGCGGGATCCAACGCCCGTAACGAGGAAACCAGGCCCCACCGAAAGGTGCAGTGGCCGGTTTATTTCGTTAGTGAGGCGTTACGGGATGGTTAAACTCGGTATCCTCAAGCCCAGAAATTGCTCTACGCAGTTCTGGTGGCCTCAAGGAAATTGCGCCATTATTTCCAAGCGCACCGAGTCACGGTGGTAACGTCCTATCCCCTCGGGCAGATTCTTCGGAACCGGGAGGGGACGGGGCGAGTGATCAAGTGGGCCATTGAGCTCTCTGAGTTTGATCTCCACTTTGAACCGCGCCACGCGATTAAGAGTCAGGCCCTTGCCGATTTCATGGTGGAGTGGAGCCGGCCCCCTAACCTGACCTCGGGTTTCCCGACCCCGAGGTCGGAGCCGATCCCGCTCGACAAGCTGCCAGCCCTCATTGGGCAATGCAGTTTGATGGCTCGCTCGCCCTCCAAGGGGCTGGTGCCGGGGTCACTTTGACCTCGCCTAGCGGGGACATCCTCCGGTACTTGGTTCACCTCGATTTTCGGGCAACCAATAATATGGCGGAATATGAGGGACTAATTGTGGGACTCAGAGCGGCGGTAGGAATGGGGATCCGCCGCCTCCTAGTTCTAGGTGACTCTCAGTTGGTCGTGAACCAAGTGTACAAGGAGTACCGCTGCTCCGACCAGCAAATGCATGCCTATGTCCGCGAGGTGCGGCGTATGGAGCGCCATTTTGACGGGTTAGAACTACGGCACGTGCCCAGGCGAGACAACACGCTCGCCGACGAGCTATCGCGCCTCGCCTCGTCACGCGCCCCAACCCCACCGGGTGCCTTTGAAGAAAGGCTTACCCAGCCATCGGCGCGTCTTGATTCCCCGGGGGACTCAGACGCCACCACGCCATCCCCGAGGTCTGTGGGAGTCCAGGCCCCGGGGCCCGATGGGGTTGAACCCGACCCCCCAAGACAAATTGCCTAGATGACTGAGATCCAGGCGTTCCTCAAAGATGAGACTCTCCCCGAGGATCGCGAAGGGAGCGAATGCGTCATTCGTATCTCCAAGAGATACGTGCTAGTAGAGGGGGCCCTCTACCGGCGCAGTGCCAATGGAGTCCTCCTCAAATGCATCCCTCGGGACCATGGCATCGAGCTCCTAACCGATGTTCATGAAGGCGAGTGCGGAGCTCACTCCGCCTCGCGCACCTTGGTCGGCAAGGCATTCCGACAAGGTTTCTACTGGCCAACAGCGCTCCAAGACGCGGCCGATCTGGTCAGGCGATGCCGAGCGTGCCAATTCCACGCCAAGCAAACGCATCTGCTGGCCCAGGCCCTCCAGACCATCCCACTCTCATGGCCCTTTGCGGTCTGGGGGCTGGATATCTTGGGTCCATTCAAGAAGGCGTTGGGAGGATATGAATACCTGTACGTCGCCATTGACAAGTTCACCAAATGGCTCGACGCTTACTCGGTCATCAAGATCGACAAGAACTCAGCGCTCAAATTCATCAAGGGCATCACAGCCCAGTTCGGGGTGCCCAACCAGTTCACAAGTAAATTGTTCGGCGACTACTGCGAGGACATGGGCATCAAGCTCTTCTTCGTCTCCCCCGCCAACCCCAAGAGTAATGGTCAAGTAGAGCGCGCCAACGCGGAAATCCTTAAGGGCCTCAACACCAAGACATACAACATCCTCAAGAAACACGGCGACTCGTGGATCGACGAGCTACCAGCGGTGCTATGGGCCAACAGGACGACCCCGAGCCGCGCCATAAGAGAAACACCATTTTTCCTGGTCTACGGCGCGGAGGCGGTCCTCCTGTCCGAGCTCACCCTGGAGTCTCCACGAGCAGCCCTGTACAATGAGGCAGATCAAGAGCTCCTCCGACGGGACGACCTCGATTACCTCGAAGAACGAAGGCGGCGCGTTGCCCTCCGGGCCGTGCGCTACCAGCAGAGCCTAAGGCGCTACCATCAGCGCCATGTCCGGGCCCGATCACTCAACATAAATGATCTCGTTTTACGCCGCGTCCAAACGCGTGCTGGACTGACCAAACTCTCACCCATGTGGGAGGGGCCGTTTAGAGTGATTGGTGTCCCTCGGCCGGGTTCGGTCAGGCTGGCCATGGACGACGGCACAGAGCTGCCCAATACATGGAACATCGAACACCTTCACCGCTTCTATCCATAGAGGAGTTGATGCGTTGTACCTCGGGCTCGGGCCAACCCGCGTGCCCCCTAGAGCACAGCAACGTTGGCCGGGGGCTCCCACTATCAATATACAAATTCCTCTCTTTTGCATCCGTTTTATAACAGTTTTTCTTCCTCGCATATTCATCCGATCTAATCATGGTTTTCCGCTTGCGGGTCTTGTTGGGTGTTCTGTCTTGACTCGGGACGTTTGCGTTCGTGTCGCTCCTAAGTGATTCGCACCGCCTAGACGCTGACGGGGCCCAGAGCGAGCCGTGCCCTGAGACATGTTGAACTCCGGGGGAACTCGCCACTGGCCCACAATCGGGTCCGCACTTACCCCGGTCATCATGCTCTCGGCCTGGCCAGTCTCGACATGTGGAACTCCCCGAGTGCTCTAGTCTCGGTCCCTATCACTCAGGACTGTGGCCCGAACCCGAGCCCCCGCTTAAGACAAAACACCAAACAGCTCGATAAGGGGAAAAAACACTTGGATCACATACACGAAATAGGGAACTAACATGAAACCATGACGTATTCATTGCATGAAATGAAAACTAAACTTAAAGCAAGATGTCATTTATTACAAGACCGGCCTGGGGGCCGAATATGTACAGCTACAAGCAAAAAGAAGAGGGAGGTGGAGGGGCGACGCCCGTAGGCCTCAGCTTGCGGAGTCACGCCTCGCTGCCGTCGTCGCTGCCGTCGTCGGCCTCATCATCGTCGTTGTCGGCGTCGTCGTCGGAGGCAGACGGCATAGAAAACCGAGGAGTCGTCCCCTCGAAGGCGTGGACGACATTCCAGGCAACCTCCCGGACTTGGGCGCGGGCTGCCGCCTCGGTCCCGGTGGGAAGTCGTCAAAGACCGCCCACGGGTTAAACTCCGGGTCGTGGGCCTGGCAGCTGGCCAACACCAGCTCCACGGCCCCCTCAGCAAGGCCCTTCGAGGAGGCCTTTATGGTCTCCTCAACCTCGTCCGCAACCGCTCAAGGCTCTCTACCATGGCGGCTATGCGGTGGGCGACTCCAGCCGGCGTGTTACCGAAGGCATAGGCCTGGCCCATCCAGACCTTTGCCTCACGTGCGGCGCTCCAGCTTTTTAACGGCAACCTGAAGCATGCCGGGGGCCATGTCACACGCCATCTTGAGTGCCTCGACCTCCCCGGTGCGGGCTGTCAGCAGCTCTTGGAGGGCAGCGGCGGTTTCCTCGGCCATGGCGAGGCGAGCGGCGAGATCGCCCCACCCCTCGGCTACCCCGGCGCTCCGGGCCATCTCCGCAGCCTCCTTGGCATGCGCCTCGATCTCGGCGGTGCACTTGTCGAGCGTAGCCCGCTCGGCGCGGGCGCTCTCCATCTGCGCGATCTCCCGCTCCATCACAACCCCCTCGCGGCGGGAGATCTCCGCCTCGCGACCAAGGACGTGGGCAGCGTGCCCCTCGCGGATGCGCAGGTCTTCAGTCCGCCGCCGGTTGGCGTCCTCGAACTCCGCGAGGGCCTGGAGCTACTCAGTGAGGGTGACTTCGCGGAGACAGAGCGTGGCTTCCATCTCCGCGACGGCGGCTTCATGCGTCGCCAGCGTCTCCTCCTGCGCCTTGAGTTCGTCAGCGCGGATTTGCAGGCTCCTGACCCGCGCCGCCACGTCATCCTCGCGGCGCTGGACAGTGGCTTCCGCCTCAGCCGCCCTCTGCTCCCGGGCTAGAGCGGCGTCCTATCGGCGCGTCAGGTCAGCGGCGAGCACCTCGAACCGCTCGCGCAGGTCCAGGGCGCCCATATCCATGGCCTCGGTCGCGACGAGCGCCGCGACCCTCTCCTCCTCTGCCTCCCTGGTGATTTCCACCAGGGCATTGGTACGCGCGTCGATGGACGCGAGCTGGGCGATGTAGGCCTTCCGACCCACCTCCACCGTGCTTTCGATGGAGCAGCGCCCCTCGGCCAGCCACTCCCACTCGGTGGCCAGCTCGGCCCGCTCCCCCGCTAGGGACTGTAGTTGGGCGTTGAGCCCATCCATGACGGCGGAGCTCGCTAATGCCATGGCCTGGAGCAGGGGCTCCGCGTCCGGCGGCGTAGCTCCGGCGGAGGATCGCCGGCGGCCCGACCCCAACGGGGTCACGGGCTCGGCCTCAGGTACTTGGCCCGGGCTCGAGGGCCTGCTCGGCCTCGGGGGCCCGCTCGGCCTCGGGGGCATGGCTGGCCTCGGGATCTAGGGCGCCGCTGCCATCCCGGCTGTCCAGCACCAATCGCTGGAGACAGGCCGCCTCTGCTTGTTCCCGACCACGGGCCTCCGCCTATTCCTGTGCTCGCGTCTCTCTGGAACCTCGGGCAGCAGCCTCGGCCTCACGGGCGCGAACCGCCTCGCGGGCGGCTTCTTCGGCTTCCCGCAGGCGCACTTTGGCCGCCCGCAGGTCAGCCGCCTGGTGGGCCGCCTCCTCGCCCTATCGCCCCGCGGCCTCGGCCTCAGTGGGCCGGCCGGTCTTGGTTTGGCGAGGGACTCCCCGAGGCGAGAGATCGCTGAGTGAGGGAGACCGAGAGCAGAGCAAAAAATGTAAGAAAGTGGGACCAAGGGGAAGAGGGAAAGCGGCCCCCAGTAGGGGACCAGATTGTACCTGGCTGGTGGGCGCTTGAATGTCCACTTGGGGGGCTCTATGAAACCCTCTTGCTGGG
This sequence comes from Oryza punctata, assembly GCA_000573905.2. Classification (NCBI taxonomy): domain Eukaryota; kingdom Viridiplantae; phylum Streptophyta; class Magnoliopsida; order Poales; family Poaceae; genus Oryza; species Oryza punctata. The sequence goes on along the minus strand of CM002493.2, from coordinate 19,241,263 downwards.
CTCTGGCCCCTGCCGGGATTCAGCACGCGTTGAACCACCACCCGAAGATCTTCTGGGCTCCAGTCCCAGTCACGGCCTGGGTGCCTTCGGATGGGGTCTTCGGATCCCGAGTATGCCCAGGCGTCCCGCCTGCTTTCTTGAAGCGGGGCGATGCGGCGGCGGGTGTAGTCTCCGAACACCATCACGCCGGTAAGGCCTTGAGCGTGCAGGCCGATCAGGCGGTCGAAGACGGTGTCGTACCCCTCCCCGAGGGTCACGACCGACCGCCACGTCGGCACCTGCTTCGGTGGCTGAGTTGGGAGACGGAGGCGGCGCTCGTCCTGGAGGCTGGTGTAGAACCAGTCGCTCTTCCAGTCGTCCCACTTCTTCCGCAAGACACAGGGAATGTACTGGTGGGACGCCTGCGCCCGCGGCTGGAAATAATAGCCACCGATCTCCGTCGGTAGCGACACCTACTGAACGGTGTAGAACCACCGGAACAGTCAGAGTGTGGGTCTCAGCCCCACAAACATCTCGCACAGGTGTGCGAAGATGGCCAATGTCATCACGGCATTAGGAGTGAGGGGCCTATCTGGAGGTTGTAGTAGTTTAACATCTCCAGGAAGAAACCTGAGAATGGCGGGATGAGCCCTGCCATCGCGAAGGGGAGGAAGAAGACGGCCCGCTCCGGGAACTGCGGCGCCGGGTGCGCCTCGCCCAGCACCACTGTTTCCCGGTCGACCGCCGCCGGCATGAAGTTGCACGGCAGGCTGGCCATGCGGTCGCTAGTGATCCGCGCAGCGGCAGCACGCTGCCCTCGACTGGAGAGGATCCCCGCGCCATTACTCCAAGAGAAGTGAGATGCAAGAATCGAAAGCGTGCGGCGAGAAGGGCGCTAGGAAGCAAGGAAAGCAAGGGCGCTGAAGGGCTGAGTTGGGCGAAAGTGGCGAAGGAAGGGGAAGGCCCCCTCCTCGACGCCCTTTTATAGCCCAGCCGCCACCATGCCCGGCTCCGCTTTTCTCGTGCCCACTATCTCGCCCCCTCGATTCTTGCGCGCACTTCCCCCATCATTACCACTACTCCGTCTCCGGCGCGTGCGCAAGGCATCGCTACCGCCCCGAAGACGAAGGGGCGGCTCGTGTCCGCCTTTAGGGCGCGCACGTTCGCCGAGGGATACGCCATCATTATTGCCTAGGGCATACGGATGGACGTGCCCCGTTTTGCGCGCCGCCCCCCGATAATAGGGCCATTACGCAATAATGGCCCATTACCGTTGAGAGGCGATTTGGATTACGCCCCGGATAATGAGGCCGCCACGGGACAAGGGCCCATTATCGCTGGGAGGCATTCTCTCTGCACGCAGAACCAGCGGCCGTCTATCTCCTTTGAATACCTGGGCCCACTTCACGCTGGTTCGACAAGGTGGCGTAAAACCTGGTCGACCTACAGTAGGGCCCCTCACAGGCTTTATGCCGAAGGCTACTGCCGGTGTCCTGGGCCAAGGGGTATGTCGACTATGGGCTTGAGGCGACCCCGTCTGCCCACGTGCCATCCCCCAAGGGAGAAGAGGGCTCGAGGGCGACGTGGCGCCCGCCCTCCTATAACACGTTACCCCCTCGGGGGCCGGCTCAGCAGGGGTCGGGCTCCCCCGACCCCCTCGGGCCGTCGCCACGTGTAACGAAGTGGGTGAGCGCTCCCAGCGCTCACCTACCCGCATTAATGACGGTGCAGGCGTAGTGCGCTTGCACCGCGCGTGCGTCGCATTTATTGCGGAATGACACGCATGCATCTGTCACCAGTCACCGTCGGCTGACCGGCGTGAGAACGGTGCGAATGACCGATGGGATGTCCTACCGTACCGCGCGTGCCGGTGCACGCTCGGTAGGTATGATACGCTTCCCGATGAGCTGCTGCAAGATCGCGAGAGCCGATCCGGCTCTCGCCCCTCACCGAAGATGGTGCGTTAGGTCTAATCACCTGGCGCACCGAACAGATTGCGGTTGGACTAGCGGAGTCCAGCCGTTTAATGGAGAATGACGTGCTGCGCCGACCCGCATAATGGACGGCCTGACAGGGGTCATGCCGGTGTAGCAGGAACGGAAGGCTTCCGCTCCAAGCCACGATGAGGATTACATCTGTAAAATAGTTTTTTCCTTTTCTCTAAACAACAACCTGTCTAGCCCCTGTGGTGTCCCCTTGAGATATAAAAGGAGGCCCAGGCCTAGAGGAAGGGGGTTCGGCTTTTTTGCTTCTGCTCCCTGGACTGCTACTAGCCGAGTCCAATTCCGGTGAGCTAGAATCCACACAAATAATCCACCACACAGGAGTAGGGTATTACGCCTCATCGGCGGGCCGAACCTGTATACTTGCTCGTGTGTCACCGTCCTCTATCTTGCGGTCTTCGATTCTCGCTGGCCTCACCGGTGCCGGGCCTGAGGAAACCTCTTTTTCGCGCCCGTTGGCTGAACTCAAAAAGGGGGTCTGCACAGTCCCCCACTGCGGAGTTTTCCATCCGACAGATGCCATTAAAGAAGAGTTAACCAAGGGCTTGGCAGCCGGATTCTTCAAGGAAGTCTACCATCCCGACTGGCTGGCGAATCCAGTCCTAGTTCGGAAGAAGACAAGGCAATGGCGCATGTGCATCGACTACACGGATCTCAACAAATCCTGCCCTAAAGATCCTTTCGGCTTACCTCGCATTGACCAGGTGGTTGATTCAACAGCCAGCTATGAATTGCTCAATTTTTTGGATTGCTACTTGGGATATCACCAGATCAGCTTAAAGGAGTCCGACTACTTGAAGACTTCATTCATCACCCCGTTCGGAGCATATTGTAACATCACCATGCCCTTCGGACTAAAAACCGCTGCGGCTACTTATTAATGCATGATTCGGAGATACCTTCAATGACAACTCTGGCGCAACGTGGAAGCCTACGTCGACGATGTCGTCATCAAGGCCAAGCAGAGGGACAACTTGGTAGCTGACCTGGAAGAGACCTTTGCTAATATTCATGTTTTCAGGATGAAGCTAAATCCCGGGAAGTACACCTTCGGAGTACTGTCAAGGAAGCTGCTTGGTTTCATGGTGTCTCAAAGGGGCATCGAGGCCAACCCGGAGAAGATCAACACTATATTAAATATGAAGCCACCGAGTTCCCAGAAAGATATCCAGAAGCTTACCGGGAGCATGGCGGCACTTAGTAGATTTGTTTGAAGACTTGGGGATCGAGGGATGCCTTTCTTCAAATTACTCAAGAAGATGGATGATTTCCAGTGGACTCCAGAAGCCCAAAAAGCCATTGAAGATTTCAAGACATTCCTAACAACGCCACCAGTGGTGGCTTCACCTTGACCGTAGGAGCCGTTGCTGCTTTACTTATCTGCGACTTCACAGGTCGTGAGCACAATACTGGTTGTTGAGCGCGAAGAGGAAGGTCACATCCAAAAGGTTCAGCAACCAACCTATTTCGTTAGTGAAGTTCTGGCCGAGTCCAAGACACGTTATCCCTAGGTACAAAAATAATTAAATGGAGTCTTAATTACCGTCAGGAAGTTAGCCCATTATTTTCAGAGTCACTCGGTTATGGCGGTCACATCATTTCCACTCAGGGATATTCTTCATAACTGCGAAGTTATGAGACGCATCACCAAGTGGGCCCTGGAGCTGATGGCCTTAGAATTCACTTTTAAACTCGGGTTTCCATCAAGTCCCAGGTGTTAGCCGACTTCGTAGCCGAGTGGACAAAGTGGCAAGAAGTACTAGACGATGCACTTCGATGGGTCAAAGAGAATTTCAGGGACTGAAGCTGGAGTCGTTCTAATTTCCCCGAATAGGGAACGACTGAGTTATGTACTTTGGATCCAGTTTTCTACTTCGCACAACGTAGCCGAGTACGAAGCTCTCCTTCATGGGCTACGGCTCGTTGTATCTCTCGAGATACGATATTTAGTCGTACGCAGCAATTCCAAGTTGGTTGTCAATCAAGTAATGAAAGATTGGTCATGTCTTGATGATAATATGGCCGCATATCGATAGGAGGTTCACAAGTTGGAGGAAAAATTCGATGGATTAAAGCCAAGACATGTTCTTCGGGACAACAATGAAGCTGCAGACTGACTAGCCAATTTTGGTTCCAAGAGAGAAACGTCACCATCAAATGTTTTTGTCGAGCTTCTCTACGAGCCGACTATTTCGAAGAAGTCAGTTCCAGAAAAAGAAGCTATCAACCAAGTCTTACTGATTGATGCCGACTGGAGGACACCCTTCATCGAATACTTGAAGCATCAAGAATTACCCCACGACAATAATGAGGCTGAACGGATTTCCCATCGCAGCAAGGCCTATGTCATGCTCAAAGAGAAACTATACAAGAGGAGTCCGTCTGGTGTCCTGTAAAGATGCATTTCATTCGAGGAAGGCCAACAACTTTTGAAGGACATTCACTTGGGAATATGCGGCAATCATGCAGCAGCGCGTACTTTGGTTGGGAAGGCATATAGACAAGGTTTTTTCTGGCCTACAGTGATCACTGATGCTGACGAGATTGTTCGTACTTGCAAGGGTTGTCAATTTTTTGCTAGACATATTCATTTGCCGGCTCAGGAGCTACAGACTCTTCTGCTCTCCTGGCCTTTTGCGGTCTGGTGTCTGGATATCGTGGGTCCTTTCCAGAGGGCCCAAGGCGGATGTACACACCTTTTTCATTGCGGTAGACAAGTTTTCCGAATGAATCGAGGCTAAACCAGTTGCTACAATCACTATAGATAAAGCTAGAGATTTCTTCATTAATATTGAGCATCGCTTTGGTGTGCCTAACCGTATTATTATTGACAATGGCACTCAGTTTACACAAGGTCTGTTCGAAGATTTTTTGTGAAGACTGCAGGATTAAGATTTGTTACGCATCTGTGGCGCATCCTATGAGCAATGGGCAAGTCGAGCACGCAAATGGGATGGTTCTTCAAGGCATTAAAACTCGAGGTTTTGACAAATTGCGTCCCTATGCCGGTCGGTGGATAGAAGAGTTACCTTCAGTTTTATGGTCATTACGCACCACACCTAGTCGGGTTACGGGTCAGTCACCTTTCTTTTTAGTATACAGGGCTGAAGCTATGTTACCGAGTGAAATGGAATTCGAATCCCTGCGTGTTCGCAATTTCAATGACAAGCGTCAAGAACAGGACAGGGCAGAAGACTTGAACCGGCTGGAGGAAGCCCGAGAGGAAGCCTTTATCCAGTCGGCTAGATATCTCCAGGTCTTCGGCACTATCATAATCGTAATGCCAGATCAAGTGCTTTTATAGTCGGCGATATGGTTCTTCGAAAGATTTAGACGACCAAGGACAGACATAAATTGTCACCTTTATGGGTAGGGCCTTTTATAATTTCAGAAGGCACTCGGCTGGGGGCCTACCGACTAAAGTGCGAAGACGAAATGGTTGTAGATAATTCCTAGAATATAGAGCATCTTCATCGTTTTTATACTTAGAAAGTTCTTTGTAACCTTTTTTCTCTCGATTGCCGACATCAAGCAAAGTTGATTTCTTGAGTTGCCAGTCTATGGTTATTAATAATAATGGAGTATGAAATTTTTTCAATCCAATTTGTTTATATGACTTGTCATTGACTCTATTTGAGTTTGAATCTAGTGGATGAGGACTAAAAATTTTTCAATGGCTTTGACAAGTTCTAGGCTTGAAAAAAGTTGGAGAGAAATTTTAAGAAATTTAAAGCTGGTTTTGGAACTTAAAGCATGGCATAAATAAGTCATCAAATAACAAATTGTAACTCCATGACCAATTTACACAATGACAATCGTACATTCACGAAAGTTATCTAGTACATCAGAAACTATTTCGCTAGCAGATTCTTGTGCTTGATTGACTAATTCAAAAGCCTCTTCGTCGGTGGTACCATTAGCAAAGCCGTCTCCAGCAGCATCTATATCTACTCAAGAATACAAGGACTTGATCATTGCTAAAGCTTGGCTTGCACCCATGGTGGCAGCATCCTTAATATTATTGCAGTATCTCGCTGGAGCGGTTCTAAGTTTGTCCAAGATTTCTATGGCATCTTCTGAGCTAGAACCAAGTCCGTTCTGGCATATGGCATTGAGGATTGGAGCGACAACATTGACTATGTCATCTTAGACACCTTCAGCTTTTTTGACTCGCTCGGCAAATACATCGAATTGGGCTTTGTTTTAAGTTGATGGTCTACATGAATCAAATGAGGTAGATAGATAAGTAAAGATGGTCAGAATATGCATACGCAAAAGGTTTTAACAAGACTATGATGGTACCTTTAAGATCTTCTTCGGCTTTGGTTTTGTCAATAACCAGCTGGGTGTTTGTGTTTTCAAGTTTCTTTAGCCGAGCGGTCAGTGCTTCAATTTTGGTTGCTTGAGCTGAAGAAGTATAAGAAAATTTGATTGTTCTCATTATCTGCATGATAAGAATGAAGATATGAATTACCTCCAATGGTTCCACGATAATTGAAGTTGATAGCCATGAGTTGGTTGATTTGATTCTTCAATTCTTTTTCCTTGGACTGTGCTTCTTCTTGGTTTGCTTTAATTCGGCTTTGACCTTTTTGAGCGTCTCAAGATGAGGGTCTAGCTTCTCCAAGGCATCAGTCTTAGCTTCATTCCTGAGATGAATCCTCTGCATGAAAACTTTGGTTAGGAAGGAATCAATGCGGATGACAATAATGGAGAAGAGCAAGACTTACATTAACCAGTAGGGTGGATTCATTCAACCTCTTAATCATCAAGTGGAGCTCTTCGTATTCTTTATGTTTATTTATAACGACACCTTGGAGGATTCCATCTCTATCTCTCCATTGTAGTTTGACTGGAGGACGGAACCCTTCAACCGACTTAATCCTGAGAATTTCTTCTTCACCGATTAGTGGTCCTAATTCGTAAAATTGGAGGTGATTAGCATCTAATGTGAAGTTGAACTCGAAAGCTGCGAGAAACTTACCAGTGATAATTTTGGTTCATTGGTGAGGAGGGTCTTGTACATGATCGGATGATTTATTGATGGTATCAATATTTTCCTTATCTTGCGATGGGGAGCAGGTTGGTTGCTCTTCGTTAACTTCTGGTTGATCTTCTGATGATGGGCCCTGGTGAGACGTAGCTGGATTTTCTTCCACCAGTCAGGGGTTCCGTTTTAGGAGCCGACTTAGTGGTTTCCGACTGGTTTCCAGTCAGGGGATCTGACTCAGACTCGGCATATGGCTTGTCAGCTTTAGTTCGCTCATTAGAAGTTTTTTCTAGACTTGGTGCTTTTTGGCTAGTAGTCTCGGAATCTGGAGGTGGGGCTTCAGCTTTGCCGGCTGGATTGATATTTTGACGTTTCCTATGATTGTGCGAGATGCAATGGTTCAGAGCTGAAAAAATTGAAACAGATTAAATTCGGGAAGTGTTTGTTACCTTGATAATTTGCGAAATTTGGGGACAGACCGAGCAGTGGGAGATTAGGTTGGTGCAGTTGTTGTACTAGCTTGCTAACTGCTTGGCTCTTCGTCATCGGAGTCATCACAAACTAGTTTTCTGTGTTTCAGTTTCTACTTTGTGTTCTCGTCTTAGGCTACTCATTTGCTTTTTGCTGTTAGGTTGATTGTAGGGCCACCTGATGTTTGTGCCTAGCCAGTGGTTGACTTGCGAGGAGCGCTGAGAGGAGGTTTGGAGGAAAAGAGAATAATTTCATGCATAAGCAATGTTAAGCAGAGTTGTTAGGACAGTTACATTGTAAATAACTTGGCTGCATAGAAAAGTGGAAGTTTACTTACTGCAGGAGAAGGTTGATGCAAACTGTATGGTGTAACTGGGAGCTTATGGTTGTAGTCGACGACTATGCCGGAAGAGAATACCTTATACATTCAACTGCACATGACCTTGAAGTCTATGGGATTTAGATCTTTGTGGTTCGAGTCAGTCTGACCTTCGTACTCATATGCTGGTTTGCTTCTCTCCTTAATTGGAGCCAGTCGACATTTGATAAAATGCCGGTGACCTATTCCCCTTGGAGGCCCTTTTGCTTGATTTCCATCAGGCGGTTGAGTAATAGATTTGCTTGGGCAAACCAATCGCCGATTGGGAGGTTTCTCCAGTGTTCTTGAGGAACTGGTGAAGGCCAACAAAGTCGGGAAGACTGGGAGTCGAATTGGAGATATAAAACCAGTTTGAGTGCTAGCCTTTGTTGTAAGTTTTGAAGGGAAGAGAAAAATATTTTTGGCACAACGTTCCGCGTAATTGAAATCCAGATCCACCAACTACACACGGGTTGTTTTTGTCTCGTTGAGGTTTGAGGTAGAAGATGCGGCGGATCAATACGATATGTGGAAGGATGCCAAGAAAGGCTTCAGAGAGGTGGATAAAATTGGTGATGTGCAAGATAGAATTTGGGATCAGGTGATAAATTTGGATTCAATAAAACTTAGAAAGTCCGCGGAAGAAGTTGGAAGATGGCAGGGCAAAGCCAGCATAGAAGAAAGGAGAAAATACCACTATTTCGCCAGTGTCTGGAGTTGGGAATTCCTCGCCGTAAGCAGGACGCCATCCAATGATTTCCTTCGTCAGGAGCACGCCGTCTTTTACCATCTCCAGCAGGGTGGAGTCCTTTACATCAGATGTCACCCATTGGTCAAAGGGGATTTATCTCTCTCAGGTCGGTTTGGGTGCGGGAGTGGATGGATTGAGGGGTTTCCTGATGGGGAAATGGAGTGAGAAGGGAAATTGGAGTTATCCGCGGTGGATTTCAGTTGAGGGTGCAAAGTTTTGGTGGCTGAAATTGTGCGGAATTGGAACCTTAATCTGGGTAGCGATGGCTGTGAACAGGAGCGCCGAAGGATTTTCTCAAGGAAGACAAAGAGGTGAGAATGGCAACGGTTTCTTTGTTAATCTTTATTTAAGGGCATCGGGAAACGATTAGTTGGCCGAGGTCCATGAGTGTTTTCAGCCCATGACTAGGTGTGGTCTGACATATGTCCCTAGGGGCTTAAGTAATTTTTTGTGATGAGCAAAAATGTGTATATCAATGGTGCCCAATACCTAAAAATCCTTTTATGTCGCGGTTATTTAACTCTGTTAAGAGTTGGTACAATGCAATTTAAAAGGTGGCAAGCAATAATAAGATTTTTATTGTCGATCTAGTTAACTTTTTTATAAGTTAAGGATATTTCTTGGGTTTATAAAGCAATTGGCTAAATATAATGTCATTGTTTTTTGCCACGTAAGTGTGCATTTTTATTGACTAATATTATGGCTTAAGCTGATTATATATTTTGCTCATTTTTCCTAGCGGTTGGTAAATCCTCTATGAGTTTATTTACTCAGATTTTATACCATATATGCCATATATTTCCTGGTGCGGTGAAACCATGTGTTTTTTAGGGATTTAAGCACATTTGTTAAAGCAGTGTGCGCATGATGTGTGCCTAATATTTTGGAAATTTCATTATTCATAGCATACAAGCTTCTTTATAGCTGTTTTGTTATGTGAGCTTTCAAAAATATAGTCAACTTTAAGTTGCTCGCATCATATTTTGTAAAGTAGTCGGTTTAATCATTTGAGTTTTATTTACTCTGGGTTCATACCATATATGTTGTTATTATGCTACTTAGGTGGCTAAAAAACCAATCGGATGGTTGATATTATTAACCTTGACTATACGTTTAGTTTGTTTAACTAATCACATAGTCGGGGACTACACCTAATTAGGTGCATCTAGTCAATGCACTTAGGTATATTTTTAAAATTTTTCTAGCCCTTCACAGTCTTATGATTTGGTAAAAACACTCGGGAGACTATGGTAGAGATGATTGAAGTACTCGGTTGTATATATTTTGACTCAGGAGAAGATTGTCTCGTCGACTGTGCAAGTCTCAGGGGCTACTGTGGAGATTATGGGTACCTTATACCCACAGATCTAGTTATCCGACTGGTTACAGGGGACAGATTATTTGTATAGATTGTGTAACGAGATAAGACTTGGGTGTTACGTTTACTTGGGAGTTAAGTAAATGGCCCGTAGTCTTAGCTCGATAAGATTATAAGTTAGTTATAGGAGATTTAATCTATAAAGAGATAAATCTTTATCTTATAACCCTTTTCCTCCGGCTATATAAAGAGAACAAGGTGCCTCTCACGGGTATAACTTCATTGAGATCGTAAGATCGATACAGCACTCAACGGAATCAATCCCCAAAACAGGAGTAGGGTATTACTTCTTTCAGGAATGTCAGAACCTGTCTAAATCCTTTGTCTCATAACCCATCCACTTTCCATCTTGTGCACTACTCCCTTTTCATATTGCCGAGTTCTAGTTTCGACAATTGGGTATGTGAGTCATGCTGGCCACATGAGATGCACATGTAATAACCAACTATAGCGCCATTCAGGGTGGTCGACATACGACTATCCACCTGGTCTGAGTACAGGAGGAGTAGCTATCTCACCATCTCTCCAAGTGGTCGAGATACGACTACCCACCTGGACTGAGTACAGGGTCGGTAGTTATCTCACCATCTCTCCAAGTACTCTTCAAGTGGTCGAGGTACGACTACAACTGGTCTTCGACCAACGGATAGCGGTCCTCACACCACGACTTCACATGGTCGAGCTACGACTACGACTGGTCTTCGACTAGCGGAGTAGCGGTCCTCGCACCATGACTTCTGATGGTCAAGGTATGACTTACAACTGGTCTTCGACCCGCGGCGTAGCGATCCTCACACCACGACTTCGAATGGTTGAGATACAACTACAACTGGCCTTTGATCAGCGTAGTAGCAGTCCTCGCACCATGACTTCTGATGGTCGAGGTACAACTACAACTGGTCTTCGGCCAGCGGCGTAGCAGTCCTCGCACCACGACTTTGAATGGTCGAGACTGGTCTTCGACCAGCAGAGTAGCGGTCCTCGCACCATTACTTCAGATGGTCGAGGTACGACTACAACTGGTCTTCGACCAGTGGCGTAGAGGTCCTCGCACCATGACTTCGATAGGTCGAGGTACGACTACAACTGGTCTTCGACCAGCAGCGTAATGATCCTCGCTCCATCTCTCCGAGTGGTTGAGATACGGCTACCCACCTGGTCTGAGCATAGGGATGGTAGCTATCTCACCACCTCTCCGATTTTTATTCGAGTGGTCGAGCTACGACCGCACACTTGGTCTGAGTACAGGGGCGGTAGCTATCACACCATCTTTCCAAGTACCCTTCGAGTGGTCGAGGTATGACTACGACTAGTCTTTGACCAACACCGTAGCGGTCCTTGCACCACGTCTTCAAGTGGTCGAGTACGTCTACATACCTGGTCCTCTATCACGCCTAGGAATTGACGAATGGAATTCCAAGCAGAACCCCTATCCAGGACCAGCTAGGGTACATAAATGACAAGGTTGATACACAGATCCATGTCATACAAACACATAAAAAGTCTTACATAAATGCAGCGGAAAGTAGAAGCGAGCTTATTCTAAACATGACACACAGTGTGGCGACTCCACTCCATGGGCATCCTCGATGGTAATGACGAAGCCTACTCCTCCGAGTAACCTCCATCCGAAACATAATCCAGCTCTGTTGTGGGGGATATAGAGTAAGACTAAGTACCCCCACTGTACTCAGCAAGTCATACCGGAATAGGGGGTATGATGCAAGTAATTCCAAAGAAGGCTAGGGGTTCATTTGCATAAAGCAGGTATTTAAAGATAGTAGTTGAAAGCAGTAAAATTTTTTGAAGTAACTAATTAGGATGAAATAATCACAGGCCCAACCATCCACTTAAACTATGCCAGTTCCATTAAGTAATTATTAATAATGAGACTAATCACGGTGAATCTGGTTGATCGCCCATAATCGCGGGCACGTCTATTGAAATTGTCTTACTCTTATTAGAGGTGTACAACTGTACCCACAAGACACAGCCCCACGACACGTTTCCGTGTGCTGGCATGCCACCACGACATACTGGAAAGAGACTGTGACAGGACCCTTCGCATAACCCTCTCTAACCAATTGTACCCACTTCAGGTTTCGCCGCCACCTTTATATCCAAGGCAACCCCATCTTGTGCCTAGGTGAATCTGTAAGCCGCAAAGGCTGTCGCAGGGTCCATCCAAACTCCATCACGCTCACCCTTGCCTCGGTACGGCGGCTAGGGAAAAGCTACGTTACAAGCCTAGCCGTTGCCCACGCTGTCTTGTGATAAGCACGGTAATTCTTCCAGGGTTTCCCGCGAACTGGTCCTTAATTTCCATGGGTGCGACTAGCAAAACCATGCACCCACAGTCCACCATTTAAGCATATTTTAGTTTAGTTAGTACCATGGTGGCACATAATCACAATTATCATCATAATGTCTACAATAAATAATTAAGTGAGATGTACCATTTAGTGTGCTATTTTATCTAAACATGGCTAAGCATCACCTAAACCAGCAACTAATCATATTATTACCCAATCTATCAAAGGAACAGGATACGTAAAATATAAAACTGAGTACAATAGGTACATAAGCCCATAAAGTGACACTATAAAATAATGCAATATTTAAGGAAAAATAAGACATTCACAAAATAGGCACAATATGTTCAAATGGAGAGCATAAATTGCCTTGCTCTGGTGCTGGTGGAACCTATGCGACAACTTCGTAATAAACCAGAGACAACTGCTTAATAAACCAGAGTGTCAGAAACGCTGGATTCTACACGACATACAAGGCAGACAAGCAAAACAGACTATATGGCTACTGAAACAGGAAGCAAAACCATTTTTAATAGATTCTTGGCATTTTTATGAATTTACTGCAATTTGAATGGACTTAAACGTAGCTCGGATGAATTAGTTATGAATTTTAAAAAATTCGCTGTGTTTTTACTATTAACAGAAAAGTCCTTAATGATTTATTGAGCATTAAATCCCAGGGCTGACATCAGCAAGAAAGGGGGCCGGCGCCGGCAAGTGGGACTCACTCGTCAGCGACACAAGGGCACTGGTCCGCGGTGGACTAGGTGCACGGGACCGGGGTGCGGGCGCACCACGTGGTGCACACGTGGCGGCGACGTGGCGGCCACACGGCAACCACGTGGGTGGCGAGGGCAACGGCTGCTAAGCCGTGGGCATGGTACGAGGCCGGCTCGGCCAGCCATGGCGAGGCGGCTGCGCACGGCCACCGGCGACACGAAGCAATGGCGGCGGGTGGCATGGGCAGCGCAGGCAGCGACAACACCGGCCGAAGATGGCGGTACGGGGAGGAGAGGAGAAGGAGAGGGGAGATCCTCACCGAGGGAGTCTGTCGGTGACGGGGAAGATGACGGTGGCGGTGTCGATAGGGCAGTCATCGGCGAGGGAAGGGGTGGATGGGAACCTGTGACACCTAGAGAAGAGGAAGAGAGGGGAGTTAGAGAGGGAGGAAGGACATGGTGAGTGACAATTACGACCGAAGACGGCGGTGACGGAGATGCTCACCGGCGTGCGAGGTCGACGGGGTTCTGGCGGGTCTCTGGCAACGAGGAATGGCGGATGGAGTCGCCCTTGACCCCGCGAGTGCAACGGCGGCCACGGCGCGACTAGGCGGCGGCGCTAGCGGCGGCTAGTGGTGGCCGGAGGCGGCGGGAGGCAGTAGCGCACGGGAGAGGCGGCACAAGGGCGGTATGGGGCACGGGAGAGGATGGCGAAAATGGGAAAATGGAAGAAGAGGACGCAGGGTAGCTTTATAGGGGCTCGGGATGGGTGGACGTGGCTGGGAGGTTGCCGGATTCCTCGCAGACGTGGGGAGGTGGAGAGAGAGAGGGAGGCAGGATTCAAAAATTAAATCCCGGCCTCCATACGGCGCGGGCGCTTGCGGCAAGAGCGGAGGAGTGGGTAGCGGTTGCGGCTATGTGAACGCGTGTGGGGAGGGGCGGGGTGGCGTGGGAGAAGCGGCACGGCGGTTTGGGCCAGCGGCCGGAGGTTGGGGGAGGACCCGACAGGTGAGGCCCACCTGTCGGTGACCCGAGGAGAAAGGGGGAGGGGTTTCGGACTTAGGGGCGAGGGGGGAGAGTGGCTGTGGGCTGCGGCTATGGGACGCTGCACGGGGAGAGGAAGCGCGCGTGGGCACGCACGAGAGGAGAGGCGGGCTGGGCCAGCGGCCCAAGAAGAAGGGAAAGAGAGAAAAAGAGGAAAAAGACGGTGCTTGTGCTCGCCAGTCGCTTCGCTGCTACCATTGCTTCTGCTTGGAACCTAGCCTGACAGATCCAGCCCTTCCCATTTCTTTTACTTCGTCTGTGCCACGGATGTAGCTTCCCCCTTCCTCTCTACCACAACCCATATGCCCTGATCCGGCCTCTTCTCCCTGCTCTCGGCCACCACCATCTCTTCTTACGCATGGATGGCTTGGCAAACATCGTGACACCCTGATCTGAGGAGAGGAGTAGGTCCAACAACGTCTATCCTTTATCCTTTGGATCGATTGGTGTTAAAGTGGTGGAGATCTGAGTGAACCCAACACTTTGCACCATCGAATCTGATGTAGCTATGGTGTTTTTTTAAGACTTCTTCAAGAGATTTGATAATTTCTCTCTTTCTTCTCTTTTTTCCTCCAACTGGAAGCTTCATTTTTTTCAAACGGCTACAATTCTAGTTCGCTAAATTCACTAGCTCATTGGGAGCACGGGAGCAAATACTCGAATTACCTCGTCTTTCTCTACTGGATAAATGATTCTGAATTTTTATATAGAGATTTGATCAAATAATACGACGAGTCTCCAAAATATCCAATACCTCCTATTTAGGTGCATCGCGTTGTAAACGCGCTGCCGTCAATACCTGGAATTCTCCGCAAAACGGCCAAAATCCCGGTCATTTTCCGCACGTTTGCTTGCTAACTCTCCTAACGACCAGGCCGCACAACACACGGTCTCGCGCACGCACAGGAGGAGAGCAACAAACGAACCGACCGACCCTGCCCCTTCTATAGTTCCATCATTTTCTCGAAGCCCGAGTTGGACACGTGCTTACGCTAGTCCGGTCGGTCTCCCTGGCTCACGGTGCACGACGTCCACGCGCTGGCCCCCGCGCAGCGCCGGGCTCGCCTCCTCCACTCCTCTCGTCCACTCGAGGATGACGTGCACGCATGGGCAAGCGAGACCGCGAGGTCGCCGGAGGAACCGTCTCGCTGACCGTCTCGCTGCGCGGTGGTTCCCACCTCCGCCCCTCCCCGTCTCGCGCCCTATAAGCGAGCTCAGCTGCCCGCTCTCTCTCGGTTCTGAGCTCGCAGTTCTTGACACAACTACTAGTTTAGTTTTTGGGAAGTGTTCTGCTCTAAATCACCCGAGAAATAGGTGTCGATCTGCAGGTATGATTCACCGATTTCTCACTTGGAGAGAGTATTATGTAATTAGGTGTTTGCTTTGTCTTTTTTTCCCTAGGGACTTACTGGCATGTGTGTACTAATCGTGCGGGGAACAATTCCCGGGTTTCGCATGAATTTCTGGATTTGGAATTGGTTTGTTGGCTGGTCGAAGCTCATTTTCGTTGTATAGATTAGTTTATTCTCGAGAACTTAAACCCATCTGTTTGATTTCGGTTCTCCCGATCAAATTAATCCGAAGGCCGATAGTTCTTGGTTTCATTTTTTCCAGTTCGCTCTTTTAAACGTATCTTTCGGTTTCTCTGTTGCAGAACTAGCGTGCTAGCCACTAGTGTGGCCATGGAAGTGGTTTCTTCCAGCCACTCCTGCTTGGCATTTCACCGAACACCTAGCAGTGCTTGGAGGTTTCTGGGGAATGGTCTTGGTCCAGGGCATGCAAAGCTCACTCGGCCAATAAGAAGTGAAATTTTTTGTGTGCGGTCAGGGACAGCTTCAAATCCTGCTGATTCCGGAAAAGTTCATGCGAGCCATGGGTTCTATGTAAGTGATGTCGATGCGGCTCTCCAAGGGATCCCGAAGAAAGTTGGTGAGACCGAGAAGATGATCATTCCAAGCTTGCCAGAAGGAACTGAAAGCTCTCTAATTACTACTGGTTTCTGGGAATGGAGGCCAAAGCTGAGTGTATATTATGAAAAGTCTGGCACAGACAATAACAATGCACCGTCTGTGCTCTTTCTACCAGGTTTTGGAGTGGGAACGTTCCATTTTGAGAAGCAATTGAAGGATCTTGGCCGTGATTACAAGGTATGGACAATGGATTTTCTAGGGCAGGGCATGTCGTTGCCATGTGAAGATCCTGCTCCTAAGAGCACATCAGGAGAGTTGGATGAGGATACATTTTGGGGTTTTGGACAAGAATTACAACCATGGGCAGAGGAGTTGGTGTATTCGATAGATTTGTGGCGTGACCAAGTTCAGCATTTTGTTGAAGAGGTACTTCTTTCAACTATTTTCTGTGTAGTTTTATGTTTACTTTGCTAAAAAATATCATCTTTAGTTCGCAAATCCTAGTATGCTTTGCACTCTTTGAAGGGCCTGCAATAATTATTGAATTAGCTATTTATTACTTATTGAGGATGCTTGAATCTCAGAAACTTCAGCATTTCATATTCAGCTAATAGAAATATAAGATCCATTATGTTGCCCAAAGTAGGTGCCCTGTTTTTTGGCACACACACTTGTAACATATTCTTTTATTCCAGTATCTATAATAGAGAGCAAAGGACCCTGTTCCCAATCTCATATAGCATGTTCGACATTTGTGTTATTGTGTGTAATGCCAAAGTTCTTAAGTTTACTTATCCGTAACAGTCTTACCATGAGATTCATATCATATGTTTCTTATGCTAATTTTGTAACCTTCTTTCAGGTTATTGGTGAACCAGTATATATTGTGGGGAACTCTCTGGGAGGTTTTGTTTCTCTATATCTTGCTGCATCCTGTCCACACCTTGTAAAGGGTGTCACATTGCTTAATGCAACCCCATTTTGGGGATTCCTTCCCAACCCTGCTACGTCTCCTCGCTTGTCGAAGATTTTTCCATGGGCTGGGACATTTCCACTTCCATCGTTCGTGAGGAAACTTACTGAAACAGTGTATGTGCTCCTCTTTAGGTTTTGGGAAACATATGTGCATATTGATATTGAATAATCTGAAATTTATCCCTTCTGATAATTATTGGTGTACTATTTTTTTCCATTATAATGAATGCATGGAATACAAAAGTTTCATGATACTTGTAGCAACGCATAACATCTGCAGATTGCTACCTTTTGTTTTGAAGGAAACTGATTTGCATTTGCTACCTTTTGTTTTGACGGAAACTGATTTGCATACTTCACCAGTGAAGAAATGATTTAGACTAGTGCAACTATGTTTAGTTTGCATATGGTACTATAGGTATAGTTAATAATTGTTTTTTCAAAACAATAAACAGGGTTTTTTTTCATGAATTCACACCTAGATGGTAGGCTGTGCATTGTATTGGTGTTTTAACAGATTAATCAAGCTGTTATTCAATAGCAATTTTGTGATCTCTGCGTCATTTAGAACTATGTAAGTTATCCATGTGATGATATAAAATCCATGGGATGACATAAATTTGGTGGATCCCATTTAATCTCTTTTTGGTGCAGGTGGCAGAAAATAAGTGATCCAAGAAGTATTCAGGGCATACTCAAGCAAGTATATGCTGACCACTCAACGAATGTGGACATGGTGTTCTCGCGTATTATAGAGACAACACAACATCCAGCAGCTGCTGCATCATTTGCATCCATTATGTGTGCTCCAAAGAGTCAAATATCCTTCGAAGAAGCTCTATCTAGGTAAATTGGATATACCATTTGATGAATTGCCATGTTGCTTACAGAATACGATTTTTTTGTATTTTAACATTTCATAATCTGCAGGTGCCAAAGGCAAGGTACTCCCATATCTCTTATGTATGGGAGAGAAGATCCTTGGGTTAGACCTATTTGGGGTATTAAAGTGAAACAGCAGGTGCCAGAATCACCGTATTACGAAATCAGTCCTGCTGGTCACTGCCCTCATGATGAGGTTCCTGAGGTAAAACATTTCATTGTGTTTGGAAATAAAGCTCTTCATATTTAGTTTGTACCAGATCATACTGCAGTTGATAGTTGACAGTTCATTTTGTAGCTGTGCATTCTGTTTTGGGTGGATGCGGTGGCTGGTGGGATGTGTGTGTTTAAGAAAGGTCATGTTATCTGAATATCATCCATGTTGATTACACATAAGAAACTATGGAACAAAAACTGAAGGAAATTTGTATCAGTATCTAGTGAGTTTTGACCAACATTTGAAATCTCTATTTAAATATATAAATTTCGGTATACAACCAATGGCCATTATATGGGACTGCAGCCTTAGCTATGGATTTCTACAAAGATAGCCAGCCGTATCTTAGAAGCTAAATGCTATTAATGGCCATGTTTGAGTTTCGACTTTTGAAGTAAGTCAGCGGAATTAGATCTGGATCAGCACAACAGGTTGTCAGATTCTATCTTTAGGTGGGGTACCAGGGAATTCCAAGAATTGGAACTGTTTGCGAATTCCTCATGATAGGATTTTCTGCTAGGGCAATGAATATGGATTGTGCCATTTGTAAGCTCAACATTTTTTCTGCAGTTTTCGTTTAATTCTGTAGCATGCATTTAATACAAAGACACCTTGGGGCACTAAATGTTTTATGGTCGAGTGTGTTTAAGTTCCCTAGTTTTCTCCTTTGAAGTTACAAGACATTATATGGTTGAGGTTGTAGGTTCCAAGCGAAAGCCTCGCCCGGTGGATGACCGGGCCGGCAGCGGCTACGCCTTCGGGCGTCGTAACCCCTTGGGACGCTGTCAAGGGTACCTCTCTTCCTTTTTGGCGAGTTTTCTCTGGGTGAAAACCACATCTTTGTTAGAAGGTGGGCGATGGCGGCGTCCTTGATGTCGTGACCTCCATGGTGGCATAGTTTTTGGAGTCTTGTCTCTGTGGTGTTGTCATACGCCCGACGGCGATTGGCCACGCATAGCGGGGTCGTTTTGGTGCTAGGCTTCACTCTCAGTGACGAGCTTGTGTGGTTAGTGTGTGGTTTTTGGACGTGCACTGTGGTGCGCATCCGTCCTCGTTAGTTTTCTGTCGTATTTTTCTTGTAACTTTTTCTCCTTAATACATTCGGATGGCCTCCTTCAGCCTCCCCGGTGAAAAAAAGTTACAAGACATGTTCTATGCTTTTTTTCTTTCCTTTTTTTAATATGTAGAGTAGAGTTACTTCAATTTTCTGCATTTATATAAAGATACATGTTTCACATTTTACTCATCACATATTCCTATTTTGTCATCACAGAGACAATCCTTTATCAGTTCTTTACATATGATTTCGGTCTTTGGACAGGTTATAAACTACTTACTCAGAGGATGGCTAAAGAATGTCGAATCTGAGGGTTCAGTTGGAGTCCCATTTCTTGAAGAACCCAGCTATGCGGAAAATGGTGTATCAAGGGAGCTGGAATTTGTTAGGGGAGGATCAAAAAAATCTGTCCATGTGCGACTCTTTGGTTCTAAAATTTCCTTATGGAGCCAACTTCGCTTGCTCTTGAAGTCCAACACACAGGTAATATCTAGATAAGATAGGTTGTCCATATAAGTATGATGCTAGAAGCTTCAGTCAAATATTGTATTGATTATTCTTTATTTAAAGTAGTCAGTTTGATGTCTAGAACTCTAGATATATCCAGTAGACAGGATTTTGAACATTTCTAGTGGATGTAAAAATAGCAAGCTTCAAAATTCTTGTGCGAGAACAAAGGGACAAGCCTAAGTTTAGTCCTTGTTTGTATAGACTATCAATCTTTATCAAGTTCAAATTGTGATTTCTGTATAAGCAGAAAAATTGGTATCATAGGCCATTGTTATAGGGTCCACACTTTATTGTCCTTTGAACTTTCAGTTCTATATCAACTCAGGTGCTTTTTTTTCAAAAAGGTAGATGGACCATGTGGAATTGTGGATTATGTTGCAGCTTAATGGATAACTCGTCATTTTGACAGGTTGTAGTTATGTTAGATTGTTAGGTGCAATTTCGTCGGAATTGTAGATCCACCATTGTGTTAATATGTGAAAGAAGCAGCAAAAGTGGAATAAAAAGAAAGGAAACCTTCAGCAGTATGTTCAGAATGTTGAATCATTTGGTGTCAGCTAACTGTTTTTTCCCCTTCATTGGAACTTGGAAGGCCCTCCAGAGCGCTGCTTGTTGGGGGTGGAACGACAGTCCTTGACCAGTAGCTAAAAGTAGTGTTTCATATTGTAAGACGTTGAGTTTTGAATGTGCTTCATATGTGTCTAATTTCATATATATGTGTGTAATTTCATACGGATATTAGTGAATCTAGACGAGTGATGGAAAGACAAACGTCTTGTAGCGTAAAACAGAGAGAGAGAGAGAGTATATTTTAGGATAGGAGTAATATATAATTTAGTGATAAGTTTTTTTTCTACCACTGAAAAAATGATCGGACCTTATAACGGGTGAAGACTATTTTAATCATATTATTGTTATATAATTTAGTTAGGGTTAAATTCACTATGGAATTCGCCTGAATATTTTTTTTTTTTAGAAAATCGGAAGCTGCAAATTTTTTGGAAACATAATAGAATGCAATCTGTTTGTTGAATTGCGTTGTGTGGATATCATGATTTAAATAAAACATGGTTTTCTAGTGTCTATTGTGTGGGAAGCACGATTGATCCTAGTGTCTTGTGTTGTAAAGAAAGCTTGTGGCTTGTTTTTCTCGAGAGATTGTCCATCATGACCATCATGGACAATGAACTTTGGGTCATACCTAATCCACACGGGTCGATGATCCATTGATGTGCTGAGGACGAATGAACGGGTACAACAAAGAGCAATTAGCCAGTGACGGAACAAAAATCGGATATAAGCAAGCGTACAAGGTGACATGAAAATTTCTGCGAAAATATTAGATTAAATAGATATAGGTATATAAAGATATGTACATGTACCAATACATATATTTTTGTACGTATTGTGTATGAATACACATGGGCAGGCATGATGCATGTTGTAACGTGATTAAGTTAATTACTGCATGAGACCACGTGGCTGAGAAAGCAAAGGAAGCAATATGGTCTGCATCTGCATGCGTTTGCTCATGACCCGACTGTATATGCGTCTGCTTGTGGGCTGATCGTATGCTGAATGGATAAAACAGACGGCACGATTCTATATGATACTAGTCAGGTGCCCGTACATTGCAACGGAAAAAATAACTTTTAAAGGAATTTTATGATTTACTATTGACAAACACTTCATTCTATTTCTATAATACCTGGCAAAAGCAAGTAATATATAATGCTAACATTTTCTTTCTTTTTGTATTGTTGTCAGTTGATTAACTCCATTTTATGATGTTCCTTATAAAATGTGGCATGTACTAAGCAAGTCAGAGATATAGTGGATTGAAATAACTGCATATTAGCACAGTTCAGCTCTTTGTAATTTAGCTCCCTCAATCTTTTCCAATATCTTGTAGGAAATTAAATAAACACAATACTTATGTATATACATATATAAATTCAAATGGTCAGTTGACTGTCAAGCAGCACAAGGAACAATGGTAGCTTTAGAGTTCCATCATCTCTAAATAATACTTATATTGCCTGCACAGAGTTCAGAAGTGAGTCCAGGAGGGAAAAAGATTTGCTGCATCAACTAATTAGTTCTCCCAAGAAAGAAATTCAATATATGGATTCCCCCTTGAGTAATTTCGAAACATAGATATAAAAATGAATAGAAGGGCCAGCCATCTCCGATTTGGAGGGGATAAAGATGGAGAGTGAAGAGCATATCATTTTCACAAGAGTCAGGGGATACTGATTACTCTATACCTTCAGGGCTCGGGAAATTTAATTATTTGCCACTTTTAAGTTTACCAATTACCCAAATACCCCTCTTATATTCACGCTTAATAATTTACCACTGGAGAGAGATGATTTCTTAACTATCTACCACTTTTGCCTAAGTGACGTGCCCACGTGAAAAACAACGTGGACCCCACCGGTCAGCCCCTCTCCTATCTTTCTTCTCCACCTCCGGCCATCGCAGCCACTACGAAAGATGGTTACAGAGCTTGCTCGTGGCATCCGCGTCCATCGCCGGCACCAGCGCCGGCGTCGCGGCATTAGCCTCAGGCTGCTCCTCGTCCGCGACGGGGCACGCCTGCTCCCGCTTGGCACGCGAGACGCGGAGCTGCGTCACGATGCTCCGCGCGTGCATAGCGTCCAGCATGCACTGGAGCGCGGTGACCGCGGCGGCAAGCTAGCCATCGAGGAAGACGGACATGAGTGGTCCGCTCAGCGACACGACGTACAGGAACAATGGGCCCACCATGAGCCCCGCTGTGCAGGCCAGCAGGTAGGCGCGGTTCCACTCCCTGACCCACCTCGCCCGACGCTCGCGGGTTCACCGTCGCCCATGACGTGGCACCGCGGAGCTGCCAAGCCGCCCCAAGACGTCGCCGCCGGCGCTGCAGCAGCAGACGACGCTTGGAGGGTGCCGCAGCGTCGGACGACACCTCGAAACGCGCCGGCGACGTCCCTCCATGTTCTGGCCCCCGTGCGTCACCGGAAAGGGAGCTACTTGAAGAGAAGGTCGACGCGCATGTGGAGAGCTCGCCTGACATTGGCGCACGGGCAGCTCATCGGCCCTTTGGTATTAGCTGCGACAGCCGGAGGTGGAGAAAAAGGAGATGAGAGGGGCTAACAGGCAGGGTTTATGTTGCTTTCCACGCGAGCACGCCACGTAGGCAAAAGTGGTAAATAGTTAACAAATCACCTCTCTCCAGTGGTAAATTATTAAGCTCGAATCTAAGAAGGATATTTTAAGAAGGGTATTTGGATAATTGGCAAACCTAAAAGTGGCAAATAGTTAAATTTCCCTCGGGGTTTGGCTAGCTAAGATGATAAAGCCATTATTGATCGTGCAAAGATTTAACAATTAAAGAGCCCATGTAAGTGATTTATTTTACATGGTCACTAAAATAAAGGTTACTCAAACTGGAAATCCACAGTAAATAAATTTCATATCCAATCCAAATAGTGTGGATTATCACAAATATGATGTAGCTATGTTGATTCTTGACTCTCCATATTGATTTCCGAAGAGAATGAATTTTACCTTATCAAATTTAAATTACATATTGATATCAGATTGCCTAGTAGTACAGTCAAGTGGTCAACAACCAGCAGTCCCAAGTGCAATATTAATGTCAGGTCATATTATCCTTGTAAAGGCCTTTGAAAATTCATGGTAAAATTGATCCCATAAGTAAATTGAACCTCCATTTCTATTAGAAAGAAAAATAATTGAACCTCAATTTCCTGGAATATGAATTGTTGTTCCACAGCTTATATAAATCTCTTGCATTAGCAGAACAAATAAGCTGTAAAAAATTAAGAATTTAGATATCTAGAGATGAATACCAGCCCACATTATAAAACTTCTGGCATCACGTATCTCCTTATCTCTTCTGGCATCACATTATAAAACACTGGTGATCCTAGGTCACGATAGGCTTCGATCTCTCAGTTCCGGTAAAACTTATGATTGAATATTCGGTGATGACAGTAAGATTATGCCCTTTATATTATGGAGTCGACAAAGATAGTTTCGTAATAGAGTATGTCACTCTTTGAAACATGATGCTGCTCTTAAATTGAACCAAATTCTTAATTTTGCCAAATTCAGATTTCTTAAATTGAACCAAGCCAACCCTACCCATCTGATTAGGTAAACCTAATTATGTTATCGTCTACTGGAATCAACATTGCTATTTCTAGAATTTAAGAATAATAAAAAAGAAATGACAGGATTCAAGTGTAAACTCAAAATACACTTTGATGTGCATTTGATGTAGATGCTAAGTAAATTATATAGTGCTCTACTTATACTGCATATCATTTCAAAAAATTACCGTTGAATAGGCCCGGGTCAGATATTTGGCACTAATTAATAGTGGTACTTGTTGATCTCAGTTTGGCTGTAACCAAGTAAATAAAACCACAAAATGTTGTAGAGCGTACGTAAAGGGAAGATAGGAGCATCTGCACAATAATTCTGATGTTTCTAGCACTACAGAAATACAAATAAACAATAAAAGATGCACATAATCAAGCACAATTCACATATATGTGACACCACCTAATGCAGAGAGAAAGAGGAGCTATGTGACACCCTCTAAACTTGAGACAGTAATAGGTAATTTTACAAATTTGGATTAAACAGTGAAAGTATGAATAGTAACTCAGTCTGCATCATGGGCATAGAGCAAAAAACCTAGTTGAATTTGTTGTTGAAGCCCTTAGAACCTCTTGATGCTCACCCTGCATCAAACACACTTATTATGCTCTTGATTGTACAATTAACATGTGAAACGAGGACTTTACTTCAGGAAAATAGGGGAAAAGAAGACAGTGAAGTCATTTGGAATCGAAAGCAGAAAATATATTTGAGCCACATTTGGAGTCATTGAACAATTTGCAGATGGAAAAAAAAAGTTCAATTGGTCCCTGTCAGACATTTTCAGTTTGGCAGTAACCAAGTAAACCACAAAATTATATTTGTTAGTATCCGAGTAAAAATCCAGTATATGAATAGTTTGAACTGAACAAAACTACAACCTAGACAGCCCTTATCGAATCACCACTGAATATCTTATATGTCCACTCAGCATTCCGAACATTATAAATAAACTGAACCCAATGTATTCCTAGTGAGAGTACCCAATGTATTCCTAGTACTTAATTGAAATAAATGTATTTGTAGTGTCCTTGTTGACACTGATTTCCTGGGCATCAAAGTCCAGCCAAGCAATACACAGACAGGGTAAATACTCTATGTACAGCACAAGAAGGTAGGCAGCACAAAAAACAATAGGGGATATCTTTCTTCAAAGTCAATAACATTGTGTTGGTGAACAATTTTTAAGAGCATTCAGATGAGAAAAGCCAGGGATCCACAAATCAACACATACATCAGTAGACTGCAATATTTTCATTTCATCGTCAGCATCAAGAAATATTAAATATTTTCATTCCCTCCTCAACATAGTTAGATAATGGTTCACCTTGTTGAAGGGTTTCACGTCGTCCGACAAAGCACGGGCGGAGGCGGAGACCAGGTGATAAACCCTGAGCTCCACTCGATGCGCTCAAGGCTATGATTAGCCCAATCTTTCGGTGAGTTGGTGATAACTACGATTTGAAAGAAACGTTAACAATCCGACTACAACCGTACAAGACGTTGTGTTACGCCTTAGCGATTGATACATCTCTCCATGGGTTGTTGATCTTGTCGATGCAGATTAACCTTATTCCTGCAAGCAAATCAAAGAAACAAGTAAGAACAAGATAAAATCAATCTGATATTGCAAATAGGAATTGAATACACACGATAGGTTGGGGTTCTGAAGATAGGCAGATGGGCGGTCTAGCCGACACGCGCGCTGCAAGGAAGTAGCAATAGCTAAACTTTAATCTAACAAAACCCAAGAAACCCTGAAGAGGTACCTAGCTATTTAAGAAGGTGGGAGGATGACAGAGGGAGCCCTAGGGTCGTGCTCCACCTAATTAGGGCGCACCCTACATGGGTCCCACATGGGTCAGGGTCCCATATGAAGTTACAAGCCCATTGTCCTATTATAGGTGATGCAACACGTTGTTTGTGTAATTACGGCCAACTAAAATGGAATTTGAAGATGAGTCTAGATCCATTGGAAAGAAGACTCCAATAGATTTCCATCAAGTACTCACGGGCCGAAAGCAATGCTCGTATGAATATTTGGTGACCGTTTGAAGTCAGCACTGTAGCAGGTAGCCGACTTGGGCAACTTGATCTTGATGTGAGCAATGGTTGTATCAATGGTAGCCATAGTCACATCATTCTCCCCTTCTTCACGAAAAACCGTCCTCGGTTTTTCCATATGGTGCTCTTCGTGGAGTTCATTTAAAAAAACCTGTTTCTTTGAATCAAAACAAGACAAACTCGATATAATATGATTAGTAATAACATGTCTCTTCAGCTAGCATATTTTATCAACATCTACAGGAGTTTCTAAATCCGAACAGATGTAAGCTCTATGCACCATATATATTCCTCTATTGTTACATTTGTCAAAGATATGAATAATAGCATTAATTGGACATGGCAACTCGACTTAGCAAATAATTTCTCCTTCAAATAATCGAGCTCACAAAAATCATCAAACCAAACATAGCCCAAAGTATTTAAAGAAGATATCAATTCACGTTCCTCTACTTCATTAGCAATGTGAACAATATGCTTAAAATCAGTACATAATGAACTAACACTAGAAATAACATGTTCATTCACTAGTTATTCACTAGTTGTGGCATGGATACAAGTAAAGCATTATCACACAACTCTTCTTTATCACAAGAAATAGCAAACAAATCAACTTGTGACAAAGGACTCTCAGCGATTGGTTCCACTAATGGTTGATCTACTATAGCATGAAATATGGACAAATTTAATTCATTAACATCACACTCAGCTTGATTAATTTCAGAACCATTTAATATACCTTTGATGCACTCTTCAGTTGATGGAGGTGCATCAAACTTGAGTGTGAACAATAGGATTGCCGGCTTATTTATGTCTTTCTTCTCCTTTTCGTGATTATGCACTTCCTGCAAATGGTTAGTAATAGGAGGCAAAAGCATAGTATGTTGCTTTTTTATGTCCTCTATTTTATGTTCAGCATTGCAAGCAAGTTGTAACAAATGAGAAAAAGATCTATATCTTTGACTAGCTAGCTTATCTTGAATTTCTTTGTTAAGCCCACGCAAAAACCTCAATACTGAAGCTTCTTCGCATTCATCTAAACCACAATGTAGTAAACAAACACGCATATCATGATAATATGAAGTAACAGTTTTGGTATTTTGTTTTAAACATTGCAGTTTATTGAGCAGAATGTCAGCATAATACGTGGGAACGTAAACATCTCTCAAATATCGTTTCAAGTCTTTCCAAGATTGTGGTATTTTGTTATGCCTATGAAGATATTTCCAATCATCAGAAGCGTATTTAACTAAAACACTAGAGGCACACGTAACCATATGTTTCTCAGACCATTTATGTTTTTCAAATTCTCTATCAACAGCTAGCTCCTAATCAATGTAAGCATGAGGATCATAATTTCCTTCAAAATAAGGTAGTGTAGATTGGATCTTAGCTAGAACATCATCACTTGCCTCATAATGGTCATGTTGATCACTCCTCATGTCTCGACGAATATATCGATGTTGAGCACAGTTATTCCCAATCGTCTTCCGTATGCACGTTCCTATTAACTACTAGGTAGTGGAGGCTCAAATATTACACACACTCAAGCTTTTAACCGAGCTCTTACAAGTTCTCACCAATGCAAGCGGAATGGTGACATACACTGACTCAACCAAGCACCCCAATGGAGGTTGGATGTATCGATGCCTTGGAAAAAACTTGTTGTACAGTTGCAATCAAATCTGTGGAGCTCTGGGTAGGCTTAAATATGTAGCAAAGGAATAGCAAATGCTCAAATTAGATAATGCAAAGTTGAATAATTGTTTAAAGTCAAGTAACGTGCTGGTCCTAGGCTAGAACGCACTAGAGACGCGAGCCTAGACACAAACAGTACCACAATATAGCACTAGAACAAATCAAGCACAACTCTGATATATGAAAGCAAACTCAAAGATAACAGCTGATTTTCTCTTTTCTTTCTTACTTTTTTTTTGCTCTTTTCTTCTCTTCTTTTTTTGGTGCGGCTTTTCTTTTCTTTTTTTAAGCACCTTTCTGCCTTTTTTTTCTTTTTTTGATTTTTTTAGCAAAAACCAACTTAAGGACCTCGATGCAAAATTACAGGGACTCAAATGTAAATAAGAAAATTATAGGGACTCGAATGTAAAAGTGCAAACCCTAAAATTAAAATTATACAAAAATGGAATGCTCTCATCACGTAGGTTCCGTTTTTTGCAAACAGATCTCGAATCCGACACCAAAATATTTTTTTACAAGGTGTAGCAACTCACGGTATGGGAGAGGAAACAACTGTATGGTGGGGAGGTGGAGTGGGGGGCGTGCGGTGGGGAGGTGGTGGGGAGGTGGAGTGGGGGGCGTGCGGTGGGGAGGTGGAGGGGAAACCAGTTCGGATTTGGTGTCTAGATAAAAAAAGAAACTGATCCAATCTACTATTTCTTTCCCGAACCAAACAAATATCAATCTAATCTAATCTAATCTAATCTCCTCCTTCCACTTTCTGACGACAACAACACGGACACGAACAAGGCACAACCACATGACAGAAACCCCAGACGCAACTCCAAAACTAACCGATAGAAAATGCCCGAAATGAGAAAAATGGAACCTTAGCGGTGACACGATTCCGTTTTCGAAGATCCCGATGACAACGAAGACACGACGACACTGGTGATAGTGGTACTAGACGTGACCAGAACTCGAAACTCTAAATGGATTAGACGCTAAGACCAGCAACACGACTCGACGATGCAACACAAAACTCAGCAATGCAAAAACTAAAAGGAACAATGCACTGGCACAAATATGGCTGGGTAATAGATGCAAATTAGTTTTGTATGGTTATTTTCTGGATATAGGTAGATAAAAAGACTCACGGAGCAACAACAGATCTGATACCACTTGATAAACCCTGAGCTCCACTCGATGTGCTCAAGGTTATGATTGGCCCGATCTTTCAGTGAGTTAGTGATAAATACGACTTGAGAGAAACGTTGACGATCCGACTATAACCGTACAAGACGTTGTGTTGCGCCTTAGCGATCGATACACCCCTCCATGGGTTCTTGATCTTGTCGATGCAGATCAACCATATTCCTGCAAGCAGATCAAAGAAACAAGCAAGAACAAGATAAAATCAATCTGACATTGCCAATAGGAACTGAATACACACGATAGGTTAGGGTTCCGAAGACAAGCAGACGGGCGGTCTAGCCGACACGTGCGCTGCAAGGAAGTAGCAATGGCTAAATTTTAATCTAACAAAACCCAAGAAACCCTGAAGGGGTACCTAGCTATTTAAGGAGGTGGGAGGATGATCAAGGGAGCCCTAGGGTCGTGCTCCACCTAATTGGGGCGCACCCCACATGGACCCCACATGGGCGGGGTCCCAAATGAAGTTACATGCCTATAGGCCCATTATAGGTGACGCAATACCTTGTTTCTGTAATTGCGGCCAACTAAGATGGAATTTGAAGATGAGGCTAGATCCATTGGAAAGAGGACTCCGAGAGCTCTGCATCAAGTACTCACGGGCCGAAAACAGAGCACATATGAATATTTGGTGACCGTTTGAAGTCAGCACTGTAGTAGGTGGCCAACTTGGATTCCAGCACTTGGGCAACTTGATCTTGGTGTGAGCAATGGTTGTATCAATGGTAGCCATGGTTGTTAGTGATATGCCCTAGAGGCAATCATAGAGATGATTGTATCACATACTATGTTTACATATTTATTTGATATTGTTCCTTGAAATAGATAACTCATTATTGGCTAATGAATATGTGATTCATTTATGAGACTCTTTATATTATATGTTGCTATTTCTAAAGGATCCCTGATCAAATATCATATGTGGAACAAATATGGTTAAATAATCAGCACATGTATTGATTGATGATCATGTCTCATGGATCATGGTATGGAGATACCAAATTGATAATGTGGACACATGTTGGGGAACATGTTGTTGGATAGACCCGACATGAGACACTGCAAGAACTATTTGTGTAGTGCCATCAGTGGTCTCGATTAGTGTTGGTATAGAATTCTTAGACCTGAGATTATCATGGTTTCCAACATGTGTAGTGACTTACTTAGGGACTGCTAAACGCTATTTCGTAACTGGATAGTTATAAAAGTAGTCTTCGGGTGTGTTATGAAACATGTAGTGGGATATGAATAATCAAGATGGGATTTGTCCCTCCTATGGAGAGATATCTCTGGGCCCCTCGATGTTATAGATTATGGAAGTGCATGGCTATGCCAAAAGTGATTGAGGAGTCAATCGCAGGTTATATAATCTATCACAGGATCGAGTGAATGATTGAGCTATTAGAGGATGGCACATATCTAGCCTTGAGCGTAATCGATATCGTGAGGCAAAGGGATTCATACAAGTAAACACTAAAGGTTCAGCCGATATGATCTTTATGTATGCTCGGTGGGTCAATACGTTCTGCTAGGGGCCGCTGTTGACACGTGGACCGAAAAGGAGTTTTTGGGTTGCACCCGAGTGTGCATGAACCTACAGGGTCGCACGCTTAAGGGGCCGGAATAAAGGGATTGGATGGAGATCCATTATGCGCTCAATTTCGGATAGGGATCCGAGTAGGACTCCTATGGGCCTTGGAGGCCCGGACTTGGTCCCTATACATACATGAGGGGGTGTGGCCGGCGGTATTAACAGATCACGCCACGTGAAACCCTAGCCGCGACTTCCCTCCACGAGCAAACCCTAGCCGCGCGCGGGTGCTAGCACATCTGCGCGTGGTGTTCCTTCCCTGGACGTGTGGATACCGGTGGAGGCGCCGCTGTCCTGCGGTGCTGATCGGCGTGGGAACACGGCGAGGAGAACGCACGAGGAGGAGAAGGTCAAGCAACTGCGATCGACTACTTCCTCTACATCGGCGCGCGCTACATCGCGAGGATTCCTTCGGCTCCTTAGCGCATACTTCCGCTGCACAGCGCGTCGAGTGGTAACGATCTATGATCTCATACTTGCATGGTTCCTGGTTTACGCGGTAGAAAAAATTTTGTTTTATGCTATCGTAGCCTACGCGTATCCCAACAGTGGTATCAGAGCCATCTTGTATAGTTTGTGATCTAGATCCACGCATATAGTTGATATGCGGGTGTAGTAGATGAGATCTATTACATAGTAGATGAGTTCTTACTTGATTGGAACATGAGATGGACCGATAGGCACATGGGTTGATGAGATCAATCGGTATAGATGGGCGAAATTGCGTTCATCAGATGGTCCGATGTCAGCTGGAACCGCGCGCCATTGAGAAAACGAGCCAATGAGAAACGGGACCGCCGTGTGCGTCACCCCTTATACTTCGTTTGGGGTTTTATATTAATGAATAGAATTTGATTCTATGTCAAACATGTACCAACTGAGTTACATGAGGATAGAGATCACATCACTCTTTGGATTACAGTGCAACACAGTTTAATGTACTAGCATATGATGTTTATCTATCTTACATTATTGCTGTTGTATATTTGATATGATGACATAGTATGATAGATTCCCTCAGAAAAATTAAGTATAATATGCTCTTCCAATAATTGTACCTATCACGATTGTGATCATAAGTGATGGGTCTGCCAAAGTAGAGTGTCACTTTTCATCATAATAAGATAAGATAGATGTCAGACATCTATATGCGGAGATTGTTGGTTTACTTGACAAGGTTATCAAAACGGTTTTGGACCTTGGAGTATAGGTTGGGTTGGTACATGGAGATGTCACCTGACAGTACGAGAGTCACATAGGATGTGATTAGCAAGGTGTTGCTTACCTATTTTATTAGTTGTCTAGCCGTGATGCCAAAGCTCACTAGATACTATTAAAATGAGGATCTCGACTCACTATGTTATTAGAGGGAATTTTGTTGCACAATACATAGTGGGAGCATCTTTTGTTAAATTATTTAATGAAAGATTAAATGTAAACATAGTGTTGATTTTGCATATATATTTCTGTTGTAGATCATGGCAGTTCCTGCACCACCCAGTTTTAATTTGCGGTCTATTCTTGAGAAAGAGAAGTTGAATGGAAACAACTTTATGGATTGGTATCGCAACCTGAGAATTGTTCTCAGACAGGAGCACAAAGAGTTTGTGCTTGAAGAGCCTTTTCCAGCTGATTTACCTGCCAATGCTACTGCTGCTCAACGCAGGGATCACGAAAGGCGGCAGAATGACTATCTGGATGTGAGCTATCTCATGCTTGCTACCATGTCCCCTGAACTTCAGAGACAATATGAGGCATTGGATGCCCATAGCATAATCACGGGACTGCGTAACATGTTTGAGGACCAAGCAAGGGCCGAGAGGTTTAATACCTCAAAGTCTTTGTTTGCGTGCAGGCTTGCAGAAGGTAATCCAGTTAGTCCACATATGATCAAAATGATTGGTTACATCGAGAGTCTGGAAAAGCTTGGTTTTCCCCTTAGCCAAGAGTTGGCTACTGATCTGATTCTCCAGTCGCTCCCTCCCAGCTTTGAGCCGTTCATATTGAACTTCAACATGAACAACATGACCAGGACCTTGGCCGAACTGCATGGGATGCTAAAGGGTGCCGAGGAAAGCATTAAGAAAAACTCCAACCATGTGATGGTAATGCATAAACGTAAGCCCAATAACAAGAAAGGTGGTCAAAAGAGAAAGCTAAACTCCGATGAGATCGGGAGTACTAGCAACTCTAAGGCCAAGGTTCAAAAGACTGGGCCCGCTAAGGAAGCAGAGTGTTTCTTTTGCAAGGAGACAGGTCATTGGAAGAGGAACTGTAAGAAATACCTAGAGCAACTCAAGCAAAAGCAGCAGGATGGAAAGAGTTCCACCTCAGGTATTAATGTTATAGAAATTAATCTTGCTACTTCCTCTACTGATTCTTGGGTATTTGATACCGGGTCAGTTGCTCACATATGCAAATCGTTGCAGGGGCTGAAAAGAAGTAGGAATTTGGCAAGAGGCGAAGTGGACATTCGCGTGGGCAATGGAGCAAGAGTTGCTGCTGCTGCGGTCGGCACTATGCCATTATCTT
Source organism: Oryza punctata (assembly GCA_000573905.2). Classification (NCBI taxonomy): domain Eukaryota; kingdom Viridiplantae; phylum Streptophyta; class Magnoliopsida; order Poales; family Poaceae; genus Oryza; species Oryza punctata. Next base: position 19,208,455 of record CM002493.2, on the reverse strand, counting down.
TACCATCAGGATTAGTTATGGAATTAAATAATTGTTATTGCATTCCAGCTTTGTGTAAAAACGTTATCTCTGCTTCCTGTTTGCAAGCAGAGGGTTATGGTTTTAGATCTGTGGACAATGGTTGTTCAGTCTATTATAATGACATTTTCTATTTCCATGCACCCATGATGAATGGTTTGTACACTGTGAATCTTGATGGATGTTCAGTCTATAACATTAATGCGAAAAGGCAACGTCCTAATGATTTGAATCCCACTTTTATTTGGCATTGTCGCTTGGGCCATATAAATGAGAAACGCATGGAGAAGCTCCATAGAGATGGACTTCTACACTCGTTTGATTTTGAATCATTTGAGACATGTGAATCTTGTTTACTTGGCAAAATGACAAAGGCACCATTCACAGGACAAAGTGAGAGGGCAAGTGAACCATTGGCACTGGTACATACTGATGTATATGGACCAATGAGCTCAACAGCCAGAGGTGGTTTTGGGTACTTCATTACTTTCACCGATGACTTTAGTAGATATGGTTATATCTACTTAATGAGGCATAAGTCTGAATCCTTTGAAAAGTTCAAGGAATTTCAGAATGAGGTACAGAATCATTTGGGCAAGACAATCAAGTATCTACGATCGGATCGTGGAGGAGAATACTTGAGCCTTGAATTTGGCAATCATCTAAAGAAGTGTGGAATTGTTCCACAGCTCACTCCGCCAGGAACACCTCAATGGAATGGGGTGTCCGAACGGAGGAATCGTACATTATTGGACATGGTGCGATCAATGATGAGCTAAACTGATCTCCCGTTAAGCTTATGGGGTTACGCTCTAGAGACAGCAGCGTTCACACTAAACAGGGTTCCATCAAAATCAGTGGATAAGACACCATATGAGATATGGACAGGGAAACATCCCAGTTTGTCTTTCCTAAAGATTTGGGGTTGCGAGGCTTATGTAAAACGTTTACAATCAGACAAACTCGCGCCTAAATCAGATAAATGCTTCTTTGTGGGGTATCCTAAGGAAACGAAAGGATATTATTTCTATAATCGGGAAGAAGGCAAAGTGTTTGTCGCCCGACACGGTGTTTTCTTGGAGAAAGAGTTCCTCTCAAGAAAGGATAGTGGGAGCATGGTGCAACTTGAAGAAATTCAGGAACTACCAGAAAATGCTTCAACATCCACACAACATGTTGAGCAAGATGTTGTTCAACAGGTTGAACAAGTTGTTGTTGAACCAGTTATAAAACCACAGGTTTCACGAAGGTCCGAAAGGATACGGCGTACACCTGCAAGGTATGCGTTAGTAACCACAGGACAACGTGAAATATTGTTGTTAGACAATGATGAACCTACAACCTATGAGGAAGCAATGGTGGGACCAGACTCTGAGAAATGGCTTGGAGCCATGAAATCCGAAATAGAATCCATGCATGACAATCAAGTTTGGAATTTGGTTGATCCACCCGATGGTGTAAAAGCTATTGAGTGCAAATGGGTCTTTAAGAAAAAGACAGATGTAGATGGAAATGTTCACATCTACAAGGCACGATTGGTGGCGAAAGGTTTTAGACAGATTCAAGGTGTTGATTATGATGAAACTTTCTCACCAGTCGCCATGCTGAAATCTATTCGGATAGTTTTAGCGATTGCTGCCTATTTCGATTATGAGATATGGCAAATGGATGTCAAAACAGCTTTCCTCAATGGAAATCTGGATGAGGATGTGTACATGACACAACCTAAGGGATTTGTCGATCCACAATCAGCTAAAAAGATATGCAAGTTACAGAAATCCATTTATAGGTTGAAACAAGCATCTCGGAGTTGGAATATTCGTTTTGATGAAGTGGTCAAGGCGTTGGGCTTTGTCAAAAACGAAGAAGAGCCTTGTGTATACAAGAAGACTAGTGGGAGCGCGCTGGTGTTTCTGATCCTATATGTAGATGACATATTGTTGATTGGGAATGATATTCCTATGCTTGAATCCGTTAAGACATCGTTGAAAAATAGTTTTTCAATGAAGGACTTAGGGGAAGCAGCATACATTCTGGGCATAAGGATCTATAGAGATAGATCAAAGGGGCTAATTGGATTAAGCCAGAGTACATACATTGACAAAGTGTTGAAAAGGTTCAACATGCAAGACTCCAAGAAAGGTTTCCTGCCAATGTCACATGGCTTTAATCTTGGCAAGAATCAGTGTCCTCAAACAACTGATGAGCGGAACAAGATGAGTGTGATTCCATATGCTTCGGCAATTGGATCTATAATGTATGCTATGCTATGTACACGTCCAGATGTTTCGTATGCACTTAGTGCAACAAGCCGATACCAATCAGATCCAGGTGAGAGTCACTGGATTGCTGTAAAGAATATCCTAAAGTACTTGAGAAGAACTAAGGATATGTTCCTAGTCTATGGAGGAGAGGAAGAGCTTGTCGTAAATGGTTACACCGATGCTAGCTTCCAAACCAACAAAGATGATTTTAGATCGCAGTCTGGATTTGTGTTCTGCCTGAATGGCGGCGCTGTGAGTTGGAAGAGTTCCAAGCAAGATACAGTTGCTGACTCTACAACAGAAGCCGAGTACATTGCCGCTTCTGAAGCAGCAAAGGAGGCTGTTTGGATAAAGAAATTTGTTTCTCAATTGGGTGTGGTGTCTAGTGCTCTCAGTCCTATGGATCTCTATTGCGATAATAGTGGGGCCATTGCGCAAGCCAAGGAGCCTAGATCGCATCAAAAGTCCAAGCACATTTTACGGCGGTATCACCTCATTCGCGAGATAGTGGATAGAGGAGATGTGAAGATATGCAAAATACACACGGATTTGAACGTTGCAGATCCGTTGACGAAGCCACTCCCTCAGCCTAAGCATGAGACACACATTAGTGCAATGGGTATTAGATACGTGCATGATTGACTCTAGTGCAAGTGGGAGACTGTTAGTGATATGCCCTAGAGGCAATCATAGAGATGATTGTATCACATACTATGTTTACATATTTATCTGATATTGTTCCTTGAAATAGATAACTCATTATTGGTTAATGAATATGTGATTCATTTATGAGACTCTTTATATTATATGTTGCTATTTCTAAAGGATCCCTGATCAAATATCATATGTGGAACAAATGATATTAAATGATCAGCACATGTATTGATTGATGATCATGTCTCATGGATCATGGTATGGAGATACCAAATTGATAATGTGGACACATGTTGGGGAACATGTTGTTGGATAGACCCGACATGAGACACTGCAAGAACTATTTGTGTAGTGCCATCAGTGGTCTCGATTAGTGTTGGTATAGAATTCTTAGACCTGAGATTATCATGGTTTCCAACATGTGTAGTGACTTACTTAGGGACTGCTAAACGCTATTCCGTAACTGGATAGTTATAAAAGTAGTCTTCGGGTGTGTTATGAAACATGTAGTGGGATATGAATAATCAAGATGGGATTTGTCCCTCCTATGGAGAGATATCTCTGGGCCCCTCGATGTTATAGATTATGGAAGTGCATGGCCATGCCAAAAGTGATTGAGGAGTCAATCGCAGGTTATATAATCTATCACAGGATCGAGTGAATGATTGAGCTATTAGAGGATGACACATATCTAGCCTTGAGCTTAATCGATATCGTGAGGCAAAGGGATTCATACAAGTAAACACTAAAGGTTCAGCCGATATGATCTTTATGTATGCTCGGTGGGTCAATACGTTCTGCTAGGGGCCGCTGTTGACACGTGGACCGAAAAGGAGTTTTTGGGTTGCACCGGAGTGTGCATGAACCTACAGGGTCGCACGCTTAAGGGGCCGGAATAAAGGGATTGGATGGAGATCCATTATGCGCTCAATTTCGGATAGGGATCCGAGTAGGACTCCTATGGGCCTTGGAGGCCCGGACTTGGTCCCTATACATACATGAGGGGGTGTGGCCGGCTGTATTAACAGATCACGCCACGTGAAACCCTAGCCGCGACTTCCCTCCACGAGCAAACCCTAGCCGCGCGCGGGTGCTAGCACATCTGCGCGTGGTGTTCCTTCCCTGGACGTGTGGATACCGGTGGAGGCGCCGCTGTCCTGCGGTGCTGATCGGCGTGGGAACACGGCGAGGAGAACGCACGAGGAGGAGAAGGTCAAGCAACTGCGATCGACTACTTCCTCTACATCGGCGCGCGCTACATCGCGAGGATTCCTTCGGCTCCTTAGCGCATACTTCCGCTGCACAGCGCGTCGAGTGGTAACGATCTATGATCTCATACTTGCATGGTTCCTGGTTTACGCGGTAGAAAAAATTTTGTTTTATGCTATCGTAGCCTACGCGTATCCCAACAATGGTCACATCACCAAGATAGGACGTTAACGTTAAAGGTTCAGCCGATATGATGGTTAAAGGTTCACAAATAAAGTTGAATTTGAGTTGTTTTATTGGTAGGTATATGTTTGAATCAAATTCTTACACTTAGCTATATAGTCACAATTTGAAAATTTTGAAAAATTTAAATGAACTTGTGCATTTCACACCATGGTGCCCCATATGGGTGTCCTCTCTCTATATATATATATGAATTGTGCTTGATTATGTGCCTCCTTTACTGTTTATTTGTATTTCTGTAGTGCTAGAAACATCAGAATTATTGTGCAGATGCTCTTAATTTTGTGGTTTAATTTACTTGGTTACAGCCAAACTGAGATCAAAAGTACCACTATTATTTAGTGCCAAATATCTGAACCGGCGCCTGCCAACTGTAATTTTTTGAAATGATATGCAGTATAAGTAGAGCACTATATAAGAATTTGGTTCAATTTATTAAGGGCAGCATCATATTTCAAAGAGTGGCATACTCTACTACAAAACTATCTTTGTCGACTCCATAATATAAAAGGTATAATCTTACTGTCATCAGCAGAGTATTCAATCATAAGTTTTACAGGAACTGAGAAGCCTACCGTGACCTAGGATCACCAATGTTTTAAAATGTGATGCCGGAAGAGACAAGGAGATATGTGATGCGAGAAGTTTTATAATGTGGGCTGGTATTCATCTCTTGATCCCCAAATTCTTAATTTTTTTACAGTTTATTTGTTCTGCTAATGCAAGAGATTTATATAAGCTGTGGCACAACAATTCGTATTCCAGGAAATGGATGTTCAATTATTTTTCTTTCTAATAGAAATGGAGGTTCACTTTACTTAAGGGATCAATTTTACCCTGAAATTTCAAAGGCCTTTAGAAGGATAATATGAACTGACATTAATATTGCACTTGGGACTGCTAGTTGTTGACCACTTGACTGTTCTAGGCAATCTGATATCAATATGGAATTTAAATTTGATAAGGTAAAATTCATTCTCTTCGGAGATCAATATGGAGGGTCAAGAATCAACATAGCTACATCATATTTGTGATAATTCAAACTATTTGGATTGGATATGAAATTTACTTATCGTAGATTTCTTTTATTCATAAAATATGCTAATTTTGTTTTTGCAGTTTGAGTAACCTTTATTTTGGTGACTACATGTAAAGTAAATCACTTACATGGGCTCTTTAATTATTAAATCTTTGCACGATCAAAACTGGATTTATCATCTTAGCTAGCCAAGCCCTGGAGGTACAGAGTAATCACTCTCCCCTAACTCTGGTGAAAATGACATTCTCTTCGCTCTCCATATTTATGCCCTCCAAATCGGTGATGGCTGGCCCTTCTATTCATTTTCATATCTAAGTTTTGAAATTACTCATGGATGAATCCATATATTGAATTTCTTTAGGGACTAGTGTTTGGACGGAGGCGGTGGCAGCGGGGGAAGTGGTGGGGGTGGGGGAATGGGGTGGGGGAGCGGGAGAGCGGGTGACAGAGGTCTGTTCACCGCGTAGACACCTACCGTCACTAGTGGCAGCGACGAGCGCACCTCCGTCACTGGTCGTGGCGACCAGCGGCGGCACCGAGCACGCTGGTGACGAGTGGTGGTGGTGGCGGGTGAAGTGGTTGGGGTGGGAGAATGGGGCGGGGAGAGCCGGGGAGCGGGCGATGGAGGTGAGTCCGCTGCGTGGACACCTCACGCTAGCGGTAGGGACGAGGGGCGGTGGCAGCTGGACATAGGCGGTTGGATCAGATCGGGAGGTTGTGTGGGGTTGTGAGTGGAGGGGCAGAAGCGCGATATCGCGCTGGGGTCACGGTAGAGGGTGGGAAGTACGTGGGGATAACCGGGAGCATTGGATTTTGTGATCGTACGGTTAGTATTGCGCGTGTCTATCAGCGTAGGCCTCACCGTCACCACTACACTTTTTTTATTTAAAGTAGTATATATTTAATCTTTATCGTTATAATTAAAACCAACCATGACCTGATGATATAAATAACTTTTTTTCTTCAATTGACGTGATAATTTCTATACCTTTCAGAGTGAACGTGGTGTTTTTTAAGCCATGTTTAGATAGATAGATATTCTTTTGTCTAAAAAAATATATGGGATTTTTGTTTCTAGCATTGACATCCAATTCGAAACCCATGTTGGGATGATGGACATATTGAAAGTTCAAGTGCCATTTGGTTTTGGTGATTAATGATAAATCCAATTATATGAGACTAATGTTTTTATAAGTATTTATTTTCCTAGTCTCATGTGGATACACTAGCACGGGATAGGTCATCTCAATCGGGCGGCAAGCCTCATCTGTGTCGGGAAGGACTCCCGACGCTAACCCAAAGGTCACTGATGTGAGAAGTTATCTCAATCGGGCATTTGGCCATCACATATGTCTGTTATCTCAATTCGGGCTAATAATAAAGCTCGTCACAGATAGGTTTGACCCAGCAGATGAGTCAAACTATGTTAGGAAAGGCGCCCATCACGGATGACAAATCTTAATCAGACTGACCGTAAAGCCCATCACGGATGAAGATATCTCAATTGGGCCTTTGAAAGAGCCCGTCACGGATGGAAGCTATCTTAATCGGGCTAAGAATAATGCCCGTCACAGGTAGGTTTGACCAAACAGATGAGTCAAACTTGGTTAGGTTCGACACCCGTCACGGATGACTAATCTCTATCGATCTTATCCTTAAGCCCGTCACGGATGAGTTCATCTGTATCGGTCTATATTTTAAGCCCATCACAAATGAGTATACTAACAAAAAAATAAAAAAAAAATTTGCTCGCATCATGCGTTTGCTAGCAATGCCTGCTACAAAATGACAGAAGCAGATATATATATTCCCTTTTCTAGCAATCCCATTCACAGAGTCATTCACAAATCAAACATCCAGTACTGCCACATTCACACATCCATTCACATATATGCCATTCATAGCAATTCACAAATAAAACATATATTCAGTGATTATACCTATTCACACAGCCATTCACATATACCATTCACATCCATCCAGCGAATGCATCTTCAAGAGTTAAGCATCAAAACCTGCAAAACCAACTTATAAGTTGGAATAAATTTATATATAATTAGCATTGCAAGTATATACAGAAACATCAGACCGTAGTGTATTACATAAAATATATACATAAATGTACGACCATTGGAAAATCTTTTTTTGGGAAGTCTTTTTTTGTGACCGAGTGTGGGTTGCCCTGCCTTATGCCTCCTGTCTTTTTTCATGTATTGGTCCCATGCGTCGTTTAAGGCAGCTTCGATCATGGACCAATCGTATACCTTCATATCAATTCTGGAGCTAAGATAGTATACCAAACTCCACTTCGGCACTAAGACCAGAAGAATCCAATGGCTCCTGCAAAATTAATATATTGCAAGTTAAATACTAAAGCTATACACGTCGTGGATTTGCATCTAATTAGGGTACACACTTACTGTTGATTATAGACACACATAATGAACTCTTTGTCCTGATGGGCCCATAAGCAGTCCTTGATATATTCTACCATGTTTTCTCGATCGCTACTCAAATTTGACACGTTGATGACAACTGGGTCGAGTAAGGCAACATGGGTGCATGCCTATGGATATGCTTCTAAGTTAACCTACAAGCAAGACAAAGACTCGTATAACATAATATATGGATTGTTATTACCACAATTTGTACGCAACAATACTTACAAGGAGTAGCACTTAAGGAGATTGGTGTCCATCGCTCACAGCCTGTAGAGGTCCCATAGATCTGAAAAGTCCACGGAAATAAAGCCTTCTGGCCCGAGAAATGGTTGTCTATCGTGAAGGCCCGTCATGGAGGTCTCTCTATGCTTCCTCTTTGTGTTGGACTTCTCCATGTAGTACCCGTGCAACTCCTTGCAAGCAAGGCCCATCTTGGCTAATGTGTCGTCTCCGACTAATGGCATACCTAATGTGAAGATGGTCGGAGCCGTAGGACGACCTGGCGCCTTGCCCAGAACTAGCTTCTTTGGAGCTAGAAGCATATGTTGCAGCTTTTCTCTCCCCCTTCTAGTATCTTTTTTACGAGTTTCATGCTGTGGTGGAGAAGATTGCGCCTTCTTGCTCTTTTTGGCAGGAGGGGGATTGTGCACCCTGCTGTTGACCTCCAAACCCTCGTCCCCAAAATCTGTATCATATTTCAAGTGGAGACATTCATCTTCTTCAATGGCAGGAGGGGCAGATATGAGATTTGGAGCGGGTCTTGGCGGCTGACGAGTACTTGGTGCAGCAATATTTGACCTAGGAACCATATCTATCTCAATGAGGCCCTTCGACCATTGGATAAAGGTCCCACGTGCAGCTCCTAGGGTCAAAACCTTGTTTTTTGGTGGATGGGGCAGAGTGAAGTTGACCCATTCGGGCTTGACTAAGTCCACTTGAACTTTAGCATGCCCGGCTAGGGTGGATATCGAGCTGGCTCGGCTCAGTTCAGCTCGGCTCGGTCTGGCTCGTTAGGATAACGAGCTAGCTCGACTCGGCTCGTTATCCTAACGAGCTGGGAACCCAGCTCGGCTCGGCTTGTTAGATAGCTCGAGCCAACTCGTTTAGCTCGCGAGCTAGCTCATCCAGAACTTGGTAGGAGTAACTGCGACCGTAGGTGCCCGCACCTCATCCTCGTCTTCCATGAGGCCTCGACGGTTGTACGTTGCTACCTCGAGCCCTCCAGATGGTGGTGGTGCACGGCAGTAGGACGAGAAGGAGAGATCCAAAAGAGGGACAACCGGATGATGCCAGCAAGCGGCGACGACGGCAGCGCACTCGTGCAACTAGAGACTTGGGGAAAGACGCTAGGTGCTGCACGGAGAGGCGATGGCATGCGGTGTTGCGTGAGCGCGGCTGTGCTTTGATGCGCCACCATGGCGCCATGCGCGGATGCACACTTGTGGCTACGCCGCCACCATGTTGTGGATAAGATCGAGGGAGACTAGTGCTGCAAGGGTTTACTACTTTGCTGTGTGACGGACTGACGGTGGGACTTGTATAGCCTATGGACTAATGGACTTGATTTGCTTGGACGTGGTCACGTGGATGTGTGATGGGTTGGTGGCTGGGCTGGTTTAATGGGCTGCTCGGTCCATCATGCCTCCAACTCGTTTGGCTCGTGAGCGGCTCGCGAGCCAGCTCGAGCTAGCTCATTATAGCTAACGAGCTAAATTCCTAGCTCAGCTCGTTAACAATTCTCAACGAGTCGAGTCGAGCTGAGCCGAGCTAGTTATGAGTCGAGAGAGCTAACGAGTCACGAGCTTTTCATCCAGCCCTATGCCCGCCCATCAGTTGCGCCCCATGCACTTGAGTTTCCGGTGTAGGCTTGAACACAAGACCCTCAGCGGCAGTAACTGTAAGTGTTGGTGTCACCCTAACGACAAGGGTGCACTTTGTGGGTCCCTACGATAAATTTATCCATGTTCTTAATTTATCCATGTTGTTAGTTTTACCGTTATGTGGTCGACTATGGCAGCGACTGGTGGTCGTTCTTCTGCCACCTCAATTGATGCGCAACTGCTACGCCTTTGCGTGGGGCTCGCATCTACTCTAGGAGCGGCGATGGGGTCGGTGTTTTGTTGCTGGAGCTCACCCCTGATGCGTGCCTCCACCAGTTCCAACTTCTCATCGAATTCAGAGCTCAGCTAGGCTCTGATCTGCTCCCTAAGCTGATCCTTGAGGTGTGCTTCTTTCTCCGCCTTTGTCAGCTTGTTCTTCTTGTACTGCCACGCGTATTGGGGAAACCTAAGCTTCCATGGAATATTGGAGCCAACGCCCCTTGTCCGTCCATGGTGTTCTTCGGTTCCCAACGCTTTCGTGAGGATGTCATCCTCACGTCTTTGTGAGCAGACCTCTTGCAAGGACGGTCTCTCGCTTCTAATGTTGATCTATGGTACAGTTAAGGTTGGGTTAATTCAAAACTTCGATAGAAACAAATTAAACATTTTCGAAATATTGAACTTACTATTTTCTGGTAAACTTGTTAATCTTCGGCATTTGGGAACGTAATTGTTCCATCGCTGTTCTTCTTGCCCCTTGCCCGGTTGTCCGGGATATCAGCAAATGGAGGTGGGGTGTTAGATTCCGTAGCAATGTCATCTTCCCTTTGCCATTCCTCTTGCTTCGCGATGTATCCTCTGGCACCAAGCCGGTGCAGGTGAAGGTTTCTTGCCTGCAGCGCCCTATAGGCCTCACTTTTTGCCCGAGACTCAAGGGTTGATTTGGTAGCATAAAACTACTCCCACACGAGAGAGGTGATAAACGGGTATTTCCTATATGGTGTTGGCTGGACGGGGTTGAGGACGTACTCACCGACCAGCGTTGTCTTGACATTTTTCCAACAGTTACCCATCTTTTGGATAGCACGATGCTTGAGTCTTTCCTCGTCCTCTTCGAGGTAATCGAAGCTAAGCTGGAACTGCTTCCAAGCTTCATCCTTTTCTGCCTGGGGGACAAGATCGATGTGGTCGACCAAAATGGTGAAGTGCCACCTCCCTAGCACTCTGCATATCGATCTGAACTTCTTAACATCTTTGGCAGGAGACACCGGGAATCCTAGAGCGTCGACCTCTTTTATGGTGTATATTTCCTTATGAATCCTATTTTGGGACCTAGGGTTCTGGGTTGATGTGGTCCCACTAGTATTCTGTGACATGGGTTCGCCTTGCTGGGACAATTTCGAAATAACTGGTGTATGACAAGAAGTAAAAAAAGCATTACTATGTCACTAAAAGTATACAAAATACACTTAATGTTGGCAGTATGCCATGAGACCTTTAGAACGGACCTACCGAAACTAGCCAAGTAGGAAGGACTCGGACTCAAGGCGCCAACAGCCCGTCGGGGCGAAGTCCCATGGCGAAGACAACGGGGTGAAGGGAGCAGAAAGCGAAGAGTCGCACCGGGTCCCTGCCGGTCTGGGCGAAGGTTGCATGGCGAAGGCGTACGCCGAAGGAGGATAGCTTCGCCAAGCTGGGCCCGATCCAAGAAGGCTTAGTGGGCCAGCCCAATCACCCCGACCTACTGACCAGCGGGCCTATAGTCACCAGATGGCCCATTAAAGGCCCACATATCTTAATTACATTGAATACCCGTGTAAGTGTCCCTTTCGTAAGGGTGACCATGTAAATTCCCCTGTAATAGCCCTAAACCCTAATAGGGGGATCTGTAGTGGGATTATAAATAGCCCCCTAGGGCCGTGTAAGAGGGGATCTGGAGAAAATCCTAAAATTTAATACATTTTACTTTCCCAACAATCGTTGAGTATCCACGTCCTTCGACGTATGCAGTTGTCGTTTCAACAACAGCTGGCGCCGACCGTGGGGACCTCCGAGCGAAACCACTGAGAGCGAATGCCACCGAGGAAGGTCTCAAAGGAGAGGGTCGCTAACCCAAAGGAAAGTGTAGCGGAAGAGGCGATGGCCGCCGAAGAAGGGGCAGAACCTTCGGCGCCCGCCGTCGAAGCTGGGGCGGTGTTGTCGGCTTCGGCGCTCGCGCCGTAACCGCTGCCTTCGGCCCCGGCTACTTCGGCGGAGCAGGTGCCGGAGATCCCTTCGGCAAGTCAACTAACTTCAACCACACTCGCTGCTGTGCAAGCCGACCTCAACCTCGAGGCGCAAGCCGAAGTCGGCATGGAAGCCATGCGGCAGAACATGACGCGACTCCAAGACATGCTTCGCCAGATGCAAGAGCAACAGCAAGCATACGAAGCAGCACGGCAAGCCAAGGTTGCTTCGGCCCCAGTCCTCCAGTACTCGGCAGGCTACATCCCGCCTCAAGCCTACCAGCAAGTGCCGGTACAAGCCCCTCCGACACAAGCCGCGCAAGGACCGATGTACTTCCCCGGGCATCCTTCGGCCGCAGCAGCGCACTCGCTTCCTGGCGTGCGGCCGCAGGTTCGACCGGCTGTGGTCTAGGTGCACCCCTCACCACCCAGTCAAATGTCACAAGTGATGGCGGAGGGGGCTTCGGCCCTGCAAGCACAGCTTCAAGCTTTCCTTCAGCAACTCAATCAACCCCACAACATCTCAAGCACAACCCCTTCGACACAACCGGAGGGGGGCACCAGCCAGAGCACACCCGGGTGGCTGCCGTCGAACCAACCCAGGCCGGGGGCTTCCCCTTAGAGTCAAGGGCCTCAGTTCGACTTCTACAACACCACCCAAGTGCCACCGTTCAGAACCGAGCCACCGAACGCTGTAGCCCAGCCACACGCGCAGGCTATGACTTCGCCTTTCGCCATGCCGTATCCGTAGCCGAGCGGGCCCTCGCAGCAAGGCGTCATGTGTAAGGCAGCCAGCGAAAAGGGGTTGCCGCTGAGCGGGGGAATCAAAACCCGTCCAATCCCACCTCAGTTCAAATTCCCACCCGTTCCACGGTACTCGGGCGAAACGGACCCAAAAGAGTTTCACTCTATCTACGAGTCCGCGATCGAAGCCGCTCACGGCGACGAGAATACCAAGGCGAAGGTAATCCATCTCTCTCTAGACGGCATCGCCCGTTCTTGGTATTTCAATTTACCATCTAATAGCGTATACTCATGGGAGCAATTGCGCGATGTCTCTATCCTTAATTTTCGAGGCACCTATGAGGAGCTGAAGACGCAGCAACATTTGCTCGGCATTCACCAAAGGCCAAGCGAATCAATACAGGAGTACATGCGTCGCTTCGGCCGATGCCAAGTTCAAGATATAACAGAAGCATCCGTCATCAACGCCGCTTCGGTCGGGCTGCTCGAAGGCGAACTCACAAGGACGATCGCCAACAAGGAGCTGCAAACTCTCGAGCACCTGCTTCGCATCATCGATGGGTCCGTAAGGGGCGAAGAGGACTCCAAGCGAAGGCAGGCAATTCAAGCTGAGTACGACAAAGCCTCCATCGCCGCTGCCCAGGCCCAGATGCAAGCGCAGGTCGCCGAACCGGCTCCCCCCACCGTTCGCCAACCCCAGCCAGCGAACCTGGGGAAGCCACTGAGACAAGGCCAAGCTCCCATGACTTGGAGGAAATTCAGGACTGACCGTACAGGCAAGGCTGTGATGGCTGTCGAAGAAGTACAAGCCCTCCGCAAGGAGTTTGACACCTAGGAGGGTGGCAGCCACCAGCAGCCTGTTCGCAAGAAGGTCAGAAAGGACCTCTATTGCGCCTATCATGGGCGATCTTCGCACACCACCGAGGAGTGCCGAAACATTCGTCAACGAAACAACGCTCAAGAACCAAGGCCGCATCAAGGCGCCGCTGTCGAAGCGCCTCGCGAGGCGGCCCGAGAGCAGTCACCCCGAGCCGAACAGCACCAAGACATGCAGCGCAGAATCATCCAGGTGATTACAAGGGCCTATCCACCAGTTCAACCGTCAAAGCGGCATAAGAAGTTGCAGCTGCGAATGGTGCATAACATCACTGCCACAGGCGAAGGGGTCCCGAAGTACTTGAACCAGCAAATTTCTTTTGGGCCAGAAGATGCCGAAGGAGTGCTGTTCCCGCATCAAGACCCCCTGGTAATCTCGGCCGAGGTAGCCGGCTTTGAAGTTCAGCGAATTCTGGTCGATGGAGGTAGCTCAGCCGATGTCATCTTCGCCGATGCATACACCAAGATGGGCTGCCAACCCTGTCCCTCACCCAAGCGCCGGCCTCGCTTCGCGGCTTCGGCGGTGAGGCAGTTCAAGTTCTCGATCAGGCACGGTTGATGGTTGCTTTCGGTACGGGCGAAAACAGGTGCGAAGAGCAGATACTGTTCGACGTGGTCGACATTCCATATAGCTACAATGCCATCTTCGGCCGTGCAACCTTGAACAAGTTCGAAGCCATCTCCCACCACAATTATCTCAAGCTCAAGATGCCCGGTCCGGCAGGGGTAATCATCGTCAAGGGGCTTCAACCTCCAGCTATGTCAAAAGGCGACTTGGCCGTGATTAACAGGGCAGTACACAATGTGGGGGCCGAACCGCATGTCAAGCGCGTACCGAAGCCAGCCCGTCATGGGAAGGTGATCAAGGTGCAAGTAAGCGAGGCTGTCCCGGCAAAGTTCGTCTAGCTGGGGGGCGATCTGGGCGAAGAGGAAGCTAGGAAAGTCCTAGAAGTACTCAGGAAAAACATCGACATCTTCGCCTGGAACCCCAGCGAAGTGGGGGGTGTTTCGATAGAACTCATCATGCAGCACCTGGCGGTCAAGCCAGACGCCAAGCCAAGAAAGCAGAAGCTGCGCAAGATGTCCGCTGATCGCCAAGAGGCAGCGAAGGCCGGGGTGATCAAGGAGATCGACCACCCGGAGTGGTTGGCGAACCTAGTTTTGGTGAAAAAGTCGAACGACAAGTGGCGCATGTGCGTCGATTTCACGGATCTCAACAAGGTGTGCCCAAAGGACGACTTCCCCTTGCCGCGAATCGACCAGCTTATTGATTCGACGGCTGGCTGCGAACTCATGAGCTTCTTGGATGCTTACTCCGGCTATCACTAGATCCACATGAATCCAAACGACATCGCCAAGATAGCCTTCATCACGCCATTCGGCACTTTCTGCCGCCTCAGGATGCCTTTCGGCCTGAGGAACGCCGGAGCAACCTTCGCCAGGCTAGTGTACAAGGTGCTTCACAAGCAGCTAGGGTGAAATGTGGAGGCCTATATCGACGACATCATCGTAAAGAGCCGCAAGGCTTTCGACCATGCGTTCGATTTACAGGAGACCTTCGACAACTTGCGCGCGACGGGTATGAAACTAAACCCCGAGAAGTGTGTTTTTGGAATTCGCGCGGGCAAGTTGTTGGGTTTTCTTGTCTCTGAAAGGGGTATCGAGGCGAACCCCGAGAAAATTGATGCCATTCAGCAAATGAAGCCACCATCGAGCGTACGCGAATTACAAAAGCTCGCAGGCTGAATTGCGGCACTCAGTCGTTTTCTCTCGAAAGCAGCCGAAAGGGGCCTGCCATTTTTTAAGACCCTCCGGGGCGCAGGAAAGTTTAGCTGGACCCCCGAATGCCAGGTCGCATTCGATGAGCTAAAGCAGTATCTGCAAAGCCCACCTGCCCTGGTCAGCCCAACCCCAGGAAGCGAAATGCTGCTATATCTAGCGGCTTCACCAGTGGCAGTCAGTGTAGTCCTTGTCCAAGAGACAGAGTCAGGACAGAAATCAGTATACTTCGTCTCCGAAGCCCTAGCGAAGACAAGGTACATTGAGATGGAAAAGCTTACTTACGCCCTAGTGATGGCTTCGCGCAAACTCAAGCACTACTTTCAGGCCCACAAAATCACTGTGCCATCACAGTATCCTCTGGGCGAAGTACTCCGGGGCAGGGAAATCTCTGGTAGACTCAGCAAGTGGGCAGCAGAGTTATCCCCCTTCGACCTGCATTTCGTTGCGCGCACCGCTATCAAATCCCAAGTCCTAGCCGATTTCGTGTCCGAACGGACATCGGCATCCGCCCCCGAACCTCAGCCCGTCGAACGGCCTTGGATAATGCACTCCGATGGCTCGTGGTCGCACATGGGGGCGGGCGCCTCACTTCACCAGGGGGCGTGCCGATTCGGTATGCCGCAAGGCTGCAGTTCGACACAACCAACAACACGGCAGAGTACGAAGCGGTGCTGCTGGGGTTAAGAAAGGCGAAAGCATTGGGGGTTCGGCGCTTGCTTATCCGAACAGACTCCAAGCTGGTGGCGTGTCATGTTGATAAGTCTTTTGAAGAAAAAGACGAAGGGATGAAAAGATATTTGGAGGCTATTCGATCTATGGAAAAATGCTTTGCCGGGATAACGGTCGAACACTTACCTAGAGGCCAGAATGAGGAAGCAGACACCCTTGCGAAATCTACCGCCTGCGGGGGACCGCACTCACCAGGCATCTTTTTCGAGATCCTGTATGCACCAAGCGTGCCCGCGAAAACTCTGGATATCATGGTCATTGACCAGACAGATCCGGGCGAAGACCCAGACAACTGGCGAACTCCGTTCGTAAAGTACCTCAAGGATGGTTGGCTCCCAGAGGATGAGGCAGAAGCGCAGCACTTACAAATCAGAGCCAGGCAATACAAGCTGGTCTCAGGGCAGCTATATCGCTCTGGAGTACTCCAACCTTTGCTCCGATGCATCTCCTTCGCCGAGGGCAAGGAGATGGTGAAGGAAATACACCAGGGGCTGTGCGGTGCACACCAAGCTGCGCGACCAGTTGCCTCCAAGGTGTTTCGCCAGGGAGTATATTGGCCCACTGTGCTCAAAGTTTGCGTTGAGCAGACCAAAAAGTGTGAAAGCTGCCAACGACACGGCCGAAGCCAGACTGCACCACAATATAAGTTGCAGCCCATTGCACCGGTCTGGCCTTTCGCCAGGTGGGGGCTGGACATCGTTGGCCCGTTCCCGGTGGCGCGAAATTAATTTCGCAATTGTAGCCATTGAGTACTTCTAGTGTTGGGTCGAGGCCGAACCACTTGGCGCGATCACTTCGGCGGCAGTACAGAAGTTTGTCTGGAAAAACATTGTTTGCCGTTTCGGAGTACCGAAGGAGTTCATCACGGACAACGGCAAGCAGTTCGACTCTGACAGGTTCAGAGAAATGTGCGAAGGATTAAACCTGGAAATCAGGTTCGCTTCGGTCGCGCACCCACAGTCGAATGGGGCGGCCGAGCGCACAAATGGCAAGATCTTGGAGGCGCTCAAGAAAAGGCTTGAGGGGGCGGCGAAGGGAAGATGACCAGACGAGATGCTGTCTGTCCTTTGGGCCCTCCGAACAACTCCCACAAGGCCAACCAAGTTCAGCCCGTTCATGCTCCTCTATGGAGACGAGGCGATGACCCCAATGGAGCTAGGGGCTAACTCACTAAGGGTGATGTTCTCTGGGGGTGAAGAAGGGCACGAGGTGTCGCTCGAACTCCTTGAGGGGGTACGAGTCGAAGCACTAGAACACATGCGGAAGTACGCCACAAGCACTTGGGCCACCTAGAACAAAAAGGTTCGCCCAACAGAGCTCTTACCCGGCCATCTTGTCGTGAGGAAGAAGGCGAACCCCGTAGCGGTCGGGAAGCTTGAGTCAAAATGGGAAGGGCCATATCTCATCAAGCACAGGTCAAGGACGGGCTCTTTTCGCCTAGAAACACTAGAAGGCGAGGAGTTCGATCACTCCTGGAACGCCGTCTCTCTTAAGCGATTCTATATTTAGAAAGGGTGGCACCCTATTCGCCAAAATGTAAAAATGTACATACCACCATGTAGCTTTTTCGTCATCTGCCATTTTGTAAGCCTTCCGGTACAAAAATACAAAAAAAGGAGAAAATAAGAAAAAAAAACTGGACGTAGGGCTATTATCCACACTGGAGGTCTGAACCAGTACAAAGTTCTTTTGTCTTTCGCCTTTTTTCCTAGTGTGCATGACAATTCGTGGAAAAACCCCAAGGCAAACGCCCGATCAGCGGAAACGCTAGGGGGGCGAGACAAATCGGTCGAAGCATCGCTCGCCGAACGTTGAAACCGCGACAGCTTGTTTCGAAAAGTAACTAAACCAAACACCGTTATAGTCGATCTACACCAAAAACGGGCGCCGCTGTTAACGCGGAGTTCCAAAGATCGACAACGGAAGATGAAAGCTGAAAAGTCAGCAGACCTATTTCGCTGATATACGCAAAGGGGCCGATATATTCCGGCCCAACGAAAGCACGAAAGGTGACAATGCAAAAGTAGCGAAAAGGAAGTAAAAGCACACCTTTATTAACTTCAGGAAAGTAATCGAAAAGTATATATCGTACAACATGGTACAGGCGAAAGGAATTACATCTTCGCTTACAAGTAAATTACATCTTCACTCCCGAAACAACTACTACTTTCAAAGGAGTGATTTGGCGAACAGGGTTCGTCGTCACTACTAATGTTGTAAACTACCCTAAGGGGGGAAGGGGGCGAAACAAGAGAAAGACTATAGCGGTGTCGGGCGATCGCCTCCTGCCGATCGGTCCGTCGATGATTTCGCTAGAAGCGAGCCATGCCCTCCAGGCGCGCCACATGGACACGATCGTAGCCCTCCGGTGTTCGCCCGGGATGGGTTCGCATCCAGTTAGCAACGTTCACAACTTTGTAGTTGTTGCCGTTAATCATCATCTCGCGGTAAAAAGGTCGAAGCAGGTAACGGGCCTTTGGCAAATTCTTTACCGCAACAAACTTCTCGTTCTTACTTCACCAATCCCCAAAGGGGGGCCAAATGCACAGCTTTTGGCATAGGCCCTGCAAGAAGCGGGGAAGTCATATGGAGAAACACAGAAAGCGAAATTGGGACGCATAAATCGGGCGAAAAGATTATGTGAAACAGCGCGAGTACAAAAAAAACAAATCGAACACGTTGGCGAAAATTATTGTATATTCCAAGCATTAAGAGGTTCTACATTAAAGTGGGCCATCGGCCATATTTACATTGTTCGCCCTATACGGCAAACATCAAAAGTAAAAAACAAAGATTTACAAAAAATGGGCGGAGGGCCTCACACCTCTGGGTGGTCTTGGGCTCCACCTCCGCCCTCTTCCGCTGGCTCTTCGCCTTGATCCGCCGCTTCTGTCTTCGCCAGCTGCTCAAGCAGGCGGGCCTTGGCAGCAGACCGGCCGTCTTTCTGCCAGAACTGCTTGCGCCAGGCGTGGAGTGCTGGCGAAATATCCTGGGCGCTCACCTCCCAATCCCCCTTCGCGAAGTCGGGGAACTGGGCGATATGCTCGCACCTGGATTGCTGCAGCAGGCCCAGGGCGAAAGTTGCCGACACGCGCGCACAGCAATCGTCGTACGCCGTCGCACAATCCGAAACGGCGCAGCCAGCCTACTAGGTCCACTCGCAGAACTCGAGTGCGGAGGCGTTTTCGCCCGGAACACCCCGCGCTTTCGCCCCCATGTCGGTAAGCACAAGGCGAAGAGTGCGGCAGGCAGTCTTTGCAGATTCAGTTGTCCTCGCCGCCTCCGGTGCAAGGCGTTGGGCCTTCGCCTCCGTCCTATCCACCTCCTGACGAAGAGCCTCCATCTTCGGCTCCGTCAGGTTGTAATAATCGGTGAGGGCGGCGGAATGCCCCCGCTCCTTCTCCAGCTCGGCCTTGAGGCGATCGATTTCCGCCTTCGCCTCGCTGCCCTTATCCAATTCGGTCTGGAGGTGCTTGTTTTCCACCTTTGCCTCCCGGAGGGACCGAGCAAGGCCCTCCATATCTAGGCTCTTGCGGCCCAGTTCGTCGTCCTTGGCCCGGAGACGGTTCTTCAGGCCATCAAGGCGAGCCCGCATTGTGCGCTCCGTCGAACAGTGGGCCACAAGGATATGGCAAAAACAAGAGAAAATGGTGGCAAATGGTAAGCCAGGATGTCAAAAACAGCGACACAAAAAGAGAACATAAAATAAAAAGAAGTTAACTTACCCGAACCGCCAGGCTCTTAACGGCGGAGCAGCCCTCGTCGAACTCGTTAAGTTCGGCGAAGAGGCTAGGGCCACCAGCCGAAGCGACGATATTGCTCACCCCCTCAACGAAGGGAATGAGCTCCGCCCGGGTCTCGAAGTCGCCGGGGGCGAAGCGGGGCGGCGCCTGGGAGTAATCGGAGCCGAACGTCTCGGCCATCTTCTTACCTTGTCGAGGGCAAGCGGCGAAACGATCGGCCGGTGAACAGGGCTATTAAAAACCCGGGCGAACAAGCCGAAGCTCCAGCCCCGCCCGCTGCTTCAAGGGTGGTCGTCAGACCCTGGCTTCGCCCGGCAGGGGAAGTGGGTGACATTAGCGATGGTGACGACCCCCTTTTTCCGGGGCGCCCTCTTAGCAGGTTCCCTCGCCGCCTTAGTCGCAGCGATCGCAACCAAGGCCTTCGCCCCCTCCACGTCTTTGCGGCGAAGGGGGGAGGAGACCGACTCCGCCCCGGTCTCGACGTGCTCCGGGCTGAGAGTCGGAGTGTAGCCGCGCGTCCCGGAGCGGCCGTCGCCAGCCTCATCCGCGACCTCTTCAGTCGTGAACTCGGTCTCCCCCGCGTCCTCCTGCTATTCGACGCCGTCCACATCATCGATGTCGGAGTCGGGGGAGGCAGGGGCCTTTCGCTTGCGGGGGGTGAACTTCACTTGCCCCAGCAAGCGTTTTTGGGACAAACCCGCTTTGCCATCAGCCTTGAATGGCTTCGTCCTAGCGGGAAGCTCGACGACGTAGACCCGGTTCGCCCGGCCAGCTGCTTGTCGGGTTAACAACTGGCTGTACTCAGTGACCGACACGTCGCCGATCAGCTTGCGGGCTTCGGTGTCGGCATGGGCAAGGGTCAACACTGAAAAAAGGCAGGCTGTTACATAAGAGGCTGAACAAACGAAAGAAACAAAGAGGAGTATACGAACTTACCATTTGCCCCGGCGGGCATGACAAGTTTTGGCAGGCCGTCGACCTCTTCGTCTCGATCAATTTCGACTTGCCACGATTGGGAGAGGGGGCATACGCGAAGCATGCAAAACTCCTCAACCAAATCACGGCAACTCAGCCGGGCGTAAACCTTGCGGAGCAGGGTGAACCGTGCCTCCAGAGCACCGCTGACGATGACTCTTGGCTTCCATACTAGTGAAATCACCCCGCGCCGCTAGCGAAGGGCTTTCGCCGCTTCGAACCCAGCCTCGAAGGGGATGGAGTGGTAAAACCACTTCGCCATCCAACGGCGATCCCACTTTGACATTGCGGTGTTGACCGACCACAAGTTGGAGCGCTCGGGGCGAACATTAAAGTTCACACTCCCGAACGCCGTCTTCTTGGTCCCGGCAGGGGTGACCACCGTCTTCGAGCTTACGGTGGCCGTGAAGATAGCGCCGAAGAGCTCGGCGCTGGGCTCGAACCCAGCGGTCCGGCATGCCCAATAAAAAATGTTGATGCGGACCAGAGACGAAGGGCTCAGTTGGGGCAGCTCCACCTGAAAAAGGCGAAGAATTTCCGGCAACAGTATGTTGCATGGAAACCGAAGACCAGCCTCGAAGAACACGGCGAACACGACCGTCTGGTGTTCGCCGGGCTTCGGCACTTCGGCATCACCGGGTGCGAACGCCCGCCCCTCCGCCACCAGGCCCGAGGCAACCATCCTTGCCAGCTCATCCTCGTCTATGAGCGAAACCCCCAGACACGCGGTGGTATCTTCGTCGATGTGGCTAGGGTCGGGACCTATCGTGGAAATGGGGTTCGGCTTGCGTGGGGCCATGGCGAAGCGAGTGTGGACTAGCGAAGAGGGCTAGCTGGCGAATGGGGTCGTTCAAGTCAGAGGGCCGTGAGTGAAAAGTTGAGGAGAGAGCGCCTGCGGTGAAAATGACGAGGGTAACAACGGCGAAAAGAGGGAAGTAAGAATATATAGCTTACCAGGCGACGTTTCGCCTTCCCAGCCAATCAGGAACGGCCACGTGACACGGGGTAGGCGAAACGGTAAAATGCCATGGACCAGGCCGCGTAGTAGCGGGCCCTCGGGAAAAGGCTCATCACTGTTCACTACGGCCCAATGGAACAGTAAGGGCAACTTCGCTGTTTACGAAAGGCGAAGTCCCATCACTGTCCATTTGGGCCCAGTCAAACAGTAAAGATAGCTTCGCTACTCGCGGGAGGCGAAAGCTATACGTGAAAATTTTCGCAAAAACACATATAATACACACATTCTTTGCAGGAGCAAAAGACAGGTTTCGACAGGAGCATCGGTCGAAAGGGGACGCCTCATACCATACTACATGGTTTGCATGGTCTCGGCCGAAGCTCCTATCTCACCCTTGCCCGTGAGGGGCTTGTTGGCAGTATGCCATGAGACCTTTCGACCGGACCTACCGAAACTAGCCAAGCAGGAAGGACTCGGACTCAAGGCGCCCAAGCCCCATGGTGAAGATAACGGGGTGAAGGGAGCAGAAAGCGAAGAGTCGCACCGGGTCCCTGCTGGTCTGGGCGAAGGCTGCATGGTGAAGGTGTACGACGAAGGAGGATAGTTTCGCCAAGCTGGGCCCGATCCAAGAAGGCTCAGTGGGCCAGCCCAATTGCCCCGACCTACTGACCAGCGGGCCTATAGTCACCAGATGGCCCATTAAAGGCCCACATATCTTAATTACATTAAATACCCATGTAAGTGTCCCTTTCGTAAGGGTGACCGTGTAAATTTCCCTGTAATAGCCCTAAACCCTAATAGGGGGATCTGTAGTGGGATTATAAATGGGCCCCTAGGGCCTAAAAGGGGATCCGGAGAAAATCCTAAAATTTAATACATTTTACTTTCCCAACAATCATTGAGTATCCACGTCCTTCGACATATGCAGTTGTCATTTCAACAACACTTAATTATATCACTTAGTCACATGTATATCTAAATTACCCTAAAAATTCATTAAAATACTCTAAGTTACCACAAACTTACCCTAAATACCCTAAAATACCCTAAATACCCTAAAATACCCTAAAATACCTAAAATTCACTTAAATATATTAAAGTTTCTTAATTTATCAAAAAATGACAGAATATGAGGTACTGGAAGTACGAAGGTGTCTTGAGCGGTTTCGTGAATGCACTAACTCGATCAAACCAACTTTGAATCCTCAACACCTGATATTCCGTGATGATTTGATAACCTAGGTGCTATCTACACCAAAATCCATCATCCATCATCCATATATAAAAATGCATCTCTAACTAAATTCATCACAAGTCCACAAATATCCACAAATTCATCACTGTAAAACATCTCTAGCTAAATTCATCACAAATGCATCTCTATCTAAATTCATATATGTTGACATAAAAACATGACGGCCTAGGAGATCTGCTTAGCTCCAGTGCAGGTCCAAAATATTAATGAGAAGTGGGCGTGCCAGTCAGTTTGATCCTGCAACTGACAAGATATATAAATTGAAGATCATCAAAGAACCGATCGGCTGACAAGCCGATGGAGTAGTTCCAGCCAATGCTGATATTAGCCGATATCGAGTATAGATCTTGATACTTGAGTAAATAATGACATAAAGATAATCGGCTGATGAAAATGATATATAACAATAATATAATCCAGTAGCAATAAATCGGCTAGTAATGATAGATTGAATAAGAACTCATCCGAAGGTTGAAGCATTCATCGGCTGGAGGTCCGATGTTAATAAATCCAAATGATTAGATGAACAGAGAAACCTTTGTTGCGATCGGCTAAATCCAACTTATATGTAATATTTATAAGCCGATGCAACATCCAGATAACTCATCGGCTGAAACCCCGATGAAACCCCTTATTGGCAATCAAGAAGCAGGTTAGAGATTATGGTTCTAAGCACGACTTAGTAGATCAAACTTAACTGATGCAGCATTAAGTATGAAAAGAAACATAATATCTAGACAATCAAGCCTTTGACTGATTTTCAGGGTGGTGGATACATTATACAGTCTAAGCCAACAAAGTAATCTAGCCGATATCGACAAAACTCTAGATGGAGATTGTAAAACGTATATGATAATTCATCGGCTATCACTCCGATGAAACATTAGCATCAACCTATCGGCTTAACAAGATTTATATTATCAACAACAATCTAGTAGGTCGAACCTAACCGATGCAGCACGAGATTGTATATGATAATCTAATACTTGATGAACCGATAGATATGTCTAACGTGATGGATATAACAAATCTATTTAAAACAACATTGTGATTGTAGAGATATATCGGCTAAGATAGAAGATCAGACGTAACCGAGACAGTCCCAACTAAACTGATGCGTCTCTAAACACAATGCAATTAAGATAGTATTGAGATATCAGGTAAATATATGAACCGAACCAGAGCGATCCAAGAGATCGAAGCGATGCAGCCTTGAACAACAACAATGTAGCCGATAAATTCACTAGGGCCCGACAGAACATAGGGCTTACCCCTTCGCCGGAGATCGAAAGCCGATGCAGCCCCGCGTCAGGTGCCAAATTCCGCCGGTTGATAAGTAAAAACCTCAGAAAGAGGGTGGCGATGCACCGAGAGAGTTGTATTGATCGAGAGATAATTTACATTGACCCCGGCTGTACATATTTATACCCATGGGTAGATATTAGTCCATATTGGAAACTAAGCACACTTTCCTAAAGATAAAAGGAAAAACATAGAGTCCTTATTGGAAACTAAGCACACTTTCCTAAAGATAAAAGGAAACTAATAGACTCTTCCTAATTAATAGAACTGTCATGCCGCATCCTCCTTGAACTCGGACTTTTCTGGATAAGCTTGATCTATCTCCTTAACCGAATCCATCAAGAACACAACTGTTGGCAATCTAATAATGCCCATCAGTCGATTCCAGAACTCTGAAGCCGATACTAACTCTAGGCCGATGATGACTTCGAGGCTTACCAAATTTCGTCGTCAACAATATCACAAGTCCATTTGCACATAAACATCACATTTTCATCACAAATCACACATAAAGATCGAGTAGGAGGTTGACTAACTGGCGTGGAGGAGGGTGACGGTCGGACTTGGCTTGGAGGAGGTCGGTGGTGACGCTGGCCGAGCTCGTAGGAGGTGATGGAGGATGGTGCCGAGCTTAGTGAGGAGGTCGACGGCACGGTGGTGGCGCCGGGCATGGTGGACGATGGCGCCCAACATGCGTTGTCGGTCTTGGGGACGAAGGCGCCGGGCTCGGAGGAGGTCGAGGGCAGCGGTCGTGCACGGGGAAGGTCGAGGAGGCGGCGGCCGGGAACGGTGACGATGACGATGAGTGCGGCGGCCGACGGCGCAAGGGCTAAGGACTTGGAAATTTTAGATCTGAGAGTGAAAAGGACCATAGTCTTAATGTGGTCAAACCACAGTCGTAACATGCTTCAATTCTAGGTCCATCACGGATAACAGTCATCCGTGATGGGCTTAACTGATGCCCGATTGAGCTCTCATCTGTGATGGGCTTAAGCTTATGCCCGATTGAGATGCGCTCATCTGTGACGGGCTTAAGCTTAAGCGCGATTGAGATACGATCATTCGTGACGGGCTTAAGCTTAAGCTCGATTGACATGAGCTCATCTCATATATAATTATCAATTGCCCTTTTAAATGTTTAAAATTGCTATTAACTTTTAAAAATCATGTATAATTAACAAGTTCCCTATTAAAATGGTTCAAAATTGCTATTTAATTTTAAAAATCATGTATAATTAACAAACCCTATTAAAATAGTTTAAAATTGCTATTAAATTTTAAAAATCATGGATAATTAACAAATGACCTATTAAAATAATTTAAAATTGCTATTACACTTTGGGACATAGAAGTAGTATCAAGATGTTTAAGTTACTGGAATGGCATGAAACATATGCAAATCATTCATCACAAAGTCAATGATACAAAATACTTCATTAATTATAAGAAATTGCAAATTACATTAATACAAAGTCTTCAGTTACAAGAATATGTCTTCCGTATGATCTGAATGCGCATATGCCACATCCTCTTTGGGATCATCATCAAGGTTGATGTGAGGCCTTACATGAGAATTCTGGTTGTATTCTTCTTCATCGATGATGTTGTTAACCCTAACAATTCTTCGCTTGCCATCCCTAACGACGTGCAGCTTCTTGTTTACAGGGTCTTTTCTGTAGAAAATTTGCTCGACCTGCTACGCAAGTACGAATGGTTCGTCGTCGTATCCAACCTTGGCTAGATCCACTAAAGTAAAACCTTCCTTGTTAACTTTGACACCAGTCTGGATATTCACCCAACTGCAACGAAACAAAGGAACTTTGAACTTCACGTAGTTCAGCTCCCAGATCTGCACTATGCGGTTGTAATATGTGTTCGATCCAACTTGATCCTGATATGCATCTATATGGACTCCACTGTTTTGCACTATACTTTTGTTATCTTGTTTGACGGTGTAAAATGTGTATCCATTAATATCGTATCCTTGCCATGTGTCAAAATCCCAACACAGGCCCGCCGCCAACCTCCGTATTGTCTCATTTGGGCCATCGGTCGACCGTGCAATACGATTCTTGAACCATTCGCTGAAGCGAGTGTTATGTTCTCTGTTGATCCACATATCCGATCGACCCAAGTTCTCCTGTTGGACCTTCGCTAAATGCTCCTCAAAGTATGGAGTAACTTCTACCATATGTTGCAGCACAGAGAAATGAGCCTAGGCATATGAGGCTTGATCTGGCACAATTATTTTCCTACCTATTGTGCCAACACCTAACAACCTTCCTTCGTGACGAGAAGCTGGAACTCCAATATGATTGGTCTCGGACATGTAGTCGACGCAGAACTCAATAACCTCCTCTGTCGTGTACCCTTCAATGATGCTTCCCTCCGGTTTTGCTCTATTTCGAATGTGCGACTTAAGAACTCCCATGTACCTCTCGAATTGGTACATTTCTCTTAGAAAAGCCAGACCACATATTTTTGTTTGCTTCACTAGATGAACAGGGAGAGGAACCATGATATCGAAGAAAGACAGTGAAAAATACATCTCCAAGTGATAGAGCGTTTTGACAATATCTTCGGGATCTATAACCTTCTGACCGATTGCATTGAAGAAGGCACACAAACGCTTGTGTAGCGTACTTTGGGTGGAAGAATACCTCTTATAGGAACTAGTAAGAGCTGGGTGATTAGCACGTGACAATCGTGAGACTTCATTCCAACCAGTTTTAGATCATCCAATGAAACATACTTACTTATCCTTGCTGAATAGCCCAATGGAACTTTAATTGCTGAATAGCCCAATGGAACTTTAATATCTTTCAAGCAGGATAACATTGCGATCTTCTCATCCTTCTATAGGGTATGGCAAGCTGGAGGGAGGTATACTCTTCCTGTCTCTGCATCTGTTACATACATGAGTTCACAATGAATGTTCATCTCTTGTAGATCTAGGCGCGTGTTCAACCTGTCCTTTGTCTTTACAGGAATATTCAGCAGTAGCCCGACCAAACTCTTGCACACATTCTATTCTACGTGCATCAGATCAATGCAACGACGAACCTCAATATCTTTCCAACAAGGGAGTCGCCAAAATATCGGTTTTTTTCTTCCACATACTCTTGTCATTTGCCTTACTACGTTTTCTTTCTTCCCAAACTCATTAGTTATGTCCTTGACCATATTGTGGACGTCATCTGTGGACAAATCCTTGGGAGCAGGCTGAAATTCTCTCGTACTGCTGAAAATTTTCTTCTTTTTTCTAAATACGTGATGTAGCGGGAGCCATCTCCTATGACCCATGTAAAGCATCTTTCTTGATTTCTTCAGCCACCTATTGCATGTATGTTCCATATAGTCGGAGCAAGCCTTCTTTTCTTTCATAATTTGTCCAGAAAGGTATTTCCTTTTGAAACACAACCATGCCGGTAAGTTATAGTTTGCAATCAAAACTGGCTAAGTGATATGAGAACTGCTCATGTCTCCGAAAGGATTCATGCCATCCGTACACAAACATATTCTCATGTTTCTAGGATCAGCTGCGAATTCATTGTGTCTTTGATCGATATTCCTCCATTGAATAGAATCAGCAGGGTGTCTTAGCATACCATCATTCCTTCTCTCTGTGGCATGCCAACGTACTAATTCTACTTCTTTGGTGTTGGCAAAGATTCTCTTGAAATGAGCAATAATATGTAGATACCAGACAAACTTCGCCGGACCAACCCACTTTGACTTCTTTCCTTCGTCAGCACTTTTCTTTCGCTTGTATCGAGAAGCCTTGCAGACAAGACAAGCATCTAAGTCCGCATATTGCTTGTGATACAATATGCAGTCGTTTGGACAATTGTAAATTCTACGGACCTCTAACCCCAGGGGACACAAAACCTGCTTTGCTTCATATGTCATCTCGGGCAATGTGTTCTCATAAAGAAGCATGGCTTTCAATATTCTCAAAAGATCTGTGAAACTCTTGTCGGTCCATCCACTACTTGCCTTCAGCTTCATTAGGACCAATGTATCTAACAATTTGATGTGTTTTGCCTTGCATCCGGCGTATAGAGACGTCTCCGAGTCACTGATCAAACTGCTGAACTTCATGAAATCTCTCTCATTGTAAGTTGGGACCTCAACGTCATGTAACATGTCTTCGAGTCGATCATTATTCACATCAACCATTTCACTGCCCAATGGACAAGGTACAAACATGTCATACTCATCTTCATCTTCCTGATTCTATGCACCACTTCTGTCTGCAGCTTCAACTTCTTGCTCTCCATGCTTGACCCAACATGAGTAGCCCTCCATGAATCCTCGTTTTATAAGATGAGCGTGTACATCCACTCTACTATCAAACATATTCTCTTTTTTGCAATCTGCACATGGATAACACATGTAATCGTTGTTTCTTCTTTCCTATTTAATACGCCATTTCTATACTCTTTGCTATGACGCCGCACAGTTTTCCCATACATCCAACTTCGATCCATCGCTGCAAAAATGAACAAAATATTAGAGAAACATTTTGTAAGATAAGTATTACTAAATTAATGGGAATTGATTAGTATTTTTCACTTACTTTTATGAATTTTCTATTTTTCTTGGAAAAAGATACAAAAATCGCCCCCTTCCACCTCCCACCAGAATAGTTAACAGTGGGATAACCATTCCCTGGGGGCGTATTTATAGTGTGCGATAGATATCGGTAACGGCCAATGAACGAACATCGGTGACGGGCATTCAGTTATCTCAATCAGGCATAACACCGAGCCCGTCACCGATGATAGACATCGGTGATAGGACTTAGAACAATCTCAATCGGGCCATTTTTTGTGCCCGTCACCATTGATGCAAAAAACACACACTAGCCTGAGAGATCTGCATTACACTAGTGTAAGTCCAAAACTTGCTTCGGGTTCAAGGGCGTGCCAGTTGATTTGATCCTGCAATCAACAAGATGAAACATGCAAGTTTTATTAGTAAACGATAATCCATCAACTAGGAAGTCGATGTCATATCGTGATGTAACCTAGCCGATGCAGAATAGCACGAATCGGTTGTAAGGCATATTCGATGTAACATCTGATCTACACTTGTTTGAATTATTCCCTAATGTAACATCTGATCCACTTGCTTCTCAATCTCATCCTTCTGAGTTGGTGAATACCTGTATGGTTTCACATTTGGAAATAGAGGAATGCAATGATCAAACTGCCTGTGAGGAGGTAGTTCTGTAGGCTCACTGAACAGACCCTAAAACCGTGTCAAGGCTGCTGCTAGTTGATCTGGTGTTTCCTCTGTCTTAACTGAACCTTCATTCATAGCACAAAGTTGCACAACCTGTGACACAGCCCCATTCTTAAACATACCCTTGAGATGCTGTCCAGTAACTTTGTCACAAGATATCACCTCATCTTTCACCCCTACCAGGTTAATTCTTCCCTCATTCAAGGCAAATCTCAACTTCTTTCTCTTCCAATCTATCCACATAGGACTGAACTCTTCTACCAGTCCATTCCCAAAATCATGCATATCCTCCAATTGGCAACACTTTCAACTTATCCTTGAATGAATTCCCTTGACACCACCATTCCACCTGCACAAACATGTCACAAAGAATTTTTCCTCCATCTGCTATTGTAACAGATGTTGTGCCATGAGTTCTGTGGGTAACTGCAACCTACTAACTAGTCATTCTGCAATAAAATTGCTTGAACTGCCAGAATCCACCGGAATCAGTACTTCTTGATGTTGAAAAAAAAAAAAACCTTGCAGCCTGATTGTTTTCTTCCCCATGGTCTCAGCAGCTGCACACCTAGATCACTAACTCTTCTTCACTATCCTCCTCTTCTTCTTTGTGTGTGTGTCATTGGCTCCATCCTGTAACATCAAAACTTCTAACAATTCCTCCAGAACATGCAATTGATAGACTTGGGACATTTATGTCAAGGGCCCCATTTTTCACCACACTTGAAGCACTCTCCTCTTGCTCTTCTAGCAGATTTGAGAGTTTCATATCTATCTTCCCATTTAGGCTTCTCTTCCATCTTCTTGTTGTCTTCGGGATGTGGCCCAAGTATTTCCTTAGCAACATAAGCTGGTTTAGCACTCCCTTTGAATCTTTCCTTCACCTATGTCTTATGTTGAAATCGACTTGCAGAAAGTTCTCCCAACAACTCCTCCTGCGTTTTTGCCAAGGACAAGGCCAGATCAACAATTCTAGGATTATGCAATTTGATTGCTAACTTAAATTTTGGTTTCAAACCTCCCACAAACTTAGTGACAAAAGTTTCATCATAGCTTTTGTTGTAAACCAACACCCTATGCATCAGCTCCTCAAATTTGGTATAATACTCCTCCACACCCCCAGTTTGTTTTGGGCTTTCTAAATCTTCTAGGTGCTGCTGGTACTTATCTCTCCCAAATTTTCCATTAACAGCTGCCACCAACTCTGCCCAGGTTTCTACAGGATGCAGGTCCTCATAAGTTTGCAACCACAGCGCTGCATTACCAACAAAATACAGAATGGCAAAGGATGCCGAGGAATTGTATGGAACTTGATACATGTCAAAGTATTTCTCCGAATTGGTTTTCCACAATTTTGGGTTATCACCATCAAACTTTGAGAAATCAGTTTTAGGTAATCCAGGGCTATTGCATCTAACACTGAAATTGGATCCCCCTGCTCCTCTCTCGGAAGTTTCTCCCAAATCAAAAACGGCGAGTGAATGGTGGAGTGTATGCTTACCCTTGACCAAGGTTTGCTCCTTTGCCATGAAGGCTTCGGACGCAACACCTTGGTGACTCAATTCGTCGTGGTGCCTTATGGGTGTTTGTGTCGCCGGTGGTGGTGTCGTCAGTGTCACAGCCTCCAGTTGAGTGACTCGAACCGAAATCCCCTCCAACGCCTTGTTCAGCTCTCGGAGTCCCGAATCCACGCTTGGAATCCATTTCTCCAAGCCCTGAAGAGATCGAAGGATGTTGTTGATGCTTGACGTGAGCTCCGCCACCTTCTCGCCCAACGCCTCTGCTTCACTTTCCGCCGCCACCATCCTCTCCGTTAGGGTTGGATTTACCTTCTTCCTCGCTAGATCGCACCGAGATCGAACTGCTCTGATACCAAACTATTACAAATTCCAGATTCCTCCGATGTCTCGCCATGTTGAATCTAGAATCACTGGGAATTTCGGTGTGAGATTTGGGGAATTGGAGAGAACGAGAGAGAGAGATAGGTACAGCTGTATTTGCTTTATTCAAATTACGGCCCAAGTCAACACAGCCAACGCAAAGTTCGCAGCCCACACCTTAGTACTAATTAGCAATAGCCAGATGAGCTACAGAAACATGACAATACTATAAATATATATTAGTTGACTATCAGACTATCATTTTGCGCGAGACCATATATATATATATATATATATATCCAGGAAATTGCTTGAGATTGAGTACTTAATTCTTTACTTTATTGTCAACTGGGTCATGTATATAATGTTTATTCTCTACTTTTACGTGGTGCTCCCAAGCAGGCCCTAACTGTTTATTAATTCATCACTTTTATTCTTTCTTGCAAGCACAAATGCATAGACGGATATACACGAGGTGGTGGATAGGCGATTGACAGACAGAGTACAGTAGCTAGTCATGCTGCTTGGCCTACTGGCACCGAGAAGTCGATCACAATCAGATGAGGCTCAAGCATAGGCCTTAACCATACTGGTGTAGTTGCTCAGCTTGTCGTAGTAGCGGTCCCAGATCATGAAGCCGCCGTAGTTGTCCGCCTTCTGCGTGGACGGGGCGACGTCGTAGTAGACGTTCTTGGGGTGCACCCATCCGTGCGTCATCTCCGACGCCGTCATCCCCACGTAGAACCGCGTCGCCGGGTACGCCGCCGTCCACTTGTCCCACGCCAGGTGCCAGTAGGCCTCGCAGTTGTCGTCGTCGTAGATCCGGATGTGGATGCGCTCGAAGATCCCCGTCTCCACCGCGCGGCCGAGGTAGCTGCTGGGCGGGAACGTGCACCGCGGCGTCGCAGTCAGGTGCAGCGGCTTCCCGGGCGCGCCGCGGATGTTGTGCTTGGCGAGCTCCAGCGCCAGCACGTCGTACCTGTCCGCGGCCGTGCCGTGCTCCAGGAACAGGTCGACGCCGTCGAGCCACGCGTCGCCGAAGGGGCGGTACACGCCCGCCTTGGACCCGCCGAAGTAGGCGTTCCAGAGGTAGTCGAAGAGCTCGAGCGCCGATCGGTTGGATGGCAGCGAGTAGCCGTTGCCGAAGCCACCGATGGAGAGAGACACCGGGACGCCGATGAACTGGCAGTGCTTGATGTCGTCACCGATGCGGGCTATGGGGTGGCCCGAGAGGTCGAGGTTGTACTTGCCGTGTCCGTACACGTTGAGGAAGGACATGATGACCATGGTGTAGAGCCCGGAGTCGCAGGCCTCGCGGAGGGTGCCCTCGTCCTTGTTCCGGCCCCAGAAGACGGTCACCTGGCCGGTTTTCCCCACGGCCGAGGCCCGGCCGGCGAGGAAGACGGCAGCAAGGGCCGCGACGGCCAGGAGGGAGGCTGCCCTCCTGCTTGCGAGCTCCATTATTATTGCTGTTGGATCGATGATTTCTTGTGAACTAATTTGCGCTTACCACTGGCTTGATTGATGATATATATAGATTTTTGAGAGATGGAGAAGTAGAATTCAGGCACCGCTACGCTAACAGATTGTTGACCACGGCATATTTTGTCAGCTACCTTTTGCTGCTGGCACTTTCCTTCTCTTCTCCGCGTGGGACTGGAAGTAGCTAGCCAGAGCTGATTGACAGGTTTCATATTACGCGCGTATGCGCGGGCTCGTTACTGCCCCGACACGTATTTAACTAAAAATTTTAAAAAATCTGTACGTGAAATTTAAAACTTTCTATTCAAACAATTAAAATTGTACCCAAAATTAAAACTTTCAACTCAAAATTTAATAACTTTTAACTAAAAATTTGAAACTCTAAACTCAAAATTTGGAAATTTTCAACTTGAAAATTGAACTTTCAAGTTAAATTTTCAAAACTTTCAACATGAATTTGAAACTATGAACTCACTTTTTAAAAAAAACATTCAACTCAAGATTTGAAACTTTGAACTCACATTAAAAAAGTTTCTAGTCAAGATTTGTAAACATTCAACTCAAGGTTTATTCAAGTTTAAAATTTTAAGTTAAAAGGTTCTTAAATTTGAATTGAGAATTTCAAAATTTGAGATGAAAGTTTGAAATTTGATTTCAAATTTTGAGTGGAAAGGTTTTAATAGAATGTTTTGAAATTTGAGGTGAGAGATCTAAATTGTAAAATACATTTAAAAAATGGAAAGAAAAAACACACGTGATTCGAAAAAATAGCAAAAGAAAAAACGCAAAATAAGGGGAAACGCAGAGAGGACAGGGAAAGGGGGTGCTGGGGGGGAGTTGGAGCGTAGCCATCCCTCATATTCGTCAAAATATAAGTACTACTAAATTATTTAAGTTGAAATTAATCTTATGGTAAGAAAATTTCTATGCTTCTTGTTTAAACAAATGAAGTATGGTTGAAGATAAGCTTAAAAATGATTTTGATGAGAGATAAGTGATGAAACTAATAGTATTGTAAAAAATGTTAGAACTTTTTATATTTTAACATAAATTTATCAGAAGTGTTTATACTCCCTCCGTAGAGATTTTTTGGAACTTAGGGAGCACATCATTCTCCCTTTCGCGTGTGGATAACATGGAAGACAGCTCACCAGGCTAATCTGCCGAAGGGAAAATGACATCCATTTATTTTAATAATGGAAGAAATGAATAATATGTATACGTCCGGTCTCTGCACTTAAGTACATCCAGCCAAAGATATAACGAAAATGATATCCATGCTTGCATCAGAACGACAATGGAGAAGATCGTTCAAGATGCTTCAAAAAAAAAAAAAGAAAGAAGATGAGGTGATCGTTCAAGCACTGCGGCGCATTTTGATTATACTTATGTCGGTGATGCTGCTGAGCCCCCCTACCGCCCTACGCGCAGGCGTCACCCCGTCTTTCTCGCCCTCACGCTGTCACGCACATGCTTTATATTGGATACTATTATCCAAGGGTTGACTAGGTGTTTACTCCCTCGGTTAAAAAAAGAATCTTAACTCATTATAGTGAATCTAAAACAGTACCATATTCAGATTTATAATATTAGAATGTGTTATATGCAGTACTAGGTTAATTTTTTATGGGACGGAAGGAGTAGCAGCCATCAGCCCGCTGCTTCCTTTGTGCATTTAACTTTAGTTTGTAGGTTAAGCTAACAATCCCTGATGCTTTTTACTTACGGTTTAGATAAGGTTAAAATCAATTTTTTATAACTTTAATTATTAATAGCTTTAAAATACTTGTTTAAAATACTTAGTTTAAAGGAACTAGAACAGTACATATAGAGATTTATCTTTCAAAATACTATAATAAAAGTAAACATGCATTTATTTATTGTATATATTATAATATAAAAAGAAGATAAAAATATATTTTGAAAATCGTGCCATTATTCAAAACATCAAATAATTATAAAACCGAAGAGAGTACTAGTATAGTATTAAGTTTCTCGATTCAAACGTCAGCCAATGATGATAACCTTTTTCCGTCTATGAAGTTTTTACTCCCACAATTTTAAAATATTTAATTTATAAACATAATATTATTCTAGGACACTGATTCAAAATATAAAAATAATATATATTTTTATCTAATGAGATGAAAAAAAATCTAAGTGATTCAAAACATAAAATTTGACCATTGAAGTGACTAGAGTTTTTTCACTCTACTAAACAAATGGTACTTCGTTTTGATTTTTCAATTAATCAAATTTTTCTAAGTTTAAATAAATTTATAGCGAAATTCCTCGTGCTAGTGTGGTGCGGTGCAAGGAACCGGCACTGTGAAGACAATGCCCATCTTCTGCTTTTCAAAAGGGTCCGCGTGCTGTTTCACATAACCGGGAACAAAGTTTTGAGCCATTGAGGAGCTGCGTAGCTTCGTCTCTCGCTGCCCAGGTAGATTTTTTTTCACGGTCAGATGCTAATAGGGATAGACCCAGAGCCTGGGCACTTTGCTCATGGCCCGGGCATAGGCATATGCACTATTACAAAACCAGTCATCCATAATGGGTTGAAATTAACCCTCAATATTATTGGAAATATTGGTCGTCACTGATTAGTGGTCACTTGATGAGCACCCGGTAGCAATTGCCCTAAACTTGTCCCTCTCTTATACGGTACAAATACTGAACATCAATTTATTACTCTGAATATTGATGTAAAACAAAGCAAGCATGTATATATAACACTATCCAGATAAAGGAAAAACAATGCTTG
The DNA here is from genome assembly GCA_000573905.2 of Oryza punctata. Lineage (NCBI taxonomy): Eukaryota > Viridiplantae > Streptophyta > Magnoliopsida > Poales > Poaceae > Oryza > Oryza punctata. Next base: position 19,172,805 of record CM002493.2, on the reverse strand, counting down.
AACAGACCAAAACCTCAAATAGTTCAGCAGCAAAAATATTAACTCTACTTCTTTGCCCGTGTCTTAACACACACGATCAGAGCAAGATGGAACCAGTAGGAATTGTTGGGAAAATTGATCTATCAGTTTGGAAAACCGGGAGGAGAACGCGCTAGACCGTTTTTCCAACGTTGTCTATGCGAAATCACAGTAATTTAATTCGTTTTAATTCCCGATGAAATACGCGCCGTGATCGATGGCACCCAATCTATTTCCTGTTGAGTCACCCCCGATTCCCTACAGTGCAAAATAAAAACGGAAGGACATCCTGTGAGAAAGATGACGATCTCTCTCTCGGTCTCAATCTCCCCAAAAACCAAACCCTAATCCTAATCAACACAGGCAACTCCGCAAGTGATCGCTGGCGACCCCTTCAGGATCAAGCCAGCGTCCTCACTACTATGACTACTTCCCCTACATCGACAATACATGAGGTAGTTCGACGTTCTACAGTCTCTACATCCACTCCGATTCAAGCTAGAACAATCGCAATGGCTTCAAACAATCGCTAGTTAAACCCCAATTCCGCATTAGGGTGATTTATAGGGTTAGCATATTCTGTTCTAGTAGATCGCAAAATATACCGAACCAACGGTCACGTCACGGAACAACATCCAGTCAGAACCTTTCTTCACATCAACTCGTTGTCGGCAGTAATTCAGTTGATTTGAGATGGGAGCGTTAGCTTCTTGATGTGGCTGGGGTAAACCCTAAGCAAACACAAAACAAAAACCTAATCTTCCAGGACCAATCCCATAGCCTAATTTAAGGTGCTCGCGGAGAAGGATAGAAAAAAATAGATAGCAATTACATTACATGTCCATGTGATGATTATAGAAGTGAGATAATGCTTCATAGCAGAGTAGACGTACGCAGTCATCTAATACGTCTAGGATTCATGAAGGGATACACATGTTGGATAAAGCATTGAGAGCAAGAATCAGTCGACGATGTTGCAGTTGTAGCCAGTAGTGGAGCACAAAATCAGGAAGATGATGATGAAGATGACATGTTTGTACCATCTCCATTGGGCGGTGAAATGGTTGATGTTGATCACAATCTGCTGCAAGACATACTGCGTGACGTTGAGGACCCAGCCTACAACGAGAGAGATTCCATGAAGTTCACTAGGTTGGTCAGTGACTCGGAGATACTTCTATACACCGGATGCAAGGCAAAACACACCAAATTATCAGCTACGTTGGACCTAATAAAGCTGAAGGCAAGTAGTGGATGGACAAACAAGAGTTTTACAGATTAGGAATATTGAAAACCATGTTTCCTGAGGAGAACACATTGCTCGAGATGACATATGAAGCTAAGCAGGTTTTGTGTCCACTGGGGTTAGAAGTCCGTAGAATCCACGCTTGTCCATATGACTGCATATTGTACCACGAGCAATACGCGGAATTAGATGCTTGTCCTGTCTGCAAGGCTTCGCGATACAAGCGAAAGAAAAGTGCTGACGAAGGGAAGAAGTCAAAGCGAGGTGGTCCGGCGAAGGTTGTGTGGTATCTACCTATCATTGATCGTTGCAAGAGAATCTTTGCCAACCCCAAGGAAGCGGAGTTAGTACATTGGCATGCCACAGTGAGAAGGAATGACAATATGCTAAGACACCCTGCATATTCAATTCAATGGAAGAATATCGATCGACAACACCTAGAATTCACAGCCGACCCTAGAAACATGAGGATATGCTTGTGTACGGATGGCATGAATCCTTTCAGAGACATGAACAGTTCTCATAGTTCTTATTGCAAACTATAACCTACCGCCATGGTTGTGCTTCAAAAGGAAATACATTATGTTGTACTTGTTAATCCAAGATCTGAAACAACCCGAGAATGATATTGATGTATTTTTGGAGCCTATTATGGATGATCTAGAAACTCTCTGGAAAAAAAGGTGTGGAAACTTGGGATGCGTATGGTCAGGAGAACTTCAAGCTACGAGTTCTATTATTCTACACCATTAATGACTACCCCGCACTTGGTAATCTTTCTGGACAAACTGTCAAAGGAAAGCTAACAATCGAAGAGTGTACCTTCATCCAGCTTACCACACCTTGTCAAAGGATGAAAAGATCGCAGTGTTATCCTGGTTGAAAGATATTAAAGCTCCATCGGGTTATTCAGTAAGGATAAGTATGTTTCATTGGATGATCTAAAAGTAGTTGGAATGAAGTCTCACGATTGCCACGTGCTAATCACACAGCTCTTACCAGTTGCTATAAGAGGTATTCTTTCACCCAAAGTCCACCACACGATAATGCGTATGTGTGCCTTCTTCAATGCAATCGGTTAGAAGGTTATAGATCTCGAAGATCTTGATGGGTTGCAGGCCACTATTGTCAATACTCTTTTGTCACTTGGAGATGTATTTTCTACTGTCTTTCTTTGATATCATGATTCATCTCCCTGTTCATGTTGTGAAGCAAAAAAAATTATGTGGCGCAGCTTTTCTAAGAGAAATGTACCCGTTCTAGAGGTACATGGGAATTCTGAAGTCGTATGTACGGAATAGAGCAAAACCACAGGGGAGCAATATTGAAGGTTACACGATTGAGGAGGTTATTGAGTTCTGCGTCGATTATATGTCCGAGTCTGATTCTATTGGAGTTCCAGCGTCTTGTCACGAAGGAAGGTTATTAGGTGTTGGCACAATAGGCAGGAAAATAATTGTGCTTGATCAAGCCTCCTATGTATTGGCCCATTTTGTTGTGCTCCAACATATGGCAGAAGTTACCCCATACTTTGAAGAGTATTTGGGGAAAATCCTACATTTGAACCTTGGGCGATCGGATACGTGGATAAACAGAGAACATAACTCTCGTTTCAACGAATGGTTCAAGAATCGTATTACAAGGTCGATCGATGGCCCAAATGAAACAATACGGATGTTGGCGGCAGGACCATGTTGGGATGTTGAAACATGGAAATGATACGATATTAATGAATACACGTTTTACACCGTCAAACAAGATGACAAAAGCACAGTGCTTAACAGTGGAGTCCGTATAGATGCATTTCAGGATCAATCCGGGTCGAACACATACTACGGCCGCATAGAGCAGATCTGGGAGCTGAACTACGTGAAGATAAAAGTCCCTTTGTTTCGTTGCCATTGGGTGAATATAAGCACATGTGTGAAAGTCGATAAGGAAGGTTTCACTTTAGTAGATCTAGCCAAGGTTGGATACGCCGATGAACCATTTGTACGTGCGAAGCAGGTCGAGTAGATTTTCTACATAAAAGACCCTGCAAACAAGAAGTTGCACATCGATAGGGATGGAAAGCGAAGAATTGTTGGGGTTGACAATGTGGTCGATGAAGAAGAATACAACCAGATTCTTCATGTAAGACCTCACATCGACCTTGACGATGATCCAGAAGAGGATGTGGCATATGCTCGTTTAGATCATAGGGAAGACACATCCTTGTAACTGAAGACTTTATATTAATTTGATTTGTAATTTCTTGTAATGAAGGAAGTATTTAGTACCATTGCCTTTCTAATGAATGAAATATTTTGTATCATATCCTTGTAGTGAATGAAGTACTGACACGTAACTGCTAGGAGTATGTGACTCCTCACTGTTTCCCCATGGGCTCTTCTTCTATAAATAGAGTTGTTGAATGGAATGGTTTCTACACTTCATAAAGAATAGGGATGGATGGATAGAATGGTTTCTTGCACTTCATAAGGAATAAGGAACAAGAAAAAAAATTGTGAAGCATCAGACGTGCACCGTGACGGAGATAGTGACACTTCTAAGGAATAAGGAAAAAGGAAAAGTTCAAACCAAACCTTCTAAGGAATAAGGAATAAGAAAAATCAACAATGGTCAACTATGAAGGAGGAAACACAAATGATAGTTACTTGTTTACCAAAAAAATGGAAAATCCTAACCCAATCGGGCTTAAAATTAAGACCGTCATGGATGACCACATCTCAAACGGGCTAAAACTTCAGCTCGTCACGGATGATCTTATCTCAATCGGGATTTAGTTAGAGCCCATCACGGATGAGTTTGTTAGTGATATGCCCTAGAGGCAATCATAGAGATGATTGTATCACATACTATGTTTACATATTTATCCGATATTGTTCCTTGAAATAGATAACTCATTATTGGCTAATGAATATGTGATTCATTTATGAGACTCTGTATGTTATATGTTGCTATTTCTAAAGGATCCCTAATCAAATATCATATGTGGAAGAAAATATGTTAAATGATCATCACATGTATTAATTGATGATAATGTCTCATGGATCATGGTATGGACATACCAAATTGATAATGTGGACATATGTTGGGGAACATGTTGTTGGATAGACCCGACAAGAGACACTGCAAGAACTATTTGTGTAGTACCATGAGTGATCTCGATTAGTGTTGGTATAGAATTCTTAGACCTGAGATTATTATGGCTTCCAACATGTGTAGTGACTTACTTAGGGACTGCTAAATGCTATTCCGTAACTGGATAGTTATAAAAGTAGTCTTTGGGTGTGTTATGAAATATGAAGTGGGATATGATTAATCAAGATGGGATTTGTCCCTCCTATGGAGAGATATATCTGGGCCCCTCGATGTTATAGATTATGGAAGTGCATGGCCATGCCAAAAGTGATTGAGGAGTCAATTGCAGGTTATATAATCTATCATAGGATCGAGTGAATGATTGAGCTATTAGAGGATGACACATATCTAGCCTTGAGCTTAATCGATATCGTGAGGCAAAGGGGTTCATACAAGTAAACACTAAAGGTTCAGCCGATATGATCTTTATGTATGCTCGGTGGGTCAATACTTTCTTCTAGGGGCCGCTGTTGACACGTGGACCGAAAAGGAGTTTTCGGGTTGCACCCGAGTGTGCATGAACCTACAGGGTCGCACGCTTAAAGGGCCGGAATAAAGGGATTGGATGGAGATCCAATATGCACTCAATTCGGATAGGGATCTGAGTTGGACTCCTATGAGCCTTGGAGGCTCGGACGTGGTTCCTATATATACGTGAGGGGGTGTGGCCGGCGGTATTAACATATCATGCCACGTGAAACCCTAGCCACCACTCCCCTCCACGAGCAAACCCTAGCCGCGCGCGGGTGCTAGCACTTCTGCGCGTGGTGTTCCTTCCCTGGATGTGTGGATACCGATGGAGGCGCCGCTATCTTGCGGTGCTGATCGGCGTGGGAGCACGGCGAGGAGAACGCACGAGGACGAGAAGGTCGAGCCGCTGCGATCGACTACTTCCTCTACATCGGCACGCGCTACATCGTGAGGATTCCTTCGGCTCCTTAGCGCATACCTCCGCTGCGCAGCGCGTCGAGTGGTAACGATCTATGATCTCATACTTGCATGGTTCCTGGTTTACGCGGTAGAAAAATTTTATTTTATGCTATCGTAGCCTACGCGTATCCCTATACTTACTGCACTAACGGTTTAGGCACGGCGCAATAAGATTCGGATCGTTCCGAGCCAGCCCAAAGGCACGATAGGTCACTGTACTCCTCTTTGTAAAAAGTCTATTTTAGATACCTCTCTTTGGATAGTGTCTTATATGGTTGGAATAAGTCTATTTTATGGCGGGACCGCCGTGTGCATCACCCCTTATATTTCGTTTGGGGTTTTATATCAATGAATAGAATTTGATTCTATGTCAAATATATACCAAGTGAGTTACATGAGGATAGAGATCACCATCACTCCTTGGATTGTAGTGCAACACAGTTTAATGTACTAACATATGATGTTTATCTATCTTACATTATTGCCGTTGTATATTTGATATGATGACGTAGTATGATAGATCCCCTCAGAAAATTTAAGTGTAATATGCTCTTCCAATAATTGTACCTATCACGATTGTGATTGTGATCATAAGTGATGGGTCTACCAAAGTAGAGTGTCACTTTTCACCACAATAAGATAGGATCGATGTCGGACATCTATATGCGGAGATTGTTGGTTTACTTGACAAGGTTATCAAAACGGTTTTGGACCTTGGAGTATAGGTTGGGTTAGTACATGGAGATGTCACCTGACAGTACGAGAGTCACATAGGATGTGATTAGCAAGGTGTTGCTTACCTATAACACCTTACCTATTTTATTAGTTGTCTAGCCGTGATGCCAAAGCTCACTAGATACTATTAAAATGAGGATCTCGACTCACTATGTTATTAAAGGGAATTTTGTTGCACAATACATAGTGGGAGCATCTTTTGTTAAATTGTTTAATGAAAGATTAAATGTAAACATAGTGCTGATTTTGCATATATATTTCTATTGTAGATCATGCCAGTTCCTACACCATCCAGTTTTAACTTGCGGTCTATTATTGAGAAAGAGAAGTTTAATGGAACAAACTTTATGGATTGGTATCACAACCTGAGAATTTTTCTCAGACGGGAGCACAAAGAGTTTGTGCTTGAAGAACCTTTTCTAGCTGATTTACCTGCCAATGCCACTGCTGCTCACTGCAGGGATCATGAAAGGCGGCGGAATGACTATCTGGATGTGAGCTGTCTCATGCTTGCTACTATGTCCCCTGAACTTCAGAGGCAATATGAGGCATTGGATGCCCATAGCATAATCACGGGACTGCGTAGCATGTTTGAGGACCAAACAAGGGCTGAGAGGTTTAATACCTCAAAGTCTTTGTTTGCGTGCAGACTTGCAGAAGGTAATCCAGTTAGTCCACATGTGATCAAAATGATTGGTTACATCGAGAGTCTGGAAAAGCTTGGTTTTCCCCTTAGCCAAGAGTTGGCTACTGATCTGATTCTCCAGTCGCTCCCTCCCAGCTTTGAGCCGTTCATATTGAACTTCAACATGAACAACATGAGCAAGAACTTGGCCTAACTGTATGGGATGCTAAAGGGTGCCGAGGAAAGCATTAAGAAAAACTCCAACCATGTGATGGTAATGCATGAGCGTAAGCCCAATAACAAGAAAGGTGGTCAAAAGAGAAAGCTGGACTCCGATGAGATCAGGAGTACTAGCAACTCTAAGACCAAGGTTCAAAAGACTGGGCCCGCTAAGGATGCAGAGTGTTTCTTTTGCAAGGAGACATGTCATTGGAAGAGGAACTGTAAGAAATACCTAGAGCAGCTCAAGCAGAAGTAGTAGGATGGAAAGAGTACCACCTCAGGTATTAATGTTATAGAAATTAATCTTGCTACTTCCTCTACTGATTCTTGGGTATTTGATACCGGGTCAGTTGCTCACATATGCAAATCGTTGCAGGGGCTGAAAAGAAATAGGAATTTGACAAGAGGCGAAGTGGACATTCGCGTGGGCAATGGAGAAAGAGTTGCTGCTGTTACGGTCGGCACTATGTCATTATCTTTACCATCAGGATTAGTTTTGGAATTAAATAATTGTTATTGCATTCCAGTTTTGTGTAAAAATATTATCTCTGCTTCCTGTTTGCAAGCAGAGGGTTATGGTTTTAGATCTGTGGACAATGGTTGTTCAGTCTATTATAATGACATTTTCTATTTCCATGCACCCATGATGAATGGTTTGTACACTGTGAATCTTGATGGATGTTCAGTCTATAACATTAACGCGAAAAGGCAATGTCCTAGTGATTTGAATCCCACTTTTATTTGGCATTGTCGCTTGGGCCATATAAATGAGAAACGCATGGAGAAGCTCCATAGAGATGGACTTCTACACTCGTTTGATTTTGAATAATTTGAGACACGTGAATTTTGTTTACTTGCCAAAATGACAAAGGCACCTTTCACGGGTCAAAGTGAGAGGTGGTTTTGGGTACTTCATTACCTTCACCAATGACTTTAGTAGATATGGTTATGTCTACTTAATGAGGCATAAGTCTGAACCCTTTGAAAAGTTCAAGGAATTTCAGAATGAGGTATAGAATCATTTGGGCAAGACAATCAAGTATCTACGATCGGATCGCGGAGGAGAATACTTGAGCCTTGAATTTGGTAATCATCTAAAGGAGTGTGGAATTGTTCCACAGCTCACTCCGCCAGGAACACCTCAATGGAATGGGGTTTCCGAACAGAGGAATCGTACATTGTTGGACATGGTGCGATCAATGATGAGCCAAACTGATCTCCCGTTAAGCTTTTGGGGTTACGCTCTAGAGACAGCAGCGTTCACACTAAACAGGGTTCCATCAAAATCAGTGGATAAGACACCATATGAGATATGGACACGGAAACGTCCCAGTTTTTCTTTCCTAGAGATTTGGGGTTGCGAGGCTTATGTAAAACGTTAACAATCAGACAAACTCGCGCCTAAATCAGATAAATGCTTCTTTGTGGGGTATCCTAAGGAAACGAAAGGATATTATTTCTATAATCGGGAAGAAGGCAAAGTGTTTGTCGCCCGACATGGTGTTTTCTTGGAGAAAGAGTTTCTCTCAAGAAAGGATAGTGGGAGCACGGTGCAACTTGAAGAAATTCAGGAACCACCAAAAAATGCTTCAACATCCACACAACAAGTTGAACAAGTTGTTGTTGAACCAGTTATAGAACCACAGGTTTCACGAAGGTCCAAAAGGATACGGCGTACACCTGCAAGGTATGCGTTGGTAACCACAGGACAACGTGAAGTATTGTTGTTAGACAATGATGAACCTACAACCTATGAGGAAGCGATGGTGGGACTAGACTCTGAGAAATGGCTTGGAGCCATGAAATCTGAAATAGAATCCATGCATGACAATCAAGTTTGGAACTTGGTTGATCCACCTAATGGTGTAAAAACTATTGAGTGCAAATTGGTCTTTAAGAAAAAGACAGATGTAGATGGAAATTGTTCACATCTACATGGCATGATTGGTGGCGAAAGGTTTTAGACAAATTCAAGGTGTTGATTATGATGAAACTTTCTCACCAGTCGCCATGCTGAAATCTATTCGGATAGTTTTAGCGATTGCTGCCTATTTCGATTATGAGATATGGCAAATGGATGTCAAAACGCTTTCCTCAATGAAAATCAGGATGAGGATGTGTACATGACACAACCCAAGGGATTTGTCGATCCACAATCAGCTAAAAAGATATGCAAGTTACAGAAATCCATTTATGGGTTGAAACAAGCATCTCGGAGTTGGAATATTCGTTTCGATGAAGTGGTGAAGGCGTTGGGCTTTGTCAAAAACGAAGAAGAGCCTTGTGTATACAAGAAGACTAGTGGGAGCGCGCTGGTGTTTCTGATCCTATATGTAGATGACATATTGTTGATTGGGAATGATATTCCTATGCTTGAATCCGTTAAGACATCGTTGAAAAATAGTTTTTCAATGAAGGACTTAGGGGAAGCAGCATACATTCTGGGCACTAGGATCTATAGATATAGATCAAAGAGGCTAATTGGATTAAGCCAGAGTATATACATTGACAAAGTGTTGAAGAGGTTCAACATGCAAGACTCCAAGAAAGGTTTCCTGCCAATGTCACATGGCATTAATCTTGGCTAGAATCAGTGTCCTCAAACAACTGATGAGCGGAACAAGATGAGTGTGATTCCATATGCTTCGGCAATTGGATCTATAATGTATGCTATGCTATGTACACGTCCAGATGTTTCATATGCACTTAGTGCAACAAGCCAATACCAATCAGATCCAGGTGAGAGTCACTGGATTGCTGTAAAGAATATCCTAAAGTACTTGAGAAGAACTAAGGATATGTTCCTAGGCTATGGAGGAGAGGAAGAGCTTGTTGTAAATGGTTACACCGATGCTAGCTTCCAAACCGACAAAGATGATTTTAGACCGCAATTTGGATTTGTGTTCTGCCTGAATAGCGGCGCTGTGAGTTGGAAGAGTTCCAAGCAAGATACAGTTACTGACTCTACAACAGAAGCCGAGTACATTGCTGCTTTTGAAGCACCAAGGAGGCTGTTTGGATAAAGAAATATGTTTGTCAACTGGGTGTGGTGTCTAGTGCTCTCAGTCCTATGGACCTCTATTGCGATAATAGTGGGGCCATTGCGCAAGCCAAGGAGCCTAGATCGCATCAAAAGTCCAAGCACATTTTTACAGCGGTATCACCTCATTCGCGAGATAGTGGATAGAGGAGATGTGAAGATATGCAAAATACACACGGATTTGAACATTGCGGATCCGTTGACGAAGCCACTCCCTCAGCCTAAGCATGAGGCACACACTAGTGCAATGGGTATTAGATACGTGCATGATTGACTCTAGTGCAAGTGGGAGACTGTTAGTGATATTGATGTGACCATGGCTACTATGGATACAACCATTGTTCACATCATAGATCAACAAGAAGACATCAAGATCAAGTCCTCCAAGTGCTGGAATCCAATTCGGTCAGCTGCAGCAACGTTGACTTCGAACGTTCGCCAAATCATCATACGAGCTCCGTTTTCGGCCCGTGAGTACTTGATGGAAAGCTCTCGGAGTCCTCTTTCCAATGGATCTAGCCTCATCTCCAAATTCCATCTCAGTTGGCCGCAATTGCATAAACAAGGTGCTGCGTCACCTATAATAGGTGTATGGGCTTGTAACTTCATTTGGGACCCCGGCCCATGAGGGGCCAATGTGGGGTGCGCCCCAAATAGGTGGAGCACGACCCTAGGGGCTCCCTTGGGCGTCCTCCTACTCCTTTAAATAGTTAGGTACCCCTTTAGGGTTTCTTGGGTTTTGTTAGATTAAAGTTTAGCCATTGCTACTTGCTTGCAGCGCGCGTGTCGGCTAGACCGTCCGTCTGCTTGTTCTTCGGAACCCCAACTTATCATTATTATTCAATTCCTATTTGCAATTCAGATTACTTTTATCTTGTTCTTGCTTGTTTCTTCGATTTGCTTGCAGGAATAAGGTTGATCTGCACTGGCAAGATCAACAACCCACGGAGAGGTGTATCGATTGCTAAGGCGCAACACAACGTCTCGTACGGTTGTAGTCGGATCGTCAACGTGTCTCCCAAATCATAGTTATCTCAACTCACCGAAAGATCGGGCCAAATCATATCCTTGAGCGCATCGAGTGGAGCTCAGGGTTTATCAAGTGGTATCAGAGCTTTCGTTGCTCGGTGAGTTTTTATCTACCTATAACCAGAAAATAGCCATACAAAAAAATTTGCATCCTTTACCCAGCCATATTTGTGCCATTGCATTGTTCTTTTCAGTTTTTACTTTGTTGAGTTTTGCGTTGCATCGTCGAGTTGTGTTGCTAGTCTTAGCATCTAGTCCGTTTAGAGTTTCGAGTTCTTGTCACGGTTAGTACCACTGTCGCCTTCGTCATTGTGTCTTCGTTGTCGTCGGGATCTTCGAAAACGGAATCGTGTCCCCACTAGGGTTCCTTTTTCTCGTTTCGGGCATTTTCGGTCGGTCGGTTTTGGAGTTGCTGACTAGCATCTAGGGTTTGCCATAGGCGGCTAGCCTTTGCCGTGCTTTCATGCCACACGAGAAGTGAACAGATTGGTTTTTGGTAATAGATTGGATTGGTTTTGTGGTTGAGGAAGAAGAGATAAAAAGGGAAGTGTGGGTGTCTTTCTTTTTTTCGCGTGGGCCTTTCCAAAACCAAGGCCGAGACTCTCTCTCGGTTTGGTATGCCGCCCCACCCCCTCCCCTCCTTGAGTCCGACTTCCTCCTCTCTTCTCTCGGTTTCAATCTATACCGTAAATTGCTAAACAGTTTGGTGAAAATTTTTGGAGTGTCGGATTCGAGATCTGTTTGCAAAAACGGAACCTATGCGACGAGAGCATTCCATTTTTGTATAATTTTAATTTTAGGGTTTGCACTTTTACATTCGAGTCCCTGTAATTTTTATATTTACATTTGGGTCCCTATAATCTTGCATCCAGGTCCTTGAGTCGTTTTTGCTAAAAAAAGTCAAAAAAGAGAGAGAAAAAGGCAGAAAGGTGCATAAAAAAAGAAAATAAAAGCCGCACCAAAAAAAAGAAAGAAGGAAAAAGAGAAAGAAAGAAAGAAAGAAAGAAGAGAAATCAGTTGTTATCTTTGAGATTGCTTTCACGTATCAGAGTTGTGCTATCTTGTGGTACCGTTTGTGTCTAGGCTCGCGTCTCTAGTACGTTCTAGCCTAGGACCAGCACGGTACTTGACTTTGAACAATTATTCAACTTTGCATTATCTGATTTGAGCATTTGCTATTCCTTTGCTACATATTTAAGCCTACCCAAAGCTCCACAGATTTGATTGCAACCGTACAACAAGTGTTTGCCAAGGCATCGATACATCCAACCTTCATTGGGGTGTTTGGTTGAGTCGGTGTGATCACCATTCTGCTTGCTTTGGTAAGATCTTGTAAGAGCTTGGTTAAAAGCTTGAGTGTGTGTGATATTTGAGCCTCCATTACCTAGTAGTTGATAGGAGCGTGCATATTCTTGTGTATGTTTCTTGTTTCCTACTAACCATGACAGGGTTACGCAAAGGGATTCGACGAGATATGACAACTTGTCCACGTGATGCATATGAGGTATATGACTGTAATCTTGCACGAGTTGAATCTAAGTTACCATTCTATGAAGGCAATTATGATTCTATTGCTTATATTGATTGGGAGCTAGCAGTGGACAACGAATTTGATGAATATGATTTTTCTGATGCTCAAATGATTAAGGCTGCTAGTAATAAGTTCACCGCTTCTGCATTATTTTGGTGGAGTTATGTTAGTAATAAACCTGAAACTTGGGATGAGTGCAAAACCATGATGAGAAAGCGTTTTGTGAGTTATTATTACAAATGTATTCTTCTTAAGAAACTAGAAAATCTAAAACAAGGTGATAGAACTGTTAGGGAGTACATCCATGAATTTAAAGTTTGTATCATCTACAGTGGTCTAAAAGAATGCAATGAGAAAACAATGCGTAGATTTTTCAAGGGGCTTAATTCTGAAATTCAGGTTATGTTTGCTAATGTGACATATAATCATATTGGACACCTATTTATGCTTGCTCGTAGCATTGAGAGTCGGATCACATCAAATGCGAGGAAGCATGAACAATGTGATTTATCTGCTATTTCTGAATCTCCTATATCCTTATGTAATGATGATGTGCAAACATTGGAGGAGCAATCTTTTGTCTCTACTGTTACTAACGTTTTGCAGGGAGTTCAGCACATTGAACAAAACGAGGAGAATGGTGTACTTGAGAAGAAAGAGGAGAAGCATGAAGCACCTGCGACATCTGAAGAAAGTTTGGAAGGTAAATTAAATGGTGCTGAGATAAATGAATGTGAGTATTCTCAAGCTGAGCTACAAATGTCCACTTTTCGTGCTATAGTAGAGCAACCTTTAGTGAAACCAATTGCTGAAATTCCTTTGTCACAAGATGATTTGTTTGTTGTTCCTTGTGATAAAGAAGAGTTATGTGATAATGCTTCACTTATATCCATGCCACAACTAGTGAATGAACATGCTATTTCTAGTGTTAGTTCTTTATGTGCTGATTTTAAGCATGTTATTCACATTGCTAATGAAGTAGAGGAACGTGAATTGATATCTTCTTTAAATACTTTGGGCTATGTTCAATTTGGTGATTTTTGTGAGCTCGATAATTTGAATGAGAAACTATTTGCTAAGTCTGATTTGCCATGTCCAACTAATACTATATTACATATATTTGGGCAATATAATCATAGAGGACTATATTTGGTGCATAGAGTTTACATATGTTTCGATTTAGATCATCGTGTAGACGTGGATAAAATTTGCAAGCTAGAGACTCATATTATTGCTAATCATATTTCCTCGAGTTTCTCTTGTCTTGATTTAAAGAAATAGGTTGGTTTTGAAGAAGGGGAGCAACCGGATCGCTCAATGTTACTACCATTCGTCATGACAAATGCATCATACGATTACTTGGCGTCTGAAGAAGGGGAGCAAGACAGACTGTTAGAGGAATTTACATACGTAGTGCCCACATTGTTTGTTGTTCTACCTCAGAATCAGGTACATTTGTTCCATTGGATAAAAATACTATTTTGTAAAGAATTGATGATATTACATGACGAAAATTTTCCGCGTTTGTTTTCATGTAGACAATACTATGGGCAAGATCATGCACTACGTGAAGAGCACCATATGGTAAAACCGAGGACGGTTTTCCGTGAAGAAGGGGAGGATGATGTGACCATGGCTACTATGGATATAACCATTGTTCACATCCTGGATCAACAAGAAGACATCAAGATCAAGTCCTCCAAGTGCTAGAATCCAATTCGGTCAGCTGCAGCAACGTTGACTTCGAACGGTCGCCAAATCATCATACGAGCTCCGTTTTCGGCCCGTGAGTACTTGATGGAAAGCTCTCGGAGTCCTCTTTCCAATGGATCCAGCCTCATCTCCAAATTCCTTCTCAGTTGGCCGCAATTGCATAAACAAGGTGCTGCATCACCTATAATAGGCGTATGGGCTTGTAACTTCATTTGGGACCCCGGCCCATGAGGGGCCAATGTGGGGTGCGCCCCAAATAGGTGGAGCATGACCCTAGGGGCTCCCTTGGGCGTCCTCCTACTCCTTTAAATAGGTACCCCTTTAGGGTTTCTTGGGTTTTGTTAGATTAAAGTTTAGCCATTGCTACTTGCTTGCAGTGCGCGTGTCGGCTAGACCGTCCATCTGCTTGTTCTTCGGAACCCCAACCTATCATTATTATTCAATTCCTATTTGTCCCTCCTATGGAGAGATATATCTAGGCCCCTCGATGTTATAGATTATGGAAGTGTATGGCCATGCCAAAAGTGATTGGGGAGTCAATCGCAGGTTATATAATCTATCACAGGATCGAGTGAATGATTGAGCTATTAGAGGATGGCACATATCTAGCCTTGAGCTTAATCGATATCGTGAGGCAAAGGGGTTCATACAAGTAAACACTAAATGTTCAACCGATATGATCTTTATGTATGCTCGGTGGGTCAATACGTTCTGCTAGGGGCCGCTGTTGACACGTGGACCGAAAAGGAGTTTTCGAGTTGCACCTGAGTGTGAATGAACCTACAAGGTCGCACGCTTAAAGGGCCTGAATAAAGGGATTGGATGGAGATCCAATATGCACTCAATTCGGATAGGGATCCGAGTAGGACTCCTATGGGCCTTGGAGGCCCGGACGTGGTTCCTATATATACGTGAGGGGGTGTGTTGGCGGTATTAACATATAACAGCACGTGAAACCCTAGCTGCCACTCCCCTCCACGAGCGTGGGTGCTAGCACATCTGCGTGTGGTGTTCCTTCCCTGGATGTGTGGATACCGGTGGAGGCGCCGCTGTCTTGCGGTGCTGATCGGCGTGGGAGCACGGCGAGGAGAACGCACGAGGAGGAGAAGGTCGAGCCGCTATGATTGACTACTTCCTCTAGATCGGCGCGCGCTACATCGCGAGGATTCCTTCGGCTCCTTAGCGCATACTTCCGCTATGCAGCGTGTCGAGTGGTAACGATCTATGATCTCATACTTGCATGGTTCCTGGTTTACGCGGTAGAAAATTTTTGTTTTAATGCTATCATAGCCTACGCGTATCCCTACAAAGTTCTCAATCGGGCTTAAGTTAGAGTCAATCACGGACGACTGTCATCAGTGACGGCGTGTGGTTTGACCATATAGACTACGGTTTCTTTCGCTCTCAGAACTACACATCCAAAATTTCTATGTCCCGCCAATGTCGAACCCTAGCGCCAGCGCCTCCTCCCTACCACTACCGCTGTCGTCCGCCGTCGTCCTTTCTCGATGCCATAAGAGTAGCCCTTTCTCGGTGCCGTAGGAGCCCATCGCTGCCGCTGTCCGCCGTCGTCCGCCGTCGCCGCCGCCACCATCGCCGTCACCACCCTCTGCTCCACCGCGACCTCCTCGACACCGAGCCCAACGCTACCACCATCCACGCCAACCATTGCCCTCCTCCACGCCGGTTAGTCCACCTCCTACTCGATGTGGATAGAGATACATTTGTGATGGATATATGTTATATGTGTATATATGTGGATGAATTATATCAGAGATCATTTTTATATATGTGGATATATGTGGACTCATGATGAATTTGTGGATATTTGTGGATATATGTGGATGAATATAGTTAGAGCGTCATTTTTATATATGTGGATATATGTGGACTTGTGATGAATTTGTTGATATATGTGGACTGATGAATTTAGTTAGAGCATCATTTTTATATTTGTTAATTTCTATATATGTTGATTTTAGGGTTATATATGTGAGATGTGCATTTTTATATTAGTTGATTTCAGGGTTATATATGTGAGATATGCATTTTTATATATGTTGATTTTTATTGATGTTAGGTATGTATTTAGTATTAAGTGAATTATATTTAGATATGTGAATTTAGTGATGGCACTTAGTGAATTATAGTTTAATTAATTTTTTAATTTTGTATAATACTTTTGGTGAAATATTAATGTTTTTAGCACCTTTTTATCGTACACATGTTATTTAGAAAATGTCTCAGCAAGGGGAACCCACGTCGACGATAAGTAGTGAGACCACATCGACTCGGAACCCTAGGACCCAAAATAAGATTCCCAAGGAATGAATGACCATAAGAGAGGTCAACGCCCTAGGATTCCCTGTGGCTCCAAGGAAAGTTGTTAAGAAGTTTGCGTCGGTTTGTGGGGTGCTAGGAAGGAGACACTTCACTATTTTGGTGGACGACGTGAAGCTTGTCCCAGCTATAGGGAGGAAGCTTGGGTCCAGTTCAAGCTGAGCTTCGAATATCCTGAAGATGACAAGCAAAGGCTCAAGGATTGTGCTATCCAAAAGGTTGGCACCGCATAGAAAAATATCAAGACAATGCTGGTTGGCGAGTACGTCCTCAACCCCAACGACCCAACACCATATGAAAAGTACCCGTGGACCACCAAGACCGTGTGGAGCAGTTTCATGCTGCCAAATCAACCCCCGAGTTTCGGGCAAGAAGCAAGGCCGCTAGAGCGTTGCAGGCTAGAAACCTAAGCCCTCACCGGCTGGGCACCGGAGGATATAGCAGGAAGGAGGAGCAGTGGCAGAAGGAGGATGACGCTACTGCACAATCTAACACCTCGCCACCATTTGCTGATATCCTGGACGACCGGGCAAGGAGTTGGGCAAGGGCAAGGGCTATTAGGAACAACGATGGGACAATTTCGTTCCCAAATCCCCAAGATCAAGTAGTGTACGATCATATGGTAAGTATAACATCTCGAATATGTTTAATTTGTTTGTATCATAACATTGATTTAACCCGACTTTAACTGTACTACAGATCGAATATGTTGCCCAAAGGCCGTCCTCGCATGAGGTCTGCTCGCAAAGACGCGAGGACGACATCCTCAAGAAAGCGCTGAAAACCCAAGAACATCGTGGACGGACAAGGAGCGTTGGCTCCCATTTTCCATGGAAGGTTGGCTTTCCCCAATACATGTGGCAATACAAGAAAAGGAAGATGATAAAGGCGGAGAAAGATGCTCGCCTGAAAGAACAGATTAGAGAGGAGATCAGAGACAGGCTCCGCTCTGAATTCGACGAAAAATTGGGAAGGGTGGAGGCACACATCAGGGGTGAGTTGCAGCAACACAACACCGACCCCATCACCGCTACCAGGTTAGAGCGAGCCCCACGCAAAGGCGTAGCAGTTGTGCATCAATTGAGGCGGCGGAAGACCAACCACCAGTCCTTGCCGCTGTCGACCACATAACGGTAAAACCAACAAACAATGGATGTGTTATCTTAACAAATCCATATATTGTATCATTTTCTAAGAACATGGTTGAATCTATAGCAGGAACCCACACAGTGCACCCTAGTAGTTAGGGTGACACCAACTTTTAAGCACCCAGCCACTAAAGGTGTTGCGTTCAAGCTTACGCCCGAAACCCAAGTGCATGGGGCACAACTGATGGCCGGACATGCTAAAGTACAAGTGGACTTGGTCAGCTGGACTTTGCAGCATCCATCGAATGACGAAATTTTGACCCTAGGAGTTGTACGTGGAACCTTTATCCAATGGCCCAAGGACATCATTGAGATAAAGATGACTCCTAGATCAAATGCACCAAGTACTCGTCCGCTGCCAATACCCGCTCCAACTCTTCCTTCAGACCCTCCTGCTATTGTAACACAAGATAATGATATCCATTTGCAATATGATATAGATTTTGGGGATGAGGGTATGGAGGCCGACAGTAGGGCTAACATTCCCCCACTTGCCAAAAAGAGCAGGAAGGCGTATTCTTCTCCACCAATGCATGAAACACGAAAAAAGCTGGTTGAAGGGGGAGAGGAAAAGGAAAGCTGCAAGCCTCACTTCTGCCTCCAAAGAAGCTAGATCTAAGCAAGACACCATCAATTCCTACTAAGAGCCTTGCTCCGACTAGTTTCCAATTAGGCATGCCATTAGTTGCAGACCATGAGTTAGCGAAGATGGGCCCTGCTTGCAAGGAGTTGCATGGGTGCTACATGGAGAAATCCAACGCAAGGAGGATGAATAGAGAAACCTCCATGACAGGCTATCAGAAGCCTATATCGTGATAGACTTCACAGATCTCTTTGATCTCTACAGGCTGTGAGCAGTGGATACCAATCTCCTTAAGAGCTACTCATTGTAAATATTTTTGCGTACAAAATATGGTAATAACATACCTATAATATGCTCATACGGGTCTTTGTCGACATGTAGGTTCTGTTGGAAGTATGCACAAAGAAATCACATCGATGTTGCATTCCTAGATACATCTCAAGTCAAGGAGACAAATCTGCAGCACGATCTAGGAGGAATGACAAATTATATTATGGACTGCTTGTGGGTCTGCCAAGACAGTGTACCCTAATTAGTTACCCTCCACGATGCGCATAGTTTTAGTATTTAACTTGCAATATTTTAATGAGGCAGGTATCATTGGATTCTTCTGGTCTTGGTGCTGAAGTGGAGTACGGTATACTACCTTAACTTCAAAAATTTTTAAGAACTCCGAAGCTAAAGAGAAATACGATTGGTCCTGAATTGAAGCTGCACTCAATGATGCGTGGGGTCAATATGTGGGAAAAGGAGGAAGGCATAAGCAAGCTAGCCCCAAGATCCGTCACAAAAAAATATTTTCCTGTCCTTCAACAAGTTGGTGATCAGTGTGGGTTTCACGTGTGTCACAACATGCAGACTTTGTTGGATAAGGTGACATTGCTCAACCTTAAGGTATGTGTTTCTATTACGTATACAATAATTTTACACTAAGTACTTTAAAGTATATACATACCCTAACTTAGTGCCTCACACATATGAAAATTTTTTCAACATTCAGGCTCGCAGCTTCGAACCAATTAGAGAGGACATAACACATTTCATACTCGATGAAATCTTATCTTCCAAAGAATGCTTTAGAGTACAGACTTAAGTTTGTCTCTAAATGGTTATAACAATTTCCAATGCGTGTCAAAAACATGAGATTATGTATAATTGATGTATATATTATGTGTAATACAATCCGGTATCATGTGTCTGTAAATATTTACAATACTAATTACCTATAAATTTGTTTCAATTTGTAACTATATTAGTTTTGCAGGTTTCGATGCTTAACTCTTGACAATGTGAATGGCATATGTGAATGGATATGATCACTGAATGTTAATTGATTTATGAATTGTTGTGAATGGGGTTGCTGGGAAAGTGAATATATATATATATATATATATAATATATGCTTCTATCATTTTGTAGTGGGAATGGCTAGCAAAGACCTAAGGCTAGCCAAGAAATAAAATTTATTTTTTTTGGTAAAATACTCATCTGTGACGGGCTATAACTAAAATCCGATTGAGATGTGGTCATCCGTGACATGCTTAACATTAAGCTTGACTGAGATGTGGTCATCCGTGACGGGTTTAACTTTACGCTCGATTGAGATGGCCTCATCCGTGATAGGTTTAACTTTAAGTCCGATTGAGATGACCACATCGTGACGGGCCTAACTTTAAATCCGATTGAGATGATCACATCTGTGACGGGCTTAACTTTAAACCCGATTAAGATGGCGCCATCCGTGATTGGTACCGTACCATACCATCTCAAGTATGAGCCCATCACGGATGAGATCATCGGTGACGGATCCTAATTTGATTTTAGTATGATTTGTTTGCTTGATCAAACCTATCGGTGATGGGCTTTAGTCTTGACCTGATAGAGATAACTTCTCACATTACTAACATTTGGTTCGTGACGAAACTCATCCCCGATATTGATGAAGCTTGCTGTCCTATTGAGATGAGATATTCCGTGCTAGTGCACAGACCTGGAAATCCCGATCGGACCATACGCGCACCGGCCTGCCAGTCAAAGGCCCAAAACCAAACAAACTTGTCTATCATTTAGTTAAGCTAATTCCTAATTAACCGGTAACGATGCCGCTAATTAATTACCTTGTCCAACTGACACCAATCGAACCAGCTCAATCAGCACACATATGCATACCTGTTGGAGTTGTACTGATCCGAAAGTAAACAAACAGGATTCGAAACTATGCCGGTTTGATTTCATTCTACATAGAGCCAATTTACACTGTTCGCCTCGCATCTCTTCTTTTATGTTGATAATTCTTCTTTACGTCTCCACTATAATATATATAGAACCAACAAGGAATGATACACATCATCCTCCCTTCATTGAAACAAAACCATCCTTGGCTTTGGATTAATTTGAGGCAGTTCTTTCTTCTTCTTTCCAACTGAAAATACCATTGACCTGATGGCACCATCATGCATTGGTTTCAGCACATGTTTAACACCACGATGTATAAAGCATAGTGGTTACTCCGGCCCTCGTGTGTTGCATTCAGATCAAACAGCCACGGTCTCCCCAAAAGCATGTGACAAGTATTCATCAGCACCACATCACAGTCTACTTTATCAACGTAGGCTTCCATTAGAAAATGCAACTCACCTTATGAGTAATTTTAAGCATGCCTGCTAGATTCATCCACTGACTATAACGCAGCGTAGGAAGCCCTCGCGTAGATAAAGATAAACATACACTAAATGTGAACTGATAGCATTAGTGAAACTACCACCATCAATTATCAATTTGCATACCTTGTCTTAAATTTTACACTGATTGAAAAATATTGCAGTGTTGCCCCTTTGCATCAACATTGGAGATATCTTGCTGTACTGCATGTGCAAGCATAGATAAACCATTCTTCTGTTCAGTATCATCATCCGAAGATAAATCATCATCTTTATAGCATGCAGTTAGACTATGATCAAGCTATACAGCTTCTAAATTTTCTGATAAAGTCTCAGAAATATAGCCTTCTCTAGTCGTCAACAGCTTCTTCCGACTAGGACAATCTTATATAATATCCTCTCCCTCCACAAGTATAACACTATGCTTCGTGATTTAGAACAATATGCAGCAGTAGATTCAACCTTAGATTGAGATTTACTCACCGACTATCAGCATGTTTAAACCCATCTCTAGAAGGAGTAGCCGGTTTGAAAGAGATCGACTTATTAGCAGCACTTCCTTCATCATCTCGCTGAAAAGAACGTGAACGACTAGTGTGTCAACTTTTTAGTTACTGCTCTACCCTTTGAGTGATGTGCACCATACTTTGTATATCATAACAATATGATATCTCAACACGATCCTTCGCATCATCACTGAGGCCATTAAGAAATCTAGTCATAGTATCATTCTCTGTTACCCCATTATGGTTAATTAACAATTCCATCTCTTTATAATAAGCATCCACCCTAAAATTACCTTGTTTGAGTTGTTGCAAGCGTGTATACAATGATCTAGTATAATGTTCAGGAACAAAATGGCGAGCCATAACCTCTTTCATATATTGCCAAGTTAATGGATGAACCACACGTACCAATTGATTCCACCAACACAAAGCATAACTGGTGAATTCAATAGCTCATCCTCTGAATAGCTGTGACTATTAAAGATCTGATCACAAGGCACCTCCCACTCTAGATAATCTTCTGGATCACCAAAACCTGAAAAGGAAGGTATAGAGATTTTTATCCTACCAAGTCCTTCATCCAACGGAACACGAGCAGCACGACGATTCCAGTTGTCACGGTGAATATCATCAACAACCATGTCTATAAAAGCAGGACCTCAGCAAGGAGGTTGTCGAGAACGACGATGATAATCACCTCCATAAGAATGCAACCCCTGACTCTCATCCTCGATATCATAACTGAAGCACAGATGGCAAGTGCTGAAAATGCAAATTTCGTAGTCGTTTCTAATAAGGCTACTATGGATTTAATATCAAAAGACGTGGGTGGATATGAGAATCTTGGATTTACTCCTGAAGACATGAAGAATATATTATATTCAAAGAGGTCACTAAAGGTAAACAAAGGTGACACAGGGGGTGTGTTGGAATATATGGAGAAAAAAATCATCGGAAGGTGTTAATTTTTTCTATTCAATTCAGGTTGATGAGGATGAGTTGATGACAAATATTTTCTGGACTGATTCTAAAATGATTGCTGATTATGAAGTTTTTAGTGATGTTGTTTGTTTTGACACACATATACAAAACTAAATGATGGCCGTCCATTTAGTTTGCTTGTTAGTGTGGATAATCATAAGAAAAGCATTGTTTTTGGTGCTGCACTTTTGTACGATGAAACTGCAGATAGTTTTGTTTGGCTTTTCAAGACATTTTGTAAATGCCATGTTTGGAAAAAAGCCACAGACTATATTGATTGATGAAGATGCAGCAATGGCCAAAGCAATCAAGCTAGTCATCACAGAATTTGTGTTGGGCATATGAACCAGAATGCCTGCAAACACCTTGCTCGAGTTGTGAAGGAGTAGAAGAAATTCAATGCAGATTTTCAGAATTGTATTTACAAATGCATCAACCCCTATAGTTCACCAACTGATACTTATATCCTTCGTACTTCATTCATCAAATCCAACAACCGAAAATTATCCCACGCTTTCAGATCCAACGGTACTGGCACTCGCGGGGTCACGCAGTGGGAGAGAGATTGCGCGCACGCGGGGTGACCGGCCGAAAATTACGCACGCGAGCAAATCAATCGCCGCCCCTTCGCACACCTTCCTCCGCACATCGCCACGGCTGTGCGCCCACACCCCCGTCCCGTCCACCGCCCAGATCGGCGCCGCCCTCGATCTGACGCTCGCCCTCCCGCACTCCGCTACCGCCTCCCCCTCTAATTCATCGCCGTCCTCATCTTCCTCCTCTGCCCACCATGGCGCCTTATCCTAGCTCCCTCCACGCCCGTGGTTCCTCCCCTATCCCCTTTAGACGGCACCGCCGATCTCCCTCACAGCCATCGGCGTCGAGACTGCCACTGATCCCTGACCGCCAGTTCGTCGTCGCGGTGACTGCCAAGGGCCAGCTTCCCTGCAAATCGTTCCTCACCCGCATCCTGCCTGCTGCCTGCGCAGATCACGCCCGGAATCCCTGCCTCATCCCCTCTTGCAGGCGATCGATCCTCAGCCCTTCCTGTTGGAATGTAAATCATGTCTCCTCTATCACCGGCTCCCTTTCCTTCTCCTCCCGATCATGTTTCCATAAATCGGTAGAGTGAGTATGGAAGGTAGAGGCCTATACATGTAATGCTCCGTGATCAATAGATCATTGTGTTGAGTCATTCTGTCTATCATGGTATCAGCTTCTCACCGATCCTACGCTTCCGCATAGACCGTCGGCGTCGTTCCGCCGCCGTGCGTCCACCTTCGCCGGCGTTCTCCTCACCGCCATGTGTCCCAGGGCGACGCCATGTCGTCCTCCTCCTCTACCCCTCCCTCCCCCAAATCAGCCGTGATTGATTCCGCCGCAGGTGCCGTCGCGGACGCCGTTCGCGCCGCCTTCGCTGTCCCTGCCGGCCTTGAGATCGATCCCACCATGGCGAATGTCGTCGCCGAGTCTGCAGCAACCGGCGCTTCGGATGCCACGCGCGAGGCCCTCTCCACCGCCCTCAGCGCCCTCATCCTGTCACCGGCTGCACCCACTCCCGTCGCCCCTGCCGCGATGGTCGACGCCACCCCGGCGGCTGTGGCACCGCCCCACGCGCCGCCCCCACCTACGACGCAGTTCCAGGCGCTGCCCGCGGATACCACTCCGCCGGCCCTCGCCGCCATGTTCGCCCAGGCATGGCTTGCCCACGGTGCTATGGCGCCACCCGCCGGTGACATCCCTCGCCCGGTCGCGCCCTCCCTCGACGACACCGCTCTGGCTACTCTCCATGCCCAAGCGGTCGGCGTCCTCAACATCCGAGCCCTCGTCCCCATCATGCTCGACATCGCCGCCGCCAACTACACCCGGTGGCGCGGCCTGTTCCTGGTGGCTCTCGGCAAATACGCACTGACGGACCACGTCCTCTCCGACTCCTCCCACTTCGACCGCGCGGATTGGGTCCAAATGGACTGCGTCGTCCTCGCGTGGTTGTTCGGCACCATCTCCTCCGACCACCTTCAAGATGTCCTCACCATCGACACCACCGCCCACGTCGTCTGGCAAGGACTCGAGCATCACTTCCTTGGGAACCAAGAGCAGCGCGCCCTCAACCTCACCACTGAGTTCCACACACTCAAACAAGGTGGCCTCGCCGTCTCCGAATACTGCCGCAAGATGAAGGCCCTAGCCGACGACCTAGGCGACCTCGGCGAACCTGTTTGGGACCGTACGCTCGTCCTCAACACCCTCAACGGCCTCTCCGAGAAATTCGTTCACCTCCGGTCGCCCATTCTCATGCAGCGCCCGTTCCCGACGTTCGCCGAACTTCGCTCACTGCTTCGCCCGGAGGAAATCACCACCTCGCCGCGATCCACCAGCACGACGGCCGTCTTCCTCGCCGGCACCTCCAACAGCACCAACGGCAAGACCACTAATCCGGCACACAACACCGGTTTTGGTGCAGGTAATCAAGGCAACGGCGGCGGGAATGGCAACTCCAAGAATCGCCGCCATCGTGGTAGCGGCGGCGGTGGCGGAAACGGTGGAGGAGGAGGCGGTGACAACCAAGCCGCCAACAACGGAGGAGGCGGCGCCAAGCCAGGCACTGGTGGCACCCAGCCGTGGCCGACACCACATAACCCGTGGGCCGGCACAATCCACATGTGGCCGGGTCCCCTCGGCCGCGGTGTCCTTGGCCCATGACCGGCCGGCCTCCCCTTCGCAGGCGCGGCTGTTGCTGGCCCGGTCGATGCCCCTCTGGCCCAACAGTGGCAGGCCGCCCCGGCTCAGCTGCAAGGAGTGTTGGGCCAGCCGGCCCAACAACTGGCTTCACAGCCTCCCACCCCCATGGGCTTCCAATAGCCTATGGGCTGGTTCGTCGGCGCCCCCTCTCAATGGGACCAAGCATCCCTCGCGGGTTCCTTCAACACCACGACGCTCCCGTAGCCCGCAATGAATGAATGGTACATGGACACGGGTGCTACGGCCCACATGATATCCGACTCCGGTATCCTCTCACTCACATACCCCCCAACCCTAACTCTCCCTCTCACATCGTCGTCGGTAATGGCTCCACTATTCCCGTGTCTTCCATAGGCTAAACCAACCTGCATCACTCACAGCGCTCCTTTACTCTCCGTGACATCCTTTGTTCTCCACTTATTATCAAAAACTTGATCTCCGTTCGTCGTTTTGTTATTGATAATTGGTGTTCCGTCGAGTTTGACCCCTTTGGTTTTTCTGTGAAGGACTTGCGCACCAGGACCGTGATCGCCAGATTCAATAGCTCCAGTCCACTGTACCCTCTCCACCATGCCATGCCTCCATCTACAGCCGCCACAGCTCTAGCCGCCACCACCACCGACACCTGGCACCGCCGTCTCGGTCACCTTGGCCACGACGCGCTCGCTCGACTCTCCTCCATTGTGCCCTTGGCCAAAGGTGGATCCCCCAAAGTTTGCCACGCTTGCCAGCTTGGACGGCATGTCCGTCTTCCTTTTGCCACCTCTGTCACTAAGGCTTCGGCCAATTTTGAGTTAATACATTGTGACTTGTGGACATCTCCTGTCGTTAGCGTTTCGGGTTTCAAATATTATCTTGTCATTCTTGATGATTGCTCGCAGTATGTTTGGACTTTCCCGCTTCGCTTCAAATCCGACACCTTTCCCACCTTGTCCCAGTTTTTCGCCTATGTTAAAACTCAATTTTCCGCCACCATTCGCAACGTCCAATGTGACAATGGCCGCGAGTTTGATAACTCCACCGCCCGCACCTTCTTCCTCACCAACGGTGTTCACCTCCGCATGTCTAGCCCCCACACCTCTCCTCAAAATGGTAGAGCCGAGCGTATCCTCCGTTCCATCAACAACATCATTCGCTCCCTACTCTTCCAAGCTAGCCTTCCCAACACCTTTTGGGTTGAGGCCCTCCACACCGCCACCTACCTCATCAACCGACACCCAACCAAAACACTTAACCACTAAACCCCGTTCCTTGCCTTTTATGGAGTCCACCCCACCTACACACATCTCCGCGTCTTCGGATGCAAGTGCTATCCAAACCTCTCCGCCACCACCCCCCACAAACTTGCACCCTGCTCCACCATTTGTGTTTTTCTTGGTTATCCACTCCACCACAAAGGGTACCGGTGTTTTGACCCCGCCACAAATAGAGTTATCATCTCTAGACACGTCGTGTTTGATGAGAGTTCGTTTCCCTTTGCCGAGGTTGCCACTCCCTCCTCTACTGCAGCTGACCTTGAGTTTTTGGAGGATTTTACCGCACCTGTGCAGGCACCAATCGGCGCCAACCACCGCCACGCGGCACCTCTGCCGACCGGCCCCTCTGGCGCCCCACCCTCCGGCACCACGGGGCCGGGCCCGATGCCGTTGCAGGCCACCCATCCGACTGGGTCAGCCGCCCAGCACTACACCACATCGGCCACGATGACGCCACGACTAGATGGGCCTCCGACTCCACTGCAGTCTGCCCACTCGCTTGGGTCGGCCGCCATGTCACCACCGCTGCAGGGCGCCCCCATGCCTATGATGGTTGCCCCCTCACCAGGCCAGCGCTCCACAGGTGGGCCGACGTTGTCACCTGGGCCGCACTCCGCCTCTCCGTCCGGTGGGCCACGACGCGACTGGGCAGATGGGCCGTCTGCCCCCACTCCAGCCGAGCCGGCGCCACGCCCTCTGCTTCCTCCACGCGTCATCATCCCCACTTGGCCTCGATTGGCGCGTGTTGCATGTGTTCCACCGCCGCCGTGTGCTCTCGGCGTCTCCCCTGTCATCAACGACCACGCCATGACTACTCGCGGCAAGCATGGCATTCGCAAGGCACCCGACCGGCTCAACCTCCACGTCGACACCCTCTCTCCACTCCCAAGGACGTACAGGGCCGCTCTCGCTGATCCGCACTGGCGCTCCGCCATGGAAGAGGAGTTCTCCACTCTCCTCGCCAACTGCACTTGGGAGCTTATTCCTCGCCCCCCCAACGTCAACGTGGTGACCGGCAAGTGGATCTTCAAGCACAAGCTGTAGGCCGACGGCTCCCTCGACCGCTACAAGGCTCGGTGGGTCCTTCACGGGTTCACGCAACGCCCTGGTGTTGACTTTGACGAGACCTTCAGTCCCGTTGTCAAGCCCGCCACCGTTCGCACTGTACTCAGCCTGGCGGTCTCTTGGCGGTGGCCCATCCATCAGCTGGATGTCAAGAACGCTTTCCTGCATGGCACCCTACAGGAGACGGTCTACTGCATCCAGCCTCCCGGCTTCGTCGACACCTCCCACCCCGACATGGTGTGCCGGCTCAACAAATCCCTGTATGGCCTGAAGCAAGCACCTCGCGCGTGGTACAGTCGGTTCGCCTCATTCCTGCTGACACTCGGCTTCGTGGAGGCCAAGTAGGACACATCCTTGTTCATACTCTGCTGCGGCACCGACACCGTCTACCTGCTCCTCTACGTCGACGACATCGTTTTGACCGCCTCCTCCACCGAGCTCCTTCGCGGGACCATCACCGCCCTGCAGTCCGAGTTCTAGATGAAGGACATTGGTGATTTGCAGTACTTCCTCGGTGTTCGGGTCTCCCGGCAGCCCTCTGGCCTTCTGCTCAGCCAGCGGCAGTACTGCTTCGATATCCTGGATCAGGCCGACCTGACAGACTGCAAGCCTTGCACCACCCCCGTCGACACCAGCGCCAAGCTCTCCGCCACCGACGGTGCACCGGTTGCTGATCCGACGGATTTCCGCAGCCTCGCCGGGGCGCTCCAGTATCTCACCTTCACACGCCCCGATATCGCCTACGCCGTCCAGCAGGTCTGCCTCCACATGCACGATCCTCGGGAGCTGCACCTCGCTGCCCTCAAGAGGATCCTTCGGTACGTCCACGGCACATTGGATCTAAGCCTCCACATCCAGCCATCTACAGCGGCGGACCTCGTCATCTACTCCGACACCGACTGGGCCGGCTGCCCCGACACAAGGTGCTCCACGTCCGGCTACGCCGTCTTCCTCGGTGATAACCTGGTGTCTTGGTCCTCCAAGCGTCAGGTCACCGTCTCTCGCTCCAGTGCCAAGGCCGAGTACCGCGCCATCGCCAACGCTATTGCCGAGGTCACATGGCTCTACCAGCTTCTTCATGAGCTCCACTCACCTCCACCCAAGGCTACCCTGGTCTACTGCGACAACGTGAGTGCGGTCTACCTCTCCTCCAACCCGGTGCAGCACCAGCGGACCAAGCACATCGAGATCGACCTCCACTTTGTGCGCGAGAAGGTGGCAGTTGGCACGGTTCGGGTCCTTCATGTGCCCACTTCCTCTCAGTACGCCGACATCTTCACCAAGGGACTTCCTACGCCGGTTTTTACGGAGTTCCGTGTTAGTGATATGCCCTAGAGGCAATCATAGAGATGATTGTATCACATACTATGTTTACATATTTATCTGATATTGTTCCTTGAAATAGATAGCTCATTATTGGCTAATGAATATGTGATTCATTTATGAGACTCTTTATATTATATGTTGCTATTTCTAAAGGATCCCTGATCAAATATCATATATGGAACAAATATGGTTAAATGATCAGCACATGTATTGATTGATGATCATGTCTCATGGATCATGGTATGGAGATACCAAATTGATAATGTGGACACATGTTGGGGAACATGTTGTTGGATAGACCCGACATGAGACACTGCAAGAACTATTTGTGTAGTGCCATCAGTGGTCTCGATTAGTGTTGGTATAGAATTCTTAGACCTGAGATTATCATGGTTTCCAACATGTGTAGTGGCTTACTTAGGGACTGCTAAACGCTATTCCGTAACTGGATAGTTATAAAAGTAGTCTTCGGGTGTGTTATGAAACATGTAGTGGGATATGAATAATCAAGATGGGATTTGTCCCTCCTATGGAGAGATATCTCTGGGCCCCTCGACGTTATAGATTATGGAAGTGCATGGCCATGCCAAAAGTGATTGAGGAGTCAATCGCAGGTTATATAATCTATCACAGGATTGAGTGAATGATTGAGCTATTAGAGGATGGCACATATCTAGCCTTGAGCTTAATCGATATCGTGAGGCAAAGGGATTCATACAAGTAAACACTAAAGGTTCAGCCGATATGATCTTTATGTATGCTCGGTGGGTCAATACGTTCTGCTAGGGGCCGCTGTTGACACGTGGACCGAAAAGGAGTTTTCGGGTTGCACCCGAGTGTGCATGAACCTACAGGGTCGCACGCTTAAGGGGCCGGAATGAAGGGATTGGATGGAGATCCATTATGCGCTCAATTTCGGATAGGGATCCGAGTAGGACTCCTATGGGCCTTGGAGGCCCGGACTTGGTCCCTATATATACATGAGGGGGTGTGGCCGGCGGGATTAACAGATCACGCCACGTGAAACCCTAGCCGCGACTTCCCTCCACGAGCAAACCCTAGCCGCGCGCGGGTGCTAGCACATCTGCGCGTGGTGTTCCTTCCCTGGACGTGTGGATACCGGTGGAGGCGCCGCTGTCCTGCGGTGCTGATCGGCGTGGGAGCACGGCGAGGAGAACGCACGAGGAGGAGAAGGTCAAGCAACTGCGATCGACTACTTCCTCTACATCGGCGCGCGCTACATCGCGAGGATTCCTTCGGCTTCTTAGCGCATACTTCCGCTGCACAGCGCGTCGAGTGGTAACGATCTATGATCTCATACTTGCATGGTTCCTGGTTTACGCAGTAGAAAAATTTTGTTTTATGCTATCGTAGCCTACGCGTATCCCAACAGTGGTATCAGAGCCATCTTGTATAGTTTGTGATCTAGATCCATGCATATAGTTGATATGCGGGTGTAGCAGATGAGATCTATTACATAGTAGATGAGTTCTTACTTAATTGGAACATGAGATGGACCGATAGGCACATGGGTTGATGAGATCAATCGGTATAGATGGGCGAAATTGCGTTCATCGGATGATCCGATGTCAGCTGGAACCGCGCGCCATTGAGAAAACGAGCCAATGAGATTGACTCAGTTTCGGCATAATTTGATTACGCCGTTAAAGTTTTCACATGGCGAATCGTAGATGAGATCTGTGTACCCCGTGACCGCCGTGTGCGTCACCCCTTATACTTCGTTTGGGGCTTTATATTAATGAATAGAATTTAATTCTATGTCAAACATGCACCAACTGAGTTACATGAGGATAGAGATCATGTCACTCTTTGGATTACAGTGCAACACAGTTTAATGTACTAGCATATGATGTTTATCTATCTTACATTATTGCCGTTGTATATTTGATATGATGACATAGTATGATAGATTCCCTCAGAAAAATTAAGTATAATATGCTCTTCCAATAATTGTACCTATCACGATTGTGATCATAAGTGATGGGTCTGCCAAAGTAGAGTGTCACTTTTCATCATAATAAGATAGGATAGATGTCAGACATCTATATGCGGACATTGTTGGTTTACTTGACAAGGTTATCAAAACGGTTTTGGACCTTGGAGTATAGGTTGGGTTGGTACATGGAGATGTCACCTGACAGTACGAGAGTCACATAGGATGTGATTAGCAAGGTGTTGCTTACCTATTTTATTAGTTGTCTAGCCGTGATGCCAAAGCTCACTAGATACTATTAAAATGAGGATCTCGACTCACTATGTTATTAGAGGGAATTTTGTTGCACACTACATAGTGGGAGCATCTTTTGTTAAATTGTTTAATGAAAGATTAAATGTAAACATAGTGCTGATTTTGCATATATATTTCTGTTGTAGATCATGGCAGTTCCTGCACCACCCAGTTTTAGTTTGCGGTCTATTCTTGAGAAAGAGAAGTTGAATGGAAACAACTTTATGGATTGGTATCGCAACCTGAGAATTGTTCTCAGACAGGAGCACAAAGAGTTTGTGCTTGAAGAGCCTTTTCCAGCTGATTTACCTGCCAATGCTACTGCTGCTCAACGCAGGGATCATGAAAGGCGGCGGAATGACTATCTGGATGTAAGCTGTCTCATGCTTGCTACCATGTCCCCTGAACTTCAGAGGCAATATGAGGCATTGGATGCCCATAGCATAATCACGGGACTGCGTAACATGTTTGAGGACCAAGCAAGGG
The DNA here is from genome assembly GCA_000573905.2 of Oryza punctata. Classification (NCBI taxonomy): domain Eukaryota; kingdom Viridiplantae; phylum Streptophyta; class Magnoliopsida; order Poales; family Poaceae; genus Oryza; species Oryza punctata. The sequence goes on along the minus strand of CM002493.2, from coordinate 19,141,231 downwards.
CCGAGAGGTTTAATACCTCAAAGTCTTTGTTTGCGTGCAGGCTTGCAGAAGGTAATCCAGTTAGTCCACATGTGATCAAAATGATTGGTTACATCGAGAGTCTGGAAAAGCTTGGTTTTCCCCTTAGCCAAGAGTTGGCTACTGATCTGATTCTCCAGTCGCTCCCTCCCAGCTTTGAGCCGTTCATATTGAACTTCAACATGAACAACATGACAAGGACCTTGGCCGAACTGCATGGGATGCTAAAGGGTGCCGAGGAAAGCATTAAGAAAAACTCCAACCATGTGATGGTGATGCATAAGCGTAAGCCCAATAACAAGAAAGGTGGTCAAAAGAGAAAGCTAAACTCTGATGAGATCGGGAGTACTAGCAACTCTAAGGCCAAGGTTCAAAAGACTGGGCCCGCTAAGGAAGCAGAGTGTTTCTTTTGCAAGGAGACAGGTCATTGGAAGAGGAACTGTAAGAAATACCTAGAGCAACTCAAGCAAAAGCAGCAGGATGGAAAGAGTTCCACCTCAGGTATTAATGTTATAGAAATTAATCTTGCTACTTCCTCTACTGATTCTTGGGTATTTGATACCGGGTCAGTTGCTCACATATGCAAATCGTTGCAGGGGCTGAAAAGAAGTAGGAATTTGGCAAGAGGCGAAGTAGACATTCGCGTGGGCAATGGAGCAAGAGTTGCTGCTGTTGCGGTCGGCACTATGCCATTATCTTTACCATCAGGATTAGTTATGGAATTAAATAATTGTTATTGCATTCCAGCTTTGTGTAAAAACGTTATCTCTGCTTCCTGTTTGCAAGCAGAGGGTTATGATTTTAGATCTGTGGACAATGGTTGTTCAGTCTATTATAATGACATTTTCTATTTCCATGCACCCATGATGAATGGTTTGTACACTGTGAATCTTGATGGATGTTCAGTCTATAACATTAATGCGAAAAGGCAACGTCCTAATGATTTGAATCCCACTTTTATTTGGCATTGTCGCTTGGGCCATATAAATGAGAAACGCATGGAGAAGCTCCATAGAGATGGACTTCTACACTCGTTTGATTTTGAATCATTTGAGACATGTGAATCTTGTTTACTTGGCAAAATGACAAAGGCACCATTCACAGGACAAAGTGAGAGGGCAAGTGAACCATTGGCACTGGTACATACTGATGTATGTGGACCAATGAGCTCAACAGCCAGAGGTGGTTTTGGGTACTTCATTACTTTCACCGATGACTTTAGTAGATATGGTTATATCTACTTAATGAGGCATAAGTCTGAATCCTTTGAAAAGTTCAAGGAATTTCAGAATGAGGTACAGAATCATTTGGGCAAGACAATCAAGTATCTACGATCGGATCGTGGAGGAGAATACTTGAGCCTTGAATTTGGCAATCATCTAAAGAAGTGTGGAATTGTTCCACAGCTCACTCCGCCAGGAACACCTCAATGGAATGGGGTGTCCGAACGGAGGAATCGTACATTGTTGGACATGGTGCGATCAATGATGAGCCAAACTGATCTCCCGTTAAGCTTTTGGGGTTACGCTCTAGAGACAGCAGCGTTCACACTAAACAGGGTTCCATCAAAATCAGTGGATAAGACACCATATGAGATATGGACAGGGAAACGTCCCAGTTTGTCTTTCCTAAAGATTTGGGGTTGCGAGGCTTATGTAAAACGTTTACAATCAGACAAACTCGCGCCTAAATCAGATAAATGCTTCTTTGTGGGGTATCCTAAGGAAACGAAAGGATATTATTTCTATAATCGGGAAGAAGGCAAAGTGTTTGTCGCCCGACACGGTGTTTTCTTGGAGAAAGAGTTCCTCTCAAGAAAGGATAGTGGGAGCATGGTGCAACTTGAAGAAATTCAGGAACCACCAGAAAATGCTTCAACATCCACACAACAAGTTGAGCAAGATGTTGTTCAACAGGTTGAACAAGTTGTTGTTGAACCAGTTATAGAACCACAGGTTTCACGAAGGTCCGAAAGGATACGGCGTACACCTGCAAGGTATGCGTTAGTAACCACAGGACAACGTGAAATATTGTTGTTAGACAATGATGAACCTACAACCTATGAGGAAGCAATGGTGGGACCAGACTCTGAGAAATGGCTTGGAGCCATGAAATCCGAAATAGAATCCATGCATGACAATCAAGTTTGGAATTTGGTTGATCCACCCGATGGTGTAAAAGCTATTGAGTGCAAATGGGTCTTTAAGAAAAAGACAGATGTAGATGGAAATGTTCACATCTACAAGGCACGATTGGTGGCGAAAGGTTTTAGGCAGATTCAAGGTGTTGATTATGATGAAACTTTCTCACCAGTCGCCATGCTGAAATCTATTCGGATAGTTTTAGCGATTGCTGCCTATTTCGATTATGAGATATGGCAAATGGATGTCAAAACAGCTTTCCTCAATGGAAATCTGGATGAGGATGTGTACATGACACAACCTAAGGGATTTGTCGATCCACAATCAGCTAAAAAGATATGCAAGTTACAGAAATCCATTTATGGGTTGAAACAAGCATCTCGGAGTTGGAATATTCGTTTTGATGAAGTGGTCAAGGCGTTGGGCTTTGTCAAAAACGAAGAAGAGCCTTGTGTATACAAGAAGGATAGTGGGAGCGCGCTGGTGTTTCTGATCCTATATGTAGATGACATATTGTTGATTGGGAATGATATTCCTATGCTTGAATCCGTTAAGACATCGTTGAAAAATAGTTTTTCAATGAAGGACTTAGGGGAAGCAGCATACATTCTGGGCATAAGGATCTATAGAGATAGATCAAAGAGGCTAATTGGATTAAGCCAGAGTACATACATTGACAAAGTGTTGAAAAGGTTCAACATGCAAGACTCCAAGAAAGGTTTCCTGCCAATGTCACATGGCATTAATCTTGGCAAGAATCAGTGTCCTCAAACAACTGATGAGCGGAACAAGATGAGTGTGATTCCATATGCTTCGGCAATTGGATCTATAATGTATGCTATGCTATGTACACGTCCAGATGTTTCGTATGCACTTAGTGCAACAAGCCGATACCAATCAGATCCAGGTGAGAGTCACTGGATTGCTGTAAAGAATATCCTAAAGTACTTGAGAAGAACTAAGGATATGTTCCTAGTCTATGGAGGAGAGGAAGAGCTTGTCGTAAATGGTTACACCGATGCTAGCTTCCAAACCGACAAAGATGATTTTAGATCGCAGTCTGGATTTGTGTTCTGCCTGAATGGTGGCGCTGTGAGTTGGAAGAGTTCCAAGCAAGATACAGTTGCTGACTCTACAACAGAAGCCGAGTACATTGCCGCTTCTGAAGCAGCAAAGGAGGCTGTTTGGATAAAGAAATTTGTTTCTCAATTGGGTGTGGTGTCTAGTGCTCTCAGTCCTATGGATCTCTATTGCGATAATAGTGGGGCCATTGCGCAAGCCAAGGAGCCTAGATCGCATCAAAAGTCCAAGCACATTTTACGGCGGTATCACCTCATTCGCGAGATAGTGGATAGAGGAGATGTGAAGATATGCAAAATACACACGGATTTGAACGTTGCAGATCCGTTGACGAAGCCACTCCCTCGGCCTAAGCATGAGACACACATTAGTGCAATGGGTATTAGATACGTGCATGATTGACTCTAGTGCAAGTGGGAGACTGTTAGTGATATGCCCTAGAGGCAATCATAGAGATGATTGTATCACATACTATGTTTACATATTTATCTGATATTGTTCCTTGAAATAGATAGCTCATTATTGGCTAATGAATATGTGATTCATTTATGAGACTCTTTATATTATATGTTGCTATTTCTAAAGGATCCCTGATCAAATATCATATATGGAACAAATATGGTTAAATGATCAGCACATGTATTGATTGATGATCATGTCTCATGGATCATGGTATGGAGATACCAAATTGATAATGTGGACACATGTTGGGGAACATGTTGTTGGATAGACCCGACATGAGACACTGCAAGAACTATTTGTGTAGTGCCATCAGTGGTCTCGATTAGTGTTGGTATAGAATTCTTAGACCTGAGATTATCATGGTTTCCAACATGTGTAGTGGCTTACTTAGGGACTGCTAAACGCTATTCCGTAACTGGATAGTTATAAAAGTAGTCTTCGGGTGTGTTATGAAACATGTAGTGGGATATGAATAATCAAGATGGGATTTGTCCCTCCTATGGAGAGATATCTCTGGGCCCCTCGACGTTATAGATTATGGAAGTGCATGGCCATGCCAAAAGTGATTGAGGAGTCAATCGCAGGTTATATAATCTATCACAGGATCGAGTGAATGATTGAGCTATTAGAGGATGGCATATATCTAGCCTTGAGCTTAATCGATATCGTGAGGCAAAGGGATTCATACAAGTAAACACTAAAGGTTCAGCCGATATGATCTTTATGTATGCTCGGTGGGTCAATACGTTCTGCTAGGGGCCGCTGTTGACACGTGGACCGAAAAGGAGTTTTCGGGTTGCACCCGAGTGTGCATGAACCTACAGGGTCGCACGCTTAAGGGGCCGGAATGAAGGGATTGGATGGAGATCCATTATGCGCTCAATTTCGGATAGGGATCCGAGTAGGACTCCTATGGGCCTTGGAGGCCCGGACTTGGTCCCTATATATACATGAGGGGGTGTGGCCGGCGGGATTAACAGATCACGCCACGTGAAACCCTAGCCGCGACTTCCCTCCACGAGCAAACCCTAGCCGCGCGCGGGTGCTAGCACATCTGCGCGTGGTGTTCCTTCCCTGGACGTGTGGATACCGGTGGAGGCGCCGCTGTCCTGCGGTGCTGATCGGCGTGGGAGCACGGCGAGGAGAACGCACGAGGAGGAGAAGGTCAAGCAACTGCGATCGACTACTTCCTCTACATCGGCGCGCGCTACATCGCGAGGATTCCTTCGGCTTCTTAGCGCATACTTCCGCTGCACAGCGCGTCGAGTGGTAACGATCTATGATCTCATACTTGCATGGTTCCTGGTTTACGCAGTAGAAAAATTTTGTTTTATGCTATCGTAGCCTACGCGTATCCCAACATTCCGTTCCAGCTCAACGTCCGCTAGCTCGACGCTGTGACTGCGGGGGGGTGTTGGAATGTAAATCATGTCTCCTCTATCACCGGCTCCCTTTCCTTCTCCTCCCGATCATGTTCCTATAAATCGGTAGAGTGAGTATGGAAGGTAGAGGCCTATACATGTATAATGCTCCGTGATCAATACATCATTGCATTGAGTCATTCTGTCTATCACTCCCGTACACGGTACGCCTCCCACCTCCGCCAATCAATGCCGTCATTCTCTCCCGCCTCGCCAATGGGATTCTGACCTGGCGCCAGCGCCTGTCTCGCTTCCGTTACCCCGCGTTGACGGGAGTGACATCCCGACCGTATTCCCACTTTCCCAGTTCCCCACCACCTGGATGGCCGAGAAGAAGGGGTCACGACCAGGCTTGCTGCGTTGGGTGAATTATCTCCAGCATAACGTCAAGCGCAGCAACTTCACCTCCAAGGAGCTGCTGCAGAACCCCTGGTATTCAATCCTACCGATCCCCCACCTCTGTCCTAGATTTCGTGAGACAGTTTAATTCTAACAGGGGCTCTAGCAGTTTGCAACTTCATCTCGTCTGCATCCCTGCAGGTTCTAATTCATAGTTCATGCAATTATATTTGTTTAAAATATAAGTTCATTTCTTCTGGCAAATGATCAAAATAGCTACATGGTCTTACCGGTGTATAGATAGTTTCATGCACTTCCAGAACTCAGTAAAAGGGAAGCATGTAGTAGTATATGATTGTTTTTTTATTTCACAACTATTTAAAAGAAACTTGATGGATTTTCTTCTGTATTTTTTTTGGTGCAATGAGAATTTTAACCTAGCTGGTTGAATATATTTTTGGAGGATGTTAAATGCAATGCAATCAATATCTAATTAATTCTGTATATATATTTTTTAAGATGTTACAATTTGATGCGGTAGATGGATGGGCCAACAGTTGTCTTGTTGGATAGATCCATATGGGACTGCCCCTATGCTCACCTTCCTCCATGTGTGGAGCAACAAGTAACTCTGTAACTGTTTAGCTCAAATTATTTTTATTTGTTTAGTTACCAGATACTTTTGTAGGTTTGTAAACAAAGGAGATCAGGATCCAATTTCTTTTACCTTTGCTATATTCTTTTTTTTGATTTACAAATCAATTCTAAAAAAAGAACTTCAGTAAGAATTTGTTTTTCACATATCACATAAGTGGTGCAAGGTTAATTGCAATAGCAATAATATATGGTTAGTATTGTTGAGGAGTGCCATATTGGAATAGGATATTAGGTCATTTTATTCTTCTGAATATTTGGTATATTGCAGAAATAGCTACTAAAAATCATGTGGTTTTAATAGTTAGCGTTCATATTGATCTTCTTCAGTTCTTTTCAAGAGAGGACTTTGATGGAATGGCACTACTTACAAGCTACGAAATCACTCTACAGCATCTCAAATTTATAGTCAAGAGCTTCTGAGTTTTGTTACACTTTTAATTAAAAGCATGGCCTTGATCACATAACATTTGTTTGCAGCCATCCTCTCCTCCCAGCTGGCCCGGATGATCGTCGGCTTCGTCTTACTGGATGTCATCGACCCTAACGCCTACTGCCTCAGCCTGGCAGCCCCATCAAGGTTTTTTTTTTCCTCTACCTGTTCTCTATTTGTGTGATGGAATAGGACGAAGAGGCTCAGCAAAGGGGTCATTTTTCTTATGTTGAACTGTTGGTTTAAGGGATGCTCTACAAAGGGGTCATTTTTCTTTTGTTGAACTGTTGGATTAAGGGATGCTCTACACTATCATAGTGCATGTTATATATTCACCTGCCATGAAACCAAATGGTATAAATATTATCACCTGCCATGGAAATAAATGGTGCACTGTATTGCACATCATATGCTATTTCAGATTCAGCACATGATATATATTCCAGAATCTTAATATGTATCTCAGTTTAGTTTCAGATTGTAAATATGCACAACATATAGAGATGACAAACTGAGTACATTCTGACGTTGATAGAGTTAAGAAATAGCTGAAGCGGGAGGCGACATGATTGGTTTGGTTTATTTAATTTGATTGATAATTTGGAACGATTTGATTAAGGTTGGATTAAATGGTTGGTGATTAAGGTTGGATTAAATGGTTGGAGAGGACGATGAAGAGCTGATGGCTGCGGTGACCGAACTACTTCCGGCTTGACATCAAGCATGGCAGTTTCACCGCTGATTAGCAGCTGACCTCCATTCATCGCCGATTGGATGATCTATCTTTTGTCTATGTTACTCAGGATTTAATTAGGTTGCATTGTGTGGTGTGGCTATGGCGAAGTCCTTCCAGAAGGATCTGAACAATAGCTGACAAGGTAGGTGCTTTTAACAGTCGCGGTACAGGTTCATATTGGCCAGTAATTAAAAATCTGAAAATTCTTACAAAATATCAAATGTTTCATGTCTTCTTAATTGTCAGATACATTCAGTTTGATCACTATCAACTGTTCTGGCTTCTCGATCAAAGTATGACGCGGTGTTCACTTTTGGTGATCATAAAGCTTGAGAAGCTTCAATTTGTCCAGCAAGGCTTACTGGTTTGACATGACTTCTGGTAAGACTGTCACTCTTTGTTTTGAATTCAAATGCAAATCAGAGAAGTATCATGCCTTGGTCATAAGGACTAGACAAACCGATATATAGTAAATTGTATTTTCGAATTGTTATGTGCCATGATGCACACATTAAAGAGCAAATGGTTTGCAGTTAAGAAATGATAATTGGTAGTTAGAGAATGGGCCCTTTTTTGGCATTATTGATAAGAGGATATTCTACTCCGGATTTTCCCTTACTCTACTGAACTTTTGATCTCATGAAAGCTTGGAAGGTTTATTTAGTATTTGTGCAGACATTCTCTTATTTGGATAGGTTGATGTAGGAGACGGCGCAAGGTGGTTGCGGAGGGCGATAGTTCAACAGGGTTCTGGCGAGCAACATGCATAATTGTTGTGCATCATGCACGGATGTTTCAGGAACATTTGGTTAATCGTGTTGAATATAGTATTGAGATATTTATTAACTAAAACTGTCTAGGGGTGTTTATGGTTATGATCATAGTCATACTTACTGATTGATGGTAATATTTTATTCTCTGAATTTTTCTACGGAGTACATCAAAGTAAAAATATATGGTTTTGGATTGCATAATCTGAATTTATTTCTAAATGAACCAATGCTCTGAATTGTTATAATGATGGTCAAAATAGATGATTTCTACAGCATGCATAATCTGAATTTATTCAGTTCCTTCAATAGAAACACTGATATGCTGTCACTTATGTCCCATTTAAATTAGGTTATGCACAAATCTTCTTATACAATTGTGATTTTCACAAAAAAAAACCCTGATGTTATTTAACGCATGTGACAATTTATAACAAAATAGTAACTATATTTGTCGCTCCCTTGTTTTCAGTTTAAAACTATCTTATTAGATGCTTGGTTTTTCTTTTGGTTGATTGATTTTTCTATATTGAATCTAACTTTATTGAGTTCCAACTTTGGATCTGATGCTCAAATCAGACAGTTGTCCTAGCAATGTCTATAAATACAAGGCAAATCAGTGTCCTAACTCCTAACATACCTTTCAGTTTTTATTTTCTGCTATTAGCTCTTTGATATAGAGATTGGCCATGCCAGGTCAATACCGGTCTTTCGAGTTTCAATGTCTATATGGACTTGGTCTTATAATGTTTTTGAAATGAGTGTCTAGATGTAGTCCTGCAACGTGTTTTCATTTTTTTCCAGCCACGTGTGGTCGTGTGGACATATGTTATCCTTAAATTAAATATGTATTAAAGTGATTAGCTATAATTGTTGGTGGTATTGAACTGTTTTTAAAAATAATATGATTTTTTTTACTTTACCTTACATATATTTGATATATGACCTTAATCGAACTAAAAGCTCAATTGGACTGGTTCTAGAAAAAGGTAATTTTGACTAATTTAAAATTTAATAATATATTTTATTAATTAACCATAATATTATAACAACGTAGCGTTAGCACGGGTGTATTACTAGTGGAATAAAATGCTTGAAAAGTATGATCTGCAGGAGAACAAATAGCTTGGGAGGCTATTTGAGAAAAAGGAGCACTGGGCATTAGCATTGATGCTGAAAGGGTGGGAGATGGATTCGAATTAGCCAGGTGGACATCCACTGATTTATTGCATATCAACTAAATGGTTATGAAAAAATTCAAAAACATTGACAAGATAGATCATTATGTAATATATCACTCGACAAACATGCAAGTTCAAATTCAAATTCTACATGCTGTAACAAATTTAACTATAAATATACATATACTAATTTAAGGTTTATTTGTTATTTTTGTTACAATTTGTAGAAATTGAATTTTAACTTGTATGTTTATGGAGTGATATATTACATATCGATCTATTTTGTTAATTTTTTTTTATTTTTTATAACTATTTAAATGATACACATTAAATGATGGCTATCCACTTAGGTGATTAAAAGAGTTTCATGAAAGGGTGTACAAATCAAAAGTTCACGGTAAGAACTATGAGCATGTTGTAAAATTTTGTCCAATAGACGGTAAAGTCAGGTGTAGCTGCAAGAAGTTTGAATTGCTCGGAATCATATGTTGCCGTGCATTGAAGATACTTGATGTTAACAATATAAAAGAAATTCCTGAGCAATGCATTACAATTGATGCAAAATCTCTACATATAAAGAGCAACTGCAGTACTCATGAAGATCCTAAAATAAAGTTATCAACACGGAGGAAAGACGTGCAGAATGTTTGTTAAAATAGCTTCTCGAGTTGCAGAATCTGATGGAACATACTGAATGGCTGCCAACAATGCAAAAAAATTACAGAAGATGTGGAGAAATACTTGAGTATAAGGCCCTATCCAGATTTGGATAAATCAGGTTTGTATCCTACTCTGAATTGAATAGTATTTATGCTAATGACTACTATGTTATAATCTAAATTAGCTATCTACTGAAACTAGAATTCAGCAATATGAAAAGAGGGTAGCAAACAAAAAGAAAAAATGGATGAGTTATAAGACAAAGAATTTAGACAGGTTCAGGCCTTCACGAAGAAGTAATAACCTACTCCTGTTTCGGGGATTAGATCCACCAAGTTGTGTATTGGTTTCTAAATCTAGGTTATCTCATGCTCGTGAGGGCACCCTACCCTCCTTATATAGCTGGAAGGCACAGTTTTACAGATAGAGATTTAACTCCTTACGGTTTAAATCTCTTATAACAAATTTACAATCTTTACCAACCAGGACTACGGGTCTCAACTTGGTACACAAGCCAACATAATCCCGAGTCCTAGTTTCATACATATTCTATATACATAATATATCTCCTATAATCCAGCCGGATATCTTGATCTATGGGTATGTGGTACCCATAATCTCTACAGTAGCCCCTGAGACCTTCATAGTCGACGAGATAATCTTCTTCCCGAGTTAAAATACATACAACCGGGTGCTTCAATCATCTTTGCCATTATCTCCTGAGTGCTTTTACCAAATCATAAGGCTGTGAAGGGCTGAAAATTTTCAAAAACATACCTAGGTGCATCGACCAGATGTACCTAATTAGGTGTAGCCCCTAACTATACGATTAGTTGAACAAACTAAACATATAATCAAGGTTAATAAAATCAACCATTCGAGTGGTTGTAAGCCACCTAAGTAGCACAATAATAGCATATGCAACATGAACCCCTGAGTAAATAAAACTCAAGTGATTAACCGACTGCTTTATAAAATACAATGTAAGCAACCTAAAGTTGACAACATCTTTGAAAACTCGATCATATAGCAAAACAGCTATAAAAAACTTGTATGCTATAAATAAAATATTTCCAAAGCATCCAGCACATACCATCCGCACACTACTATAACAGATGTGCATAAGCCCCTAAGGACACATGGTTTCCCCATACTTGGAAATATACGGCATAAGTGGTATAAAATCCGAGTTAATAAACTCATAAAAAATTTACCAACCGCCTGGAAAATGACCAAAATATATAACCAGCCTAAGCCATAATATTGGTCAAGAAAAATGCACACTTACGTGCAAAATGCATTGTACCCACTCCTAAAAAGTTGAGTTACAACAATAAAAAGGATTTTAAGATATCAAGTTATAGCGACATGCGTTTTTGCTCATCACAAAAAGTTTAAGCTCCTAAGGACATATGTCAGACTTCTTCCAGCATCATGGGCTAAAAACATCCAATAGGCCTCGGCCATATTATCAACCAATAAAATCAAGGCAACCGTTGCCATTCTCTCCCCTTCGTCTTTCTCGCGAAAAATTCCCCAACGCTCCTGTTCAACACGCACAGTACTTCAACTAGGGTTCCAAATCCTCACTCTTGCGAGCTCCAAATCCTCACCACCTCCTACGGATCCGCTGCGGATAACCCCAATCTGCTCTTTCATTCCATTTACTTCTAGAAAAAACACCTCAATCCGTTCAATCTCACATCCTAACCATGGTTGGAGAGAGAAAAATTCCTTTCGAGCAGTGGGCAAGATCCGACGTCAAGGAGTCTACTCTCCTAGAAATGGTGAAAGACAGTGTCTCCCACCCAAAGAAATCATTGGATGCGCTCTGCTTACAGCGAGGACTTCCCAACTCCAGACACCGGCGAGATTGTGGTATTTACCCCTTTCTTCTATTCCAGCTTCGCTCTTCCAACTTCCTCTTTCTTCCGTGGTCTTCTTGCATTTTACGGGATCCAGATTTTCCACTTAAATCCAAACTCCATATTACACATTGCGAACTTTATCCACCTTTGCGAAGCTTTCCTTAGCATCTAACCTCATTTCGTTTTGTTCCGCCGCATCTTCTATCTCAAACCCCAGCCTAACAAGAACAACCCTTGTGTCGTTGGCGGATCTGGATTCCAGTTACACGGAACTCTAACACAAAAATACTTCTCTCTCCCATTCAAAACCTCCAATAAAGGCTGGCATTCTGTTGATGCAAAAAACACACACTGGCCTGAGAGATTTGTTTTACTCTAGTGCAGGTCCAAAACTTGTTTTTAGGTTCGAAGGGCGTGCCAGTTGATTTGATCCTCCAATCAACAAGAAAAAATGTGCAAATTTGTTAGTAGACGATAGTTAATTGGCCAGTTAGCCGATATCATATCGTGATGTAATCTAGCCTATGCAATATAGCATGGATCGCCTGTAAGGTGTATTCAATGATAGAACTAACCCTAAAACTGATACATCGGCTGAAAATATCAGTATAACATAATCTATAAATCAATATTACTTTAGAAATAAGCAATTGGGATAGATCGGACTGAACCGAGACAGTATAAATTGCCCAAGTCTAAAATAACATGAAATAACGATTATGTGTATTCATATCATAGCCGATGTCCAGATTTAAGCATATATTGGCTATAGCTCCGATACAACCTTATACTCGCCTATTCTCTTGCAACAAATATATTCAACTGATATCAATTAGATTGATAGTAAGTCCAATATATTTGTATTAGATTAGATCCTGATATAAGGGGCAGATATAGCATATTAAACAAAGCATAAAACTATGTAAAACAACTATACAAGATAATATCGGCTGAAACCCCGATACTATCCTTATTAACAACCATAAAACAACCTACAGATCATAATTCTTAACACGACTTAATAGATCAAACTTAACTGATACAGTATTAAGTATGAAAAGAAGCATGATATCTAGACAATCAAGCCGATGGTTGCCTTTACGGGATGGTGGATACATTATATAATTCAAACCAACAAGACAATCTAACCGTTATCAGCAAAACCCTAGATAGAGATCAGCCGATAAAGATAGATGGCATTGTCAATATAAATTATATAATGTATATGATAACTCGGAGATTTATAAGATAGAATTAGAGTGTCATAAAGATGTAAGCACTAATTCCGATAATGCAAACCACCATAACAAGACCTACCTCTTCGCCGAAAATCAAATTTATGCAGCTCGACTTGAAAGCAAGAACTTGTCGAAAGTAGAAAACTAGAAAGGTTGGCGATGCGCCGAGATTGATTGAACTGTCATTATTTTATTCATAAGACCTCGGGTCTATATTTATACGCGAAAATACAAACATTGTCCAACATGGACACGACTCATATTGTCCTAATACAAATCTAACTAGCAAACAAGTCCCTTAGGCGGACTCTTACCGAAAATATCTATAAGAAAATTACAGATAATCCTAATTAATACATACAATTGCCAATTCTGGACTCTATCCTTGTCTGGCAAAACCATCTCAAACTCCCTCCTTAATCTGATACTGACTTCACATGCAATATCGGCCATATCGGCTATCCAGATCGGACTCGGTTCCAGCCGATACGGTCTCCAGCCAATGCACACTATGTTTCCGAGAATCCCATATATCTCCAATTCCACTTCGAATTTGTGCTTCGTTTCCTATTCATTTTTATCAATTAGCTTGCCAAATTTCATCGTCAACACATGCCCTCCAATTCCGAAGTATTATATAATGCAACTGAGTTATCTCTTTATCCCTGCAAGATTCTAGGGTTTCCCCTGTGACCGTTACGCACCTAATTTCATCAATACCAACCGCTTTTCTGGAGTTTTCACGGTGTTAGCTCTGTTTTCACCGCTAAAGCCACTAAACCAACTCCAACAACTCCAGCGATTGTTCTCGACTCCTCCGGCGACCTCATCGGTGATCATCCTCTCCAGCGGCAACAACAAGCTTTTCCTCTCCAATGGCGACCTCCACAAACATCCCCCAGGTATTCTTCTATCATCTTAGGCCCCTGTTCATATCGGCCACCATCTCCTCATCATATCCACAAATCTCAGCCAATCTCAATGATTCGATTTGATTTTCGTTTTCTTCCCTCTCTCCTTTTGCAGCACTTGCGGGATCAGATTGCTATCCCCATCGAAAAAGAACCATCTCACTATTTTCTCAGGCCGATGGACAATGAAGATCCAATCTCATTTATCAACTCAGAGACCAATCGCATCCCATTCAGAGAGACCAAGCCCAATCCAACTCACTGGCCCAATATCTTCAGATCCTGGCCATCGGCTGTAGATGGATGGAAGGCCTGGTATAAACGGATGTCTGCCAGCAAGCAAACACACTGGGATGAAATAGGTATTTCTCAATGCATCTCTCTTTCCCTAGCCGATACCAAGAAAGATGAACCTATGTTATCGGCTGCTTCATATTTCTAGTCCGATACCCTAAATGCCTTCTTGTTAAGTCATGGACCTATGACTCCCACACTGTTAGATATCCAAATGCTAACAGGTTTAGATATTTCCTCATCGGCCAACCCTATCAGTCTCAAAATAAAATGTGACCATAAGTTTTAGACTAAGAACATTGGAGGCTGGTCAGGTTTTATAACTGAAAACATGGGCACAGGATCTGTCTCTCCTAGAGAGCATACTGCCTTTTTAATGATGTGGATGGCTAAATTCTTGTCTGTGGCTCCACCTGTGGCCCTACAGCAAACTGGCAGAATCTGGCAGAAGCCCTAGTGTCCAAAAAGTCAATCCCACTAGGCAAATATCTCCTTGGAGCAGTATATCAAACCTTAAGCCAAACATCGACCAAACTCCTCATGGACACATCAACCAACTATGGAGGCCCTTGGTGGTTTGTTCAAGTATGACTCAATTTATATACCATCAAAGTTGCTGATAGAACTCCACTAGATGAACTATCTTTCCCCTCTTTGGCCGATGATGAATCAGCAACACGCCGATGCTTGTCTTTTGGAGAAGCAGCATCATCTTATCCTGGATCAGGGACATCGGCTGAACTGTTCCGTGAATGGTTCAATCGATTCTACGATGGATTCCCTCATGAGTCTCGAGTTTGGTTCCCTTATGAAGACTATGCTAAATATGAACTGCCAACGAACTTGAGACTTGAAGATTTGAATAATGAAGACTTTCCAGGGATCAGAGAGATCTTTATATCGGCCATATCTCCTTGCATACTCCCAACAGGTGTCTCCCAGGGCCGATACATTCAATCTTCTTATGAATTCTATCAACCCATGATCGCAGCCAGATAACTTGGCATGGGTAGTTACCCATCGGCTTGTACTTCACAGAAAAAATCCAGACAAGGAAGATTGTTCCATCGGCTCTGATTATGGACAGAATTCTAAGTCTTGAAAGCCCTCCTCTGGGTTCTATCGGCCAAATCTCTTTAATCAGAGAGTGAAGCCAACTTTTTGACAAGTGGTGGAGTGAGTGGAAAACTCATCTATTCTTATCCATGCTAGCCGATTTCTACTTGACAATCATGGACCCCTCTATCAGTCCTCAGGTAAACTCATACACCTCTTGTTCTTGTCTTTTCTATTATAATTACAACTTTCTGACATTTCTTCAACATGTTCTTCAGACTGCTAACTCTCCTCCTCCAACAAAAAGCAAAAGTGGCAAAGATATCAATTATGCACCTGCTAAAATATCATCAGGCAAGGATCTAGCTCCTTCATCCATCGGCTTTAATGCCCCAGCCATTAAAGACTTGCTCCAAGGCCAAATCAGATAGTCGATTGCCACTGCTGGCAAGCGCAAAAGGACGAAGAAACCTGCAGTCAGGCCAACTGCTTCTAAGAAAAAGATGCCTGCTAAAAAGCAAAAGTCCTCAGCCGATGATACCCCAATTGATCCTGCTGTAGAAAAATACCTCGAAAAAGTAGTGATAGAAAAATAAATTGATGAAGCTGCTGCACAAGTTAATGGATCTTGCCACATCTCCAGCCCAAGCTCTCAAGCCGATTCACCTCAAATTGATCCTACCAGCCTGGCAAAAACTCCAACTCCTCCCAGATGTCGGCCACGCAAGACCCAAGTATATAATCTCTCAACCTCTCTTCTATCAATTTTATCCAACACTTTTAACACTTATCAAAATTTTCAGCCATCTCGAGCTATATCACCTCCTCATCAACAAGCTTCAAGTGAACACACACCATCGGCCGCAGGCAGTCATCATGTAGAAGAAACGGCCGCTATAATTTCAACTTCTCCAGTCCCTGTAAGATTACTATCTTTCATATCGGCTATTTTTCAATTCTCATTTATAATTAATTCCTTTCTTGTAGGCCCTATATTCTCTTTTGACATAAGGCAATTTCTGGATGAAGAAGAAGACACATCTAGCAAAGCAAAATCTCCAATAGCCGATGAGTTGAAGACAATGCTAGCTGATATTGCTGATTGGCTGAATGCTTCACTGGATAGCCTAGTTACAAGCTGTGGCTCAATCAAATCCATATTTCAGGAAATCCAGGATCAACTCCCAGAAGACTTGATTGATGCAATCTCCCCTGCAGTCTTCTTAGAACAGCATCAATTTAAACTTGAGAGAGCAAGACAGAGAATATCTGATCGGCTCAAATACAAAGCACTCGAAGCAACCATCCAGACGAGCCGCCAAAAAGTTAATGAAGAAAAAACTAAACCGGATGAACTATCGGCTGGTCCAGAATCAACCCAGCAGGAATTGGACAGACTTAAACAAGAAGAGTCTGATCTTTTGGTTCAACTTCGAAAATGCCGGATCAAGATTGCTGATACGGAGAAGAAATTAGCCGATCTCCCCCAAGCCATTGAAGAACAGAAAACCAAGCTGACTTCAATCAAACATCTGGCCTCCCTCAACAAATCACTTAAGCCTATGCTAGGAACTGACACTGCCGATGCCAAGATAATAGATGAAGTAGAATAAATTCGCCTGCGTGCCATCTTGGCAATCCAAAATTTCCTGGGTTGATGTAATATTTTAACTTCTCAAACAATATTTTTGTTGTAATATATTGACATCGGCCATCGAGCCGATTTAAACTCAAGTATAAATCGTTACCGGCCATCGAGCTGATATAGACTGATCAATCTTGTCTTGTATAACTTTGCTAAAAAAATTTCAAAAATTTCCTTTCCTCAAAAATCTCAATCTCCAGTTTTATCCTCCATGCCCCCCAAGTTTGTAGTAGGGAACACACTGCTGCAAACTTAAATAGAATATGCTAAGGACGATAAAGATATCGGCCATCTAAAGGCGATGTAACCACATCGGCTATTAATCATATATCAGCAAAACTCAGCCGATTATGAACCAATCCAAACACTTGGGTAGTATTTCTTCAAATATTTTCCATTGAGAGCTCTTCCAAAAATTTCTCCATCAAGTCCTTTTAACATATAAGCCCCTTTAGAAACACATTTATGAATCCGAAAAGGTCCTTACCAATTCGGTGACCACTCCCAAATTTGCTATCCCGTGCTCCTATCGGCAACACCAACTTCCAAACAAGTTCATCCTCCTCGAAAGACTTTGGCACAACCTTTTTATTATAATATTTGGCAACCTTCTTTGTCCTTCCTAACCTTTCCAAGAGCACGCAACCTAGATTGAACCAAATCTTCTGACTCATCAACTATTAAATTATGACAATCATCGGGGCTGTCAACTCATCTTGCAAAAAACCCTTCTAGAGCCGATTTTAGTTTCCCATGGTAACACAGATTCATGCCCATAAACCAACTGATATGGAGGAACTTGAATAGCACCATACCAAACCATCCGATAGGACCACAATGCTTCAGCCAATATGGTATGCCACTTCTTAGGATATTCAGCAATCTTCCTCTTAACCAACTTGATCAAGCTCTTGTTAGATGCCTCAGCCTGTCCATTTGCTTGTGCATAATATGGTGAAGAATTCAATAATTTAATCCCCATGCTATCGGCAAACTGAACAAATTCATCAGATACAAAAATAGACCCTTGATCAGTTGTAATCGTCTGAGGCAAACCAAATCTATATATGATATGCTCCTTGACAAACTCTATTGCATCTCTGGAATAAACTTTCTTCAAAGGAATAGCCTCAACCCACTTAGTAAAATGATCAGTAGCAACTAATACGAATTTATGCCCTTTACTTGATGGTGGATTATAAACCATCAAGACATCATTCTTGCACTCATATTCTCCAGATAATTGACTGATCACCAATAATGAATCACCCATAATCTCAACAGCATCGGCTTCAACCTCCTTCAACAATTGTAACCCTTTTAACACAGCCTCATACTCAACTTGATTATTTGTAGAATAAGGTTTGATAGTAAAAGCAAACTGAAAACTTGCCCCCTTGGCGATATAATCACTAAGCCGATACCACATCCATGAGTACAAACTGATCCATCGAAAAACAAAGTCCATGGAATAATATCAACGTGATCAATTGAATTATTCCTATGCTCAACTATAAAATCGGCTATTGCCTGCCCTTTTACTGCCTTAGCCGATTCATACCTTAGATCAAATTCTGATAAAGCAAAAATCCACTTCCCAATTCTCCCTTTCAAAACTGGAGCCGATAGCATGTAGCGAACCACATCGGCTTTACACACTATAGTGCACTCATTGGAAAGCAAATAATGCATCAACTTTGTACAAGAAAAATATAAGCATAAACATAACTTCTGCACAGGTGAATATCAGTTTTCTGCATCCAAAAACCTTCTACTGAGATAAAATATAACTCGCTCTTTACCTTCAACCTCTTGGATCAAAACTAAGCCGATAGAGTTCTGATCGGCTGACAAATATAACTTACAAGGAAGCCCTTTCTGTGGTGGAATGAGAACTGGAGGAGTACTCAAATATTCCTTGATGTTATCCAAAGCCTTCTGCTGCTTCTCTCCCCAAACAAACTCTTGATCGGCTGTCAACCGTAGCAATAGCGTAAATGGTTCTATTCGGCCAGACAAATTTGATAATCGCCGAACAAAATTAATCTTGCCGATCAATGACTGTAGTTCGGTCTTATCTGCTAGAGGTTTTATATCTTTAATAGCATTAATGCTCCTCTTAGGTATCTCAATCCCTCTCTCATGTACCAAAAGTCTAAGGAATTGTCCAGCCGATACACCAAAAGCACACTTGGTTGGATTCATCGTCATCCCATATTTTGTTGCTCTTTCCAAGACTTTTCTTAAATCGGCTATATGCTCATCGATCTCCTTGGACTTAACCACCACATCATCAATATAGATTTCAACGAACAAGCCGATAAGATCATGAAATATGTAATTCATTGCTCTTTGATACGTAGCACCAGCGCTCCTCAACACAAAAGTCATGACAACCCACTCATATAAGCCAATTGCCCCAGGATATCGAAAAACAGTCTTGTGAATGTCTTCTTCAGCCATAAAAATGTGATTATATCCTGCATTACCATCAATAAAACTAATAATCTTGTGTCCAGATGCTGCATCAACCAATTGATCAGCAATTGACATTGGGTATTCATCTTTGGGAGTAGCCTTGTTCAAATCTCGAAAATCAATGCAAACCCAAAGCTTGCCGTTCTTCTTGATCACTGGTACTATATTTGAAATCCACTCAGCATATCTGCATGATCTGATAAAGTTTGCATCATAAAGTCTTGTTATCCCGGCCTTGAACGCATCATACATTTCAGCCTTACAACGTCTTGGGGGTTGCTTGTACGACCGATAGCCTGGTTTTATAGGGAGCCGATGTTTAACAATCGATCGGCTAGTCCTGGCATTTCATAATATTACTAGGCAAAACAATCTCTATAATCTTTCAATAGTGCTATTAATTTACACTTAAATTCCTTTGTCAATCATTTACTAACATATGTCGGCCTAGGCCTATCACCTGGTACAATGTCTATTTCTTCCAATTCATCGGCCGACATAAATCCTTGCCCCATCTTGCCATCAAGATCATCTACAGTGTCCTTTGTGTAAAAATTGGAACCCTCCACGGCTCCCTCAAAGTAACAATTGGGGCTCTCCATCTCCAGTTGGTTGTATATTATAATCAGAAACTTTTAGATAATCTCCTTGCCAAACTTTTCCAGATAAACAATCAATTCCTTCCATCGCCCAAACAAACAAATTGGCACTAGCAACATTAACTGACCTGTCGGCTGGCACGATTTCAATTTGGTCTCCTTGCCATTGAATCAAACTCTGATGCATAGTTGAAGGAATACAACAATTATCATGGATCCAATCTCTTCCCAGCAACAGACTATAGGAATCCTTCCCATCAATACCAAAGAATGTAGTAGGAATTGTCTTGCTGCCGATGGTCAACTCCACGTTCAAAACTCCCTTGGTCTCTGTTGGCGATGAAATTTGGCAAGCCTATGAATTCGAAATAAGATCCAATCCGAAGCGGATTCGAAGATATGCAGAAATCTCGGAAACCGAGTGCGCATCGGCTGGAGTCCGTATCAGCTGGAAATCGAGTCCGATTGGGATAGCCGATGAAGCCGTTATCGCATGTGAAATCAATATCGGATTCACAGAGAGCTTACGGTGGTATTGTCGGGCAAGGATGGAGTCCAAGATTGGCAATTATATCTATTAATTAGGACTTGTTCGCTAGTTGGATTTGTATTAGGTTAAGATGAGTCATGTTCGTGATGGACAATGTTTGTATTTTCGGGTATAAATATAGACCGAGGTCTTGTAAATAAACAACAACCAAGTTCAATCAATCTCGGCACATCGCCAACCTTTGTTTTCTATTTTCAACAAGTTCATGCTTTCGAGTCGTGCTGCATCAGCTTGATCTTCGACGACAAGGTAGGTCTTGTTATGGCGGTTTGCATCATCGGAACTAGTGCTTACATCTTTATGACACTCTAGTTCTATTTTGTAAACTTCCGAGTTATCATATATGTTATATAATTTAGATTGACAATACAATCTATTCATATCGGCCAATCTCTATCTAGGATTTTGCTGGTAACAAATAGATTATCTTATTAGTTTTAATTATATAATGTATCTACCATCCCGAAAAGGCAACCATCGCCTTGATTGTCTAGATATCATGCTTCTCCTCATACTTAGTGCTGCATCAGTTAAGTTTGATCTACTAAGTCGTGTTCTGAATCATGATCTCTAGCCTGTTTTATAGTTGTTAATAAGGATAGTATCGGGATTTCAGCCGATCTTATCAGGTATAGATATTTTACATAGTTCTATGCTTTGTTTAAATGTTCTATATCTGTCCCTTATATCAGGATCTAATCTAATACAAATATATTGAACTTGTTACCAATCTAATTGGTTATTGTTGAATATATTTGTTGCAAGAGAATACCCTAGTATAAGGTTGTATCGGAGCTATGGCCGATACATGCTTAGATTTGGACTTCGGCTATGACATGAGTATATATAATCGTTATTTCAAGCTATTTTAGACTTGAGCAATTTATACTGTCTCGGTTCAGTCCGATCTATCCTAATTGCTTATTTCTAAAGTAATATTAATATATTGATTATGTATTACTGATATTTTCAGCCGATGTACTAAGTTTAGGGTTAGCATATCATTGATAAATATGTTACAGCCGATTCATGCTTTATTGCATCGGCTAGGTCACATCACGATACGATATCGGCTAGCTTGCCGATTGACTATCGTTTACTAATAAATTTGCATGTTTTTTCTTATTGATTGCAGGATCAAATCAAGTGGCACGCCCTCGAACCAAA
The DNA here is from genome assembly GCA_000573905.2 of Oryza punctata. Taxonomy (NCBI): domain Eukaryota; kingdom Viridiplantae; phylum Streptophyta; class Magnoliopsida; order Poales; family Poaceae; genus Oryza; species Oryza punctata. The sequence continues at coordinate 19,119,530 of CM002493.2, read as the reverse complement.
GAATAAGTTTTGAACCTGCATTAGGGTAAAGCAAATCTCTCAGGCCAGTGTGTGCTTTTTGCATCAACACGCTATTGGCACGCTTAGTGGGACCTTGTGTTATCATGATGTCCAACGTTACTGAAGTCTCAGAGGATAACGTCCTACCAGTAAGGATCGAGCAGCTGAATGAAGAGCAGAGAGAAGAGAGGAAGAAATTGCTAGATCAACTCCAAAATCGATATCTGCATTCACTCTCAGTAACCCGACAGGGCACTGTTATCTAGAGAACTAAAGTTGAGTTGCCGCTGATCGTGGAATCAGATCCAAGTACCTCTGGAGTTGCTGAGGATAAAGGCAAGATACCCAAAACCGAGTCAATTAATGAAGAGCTTCACACGTTACAAGATCGCATTGATACGACAGTACATCATGCCCTCATCAATCAATCCGGAGTACTTGTGAACACGTTGACAAATATGATCAAGTCAGTAGTCGATGGAACTATGGCCGAAGAAAAGGCAAAAGGACCAGTATATCTGCCAGGCGATACGTTTCCAGGCTACAGGACCGTGAAGACAGAAATTGGTGGGAAGCAACAAGCTTTTCAAACCCAGGCTCCATCAGCTCCTCTGTCCAGTACAAATAACCTGGCAATAATGACAAGGCAGCAGCCGATCACTGGGGCAGACCTCAAATCAGTTAACACCAGAATAGCTGATGAATATACTTAATGCAAAGCCGCCAGTTGTTGATACTTCATATCCTATTCCTTCGGTTCCACAACAGCCGATTGGAATTACTCAGCCGATAGGCCAACAATACAGCACAGAGCAACTTCCTTATGTATTCTCCCAAGGTTCATTGGCTAATTTAAATCAGCATTATCAACATCATTCGCCACAGCCTCAACCGGTCCAGTACGGCCAGTATGACCAGATCCAACAACAGTATGGTGGAGCAACACCACAACAGCCGTGGGCCGATATGATTGCCGACGTGATGAGGGAACAATTTGGGCTCAAGCCTAAAAGACAATGGCAACATGTATCGGCATCCATATCCAGAATACTTTGATCGAGTACCACTTCCGAGCTGATATAAGGTGCCAGATTTTTCCAAGTTCTCAGGGCAAGATAATTTGTCGACTTATGAACATGTTAGCCGATTTCTAGCTCAATGTGGGGAAGCATCGGCTATAGAAACCCTCAGAATTAGATTATTTCCACTTTCTCTATCTGGATCGGCATTAACATGGTTTTCTTCTTTACCATACAATTCTATCAGAAGTTGGGCCGATCTGGAGAAACAATTTCACAAATATTTTTGCAGTAGCATCCAAGAGAGGAAATTGTCAGACCTCATAGCTATCAGGCAGAAATCAGATGAAACAGTACCAGATTATATTCAAAGATTCCGAGATGTGAGGAACAGATGTTACAGTTTGGCTCTGACGGATTCACAACTAGCCGATCTGGCCTTCCAGGGGCTGTTGGCACCGATAATAGATAGATTTTCAGCTCAGGACTTTGAAAGTTTAGCCCATTTAGCTCAGAAGGTATCGGCTCATGAAACACGATTCCAGGAGGCTAGAAGGTTTATCAAAAAGGCCAACAACGTTAATAATATCTACAGCTATGAATCTGACTCCGAAGATGATGATCTAGAGGTCAATGCAGCCAAATGGGCTAGAAACAAGAAGACAGTAGTGTGCCAATGGGCTAAGAATTCGGGGAGGGAGGAAAGATTTGATTTTGATATCACCAAAGCTGACAAGATATTTGATCTCCTTCTTCAATAAAAACATATTCAATTGCTGGCAGGACATGTGATTCCATCGGCTGAAGAATTGAAGAGGAGGAAATATTGCAAGTGGCATAATACAGGATCTCACAGCACCATTGATTGCAAGATTTTCAGACAACAGATCTAATCGGCTATTGAACAAGGGAAGATCAAGATCGATGAATCCAAAAGACCGATGAAGATAGATGGACATCCTTTTCCAGTGAACATGGTTCATTCTGGATTTAGCAGGAACCAAGCCGATGGGGGTAAAAATTACATCAGAGACATCAAATCGGCTGGCATGATAAATAAATACCAGAGAAGGCGCCTGAGGGAGGAGGAGTCATATTACCACGACAATGAGAAATACTTTGATCCCCCTTGGAGCTATGAATTTTTTAGATTCTGTTGGAATGAAGGCATGAGGTTACCATCTATTGAGGATTGCCCTGGATGTAGTGATTCTGATGCCCAGTATGTTCAAAGACCGAGCCGACAAAGTGCAGGTATGCATCGGCCAGTTCAAAAAAGATTGTCAGTTCATGAGAGACTTGGGCCGATCAGACAAGATCAACATGAGGATGATTCATAGAGGGATAATAAAAATGTGCAACCGCAATGGTGTCTGTCTAGAATTTTTACCAAAAACCAAAAAAGACGTGTTCAACGGATGAGGAACAGGGAACAATTCCAGGAGGTCGAAGGTGAAATCGAGCATCAGCTAAGGCGTACAAAGAAAGTTTGGTGTGTGAAGAGCAAAGTGGTATCAGCCGATGAAGTCCAAGCCGATTAGAACAAAAATCTTCAGAACAAAGGCAAAGAGGTGATGTCATCTTCGATAAACATGGTTTTCATGCTACCAGCTGAATATGCAGTTGAACAAGTCGTTCAACAAGTGGATGAATCGCCATCGGCTAAGTTGATATTGTCTCGACAACAAGCTGTTTTTGAAAAGTCTGAAGGAACTGATCATCGGCATCTCAAGCCATTATATGTCAAGGGGTTTGTTAATGGGAAGCCGATGTCGAAGATTTTGGTCGATGGAGGAGCAGCTGTTGATCTAGTGCCATATTCTACCTTCATAAAGCTTGGGAAGAGTTTAGAGGATTTGATCAAGGCTAACATGATTTTGAAAGATTTTGGTGGGAATCCATCTGAGACCAAGGGAGTTTTGAATGTAGAGTTGACCATCGGTAGCAAAACAATTCCTACCACATTCTTTGTTATTGATGGGAAGGGTTCCTACAGTCTGTTGCTGGGAAAAGATTGGATCCATGCTAACTGTTGCATTCCCTCAACTATGCATAAATTCTTGATTCAATGGCAAGGAGATCAAATTGAAATCGTGCCAGCCGACAGGTCAGTTAATGTAGCTAGTGCCGATTTATCTGTTTGGGAGATGGAATGAATTGATTGTTTATCTGGAAAAGTTTGGCAAGGAGATTACCTGATTATGACATACAACCAATAGGAGATGGAGAGCCCCAATTGTTATTTTGAGGGTGCCGTGGAGGGTTCCAATTTTTACACAAAAGATACTGTAGATGATCTCAACGACAAGCTGGGACAAGGGTTTATGTCGGCCGATGAATTGGATGAAATTGACATTGGACCAGGTGATAGGCCTAGGCCGACATATAGTAGTAAAGGTTTGTTAGAGGAGTTTAAATGTAAATTAATAGCACTTTTGAAAGAATATAGAGATTGTTTTGCCTGGGAATATTATGAAATGCTAGGACTTAGCCGATCGATTGTTGAACATCGGCTCCCTATCAAACCAGGCTATCGGCCATACAAGCAACCTCCAAGACGTTGTAAAGCTGAAATGTATGATGCTATCAAGGCTGAAATTACAAGACTTTATGACACAAATTTTATTAGACCATGCCGATATGTTGAGTGGATTTCAAACATAGTACCAGTTATCAAGAAAAATGGCAAGCTCAAGGTTTGTATTGATTTTCGGGATTTTAACAAAGCTACACCGAAAGATGAATACCCAATGCTAATTGTCGATCAATTGGTTGATGCAGCATCTGGACACAAAATCATCAGCTTCATGGACGGCAATGCAAGTTACAATCAGATTTTTATGGCTGAGGACGATATTCATAAGACTGCTTTTAGATGCCCTGGTGCAATCGGCTTGTATGAGTGGGTTGTCATGACTTTTGGGTTGCGAAGTGCTAGTGCTTCATACCAAAGAGCAATGAACTACATATTTCATGATCTTATCGGTTTGTTGGTAGAAATCTATATTGATGATGTGGTGGTCAAGTCTAAGAAAATTGATGAACATATAGCCGATTTGGGAAAGTATTAGAAAGAGCAAGGAAGTATGGGTTGAAGATGAATCTAACTAAGTTTGCTTTTGGCGTATGGGCGAGGAAGTATGGGACAGTTCCTTGGATTTTTGGTACATGAGCGAGGGATTGAGATACCTCAGAGGAGTATTGAAGCAATTAAAGATATAAAACCTCCAGCAGATAAGACTAAGTTGCAGTCCTTGATTGGCAAGATAAATTTCGTTTGGCGGTTCATATCAAACTTGTCTGGCTGAATAGAACCATTTACACCATTGCTCAAGTTAAAAGCTGATCAATAATTTATCTGGGGTGAGAGACAGCAAAAAGTTTTGGATGAAATCAAGGAATATTTGAGTACTCCAGTTCTTATACCACCACAGAAAGGGCTTCCTTTTAAACTATATTTGTCAGCCGATCAGAATTCTATCGGCTCAGTTTTGATCCAAGAGGTTGAAGGTAAAGAAAGAGTTATATTTTATCTGAGTACAAGACTTTTGGATGGTGAAACAAGGTATTCGCCCGTGGAAAAATTATGTCTATGCTTATATTTTTCTTGTACAAAGTTAAGGCATTATTTGCTTTCCAATGAGTGCACTATAGTATGTAAAGCTGATGTAGTATGTTACATGCTATCGGCTCCGGTTCTGAAGGGAAGAATTGGGAAGTGGATATTTTTGCTTTGCCAGAATTTGACTTAAGGTATGAATCGGCTAAGGCAGTAAAAGGGCAGGCGATAGCCGATTTCATAATTGAGCATAGGGATACTACTGTTGATCATGTTGACATTATGTCATGGACTTTGTTTTTTGATGGATCAGTATGCACTCATGGATGTGGCATCGGCTTGGTGATCGTATCGCCTAGGGGGCAAGTTTTCAGTTTGCTTTTACTATCAAGCCTTATTCTACAAACAATCAAGCTGAGTATGAAGCTGTTTTAAAAGGATTACAATTGCTAAAGGAGGTTGAAGCCGATGCTGTTGAAATCACGGGTGATTCTTTATTGGTGATTAGTCAATTGTCTAGGGAATATGAGTGCAAGAATGATGTCTTGATGGTTTATAATGAGAAGTGTCAAGAGTTGATGAAGACTTTCAAGATAGTCACTTTGAAACATATACCTAGGGAGCAAAATGTTGAAGCCAATGATTTAGCTCAAGGTGCATCAGGTTACAAGCCGATGTTGCAAGGAATTGAAGTGGAGGTTGCATGTCTACCAGCCGATGATTAGAGGTTTGACATATTTGAGTATTCGTAGAACCCTTCTAAATCGGTTTCCAGGAAATTAAGGTATAAAGCTCTTAAGTATATTCTGTTGGATGATACATTGTACTATCAGACGATTGATGGAATTCTACTGAAATGTTTAAGTCTGGAAGAAGCAATGGTAGTCATGTGTGAAGTACATGAAGGAATATGTGGAACTCATCAATCGGCTCATAAGATGAAGTGGTTGATTAGAAGAATTGGATATTTTTGACCGATAATGCTGGAAGACTGTTTCAGGTATTATAAACGATGTCAAGATTGCCAGAAATTTGGGGTTATTCAAAGAGCGCCAGCATCAGCTATGAATGCTATTGTCAAGCCATGGCTGTTCAGAGGTTGGGGTATTGATATGATCGGCCAGATCAATCCACCGTCGAGCAAGGAGCATAAATTCATATTGGTTGCCACCGATTATTTTACCAAGTGGGTTGAGGAAATTCCTTTGAAGAAAATTGATAGTAAATATGCTATTTAATTTGTTAAAGAGCACATTATATACCGGTTTGGTTTGCCACAGACGATTACAACTGATCAAAGTTCTATTTTTGTATCTGATGAGTTTGTTCAGTTTGCCCACAGCATGGGGATTAAGTTGTTGAATTCTTCACCATATTATGCACAAGCTAATGGACAGGCTGAGGCATCTAACAAGAGCTTAATTAAATTGGTCAAGAGGAAGATTGCAGAATATCCTAAGAAGTGGCATACTATTTTGGCAGAGGCATTATGGTCCTATCAGATGGCTTATCATGGTGCAATTCAGGTGCCTCCATATCAACTAGTTTATGGTCATGAAGTTGTGTTACCATGGGAAACCAACATCGGCTCCAGAAGGATTTCTTTACAGGATGAGTTGACAGCCGATGATTATCATAATTTGATGGTTGATGAGTTAGAAGATTTGGTTCAATCTAGATTGCGAGCTCTTGAGAAAGTTAGAAAGAACAAAGAAAGAGTTGCTAGACATTATAATAAAATTTTATGCCAAAGTTTTTTGAGGAGGATGAATTTGTCTGGAAATTGGTGTTACCGATAGGAGCAAGAGATAGTAAATTTGGAAAGTGGTCACCGAATTGGGAAGGACCTTTTCGGATTCATAAATGTGTTTCAAAAGGGGCTTATATGTTAAAAGGACTTGATGGAGAAATTTTTGATCGGGCACTTAAGGGATTTGCTCAAGGAAGATAAGTGCTTCACCGGTTTCTTCAGCTTTAATTTTTGAGCTTCAATTGCTTCAGGCAGATTGGCCAACTTCTGCTCTTCAGATGTGATCTCAGACCTGCAAGCTTCAAGTTGAGATAACAGATCGGCTTCTTTCTTTTTCAGTATCTCAATCGTCTGTTGAGTTGAGCTTGGACCGGCTTCTAGTTCATCCAATTTGATCTTTTCATCATTCACTTGTTGTCGGCTGGATTGGATATTAGCTTCAAGAGCAGAACGCTCAAGCCGATCAGAAATTCTCTGCCTTGCTCTCTCCAACTTGAAGCGATGTTGTTCAAGGAAGACCCCTGGAGAAATCATTTCGATGAGCTCGTCAGGGATCTGGTCTTGGATTTCTTCAAATCTCGTCCTGATCGACCCACAGTTTAATACCAGTGCATCTAGAGAAGCAATGAGCCGATCTGCAATATCGGCTAGATTCCTCTTTAAGTCTTTCTGATATGGGAGAGATGACTTTGCTAGTTGTTTCCTCTTCCTCTTCATCCAGAAATTGTTTGATGTCAAATGAGAACATATCGGCTAAGAGCTGAAAATAGAGAAAATATTATCAAATGATGATGTTGAAGACCAGCCGATAGATATAAGTTTGAAAAATACTTACAGGAATTTGAGGAATTGGAGTTGTGGCAGCAATCTCTTCATCTTGTCGCCTAGCTGTGGCCGATGGAGTGTGTTCACTAGATATTTGATGAGGAGATGGTACTTGAGGAGGCTGTAGTAATAACAAGTGTTAGTCAGTATCGGCTGGAAATGAAGTTGAAATTTTAATGAGTTAGAATTACCGATACTAGCGGTGGAGTTGGCTTCTTCCTAGCAGCAACTTGTTTCTTTTTAGGCTGAAAAGAGATAATTGAATTAAAGCATATATGAAGCATAAAAAGTAGAAGGTGATTGTCAGAATAATCTTACTTGTGCTCTTTGAGGTTGTTTTGGAGGACTTTGAGTTTTGGCAGCTTGAGATTGGACTGCAGGAGGGGTATCGGCTCTAGGTGTGGCAACTTCGGTCGTTTTGCTGACTTGAGCAGCAGCTTCATCGATAGCCTCTTCCATTTCAATTTCTTTCAAAATATCATCCACCTCTTGATCCAGAGGGATTTCTACATCAGCAGCCTTCTTTTGCTTTTTAATTGGTTTCTTCAAGATGGATGGCTTGACAACAGCTTGCTTGGTTCTTTTGCGCTTGTCACCTGTCTGCATCGGCTCTCTGAGTTGGCCCTAGAGCAGGGAGGCTGTCTTGGGAGCGTTGAAGCCGATGTCGGAGGGAGCTGGGCCACAGCCGTTAGGGAGTTTAGCTGTAGCATATTCTATCGGCTTGCCACTTCGGCTGATAAGAGGAGGAGGAGAATCTGATGTCTACAAGGAAAGATGAAGAATTTTAAGTATTGAGAGGTTGAGTAAAATAAAGTATAAGGTACAAGGAGGGATAACTTACTTGAGGGACCAAATCTGGTACGATTTTGGTGAGGTAGGTCTCAGCCGACGGATGGAATATGTGAGTTTTCATTTCAGACCACTATCTGTCAAACAATATGCTTCTCCTCAAGATGATGTTGAAATTGTCTATACTGCCAAGAGGGGGACAGGGATATTGAGTAACTTGTCCATCATCAAAGCCAATACCATATCTCCCCTGGTTTGAATTTTGTCAGTATAATACAAGCCGATGAGCAGTTGACCCATGCCAAGCTGTCTTGCTGCTACCATTGGATGATAAAATTCATAAGATGGCTGGACGTTTCTGCCTTGGGATATGCCGGTTGGGAGTATGCATGGAGAAATTGCGGCAGTAAGGACCTCTCTGGGTTTTTCAAATCTGTTATCGTTTATCTCGTCCAATCTGAAATCGGCTGGTAATTCAAACTTGTCAAAAGATTCATAAGCAAACCAGATTTGGCTATCTCTGGGAAATCCATCATAAAAATTGCCAAACCAGTTCTCGAAATGCTCAGCCGATGGACCAGAACCAGCATAACCAGTGGTTGCCTCGCCATAAGATATGCATCGGCGCATTGGACTTGTTTCATCATCACTATCCGGATCAGCTAAAGATGCGAATTCTGTTTCACGAAGTGATGGTCTTAGTGCAACTTTTAAGGTGTGCAGAGTTAACCAAAGCTAAACAAACCACCATGGCCACCGGTGCCAATGTTTCATTCCATGATTAACTTAGCCGATGACTGGCTCAAGGTTTGATACACTGCACCTAGCAGATATTTGCCCAAAGAGAATTCTTTCTTCGAGACGATGGCTTCAGCTAGGTGTTGTCAGTTGGCTGTTGGGCCGTAGGTGGATCCACAGAATATGAATTTATCCATCCACATCATCAGGAAAGCAGCATGCTCTCTAGCTAATACAGGGCCTGTTCCCATATTCTCTGAAATGAAACCATACCAGCCCCCACTATTCTTGGTTTTGAACTTATAGGTGCACTTGGTCTTCATGCTGATGGGGTTAGCCGATGTGGTAATATCTAGGACAGTTATCATGGTTATATCCAGTAAAGTGGGGGTCATCGGCCCATGGTTGAACAGGAAGGCGTTTAGGGTATCTGACCAGAAATATGCAGCCGAAGATAGCATCGGCTCATCCTTCTTCATGTCAGCTATGGATAGAGATAAGCATTGGGATATTCCCATCTCATCCCAGTGATCCTGTTTGCTAGCAGCAACCCTCTTGTACCAATCTATCCACTTATCTACTTGGGAAGGCCAGGATCTAAAGGTTGCAGTCCAATGGGTAAGAGATGGAGATGACTGTTTGAAAGGATCTCTCTGTTTCTGCGTTGATAAAAAGAGTGGGATATATGTCGCCTATCGGACCCAAATAGAAGTGATTGGGGTCTTTCAGACTTAGAATAGCTATATGTTGGACTAGAAGCTACAGATTGAAAAAGGGAAGATTGAGGGTAGAAGAACAAACGAAGAACGCAGAAGTAAATTTTGAGCCGATAGGGACTTACCTCAGGAAATTCCTTGGCCGCGGTGCTGGATGGGCTCGATGATGCCGTCATTGATGCGCGAGGGTCATCACTGAGGGTGAATTCGCTGTTGCGGTTGCCGGAGAAGATGAGGACAATCACCGGAGTTCACGGAGGAGTTTGGTGGCTTGAGCGGTGAAAACGGAGTTAACGTCGTGAAATCTCCGGAGAAGTGGTTGGTATTTATGAAATTAGGTGTGTAACGGTCACAGAGGAAACCCTAGATCTTTGCGGTTACAAGGAGATAATTCCGTTGAATTATATAATTCTTCGGAATTGGGGGGCATGTGTTGACGATGAAATTTGGCAAGCTTGTGAATCGGAAACAAGATCCAATCCGAAGCGGATTCGAAGATATGCAGAAATCCGAGCTATAGCCGATACATGCTTAGATTTGGACTTCGACTATGACATGAGTATATATAATCGTTATTTCAAGCTATTTTAGACTTGAGCAATTTATACTGTCTCGGTTCAGTCCGATCTATCCCAATTGCTAATTTCTAAAGTAATATTGATATATTAATTATGTATTCTGATATTTTCAGCCGATGTACTAAGTTTAGGGTTAGCATATCATTGATAAAACCTTACAGCCGATTCATGCTTTATTGCATCGGCTAGGTCACATCACGATACGATATCGGCTAGCTGGCCGATTGACTATCGTTTACTAATAAATTTGCATGTTTCTTCTGGTTGATTGCAGGATCAAATCAACTAGCATGCCCTCGAACCTAAGAACAAGTTTTGGACCTGCACTAGAGTAAAGCAAATCTCTCAGGCCAGTGTGTGTTTTTTTGCATCAACAGTCTCAGATGGATTCCCGCTAAAATCCTTCAGAATCATATTGGTCTTCATCAAATCATCTGAATTCTTCCCAAGCTTCCTGAAAGTTGAGTATGACATTTAATTTACAGTTGCTCCTCCATCAACCAGCATCTTTGACATCGGCTTCCCGTTAACAAACCCCTTGACATATAAAACCTTGAGATGTCGATGATCAGTTCCCTCAGGCTTCTCGAAGACAGCTTGCTGTGGAGACAATATCAACTTAGCCGATTGTGATTCGTCTGCTTGCTCAACTATTTGTTCGACTGCATACTCAGCTGGTAACATAAAAACCATGTTTAATGAAGACGATACAACCTCCTTGCCCTTGCTTCGAAGACTCTTGTTCAGATCGTCTTGAACTTCATCGGCTGAGACAACTTTGCTCTTCGCACGCCAAACTTTCCTTGTCCGCCTTAGCCCATGCTTGATTTCATCTTCAACTTCCTGGAATTGCTCCCTGTTCCTCATCCTTTGGACACGCCTTTTCTGACTCTTGGTGAAAATTCCAGGAGGACACCATTGCGGTTGCATATCTCTAATCTCTCTTTGAAAGTCATCTCCACGATGGTCCTGTCGGATCAGCCCAAGTCTCTCAAGAACTGATATCCTTCGCTGAATCGGTCGATGCATACCCATATTCTGTCGGCTTGGTCTCTGAACATATTGTACATCAAGATCACTGCAGCCAGGATAATCCTCAATAGACGGTAATCTCATCCCTTCATTCCAGTAGAATCTAAAAAATTCACAACTCCAATGTGGATCAAAATATCTTTCACCATCATGATAATATGACTCCTCTTCTTTCTGGTGTCTTTTCTGTTATTTGTTAATCATACTAGCCGATTTGATACTTCTCACATGATTTTTACCCCCATCGGCTTGACAATTGTTGAATCCAGTATGAACCATGTTTACTGGGAATGGATGTCCATCTATCTTCATCGGCCTCTTGGATTCATAAATCTTCATTTTTCCTTGTTCTATACCCGATTGAATCTGTTGTCTAAAGATTTTGCAATCATTGATGCTATGAGATCCTGTGTTATACCATTTGCAATATTTTCTTCTCTTCAAATCTTCGGCCGATGGTATCACATGTCCTACTGGCAACTGAATCTGCTTTTCTTGAAGAAGAAGGTCAAATATCTTATCAACCTTGGTTATGTCAAAGTCAAATCTTTGTTCCTTCCCCGAATTCTTCACCCATTGGCATACCACTGTCTTCTTATTCCTAGCCCACTCAGCTGCATTAACCTCTAGATCTTCATCTTCGGAGTCAGAATCATAACCATACACATTGTTGACATTGTTGGTTTTCTTGATGAATTTTCTGGCTTCCTGGAACTGTGTCTCATGAGCTGATATCTTCTTAGCTAAGTGAGCAAAACTTTCAAAGTTTTGAGCTGAAAATCTCTCCCTTATTGACGCCAACAATCCCTGAAAAGCCAGATCAGCTAACTGTGAATCAGTTAGAGCCAGACTGTAGCATCTGTTCCTTACATCTCTGAATCTCTGAATATAGTTTGGTACTGTTTCATCTGATTTTTGCTTGATTGCCGTGAGATCTGACAGTTTCATCTCTTCAATGCCACTGAAGAAATACTTATGAAACTGTTTCTCTAGATCGGCCCAACTCCTGATGGAATTATAAGGTAGGGATGAAAACCAGGTGAATTTCGATCCAGATAAAGACAGTGGAAACAATCTGACACTGAGGGCTTTTGTAGCCGATGCTTCCCCACATTGAGCTAAGAATCGACTAACGTGTTCGTAACTTGATACATTATCCTGCCTTGAGAATTTTGAGAAAATCTGGCACCTTATATCGGTTTGGCAGTGGCACTCGATCAAAGTACTCTGGATATGGGTGCCGATACATGTTGTCATTATCCTTAGGCTTAAGTCCAAATTGTTCCCTCATCACATCGGCAATCATATCGGCCCACGGCTGTTGTAATGTTGCCCCACCATATTGCTGTTGGACTTGATCGAATTGGCCGTACTGTATCGACTGAGGCCATGGAGATCCTTCAAGTCGATAATGAGCCCGTGGAGAATGAGACTGATAATGTTGGTTATGACTAGCCGGTAAACCTTGAGATGAGACATATGGAGGTGGTTCTGTTGCATACTATTGACCTATCGGCTGAGTAATTCCAATCGGCTGTTGTGAAACCGAAGGAATATGATATGCAGGGTTGACGGCTGGCGGCTTTGTACTAAGTGTACTCATCAACTGTTCTGGTGTCAACTGATTTGAACTCTGCCCCCAGTGATCGGCGGTTGTCTTGTCAATATCGTCAGGATATTTGTGCTGGACAAGGGAGCCGATGGAGCCTGGGTTTGAAAAGTTTGATGTTTGCCGCCAATTTCGGTCTTCACAGTTCTATAACCTGGAAAGGTATCCCCTGGCAGATATACTGTTCCTTTTGCCTTTTCCTCGACTATAGTACCATCAACCACTGTCTTGATCATGTTTGTCAAAGTGTTCACGAGTACACCGGATTGGTTAATGAGAGCATGATGAACTGCTGAATCGGTGTGATCTTGTAATGTGTGGAGTTCATCATTTGATTCAGCTTTAACTTGCTTATCCTTATCATCACTTGTTGCAGACGTACTTGGGTCTTATTTCACGATTGGCGGCAACTCCACTTTAGTTCTTTGGATAACCGTGCCCTGCCGGGTTACCGTGAGCGAATGAAGATAATGGTCTTGGAGCTGATCCAACAATTTTTTCATCTCTTCCCTCTGTTCTTCATTCAACTGCTTGATCGTGACTGGTAGAACATTGTCTTCGGTAACTTCAGTTATATTGGGCGTCATGATGACACAATGGTCCCACCGGGCGTGCCAAAAGCGTGTTGATGCAAAAACACACACTGGCATGAGAGATTTGCTTTACTCTAGTGCAGGTCCAAAACTTGTTTTTAGGTTCGAAGGGCGTGCCAGTTGATTTGATCTGGCAATCAATAAGAAAAGTGTGCAAGTTTGTTAGTATATGATAGTCAATCGGCCAGTTAGCCGATATCATATCGTGATGTAACCTAACCGATGCAATATAGCATGGATCGGCTGTAAGGTGTATTCAATGATAGAACTAACCCTAAAACTGATACATCGGCTGAAAATATCAGTATAACATAATATATAAATCAATATTACTTTAGAAATAAGCAATTGGGATAGATCGGACTGAACCGAGATAGTATAAATTGCCCAAGTCTAAAATAACATGAAATAACGATTATGTTTATTCATGTCATAGCCGAGGTCCAGATTTAAACATGTATCGGCTATAGCTCCGATACAACCTTATACTAGAATATTCTCATGCAACAAATATATTCAACTGATATCAATTAGATTGATAGTAAGACTAATATATTTGTATTAGATTAGATCCTGATATAAGGGGCAGATATAGCATATTAAACACAGCATAAAACTATGTAAAACAACTATACCAGATAAGATCAGCTGAAACCCCGATACTATCCTTATTAACAACCATAAAACAGGCTAGAGATCATAATTCTTAACACGACTTAATAGATCAAACTTAACAGATGCAGCATTAAGTATGAAAAGAAGCATGATATCTAGACAATCAAGCCGATGGTTGCCTTTTCCGGATGGTGGATATATTATATAATTCAAACCAACAAGACAATCTAACCGTTATCACCAAAACCCTACATAGAGATCGGCCGATAAAGATAGATTGCATTGTCAATCTAAATTATATAATGTATATGATAACTCGGAGATTTACAAGATAGAATTAGAGTGTCATAAAGATGTAAGCACTAATTCCGATAATGCAAACCACCATAACAAGACCTATCTCTTCGCCAAAAATCGAATTTATGCAGCTCGACTTGAAAGCAAGAACTTGTCGAAAGTAGAAAACTAGAAAGGTTGGCGATGCGCCGAGATTGATTGAACTGTCGTTATTTTATTCATAAGAACTCGGGTCTATATTTATACCCAAAAATACAAACATTGTCCAACATGGACACGACTCATATTGTCCTAATACAAATCTAACTAAGCAAACAAGTCCCTTAGGTGGACTCTTACTAAAAATATCTATAAGAAAATTACAGATAATCCTAATTAATAGATACAATTGCTAATTCTGCACTCTCTCCTTGTCTGGCAAAACCATCTCAAACTCCCTCTTGAATCCGATACTGACTTCACATGCAATACCGGCCGTATCGGCTATCCATATCGGACTCGGTTTCCAGCCGATACGGTCTCCAGCCGATGCACACTCTGTTTCCGAGAATCCAGCAAATCTCCAATCCTGCTTCGAATTTGGGCTTCGTTTCAGGTTCATTGTTATCAATTAGCTTGCCAAATTTCATCGTCAACACATTCCAATTGGTTTTACATCTCTAATCCAGCACCCTACCTTCCCGACTTTGGCGGTCTTTCACCCATTCCCCAAGAGCATTGGAGAAATCTTGCAATCGGCGACGAGCTCGTCCAGGCCAACGAATTACTTCTTCGCCTGGTGGAAATCAAATAGAAAGGCCTCCATGGAGAACAAGTTACTCGGCATTTCATCAAGTGCCGACTGGCTCCGATCAAGAGAGAAGCACACCAGCATATGAGTACGAAGGCCAATCTGACCCAAACCCCGAAGACCCCACTCAATCGACTACAAGATCATGTGCAGCCGTATGAACAAGGTCTTCTCATCCGGCATAACTATTGACTACGGGCACAAGCTCCCAGTTACCCCATACAGCTTGATGCGACCACCTTCGACGGTAAGCAAATTTCAATCCTTCTTCAAATGATTAGCTTCAGATCAACTGCTTTAACAATTTTTCACAATATTTCTCATCCAGGAGAATCTGCACTTCTCTTCCAAACCTCCTCTCTTTGCTCCCCACAAACCAGCAGTCAAAAGTACACAACTTTCCGGCGGCCCCACCATTAATCCGACTGCAAATAGCAAACGAGCAGCCCAAGATGACGACATGACGCAAAAGCTGAAGCGGAGGAAACTGGTCTGCAGCGACTCTGAAAACGACGAACCGAGCAAACAACAAACCAGCACTGCAACTACACCAGCAAAACCTTCTGCCACTCGGCCCGCTCCGAAATTCCGCATATCTTCAAGGTACTATCCACTCTCTGAATTTTTTCATACTTTAATCATTTCGTCGCCAGCTAAGAAAGCTACCGTCTCCTGGAATATTAGGGCTTTTGAACAACCTTCTTCTTCTATTTCTTGATGCAAAAAGCCACAAGACATCGACCCGACTGGCAAGACTGAAGCTCCACCCGCTAGTACTTCTTCTGAATCAAAATCAGAGCCCCCGATTGGAAATCAGTCGGAAACCACTAAGCCAATTCTAGAAGCTAAACCTTCGACTAAAAGCCAGTTGAGTGAAGAAGATCCCAAAGTCACTGCTCAAAGCCCACCTCCAGGAGACCACCAAGAAGACAACGAAGAACAACCAGCCGGTTCTCCACCGCAAAATAACAAAGAGGTAGATCCTGTCAGCCAGCTGACTGATCATGCACAAGACCCACCTTCTAAGCACCCCAAGATCATATCAGGTAAAATTCTTGCCATGCTTCAAATCCGCCTTTACATTCCATATCAATAATTCCCAATTTTACGAATCAGGCCCTTTGATCGACGAAGGAGAAGAAGAAATCCCAAGGATCAAATCGGTCGAAGACTCTCTTCCTCCAAGCAAACTTCAATGGAGGGATAGAGACAGCATCCTTCAAAATGTCGTAATCAATAAACAAAAAGAGGATGAAGAGCTCCATATGCTAATCAAGAGTTTGAACGAATCCACCCGACTAGTCAACATGAGTCTTTCTCCCTTTATCTTTGTCATCTTCCTTAATTGCTTGCTGAATCAGATTACTCAGAGAATTCATCTTCGAAACGAGGCCAAGACCAATGCGCTGGAAAAGCTCGATCCACACCTCGAGACCCTCGAAAAGGTCAAGGCTGAGTTAAGGCAGACTCGAGAAGATGCCCAATCTAAGGAGAGGGATTTGAAGGATCAAATCAATCGGCTTATGGATATCACCCTCGACCACCGGGGAACTATTGGCGGTAATTCTCTTCCCTCATGTTCCTTATGCACACCGCAGGCCCTGTAAACTCATCCAACTCCTTGCAGGGCAAGCAACAAAAATCGAATCCCTGACTACCCAGCTGAAGAAACTTGAAGAATCCAATACTCAACTGGTAGTCGACAAGACCAAAGTCGAAGAAGATCTCAAGGGTAAAGGTTCAATCTTTCTAGCTTGTGTATACCCTTATTATATCCACTCAGGCACTCACTCTGACTCTCCACAACGCAAATCATAAACTGAAAACCAAGACCCAATTTGATGTCTTCGCTGAGCGAGTAAAGAGAGCGGAGAACGTCCGGGATGACATAGCCAATGCCACTACCCCAATCTTGAACGCCATTTTCCAAAATGGACTCAGCTCCAGCCATGAGGACGCCGTGGAGATCTTCGAAGGACTCCGTACTGCTCCGGTAAGGTACTTCAACAATATCAAGGATGCAGCCTCCATGAGAGCAAGTCAGGCTCTGGCCATAGTTAAGTCCCTGTACCCTCGAGTTGATGTGGAAGCCACTGGAGATGGGTTTGTTGATGGTACCACGGATGAAGAAGCTCTCGAGCTGATCAATCAAGCCCAAGATCCAACCAACAAGATCGCTTCTGACGAGTTGGATAATTTTCAATCATAAACTCTTGTTCCTGTATATAGGTTGTCCATGGGGTTTCAATTCATTGTATAGTGACTTATTTATAACGTGCGTTAAGTTGTAAATCTAGTTTTAAATTTCTTAAAAATTCTCTCCAACTTCTTCAAGCCTAAAGCTCGTCGAAGTCATTGAAAAATTTTTAGTCCTCATCGACTAGATCTAAACTTAGACAGGGTCAACGACAAATCACATAAACAAATTGATATCGTGCTCCATTATTATTGATAGCCCAAGACTGGTTGCTCAAGACAAATCATGAGTCGGCAGTCACAAGGAAAGATTTACAAAGAAGTGTCTACGTATAAAAATGACTGAGGTGTTCTATATTCCATGAATTTTCCACGACTGTTCCATCTTCATGCTTTAGTCGGTAGGCTCCCGGCCGAGTGACTTCCGCAATTATAAAAGGCCCTTCCCATAGAGGTGATAATTTATGCCTATCCTTGGTCGTTTGAATCTTTCGAAGAACCATATCACCGACTATAAAGGAACATGATCTAACATTATGATTATGATAACGCCGAAGGCCTTGCAAATATCTGGCCGACTGAATGAGTGCTGCCTCTCAGGCTTCCTCTAGTCGGTTCAAATCATCTACCCTGTCATGCTCCTGGCGCTCATCATTGAAGTTGCAAACACAAAAGGACTCAAACTCCATTTCACTTGGCAGCATAGCTTCTGCCCTGTATACCAAAAAGAAAGGTGATTGGCCCGTGGCTCAGCTCGGAGTAGTACGCAATAACCACAAAACTGAAGGTAACTCTTCTGTCCACCGACCGGCATAAGGACGCAGTCTGTCAAATACTCGGGCTTTAATCCCTTGGAGCACCATCACATTTGCACGCTCGACTTGTCCATTGCTCATAGGATGCGCCACGGAAGCATCACAAATCATGATTCCAAAATCTTCCCAAAAGTCTTTGAACACACCTCCTATGAACGGAGTTCCATTATCAGTGATTTTTCGATTAGGCACGCCGAAACGATGCGCAATATTAATGAAAAAATCTCGTGCTTTGTCCGCCGTGATCGTCGCAACTGGTTTCACCTCAATCCACTTAGAGAATTTGTCCACCGCGACAAAGAGATGTGTGCATCCGCCTTGCGCCCTTTTAAAAGGATCAACCATGTCCAAACCCCAGACCGCAAAAGGCCAGGAAAGTAGGATAGTCTGCAATTCCTGAGCTGGCAGGTGGGTCTGTCTAGCAAAAAATTGATAGCCTTCGCAAGTACGGACAATCTTTTCTGCGTCGCTGACTGCTGTAGGCCAAAAGAAACCCTGTCGGTACACCTTTCCGACCAGCGTTCGTGCTGCTGCATGGTTACCACATACTCCCGAGTGGATATCCTTCAAGAGTTGTAAGCCTTCCTCAAGGGAGACACATCTTTGCAACACACCGGAAGGACTTCTCTTTGTACAATTCCTCCTCTACAAGGATATAAGTCTTACGTCGACGATGAATCCGCTCTGCCTCGTTCTTGTCAGGGGTAGCTCTTGATGCTAAGTACTTAATAAAGGGCGTCCTCCAGTCAACATCGAGCAATAAAATTTGTTCACCAGCCTCCTTCTCCGAAGTTGACTTCTTCGAAACAGTTGGTTCATAAAGGTGTTCCGCGAAGACGTCTGAAGGGGTTGTTTCTCTTTTGGATCAGAAGTTAGCCAGTCGGTCCGCCGCCTCATTATTGTGTCGAAGAACGTGGGTTAACTCCAACCCATCAAATTTATCTTCCAGTTTGCGGACCTCCTAACAGTAGGTGGCCATGTTTTTGTCAAGGCATGAACAGTCTTTCATTACTTGGTTGACCACCAGCTGAGAATCTCCTTGGACAACCAAGCGTCGTATCCCCAAGGACACAGTGAGCCATAAGTCGTGCAGGAGGGCCTCGTAATCAGCGACATTATGCGAGGCTGAAAAATAAATCCAAAGCGTATAACTCAAGCGTTCTCTAGTCGGGGATATCAGGGCGACTCCTGCGTCAGCCCCAGAAATCCTCTTGGATCCATCGAAGTGCATCGTCAAGTACTCCATCTTCTCCGTAGGTACCTCTTCCTGACACTCGGTCCACTCGGCCACGAAGTTGGCTAGCACTTGGGACTTTACAGGGACCCGAGGTTTGAAAGTGATGTCTAAAGCCATCAGCTCTCAGGCCCATTTTAGCAATGCGCCCCATAACTTCACGGTTGCGGAGAATATCGCTGAGTGGAAACGATGTCACCACCGTGACTGGGTGACTCTGGAAATAATGGGCCAGCTTTCTGATGGTGATTAGAACTCCATATCATAATTTTTGCACCTCGGGATAGCGTGTCTTGGAGTCGGCGAGTACTTCGCTTACGAAATAAATTGGTCGCTGAACCTTCTGAGTGCGGTCTTCCTCTTCGCGCTTGATGACCAGCACCGTGCTCAGTACCTTTGAAGTTGCTGACACATAAAGTAGTAGCGGCTCTAGTGGCAATGGCGAGGCCAACACCGGCCGAGTTGTTAGGAAGGTCTTGAAGTCCTCGAACGCTTTTTGGGCTTCCGGAGTCCACTAGAAATCGTCGTTCTTCTTGAGCAATTTAAAGAAGGGGATCCCTCATTCTCCAAGCCTCGAAACAAACCTACTGAGTGCAGCCATGCACCCGATAAGTTTTTGGACGTCTTTCTGGGAACTCGGGGGCTTCATATTCAAGATGGCGTTGATTTTTTCCGGGTTAGCTTAGATGCACCTATGAGACACCATGAAGCCAAGTGGCTTCCTTGACGGTACTCCGAAGGTGCATTTCTTGGGATCTAGCTTAATCCTGAAAGCACGTATGTTGGCGAAAGTGTCCTCCAAGTCTTCTATCAAGTTGTCCCTTCGCTTCGTCTTGATGACGACGTTGTCAGCGTAAGCCTCCGCATTGCGTCCGAGTTGCGTCTGGAGACATTGTTGGATCATGCGTTGATAGGTAGCCCCTGTGTTCTTCAGTCCAAAGGGCATGGTGATGTAGCAGTATGCTCCGAACAGGGTGATGAACGAAGTTTTCAAGCAGTCGGATTCCCTCAGGCTGATCTGGTGGTACCCCGAGTAACAATGCAGGAAACTAAGGAGCTCGCATCCGGCCGTTGAATCCACCACTTGGTCTATGCGGGTAAGCCGAAGGGGTCTTTATGGCATGCTTTGTTAAGATCTGTGTAGTCGGTGCACATCCGCCATTGTCCTGTCTTTTAACGAACCATGACCGGGTTAGCCAACCAGTCAGGCTGGTTAACTTCCTTGATGAAACCTGCCGCCAAGAGCTTGGTTAACTCTTCTTTAATAGCGTCCCTTCTGTCTTGTGCAAATCGGTGGAGTTGTTGTTTGATAGGTTTAGCGTCTTCTTTTAACATTTAAAGAGTGCTCAATCACCTCTCTAGTAATACCAGGCATATCAGATGGTTTCCACGCAAAGAAATCTCTATTAGCTTGAAGAAAGGTGATGAGCGCACTTTCCTGTTTACTATCTAACTCGGTGCCTATTACAGCGGTTTTAGAGGGATCAGAGGAATCTACAGGAATTTTCTTAGTCTTGACCTCGCCTTCTCCAGACTTGGCCGCCTTTTTAGCAGGAACCTTGCCTTCTTGTGATGTTGACGCAACCAGCCGGATTTCTTGTTGACCGAGTGATCTCTCACAAGACTGTGCTAACTCGCAGCTCTCCTTGTCGCAGGTGAGCGCCTGCTTGAAGTCGTTGCGCAGGGGTATAACTCCACGTGGACCAAGCATCTTCATCGTCATGTAGGTGTAATGAGGTATAGCCATGAACTTGGCTAACGCCGGGCGGCCAAGGATGGCGTGATAGGCTATCTCGAAGTTGGCGACCTCGAAGCTGATGTTCTCCGTGCGGAAGTTCTCTTTCGTTTCAAAGGAAACCGGGAGAGTGATCTAGCCGAGTGGTGTTGAAGATAGTCCTGGAATGACTCCGTGAAAAGGAGTGGAGCTCGGCTTCATCTCGAAACGTGGGATCTGCATATCATCCAAGGTCTTGGCGAAGAGGATGTTGAGTGCACTGCCTCCATTGATAAGCATGCGCTTGAGCTTGACGTTGCGGACGACTGGGTCTAGTACCAGGGGGTACCACCCCGGGTTGACCACTCGGTCGGGATGATCCGAGCGGTCGAACTTGATTGGGACCTCTGACCACCGCAAGTACTGGGGATCTCCTGGTTGCGCCACATTGACCTCCCTGTTAGTGACCTTCTGCTTTCTCTTTGATTCATGTGTGAGCGGACCTCCGAAGATGTGATTTAGCTCGCTCCTGGGATCTTGAAAAGCTCCTTGACTTGGTTCGTCGTCATTCTTCTTTTGCCCAGAGGTGCCTTCTCCTTCAGCCGGCTTCTTGACTTGAGCGGCATACTTTTCTACGAACTGTTTGTCGATGAAGAAGTCTTTACCCGCGTGCCCCTTATTAGGATGATGCATGCAAGGGCCTTTCATTATTCTGTCGTAGGTGGTGTCTCGGGGCCGCTGGTTCTGGAAGTTTCAAGTTGTAGCAACCAGATCCTCGGGCTTACGCTTGCGATCCTTGTGCTTCCCGCCGCTTCCACTGGCTCCCGTCGCACTCTCATTGTCCTTCTTCTTGGAGCTCTAGCTTCCCACCGACTGCTTGGAGGCCTTGACTGCATCGTCTGACTTAGCGTACTCGTTCGCCTTTTCAAACATCTGCTTGACTGTCTTCGGAGGCTTGCGGCTGAATTTTCCGATGAGTAAGTCGTTGCGAAGTCCTCGCGTGAATGTGGCAATGATGTTGTCGTTGGTGACGTCAGAAATCTTGTTGCGCTTCTCGGAGAAACATCGTATGTACTCGTGCAGAGTTTTGTCTGGTTTCTGTACGATGTTATATAGCTCGAAGTGTCCCAGGGTGCTCGAAAGTACCCCGGAAGTTGGCGATGAAGTTGTCACGAAGTTCGCTCCAGGAACTGATGGTGCCTCGCGGTAACCTAGCGAGCCAGTTCCTGGCCGAGTCGGTCAGTGCCACTGGCAAATAGTTCGCCATGGCCTTACTATCTCCTCCTGCTGCGCAAATTGCGAGCGTGTAGACGGTTAACCAGGACTCGGACTCGGTTTTGCCATCATACTTCTCGATGCCAGTTGGCTTAAAACCGGTCGGCCAATTCACTCGATGCAGGTCGCTGGTGAAAGCTGGGACTCCTTCGCAATCTTCGTCATCTTGGATTGTAACGCCTCTTTCTCTGCATCGCTAGTTAAGGGTGTCCGTCAAATCGATTGAAGCCCTGGGGGACTGTGGTAGTCGGAATGAATTCTGCGATCTCTGGCACGAGGCGATGGGCGGGCGACTTGGCCGATGGGCGATTGTGCCGACTGCTCCTGCCGTACTCCGCTGTTGTGGTTGGCACGGGAATTGGTCTTGTTTCTGCTATCTCTTATTCTTGAGGACGGCGGGCGACTGCCGGCTGGGGTTCTCGACGTAGATTCACTGGGTCGTCGGCTTGCGCCTGCAGTCCGGATGGTTGCCGCGACGAGGGTCTTCACTTGGTTGATCAGCGGTGTGAGTGAGGTGGGGCTGTGCCGAGTAGCGTGTCGAGGAGAGTGACTGCCCCGACATTGTTTTGTTGTGGTGTAAGGAACACATTGGTATTATCGACTAATGTTTGCTCGATGAGGTGTCTAGCCCTTCGCCGTATCTCGGCCAGATCTTTGTTTTCGCGGTCTTCCTCTTCCTTGCGCCTCCTCTCTTCGTATTCCCTGCGTAGGTGGTCTTGTTCTGCTTGCTCATGTCATTCTTGCTCTAGTCTGGTCCTATCTTGATCTAATCTGATCCTGTCTTGCTCCAGCCTGACTCGTTCCTGCTCGACTCCGGCTCGGGCCGCTTCCTCGGCTTGCAGCCTTGCGGCTACCTCAGCGTCAGTCTCGTTGTTTGCCATAAAGACTCCATTGAAGACCGGGGTGTAGTCATCGTCGAAGTCGGAGTCATCTCCAACTTCGGTGCCAGCGGCACCGCTGTGGACGCTTTCTTCTGAAGAGCTAGCGTAGGCGCCGAGCTTGGTGGTGCAGCAGGATGCAAGTGTTGGGAGGACAACGTTGATCTCTCTGAAGTCGGATCCGATCTTGGCCGAGTTCGGATCGGATCTGGACCCACGAGGGGATGGCGATCTTGATCCAAAAACTGCGGCTAGGTCTGCGGTAACTGCATGATGATCATCGGGTGCACTTGCTCATCTTGAGGCGGGCTTGGCGTAGGAAAAAGAGTTCAGGTAGACGTTTCCCCCAAGTAGTTTGAGGCCATCTTGTGGGAAAATAGCTTGGCGCTGGTCTCAGCCGCATTAGGAAAACCTAGCGGTCAAGGGGCATCGCCTCCCCTCGACTGGTTGGACGCCAAGTCGAGAAGAGAAATCTTGCCGAAATTGTCCGTGATGAAGTCGAGGCTGCCGAACCGGTACACCTGCCCCGGAGGAAAGGCGAAGTCGTCGATGCCTGATGATGATCCCATCTCACTTGGTCAGCGATGAACTTGGTGCTCCCCTACCTGGCGCGCCAACTGTCGAAACTAGAATTCGTCAATATGAAAAGGGGGTAGCGAACAAGAAGGAAAAGTGGATGGCTTATAAGACAAAGAATCTAGACAAATTCAGGCCTTCACGACGAAGTAATACCCTACTCCTTTCGAGGATTAGATCCACCGAGTTGTGTATTGATTTCTCAATCTAGGTTATCTCATGCCCATGAGGGGCACCCTACCCTCCTTATATAGCCGGATGACACAGTTTTACAGATAGTGATTTAACTCCTTACGGTTTAAATCTCTTATAACTAATTTACAATCTTAACCAATCAGGACTACGGACCTCAACTTGATACAGAAGCCAACATAATGCCCGAGTCCTAATTTCATACATATTATATATACATAATATGTTCCCTATAATCCAGCCGAATATCTTGATCTATGGGTATGTGGTACCCATAATCTCCACACAATCTCAAAAATATTTTACCATAGGCAAAAGGAAAATGTTGGCCCGAGTAAAGCAAGAGGCATAAAGGTCAAGGAGAAAGCCATTCGTGGGTCGAGGAGACCAATTGGTGGTTTTAACAAGGCGAACACAGCGGAGTAAAAAGAAAAAGAGTGATTCGAACACATCAAAGTGTCCAGTACAAGCAGGGGCAGTAACACCATCACTGCCATACACCATGATGCAGGTCTGCAGATTCAAAATATATATACTTGGCAAAAAAAAACTCTTATTAGTGGTACTGATTATTATTTCTCTTATATTGATTCAGGGTCGTTCAGAGATTCCCATTAACTACAATCACATGCATATGCCAGAGTACTGTCATGTTGAAGGTGCTTCATTAGTTCCGTCATCTGGTTATTTCAGAACTTCTGAACAAAGTCAAGGGATGCAGAGTGAAGAGGCTGCACAGACATTTGATACATATCCCTATAGCATGTTTGAAAATTTTAATTAAAATCTCCACCTTTTTTTCATATTTATTAGCACCTTTACCAATTTCCAATCACATTACAGCTTGTAAGTTGGATCTTCATCTGATTTCCCTTGTCGATTCCAGCTGTGAAATAGTACCAGTACTGTCTCTTGTATTAGCATCAAATATATGGTTCCCCACCAAACATATTGTTTGGCTCATGTGAAAAAATTCCTAATAATTTAGAAGCATCAAAACACAAGAGGTGCTTGCAAAAATGAACTTGGGAAATAAAACTACCTGAATGCAGCTGTATTGGTGAAGAAAGCTTCGATCTTCACTTCTTCACCATAACAGTAGTTGCCAGCAGCAAGGGAGTTCCACATTTGATACTGACCATTGAAGTACAACAAGCCGACGAGCATGCGGAGTGCAGACCACATGCATCAAACCAAGCCGGCGAGCCCGGCCGCCGACAGCGCGAGGGCAGCTACGGTTGCGTGCTGCCAAGAGGAAGACGAGCAGAGCAGCAAAACTTCAGATGAACTCTCTAGTCTTTTCCACCTTCGATTTGGGGACAAACAGATAAGAATGTGGAGGTTTTCCAAGTCGTCCAGAGTGAAAAGTACTAGTACTCGGTTTCTTTTGACGGAAGTAGTGATGGCATCATACTCTGCAGCGGGCGGAAAGAAGCCGAGCCCACTGCCAAGTATAAGGTCCGAGAACCAACGGCCCGACCTATGGTACGAGGTTTTCTCTGACCCAGACACACCATGGCCTGAGTGGTATCAGGCCCGTGCCGGTATGACCTGACCGTTGGATCGTGCCTGAGCCTCTGTCTTGGTACGGTGGACCGACCCAGTGACACGGTCAAAATGTTAGGGAGGTAAAATACATAAGGAAGCTAAAATAGGTTTATTTTAACTTATAAGCACAACCCAAAGAGAAAGGGACGCAAAATAGACTTATTCTAGCCATATAAGAGATATCCCAAATAGATTGACAAAATAGATTTTTTCCAAGAAAGAACATAGTGAGCTTTTGTGTATTTGGGCTAGCTTAGAACAGTCCAAGTCTTATTGGATCGTGCCTAGACCAATGATTCAGTAAGCGGGTAAACACGGCACGGACCCACGAGTAGGTCGGACCGTGCTGACCTAACTGATCTTAGCCTAGGCACGATCGGACCTAGACCGTGCTGGGCCGGGTGGCCCGTTTGACCATCATATCGCCGAGAGCACAAGCAAACCGATGGCTTGCACGTGGTACTGAACATGGATGGGAACACATGCAACAACGGAACAGTGAAGCCGCTGCCCGCCGATGCATGCCCACGCATCGTGTGGGCTATTTGCCTGGGTGTTATTTAAATGTTCAGGGAACAAGAGTTAAAAGGAGTGATATATATGACAAGTACTCCGAGCTTTGATTATTAAACGGAAATACCGGCATATGTGTACGGAAACTCATTGAGCAATATAGTTAAAGGCATCTAGCTTCGTAGTAAGGAGTAAAAGAAAATGGGGATTGTAGCTAAAAAGTTACCCGAGAATTGATAACCGGAAATTGTATGATCGAACACAAGAAACAAACTGAAGGGGGTTGAATGTTTATAATACCAAAAACCAAAAACTTTAGCATAAATAAAAGTTACCCTCAAACTTAAATGAAGTCGTCTGCGTAGCCCGATCTAACCGCTAGATCAACTTCGGTATGACCGCAGTACTACTACTACCAGTCTGACTGTCGCCTTGCTGCTTGCTGCTGCTCGCCGTCACCGATCTGACCGGTTCCACGCTACCCGGTGAGATCGCTGCTACTCCGCCGGTTCGATTGCTCCTGTGCCACTGGTCAAACCGTCGGGATCAAAAAACACGTATATACAAACTCTTGAACATGGATCAACTTTATTGCATCAATATGTGTTTACAAGGTGCATCTAAACCACTCCTCTATCAACTCATGAATTAGTATTGAAACCTCGAAACAAACCCTGACTTTTTCCCAAAAAGTCTCTTATATCTCAACTTGAGCCTGCTATGAGTTCGTAAGTTGATAATAGAATTGACTCTGCTATAGATGTCAAATTAGGCTCTTTTATGGCCGATTTGTCACCTAGTTCTATTTAAAGTACTAGTAAAGCCCATGTTCATGACATCTATATCAAAACTGATGGAGCGGCTGCACAATATACCGGGAGTGAGGTAAACCCTAGCTCCCCAACCGGTTTGACCGTGCTTCCAGTCGGTCTAACCGGCCATCAGGTCTCTAGTCAGACTGGCCCTCAGGCCAGTATGATATCACCGCCCGCTACCAGTCTGGCTGGCCATCTGGTCGGTCCGACTGCCGGTCAGACCGACACAATTTTCCCATTACAGGAAGTTGATCATATCACTAATAATAGTGTTTTACACCATTATCCTGTACCTAATCCACCAGTAGTTCCCTTTGCTAATGATAATCCATCTATTCCTCCACCGGTGCCTAATTTATACAATGATCCTAATCAAGTTTATGGTGGGTATCCACAAAATGCTCGATATGGCCAGTATAATCAGATTGTGTCGCCACAACCAGTTCCTAGGCCAGAAAATCCACAGCCAAGGCCTGAGAATTTGGAAGAGTGTTTGAGGTTTATGCTTACAGAAGCATTTGGAATTGAGCCAAGGAATCGTGCTAGGGTATAGGAAAAGCTGTATCCTCATCATTTTGATAGCATGCCATATCCTCATGGTTTTAGGATCCCTGAGTTTACTAAGTTCAATGGTGAGGATGATATGACCACGTGAGAGCACATAGGCTAATTCTTAGCACAATGTGGTGAAGCTAGTAATGTGGATGCTCTAAAATTGCGCTTGTTTTCTTTTTCTTTATCCGGTACTGCTTTTACATGGCTTACTTCTTTACTGGCAAATTCTATATATACTTTTACGCTTGTGAAACTAACAAAACTTAGATTATCTGATTTGACATCGGTTAGGCAAAAGTATAATGAAATTGTCACTGATTATGTCAAGAGGTTTAGGGATACTAGAAACCAGTGTTTTACTTTGAATATAATTGAAAGGGATTTGGCCGATCTTTCTTATAATGGTTTACTTGCTCCTATTAAAGAGAAATTAGATGCCCAACAATTTCTTGATATTAGTTAGGTTATGCAAAAAGCCCTGGCTCAGGAAAGTCGGGTTAAAAAAAATTAAAAGGTTTGTTAGATCTAATGATAACAAACCTAGTGTTAGCATTGTTGATTGCCCCGATGATAATGACTCTGATGATGATGGTGGTGATCATGATATATATGTAGCTGAGTGGTCTTGGACTAATAAAAACAAACCATTTATTTGCTCTAATTTAACATCGACTCCTTGCAAGGATCGATAAAGGTGAGGTTAAGTATAGTTTTGATGTGGCCAAGTGTGATAAAAACTTTGACTATCTTTTACAAGAAAAACAAATTAGATTACCTAAAGGCCGTGTCATCCCATCTCAAGAAGAATTGAAACGTCGTTCTTATTGTAAGTGGCATGATTCTCATTCTCATGCTGCTAATGATTGTAATGTGTTTCGACGACATGTTCAATCGGCCATAGAAGAAGAACGATTGAAGTTTACTGAAAATGAGATGAAGCTAGATCATGACCCTTTCCAGTGAATGCTATTGACTTTGATAACAAGATGGTGTTGATTCGGTCGGAGCAAGCCGATCCGCAAAGAGGAATGATATAGTGATTGGAGAACCTCGGGTAAAGATGATTGTTCCAAAAGGCTCGGAGGTTGGTGTTCTGAAGGAAAACAAGAGTGATGCATCGAGCTCTGAAACACCAGGAAAGTCAAAGGTGTCTTTTGATATGCGTTTTGAACAAGTACGAGAAGGGAAAGACCGTGCAACATGCTAATAAAGGAAAAAGACCAAGATCTCCACCTAGAGAGATATTTGGTCAATCACCAAGATGATTGGAACCACCGCCGGTCTGACCGACCGGGTTATGCCATGGGGGCATTGTCCAATGCCACCACCGGGTTGTCCTTTTCCTTACTTCATGTCATGGGGGGCACCACCACCAATGTATGAGTTTATGCCAACAATGCTACCAATGCAATTCAATCAAAGGTGGCTGGAGCCACGGAGGTCAGTGCTTCAACGATTGTCTTCATCAAACAAAAGTCGGTTTCAATCAAAAATTCGGTTTGAGGAAGAAAGAAGAAAAGATAAGCGCATCAAGGTGGAGACAAGTACTTCGGAAGTGATTACTATCAATGTGGGGTCTCATGAGGTGCCAATACCTACTGAAGATGAAGCCAAGGTGATCCGCAGCGAGAAGACAGAAGCCAGACTCGACACAGTGCACAGCGCCGGTCTGACCGACGGCCATAGACCGGTCTGACCGTGTCCCAGGGCCGATCGGATCGACGCCATCCAAGAGCTGAGCCGGTGCAAAGGGCTGGTTTGACCAAGCCATATGGCTGGTCTCAGGGATGGCAACGGGTCAGGTCCAACACGGGCAGAGTGAATCCTTGCCCGACCCGAGACCCACATGCCCGCGCCCGACCCACGCCCACAAAGCCTATCAGGTAAAACCCCATGCCCGTGCCCATGCCCGTCGGGCACGAGCATGGCCAACGGGTATCCACTTGGTCATGCGAAATGACGAAGACTGGGTCAGGTGAGCCATTGCGGTGACGAAGACGATGATCATGCACAATGGAGACGATGAATTTGCTACTGCCTACAATGGTAGCCCCCGCCCCCGCTTGCAGGCGTCGTGGCGCTACCACCCCCGCTTGTTCTCTTGTCGTCACCCCCACCTGCAAGAACTGTCGTCACCGCTTGCTCCCCTACCGCTGCACTGCATGTGCCGCTGCCACCACCGCCGCCGCCACCTGCACACGCACCACCGCCACTTGTTCCCCTGCCACCATTCCCACCTGCACGTGTCGTCATCGCCTGCATGTGCGCGCCACCGCTCTGGACTATGGAGAGAGCCGAGAGAGTTGGGGTGGAGAATTAGGTTAGGGTTTCATTTAGTGTGTATATATATGTCTATGTTAATGGGCTAAGTGGGCTAAGAAGAAGGGTATGGGAATTAAGAGATGGGCCAAAAATAGCTAATACATATATGTATCGGGTCGAGCATGGGTTATCCACGGGTAAAAAACAAAACCCGGCTGCTACCCCTATATGTTCGGGTATCAAGCGGGCATGCCCACGGGTAAAAGATTACACCCACGCCCGTGCCCATCAGGTCGGGTATACGCAGGTACCCGGACCCATGGGAAATATTGCCATCCCTAGCCGGTCTGACCGATGGCCTTCGGTCGGTCTGACTGGTTCCCAAAGTCGGTCTGACCTAGCCCGTCCAAGAGGTAGTTCGAGAGTTTCGTCTTCAACGGGTAAGATTAACAAGGGATATTATATTGCTCCTGGAGCAAAGCCGAATGCAAGGTGGATGCTTGAGAATTTGACAGCTTCACAAAATGTTAGGTTGCAACATCTTCGAGCTCAAGAATGAAAGAAAAGAAAGCCGAAGAGTGGAGAGATAGAAGATTCGATGACTTGCGGCCACCGCTGAGACAAGAGTGGAGGCCTAAGCCGATGGAGGTTCAAAAAAGGTAATTTCCCAAGATGAGGATGAGGAAGACTTAGATGGAGGTGAGTTACCAGTTATGTGCAACGATTCGCCGCCACGGCAAGATATGGATTTCAACATTGTGTGTGTTGCCTATGGAGTTTCGCACCATAGATGAGGCCAGAATTGCCCAACTTTCACTAGGACCAAGAGATGCGGCTTTTGAGAAGACCGATAAGTCTAACCGTCACATGAGACCACTCTATCTCAAAGGGCACATTGATGGGTATCCGATCTCTATGATGTTGGTGGATAGAGGTGCCGCTATAAATTTGATCCCATACTCGCTATTCAAGAAGTTGGCCGTGGAGATGAGGAGGTTAAGAAGACTAATATGATGCTTAGCGACTTCAATGGTGAACCAATGGAGGCAAAAGGTATCTTTTCGGTGGAGCTTACCGTAGGAAACAGGACATTGCCAATCGCTTTCTACATCGTCGATGTCCAAGGTAACAATAGTGTTATTTTGGACCGTTGTTGGACTCATGCCAATTGTTGCGTTCCTTCTACTTTGCACCATTGTTTGATTCAATGGAATGGCAATGAGATTGAGATTGTTAAAGCGGATACATCGGCCGAGGTTGCAATCCAATGCTTCAGTTGGCAACATGGTAATATTCAATGCTTATCGGGGTTAGATCTTTCTAGCTATGATTTCATTAGTGTTTCTAAATATTGCTTTGTACCTATCTCTGTAAAGCTAGGTAATGTAACAATGTATTGTGAATAAACACGGCAATTTAGAGTGGTTGCAAAAGAGGGTGAAAGAATATCGATCTACAAAGAACGATATTGATGAGTCCATAGAAGATTTTGATGAAGTAGAAAAGTTGGGTTAAGGTTTTACATCGGCCGATCCATTAGAGGAGTTAGATATAGGTTATGGAACCATACCAAGGCCGACGTTTGTAAAGAAAGACATGAAAGCTGATTGCAAGGTTAAAGTAATCGAGTTACTTAAAGAATATGTGGATTGCTTTGCATGGCAAAATCAAGAGATGTTGGGACTTAGCCGTGAGCTTGTTGAGCATCAGCTTCGAATAAAATCAGGAATTAGGCCATATAAACAAGGCAACTCTTCGCTTTAATCCTAACATATATGATCGTTTCAAGGAAGAGATAGACCGATTGTTGAAGGTAGGGTTTATTAGGCCATGTAGGTATGCGGAGTGGGTGTCCAATATTGTTCCAGTTGGAAAGAAAGCGAGTGGTAAGATTACAATATGCATTGATTTTAGAGATATAAATAAAGCTACTCCTAAAGATGAATATCCTATACCTATAGCCGGCATGTTGATTAATGATGCTTCGGGACATAAAGTGATTAGCTTTTTAGATAGTAATGCCAGATATAACCAAATCTTTATGGCCGAAGAGGACATGTTAAAAATGACATTTAGGTGTCCAGCTTTTGTTGGCTTATTTGAGTGGGATGTCAGACTTTTGGGTTGAAAAATGCCGGTGCAACCTATCAAAGGGTAATGAATTTGATCTTTCATGATTTGCTAGGTATTATCTTAGAAATCTACATTGATGATATTTTTGTCAAATCGGATGGCATGAAAGGTCACATAGCTGATTTGAAGTTAGCGTTTGAGAGGATGCGTCTGTATGGTTTGAAGATGAATCCACTCAAGTGTGCTTTTGGTGTGTCGGCGGGGATGTTCTTGGAATTCATGGTGCATGAGAGATGTGTTGAGATTGATCATATGAATATAGAAAAGATTAGAGAATTAATGTACCGACATGTAAGAGGAAGTTACAAAAGTTGCTAGGTAAGGTTAATTATTTGAGGAGATTTATATCTAACCTAGCCGGTAATCGATGCATTTGTTCCTATTCTTCTCCTGAAGAAAGAAGCCAATTTTACTTGGGGGGAAAATAGCAAGAGGTGTTTGAAGGACTTAAAAGGTATTTGTCATCTCCACCCGTGGTGCGCCAAAAGCGACTTAAGAGGTGTTTGAGGGACTTAAACGAGGTATGTTTTTGTAGAAAGGATTTGCTTAAGTTTATACTATGCTTGTATCAAAATGTGCATTACTTGTTATCTAGTACTTACATAGTTGCTTGTCAAACTGATGTTATTAAATACATGTTGCAAAGGCCAATTGTAACTGGGAGAATTGGCAAATGGGCATATACTTTGAATGAATATGATTTGGCTTATGAACCGTTAAAGTCTATGAAAGGCCAAATCGTGGTTGATTTTATAATAGATCATAATGTGGATATTGCTTATAGTAATGAGGTTTACTTGCTTAGTGTTACACCTTGGAGGCTTTATTTTGATGGTTCTTCTTACCAAGTGGGATAAGGTATAGGTGTAGTTTTGTTTTTGCCCAATGGTTCTTATTTTGAGATATCGGTTCGTTTAGAGTATTATTGCAGAAATAATCAAGCCGAATATGATGGTTCTTATTTTGAGATATCGGTTCGTTTAGAGTATTATTGCAGAAATAATCAAGCCGAATATGATGCTTTGTTATTCGGCATACAAGTATTGGAAGCTATAGGAGCTACGCACGTAGAAGCTTTTGGTAATTTGTAATTGATAGTGCAACAAGTTGCCGGGGTATATGAATGTGCAGATGGATCACTATATATCTTGATCAATGCTTGGACATCATTGCCAATTTCTATGATTTTGTTATTAGACATATTGCTACGGAGAAAAACTCCAGGGTAAATAATTTGGCTCAATAAGCATCTGGCTATAATATTAAAATAGGTATTCTCTTGATTCTAGAAAAGCAAGTGCTTGATTTAAAAAGTTTGGGCGAAATTGGTAAAGTTTCAAACCTGGAACAGTTTGGTCAAACTGGCACATTGCGACCGGTCTGACAAGCGGTGACTGGCGGTCTAACCTACTCTACATGGCCGGTCTGACCAGAGAACTTGACCGATCTGACTGGCCTAGTGAGGTCGGTTTGATCGGAATCCGACAGAGAGTCGAGGGCACGGTTCGTTTGATTCGAAGGCTGAATTAATTATAAATTCGGACGTTTGCATGCCAAGGAATTAGAGGAAGATTGGAGAATCCCCTTGATCAAATATTTGAAAGATCCTAGTCTTAGGGCTGATCGG
This sequence comes from Oryza punctata, assembly GCA_000573905.2. Lineage (NCBI taxonomy): Eukaryota > Viridiplantae > Streptophyta > Magnoliopsida > Poales > Poaceae > Oryza > Oryza punctata. The sequence continues at coordinate 19,086,287 of CM002493.2, read as the reverse complement.
AAAATTTGGCGGCAAGCATTTAAGTATGCACTGCATGATTGGGGAGTTATATCACCGAAATATAGATGGGGTGTTGTTAAAGTGCTCACATGGTGATCAATCAAAAGTTTCTATGGGGGAAGTTTATGAAGGGATTTGTGGAACTCATCAATCGACCTGCAAGATGAATTGGTTGCTTAGAAGAACATGTTTCTATTGGCCGAAAATGATTGATAATTGTTTCAAATACTATAGAGGGTGTGAGACTCAATTGGCGCCCACTGCCATGTTGAATATTATCATCAAACCATGGTCGTTCCGAGGTTCAGCTTTAGATTTCATAGGTCAAATTTATCCTTTGTCATCCAAAGGGCATCGATTTGTGCTAGTTGCGATGGATTACTTCACCAAGTGGACCGAAGCCGTGCCACTCAAGAATATGACTCACATGAATGTAATTGACATTATTTTGAAGCATATTATTCATAGATTTGGTATTCCTCAAACTTTAACCACAAATCAAGTAGCTTCTTTTATGTAGAAGGAGGTGAAACGTTTTGCCGAATCTTATGGTATCAAATTGTTATGTTATTCTGCTTACTACGTTCAGGCTAATAGACAAGCTGAGTCGAGTAATAAAACTGCTGAAATTTGTTAAGAAAAAGATTGATGAACACCCTAGAAGATGGCATGAGGTGCTTTCTGAAGCGTAGTGGGCTCATAAAATATCTAAACATGGTGCCACCCAGGTTACTTATTTTGAGTTAGTCTATGGACAAGAAGTCACTTTACCAGAAGTGGTGAATCTTGGCTCTCTTAGATATGTCAAGCAAGATGATTTATCAGTTGAGGAGTATAAAACGTTAATGGGAGATAATCTTGATGATGTGACCGATAAGCGTTTGAAAGCTTTAGAAGAAATAGAAAAGGAGAAGAAGATGGTAGGCAAGACCTATAATAAGAGAGTGAAAGCAAAATCGTTTTAAATACGAGATTTGGTATGGAAGACGATTTTGCCTTTTGGTTCTAGATCCAAGGAGTTCGGTAAGTAGTCTCCTAGTTGGGAAGGTCCTTATCAAGTTTGTGGAATCGTTCGAGGGAATGCATATTTTTCTTGAAACATTACAAGGAGAACGGTTTCAGAGAATGATCAATGGGAAATACTTGAAGAAATACTTCCCTAGAGAATGATCAATGGGAAATACTTGAAGAAATACTTCCCGAGTGTTTGGCAAGATGCTTGAGGGGTTATATGGCCGTAATTGTTGGATTATCACTCTAAGACCACGTATTCTATGTTTTTAGATTCACAAGTTCACCAGAAAGATAGGGGCATATGTTTACACTTAAATTTGGCACCTAGAACTAGAAATGAAATAGAGAAATATTGCTAACATTTGGAAAGCATCGGGTTTCCTTCACATGGTCGGTCTTACCGCCATGTATAGGCCGGTGTGACCGGCGTGTATGGTCGGTTTGACCAACAACATGTGGCCGGTCCGATCGGCAGAGTCCGAGTCCAAGTCGAATTTCGTCGAGCCTCAGGTTTCCTTGCATGGGGAGGTGTTTTTCGAGTACTAATAGATCTCTACCCCGAAGTTGATATGGAGGAGGACCTGTAGGAGGCAAGACCAACCCCTTTATAAGGGATAATGTTGGTTCAATTGGAGGCACCAATTTACTTTCAACACAATTAGCCAAATGAATTGTTTTTTCAATATCGCATCTACTTTTTGCCTAGTTCTAGCTTTGTTTTGTCCATCTTTGTCGATTTGCGCTGTAAAGCGTTCGTCGTCACTGCAAGAGTGTGATACCCCTTTGTAGTTTTATCTCGTAAACCTTCTGTTCACACACAAGACAGGTGTTTATCCTTTGTTCCATTTAAATCGGCTTCACTAGCTGGTTTAATCTATCAAAACCCATCTTGATTTTGCTTTTACTAGATCGAGATGATTGGCGACTCTATATCACCGTAAGGCATTTAGGTATTCCAATCGTGATTGTTTTCTTACTAAAAAGTTGCCAACACAGTTGTAGGCAGCGGTGCAGAAGTTTTATGGAGAAGATTTGTGTCGGTGATGAAATCCGAGGGACTGCTCAAGTGGTAAGGGTAGCCCTATTGTTATGTCGCAGCCACTCAGCTGAAAATCGCTGAAGAACAAGTTCTCTGCTTAGTCCATTGCAATGTGCAATGCAGCTAAGAGTGTATCTGAACTGAGATTGATATTCCTTGTGGATTTGAGTTCTAAGATTGATAGTATTAATTGAAAATTAGTACTTTTTGGCAAATATATACAAAAACAAATATAGTCACATATATTTAAAATCTAAATACATCTGAGGAACACGCGCTGCGTAGGTCTGTCAATAAGCAAATGAGACAAAAACACATTAGCCATTGATACTCTAGCAGAAATTAATTTCTTGATTGTAGCTAGAAAATTGCTGAAAAAAATCGCCAGGCATAGAAGCGCCCCCCCCCCCCCCCCCCACCCCACCCCACCCCAACCACCACACACACAGAGAAAAAAAAATACACAGGTCCATTTGGTCCATTTTCTGCCGAATGCGCACGTGGGCAAAGGCGAGGGATTCCGACTCCGTATCGGTCCCGGGCGCGCTCAACTTACGGATTCCGACCCTGGGGTTTAGCCCAACTGGATATAAAGCAAACCCCCAGGGCTTCCCTGTGACTTTCCTTGTGCTCCGCTAGATCAATCATCCGAATTAACAATCATGGACAGGTCGCTACTGGGCCGTTTGGGCAGCATCATCTTCACGGCCCTTGATCACGCCACCACTGGAGGTACGGTTGCCGCGCACCCGGCGGGGCATGTGCAGAGGCGCCGTGTAGCAGGCCGGGACGGCGCCGACGCTGAGCCTTCCTTCGGCTGGTCCTCCGCGGTCCGCCCGGTTGGTGTTGCCCGGCGGCGTCGAGGTGCACCTGGGGGCCATTCTGGATTTACCCTTGCAGGATGCTCTGTTGATGTCGAGCTCAAGCGCTGTGGTCCCGAGGAGGAGCCGGACCAGTCGTCGGAACGGTGCGCGCGGCACGGCGAGGGCAAGGCGGCGCAGGCAGCAGCGCGAGTGAAAGCTGACGGCGTAAGGGATGAGATTGATTTCTTATTAGTGTTGGAGTTGTGTAGGCTTTAGCTCGTGTGCTTAAGGTTGGGCTTGGGGACTGTTGGTGTTGTATCGCTTTTGTGCAAAACGCAATTCGCTCGCTTTGCTTTTGCAGGCGTAATTGTAGCGTTTAGCTGTTTCCTGGGCAGTTCATTTGCTAGACTGTATGGTATTCCACAGCCCTTGGTATGTTTTTTCATCAGGCTTGTAAAGTTACATTAATTATTTTGTTGATATAACTAGCTGCCAATAATGTACTCCTTCTAGGGACCAGCTGCACAAATGAAAACAAAAAAACCTGATAAGCATCTTGATTCAGAAAACATAAAGCCAAACTTCATTCAAAAATTGTAAGACAAAAAATGGTGACTTCAAATATAACGACTGTTTTATTATAGTATCATGCAATATAAGAACAATATAATTACACGAAGAACAAAATAATCATACGTTAACCTGCATGTAGTTCTACTTGGTTAGGGCCCAACAATCTGCCCGGCCAACTTGCTAACTATGAACTGAAAGCTCGTATTGGCCCAAATAACTGCCTTCAGGCCCACCTACTCATATATTGGTTTTCTATTATAGAAAATTCCTTTTTGTTCCATTAAGATGAAATCAAAGCACCTCCTTTCCTGAACCAGTCGTGTTATTTGCAAGCCTTCTCATCCACTAGCAAAATACCCGTGCTTAACGGGTGAATGAAATTTGAGACCATTGTGTTGTCACTACTAGAAAATGATTTTCGCAGACGAGAGGTCTATCTATTTCCGCAGACGAACATCTGTTTTGACACTAAAAGACCGCTTGAAAAATCAGGGATGGGGCTCTAAATTGTTGTCTGCCTACGAAAATCCATCTTTGCAGACAGGCTGCTTATGATGCTGCATGCGAAAATCCATCCTCGCAGCGGACCGCTTAAGGTGCCACCTGCGAAGACGCATCTTTACAAGCAGCACTTTTAGACGACCACCTGCGAAAATGGAGGGGTTTTCGCAGGCGAACGGCTTCAGTGCGCCGCCTACGAAATTATTTTTTTACCAGGTCAGCACCTTCAGTGGTTCACCTGGGAAAAAACTCTTACAAGGCCTTTGTTGGAGGCATGTCACAAGAACCTTTGACCAAGTCACCGAAACCTAATTATAGCCGCTTGGGCGAATCACAGGCATCGCAGGCCTGATGGCTGCAAAGATGAAGTCACCAGGGTGAAATACTGGGTGAAACCAAGGACTTCGCCATGGAGTTGAGAACCAAGGCCCAATGGTCGTGAGGACGGAGTCGTCAGGGTGAAGCACTAGGCAAAGTCAAGGACCTTCGCCCTAAGATCAACGGTCTTCGTCCTCAAGCCAGTGGGCTCAAAACTTAAGTGGGCCGAAACGCTCCTTAAGACCCATTTAGTAGCCTAGGAAGGAGCTCAAGGTCATATTGTTTTGAATTACTCTCATAAATATCCCTATCATAAGGGTAGCCTTGTAAATTCCTATGTACGTAGTAACGTAGGTTGCATGGGTCTGTACTAAACCTATAAATATATCTCACAGGGTATATATTGGGGGATCCTAAGAATTTCATAAAAATAATAGTATACTATTTTTACTTTTCTACAAAGAGTGAACCCGTTCTTCAACGGACATAGTTGTCTTTCGACAACAACCTTTTTCCTCCAAGGTTCTCTCTCTAAAAAAATATAGGGGGTGCGTACAACTACTATAGATTCAAGGGCAAGGAACAACTACAAACCAGCGAGAACTTATTTTTTAAAATTCACTTTAGCTGCATGTAGAACTAATTCCATCTATGTGTATGTCATAATGAAGTGTCACAAGTAACCTGGAAGGAGTGTCCTTTTCGGATATTACACATGCAAGTTCCTTCGATGTAATGGGAGATACAGGACCACCAATCCAGAGGATGTAAGTCTCTTAACTTAAAATATAAATTCAATGATGAAATTCACATCTAATTGATATTCATATTCTCGTGCTTTCGTACATGCAGTTGTCCAGAATTGAACATCAAACTAACTTTGACAAGACAGGCATTAAAAACATTTAGCGGGACCTCTATCGCTTCATCCCCTGCGAGCGCTGTCATGGAAAAAGATTTTTCTTCAACCCTAAAGGCAACCTAGCGATGAATGACAACTACAAGTCTCTTCGGGATAGGGTTCCCGTGCTTGTATAAGTAGCAATACATAACTTACAATGATGTACTTTTTTTAATTAACATGTATACATATGATCAACACTTTTCACTAATGCATACAATATATTTATATTAGTAATATCCGTATCACAAGTCTACTTATTGTTACATATGTTTATGTATTAATTAATTAATTACTTTCAACATTATTTGATTAAAATATTGGTGAGAAAATTTTCATGCGGACTTTTTTCATTTTCCCATACTAACAGTAGTCCACCTAGAAAGATAACTACTGCGATTTTTGCAGGCCTTTGCATACAGGAGGGCCTGCTTGCGAAAACCAATTTTGGCCACCTACAAAAATGGTTTTCGTAGTAGTAAGTTCAACCGGTTTCCATAGCTAACTCCTAAGGGCTCGTTTAGTAGAACTCCAACTCCTAAATTTAATTCCAGGAGTTAGGCCTGGAGTGGAGTTGTGGAGCTGCCTAAACTCAGCTCCTTCTCTCTATTTCATTTTGTGAGAGAGTTCACCCAGCTCCACTCCCATTATAGGTGGAGCTGAAACTGTTTGGCTGAGCTCCAGCTCCAGAAGAGATGGAGCTGAACCTGGAGTTGTACCAAACATACCCTAAATTGACCCTATTTTTAAAACTTTGCTCATTTCAACTTCTTTTCAATAAGAAAGCAGCCGTATGGACTGACATTCACGTACCGTTAGGAATCGACTTAAAAACAATTAGAAAATAATTTTGGAGCAGCAGGAATACTGAAATGCCTCGGGGATCGAAATACTTTGGCCTGTGTTGGCTTCAACCAGAACACTCAAACGGCTATGCTAGGATTTGGCCGGTGATGGTGGAGGCGTGCAGCGTCCGGTGCCCAGTGCGGATGCGGAGGAAAGCGTGTGGCGAGAATTTCGCTCGGCAGAGGAAGGCTTACGGTGAGGTGGGAGGTGTGCAGCACAGGGCTCGGCGGGACGTGTGGGTACTCACCGGCACTGGGTGTAGAGGGAGGTGCAGAATCTCACCGATGCTGTGCACGTTGGGAGGCGCCACAAGCACACCACCGGCATCGAGCCCCCTCGCCCCGCCGACATCACAGCAGCTGGATGTGGAACCAAGGACAATGAGGACCTCCAGTGCGCAGGCAGATCCAACCGCCAGATCCGATGACTGCGACACCGTAGAAATGGTAGCGAGGAGAGCGGCCGGTGAGGCAACGAGCAGCAGCGATGAGGGGCTCCAGGCTTGATGTAGATGTTGTTGGCAGCGAGAATCTCTGCGAGAGAACTGGAAGAATTTTTGAATCGGGCACCCGATCTTCTGGAAGTCAAATGTTGCACTTGACCACTAGTGAAACATTGAGTTATACATGGTGAAACAAAAAAATCAATCACTGAAAAATTTTAACATTTTTGTGAAGCACAGTGGAGACATACATTGAAACATGTCGTTATCGCATATGAAACATTGCGTGTTAAAAGATTGAAACATATGTTTTTCTTTCATCAGAATATAATCATGCTAGAATATAATCATGCTATAACTTGTAAAGATTTAATTGCAACGAATACAAATGTCTGATCGGATCGTAGATTAGATAAGTAATTTAGGAGAAAAAAATATTTTGAAGTATGAAGGATACCCAGACTTTACATTATAATTACCAATTGAGATGGACAAATCAAATTAAGTAGCAAGTATAATATAAAATCCGAAGCTTCGAGTAGAGAACATAAGGGATGAAGCTGGGCCTTTAGCTTGCCAGTCAACTTCAGTCTGAGATGTACCCGACAAACCACACGAAGGCGGCGACCAGATGTGTTACACATTTAGGAGACTTGATAAATTAGCTAAAGATTTACCGCATCCCAAATGTTCTAATCTCATACTCATGTGAAGCTTAGTTCCCAGGATGTGCACTAGCTCCACACTTTCATCTTAAGCAATGATACACATAAGCAAATACAACTAAGACAATTACAAATTTAGATTACAACTACTTAAGTTATACATAGGCCAACAGGCCAAATAATCAGAGATTCGCGGAAACTTGGCTACCCAATCCACAAGCAGGCGACTAGGGGTACACACCGAAATGACTCAAGTCCTAAAAGAAGCAGTCAAAACCCGCATCACTCAAATTAAACTAAGTCTAACACCTACAAAACACAAATTAGACAAAAACGTGGCAAGAGTCAGTACATTAATCTAATTAATTAATGTATTGGCAAGAGAACTATCAAACCTACATACATGAGAGCTCTATGTCAAAGCAAGGCTATTTATGGTCTCAATTTTAAGCAGAAAGCAAATTTTAGTTCACAAACTTTTTGCAATGTATTTAAGCAAAACAATTTAGCAAGATGTAAAGCATATTAATCATGGCATGGTCAACATAAGTAGATAATCATCATCCCCCTACCACCCAACTGGTAGTAAGGCAATCATACCACATAAATCGATCTCATTATCATTTCAAAGCATTTAGAAATCAAAAAATTATACCAATAGCACATCATCATGTCGCTCATAACCGTGAGCACGGCTAATCGATTAGTTTTCAGAACTCTACAGAGTTTGTACAGCGTTAACCACATGATGTGAATTGCTCTAGTTTGTCCGGTAGCCATCGGTACCACCTCACTCTACACATTGAGTGAGGTCTAGTGATCACAACGAAGCCTTTACAGTACTTAATGCCTAGCCTAGCATCAGCGACGGCAAGTATGAATCCATCCATCCTAGGCATGACCTAGAACCGTTAGGTGGTGGGCTCACGCCTTAAACCTAACGCCGTGGCAGCGAACACATCTGTTTCCCCATGAGGCATTGTACCGTTGAATTGGACACACTTAGTCACCTAAACTACCTCGGCGGTAAATAGGAAGCTCCTATGAATCATCGCTAAGACTAATTCATTCTACTTCGGTCTACCATATGCAAGGCTAGACTTTAAGTAACTTAATTAGCTTAAACCACCCCCATAAGGAGCACATGTGGATGTACGTTAAACATAATGGGTGATATGAAGTTCAGTGCTTAATCGACTCAGGCGAACACTCTCCCTATTGGTATGCAACTACTACCATATGCATACCACTTATCGTCCAAGTCTAAAATCACGTTTTATCTCATTTCATTTCATAAATACGCAGAGATTCATCTCTGTTCATAGTGTTCAAAAATGTCCAAATAGCTTAATAAGTGATCCATGACCATGATAGATTTGATTCTAGGCATGTATAAGCATTTGCTTTTGTCAAAAAGCATGTATATGAGCTGTTTATGCTCATATGAGCACAATTAAATTACTCTAATTAATCCTAAGGTTCAAAACAGCAATGGGGTGATTTTCAAAAGTGAGTTATGCAATTTTTATGGTATGACTACATCTTATAGTTTTGAAATTACCGATAGTTAGAAATACAACATGCAAATTTACAATCAAAACATTTAGCCCGAAAAAAAAGTAGGATTCAATATGTTCAAAGGAAGGGCAAAACTTGCCTTGATTGATATCCCCACGGGTCAATAATAAATCCATATCCCTCACCGATAACGATTTCGTCGCCTAAAAGAAATATCGGTAACGATAAATACCAAAACATGTAAAAATCTAAAATGCTCTAAAATGCATGAGTTCACTAGTGTGGTTAGGTACTCTGTGGAAAAGATTTGTGGTGGAGGAATTCCTATTTTATCACTTTACATTTGAGAGTTATTAATTTTCAAAGTGTAATACTAGCACTAGACAAATTAAGCCCTATTAGTCCTGAGGTGCATTTTAGGGTCATGTTTTGTGAAATGTTGGCTTTCTGAAGTGAAAGGGATGTTCTCAGGAGTACAACAGAATTGGTTTTACAATTTTTAGAGTTAACATGATTTTCCTATGGATTTTAAAAGCTGCATGTCTCTTTTTGGACCTTATTTTCTATTTCGAAATTTTTGAAATACTTTGGGTGCTGTAAGTGCCACCTTTTATTGTACAGAAATTAAGTTCATCCCTTTACCAATCTAACAAATCTGGAATAACTTTATTTGGAGTTGTATTGAATTTTATATAATTTTTAGAAGTTTCTATACCGTTCTTTAACCTTAATTCATTATTCACATTTTAGTGATGTTTTGGATATGGTTTCTTCCAGAGATTTGACTACAGAACTAAATTACATTTTTTTAAACTAAAATATTTTAGTTTGTCTCATTTGTAGTTAAAATGAATTACTTATGGATTTTGTATTTCTAGTTTACACTATACTAGCTATTTTATTAGATAAATATTTGGTGATGTTTTTACTACATAAAGTGTCAATTTTTAATTTATGAAAATTAATAGCATGATTCAGTGAGTCTACTGAAATTTAGTTTATCCAAAAATGAGTTATTATGATTTTTCTAGAAATTTTATGAGTTGGAGGTTGTTTTATGTTCATTGGTTCATAAATGAATTTTTAGAGCTATTTCTTCTACTGTAGGTGCAAAGTTTTATGTTCCCATATATATTTCATACTTTCTGAATTCACAGAAATTTGATTCATCTCATTTGGAGCTACAATGGATTTTATATGTATTTTACAAGTTTGTGTATTTTTCCTTTATATTTATCCAGAATTTTAACCAAGGGATCCACTGGTTAGTGACTTGAGAATATGCAGAAAGGCCCTCGAATTTCCCAGATTTCGACCCACAGTCCTAGGCCCATCTTTAAGTGACTAATATTTTATATTTTCAACCTTAGAGTTTTGATTATTTACAGGTCGACGTCCTCGTCTTCAACCCCCAGCGTTGCCATGGACAGGGAGGAGCGGCTGTGAGCTTGGCGAGCTCACCGGCGGCGATTGGTGGCTCGTTTGGGTCTGAGGTCAAATGACAAAATTAAGGGAACGCTCTCGCGATTCCACTCCTATACTTTTCACGGTTAGAGAACATCGGAGTAGTGCTGGCGGCGAGTCCGAGCGGATGATGTTTTTTTCAGGTGGTAGGGCATGTGTGCGTGGAGGTCGATTTGGATCGAATGCTATGCATGCATGCGGTCCTGTGAACACAAAAATGCTCTCCAAAACTTGAATGAGGTCTTGTCAGGTACTCCAGAGTTTACAGTTAAGAATCTATATCGCACACTGTGAATAGCATAACCATGGAACACACAATCAATGGTGTTAGGTCCAAGTTTGCACTTTTTGACTATAGGCACATTAACCTTAGCCAAACATCCCCATGTGCGCAAGTATGAGAGATTTAATTTATTCTTTTCCCATTCCTCAAATGATGTTACTTCTTTATTCTTTGTAGGAATTTTATTCAGAACATGACATGTAGTCAATATAGCTTCACCCTACTATTCCTTGGAAAGCCCCGCAGTATCTAACATGGCATTCACCAATTTCGTTAGAGTGTGGTTCTTTCTTTCGGCTACTGTTGACGATGAAATTTGGCAAGCATGTGAATTGGAAACACGATCCAATTCGAAGCGGATTTGAAGATGTGCGGGATTCTCGGAAATAGAATGCGCATCGGCTGGAAGACTGTATCGGCCGATACCGAGTCTGATATGAATAGTCGATACAGCCGATATTGTTTACATGATCAATGTTGGGTTCGAGAGGAGGATTACGGTGATGTTGCCAGGCAAGGATGAAGTCCAAGATTGGCAATTTTATCTATTAATTAGAATTTTATGTAATTTCCTTTTAGATATTTTCGGTAAGAATCCACCTGAGTGACTTGTTTGCTAGTTGGAGTTGTATTAGGACAATATGGGTCATGTCCATAACGGACAATTTTCTACGTTCGGGTATAAATATGAGCCCGAGATCTTGTGAATAATAACACACCAGTTCAATCAATCTCGGTGAATCGTCTTACTTTCGAGTCGAGCTGCATCGGTTTCGATTTTCGGTGAAGAGGTAAAACTTGTTATGGCGGTTTGCATTATTGGAATTAGTGTTTACATTTTTATGAGACTCTAATTCTATCTTGCGAATCTCCGAGTTATCATATATATTGTATAATCTAAATTGACAATGATTTCTACTTGCATCGCCCGATCTCTATCTAGGATTTTGTCGACAACGGCTAGATTGATTTGTTGGTTTAGATTATATATTATATCCACCATCCTGAAAAGGCAACCATCGGCTTGATTGTCTAGACATTATACTTCTTTTCGTACTTAATGTTGCATCAGTTAAGTTTGATCTATTAATTCGTGTTTAGAATCATGATCTCTAGCTTGCTTTATGGTTGTTAATAATGATAATATCGGGGTTTCAGCCGATCTTACCTGGCATAGTTGTTTTACATAGTCTCATGCTTTGTTTAATATGCTATATCTGCCCCCTTATATCAGGATCTAATCTAATATAAATATATTGGATTTATTGCTAATCTGATTGGCGATAGTTAGATATATTTGTTGCAAGAGAATATCCTAGTATAGGGTACTAGGGTTGTATCGGAGCTATAGCCGATACATGCTTAAATCTGGACATCGGCTATAACATGAGTGCATATAATCGTTATTTCATGTTATTATAGACTTGGACAATTTATACTATCTCGGTTAAATCTGATCTGTCCCAATTGCTGATTTCTAAAGTAATATTGATTTATAGATTATATATACTGATATTTGCAACCATTGGATCAAATTTAGGGTTAGTTTGTCATCGAATATGCCTTACAGTTGATTCACCCTATACTGTATCAGCTAGGTTACATCACGATATGACATCAGCTTTCTGGCCGATCGATTATTGTTTACTAGTAAAACTCGTTCAGAGTGACTCGTCAGGGCACAATAATTCAAAAAACCAAAGTCGAGCTAGTCGTAAACACAGAGCCAAGTATATCTAGGGTCAATGATAATAAAGGCAAAGAGATCAAGACCAAATCAAGCGATAAGGAACTCCATACACTACAAGATCGTATTGATTCAGCAGTCCATCATACCCTCATCAATCAGTCCGGTGTACTTGTGAATACATTGATAAATATGATCAAGACGGTGATGGATGGTACTATTTCTTAGGAGAAAGCAAAAGGACACATCTATCTCCCAGGGGATGGTTTCCCAGGCTATAGGTATGTGAAGTCGGAAATTGGCGGGAAACACCACGCAGTTCAAACTCAGGCTCCATCGGTTCCCATATCCAGCGGAACTATCCCGACGATATTAACAAGATAGCAGCCAATCCCTAGGGGCCAAAGTTCGACACAATTGACGCCGGAACAGCTAATCAATATACTCAACGTAAAGCCGCTAGTCGCCGAACCTACATATCACATTCGTTCGGAGCCACAACAGCCGATCGGAATGATTCAGCCGATTGGCCAGCAGTATATACCAGAACCGCCACCGTATGTTCCATCACAGGGCTTGGGAGCCAATCCTAACCATCAATATCAGCCTCATTCTCCACGAGTCCAGTATCGGCCTGAGGGATATCCACGATTTCAATACCCAACAACAACATTATGGCGAAGGACAATGATGTAACGAGAGAGTAATTTGGACTCAAGCCTAAGGACAATGGTAACATGTATCGACATCCATATCCTGAATATTTTGATCGAGTGTCGTTGCCAAACCGATACAAGGTGCTAGACTTTTCGAAATTCTCGGGGTAGGACAACGTGTCAACTTATGAGCACGTTAGTCGTTTCTTAGCACAATGTGGAGAAGCATCGGCTACAGAGGCTCTCAGAGTTAGATTGTTCCCACTGTCATTATCTGGATCAGTGTTTACATGGTTTTCTTCCTTGCCTTACAATTCTATCAGGAGCTGGGCCGATCTAGAGAAGCAGTTTCATAAGTACTTTTTCAGTGGAATCCAACAGATGAAGCTGTCGGATCTCACATCTATCAAACAGAAATCGGATGAGACAGTGCTAGATTATACCAGAGATTCAGGGATGTAAGGAACAGATGATGTAGTTTGGCATTTACCGATTCGCAGCTAGCCGATCTGGCTTTTCAGGGACTGTTAGCGCCGATAAGGGAAAGATTTTCTACTAAGGACTTTGAAAGCCTAGCACATTTAGCTTAGAAGATATTGGCTCATGAGACACGGTTCCAGGAAGCTAAAAAGTTTGCTAAAAAGGTTAATAATGTCAATAATATCTACAACTACAATTCTGACTCCGAAGATGAGGACCTAGAAGTCAATGCAGCCGAATGGGTAGGAATAAGAAAACAGTCGTGTGCCAATGGGTTAAGAATTCGGGGAAGGAAGAGATGTTTGATTTTGACATCACTAAGGCTGACAAAATATTTGATCTTGTCTTTCAAGAAAAGCAGATTCAATTGCTGATAGGACATGTGATACCATCAGCTAAAGAATGAAGAGGAAGAAGTATAGTAAGTAGCATAACACAGGATCACACAGCACTAATGATTGCAAGATCTTTAGGCAGGAGAATCAATCGGCCATAGAGCAAGGAAGGATAAAGTTCGATGAAGCTAAGAGGCCGATGAAGATAGATGGTCATCCTTTTCAGGTGAATATGGTTCATACTGGAGCAGATAGGAGCCAAGCCGATAGGAACAAATATCAGACAAGTGGTTTCAAATCAGCTAGTATGATCAACAAGTACCAGAATAGACGCCAAAGGGAGGAAGAAACATATCACTACAATGACGAGGGTTGTTTCGATCCTCATTGGGGTTGTGAATTCTTTAGATTTTGCTGGAATGAAGGACTGAGGTTACCATCTATCAAAGATTGTCCTGGTTACAGCGATCCTGATGTACAATATGTTGGAAGACCAAGCCGACAAAGTAATAGTGGGCATCGGCAGATTCACCAAAAGTTGCTGGTTCATCAGAGGCTTGGGCCGATTCGACAAGGTTACTTTGAGGACAAGCCACAAGCAAGAGTCGAGACCATGGAACCTCAATAGTGTCCTTCTGGAATTTTTACTAAGAGTCAGAAAAGATGTGTCCAGAGGATGAGGAACAGACAGCAGTTTCAAGAAGTTGAAGATGAGATTGAGCATCGGCTGAAGCGCACAAAAATGGTATGGCGTGTTAAAAGTAAAATCGTTCCAGCCGATGAAGTCAGATCTGACAAAAGTCTTCCTGAGAGTAAGGGAAAAGAAGTCACATCATCTTCGATAAACATGGTCTTTATGTTACCAGTTGAATATGGTGTAGAACAAGTCATGGAAGAACATGCGAACCACCATCGGCTCAATTGATGTTGTCCCCACGCAAGCTGTTTTTGAAAAACTAGAAGGGACCGAGCATCGGCACCTCAAGCCTTTGTATGTCAACGGGTTTGTCAATGGGAAGCCGATGTCAAAAATGTTGGTTGATGGGGGAACAGCCGTTAACCTAATGCCATATGCTACTTTCAGAATGTTGGGTAAGAATTTAGAAGATTTGATCAAGACCAACATGATTTTGAAAGATTTTGGAGGAAATCCATCTGAGACCAAATGAGTTTTAAACGTGGAGTTTACCATCGGCAACAAGACAATTCCTACCACATTCTTTGTCATTGATGCTAGGAAGAGATTGGATCCATGCCAATTGTTGTATTGCTTCGACCATGCATCAAAGTTTGATCCAGCGGCAAGGGAACCAGATAGAAATCGTGTCAGCCGATAGGTTAGTTAATATAGCTAGTACCGATTTGTCTGTTGGGGAGATGGAAGGAATTGATTGATTGTTTTGTAAAGTTTGGCAAGGAGATTATCTAAGAGTTTCTAATTATGATATACAACCAATAGGAGATGGAGAGACCCAATTGTTACTTTGAGGGCTGTGGAGGGTCCAAATTTCTATACAAAGGACACTGTAGATGATCTCAATGGTAAGCTTGGACAAGGAGTTATGTCGGCCGATGAACTAGAAGAGCTGGATATTGGAGCAGGCAACAGACCTAGGCCGACATATATTAGTAAAGATTTGTCAAAAGAATTTAAGTGTAAATTAATAGAGCTGTTAAAGGATTACAAAGATTGTTTTGCCTGGGAATACTGTGAGATGCCAGGACTTAGCCGATCGATTGTTGAACATTGGCTCCCTATCAAACCTGGTTATCAACCATATAAGCGCTGGTATGACTTTTGGATTAAGGAGCGCTGGCGCCACATATCAAATAGCAATGAATTATATATTTCATGATCTTATTGGCTTATTGGTTGAGATCTATATCGATGATGTGGTGGTTAAATCAAAGAAGGTCGAGGAGCACATAGCCAATTTGAGAAGAGTTTTGGAAAGAGCAAGAAAATATGGATTGAGGATGAATCCAACCAAGTGTGCTCTGGGTGTATCGATTGGACAATTCCTTGGGTTTTTAGTACATGAAAGGGGAATTCAGATACATCAGAGGAGTATCAATGCTATCAAAGATATAAAACCTCCAGAAGACAAGACAAAGTTGCAATCATTGATTAGCAAGATTAATTTTGTTAGATGGTTTATATCTAATTTATCTGGTAGAATGGAGCCGTTCACTCCATTGCTCAGGTTGAAAGCCGATCAGGAGTTCGTTTGGGGTGAGAAGCAACAAAATGCTTTGGACAGTGTAAAAGAATATCTAAGTACTCCTCCAGTCCATATTCCACCACAGAAAGGGATTCCTTTTAAGTTGTATCTATCAGCCGATCAGAACACTATCGGCTCTGTCCTGATCCAAGAGGTTGAAGGTAAAGAGCGAGTTATATTTTATTTAAGTAGAAGGCTTTTAGACGCAGAGACTAGATATTCACCGGTGGAAAAGTTGTGCTTGTGCTTATAATTTTCCTGTACAAAGTTAAGACATTATTTGCTTTCCAATGAGTGCACAACAGTCTGTAAGGCTAATGTAGTACGATATATGCTATCGGCTCCAGTTTTGAAGGGAAGGATTGGAAAGCGGATTTTTGCTTTAACAGAGTTTGACCTACGGAATGAATCGGCTAAGGCAGTTAAGGGGCAAGCGATAGCCGATTTCATAGTTGAACACCGGGATAGTTTGATTGATCATGTTGAGATTATGCCTTGGACACTATTTTTCGACGGATCAGTTTGCACTCATGGATGTGGTATCGGCTTAGTGATTATATCGCCTAGGGGGGCAAGAAAGCCGATCTCATATCGTGATATAACCTAGCTGATACAGTATAGGGTGAATCAGCTGTAAGGCATATTCGATGACAAACTAACCCTAAACTTGATCCATTGGCTACAGATATCAGTATTATATAATCTATAAATCAATATTACTTTAGAAATCACCAATTGGGATAGATCGGACTTAACCGAGGTAGCAGAATCGAAGCAGCAGCGGTCCATCTTACTCTACAAGCAGCGACTGGTGAACCAAGTCCCTACTCCACCATCTTTAGCACCTCCTTGTCAGCATAGCAAACGTACGAGTTGGCTTCAACACCTCCTTCTAAAAGAGTTAATTAAGCAAGAGTGAGTACCAACCGTACTATGCAAGCCAGTACTACAGAATGCATTTAGTATACACAGGGGTTCAAGGATGGCTTGGTTTATTTGCATAAAGCCAGGGTTCACAATTCATTTCACAAACCTATGATTTAGCAGTTGTAACTATGAACAACGTTAAGTTGAAATTGTCGTTTATCAACGAGGGTTCATACACCTTCCCCAAGACTTAGTTGGTCTGGTTTACCCACGCATCCATTTTTATACAATCTTCTCCATTCCAACCTTCCCGCACATCGGGTAAGGTCACACATTCCTTTCCCAATCCTATTCCAAGAAAGATTAAAGCTTATGAGGCTAGTCAAGAGTAGTACAAGTCCCGATGCTCAATTAACCATGAGCACAACTATTCGAATAGATTGGTTTACTCACCCTAGAGTGGATGTACGCTTTTAATCCTGCAGTCCGTGACTGACCCAACACATGAGACTGGCACGGCCCGGTTTCTCGGTCACCCTCGCATTGCGGCACCCGCTCCAAGGACTATGAGTCCCCATTGCATCCCGGCGCCCAACCCTACCTCGATCCGACAATGAGAGGAGTCCTGGCACTCCCGAGTTACTAAGGGGTTACATAATATATTATACTTAGGTGCATTTTTAGGTTTTTGCTACGGTGTTCAATAGATTCATCACATATCGATTCATCACATCTTTCGTCACAATCATAACAACTACAGAACTACCGATCATATTCGGTTCGTTTCCTGCATAGCTTCTTGACTCGGTCCTTAATTGACCAGGGTCGGCGGCTAGCCATTTCATAGAACCACCCATATTATCTGTGTTGCCCCAGTCGAAATTACTTTGTTTTAGTAAGTTTTTGGTTTTTGCAAAGGTTTTTGAGTTGCGGGTGGCGCTCATGTCTCCACCTGTCCTCTAACAATCACTCACACCGAGTGATCGCCACAACCACATCTATATATAAGCATGGAGTATATATTCGTCTATACAAGCAATGTTAAGCAGTGTCAATAATTGACCAAGCATAAATAATAGACTCGAGCAACAAGGAATTTTGGATAACAATTTCAAAGGTGTCTTACAACCAAGTTTAGGTACGTATTTTATAATTAGCATGCCATTTTATTAGCAATCAACATATTTATTAAAACAGATCAGCATGCTCAAGGAGGGCAGCATAGTGAATTGTCTTGCTCAGTCAACGACCCCTCATTGACTGTTGTGGCTTTGTCTTCACAAACGTAACATGTTCGGCGAACGACGAGTGAACGACCGACTTTCCTAATCTAACGCAAAGGGCAAAATCCAAGAAAAGTGGATAAAAATGCAAAACTAGTGCCATTGGGAAGGTCTTGATTTTACGAGAATTTGGGTGAAAATTTCATCAAAATCTGATTCAAAACGAGGGAGTTATGGCCTTTCCAAGATTCAAGTTTGAATGAATTCAAATTAATTGCAAAACCTTCTATTCAGCCATTTCCCTCTTTTTGGAAATATTTTTGTAATACTATGTACAAAATACCTTGTACCATTGACAGGTACTGATGCAAGGAGACCAACCCGTGAACCCAATAATGTGTTCAATAAGTGGTAACCCGTGGGTTCCCGTGTCATGGCCTAGCTTACTGCATCTAGGGATGCAAATGGGTCAACATATGAACCCATTGATAGATTAAATTAGTAGCTAACGTGCGGGTCAATCCACAGGACACGCAATAATTTCACCTATAAACGGGTTGACGGGTTGACCCGCTTGCATCCCTATTGACAGATGGGTCGCACCACCTTTTCTCTTTTTGCAAACAATTATTTTTATAAGGGAAAAGAGTGAGTCAATGATTGGTAGGGCCAGGGTCAACCTTTGACCTAGTTAATTGACCATTAAAATGGCCTTGGGCCCACATGTCAATGATACATATTTTTAAATAGGATTTTAATTAAGTTTTGTTAGCAGATAGGGCCTACATGCCAAACTAACATTTAAAACTTTATTAAGTTAATCAACTCTATTAGTTTTAAAACAAACTTATTTCATGTGGGGCCTGCTGATCAGTCTCACACTCTTCTCTTCCTTCTTTCTTTGCCTCTCTTCTTCCTCTCGCTCTCTGCTCTCTCTCTCTCGGTAAACTATTTTATCCCTCGAGGAGATGTTCCCTCATTATTTGCATGTCACTCAAATGGTTATGAAACAAATTGCAAAAAATTGAAAAGATGTATTAACATATGATATATCACTCCACAAACATGCAAGTTCAAATTCAACTTCTATATCTCGCAATGAAAAAACAAATTAAACTACAACTAGTTAACGTATATTCACAGTCAAATTTGTTTTTTCGTTACGGGATGTAAAAGATGAATTTGAACTTGAATGTTTGTGGAGTAATATATCACATGTTAATACATTTCCCAAATTTTTTCAAACTTTTTCATAACCATTTGAGTAACATGCAAACAACGAGGGATCAAAATCCACTCTCCTCTCTCCCCCGCACGCGTCGTGCTATGTTTGGTGCACGCGGTGGCTTGCAGGGCCGGAGGTCAGTGCAGCTAGCAAGGGAAGGCTCGCGGGGACCTCCATCGCATATGCACGGCGACGCGCCAGCTAGGGCGGTCCCGAGCGGTGGGAAAAGCTGGTCTGGGCGACGACCAAGCACAGCTTCCAAGGACGCCGATGAGACGCGGCGGCTCTAGGGGCGGGTGGAGGGTTCTAGCGGAATCAGTGAGGCTTGTCGAATTTCTCGGAAAGGCAGCAGGAGGCTGCGAAGGGCGGTGGAGCTAGGGGCTGGGAATAGCAATGGAGGCAGGAAGGATGGCTCAAACTCCAGTGAAAATCCACCAGTGCTAGGGCGAATTGATACACTCTGCATCCCGGGAGTACCACTGATGCTAGGGGAAGGAATTCCTTCGCTCGGCATGGCCGGGTATGGGTGCTAGGGGTGCGGTCATCATCGGCCTCGAAACCGGCACAGCGGTGCGAGCGTTGCACCGGTGACAGGGCTTAATTGATGGCGCTAGGTGGGGGAAATGCTACAGGAGTGATAGGGGGAACCTACTGGTGCGAGGACGGTGTTCGGGAACACGTGATGACAGCGGACACAGCAGAGTGCGGGCTACCGCATGCGCGCGTGTGCGCACGAGGCTGGGGTGAGCGCAGCTTCTTGCCATGTAAGGCGGTGCTGGCAACAATGCCGCTGTGGCACAAAGGAAAGACTGTGGGGGAGGGAGAGGAGATGGGTGGTGGCTCGGGTTCTCACCAGGTGGTAGCCTAGGAGTGGCACACAAAGGCAGCGAGCGGCAAAACGACGAGCGGATTGGTTCCGGCTGATGGAGGTCGAGCGCATGGTTCGTCCTCGCGGTCCAATGGTGAAGACGGCTTGCCGTTCGTCCATGGTCACGGTTCAGCCTCATTTGTGCGCGCGAGTGCTCATCTGGAGCTTCACGCATCCAAACACCGGTGTGGGTGTTCGTCCATGGCTTGTCGCGGTCGTCCACTGGTGTGGCGGTGGCGCGCTGGCTGGGATGTGTTGGAGTGACGACAAGTGGATGAATTTGTAGGTATGGCCAAGTCAGGTGCGCGGATGGGCGAAGGATGGGATGATGGACCACTTGGGTAGGCGGTGGCCACGACACTGTTGTGCAACAATAGTGCATTGTGCAGTGGTACGACGTGGACGCCCAGGTCATCGCCATGGGCCCAGGGGAGGTGGGAAAAGCAGGTGGAGCGCAAAATGCATCCTTGCCTTGACCCAGCACGACGCACGACGCGGTGCAGATGAGCATGAGAGATGGGCGGTGTGACGTGCACGGCTCAGGCGAACGGGTGCGGCGCGCAACGCGTAGGCGACTCGCGGCAGGTTCGGGATTCGGCGCGGTGCTGTTGGAGCGGTGCGGCAGGCTTACATGCGAGCGGCTTGGTGCACGGTGAGACGCGGCACCACGTCGAGCACCTTGCGTGCCCCCAAGCTCAGTGAACCGATGGCTAGGGTTAGGGCAATGGCGCGCGGCGATCTCCAGTGGCTGCGGGGCATGGCAGGAGGCAGCGGCGGGCTCACCGGCAAGGGCGGCAATGCCAGCTCCGACGGCTCGGTGTGGCATAAGGACGACGATGGCCGGGCTCCATCGGGGTGGAGATTGAGCCGAGCGGTGCTGGCTTGGCTCAGCTCGGCTGCTTGATAGCTCCCAGGCCAACTCAGCCGCGTGGGCTACCGGGTTGGGTTGGGCTGGGCTAAGAGGGGAAGGACGGAAAAAAAAGTAAAAGAAGGAAGGACTTGACGGACCTAATTTAGTTTTTGTTTTCAGAAGAGAAAAAGGGTTTTGGGTCTGGATGGGCTGGTTGGACCTACCAGGGAGCAAAGTGAGACTTTTGCATTTTTTTAAAGATTAATTTCCATAAATACTTCCAGCTCTCAAAGTATTTAGAAAATAATTAGTTTCTTTTATTTCCAAAGTAATTCATTAAAGGATGATAATTTATAAAAGGGTTCTTTAGGGGAAACATTTAGTATTTGCTTTTATTTGCAAATACAATCTTATGGGAGGAAGAGGAGGCGAGCTGGGCTTGCGGCCCAAGGGGGACGGATGAGGATTAGACTTGGTCGGGAAGGCAGGAGAGAGGAGGGCGGGCTGAGCCAGCACGGGTAAGGAGGGGAGGAGTGGGCCGATGGGGAGAGAGAGGGAGATGGGCCGAAAATGGTCCAGAGCTTAGGATGAGACTTTTATTTGAAACCGACCAAATCCATCCAACAAAAACATGCTAAGAGCTTGCTAGGGACACAAAATTAGGAGGAGAGGAAAAAAAGGGGAGGAGCTCACCGGAGAGATCAGGAATTTCAGTGGCGGCGATGGACTGAGGAGCTCAGGTTCGAGCTCAATCCGGCACTGCCGGAGCAAGTGGTGCGGCCGTTGTTGGTAAAAGAGGAGTGGGCCATGACTTTTATAGCCAAGCAGAAGTAAAAGCGGACAAACAATAAAGGTGGTGGCATGGGATATTTGGACGACAGTGAGAATTTTCTTGCATGGATGGTTGTGGAGGAGACATGGCCATGCGACAAGAGATAGCAGCGGGGCAGCAGTGTCAGTGCCTTGTCTACCAGAGAGGAAGAAAAAATGAGAGAGGCACGATGACAGTGATGGCCGGAGGAGATAAAAGAAAACAGGGCAGCACCATGATGGGACGACGAGTAGCTCGCGGGGATACACGGGCGCGTGCGAGGGCCACGAGGCCATGACTGTGCCAGCAAGAGGGGGAAGAGGATGGGAGCGATACAACGAAGTTGATGGGACTTTATAGTGAAGGCTCGCGAGCTTGCCGGTGCTAGGATGTGACGGGACAGAGATGTTCTACGAGGTGTTGACAGTGGAGCACCGCGGTGTTGTTCTCCGGGGTGACAACAGCACCCCGCTAGCCTGTGAGCGTGGTGCATGCGACTCGGTGGCAGGCGGTGTCGGTCTGGGCGGGGCCATCTTGCACACAACAGCGAGGCGAAATGCCAATGTGGTCTAGCGACCCAACAGCTGACGAGCGCGGAGAGAGAGAGACTGAGTTGGCGGTGTACCAGAGCGGGAAGGGAAAGAGGCAGCTGGCCCATTGGCGCTTCGTGTTGGCAAGGGAAAACGGAGAGCGGGTCTTTGGGGGAGGCTAATGCGCGCCCATCGCTAACCGCGTCGCTAACCTAGTCCCATTCCCTTGTGCCCCTCTATAAAAAGTTTATACATATAAATATAAAATTTATGTTTATATGTATATATATAAACTTTATTTTTATACATATTGTTGGTAGTATGTCATGAGACCTTTCGACCAGACCTGCCGAAACCAAGCAAGCGGCAAGGATTCAGACTCAAGGCGCCCAAGATCCGTCGGGGCGAAGCCCTATGGCGAAGACCACGGGGCGAAGGTGGCAGAGGGCGAAGAGTCGTACCGGGTCCTTGCAAGTCTAAACGTGCTCTGGGCGAAGGCTACATGGCGAAGGCGCACGTCGAAGGAGGGTGACTTCGCCATGCAGGGCCCGATCCAAGGAGGCCCAGTGGGCTGGCCCAATCGCCCCGGCCCACTGGCTGATAGGCCAGTAGTTACCGGATGGCCCATTGAAGGCCCATGTATCTCAATTACATTGAATACCCATATAAGTGTCCCTTTATAAGGGTGACCATGTAAATTCCTCTGTAAAAGACCTAAACCCTAATAGGGGGACCTGTAATAGGGTTATAAATAGCCCTATAGGGCCATGTAAAGAGGGGGATCCCAAGAAAATCCTGAATTTAATACACTTTACGTTTCCCGACAATTGTTGAGTGACCACGTCCTTCGACGTATGCAGTTGTCGCTTCGACAACAGCTGGCGCCGACCGTGGGGACCTCCGAGCGAAACCACTGAGAGCCAATGCCACCGAAGAAGGTCTCAAAGGAGAAGGTTGCTAACCCAAAAGAAAGTGTAGCAGAAGAGGCGAGGGCAGCCGAAGAAGGAGCAGAACCTTCGGTGCCCATCGCCGAAGCTGGGGCAGCACCGTCGGCTTCGGCGCCCGAGCCGGCACCACCGCCTTCGGCTCCGGTCACTTCGGCGGGGCAGGTGCTGGAGATCCCTTTGGCAAGTCAGCTAACTTCGACTACACTCGCCGCTGTGCAAGCCGACCCCAACCTTGAGGCGCAAGCCGAGGCCAGCATGGAAGCCATGCGGCAGAGCATGATGCGACTCCAAGACATGCTTCGCCAAATGCAAGAGCAACAGCAAGCATATGAAGCAGCATGGCAAGCCAAGGTCGCTTCGGCCCCAGTTCTCCAGTACGAGGCATGCTACATCCCGCCTCAGACCTACCAACAAGCGCCGCAAGGGCCAACAACCTTCAGCCACAACAACGCACCCGGCTCCTGGTGTGTGGCCGCAGGTTCTCGACCGGCTGAGGTCCAGGTGCACCCCGCACCACCCGGTCAAATGTCGCAAGTAATGGCAGAGGGGGCTTCGGCCTTGCAGACACAACTTCAAGCTTTCCTTCAGCAACTTAATCAACCCCACAACATCTCAAGCACAACCCCTTCGGTCCAGCCGGAGGGGAGCATCGGCCAGGGCGCATCCGGTTGGCCGCTGACAAACCAACCTGGGCTGGGGGTTTCGCCATGGAGTCAAGGACCGCAGTTCAACTTCAGCAACGCCACCCAAGCGCCACCGTTCGGGACCGGGCCGCCGAACAACGTGGCCCCGCCACACACGCAAGCCATAACTTCGCCCTTCGCCACGCCCTATCCACAGCCGAGCGGGCCCTCGCTACAGGGCGCCATAGGCAAGGCAGGGGGCGAAAAGGGGTTGCCGCTGAGTGGGGGAATCAAAACTCGCCCAATCCCACCTCAGTTCAAGTTCCCACCCGTTCCACGGTACTCAGGCGAAACAGACTCGAAAGAGTTTCTGTCCATCTACGAGTCCGCGATCGAAGCCGCTCACGGCGACGAAAATACCAAGGCGAAGGTAATCCATCTCGCTCTAGACGGCATCGCCCGTTCTTGATATTTCAATTTACCATCTAATAGCATTTACTCATGTGAGCAATTACGCGATGTCTTTATCCTTAACTTTCGAGGCACCTACGAGGACCTGAAGACGCAGCAACATTTGCTCGGCATTCACAAGAGGCCGGGCGAATCAATACGGGAGTACATGCGTCGTTTCTCGCAAGCCCGATGCCAAGTTCAAGACATAACTGAAGCATCTGTCATCAACGCCGCTTCGGCCGGGCTGCTTGAGGCGAACTCACAAGGAAAATCGCCAACAAGGAACCGCAAACTCTCGAGCACCTGCTTCGCATCATCGATGGGTACGCAAGGGGTGAAGTAGACTCCAAGCGAAGGCAAACAATCCAGGCTGAGTACGATAAAGCCTCCATCGCCGCTGCCCAGGCCCAGATGCAAGCACAGGTCGCCGAACAAGCTCCCCCCGCCGTTCGCCAACCCCACCCAGCGAACCAAGGACAGCCGTCAAGACCAAGCCAAGCTCCCATGACTTGGAGAAAATTCAGAACTGACCGCACGGGCAAGGCTGTGATGGCTGTCGAAGAGGTACAAGCCCTCCGCAAGGAGTTCGACGCCCAGCAGGGCGGCAGCCACCAGCAGCATGTTCGCAAGAAGGTCAGAAAAGACCTCTATTGCACCTATCATGGGCGATCTTCGCACACCACCGAGCAATGCCGAAACATTCGTCAACAAGCAACGCTCAAGAACCAAGGCCGCATCAAGGAGCCGCTGTCGAAGTGCCTCGCGAGGCAGCCCAAGAGCAATCACCCCCAGCCGAACAACGCCAAGACATGCAACGCAGAGTCATCCAGGTGATTACAAGGGCCGATCCACCAGCTCAACCGTCAAAGCGGCAGAAAAAGTTGCAGTTGCGAGTGGTGCATAACATCACTGCCGCAGGCGAAGGGGTCCCGAAATACTTGAACCAGCAAATTTCTTTTGGGCGGGAAGATGCCGAAGGAGTGCTGTTCCCACATCAGGACCCCCTGATAATCTCGGCCGAGGTGGCTGGTTTTGAAGTTCGGCGAATTCCGGTCGATGGAGGAAGCTCAGCCGATGTCATCTTCGCCGAGGCATATGCCAAGATGGGGCTGCCAACCCTGGCCCTCACCCAAGCGTCAGCCTCACTTCGCGGCTTCGGCGGTAAGGCAGTTCAAGTTCTGGGCTAAGTACGGTTGATGGTAGTTTTCAGCACAAGTGAAAACAGGTGCGAAGAGCAGATCCTGTTTGACGTAGTTGACATTCCGTACAGCTACAACACCATCTTCGGCGGTGCAACCTTGAACAAGTTCGAAGCCATCTCCCACCACAACTATCTCAAGCTCAAGATGCCTGGTCCGGTAGGGGTGATCGTTGTTAAGGGGTTTCAACCTCCAGCCATATCAAAAGGCGACTTGGCCATGATCAGCAGGGCAGTACACAATGTTGAGGCCGAGCCACATGCTAAACACATGCCGAAGCCAGCCCCTCATGGTAAGGTGATCAAGGTGCAAGTCAACGACGCTGATCCAGCGAAGTTCGTTCGGCTGGGAACATACTAGAATGCTCAATAAGAACATTGACATTTTCGCCTGGAGCCCCGACGAAGTGGGAGGTGTTTCGATGGAACTCATCATGCATCACCTGGCGGTCAAGCCGGATGCCAAGCCAAGAAAGCAGAACCTGCGCAAGATGTCCGCTGATCGCTAAGGGGCAGCGAAGGCCGAAGTGTAGAATCTGCTCAAGGCCGGGGTGATCAGGGAAATCGACCACCCGGAGTGGCTGGCGAACCTGGTTTGGGTGAAGAAGTCGAACGGCAAGTGGCGCATGTGCATCGATTTCACTGATCTCAACAAGGTGTGCCCGAAAGATGACTTCCCCTTACCACGGATCGACCAGCTGGTTGCGAACTTATGAGCTTCTTGGACGCATACTCCGGTTACCACCAGTTCCACATGAATCCAAATGACATCCCCAAGATAGCCTTCATCACGCCGTTCGGCACTTTCTGCCACCTCAGGATACCCTTCGGCCTGAGGAACACCGGAGCAACGTTCACCAGGTTGGTGTACAAGGTGCTCTGCAAAAAGCTGTTGAGTGACCACGTCCTTCGACGTATGCAGTTGTTGTCGCTTCGACAACACATATAGTACAAAATTTTATGTTCAATATGTATAAACTATTGTATCTATATGTATATAGGTATAAAAATTGATTTGTATGTATATACATATGTGTACAAAATTATAGGTTTAAACTTTGTATTTATACCTATAAAATTTATGCGTATAACTCTATATTAGTATTAATATGTATACGTACGTCCTATAGACATAAAGAAAAGGTTTACACGTATATGTACACATATACGTATAGATACAAACATTGTACCTATACGTACGGAACACAATCGCTTGTAGCCACGCGCGCTGATCACAGATTAGGAGAGAAGAGGGAAGGAGCTGGGCCAGCCGAGGAGAAAGGAAAGAAGGTGGCTACAAGCGATCTGAGGAGAAAATTCAAGTTCAGGAATTGGAATACGTATTGAAGTTTTGATTGGATATTGCATACTTGAACTCAGATTTGAACTCAAATGTGATATCTGAATTCATAAAATTAAGGGGAAGAGTAAGTGATATCAAGGTGGATTTTGAGGTTCTTGAAATTAGGAGGAATTTCAAAATGGACCTTGGGGTAAATTCCAATTCCATTATTTGAATTTGGATGGGAATTTCCGATTAGGGGTTTTTGGGGTCTCAAGGACAGATTTGATTGAAATGGTGACACTAGGTCCTTGTTCACACACAAAGATCCAAATTTTTTTTAAAAAAATATTTTTGTTTACAATAGTCTTTAACGACTTTAAAATCGTGCGTTACACTTGGATCCATGAGGCAGCAGCAGCCATAGAATTCTGACAGTGTTGAGGAAGACAATGATTTGCACATGTCGGAATCCATTCACATGCAACAAGCATCAGCTTTTTTTTTCGCCGGGCCAACAAAAGCGGGCGGAAATTTATTAAGAAAGGGGAGAAAGCATTTACTAAGAACTTACTACTGCTGCCACAAAGTGGAGCAGATCCACACTAGACAACGACATCACGAGCTTACAACTCTGTACACATCTGGCCCTCTACATACACGGGCACTCCACAGCCTGAGAAACCATTGCACGCGCCAACCGCCGGCGAACACACCTCCTCGTGCAGGCGCAGTAAAAGAGATCACGAGCTTACAACGCTTGGAGATCCTTTTCCTAGCCGTGTACCAATAGGATGGCAGGTCAGACTCCGCCGCTGCCGACGAGCACATCAGCTCGAGTCCGTCGCGCACCAAATCCCGCACCTGCTTTGTGAAAGGGTATGTATGGAAAATACGGGCGCATGTTTGTTCCGCCTTTTTTAATAGGTGGCACACAGGCGTGCCTACATAAATTATTCAATTCTAGGTAACTTGTGCTATATTAGCAAGTGTATTAATCAATAATTAGATAATTACTATATCACTATTGGAATATGCACCTTTAGTCCCAGTTTGCAGCCGTCTTTATTTACGGGTTACAAACCGGGACATCCAATCAAAACTAAAGATGCATATCTTTAGTCCCGGTTAAAATAACTGAGGCTAAATATCCATGTTTAGTCCAGATTGGTAGACTGAAGATATTTTTACATTTTTTTTTTTTGCATATGCTACTTGCTGTTTGTTTATATATTATGCATTTATATATATGTTTAAATACATATGCTTGTTTGTTTTTTAATATATATGTATTTATACATATATATGCAATATATATGTATAAATGCATTTATTACATATATTTATATATTTTATAAATATATTATGCATATATATGTATTTATACATATATATGTATTTATACATATATATGCATAATATATATATATAAATACATATATATGCATAATATATTTATAAAATATATAAATATATGTAATAATTGTATTTATACATATATATTGCATATATATGTATAAATACATATATATATATTACATATGTATATATGTACAACCAAAATATGTAGAGACACATAATAAATATATACAAATATAGATTGCCAAAAATATATACAGACGTATAAGTAATTACATCTGTGTTATGTATCTATGTTATGTATATATATTACAATCCTACTCTAATCGTGGGTGGTGTTGATGAATAGGTTTTCCATCATGGTGGAACCTGATCCATGATAAATCTCATTAGTTGTTCTTGAACGGCCTGTATAAATGCATCGTAGGGGAGTTGCTCCATCATCCAAACAATCTATTTATTCAAAAAATAAGAGATAAATATATGAAATAAATAAGAAATCGAGATATAATGTATGAATGATGTTTACGTGCATCAAGATCCTTATCACTGTTGATTCCATGTGTTATGGTATGAATATAGTTGCAAATGTAGTAGCCGCATAAGTTCATCCCTTACTTCTGTTTTGGACACTAAAGGAGATCGAAACGATAAATTTAATATATATTTTTATTTTAGAACAAATTAAATGGTTCAATATAATTTTGGAGCATGTACTCACCGGAAAGTTCATCCTGACATCTAGTTTTCTTTGAAATTCCTGCATACGAGTCCACGGAACCGTAATCATGCCCTATGTACAATTGCAAGCTATGGTTAATTATCCGAGATCCACATATATAGTAGCAATGGCAAATACTCAAAATGACAGTGCAATGGATGGCATTACGTACCTGTCTAGCACTTCAAATATTTTGGTGAAAGTTTCTGCCGGTTTATCCATTGAGTCATAGACATGTAGTTTGCTTGCAGTAAGGTATATAACAAAAAGAACCCAATGGAATCTGCTGTTGCTCTTTTTATTGGTGCGTTTCCCAGCAATTGCTCCCTCTTTAGTCCTGTCTCCACCACAAATTGTCTTCTCTCCATTTCACCAGGTGGTAGCAACGGATCAATCGATTGTTTTGGTTGCTTTCCAAGCTGAGGGACCTTTTTGGACATTCCTTTTACCTTCTTAAAAGACTTCGTTATTGATCGGTCATAGTCGGATTGTAAAGTCTTTTTTACCGATGTGCTCAGCTTCTTAAAAAACTTCTTAGATGTCGGGTCTATAGGAATCTTCTTTACTGGACTTCGCGGCTTGAAGTGCGCCTTCACTTCCGCTCTTACAATCTCATCAGTCTCCTCGGGAGTGCGGTCGTACGCCCGTTAGTGTTGATAGCGGGGAGCTTAGGCTCATAAAGTATTGGCTTCTTCGTATGTATGCTTGACTTTGACGACGTGGGACAAGGTGGGCAAGTCTTTCTTGTACTGGCAGTTGGTTGCGGTGTTGAAGATGGAGCAGATGATGCCCGCGGCGGAGACCTCGGACAAGTTGGTGCCCGTCGAGGAGATTATGGACGCGGAGGAGGCGGAGGAGACGGTGCAAGCGAGGCAGAGAAGGCGGATGAGGCGGAGGAGATGGTACAGGCGGGGGAGATGTAGGAATGGACGTCGCTTCTCGCTTGGGAACACTATGTAGCGCTTGCAACATAGTATAATGGCGTGGGCTGTGTCTCCTAGTTTTGTCTCCCTGTCTCCTCTAGGGATGTCCAGCTCGAGGTCGTCGAACCCTCGTTCCACCAGTTCTACTTCGACCCTTGAGTACCAAGGTGGAATAGGTCTGCAAAGGTATGTCCCTGAAGGGTCGACTGATATGACAATGCCCGATGCCAC
Organism: Oryza punctata; assembly: GCA_000573905.2. Lineage (NCBI taxonomy): Eukaryota > Viridiplantae > Streptophyta > Magnoliopsida > Poales > Poaceae > Oryza > Oryza punctata. The sequence continues at coordinate 19,056,429 of CM002493.2, read as the reverse complement.
CTTCACGAGAAAGAAGGTTAATTAGTTATTAACATTTGCACCAACTTTCACAATGTACAAGACATATATCATAAAACTATGAGCATACCTTGAGTGATATGTTCTTGAACGGACTATGCAGCTCACACGGTGTCCGTTGCATGATTTCATCAATGGGGCACGGTGGTTCATCGTGAGCTGGCCCTGCTACAGCTTCCATGCCATGTTCTCCTACCTGCCCTGTAGAAGCGCAGCTGCTGCGATTGCCTGAGAGGCTTACCATGATGGGAGGAACATGTTGTTGGCTATGCTGCCTCTGCTGTTCGGCTAGTTGGTCCACCCATCTTTCCACCTCCTCTTGCATCGCGACCCTATACTCAAGATTTTTTAACTTTGCCTCACTATCTATTTTGCTCCTCATGCGACTCTTGTACGTGTGGATGTCCTCTTGAAATCCAAATTTCCATGGAACCAAGCCTTTTCCTCGCGTTCGGCCTGGGTGCTCGGCATTCTGCAGTGCGAGCGTGAGCTCATCCTTCTCTCTGTCGGCCCATAGTGTTCCCTGAGCAGAGGCCTCTACTTCTTCCATCAGTTGGCTTGCTGCTTCGCGAATCTTATCACCGAATATCAGGGAGCTATCACCGAGATTTAGTGTTCCACCGTGACCATAGTACCAATGCTTTGATCGTTCTGGCCAATCGGCTGCGGCCGGAATGATACCTCTTTCTAGCGACCCTGCTTCCATTTTCTCCCACTTTGGCACTGCCTTCTTATAGCCGCCTGACCCTAGCCGGTGATGGTACTTCTTTTTAGCAGTGTTAGCTTTATTCTTTTCTATCTGTCATTGCCCTTGCTCCCCTGTCTTGTATGCGACAAACGTTTCCCAATGGTCCTTCAGCTTGGTCATTTTGTCCAAGTCAGGTGTCAGACCCTTCACGACATATTTCTTGTACAAATCTTTCTTGAACTGCTGAACAATTTGGCCATCTTCTTTAAAGTGCAATCCTTCACTTTCGGCTTTTCTGCCTCAGGGACGGTGAATGTCTCAAGCATCGTGCTCCACAACATTTCTTTTCCTGTATCAGGGAGGTAAGGTTGTTCCTCCTCATCCCCATGTGCCCTTGTTTGGCGCCAGTTTACTATGCTGATGGGCACGTGATCCCTAATAACCCATCCGCTATGTGACACAAACTTCATTGCTACATCAGCGGGGGCAACTAGTCGTCCGTCTGGATTCACTTCAGTGATAATGTGTCTCCCCTCCACTTTCCTCGCGGCACCTCGTTGTTCGTGTACCCTATTCTCTCCAACATCCCGTTGGCTGTCACTATTCTCCTCGTGCCCCTCCTCGTTTCCCTCCACATTACCCTCATCGTTACCCTCTTCGTTCAGGTACTGGTTGGTGATGTGACCATGACTACCATTGATACAACCATTGCTCACATCATGGGACAACAGGAAGCCATCCAGATCAAGTAGTCCAAGTTCTGGAATCCAATTCGGCCACCTGCGATAGTGCTGACTTCAAACGGCCGCCAAATATGCATAGGAGCTCCATTTTGGGCCCATGAGTACTTGATGGAAAGTTCTTGGAGTCCTCTTTCCAATGGATCCAGCCTCATCTCCAAATTCCATTTCAGTTGGCCGCAATTACAGAACCAAGGTGTTGCATCACCTATAATGGGCCTATGAGCTTGTAACTTCATCTGGGACCCCGGCCCATGTGGGGAACACCCCATGTAGGTGGAGCACGACCCTAGGGCTCGTTTGGTCATCCTCCCACCTCCTTAAATAGCTAGGTACCCCTTTAGGGTTTCTTGGGTTTTGTTTAGATTAAAGTTTAGCTTCGGTACTTTGCCGTGTAATCCCGTGATCGGTTAGATAGCCGGTTTGCTCGTTACGGAACCCCAACTTATCATTAGTATTCAATTCCTATTTGCAATCCAGATTGCTTTTATCTTGTTCTTGCTTGTTTCTTCGATTTGCTTGCAGGAATAAGGTTGATCTGCACCGGCAAGATCAACAACCCCCGGAGAGATGTATCGGTCGCTAAGGTGCAACACAACAACGTCTCGTACGGTTGTAGTCGGGTCGTCAACGTGTCTACCAAATCATAGTTATCATCAACTCACCGAAATATCGAGACAACCAGATCCCTGAGCGTATCGAGTGGAGTTCAAGGTTTATCAAGTGGTATCAGAGCTTTCGTTGCTCGGTGAGTTTTTATCTACCTATAACCAGAAAATAGCCATACAAAAAAAATTGCATCCTTTACATAGCCATCTTTGTGCCACTGCATTGTTCTTTTCAGTTACTTTGTTGAGTTTTGCGTTGCATCGTCGAGTCGAGTTGCTTGTCTTAGCGTCTAGTCCGTTTAGAGTTTCGAGTTCTGGTCACGTCTAGTACCACTGCCACTGTCACCGCCGTGTCTTCGTTGTCATCGGGATCTTTGAAAATGGATTGTGTCACCGCTAGGGTTTCGTTTTTCTCGTTTCGGCATTTTCTATCGGTTAGTTGTGGAGTTGCATCTAGGGTTTGCATTAGGCGGATAGGCCTTTGCCGTGTTTTCATGCTGCACGAGAAGTGAAGATTAGATTAGATTGGTTTTTGTTTGGTTCGGGGGAAGAAATAGTAGATTGGATCAGTTTCCTATTTTTTAGACACCTAATCCGAACCTTCCTGTTTCCCCTCCACCTTCCCACCGCACGGCTTCCACTCCACCGCCCCACGTTGGTACGGTTGTTTCCTCTCCCATACCGTGAGTTGCTATACCTTGTAAAAAAATATTTTGGTGTCGGATTCGAGATCTATTTGCAAAAATGGAACCTAAGGGATGAGAGCATTCCATTTTTGTATAATTTTAATGTTAGGGTTTGCACTTTTGCATTTGAGTCTCTATAATTTTTATATTTACATTTGAGTCCCTGTAATCTTACATCCAGGTCCTTGAGTTATTTTTGCTAAAAAAATAAAAAGAAAATAAAAAAAGGCAGAAAGGTGCTAAAAAAAGAACACAAAAGCCGCACCAAAAAAAAGAAAGAAAGAAGGAAAAAAGGAAGAAAAAAGAAAGAAAAGAGAAAATCAGCTGTTATCTTTGAGTTTGCTTTTGTATATCAGAGTTGTACTTGATTTGTTCCTAGTGTTATCTTGTGATATCGTCTGTGTCTAGGCTCGCGTCTCTAGTACGTTCTAGCCTAGGACCAGCATGGTACTGACTTTGAATAATTATTCAACTTTGCATTCTCTGATTTGAGCATTTGCTAGTCCTTTGCTACATATTTAAGCCTACCCAGAACTCCACAGATTTGATTGCAGCCGTACAGCAAGTGTTTGCCAAGGCATCGATACATCCAACCTCCATTGGGGTGCTTGGTTGAGTCGGTGTATATCACCATTCCGCTTGCATTGGTACTAACTTGTAAGAGCTCGGTTAAAAGCTTCGGTGTGTGTGTGATATTTGAGCTGCCACTGCCCTAGTAGTTGATAGGAGCGTGCATATTCTAGTGTATATTTCTTGTTTTCAACTAACCGTGGCAGGATTAAGCAGGAGAATACAAGACAGTGATGCTCAACATCAACATCTTCGTCGAGACATGAGTGATCAACATGACCATTATGAGGTAAGTGATGTTGTTCTAGCTAACATCAAATCTGCACTGCCTTATTTTGAAGGAAATTATGATCCTCATGCTTACATTAAATGGAAGCTATCGGTTGATAGAGAATTTAAAAAGCATGACTTGTCTGAGAAACATATGGTAATGTGTGCCTCTAGTGTTCTGGTTGAAAATGCTTCTTATGATTGGAAACATCTTTGTAGGCATAACAAATACCTCAATCTTGGAAAGACCTGAAAGGATATTTGAGAGATGTTTATGTTCCTATGTATTATGCTGATATTCTGCTTAACAAACTACAATACTTAAAACAAGATACTAGAACTGTTACTTCATTCTACCATGATATGCGTGCTTGTTTATTACGTTGTGGTTTAGATAAATGCAAAGAAGCTACAGAATTGAGGTTTTTATGTGGGTTTAACAGGACATGCTTGCTTATCAAAGATATAGATCTCTTTCTCATTTATTACAACTTGCTTGCAATGCGGAAAAACAAATTGAGGACGTGAATAAGCAACAAGTTGTGCCAGTGCCTCCTATTACTAATAATTTGCAGGAAGTAAACAATTGTCAAAAGGAGGAGAATGATGTTCTTGAGAAGAAAGAAGAGAACCATAAAGCACCTGCGATGTCTGAACAAAGTTCGCAAGGTAAATTAAATCATGATGAAGTAAATGAAGGTGAGTATTCTCAATCTGAGCTATACATGTCCACTTTTCACACTATAGTAGAGCAGCCATTAGTGAAACCAATTGGTGATAATCCTTTGTCACAAGTTGATTTGTTTGTTGTTCCTTGTGATAAATAAGAGTTGTGTGATAATGCTTCACTTATATCCATGCCACAACTAGTGAGTGAACATGCTATTTCTAGTGTTAGTTCTTTTTGTGATAATTTTAAGCATGTTGTTCATATAGCTAATGAAGTTGAGGAACGTGAATTGTTATCTTCTTTAAATACTTTAGACTATATTCAATTTGGTGATTTTTGTGAGCTCGATAATTTGAAGGAGAAAGTATTTGCTAAGTCTATTTGCCATGTCCAACTAATACTATATTTCATATCTTTGGCAAATATAATGATAGAGAAGTATATTTGGTGCATAGAGTATATATATGTTCAGATTTAGAACCTCTTGTAGTAACACAAGGACATAGTAGTCTAGGGAATACTATAATGATTAATCATGTTATCTCGAGTTTGTCATGTTTTGATTTAAAGAAACAGATTGGTTTTGAAGAAGGGGAGCGACGAGATCGCATAGCACTGCTATAAAACGCCATTATAATCGTATCAAGTGATTACTTGACTTTTAAAGAAGGGGACCGAGATGAGCTGCCAGAGAATCATTTCGATATAGTTCCTCCGTACTTTGTTATGCATCCCCATTACCAGGTACATTTGTCTTATAGGAGATTAATACCATTTGCTAAAGAAATGATGATATTACATGACGAAAGTTTGTTGCGTTTGTTTTCATGTAGACAATTCTATGGCCAAGATCATACACTACGCAAAGAGCACCATATGGAAAAACCAAGGACGGTTTTCCGTGAAGAAGGGGAGGATGATGTGACCATGACTACCATTAATACAACCATTGCTCACATCATGGGACAACAGAAAGCCATCCAGATCAAGCAGTCCAAGTTCTGGAATCCAATTTGGCCACATGCGACAGTGCTGAATTTAGACGGCCACCAAATATGCTTACGAGCTCCGTTTTGGGCCCATAAGTACTTGATGGAAAGGTCTTGAAGTTCTCTTTCTAATGGATCCAGCCTCATCTCCAAATTCTATATCAGTTGGCTGCAATTACAGAAACAAGGTGTTGCGTCACCTATAATGGGCCTATGGGCTTGTAACTTCATCTGGGACCCCGGCCCATGTGGGGCCCATGTGGGGTGCACCCCATGTAGGTGGAGCACGACCCTAGGGCTCCCTTGGTCGTCCTCCCACCTCCTTAAATAGCTAGGTACCCCTTTAGGGTTTCTTGGGTTTTGTTTAGATTAAAGTTTAGCTTCGCTACTTTGCCTTGTAATCCCGTGATCGGTTAGATCGCCAGTTTGCTCATTACGGAACCCTAACTTATCATTAGTATTCAATTCCTATTTGCAATTCAGTTTTCTTTTATCTTGTTCGTACTTGTTTCTTCGATTTGCTTGCAGGAATAAGGTTGATCTGCACCGGCAAGATCAACAACCCACGGAGAGGTGTATCGATCGCTAAGGCGCAACACAACAATGTCTCGTACAGTTGTAGTCGGGTCATCAACGTTTCTCCCAAATCGTAGTTATCATCAACTCACCGAAAGATTGGGACAATCAGATCCCTGAGCGTATCGAGTGGAGTTCAGGGTTTATCAGTTGGGGTCCTCGCTCCCATCCTCGTCCACTCAGTATTGGCTGATGGCCTCTGCGATCTGGTCGTAGATGATCTGTTCATCGTCGTGATCGGCCATCTATTCGTAAAAATAACAAGGTCTATTGTTATATATATTGACATTCAGGAGACCTACGGTGACCAACTAATTTCCACCTACCTAAGAAATATGAAACCTAGGTTAAATTTCACCTATTTATGAAATATGAAACCTACATGCGTACATTTTAAATACAGCTAATACATTTCATATGATTGGATGAAAACTTATATAGTTTCATGTAACAGTAATGAGGTATATTATTATATATATATTGACATTCTCGAGACCTAAGATGTCCAGCTAATTTCCACCTACCTATGAAATATGAAACCTACGTTAAATTTCACCTATTTAAGAAATATGAAACCTACATGCGTACATTTTAAATACAGCTAATACATTTCATACGATTGGACGAAAACTTATATAGTTTCATGTAACAATAACGAGATATATAATTATATATATATTGACATTCTCGAGACCTAAGATGTCCTGCTAATTTCCACCTACCTAAGAAATATGAAACCTACGTTAAATTTCACCTTTTTTAAGAAATATGAAACCTACATGTGTAAATTTTAAATACAGCTAATACATTTCATCCGATTGTACAGAAACTTTTATAGTTTCATTTAACTTGCCTTAGCTTTGCTTGGAGGCCTTGGGACCACGTAAGCTTGAGCGATGTCGGCGGTGAGTTTGGACCATGTAATTCTAACAAAAATAATAATTAGTTAAAACATGTACATTGCATATACATCGGTACTTCTGCATCGTGAAGGTCGTGAAAATCGTGAAAGTCGTTCGATCCTTTCGTTAGAAGCATGAAGTCATGAAGTGCTGAAAATCATTGAAGGCATTCGGTAGTGAAACTCATTAAAGTCGTTAAACTCGTTCGGTCGTGGAACTCGCTACACTCGTTAAAGTCGTTAAAACTCATTCAGTCATGAGAGTCGTTAAAGTGGTTCGGTCGTGAAAATTGCTAGAGAGGTTAAAGTCATTAAACTCGTTCGGTCATGAAAATCGTTAGAGTCGTTAAATTCGTTCAGTCGTGAAAGTCGCTAAACTTGTTAAAGTCGCTGAACTTGTTCGGTCATGAAAGTCGCTAAACTCGTTCAGTCATGAAAGTCGGCAAAGTCGTTAAACTCGTGGGGCGGTGAAAGTCGCGAAACTCGTTAAAGTCTTTCATTCATGTTCAGTCGTTCACGTTAACTCGTTCATTCGATCACGTTCGGTCGATCGTTCGTTCACGTTAATTCGGTCATTCGGTCGTTCACGTTAATTTGGCCATTCGGTCGTTCACGTTCACGTGCGGCGGCGTAGGCCGGCGATGGTGGCAGTGGCGGCGTGCGGTGGCGGTGGCGGGAAATGCAGCAGCGGAGTGTAACACCCTGAGAAAATTCCTAAATAAAAATACACCGACCAAAAATCATTTCTGATTTATTTTTATAGTTTTGCATCATGCCGACAATTTCTTTATTTGTTTTATGCCAGTGCCAAAAATTTATTGAAAATTTCCAATTTTTCTACTCCTCTGATCTTTTGGTTTTTGTCCCAAGATTTTCTCTCTGATCGAAATTAGTTTTGCTCCAAAAAGTCCGCTTAAACTCCCTCTGCCGTGGCCTTCCTGCTGCTAGTCTTTTTCTGGAAAAGTCCATGTTGCCTCCGCAAGCCCTTTTATTCCTATTGGGTTGGTAATTTAAAGATAAAGTCTAATCTCCCCCAATACTATTTTCGGTGATGACGTCGCCGCACGCCGCGCCGCTACGACAAGGCCGCTATGACATCACCAGCTGCTGCCCTTCCTTCCCATCCCACCGGTGACCTCGCCGTCTGCTTCCGCACCCTTGCCTAACCTCACCGGCGTAGCAAGCATGCATGTCGCTAACTAACTTTACGTGAGTGCAATGCATATGCATGCATGTAGCAAGCCAAGCAAAAGCATGCATGCAGCCAGCTAGCTCGTGCTTGGATGCGGCTGGCCGAGCGCATGCTGCATGCGGCAAGCTAGCTAAGCATGCGCATGTATGCAAGCAGCAGCCAGAGCCACTACACCAGCCCGGCAAACGCCGTTCGAGCCGACACCGTGCGACCTCGAATTCAAGCCGCTCCTCCTCGGGTCGGGTAGGTGGCGACGGCCGCTCAGCAATCACGTTAGACGGCGCCGTGTTTTGACAGCCGCCACGGCCGCACTACCACTTCATCGTCGCCACGTGCCCTGACCAGGTGGACGACACTTCCGCCGCCAATACGCAGCCGTCACCGCTCCCACCTACACACGCGCGTTTTCTGGGATGGAATGAATGCGGGCAGCAGCAAACGTCCCTTCCCCAGACTCTATTTAAGCGCCCTCGCGGGTGAGCACGCAACCGGTCCCTCTCCATTATCTCTTCTCCTCCTCCTCGTTTTGCTTCCCCTCAGCCACTCCCTCCCGCGCACACGCTGCCGTCTCTCCGCTTGCTCCACCGCGGCCGGCTCTGGCTGGGCCTCAGTTGAGCAAGAGGACGGATAGGCCACCGCGCCATCATCTGAACCCCGAGAACGACTAACTTATCGAACGGCTAACCTCTAACATCTAACATTCGACCCATTGACTCACTAACCCGCTGACACTCTAACTTACTGACTCACTGACCTCTAACTCACTAACCCCTAACCCCTAACTTGCACTAACCCGCTAACATTTACTCCTTAATGTTGTGTGTTCGTTTGTTACCACCGATCGAACACGTGGTGTGCGAGGACGATCTGCGGGTCGACCGTCCCCAGGCTGTACCTCGACAACCGTAGTTTCGTGCGAGGACCAACGCTAGGTGTGCCGCTACCCGACTGCCGCAAGGTGAGCTCCTCTCCTGCTCTTCCTCTTGCTTTTGTTTTCTTACCGCATTTCTCGTCCACCATTGTTGCCGCGGCGCGGTGACGTCGTGAGGCGCAACACCATACCCGTTCCATGCGTGGCCGCCCTCCGCAGCGATCGCCGCTTCGCTGCCGGCCATGCATGCGCCATGCAGCTAGCTGGCTGTACGTGTGCATGCATGCAAGCAGTTGGTTGTACGTGTGCGTGCATGCATGCAAGCAGCTCACATGCATACAGCTAGCTAGCCGTGTGTATGCATATGCATGCACGCTTGCAGCTCACCCAAGCCCTCCACCTCACCATGCGCACACCCTAGGGAAACCACAAACACCCGAGGATTCCATTTTCGCAGCCAAATGCCATCGCCGTAGGCTCCGGCCGAGGTCCCTGTGCCACGCCATTGCCGTCGCCTCACCCGAGCTCCCTGGCTATCGCCGGCCTCCCCCAACCCTGTGCCACCTCCTAGGGCAGGCCCGACCCCCCCCATACAACCCTCCCTGCCCTGGCCGCAGCAACTTCGATGGAGCTCGCCGCCGGCACAGCCAAGTGCTAGCCCGAGCACACACAGGCACACGGCAGGAGAGAGAGAGAACGAGAGAAGGAGGCGCAAGGAAGAAGAAGGTGGAGAGAGAGGCTGACTCGTGGGTCCCACATCCATTTAAAATAGAACCTGCACGGGAGGAGTTAAGGGCGGTCCCACCCATCAGACCTTTTTCCTTTTCTTTGATTTAAAACCTTTCCAATCTTTCGAATTCCGTATCTCCCTTGTTTTAAGTCGGATTTGAACGAAACTTTCGTCAAAATCTTTGTAAAATCAAGATCTACGCAATGGCACTGGTTTGGTTATTTTTCGATTTTTCTGGAATTTTTGGCTCTTTTTGTGTTAGCGAGTAGTTTGTGACTTTATTATTCAACCGGACAGGGTACATCTGCGAGGAGGAAACTGAGCTAATTGAGAACGAACCCCCAATTGAGCAAGGCAAGTCACTACGCACCTCCCTTGAACACGTTGATCCTATTTTTATAAATGTGTTGGTTATAAATAAAATTGCATGCTAATATTGAAAACGCGTACCTACATTTGTTTAAGCCTTACCTTCGAAATTTTCTATCCTTATGTATTTACATTCCTTTGTTACCTGTGTATATTAATTTACACGTGATTATTTATCTACTGCTTAGCCCTGCTTATATAGACGTTATACATTCCGTATATGGGACATGCGAATGTGGATATACTAGTCACTCGACGGAAGTGGTTGTTGGAAATTGGGTGGAGACATAAGCGCCACCCACAGCACGAAAACCTTTGTGAAAACCCGAAAACTTAATTGAACAAAAATGATTTCGACTGGGGCGGCACGAATAGAATATGGGTGGTTCTGGGAACGGTAAGCCGCCGACCCTAGTCAGTTAAGGACCGAGTCAAGAAGCTAAACAGGAAACGAACCGAGTACGACCACACTTCTTGAGTGGGGTTAGACCCAGTGGACTAGGTTATTCTCATGGGGTGGCACCCCAGACATGGTAGGTTCTGGATATCGGTATGGAAATGTGAAAGTGTGTGGTTAAATGACGTCAAAGAATTATATATGTATAATGTAACCTTTAATCTCAGGAGCGCCAGGACTCCCCTCACAACCGGCTCGAGGTAGGAATGTGGCGCCGGGTGGGCAATGGGGATTCATAGTCCTTGGAGCGGGTGCCGCCATGCGAGGATAACTGAAAAACCGGGCTATGACAAGTCTCATGTGTTGGGTGCGTCACGGAGTGTGGGATTAAAAGCGTACATCCACTGCAGTGTGAGTAAATTAAACTATTCGAATAGCCGTGCTCGCGGTTAATGAGCGCTGGGACTTGTATTACTCTTGACTAGACTCACATGTTTTTAAATTGTTTAGAAGAGGTTGGGATAAATAAAACATGTGTAACCTTGCCCCATGTGTGGGATGGTTGAATTGCGATGAAGGAACTCCTAATTAATGATAACATTTACATAGCGACATTTTTCCATGGTTAAAACTGCTAGGTCATAGGCTTGTGAAATAACTCGTGAAAACTGGCTTTACGCAAATAAACCGAAACCTGCCTTGGATCCCTATACGCATTTGTTGCATTTCTATAGTGGTGACTTGCTGAGTACGGTTGTTACTCACCTTTGCATATTTCTACCCTTTTAGCTTTTGATGATGAGGACATGCCAGTCGAACTGATCCCCGAGGAGGGGGATGGTACAGAGGAACCATAGGGACTAATCCCCAGTCGATGCCTGTGGAGTATAGGTGGACCGCCGCAGCCTCGCTTCTGCTATCCTATCTTATCCTATGTTATTTGGTATTGTATCCGGCCAGACACGGCCTATTAGAACCTACTCGGGTTCCCGTGTAATATTTGGTATTGTAAGACTATGTGATGCAGACTGCGTGTACCAGATTTGTAATGTGTGTATACCAACCTACCGATCCAGGGAGTTGGTATTTGTAAACACATATGGTTTCCTATGCTATAAAATCACGGGCCGACACAAAGGGTGTGTCGGCAGTGGCGGTGGCGGTGGCAGGGCACGTCGCGGCGACGATGACGAGGACAGTGCGGCGACGACAGCGAGGACGGCGGCGGTAGCCCGGAGGAGAGAGAGATCGGAGAGGGAGAAAGGGGAAGGTCTAACCGTTAAATGTGGCGGCGAGGGTGGCAGCAGCGGCGGAGACGACACCGATGACGCTGACAATGGCGAGATGACGGCGGCGGCGGCAGCGGTGACGGTAAAGACGATGGTGATGGCGCTCAGCGAGACGAAGACGAGTGAAAACGGCTAAGTGTTGGATCGGCGCGGAGAAGACGATGTGCATTACCTATTGTTGGCAGTATGTCATGAGACCCTTCGACCAGACCTGCCGAAACCAAGCAAGCAGCGAGGATTCAGACTCGAGGCATCTAAGGTTCATCGGGGTGAAGCCTAATGGCGAAGACCACGGGGCGAAGGCGGCGAAGGGTGAAGAGCCGCGTTAGGTCCCCGCGAGTCTAAACGTGCCCTGGGTGAAGGCTGAATGGCGAAGGGCGTATGCCGAAGGAGGGTGACTTCGCCATACCGAGCCCTCCTCCAAGAAGGCCCAAGGGGCCAACCCAACCGCTCTGGCCCGTTGGCCGATGGGCCAGCAGTCGCCAATTGGCCCGTTAGAGGCCCATGTATCTTAATTACACTGTATACCCATACAAGTGTCCCTTTCATAAGGGTGACCATGTAAATTCCCCTGTAAAACCTAAACCCTGATAGGAGGACCTGTAATAGGACTATAAATACACCCTAGCGCCATGTAAGGGGGATCCCCGAGAAAAATCCTTAAATTAATACACTTTGCTTTTCCAACAACTCTTGAGTAATCACATCTTTCGACGTATGCAGTTATCATTTCGACAACACCTATATATACCATGGGATCTTTAGTCTTTGTTGGTGACATGAACCGGGATTAAAGATATCTGTAGTCTCCATTGTTGCCACCAACCGGGACTAAAGATATTTTCCCGCTATTTCCAAATTTTTTTCCTGCTAAAGTTCACAACGGGGACTAAAAATTAAATATATAAATAACATATGCACAATTTAAATAGCTAAAATTGTTACTCCGTATTACATTTTAAAAATCATACATAAATAAATTATGCTCGATATAAATATTTTAAAATTGTTATTAAATTTTAAATAATCATATATAAATAACACATGCCCGATATAAATAGTTAAAATTACATTTTAAAAATCATATATAAATAACACATGCCTGATTTAAATAGTGAAAATTGCTACAACATTTTAAATAATCATATAAATATAACTCATGGCCTGATCTAAATAGTTAAAATTGCTATTAAATTTTAAATAATCAGATTTAACACATGCCCGATTTAAGTAGTGAAAATTGCTACAACATTTTAAATAATCATACATAGCCGATTTAAATAGTTAAAATTTGTATTAAATTTTAAATAATCATATGTAAATAACACATGCCTGATTTAAATAGTTAAAATTGCTATAACATTTTAAATAATCATACATCTATAACTCATGGCTAATTTAAATAGTTAAAATTGCTATTAAATTTTAAATAATCATATATAAATAACGCATGTCCGATTTAAATAGTTAAAATTGCTACAACATTTTAAATAATCATAAATAAATAACTCATGGCCGATTTAAATAGTTAAAATTGCTATTACATTTTGAAAATCATACATAAATAACTCATGCCCGGTATAAATCGTTTAAAATTGTTAACATTTTAAATAATCATACATAAATAACTCATGGCCGATTTAAATAGTTAAAATTGTTATTACATTTTAAAATCATACATTCAATACGTTCAAAATAATTTACTTCCTCCGTATAAAAACCTAGGTCATTACATTAAAAATAATTTACAACATGATGGTTGACCTCACGTACTTTCTCCTCACAAATGTTCCTTCACTATGATCGTTGCGTGAGTAAGGGGTGTCCTCGTTTGATAGGAGGATGCTCGGGTCAACCGTCACCGCGAACAGTGATTGCCCATCAAACTAATCAAACTAATCGTAATCTTCGTCAGTCTTGTCCTCGACTCCAATAATTTTCCTCTTGCTTGGGAGAACCACATGGCGCTTTGGCTCATCGGGCCATTTCCCCTTCTTTGGTTTGCTAGACATGTCCTTCATGTAGAAAACTTGTGTTACATCATTGGCTAGGACAAATGGTTCGTCTGAGTATCCAACATTGTTAAGGTCAACCGTTGTCATCCCACTGTCATCAATCGTTATGCCTCCACCAGTTAGCCTAACCCATTGGCACCGAAACAGAGGCACCTTCAGAGATCCATAGTTGAGTTCCCATATCTCATCAATGCCACCGTAATACGTGCTTGTTGACCTCCTCTGTTCCATACCCTTGGTGATGCTTGCCTCCGGTCAAGAACGGATACGAACGTACTTCTTCAGAATGCCCATGTACCTCTCGAAAGGGAACATATTGTGTAGGTACACAGGACCGAGAATATGGATCTCTTTAACAAGATGACATATAAGATGTGTCATTATATTGAAGAAGGATAGTGAAAAGATTATCTCAAAGCTAACAAGACATTGTACCACGTCATTTTCAAGGGATATTAAACTGTCTAGATCGATGATCTTCTGCAAAATTGCGTTGAGGAAAGCATATAGCTTTGTTATTGTTGTCTACACATTATTAGGATGGATACCTCGAATTATAACAGAAAGCAGTTGTGTCATCAACACGTGGCAGTCATGAGACCTTAGGTTTGTGAACTTCTTCTCCTTCATGCTTATTATTCCCTTTATAGTCGAGGAGTATCTAGAGTGTACCTTAATGTTCTCCAAACATTCAAACATACTTTTCTTCTCTGCCTTGCTCAGAGTGTAACTCGCCGGACTCAAGTAATGGCTTCCTTTCTCCTTTGGTTCCGGATGAAGGCCGTTGCATTGTTTCATATGCTTTAGATCATTACGCGCTTGAAGTGTATCTTTCGACTTCCCATATACACATAGGAAGCCGAGCAGGTTGACGCAAAGGTTCTTTGTGAGGTGCATCACGTCGATTGCGTAGCGGATGTCCAAGACTTCCCAATAGGGTAACTCCCAAAAATAGACTTCTTCCACATCGCCGCGTGACCATCTTCACTTGCTATAAGTTTGCTGCTAGGTCTCTTTCCAAATACTACTTTCAGATCTTTCACCTTTGTAAACACAGCTTTTCCGTTATGATGTTTAGGCTTAGTACGGTGGTCGGCGTTCTGTTCAAAATACTTGCCTTTCTTCCGAATAGGGTGGCTTGCAACAAGAAATCGACGATGACCCATGTACACAACCTTCCTACAATGTTTCTGATACATACTTTCAGTTTTATACATGCAGTGGGTGCAAGCCTTGTACCCCTTGTTTAACTGTCCGGATAGGTTGCTAAGTGCGGGCCAATCGTTAATGGTTATGAACAGCAACACTCGTAGGTTAAATTGCTCTTGTTTGTCATCATCCCACACGGTTACACCTTTTTTCTTCCATAGAAGTTTAAGATCTTCAACCAGTGGTCTTAGGTACACATCAATGTCGTTACCAGGTTGCTTTAGACCTTGAATAATAATCGACATTACGATGTACTTCTGCTTCATGCATAGCCAAGGGGGAAGGTTATAGATACGCATGGTCACAGGCCAAATGCTATGGCCGCTGCTCATCTCTTCAAATGGATTCATGTCATTCGTACTTAAACCGAATCTTACGTTTCGGGCATCCTCTCCGAAGTCTTGATATACTCTATCGATGTTCCGCCATTGTGTCCCATCGGCGGGGTGTCTCAGCATCCCGTCTTGTTGACGTTCTTCTGCGTGCCAGCACATCATTCTTGCATGCGCTTTGTTCCTGAACAAACGCCTCAGTCGTGGTATTATAGGGAAATACCACATCACCTAAGCGGGAACTCTCTTCTTCGAAGGATATCCATCAACATCGCCTGGGTCATCTCGTCTTATATTGTATCGTAGTGCCTTACAAATCAGGCATGCTTCTAGGTTCTCGTACTCCTCACCGCGATAGAGGATACAATCGTTCGAACATGCGTGTATCTTCTGTACTTCCAGACCTAGAGGGCAGACTATCTTCTTAGCTTCGTACGTTGTTTCGGGCAATTTGTTTCCCTCCGGAAGAATGTTCTTTATGAGTTTCAGTAACTCGCCAAATGCCTTGTCACTCACACCATTTTGTGCCTTCCATTGCAAAAATTCCAACGTGGTACCCAACTTTTTGTGCCCCTATTCGCAACCTGGGTACAAGGACGTTTTGTGGTCCGCTAACATATACTCCAAATTCTGGACCTACTTTTCACTTTCGCAGTCCTTCTTTACATTGCACAATATCTGACCAAGATCATCCGCACTATCATTATCTTCATCAGCCCCTCCGCCTCGCCTGTTGTATTTCCTTCAAATCCATTGTACTGAGTCCAGTCCAGAATGTTCGCGTCTTCTTCTTCATCATCTTCCATTTCAACCCCTAACTCACCGTGAGCGGTCCAACAATTATAGTTAGGCACGAATCTCAACTCAAACAAGTGGACATGAATAGTTCTTGATGTATACTACCCCTTTTGATTTTTACATTTTTTGCACGGACAGTATATAAAACCCTTATGCTTGTTGTCATTGGCAACGCTCAAAAAATAATCCACGTCTTCAATAAACTCTGACGACCGTCGGTCCGTGGTGTACATCCATTGTCTATCCATCTACCTGAAATGCACAAAAACCGTAAAAAGAAAATCCACGAAAGTCAAACTAATTAAATAATCGTACCTAAGAAATATGAAACCTACGTTATATATAAGTAATCATACAACAATTGACAATAATCCCACGCATTATTAATGTTTAATTTATTTTTAAAGTTTTAAACAATCCCACACATTATTAATGTTTAATTTATTTTTAAAGTTTTAAACAAATCTTTAATGTGTCGTACTTATTTCTAACGATTTTTAAATTAACTTGGTTTTCTCTTTTGTAATCATAATTTTCTATATTTTTCCTTTGTCATCTCTTTTATAACATTTTTATCCATTTGTTTCTAATTTTATAAAGTAACCTCATTTTCCCTAAACAAATTTTCTCTCTGTTCATATCGATAAACCTTTTTTAGAGACAATAATATATAGAAATATAGCTATAAATGTAGTATGCTAAGCATAAATCATTAAATGATGAAGTTGCTAACTATTAGAACACTCCGATTTATATTATCAAAAAATAATTTTAACAAAAAATTTTGGCAGCACATCCCTTCCTCCTCCCGATCTTTGCAGCAATGGCTCGGGCTGGAGGAGGAAGTTGGAGAAACACAAAGGCTTTTGATCTTTAGTAGTGATTATCTTTAGTCTCGATTGGTAACACCAACCGAGACTAAAGAAGCCTGGTGACCTGATACTGCTTGACACAAAGTGAACCGGACTATCTTTAGTCTCGATTGGTGTTACCAACCGGGACTAAAGATCATAAAGTCCCGGCTCACTTTTTAACTGGGACTAAAAAACGATTTTAAGTCCCGGTTCATATTCGAACCGGGACTAATGTGATTTTTGCCATCCGGGCAAAGATCGCTTCTCCAGCAGTGTGTATTGGGCCCTTGGTATGTTTTACTCTAGGTTCGCCACTAACCCACGGTGTTCTAGGTTCTACGCGGTGAGGCAAGCTCCTCGCATTGCCACTATGAACATGAAGAATTTACATCTCGCCGGTTCCTTACCTATTAGTGCTATGATTTTTGCCTCGCCTATGAACTGTGTTGCATCATCTTATAAATTGGAAGTTCAGAACAAATACCATATACTACAAGGAAAATGATACGTCACCACGAAAAAATCGTGGCAATAGATACATGTTGCCACCGTTTTAAAATCATTGCTAGTCGTGGTAATAAATATAGTGATAATAGGTTATTACAATGATTTTATTTAGTAGTAACAAATTTTGATATTGCCACAAATTGGATGGGGCAAAAAAATCATATTGCAACACTCCACATCGTTGCAATAAATAATTGTTGCCACCACTTCACGTGTGCAATTAGTTCTAATGCCAAATTAAAAATTCAAATATTAAACTATCATCCTAACTATTTCTTTTTACACCTTATCATGGTTAAGATTCGAACTCAAGACCTCACAATAAATAATTATTGCCACCATTTCATGAGTGGCACTAGTTCTATAGATCAAATTAAAAGTTTAAATGTTAAACTATGATCCTAACTATTTCTTTGTATACCTTGGTATGGAGGATTCGAACCCAAGACCTCTCCCTCAAGCACGCTTTTCTTTACCAACTCACCGACACATCAATTCTATTAGAAAATGCATATTTTTCCTTTTGAGCCTACCTAACTGAGATTTGAATCAAATTTGAGTGTCTACAAGATTTCAAATGAAAAAAGTTATCACCTATAAAATTTTAGATCACGTCGAGATGTGTAATTTTCATATAAAATTTATTCCAATCCGCGTGTCCATATAAAAAAATTAAGTTAAATTATGATATGATAATTTTTTATTGCAACTAATTTGTTGGCCGTGGCAATAGAAAATAGTGAAAAGTAACTTATCACAACCATTTACTATGCAAATTGCCAAAAAAACTAAACATGTGGTGATAGAAC
This sequence comes from Oryza punctata, assembly GCA_000573905.2. Lineage (NCBI taxonomy): Eukaryota > Viridiplantae > Streptophyta > Magnoliopsida > Poales > Poaceae > Oryza > Oryza punctata. The sequence continues at coordinate 19,038,341 of CM002493.2, read as the reverse complement.
ATGTCTTTTGAAACAGTAATGTTTTTTTATCATGATAGTTATTTTCTATTGCAACAATTGTAAATCGTTGCAACAAAATATAGTAGCAAAAAAAAATTATCAATGCAATAGTATAATATATTGCCATGGAATTATTTTTTGTTGTAATAATTTGATGACGATAGCTCAATTATACATCTGAGTACGAAAAGAAGTTAGTACGATACTACTATAGTAGGACAAGAAGTTGTCTCTGTTTCAGGCAAATCATATTTGTTCAAAACCTGTCAAAACAGAGTTTGACACACATAGGAGTTGCCGTAGAAATATATTTGGAAATCATTGGAACAGTATTTGAAACCCCCATCAGGGCAGACAGAAGAACGGCATCATCATTTCGATCTCATTAAACAATAGTCGCATAAACATCTTCGAGAGAAGCTTCTCTTTGAATTCTCATGCCAGATTCAGGCAACACGGATAAGATAACACGAGCCAACTCGATCTATAGTGCAGAGCCCAACATAGCACGAGGATAGAAAAAAACACGGTGTATATCATCAGCATGCATGGTAGTTACAACACGAGCCACCATTGAGATAGGAAAGGAACAGGAAATACAAGCAGCAAGTTCTGAAAAAAAAAAAGCAATACAATCCATGCACGCACGCAGCTAGAGCCATGGCCCGGGCACCACGAGACACCGAACGAAATAAAGCAAGAAAGCGTGCGGCGACGGAGCTCTTTCCAAATCCTTCTTCTCCACTGATCCTCGGGACGAGAGGTTGGCAGGACGATCATGGCAGTGCTAGCAAAAAGGCGAGGCTTTTGGGCTTTTCGACAAGAGTCAGTCTCGTCTTATCTGCCAACAGAGACAGAAAATTTTGACTGCCGTTGAGCAAGGTCACTGTCGATGTCGGGTCGGCCCTGCAGCGCGCCTAGCTGCTTGAGCCACGCACGCCGAGCTTCTTGACCTCCACCTTAAGTGACTTGAGGTACCTGACGGCCTCGTCGAGGACGGCCGGCGTGTCCATCCTGTCGCCGCCGGGGATGATTCCCTTGAGTGTCCGCATCATCTTCTTCATCCGCTCCTTCTTCGTCCCGCCGCCGGCCTCGGGCTTCCGGCAGCCGCCGTAGTCGGACCTCGACGCACCGGTGCTCACCCCGTACCCGGACGAGCACGTGGAGTCCGGCGAGCCCCCGGCTCGGCATCCTGGCGTGCGGCCCGTGCTCAGAACGTCGTCCTCCTCCTCGCCGTCCTCCGTGCTCATCAGCGCGTCGATCTCGTCGGTGTCCTCCTTCTGGCGGATCGAGCACCCACCGCTGTCGTCCTCGACGCCATAGTAGGCGCTCTTGCTGGTGTAGTCCTGTTCAAAGCCGTAGCAGTGGGGGTCATAGCCGCCGGAGTTGCCGAAGTTGTTGGCCAGGGAAGGGTGGAACATGACCCGGCTCCGGTCGTAGGTCTGATCGAAGATGACGTAGTTCTTGGGGCAGGTGTCCGACGGCTGGAACTCGAGGCCGGTGAGCGGCGCCGGGAAGTGCCTCCGACCAGCGAGCGGGTCTTCATAAGCAGCAGGAGCGACAGGGTACGGATCGCTCGTGTAGTACCCTCCGCCGGAGCCGTAGCCGGCTATGTCGTAGCCAGCGCCGCTGTAGCCGTAGCCGTAGCCGTAGCCGTAGCCACCGTACCCGTACCCTGGGTCGCCCTGCATCAGGTCGCCTATGCGGTGCTGCTCAAATTCGTGCTGGTTTGTGGCTGTGTTTGTCTGGGAAAGCAGAAAAAGTTTTGCTTTTGATTGAAACGAAACTAAACAAGTATGAATTCAAGGGTGTTTTGCTAAATGGAGCTGGCTTTTTTGTGGTCCAATTCAAAATTGGTTTGGTTAGTTTGTTTGGGGTTTCAGGCTGTTTGGATGGAATGTGCGTGAGCTAATCTACGTCACGGGCTTGAGCAGCTGGCGGAAGTATTCGGCCTGCAGGCAACAACCGATGAGGATGAATTACTACTTTGACAAGGCAATACTTCACATTGAGAGAATCAAACAGTAGGTAAAAAGTCGTCATGTAAAAGTTTTTGATGTGTCAACCTGATGTAAAACGTACTAATAAGCTGTGATTTGCCAATGTAATTCGTCAAGATGTTTGCCAGCAAGAACAGAGCATATGAGAAAAAGGTCTAAAGCAATTTAGGCAAGTTGTATATAGGAAGATATTGCTTGCTCTTTTAAGACTGAAACAGAAATAAAGGCAAGAACAGGAGCAAAGAGGACTATGCATGGACTGTTTATCCATCAATTTCTCGAATAGAAGTTGACAAAAAAAAAAGAAACTATTACATGAAACACAATGCATGAATTTGTAATCCAAGATGTTGATGTATGCTGTACAGAGCGGTGACACATTCCAGAGAAAAGAATCCCACATATCTTTATGTTTGGTACTCAGTTTCAAAAATGAATTGCATTCATGGTTAAATTGCAACGTACTGTTCGATCAACTTGTATGCTGTTTTGCTGTAGTACTGACACACCAATTATAAAGGGGTACGGTTTTGTATATCTATAGTTTACACATTATTGGACGAAAGCAAAACAGAGGTTGCACACAGGAAGAGATTAGATGTTAATTAAATTAGGCAAGAAACAAGGAACTGAGGAGCAATTGACTATATGGTTATGCCAAATTACGATCAACTTACGTGATAAACTGGCAAATTGAACAACTTCACGTAGCTTAGCAATTCATTCAAGATGGTCTTTGTTCGAGGCATAGAACTAATAACAGTAAAAACGAAGATATAGGAGCATCGATTCACCAATTAATAGAAGCTAATTAAGATTGTTTAGTACCCGAAGGCAACAAAACATGAACATGCTCCCCGGGCTGCGGCAAGATGCAATTGCAAATCTTTATCCTTTTTGACACAGTATGTACTAGGTGCTCCTCAAAGTTCACACCTATACTTTAACGCATATACATTAAGGCTGTGTTCTTCTCCCCCTCTTCCCAACTCACCTCTCTCGTTTTCCACACGCACGCTTTTCAAACTGCTAAACAGTGTGTTTTTGTAAAAAGTTTCTATACAAAAGTTACTTAAAAAATCAAATTAATCCATTTTTTAAAAAAAATTAGCTAAAACTTAATTAATCACGCATTAATGAATCGCTCCGTTTTCCGTTATTTCTAGTATAGAACGCAGCCTAAAATGTAGAGCTATTTCTAGTATAGTAATTTATTTCAAAAATGAAGTTATTTCTCCACCTATTATCTCCTCTCAATCAATCATATACATTCTCTTCTCTACCAATTATAACTCTTTTCCAATCATCTCTAACTACTTTATTAATACTCATACTTAAAAAATAAGAAGTAATAAAAGAAAAAACCTTTTGTCAACTAGCTAGACCCTACCCCCCATCGTTGACATCGAGGTAGGTTCCACATGCAGTGGGTCCCACCTATCTGCATGCGACACCATCTTGGCATTTCCTTTTTTCTATCTACATACACTAACAGACAGCACCAATTAGCAAGTTGCTTATCCACGAAATGTTATGATGATTATGATTCCCACCACCAGCACGTTGATCGACGGTCTCTCAAATAAAGAAGAAAGAAAGACACGCTTTTGCAAGTAACGGAAATGCCTGCAAATTTGAACAAAATGCAACGCAAAGAGATCGAGGAGGAGAGAGTGAGGTCTGGTCTGTCACCTGGCACACTTGCATCAATCTGTAGTAGTACGCGACGGCGCCACTTGTCATAACGACGGTGTCAAGGCTCCTCCAGTTGAACCCAACGCACATGTCCTCCGCCGTGGCACGGCTCGGATTCCCCTACCGCCGGTGATCGATCGCCTCGCCTGCACCAGCCCTCGACCGCGACCAAGCGCGATCAATCACAGGATGACGCGGAAGAAAACCGCCAGCCGAACGGACGTCGTCCCCACCCAGGGCATCCTGTCCTTGCCTTGCCTCTTCCCTGCCAAACAGACACAGCACCAGCCTCTAATCAGAACCTCTCGCTACAACTTGGAAGCCATTAACGACAGTGATATGTATGATCGAATGGGATGCAAATGCAGTAATTGGCGTACCAAATTATCAGGGAACTGCAGGTGATAACTTAGTAATGAAGAGCAGACAGAAGTTGAAGCAGATCGGCGATGGAACGGAACAGGGGAAGTGAGACGGATAGATGGATGGATGGAGCCAGCAATGGGGGTTTTATATACAGCGGACGAGGAAGCGTTGGATGCTCGGATTGGTGTTCCTCCCTTTTTCGTCGCTGCACTCCTTTTGAGCAGACGATACAGAGAAGCAAGAGGGAAGGCAGGAGAGGAGAGGAGAGGATGGAGTGCAGTCCAGTGCAGACGAATGGAGGGAATGAATGGATTGTTGCGCGGCGCGCGAGGAGCGAACGAATTAATGAGGTGGCGTGCGCACTCGATGCTGCTGTTCGCTGTGTGTGGGTGCGCGTGCCGCTTCCAACGTGCCAACCCGCAAAAACCCACCCCCGCAAAACCCAGCCAATCTCCCGATGACTCTTGGGGCCCACGACCCTGCCTACCCCACGCGTCAGCGACGCATTGCCGAAGTCAATGGAGGTAGGCGTCGTGGGAGGAGCAAATGAGCAGCAGTCCCTGCGAGACGAAAACGAAGCAAAACACACGCGAAGCATAGTGGTGCAGGGCCGTCCGATCGGCATCGCGTGGGTGGTGGGGGAGTGAGGGTTCGGGTTCGAGGGCCCGGTCGCTGCTGCGAGCGAGAGCGCGCGTGCCGCGTCGGGGCCATCGATGCGTATGCGGATGCGCCATTGCGCGCCTAGGGGACGCTGCGGGGTGGGGACGGGGCGCGAGTGGAGTGGGTCTCGGCAGCAGGGCGGCGCGCGGGAGGGGACAGGCATGATGGCGTGGGGAGTACTGCTGGCTGCTGCTGCTACCCCGCGGTGGTGGGATGCTGGACCACCGGACATGCGAGATTGCTCGTCAAGATTGTACTTCACGGGCTGTCTGCTAGCGACCACTCTTCTGTTTCCAGATTATGTGTCACGCTAATAATAGGTCTCAAGAACTCTTGTCCCAGATAGGAATCACTTGTTCTTGCCTTGCGTAATCTCGTGGCATTCCATGGCCTGGTTTATCTATCGTTAACAAGGTTATAGCAAGTTTAATAGTATAGTTCACTACTAACTCCAAATCTTCTATAACTAATGTAATAGCCAATTCATACAATAGTTGCTTACTATACTAGTAATACCTGATCTCACCGGTCATACACACATTACGTCTTGAAGTCCATGCTGCAACTGGCTACAGATCTGTAGCCCGCTACTCTACTCTCTCTTCCTTTATCTCTTTAAAATATGTTTATAGCTGGCTTATAGTCTGCTATTGTACATGCTTTTATAGGAGTAGCTTTCATCTGATTCTTAATTTGTTTTTGTCCCAATCGAAATGCCAAATTATATATTGTTCTCAAATGACGGAAATACGGGGGCGAAGCCAGACGAGAATGTCATTCTGATCAGTTTCATTGCATGGCACGTCAAACTTTGAATCCATAAGGATTTTAGAGTTTCGTCCCCTTTGAACAAGGCTAGTAGTTCTGTCCCTGTGAAAGTATCCCAAATTCACATGCTATGAAAAACAGATGAACTGGCCTTTGTTCAGTAGAGACAATTAAAGCACAAATTCGTGGACCTTTTGTCATGAATCTACGATCGAAGCAAAAGAGATTGTTGGCAGTATGCTATGAGACCCTTCGACCGGACCTGCCGAAACCAATCAAGCAGCGATGATTCGGACTCAAGGCACCCAAGACCCGTCGAGGCGAAGCCCCATGGCGAAGACCACGGGGCAAAGGGGGTAAAAGGCGAAGAGTCGCACCGGGTCCCCGCCGGTCTGGGCTAAGGCTGTATGGCGAAGGTGTACGCCGAAGGAGGATAGTTTCGCCAAGCTGGGCCCAATCCAAAAAGGCCCAGTGGGTCAGCCCAATAGCCCCGACCTACTGGCCAGCGGGCCTATAGCCACCAGGCGGCCTATTAAGGACCCACATGTCTTAATTACATTAAATACCCTTGTAGGTGTCCCTTTCGTAAGAGTGACCATGTAAATTCCCCTGTAATAGCCCTAAAACCCTAATAGGTGGGTATGTAATGGGATTATAAATAGCCCCCTAGGGCCATGTAAAAAGAGGGGGATGGGAGAAAAATCCTGAATTTGATACACTTTACTTTCCCAACAACTGTTGAGTATCCACGTCCTTCGACGTATGCGGTTGTCGTTTCGACAACAGCTGGCGCCGACCGTGGGGAGCTCCGAGCGAAACCACTGAGAGCGAATGCCACCGAAGAAGGTCTTAAAGGAGAGGGTTGTTAACCCAAAGGAGAGTACAGCAGAAGAGGCAGAACCTTCGGCACCCGCCGCCGAAGCTGGGGCAGCGTCGTTGGCTCCGGCACCCGCGCCGCAACCACCGCCTTCGGCCCCGGCCACTTCGGCGGAGCCGGCACCGGAGATCCCTTCGGCAAGTCAGCTGGCTTCGACCACACTCGCGGCTGTGCAAGCCGAACCCAATCTTGAGGCACAAGCCGAAGGCAACATGGAAGCCATGCGGTAGAACATGACGCGACTCCAAGACATGCTTCGCTAGATGCAAGAGCAACAGCAAGCGTACGAAGCAGCACGGCAGGCGAAAGTTGCTTCGGCCCCAGTCCTCCAGTATTCGGCAGGCTACATCCCGTCTCAGGCCTACCAGCAGGTGCCAGTACAAGCCCCTCCGTCACAAGCCGCACAAGGACCGACGTACTTCCCCGGGCAACCTTCAGCTGCAGCAGCGCCCCCGCTTCAAGGCGTGCGGCCGCAGGTTCGACCGGCTACGGTCCATATGCACCCCTCACCACCCGGCCAAATGTCACAAGTAATGGCGGAGGGGGCTTCGGCCCTGCAGGCACAGCTTCAAGCTTTCCTTCAGCAACTCAACCAACCCCACAACATCTCAAGCACAACGCCTTCGGTGCAACCGGAGGGGGGCACCGGCCAGGGCGCACCCGGGTGGCTGCAGTCGAAGCAACCCGGGCCAAGGGCTTCGCCTTGGAGTCAAGGGCCGCAGTTCGACTTCTACAACGTCGCCCAAGCACCACTGTTCGGAACTGGGCCACCGAACGCTGCAGTCCAGCCACACGCGCAGGCCATGACTTCGCCTTTTCGCCACGCCGTACCCGTAGCCGAGTGGGCCCTCGCTGCAGGGCGTCATGAGTAAGGCGGGGGGCGAAAAGGGGTTGCCGCTGAGCGGGGGAATCAAAACCCGTCCAATCCTACCTCAGTTCAAGTTCCCACCTGTTCCGCGGTACTCGGGCGAAACGGACCCGAAAGAGTTTCTCTCTATCTATGAGTCCGCGATCGAAGCCGCTCATGGCGACAAGAATACCAAGGCGAAGGTAATCCATCTCACTCTAGACGGTATCGCCCGTTCTTGGTATTTCAATTTGCCATCTAATAGCATTTACTCATGGTAGCAATTGCGCGATGTCTTTATCCTTAATTTTCGAGGCACCTATGAGGAGCCGAAGACGCAGCAACATTTGCTCGGCATTCGCCAGAGGCCGGGCGAGTCAATACGGGAGTACATGCGCCGCTTCTCACAAGCCCGATGCCAAGTTCAAGATATAACTGAAGCATTCGTCATCAACGCCGCTTCGGCCGGGCTGCTCGAGGGCGAACTCACAAGGAAGATCGCCAACAAGGAGCCGCAAACTCTCGAGCACCTGCTTCGCATCATCGACGGGTACACGAGGGGCGAAGAGGACTCCAAGCGAAGGCAGGCGATTCAAGTTGAGTACGACAAAGCCTCCATCGCTGCTGCCCAGGCCTAGATGCAGGCGCAGGTCCTCGAACCAGCTCCCCCCACCGTTCGCCAACCCCAACCGGTGAACCAGGGGCAACCACCGAGAGAAGGCCAGGCTCCCATGACTTGGAGGAAATTCAGGACCGACCGTACATGCAAAGCTGTGATGGCTGTCGAAGAAGTACAAGCCCTCCGCAAGGAGTTCGATGCCCAGCAGGGTGGTAGCCACCAGCAGCCTTTCCGCAAGAAGGTCAGAAAGGACCTCTATTGCGCCTATCATGGGCGATCTTCACACACCACTGAACAGTCCCGAAACATCTGTCAGCGAAGCAACGCTCAAGAGTCAAGACCGCATCAAGGAGCCGCTGTCGAAGCACCTCGCCAGGCGGCCCGAGAGCAGTCACCCCTAGCCGAACAGCGCCAAGACATGCAGCGCAGATTCATCCAGGTGATTACAAGGGCTGATCCACCAGTTCAGTCGTCGAAGCGACAGAGAAAGTTGCAGCTGCGAACGGTGCATAACATCACTGCCACGGGCGAAGGGGTTCCAAAGTACTTGAACCAGCAAATTTCTTTTAGGCCGGAAGATGCCGAAGGAGTGCTGTTCCCGCATCAAGACCCCCTGGTAATTTTGGCCGAGGTGGCCGGCTTTGAAGTCCGATGAATTCTGGTCGATGGAGGTAGCTCGGCCGATGTCATCTTCGCCGAGGCATACACCAGGTGCCGACCTCGCTTCGCGGCTTCGGCGGTGAGGCGGTTCAAGTTCTCGGCCAGGCACGGTTGACGGTTGCTTTCGGCAAAGGCGAAAACAGGCGCGAAGAGCAGATACTGTTCGACGTGGTCGACATTCCATATAGCTACAACGCCATCTTCGGCTGTGCTACCTTGAACAAGTTCGAAGCTGTCTCCCACCACAATTATCTCAAGCTCAAGATGCCCGGTCCGGCAGGGGTAATTGTCGTCAAGGGGCTTCAACCTCCAGCCATGTCGAAAGGCGACTTAGCTGTGATTAACAGGGTAGTACACAATGTGGAGGCCGAACCGCAAGTCAAGCACGTGCCGAAGCCAGCTCCTCACGGCAAGGTGGTCAAGGTGCACATAAGCGAGGCTGACCCGGCAAAGTCCGTTCAGCTGGGGGGTGATCTTGGCGAAGAGGAAGCTAGGAAAATCCAAGAAATACTTAAGAAAAACATTGACATCTTCGTCTGGAGCCCCAGCGAAGTGGGGGTGTTTCGGTAAAACTCATCATGCATCACCTAGCGGTCAAGCCGGACGCCAAGCCAAGAAAGCAGAAGCTGCGCAAGATGTCCGCTGATCGCCAAGAGGCAGCGAAGGCCGAAGTGCAGAAGCTACTCAAGGCCGGGGTGATCAAGGAGATCGACCACCCGGAGTGGCTGGCGAACCTGGTCTTGGTGAAAAAGTCGAATGGCAAGTGGCGCATGTGCGTCGACTTCATGGACCTCAACAAGGTGTACCCGAAGGATGACTTCCCCTTGCCGCGGATCGACCAGCTTGTTGATTCGACGGCTGGCTGTGAACTCATGAGCTTCTTGGATGCCTACTCCGGCTATCACCAGATCCACATGAACCCAAACGACATCGCCAAGACGGCCTTCATCACGCCATTCAGCACTTTTTGCCACCTCAGGATGCCTTTCGGCCTGAGGAACACCGGAGCATCGTTCGCTAGGCTGGTGTACAAGGTGCTTCGCAAGCAGCTGGGGCGAAATGTGGAGGCCTCTGTGTTGACGACCAAATTTGGTAATTCAAATATCAGAAGTCAAGATGGAATCAAAGAGGATTGAAGAGATAAGATTGTATCGGAAAGCAGGGTGAGAATCGGCTGTGGACTGGATCGGCAGAGTCAGAGTCGGACTAGGTTAGCCGATTGAGCCGATGTCGGTAATATGACTTGATGTACGTTATCAGGTTATGTTAGCATGCTTCATATGGATTGCCATGCACGGATAGAGTCCTGAGGAGGCAATTGTATCTATTAATTAGGATATTTTATGTAATTTCCTTATAGATATTCTCGGTAAGAGTCCGCCTAAGGGACTTGTTTGTTAGTTGGATTTGTATTAGGTTAATATGAGTCGTGTCTGTGATGGACAAGGTTTGTAATTTCGGGTATAAATATAATCCCGAGGTCTTGTAAATAACAACACACGTTCAATCAATCTCGGCGCATCGCCAAACCTTTGTTTCTGTTCTCGACAAGTTTGTGCTTTCGAGTCGTGCTGCATCACTTTGATTTTCGGCAAAAAGGTATACCTTGTCATAGCGAGTTACATCATTAGGGCTAGTGCTTACATCTCTATGATACTCTAGTTCTTTGTTGTGATTCTCCGAGTTATCATATATGTTATATAACTTAGATCGACAATGCAATCTACCTGTATCGGCTAGATCCTTTCTAGGGTTTCATCGGTATCGGCTAGATTACCTTGTTAATCAAGGTTATATAATATATCCACCATCCTGAAAAGGCAACTATCGGCTTGATTCTTTAGATCTTATGCTTCTATTTATACTTAGTGCTGCATTGGTTCAGTCCAACCTATTAAGTCGTATTTAGAATCATGGTATCTAACCTGCTTCATGGTTGTTAATAAGGATAGTATCGAGGTTTCAGCCGATCTTACCTGATATAGATGTTTTACATTGTCTTATGCTTTGTTTAATGTTCTATATCTGCCCCTTATATCAGGATCTAATCTAATGTAAATATATTAAGCTTGATATCAATCTAATTGATTATAGTTTAATATATTTATTACTAGAGAATATCCTAGTATAAGGTTGTATCGGAGCTATAGCCGATACATACTTAAACCTAGATATCGGCTATGACATCAATCTACATAATCATTATGTCATGTTATCTTTAGACTTGGGCAATTTATACTGTCTCGGTTCAGTCCGATCTATCCCAATTGCTTATCTCTGAAGTAATATTGATATATTGATTATGTGACATTGATCTTTACAGCCGATATCCTAGTTTTAGGGTTAATTTTATCATCAACTATACCTTACAGCCGATCCATGCTTTATTGCATCGGCTAGGTCACATACGATATGAAATCGGCCCTATGGCCGATTGTCTATCGTTTACTGATATTCTTTGCATGTTTTTCTTGTTGATTGCAGGATCAAATCAACTGGCACGCCCTTTAATCTGAAACCCTAATTTTGGACCTGCACTAGAGTAAAGCAAACCTCTCAGGCCAGTGTGTGTTTTTTGCATCAACACGCTTTTGGCACGCCCAGTGGGACTTGTGTCATCATGTCTCCAAACATCACTGAAGTCGCAGAGGACAATATCATCGCGGTTACACCCGAGCAGCTGAATGATGAACAAAAGGAAGAATTGCGACAACTGATGGATCAACTCCAAAACCAGTATTTGCATTCCTTCACAGTCACCCGGCAAGGTACGGTCGTCCAAAGAGCTAAAGTCCAAATACCGACGATCGTGAAGCAAGATCCAAGTACTTCTGGACCAAGAGAAGAAAAGGATAAACAAGTGAGAACCGAATCGAGTAACGAAGAATTGCACACATTACAAGATCGCATCGATTCGGCTGTACATCATGCGCTAGTCAACCAGTCCGGAGTACTTGTCAATACCTTAACAAACATGATCAAGTCGGTGGTCGATGGAACGATAGCTGAGGAAAAGGCTAAAGGACCTATTTATCTACCAGACGGCGCGTTCCCAGCATATAGAACCATGAAGACAGAGATCGGTGGAAATCGAGGAAATCAACAAGTGCTTCAAACCCAGGCTCCATCAGCTCCTTTCTCAAGTTCAAATATTCCATCAATTCTAACCAGATCACAGCCGATCACTGGGGGGCAAGCATCAACTCAATTAACACCAAAACAATTGATGAGTATTCTTCATCCAAAACCTCCAGCTGTTGACACATCTTACCAAATTCCTTCGGTTCCACAACAGCCGATTGGAATTACTCAGCCGATAAGCCAGCAGTACAGTACAGAACAACTTCCTTATGTGCCACCACAAGGCATATCGGCTGGCTTCAATAATCTTTATCAGCCTCACTCACCACGACCTCAGCCGATCCAATACGGCCAGATGGATCCAGTACAACAGCAATATAGTGGAGCAACACCTCATCAACCCTGGGCCAATATGATCGCTGACGTCATGAAGGAGCAATTTGGACTTAAACCGAAAGATAATGGCAACATGTATCGGCATCCGTATCCAGAATACTTTGATCGGGTTCCATTGCCAAACCGATACAAGGTGCCAGACTTCTCCAAGTTCTCAGGACAAGATAGTATATCAACCTACGAGCACATTAGCCGATATCTAGCTCAGTGTGGTGAGGCATCGGCTACAGAAGCTCTCAGAGTTCGCTTATTCCCACTCTCGTTATCTGGATCAGCATTCACTTGGTTTTCATCTTTGCCATATAATTCAATCAGGAGTTGGGCCGATTTGGAGAAACAATTCCATAAGTACTTTTTCAGTGGAGTCCAAGAGATGAAGCTATCGGACCTCACAGCTATTAGACAAAAATCAGACGAATCGGTTCCAGATTATATTCAACGATTCAGAGACGTGAGAAATAGATGTTACAGCCTATCTTTATCGAATTCTCAACTAGCCGATTTAGCGTTTCAAGGTTTGCTAGCGCCGATCAGAGAAAGGTTCTCGGCTCAGGACTTTGACAGTTTGGCACATTTACCTCAGAAGGTATCGGCTCACGAAACAAGATTTCAAGAGGCTAGGAAATTCATCAAAAAGGCTAATAATGTGAACAATGTCTACAATTATGATTCTGATTCTGAAGATGAAGACTCAGATATCAATGCAGCCGAATGGGCTAGGAATAAGAAGACGGTGGTCTGTCAATGGGCTAAGAATTCGACTACAGAGGAAAGATTTGACTTTGACATTACCAAGGCCGATAGGATCTTCGATCTCCTTCTTCAAGAAAAACAGATTCAACTGCCGGCAGGACATGTCATTCTATCGGCTGAAGAGTTAAAGAAAAGGAAGTACTGCAAATGGCACAACACAGGGTCTCATCACACTAATGATTGCAAAATTTTCAGACAACAGATCCAGTCGGCTATCGAACAAGGAAAAATTAAGATTGATGGATCTAACATGGTAAAGAGGCCGATGAAGATAGATGGACACCCTTTTCCAGTTAACATGGTGCATCCTGGATACAACAGGAATACAACCGATGGAATTAAAAACTATACTAGGAGCATCAGATCAGCTGGTATGATCGGCAAGTATCAAAATAGACGCCAAAAGGAAGAGGAGGCATATCCTGATGAGGAAGAAAGATATTTTGATCCCCATTGGAGTTGTGAATTCTTCAGATTATGCTGGAATGAAGGTATGAGGTTACCATCTATCGAAAATTGCCCTGGCTGCAGTGATCCTGATGTCCAATTCATTCAAGAACCAAGCCGACGACATGCAATTACACATCGGCCAAGACAATCAAGGCTGTCAGTACATGAAAGACTTGGGCCGATGCACCAAGACGATGATGAAGATGACTTACGTAGAGAATCCAAGCCAATGCATCCCCAATGGTGTCCTTCTGGGATATTCACCAAAAATCAGAAGAGAAGAGTTCAACGGATGAGGAACAGAGAGCAATTCCAGGAGGTTAAGGGTGCAATTAAGCATCGGCTGCGGCAGAAAACGAAGAAAGTATGGCGCATGAAGAGCAAAGTGGTGCCAGCCGACGAAGTCGAAGCCGATCGCAGCAAAAATCAGCAACGTAAGGGCAAGGAAGTGATGTCATCTGAGATAAATATGGTCTTTATGTTGACAGCCGAATATGCAGTAGAGCAAGTTGTCGAGCAAGAAGAAGACATGCCATCGGCTAAATTGATGTTATCTCCACAACAAGCTGTTTTTGAGAAGCCCGAAGGAACAGATCATCGGCACCTCAAGCCACTCTATGTTAAAGGATTTGTCAATGGTAAGCCGATGTCAAAGATGCTAGTCGATGGAGGGGCAGCTGTTAATTTAATGCCTTATACAACATTCAGAAAGCTTGGAAAGAACTCAGAGGACTTGATCAAAACCAACATGGTTCTGAGGGATTTTGGCAGGAACCCATCTGAGACCAAGGGAGTTTTGAATGTAGAGCTAACCATCGGCAGTAAAACAATTCCAACCACGTTCTTTGTTATTGACGGGAAGGGTTCCTACAGTCTGTTGTTGGGAAGAGATTGGATCCATGCCAACTGCTGCATCCCTTCAACAATGCATTAAAGCTTGATTCAATGGCAAGGAGACCAAATCGAAATCGTGCCAGCCGACAGGTCAGTCAATGTAGCTTGTGTCGATTTGTCTATTTGGGAGATGGAAGGAATTGATTGTTTATCTGGCAAAGTCTGGCAAGGAGATTACTTAAAAATTTCTGATGATGCCATACAAACAACAGGAGATGGAGAGCCCCAATTCTTGTTTTGAGGGCGCCGTGGAGGGTTCCAACCTATACACAGAAGACACCATTGATGATCTCGACGGCAAGCTTGGGCAAGGTTTTATGTCGGCCGATGAATTAGAGGAAATTGATATTGGACCAGGTGATAGGCCTAGGCCGACATATATTAGTAAAGGTTTACCAAAAGAATTTAAATGTAAGTTAATTGCACTTCTAAGGGAGTATAGAGATTGTTTTGCCTGGGAATACTATGAGATGCCAGGACTTAGCCGATCGATAGTTGAACATCGGCTCCCTATCAAACCAGGCTATCGGCCGTACAAGCAACCCCCAAGACGTTGTAAAGCTGCGATGTATGATGCTATTAAGGCCGAGATTACAAGACTTTATGATGCTGGCTTCATCAGACCATGCCGATATGCTGAGTAGATTTCCAATATAGTACCGGTTATCAAGAAAAATGGCAAGCTCAGGGTTTGTATTGATTTCAGAGATCTAAACAAAGCTACACCGAAGGATGAATACCCAATGCCGGTAGCCGATCAACTTGTAGATGCAGCATCTGGACATAAGATTATCAGTTTCATGGATGGCAATGCTGGTTATAATCAAATTTTTATGGCTGAGGAGGACATTCACAAGACTGCTTTTAGGTGTCCTGGTGCTATCGGCTTGTATGAGTGGGTAGTTATGACTTTCGGCTTGAGGAGTGCTGGTGCTACATATCAGAGAGCCATGAACTATATTTTTCACGATCTCATCGGCGCATTGGTGGAGATATATATAGATGATGTGGTGGTTAAATCCAAGGAAGTTGATGATCACATAGCCGATTTGAAACAGGTCTTAGAAAGAGCAAGGAAATATGGGTTGAAGATGAATCCTACCAAGTGTGCTTTTGGTGTATCGGCTGGTCAGTTTCTTGGATTTTTGGTTCATGAGAGAGGGATTGAAATTCCTCAAAGGAGCATCGAGGCAATTAAAGATATCAAACCCCTGGAAGATAAAACCAAGCTACAATCATTGATTGGCAAGATTAATTTTGTTCGGCGATTTATATCAAATATGTCTGGCCGAATAGAGCCATTTACTCCTTTACTAAGGTTGAAAGCCGATCAAGAATTTGTCTGGGGAGAGAAGCAGCAGCAGGCTCTAGATAATATCAAGGAATATCTTAGTACCCCTCCAGTTCTTATACCACCACAGAAAGGGATTCCATTTAAGCTTTATCTATCAACCGATCAAAATTCTATCGGCTCAGTCTTAATTCAAGAGGTTGAAGGAAAAGAAAGAGTTATATTCTATCTCAGTAGACGCCTGTTGGATGCAGAAACAAGGTATTCACCTGTGGAGAAGTTATGCTTATGCTTATATTTTTCTTGCACAAAGTTGAGGCATTATCTATTATCCAATGAATGCATTATAGTTTGCAAGGCCGATGTAATAAGATACATGCTATCGGCTCCAGTGCTAAAGGGACGAATTGGGAAGTGGATATTTGCTTTGTCAGAATTTGATCTTAGATATGAATCGGCTAAGGCAGTTAAAGGGCAAGCGATAGCCGATTTTATAGTTGAACACAGGGATACCAGTATTGATAATATTGACATCATGCCATGGACTTTATTCTTTGATGGATCAGTTTGCACTCATGCTTGTGGTATCGGCTTGGTGATAATATCACTTAGGGGGCAAGTTTTCAGTTTGCTTTTACTATTAAACCGTATTCAACAAATAATCAAGCAGAATATGAAGCTGTTCTCAAAGGGTTGCAGTTATTAAGAGAAGTCGAAACCGATGTGTTGAGATCATGGGTGATTCATTGTTGGTGATAAGTCAATTATCTGGGGAATATGAATGCAAGAATGATACCTTAATAATCTATAATGAGAAATGCCAGGAGCTGATGAAGACATTCAAGATGGTTACTTTGAAGCATATTCCTAGGGAGCAAAACGTTGAAGCCAATGATTTAGCTCAAGGTGCATCAGGATATAGGCCGATGTTACAAGGGATTGAGGTAGAAGTGGCCTGTATTCCAGCCGATGATTGGAGGTTTGATGTTTTTGAGTATCTAAAGAATCCTTCAAGACCAGTTTCAAGAAGATTAAGGTATAAAGCTCTCAAGTATGTTTTGTTGGATGATTCATTATATTATCGGATGATTGATGGAGTTCTATTGAGGTGTTTGAGTATGGAAGAAGCTAAAGTTGTTATGTGTGAGGTTCATGAAGGTATTTGTGGGACACATCAATCGGCTCATAAAATGAAGTGGTTACTTCGAAGAGTTGGATATTTTTGGCCGACAATGCTGGAGGATTGTTTCAGATATTACAAGGGTTGTCAAGATTGTCAGAAGTTTGGAGCAATTCAGCGAGCACCAGCATCGGCTATGAACCCTATTATCAAGCCGTGGCCGTTCAGAGGTTGGGGTATTGATATGATCGGCCAAATCAATCCACCATCCAGTAAAGGACATAAGTTTATATTGGTTGCAACTGATTATTTCACTAAGTGGGTTGAGGCCATTCCTTTGAAGAAAGTTGACAGTCAAGATGCGATCAATTTTGTTAAAGAGCATATTATATACAGATTTGGTTTGCCACAAACAATTACAACATATCAGGGTTCTATATTTGTATCGGACGAGTTTGTTCAGTTTGCTGATAGCATGGGAATTAAGTTGTTGAATTCATCACCATATTATGCACAAGCCAATGGACAAGCTGAGGCATCTAATAAGAGTTTGATTAAGTTGGTCAAGAGAAAGATAGCTGAATATTCTAAGAAGTGGCATACTATTCTGGCTGAGTCACTATGGTCTTATCGGATGGCTTGCCATGGTGCAATCCAGGTACCTCCTTATCAACTGGTTTATGGGCATGAAGCTGTCTTACCATGGGAAACCAACATCGGCTCTAGGAGGATTTCTTTACAGGATGAGTTAACAGCCGATGATTATCATAATTTGATGGTTGATGAGTCAGAAGATTTGGTTCAAGCAAGATTGCGAGCTCTTGAGAAAGTTAGGAAAGATAAAGAGAGAGTTGCCAGGCATTATAACAAGAAAGTCGTACCCAAATCTGTTGAGGAAGGTGAGCTGGTTTGGAAATTAGTGCTGCCGATAGGGGCCAGAGATAATAAATTCGGCAAGTGGTCACCGAATTGGGAAGGACCGTTTCAAGTTCATAAATGTGTTTCTAAAGGGGCCTATATGTTAAAAGGACTTGATGGAGAAATATTTGGAAGAGCACTTAATGGAAAATACTTAAAGAAATATTAGCCAAGTGTTTGGATTGGTTCATGATCGGCTATGGTTTGCCGGATGATGGTTGATAGCCGATGTGTTTACATCGCCTTTAGATGGCCGATATTTTTATCGCCCTTAGATATATAAGTTTGCAGCATTGTGTTCCCTAATACAAACTTGGGAGGCATGGAAGATGAAAAGTTGGAAATTTCTGCGCAAAATTTAGTATAAGTTGATAAGTTGGAATACAGCCAAATCTGCCAAGTATACAATTAGTTTATATAAAAGCAATAGTATCAGTCGGCATAAGGAAGTTAAGAGGTTATGTTACAAGATAAATGTTTTAGCCGATTACAGAATTGATTACGAGAATTTTCTAAGTCCTATTACAGGAAATCATTGAGCAAGATATTTCTGGATTGCTGATAATGCCTGTTGCCAGATTTCTTCAACTTCTGCAATGGCTTGGGCGTCTTGGGCATCAGTTCCAAGAATTACCTTCAAGGACTTAGTCATGGTGGCCACATTCTTTATAGCCGATTTCAGTTTTGCTTTCTGTTCTCCAATGGCTTTAGGGAGATCGGCTAATTTCTGCTTTTCCAATGCAATCTTGGTGTTACACTCTTCAAGCTTGGCTAGCAAATCTATTCTTTCAGTCTCTAATTGATTTATTGAAGCTTTAATTGGTTCTTCGGCTAGTTGATCGAGCTTGGTTTTCTCATCATGAACTAACTGCCGATGGGCTTGAATGGTGGCCTCGATATCCTTTTTCTCTCGTCTATCGGCTATCCTTTGTTTTGCTTTCTCCAGCTTAAATTGGTGCTGCTCAAGATACATAGCTGGGGTAACTATATTGGACAGTTCATCTGGTAGTAGGGCTTGAATTTCTTGGAATCTGGATCACAGAGAGCTGCAGTCAACCACCAGGCTGTCTAGAGATGCTTCTAGCCGATGTGCAATATCTTCAAGATTCCTCTTCACATCATCGGCTAGAGGAGCTAAGGATTTGCTTGATATTTCTCCTTCTGCTTCTTCATCAAAGTAGTCCTTTATATCAAAAGAAAATAAATCGGCTAAGACCTGCAAGTAGGAAAGATGAAAAGAATACAAGTAAGAGGATAGATTCATATAGCCGATTTGAGAGGTTTTAAGAACGAGATTTACAGGGATTGCAGGAGCAGCGATTTCTTCTTCGACATGATGGCTGCCTACAGCCGATGCGGTATGTTCGCTGGAGACCGGTTGTGCTACAGGTGATGGAGGGGAAGGAGGCTGAAAATATTCATGCAAGTGTTAGATAGTATCGGCTAATGAAGTATTCAGAGGATTAAAAGATTGAAATTTACCAGAGGAGCTTGAATGGATGGTTTAGCCGATACTTGTGCTGGTTTCTTTCTCTCGGCTGGTCTTTTCTTCTATAAAATGCAAGAGTTGGAGGATTAAGTTGAGGGTGAATAAAGAAAATTTGTATCAAGGAAGATGAATTTACCCTGGGTTGCCGAGTGAAGACAGCTGGAATAGGAGTTGTGGGGGTTTGCTTTGGAGAGGCTGGAGGTGTTTCTTTTCCCACATCACTGGATTCGGCTGCAGCTTCATCTATTACCCGTTCAATGGATGCTTCTTTTAGGGCTTCATCTGCATCATTGGCTGTTGGAGGTGGTTGTTTCTTGGCCTTTTTCTTCATGGTTGGTGGCACAGCAGTTGATGCTCTAGTTCTCCTTTTTCTGCCTGCATCGGCTGTTTCTTTCATTTGTCCTTGGAGCAGGCTTGATGTCTTGGGAGCATGATAGCCGATGACAGGAGGAGTCATGCCACATCTGTTAGGAAATAGCCCTGCAGCATATTCAATTTCTTTGCCACTTTTGCTGGTATGAGGAGGAGATGAGTCTGTGGTCTGAAAAAGCAAAGATAGTTCATGAGTTATAAATAGAATCGGTTGATGTGTTTAAAACAGGAATAAAAAAAGAAAAGTTACCTGAGGGATCATGTCAGGGAAGAGGTTTGTCATGTAAATGGTAGCCGATTGGTAAAAAAGATGTTGTTTCCACTCAGCCCACCATGAGGTGAAGACTTTGCTCCTGAACATAGCTAATTCAATATCATTAATACTGCCAAGAGAGGGGCTTGGAATGTTCAGTAGCCGATCCATCATCAGACTTGAAGATATCTCTCCTCGGCATTCAATTTTGTCAGTAAACCACAAGCCAATTGGGAGTTGCCCCATACCAAACTGTCTTGCTAAACTCATGGGGTGATAGAATTCATATGATACTTTGATGTTCCTGCCCTGATGGATGCCGACAGGGAGAATGCATGGGCTGATGGCTGTAGTATAAACTTCTCTGGACTTCTGAAATTTGTCATGGTTTATCTCTTCAAATCTGAAGTCCGATGGCAGCTCAAAATTGACTGATTCATCATAGAAGAACCAGATTCTAGCATCTTTTTGGAAGCCATCATAGAAACTAAAGAACCAATCCTTGAGCAATTCTGCTGATAACTTTGCTCCTGCATCGGCTGGTGTGCTGGCATATTCTCCAAAGGATGTACACCTCCGATGAGTTATTTCTTCACCATCATCATCGGTGATTGGCTCCAATCTTGGGAATTCTGATTCTGTTGGAGATGGCCGATTGACAGCTTTCATTACAACCAAGTTTAACCAAGTCTGCAATAACCACCATGGACCACCTGCATTAACTACTGAGCCGGTTGCTAGTTTGGCTGATGCGTTGGCTAAGGTATGATACAGATAGCCGAGCAGGATTTTTCCCAAAGGAAATTATCTTTTCTCTTCAAGGGCTTCGGCTATGTGCTACCAATTTGAGGTTGGGCCACAACTTGATCCACAAAACAGAAATTTTTCCAATCACATCAGTAAGAAGGCAGTATGCTCTCTTGGGGTAACTGAGCCCTGACCCATGTTAGCCGAAATGAACCCAGACCATCCTCCTATGCTCTTTGTTTTAAAGTCAAATCTATTCTTGGAGTTCAAGATCATTGGGTTGGCAGATGAGGTGATATCAAGTCCAGTTAACATGATTATATCTAAGAGAGTTGGTGTCATCGGCCCTTGGTTGAATAAGAATGCATTGAGGGTGTTGGACCAGAAGTAGCTTGCAGAAGCCATTAATGGCTCATCTTTAGCCGAATTTGCCAAAGAGAGGGCTAGGGCTTGGCCGATTCCTATCTCATCCCAATAACTTTGCTTGCTAGCTGATATGCGTTTGAACCATGCAGGCCAGCTTTTTTCTAGGGATGGCCAGGACTTAAATGTATTTTTTCAGTGTCCTATGTTGGGGTTCGATAATCTGAAGGGGATTCTATTGGTTTCGGCAGTGATGAACTCAGTTGGGTCTGTATTACCGATTGGCCCAAGGAAGTAGTTGTTTTCATGATTAAGACTGGGGACAGCAATTAGGTTTGCGAGATGCTACATCAACAAAGCAAAAGAGAAGGGAAGCGAGCTAAGATTGCGGAAAAATGAAATTGGATGAGCTAAAAGGAGATCTAGCCGATGGGACTTACCTCAGCGTATTCGGCCGATGGGGCAGCGGATGGAGCGGATGACGAAGACATCTTCTCGCCGGCGGAGGTTGGATGAGCGAAGGATTGCTTGAAGTTGACTGCTTGCGCCGAGGGGATCGCCGGAGTTGAGAGAGACGGAGATTGCGAAAGCGGTGGCAACAGTAAATAACGGTGTGAAGTTTCTCGGGGCCGTCGGTTAAAGTATTTAAAGCGCTGGGGTAACGGTAAAAAAACGGAAAAAGCGAGATTATCTCGGAGATAAGATTTGGCAAATCCGAAACATTACCAAATATTCCGGACTTGGGGGGCATGTGTTGACGACCAAATTTGGTAATTCAAATATCAGAAGTCAAGATGGAATCAAAGAGGATTGAAGAGATAAGATCGTATCGAAAAGCAGGGTGAGAATCGGCTGTGGTTCGAATCGGCTGTGGACTGGATCGGCAGAGTTAGAGTCGAACTAGGTTAGCCGATTGAGCCGATGTCGGTAATATGACTTGATGTACGTTATCAGGTTATGTTAGCATGCTTCATATGGATTGCCATGCACGGATAGAGTCCTGAGGAGGCAATTGTATCTATTAATTAGGATATTTTATGTAATTTCCTTATAGATATTCTCGGTAAGAGTCCGCCTAAGGGACTTGTTTGTTAGTTGGATTTGTATTAGGTTAATATGAGTCGTGTCCGTGATGGACAAGGTTTGTAATTTCGGGTATAAATATAATCCCGAGGTCTTGTAAATAACAACACACGTTCAATCAATCTCGGCGCATCGCCAAACCTTTGTTTCTGTTCTCGACAAGTTTGTGCTTTCGAGTCGTGCTGCATCACTTTGATTTTCGGCAAAAAGGTATACCTTGTCATAGCGAGTTACATCATTAGGGCTAGTGCTTACATCTATATGATACTCTAGTTCTTTGTTGTGATTCTCCGAGTTATCATATATGTTATATAACTTAGATCGACAATGCAATCTACCTGTATCGGCTAGATCCTTTCTAGGGTTTCATCGGTATCGGCTAGATTACCTTGTTAATCTAGGTTATATAATATATCCACCATCCTGAAAAGGCAACCATCGGCTTGATTCTTTAGATCTTATGCTTCTATTTATACTTAATGCTGCATTGGTTCAGTCCAACCTATTAAGTCGTATTTAGAATCATGGTATCTAACCTGCTTCATGGTTGTTAATAAGGATAGTATCGAGGTTTCAGCCGATCTTACCTGATATAGATGTTTTACATTGTCTTATGCTTTGTTTAATGTTCTATATCTGCCCCTTATATCAGGATCTAATCTAATGTAAATATATTAAGCTTGATATCAATCTAATTGATTATAGTTTAATATAATTATTACTAGAGAATATCCTAGTATAAGGTTGTATCGGAGCTATAGCCGATACATACTTAAACCTAGATATCGGCTATGACATCAATCTACATAATCATTATGTCATGTTATCTTTAGACTTGGGCAATTTATACTGTCTCGGTTCAGTCCGATCTATCCCAATTGCTTATCTCTGAAGTAATATTGATATATTGATTATGTGACATTGATCTTTACAGCCGATATCCTAGTTTTAGGGTTAATTTTATCATCAACTATACCTTACAGCCGATCCATGCTTTATTGCATCGGCTAGGTCACATACGATATGAAATCGGCCCTATGGCCGATTGTCTATCGTTTACTGATATTCTTTGCATGTTTTTCTTGTTGATTGCAGGATCAAATCAACTGGCACGCTCTTTAAGCTGAAACCCTAATTTTGGACCTGCACTAGAGTAAAGCAAACCTCTCAGGCCAGTGTGTGTTTTTTGCATCAACACGGCCTATGTCGATGACATCGTCGTAAAGAGCCGCAAGGCTTTCGACCATGCGTCCGATTTACAAGAGACCTTCGACAACTTGCGCGCGGCGGGTATGAAACTAAACCCCGAGAAGTGCGTTTTTGGAGTTCGCGCGGGTAGGTTGTTGGGTTTTCTTGTCTCTGAAAGGGGTATCGAGGCGAACCCCGAGAAAATTGATGCCATTCAGCAAATGGGGCCGCCGTCGAGCGTACGCGAAGTTCAAAAGCTCGCAGGCCGAATTGCGGCACTCAGTCGTTTTCTCTCGAAAGCAGCCGAAAGGGGCCTGCCTTTTTTCAAGACCCTCCGGGCCTAGCCAATTTCGTGGCCGAATGGACACCGGCGCCCGCCCCCGAACATCAGCTCGTCGAACAACCTTGGATAATGCACTCCGATGGCTTGTGGTCGCACTGGGGGGCGGGCGCCGTGGCCGTGCTCACTTCGTCAGGGGGCGTGCTGATTTCGGTATGCCGCAAGGCTGCAGTTCGATACAACCAACAACACGGCAGAGTACGAAGTAGTGCTGCTGATGTTAAGAAAGGCGAAAGCATTGGGGTTCGGCGCTTGCTCATCCGAACAGACTCCAAGCTGGTGGCGTGTCATGTTGATAAGTCTTTTGAAGCAAAAGACAAAGGGATGAAAAGATATTTGGAGGCTGTTCGATCTATGGAAAAATGCTTCGCCGGGATAATGGTCGAACACTTACCTAGAGGCCAGAATGAGGAAGCAGACAACCTGGTGAAATCTGCCGCCTGCGGGGGACCGCATTCACCAGGCATCTTTTTCGAGATCCTGTATGCACCAAGCGTGCCCGCGGAAACTATGGATATCATGGTCATTGACCAGACAGATCCGGGCGAAGAACCAGAGGACTAGCGAACTCCGTTCGTAAAGTACCTCAAGGAGGGCTGGCTTCCAGATGATGCAGCAGAGGCGAAGCGCTTGCAAATTAGAGCCAGACAATACAAGCTGGTCTCAGGGCACCTATATCGCTCTGGGGTACTCCAACCTTTGCTTCGATGCATCTCCTTCGCCGAGGGCGAGGAAATGGTGAAGGAAATACACCAGGGGCTCTGCGGTGCACACCAAGCTGCAAGAACAGTCGCCTCCAAGGTGTTTCGCCAGGGAGTATATTGGCCCACTATGCTGAAAGTTTGCGTTGAGCAGGCCAAAAAGTGCGAAAGCTGCCAGCGACACGACCGAGGCCAGACCGCACCACCATATGAGCTGCAACCTATCGCACCAGTCTGGCCCTTCGTCAGGTGGGGGCTAGACATCATTGGCCCATTCCCTGTGGCGCGAAATGGGTACAAGTTTGCAATCGTGGCCATCGAATACTTCTTACGGTGGATTGAGGCCGAACCACTCGGCGCGATCACTTCGGCGGCAGTACAGAGGTTTGTCTGGAAAAAAATCGTTTGCCACTTCGGAGTGCCGAAGGAGTTCATCACGGATAACGGCAAACAGTTCGACTCTGACAGGTTCAGAGAGATGTGCAACAGACTAAACCTAGAAATCAGGTTCGTGTTGGTCGCGCACCCACAGTCGAATGGGGCGGCCGAACGCACAAATGACAAGATCTTGGAGGCGCTCAAGAAAAGGCTTGAGGGGGCAGCGAAGGGCAGATGGCTAGATGAAATGTTGTCTGTACTTTGGGCCCTCCGAACAAGTCCCACAAGGCCAACCAAGTTTAGCCCGTTCATGCTCCTCTACGGAGACAAGGCGATGACCCCAACAGAACTAGGGGCTAACTCACCAAGGGTAATGTTCTCGGGGGGCAAAGAAGGGCGCGAAGTGTCACTCGAACTCCTTGAAGGGGTACGAGTCGAAGCACTAGAACACATGCGCAAGTACACCACAAGCACTTTGGTAACCTACAACAAAAAGGTTCGCCCAACAAAGCTATTACCTGGTCATCTCGTCCTACGGAAAAAGGCGAACCCAGTAGCGGTCGGGAAGCTTGAGTCAAAGTGGGAAGGGCCATATGTCATCAAGCACAGGTCAAGGACGGGCTCCTTTCGCCTGGCAACACTAGAAGGCGAAGAGTTCGATCACTCCTGGAACGTTGCTTCTCTTAAGCGTTTCTATGTTTAGAAAGGGTGGCACCCTATTCGCCAAAATGTAAAAATGTACATACTGTTATATATCTTTTTCGGCATCTGCCATTATGTAAGCCTTCCGGCAGAAAAATACAAAAAAAAGGGAGAAAATGAGAAAAAGAACTGGACGTAGGGCTATTATCCACACTGGAGGCCCGAACCAGTATAAAATTCTTGTGTCTTTCGCCTTTTTTTTACTTGTGTGCATGATAATTCATGGAAAACCGAAAGGCAAACGCCCAATCAGCGAAAACGCCAGGGGGGCGAAACGAATCGGCCGAAGCATTGCTCGCCGAACGTTGAAACCGTGATAGCTTGTTTCGGAAAGTGACTAAACCGAACACCGTTATAATCGATCTACAACAAAAACGTGCACCGCTGTTAACGCGGAATACCAAAGATCGATAACGGAAGTTGAAAGCTGAAAAGTCAGCAGACCTATTTCACCAATAAACGCAAAGGGGCCGATATATTCCGACCCAACGAAAGCACGAGAAGTGACAATGCACAAAATGGCGAAAAGGAAACAAAAGCACACCTTTATTAACCTCAGGAAAATAATCGAGAAGTATATATCGTACAACATGGTACAGGCAAAAGGAATTATATCTTCGCTTACAAGTAAATTACATCTTCGCCCCCAAAACAACTACCACTTTCAAAGGAGTGATCTGGCGAACAGGGTTCATCGTCACTACTAATGTTGTAAACCATCCTAAGCGGGGAAGGGGGCGAAACAAGAGAAAGACTATAGCGGCGTCGGGCGGTCGCCTCCTGCCGATTGGTCCGTTGATGATTTCGCCAGAAGCGCGCCATGCCCTCCAGGCGTGCCACGTGGACACGATCATAGTCCTCCAGCATTCGCCCAGGGTGCGTTCGCATCCAGTTGGCAACATTCACAACTTTGTAGCTGTTGCCGTTAATCACCATCTCACGGTAAATAGGCCGAAGCAGGTAGTGGGCCTTCGGCAAATTCTTAACAGTAACAAACTTCTCGTTCCTGCTTCGCCAATCCCCAAAGGGGGGCCGAACGCATGCTTTCGGCATGAACCCTGCAAACAGTAGGGGAAGTCAGATGGCGAAACGCAGAAGGCGAAACGGGAACGCATAAATCGGGCGAAATAACCATGTGGAACAGCACAGGCACAAAAAAAACAACGCACCGAACATGATTGGCGAAAAATAGTTATATATTCCAAACGTTAAGACATCCTACGATAAGGTGGGCCATTGGCCATATTTACACTGTTTGCCCTATACGGCAAACATCAAAAGTGGAAAACAAAAATCTACAAAAAACGGGCGGAGGGCCTCACACCTCCGGGTGGTCTTGGGCTCCACCTCCGCCCTCTTCCGCCGGCTCTTCGCCTTGATCCGCCGCTTCGGTCTTCGCAAGCTGTTCGAGCAGGCGGGCCTTGGCAGCAGATCGGCCGTCTTTCTGCCAGAACTGCTTGCGCCAGGCGTGGAGCGCGGGTGAAATGTCCTGGGCACTCACCTCCCAATCCCCCTTCACGTAGTCGGGGAATTGGGAGACATGCTCGCACCCGGATTGCTGCAGCAGACCCAAGGCGAAGGCTGCTGACACGCACGCACAGCAATCGCCGTATGCCGTCGCACAATCCGAAACTGCGCAGCCAACCTGTTGGGTCCACTCGTAGAAATCAAGGGCGGAGGCATTTTCGCCCGGAACACCCCGCGCTTTCGCCCCATATCAGTGAGCGCAAGGCGAAGAGTGCGGCAAGCAGTCTTCGCGGACTCGGTTGTCCCTGCCACCTCCCGGGCAAGGCGTTGGGCCTTCGCTTCCGCCCTATCTGCCTCCTGACGAAGAGCCTCCATCTTCGGCTCCGTCAAGTTGTAATAATCGGTGAGGGCGGCGGAATGCCCTCGCTCTTTCGCCAGCTCGGCCTTGAGGCGATCGATTTCCGCCTTCGCCTCGCTGCCCTTATCCAGTTCGGCCAGGAGGCGTTTGTTTTCCGCCTTCGCCTCCCGGAGGGACCTGGCAAGGCCCTCCATCTCCAGGCTCTTACGGCCCAGCTCGTCGTCCTTGGCCTGAAGACGGTTCTTCAGGCCATCAAGGCGAGCCCGCATTGTTGGCTCCGTCAAACAGTGGGCCTCAAGGATCTGGCGAAACAAAAATGGGGGGGCAAATGATAAGTCAGGATGTCGAAAATGACGATACAAAAGGAAAACAAAATAAAAAGAAGCTAACTTACCCGAACGGCCAGGCTCTTAATGGCGGAGCAGCCCTCGTCGAACTCATTAAGTTCGGTGAAGAGACTAGGGCCACCAGCCGGAGCGACAATATTGCTCACCCCCTCAACAAAGGGGATGAGCTCTGCCCGCGTCTCGAAGTCACCGGGGGCGAAGCGGCGCGGCGCCTGCGAGTACTCGGAGCCAGACGTCTCCGCCATCTTCTTGCCCTTGCCGAGGGAAAGCGGCGAAATGATTGGCCGATGAACCGGGCTGTTAAAAACCTGGGCGGCCGCCTTCACCACTTGTTCAGCTGAAGCCGAAGCTCCAGCCCCGCCCGTTGCCCCAAGGGAGGTCGTCTGACCCTGGCTTCAGCCCGCGGGCGAAGTGGGCGTCCCGTCGGACGACTCATCATCGCTAAAAACATTGGCGATGGCGATGACCCCCTTTTTCCGGGAGGCCCTCTTAACAGGCTCCCCCTTCGCCGCCTTAGTCACAGCTATCGCGACCAAGGCCTTCGCGCCCTCCACGTCCTTGCAGCGAAGGGGCGAGGAGACCGACTCCGCCCCAGTCTCGACGCGATCTGGGCTGCGGGTTGGAGTATAGCCCCGGGTCTCGGAACGGCTATCACCAGCCCCGTCTGCGATCGCTTCGGCCGCGATCTCGGTCTCCTCCGCATCCTCCTGCTCTTCGACTTCGTCCTCGTCGTCAGCATCGGAGTCGGCGGAGGCGGGGGCCTTTCTCTTACGGGGGGCAAACTTCACTTGCCCCCGCAAGCGTTTCCGAGAATGGCCCGCTTCGTCGTCGGCCTTGAAAGGCTTCGCCCTCGGGGGGAGATCACCGACATAAACCCGGTTCGCCCGGCCAGCTGTTTGTCGAGTTAGCAGTTGGCTGTACTTCGTGACCGACACGTCGCCGATCAGCCTGCGGGCTTCGGTGTCGGCCTGGGCCACGGTTAGCACTGAAAAACGGAATATCATTATGTAAGGGGGTCGAACAAGGAAAAAGGGGCGAAGAGTGAAACATAAAGACAAGGGAAACAAAAACTCACCATTCGCCCCGGCAGGCAGGATGAGTTTCGGCAAGCCGTTGACCTCTTCGCCTTGGTCAACTTCCACCTGCCACGACTGGGAGAGGGGGCACACACGAAGCATGCAAAACTCCTCAACCAAGTCGCGGCAACTTAGCCGGGAGCACACCTTGCGGAGCAGGGCGAACCGTGCCTCCAGAGTGCCACTGATGGCAACTCTCGGCTTCCGGACCGGCGAAATCGCACGACGCCGCCAGCGAAGGGCCTTCGCCCCTTCGGATCCAGCCTCGAAGGGGATGGAGTGGTAAAACCACTTCGCCATCCAATGGCGATCCCACTTCGACATTGCGGCATTAACTGGCCACAAGTCGGAGCGCTCGGGGCGAACATTAAAGTTCACACTCCCGAACGTTGTCTTCCTGGTTCCGGCAGGGGTGACCACCGTCTTCGAGTTGATGGTAGCCGAGAAGATGGCGCCGAAGAGCTCGGCGCTAGGCTCAAACCCAGCGGTCGGCACGCCTAGTCGAAAATGGCGATCCGGACCAGAGCCGAAGGGCTCAGCTGGGGCAGCTCCACCTGAAAAAGGCGGAGAATTTCCGACAACAGTATATTGCACGGAAACCGAAGGCCAGCCTCGAAGAAAACGGCGAACACGACCGTCTGGTGTTCGCCGGGCTTCGGCACTTCGGCATCCCCGGGGGCGAACGCCCGCCCCTCCGCCACCAATCCCGAAGCGACCATCCTAGCTAGCTCGTCTTCATCTATAAGCGAAACCGCCAGGAACGCGGTGGTATCTTCGTCGATCTGGCCAGGGTCGGGACCTATCGTGGAAACGGGGTTCGGCTTGCGTGGGGCCATGGTGAAGTAAGTGTGGATTGGCGAAAGGGTCTAGCTAGGCGAATGGGCTCATTCAGAGTTAGAGATCCGTGAGTAAAAAGTTGAGAAGACAACAACTGCGGTGAAAATGACGGGGGTAACGGCGGTGAAAAGGGCGAGGAGCCAAAGACAGGTTTCGGCAGGAGCATCGGTGGAAAGGGGGCGCCTCATACCATACTACAAGGTTTGCACAGTCTCGGCCGAAGCTCCTATCTCACCCTTGCCCGTGAGGGGCTTGTTGGCAGTATGCCATGAGACCCTTCGACCGGACCTGCCGAAAACAATCAAGCAGCGGGGATTCAGACTCAAGGCACCCAAGACCCGTCGAGGCGAAGCCCCATGGCGAAGACCACGGGGTGAAGGGGGTAAAAGGCAAAGAGTTGCACCGGGTCCCCGCCGGTCTGGGCGAAGGCTGCATGGCGAAGGTGTACGCCGAAGGAGGATAGCTTCGCCAAGCTGGGCCCAATCCAAAAAGGCCCAGTGGGTCAGCCCAATCGCCCCGACCTACTGGCCAGTGGGCCTATAGCCACCAGGCAGCCTATTAAGGGCCCACATGTCTCAATTACATTAAATACCCATGTAGGTGTCCCTTTCGTAAGGGTGACCATGTAATGTAAATTCCCCTGTAATAGCCCTAAAACCCTAATAGGGGTATGTAATGGGATTATAAATAGCCCCCTAGGGCCATGTAAAAAGAGGGGGATGGGAGAAAAATCCTGAATTTGATACACTTTACTTTCCCAACAACTGTTGAGTATCCACGTCCTTCGACGTATGCAGTTGTCGTTTCGACAACAGAGATAAACTGAGTCCAGTGGAACTGGCAGCATTATACTTGTGCGTCTGTGCCCCATCGTGATCTTATTCGTTTATTGCTTTGATCTAGTGGCTGACAATGGTGATAACTGGCAGACTAATATGCTTCTCGCTGGTCAAAGCCTCGAAGGAGAATATGAGAGGAACGTACACATTGCTAATGCCTGTATTTAGCACTTCCAAGTCAGGGCCTGCTATAACGCGGGATCCCATTCGAAGGGATGATACTGACCAGATATCGTATTCTGATACTTATCCGTGTGAGATATGGTACCCATAGGTACTGGTCAATATCCATCAGATACCAACTGATACCTCATTGGTACTAGCCGATACCATCAGGTACCAATTGATACCTTGTTAGTATCAGCTAATATCTCCCAACACTAGGCCAATACACGTGATGTACAAACTGATACCTCGTCGGTATCAACCGATATCCGTCGGTACCAGGCTTAGTTCCTATCGATAGATACCAGTTGATACCTATCGAGTATCAGATTGGAGCCGAGAGGGGGAGAGAAAAGGGATGAAGATGAATCCCTGTGCTGGTTCTCCCACCAGCTCTGGGAGGAGCCGTCGACCATGTCGTTGCCATCCGAGCCCCACTTGCGTGGGCCCAGTAGCCTGGCCTCCGCCATCTCAGCCCAAAGCTTCGGTGACTCCATCTCGTCGAACTCGGCATCGTCGTCGACGCAACCTAGCTCGAGCCGACTTGGCACCGTGGCGGCGGTGATGACCAGCGCCGACTCACGATGCACCCGCTTGGCTGCCTCAGCCTTGATGGTGCAGATGTCGATCGTGTCAATGGTCGCTGGCTAGGGGAGCCACCCGACAGAGCCTGAGAAGTTGAGTTGCATGCCGTCCTGCCCACGCAGCCGCAGCGCCGCGACGTCGTGTGCCACCACCACCATCTCCACTGAGTTGAAGCTTCCCAGCAAGATGCGGACCTTGGTCCCGGGCTGCCTGATCTCAAACACCCACTTCCTCCTGAGTATAAGTGCTAGTCCAGGAACAAGCTAGCACACACATACACAAAATAATATCACAGCCAACATCACGCAAGAAGCCTAATATTTATTAATAAAACAACTGTGATAAGTCTTATGGCTAGAGTTTACATTTATTTATGCCACGAAGGGCCCAAGTAAAATAATAAAATAGCAGTGGAAAAAAAGATAAACGCGTAGTAGTTCCATTCAACTTGCGACAGGTAGTCAACTGGGACATGCGGCCTATTCCTCGTCTTCGGCAACAAATTCCTCAGGAAACAGTGGAAACCTTTCTTCTGGAATTGGGGGAATTGCAAGGTGAGTACATGGAATACTCTGCAAGTACACGGAAATATGCATATGCACAACTGACAATAAAGGCAATGACTATTTTGGTTTACACAATAATTTGCAGTTATAAACAATTTAGTAATAGAGGTTTAAAACTAACATTTATAAATAACAGGTGTTACCAACCAACCATCCACACAGGATATATCCACACAGGACCATTTAGCTATATTCATTAACCTGCACACAGATCATTCCCAGTTTTCGCAAACCACCCCTCATGAGATAGCACCGAGCATGTCCATGACCGAGGACGCGGCTATTCGAATAGATTAATTTAACACTCTGTAGAGGTTGTACAGCTTGACCCACAAGATATATCGTCCTTTTAACGGTCATACGCAAATGTCACACTTCAGGTTATGTACGGCCAAGGAGTCTGTAATAAGGCTTTTTAGAAATTTCGCACCAACACTGCCTTCCCCCATGAGACCCCTTTTCCTCACACAGACAAGAAAGTACCCATGGCTAACCTAAACTCCTATCATCTAGCCACCTGGGACGGCAGTGCAAAGACTTGGAATTCTACTAGACTAGGTTCTTCCCATGAGAACATGTGGTTGCATGTTAGGCTCAGATCAATGGCTTATGAAGTGAAGTCCTTAATTGACCAGGGGAACTTACCAAACTACACACCTCAAAAGTAGGCTCACACAGAGACCATACCCAATAATGATCACACAGATACATTACCGCCTAACTAGGTTCACACAGAACCACCCATCACCCCAGTCCAAATCATTTTGTCCGCCCGTTGTTTACTACACAGTGCAACACATGCTACTGGAAGAATAGCACATAGCCACATGGTTTTCGTCAAATCAGTTATAAGTATACGATTAATAAAAATTATATTTTTCTTGTAAAACAAGCTTGAGCGGGGCTAAGAATAACTACTCTACCTTGAGTTGAGCCCAATGTTCAACTCACAGAGACTAGGGCTGACAAGTTATACCGCTTATCAAAGGTAGGATATAAAAACTATTAGGTCACACTACCCATCGATAGTTTATAGATAAAATAATGTATGTGTTGAAAACAAAACATTTTATAAAATGGGATCAATATGTTCAATGAGTGCACTTGCCTTGATCCCAGTACTGCCCTTGCACTACGTCTTCAGAAGCAAACTGCTCTTCTGCTCCAACATGTACACGATCGCAAATGAGAAACAAATAAATAAAACAAAAAGCTAACTAAATAACATCAAATGAAATAACCAACTGAATCAGAAGGTACAGCTCGATTTTAGAGAAATTTAGGAAGAAGAACGGATCGAATCGGAGTTCAAACGGAAAAGATATGACCTCCGGAAGTTTGAATTAAGAGAAAATCCGAGGATAAAAGAAAAGGAATATTCCGAGAATATTCTCTGGATATTTAATTACGGAATTGAATTATTTTTTAATAAGAAAATATGGTAGGGCCCACTGATGAGTGGCTAGGTGTATGATGGACTTGGTGTATGGTGGACCGGCTGATGTGGTTGCACATGTGGCGACACATGGTGACAAATGGCGATGACGTGGCACTATTGCGGAGATCTAGGGCTGACGTGGCAAAACTGAGTTAATGCAAATCTAACGGCTGAGATTGAATCTAGGGATTTGGATGGCTCGAATTATTTGGGGATTTTGGACTGTGGGTCCCACATGTCAATTTCACCTAGGAAGGAAAAGAAGGAGCAGCAGCTCCACTCGGCACAGCCATGGCCGGACCGGCAGCGGCGTTCGTCGGTGATGGCGCACGGCTGTAGTGGCGAGCGGTGGCGCCAGAAAGAGGAGATGGAGGGCTAGCTGGTGGAACGGCACGATGCTCCGGGATGGCGTGGTGATGGCGCCCGAGCTCGCCGGACTTGGGGAAGAGGCAGAATGGCGGTGCAGAGGAGATGAGGGCTCAGCCTTGGGGCTTTACCGGTGGCAGCGGCGGTGTGAGAAGGAGGTGACGCGACCGCGGCACGGCTCCTGACGGCGGTGGCGCAGCGTGACAAACATCTACGGTGCGGCGATAGAAGAGGTAGTGGCTCGGAAAAAGAGAAAGGGCGGCGACAGCGGTATTTATAGAGGAGGATGGTGCTGGGGTTAGGACACACGCGCCGCGCCGATTTAAGGAAAGGCGGCGGCGTTGGATGGAAAGCGGCAACAATGAGGGAAGGTGGCAGTGGTGCAGCTCGACTGGTGACGTGGCGGCGGCATAGATGGAAGGTGGCATCATTCGCGGGCAGTAGCGGCAGTAGTGTGGGCTGGCGTGGGTTGGCGGCGTGGTGGGCCGGCGAGGGTAAAGAGAAGGCCGGACGCCGCCGAGGCTAAAGAGAAGGCCGGGCCAAGGGTGGCATAGTCTCGGGGCTTAGCCTCCCTGGCCTGCAGCTAGGGAATGAGAGAGAGAGGAGAGGGAGGCCGGAGGTTGAAGAAGGTGGAGGGAAAAGGAAAAACGAAGACAGGGAGGGGCTTTTCTGAAAAAGAAACATAATAGAGAAAGAGAGGAAGGAAAATAGGATAGGGACTTTTCTAGAAAATTCCAAATACAAAGTACTCAGAATTTTTGCAGGATTTAGAAATTGAAGTTGGAATTTAGTGCACTTGGGTGGAATTTGAATTAGAAATGAGCTCCACATCCGAAATTCAAATTAAATCCAAATAAACTCCAATTAAAATACGACAAAAAAACGATTTAATTAATTAATTAATAACATTAAAACCTCTTTATTTAATGAAATTTTCATTCAGCTAGTTTAGACCGTTAAACGAAATGTTAATTTTCGCAATCAGATGAGAAGAACGGAAAGCGAAAAATCAGGACGTGACAAACACACCCCCCTTAAACAGAATCTCAACCCCCCGAGGTTCGGACTGGCTTCAAAACAACTCTGGAAAGTCTGCCTTCAGATCATCTTCATGCTCCCACGTAGCTTCAGCTTCGGTATGATGACTCCACTGCACCTTGCAGAAACGGATAGTCTTACTCTTTGTAGTTCGCTCTGCAGTCTCAAGAATTTTGATTGGAACCTCATGATAGGTCAAATTTGGTTGTAACTCCACTGACTGCAGCGGTGTCTCCTCTTCTAGCACACGAAGACATTTCTTCAACTGAGACACGTGGAATACGTCATGAATACCGGACATCGAGGGCGGTAGCTTTAACTGATATGCAACTTCTCCTCGACGAGCAATGATCCGAAATGGGCCTACATATCTGGGGGTAGCTTTCGTTTCACATGAAACCTCTTGGTCCCTCTCATTGGGATCACCTTTAAATACACATAGTCTTCCTTTTCAAAGGTTAAATCCCTTTGGCTACCTTTCTATGCGATTATCTGCATAGCTCTTTTAACGCGATTGGGCTACCTTTAATCTGTCCCTGATTAGAGCAACCTTCTCTTCGGCTTCACGGATTACATCCGGTCCAAAAACCATTCTTTCTCCAGTCTCATTCCAATTCAAAAGTGTCCTGCAAGATCGTCCATACAAAGCTTCAAACGGTGACATCTGCAAACTTGCTTGGTAACTATTGTTGTAGGAGAACTCGGCATAGGGTAAATTCTTGTCCCAATTTGAAGTATAGGCTAAAGCACAAGCCCGAAGCATGTCCTCCAAGATCTGATTAACTCTTTCTGTCTGTCCGTCCATCTGTGGATGATATGCTGTACTGAAATTAAGGCGAGTACCCATTGCTTCATGAGGAGCCTGCTAGAAATGCGAGGTAAACTGGCTTCCTCGATCTGAGACTATCTTCCATGGTACTCCTTGTAGACATACTATCCGGTTCACATAAAGTTCTGCTAACTTGTTACCCGAGTAGGTTATCTTGACTGGAATAAAGTGAGCCACTTTAGTGAGATGATCCACTGTGACCCATATAAAATCATACCCTGATTGAGTCTTGTAACACCCTGAAAATTTGGACTTTGAAATATGAAATTAAATATTCGGAATAATCAAAAATCTTTTTCAAAATACATTCATGCTAGGATTAATTTATTTCGATATGTCGTTTTTCTTTTATGCGTGGGATAATAGACGAACGTCTAAGAATATATCGATATTTAATTTCAAATATTATTTATTCAAGGAACTATGATTACGAGATATCCTAATCGTTGCATCTGCCATCTATTTTTGAAAAAACCCTTCTCTATATATTAAAAACCCTCGGGCATACTTACTTTATGAATAAAGCTATATATGTATATATATGTAACACCGGGTTGATAAAACCCTATATGGGGTAGCGTATTAAAACAAATACTATTTTACTAAAGAAATATAGCTTGATTATTTTCTTTGAACCTTGCAGAGTCTGCCTTCGGAAAACTAATTGCAAAATAATTTCTTTTAGTAACATATTTACTAAAAACCTTATTTGCGCAACATAATTCCTAAAAGGTTATTTTCAAAGATATGACCTCCTCAGACTTTGTCTGATCCTCAAGCATAATTTTAACTTGCTTGTTAGTATTTATTACTTATTGGTGTAGGTAGATTGTGTGCCAAAGGTCTCGATTAAATCCTATCTCCCGAAAAGATACCCTCCCATCGACCATCCTATCCGTCTGTTTCTTTTAGCGCTTCGGTACTAATTAATTAAAGTCTCGAAGTCCTTCTCTTCTACCGCAATATTATCCCTCTCGCAAACTCTTAACCTACGGCTAAATTTTAACCGCCCTATCGAGTCGACCCTGATGGTACTCTCGAATAATTAAAATCGAACGACGCATTTATCTACCGCGCGTCGATTCGAATACCACCAATTTTATTTCTACCACGACGGTTGGATTTGAAGGCCATACGTCATCCTAGAAAATTTTTTATACAGTCAGAGCGCTCGCAATAAAATCCTAAATTTAATTATTTCACCTGGATTCAAACAAAAAACCCAACAACCAGTGAATAGCCCATTTACACAGCTCAATCCCTAAATCGACTGCACCATTTATACAATCCCACCCCGACATACAAATTTAATTCAAAAGTCCATATGTACAGACCACCTACAAATTCAAATTTAAATATCCCAAATATACAAGTCCCAATTATACAGTACGATTATACAAGTTATAATACAGTCCCTGTTCAAATACAGAATATAAACGCATGTAAAATATAAAAGCTCCTGTTACATGGGCCTCTCTCACTCACTGTCAGCCCACTCCATCTAGCTTTCTCAGCCGAAGTCTGCATTGCTTCCCTCTGCATCAAAGCAGTCACCACGCATGCACAGAACGTGTTCGATGAAATGCCTACAAGCCACAGCTTTGAACTGAACCAAATTTTGCTGGCTATCAAATGCCTGGGACCCCCTCACCAACAGTTTAACGACATACCATGCACCATAGCCAAGCCTATAAAACCGCCGCCAAAGCTCAGCACCACCTTGCCTCTCCATTTCATCCTTTCTCTCCCTGCTCTTGCTCTACCATTGCCATCCTCCACCATGCGCATTAGCAGCCGCTCCACTGCTTGCTCCGCTGCGGCTGGCCACGAGCCAAGCCTCGGTTGGGCAAGGGGGATTGGAGTTGGCTACCGCGCCGATCAGTGAACTTCCTTGCACGAACAAGCGAAAGAACGATTAGAACACTAGAACTCAAACCTTGGACGTAATCAAATGAAATTGAAACTAAAATCGAAAAGAAAAAACCTCTCTAACTATGTTCGAGTGCCTGGCACGCAAGGATGAACCGCGAGCCAAGACGCACCCCAACGCCCGTGCTCGGTGTGCCGCTACCCGGCTGCCGCGAGGTGAGCATTTCCTCCTCCCTTTGTTTTTCCCTCCTCACTGCCTTCCTTTTTCGCTGTGACGATGCCACCGTCCTGCTCCCCACCTCGTGCCGCGTGGTCCGGCTGTTGGCCGCCCCACGCGCAGCGCCGCCGCGCGCCGCCCTTGCCACGCCGTCGTCGGCCGGCGCCGCCCTAGCCCGGCGCTACCTCCCTCTCCTGTCGAGCGCGCGGCGCTGGGCCGCCGCTACCCGCGCGCCTGGGCTGGCCACCGCCCGCGCCGGCATCGCCCTGCCACCGGCCGCTGCCAACCCGCCGTCGGCCGTGCGAGCCGAGCCGGCCACCGCCCCGCGCAGCCTCCCTGCCGGTGCCGCCCGCACCCCGGCCCGGCCACCGCCCTTGCCACCGTCCGGCCGCTGTCGCCGGCGCCGCCCCGATCCCCTCTACCCACCAGCCAGCTGCCTGCGACCCCAGCTGACCACTGCCGGCCACCAGCCCCACCAGCCGGCTGCCTACGCCGCCCCCCAGCCGCTCCAGGCAGCCGCCCGCGTGCGCCCGGCCAAGCAACACTGTCGCCACCTCCACTCGCCGCCTCGGCTGTCGGCGCCACCGCTAGCCGGTCCTCTCCGCCGCCACCCACCACCTCGCCGGCATCCACCGCCCTCGCCGCCCCCCTCCCTGACCGGCCGCCACTGCCATGCGCCCGCTCCTTCTGCCGGACCTGTGAGCAAGAGAGAGAGAGAAAACGAGAGACAGAAGAAGAGAAGAAGCAGGAAAGAAGAAAGAGAAAAAGGAAAGGAGAAGAAGATATAAGGAGAGAGAAGAAGGAAGAAAAGTAGAAAAGAAATAAAAAGAAGTGGGGCCCACAAGTGGGGTCCACACTCTAGATATTTCGCTGAATTCTCTCCCTCTAAAGTCTACATTACGTCCCCCTACTTCCTGTACAAGCCCGAGAGGTCGACTCCTTATATAAAGTCTATATTACATCCTTTTGTTGGCCGAGCCCGACAGATTGTGTTCTTTATAAAAATCTATATAATATCCTTCGTCTAGCTTTCAGGTAAAATCCATCATCAGCCTCCTTGTTCGCTAAAGTCTATGTTTTGCCCCTCTAAATCCTAAAACCATCTCTGAAAGTCTAAATAACCTCCCCGCCGCGCAACCCTCGGTCCGGGGTTGATAATTCTGTTGAACACTCAAAAATTCATATCTCCCTAACCGTAACTCCGGTTAACTCCGTTCAACTTCCATCATCTCACTAAAATCGAGACCCATTTACTGGCACCATTAGTTTGTATTGAATATTAATTTTATTTTATTTTTAGGATTGTGTGTGATTTTCTTGGATCGTTTGCCGGACGTTCGGGTTATTCTTTGAGCGTGGATTTTCTGGTTATTCTAACTATTGCGGATCTCTCGAAGAGTGTGTGAACCTAAAGCAAGGCAAGTCACTACGCCCCCTTCCTCAAACATATTGATTCTATTTTATAAATGTGTTGATTGCAAATAAAATTGCATGCTAATTATAAAACGCGTACCTACATTTTGTTTAAGCCTTACCTTTGATATTGTTTACCTTTATGTACTTATACACCTTTGTTACCTGAGTCTATTATTTCTGCGCGTTTAATTATATATACTGCTTAACGTTGCATATGTGTAGATGTTTGTACACTCCATATTTATGATATATGGCTATGGATGTGGATGTGGCGATCAGTCGGTGGGAGTGATTGTCGGATACGGGTGGAGACATAAGTGCCACCCGCAACATTAAAACCTTTGCGAAAAAAAACTTAATAAAAGAGAACTATTTCGACTGGGGCGGCATGAATAGGTATGGGTGGTTCTGGGAACGGTAAGCCGCCGACCCTGGTCAATTAAGGACCGAGTCCAGAAGCTATGCGAGAAATGAACAGAGTACGACCACATTTCTCGAGTGGGGTATGACTCGGTGGACTAGGAAATTCTCGTGGGGTGGCACCCTAGACATGGTAGGTTTTGGACATTCATTGTTGTGTTGATGAAGTGTTGTGGTTTAGATCGCTTGAGTCGATCTGTTGAACGCTGGCAAAAACATAAAATGCACCCTAAGTATATATTATGTAACCCCCCCTAAGATCTCGGGAGCGCCAGGACTCCTCTCACAACTGGCTCGAGGTAGGAATGTGGCGCCGGGGGTGCAATGGGGATTCATAGTCCTTGGAGCGGGTGCCGCCATGCGAGGGTAACTGAAAAACCGGGCCGTGACAAGTCCCATGGGTTGGGTGCGTCACGGAGTGTGGGATTA
This sequence comes from Oryza punctata, assembly GCA_000573905.2. Lineage (NCBI taxonomy): Eukaryota > Viridiplantae > Streptophyta > Magnoliopsida > Poales > Poaceae > Oryza > Oryza punctata. The sequence goes on along the minus strand of CM002493.2, from coordinate 18,999,068 downwards.
AAAGCGTACATCGACTGCAGTGTGAGTAAACTAAACTAGTCGAATAGCCGTGCTCACGGATATGAGTGCCGGGACATGTATTACTCTTGACTAGCCTCATCAATTTTTAATATTGCTTAAAATATGATTGAAATTGACGGTGTGACCTGGCCCGATGTGCGGGAAGGTTGTAATGGTGAAAACTGTGGAAATTGGATGCGAGGGTAAACCGGACCAAGCGAGGCTTGGGAAAGGTGGATGAACTCTCGCAGGTTAAGGACAACTTCAACCTAATGACTGTTTTCAGTTAAAACTGCTACGTCATAGGCTTGTGAAATAATTTGTGAAAACTAGCTTTATGCAAATAAACCAAGCCATCCTTGAACCCCTATGAACATTATCTGCATTCTGTAGTGGTGGCTTGCTGAGTACGGTTGGTACTCACTCTTGTTTATTTAAATCTTTTAGGAAGGTATTGGTGTCTACCTGTACATGTGCTATGCTGGCAAGGAGTTACCAAGGATGGTGGAATAGGGACCTAGGTTCACCAGTCGATGCGTGTGGGATAAGATGGACCGCCACTGTTTCGTTTCCGCTACCGCATTTATTTCGTTGGTATTCCATGTTTTTGACGACCATGCTTGGTCTATTTGGGTCCCATTTGGGTTACCCTTGTATTATTAATTTACTGTTAGACCTGTATGACGATGTAAGCTTGTGATATACAACTGTGCCATGTGTGTACCAGCTACTGATCCAGGGAATGGTATTGTAATACACATGGGGTTTCCAGTATACAAAACCGGGGGCTTACAAGTCTTGGGTAAACCTGTGATGAAATCCATACCAATCTCATCCCACTTCCATTCCGGTACCTTCAACGATTGTAGCGCTCCTGCTGGTCGTTGGTGCTCTACCTTGACTCGCTAGCAAACATCACAAAGTGCCACATACTCTGCGATCTCAGGTCTCATACTGGGACATCATACTTGAGATCCTGATACATCTTGGTACTTCCAGGATGAATAGAATAATGAGATTCATGTGGCTCTGACAATATAAGCTTCTTGAGTTCTGGCTGATCTGGTACAACCAACTTCTCATGTAACCATATAACACCATTCTCATCCTCATATAACACCATTCTTATCCTCAGTGAATCCTATGGCTTTTCCTTTCTTCATGTTGAGCTTGATCTCTTTGACGTTAGCATCACCTTTCTGAGCTTCCTTGATTTGATCTTCCAATGTGGGTCTCACTTCTAGACTAGTCGCATACCCTTCAGGTACTATCTCTAAACTCAACCTTTCAAACTCACGGTAAAGGGACAACTGATTATTCTTGACTTCCATGCTGTTGTAGTAAACTTTCCTGCTCAAGGCGTCAGCAACAACATTAGCCTTACCTGGATGGTAGTGGATCACAATGTCATAATCCTTTATCAACTCTAACCATCTTCTTTGTCTTAAGTTCAAATCATGCTGAGTGAAAATATACTTAGACTTTTGTGATCGGTGTACACCTCACATCAATTGCCTACAAGGTAATGTCTCCATATCTTCAATACATGTACCACTGCAGCAAGCTCCAAATCATGAGTTGGATAATTCTCCTCATGGGGGCATAACTGTCTTGATGCATAGGCGACAACCTTGCCTTCTTGCATCAGAACACAACTAAGTCCTGTACGAGAGGCATTACAGCAGATATCAAACCCCTGGTGTATATCTGGTGATACTAACACTGGTGCTGATGTCAAACTCTTCTTCAAGGCTTCAAAGCTACGTTGGCACTCTGAGGTCCACATAAATTTCTTCTCCTTCTTCAACAATTGTGTCAATGGACGAGCAACTTTGGAGAAACCTTCTATGAACCTTCTGTAATGTCCTGCCATACCACGGAAACTGCGAACTTGTGTCACGGTCTTGGGTGGCTACCAATTGATAACTGTACTCACCTTCTTTGGATCGACTGCAACTCCAACCGCAGTCACAAAATGTCCAAGCAATTCAACCTCTTTTATCCAAAACTCACACTTGCTGAACTTGGCATATAACTGATGCTCCCTTAGCTTTTCTAACACAAGCCTTAAATTATTCTCATGCTCTTTTTCATTCTCGGAGTAGATGAGAATGTCATCAATGAAAACAACAACAAACTTATCCAAATATTCCATGAATACCTTATTCATCATGTTCATGAAATAAGCAAGGGCATTTGTCAATCCAAAGGACATAACTGTAAACTCCTCGAGTCCATATCTGGTAGAAAATGCAGTCTTCGGGATATCCTCTGACCTGATCCTAAGCTGATGATACCTGGATCTAAGATCAATCTTGGAGAAAACTTACTCCTTTCATCTTGTCAAAGAGATCATGAATCTGCGGCAAAGGATACTTGTTCTTAATGGTCACATCATTTAAGCTGATGTAATCAATACACATTCTCTTGGTTCCATCTTTCTTCTCGACGAAAATAACTAGGGCTCCCCAGGGTGATGAACCAGGTCTGACATAAAATTTCTCTTGCAACTCCTGTATTTGCTTCTTTTTAGCTAGCTCATTTGCTGCCATACGATATGGTCGCTTGGATATAGGTGATGTGCCTGGAACTAGATCAATGACAAACTCAATGTCCCTATGTGGTGGCATGCCTGGTAACTCTTCCGGGAAGACATTTGGATATTCTCTAACAATAGGTACCTTCTGTAGCTCAGAAACTTCCATGTGGTGCACTAGGGCTCCGTTCCAAGGGGGATTAATTATGGCTTTGAATTTGACTTTCTCTCCTTTAGAGTTTTCTAAGGTGATAGATCTACTTCCACAATCTAGCACTGCCTTGCTGCTGTGCAACCAATCCATCCCTAGGATAACATCAAGCTAAGGTGTATCTAACATAATCAGGTTGGCAAAGAACTCTACACCCTCTATTTGAATCTTCACTATAGGACAACCAGTCTGGGTTCTCATCTCTGATCGTGGTGTTTGAATAAGCAAAGAACACTTAAGAGGAATAGTAGGAAACTTATGCTGAGAAGCAAAAGATCGAGAAAAAAAACGAATGCGAAGCTCCAGAATCCAATAAAACGGTTGCAGGTATTGAGTTAACCAGGAACTTACCTAGAACAACGTCCGTAGAGGTCTAAGCTTCCTCTGCAGTGACATGGTTCACACGTCCCCTGATGATGGTCTGCTGATTTGCTCGTGCAGTTTGTTGTGCTGCTCCTGGTGCTGGTGTCTTGACTGGTGTGTTTCCCAAGTTTAACTTCACTCGAGTAATGTTCTTGGGATGAGGATAAGTGTTGGCAAGGTGACTAGCGTCTTTGCAGTTGTAGCAACGACGAATGAATGATTAACTTCCTTGACCTTGCACGGACTGAGTGGGAGTAGCCTGACGAGGTGTCTCAGTTGCTGGAAGTGGTGTCTGTGGAATAGTTCAGAACTGTGGAGCAGCTGGCGGACGGCTGTTGTACTGCTGGAATGCTCCACGTGGCCTCTAGCTTGGACCACTTGCTTGCTGGTTCATCTTGCACTTGCGATCACCAAGCTTCCTGCGTTCTTCTTCTAACAGCAAGGTCTTGTTCACAAGGCTCTGGAAACTGCTAAAGTCATGAGCAACAAGTCCCACCTGTCCCACCTTTAGACCAAAATTGAGACCTTTCAAGAAATGCCTCTAGCGATTTGCATCTCTAGCAACATCTTTGGGTGCATAGCGGGCAAGAGAAGTGAACTGAGCCAGGTACTGTTGCACTGTCTTGTTATACTGCTGAAGGGTATGGAATTCTTCCTTCTTCAGCTCCTGGATGCCAGTAGGGACATAGTAATCACGAAAAACTGTACGGAAATCCTTAAAAGTCAAGGCTTCAGGGTCATCCAAGCCTCCCTAAGGTTCTCATACCAGTCTAGGGCAGCTCCTTCCAACTGTTGGACAGTGAAACAAACTTTCTCTCCATCTGAGCACTGAGTGACCTCCAGTTTGCGTTCCATGGTACGAATCCAGTCTTCTACATCAAGCGGAGTACCTATTCGCATGAAGGTTGGTGGCTTGGTATGCAGAAACTCGAACATCTTGCTCTGTTGAGGTGGAGCTCCTTGGGGTTGTTGTTGCGGTTGTCGCTGTTGGTTCTGAAGTTGTTGCATCATCATCCTCATGAGCTCAGTCTGGAACTGCATGAAGACTTCAAAGTTCTGCTGGTTCACTTGGGGTGCTTGAGATGGTTGCTGACTAGTGGTGCGGGCATCGTTGTTCTCATTCTTTCCATTATGACCTCCAGTCCGAGTGTTCACCATCTGTTCAACATATGGCTGGTTAGAAAAGGTGCTAAGGAGAAAAGAACAGCTCTAAGAAAAGGCGACTAAAAGGGGTAGACTAAGCATCTTGACAAAACATACATACGACTGTTAAGGAGTCGGAGGGCTATAAATAGACCATACGACAAGCCGGAAGAACCAAGAACTAAAAACAAGCAACGCTTCTAGCACACAAGCTTAACGTCTTACTAACGTGAGCTAATAACTCAAGGCAAAGCGGGGCAAGGACAAAAACCACTTCTAGAACTAAATCCTGGTTCGCGACGAAGCTTCTTGAAGACTCCAATGCAATGCTAGTGTAGATCCTCCTTCCATGGCTGACGATACAAATTAAAACAGATAGAAGGATATTCGAGAGTGAGAGAAGGCTAGAAAGAGTAAGGAAAGAAAGAGCAAGTTACATTGGTTTGTGTTTCATGAAAACAGTTTTGAAAAAGATCAGACTATCTAAGGCTACGGCCTAAAGTCGACGAGGCTCTGATACCAACTATGTGGGGACCCAAAATAGGACCTCCTGTGTATAAGTGCTAGTCCAGGATCAAGCTAGCACACACAGACACAAAGATAATATCACAGTAACCATCATGCATGAAACCTAATATTTATTAATAAAGCGACTGTGATAAGCCTTATGGCTAGAGTTTGCATTTATTTATGCTAAGAAGGGCCTAAGGAAAATAATAAAATAGCAACGAAAAATAAGATAAATGCGTAGTAGTTCCGTTCAACCTGCCACAGGCAGTCAACTGGGACACGCGGCCTACTCCTCATCTTCAGCAGCAAACTCCTCAGGAAACAGCGGAAACCTTTCTTCTGGAATTGGGGGAATTGCAAGGTGAGTACATGGAATACTCAGCAAGTACACGTAAATATGCATATGCACGGCTGACAATAAAGGCAATGGCTATTTTGCATAACACAGCAATTTGCAGTTATAAACAATTTAGAAATAGAGATTTAAAACTACATTTATAAATAACGGGTGTTACCAACCAATAATCCACACAGGATCTATCCACACAGGACCATTTAGCTATATTCATTAACCTGCACACAGATCATTTCCAGTTTTCGCAAACTACCCCTCATAAGATAGCACCGAGAATGTCCATGACCGAGGACGTGGCTATTCGAATAGCTTAATTTAACAATCTGTAGAGGTTGTACAGCTTGACCCACAAGATACATCGTCCTTTTAACGGCCATACGCAAATATCACACTTCAGGTTGTGTGCAGCCAGGGAGTCTGTAACAAGGCTTTTTAGAAATTTCACCCCAACACTACCTTCCCCCACGAGACACCTTTCCCTCACACAGACATGAAAGTACTCATGGCTAACCTAAACTCCTATCATCTAGCCACCTGGGCTGGCAGTGCCAAGACTTGGAATCCTACTAGACCATGTTCTTCCCATGAGAACATGTGGTTGCATGTTAGGCTGGGATCAATGACTTATGAAGTGAAGTCTTTAATTGACCGAGGCAACTTACCAAACTACATTAGCACACAGCTCAGCAGTAGGCTCACACAGAGACCATACCCGATAATGATAACATAGATACATTACCGCCTAACTAGGTTCACACAGAACCACCCATCACCCCAGTCCAAATCATTTTATCCGCCCGTTCTTTACTACACGGGACAACACATGCTATCGGAAGGATAGCACACAGCCACACAGTTTTCATCAAATCAGTTATAAGTATATGATTAATCAAAATTATATTTTTCTTGTAAAACAACTTTGAGCGGGGCAAAGCATAACTACTCTACCTTGAGTTGAGCCCAATGTTCAACTCACAGAGACTAGGGTGACAATGTATACCAGGTAATCAACAGTTATCAAAGGTAGGGTATAAAAATAATTAGGTCACACTACCCATCGATAGTTTATAAATAAATAATGCATGTGTTGAAAACAAAATATTTTATAAAATGGGATCAATATGTTCAATGAGTGCACTTGCCTTGCTCCCATTACTGCCCTTGCACTGCGTCTTCAGAAGCGAACTGCTCTTCTGCTCCAACGTCTACACGATCGCAAACGAGAAACAAATAAAGAAAAAAAGCTAAGTAAATAACATCAAATGAAATGACCAACTAAACCAGGAGGTAGAGCTCGATTTTAGAGAAATTTAGGAAGAAGAACGGATCGAATCGGAGTTCAAACGGAAAAGTTACGATCTCTGGAAGTTTGAATTAAGAGAAAATCCGAGGATAAAAGAAAAAGAAATATTCTGAGAATATTTTCTGGATATTTAATTATGGAATAGAATTATTTTTGAATAAGAAAATATGGTGGAGCCCACTGGACAGTGGCTAGGTGTATGACGGACTTGGTGTATGGTGGACCGGCTGATGTGGTTGCCCATGTGGCGACACATGGCGACAAATGGTGATGACGTGGCACTGATGTGGAGATCTAGGGCTGACGTTGCAAAACTGAGTTTATGCAGATCTAACGGCTGAGATTGAATCTAGGAATTTGGATGGCTCGGATTATTTGGGTATTTTAGACTGCGGGTCCCACATGTCAATGTCACCTAGGAACGAAAAGAAGAAGGAGCAGCAACTCCACTCGGCACAGCCATGGCTGGACCGGCGGTGTTGGCGGCGGTGTTCATCGGGACAACGCAAAGCTGCAGCGGTGAGCGACGCGGGAACAAGGAGATGGAGGGGCAGCTTGTGGCGCGGCATGGTGCTCTGGGACGGCGTGGTGATGGCGCCCGAGCTCGCCAGACTTGGCGAAGAGAGAGAATTGGTGGCGGTGTGAGAAGGAGGTGATGTGACCGTGGCGTGGCTCGCGCAGCGACGGCGCAGTGCAACAAACGGCGACGGCGCGGTGGCAGAAGAGGTGGTGGCTCGGAAAAAGAAAAAGGGCGGTGGCTGCGGTATTTATAGAGGAGGATGGTGCTGGGATTAGGGCACATGCGCGGCGCCGATTTAAGGCAAGGCGGCGGAGTTGGATGGAAAGCGGCAGCGACGATGGAAGGCGGCAGCGGCACAGCTCGGCTCACGGCGCGGCGGCGGTATAGATGGAAGGTTGCGGCATTCGTGGGCGGTAGCGGCATCAGTGTGGGCTGGTGTTGGTTGGTGGCGGCGTGGGCTGGCGAGTGTAAAGAGAAGGCCGGGCTAAGGGCGGCATGGGCTCAGGGCTTAGCCTCCCCAGCCTGCAGCTAGGGAGTGAGAGAGCGAGGAGAGGGAGGCCGGAGGTTGAAGAAGGTGGAGGGAAAAGGAAAAAGGAAGACAGGGAGGGGCTTCTCTGAAAAAGAAACAGGATAGAGAAAGAGAGGAAGGAAAATAGGATAGGGACTTTTCTGGAAAATTCCAAATATAAAGTACTCAGAATTTTTGGAGGATTTGAAGTTGGAATTTAGTGGACTTGGGTGGAATTTGAATTAGAAAAGAGCTCCATATCCGAAATTCAAATTAAATCCAAATAAACTCCAATTGAAATATGACAAAGCCAACGATGTAATTAATTAATTAATAACATTAAAACCTTTTTATTTAACGAAATTTTCATTAAGTTATTTTAGACCGTTAAACCAAATGTGAATTTTCGCAATCAGACGAAAAGAATGGAAAGCGAAAAATCAGGACGTGACCTAATGCTTTTATAAATACTAGTAACATGGCTCTACATTATAACGGTGTGACCCATATAGTTAGGGATAGGATAGGAGGATGGTTGAAAATAAAGCATCGGATCCAATTGTTACACGCACACGGAGTGTACAGATGGGGTGCGCATGGTGGGAGAAGGGGATGAAAAGAGGACAACTCTATTTTTCTATTTTTACAGTGGTAAAGATGTTTGGAGCACCGGACAGTTAAGCTTGCCTTGGAAAATAATTTCATTACAGTTTTAAGAACAAATGTTGATGTTCAAGTTGCATCCATGCACCAAAAGTTGTATTATTGAACTGTTGTTAAATTACAAAGACCTCGGGTGTATATATTTATACCCATAGGCCACACTAAGTCCAACTCCATTACAATCAGCTCATACTAGCATTCTTATCCCTAATTATAGAAACTATTACAAACTCCGACACTCACACGACTTACATCACCTAAAACACACCCAGAGTCTGATTCTAACATGACTCCATCGGCCCGAGTTTCTACATTTTGAAACATCAAATACGATACATTTTCGTTATTCAGGAACATTACCAAAAATCTTGAACAACCCTTCTAACTGACTCAACCAATTATCACGGCGTGAAATCTCCTTTAACTCGGTCTTTGACTAACGAAAATTACAAAATTTTGCTGTTAACAGGTATCCGTGCACTTGCAGATTTATCTGTGACGCATCAAATACCAACAACGCTGCATTGCCATGGCCGCCTCACCAGGTTCCGTTGGCCCCAGTTCCTTCTGCCACTGGAAGTAGTCGCGGAGAGGTCCCTACCAGCCCTGATGTGCTGCCTTCACTGCTACCGCTTCCACTTGGGGAAGCAGCCACTAATATCCACCACCTACACCGCCTCTCACCAAAACAATGCACCACCGCGCTGTGAGATCGATACCATATACCACTGTTGCCCATGAGAAACAAGATTTCGTCTTTGTTTCGATCATTTGCTCGATTGCTTGTTGCTTCAATCCTTGTGATCCTCTTCTGATCTAATCTGGGTAATAAGTATGATTTTGTGTCTGAGTCGAAGTTCAACCCAACCCCTATTCCGTGTTGAACTTGATATCTTCCTGTGTCCGTCTTTGTCCTCATCGACACACCATTTCCGAGGCGAAGTTATCTCCGATTCTGATAGTTAGGTTCAATCCCAAACTGACTCTGACATGGACACTGTTGTAGCAGGAGGTAAACACCTTCCTCCTCCTCCAGTCAAAACACCAAGGGAAAGGAGATCTTGAGAACACTAAGTGTTTAAACTTGGAAAACACCACTTGAGTGGAAAAACACCACTTGAGTGGGAAAACACTACCCGAGTGGGAAAACACTACTCGAGTGGGAAAATATTACTTGAGTGGGAAAACACTACTTAACACTACTCGAGATGACAAAGTTCTATTCGAGTAAACTAAGCTGATACTATCTGAATAGATTTTTACTTGTGGCAGTTAAAGTCTAAGGGGTCAGCAGGTGGAAAGGAGTGTTCGAGCCCTTGTTATGGAAAAGGCATTTGACCAAGGAGCTCGAGGGAAAACACCACTTGAGCAAGGAAAATACCATAAGAAAATTCCATGGGGACCACTCTCAACCACTTCTAGCTAGCACTAAAAGACCTTAAAGACCCCCAAGATGTACAGAAATGCCCCTAGAGTTGCTGACCTGGCAAGGGCATTCTGGTAAACTCACAAGGACCCATAGAGGAAAAGTTGTAATCTCACGTGTACGGCTATGGGCTATATAAGCCTGGCAAAATCCTGTAGTGGGATGGGACATAATTAATAGAGAAATACCATTCACTAATACCTTGCATTTTGTGTTTGAGCTCGGTCTTATGATAGGCTGGGAAACGTACTTTACCGCCTATCCCTGAACTTGTCAGTGACCTAAGATCACGACAGTGGTGCCGTCCGTGGGGAGGTAAAGTCTCCTTGGAGTGGGCTCGAATAATAAATGCAACATTCTCAACAACAAAAGACCACACCAGTTCGATACACAGACACTTTTGTGAGCGCGGCAGCAACACTCGAAAAGGAGTGGGCAGAAATGATTGGACAATCCTAAGAAGTTGAGGTGAACAGAACAGGGCCTAAAAAAAGAACCGCTTAACAAGCAACAGCTGTGGAAAGAACAATCGAAGCAAGGGAAACTCCAAATGAGGTGGAACTTTGCCGACATGGTGCAGGTGCAAGGGGCTATTATAGTGAGTCGAGAACAGTACAATGGGTTGCAGAGAAAATTGCAAAGGCTACAAGCTTTGCATAATCAGGCAATGGGGGAAGGAGGATCCGATGGTCGGACGGAAACACAAGGGCTAACGGAACTCGACCGGATCAGGCAGAGGAAAACACTCAGGAAGAAGACACTCGAGAGGGAAACGCTCAAGCATAAAATATCCAAACTACCAGGACGATACAGAAAACTTCCCAAACCCGTATTCCCCAAATCCAAATTCCTCAAACCCATCAACCAATGTCCATTTTTAGCACAACGATCGCTAAAACCACCGAGAACATCTTGAACAAGCTGGGGGGAAGGAGTTGGTATGAAAGGGGGAGAATCGACTTCGTTGTTTTTTCCGCTATCGTCAACTCGAACATCCTGTAGGACAATATATTTTTTTCAACTCCAGAATTTCGAGGGATCTCGATTGGAGATTGAGTCGCCATAGTCCCCAAGTCCTTGTCAGCTCAAATGGGGCTGCTCGAGGTAGTAGTCTTGGGGGCGTCAACGTCCAAGGGAGCAATGCCGCTAGCCGAAGTGGTAAAGCTAGCGTCGACTCGAAGAGGGGTGGCATGCAAAAGAGGAACATTGATTTGAATCTCACCGTCATCCAAGTCATCATCGCTGTCAACGACAATTGAACACGCTTCAAGCTCGGTTCGTGGGGGGAGCCGCTCAAAACGGTTTTTCTCTTAAATCCGCTCAAAGCATCTTGAGGAGGGGCTGCAGCCTCAGAAGAGGAGAACTCATCCATTGCTCGAGTCATCGTCGCTGCTCAAACTGTCTTCGTAATTTTCATCATTTTCTTCGTTGACCTCTTTCTCTTCATTTTCTTCAATATCAACCTCATCGCCGTCAGGCAATGGTTCCTTCGCTTTTCTTTTTCTCTTTTTCTCCAGCTTGGGAACTTGCCCGGGGTGAACTCGAGCAGGAATATCGGCGGTCAATGCGAGAAACACCCAATTGTGCCTTTTCCCATTCTGCAGTGTCAAGTACTTCAAGTACTCCTCTTTAGTGAAAGGCCCTATCAATCTTCGGCAAGGCCGAACAATATCTTTCAGAATTGAATCTGAAACAAACAATAGACAAATATAAGGTGTTTTTAAGAAAAAAAGGGGAAAATACGAAAAGAGTTTAAAACAGCGTGACTTACAATCAGAAGAAACGACGTAGCTCCTTTGGGAAGTGCATCAAGGCTAAGAGACCAGCCAAACAAAAGAGGCTGGATACTGAGGCAGGCGAATTCCTCAACCAAATCCCGAACTCTAAACTTCAAAACGAGTTCTTCAACTTGAGAGCGGATAGCAGTAAAGTCAGAGGAGAGAGCAACAGAGGGTTCAGAGACAACTTTCGGAGTCTTGCAAGAAAAAGAAAAAGGACAATCCTTCTCGACATACAGGGTGGCTGGAATTTGGAGGTAGAACAATTTTTACTGCCACTTGTTTCCCCGTTTAGTTCAGCTGGCCGAAACAACAGGCCAAGGACAACCACGGTTCGAGCGAGGAGAAAAATTGATGCAACCAAACTTGGAATTTTGCTTGGTATAATGCCTGGTGTTGTGGGAATATGCGAAATCCTGCCCATGGGGAGTTCCACCGCAGCTGCGAACAATCCATTCGAAGACACCTAGCCGCACGATGGCATTAGGTGTGAGTTGTGGAAATTCAAGCCCATATAACTTGAGAACATCAACAAGGAAAGGGCATCAAAAAAAATCTTCGAACACAAGGGTGTACCCAGGCCTCAGAGAAGGATTCGACTTACCAACCGATCGAATGGTAACATTCCGACCAGAAATAGATCCATTTGAAACAAGATTATCTAAATCGTTGTCCTTGATGGACGAAGGACCTAATCCAGAAGAGTTTTTTTTCCGACTTTTCGGATTTTCTGGACTTGCTTTTGCCAGCTAACTTTTTCATGTCTTTCCCCATATCAAAGGAAAAAGGGATTCGAGCGAAAGGTGAATCAAGTTGAAAAATGCTAACTCGAACACAACTAGAGCTCGACTTAGATGTATTCAAACCAGGCTAGAATACAAGCGAGAGCGGAGGAGTAGCTACTTGAAAGCGACCCCTCAACCCTTATATAGCGTAGGAGGTAAACACCATCCTTCTCATCTGGTCAAAACACCAAGGGAAAGGAGATCTTGACAACACTAAGTGTTTAAACGTGGAAAACATCACTTGAGTGGGAAAATACTACTTGAGTGGGAAAATACCACTTGAGTGGGAAAACACTACTTGATTGGGAAAACACTACTCGAGTGGGAAAATACTACTTGAGTGGGAAAACACTACTTAACACTACTTGAGATGACAAAGTTATATTCGAGTAAACTTAGCTGATACTGCTTGAATGGATTTTTACTTGTGGCAGGTAAAGTCTAAGAGGTTAGCATGTGGAAAAGAGTGTTCGAGCCCTTGGAATGGAAAAGACATTTGACCATGGAGGTCGAGGGAAAACACCACTCGAGCAAGGAAGATACCATAAGAAGATTCCATGGGAACCACTCTCAACCGCTTCTACCGGCTGGCGCTAAAAGCCCTTAAATACCCCCAAGATGTACTGAAATGCCCCTAGGGTTGCCGACCTGGCAAGGGCATTATGGTAAACTAACAAGGACCCGTAGGGGCAACGTTGTAATCTCACGTGTACGGTTGTGGGCTATATAAGCTTGCTAAAATCCTGTACTGGGATGGGACATAATTAATAGACAAATATCATTCACTAATACCTTGCATTTTGTGTTTGAGCTCATTCTTACGATAGGCAGGGAAAACGTACTTTCCCGCCTATCCCTGAACTTGTCAGTGACATAAGGTCACGATAGACTCCTTGCACAACGAACCTTAGGAAAACATCATGCATGATCCCAAATCCTTGGTTTGTATTGACGTAAAACACGGTGGCTTGAGAGATTTGCTTTACTCTAGTGTAGGTTCAAGGCTTGCTTTCGGGTTCTAGGGCATGCCAGTTGATTTGATCGTACAATCAACAAGATTAACCATGCAAATATTATTAGGCAATGATAGCCGATCGGCTAGAAAGCTGATATCGTATCGTAATGTAACCTAGCCGATGCAATACACGGTGAATCGGTTGTAGGACATATTTATAATTATAAGTAAACCCTAAACTTGGTTCATCGGCTGTAAAGATCAAAATTTCATAATCTATGAATCAAGATCACTTTAAAAATCAGCAATTGGGATAGATTAGACTTAATCGAGACAATATAAACTGCCTAGATCACAAGTAACATAAATTGACCATTACGTGTGTTCATGTCATAGGCGGTGTCCAAATTTAAGCACATATCGCCTATAACTCCGATACTACGTTACACTAGGATATCATCTTGTCTTAAATATATCAAACTAACATAAGTCAAATTGATAATGAGCTTGATATATTTACATTAGTTGAGATCCTGATATAAGGGGCAGATACAATATGTTAAACAAGACATAAATCCATGTAAAACAACAATACGAAGTAAGATCGGTTGAAACTCCGATACTATTCTTATTAATAACCATGAAGCAGGCTAGAGATTATGGTTCTAAACACGACTTAGTAGATCAAACTTAAATGATGCAGCACTAAGTATGAAGAGAAACATAGTATCTAAACAATCAAGCCTATGATTATATTTTCGGGATGGTAGATGCATTAAATAATTCTAAGTCAACAAGATGATCTAGCTGTTATCGACAAAACCCTAAATAGATGTAAGCCGATACGAATAGAATACATTGTCAATCTAGATTATAAAACGTATATGATAACTCGGTGATTCATGAAAACAAGATTAGAGTGTCATGAAGATGTTAGCACTAATACCGATAACACAAACCGCCATAACAAGTTTTACCTTTTGTCAAAGATCGAAACTGATGCAGCTCGACTCGATAGCAGGAACTCGTCGAAACAGAATAACAAAAAGGATGGCGATGCGCCGAGATTGTATTGAACTGATGTTAATAATTTACAAGACCTCGGGCCTATATTTATACTCGAACATACAAACTTATCCATAATGGACATGACTCATGCTTTCCTAATACAACTCTAACCGACGAAAAAGCCCCTTAGGCGGACTCTTACCGAAAATGTCTATAAGGAAATTACATAAAATCCTAATTAATAGATATAATTACCTATCTTGGAATCTATCCATGCCCGGTGACATTATTGAAGCCCTTTATTCAAATCTGACATTGATTATGTAATCGATCTTGCCACCATCGGCTCTATTGGCAAACCATGTTAAACTCGGTGTTGGCCGATACAGACTCCCAGCCCGTGCGCACTCTGTTTCCAAGATTTCCACATATCTTCAAATCCACTCCGGATTAGATCTCGATTCCGATTCATATGATTACCAAATTCCATCGTCAACACATGCCCCCCTATTCTGAAGTATTATATAATGCAACAGAATTATCTCATCAATCCCGCAAATATCTAGGGCTTTCTCTCTTGACCATTAACTGCTCTCCTTTGAAATAGAACCGCTCCTCTAGAAATTTCACGGCGTTAACTTCACTTTTCATCGGTTTAGCCACGCGACCTTTCTCTCGAAGCTCCAGCGACTTCTTCGGTGCTCCGGTGATCCCAGCGGCAACTCCGACCTCCAGCAGCAAACTCCTTCGCTTCACTCCATGGCGACTTCGTTGGAACCAACCTCTCCAAGCCAGACAACCCCGACTGAGTTTCCCGAGGTAAACTTTTCTTCACCATATCGGCTCATACCTAGATCTTTACGTTCCCCTTTTTTTCTGTTGTATTTTCATCCTTGATTTTGATCTCCTTCCTCTTTATCTGTAGCACCTATAACATCAAATAGCCATCTCAAGCCTAAAAGAGCCAAACCTTTTTTACTTGGGTCCGTGGGTGATATAGATCCAACATGGCTCATCAACACCGAAACCAATAGAATCCCCTTTTGGCAAACCAATTCAGACTTAGCTCACCAGGCAGGAAGTCTCAGATCATGGCCTTCTCAGGTTGGTGGATGGAAGGATTGGTATAAAGGAATAGCAACTAGCAAACAAACTCATTGGGATGAATTAGAGATCTCCCAATGCCTTTCTCTATCTTTATCCGACATGAAGAAAGATGAACCCATGCTTTCAGCTGCCAGCTATTTCTGGTTAGATTCAGTAAATGCTTTTATGTTCAATCCTGGGCCAATGACAGTTACCCTCTTGGACATAGTCATGATTACTGGCCTTGACATCACTCCATCAGCTAATCCTATCAGTCTCAAGGTCAAGTGTGATCATAAATTCAAAACCAAGAACGTCGGAGGGTGGTCAGGATACATTTGTGCAAATATGGGAACAGGCCCCGTAACCCAGAGAGAACATGTACCTTTTCGTATGATGTGGTTGGACAAATTTGTCTTCTCTGGTTCAACATGCGGCCCCACAGCCAACTGGTAACACCTGGCCGAAGCTCTTGCCTCCAAAAAGTCAATTCCCTTGGGAAAATATCTTCTAGGAGCACTGTATCAAATGATGAGTCAAACATTGGCTAGACTCTTGACAACTAGCAATGTTACTCTTGGTGGTCCTTGGTGGCTAGTACAACTTTGGCTCAACTTGTACACCTTTAAAGCAGCTCACAGACCTAATCTCTTAGAGTCAAGTTTCCCATCTTTGGCCGATTCTGATAGTGAAGAAGCTGAAACACGCCGATGCATGTCCTATGGAGAAGCGTCTGTATACCCTGGTTCAGGACCATCAGCCGATCACTTTCAGAACTGGTTCTGCAACTTTTATGATGGTTTTCCAAGAGATACCAAAGTTTGGTTCGCTTATGAAGATTTCCCCATGTATGCGCTGCCATCCGATTTCAGACTCAATGAAATCAATGAAGAGAGATTTGAAAAACACAGAGAAATCTTTACGACGGCTATCTCACATTTATCCTTCCTGTTGGTATATCTCAAGGCAGAAATATCCAAGTCTGATACGAATTTTACCAGTCGATGATTGCAGCCAGACAATTGGGTATGGGTCAACTTCCAACTGGCCTATATTTTGCTGACAAAATCCAACGAAGGGAGCATTGTACCATCGACTCTATTTATGGAGAAACTCTTGAATATTGAGGGTCCTCTACTTGGCACCATTGATCGTGTTAACCTTATCCTTTTGAGAAGTGTTCTCTTTGATCGGTGGTGATCAGAGTGGAAGAAACATATTTTCCACTTATCGGCTCAAATGTACCTGACGAAGATACTACCCAATCTAAATCCTCAAGTGAGTTACCTTCGTTAATATTTTCAATATATCCTGATGGCAATACATTTTCTAACACTGAGAATTCCTTATTATATTTTCAGGCATCTGATTCATCTCCTCCTCACGTCAGCCAAAGTGGTCAACCAATACAATATGCCCTAGCTATTCTCCCAAACAATGCTGGCTAGTACCATCCATCATCGGCTACCATACCCCCAAGATCACTTCACTCCTTCAAGGGCAAATCAGAGAGCCGATCACAGGCAAATGAAAAGCAGTAAAGAAAGCTACAGGAAAATCTACCGTGGCCAAGAAAAAAAACATCGGCTGATGAGGACCTCCCTCCTATTGATCCCGATGTAGAAGAATATCTTAAGGAGGCAGAAATGGAAGAAGAAATTGATGAAGGTGCTACGAATGTCAGTGACACAGAAGAAACTCCATCCGACACTTCTCAGGTAGTCAAACCAACTTCTCTCACTTCAACTCCCTCAAGTCCACATAAAACTACTGTCGCTACCAAGGTATTTATCCAATTCTACATTTACACAAACACCTCATATAATCTCACTACAATTCTTTCTTTATGTTTCTCAGCCGCAGAAACCATCGGCTATAGTCAAATATAGCAAACGTGCAGCAAAAATTCCAACTCCTCCACTTTCACCCATTCTCTGAGTTTGTATTTCTTCTCTTTATATTGATTTTAGCTGATTAAATCATATACTTAACTTTTCTTTTCAACCTTTTCAGCCTACAATTCATCAATCACCTCCTCATTAGCCAGCATCCAGTGAACACTCTCCATCAGCTGTTGGGAGTCATAATGCAGACTTTAGCCGATATGTTCTCATTTGACATAAGGTAATTCTTAGATGAGGATGATGAAGATATCTCAAGCAAGATCAAATCTCCTATTCCAGAAGAACAAAAACAATACTGACTGACATCTCCAATCGGCTAGAAGCTTCTTTGGATGTCCTGGTAGCCGATTGTGGATCAATCTGAGAGATTTTATGAAATGCAAGGTCAGCTTCCTAAAGATCTTGTGGATGTCATCTCTCCAGCAGTCTATCTTGAGCAACATGGGTTCAAACTTCAGAGAGCTAAGCAAAGAATGACTGATTGGCTGTAACATCAAGGACTATAGACAATAATCCAAGTTAGCCAACAACAGCTTAATGATGAAAATACCAAATTGGATGAGTTAACTGCTGGTCCAGAACGAATCCAAAAAGATCTTCAAGCACTGAAGCAAGAAGAAGCCGATCTCCTAGCCCGACTAGAACAATGCCGCGTCAAGATCAAAGAATCAGAGCTACAATTAGCCGATATCCCCAAGGCCATCGAAGATCAAAAAGCAAAACTCAAGTCATCTGCCAAACATCTATCTTCTTTGAGCAAATCCCTCAAACCAATTCTAGGAATTGATGCTGCTGATGCTCAAATTATAGATGAAGTGGAACGAATTCGCCTGTGTGCAATTTCAGCAATCCAAAATTACTTGGGTTGATATAACAAACCAATACTCTCGAACAACTATTTTTGCTGTAATACATATATATTGTCCATCGAGCCGATTTGGTCTTGCTCTTAATATTTTGTAAAATTTGCATTTTAAATCCCAAAATTCATCCTTCATACCCCCAAGTTTCTATTAGGGAACATCATGCTCCAAACGTATAAAATGTCTAAGGGCGATAATTCATATCGGCCATCTAAAGGCGATGAAATCAACATCGGCTATCAACCATACATTGGCACAATTAGCCAATTATGAGCCAATCCAAACACTCGGGTAATATCTCTTCAAATAATTTTCATTAAGAGCTCTTCCAAAAACTTCTCCATCAAGTCCTTTGAACATATAAGCTACCTTCGAAACACATTTATGAATCCGAAAAGGTCCTTCTCAATTTGGTGACGAGTTACAAAATTTATTATCCCTTGTCCTTATCGACAACACTAACTTCCATACAAGTTCTTCTTCCTCAAAACAACTTCATGCCCATAAACCAGTTGATAAGGTGTAACTTGTATAGCACCATGACATGTCATCCGATAGGACCATAACACCTCAGCTAATATAGTATGCCACTTTTTTTTGGATATTTTGCAATATTTCTCTTGACCAACTTGATCAAACTCCTGTTAAATGCCTCAGCCTGCCGATTAGCTTGTGCATAATATGGTG
Organism: Oryza punctata; assembly: GCA_000573905.2. Classification (NCBI taxonomy): domain Eukaryota; kingdom Viridiplantae; phylum Streptophyta; class Magnoliopsida; order Poales; family Poaceae; genus Oryza; species Oryza punctata. The sequence continues at coordinate 18,980,464 of CM002493.2, read as the reverse complement.
AAGAATTCAACAACTTAATCTCCATACTATCAGCAAACTAAACAAACTAATCGAATACAAAAATAGACCCTTGATCAGTTGTGATTGTCTGTGGCAATCCAACTGGTATATGATATGTTCCTTCACAAATTTAATTGCATCTTTAGAATCCACCTTCTTGAGAAGAATAGCTTCAACCCACTTAGTAAAGTAATCCGTAGTTACCAATATAAACCCATGTCCTTTGCTCGATGGTGGATTGATTTGGCTGATCATATCGATTTCCCAACCTCTAAATGGTCACGGCTTGACAATGGGATTCATAGCCGATGCTGGTGCCCTTTGAATAGCTCCAAATTTCTGACAATCTTGAAAACCTTTATAGTATCTGAAGTAATCTTCCAACATCGTCAGTCAAAAATATCCAACTCTTCTAATCAGCCATCTCATCTTATGGGCTGATTGATGAGTACCACAAATTCCTTCATGCATCTCACACATGACAACCTTGGCTTCCTCTAGATTCAAACATTTTAACAGAATTCCACCGATTGTCTGATGGTAAAGATCATTGTCTAACAAAACATATTTAAGAGCTTTATATTTTAAATTCCTTGATGCCGATCTGGAAGGATCTTTTAGGTATTCAACAATCTCAAACGTCCACTCATCGGCTTGCATACATGCAACCTTGAAACTTGCCCCCCTAGGCGATATAATCACTAAGTCGATACCACATCCATGAGTACAAACCGAGCCATCGAAAAATAATGTCCACGGTACAATCTCGACATACTCAATCGAATCATTGCGATGCTCGACTATGAAATCGGCTATCGCTTGCCATTTAACTACCTTGGCCGATTCATATCTCAAGTCAAACTCTATCAAGGCAGAAATCCACTAACCAATTCTTCCTTTCAAAATAGGAGCCGATAACATATATTTCACCACATCAGCTTTACAAACTATCGTGCACTCATTGGAGAGTACATAATGCCTTAATTTTGTACTTGAAAAATATAAACACAAGCACAATTTCCCCACCAGTGTATATCTAGTCTCAGCATCCAAAAGTCTTCTACTAAATAAAATATAACTCGTTCTTTGCCCTCAACTTCCTGGATTAGGACCGAACCGATTATTTTTTGATCGGCTGATAAATACAGCTTAAAAGGAATACCTTTTTGTGGTGGAATAAGGATTGGAGGGTACTCAAATATTCCTTTATACTATCCAAAGCCTTCTATTGCTTCTCCCCCCAAACAAGTTCTTGATCGGCTTTCAACCTGAGTAATGGAGTGATCGGCTTGATTCTGCCAGACATGTTAGAATAAACCGCATTACAAAGTTGATTTTGCCAATCAAGGATTATAATTTTGTTTTGTCTTCTGGAGGTTTAATATTCTTGATAGCAGTAATACTTTTTTGAGGAATCTCAATCCCTCTTTCATGCACCAGAAATCCAAGGAACTGACCAGCCGATACACTAAAAGCACATTTGCTAGGGTTCATCCTTAATCCATATTTCCTTGCTCTTTCCAAAACTCATCTTAAATCGGCAATATGCTCGTCAACTTCTTTTGACTCGACAACCACATCATCAATGTAAATTTCAACCAACAAGCCGATGAGATCATGAAAGATATAATTCATTGCTATTTGATACGTGGCACTAGTACTGCTTAATCCAAAAGTCATAACAACCCACTCATACAAGCCGATTGCAACACGACACCTAAAAGCAATCTTGTGGATATCGTCTTCAGCCATAACAAATTGATTATATCTTGTATTGCCATCCATGAAACTGATAATCTTATATCCAGATGCTTCATCAACTAATGCCACACCCTGGATTTTCCCCTTCTAGCTCTAAATTCATAAAATAAATTTCCTAGAAGAAATTGTTCATTTAACCAGGAGCAAACAATAAATTAACAATGTGCGTAATTATCCGAATTGTTAGGGAGATGCTTCAAATCATTAACAGGATTTTCAGTGGAATATTCAGAGCAGAGGAAGTAATAATGTTAATTTAAAATGTCAGGTTTTGAATTAATAATTCTTTCCTTCCCCTCCTTTGGTCGTGAACCGTTCCCGGTTCACTCTCCCTGTGCGCGGTTCGTTGTATCCGCCGACCCCTTTTGTTGCCGCGGTTTCGTTCTGTATGACAAGCCAAGTCCTACTCCTATTCCGATTCAGTTTCTTTTTCCTTTCCCGAAAAGGCACCTCATTTGTTTCCCCCATCTTTCCTTTTTAGGTTTCCCTTCCTCTCGTATTGTTTTTCTTCCCCCCTTTGCCGAGCGCCACCCCCTCCCCTGGGTGGGCCCACCTAAAATTCAGCCCCTCCCCCTATTTAAGCCCCCCTTACCCCTCTTTTATTTTTGTTTTTCCCTGCCCTATCCCTAGCCGCCGCTGCCCTCGCTCGCGGCCGCCGCTAGCCGCCACCCCTCATCCCCGTCATCTTCTCCGGTGAGATCTCCCCTTCCCCGTGGCGTTCACCGGTATAGTTTACCCCTAGGGTTCCATCCATCTAATCTATCCGTTGTCATCGTCGTCTCCTTGTGCCGCCGCCTTACCGCGCTGCTGCGTCGCCTCGTCGCCGCTAGCCGCCATTGCCGTGACAACCCTGCCACGCCGTGCCGTGTCGCTGCCGCGGCCCTAGCGCCGCACGCTGTCGCTGCCCCGCCTGCCGGCTGCCGCGCTGCTATTTTTGCCACAGCCAAGCCGCTGTCGCCGCTTTGCCACACACGGTAGTCGTGCTGCCGACCCGTTACCGTGTCACTGCGGCTTCGCCGTGTTGCTTGCCGCGTCATTAGCCGCCTAAAACCCTAGCTACCTAGCATCCGCCTAGCCGTTGTCGGTTTACCGACCTCGCTACCGCCGCACCTAGCCATAGCTGTAGCCGTGCCCTCGCCGTGGTACGTATGCATTCACTAGCCGCTCGCTGCTTACGCTCGCGCGTAGTGTGGCGTAGTGTCATGTTGGTTTGGTCGTACCGAGTCGTTCTAAAACCCTAGAGCCATTCCGAGCCGCCGGTCCTGTTCGCCGGTTCGGTTGACCGTTTGCGTGGTCCCGTGCCACGGTAGGTTGACTCGTCGAGTCACTGACCCGTGAGGCTCGTTAACTGAAGTTTGTTTTTCGTTAACCTTGTCCGTTCGCTGGCGTTAAAGCATATCAATTAATTAAGGTTTTTCAGTTAATAGTAATTACATAGTTCATATTCTAAAATTCATATCTTAATCATCCGAGTTTCGTTTTAATCCATTCAAGTTTCGGCGGATTCGTTAAAACGTTTAGAATTCATAAAAATTGGTTCTTTTGCTGTTTCAGTAGACTTACTACTTGTATTGCTTGCATGATTTGGTTGTCGCATAGAATCCGGCAGTTCCGACGCTCCGGGTTATTACGAAGTGGTCGCCGAAGTTCCGTCAGTTCAAGAGCAAGGCAAGTCATGCTTATTCACTTGATCATATTGTACCTAAATTGCGAAGGTCTTATTTTTCTCTAAATATCGCATTGTTTTATAATGTCATCTATGGGCTTAATTTCCCGTTGTACTCAGCCGTATGTTCCAAATACCTTGTTCCTTTGATAGCTTGGGAAGTAATTTGTGTAGTTGCCAGGTTAAGACATGCTTAGTCCTGCTTAGAAACATTAGCACACTATTGGGATGACTAATGTACCACTATTATTTAATGATGGATATTTAATGGTAGCTGATGATGGTTAATCGTAAATGACTAATTGATTGGTCCAACGAAAACCTGATTAATGGTGGGTTGTGAGTACATGGTTTTGATGGTCGTACTCATGATGATTAAGGACCGGTTCGTGGGAAACCCTGGAAGAATTACCGTACTTTCCACAAGCTAGCATGGGCAATAGCTGGGCCCGTAGTGTAGCTTTTCTTAGCCGACGCATCCAGGCAAGGGTGGGCATGATGGAGTTGGGTCAGCGGGGGTTTACTCGTTGATCAGCTGCCGGATTCATCTAGGCACGAGAGGGGGCTGCCTGCCTTGGTTAAAAGGTGGGGGCGAAACCTGAGGTGTGGTGCGCGTGGTTAGTGAAGGCTGTGCGAAGGGCCTTTCACAGTTCGTTTCTAGTGTACCATGGTGGTACGCCGGCACACGGTAACGTGTTGTGGGGCTGTGTCTTGTGGCTACAGTTGTACACCTCTGATCAAAGTAAAACTATTCGAATAGCCGTGCTCGCGGTTATGGGCGATCAACCAGATTCACCGTGATTAGACATAATCCTAATAACATGATTTAATGGAACCGGTGCAGTTCAAGTGGTGGTTTGGGCCTGTCGCAACATGGTGTAGCGTTGGGCAGTGGTGATTTAATCTTGCTTAATTAACTCAACTATTTTACTGCATTGGACTATTGTTTTTAAATGCTTGTTTTATGCAATTCAACTCTTCAGCCTCCTTTGGAATTACTTGCATCATTTTTCCCCTATTCCGGTATGACTTGTTGAGTACAGTGGGTAGTACTCAGTCTTGCTTTATCATTCCCCACACCAGAGTTGGAGTACGCGTCAGAGGATGGCTTCTCCGAGGAGTAGGCCTGTCGCTGCCGTCGAGGATGCCCGTGGATTGGAGTCTCCACGCTACGAGCGTCTAGTTATCTAGCTTAGCTTGTTTATCTTTTCCGCTGCATTTATGTAAGATATTTTTGTGGTGTTTGTAAGACATGGATCTGTATATCGACTTTGTCGTTTGTGTACCCTGGCCGATCCTAGACAGGGATTTTAATACACATTCTGCCTGGAAGTTCGGGTTAGCGAAACTCTGGGCGTGACAACTAATAAATCAGCAATGGGCATGGGGTATTCATCTTGAGGAGTAGCTTTATTCAAATCTCTGAAATCAATGCAAACCCTAAGCTTGCCATTTTTCTTGATCACGGTACTATGTTTGAAATCCATTCAGCATACCGACATGGTCTGATAAAGTTAGCATAGTAGAGTCTTGTAATGGCGGCCTTGACAGCGTCATACATTTCAGCTTTGCATTTCATAGGAAGCTGATGTTCAACAATTGATCGGCTAAGTCCTGGCATTTCATAATATTCCCAGGCAAAACAATCTCTATATTCCTTTAATAGTTCTACTAATATATATCAACCTAGGCCTGTCACCTGGTCCAATATCTACTTTTTCCAACTCATCGGCCGACATGAATCCCTGTCCTAGCTTACCATCGAGATCGTCTACTGTGTCTTTTGAGCAGAAATTTGAACCCTCCACGGTGCCTTCAAAGCAATAATTGAGGCTCTTCATCTCCAGTTGGCTGTATATCATAATCAGACACTTTTAGATAATCTTCCTGCCAAATATTGCTGGATAAACAATCAACTCCTTCCATTCCCCAAATAGATAAATCGACACTACCTACATTGACTGACTTGTCGGCTGGCATGCCAAATATTGCCGGATCAACAATCAACTCCTTCCATTCCCCAAATAGATAAATCGACACGAGCTACATTGACTGACTTGTCGGCTGGCATGATTTCTATTTGGTGTCCCTACCACTGGATCAAACTCTGGTGCATGGTCGAAGGAATACAACAGTTGGCATGAATCCAATCTCTTCCCAGAAACAGACCGTAGGAACCCTTACCATCAATGACAAAGAACGTGGTAGGAATTGTCTTACTGCCAATGGTTAAGTCAACATTTAGAACTCCTTTAATTTCTGATGGATTCCCTCCAAAATCCTTCAGAACCATATTGGTTCTAATCAAGCATTATGTAGTCTTGCCTAACTTCCTTAAGGTAGCACATGACATCAAATTGACAGCTGCTCCTCCATCAACCAATATTTTCCACATCAACTTGCCATTTATAAATCTCTTGACATATAGTGGAATGAGATGTCGATGTCTAGTCCCTTCTGGTTTCTCAAATATAGCTTGTTGTGGTGATAACATCAACTTAGCCAATTGCTCTTCGTATATTTCCTCTGTAGCTTGTTCTGCACCATACTCGGCTGGTAATACAAAAACCATGTTTATTGAAGATGAGGCAACTGCTTTTCCCTTGTCTACTACAAGATTTTTGTTTTTTCTGCTTTGACCTCATCGGCTGGTACAACCTTGCTCTTGACGCGTCACTCCTTTCTTGTGCGTATCAGCCGATGCTTAATCTCTTCTTCTACTTGTATTTGCTCTCTATTTTTCATCCTCTGAACACGTCTCTCCTGATTGTTAGTAAAAAATCCAGATGGACACCATTGTGGTTTCCTGGTTCTTGATTTTTTCCCCAGACTCGTCTTCAAAGTAATCTTGATGAATCGGCCCAAGTCTTTGATGAACAGTTAATTTTCTCTGAGCCAGCCGATGCTCATTACTAACTTATCTGTTTGACCTTCCAATGTACTTTATGTGAGGATCACTACAACCAGGGCAATCCTCGATATATGGCAGCTTCATCTCTTCGTTCCAGGATAAATATAAAGAACTCACAACCCCATTATGGATCAAAGCATTCTCCATCGTTGTACTCATATGTCTCCTCTTCTTTCTGGTGTCTGGTCCGATATTTGTTGATCATGATAGCCGAATTGAATCTCCTTGCCTGATGCCTGCTTCTATCGGACCGTCTGCTATCAGCTCCTGTATGTACCATGTTTACTGGGAACGGATGTCCGTCAATTTTCATTGGCTTTTTGGCGTCATCGAACTTGATCCTACCTTGCTCTATAGCTATTTTGCAGTAATTCTCTATAGCTATAGAGAATCTGTTGCCTGCATATTTTGCAGTCATTGGTGCTATGTAATCCCGTATTGTGCATTTGCAATACTTTCTCCTCTTCAACTCTTCAGCTGATGGTATATCGACAGCTGAATTTATTTCTCTTGAAGAAGTAGATCGAAAATCCTATCAGCTCTGGAAATGTCAAAGTCATATCTCTCTTCTTTTCCAGAATTCCTAACCCATTGACATACCACTACTTTCTTGTTCCTAGCCCACTCAGCCGCATTGACTTCTGGGTCTTCATCTTCGGAGTCAGAAGCATAGTTGTAAACATTGTTAACATTGTTCGCTTTCTTGGCAAATTTTCTAGCCTCCTGGAAACGTGTCTCATGAGCCGATACCTTTTGAGCTAGATGTGTAGGCTCTCGAAATCTTGAGTAGAAAATCTTTCCCTTATCGGCGCAAACAATCCCTGAAAAGCTAAATCGGCCAACTGTGAATCGATCAAAGTTAGGCTATAACACCTATTCATTGTATCTCTGAATCTCTGGATATAGTCTGGAACGATTAATCCAATTTTTGCTTGATAGATGTTAAATCTGACAATTTCATCTCCTGAATCCCACTAAAGAAGTACTTGTGAAACTATTTTCCAGATCAACCCAACTCCTAATAGAATTTGTAAGGTAGAGAAGAAAACCAAATAAATGTCGATCCAGATAGTGACAATAGAAACAATCTAACTCTCAATGCTTCAGTAGCCGATGCTTCCCCACATTGTGCTAAAAATCGGCTAATGTGCTCGTAGGTTGACACATTATCTTGTCCCGAGAACTTTGAAAAATCTAGCACTTTGTATCGATTTGGCAATGACACTCGATCATAGTATTCAGGATATGGATACCGATACATGTTACCATTGTCCTTGGGTTTGAGTCCAAACTGTTCCCTCATCACACATCAATCATATCAGCCCAAGGTGGTTGTTGTATTCCTTCTCCATACTGCTACTGCAACTGCTCGTATTGGTTGAGTTGAGGTGGATATTGGAATTCTGGTGATCCTTCCAGCCGATATTGAACTCGTGGGGCGTGGGGCTGATATTGATAATTAAAACTCCCCCAAGACCTTGCTGGGGTGTATGATACTGGTTGTTCAGGGGCGGCTTGGGTATGTACTACTGGCCGATTGGTTGAGTTACTCCTTCGACTGCTGCAATGGTGGTTGTGGTACAACGGGTTGCAGTGTCGTAGGTATTTGAGGGAACGGCTCAGCAGTTGGCGGCTTCATCTTCAACATGTTGATCAATTGTTCAGGAGTAAAGCTGAGTTGAGCTCTGCCCCCCATGCATCGGCTGTTGTCTCGTCAATATTGTCGGAATAGGTAAGCTGGGTGCAGGAGCCGATGGGATTTGAGTTGGTACTAAAGCCGGTTGTTGTTTCCCGCCTATTTCAGTTTTCACGGTCCTATAACTATGGAAAGTATCTTGTGGAAGGTAAATTGGTTATTTTGCCTTTTCCTCGGCTATAGTGCCATCTACCACCGTCTTGATCATGTTGGTCAATGTATTGACAAGCACGCCGGATTGATTAATCAAAGCGTGGTGTATTACCGAGTCGATACGATCTTGTAGGGTGTAAAATTTCTCATTGCCTGACTCGGTCTTAACTTCCATGTCCTTATCCTCATTTACTCCAGATGTACTTGGCTCCATGCTTCCAACTGGTGGTAACTCGACTTTGGTTTTTTGAATCACTATGTCCTACCGAGTCATTGTGAACGAGTGCAAATACTGACTCTGGAGTTGATCCAGTAATTTCTTCATCTCCTCTTTTTGCTCCTCATTTAGCTATTCAATTGTTATGGGGATGACATTATCCTCTGTTACCTCAGTGATTTTGGGCGTCATGATGATGAGGTCCCATCGGGCGTGCTAAAAGCGTGTTGATGTAAAACACGTCGGCCTGAGAGATTTGTTTTACTCTAGTGCACGTCCAAGGCTTGCTTTCGGGTTCTACGGCGTGCTAGTTGATTTGATCCTGCAATCAACAAGATTAAACATGCAAAAATTTTTAGTAAACGATAGCCGATCGGCTAGAAAGCCGATGTCGTATTGTAATGTAACCTAGCCAATGCAATACACGGTGAATCGGCTGTAAGGCATATTAATAATGATAAGTAAACCCTAAACTTGGTTCATCGGCTGTAAAGATCAACATTACATAATCTATGAATGAAGATCACTTTAGAAATCAACAATTGGGATAAATCGGACTTAACCGAGATAATATAAATTGCCTAGATTCAAAGTAACATAAAATAACGATTACCTGTGTTCATGTCATAGCCGATATCCAAATTAAAGCATGTATCGGCTATAGCTCCGATACTACCTTATACTAGGATATCATCTTGTCATAAATATATCAAACTAACATCAATCAGATTGATAATGAGCTTGATATATTTACGTTAGTTGAGATCCTGATATATGGGGCAGATACAATATGTTAAACAAGACATAAATCCATGTAAAACAACAATACCAAGTAAGATCGGCTGAAACTCTGATACTATTCTCATTAATAACCAAGAAGCATGCTAGAGATTATGGTTCTAAACACGACTTAGTAGATTAAACTTAACTGATGCAGCACTAAATATGAAGAGAAACATAGTATCTAAACAATAAAGCCTATGACTATATTTTCGGGATGGTAGATACATTAAATAATTCTAAGTCAACAAGATGATCTAGCTGTTATCGACAAAACCCTAAATAGATGTAGGCCGATACGAATAGAATACATTATCAATCGAGATTATAAAACGTATATGATAACTCGGTGATTTATGAAAACAAGATTAGAGTGTCATGAATATGTAAGCACTAATCCCGATAACACAAATCGCCATAACAAGTTTTACCTCTTGTCGAAGATCGAAACCGATGCAGCCCGACTCGATAGAAAGAACTCGTTGAAACAGAATAACGAAAAGATTGGCGATGCACCGTGATTGTATTGAACTAATGTTAATTATTTACAGGACCTCAGGCCTATAGTTATACTTGAACATACAAACTTGTCCATAACAGACACGACTCATACTTTCCTAATACAACTCTAACCGATGAAAAAGCCCATTAGGCGGACTCTTATCGAAAAGATCTATAAGAAAATTACATAAAATCCTAATTAATAGATACAATTGCCTATCTTGGACTCTATCCTTGCCTGGCAACATAATTGAAGCCCTTTTCTCGAATCTAACATTGATTACGTAACTGATCTTGCCACCATCGGCTGTATCGGCCAATCATATCGAACTCGGTATCGGCCGATACAGACTCCCAGCCAAATACGCACTCTGTTTCCAAGATTTCCGCATATCTTAAAATCCACTTTGGATTGGATCTCGATTCCAATCATATGCTTACCAAATTTCATCGTCAACAGTTTGCTACACCTTGGCTCTGTTTCTTTTTGTTGCATTGGTACATCCTCGATGCATAGATGCACACAACGCCACGGTGCATACCTCCTAGCTTCAAATACGTTCATGTCCTTTTTCTCAGTGTCCCTGACAACGTCGGCCTTGTCACACCCAGAGATTCGCTAACCCGAAAAGGCGAATGCACATGAAAGAGTTCAGAGGGCTCTTAAGGTTTCCAGTTGGCTTGTCCTACGGTCAAGGTCGGCTCTGCTACCAACTTTTCATACCCAGAGATTCGCTAACCTGACCTTCCAAGCAGAATGTGTATTAAAATCCCTGTCCAGGACCGGCCAGGGTACACAAACGATAAAGTCGATATACAGATCCATGTCTTACAAACACCACAAAAATATCTTACATAAATGCAGCGGAAAAGATAAACAAGCTAAGCTAGATAACTAGACGCTCGTTGCTTGGCGACTCCAATCCACGGGCATCCTCGACGGCAGCGACAGGCCTACTCCTCCGAGAAGCCATCCTCTGATGCGTACTCCAAGTCTGGTGTGGGGAATGATAAAGCAAGACTGAGTACTACCCACTGTACTCAACAAGTCATACCGGAATAGGGGAAAAATGATGCAAATAATTCCAAAGGAGGCTGAAGAGTTGAATTGCATAAAACAAGCATTTAAAAACAATAGTCGAATGCAGTAAAATAGTTGAGTTAATTAAGCAAGATTAAATCACCACTGCCCAACACTACACCATGTTGCGACAGGCCCAAACCACCACTTGAACTGCACCAGTTCCATTAAATCATGTTATTAGGATTATGTCTAATCACGGTGAATCTGGTTGATTGCCCATAACCGCGGGCACAACTATTCGAATAGTTTTACTCTGATCAGAGGTGTACAACTGTAGCCACAAGACATAGCCCCACAACACGTTACCGTGTGTCGGCATACCACCATGGTACACCGGAAAGGAACTGTGACAAGACCCTTCGCACAACCTTCACTAGCCAAGCGCACCACACCTCAGGTTTCGCCCCCACCTTTTAACCAAGGCAGGCAGCCCCCTCTCGTGCCTAGGTGAATCCGGCAGCTGATCAACGAGTAAACCCCCGCTGACCCAACTCCATCATGCCCACCCTTGCCTGGATGCGTCGGCTAAGAACGGCTACACTACGAGCCCAGCTATTACCCATGATAGCTTGTGGAAAGTACGGTAATTCTTCCAGGGTTTCCCGCGAACCGGTCCTTAATCGTCATGAGTACGACCATCAAAACCATGTACTCACAACCCACCATTAATCAGGTTTTCGTTGGACCAATCAATTAGTCATTTACGATTAACCATCATCAGCTACCATTAAATATCCATCATTAAATAATAGTGGTACATTAGTCATCCCAATAGTGTGCTAATGTTTCTAAGCAGGACTAAGCATGTCTTAACCTAGCAACTACACAAATTACTTCCCAAGCTATCAAAGGAACAAGGTATTTGGAACATACGGCTGAGTACAACAGGTAATTAAGCCCATAGATGACATTATAAAACAATGCGATATTTAGAGAAAAATAAGACCTTCGCAATTTAGGTACAATATGATCAAGTGAATAAGCATGACTTGCCTTGCTCTTGAACTGACGGAACTTCGGCGACCACTTCGTAATACTCCGGAGCGTCAGAACTGCCGGATTCTATGCGACAACCAAATCATGCAAGCAATACAAGTAGTAAGTCTACTGAAACAGCAAAAGAACCAATTTTTATGAATTCTAAACGTTTTAACGAATCCGCCGAAACTTGAATGGATTAAAACGGAACTCAGATGATTAAGATATGAATTTTAGAATATTAACTATGTAATTACTATTAACTGAAAAACCTTAATTAATTGATATGCTTTAACGCCAGCGAACGGACAAGGTTAACGAAAAACAAACTTCAGTTAACGAGCCTCACGGGTCAGTGACTCGACGAGTCAACCTACCGTGGCACGGGACCACGCAAACGGTCAACCGAACCGGCGAACAGGACCGACGTCTCAGAATGGCTCCAGGGTTTTAGAACGACTCGGTACGACCAAACCGACATGACACTACGTCACACTACGTGCAAGCGTAAGCAGTGCAGCTAGTGAATGTATACGTACCACGGCGAGGGCACGACTGCGGCTATGGCTAGGTGCGGCGGTAGCGAGGTCGGTAAACCGACAATGGCTAGGCGGCTGCTAGGTAGCTAGGGTTTTAGGCGGCTAACGGCGCGGCAAACAACACGGCGAAGCGGCAGCGACACGGTAACGAGTCAGCAGCACGACTACCATGTGTCGCAAAGCAGCGATAGCGGCTTGGCTGTGGCAAAAATAGCAGCGCGGCAGCCGGCAGGCGGGGTAGCGATGGCGTGCGGCACTAGGGCAGCGGCAGCGACACGGCACGGCGCGGCAGGGCCGTCACGGCAGCGGCGGCTAGCGGCGACGAGGCGACGCAGCAGCCGCGCAACACGGCAGTGGTGGCTAGCGGTGGCGAGGCGACGCAGCAGCGACACGACACGACACGGCAACAGCGGCTAGCGGCGGCGAGGCTACGCAGCAGCGCGGTAAGGCGGCGGCACAAGGAGACGACGACGACAACGGATAGATTAGATGGAACCCTAGGGGTAAACTATACTGGTGAACGCCACGGGTAAGGGGAGATCTTACCGGAGAAGATGACGGCGACGAGGGGTGGCGGCTAGCGGCGGCGGCGAGCGAGGGTAGCGGTGGCCAGGGCGCAGGTGGTGGCTAGGGTGCAGGTGGTGGCTAGGGCCTGGGCAGGGCAAAACAAAAAGAAAAGAGGGGAGTAAGGGGGCTTAAATAGGGGGAGGGGCTGGATTTTAGGTGGGCTGACCCACGGGAGGGGGTGGCCCACAGCAGAGAGAGGGGAGGGTGGCGCTCGGCAGAGGGGGGAAGAAAAAGAATACGAGAGGAAGGGAAACCTAAAAAGGAAAGGTGGGGGAAACAAATGCGGTGCCTTTTCGAGAAAGGAAAAAGAAACTGAATCGGAATAGGAGTAGGACTTGGCTCGTCATACAGAACGAAACCGCGGTGGCAAAAGGGGTCGGCGGATACAATGAACCGCGAATAGGGAGAATGAACCGGGAACGGTTCATGACCAAAGGAGGGGAAGGAAGGAATTATTAATTTCAAACCTAACATTTTAAATTAACATTATTACTTCCTCTGCTTTGAATATTCCGCTGAAAATCCTGTTAATGATTTGAAGCATCTCTCTAACAATTCCGATTATTACTCACATTATTAATTTACGGTTTGCTCCTGGTTAAATGAACAATTTCTTCTAGGCAATTTATTTTATGAATTTAGAGCTAGAAGGGGAAACTCCAGGGTGTGACAAACCTACCCCCCTTAAACGGAATCTCGACCATGAGATTCAGAAGAGCTGGCGAAGAGGTGCGGATGGGCGGCATTCAACTCATCTTCTCTTTCCCAAGTGGCTTCTTCCTCTGAGTGATGGCTCCATTGGACTTGGTAGAATCTGGTGACCTTGCTTCTCGTCCTTCTCTCGCTGGTCTCGAGAATACGAGTTGGTTTCTCCACATAAGTAAGGTCTTCTTGTATTTCAATCTGATCCGGGCTTGCCTTCTCCTCGGGTACCCTCAGACACTTCTTCAACTGAGATACGTGGAAGACATCATGAATCCCGAGCATGTTGGAGGGGAGTTCAAGTTGGTAGGCTACTTCACCTCAGCGTTCCGGGATTTTGTATGGTCCCACAAAGCGTGGGGCTAGCTTCCCTTGGTTTGGAAACGGTGCACGCCCCGAAGTGACGTGACCCGGAGATACACATGGTCCCGGACGTCAAAGATCAGCTCTCTTCAGCGGTTGTCTGCATAGATCTTCTGCCGAGACTGTGCGATCCTCAGCCTTTCCCGAATTACTCTAACCTTTTCTTCTACGTCGTTTAGGACATCGGTTCCAAACAACTGACGTTCCCCGGTCTGGTCCCAAAAGAGCGGGGTGCAGCATTTCCGGCCGTACAATGCTTCGAACGGCGCCATCTACAGACTGGCCTAGTAGCTGTTGTTGTAGGAGAAGTTGGCGTACGGCAGGCTTCTGTCCCAAGCTACACAAAAATCCAGTGCGCAAGCTCTCAACATGTCTTCCAAGATCTGGTTGACGCACTCGGTCTGGCCATCAGTTTGAGGGTGATAAGCAATACTGAAGTTCAGGCGAATTCCCAACTCTTCTTGTAGTTTCTGCCAAAACCTTGAAGTAAACTGGCTCCCTCGGTCGGACATAATCTTCTTGGGTACCCCATGCAAAGTCACTATCCTTGCCAGATAGATCTTTGCCAACTTCTTTCCTGAGTAGGTGGTGTGTACTAGGATGAAGTGGGCGACCTTGGTGAGTCGGTCGATGATCACCCAAATGGAGTCATGTCCGGTTGATGTCCTCGGTAAGCCTGTGATAAAATCCATTCTCATTTCTTCCCACTTCCAATCCGGAATCTGTAGACGCTGCAATAACCTTGTGGGTCGCTGGTGCTCTGCCTTCACCCGCTGGCAGCCATCACAGAGCGCGATGAATTCGGTGATTTCCCTTCTCATGCTAACCCACCAGAATTTTTCTTTGAGGTGTTGGTACATCTTGGTACTGCCAGGGTGAATCGAGTATTGGGTCTGATGAGCTTCTGTGAGTATCAAGTCTTTTAGATCCTTATTTTCCGAAACACAAATTCTTTCTCCCATCCAGATTGTTCCTTTACCGACTCTCATATTCTTCTTGAATTTGGCTATCTCCGGGTCGTTGACCTGGGCTGCTCGAACTTGCTCCACAAGCGTGGGCTGTGCCTCAAGGGTAGCCACGAATCCATGTTGTACAATACTCAACTTTAGGCGTTTGAACTCTCGTTGCAATCTGTCACATGTTCTCTCTGTACAGGTAACATTGCAGTAGCTTTTCCGGCTCAAAGCATCGGCCACCACATTGGCCTTACCCGGGTGATAGTGCATTCCCAAGTCATAATCCTTGATCAACTCAAACCATCGGCGTTGTCGGAGGTTCAAATCGGGCTGAGTGAAAATATACTTCAGGCTCTTGTGGTCAGTGTAGACTTCACAACGGTTACCAATAAGGTAGTGCCACCATATTTTCAGGGCGTGAACCATCGCTGCTAATTCCAAATCATGAGTAGGGTAGTTGCTCTCGTGTGGACGCAGTTGACGAGAAGCGTATGCGACAACTCTGCCTTCTTGCATTAAGACACATCCTAACCCTTGACGGGATGCATCACAATATACTTGGAAGTCTCTTGTCTGGTTTGGTAAGATTAAAACCGGTGTGGACACCAATTTCCTCTTAAGTTCCTCAAAACTCCTGTTGCATTCTGCTGACCACTTGAATTTTTCATCTTTCTTTAGCAACTGTGTCATTGGCTTGGCAATCTCGGAGAAATTCTCAATGAACCGGCGGTAATAACCCACGAGTCCTAGAAAACTCCTGATTTGTGAACCAGTCTTTGGTGGGGTCCACTTGGTAACTGATTCCACATTTGACGGGTCTACGGCCACCCCTTGAGCGGTGATGATGTGGCCTAAGAACTATACCTCTTTGAGCCAAAAGTCACACTTACTAAACTTGGCATACAGCTAGTGCTCCTTCAACTTCTCAAGTACCAGACGGAGGTGTTGCTCGTGCTTTTTCTCGGACTTGGAGTAGATGACTATGTCGTCAATGAATACCACAACGAACTTGTCCAAAAACTCCATGAACACCTTGTTCATCAGGTTCATGAAAAAGGCCGGTACATTGGTAAATCCAAAGGACATGACCGTACATTCAAACAACCCATACCGAGTTATGAATGCGGTCTTCGGGATATCCTCTTCTTTAATCCTCAACTGGTGATAGCCTGATCGCAGGTCTATCTTGGAGAACACCGTTGCTCCTTTCAACTGATCAAATAGGTCATCAATCCGGGGTAGCGGATATTTGTTCTTGATGGTCACATCATTAAGGGCACGATAGTCGACGCACATCCTCTTGGTCTTATCTTTCTTCTCCACAAAGATCACCGGAGCACCCCAAGGCGACATGCTCGGTCAGATGTATCCTTTCTGTAACTGCTCGTCCACTTGTTTCTTGACTTCATTGGCTCCCATCCTGTAGGGCCTCTTGTGTATCGGGGCAGTTCCCGGTACTAGGTCAATCCGAAATTTGATCTCTTTTTGGCGGCATGGTGGTTAGGTCGTCTGGGAAGACCTCAGGGTACTCACGGACTATGGGAATGTCCTCCAACTTCTTAGGGTCTTTCTCTGCTACCGCGGTCTGTTCCGCCCCTTCGACCTGATTCATGCACACTCTCTATTTCTGGGGTGTCGGCGACTGGAATGTCACCACTTCACGCTTCCCGTTAACCATGGTAATGGTGCAGCTTGTGCAATCAATAACTCCCTTGTGCCTGGTTAACCAATCCATTCCAAGGATGACGTCTAGGTCTTTGGATTCAAGAAGGATGAGATTGGCTAGAAATTTTGAACTTTGGATTTCTCTTGCCATAGAGGGGCAGTAGTGAGTTGTGGCCATCTCAGTCCCAGGAGTTTGGACCCACATGGGCGTTCTAAGTTCCATTAATGACAACCAATATGCCCCGGCAAAACGCTTGGATAAAAACGAATGCGTAGCACCAGAATCAAAAAGTACGGTGGCAGGAATTGAATTGATAGGAAACGTACCCAGTACCACTTCGGGTGCAGTTTGCGCCTCCTCGGCGGACGCATGGTTGACACGGGCCTAAACGAACTTGGGTCCAGCACGCCTTGGCTTCGGGCACTTGTCGGCGAAGTGACCGGGCTCGTTGCAGTTGTAGCAGACCAGCGGCTTTCCGCCGAATTCCTTCTTGGGCGGAGCTGGTTGAACAGGCTGAGCTGGGGCCATCGGTGGGCGTGGTACGGGGTTGTGGTTGGGCTGCCCATTCTTGTAGTTGCAGTTGCCCGTGTGGTTAGTGCTGAAGTTGCTAGGGTGGTAGGGGTGGTGTTGGCGAACAATCATGGTGGAAGGTCCATCCTACTGTCCGGCGATAAAACGGGGCCTCTGCTGGTTCCCTTGATGTGCTCGAAGCTGTGCTGCCTTTCTCTTATGGTCCATCTTGTTGCACTGATCCTCCTGGCGGATCGCCTTGTCTACCAGCTTCTCGAAGTCAGCATAGTCCCTAGAGATTAATTGATTGTTCAATACCGTCCGGTTGCCCTGATGAAGTGCTCGGAATTCCCTCTTCTTTTGTGCCACAATGCCGTCAGGAATTTGGGCCTTCCTGAAGCTGCGGTAGAACTCCGCCCAAGTGACTTCCGTCCCAGGTGGACGAGTAACCAAGTAGTTGTCTCACCAAGCCGAAGCGGGACCCTGCAGCTGGTGGGTGGTGAAAGCGATCTTCTCTTGGTCGTTGCACTGTAGTAGATTGAGCTTCTTCTCAATGGCATGAAGCCAATCATTTGCCTCCATAGGGTTGGTGGTGCTGGAGAAGGTTGGCGGACGAACACGAAGGAACTCCGGCAGCTTGGACTGGGGAGGAGGACCAAACTGCTGGTTCTGCTGACCCTGCTGCTGCTGTTGCGCCTGGTGCTGCATCTGTTGCATCATTTGTTGCTGCATCTGCTGGTGCTGCTACTGCATCTGTTGCATCATTGCTACCATCATTTGCGTCTGGCTGGCCAACACCTGAGCAATGGTGGGGTTCTCAGGTGGTGGTGGTCGAGGGCCGTTGTTGTTTGCCCCGTTGGTTTGTGCTCCTGTAGACGGGTCCTCGTTGCCGCGGGTGTTACCACTTGTCCTCGTGTTGACCATCTGGAGGGAAGGAACCTGAAAAAAGAGGTGGAAAAGGAAAAAAACAGATTGCTCAGACACTAAACTTTATTATATTAGAATTAAAGACTGTAATTGTTTCTGATCTTAATTAGAACACTCTAAAACCGCAAGCAGTAACCTTAATAAGATAGCCATACCATAGGCACATGATATCGACCATCAAGTAACCCCCAAGCATCAATCCTAGCACACAGAAACTAACAAGGAAACAAACTAAGCATGACGATAAAGCTAAGGGTGGCGAGACTAATGCTCGGAGCGGCTCCTGCGGTCGGTGGAGTCGTAGCTGGGCTCCTGCTCATCTCCCGGTTCCTCTGATCGGCTCCTGGAGTCGGCCATCTCGGTGTCACCACTAGTTGGCTCTGATGCCAACTTGTCACACCCAGAGATTCGCTAACCTGAATTTCCAAGCAGAATGTGTATTAAAATCCATGTCCAGGACCAGCCAGGGTACACAAACGACAAAGTCGATATACAGATCCACGTCTTACAAACACCACAAAAGTATCTTACATAAATGCAGCGGAAAAGATAAACAAGCTAAACTAGATAACTAGACGCTTGTAGCGTGGCGATTCCAATCCACGGGCACCCTCGACGACAGCGACAGGCATACTCCTCCGAGAAGCCATCCTCTGACGCGTACTCCAACTCTGGTGTGGGGAATGATAAAGCAATACTGAGTACTACCCACTGTACTCAACAACTCATACCGGAATAGGGGAAAATGATGCAAGTAATTCCAAAGGAGGCTGAAGAGTTAAATTGTATAAAACAAGCATTTAAAAACAATAGTTGAATGTGGTAAAAAATTTAGAGATTTTAAAAGCAATTTAAATCAAAAACTTTCCCAGTATTAGGAATTGTTAGGCCTTATTACATCAAGACATATACTTCTAGATAGCCGATATTGCACACTGCCTAATTTGCTCTACTTCATCTATCGACTGAGCATCGGCTGCTTCTGTTCCAGGGATTGGGTTTAGAGACTTTCTCAGGGAAGATAGATGTTTAATAGAGTTCTTTAGTTTGGACTTTTGAGCTTCGATAGCTTTAGGCAGATCGGCTAGCTTTTGCTCTTCAGACGTTATCTCAGACCTACACTCATTGAGTTGTGCCAGCAAATCGGATTCCTTTTACTTCAATCTATCAATGTTCAGTTGAGTTGAGATTGGGCCAGCTTCCAATTCATCCAGTTTTTCCTTCTCATCGTTTACTTGTTGTCGGTTGGTTTGTATGGTTGCATCAAGAGATGAACGTTCCAGCCGATCGGTAATTCGTTGCCTAGCTCTCTCAAGTTTGAAGCGATGTTGTTCAAGGAAGATAGCTGGAGAGACCATATCAAGAAGTTCATCAGGGATTTGATCTTGGATATCTTGGAATCCTGACTTGATTGGTCCACAATCTACAACTAGTGCGTCCAAAGAAGCCCCTAGCCGATCTGCAATATCAGCTAGTTTGATATTTAGATCTTCATATAATGGTGATGTGGCTTTGCTTGTTGTATCTTCCTCTTCTTCATCCAGAAATTGCTTTATATCAAAAGAGAACATATCGGCTAAGAGCTGTAGGCAAAGAAAGATGCTACGAGTAATAGTTTTCATTAAGGCGATGTATGAAAGTTTGATATGGACTTACAGGAACTTGAGGAGTAGGAGTAACAATAATTGCTTCCTCGTCATGATAGCTTGCTGCAGCCGATGGGTATGTTCGCTTGAGCATTGTTGAGGAGGTGATGGAGGCTGTAGAGGCTGAAATAATAAGAGTTATGTAGTATCAGCTGAAGAAAATTGAAATTAGAATTGGTAAAGAAATTACTGATGCTAGTGGTGGAGTTGGTTTCTTCCTAGCAGCCACTTCTTTCTTCTTCGGCTGAAAGACATAGTTGGGTTATAAAGTATAGTATATAAAAGAAGATGAAGGTATTGAAAAATGTATACCTGTGTTTTTCGAGGATGACGTTTTGGAGGACTTGGGGTTTTAACTGGCCTGATTGGACAGCTGGTGTAATACCGGCTTTGGAGGTTGTAGCTTCTGCTGTCTCACTGATTTGAGCAGCTGCCTCATTTATAGCCTCTTTCATCTCAATTTCTTTCAAATACTCTTCCACCTCTTGGTCCAAGGGAAGACTCTCATCGGATGATGTCTTTTGTCTCTTGATGGGTTTTTTCTGAGTGATAGAAGGCTTGATGGCAGCTTACTTTGTTCTTTTGCACTTATCACCAGCTGGTATCGGCTCTCTGATTTGGCCTTCAAGTAGGAAAGCTACCCTAGGAGCATTGAAGCCGACGACAGAGGGAGCTGGGCCACAGGCGTTTGGAAGCTTTGCAGCAGCATATTCAATTGGCTGGCCACATCGGCTGATTAGAGGAGGAGGTGACTCAGATACCTGCAAGAATAGAATAGGGATTAGTAAATATCATGAGCATGTTAAGACATAATGAAAAAGATGAGAGAAGATAACTTACTTGAGGAATCAAGTCAGGTGATATTCTTGTAAGGTATGTCTGAGCCGATAAATCGAATATGTGTGTTTTTTACTCAGACCACCATCTGTCAAAAAGGATGCTTCTCATCAAGATGATGTTGAACCTGTCAATACTGCCAAGGGGAGGACCAGGTATGTTCAGGAGTTTGTCCATCATCAAAGTTGATACAATCTCTCCTCTGGTTTGAATTTTATCAGAAAAGTACAAGCCGATTGGGAGTTGTCCCATACCAAGTTGGCGTGCAGCGACTATTGGATGGTAGAACTCGTATGATGGCTGTACGTTCCTGCCTTGGGATATTCCTGTGGGGAGAATGCAGGGGAAGATTGCTGCAGTCAGGACTTCTCTTTGTTTCTCAAACCTTTCATCATTAATTTCATCTAGTCTAAAATCAGCTGGCAGTTCATAACGAGAGAAGAATTCATAAGCAAACCAAATTTTGTTATCTCTTGGGAATCCATCATAAAAGTTTCCAAACCAATTCTGAAAATGCTCAGCCGATGGTCCTGAGCCAGCATAACTAGTGGCTGCCTCTCCAAAAGATATACATCTGCGCATTAAGCTAGAATCATCATCATCATCCTTTGCATCGGCCAAGGAGGGAAACTCAGCTTCATGGAGTGCTGGTCTCAGTGCTACTTTTATAGTGTGCAGGTTAAGCTAAAGTTGCACAAACCACCAAGGACCACATGTGCTGATAGTTGAGTCCATGATGAGTTTAGCCGATGATTGGCACAAGGTTTAGTACACTGCACCTAGCAAGTATTTGCCCAAAGGAAACTGTTTCTTTGAGACTATGACTTCGGCTAAGTGTTGCCAGTTAGCTGTTGGACCGCAAGTGGAACAACAGAAGAGGAACTTGTCCAACCACATGAGGAGAAAGACAGTATGTTCTCTGGCCGATACTAGGCCTGTCCCTATGTTCTCTGAGATGAACCCTGACCACCCTCCGGTATTCTTGGTCTTGAATCTGTGGGTGCACTTGGTCTTCATGCTGATAGGATTAGCCGATGTGGTGATGTCCAGACAAGTGATCATAACAATGTCAAGAAGGGTGGGGGTCATCGGCCCATGGTTGAACATAAAAGCATTTAGGATGTCAGACCAGAAATATGCGCCAGCCAATAGCATTGGCTCATCCTTCTTCATATCGGCTACTGACAAAGATAAGCACTGGGCTATTCTCATCTCGTCCCAGTGATCTTGTTTGCTCGCAGCGATTCTCTTGTACCAGTTAGTCTATCCATCAACTTGGGATTGCCAGGACCTGAAGGTGGCAGTCCAATGAGACAGGGTTGGGTTCATCTGCCTAAATGGAATCATCTTTGTTTCCGTGTTGATTAAGATGGTTGGATCTATGTCGCCTATCGGACCCAGGAAGAAGTGATTCGAATCTTTCAGGCTTAGGATGGCTACTTGGTGTGCTAGATGCTAGAGATTGAAAAAGAGAAGATTGAGAGCAGGAAAAAGGCAAGAAAGCGGAAAATGAGTTTTAAGCCGATGGAACATACATTAGGAAATTCTGTAATTGGAATGCTTTCTAGGATCGAACAAGACTAAACAAACCTACCAGACGGGGGTGAATGGTAGGAAAAACGAAAAACGAAAAACCAAAACTTTTAGCGGAAACAAAAGTTACCCTCTGACCTGATGAAGTCGCATTGATCAGACTGCCGTGACGCTGTCGTTCAAACCGCTGCACTGCAACCGGTCAGACTGCCTCCAAGCTGCCGGTTAGACCGTCGGGAACTGGAGAAAACACGTATTGATGAATTCTTGAAAGTAGATCAACTTTATTGCATCAATATGTGTTTACAAAGTGCACCAACAACACTCCTCACCAAAAACTTAACTAAACTTGAAAATCTAATTTTTTCTAAACTCAACTCTCACAAAAAATGATAAATATTCTCGAATCAATTTATAGAATAAATCATTTGCGAAGCCAATTGTTCATCAGAAATATTAACCATGACAATGATTTCACAATCCCCCTTGATGAACACATTGGCAACATCTCCAAAATGCAAATTTGTGTTTTTGAAAAATAATAATAAAAAATTCAGAAAAATGAAAAAAAAACTTTCCCCCTTTTAAAAGAAAGAACTTTCAGAATTTCTCCCCATATTTGCAATCAAAACTCAAATCACAAAATTTATGTCCCTTTCCTTTTGAAGAAGCATGCATTTTGTATATTTCTCTCCCCCTTTGACAATGATTTCATCAAGAATTCCAAAAGAGAAAATATAACCAATAAAGCATATATGCAATGATTTCATGATTGCCACTTATAATAACCAATTTTTTATGTTCTATTCTTTTGTTTTTTTACAAGAGCATTGAATTGTACTAAAAGCAATTCATAGTCATGTGTTGCGAGATAAAAGAGATAAACTCATCAACTAGTTAACAAGCATGCACTACAGTATAAATATGAATCAAAAATATTACAGTGAAGCTCAAATCAGCAATAAAAATTCATGTATTCAATATTTATCCTACATATATAAATATTGCATTATTACTCTTTCTCAAATTAACTCCTTCTCATAAAATAATAATCAAGAGAACTTTCAGCATTTATTTGAGCTATTCATTTATTTGAGCTTTTTGTGCTCACTTTGATAGTAAATAAAAAATCTCTCAATTATATCAGGTACGTCCTTATCATCAAGACTGTTTCCAAGGATTCGGTACCCATTATTTTCCTCACCGCGAATACGTCCTTGTCATTAAGACTGTTTCCAAGAATTCGGTATTCATTTTTACCTCTCTTGAAAGTAAATATAAGCAAAATTTGTACTTGCGTTATTTAAAACAACAGAGAGCAATTTGAGGAATAACAATCCAACCAGCATATATATATATAAGTATTAGTCATCCAAACTAAGCACTTGCTTCAATATTGCATATTTACTTAATTCAAGTAAAAGTTAGTGTCATGCATCATCTTACTTAAAAGCAATATTTAAGACTCATATAAATACTAAAATGCATACAAGCTAACATAGCAACAAATATATCTCAATTATATTGCTAGCATGCACACGAATATACTAGAAGTATAAACTAAAGCTCTTATGTTCTTATTTTATTTACCTTTAGAATTAGAACAAATGCACAAAAATAAACATGTATGCAAAAACATGTACGAAAAAAAATTAAAAATGCAACAAAGAGCCAAAAACTCCCCCTCAATTGATGCCAAAAGGATGAACAACTCCTAGTTCTCCCCGAAGAAAAGCAAATCGAGAAGAATCCAAAGGTTTCGTAAAAATATCCGCCAATTGCAACTTTGAATCAACAAATTTCAATTCCACATCTCCCTTCTCAACATGATCCCTCAAAAAGTGAAAGTGAATATCAATGTGCTTGGTGTGTGAGTGTTGAACAGGATTCTTAGCAATGTTAATAGCACTTGTATTATCACAAAAGAGATTAACTTTCTCAAAAGTAAGACCATAATCTCTCAAAGTCGAAATAAGCCAAAGAATCTGAGAACAACAACTAGCAGCAGCAACATATTCAGACTCAGCTGTTGATTGAGCAACATTGGATTGTTTTCGAGAAGACCATGCAATCAAAGAAGTTCCAAGAAAATGACATGTACTACTAGTACTCTTCCTATCAATTCTACAACCACCAAAATCAGCATCTGAATAACCACTCAAATATACAGATGATGAAGTAGAATACCAAATTCCAAATTCAAGAGTGTGTTGCAAATACCTCATGATGCGTTTGACAGCTTGACGATGCGAAGTACGTGGAGAAGCTTGAAATCGAGCACAAAAACACACAGTAAATTGAATATCTGGCGAAGCAGTGAGATAGAGTAAAGATCCAATCATACTCCGGTATTCCTTCTGATCCACAATTTCACCATCTTCATCCGGATCCAAAATAGCAGCAGATCCTATTGGTTTAGTCATTGGCTTGCAATCCGCCATCTTGAAACGTCATAGAAGATCCTTGGTGTACTTTGTTTGATGCACGAGCGTAACTTGAGGTGTTTGCTTAATTTGCAATCCCAAAAAGTAAGTCAACTCGCCCATCATACTCATCTCAAATTCCCTGCGCATAGTCTCAGCAAACTCCACAACCAAAGGATGAGATGAACAACCAAAGATGATATCATCCACATAAATTTGAACAAAAAGTTGATCATTACCATGCTTGAGAACAAAGAGAGTTTTATCTACCTTTCCCATTGTAAAACCTTTAGCAAACAAAAAGTTTTTAAGTCTATCATACCATGCTCTAGGTGCTTGTTTCAAACCATACAAAGCTTTAGACAAGCGAAAAACATGATTGGGAAAACAGGATTTTCAAAACCGGGTGGTTGTTTTACATAAACTTCCTCCTGTATATAACCATTTAGAAAAACACTTTTCACATCCATTTGATAAAATTTAAAACCTTTTGAAGCAGCAAAAGCCAACAAAAGCCTCATTGCCTCAATTCTAGCAACAGGAGCAAAAGTTTCATCATAATCCAACCCTTCCATTTGAGTAAAACCCTGAGCAACAAGTCTAGCCTTATTTCTCACAATTAACCCATCCTCATTTTGTCTATTTTTGAAAATTCATTTAGTTGCAATAATATTATGACCAACAGGAGGTTCAACCGAAGACCAAACGTTATTTCTCTCAAAATTCTCAAGTTCTTCATGCATGGCATTAATCCACGATTCATTAGTTAAGGCATGAGTAACATCTTTGGGTTCAAAAGTAGCAACAAAAGCAGAATTCACATGAATATCATGAGTTGTTACCTTAGACCTTGTAGTACGCTCATCGAGATTACCTATTATCTGTTCCGGAGGATTTCGTCTTTGAATATGAAGTGGAGCAGCTACTTCTGATGAAATTTCACATTCTGCATTTTGATCTGATGATGTAGAAGATTCTGGAGGTCCTCTACCATCAGCACCTGACGCACTCGAGGAAGCTCCCCTTGGCTGATCTGACCGCTCGTCCTGCGGCGATCTGACCGACGTGGAGCTGGCGGTTTGACCACCTGTAGAACTGGTCTGACTAGCTGTCAGCTCATCGTCCTCCTCGTCATCTCTTTCCTCCACAAAAATATTCTCCCCCGGAACCTGTGACAATGTACCTGCAATTTCGGGTCTAGTACCAGGACTAGCCTCATCAAAAGTGACTTCACAAGTCTCAACAATTTTGTTAGTTTCTAAAACAAGTACACGGTAACCTCGGGAATGTGCAGCATATCCAAAGAAAATACAATCAGTAGAACGTGTCTCAAATTTATCCAAATTTCCAGATTTCAACACAAAGCACTTACACCCAAAAACACGCAAATGTGAAATCTTAGGTGTATGACCAAATCGAAGCTCATAAGAAGTCTTTCCAAGTTTAGATCTCAAGAAAACACGATTAGAAATATAACAAGCAGTGTTAACAGCTTCAGCCCAAAATCTTCTAGGTGTATTATACTCATCAAGCATAGTCCTAGCCATCTCAACCAAAGAACGATTCTTTCTTTCAACAACACAATTTTGTTGAGGAACTCGGGGAGACGAAAATTGATGTTCAAGACCTTTTTCATTGCAAAATCTTTCAAAAGAAGCGTTTTTAAACTCACCACCATTATCACTTTGAATAGTTCTTAAAGATCCAGGAAGTTCAAGAGCCAAACGGAGATACAAACTTTTAAAGTGGTCAAAAGCCTCATCCTTAGTAGCCATAAAGAAAACCCAAGAATACCTAGAATAATCGTCAACAATAACCAAGACATACCACTTTCCTCCAACAGATTGCACTCTAGCTGGACCAATAATGTCCATGTGTAAAAGTTGTCCTGGTGCATCCGTCATCACAGAAACAATAGGAGTATGTGAAGAAGCAACCATCTTAGCATGACGACAAGGTGAACAAATTAAGATCTTTCTTAAGTTTAGGCAAACCACGAACAAGGTCCGAACCACTAAGTCTGGTGAGATGATCGAAACCAACATGTCCAAGTCTACATTACCAAAACATCACATCTTTAGAAAATTTTGCAACAAGATATGTAACTACAGAAGAAAAGCTACTTTCGAAATCAGCCTTAAAAACTCTTCGATATCGAGAAATATTAAGCATAACATCTCCAGAAGAATCAAAAACTTTACTTCCAGTTTTCTTAAACAAGACGTCAAAATCCTCATCCACAATTTGAGAAACCGAGAGCAGATTATATTTCAAATTCTCAACCAAAGTGACATCATTTAAGGTAAACTTGTCACTAACCTTGATAAATCTAAATCCAGTAGCAGTGATCGTACTTGTAGAGGCATCACCGAAAATGATCGAATCCTTCCTTTATGCCTTCTTGAGGGAGGAGAACCAACTTTTATCACCGGTCATGTGTCGCGAACAACCGGAGTCCACAATCCACACGTTTTCCTTCCTCGCCAAAAGAGCCTACATACAAGCAGATGTTGAAGCCTCAGTACTGGGTTTAGATAATAAAAATTTAGGAATCCAGTACTGAGACACACGACTAGAACCAACAGGAGCAGAACCAGTAGAAAATTCAACCCGTTTCCCATTAGAAAAATTTACCCGAGGCCGGTCTGACCACTATGTTACCTGCGGTCTGACCGTGGCCTTATCGCCTGTAAAGTCAAAGGTTTTTGATTGTTATTCTGCGATGAACAATTGGTATTGGAGATTATTGGTTTTGATATTTGGAATTTATTTACGAAGTGTTTTTGGAGATGATTGGATTTTACAGGAGAAATACAGGTGCTGCTGGATTGGGTCCGGTCAGACCGGGCAGTGGCTGTCGGTCAGACCGGCGTGTATTGCACGGTCAGACCGGCAGAGCCCACGGTCTGACCGGCCGATGCTGAGTCGGTTTCGGTTTCGGGTTGTTTGTTTGGATATCCGTGATTGTTTCATGAATATGACTTCTAGATGGATACTATGCGTATGTAATACTGTTGTTTGCTAATAATGAGTCAAGTTGGGGATAGCTTGGTCTCGGAATATGGTTTCCTTGTTTGTTTCGTGTGTAGGTGAATTTATGCCGGGTTAGTATTGCGGTGATGGACCGGGAGTCAGCTTGGGGATAAGACGACGTCCGTGGTGGTCAGAGATCATGCGAGATACTAAGGCTAGAGTTCAATGCACGTGGAAGGTGAAGGTTCCATATGGCATACGATGGAGGTATTGTGTGTGTATGAAATGCGGAGTCGAATTTGGAAGAAGTTCAAATTTGATAGGATTGATTATGTAGAGTTTGTTTCTTATACAAGAAGGTTTCCTAGGGTGATTAGGACTTCTAGTATGAGATTGGTTCGTGGCTTTAGGCTGCCTACTTTGGGTATAAATAGAGAGGGAGCGTGAGGCTTCCCGGTATCGCTTTTGAGAGCAATTGAGTTGATAGTTTTGTTAGGGTTTCAAGTTTAGTCGAGATTTTTGTAAGGAGTGCTGTTGGTGCACTTTGTAAACACAGAGAGAATCAATAAAGTCGTGATCTACTTTAAGAGTTCTTCGATTTGTGTTTCATCGGGTTTCGGCGGTCCAACCGGCGACATACCACCGGTCAGACCGGTGGCAAGGAGGCGGTCAGACCGGCGCAACAACTTCGGTCAGACCACGATCCGTCGAATTTGAGGGTAATCTTTATTTCCGCTAAAAGTTTTGGTTTTTAGGCACACCAACCATTCACCCCCCCTCTGGTTGGCTTAGTTATTGCTATTCGATCCTACAAGTGGCATCAGAGCCTTGTTTTCTTCTTTGGATTTTAATCAATCTAGAGTTTTTGCCATGGCTGCTAATAGGTTTTCAACTAAGCCTCATGTTTTCGATGGAACGGATATTTCTCATTGGTGTATTAGGATGCAATCTTATATTATGGCTGAGGATTATGATATTTGGAGAAAAGTTTCTCATCCTTATGAGATCCCTGATCAAATTAATATTGCTGCCTTAAAAACTGAGTTTGAACAAAATTGCAAAGCTCGCAATATTCTTTTGAGTGGGATTTCTCGTTCGGATTATGATCGTGTTTCTCATCTTCAAACTGCTCATGAGATTTGGATTGCTTTGAGTAATTTTCATCAAGGAACAAATAACATTAAAGAACTTCGTCGAGATCTTTTCAAAAAGGAGTATATTAAATTTGAGATGAAACCTGGAGAAGCTTTGGATGACTATCTTTCTAGGTATAATAAAATTTTGAGTGATCTTAGATCTGTTGATTCTTGTTATGATGTTAATTATACACAATCTGAGATTTCTCGTCACTTTTTGAATGGTCTTGACATGTCTATTTGGGAGATGAAAGTTACATCTATTCGGGAGTCTGCTAACATGTCTACTTTGACTTTGGATTCGCTTTACATAAAATTAAAAACACATGAGATGAATATTCTTTCTCGTACAGTTGATTCTAAGTCGAGTGCTTTGGTTTCCTCTTCAACTTCTTTGGATGCTGATGCTTCTTCATCAAAATCTTCTGTATTTGCCTTGTTTAATGCCATGTCCGATGATCAACTCGAACAGTTCGAGGAGAAGGACTTGGTTTTGTTATCTAATAGACTTTCTCGAGCTGTGACTAATGTTAGGTACAGGAAAAGAGGTGGACCAAATCGTTGTTTTGAATGTGGTGCTACGGATCACTTTCGTTCACGTTGTCCTAAGCTTGGGAGAAATAAGAGGGAAGATAATGGTGATGAGAAGACCAATGACAACAAGTCAAAGAGTGCAGTTAGAGGAGGAAAGAAGATCAAGGAGACTCTCAAAAAGGCTTTTGATCAAGTCTACGCCGCGTTTGAGCCACTAAGCGATGTAGATGGTGAGAGTGGAGATGATGATAAGGGAAAGAACATCTCTGGTGTTTGCTTCATGGCGCGTGGTGAATCGGATTCAGAATGTGAAGACAATGAGGTAAGTGCTCTTGAGGAAGCTATTAATATTTTGAGTGCAAAAAATATGAAGTGTGAGAAGATGTATAGAAAACAGGAGTTTATCATTGAATCTCTTAATTCTGAAATTGATAGATTAAAATCTCTTATTCCTAATGATGATGATTGTCAAAGTTGTGAGGTTTTAATGAATGAAATTTCTAAAATTAGAGATGTCAATGCTGCACATGATTTGAAAAGTAAATCTTCTCTTGCTCTTAGTTTTGCTTTGCACACACGCACTTTAGATGAGTTGATTTTAACTAAAAAGTTGTTGCAAAAATATCAAATTGCTTTTCATGCTAGTTTGATGTTTAATATGATTTGTGCTAAAAAGTTAAAACAACCTCATGATGTTTTGGATTGCTCAACATGTAATTTGTATAAGATGAAATTAAAAGATGCTTTAGGTCGTGTTGAGTACATGGAAGATGTTGTGAAAAACAATGAAGTGGTTTCTTGTCTCAAGTGTCGTAAAAGTAAAGATGTCATGATAGATTGTGAAAACTGTGCTATTTTGGAAAAAGAGGTTTCTTATTTGAAAAATTCTTTGCTAAAATTTTCTGATGGTAAAAAGAACCTCAACATGATCCTAGATCAATCTAAGGTTAGCACACATAACCGTGGTTTGGGTTTTAATCCTTATGCTCATCATACTAGACATCCTCCTGTTGTGCTAGGTGTTGGTACTAGAAGAGGTGAAATTTTTGTTAAACCTGAAACTAAGAACACTGTGTTTAAATCTGCTGGTATCGTGTCTACTTTGAATGCATCTTCTTCCAAATCAAATGTTGTGCATGCAAAACCTCATGTTGTTACTTGTGTTGCTAAGTCATCTGATTCTACCAATGTCTCTACTCATCATGAAAAATATACTTGCTCGTTTTGTGGCAAAGATGGACATATTGTTGGTTTTTGTTTCAGGTTAGCTCGTAAATAGAAAAAGGAGAGATAGATTGCTTTTGCAAAATCAAATTGGTGAAAATCTGGTTTTCCCTCGAGGAAACCGGTCAGACCGCAGTGGGTCCCACGGTCAGACCGGCGACTGGTCAGACCGGCGGTACAAAGGCGGTCAAACCGGCCTCGGAGGAATTTTTCTGAAAATTCTCAAACTATTTTTGCACGTGGATATATGCCTATTGGATCTTCTGGTCGTGTCTCAGTACTGGATTTCTAAATTTTTATTATCATCTAACCCCAGTACTAAGGCTTCGACTTCTGCTTGTGTGTAGGCGTTGGTGGCAAGGAAGGAGAACGTGTGGATCGTGGATTCCGGTTGTTCGCGTCACATGACCGGTGATAAAAATTGGTTCTCCTCCCTCAAACGGGCATCCAAGACTGAATCGATTATCTTTGGTGATGCTTCTACTAGTGCCGTTCTTGCTACAGGTTTGGTAAAGGTAAATGACAAATTTGAATTAAAGAATGTAGCTTTGGTTGAGGACTTAAAGTATAATTTGCTTTCAGTTTCACAAATTCTTGATGAAGATTTTGAGGTTCATTTTAAGAAAACTGGAAGTAAAGTTTTTGATTCTCGTGGTGATTCTGTGTTGAATATTTCTCGCTATGGTAGAGTGTTTAAAGCTGATTTTGAAAATCCTGTTTCACCTGTAATAACATGTTTGGTTGCTAAGTTTAGTAAAGATGTGATGTTTTGGCATCGTAGACTTGGACATGTTGGTTTTGATCATCTCACGAGGTTAAGTGGTTTGGATCTTGTTCGTGGTTTGCCTAAACTTAAGAAAGATCTTGATTTGGTTTGCACACCGTGTCGTTATGCTAAGATGGTTGCTTCTTCACATGCTCCTATTGTTTCTGTGATGACTGATGCACCAGGATAGCTATTACACATGGACACTGTTGGTCCAGCTAGAGTGCAATCAGTTGGAGGAAAGTGGTATGTGTTGGTTATTGTTGACGATTTTTCTAGATATTCTTGGGTTTTCTTTATGGCAACTAAGGATGAGGCGTTTCAACACTTCCGTGGTTTGTTTCTTCGATTGGATCTTGAATCTCCGGGTTCTTTGAAAAGAATTCGAAGTGATAATGGTGGTGAATTCAAAAATGCTTCATTTAAACAGTTTTGCAACGAAAGAGGTCTTGCACATGAATTTTCTTCTCCTCGTGTTCCGCGACAAAACGGTGTTGTTGAAAGAAAGAATCGTGTTTTGGTTGAAATGGCTAGAACGATGTTGGATGAGTATCACACTCCTAGAAAATTTTGGGCTGAGGCAATTAACACTCCATGCTATATTTCAAATCGAGTTTTCTTGAGATCAAAACTTGGAAAAACTTCTTATGAACTTCGATTTGGACATCAACCCAAAGTTTCACATTTG
This sequence comes from Oryza punctata, assembly GCA_000573905.2. Classification (NCBI taxonomy): domain Eukaryota; kingdom Viridiplantae; phylum Streptophyta; class Magnoliopsida; order Poales; family Poaceae; genus Oryza; species Oryza punctata. The sequence continues at coordinate 18,948,727 of CM002493.2, read as the reverse complement.
CGTGTTTTTGGTTGCAAATGTTGTCTTGAAATCTGGAAATTTGGATAAGTTTGAGGCACGTTCTACCGATGGAATGTTTCTTGGTTACCCCGCACACTCTCGTGGCTATCGTGTACTTATTTTGGAGACTAACAAAATCGTTGAGACTTGCGAAGTTTCTTTTGATGTGGCTAGTCTAGGTACTAGGCCCGATATTGCAGGTACACTGTCACAGGTTCAGGGGGAGGATGGTCGTATCTTTGAAGACGAGAGCGACGACGATGACGAGGTCGGCTCGGCCGGTCAGACCGCCGGCACACCTCCGGTCAGACCGGCGCAGGACGTGCGGTCAGACCGGCCAGGATCGTCGGCTTAGGGTTCTGTTGATGCTATTCGAGATGGTCCTACAGAGGCTTAAACTTCGACCGGTACTGATACAGAACGTGAATCAACTTCAGAAGTTGCTGCTCCTTTGCGCATTCAACGACAACATCCGCCAGAACAAATCATTGGTAATTTAGGTGAGCGGACTACTAGGTCTAAGGTAACGACTCATGATGTTTGTGCAAATTCTGCATTTGTTGCTACTTTTGAACCCAAAGATGTGTCACATGCATTAACTGATGAATCGTGGATTAACGCCATGCATGAAGAACTTGAAAATTTTGAGAGAAATAAAGTTTGGACTTTAGTTGAACCACCTTCTGGACATAATATTATTGGAACAAAGTGGGTTTTCAAAAATAAACAAAATGAGGATGGTTTGATTGTGAGAAATAAAGCTAGACTTTTTGCTCAAGGTTTTACTCAGGTGGAGGGTTTGGATTTTGATAAAACTTTTGCTCCTGTTGCTAGAATTGAATCAATTAGACTTTTGTTGGCCTTTGCAGCTTCAAAAGGTTTTAAATTGTATCAAATGGATGTGAAAAGTGCTTTTTTAAATGGTTTTATACAGGAAGAAGTTTATGTCAAATAACCACCTGGTTTTGAAAATCCTGATTTTTCCAACCATGTTTTTAAATTGTCTAAAGCTTTGTATGGTTTGAAACAAGTACCTAGAGCATGGTATGATCGGCTTAAAAACTTTTTGCTTGCAAAAGGTTTTACAATGGGAAAGGTTGACAAAACACTTTTTGTTCTTAAGCATGGTGATAATCAACTGTTCGCTCAGATTTATGTGGATGATATTATATTTGGTTGTTCGTCTCACGCTTTGGTTGTAGAGTTTGCTGGGACTATGCGCAGGGAATTTGAGATGAGCATGATGGGTGAGTTATCGTACTTTTTGGGATTGCAAGTTAAGCAAACACCTCAAGGTATATTTGTGCATCAAACGAAGTATACGAAAGATCTTTTGAGACGGTTCAAGATGGAGAATAGCAAGCCAATTTCAACATCAATTGGTTCTACAGCTGTGTTGGATCCTGATGAAGATGGTGAAGTTGTTGATCAAAAGGAGTATAGAAGTATGATTGGATCATTGTTGTATCTAACTGCTTCTAGGCCAGACATACAATTTGCTGTGTGTTTATGTGTGCATTTTCAAGCTTCTCCTCGTGCTTCACATCGTCAAGCGGTCAAGCGAATAATGAGGTATTTGAATCATACACTTGAGTTTCGAATTTGGTATTCTACTTCATCTTCTATATGCTTAAGTGAATATTCAGATGCTAATTTTGCTGGTTGTAGAATTGATAGGAAAAGTACTAGTGGAACATGTCATTTTCTTGGTACATCATTGATTGCATGGTCTTCTAGGAAACAATCTAGTGTTGCTCAATCAACTGCTGAATCTGAATATATTGCTGCTGCTAGTTGTTGTTCACAGATTCTTTGGCTTTTATCTACTTTGAAAGATTATGGTCTTACTTTTGAGAAAGTACCTCTCTTTTGTGATAATACTAGTGCTATTAATATTGCTAAGAATCCTGTTCAACACTCACGCACAAAGCATATTGATATTCGCTTTCATTTTTTGAGGGATCATGTTGAGAAGGGAGATGTTGAATTGTAGTTTTTGAACACAAAGTTGCAACTTGCTGATATTTTCACTAAACCTTTGGATTCTAATCGCTTTGCTTTTCTTCGTGGTGAATTGGGCATAATTCATCCTTTTGGCATGTTTTGAGGGGGAGTTTGTACCTCATGGTTTTATCAAGCAAAAATATGATAATGAGAAAAATTGAAAAAGAGAGCTTTGTTTTATACATATGGTATTTTCTTGTGCATGCTAGCAATACTATGAAGGTTTATTTGTCTCTAGCTTAGCTTGTATGTATTCTAGTCTTTTTATGAGACTTACATTTTGCTTTTATGGGAGATGATGCATGACACTTAAAATCTATACTTGAATTAAGCAAATGTGCAATATTGATGCTAGCATATGGTTTGATTTTTAAATGCTTTATATATATGCCTTATTGAATTGTTATTTCTCAAATAGCTTTGTTGTTCTTTGTGCAAAGAGAATAAACAATATAAAAAATGAATACCGAATCTTTGGAAACAGTCTTGACGACAAGGATGTATTTGATGTGAGCAAAATAATGGGTGCCGAATCCCTGGAAACAGTCTTGACGACAGGGACGTACCCGGGATAATAAAAAAACAAAAAGCCTCAAGAAAAAGAAAAAGTTATAAAATTCTCTTGGTTGTTTTGTGTTAAAGTTTATTTGAGAAAGAATGATAAATGCAATAGGTATATGTGTTTAGTGTTTATTCTTCAACCTATGTGCTTGTTAAGATCTTGCATTATAAATCGTATGAAATCATGAATTTTGATTGTTGATTCCAGCTTAATTGTAAAATTTTTGGTTCATGATTATACTTTAATGCTTGCATGTTATGCTATAGATGGATTTATCTTCTTTTTATTGTGACACATGACTTGATATGCTATATGTATACTAAGCTCTTATACCTTCATGAACATAATTCTTATGCTTGATGAAATCATTGTCAAAAGGGGGAGAAGTGATTTTTGATTTTGATTTCGAGCACGATGTTTACGTTTGTACGAAATGTGCTTTTTACTACTTACTTACTTTTGTTTTTATTTTTCCAAACACCAAAACAATTTTTGATGGGTTTGCCAATGTGTTCATCAAGGGGGAGATTGTAAAATCAAAGGTTTTTGATTGTTATTTTGTGATGAACAATTGGTATTGGAGATTATTGGTTTTGATATTTGGAATTTATTTACGAAGTGTTTTTGGAGATGATTGGATTTTACAGGAGAAATACAGGTGCTGCTGGATTGGGTCCGGTCAGACCGGGCAGTGGCTGCCGGTCAGACCGGCGTATATTGCACGGTCAGACCGGCACAGCCTGCGGTCTGACCGGCCGATGCTGAGTCGGTTTCGGTTTCGGGTTGTTTGTTTGGATATCCGTGATTGTTTCATGAATATGACTTCTAGATGGATACTATGCGTATGTAATACTGTTGTTTGCTAATAATGAGTCAAGTTGGGGATAGCTTGGTCTCGGAATATGGTTTCCTTGTTTGTTTCGTGTGTAGGTGAATTTATGTCGGGTTAGTATTGCGGTGATGGACCGGGAGTCGGCTTGGGGATAAGACGACGTCCGTGGTGGTCAGAGATCATGCGGGATACTAAGGCTAGAGTTCAATGCATGTGGAAGGTGAAGGTTCCATATGGCATACGATGGAGGTATTGTGTGTGTATGGGATGCGGAGTCGAATTTGGAAGGAGTTCAAATTTGATAGGATTGATTATGTAGAGTTTGTTTCTTATACAAGAAGGTTTCCTAGGGTGATTAGGACTTCTAGTATGAGATTGGTTCGTGGCTTTAGGCTGCCTACTTTGGATATAAATAGAGAGGGAGCGTGAGGCTTCCCGGTATCGCTTTTGAGAGCAATTGAGTTGATAGTTTTGTTAGGGTTTCGAGTTTAGTCGAGATTTTTGTAAGGAGTGTTGTTGGTGCACTTTGTAAACACAGAGAGAATCAATAAAGTCGTGATCTACTTTAAGAGTTCTTCGATTTGTGTTTCATTGGGTTTCGGCGGTCCAACCGACGACATACCACCGGTCAGACCGGCGGCAAGGAGACGGTCAGACCGGCGGCATACCTGCGGTCAGACCGGCGGTCAGACCGGCGCAACAACTTCGGTCAGACCGCGATCCGTCAAATTTGAGGGTAATCTTTATTTCCGCTAAAAGTTTTGGTTTTTGGCATACCAACCATTCACCCCCCCTCTGGTTGGCTTAGTTATTGCTATTCAATCCTACATCGTCGGTCTGACCGACGGTGAAGCGCTGATCTGACCACTAGTACTGTTGTGGTCTGACCATCTCCCTCGAGACAAAACGTGATTTTTGCCACCTTTGTTTCGCAAAAGCAATTTCTCGTTCTTTTTTCTGTTTTTTAGCAAGTCTAAAACAGAAACCAACAAGATGACCATCTTTACCACAAAAAGAACAAGTATACTTTTCACGACAAGTAGAAACAGTTGGTTTAGCATTTACAATCTTTGTTCTTTCAGATGATGCACTCAAAGAAGACATGATACCAGCAGATTTAAACACAGTGGTTTTAGATTCCGGTTTAGTCAAAAATTCACCTCTTTTAGTAACACTTAGAACAGTAGGTGGATGACTAGAATTATAAGCATAAGGATCAAAACCTAAACCACGATTGTGTGTGCTAACCTTAGATTGATCAAGAATCATGTTGAGGCTCCACTTAGAACAGTAGGTGGATGACTAGAGTTATAAGCATAAGGATCAAAACCTAAACCACGATTGTGTGTGCTAACCTTAGATTGATCAAGAATCATGTTGAGGCTCTTTTTACCTTCAGAAAATCTTTGCAAAGAACTTTTCAAATAAGAAACCTCTTGAGCAAGAGCAACACAATTTTTGCAACCATCTAAAAGACCTTCATCATGTTTTCTACAGGTTGAGCAAGAAAGCACTTCATCATGTTTCACTATTTCCTCCATGTGCTTAACACGGCCTAAAGCATCCTTTAACTTCATCTCATTAGCAAAACATGTTAAGCAAGGTTTTGCACTAGACTGTTTAATCCTCTTAGAACTAATCAAATTAAACATCGAGCTAGCAAACAAAGCAACTTGACATTTTTTTAAAGTTCTCTTAGTTAAAAACAATTCATCAACCAATCTAGTGTTCATGGCAAAGCTAAGAGCAAGACAAGATTCAATTTTTTTAGCTTTCTTAGTTTCAACATCTAGTGTTTTGCTATTAGTCCAATTAACCTCTCTTATAGCATTCACTTCAGCAAATAAAACCTCACAAGACTTGCAGTCATCATTATCAGAAACAAGAGATTTTATCCTATTATTTTCAGCATTAAGAGAGTCAATAGTAACTTCATGTTGACTAATTTTTTGCTCAAATTTAGATATCTTATAACCCAGTCTAGCAATCACATCCTGAAGATATTCAACACTAGGAGTGTAAGTTACCTCATTGCCATTGTCAGAATCTTCATTGCCTCTGGCCATGAGACAAACACCAGCGATGCTCTTGCCCTTGTCCTCATCTTCATCCCTTTCAAACTCAACATCACTTGCTCCTTGAACTGATGCAAAAGCTTAATCAATTGCCTTTTGATAGAACTTCTTCATCTTCATGTTCTTGAATTGCTTCTTGTTCTGCTTGGCGTTCTTAGATTCATCTTGAACTTCTTCCTTTTTTCCTCTTCCAAGCTTCGGGCATTAAGAACGAATGTGATTTGGTTGTCCACATTCAAAGCAACGAATTGGTCCTCCTCTTCTCCTAAACCTGACATTACTCATAGCTCGAGAAACTCTATTAGCAACAAAAACCAAGTCCTCCTCACTGAATTCCTCCAGTTGATCATCAGACAAGGCATTAAAAGCAGAAAGAACGACCATAGGAGAAGAATCCAAAAAAGATCCAGATGAAGACACCAAAGCAGTAGATTTAGAGTCAGTTCTTTTTGAAAGAATATTCTTCTCATAAGTCTTCAATTTGGTATAAAGAATATCCAAAGTTAAAGTGTTCATGTCAACTGATTCCTGAATAGATGTAACTTTAACATCCCAAATCTTCATATCAAGATCATTCATAAAGTGATGAGCAATCTCAGATTGAGAATAATTAATCTCATAAGAAGCATCAACAGATCTAAGATTACTCAAAATTTTATTAAAACGTGCCAAATAGTCATCCAAAGATTCACCAAGTTTCATCTCAAATCTAATATGCTCCTTTGTGAAAACATCTTTTCATAATTCTTTAATATTGGAAGAACCAGTGTGAAAATCATTTAAAGCTTTCCAAATTGCATTAGCAGTAGCAAAATACAAAACACGATCAAAATCGGACCGAGAAATTCAATCGAGAATAATATTACGCGCTTTGCAATTATTTTCAAAATCCAGTTTATGAGCGGGGGTGTCAATACGAGCAGGAATCTCATAAGGTGTAGCAACTTTTAGCCAAATATCATAACTTTGAGATGTAATATAAGATTCCATCTTTTTCTTCCAAAAATCAAAATCAACTCCATTGAAGACATGAGGTTTGTTGGTAAACTTTTCAGCCATAGCAACAGATCTAAAGATCGGTAAAAATCAAATAGAAAAAAAACTTGGCTCTGATACCACTTGTAGGATCGAACAAGACTAAACAAACCTACCAGAGGGGGGTGAATGGTAGGAAAAACCAAAAACCAAAAATCAAAACTTTTAGCGGAAATAAAAGTTACCCTTTAACCTGATGAAGTCGCACCGATCAGACTGCCGTGACGCTGTCGTTCAAACCGCTGCACTGCCGCCAGTCAGAGCGCCTCCAAGCTGCCGGTCAGACCGTCGGGAACTGGAGAAAACACGTATTGGTGAATTCTTAAAAGTAGATCAACTTTATTGCATCAATATGTGTTTACAAAGTGCACCAACAACACTCCTCACCAAAAACCTGACTAAACTTGAATCCCTAATTTTTTCTAAACTCAACTCTCACAAAAATCGATAAATATTCTCGAATCAATTTGTCGAATAAATCATTTGCGAAGCCAATTGTTCATCAGAAATATTAACCATGACAATGATTTCACATGCTTGATGGGCTCGATGAAGACGCCATTGGTTTGCGGGGATCGTCGCCGGAGGTGATTTTCGTCGAGCTGGTCGCCGGGAGGGTTGAGAAAATCGCCAGTGTTGGTGAGGAAGGCTTGGTCGCTTGAGCGGTGAAAACGGAGTTAACACCGTGAAATTTCCGGAAAGGCAGTTGCTATTTTTGAGAGTAGGTGCGCAACGGTCGGACGAGATAACCCCAGATTCTTACAGGATCGACGAGATAATTCCGTTCCATTATATAATACTTCGGAATTGGGGGGCATGTGTAGACGATGAAATTTGGTAAGCATATGAATCGGAAACGGGATCCAATTCGAAGCGGAATTGAAGATATGCGGGATTCTCGGAAACATAGTGCGCATCGGCTGGGAGACTGCATCGGCTGATACCAAGTTCGATACGGTTAGCCGATACAACCAATATTGGTTACGTGATCAATATCGGGTTCGAAGGAAGGATTGCGATGATGTTGCCAGACAAGGATGGAGTCCAAGAGTGGCAATTTTATCTATTAATTAGGATTTTATGTGATTTCCTTATAGACATTTTCGGTAAGAGTCCGCCTAAGGGACTTGTTTGCTAGTTGGAATTGTATTAGGACAATATGAGTCGTGTCCATTACCAACAAGTTTGTATTTTCGGGTATAAATATGAGCCCGAGATCTTGTAAATAATTAACACCAGTTCAATCAATCTCGGCGCATCGCCATACTTTTTTGTTACTTTGTTTCGACAAGTTCTTGCTTTCGAGTCGAGCTGCATCGGTTTCGATCTTCGGCGAAGAGGTAAAACTTGTTGTGGCGGTTACATCTTTATGACACTCTAATTCTATCTTGTAAATCTCCAAGTTATCATATTTATTGTATAATTTAGATTAACAATGCTATCTATTCGTATCGGCCGATCTCTGTTTAAGGTTTTGCTTATAACGGCTAGATGGTCTTGTTGGTTTAAATTACATAGTATATCTACCATCCTGAAAAGGCAACCATCGGCAAGATTGTCTTGATATCATGCTTCTTTTCATACTTAATACTACATCAGTTCAGTTTAATCTATTAAGTCGTGCTTAGAATCATGATCTCTAGCCTGCTTTATAGTTGTTAATAAGGATAGTATCAGGGTTTCAGCCGATTTTACCTGGTATAGTTGTTTTACATAGTTCTATGCTTTGTTTAATATGCTATATCTGTCCCTTATATCAGGATCTAATCTAATATGAATATATTGGACTTGCCACCAATATGATTGGTGATAGTTAGATATAATTGTTGTAAGAGAATATCCTAGTATAGGGTTGTATCGGAGCTATAGCCGATAAACACTTAAATCTGAACATCGGCTATGATATGAATACATGTAATCGTTATTTCATATTATTTTAGACTTGGGCAATTTATACTGTCTCGGTTAAGTCCGATCTATCCCAATTGCTGATTTCTATAGTAATATTGATTTATAGATTATGTAATACTGATATTTACAGCCGATGGAGCAAGTTTAGGGTTTGTTTGTCATCGAATATGCCTTACAGCCAATTCGCCCTATACTGTATCGGCTAGGTTACATCATGATATGACATCGGTTTCCTGGCCGATTGATTATCGTTTTTTACTAATAAAACTTGCATGTTTCATCTTATTGATGTAGGATGAAATCAACTAGCACACCCTTGAAACCGAAAGCAAGTTTTGGAACTACACTAGAGTTAAGCAGATTTCCCAGGCCAGTGTATGTTTTTTGCATCTACATCGGCATATAGGGAAACATGTTGTGGGATGTTAGGGAGACACGTTGTGGGATGTTTAGCACTTGGAGCAGACCCTTTTGTTGGCCACCCTAATCATCGAGTTGAGGTTGCCCATTGGCAACACTTGAATAAGAGGCGGGAGAGGGGGACCCCTTGGCACACTCCATGACCATGCCATATTTTGTCATCGGGAATTCCATTCAACAACATTCTCGTCCAAGAAGAGGAAAGAAAAATGGCGATCCATTCGCGCCACCGTTGCCTAAAGCTGTTGTGCTCCATAACCTCCAAGAGAAACGGCCAGGAGACTGAGTCAAAAGCTTAATCCATGTTGAGCTAAAGGAAGACGCTCAACGTTCTTGCAGCCATCAAGCTTCTTCGCTGATTGCCGCACCAACATGAGTTGTCAACGATGCAGGAGCCTCTAATGAATTGTCACGCCCCGATTTTCGATCAGGATTAAAAATCATTTAATAATGCATTTCTAGAAATTATATTAAAAGTTTAAAGTCATTTAATCAAGTGAATTAATGAGGGAATTAAAAATTTCCTTCAAAAATCATGGCCGGGAATATTTTTGTAATATTTTCCGTGCCATAAAATACTCTCTCGAATTTCCCGTGAATTTTTGGAGCTCTATATGCAATTTTAGTATCACAAAGTTCATTTAATCAATTAATTAAAAAGAAAAACAAATAAAACCCCCCCTCCTTTGCACTTGGACCGTTTTCGGCCCAAGTATACCTTGCCTCCCTATGGCCCGCTCAGCCTCCCTTCCTTCCCCATCTCTCTTAGGCCGGCCATTCCCTCCTCCCTCCGCCTTGTGCCGCCGGCCTGTTTTCCTCTTCACTCGCGAAAGTCCACATCGCCTCCCTCACTCTCTCCTCCCTCTCTCTCCTCGACAGGTGAGACTAGCTTCCCCACCTGTCATCTTCTTCCCTAACCTCCAGCCAACAACCACCATGCCACCACTCCCCCATGTCACCGCCTCTCCCACGCCCACACCTCGCGCCTCAGAGGCCGTGGTCCACCTCCTCCACCTCACGCCGCACCCGCGCCCACCTCCCCAATCCTCCCGCCAAAACCGCCACCACCCCCACGACATCGCCCCTCTCTCCACCATCTCTCCGGGCCACGCTCGAGCTCCCCGGGCCAATAAGAATGCTCCTCGCACCTCTCTCTCCCGTTTCCCCTCCTCTCTCGAGCTCACCATGCTCCTTCCCGTCCTCCCGCCACAACGCTCTCTCTCCACCGCTTTTCTCTCTCTGACCAGTCGCCGCCGCCCTGACCACTGCCTCACCACGCTGCTCGCACTATCGGCTTCACCGCACCGCTCCACACCCCAGCCCTCACTCCATTCCCCTCCACCGCCACCGAAATACCGCTTCCACCGGCAACTCGAGCCGCCACCGCCTATACTGCCTCCGGCCGCCGCTCACTTTCGCTCCATGCCATCTCCGGTCTTGTGCTCTCCTCCGCTAGTTTCGCAGCAGTGATAAGAAGCCCAACACCAGCCTCCTTCGAGCTCAACCCCTCCGGGGCCCCATCTTCCTGGTCATCGATGAGCTCCGCCATTCCTCTCCTCTCCGATCACCTCTCCTCCCCGCTTCGCGCCACCCCTCCTCCACTAACTCCCTCCTTCTCCTTCCCCAGGACCTTTCGATCGTCGTACGCCACTTTGCGCTCGTGGGGAGCCGTCGGACCATCGTCGCCGTTGGCTACCCGAGGAGTGCCGCCGCCAACTTCTTTCCTCCGTTGAGCCCTTCCGGCCGCTACCATTTCTCCGTCGCCAGTGAGCTCCTCCTCCCGCTCCCCTTCCTCTTCGTGCGCCACCGCCTCCGGTGTGCCCCAGCGCTTCCCGTGCCGCCGTGTGCTTGGCTCGGCCGGTGAGGCAACTCCCTCTCGCCTCGGTGCGGATCTAGGCCGTCCATCTGGCTACCCGTGTGGCGCCACGTTGGTGCCACGTCGGCGCCACGTGCGTGCCACATGGTGCGCCCGTCCCTGGCCTCCGTCCACAGAGTCAAACCGAGTCCACCGTGCGCCGCCTCCCTTTGACCTGCTGACTCGTGGGACCCGCGTGCCGGCACCGACGCCTCTTTGATGACATCAGCGTCCGCCTTTTCTTAAGAGAATTTATTTAATAATTGCGCAATAAATTGAATTAAATTCTAGAAATTGCTTTTAATGACTCAAATCTTCTAAAATTCATAACTAATTCATACGAACTCCAAATTGAGTCATTCAACTTGTAAAATTCATCTAAAATTGAGATCTACCTGTTTGTCTACTTTTTATGTCTAGTTTACTTGTTTTTGTTAGAGTTTTTCCTCATTTCATGTGTCAACGTGTAGATTGCATCGTTTCGGTGGATCGCGGTCGCGACGAGAAGAGTTTGGAAGATCAAGCGAAGAAGAAAGGCCAGTCACACATTCCCCTTGAGCATGTTGAACCTAATTTATGAATGTTTTACTATTTGCAAATAAAAATTGCATGTTTTGCTAATTACATGGAATTATGGAATTACCTATCTGCTCGCTTGTGCCATATTTACTTGTTACCCGTCCTTTGTTAACCCTAGGTGATAATATAACTAGCTTGTGTCACTTATGTTCATCTTGCTAGAATCATGCTATGCTTATCCATGCTTAATTACCACTAGCTCACAAAATGGGATAATCACATTATATACTGTTAGTATCTTAATGAGCTGTAAGCTCGTGATATCTGGCCATGTTTTGTTGGTCATAATTATCCAACTAAAATATGGCTTAATGGTGCGTTGTGGGTGCATGGTTTTGCTAGTCACACCCATGGAAATTAAGGACTGGTTCTCGAGAAACCCTGGAAGACTTACTGCGCTTACCACAAGCAAGAATGTGCAACTACTGGACTTGTAGTATAGCTCTTCCCTTTCCGACGTTCCAAGGCAAGGGTGGGCGTGATGGGGTTGGGTCGATGGGGGTTTACCATTGATCGACTACCGGATTCACCTAGACATGAGGGGGCTGCATACCTTGGCTAAAGGTGGGGGCGAAACCTGAGGTGTGTTGCGGTTGGATAGGGGAGTTATGCGAAGAGTCTTGTCACAATTACTCAGCATGGTGACGTGTCTGGCCTGATACGGTGACTTGACGGTGGGTTGTGTCTTGTGGGTACAGTTGTGCATCTCTGGCCAGGGTAAAACTATTCGAATAACCGTGCCCGTGGTTATGGGCGATCGACCAGCTTCACCGTGATTAGTCCCACTTTAAAAATTAACATGACTTAATGAACTGATTTAGTTCAGGTGGAATGGTTGGGCCTGTGCAATGTGGTGTAGCATTGTTCAGTGGATATTTAATCTTGCCTTAATTAATCAATTGTTTTACTGTTTTCAACTATAAATGTTTACAACCACCTTTATGAAATTAGGCACAAACCTCCCTTGTCATCCCTTGCACGTCTGCATCGTTGGTGTGGCTTGCTGAGTAGAGGGATTGTACTCAGTCTTGATATTTTACCCTCTTTTTAGAAGTGTAGTGCTTCTGAGCTGAAAACGAAGTTAGAGGATCAAGGCTTATACCCCTGTTGAGTTTTGCCTGAGGAGTGGAGCTGAAGCCCCGCTAGGATCACCTTTTTCCGTCGTTGCTGCATTCTTTTCGATGTGAGGACTAAGTGTCTCTTCTGTAAGTATTTACGCTTTATTTAGTTTGTCATTTTGTGTACCCTCGCTGATTCCTGGAGAGGGATTTAATACACAAAATGGTCTGGAAATTTGGTTAAATTTCTGGGCGTGATAAAGTGGTAGCAAAGCCAACTCGACTATAGGTTGAGCCAAATGGTCAAACCTTAAGGACAAGTTCCCTGAAAACCCTATTTGCAAAATGTCTCCTCCCTCTCGGTATTTCTTTGCAAAACGGTTTAACAAATTTCCCTCCTTTCCCCTCCAACTCTTTTAGTTGTCGAACCTTGAGGACAAACCATCGGTTTCGCGTCTACTCCTGGAAGTCAAGCCAAGCCTCAAGCTTCAAGCAGAGGGAGCATGATGGTCAGTCCAGCTCGACGTTTTTGAGGATCAAGTAAAGTTTTCCTGGGGTTTACCTAAACCTAATCCTTCCCTGAAGAGTAGTTTCGTTAGTTGCTAGAACGTGTGTTGTTTGCTTGTGTGTAGGGGTATGGTTTGCATCAGTGGTGGGGATGTGACCATACTAGGTTGTTTACTTAATCAACTTGAACAATAAAAGACTACTCACATCAAATCAATAGGTTTTTGGTCTCTAGCCCCTCCATCTTCGGTGCCAAGCGCAGAACCAACACTTTGGAGAAAAGTTTGGGAAGCTATAGAGCAAGTGGATGGGTCATAAATCACTCATAGAAGACACATCCGGTTTCTTGGGGAGGAGAGTAATGTAGAGGTTTGCTTCAACTTGTGTAGGTTGTTGCCAGCCATACAGAAAAGCTGATCATCTTTAGTCCCGATTAAAAATTGTAATGGGTCCCGATGATCTTTAGTCCTGGTTGGTAACAATAACTGGGACTAAAGATCATCTTTAGTCATCTTTAGTCCCAGTTCACACCTTCCCCGTCCATGTCAGACCCATGCCAGGGGGCTAGGGATCTTTAGTCCCGGTTGGTGTCACCAACCGGGACTAAAAATCCTCACTTTAGTCCCGCTTGGTAACACCAACTCGGGACCAAAGATGATTTAGATCTTTAGTCCTGGTTGGTATTACCAACCGGGACTAAAGTGATCTACCTTTTTATACTTCTTCTTCCTCCTCCAGCCCGAGCCATTGCTACAGAGAGGAGGAGGAACAAGGGAGGTGCTGCCGAAATTTTTGATAAAATTGTTTTGGTGATAATATACAAATCGTAGAGATCTAAAATGTTAGCAACTCCATTCTCTAATATCGTATACTTAGCATATTACATTTGTAGCTTTGTTTCTATACAATATTATCTCCAACAAGGTTTATGCAAAATGATGAGAGAGAAAATATATGTTGGCAAAATTAGGATGATTTTGAAATTAGAAAAATTTGGATAAATATGTTATAAAAGAGATGAGAGAGGAAAAATATAGAAAACTAAGATAAAAGAATAGAAAACTAAGTTATTTTAATAAAATAGTTAGAAAAAAGTATAATACATTAAAGATATGTTTACAACTTTACAAACAATAAAAAACAATAATATGTACAATTAAAAATATTTAGTACTTTCATAAAAATTTTAAAAAAAATGTGTAAACCTCTCTTCCTTCTCGTTGCCATCTTTGTAGCTCTTTTGTAGAAATTAGTTATGATGTTTTAGATTATTATATGATTATTTAATTAGTTTCAATTGTGTGGATTTCGTTAGTAACATTGGATTATTTGATGCAGAGATGGATCGGCAATGGATGTGCACCGCGGACCGACGGTCAAAAGAGTTTATTGAAGGCATGCATTATTTTTTGAATGTGGCCAATGCTAACAAACATAAGGGTTTCATGTGTTGTCCATGCAAAAGTGCAGTAACCGGAAGGAGTATTCTACATCAAGAACTATTCATGCGTACTTGTTTAAGTCTAGATTCATGCCTGGATATAATTGTTGGACCTCACACGGAGAGCTAGGGGTTACAATGGAAGAAGATGAAGTAGAAGACGAGAACATTCCGGATGAGCTCATCAATACGGTGGATTTGAAAAAAATACAGGAGGCGAGGCAGATGGAGCTGTTGAAAATAATGACACTGTAGATGATCTTGGTCAGATTTTCCAGGATGTAAAGGATAGCTACGAAAGTGAGAAGGAGGTCCAAAAATTGAACCGTATGTTAGCGGACCACAAAACTTCGTTGTACCCAGGTTACGAACAGGGGCAAAAAAAAAGTTGGGTACGACGCTAGAATTCTTGTGATAAGGCATTTGGCGAGTTATTGAAACTCGTCAAGAACATTCTTCCGGAGGGAAACGAATTGCCCGAAACAACGTACGAAGCTAATAAGGTAGTATGCCCTCTAGGACTGGAAGTACAGAAGATACACACATGTCCGAACGATTGTATCCTCCATCGCGGTGAGGAGTACGAGAACCTAGAAGCATGCCCGATTTTTAAAGCTCTATTATACAAGATTAGACGATATGATCCTGGTGATATCGATGGACAACCTTCGAAGAAGAGACTTCCTGTTAAGGTGATGTGGTATTTCCCTATAATACCACGGCTCAAGCGTTTGTTCAGTAAAAGAGCATGCTAGAATGATGCGCTGGCACGCAGAAGAATGTCAACAAGACGGGATGCTGAGACACCCCACCAATGGGTCACAGTGGCGAAAAATCGATAGAACATATCCAGACTTTGGAGAGGATGCCCGAAACATAAGGTTCGGTTTAAGTACGGATGGTATGAATCCATTTGGAGAGATGAGCAGCGGCCATAGCACTTGTCCTGTGACCATGTGTATCTACAACCTCCCCCCTTGGCTATGCATGAAGCGGAAGTACATCATGATGCCAATTATCATTCAAGGCCCAATACAACCTGGTAATGATATTGATGTGTACCCAAGACCATTGGTTGAAGATCCGGTTCTGCTGTGGAAGAAAGAAGGTGTCCTCGTGTGGGATGAGGACAAACAGGAGCAATTTAACCTACGAGCATTGCTGTTGTGACCATTAATGATTGGTCTGCACTTAGCAACCTATCTGAACAATCAAAAAAGGGGTACAAGGCTTGCACCCATTGTATGGATGAAACACTGCAGGAAGGTTGTGTACATGAGCCACCATCGATTCCTTGTTGCAACCCATCCTGTACGTTAGAAAGGCAAGCATTTCGAATGGAAGGCAGACGACCGTACTAAGCCTAAACATCGCAATGAAAAAGCCGTGTTTGCTATGGTGAAAGATCTGAAAGTAGTATTTGGAAAGGGACCTGGAAGCCAACCTATAGAGAGCAAAGATGGTCACGCGGTGATGTGGAAGAAGAAATCTATTTTTTTGGAGTTACCCTATTGGGAAGTCTTAGACGTCCAGCACGCAATCGACGTGATGCACCTCACTAAGAACCTTTGCTTCAACCTGTTGGGTTTCCTTGGTGTACATGGGAAGTCGAAAGATACACTTGAAGAACGTAATGAAATTAAGCATATGCAACAACGCAAGGACCTTCACCCGGAACCGAAGGATAAAGGAAGCCATAACTTGAGTCTAGCAAGCTACACCCTGAGCAAGGAAGAGAAGGAAAGTATGTTTGAATGCCTGGAGAGCATCAAGGTATCGTCTGGATACTCCTCGAATATAAAGAGAATAATAAGCATGAAGGAGAAGAAGTTCACAAACCTAAAGTCTCATGACTGTCACGTGTTGATGACACAACTGCTTCCTGTTATAATTCGTGGTATCCTTACTAATAATGTCCGAGGAACAATAACAAAGCTATGTGTTTTCATGAACGCGATTTTGCAAGAGATCATTGATCCAGACATTTTAATAGTCCTTCAAGATGACGTGGTCCAATGTGTTTTCAGCTTTGAGATGATCTTTCCACCATCATTCTTCTATGGCACCTTGTGAAAGAGATCGGTATTCTCGGTCCTGTGTACCTACACAACATGTTTCCTTTCGAGAGGTACATGGCCGTTCTAAAGAAGTACGTTCGTAACCGTTCTTGTCCAGAAGCAAGCATCACCAAGGGTTATGGAACAGGGAAGGTCATTGAGTTCTGCGTAGAATTTATTGAAGACCTTCGTCCAATCGGGGTACCCGAATCAAGCCGTGAGGGAAGTCTACGGGGAAAGGGGACTCTTGGAAGGAAAGCAATAATGACTGTGGACAACGATTTATTCTGTAAAGCACATTTCACGGTTTTGCAACAATCTTCGTTAGTGGCTCCTTACATCGAGGAGCAACTAGCTATTGTTCACTCAAGAAACATCGGCAAGTCTGATGCCTGGATTACACACCATCACATTGATACTTTCCCTGCTTGGCTACGACAACATCTAATGGGTAACGAGACCATTGGCCGAAAGCTAGCCTTCTTGGCGAGGGAGTCATCTTGCTCGATATCGACATAAATATGAAATCAATGGGTATACATTTTACACAAGAGCCCAAGACAGAAATAGCACAAACCAGAATTGTGCTATTCGTATCGATGCCATGAGATACGATGCTATAACTAGCATGTATTACGGTGTCATCAAGGACATATGGCAACTAGACCATGGACCCCTGAAGTTCCCTCTGTTTCGGTGCCAATGGGTTAGGCTGACTGTTGGAGGCGTAACGATTGATGACATTGGGATGACAACGATTGACCTAATCAAGGTTGGATACTTAGACGAACCATTCGTCCTAGCCAATGATGTAACACAAGTTTTCTACGTGAAGGACATGTCTAGCAAACCAAATAAGGGTAAAGGACCCGACGAGCCAAAGCGCCACGTGGTTCTCCCAGGCAAAAGGAAAATTGTCGGAGTCGAGGATAAGACTGACGAAGATTATGATCAGTTTGACGGGCAACCTCTGTTCGCGGTGACGGTTGACCTGAGCATCCTCCTATCAAAGGAGAACACTCCTTACTCACGCAACGATCATAGCGAAGGAACATTAGTGAGGAGAAAGTACGTGAGGAAAACTGTGACCTAGGGTGTGGTATGGCCGATGTAAATTATTTGTAATGTATTGAAGGTCATGCAATGTTAGTGTTTCTTACTAATAAAATTGTATATGATTATTGAAATATACTAGCAATTTTAAACTATTTAAATAGGTCATATGTTATTTACATATGATTATTACTATTTAAATAGTATTTAAATAGGTCATATGTTAATTATATATCATTATTGAAATGTAATAGCAGATTTAAACTATTTAAATTGGTCATATGTTAATTATATATGATTTTTGAAATGTAATAGCAATTTTAAACTATTTCAATAGGTCATATGTTTCTTATATATTTTTATTAAATGTAATAGCAATTTTAAACTATTTAAATAGGTCATATGTTATTTACATATGATTATTACTAATTAAAAACTATTTAAATAGGTTATATGCTTATATATCATTATTGAAATGTAATAGTAGATTTAAACTATTTAAATTGGTCATATGTTAATTCATACGATTTTTGAAATGTAATAGCAATTTTAAACTATTTAAATAGGTCATATGTTATTTACATATGATTATTACTATTTAAAACAATTTAAATAGGTCATATGTTAATTACATATGATTTTTGAAATTTTTAATTATATATGAGTTAATTATATGTGATTATTTATATTTAATAATAATTTTAAACTATTTAAATCGGGCATATGTCATTTAAATGTTTTAATATTTAGTCCCAGTTGTTAACCTAGCCTAGACAAAAAGAAAAATTGGAAACAGCAGGAAATAATCTTTAGTCCCGATACAACCGGGACTAAAGATTAGATCTTTAGTCCGGTTGTTGTCACCAACTGGGACTAAAGATCCCGAGTATAAATATGAGTGTGCATCATCTTCTCCCGCAATCCACACTTAGGTTGCGTTCGCACCAGCAGGTTCCAAACCGGCACAGTAAACACGGAAAACGGAGCGATCCATTAGCACATGATTAATTAAGTTTTAGCTATTTTTTTCAAAAATGGATTAATTTGATTTTTTAAACAACTTTTGTATAGAAACTTTTTTCAAAAAACACACCGTTTAGCAGTTTGAAAAGCGTGCGCGCAGAAATCGAGGGAGGTGAGTTGGGAAAATGGGGGAAAGAACAGAGCCTTAGTTGTTTTCTCTCACACCGATCGTCTCTCAACGCTGCCTCTACCGCCACCGTCGTCCTCGTCATCTCCGCCATCGTACGTCGTCACCGACCTCACCGCCGCGCCACCCTCAAGGTTTGGTCGCCGTCCTCTCTCCTGTCTCTCTCTCCCTCGATCTCTCTCGTGATTCGCCGTACGTGGAACGAAGGTGAACGAACGCAAATGAACACGAACGAACGTGAATGAATGCCGCTATGTCAACGAACATGAACGAATGAATGTGAACGAACGTGAACGATAGAATGAACGAAAGTGAACAAATGAAAATGAACAAACATGAACGATAGAACGAACAAACGTGAATGATAGAATGAACGTGACCACGAACGATAGAACGTGAACGAACAAAAGTGAACGATAGAACGTGAACGATAGGACATGATCGAACGATAGAACGAACGAACGATAGAATGAACGTGACTGGACGAACGAGAACGTGGTATATATATCTATATGTTTTCAATGTAGATATCAAGCATGATGTGTAAATTAATCATAAATGAACCAAATTAAATCCATTCGCACAATGTTATTATATAATCTATCCTCCGTTTTGTTTGCAATAGATTTCATGTTTTCACGTGGATACACCGAATATTATATTGCACATTTTTTTTGTTTTTTCAATAATGATTCCATTTTTTTTCTAAGTTCCATCTTAAAGAAAGGGCTGAATTATACTAATTCCATCATCTCCAACCAAATGTTTTCACTTAGGACTGTTGTACATGTTTTAACTAAAAATTTTTTCTTGGTCAGACGTGGTGCAGCTGCTGACCGCTGCCGTCGCTCAAGCTTAAGTGGTCCCAATAACTCCAAGCAAAACTAAGGCAAGTTACATGAATTCCCTGAATTTAATATGTACATGTAGGTGTCATACTTCTTAATTAACTAGCTAGGTGAAATTTTGTTATATATATATATCTATATATATGATAATATGCATAGGTTGCATGTATAACAATTAATTACTTGGTCATCGTGCGTATTTATCAACAATGTCAATATGTGTATAACAATATACTCTTAGTTGATGTGTACTACTTAATGTTACGAACAGATAGCAGATCGCAATGAGGAACATATCCTCATGGACCAGATTGTAGAGGGCAGCAGCCAATATTGGGTGGATAAGGAGGGGATCGAGGACCCCAACCAATACCTAACCGAGGAGGGCAACGAGGGCACAAACGAGGAGGAAAGTGAAAGGAAACCAACCGTTGGAGAGAAGAGGGCACGCGGACAACGAGGTGCCAGGAGGAAGGTAGAGGGTAGGCACATTATTAGTGAAGTGGCTCTAGACGGTGAACCAGTAGCCCCAGCCGGTATACTAAGGAAGTTTGTGGGACATAGTGGTTGGGTCGTGAGGGATCACGTGCCCATTAGCACAGTGAACTGGCGTTAATCAAGGTCAGTCGGGGATGACCAAAGTTATCTCCCAGATGCGGAGAAAGATATGCTATGGACCACCATGCTTGAGACCTTCACAGTACCTGAGGCAGATAAGCCAAGATTGAAAGAATGGACTCTGAAGAAAATGGCTGAACAATTCCAGAAGTACAAGTCAGATATGTACAAGAAATACATCCTGAAGGGTCTGACACCTGATTTTGACAAATTAACCAAGCTGAGGGATCATTGTGATGCGTTTGTCGCAGATAAGACCTCCCAGCATGGGCAAGCGCAGATAGAAAAGAATAAAGCCAATGCCGCTAAGAAGTAGTATCATCACCGACTAGGGTCAAGTGGCTATAAGAAGGCAATCCCCAAGTGGGATAAATTGGAAGCTGGGTTGATAGAAAAGGGTATCGAGCCGGCCACAACGAACTAGCCTGAACGTTTCAGAAATTGGTACTATGCTCACGATGGAACGCTCGATCACACTGATGGCTCCCTTGTATTCGGCGAGGCGATTCGTGAAGCAGCTAGCTGACTTACGGAAGTAGTGGAGGTGTCTACTTAGGGAACATTCAAGCCTGACCGCTCGCACTACAGAATCCCGAGCATCCAGGACGAACGCGAGGAAAAGGCGTGGTTGCTTGGAAATACGGATCTCAAGAGGACAACCACACTTACAAAAGTCGCATGAGGAGCAAGAGGGATACCGAGGCGAAATTAAGATATCTCGAGGAGAGGGTCACCCTAAAGGACAAAAAGATGCAAGAGGAGGTGGAATGACGGGTGGACCAACGCCTGGCTGAACGACAGAGCCAACAAACGATGCAGCCGTCTGTCCCTCCAGTCATGGTGAGCCCCTCAGGCAATCGCAGCAGCTGTACTTCTACAGGGCAAGTAGGAGAATAGGGCATAGAAGCTGCAGCAGGGCCAGCTCACGATGACCCATTGTACCCCGTAGATGAAATCACGCGGCGGACACCTTGTGAGCTGCATAGTCCCTTCAAGAACGTACCACTCAAGGTATGCTCGTAGTTTTATGATATATGTCTTGTAAATTGCGAAAGGTGGTGCATATGTTAATTACTAAGTAACCTCAATTCTCGTAAAGGTGGCGTTGGGCATGGCCATACCAATGGACCCTTCAGGACATACCATTGTAGGCCGATTCCACCTAGGTACTCAAGGGTCGAAGTTGAAATAGTGGAACGAGGGTTCGAGGATCTCGAGCTAGACATCCCCGGAGGACACGGAGAGACGAAACTAGGAGACACAGCCCACGTCATCATACTATGGTGCAAGTGGTACATCGTGTTTCCCGGGCGGGCAGCGGTGTCTTCTCCTCCGCCTGCACCATCTCCTCAGTCTCCTCCGCCTGCACCCTCTCCTTTGCCTGCACCGGCTCCTTCACCTCCATCTCCTCCGCATGCACCCTCTCCTTCGCCTGCACTGGCTTCTCCACCTTCGCCTCCTCTACCTGCACCGTCATCGTCTATTCCGCCTTCACGAGCTAAAAAGTTGTGCCCACTTCATCCCACGCCGTCAAAGTCCACAGAACCAATGAAGAGGAAAGACCAAAGATGTGCATCAGCTCGAAAAGCAACCAAAAAAATCAGTTGAGTCGTTGCTACCACCCGGTGTAGAGGAACTAAGGCAATGGATGAAAGAGACGGGTCTGAACAGGGAGCAACTGGTGGGGAACGCACCAATAAAAGTAGCGACAAAAGCTTATTTGAAATACAAAATTAAACTCGGTGAACCGCTTGTCAAGCCTGTTCAGGTGAACATCCTCTCTACATGATGTACCGATTCCATCAATGGTACATGGAACGTTCATCCAAAGGTAGAACGATGTTTGGAGCGAGGATAAGAAACACAGATTACTATCAAGGAGATGATGTTCTATGGATCCACTTCGAGGATGTATTCGATGTATACCGACTAGACGCCCTCGACATCTCCATTCTTAGCTACTGGGTTTTGTAAGTATCGTTTAAGCAAAATTTATTTTGTTCCTTAGCTCCTTCTATGTACCATCGAATGATTACACTATGCGGATAGTTGATGCAAATTCCTTTTAACGTTTGTAGAATGGAGATTCAGTTGTGCCGTAGGCAGGGAATTTATAATATTGGATTCATGGACCCCCGCAAACTTAATGTTGAAATGATACGGGAAGGAACCTACAGAGGACAATATTGTTCATTTCCTGGTGCAGCAGCATTATAAGACCTACATACTATTGCCCTACAACACGGAGTGAGTTTTTACTATTTTTCGAATTCGTACCAACTTCCTCCTCATACTCATACCATGACATATATATCATCTCACGTAATTTGCAGATTCCACTGGGTCCTTTTCCTCTTCGACCTCTCACTATGCAAAGTCCATGTCTATGACTCAATGGATAAACCGGAGTCTACTTTCATCATAATTTTTTAAGTGATAGACACGTAATGCCATCTATTCAATTGTCATTAATTATGAATACTGCTATTGCTACTATGCAGATCTCTGATATTTAATCATAGCTTCCAACTGTACATAGGGCATAGGCAAAGTTCCGTACATGAGTCCACGGGGTTTGAATAGAAAAACTTGGTATGAGGTTTAATTTTCCGGTGAGTATATGCTCCAAAAACATATTGAATCATTAATTTGTTCTAGAAAAAAATAGTACATTAAATCTCTCGTCGTTTCTCCTTAAGTGTGCAAAACAGGATCAAGGGAATAACTTGTGCGGCTACTACGTCTGCGAATATACTCACTGCATTGTACACCAAATCAGCAATGACAAGGATCTGGAAGTACGTAAAAATCATTCATACATTATGTCTCGATTTCTTGTTGACTTCATATATTTATATCTCATTTCTTTTCAAATGATAGATTATTTACATGAGGGAAAAACTCTCCAACGAAGAATTTATAAAGTTTGTTCAAGAAAATTGATGGGATTATCAATGAACAAATAATTGATCCCGTGGGAGAATTCCACTACGATGTAAGACCTATTGATCATCATCCCCAGATATAACATGTCTTAGGTTTCTTCGTAATATACAATAGAACATTAGAATTTACGAAGGATTATAATATATGTATATATTTAGATGTGTATACATTTACTTATGTGTGTGAGTATATTTTGGTAATATATGTATATATTTACTTGAGTTCATATATTTAGGGAATATATATATATGTAAAATATATATTTATACATATATTACATATATACACATATTATATATATATATGCATAATATATAAACAAACAGCTAGTAAAACCAGTAATTTCTTTTTTAAAAAAAATCTTTAAAAAAAATTTTTAGTTCTGGTTGGTGGCTGGCGCAACCATCTTTAGTTCTGGTTGGTGTTACCAACTGGGATTAAAGATAACTCTTTACTCTCGGTTATTTTATCCGGGATTAAAGATGGGTATCTCTAGTCCCAGATTCGTGATCCCGGTTACATAATCGAGACTAGAGGGGGTTACGAACCGGGGTTAAAAACCCCTTCTCCACCTGTGAAGGCTGGGTTAGCATCACCCTTCTTAATCCACGCGATCACTCTCTGTTGTGCGATGGTCTGCTGTAGCGAGCAAAGTGCGAGGAATTTCTTTTTGAATTCCTGTCCAATTGCCAAACCACCTCGTTGACCATAGCAATTTGCAAGCCGACATGACCGATCTTCCAGTCACTCCAACTCTGCAGCCCCTGGCCGTACGTCCTTCAGAGTTTGTCACCTAGCCGTAGGATTGGGTCGATGATGGTGCAACTGCCCTCCCAAGCGGCCTGTACTATGTATTTATAGCCCTCCAGCTTGCACTAGAATGCCTCGAAGTGGAAGCAACGATTCAGTTTTGTGGATACAGAAGTTGAGAGGAGGGGGCAGTGGCCCGACACTGTTGAAGGGAGAGCGGCTAGGAAGCAGTCGGGGTATAGGGTTTCCCAGGCGACATAGTGGAAGACTGTCAAGCTACTCCAAAGTTGGCCTAGATGGCTAGCTTGACCATGTGAATCGCCGGTCATTGAGGTCAAGCTCCTTGAGATCAACATCCTTGAGAATCTGTCGAAATCGCCCCATCGTTCTTATGTCAAGCCGTGGGTTAGATTGAAATCATTAATTTTATGTAACAAACTATAAACACAGCTATGTATTTATCAATTTTATCAAATAATGGTATGGTTTATAATGGTAGGTCCCACACGTTCCACACAACTATAATATTCACAGAGTCCATAGGAACAATTGACGATCAGGAAAAGCTAGCGTTTAACACTCCTGCTCCAGCGTCATGACATGCACGGCTCACACAGGGTGCCTCCCTTGCAGCATGGCGATCTGTTGCACTCCAAAGCAGCGTGATGCTGGGTAGCATTTTTTAGAATTTACTCTATTTATTTATTGTATCAATTCTATAATTCTGTAAAGCAAATACATGTATTTTTATATAGTTAATTGGATCCATTGTAAATATATCGATTCATATAAATACTAATACTATTTTTCTATTCATATCCATGCCATTTTAGTCCGCGCAAAATTTGATCCGTGCCACTACCGTCACGTATTCTGTCACATCTTTTTCCCTCCTTTACTTTCTTCTCCTCTCTGAGTCCTCGCACGGAGAAGGCGTGCCCCCCCACCGCCGCCATCGCCTGGGACCGTGGAGGAGGTGGCGCACGACACTGCAGCGAGCTGTTCGGTCGCCGGAGCTGGTGAGACGAGCACGAGGTGGCAGCCGGAAGTCCGTGGTGGTGGCAAGAGATCCGACGGTGGCGATGCCTCTGTGATTTGTGGCACTGGTTTCTCCGTCAGCCTGCATGCGGCAGTCATGTGGGACGGGGACGTTCCTTGTGTGGCTCCATCGTTCTTCCGGTCGGGGAAGGATATGTGCCGGTAGTGCGGTGAGTGGGCGGTGGTCACCAGCGCCACAGAAGGCATCAGCCGTGCGGTGGCGTCGGAGCTCGCACGGCGGAGACTTCCCTCATGTTCATGGGTGAAACCCCGGAAGCTATCCTGAATCTACAGGGAGGTTCGTGCCACCGTGCCGGCGTGCAAGGTGAGGACCGTGGTATTCGACCTCGCCGCCCCAGGGGCGATGGCGGCGGCGGAGGTGGGGAGATGTCCAGCGGTGTGGCGAGGGTGGCGGTGGCTGTGGAGGGGCTTGATGTCGGGCTGCTTGTCACACCCTGGAATTTCCCCTTTTCCGTAGTTTCTAAATCGTCCGCAAATGGTCTATAGAAAATACTTTGTTCAACCAGGAGCAAACCCTAAATTAACAATGGATGTAATAATCGGAATTGTCAGGGAGATGCTTCAATTTGTTAACAGGATTTTCAGCGGAATATTCAGAGCAGAGGAAATAATAATGTTAATTTAAAATGTCGGGTTTTGAATTAATAATTCCTTCCTTCCCCTGCTTTGGTCGTGAACCGTACTCGGTTCACTCTCCCTGTTCGCGGTCCGTTGTACCCACCGACCCCTTTTGCCACCGCGGTTTTGTTCTATATGACGAGCCAAGCCCTACTCCTATTCCGATTCAGTTTCTTCTTCCTTTCCCGAAAAGGCACCGCATTTGTTTCCCCCATCTTTCCTTTTTAGGTTTCCCTTCCTCTCGTATTCTTTTTCCCTCCCCCTCTGCCGAGCACCACCTCCCCTCTCTCTGCCGTGCGCCACCCCCTCCCCTGGGCAGGCCCACCTAAAATCCAGTCCCTCCCCCTATTTAAGCCCCCTTACCCCCTCTTTTCTTTTGTTTTTTCCCTGCCCCTAGCCCTAGCCGCCACTTGCACCCTAGCCGCCGCTGCCCTCGCTCGCCGCTGCCGCTAGCCGCCGCCCCTCATCGCCGTCGTCTTATCCGGTGAGCTCTCCCCTTTCCCGTGACGTTCACCGGTATAGTTTACCCCAAGGGTTCCATCTAATCTATCCGTTGTCATCGTCGTCTCCTTGTGCCGTCGCCTTACCGTGCCGCTGTCGTGTGCTGCGCCACCGCTGCCCTAGCCACCTCACTACCGCGCCGCCGCTGCCGTGTGCTACGCCGTTGCTGCCCTAGCCACTGCCGCGCACCGCCACCACCGCAGCCACGCCGCCGCCGCTGCCGCCACTGCCCTAGCCACTGCAGCGCCGCCGCCACAGCCGCCGCCGCGCCGCTTGCTGCGTCGCCGCTGTTTTGCCACGTGCCGACGTTGCCGCATTGCTGTCGTGTCGCGTCGCTGCTGCGTTGCCTCGCCGCCGCTTGCCGCCGCTGCCGTGCCGGCCCTGCCGCGCTGTGCCGTGCCGCTGCTGCTGCCCTAGCACCGCACGCCGTCGCTGCCCCGCCTACCGGCTGCCGCGTTGCTAATTTTTGCCGCAGCCAAGCCGCTGTCACCGCTTTGCCGCACACAGTAGCCGTGCTGCCGACCCGTTACCGTGTCGCTGCCACTTCCCCGTGTTGCTTGCCGCGCCATTAGCCGCCTAACCCTAGCTACCTACCAGCCGCCTGGCCGTTGTCTGTTTACCGACCTCGCTACCGCCGCACCTAGCCATAGCCGCAGCCGTGCTCTCGCCATGGTACGTATGCATTCACTAGCCGCTCGCTGCTTACGCTCGCGCGTAGTGTGGCGTAGTGTCATGTCGGTTCGGTCATACCGAGTCGTTCTAAAACCCTAGAGCCATTCTGAGCTGCCGGTTCTGTTCGCCGGTTCGGTTGACCGTTTGCATGTTCCCGTGCCACGGTAGGTTGACTCGTTGAGTCGCTGACCCGTAAGGCTCGTTAACCGGAGTTTGTTTTCCGTCAACCTTGTCCGTTCGCGGGCGTTAAAACATATCGATTAATTAAGGTTTTTCGATTAATAGTAATTACATAGTTCATATTCTAAAATTCACAACTAATTCATACGAACTCCAAATTGGGCCATTCAACTTGCAAAATTCATCTAAAATTGAGCTCTACATGTTTGCTTACTTTTTATGTACTATTTATTTGGTTTTTATTAGAGTTTTTTCCTCGTTTTGTGTGCTAACATGTAGATTCCGCCGTTTCGGACGATCGCGTTCGCGAGGAAAAGAGTTCGGAAGATCAATCGAAGAAGCAAGGCAAGTCACACATTCCCCTTGAGCATTTTGAGCCCAATTTATAAATTTTTTTACCATTTACAAATAAATTACATGTTTAGCTAATTACATGGGAATAGGGTTTACCTATCTGCTCGCTTGTGCCCTATTTACTTGATGTCCTCTCTTTGTCAAACTTGGGTGACAATTTAACTAGCTTGCGTCCCATGTTGACCTAGCTAGAATTATATTATGTTTAGTCATGCTTAATACCACTAGTTCACATAATGGGATAATCACATTATCTATTTCTAGTATCTTGATGAGCCGTGAGCTCGAGACAACTGACCATGTTTCGTTGGTCGTAATTATCCAACTAAAATATGGCATAATGGTGGGTTGTGGGTGTATAGTTTTGCTAGTCGCACCCATGACAATTAAGGACCGGTTCTCGAGAAACCCTGGAAGACTAACAGTGCTTACCACAAGCAGACATGGGTAACTGCTGGACTTATAGTGTAGCTTCTCCCTAGCTTACGCATCCAAGCAAGAGTGGGCGTGATGGAGTTGGGTCGGCGGGGGTTTACTCGTTGATCGGCTTCCGGATTCACCTAGGCACGAGAGGGGGCTGCTTATCTTGGCTTAAAGGTGGGGACGAAACCTGAGATGTGGTGCGTTTGGTTAGGGGGAATTATGTGAAGGGTCTTGTCCCGATTTCCCCCTTTGCAGTACCATGGTGATATTTCGGGGCATGGTGACATGTGTAGAATCGTGTCTTGTGGGTACAGTTGCGCACCTCTGGCCAGAGTAAAACTATTCGAATAGCCGTGCCCGCGGTTATGGGCGATCAACCAGATTCACCGTGATTAGTTCAATCTATTAATTAAATTGACTTAATGAACTGGTTTAGTTCAGGTGGAATGGCTGGGCCTGTTCAACATGGTGTAGTGTTGTTCAGTGGAGATGTTTAATCTTGCCTTAATTAATCAACTGTTTTACTGTTTTCAACTATAAATGTTTACAACTGCCTTTATGCAAATAGCCACAAATCTTCCTTTGTCTCCCCTTGCACGAATGCATCGTTGGTGTGGCTTGCTGAGTACGGTGGTTGTACTCAGCCTTGGTATTATTCCCCCTTTTCAGAAGCGTCGTGCTTCTGAGCTGAAGACGAAGTTAGAAGACTAAGGCTTATACCCCAGTTGAGTTTTGCCTGTGGAGTGGAGCTGAAGCCCCACTAGGATCGTCGCATTTTTCCGCTGCTGCTTTCTTTTCGGTGTGAGGACTAAGTGCCTCTTCTGTAAGTATTTATGCTTTATTTACGTTTGGATCTATATATTGTATACCCTGGCTTGATTCCTGGATAGGGATTTATACGCAAAATAGTCTAGAAATTTGGGATAAATTTCTGGGCGTGACACTGCTCACGCGTCGTGATCGTGCCGGTCTAGGAGGCGGTGTTGCGGGTGAACGCGGTGGCGACAACGAGGATCTCGCGTGCCATCGCGCCGCTCATGTCTTTGCCTCATACACCAGTAGTCAGCGCCGGCGCCACAGGAGGGAGCAGTGGACGCCGAAGATGGTCAGGCCGCCGCCATCGACGGAGGCCGCCGCCACCGACGGTGACCTAGAGACGCGCCCTCCTTGCCGGCCATCAATTTGAAATGAGGTGAAGAGAGATGGGAAAGAAAGAGGAGGGGAGGATGGAGGAGGAAGATAAACTGATACGTGGATCCCAAAACTAATATTTTGCTTTACATGATAAAAAAATGTGACGGTAATAACACAGGTAATCACGGTGTGGGGGACGCCGACAGCTCGCGCTGCTACGGAAGCAACAGCGGCGAGTACGGCGGAGGGTTGCGAAGCTGCGGCAAGCAACATCGTCGTGGGCAGCCGCAGCGGGCTGCTGCTTCGAGCTGCAGCAACAGCAGGATGAAATCATGTGTAGCAGCACCATGGCAGCCGGAGAAAAAGGAGAAGAAAGATTCTGTTGCTTCAATTTTGTTGGCAGGGACAACACTGTCCTAATTTTCATGGAAACCCACCCTCTAATAGTGTTATTCCAAAATATGAGTCCAATGCAGGTATATTGGGTTATATCTTTTTTGGTAAATGTGCAATTATATTTTTTTATAATTGTAAATGTACCATATTGATTGAAACCAGTGGTAAATATGCAATTGATCCAAATTATTACCACCAGAGCACTACTAGAGAGTAGGAGTAGAAAGTAATAGAAACATCTCTAACCAGCAAAGAACGCGAGCCACACGAATCTAATGGCCACCGCTTTCCACGCCGTCGCCGCCGCCCGCCCCCGCCTTCCTCTCGCTGCGTTCGCCTGCCTCTGCCCCGGCCCCGGCCCCGCCACCAGAAGAAAGCTTCGCCTCACCTCCACGGCGGCCTCCACCATGGACGCCGCGTCCGCGAGTTCGTCGGACGCCAAGAAGACGACCACCGTCTTCGTGGCCGGCTCGACGGGCCGCACCGGCAAGCGGGTCGTGGAGAAGCTGCTGGAGAGGGGCTTCGGCGTGGTCGCCGGCACGACGGACGTGGGCCGCGCCAGCGGAAGCCTGCCCGAGGACCCAAACCTCCAGCTCGTGAGTTGCACAGAGACAGACTAGTACTACTGTTCCATTCCGTGCAGCTTGTGCTGTTGTTCTTGATTTGTTGGTGGTGATAGCACGAAAATGCATGCGTGTGGTCTGAATTGAAGGTGAGGGCTGACGTCACGGAGGGCGCCGAGAAGCTGGTCGATGCGATCCGTGGCGCCGACGCCGTCGTCTGTGCGACGGGGTTCCGGCGGTCGTTCGATCCCTTTGCTCCATGGAAGGTTTGCCCTCAAATTGATTGAAGTTCGTCTTCCAATGCTTTTCCTTTTGTTGGGGTTATCCAATGCTTTCTATCTATTTTTAATTCTGCAACTAGCGCAAGTTCAATTTGTGCCTGATTGGTTCTGATTGAATGTCTGAAACTATGTGACGTTATAATTGCCGGTCAACACTGGCTAGGTAGTTCTTCGGCTAGTCTTGTCTCTCGACTCCTCCTAGTTTCTGTGCCAAACATTCAAGGCTAAGAATTCCCAATACGTTTGTCATATCTGATCAACCAAGTATTGAGAGTAGCATACTAAACTAATCAGGCGAGAGTACAACTGAACAAAAGTAGTCATTGTGATCCAATAGTTATCATTCTAATGCTTAAGCATTAAAGCATGTTCTACGCAGATGGTTACATAATTGACTATGTTATAATATATGTATACTTCGATATGATGTGTTCTCTTTGGTACTGTCTACTACTAAATACTATGTTAGATTATGGTTGAAACATCAGAATATTACCGCACAACACAGGCCTTTATATAATATCTATACAAGTGCAAGAATGTTAAGAGCCCAAGATTCGGATATGGGATTTCAGCAAGAACAGAGTAGTTTTCAGAGGAGTTTAGGTGTTCGCTGCAAGAAAAGAACGAGCTAGATCTACTTTAAACTACTCCTAGAAGAAATTGTATTAGCATTCATCTTGATTTTCATTTGGCTAATTGCCTCAATAAGTAGCTTACAGATTGGAATCATTACAGCTGTAAAGTAAATAAAGTGATTGAAATAGATAAAGCAGAATCGAGTTGTTTCAGGCGTTTGAGACAAACGAGTACGGCTACAGTGGTCCCCGGGCTGCATCCTAACCATCTGATGGTCACGTGACTTCATGCTAGCCGTCCGATAAACTGAACTCGCCCCTTTCAAATCGTTACAGCCTGCAAACTGAGAAACCAACTGAAACTCTGAACTTCGACTGAAACTCTGAATTTCTCTTCCATTTCAGATCATCTGATCCTGACATTACCCCCTTCTTGAGTGAATCCTTGTCCTCAAGGTTCAAAAGCTGGAAACATACTCTGGATATGAGATGCATCCTCCCAAGTAGCTTCTGCTGGTGTTAAATTCTTCCAAAGAATTAACTATTGAGTCACTGGTTCATTATCTCGGGGTATCATTCTCCTTTGAAGAACTGCCAGTGGTTCTGTTTTGATTTGCCCTTCTGGCCCTACATCTGGTAAGTTAGGCATCGGCACAGCATGACTGCCAAGGTGTTTCTTCAGCTGGCTGACATGGAAAACGGGATGAATCCCAGCACCATCAGGAAGCTGCAGTCTATATGCGACAGAACCGACCTTCTCAACAACCTTGAATGGACCATAAAAATTTGATCTCAGTTTCAAAGAGCCTCTGATCCCAAATGATGTCTGCCTGTATGGCTGTGACTTAAGATATACCATATCTCCCACTTGCAGTTCCCTTTCAGTTCGATTCAAATCAGCATAGTGTTTCATCCTCCTCTGTGCTTCACCCATACTCCTTGAGTTTCTACAGAATAGCTGCTTTCTCTTCCAATGTCACTTTTGCTTCTTCTGACACATTACAAGAAATTGAAAACTCATTGATCTGTGGTGGAGGAAAACCATATAAAGCCTGAAATGGGGTCATTTGAATAGCAGTATGAAATGTGGTATTATACCACCACTCAGCCATTGCTAACCAGGAATGCCAGCGTTGTGGTTCCATAAAAGTCATACTCCTCAGGTAAGATTCCAGACATTGGTTGACCCTCTCGGTCTGACCGTCTGTTTGGCTGAATCTGAGCTGCACATGCTGAGCCTTGAAAATCTCTTGGAAAAACTGACTTGTAAAAATTCTGTCTTGGTCAGTTACATTTGCTAATGGCATGCCATGAAGTTTGAAAATATTATCCATAAATAGTTTCACCACTTGTTCAACTGTGGAAGGGTGTGCCAGAGCCATAAAATGAGCAAATTTAGTTAGTCTGTCTACCACAACCAGTATTACATCCTTGCCTTCTGATTTCGGCAACCCTTCAACAAAATCCATACTTATGTGAGTCCAAGCCATATCTGGAATCTCAAGTGGATTCAGTAATCCTGGTATATGCACATGTTCTGCCTTGGTGACCTGACAGATAGGGCAAGTTCTGACATGATCATCCACAGCTCTATTCAACCCAGGCCAGTAAAATAATTTTTTGATCCTTTGGTAAGTAGCCCTCATTCCAGAATGACCCCCAAATGTTGAATTATGGTAAGTCTGTAACAATTGTTGCCTGATATCATTAGCCTCTCCTACATAAATTCTCCCTTGGTACTTGAGTATCCCTGACTCCATTTTGTAACTCCCAGTGGGATCCCCCTCAGTGCCAATGAGACTCAAGATCTTATGGGCATAAATATCTCCCTCATAACTCCCTTTAATGTCTTGAATCCATGCTGGGACTACTACAGTGACATTCAAGCATTGTTCTTCTTCCTGCCTCTTGAAATTTGGACTTCTAGATAATGCATCAGCTACTAGATTGTCCTTGCCAGCTTTGTATTCAATGGTATAGTCATATTTCATCAGTTTAAGCAACAATTTATGTTGGATTCCTTCCATCAACCTTTGTCCCATCATGTACTTAAGGCTCTGCTGATCTGTTTTGATCACTAATTTTCCTCTCAGCACATAATGCCTCCATTTCTTCAATGCTTCTAAGATAACCATAGCTTCTTTCTCATATCTAGATTGAGCAGCTGCCTTAGGACCTAATTCTTTACTATAGTAGGCAATTGGCCTCCCAGTTTGCATCAACACTGCTCCAATTCCAAAACCACAGGCATCAGTTTCAATTATAAAGGGCTGATCAAAGTCAGGTAATGCCAAAACCGGGCTAGTGCACATTTTCTCCTTAAGCAACTCAAAAGCTTCCTGTTGCAGTTGGCCCCAATGAAACCCCTCTTTCTTAAGCATATCATGGAGAGGTCTACAGATTAGTCCATAACTCTTAATAAACCTCCTTTAGTATCCAGTCATCCCAAGAAATTCTCTTAATTCTGTGACAGTTTTAGGAGCTTTCCTATTTTTGATATCATTTACTTTCTTTGGATCAGTTGACACCCCTTCTTGAGAAATTATGTGACCCAAATATGCCACCCTATCCAGACCAAATTCACACTTCTTCAGCCTCACCACCAACTGGTTCTTAAGCAAGATCTGCATCACTTGCTTAATATGCTCCAGATGTTCTTCCCTATTTTTGCTGTAAATCAGTATATCATCAAAAAACACAAGTGCAAATCTCCTCAGAAATGGAGCTAACACCTGATTCATAAATGCTTGAAAAGTAGCAGGGGCATTAGTTAGTCCAAAAGGCATAACATTATATTCATAATGTCCCAAGTGTGTTCTAAAAGCAGTTTTAGGAATATCGGTTTCAGCCATCCTTATCTGGTGATACCCCGATCTAAGGTCTAATTTTGTAAATATTTTAGCTCCATGTAACTCATCTAGCAAATCCTCAATAATTGGCATAGGAAATCTGTTCTTCACAGTTTGTGCATTGAGCTGTCTATAATCCACACACATCCTCCAAGACCCATCTTTTTTTCTAACCATTACAGCTGGAGAAGAATAAGGACTGTCACTTACTTGTATCTCCTTTGATTGAATCAATCCAGTGATAATCTCCTCCATAGATCCTTTCTGATAATGAGGTACCCTATATGGTCTCAAGTTTGGGGGTTCTGCTCCTGCCTTCAAATTGATCACATGATCACAACCTCTTTTTGGAGGTAGCCCCTTTGCCTCCTTCAGTACTTCAGGGTATGACTTCAGAACCTGCATAATATCAGCAGGTATCTCTTTTTTTTCCTCATCAGACTCAGACACAACATATAATTGAATTACACAACCTAGAGACCCTTTCTTCAACATCTTCTCCATTGTCTTGCTACTGATTTGTATGTGGTTTACTGGCTTGGTGAAATCTTGGAATTCTACCCTTCTGTCTCCTTTAGTAATTCCAAGTTCTCTCTTCTTCAGGTCCAGAGTTATAGGGCTATGCCTAAAGATCCAATCAGCCCCGAATATTACATCATATCCTCTTAGCGGCAGCAAGATAAATGAATTTGAAAACTGCTCCCCTTGGATCTCATAGTTCATCTCAGGAACCTGAAGTTCTGACTTAAGCTCTCCCCCTCCAGCAACAACCACCCTTCTTGAGTTGATTTGCATCATTGGATATTGATTTTTGATAGCAAACTCATTGTCCATAAAAGTACTGGTGCTACCACTATCAATCAATCCAATAGCCTTTTTACCATTCAACCAGATTATAACTGAGAATGTGTCTGGTCTGACAATTCCATATACTGCACTCTGTGAAATACTCATCAATTCTTCTCGTACTTCCTCTTCAGGAGGGCCTCCCTGTTCCTCTTGATTAACTTCCTCTCCTGGTTGGTTCTCCACCCTTTCTTCATTTCCTTCCTCTTCTCCTTCTTCTTCCATCAGTAAGGTATGCAATGCCTGTTTAACCTTGCATTGATGCCTAGGGAACCAAGGTTCCTTGCAAAACCAGCATTTCCTCTCTTCTTTCTTGTCTCCATCACCTCTGAGAGGTCCCCTGTTCACTGCATTCTTTCCCTGATTTCCAGCATTTTGATTTTGGTTTCTATTCCTGTTAAAGTTGCTAGTTGCCCTCTTAGCAATTGCAGCCTTCTCATAATTCTTTGCATACCAGTATGAGTGTATGACTCAAGTAGTCCTTGTGGTTTATGCCCACAAACATCATGTTTAATCTCACCTCTAAGCCCCCCAATAAAACAACTTGTAAAATACTTCTCCTGCAAATAAGGATGATCCCTTCTCACCAAATCCATATACTCCTCAAATTTATCAATGTATTGTTCCACTGACAGTCCATACTTGCTTAACATTCTGAAATAATTCCACAGCTTCATGAACGTTAGCAGCTGAGAATCTGGTACAAACCATAGCACACCATTGTGGCCAAGAAATGAGTTGCCCATGGAATCCCAACTCATCTAAACCACTTGGCTGCCCTTCCCTGGATATGTGCCATAGACAAATTAACCCACTGATCCACTGGGGTGCCAGTGATTTCATAAAACTTTTCACATTGCTTCAACCAATCTACTGGATCTTCCCCACTAAACAAAGGAATCTCCAATCTTGGCCCTTTTATCACTGCTTCAGCATAATGGTTGCCTTCCCCCTGTTGCCCCATATAAAAATTCCTTTGATCATCCATTATACGAACACCAGGATTGCCTTGAAACAGACCAGGATATACTCTGACCCAATTCTGAAAAGGTGGAAACATTGGTGGTGGTATTGGTGGGGGTGCTGGATTGTTCGAGCTCTGATACCTCTGTTAGAGCCCAAGATTCGGATATGGGATTTCAGCAAGAACAGAGCAGTTTTCAGAGGAGTTTAGGTGTTCGCTGCAAGACAAGAACGAGCTAGATCTACTTTAAACTACTCGTAGAAGAAAATATATTAGCATTCATCTTGATTTTCATTTGGCTAATTGCCTCAATAAGTAGCTTACAGATTGGAATCATTACAGCTGTAAAGTAAATAAAGTGACTGAAATATATAAAGCAGAATCGAGTTGTTTCAGGCGTTTGCGACAAACGAGTACGGCTACAGTGGTCCCCGGGCTGCATCCTAACCATCCGATGGTCACGTGACTTCATGCTAGCCATCCGATAAACTGAACTCGCCCCTTTCGAATCGTTACAGCCTGCAAACTGAGAAACCAACTGAAACTCTGAACTTCGACTGAAACTCTGAATTTCTCTTCCATTTCCGATCATCCGATCCTGACAAAGAACTATACAACAGAAAACAAAAATACGAGGGTCTGATCCTATTGAAGAACACAGAATTAACCTAGCTCTGAGAGCAATATTACTTACAATGGACTATTTAAGTTTGTCAATAGTTTTTTGTTTTATTTCCTAATTTCTATTTATTTACTATGCTCATTACGGAAAGCATTATGTTTTTAATCGTTAGGTTCCTAGATGCATAAGCCACAGAGATTTATATAAGCTTGCATATTTCATTCTATTTACTGCAGGGAATACAGATAACAAAAGATGTTCCTTTAAAGAATATAAATAATCTATTTGCATTTTTTCACCATTATTCTTTTAAAGAATAAATGATCATAGTATTTGTATTTTCATTGAGCCTGACATTTCTCATCTCTGCGCTCCTCATCTGATCAGCGTATTTATGAATTGCCCCATGAATACTTCAAATCACTTGTCATGTTACTTGTGATTGCAGTTGTGCTCTTTTAGTTTTACAAGCGGTAGCCAGTTGAAGATTTTGTTTATTGCAGGTGGACAACTTTGGCACAGTAAACCTTGTTGAAGCATGCCGCAAGGCTGGGGTTACAAGATTCGTACTCGTAAGTTCCATTTTGGTCAATGGGGCTGCGATGGGTCAATTGCTGAATCCAGCATATATTGTGCTCAACTTGTTTGGTTTAGTACTGGTTGCAAAGCTGCAAGCGGAGAAACATATCAGGTCATCAGGAATAAATTACACCATTATAAGGCCTGGAGGCCTGACAGAACAACCACCAACAGGGAATATAGTCATCGAGCCAGAGGTAAAATATGAATTTGCATTTCAACTCTTTCATCAAGTTCTGGTTGTCACCTGGATCTAGTTTAAATCTTCTTAAGATGTCTGTGAATTTGCAAAGCTATTATTATTATTCCCATATCTCATCATCATCATTATTATTATTATCATATTTCTTTTACTCCATCCCAAAATGTAAGAACTTCTAGTTTCTTTTGGAGAGATTGAGGATAAAAGGAAAAGACTATGATGCCTTCATTAAATGAGGGGTGGTTAGAGTTGGAGGGTGATTGGTGGGGAAGTAGTACTCTAGAAGTCCTTTATTTTGAGACAAATTTCAATGCTAGAAGTTCTTATATTTTGGGCGGATGGATGTTTCTTTCTTTCATAAAATTGATATTGTTTAGTTGCACGTATATATGGCATGAAACATGTATTGCTACATCTATAGTGTGTGCTATGTTTTATGGCATGTTATTCTGTCTTTGCCATGTCAAAAGGGCTCACCTATGCCCCTACGTGTCATTCCACATCAGTGCATTACTGTTTGTTAATCATATTCAACCAATGCTAAAATAATAATACAAGTTGTTTGGTTCGTTTGCCAATTGAACCTTACCAAAATATTGTTCAGCTAAAATTTGGTCAATGAAAAGATTTTGGTAAAACATGGGTGTTTGTTTTGCTGTGAAAATTATGGTAAATTGCTTCTGATTTGGTTTATCTTTACCAAAATTTTGGCATTACCATTTTTTTTAGTTTGGGCAGTAAATCAAATGGCCCAATTATTTTAGTTTTGAAAAACATGTCCGAAAAGACCTTTTAGCAACTTGGCTAATGAACTGTTACTAATCTAGGGACATCTGATGTAATTTATGCGCTCCTCAGAAGGTTTTCACTTGATACAATTGTATTATGTTGAAATTTCTATTTTCCTACAAGATATGTGATATTTATTTTGAACGATCTGTAGGATACACTTTACGAGGGCTCCATATCGAGACAGCAAGTCGCGGAAGTAGCTGTGGAGGCATTGTTATGCCCAGAGGAATCTTCCTACAAAGTTGTCGAGATTGTCACCCGAGCTGGAGCTCCCAATCGCCCTCTCAAGGATCTGTTTGCTTCTATTAAGCAAAACTGAGTAACGGAGCACAACTGAAATAGTAGTTCCGGCCCTGAACTTCAAGGGGGACTAGCACTATTCCAGAAATTGTAAAGTGATCTGTCAGGGTGTTCTACCTAGTTAGGAAAATAGTTGTCCTAATGCAGTGATTTAATGTTCTTTACTATAAAATGGAATACGCACACCCACATCATCGTTATAAACTATAATTCCGAAATCATCGTTATAAGCTATAATTCTTTGACATTGTCATGATTATCACCGACCACATATTAGAGCGAAAGAAAACAAATTCGTTATAGCCAATTCAGTTGAGAAAAAGAGGCAAACTTTTAAAAATGGAATAAGAGGTCCTAAGGACGCAGTAAGATGCATTGGCTTAGATTGACATGTGAAAATTTTGGGGCTCTCAATTTTTCAAGGGCCCATTGCGATAGAGCACGTTGCACACGCCCATCGACGGCCCTGAACTGAAGACAATACATATTTCATCCTAGACATGTCCGAGTGAGGTACTTAGATTTCAATATCACTTATTTCACACCCTGATATTTTAGGAGATTAAAAACTAATTAATAAATTATTTCTAGAAATTAGTAAATCAACTACAAGTGTCAGGGAAATGATATTTCCTTAATTATTATGTATGGAGATAATTTTCTTAAATTCTACATGACTTAAAATACTCTCTAAAATTTATCTTAATATTTTTAAAGCTCAAGATTTAATAAAAGAAACATTATTTCAACTTTTATTTAAATGGAAATACTTGGTGCGATCGTTTTCTTGGGTCAATGCGCTCTCTATCAATGCGATTGTTTTTCTGTTGACACTCAAATTTGGTACTAGTTTGGATTTATAGTAAGTTCTTGCAAAATTTTGAAACTATTGAGTCTTTTCTACTAAGGCCGGTCTGATCGCCGTTGTGCGGCCGGTCTGATCGGACAATGAACTACGATCAAACCACATGCGTTTGGGCGGTCCAGCACAGAGTCCAAATCCAATTAAAGTATCCTTGTGTTTGTTTCGTTTATCCTAAAGCTTCTCAAAACCTACTAGAACATGGAAAAGAGCGACGCAAGATCACCCCTCCTATAATATAAATATAAGGGGTAAGGTCGATTGAAACAACCACCAATTAATCTATTACTGAAAGAGCATTTACGCCCCTAGTAGGTTTTGGTTAATTGATGACGAAAGATTAAGGGACTAATGAGCTTATTGAGTGTATAAGCAAGTGATTAGTCAGAGGAAGAAACTAGAAGATGGACTTATCGATGGATGAGAATTAAAGAGAAGATATTAAAGATGCGGGGTATGAAGTGACTACCTATGCAAGAGGTGAAGCGTAAGCGACACTCAGCTGTGATGGACCAAGCGGTGCTGAATGGCAAGTAAGGGGCTTGGCACCGACGAACCGAAACCGGTGGTGAAGGGCGAGTGAAGACTTTATCATGATGGATCGTGCGAGGCCATTTGAAGCCATGGATTATCCGCATCAATCATTTAAGAAATGGAAGATGAAATACCAAAGATCAAGAAGATGAGATTTGAGAATAGTCCCGATGATCAAATGGCCTTGACGTTGGTAACCCTCCAAGTGAAGAAAGAAAATGGCGTGAAGGTATTCCTATTGGTATAACTTTCCATTTTACATTTGAGTTGAGGATGTCGTACTATTAAGAGGGATACCACATACATATAATTGGTCAAATACAGTGCTCAAAATAATTCATCTTTGTGTGAGTTGAAAAACCTAAGCCAAGTTTCAACTCCGGGTTGTTTCACATGTCACAACACTTACACCGGGTTTCTTTGTAAGTTTTTTAACATCTTTTGAAGGTTTTGGCTCGTTTTATGGTGGATTTGATAGCCTATGAAACAAGCTTTCCATAGATTGCGGAGTACCTGAGGAAGTGGCATGACAATAAAAAGGTTGTACCAAAGTCTTTTCAGGATGGAGAACTTGTGTGGAAGTTAGTATTGCTGATAGGGATGAGAGATAATAAATTTGGTAAATGGTCACCGAATTGGGAAGAACCTTTTTGGATTCATAAATGTGTTTTAAAAGGAGCTTACATGTTAAAAGGACTTGTTGGAGAAGTGTTTGGTAGAGCTCTTAATGGAAAGTATTTGAAGAAATATTATCCAAGTGTTTGGATTGGTTAATAATCGGCTGTGCTATGCCGATGTATGATTATCAGCCGATGTTGTCACATCGCCTTTAGATGACCGATATGTATTATCGCCCTTAGACATATTACAAGTTTGCAGCATGATTTCCGCTACTACAAACTTGGGGGGACATGGAGGGATTTAAAATGTAAATTTGGGATTTAAAATGCAAATTTGAGATTTAAAAGGCAGATTAAAGTTCAAGAGTGAGATCAAATCGGTCACTAGTCGATAAATATGTATTACAACAAAAATAGTGCTTCAAATTTTGGGCCTATTACATTAGCCCAAGTATCTTTGAATAGTTGATATTGCTTGTTGATGAATTTGTTCGACTTGGTCAATTGCTTGAGCATCGGCGGCATCTGTTCCAGGGATTGGCTTGAGAGATTTGTTGGGAGAAGACAGATGTTTGATGGAATATTTGAGTTTTGATTTCTAGACTTCGATGGCTTTCAACAGATCGGCTAACTTTTGTTCTTTAGAAGGTATCTTGGATCTGCATTCATCTAGTTGTGCCAGAAGATCGGCTTCTTTCTGCTTCAACCTATCAGTATTTTGCCAAATTGAGTCCGGGCCGAATACTAGTTCGTCCAACTTAGTCTTCTCATTATTGACTTGCTATCGGTTAGTTTGTACGATAGCTTCAAGAGATATGTGCTCTAGCCAATCTGCAATCCTTTGTCTAGCCCTCTCAAGCTTGAAACGGTGTTGCTCGAGGAAAACTGCTGGAGATATAGTGTCTACAATTTCTTCAGGGATTTGATCTTGAATCTCTTGAAATCTTACCCTGATTGGACCGCTGTCTACAACCAATGTATCCAAAGAAGCCTACCTGATCAGATATGTCTGCCAGCTTAGTTTTCAAGTCTTTAGGTATTGGTGATTTGGCTTTGCTTGTTGTATCCTCTTCTTCCTCATCTAAAAATAGCCTTATGTCAAAAGAGAACATAGCCATCTTCTTGTCTCCAGAACTCATGATTTTTTTTAAAATTCAATTATTCCTTTCAGCCGAAAAAGAAACAAATTGCTGCCAGAAAGAAACCAGCTCCACCACCAGTATCGGTAATTCTAACTCATCTCAAGCTTAATTTCACTTTCAGTCGATACTGATCAACACTTGGTATTATTTTCAGCCTCCTCAACCCTCATCTCCTCATCAATTCTCAAGTGAGCATACTCCATCGGCCACAGCAAGCCAACATGATGAAGAAATTGCTGCTACAACTCCAACTCAGATTCCTGTAAGTATACATCTAGTTTTATGTCTATTGGTTAATCTCCAATATTATCATCTAATAGTAGTTTCCTATTTTCAGCTCTTAGCCGATATGTTCTCCTTTGATATTAAGCAATTCTTGGATGAGGAAGAGGAAGAAGAAACAATGAGTAAGGCCACATCTCTAATATCTGAAGGCCTAAAGAACAAATTAGCCGATATTGCTGATCGACTCAGTGCTTCTCTGGATGCACTGGTTGTAGATTGTGGGCCGATCAGGGCAAGATTCGAAGAAATTCAAGATCAAATCCCTGATGATCTCATCGAGATGGTCTCTCCACCAGTTTTTCTTAAACAGCACAGCTTCAAGCTGGAGAGAGCTAGACAAAGGATTGCTGATCGACCAGAGCGTACTGCCCTTGAAGCTACTATGGTGACCAGCCGACAACAAGTCAACGATGAGAAGGCAAAGTTAGATGAACTAGAAGCTGGCCCAAGTTCAACCCAGCAACACACTGAAAATTTAAAGAGAAAAGAAGCTGATCTGCTAGCACAACTCGAAGCTTGCAGAACTGAAATCATCTCTGAAGAGCAAAACTTAGCCGATCTGCCAAAAGCCATCGAAGCTCAGAAGACAAAGTTGAAGAAATCCATCAAGCATCTATCTTCCTTGAGCAAGTCTCTCAAACCAATCCCTGGCATAGATGCAGCCGATGCCCAGGCTATAGATGAAGTAGAACAGATCAGGCAGAAAGCTATATCGGCTATTCAGAAGTATCTGGCATAATGTAGTAGTTAGACAATCTAAACAATCTCTTTTGCTGTAATATATTGATATCGGCCATCGAGCTGATTTATACTTAAGTATAATCTTGTCTTGTATAACTTTGCTCAAAAATTTGTCTTGTATAACTTTGCTAAAAAATTTTCAAAAATCTCCAGTTCAAAAATCTCCAGCTTTTATCCTCCATGCCCCCCAAGTTTATAGTAGGGAACACAATGCTGCAAACTTATATATCTAAGCGTGATAAAAATATCGGCTATCTAAAGGCGATGTGTGACCACATCGGCTGTAAACCATATATCGGCAAAACATAGCCGATTATGAACCAATCCAAGCACTTGGGTAGTACTTCTTCAAATATTTCCCATTGAGAGCTCGTCCGAAAATTTCTCTATCAAGTCCTTTTAACATATAAGCTCCTTTAGAAACACACTTATGAATCTGAAAAGGTCATTCCCAACTCGGTGACTATTTCCCAAATCTATTATCTCTTGTCCCTATCGGCAACACCAATTTCCAAACAAGTTCATCCTCCTCAAAAGACTTTGGCACAACCTTTTTATTATAATGTCTGGCAACCCTTTCGTTATCCTTCCTAACTTTCTCAAGAGCTCGCAACCTAGATTGAACCAAATCCTCTGACTCATCAACCATCAAATTATGATAATCATCGGCTGTCAACTCATCTTGTACAGAAATCCTCCTAGAGCTGTTGTTAGTTTCCCATTGTAACACAACTTCATGCCCATAAACCAATTGATATGGAGGAACTTGAATATGACAAGCCATCCGATAGACCATAATGCTTCTGCCAATATAGTATGCCACTTCTTAGGATATTCTACAATCTTCCTCTTGACCAACTTAATCAAGCTCTTGTTAGATGCCTCAGCTTGCCCATTAGCTTGTGAATAATATGGTGAAGAATTCAACAGTTTAATCCCCATGCTATCGGCAAACTGAACAAACTCATCGGACACGAAAATAGAACCCTCATCAGTTGTAATCATTTGTGGCAAACCAAACCGGTATATAATGTGCTCTTGACAAACTCAATGGCATCTTTACCGTCAACTTTCTTCAAAGGAATAGCCTCAACCCACTTGGTAAAATAATCTGTAGCAACCAATATGAATTTATGACCTTTACTTGATGGTGGATTGATCTGGCCGATCATATCAATACCCCAACCTATGAACGGCCATGGCTTGATAATTGGGTTCAAAGCCGATACTGGTGCTCTTTGAATTGCTCCAAACTTCTGACTATCCTGACATCCTTTATAATATCTAAAATAATCCTCCAGCATTGTCAGGCAAAAATATCCAACTCTTATAATCAGCCACTTCATCTTATCAGCCGATTGTGAGTCCAAAATATTCCCTCATGTACTTCACACATGACTACCTTTGCTTCTTCCGGGCTCAAGCATTTTAACAAAACTCTATCAATGGTCCGATAGTATAATGCATCGTCCAACAAAACATACTTGAGAGCTTTATATCTTAATTTCCTGGAAACCGACCTAGAAGGATCCTTTAAATATTCAAATATCTCAAACCTCCAATCATCGGCTGGTAGACATGCAACTTCAACTTCAATACCCTGTAACATCGGCTTGTAGCCTGATGCACCCTGAGCTAGATCATTGGCTTCAACCTTTTGCTCTCTAGGAATATGCCTCAAAGTAACTATCTTGAAAGTCTTCATCAACTCTTAGCACTTCTCATTATAAACCATCAAGACATCATTCTTGCACTCATATTCCCCAGATAATTGATTAATCACCAACAATGAATCACCCATGATTTCTACAGCATCGGCTTGAACCTCCTTCAACAATTGCAATCCTTTCAAGACAGCCTCATACTCAGCTTGATTATTTGTATAATAAGGTTTAATGGTAATGGAAAACTAAAAACTTGCCCTCTTAGGTGATATGATCACCAAGCCGATACCACATCCATGACTGCAAACTGATCCATCAAAAAACAAAGTCCAAGGCATAATGTCAACATGATCAATAGTGATATCCCTATGTTCAACTATGAAATCGGCTATCGCCTATCCCTTAACTGCCTTAACCGACTCATACCTCAGATCAAACTCAGTCAAAGCAAAGATCCACTTCCCAATTCTTCCGTTCAAAACCGGAGCCGATAGCATGTAGCGTACCACATCGGCCTTACATACTATAATGCACTCATTGGAAAACAAATAGTACCTCAACTTTGTACAAGAAAAATATAGGCATAAACATAACTTCTCCACAGGTGAATATCTTGTTTCAGCATCCAAAAGTCTTCTACTTAGATAAAATATAACTCGTTCTTTACCTTCAACCTCTTGGATCAAAACTGAGCCGATAGAATTCTGATCAGCTGACAAATATAACTTGAAAGGAAGCCCTTTTTGTGGTGGAATAAGAACCGAAGGAGAACTCAAATATTCCTTGATGTTGTCCAAAGCTTTTTGCTGCTTCTCTCCCCATACAAACTCTTGATCGGCTTTTAGCCTCAGCAATGGTGTGAACGGTTATATTCAGCCAAATAAATTTGATATGAACCGCCAAACAAAATTAATTTTCCCGATCAATGATTGCAACTTAGTCTGGCCTTCTGGAGGTTTTATATCTTTAATAGCATTAATGCTCCTCTGTGGTATCTCAATCCGCCTCTCATGTTCCAAAAATCCAAGAAATTGTCTAGCCAATACACCAAAAGCACACTTAGTCGGATTCATCTTCAACCCGTACTTTCTTGCTCTCTCCAAGACTGTTCTCAAATCGGCTATATGCTCATCAATTTCCTTAGACTTGACCACCACATCATCAATATAGATTTCAACCAACAAGCCGATAAGATCATGAAATATGTAGTTCATTGCTCTATGATAAGTAGCACCAGCACTTCTTAATCCAAAAGTCATAACAACCCAC
This sequence comes from Oryza punctata, assembly GCA_000573905.2. Lineage (NCBI taxonomy): Eukaryota > Viridiplantae > Streptophyta > Magnoliopsida > Poales > Poaceae > Oryza > Oryza punctata. Next base: position 18,903,996 of record CM002493.2, on the reverse strand, counting down.
TCATATAAACCTATTGCACCAGGACATCTAAAAGTAGTCTTCTAAATATCCTCTTCAGCTATGGAAATCTGATTATATCCCGCATTACCATCCATAAAGCTGATAATCTTGTGTCCAGATGTTGCATCAACCAATTGATCGGCAATCGGCATTAGGTATTCATCCGTAGGAGTAGCCTTGTTTAAATCCCGAAAGTCTATACAAACCCTGAGCTTGCCGTTCTTTTTTATTACTGGTACTATATTTGAGATCTACTCAGCATATCGGCATGGTCTAATAAAATTGGCATCATAAAATCTTGTAATTTCGACCTTGATAGCATCATACATCTCAGCTTTACAACGTCTCGGAGGTTGCTTGTATGGCCGATAGCCTGGTTTGATAGGGAGCCAATGTTCAACAATCGATCGGCTAAGTCCTAGCATTTCATAGTATACCCAAGCAAAACAGTCTCTATATTCTTTCAAAAGTGCTATTAATTTACATTTAAATTCCTTTGTCAAACCTTTACTAATATATGTCGGCCTAGGTCTGTCACCTGGATCAATGTCTATTTCTTCCAATTCATCGGCCGACATAAATCCTTGCCCCAGCTTGCCGTCGAGATCATCTACAGTATCCTTTGTGTAAAAATTGGAACCCTCCACGGCGTCCTCAAAATAACAATTTGGGCTCTCCATCTCCTGTTAGCTGTATATCATAATCAGAAACTTTTAAGTAATCTCCTTACCAAACTTTTCCAAATAAACAATCAATTCCTTCCATCTCCCAAACAGATAAATCGGCACTAGCTACATTGACTGACCTGTCGGCTGGCACGATTTCAATCTGGTCTCCTTGCCATTGAATCAAGCTCTGATGCATAGTTGAAGGAATACAACAATTAGCATGGATCCAATCTCTTCCCAGCGATAGACTGTAGGAACCCTTCCCATCAATAACAAAGAATGTAGTAGGAATTGTCTTGCTGCCGATGGTTAACTCCACATTCAAAACTCCCTTGGTTTCAGATGGTTTCCCTCCAAAATCCTTCAAAATCATGTTTGTCTTGATTAAATCTTCTGAATTCTTCCCAAGTTTCCTGAAAGTTTACTATGGCATTAAATTGACAGCTGCTCCTCCATCAACCAGCATCTTTTTGACATCGGCTACCCATTAACAAACCGCCTGACATATAAAGGCTTGAGGTGTCGATGATCAGTTCCCTCTGGCTTCTCAAAAATAGCTTGTTGTGGTGATAATATCAATTTAGTTGATTGTGATCCGTCTTCTTGCTCAACCACTTGTTCAACTGCATATTCAGCTGGTAGCATGAAAACCATGTTTATTGCAGACGACATCACCTCTTTGCCCTTGCTCTGAAGATTTTTTTTCTGATTGGCTTTAACCTCATCGGCTGACACCAATTTGCTCTTCACACGCCAAACTTTCTTTGTGTGTCTTAGCCGATGCTCGATTTCACCTTCAACTTCCTGGAACTGTTCCCTGTTTCTCATCCTTTGGACACGCTTTTTTGATTCTTGGTAAAAATTCTAGAAGGACATCATTGTGGTCGCACATCTTTAATCTCTCTTTGCAAATCATCTTCATGATGGTCCTGTCGGATCGGCCCTAGTCTCTCATGAACTGATAGTCTTTTCTGAACCAGCCGATTCATACCCATACTCTGTTGGTTTGGTCTTTGAACATATTGAACATCAGAATCACCACAACCAGGAATTTCTTCAATAGATGGTAGCCTCATGCCTTCGTTCCAACAGAACCTAAAAAATTCTTAGCTCCAATGTGGATCAAAATATTTTTCATCATCGTGGTAATATGACTCCTCTTCTCTCTAGCGTCTTTTCTAGTACTTATTGATCATGCTAGCCGATTTGATAGCCCTCATATGATTCTTACCCTCATCGGTTCGATTTCCATTGAATCCACTATGAAACATATTTACTGGAAAAGGATGTCCATCTATTTTCATCAGTCTCTTGGATTCGTCAATCTTAATCTTTCCCTGTTCTATAGCCGACTGAATCTGTTGTCTGAAAATTTTGCAATCATTGGTGCTGTGACATCCTGTATTATGCCACTTGCAACATTTCCTCCTCTTCAATTTTTCAACCGATGGTATCACATGCCCTGCCAGCAATTGAATCTGCTTTTCTTGAAGAAGAAGATCAAATATCTTGTTAGCTTTGGTAATGTCAAAATCAAACATTTCCTCTTTCCCCAAATTTTTAACCCATTAGCATACTACTATCTTTTTATTCCTAGCCCACTCGGCTGCATTAACCTTTGGATCATCATCTTCGGAGTCAGAATCATAACTATAGATGTTGTTCACATTGTTAGCCTTTTTAACAAACTTCCTGGCTTCTTGGAACCTTATCTAATGACCCGATATCTTCTGAGCTAAATGAGCTAAACTCTCAAAGTCTTGAGCTGAAAATCTCTCCCTTATTGGCGCCAACAATCCCTGCAAAGCCAGATCGGCTAATTGTGAATCTGTCAGAGCCAGACTGTAGCATCTATTCCTCACATCTCTGAATCTCTGAATATAATCTGGCACTGTTTCATCTGATTTCTGCTTGATTGCCGTAAGGTCTGACAATTTCATCTCTTGAATGCCGCTGAAGAAATATTTATGGAATAGTTTCTCTAGATCGGCCCAACTCCTGATGGAATTATAAGGTAAAGATGAAAACCATGTGAATGTTGATCCAGACAAAGATAGTGGAAATAATCTAACTCTTAGGGCTTCTGTAGCCGATGCTTCCCCGCATTGAGCTAAGAATCGGCTGACGTGTTCATCAGTTGACACATTATCCTGCCCTGAAAATTTTGAGAAATTTGGCACCTTGTATCGGTTTGGTAGTGATACTCGATCAAAGTATTCTGGATACGGATGCCGATACATATTGCCATTGTCCTTAGGCTTAAGCCCAAACTGTTCCCTCATCACATCGCCAATCATATCGGCCCACGGCTGCTGCGATGTTCCACCGTACTGTTGCTGGACCTGATCATACAGGTCGTACTGTGCCGGTTGAGGCCATGGAGAATGAGGTTGATAATGCTGATTGAGATTCGCCGATAGAACTTGAGATGATACATAAGGAAGTGGTTCTGGACCATATGACTGGCCTATCGGCTGAGTGATTCCCACCGGCTGCTGTGAAACCGAAGGAATATGATATGTAGTGTCGACAACTGGTGGTTTTGTGTTGAGTATATTCATCAACTATTCTGGTGTCAATTGATTTGAAGTCTGCCCCCTAGTGATCGGCGGTTGTCTTGTCAATATTATCGAGATATTTGTAATGGATAGGGGACCCGATGGAGCCTGGGTTTGAAATGCTTGATGCTTCCCGCCAATTTCGGTCTTTCATGGTCCTGTAGCCTGGAAACGTATCGCCTGGCAGATATACTGGTCCTTTCGCCTTTCGCCTTTTCCTCGGCTATAGTTCCATCAACTACCGACTTGATCATATTCGTCAATGTATTCACAAGTACTCCGGATTGATTGATAAGAATGTGGTGCACTGCCGAATCAATGCGATCTTGTAATGTGTGAAGCTCCTCATTGCTTGATTCAGTTTTAGGTTCCTTGCCTTTATCATCATTTACCCCATATGTACCTGGGTCTGATTTCATGATCGGCGGCAACTCCACTTTGGTTCTCTGGATAACCGTGCCCTGTCGGGTTACCGTGAGTGAATGAAGATATCGTTCTTGAAGTTGATCAAGCAATTTCTTCATCTCTTCTCTCTGCTCTTCATTCAGCTGCTCGATCGTAACTGGTAGGACATTGTCCTCTGTAACTTCAGTTATGTTGGGCGTCATGATGACACAATGGTCCCACCGGGCGTGCCAAAAGTGTGATGATGCAAAAAAACACACACTGGCCTGAGAGATTTGATTTACTCTAATGCAGGTCCAAAACTTGCTTTTAGGTTCGAAGGGCGTGCCAGTTGATTTGATCCTGCAATCAACAAGAAGAAACATGCAAGTTTATTAGTAGACGATAGTCAATCGGCCAGCTAGCCGATATCGTATCGTGATGTAGCCTAGCCAATGCAATATAGCATGAGTCGGCTGTAAGGTGTATTCAATGATGAAACTAACCTTAAAAACTGATACATTGGCTGAAAATATCAGTGTTACATAATCCATAACTCAATATTACTTTAGAAATAAGCAATTGGGATAGATCGGATTGAACCGAGATAGTATAAATTGCCCAAGTCTAAAATAACATGAAATAACGATTACATGTACTCATGTCATAGCCAATGTCCAGATTACGTGTATCGACTATAGCTCCGATACAACCTTACACTAGGATATTCTCTTCCAACAAGTATATTCAACTAATATTGTTGTCGAAACGACAACTGCATACGTCGAAGGACGTGGATACTCAACGGTTGTTGGGAAAGTAAAGTGTATTAAATTCAGGATCTTCTTGGGATGCCCCCTTTACATGGCCCTAGGGGCTATTTATAATCCCATTACAGGTCCCCCTATTAGGGTTTAGGTCTTTTACAGGGGATTTTACCTGGTCACCCTTATGAAAGAGACACTTATATGGGTATTCAACGTAATTGAGATACATGGGCCTTCCATGGGCTGCCTGCTAACCGTTGGCCCACCGGCCAGTAGGCCAGGGCGATTAGGCTGGCCCACTGGGCCTTCTTGGATCGGGCCCAGCCTGGCGAAGTCATCCTCCTTCGGCGTACGCCTTCGCCATGCAGCCTTCGCCCAGACTGGCAGGGACCTGGTGCGACTCTTCGCCCTTTACCCTCTTCGCCCCGTAGTCTTCGCCATGGGGCTTTGCCCCGACGGGTATTAGGCGCCTTGAGTCCGAATCCTCGCCGCTTGGTTAGTTTCGGCAGGTCCGGTCGAAAGGTCTCATGGCATACTGCCAACAAGCCCCTCACGGGCAAGGGTGAGATAGGAGCTTCGGCCGAGACCGTGCAAACCATGTAGTATGGCATGAGGCACCCCCTTTCGACCGATGCTCCTGCCGAAACTTGACTTGTGCCCCCCGCAAATGTTTGCGATCGCTGCGGCTGATGGCGAAGCGGGCCCATCCCGGAAACGTTTGCGGGGGCAAGTGAAGTTCGCCCCCCGCAAGCGAAAGGCCCCTGCCTCCCCCGACTCCGACATCGACGATGAGGACGGCGTCGAAGAGCAGGAGGACGCGGGGGAGACCGAGTTCGCGGCCGAAGTGGTCGTGGATGAGGCTGGCGACAACCGCTCCGGGACGCGCGGCTATACTCCGACTCCCAGCCCGGAGCGCGTCGAGACCGGGGTGGAGTCGGTCTCTTCCCCCCATCGCTGCAAAGACGTGGAGGGGGCGAAAGCCTTGGTTGCGATCGCTGCGGCTAAGGCCGCGAAGGGGGAGTCTGCTAAGGGGGCCCCCGGAAAAAAGGGGTCGTCGCCATCGCTAATGTCTTTAGCGATGATGAGTCCTCTGACGGGACACCCACTTCGCCCGCCGGGCGAAGCCGGGGTCTGACGACCGCCCTTGGAGCAGCGGGCGGGGCTAGAGCTTCGGCTTCAGCCGAACAAGTAGTGAAGGTAGCCGCCCGGGTTTTCAATAGCCCCGTTCGTCGGCCGATCGTTTCGCCCCTTGCCCTTGACAAGGGCAAGAAGGCGGCCGAGACGTCCGGCTCGGATTATTCACAGGCGCCGCCCCGCTTCGCCCCTGGCGACTTCGAGACCCAGGCGAACCTCATCCCTTTTATTGAGGGGGTGAGCAATATCGTCGCCCCGGCCGGTGGCCCTAGCCTTTTCGCCGAGCTTAACGAGTTCGACGTGGGCTGCTCCGCCGTCAAGAGTCTGGTGGTTCGGGTGAGTTGGCTTATTTTTTTGTGTCGTTGTTTTCGACATCCTGGCTTATCATTTGCCCCTTCTATTTTTGTTGTTTCGCCAGATCCTTGCGGCCCACTGTTCGACGGAGCGAACAATGCGGCACGCCTTGATGGCCTGAAGAACCCTCTTCGGGCCAAGGACGACGAGCTGGGCCGCAAGAGCCTGGAGATGGAGGGCCTTGCTCGGTCCCTCCGGGAGGCCAAGGCGGAAAACAAATGCCTCCAGGCCGAACTGGATAAGGGCAGTGAGGCGAAGGCGAAAATCGATCGCCTCAAGGCCGAGCTGGAGAAGGAGCGGGGGCAGTCAGCGGCCCTCACCGATTATTATAACCTGACGGAGCCGAAGATGGAGGCCCTTCGTCAGGAGGCGAACAGGGTGGAGGCGAAGGCCCAACGCCTTGTGCGGGAGGCGGCGAGGGCCACTGAATCCGCCAAGACCGCCTGCCGCACCCTTCGCCTCGCTCTGACCGACATGGGGGCGAAGGCGCGGGGTATTCCGGGTGAAAACATCTCCGCACTCGAGTTCTGCGAGTGGACTTAGCAGGCTGGCTGCGCAGTTTCGGACTGTGCGACGGCGCACGGTGATTGCTGTACGCGCGTGTTAGCGGCTTTCGCCCTGGGCCTACTGCAGCAATCTGGGTGCGAGCATATCGCCCAGTTCCCCGACTTCGCGAAGGGGGACTGGGAGGTGAGCGCCCAGGACATTTCACCAGCGCTCCGCGCCTGGCGTAAGCAGTTTTGGCAGAAGGATGGGCGATCTGCCGCCAAGGCCCGCTTGCTCGAGCAGCTGGTGAAGACGGAGGCGGCAGACGAAGGTGCAGAGCCAGCGGAAGAGGGTGGAGGCGATGCCCAAGATCACCCAGAGGTGTGAGGCCCTCCGCCTGTTTTTGTTAATTTTAATAGTTTTTACTTTTGCTGTTTCACCGTATAGGGCGAACAATGTAAATATGGCCAATAGCCCACCTTATTGTAGAATGTCTTAACATTTGGAATATATGACTATTTTCGCCATCCGTGTTTGATGTTTTCTTTACCCGTGCTTGCGCTGTTTCGCAAAATCTTTTCGCTCGAGTTATGCGTTCCAGCTTCGCTCTCTGTGTTTCGCCATATGACCTCCCACTGTTTGCAGGGTCTACGCTGGAAACTATGCGTTCGGCCCTCCTTTGGGGATTGGCGAAGTAGGAACGAGAAGTTTGTTGCGGTAAAGAATTTGCCGAAAGTCCGGTACCCGCTTCGACCTGTTTACCATGAGATGACAATCAACGGCAACAGTTACAAAGTTGTGAATGTTGCTAACTGGATGCGAACACACCCCGGAGGAACACTGGAGGACTACGATCGTGTCCACGCAGCGCGCTTGGGGGGCATGGCTCGCTTCTGGCGAAATCATTGAAGGACTGACCGGCAGGAGGTGATCGCCCAACGCCATTACAGTCTTTCCCTTATTTCGCCCCCTTCTCCCCTGGGGTAATTTACAACATTAGTAGCGATGACGAACCTAGTTCGCCAGATCACCCCTTCAAAGGTGGTAGTTGTTTTGGGGGCGAAGATGTAATTTATTTGTAAGCTAAGCTGTAGAGTCTGTTGTATTCCTTTCGCCTGTGCCATGCTTGTACGACATGTACTCTTCGATTATTTTTCCGAAGTTAATAAAGATATGCTTATATTTCCTTTTCACTATTTTTGCATTGTCACTTTTCGTGATTTCGTTAGGTCGGAATATATCGGCCCCTTTGCGTGTGTTAGCGAAATAGGTCTGCTGACTTTTCAGCTTTCGTCTCCCGTTATCGATCTTTGGTACTCCGCACTGGGAGCTGCACACGTTTTTGGTGTAGGTCGATTACAACGGTGTTCGGTTATTTATTTTCCGAAACAAGCAGTCGCGGTTTCAACGTTCGGCAAGCGATGCTTCGGCCGATTCGTTTCGCCTCCCTGGCATTTTCGCTGATCAGGTGTTTGCCTTGGGGTTTTTCCACGAATTATCATGTACACAAGTAAAAAAGGTGAAAGACACAAAGATTTTATACTGGTTCGGGCCTCCAGAGTGGATAATAGCCCTACGTCCAGTTTTTTTCTTTTTTCATTTTCTCCTTTTTTTTTGGTATTTTTGTGCCGGAAGGCTTACATAATGGCAGATGCCGAAAGAGCTACATAACAGTATGTACATTTTTACATTTTTGGCGAACAGGGTGCCACCCTTTCTAAACATAGAAACGCCTAAGAGAAGCGGCATTCCAGGAGTGGTCGAACTCTTCGCCCTCTACTGTTACTAGGCGAAAAGAGCCTGTCCTTGACCTGTGCTTGATAAGATATGGCCCTTCCCATTTTGACTCAAGCTTCCCGACCGCTATTGGGTTCGCCTTTTTCCTCAGGACGAGAGGGCCAGGTAATAGCTCTGTTGGGCGAACCATTTTGTTGTAGGTTGCCGAAGTGCTTGTGGCGTACTTGCGCATGTATTCTAGTGCTTCGACTCGTACCCCTTCAAGGAGTTCGAGCAACACTTCACGCCCCTCTTCGCCCCCAGAGAATATCACCCTTGGTGAGTTAGCCCCTAGCTCTGTTGGGGTCATCGCCTCGTCTCCGTAGAGGAGCATGAACGGGCTAAACTTGGATGGCCTTGTGGGAGTTGTTCGGAGGGCCCAAAGAACAGATAGCATTTCATCTGGCCATCTGCCCTTCGCCGCCCCCTCAAGCCTTTTATTGAGCGCCTCCAAGATCTTGCCATTTGTGCGTTCGGCCGCCCCATTCGACCGTGGGTGCGCGACCGACGCGAACCTGATTTCCAGGTTTAGTCCGTCACACATTTCTCTGAACCTGTCAGAGTCAAACTGTTTGCCGTTATCCGTCATGAACTCCTTCGGCACTCCGAAACGGCAAACAATGTTTTTCCAGACAAACTTCTGTACTACCGCCGAAGTGATCGTGCTAAGTGGTTCGGCCTCGATCCAACGCGAGAAGTATTCAATGGCTACGATTGCAAACTTATATCCATTTCGTGCCACAGGGAAAGGGCCAATGATGTCTAGCCCCACCTGGCGAAGGGCCAGACCGGTGCGATAGGCTGCAGCTCATATTGTGGTGCAGTCTGGTTTCGACCGTGTCGCTGGCAGCTTTCGCACTTTTTGGCCTACTCAACGCAAACTTTCAGCACAGTGGGCCAATACACTCTCTGACGAAACACCTTGGAGGCGACTGTTCTTGCAGCTTGGTGTGCACCGCACAGCCCCTGGTGTATTGTCTTCACCATTTCGTTGCCCTCGGCGAAGGAGATGCACCTGAGGAGAGGTTGGAGCACTCCAGAGCGATATAGCTGGCCCAAAACTAGCCTGTACTGCCTGGCTCTGATTTGTAAGCGCTTCGCTTCTGCCTCATCCTCTGGGAGCCAACCCTCCTTGAGGTACTTTATGAACGGAGTTCGCTAGTCCTCTGGGTCTTCGCCCAGATCTGTCTGGTCAACGACCATGATATCCAGAGTTTCTGCAGGCACGCTTGGTGCATACAGGATCTCGAAGAAGATGCCTGGTGAATGCGGTCCTCCGCAGGCGGCAGATTTCGCCAGCGTGTCTGCTTCCTCATTCTGGCCTCTAGGTAAGTGTTCGACCGTTATCCCGGCGAAGCACTTTTCCATAGAACGAACAGCCTCCAAATATCTTTTCATCCCCTCGTCCTTTGCTTCAAAAGACTTATCAACATGACACGCCACCAGCTTGGAGTCTGTTCGGATGAGCAAGCACCGAACCCCCAACGCTTTCGCCTTTCTTAGCCCCAACAGCACCGCTTCGTATTCTGCCATGTTGTTTGTTGTGTCGAACTGCAGCCTTGCGGCATACCAAATCGGCACACCCCTTGGCGAAGTGAGTACGGCTACGGCGCTCGCCCCCCTGTGCGACCACGAGCCATCGGAGTGCATTATCCAAGGCTGTTCGATGGGCTGAGGTTCGGGGGCGGACGCCGGTGTCCAGTCGGCCACGAAGTCGGCTAGGACTTGGGATTTGATGGCGGTGCGAGCAACGAAATGCAGGTCGAAGGGGGATAACTCTGCTGCGCACTTGCTGAGCCTACCGGAAATTTCTTTGCCCCGGAGCACTTCGCCCAAAGGATACTGTGATGGCACCGTGATTTTGTGGGCCTGAAAGTAATGCCTGAGTTTGCGCGAAGCCAATACTAGGGCGTAAGCAAGCTTCTCCATCTCAATGTACCTTGTTTTCACCCCTTGCAAGGCTTCAGAGACGAAGTATACTGGTTTCTGTCCTCACTCTGTCTCCTGGACAAGGACTGCACTGACTACCACTAGCGAAGCTGCTAGATATAGCAGCATTTCGCTCCCCGGGGTTGGGCTGACTAGGGCAGGCGGGCTTTGCAGATACTGCTTTAGCTCGTCGAATGCGACTTGGCATTCGGGGGTCCAGCTGAACTTTCCCGCGCCCCGGAGGGTCTTGAAAAATGGCAAGCCACTTTCGGCTGCTTTTGAGAGAAAACGACTGAGCGCAGCAATTCGGCCTGCGAGCTTTTGTACTTCGCGTACGCTCGATGGTGGCTTCATTTGCTGGATCGCATCAATTTTCTCGGGGTTCGCCTCGATACCCCTTTTAGAAACAAGAAAACCCAACAACTTGCCCGCGCGAACTCCAAAAACACACTTCTCAGGGTTTAGCTTCATACCCGCTGCGCGTAAGTTGTCGAAGGTCTCTTGTAAGTCAAACGCATGGTCGAAAACCTTACGGCTTTTTACGATAATGTCATCGACATAGGCCTCCATGTTTCACCCCAGCTGCTTGCGAAGCACCTTGTACACCAGCCTGGCGAACATTGCCCCGGCGTTCCTCAAGCCAAAAGGCATCCTGAGGTGGCAGAAAGTGCCGAACGGTGTGATGAAGGCTGTCTTGGGGATGTCATCTGGGTTCATGTGGATCTGGTGGTATCCAGAGTATGCATCCAAGAAGCTCATGAGCTCGTAGCCAGCTGTCGAATCAACAAGCTGGTCGATCCGTGGCAACGGGAAGTCATCTTTCGGGCATGCCTTGTTGAGCTCGGTGAAATCGACGCACATGCACCCCTTACCGTTCGACTTCTTCACCAAAACCAGGTTCGCCAGCCAGTCCGGGTGATCGATCTCCCTGATCACCCCAGCCTTGAGCAGCTTCTGCACTTCGGCCTTCGCTGCCTCCTGGCGATCAGCTGACATCTTGTGCAGCTTCTGCATTCTTGCCCTGGCGTCTAGCTTGACCGCCAGGTGATGCATGATGAGTTCTGTTGAAACACCCCCCCACTTCGCTGGGGCTCCAACCGAAGATGTCAATGTTCTTCTTGAGTACTTCTAGGATGTTTCTGGTTTATTCTTCGCCCAGATCGCCCCCCAGCTGGACGAACCTTGCCGGGTCAGCGTTGTTGACTGGCACCTTGATCACCTTGCCGTGAGGAGCTGGCTTCGGTCATGCGTTTAGCATGCGGCTCGGCCTCAACATTGTGTACTGCTCTGTTGATCACGGCCAAGTCGCCTTTTGTCATAGTTTGAGGTTGAAGCCCCTTCACAACGATCACCCCTGCCGGACCGGGCATTTTGAGCTTGAGATAATTGTGGTGGGAGATGGCTTCGAACTTGTTCAAGGTTGCTCGGCCGAAGATGGCGTTGTAACTGTACGGAATGTCGACCACGTCGAACAGTATTTGCTCTCCGCGCCTGTTTTCGCCAGTGCCGAAAGCAACCATCAACCGTGCCTAGCCGAGAACTTGAACTGCCTCACCGCCGAAGTCGCAAAGCGAGGCCGGCGCTTGGGTGAGAGCCAGGGTTGGCAGCCCCATCCTGGTGTATGCCTCGGCGAAGATGACATCGGCTGAGCTACCTGCATCGACCAGAATTCGCCAAACTTCAAAGCCGGCTACCTCGACCGAGATTACCAGGGGGTCTTGGTGTGGGAACAGCACTCCTTCGGCATCTTCCGGCCCAAAAGAAATTTGCTGGTTCAAGTACTTCAGGACCCCTTCGCCTGCAGCAGTGATGTTATGCACCATTCGCAGCTGCAACTTCTTCTGCCGCTTTGACGGTTGAACTGGTGGATCGGCCCTTGTAATCACCTGGATGATTCTGCGCTGCATGTCTTGGCGCTGTTCGGCTGGGGGTGACTGCTCTCGGGCCGCCTCGCGAGACGCTTCGACAGCGGTGCCTTGATGCGGCCTTGGTTCTTGAGCGTTGTTTCGTTGACGAATGTTTCGGCACTGCTCAGTAGTATGCGAAGATCGCCCATGATAGGCGCAATAAAGGTCCTTCCAGACCTTCTTGCGAATAGGCTGTTGGTGGCTGCCACCTTGCTGGGTGTCGAACTCCTTGCGGAGGGCTTGTACCTCTTTAACAGCCATCACAGCCTTGCCCGTGCGGTCAGTTCTGAACGACAAGGGGAGCTGGTTCGGCAACTTGTGCTTGCATCTGGGCTTGGGCAGCGGCGATGGAGGCTTTATCGTACTCAGCCTGAATTGCTTGCCTTCGTTTGGAGTCCTCTTCGCCCCTTGCGTACCCGTCGATGATGCGAAGCAGGTGCTCGAGAGTTTTTGGTTCCTTGTTGGCAATTTTCCTTGCGAGTTCGCCTTCGAGCAGCCCGGCCGAAGCAGCGTTGATGACAGATGCTTCAGTTATATCTTGAACTTGGCATTGGGCTTGCGAGAAACGACGCATGCACTCCCGTATTGATTCGCCCAGCCTCTGGCGAATGCCGAGGAAATGTTGCTGCGTCTTCGGCTCCTCGTAGGTGCCTTGAAAGTTAAGGATAAAGACATCGCGCAATTGCTCCCATGAGTAAATGCTATTAGATGGTAAATTGAAATACCAAGAATGGGCGATGCCATCTAGAGCGAGATGGATTACCTTCGACTTGGTATTTTCGTCGCCGTGAGCGGCTTCGATCGCGGACTCATAGATTGAGAGGAACTCTTTTGGGTCTATTTCGCCCGAGTACCGCGGAACGGGTGGGAACTTGAACTGGGGTGGGATTGGACGAGTTTTGATTCCCCCACTCAGTGACAGCCCCTTTTCGCCCCCGCCTTGCTTATGACACCCTGCAGCGAGGGCCCGCTTGGCTGTGGATACGGCGTAGCAAAGGGCGAAGCCATAGCTTGTGCGTGTGGCTGTGCCACAGTGTTCGTCGGCCCGGTTCCAAACGGTGGTGCTTGGGCGATGTTGTAGAAGTCGAACTGCGGTCCCTGGCCCCAGGGCGAAGCCCCCGGCCCAGGTTGGTTCGACGGCAACCAACTGGGTGCGCCCTGGCCGGTGCTCCCCTCCGGCTAGACCGACGGGGTTGTACTTGAGATGTTGTGGGGTCGATTGAGTTGCTGAAGGAAAGCATGAAGCTGTGCTTGCAAGGTCGAAGCCCCCTCCGCCATCACTTGCGACATTTGACCAGGTGGTGAGGGGGCGCCTGGACCACAGCCGGTCGAACCTGCGGCCGCACGCCAGGAAGCGAGTGTGCTGCTGCGGCCGGAGGTTGCCCGGGGAAGTACACCGGTCCTTGCGCGGCTTGCGACGGAGGGGCTTGGGCCGGTGCTTGCTGGTAGGCTTGAGGCAGAATGTAGCCTGCCGAGTACTGGAGGACTGGGGCCGAAGCTACCTTGGCCTTCCGTGCTGCTTCGTATGCTTGTTGTTGCTCTTGCATCTAGCGAAGCATGTCTTGGAGTCGCGCCATGTTCTGCTGCATGGCTTCCATGCTGGCTTCGGCTTGCGCCTCAAGGTTGGGATCGGCTTGCACAGCAGCGAGCGTGGTCGAAGTCAGCTGTCTTGCCGAAGGGATCTCCGGCACCTGCTCTGCCGAAGTGGCCGGGGCCGAAGGCGGTGGTTGCGGTGCGGGCGCCGAAGCCGAAGGCGCTGCCCCAGCTTCGGCGGCGGGCGCCGAAGGTTCTGCCCCTTCTTTGGCGGCCATCGCCTCTTCTACTACACTTTCCTTTGGGTTAGCAATCCTCTCCTTTGAGACCTTCTTCGGTGGCATTCGCTCTTACTGGTTTCGCTCGGATGTCCCCACGGTCGGCGCCAGCTGTTGTCGAAACGACAACTGCATACGTCGAAGGACGTGGATACACAACGGTTGTTAGGAAAGTAAAGTGTATTAAATTCAGGATCTTCTTGGGATGCCCCGTTTATATGGCCCTAGGGGGCTATTTATAATCCCATTACAGGTCCCCCTATTAGGGTTTAGGTCTTTTACAGGGGAATTTACATGGTCACCCTTATGAAAGAGACACTTATATGGGTATTCAACGTAATTGAGATACATGGGCCTTCCATGGGCTGCCTGGTAACCGTTGGCCCACCGGCCAGTAGGCCAGGGCGATTGGGCTAGCCCACTGGGCCTTCTTGGATCGGGCCCAGCCTGGCGAAGTCATCCTCCTTCGGCGTACGCCTTCGCCATGCAGCCTTCGCCCAGACTGGCAGGGACCTGGTGCGACTCTTCGCCCTTTACCCCCTTCGCCCCGTAGTCTTCGCCATGGGGCTTTGCCCCGACGGGTCTTGGGCACCTTGAGTCCGAATCCTCGCTGCTTGGTTAGTTTCGGCAGGTCCGGTCGAAAGGTCTCATGGCATACTGCCAACAAATATCAATCAGATTGATAGTAAGTCTAATATATTTGTATTAGATTAGATCCTGATCTAAGGGGCAGATATAGCATATTAAACAAAGTATAAAACTATGTAAAACAACTATACCAGATAAGATCAGCTGAAACCCCGATACTATCCTTATTAACAACCATAAAACAGGCTAGAGATCATGATTCAGAACACGACTTAATAGATCAAACTTAACTGATGCAGCATTAGGTATGAAAAGAAGCATGATATTTAGACAATTAAGCCGATGGTTGCCTTTTCGGGATGGTGGATACATTACATAATTCAAACCAACAAGACAATCTAGCCGTTAGCAGCAAAACCCTAGATAGAGATCAACCGATAAAGATAGATGGCATTGTCAATCTAAATTATGTAATATATATGATAACTCGGAGATTTACAAGATAGAATTAGAGTGTCATAAAGATGTAAGCACTAATTCCAATAATGCAAACCGCTATAACAAGACCTACCTCTTCGCCGAAGATGAAATTGATGCAGCTCGACTCGAAAGCATGAACTTGTCAAAAGTAGAAAACGAAAGGTTGGCGATACGCTGAGATTGATTGAACGTGTGTTGGGATGCGCACAATGTTTCCGAGAATTCCGTATATCTTCGATTCCGCTTCGGATATCTTGTTTCCGATTTACCAGTATCAATTAGCTTGCCAAGTTTCATCGTCAACACCCACGGAGAGGTGTATCGATCGCTAAGGCACAACACAACAACGTCTCGTACGGTTGTAGTCGGGTCATCAACGTTTCTCCCAAATCGTAATTATCATGAATCACTGAAAGATCGGGATTACCAGATCCTTGAGCATACCAGTGGAGTTCAGGGTTTATCAAGTGGTATCAGAGCTTTCGTTGCTCGGTGAGTTTTTATCTACCAATAACCAGAAAAAGCCATACAAAACAATTTTACATCCATCACCTAGCCACATTTGTGCCATTGCATTGTTCCTTTTAGTTTTTGCTTTGTTGAGTTTTGCATTGCATCATCGTGTCGTGTTGCTGGTCTTAGCGTCTAGTCCGTTTAGAGTTTCGAGTTCTGGTCACGTCTAGTACCACTGTTGCCACCGCCACCGTGTCTTCTTTGTTATCGGGATCTTCGAAAAAGGGAACCGTGTCACTGCTAGGGTTCCGTTTTTCTCGTTTCGAGCATTTTCTATCAGTTTGTTTTGCAGTTGTGGAGTTGCATGTAGGGTTTGCCGAGACTTAGCCGTGTTCTGTCTCGGCCGTGCTTGTCCTACGCGAGAGGAGGAAGGAAATTACCAAATCGGTTTTTGGAAGTATGCAAGTTTCATTTGGAAAGAAATAGTAGATTGGATCGGTTAAAAGTTATTTTCCATTTTTATCTTGTGGACTCACCGTCCTTCTACACAAGGAAACCGCACCTCCCTCTTTGAGTCTCACTCCCTCCATCTCCTCTCGGTAGTCATCTATACCTTGAGTTGTCCAACACCTTGGTGAAATTTCTTTGGAGTATCGGATTGGAGATCCGATTGCAAAAACGGAACCTATGGGATGAGAACATTCCATTTTTGTATAATTTTAGTTTTAGGGTTTGGAATTTTACATTTGAGTCCTTGCACTTCTCTTATTTACATTTGAGTCCTTGTAATTTTTACATCGAGGTCCTTAAGTTGGTTTTTGCTGAAAAAATAAAAAAAAGGAAAAAAAGGCAGAAAGGTGCTTAAAAAAAGAAAAGAAATGCCGCACCAAAAAAAAGAAGAGAAGAAAAGAGCAAAAAAAAAAGAAAGAAAAAGAAGGAAGGAAAAGAGAAAATCACTTGTTATCTTTGTGACCACTTTCATGTATCAGAGTTGTGCTTGAGTTGTGCTATCTTGTGGTAACATTTGTGTCTAGGCTCGTGTCTCTAGTACGTTCTAGCATAGGACCAGCACGGTACTTACTTTGAACCATTATTCAACTTTGCATTCTCTGATTTGAACATTTGCTATTCCTTTGCTACATATTTAAGTCTACCCAGAACTCCACAGATTTGATTGCAGTCGTACAGCAAGTGTTTGCCAAGGCATCGATACATTCAACCTCCATTGGGTCTAGGTTGAGACGGTGTGGTCAACATTCCGCTTGTTTTGGTAAGATCTTATAAGAGATTGGTTAAAAGCTTGAGTGTGTGTGATATTTGAGCCTCCACTACCTAGTAGTTGATAGAAGCGTGCATATTCTTGTGTATGTTTCTTATTTGATACTAACCATGGTAGGGTTACGCAAGGGGTTACAATATGATCATGCTCAACATTTACTTCTTCACCTTCGACAAGATATGGCATCTTCTCCACATGATGCACATGAGATACTAACTATAATTTTGCACGAGTTGAATCTAAGTTACCATTCTATGACGGTAAGTATGATTATGTTGCTTATATTGATTGGGAGCTAGCAGTAGATAATGAATTTGATAAATATGAATTTTCTGATGCTCAAATGGTGAAGGCTGCTAGTAATAAGTTTACCTCTTCTGCATTCTTTTGGTGGAGTCATGTTAGTAACAAACCTGAAACTTGGGATGAGTGCAAAACCATGATGAGAAAGCGTTTTGTGAGTTCTTATTACAAATATATTCTTCTTGAGAAATTAGAACATCTTAAACAAGGTGATCGAACTATTAGGGAGTACATCCATGAATTTAAAGTTTGTATCATCTACAGTGGTCTAAAAGAATGCAATGAGAACACAATGCGTAGATTTTTTTCAAGGGGCTTAATTGTGAAATTCAGGTTATGCTTGCTAACGTGACATATAATCATTTTGGTCACCTATTCATGCTTGCTCATAGCATTAAGAGTCAAATCATATCAAATGTGATCTAGCATATCCAGTGAAGTTCAGGATTTATCAGGATTGCTCTACCAAGACAACCTCCGAGAGCTCAGGATGGATCTTTACTCACTTACCTCGTTTCCTTGTGGAGGTGAGGAAAGCCTTTACAAACTTGCCCTGGTCAATCCACAAACTTGATGGAAACTCGTGGGCGACGCCTAACTGTCTAGAAGGTCACCCTCCAAGAGTAACAAGCTTCAAGTGATAGCCCAACGAGATACCCCAAGTGCTCAAACCATCCTAGTCTTCCAAACCTTCTCCAATCCTCACCACCACCCTCAAAATCACTCTCTCACTCAAGAAGGGCTCAAGATATGGGTGGAGGAAGTAAAATCACCATGGGAGAGGTTAGAATCAATTGAGGAATAGAGGAACTGAAGTGAAATGGCCAAAGAGTGAGTTGGGATCGAGTTTGATATATATAACGGCTAGATGATGTCATCTAGCCGTTACTCACATTTTCGAATTGGAAAGGTGCCTGGAAGTTCCAGTCCAGGGCGCAAGGAACTTCCGGCCAACACTTAGGAAATATTATCGGCTACTCCTCAGCATGGAATTTCTGGCTTAGGCACTCGGAACATTCCGGACGTGCCTTGCTGTCATGGAAAAGGCATTTTCAAGCTTCTAAAAATATTTCACCTATGAGATATGACTAAAAGCACTTAGACTATCTCAGAACCACACTTGAAACCCCTCTTAATAGTACGGTTTTTCCTAAACTCAAAGCAAAAACATAACCTAGTCTAACTCGGCTTCGAGTCCTTTCGCCGCTTTGAATTTGATGATTTGGGGGGTCTCCAAGCGTCCTAGTCCACTCCTAAACAACATGGGACTACACCTGCATTTTACTCCAAAAACCCATTAGTCCCATAATCGTTTTTGTCACTAATCACCAAAACCCACTTAGGGGGTGTTAGATGCACTTTTAATCTCCCCTTTTTTGTGATTGATGACAACACGGTTAAAGCTTACAATAGAATGGATGCAAATTTGTTTTTGGATGAAAAGAGGTGAGCAAAACTCCCCCTTAATGTATGCATATAGGAAATAAGAGTGAATCTCATATGCATATATTGAAGGGACAAAAGTGGAGAGTTCTGCTCAACCCTTCTCATTCGTGGGCTGCTGTAGTGTGATCAAATAGGAATGAAATGCAGTAAACACATGGCATGGCAAGCACTCTAAAAGAGAAAAACAATACACCACAGAGCCATGTACCAATCACACAAAGCAATAAGTGACTAAAGATCAAAAGACTTTAAGGATAGGAGTCATTACATCCCAGAGCATAATATTTTAACATGTCCATATAAGAGAGTATGGGATAGATCTGCCCAGTTGGAACTTCCTGATCAAAGGACCCGAAACTTCCGGCCAAATGACCAAACAGACAGTCAAGGTAGCAAAAAAGGAAAATTTGACCCCCTTCATTTTGCAAATTCTCCAGGGAAGATGGAATGATCTCAGTGTCACCGGTGTGGATGGAGTCCTCAGAACGTGCAGCGGCATCATCACCTTGACCCACTTCAGTTGGTGCGTCAGATTCAACCTCAGGCACATCACCAAAATCATCAATATCATCATCATCTGAGTGAGAAGATTCCTCCTCAAAAGAGCGAGGAGCACCTGAGGGACCTTCTCCAAAAGCAATGTCACGAGCAGTCTCATAAGCCACAAAAGGATCCACATACGTGTCATCCTCAGAATCATCTGACACTTCCTTCCCAACAACTCTCATGCGTTCTTTTTGCCTCTTCTCCAATTTCTTCACTTTTTTAGCGGTCTTGGCACAAAAGCAGAAGATAGACTGATGTGCCTTCTTGATGGGATAGGAACTAGAGGAGCGTTGAGGAACAGAAGGAGCTGCAGTTGAAGGAGAGCGAGCTGACCAAGGCACTGAAGAAGTAGCAGCAGGTACATGAGGGCGATAAGGATTGTGATGACAATCCTTAATGTAAAAGACTCCAGTCACATGCTCGATCATATTCATAATATATGGAGCATAGATGCATCCCCTCTTGGGCTCACAGATGGTGTTGGAGATCTTAAACCAAATGAGTTTCATCACACTGAAGGGAGGTTGATTGTTGCACATGCAACTGAGGAGATGGGCATCACCAACCTTGGGAAGTGTTGGCGGTATGTCATGACACCCTTCGACCAGACCTGCCGAAACCAAGCAAGTAGCGGGGATTCAGACCCGAGGCATCTGAGGTCCATCGGGGCGAAGCCCAATGGCGAAGACCATGGGGCGAAGGCGGCGAAGGGCGAAGAGTCGCGTCGGGTCTCCGCAAGTCTAAGCGTGCCCTGGGAGAGGGCTGGATGGTGAAGGGCGCATGCCGAAGGGGAGACTTCGCCATGTCGACCCCTGCTCCAAGAAGGCCCAAGGGGCCAACCTAACCGCTCTGGCCCGTTGGCCAGTGGGCCAACAGTTGCCACATTGGCCCGTTAGAGGCCCATATATCTTAATTACACTATATACCCATACAGATGTACCTTTCATAAGGGTGACCATGTAAATTCCCCAGTAAAACCTAAACCCTAATAGGGGGACCTGTGATAGGACTATAAATAGCCCCTTAGGGCCATGTAAAGGGGGGATCCCAAGAAGAATCCTTAAATTAATACACTTTACTTTTCCCAACAACTGTTGAGTAACCACGTCCTTCGACGTATGCGATTGTCACTTCGACAACAGCTGGCGCCGACCGTGGGGACCTCCAAACGAAACCACTGAGAGCGAATGCCACTGAAAAAGGTCGCAAAGGAGAGGGTTGCTAACCCTAAGGAGGCCGCAGCAGGAGAGGCGATGGCCGCCGAAGAGGGGGCAGAGCCTCCGGTGCCCACCATCGAAACTGGGGCGGTGCCACCGGCTTCAGCACCCGCGCGGCAGCCACCGCTTTCGGCTCCGGTTGTTTCGGCGGGGCAGGCGCCGGAGATCCTTCCGACAAGTCAGCTGGTGGTGCCCCAAGACACTTCGTCACAACCAGCCACGGCTTCGACCGCACTCGCCGCTGCGCAAGCCAACCCCAGCTTCGAAGCGCAAGCCGAAGCTGGCATGGAAGCCATGCACCAGAATATGACATGACTTCAGGACATGCTTCGCCAGATGCAAGAGCAACAGCAAGCGTACGAGGCGGCACAACAGGCCAAGGTCGCTTCGGCCCCAATTCTCCAGTATTCAACGGGCTACATCCCACCTCAAGTCTACCCGCAAGCGCCGATTCAGGCCCTTCCGTCACAAGCCGCGCAAACACCGGTGTACTTCGCTGGGCAACCTTCGGCCGCAACAACACACCCGATCCCTGGTGTGCAGCCGCAGATTCGACCGGTCGCGGCCCAAGTACACCCCTTACCACCGGTTGCGGCCGCAGATTCTTGGTACTTCAATTTACCAGCTAATAGCATTTACTCATGGGAGCAATTGCACGATGTCTTTGTCCTTAACTTTCGAGGCACCTATGAGGAGCCGAAGACGCAGCAACATCTGCTTAGCATTCGCCAGAGGCCGGGGGAATAAATACGGGAGTACATGCGTCGTTTCTCGCAAGCCCGATGCCAGCTTGTAGACATAACCGAAGCATTCGTCATCAACGCCGCTTCAGCTGGGCTGCTTGAAGGCGAACTCACAAGAAAAATCGACAACAAGGAACCGCAGACTCTCGAGCACCTGCTTCGCATCATTGATGTGTACGCAAGGGGCGAAGAGGATTCCAGGCGAAGGCAAGCAATCCAAGCCGAGTACGATAAAGCCTCTATCGCCGCTGCCCAAGCCCAAATACAAGCACAGGTCGCCGAACCAGCTCCTCTCACTATTCACCAACCTCAGCCGGCGAACCAAGGACAGCCGCCAAGGCCGAGCCAAGCTCCCATGACTTGGAGAAAATTCAGAACTGACCGCACGGGCAAAGCTGTGATGGCTGTCGAAGAGGTACAAGCCCTCCGCAAGGAGTTCGACACCCAGCAAGGAGGTGGCCACCAACAGCCTGTTCGCAAGAAGGTAAGAAAAGACCTCTATTGCGCCTATCATGGGCGATCTTCGCACACCACTGAGCAATGCCGAAACATCCGCCAGCGGGGCAACGCTCAAGAACCAAGGCCGCAACAAGGGGCTGCTGTCGAAGTGCCTCGCGGGGCTATTCAAGAGCAGGTACCCCCAGCCGAACAGCACCAAGACGTGTAGCGCAGAGTAATCCAAGTGATGACAAGGGTCGACCCGCCAGTCCAACCATCGAAGCGGCAGAAAAAGATGCAGCTACGAATGGTGCACAACATCACCGCGGCGGGCGAAGGGGCTCTGAAGTACCTGAATCAACAAATCTCTTTCGGGCTAGAAGACACCGAAGGAGTGCTGTTCCCACATCAGGACCCCTTGGTGATCTCAGCCGAGGTAGCTGGCTTCGAAGTCCGGCGAATTCTGGTCGACGGAGGAAGCTCAGCCGATGTCATCTTCGCCGAAGCATATGCCAAGATGGGGCTGCCAACCCTAGCCCTCACTCAAGCACCGGCCTCGCTTCGCAGTTTCGGCGGTGAAGCAGTTCAAGTACTAGGCCAAGTACAGTTGGTGGTTGCTTTCGGCACAAGTGGAAACAGGCGCGAAGAGCAAATACTGTTCGACGTTGTTGACATCCCATACAGTTATAATGCAATCTTCGCCCGCACAACCTTGAAAAAGTTCGAAGCCATTTCCCACCACAACTATCTCAAGCTCAAGATGCCCGGTCCAGCAGGGGTGATCGTCGTGAGGGGGCTTCAACCCCCGACCGCATCAAAAGGCGACTTGGCCGAGATCAGCAGGGCAGTGCACAATGTTGAGGCCGAACCGCATGCTAAACGCATGCCAAAGCCAGCCCCTCATGGTAAGGTGATCAAGATGCAAGTCGATGACGCTGATCCAGCGAAGTTCGTCCAGCTGGGGGCGATCTGGGCGAAGAAGAAGCTGGGAACATCCTAGAAGTGCTCAAGAAGAACATTGACATCTTTGCCTGGAGCCCTAACGAAGTGGGAGGCGTTTCGACGGATCTCATCATGCATCACCTGGCGGTCAAACCGGATGCCAAGCCAAGAAAACAGAAGCTGCGCAACATGTCCACCGATCGCCAAGAGGCAGCAAAGGCCGAAGTGCAGAAGCTGCTTAAGGCCGGGGTGATCCAGGAGATCGACCACCCGGAGTGGTTGCCGAACCCGATTTTGGTGAAGTCGAACGGCAAGTGGCGCATGTGCGTCGATTTCACAGACCTCAACAAGGTGTGCCTGAAAGATGACTTCCCCTTGCCGCAGATCAACCAGCTCGTTGACTCGACAGCTGGCTGCGAACACATGAGCTTCCTGGATGCGTATTCCGGTTACCACCAGATCCACATGAATCCGAGCGACATCCCCAAGACAGCCTTCATCACGCCGTTCGGCACTTTCTGCCACCTCAGGATGCCTTTCGGCCTGAGGAACGCCGGGGCAACGTTCGCCAGGCTGGTGTACAAGGTGCTTCGCAAACAGTTGGGGTGAAATGTGGAGGCCTATGTCGGTGATATCGTCGTAAAAAGCCGTAAGGCTTTCGACCATGCGTCCGACTTGCAGGAGACCTTCGACAACTTGCGCGCTGCGGGTATGAAACTAAACCCTAAGAAATGTGTTTTTGGAGTTCGCGCGGGAAAGTGGTTGGGTTTTCTTGTTTCCGAAAGGGGTATCGAGGCGAACCCCGAGAAAATCGACGCCATTCAGCAAATGAAGCCCCCGTCAAGCGTACGAGAAGTACAAAAGCTCGCAGGCCGAATTGCGGCGCTCAGTCGTTTTCTCTCAAAAGCAGCCGAAAGGGGTTTGCCATTTTTTAAGACCCTCCGGGGCGCGGGAAAATTTAGCTGGACACCTGAATGCCAAGTAGCGTTCGACGAGCTAAATTAATATCTGCAAAGCCCCCTGCCTTGGTCAGCCCAACACTGGGAAGCGAAATGTTGCTCTATCTAGCGGCTTCACCGGTAGCAGTCAGTGCAGCCCTTATCCAAGAGACAGAGTCAGGACAGAAACCAGTGTATTTCATCTCTGAGGCTTTGCAAGGGGCGAAGATAAGGTACATTGAAATGGAAAAACTTGCCTACGCCCTAGTGATGGCTTCGCGCAAACTTAAGCACTATTTTCAGGCCCACAAGGTCATTGTGCCATCGCAATATCCTTTGGGCGAAGTGCTCCCGGGCAAGGAAATCTCTGGTCGGCTCAACAAGAGGGCGGGGGAGTTATCCCCCTTCGACCTGTATTTTGTCGCCCGCACTGCCATCAAGTCTCAAGTCCTAGCCGATTTCATCGCCGAATGGACACCTGTGTTCACCCCCGAACCTCAGCCTGTCGAACAGCCTTGGATAATGCACTCCGACGGCTCATGGTCACACAGGGGGACAGGCGCCGCGGCAGTACTCACTTCGCTAGGGGGCGTGTCGATTTGGTATGCCGCAAGGCTGCAGTTCGACATGACCAACAACACGGCTGAGTACGAAGCGGTATTATTGGGTCTAAGAAAGGCGAAAGCGTTGGGGGTTCGGTGTTTGCTCATCCGAACAGACTCCAAAATGGTGGCAAGTCATGTTGACAAATCTTTTGAGGCAAAAGAAGAAGGAATGAAGAGGTACCTGGAGGCTGCTCGATCTATGGAAAAGTGCTTCGCCGGCATAACGGTCGAACACTTACCTAGAGGCCAGAATGAGGAAGCAGATACCCTGGTGAAGTCCGCCGCCTGTGGGGCCCACATTCACCAGGCATATTTTTTGAAGTCTTGTATGCACCAAGTGTGCCCATAGAAAGCTTGGACATCATGGCAATTGACTAGGCAGAACTGGGCGAAGACCCAGAGGACTGGCGAACTCCATTCATAAAGTACCTCAAGAACGGCTGGCTCCCAGAAGATGAAGCAGAGGCGAAGCGCTTACAGATCAGAGCCACAAAGTACAAGCTGGTCTCGGGGTAGCTGTATCGCTCCGGGGTGCTCCAACCCTTGCTTCGATGCATCTCCTTCGCCGAAGGCGAGGTAATGGCGAAAGAAATGCACCAGGGGCTATGCGGTGCACACCAGGCCGCAAGAACGGTTGCCTCCAAAGTGTTTCACCAGGGTGTGTATTGGCCCACCGTGCTGAAAGTCTGTGTTGAGCAAGCCAAAAAGTGCGAAAGCTGCCAGCGACATGGCCGAAGCCAGACTGCACCACAATATGAGCTGCAGGCTATCGCACCAGTCTGGCCTTTCGCCAGGTGGGGGCTAGACATCATTGGCCCATTCCCTGTGGCACGAAATGGATACAAGTTCGCAATTGTAGCAATTGAATACTTCTCCCGTTGGATCGAGGCCGAACCACTCGCCGCGATCACTTCGGCAGCAGTGCAGAAGTTCGTTTGGAAAAATATTGTTTGCCGTTTCGGAGTGCCAAAAGAGTTCATCACGGACAACGGCAAGCAGTTCGACTCTGATAAATTCAGAGAAATGTGCGAAGGACTAAACCTGGAAATCAGGTTCGCTTCGGTCGCGCACCCACAGTCAAATGGGGCGACCGAACGCACAAATGGTAAGGTCTTGGAGGCGCTCAAGAAAAGGCTCGAGGGGGCGGCAAAGGGTAGATGGCCAGACGAAATGCTATCCGTTCTCTGGGCCCTTCGGATGACCCCCACAAGGCCAACCAAGTTTAGCCTGTTCATGCTTCTCTATGGGGACGAAGCAATGACCCCAACAGAGCTAGGGGCTAATTCGCCAAGGGTGATTTTCTCTGGAGGCGAAGATGGGCGTGAAGTGTCGCTCGAACTCCTCGAGGGAGTAAGAGTCGAAGCACTAGAACACATGTGCAAATACGCCACAAGCACTTCGACAACTTACAACAAAAAAGTTCGTCCGACAAAGCTATTGCCCGGCCATCTCGTCCTAAGGAAGAAGGCGAACCCGGTAGTAGTCGGGAAGCTTGAATCGAAGTGGGAAGGGTCGTACCTCATCAAGCACAGGTCAAGGACAGGCTCCTTTCGCCTAGCAACACTGGAAGGCGAAGAGTTCGACCATTCGTGGAACGCTGCTTCTCTTAAGCATTTCTATGTTTAGGAAGGGTGGCACCCCATTCGTCAAGATGTAAAAATGTACAGACTGTTATATAGTCCTTTCAGCATCTTCCATTATGTAAGCCTTTCGGCACAAAAATACAAAAAAAGGAGAAAATGAAAAAAGAAAAAAAAACTGGATGTAGGGCTATTATCCACCCTGGAGGCCTGAACCAGTATAAAATCCTTGTGTCTTTCACCTTTTTTACTTGTGTACATGATAATTTGTGGAAAAACCTCAAGGCAAACGCCTGATTAGCGAAAACGCCAGGGGGCGAAACGAATCGGCTGAAGCATCGCTCGCCGAACGTTGAAACCACGACAGCTTGTTTCGGGAAGTAACTACCGAACACCGTTATACTCGATCTACACAAAAAGTGTAAGCGCTTCTCCCAGCGTGGAGTACCACAGATCGAAAACGGAAGACAAGCTGAAAAGTCAGCAGACCTATTTCGCTAACACACGCAAAGGGGTCGACACTTTCCGACCTAACGAAAGCACGAAAAGTGACAATGCGAAAAATAGCGAAAAGGGAGTAAAAAACACATCTTTATTAACTTCGAAAAAATAATCGAAGAGTACATGTCGTACAACATGGTACAGGTGAAAAGAATACAACAGGCTTTACAGCTTAGTTTACAAATAAATTACATCTTCGCCCCCAAAACAACCACCACTCCTAAGGAATGATCCGGTGAACTAGGTTCATCGTCACTGCTAATGTTGTAAACTACCCAAAGGGGAGAAGGGGGTGAAACAAAAGCTAGAATGTAACGGCGCTAGGTGATCGCTTCATGCCGATCGATCCTGTGATGATTTCGCCAGAAGCGAACCATGCCCTCTGGGCGTGCCGACTGGACACGGTCGTAGTCTTCCACGGTTCGCCCGGGGTGCATTCGCATCCAGCCAGCAACGTTCACAACCTTGTAACTGTTGTCGTTTATTATCATCTCGCGGTAAATAGGTCGAAGCAGATAACGGACCTTTGGCAAATTATTTACCGCAACAAACTTCTTATTCTTGCTTCGCCAATCCCCAAAGGGGGGCCGAACACATAGTTTTCGGCGTAGACCCTGATGAAACAATATAGAAAATCAAATGGCGAAACACAAAAACCATAGGTTGGGTGAAAAGAGTAGGTATTCTTTCATGTGAAGCGATGCGAGCACAAGTGCAAAAGGCATCAAACGCAATAATTGGCGAAATTTGTCATATATTTCATATGTTAAAACAGTCTACAATAAGATTGGCCATTGGCCATATTTACATTGTTCGCTCTCTACGGCAAACACAAAAAAGTAAAACTATCGAAATCTACAAAAGCGGGCGGAGGGCCTCACACCTCTGGGTGGTCTTGGGCATCGCCTCCACCCGCTCCGGCTGGTTCTTCGCCCTGGTCCGCCGCCTCCGCCTTCGCCGGCTGCTCGAGAAAACGTGCCTTGGCGATGGATCGACCATCCTTCTGCCGGAATTGTTTGCGCCAGGCGCGAAGCACGGGCGAAACGTCCTGGGCGCTGACCTCCCAGTCCCCCTTCGCATAGTCGGGGAATTTGGCGATGTGCTCACACCTGGACTACTGCAACAGGCCCATGGCGAAGGCCGCTGACACGCGCGCACAGCAATCACCATACGCGGTGGCACAGTCCGAGACCGCACCGCCAGCCTGCTGAGTCCATTCTGAGAACTCAAAGGCGGAAGCGTTTTCGCCCGGCACACCCTGCACCTTCGCCCCCATGTCAGTAAGGGCGAGGCGAAGCGTGCGGCATGTGGTCTTGGCAGATTCGGTGGCTTTCGCCACCTCACGCGCAAGTCGTTGTGACTTCGCCTCCGCCTTGCTGGCTTCCAGGCGAAGAGCCTCCATCTTCGGCTCCGTGAGGTTGTAGTAGTCTGTCAAGGCGGCGGAGTGTCCCTGCTCCTCCTTGAGCTCGGCCCTGAGGCGCTCAATCTCCGCCTTCGCCTCGCTGCCCTTGTCTAGCTGGGCCTGGAGACGCTTATTTTCAGCCTTCGCCTCCCTAAGGGATCGGGCGAGGCCCTCCATCTCTAGGCCCTTGCGGCCTAGTTCGTCGTCCTTGGCCCGAGGACGGCTCTTCAAGCCATCAAGACAGGCCCGCATAGTGCGCTCCGTCGAACAGTGTGCAGCGAGAATCCAGATACGAAAAGGCGGATGTTAGGACAAGTTGTCAAAAACAGGTGATGTATAAAAAACACAATAAGTCAACATACCCGGACCGCCAAGCTCTTGACAGCGGAACAGCCCTCGTTGAACTCGTTCAGTTCAGCGAATAGGCTCGGGCCGCCAGCCGGAGCGACAATATTGCTCACCCCCTCGACGAAGGAGATGAGCTCCACTCGGGTCTCGAAATCGCCGGGGGCGAAGCGGGGCGGCGCCAGGGAGCAGTCCGAAGCAGACATCTCGTCTGCCTTCTTACCCTTACCAAGGGCAAGCGGCGAAACGAGCGGCCGGCGAACAGGGCTGCCGAAGACCCTGGCTGCTATCTTCACGACCCGCTCGGCTGAAGCCGAAGCCCCAGCGATGCTCCCTCTCGCCCCGCCCGCAGCGCCAGGGGTAGTTGAGAGGCCCAGGCTTCGACTGGCGGGTGAAGTGGGCGTCACGTCCGAGGACTCATCGTCGCTGAAGACGCAAGTGATGTCGACGAGCCCCTTTTTCTGGGGGGTCTTCTTGGTGGACTCCCCCTTTGCCGTCTTGGCCACGGCGATCGCGACCAACGCCTTTGCCCCCTCCACATCCTTCCGGCGGAGAGGGGAGCAGTTCGACTCCGCCCCGGTCTCGACGCGCTCGGGGCTGGGAGTTTGGGTGTAACCACGCGTCCCGGAGCGGCTGTCGACGGCCTCATCCATGGCCATTTCGACCGTGACCTCCGTCTCCCCCACGTCCTCCTGCTCTTCGACGCCATCTTCGTCATCGACGTCAGAATCGATAGAGGCAGGGGCCCTTCGCTTGCGGGGGGCGAACTTCACCTGCCCACGCAACCGCTTCCTGGAGGCACCCTCTTCGCCGTCGGCCTTGAAGAGCTTCGCCCGGGGGGAGCTCGCCAACGTGCACCCGGTTCGCCCGACCAGCCGCTTGCCACGTTAGCAGCTGGCCAAACTCCGTGACAGACACATCGCCAATCATTTTTCAGGCTTCGGTGTCGGCTTGGGCGAGGGTCAACACTGAAAAAAGAGATGTCATTATATCAGGCGTCGAACAAAAGAAAAACAGAGAGCGAAACACATGCAAGTGAAAAGAAAATGGACTAACCGTTCGCCCCCGCGGGCATGATGAGCTTTGGCAAGCCGTCGACCTCTTCGTCTCCGTCGACTTCGACCTGCCACGACTGGGAGAGGGGGAAGATGCGAAGCATACAAAACTCCTCCACCAGATCGCGGCAGCTCAAGCGGGAGCAGACCTTGCGAAGCAAGGTGAACCGCGCCTCCATTGCTCCGCTGACGAAAATCTTGGGCTTCCGGTTCGGTGCAATCGCCCGGCGCCGCCACCGGAGGGTCTTTGCCGCCTCGGACCCGGCCTCGAAGGGGATGGAGTGTTAGAACCACATCGCCATCCAGTGGCGATCCCACTTCGACATGGCGGCATTCACCGGCCATAAATCGGAGCGCTCGGGGCGAACGTTGAAGTTCACACACCCGAACGTTGTCTTTTTCGTCCCGGCCGGGGTAACCACCGTCTTCGAGTTCACGGTGGCGAAGAAAACGGCACCGATGAGCTCGGCGCTCGGTTCGAACCTGGCGGTCCGGCACGCCTAATCGAAAATGGCGATGCGGACAAGCACCGAAGGGCTCAGCTGAGGGAGCTCCACCTGAAAAAGGCGAAGGATCTCCGGCAACAATACATTGCACGGAAATCGAAGCAACGCCTCGAAAAAGACGGCGAATACCACCGTCTTGTTGTCGCCCGGCTTCGGCACTACGGCCTCTCCCAAGGCGAAGGCCTGCCCCTCCGCCACCGCGCTAGAGCTGACCATCTTTGCCAGCTCGTCGTCATCCATGAGCGATGCCCCTAGGAAGGCGGTGGTGTCATCATCGATCCGGCCAGGGTCGGGACCTGTTGCGGAGGCAGGGTTCGGCTTACGTGGGGCCATGGCGAAGAATGTGTGTAGTGGCGAAAGGGGTCAACAGGCAAAAGGGTTCAGTGACTCAGAGCGCCGCGAGTAAAAGATGTAGAAAGAGAGTGCTTGCGGTGAAAATGACGGGGGTAATGGCGGTGAAATGGGGGAAGGAGAGATATATAGCCCACCAGGTGACGTTTTGCCTTCCCACCCAATCACGAGCTGCCACGTGTCGCAAGGGTAGGCGAAATGGTAAATTCCCATGGACCAGGCCGCATAGTGGCGGGCCATCTGGGAAAAAGCCCATCACTGTTCATTTCGGCCCAGTGAAACAGTAAAGATAGCTTCGCCGTTCGCAGAAGGCGAAAGCTATAAAAAAAATCTTTAAATCACAACAATACACATAAAATGCATGCATTCTTTGCAGGAGCACAAAATAGGTTTCGGCAGGAGCATCGGTCGAAAGGGGGCGCCTCATACCATACCACATGGTTTGCACGGTCTCGGCCGAAGCTCCTATCTCACCCTTGCCCGTGAGGGTCTTGTTGGCGGTATGTCATGACACCCTTCGACCAGTCCTGCCAAAACCAAGCAAGTAGCGGGGATTCAGACCCGAGGCATCTGAGGTCCATCGGGGCGAAGCCCTATGGCGAAGACCATGGGGTGAAGGCGGCGAAGGGCGAAGAGTTGCGTCGGGTCTCCGCAAGTCTAAGCGTGCCCTGGGAGAGGGCTGGATGGCGAAGGGCGCATGCCGAAGGAGAGACTTCGCCATGTCGACCCCTGCTCCAAGAAGGCCCAAGGGGCCAACCTAACCGCTCTGGCCCGTTGGCCAGTGGGCCAACAGTCGCCAAATTGGCCCGTTAGAGGCCCATATATCTTAATTACACTGTATACCCACACAGATGTCCCTTTCATAAGGGTGACCATGTAAATTCCCCTGTAAAACCTAAACCCTAATAGGGGGACCTGTGATAGGACTATAAATAGCCCCTAGGG
The DNA here is from genome assembly GCA_000573905.2 of Oryza punctata. Lineage (NCBI taxonomy): Eukaryota > Viridiplantae > Streptophyta > Magnoliopsida > Poales > Poaceae > Oryza > Oryza punctata. Next base: position 18,873,559 of record CM002493.2, on the reverse strand, counting down.
CCATGTAAAGGGGGATCCCAAGAAAAATCCTTAAATTAATACACTTTACTTTTCCTAACAACTGTTGAGTAACCACGTCCTTCGACGTATGCGGTTGTCACTTTGACAACAGGAAGCAAAGACCAACGAAAAATGGAGTAGAGAAGCTTGTAGTTTGGAAGCAATCCCTATGTTGTTCCCATGCAAGTATTAGGCGCATTTGGTCCATACATGAACTTTGTGCAAATCATAGGGAGGGGCTCCTCACTGTGAAGATTAGGCATGTTCAAGTCCTCCGCATCCAAACCCAGAACATCTGCAAACTGAGAAATTGAGACCTTGTGCTTTACCCATTCAGTCATCCACTTGATATAGAGAGTGACCTTCCTGGTGGTGCCAAAGAAAGCGGTAGCATAGAATTATCCAATAACTTCTTCATTTCACTCATACTCAAGAGCAAGAATTTTTCCAAGATTCTTGTGGTGGCAAACTTGCATCACTTGGCTGAAAAAGTCATTGTTCTTGCTCCTCATGTAGTTCCAATCAATCCACTTCATCTCAACCACTGGATTTTTCCTAGCCATGAGCACTGAATTGTACCAATCAAGTTGCATAAGAGTCCTGAACCTTGGGTCTTGAGATTCTTCTGGCTGAGTGTCAGGATCAATGAGATGGTCTTTCCCACACTTAACTAACTGTTGAAGATAGTTTGCCCTTTGATGACCAATATGATGTTGTGCAGTGGAATCAAAACCTCTGGTCTTGTAAAGACGAATGGGATTCTCAAGAGATCCGGGTGGAAACTCCTGAGAACCCATAGCACCACTTCTACCACTGCCTCTACCACGGCCTCTTCTACCATCTGGATCCCTGATCATAAGAGCACAACTGCTTGATAGACTAGCTAGGCGAGGAGAAGAGCGAATGCCACTACCACTTCCACCAACTTTCTCTTTTACAATTCGACCCCGAGGAAACTGAGGAGGATGACTGTCATCCCCGAAGACTTCCTGTCTAGCTTTCTGACGCTTCTCACGATGCATACTATCCACTGCAACAGGAGTCAACAAAGAGGAGTGCAATGCTTAACAAAAATAGAGGGAGAATCAAGGGGGTGACCTGGCTGATACTACGGTCGGAAGTTCCGAGCTGAAGAACATCGGAACTTCAGGCTAGCAAGGGTGAAAAACATGATATCCAAGAAAAGCCAGTACATGTGATTGAATCCTACGGATTGATGATTTACAAGGTAGCAACAACAATTCTATTCAAAAGATTTACTTCCTCGGTTCACATATTTAGAGATCAGGCCAAAACAAAGATGGAACCTAGAGAACAGATCAAAAGTGCTACCTTGAGTGAAAGAAAGCTCGAATCGATTGCGGAACGAAGCTCCAGGCTGCAAATATGGATGAATCCACGGAGAGAAATCGAATTTCCATGGAGGAACTTCGAGATCGCCACAGGGATGACATCGGCGGCGGTTAGGGTTTGGCGGTCGAGAGAGAGAAAAGTGAGGAGAGAGAATAGGGTTTCAGACTCCCCCTAGATATATCTACCCCTAGCGCCAAGAAGTTCCTAGCTGGGTGGCCCAGAAATTCTGGCCTAGCAGAAATAGGGCAGCCATACCCAAAGCAAGAAATAGAGGAGATTGGAAGAAGGGAATGAAGAGGAATGGACATGTAAAGCTTGCAATGGATGAGTCCAGCACACAAACAACCATTACATAACAATGGTCACAATGCATTACAAGAGGGAGAGAAAAACCAAATTTTTTGCAATAAAAGAGCACAAAACGGTTTTTGCAAACTTTTCGCAAAATGGTTTTTGAATAAGTAGGGGAACTTTTGAATTTTATTCCTGGAATCCAGACCAACTTCTACACAAGAAGAGATCCCTAAACACAAAAGTTCAAGTTTAATTTACATTTTGCAATGATTCATACTTGGCTATGGATTAGCCAACAACTCCTCAACAAATGTTTCGAGAATCTAAGATATTGAGCTCACTCCTAAGCTCGCAAAACCTCTTTTCATCTAATGGTTTGGTGAAAATTTCGGCTACTTGGCTTTCTGTTAACGGCAAAATTTGGTAATCCTCGAAGTCATCATCGGCCTAGAGTCCGTATCGGCTTCAGAGTCCTGGAATTAGCCCATGGGCATTATCAATCGCCGGTAGTTGTATTTTTTATGGATTCGGTTAAGGAAATTAATCAATTAAAGGATGTTTATCCAGAAGAGTCCGAGTTCAAAGAGGATGCGGCACGGCAGTTTATCTATTAATTAGGCAGAGTTGTTAGTTTCCTTTTATCTTTGGGAAAATGTGTTTAGTATCCAATAAAGACTTTATGTTTTTCCTTTTATCTTTAGGAAAGTTTGTGTCGTGTCCGATATGGACTAGTATCTACCCATGGGTATAAATATATACACACAAGGTCCCTGTAAATTATCTCTCGATCAATACAACTACTCTCAGAGCATCACCACCCTCTTTCCGAGGTTTTTATTTATCAACGACGGAACTTGGCACTTGACACAAGGCTGCATCGGCTTTCGATCTCTAGCGAAGGGGTAAGTCCTACGTTCCGTCAGCCCTGGTGAATATATTGACTACATTTGTGTTGTTCAAGTCTGCATAACTTCGATCTCTTGGATCGCTCTGGTTCGGTTGATATATTTGCCTACCTGATATTTCAATTCTATTTTAATTGCATTGTGTTTAGAGATGCATCGGTTTAGTTGGGACTGTCTCGGTTAGGTCTCATCTTCTATCTTAGCCGATATATCTCTACAATCACAATGTTGTTTTAAATAGATTTGTTATATCCATCACATTAGACAGATCTATCGGCTCATCAAGTATTAGATTATCATATACAATCTCGTGCTACATTGGTTAGGTTCGACCTACTAGATTGTTGTTGATAATAAAAATCTTGTTAAGCTGATAGGTTCATGCTAATGTTTTATCGGAGTGCTAGCAGATAAGTTATCTGGACGTTGCATCGGCTTACAAGGATTACTTACAAGTTGGTTTTAGCCGATCACAACAAAGATTTCAATGTTTATCTAATCGTTTGGATTTAGCGACATCGGACTTCCAACTTCTCCTGATCCGTGTACTGAAGCAATTCCAACTTCTTCTCGATAGCATGCAGCCAATCACTTGCTTCCACTGGGTTGGTAGTGCTAGGAAAGGTAGGCGGCCTAACACGAAGAAAATCAGCTAGCTTATTCTGAGGTGGAGGAGGATTGTTGTTCCCTTTGTTAAGCTGGTTCTGCATCTGCTTCATCATGTTCATTAACTGGGTTTGTTGAGCTAGAACTTGAGCAAGGGTTAGGTTCTCTTCATTGTTATTGTTTCCACTTCCACTAGCACGAGTGTTCACCATCTGTTGTAGATTTGGAAAGAATAGAAGGAGAGGGATTACACTAAAGATAAGACCTTAACCATGTTACCACTGATCTAGTGTGTGTAGACTATTATATTGTTCAAATTAATTAAGCAAACAACCTAGTACACCTACACACTAATTAATGAACTACATCACTGACGGGAATGCAACCATACCTACACACAAGCAAGCAACAAACGTTCTGCCCTACTAACTATTCTTCAAAGTAATTTTGGTGGTTTAGGTACTTCATATCTTGACAACTTGACACCTAGGCCGACCACCATATTTTTGTTCCTCGATCCACTCGACTTCCAGAATTAGACAACATCGACATCTTTGAGTTTCTCCAACAAGTTTAACAGCTATCAGAGTTGAAGGAGGAAAGGGGAGAGAATTTTTCACAAATTCAGTTTTAGGAAAATTTGTCCTTAAGGTTTGACCATTTGTCTTATCCTACAGTCGACATGGCTCTGATAACAACTTGTCACACCCGGAAATCCACTAGTAATTTCTGAACTAATTTATGCATACAATCCTCGTCTAGAAATCAGCCGAGGTACACAAATCGATAATTTAATATACAAATCCATCATCATAATAACATTAATTACTTACAAAAGAAAAGAAAACAGCAGCGGATAAATGATCTAGCGATAGCTCCAACTCCATTCCCACAGGCAGCTCAACTGGGGTACAAGCTAAACGTCTTCTCCTTCGCAACTTTCTTCAACTCGGGTTTGATTGATTATTGCAAGGGTGAGTACATGGAATACTCAGTAAGCCACACCACAATATGCAAGTACACAAGGATACCAAAGGATGGCATAATATAGGGTTCATTTGTAAAAGTAGCATTTAGCAAAATATTTAAGAGTAGTAAAACAGTAGCGTAATTGTTTAGCAAAATTAACCAATCACTGAACAACACACCAATGCTGCACAGGCCCAACCATCTCTAAACAACCTATCCTAGTTGCATAGATCTAAACTCCATAACAGGAGCTAACAAATTATCATCACCAATTATTATCATTAATGAATAGTGTGGGACTAATCACGAAGAACATTATTGGACCCGCCCATAACCGCGGGCACGGCTATTCGAATAGTTTTACTCTAGCCAGAGGTGCACCACTATACCCACAAGACACAACCCCACAACATGTAGCCATGCGCCTTAATACCACCACGGTACCTCGGAAAGGAGCTGTGACTGTACCCTCAACATAACACAACGCAAAGCAGTGCACCAGGCATGGACTCCCCAGCTACCCCCATGGACTTTTCGCCACTTCTCAGTCTGGTACACCGCTAAGAACCATGTTATACCAAGGGTACAGCCATTGCCCACGCTGGCTTGTGGTTAGTATGGCTAATGTTTAACAAAGATAGCTCACGAACCGGTCCTTGATTGTCATGAGCACAACTATCCAAATCTCATCTCCAACCATGTGCTCACAACCCACCATTAGTCAAGTTTTAGTTGGCAATTTAATTACTTTATCAATCATGATTGACCATTGTGAGCTACCATTAAATATCCATCAATATGTGATATGTAATAGTAAAGCATAAGTTATCCCATTAGTGTACTAATGTCTCTAAGCATGGCTAAGCAATTATACTAATATCTAGCCGAACCAATATATAAAGTTCAACTAGTCAAATTTATAACCTAAGGTATTGAGGAATAGGGTAATCAATGCAAATTGGCCATACCAGAGGAATAGGTTCACACCACCTAATGACATTCGAAAATAAATGCACATTTGAAATAAATAGAGTTTAAATATAGGATCAACATGCTCAAAGGATTGTTTTTGGGATATGTCTAACTTGCCTTGCAATAATCAGTCTTCAATTAGTTTTCTGGAACACTTCTGACGCACTCATGAACCTTTGAAACGACGGAACAATAAGCTAACACGCAAAACAAGGAAAAAGACTAAGAAATTCCAAATAAATAGTACATAAAAAGTAGATAAACAAGTAGATCATGATTTTAGATGGATTATGAGACTTGAACGGCCTCATTCCGACTTCATACGAATTCGTTATGAATTTTACAAGATTTAATCCAATTAAGCCTATCAAAGAAAAGACTATTCCAAATTAATTAAACAATTTATAAATAATTTATAACTAAGAGAAAGGATTAGAAACATCCTCTGGAAATTATAGGATCAAATTTGGTAGATAACATATGGCAAAAAGGAATAATATGTCATTGAAAAGACAATGATATGATCTATATTGATTTTGAACGACTGAGATCGATTGACTGGATTTTGACATAGATCCGACGGATGAGATCAATCCCAATCTAGGGTTTTGAGGTGGCTGCCACGTGGGATAGGAAGATGACATGGCACTGAGGTGGCGGCAGGTGAGGCGATGACGTCAACAATGACGTGGTGACCACGTAGAATCGACGTTGGTGAGCAAGAGACAACAGTGGAGATGGTGAACGGCGGTGCGGCGGCGCACACAGGGGACACCGGGAGAGTGAGCATGGGATGGTGGTCCTTACCAACACGGAAGCTATGATAAACGACGATGATCAGCGGCCGGCGACGAGCTTCAATCAGTGACGAGGTCGGGTCCAAGGCGACGACGGTGTTCCGGTGATCCTCAGCGGCAATGAAGGGTTGGACGGGCTTCTCCTTTCTTCTGCAAATCCAAATGAGGTGGCGGCGAAGCTTGGCAACGACGGGAGGAAGGGCAGGGCTTCGCTGGGAACTCGGCCTTCACGATGACGGGTACTTCCGGCGAGATTCGGCGCAAGGGAACTGGTGGCCGTGGTGGAGCTCGGCCTTGCGAAGCCGGAGGAGCTGGCGGCGCAGGGCAGGGTCGACCAGGGCAACGGCTAGCAGCGGCTGGAGTGGCGGCCGGTGGCGGAGAGAGAAGGCGAGCACGGGGAGAGGGTTTCCGGTGACGGCGGAAGAAGGGGGAGGTCACGGCCAAAAAAGGAAAGGGCGGGGCTCTATTTATAGGAACGGGAGGGAGAGATCGAGCCCAGCACGAGCCCAAGGTCACCGGAAAAAGCTAGGGTTCGGTGTGTAGAGATAAGGTGATCCGAGCTCGATTCCGTGTCAATTTCTTTGGGATAAAGTTCGATTCCTGGGGGAAACGGAAGAGGAGGATAAGGGAAATATTTCCTCTCAACTAATTGGATGTGGGGATGAATGGATGCGCCGGATTTGGAAGGGAAAGCAGCACTGGGTCGAGCACTGGAACTCTGTCCAGAGATTAGGGATGACACTATAGCAAGGGGACGTGGAGTAGACTTTCTGGACGGCTGGGCCAAACAAAAAGAAAGGAGCGAGGGATAGGAAATAGACTACTCCAGGATAGAAGGAGACAGGGAAAGAGGGAGAATGGGTTGAGGAGAGGAAATGGACTTTTCCTGTTTCGGCCTGAAAAGGAAAAGGGGATTTTTAATTACGTTTCCAAATGAATTAATCAATGAAATAATCTTTGAATTTTCAGAAATACCTCCAATGCTCAAATAATTCCAAGAAAAATCTTAAAAATTCTTGGACACTCAAAGTATTTAAAATAATTATACTCTTGATCATTTAATGATTAATTTATTATGTAAATAATTACTGAAATGTTCTTTGTATGATTAAAATTAGTAATTTAGCTCTGAAAAATCTGAGAAAATTCTAGAGAGTACAATTAACCATGGAGAATTTAATAAAAATTAAATCCAGCCATACTTTATTTAGGAAATTTTATTTCCCACATTTAACTTCACTTGCAAATTAATGAACATTTAATATAAATTTTAAGAAATAATTTATTAAATAATTTATAAATCCTGAAACGAAAAACAGGATGTGACACACTCTCGTTGTCACATAGGAGAGGAATCTTGCTAAAGGTATAGCCAAAATATTGGAGAGTTTGTTTCATCCAAAGGAGTTGAGCACAACAAGATCCGACGGCTATGTATTCGGCCTCGGCGGCGGATAAGGCAATAGAATTTTGCTTCTTGGATGACCAAGAAACAAGAGACCATCCAAGGAATTGACAAGTCCCGGTGGTACTTTTGCGGTCAACCTTACACCCGGCATAGTCCGAATCGGAATAGCCAACAAGCTCAAAAGTAAAACCTTTAGGATACCATAAGCCAATATTAGGAGTGTGCACGAAATACCTAATGATTCTCTTAAATGCAATCAAATGACATTCTTTTGGTGTCGCTTGGAAGCTAGCACACATGCACACACTAAGCATAATATCGGGTCTAGATGCACAAAGATAAAGCAAAGAGCCAATCATGGAACGACAAACCTTTTGATCCACACTTTTACCATTCTCTTTGTGAGCTCCTCAACGGAGACTAGAATACCCTCAAGGATTTTAACTCCGTGAAATACATCGTAGCATAAACCTCGGTGATATCCTGTCTCTCTCTCTTTACCTTCTTGTTGCATAAACCTCGGTGATATCGTAGCTAATCTTGTTGTTGGTTGAGCTCACCTCCTTGCTTGTGGATTGGATCTAGAGCTTTTAGGTTGTTCATTGATGTGCAGCTCAAATAGTTCGATCTAAGTTCGGACAATCCGATCCATAGGACTACCTGGCCCAGTATCAGACAATCCGACCCTGTTTAGTTTTAGCTTCTGCATTTATGTTTAAACCTCCTATTCACCCCCCTCTAGGCGACATCAAGGTCCATTCAATTACCCTATCCTCTATATTCTACATCTTTCTCCTTCATGCTACCTATTCCCATGTCTATTATCCTCCAATCCCTCAATTCCTCGTTGTCTCTCATCTCTACGGTGTTAGAGGATGTCCTAGCTAGCCTACCGAGCTTAGGACAAACCGGCATGCGTTCACCCTGACGGGGTCCCTCCCGGGTGTTCATTCAGCGGCATCTACCTTCTCGACGGTATATCTCCGGGTACTGCTGTGGGTTGCACATAATGTGCTCAAGGTGTGGTGGCACGATTCTAGTGCCAACACACTTTTTTGGCAACTCCACTCAGGGAACGATTTCGGTTGCTATAGCCGAAACTCTAGTTTTCCAGCATGTGTTCTCACACCAATCTAGATCAAGACAACATCATGGTTGTGGATTATAGAGAGTTGCCGGAAGTCGATCGTCGAGCGTTAGAAGCTCACCTTGAAGATTCACGGTGAAAGATGGCTTCATGCTATTGGAAGATGAGGCAAGGCGTCGTCAAACAACATGAATTCTCATTGTCCATCTACACCACATCTAAGGTAGTAACCAATCATAGCAATACCCCATTCTTGCATCTAATGTCGCTAAAATAGTAGACGATGTTGTTATTTCTAGTCTAAATAATTGGTTTACCTCTTTTAGTATCTTTGAAAAAACCTTGGGTACTACCTTGGAAAAAACCTTGGATACTCGCATGGGTGAGTTAGAGAATCGGCTAAACAGTTGATTCCTAGGTGATGCATCTACTTCCTACAACAACGAGCGCATGTATGGTGTTTCATCGGCTTATAGTATACCATCAGTACCTATACAACAAGATTGGCCTACGAGAAGTACCTACAATCCTAAATTCATCCCTACGGAACAATACGCCTCAGATTGCTGTGACACTGCCAGTCAGACCGGTAGTAGAGGCCGATCAAACCGCTACAACATTGCTGGTCAAACCAGACGTGGTGGTCGGTCCAACCAGGAGGGCAATGCTGACCAGACTGTAGCTAGACTGTAGCTGGAAAGTCTTTTAGGATCAACTCCTACATTGATCGTTCCTAGTAATCATATGACTAGTACACGTACAAAACCCAAAATCCTTGGAGACGAGATTGCTGAAGTTATCAAAAACATGTTCGGCGTAGATAATAGAATTAAAAAAGATCCGACTAAAGAAAGTCAAGCCAATAAAGCCGAGATCTAAAAAGGCTAAGTCTAACCGTCCCATGACAATATAGTTGATGAGGTTATATCTTGGGACAATCAACCGATTGACATGCATACAACTGAATAGTCTTGGACCTCTAAGTCTAAACCATTTGTTTGCTCTATGCTTAAGCCTGCTGTTCCCAAAAATCGGCATAACGAAACAAAGATCTTTGATTATTTGTTAGAGCATAAGCAAATCGAATTGTCACAAGACCATGTCATACCGCCACTAGAGGAGTTAAAGCGATGAGCATATTGTAAGCGGCACAATTCATATTCTCATGCCACTAATGATTCCAACATATTCAAAAGACAAGTTCAACCGGCCATTGATGAAGGACGATTGGAGTTGCGGCTATGCAAGGAGATGAGCAACCTTTTCCTATAAACACCGTTGAATTGCAAGAGAAGAACCCCGATGATAAGGAGAAGACCACACTGAAGACTTCAATGCTCGAGGGCAAGACGACAAGCCGAAGGTCCCAATAGATACAAAGAGAAGGTTCAAACCAAAAGATCTATGCCCAAGAGTTGCCTTGTAAGGCGAGATTGGAAGATCTATGACCTTAAGAGTACGGTGATTGTTTTGATGATTAATGACAATCCATTATTGGAACTAACTATTTCCATAAGTTGGTGAGATTAGGTTGAGTTCCGGCATCAAGTTAAAAGATTGAAGCTAGAAGATGGATATTACAGCTTGATGAGGAGCAAGTGAAGACACTGACAATGCGGGGTATGAAGTGGCTATCTACGGTAAGACGGTGAAGGGCAAGCACGACTCGGCTACGATGGACCATGTGGGGGTGAAGGGCAAGCAAGAGGTCTGGCGCCGACGGACCGAATCCGGTGGTGAAGGGCGAGTGAAGACTTTGTCGTGATGGACTGTACGAGGTCATTTGAAGCTATGAGTAATCCGCAACCATTATAAGAAGAAGCGCAAGATGAAATGCCAAAGATCAAGAGGATGTGGTTCATTGATGAACATCAAGCCAAAAGCCAAAGTGGGTATTGATCAAGGTAAAGGTACAGGTTATTTGGGACTAATGTGCTTAATGAGGTCTAGGTGAGAATAGTCCCAATGGTGAAATGGAATTGATGTTGGTAACCCTCAAGGTGAAGCCAGATGGCAAGAAGACATTCCTTGTGGTATAGCTTTTCATTAGCTTTTGAGTATAGGAATGCCGTACTATTAAGAGGGATGCAACGTTGATGTGTTGATTTATGTCTCAGTGCTCAAAGTGACCTATGCAAGTGCTACCTTGAGAGAAACCAAAGCCTTAACCTAACCTATGAGTGGTTTTAGAGTTTGTTTCTAGTTGGGTTGGGTTGCCCTCTCAATAAGCTTTCCATAGAGCCCCAGTTTACCGCAAATAAACTCCGAGGCAGGGAGTTATAACTATTTTTGCGAAGTGTTGTTAGGTAAGGTCGGAAGTTCTGGGCCCTGAGCCAGGAAGATCCGACCCGAATTCTCTGTTTCGTCGAGGAGGGTGCTGTCAGCAACCAAACTCCTGCTGCAGCAGGTGGACTTCAGCACATAGAAGAGGCTGGGCCGACACAATGGGCTCAGCGTTTGTGTAAACTAAATGTCCATCTCAATGGACCGGAGTGGGCATTGTAATAGTTGGTGTTAGCTGGCATAATCCTTAGCTGGCGAGGGACCCTTTTGTCAGTGAGTGAGTGAGAGATGGAGAGAACTACTTATACATGACTTTGTCTGTAATTTGAACTATCTCTGAGAGATCAGTAGAATGGCGGCGAACTAGCGGCGGAGGCGATGCGATCTCGTTGATCATTATTGATGAACAAAACTCTGAGTTTTTACTTGATTCTTCTTGTGAGGATACTAGATAGTGCTCACGACTTGGTATCAGAGCCTCGTTGATCCTCGGATTCCCTTGATTCGACCGTGAAATTCTCAAGCAAGGATTGGATTACTCTTAACCTTCCTTGCTTGAGACCCTGTTAGGATGGGACTAAAATTTTAGTCCCTGTCACATCGAATATTTGTACACTAATTAGAAGTATTAAACCCATTTCATAACTCTGGACTAATTCGCGAGACGAATCTATTAAGCCTAATTAATACATGAGTAGCCTATGTGATGCTACAGTAAACATTTGCTAATTATTGATTAATGAGGTTTAAAAAATTTGTCTCACGAATTAGCTCTCATTTATACAGTTAGTTTTATTATTAATCTATATTTAATACTCTTAATTAGCGCCCAAACATCCGATATCCGATATGATAGGGACTAAAATTTAATCCATAGATCCAAACCACCCCTGAGTTGGTTGAATTCGGGGTGAGGTGATTCGAGATCTGGAACCCTGGAGAAACAACGGTTTGTGACGAAGCAGACAGCGAAGATCATGGAGAACGAAGCGAAGTTGGATTTACTCATGGAGGAAACTGAGCGCAAGAGAGAGGAAGGGGAGAAGAAGCAGAGCATGGAGATGCGTTTGTTCAAGGAGGCGTTAGAAACTTGGATTGCTGCTGTGGAGAAGAAGGCTGATGTGCTTCAATCTGCAGTGGATTTGTTGCGAATCCAAGTCGAGAAGCTGGCGAGCACCTCTGCAATCCTTCCGGAGGCGCCTCTACCAGTGTCGAACCCGAGCTCTTCAGGTGTTCGACCAATTGTCCCACCGGTCCTGGATGGCCACAGCACTCCAAATTTGTCACGGGTGGAGGCTGAGGGGTTTACCCCAACGCCGACACCGGCCAATGGTACGTTCGCATCAAACCAATTATCTCCAACTCCTTATCGCCTTGATGCTTCTGCCATGAACTCATTTCAATCTGGGTTTTCTGTGGGAATGACTGGAGGAGTAGCACCCATGACATGCCCAAAATTTGATGGCGACAACCCCATAATGTGGAAATCCAATTGTAAAGCCTATTTTGATGTGTATGGAATCCATCCTATTAATTGGGTTAAGGTAGCCACATTAAATTTCACAGGCAACGCTGCCTTCTGGTTGCAAGCTGTTAGAGCCCAATTAGAAGGTTTGCACTAGGTTTAACAAAGATAGGCAGCAAGCTCTCATTAGACAATGGATTAAAATTTGTCAAACTGGCACAGTAGCAGAGTATGTAGAGAAATTTGATTGTATTATGCATCAAATGATGGCTTATGACCCTTCTTTCAAACCCATATATACTTTGTAACCAAGTTTGTGGAGGGATTGAGACATGAAATTAGATCAGCAATACTACTTCAAAGGCCTGGAGATTTGGATGCTGCTTGCACCCTTGCTTTTTTACAGGAAGAAGCACTGAAGGGAGATAAACACAAAGAAAATAAGAAGTCTGATGGAGCTGGGTACCACAAGAATTCAGTCAAGGGTGCATTTCCTCTACCTCTGCCACCTGCCACAAAAGGAGGACAACCTATAATTCATGATGACAAAAGAGCTAGTGATTATATAAAGAACCAATCTAAGGAGTCAGACAGGTTGACAGCTCTGAAGGCTTATAGAAGATCTAAGGGACTTTGTTTCACCTGTGGAGAAAAATGGGGCAGAGATCACAAGTGTGCTTCCTCTATCCAATTACATGTCGTGCAGGAATTGCTGGAAGTGTTGCAAGGACCAGGTATATCAGTTTCAGATCTGGATGCCAATGTTTCACAAGGTGATGATACCATGATGGCAATATCACATCAAGCTGTTAGTGGAACAGGGTCTAACCATTGTATCAGATTGAGAGGATGGGTTCAGGGTACTGAAGTGCTCATGTTGGTGGATTCGGGAAGTACACATTCATTTGTGGATCAGCAGATTGGACTGAAACTAACAGGGGTCAAGGCTATGGATTATCCTGCTAAATTCAAAATTGCTGATGGTGGCTATTTGACTATTTGAGTTGTTCCCTACATAATTTCAAAGGTATGATGTGATACTGGGTATGGATTGGTTAGAGCAATTCAGTCCTATGCAAGTGGATTTGGTAAACAAGTGGTTGGAGTTTGAGTTGGATGACAAGGTTGTCAGATTACAGGGTATCCACTCTAGCACTGAAAATTGTCTACCAATCATCACTGACCAGCTTCATGGGTTAGCCAAGACTGGGGGAATTATGTATTTGGTTCAATTGGACAGTATTGAGGACCAAGACTCTAAACCGATTCCTGAGGCTGTGCAGAGTTTATTGGATGAGTTCCATGATATTTTTCAGGAACCAAAGGGATTACCACCTGTGAGGTACTGTGACCACAAAATTCCTCTTCTTCCTGGTTCTAAACCTGTGTTTATCAGGCCATATAGACAAATTCCTCTTCTTCCTGGTTCTAAACCTGTGTTTATCAGGCCATATAGACATACTCCTGGACAGAAGGATGAAATAGAAAGGCAGGTACAAGAAATGCTACATAATGGTGTCATTCAACACAGCTCTAGTCCTTTTTCATCTCCTGCACTGTTGGTCAAGAAGAAAGATGGTTCCTGGAGAGTCTGTATTGATTACAGGCAATTAAATGCTATTACACAAAAGGGAACTTATCCTATGCCAGTTATAGATGAATTACTGGATGAATTATCAGGAGCAAGATTTTTCTCTAAATTAGACCTTAGAGCAGGTTATCATCAAATCAGGATGGCTGAAGGTGAAGAACATAAAACGGCATTTCAAACTCACAGTGGACACTATGAATATAAGGTGATGTCATTTGGGCTCACAGGAGCCCCAGCCACATTTCAAGGAGCAATGAATGAGACCTTGAGTCCAGTATTGAGGAAATGTGCATTAGTGTTCTTTGATGATATACTAATATACAGTCCTGACATGGATTCTCATGTAACTCATTTGAAACAAGTTTTGCAGCTGCTAGCTGACCATCAATGGAAGGTTAAGTTGAGTAAATGTGCCTTTGCTCAAGAACATATCTCATACCTGGGACACTTCATCAGTGGCCAGGGAGTGTCTACAGATCCATCCAAAATTCAGAGTATTACCAATTGGGTCAGGCCTAACACCATCAAGAAGTTGAGAGGGTTTTTAGGCCTAGCTGGTTATTATAGGAGGTTTGTAAGGAATTTTGGATCTATCAGTAAACCACTTACTCAGCTATTGAAGAAAGATGTTCCATTCAACTGGTCTAAGGAAGAGGAGCAAGCATTCCAGTCACTAAAACAAGCTTTGGTTTCTGCACCAGTACTAGCTCTTCCAAACTTTCAAAAGACTTTTACAGTCGAGACTGATGCAAGTGATATTGGTATAGGAGCTGTTTTGTCCCAGGATCAGCACCCTGTGGCTTATGTGAGCAAGGCTTTAGGCCCCAGAACACAAGGGTTACCTACCTATGAAAAAGAATGTTTGGCTATAATGATGGCTGTTGACCACTGGAGACCCTATCCGCAATTCCAAGAATTTACCATCCTTACAGACCACCATAGCCTCATGCATCTTACTGAACAGAGACTCAATACCCCATGGCAACATAAAGCTTTTACTAAACTCCTGGGGTTACAATTCAAAATCATATACAGGAAGGGTAGGAACAATGCTGCTGCTGATGCCCTATCAAGGAATGTGCCCACAGAAATGTCTGAATTTTTGGCTATCCCTGTATGTTCCCCAGTTTGGATGCAGGATAAAGTGGATATGATCAGGATCCTGTTTCAGCTAAACTCATATCTGAATTAGCCATTAACCCAGATGCTCATTTGAACTATAAACTGTCCAAGGGAATTCTGAAACACAAGGGCATAATTTGGGTGGGTAACAATCCGCAGATCCAGCAACAGATTATTTCTGCTCTGCATGACAGTCCCATGGGGGGACACTCAGGTTTCCTGTCACTTATAAGAGAATCAAATCGCTGTTTTCTTGGCCACATATGAAGTCAGTAATTCAACAGCAGTTGGCTTCTTGTTCCATATGTCTTCAGTCTAAACCTGACAGATCTAAATATCCAGGACTCTTGCAACCTCTACCTGTGCCAGATGGAGCTTGGCAAGTAATCCCCATGGATTTTATAGAAAGATTGCCAAGGTCGAACAAACAAGATTGTATGCCGGTGGTGGTAGATAATTTCTCTAAATATACTCACTTTATGACCTTGTCACATCCCTTTTCAGCTATGGATGTTGCTAAGGTATTCATGTTGCATGTTTATAAACTGCATGGTCTGCCCCAAACTATTATATCAGATAGGGACAAGATTTTTACCAGTTCTCTGTGGGAACAATTGTTTATAAGATCTCGCACCAAATTGCATCTCAGCTTAGCTTACCACCCACAAACAGATGGTCAGACTGAAAGGGTTAACCAATGTTTGGAAATTTTCTTGAGATGTTTTGTCCATGCCACTCCATCAAAGTGGTTTGAATGGCTACACTTGGCAGAATTCTGGTATAATTTCTCCTATCATTCCACTCCTGACAAATCTCCTTTTGAAATTCTCTATGGATATCCTCCTGCCCATTTTGGAATCAGAGAAGAATCTTGGAACATTCCTGATCTGAATGTTTGGCTCTCTGAAAGAAAGTTGATGGCACAATTGCTCAAGCAACACCTGAACCGAGCTCAACAGGTCATGAAACATCAAGCTGACAAAAAGAGGAGTTTTAGAGAATTTCAAGTGGGTGATTGGGTTTTCATCAAATTGCAACCCTATGTGCAATCTTCAGTAGCTAAAAGGGCAATCCACAAATTATCGTTCAAGTTCTTTGGACCTTATCAAATTCTCTCAAGAATTGGTCAGGTTGCCTACAAACTACAGCTACCATTGGGAAGTGCTATCCACCCTGTTTTTGATGTCTCTCTATTGAAGGGAACTAAGAATTTCAAGCACTCTGTTCAACACCTATTGCCTGCTGTGACTGCACCAATTCAAATTCCTGAGCAAATATTGGATACCAGGGTTCATAAGAAAGGTAACGGAATTATTCATCAAGTGCTTGTTCGTTGGTCTAACTCTCCAGCATATGAGGCTACCTGGGAAGATGAGGCAGATCTGAAGCAACGATTCCCTACAGCCCTGACTTGGGGTCAATTCAGTTTCCAAGGGGAGGGGCTTGTCAGCAACCAAACTCCTGCTACAGTAGATGGACTTCAGCACACAGAAGAGGCTGGGCTGACACAACGGGCTGAGCGTTTGCGTAAACCAAATGTTCATCTCAATGGGCCGGAGTGGGCCTTGTAATAGTTGGTGTTAGCTGGCATAATCCTTAGCTGACAAGGGACCCTTTTGTCAAGGGACCCTTTTGTCAGTGAGTGAGAAAGAGAGATGGACAGAACTACTTATACATGACTTTGTCTTTAATTTGAACTATCTCTGAGAGATCAATAGAACGATGCTGAACTGGCGGTGGAGGCGATGCGATCTCGTTGATCGTTATCGATGAACAAAACTCTGAGTTCTTACTTCATTCTTGTGAGGATACTAGATAGTGCTCACAGGTCCCTTCGGCCGGAAAATTCCGGATCCTGTTCTGTGAGTAACGGCTAGTTTTCTGAGTAATGGCTAGTTTTTGAGGGGCTTGGGGATTTAAGCCCCTCCACCCTCTCCTTTGTTGGTTGCTGAGTTTGGGCAAGAATAGATCTTTCAAAAGCCAAATAGCCCCTCCCAAACCTCCCACCTTAGTGGTAGATCTTTGTGAATGAGATTTGGTAAGAGATTTGAGAGATTGATAGGTTGTAAGGTTGAGAGCTAAGAGATCCACTCCATCCTTTGAGCACTTGAGTTCTTAGCAAACAAATCATCGTTTGTATTTATTACTCTTGGAGGTTAGGCCTCCTAGACGGCTAGGCGTTACCCGGTGAGCTCCCAAGTTTGTGGTGAGTCACAGGAAGTTTGTGCGGGAGTCATTCCACCTCCGAAAGGAAACGGAATACCCGGTAAGTGGATTCCGAGCTGAGGTTTAGGAGGTCATCTTGGTAGAGCAAACCTCACTTGTGGTGTTCTCTTGGTGTTCAAGTTGAGGATCTTAGTGTTGTTGGTATTTCTTGCGACAACAGATAAATCCGTAAGTGCACGGAATACCGTTGTAGCACTACACCTTCGGGTGACCCCAAAAGGATATCGAACTTAGGGAACGCGTGTAATATACCTAAGGCTAAGACTATCCAAGGACAACAGCTATTGGTAGGGTTAGGCTAGAGATGACTTTCTTTGTGTTTTAATTATCTAAGCTAAGTTAAAGGTAATTTCCTATCTGTTGCTTCCGGCACCGACCCCTGCTGGTCTGCCAGCGTGGTTCCGGCTATAGCTCTATGATGTACCCGAACGTGGAGGATTACTAGGAAGGGATTCAGGTCTATCACCACCTGTCATCTACCTCTGACAAATCCGTGGGATACACAACAAACAAAGGTAATCTCTAACCTAAACATCACGCCTAAGTTATAAATTACTACTCTAATACTTGTGTAGGAACTTTCTTCTTTATCCAGAGTTCTAGTACTAAAGCACTTAGTACGAATACTAAACAATGAACATGCAAAGATGAAAATCTATCTCACTTGGACTAAGTAATTAAATAACATAAGAAAGGATCCCGAATGCTTACTTTATAGAAGAAGTTTCTCTGAACCCGGAGCAGTGTACCGACAGCTCCGGTACTCCTCCAGAATTCCTCCTAGTAAGCTGCATCCGCCGAGGTACAAGTCGGAGAGAGCGCCAAACTTTCGGGCACTCGTCCAGAGCTTTCCCTCACTCTCTACCTATTTTCTACTAAGAAGAATTAGCTAAGCCTAGATAGGTAGAAGAGAGTAGTCCAAAGAGTTGTGTGTCTTGAAGTGTGTGAAGCCTCCTCCTTATATAGCCTTCAAATGACGGTGATGACGGTTGGAAATGTTGTAATCACCGCTAAACCATCATTGCGAGATGATCTGGCACATCCACGTGGAAGCAGATGGCGAGAGGAGGTAAAGGTGGTTCGGCCAAACCCTAGTTGGCTCCTCTAGCCCATCTCTTCCTCCCAGACCTTCTCTTGTGGGTCCTTAGTCTTCTGGTATGGTGGTTGGGTCATTTTAAGTTGGTTTGGACCGACATGTGGACTCTCCAATCCGAGTACTTGCACCTAATTGGCCAGAGGTGTGTTTCCTCGCATGACGGGTGTGTTTTCTGTATAAAATACCTGCATACACATATTTTACTATCACTAGTGGAAGAGATTAGTAATAATCCCTACCATTAAGTTGGATACTATATTTTATTTTATTTTATGTAGGCATTGACGGTCGGATATTCTGATTTAAGGACCATCAACAAGACCCCCACACTTAATCTTTTCTCGTCTCGAGTGAAGGCTATGGACTCTACAAAAGGGTTATGACTTTCTTACTAATAATCTTGCAAACAAATTATTCAAAGTCATACTTGTACTTGTGGGTCTTTGTAGTGTCTACCATGCAATCCTGGGCAATTGAGAAATGGAACAATCTTGACTCAAGTCACCCTAACTTTTCATGAAGAACAACTTGGGGTTTTTAAAGTAACACAAAATTATAATTTTGCTTTGCTTCTCAATTGATTTTCTCGATCACTCAAGGTATATGATTCCTCACAAAGGCATATGATTGTGCCTTTTCTTTTCCTGCCATCTAATAAGGTTGAGCTCAGGGTATGGAAAAGAGTAGAGCATTACTTGCATCACATATATTTCAAAGTCAAATAATGGATCCATGGAATTATAAGACATACCAACTTGATCAAGACTTGCACATGGGTGGATATATGGTGGATAGGTGGCGCTCCTGTTTTGGCGCTCTCTTTTGTGCTTTATTTTGGGACAAAATATTTTTGGCATGATTGATCTTAGAGTGGTTGCATCTCTTTTTGGATGAGAATGCATTCCCTCTATGTCAAAGTGCTTGGAGTGATATTTGGATCATCTCTTTTGGGATAGGTATAGCTGTCTTTGGAATGCTTTCTGGATGGATGGGATGAAATGAAATAGAATGCTAATCTCCAGTGTAGAAGTCAAGCATAAATTGGTGCAATGTGGCTTTTGATCAAGCAAGCATGAAAAGCGCTTCACTAGGGTCACAAAGCTTGACAACGTTGAATGTAATAACAAGCAGCGTATGTAGCAAGCTAATCATGAATAATCAACCTATGGATCTAGTGGGAATAAAAATATCAATGAGGATTTAGCATCGTTATATATTTTTTCTTTTTATAAAATTCCCAATTGTGTAATATGAAGTGCAGGATTTCTATCATCAGACTATATCTCATTCATCAATTATCTAGATAGCATGGGGTCTTTATTGGATATATCACCACAAACAACAAGTAATGAGCTAAGAATAATAGGCATGCATGTTATTTTCGGGGAGACCATGAACTCTAATTGTACCATCCCTAGCTTGAGTTTAATTATCTTCGATATTTTAGAATTGATAATCAAATTAAACTCAATATAGGGGTTCAAAGGAAAAAATTGTGTAAACCTCCGCTCTGTATAAAACAGAGGGCGATCCATGGTAGAGGTGGTTCAGCCAAACTGGAGGTTTGGCTGATCCCTCATTGGGTCTGACTGCATTAATTTCCCTTGTGTGGCTTTTCGTTGTTCGTCACTTCTATGGTGATCTTGCTTTGGTTACAGCGTTGATGTGCAAGATCACCCCCACACTTGTCTTTGTACCTGGGATGCTTTATTGGACAAAAAAGAAAACAGTGAAGCAAAAAGCACTCACTTGGTTGGAAGATCAAGGAGGCAATTTTTTATCATGATAGACACATTACAAGGATAGAATGAAATGAGGTAAATAAATAAAAATAAGCTAAATGACCTAGACCTAAGCTCACCTATTAGAACCTAGACCTAAGATAACTAGAGGGGGCCTAAGGACTCGGGGCATCGAAAACTGGCTCACCGTATTCCCATCTTCGTGGATACACCAAGGATGCGAAGGGGGCCATCTGGCGGTCAGGTGGGAGAAGGGGTCAAGGTGGCAGCGCCACTACTCGAACGGCTGAACTCCTGGTTCAGCCGAACCCTGGTGGGCCCCAACTTGGCTAGGTCAAGATGACTGGCCTCTAGGCTTGGGCTGGACCCCTTCTGATCCATTTCCCAAGGGTTTAGACTCCGGGTGGAAGCTAAAAGCGACTAGGTTCACTATGTCTAAGTCACGATCAACTTCTAACGGACGAAGGAAGACTTTTAAACGATGACCATTTACCTTAAAGATGTTACCTTCGTTGTCGCGCAGCATGACAACTCCATCTGATGAAGTATCAATGACAATATATGGGCCCATCCATTTACTCCGAAGTTTTCCATTTCCGAAAAGCTTCACTCTTGAGTTGAACAGCAGCACCTTGTCCCCTGCTTTGAACACTTGTACTTGATCCGCCTGTCATGTCATCTTTTGGTTGTCTTTATAGATCTTGGCATTGTGGTAGGTCTTGTCCCTCCATTCCTCCAGCTCAGATAGTTGCATTTTCCTGTGCTGTCCGGTTCTCTTTAGGTCCATGTTCCAAGTCCGGATAGCCCAAAGCGCCCTTTGTTCCAACTCTACCGGAAGGTCACAAGTCTTCCTGTAGGCAAGTTGGTATGGTGACATGTCGATGGACATCTTATAAGTAGTCCTATATACCCAAAGTGCACATGATTTTCTTGTATATCTTCTTGTATGTACCTCGAGGCTATTTGTGCTTTCCTATTTTGAAACTAACGCTTTTGATAGAGTTTCATCTTGTTGTAGTCTCATTGTAACACCAATGATATGTTAAACTTTTTTCCCTTCAAGTGTATAAGACTTGTATAGTTCTTATATACTTCGTATGTTTTCTTTATCTTTATGCTTTCACCCTCTCATTCAATCTTTTGGTGCTTGATGCCAAAGGAGGAGAAGTATAAACGGAAAGAGATATAAAGGGGAGAAGTGTCTACTCGTTTCATTTGTTCAAACTAACCCTCTAATATACTCCCTCCATTTCATATTATAAGTCATTTGACTTTTTTCTAGTCAAATTTCTCTAAGTTTCATCAAGTTTATAGAAAAAATATATTGGTATTTTCAACCCAAACCAAATATATTATCAAAATATATTCAAAGTTAGATTATATGAAACTAATTTGATATTTTAGATGTTGCTAATTTTTTCTATAAACTTGATCAAACTTAATAAAGTTTGACTAGGAAAAATATCAAACGACTTGTAATATGAAATAGAGGTAGTATATTTCATGCTCACGTTGACATATACTAGAGTATTCTCTTTATATTCCTATTCTTGAGATAGTGTTGTCATCAATCACCAAATAGGAGGAAATTAAAAGATCTATGCCCTAGAGTTGCCTTGTATGGTGAGATTGGAAGATCTATGACCCTAAGAGTATGGTGATTGTTTTGGTCACTAATGACAACCCATTATTGGAACTAACTATTTCCATGAGTTGGTGAAATTAGGTTGAGTTCCGGCATCAAGTTAAAAGATTGAAGCTAGAAGATGGACACTATAGCTTGATGAGGAACAAGTGAAGACATTGACAATGCGGGGTATGAAGTGGCTATCTATGGCAAGATGGTGAAGGGCAAGCATGAATTGGCTACGATGGACCTTGCAGGGGTGAAGAACAAGCATGAGGCTTAGTGCCGACAGAACGAATCTGGTAGTGAAGGGCGAGTGAAGACTTTATCGTGATGGACCGTAAGAGGCCATTTGAAGCTATGAGTAATTCGCATCCATTATAAGAAAGAAGCGCAAGATGAAATTTCGAAGATCAAGCGGATGTGGTTCATTGATTAACATCAAGCCAAAATCCAAGGTGGGCATTGATCAAAGTAAAGGTATAATTGATTTGGGATTAATGTGCTTAATGAGGTGTAGGTGAGAATAGTCCCAATGGTGAAATGGCGTTGACCGTGGCAACCCTCAAGGTGAAGCAAGAAGATGGCAAGAAGGTATTCCTAGTGGTATAGCTTTTCATTTGCATTTGAGTATAGGAATACTGTACTATTAAAAGGGATGCAACGTTGATGTGTTGGTTTATGTCTCGATGCTCAAAGTGACCTATGCAAGTGCTACCTTGAGAGAAACCAAAGCCTTAACCTATCCTATGAGTGGTTTTAGAGCTTGTTTCTAGTTGGGTTGGGTATCCCTCTCAATAAGCTTTGCATAGAGCCCAAGTTTGCTGAAAATGGACAATAGAGCAAGGAGTTATGACTGTTTTTGTGAAGTACTATTAGGTAAGGTCGGAAGTTTCATGCCCTGAGCCAGGAAGTTCCGACCCGAATTCTTGGTTTGGCCGAGGAGGGTGCTAGCAAATTCCAGGCTTCAGGCCGAAAAGGTCCGGCCCCTATTCTTTGAGTTACAGCTAGTTTTTTTGGGGGGGCTTGGGTTTTTAAGCCCCTCCACCCTCTCCTTTGTTGGCTGCTGAGTTTGGGTAAGAATAGATCTATCCAAAGCCAAATAGCTCGTCCCAAACCTCCCACCTTAGTAGTAGATCTTTGTGAGTGAGATTTGGGAAGAGATTTGAGAGATTGAGAGGTTGCAAGGTTGAGAGCTTGAGAGATCCACTCCATCCTTTGAGCACTTGAATTCATGGCAAGCAAATCATCGTTTGTATTTGTTAGTCTTGGAGGTTAGGCCTCCTAGATGGCTAGGCGTTACCTAGTGAGCTCCCAAGCTTGTGGTGAGTCACGACAAGTTTGTGAGGGCATTATTCCACCTCCGAAAGTAATTGGAATACCTGGTGAGTGGATTCCGAGCAGAGGTTTAGGAGGTCATCTTGGTAGAGCAAGCCTCACTTGTGGTGCTCTCTTGGTGTTCAAGTTGAGGGTCTTAGTGGTCACTTGAAACCAAAGATAAGTACCTAGGGGTGTTGACTTGAAGGTCGGAGATCTCTTCCTTGGTCTTTGCTTGGTGAGGCCAGGGGTTAATCTAGACCTGGCTCTTTGGAGCTCCTCAATGGAGACGTACGATTCTCGGTGGAGAATCCGAATTTCGGGAAACAAATTGCTTGTCTCCTCTACCTCTCTTTTATCTATGTGATTGTGATGCTTATCCCCTTGTTTGCCTAATTGTACTATCGTGTCTTTGCTTGTATGATCACTTATGCTATCATGTATATTTTCCTGTGTTTGATACATGTTGTACTTCTATGTGGTTTAGGCTTCCTTCTAAATCAATTTACTTGTTGTGAGGTGCTTGAAAGAGCAAGTCACAACAGCCTAGAAGTTCCTTGGAAGAACCCCGGAAGTTCTGGGCAACTTTCTCTGTTCGGCAGAAAAAGCTGCCAGGAAGTTCCGGGCCCTGATTTTTAACTACTGCAATTTGAAGTAAATTTTCGAAATGCCTATTCACCCCCTCTAGGCGTCATCAAGGTCCTTTCATAAATGGCCAAGGAAATCTAGTTCACCTGCCAAGCAAGGTAGAAAATGAGCAAGGAAGAATCACCGGTATCATGCGTCTTCTTCTTCATGGTATTACCCTTGGTATGCACAATCCCGTGACGAGCTTGACGGTAGAGCCGAAGCCACCAGCCCGCCCCTTTCCCGCTTCTTCCTCTTTCCTACCGCCATTGATGAGGATGCAAAGCCCACCCCGAGCTTGATGGAGTAACCGAAGCTGCCCCGGCCACTGCCCCCAACCCACCAGCGGCGCTGGCGACGTCGAACTTCACCTCCCCAGTGCCTCCTCCATGCGCCGACGAGCTCAAGCTCGAGCTCCGGCTTCCCGGCCCGCAGCCTCCCCAAGCGCCTCCTATATGCACTAGCAAGTTCAGTATCTGGCTCCCGGTGTTAACGATGAAATTTGGTAAGCCTCTAAGTCATCATCAGACTAGAGTCAGTATCGACTTAGAGTTCTGGAATCGGCCAATGGACGCTATCAATCACTAACAGTCGGATTCTTACCAAATTCCGTTAAGGAAACTAATCAATTAAAGGAAGTTTATCTAGAAGAGACCGAGTTCAAGGAGGATGCGGTATGGCAGTTTATCTATTAATTAGGAAGAGTTTGTTAGTTTCCTTTAGGAAAGTGTGTTTACTGTCCGATAAGGACTTCATATTTTTCCTTTTATCTTTACGAAAGTGTATCGTGTCCAATATCTACCCATGAGTATAATTATGTACACCTATGGTCCCTGTAAATTATCTCCACAGATCAATACATCTACTTTTGGCGCATCGCCACCCTTTTACTTTCGATGAGTTCTTGTTTCAAGTTGGTCTGCATCGGTTTCGATCTCCGACGAGGGGTGATGCTTGTTATGGTGGCTTGCGTTATCGGGATTAGTGTTTCCATTGCTTCGACACTCTAATCTTGTCCATGTAAGTCGTCGAGTTATCATATACGTTATATAATCTAGATTGACAATATTTTCTATTTGCATCGATCGATCTCCATTTAGGGTTTTGTTGATATCGGCTAGATTACTTTGCTTGTTTAGATTATCTAATGTATCCACCACCTTGAAAATCAGTCAAAAGTTTGATTGTCTAGATATTATGTTTCTTTTCATACTTAGTGTTGCATCAGTTAAGTTTGATCTACTAAGTCGTGCTTAGAACCATAATCTCTAGCCTGCTTCTTGATTGCCAATAAGGGTTTCATCGGGGTTTCAGCCGATGTGTTATCTGGACGTTGTATCGGTTTACAAGGATTACTTACAAGTTGGTTTTACCCGATGACAATAAAGGTTTCACTGTTTATTTAATCGTTTGGATTTAATGACATCGAACCTCTAACCGATGTATGCTTTAACCTTCGGATCAGTGCTTGTTCCATTATATCATTATTAGCCGATTGGTTTCTATAGGATTATATTATTGTTTCATTACATCATCATCAGCCGATTATCTTTATTATCAAGATGTATACTGGATATATATAGCCGATAGTTCAAAACTCTATCGACATCGACTGGTATCAGCATCGGCTGGTATCGCTCTATTTGCTGATCAGCCGATCGGCTATTTGGTGATCAACATATTTATCTATCTTGTCAGTTACCGAATCAAACTGACTGGCACGCCCGTATCTCATCAATATTTTGGACCTGCACTGGAGCTAAGCAGATCTTCCATGCCGCTGTGTTTTTACATCAACACCTAGCCCACCGCATCCATGCGCCATCGAGCTCATGCTCCGCTCAGCTCCCCTTCCCCTGTCACACCCTGGAGTTCTCCTTTTAGCTCTAAATTCATAAAATAAATGGCTTAAAAGAAATTATTTATTTAACCTAGAGCAAATTCTAATTAAAAAGTATATTTAATTAATTGTAACTAGCAAGGTGGGATTTTTCTTGAGTTCCCCTTGTTGAAATACACTAACAGGATTTTTAGTAGAATTTTTAGATCATTTAAAATAATTTTAAACAATTAAAAACTCCCACTGCAATTTTAAATCCCCTAAAAACCTCTTTTTGCTTTTTTTTCTTTTTCCTCCTTTTTCTTTCTCTTTTGGGCCGTCAGCCCATCTCCTCCGCTGGCCCCTTTTTCCTACCCGGCCAGCCCATTCCCTTCCCGGGCCGTCTCTCTCTCTCTTCCTCTCCCTCTTTTTTTCCCCTTCTCTTTCCCCTTAGGCCGCCTGGCCTACCGCCTCCCCTCTCCTGGGCCGGCCCACGCCCGGCCGCGCGCCGCCCTCCCCCTCTCCCCTCCTGGGCCGCCGCCCCTTTTTCCTTCTCGGGCCGGCCCGAGGCCGTCGCCCCGTGGTCCGCATCGCCTCCCTCGCGCCTGGGCCGCCGATAGGTGGGGCCCACCTGTCGGGCCCGTCTTCCCCGCCGTATATGCCGCCCGCAACGGCCGCCACCGCCACCGCCGTATCCGTCGCCCGCAACCGCCGCCTCCGCCCTTCCCGGCCGCCGTGCCCCTATAAAAACGGTGCCGCCGCCCCTCCTCGCTCTCCTTTCCACCGTCGCCGCCACCTCTCGCCGCCGGTAAGCCCGCCACCTTACACCGCCTCCTTGCACCGCCGCCGCCGTGCGCGCCGCCTCGCGCCGCCCGGCCGACCGCTGCTCGGCCGCCGTGGCCGCGGGCGCCGCCGCCGTGCGCGCCACCTCGCGCCGCCCGGCCGGCCGCTGCTCGGCCGCCGGGGCCGCGAGCACCGCCGCCGCCGCTAGCGCCGCCGCCTTGCGCCGCCGCCGCCGTGCGCGCCGCCTCGCGCCGCCCGGCCGGCCGCTGCTCGGCCGTCGTGGCCGCGAGCGCCGCCGCCGTCGCGTTGCGCCGCTGCCGCCGTGCGCGCTGCCTCGCGCCGCCCGGCCGGCCGCTGCTCGGCCGCCGTGGCCGCGAGCACCGCCGCACGCGCGGCGGCTGGCGTCAGCCCTGCTGACGTCAGCCCTAGCCCGCTGACGTCAGCCCTAGGGGGATTTATTGCACAATAAATTATTTAGTTTCTTTTATGTTTTAGTTTAAAATAAAGTTAAACTTCTAAAATTCATAACTAATTCATATGGACTGTTTGAGTCCGTTCAAGTTTCAGAAAATTCATAAAAATGTCTAGAATCCACTAAAAATAGTTTTGTTTCCTGTTTCAGTAGTCTTATAGTCTTTTTTGCTTGTGTGCTTTGTTTGTCGTGTAGAGTCCGTTAATTCCGACGTTTCCGAGTACTTCGAGGTCGTTGCTGAGGTCCCTTTCGCGCACGAGCAAGGCAAGTCATACATTTATTTGATCATATTGTACCTACTTTGCAAACATCCTATTTACTCTTAAATACTGCATTGTTTTATAATGTCATTTTATGGGCTTATTTACCTACTCTACTCAGCCATGTAATTCCGTTTACCATGTACTTTTGATAGCTTGGGGATCAATATGATTAGTTGCTAGGTTAGGACATGCTTAGCCCTGCTTAGAAACTTTAGCACACCAATGGGAAAACTAATGTATCACTATTACTTAATGATTAATGGTAGCTCATGATGGTTATTCGTGAGTGGTTAACTAATTGGTCCAACTAAAACTTGATAAATGGTGGGTTGTGAGTAAATGGTTTTGAAGGTCGTACTCATGACAATTAAGGACCGGTTCGCGGGAAATCCTGGAAGAATTACCGTGCTTACCACAAGCTAGCGTGGGTAATAGCTGGACTCGTAGTGTAGCTTTTCTTAGCCGACGCGTCCAGGCAAGGGTGGGCGTGATGGAGTTGGGTCGGCGGGGGATTTACCCGTTGATCGGCTGCCGGATTCACCTAGGCACGAGAGGGGGCTGCCTGCCTTGGGATTAAAGGTGGGGGCGAAACCTGAGGTGTGGTGCGCTTGGTTAACGAGGGTTATGCGAAAGGTCTTGTCACAGTGTCCTTTTCAGTATACCGTGGTGGTATGCTAGCGCACGGTAATGTGTTGTGGGGCTGTGTCTTGTGGGTATAGTTGTACACCTCTGATCAGAGTAAAACTATTCGAATAGTCGTGCCCGCGGTTATGGGCGATCAACCAGATTCACTATGATTAGTCATAATCTTAATAACTTGAGCTAATGGAATTGGTGTAGTTCAGGTGGAATGGGTTGGGCCTGTTGCAACGTGGTGTAGCGTTGGACAGTGATGATGCAATATTGCTTAATTTATACAACTGTTTTACCGCTTTCAACTATTGTTTTTAAATGCTTATATTATGCAAATCAGCCTTTAGCCTTTCCTTTGGAACTGTTTGCATCATTATCTTCCGTTCCGGTATGACTTGTTGAGTACAGTGGGTAGTACTCAGTCTTACTTCATTTTTGCCCCACACCAGAGTTGGAGTATGTGTCCGAGGATGGTTTCTCGGAGGAGTAGGCTTGCTGCTATCGTCAAGGATGCCCGTGGATTAGAGTCGTCACGCTGCGAGCGTCTAGTTATCTAGATCAGTTCATTTATCTTTTCCGCTGCATTAATGTAGGATATTTTTATGGTGTTCGTAAGACGTGGATCTGTATATCAACTTTGTCGTTTGTGTACCCTGGCTGGTCCTGGACAGGGGTTTTTAATACACAATCTGCTTGGAATTCGGGTTAGCGAATCTCTGAGTGTGACACCCCCTCCCTCTCCCCACTGCTCGAGCTCTGCTTCCTCGCCGCCTCCTTAAGCACCCGCTCCATCCGTACCTAGATGCGGAAGGATGCGGAGCTCGGCTTAATCTCGCTTCGTTGCTGAACAAGGAGATGGAGGTTAATATTGATGCCGTGGATCAACGTCGCCCTCGGTTGACACAACACAACGCCGCCCTCCACCACGCCAAGATCGGTGCTGGCTACTGACGTTGTAGCCGTCCACCACTGCAGATCGACACTACCTCCAGATCGAGAAGCTCGGGCAAAATGGAAGCTCGGGGTGGCGGTCGCACAGCACGTGAAGCTCCTAGCGGTGGCAGGGTCGCACTCGGGTGAGCTTGGGCAATGCGACTAACGGCACGGGAGGAGGCGGAGGGAGAGCTTGGGGTGACATGACTAGGTTCAGGCGGATTTGCCGGTGAACCCTTGGACGAGTGGAGCTTGTCGGCGGGTGTCGCGGGGTAGAGCTCAAGCTCGCGTTGCAGCTGCCACGCATGGGGCAAAGAAATAAAGGGGACAAAAGATGCATCTGATAAGTGGAACCCACATTAATTTTTATTTTCATATTGTTGATTCAGCATACCATCTAGGCAAAAAGCCACTCTAATTTGACAAAAACCACTTGAGGGGTGCAAATTAGACGGTTTCTAGGGGGGTTTGATACCTGATTTTAGAGTTTATAGGTGTATTTCGAAAAAACTTAATATGGGATGGGGTCAAATGGAATTTTCCCATCAATTAATAGTACTCCGTATTATGCTAAACATGTGTGCCAATACGCGCTTCCACCGGCAAGATTCTTCCCCAAAACCGGCGACCCTTTATCTCGGGATCCGCCGTGCAAAGTCCAAACCACGCCTCGAGATCTCACGCCAAATCTTCCACGGCGATGCAAGAGGCCAAGGACCCCAGCACCAAGCTTCCGTCCCGCTCCCCCCTCGACGCGCCCGCCCCTCCCCCTTACCACCATCACCACTACGGCACCTTCGCCCCGCCGCCGCCGCCGCAGCAGCTGCAGCAGCAGCAGCAGCAGAAGCCCGTCGGAGCAGCCTCCAACCACCCGTTCCCGCCCGGTCGATGACCCTTCTTTCTCCCCGCACTACCCTCAGTTCTTGCTCTTCTGATGTTGTGGAAACTGGAAGCTGAGATTTGATTGGTTCCCAATGCTGTATTCGCAGGGTACGCAGCTCAGGGCGTTGTTGCCTTGCCGTGCACTGTGCAGCAGCTGGTCCTCGTGGAGGGCGTGCCCATCAGGGAGCCTCCGCTTCCGTTCTGCGGCATCGGCCTAGGCTGGACTTTGTAAGCGCCATTCTCTTCCATTTGTTACTTTGGGTGGTGGCTGACTCCAAAATGTAGTAGGTTTGGAGGTGATGCGAATCAATCTGACATGTCTGGGAAGACATAAGTTCACCAGAACAACGGAACATCTAGTTGGTTATGTTAATTCACGATATATTCATATGCTGTTAATACTCCGAAACAAGTTCGGTTCGGGGTGATAAATGTTCCTTTGGCAGAAAGGAAGTCATGGTTCAGGAACGAATTTCTGCATTCGTGGTAGTGATAATTTCTGAATCAGCAGCGATATCTTGGTTTAGGTTCAGTAAACTTATCTAACGATCCAGTCCTGCTGTTTAGCTGGAAAATTGAGCATTTTCTTATCATTTGACCATTTTCGTTCTTATTGTTGCTAACAGTGCTATTGTATTTTTGTGTATATGTCTTTTCTAATTCCTACCACTGAATTGTACATATCAACGAAATGTTGCAAGTACATCATGATTTGCATTAAGTTAAAATCTCATGTCAAATGTTATCCTCCTATTCATATATTGTAAGGCACACTTTTATCCTGATGCAAACCTTGCATTATTCTTCTTTTGAAGGTTCTTACTAGGGTTTTTCTTGGCTGCAATTCCCTGGTATGCTGGTGCTTTTATTCTATTCTTTGTTGCTTTGGACCACAGAGAGAAGCCTGGATTGATTGCATGCACTATTGCTGTAAGTTTCCCATTCTAGTTCTAAGAAACACATTAGTTGATTTCTATTGTTTATTGCACAGAAGATACAGAAAGCACTTCTTATGTTTGTTTCCTGCTGTGTTCTATTCACAAATGCTTCATGCAGAGTAATGCATACTAGTTGCCAACCCATGCATTGCAGGGCTATTATTGCCGATACAATAAATATTAAAAATTTATATTATTTAAATACGCTGGTTTGCTTTGAAATTACAGATGATTTTATATTAAAAGATGTCAGCTACAAATTGCTAATTATTAATTTCGAAAATTACAATTAAATTAATAAAACACTTAATTGGGAATCCAAGATGGGAACGATATCATATTCATAATTACGAATTTCAGAATTATTAAAGTAGAGTCCATGCTATTTCCAATTATTTGATTTATTTTATACGGACTCCCCACACGATCTACGATCATGATAATAGGATCCACGTAATACAACTTCGTTTTTATTAATTTAGAATTTCGGAGTTACTAATATTGGAAAATCTAAAACTAAAGATCCCAATTAGTTAAAAAAATTCAAGAAGTGTACAATTTCATATTTATTATCAATTCCAGATTTTGTGATTTTCAATTTTGAAAAAATTAAAACTGAAGAGTCCATAGTATTTCTGTAGGATCGAATACCAAAGGGGGGGGTGAATGGTAGGAACACCAAAAACCTAAACTTTTAGCGGAACTAAAAGTTACCCTCAAACTTGACGAAGTTGCACCGGTCACAGTACTGGATTGCTATCGGTCTGACCACAGTACTCCCGCCGGTTTGACCACCTGCACGCTGCCGGTCTGACTGCCGCCTTGCCGCCGGTTGGACCACCTCCTTGCTGCCGGTTAGACCACTGCCACACCACCAGTTAGACCGCCCAATAAACTCTAGTCAAACCGTCGGGATCTAGAAAAACATGTACTGATGGAACTCTTGAAAGTAGATCAACTTTATTGCATCAATGTGTTTACAAAGTGCATCTAAAGCACCCATCTCTCAACTCTCGAACTACGATTGAAATCTCGAAGCAAACCCTAAATTTTCTCTCCCAAAAAGTCGATATCTTCTAGCTTCAACCCCTTTTCTATTTATACCCTAGCTATGAATCCAACTAGAACTGTGACTCCTAATCACATAGGTAACCTACCAAACCAGGGAAACAACATCCCTATACAACTCCACACTCCAATATTTCCAAACGTGGACTCCAATCGAAATTCGACTCTTTCCATACGCACACAACATCACGGGTATGCCATATGGAAATCTTCACCTCCACATGCATTGTTCTCTAGCCTGAGCATCTCGCATGATATCTTTGACCGTCTGGATCTCAACTTCTCCCAAGCCTAGTCCCAATCTATCATTGGCTATACTCCCATGGCTTCAAGCAACACCTGCACATGAACAAATAAACTTCATATGCGAGTACAAGTTCGCACTAACTTGACTCACATCAGCCCACAATAGTATCACATACGTATAGAAACCATCTAGAGTCATAAATATGAAGTAATCTAGAAATTCCATGAAACCGACTCCCTCCGGGAGTCCGATCGGTCTGACCGTCGGACTACCCGGTCAGACCACATCAACACCATCGGTCTGACCGGCGACACCCGCCTGGTCTGACTAGCTTCACAATACCGACCACCGCACTGTTCACCGTCCGAAAACAATCACCGTATTTTCAACAAACACTTACCTTTGACAATTGTTCATCACATAGATTAAATCAATACCTTGATTCTACAATTTCCATTTGCATGTTTTATTTGATACAAACTGTCAATACGATATACTTTTACGATAATACAATTCACCAATATTGATGACCAGATATTTCCTCTTAATGTTGTAGCTCTCTTTAGGATATGCGATTAGTATATGTATAGATATATAGATAGACAAATAAACTGACAAGACAATGATAGGTAGAAATGAAGAAACGACTCACATACCTGATTTGAAAACTCATGTAATCCCGATTTTCTCCTACATATAGGATGAGCTCTTCAACCGTTCCTTTTATGTGGCTTTCGACTACCCTCCTTTTGAAAAGAGTGTCATCTGAAGAATATTGTTTCTCACAGAAATATTCACATTAAGTTATATGTTTATTTCAGAGACAGGGTTCTATTTTAGTATTTTCGTCTATGCATATGCTGAGAGTTAAAAGAAAAAAACACTCTCAACTATTGTGTTTTCCTATTTTATACAACCAGCCAACACTTGCCTGGATTAATTGGTTCTAATTGAACTCAGTCAATTGGGAGCATAATGTCACAAATTTTGCTTATTCCATGATTTGTTTGTTTTTCTTTAATTTGCCCAATGCAAGACGCCGAGCCAATGAAATAATGCTCCACACCAAAGTCTTACCTGATAAGTCGGTTTTCTAGTTTATTCTTTTGGAAAGAACCCTAGTGACTTAAAATCTAAAGATCTGTTATACTTATGCTATGTCTTATGGACTCCAGATTATCTGAACATTAGTAATGTTTTAAGAAGTTTAGTTTTTAGCATTGTCAACTGAACAATACTAAACTACGGATGATACCTTTGAATTTTCTCATTCATGTAAATTTAATCTTCTGTTATTAATGATCTGAATTTATTGATGGAAATTTCTTTGTAGTACCATGTGTGTCCATCATGGGGTGCCCTAAAGGCTGCAGCAAAAGAATTTGTCATTTGACATAGTATGAGTCCTGGTTGCAGCAAAAGAATGTCTGATGACATAATTTTAGTCTTGGCTAATCTATTTTTAGATGAGAAACACGTAAAGAAACAGCTGAATTGAAATAAAAAAAGAATTTATTGACTTGAATTTAATTGTTGTACCATGTGTCCATGTGGCGCCCTAAAGGATGAAGCAAAAGAATTTGTCTGATGGCATAGTATAAGCCCCTGGTTAATCCCTTTTTCAGATGATAAACATGTAGAAACAACTGAATTGAAAAGAAAAATGTACCGATGGAATCTCCATGTTGAGTCACGTGCGTCCTACTCCGGAGTCGTAGCCCATCGTCTTGATTCCGATCTGGAGCAGCTCCTGCATGTTATGTGAACAGTCGTGGAGTGCTGCATCCCCGAGCCACGCCGGCGAAGTCGTCGAGTGCATAGTAGCGAATTGAAGGATGTTGATGACATGTTGCCATCATAGGGAGAGTTGTGTTGTGCTTCAGAATAGAGATCGTACAGATATATGACATGTTGCCATCATAGGGAGAGTGGTGTTGTGCTTCATAATAGAGATCGTACAGATATAGGGAGAGTTGAGATTGATACGTACGGTGGGCTGGCATAGAAAGGATTTACCGGGATTTAAAAGGTGGCCCACCATATGTGATCTTTAAATCTACGGTCATGATTATATGAATAGCCTAGTCAGCGGCCAGATCTTTCTTGTTAACTTGGGAGCTTCTAGGAAGTGCCCAATTAGTATAGGTATAGATAGATAGATGGTTGTGTACTCTTGTTTATGCAATTAGAATTGCTTGCCTCCATTTCAAAAATATTCTGCTTACACTGATAAACTTTTTGTCAGTTGCTGTTATTAGCTACCTGTTTTCTAAGATGTCAGTGGTTGCTTCCAATACATAGCTATTGATGGCAAATGACATACTAGCTGATAAATGATCAATCAAACGTTGTTTTTCTACTTTGGTTTTGACTTTTCACAATGTTTGTGGCACTGAAGAATGCAAACATAACGTCCTGGTTATGTGACAAGTCTATTTGGGTGATTTGCTTTTATCACATTCACAAAATGAACGCTATCCTGAATGCTTGAATCATAATATGTAACATTATCAGAAAAAGAGAGCAATGCGATACATGCCTCAGTTGTTTTGAGTATGAAAGGGTGCAGCACTGAGCAAATAAGTAGCTTGAACCACCGTAGTCAAAATTTTCCTATACAGTAGTACATAGGCTGGCACATGCACCAAAAGAGTGTGTGGTTTGTTTCTTTGTATACAAGTGGGAGAATGGTGGCCAGGACTTGGTCTCCGACAGTACAGTGCTGTGTTGCTGGGAGAAAGAATGCGCTAGGGCACGGGATGGGAAGATGTAACAGGAAACGGTGAAATATATTGCTCATTGCTTAAAATCCAAATTCACATCTTATACACGATGTAGCATATATATAATAAGAATATTAACAAAAAAAATTATCTAAACAAATCCATATCTATTGTTTAGCCTAAATAGTTGAAAAATCAACTCTGCAAATCATGGTTACTGTACCACGTCCATCATGGCCTCTTCTACTGTTGCTTTCTCTGATGGATCATGGAGCCATGTGAGAGGCCAGTGTGAGTAAGTGATGCCCCATTAGGCTTACTGGCATCAAATAAACTTGTCTTCGTGTTTGGTAACTTGCCAATTACCAGCCATTCATTCTAGATTTTCGATGTTATCTGGATACTGTGAGAGTTGAGCTGTCCGACAACCCCTATTTGTATCCAGATTTTGAACCCTTACTTTATTCCAAGTACTTTTCGCAAGTATTAAGCAATGATCTCATAGGAATTTTATTTATTTATGTTAGTATATGGATATCATGTACATTCTTGCGCAGTTATGCTTGCATATATTACATATATTTAGTAGCATGTTTTGCTATTCACCTCCTTTGGTTCAATCATTGTTTTATTTCTTACAAGCATGGTGCATTTTACTTTATTTCATTTTTTTGTGTGGTTATATACATTGCAGGGTATTTTTGCGCTAATTCCTTTCATCCTCAATGGCATAAGAATGCATCCTTTCTGGTGATACTGGAAGTCATCAATCCAAATCTGTATGTACCTATTATTTGAGAAACCACATTCCTTTTCTAAAGATGTAATATACTCATCACCAATGTGAAGAACTAAACTGATGAGCTATCTCCAGGTTGTATATTCATGTAGAGACGCCCATGACCTGTGTAATATGTTCATAAGTGTAAAGTGATTGACGACATGGTTGTCGAATGAACAAGGTGCCATCAAATGGCAAACTGGAAAAGAGACAGTTAATGTTACACGGTACTTTAATCGAACAAAATCCAAGGAACTCGATCCAAGAACAGTATGTCACTATTTAAGCATGCGCAATGATGGCCAAGAGAACCCTGACCATGCTTCACCAGGCTGAGGCATACTTGGGTTCTGCTTGGCCGAGGTCCTAGACAAAATTACATAACTAGATCCACTCGAACGATTATAGCAGGGGCCAATGGATTTGCTTGAAGAACATGGAAAATGATAAACTTATAGAGTGAAGGACTAGAGGAGAGCGTGAGATGCTGATGGAATAAAATGAGCTGCTTTTTGTTAGCC
This sequence comes from Oryza punctata, assembly GCA_000573905.2. Classification (NCBI taxonomy): domain Eukaryota; kingdom Viridiplantae; phylum Streptophyta; class Magnoliopsida; order Poales; family Poaceae; genus Oryza; species Oryza punctata. The sequence goes on along the minus strand of CM002493.2, from coordinate 18,838,009 downwards.
AAACATAGTTTATTGAGACTATGTTTAATTTTTTTCAACTCTTTGCCAAAACAAGTGGTACCATATTTTTGCTTGATTTTAGCCAATTTATTTTCACCACGTGGTTGTAATTCTATTTCTTCTGGTTGTAATTCTATCTCTTCTGTTTTCTTTTCCTAGTTGAGGCGTGGTGTCACTCAGGTCCACTATCTTGCAAATCCGATATTTGGGTCCGCAGTCTTGTTTGAATGAACAATGGTAGGTCTAAAGCATGTTTGATTGGGTTGAATTGCCAATTTGGTTGTTCAGCATGGCCGCAACTTTGCATTTAGCCCTCTTTGCACCCGGTTGACCCACTTCTCCCTCTAAATATCCTCTCTGACTCGATTTAGGGTTGTGGTGGCACCGACAGGGATAGAAGTGGAGACGCAACTAGGATGACGATGGAGGCGGGTAGGGCGGTGTTGGTGAGGGAGGCGGCTAGGGGTATCACAACTCTAATTTTGATACAAGATATTTGAGATTACTTTATCTATTGTACGCTACATATTTATTATTTTTGCATTGGCTTTGCAGTCAAATAAATTTTTGAACAAAATAAAACCCTATTCAACAAACTGAACCAACATCTATTTGTGCAATAAGTTGAACAGAAAGGTATAGTTTTCCTAATTTATTCAAATACTAGATTATTTATTATGAGTTAATTTACTTTTTCTAGAATTTTCACACTTAGTTTTGACCTCCTTAAAATTGTTTTTAGTTCTCAGCATACCCCTTTTCACCTTTTTGCCAAAATTAAAATATTTCAAATTTTTAAGTTAAACTTTGAAAAATGGAATCTGGGTACCATAGGCTATCACCACAAAAATCACCACGTTTATAACATCATACTAACTTGATCAACCTGAATTTTTCATAGAGTGGAAATGATTGCTAACCTGAAAACAGTGCTGCACTACTTCTCCCAGCCACCTCTCTCTGTTTCTTGGGTCCAGCTCGACTTGGTCTCACATGTCACTGACTCGGGCTCACTCTGTCTCACCCATACCACTTCATGTTCTTCCGTAGGCTGAGCGCTCCCTGCCCACTTTCTCCCCCAAAATCTCCTTCAAACATCCGAAACCAAGCCCTGCATGTCACAGCTTTGGCTCCTATAGATTAGGCTTTCCATCCATCCAAACATCTTGCACATACATGGCCATTTGAGAGAGATCTGGAAGGAGGAACGACAAGGAACCCAAGACGATGACTTTGTTTTCTCTGTGTTGGTGAGTTTCTTTCCCAATCCATGGCTCTCCTCTTGGGTTCCCCAATGTGGTGAGCAACCCTAACTTTTTCCACAGATCACCGGTTCAAGATTTCAAGTCTAGGAGCAGGATGCAAGACTTTATTCTCTCCTCCGGTGACAACATCCCCAACATCCTCTCTATTCCCCTGTTTCGGTGAGGCCTCATCTCTTCACCTCCTATTAAAAGTTGTGTTCTCAGCATTAGGATCAAGATATTAATGATTTTTGTCCAGCACACACACGTTTCGGTTTCGTCTTCATCCTCTGCTACTTGAGCCTAGTGTCTCCATCGATATTTTTGATCAATGGACTGCAACCTCTCTATATGCTGGTTATATATGTGGTCATGTTTGTCATTCTAAAGCATAAAATGGACCTTTATGAGTTGCCATTGCAAAACAAGCTGCTGTCTTTGAGCTTCAAAGTTCTTGTTGCAACTTAAGCCCTCGGTGAACTATCCAACACCTTGTAAAAGTTATCTTCACAAACCAATAGCTGAACTAAATTATGCCTTCCTCCTCATGTTCCTCAATCACTTAACATTTACAAAGTATAAGCTTTGGAATGTGTCGACTATCTTCATTGGCAATATAATTTATAGGGTGCACTAGATCTAGGAAAGATGGTGACATAGAGTTTATATTGGTTCAGGCCCTCAAGGAAAGATAATACCCTAGTCCAGTTGTATATAGATTAGATCTGTATCGATGTATGCACAACACAGCGTAGATATAGCTCGTGTTGCCCAAGTCCCCGATTAGGGTTTCCCGGTCCTCCTTATATACATATGGAGGTAGCCAGCTAAAGTAGATAGGGTATCTCTTATAATCCGGGTACCTTCCACCTATTTACATGGGATAAGATGGATTCCCTTATCCGGCTTTACATGCCTCTTAGGGCTTAGGCCTATTTGGCCCACCCCATAGTATACGACCTAAAGGCCGAAGCATGGGTACCCAGGTACCGTGTACCACAGTAACCTCTGAGTACTAAGCTTGATGAAGATTTTTGAAACTTTGTGATACCATTCGGAAGAAACAAGGCTAGCTGAGTACTCAATCCCTGAGCATAGCCGAGTAAACTCTCTCAGCCATCATCAATTCTTGAGGGAGGTACCTAGGCCGGCCCAAAAGGCGCATTTCGGCATTATAAATAAATTTGGGTGGCGCAAACGTTGCCCTAAATCCCAAATCAAAAAGTACCGCACCTCTTAATCTTTATCACCGCGCCTGCTCTTCTCTCTCTCCTTGTTAGGGTTTTGCAGATCCATTCGAAGAAACTCGATACCTTTCAAATCTGAACCCTAAGTTCATCCAAAGCCGATACTCCACAACCCTCCTCTCCACCATGTCGAATTCCACGGTAGAATCAGTGCCTCTTAGGCGAGCTCTACTGTAACAGAGAGTCAGATCTAGAGAAAGCGGTGGATTACGACGTTCTCCCCGCGCAAGAACTCATCGGGTGGCAGCCCGCCACCAACGAGGAGTTCCCCACTCCCAACATCGACGAGATAGTGGTCTTCCTCCCCGTCTAGTTCGGATTAAGGTTACCTTTGAGTTAATTCCACTACGGTCTCCTCCACTACTATGGTATTAACATTCATCATCTTAACTCGAACCCCATTCTTCAAATAGCCATCTCCGTTCATCTGTGCGAAACACACTATGGGATATACCTGCGACGTAGTAGATTGTTGACGGCTATTAACTGCAAATCATACACCGTTAATACCTGCGAATAATTGAACATATAAAATATCCAACGTAGTGGTAGGGTTTAATTCTAATAATTTCCACAACGTTGGTGTATATTTGGATGCAGGTGATAAAACAATAAAGTTGAGAGAAAGTATACGTAAAGAAGGAGATTCAGACTCATACCTAAGCCTATGTAGTGGTGGACCCATAAAACCTCATGAAATACATACAAATGGGCTCAACCACCACACCGCTGGGCTCAGGAACCACAAGAGGAGACCCAGGAGAAAGGAGAGGCCGAAATGGGCTGGCCAGGGTTCGGCCAAACCGCCATCAAGCCCAATTATTCTGGCCTTCCACGTGGACGTCCCTAATAGCTCCCCATTGATGGTGGAAAGGAGTTTTAGATAATTCCAACTGACATAACCGTCATTTGGACGCTATAACAGGACTTCACTTTCTCCCATTCAAGACATACCAAGTTTTGAGCTGAATTATAAGAGGCTCTTTGTACACTTTATTGTATACATAGAATAGGGAGAGAGTAGGGTAGAAGGATCGGAGGAATTCTGGAGTCTTCGGTAATCTTACTCTAATTTCTCTTTGTACCTTATCAATTACTTTGATATAATCGATATTATCTTATATAAATAATTGAGATTTATCCGTGAAGTATATTTCTTAGTTAGTTCATATTAAGCATATTGGAATATTGTTCACTAGAAATAGTCATTACTTTGGTGTTTGATCAACATTAAAGTAGTATTTTAATAGCGTAGACGTGGTGTCTATATTGTTAAGTACCAGTATTTGCTATGTACCCCACAGTACGTTAGAGGTGGTAACAGCCCTCAAGATCAGTTAAGTCCTCCCTATCCGGGTGTGTAGTAGAGCGAATTCTGGTAGCAATGAGCAAGCCAATGCTTGAAGTATCGCAATAGGATTAAATTAAGCTTTTTAAAAGACCATGTATTTTACTAGAAAATCCTCTCTACCCTTTGCCCACATTAACTTGTGTCCTTGGATGAGCTTGTTGAGTAGTTGAGCACCTTCGTTCCGTGTGATTCGATACTTTGGAATACTTCTGGGTGAAGTGTTACAACGGTATATCCATGCGCTTGCAGATTTTATCTGTGAACGTTAAGAAATACCAACATAGATCGTGAGTACGATATTTGCATGATATTGGGATCACTGGTGCTAGGGCCTACGCGAGACTGAGATAAAAGAGACGAGATACAAAGATTTTTATACATGTTCAGACCCTTTAATTGGCAGGTAATAGCCCTACTCATATTGGTCGAAGTTGGTGTTGGTTTTATATATCAGCATCGCACGAGTACAACCTCTAGGATGACCTAATCTAGTCGGCACAAGCTTGGCGCCATGGATCTCGAACTCGTAGTCAACGGTAGGGTAGTTTTCTTCCTCGAATATGAACTTGGCGAGATTGGGGATAGCGCTAGATCCCTCATGCGGCCTATGTGGCTCTAGATTAGGTCTGTCTAGGCTTGTCCCTCATGTCCGGAGAGAATTTGATAAAAATCCAAGAAAATTCCAGAGAGAATTTAATAAAAATTAAATCCAACCATGTTTTATTTGAGAAATTTTATTTTCCACATTTAATTTACTTATAAATTAATTTAACTTTAGTATAAATTCTATAAGTAATTTATTAAATAACTTATTCATTCCTTAAGCGAAAATAAGGGTGTGACAATACGCAACTAGCGATCGACAGATCGATACGGAGCCCGTGGTGACACGACCGGCGGCGGTGGAAGGATGCGGAGCTTAGCCTCAGCGCGACCAACGTCCACCACCATTGCCACTGCCTAGCCTCACCCGAGCTAGCTCCGTGGCTCGTTGTGTCGTCTGTAGGGAGAGAGAGCATATTGGTCGATGGGAGCCATGATTTTAATTTATTTTTCTTAGGTTGACTAGACTGCCATCAGCATACCATGTAGACGAAAATCACTAAAGTTTGTGCGAGGGGTCCTTTGAATGTTTTGGAAAGTTAGAGGAGGTTGTATATCCGGTTTTGAAGTTTAAGGGTGTGTTTAAACATGTGAAGAGTTGAGGGGTGTAAAATAGACTTATCCCTAAAGTTGGCCATATGGCCTTGGCTCGACCCAGGCATGACACGATCCGGTTGGTGTCGAACCCGTGCCGACACGGCTTGACCGTTGGATCGTGCCTGGGCCTCTACCTCGGTACGGTGGGCCGGTCAAGCACGAGACAGACCAACGGTTAGTGAGCTAAAATAGTCTTATTCCAGCCATAAAGGTATGGTCCAAAGAGATGAGAGATACAAAATAGACTTATTCCAACCATATAAGATACTATCCAAAAAGATGAGGTATGTAAAATAGACTTTTTATAAAGAGGAGTACAGTGACCTATCGTGCCTTTGGGCTGGCTCGGAACGATCCGAATCTTATTGAACCGTGTTTAAATCGTTGGTGCAGTAAGTAAGCAGCACAACCCGGCTCAGTATATAGATCAGGCCGTACCGGCTTGACTGATCTCCGGTCTGAGCCCGATCGTGCCCGAGTCGTACGGGCCGAGCGACGCACTTGACCCTCTATACTTGTCCCTGAGACCGAGTAAGTACCCCTTAACTCGTAACCGATCTTGTTTACCACGTATCCCACGCCGGTCACAATAAACACCAAACCTTTCTCCGTCTCTGTCTCGTTCTCCCTTCTCGACTCATCTCCTTTTTCCTTCCGATTTCGGTTTCCACGCCCAATACCGTGTGCACGCCGGCGCTCCTTGCTGCAATACAAAAAACCTCTCGCCTAGACTCGCCCCCGATCGAGCCATGGAAAGCCCGCCACACGCCACCGCCTCCGCCTCCGCCGACGAGATGCCGAGCATATGGAAGGAGCAGCACGCGCAGGACGCGCCGCGGGGGTTCGTGCCGCCGATGGGCCCCGGCGAGGTCGCCGCCGTGGAGTCGCTCCTCGGCTACGAGTTCGGGGACAAGGCGTTGGTGGAGGAGGCCCTCACGCACGGCTCCTTCTACTACCCGTACCGCCCCGGCGTGACCTACGAGCGCCTCGAATACCTCGGCGATGCCGTGCTCACCTGCGTCGTGTCGAGGGCGGTCTTCCTCACCTACGGCCAGCTCCAGCCGGGCCCCCTCACCCGCCTCCGCGCCGCCAACGTCGACAAGGAGAAGCTCGCGCGCGTCGCCGTCGTGCACGGCCTCCACCACTTCCTCCGCCACAAGGCGCCCAACCTCGACGGCCAGGTACGCGCCGCTGGACTGGAGATCTGCAGCCATTTCTTTGCTTTGCTTCCCACGCGATGATGTTTGCCTTTTCATGAAGACGACAAAGGAAAAAAAACAGAACTTTTATTGATTGGGCCCTGGGGACTGGGCTCAAACACTATGGTGAAAGGGGAGGGGAGAATCTATTTTGTTCTGCATTCTGATTTTTGTCCATAGTAACACGGATAAATGATTAGCTAAACCTGATACCTTTTTGTGGATTCTGATACTCCGTTGTCCTCTAGTAGCTCAACAATTCAATTAGTAAAATTGCCACTACAGTCCACTATATTGATTCGGAATTTCGGATTCCCGGGCCATTGGCATTAAAGAGTAGAAATCTGTTTCTGTTTTCTGTTTTCTAGCATATTAGTCTTCTACATTTGACAGTATGTTTTGCAAGTAGCATTATAATTTAACTTTTTTGCATGTTTTCGCTAGTCAAGATGTATATGCGCTAGAGTAAACTGTGATGTAAAAAGCTTGTATGTTAATTAATTACCGTGTTTACATTTTTTTTAAGAAAAAGAAAATATGTCATGTCCTTTTTGTCTCAAACTAGCATTTAGTTGCGCACATCAATAGAAGTCCCAGAAAAGTATATTGTAGTGCAATGTAAGCGTCCCAGATTTATATTCCACTATGCTTACACCATCCATGGTGATGAATGGTGTCTCTACTCTAAATGTTTGGGTGGTTTTGGGATATCTACAAATTTTCATGAAAGTAGGCTTCCTCAATGGGCAGATTAGGCAAACAGTAAGTGTTGTAAAAAATGGAATATGGTTATTTGTGGGAAGCAAACCAGTGAATCAGAACGTGGTTGATTAGTTAGAATTGTCTGAAAGGTTATGTATTCATTTGCACTAATATAGTAATATATTCAAAATATATAACCAAACGAACTAAGGTAAGTTTGTAAACCAAACACTGCTCTTCAGAAAGAATTCATGATGACCAAAGATCCAAAAATCAACTAAGTAGAAGTACTAGTAATTAGCTATCCCTTGCTTAGCAATGTTTGCTGGCAGTGGCAAAGCCAGGATTTGAACATGAGGGGGGCTAACTTAACAAGAATTGGAATCAGAAAAGCGGTTTAGCCATTGTTTCCTATATATTACTTTCTCATCACAAGAATCAGAAAAGACAGAATGAATATTCATATTTGAAATATTTACATGGTTTCCAAATTCATTCAAAGGATGGATTTTGTACCTTCATTTCTCAGATCCATATCAAATCATTCATTGAATTTCAATTTTTTTTGCATTCATGTTCAAAACTGCGTTCTGTACATCAACATGCAGCCCTAAACCTAAACCCCAAAAATTGAATTTTTGTTCTGTACCTCATGATGAACCCCCAATATTTCACAAGTTCTTTTCTTAATCTCCCAACTGATATTGCTTCTCTTCGGTCTTGATATCCGCTTTGTGCCTTTCTGTTTGATCACTTGTACACGATGTTTTTTGGCAAATTTTGCTACACGACATGGTGACTTCGCGGTTTTAGCTGTAGGTTACTGCGCAAAGTGACTTTTGGGGGAAAACACTCTCAAAAGTTTGATATTTGCTGGTGGACACCGCACCCATTAAAATAATAATTTCTGGTTGAAGAGGAGAGAGAAATCACGTGAAATATCAAAAATGCCCTTGGGCCCACATGTCATCTCCCCTATCTCTCTTCTCTCTCTATCCCCTCGGTGTGGTGGCATATACTGTGGCGGCGCGGCGCCGTGAGAGGTGCCAGGGGACACGCGCAGAGGCCGGTCCGGTCGAGCGCAACGGTGATGGTGCAGAGGAAGGAGGGACCGGAGACAGAGGGGTTACTCTGGGTGCTTTTGGCGAGTTCAAGGAAGGTGGAAGCGGAGAGGATTGGATGGCGGGCGGTCGACAACTAGGAATTGAGGTCCACGGCTGACAACGGTCCGATTTGGGGAAACGGCGGTGGTGGTTGTTGGGCACTGGTAAGGGGTGAAATGGGGTCATCGGAGGGGCGAGGGACTCGTTGGTGGTGGCAGCTTGGTCGATTGCGCATTGGAGACGGTGGATTGGAGGGTGAGGTGCAGCGGCGGTTGAGGCAGAGCTCTCATGGCCGGTCCTCCTTCCACACTGCCATGGCCGGTGCTCTTCTCTGCCCCGCTCCGCTACCCCATAGCGCTGCCCGATGGCATGGTGGTGCCACCCGCACTTCGGCGCCACCTTCCTCACCGTGGGTGCTCGGATCTACAAGGTGTCCCCCGATGGCAACCTCGCGGCGCTCCCTCCCTCGCCGGCGTACGGCTCCGATCCGCTGGCCTCCCTCGCCGCACTCGTTAGCGCGGGTTCCTGGCTCGTGGGCCAGCCCAGCACGAGCCACCTCCTCCGTGTCGACATGGAAGACGGAGACAGCTCCGGCCATGGCAATGTGGAAGGAGAGGATAGAGAGGAGAGATGGAAGACTTGACATGTGGGCCCAAGGGCATTTTAGAACTTTTACATGATTTCTCTCTCCTCTTCAACCGGAAATTATTATTTTAATGGGTGTAGTGTCCACCAGCAAATAATCAACTTTTGAGAGTGTTTTCCCCCAAAGTCACTTCGCACAGTGTCCTACAGCTAAAACCACGAAGTCACGATGTCATGTAGCAAAATTTGTCTTATCTTTTCGTTGTTTTATACTAGCTGTTTTTCAACAAAGTTAGGGGGAAGAGGAGGAACCATGCTACCAACTTAATATATTTATATAATAAAGATGTTGACATATTGTGCAATATGATTAATGTGTTCCCTACACTTTTGCATTTATAGATTACTGATTTCATAGAAGAATTGTCGATGTACCCAATTCACTCCAACGGATTATTGGATCCTCCAAAAGTGCTCTGTGACGTTGTGGAATCCCTTATTGGTGCCATATATTGTGACTCCAACTTCAATCAAGAAATAGTTTGGCAGGTATTTGCACGTTTATCTCTGAATTTGAAGTACTTTGCGTTTATTCTGGAATGAAATCATAATATTTTGTCATAATAGGTTTTTCAAAAGTTGGCTGATCCACTTATTAGTCTTGAGACATTAGGCAAGCATCCTGTAAGCGAGCTTTTTGAGTTTTGCCAAAAAACTCACCGAGGTGTGAAAATTGTGAAGGATGAATGGGATAAGAATTTGACAGTTGAAGTATTGATTGACGGTGAGATGGTTGGAAGGGCAACTTATGCTCAAAAGAAGGAGATAGCGCAGAATCGTGCTGCGAAGGCTGCTCTGGATAAACTAAAGGAGACATTGGGACAATCCCAAACTGAACCAATGTCAGGAGAAGTTTCCGAACAATTCAATAAAATGGATCTAGCTGGAAGTTTTTGAGGTTCAGTGCAGTGGCAGACCCAGGCCTCAGCCCACCTAAGGCTTAGCCTGGGACAGAGTCCATTGGATTATCTGTTTTTTTTTTTAAAAAAACAAATCTTACTGCTTAGGATGTGGCTCATCTCATAGAGTCCCAGCCTGGCACTCGCCTAATCCTAGGTATGCCCCTGGTTGGGGGTAATCCGCACATCATCATTCATCGATGTCAAAAATGTAGGGTGGATTTAGATAACTAATTCTTTTACATTTTATTTTATTAAGATGAAATGTAATTATCGATATGTAAAAATATATTGAAATCATTATCAAGATTTCATAAGCCAATGGTTTTTCTAAGTTAACTTGTTAGGTGCTCGTGCGTTGGAACAGGAAAAGAAGTATGCATCAATTTAGAATCACATAAGGTAAACCTGAATAACCATTGAGCGTACATTTGTAGTAACGGAAACCTTAATAACCATTGAGCGTACATTTGTAGTAACGGAAACCTTAATATAGCATGTACAGTATTTACCTAACATACACTAAAACATGCGTGTGAGAAAATTGCATATCTACCCTCGCAAAAATTGGATTCGCTGGAATACCATTCACTCCCTATCTCTAACCTTATCCTCTCAACCCCTCCCTCTCTCACCATGAGACCCTCTCCCTCTCCTGTCACGTCCGAAAATTCACTAGTAATTTCTGAATTAATTTGTGAATACAATCCTTATCCAGGAATCAACTGAGCTACACAAATCAATAATTTAATATACAAATCCATCATCACAATAACATTAAATACTTAAAAAAAGGCACTTAGTCCTCACCATAAAGAAAACTGCAGCGGAAAACAAAATCTAGTGATGGCTTCAGCTCCACTCCATCAGGCAACTCAACTGGGGTATAAGCCAAACGTCTTCTCTTTCGCAACTTTCTTCAACTGAGATTCAATTGATTATTGCAAGGGTGAGTACATGGAATACTTAACAAGCCACACAATAAATATGCAAGTACACAAGGATACCAAAGGATGTCATAATATAGGGTTCATTTGCAAAAGTAGCATCTAGCAAATATTTAAGAATAGCAAAACAGTAGAGTAATTATTCATCAATATTAATCCACATTGAACAACACACCAATGCTGCACAGGCTCAACCATCTCTGAACAACCAATCCCAGTTGCACAGATCTAAACTCCATAACAGGAGCTAACAAATTATCATCACCAATTATTATCATTAATAAATATTGTGAGACTAATCACGAAAAATATTGTTATACCCGCCCATAACCGTGGGCACGGCTATTCAAATAGTTTTACTCTGGCCAGAGGTGTACCATTGTACCCACAACATACAGCCCCATAACATATTACCATGCCCTCAGTATCACCACGATACCTCGAAACGGGACTATGAAAGTACTCTCCGCATAACACAACTCACCACAGTGCACCGTTCCCGATTCATAGTCACTCCCTTTTAGCGAAGGTATGGACTCCCCAATGACCCCCGTGGGCTTATCTCCGCCACTTCACAGTTTGGTGCCCCGCAAATGAACCACGCTACACAGAAGGTAAAGCCGTTGCCCACGCTGGCTTGTGGTTGGTACGATTAATGTTTCACAACAGTAGCTCGTGAACTGGTCCTTAATTGTAATGAGCACAACTATCGAAATCTCATCTCCAACCATGTGCTCACAACCCACCATTAGTCAAGTTTTAGTTGGCAAGTTAATTAACTTATCAATCACGATTGACCATCGTGAGCCACCATTAAATAGTCATCATTAAAATATAAGTGAAACATTAATTATCCTATATAAAATGATACTGAAGTTTCTAGGCATGGCTAAGCAATTATATCTAATATCTAGTTGAACCAATATACAAAGTTCAACTAGTCAAATTTATAACCCAAGGTATCAAGGAATAGGATAATCAATATAAACTGGCCATAAGAAAGGAGTAGGTTCACACCACCCGGGAAAATAAATGCACATTTGAAATAAATAGAGAATTTAAATATAGGATCAACATGCTCAAAGGATTGTGTTTAGGATCTGTGTGACTTGCCTTGCAATAATTGGTCTTCAATTAATCTTCTGGAACACTTCCGACGCTTACACGAATCTCCGAAACGACGAAAACGATAAGCTAACACACAAAACGATCATGATTTTAGATGAATTATGAGACTTGAACGGCCTCATTCTGACTTTAAATGAATTAGTTATGAATTTTACAAGATTTAATCCAATTAAATCTATTAAACTATTCCAAATTAATTAAACAATTTACAAATGATTTATAACTAGAAAAAAGTTCAAAAAACATCCTCCGGAAATTCATTAGATCAAACTTAGGAGATGATATATAGTAGAAAGACTAATATATTATTGAAAAGAGAGGAGAAATAATCTATACTGATTTTTGACGGCTGAGATTGATCTTGACCGATTTAACCAAGATCGGATGGCTCGGATTGAACCTTGATCTAGGGTTTAGGGATGGTACCACAAGGCACAGCAGGATACATGGCAGCTGAGGTGGCAACAACGTGGCGGCTGACGTGGACACGCCACACGGGATCACCGGTGACCGGCACGGGACACCGATGGCGACAACAAACGATGGTGCAGCGGTGGAAAGCGAGGACACCAACAGGAAGAGGAGATTGAGACGGTCGTTATCCACACTTAAGCGATGACGAACGACGAAGGGGGAGGCTAGCGGCGAGCTCCGAGAGGCGGCAAGATCGGATCGACGGTGGTGGTGGATTTCTAGCAACGGGCGACGACAATGGAGGGGTGGACGGGCTTCCTCTTGAGATGGCGAAGCTAGTGGTGAAAACGGTGGCGAAGCTCCGCTGAAGGCTTGCTGATGGTGGCGGCGCTCGGATTCACGGCGGCGTGGTCCTTGTGGCGGGTTTCGGCTTCGGGGAACTAGTGGCCGGGGTAGAGCTTGGCCTTGTGAAGCCGAAGGAGGTGGCAGCGTAGGGCGGCGTCGATCGGGGTGACGGCTAGCAGCAGCTGGAGCGGCGGCCCGCGGCGGAGAGAGAAAGAGCTGGCGGGGAAGAGGCTTCGGGCGACGGTGGAGAGAGGGAGGGGTGGCGGCCGAAAGAGGAGAGGGAGGGGTCTCTATTTATAGGCACGGGAGGGAGAAATCGAGCCCAACACGAAGCCAAGGTCACCGGGGAAAACTAGGGTTCGGTTTGGAGAGATAAAGCTCGGGTTTGAACTCGATTCCGTGTCGGTTTTTAGGGATAAGGTCTGATTCTTGGGGGAAAAGATAGAGGAGGATAAGGGGAATATTTCCCCTCAACTAATTTGATGCTAGGACGAACGGATGCATCGGATTTAGAGGGGAAGGTGGCGGCATCGACTTGGCTGGAGCTCTATCCGGAGGTTGAAGAAGGTACTGTAGCGATTGGGCGGAAAACTGGACTTTTGCTGCAACTTGTTTTCCTTTGGCCCGAGTGAAGGAGGCAAACTGGACTGGAGGAAAGAAACAGGCTGGCAACAGAGAAGAGCCAAAGGGACAGAAAGTAGACTTTTCCAGATTCGGCCCAGGAGGATTTTTAATTACCTTTCCAAATAATCATTGAAATGATCTTTGAATTGTTAAAAATACTTCCAGTGCACGAATAATTCTAAGAAAAATCTTGTAAATACTTGAACACTCATAGTATTTAACAAAATTAGAACCAGACATTTAATGGTTAATTTATTATTTAAATAATTACTGAAATGTTCTTCGTATGATTAAAATTAGTAATTGAGCTTTGAAAAGTCCGAGAAAATTCCAAAGAGTAGAATTAACCATGGAGAATTTAATAAAAATTAAATCCAGCCATGTTTTATTTAGGAAATCTCTCCCTCATTTAACTTCACTTGTAGATTAATGAATATTTAATATAAATAATTTATTAAATAATTTATAAATCCTGAAACGAAAATCAGGATGTGACATCTCCTCAAAGCGCGCAAGGAGGAGGGCCATCGGCGGCTCGGTGAGGAGGGTAGGCGGTGGGGGCAACAGTGGCTCGGCGAGGTGAGGAGGAGTGACGGCAGCTCGGCGAGGAGGAGGGCCGCCACTGCCAGCGGCTCAACGAGGAGGAGTAGGTACAACGAGGCGGGAGTGGCTCGGCAAGGAGGAGTGCCAACGAGGAGGAATGTTGGCCACAGATCAGCTCCTCCCCTCCCCTCTAATCCTGCTGGTGGCGGTGGCTCTATGACAAGGAGGAAGGGTGGCGGCTTGGCGGATATGGCGATGACCACTGCACACTCCTCCATTGTTCTTCTTCCTCTAGATCCAGATCCGTAATTTCTTTTCTTTTTTCTTTATTTCTGTGGAATATGTGAATATTGTTCTTCTCGTTTGTATGGTGATATTTGATATGTGAATTTTGTTCTTCTCATTTGCATGGTGACATTTGATTTGATTTGCATTGTGCTTAATCTGTGCAAATGGTAGCTTAATGGTGATATTTTTAAATGTATTTTTTTACCCAAAATTATCTTCCTAGGCAGTCCGCTTTAGGTGCCCGCCTTCGAAAATATGATTTTTGCAGGCGGACCGATTAACGGAGCCTGCTAAAATGATTTTAGTAGATGGACAAGGGATCCGCTTGGAAAAATCATTGATTTTCACATGCCTTTAGGTACAACTGTAGGTTTTGGCCGCCTGCAAAAATGTGTTTTCCAGCAGTCCCATATTCTTCATGCGAGTTTTGGATTGGGTGGGCGGCCGGGAAATGCACACCCCATTTTCACTCCTACCTGTAGCCAGGTTGAAGTTGTAGATAAAGATTGATTGGGAACTTCTCCGTGACCTGCGAGCATGCATCCTGCTTATTGCGATTATAATTCTACTGGGATTTTGATGCATGCACAACTTCCGATGCTTCCTTTAAGCTTGGCTTCCCTGCTACCACTTTAGATGAGTGGGATCCATACATGCATAAATAGCTACTCATATGTGCCCATGATCACAAATTGGCATCATTCGATATAAAATCCACAATACCGAATAATGAGCAAAGGAGATATTGTTTAGACTAGGGTTGCCGGACAACTTCAGCCTAAGACATACCCGTCAAACAACACGAAGGTGATGACTAAATGTGTTACACATCTAAAGAGACTTGACTCATATTGCTAAAGCTCTACAACATCTCAATCACTCAAATTCATACTCATGCTTAAGTAATCCCCAAGAAAAGCGACTAGCCTCACTTTCGCAAGCAATTGATAGCATAACAAGTACATAATAAGATGAAAGGGGCAACAAGGTACATATTACATAATATGGTTCATAAGCCCTTCATACATAACAAAATATAGCAGTGAAAGTCTCACAACATAATTAAAACAAAAGACAACACCGTGGTTAGCCAAGTACCCACAAGGCAGCCAACCGGACAAGAACGAAGTTGCAACTACTCACTACCCTCGCCACACTTGCCACCCTTGGTGGGATAGTAGTAGGAAATATCAATGTCACTAGCATCTCCACCTCAAAATAGCAACATGAGTACGGATGGTACTCCACAAGACTTACACAGTATAATAGTACAAAGGAGTATGCAAGCTTGTAAAAACGAATGGCTAAAGAGTTCAGATTTTGCACAAAAGCAAGTTTTATTGATTGAAACTATAAGCATTTGCAAAATGACACAATCTGAAATTATGTACAACAAGTGTATACATCTGAATGTGAACAACAAATGAGCACAACCGTGCTCTAAATATCGTCCACGGGCCAACCTTGCCCAAGCAACCATTAGCCACTTATCCATCAAGATAACCATGGCTAATACCCATTATTTATCCCAGATTTGATGCTAACATAGACTGATTAACACATCAAGCAATCATCCTGTGACTGTGGACATGACTATACGGATAGTTTTACTCCGATCAGAAGTGTACAACTTTAGCCACACAAAATGGCCAAGGATCAAATGCTTCACACGCACACATATGTGAACTACAAGTGATTCAATCTCATAACATGCCCTTCCCAAGCTTAGCCCCAACCACCTAAATCATGTCTAGGCCCCGACAACTTAGCCACATGCATGTGTGTGTCACTAAGGCAGGCTCACCATCGTGGGAGATACCCTGATGAGGACACCATCCACGTCTACACAAGTAGACTAACTGATGTGACCATGGCTACCATTGATACAACCATTGCTCACATCAAAATCAAGTTGCCCAACTGTTGGAATCCAATTCGGTCACCTGCTACAGTGCTGACTTCAAATGGCCGCCTAATCTACATACGAGCTCCATTTTTGGTCCGTGAGTGCTTGATGGAAAGCTCTCGGAATTATCTTTCCAATGGATCTAGTCTCATCGCCAAATTCTATCTCAGTTGGCCGCAATTACAGAAACAATGTGCTGCGTCACCTATAATGGGCCTATGTGTTTGTAACTTCATCAGGGACCCCGGCCCAAGTGGGGCCCATGTGGGTTGCGCCCTAACCTGGTGGAGCACGACCCTAGGGACCCCTTGGTCGTCTTCCCACCTCCTTAAATAGCTAGGTACCCTTTTAGGGTTTCTCAGGTTTTGTTAGATTAAAGTTTAGCCAATTGCTACTTGCTTGCAGCGTGCGTGTCGGCTAGACCGTCCGTCTGCTTTTCTTCGTTACCCAACCTATCATGTATTCAATTGCTATTTGCAATATCAGATTGTTTTTATCTTGTTCTTGCTTGTTTCTTCAATTTGCTTGCAGGAATAAGGTTGATCTACACTGCAAGATCAACAACCCACAGAGAGGTGTATCGATTGCTAAGGCGCAACACAATGTCTCGTACGGTTGTAGTCGGATCATCAACGTGTCTCCTAAATTGTGCACATCATAGCCTTGTGCACATCGAGTGGAGCTCAGGGTTTATCAACAACTTCATGGTCGTATTACCCGTGCTCATGCACATCAACTCAACTATCAGGTGAGTTTATTCTTGAGTTCATGTTCATCTTATTTATTTATACCCGAGAGACACGTGCACTCTTATTTAGGAATGATGGAGAGGATCATTAGGGAAGAGGATTCGCGCGGGCTGGATTCGGACTGCAGGAAAACACCAACTTGTGACAACCACCACGACTTCATACAGACTCCATTTTAGGTGTGCAATACTTCAAGGAAATCTTATCAAGTTTATTTTCAAATGGATCCGGTCTCATGTCCATATCTGTTCTGGAGAGGACGTAATCATCGTTTTACTAGCAAGACATTTTCCTATCCATGATGTTGCGTCACCTTATTTAGGCCCAATGGGCTGTGTATCAAGTTGGATCCATTAGGAACTTCTCCTAGGATTAGAGCATGACCCGAACCCCCATGTGATCGTTCTCCCCCTCTTTTTATAACCTTAGCCTGAGTACCTCTAAGGGAAACATCCCATACGAATGACCAATAGGAGTAGATGGCCAAAGTCTCACTCGGTATTAAGAAAAGCTAGTCCCCAATAAGGTATGTAGAAGTACGTATTGTGCTTGAATAGATGTCAACATGTTTGGTCCTTAGCGACCTAGATGGGGCTACTTGCATCAGTGAAAATCCACCATCCCGTCATCGTCCTATGACCTATCCATGTAATGCATATTCTCATATTTAATCAAATGCCACGTTCTTAGATTTTTAAGCCCATTAAAAATGAGTAGTACTAAAATTCAACAAATGGCTCCATCCACTGGTTTTGATTTTTTTCCCTAGATCTAAGCATGGCTAAACATTTGATAGAAAGGTAAAATCTTCCTAACCAATCCCATACTGAGGTAACAATGATAAATTTTAACAATGTGGCAAGGAACAATATGCAACAATTATGTTATAAACAACCCTAACCAATACCAATATTCTTGAGTAAATCAATGTATGTATATATAGTGCTTTGCAATCAAACCTTCACATGACGACGATGGTATTCACTCCACCAAACAGATGCAAAATCAGTAAATCCACTAGTGGCAACCCTGACCCTCTTATCCTCAGGAACATCATAGCAAGCAAACTTTTGATCTACTGCTAACTCCCATGAAAAGTAGGCATCAGGGTTATACTTACCATCAAAAGTAGGTATAGTGAATTTAATCTTACCGAAAGAATCATCATTAGCACGTACCTCACGGCGTTGCCGGCGATGAGCCATACCGTGGCGGTTGAAGTGGAGTCGTCGCTATTCTGGATCATCCTCAGAATCACCACAGTAGTCATACTCACCCCTCCCATGGCCTTGGCAGGCAATCTCATCGAGGCGCCTCGCAATATCAGCAAGGACGGTGTTCACGGTGCCCACAGAAGCTTCCAGGGTTGTGAGCTTGGTGTTGGTCTCAATCTGTGTATGCTCCACATGACCAAGCCGGTCGTTAGTGACGCGAACATCCTCCTCGAGCCCTTGGGTGTGTTCCCTCACTAGCCTGTCAAAATGTTGAATGATTCCCCTTATTCGGGGTGAATGAGGATTTTTGTGCTCATCACCTGACTTGGTTAGAAAAAAAACAAAGGCAAATACTATATCACAGGAAAAAGAAAAAAAATATCCTGCAAACTACTTGAAAGTGGTTCTTTCTAGTTCACTCACTCTCAACCTGTTCAACTCGCTCTTACCAATTCTCACCATGCTAAACAGGAGATGACGGCAACCTTCGGACTGTGAAAACCCCTGGAGAAAGGTGTTCCGATGCGTTGGTCGCTTAATCCCTGTCAAGTATTAGTCGAACCGGTGGAGCTATAGGTGGGCTGCTGTTGAGACAAAGAAAAACTAGAAGCCACGTTAATCAAAGCAAATTGAATAATCGTTCAAGGTTGGTACCGTGCTGGTCCTAGGTTAGACGTAGTAGAGACGCGAGCCTAACCACAACGGACGCCACAAAACACAAACCAGGAACAATGACAGGGGGCTCTTTCTTTTTTTCTCTCCCTTTTCTTTTTTTATTTTTTTTCACACTTAGGAGCACACAGGAACCAACCACAGAAACTTTTAGCTTGAACGGACGAAAAATGTGATATGTAGATTTTTTTGAAAGTTCTATCCAAAGGGGTCCTGAAGCTTCGTGCCTCGAGAACACAATTTTGCAAGCAGAATTTCGAGATTCTGATTTCACTGAAGCTGGCGCTGCCAGTTAGAAGCAGATGTAACTTTTTCCATAGATGTCTGTGGATAGATTATATGCCTGAATCCGTGTCCGTATGAGAAAGTTATGAATGTTTTAAGGAAGGACACTCGAATCAGGGTTTTCTTGTGGTGACAATGGAAAATTGGACTCAAAATAGGGAACAAATCTGACACAGATTTGGTGGATGACACTGAGGTTGACAATGGTGATGATGATGGTGGCAAAGATGCTAGTGGCGATGAGCGTGGCAAGAACTCGAAACTCTAAACGACTAACGCTAAGACCAGCAACTCGACACAACGATGTAACCGAAAACTCAATAAACTAAGACTAAGTAGAAACTAGTAAAATGGCTCAAAAATTGTCTTGGATCACGGGTAAACTATTCTTTTTTTGGCTTTTTCTGTACTGGATGTAGAGAAAAAATACGAAACAAGAAATCTCTCACCAAGCAACTGTAGGTCTGATACCACTTGGTGTGCACGAGGGTGTCTTTCGATGAGAGGGATAAGTCGATTAGATGGAGCAACATTGGTGATCTGACTACAACTATCCAGGGATGTTGCGCCTTAGCAATCGTTACACTAACTCCAGAGGTAGTTGTGAATCTCGACGGATGCACGGTCAGCCCAACCACGAGGGTATTTGTTCATGCAAGCAATCGAGAACTAGCAAGAACAAGATGAACAAGCAACTCAATTTGCGGATTAAAGATGTAAGATTTAATTCAACAAAAGTATCACTGGTGGGGTTCCATAACAAGCAAACCGACGATCTAATCGATCACGGGATTACATGACAAAGTAGCGATGCTAAACTTTGATCTAAACAAAACCCAAGTTGATCTATGGCAGCTAAGGTAAATATATAGGTGGGAGGATGAGTTGGGGTCGTCCTCTAACCCTAAGACGCGTACCTAACGGACTCAACTTGATACGCAACCCATTGGGCCCAAATAAGGTGACGCAACACCATGTACAGAAAAATGTCTCGATAGTAAAATGACGATTACAGCCTCTCCAGAAAAGATATGGACATGAGGCTAGATCCATCTAAAAGTAGACTTGATAAGCTTTCTATGAAGTACCTGCACGCCCAAAACGGAGTTTGCATGAAGTCATGGTGGTCATCACAAATTGGTGTTGTTCTGTAGTCCGAATCTAACCTGGCGAATTCTCTTTCCTTTTTATCCTCTCCATCATGCCTAAGTAAAATAAGAGTACACACGTCTCCACAGAATAAATAGGATGAATAAGAACTAAAAAAGAACATCAACAGTATCGGCTCGTGGGGCAAGCACATTAGCTTCGGCATGATGATTCATATAAGCAATATCGGCCAAAAAAGCTTCAAGAGCATCAATGTGGACAAGAACAATGCCATCAGAGGATCGATGTTTGGTTCGATATAATTGCAAATCGCGCTAGTGCGCTCAATCCGTTGCTTGTTCCTTTCCTTTGGATTTATTATCATAGGTAGTGTTCGAGATCGCCTCTGTGCGGTGAACGCTCGAATGTAGCTAACATCAGTTTTGTCCTCGCGTGGTTGAAGGAGATGCTGCTGCTGGATGGAATGCTTCCGTTCCGGGGCGCCATGATCCTTCTATCAGGAATAATCGAGGGCACTGACTGACTGCATCAATCATCGCTCAGTGAGCTATTAATTGCCGCCAATAGCGCTTCAGCAAATTCATTATTCATTAGTTGCAATGGGGTGCCCTTGAAGTGAATGAGGTATCGAAAAAGCTAAATCAAAAGATGCGCGAATCGTCCTATATCGCGGAAGCTGGATTATTACGGGCCATATTTGGTCTTCCAGCCCAGAATGCCTCCTGACGTTAAGCTAACCGCCAGAAGCGACACCCGAAGGTGGGGTATGAATCCTTAACTAAAAAAGTAAGCACCTCTCCTAACTAATTAGTTAGTATCGAGAGACTAGGCTTTTCATTAAAGTTGAAGGAGACAAACAAAGGTACTCTTGCCGATGGAAGAAATTCCATCGTCGTAAGGGAAGTTCAAGATCCGAACAACGACGGAGCACTCAACTACATGTTTAATAAGTAGTTGTCTTTTTCTATTTGGATTTTTGCGAACAGGCGTTTACATGAGATTAGTTGAGTAGTTCTTTTCTTTATGGTACAGAAGGAGGTGAGATTAGGTTCCCTTTTCTTCATTTTTGCATTTCTTATTCCGCTATTCCGAATTTTTTTTTTCTTTCTTATCTTATCTTACTTTCCTAGTTGTTCGACTTTTTCCTAAGCAAGGACGGAGCCGTCGAGTGAGGATTGGCTGAGCGTGCTTTCGCTGCTCGTGGTGGAGTACTCTCAGAATTATTCGCTCTATTATTGCCTCAGGATGTGATCGGGATTAAGCCGCGTGTCGGTACCCGGGGGGGGGCGGACTCAAGGGATTCATTCTTTTTCGCACTAATGGAGGACATGAATTCTGGGCAAATTATCTATGTTACAGTCTATTAAAAAAAGGACTTCTAATAAGAAATTCTTCTGCTAAAGAATAGGCTCGCCTATAAATAGAAGCTTCGTCGCACTCTATATTTTGAGTTAGTAGAGGAGCAGTTTGGATTTAGACCTAAGGAGCAGACCCACATATATCGGCAGCCATATCCTGAGTGGTTCGATAGAGTTCCATTGCCGCATCGATACAAGGTTCCAGACTTCTCTATGTTTTCAGGACAAGATGATATATCTACAATGGAACATATCAGTCGGTACTTAGCGCATTGTGGGGAGGCATCAACTGAAGAAGCTCTAAAAGTTAGACCTTTTCCATTGTCTTTGACTGATTCAGCTTTCACATGGTTTTCATCATTACCTCCATACTCTATCAAGGATGGGTCGATCTTGAGGAACAATTTAATGAATATTTCTTTGCTGGAATTGATGGTCTGAAGCTTTCATATTTACTGTCGGTTGAGCAGCAAAAAGGTGAATCGGCTTTGGAGTATATTCAGAGATTTCACAATATTCGTAGCCGATGCTACAATATGAACCTAAGTGATGAGCAGATAGCCGATCTTGCATTCCAAGGATTGTCAGCACCTATCAGAGATATCTTCTTTTGCGATGTGTTTGACAATCTAGCTCATCTACCACAGACGGTATCAGCTTATGAGAGCCGATGGCAAGGAACAAAGAAGGATCAATTTTGGAGTAATCAAGGTTAGACAACAAAATTTTGAAGCAGGAGTCCTCGTACTCCAAAACTGGGGGCATGTGTTAACGACGAAATGTGGTAAGCCTCGAATTCATCATCGGCCTAGAGTCAGTATTGGCTTCAGAGTCCTAGAATCGACCAATGAATATATCAAGTTGCCAACAGTCGGATTCTTAACAAATTCGGTTAAGGAAACTAATCAATAAAAAGAAGTTTATCCAGAAGAGACCGAGTTCAAGGAGAATGCAGCATGACAATTTATTTATTAATTAGGTAGGTCATTTAATGTTAGGAAAATGTGTTTAGTTTAGTGTTCGATAAGGACTTTTTGTATTCCTTTTATCTTTAGGAAAGTTCACGTTGTGTCCTATAAGGACTCATATCGGCCTATGGGTATAAATATGTACACCCGGGGTCATTGTAATTTATCTCTCGATCAATACAACTATTCTCGGCGCATCACCACCCTCTTTTCTAAGGGTTTTACTTATCAACTGACGGAACTTAGCACCTAACGCGGGGCTGCATCGGGTTTCAATCTCCGACGAAGGGGTAAGGTCCTACATTCCGCCGGTTCTGGTGAATATATCAGCTACATTGGTGTTGTTCAAGGCTGCATCGCTTCGACCTCTTGGATCTCACTTGTTCGGTTGATATATTTGCCTACTCGATATTTCAATTCTATTTTAATTGCATTTTGTTCGGAGACACATCGGTTTAGTTGGGACTATCTCGGTTAGGTCCGATCTTCTGCCTTAGCCGATATATCTCTACAATTGCAATGTTGTTTTAGATAGATTTGTTATATCCATCACATTAGATAGATCTATCGGTTCATCAAGTATTAGATTCATATACAATCTCGTGCAGCATCGGTTAGGTTCGACCTACTAGATTATTGTTGATAATATAAATCTTGTTAAGTCGATAGGTTCATGCTAATGTTTTATCGCAGTGCTAGCCGATGAGTTATCATATACGTTATATAATCTAGATTGACAATGTTTTCTACTTGCATCGGCCGATCTCCATCTAGGGTTTTGTCAATATTGGCTAGATTACTTTGTTGGCCTAGATTATATAATGTATCCACCACCCTGAAAATCAGTCAAAGGCTTGATTGTCTAGATATTATGTTTCTTTTCATACTTAGTGCTGCATTAGTTAAGTCTGATCTACTATGTTGTGCTTAGAACCATAATCTCTAGCCTGCTATTTGATTGCCAATAAGAGTTTCATCGGGGTTTCAGCCAATGAGTTACCTGGATGTTGTATCGGCTTACAAGGATTACTTACAAGTTGGTTTTAGCCTATAACAACAATGGTTTTACAGTTTATCTAATCTTTTGGATTTAACGATATCGGACCTCCAGCCGATGAATGCTTCAACCTTGGATTAGTACTTATTCTATCTATCATTACTAGCTGATTGGTTTCTACTGACTATATCATTATTTCATTACATTAGTACCAGCCGATTGTATTTATATCGTTATCTACATTGGATATATAGCCGATTGGTCACAACCCTATCGATATCGGTTAGTATCAACATCGGCTAGAATAACTACATCGGCTCTTTTGATCTTCAATTTATATATCTTGTCAGTTGTAGGATCAAACTGACTGGCACGCCCGCATCTCATCATTATTTTGGACCTGCACTGGAGCTAAGAAGATCGCCGTCGTGTTTTTAGGTCAACAAGGGGCACCTATGGCTAGCTTTTAGTTAGCTGAGAAACAAACTTACAGGATCATATTCGGCTTCTTGGTTATACGTGACACTTTTGAAACATACAGAATTTACTTCCTACAAACATGCAAGTTACTTTTAAAATTTGTTGAACATGCAATCATTTTATATCTCTTATATGGTTACTTGTTTAAACTAGTAAACATATATGAAACATGTATAGTAGTATAGAGAAACTTAAGGTTCTATACCCAAGTCCTTTCACTTCTGAAGTTATGTATAATCCATCACAAAATATTAGTACTTGAAATAGTTATACACAAAGTTACTTCCTAGTAACACGTAAGTTACTTTTAATTTTGACTTACGCTCATTTTGCATCCCTTATAAGATTACTTGTACTAGCAAACATATATGTAAAACATGTATAATAACATTAAGAAAACTTAAGGTTCCATACCCAAATCCTTTCAGTTCGAAAGTTATGTATAATCCATCACAAAATCTTAGTACCTGAAATACTTATACAGAAAGTTACTTTTAAAATATATAAAATCTACTTCCTAGTAACACCACTACTGGAGAACCGATCTTTGGTCCGGTTCACAAAAACCGGAATAGTCCCGGTTCGAATAGGAACCGGGACTAAAGACCATCTCTAGTCCCGGTTAAAAAGTATATCGGGTCACGATGATCTTTAGTTCCGGTTGGTAATACGAACCGGGAATAAAGACCATCTTTAGTCCCGGTTCATACCTCCACTGACATTGTCAGATGTATGTCAGGGGGCCGGGGATCTTTAGTCCCGGTTGGTGTCACCAGCTGGGACTAAAGATTCTCACATTAGTCCCGGTTGGTGGTACCAACCGGGACTAATGATGATTTATATCTTTAGTCCCGGTTGGTGTTATTAACCGGGACTAATGTGCTATACCTTTTTATACTTCTTCTTCGTCCTCCAGCCCGAGTCATTGCTGCTAAAAGGAGGAGGAAGAAGGGAGGTGCTGCCGAAATTTTTGATAAATTTGTTTTTGGTGATAATATACAAATAGGAGAGATCGAAAAGGTTAGCAAATCCATTCTCTAGTAATGTATACTTAGCATATTACATTGATAGCTTTGTTTTTATAAAATATTGTCTTCAACAAGGTTTAAGCAAATGATGAGAGAGAAAAGATGTGTAGGCAAAATTAGGTTTATTTTGAAATTAGAAAATTTGGATACATATGTTATAAAAGAGATGACCGAGGGAAAATATAGAAAACTAAAATAAAATAATAGAAAACTAAGTTAGTTTAATAAAATAGTTGGAAAAAAGTATAATTCGTTAAAGATATGTTTTCAACTTTACAAATAATAAAAAAGAATAATATGTGGGACTATTGTAAAATTTTTGTATGATTACTTGTAAAAAAAGTTGAAAACAAAGGTAATTGAAAAATATGTAATATAACTAGAAATAGTGTTCGTACTTAAAAAATATGTGTAGTACTTTAATAAAATTTTAAAAATAATTGTAAACTTCTCTTCGTTCTCGTCGCCATCTTTGCAGCTCTTTCCTAGAAATTAGTTTCACTTTGAATCATGATGTTTTAAATTATTATATGACTATTTAACTAGTTTCAACTGTGTGGATGTCGTTAGTAATATTGGACTATTTGATGTATAGATGGATCGCAATGGATGTACACCGCGGACTGACGATCGAAAGAGTTTATTGAAGGCGTGTATTATTTTTTGAATGTGGCCAATGCTAACAAGTATAAGGGTTTCATGTGTTGTCCATGCAAAAAGTGCAAAAACCAGAAGGAGTATTCATCATCATGAACTATTCATGCGCACTTGTTTGAGTCTGGATTCATGCCTGGATATAATTGTTGGACTTCGCACGGAGAGCTAGGGGTTACAATGGAAGAAGATGAAGTAGAAGACGAGAATATTCCAGACTGGGCTCATCAATACGGTGGATTTGAAGAAAATCCAGGAGGTGAGACGGACAGAGTTGTTGAAGATAACGATGCTGTAGATGATCTTGGTCGGATGTTGCGGGACGTAAAGGACGGCTGCGAAAGTGAGAAGGAGGCCCAAAAATTGGACCGTATGTTAGCGGACCACAAAACTTCGTTGTACCCAGGTTACGAACAGGGGCACAAAAAGTTGGGTACGACGCTGGAATTCTTACAATGGAAGGCCAAAAATGGTGTGAGTGACATGGCATTTGGCGAGTTATTGAAACTCGTCAAGAACATTCTTCCGGAGGGAAACGAATTGCCTGAAACAAAGTACGAAGCTAAGAAGGTGGTATGCCCTCTAGGACTAGAAGTACATAAGATACACGTATGTCCAAACGATTGTATCCTCTATCGCGGTGAGGAGTACGAGTACCTAGAAGCATGCCCGGTTTGTAAAGCACTACGATACAAGTTCAGACGAGATGATCCAGGTGATGTGGACGGACAACCTTCGAAGAAGAGGGTTCCTGCTAAGGTGATGTGGTATTTCCCTATAATACCAAGGCTCAGGCGTTTGTTCAGGAACAAAGAGCACGCTATCATTATGCGATAGCACGCTATCAACAGGACGGGATGCTGAGACACCCCGCCGACGGGTCGCAGTGGCGAAACATCGACAGAACATTTTCAGACTTTGCAGAGGATGCCCGAAACGTAAGGTTCGGTTTAAGTACAGATGGCATGAATCCATTTGGAGAGATGAGCAGCGGCCATAGCACATGGCTTGTGATCTTGTGTATCTACAACCTCCCCCTAGCTATGCATGAAGCGAAAGTACATCGTGATGCCAATTATCATTTAAGGCCCAAAGCAACCTGGTAACGACATTGATGTGTACCTAAGACCATTGGTTGACGATCTGCTTCTGTTGTGGAACAAAGAAGGTGTCCCTGTGTGGGATGAGGACAAACAGGAGCATTTTAACCTACGAGCGTTGCTGTTTGTGGCCATTAACGATTGGCCCGCACTTAGCAACCTATCCGAACAGTCAAACAAGGGGTACAAGGCTTGCACCCATTGTATGGATGAAACTGAAAGTACGTATATGAAATACTACAGGAAGGTTGTGTACATGGGTCATCGTCGATTCCTTATTGCAACCCATCCTGTACGGAAGAAAGGCAAGCATTTTGAACAGAAGGCAAACCACCGTAGTAAGCCTAAACATCATAACGGAAAAACCGTGTTTCCTATGGTGAAAGATCTGAAAGTAGTATATGGAAAGGGACCTGGTATCCAACCTATAGAGAGTGAAGATGGTCATGCGACGATATGGAAGAAGAAGTCTATTTTTTGGGAGTTACCCTATTGGGAAGTCTTAGACGTCCGACACGCAATCGACGTGATGCACCTCAGTAAGAACCTTTGTGTTAACCTGTTGGGCTTCCTAGGTGTATATGGGAAGTCGAAAGATACACTTGAAGCACGCAACGATCTCAAGCATATGCAACAACGCGAGGACCTTCACCCGGAACCGAAGGATAAAGGAAGTCATTATTTGAGTCCTGCAAGCTACACCCTGAGCAAGGAAGAGAAGGAAAGTATGTTTGAATGCCTAGAGAGCATCAAGGTATCCTCTGGATACTGCTCGAATATAAAGAGAATAATAAGCGTGAAGGAGAAGAAGTTCACAAAGCTAAAGTCTCATGACTGTCACGTGTTGATGACATAACTGCTTCCTGTTATAATTCGTGGTATCCTTTCTGATAATGTCCGGGGAACAATAACAAAGCTATGTGCCTTCATGAACGCAATTTCGCAAAAGATCATCGATCCGGACAGTTTAACAGCCCTTCAAGATGACGTGGTCCAATGTCTTGTCAGCTTTGAGATGATCTTTCCACCGTCATTCTTCAACATAATGACGCATCTTCTATGTCACCTTGTGAAAGAGATCGGTATCCTCGGTCCTGTGTACCTACACAACATGTTTCCATTCGAGAGGTACATGGGCGTTCTAAAGAAATACGTTCATAACCGTTCCCGTACGGAAGCAAGCATCGTCAAGGGTTATGGAACAGAGGAGGTCATTGAGTTCTGCGTAGAATTTATTGAAGACTTTTGTCCAATCGGCGTACCCGAATCAAGCCACGAGGGGAGACTACGGGGAAAAGGGACTCTTGGAAGGAAAGCAATAATGACTGTGGACAACGATTTATTCCGTTATGCACATTTCACGGTTTTGCAACAATCTTCATTGGTGGCTCCTTACATCGAGGAGCACCTGGCGATTGTTCGCTCAAAAAACATCGGCAAGTCCGATGCATGGATTACACGCCATCACATTGATACTTTCCCCGCTTGGCTACGACAACATCTAATGGGTACCGAAACCATTGACCGACAACTAGCCTTCTTGGCGAGGGGGCCTTCTTGCTCGATATCGACATTCCAAGGATATGAAATCAATGGGTATACATTTTACACAAGAGCCCAAGATAGAAAGAGCACAAACCAGAACTCTGCTATTCGTATCGATGCCATGAGATACGATGGTGCAACTAGCACGTATTACGGTATCATTGAGGACATATGGGAACTAGACTATGGACCCCTGAAGGTACCTCTGTTTCGATGCTAGTGGGTTAGGCTCACTGTTGGAGGCGTAACGTTTGATGACAGTGGGATGACAACGATTGACTTAACCAAGGTTGGATACTCAGATGAACCATTCTTCCTAGCCAACGATGTAACACAAGTTTTCTACATGAAGGACATGTCTAGTAAACCAAAGAGGGGTAAAGGACCCGATGAGCCGAAACGCCACGTGGTTCTCCTAGGCAAAAGGAAAATCGTCGTAGTCGAGGATAAGACTGACGAAGATTACGATCAGTTCGACGGGCAACCTCCGTTCGCGGTGACGGTTGACCCGAGCATCCTCCTATCAAAGGAGGACACCCCTTACTCGCGCAACGATCATACCGAAGGAACATTAGTGAGGAGAAAGTACGTGAGGAAAACAGTGATATAGGTTGTTGTATGGACGATGCAAACTATTTATAATGTATTGAAGGCCATGCAATGTTTTTTAAGATGTAATAGTAATTTTGAACTATTTAAATATGTCATATGTTAATTATATGTGATTATCTATATTTAAATATAATTTAAATTGGTCATGTTTTAATTATATATCATTATTGAAATGTGCAAGAAGAATTAAATATCTAAATTGGTCATATGTTAATTATATATATTTAAGATGTAATAGTAATTTTAAACTATTTAAATATGTCATATGTTAATTATAGGTGATTATCTATAATTAAATATCATTTAAATTGGTCATATGTTAATTATGTATCATTATTGAAATGTGCTAGAAGATTTAAACTATCTAAATAGGTCATATGTTAATTATATATATATTTAAGATGTAATAGCAATTTTAAATTATTTAAATATATCATATGTTAATTATATGTGATTATTTATATTTAAATAGTATTTAAATTGGTCATGTTTTAATTATATATCATTATTGAAATGTGCTAGAAGATTAAAACTATCTAAATAGGTCATATGTTAATTATATATATTTTTAAGATGTAATAGCAATTTTAAATTATTTAAATATGTCATATGTTAACTATATGTGATTATCTATATGCAATAATAATTTTAAACAAGTTAAATGTTTTAATCTTTAGTCCCGGTTGTTAACAATATCCGGGACAAATAATAATTTTGGAAACAAAAAAAGCGAGAAACTTTTATTAGTCCCGGTTGGTAGGAACAACCGGGACTAAAGATAAGATCTTTAGTTTCAACAACCGGGACTAAAGATATAGATATCTTTAGTCCCGGTTCGTAGGTACAACCGGGACTAACGATAAGATCTTTAGTCCCGGTTGTTCCTATCAACCGGGACTAAAGATAAATATAGTCACGGTTGTTTACACGAACCGGGACTAAAAATCCCGGCTATAAATAGTCGGGCGCATCGTCTTCTCCACCCACACTTAGACGTTTCACGCCGATCGCCGAAACCGCCGTCGACTTCGTGTCTCCGCCGCCGCCGCCGTCGTCTCCGCTGCCGCCGTCTTCGCCACCACCATACGTCGCCGCCGCCGTACGTCCTCCTCCCTCCTCTCTCTCTCTACGTCCCGCCGCCGCCATGCCCGCGCCACCCCGACGCCGCCGCCTGCGCCACCCCGCCGCCGCCGTGCCACCCCGCCATGTATGCCACTTTGCAATTTTTTTAAATTAATTATTGGAATGACAACGGATGGAAAACCCTAATTTTATCAAATAAAATTTTATAGTGATTTTTAATAAAATGTATAGAGAAATATAGTGATTTTTAAATCATCAAACTAACTTTATCAAATAAAACAATGTAGAAAATATTACTGTACTTTTTAGGGAGGTCAGTCTAATTATAGGTTAAAGGAGGGTCTAATTTAGGATATTGGCTGAAAATAAGCACTCTTTCTTTCATGACTAAACACAATGAAAGAACGAGGTCTTGTTTTCACCCAATATCTTGAGTCACTTTCTCTCGTTTAACGATGTATAGTAAAACGTTAAGTAAGCATGGATGTGCATAGCTTTAGGGAGGTCAGTCTAATTATAGGTTAAGGGAGGGTCTGATTTAGGATATTGGCTGAAAACAAGCACTCTTTTTTTCATGACTAAACACAATGAAAGAATGAGGTCTTATTTTCACCCAATATCTTGAGTCACTTTCTCTCGTTTAACGATGTATAGTAAAACGTTAAGTAAGCATGTATGTGCATAGCTTTAGGGAGATCAGTCTAATTATAGGTTAAGGGAGGGTCTGATTTAGGATATTGGCTGAAAACAAGCACTCTTTCTTTCATGACTAAACACAATGAAAGAACAAGGTCTTGTTTTCACCCAATATCTTGAGTCACTTTCTCTCGTTTAACGATGTATAGTAAAACGTTAAGTAAGCATGGATGTGCATAGTTTTAGGGAGGTTAAAGGAGGCTCTGATTTAGGATACTGGCTAAAAACAAGCACTCATTCTTTGATGACTAAACACAATTAAACCGGTAATTTCTAAAATAAATATTGTCTTGACTCCTATGCATGGGGTGTCAAAACAAGATTTGTTTTGGAAAATATCCGCGTTCAGCCATGAAAGAACGAGGTCTTGTTTTCATGCAGTATCTTGAGTCACTTTCTCTCGTTTAACGATGTATATTAAAATGTTAAGTTAGCAAGTATATTTATACTTGTGCTTCATATAGATCATTATAAAAGAAATCTAGTAATGTACATAAGGCATTATAAAAGGCATCCACTATTAATACTTGTAGTTTAAGAAATTGATTGCCTCGGTGATCTAGTTTTTATAAAACCATGGCTATGTTGTTCTATAGTCTTGATCAAACTTATAAAAAAGAACTAAAAAGTCAAAGCGTCTTGTAATTATTGTAGATGGCAGATCGCGATGAAGAACAGATCC
Source organism: Oryza punctata (assembly GCA_000573905.2). Lineage (NCBI taxonomy): Eukaryota > Viridiplantae > Streptophyta > Magnoliopsida > Poales > Poaceae > Oryza > Oryza punctata. The sequence continues at coordinate 18,806,991 of CM002493.2, read as the reverse complement.
TCATGGACGAGATCACGGAGGGCAGCAGCCAGTATTGGGCGGATGAGGATCAAGAGGACCCCAACCAATACCTAAACAAGGAGGGAAATGAGGGCACAAACCCAGATGAAAGTGAAAGGCAACTGGCTGTTGGAGAGAAGAGGGCACGCAGACAACGAGGTGCCGCGAGGAAGCTAGACGGCAGGCACATTATTAGTGATGTGGCCCCAGACGGCGAACCAGTAGCCCCTGCCGGCATACTACGGAAGTACGTGGGACACAGTGGTTGGGTCGTGAGGGATCACGTGCCCATTAGCACAGTCCACTGGCGTCAATCAAGGTCAGCCGAGGAAGATCAAAGTTATCTTCCAGATATGGAGAAAGAGATGCTGTGGACCACCATGCTCCAGACATTCACGGTCCCTGAGGCAGCTCAGCCAAGACTGAAAGAATGGACAATGAAGAAAATGGCTGAACAGTTCCGAAAGTACAAGTCTGCTCTGTACAAGAATTACGTCTAGAAGGGTCTGACACCTGATTTTGACAAATTACCCAAGCTGAGGGATCATTGGGATGCTTTTGTCGCATACAAGACCTCCGAGAATGGGTAAGTGCAAATAGAAAAGAATAAAGCCAATGCCCAAGTGGGATACACTGGAAGCCGCGTTGGTAGAGAAGGGTATTGAGCCGGGCACAGCGAACTGGCCTGAACGTTCCAGAAATTGGTATTATGGTCATGGCAGAACGCTCAATCCCACTGATGGTTTCCTTGTATTCGGTGATGCTATTCACGAAGCAGCAAGCCGACTTGGGGAAGCAGTGGAGGCGTCTGCTTAGGGAACTTTCAAGCCTGTCAGAGAGAAGGACGAGCTTACGCTCGCACTACAGAATCCCGAGCATCCAGGACGAACACGAGGAAAAGGCGTGGTACCTTGGAAATATTGATGAGGAGCAAGAGGGATACGGAGGCGAAATTGAGATATCTCGAGGAGAGGGTTGCCCTGCAGGACTTAAGGATGCAAGAGGAGGTCGAACAACGGGTGGACCAACGCCTGGCGGAACGATAGAGCCAGCAATCAGTGCAGCCGTCTGTCCCTCCTATCATGGTGAGCCCCTCAGGCAATCGCAGTAGCTGTGCTTCTACGTGGCAAGCAGGAGAACAGGGAATAGAAGGTGCAGCAGAGCCAGCTCACGACGACCCATCGTACCCCGTAGATGAAATCACGCGGCGGACACCTTGTGAGCTGCACAACCCTTTCAAGAACATATCACTCAAGGTATCCTCGTAGTTTTATGATATATGTCTTGTAAATTGCAAACGGTTATGCATGCATCTGTTAATTACTAAGTAACCTCGATTCTCGTGAAGGTGGCGTCGGGAATGGCCATACCAGTGGACCCTTCAGGGACTTACCATTGCAGACCGATTCTACCTGGGTACTCCAAGGTCCAAATTGAACTGGTGGAACGAGGGTTCGAGGATCTCGAGCTGGACATCCCCGGAGGAGACGGGGAGACGAAAGTAGGAGACACAGCCCATGCCATTGTACTATGGTGCAAGCGGTACATCGTGTTTCCGACACGAGCAGCGGCGTCTTCTCCCCCGTCTCCTCCGCCTGCACCCTCTCCTCCGCCTGCACCATCTCCTCCACCTCCGCCTCCTCCGCCTGCACCATCTCCTTCGGCTACACCGGCTCCTCCACCTCCGCCTCTTCCGCTTGCACCGTCATCGTCAGCTCCGGCTTCACGAGCTACAAAGTCGTGCCCACTTCGTCCAGCGCCACCAAAGTTCGCGGAACAAATGAAGAAGCCAAGACTTGACGAGCCAAAACTCCCCGCTCTCAAGAAAAGGGCGTACGAACGCACTCCCGAGGAGACTGACGAGGTCGTACGAGCGGAAGTAAAGGCGTTCTTCAAGCCACGCAGCCCAGAAAAGAAGACTCCCATAGATCGGGCTGCTAAGAAGTTTTTCCAGAAGATGAGCGAACTGGTCAAGAGGGCTTTACTTTCGGATTATGACCGGTCGATGACGAAGTCGGCTAGGAAGCAAAGAGTAAGGACCAAAGAAGTGCACAGCTCGGAAAGCAACCGAAACAATCAGTTGAGCCATTGCTACCACCCGGTGAGGCGGAACTAAGACAATGGATGAAAGAGACGGGTCTGAAAAGGGTGCAGCTGGTGGGAAATGCACCAATAACCATAGCGACCGAAGCGGATTTGAAATATAAATTTAAACTCGGTGAACCACTTGTCAAGTCTGTTCAGGTGAACACCCTCTCGACGCAAATGTACCGCTTCCATCAATGGTACATGGAACGTTCATCGAAAGGCAGAACGATGGTTGGAGCGAGGATAAGGAACTCAGATTACTATCAAGGAGATGATGTCCCGTGGATCAACTTTGAGGATGTATTTGATGTATACCAACTAGACACCCTCGACGTCTCCATGCTCAGCTGCTGGGTTTTGTAAGTATTGTTTTACGCAAAATTAATTTTATTCCTTATCACCTTGTCTGTACCGTTCAATGGTTAAACTGTGCGGATAGTTGATGCAAATATCTTTGTACTTTGTAGAATGGAGATTCAATTGTGCCGTAAACAGGGGTTTTAGAATATTGGATTCATGGACCCCCGCAAAGTCAATGTCGAAATGGTACGGGACTTTGAGGAGGCTACAGAGGAAAATATTGTTTATTTTCTGGTGCAGCAACATTACAAGACCTACATACTATTGCCCTATAACACAGCGTGAGTTTGAACTGTCCTTCTAATTCGTACCAACTTCTTCCTCATACTCAAACCGTGACATACGTACTATCTCACGCAATTTGCAGATTCCACTGGGTCCTTCTCCCCTTTGACCTTTCACTTTGCAAAGTCCATGTCTATGACTCAATGGATAAACCGGAGTCTACTTTCGATAAGATTTTTGAAGTGATAGACAGGTAATGCCATCTATTCAACTGACAGTAATTACGAACACTGCTATTGCGTCTATGCAGGTCTCCGATATTTAATCGTAGCTTCCAACTGTGCATAGGGCATGGGCAAAGTTCCGTACGTTGGTCCGTGGGGTTTGGAAAGAAAAACTTGGTAGGAAGTTTAATTTTCCGGTGAGTACATACTCCAAAAAGATATTGAATCGTTAATTTGTTCTAGAAAAAAGTAATACATTAAATCTCTTGTCGTTTCTCCTTAAGTGTGCAAAACAGGAGCAGGGGAATAACTTGTGCGGCTACTACGTCTGCGAATATATTCACTGCATTGTACACCAAATCAACAGTGACAAGGATCTGAAAGTACGTAAAAATCCTTCATACATTATCCCATCGATTTCTTATTGACTTCATATACTTATATCTCAATTTTTTTCAAATGATAGATTATTTACATGAGGGAAAAACTATCCAACGAAGAATTTGTAAAGGCTGTTCAAGAACAATTAATGGGATTTATCAATGAACAAATAATTGATCCCGCGAGAGAATTCCACTACAATGGAAGGCCTATTGATCATGACCTCCATGTATAACTTGTCTTAAGTTTCTTTGTAATATACAGTAGAAATTAGAATTAATGAAGGATTGTTACAAATGTATGTATTTAGATGTGTATACATGTGAGTCAGTACATTTCGGTAATATGAGTATATCTTTACTTGAGTGCATATATTTAAGGAACATATATATGTGATAAATATGTATTTATCACATATTATATATGTGCAATATAATATAAATTATATATAGATATATTATGCATATACATGTATTTATACATATATATGCATAATATATAAACTAGCATCTACCAGAACCAGCAACCTTAAAAAAAAGAAAAAATATCTTTAGTCCCGGTTGGTAACACCAACCGGGACTAAAGGTGGCTCTTTACTCCCGGTTAATTCACCCAGAACTAAAGATGGGCATCTTTAGTCCCGGATACGTGGTCCCAGTTGCATAACCGGGACTATAGGGGTTACGAACCGGGGTTAAAAACCCCTTCTCCACCAGTGCACGTAAGTTACTTTTAGTTTTGTTGATCACTTGTTTATACTTGCGAGCACATATCTAAAGCGAGTATAATAACTTGGATAAAATTAAGCTTCCAAACCCAAGTCCTTTAGTAAGAAAGTTGAGTATAATCCATCCAAAGCTTAGTACTTGAAACAACTGTACAAAAATTTACTTTTAAAACATATGAAAGTTACTTCCTATTAACACGTAAGTTACTTTTAAAAATTATTGAATTTATGCTCATTTTCCATCTTTTAAATGACTACCTGTATAAACTAGCTAACACAAATTGGAACCTTAAGTTCCCCAAACGATCATTATTTCTGTTGTGGATCTAAATGTATACATTGGTCTGTATAGAACCAACAACATCCCCTAAACCAAACAAAAAAGAAAAACTAATGGCTCCAAATAGTCAGCAGTGCTCATCTCATTCAATCATACTAATGTTAGGTGTGAAACTGATGAGTTAGGACAGACAGATAAAACTTGTGATGAATGCCTGCATAGTTCCTAAAGTAGTAATCTATCATTCTATCCTGAATCAATTGGTGAACATGGATGCAGAGTGATCGAGCCTTGGAGATCAAGATGACAGTGAAATAATCTAAGTTAATTAGGAAAAGGGAAGGAAATTACCAGTCAGCAAATGAATTGGAAATCTGTAATACCGATCCCATTTTCATGCATGACAGTATGACGCATGTATGTATTGATCGGCATCGCTTCGACTATCGACACGAATAGGTGCCCATTTTGCTGCTTGCCTGCCTGCTTCCACTGCAAATTAGCATGCGCCACTCAGATGGGGACTCGTGACTCGTCGTCCAGGGAACATGAAGGATCTATTGTTGACGCTGTCCTCAGACTCGAACAACTCGCCTTTCTCATCATCTTCTCCATCCTTGTCACTGATGCAGACGGCTTCGTCAAAGAACTATAGAACCCCACATCGGCACCACTACCGCCGCGACAGAGGACGAGGGCGCCACCACCGCATAATCCTTTTTTTTTTTGACTTCAAAGAGGGAATTTTATTGATTACGGAAGAGAGGATTACATTCTTGGTTTATCAAGTCTAAGATCCCTGCGGGAGCACACAACTTCCACTCCTCACACGATCTAGACCTCATAGCCATTTGAGCTAAAGCATGAGCAATCCTATTTGCTTCCCTCTTGATCTCGCAAACCTGCACACTTTGGAGGCACTGAATCATCCCTTTTGCTTCCTTGATTGTCGTTGCCCAGGGTGATCTCGACAGCTCCTTTTGTGACAGAGCCTTGAACACCTCTACGTTGTCAGTTTCCAAGATTATTGGCATATGAATCCATTCCATGGCTGCCCTTAATCCTTCTAGACATGCCAATGCCTCAGCTTGGACAGCAGTAGCACAGGATTTCAGAGTTTTTTGCGCAGCAAGCAGCACTAAACCCCTGCAGTCTTTGATGATGATTCCAGCAGTTGAAACTCCTGTGTCTTCTATAAAACCAGCATCCACATTTACCTTTGCTGAACCTTCGGGAGGGGCGCGCCATTTATCAACCTGATTGGTTGTCCGAACCTGCACTAATTTCTCCTTTGGTTCATCATACATTAATCCTTTTCCTTTGATGTCATCGCTTTGTTGTCGGATCGGCAACAGTACCTTCTCATAGTTGACGAGGAAATTAACAGACTCTGTAATTGTGGCTGTCCCCTTTCCATGGATCATATCATTCCTGAGGAACCATGCTCTCCACAGCAAGTACAAAACACGCGCCTTGTCAGATCTATTCAAGCTATCCAACAGGACAAGAAGCCAGTCAGGCCCAGTCATATCAAACTTCCTTTCTGGTGGTAGCGCCCAGAACTCTCTGGTGGCTTCTCGCAATGATCTCACCATTGTACATTCAACAGTCGCATGGAAACCATTTTCCTCCTTTACTCCACAGATAGGGCAGATGCCTACTGGATGTATCCTTCTTTTTCGTTTATTCTCCCAAGTGGGCAGCCTGTCATGAGCAAGTTTCCACGCAAAAATCTTAACTTTTGGTTGTACGTCTGCCTTCCACACATTCTCCCAGAGCTTCCTTTCACCATTGGTAGCAGTACTTGATGAGGCCTGAACTTGAGCACTCTTAGTTAAGTTCCATGCTAGCTTATAGGCGCTTCTTACTGAAAAAAGGCCTGTTTTCTCATAGTGCCATGCAGGAAAGTCAGATGTCTCCTGGTTTGGCACATGGATCTTTAGAATAACATTTGCATCTTCCTCCATCGCAACATGTCTGATTAATGCTTCATTCCAGGTGTTTGTTCCAGGGATCAGGAGCTCATGTACATACGTGAGCCTATTCCAATTCTTCTTCTGTATAACCTCAACTTTCTCACCATGCGCCACCCATCTATTTCTCCAAATCTTGGTAGTCCGCCCGTCTCCTATTCTCCAAATCAGTCCTCTCTTTAGCAATTCCAGCCCATGTTCAATTCCTTTCCAAGTTGGTGAAGTGTTGGACGGGAAAGCTGTATCAGTGAGGGAGCCATTGGGGTAGTACTTTGCTTTCAGCAACCTAGCGCACTAGCTATTCGGCTCTGCGATCAACCTCCATGCTTGACGTGCTAATAAAGCCCAATTGAAACACCGAATATCCCGAAATCCCAGGCCACCATGAAGCTTAGGGCTCGTGAGCTTCTCCCAGGAGATCCAATGTACTTTCCTCTCCCCTTTGTCATGTCCCCACCAAAAATTGCGAACCATCTGTTCATAATCATTACAAAAATATTCAGGCATCTTAAACACTCCCATCGTGTAGGTGGGGAGAGCTTGAGCTATACTCTTTATCAGAGTATCCTTCCCTGCAGCAGATGGAAACCTCTCACACCAATCTGTTAACCTCTTAGAAAATCTTTCCTTGATTGGTTGGAATTGTTATGATTTCATCCTACCTTCGGGAGTTGGAAGGCCCAGGTATTTATCTTCAAAACCTGCTCTCTGAATCTGCAGAACAGCTTTGATCTCCTCCTGCCTCTCCTGTGAGCAAAATTCACTAAACAAAAGAGAACACTTTGCTGGGTTAATAAGCTGCCCTGTGCTTTTCTCGTATAGACTGAGCGCCTCCTTCACACTTCTCACTTGATCAACCTCGGCTTTAAAGAACAATAAGCTATCGTCAGCGAAAAGTAAGTGGGAGATCCCCAGGGCTCCCCGACACACCTTAATTGGTTGGATTGAACCTTCCAAGCTCTTCTTCTCCAGAATATGTGACAACCCGTCAGCAATAAACAGAAACAAGTATGGACTAAGAGGATCGCCTTGCCGTAGTCCTCTTGTTGGGGTAAAAGGATCTAGCATGTTCCCATTTAAGCGGATACTGTATCTGACAGATGTCACACAGGACATTGTCCACTTCCTCCATGTTTCTCCAAAACCCATTCTTTGCAACACACCATCCAGAAATGCCCAATCAACTGTATCGTAGGCCTTTGAAAGGTCTAATTTCAGAGCACAAAAATTATGGTTCTCCCTTTTGCATTTTTGGATGGCATGGAAGCATTCGAAAGCGATGAGGGCGTTGTCCGTGATCATGCGACCTGGTACAAAAGCACTCTGTGCATCTGATATTACATCCTGAAGGAGCGGTCTGAGTCGATTAACAAGGCATTTAGCTATCACCTTGTATATCACATTACATAAACTGATGGGCCGGAAATCCTTCATCTCCTCCAGCAACTTAGTTTTTGGGATCATAACTATGACAGTGTCATTTGCTCCCTCCTGCATTCGCCGTATTCAAAAAACGCTTGTACCACTCTAATAACATCAGTCTTAAGAGTTGCCCAATTTCTTTGGAAGAAACGCGCCGGGAAACCGTCGGACCCTGGCACTTTCAAAGGCCCTATCTGGAACAAGGCAACTCCTATCTCCTCCTCAGAGAAGGGTATCATCGAAGACTCATTCATTTCCATGGTTATTTTTGTCTGGAACAAATTGAGAAGCTCAGTAGGGTCAATATTTTCATCTTCCATATATAGATTCTGGAAGAAATCACGGGCAACCTCTCCCATCTCCTTTTCATTTGACACCAGGCTGCCATTAAGCCTGCGCAATTTCTTCACTTTATTTTTCCGAGCTCGCCAGGACGCTTTCAGGTGGAAATACTTTGTATTTCTGTCACCCTCCTTCAGCCAAGTGATTCGAGATCGCTGTCTCCACCATATCTCCTCACAGTGAAGCATTTCCTGAAGCTTCTCTTTGACCTTTTTCACCTCTGGTTCAGAGTCAAGCATCCCTGCCATTCTGAGCTCACCTAATTTCTTCCTACGACTTTCAATACCTTTCTTTATGTTCCCAATCTTTGATTTGCTCCACTTGACAAGTTTGTCCATTGTGTATGCCATCTTGGTTTTGAAGTCCCCAAGGTTGCACACAATTTCTCCTTCTCCCCATGCCTACTGGACAACCGAGTCAAAGGATTCTTCTCTTTCCCAAATAGCTTCATAACGATTTATCTTCACACTGTTACGAACAGGTTCTTCTTCTATTCTCTCCAGTAGCAATGGTACATGGTCGGAACTAGGTGTAACAAGGTGTGTGATGCTTGCCTGCCTAAATCTGCTCAGCCATGCCGGTGAGGCTACTGCTCGATCCACTCGTACTCTTACATTGTTTGCACCTCTTTGATTGTTATCATACGTCCATGGCACTCCATGAAAACCAAGATCATGCAAATCACAATCAGCAAGAGCTTCTCTGAAATCTTTCATTTGTCTCTCTGATCGCCTGACCCGTGACCAATGTTCAGATTGCCACATAGCCTCATTAAAGTCTCCAATCATCAACCAGGGCAGCGCTGCATTGGATTTAATCCGACGGAGTAAAGTCCACATTTCATGTTGATCTTAGGATCGTGGTTCGCCATAAACATAGGTTCCTCTCCACCTTTCACCATCAGATTCTGTGATAAGAACATCAATATGTCTCACATTATAGGATTTAAGCTCAACTTTGATGCTTTCATCCCAGAACAGCGCAATGCCACCTCCTTTCCCCCTTCCATTCACTACAAAGCAGCGTCGCAGACCTAATCTCCATGTTAGGTTTCGCACAACGTTTTGATCTTGCCTCGTCTCCGCTAGGAAGACTATTTTCGAGCGGTGAGTCTGCACCATGCAGACTAAATCTTGAACTGTCCGGGCTCGCCCAATGCCTCGACAGTTCCAAGCTAGGATAGACATTAGGCCCGGCGGTACTCCTCGAGGGAGCCTGCCGATGTTGCCAAGTCATCTGTATTGCTGCCTTCATCCACCTTCTTCAAACGCTTACTGTCTCATGATGTTGAACTGTCCTCTTCCTTACTCTTTGACTCATCAACTTCCTTTGGGAGAGCTTCAGTATTTATATTTCCATCATCTTGCACAGGTGTATTCTCCAGTAGCAGGACCTGCTTGCTCTTCAGATTTGGTGACGTCACCTGTTCCAAAGCCAATCTCTTTTTTAGGATGTAGAGGGAGCAGAGTATTTAGCCACTTGTTTTGAAGGGCTAGTGGCTGTATCCATCATCTCCTCATCGTCACCCCCATCATGTGCAGCCATATCAGAGTCAGGTCGATAAGAACGACCACTCCATCCCCTTCCTCTTCCTTGGCCTCGCCCTCTTCTTCCGCCACCATTAAACCAGTTACCCGATCTTCTAAACTCAGGTGCTATCAAAGTATCAGGATACTGTATCGCTTCTGGAAGATGCACGCCATCACCATGCTCCTTTGTGACATGACCCACCAGACCACAAATCCCACAGAAGACCGACATCTTCTCATACATCAGCCGGAAAAACCACTTCTTTTTATTCAAAGTGGTGCTCACTACTTGCAGGAGAGGCTTACGAACATCAAGTTTCACCCTTACTCGAACACCATCACCACTCCCTTTTACTGACGCCTCATCGAATTTGATGACAGTTCCTGCTTTATGGACTAACTGAGTTGCAATACTCCCTGTTCTGATCTTCTCTTTCAGATCATGAATCTGGACCCAAGTGGGATAGGTTTCAAGAACCACGGATTCAATCTCTGACCAACCATCATATTCAGCAAGCAGCACAGGACATCCACGGAAAATCCATGGTCCTTCCTCCATAACTCGCTCCCAATCAGCAAGACAATTAAATTGTATTGAAAACAAATTATCTTTCATGGCCCTGAAATCTACCTACTTCGCACAATTCCATGCAGATCGCATGCTGCCAAACAAGGCACCATGGCTAAAGGATTTCTCTGTATTAACCCTAGCTAGGGCTAACCATCGGGCATCCGCTTCTAGCTCTTTGAGATCTTCCTCTAATTCGACATCCTCTTCCTCGTCCTTCCTGAGATCCAAACCCTCCAAAAGCATCTCAATATCATCCTTTGCCTCATCTTCCTGGCTTGCCGTGGATCCTTTAGGTTTCGCCGACTTCTGACTCTCCGTCACAGAGGCTGCGCTCGCCATGAGATCCAGTAAAATCACTCTTCGTCTTCACGTCAACTTGCAGAACAGCCGTAGATTGAATTTCTAACCGACTCCGGGACAAAATCAACCCAGATCGGAGAGGTAGTGTGAAACTCCAAGGCGTCGCCAAGGAGGAGAGAAACCCTAATTTTAGGGGCGGAAAAGTATGACTGGATTATTCTTGATTGCATAAATTTGGCAGTCAGTAGATTCATTGTGAAAGCCACAGAAAGAGGCCTACCCTTTTTCAATAGTTTGCGAGGGGCTGAGAAGTTAAAGTGGACGCTGGATTGCTAGAGTACCTTCGACGAGCTGAAGGAATATCTCCAAAAACCGCCCGCACTGATCAGCTCGAAAGAAGAGAGATAACTGTTGCTATACCTGGCAGCTTCACCGGTAGTGGTTAGCGCGGTGCTTGTGCAGGAAACCGAAGCGGGACAAAAGCCTGTGTACTTCGTCTCGGAAGCCCTACAAGGGGCGAAAACAAGATACATGGAAATGTAGAAGTTGGCATACGCCTTGGTGATGGCTTCGCACAAGCTTCAATACTATTTCCAAGCACACATGATAACAGTACCGTCGCAATACCCTATCGCCGAAGTACTTCATGGCAAGGAAATCATGGGCGCCTAAGCAAGTGGGCGGCGGAGTTGGCCCCTTTCGACCTCAACTACTTTGTTAGAACAAAGATCAAGTCCAAAGTCCTGATTGACTTCGTGTCCGAATAGACCCTGATGTTCGCCTCGGTGGCCGATCTGGTAGAATAATTTTGGGTAATGCACTCCGACGGGTCTTGGTCTCAGAAGGGGAGGGTACGGCGGCGATTATCGTCTCAGCGTCCAGAATGGCAATCTGTTATGCCGCCCGCTTGCAGTTCGAAACAACCAACAATGCTTCGGAATATAAAGCGGTACTCATGGGGCTACGAAACACAAGAGCCTTGGGAGTTAGGAGGCTGGTGATTCGAACTGACTCCAAGCGAGTGGCTGGCCAAGTGGAAAAGTATTTCGACGTAAATGACGAAAGCACGAAAAATACTTGCAGGCAGTCCGGGCGATGGAGAAAGGCTTCGCAGGTGTCACCGTCAAACATCTCACCCGCGGAAAGAATGGAGAAGCGGATGCACTGGCAAAAGCCGTGGCTAATGGAGGACCATATTCGCCTGACATCTTTTTCGAAGTCGTATACACGCCAAGTGTTAAAGAAGACCCGGAGGTCCTAGTCATAGACTCCGGGAGTTCTACCGAAGATGAAGTAGATTGGCGAACCCCGCTTGTTAAGCATCTAAGCGACATGTGGTTTTCGGAAGATGAAGCCGAAGCAAGTTCTTGCAGCCGAGAGCTGTGAAATACAAGTTGATATCGGGTCAGCTGTATAAATCTGTATTGGTACAGTCATTGCTTCGGTGCATCTCCACGACTGAAGGAGAAGAAATGGCGAAGCAAATACACCAGGGGCTATGTGGCGCTCACCAGGTGGCAAGAACTGTCGTGGCTAAAGTGTTTCATCAAGGCGTATACTGGCATACAGCGCGGCAAGTCTGCGTTGAACATGTCAAAAAGTGCGAAAGTTGCCAGTGGCATGGCTGAAGCCAAAGTGCCCCCAAGTATGACTTGTTGGCCATCGTCCCCATATGGCCGTTCGGCCATTGGGGTCTGGACATAATTGGTCCGTTCCCCACGGCCCAAACTGGCTATCGTTTCTCTATGGTCAATATGGAATACTTCTCAAGGTGGATCGAAGCCGAACCACTCGCCCCAATCACTTCGGCGGCAGTCCAGAAGATTGTATGGAAAAATATCGTTTGTCAATTCGGTGTGCCGAAGGAGTTCATCACAGATAATGGAAAACAGTTCAACTCCAAAAAATTCAAGGAAATGTGCAAGGGGCTAAACCTGCAAATCAGGTTCGCCTTGGTGGCTAACCCGAAGTCCAACGGAACAGTCAAAAGAGCTAATTGAAAAATCTTTGTGGCTCTCAAGAAGAGGCTGGAGGGGGACACAAAGGGAAAATGGCCTGAGGAGATGCTTTCAGTCCTATGGGCTCTCCGAACCACGCCTACAAGACCAGCCAACTTTAGCCCATTTATGCTCCTATATGACGATGAAGCAATGACCCCAAGGGAGCTAGGGGAAAACTCTCCAAGAGTAATTTTTGATGAGGGTCAAGAAGGGTGGGAAGTATCGCTAGAACTCCTAGAAGAAGTATGAGTCGAAACCCTCGGCCACATGAAAAGTACGCACAAGCCATTTCAGCAACCTACAACACGTGGATTCAACCTAAGGAGTTACTGCCTAGCAATCTCGTTTGGAAGAAGGCAAACCCGATTTCGGTGGGAAAGCTGGAGTCGAAATGGAAAGTCCGTACCTAATCACACACAGATCTAGGATGGGGTCGTTTGGGCTAGCAACATTGGTGGGCGAAGAGCTCGACCACTCCAAGAATGTCGCCTCCCTCAAACGATTCTATGTGTAAATCATGGGTGGCACCCTCTTCGCTATATGTACAAAGTATTATGTAAGCCTTCAGAACAAAAATAAAAAAGAGGAAAATGAAAAAGAAAAAATATGTAGGGTTATTATCCATAATGGTGGAGGCCCGAACCAGTATAAAATTATGCTTGTTGATTGGTTGTTGAGAAAAACCCGAAGCCTCTTGGCATCGACGATAGTCACAGTCATAATCTTCAAGCGTTCGCTCAGGATGCTTACACATCCACTTCACCACGCTAAGCACTAGTAATGGCGCCCGCTCACAACCATTTCCCGATGTTGGTAAATATCCGCGTATCTGATCTTGTAGAAATTCTTGTTCGCTAGTACCTTCCCGATGTTGGTCGAACACATGTCTTTCGACAAAAACCCTACAAAAGGGACTAGCAAAGTGCGTATATCTCAAAACAAAGTGTTCTCGGGCGAAACAAGTGCATGTGTAACACGCGTATATATTTAGTAAAAATATAAGTTGGCACTAGGTACCAACCCAAAATTACAAGACTTCAGCCGCTTTTTCTCCTAAAAACTAAGCCAAAAGCAGGGGCAAAGAGCCTCACACCTTAGGGTGATCCTCGGCAGCTTCGTCCGTGGGGGTGTCATGGCCCGCTTCGCTTGTCCCAGCCCCGCCCACAGTTAGCATGTTGTGGCAGCCTGCAGTTCTTTGGCTTCAGCCTTCGCTTGCTTCTCTAGTTGGGCCCGAAGGCACTCCCAAGTGACCTCACCACCTTGGGCAACCCATAACAGTCAGCAAAAGGCAGACAGTTTGGTCCGAACGGTGTCGATATCATCTGGGAGTTTGCCCTTGAGCATTTGAGGGAATTCATCAACGTGCACGGAGCCATTCGCCCGAAGCAGACCAAGAACAAGCCCAGTGGCAACTCACGTGCAGCCATCATCATAGATGCCAGTTGGTGGTGGCCGCTATTAAATGCTAAATTTAAGCCATCAATACCTGCATAAATATGAAGATATAAAACAACCAATATAGTGGTAGGGTTTAATTCTAATGATTTTCATAATGTTGGTGTATATTTGGATGCAGGTAGTAGACCATCAATGTTGAGACGAAATATACATAAAGAAGGAGGAGAATCAAGCTCATATCCAAGCTTATGGAGTCTTGGGCCCATAAACCTAATGAAACACCTGCAGTTGGGCCCATTCACCTTACAAGCAAACTGAGAGACTCCTTGCCAGAGCCTAGGAGGAAGTGCTAGGCCAAGGAGGCTGGCTAGGGTTCGGCCGAACCCTAAGTTCGGTCGAACCAGGCCTAGTCGAGCCCAGCCACAACCGCCTTCAGGTTGTTACTACCGACTTCTCTATAGCGGTTGTGACCGGTATTGGTGCTTACAACCGTCATAGCTCAATTATAAAAGGAGCTCTAGTCCTTCATTTCAACACACACCAAGTTTGAGCTGAATTACAAGAGGCTCTTTGTATTCTTTTTGTATACTTAGAATAGGGAGAGAGTGAGGGAGAAAGATTGGAGGAATTCTGGAGTTGTTGGTATTTTCCTCTACTTCCTTTTGTACCTTGTCAATTACTTTGATATAATAGATATTATCTTATTTAAGTAATTGAGATTTAACTTGTGAAGTATACCTCTTAGTTAGTTCTTATTAGCGTACTAGAATATTGTTCACTAGAAATATTGTTTGCTTTAGTGTTTGATCAACATTAAAGTAGTATTTAATAGTGTAGACATGGTGTCTATTTTGTTGAATGCTTGTATTTGCTGCGTATCCTATAGTTCGTTAGAGGCTGGTGTAGAGGTGGTGATAGCCCTCGAGTTCTAGTAGCAGTGAGCAAGCCAGTGCCTGAAGTATTGCCATAGGATTAAAATTAAGCTTTCTAAACAACTCTGTGCTTCACTCGAAAATCCTCTCTACCCTTTGCCTATCTTAACTTGTGTCATTGGATGAACCTGACGAAGAGCTGAAACACACTCATTCCCTATGAAAATTCGATACCTTGGAACATTCTCGGGTGAAGTGCTACAGTGATATATCCGTGCACTTGTAGATTTTATGTGTGAACGTAAAAAATACCAACACTTGGTTCGTCATGGTGATGGCTTGACCTTAAGCTTGATCCTCTCTTGAATATGCCTGAAATTCATTTCTTCATGGCTGCAACAAATGAGTAAGAGTGGAAGACAAACTCGAGCGGGGTTTAAGCTAGTGAGACAAAACTCGAATGTACCTGTTGGTTAATCTTGCCCCGAACTAAAGCAACTTGCAAATGCTAAAGATTGAAACAAAATGCAGGAATCAACTTTGAAACAAACACTTCAAAGCTTGAGATGGATTTTGAGAGCAACAGCTTGTGAAAGGGAGTGGAAAATGTGTTGATTTGGAGCGGCTCCTCACTCCCGGCCATCCTCTACTTATAGAGGACCCCCAATGGCTATATTTGAAAAGTGGGGCCCACCAGCTGTTGACCAAAGAGGCACAAGGCCATCAGCAACTTTCCTGGGTTGGCCGACCCATGGGGTCGGTCGACCCATTGTGGGTCCCACTGACCCCCATTTATAGCCGTTGGATTCCACTTTATTTTTATTTTTGCTCAAAAATTTATTTTATAAATTTTTGACTCAAAATTTACTTCCACTTTATTTCAAAAATTTTAAAATGCAGGATTTTGAAAAGGTAGACAAGCTCTAATGCAAGAGTTAAATTTGAACAAAATTAAACATGAGATACATACAAATTTACCTGTTGGTGAGGTCGACATCATTTTAAGTCCGACAAGCAAGACCGTACCTCCGTCGTGTTTATCTCGATGATGAGGCACCCTATCTCGGAGGTGTGGGACCGGGTGACTTTTCCTTCACGCATCACACCTTCTTTACTTTTGGTGTGGTCCGTGGCTTCTTGGGTGCTGGGGTTACAGGCTTTCTAGCCTATAATCCTGGCTTCACTGATGCCGTCTTAGGATCTTGACATGGCCTTGTGATCCCTTCCTGTTCCAGGGAGTTCATCATGAAGGCGATGGGGCTATCCGTCTTTGGGGGTTTTACTTCGACCTCTCTGATATTCTACGGGTTCAGCCCGTACTTGATCTTGACCATGGAACATTGCTCCATTCTTGGCTGAAACTCGAACGTCTCCTTTCCATTGATGTGGAGCCGGATTTCTCCAGCTCCCACATCAATGTTCGCCTCCACGGTACTCAGGAACAGATGCCCTAGGATGAGCGGTGTCTCCTTGTTGGTGTCCATGTCCAACACCACGAAGTCAACAAGGATGAAGAAATCCCGGGTTTTCACCGAAATATCATCAGCGATACCCATCGGATAGCGGACTGAGGAGTCTGCTAGTTGGAGCCGCATCAGTGTCGGTGACAACACCGTGAAGTTCAATCTGTCAAAGACCTCCTTGGGCATGACGCTGATGCTTACCCCAAGGTCGCACAGGGCTTGGTCGAAGTATTGCGTCCCGATCGAGCAAGCGATCGTGGGATACCCCAGATCCTTTTTCCTCTCAGCATTGCTACACTCCTCTGTCAATTTCACCACTTCCGTGATGGGCATCGGTCGTTTGTTGTTCAGGATGTCCTTGAGATAGCGAGCATATGTTGGTACTTGCATTGCATCAAGCAGGGGGGCATTGATGTGGATTTTCTGTATAACTACAAAGCGAGCGAACAGTTCATCCACGGATGGCTTCCTGCTGCGCTAGGGGAATGGCAACATGTTGGTGTCTTCCCATGTTGCACAATTTCTTTATCTCTAGTTATGTTAGATGGTGTAGTGTCCTTGCCCTCCTTGCTTGTTCCTGCAATGTAAGGATACATCGGGTCGTGAATGGATTTTCCTCCCCTCGTGGTCACCGCTTTAACATTTTCTAGAGAGGGTTCAGGTTGTCCCGGAATCCTCCTTGATTCAGCAGCAGGAACTAGAGCAGCCAACTAGGCTAACTGGGTTTCTAGCATTTTGTTAAATCTCAATTTGTTTTGAAAAGCAGAGGTGAATCCATCTAACTTGACATTTATATTCTCTAAAGTCTTGTCATTAGCAACTACTTTCATAGATAAAGCATTATTTATTTTAGCTTGGCCAAAGACAAGCTCTTTAAAGGAGGGTTGTTATTATTGAAATTACCATTGTTACCTCCTAGGTAGAAAGGGTGAGGCTAGATCCACCCTTGACCTCCTCGTGGACAGTACCCGTTGTTGTTGTTGTTCATGAACATCAGTTCTTCACGGGTCTCTGGACATTCCGTGCCGGAGTGATCGGTATTACCACAGACTTCACACGGCATGTGAGAGTCTAGGGCTTTAATGATACCCTGCCTTGTGTCCTTCTCCTGATCGTCCAAGCGTTTCATCAGGCGGTCCAACTTGGCGGCAAGCATCTCCGTTTCCTTAACGGTGTGCATGCCCCTTTGATGAGTTTGGAGTCGTTCTTCGATCTATCCCATGTTGCAGACCATCTTCTCAATTAGATTAGTTGCTTCGCTAACGGTCTTCGAGAAGAAAGCTCCTCCAGCAGCAACATCCAAATGGTCACGTGAGGAGGGAGTCAATCCATTGTAAAAACTCTACAGGATTAGCCACTCGTCCATCCCATGATGAGGATAGGCGGCGGCATATTCCTGTAGCCTATCCCGAGCTTCTGGAATTATCTCATCTCTCATCTGTGTGAAGCTGGATATCCTTCCATGAAGGGCATTAGTTTTGCCCATCGGGAGGAATTTTGAAAGAAAGTTGTTGAGCATTTGTTCCATGTGTCGATCATTGCACGGTTCCCATAGAACCAGTATTTCACTCTCCCAAGAAGAGAAAACGGAAACAGGTGGAGCCGAATAGCATCTTAGCTGACTCCCTTGATGGTATATGTGCTACAGATCTCCAGGAACTGTTGCAGATGATCACTTGCATCCTCATTTGGCTTGCCACAGAACGGGCTAGCCTGCGCTATGGTGACCAGGCTGGCATTGAGATTGATGTTCACATCTCCGACGTCGTTGATTCTGGGCCTGATAGGCAGCGGAGGGAGTGTCGAACTCTTGGATTGTCTTATCATCCATTGTCGTGAAAACTAGAGGCGCGGAAATGACAGGTCCAGTTGCTGTCATAGTCACTTGAGGGGGGATTACACGGGGTCTAATGCTCCTCAAAAGTGCTTTAGGATTTTATTTGAAATTTGTTGGCAAATTAAAACCGGTCATGCACTACCCTGTTTTCACATAAAAGCGAAAATGACCAAGGTTAGCCTGCAAAGGATAGTGATCATACATAGGTGTTGACGATGAAATTTGGCAAGCTTGTGAATCGGAAATAAGATCCAATCTGAAGCGGATTCGAAGATATGCAGAGATCTCGGAAACAGATGGCGCATCGGCTGCAGACCGTATCGGCTGGAAACCGAGTCCGATTTGGATAGCTGATATGACCGATATCGCATGTGGAGTTGATATCGGATTCGACAGTGAGTTTGCGACAATGTTGCCAGGCAAGGATGGAGTCCAAAATTGGAAAATGTATGTATTAATTAGGAATATATGTATTTTCCTTATAGATATTGTCGGTAAGAGTCCGCCTAAGGGACTTGTTCGCTAGTTGGATTTGTATTAGGTTAATATGAGTCGTGTTCGTGATGGACAATGTTTGTATTTTTGGGTATAAATATAGACCCAAGGTCTTGTAAATAAACAACAATCAAGTTCAATCAATCTCGGCACATCGCCAACCTTTTATTTTCTACTGTCAACAAGTTCATGCTTTCGAGTCGAGCTGCATCAGTTTGATCTTCGACGAAGAGGTAGGTCTTGTATGGCGGTTTGCATTATCGAAATTAGTGCTTACATCTTTATGACACTCTAATTCTATCTTGAGAATCTCCGAGTTATCATATAATTTAGATTGACAATGCAATCTATTCGTATCGGCCAATTTCTATCTAGGGTTTCGCTGGTAACGACGAGATTATCTTGTTGGTTTAAATTATATAATATATCCACCATCCCAAAAAGGCAACCATCAGCTTGATTTTCTAGATATTATGCTTCTTTTCATACTTAGTGCTGCATCAGTTAAGTTTGATCTACTAAGTCGTGTTCTGAATCATGATCTCTAGCTTGCTTTATGGTTGTTAATAAGGATAGTATCGGGGTTTCAGCCGATCTTATCTGATATAGATGTTTTACATAGTTTTATACTTTGTTTAATGTTCTATATCTGCCCCTTATATCAGGATCTAATCTAATACAAATATATTGAGCTTAATATCATTCTAATTGATAAAAGTTGAATATATTTGTTGCAAGAGAATATCCTAGTATAAGGTTGTATCGGAGCTATAGCCGATACACGCTTAAATCTAGACATCGGCCATGACATGAGTCCATGTAATCATTATTTCATGTTATTTTGGACTTGGGCAATTTATACTATCTCGGTTCAGTCCGATCTATCCCAATTGCTTATTTCTAAAGTAATATTGACTTATAGATTACATGACACTGATCTTTTCAGCCGATGTACTAGTTTTAGGGTTAGTTTTATCATGGATAAACACCTTACAGCCAATTCATGCTTTATTGCATCGGCTAGGTTACATCACGATACGATATCGGCTAGCTGGCCGATGGACTATCGTCTACTAATAAATTTGCATGTTTTTTCTTGTTGATTGCAGGATCAAATCAACTAGCACGCCCTTCGAACCTAAAAATAACTTTTGGACATGCACTAGAGTAAAGCAAATCTCTCAGGCCAGTGTGTGTTTTTTGCATCAAAACGCTTTTGGCACGCCCAGTGGGACCATTGAGTCATCATGACGCCCAACATAACTGAAGTCTCAGAGGACAATATGCTACCAGTCACGATCGAGCAGCTGAATGAAGAGCAGAGAGAAGAGATGAAGAAATTGCTAGATCAACTCCAAGATCGGTATCTGCATTCACTCACGGTAACCCGATAGGGCACGGTTATCCAGAGGACCAAAGTGGAGTTGCGGCCGATCGTGAAATCAGACCCAAGTACATTCGGAGCAAGCGAAGATAAATGCAAGGAACCCAAGACCGAATCAGACAGCGAAGAACTTCACACTTTACAGGATCACATTGATTCGGCAGTACATCATGCCCTCATCAATCAATCCGGAGTACTCGTGAATACATTGACAAATATGATTAAGTCAGTAGTCGATGGAACTATAGCCGAAGAAAAGGCAAAAGGACCAATATATCTACCAGGTGACACGTTTCCAGGCTACAGGGCTGCGAAGACCGAAATTGGCTGGAAACAACAAACGTTTCAAACCCAGGCTCAATCGGCTCCCTTGTCCAGCTCAAATATCCCAACAATACTGATAGAGAATAACAGATCGCTGGGGGGCAGACTTCAAATCAGTTGACACCAGAACAGCTGATGAACATACTCAATGCAAAGCCGCCAGTAGTCGATTCTACATATCATATTCCTTCGGTTCCACAACAGCCGATTGGAATCTCTCAGCCGATAGGCCAACAATATAACCCAGAACCACTTCCTTATGTGTCATCTCAAGGTCTATCAGCTAATCTTAACCAGCATTATCAACCTCATTCTCCACAGCCTCAACCGACGCAGTACGACCAATATGATCAGATTCAACAGCAATACGGTGGAACATCACAGCAGCCGTGGGCTGATATGATTGCCGACGTGATGAGGGAGCAATTTGGACTCAAGCCTAAGGACAATGGCAACATGTATCGACATCCGTATCCAGAATACTTTGATCGAGTACCATTGCCAAACTGATACAAGGTGCCAGATTTCTCCAAGTTCTCAGGGCAAGATAATATATCAACCTATGAGCATGTTAGCCGATTCTTAGCTCATGTGGGGAGGCATCGGCTACAGAAGCCCTCAGAATCAGGCTATTTCCACTATCTTTATCTGGATCGGCATTTACTTGGTTTTCATCCCTCCTTACAATTCCATTAGGAGTTGGGCCGATCTACAGAAACAATTCCATAAATATTTCTTCAGTGGCATTCAAGAGATGAAGTTGTCAGACCTCACAGCAATCAGACAAAAATCAGATGAAACTGTACCAGATTATATCCAGAGATTTAGAGATGTGAGGAACATATGTTATAGTTTGGCCCTAACAGATTCACAATTAGCCGATCTAGCTTTTCAGGGATTATTGGCGCCGATAAGGGAGAGGTTTTCAGCTCAAGACTTTGAGAGTTTAGCTCACTTAGCTCAGAAGATATCGGCTCATGAAACAAGATTCCAAGAAGCTAGAAAATTTGTCAAATAGGCCAACAATATCAACAATATCTACAGCTACGAATCCAACTCCGAAGATGATGATCCAGAGGTTAATGCAGCCGAGTGGGCAAGAAACAAGAAGATAGTAGTGTGCCAATGGGTCAAGAATTTGGGGAAGGAAGAAATGTTTGATTTTGATATTACTAAAGCTGACAAGATATTTGATCTTCTTCTTCCAGAAAAACAGATACAATTGCCGGCAGGACATGTGATTCCATCGGCTGAGGAGTTGAAGAGGAGGAAATATTGCAAGTGGCATAATATAGGATCTCACAGCACCAATGATTGCAAGATTTTCAGACAATAGATCCAATCGGCTATAGAACAAGGAAAGATCAAGATTGATGAATCCAAGAGGCCGATGAAGATAGATGGACATCCTTTTCCAGTAAACATGGTTCACTCTGGATTTAGCAGAAGCCAGGCCGATGGTAGTAAAAATTATGTCAAAAATATTAAATCGGCTGGTATGATCAACAAGTATCAGAAAAGGCGTCAAAGGGAAGAGGAGTCACATTATCATGATGATGAAAGATATTTTGATCCACATTGGAGTTGCGAATTTTTTGGATTCTGTTGGAATGAAGGCATGAGGTTACCATCCATTGAAGATTGTCCTAGTTGTGGTGATTCTGATGTTCAATATGTTCAAAGACCAAGCCGACAGAATATGGATGTGCATCGGCCAGTTCAGAAAAGATTATCAGTTCATGAGAGACTTGGGCCGATCCAACAAGACCATGACGAAGATGATTCAAGGAGATAAACCAAATATGTGCAACCACAATGGTATCGTTCTGGAATTTTTACCAAGAATCAAAAAAGGCGTGTCCAAAGGATGGGAAATAGGGAACAATTCCAGGAAGTTGAAGGCGAAATTGAGCATCGGCTAAGGCGTACAAAGAAAGTTTGGCGCGTGAAGAGCAAAGTGGTGTCAGCTGATGAGGTTCAAGCCGATCGAAACAAAAATCTTCAGAACAAGGAAAAAGAGGTGATATCATCTTCAATAAACATGGTTTCCATGCTACCAGCTGAGTATGCAGTCGAACAGGTGGTCGAGCAAGTAGATGAATCACCATCGGCTAAGTTGATATTGTCTCCACAGTAAGCCGTATTCGAGTAACCTGAAGGAACTGATCATCGGCATCTCAAGCCGTTATATGTCAAGGGGTTTGTTAATGGGAAGCCGATGTCAAAGATGTTGGTTGATGGAGGAGCAGTTGTCAATTTGATGCCATATTCAACTTTCAGAAAACTTGGGAAGAGTTCAGAAGATTTGATCAAGACTAACATGATTCTGAAGAATTTTGGCGGGAATCCATCTGAGACCAAGGGAGTTTTGAATGTGGACTTGACCATTGGAAGCAAGACAATTCCTACTACATTATTTGGTATTGATGGGAAGGGGTTCCTACAGTCTGTTGGTGGGAAGAGATTGGATCCATGCTAACTGTTGTATTACTTCGACTATGCATCAGAGCCTAATTCAATGGCAAGGAGACCAAATTGAAACCGTGCCAGCCGACAGGTCAGTCAATGTAACTAGTGTCGATTTATCTGTTTGGGAGATGGAGGGAATTGATTGCTTATCTGGAAAAGTTTGGCAAGGAGATTACTTAAAAGTTTCTGATTATGATATACAACCAACAGGAGATGGAGAGCCCCAATTGTTATTTTGAGAGCGGCCGTGGAGGGTTCCAATTTCTATACAAAGGTTACTGTAGATGATCTCGACGGCAAGCTTGGTCAAGGGTTTGTGTCGGCCGATGAACAGGAAGAATTTGATATTGGACCAGGTGATAGGCCTAGGCCGACATATATTAGTAAATGTTTGACAAAGGAATTTAAATGTAAATGAATATCACTTTTGAAAGAATATAGAGATTGTTTTGCCTGGGAATACTATGAAATGCCAGGACTTAGCCGATCGATTGTCGAACATCGGCTCCCTATCAAACCAGGCTATCGGCCATACAAGCAACCTCCAAGACGTTGTAAAGCTGAAATGTATGATGCTATCAAGGCTGAAATTACAAGACTCTATGATGCCAATTTCATCAGACCATGTGATATGCTGAGTGGATTTCAAATATAGTACCAGTGATCAAGAAGAACAACAAACTCAGAGTTTGTATTGATTTTCGAGATTTAAACAAAACTACACCAAAAGATGAGTACCCAACGCTGATTGCCGATCAATTGGTTGATGCATCATCTGGACATAAGATTATCAGCTTTATGGATGGCAATGCAGGATATAACCAGATTTTTATAGCTGAAGAGGATATTCACAAGACTGCTTTTAGATGTCCTGGTGCAATCGGCTTGTATGAGTGGGTTGTCATGACTTTTGGGTTGAGAAGTGCTAGTGCTACATATCAAAGGGCAATGAATTACATATTTCATGATCTTATCGGCTTGTTGGTTGAAATTTATATCGATGATGTGGTGGTCAAGTCTAAGGAAATTGATTAGCATATAGCCGATTTGAGGAAAGTTTTAGAAAGAGCAAGGAAATATGGGTTGAAGATGAATCCAACAAAATGTGCTTTTGGGGTATCAGCTGGACAGTTCCTTAGATTTTTGGTGCATGAGAGAGGGATTGAAATACCTCAGAGGAGTATTGAAGCTATCAAAGGTATTAAACCTCCAGAAGACAAGTCCAAATTGCAGTCATTGATTGGCAAGATTAATTTTGTTCGGCGTTTTATATCAAACTTATCTGGCCGAATAGAACCATTTACACCATTACTGCGGTTGAAAGCCGATCAAGAGTTTGTCTGGAGACAAAAATAGCAAAAAGCATTGGATGATATCAAGGAATATTTGAGTACTCCTCCAGTTCTCATACCACCACAAAAGGGCTTCCTTTTAAGTTATATTTATCAGCCGATCAAAACTCTATCGGCTCAGTTTTGATCAAAGAGGTTGAAGGTAAAGAAAGAGTTATATTCTATCTCAGTAGAAGACTTCTGGATGCTGAAACAAGATATTCACCCGTGGAGAAATTATGTCTGTGCTTATATTTTTCTTGTACAAAGTTGAGATATTATTTACTTTCCAATGAGTGCACTATAGTATGTAAGGCCGATGTAGTACGTTACATGCTATCGGCTCTAGTTCTAAAGGGAAGGATTGGGAAGTGGATTTTTGCTCTGACAGAGTTTGATTTGAGATATGAATCGACTAAGGCAGTTAAAGGGCAGGCTATTGATCATGTTGACATTATGCCTTGGACTTTGTTCTTTGATGGATCAGCTTGCACTCATGGATGTGATATCGGCTTAGTGATCATATCGCCTAGGGGGGCAAGTTTTCAGTTTGCTTTCACTATCAAACCTTATTGTACAAATAATCAAGCTGAATATGAAGCTATCTTGAAAGGGTTGCAATTGTTGAAAGAGGTCGAAGCCGATGTTGTTGAAATCATGGGTGATTCATTGTTGGTGATAAGTCAACTATCTGGGGAGTATGAGTGCAAAAATGATGTCTTGATGATTTATAATGAAAAATGTCAAGAGTTCATGAAAACCTTCAAGATTGTTACTTTAAGGCATATCCCTAGGGAGCAAAACGTTGAAGCCAATGATCTAGCTCAAGATGCATCAGGCTACAAGCCGATGTTACAGGGTGTTGAAGTAGAAGTTGCATGTCTACCAGCCGATGATGGGAGGTTTGAGATATTTGAGTATTTAAAGAATCCTTCTAAATCGGTTTCCAGGAAATTAAGATGTAAACCTCTTAAGTATGTTTTGTTGGATGATACATTGTACTATCAGACTATTGATGGAGTTTTGTTGAAATGCTTGAGTCTGGATGAAGCAAAGGTAGTCATGTGTGAGGTACATGAGGGTATATGTGGAACTCATCAATCGGCTCATAAG
The DNA here is from genome assembly GCA_000573905.2 of Oryza punctata. Taxonomy (NCBI): domain Eukaryota; kingdom Viridiplantae; phylum Streptophyta; class Magnoliopsida; order Poales; family Poaceae; genus Oryza; species Oryza punctata. The sequence goes on along the minus strand of CM002493.2, from coordinate 18,781,883 downwards.
ATGAAGTGGCTGATTCGAAGAGTTGGGTATTTTTGGCCGACAATGCTGGAAGATTGTTTCAGATATTACAAAGGATGTCAAGATTGTCAAAAGTTTGAAGCAATTCAAAGAGCACCAGCATCGGCTATGAACCCAATTATTAAGCCATGGCCGTTCAGAGGTTGGGGTATTGATATGATCGGCCAGATCAATCCACCATCAAGTAAAGGACATAAATTCATATTGGTTGCTACTGAGTGGGTTGAGGCTTTTCATTTGAAGAAAGATGATTCTAAATATGCCATAGAGTTTGTTAAGGAGCATATCATTTACAGGTTTGGATTGCCACAGACGATTACAACTGATCAGGGTTCTCTTTTTGTGTCCGATGAGTTTGTTCAGTTTGCCAATAGTATGGGGATCAAATTGTTAAATTCTTCACCATATTATGCACAAGTTAATGGGCAGGCTGAAGCATCTAACAAGAGCTTGATCAAGTTGGTCAAAAGGAAGATTGTATAATATCCTAAGAAATGGCATACTGTATTGGCAGAAGCATTATGGTCCTATCGGATGGCTTGTCACGGTGCAATTCAAGTTCCTCCATATCAATTGGTTTATGGGCATGAAGCTGTGTTACCATGGGAAACTAACATCGGCTCCAGAAGGATTTGTTTACAGGATGAGTGGACAGCCGATGATTATCATAATTTGATGGTTGATGAGTCGGAAGATTTGGTTCAATCTAGATTTCGTGCTCTTGAAAAGGTCAGAAAGGACAAAGAGAGAATTGCCAGGCATTATAATAAAAGATTATGCCAAAGTCTTTTGAGGAGGATGAACTTGTTTGGAAATTGGTGTTGCCGATATGAGCAAGAGATAGCAAATTTGGAAAGTGGTCACCGAATTGGGAAGGACCTTTTCGGATACATACGGGTGTTTCTAAAGGGGCCTACATGTTGAAAGGACTTGATGGCAAAGTTTTTGGACGAACTCTTAATGGGTAATATTTGAAGAAATACTACCCAAGTGTTTGGATTGATTCATAATCGGCTGAGCTATGCCGATGTATGAGTTATAGCCGATGTGGTTGCATCGCCTTTAGATGGCCAATATTTTTATCGTCCTTAGACATATAAGTTTGCAGCATTGTGTTCCCTACTACAAACTTGGGAGGCATGGAGGATAAAAGATGGAAATTTTTGAAATTTTTTTGAGCACAATCATACAAGGCAAGATTGACCAATTTGGCCGATATCAATATTTATACTTAAGTATAAATCGGCTCGATGGCCGATATCAATATGTTACAGCAAAAATATTGTTTGAGGATTGTTTAACTATTACATCATGCTAGATATCTCTGGATAGCCGATATAGCTCTTTGCCTAATCTGTTCTACTTCGTCAATGGCTTGAGCATCGGCTGCATCTGTACCAGGGATCGGCTTGAGGGATTTGCTCAAGGAGGATAGATGCTTCACAGATTTCTTTAACTTCGATTTTTGAGCTTCAATGGCTTTAGGCAGATCGGCTAGTTTCTGCTCTTCAGATATTATCTCAGCCCTGCAAGCTTCAAATTGTGCCAGCAGATCGGCTTCTTTCTTCTTCAATGCTTCAATTTTTTGTTGAGTTGAACCTGGGCCAGCTTCTAGTTCATCCAGCTTAATCCTCTCATCATTAACTTGTTGTCGGCTGGATTGGATGTTAGCTTCGAGAGCAGAGCGCTCTAGTTGATCAGCAATTCTTTGTCTTGCTTTTTCTAGTTTGAAGCGATGTTGTCCGAGAATGATTGCTGGAGAGATCATCTCAATGAGTTCATCAGGAATTTGATCTTGAATTTCTTCAAACCTCACCTTGATCGGCCCACAGTTCACAACCAGCGCGTCTAGAGAAGCATTGAGCCGATCTGCAATATCGGCTAATTTCCTCTTTAAGTCTTCTGATATGGGAGAAATTGCTTTGTTGGTTGTTTCTTCCTCTTCCTCATCCAAAAAATGCTTAACACAAATGAGAACATGTCGGCTAAGAGCAGAGAGCAGAGAAAATACTATTAGATGATAATATTAAATATCAGCCGATAAACACAAATCTAGAAATATACTTACAGGAACCTGAGGAGTTGGAGCTGTGGCAGCAATCTCTTCGTCATGTCGGCTTGCTGTGGCCGATGGAGTGTGCACACTTGAAATTTGATGAGGAGATGAGGGTTGAGGAGGCTGAAATAATACCAAGTGTTGATCAGTATCGGCTGGAAATAAAGTTAAATTTGAGATAAGTAAGATTTATCGATGCTGGTGGTGGAGTTGGTTTTCTTCCTGGCAGCAATATGTTTCTTTTGGCTGGAAGAGATGATTGAGTCAGAACATATATGAATCATAATAAAAACAGAAGATGACTGTTAGAATGTTCTTACCTGTGCTTTCTGAAGTCGTTTTGGAGGACTTGGAGTCTTGATAGCTTTAGATTGGACTGCAGGAGGGGTATCGGCTTTAGGTGTTGCAACCTCGGCCGTTTCGCTGATCTGAGCAGCAGCTTCATTTATGGCCTCTTCCGTATCAATCTCCTTCAGAATTTCGTCCACCTCTTGGTCCAAAGGGATTTCTACATCGGTTGCCTTCTTCTGCTTTTGATTGGTTTCTTTAAAAGGGATGGCTTGATGGCAGCTTGTTTGGTCCTCTTGCGTTTATCACCAACTTGCATCGGCTCTCTGAGTTGACCTTGGAGTAGGGTAGTTGTCTTCGGAGCGTTGAAGCCGATGATCGAAGGAGCTGGGCCACAGCTGTTAGGGAGTTTAGCTGTAGCATACTCTATCGCCTTTCCACTTCGGCTGATAAGTGGAGGAGGAGAATCTGATATCTGCGAAGGAAGATGAGAAATATTGAGTATTAAGAAATTGATGGAATAAAAATACAGGATACAAAGAGAGGTAACTTGAGGGACCAAATCTGGGAGAATTTTGGTGAGGTATGCTTCGGCCGAGAGATGGAATATATGAGTTTTCATTTCGAACCACCATCTATCAAATAGTATGCTCCTCATCAGGGTGATGTTAAATCTATCTATGCTGCCAAGTGGGGGACCAGGGATGTTGAGCAGCTTGTCCATCATTAAAGCTGATACTATATCTCCCCTGGTTTGGATCTTGTCAGAGTAATACAAGCTGATGGACAGTTGTCCCATGCCAAGCTGTCTTGCTGCCACCATTGGATGATAAAATTCATAAGACGGCTGGACATTTCTGTCTTGAGATATGTCAGTTGGGAGTATGCATGGAGAGATTGCGGCAGTTAGGACCTCTCTGGGTTTTTCAAATCTCTCATCATTTATCTCATCCAATCTGAAATCGGCTGGCAGTTCATACTTATCAAAGGACTCATAAGCAAACCAGATTCAGCTATCTCTAGGAAATCCATCATAAAAATTGCCGAACCAGTTCTGGAAGTGCTCAGCTGATGGTCCAGAACCAGCATAACCAGTGGCTGCTTCACCAAAAGATATGCATCTGCGCACTGGGCTTGATTCATCATCACTACCAGGATCGGCTAAAGATTGGAATTCTACCTCAAGAAGTGATGGTCTTAATGCGACTTTCAGAGTAAGCAGGATAAGCCAAAGTTGAGCGAACCACCATGGGCCACCGGTGCTAACATTTGAATCCAAAATTAATTTAGCCGATGACTGGCTTAAAGTTTGGTATACTGCACCAAGTAGATATTTGCCCAAAGGAAATTATTTCTTTGCTACAATGGCTTCGGCTAAGTGTTGCCAATTGGCTATTGGGCCATAGGTGGAGCCACAGAACAAGAACTTATCCATCCACATCATCAGAAAGGCAGTGTGTTCCCTAGCCCATACAGGGCCTGTTCCTATATTTTCTGAAATAAAACCAAACCAGCCCTCGATGTTTTTGGTTTTGAACTTGTAAGTACATTTTGTCTTCACGCTAATGGGGTTAGCCGATGTGGTGACAACTAGACCAGTGATCATGATTATGTCCAGCAGAGTGGGGATCATCGGCCAGTGGTTGAACAGAAAGGCATTTAGGGTGTCTGACCAAAAGTATGCAGCCGAAGACAACATCGGCTAATCCTTCTTCATGTCGGCAATGGACAGAGATAGACATTGGGCTATTCCCATTTCATCCCAATGGTCTTGTTTGCTACCAGCGATCCTCTTGTACCAGTTTGTCCATCCATCTACTTGGGAGGGCCAAGATCTAAAAGTTGCTGCCCAATGGGCGAGAGATGGATTTGACTGCCTAAAGGGAACCCTCTCTGTTTCTGCGTTGATGATAAAAGTGGGATCTGTCGCCTATTTGGCCCAAATAGAAGTGATTGGGATCGTTGAGTCTTGGGATAGCAATTTGATGGACTAGATGCTACAAATTGAAAAAACAAAGAATTGAGGACGGAAGAACGAACGAAAAATGCAAGGTAAATTTTGAGCCGACGGGGACTTACCTCAGGAAACTCCTTTGATGTGGTGCTTGATGGGCTTGATGATGCCGCCATTGGCGCGTGAAGATCGTCGCCGGGAGTGGATTCGCTGTCGCGGTTGCCGGAGGAGAGGAAGACAATCGCCGGGGATTTGCGGAGGAGTTTGGTGGCTTGAGCGGTGAAAACGGAGTTAACGCCGTGTAATCTCTGGAAAGGCGTTTGGTATTTTTGAAATTAGGTGCGTACCGGTCATAGAGGAAAACCTACATTTTTGCGGTTATGAGGAGATAATTCCGTTGCATTATATAATACTTCGGAATTGGGGGGCATGTGTTGACGATGAAATTTGGCAAGCTTGTGAATCGGAAACAAGATCCAATCTGAAGCGGATTCGAAGATATGCAGAGATCTCGGAAACAGATGGCGCATCGGCTAGAAACCGAGTCCGATTTGGATAGCTGATATGGCCGATATCGCATGTGGAGTTGATATCGGATTCGACAGAGAGTTCGCGACAACGTTGCCAGGTAAGGATGGAGTCCAAAATTGGCAAATGTATGTATTAATTAGGAATATATGTATTTTCCTTCTAGATATTGTCGGTAAGAGTCCACCTAAGGGACTTGTTCGCTAGTTGGATTTGTATTAGGTTAATATGAGTCGTGTCTGTGATGGACAATGTTTGTATTTTCGTTTATAAATATAGACCTGAGGTCTTGTAAATAAACAACAATCAAGTTCAATAAATCTCGGCGCATCACCAACCTTTTATTTTCTACTTTCGACAGGTTTGCATTATCGGAATTAGTGCTTACATCTTTATGATACTCTAATTCTATCTTGTGAATCTCTGAGTTATCATATATGTTATATAATTTAGATTGACAATGCCATCTATCTATATCAGCCGATCTCTATCTAGGGTTTTGCTGGTAACAAATAGATTGTCTTGTTGGTTTGAATTATATAATGTATCCACCATCCCAAAAAGTCAACCATCGGCTTGATTGTCTAGATATTATGCTTCTTTTCATACTTAATGCTACATCAGTTAAGTTTGATCAACTAAGTCGTGTTCTGAATCATGATCTCTATCTTAAGAATCTCCGAGTTATCATATAATTTAGATTGACAATGCAATCTATTCGTATCGGCCAATTTCTATCTAGGGTTTCGCTGGTAACGACTAGATTATCTTGTTGGTTTAAATTATATAATATATCCACCATCCCAAAAAGGTAACCATCAGCTTGATTGTCTAGATATTATGCTTCTTTTCATACTTAGTGCTGCATCAGTTAAGTTTGATCTACTAAGTCGTGTTCTAAATCATGATCTCTAGCTTGCTTTATGGTTGTTAATAACGATAGTATCGGGGTTTCAGCCGATCTTATCTGATATAGATGTTTTACATAGTTTTATGCTTTGTTTAATGTTCTATATCTGCCCCTTATATCAGGATCTAATCTAATATAAATATATTGAGCTTAATATCAATCTAATTGATAAAAGTTGAATATATTTGTTGCAAGAGAATATCCTAGTATAAGGTTGTATCGGAGCTATAGCCGATACACACTTAAATCTAGACATCGGCTATGACATGAGTCCATGTAATCATTATTTCATGTTATTTTGGACTTGGGCAATTTATACTGTCTCGGTTCAGTCCGATATATCCCAATTGCTTATTTCTAAAGTAATATTGACTTATAGATTACATGACACTGATCTTTTCAGCCGATGTACTAGTTTTAGGGTTAGTTTTATCATGGATAAACACCTTACAGCCGATTCATTCTTTATTGCATCGCTAGGTTACATCACGATACGATATCGGCTAGCTGGCCGATGGACTATCGTCTACTAATAAATTTGCATGTTTTTTCTTGTTGATTGCAGGATCAAATCAACTGGCACGCCCTTCGAACCTAAAAATAACTTTTGGACCTGCACTAGAGTAAAGCAAATCTCTCAGGCCAGTGTGTGTTTTTTGCATCAACAATAGGCGGATGTTAATTAATAACATATAATACACTCTTAAACCAATTATATTCCCTAGCAACAGTGCCAAAAATGCTTGTTGATATTTCATAACGATATTACTTGGAATATAACCCGGGCAATGGCGCCAGAATTGTTAGTTGGTATTTCTTACGATTACCGATATAAATCCGCAAGCGCACGGATATACCACTATAGTATTTCAACTGGAAGTATTCCAAGGTATTGTATTTATTTAATCCCAAGGGAAGATATGGTAAGAGAGTACTATGTTATTAATTCACATCACACTTAAGTGGATCAAAGTCTAATGCAGGTGTTAATCAATTATAAAATAAGTGTAGGTTGACACACAGAAGGATCATTATACGATTACTCTCACAAAATAAATCTAGGCTAAATGGAGAAGAAATAATAAAAGCTTCATTTCTGTACTTCTAGTATATAGTCATTTTAGTATACACTTGCTAATATACAATTATATGGCCAATACCCCCTAATTATGCCCTCCTAGTATATCGAGAAACCACCCCTGATTGCCGAGTTCCTTACAATAATCCTTCATGGTTATACAACCGGTTAGGGATACGGAGGAGTACTCGCACCGGGAACCTTTCTTAGCCCTTTATACGCACGTAGAGGAATACCCGTACCGAGCTGTCACAATCAGCGGCCTATCTCTATAGTTCCGTGGCTTACATTACTAAATATTACTCGCAGATGACATAGAGCAATCAATTGAATGAACACTAAGCCAATACCATTGCATATCTCTGATAAGCTAGCTATAAAATTAATACGAGACAAGTATAAACTGAAATTGGTACTCGAATAATTATGCAAGTAAAGTAAAGGACCAAAACTATATAAAGAATACTATTCGATTATTTGGCACGCATATACCGGCCACAACCATCATTGGAGGTCGGTACTAACAGTCATTGGCCGGTGCTGGGCCAGCTGGGCCAGGCCTAGGTTGGCCGACCCATGGCCGGGTCCGCTGGCCCAGAGCCTTCTCCAGTGTCTCTCTTGGTGGATCCTCTGCCCAGTGGCATGTCGGATGGGCCCATTTGCAGTGTTTCATTTGGTTTGTGGGCCCACCAATCCATGTGTACGCCACGTGTCGACCGTTGATTCGTTAATTGTGTATTTTCCACGATTTCTCCTTCATTTATAATGTTATCTCCTGTATCCATATAAATTGCCAAGTACAAGTGGGAATAGATTATTTCAACCTAAGTGTGCATGCAAGTGCTAGTTCACCATTATTTTTGGATGTATTGACGGTCGAAATTGGTCTGTAACGACCATCAGCGGTGAATCCGTGCACGGTCAACGTGTACGGGGGGATCGGGATTCGAGAGGTGCCTACATGGTTCACACCTACCCATAGAACGCGGACGTAAACGCTCCGTCCTACGCTCGAAAGGTTCACGAGATGTATGCCTCATGTGTTTACGTCCGTGATCACCACGTACGCGATGACTGCTAACTGCATCATGTCCGAAGTTTAAATGTTTACATTAGAAATCCCCCATTTATGCTCCAAAGGTTTGCGTATACACATCAATGGGTTACACATTGACCATTTAGGAACACCTCACGTTCCAAAGTTCCCAGTGTTGACGACCACCGGCCTGAAGCTCTATGTGTTTATGTCCGAAATGCCAATGGTGTATTCGAGCTCGGGCGGATTTGCCCCATGCCCGGTTGGAATGTCTTCTGAGCTCGGGGCCATCGGCAGTCAAGTGGTGCAAGGTGCACGGTGTACGGGCAACATTGGGAACTTGGAATCGTAAGGTGCTTAGATGGTGTACGCATAACTCAATCATGTCTACGTGTAAACCTTTCGAGCATAAATGGGGGATTTTTGACGTGAACCTTTGGAGAGTAAATGGTGTACACGTAACCCATTCACGTCTATGCACGCGCCTTTGCTCAACAAAAAAAATTCATCCTACGGTCGAAAGGGTGCGCATGCATAATGCCCATTGTAAACGAGACGTGTGTGATGCCGTGCATGGTCTACGTGTACGGGGAGATCATATGAGAGTAACAACATCATGATTTATGCCATGTGAACACCGGTACCTCTATTATGCCAAAACGTAATTACCTATGAATCTAGGGGTATCACATAAAATATCTAACTGAAGTTACAAAATTTGAAACATATTAAGGGGCTAAATGGTAAAACAATGTAAGAACTTGAGCATAATTATGAAAACGTAAGGGTTTTAGTAGTAAAATAGTACAACTCATATGGGCTATTTGATGGACTTCTGTTGGGCCATCCGCTACGAATTACAATGAGGCTTTTCAGCCATTTCTTTTTTAATACGATGTTTACAAACCCAATGGTTTGTGGGATAGGCTTACAACAAAACATTATTATTTAAGAGAACGTAAACCATTCACATAGTCCAGATGTTCTTCGGCTATGTATTTGCGTTAACTTTTCACGTAACCTAATATGAACTTATTGATAAACCCTGAGGTCCACTCGATGCGCTGAAGGCTATGATTGACCCAATCTTTCGGTGAGTTGATGATAACTACGATTTGGGAGAAACGTTGATGAACCGACTACAACCGTCCGAGACATTGTTGTGTGGCGCCTTAGTGATCGATACACCTCTCCGTATGTTGTTGATCTTGGCGGTGCAGATCAGCCTTATTCCTGCAAGCAAATTGAAAAAACAAGCAAGAACAAGATAAAAACAATCTGAATTGCAAATAAGAATTGGATACAAACGATAAATTGGGTTCCGTAACGAGCAAATCGGCGATCTTACCGATCACGGGATTACACGGTAAAGTACCGAAGCTAAACATTAATCTAAACAAAACCCGAGAAACTCTGAAGGGGTACCTAGCTATTTATGGAGGTGGGAGGACGACCTAGGGGTCGCTAAGGTCGTGCTCCACCAGATTGGGGTGCACCCCACATGGGCCCCACCTAGGCTGCGGTCCCAGATGAAGTTACAAGCCCATAGGCCCATTATAGGTGATGCAACACCTTGTTTCTTCAATTGTGGATGACTGAAATGGAATTTGGAGATGAGGCTGGATCCATTGGAAAGAGGACTCCAAGAGATTTGGCGGTCGTTTGAAGTCAGCACCATCGTAGATGGCCGAATTAGATTCAAGAAATTGGACTGCTTGATCTGGATGTCTTCCAGTTGTCTCATGATGTGAGCAATGGTTGTATCAATGGTAGTCATGGTCATATCACTTATGTAAACGAATAACCATTCACTTAGTCCAGATCTTCTATGACGGGTCCTCTGAACTCTACTATATTTAGGTATGTATAGAAAACTACAGTGTACGAAACTTTCTTTTACATATATAATTTGTGTTGTACAAACGCGAAGTAAAGCAATTACCTGTTAAGTCTTTATAAATTCGGGCGATGGCAGGTCATTCTCCCTCAGCGTAAACCATAGCTATATCATGTAAACCATGCACAAGTAAACAAATTATCTGTCTTATCCGGCAACGGTAGGTCTTTTTCTTGGTGACCATATTCTCCAGCAGGATGTGCGTAAACCAAGGATGGTGTTGTTTTTCCATATGGTGCTCTTTGCGTAGTGCATGATCTTGGCCATAGAATTTTCTACCTGAAAACAAATGCAACAAACTTTCGTCATGTAATATCATCAGTTCTTTATCAAATGTCATTAATCTCCTATGAGATGAATGTACCTGGTTATGGGGATGCACAACAAAGAATGTGGGCACTACATATATAAATTCCTCTAACAGTTCATCTTTCTCCCCTTCTTCAGACGCCAAGTAATCGCATGATGCATTTGTCATGGCAGATGGTAGTAACATTGAGCGATTCGGTCACTCCCCTTCTTCAAAAGCAACCTGTTTCTTTAAATCAAGAAAAGAGAAACTCGAGAAAATATGTCACGCCCGGAATTTCTATCCAAAATTTCAAACGTTTACATGTGTGTTAAATCCTCGTCCAGGAATCAGCCGAGGCACACAATAACAAATTGATAATAGAATACTATCAAACAGCTAATTATTCGCAAAATAATAAATTATTACAGAGGTGGATAGTTCCTCTCAAAAGAATAAAATTCTACGCAACGGAAAATAAAAACAAAAGACTAAACAGCTATGGCGACTCCACTCCACAAGTAACTTGACCCGAACAAAGCCTAATCCTCCAGATCATCACCTTCGCTGAAATACTCCTCCTCTGATGAATGAATATTGCAAGAATGAGCATATGACATACTCAACAAGCCACACAACAAATATGCAAGTGCATAGGATAACACAGGATGGCATAATATAGCTTATTTGCATAAACAGTATTTAATAAACATTTGAGAGAATAGTAAAATAGTTGAGTAATTAAGTAGTATTAAATAAACACTATACAACACACCCGTGTTGCATAGGCCCAACCTCATCTGAACAACCAACCCCGGTTGTACAAATCAAACCTCCATACCAGGAATATACCATTCCAAACCAGGAGTCAAATTAATTATCACATTATTATCACCAGTGATGAGTAGTGTGAGACTAATCACGAAAAACATTGTTAGACCCGCCCATAACCGCGGGCACGGCTATTCGAATATTTTACCCTGTACCCACAAGACACAGCTCCACAACATGCCACCATGCGCCTCAATACCACCACGGTACCTCGGAAAGGAACTGTGACAATACCCCTCGCACAACACAACTCACCACAGTGCACCATTCCTGGATCATAATCACCCCCTCTACAACCAGAGGCATGGACTCCCCAGCGACCCCCACGGACTTCTCGCCGCTTCTCAGTCTGGCGCCCCATATTGAACCATGCTATACAAAAGGTACAGCCGTTGCCCACGCTGGCTTGTGGTTGGCACGGTTAATGTTTCACAACAGTAGCTCGCGAACTGGTCCTTAATCGCCATGAGCACGACCATCAAAACCATGTGCTCACAACCCACCATTAATCAAATTTTAATTATCAATTACCATAACACGATTGACCATCGTGAGCTACCATTAAATATAACCATAATTAATAATGTAATATGATTCATCCCATTAATGAGCTTATGTTTCTAAGCATGGCTAAGCAATTATATATATAGCATATAGCTGAACCAAACCAATATATAAGGTTCTAGCTAATCAAATTATAACCCATAGGAAAATAAAGTCATCTTCGGCTATAATTAATTGGGAAAGGCTCACCACCCGATGACATTCGAAGAATAATGCATAAGTTTAAAAAAACATTAGCTTTAAATGGGTTCAACATGCTCAAATGGTTGTTTGGGATCTGTGTGACTTGCCTTGAGCTTCTTGAAACACTTCTGAACCTTGCTCAACGTAAACGCTCTCCTCCGGAACATCGGAAACTAAAGCAAATGAACAAAATCACCAAAGCAGTACAAAAACAAGCATAAACAGTACATGTGGATATTCTGAACATGTAGATCTCGATTTTAGATGAATTTAGCAACTTGAATCACTTGAATCCGGGTTACGATGATTTAGTTATGAATTTCCGAAGTTTAACCAGTTTTTCACCTAATACAGAAAACGGCCAGCGACGAAGTCGGGACAGTAGTGGCTCGGGTCGGCGGTGGTGGCGACTTTCCGATGGCTTTCGGTGGAGATGAGTGGGTGGCCGGGCTTCCTCTCCTTGCTGCGAACCCAACGGTGGCGACGGCGACCAAAAACGACGACCGACGACAACGGGCGACGCGGCTGGAGGCACGACGGTGACGACGACGCTAGGGCTCACGTGGCAGCTGCGCTACAAGCGACGGCTGCAGCTAAAACTTGGGGCAAACGGAAGAGGACGACTAGGGGATGCTATTTATAGGCACGGGTGAGGGAGATCAGCTCCCAAACGAGAGGATTTGAACCGGAAATCCGATGGTTAGTTTGGAGAGATAAACTCGAAAATGAATCCAAATTCGCATCAAACTCAAAGGGATAAAATCGGATTTTTGGGGGAAAGGAAAGAAGAGGATAAGGGAAACAAATCCCATCAACTAATTATAGGAAAACACAAGAGAAAAGGCTGGATTTGGAGGAGAAAAACCGAGCCAATTCGGTCTCAGGTCGGCTGCCAGAGGTTGAAGAAGAACAGTGCAAAGGGAGGTAAAGTAGACTTTCAGTCTTGGGCCGGCTGAGAATAGAACAAAGAAAGAAAGAGAAGGGGAGGCTCAGCTGGGCCAACTTGGGCTGCACAGCCACGCCCCCAAAGGAGAGAGATGGGCTGGAATCAGCCCAACGGCTTAGGGGAAGATTTAAAAACTTTTTCAATTAAAATAATTCGTGAAATGATGTTTCATTTCCTAAAAATACTTCCCTTGCTCAAATAATTCCTAGAAAAATCTAGAAAATAGATAAACAAGCAAAGTATTTAATGAGATTTTATCTAACTCAATTTTATGTTGCGATATTTCTTATATTATTAGAGTTTACCTTGTAGGCTTTTAAAATAATTTCTAAAAATGCATTAAAGAATGAATATTAAATTAGGCGATTTTCAGGACGTGACAAAATATGATTAGCAATAATATGACTCTCTAGCTTGCAAATTTTATCCACATCTACAGAGGATCTAAATCCAAACATATGTAAACTCTATGAACCAAACATATGTAAAATTCCCAAGTGTTCAATATGAAGAGCAGGATTTCCTCATTCATCAATTACCTAGATAGCATGGGGTCCCTATTGGATATATCACCACAAGCAATAAGTAATGAGCTAAGAATAATAGGCATGCATGTTATTTTCAGGGAGACCATGAACTCTAATTGTAGCATCCCTAGCTTGAATTTAATTATCTTCGATATTTTTTTTAGAATTGATGATCAAATTAAACTCAAGATAGAATGGATGTCCAAAGGAAAACATTGTGCAAACCTGCACTTTGTATAAAACAAAGGACAATTCATGGTAGAGGTGGTTCAGCCGAACTGGAGGTTTGGCTGACCCCACATTGGGTCTGACTGCATCAATTTCCCTTGTGTGGTTTGTCTTTGCTAATCACTTCTAGAGTGATCTTGCTTTGGTTATGGCATTGATGTGCAAGATCAACCCTACACTTGTCTTTGTACCTGGGATGTTTTATTGGACACAAAAAGAAAAACAAAGATAAGAGTGAAGCAAAAAGGACTCACTTGGTTGGAAGACCAAGGAGCCAACTTTATTTTATTTTCTTTTATCCTTTTTATGGCAACAATTGCGGTGATGGGTAACTTAGTAGGGTGGAGATATGACGTGAGGATGCACAAGGTGTTTGGGATTCTTATCAGAAAGGTCTCACCAAGCTGAGATCCAAATTTGAGAATGCAAGAAAGTTTTGTATTTGTTCCGCTTGGTTCCCTATGCATGTCTTTTCACATAGACTAAGGGGCGTGGTATGAGTGTTGGAGTTATTGTATATTGCTCCTTGATTGTCATTTTATTTCCTGCAATAGTTTTGTGCACAACAAATATCTGAGGGATTATAAAGAGTTGAAAAGATTTTATCGTGGTCTAAAGATTAGTTGTTCACATCCACGCTAAAGAGAAATTGGATTCAAAACTTAAGAAGCATAGATCCCACAAATTTGCGATCTTGTTATTTTTATTATTTTTTAATAAAAGAGACAATTCTTTTATTCTTGAAAACATTTTTGTTTTTTTTATTTTCAAATTTTTATTGTTCACCAAATCTCCATTTAAGCAAAACTCATACAGGGTTGAGGTAAAAATTGTACGAACATAACAAAGGAGAATTTATCAGTATACTCACCGTGCACCTTGACAGGTGATGTGTTCCTCCTTTACATGTTAGGAATTTATTGATTTGTTTCCCAGGCCTGACTTACCTCTAGTGTTAATTGCACGTGAGGACTTACCCATCAATATGAAAACTTTCCTCCAAGGGTTAGTCCACATAAGATATATATCCAATGTCCATGAAATTACTAGCTCTCATGGTTCATTAATTGAATTCAACACCATGTCTAATTTGATTAATGCAGACTATTTTACCTAAGCACCATGCTTAATTAAAAAAACCAATGGATGTGTTGCGAACATACCCAAACGCGAGCATACGAAAATAGACAAAGGAAATATAACCATGTATGATCAAGCCACACTCAAATGGAAATAAGTATGAGTAAAAGAAGTGGTGAACTCCTTTTTTTCAGCAAGATAGGACTAACACCAACTTTAAACAAAGATGGCCCTGGTTGATGGAACTCGTTATGACAAGCTCGTCAACCTTCCCATCACACTTGGACTTTTGTGTCCCAAGACATCAAAAACCATGTGTGTGATGTTGGAGTCTCCTATAGAGTATGTTCCAACACCAAGGATCACCTAAGTGTACAGTTAATGTAGTAATTATGTTCTTAGGCATCGCATGATCCTCGTTCTTAATCTCAACCTGAAATGGTTAGCAACAAAGAATACCCGAAGGTGCATACTATCTTAGAAATTGGTTCTTGCTCTTATTAGAACGGAAACTTACCATGATAATTCGGGCTATCTCCCGGCAGTGCTATGTTTATGGTCACAAGCTCGACCACGGAGACATCACACTGCAAGATGAGTGCCACAAACAAATACAAGATTTACAGTATCTATGATAAACATAAGTATCCACAACCACCCTTCTAAACATGTTAGAAATGAGGACGGTAAGGAAGTTGTGGTCCTTGCACAAGGAAGCGGCACTACTCGGATAGGACTCTGGGGATTCCTTATGCGAGCATGAATCCTGGGGAAGTTTGAAAGAGAAATTTTCATGCTCATTAGTGGAAGGTTCTCTGTTGTCCTCCAGAGTCGCTGTCTGAATCTTATCCATGGTCTGAAGGTTCTCCTTCCCAAGAGATGCATCAAGCAAGATCCGGGTAATTTCAACGACCCTCATGCCCCCCTTCTTAGGCACTACATGGACAAGACAAGGAGAAGCATGTTGCCCATGGGTATTGGGTGTATGGGTAGGCCACCGTGCCAACTTACTTAATTCGAGAGAGAGTACTCATACTTTGTACCTTGTATATTTGAGATATACAATATTGCAGCAACTCCTGATCAACAACCATCACTTAACCTTGAGGTTCATTACTCGGGATGAGCAAAGGTTTAAACTTGGGGGGTTTTATTAACGGTCGTTATAGACCAATTTCAACCATCAATATTCCCAACAATACTGAAGAACTAGCAATGCTTGCATACTTATTTTATTTAGAAATAATCTAGTTCCACTTGTACTTGGTAAAATATTTGTTGCAGGAGACAACTATATGAACAAAGGAGAAATTATGGAAAAATACATCGAAAGCCGATATACAGTGTACACATGGTTGGATGGGCCCATAAACCGAATGAAACATCTGTAAATGAGCCCAACCACCATACCATAAGTCCGAGGACGCACAAGGGAAGGCCCAAGAGGAAGTGGAGGCCCAACAGACCATGTCAGGGTTTGTCCGAACCGACTTTGGCACCGATTGGCATCTCCTTCCACGTGGATGTCCCAGATGCTTCCCCAATGATGATTGAAGGGTGATTCCAACATTTCCAACTAACAAAGCTCCCGAACTACCTTCTAGATGGACTTGGTCAGACCGGCCTTGGAACAGGTCAGACGGCCTGGTCAGACTAACCCTTTACGCTGGCTCGGCTCCTAGATGGCATCGGTAGGACCAGCCTAGGGACGCGGTCGAACCAGCCTGTGTCCACTCTGGCTTCAATCTTCTCGCATCGGATCAACCTAGCATCCACATTACTAGCTTCACCACATTGCACTAAGAATTGGCCTATGTGTTCCCACGTGGTCGTACCATCTTCACCATTTAACTTAGTAAACTCAAGGACCCTAAAACCATGAGGATCACTTCCAGCACAAGGTGGAGGCAGCAGCCAGGACGATGTGGGTGAGCTCATCGACGCTCTGAAGATGACGCTCCGACTCCTATTTGTTGGTATTTCTGAACGTTTACAGATAAAATGCGCAAGCGCACGGATATACTGTTGTAGCACTTCACTGGAAGTATTCCAAGGTATCGAATCACAGGAATGAAGGCTTTCAACTCTTCAACAGGTTCATCCAACGACACAAGTTAATGTAGGCAAAGGGTAGAGAGGATTTTCTAAAGCACAGGGTCTTTTAGAAAGCTTAATTTAATCCTATTGCTATACTTTAGGCACTGGCTTGCTTGTTGCTACCAGAATTCGCTCTACTGCGCACCCGACAAGGAGGACTTAAATGATCTCGAGGACTGTCATCACCTCTACACCCACCTCTAACGTAATGTGGGTTACACAACAAATACTTGTATTTAACAATATAGACACCATGTCTACACTATTGAAATACTACTTAAGATATTGATCAAAAACACCAAAGTAATCACCATTTCTAGTGAACAATATTCTAGTATGCTTTATAGGAACTAACTAAGATATATACTTCACAGATAAATCTCAATTACTTATAAAAGATCATGTCGATTATATCAGAGTAATTGCTAAGGTACAAAAGGAAAAATAGAGGAAGATTACCAAAAACTCCAGAATTCCTCCGATCCTTATACCCTAGTCTCTCCCTATTCTAAGTATACGATAAAGTGTACAAAGAGCCTCTTATAATTCATCTCAAAACTTGGTGTGTGTTGAAAGGGAGAATGAGAAGTCTTTGTATAGCCTCCTAATGACGGTTTTGGTAGTTGGAAATATTGGATTCGCCCCTGAACCATCATTGGGACATCATCTGGGATGTCCAAGTTGAAGGCCAGGATCAGAGGCGCCAAGGCCGGTTCGGCCCAACCATGGGTTCGGCCGAACCTTGGCCGGCCCATCTAGTCCTGCGTTTTCTCCTAGGCTTTGGTGGAGGACTCCTCAGCCGACTTGTATGGCGCATGGTCCAATTTGAATGTATTTCATTAGGTTTGTGGGTCCTCAACTCCATAGGCTTGGGTATGTGTCTCATTATCCTCCTCCTTTATGTATACTTTATCTCAACTTTATTGATTTATTACCTGCATAAAAATAGACACCAATATTGTGGACATTGTTAGAATTAAACCCTACCACTATGTTGCATGTTTTATAAGTTTAGTTAAATGCAGGTCTTGATGGCTTATGATTTGCAGTTAATAGCCATCAACACTGTTCCCAAGTCTTGACGAAGAAGGGGACATATGGGAGTAGGTAGGAAGGACTCTGCCTGAGGGGCAAGCTGTCGTGCGAAGCTTGTTGGAGGTTGTTTCTACCTCTGGCACTGGCCATGCCCAGGCAGTGGAAGTTAGCCCCCGGGCATGTTGCGAAGGCAACTTGGCCTAGTAGAGCGTAGCTGAGTCCACTTTGGCCACTGAGGGCGGAGCCCCCGAGCATGTGGCGAAGGTGGTTTTGTAGGGTAGGGCATAACTGAGTCTGCTTGGGCCACTGATGGCGGAGCGGAGGCGTAGTGGAGTCCACTTGCGCCACTGAGGGCAGAGCCCCTGGGCATGAGGCGAAGGCAACATGGCCGGGTAGGGCATAGCTAAGTCGTCTGTGGAGAAGAATCTCTTGGCGAATATATTATTATCAATACATCATTTACAAGTTATACGTAAAATTTGCGAAGGTGTTCGATTTTCCAAGAGTTTGGTATTTTGTTCGCTTTCCATGGTTGCTAGCCGATAGGCCCCCGGTCGAGTGATGGCGACTATTTTGTATGGTCCTTCACAAGTTGTTCATAACTTATGCAGTCTTTCGTGGTCTGCACTCGGCGGAGAAGAAGGTCATCAATGGAGAAGGAGAGGCCTCTGATATTGTGGCTATGGTATTTGTGCTGCATCTACTGATATTGTGTAGACTTGATAGTTGCTGCTTCTCGGGCTTCATCAAGCCGGATAGTGTGTTCTTGTATTGTTTGCTCGGCAACATCTTTGTTGTCGCCCCGGACCATGGGGGATCTGAGCGTCGGTTCTGTTGCAAAAACTGCTTCAGCTCCATAGCATAAGAAGAAAGGAGTCTAGCCTATCAGTTGGCTCGGCATGGTGCGCATGTACCATAGTAACGATGGGAGCTCTTGTACCCATTTTCCCACGTATGGCTTGAGTCGGACGAAGATGCGGGTCTTGATGCCATGAAGTACCCACTCGAGACAACTGGGATAGATCGAACTCAATCGAGATAGTATAAGTTTCTTACACCCAAAATCATGTAAACTAAAGATTATATGTGTTCATTTCATAGGCAATGGTTTAGTTTGAGTGTATATCAGCTATAGCTCGGACAAAATCTTATACTAAAATATTGCTCTAAGGTAAATATGTTAAACAAATCTCATTCTTAAACAGATTAATTCAAATTTAGATTGTCATAGGCTGAATATATTTAACTAGGAATAATTTTAATATAAGGGGCATATATAACTTGTTAACAAACATTAAACATAGCAAAACAGATATATCAGATAAGATCGGCTGAAACACCGATTCTACCTCTATTAGCAATCATAAAACAAGTTCAATCTTACAATTCTAAATACGATTTAGTAGGTCAAACTCAATTAATGCAGCACCAAGTATAAAAAGAAGTATAAGATTTCAACAATCAAGCCGATGATTGATTTTTAAGGTGGTAAATACATTAACTAATCTAGATTAACGAGAAGAGTTTAGATTAAATCAATGAAACCTTGTCAGAAAGGTATAATTGATATAGACAAACAAATTTGTCGACAAAGATTAGCTAAAGTATATGATAAATAGACAAGCCTTAACTATTCTCGAATATCGAAGCCGATGCAGCTTGACTCAAAACAATAACTCGTCGAAAAGAACTAAAAGTAAACTTTTGCGATGCGCAGAGAGTATATTGAACTGTTGTTAAAAAATATTACATGACTCTACGTGTATATTTATACCCAAGATACAAACTTGCCCATACTGGACACGACTGAATCTTATTTAAATTACAAAATCAGGCAAGCAAGTCACTAGGAGGAGTCTTACCACAAATGTCTCTAAGGAAGTTACTCAAAATCCTAATTAATCGATACAATTGCCTATTCCGGACTCCATCTTTCTTTGCTAATATTTTTGAAGTTTCAATGCAAATCCAACTCCATCTTCATCAGTTTGTTGTGTTCAGCTCAACATCAGTCGATACTCCATCTTCATCCGCTTCGGTTTAATCCTCATCTTTGAATCCTCTTTTACCAAATTTTGTTCTTAGCACATGCCTCCAATTCTGAAGTATACATCATTATGCTACGGAATTATCTCACCAACTCACGCGCCTATATATAAATGGTTACTTTTCTCAATCTTCACGCCGTCAACTTTTCCCCAACCACCTAAGCCACGCAATCTTCCTCTTGAATCTCCGACGATCTCCTCAGTGACAACACAAGCTCCAGCAGCAATTCCGGTGATCCCTTCTCATCCGAGTGCTATGATTTCCTCCGTCGACTTCCCTGAGGTAAATCAAAACCCATCTCTGCTCTATCATCTTCCTTTGCTCATCTCGCATCAGCTTATTCTGAACCTAGACTTTATCTTTTGTGATTCATTTTTCTTGCTCTTTCAAACTGTAGCACCTGAAATATCAAGTAGCTATCCCCATCTTCAAAGAACCCAGCCATTACTATCTTGGGCCGATGGGCGACGTAGATCCTACCCGCTTTATTAATGCAGAAACCAACCGGATCCCCTTTAGACAAACCATCCCCAATCTAGCTCACTGGCCGATAGTATTCAGATCTTGGCCCTCACACTTAGATCGATGGAAAAACTAGTATAAACAGATAGCAGCTTCCAAGCATGCTCAATGGGAAGAAATCGGCATAGCCTAATGTTTAGCACTTTCTTTAGCCAATATGAAGGATGAACTCGTGCTATCGACAGCTTCCTACTTCTAGTCCAAGATCCTAAATGCTTTCTTGTTCAATCATAAGCCGATGCCCCCCACTCTCCTTGACATCAAGATGCTCACAGGCCTAGACATCACCTTATCGGCCAATCCCATAAGTCTCAAGACAAAATGTGAGCACAGATTCAAGACCAAGGGAACATGTTGCCTTCCTCAATCTTTGGCGAGAGATTTGTTTTCTGTGGATCAACTTGTCGTCCGACAGCCATCATTCAGCACTTAGCCCAAGCATTGGTGGAGAAAAAGCATTTCCTCTTGGGAAATACTTGTTAGGTGCAGCCTTTCAAATGATGAGCCAAGCATCGACTAAGCTTCTAACGGACAACCCTATCGGCTATGGAGGTCCTTGGTGGTTTATACAGTTGTGGCTGAACTTCTACATCCTCAATGCTGCCGACAGACTCTCACTCCTGACATCAGAATTCCCATCTCTTTTTGAGTCCAATTATGATGATGAACCAGTCAAACGCCGATGCATTTCCTTTGGAGGAGCAGCTTCTGTCTACCCAGGTTTAGGACTATCGTCTTTCTTCAAGAATTGTTTCTACAACTTCTATGATGGATTCCCCAGGGACAATAGAATTTTGTTCCCTTATGAAACCTTCACTGACTATGAGTTACCCTCAGACTTCTGACTAGATGAGGTAAACAATAAAGAATTCCAGAAGTCTAGAGATACTTTTGTAGCAGCCATATGTTCTTGCATACTTCCTACTAGAATATCCCAATGCCGCTATGTTCAAGAATCATATGAATTCTATGAAACAATGGTAGCCGCCAGGCAACTAGGTATGGGCCAACTCTCAGTTGACTTGTATTTCTCCAAGAAAATCCAAACCAGGGGTGTTGCCACATCGACCCTTCTAATGGACAAAGTTCTGAATCTCGAAGGCCCAATTATTGATAGCTTTGAATAGTTCAACCAGATTCTGCCACGAAGTCGATTGTTTGACCGATGGTGGGGTGAATGAAAAAAACATCTCTTCACCTCATCAGTTGCCTTCTATATGACCCCTGTTATACCTTCCATCGGCTCCCAAGTAAGTGCCCATCACTTTTTACTACTTTCATCTTTTCATATTTTTACATTGATACTTATTCCTTACCTTCAATTGTCTAATGCAGGCTCCTGATTCTCCTCCTCCATCTGAGAGCCAAAGTGGTCAGCCGATCATTTATGCACTGACCCTTCTTCTCTCAGGATCTGATCTAGCCCCATCAGCTATCGGCTTGAGTGTCCCACCTGTAGGATCCTTGCTCCATGGCCAAGTAAGAGAGTCAATCCCCACAACCACGGGCAAATGAAAAAATATCAAGACGGCCGCCCAGAAGTCTAAAGCTGCCAAGAAGCCCAAGATCACAACCGATGATCTTCCTGTCATCGATCCTGATGTTAATCAATACCTGAAAGACGCAGTTATCGAAGAAAAAATTGATGAAGCCACCGCAAACATAAGTGATGAGGAACAAGTCGCAGCCAACACCCATGCCGATCAACCTCAAGCCGATACAGCAGCAATCATCCAATACAAATCCACCACACCCTCACAAAAATGTTGGGAAAGTCAAGGTATTCTCCCTCACATCTCATGAATGCAATTTTCTTCACCACTTATACTTAACAATCACTCATTTTCAGCCAAAGAAAGCATCAACCCTGATATTGACAAGGGTTCCCGATCTTCCGAAAGGATCTGATAATCAACCCTGATGCAAAAGTTATGGCTGTTTGAAGTTGGGGCTTCCGACTATGTTTTCCAGAGGGGATATAACCTAATCGGTTTTGGTGGTGGAGATGGATATGGTGGCAGCAGAGTTTGGGAAGGTGTTCTAATGTTGCGTGGTGATCTTGGTAAGTGCTTATGATGGCGGAAACGGTTTCTCAAAGGATGAACCCTAACAAACAGGGTGAAGATGGTGGTGGCTAGGGTTACAAAGGAAAACACACGACTACACTAAAACACGAACTAAACCAGCAACAAGAACTTCAACTAGGACTTAAACTCAACACTACGGACTCTGAAAAGGATCATGCAAAGGTTAAACATAGTCTAGGTTAAGGAGAGACTATCGACTACAATTTTTTTTGTTTTTTCTGTAGACTCTAGGATAACGGCGAAATCAAAAACTAAACTAGGGTAAAGAAACTAAGCGAACCTCACGGTGAACCTAGAGCTCTGTCACACCCTGGAGTTTCCCCTTCTAGCTCTAAATTCATAAAATAAGTAGCCTAAAAGAAATTGTTTATTTAACCAGGAGCAAACCCTAATTTAACAATGTGCGTAATAATCGGAATCGTCGGGGAGATGCTTCAAATCGTTAACAGGACTTTCAGCGGAATATGCAGAGCAGACGAAGTAATAATGTTAATTTAAAATTGTCAGGATTTGAATTAATAATTCCTTCTTTCCCCTCCTTTGGTCGTGAACCATTCCCGGTTCACTCTCCCTGTTCGCGGTTCGTCGTATCCGCTGACCCCTTTTGTCGCCACGGTTTCGTTTTATATGACGAGCCAAGCCCTTCACCTATTCCGGTTCTATTTCTTTTTCCTTTCCCGAAAAGGCACCGCATTTGTTTCCCCCACCTTTCCCTTTTGGGTTTTTCTTTTCTCTCGTACTTTTTCTTTCCTCTCATCCCCTGCTGAGCGCCACTCCACCCCCCTTTTTTTTCCTGCCGTGCGCCCCTTCCTTGGGCCGGCCCGACTAGACCCCCCTCCTCCACCTCTATAAAAGCCCCTCCAGCCCCTTGCGCCCCCCTAAGCCTAGCTGCCCCCTCCCCTGCGCCCCAACCCTAGCCGCCGCCTTCCTGCGCCGCTGCTAGCTGCTGCCGTGCCGCCGCCTACCTGCTGCCTCGCTGCCCCGCCGGTGAGCTTCCCCTTTTCGTTACCGGCATGGTCGTCGTCGTGATCTGTCCCGTCTATTCTTTTTTAGCTAACCGTCGCTGCTATCACTGCCATGCTACCGCTGCCGCTGCTGCCGCATGCAGCCGTCGCAGCCACGTGCCGCTGCCGCTGCCGCGTGCTGGTTTAGTTCAGGTGGAATGGTTTGGGCCTGTTGCAACGTGGTGTAGCGTTGGACAATGATGATTTAATTTTGCTTAATTTACTCAACTGTTTTACCGCATTCAACTATTGTTTTTAAATGCTTGATTTATGCAATTCAGCCTCTTAGCCTTCCTTTGGAATTACTTGCATCATT
The DNA here is from genome assembly GCA_000573905.2 of Oryza punctata. Lineage (NCBI taxonomy): Eukaryota > Viridiplantae > Streptophyta > Magnoliopsida > Poales > Poaceae > Oryza > Oryza punctata. Next base: position 18,758,360 of record CM002493.2, on the reverse strand, counting down.
TTCTTCTATTCCGGTATGACTTGTTGAGTACAGTGGGTAGTACTCAGTCTTGCTTTATCATTCCCCACACCAGAGTTGGATTTCGCGTCAGAGGATGGTTTTTCAGAGGAGTAGGCCTGTCGCTGCCGTTGAGGATGCCTGTGGCTGGAGTCGTCAAGTTACGAGTTTTTAGTTATCTAGTTTAGCTTGTTTATCTTTTCCGCTGCACTTATGTAAGATATTTTTATGGTGTTTGTAAGACGTGGATCTGTGTAACAACTTTGTCGTTTGTGTACCCTGGCTGGTCCTGGATAGGGATTTTAATACACATTCTATTTGGAAATTCGGGTTAGTGAATTTCTGGATGTGACAAGTTCGTATCAGAGCTGACCATGACCATAGGACAAGCCAACTGGAAACCCTAAGAGCCCTCTGAACTCTTTCATATGCATTCGCCTTTTCATTTGGAGTTCTTTCGGGAAAATTCGGGATTTCTGTTTCGTGGGTTTATGGAAAAATTTTGGATCACTTGTTCAGTGGGGATTTCTTTGACTAAAGTTAGTCCAGTGTTTTGGAAAATTTGGGATAGTTAATTTCGGAGTTTGGATATTTTGGGTCTTACTGTTATTATTACTTTTACTAAAGCTATTATGATATTTTCACATTACCTATTTTCACACCATTTTTTTGTATGGAGATAGCGTTTATTTGAGTCACATATAAAATATTCCCGGTTTAAGAGTTTTCTTTCACTTGAGTCCTTTAATTGTTTCTTTAATTTGGTTTTGAGCATGCATTGGTTCCCACCCCTTGTGTTCTGTAGATGAGCAAGAGCCCAGCTATGACTCCACTGACCGCAGGAGCCGTTCCGAGCATTAGGCTCACCACCCTTAGCTTATCGTCATGCTTAGTTTGTTTCCTTATTAGTTTCTGTGTGCTAGGTTGATGCTTGTGGGTTAGTTGATGGTCGATACCATGTGCCTATGGTATGGCTATCTCACTAAGGTTACTGCTTACTGTTTAAGAGTATTAAGATCAGAACAATTACAGTCTTAATTCTAATATAATGAAGTTTAGTTTCTGAGCAATCTGTTTTCTTTCTTTTGCACCTCTTTCTTCGGGTTCCTTCCCTCCAGATGGTCAACACAAGGACAAGTGGTAACACCCGTGGCAACGAGGACCCGTCTACAGGAGCACAAACCAATGGGGCAAACAACAACGGCCGTCCACCACCGCCACCTGAAAACCCCACCATTGCTCAGGTGTTGGCCAGTCAGACCCAAATGATGGCCGCCATGATGCAGCAGATACAGCAGCAACACCAGCAGATGCAGCAACAGATGATGCAGCAGATTCAGCAGATGCAGCAGCAGGCGCAGCAACAGCAACAGGGTCAGCAGAACCAGCAGTTTGGTCCTCCACCTTAGTCCAAGCTACCAGAGTTCCTTCGCGTTCGCCCGCCAACTTTGTCGAGCACCACCAACCCCATGGAGGCAAATGATTGGCTCCATGGAATTGAGAAGAAGCTCAACTTGCTATAGTGCAACGACCAAGAGAAGGTCGCCTTTGCCACCCACCAGCTGCAGGGTCCCGCTTTGGTTTGGTGGGACAACTACTTGGTTACTCGTCCACCTAAGACGGATGTCACTTGGGCAGAGTTCTGCCGCAGCTTCAGGAAAGCCCAAATTCCTGACGGTATTGTGGCACATAAGAAGAGGGAATTTCGAGCACTTAATCAGGGCAACCGGACGGTGACAGAGTACGTCCACGAGTTCAACCGCCTCGCACGTTACGCCCCGGAGGACGTGCGCACTGATGCAGTGAGGCAGGAAAAATTCCTCTCCGGCGACCAATCAGTTGATCTCTGGGGACTATGCTGACTTCGAGAAGCTGGTAGACAAGGAGATCCGCCAGGAGGATCAGCGCAACAAAATGGACCGCAAGCGGAAGGCAGCATAGCTCCGAGCACCGCAAGGGAACCAGCAGAGGCCCCGTTTCGTCGCCGGACAGCAGGGTGGACCTTCCACCATGATTGTTCGTCAACACCGCCCCTACAACCCTGGCAACTTCAGCACTAACAACGTGGGCAACCGCAACAACAACAGTGGGCAGCCCAACCGCAACCCCGCACCTCGCCCACCGATGGTCCCAACTCCGCTAGCTCAACCTGCTCAACCAGCTCTGGCCAAGAAAGAGTTTGGCGGAAAGCCGCTGGTCTGCTTCAACTGCAACGAGCCTGGTCACTTCGCCAACAAGTGTCTGAAGCCGAGGCGTGTTGGACCCAATTTTTTTCAGGCCCGCGTCAACCATGCATCCGCAGAGGAGGCGCAAACTGCACCGGAAGTGGTACTGGGTACGTTTCCTATCAATTCAATTCCTGCCACCGTACTTTTTGATTCTGGTGCTACACATTCGTTTTTATCCAAGAATTTTGCCAGGGCACATGGGTTGTCAGTAAGGGAACTTAGAACGCCCATGTGGGTTCACACCCCTAGGAATGAGATGGCCACCGCTCACTACTACCCCTCTGTGATGATAGAAATCCAAAGTTCAAAATTTCTAGCCAAACTCATCCTTCTTGAATCCAAAGACCTAGCCATCATACTTGGAATAGATTGGTTAACAAGGCACAAGGGAATTATTGATTGCGCAAGCCGCATCATTACCCTGGTTAATGAGAAGGGAGAAGTGGTGACATTCCAGTCACCGACACCCCGGAAACAGAGAGTGTGCCTGAATCAGGCCGAAGGGGCAGAACAGACCGCAGTAGCAGAGAAAAACCCTAAGAAGTTGGAGGACATTCCCATAGTCCGTGAGTACCCAGAGGTCTTCCCAGACGACCTAACCACAATGCCACCCAAGAGAGAAATCGAATTTCGGATTGATCTAGTACCGGGAACTGCCCCGATACATAAGAGGCCCTACAGGATGGGAGCCAATGAGTTAGCTGAAGTCTAGAAGCAAGTCGACGAGCAGTTACAGAAGGGATACATCCGACCGAGCACATCACCTTGGGGGTGCTCCGGTGATCTTTGTGGAGAAGAAAGATAAGACCAAGAGGATGTGCGTCGACTATCGCGCCCTCAACGACGTGACCATCAAGAACAAATACCCGCTACCCCGGATTGATGACCTGTTTGACCAGCTGAAGGAAGCAACGGTGTTCTCCAAGATAGACTTGCAATCAGGCTATCACCAGTTGAGGATTAAAGAAGAGGATATCCCGAAGACCGCATTTGTAACTCGATATGGGTTGTTTGAATGTACGGTCATGTCCTTCGGACATACCAATGCACCGGCCTTTTTCGTCAACCTGATGAACAAGGTGTTCATGGAGTTTTTGGACAAGTTTGTTGTGGTGTTCATCGACGACATACTCGTCTACTCCATGTCTGAAAAGGAGCACGAGCAACATCTCAGCCTTGTTCTCGAGAAGTTGAAGGAACACCAACTACATGCCAAGTTTAGTGTGACTTTTGGCTCAAAGAGGTTTAGTTCTTAGGCCACATCATCACCGCTCAAGGAGTGGCCGTAGACCCGTCAAATGTGGAGTCAGTTACCAAGTGGACCCTACCAAAGACTGTTTCACAAATCAGTAGTTTTCTAGGACTCACGGGTTATTACCGCTGGTTCATCGAGAATTTCTCCAAGATTGCCAAGCCAATGACACAATTGCTAAAGAAGGATGAAAAATTCAAGTGGTCAGCAGAATGCAACAGGAGTTTTGAGGAACTTAAGAAGAAATTGGTGTCCGCACCAGTTTTAATTTTGCCTTACCAGACGAAAGATTTCCAAGTGTATTGTGATGCATCCCGTCAAGGGTTAGGATGTGTCTTAATGCAAGAAGGCAGAGTTGTCGCATACGCTTCTCATCAACTGCGTCCACACGAGAACAACTACCCTACTCATGATTTGGAACTAGCTATAGTGATTCACGCCTTCAAAATTTGGCGGCACTACCTTATTGGTAACCATTGTGAAGTCTACACCGACCACAAGAGCCTGAAATGTATCTTCACTTAGCCGGACCTGAATCTCCGACAACGTCGATGGTTAGAGTTGATCAAAGATTATGACTTGGGAATACATTATCACCCCGGTAAGGCCAATGTGGTGGCCGATGCTTTGAGTTAGAAAAGCTACTGCGATGTTACCTGTACAAACATGTGACAGATTGCAACAGGAGTTTGAACGCCTAAACTTGAGTGTTGTGCAACATGGATTCGTGGCTACCCTTGAGGCACAGCCCACGCTCGTGGAGCAAGTTCGAGCAGCCCAGGTCAACGACCCCGAGATAGCCCAACTCAAGAAGAATATGAGAGTCGGCAAAGCACGAGGCTTCACCGAGGACGAACACGGAACGATTTGGATGGGAGAAAGAATATGTGTTCCGGAAAATAAGGAGCTAAAATACTTGATACTCACAGAAGCTCATCAGACCCAGTACTCGATCCACCCTGGCAGTACCAAGATGTACCAAGACCTGAAAGAGTAGTTCTGGTGGGTTAGCATGAGAAGGGAAATCGCTGAATTTGTCACGCTCTGCGACGTGTGCCAACGAGTGAAGGCAGAGCATCAGAGACCCGCAGGGTTATTGCAGCCTTTACAGATTCTGGAATGGAAGTGGGAAAAAATCGGGATGGATTTCATCACAGGTTTACCAAGGACATCAACAGGACATGACTCCATTTGGGTGATCGTGGACCGACTCACCAAAGTCGCTCACTTCATCCTAGTACACAACACCTACTCAGGAAAGAAGTTGGCAGAGATCTATCTGGCAAGAATAGTGAGCTTGCATTGGGTACCCAAGAAGATTGTGTCCGACCGAGGGAGCCAGTTTACTTCAAGATTTTGGCAGAAACTACAAGAAGAGTTGGGAACTCGCCTGAATTTCAGTACTGCTTACCACCCTCAAACCGATGGTCAGACCGAGCGAGTCAATCAAATATTGGAAGACATGTTGAGAGCTTGTGCACTGGATTTTGGTGGGGATTGGGACAAAAGCCTTCCGTATGCCGAGTTCTCCTACAACAACAGCTACCAGGCCAGTCTGCAGATGGTGCCGTTCGAAGCACTGTACGACCGTAAATGCCGCACCCCGCTCTTTTGGGACCAGACTTGGGAACGCTAGTTGTTTGGAACTGAAGTCCTAAACGACGCAGAAGAAAAGGTGAGAATAATTAGAGAAAGGCTGAGGATCGCACAGTCTCGGCAGAAGAGTTACGCAGACAACCGCCGAAGAGAGCTTATCTTTGACGTTGGGGACCATGTGTACCTCTGGGTTACGCCACTTCGAGGCGTGCACCGTTTCCAAACCAAGGGGAAGCTAGCACCAGGCTTTGTTGGACCGTACAAAATCCTGGAACGCCGACGTGAAGTTGCCTACCGGCTTGAACATCCCCCCAACATGCTAGGAATTCGTGATGTCTTCCACGTATCCCAATTGAAGAAATGTCTGAGGGTACCCGAGGAGCAAGCAAGCCCGGATCAAATTGAAATTCAAGAAGACTTGACTTATCTGGAGAAACCAACTCGTATTTTCGAGACCGGTGAGAGAAAGACAAGAGCAAAGTCACCCGATTCTGCTGAGTTCAGTGGAGCCACCACTCAGAGGAAGAAGCCACTTGGGAAAGAGAAGATGAGTTGAGAGCCACCCATCCGCACCTCTTCGCCAGCTCTTCCGAATCTCGGGGTCGAGATTCCGTTTAAGATGAGTTGAGATTCCGTTTAATGTCACACCCTGGAGTTTCCCCTTGTAGCTCTAAATTCATAAAATAAGTAGCCTAAAAGAAATTGTTTATTTAACCAGGAGCAAACCCTAATTTAACAATGTGCGTAATAATCGGAATCGTCAGGGAGATGCTTCAAATCGTTAACAGGACTTTCAGCGGAATATGCAGAGCAAACGAAGTAATAATGTTAATTTAAAACTGTCAGGATTTGAATTAATAATTCCTTCTTTCCCCTCCTTTGGTCGTGAACCGTTCCCGGTTCACTCTTCGCGGTTCGTCGTATCCACCGACCCCTTTTGTCGCCATGGTTTCGTTTTGTATGACGAGCCAAGCCCTTCTCCTATTCCGGTTCTGTTTCTTTTTTCTTTCCCGAAAAGGCACCGCATTTGTTTCCCCCACCTTTCCCTTTTGGGTTTTCCTTTTCTCTCGTACTTTTTCTCTCCTCTCATCCCCTGCCGAGCGCCACTCCATCCCCCCCTTTTTTTCCTGTCGTGCCCCCCTTCCTTGGGCCGGCCCGACTAGAACCCCCTCCTCCACCTCTATAAAAGCCACTCCACCCCCCTGCGCCCCCTAACCCTATCCGCCCCCTCCCCTGCGCCCCAACCCTAGCCGCCGCCTTCCTGTGTCGCTGCTGGCTGCTGTTGTGCCGCCGCCTCCCTGCCACCTCACTGTGCCGCTGGTGAGCTTCCCCTATTCGTTACCGGCATGGTCGTCGTCGTGATCTGTCCCATCTATTCTATTTTAGCTAACCGTCGCTGCTATCGCTACCATGCTACCGCTGCCGCTGCTGCTGCGTGCAGCCGCCGCTGCCATTGCTACCGTGCCGCTGCTGCTCCCGCTGCCGCTGCGGCCCTCACCGCAGCCGTGTAGCTGCAGCCATGCGCCGCCATTACCGTGTTGTCACTGTTGTGCCGTGTGCCACCGCCGCTGCTTTGCCGGGCTACCGCCCTAACCTTAGCTGGGTTGCCGAGTCGCCGGTCGTGTTGTACGTGCTTGCTAGTCGTTTGTCGCATACGTTCGCACATAGTGTGGTATAGTATCATATCGGTTGGTTGTATCGAGTCGTTCTAAAACCCTAGAGCCGTTCTGAGCCGCCGGTTTTGTTCGCCGGTTCGGTTGACCGCTTGCGTGGTCTCGTGCCACGGTAGGTTGACTCGTTGAGTCGCTGACCCGTGAGGCTCGTTAACCGAAGTTTGTTTCCCGTTAACCTTGTCCGTTCGTGGGCGTTAAAGCATATCAATTAATTAAGGTTTCATCGGTCGATAGTAATTACATAGTTCATATTCTGAAATTCATATCTTAATCATCCGAGTTCCGTTTTAATCCATTCAAGTTTCGGTGGATTCATTAAAATGCCTAGAATTATTAAAATTGATTTCTTTTGTTGTTTCAGTAGACTTACTGCTTGTATTGCTTGTGTGCTTTGTTTGTCGTATAGAATCCGATAGTTCCGACGTTCTAGAGTATTTCAAAGTGGTCGCCGAAGTTCCGTCAGTTCAAGAGCAAGGCAAGTCATGCTGTTCATTTGATCATATTGTACCTATTTTGCAAATATCATATTTATTCTGAAATACTGCACTGTTTTATAATGTCATTTTATGGGTTTGTTTACATACTGGACTCAGCCACATTGTTCTGATTACCTTGTACTTTGTTAGCCTGGGAATCAATATGACTAGTTGCTAGGTTAGGACATGCTTAGCACTGCTTAGAAACATTAGCACACTAATGGGATAACTAGTGAACCACTATTATTCAATAGTGAATGATTAATGGTAGCTCACGATGGTTAATCGTGGTTGGTTAATTAATTGGTCCAATTAAAACCTGATAAATGGTGGGTTATGAGTACATGGTTTTGATGGTCGTACTCATGACAATTAAGGACCGGTTCACGGGAAACCCTGGAAGAATTATCGTACTTTCCACAAGGTAGCATGGGTAATAGCTGGATTCGTAGTGTAGCTTTTCTTAGCCGACGCATCCAGGCAAGGGTGGGCGTGATGGAGTTGGGTCGGCCGGGGCTTACCCGTTGATCAGCTGCCGGATTCACCTAGGCACGAGAGGGGGCTGCCTGCCTTGGGTAAAAGGTGGGGGCGAAACCTGAGGTGTGGTGCGGTTGGTTAGTGAAGGTTATGCGAAGGGTCTTGTCATAGTTTCCTCTCCGGTATACCGTGGTGGTATGCTGGCGCACGGTAACGTGTTGTGGGACTGTGTCTTGTGGGTACAGTTTACACCTATGATCGATCAGAGTAAAACTATTCGAATAGCCGTGCCCGCGGTTATGGGCGGTCAACCAGATTCGCCGTGATTAGTCATAACCCTAATAACATGATCTAATGGAACTGGTTTAGTTCAGGTGGAATGGTTTGGGCCTGTTGCAACGTTGTGTAGCGTTGGACAGTGATGATTTAATTTTGCTTAATTTACTCAACTGTTTTACCGCACTAAGCTATTGTTTCTAAATGCCTGATTTATGCAATTCAGCCTTGTCGGTGTCCTGGGCCCAGGGGTATGTTGATTGTGCGAACCAGCTTTTTGAGTTCGGCCTAGGGGCGCGAAAAATAGGCTTCCTCACGCCCGGCTCCGGTGAGGCCGGTGAGAATCGAAGATCGCCAGACAGAGGACAGTGACACATGCGTCATTCGCATCTCCAAGAGATACGTGCTGGTAGAGGGCGCCCTCTACCGACGTAGTGCTAACAGAGTCCTCCTCAAATGCATCCCTCGTGACCATGGCATCGAGCTCCTCGCCGATGTCCATGAAGGCGTGTACGGAGCTCACTCCGCTTCGCGCACCTTGGTCGGCAAGGCATTCCGACAGGGTTTCTACTGGCCAACAGCGCTCCAGGACGCGGCCGATCTGGTTAGGCGATGCCGAGCGTGCCAATTCCACGCCAAGGAAACGCATCTGCCAGCCCAGGCCCTCATGGCCCTTTGCGGTCTGGGGGCTGGATATCTTGGGTCCATTCAAGAAGGCATTGGGAGGATATGAGTACCTCTACGTCGCTATTGACAAGTTCACCAAATGGCCCGAGGCTTACCCGGTCATCAAGATCGACAAGCACTCAGCGCTCAAATTCATCAAGGGCATCACTGCCCGGTTCGGGGTGCCTAACCGTATCATTACGGACAACGGCACCCAGTTCACAAGTGAACTGTTCAGCGACTACTGTGAGGACATGGGCATCAAGCTCTGCTTCGCCTCCCCAACCCACCCCAAGAGCAATGGTCAAGTGGAGCGCGCCAACGCGGAAATCCTTAAGGGCCTCAAGACCAAGACATACAACATCCTCAAGAAACATGGCGACTCGTGGATCGACGAGCTACCAGCGGTGCTATGGGCCAACCGGACGACCCCGAGCCGCGCCATAGGAGAACCACCGTTTTTCCTTGTTTACGGCGGAGGCGGTCCTCCCATCCGAGCTCACCCTGGGGTCTCCACGAGCAGCCTTGTACAATGAGGCAAATCAAGAGCTCCTCCGACGGGACGACCTCGACTACCTCGAAGAATGAAGGCGGCACGCCACCCTCCGGGCCACGCGCTACTAGCAGAGCCTAAGGCGCTACCATCAGCGCCATGTCGGGCCTGATCGCTCCACAAAAACGATCTCGTCCTGCGCCACGTCCAAACGCGTGCCGGACTGAGCAAACTCTCCGCATGTGGGAGGGGCCGTTTGGAGTGATCGGTGTCCCCCGGCCGGGCTCGGTCAGGCTGGCCATGGAGGACGGCACAGAGCTGCCCAATCCATGGAGCATCGAACACCTTCACCGCTTCTATCCATAGAGGAGTCGCTGCGTTGTACCTCGGGCTCGGGCCAACCCCGCGTGCCCCCTCGGGCACGGCAAAGTTGGCCGGGGGCTCCCACTATCAATATACATATCCCTCTCTTTTGCATCCATTTTACAACAATTTTATATCCGGTCCAATTGTGGTTTTTCGCCTGCGGGTTTTGTTGGGTGTTTTTGTCTTCACTCGGGACGGTCGCGTTCGTGTCACTCCTAAGTGATTCGCGCCGCCCAGACGCCGACGGGGCCTAGAGCGAGCCGTGCCCCAAGACATGTTGAACTCCAGAGGAACTCGCCAATGGCCCACAATCGGGTCCGCACTTACCCCGGTCATCATGCTCTCGGCCTGGCCAGTCTCGACATGTGGAACTCCCCATGTGCTCTAGTCTCGGTTCCTATCACTTAGGACTGCGGCCCGAACCCGAGCCCCCGCTTAAGACAAAACACCAAACAACTCGACAAGGGGAAAAACACTTGGATCACATATACGAAACAGCAAACTGATATGAAGCCACGGCGTATTCATTGCAGGAAATCGAAACCAAACTTAAAGCAAGATGTCATTTATTACAAGACCGGCCTAGGGGACGAATATGTTCAGCTACAAGCAAATAGGAGGTGAAGGGGCGACGCCCGCAGGCCTTGGCATGCGGAGTCACGCCTCGCCCCCATCATCGCTGCCGTCATTGGCTTCGTCATCGACCTCGTCGTCGGAGGCAGGCGTCATTGAAAACCGAGGACTCGTCCCCTCGAAGGCATGGACGACATTCCGGGAAACCTCCCGGACTTGGGCGCGGGCCGCCGCCTCGGTTCCCGGTGGGAAGTCGTCGAAGACCGCCCACGGGATAAACTCCGGTGCTCCAGGCCATCTCTGCGGCCCCCATGGCATGCGCCTCGAGATCGGTGGCACGTTTGTCGAGATCGGCGGCGCCCTTGTCGAGGGTGGCCCGCTCGGCACGGGCATTCTCCATTTGCGCGATCTCCCGCTCCATCACTGCCCCCTCGCGGCTGGAGATCTCCGCTTCAAGACCAAGGACATGGGCCGCGCGCTCCTCGCGGATGCGTAGCTCCTCGGACAGCCACCGGTTGGCGTCCTCGGACTCCGCAAGGGCTCGGCGCTGCTCGGTGAAGGCGACGTCACGAAGTCGGAACGCGACCTCCGCCTCTGCGGCGGCGGCTTCATGCGTCGACAATGTTTCCTCCCGCGCCTTGAGCTCCTCGGCGAGGATGCGGTTCTTTTTGGTGCGCGTCGCGACGCCGTCTTCGCGCCGCTTGATGGCGGCCTCCGCCTCAGCTGCCCTCTGCTCTCGGGCTAGGGCGGCGTGTTAGGTCGGCGGCGAGTGCCTCGAACCGCTCGCGCAGATCCAAGGCGCTCATGTCCATAGCTTCGGTCGCGACGAGCGCCGCGACCCTCTCCTCCTCCACCTCCCTGGTGATCTCCGCCAGGGCTTCGATGCGCGCATCGATGGACGCGAGCTGGGCGGCGTAGGCCTTCCGGCCCACCTCCACCATGCTTTCTATGGAGCGGAGCCCCTCGGCCAACCGCTCCACTCGGTGGCTAGCTCGGCCCGCTCCCCCGCCAGGGACTGTAGTTGGGCATTGAGCCCATCCATAATGCCATGGCCTGGAGCAGGGGCTCCGCGCTTAGCGGCGTAGCCCCAGTGGAGGATCACCGGCAGCCCGATCCTAGCGGGGTCACGGGCTCGGCCTCAGGTACTTGGCCGGGCTCGGGGGCCTGCTCGGCCTCGGGGGCTCGCACGGCCTCGGCGGCATGGCCGGCTTCGGGGTCCGGGACGGCGCTGCCATCCCGGCCGGCCAGCACCAGTTGCTTGAGCCAGGCCGCCACCACCTCTTGAATGTACCTGGCCGGTGGGCGCTTGAATGTCCACTTGGGGTGCTCTATGAAACCCCCTTGCTAGGCTCTGGCCTCTGCCGGGAAGCAGCCTCCCCTAGCTTGCGGAGCCGCTTCCTCTTCTTCTCTGCCCCGGACGGTGGCGGTGAACCGAGGACGGATCGCCCCCCCAGGGTACTCTCAGCACCACCCTCTCGGGGTGGAGATGGGGCAGGGGGACTCTCCCCGTGTTTCCTCTTCCCCTTGGCATCTTCGGGGCGGCTGCCCCCGGAACTGCTCCTGTCAGGGGCCGGCGGGCGGCCCCCGCTGGAAGAGGACTGTCCTCCTCCCCCACTGCGGCTGCCCCCTGCGCCGTCGTGGCCCCGATCCCCCAAGGACCCGACCGTAATCATTATGGCTCGGATGCTCTCGGGGTCCGAGTCACTGCACAGGGGGAGCACGCCTGCAGGAATCAGGGACGGCTCCACGGTACTGGGATTTAGCGTTCCAATCCCAGTCGCGGCCTGGGTGCGTTCGGATGGGGTCTTCGGAGCCTGAGTATGCCCAGGCGCCCCGCCTGCGTTCCTGGAGCGGGGCGATGCGGCGGCGGGTGTAGTCTCCGAACACCATCGCACCGGTAAGGCCCTGGGCATGCAAGCTGATCAGGCGGTCGAAGATGGCGTTGTATCCCTCCCAGAGGGTCATGACCGATAGCCACGTCGGCACCTGCTGCGGCGGCTGAGTTGGGAGACGGAGGCGGCACTCGTCCTGGAGACTGGTGTAGAACCAGTCACTCTTCCAGTCGTCCCACTTCTTCCGCAAGACGCAGGGAATGTAGTGGTGAGACGCCTGCGCCCGTGGTTAGAAATAACTGCCGCCAATCACCGTCGGTGGCGACACCGACTAGGCGGTGCAGAACCAACGGAACAGTCGAAGCGAGGGCCTCATCCCCACAATAATCTCGCACAAGATGGCCAACGTCATTACGGCATTGGGGGTGAGGTGGCCCATCTAGAGGTTGTAGTAGTTTAGCACCCACAGAAAGAAGCCGGAGAACGGCGGGATGAGCCCCGCCATGGCGAAGGGGAGGAAGAAGACGGCCCGCCCCTGGAACTGTGGCGTCGGGCGCGCCTCGCCTAGCACCACCACTTACCGGTCGGCCGCCAACGGCATGAATTTGTGCGGTAGGCCAGCCATACGGTCGTTGGTGATCCGCGACGGCAGCAGCACGCTGCCCTCGACTGGAAAGGATCCCCGCGCCATTGGTCTAGGGAAAGTGAGATGCAAGAATTGAAAGCGTGCGGTGAGAAGGGCGCTAGGGAAGCAAGGAAGGCGAGGGCGCTGGAGGGCTGTGTTGGGCGAAAGTGGCGTAGGAAGGGGGAGGCCCTCTTCTCGACGCCCTTTTATAGCCTAGCCGCCACCGCGTCCGGCTCCTCGTTTCCCACGCCCACTATCTCGCCCCCTCGATTCTTGCGCGCACTTCCCCCATCATCCCCACTACTCCGTTTCCGGCGCGCGTGCGGGGCATCGCGACTGTCCCGGAGACGAAGGGGCGAATCGTGCACACCTTTAGGGCATGCACGTCTGCCGAGAGGTACGCCATCATTATTATCTTGGGCAGACGATCAGACGTGCCCCATTTTGCGTGCTGCCCCCGGAAATAGGGCCGTTACGTAGTAATGGCCCATTTACCGTTGAGAGGTGAATTGGGTTACGCCCTGGATAATGAGGCTATTATGGAACAAGGGTCCATTATTGTTGGGAGGCGTTTTCTCCCAACACAGAACAGCGGCTGTTTATCTCCCTTGAAAACCTGGGCCCAGTTCACACTGGTTCGACGAGGTGGCGTAAAACCTGGTCGACCTACAGTGGGGCCCCCCACAGGCTTTACGCCGGGGGCTACTATCGGTGTCCTGGGCCCAAGGGTATGTTGACTTTGGGCTTGAGGTGGCCCCATCCGCCCACGTGGCCATCCCCCAAGGGGTGAGAAGGCCCGAGGGCGACGTGGCGGCCGCGCTCCCATGACACGCTACCCCCTAGGGGGGAGGCCCAGCGGGGGTTGGGCTCCCCCGACCCCCTCGGGCCACTGCCACGTGTAACAAAGCGGGTGAGCGCTCCCAGCGCTCACCTACCCGCCTTAATGAGAACGCAGGACTAGTGCGTCTGCGCCGCGCCGCATCTATTGCGAAGCGACGCACACGCATCTGACACCGATCACAGTTAGCTGACCTGCGTCAGACCGGTGCGAATGACTGTTGGGATGGCGTACAGCACCGCGCGCACCGGTGCATGCCCAGTAGGTACGTTACGACTCCCGATGGCCTGCACCAAGATTGCGAGGGCCGATCCAGCTCTCGCGCCATGTCAGAATTGGCGCATCAGGTCCAATCAGGTCCAATCAGCTGGCGCATCGCACAGCTCACGGTGGACCGCCGGATTCCAGCCGTTTAATGGAAAGTGACGTGTTGGGCCGACCGCCATGGTGGGCGGTCTGATCGACGCCATACTTGTACTACAGGAGCGGAAGGCTTCCGCTCAAAGCCACGACATGGATTACATCAGTAAAATAGTTTTTTCCTTTTCTCTAGACAACAATCTGTCTGGCCCCTGTGGTGTCCCCTTGAGATATAGAAGAAGGCCCAGGCCTAGAGGAAGGCGGTTCGGTTCAGTTCGGCTTTTGGCTCCTGCTCCTCGCGTTGCTGCTAGCCAAGTCCAGCTCTCAAGAGCTAGAATCCACACAGATAATCCACCCCACAGGAGTAGGGTATTACGCCTCATCGGTGGCCCGACCCTGTATACATGCTCGTGTGTCACCGTCCTCTGTCTGGCGATCTTCAATTCTCAGCGGCCTCACCGGAGCCGGGCCAGAGGAAGCCTCTTTTTCGCGCCCCTGAGCCGAACTCAAAAACGGGGTCTACACAGTCCCCCGCTGCGGAGTTTACCATCCGACAAGCCTCTTTGCCTTCCTTTGGAATTACTTGCATCATTTTCTTTTATTCCGGTATGACTTGTTGAGTACAGTGGGTAGTACTCAGTCTTGCTTTATCATTCCCCACACCAGAGTTGGATTTTGCATCAGAGGATGGTTTTTCAGAGGAGTAGGCCTGTCGCTGCCGTTGAGGACACCTGTGGACTGGAGTCAAGTTACGAGTTTTTAGTTATCTAGTTTAGCTTGTTTATGTTTTTCGCTGCACTTATGTAAGATATTTTTATGGTGTTTGTAAGACGTGGATCTGTGTAACAACTTTGTCGTTTGTGTACCCTGGCTGGTCCCTGGACAGGGATTTTAATACACATGATGTTTGGAAATTCGGGTTAGTGAATTTCTGGGCGTGACAAGCTCTAATACACTTGATGTTGACAAGGGTTCCCGATCTTCCGAAAGGTTCTGATAATCAACGATTTGGTGGAGTCACGACACAAATCGATCTGGCTTCTTGAACGAACACGTTCCCGAACCCTGCAATCGCAACACCACGTCTCCTCTTGTTATCAACCGTCCCCAAAACCCGGTTGACCTCACCAAGAAGGCTAATCTCTGCTTGCAAATCGAAGAAAACAAACAAAAGCAAAGAATATTGTAACCAAAATTGCACATGAATGATTAAGCTCACAAGTTGGGGTCGTACAAACCGATCTAGCGGCGAAACTGTTCTTGACAGATTAATCTAAGCAAAACCCAAAAACTAAATATAGCGACGGCTACTGATATATGGAGTTTAGGGTCGTGCAAGCACCCCTTGACGCAACCCTAATAGGCTCCAACACGATACACGGCCCAAAGGCCCAAATACGGCATCGCAGCGCCGGAACAGATTCTGAACGTCAAATTGTTAGGTCAATTACCGTTGACTCGTGATGAATTTGGATATGGGATCAGAACCATTGGAAAGGCTACCTTCTTAGATTTCCATCCATATAAAGAATGCCCCAATCCAAGCACGTATGCAACCTGGGCGCCCGTTTTAGTGCAGACTGGTCCTGGACTCCGAAACGGACTCGAAGTCGACTTGGTTTGGGCCTCCACCTTGACTTGAACGTCCTCGCTGATCCTCCATGACTCTAAGTCCTTCTCTAAGTGTTTCCTTGTCCTCTCCATTATTCCTAGTCATAATATAATCGTTAGGTAGCATTCTATTCTCAAAATCATATAAAGAAAAACATAGGAACGAGCTCACCTCTAAATTCAATTGTCTTGCGTGAGCTCTTGTGATTGGACCTTGAATGACCAATGGAGGATTGTTGTGTATATCCGAAGGAATGATATCCGCATCATCTTCCCCCTCTTGAATTGAAGTCGTCCTCGACTCAAGCTCATCTTGTTCTCCCAAGTATGGCTTCAAATCTGAAAGTGCGGTTGACTACCTCCATTTGTCCATCTGTTTATGGGTGACATGTAGTAGAAAACAATAGCTTTGTACCCAACTTGTTCCATAGCATGCGCCAAAAATGACTAAGGAATTTTGCATCACGATCTGAAACAATAGTAGAAGGCATACCATGCAAACGAACAATCTCATGGAAAAAGAGGTCAGCAATATGAATCGCATCATCACTTTTATGATATGGTATGAAGTGTGCCATCTTAGAAAATCGATCGACCACAACAAAAATACTATCCCTCCCCCTCTTAGTCCTAGGCAATCCCAAAACAAAGTCCATAGAAATATCTGCCCAAGAAATAGAAGGAACAGGAAGAGGCATATACAAACCATGTGGATTCAAATGAGACTTAGCCTTTTGACAAGTGGTGTTGCGTGCCACAAACCTCTCAAAATCTCTCCTCATCTTTAGCCAAAAGAAATGTGAAGCCAAAACATCCTCCGTCTTCTTAGCTCCAAAATGTCCCATCAATCCTCCCCCGTGCGCTTCCTGTATCAACAAAAGACGAACTGACCCAACTTGAACGCATAGACGGTTAGCTCGAAACACAAATCCATCATTGATCACAAATTTATTCCAAGTGCGTCCCTCTTTACAATTCAACATCACTTCTTTAAATTCAGGATCAAGCGCATATTGTTCTTTAATTGATTCAAGTCCAAAAATCCGACAATCAAGTTGAGACAATAAAGTATAACGTCGAGACAAAGCATAAGCAATAAATTCAACCCATTTAGCATGTCTACGATTCAAATTATTTTGAGAACAAAGATACTTAAGCGATTCGTGATCAGAATAAATAACAAATTCTTTGGACCACAAATAATGACGCCACGTCTCTAAAGAACGTACAAGAGCATACAATTCCTTATCATACGTGGAATAATTCAAAATAGGCCCATGCATCTTCTCGCTAAAGTATGCAATAGGTTTATCATCTTGCATCAAAACACCGCCTAGGCCAACTCCACTAGCATCACATTCTAACTGAAAAGTCTTACCAAAGTTTGGAAGTTGGAGCCAAGGTGCGTCTGTAAGCTTGTCCTTCAAAGTGAGAAAAGACTCCTCCTGCGTTTTTCCCCAATGAAAGACCACCCCTTTCTTCGTCAACTCATTCAAGGGTGCAGCAAAGGTGCTGAAATCTTTGACGAAATGGCGATAGAATCCTGCAAGACCAAGAAAACTTCTCACCTGTGTGATGGTTTGGGGAACCGGCCAACTCTTAATGGCTTCAATTTTTGTCTCATCCACCTCAATTCCCTGTGGAGTAACAACATAGCCAAGAAAAGAGACTCGTTCCGTGCAAAACATGCACTTATCAAGGTTAGCAAACAAACGTGCATCACGTAAAGCATTAAAAACAACACGTAAATGATCCAAGTGCTCATCCAAAGACTTGCTGTAAATCAAGATATCATCAAAGTAGACTACCACAAATCGTCCAATAAAAGGCCTTAAAACCTCATTCATTAAGTGCATGAAAGTACTAGGGGCATGAGTCAAACCAAAAGGCATTACTAACCACTCGTACAATCCAAATTTGGTTTTGAAAGCTGTTTTCCATTCATCTCCAAGTTTCATTCTAATTTGGTGGTATCCACTACGCAAGTCAATCTTTGTGAAAATTATTGAACCACACAACTCATCAAGCATGTCGTCTAACCGAGGGATAGGATGACGATACCAAATTGTAATATTATTAATGGCTCTACAATCAACACACATTCGCCAAGACCCATCTTTCTTAGGAACCAAAATTATAGGGACTGCATAAGGACTAAGGCTTTCACGTACAAACCCGCGGTCCAAAAGATCTTGGACTTGCCGCTGAATTTCCTTAGTCTCCTCGGGATTGGTTCGATAAGCAGCACGGTTTGGCAATGTTGCTCCCGGAATCAAATCAATTTGGTGCTCTATCCCTCTGATAGGTGGCAATCCCAGGGGTATCTCAGCTGGAAAAACGTCCTCATACTCCTGCAAAAGGTTAGTGACAGCAGGAGGTATCGAGCTAGCAAGATCATCAAGAGAAAACAAAGCTTGTTTGCATATCAAGGAATAGCAAATATCATCAGCAGAAATTTCAGCAATGTCACATTTTGTTGCAAGCATAACACCACCCTTCAATTTAATTCCCTCGGCCTTAGAACTAGGTGAAGGCTTATCCTTTTCAGGTGGAAAAACAGATTTAGCAGCTTGCTGATTTTCAGATTCATCAAGTTTCAAACTAGCAGCTCGTTCTTTATCAGCTTCTACAATTTCAGCAGGGGTTAATGGAACCAAAGTAATTTTCTTTCTTTTATGCACAAAACTGTATCTATTACTTCTACCATGGTGTGTAGCATCATTCTCATGTTCCCAAGGACGACCCAACAAAAGTGAACAGACTTGCATAGGAACCACATCACAATCAACAGAATCAACATAGGAACTAATGGAAAATGAAACTCTACAAGATCGTGTTACCTTTACTTTTCCAGAATCATTTAACCACTCAATATGGTATGGATGTGGATGTGGGCGTGTGGTCAGCTTGACCAAGTCAGAACTCACCAAATTATTGCAGCTACCTCCATCAATGATCACACGTGCACGACGGTTGTTGATGACGAAGAAAATCTGGAACAAATTATGTTGTACCTGCGTGCTAAGCACCTGCTGTACACTAATGTTCATGTAGGCTGCTGTGTTCTCACGCCTAAAGAATTCGCCATCCTCAGCATCAACTCCTGCCTTCTCTTCTTCTTCATCATCTTCAACATCAGATGTGTTGATATAGCCATCTTCTGTGGAAATGTATGCCCGTTGACTAGGACAATCTTTCTGCACATGGCCAAATCCTTGGCAGCGGTGACACTGAATGTTTGGAGTGCGTCCCGTCGAAGCGACGGATGAAGCACTCTTAGCGGGTACCTGGTACCTGCGAAGGACTTTTACTTGAATCTGCTAGTTGTGGTGGAGGTGGTTTTGGCACTGCAGAAACTCCGGTACTTGCCTTGTTCTTGCCCTGCTGAGCACGCCCCTGCAATTCCTTCTTTGCAAGCATAGCAAACTGAAACAACTGGTTGACAGTGTTAAATTCCTTATATCAACTATATTCTGGATTTCAACCCTCAAACCCGAATAAAAACGACAAATGACATCCTCGGTCCCCGCCACAATGCTACAACGCATTAATCCCTTTTGTAGCTCACCATAGTAATCCTGTACATAGTTATCCCCTTGTTCTAAACGCATCAGTTTCTTGCGTAACTCGCTATGATAGGATGGAGGAACAAATCTATCACGCATAGCTACTTTAAGTTCTTCCCAATTAGTAGGTAAAACACCATCAGCAGCTAACCCAATCCACCAAATGATAGAAAAGTCTTTAAACTCACTACTAGCTTGTCGAACTCTATGTTGCTCGGGCACAAGATGGGCACTAAATTTTTGCTCTACTGTCATCTCCCAATCAAGGTATTTCTCAGCATCATAATAACCCGAAAAGGTAGGTATTTTAAACTTAACCTTAGCATAAGGATCATCGGGTACATGATTATTATTATTATTATTATTATTACCTTGTTGGTGGTGGTGTTGAGCGCCACCCATACCTTTCATGTTGAAGCGAAGACGACGTCATAACTGTGCTTGTCATGTAGCTTGTTCATCTACTTTACCATTGGAATCGTACACCGTGTCTTCTAGATGTCCACCGGTATTGCTACCGTTCACTTCCTCATTGGATGGTTGTCGAGTCTCCAATGCAGCAACCCGATCAGTTAGCGTAGACACCCGCTTGTCCAACCTCTCCGTGTGTCTGTTGAGGTCGAGTTTAATGATGGCTTCTTGGACAGCCCTTGTGACTGCCTCCATTATCTCTTTATGAGCATTTCCTACAACAGTTCGTAGTTGCTCTTGACTGACACAGTCAGCAAAATCCTTGGGAGTCGTCTCCTCATCGTCTCCTGCTATTTAAACACCAAAACAGCAACCAACGGTGAAGGTTATTCCTAATAATCTACTACGTAGGTGTAGTGGTGCCTCTCAACAACTCAGCAATATGGAGCACCTTACCAAGCCCTTATAAGGTTCTTACCAGCAAAGCAAAAGATACCTGGAAGGCGTAGTCAGCGATTGCAAGGATCAAGAACCTGTGCTATCCAGAAGTAATATGTAGAGCTAGGAAGGCCAAATATATGTGAGTGGTGCACAATCCAATGACAGATAGTAATGCTGAATAAAAAAATCCCAAGTCACTTGCCCTCAATTGCCGGTCTACTCGTGTCCTAGACAGTAGTGGTACCAATGATGGTGCAAAGGAAAAGGAAAGACGGACAGGCAAGCTTCAGCGAGTTTCAGCAAAAACAGTAAAACCGTAAGGCTGATACGCTCAACGGAGCACGTTGTGAGCTCGAGGCACTAGTGGAAATCAACTTTTCTTTGTTTTTCTTTTATTTTTATTTTATTTTTTTCTTTTCCAGGAGCACGAAAATAGGCACACCACAAAGTTACAGCTCAATCGGAGTTGATATGTCGCCTATGGAATTTTCTGCAACAACTATTAAGAAAGTGCAGACACTTGAGAGCTCGAACAGATAATTTTGCAAGCCAAATTTCAGAATTCTGATTTCGCCAAATCCGCCAAAGTTAAATTCTGATTTCGAACAGACAATTTTTTTCTCTTATCCAAAAAGTTAAATTTTGCCTGATTCTGAGTCTGTATGCAAAAGTTATGGTTGTTTGAAGTTGGGGCTTCCGACTAGGTTTTCCAGAGGGGATATAACCTAATCGGTTTTGGCGGTGGAGATGGATATGGTGGCAGCGGAGTTTGGGAAGGTGTTCTGGTGTTGCGTGGTGATCTTGGTAAGTGCTTATGATGGTGGAAACGGTTTCTCAAAGGATGAACCCTAACAAACAGGGTGAAGATGGTGGTGGCTAGGGTTACAAAGGAAAACACACGACTACACTAAAACACGAACTAAACCAGCAACAAGAACTTAAACTAGGACTTAAACTCAACACTACGGACTCTGAAAAGGATCATGCAAAGGTTAAACACGGTCTAGGGTAAGGAGAGACTATCGACTACAATTTTTTTTGGTTTTTCTGTAGACTCTAGGATAACGGCGAAATCAAAAACTAAACTAGGGTAAAGAAACTGAGCGAACCTCATGGTGAACCTAGAGCTCTGATACAACTTGATGTTGACAAGGGTTCCCGATCTTCCGAAAGGTTCTGATAATCAACGATTTGGTGGAGTCGCGACACAAATCGATCCGGCTTCTTGAACGAACACGTTCCCGAACCCTGCAATCGTAGCACCACGTCTCCTCTGGTTATCAACCGTGCCCAAAACCCGGTTGACCTCGCCAAGAAGGCTAATCCCTGCTTGCAAATCGAAGAACACAAAAAAGAACAAAGCATATTGCAACCAAAATTGCAGATGAATGATTAAGCTCACAAGTTGGGGTCTTACAAACCGATCTAGCGGTGAAACTGTTCTTGACAAATTAATCTAAGCAAAACCCAAAAACTAAAGATGGAGATGGCTACTGATATGTGGAGTTTAGGGTCGTGCAACACCCCTTGACGCAACCCTAATGGGATCCAACACGATACACGGCCCAAAGGCCCAAATACGGCGTCGCAGCGCCGGAACAGATTCTGAACATCAAATTGTTAGGTCAATTACCGTTGACTCGTGATGAATTTGGATATGGGATCAGAACCATTGGAAAGGCTACCTTCTTAGATTTCCATCCATATAAAGAATGCCCCAATCCAAGCACGTATGCAACCTGGGCGCCCGTTTTAGTGCAGACTGGTCCTGGACTCCGAAACGGACTCGAAGTCAACTTGGTTTGGGCCTCCACCTTGACTTGAACGTCCTCGCTGATCCTCCATGACTCTATATCCTTCTCTAAGTGTTTCCTTGTCCTCTCCATTAGTCCTAATCATTATATAATCATTAGGTAGCAACCTATTCTCAAAATCATATAAAGAAGAACTTAGGAACGAGCTCACCTCTAAATTCAATTGTCTTGCGCGAGCTTTTGTGATTGGACCTTGAATGACCAATGGAGGATTGTTGTGTATATCCGAAGGAACGATGTCTGCATCAAACCCTAGCAGGCTTGATACATAGCTCCATGCCACCTCTCACTCCAAACCCTCCAATGTCTCCAATTGCATCAGTAAGCTCCATCTTTTAACTTCTAGCTAGCCGATATCAATATATTTCTAACTTCTGAACCTGGACCCTTACCAGCCTAGAGCTCCACCGTTGTTTCCCCAGAAACCAGCTTCTAGTGAGCATACACCATCGGCCGTTGAAAGTCATCATAGAGAAGAAACAACCACTACCACCAACATCCCAGCAGCTCTTGTATGCACTCTCTTCCTAATTCTTCCAATATCGGCTTAATTCCTCCCGTACTCAGATCAACCTCACTTGTGCAGAAAGTAGCCGATTTGTTCTCTTTTGACATCGGCCAATTTTTCGATGATGAAACAACCTGCAAAGCCAAATCACCCCCATTAGAAGACCTCAAGGCACAACTGCTGGATATTGCTGATCGGCTAAATGCATCATTAGATGCTTTGGTCAGTGATAGTGGGCCAATACGGAGCAGGATCCAAAACAATCAAGGCCAACTTCCAGATGAGATAATTGATGTCATCTCCCCTGCAAGAATTCTTGAATCTGATCAATTCAAATACCAAAGAGCCAAGCCAAGGATCTCAGGCCGCATCGAACTCAAGTCCTTGGAGGTCACCATCTAGTCGAGCCGACAGCAAGTCAACAAGAACAAAGCGAAACTAGATGAATTGACTGCCAGCCAAGAAACAACCCAAAAATGTATTAGTGAACTGGAGCAACAGGAAGCCAATCTCTTGGCCAAGATAGAACAAACACACAAAAAGATTGCTATAAACAAGCAAAAACTAGCCGATCTTCCGCAAGCCATCGAAGAGCAGAAGTCCAAGCTAAAGGCATCGGCAAATTACTTGGTCGCTCAAACCAAGGCCCTAAAACCAGTCCCAAGCTCAGAAGCTGAAGATCTCCGTGCCATAGAAGAGAAAGATCAAATCTGCAAGCACGCAATCTCCGCAATCCAAAATTTCTTGGGTTAATTCCATTGCTTAAGTCCTTATATTTGTCTTATTTGAAACACTCAAACATCCTGATGTAATATAATCATCGGCCATCGAGCCAATTTTATGTATTCTATCTTTACTGCTTGCATTGTGTGAATGATTTTGTATAAGGGCCATAGAACCTATCGGCCATCTCAAGGCGATGTAACTACATCAGCTATCCATCATATATCAGTAACACCAGCTGATTAGAGTTGATCCAAACACTTGGGTAATATTTCTTCAAGTATTTTCCATTAAGTGTCTTCGCAAAAAACTCCTCCATCAAGCCCTTCATGCATATAGACATTTTTTGGCACACATCTATGAATTTTAAAAGGGCCTTCCCAATCTGGCAACCACTTTCCGAATTCGTTATCTTTAGTTCCTATCGGCAAAGTCAACTTCCAAACTAGTTCTCCTTCCTCGAAAGACTTTGGCATAACCTTTTTGTTATAATAACTTGTAACCCTTTCTTTATCTCTCTTAACTTTTTCTAAAGCTCGCAACCTAACCAGAGCCAAATCCTCCAACTCATCAATCATTAAATTATGATAATCATTGGCTGACTACTCATTCTGTAAAGAGATCCTTCTTGAGCCGATATTAGTTTCCCACGGCAAAATAGCCTCATGTCCATATACATGTTGATAAGGTGATACTTGGGTAGCCCCATGACACGTCATCCGATACGCCCACAACGAATCGGCCAATATCGTATGCCACTTCTTTGGATGTCTTGCAATCTTTCTCTTTACCAACTTGATTAAACTTTTGTTCGAAGCCTCAGCCTGCCCATTGGCTTGTGCGTAATAAGGAGAAGAATTCAACAATGTTATCCCCATACCAGCGGCAAATTGAATAAACTTATCGGATACAAAAAAAATCATAATCTATAGTTATTGTCTGGGGTTTTCCAAACCGATAAATAATATCCTCCTTAAGAAACTCAATCGCATCTTTCGAATCAACTTTCTTTAGAGGAATTTGTTCAACCCACTTGGTAAAATAATACGTGGCTACCAAAATATATTTATGCCCTTTACTGGATGGAGGACTAATTTGGCCTAGCATATCAGTACTCCAACCTCTGAACGGTCAAGGCATAACTATCGGGTTCATAGCCAATGCCGGTACTCTTTGAACTGCCCCAAACTTCTAACAATCTTCACACCCTATAAAATATTTGAAACAATCTTCCAACATCATCGGCCAAAAATATCCGACCCTCCTAAGCAACTATTGATATTTCTTAACATCATTACTAGGAATTAAATCCCAGGCAATGGTGCTAGAAATATTAGCCGGAATTTTCTTATGATCACAGATATAATCCGCAAGCGCACGGATATACCGTTGTAGCATTTCACTCGAAAGTATTTCTAAGGTATCGTATTTATTTAATCCCAAGGGAAGATATGGTAAGAGAGTACTATGTTATTAACTCACATGACACTTAAGTAGATCAAAATCTAATGTAGGGGTTAATCAAATGTAGGATAGGGTAGGTTGACACATGGAAGAATCAATCAAGCTAACTGTCGCTAAATAAATATATATACTAAGTGGACAAGAAATAAGAAAAGTCTACTTCCGTACTTCTAGTATATAGCCCTTTTAGTATACACTTGCTAATGTACAATCATATGGCCAAAACCCCCTAACAATGCCCTCCTAGTATATCGACAAACCACCCCTGATTGCCGAGTTCCTTACGATAATCCATCATGGCAATACAACTGGTTATGGATACGGAGGAGGACCCTCGCCAGGAACAGTTCTTAGCCTTATATACAAACGTGGAGGAATACCCGTACAGAGCTGTTACCATCAGCGGCCCACCTCTACAATTCCGTAGCATATAGCATCACTTAATGGTATTTAATAACCTAAGCACCTCGCTTACATTAATAAATACTACTCTATATTGCAGCAGTTGATATAGAGCAATCAACTGAATGATCATTAAACCAATACCACTGCATCTCTCTGGTAAGCTAGCTATATAACTAATACGAAACAAGTATAACTCAAAGTTGTACTCGTATAATTATGCGAGTATAGTAAAGTACCAAAACTATATAAAGAAGAATATTTCATTAATGAATAAAGTCTTACAAGAGTGGAAATAGCTACTAGAACCATACCCGAATTCTCCGGAAGACATGAAGAACTCAAAAACTATTCTAATTCTAACTCCACTAGTGCTAGAACAAAGTAAACTACTAAGGAGAGTTTTTCTTGATTCCACTTGGTGTGTGTTGAAAGGGATAATGAGGAGTCCTTTTATAGCCTCTCAATGATGGTTTATGCAGTTGGAAATGTCAGAATCGACCATCAACCGTCATTGGGAAGACATCTGGGATATCCACGTGGATGGAGATCCCCATTGGAGCCAAAGTCGGTTCGGCCGAACCCTTGGTCCGTTGGTCCTCCACTTCCTCCTGGGCCTCTTCTTGTATATTCTTAACTTGTGGTATGGCGGTTGGGTCTATTTGCAGATGTTACATTAGGTTTATGGGCCCATACATCCATATGTTCACCACATGTCTGCTTCCGATATATTTCTCCATCATTTCTCCTTTATTATAGAGTCATATCCTACAAGCAAATGCTTTTTCAAGGACAAGTGGAACTATATTATTTCTAATATTTCAATTAAAATATGCATGCAAGCATTGCTAGTTCTCTTTTATTGTTGGCAATATTGATGCGAAATTGGTTTGTAACGACCGTCAACAAAACCCCCCAAGCTTAAACCTTTGCTCATCCCGAGTAAAGATAAAACTTGGTTGTTGATCAGGAGTTGCTGCAATGCTATATATCTCAAATGTACAAGGTACAAAGTATGAGTACTCTCTCGAGTTAAGCAAGTTAGCACGGTGGCTTACCCATACACCTAGAGTTAGAATGGTTAGTAAAGTAACACTTACTCATTCATTGTCTAACTTTCATTCCGGAGGTTTTCAAATGATTTTGCGAATAAAACCAATTCCTCAAATGATTCTCTCATTCACTCAAGAATGTGTATGTGTATTTCTCATCAAGATATTGCCTTTTTGCCCCTATTCTATATGTCATATATGTAGAGCTTGGTAGGGATCAAATGAGGCATACTTGTATTCACATTTATTACTGAGTCAAAAAATCCGGACCAAAGAAGATAGCAAAACATACTTTTTATCAAGATTGTGCAAGCGTCTGGTATCATGGTAGATATGTATGGGATAATATGACTCCTTTTATATACCTCTTCTTCCTTTGAAACTTGAGAGAGTGTATGACTAGCGTTTTCTTTTCTCTTCTCTCTCTCTTTTTAATGCCTCATACTTTGTATGAGCAAGATTTTCTTTTTCTCTTTTTTGCATTACCATACCTCTCTTTATTTTGAATAATATTTTTTGAAGAAGAGAGGCATAAATAATATGGAGCATTTATTTTGTTGATGAAATGAATGCTATGGATGCTAGCTCCCATTGTAGAAGTTTAGCATATGTGTGTGTATGTGGTGTACGTGATCTTGATCATAAAGTATGGGAAGCATCTCACACGGGTCACAAGAATTTTGACAAAGTTCAATGGAATCAAAAGCAACCATAAGTATACGACTTTTTTTCAGTGTAGAAGAATGTATGGCTCTGGTAGGAATTTATATCAAATGAGGAACTTTTTAAGTTTATATTTTTCAAAAATAAAACTCCGGATTTCAAGTAAAACTTAGAACAAGATCATAGAAACTCTATTTTACCTTCTCATATCTAACAACAACCTAGACTCGGATATGCAATGTGCTACTCACATCTGTCAGGTTCCCGGATAATATTTGGCCTTCCACCTCAAAACTTGAGAGAATACTTAACTTATGAACCAATACATAAGAGATATAAAATAAAGCAACTATTCATCATTTCAACATAGATAACTAAGCAGTCTTACCTAGCATAGTAAAATCTATCCTATATTTTTGTTCTTTTTATATTTTGCAAATTTTTATTTTGTTAATTTGGAAAGTGAAATAATACAAATCATCTTGGTTGGGCGAGAGAGAGCTCCCCCAAGCTTGTCTTTTGCTCAGGGTCCTTGATAGGGATTGAATCCTGGGTAGTGAAAGTAGGCCTGCCAGTTGGCCTGCTGTTGATGCATCATGTTGTTGAAGTTTGGCATTTTTGCATTAACATTTTGCTGCTACTCCAGAGATTGCACGATGTGTCCTTCGAGCGTGTGCTGAATTTCTCCTGTCTGCAGCTCAAGGTTGTCCATCCTCCGAGTGAGTTCACCCAAATCCCCTCGAGAGGAGACAGAGCGACGCATTCGGCTAAAAGGTGGTAGACCAGATGAGCAGGAGGAACGCGAGTAGGGTTAGCGCACGTCGTGGGGTGCTTGCCACTAGTTGTCACTGGCACTTTGCCATGGCGATCCTCCGGCGTCATGTTGAGGGACTTGGGTCCAACCGGGGGCATCCCCAGTTGGGACCCAATCATCCTCATTCATCTGCACTGGTGGTGAAGAGGATGATTCTTCTTGCGGTGCTTCTCTTGCCATGTTTCGAGTTACCCTACGTTGAACATTTGCACGAGATTCCCCTTTCAACTGGAGAGGAATGGTTAGCTTTTGGTAGTTGTACAAAGAAAACTACGGGTTAGGTAATGGGATTTCATTTGCACAACCGGGAAAGAATAATATAAGTGAATCGTCTAGCCCCGATTTGAGTGTATGGGCTTGTATTAAGAATGTCTGGTTAACATAAGTGCGAGGAGTTGAAATGTAAGCGATTTGAGCACCGCTCACAACTCCTACTTCATATGCTATACGAGAAACTAAAGATGTAAACTCAATAGTGCAGGTGAACTTATAATTTTCTAACTATTGACGAATCATGCATTGTACATGGGAAACTTTTATTTTCTTAACCATGGCATATAAGATCATCAGCTCAACTTCAAACACAACTCTAATATCGATTCTAGGAAATAAAGTCATACCAAGCCATTTATGCATGAGTGTCAGAGTGGGGTTATGGATCTCATTTGTTCTGGGCTTTCTACAGAATGGTTCACCTGTAATACTTTGCCAAAACTTGTGTTTATCAAATTTAGGAGTTGTCTTCCAAAGATTGATTTTACAAACCTAGAAGTAGGCTTAATTAGCCCCAAGTAAGACGAAATTCCTTACAGAAAAACCAAAAAGAAATTTCATCCTCATCTTCTAGCAAGGTGCACAAAAATTGCAAGGTAACTAAGCGAGAGCCTGGCTCAACTTTCAGAGTAAATTTGTGCCATCCTATAGCTTGCCATACGTTATGAAAATCAACATTCATACCTATTTTCTGTAGAAGGTTCGGGTCATATGCTCGGGTGTGAGCAAACGTCTGATCCTTAACCATGTGGTAAGCTTGCATTTGCCGGTCGGAGTCGTCGAGAAGGCTTGGTGAAACGTCTCCTTCCTCCATGGATCAGAACAAAAGTTCACAAGTATAGGTATTGTTCAGAATAGACTGTATGCATTTATATACCATTTGGAAAGTTTTACTCCACGATAAACTTTAACCTTTACTAGGGACGAGTGAAGAGCTAAGTGTGGGGGTTTGTTGATGGCTATTAACTGCAAATCATACGCCATCAATACCTGCATTTAATTGAACATATAAAACATCCAACATAGTGGTAGGGTTTAATTCTAATAATTTCCATAGTGTTGGTGTCTATTTGGATGCAGGTGATAAATCAACAAAGTTAAGAGAAAGAATATGTAAAGAATGAGGAGATTCAGACTCATACCTAAGCCTATGTAGTTGAGAACCCACAAAACCTCATGAAATACATACAAATGGGTTCAAGCACCATACCACTGGGCTAAGGAAACATAAGAGGAGGCCAAGGAGAAAGGAGAGACCGAAGTTCGGCATTCTTGATTTTTCCATGCCTGAACAATTTTCCATGCCCAAACAATTTTACCCTAGAGTTGAACATTAGTACTTTATCCCTTGGCTTGGAATTCTTGATTTTTATCCTTTTATCATGCTAGTGTTTTGTTTTCTCCTTGTATAGCCTTGAACTATGATATGCTTTTTATCTCCATTCTGCTAACTCTTCCTCCATTCTCTAGCTCCCTCAAAATCCATATTCCAATTCTTGATTGCCCAGTATGCTCTATGCTTGAGTTCCACGGGAAGTCGGCATGACTTTCCGTAAACTATCTGATATGGGGACATAACAAGTGGTGTTTTATGCGCCGTTCAGTATGTCCAAAGAGCATCAGGTAACTTATCTTTCCATCCCATCCCCTTCTTTAGAACTGTCTTTTGTAAGATGTTCTTGATTTGTTTGTTTGAGGTTTCAGCCTGTCCACTTGTTTGAGGATGATAAGGCGTGGCAATGTTGTGCTTGGAACCCATTTCTCTTAGGAGTCCCCTGAAGGTCCTATCTATGAAGTGCGATCCTCCATAGCTTATGACCATTCTTGGGGTTCCAAAATGTGGAAACATGACCTCAGTGAACATCATTTTAGCGTGTCTTGCATCGGCAGCTCTGCAAGTCATTGCTTCTACCGATTATGATACATAATCAACTGCCACTAGGATGTAATCGCTGTCTCAGGATTTTCGGAAAGGTCCCATGAAGTCAATTCCCCACATATCAAATATTTCTACTTGCAGGTTATAAGTGAGGGGCATTGCATCCCGAGCGGTAACTCCTCCGTGCCGCTAACAGCTCTGGCACCGTTGAACAAACTCCATAGAGTCTTCGTACATTGTTGCTAGTAGAATCCGCTTTGCAAAATCTTGGCTTGCGTGCGGAATGCACCAAAGTGCCACCATACAGTGCTATGTGGCATCTCTCAATGATTTAAAGGCCTTTCTCTATTGGCACGCACTTTCTTAGCAGTTCAGCAGAACATAATCTATACAGGTACGGCTCATCGCATATATGACAGCGACTTTCATATTTCAACTTCCTTTTGTTCTCACCCGGTGGTACGAATCCTGAAACCATGAAGTTAACAATATTTGCATACCACGGGTTGGATTTCATCTCCGCCATCAGCTTGTCATCTCTCAGAAAATCATTTATCAGCGGTTCCTGCACATTAGTTAGTTACAAGTGCGACAAATGATCTGCTATCAAGTTTTCTGCTCCATTTTAATCTTTGATTTCTAAGTCAAATTCTTGGAGCAGAAGTATCCACCTTAGCAGACGGTGTTTAGCATCTGTCATGGTAAGCAAATATTTAAGAGCAGCATGGTCTGTATAGACTATCACTTTTGCTCCCGCCAAGTAAGATCTAAACTTATCAATAGCAAAGATGATAGCCAGAAGCTCCTTCTCAGTCGTTGCATAATTTAGTTGAGCTCCTATCAAAGTCTTGCTAGCATAGCAAATAGCATGATGTTTTTTACCTTTGGTTTGTCCTAAGACTGCACCAACTGCGCAATCACTAGCATCACACATAATTTCAAACGGAAGTGTCCAATCGGGGGGCTGAATGATTGGAGCAGAGACGAGTGCTTTTTTGAGAATTTCAAAGGATTTTAGGCACTCATCATCAAACTCAAAGGGTGCATCCTTAGTGTTGATGCAAAAAACACACACTATCCCAATTGCTTCCCTCCAGTGCAGGTCTAAATTAGTTGCTTAGATTTCAAGGGCGTGCTAGTTGATTTGATCCTGCAATCAACAAGAAGAAATATGCAAATAATATTAGAAAACGATAGACAATCGGCCAGATGGCCGATTTCATATCGTATGTGACCTAGCCGATGCAATAAAGCATGAATCGACTGTAAGGTATAACCATTGGTAAAACTAACTCTAAAACTAGTATATCGGCTGTAGAGATCAATGTTATATAATCAATACATCAATGTTACTTTAGAAGTACGCAATTGGGATAGATCGGACTGAACCGAGACAGTATAAATTGCTCAAGTCTAAAGATAACATGAGATAATGATTATATATACTTATGTCATAGCCGATATCTAGATTTAGGTACGTATCGGCTATAGCTCCGATACAACCTTATACCAGGATATTCTCTAGTAATAAATATATTCAACTATAACCAATTAAATTGGTATCAAGCTCAATATATTTATATTAGATTAGATCCTGATATAAGGGACAGATATAGAACATTAAACAAAGCGTAAAACGATGTAAAACATCTATATCAGGTAAGATCGGCTAAAACCCCGATACTATCCTTATTAATGATCATGAGGCAAGCTAGATAACATAATTCTAAGTACGACTTAATAGGTTGGACTTAACCAATGCAGCATTAACTATACAGAGAAACATGGAATCTAGAGAATCAAGCCGATGATCGTCTTTTCAGGATGGTTGATACATTATGTAATCTAAACCAACAAAGTAATCTAGCCGATATCGACGAAACCCGAAAAAGGATCCAGCCGATGCAAGTAGATTGCATTGTCGATTTAAATTATATAATGTATATGATAACTCAGAGATTCACAACATAGAACTAGAGTGTCATAGAGTTGTAAGCACTAGCCCTAATGATGCAAATCACCGTGACAAGATATACTTTTTCGTCGAAGATCAAATTGATGCAGCACGACTCGAGAGCACAAACTTATCGAAAAGTAGAAAACAAAGGTGGCGATGCACCGAGATTGATTGAATGTGTGTTGTTATTATTTACAAGACCTCGGAATTATATTTATACCCGAAAATACAAACATTGTCCCTCACGGACACGACTCATATTAACCTAATACAAATCCAACTGACAAACAAGTCCCTTAGGCGGACTCTTACCAGGAATATCTATAAGGAAATTACATAAAATATCCTAATTAATAGATACAATTGCCTCCTCAGGACTCTATCCGTGCACGACAATCCATATGAATCACTCTAACATAACCCGATGACGTGTACCGAGTCATGTTACTGAAATCAGCTTAATCGGCTACCCTGTCTGACTCTGATCCTGCCGATCCCGTCCATAGCCGATTCGGACTATAGCCGACTCTTACTCTATTTCCGATAGGATCTAATCTCTTCAATTCTTTTTTAATTCTATCTTCATCTCCGATACTTGAATTACCAAATTTGGTCGTCAACACATGCCCCCCAAGTCCGGAATATTTGGTAATGTTTCGGATTTGTCAAATCTTATCTCCGAGAGAATATCGCACTTTCCGTTCTTTACCGTTACCGCACTGCTTTAAATACCTAACCGATGACCCCGAGAAACTTCACACCGTTATACTGTTTCACCGGTTTAGCGATTCTCATCTTCTCCAACTCCGGCGATCCCCTCGACGCAGCAAGGCAACCTTCAAGCAACCCCTTCTCCGTCCAACTTCCACCAACAGGAATGTCGTCCTCATCTACTCCGTCCGTCGCCCCATCGGCTGAGTACGCAGAGGTAAGTTCCATTGGCTAGATCTCCTTTCTTCCTATCAGATCTTGTTTTCCGCATTCTCAATCTGTTTTCTTCTCTTTTCGCTCTATTATTTTTAGCATCTCGCAAATTTAATCGCAGTCCCTAGCCTGAACCATGATAATAGCTACTATCTTGGACCAATCGGCAATCTGGACCCGATTGAATTTATTACTACCGAAACCAACAGAATTCCTTTTAGGCTAGCGAACCCAAACTTAGGGCATTGGAAAAACACCTTCAAGTCTTGGCCATCCCTAGAGAAAAGCTGGCCAGCATGGTACAAACATGTATCGGCTAGCAAGCAAAGCCATTGGGATGATATAGGAATCGGCCAAGCACTAGCCTTAACTTTGGCAAATTCAGCTACGGACGAGACGTTGATGGCCTCTACCACATATTTCTGGTCCAACACCATGAATGCCTTCATGTTCAACCAAGGACCAATGACCCCAAATTTGTTGGATATTACCATGCTAACTGGACTAGATATCACTTCATCGGCCAACCCCACGACATGGAATTCCAAGAACAGATTTGATTTTAAGACTAAGAGTATAGGAGGGTGGTCTGGATTTATTTCAGCCAACATGGGTCAAGGTTCAGTTTCGCCCAGAGAGCATACTGCTTTTCTGTTGATGTAGCTAGAGAAATTCCTTTTTTGTGGATCTAGCTGTGGTCCCACCTCCAATTGTCAACACATAGCCGAAGCACTTGAGGAGAAAAAACAATTCCCTTTAGGAAAAATCCTGCTCGGCTATCTTTCAAACTCTGAGCAATGCATCGGCTAAGCTAGCCATCGGCTCTGTAGTAAGTGCAGGCGGCCCTTGGTCGTTACTCCAGACTTGGTTAAACCTAGTAGCAATGAAGGCTGTAAATCGGCCACCTCTGACAGAAGCAGAGTTTCCAAGACTAGAGCCAATCACTGACGAGGATGGAGAAGAGATAACCCATCGGAGGTGTACATCATTCGGAGAATATGCTTCCACACCAGCCGATGCCGGAGCAAAATTGTCAGCCAAGTTATTAAAGGATTGGTTCTTCAGCTTTTATGACGACTTTCAGAAAAATGCCAGAGTCTGGTTTTTTATGAGGACTCAATCAACTTTGAGCTGCCATCGGACTTTAGATTTGAGGAAATCAATCATGAGAAATTTCAAAAGTCCAGAGAAGTCTTTGCCACAGCCATAAGCCCATGCATCCTTCCTGTCGGCATCCATCAAGGCAGGAACATTAAAACATCTTATGAATTTTATCACCCAATGAGCTCGGCTAGATAGTTTGGTATGGGTCAGCTGCCAATCGGCTTGTGGTTTGCCGATAAAATCCAATGCAGAGGAGAGATAACTTCAGGTCTGATGATGGATCGGCTACTCAATATCCCAGGACCTCCCCTCGGCAGCATCAACAATATTGAGTTAGCCATGTTCAGAAGTAGGTCTTTTACTGCATGGTGGGCTGAATGGAAGCAACACCTCTTCCACCAATCGGCTACTGTCTACATAACAGATCTCTTTCCTGACATGATCCCTCAGGTAACTCCTTTATTTCTTCTATTAAATCTTGTTTTGACTCTATCAGCCAATTCTACTTTTAACTTTATATACTATCTTTGCTTTTACAGACCACAGACTCATCTCCTCCTCGCACAAGTAAAAGTGGCAAGGACATTGAATACGCTGCAGGGTTGCTATCCAATGGATGTGGCCTAACTCCTCCCATCATCGGCTATCATGCTCCCAAGACGTCAAGTCTGCTTCATGGACAAACAAGGGAACCAGCCGATGCAGGCAAGAAAAAGAAAGCCAAAGCATCAACTGTCATGCCACCAGCTGCCAAGAAAAAATCCAAGAAACAACCACCTCCACTAGCTGATGATATTGATGAAGCCTTGGATGAAGCAGCCATTGAGCAGGCAATAGATGAGGCCGCAGCTGAACTAAGCGATGTGGGAGAAAAAACACCTTCGGCTTCTCCAGCCCCACAACAGACTCCCACAACTCCTGCTGCTCCAACAGTCTTCTCTCGGCAACGCAGAGTAAGATCATCTCCTTCACTTCAAAATTTCTTCATTTATCACCAATCTCACTATCAAACTTTGCTTTCTGTAGAAGAAGAGACCAGCTGAGAAGAAGAAACCAGTACCAATATCGGCTAAACCATCTGCTCAAACTCCTCCGGTAATTCTTAACACTTAAGACCTCAATGTTATTCTTAGCCAATACCAACTAACACTTGTTCAAAACAAACTTGTCAGCCTCCTTCTCCACCATCGCCTCCAGCACAGCCAATCTCAAGTGAACACACTGCATCAGCTGTAGGCAGCCACCATGTTGTGGAAGAAGAAATTGCTGCTCCTGCTGTTCCTATAAGTTTTACATCCTTAAAAATTTCAAGTCGGCTATATAAATGTTCTGTTACTTATATCGTCTTCATTTCTATTCCTTGCAGGTCTTAGCCGATTTATTCTCCTTCGACATTAAAGATTACTTTGATGAGGAAGCAGAAGGAGAAACAACAAGCCAAGCACTAACCCCTTTAGCCGATGATGTAAAAAGAAATCTCGAAGACATATCTCATCTGCGATGGTCAGAAGTCCCAATCAAGTTTGACCGCTCGGATCATCCCGACCGAGTGGTCCACCCGGGGCGGTACCCCCTGGTACTAGACCCAGTTGTTCGCAACGTCAAGCTCAAGCGCACCCTCATCGATGGTGGCAGCGCACTCAATATTCTCTTCGCCAAGACTTTGGATGAGATGCAGATTCCTCGATCCGAGATGAAGCCGAGTAACGCCCCCTTTCACGGAGTTATCCCGGGGCTGTCTTCCACGCCACTCGGCCAAATCACTCTCCCAGTAACCTTCGGGACCAAGGAGAATTTTCGGACAGAGAACATCAGCTTCGAGGTGGCCGACTTTGAGACAGCTTACCACGCCATCCTCGGTCGACCGGCACTTGCCAAGTTCATGGCGATTCCCCACTACACCTACATGATGATGAAGATACCAGGGCCACGCGGAGTCATATCCCTACGGAGCGACGTCAAGCAAGCCCTCACATGCGACAAGGACAGCTGCGAGTTGGCCCAATCTCGTGAGAGATCACTCGGCCAGCAGGAAGTCCGACTAGCTGCATCAACATCACAAGACGGTGAAAAACCAGTCGGCAAGGTGGCCAAGACCGGAGAAGGCGACGCCAAGACAAAGAAAATTCCCTTCGATCCTTCTGATCCTACCAAAACTGCTGTAATAGGCGCTGAGTTAGATAGCAAATAGGAAAGCGCGCTCATCACCTTTCTTCAAGCTAATAAAGATATCTTTGCCTGGAAGCCATCTGATATGCCTGGTATTCCTAGAGAGGTGATTGAGCACTCTTTAAATGTTAGAGAAGACGCGAAACCTATCAAGCAACGACTCCGCCGATTTGCACAGGACAGAAGAGAAGCTATCAAGGAGGAATTAACCAAGCTGTTAGCAGCAGGTTTCATCAAGGATGTTTACCACCCCGACTGGCTAGCCAACCCGGTATTGGTCCGCAAGAAGACTGGTCAATGGCGCATGTGCGTCGACTACACAGATTTGAACAAAGCTTGTCCCAAGGACCCTTTCGGTTTACCAAGGATAGATCAAATGGTGGATTCAACGGCCGGCTGCGAACTACTCAGTTTACTCATCAGATCAGCCTCAAGGAGTCCGACTGCTTGAAGACTTCATTCATTACACCATTCGGACGGAATGTGGAAGCGTATGTCGACGACGTCGTCATCAAGACCAAGCAGAAAGATGACTTGATTCAAGACTTGGAGGAAACATTTGCCAATATACGCGCCTTCAGGATGAAGTTGAACCCCGAGAAGTGCATTTTTGGAGTACCATCAGGAAAGCTACTCGGATTCATGGTCTCTCGGAGAGGAATTGAAGCCAACCCGGAGAAAATCAATGCTATATTGAATATGAAGCCGCCGAGTTCTCAGAAGGATGTTCAAAAACTCACGGGATGCATGGCAGCACTCAGCAGATTTGTTTCAAGACTTGGAGAACATGGAATGCCCTTCTTCAAGCTCCTCAAGAAGACCGACGATTTTCAATGGACGACAGAAGCACAAAAGGCATTTGACGACTTCAAGACCTTTCTAACAACTCAGCCGGCGTTAGCCTCACCAATGCCGCAAGAACCACTACTGCTTTATGTGTCTGCAACAGCAAAGGTGGTGAGCACGGTTTTAGTCGTTGAGCGTGAAGAAGAAGACCGTACTCAGAAAGTTCAACGACCAATCTACTTCGTTAGCGAAGTCGTTGTTGATTCAAAGACAAGATATCCTCAAGTGCAGAAACTACTTTATGGAGTTCTAATCACGGTCAGGAAGCTGGCTCATTATTTTCAAAGCCACCCAGTCACAGTGGTCACATCATTTCCACTCGGCGAAATCCTCCGCAACAAAGAAGTTACTGGTCGCGTTGCAAAGTGGGCCTTAGAGTTAATGCCTTTGGATATAACTTTCAAGCCTCGAGTTTCAATTAAATCCCAGGTGCTGGCTGACTTCGTTGCCGAGTGGACCGAGTGCCAAGAAGACGTTCCTGCAGAAAAAATCGAATACTGGACGATGCATTTTGATGGATCAAAAATAATTTCAGGATGCGGAGCAGGGGTTGTTCTGATTTCCCCGACTGGAGAACGCCTTAGCTACATTTTATGGATTCATTTTCCAGCGTCACACAATGTGGCAGAATATGAAGCACTCTTGCATGGATTACGGATTGCCATATCCCTAGGGATTCGCAGGCTAATAGTTCGAGGGGATTCTCAACTTGTGGTCAACCAAGTGATGAAAGACTGGACATGCCTCGACGACAACATGGCGGCCTACCGACAAGAAGTGCGCAAGCTTGAAGACAAGTTTGATGGCTTGCAGTTAACCCATGTTCTCCGGCACAACAATGAAGCAGCCGACCGACTGGCTAATTTCGGTTCAAAAAGAGAAGCGGCTCCATCGGATGTTTTCGTCGAGCATCTTCACCAACCCACGGTTTCGAATCAATCAACTGCTAAAGACGAGTCTGGGGAACAAGTTTTGCTGCTTGACACCGACTGGAGGACGCCTTTCATCAAGTATCTTAAGGATCAAGAATTGCCCCCCGACAAGAACGAAGCTGAACGGATTCACCGCCGCTCTAAAACTTATGCCCTTGTGGAAGAGGAATTATATAAGAAAAGCCCATCTGGAATATTGCAGAGATGCATCTCCATTGAAGACGGCGTCCAACTTCTAAATGATATTCACTCGGGAGTATGCGGGAATCACGCGGCAGCAAGGACCTTAGTCGGGAAGGCATATCGACAAGGCTTTTTCTGGCCTACAGCAGTCAGTGACGCCGACAAAATTGTTCGCACATGTGAAGGTTATCAATTCTTTGCGAAACAAACTCACTTGCCAGCACAGGAGCTACAAACTATTCCCCTTTCTTGGCCTTTTGCGGTCTGGGGACTGGAGATGGTGGGCCCGTTCAAGAGGGCGCAAGGCGGATATACTCATCTTTTCGTCGCTGTGGATAAATTCTCCAAATCGATTGAAGCAAAACCGGTGGCAACTATCACTGCGGACAAGGCGCGCGACTTCTTCATCAACATTGTTCACCGCTTTGGCGTGCCGAACCGGATTATCACTGACAATGGCACACAATTTACTGG
This sequence comes from Oryza punctata, assembly GCA_000573905.2. Classification (NCBI taxonomy): domain Eukaryota; kingdom Viridiplantae; phylum Streptophyta; class Magnoliopsida; order Poales; family Poaceae; genus Oryza; species Oryza punctata. The sequence goes on along the minus strand of CM002493.2, from coordinate 18,720,422 downwards.
TGGCGTTTTCAAAGATTTCTGCGAAGACTTTGGTATCAAGATCTGCTATGCATCAGTCGCTCACCCAATGAGCAATGGTCAAGTTGAACGCGCAAATGGCATGGTGTTCCAAGGAATCAAGGCTCGAGTTTTTGACAGACTACGCCCGTATGTCAGTCGGTGGATAGAAGAGTTGCCCTCAGTTTTATGGTCGCTACGCACAACTCCGAGTCGGGCTACGGGCCAGTCACCTTTCTTCTTGGTATACGGCGCAGAAGCCATGTTGCCGAGTGAGATGGAGTTCGAATCCTTGCGAGTCCGCAATTTCAATGAAGAACGCCACGATACCGACAGAATCGATGATCTCACCCGACTGGAAGAAGCAAGAGAAGCGGTGTTAATCCAGTCGGCCAGATATTTACAAGACGACTAAAGATCGGCACAAACTATCACCCCTATGGGAAGGGCCGTTTATAATAGCAGAAGTCACTCGCCCAGGAGCCTACCGACTCAAGCGTGAAGACGAAACTTTGGTGGATAACTCGTGGAATAATAATATAGTATTTCTTTTGTCTTGTTTATGACTTGTCATTGGCCCTGTTTAGACTTAGGTCCAGCAGAGAAGGACTAAAATTTTTTTCGATGATTGCAACAAGTTCTAGGCTTGAACCAATCAGACAAAAATTTTAAGAAATTTGAAACTGGGTCCTTAGTCTATTTCATGGTATAAATAAGTCATCATACATTGCTTAAGGATACTGTACAATCAAGATTGGAAATTTTCTAATACATCTACTGCAAGCTTTTCGGCCGAGTCCTGAGCTTGGTTGATCAATTCAATGGCCTGCTCGTCAGTGATCCCATCTGCAAAGCCATCCCCGACTGCTTCACTCTCTATTCGAGGATACAGGGACTTCATGATTGCCATTGCTTGACTGGCACCCATCATTGCAGCATCCTTGATATTGTTGAAATATTTTGTTGGAGCAGTACGGAGGCCTTCGAATATTTGGACTGCATCTTTTTCACTGCTCCCGAGTCCGTTTTGGAAGATTGCATTTAGCACTGGGGCAGCAGTATTGGCGATATCGTCTCTGACAGTTTCAGCCTTTTTGATCCTCTCGGCAAACACTTCAAATTGGGCACGAGTCTTGACTTTGTGTTCTACATATATCCAAGATGGAATGGCTCTTAAATGACACGGCATTATATTAAATGAATTTTTCAAAGCTGTTATCTTACCTTCGAGGGCAGTTTCAGCTTCAAGCTTGCCAGTTTCTAGCCGAGTATTGGTTTTCTCGAGTTCTTTAATTCGGGCTGTCAGGGATTCTATCATTGAGGCTTGAGCTGCAGGATTAAAAGCAATTTAGTCAGGTCTACAACATGGATTTACAGCAAAATGCAATGGAAGGATTTATACCTCCGATGGTGCCCCTGTGGTTAAAGCTGGCTTCCATTAGCTCATTGATCTGACTTTTCAATTTCTGCTCCTTAGCTTGAGCATCTTCACGTGTCTTGGCCAGTTCTGCTTGAACTTGATTGAGGGTTTCAAGATGAGGCACAAGCTTTTCTAAGGCGTCTGTTTTTGCCTCATTCCTCATATGGATTCTCTGGATAATGTGCCATATGAGCAATACGCTGTGAATAAAGCAAGAGAGTTCAATTTACACTTACGTTCATGAGACGGGTGGACTCGGTCAGATGTTTCTTCAATGATTCGAGCTCTTCGTTCTCACCCTGACGACTGACGATGATGCCTTGAGGAGTGTCATCTCTATCTCTCCATAAAAGTTTGATTGGAGGAAGGGAGTCTTCGGCAGCTTTAATTCTTAGAATTTCTTCCTCTTTGTCATCAGTCAGTGGGCCTAATTTACGGATTAATAAAAATACGACAGATGGATCAAACTGGAATACAGTAGTGCAACATACCAGAGATAATTTTGGAGTTCTTCTTTGAAGCTTGGTTTGGCTCCCCGACTGGATCAGCCACTGCGTTCGTTTCTGCCACAACCGGATCTTGGTCAGGATTTATGGGAATTGTTTCGGCTGGCTCGGCAGGCGCAGTAGGTGCATCAGTCGGGATGTCATCATTTCCTTGTTGATTTTCCGCTGGAGCTGCGGTCTCAGGCATGCTGGAATCTTGCTCCGACTGGTTGCCAGTTGGGAGCTTGGGTTCGGCGTCTTCTACAAGTTTCCCCGACTGACTAAAAACTCGGGGTTCTCGGTGCGGTTCGCTTGGAACAGGCGGCACATCACCGTTTTTACCCAAATCAATATTTTGGGGTTTCCTGGAGATTGACGGATTCAAATTATATGAGTATTTTCAAGAAGTCAGTAATGATGATATTATGGCGAGAGTATTACCTTGTTGATCTTCGGATTTTTGGCACAGGCCGACCAGCTGGAGATTTGGCTTGAGTTGGTTTGTCGCTCGATTGCGGCCCGGATTGTTCATCTTCGGAGTCGCTGACAGCGAGTTTTCTTTTCTTCAACTTCTGTTTGGGGACATTTTCTTCAATACCCCGCTTGCTTTTCCCAGCTGAGTTGATCTTTGGACCACCAGTCGGGAGAGGGTTTTTTGGGGCAGTTTCTTTCAAGACAGGAGTTGGGGAATTTGAAGAAAATCGTTTATTATCCTGTTCAATAGGATGAAGTTAATAAAGATAAATTAATAGATAGACTGGAAGTAGACAAATAACCAAGTGGTGGATTTTTACCTCAGGAGGAGGTCGAACTAGGCCGTATGGAGTGACCTGCAGCTTGTGGCTGTAGTCGATCGTGATCCCAAAAGAAAACATTTTGTACATCCGGTTGCACATGATTTTGTAATCAATGGAATCCGGGTCTTCGCGATTGGGATCCGACTGGCCTTCATATTCGTAAGCCGGCTTACTCCTCTCCTTGATTGGGGCCAGTCGGCACTTGATGAAATGCCGAGTGATTTGTTCCCCTTGTAAGCCCTGTTGTTCTATTTCAACCAGTCGGAGAAGTAATTCATTGGCTTGGGCCAACTCAGTGCTGTCTGGGAGATTTTTCCAGTTTTCCTGGGGGATGGGTGGAAGACCGACGAACTCGGGAAGGCTGGGGGAAGGATTTGAGATATAAAACCAATTCGAGTGCCATCCTTTGTTGGAAGTCTTGAAGGGAAGAGAAAAATATTTTTGAGTCAGAGTTCCTCGCAATTGGAACCCGGACCCGCCGACTACGCACGGATTATTTTTGTCAGGCTGGGGTTTGAGGTAGAAGATGCGGCGGAATAAAGCAAAATGCGGATGGATACCAAGGAAGGCTTCGCAAAGGTGGATAAAGTTGGCAATGTGAAGAATAGAATTGGGATTTAAGTGATAGATCTGGATTTTGTAAAATGCAAGAAGACCACGGAAAAAGGAAGATGCAGGCAAAGCGAAACCAGAGTAGAAGAAAGAAGTGAATACCACAATTTCACCGGTGTCGGGGGTTGGAAATTCCTCGCCGTACGCCGGACGCCATCCGATAATCTCCTTGGCGGGTAGGACTCCGTCCTTCACCATCTCCAGCAAGTGTGTTTCCTTCACATCGGACTTTGCCCACTGCTCAAAGGGGATTTCTCTCTCTTCGGCCATGAGTGCGGCTCGATCTGGGTAGAATGTTAGGGTATTTTGGGAAGTGATGGAGGGGAGTTTGTGCTGGAGATAGACCACAAGAAAGCTTGATGCGAGGGATTGCGGATTGGAGTTTGAACAAATGTGGATTGCAAGCCCTAAATCGCCAGTACTGTGTGCGGTTTGGGGAATTTTGAGTGAAATAAACAAGGAAGACGGAGCGGCGGTTCCTATAACGGTTGGATAAGTGTTTTGAGCGCCAAATGGGCTGTAAATTTTGGATATACTGTAGCCGCAAGGTTTGGAAAGTCTGGTATATGCCCTCGGGGGCTCAATCTTTCCATGTGATGAGCAGGAAAGAGTATATTAGTCATATTAGCACAGTTGTGATTTAATCTCTTTGGAGAGCAGCAAGTGCATATATTGCCACGTCAGTGAGCATCTTAAATCAACCAAGTATTATTACTTTGGCTTTTAATAGGTGATTGGAGAATCTTGTTAAAGATTTCTACCATATATGCCTTGTTTCATAAATGTGCACGTCAGTGTACGTATTATCGCGTAAGCGAGTATTTTTATTGACCTATATTCAAGCTTAGGCTGATAATATATTTGGTCATTCTTTTGGGTAGTTGGTAAATCCTTATGAGTTTGATTTGCTCGGATTGTATACCGCATATGCCTTATAATTTTCATAGATGAGATTTTCTATCTCTTTACTGTTAAAGTGGTTCATAAAACCACTCGGCTTATGCATATTAGTTCTGACTATATGTTTAGTTTTTCCAACTAAGCACATAGTTGGGGGCTACACCTAATTAGGTGCATCTATTCGATGCACCTGGAAATATTTTTTAATTTTTAGCCCTTCACAGTCGCGTGATTTTGGATTCGATGCCCAGGAGATCATGGCAGAGATGATTGAAGTACTTGAAGATGATGATTATTGTTTGAAGTGAAGATTGTCTCGTCGACTGTAAAGATCTCAAGGGCTACTGTGGATATTATGGTACCCATATACCCACAGACATAGAATATCCGACTGGATAATGGGGGTTAATTATGTAAATAGAATATGATATGTATTAGTATTCGGGTATGGCATTGTCTTGTATGGCAAGTTAGGACCCGGATACCTACTATGGTAAGATTGTATACCGGTTATGGAAGATCTAAGCCGTGTTGGACTAGATCTTATCTTGTAAACTTCTATCTTCCGGGTATATAAGGAGGATAGGGGACCCCTTTGGGGACAGAGGCTTTTCGTAAGATCAATACACAGATCGGAGGCAAAACCCCGAAACAGGAGTAGGGTATTACTTCTTCGTGAAGGCCTGAACCTGTCTAAATCCTTTGTCTCATAACCCACCTACTTTTCTAGCTTGATTGCCACTCCCTTTTTCTATTGCCGAAATCTAGTTTCGACAGGCCCCTATCGGCAACACCAATTTCCAAACAAGTTCACCCTCTTCAAAAGATTTGGGCACAACCTTCTTGTTATAATGCCTGGCAACTCTCTCCTTGTCTTTCCTAACTTTCTCAAGAGCTCGCAATCTAGCTTGAACCAAATCTTCCAACTCATCAACCATTAAATTATGATAGTCATCGGCTGTCAACTCATCCTGTAAAGAAATCCTCCTGGAGCCGATGTTGGTTTCCCATGGTAACACAGCTTCATACCCATAAACCAGTTGATAAGGAGGTACTTGAATTGCACCATGACAAGCCATTCGATAGGACCACAATGCTTCGGCTAAAATAGTATGCCACTTCTTGGGATATTCTGCAATTTTTCTCTTAACCAACTTGATCAAACTTTTATTGGATGCTTCAGCTTGCCCATTTGCTTGTGCATAATAAGGTGAAGAATTCAACAACTTGATCCCCATGCTATCGGCAAACTGAACAAACTCATCAGACACAAAGATTGAACCTTGATCAGTTGTAATTGTCTGTGGTAAACCAAACCGGTATATAATGTGTTCCTTGACAAATTCAATAGCATCTTTACTGTCAACCTTTTTTAAAGGAATTGCCTCAACCGACTTGGTAAAATAATCAGTCGCAACCAATATGAATTTATGCCCTTTACTCGATGGTGGATTGATCTGGCCGATCATATCAATACCCCAACCTCTGAACGGCCATGGCTTGATAATAGGATTCATAGCCGATGCTGGTGCTCTCTGTATTGCTCCAAATTTCTGACAATCTTGACAACCTTTGTAACATCTGAAACAATCCTCCAGCATTGTCGGCCAAAAATATCCAACTCTTCGGATTAACCATCTCATCTTATGAGCCGATTGATGCATCCCACAAATACCCTCATGAACTTCACACATGACAACTTTCGCTTCTTCCATGCTCAAGCATTTCGAAAGAACTCCATGAATCGTCCGATAGTATAATGTATCATCCAATATGACGTACTTGAGAGCATTATATCGTAATTTCCTTAAAATCGATCTGGAGGGATTCTTCGAATACTCAAAAACATCAAACCTCCAATCATCGGCTGGTATGCAGGCTACTTCTACTTCAATCCCTTGGAACATCGGCTTGTAGCCTGATGCACCTTGATCTAAATCATTGGCCTCAACATTTTACTCCCTAGGGATATGGTTTAGAGTAACTATCTTGAAAGTGTTCATCAGCTCTTGACATTTCTCATTGTAAACAATCAAAACATCATTCTTGCAGTCATACTCCCCAGACAATTGACTTATCACCAATAATGAATCACCCATGATTTCAACAGCATCGGCTTCAACTTCTCTCAACAGTTGCAATCCTTTGAGAACAGCTTCATATTCTGCTTGATTATTTGTAGAGTAAGGCTTCATAGTAAAGGCGAACTGAAAACTTACCCCCCGAGGCGATATAATTACTAAGCCTATACCACAACCATGAGTACAAACAGATCCATCAAAAAACAAAGTCCATGGCATTATATTAACATTGTCAATACTGATATCCCTGTGTTCAACTATGAAATCGGCTATCACTTGCACTTTAACTGCCTTAGCCGATTCATACCTGAGATCAAACTCTCACAAAGCAAAAATCCACTTCCCAATTCGCCCTTTCAAGATTGGAGCCGATAGCATGTAACGTACTACGTCGGCTTTACATACTATGATGCATTCATTGGAAAGCAGATAATGCCTCAATTTTGTACAAGAAAAATATAAACACAGGCATAATTTCTCCACAGGTGAATACCTTGTTTCAGCATCCAAAAGTCGTCTACTGAGATAGAATATGACTCTTTCCTTACCCTCAACCTTTTGGAACAACACTGAGCTGATAGAGTTCTGATCGGCTGACAAGTATAGTTTGAATGGAATCCCTTTCTGTGGTGGTATAAGAACTGGAGGAGTACTCAAATATTCCCTGATATTGTCCAATGCTTGTTGTTGTTTTTCTCCCCAGACAAACTCTTGATCGGCTTTCAACCTCAGTAATGGAGTAACTGGTTCTATACGGCCAGACAAATTTGATATGAAACGCCGAACAAAATTTATTTTGTGATCAATGATTGCAACTTGGTTTTATCTTCTGGAGGTTTTATATCTTTGATTGCCTCAATACTCCTCTGAGGAATTTCGATCCCACGCTCATGTACCAAAAATCCAAGAAATTGCCCAACCGATACACCAAAAGCACACTTAGTAGGATTCATCTTCAACCCATACTTCCTTGCTCTTTCCAAGACTTGTCTTAAATCGGCTATATGTTCATCAACTTCTTTAGATTTGATCACCACATCATCAATATAGATTTCTACCAACATGCCGATAAGATCATGGAATATATAGTTCATAGCCCTCTGATATGTAGCACCAGCACTTCTCAGCCCGAAAGTCATAACCACCCACTCATACAAGCCGATTGCACTAGGACATCTGAAAGCAGTCTTGTGAATATCTTCCTCAGCCATGAAAATTTGATTATAACCAGCATTGCCATCCATGAAGCTGATGATTTGATGTCCGGATGCTGCATCGACGAGTTGATCGGCTACTGGCATTGGGTATTCGTCTTTTGGTGTAGCCTTGTTTAAATCTCTGAAATCAATGCAAACTCTAAGCTTGCCGTTTTTCTTGATGACTGGTACTATGTTAGAAATCCACTCAGCATATCGGCATGGTCTGATAAAATTAGCATCATAGAGTCTTGTAATTTCAGCTTTGATATCATCATACATATTGGCTTTACAGTGTCTTGGAGGTTGCTTATACGACCGATAGCCTGGTTTGATAGGGAGCCGATGTTCAACTATCGATCGACTAAGTCCTGGCATTTCATAATATTCCCAAGCAAAACAATCTCTGTACTCTTTTAAGAGCGCTATTAATTTACATTTAAATTCTTTTGATAAACCCTTACTAATATATGTCGGCCTAGGCCTGTCGCCTGGTCCAATATCGATCTCTTCCAATTCATCGGCCGACATAAAACCTTGTCCTAGCTTGCCGTCGAGATCGTCAACAGTGTCCTTTGTGTAGAAATTAGAACCCTCCACGGCGCCCTCAAAACAAGAATTGGGGCTCTCCATCTCCTGTTGGTTGTATGGCATAATCAGAAACTTTTAAATAATCTCCTTGCCAAATTTTTCCAGACAAACAATCAATTCCTTCCATCTCCCAAACAGATAAATCGGCACTAGCTACATTGACTGACCTGTCGGCTGGCACGATTTCAATTTGGTCTTCTTGCCACTGAATCAAACTTTGGTGCATTGTTGAGGGAATACAACAATTAGCATGGATCCAATCTCTTCCCAGCAACAGACTATAGGAACCCTTCCCATCAATAACAAAGAACGTGGTAGGAATTGTTTTACTGCCGATGGTCAGCTCTACATTCAAAACTCCCTTGGTTTCAGATGGATTCCTGCCAAAATCTTTTAGAACCATGTTGGTCTTGATCAAATCCTCAGGATTCTTCCCAAGTTTCCTGAATGTTAAATATGACATTAGATTCACGGCTACTCCTCCATCAACTAACATCTTTGACATCGGCTTGCCGTTGACAAATCCCTTAACATACAATGGCTTGAGGTGCCGATGATCAGTTCCTTCAGGCTTCTCAAAAACAGTTTGCTGTGGAGATAGCATCAACTTGGCCGATGGCAGATTTTCTTCTTGTTCGACGACTTGCTCAACTGCATATTCGGCTGGCAACATAAAAACCATGTTTATGGAGGATGACATCACTTCTTTGCCCTTGTGTTGTTGATTTTTGCTGCGATCGGCTTTAACCTCGTCGGCTGGTACTACTTTGCTCTTCGTGCGCCAGACTTTCTTTGTTCTCTGCCTCAGCCGATGTTCGATTTCTCCTTCACCCTCCTGGAATTGCTCTTTGTTCCTCATCGTTTGAACTCTCCTCTTTTGGTTCTTAGTAAAAAATCCAGAAGGGCACCATTGTGGTTGCATTGGTCTGGCCTCTCTTAGTGAATCATCTCCATCATCATCTTGCTGGATCGACCCAAGCCTCTCGTGAACCGGCAATCTTGTCTGAGTCAGCCGATGCATACTTGTATTCTGTAGGCTTGGTCTTTGGATAAAGTGTGCATCGAAATCACTGCATCCAGGACAATCTTCAATAGATGGTAGTCTCATGCCCTCATTCTAGCAAAATCTAAAAAATTGACAGCTCCAATGGGGATCAAAATATCTTTCACTTTCATGAGAATATGTCTCCTCTTCCCTTTGGCGTCTTTTTTGATATTTGTTAATTATGCCAACTAATTTGATGTTCTTCGCATAATTTTTGCCTCCATCGGCTGTGTTCCGATTATATCCAGAGTGCACCATGTTGACTGGAAAAGGATGTCCATCTATCTTCATCGGCCTCTTTGATTCATCTATCTTGATCTTGCCCTGTTCAATAGCCGACTGGATCTGCTGCCTAAAAATCTTGCAATCATTAGTATTATGAGATCCTGTGTTGTGCCACTTGCAATATTTCCTTTTCTTCAATTTCTTAGCTGATGGGATGACATGTCCTACTGGCAGCTGAATCCGTTTTTCTTGAAGAAGAAGATCTTGTCGGCTTTGGTAATGTCAAAATCAAATCTTTCCTTTTTTCCTGAATTCTTCACCCATTGGTAGACCACCGTCTTCTTGTTTCTAGCCCACTCGGCTGCATTGATTTCTGGGTCATCATCTTCAGAATCAGAGTCATAACTGTAAACATTATTGACATTGTTGGCCTTCTTGATGAATTTTCTAGCTTCTTGGAACCTTGTCTCATGAGCCGATACCTTCTGAGCTGATGAGCCAAACTTTCAAAGTCTTGAGCCGAAAATCTTTCAAAGTCAGCGCCAACAAGCCTTGGAAGGCCAAATCGGCTAACTGAGAATCTGTTAAGGCCAAACTATAGCATCTATTCCTCGCATCTCTGAATCGTTGAATGTAATCTGGAACTGACTCATCTGATTTTTGCTTCATTGCTGTGAGGTCTAATAACTTCATCTCTTGAACACCACTGAAAAAATACTTATGAAATTGTTTCTCTAGATCGGCCCAACTTCTGATGGAATTGTAAGGTAGAGATGAAAACCAAGTAAACGCCGATCCAGATAAAGAAAGTGGGAACAATCTAACCCTGAGAGCCTCTGTAGCCGATGCTTCACCACATTGAGCTAAAAATCGGCTAACATGCTCATAAGTGGATACATTGTCTTGTCCCGAAAATTTGGAGAAGTCTAGCACCTTGGATCGGTTTGGCAATGGTACCCAATCAAAATATTCTGGATATGGGTGCCAATACATGTTGCCATTATCCTTCGACTTGAGTCCAAACTGCTCCCTCATGACGTCAGCGATCATATCGGCCCAATGTTAATGTGGTGTTGCTCCACCGAATTGCTGTTGAAGTGGATCCATCTGGCCGTATTGGATCGGCTGAGGTCGTGGAGAATGAGGTTGATAGACATGATTGAAGCCAGCCGATATGCCTTGAGGTGGTATACCAGGAAGTTGTTCTGTACGGTATTGTTGGCTTATCGGCTGAGTAATTCCAATCGGCTGTTGTGGAACCGAAGGAATTAGGTATGATGTGTCGACAACTGGTGGTTTTGGATTGAGGACACTCATTAATTGCTCTGGTGTTAAATGAGTTGATGCTTGCCCCCCAGTGACCGGCTGCGATCTTGTCAGGGTCGTTGGAACATTGGTGCTAGAGTAAGGAGCCGATGGTGCCTGGGTTTGAAGTAATTGCTGACTTTGTTGATTCCCGCCAATGTCAGTCTTCACGGTTCTATATCCTGGGAACGTGCCGTCTGGCAAATATATAGGTCCTTTGGCCTTTCCTCAGCTATCGTCCCATCGACTACCGACTTGATCATGTTTGTCAACGTGTTCACAAGTACTCCGGACTGGTTGAGTAATGCATGATGCACAGTCGAATCAATTCGATCTTGTAACGTATGGAGTTCCTCATCACTTGTTTGGATCTTGGGTTGCTTATCTTTTTTTTGGGTTGTCCCGGATGTACTTGGATCTTGCTTCACGATCATCGGCAACTCAATCTTAGTTCTTTAAACAACCGTGCCTTGTCGGGTCACCGTGAACGAATGCAGATATTGTTTTTGAAGTTGATCCAGCATCTGTCTCATCTCTTCTCTCTGCTCTTCATTCAGTTGCTCGTTTGTGATCGGCAGGATGTTTTCTTCTGAGACGTCGGTGATGTTTGGAGACATGATGACACGTAGTCTCACTGGGCGTGCCAAAAGCGTGTTGATGCAAAAAACACACACTGGCCTGGGAGATCTGCTTAACTCCAGTGCAGGTCCAAAATTAGTTGCTTAGATTTCAAGGGCGTGCCAGTTGATTTGATCCTGCAATCAACAAGAAGAAATATGCAAATAATATTAGAAAACGATAGACAATCGGCCAGATAGCCGATTTCATATCGTATGTGTCCTAGCCGATGCAATAAAGTATGAATCGGCTGTAAGGTATAACCATTGGTAAAACTAACTCTAAAACTAGTATATCGGCTGTAGAGATCAATGTTATATAATCAATACATCAATGTTACTTTAGAAGTAAGCAATTGGGATAGATCGGACTTAACCGAGACAGTATAAATTGCTCAAGTCTAAAGATAACATGAGATAATGATTATATATACTTATGTCATAGCCGATATCTAGATTTAGGTACGTATCGGCTATAGCTCCGATACAACCTTATACCAGGATATTCTCTAGTAATAAATATATTCAACTATAACCAATTAAATTGGTATCAAGCTCAATATATTTATATTAGATTAGATTCTGATATAAGGGGTAGATATAGAACATTAAACAAAGCGTAAAACGATGTAAAACATCTATATCAGGTAAGATCGGCTGAAACCCCGATACTATCCTTATTAACGATCATGAGGCAAGCTAGATATCATAATTCTAAGTACGACTTAATAGGTTGGACTTAACCAATGCAACATTAAGTATACAGAGAAACATGGAATCTACAGAATCAAGCCGATGATCGTCTTTTCAGGATGGTTGATACATTATATAATCTAAACCAACAAAGTAATCTAGCCGATATCGATGAAACCCTAAAAAGGATCTAGCCGATGCAAGTATATTGCATTGTCGATTTAAATTATATAATGTATATGATAACTCAGAGATTCACAACATAGAACTAGAGTGTCATAGAGTTGTAAGCACTAGCCCTAATGATGCAAATCGCCATGACAAGATATACCTTTTTGTCGAAGATCAAATTGATGCAGCATGACTCGAGAGCACAAACTTGTAGAAAAGTAGAAAACAAAGGTGGCAATGCGCCGAGATAGATTGAACGTGTGTTGTTATTATTTACAAGACCTCGGGATTATATTTATACCCGAAAATACAAACATTGTCCATCCCGGACACGACTCATATTAACCTAATACAAATCCAACTGACAAACAAGTCCCTTAGGCGGACTCTTACCGGGAATATCTATAAGGAAATTACATAAAATCTCCTAACTAATAGGTACAATTGCCTCCTCAGGACTCTATCCGTGCACGGCAATCCATATGAATCACTCTAACATAACCCGATGACGTGTACCGAGTCACGTTACTGAAATCAGCTTAATCGGCTACCCTGTCCGACTCTGATCCTGTCGATCCCGTCCACAGCCGATTCGGACTATAGCCGATTCTTACTCTGTTTCCGATACGATCTAATCTCTTCGATTCTTCTTTAATTCTATCTTCATCTCCGATACTTGAATTACCAAATTTGGTCGTCAACACTTAGCTAACAAATTAGTCAGGGGTCTTGCGATTATAGTAATCTTTGATAAAACGCCTATAAAAGCCCGTGTGCCCTAGGAAGCTATGGATTCCCTTGATATTCAGTGGAGGTGGAAGCTGTTCAATTACTTCTATCTTAGCTCTATCCAACTCTATTCCCCTTTCGAAAACTCGGTGCCCAAGGACTATGCCCTCGCGAACCATGAAATGTCATTTCTCCCAATTAAGAACTAAGCCCTTTTCTTGGCACCTCTGCAAGACCTTGTCTAGATTCTGAAGACAGTGACTGAAAGTCTTACCATAGACGGAGAAATCATCCATGAAAACTTCCATCATATCCTCGATCATGTCAGACAAGATAGACATCATACACTTTTCGAATGAGGACATCCTACGGTATGCGTTGGTACCATCAGGGCATGTGAACGTGGTCTTCCTCTGATCATCAGGATGGATAGGAATTTGGTGATAACCATAATACCCATCAAGGAAATAGAAGAAAGAATGATTTGCCAGCCACTCCAACATCTCATCGATGAAGGGAAGCAGAAAATAATCCTTCTTAGTCGCCTTCTAGAGTTTTCTCTACTCGATGCACATCCTCCATCCCGTGGCAGTTTGTTGAGGGATTAACTCGTTTTTAGAATTGCGACGTTCTCCATGGAAGAGAAGTATACATAGAAAACTTCTCAGAGGGTAGGAGTAAAAGAGAAATAAAATAAAAAGATACGGGAATGAATAAGGTTCGGAGATAAACAGCAGTCGTTCCCCGGCAACGGTGCTATAAATGCTTGTTGGTATTTCTTAACGTTCATAGATAAAATTCACAAGTGCACGGATATGCCGTTGTAGCACTTCACCCAAAAGTATTCCAAGGTATCGAATCACAGGGAACGAAGGAGTGCAACTCTTTAACAGGCTCATTCAAGAACACAAGTATTTTCTATTGAAGGGTAAGAGGATTTTCCAGTGAAGCACAGGATCTTCTAGAAAGCTTAATTTAATCCTATTGCTATACTTCAGGCAAAGGCTTGCATGCTGCTACCAGAATTCGCTCTACTACGCACCCGGACAGGGAGGACTTAAGTGATCTTGAGGGCTGTCACCACCTCTACACCGACCTCTAACGTACTGTGGGGTACGCAACAAATACTGGTATTTAACATTATACTTCGGCCTCTCCTTTCTCCTGGGCCTCCTCTTGTGTTTTCTTAGCCGAGCGGTATGGTGGTTGAGCCCATTTGTATGTATTTCATGAGGTTTTGTGGGTCTCAACAACATAGGCTTAGGTATGTGTCTGAATCTGCTCCTTCTTTACGTATTCTTTCTCTCAACTTTGTTGTTTTGTCAGCTGCATCCAAATAGACACAAACACTATGGAACTTATTAGAATTAAACCGTACCACTACGATTGTTGTTTATCTCCGAACCTTGTTCATCCTCGTATCTTTTTAGTTTTTCTTTCTTTCTTCCCTCTTTACCCTTAGAGAAGTTTTCAGTGTACAGTTCTCTACCATGGAGCATCTACCAATCTACCAATTATCTGCTCGTCGGGGTGAATTCTATAAGCCACCTCCTTCATCCAAGCCAATTCTTACATTTGGCTAGGCGATTCGTCCCGAATTCATAAACATGGTTAGGGAAAAACCTTTTTCAAGGCATGACACAAGAGACTATTTAGTGGAAGTTGTTTCTGTTCTCTCTTCGCGAGGGATCAAAACAATGGTTCACTTATACCGTTAGGAGTGTAAATGGTAACTGGGATAAGTTGCGAGGCAGATTCTACCTCGCATTCTTCCCTATTACCCATATTACATCCCTTCGGGTTGAAGTCCTTAGCTTTGATAGACCAATAATGAATCAATCGGTGCAGCCTGGGCCAATTTACTTCATTAGTACGATCTGGGCTCAACTTATCTATACCCGATTATACTTTGCTACAACATTTCCACACGGGTTTAGATAAGGAGTCAGCATTCCAGCTTAACATGGTCGTTCATGCATAAAACCCCATCGGAAGGAAAGAAAATTCTTGATTGAATATCAGAAAACACCTCCTTCATTGGGCAATGCTCTGAATCCCTCCATGAGGCATTTGTGACAGGTCGGGAGGAACACTCTATAACCAAAGCCGAACCTTCCACATCATTGGGTTCGAATAAAGAATCCTCCGTGGAGCCATCTCCAAATACGAAGAAATTCGAGCTCTAGGTTGTGCTCCTGCATTCAAGGTTGTTTTTCATGAAGATTACGGAAACACCCTGAATTATTTCAGTAGAAAAAAGGCACCAATTCCTATTCCACCTCCCGATCCTATCGAAGATGATTATCTCAAGGACACCGTTCGGGAGTTAACCACTATTATGAGTAATGAATGGCTAAAAGAAGTAGAGTTCTCTTCCGAAGTAATTCGGATCAACCCCTCTCCTCACACCATTCCTTGCCAATTAGGAGGGAATATGGTTGACATTCTGTATTGTCCAACGGTCGGTGCTAACCTTATCTCTAGATCATTCGCTTTCGCCTATCTAGGCGATAGAGCACTAACACCAACCTACAAATTCTTCAAACACCCTGCTGGTAACTTAATTGAAGGATTTGGGATCATACAAAACGTTCGAGGCTATCCTAGATTTCCATGTCTTTGAAATCCAAGACTTTGACATTATAATTGGGCACCCAATCGAGAAATTTCTCATCAACGCCCTATCTTTAGGAAGCCTCGAAATCTCTTTAGGAGGGGATGAGCTTACCATTCCATTCTCACGGACAAGAAATGCCTTGACCGAACCCCCTTCTGAAGAAGAAACTATGGAGGAAGTGACAGCTGTTATCCCTTATGACCTCCATGAGTCTTCCCTCGAAGAAGATGTTCCTAATTTCATCCAGGAAGAGGAGTAGTCAGGCGAAACCTTTGAATTTTGCTCCATAGAACAACCATCACAACCTCCGATCGAGCCTAAACCATGTCCCCCGGCCCTCAAAATGTTGTTCTAGACGGTTGTCAAGAAACAACCCCGATCTGGCACGATGCATCTTTTGGGAAGGAGAACCTTCAGGCCATAGACAACGTATCTAGAGGACGAGAGAAAACATTCCACAAACGAGCATGAAAGTTTCTCTTTCAAACATCCCCAGGATTCATGCTCACTTAAGGAATCCCCAGAGTCCTATCTAATTAGTGTCGCTTCCTAATGCAAGGACCACAACCTCCTTACGATCCTCATTTCTATCATTTTAGAAAGGTGGTTATGGACACTTATGTTTATCATAGATACTATAAATCTCATATTTGTTTGTGGCACTAATCTTGCAACGTGATGCTTCGCTGTGGAGCTGTGACCATAAACAAGGCACTGCCGGGAGGTAGCCCAGATTATCAGGGTAAGTTCCCATTCGAATAAAATCAAGAACCAGTTTTTAGAATAGTATGCACCTTCAGGTATTCTTGGTCGCTAACCATTACAGGTTGAGATTAAGAACGAGGGTCATGCGATGTTTAAGAACTAGGGAGCTACATCAACTGTACACCTTGGTGACCCTTGGTGATAGAATACACTCTATGGGAGACTCCAACATCACACATTTGATTTTTGATGTCTTCGGACACAAAAGTCCAAGTGTGGGGAGAAGGTCGACAGTTTGTCATGACGATTTCCTTCAATCAAGGACATCTTGGTTTAAAGTTGGTATTAATCCTACCTTACTGCTAAAAAAGGGGAGTTCACCACTACTTTTACTCATACTTATCTCCATTTGAGTGTGGCTTAATCATACATGGTTATGCTTCCTTTGTTTATTTTCGTATGCTCTGGTTTGGGTGTGTTCTACAGACATCCATAGGCTTTTTAAATTAAGCATGATGCTTAGATTGAAATAGTCTGCTTTAGTCAAAGAGGGTATGGTGTCAAATTCGATTAATGAACCATTAGAGCTAGTACCTTCATAGAGATTGGTTGTATATCATTCGTGGACGAACCCTGCATGAAAATTTTCAAATTGACGGGTGAGTCCTCAAGTTCAATTCACACTAGAGGTAAGTCAGGGCCCGGGAAACAAATCAATAAATTGCGAACATGCAAAGGAGGAACACATCACCGTTCAAGGTGCACGGTGAGTATACTATCAAATGCTCCTTTGTTATGTTCGTACATTTTTACCTCTGCCCTGTGTGAGTTTTGCTTAAATGGAGATTCTGTGAACAATAAAATTTGAAAAAACAAGTTTTCAAGGATAAAAGAAGTTTCACTCGAAAAAAATAAGAATATTTTTTTAAAAGGATGGCAAACGTGTGGGATCCACGCTTCGTAAGTTTTGAATCCAATGTCTCTTTAGCGTGGATGTGAACAACTAATCTTGAGGCTGCAATAAAAGCTTTTCAATTCTTTGTAGTCCTTCGGGTAGTTGTTGTTCACTAACCTTTTGCAGGGAACAAAAATCACAACCGAGGATCAGTGTACAATAACTCCAACACTCATACTACGCTCCTTGGTCTATGAGAAAATAGATGCACAGGGTACGAAGCAGAACAAATGCAAAACTTTGTTGTATTCAGTTCAGAACTCAGCTTGGCAAGACTTATCTGGTAAGAATCCCAAACACGTTATGCATCCCCGCCTCATATCTCCAACTTGCTAAGTTACCCATCACCTCATGAAATGAAAAAAATGAAAAAAATGAAAACAAAATAAAATAAATTTAGGCACTTCATGCACCTAGAGTTACTTGCATAAAGTTTGGCTCACCGGTATTTCACCCCGGTGGAAGCCTAGTTTGCTTTCTGTGTTTGTTGAATAAAGATCAGGTATGAAATAAGTGTGGGGGAAGTCTTTTCAGAACTCCCAACGCGCAATAACATAAACTCGACACGTCAATGTGATGAACACAGATCCACGGCCGCGCACAAAATATAGCAGCCAGAACCAAGCCATGGTTCGGTCAGCCGAACCAAGTGGTCGCTTGACCCCTGCCAGGCCCGCTCTGTCACTTCTTCACCGTGCAGTCTTGTTTGCACGTCTCCTTACTTACGCTCCCCTGTTTGCGAGTTAAATTTGGATATAAAATTGAATATAATTAAATTTGACTCCAAATTAAATTAAAAAGATCATTTCTTAATAAATAAAATTTTCCTATGGTTGACATCTATACCTTTTATTCTTTGCTAACACTTGTTACTTGTGAACAAACATCTATCATAGGGACCCTTACTCATCTATGTAATTGATATTTGTAATATGGTTATGATAAAAGAAATTCCTATCTAACTGTCATGATACTTGGAACTTTATCTTTGCGAAAAATAAAAGAATTTTCAAGCAATACTCCTTAGTGACTGTGCGACTACCTACCAAGGCCAAATATGATTCATATTGCAAAACCTTATATTTTGGCTGCTTGACATTACATTGAGCTTTGTCAAAATATTGTGACCCCTGTAAGATACTTTTCATACTTTCATGATCAAGATCACACACTCCACACACACGCACATATGCTAAACTTCTACACTGGAAGCTAGCATCCCTTATTCATCATCCATTTCATCCATCATCCACAAAATAAATACTCCATGTTTTATGCCTCTTTCTCCAAAATTCATTCAAATGAAAAGGGAGGCATGGCCATTATTGACGGTCGTTATAGACAAATTTTGACCATCAATATTCTCAAAAAAAAAGAGAACTAGCAATGCTTGCATAAATATTTTATTAGAAATAATCTACTTCCACTTGTGCTTAGCAAAGTATCTGCTTGCAGAGATTTATGCATAAATGGAGGAGAAATGATGGAGAAATACATCAGAGCCAGACTTATGGATGGATGGGCCCATAAACCCAATGATATACATACAAATGGGCTCAATCACCATTCCATTGGGATAAGGAACCGCAAGAGGAGGCCCATTTGGAAAATAGGGCCCATTGGGCCAGCCTCAGGTTCGGCCAAACCGCCATAAGGCCAGATGATCCTGGCCTTCCACGTGGACGTCCCTGATAGCTCCCCAATGATAGTGGAAGGGTGTTTCAGACAATTCGAACCACCAAAACCGTCATTCTAAAGCTATTAAAGGACTACTCATTCTCCATTTCAATACACAACAAGAAGGAGCACTTCCAAGGAGCTCTCTCTAAGTTAAATATTTTGTTCTAGTAGTAGTGGAGTTAGAATAACTCTTGAGGAATAGCTCTTGAGTTCTACAAGTCTTCAAAGATTCAGGTATGGCTCTAGAAGCTTGTATCTCTCTTGTAAGACTTGTTCCATTAATGAAATATTCTTCTTTATACAGTTTTGGTCCTTTGCTTTATTTGCATAATTATTTGAATACTACTAGCTTTAGTTTATACTTGCTCGGTATAAGTTGTATGACTAGCTTACTAGAGATATGCAGTGGTATTGGCTTAATGTTCAAGTATTTGATTGCTCTATGTCAAGTGCACTGGTGTACAGTAATATTCATTACTATAAGCGTGGTGCTTAGATTAGTGAATATCATTAAGTCGGGCTATATGATACGGAACTGTAGAGGTAGGCCGCTGATGGTGACAGCTTAGTACAGGTAGTCCTCCACGTGCGTATATAGGGCTAAAACAGGTTCCTGGTAAGGGTGCTCCTCCGCATCTGATGTCGGTTGGATAGCCATGACGGGTTTTGTAAGGAACTCAACAACCAAGGGTGGTTTCTCGATATACCAGGAGCGCATAGTTAGGGGTTATTGGCCATAGCTGTACTATTGTAAGTGTATACTAAAGGACTATATAATAGAAGTGCATAATGAGGACGCAAGTGCTCACCTCCAATAGTTCCTGGAGATATGTAGCACATGTACCATCAAAGGAGTCAGCCAAGATGTCATTCGACTCCATTTGTTTCCGTTCTCTCTTCTTGGGAGAGCGAAGGAGTAGTTTTATGCCAACCGTGCCACTGTTGATACCTGGAACAGATGGTCAAGAGCGTTCCTCGCTAAGTTTTTCCCGATAGGTAAAACCAATACCCTTCATGGAAGAATATCCAGCTTCCAGCAGACAAAAGATGAGAAGATCCCGGAAGCATGGGAAAGGCTGCAGGAATACATCGCCTCCTATCGTCATCGTGGGATGGACAAGTGGTTGATCCTGCAGAGATTCTATAACGGACTAACACCCTCAAGACAAGATCATCTAGACACTGCAGCTGGAGGAGCCTTCTTCTCGAAGACCGTTAGAGGAGCAACTGACTAGATAGAGAAGATGGTATCCAATATGGGATGGAGTGAAGAACGACTCCAAATCCATCAAAGGGGCATGCGTACCGTTAGGGAGATGGAAATGCTTGCCACCAAGCGAGATCTCCTCATGAAACACTTGAACAACAAGGAAAATGATACAAGCAAGGTACTGTTAAGGCCTTGGAATCACACATGACGTGTGAAGCCTACGACAGTACCGGTCACTCTGGCACAGACTGTCCAGAGACCCGTGAAGACGTCATGTTAATGAACAAGAACAACAACAACGGGTACCGTCCACAAGGAGGTCAAGGGTGGAACTAGCCTCACCCTTTCTACCAAGGAGGTAACAACGGTAATTTTTAAAATAACAAAGCCTCCTTGAAGGACCTTGTTTTAGTTCAAGCTAAAACAACAGATGATTTATCAAAGAAACTAGTTGCAAATGATAAGGCTTTAGAAAATATAAATGTCAAGTTAGATGGTTTCGCTTCTGCCTTTCAGAACCAGGTAAGCTTCAATAAAATGCGAGAAACTCAACTAGCTCAGCTGGCTGCTCATGTTCCTACAAACGAAACTGAGAGAATTCCGGGGCATCCCGAACCATCTCTAGAAAATGTTAAAGCGGTAACCACGAGGGGAGGAAAACCCACTCGTGACCTGCAATATCCTAACACTGCAGGACATCTGAGAAGAACATCTGAGAAGTCAAAGTGAAACGCCCAAAAGACGGATAGCCTCATTGCTTTCATGAAGAACTTCATGGAACAAGAAGGGAAGGCAAGGCCCCGTCCGGATCCCAAGACGACACCTACAAAGCCGGGAATACAGGCCGACAAGCCTCTGACCCTAGCTCCCAAGATGTCGCCGACCACACCGAAGGTTAAGATGGTGTGGCGTGTGAAGAAAGCGTCACTCGTTCCCGTACCTCCAGGATAGGGTGCCTCATCATCAAGCTCAAATATGACAGAGGTGCAGTCTTGCTAATCAGAATAAAATTGAAGTTCCCCTCGCCAACAGGTAAATTGGTATGCATTAAGGCATGCTTACTTTTTCAAAATTTTTGCATGAGAAGTTTTGGGTTTAAATTGGGAATAATTTTTGAGATAACAAATTTTACGAAGTGAATTTTTGGGAAAAAATAAAATAAAATGTTTTTGACCAATTTCCACGTGCCCCCCCTCCAACTAGCAGTTGGAATCCAATGGCTAGATTATTGTCGTTTGGACCAACTTCGGGTTCAGCCGAACCAGAAAAAGGGCAGTCGGCTGCGCAATTTTTTGGAGCAACGGCTAGTGGGTCCGACATAACAGTTGTGACCGTTGGGAGCCCATTATATAAGTGAAATGGTCAGGAGAGAAGAGTTCATCCCATTTCAAGACATTTTAAACTCACTCTCCAAAGCTTTTTTGCGCCCAAGTTCATTTCAAGCTTTGAAGTGTTGGTCTCATGTATATTCCCTGCATTTTGTTTCAAGCATTTGCAAGTCACTTGGGTTTGGTGCAAGATTAACCAGCGGGTAGAATAAATTTCCTTTCACAAGCTTAACCCCCGCTCGAGTTGTCTTGTGCCCTTGCTTCTTTGTTGTAGCGGTGAAGAAAAGAATTTCGGGCTTATTCAAGAAGGGATCAAGCTCAATATCATGCCACCGCCAAGATGAGTCGAGTGCACAATTGTCATGCCCGGAAATTCACTAGTAATTTCCGAACAAATTTGTGCATACAATCCTCGTCATAATAACGTTACATACTTACAAAAGAAAATAAAACAGCAGCGGATAAACGATCTAGCGAAGGCTTCAGGTCCACTCCCACAGGCAGCTCAACTGGGGTATAAGCCAAACGTCTTCTTCTTCGGAAACATTCTTCAACTGAGGTTGATTGATTATTGCAAGGGTGAGTAATGGAATACTCAGCAAGCCGCACAACAAGTATGCAAGTGCACAAAGATACCAAAGGATGACATAATATATAGGCTCATTTGCAAAAACAACATTTAGCAACCATTTGAGAATTGTAAAACAGTAGAGTAATTATAACCATCAATATTAATCAACACTGAACAGCACACTAGTGCTGCACAGGCCCAACCATCTCTGAACAATCATGCCTGATTGCACAGACCCAATCTCCAAACCAGGAATTAGCCATTCCAATCCAGGAGCTAAACCAATTATTACCATTTATCACCTTATACTATTAATGAGTAGTTTGGGACTAATCACGAAAAACAATGTTAGACCCGCCCATAACCGCGGGCACGGCTCTTTGAATAGGTTTATTCTAGCCAGAGATGTACTACTGTACCCACAAGACACAGCCCCATAACATGTTACCATGCCCTCAGTACCACCACGGTACCTCGAAACGGGATTGTGACAGGACACCCAACATAACCCAACTCAATGCAGTGCACCGCTCTTGGATCATAGTCACCCCCTTTTAGCCAAGGTATGGACTCCCCAGCGAACCCCCGTGGGCTTATCTCCATCACTTCACAGTCTAGCACTCCACATTGAATCGTGCTACATCAAATGTCAAGCCCTTGCCCACGCTGGCTTGTGGTTGGTACGGTTAATGTTTCACAACAGTAGCTCACGAACCGGTTCTTAATTGCCATGAGCACAACTATCCAAATATCATCTCCAACCATGTGCTCACAACCCACCATTGGTCAAGTTTTAGTTGGCAAGTTAATTAATTTATCAATCACGATTGACCATCGTGAGCTACCATGAAATAGCCATCATTAAGATATAAGTGAAACATTAATTATCCCATATAAAATGATAATGAAGTTTCTAAGCATGGCTAAGCAATTATTCCCAATATCTAGTCGAACCAATATATAAAGTCCAACTAGTCAAATTTATAACCCAATGTATCAATGAATAGGGTAATCAATACAAACTGGCCATAACAAAGGAATAGGTTCACACCACCCGATGACATTCGAAAATAAATGCACATTTGAAATAAATAGAGAATTTAAATATAGGTCCAACATGCTCAAAGGATTGTGTTTGGGATCTGTGTGACTTGCCTTGCAATAATCAGTCTTCAATTAGTCTTCTGGAACACTTCCGACGCTCACGCGAACCTTCGAAACGACGGAAACGACAAGCTAACAAACATGTAGACCATGACTTTAGAGACTTGAACGGCCCCATTCCGAGTTACGGTGAATTAGTTATGAATTTTCTAAGATTGAACAACAATTAAAATTTATTTTAGAAAGGCAAAGAGACATTATGACATCATCGATGACATCATCACCGGTGTAGCTCAAGCTCCCATGGTTGTCGGCGAACGAAGGTGAAACAGTGCAAACCGAGGGCACCACTACGACGAGAATGACGAGAGGAACTCACCGGTGGTGATGGCGATGAAAACCGATGACAGGAAATGGCCGGCAATGAGGTGCTTGCGGTGGAGTGTCGGGTCGACGGCGGCAGCAACGCTAGAGGCGAAGGTGGCGGCCGGGACTTGAGGGGAACGGTAGAGGGGAGCTAGGGGTCCTTTATATAGGCATGGGAGAGAGAGATCAGGCTTGGAACGCAAGGAATCGCGCCGGGAAAAACCAGGTTTTGGTTTGGAGAGATAAACTCAAATCGAGCTCAAATTCGCATTGGATTCAAAGGGATAAAGCCCGATTTTTGGGGGAGAAGATAGAGGAGGATAAGGGGTACGAATCCCCTCAACTAATTTTGGAAAAAACGAGAGAGGAGGCTAGATTCGAAGGGATTTGGCTATGGAAATTTTGGTTTATCCCAAGCTCACCGGATAAGAACGAGGCCGAAATTCGTGGGATTTAGCACGAATTTGATGGGGATTTCTTGGGGATAAGGTAGAGGAGATTGTGGGGAATCCGTTCCCGCAACTAATTTTGGAAGGGAAGCAACAGAGAAGCTGGATTTGATGGAGGAAGTGGTGGTGCTACAGTACATAGGGGCTCACTTGTCTGGAGGTTGAGGATGCACTTTAGCGTGAGGGAGGCATAGTACACTTTTGGGTAAAAGGGCCGACCGAAAAAGAAAAAGAAAAGGAAGGAAGGGAGGCAGATTTAGGGGAGGGAAAGAAATAGGCTGCAACAGAGAAGAGACAAAGGGAGAGAAAGCAGACTTTTCCAGTTTCGGCCCAAACCTGGAAAAGGGGATTTTTAATTACTTTTCCAAATAAATTAATCATTGAAATGATCTTTGAATTTTAAAAATACTTCCGATGCTCAAATAATTCCAAGAAAAATCTTGCAAATACTTAAACACCCAAAGTATTTAACAAAATTATAACTGGACCATTTAATGATTAATTTATTATTTAAATAATTACCAAAATGTTCTTTGTATCTTTAAAATTAGTAATTGAGCTCTGAAAAATCCGAGAAAATTCCAGAGAATAGAATTAACCATGGAGAATTTAATAAAAATTAAATCCAGCCATGTTTAATACAGGAAATTTCATTTTCCACATTTAACTTCACTTGTAAATTATTGAACATTTAATATAAATTCTAGAAATAATTTATTTAATAATTTATAAATCCCTGAAATGAAAATCAAGGTGTGACAACAATCCTCTGCTGATGTATCCATGGACGAAGGAGACGTTTCACCAAGGCTTCTCAATGACTCCGACCTCGACCTCGTAGGTGACCGGGAAATGGAAGCTTACCACATGCTCAAGGATCGGACGTTTGCTCATACCCGAGCATACACCCGAACCTTCTACAGAAAATAGGTATGAATATTAATTTTCATAACGTATGCCAAGCTATATAATAAGACAAATTTGCACTGGTAGATGAGCCAGGCTCTCACCTACTTACCTTGAAATTTTTGTGCACCTTGCTAGAACATGAAGATGGAATTTTTTTTCGGTTTTTCTGTAAGGAATTTCGTCTTACTTGGGGAGAATTAGCCCTACTTCTAGGTTTTGGCAAAACTTGCAAAACCAATGTTAGGAAGGCAACTCCCAAATTTGATAAACACAAGTTTTGGCAAAGTATCACAAGTGAACCATTCTGTAGAAAGCCTAGAACAAATGAGATCCATAACCCTACTCTGAGGTTGTTGCATAAATGACTAGGTTTGACTTTATTTCCTAGAGCTGATATTAGAGTTGTGCTTGAAGTTGAGTTGGTGACCTTATATGCTATGGTTAATAAAATAAAAGTTCTCCTGTACAATAAATGATTTGCCAATGGTTAGAAAATTTTTAAGTTCACATACCCTATTGAGTGCACATATTTAGTTTCTCGTAAAGCATATGAAGTAGAAATTGTGAGTGGTGCTCAAATCGCTTACATTTCAACTCCTTGCTCTTATGTCAAGGAGACATTCTTAATTCAAGGCCACATACTCAAATCCGGGCCGGATGATTCTCTTATATATTTCTTTCCCGGTTGCGCAAATGAAATCCTGTTACCTAACCCGGGGTTTTATTTGTACAACTGTCAAAAACTAACCATTCCTCTCTAGTCGAAAGGGGAATCTCGTGAAAATGATCAACATAGGGTAACTTGAAACATGGCTCGAAAAGTACCGCAAGAAGAATCATCTTCGTCACGACCAGTGCAGATATATGAGGATGATTAGGTCCAGGCTGGGGATGCCCCCGGTTGGACCCAAGTTCCTCGACATAACGCTGGAGGATCATCTTGGCAAAGTGCCAGTGACAACCGGTGGCAACCTCCCCAAGACGTGCACTGAGGGTACTCGCGTTCCTCCAGCTCTAGTGGTCTAACACCTTTCAGCTGAACGCATCGCTCTTTCTCCTCTCGACGGGATCTGTGTGAACATACTCGGAGGATGGGAAACCTTGAGCTGCAGACCTGAGAGATTCAGCACACGCTTGAAGGACACATCGTGCGATTTCAGGAGTGACAGTAAAATGTTAATGCACAAACCAACTTTCGCAATAGCAGGTTGACTGGCAAACCTACTTTCGCCACCGAGGATTCTATCCCTATCTAGGACCTTGAGTAAAAGGCAAGCTTGGGGGAAGATGTTTCTCCCCTTACCAAGGTCATTTGTATCATTTCCCTTTCCAAATTGCATATTTCCTTTCATAATGCATTTATAAATTTGCAAAATATAAAAAGAACAAATTAAAGGATAGATTTTAATATGATAGGTGAGACTGCTTAGTTCTCTATGTTCAAATGATGAACAGTTGCTCTGTTTTATATCTCCTATGTATTGGTTCATGATAAAGTACTCTCTCCAGTTTTAAGTTGGAAAGCCAATTATTATCCGGGAACCTGAGAGATGTGAGTAACACATTGCATATCTAAGTCTAAGTTGTTGTAAGATATGAGATGGTAAAATAGAGTTGCTATGATCTTGTTCTAAGTTTGGCTTGAAATCCGAAGTTTTATTTTTCAAAAATGATAAAACTTAAAAAGTTCCTCATTTGATATAAATTCGTACCAGAGCAAAATTTCCTAAATTGAAAAACTTTACACTATGGTTGCTAGTAATTCCATTGAACTTTGTCAAAATTCCTGTGACCTATGACCTATGTAAGATGCTTCTCATACTCTATGATCAAGATCACATACACCCCCATGCGCACATATGCTAAACTTCTACAATGGGAGCTAGCATCCAATACATCCACTTCATCCACAAAATAAATGCTCGGCATTATTTGTGCCTTTCTTCTTCCAAAAATATCAGTCAAAATAAAGAGAGGTATGGCTATGCAAAAAGAGAAAAAGAAAATCTTGCTCATACAAAGTATGAGGCGTGATGATGAAAAAAAGAGAGATAGAAAGGAAGAAGCTAGCCATGCACTCTCTCATGTTTCAAAAATGAAGAATAGGCATACAAAGGAGCCACATTTCACATATATATCTACCATCATACCACACACTTGCACAATCTTGATCAAAAGTATGTTTTGCTATCTTCTTTGGTCCAGATTTTTGACTTAGTAATAAATGTGAATGAAAGTATGCCTCATTTGATCACTACCAAACTCTAGATATATGACCTATACAATAGGGACAAAAAGGCAATATCTTGGTAAGGAATACACGTACACATTCTTGAGTAAATGAGAGAATCACGTGAGGAACTTAGTTTTATTTGCAAAATCATTTGAAAAAAAACTACCGGAATGAAAGTTAGACACGGGATGAGTGAGTAGTACTCTAACTAACCGTTCTATCTCTCAACCACCCAAGATAAGGAGAAGCATGATGCCCCCACAGGAATTGGGTGTATGGGTAAGCCACCGTGCCAACTTGCTTAACTCGAGAGAGTACTCGTACTTTGTACCTTGTACATTTGAGATATACCACATTGCAGCAACTCCTGATCAAAAACCAAGTTTTTATCTTCATGAGTTCTTTACTCGGGACGAGCAAATGTTTAAGCTTGGGGGTTTTCATTGATAGTCGGTATAGACCAATTTTGACCGTCAATATTCTCAACAATAAAAGAGAACTAGCAATGTTTGCATGAATATTTTATTAGAAATAATCCACTTCCACTTGTGCTTGGCAAAGTATTTGCTTGCAAAGATTTTTACATAAATGGAGGATAAATGATGCAGAAATACATCATAGCCAGACTTATGGATGGATGGGCCCTTAAACCCAATGAAATACTAACAAATGGGCTGAATCACCATACCACTGGGATAAGGAACGGCAAGAGGAGGTCCACGAGGAAAATGGGGCCCATTGGGTCAACCTCAGGTCCAGCTGAACTAGGCGGTTCAGCCGAACCGCTAAAAGGCTAGATGATCCTGGCCTTCCACGTGGACGTCCCTGATAGCTCCCCAATGATGGCGGAAGGGCGTTTCGGACAATTCCAACCACTAAAACCTTCATTCTCAAGCTATAAAAGGACTCCTCATTCTCCATTTCAACACACACCAAGGAGGACTTCCAGGGAGCTCTCTCTAAATTAAATATTTTGCTAAGGCAATGTATGAAAGAGACGGGTCTGAATAGGGAGCAACTGGTGGGAAACGCGCCGATAACCGTAGTGATAGAAGCCGATTTGAAATACAAATTTAAACTCGGTGAACCGCTTGTCAAGCCTGTTCAGGTGAACACCCTGTCTACACAAATATACCAATTCCATCAATGGTACTTGGAACATTCATCCAAAGGTAGAACGATGTTTGGAGCGAGGATAAGAAATACAGATTATTATCAAGGAGATGATGTTCTGTGGATTAACTTCGAGGATGTATTCGAAGTATACCAACTAGACACCCTCGACGTCTCCATTCTCAGCTGCTGGGTTTTGTAAGTATCGTTTAAACAAAATTTATTTTGTTCTTTAGCTCCTTCTATGTACCATTCAATGGTTACATTGTGCGGATAATTGATGAAAATTCCTTTTATTCTTTGTGGAATGGAGATTCAATTGTGCCGTAGGTAGGGGACTTACAATATTAGATTCATGGACCCCCGCAAAGTTAATGTCAACATGATACGGGACTTTGAGGAAGCTACAAAGGACAATATTATTCATTTCCTGGTGCAGCAGCATTATAAGACCTACATACTATTGCCGTACAACACAGAGTGAGTTTTAACTATCTTTCGAATTCGTACCAACATCCTCCTCGTACTCATACCATGACATATATATCATCTCACGCAATTTGCAGATTTCACTAGGTCCTTTTCCTCTTCAATCTTTCACTATGCAAAGTCCATATCTATGACTCAATGGATAAACCGGAGTCTACTTTCGCCAAGATTTTTGAAGTGATAGACAGGTAATGTCATCTATTCAACTATCATTAATTATGAACACTGCTATTGCTACTATGCAGATCTCCGATATTTAATCATAGCTTCCAAATGTACATAGGGCATGGGCAAATTTCCGTACATTGGTCCCCGGGGTTTGAAAAGAAAAACTTGGTAGGAGGTTTAATTTTCCGGTGAGTATATGCTCCAAAAACATATTGAATGATTAATTTGTTCTAAAAAATTAGTACACTAAATCTCTCGTCATTTCTCCTTAAGTGTGCAAAATAGGAGCACGGGAATAATTTGTGCAGCTACTATGTCTGTGAATATACTCACTATATTATACACCAAATCAACAATGACAAGGATCCAGAAGTACGTAAAAATCATTCATACTTTATGTCTTGATTTCTTATTAACTTCATATACTTATATCTCAATTTTTTTCAAATGATAGATTATTTACATGAGGGGAAAACTATCCAACGAAGAATTTATAAAGGCTGTTCAAGAACAACTGATGGGATTTATCAATGAACAAATAATTGATCCCGCGGGAGAATTCCACTACGATGGAAGACCTATTGATCATCATCCCAATATATAATATGACTTAGATTTCTTCGTAATATACAATGGAACATTAAAATTTATGAAGGATTGTATATGTATACATTTACTTATGTGTGTGAGTATATTTTGGTAATATATGTATACATTTACTTGAGTGCATATATTTAGGGAATATATATATTTATAAAATATGTATTTATACATATATATATATGCATATTGCATATATATATGTATAAATACATATATTTACATATATACACATATTATATATACATATATTATGCATATATATATATATGTATTTATAATATATATATACATAATATATAAACAAGCAGCTAGCAGAACCAGCAATTTTAAAAAAGAAGAAGAAATATCTTTAGTCCCGGTAGATAACAGTAACGAGACTAAAGATGGTTGCACCAGCCACGTGTCGCTACCATCTTTAGTCTCGTTGTTGTTACTAACTGGGACTAAATATAGCTCTTTAGTCCCGATTATTTTACCCGGGACTAAAGATGAGCATCTTTAGTCCCGGATTCGTGGGCCGTGTTGCTTAACCGGGACTAGAGGGTGTTATGAACCGGGGATAAAAACCCCTTCTCCACCAGTGTCACCAATGTTGACTTCCTATAACACCCTTTCTCTTCCGCTAATTTCAGCAATGGCAGCACCATCTTCCAGGGTTATGTCTCGTCAGCAATTAGGCTTCAGTATTTTTTTCATTAGGTTCGGTTCAGTCCCACAAATCCATAATCATAGCACACTGCTTCCTCCGAAGCCTGTTCGAATCACCAGCATCACCGACAGATAGATCCATATCGTTTTTCATGTTAGCTACAGGATTTGCATAATCATGTTTTAGTGATTGTTTGTCATACACAGTTATAGCTAATGGCTACATCCCTATGTTTTTTCCCACGCTTGCATATGATATATCAAGTGGTGTCTTCACTCTGCATTGCCTCAGCCTTCTTTTTATAATTTTCCTGTAATTAGTATATATGCAGAACTTTACAATATTGGTAGTAGTTTATGTTTATTAGATATTCTGCGCAACACTCGGGGTGTTATCTAGTTTTTATGATCACGGTTGACACAAATGGAATTTGGAGATGAAATTGACTCAGATGGAAAGAGAACGCCCCCAGAATTTTTCATCAAGTATTCATTGAGCCAAAACAGAACTCATATGCAAATTTGGTAATTGTTTGAACTCATTGCTGTCTCTTTAAGGCCAAATTAGATTCAAGAACTTGTCCAACGTGAACTCTCTGTTTGCTTGATCAACGGTTGACATGGTGGCACAAAGAATGACATGCAAATGCCTTGACTAGTCCCCAATCAACTTAACTCACCGTTCAGACGTCCCATGCATATCTTGCTTTCTTCTTGTTCTAAGCACGTACTTCTAAAAATAAAAATATACGCAACTTATGGTGTAGTATCCTATGTTTAAATATATAGAAATTAAACCTGATGTAGAATGTTTTCACCTTTGGTCTAATGTTGTAAAACATAATTGTGGTTGTATTTGTGCTAGTGATATCCTCGTTAGGGAGCACCGGGAGGGCCGAGCCCGGCAGTAGTGATGATGACCAACCTTACTCCTGGCGGTGGTGGTGTCCGACCTAACCGACTGTCGTATGATATGTGGGACACCATTGTTTATGCTTTTTTTATGTGACTGATATGTGTCTAGTAGGTTTTTTAAACTTTTTATGTTGATGAATTGGTACGCAAGCGTCACATCAGTACAAGTGGACCAAGTTAATAACGTGTCAGGATATACAAAAGCATTACAATTAATCTAACCAGTTCTTTTTTAAAAAAATATATGACTATTTACGGCAAATACAAGTAACGGTGTAATTATAGAGGTGCAGAATCTTTGTCCCTAACATTAATTCTCCACTTCTCCCCTCTTCTGATGTGGTCACATTCTCGCGTGTTCATTTACAGAAGCGCTAAGCACCAATTCTAACGTCGGACTCTGCTGAACGGCTGAATAGTGGATCAATAGGAGGAAAAGATATAAAGACATGTAGACAAAATTATTCTCTTCTTGCTGGAGATATGATTCGCCATGAAAGTAAGCCAAGTTCTTGGGCTATTCTTTGCTTCGGTGGTACGTTGCCGACCATAGAGTCATAGACACGACATTAGATTCCGGCAAACGTATTAACACTAACCCGAGCAAAGTGAAAGCCCAAAGCCTTAAAGCTCCAAAGCCAAAGTGCAAAAGCAGTGGCCTAACCTTAAGCTACATGGCCCTCACTCCTTAATTTACTCATTTTCTCTTTAATTGGTTCTCACACAGGCAAGCCACAGCATAGCATGCAACAACCTATCGATCAGTCACTCCCCTAGTACCCTTGTTGCAGTTGCATTGCACCAGTACCACTCAACAAACCAATGGAGATTCATCTCCATCCCCATGTCTTGACGATCCTTGTAGTTGTGTCGATGTTAGGTAGCCCCGCCGCCGGTGGGCTCTGCCGCGACAGCTGCGGAGGCATCCCGGTGCGCTACCCGCTGAGCATCGACGACGGTTGCGGCAGCCCGTACTACCGCAACATGCTGACCTGCGCCGACAACGCCACGCTCCGCCTCCGAACGCCGTCTGGCACGTACCCGGTCGTCGGAGCCGACTACGCCGACCCGCACCTCGTGGTGACGGACCCTTCCATGTGGACGTGCGAGCGGCCCTTCACCTCCGTCCGCGCCGCGCCCTTCAGCCTGGACACCAGCACCCGCTTCTCGCTGTCGCCGAGGAACGACTACCTCTTCTTCGACTGCGACGAGGAGCGTGTGATCGTAGCGCCGCGGCCGGCGGTGTGCGACCGGTACCCGGAGCGGTGCGACTCGGCGTGCGACAGCGCGGGGTACCTGTGCCGGAACCTGCCGGGTTGCCGGGGCGCACTGGAGGAGAACAACATGAGCTGCTGCGCGTACCGGCCGCGGGCGGTGGAGTCGCTGCGGCTGATGCTGCGGCACTGCGAGTCGTACACGAGCGTGTACTGGCGCGCGGTCGGGGACAAGTTTCCGCCCTACGACCAGGTGCCGGCATACGGTGTGCGGGTGGACTTCGAGATCCCCGTCACGACGCGGTGCCTACAGTGCGAGGACCGGCGGCGCGGTGCGGGGGGCACGTGCGGGTTCGACCCGGCGACGAGGGACTTTGTCTGCATCTGCGACGACGCTAGGAACTCCACCACGGACTGTGCAGGTGCGCTCGCCAAGTTCTCCCCTCTTAAATCAGTAAATTATAGGCCAAACAAGCAGTTACACTACGGTGCTGTTTGGTCGGAACATGGTAACCGTAATGGTAATGAAAATGATTGCAGCGACAGTGATTATATTACATCCATTTGCTTGGTGATTTGTTTGGTTGCCCCATGTAAACCACTTGCTTTAGAGCGTTTGGATGGAACCGGGAACGAATTGAGTTTCGAATGAACGAAAAATGAAATTTCGAATGGTGCACTCGCAAATACAGAAAGTAGCTGGCCATAAACAAAATAAATCCAAAATGATCAACAAAAGAGATAAGTCTATTTTAGCCCCCTTAACTATTGCGTGTGTCTAAAATATGCCCCTCAACTCTAAAATCAGACATCCAACATTCTCAAAACTGTTTTACACCCTTCATCGAAACCAATGTGGATTTATCCTACATGATACCTATGCGGTTATCCAGTCAGCAAACTTAAATTAAAGAAATCGTAGGACCCATATGCAAGTTCTACCACTTTTTTCTCTCTTCCTGTCCCATTCTCTCTCTATATATCCACGCCGACCACGTAGCGACGCTGTCACCTCCAACTTGCCTAGTGATCGTTGCGGCAGAGGCAGCGTAGAGGCGACAACTTACGGAGCTAGCCTGAAGAATGGGTTAGTGCAAAAGCCTGCTCCCACACCAAATGCACCACCAGTGGCTGCTAATGCAATTACAGCTCCCATTCTAATTTGTTGGTAGCCCAGTACCATTAACTACTTCGTTTGCACTAAGCCATTGACCCATGTTTACCTTCCTTAAACACATCATGCGCAGAGGGAGTAGGGGGCTCACAGTGGCGGTGGAGCTTGAGCTCCTCTCCGAGTCCCCTGCAGCCTAGGAAAGGGACAGGGGTGGTGACTGGTGACTCGTGAGTGAGATGGGGAGGAAGAACATAGAGGGACACTGATAGGTAGGACCCCATCTCTCTCCCCCTGTAATATGGATGTTTGCACATGTGGAGTCCAACGTGGCATCAAACCAGCTAAAAACCAGCCAGGGGTAAAGTAAATGGTATTAAATGATTAGGGGTGTCAAATACCTGGTTTTAATGTTTGAGGACTAGACAAAACGAAGAGTTAGGGGTGTCACATTCAGATTTTTTTTCATCCTGTCGTTGTAAGTTCATGATCCATGAGATCAAATCCAAATTTCCACAGCCAGGAAGACGTACCGTCGGTGAGAATGTGAGATGGAGAAGAAGGTACCTTTGGGATCCTGGGTTCCAAAGTCCAAATCAAGCTTCTCATGGAGTCATGGTTGGATCTGCTGAGGTTGATGGCTGGGGTCAATCAGCACTATTGATGGAATCGGGATCCAACGACCTTATAGAGGATCCGACGAGGGGGCAGCGGCGAGATGCAATGCTAAGCAAGATGGAAGTGTGGATGAGCGAGATGCGGCGTTGCGATGCAATCGAGGAGGGGAGTGACTCACGAGTGGGGCTGGGGAGCACCTGGGACGATGCGCTGACGGGAATTGATACAGCTCGATTTGGTCCGTGTCCGCTTTGAACTAGGCCGTATCAAATAGCACCATGATCCAACAAAAGCAAACAAATGTAACGTTTTCCAATCACGGTGTAATCTGTTACGGACTAATTTGGACCAAACCTCTCTTCTTTGTCTCTATGTCGAAGATATTTCTACCCAAAATTTTGGTACATCATCCTATTCTGATACGATGTCAGTGTGCGAGTACATGATTTTCACTTCTACTAGCAAAAATGTGTGTCTGTTGCAACATATAAAGATATTTTTCACGATGATAAAAACTCTGTCAATTTAAACGACAAAACAAAACAATAGCAAAATAAAGTCAAAAATCATATATAATACTGAATCCGGATGCACTCACTTCATGCCCCATCACGCGAAGAATTCCTATGTAGCCTCACAAATCGATCCGGTGTCTATTCCATAAATTATTGAACTTTTGATTATTCAATTAGTAAAAGTTTTTTTACTGTACATGGAAAGCATTTGCAAAATAACAAACTTGCTGCATACATCTTACATACATCTTAAATAATGATAAATTTAAAAGGATAATATTTATGAGAAGAGAAATTTGGAAGAGAAAAAAAAGGAGGAAAAAAGATAAAAGGAGGTGACAATACAGGGGATTGGAAGGAGAAGGGGAGGATCAGGATTATTGGGAGAAAAGAAAAGGAGAAAAAAACGAAAAAGGGGAGAGAAAAAAGTCGTCGATCGGGGAGGGGCGTGTGACACCTAGTGGAGACGCGTGGGATGGGACGGTGGGATGGTGTCGGCTAGTTGGGTTGGACTGAGAGGGAGAGGGATTGGGTGGGACAATCTCGTTGAATTGGATAGGAGTGATATATAACCAACTCAAACACAAATGATGTACCTACCTTCAAAAAATTTGCCTCTACTCATGTTTTGGCCACCACTAACACAGCGCAAGCTGTGGGATGGCCCCGCCAGGTACATCGGTTCCTCCACCCCAACTTCATCCGCTTTAGGCTTCTTTCACCAAGCTCCTCACGTTGACCCCTCCCACGATGGTACTACCGCCAAGAGCTAGTGTCAGTCGGCCTCGCTGCCACGACATCATCTCCACCACCACCGTACAGATGGACTGTCAGGCCGCCCTCTCCCCTACTCTTCCCCAACCTCTCCGTAGGCTGCAAGTCGCCATTAGGCCGCTGATAATGCCACATGGCTATCCGCCAGCCTCATCAATTGGGTCATGCCCCGTGGACCCCGCCCCAACTCCTCTCCGACATCATCCGCATGCTTGGCATCCTCCCCCGACCTCCGCACTTAGGATGCCGCTGTCTAGTCGTCTCTGCCTAAGGGAAAGTGGTGGCCTCTTGTATTCTGTGGTCCTTCGACAGCTCCGCCGATCCACGCGGGCCGCCACCAGCTGTCACATGCCCCCAAGCGTGTCGTTTTTGCCTGCTCGAGGTTGGGTGAGGGACGCCCATCCGGTTGGCCTGGTCTTCTTTGCAGCCTCGGCTCCCTCGCTGCTCTCATGTTGCGCTCTTAATTATGAACGTGTGCTTCTACCAACCGAAGAGAGAGCATAGCTTTGTGGAGAACGGGAGGAAAACAGAGAATATCCATGCATCATTGTTGAACTACTGTTGTTGTTGTAACTTTTTCTCTGCTATTACTCTTTTTTTCCAAATAGTGTTCGGCTTTAGGCTTTAGGCTTTAGATTTTCTTTATTATGAACATGTGCTTCTACCAACCGAAGAGAGAGCATAGCTCTGTGGAGAACTGGAGGAGAACAGAGAATATCCATGCATCATTGTTGAACTACTGTTGTTGTTGTAACTTTTTCTCTGCTATTAGTCTTTTTGCCAAATAGTGTTCGGGTTTAGGGTTTATGGTTTAGATTTTCTTTATTATGAACATGTGCATCTACCAACCGAAGAGAGAGCATAGCTCTGTGGAGAACTGGAGGAGAACAGAGAATATCCATGCATCCTTGTTGAACTACTATTGTTGACGTAACTTTTTCTCTGCTATTACTCTTTTTTTCCAAATAGTGTTCGGGTTTAGGGTCTAGTGTTGTAGTTAATGAAAAAAGGAGGCAGAACTTCTACCTTTTTTCAAAAATTTGGGCTGAACCAAACACGTGTACAAGTCAACAATAGGTAGTAACAAATGCAATGATCAATCAGGAATATTTGGTGTGTCAAAAGGCGAGCATAAGGAAATTTAAAGTGCTAAAATCAAAATAGTACTACTTATGTCCAAAAATAGTTGATGAGTTTAAAATTTGTTCCAAAATAAGTTGATTTATGTTCTTTAACCTATCTCGGTTCTTCTATTGTATTATTTAGATCTTATTCCAAGCTATTTTAAGTTTATTTATCAATATATTTAATTTTTATATATAACTGTTTAGATAATATTACTATGATAATCCTGTTAATAAACTGTTTCAAACTGGCCTAAGACGGTTTAGCTTTTGGCAAAGAAAAGCTTTCCTTAATTAATCCAGGTTGCAATTGAGAATATATTGGGTTATGTAAATATAGAAAAATTGGGGGGCATTACTGCTGGATAATATATTTTATCTAACATTAATTTAATTTGCAAATGGAACTATAATGGTTACAAATTTAAATTTCTTCAGAAACCCAAAAATAACCACAATTTAAATTTCTACAGCAAATGGAGCTTAACTAAAAACTATATTTCTGTTCTTCGTAAAAAACTCTAAATTTGTTCCTCCATGTTTCCGGTTGCCACCGTGATGAGCGGTTAGTACTGGTTGTAGCATGAAGTGATAAAGATGGTGTAATTTATCAACGATGATGTTGGATCTCTTACGGATTATGTCCCTCGTATTTCTTTGGAGAGAAAGCCATCCCTAAATTATATCATATAATTGCTCATAATTAAATGGCTATACGTATCGATAGGTGATACAAATACTGAAAGTTACTTTCATTTTGTTAAAAATATATATTTCAGAGGCAGTTAATGTCAGTATGATCTTTATATGCAGATGGTCCTGCATCGAGGTATCATTCATCAGCTGGAGTTGTTGCCGGTGAGCACCACATCTAAAAATACTATCTTGCTCCGAATCGAATTAATTGGATCACTACATTTTCTTTGGATAAAACAGTGAGATTTCAAAAATGATTTCAGCCATTTTTTTCTTTTATTTTTTCAGCAAGCGCTGTGTTCTCAATCTCAGCAGCCGTTGGTATCACTGGGCTTGTGTGGTACATTCGCAAGATCAAATCGACCAAAGTGGTGACTTGTGGGGTTCAAAGCAATGAGAATAGATTTTTTTAGTTTGAGATGACTAGAAGGAATATTTCGCTGAGGGTGGAGGCCTGGAGGGCTTTCTTTCATTTGGTCATGATCGAGAAATTCATTTGAGTAACCTGAAGTTTTTGAATTAGTTGATTTATTATGTCATGTGTATGTAAAGATTTATGAACTACTTTCATGCAAGTAGTGTGTAGGGTACCCGGGTTTTACATTATATTCGCTAATTGAAATAAACTCATCAAGTCAAGTAGCAGTTATAATATAAAACCCGAAGTCTCGAGTAGGGAACATAGCAGATATTGCTGAAACTTTAGTATGGAGGACATCCAGATTTTACATTATAATTACCAATTGAGATGAACAAATGAAATCAAATAGCAAACATAATGTAAAATCCAAAGCCTCGAGAAGAGAACATGTGAGACATTCCTAGGACTTTAGCATGCCGGTCAACTTCAGCCTAAGATGTACCCGTCAAACCACATAAAGGTGATGATTAGATCGATGTGTTACACATTCAGGAGACTTGATAAATTTTGCTAAAGCTCTACAACAACTTAAATATTCTCAACTCATGCTATGTAGGACTAGTTCCCAAGATAAACACTAGTCCCACACTTTCATCTTAAAGCAATGATAAACAAAAGAAAACATCTAAAACAATTACAAGTCAGATTTTCAGCTACTTATAATTTGCATAGGCCAGCAGACCAAATAATTAGAGATTCACGGAAACTTATCTATCCAATCCACGAGCAACCGACTAGGAGGAGACCCCGAAATGAATCGTCCTAGGAACAGCAGTCGAAACCCGCATCGCTCAAAACTAGACTAAGTATACAACCTGCAAAAGTGGATGTTCCAATATAACAAGAGTCAGTACATTAATTACTGGCAAGCAAAAGTCAAGCCTAATACACTACATGCAAAGCTTATATCCAAGGATCCTATTTGTGGTCTCATTTTAGCATAAAAGCAAGATTTGTTTCTCAACCATTTGCAAAGATTTTCTATAAAGCAAGTTTAAACATGAATATGAGCATATCACCATAATTTTCATAGAAATAATTATTTTTTTAATTATGAGAACCAATCCTACTACTTCTCATCCCGGGGTTTCTACAATTGAAGAAAAAAGTACAGGGCGTATCAATCAAATTATTGGACCCGTGCTGGATGCCACTTTTCCCTGAGCAAGTTACCTTATATTTATAACGCTTTGGTAGTCGAGACACTGACGGTAAGCAAATTAATGTGACTTGTGAGGTACAACATTTATTAGGAAATAATAGAGTTAGAGACGAAATTATCCATGCTAAGGAAAAGAAAGGATTGAGGCAAAAGCTCCACATCCTGTGTAAAGAAGTCAGAAAATCTTGATGAGAGAATGGTGAGGCCATTCCGAATAATGAGTTTCGCGCAGCGGTTTTGAAGACTGAAGCTCTTCTTGCAAGTATCAATAGGTCAGAATGCCATGACCTGTTGATACTTGCAAGAAGAGTTTCAGTCTTCGAAACCGCTGCACGAAACTCATTATCCGGAATGGCCTCACCATTCTCTCATCAAGATTTTCTGACTTCTTTACACGGGATATGGAGCTTTTGCCTCAATCCTTTCTATCGCAAAAGCTTACAAGCTTTAGCTGTATATTTGCATGTCATGTTTTGGCCAAACAAGTACTACCTTGCTGCCCTTCTCTGCAACAACTCACATCCATCATCATACTCCTCGTAAATA
Source organism: Oryza punctata (assembly GCA_000573905.2). NCBI lineage: Eukaryota > Viridiplantae > Streptophyta > Magnoliopsida > Poales > Poaceae > Oryza > Oryza punctata. Next base: position 18,681,314 of record CM002493.2, on the reverse strand, counting down.
ACATAAACCACCATTTCCATGACCCACTTTCATAAACACATTTATAAAACAAGTCTATACCCATGGCATTTCACTATATCGCTCTTGACTGTGAGCACGGATAATCGATTAGTTTTTAGAACTCTGCAGAGTTTGTACAGCGTTAACCACATAATATGAACCCCTCTAGTTTGTCCGGTACCCATCGGTACCACCACACTCTACACGGTGAGTGCAGTTCAGAGGTCACAACGAAGCCTTTACATTACCTAATGCCTAGCCTTGCATCAGCGATGGCAAGTGTGAATCCATCCTAGGCATGACCTAGAACCGTTAGGTGGTGGGCCCACACCTTAAATCTAACACCGTGGTAGCGAACACATCCGTTCCCCCACGATGCACTGTACCATTTGACGTGACCATGGCTACTATAGATACAACCATTGTTCACATCATGGATCAACAAGAAGACATCATGATTAAGTCCTCCAAGTGCTGGAATCCAATTCGGCCACCTGCAGCAACGTTGACTTCAAACGGCCACCAAATTTGCATACGAGCTCCGTTTTTGGCCCTTGAGTACTTGATGAAAAGCTCTCGGAGTCTTCTTTATAATGGATCCAGTCTCATCAGCAAACTCCATCTCAGTCAGCCGCAATTGAAGAAACAAGGTGCCGAATCACCAATAATGGGCGTATGGGCTTGTAACTTCGTTTGGGACCCCGGCCATTGTGGGGCCCATGTGGGGTGCACCCCAACCTGGTGGAGCACGACCCTGGGGACCCGTTGGTCATCCTCTCACCTCCTTAAATAGCTAGGTACCCCTTCAGTGTTTCTGGGGTTATGTTAGATTAAAGTTTAGCCAATTGCTACTTGCTTGCAGCGCGCGTGTCGGCTAGACTGTCCGTCTGCTTGTCTTTGGAACCCCAACCTATCGTGTGTATTCAATTCCTGTTTACAATATCAGATTGCTTTTATCTTGTTCTTGCTTATTTCTTTGATTTGCTTGCAGGAATAAGGTTGATCTACACCGCAAGATCATCAACCCACAGAGACGTGTATCGATCGCTAAGGCGCAACACAACGTTTCGTACGGTTGTAGTCAGATCGTCAACGTGTCTCCCAAATCATAGTTATCTCAACTCACTGAAAGATCGGGCCAATCATAGCCTTGAGCACAACGAGTGAATCTCAGGGTTTATCAAGTGGTATTAGAGCTTTCGTTGCTCGGTGAGTTTTTATCTACCGATAACTACAAAAAGCCAAAAAAAAGAATTGCATCCCATACCTAGCCATATTTGTGCCATTGTAGTGTTCTTTTCAGTTTTTGCTTTGTTGAGTTTTGCATTGCATTGTCGAGTCGTGTTGCTAGTCTTAGCGTGTAGTCCGTTTAGAGTTTCGAGTTCTGGTCACGTCTAGTACCACTTTCGCCGCTGCCACCGTTTCTTTGTTGTCATCGGGATCTTCGAAAACGGAATCGTGTCGCCGCTAGGGTTCCGTTTTTCTCGTTTCGAGCCGTTTATGTTGGTCGGTTTTAGAGGTTCTGAGTTGCATCTAGGGTTTGCAGTTTACGCGGGCTTGTGTTTGTGCCATTGTTCTATTTTGCACATGAGGATGAAGAAGGGGAAAGGAATATAGCAGATTTGTTTGGACTCGGTTGGGTGGAAGGAAAGAAAAAGAAAAAAAAGAAAATAATAGTAGATTGGATCGGCTAGAATCAGTTTTTCTTTTTGTTTTAGATTGGCTGGTACCACCTCCCAACCTTCCGTGCAGCTTCTCCCTCCCCCTTCTCCTGATTCCGACTCCTCCCTCCCCTCTCTCGGTTTCAATCTATACCGTAAGTTGCTAGACAGTCTGGTAAAAATTTTTGGAGTGTCGGATTGATGATCTGTTTACAAAAATGGAACCTAGGGGACAAGAGCATTACATTTTTGTATAATTTTAATTTTAGGGTTTGCACTTTTACGTTCAAGACCTTGTAATTTTGTTATTTACATTTGAGTCCCGGTAATTTTACATCAAGGTCCTTTTGCTGAAAAAATAAAAAAGGCAGAAAGGTGCTTAAAAAAAGAAAGAAAAGCCACACCAAAAAAGAAGATAAGAAAAGAGTAAAAAAAGAAAGAAAGTAAAAAGAAGGAAGGAAAATAGAAAATCACTTGTTATATCTTTCAGATCGCTTTCATGTATTAGAGTTGTGCTTGAGTTATTCTAGTGCTATCTTATGGTACCGTTTGTGTCTAGGCTCGCGTCTCTAGTGCATTCTAGCCTAGGACCAGCACAGTACTTGACTTTGAACAATTATTCAACTTTGCATTATCTGATTTGAGCATTTATTGTTCCTGTGCTATATATTTAAGCCTACCAAGAGCTCCACAGATTTGATTACAACCGTACAGCTAGTGTTTGCCAAGGCATCGATACATCCAACCTCCATTGGGGTACTTGATTCAGTGGTGTATGTCACTATTACGCTTGCATTGGTAAGAACTTGTAAGAGCTTGGTTAAAAGCTTGAGTATGTGTGATATTTGAGCCTCCACTACCTAGTAGTTGATAAGAACGTACATATATTTTTGTGTATGTTTCTTGTTTTGTACTAACAATGGCAGATATATGCAAGACAATTGGGGATAACTGTGCTCCACATCGATATCTTAGTCGAGATGTGAGGAGTAGTCAACATGATACATATGAGGTAAGTGACGTTCTAACTGTGATCAAATCTGCACTACCTTATTTTGAAGGAAATTATGATCCTCATGCTGACATTAAATGGGAGCTAGCGGTTGATAAAGAATTTCAAAGGCATAAGTTGTCTGAGAAACATATGGTTATGTGTGCCTCTAGTGTTTTAGTTAAATATGCTTCTAATGATTGAAAACATCTTCATAAGCATAACGAAATACCACAATCTTGGAAAGACTTGAAACGATATTTGAGAGATGTTTATGTTCCCACGTATTATGCTAATATTCTGCTCAATAAACTGCAATGTTTAAAACAAGATACCAGAACTGTCACTTCATATTATCATGATATGCGTGTGGTTTAGATGAATGCGAAGAAGCTTCAGAATTGAGGTTTTTGCGTGGGCTTGACAAACAAATTCAGGATATGCTTGCTAGTCAAATATATAGATCTCTTTCTTATTTGTTACAACTTGCTTGCATTGCTGAACATAAAATAGGGGACCACATGGAAAAGCAACACACTATACTTTTGCCTCCTATTACTAACCATTTGCAGGAAGTGCATAATCACGAAAAGGAGGAGAGAGACGTAAATAAGCCGGCAATCCCATTGTTCACACTCAAGTTTGATGCACCTCCATCAACTGAAGAGTGCATCAGGTAAATTAAATGGTTCTGAAATTAAAGGTGAGTGTGATGTTAATGAATTAAATTTGTCTACTTTTCATGCTATAATAGAGCAATCATTAGTGGAACCAGTTGCTGATATTCCTTTGTCACAAGTTGATTTGTTTTTTGTTCCTTGTGATAAAGAAGAGTTGTGTGATAATACTTCACTTATATCCATGCCACAACTAGTGAATGAACATGCTATTTCTAGTGTTAGTCTTTATGTGCTGATTTTAAGCATGTTATTCACATTGCTAATGAAGTAGAGGAACGTGAATTGATATATTCTTTAAATACTTTGGGCTAATTTTGTGAGCTCGACAATTTGAAGGAGAAATTATTTGTTAAGTCTGATTTAAGATGTCCAATTAATGCTATTTTTCATATATTTGGAGGATATACTGATAGAGGAATATATTTTGTGCATATATTTTATATACGTTCAGATTTGGAACCTCCTGTAGTTATGCAAGGCAACAGTAGGCTAGAGAGTACTGTAACGATTAATCATTTTATCTTAAGTCTGTCTTGTTTTGATTTTGTGAAACATGTTATTTTAAAAGGACTACGTGAAGAGTACCGTATGGAAAAACCGAGGATAATTTTCTGTGAAGAAGGGGAGGATGATATGACCATGACTACTATAGATACAACCGTTGTTCACATCATGGATCAACAAGAATACATCAAGATTAAGTCCTCCAAGCGCTGGAATCCAATTCGCCCACCTGCAGCAATGTTGACTTCAAACGGCCGCCAAATGTGCATACGAGCTCCATTTTCGGCCCGTGAGTACCTGATGGAAAGCTCTCGGAGTTCTCTTTCCAATGGATCCAGTCTCATGACCAAAATCCTTCTCAGTCGGCTGCAATTGAAGAAAAAATGTGTTGCATCACCTATAATGGGCGTATGGGCTTGTAATTTCGTTTGGGACCACGGCCCATGTGGGACCCATGTGGGGTGCGCCCCGACCTGGTGGAGCACGACCCTAGAGACCCCTTGGTCATCCTCCCACCTCCTTAAATAGCTAGGTACCCCTTCAGGGTTTCTGGGGTTTTGTTAGATTAAAGTTTAGCCAATTGCTACTTGCTTTCAGCGCGCGTGTCGACTATACCGTCCATCTGCTTGTCTTCGGAACCCCAATCTATCGTGTGTATTCAAGTCCTATTTGTAATATCAGATTGCTTTTATCTTGTTCTTTCTTGTTTCTTCGATTTGCTTGCAGGAATAAGGTTGATCTACACCGCAAGATCAATAACCCACGAAGTGGTTTATCGATCGCTAAGGCGCAACACAACGTCTCGTACGGTTGTAGTCGGATCATCAATGTGTCTCCCAAATCGTAGTTATCTTAACTCACCGAAAGATCAGGCCAATCATAGCTTTGAGCGCATCGAGTGAAGCTCAGGGTTTATCACCGTTGAATTGGTCACCTAAACTACCTCGGTGGTAAATAGGAAGTTCTGATGAATCATCGCTAAAACTAATTCATTCTACTACGGCCTCTATACACAAGGCTAGACATTAAATAATTTAATTGGCCAAGGCTACCCCATAAATAGCACATGTAGATGTACGGTAAATAGTAGTTAGTGACACAAGTTCAGTCCTTAATCGACTCAGGCGAACACTCTCCCTATCGGTGTGCAACTACCACCATTTGCACACCACTTGTCGCCCAAGTCTAAAATACATTTTCTTCAATTTTAGTTCACAAATATAAGAGATATTCACCTCTTTCCAGCAGTGAAAATATGCCGAAAATCTCATTTATAAAGTGATCATAATGTTACTTAGCAAGTTACTAGGTATGGCTAAGCGTAGGGCTTTTATATAAGCATGTATATACCCACTCTAAGGTTACAATCAGCAAGGAGTACAATAATTCAAGGAGTTCATGCAGCAATTAGGACATATCTACCGTTTCCCACATTTTAAATTATTATCATAAGTAAAGTACTTGTGCAACTTTGCAATCAAATATTTTCATTCCTTAAAACATGGGATTCAAGGTGATCAAAGGATGGGAGGATAAACTTGCCTTGTTCCTGGGAAATGTTAGCACCTAAATCACTCCTTCACCGTTATTACAATTATCTATATAAATACACATTATGCAATTAAACACTAAAATAGGTGAAAAATACAAAATGCTCTAATATGCATGATTTGTCCAAAGTGGGTAGGTACTGTCCTGGGATGAATTTAGGTGAAAGAATTTCTATTTTATCTCTTTTTTTAGGAGTTATGAATTTTAGAAATTCGTACCGGTATTAGGTAATATTTACTTAAGTAGTGTTATGGAATAATTTTACTAGGTGATTTTTACTAAGTTTGACTTCGCAGAGGTGTAGTGATGTGTTTTCTAATACTATCACATTTGGTTTCGTAATTTTTAAGAGCTATTATGAATTCCTTATGTATTTTACAAGTTATAACGTGTTCTATGTAAATAGTTTCTTATATGTATATAGCTTTGGAGTTTATGTCCAGAACATGTTCCCTTTTGTTTGAGTTGATTAAAAAGAATATTTTCTTAATCAATCTGTTATTACTTCATAATTTTAGAGCTTTTATTATTTTGCTATAAATTTTATAAACTAGGGTCGTGTTAGTAACTTGACATATCAACCTAGAAATTATTATTTGAGCTAAGTGCCTTATGTTTTGTTTTGGTGGAAATGGATGAGGCTATAACCACTCCATTCCATCTAGGTTTTATTTGGTTTATTTGGAGCTAGGGTGTATATTTATTTAATTTGATTAACTAATAGTTTGTGATTAATACCTATCTTCATCAACTTAAGTTTTAGAGATGTATTTTTCACATAAGGTACCACATTTTATTTTACTGGGTTTAAGTTCACTCTTTGCTGGTTCCATAGAAACTTGGTTCACTTTATTTGGAATAAAGATTATTTCCCTACAAATTTTACAAGTCAAGGTGTGTTTTATGTTGATTATTCTTTATATAAAAGTTTGTGGGATTTTTATGTACTGTTAAGTGTATAGTTTTATTTTACAAACATTAAAGTGCATAACTTGGTGATTCTACATAATCTGAGTTCTCTCAAAAATGAGTTAAAATGAATTTTATATGGATTTCTAAATTTCATCTTATCTAAATTCAGTTATTTTCTAGATAATATCTGTAGAGGCATTTGGTAGAAAGTAGGTGTATCTTTTTATTTTACTTTACCAGAGAGTATTAGTTTTTGAATCTTTAGAATTTTGTTTTGTTCCTAAAGGAGTTGAAATGAATTTTCTATGCATTTTATAAGTTTATGCATGTTTTATGTTTTCTTTTCTTTAGATAAATTTTAGAGGTAGATTTTGTACTGTAAGTTCCACTTTGCAAGTTGTAAGTTTAAATTTCATCATTTTGTGAATGCACAGCAACTGGAATCATTTCAAAATGAGTTATATTTGATTTCTTATGGATTTTATAATTTTTCAGTAGAAAGATTAGCTATAGTTGTTTTCCATTATATTTTCGGATTTTAAATGCATGGGGTCCACAGGTCAGTGTCAAGCCAATATGCAAAAAAGCTCCTATAGTTCCAGGGAATAGATCCCGCGGTCCAAACACGTGTCGGTAGCAGTTTATAAAAGAGTCCTCAATATTTGAAGTATTTGTAATTAGATACTGGTCCCATATGTGAGTGACTAACGTTTTATATTTTCAACCCTTGTGTTTTGATTATTTATGGGATGACGTCCTCGGCTTCAACCTCCAGCGTTGCCATGGACAGGGAGGAGCGGCAGTGAGTTTGGTGAGATCGCCGGCGGCGATTGGTGGCTCGTTTGGGGTTGAGGTCAAAAGAAAAAATGAAGATTATGCTCTCGCGATTCCATTCATCTAATTTTCTTGGCTAGTAGACATCGGAGTAGCGCCGGTGGTGAATCCGAGCGGAGGACGTTTTTCGGGTGGTGGTGCATGTGCGCCTACGGCCACGAACTCGCTAAATGCGTGCATGCATGTGAGTCCTAGAGGTTCAAGGGTGCTCACCGAAGTGTTGGCCGGGTTTGTTGAGGACTGGGTGGTGGTGGTGGCTTGCGGAACCCCTCGGCGACGGCGGATAGTACCCGGACGGCGACGCCGGTTCATCTGATGCAAGCGTTGCAAATGTGAGGCATGCATGGGGTTTTTAACCTCCTAGTAATGACATAGGTGTAGTGAATTAGCTTGGAGCTCACCGGAAAGGCGGAATCGGCAATGAAGCTGGGCAGCGACTCAAGATCGGCGACGAGGAAGAAGGGGCGTGATCTCCTTCTCCGGTGACACCAAGGCCGAGAATGACATGGCGGCGTTCCCGTCGATCCGCTGCACGAGAGAAGATGAAGTCAAAAGGTAAAACCTTCGGCATGGTGAGGAGAGTATGGAACATGAAAGAGATAGGGGTGGCGAAGGCTTGACGGTGATGGCGGACATCATCTTCCTCACAGCCGGCGACGAAGGAGAGGTGGAGGAGAGCTGGAGCTCTCTCCCTTGTTTTGTCCGGCGGTGGAGCGGAGAGTGAGATGGGGCGACCGTGTTGGGAGAAGAAAAAGAGGAGCTCGGCGTTGAACATGATCGCGGACACGCGTAGATGGCGTGGAGACAGCGCTTGTATAAATGGTGCAGTCGATTTTGGGATTGAGCTGTGCAAATGGGCTATTCACTGGTTGTTGGGTTTTTAGTTTGAATCCAGGTGAAATAATTCGGTCGCTCAGTCGCTTGAGAATTAAATTTAGGATTTTATTGCGAGCGCTCTGACTGTATCAAAAAAAAGAAATAAAATCGAACCGTCGCAGTAGAAATAAAATTGGTGGTATTCGAATCGACGCGCGATAGATAAATACGCCGATCGATTCTAAATATCCGAGGGAATTATCGTGTTTGAAACGATGAAGTGGTTTTAATTTAACCGTAGGGCTCCGAGAGTCTGAGGGAAAGGTATCACTGCGAAGAAAGGAATTTTGGGACTTTAATTTGATTAGTACCGAAATGATTAAATGGAACAGATGCAGAGGATGAGGGAAGGAAGGTCGTCGAACAGAGAACAACCTCTTTAGAGATAAGATTAAATCGAGATCTTTGGCACAAAACCTACACACGCAAATAAATAGCAAATTCTAATATGCAAACTAAGCTAGGCCTTTCTAGGAGAAAAGCAGACTTTAACTGAGAATGCCATTTACTTTAAAAACAGTCTCTGAGGAAGTCCTTTCACAAATAGAATTCTGATAAATAATTCACCGATAGATTTTATTTGCAAGTTATTTTCCAAAGGGCTTACTCCTTTTTAAATAATCTTTGAAAATAATCTAAGCAATATTTCCTTTGTAAAATATTATTCATTTTGATGAACTCTCCCGCGGAGGGTGTCCAACCAAAATAATAATATATAATTTTATTTAGAGAGCAAATATATCGGAGGGTTTAATACATAGAGAAAGTTTTATAAGAAAATATTTGGTATCTGTAAATATCTCCTAATTATGATTCCGTAGATAAATAATTTTTCTAAAATCAAAATATTAGCATATTCTCAGTCGTCCGTCCTTTTAGCTCATGCATAGAAGAAAAACGACAGATCGAAGTAAATTAATCCTGACATGAATGTACCTTTAAAAAAATATTTTTGATTTTTCTGAATTTTTGATTTCGTATTTCAAAGTCGGAATTTTCAGGGTGTTACAGTGGTTCTGTGTGAACCTAGTTGGCGGTAATGTATCTGTGTGATCATTATCAGGTATGGTCTCTGTGTGAGCCTACTGCTGAGCTGTGTGCTATTATAGTTGGTAAGTTGCCCTGGTCAATTAAGGACTTCACTTCATAAGTCATTCAACTGAACCTAACTTGCCACCACATGTTCTCATGGGAAGAACCTGGCCTAGTAGGATTCCGAGTCTTGGCACTGTCGGCCTAGGTGGCTAGATGATAGGTGTTAAGGTTGGCCATGGGTACTTTCTTATCTGTGTGAGGGAAAGTTGTCTCATGGGGAAGACAGTGTTGGGGAGGAGTTTCTAAAAAGCCTTGTTTCAGACTCCTTGGCCGCACACAACCTGAAGTGTGACATTTGCGCATGGCCGTTAAAAGGATGATGTATCTTGTCGGTCAAGCTGTACAACCTCTGCAGAGTGTTCAATTAATCTATTCGATAGCCGCGTCCTCGGTCATGGACATGCTCGGTGATATCTCATGAGGGGTAGTTTGCGAAAACTGGGAATGATCTGTGTGCAGGTTAATGAATATAGCTAAGTGGTCCTGTGTGGACAGATCCTGTGTGGATGGTTGGTTGGTAACACCCGTTATTTATAAATGTTGTTTTAAACTTCTATTTCTGAAATGTTTATAGCTGCAAATTGCTGTGTTATGCAAAATAGCCATTCCCTTTAATGACAGCCGTGCATATGCATATTTCCGTGTACTTGCTGAGTATTCCATGTACTCACCTTACAATTCCCTCAATTCCAGAAGAGAGGTTTCCGCTGTTTCCTGAGGAGTTTGCTGCTGAAGACGAGGAATAGGCTGCGTGTCCCAGTTGACTGTCTGTGGTAAGTTGAATGGAACTACTACGCATTTATCTTATTTTCCGCTGCTATTTTGTTATTTTTCCTTAGGCTCTTCGTGGCATAAATAATTGTAAACTTTAGCCATAAGGCTTATCACAGTCACTTTATTAATAAATGTTAGATTTCCTGCATGATGTTGGCTGTGATATTATCTTTATGTCTGTGTGTGCTAGCTCGATCCTGGACTAGCACTTATACACAGGAGGTCCTATTTTGGGTCCCCACACATATGAAATAACATGTAAGTCAAAAAAATTTCAGATTACAATAGACTTGATTATACATAGACTGACAAATCAAATAATTATAGATTCGTGAAAGCTTAACTACCCAAATCACAGGCAAATTGATGGGAAGACTCTTCTTAGAATAAAAGTGATGAGCAAAACAATGGTCCCAAATACTCAAATTAAACAAAGTCTAATACTTGCAAAACAAGTTATGTATATGTTGTCGAAACGACAACCGCATACGTCGAAGGACGTGGATACTCAACAGTTGTTGGGAAAATAAAGTGTCATAAATTTTGTATTAAAATCCGATCCCCTTTTACAAGGCCCAAGGGGGCTATTTATAACCCTATTACAGATCTCCCTATTAAGGTTTAGAGCTATTACAGGGGAATTTACATGGTCGCCCTCGTAAAGGGGCCCTGTCATGGGTATTCAATGTAATTAGAGTGCGCGTGGGCCCTCGATGGGCCACCTGGTGGCTACTGGTTCTTTGGCCCATGGACCGGGGCGATTGGGCCGGCCCATCGGCCCTCCTTGGAGCAGGTTTGCCCTGGCGAAGCCATCCTCCTTCGGCGCATGCCTTTGCCATGTAGGCTTCACCCAGGCCGACCGGAGCCCCATGTGGCTCCTTGCCATCGGGCTTCGCCATCGGGCTTCGCCACCGGTTTTCGTTGTTGGGCTTCGCCCCACAAGCCTTGGTGCTGGGAGATCGGATCCTCGCCGCTTGGTTGGTTTCGGCAGGCTTGGTCGAAGGGCCTCATGGCATACTGCCAACAGTATATATAGCAAGAATCAGTACATGAATCGAATTAATGTACTGGCAAGAGCACAATCAAACCTACATACATGATGGAACTAAATCAAAGACAGGCTATTCGTGGTCTTAATATTCAGCACAAAGCTAATTTTAGTTCACAAACATTTGCAACATATTTAAAGAAAGCATCTATAATGTGTAAAGCATATATGACATGGCATGGTGTCAATATAAATAAGTAAGCATCATTCTTTACCACCCAACTGATAGCAAGCCGATAGCAAGGAAATAAAACCAAGTAGCATCATTCCTTACTACCCAGCCGATAGGAAGGCAATGATTTCACAAACATCATAATCATCATCATTTTCAAAACATTATGTTCTAAAAGCATTTATCAAACATAAAAGTGTACCCACATCACAACACTATGTCTCTCATGACCGTGAGCATGGCTAATCGATTAGTTTTTAGACTCTGAAGTTTGTACAACGTTCACCACATGATGTGAATCACTCTAGTTTATCCGGTACCCGTCGGTACCATCACACCTACACATTGGGTACGGTCTAGAGGTCACAACAAGGGTTTTACATTAAGTATTGTTTAACCTTACATGAGGATGATGATAAGTGTGAATCCGGCCAAGGCATATGACCTAGAGCCGTTAGGTGGCGGGTGTCACGTCTAGAAATTCACGAGCCAGAATTCCCAAGTTGAATGTGCATTAAAACCCTTGTCTACGACCGACCAGGGTACACAAACAACAAAGTTGACATATAGACCCACGTCTTACAAAACATCATAAAAGTCTTACAAATGCAGCAGAAAGATAAAACTTGCTAGACTTAGGATAACTGATGCTAGCAGCGTGATGACTCCACTCCACATGCATTCTTGACAATAGTGACCCTCCATGTAATCTCCATCCGAGAAACACTCTATTGATATTTCTGAACGATATTACTTAGAATATAATCCCAGACAATACCACCAGAAAAATTAGTAGGTATTTCTTACGATTACAGATATAAATCTACATGCGCACGGATATACCGCTGTAGCATTTCACCTAAAAGTATTCCAAGGTATCGTATTTATTTAATCCCAAGGGAAGATACGTTAAGATAGTACTATGTTATTAATTCACATTACACTTAAGTAAATCAGAGTCTAATGCAAGGGTTAATCAATTATAAAATAACGGTAGGTTGACACACAGAAGGATCATTATAAGATTACACTCACAAAATAAATCTAGGCTAAGTGGAGAAAAAATAAGAAAAGCTTCATTTCTGTACTTCTAGTATATAGTCATTTTAGTATACACTTGCTAATATACCATTATATGGCCAATACCCCCTAACTATGCCCTCCTAGTATATCGAGAAACCACCCCTGATTGCCGAGTTCCTTACGATAATCCGTCATTGCTTTACAATCGGTTAAGGATACGGAGGAGTACTCGCACCGGGAACCTTTCTTAGCCCTTTATATGCACGGAGAGGAATATCCGTATTGAGCTATCACCGTCGGTGGCCTACCTCCATAGTTCCATAGCATATAACACCACTTATTGATATTTAATAATCTAAGCATTACGCTTACATTACTTAATATTACACTACATCTCTACAGATGATATAGAGCAATCAATCGAATGAACACTAAGCCAATACCACTACATATCTCTAGTAAGCTAGCCATACAATTAATACGAGGCAAGTATAAACCAAAGTTGGTACTCGAATAATTATGCAAATAAGGCAAAGGACCAAAACTATATAAAGAAGAATATTTCATTATTGATTAAAGTCTTACAAGAGAGATATAAGCTACTAGAAGCACATCTAAGTTCTCCGGAAGACTTGAAGAACTAGGAAACTATTCTAATTCTAACTCTATTAGCACTAGAACAAAGTAAATAACTAGGAGAGCTTCTTTCTCTTCATTCCATCTTGGTGTGTGTTGAAGTGAAGGTGGAGAGGTCCTTTTATAGCTGGAGTATGATGGTTTTTCGTGCATATACCGGTCACAACCGTCATTGGAGGTCGGTAGTAACCTGTTGATGCAAAAAACACATACTGGTCTGAGAGATTTGCTTTACTCTAGTGCAGGTCCAAAACTTGCTTTCGGGTTAAGGGCGTGCCAGTTGATTTGATCCTGCAATCAACAAGATGCAACATGCAAGTTTTATTAGTAAACGATAATCGATCGGCTAGGTAACCAATGTCATATCGTGATGTAACCTAGCCGATGTAGTGTAAGGTGAATCGGTTGTATGGCATGTCCAATGACAAACTAGCCCTAAACTTGATCCATCGGCTGTAAATATCAATATTATATAATCTATAACTCAACATTACTTTAGAAATCAACAATTGGGATAGATTGGACATAACCAAGACAGTATAAATTGCCCAATTCTAAAGTAACATGAAATAACGATTATATGTGTTCATATTATAGCTGATTTCCAGATTTAAACATGTATTGGCTATAGCTCCGATACAACCTTATACAAGGATATCTTCTTGCAACAAATATATCTAACTATTGCCAATCAGATTGGTGGTAAGTCCAATATATTTATATTAGATTAGATCCTGATATAAGGGGCAGATATAGTATATTAAACAAAGCTTAGAACTATGAAAAAAACTATACCAGGTAAGATCGGCTGAAACCCCGATACTATCCTTATTAACAACTATAAAACAGGCTAGAGATCATGATTCTAAGCATGACTTAATAGATCAAACTTAACTGATACAGCATTAAGTATGAAAAGAAACATAATATCTACACAATCAAGCCGATAATTGCCTTTTCAGGATGGTAGATATATTTGTTAATGCAAAAAACACACACTAGCCCGAGAGATTTGCTTTACTCTAGTGCAGGTCCAAAACTTGCTTTTAGGTTTGAAGGGCATGCCAGTTGATTTGATCCTACAATCAACAAGAAGAAACATGCAAATTTATTAGTAGATGACAATCAATCGACCAGTTAGCCGATATCGTGTCATGATGTAACCTAGCGGATGTAATAAAGCATGAATCGGCTGTAAGGTGTTTATCAATGATAAGCTAACCTTAATCTTGGTACATCGGCTGAAAATATCAGTGTTACATAATCTATATTTCAATATTACTTTAGAAATAAGCAATTGGGATAGATCGGACTGAACCGAGATAGTATAAATTACCCAAGTCTGAAATAACATGAAATAATGATTATATATACTAATGTCATAGTCGATGTCCAGATTTAAGCATGTATCGGCTACAGCTCTGATATAACCTTATACTAGGATATTCTCTCGCAACAAATATATTCAACTGTTACCAGTCAGATTGGTAGTAAGTCCAATATATTTGTATTTGATTCGATCATGATATAAGGGGCAGATATATCATATTAAACAAAGCATGAAACTATGTACAACAACTATACCATATAAGAGCGGCTGAAACCCCGATACTATCCTTATTAACAACCATAAAACAGGCTAGAGATCATGATTCAGAACACGACTTAATAGATCAAACTTAACTGATGCAGCATTAATTATGAAAAGAAGCATAATATTTAGATAATCAAGCCGATGGTTGCCTTTTCGGGATGATGGATGCATGATATAATTCAAACCAACAAGACAATCTATCTGTTACCAGCAAAACCCTAGATAGAACTCGGCTGATATAGATAGATGGCATTGTCAATCTAAATTATATAACATATATGATAACTCGGAGATTTACAAAATAGAATTAGAGTGTCATGAAGATGTAAGCACTAATTCCGATAATGCAAACCGTCATAACAAGACCTACCTCTTTGCCGAAGATCAAATTGATGCAGCTCGACTCAAAAGCATGAGCTTGTCGAAAACAGAAAACAAAAGGTTGACGATGCACCGAGATTGATTGAACTGTGATTGTTGTTTATTCATAAGACCTCGGGTCTATATTTATACCTGAAAATACAAACATTGTCCAACATGGACACGACTCATATTATCCTAGTAAAAATTCCAACTAGCAAACAAGTCCCTTAGGCGGACTCTTACCGACAATATCTATAAGGAAATTACAAATATTCCTAAGTAATAGATACAATTGCCAATTCTGAACTCTATCCTTGCCTGGCAACATCGTCGCAAACTCTCTATCGAATCCTATACTGACTTCTCATGCAATATCGGCTACATCGGCTATCTCAATCGGACTCGGTTCCAGCCGATGCAGTCTCTCAGCCGATGCGCACGCTGTTTCCGAGAATCCCGCATATCTTCAAATCCGCTTCGGAATTAGATCTAGCTTTAGATTCATATGTATCAATTAGCTTGCCAATTTTCATCGTCAACACATGTCCCCAATTCTGAAGTATTATATAATGCAACGAAATTATCTCTTTGTAACGGCAAAAATCTAGGGTTTTCCCTGTGACCGTTACGCACCTAATTTCATAAATACCAACCGCTTTTCCGGAGTTTTCACGGCGTTAACTCCGTTTTCGCCGCTTAAGCCACCAAACTCCTCCGCAAATCTCCAGCGATTGCCCCTTTCTCTTCCGGCGACCGTAACGATGAACCCGCTCCCAGTGACGATCTCTTGCGCACCAATGGCATTCTCATCGTGCCCATCAAGCGCCCCGGCCAAAGAATTCCCTGAGGTAAGTATAATCGGCTCAAAACTTATCTTTGCATTTTCTTTGTTTGGTTCCTGTCCTCAATCCCTCTTTTTTCAATCTATAGCATCTAGTCCATCAAATAGCTATTCCAAGACTCAACGATCCCAATCATTTCTTCTTGGGTCCAATAGGCGATATAGATCCAACTCTTATAATCAACGCAGAAACAGAAAGAATTCCTTTTGGGCAGTCAAACCCGTCTCTTACCCATTGGACAGCAACCTTTAGATCCTGGCCCTCCCAAGTAGATGGATGGACAAACTGGTATAAAAGGATCGCTGCCAGCAAACAGGACCATTTGGGATGAGATGGGAATAGCCCAATGTCTGTCTTTGTCCATAGCCAACATGAAGAAAGATGAGCCGATGCTATCTTCGGCTGCATATTTTTGGTCAAACACACTGAATGCCTTTCTATTCAACCACGGGCCGATGACCCCCACTTTACTTGACATAATCATGATTATTGGTCTGGATGTCACCACATCGGCTAACCCTATCAGCCTGAAGACCAAATGAACTCATCGCTTCAAAACCAAAAACATTGGGGATTGGTCTGGTTTCATTGCAGACAATATAGGAATAGGCCCTATATCGGCTAGAGAACATACTTCTTTCTTGATGATGTGGATAGACAAATTTTTGTTCTGTGGCTTCCCCTGCGGCCCAACAGCCAACTGGCAACAACTAGCCGAAGCCATTGTATCAAAGAAGCAATTTCCCTTGGGCAAATATCTACTTGGTGCAATATACCAAACTCTGAGCCAATCATCGGCTAAACTAATCATGAATTCAAGTGTTAGCACAGGTGGTCCTTGGTGGTTCATACAACTTTGTCTTATTCTGCATACTCTGAAGGTTGCACTAAGACCATCACTTAGTGAGGCAGAATGCCCATATTTAGCCGATACTGATAATGATGATGAATCAAGCCAAGTGCGCAGATGCAAGTCTTTCGGTGAAGCAGCCACTGGCTATGCTGGTTCAGGACCATCGACTGAGCACTTCCAGAATTGGTTTGGAAACTTCTATGATGGATTTCTATTGATGCGAAAAACACACACTGGCCTGAGAGATTTGCTTTACTCTAGTGTAGGTCCAAAAGTTACTTTTAGGTTCGAAGGGCTGTTGATGCAAAAAATACAC
Organism: Oryza punctata; assembly: GCA_000573905.2. Lineage (NCBI taxonomy): Eukaryota > Viridiplantae > Streptophyta > Magnoliopsida > Poales > Poaceae > Oryza > Oryza punctata. The sequence continues at coordinate 18,664,589 of CM002493.2, read as the reverse complement.
ACTGGCCTGAGAGATTTGCTTTACTCTAGTGCAGGTCCAAAATTAGTTCTTAGGTTCAAGGGCGTGCCAATTGATTTGATCCTGCAATCAATAAGAAGAAATATACAAAGAATATTAGTAAACGATAGTCCATCGGCCAGATAGCCGATTTCGTATCGTATGTGACCTAGTCGATGCAATAAAGCATGGATCGGCTGTAAGGTATAGTTAATATTAGAACTAACCTTAAATCTGGTATATCGGCTGTAAATATCAGTGTTACATAATCAATACATCAATATTACTTTAGAAACAAGCAATTAGGATAGATCGGACTGAACCGAGACAGTATAAATTGCCCAAGTCTAAAGATAACATGAAATAATGATTATATAGACTGATGTCATAGCCGATATCTAGATTTAGGTATGTATCGGCTATAGCTCCGATACAGCCTTGTACTAGGATATTCTCTGGTAATAAATATATTCAACTATAACCAACAAGATTGGTATCAAGCTCAATATATTTATATTGGATTAGATCCTAATATAAGGGGCAGATATAGAACATTAAACAAAGCATAAAACAATGTAAAACATCTATAGCAGATAAGATCGGCAGAAACCCCGATACTATCCTTATTAACAACCATAAAGCAGGCTGGATATCATGATTCTAAATACGACTTAATAGGTTGGACTTAACCAATGCAGCATTAAGTATAGAGAGAATCATGATATCTAGAAAATCAAGCCAATGGTTGCCTTTTTGGCATGGTAGATACATTATATAACCTAAACCAACAAAGTAATCTAGCCGATATTGACAAAACCCTCAAAAGAATCCAGCCGATGTAAGTAGATTGCAATTGTCAATCTGAATTATAAAACGTATATGATAACTTGGAAGTTTACAAGATAGAACTAGAATGTCATAGAGATGTAAGCACTAGCCCTCATAATGTAAGCCGCCATAACAAGATATACCTTTTCGTCAAAGATCAAACTGATGCAGCACGACTCGAAAGCACAAACTTGTCGAAAAGTAGAAAACAAAGGTGGCGATGCGCCGAGATTGATTGAACGTGTGTTGTTCTTTTTTACAGGACCTCGGGATTATAATTATACCCGAAAATATAAACATTGTCCATTATGGACACGACTCATATTAACATAATACAAATCCAACTAACAAACAAGTCTCTTAGGCGGACTCTTACCGAGAATATCTATAAGGAAATTACATAAAATACCCTAATTAATAGATTCAATTGCCTCTCCAGGATTCTATCCGTGCATGGCACTCCGTATGAAGCACTCTAATGCAACCCGATGACGTGCACCGAGTTGTATTTCCAGAATCGGCTCAATCGGCTAACCCTGTCCGACTCTGATTTTGCTGATCCTGTCTGCAACCGATTCGAACTACAGCCGATTCTCACTCTGTTTCTGATACGATCTAATCTCTTGGATTTTCTTTAATTCTATCCTTACCTCCGATACGTGAATTACCAAATTTGGTCGTCAACACATGCCCCCCATGTCCGGAATATTTGGTAATGTTTCGGATTTGCCAAATCTTATTTCCGATAGAATATCGCACTTTCCGTTTTTGACCGTTATCGCGCTGCTTTAAATACTAACCGATGGCCCCGAGAAACTTCACACCGTTATACTATTCCACCGCTTTAGTGATTTCCATCTTCTCTCACTCCGGTGATCCCCTCGGCGCATCAAGGCAACCTCCAAGCAATCCTTTCTTCATCCAACTTCCGCCAGCGGAAATGCCGTCTTCATCCGCTCCATCCGCCGCTCCATCGGCCGAGTATGCAGAGGTAAGTTCCATCGGCTAGATCCCCTTTAAAGCAATAGATTTAGTTTTCCGCAATCTTAGTTCGCTTTCTTGTTCCTCTTGCTTCTTTGTTGTAGCATCTCGCCAATTTGATCGCAGTCCCCAGTCTAAACCATGAAAATAATTACTATCTTGGACCAATCGGCAATCTGGACCCAGTCGAGTTTATCTCTGCCGAAACCAACAGAATTCCTTTTAGACTAGCGAACCCAAATCTAGGGCACTGGAAGAATACCTTCAAATCTTGGCCATCCCTAGAGAAAAGTTGGCCCGCATGGTATAAACGTGTATCGGCTAGCAAGCAGAGTCACTGGGATGAACTCGGAATCGGCCAAGTGCTAGCCCTTACTTTGGCAAATTCGGCTAAGGATGAGCCGCTGATAGCCTCTGCTAATTACTTCTGGTCCAACACCGTTAATGCTTTCATGTTTAATCAAGGACCGATGACCCCTACTCTGCTAGACATTACCAAGTTCACTGGTCTTGACATCACCACATCGGCCAATCCCATGATATTGAACTCCAAAAACAGATTTGATTTTAAAACCAAGAGCATAGGAGGATGGTCTGGATTTATTTCAGCTAACATGGGTCAAGGTTCAGTTACCCCTCGGGAACACACAGCCTTTTTACTGATGTGGTTAAAAAAATATCTCTTTTGTGGATCTAGCTGTGGTCCCACTTCCAACTGACAGCACATAGCCGAAGCACTCGAGGAAAAGAAACAATTTCCCTTAGGAAAAATCCTGCTCGGCTATCTCTATCAGACTTTGAACAATGCATCAGCAAAACTAGCTATCGGCTCTGTAGTTAGTACAGGAGGTCCTTGGTGGTTACTTCAATCTTGGTTAAATTTAGTAGCCATGAAAGCTGTAAATCGGCTAACCCTGACAGAAGCAGAATTCCCAAGACTTGAGCTGATCGCCGATGAAGATGGAGAAGAAATCACCCATCGGAGGTGTACATCCTTTGGAGAGTATGCATCCACGCCGGCCGATGCTGGAGCAAAGCTATCGGCTGAACTGCTGAAGGACTGGTTCTTCAGTTTCTACGATGGTTTTCAGAAAAATGCCAGAGTTTGGTTCTTCTATGAGGATTCAGCCAACTTTGAGCTGCCATCGGACTTCAGATTTGAGGAAATCAACCATGAAAAATTCCAAAAGTCCAGAGAAGTATTCACCACTACAATCAGCCCATGCATCCTTCCTGTCGGCATCCACCAGGGCAGAAACATCAAAGTATCATATGAATTTTATCATCCTATGAGCTCAGCTAGACAGTTTGGCATGGGTCAACTGCCAATCGGCTTGTGGTTTGCCGATAAAATCCAGTGCAGAGGGGAAATCACCTCATCTTTAATGATGGATCGGCTGCTCAACATTCCAGGACCTACCCTTGGCAGTATCAACAATATCGAGCTAGCTATGTTCAGAAGTAAGGCTTTCAATTCATGGTGGGCCGAATGGAAACAACACCTTTTCCATCAATCGGCTGCAGTCTATATGACAGACCTCTTCCCTGACATGATCCCTCAGGTAACTCCTTTATTCCTTCTGTCAATTCCTATTTTGAATTTATCAGCCGATTCTGCATTTCACCTTATATACTATCTTTGTTTTTACAGAACACAGATTCATCTCCTCCATGCATCAGCAAAAGCGGCAAGGATATTGAATATGCTGCAGGACTACTACCAAATGGATGTGGTCTAGCTCCTCCCAGCATCGGCTACCATGCCCCCAAGACTTCAAGTTTACTTCAAGGGCAAATAAGGGAACCAGCCGATGCAGGCAAGAAGAGAAAAACTAAGGCATCAGCTGCTATGCCACCGGCTGCTAAGAAGAAATCCAAGAAACAACCACCTCAACTAGCCTATGACGTTGAAGAAACCTTGGATGAAGTAGCAATCGAACAAGCTATAGACGAAGCTGTAGCCGAAATGAGTGATGCAGGAGAAAAAACACCAACAACTTCTCCAGCCCTCAAAAGGACTCCTGCAACTCCTGCTGCTCCAGCAGTATTCTGTCAGCAAACCAGAGTAAGATCATCTCCTCTATTATAAAATTTCTTCATTTATCATCAATTTCACTATCTAAACTTCACACTTTGTAGAAGAAAAGGCCAGCCGAGAAGAAAAAACCAGCACCAGTATCGACTAAACCAACTACTCAAATTTCTCTGGTAACTCTCTACTCTTAGAATTTCAAACTTATTCTTAGCCGATACTAGTCAACACTTGCTTAAATCCTTCAAAATTTGTCAGCCTCCTTCTCCACCATCGCCTCCAGCACAGCCCATTTCAAGTGAACATACTACATCGGCTATAGGCAGCCATCATGTTGTGGAAGAAGAAACTGCCACTCCTGCTATTCCTGTAAGTCTTACATCCTTAAGAAAATTCAAATCAGCTAAACAACATATCTTGTTACTTATATCTTCTTTATTTTCCCTCTTGCAGGTTCTGGCCGATTTATTCTCCTTTGACATCAAGGATTACTTTGATGAAGAAACAGAAGGAGAAACAACAAGCAAAGCTTTAGCTCCTCTGGCCGATGATGTGAAAAGAAATCTTGAAGATATATCCCATTGGCTAGAGGCATCCCTTGATAGGTTGGTGGCTGACTGCAGTTCTCTCCGGGCAAGACTCCAAGAAATCCAAGCTCTGATCCCGGATGATCTATCCAACGCTATCACTCCAGCCGTATATCTTGAGCAATATCAATTCAAGCTGGAAAAAGCTAGACAGAGAATAACAGATCGACTGAAAAAGACAAGCATTGAAGCTACAATTCAAGCAAATCGGCAACTTGTACACACTGAGAAAGCAAAACTTGATCAACTTGCCGAAGAGCCGATTAAAGCTGCTATAGATCAGTTGGAAGCTGAAAGGATCGATCTCCTAGCCAAGCTTGAAGAATGCAATGCTAAGATTGCAATAGAGAAGCAGAAACTAGCCGATCTCCCAAAGGTTGTTTGAGAACAAAAGGCAAAACTGAAATCGGCTATAAAAAATGTAGCTAGCATGACCAAGTCCCTCAAGATTATTCCTGGAACCGATGCTGAAGACGCCCAAGCAATTGCAGAAGTTGAAGAAATTCGACAAAGGGCGATATCGGCTATCCAGCACTACCTCTCTCAATAATATCATGTAATAGGGACTTAGAAAATTTTTGTAATCGGCTGGATAACTTGTAACACTTGTGTAATATATACTCTGATCTCCTTAGTGCCGATTATTTTGCTTTGAAATCCCACATTTTTCGTCTGATATATGCCCCCTAATTTTGGCATGTTGATAAACAAAGGCAAAATTAAACATGACTAAGGGCGATATAACAAATATCGGCCAGCATACATCGGCAGCATACAGCCGATTATGACAAAAAGTCTAAGGGCGATATGAACCATATCGGCCGTTGATAAGAATCGGCAGAACGCAGCCGATTATGATCCAATCCAAACATTTGGATAATATTTCTTCAAGTACTTTCCATTAAGTGCTCTTCCAAATACTTCTCCATCAAGTCCTTTTAACATATAGGCCCCTTTAGAAACACATTTATGAACTTCAAAAGGCCCTTCCCAATTCGGTGACCACTTGCTGAATTTATTATCTCTGGCCCCTATCGGCAACACCAATTTCCAAACAAGTTCACCCTCCTCATGTCTTCTTTGTTATAATGTCTAGCAACTCTTTCCTTGTCTTTCCTAACCTTTTCAAGAGCTTGCAATCTAACTTGAACCAAATCTTCTGACTCATCAACCATCAGATTATGATAGTCATCGGCTGTCAACTCATCTTGTAAAGAAATCCTTCTGAAACCAATGTTGGTTTCCCATGGTAACACAGCTTCATGCCCATAAACCAGTTGATAAGGAGGTACTTGAATTGCACCATGACAAGCCATCCGATAGGACCACAATGCTTCGGCTAAAATAGTATGCCACTTCTTGCGATATTCTGCAATCGTCCTCTTAACCAACTTAATCAAACTTTTATTGGATGCCTCAGCTTGCCCATTTGCTTGTGCATAATATGGTGAAGAATTCAACAACTTTATCCCCATGCTATCGGCAAACTGAACAAACTCATCGGACACAAAGATTGAACCTTGATCAGTTGTAATTGTCTGTGGCAAACCAAACCGGTATATAATATGTTCTTTGACAAATTCAATAGCATCCTTGCTGTCAACATTTTTCAAAGGAATTGCCTCAACCCATTTAGTAAAATAATCAGTTGCAACCAATATAAATTCATGCCCTTTACTCGATGGTGGATTGATCTGGCCGATCATATCAATACCCCAACCTCTGAACGGCCACGGCTTGATAATAGGATTCATTGCCGATGCTGGTGCTCTCTGAATTGCTCCAAACTTCTGACAATCTTGACATTCTTGGTAATATCTGAAACAATCCTCTAGCATTGTTGGCTAAAAATATCCAACTCTTCTAATTAACCATCTCATCTTGTGAGCCGATTGATTTGTTCCACAAATACCCTCATGAACTTCACACATGACAACTTTTGCTTCTTCCGTGCTCAAACATTTCAACAGAACTCCATCAATCGGCCGATAGTATAATGTATCATCCAATATGACATATTTGAAAGCTTTATATCGTAACTTTCTGGAAACCGATTTAGAAGGATTCTTCAAATATTCAAATATATCAAACCTCCAATCATCGGCTGGTATGCATGCAACTTCTACCTCAGTTCCTTGTAACATCGGCTTGTAGCCTGATGCACCTTGGGCTAAATCATTGGCTTCAACGTTCTGCTCTCTAGGGATATGTTTCAAAGTAACTATTTTGAAAGTCTTCATCAACTCTTGACATTTCTCATTGTAGACCATCAAAATATCATTCTTGCACTCATAATCCCCAGATAATTGACTTATCACCAGTAATGAATCACCTATGATTTCAACAGCATCGGCTTCAACCTCTCTCAACAGCTGCAATCCTTTCAGAACAACTTCATATTCAGCTTGATTATTTGTAGAGTAAGGCTTGTTAGTAAAAGCAAACTAAAAGCATGCCCCCTAGGCGATATAATCACCAAGCCGATACCACAACCATGAGTGCAAACAGATCCATCAGATAATAACGTCCATAGCATAATGTCCACATTATCAATACTTGAATCCCTTTGTTCAACTATAAAATCGGCTATCGCCTGCCCTTTTACTGCCTTAGCCGATTCATGCCTGAGATAAAATTCTGATAAAGCAAAAATCCACTTCCCAATTTGTCCCTTCAAATTTGGAGCCGATAACATGTACCGTACTACATCGGCTTTACAGACTATTGTGCACTCATTGGAAAATAAATAATGCCTCAATTTTGTACAACAAAAATATAAACACAGGCATAATTTATCCACAGGTGAATACCTTGTTTCTGCATCCAAAAGACTTCTGCTGAGATAAAATATGATTCTTTCCTTCCCCTCAACCTCTTGGATCAAAACTGAGCTGATAGAGTTCTGATCGGCTAACAAATATAGCTTGAATGGAAACTCTTTCTGTGGTGGTATAAGAACTGGAGGAGTACTTAAATATTCTTTGATATTATCTAATGCTTGCTGCTGTTTCTCTCCCCAGACAAACTCTTGATTTGCTTTCAGCCTTAATAATGGAGTAAACGGCTCTATTCGGCCAGATAAGTTTGATATGAAATGCCGAACAAAATTTATTTTACCGATCAATGATTGTAACTTGGTTTTATCTTCTGGAGGTTTTATGTCTTTGATTGCCTCAATACTCCTCTAGGGTATCTCAATCCCGCGCTCATGCACCAAAAACCCAAGGAATTGCCCAGCCGATACACCAAAAGCACACTTAGTATGATTCATCTTCAACCCATACTTCCTTGCTCTTTCCAGCACTTGTCTCAAATCGGCTATATGTTCATCAACTTCCTTAGATTTAACCACCACATCATCAATATATATTTCTACCAACATGCCGATGAGATCATGAAATATATAATTCATAGCTCTTTGATATGTAGCACCGGCACTTCTTAACCCAAAAGTCATGACAACCCACTCATACAAGCCGATCGCACCAGGACATCTAAAAGCAGTCTTGTGAATATCCTCTTCAGCCATGGAAATCTGATTGTAACCGGCATTGCCATCCATGAAGCTGATGATTTTGTGTCAAGATGCTGCATCAACCAGTTGATCGGCTACTGGCATTGGATACTCATCTTTTGGTGTAACTTTGTTTAAATCTCTGAAATCAATACAAATCCTAAGCTTGCCATTTTTCTTGATGACTGGTACTATATTTGAAATCCACTCAGCATATCGGCATGGTCTAATAAAATTGGCATCATAGAGTCTTGTAATTTCGGCCTTGATTGCATCATACATATCAGCTTTATAACGTCTTGGAGGTTGTTTATATGGCCGATAGCCTGATTTGATAGGGAGCCGATGTTCAACAATCGATCGGTTAAGTCCTGGCATTTCATAATATTCCCAGGCAAAACAATCTCTATATTCTTTGAAAAGTACTATTAATTTACATTTAAACTCCTTTGATAAACCCTTACTAATATATGTCGGCCTAGGCTTATCACCTGGTCCAATGTCGATTTCTTCCAATTCATCGGCCAACATAAATCCTTGTCCTAGCTTGCCATCGAGATCATCAACAGTGTCGTTTGTGTAGAAATTGGAACCCTCCACGGCGCCCTCAAAACAAGAATTGGGGCTCTCCATCTCCTGTTTGCTGTATGGCATAATCAGAAACTTTTAAGTAATCTCCTTGCCAAACTTTTCCAAATAAACAATCAATTCCTTCCATCTCCCAAACAGATAAATCGACACTAGCTACATTGACTGACCTGTCGGCTGGCACGATTTCAATTTGGTCTCCTTGCCATTGAATCAAAATTTGGTGCATTGTTGAGGAATACAACAATTAGCATGGATCCAATCTCTTTCCAGCAACAGACTGTAGGAACCCTTCCCATCAATAACACAGAACGTGGTAGGGATTGTTTTACTGCCGATAGTCAACTCCACATTCAAAACTGCTTTGGTTTCAGATGGATTCCCGCCAAAATCTTTTAGAACGATCATTGTCATGATCAAATCCTCTGAATTCTTCCCAAGCTTCCTGAATATTGAATATGACATTAAATTCACAGCTGCTCCTCCATCGACTAGCATCTTTGGCATCGACTTGCCGTTGACAAATCCCTTGACATACAGTGGCTTGAGGTGTCGATGATCAGTTCCTTCAGACTTCTCAAAAACAACTTGCTGTGGAGATAGCATCAACTTAACCATGTTTATGGCAGATGACATCACCTCTTTGCCCTTATTTTGTTGATTTTTGTTGTGATCGGCTTCGACTTCGTCGACTGGTATTACTTTGCTCTTCACCCACCAGACTTTCCTTATCTTCTGCCTTAGCCGATGCTCAATTTATCCTTCAACCTCCTGGAATTGCTCTCTGTTCCTCATCCTCTGAAGTCTTCTCTTTTGGTTCATAGTAAAAATTCTAGAAGGGCACCATTGTGGTTGCATGTGTTTGGACTCTCTTGGTGAATCATCTCCATCATTGTTCTGCTGGATCGGCCCAAGTCTCTCGTGAACTGGCAACTTTCTCTGAATCGCCGATGCATACTTACACTCTGTCGGCTCGGTCTCTGAATATATTGGGCATCAGAATCACTACAACCTGGACAATCCTCGATGGATGGTAACCTCCTGCTTTCATTCCAGCAAAATCTGAAAAATTCACAGCTCCAATGGGGATCAACATATCTCTCATCATCATAGTGATATGACTCCTCTTCTCTCTGGCGCCTCTTTTGATACTTGTTTATCATACCAGCCGATCTGATATTTCTGGTATAATTTTTACCTTCATTGGTTGTATTCCGGTTAAACCCAGAATGTACCATGTTGACTGGAAAAGGATGTCCATCTATCTTCATCGGCCTCTTCGATTCATCAATCTTGATCTTGCCTTGTTCAATAGCCGATTGGATCTGTTGCCTGAAAATCTTACAATTATTGGTGCTGTGAGATCCAGTATTGTGTCATTTACAATATTTCCTCCTCTTCAATTCCTCAGCCAATGGGATGACATGCCCCGCCGGCAGTTGAATCTGTTTTTCTTGAAGAAGAAGATCAAAAATTTTGTCGGCTTTGATGATGTCAAAATCAAGCCTCTCCTCTTTTCCCGAATTCTTGACCCATTGACAAGCCACTGTCTTCTTGTTCCTAGCCCACTCGGCTGCATTTACTTCTGGGTCATCATCTTCAGAATCAGAATCATAACTATAGACATTATTGACATTATTTGCCTTCTTGATGAACTTTCTAGCTTCTTGAAGTCTTGTCTCATGAGCCGATACCTTCTGAGCTAGGTGAGCTAAACTCTCAAAGTCCTGAGCCAAAAATCTTTCCCTTATCAGACCAACAAACCTTCAAAGGCCAAATCGGCTAGCTGTGAATCTGTCAAGGCTAGACTATAGCGTCTATTTCTCACATCCCTGAATCGTTGGATATAATCTGGAACTGATTCATCTGATTTCTGCTTGATTGCTGTGAGGTCTGATAATTTCATCTTTTGAACACCACTGAAAAAGTATTTATGAAACTGCTTCTCCAGATCAGCCCAACTTCTGATAGAGTTGTAAGGCAGAGATGAAAATCAAGTAAATGCCGATCCAGATAAAGAGAGTGGGAACAATCTAACTCTGAGAGCCTCTGTAGCCGATACTTCACCACATTGAGCTAAAAATCGGCTATCATGCTCGTAAGTTGAGACATTATCCTGCCTCGAGAATTTGGAGAAGTCCGGCACCTTGTATCGATTTGGCAATGGTACCCGATCAAAATATTCTGGATATGGGTGCCGATACATGTTGCCATTGTCCTTGGGTTTAAGCCCAAACTGTTCTCTCATGACATCAGCGATCATATCAGCCCAGGGTTGATGTGGTGTTGCTCCACATATTGCTGTTGAACTGGATCCATCTGGCCGTATTGGATCGACTGAGGCCGTGGAGAATGAGGTTGATAGATATGATTGAAGTTAGCCTATATGCCTTGAGGTGGTACATAACGAAGTTGTTCTGTGCTATATTGCTGGCTTATCGGCTGAGTGATTTAAATCGACAACTGGCGGTTTTGGATTAAGGATACTCATCAATTGTTCTGGCGTTAGTTGAGTTGATGCTTGCCCCCCAGTGAGCGGCTGTGGCCTTGTCAATATTGAAGGAACATTTGTGCTATAATAAGGAGCCGATGGGGCCTGGGTTTCAAGTAGTTGCTGACTCCGTTGATTCCCGCCAATATCAGTCTTCACGGTTCTGTATCCTAGGAACGTACCATCTGGTAAATATATAGGTCCTTTAGCCTTTTCCTCAGCTATCGTCCCATCGACTACTGACTTGATCATATTTGTCAAAGTATTCACAAGTACTCCAGACTGGTTGACTAGGGCATGGTGCACAGCCGAATCAATGCGATCTTGTAAAGTATGGAGTTCCTCATCATTTGATTCGATCTTGGGCTGCTTATCTTTCTCTTCAGTCATACCGGATGCACTTGCATCTTGTTTCACGATCGTCGGCAACTCAACTCTAGTCCTTTGAACAAAAGTACCTTGCCGAGTTACCATAAACGAGTGGAGATATTGACTTTGAAGTTGGTTTAGCATCTGCTGCATCTCTTCTCTCTGCTCATCGCTCAATTGCTCAATCGTGATCAGCAGGATGTTCTCTTCTGAGGTGTCGGTGATGTTTGGAGACATGATGACACTTTGTCCTACTGGGCATGCCAAAAGCGTGTTGATGCAAAAAACACACACTGGCCTGAGAGATTTGCTTTACTCTAGTGCAGGTCCAAAATTAGTTCTTAGGTTCAAGGGCGTGCCAGTTGATTTGATCCTGCAATCAACAAGAAGAAATATACAAAGAATATTAGTAAACGATAGTCCCTCAGCCAGACAGCCGATTTCGTATCGTATGTGACCTAGCCGATGCAATGAAACATGGATCGGCTGTAAGGTATAGTTAATATTAGAACTAACCCTAAAACTAGTATATCGGCTGTAAATATCAGTGTTACATAATCAATATATCAATATTACTTTAGAAACAAGCAATTGGGATAGATCGGACCGAATCGAGACAGTATAAGTTGCCCAAGTCTAAAGATAACATGAAATAATGATTATATAGAGTCATGTCATAGCCGATATCTAAATTTAGGTATGTATCTGCTATAGCTCCGATACAACCTTATACTAGGATATTCTCTGGTAATAAATATATTCAACTATAACCAACAAGATTGGTATCAAGCTCAATATACTTATATTAGATTAGATCCTAATATAAGGGGCAGATATAGAACATTAAACAAAGCATAAAACAATGTAAAACATCTATACCAGATAAGATTGGCAGAAACCCCGATACTATCCTTATTAACAACCATAAAGCAGGCTAGATATCTAGAAAATCAAGCCAATGGTTGCCTTTTCGGCATGGTAGATACATTATATAACCTAAACCAACAAAGTAATCTAGCCGATATCGACAAAACCCTCAAAAGAATCCAGCCGATGTAAGTAGATTGCATTGTCAATGTGAATTATAAAACGTATATGATAACTCGGAAGTTTACAAGATAGAACTAGAATATCATAGAGATGTAAGCACTAGCCCTGATAATGTAAGCCGCCATAACAAGATATACCTTTTCGTCGAAGATCAAACTGATGCAGCACGACTCGAAAGCACAAATTTGTCGAAAAGTAGAAAACAAAGGTGGCGATGCGCCGAGATTGATTGAACGTGTGTTGTTCTTTTTTACAGGACCTCGGGATTATAATTATACCCGAAAATATAAACATTGTCCATTATGGACACGACTCATATTAACATAATACAAATCCAACTAACAAACAAGTCCCTTAGGCGGACTCTTACCGGGAATATCCATAAGGAAATTACATAAAATATCCTAATTAATAGATTCAATTGCCTCTCCAGGACTCTATCCGTGCATGGCAATCGGTATGAAGCACTTTAACTCAACCCGATGACGTGCACCGAGTTGTATTTCCAGAATCGGCTCAATCGGCTAACCCTGTCCGACTCTGATTCTGCTGATCCTGTCCGCAGCTGATTCGGACTACAGCCGATTCTCACTCTGTTTCCGATACGATCTAATCTCTTGGATTTTCTTTAATTCTATCCTTACCTCCGATACTTGAATTACCAAATTTGGTCGTCAACAAGGGCGTGCCAGTTGATTTGATCCTGCAATCAACAAGAAGAAACATGCAAATTTATTAGTAGACGGTAGCCAATCGGCCAGCTAGCCCATATCGTATCGTGATGTAACCTAGCTGATACAATAAAGCATGAATCGGCTGTAAGGTGTTTATCAATGATGAGCTAACCCTAAAACTAGTACATCGACTGAAAAGATCAGTGTTATATAATCAATATATCAATATTACTTTAGAAATAAGCAATTGGGATAGATCGGACTGAACCGAGATAGTATAAATTGCCCAAGTCTAAAAATAACATGAAATACTGATTACATAAACTGATGTCATAGCCGTTGCGTAGATTTAAGCATGTATCGGCTATAGCTCCGATACAACCTTATACCAGGATATTCTCTTTCAACAAATATATTCAACTAATATCTATCAGATTGATAGTAAGTCCAACATATTTGTATTAGATTAGATCCTGATATAAGGGGAAGATATAGAACATTAAACAAAGCATGAAACTATGTAAAACATCTATACCAGATAAGATCGGCTGAAACCCCGATACTATCCTTATTAACAACCATAAAGCAGGTTAGAGATCATAATTCAGAACACCACTTAGTAGATCAAACTTAACTGATGTAGCCCTAAGTATGAAAAGAAGCATAATATGTAGACAATCAAGCTGATGATTTCCTTTTCGGGATGGTGGATACATTATATAATTCAAACCAACAAGGTAATCTAGCGGTTACCAGCAAAACCCTAAATAGAGCTCGGCCGATACGAATAGATTGCATTGTCAATCTAAATTTATAATGTATATGATAACTCGGAGATTTACAAAATAGAATTAGAGTGTCATAAAGATGTAAGCACTAATTCCGATAATGCAAACTGCCATAACAAGACCTACCTCTTCGTCGAAGATCAGATTGATGCAGCTCGATTCGAAAGCATGAACTTGTCGAAAAGTAGAAAACAAAAGGTTGGCGATGCGCCGAGATTGATTGAACTTGGTTGTTGTTTTTTTACAAGACCTCGGGTCTATATTTATACCCGAAAATACAAACATTGTCCATCACGGACACGACTCATATTAACCTAATACAAATCCAACTAGCGAACAAGTCCCTTAGGAGGACTCTTACCGAGACTATCTATAAGGAAATTACATATATTCCTAATTAATAGATACATTTGCCTGGCAACATTGTCGCAAACTCTCTGTCGAATCCGATATCAACTCCACATCGATATCGGCCATATCGGTTATCCAAATCGGACTCGGTTTCTGGCCGATATGGTCTTCAGCCGATGCGCAGTCTGTTTCCGAGATCTCTGCATATCTTCGAATCTGCTTCGGATTGGATCTTGTTCCTGATTCATGTGCATCAATTATCTTGCCAAATTTCATCGTCAACACATGCCCCCCAATTCCGAAGTATTATATAATGCAACGGAATTATCTCCTCATAATCGCAAAAATCTAGGGTTTCCTCTGTGACCGTTACACACCTAATTTCATAAATACCAACTGCCTTTCCGGAGATTTCACGGTGTTAACTCCTTTTTCACCGCTCAAGCCACCAAACTCCTCCGCAAATCCCCAGCGATTGTCTTCCTCTCCTCCGGTGACCGCAACAGCGAATCCACTACCAGCGATGATCTTCACGCACCAATGGCGGCATCATCAAGCCCCTGAAGCACCATGGCCAAGGAGTTTCCTGAGGTAAGTCCCCATTGGCTCAAAATTTACCTTGCATTTTTCGTTTGTTCTTCTGTCCTCAGTCCTTCTTTTTCAATCTGTAGAATTTAGTTCATCAAATCGCTATCCCAAGGCTCAACAACCCCAATCATTTCTACTTGGGTCCGATAGGCGATATAGATCCCACTTTTATCATCAACGCAGAAACAGAAAGAGTCCCCTTCAGGCAATCAAATCCATCTCTCACTCATTGGACTGCAACCTTTAGATCCTAGCCTTCCCAAGTAGATAGATGGACAGACTGGTACAAAATGATTGCTACTAGCAAACAAGATCACTAGGATGAGATGGGAAAAGCCCAATGTCTATCTCTGTCCATTGCTGACATGAAAAAGATGAGCCGATGCTGTCTTCGGTGGCATATTTTTAGTCTGATACTCTGAATGCTTTCATGTTCAATCATGGGCCGATGACCGCCACTCTACTAGACATAATCATGATCACTGGCCTAGATATCACCACATCGGCCAATCCCATCAGCCTGAAGACCAAATGCACATATAAGTTCTAAACCAAAAACATTGGGGGCTGGTCTGGTTTCATCGCAGAAAATATAGGAACAAGCACTGTATTGGCTAGGGAGCACACTGCTTTTCTGATGATGTGGATGGATAAATTCTTGTTCTGTGGATGCACCTGCGGCCCAACAACCAACTGGCAACATTTAGCCAAGCCATTGTAGCAAAGAAGCAATTTCCCTTGGGCAAGTATCTACTCGGTGCAGCATACCAAACTTTGAGCCAGTCATCGGCTAAGTTAATCATGGATTCAAGTGTTAGCACAGATGGTCCTTGGTGGTTCATACAACTTTGGCTAATTCTGCATACTTTGAAAGTTGCACTAAGACCATTACTCCTTGAGGCAGAATTCCCATCACTAGCCGATACAAATAAAGATGATGAATCTAGCCAAATGCGTAGATGTATGTCCTTTGGTGAGGCGGCCACTGGCTATGCTGGTTCTGTTCCATCGGCTGAGCACTTCCAGAACTGGTTCGGCAATTTTTATGATGGATTTCCCAGAGACAGCCGAATCTGGTGTGCTTATGAGACCTTTGATAAAATATGAACTGCCAGCCGATTTCAGATTAGATGAGATAAATGATGAAAAGATTTGAAAAACCCAGAGAGGTCCTAACTGCTGCAATTTTATATCTCAAGGCATGAAATGTCCAGCCGTCTTATGAATTTTATCATCCAATGGTGGCAGCAAGACAGCTTGGCATAGGACAACTGCCCATCGGCTTGTATTACTTAGATAAGATCCAGACCAAGGGATATATAGTATCGACTTTAATGATGGACAAGCTGCTCAACATCCCTGGTCCCCTACTTGGCAGCATAGACATATTCAACATCACCCTGATGAGGAGCATACTATTTGATAGATGGTGGTCTGAAATGAAAGCTCATATATTCCATCTGTCGGCTCAAGTATACCTCACCAAGATTCTACCAGACTTGGTCCCTCAAGTAAGTTACCTCTCTTTGTATCCTGTATTTTTATTTCATCAATTTCTTAATACTCAATATTTTTCATCTTCCTTCGCAGATATCAGATTCTTCTCCTCCACTTATCAGTCGAAGTGGAAAGCCGATAGAGTATGCTGCAGCTAAACTTCCTAACAGTTGTGGCCCAGCTCCTTCGGTCATCGGCTTCAATGCTCCGAAGACAACTACCCTGCTCCAGGGTCAACTCAAAGAGCCGATGCAAGCTGGTGATAAACACAAGAGGACCAAACAAACTGCTGTCAAGCTATCCCTTTTAAAGAAACTGATCAAAAAGCAGAAGAAGGCAGCCGATGTAGAAATCCCTCTGGACCAGGAGGTGGATGAAATTCTGAAGGAGATTGAGATGGAAGAGGCCATAAATGAAGCTGCTGCTCAGATCAGCGAAACGGCCAAGGTTGCAACACCTAAAGCCGATACCTCTCTTGCGGTCCAATCTAAGTCTGTCAAGACTCCAAATCCTCCAAAACGACTTCAGAAAGCACAGGTAAGAACACTCTAAGAACCATCTTCTCTCTTTATGATTCATGCATGTTTTAACTCACTTATCTCTTTCAGCCGAAAAAGAAACAAGCTGCTGCCAGGAAGAAACCAACTCTACCACCAGTATCGGTAATTCTAACTCATCTCAAATTTAACTTTATTTCCAGCCGATAGTGATCAACACTTGATATTATTTCAGCCTCCTCAACCCTCATCCCCTCATCATATTTCAAGTGAGCACACTCCATCGGCCACAGCAAGCCGACATGATGAAGAGATTGCTGTCACAGCTCCAACTCCTCAGATTCCTGTAAGTATATTTTTAGATTTGTATTCATCGGCTGATCTCCAACATTATCATCTGACAATATTTTCTCTATTTTCAGCTCTTAGCCAACATGTTCTCATTTGACATTAAACAGTTTTTGGATGAAGAGGAAGGGGAAACAACCAGCAAAGCTATCTCCCATATCAGAAGACTTAAAGAGGAGTTTAGCCGATATTGCAGATCGGCTCAATGCTTCTCTGGACGCGCTGCTTGTGAACTGTGGGCTGATCAAGGCGAGGTTTGAAGAAATACAAGATCAAATCCCTGATGAACTTATCGAGATGATCTCTCCAGCAGTCTTTCTTGGACAGCATCGCTTCAAGCTGGAAAGAGCAAGACAAAGAATTGCTGATCGGCTAGAGCGCTCTGCTCTTGAAGCTAACATCCAGTCCAGTCGACAGCAAGTTAATGATGAGAAGACCAAGCTGGATGAACTAGAAGCCGACCCAGGTTCAACTCAACAAAAAATTGAAGCATTGAAGAAGAAAGAAGCCGATATGCTGGCACTACTTGAAACTTGCAGGACTGAGATCATATCTGAAGAGCAGAAACTAGCTGATCTGCCTAAAGCCATTGAAGCTCAAAAATCAAAGTTAAAGAAATCTGTGAAGCATTTATCCTCCTTGAGCAAATCCCTCAAGCCGATCCCTCGCACAGATGCAACCGATGCTCAAGCGGTAGATGAAGTAGAGCAAATTAGGTAGAAAACTGTATTGGCCATCCAAAAATATCTGTCTTAATGTAATAGTTAAACAATCCTCAAACAATATTTTTGCTGTAATATACTGATATCGGCCATCGAGCCGATTTATACTTAAGTATAATCTGTTATTGGCCATCGAGTCGATATAAATTAATTAATCTTGCCTTGTATGATTTTGCTCAAAAAATTTCAAAAATTTCCAGCTTTTATCGTCCATGCCCCCCAAGTTTGTAGTAGGGAACACAATGCTGCAAAATTATACGTCTAAGGGCGATAAAAATATCGGCCATCTAAAGGCGATGCAACCACATTGGCTATAACGCATACATCGGCATAGCTCAGCCGATTATGAACCAATCCAAACACTTGGGTAGTATTTCTTCAAATATTTTTCATTATGAGCTCATCCAAAAACTTCTCCATCAAGTCCTTTCAACATGTAAGCCCCTTTAGAAACACATTTATGTATCCGAAAAGGTCCTTCCCAATTCGGTGAGAACTTCCCAAATTTGTTATCCCTTGCTCCTATCGGCAAAACCAATTTCCAAACAAGTTTATCCTCCTCAAAAGAATTTGGTACAACCTTTTTATTGTAATGTCTAGCAATTCTTTCTTTGTCCTTTCTGACTTTTTCAAGAGCACGAAATCTAGATTGAACCAAATCTTCCGACTCATCAACCATCAAATTATGATAATCATTGGCTGTCAACTCATCCTGTAAAGAAATCCTTCTGGAACCGATGTTAGTTTCCCATGGTAACACAGCTTAATGCCCATAAACCAGTTGATATGGAGGAACCTGAATTGCACCATGACAAGCCATCCGATAGGACCATAATGCTTCTGCCAATATAGTATGCCACTTCTTAGGATATTCTGCAATCTTCCTCTTGACCAACTTAATCAGGCTCTTGTTAGATGCCACAACCTACCCATTAGCTTGTGCATAATATGGTGAAGAATTTAACAATTTGATCCCCATGCGATCGGCAAACTGAACAAAGTCATCGGACACAAAAATAGAACCCTGATCAGTTGTAATCATCTGTGGCAAACCAAACCTGTATATATTATGCTCTTTAACAAACTCAATGGCATCTTTAGAATCAACTTTCTTCAAAGGAATAGCCTCAACCCACTTGGTAAAATAATCAGTAGCAACCAATATGAATTTATGACATTTACTTGAAGGTGGATTGATCTGGCCGATCATATCAATACCCCAACCTCTGAACGGTCATGGCTTGATAATTGGGTTCATAGCCGATGCTGGTGCTCTTTAAATTGCTCCAAACTTTTGACAATCTTGACACCCTTTATAATATCCGAAACAATCTTCCAGCATTATCGGCCAAAAATATCCAACTCTTCTAATCAGTCACTTCATCTTATGAGCCGATTGCTAACTTCCACATATACCCTCATGTACCTCACACATGACTACCTTTGCTTCATCCAGGCTCAAGCATTTCAACAAAACTCCATCAATAGTCCGATAGTACAATGTATCATCCAACAAAACATACTTGAGAGCTTTATATCTTAATTTCCTGGAAACCGATTTAGAAGGATTCTTCAAATACTCAAAAATCTCAAACCTCCAATCATCGCTGGTAGACATGCAACTTCTACTTCAACACCCTGTAACATCGGCTTGTAGCCTGATGCACCTTGAGCTAGATAATTGACTTCAACGTTTTGCTCCCTAGGAATATGCTTCAGAGTAACTATCTTGAATGTCTCCATCAACTCCTGACACTTCTCACTATAAATCATCAAGACATCATTCTTGCACTCATACTCCCTAGATAATTGACTGATCACCAACAATGAATCACCCATTATTTCAACAGCATCGGCTTCAACCTCTTTCAACAATTGCAACCCTTTCAAGACAACTTCATATTCAGCTTGATTATTTGTAGTGTAGGGTTTGATAGTGAAGGCAAACTGAAAACTTGCCCCCTAGGGGATATGATTACTAAGCCGATACCACATCCATGAGTGCAAACTGATCCATCAAAGAACAAAGTCCAAGGCATAATGTCAACATGATCAACAGTATTATCCCTGTGCTCAACTATGAAATCAGCTATTGCCTGCCCTTTAACTGCCTTAGCCGATTCATATCTCAAATAAAACTCTGTCAGAGCAAAAATCCACTTCCCAATCCTTCCTTTTAGAACTGGAGCCGATAGCATGTAATGTACTACATCGGCCTTACATACTATAGTGCACTCATTGGAAATTAAATAATGTCTCAACTTTGTACAAGAAAAATATAAGCACAGACATAATTTCTCCACGTGTGAATACCTTGTTTCAGCATCCAAAAGTCTTCTACTCAGATAAAATATAACTCTTTCTTTACCTTCAACCTCTTGGATCAAAACTGAGCCGATAGAATTCTGATCCGCTGACAAATATAGCTTAAAAGGAAGCCCTTTCTGTGGTGGTATGACAACTGGAGTACTCAAATATTCCTTGATGTCATCCAATGCTTTTTGCTGTTTTTCTCCCCAGACAAACTCTTGATCGGCTTTCAACCGCAGTAATGGTGTAAATGGTTCTATTCGGCCAGATAAGTTTGATATAAAACGCCGAACAAAGTTAGTCTTGCCGATCAATGACTACTATTTTGTCTTGTCTTCTGGAGGTTTTATACCTTTGATGGCTTCAATACTCCTCTGAGATATTTCAATCTCTCTCTCATGCACCAAAAATCCAAGGAACTGTCCAGCCGATACTCCAAAAGCACACTTTGTTGGATTCATCTTGAACCCATATTTTCTTGCTCTTTCTAAAACTTACCTCAAATCGGCTACATGCTCATCAATTTTTTTAGACTTGACCACCACATCATCGATATAAATTTCAACCAACAAGCTGATAAGATCATGAAATATGTAGTTCATTGCCCTTTGATACGTAGCACCAGCACTCCCCAATCCAAAAGTCATAACCACCCACTCATATAAGCCGATTGCACCAGGACATCTAAAAGCAGTCTTGTGACTATCCTCTTCAGCCATAAAAATCTGGTTATATCCTGCATTGCCATCCATAAAACTAATAATCTTATGCCCAGATGCTGCAACAACCAATTGATCGGCAATCGGCATTGGGTACTCATCTTTCTGTGTAGCTTTGTTTAAATCTCGAAAATCAATACAAACTCTGAGTTTGCCGTTCTTGTTGATCACTGGTACTATATTTGAATCCACCCAGCATATCGGCATGGTCTGATGAAATTGGCATCATAGAGTCTTGTATTTTCGGCCTTGATAGCATCATACATTTCAGCTTTACAACGTCTTGTAGGTTGCTTCTATGGTCGATAGCCTGGTTTGACAGGGAGCCGATGTTCCACAATCGATCGGCTAAGTCCTGGCATTTCATAGTATTCATAGGCAAAACAATCTCTATATTCTTTTAAAAGTGCTATCAATTTACATTTAAATTCCTTTGACAAACTTTTACTAATATATGTCAGCCTAGGTCTATCACCCGGTCCAATGTCAATTTCTTTCAACTCATCGGCCGACATAAACCCTTGACCCAGCTTGCCGTCGAGATCATCTACAGTATCCTTTGTATAGAAATTGGAACCCTCCACGGTACCCTCAAAATAACAATTGGGCTCTCCAGCCCCTGTTGGCTGGATATCATAATCAGAAATTTTTAAGTAATCTCCTTGCCAAACTTTTCCAGATAAGCAATCAATTCCCTCCATATCCCAAACAGATAAATCGGCACTAGCTACATTGACTGACCTGTCAGCTGGCACGATTTCAATTTGGTCTTCTTACCATTGAATTAGGCTCTGATGCATAGTCGAAGGAATACAACAGTTAGCATGGATCCAATCTCTTCCCAACAACAGACTGTAGGAACCCTTCCCATCAATAACAAAGAATGTAGTAGGAATTGTCTTGCTGCCTGTTGTCGAAACGACAACTGCGTACGTCGAAGGACGTGGATACTCAACAGTTGTTGGGAAAGTAAAGTGTAATAAATTTTGTATTAAAATTGGGATCCCCTTTTACATGGCCCTAGGTGGCAATTTATAACCCCATTACAGATCTCCCTACTAGGGTTTAGGGCCATTTTAGGGGAATTTACACGATCACCATCATAAAGGGGCCCTTACATGGGTATTCAATGTAATTAAGGTGTATGGGCCCTCAATGGGCCGCTTGGCGACTACTGGCTCACTGGTCGATGGGTCGGGGCGACTGGGCCGGCCCACTAGATTTTCTTGGATCGGGTCCGGCCTGGCGAAGTCATCCTCCTTCGGCGCACGCCTTCGCCATGTAGCCTTCGCCCAGATTGACGGGGACCCGGTGTGACTCTTCGCCCATCGCCCCCTTTCGCCCTGATGTCTTCGCCACGGGGTTTCGCCACGAGGGGTCTTGAGCGCCTAGAATTGGGATCCTTGCTGCTTGGCTGGTTTCGGCAGGCTTGGTCGAAGGGCCTCATGGCATACTGCCAACAAGCCCATCACGGGCAAGGGTGAGATAGGAGCTTCGGCCGAGACTGTGCAAACCATGTAGGATGGTATGAGGCGCCCCCTTTCGACCGATGCTCCTGCCGAAACCTGTCCTTCTTGGCCCTGCAAAAAATGTGTGAAATGCGATTTTGTGAAAAAGGGTTTTTATGTACGGGTTTCGTCCACCACGAGCAGCTATGTTATCTTTTACTGTTTTTGACCGGTCTTTAGTGTGAACAGTGTTGGGCCTTCGCCTTCTATGGATAGCGAAGTGGCCCGTATTGTTCTGTTGGGCCGTAGTGAACAGTGATGGGCCGTTGGGCCGTAGCGAGTAGTGATGGGCCTTTCCTTGGGAGCCTGCTACTGCACGGCCAGGTCCATGGGATTTTACCGTTTCGCCTACCCCGCGACACGTGGCCATTCCTGACTGGATGGGAAGGCGAAGCGTCGTTTGGTAGGCTACATATTCTTACCTCCCGTTTTCACCGTCGCTACTCCTTTCATTTTCACCGCGGTCATTCTCCCTTCCGTCTCTTGCTCACGGCAAACTTTGAACGAACTCCTTCACCTAACCAACTCCTTTCGCCCATCCACATCTGCTTCGCCATGGCTCCCCGCAAGCTGAACCCAGTTGCTTCAACCGGCCCTGACCCCGGCCGGATCGATGAAGATGAGTTGGCGAAGATGGTTGACGCAGACCTGGTGCTGGAGGGGCAGGCGTTCGCCCCCGGGGACGTCGAGGTACCACAGCCTGGCGAACACCAGACTGTGGTGTTCGCCGTTTTCTTCGAGGCCGGCCTCCGCTTTCCGTGCAACATATTGTTGCCGGAAATTCTTCGCCTTTTTCAGGTGGAGCTGCCCCAGCTGAGCCCTTCGGCTCTAGTCCGCATCGCCATCTTCGACTGGGCGTGCCGGACTGCTGGGTTCGAGCCTAGCGCTGATCTCTTCGGCATCATCTTCTCGGCCGCCGTCAACTCGAAGAAGGAGGTCACCCCTGCTGGGACTCGGAAGATGGCGTTTGGGAGTGTGAACTTCAATGTTCGCCCGGAACGCGCCGAATAGCGGCCGGTCAACGCCGCAATGTCGAAGTGGGACCGTCATTGGATGGCGAAGTGGTTTTACCACTCCATCCCCTTCGAGGCGGGATCCGAAGTGGCGAGGGCCCTTCGCTGGTGATGCCATGCGATTTCGCCGGCCCGGAAGCCGAGGGTTGCTATCAGTGGTGCCCTGAAGGCACGGTTCACCCTGCTTCGCAGGGTGTGGTCCCGAGTTCGCGGCCGAAGAGGCTGCGGATGAAGCCGGCGATAGCCGCTCTGGGAGGCGTGGTTACACACCAACTCCTAGCCCGGAGCGCGTCGAAACTGGGGCGGAGTCGGCCTCTTCGCCCCTTCGCCGGAAGGACATGGAGGGCGCAAATGCCTTAGTCGCGATTGCCATGGCTAGGGCGGCGAAAGGAGGCGCTGCGAAGAACGCCCCTCGGAAGAGAGGGGTCGTCGCCATCGCTAACGCGTTTAGCGATGAGGAGTCGTCCGACGGGACTCCTACTTCGCCCGCGGGGCGTAGCCAGGGCCCATCGACTGGTGGGGCTGGGGCTTCGGCTTCGGCTGAACAGGTGGTAATAGCAGCTGCCAAAGTTTTCAACAGCCCGGTACGCCGGCCCGTTGTTTCGCCGCTTGCCCACGATAAGGGCAAGAAAATGGCTGAGGGATCCGGCTCCGAATACTCTCAGGCGCCGCCCCGCTTCGCCCCGGGGATTTTGAGACCCGGGCGGAGCTCATTCCCTTCGTGGAGGGGGTGAGCAACATCGTCGCGCTGGCTGGCGGCCCCAGCCTCTTCGCCGAGCTCAACGAGTTGAACGAGGGCTGCTCTGCTGTCAAGAGCCTGGCCATTCGGGTAAGCCAGTTTTGTAATACATGTTCTCTTTTATCCTTGTTTTCGACATCCTAACCCATCATCCGCCCACTCCTTGCGGCCCATTGTTCGACCGAGCGAACAATGCCCGAAGAACCGCCTTCGGGCGAAGGATGACGAGCTAGGCCGAAAGAGCCTGGAGATGGAGGGACTCGCCCGGTCCCTCCGGGAGGCGAAGGCGGAGAACAAACGCCTCCAAACCGAACTCGACGCAGGCAGCGAGGCGAAGGCCGAAATTGATCGCCTTAAGGCCGAGCTGGCGAAGGAGCGGGGGCAGTCCGCTGTCCTCACCGACTACTACAACATGACGGAGCCCCAGATGGAAGCTCTTCGCCAGCAGGCGGGCAGGGCGGAGGCGAAGGCCCAACGCCTTGCTCGGGAGGCGGCGAGGACGGCCGCATCGGCGAAGACAGCCTGCCGCACTCTTCGCCTTGCGCTCAACGACATGGGGGCGAAGGCGCGAGGTGTCCCGGGCTAAAAGGCCTCCGCCCTTGAGTTCTGCGAGTGGAACCAGGAGGCTGGCTGCGCAGTCTCAGACTGTGCCACGGCGTACGGCGATTGCTGTGCGCGCGTGTCAGTGGCCTTCGCCCTCGGACTACTACAACAGTGCGGGTGCGAACATGTCGCCCAGTTTTTTGACTTTGCGAAGGGGGACTGGGAAGTAAGCGCTCAGGACATTTCGCCGCGCTCCGCGCCTGGCGAAAGCAGTTTTGGCAAAAGGACGGCCGCTCTGCAGCTAAGGCCCGCCTGCTTGAACAACTAGCGAAGACAGAGGCGGCGGACCAAGGCGAAGAACCCGTAGAAGAGGGCGGAGGTGGAGCCGAAGGCCACCCAGAGGTGTGAGGCCCTCCGCCCGTTTTCTTGTAATTTTTTTTTTTACTATTGATGTTTGCCGTATAGGGCGAACTATGTAAATATGGCCAACCGGCTACCCTGTTTTAGGGTGTCGAAATGTTTGAAATATATGACTATTTTCGCTATTTGTGTCATGTTTCCATCGCACATGTTTGAAATGCTTGAAACATGTTTGAAATGTTCGTGTTGTTTTACATGGTCATTTCGCCCAGTTCGTGCGCCCCAACTTTGCTTTTTTACGTTCTCCTGCATGACTATCCCCCTTTTTGCAGGGTCGATGCTGAAAGCTTTGCGTTCGGCCCCCTTTTGGGGATTGGCTAAGCAGGAATGAGAAGTTTACTGCGGTGAAGAATTTGCCGAAGGCTCGTTATCTGCTTCGGCCTCTCTATCGCGAAATGACGATCAACGGCCACAACTACAAAGTTGTAAACGTTGCCAACTGGATGCGAACCCACCCTGGGCGAACGCTGGAGGACTACGATCGTGTCCATGTGGCGCGCCTGGAGGGCATGGCCCGTTTCTGGCGAAATCATCGACGGACCGATCGGCAGGAGGCGATCGCCCAGCGCCGTTATAGCCTTTCTGTAGTTTCGCCCCCCTCTCCCCTTAGGGTAGTGTACAACATTAGTAGTGACGACGAACCATGCTCGCCAGATCACTCTTTTGGTAGCTGTTTTAGGGGCGAAGATGTAATTTACTTGTAAGCGAACATATAAATTGTTTCGCCTATATCATGCTGTACGATGTGTACTGTTGATTGTTTTTCAAAGTTAATAAAGGTGTGCTTTTGTTTCCTTTTCGCCATTTCCTGCATTATCACATCTTGTGCTTTCGTTGGGTCGGAATGTATCGGCCCCTTTGCATGCATTGGCGAAATAGGTATGCTGACTTTTCAGCTTTCGACTTCCGTTGTCGATCTTTGGCGCCTTGCGTTAGCAGCGGCACGATTTTGTGTAGATCGGCCATAACGGTGTTCGATTTTTTTTTATCTCCCGAAACAAGCTGTTGCGGTTTCAACGTTCGGCGAGCGATGATTCGGCCGATTCGTTTCGCTCCCCTGGCGCTTTCGCTGTTCAGGCGTTTGCCTTAGGGTTTTTCCACGAATTATCATGCACATAAGTAAAAAAGGCGAAAGACACATAAATTTTATACTGGTTTGGGCCTCCAGGGTGGATAATAGCCCTACGTCCAGTTTTTTTTTCTTTTTTCATTTTCTCCTCCTTTTTTTTGTATTTTTGTGCCAAAAGGCTTACAAAATGGCGGATGCCGAAAGGGCTACATAGCAACGTGTACATTTTTACATTTTGGCGAATAGGGTGCCACCCTCTAGACATAAAAACGCTTGAGTGAAGCAGTGTTCCACGAGTGATCGAACTCCTCGCCCTCCAGTGTTGCTAGGCGAAAAGAGCCCATCCTTGACTTGTGCTTGATGAGATATGGCCCCTCCCATTTTGACTCGAGCTTCCCGACCACTACTGGGTTCGCCTTTTTCCTCAGGACGAGGTGGCCGGGCAGGAGCTCTGCTGGGCGAACCTTCTTCTTGTAAGTTGCCGAAGTGCTTGTGGCGTACTTGCGCATGTGTTCCAGTGCTTCGACTCGCACCCCCTCCAGGAGTTCGAGCGACACTTCGCGCCCATCTTCGCCCCCAGAGAAGATCACCCTTGGTGAGTTAGCCCCTAGCTCTGTTGGGGTCATCGTCTCGTCTCCATAGAGGAGCATGAATGGGCTGAACTTTGTTGGTCTTGTGGGAGTTGTTCGGAGGGCCCAAAGGACGGATAGCATTTCATCCGACCACTTGCCCTTCGCTGCCCCCTCAAGCCTCTTCTTGAGTGCCTCCAAGATCTTGCCATTCGCGCGTTCGGCCACCCCATTCGACTGTGGGTGTGCGACCGATGCGAACCTGATTTCCAAGTTTAGCCCCTCGCACATTTCTCTGAACTTGTCAGAGTCGAACTACTTGCCATTGTCCGGGATGAATTCCCCTGGGACTCTGAAATGGCAAACAATGTTTTTCCAGACAAACTTCTGTACTGCCGCCGAAGTGATCGCACCGAGTGGTTCGGCTTCGATCCAACACGAAAAGTATTCAATGGCCACAATTGCAAACTTGTATCCATTCCGCGCTACCGGGAATGGGCCAATGATGCAAGCCCCCACCTGGCGAAGGGCCAAACTAGTACGATCGGCTGCAGCTCATATTGTGGTACGATCTGGCTTCGGCCGTGTCGCTAGCAGCTTTCACACTTTTTGGCCTGCGCAACGCAAACTTTCAGCACAGTGGGCTAATATACTCCCTGACGAAACACCTGGGAGGCGACAGTTCTTGCGGCCTGGTGTGCACCGCAGAGCGCCTGGTGTATTTCCTTTACTATTTCTTCGTCCTCGGCGAAGGAGATGCAGCGAAGCAAAGGTTGGAGTACTCTAGAGCGATATAGCTGCGTCAAGACTAACTTGTATTGTCTGGCTCTAATTTGCAAGTGCTTCGCTTCCGCGTCATCCTCTGGGAGCCAGCCCTCCTTGAGGTACTTCACGAACGGTGTTCGCCAGTCATCTGGGTCTTCGCCAGGGCCTGTTTGGTCTATGGCCATGACATCCTCAGTTCCCTCAGGCACACTTGGTGCATTCAGGATCTCGAAAAAGATGCCTGGCGAATGCGGTCCTCCGCAGGCGGTAGATTTCGCCAGGGCGTCTGCCTCCTCATTCTGCCCTCTGGGTAGGTGTTCGACCGTTATCCCGACGAAGCACTTTTCCATCGATCGAACAACCTCCAAATATTTTTTCATCCCTTCATCTTTTGCTTCAAAGGATTTATCAAAGGAACCCCTAGCGCTCTCGCCTTTCTTAAGCCTAGCAGCAGTGCTTCGTACTCCGCCGTGTTGTTGGTTGTGTCGAACTGCAGCCTTGCGGCATACCGAATCAACATGCCCCCTGGCGAAATGAGCACGGCCGCGGCGCCTGCCCCCCTGTGCGACCACGAGCCATCGGAGTGCATTGTCCAAGGCTGTTCGACGGGCTGTGGTTCGGGAGCGGATGCTGGTGTCCATTCGGCCACGAAATCGGCCAGGACTTGAGATTTGATGGCGGTGCGCGCCACGAAATGCAGGTCGAAGGGGGATAGATCTGCTGCCCACTTGCTGAGTCTGCCAGAGATATCCATGGCCCGAAGTAGTTCGCCCAGAGGATACTGCGAAGGCACTGTGATTTTGTGGGCCTGGAAGTAGTGCTTGAGGTTGCGCGAAGCCATCACCAGGGCGTAAGCGAGCTTTTCCATCTCGATATACCTTGTCTTCACCCCTTGCAAGGCTTCAGAGATGAAGTACACCGGTTTCTGCCCTGATTCTGTTTCTTGGATTAAGACTGCACTGACCGCCACTGGCGAAGCCGCTAGATATAGTAGCATTTCACTTCCTGTTGTTGGGCTGACCAGGGCGGGTGGGCTTTGCAAATATTGTTTTAGCTCTTCGAATGCAGCCTGGCATTCGGGAGTCCAGCTAAACTTCCCTGCGCCCCGGAGGGTCTTGAAAAATGGCAGGCCCCTTTCGGCTGCTTTCGAGAGAAAACGACTGAGTGCCGCAATTCGGCCCGCGAGCTTTTGTACTTCGCGTACGCTCGACGGTGGACTCATTTGCTGAATGGCGTCAATTTTCTCGGGGTTCGCCTCAATACCCCTTTCAGCAACAAGAAAACCCAACAACTTGCCTGCGCGAACGCCAAAAACACACTTCTCCGGGTTTAATTTCATAGCCGCCACGCGCAAGTTGTCGAAGGTCTCTTGTAAATCAGATGCATGGTCGAAAGCCTTGCGGCTCTTTACGACGATGTCGTCGACATAGGCCTCCACGCTTCGCCCCAGCTGCTAGCAGAGCACCTTGTACACAACCCTGGTGAACTTTGCTCCGGTGTTTCTCAGGCCGAAAGGCATCCTGAGGTGGCAGAAAGTGCCGAATGCGTGATGAAGGCTATCTTGGCGATGTCATCCAGAATCATGTGGATCTGGTGATAGCTGGAGTAGGCATCTAAGAAGCTCATGAGCTCGCAGCCAGCCGTCGAATCGACCAGCTGGTCGATCCGCGGCAAGGGGAAGTCATCCTTCGGGCAAACCTTGTTGAGGTCCGTGAAATCGACGCACATGCGCCACTTGCCATTAGACTTCTTCACCAAGACCAGGTTCGCCAGCCACCCCGGGTGGTCGATTTCCCTGATCACCTTGGCCTTGAGAAGTTTCTGCACTTCGGCCTTATCCGCCTCTTGGCGATCAGTGGACATCTTGCGCAGCTTCTGCTTTCTTGGCGTGGCGTCTGGCTTGATTGCCAGGCGATGCATGATGAATTCTGGCGAAACGCCTCCCACTTCGCTGGTGCTCCAGGCGAAGATGTCAATGTTTTCTTTGAGTACTTCTAGGATTTTCCTAGCCTCTTCTTCGCCTAGATCGCCTCCCAGCTGGACGAACTTTGCCGGGTCCGCCTCGCTTACTTGCACTTTTATCACCTTGCCATGAGGGGCTGGCTTCAGCACGCGATTGACACGCGGTTCGGCTTCCATATTGTGCACTGCCCTATCGATCACGGCCAAGTCGCCTTTTGACATGACTGGGGGTTGAAGCCCCTTTACGATGATCACCCCTGCCGAACCGGGCATCTTAAGCTTGAGGTAGTTGTGGTGGGAGATGGCCTCAAACTTGTTCAGGGTTGCATGGCCGAAGATGCGTTGTAGCTGTATGGGATGTCGACTACGTCGAACAGGATCTGCTCTTCGCGCCTGTTTTCGCCCGTGCCAAAAGCAGCCATCAACCATGCTTGGTCGAGAACTTGGACCACCTCCCCGCCGAAGCCGCGAAGCGAAGTCGGCGCTTGAGTGAGGGCCGAAGTCGGTAACCCCATCCTGGCGTATGCCTCGGCGAAGATGACATCAGCCGAGCTACCTACATCGACCAGAACTCGCCGGACTTCGCCGCCGACCACTTCGGCTGAAATCACGAGGGGTCTTGATGTCGGAACAGCACTCCTTCGGCATCCTCCGGGCCGAAAGAGATTTGCCGATTCAGGTACTTCGGGACCCCTTTGCCTGCAGCAGTGATGTTATGCACCGTTCGCATCTGCAACTTTCTTTGCCGCTTCGACGGTTCTGCGCTGCATGTCTTGGCACTGTTCGGCTGGTGGTGACGGCTCTCGGGCCGTTTCGCGAGGCGCTTCGACTGCGGCACCTTGATTCGGCCTTGGCTCTTGGGTGCCGCTTTAGTGATGAATGTTGCGGCATTGCTCGGTTGTGTGCGAGGATCGCCCATGATATGCGCAGTAGAGGTCCTTTCTGACCTTCTTGTGAATAGGCTGCTGATGGCTGCCACCCTGCTAGGCGTCGAACTCCTTGCGGAGGGCTTGTACTTCTTCGACGGCCATCACCGCCTTGCCTGTTCGATCGGTCGTGAATTTCCTCCAAGTTATGGGAGCTTGGCCTTGTCTTGGCGGTTGCCCCTGGTTCACCGACTTGGGTTGGCGAACAGCGGGGGAGCTGGTTCAGCGACCTGCGCTTGCATCTTGGCCTGGGCAGCGGCGATGGAGGCTTTGTCGTATTCGGCTTGAATCGCCTGCCTTCGTTGGAGTCTTCTTCGCCTCTTGCGTACCCGTCGATGATGCGGAGCAGGTGCTTGAGAGTTTGCAGCTCCTTGTTGGCGATCTTTCTTGTGAGTTCGCCCTCGAGCAGCCCGGCCGAAGCAGCATTGATGACGGATGCTTCCGTTATATCTTGAACTTAGCATCGGGCTTGCGAGAAGCGGCGCATGTACTCCCGTATTGATTCGCCCGGCCTCTGGCGAATACCGAGCAAATGCTGCTGCGTCTTCGGCTCCTCATAGGTGCCTCGAAAGTTAAGGATAAAAACATCGCACAGTTGCTCCCATGAGTATATGCTATTAGATGGTAGATTGAAATACGAAGAACGGGCAATGCCGTCAAGAGTGAGATGGATTACCTTCGCCTTGGTATTTTCGTCGCTGTGGGCGACTTCGATCGCGGACTCGTAGATGGAGAGAAACTCTTTTGGGTCTGTTTCGCCTGAGTATAGCGGAACGGGTGGGAATTTGAACTGAGGCGGGATTGGACGATTTTTGATTCCACCGCTTAATGGCAGCCCCTTTTCACCCCCGGCCTTACCCATGACACCCTGTAGCGAGGGCCCGCTTGGCTGTGGGTACAGCGTGGCGAAGGGCGAAGTCATAGCCTGCGCGTACGGCTGGGCTGCAATGTTCGGTGGCCCGATTCCGAACAGTGGTGCTTGAGTGGTGTTGTAGAAATCGAACTGCTGCCCCTGACCCCAGGGCGAAGCCCCCGGCCCAGGTTGGTTCGACGGCAGCCACCCTGAAGCGCCTTGGCTGGAGCTCCCCTCCGGCTGGGCCAAAAGGGTTGTGCTCGAGATGATGTGGGGTTGACTGAGCTACTGGAGGAAAGCTTGGCGTTGCGCCTGCAGGGCCGAAGCCCCCTCCGCCATCGCCTGCGACATTTGCCCAGGTGGTGAAGAGTGCACCTGGACCACAGTCGGTTGAACCTACGGCCGCACCCCAGGAAGTGGGTGCGCTGCTGCGGCCGAAGGCTGGCCATGGAGGTACGCCGGTCCTTGGACGGCTTGTGACGGAGGGGCTTGTGCCGGCGCTTGCTGGTAGGCTTGAGGCGGGATGTGGCCTGCCGAGTACTGTAGGATGGGGGACGGAGCAATCTTGGCTTGCCGTGCTGTTTCGTACGCTTGTTGCTGCTCTTGCATCTGGCGAAGCATGTCTTGGAGTCGCGCCATGTTCTGCCGCATGGCCTCCATGCCTGCTTCGGCTTGCGCATCGAGGTTGGGGTCGGTTTGCGCAACAGTGGGCGCAGTCGAAGTCGGTTGAGTTGCCGAAGGGATCTTCGGCGCCTGCCCCACCGAAGTGGCAAGGGCCGAAGGTGGTGATTGCGGCGCGGGTGCCGAAGCTGACGGCGCCGCCCCCACGTTGGCGGGTGCCGAAGGTTCCGCCCCCCCTTCGGCGGCCATCACCTCTGATGCTAAGCTCTCATTTGGGTTAGCAACCCTCTCATTTGAGACCTTCTTCAGTGGCATTCGCTCTTAGTGGTTTCGCTTGGAGGTCCCCATGGACGGTGCCAGCTGTTGTCGAAACGACAACTACGTACGTCGAAGGACGTGGATACTCAACAGTTGTTGGGAAAGTAAAGTGTAATAAATTTTGTATTAAAATTGGGATCCCCTTTTACATGGCCCTAGGTGGCTATTTATAACCCCATTACAGATCTCCCTATTAGGGTTTAGGGCCATTACAGGGGAATTTACATGGTCACCCTCATAAAGGGGCCCTTACATGGGTATTCAATGTAATTAAGGTGTATGGGCCCTCAATGGGCCGCTTGGCGACTACTGGCCCACTGGTCCATGGGCCGGGGCAACTGGGCCGACCCACTGGATCTTCTTGGATCGGGTCCGGCCTAGCGAAGTCATCCTCCTTCGGTGCACGCCTTCACCATGCAGCCTTCGCCCAGATTGACGGGGACCCGGTGTGACTCTTCGCCCATCGCCCCCATTCGCCCTGATGTCTTCGCCACGGGGTTTCGCCACGAGGGGTCTTGAGCGTCTAGAATTCGGATCCTTGCTGCTTGGCTGGTTTCGGCAGGCTTGGTCGAAGGGCCTCATGGCATACTGCCAACACTGCCGATGGTCAACTCTACATTCAAAACTCCTTTGGTTTCATATGGATTCCCGCCAAAATCCTTCAGAATAATGTTGGTCTTGATCAAATCTTCTAAACTCTTCCCAAGTTTTTTGAAAGTTGAATATGACATCAAATTGACAGCTGCTCCTCCATCAACCAACATCTTTGATATCGGCTTCCCATTAACAAACCCCTTGACATATAACGGCTTGAGATGCCGATGATCAGTTCCTTCAGGTTTCTTGAATACGGCTTGTTGTGGAGACAATATCAACTTAGGCGATGGTGATTCATCTACTTGCTCGACCACCTGTTCGACTGCATACTCAGCTGGTAGCATGAAAACCATATTTATTGAAGATGACATCACCTCTTTGCTCTTGTTCTGAAGATTTTTGTTTCGATCGGCTTGAACCTCATCGGCTGATACCCATTTGCTCTTCACACGCCAAACTTTCTTTGTAAGTCTCAGCCGATGCTCGATTTCACCTTCGACCTCCTGGAATTGTTCCCTATTCCTCATCCTTTGGACACGCCTCTTTTGATTCTTCGTAAATATTCCAGAAGGACACCATTGTGGTTGCACATCTTTGGTTTGTCTCTGTGAATCATCTTCATGATGGTCTTGTTGGATCGGCCGAAGTCTCTCATGAACTGATAATCTTTTCTGAACTGGCCGATGCATACCTGTATTCTGTCAGCTTGGTCTTTGAAGATATTGAACTTCAGGATCACTGCAACCAGGACAATCTTCAATGGATGGTAACCTCATGCCTTCATTCCAACAGAATCTAAAAAATTCCCAACTCCAGTGTGGATCAAAATATCTTTCATCATCATGATAATGTGACTCCTCTTCCCTTTGATGTCTTTTCTGATACTTGTTGATCATACCAGCCGATTTGATGTTTCTGACATAATTTTCACTCCCATCGGCCTGGCTTCTGCTAAATCCAGAGTGAACCATATTTACTGGAAAATGATGTCCATCATCTTCACCGGCCTCTTGGGTTCATCAATCTTGATCTTTCCTTGTTCTATAGCCGATTGGATCTACTGTCTGAAAATCTTGCAATCATTAGTGCTGTGAGATCCTGTATTATGCCACTTGCAATATTTCCTCCTCTTCAACTCCTCAGCCGATGGAATCATATGTCCTGCCGGCAATTGAATCTGTTTTTCTTGAAGAAGAAGATCAAATATCTTGTCAGCCTTGGTGATGTCAAAATCAAACATTTGCTCTTTCCCCGAATTCTTGACCCATTGGCATACTACTGTCTTCTTATTCCTAGCCAACTCGGCTGCATTAACTTCTGGATCATCATCTTTGGAGTCAGAATCATAGCTGTAGATATTGTTAACATTGTTAGCTTTTTTGACAAATTTTCTAGCCTCCTGGAATCATGTTTCATGAGCCGATATCTTCTGAGCCAAATGAGCTAAGCTCTCAAAGTCTTGAGCTGAAAATCTCTCCCTTATCGGCACCAATAATCCCTGGAAAGCCAGATCGGCTAATTGTGAATCTGTTAGAGCCAGACTGTAGCATCTATTCCCCACATCTCTGAATCTCTGAATATAATCTGGCACAGCTTCATCTGATTTCTGCCTTATAGCTGTGAGGTCCGACAATTTCATCTCTTGTATGCCACTGAAAAAGTACTTATGAAACTGTTTTTCCAGATCGGCCCAACTCCTGATGGAATTATAAGGCGAAGATTAAAACCATGTGAATGCCGATTCAGATAAAGATAGTGGAAATAATCTGACTCTGAGGGCTTCTGTAGCCGATGCCTCCCCGCATTGAGTTAAGAATCGGCTAACATGTTCATAGGTTGATACATTATCTTGCCCCGAGAACTTGGAGAAATCTGGCACCTTGTATCAATTTGGCAGAGGCACTCTATCAAAGTATTCTGGGTGTGGATGCCGATACATGTTGCCATTGTCCTTAGGCTTGAGCCCAAATCGTTCCCTCATCACATCGCCAATCATATCGGCCCACGGTTGCTGTGATGTTCCTCAGTATTGTTGCTGGATATGATCATATTGACCGTACTGCGCCGGTTGAGGCCGTGGAGAATGAGGTTGATAATGTTGGTTAGCCGATAGACCTTGAGATTACACATAAGGAAGTGGCTCTGGAATGTATTGTTGACCTATCGGCTGAGTGATTCCAACCGGCTGTTGTGGAACCGAAGGAATATGATATGTAGTATCTACAACTAGCGGCTTTGCATTGAGTATATTCATTAGCTGTTCTGGTGTTAACTGATTCAAAGTCTGCCCCCCAGTGATTGGCTATTGTCTTGTCAGTATTGTTGGGAGATTTGAGCTGGACAGGGGAGCCGATTGAGCCTGGGTTTGAAATGTTTGTTGTTTCCCGCCAATTTCGGTCTTCACAGTCCTGTAGCCTGGGAACGTATCGCTTGGTAGGTATACTGGTCCTTTTGCCTTTTCTTCGGCTATAGTTCCATCGACTACTGACTTGATCATATTTGTCAATGTGTTCACAAGTACTCCAGATTGATTGATGAGAGCATGATGTACTACCAAATCAATGCGATCTTGTAAAGTGTGAAGTTCTTCATTGTTTGATTCGGTCTTGGGTACCTTGCCTTTATCCTCAGTAACTCCAGAGGTACTTGGATCTGATTCCACGATCGGCGGCAACTCCACTTTAGTTCTCTGGATAACCGTGCCCTGTCGGGTTACCGTGAGTGAATACAGATATCAATTTTGGAGTTGATCCAGCAATTTTTTTCATCTCTTCTCTCTGCTCTTCGTTCAGCTGCTCGATCGTGACTGGTAGGACATTGTCCTCTAAAACTTCATTGATGTTGGGCGTCATGATGACACAAGAGTCCCACCGGGCATGCCAAAAGCATGTTGATGCGAAACACACACACTGGCCTGAGAGATTTGTTTTACTCTAGTGCAGGTCCAAAAGTTACTTTTAGGTTCGAAGGGCGTGCCAGCTGATTTGATCCTACAATCAACAAGAAGAAACATGCAAATTTATTAGTAGACGATAGCCAATCGGCCAGCTAGCCGATATCGTATCGTGATCTAACCTAGCCGATGCAATAAAGAATGAATCGACTGTAAGGTGTTTATCAATGATGAGCTAACCCTAAAACTAGTACATCGGCTGAAAAGATCAGTGTTATAATCAATATATCAATATTACTTTAGAAATAAGCAATTGGGATAGATCGGATTGAACCGAGACAGTATAAATTGCCCAAGTCTAAAATAACATGGAATAATGATTACATAAACTCATGTCATAGCCGATGTCTAGATTTAAACATGTATCGGCTATAGCTCCGATACAACCTTATACCAGGATATTCTCTTTCAAAAAATATTTTCAACTAATATCAATCAGATTGATAGTAAGTCCAATATATTTGTATTAGATTAGATTCTGATAGAAGGGGCAGATATAGAACATTAAACAAAGCATGAAACTATGTAAAACATCTATATCAGAAAAGATCGGCTGAAACCCCGATACTATCCATATTAACAACCATAAAGCAGGCTAGAGATCATGATTCAGAACACGACTTAGTAGATCAAACTTAACTGATACAGCACTAAGTATGAAAAAAAACATAATATCTAGACAATCAAGCCGATGATTGCCTTTTCGGGATGGTGGATACATTATATAATTCAAACCAACAAGGTAATCTAGCCGTTACCAGCAAAACCCTAAAGAGAGATCGGCCGATACGAATAGATTGCATTGTCAATCTAAATTATATAATGTATATGATAACTCGGAGATTTACAAAATAGAATTAGAGTGTCATAAAGATGTAAGCACTAATGCCGATAATGCAAACCACCATAACAAGACCTACCTCTTCGTCGAAGATCAGATTGATGCAGCTCGACTCGAAAGAATGAACTTGTCGAAAAGTAGAACACAAAAGGTTGGCGATGCGCCAAGATTGATTGAACTTGGTTGTTTTTTTTTACAAGACCTCGGGTCTATATTTATACCCAATAATACAAACATTGTCCATCATGGACACGACTCATATTAACCTAATACAAATCCAACAAGCGAACATATCCCTAATGCGGACTCTTATCGACAATATCTATAAGGAAAATACATATATTCCTAATTAATAAATACATTTGCCAATTTGGGCTCCATCCTTGCCTGGCAACATTGTCGCAAACTCTCTGTCGAATCCGATATCAACTCCACATGCGATATCGGCCATATCGGCTATCCAAATCGGACTCGGTTTCCAGCCGATATGGTCTTCAGCCGATGCGCAGTCTGTTTCCGAAATCTCTGCATATCTTCGAATCCGCTTCGGATTGGATCTTGTTCCCGATTCATGTGCATCAATTATCTTGCCAAATTTGGTTTGCTTGTGAGTCCTTCTCGGATTATGAATTGCCAGCCGATTTCAGACTGGATGAGTTAAATGATGAAAGATTTGAAAAACCCAGAGAAGTCCTGACTGCTGCAATCTCCCCATGTATCCTGCGAACTGGCATATCCCATGGTAGAAATATACAACCATCATATGAATTCTATCATCCGATGGTAACAGCAAGACAGCTTGGTATGGGACAACTTCTCATCGGTCTATATTATTCTGACAAGATCCAGACCAGAGTAGATATTGTATCGGCTCTAATGATGGACAAACTGCTCAACATATCTGATCCTCCTCTTGGCGGTATTGATAGATTTAACATTATTTTGATGAGAAGCATACTATTTGATAGATGGTGGTCTGAATGGAAAACTCACATATTCCATCTATCGGCCCAAACATATCTCACCAAAATACTACCTGATCTAGTCCCTCAAGTAAGCTATCTTCCTCTCTTCAATCTTTATTCTTATTTTATCAATCTCTTTAATACTTAACATCTTCATCTTCTTTTGCAGACATGTGATTCACCCCCTCCACTCATCAGAAGTGGCAAGCCGATAGAATATGCTGCAACTAAACTTCCAAATAGTTGTGGTCCAGCTCCTTCGGCCATCGGCTTCAATGCTCCAAAAGCAACTACCCTACTCCAGGGCCAACTCAGAGAGCCGATGCAAACGGGTGACAAGCGCAAAAGGACAAAACAAGCTGCTGTCAAACCTCCCATCTCAAAGAAACCAATCATGAAACAAAAGAAAGCAGCCGATGAAGAAACCCCTCTGGACTAAGAGGTAGAAGAAATTCTGAAAGAAATTGAGATGGAAGAAGCCATAAACGAGGCTGCTGCTGAAATCAGTGAGACTGCCGAAGTCACAACACCCAGAGCCGATACCCCTCCTGCAGTTCAATCTAAAGCTGTCAAGACTCCAAGTCCCCCAAAACGACTCCAGAAAGTATAGGTAAGAACATTCTAACAACCATCTTCTCCTTTTTATGACATAATTTTTTAACTCAATTATCCCTTCTAGCCGAAAAAGAAACAAGTTGCTGCCAGAAAGAAACCAACTCCACCACCAGTATCGGTAATTCTAACTCATCTTAAGGTTAATTTCACTTTGAGCCGATACTTATCAAAATTTGATATCATTGCAGCCCCCTCAACCTTCATCTCCTCATCAACCTTCAAGTGAACATACTCCATCGGCTACAGCAAGCCGACATGATGAAGAAACTATTGCTAAAATTCCTACTCCTCAAATTCCTGTAAGTATATACTAAGACTTCATATATTTCCACATATCGGCTAACCTTGATAGTTTTAACAATATTTCCTGATTTGTAGCTCTTAGCCGATATGTTTTCTTTTGATATCAAGCAATTCTTAGATGAGGAAGAAGAAGAAACAACCAACAAAGCTACTTCTCCTGTATTAGAAGATTTAAAAAGGAAATTAGCCGATATTGTAGACCAGCTTAATGCTTCCTTGGACGCGCTGGTTGTAAACTGTGGGCCAATCAGGGCAAGGTTTGAAGAAATCCAAGATCAAATCCTGATGACCTTATCGAGGTGATCTCTCCAGCAGTCTTTCTTGAACAACATCGCTTCCACTTGGAAAGAGCAAGACAAAGCATTGCCGATTGGCTAGAGCGTTTTGCCCTCGAAGCTAACATCCAGACTAGCCGACAACAGGTCAATGATGAAAAACTCAAGTTAGATGAATTGGAAGCTGGCCCAAGCTCAAGCCAATAGAACATTGAGACATTGAAGAAGAAAGAAGTTGATCTGCTAGCACAACTTGAAGCCTGCAGAGCTGAAATCATAACTGAAGAACAAAAAACTAGCCGATCTGCCTAAAGCTATCGATGCTCAGAAATAAAAATTGAAGAAATCCATCAAGCATCTATCTTCCTTGAGCAAGTCTCTCAAGCCAATCCCTGGCACAGATGCAGCCGATACTCAAGCTATAGATGAAGTAGAACAGATCAGGCAGAAAGCTGTATCGGCTATTCAGAAATATCTATCCCGAAGTAATAGTTAAACAATCCTTAAACAATATTTTTTGCTGTAATATATTGATATCGGCCATCGAGCCGAGTTAAACTTAAGTATAATCTGTTATCGATCTTGTCTTGTATGATTTTGCTCGAAAAAGTTCAAAAATTTCCAGTGTTATCCTCCATGTCCCCCAAGTTTGTAGTAGGGAACATAATGCTGCAAACTTATATATCTAAGGGCGATAAAAAAAATCGGCCATCTAAAGGCGATGTAACCACATCGGCTGTAAACCATACATCGGCAAAACTCAGCCGATTATGAACCAATCCAAACACTTGGGTAGTATTTCTTCAAATATTTTCCATTGAGAGCTCGTCAAAAAATTTCTCCATGAAGTCCTTTTAACATATAAGCCCCTTTAAAAACACACTTATGAATCCGAAAAGGTCCTTCCCAATTCGGTGACCACTTCCCAAATTTACTATCTCTTGCCCCTATCGGCAACACCAATTCCCAAACAAGTTCATCCTCCTCAAAAGACTTTGGCACAACCTTTTTATTATAATGTCTGGCCGACCTTTCTTTATCCTTTCTAACTTTCTCAAGAGCCCACAATCTAGTTTGAACCAAATCTTCTGACTCCCCAGCCATCAAATTATGATAATCATCGGCTGTCAACTCATCCTGTAAAGAAATCCTTCTGGAGCCGATGTTAGTTTCCCATGGTGTCGAAACTAGATTTCGGCAATATGAAAAGGGGGTGGCGCAGGAGACCTAAAAGTGGATGGATGCGGAGACAAGGATTTAGACAGGTTCAGGCCCTCTCAATGAGAGGTAATACCCTACTCCTGTTTGGGGATTGTATCCACCGGGTGTTGTATTGATCTGACGATCTAGTTGTGCTCATGCCCCCTAGAGGGCCTCCTACCCACCTTATATTGGATGGGGGGTAGGATTACAAGATAGAAACCTTAACCAATACGGTACCGGTTTTCTAATACTACTTTACAATATTACCAAACCAACACTTTAGGCCGTTCCGTAATACATAAGGAAACGTAATACCCAAGTTATGATCTGTTACATATTATATAGATATAAGCTATCCCCTATAACTAGTCGGATAACCATGTCGAGTGGGTATGGGGTACCCATAATCTCCACAGTAGCCCCTGAGACCTTCACAGTCAAAAAGATAATCTTCTCTCAAACTAAATTACTCCAAATTCGAGTGCTTCAATCATCTTCGCCATGTAGCCCCCGACTATGTGGTTAGTTGAACAAACTAAGCATATAGTCAAGGAATAAATAGATTAACCAGCTGAGTTGTTTTTAAGCCACCTAAGTAGCATAACGATAGCACATACGGCATGAATCCCCGAGTAAATAAGAGTCAAGTGATAGAACAAAATATGATGCATGCAACCTAGGTTACTACATCTTTGAAAACTCACATAGCAAAAACAGCTATAAAAAAAACTTGTATGCCGTGAATAAAGAAATTTTCAAAGCATTAAGTATACACCATGCTCACACTGTTTTAACAAATGTGCTTAAGTCCCTAAAAGACACATGGCTTTACCATACTTGGAAACATAAGGCATATGTGGTATAAAATCCGAGTAAATAAAACTCATAAAGGATTTACCAACCGCTTGAAAAAAAACCAAAATATATAATCAGCCTATGCCATAATATTGGTCATTAAAAGTGCACACTTACGTGGCGAAAAGCAACGATATTATATCTAATCGATTGCTTTATAAATCAAACAACGCCTTGACTTATATATATGAAAAAGTCAGCGGGGCAGCTATATAAAGCTTCACTGTTTGTCACCTTTTAAAGTGCATTGTACCAACTCCTAAAAGTTGAGTAACAGCGATATAAAAGGATTTTAAGGTATTGGGCACTCGATCACGCGCACTTTTGCCTAAGCAAAAAGATGCCTAAGTCCCTAAAAGAACGTGACTGGCCACACCTGAAATATGGGCTGCAGACATATTAGGCCTAGACCAAAAAATATGCCTTCGATACCCTCAAAAGGATAACGCATATAACATGCCTCTTGATTTGCTCCCGAGTAATAAATCTTCCGGGTAATGTAGACCAAGTGCATCTCATCCGAGTGGCTTCTGGTCCAAATAATTATCCCTCATGGGGTATAATGAAGTAAAAATGATAATTGAATCCCGACTGGCGCAAATACTCAGTCGATGGCCCTCATGGGGAATAGAGATTGATCCAGACCTCAAGCATAGGGGATAAGCTCACGGCCATGAATATGTATCCGGAACAAAGCCAAATCAAAGGTATAATCCTTAAGCCTGAGCTGATGAAGCCCCTGAGCATATAGCTTGTCATTATGTTGTAATCGAAATCGTCAATTAGTAGTAGCTGATGTAGTCGGCATAGAGGCGAGATGACCAATGTGTAGAATGATATCGCCCATTAGAAGTGACGAAGATGGAGACGAAGTTGCCCATCAGCAACGATAATGAAATCCATCGATCATGAAGATGAAGAAACCGGTCGGCGACAGCTGATGTGACCAACAGTCATGACAACTGGTGATAGCGGCAATAGTCGTATGTGAAGACGAAGAAACCAGTCGGTAATGCCAAACATAATTGGTAGTGAAGATGAAATTGCTCATCCATGGCAACAGAATAGGTGCGGCAGGAGAGGCATAGCATGATGTTGATGAAGACGAGGATGTTGATGATCCAGTCAATGGCGGTGTAGCAGTCGATGATATGACGAGGTCGCCCATCAGCGGCGGTGTAGTAGGCCAACCGTGAAGGCAAAATAACAAGTCGGTGATGACACAGGCAACCAAAGGCGAAGACATAGTCATCCATTAGTGACAGTAGCGATGTCAGAGCCGATGAAGTAGAGGTAATACCAAGGAGGCTCAGCAAGAAGTCGACGAAAAATGATCCAGTTGGATATTCATGTGTTGATTAAGCTTGAACCCTCGAAGCAAACTCCTTAGTTGACGGTAATTGACCAGAGAGCACAATTATATCAATGGAGAAGTTGCTGATGATGACTTCAGTAATAATAATCCATCAAATTGTTGACAATACGTCGAAGCTCGAGTAGTTTCCTTGACACCAATGTTTGCATGACGAAGATTGATGCAATGCCCGTTGATTTATGACGATGGCAGTAAAACTTAGTCTTGTAGCTGTTTGCAAATGCTTTGCTTAGAGGTAAGCAAATCGTGTTGTCCAACTCATTGAATCTGAGCTGATTGGTTGATAACCCCAAACTCCTGGGCATGGAG
Organism: Oryza punctata; assembly: GCA_000573905.2. NCBI lineage: Eukaryota > Viridiplantae > Streptophyta > Magnoliopsida > Poales > Poaceae > Oryza > Oryza punctata. Next base: position 18,622,061 of record CM002493.2, on the reverse strand, counting down.
GTTAAATATTGAACTTGATACTTCAGAAATTTGGAGGAAATTTGGCCGGCGGTGAAGTCGTAAACGCCCAACAACGGTGGTGTGACCAACCAACCGTGTAGACGGAGAAACCAGTCGGCGACGATGACGATGGCCAGCGGCGAAGACGTAGACGCCCAACAACGGTGGTGTGACCAACCAACCATGTAGGCAGAGAAACCACGATGACGTTGGCCGGCGGCGAAGTCGTAGACGCCCAACAACGGTGGTGTGACCAACCAACCGCATAGGCAGAGACACCAGTCGGTGACGATGACGATGGCCGGCGGTGAAGACATAGACGCCCAGCAACGGTGGTGTGACCAACCAATCGTATAGGCGGAGGAACCAGTCAGCGACGATGACGATGACCGGTGGTGAAGTCGTAGACACCCAACAACGGTGGTGTTACCAACCAACCGTGTAGGCGGAGACACCAGTCAACGACGATGAAGGCGGACCGGTGGTGAAGTCGTAGACACCCAACAACGGTGGTGTGACCAACCAACCGTGTAGGCGGGGACACCGACGATGATGAAGGCGGACCGGTGGTAAAGACATAGATGCCCAGCAATGGTGGTGTGACCAACCAACCGTGTAGGCGGAGGAACCAGTCGGCGACGTTGAAGATAGCCAGTGGTGATGACATAGACGCCCAACAACGGTGGTGTGACCAACCAACCGTATAGGCGAAGACATCAATCGGCGACGATGACGATGGCCGGTGGTGATGTTCTGACTGATCCATTTCCAAAGCGTAGGAGATAAGCTTAGAGCCATGAATTCCCACTCTGTATATCTGGATTTGGATCCTGCAGTATAAACATACAGGATAAGTAGCATCTGATGCAAATATGATAGTTGAGAAAAATTCAAGCGTTTTAAAATATTTATAAATATGTATTTCTGCTCCTATCGATTTTGATTTCCCCGAGTAGATGACTCATCACATTTAAACACTCTGCCCGACTAGTCATTGACATCAGTTCGTCATTAATGGAACAAAGTTGCATGAATTGGAGTTTACTACTCGGGTACTTTTACAATTGTTAAGAGCAGAAAGAAAATTATATTATCTCTATGCTTTTGATTTCTTCCGAGTAATACTTAGCACCTTGCATTATATACTCTATCCAACGAGCCCCCGGTGCTAGGAATCAGCCCAAAGGCAACTATCCATCGACAAACCAAACGGAAGGCATAGGGATATAGAGCTCTGTAACTCGATCGGTACTTTTTTTACTCGGATTATCTCGCAAGCAATCAAGATAAATATTATGAGAGTTTTTGAAAAAAAATATGATATAACATATGTAGCCCCCGACTCACTACTCAATGGAAAACCAATTGGTGTAGTGAGGCAAGGGAGAAGCAAAATATCATATGGAGAATAGAATAATGATGACTTAGCTTTGTTGTATTCCCCACGGTGACGATAGGATTATCCATCAATGACGACGAAAACACCAGTCGGCGATGGCGGAAGGCGAGCCGGCGGTGAAGAAGTAGATGCCCAACAACGGTGGTGTGACCAACCAACCGTGTAGGCGGAGACACCAGTCGGCGACGATGACGCTTACCGGCGGTGAAGAAGTAGACGCCCAACAACGGTGTTGTGACCAACCAACCGTGTAGGCGAGGACACCAGTCGGTGACGATGACGATGGCCGGCGGTGAAGACGTAGACGCCCAACAACGGTGGTGTGACCAACCAACCGTGTAGGCGGAGACACCAGTCGGTGACGATGACGATGGCCGGCGGTGAAGACGTTGGCGCCCAACAACGGTGGTGTGACCAACCAACCGTGTAAGCGAGGACACCAGCCGGCGACGATGACGATGGCCGGCGGTGAAGAAGTAGACGCCCAACAACGGTGGTGTGACCAACCAACCGTGTAGGCGAGGACACCAGTCGGCGACGATGACGATGGCCGGCGGTGAAGAAGTAGACGCCCAACAACGGTGGTGTGACGAACCAACCGTGTAGGCGGAGACACCAGTCGGCGGCAACGAAGGCGAGCCGGTGGTGAAGACGTGGAAGCCCAACAACGGTGGTGTAACCAACCAACCGTGTAGGCGAGGACACCAGTTAACGTTGATGCAGGCAACCTATTTACGTGCATACAAAATAACAGATCAAACAATAAATAATAATTAATGATCTGCGAGTATATCTAATTATGCAATAAAATTTAGAACAATAAACCTGGTAATGGTTTGTTCTCCAAGCTTTTTAGTGCATGTATGTCATCGGACGTATTGATCTGGTCAACCTCCTGATCATAAACGCTTCTTGCTGATTTTTATGCATGCAGCATGTGTTAGTGGCAAAAATGGAACTGCTGGTGGCCAGATTAATGATGCGAAGACTGGAGCATGCATGCATGGCCGAATCCGATATGGTCTCACTGACGTGAACTGCTTGATCCTTATCTGTTTATCTGTATTCTCCTGATGATACTAGTCGACAACCGGGTGGCCATGCCAACCTCCTCAAGCCTGTCGTTGTAGATTGGATCTGGAAGTAGTCGCTTGCCAAAGTTTGTCCCAACGTTTGGGAGGTCGAACAAAATCGTCTTGATCTTGAGCCTCTGTTTCGTATCCAAACTGGAGAGAGAGAGATTGTCGAAGTCGTCGGCAAGGAAATCGAAGCTCCCAAGTGGATAATATGCTTTGGAGATTCGAGCCATTAAAACTCGCTGAGATTGATCTCAACGTTTATCCTGAAATTGATTCCATCGCACTTGTTGATAGAAAACTCGATGCAACCCCTACCTGGCGCGCCAACTGTCGAAACTAGATTTCGACAATATGAAAAGGGGGTGGCGCACGAGACCTAAAAGTGGATGGATGCGGAGACAAGGATTTAGACAGGTTCAGGCCCTCTCAATTAGAGGTAATACCCTACTCCTGTTTAGGGATTGTATCCGCCGGGTGTTGTATTGATCTGACGATCTAGTTGTGCTCATGCCCCTAGAGGGCCTCCTACCCACCTTATATAGGATGGGGGGCAGGATTACAAGATAAAAACCTTAACCAATACGGTATCGGTTTCCTAATACTACTTTATAATATTACCAAACCAAGACGATAGGCCGTTCCGTAATACATAAGGAAACGTAATACCCAAGTCATGATCCGTTACATATTATATAGATATAAGCTATTCCCTATAACTAGTCGGATAACCATGTCGAGTGGGTATGGGGTACCCATAATCTCCACACATGGTAACACAGCTTCATACCCATAAACCAGCTGATATGGAGGAACTTGCATTGCACCATGACATGCCATTCGATAGGACCACAATGCTTCTGTCAATGTAGTATGCCACTTCTTTGGATATTCAGCAGTTTTCCTCTTCACCAACTGAATCAGACTCTTGTTAGATGCCTCAGCCTGCCCATTAGCTTGTGCATAATATGGTGAAGAATTCAATAACTTAATTCCCATGCTATCGGCAAACTGAACAAACTCATCGGACACAAAAATAGAACCTTGATCAGTTGTGATCGTCTGTGGCAAACCAAACCTATATATAACATGTTCTTCGACAAACTCAATGGCATCTTTACTGTCAACTTTTTTCAAAGGAATAGCCTCAACCCACTTGGTAAAATAATCAGTAGCAACCAATATGAATTTATGACCTTTACTTGATGGTGGATTGATCTGGTCGATCATGTCAATACCCCAACCTCTAAACGGCCATGGCTTGATAATGGGATTCATAGCCGATGCTGGTACTCTTTAAATTGCTCCAAACTTTTAACAATCTTGACATCCTTTATAATATCTGAATCAATCCTCTAGCATTGTCGGTCAAAAATACCCAACTCTTCTAATCAGCCACCTCATCTTATGAGCCGATTGATGAGTTCCACATATATCTTCATGTACTTCACACATAACCACCTTTGCTTCCTCCAGGCTTAAACATCTCAGCAAAATCCCATCAATTGTCCGATAATACAATGTATCATCCAGCAAAACATACTTGAGAGCTTTATATCTTAATTTCCTGGAAACCGACCTAGAAGGATTCTTTAAATATTCAAATATCTCAAACCTCCAATCATCGGCAGGTAGATATGCAACTTCTACTTCAATTCCTTGTAACATCGGCTTGTAGCCTGATGCACCTTAAGCCAGATCATTGGCTTCAACATTTTGCTATCTAGGGATATGCCTCAAAGTAACTATTTTGAAAGTCTTCATCAACTCTTGACACCTTTCATTATAAACCATCAAGACATCATTCTTGCACTCATATTTCCCAGATAATTGACTGATCACCAACAATGAATCACCCATGATTTCAACAGCATCGGCTTCAACCTCTTTCAACAATTGCAACCCTTTTAAAACAGCTTCATATTCAGCTTGATTATTTGTAGACTAAGGTTTGATAGTAAAAGCAAATTGAAAACTTGCCCCCCTAGGCGATATGATTACTAAGCCGATACCACATCCATGAGTGCAAACTGATCCATCAAAAAACAAAGTCCAAGGCATAATGTCAACATGATCAACAGTATTATCCCTGTGCTCAACTATGAAATCGGCTATCGCCTGCCCTTTAACTGCCTTAGCCGATTCATACCTCAAGTCAAATTCTTATAAAGCAAAAATCGACTTCCCAATCCTTCCCTTCAGAACTGGAGCCGATAGCATGTAACGTACTACATCGGCTTTACACAGTATAGTACACTCATTGGAAAGTAAATAATATCTCAACTTTGTACAAGAAAAATAGAAGCACAAACATAATTTCTCCATGTGTGAATATCTTGTTTCAGCATCCAAAAGTCTTCTGCTCAGATAAAATATAACTCGTTCTTTACCTTCAACCTCTTGGATCAAAACTGAGCCGTTAGAATTTTGATCAGCTGACAAATATAGCTTGAAAGGAAGCTCTTTCTATGGTGGAATGAGAACCGGAGGAGAACTCAAATATTCCTTGACGTTGTCCAAAGCCTTCTGCTGCTTTTCTCCCCAAACAAACTCTTGATCGGCTTTCAACCTTAGCAACGGTGTGAACGGCTCTATTCGGCCAGATAAATTTGATATTAATCGTCGAACGAAATTAATCTTGCTGATCAATGACTGCAACTTAGTCTTGTCTTCTGGAGGTTTTATATCTTTGATAGCATTAATACTCCTTTGTGGTATCTCAATCCCCTCTCATGTACCAAAAATCCAAGAAACTGTCCAGCCGATACACCAAAAGCATACTTAGTTCGATTCATCTTCAACCCATATTTCCTTGCTCTTTCTAATACTTTCCTCAAATAGGCTATATGCTCAGCAATTTCCTTAGATTTAACCACCACATCATCGCTATAGATTTCAAACAACAAGCCGATAAGATCATGAAATATATATTTCATTGCTCTTTGATATGTAGCACCAGCACTTCTCAATCCAAAAGTCATGACAACCCACTCATACAGGCCGATTGCACCAGGACATCTAAAAGCAGTCTTGTGAATATCTTCTTCAGCCATGAAAATCTAATTATATCCTGCATTGCCATCCATGAAGCTAATGATCTTGTGTCTAGATGCTGCATCAACCAATTGATCGGCAATCGGCATTGGATATTCATCCTTAGGAGCAGCCTTGTTTAAGTTTCAAAAATCAATACAAACTCTGAGCTTGCCGTTTTTCTTGATCACTGGTACTCTCTTTGAAATCCAATCAGCATATCGGATGGTCTAATAAAATTAGCATCATAAAGTCTTGTAATTTCGGCCTTGATAGCATCATACATCTCAGCTTTACAACGCCTCGGAGTTTGCTTGTATGGCCGATAGACTGGTTTGATAGGGAACCGATGTTCAACAATCAATCAGCTAAGTCCTGGCATTTCATAGTATTCCCAAGCAAAACAGACTCTATATTATTTCAAAAGTGCTATTAACTGACATTTAAACTCTTTTGTTAAACCTTTGCTAATATATGTCGGCCTTGGCCTATCACATGGTCCAATGTCTATTTCTTCCAGTTCATCGGCTGACATAAACCCTTGTCCAAGCTTGCCGTCGAGATCATCTACAGTATCCTTTGTATAAAAATTGGAACCCTCCACGGTGCCCTCAAAATAACAATTGGGGCTCTCCATCTCCTGTTGGCTGTATATCATAATCAGAAACTTTTAAGTAATCTCCTTACCAAACTTTTCCAGATAAACAATCAATTCCTTCCATCTCCCAAACAGACAAATCGGCACTAGCTACATTGACTAACCTGTCGGCTGGCACGATTTCTATTTGGTCTCCTTGCCATTGAATCAAGCTCTAATGCATAGTTGAAGGAATACAACAATTAGCATGGATCCAATCTTTTCCTAGCAACAGACTGTAGGAACCCTTCCCATCAATAACAAAGAATGTAGTAGGAATGGTCATGTTGCCGATGGTCAACTCCACGTTCAAAACTCCGTAGGTTTCAGATGGATTCCCGCCAAAATCTTTCAGAATCATGTTAGTCTTGATCAAATCTTCTGAATTCTTCCCAAGTTTTCTGAAAGTTGAGTATGGCATTCACTTGACAGCTGCTCCTCCATCAACCAGCATCTTTGACATTCACTTCCCATTAACAAACCCCCTGACATACAAAGGCTTGAGGTGCCGATGATCAGTTCCTTCTAGCTTCTCAAAAACAGCTTGTTGTGGAGATAACATCAACTTAGCCGATTGTGATCCGTCTTCTTGCTCAACCACTTGTTCAACCGCATACTCAGCTGGTAGCATGAAAACCATGTTTATTGAAGATGACATCACCTCTTTGCCCTTGCTCTTAAGATTTTTGTTCTGATCGGCTTGAACCTCATCGGTTGACACCACTTTGCTCTTCACACGCCAAACTTTCTTTGTACGCCTCAGCCGATGCTCAATTTCACCTTCAACTTCCTGGAATTGTTCCCTGATTCTCATCCTTTGGACACGCCTCTTTTGATTCTTGGTAAAAATTTCAGAAGGACACCATTGTGGTTGCACATCTTTAGTCTCTCTTTGCAAATCATCTTCCTGATGGTCTTGTCGGATCGGCCCAAGTCTCTCATGAGCCGACAGCCTTCGCTGAATCGGCCGATGCATGCTCATATTCTGTCGGCTTGGTCTTTGAACATACTGAGCACCAGGATCACCGCAACCAGGACAATCTTCAATGGATGGTAACCTCATGCCTTCATTCCAGCAAAATTTGAAGAATTCACAACTCCAATGTGGATCAAAATATCTTTCATCATAATGACAATGTGACTCCTCTTCCCTCTAGCGCCCTTTTGGGTATTTCTCAGGTGATTTTTACTCCCATCGACTTGGCTTCTGCTGACCCCGGTATGAACCATGTTGACTGGGAATGGATGTTCATCTATCTTCATCGGCCTCTTGGATTCATCGATCTTAATCTTTCCTTGTTCTATAGTCGATTGAATCTGTTGCCGAAAAATTTTGCAATCATTAGTGCTATGAGATCCTGTGTTATGCCACTTGCAATATTTCCTCCTCTTCAATTCTTCAGCCGATGGTATCACATGCCCGATCGGCAATTGAATCTGCTTTTCTTGAAGAAGAAGATCAAATATCTTGTCAGCTTTGGTAATGTCAAAAATCAAACCTTTCCTCTTTCCCCGAATTTTTAACCCATTGACATACTACTGTCTTTTTGTTTCTATCCCACTCGGCTGCATTAATTTCTGGATCATCATCTTCGGAGTCAGAATCATAGCTATAGATATTGTTAACATTATTGGCCTTTTTGACAAATTTTCTAGCTTCCTGGAATCGTGTTTCCTGAGCCAATATCTTCTGAGCCAGATGAGCTAAGCGCTCAAAGTCTTGAGCTGAAAACCTCTCCCTTATTGGCGCTAACAATCCCTGGAAAGCCAGATCGGCTAGTTGTGAATCAGTTAAAGCCAGACTGTAACATCTATTCCTGACATCTCTGAACCTCTGAATATAATCTAGCACTGTTTCATCTTATTTCTGCCTGATTGCCGTGAGATCTGACAGCTTCATCTCTTGGATACCACTGAAGAAATATTTGTGAAACTGCTTTTCTAGATCGGCCCAACTCCTGATGGAATTATAAGGTAAAGATGAAAACCATGTGAATACCGATCCAGACAAAGATAGTGGAAATAATCTGACTCTGAGGGCTTCTGTAGCCGATGCTTCCCCACATTGAGCTAAGAATCGGCTGACGTGTTCATAAGTTGGCACATTATCTTGCCCTGATAATTTAGAGAAGTCTGGCACCTTGTATCGGTTTGGTAGTGGTACTCGATCAAAGTATTATGGATACGGATGCCGATACATGTTGCCATTATCCTTAGGCTTGAGCCCAAACTGTTTCCTCATCACATCAGCAATCATATCGGCCCACGGCTGCTGTGATGTTGCTCCACCATACTGCTGTTGGATCTGATCACACTGGCCGTACTGTGCCGGCTGAGGCCGTGGAGAATGAGGTTGATAATGTTGATTGAGATTAGCCGATAGACCTTTAGATGATACGTAAGGATGTGGCTCTGGACTGTACTGTTGGCCTATCGGCTGAGTGATTCCAATCGGCTGTTGTGGAACCGAAGGAATATGATACGTAGGGTCGACAACTAGCGGCTTTGCGTTGAGTATATTCATCAGCTGTTCTGGTGTCAACTGATTTGAAGTCTGCCCCCCAGTGATCGGCGGCTATCTTGTCAATATTGTTGGATTATTTGTGCTGGACAGGGGAGCCGATGGAGCCTATGTTTGAAACGTTTGTTGCTTCCCGCCAATTTCAATCTTCACGGTCCTGTAGCCTGGAAACGTATCGCCGGGTAGATATACTGGTCCTTTTGGCTTTTCCTTGGCTATAGTTCCATCAGCTACTGACTTGATCATATTCGTTAATGTATTCACAAGCACTCCGGATTGATTGATGAGCGCATGATGTACTGCCGAATCGATGCGATCTTGTAATGTGTGAAGTTCTTCATTGTTTGATTCGGTCTTGGGTTCCTTGCCTTTATCTTCACTAGCTCTGGACGTACTTGGATCTGGTTTCACGATCGGTGGTAATTCAACTTTAGTTCTCTGGATAACCGTGCCCAGTCGGGTTACCGTGAACGAATGCAGGTACAGGCTTTGGAGTTGATCCATCAATTTCTTCATGTCTTCCCTCTGCTCTTCATTCAATTGCTCGATCGTGATTGGCAGGACATTGTCCTCTGTAACTTCAGTTATGTTGGGCGTCATGATGATACAATTATCCCACCAGGCGTGCCAAAAGCGTGTTGATGCAAAAAACACACACTAGCCTGAGAGATTTGCTTTACTCTAGTGCAGATCCAAAACTTGCTTTTATGTTCGAAGGGCGTGCTAGTTGATTTGATCCTGCAATCAACAAGAAGAAAAATGCAAATTTATTAGTAGACGATAGTCAATCGGCTAGTTAGCCGATATCGTGTCATGATGTAACCTAGCCAATGCAATAAAGCATGAATCGGCTACAAGGTGTTTATCAATGATAAGCTAACCTTAAACTAGGTACATCGGCTGAAAATATCAGTGTTACATAATCTATATGTCAATATTACTTTAGAAATAAGCAATTGGGATAGATCGGACTGAACCGAGATAGTATAAATTGCCCAAGTCTAGAATAACAGGAAATAACGATTATATATACTCATGTCATAGCCGATCTAGATTTAAGCATATATCGGCTATAGCTCCGATACAACCTTATACTAGGATATTCTCTCGCAACAAATATATTCAACTGTTACCAGTCAGATTGGTAGTAAGTCCAATATATTTGTATTAGATTAGATCCTGACATAAGGGGCAGATATAGCATATTAAACAAAGCATGAAACTACGTAAAACAACTATACCAGATAAGATCAGCTGAAACACCGATACTATCCTTATTAAGAATCATAAAACAAGCTAGAGATCATGATTCAAAACATGACTTAATAGATCAAACTTAACTGATGAAGCATTAAGTATGAAAAGAAGCATAATACCTAGACAATCAAGCCGATGGTTGCCTTTTCGGGATGGTGGATACATTATATAATTCAAACCAACAAGACAATCTATCTGTTACCAGCAAAACCCTAGATAGAGATCGGCCAATATAAATAGATGGCATTGTCAATCTAAATTATATAACATATATGATAACTCGGACATTTACAAAATAGAATTAGAGTATCATGAAGATGTAAGCACTAATTCTGATAATGCAAACCGCCATAGTAAGACCTACCTCTTCGCCAAAGATCAAATTGATGCAGCTCGACTCGAAAGCATGAGCTTGTCGAAAACAGAAAACAGAAGGTTGGCGATGTGCCGAGATTGATTGAACTGTGATTGTTGTTGATTCATAAGACCTCGGGTCTATATTTATACCCGAAATACAAACATTATCCAACATGGACATGACTCATATTATCCTAATACAAATCCAACTAGCAAACAAGTCCCTTAGTCGGACTCTTACCGACAATATCTATAAGGAAATTACAAATATTCCTAAGTAATAGATACAATTGCTAATTCTGGACTCTATCGTTGCCTGGCAACATCGTCGCAAACTTTCTATCGAATCCCATACTGACTTCACATGCAATATCGGCTACATCGGCTATCCCAATCGGACTCAGTTCCAGCCGATGCAGTCTCCCAGCCGATGCGCACTCTGTTTCCAAGAATCCCGCATATCTTCAAATCTGCTTCAGAATTAGATCTTGCTTCCGATTCATATGTATCAATTAGCTTGCCAAATTTCATCGTCAACAATGTTATATAATTTAAACCAACAAGTCTGTTGTTGAAACGACAACTGCATACGTCGAAAGACGTGGATACCCAACAGTTGTTGGGAAAGTAAAGTGTAATAAATTTTGTATTAAAATTGGGGATCCCCTTTTACATGGCCCTAGGTGGCTATTTATAACCCCATTATAGATCCCCCTATTAGGGTTTAGGGCTATTACAGGGGAATTTACATGGTCACCCTCAGAAAGGGGCCCTTACATGGGTATTTGATGTAATTAAGGTGTATGGGCCCTTAATGGGCCGTCTAGCGACTACTGGCCCATTGGTCCACGGGCCGGGGTGACTGGGCCGGCCCACTGGATCTCCTTGGATCGGGTTCGCCCTGGCGAAGTCATCCTCCTTCGGCGCACGCCTTCGCCATGCAACCTTCGCTCGGACCAGCAGGGACCCGGTGTAACTCTTCGCCCATCATCCCTTTCGCCCTGATGTCTTCGCCACGGGGCTTCGCCCTGAAGGGTCTTGGGCACCTAGAGTTCGGATCCTTGCTGCTTGGCTGGTTTCGGCAGGCTTGGTCGAAGGGCCTCGTGGCATACTGCCAACAAAGTCAATCTAGCCATTATCGACAAAATCGTAGATAGAGATCGACCGATGCAAGCATAAAGCATTGTCAATCTAGATTATATAAGATATATGATAACTCGGTGGTTCACAAGATATAATTAGAGTGTCATAAAGATGTAAGCACTAATTCCGATAATGCAAACTGCCATAACAAGTTTTACCTCTTCGCCGAAGATCGAAATCGATGCAGCTCGACTCGAAAGCAAGAACTTGTCGGAACAAAGTAATGAAAAAGGTTGGTGATGTGCCGAGATTGATTGAACTGATGTTAAATTATTTACAAGACCTCGAGGTTATATTTATACCGAATATACAAACTTGTCCGTAACGGACACGACTCATATTGTCCTAATATAACTCCAACTAACAAACAAGTCCCTTAGGCGGACTCTTACCGAAAATATTTATATGGAAATTACATAAAATCCTAATTAATAGGTACAATCGCCAATATTGGACTACATCCTTGCCTGGCAACATCATTGTAACCCTTTTTAAGAATCTGTTATTGCTCATGTAACCAATATCAGCTGTATCGACTAACCATATCAAACTCGGTATCGACCGATACAGACTTTCAGCCGATGCGCACTCTGTTTCCATGAATTCCGCACATCTTCAAATCCGGTTCGAGTTGCACTCTGTTTCTGGAAATTTCACGGTGTTAACTCCGTATTCACTGCTCAAGCCACCAAGCCTTCCTCAGCAACTCCACCGATTTTCTCTACCCCCTCCCCCCGGCGACCAGCTCGGCGAACATCACCCCCGGCAACGATCCCTCACAAACCAATGGCGTCTTCATCAAGCCCGTCAAGCGCTCCAATCACGGAATTCCCTAAGGTATGTATCATTGGCTTGAAACTCCTTTTCCACTTCCTCGCCTTTCCCTGTTCTCAATCTCTCTTTTTTAATCTACAGCATCTAGCTCACCAAATAGCCATCTCAAGTCTGAAAGAATCAAACCACTTCTTCTTGGGTCTGATAGGCGACATAGATTCAACCACTTTAATCAACACAGAAACAGAGAGAATCCCATTTAGGCAAACAAACCCAGCCCTGTCTCATTGGACTGCCACCTTCAGATCCTTGCCATCCCAAGTCGATGGATGGACTAACTGGTATAAGAGGATAGTTGCGAGTAAACAGGATCACTAGGACGAGAGAGGAATAGCCCAGTGCTTATCTCTGTCAGTAGCTGATATGAAGAAGGACCAGCCAATTTTATCGGTTGCCACTTATTTCTGGTCTGATACCCCTAATGCTTTCATGTTTAACCATGGGCCGATGATCCCCACCCTTCTTGACATCGTCATGATCACTGGTATAGATATCACCACATCGGCTAATCTCATCAGCTTGAAAACTAAGTGCACCCACAGATTCAAAACCAAGAATATTGGAGGGTGGTCAGGGTTCATCTCAAAGAACATGGGAACAGGCCCAGTATCAGCCAGAGAGCATACTGTCTTTCTTCTCATGTGGTTAGATAAATTCCTCTTCTGCAGCTCCACATGTGGTCCAATAGCCAACTAGCAACACTTAGCCGAAGCCATAGCATCAAAAAAATAATTCCCTTTGGACAAATACCTGCTAGGTGCAGTTTACCAAACCTTGTGCCAGTCATCGGCCAAAATCATCATGGACTCAAGTATCAGTATAGGTGGCCCCTGGTGGTTTGTACAACTGTGGCTTAACCTGCACACCCTAAAGGTAGCATTGAGACCAGCACTTCGTAAAGCTGAGTTCCCCTCCTTGGCCGATCCGAAGGATGATGACGATGACTCCAACTCAACACGTAGATGTATATCTTTTGGAGAAGCAGCCACTACTTATGCTGGTTCAGGACCATCAGCTGAGCACTTCCAGAACTTGTTTGGAAACTTCTATGATGGATTCCCTAGAGATAACAGAATCTGGTACGCTTATGAATCCTTCTCTTACTATGAATCTGCTAGCCGATTTCAGATTAGATGAGATCAATGATGAAAGATTTGAGAAACCTAGAGAAGTCCTTACTGCAGCAATCTCCCCCTGTATTCTCCCTACAGCCATATCCCAAGGCAGGAATGTACAGCCATCATATGAATTCTACCATCCAATAGTTGCTGCACGCCAACTTGGTATGAGACAACTTCCAATCGGCTTATACTTCTATGACAAGATTCAAACCAAAGGATAAATTGTATCGGCTTTGATGATGGACAAGCTCCTTAACATACCTGGTCCTCCTCTTGGTAGCATTGAAAAGTTCAACATCATCCTGATGAGAAGCATCATTTTTGATAGATGGTGGTCCAAGTGGAAAACACACATTCCATCTATCGGCTCAGACATATCTAGCAAGAATATCACCTTACCTGATACCTCAAGTAAGTTATCTTCTCTTATCTCTTTTCATTATGTTTTAATATCAACAGCCTTATGATATTTACCAATCCTTATTTCACACTTGCAGATATCTGAATCACCTCCTCCTCTAATCAGCTGAAGTGGCCAGCCAATCGAATATGCTGCTGAAAAGCATGCAAACGGGTGTGGCCCAGCTCCTTCTGTTATCAGCTATAACGCTCCTCGGGTGGCTTCCCTACTCCAAGGCCAAATCAGAGAGCCGATACCAGCTGGTGGAAAATGCAAAGTTGCCATCAACCCTTCCACCACTCAGAAAAAACCCACCAAGAAATCAAAGACATCAGCCGATGAAAATCTTCCCTTGGACCAAGAGGTGGAAGAATATTTGAAAGAAATTGAGATGGAAGAAGCTATAAATGAGGCAGCAGGCCAAATTAGTGAGATAGCAAAAGCTACAACTTCACGAGCCGATACACCACCAGCTGTCCAATCAAGCCCAATTAAAACTCCAAGTCCTCCAAAACGCCATCCTAAAAAAGCATAGGTATACATATTTCAAAATCTTCATCTTCTTTTAAATACTATGCTTTATAACTCAACTATATCTTTCAGCCAAAGAAAAAACAAGTAGCTGCCACGAAAAAACCAACTCCACCACCAGCATCAGTAATTTCTTTACTTACTTTAATTTCAGTTTTCTTCAGCCGATACTCAATAACACTTCATATTATTTCAACCTCCACAGCCTCCATCACCTCCTCAGCAGTGTTTAAGTGAACACACCCCATCGGCTGCAGCAAGCCATCATGATGATGAGGCAGTCACTGTGATTCCAACCCCTCAAGTTCCTGTAAGTACATATCAAACTTTCACATATCGGCTTATCTGAATCCATTACTCATAGCATCTTTCTTCATCTTCAGCTCCTAGCTGATATGTTCTCTTTCTATATAAAGCAATTTCTGGATGAGGAAGAAGAGGATACAACAAGCAAAGCCAAATCTCCATTATCCGAAGATCTAAAGACCAAGCTAGTAGACATTTCTGATTGGCTAGGAGCTTCTTTACATGCACTAGTTACAAATTGTGGTCCAATCGATTCAAGATTTCAAGACATCCAAGATCAAATCCCTAATGAGCTTGTTGATATGGTATCTCCAACAGTCTTCCTTGAATAACATCGCTTCAAATTTGAGAGAGCCAGACAAAGGATTGTTGATCGACTTGAACGTTCATCTCTTCAGGCTACCATACAAACCTGCTGACAACAAGTAAATGATGAGAAGGCGAAATTGGATGAACTGGAAGCTAGTCCATGTTCAACTCAACTAAACATCGATTGATTGAAGAAGAAAGAAGCTGATCTACTAGCACAACTCAATGAGTGCAGGTCTGAAATAGCTTCTGAAGAGCAAAAGTTAGCCAATCTGCACAAAGCTATCGAAACTCAAACATCCAAATTGAAGACTAAGCATCTATCTTCCATGAGCAAAGTCCTCAAACCAATTTCTGGAACAGATGCAGCGGACGCTCAGGCAATAAAAGAAGTAGAGCAACTTAGACAACGTGCAATATCGGCCATCCAAAAATATTTGTCTTCATGTAAAAGATCTAAACAATTTCAGACTTGCAAACTTTTGTTTTTAATGTAACCATACTGCCATCGGCCATCGAGCTGATTTGAACTTATGTAAATACTGCTATCGGCCATCGAGCTGATTTGAACTTATACCAATACAGTCTTGATTTTTTGTTTAAAAACCCCCAAATTATTAATTATTTTATCTCCATGCCCCCAAGTTTGTAGTAGGGAAGATCATGCTGCAAACTTACATATTGTCTAAGGGCGGTAAGAAAGATAGGCCATCTAAAGGCGATGTAAACAACATCGGTTGTCAACCATACATCGGCACAACTCAGCCGATTATGATCTAATCCAAACACTTGGATAATACTTCTTCAAATATTTTCCATTAAGGGCTCTCCCAAAAACTTCTCCATCAAGTCCTTTTAACACGTAAACTCCCTTGGAAACACACTTATGAATATGAAAAAGCCCTTCCCAATTCGGTGATCAATTTCCAAATTTATTATCTCTTGTTCCTATCAGCAATACTAATTTCCACACAAGTTCCTCTTCTTCAAAAGATTTTGGTACAAATTTTTTTATTATAATGCCGGGCAACCCTCTCTTTATCTCGTTTAACATTCTCAACAGCATGCAATCTAGATTGAACCAAATTCTTCTGTCTCATCAACCATCAAATTATGGTAATCATCGGCTGTCAACTCATCAACTGATATGGTTGAACTCGAATAGCACCATGACAAGCCATCCGATAAGACCATAATGCCTCGGCTAATATAGTATGCCACTTTTTGGAATATTCTGCAATTTTCCTCTTAACCAACTTGATCAAACTCTTGTTAGATGCCTCAGTCAGCCCATCAGCTGTGCATAATATGGTGAAGGATTCAACAATTTAATCCCCATACTATCGGCAAACTGAACAAACTCATCGGACACAAACATAGATCCGTGATCAGTCGTTATAGCCTGTGGCAAACCAAATCTATATATGATATGCTCTTTGATAAACTCAACTGCATCTCTAGTATCCACCTTCTTGAGAGGAATAGCCTCAGCCCACTTGGTAAAATAATCAATAGCTACCAATATAAACTTATGATGTTTACTCGATGGTGGATTAATCTGGCCGATCATATCAATTCCCCAACCCCTAAATGGCCATCAATAGTCCAAAGGTACAATGTATAGTCTAACAAAACATTTTTAAGGGTTTTATACCTCAATTTCCTGGGCGCCGATCTAGCAGGATCCTTTAAATACTCAATTATCTTAAATCTGTAGTCATCGGCTTGCAAACATGTAACTTCTACCTCTACATCTTTCAACATCGGCTTGTAACCCGATGCTCCCTGAGCTAAATCATTAGCCTCAACATTTTGTTCTCGAAGAATATGCTTTTGTTCTCAAAGATTATGCTTCAAAGTAATTATCCTGAAAGTTTTCATCAACTCTTGACACTTCTCATTGTAAACCATTAAGATATCATTCTTACACTCATATTCCCTGCACAACTGACTAATTACCAACAATGAATCACCCATGATTTCGATAGCATCAGCTTCAACCTCCTTCAACAATTGTAAACCTTGCAGAACAGCCTCATACTTAGCTTGATTATTAGTAGAATAAGGTTTAATAGTGAAAGCAAACTGAAAGCTTGCCCACCTAGGCGATATGATCACTAAGCCGATACCACATCCATGAGTGCAAACTGATCCATCGAAAAATAACATCCAAGGCATAATTTGAACATTATCAATCGAACTATCCCGATGTTCAACTATGAAATTGGCTATCGCTTACCCCTTGATTGCCTTGGCCGATTCATACCTAAGGTCAAACTCTGTTAAATCAAAAATCTACTTCCCAATCCTTCCCTTTAAAACTGGGGCCGATAGCATATATCGTAGTACATCAGCCTTACAAACTATCGTGCACTCATTGGAAAGCAAATAATGTCTCAACTTCGTACAAGAAAAATATAAACATCAACACAACTTTTCCACCGGTGAATATCTAGTCTCCGCATCCAAAAGCCTTCTACTTACATAAAATATAACTTGTTCTTTACCTTCAACCTCTTCGATAAGGACAGAACCGATAGTGTTCTGATCAGCTGACATATACAACTTAAAAGGAATCCCTTTGGGCGGTGGAATAAGGACTGGAGTAGTACTCAAATATTCCTTTATACTGACCAAAGCTCACTGTTGCTTCTCCTGATCGGCCTTCAATCTGAGCAATAGAGTGAAAGGCTCTATCCTACCAGATAAATTAGATATAAACTGTCTTACAAAATTAATCTTGTTGATCAATGATTGTAATTTTGTATTGTGCTCTGGAGGTTTTATATCTTTGATAGCATTAATACTCCTCTGAGATATGTCAATTCCCCTTTCATGCACTAAAAATCCAAGAAATTACACAGCCGATACACCAAAAGCACACTTTGTTGGGTTCATCCTTAATCCATATTTTCTTGCCCTCTCCAATACTCTTTTCAAACCGGCTATGTGTTCATCAACCTCCTTTGATTTAACCTCCACATCATCAATATAGATCTCAACCAACAATCCGATAAGATCATGAAATATATAATTCATTGCTCGATTATACGTGGCACCAGCACTCCTTAACCCGGAAGTCATAACAACCATGCAAGCCGATTGCACCAGGACGTCCAAAAGCAGCCTTGTGAATATCTTCCTCAGCCATGAAAATTTGATTATATCCTGAATTGCCATCCATGAAACTGATGATCTTGTGTCCACATGTTGCATCGACCAATTGATCGGCAATCGGCATTGGGTATTCATCGTTAGGAGTAGCTTTACTAAAATCTCTAAAGTCGATGAGAACTCTAATCTTGCCATTTTTCTTAATCACCGGTACTATATTTGAAATCCACTCAGCATACCAGCATGGTCTGATAAAATTAGCATCATAAAGTCTTGTAATCTCGGCCTTAATAGCATCATACATCTCAGCTTTACAATGTCTCGGAGGCTGCTTGTACACAGGTTTAAAAGTGAGCCGATGTTCAACAATCGATCGGCTAAGTCCTGGCATCTCATCGTATTTCCAGGCAAAACAATCTTTGTAATCCTTTCACAGCTCTATTAATTTATATTTAAATTCTTCTGACAAACCTTTAGTAATATATATCGGCCTAGGTCTATCGCCTGGTCCAATATCCACTTCTTCTAATTCATCGGCCGACATAAACCCTTGTCCGAGCTTGCCGTCAAGATCATCTACAGTATCCTTTGTATAAAAATTTGAACCCTGCACGGCACTCTCAAAGTGACAACTGGGGCTCTCCATCTCCTGTTGGCCGTATATCGTAATCAGAAACTCTTAGATAATCTCCTTGCCAAACCTTACCAGACAAACAATCAATTCCGTCTATCTCCCAAACAGACAAATCGGCACTAGCTACATTAACTGACCTGTCGGCTGGCACGATTTCTATCTAGTTTCCTTGACACTGGATCAAACTTTGATGCATAGTTGAAGGAATACAACAATTGGCATGGATCCAATCTCTTCCCAGCAACAGACTATAGGAATCCTTCCCATCAATGACAAAGAACGTAGTCGGAATTGTCTTGCTGCCAACAGTTGACTCCACATTCAAAACTCCCTTAGTTTCAGATGAATTTCCTCCAACATCTTTTAGAATCGTATTGGTCTTGATTAAATCCTCTGAATTCTTGCCCAACTTTCTATAATTAGTGTATGGCATCAAGTTAACAGCTGCTCCTCTATCGACCAACATTTTCAACATCGGCTTCCCATTGACAAACCCCTTGATATACAAAGGCTTGAGGTGCCGATGCTCGGTTCCTTCTGGTTTCTCAAAGACAACTTGTTATAGAGATAATATCAATTTAGCCGACGGTGGTTGACACACTTCTTCCATGCCTTGTTCTACACCATATTCAGCTGGCAACATAAAAACCATGTTTATCGAAGATGATGCAACTGCTTTCCCCTTGCTCTCAGCAAGGCTTTCACCCTTATTAGCTCTGACTTCATCGGCTGAGACAACCTTACTTTTAACACGCCATACCTTCCTTGTGCGCTTCAGCCGATGTTCAATCTCATCTTCGACTTCTTGAAATTGCTCTCTATTCCTCATCCTCTGGACACGTCTTTTCTGACTCTTAGTAAAAATCCCAGAAGGACACCATTGAGGTTCCATGTTCTCAACTCTCACTTGCGCCTTGCCCTCAAAGTTATCTTGTCGGATCGGCCCAAGCCTCTGATGAACAGGTAGTTTCTACTGAATCGGCCGATACCTACTATTACTTTGTTGGCTTGGTCTTCCAATGTACCTTTCATCAGGATCGCTACAACAAGGACAGTCTTCGATAAACGGCAGTCTCATCCCTTCATTCCAGCAAAATCTAAAGAATTCATAACCCCAATGAGAATCGAAACAACCCTCATTATTGTAATGACATGGTTCTTTTTCTCTTTGACATCTGTTATGATACTTGTTGATCATGCTAACCGACTTGAATCTCCTTGCCTGATACTTGTTCCGATCGGCTTGGTTTCTACTAGCTCCAGTATGAACCATCTTTACCGGAAAAGGATGACCATCTATCTTCATCGGCCTCTTAGCTTCATCGAACTTTATCCTTCCTTGCTCTATAGCCGATTGAATCTGTCGCCTGAAGATATTGCAATCATTAGTGCTATGTGATCCTGTGTTATGCTATTTGCAATACTTCCTTCTCTTCAACTCCTGGGCTGATGGTATTACATGTCCTATCCATAGTTGAATTTGCTTTTCTTGAAGAAGAAGATCAAATATCTTGTCAGCCTTAGTAATGTAAAAATCAAACCTTTCTTCCTTCCCCGAATTCTTAACCCATTGGCACACCACTGTTGTCTTATTCCTAGCCCACTCGGCTGCATTGACCTCTGGGTCTTCATTTTCGGAGTCAGAATCGTAACTGTAGATATTATTGACATTATTAGCCTTTTTAGAAAACTTTCTAGCCTCATGGAATCGTGTTTTATGAGCCGATATCTTCTGAGCTAAATGCCCTAAACTTTCAAAATCCTGAGTAGAAAACCTCTCCCTTATCAGTGCTAACAGTCCCTGGAAAGCCAGATCGGCCAGCTGCGAATCAGTTAATGCCAAACTATAGCACCTATTCCTTACATCTCTGAATCTCTGGATATTATATGGCACTGTCTCATCTGATTTTTGCTTGATGGATGTGAGATCCGATAGTTTCATCTCTTGGATTCCACTGAAAAAGTACTTATGAAACTGCTTCTCTAGATCGGCTCAACTCCTGATAGAATTGTAAGGCAAGGAGGAGAACCATGTAAGCACCGATCCAGATAATGATAGTGGGAATAATCTAACTCTGAGAGCCTCTGTAGCCGATGCTTCTCCACATTGTGCTAGGGAACGGCTAACATGCTCATAAATTGACACATTATCCTGCCCTGAGAATTCTAAAAAATCTGGTACCTTGTATCGGTTTGGCAGTGGCACTCCATCAAAATATTCAGGGTATGGATGCCGATACATGTTATCGTTGTCCTTAGGCCTGAGTCCAAACTGCTCTCTCATTACATCGGGCAATCATATCAGCCCACGGCTGTTGTGATATCCCTTCACCATACTGCTACTGTGGTTGATCATACTAGCCAAACTGGGTTGGATACTAAAACCGTGGAGACCCCTCAGGCCGATACTGGACTCGTGGAAAATGAGGTTGATATTGACGGTTAAAATTGGCACCCAAGCCTTGTGGCGGAACATATGGTGGCGGTTCTGGCATATACTGCTGGACAATTGGCTAAGTAATCCCAATCGGCTGCTGCGAGGACAGTTAGGGTGCAATTAACTGCGGTGCCGAAGGAACATGATGTGTAGGTTCGGTAACCAGCGGTTTTACGTTGAGTACGTTGATTAGCTGTTCCAGTTTTAATTGGGTTGAACTCTGCCCCCAGGCATCGGTTGTTGTCTTGTTAATATCGTTGGGATAGTTCCACTAGATACGGGAGCCGATGGAGCCTAGGTTGAGACCGTGTGCTGTTTCCCGCCAATTTCTGACTTCACAGTCCTATAACCTAGGAAAGCATCCCTAGGAAGGTAGATGGGTCCTTTTGCTTTCTCCTCAGCTATAGTGCCATCTACCACCGTCTTGATCATATTTGTCAATGTATTTACGAGCACACCGGACTGATTAATCAAAGCATGATGGACTGCCAAATCGATACGATCTTCTAATGTATGGAGTTCCTCGTCGCTTGATTCGGTCTTGATCTCTTTGTCTTTATCATCGTTTTCTCCAGATCTACTTGGCTTTTGGTTCACGATTGATGGCAACTCAACTTTAGTTTTTTGAATTACCGTGCCTTGATGGGTCACCGTGAGGAGTGTAGGTATTGGCTTTAGAGTTGATCCAGCAATTTCTTCAGCTCCTCCTGTTCCTCGTTCAACTGCTCGATCGTGATAGGTAGAACATTGTCTTTAGTAACTTTAGTGATGTTGAGTGCCATGATGACACTGTGTCCCACCGAGCGTGCCAAAATCGTGTTGATGCAAAAAACACACACTGGCTTGAGAGATTTGCTTTAGTCTAGTGCAGTTCCAAAACTTGCTTTCGGGTTCAAGGGCATGCCAGTTGATTTGATCTTGCAAGCAACAAGATAAAACATGCAAGTTTTATTAGTAAACGATAATCGATCGGCTGTAAGGCATGTCCAATGAAAAACTAGCCTTAAACTTGATCCATCGGCTGTAAATATCTGTATTATATAATCTATAACTCAACATTACTTTAGAAATTAGCAATTGGGATGGATCGGATTTAACCGAGACAACATAAATTGCTAAGTCTAAAATAACATGAAATAACAATTATATGTGTTCATATTATAGTCGATGTCCAGATTTAAGTATGTATCGGCTATAGCTCGGATACAACCGTATACAAGGATATTTTCTTGCAACAAATATATCTAACTATTGCCAATCAAATTGGCTGTAAGTCCAAGATATTTATATTAGATTAGATCCTGATATAAGGGGTAGATATAGTATATTAAACAAAGCTTAGAACTATGAAAAACAACTATACTAGGTTAGATTGCTTGAAACCCCGATACTATCCTTATTAACAACTATAAAACAGGATAGAGATCATGATTCTAAGCACGACTTAATAGATCAAACTTAACTGATGCAGTATTAACTATGAAAAGAAGCATAATATCTAGACAATCAAGCCGATAGTTACCTTTTCAGGATGGTAGATATATTATATAATTTAAACCAACAAGTCAATATAGCCGTTATCGACAAAACCCTAGATAGAGATCGGCTGATGCAAGTAGAAAGCATTGTTAATCTAGATTATATAAGATATATGATAACTCGGTGATTCACAAGATAGAATTAGAGTGTCAAAGATCGAAGCATTGTCAAACCACCATAACAAGTTTGACTTCCTCGCCAAAGATCGAAACTGATGCAGCTTGACTCGAAAGGAATAACTCATCGAAACAAAGTAACGAAAAAGGTTGGCGATGCACCGAGATTGATTGAACTGATGTTAAATTATTTACAAGATCTCGGGCTTATATTTATACCGAATATACAAATTTGTCTATAACGGACACGATTCATATTGTCCTAATACAACTCCAACTAACAAACAAGTCCCTTAGGCAGACTCTTACCGAAAATATCTGTAAGGAAATTACATAAAATCTTGGACTCCATCATTGCCTGGCAACATCATTGTAATCCTTCTTTTGAATCTGTTATTGATCATGTAACCAATATCGGTTGTATCGGCTAACCATATCAAACTCGTTATCGGCCGATACAGACTTTCAGCTGATGTACACTCTGTTTCCGGGAATTCCGCACATCTTCAAATCCACTTCGAATTATATTCCGTTTCTGATTCATATGCTTGCCAAATTTCATCGTCAACATAACCATCATTGGCCCAGGGGTCAGCCGAGCCTTGGCCGGCTCCACTGGCCCAGAGCCTTCTCTAGTGTCTCTCTTTGTGGATCCTCGGGCCAGTGACATGTAAGTTGGGCCCATTTGCAGGTGTTTCATTGGGTTTGTGGGCCCATCCATCCATGAGTACGCCACGTGTCGACCGTTGATTGGTTAATTGTGTATTTTCCACCATTTCTCCTTCATTTATAAGGTTCCTATATCCAAGTAAATTGCCAAGTACAAGTGAAAATAGAACATTTCTACCTAAGTATGCATGCAAGCATTGGTAGTTCTCCATTATTTTCGGAAGTTGATGGTCGAAATTGGTCTATAACGATCATCAACAAACCCTCCAAGCTTAAACCTCTGCTCGTCCCAAGTAAAGAACATGCAAGGACAAAACTTGGTTGTTGATCAGGAGTTGTTGCAATGTTGTATACCTCAAGTTAAGCAGGTTGGCACAGTGGCTTACCCACACACCCAATCCCCGTGGGGCATCATGCTTCTTCTTGCCTTGGGCGGTTGAGAGACAGAACGGTTAGTAGAGCACTACTCATTCATCCCTTATCAAACTTTAATTCCAGAGGTTTTCAAATGATTTTGCAAATAAAAGCCAAGTTCCTCCAGTGATTCTCTCATTCACTCAAGAATGTGTATGTGTATTCCTCACCAAGATATGCCTTTTTGCCCCTATTCTACAGGTCACATATGTGGAGTTTGGTAGAGATCAAATGAGGCATACTTGCATTCACATTTAGTACTAAGTTAAAAATCTGGACCAAATGAGATATCGAAACATACTTCTGATCAAGATTGTGCATGTGTGTGATATGGTAGTGGATATGAAATGAGATTACTCCTTATGTATACCTCTTCTTCCTTTCTTTCGAAAATTTAGAGAGTGTATGGCTAGCTTTTTTTTCATCATGCCTCATACTTTGTATGAGCAAGATTTTCTTTTTCAATTTTTGCACAGCCATACCTCTCTTTATTTTGAATGGTACTCCTGGATAAAAAGGCATGAATGATATGGAGTATTTATTTTGTAGATGAAATGGATAAAGTGGATGCTAGCTTCCAATGTAGAGATTTAGCATATGTGCGTGTATGTGGTGGATGTGTGATCTTGATCATAAAGTATGAGAAGTATCTTACAAAGGTCACAAGAATTTTGAAGAAGTTCAACGGAATTACAAGCAAACATAATATAAAGTTTTTCAATGTAAAAGAATATATAGCTTTGGTAGGAATTTATATCAAAAGAGGAACTTGCTAAGTTTATCATTTTGAAAAATAAAACTCCCGGGTTTCCAGTCAAATTTAGAATAAGATTATAGCAACTCTAGTTTACCATATCATATCTCACAACAACTTAGACTTGGATCATGCAATGTGCTACTCACAACTCTGAGGTCGCGGATAATGTTTGGCCTTCCAACTTAAAACTTGAGAGAGTACTTAACTATGATCCAATATATAAGAGATATAAAACAGAGCAACTATTCATCATTTCAACATAGAGAACTATGCAGTCTTACCTAGCATATTAAAAATCTAACCTACATTTTTGTTCTTTTTATATTTTGCAAATTTTTATTTTGTTTTCAAGTTTATAAATGCAGTATGAAAGGAAGATGCAATGTGAAAAGGGAAATGATACAAATCACCTTAGTTGAGGGAGAGCCATCTCCCCCAAGCTTGTTTTTTGCTCATGGTGATGCGGACATCATTCCTTCGGATATACACCACAATCCTCCATTGGTCATTCAA
Organism: Oryza punctata; assembly: GCA_000573905.2. Taxonomy (NCBI): domain Eukaryota; kingdom Viridiplantae; phylum Streptophyta; class Magnoliopsida; order Poales; family Poaceae; genus Oryza; species Oryza punctata. The sequence continues at coordinate 18,596,944 of CM002493.2, read as the reverse complement.
GGTCCAATCACAAGAGCTCGCGCACGACAATTGAATTTAGAGGTGAGCTCGTTCCTAAGTTCTTCTTTATATGATTTTGAGAATAGATTGCTACCTAATGATTATAGTATGATTAGGAACAATGGAGAGGACAAGGAAACACTTAGAGAAGGACTTAGAGTCGTGGAGGATCAGCGAGGACATTCAAGTCAAGGTGGAGGCTCAAACCAAGTCGACATCCGTTTCGGAGTCCAGGACCAGCCTGCACTAAAACAAGCGCCCAGGTTGCATACGTGCTCGGATTGGGGCGTTCTTTATATGGATGGAAAGATAAGAAGATAACCTTTCTAATGGTTCTAGTCCCATGTCCAAATTCATTACGAGTCATCGGGAATTGACCGAACAATTTGACATTCAGAATCTGTTCCGGCGCTGCGGTGCCGTATTTGGGCCTTTGGGCCGTGTATCGTGTTGGAGCCCATTAGGGTTGCGCCAAGGGGTGCTTGCACAACCCAAAACTCCATATATCAAAAGCCACTACCATCTTTAGTTTTTGGGTTTTGCTCAGATTAATCTGTCATGAACAGTTTCGCCGCTAGATCGGTTTGTAAGACCCCAACTTGTGAGTTTAATCATTCATCTGCAATTTTGGTTGCAATCTTTTTTTTGTTCTTCTTTGTGTTCTTTGATTCACAAGTAGGGATTAGCCTTCTTGGCGAGGTAAACCGGGTTTTGGTTCGGTTGATAACCAGAGGAGACATGGTGCTGCGATTGCGGGGTTCGGGAACGTGCTCGTTCAAGAAGCCAGATCGATTTGTGTCGCGACTCCACCAGATCGTTGATTCTCAGAACCTTTCGGAAGATCGGGAACCCTTGTCCACATCACATGGTTCAGGATAGGGATTGAACCCCTGGTGGCGAAAGTAGTCTTGCCAGTCAGCCTACTGTTGTTGCATCATGTTGTTGAAATTTGCGATTTGTGCATCAAAATTCTGCTGCCACTCCTGTGTTTGCACGATGTGTTGTTCCACCATGTGATGGATATCGCCGGCCTGCAGCTCAGGTTTGCCCATTCTCCGAGTGAGTTCACCCAGATCTCCTTGAGAGGAGATAGAGCGACGCAATCGGGTGAATGGAGGAACGCGAGTATCCCTAGTGTATGTCGTGAGGCGCTTACCACCGGCTATCACTGGCGCTCTGCCAAGACGAACCTCTAGCCTCCTGTTGAGGAACTTGGGTCCAATCACGGGCATCCTCAGATTGGGACCCAATCTGCTTCATACATCTGCATTGGCGGTGAAGAGGATGATGCCTCTTGAGGTGCCTCTCTTGCCATACTTTGTGTCACCCTGCGTGGAACATTTGCACCAGATTCCTGTACCGACTGGAGAGGAATGGTTAGCACTCGGCAATTATACAAATAAAACCCCAGGTTAGGTAACAAGATTTCATTTGTATAGCCGAGGAAGAAAAATACAAGCGAATCATCCTAGCCATGTTTGAGTGTATGGCCATGCACCAAATATGCTTCATTAGCATATGAACAGGGTGTGGGAATGTAAGAAATTTGAGCATCCATCACTACCCCAACTTCATAAGCTACACGAGAAATTAATGAAGTGCACTCAATTACACCAGTCAGCTTGAAATTTTCTAAACATTGACGGATCATGCATTGAACAGGTGAAATTTTAATTTTCTTATCAATGGCATACACGAGAATCAATTCATCTTCCCGAACAATCCTAACATTGCCTCTAGGGAACAGAGTCAAGCCAAGACATTTATGCATAAGCCTCAAAGTAGGATTATGGATATCATTAGTTCTAGGTTTTCTATAGAATGGTTCATCCGAAATACTTTGCCAAAATTTGTGCTTGTCAAAGTTAGAAGTTGACTTCCTAAAATTGATTTTTCATGTTTTATCAAAGCCTAAAATAAGACTTTATTCCTTCCAAGAAAGGTGGAATTCCTTACAGAAAAACCAAAAATAAATGCCATCATTTACCTCTAGTAGAGTGCATAAGAATTGCAAGGTAAGCATCCGAGAACTCGGCTCATCTACACATGCAAACTTATCCCATCCTATAGGTTGCCACACATTATGGAAATCAACATCCATACCTATCTTCTGTAGAAGGTTCGGGTCGTACGCTCGTGTGTGAGAAAACGTCCGGTCCTTAAGCATGTGGTAGGCTTGCATCTCACGTTGCCCACGAGGTCAAGGTCACAGTCAACCTGGAGCTCCGGTGTAGTGTTCACTTCCTCGAAGGATGCATCGACGGAGGAAAGCGTGCTCTGTTCGTTATTGTGACGGCTTGACCTTGAGCTTGATCCTCTCTTGAATATGCCCGAAATCCGTTTCTTCATGGCTGCAACAAATGAGAAAGAGCACAAGACAAACTCAAGCGGGGGTTAAGCTAGTGAAACAACATCGATTCTACCCGCCAGTTGGTCTTGCACCAAACTAAAGCAATTTGCAAATGCTAAAAATCAAATCAAAATGCAGGAAACAACTTTGAGACAAACACTACAAACCTTGAAATGAATTTTGAGAGCAAGAGAGCTTATGAGAGGGAGTGGAAGATGTGTTGAATTGGGGTGGACTCCTCTCTCCCGGCAATCCTCTATTTATAAAGGGCCCTAATGGCTACATTTGAATTGTGGGGCCCACTAGCTGTTGCTCCAAAAAGGTGCAGAGAGAGCAGCCACTTCCCTGGGCCGGCCGACCTATGGGATCGGTCGACCCCTGGTGGGTCCCACTGGCTCCAAATATAGCCGTTGGAATCCAATGGCTAGTTGGAAGGGAACCACGTGGAAATTGGCCGAAATTTATTTTGCTTAAAAATTCATTTTATAAAGTTGTTGTCTCAAAAAGTATTCCCCCTTTATTTCAAATTTTTTATTATTTTATACAGGAGGGTTGGTTATTATTGAAATTACCATTGTTACCTCCTTGGTAGAAAGGGCGAGCCTCGTTCCACCTTTGACCTCTATTGATGGCTATTAACTTCCAAATTTACACCGTCAATACTGCATAAATCTAAATAGGTGAACCATCCAACATACTCGTAGGGCTTAATTCTAACAATTTCCACAAGTGTTGGTGTATATTCGTACACAAATGAATTATGGACGAAAACCATCCGCCACGCGACAAAATACACCTCTGGACAATCAGGACGCGATTACACGGATTGGAGGGCCCATATATCAATCAAAACCACCTAGGATTGAGCCCAACCATAGTACATCATATTGGGGTCCCACCAGGTAGCCTCCCTGCCAAAGGGGAGGCTGGGAGGAGGCCTAGAAGTTCGGCTGAACTCCCACTTCAGCATAACCGACATCGGCACCGTTCGCCATCAACTTCCACGTGGATGACCCATATGGTGTCCTAATGATGGTGGAGGGGTAGTTGGGATAATTCCAACTACCACAACCGTCATATGGAGGCTAATTAAGGAGCTCAAGTGCTTCATTTTAAGACACACCAAGTTAGAGCTAAATTGTTGTTGGTATTTCTTACGATCACAGATAAATCCGCAAGCGCACGGAATACCACTGTAGCACATCACCTTCGGGTGACCCCAAAAGGATATCGAACTCATGGAAGATGTATAATTTACCTAAGGCTAAGACTATCCAAGGACAACAACTATTGGTAGGTTAGCTAGGCTAGAGAGGACTTTCTATGTGTTTCAATTATCCAAGCTATGCTGAAGGTAAATTCCAATCTATTGCTTCAGGCACCGACCCCTGCTGGTCTGCTAGCGTGGTTCTGGCCATAGCTCTATGTGTACCCGAATGTGGAGGATTACTAGGACGGGATTCAGAGCTATCACCATCTATCGTCTACCTCTGTCAAATCGATGGATACACAATAAATAAAGGTTATCTCGAACCTAAACACCACGCCTAAGTCATTAATTACTACTCTAATACTTGCGCATGAACTTCCTTCTTTGTCCGGAGTCCAAGTACTAGAGCACTTAGTACGAATATTAAACAAAGAACCCACAAAGATGGAAATCTACCTCACTTAGACTAAATAATTAAATAACATAAGAAAGGATCTTGATTGCTTTCTTTATAGAAGAAGTTTCTCCGAATCCGGAGCAGAGTGTACCGACAACTTCGGTACTCCACCAGAATTCCTCCTAGAAAATTACATCCGACGAGGTAGAAGTCAGAGGGAGTGCCAAACTTTTGGGCACTCCTCTAGAGCTTCCCCTCACTCTCTACCTATTTTGTAATGTATACAAGATACAATAGAGCCTCTTGTAATTCAGTTAAAAGAGTTGTGTGTAAAAAGTGACTTGTGCTCCTCCTTAATAGCCTCCAAATGACGGTTTTGGCAGTTGAAAATGTTGGAAACACCCCTTCACCGTCATTGGGTAGTCATCAAGAGTGTATACGTGGAAGCAGATCACGATTGGGCTCAGTGGCGATTTGGCCGAACTGGGAGTTCGGCCGAACTTCGGGGCTGCCTCCCGGCCTCCTCTTTGGCTGGGGGGTCCCTTAATGGGCCCCAACAACTTGTACTATGGTTGGGCTCAATTCTAAGTGGTTTTCATTGACATATGGGCCCTCCAATGCGTGGAATCGCACCCTGATTCTCCGGAGGTGTATTTTGTCGCATGACGTGTATTTTCTCCTTAAAATACCAGCATACACATATTTCACCAACACTAGTGGAAATGTTTAGTAATAATCCCTAACACTAAATTGGATACCATATTTTATTTCATTATATGCAGGCATTGACGGTCAGATGTTATGATTTAACGACCGTCAACAAGACCCCCACACTTAACCTTTGCTCCTCCTATATAATCATGACTTGCTTACTAATAATCATGCAAACAAATTGTTCAAAGCCATATCTATACTTGTGAGTTCTTTATAGTGTCTACCATGTGATCCTAGGCAATTGAGAAATGGAACAATCTTAACTCAAGTCACCCTAACTTTTCATGAAGAACAACTTGTGGTTTTTCAAGTAACACAAAATTATAACTTTGCTTTGCTCCTCAATTGATTCTCTCGATCACTCAAGGTGTATGATTCCTCATAAAGGCATATGATTGTGCCTTTTCTTTTCCTACCATCTAATAAGGCTTACGTGGAGCTTAGGGTAAGGAAAAGAGTAAAGCATTACTTGCATCACATATATTGCGAAGTCAAACAATGGATCCACGGAAATACAAGACATACCAACTTGATCAAGGCTTACACCTGAGTGGATATATGGTGGATAGTTGGCACTCCAGTTTTGACGCTCTCTTTTATGCTTTATTTTGGGACAAGCTATTTTTGGCATGATTGATCTTAGAGTGGTTGCCTCTCTTTTTGCATGAGAATGCATTCTCTCTATGGTAAAGTGCTTTGAGAGATATTTGGATCATCTCTTTTGGGATAAGCACTTGCATTTGTATAGTTGTCTCTCTCTCTCTTTTTTTGAAAGCTTTTCTGAGAGGCCTTTTGGTGGAGTGTTTATTTTGTGGATGGATGGGATGAAATGGAATGGAATGCTAACCTCTAGTGTAGATGTTAAGCATAGGTGGGTGCAATGTGGCTTTTAATCAAGCAAGCATGAAAAGTACTTCACTAGGGTCACAAAACTTGACAACGCTCAATGTAATAACAAGCAGCGTATGTAGCAAGCTAATCATGAATGATCAACCTATGGCTCTAGTGGGAATAAAAATATCAATGAGGAGTTCAACATCGTTATATATATATATATATATACACATTTGTATATATTATATATTTCTTTTTATAAAATTCCCAAGTGTGCAACATGAAGAGCAGGATTTCTATCATCAGACTATATCTCATTCATCAATTACCTAGATAGGATGAGGTCCCTATTGGATATATCACCACAAGCAACAAGTAATGAGCTAAGAATAATAGGCATGCATGTTATTTTAAGGGAGACCATAAACTCTAATTGTGCCATCCCTAGGTTGAGTTTAATTACCTTTGATATTTTTAGAATTGATCAAATTAAACTCAAGATAGAGCGTATGTCCGAAGGGAAAAATTGTGCAAACCTGCGCTCTGTATAAAATAGAGGACGATCCATGGTAGAGGTGGTTCAGCTGAACGGGATGTTTGGCTGACCCCTCATTTGGTCTAAGTGCATCAATTTTCCCTTGTGTGGTTTGTCATGGCTCATCACTTCTAGGTGATCTTGCTTTGGTTGCGGCGTTGACGCGCAAGATCACCCCCGCACTTGTCTTTGTAGCTGGGATGCTTTATTGGACACAAAAAGAAAGATAAAGACAAGAGTGAAGCAAAAAGGACTCACTTGGTTGGAAGACCAAGGAGCCAACTTTATTTTATTTTATTTTATCATTTTTTTTTCATGGCAACAATGTAGGTGATGGGTAACTTAGCAGGGTGGAGATATGAGGCTAGGATGCACAAGGTGTTTGGGATTCTTACCAGATATGTCTCACAAAGCTGAGATTTGAATTGAATGCAACAAAGTTTTGTATTTGTTCTGCTTGGTTCCCTGTGCATCTCTTTTCACATAGACCAAGGGGCGTGCTATGAGTGTTGTAGTTATTGTGCATTGCTTCTTGGTGTCATTTTATTCCTTGCAATAGGTTAGTGGACAACAAATACCCGAGGGATTATAAAGAATTGAAAAGATTTTATCGTCTTCAAGATTAGTTGTTCACATCCACACTAAAGAGGTTGGATTCAAAACTTAAGAAGCGTGCATCCCACAAGTTTTTCATCTTGTTATTGTTTTAATAAAAGACACACTTATTTTATTATTGAAAACAATTTTGTTTTTTTTCAAATTTTTATTGTTCACCAAGTCTCCATTTAAGCAAAACTCATACAGGGTTAAGCTAAAAATTGTACGAACATAATAAAAGAGCATTTAATAGTATACTCACCGTGCACCTTGACAGGTGATATGTTCTTCCTTTACATGTTAGCAATTTATTGATTTGTTTCCCGAGCCCTAACTTACCTCTAGTGTGAATTGAGCGTGAGGACTTACCCATCAATTTGAAAACTTTCCTACAAGGGTTGGTCCACAAAAGATATATATTTAATGTCCATGAAAGTACTAGCTCCAATGGTTCATTAATCGAATTCGACACCATGTCTAATTTGATTAAAGTAGACTATTTTAACCTAAGCACCATGCTTAATTCAAAAAGCCTATGGATGTCTTGTGAAAACACCCAAACTAGAGCATACGAAAATAGACAAGGGAAATATAACCATGTATGATCAAGCCACACTCAAATAGAGATAAGTATGAGTAAAAGAAATGGCGAACCCCTTTCTTTTGCAAGATAGGACAACACCAACTTTAAACCAAGATGGCCTTAGTTGATGGAACTCGTCATGACAAGCTCATCGACCCCCCCTCCCCCCACACTTGGACTTTTGTGTCCCAAGACATCAAAAACTAAGTGTGTGATGTTCGAGTCTCCTATAGAGTATGTTCCAACACCAAGGATCATCCAAGTTTACAGTTGATGTAGTAACCGTGTTCTTAGGCATCTCATGACCCTCATTCTTAATCTTAACCTGAAATGGTTAGCGACCAAGGATACCTGAAGGTGCATACTATCCTATAAATTGGTTCTTGCTTTTATTAGAACGGAAATTTACCATGATAATCCGGGCTATCTCCCAGCAGTGCTTTTCATGGTCATAAGCTCGAACACGGAGACATCACACTGGAAGATTAGTGCCACAAACAAATACGAGATTTGCAGTATCTATGATAAACATAAGTGTCCACAACCACCCTTCTAAACATGTTAGAAATGAGGACCATAAGGAGGTTGTGGTCCTTGCACAAGGAAGCGGCACTACTCGGACAAGACTGGGGATTCCTTATGTGAGCATGAATCCTGGTGATATTTGAAAGATAAGTTTTCATGCTTATTAGTGGAAGGTTCTCTCTTGTCCTCTAGAGTTGATGTCTCAATCTTGTCCATGTCCTGAAGGTTCTCCTTCCCAAGAGATGCATTGTGCAAGATCCGGGTTGTTTCAACGATCGTCATGCCTCCCTTCTTAGGCACTATATGGGCAGGGCTAACCCACTCACTATATGGCACGGGATAGATAATCCCGGCATGTAGGAGTTTCAAGACTTCCTTTTTGACGACCTCCCTCATTGCATTATTTAGCCTTCTCTAAGGTTCCCTAGATGAAGTGCAAGACGGGTCTAAGGGAATGTGATGAGTGCAAAGGTTCGGATTGATGCCTTTTAAGTCTTGGAGGGAATAGCCAAAGGCAGTACGATGCTTTTCTAAAACAGTGATAAGTCGGGTCGTCTCCTTCTCAAAGTTTGTCACTTATAATGGCTGGAGATTCCGTATCACTATTCAGAAAGGCATAGCATAGCCCTGAAGGTAAGGGCTTTAGCTCAATTGGGGTTCGTGATGGCTGATTCGCTTTTGGTAGATCAATCGTTTCTCCATATTCATCTCCCCTTCATTGATTTCATTGATGGATTCATCGAGAGTGGACTATGGGGAAATGGCCAACACTTCCTTAATTGGCTCGGGAATAGCAAGAGGCTTCGTCAAAGAATTGGTTGATTGCAACACACGGATGGAGATGGCGATTCTTCCTGTTTTTAGGTTGGGGACACCGGTTTCGGGCACATCTATGAGTTTCTCTATGGGATGGTCTATGAGTATGTCGAAATCAGAGATTTTGAACACATGGAAATCTAACATGGCCTCAACGCTATTGTGCCATGTGGGCACTCCAGAGATAAGCCCTAAACCTTCAGTCGTAGAGTTTGTGGAAATTCGGAAAGTTTTGGCGGTTGGTTCCAACGGTCTATCCCCTAAGCAATCAAATGCAAAGGTTGTGGACATAACATTGGCACCAACGGAGGGTTATACAGAGTACGGACCAAATTCCCTCCAATGAGACACGTAACGGTTGAGGAGGGCCAGCAGATCTATATTGCTTCAAAGGAGAGCTCTCCTTCCCTTGACCATTCGTTACTCATGAAGGTGGTTAAAAATTCTTCATCGTCTCTTTAAGCATAGCTTTATAGAGAGGTTCATTAGAATTGACCTTCGTCAGGGGTGTCTTCTCGCAGGAATAATTCGAGGTGTTCCCTTAAACTTTGAAAATATTCCTCCTCGAATTGGAATCGAATTTCCGGAGGATGAATTTCTTCTTCCTCCGGCTATTGCGACTGGAATGAGGATTCAGAAGTTGAGTCGGGTTCTGACTCCACGTGCAGGGGTTCCTCATGGATAATCTCAACCTCCGGGATGGCTTCGCTTCAGCAGAAAGAATCGCTCTCTGAGATGAGATCTAGGAGTTCTCTTCTTTCGGCAGTTGTCTTGTGTGCGAACGATCCTCCGGCGGAAATATCGAGATTTGTGGCAGACTACTTGTCTAACCCGTACCGAAAATGTTGTCACAACACATGGTCGGGTAAAGACAAGTGTAGGCCAAACTGAGTTAATAGTGAGAACCTGGCCCAGGCTGCACTGAGAGATTCCTTCTCGTTCTGTCGGAAGGAAAGGATGTCTAATTGAAGATTAATTACACGGATCGACGGAAAGAAAGCAAGGGAGAATTTGCACTTTAGCTGCTCCCATTCACCATGAAATTTCTTGACAGATAGAGTGTACCATTGCTTCTCGTTATCTCTAAGAGAAAAAAGAAACAATTTTCACTTTAAAGTAACATGTGTCATGCCGCATGAGCACACTAGCTCAAACTCCCAAAGATGGTGGAATGGGTTTTCACTAATACTACCAGAGAAGATTTGCTCTCGAATCATTCCTATAAAGCTAGGCCTTATTTCGTAGCCATTCGAAAGGATTGGTTTTGAAGAACCGGATGGCTTAGAAAGATCAGCCCGAGGAGCAAAAATTTTTTGAATTGTGGGTTCTCCATCAAGGAAAGGAATAAAAGAAGAAGAAATAAAAATAAAGATGCGAGGATGACCTTGACTCGGATAAATTAGCAACCGTTCCCTGGCAACGGTACCAAAAATGCTTGTTGGTATTTCTTGCGACCACAAATAAATCCGCAAGCACACGGAATACCACTGTAGCACTTTACCTTCGGGTAACCCCAAAAGGATGTCCAACTCAGGGAACGTGTGTAATCTACCTAAGGCTATGACTATCCAAGGACAACAACTATTGGTAGGCTAGCTAGGCTAGAAAGGATATTCTATGTGTTTTGATTATCCAAGCTAAGCTGAAGGTAAATTACTACTTGTTGCTTCGGGCACTGACCCCTGTTAGTCTGCTAGCGTGGTTCCGGCTATAGCTCTATGATGTACCCAAACACGGAGGATTACAAGGACGGGATTCAGGGCTATCACCACCTGCCATCTTCCTCTGACACATCCATGGGATATACAACAAACAAAGGTAATCTCTAACGTAGACACCACACCTAAGTTATTAGTTACTACTCTAACACTTGCGCTGGAACTTCCCTCTTTATCCGGAGTCCTAGTACCAGAGCACTTAGTACGACTACTAAACAATGAACCCGCAAAGATGAAAATCTATCTCACTTCGACTAAGTAATTAAATAACATAAGAAAGGATCCCGAATGCTTACTTTATGGAAGAAGTTTCTCCGAACCTGGAGCAGAGTGTACCGACAACTCCGGTACTCCTCCAGAATTCCTCCAACAAAGCTACATCCGCAAAGGTAGAAGTCGGAGAGAGCGCCAAACTTCCGGGCACTCCTCTAGAGCTTCCCCTGACTCTCTACCTATTTTCTAATGTATAAAAGATGCAATAGAGCCTCTTGTAATTCAACTCAAAGAGTTGTATGTTGAAAGTGACTTGTGCTCCTCCTTTATAGCCCCCAAATGACGGTTTTGGTAGTTGGAAATGTTAGAAACTCCCTTCCACCATCATTGGGGAGTCATGAAGAGCGTACACGTGGAAGCATATCACGATTGGGCTCAGTGGTGGGTCGGCCGAACTTCTGGGCCACCTCCCAGCCTCCCCTTTGGCTAGAAGGTTGCTTAATGGGCCCCCAACAACTTGTACTATGGTTGGGCTCAATTCTAAGTGGTTTTGATTGACATATGGGCCCTCCAATGCGTGTAATTGCATCTTGATTATCCGGAGGTGTATTTTGTCACACGACAGGTGTATTTTCTTCTTAAAGTACCTGCATCCACATATTTCACCAACACTAGTGGAAATGTTTAGTAATAATCCCTACCACTAAGTTGGATACCATATTTTATTTCATTATATGCTGGCATTGACAGTCAAATGATATGATTTAAGGACCGTCAAAAATTATAAGAGGTTCTTTGTATTCTTATATATACTTAGAATAGGGAGAGAGTGAGGGAGAAATATCGAAGGAATCCCGGAGTTGTCAGTATCTTCCTCTTCTTCCTTTTGTAACTTGTCAATTACTTTGATATAATTGTGTTGATGCAAAAAAACACACACTGGCCTAAGAGATTTGCTTTACTCTAGTGTAGGACCAACTTTCGGGTTCAATGGCGTGCCAGTTGATTTGATCTTGCAATCAACAAGACGAAACATGCAAATATTATTAGTAAATGATAGTCGATTGGCTAGAAAGCCGATGTTGTATCGCAATGTAACCTAGTCGATGCAATGTGAGGTGAATCGGCTGTTAGGATAGCATATTCTATGGTCCATTTGGTCCATTGGATGAAGGATTATAAAGGAAAAACCCAATTTTTTCCCAAATCCCTACCCAACTACCATTCTCTCCTCTTTGACTCTCACGTCTCTCCCTCCTAGCACGCCGCCCCCAGCCAACCTGCCTCTCGCGTGGTGTCCCCAGCTGTCACTGCCCCGAGCTAGTGCTACCTCTTCGCCGTCGTCCCCGGCTGGCGTTGCCTCTTCGCCACTGCACCCGGATGACGCCGCCTCGTCACAGCGCTCGTCCTTAACCACTGTCGTCTCCTCACGGTTCACCACCCTCGGCAGGCATCGCCTCCTCATAGTGCGCTACTCCTAACCGACACCGTCTCTTCGTCACTGCCACTGGCCAGCGCCGCCTTGTCACCATCGTCCTCAGCTGTAGGCAACATGTCACCGCCCCCAACCGTCACCTCGTCGTGGCGCGCCGCCTCCAGTCATCACAATAGGTGCCCTGCAGTTGTTGCCCATTCGGGTGGCGTAGGGCCCCGCTTACCCACTGGGTCCCCTGCGGGGGCAGGGCGGGGGGAAATGCGGGGAGCGGGGATGGGGGTATTCCTGTCCATGCCGGCCCCACCCCGCCCCACTGCCACCCCTAGCGTTGAGGGATGCTACTGTTTCTGATATGTGGGGTGGTGATGGATGTGGGCTGACGCGATAGTGACAGTATGGTTAAAATTACTTAATCAGACGGTCGACAGTGCATATAGGCTCTAATCCAGTGGCTTAGCTTTTGTTAATGACGTGGCTTAACCAAATGATAGCTAGTTGGCATACTTATATAGGATTTATAGATAAGTGAACCCTAAACTTGGTCCATCGGCTGTAGAGATTATCATTGTATAATCTATAAATCAATGTTACTTTAGAAATTAGCAATTGGGATAGATTGGAGTTAGTCTAGACAGTATAAATTGCCTAGATCCAAAGTTACATGAAATAATGATTATATATGTTCATGTCATAGCCGATGTCCAAATTTAAGCATGTATCAGTTATAGCTCTAATACTTCCTTAAACTAAGATGTCATCTTACGATAAATATATTAAAATAATATCATTTGCTTTGACAACAAGTTTAATATATTTAGATAATTGAAATCTTAATATAAGGGGCAAATACAGTATGTTAAACAAGATATAAATCTATGTAACACAACTATATCAGGTAAGATCGACTGAAACCAAGGTTCTATCCTTATTAATGACCATAAAGCAGGCTAGAGATTATGATTCTAAACATGACTTAGTAGATAAAACTTATAATGATGTAGCACTAAGTATAAAAAGAAGCATAATATCTAAACAATCAAGCCTATGATCATCTTTCGGGATAGTAGATACATTATATAATCTAAGTCAACAAGTCAATCTAGTCGTTATCGATAAAACCCTAGATAGAGATCGGCCGATGCAAGTAGAAATATTGTCAATCTAGATTCTTATTGACGATGAAATTTGGTAAGCCTAGAAGTCATCATCGGCCTAGAGTGAGTATCGGCTTCAGAGTCCTGGAATCGGCCGATGGAAGCTATCAATCGCCAATAGTCGGATTCTTACCAAATTCTGTTAAGAAGATTAATCTATTTAAGGTAGCTTATCCAAAAGAGACCGAGTTCAAGGAGGATGCGGCATGACAGTTTATCTATTAATTAGGAAGAGTCTGTTAGTTTCCTTTTATCTTTAGGAAAGTGTGTTTAGTGTCCGATAAGGACTTTATGTTTTTCATTTTATCTTTAGGAAAGTTTGAGTCGTGTCCAATATAGACTAGTATCTACCCATGGGTATAAATATGTACATCGGGGTCCATATAAATTATCTCTCGATCAATACAACTTCGACGCATCACCACCCTCTTTCTAAGGTTTTTACTTATCAACCGGCAGAATTTGGCACCTGACGCGGGGCTGCATCGACTTTCGATCTCTGATGAAGTGGTAAGCCCTACGTTTCGTTGGGCCCTGGTGAATATATCAGCTACATTAGTGTTGTTCTAGGCTGCATCGCTTCGACCTCTTGGATCGCTCTGGTTCAGTTGATATATTTACCCGATATCTCAATTCTGTTTTAATTGCATTGTGTTTAGAGACGTATCGGTTTAGTTGGGACTGTCTCGGTTAGGTCTGATCTTCTACTTAGCCGATATATCTCTACAATCACAATGTCGTTTTAAATAGATTTGTTATATCCATCACATTAGACAGATTTATCGGCTCATTAAGTATTAGATTATCATATACAATTTGTGCTGCATCGGTTAGGTTCGACCTACTAGATTGTCGTTGATAATATAAATCTTGTTAAGCCGATAGGTTCATGCTAATGTTTTATTAAAGTGCTAGCCGATGAGTTATCATAAACGTTATATAATCTAGATTGACAATGTTTTCTACTTGCATCGGCCGATCTCGATCTATGGTTTTGTTGATATCGGCTAGATTACTTTGTTGGATTAAATTATATAATGTATCAACCACCCTAAAAATTAGTCAAAGGCTTCATTATCTAGATATTATGTTTCTTTTCATACTTAGTGGTGCATCAGTTAAGTTTGATCTACAAAGTCAGTGCTTAGAACCATAATCTCTAGCCTGCTTCTTAGATTGCCAATAAGGGTTTCATCGAGGTTTCAGCCGATGAGTTATCTGAACGTTGCATCGGCTTACAAGGATTACTTACAAGTTGGTTTTAGCCGATCACAACAAAGGTTTCGCTGTTTATCTAATCGTTTGGATTTAATGACATCGGATCTCCAGCTGATGTATGCTTTAACCTTCGGATCAGTGCTTATTCAATCTTTCATTACTAGCCGATTGGTTGCTACTGGATTATATTATTGCTATATTACATTATGATCAGCCGACTATCTTTATGTCATTATTTACTCAAGTATCAAGATCTATATTGGATATCGGCTGGTATCGGCATCAGCTGGAATTACTACATCGGCTTGTCAGCCGATCAGCTCTTTGATATTCAATTTATTTATATTGTTAGTTGCAGGATCAAACTGACTAGCACGCCCGCATCTCATCATTATTTTGGACCTGCACTGGAGCTAGCATATCTCCCAGGCCGGTGTGTATTTTTTGCATCAACAATTATACAATGTATATGATAACTCGGTGATTTGCAAAAACAAGATTAGAGTGTCATAAGATGTAAGCACTAATCCCGATAATGCAAACCACCATAACAAGTTTTACCTCTTTGTCGAAGATCGAAACTGATGCAGCTCGACTCGAAAGCAAGAACTCGTCGAAGCAAAGTAACAAAAAGGTTGGCGATGCACCGAGATTGAATTGAACTGATGTTAATTATGTAGAAGTCCTCGGGCTTATATTTACACCCGAATACACAAACTTGTCCATAATGGACACGACTCATATTTTCCTAATACATCTCTAATCAACAAACAAATCCCTTAGGTGGACTCTTACCAAAAATATCTCTAAGAAAATCATAGAAAAATCGTAATTAATAGATATAATTGCCTATCTCGGACTCTATTCTCGCCCTGCAATGTCATTGAATTCCTTTCTCTGAATCTGGCATCAATCACACAACCGATCTTGCCACCATCGGTTGTATCGGCTAACCATATCAAACTCCATATGAGCAGATACAAACCTTCAGCCGATGCGCACTCTGTTTCCGATAATTCCGTATATCTTCAAATCCACTTCGGATTGGATCACCATTCTGATTCATATGCTTACCAAATTCTATTGCCAACACATGCCCCCCAATTCCGAAGTATTATATAATGCAACAGAATTATCTCGTCAATCCCACAAATATCTAGGGTTATCCTCCTCGACCGTTACGCACCTACTTTTATAAATACCAACCGCTTTTCCAGAAAATTTCACGGCGTTAACTCTGCCTTCACCGCTCAAACGGAAAAATTTTCCCCACCAACCCCAATGACTTCCTTGACCTTTCCGGTGACTCATATTGCAACTCCGCTTACCGGCGACAATCTCCCTTGTTTCCATGATGACGATTCCGTTGAGCTCACCAAGTGCACCACCCGCCGAATTTCCTGAGGCAAACTTTTTCCCCTCAACTTTTGCCATTGGCTCCACCTTATTTCTACTTTGATCCCGCTTTCTTTCTTTCTATCTTTGATTTTGATTTCGTTCCCTCTTTATCTGTAGCATCTTTCACACCAAATAGCCATCTCAAGCGTAAAGGAACCAAACCACTTCTTCCTGGGTCCGATAGGTGATACAGATCCTACCACCTTTATCAACGCAGAAACCGACAGGATCCCCTTTAGGCAAACCAACCCAAGTCTAGCCCATTGGACACTACCTTCAGATCTTCGCCATCTCAAGTCGATGGATGGATAGATTGGCATAAAAGAATGGCTGCAAGAAAACAAGACCATTGGGATAAGATGGGAATAGCCCAATGCCTATCACTCTCAGTAGCCAATATGAAGAAAGATGAACCAATGATATCGTTTGCTGCCTACTTTTGGTCTGACACCCTCAACGCCTTTATGTTCAATCATGGGCGCTCTCCGTGATATCATCATGATCACTGGTTTAGATATCACGACATCGGCCAACCTCATTAGCCTGAAAACCAAATGTACCTACATATTCAAAACTAAAAATATTGGAGACTAGTCAGGCTTTATTTCTGACAACATGGGGACAGGTCCAGTATCAGCCAAGGAACATGCTGCTTTTCTCCTCATGTGACTAGACAAATTCTTGTTATGTGGCTCTACTTGTGGTCCAACAGCAAACTAGCAACACTTACCCGAAGCCATAATAGTAAAGAAACACTTCCCTCTGGACAAATATCTCCTTGGTTCAGTATATCAGATTTTGACCAGTCATTGGCTAAAATCATTATGGTACGTGCAACTCTGGTTAAACTTGTATACTTTGAAAGCAGTCCACAAACCAGCACTCCATGAAGCCAAATTTCCATCTCTAGCCAATCAAGAAGATAATGATCATGAGTTAGTCTCAACCCGCCGATGCATGTCCTTTGGAGAGGTAGCCTCCAGTTATACTGGCTCAGGCCCATCGGCTGAAATTTCCAAATTTGGTTTGGAAACTTTTATGATGGATTTCCGGGGGACAGCAAAATCTGATTTGCTTATGAGTCCTTCTCTGAATACGAACTACCAGCCGATTTTAGGTTAGCTGAGATCAATGATGAGAGATTTGAGAAACACAGAGAGGTCCTAGCTTCAGCTATCTCTCCTTGCATCCTCCTCATAGGCATCTCTAATGGCAGATATGTGCAGACATCGTATGAGTTTTACCATCCAATGATTGCTGCTCGTCAACTTGGCATGGGTCAACTTCCAATCGGCCGATACTTCTCTGACAAGATTCAACCTAGAGGAGAAATTGCATCAGCTTTAATCACGGACAAGCTCTCAAACATTCCTGGACCCCCTCTCGGCAACATTGATAGATTCAACATAATCTTGATGAGAAGTGTTGGCGATATGCCATGAGGCCCTTCGACCAAGACTGCCGAAACCAGCTGGGCGATAGGGATCCGAACTCTAGGCGCCCAAGGCTCTTGAGGCGAAGCCCTGTGGCGAAGACATCAGGGTGAAAGAGGCAATGGGCGAAGAGTCACACTGGGCTCCCATCGGCCTGGGCGAAGGCCGCACGACGAAGGCACGCGCCGAAGGAGGGTGACTTCGCCAAGATGGACCTGACTCAAGGGGGTCCAGTGGGCCGGCCCAATCACCCCGGGCCATGGACTAAGGAGCCAGTAGCCACCAAACGGCCATTGAGGGCCCATACGCCTTAATTACATTGAATACCCATGTAAGGGCCCCTTTTCGAGGGTGACCATGAAAATTCCCTTGTCATAGCCCCAAAACCCTAAAAGGAGGATCTGTAATGGGGTTATAAATAGCCACCTTGGGCCATGTAAAGGGGGATCCCGAATTTAATACGAAATTTATTACACTTTACTTTCCCAACAACCGTTGAGTATCCACGTCCTTTGACGTATGCAGTTGTCGTTTCGACAACAGCTGGCACCGACCGTGGGGACCTCAGAGCGAAACCACTGAGAGCTAATGCCACCGAAAAAGGTCTCAAAAGAGAGGGTAGCGAACCCAAAGGAGAGCGTAGCGGAAGAGGCGATGGCCACCGATGACGGCGCGGAGCCTTAGGCACCTGCCGAAGTGGCGGCTGCGCCGCCTGCTTCGGCGCCTGCGCCTCAACCGCTAACTTTGGCCCCGACCACTTCGGCGGAGCAGGTTCCTTCGGCAACTCAGCCGGCTTCGGCTACATTCGCCACCGTGCAAGTCGGCCCCGGCATCGACGCGCAAGCCGAAGCAAACATGGAGGCCATGTGGCAGAACATGGCACAACTCCAGGACATGCTTCGACAAATGCAGGAGCAGCAGCAGACGTACGAAGTGGCACGGCAAGCCAAGATCGCTCCGGCCCCCATCCTCCAGTATTCGGCAGGCTACATCCCTCCTCAAGCCTATCAGCAAGCGCCGGTACAAGTCCCTCCGCCACATATCGCGCAAGGACCAGCGCGTTTCCTCAGCCAGCCTTCGGCCGCAGCAGTGCACTCACTCCCTGGCGAGCGGCCGCAAATTCGGGCGCCCATGATCCAAGCACACTCTTCGCCGCCTGGTCAAATGTCACAAGCGATGGCGGAGGGGGTCTCGGCACTGCAGGCAGAGCTTCAAGCTTTCCTTCAACAGCTCAACCAACCCCACGTCTCAAGCACAACCCCTTCGGCCCGGCCGGAGGGGAGCTCCGGCCAAGGCGCTTCAGGGTGGCCGCCGTCGAACCAACCTCGCCGGGGGCTTCGCCCTGGGGTCAGGGGCAACAGTTCGACTTCTACAACACCATCCAAGCGCCACCGTTCGGAGGTGGGCCACCGAACACCGCAGCCCAACCGCACCCCCAGGCCATCACCAGCCCAACCTCCCTTCGCCACGCCATATCCGCAGTCGGGCGGGCCCTCGCTGCAGGGCGCCATGGGCAAGGCCGGGGGCGAAAAGGGGCTGTCACTGAGCGGGGGGATCAAAGGCCGTCCGATCCCACCTCAGTTCAAATTCCCACCCGTTCCGTGGTACTCGGGTGAAACAGACCCAAAAGAGTTCCTTTCAATCTATGAGTCCGTGATCGAAGCCGCTCATGGCGACGAAAACACCAAGGCGAAGGTAATCCATCTCGCTCTAGACGGCATAGCCCGTTCTTGGTACTTCAATTTACCATCCAATAGCATTTACTAATGGGAGCAATTGCGCGATGTTTTCATCCTTAACTTTCGAGGCACCTACGAGGAGCCAAAGACGCAACAGCATTTGCTCGGCATTCGCCAGAGGCCGGGCGAATCGATACGGGAGTACATGCGCCGCTTTTCGCTGGCACGGTGCCAAGTTCAAGATATAACGGAAGCATCCGTTATCAACGCCGCTTCGGCCGGGCTGCTCGAGGGCGAACTCACAAGAAAGATCGCTAACAAGGAGCCGCAAACTCTCGAGCACCTGCCTCGCATCATTGATGGGTACGCGCGGGGCGAAGAGGACTCCAAGCGAAGGCAGGCGATTCAAGCTAAGTACGACAAGGCCTTCATCGCCGCGGCCCAGGCCCAGATACAAGCGCAGGTCATCGAACCGGCTCCCCCCGCCGTTCGCCAGCCCCAGCCGGCGAACCAGGGGCAGCCTCCCCGACAAGGCCAAGCTCCCGTGACATGGAGGAAATTCAGAACCGACCGAACCGGCAAGGCGGTGATGGCTGTCGAAGAGGTGCAGGCCCTCCGCAAGGAATTTGATGCCCAGCAGGGCGGCAGCCATCAGCAGCCTGTTCGCAAGAAGGTCAGGAAAGATCTCTATTGCGCCTATCATGGGCGGTCTTCGCACACCACCGAGCAGTGCCGAAACATCCGTCAGCGAAACAACACCCACGAACCAAGGTCGCATCAGGGCGCCGCTGCCGAAGCGCCTCGCGAAGTGGCCCGCGAACAGTCGCCTCCAGCCGAACAGCACCAAGACGTGCAACGCCGAATTATCCAAGTAATCACAAGAGCTGATCCACCAGTCCAGCCGTCGAAGCGGCAGAAGAAGCTGCAGCTGCGAACGGTGCATAACATCACCGCCACGGGCGAAGGGGTCCCAAAGTACTTGGGGCAGCAAATCTCTTTCGGGCCAGAAGACACCGAGGGAGTGCTGTTTCCGCACCAAGACCCCCTGGTAATTTCGGCTGAGGTACCCGGTTTTGAAGTCCGGCGGATTCTGGTCGATGGAGGTAGCTCAGCCGATGTCATCTTCGCCGAGGCATACGCCAAGATCGGGCTACCAGTTTCGGCCCTCACTCAAGCGCCAGCCTCGCTTCGCGGCTTCAGCGGTGAGGCGGTTCAAGTTCTCGGCCAGGCGCGGGTGAAAGTTGCTTTCGGCACGGGCGAGGGTAGACGCGCAGAGCAGATACTGTTTGACGTCGTCGACATCCCGTACAGCTACAACGCCATCTTCGGCCGTGCAACCCTGAACAAGTTTGAAGCCATCTCCCACCACAACTACCTCAAGCTCAAGATGCCAGGTCCGGCAGGGGTGATTGTTGTCAAAGGGCTTCAACCGTCTGTTGCGCCGAAAGGCGACTTGGCCGTGATCAGCAGGGTGGTAAACAGTGTGGAAGCCGAACCGCGGGTTAACCGCGTGCCGAAGCTAGCTCCTCATGGCAAGGTGGTCAAGGTGCAAGTAAGCGAGGCGGATCCAGCGAAGTTTGTCCGGCTGGGGGCTGATATAGGCGAAGAGGAAGCTAGGAAAATCCTAGAAGTACTCAAGAAAAACATTGACATCTTCGCCTGGAGCCCCAACGAAGTGGGCGGCGTTTCGCCTGACCTCATCATGCATCGCCTGGCTGTCAAGCTGGACGCTAGACCAAGAAAGCAAAAGCTGCGCAAGATGTCCGCTGATCGCCAGGGGACAGCGAAAGCTGAAGTTCAAAAACTTCTCAAGGCCGGGGTGATCAAGGAGATCGACCACCCGGAGTGGCTAGCGAACCTGGTCCTGGTGAAGAAGTCGAACGGCAAGTGGCGCATGTGCATCGATTTCACGGACCTCAACAAGGTTTGCCCGAAGGATGACTTTCCCTTGCCACGGATCGAACAGCTGGTTGATTCGACGGCTGGCTGCGAGCTCATGAGCTTCTTGGATGCCTACTCCGGCTACCACCAGATCCACATGAATCCGAATGACATCGCCAAGACCGCCTTCATCACAACATTCGGCACTTTCTGCCACCTCAGGATGCCTTTCGGCCTGAGTAACATCGGTGCAACGTTCGCCAGGCTGGTGTACAAGGTGTTTCGCAAGCAGCTGGGGCGAAACGTGGAGGCATATGTCGACGACATCGTCGTAAAGAGCCGCAAGGCTTTCGACCATGTGTCCGATTTACAAGAGACCTTCGACAACTTGCACGTGGCGGGTATGAAACTAAACCCGGAGAAGTGTGTTTTTGGCGTTCGTGCTGGCAAGTTGTTGGGTTTCCTTGTTTCTGAGAGGGGTATCGAAGCGAACCCCGAGAAAATTGATGTCATTCAGCAAATGAGGCCACCGTCGAGCGTACGCGAAGTACAAAAGCTCGCAGGCCGAATTGTGGCACTCAGTCGTTTTCTCTCAAAAGCAGCCGAAAGGGGCCTGCCATTTTTCAAAACCCTCCGGGGCGCAGGAAAGTTAGCTGGACCCCCGAATGCCAGGCTGCATTCGAAGAGCTAAAGCAATACTTGCAAAGCCCACCCGCCCTGGTCAGCCCAACACCAGGAAGCGAAATGCTGTTATACCTAGCAGCTTCGCCAGTGGCAGTCAGTGCGGCCCTAGTTCAAGAGACAGAATCAGGGCAGAAACCAGATTACTTCATCTTCGAAGCCCTGCTGGGGGCGAAGACAAGGTACATCGAGATGGAAAAGCTTGCTTACGCCCTGGTGATGGCTTCGTGCAAGCTAAAGCACTACTTCCAGGCCCACAAAATCACAGTGCCTTCGCAATACCCCCTGGGCGAAGTACTTCGGGGTAAGGAAATCTCTGGCAGACTTAGCAAGTGGGCAGCGGAGTTATCTCCCTTCGGCCTGCATTTCGTGGCGCGCACCGCCATCAAATCCCAAGTCCTGGCCGATTTCGTGGTCGAATGGACACCGGCGTCCGCTCCCGAACCGCAGCCCGTCGAACAGCCTTGGACAATGCACTCTGATGGCTCGTGGTCGCACAAGGGGGCGGGCGCCGCGGCCGTGCTCTTTTCGCCGGGGGGCGTGCCGATTCGGTATGCCGCAAGGCTGCAGTTCGACACAACCAACAACACGGCGGAGTACGAAGCGGTGTTGCTTGGTTTAAGAAAGGCGAAAACACTAGGGGTTCGGCGCCTGCTCATCCGAACAGACTCCAAACTAGTGGCCTGTCATGTTGACAAATCTTTCGAAGCAAAAGATGAAGGAATGAAAAGATATTTGGAGGCCGTTCGGTCGATGGAAAAGTGCTTCGCCGGGATAACGGTCGAACACTTGCCCAGAGGGCAGAATGAGGAGGCAGATGCCTTGGCGAAATCTGCCGCCTGCGGGGGGCCACATTCGCCAGGCATCTTTTTTGAGATCCTGTATGCACCAAGTGTGCCAGAGGAAATCAAGGATGTCATGGTCATAGACCAGGAAAACCCGGGCGAAGACCCAGAGGACTGGCGAACACCGTTCGTGAACTACCTCAAAGACGGCTGGCTTCCAGATGACGAAGCGGAGGCGAAACGCCTGCAAATCAGGGCCAGGCAGTACAAGCTGGTTTCAGGGCAGTTGTATCGCTCTGGAATACTCCAACCCCTGCTTCGCTGCGTTTCCTTCGCCGAGGGTGAAGAGATGGTGAAGGAAATACACCAGGGGCTCTGCGGGGCACATCAAGCTGCAAGAACAGTCGCCTCCAAGGTGTTTCGCCAAGGAGTCTATTGGCCCACGGTGCTGAAAGTTGCATCGCGCAAGCCAAAAAGTGCGAAAGCTGCCAGCGACATGGCCGAAGCCAGACCGCACCGCAATATGAGCTGCAGCCGATCGCACAAGTTTGGCCCTTCGCCAGGTGGGGGCTGGACATCATCGGCCAATTCCTGGTAGCGCGAAATGGGTACAAGTTTGCAATCGTGGCCATTGAGTACTTTTCGCGCTGGATCGAGGCCGAACCACTCGGCACGATCACTTCGGCGGCTGTACAGAAGTTTGTTTGGAAAAACATCATTTGCCGTTTCGGGGTTCCAAGAGAATTCATCACGGACAATGGCAAGCAGTTCGACTCTGAAAAGTTCACAGAAATGTGCGAAGGGCTAAACCTGGAAATCAGGTTCGCATCGGTCGCGCACCCACAATCGAATGGGGCGGCCGAACGCGCAAATGGCAAGATCTTGGAGGCACTCGAGAAAAGGCTAGAGGGGGCAGCGAAAGGCAGATGGCCAGACGAAATGCTGTCTGTCCTTTGGGCCCTCCGAACAACTCCCACGAGGCCAACCAAGTTTAGCCCGTTCATGCTCCTCTACAGAGACGAGGCGATGACCCCAACAAAGCTAGGGGCTAACTCACCAAGGGTGATGTTCTCTGGGGGCGAAGATGGGCGCGAAGTGTCACTTGAACTCCTAGAGGGGGTACGGGTCGAAGCACTGGAGCACATGCGAAATTATGCCGCGGGCACTTCGGCAACCTACAACAAGAAGGTTCGCCCAAACAGAGCTCGTGCCAGGCCAACTCGTCTTAAAGAAAAAGGCGAACCCAGCAGCGGTTGGAAAGCTTGAGTCAAAATGGGAGGGGCCATATCTCATCAAACGCAAGTCAAGGACCGGCTCTTTTCGCCTAGCAACACTGGAGGGCGAAGAGTTCGATCACTCGTGGAACACTGCTTCACATAAGCGTTTCTATGTCTAGAGATGGTGGCACCCTGTTCGCCAACATGTAAAAATGTACATACTGCTATGTAGCTCTTTCGGCATCCGCCGTTTTGTAAGCCGTTCGGCACAAAAATACAAAAAAAAAGGAGAAAATGGAAAAAAGAAAAAAACTGGACGTAGGGCTATTATCCACTCTGGAGGCCCGGACCAGTATAAAATTTATGTGTCTTTCGCCTTTTTTACGTGTGTGCATGATAATTCGTGGAAAAACCCCAAGGCAAACGCCTGATCAGCGAAAGCACCAGGGGGGCGAAACGAATCAGCCGAAGCATCGCTCGCCGAACGTTGAAACCGCGACAGCTTATTTCGGGCAAACCCTGAACACCGTTACAATCGATCTACACAAAATCGCGCCACTAACGCAAAGTACCAAAGATCGACAAAGGAAGTCGAAAGCTGAAAAGTCAACGTGCCTATTTCGCCAATACACACAAAGGGGCCAACACATCACGACCCAACGAAAGCGCAAAGTGTGATAATGCAGAAAATGGCGAAAAGGAAACAAAAGCACACCTTTATTAAACTTTGAAAATACACTCAACAGCACACGTTGTGTAGCACGATACAGGCGAAACGGTTTAGACGTTCGCTTACAAGTAAATTACATCTTCGCCCCCAAAACAACTACTAAAGGAGTGATCCGGCGAACATGGTTCGTCATCACTACTGATATTGTAAACTACCCTAAGAGGAGAGGGGGGCGAAACTACAGTAAGGGCGTAGCGCCGTTGGGCGATCGCCTCCTGCCGATCGGTCCGCCAATGGTTTCGCCAGAAACGGGCCATGCCCTCCAGGCGCGCCACATGGACACGATCGTAGTCCTCTAGCGTTCGCCCAGGACGGTTTCGCATCCAGTTGGCAACGTTCACAACTTTGTAGTTGTGGCCGTTGATTGTCATCTCGCGATAGACAGGCTGAAGTAGGTAGCGAACCTTCGGCAAATTTTTCGCTGCAACGAACTTCTCGTTCCTGCTTCGCCAATCCCCAAGAGGGGGCCGAACGCAAAGCTTTCGGCATCGACCCTGCAAAAGATGGGGAAGTCATGCAAGCGCACGTGGGAAGAGAAAGTTGGGGCGAACAAACTGGGCGAAAGGACCACGCAAACATCTCAAACATATTTCGCGCATTTCAAAATGGAAAATGACACATATGGCGAAAGTAGTCATATATTTCAAGCGATTTGATATCTTAAAACAAGGTAGGCCTTGGCCAAATTTACACAAAATTACAAAGAGACGGGCGGTGGGCCTCACACCTCTGGGTGGTCTTCGGCTCCACCTCCGCCCCCTCCCGCGGGATCTTCGCCCTGGTCCGCCGCCTCCGTCTTCGCCAATTGTTCAAGCAGGCGGGCCTTGGCTGCAGAGCGGCCGTCCTTCTGCCAAAACTGTCTTCGCCAGGCGCGGAGAGCAGGCGATATGTCTTGGGCGCTAACTTCTCAGTCCCCCTTCGCAAACTCGGGGAACTGGGCGACGTGCTCGCACCCATGCTGTTGAAGCAGTCCTAGGGCGAAAGCCGCCGACACGCGTGCACAGCAATCGCCGTACGCCGTGGCGCAGTCGGAAACTGCGCAGCCAGCCTCTTGGTTCCAATCACAGAACTCAAGGGCGGAGGCGTTTTCACTGGGGACACCGCGCGCCTTCGCCCCCATGTCCGTGAGAGCAAGGCGAAGGGTGCGGCAGGACGTCTTCGCCGCCTCGGTCGTCCGGGATGCCTCCCGGGCAAGGCGTTTGGCCTTCGCCTCCGCCCTGCTCAGCTCTTGGCGAAGGGCTTCCATCTGGGGCTCTGTCGTGTCGTAGTACAATGTAAGAGCAGCAGAATGCCCCCGCTCCTTCGCCAACTCGACCGTGAGGCGATCAATCTCGGCCTTCGCTTCACTGCCCTTATCGAGCTCGGCCTGAAGGCGCTTATTCTCCGCCTTCGCCTCCCGGAGGGACCGGACGAGCCCCTCCATCTCCAGGCCTTTTCGGCCTAGCTCGTCATCCTTCGCCCGGAGCCGGTTCCTCAAGCCATCCAGGCGTGCCCGCATTGTTCGTTCGGTAGAACAATGGGCCGTAAGAAGCTGGTGAACAAGAAAGGGCGAAACGTAAGCCAAGTGTCGAAAGCAAAAAAAAGAGAGAGGGGGGGTTACGAAAACGACTTACCCTCACGGCCAGGCTCTTTACGGCGGAACACCCCTCGTCGAACTCGTTTAGCTCGGCGAAGAGGCTGGGGCCGCCAACCGGTGAAACAATCTTGCTCACCCCCTCCACGAAGGGAATGAGCTCCGCCCGGGTTTCAAGGTCCCTAGGGGCGAAGCGGGGCGGCCCCGGAGAGTACTCGGAGCCGGACCCCTCTGCCGTCTTCTTGCCCTTGTCGAGGACGAGCGGCGAAACCGGCTGGCGGACCGGGCTGTTGAAAATTCGGGTAGCCGCCTTCACCACCCGTTCGGCTGAGGCCGAAGCCCCAACCCCGCCAGTCGCCCCGAGGGATGTCGAGGCTCCCTGGCTTCGCCCCGCAGGCGAAGTAGGAGTCCCATCGGACGACTCCTCGTCACCAAACGCGTTGGCGATGGCGACAACCCTCTTTTCTGAAGGGCTTTCTTCGCGGCGCTGCCCTTCGCCGCCCTAGCCGCAGCGATAGCGACTAAGGCCTGGGCGCCTTCCACGTCCTTCCGGCGAAGGAGCGAAGAGGCTGATTCTGCCCCGGTTTCGACGCGCTCCGGGCTAGGAGTTGGCGTGTAGCCACGCGTCGCGGAGCGGCTATCACCCGTTTCATCTTCGGCCTCTTCGGCCACGAAGTCAGCCCCCACCGCCTCCTCCTTTTTGGCGTCGTCCTCGTCGTCGGCGTCGGAGTCCGCCGTAACGGGGGCCTTCTGCTTGCGGGGGGCGAACTTCACCTGCCCCCGTGGGCGCTTCCGGGATGGGCCGGCTTCGCCATCGGCCTTAAAGGGCTTCGCCCTTGGGGGGAGCTCACCAGTGTAAACACGGTTCGTCCGGCCAGCCGTCAGCAGCTGGCTGTATTCAGTGACCGACACGTCGCCGATAAGCCGTCTGGCTTCGGTGTCGGCCTGGGCTAACGTCAACACTGGAAAACGGCGAAGCACTATGTTAGAGCCGAACAAGAAATACAGTGCGAAAAAGCAGGGCAAAGAAACAACAGAAATAAAAACCTACCGTTCGCCCCGGTGGGTAGAATGAGCTTGGACAGGCCGTCGACCGTTTCACCCTGGTCGAATTCAACCTGCCATGCCTACGAAAGCGGACATATCCGCAGCATGCAGAATTCCTCGACTAAGTCCCGGCAACTTAGCCAGGAACACACCCTGCGTAGCAGGGCGAAGCGCGACTCCAGGGTGTCGGTGACGGCAACCCTTGGCTTCCGCATCGGTGAAATGGCACGGCGTCGCCAGCACAGGGCCCTCGCCACGTCGGAACCCGCCTCGAACGGGATGGAGTGGTAAAACCACTTCGCCATCCAGTGGCGGTCCCACTTCGACATTGCGGCGTTGACCGGCCACAAGTCGGCTCGTTCGGGGCGAACATTGAAGTTCACGCTCCCGAACACTGTCTTCTGGGTCCCGGTGGGGGTGATCACAGTCTTCGTGTTGACAGCGGCGGAGAAAATGACGCCGAAGAGGTCGGCGCTGGGCTCGAACCCCGCGGTCCGGCACGCCCAGTCGAATATGGTGATACGCACCAGGGCCGAAGGGCTCAGCTGGGGCAGTTCGACCTGGAAGAGGCGGAGGATTTCCGGCAACAGAATGTTGCATGGAAAGCGGAGGCCGGCTTCAAAAAAGACGGCGAACACCACCGTCTGGTGTTCGCCAGGCTGCGGCACTTCGGCTTCTCCGGGGGCGAACGCCTGCCCCTCCGCCACCAGGCCGGCGTCGATCATCCTGGCCAACTCATCATCGCTGATGAGCGAAGCCCCTAGGAAGGTCGTGGTGTCTTCGTCGATTTGGCCGAGGTAAGGGCCGGTCGCAGTAACTGGGTTCGGCTTGCGGGGAGCCATGGCGAAACACGAGGGTGTGGGCGAAAGATGTCGATTAGGCGAAGCAGTTCGTTCAAAGTTAGCCGTGGGCAGGTGGGAAGGAAAATGACCGCGGTGAAAATGAGAGGAGTGGCGACGGTGAAAACGGGAGGTGAGAATATATAACCCACCAAATGAGGCTTCGCCTTCCCGTCCAATCAGGAACGGCCACGTGTCGCAAGGGGGTGAAATGGAAAAATCCCATGGACCAGGCCGTGCAGTAACGAGCTCCCAGAGGAAAAGGCCCATCACCATTCGCCACGGCCCCATGGCCTATTACTGTTCGTTACGGCCCAACAGAACAATATGGTCCACTTCGCTGTTCATAGTAGGCGAAGGCCCAACGTTGTCCATATTAGCACCAGTCAAAAATAACAACACAAATGCTCGCGGAGGGCGAAGGCTATACATCAAAATCCTTTTTCGCATGTCGTAAAATTTTTGCAGGACCCAAGGAGATAGGTTTCGGCAGGAGCATCGGTCGAAAGGGGGCGCCTCATACCATACCACATGGTTTGCACGGTCTCGGCCGAAGCTCCTATCTCACCCTTGCCCGTGAGGGGCTTGTTGGCGATATGCCATGAGGCCCTTCGACCAAGACTGCCGAAACCAGCTAGGCGACAGGGACCTGAACTCTAGGCGCCCAAGGCTCTTGAGGCGAAGCCCAGTGGCGAATACATCAGGGCGAAAGAGGTAATGGGCGAAGAGTCACACTGGGCTCCCATCAGCCTGGGCGAAGGCCGCACAGCGAAGGCACGCGCCGAAGGAGGGTGACTTCGCCAAGATGGACCTGACTTAAGGGGGTCTAGTGGGCCAGCCCAATCGCCCCGGCGCATGGACTAAGGAGCCAGTAGCCACCAAACGGCCATTGAGGGCCCATACGCCTTAATTACATTGAATACCCATGTAAGGGCCCCTTTTTGAGGGTGACCATGTAAATTCCCTTGTAATAGCCCCAAAACCCTAAAGGGGGATCTATAATGGGGTTATAAATAGCCACCTTGGGCTATGTAAAGGGGATCCCGAATTTAATACGAAATTTATTACACTTTACTTTCCCAACAACCGTTGAGTATCCACGTCCTTCGACGTATGCAGTTGTCGTTTCGACAATAAGAAGCATTCTCTTTGATAGATGGTGGTCTGAATGGAAAATGCACATCTTCCACTTATCGAATCAAACATACTTGACAAAGATATTACCTGATTTAATCCCTCAAGTAAGTTACCTTCTCTAACACTTTTCATCATACTTTAATGCCAACAATCCTCCGATGCTTGTAAATTCCTACTATACTTCCAGGTAGTTGATTCACCTCCCCCTCGTATTAGCCGAAGTGGCCAGCCGACGGAATATGCTGCTGCAAAGCTCCCAAATGGCTGTGGCATAGCCCGTTCATTATCGGCTACAAGGCTCCAAAGGTGGCCTCTCTACTTCATGGCCAAGTCAGAGAGCCGATACCTTCTGGTGGAAAACGCAAGAGGACCAAACAAGCTACCATCAAACCTTCAATCTCTCAGAAGAAACCCCCAAGAAATCAAAAACATCAACATATAAAGTTACACCCTTAGATCCAGATGTTGAGGAATATCTTAAAGGAATTGAGATGGATGAAGCAACTGCTCAAATGAATAAGAGGCTGCAATTGAACTCCCTCAAGCTGATTCTCCTCCAGCCCATCCATCTAGCCCAGCAAAAATTCCAAGTCCTCCAAAGCGACACCCTCGTAAAACACAAGTACTTACTCCTTTCCTTATAACTTGATCACGATTTATATTTAAAACTAATAAAGAACTCCTTTTCAGCCGAAGAAGTTAGTCAAAAAGAAACAACCAACTCCACCTCCATCGGTATTCCTAAAAACCTTTCTTGTTTTAAATTTTGTTGGCAGTATGCCATGAGGCCCTTCGACCAAGCCTGCCGAAACCAGCCAAGCAGCAAGGATCCGAAGTCTAGGTACCCAAGACCCTTCAGGGCGAAGCTCCGTGGCGAAGACATCAGGGCGAAAGGGGCGATGGGTGAAGAGTTACATCGGGTCCCTACCGGTCTGGGCGAAGGCTGCATGGTGAAGGCATACACCGAAGGAGGATGACTTCGCCAGGGCGAACCCGATCCAAGGAGATCCAGTGGGCCGGCCCAGTCGCCCCGGCCCATGGTCCAATGGGCCAGTAGTCGCCAGGCGGCCCATTGCGGGCCCATACACCTTAATTACATTGAATACCCATGTAAGGGCCCCTTTATAAGGGTGACCATGTAAATTCCCCTGTAATAGCCATAAACCCTAATAGGGGGATCTGTGATGGGGTTATAAATAGCTGCCTAGGGCCATGTAAAAGGGGGATCCCAATGTTCAATACAAAATTTATTACACTTTACTTTCCCAACAACTGTTGAGTATCCACGTCCTTCGACGTATGCAGTTGTCGTTTCGACAACAGCTGGCGCCGACCGTGGGGACCTCCGAGCGAAACCACTGAGAGCTAATGCCACCGAAGAAGGTCTCAAAGAAGAGGGTTGCTAACCCAAAGGAGAGCTTAGCAGAAGAGGTGATGGCCGCCGATGTGGGGGTGGAACCTTCTACACCCACCGAAGTGGGGGCGGTGCCATCGGCTTCGGCGCCCACGCCGCAGCAACCACCTTCGGCCCCTGCCACTTCGGTGGGGCAGGCGCCGAAGGTCCCTTCGGCAGCTCAACCGGCTTCGACCATGCCTACTGTTGCACAAACCGACCCCAACCTCGACGCGCAGGCTGAAGCAGGCATGGAGGCCATGCGGCAGAACATGGCGCGACTCCAAGACATGCTTCGCCAGATGCAAGAGCAGCAACAAGCGTACGAAACAGCACGGCAAGCCAAGGTTGCTCTGTCTCCTATCCTGCAGTTTTCGGTAGGCCACATCCCGTCTCAAGCCTACCAGCAAGCGCCGGCACAAGCCCCTCCGTCACAAGCCGTTCAAAGACCGGCGTACCTCCACGGCCAGCCTTCGGCCGCAACAGCGCACCCACTTCCTGGGGTGCGGCCGCAGGTTCAACCGACTGTGGTCCAGGTGCACTCTTCACCACCCGGGCGAATGTCGAAGGCGATGGCGGAGGGGGCTTTGGACCTGCAGGCGCAGCTCCAAGCTTTCCTCCAGCAGCTAAGTCAACCCCACATCATCTTGAGTACAACCCCTTCGGCCCAGCCGGAGGGGAGCTCCGGCCAAGGCGCTTCAGGGTGGCTGCCGTCGACCAACCTAGGCTGGGGGCTTCGCCCTGGGGTCAGGGGCAGCAGTTCGACTTCTACAACACCACTCAAGCACCGTTGTTCGGAATCGGGCCACCGAACGTTGCAGCCCAGCCGCACGCGTAGGCTATGACGTCGCCCTTCGCCACGCCGTACCCACAGCCAAGCGGGCCCTCGCTGTAGGGCGTCGTGGGTAAGGCCGGGGTGAAAAGGGGCTGCCACTAAGCAGGGGAATCAAAAATCATCCAATCCCACCTCAGTTCAAATTCCCACCCGTTCCGCGGTACTCAGGCGAAACAGACCCAAAAGAGTTTCTCTCTATCTACGAGTCCGCGATCGAAGCCGCCCACGGCGACGAAAATACCAAGGCGAAGGTAATTCATCTCGCTCTTGACGGCATTGCCCATTCTTGGTATTTCAATCTACCATCTAATAGCATATACTCATGGGAGCAACTGCGCGATGTTTTTATCCTTAACTTTCGAGGCACCTATGAGGAGCCGAAGACGCAGCAGCATTTGCTCGGTATTCGCCAGAGGCCGGACGAATCAATACGGGAGTACATGCGCCGCTTCTCGCAAGCCCGATGCCAAGTTCAAGACATAACGGAAGCATCCGTCATCAATGCTGCTTCGGCCAGGCTGCTCGAGGGCGAACTCACAAGAAAGATCGCCAACAAGGAGCCGCAAACTCTTGAGCACCTGCTCCGCATCATCGATGGGTACGCAAGAGGCGAAGAAGACACCAAGCGAAGGCAGGCGATTCAAACCGAATACGACAAAGCCTCCATCGCCGCTGCTTAGGTCCAGGTGCAAGCGCAGGTCACCGAGCCAGCTCCCCCCGCTGTTCGCCAGCCCCAGTTGGCAAACCAGGGGCAACCGCCAAGACAAGGCCAAGCTCCCATGACTTGGAGGAAATTCAGGACCGATCGAATAGGCAAGGCGGTGATGGCTGTCGAAGAAGTACAAGCCCTTCGAAAGGAGTTCGACGCCCAGCAGGACGGCAGCCACCAGCAGCCTGTTCGCAGGAAGATCAGAAAAGATCTCTACTACGCATATCATGGGCGATCCTCGCACACAACCGATCAGTGCCGCAACATTCGTCACCGAAGCGGCACCCAAGAGCCAAGGTCGAAACAAGCTGCCGCGGTCGAAACGCCTCGCGAAACGGCCCGAGAGCGGTCACCACCAGCCGAACAGCACCAAGACACGCAACGCAGAATCATCCAAGTGATCACAAGGGCTGATCCACCGGTCCAGCCGTCGAAGCGGCAAAGAAAATTGCAGATGCGAACGGTGCATAACATCACTGCTACAGGCGAAGGGGTCCCGAAGTACCTGAATCAGCAAATCTCTTTCGGCCCGGAGGATGCCGAAGGAGTGCTGTTCCCACATCAAGACCCCCTGGTGGTTTTAGCCGAAGTGGCCGGCTGCGAAGTTCGGTGAGTTCTGGTCGATGGAGGTAGCTCGGTTGATGTCATCTTCGCCGAGGCATACACCAGGATTGGGTTGCCGACTTCGACCCTCACTCAAGCGCCGGCTTCGCTTCGCGGCTTCGGTGGGGAGGTGGTCCAAGTTCTCGGCCAAGCATGGTTGATGGTTTCCTTCGGCACGGGCGAAAACAGGCGCGAAGAGCAGATTCTGTTCGACGTAGTCGACATCCCATATAGCTACAACGCCATCTTCGGCCGTGCAGCCCTGAACAAGTTTGAAGCCATCTCCCACCACAACTACCTCAAGCTCACGATGCCCGGTCCGGCAGGGGTGATTGTCGTCAAGGGGCTTCAACCCCCAGTCACGCCAAAAGGCGACGTGGCCATGATCGACAGGGCAGTGCACAATGTGGAAGCCGAACCACGTGTCAATCGCGTGCCGAAGCCCCAAGGCATGATAAAGTTTCTGTGTCGTTCGCCTTTTTTACTTCTGTGCATGATAATTCGTGGAAAAACCCCAAGGCAAACGCCTGATCAGTGAAAACGCCAGGGGGGCGAAACGAATCGGCCGAAGCATCGCTCACCGAACGTTGAAACCACGACAGCTTGTTTCGGGAGATAAAAGAAAAACCCGAACACCGTTATGGCCGATCTACACAAAATCTCATCCGCAGCCTCTTCGGCCGCAAACTCGGCCTCCACCTCGTCCTCCTCTTCGGCGTCGCCCTCGTCTTCGACGTCGGATTCCGCGGAAGTAGGAGCCTTTTGCTTGCGGGGGGCAAATTTCACTTGCCCCCGTAGACGCTTCCGGGACGGGCCGGCTTCGCCATCGGCCTTGAAGGGCTTCGCCCTTGGGGGGAGTTCACCGGTGTAAACCCGGTTCGCCCGGCCAGCTGCTTGCCGAGTCAGCAACTGGCTATATTCGGTGACCGACACGTCGCCGATAAGCCTACGGGCTTCGGTGTCGGCCTGGGCTAACGACAACACTGGAAAAATAATGGATGTGTAAGGGGCCGAATAAGAACAATAGAGCGAAAAGAAAGACAAGCAATACAAACAAAAACCTACCGTTCACCCCGGTAGGTAAAACGAGTTTCGGCAGGCCGTTGACCTCCTCGTCTTGGTCAACCTCAACCTGCCATGCCTGTGAAAGGGGACATATCCGCAGCATGCAGAATTCTTCGACTAAATCCCGGCAACTTAGCCGGGAGCACACCTTGCGAAGCAGGGCGAACCGCGCCTCCAGGGCGCCGGTGACAGCAACCCTCGGCTTCCGGGCCGGTGAAATCGCACGGCGACGCCAGCAAAGGGCCCTCGCGGCTTCGAATCCCGCCTCGAAGGGGATGGAGTGGTAAAACCACTTCGCCATCCAATGGCGGTCCCACTTCGACATTGCGGCATTGACCGGCCACAAGTCGGCGCGTTCGGGGCGAACATTGAAGTTCATACTCCCGAACACGGTCTTCCGAGTCCCGGCAGGGGTAACCACCGTCTTCGAGTTGACGGCGGCCAAAAAGATGATGCCGAAGAGGTCGGCGCTGGGCTCGAACCCAGCAGTCCGGCACGCCCAGTCGAAGATGGCGATACGGACTAGAGCCGAAGGGCTCAGCTGGGGCAGCTCCACCTGGAAGAGTCGAAGAATTTCCGGCAACAATATGTTGCACGGAAAGCGGAGGCCGGCCTCGAAGAAAACGGCGAACACCACCGTCTGGTGTTCGCCAGGATGCGGAACCTCGGCATCCCTGGGGGCGAACACCTGCCCCTTCGCCACCAGGCCCGCGTCAACCAGCTTCGCCAATTCATCTTCGTCGATGAGCGAAGTCCCTAAAAAATCCGTGGTGTCTTCATCGATCCGGCCGGGATCAGGGCCGGTGGCAGCAACTGGGTTCGGCTTGCGGGGAGCCATGGCGAAGCAGGTGAGAATGGGCGAAAGGTGTTGGCTAGTCGAAGCAGTTCGTTCAAAGTCAGCCGTGAGCAGGAGATGGAGGAGAGAATGACCGCGGTGAAAATGAAAGGGGTAGCGACGGTGAAAACGGGAGGTGAGAATATATAGCCTACCAAACGACGCTTCGCCTTCCCATCCAATCAGGAATGACCACGTGTCGCGGGGTAGGCGAAACGGTAAAATCCCATGGACCAGGCCGTGCAGTAGCAGGCTCCCAAAGGAAAGGCCCATCACTACTCCCTATGGCCCAATGGCCCAACACTGTTCGCTACGGTCCAACAGAACAATACGGGCCACTTCGCCATCCATAGAAGGCGAAAGCCCAACACTGTTCACAATAAAGGCCGGTCAAAAATAGAAAAATAATAACATAGCTACTCACGGTGGGCGAACGCTATACATAAGAATCGTTTTTCGCAAATACGCATATCACAAATTTTTTGCAGGGCCCAGAAAGACAGGTTTCGGTAGGAGCATCGGTCGAAAGGGGGCGCCTCATACCATACTACATGGTTTGCACGGTCTCGGCCGAAGCTCCTATCTCATCCTTGCCCGTGAGGGGCTTGTTGGCAGTATGCCATGAGGCCCTTCGACCAAGCCTGCCGAAACCAGCCAAGCAGCAAGGATCCGAACTCTTGGTGCCCAAGACCCTTCAGGGTGAAGCTCTGTGGCGAAGACATCAGGGTGAAAGGGGCGATGGGCGAAGAGTTACACCGGGTCCCTGCCGGTCTGGGCGAAGGCTGCATGGTGAAGGCATGCACCTAAGGAGGATGACTTCGCCAGGGCGAACCCGATCCAAGGAGATCGAGTGGGCCGGCCCAGTCGCCCCGGCCCATGGTCCAATGGGCTAGTAGTCGCCAGGCAGCCCATTGCGGGCCCATACACCTTAATTACATTGAATACCCATGTAAGGGCCCCTTTATGAGGGTGACCATGTAAATTCCCCTATAATAGCCCTAAACCCTAATAGGGGGATCTGTGATGGGGTTATAAATAGCTGCCTAGGGCCATGTAAAAGAGGATCCCAATTTTCAATACAAAATTTATTACACTTTACTTTCCCAACAACTGTTGAGTATCCACGTCCTTCGACGTATGCAGTTGTCGTTTCGACAACAAATTTTAACCTTTTATCGGCCAACAATAAAATTTATTTTTTATATCCTCTGATTGTAGCTTTCTCGAGCTCCATCTCCTTCTCAACCTCAACGGTCTAGTAAATATACACCATCAGCTCAAGGAAGCCATCATGAAGAAGCTACCATGATTCCAACTCCTCAGGTCCCTGTAAGTATACATCCAAATTCCTATATATCGGCTAACCCGACCCCGTCATTCATAATTTCTCTATTTGTCTGTAGGCTTTAGCCAATATGTTTTCTTTTGACATAAGGTAGTTCCTAGCTGAGGAGAAAGAAGACACAACAAGTAAGGCAAAATCTCCAGTATCTGAAAACTTGAAGACAAGGCTAGCTGATATAGCTGATCGGTTGGGAGCTTCACTAGATGTCTTAGTTGCAGACTATGGATCGATCAGGGCGAGGTTCCAAGAGATTCAAGACCAGATCCCTGATGAACATATTGATATGATATCCTAGTCAGTTTTTCGTGAACAACATTGATTCAAGCTTGAGAGAGCCAGACAAAGGATAGTTGATCGGTTGGAACACACATCACTTGAAGCCACCATACAAACCAGCCGATAGCAAGTCAATGATAAAAAAGCAAAATTAGATGAACTAGAAGCTGACTCAGGTTCAACTCAGCAAAATATTGACAAACTGAAGAAGAAACAAGTTGATCTGTTGGCACAACTTAATGAGTCTAGATCTGAGATAGCCTCCGAGGAACAAAAGTTAGCCGATCTACCAAAGGCCATTGAAGCTCAGAAATCAAAACTCAAATCGTCTATTAAGCATCTATCTTCTCTTAACATATCTCTCAAGCCAATCCCAGGAACAGATGTTGCTGATACCCAACCAATAGATGAAGCAAAGCAAATACGTCAATAGGCAATATCGGCTATCCAAAAATACTTGGACTAATGTAATATGCTTAGTGTGAAAGACAAAAACTCTTCATATTTTTGTGGTAAAATATATCTGTATCGGCCATCGAGCCGATTTGGTCTTACTTTGAAAATTTATTTTTTTTAAATCCCGAAATTTATCCTTCATGCCCCCAAGTTTGTAGTAGGGAACAACATGCTGCAAACTTAGAAAATTTCTAAGGGCGATAATTAATATCGGCCACATATAGGCGATGCATTCAACATCGTCTATCAACCACATTCGGCACAATCCAGCCAATTATGAACCAATCCAAACACTTGGGTAATATTTCTTTAAATATTTTCCATTGAGAGCTCTCCCAAAAACTTCATCATCAAGTTCTTTTAACATATAAGCCCCTTTCGAAACACATTTATGAATCCCAAAAGGTTCTTCCCACTTTGGTGACCTCTTCCCAAATTTATTTTCTCGTGTCCCTATCGGCAACACCAATTTCCATAAAAGTTCCCCTAGCTCAAAAAATTTTGGCACAACTTTTTTATTATAATGCCTAGCAACCCTTTCTTTATCTCGCTTGACTTTCTCTAGGGCTCGCAATTTGGACGGAACTAACTCTTCTAACTCATCAACCATCAAATTATGAAAGTCATCGGCTGTTAACTCATCTTGTAAAGAAATCCTTCTCGAGCTGATGTTAGTCTCCCATGGCAAAACAACTTCATGCCCATAAACCAATTGATATGTTGGAACTTGTATAGCACCATGACATGCCATCCGATAGGACCACAACGCTTTAGCCAATATAGTATGCCACTTGTTTGGATGTTCAGCAATCTTTCTCTTAACCAACTTGATCAAACTCTTATTAGAAGCTTCAACCTGCCCATTAGCTTATTCATAATATGGTGAAGAATTTAACAATTTAATCCCCATGATATCCGCAAACTGAACAAACTCATCGGACATAAAAATGAACCCTTGATCACTTGTTATCGTCTGTGGCAACACAAACATATATATGATATGTTCCTTTACAAACTCAATTGCATCTTTGGTATCCACCTTTTTGAGAGGAATAGCTTCAACCCATTTGGTAAAGTAATATGTAGCTACCAATATAAACTTATGTCCTTTGCTCGATGGTGGATTGATTTGGCCGATCATATCAATTTCCCAACCTTTGAACAGCCATGGCTTGACAGTTGGATTGATAGCCGATGTTGGTGCCCTCTTAATAGCTCCAAGTTTCTGACAATCTTGGTAACCTTTAGAATATCTAAAGCAATCCTCCAGCATCGTTGGGCAAAAATAACCAACTCTCCTAATCTACCATCTCATTTTATGAGCCGATTGATGAGTACCACAAATTCTCTCATGCACTTCACACATGACAACCTTAGCTTCTTCCAGATTCAAGCATTTTAACAAAACCCCATCGATCGTCCGATAATAAAGGTCATTGTCCAACAAAACATACTTCAGAGCTTTGTACATTAACTTCCTTGAAACCGACCTAGAAGGATATTTTAAATATTCAACAATGTCAAATCTCCAGTCATCGGCTCGCATATATGCAAATTCTACTTCCACATCTTTTAACATCGGCTTATATCCCGATGCACCCTGAGCTAAATCATTGGCTTCAACATTTTGTTCTTGAGGAATATGCTTCAAAGTAACTATCTTGAAGGTCTTCATCAACTCTTAACATTTCTCATTATAAACCATCAAGACATCATTCTTTACACTATATTCTCCAGATAATTGATTGATCACTAATAATAAATCTCCCATAATTTCAATAGCATCGGCTTCAACCTCTTTTAGTAATTGCAAACCTTTCAAAACCGCTTCATACTCAGCCTGATTATTGGTATAATACGGTTTGATAGTAAAGGCAAACTCAAAACTTGTCCTCTAGGCGATATAATTATTAAGCCAATACCACACCCATGAGTACAAACTGATCTATCAAAAAACAAGGTCCTTGGCACAATCTCAACATACTCAATGGACTCATTCTTGTATTCAACTAAGAAATCGGCTATTGCTTGCCCTTTAACTGTCTTAGCCGATTCATACCTCAAGTCAAATTTTCTTAAGGCAAAAATCCACCTCCCAATCCTTCTCTTCAAGACTGAAGTCGATAGCATGTATTTTACCACATCGGCTTTACAAACTATTGTGCACTCATTGGAAAGTAAATAATGTCTTAACTTTGTACAGGAAAAATATCAACACAAACATAACTTTTCCACCGGTGTGTATCTGGTCTCAGCATCCAAAAGTCTTCTACTCAGATAAAATATAACTCTCTCCTTATCCTCAACCTCTTCAATCAAGACAGAGACAATTATGTTTTGATCGGCTGACAAATACAGCTTGAAAGGAACCCCTTTTTATGGTGGAATAAGAACTGGAGGGGTACTTAAATACCAAAGCCTGCTGCTGCTTCTCCCCCCAAACAAATTCTTGATCAGCCTTCAATCTGTGTAACGGAGTAAATGGTTTTATCCTACTAGATAAATCAGAAATAAACCATCTTACAAAATTGATTTTGCCGATCAAGGATTGTAATTTTGTCTTGTCTTCTAGTGGTTTAATATTCGTAATAGCATTCATACTCTTTTAAGGAATTTCGATCCCTCTCTGATGCACCAGAAATCCAAGGAACTGTCCAGCCGATACCCCAAAAGCACATTTGGTAGGGTTCATCCTTAATCCATATTTCCTTGCCCTTTCCAAACCTCTTCTTAAATCGGCTATGTACTCATCAACTTCCTTTGATTTAACAACCACATCATCAATGTCAATTTCAACCAACAAGCCGATGAGATCATGAAATATATAGTTCATTGCTCTTTGATACGTGGCACCAATACTCCTTAATCCGAAAGTTATTACAATCCACTCATACAAGACGATTGCACCAGGACACCTAAAAGCAGTCTTATCAATATCCTCCTCAGCCATAAAAATTTGATTATATCCTGCATTGCCATCCATGAAACTGATAATCTTATATCCAGATGTTGCATCAACCAATAGATTAGCAATCAGCATTGGGTACTCATCTTTAAGAGTAGCTTTATTAAAATCTCTGAAATCTAGGAGTACCACTTTATTCAAATCTTTGAAATCAATACAAACTCTAAGCTTGCCCTTTTTCTTGATCACCGGTACTATGCTTGAAATCCACTCAGCTTACCGGCATGGTCTAATGAAATTAACATCCTAGAGTCTTGTAATCTCGGCCTTGATAGCATCATACGTTTCAGCTTTACAATGTCTTGGAGGTTGCTTATACAGCCGATAGACTGGTTTAATAGGAAACTGATGTTCAACAATCGATCGGCTAAATGTTGGCATTTCATAATACTCCCATGCAAAATAATCTCTATATTCCTTTAGTAGCTCTATTAATTTATATTTAAATTCTTCTATAAATCCTTACTAATGTATGTTGGCCTAGGCCTGTCTCCTGGTCCAATATCAACTCCGTGTAACTCATCGGACGACATAAACCCTTGTCCAAACTTTCCATCAAGATCATCTACAGTATCCTTTGTGTATAAATTAGAACCATCCATAGCGCCTTCAAAGTAGTAATTGAGGCTCTCTATCTCCTGTTGGCTATATATCATAATCAGATACTTTTAGATAATCTCCTTGCCAAACTTTGCCGGATAAACAATCAACTTCTTCCATCTCCCAAATAGATAAATCGACATTAGCTACATTAACTGACCTGTTGGCTGGCATGATTTATATTTGGTGTCCCTGCCACTGGATCAATCTCTGATGCATAGTTGAAGGAATACAACAATTGGCATGGATCCAATCTCTTCCCAGCAACAGACTATAGGA
This sequence comes from Oryza punctata, assembly GCA_000573905.2. NCBI lineage: Eukaryota > Viridiplantae > Streptophyta > Magnoliopsida > Poales > Poaceae > Oryza > Oryza punctata. Next base: position 18,556,884 of record CM002493.2, on the reverse strand, counting down.
ACCCTTCCCATCAATAACAAAGAATGTAGTAGGAATTGTCTTGTTGCTAATGGTTAACTCCACATTTAAAACTCCTTTAGTTTCTGATGGATTGCCTCCAAAATCCTTCAGAACCATGTTGATCTTGATTAAATCCTCTGCATTCTTGCCCAATTTTCTAAACGTAGCATATGGCATCAGATTAACGGCTACTCCCCCATCGACCAACATCTTTGACATCGGCTTGCCATTGACAAAATCCTTGACATACAATGGTTTAAGGCGTCGATGCCTAGTTCCATCTGGTTTCTCAAATATAGCTTGCTGCGGCAACAACATCAATTTGGTCGATGGCTCTTTACATATCTCTTTCACAGCTTGTTTTGCACCATATTTAGCTGGTAGTACGAAGACCATATTTTTTAAAGACGAGGCAATTGCTTTTCCTTTATCGGGCAAGATTCTTGTTTTTATCGGCCTTGACTTCATCGGCTGGTACAACCTTGCTCTTAACATGACACTCCTTTCTTGTATGTTTCAGCTGATGTTCGATCTCTTCTTCTACTTCTTGCAATTGCTCTCTATTCCTCATCCTCGGAACACGTCTTTTCTGGTTTTTAGTGAAAATGCCAGACGGACAACATTGTGGTTTCATAATCCTTAATTCTTCCCTAGGTCCGCCCTCGAAGTAATCTTGATGAATCGGCCCAAGCCTCCGATGAACAGGTAATTTTTTGTGATTCGGCCGATGCTCATTACTAACTTGTCTGTTTGATATTCCAATATACCTTACGTCAGGATCACTGCAACTAGGGCAATCCTCAATAGATGGCAGTCTCATCCCTTCATTACAGCAACTCCAATGTGGATCAAAGCAATCTCCATCACTGTATTGATATGTCTCATCCTCCCTTTGGCGTCTAGCCTGATAATTGTTAATCATACTAGCCAATTTGAATCTCCTTGCCTGATATTTGCTTCTATCGGCTTGTTTCCTATCGGCTCCAGTGTGAACCATGTTTACCGGAAAAGGATGACCATCAATTTTCATCAGCTTCTTTGCTTTGTCAAACTTGATCCTGCCCTACTCTATTGCCGATTGAATTTGTTGCCTGAAAATCTGACAGTCATTGGTACTATGTGATCCTTTATTATGCCATTTACAGTACTTTCTCCTCTTTAATTCCTCAGTCGATGGTATCACGTGTCCTACCGGAAGTTGAATTTGTTTTTCTTAAAGAAGTAAATCAAATATTCTATCAGCCTTAGTAATGTCAAAGTCATATCTTTCCTCCTCAGAATTCTTAACCTATTGGTCCACCACTGTTTTCTTATTTCTGGCCCACTCGACCGCATTGATTTCTGGATCTTCATCTTCGGAGTCAGAATCATAACCATAGACATTATTAACATTGTTGGTTTTCTTGGCAAATTTTTTGGCCTCTTAGAATCGTGTCTCATGAGCCGATACCTTTTGAGCCAAATGTGATAAGCTCTCAAAATACTGGGCAGCAAATCTTTCTCTTATTGGTGCCAACAATCCTTGGAAGGCTAAATCGGCTAATTGTGATCAGTCAATGCCAAGCTATATCTCTGAATCTTTGGATGTAATCTGGAACCGACTCGTCCGATTTCTACTTGATAGATGTAAGATCTAACAATTTCATCTCTTAAATTCCCCTAAAGAAATACTTATGAAACTGTTTCTCTATATCGGCCCAACTCTTTAGAATTATAGGGTAAAGAAGAGAACCACGTAAATGCCCATCCAGAGAGTGATAATGGAAACAATGTAACCCTGAGAGCCACTATAGTCGATGCCTCCTCACATTGTGCCAGGAATCGGCTGATATGCTCATATGTCGACACATTGTCTTGCCCTGAGAACTTTGAGAAATCAGTTTGGTAATGGCACTCGATTAAAATATTTAGGATATGGATGCTGATACATGTTACCATTATCCTTAGGCTTGAGCCCAAACTGCTCCCTCATCACATCAGCAATCATATCGGCCCACGGCTGCAGTTGTACCCCTGTTGACGATGAAATTTAGTAAACATATGAATCGGAAATGAGATCCAATTCGAAGTGGATTTAAAGATATGCGGAATTCTAGGAAACAGACTGCACATCGGCTGGAAGTCTATATCGGCCGATACCAAGTTTGATATGGTTAGCCGATACAGTCGATATTGGTTACATGATCAATGTCGGGTTCGAAAGGAGGATTACAATTACATTGTGTTGATGCAAAAAACACACACTGGCCTGAGAGGTTTGCTTTACTCTAGTGCAGGTCCAAAATTAGGGTTTTAGGTTCAAGGGCGTGCCAGTTGATTTGATCCTGCAATCAACAAGAAAAACATGCAAAGAATATCAGTGAACGATATACAATCGGCCATAGGGTCGATTTCATATCGTATTTGACCTAGCCGATGCAATAAAGCATGAATCGGCTGTGAGGTATAGTCAATGATAGAACTAACCCTAAAACTAGTATATCGGCTGTAAAGATCAATGTTACATAATCAATATATCAATATTACTTTAGAAATAAGCAATTGGGATAGATCGGACTGAACCGAGACAGTATAAATTGCCCAAGTCTAAAGATAACATGAAATAATGATTATGTAGATTAATGTCATAGCCGATATCTAGGTTTAAGTATGTATCGGTTATAGCTCCGATACGACCTTATACCAGGATATTCTCCAATAATAAATATATTAAACTATAACCTATTAGATTGGTATCAAGCTTAATATATTTACATTAGATAAAACCTGATATAAGGGGCAGATATAAAACATTAAACAAAGCATAAAACAATGTGAAATATCTATACCAGGTAAGATCGGCTGAAACCCCGATACTGTCCTTATTAACAACCATGAAGTAGGTTAGATATCATGATTCTAAATACGACTTAATAGGTTGGACTTAACCAATGCAGCATTAAGTATAAACAGAAACATGAAATCTAAAGAATCAAGCCGATGGTTGCCTTTTCGGGATGGTGAATACATTATATAACCTAGATTAACAAAGTGATCTAGCCGATATCGACAAAACCCTAAAAGAATCTGGCCGATATAAGTAGATTGCATTGTTGATCTAAGTTATATAACATATATGATAACTCGGAGAATCACAACAAAGAACTAGAGTGTCATAAAGATGTAAGCACTAGCCCTAATGATGTAACTCGCCATGACAAGATATACCTTTTCACCGAAGATCAAATTGATGCAGCACGATTCGAAAGCACAAACTTGTCGAGAATAGAAAACAAAGGTCGGCGATGCCGCCGAGATTGATTGAACGTGTGTTGTTATTTACAAGACCTCGGGATTATATTTATACCCGAAAATACAAACATTGTCCATCACGGACACGACTCATATTAACCTAATACAAATCCAACTAGCGAACAAGTCCCTTAGGCGGACTCTTACCGAGAATATCTATAAAGAAATTACATAAAATATCCTAATTAATAGATACAATTGCCTCCTCAGGACTTTATCCGTGCATAGCAATCCACATAAACCACGTTAACATAACCCGATGACGTGTCCCGAGTCATATTACCGAAATCGGCTCCATCGGCTAACCTTGTCCAACTCTGACTCTGACTCTGCCGATCCAGTTCACAGCCGATTCGGACTTCAGCCGATGCGCACTCTGTTTCCGATATCCTTACATATTTTCAATTCCACTTCGGACTAGGTTGTGTTTCCGATCCTTGTAGATTAGATTTGCTTACCAAATTTTATCGTCAACACATACCCCCAATTCCGAAGTATTTATAATGCAACGGAATTATCTCTTCTCAACAGCAAAATTCTAGGGTTACCCCTGTGATCGTTACGCACCTAATTCTTTAAATACCAACCGCTCTCCCGGATATTTCACGGCGTCAACTCCGTTTTCACCGCTTAAACCACCAAATCTCCCCGTGAACTCCGGCAAACATCTTCTCCCTTCACTCCGGCGACCTCACGGCGACCATCTTTTCCAGCGGCAACAACAGCTCTTTGATCCAATGGCGACCACCGCAAGCATCCCCCAGGTACTCCATTCCTCTTGATCCCGCTTATATCACCCATTACTTTTTATCCAATCCTTGAACTTAAATCACCCTTTACCTTAATCTCCTTTCTCCCTTTCTCCCTTTTTCAGCACCTAAGGAGTTTGATCGCAATCCCCATCGAAAAAGAACCAGGCCATTACTTCCTTGGGCCGATGGGCGATGAAGACCCCACTATAACCTTGTCCAACTCTGACTCTGACACCACGTTAACATAACCCGATGACGTGTACCGAGTCATATTACCGAAATCGGCTCCATCGGCTAACCTTGTCCAACTCTGACTTTGACTCTACCGATCCAGTTCACAGCCGATTCGGACTTCAGCCGATGCGCACTCTGTTTCCGATATCCTTGCATATTTTCAATTCCACTTCGGACTAGGTTGTGTTTCCGATCCTTGTAGATTAGATTTGCTTACCAAATTTCATTGTCAACACATTGCCAGGTAAGGATGCAGTCCAAGATTGGCAATTGTATCTATTAATTAGGAATTTATGTAAATTCCTAATAGAACTTTTCAGTAAGAGTCCGCCTAAGGGACTTGTTTGTTAGTTAGAGTTGTATTAGGACAATATGAGTCGTATCCCTTGCGGACATGTTTGTATATTCGGGTATAAATATAAGCCCGAGATCTTGTAAATAATTAACATCAGTTCAATCCAATCTCGACGTATCGCCAACATTTTTCATCACTTTGTTTCGACAAGTTCTTGCTTTCGAGTCGAGCTGCATCGGTTTCGATCTTGGGCGAAGAGGTAAAGCTTGTTATGGCAGTTTGCATTATTGGAATTAGTGCTTACATCTTTATGACACTCTAATTCTATTTTGTGAATCTCCGAGTTATCATATATATTATATAATCTAGATTGACAATGTTTTATACTCGCATCGACCGATCTCTATTTAGGGTTTTGTTGATAACAGCTAGATTGACTTGTTGGCTTCGATTATATAATATATCTACCATCCTGAAAAGGCAACCATCAGCCTGATTGTCTAGATATTATGCTTCTTTTCATACTTAGTGTTGCATCAGTTAAGTTTGATCTACTAAGTCGTGCTTAGAGTCATAATCTCTAGCACGCCTTATGGTTGTTAATAAGGATAGTATCGGGGTTTCAGCCGATCTTACCCGGTATAGTCGTTTTACATAGTTTTATGCTTTTTTTAATATATTATATCTGCCCCTTATATCAGGATCTAATCTAATATAAATATATTGGACTTACTGCCAATCTGATTGACGATAGTTAGATATATCTGTTGAAAGAGAATATCCTAGTATAAGGAAGTATCGGAGCTATAGCTGATACATGCGTAAATCTAAACATCGGCTATAATATGAATACATAAATTCGTTATTTCATGTTATTTTAGACTTGGGTAATTTATACTGTCTCGGTTAAGTCTAATCTATCCCAATTACTGATTTCTAAAGTAATATTGATTTATAGATTATATAATACTGATATTTGCAGGCAATGAATCAAGTTTAGGATTCATTTGTCATTGAATATGTCTTATAGCCGATTCACCTCACACTGCATCGGCTAGGTTACATCACGATATGACATCGGCTTCCTAGCCGATCGATTATCATTTACTAATAAAACTTGCATATTTCATCTTGTTGATTGCGGGATCAAATCAACTGGCACACCCTTGAACCCGAAAGCAAGTTTTGGACCTGCACTAGAGTAAAGCAAATCTCTCGGGCCAATGTGTGTTTTTTGCATCAACACGCTTTTGGCACGCCCGATGGGACACAGTGTCATCATGACACCCAACATCACTGAAGTTACAAAAGATAATGTTCTACCTATCACGATCGAGCAATTGAACGAGGAGTAGAGAGAGGAGATGAAGAAGTTACTGGATCAACTCCAAAGTCAGTATCTACACTCGTTCATGGTGACCCGCCAAGGTATGGTAATTCAAAAGACTAAAGTTGAGTTGCCGCCGATCGGGAATACAGAGCCAAGTACATCTGGAGGAAACGATGATAAAGGCAAAGAGATCAAGATTGAGTCAAGCGATGAGGAACTCCCTACATTACAAGATCGTATTGATTTGATAGTCCGTCATACTCTGATTAATCAGTCCGGTGTACTTGTGAATACATTGACAAATATGATCAAGATGGTGCTAGATGGCACTATAGCTAAGGAGAAAGCAAAAGGGTCCATCTATCTTCCAGGAGATGCTTTCCCAGCCTATAGGACTGTTAAGTCAGAAATTGTGGGAAACAGCCCACAATTTCAATTCAAGCTCCATTGGCTACCGTGTCTAGTGGATTTGTCCCAACGATATTGACAAGAGAGCAGCCGATGCTTGGGGGGCAGAGCTCGACAAACTTAACGCCGGAACAGCTAGTCAACATGCTCAAGATGGAGTCGCCGGTTGCCGAGCCTGCATATCACATTCCATCGGCACTACAGCTAGTCGCACCCCAACTATCTTCACAGCAGCCGATTAGGATAACTCAGCCGATTGGCCAGCAGTATATGCCAGAACCACCACTATATGTACCACGACAGGGCTTGGGAGCCGGTTGTAATCGTCAATATCAACCTCATTCTTCACGAGTCCAATATCGGCCTGAGGGGTCTCCACGGTTTCAGTATCCAACCCAGTTTGGTCAGTATGATCAGCTATAGCAGCAGTATGGTGAAGGGGTATCACAACAACTGTGGGCTGATATGATTGTTGACGTAATGAGGGAACAATTCGGATTCAAGCCTAAGGACAACGGTAACATGCATCGACATCCATATCCTAAATATTTTGATCAAGTGCCGCTGCCAAACCGATAAAAGGTGCTAGATTTTTTAAAATTCTCAGGACAAGATAATGTGTCAACTTATGAGCACGTTAGCCGTTTCCTGGCGCAATGTATAGAAGCATCGGCTACAGAGGCTCTCAGGGTTAGGGTATTCTCACTCTTATTATCTAGATCGGCATTCACATGGTTCTCTTCCTTACCTTACAATTCCATTAGGAGTTGGGTCGATCTAGAAAAACAGTTTCGCTATTACTTTTTTAGTGGAATTCAAGAAATGAAATTGTCAGATCTTACATCTATTAAGCAAAAATTAGACGAGACAGTGCCAGATTTTATCAAGAGATTCAGGGATGTGAGGAATAGATGTTGCCACTAACTGACTCACAGCTAGCCGATCTAGTTTTCCAGGGACTGTTAGCGCCGATAGGGGAGAGGTTTTCTGCTTAGGATTTCGAAAGTTTAGCACATTTAGCTCAGAATGTATCAGCTCATGAAACACGGTCTCAGGAGGCTAGAAAGTTTGCTAAAAAGGCTAATAATGTCAATAATGTCTACGTTTATGATTCTGACTCTGAAGATGAAGACCCAGAAGTTAATGCAGCCGAGTGGGCTAGGAATAAGAAAACAGTGGTGTGCCAATGGGTCAAGAATTCAGGGAAGGAAGAAAGGTTCGATTTTGATATTACTAAAGCTGACAGGATATTTGATTTTCTTCTTTAGGATAAGCAAATTCAACTGCCGGTAGGACATGTGATACCATCGCCTAAGGAATTGAATAGAAGGAAGTACTGCAAATGGCATAACATAGGATCACACAGTACCAACGATTGTAAGATTTTCAGGCAACAGATTCAATCGGCTATGGAACAAGGAAGAATAAAGTTCGATTAAGCTAAGAGGCCGATGAAGATAGATGGTCACCCTTTTCCGGTAAACATGGTTCATACTGGAGATGACAGGAACCAAGTCGATAGGAACAAATATTAGGCAAGGAGATTTAAGTCGGTTAGTATAATCAACAAGTATCAGAACAGACGTTAAAGAGAAGAAGAAACTTATCACTACAATAATGAGGGTTGTTTTGATCCTCATTGGGTTTTTTACTAAGAGTCAAAAAAGATGTGCTCAAAGGATGAGGAATAGAGAGCAATTGCAAGAAGTGAAAGATGAGATTGAGCAATGGCTAAAGCGCACAAGAAATATATGGCATGTTAAGAGTAAGATTGTCCCAGCCGATGTAGTCAGGGCTGATAAGCGTGAGAGTCCTGCTACAGGCAAGGGAAAAGCAGTTGTGTCATCTTCGATAAACATGGTCTTTATGTTGCCAGTCGAATATGGTGTATAACAAGTTGTGGAAGATATATGCGAACTACCATCGGCAAAATTGATGTTATCTCTACAACAAGATGTCTTTGAGAAACCAGAAGGAACCGGGCATCAGCATCTCAAACCTTTGTATGTCAAAGGGTTTGTCAATGGGAAGCCGATGTCGAAAATGTTGGTCGATGGAGAAGTGACTGTTAACTTGATGCCATATGCCACTTTCGGAAAATTGGACAAGAATTCAGAGGATTTGATCAAGACCAATTTGATTCTAAAGGATTTTGGAGGAAATCCATCTGAGACTAAGGGAGTTTTGAATGTGGAGTTAACCATTGGCAGCAAGACAATTCCTACTACATTATTTGTGATTGATGGGAAGGGTTCCTACAGTCTGTTGCTGGGAAGAGATTGGATCCATGCCAATTGTTGTATTCTGTCAACTATGCATCAAAGTTTGATCCAATGGCAGGGAGACCAGATAGAAATTGTGCCAGCCAACAGGTTAGTTAATGTAGCTAGTGTCGATTTGTCTGTTTGGGAGATGGAAGGAATTGAGTGTTTGTCTGGTAAAGTTTGGCAAGGGGATATTCTATGAGTTTCTGATATGATATACAGCCAACAGGTGATGGAGAGCCCCAATTATTACTTTGAGGGTGCTGTGGAGGGTTCAAATTTTTATACAAAGGATACTGTGGATGATCTCGATGACAAGCTTGGACAAGGGTTTATGTCAGCCAACGAACTAGAAGAAGTAGATATTGGACCAGGTGATAGACCTTGGCCGACATATGTTAGTAAAGGATGAGTTGATAGTCGATGATTATCATAATTTGATGATTGATGACTTGGAAGATTTGGTTCATTCAAGATTGCGTGCCCTAGAGAAGGTTAGATGAGATAAAGAAAGGGTTGCTAGGTATTATAATAAAAAGGCTGTACTCAAATCTTTTGAGGAGGAGGAGCTTGTATGGAAATTGGTGTTGCCGATAGGAACAAGAGATAATAAATTTGGAAAGTGGTCACCGAATTGGGAAGGACCTTTTTCGATTCATAAGTGTATTTCCAAGGGAGCTTATATGTTAAAAGGACTTGATGGAGAAGTTTTTGGGAGAGCTCTTAATGGAAAATATTTGAAGAAATATTACCCAAGTGTGTGGATTGGTTGATAATCGGCCGTGTTGTGCCGATGTATGGTTGACAGCCGATGTTGTTTACATCGCCTTTAGATAGCCGATATTTCTTATCGCCTTGAGCCATTTTGTAAGTTTGTAATATGATGTTCCCTACTACAAACTTGGGGGCATGAGGAGATTTAAAAAGTTTTGCGATTAAAAATAAAGCAAAATTGACTCGATGGCCAATCCAGGTATATTACAGCAAAGACTGTTGTTTGAAACAAATGTTAGTTTGTTACATCAACCCCAGTAGTTTTGGATTGCTGAAATCGCACGCAGGCGAATTTGTTCTACTTCACTTATGATTTTAGCATCTGCGGCATCATTTCCTAGGATTGATTTGAGCGTTTTGCTGAGGGAGGTAGGTGTTTGATTGAAGACTTAAGTTTGGACTTTTGTTCTTCAATAGCTTGAGAAAGATCGGCTAACTTCTTTTCTTCTTCAGAAATTTTTACTCGGCATTGTCGTAATTGGACCATGAGTTCGGATTCTTCTTGCCTCACTTTGTCTAATTCTTGCCGAGTTGATTCTGGGCCAGCCGATAACTTGCCCAACTTGGATTTTTCTTCATTTACTTGTTGCCGGTTGGATTTTATTATCACTTCAAGAGATGAGCGCTCTAGCCGATCTTCAAGTCTTTGTTTTGCTCTCTCAAGTTTGAATTTATGTTGCTCAAGGAATATTGCAGGTGATATAGCATCAATGAGATTTTCTAGAAGTTGATCTTGGATTTCTTGGAATCTTGATCTATTCGAGCCACAGTCTGTGACCAAGGTGTCTAGAGAAGCTCCTAATCGGTTAGCAATATCAACCAACTTTGCTTTTAATTCATCAGTCACCGGAGGTTTGGTTTTGCTGGATATGTCTTCTTCTTCGTCCAAGAACTATCTTATGTCAAAAGAAAACATATCGGCTAAGGTCTACAAGGAGAAATCGTCATAAGTAATAAATTTAAGTGTGGCCGATATAAGGGGTAGTTGGATATGTTCTTACTGGGACTGGGGAAGCTGGGATTATGGCAGCTGTTTCCTCTATATGATGGCTACCTGTAACCAATGGCGTGTGTTCACTTGAAGCTGGCTGCTGAGGAGGTGATGAAGCTCGAGAAGGCTATGGAGTTGTTAAATGTTAGAAGAATATTGATAAAGTCAAAAGGAAGAGGTTGAAAGAGTGAGTACCTGAACTTTGCGAGGACGACGTTTAGGTGGGCTTGGAGTTTTGGCCAGGCTTGAGGTGTATCGGCTCGTGATCTTGGGCTGACGACTTGTTCAGTTTCGCTGATCTGTGCAGCACCCTCATCAACTTCTTCTTCCATCACGGCCTCTTTGAGATATTCTTCTACATCAGAATCAATAGGAGGGAAATCTTCGGCTGAAGACTTTTGCTTCTTGATAGGCATTTTCTTCTTGGTCGCAATAGGCTTGATAGTAGCTTTCTTAGCCCTTTTGCATTTGCCAGCAATGGTGATCGGCTGCCTAATTTGACCTTGAACAAGTCTTTGATGGCAGGAGCATTGAAGCCGATAGATGAGGGTGCTAGATCTTTTCCTAATGATATCTTGGTTGATGCATAATGGATGTCTTTGCCACTTTTGCTTTTGGTTGGGGGAGGAGAGTTGCCAACTTGAAATATGTTTTGGAGAGTGTTAGAAGATCACAACAGTATTTAGAAGAGAAAACGTTTCATGATTGTAAGTTTACCTGAGGACTGATGGAGGGATCTATAATGGTCAAGTAGAAATCGGCTGATTGATTAAGGAAAAGATGAGTTTTCCATTCACCCCACCATTTGTCAAAGAGCTTACTTCTTTTCTTGATCAAGGAAATTTGGCCGATAGAACCCAAGGGAGGATTCTCAAGATTCAAGATCCTGTCCATTATGAGGGCAGATGGAACAACACCCATGTTTGGATTTTCTCTGTAAAATATAAGCCGATGGGTAGTTGTCCCATCTCAAGTTGCCTGGTTGCGATCATGGGATGATAAAATTCATAAGATGTTTGGATAGCTGGGGTTCCGCGTTGCTCGCGGCTCAGTACCGTGGCCTCTGTGAGGCATGCACCAAGACGGACTCCGGCGCGATCTTCGGTGGGTGCCCTCTCTTCATTTCTCTTTGGGCGGCTGAGAGGATTGCGGTCGGCCGGCCCCTTGTGGACCGCCACCCGTACGAGGCGTCGCTGTACGAGAACAGGCCGGAGATCGACTACCCAACGATGGGTACTCTGTGGTGCCGGCGTCAGGTACGTCACAAGTACTCGTTGATATTAGAGTACTATTGTTATGTTCATCGTACATCACATCGACCGTATTGTCTTGCAGCGCCGATGGGCTCACGTCCAAGTTAGGCGGTCGTACGCGGAGTTTGTTATGGAGTTCGACCGCCTTCTGCCGACCGACATAGTGTGGGAGCCCTATAGTGCCGCGGCTACCCACTGTCGTGCGCCGTTAGGCATGTCCACACTCTGCACCAGGGACTAGGCATACTGGATGACTACGGTTCCGATGGTCTTCTACATCTGCGTTGAGCCTCATGCACCTTACCGCGTGATGCACCAGTTCTGCTTCTGTCAGTCCTTTCTAGTACCATTTCCGATGAGCGTCACAGTTGTCATTCACCGGTAAGTGATTTAACTATGCTTTAATATGTTGCATTAACATCCACCTCTACACAATAACTTGTTTTTTTGCCGTTCGCACTAAAACAATACATTAATTTGCAGGTACTCGCGCAAGGGTTAGTAGCCAGCTGGCAACTGGCCCGCCAAGCTGGGCCCTTTTGTCGATGACTGGTTGCTCGCAACCGAGGAGGTCGTGGACCACGCGGGAGAGCCACACACGGAAGAGGGGTACCAGGTGTACCTACGCTGGTACCAGCCACGCACCCGTACTAGGGTCACCTTCACTCCCACGGAGCAACAGGCCCACGCCGCGAGCGCAAGAGACCTCTACACCAGGCACCGCGACCAGGACTTCTCTCGTGCTGTGAGTACCCTGCATCGTACCAAAGCCTCCTAAGCCTTTCTGTTGGTCAAATGTTACAAGTATTTACGTACAAATGTACCGTGCAGGTTGTTGAGTGCAACAGGGTCGTCGTTGATGCTTCAACGGCGATCCAACGGTTAGGCGCGGGGATTGAGGTGGGCGCAGACGAGCACCTATCGGCGTACACGCAGATACGAGACTCGATGCGCTCGATTCTCTGTGCACTCACCTGTCGTGCTGCCGACGTTGCTCAGGCAGACGCAGCACCACAGGTTCAACCCTGGCTGATTGCTCCTCATCCAGTTGCGCACGTTCCTAGGCCGACACCCCCTCCCTTCGGAGGTACATATATTCAAGGTTTATTTGTATATGCCCCCACAAGTTTTAAAAAAACAATACTATATCGACAATCAATTGATATGCAATTTATGTGTAGGCTTCGCTCAGTTCGGGACGATGCAGGCCACCCACTCCTAGCAGGCTGCAGGGTCATTGTCCCAGGCAGGTGCGTTGGCCTCGTTGTCTGCGCCGTTCTAGCAGGATGCCGGGACTTCGTCAGAGGCAGCCGGCACGTCATGGCAGGCTCCTAGCGGGACATCGTCAGAGCACGGGTGGGCTTCCGCCACGCACTTCGGCCTCAGTGACTTCGACTTATCGGAGTCGACAGAGGACGTCCTCGATCCCTCACAGTTGGGAGGCGCACCGCCGGTGCATACGCAGGAGCAGTCGCCCTCCACTCTGCACCCAGAGCCCCGTGCTACTCGAGCTGTCCCACCGGATCGCTTCACGTACTCCCAGGACCACGTACGAGGACCACGTACGAGCGCAGGCCCGGAGGACCAAGTGGGGTCACGGTGCGGGGCAGGGCCAGTAGAGTAGACTTCTATTTTCTTATTTTCTTGACATGCTAGTACTATATGCTTGTAGACTGAATACATTGTTCAGCTGTTCGCTTTCCTAGACTTCACCGTTATTTTTTACAAAAGCACGATACCTTTCGGCTGCACTGATGCAGCCTCCTTTATTCGCGTGCAATACGACTGCGGAATCGCTGCTAACGCCCTTACACTTTCTCAAACGTCAAATCTTCCATGTCACATCGGCACACATCCAATCTTATTTTCCACGTCATGCCACCCTTTAAAAGGGCGGAAGGCCTTATTCCGCCCATATATAGGGCGGCAGGGTATATATCCGCATACGTCCAATCTTACTTTCGGCGGCAATCAAGCCGACCCACCGTGCCCCATGATGTACACATGTGAAGATTATCACTGTGATTTTGGTGCCTATATAACGAGCGCCGCGGCATAAAATTTCTTCATCTAAGGCCTCCAACAAGAGCTAGCACAACCCTTTATTCCACCAGCTTTCAGCAATGGCTGGAGGCCGGGGCGTTGAGGATCCCAACTAGCGTAGCGATCCTTGTGCATACCTATTCCCACCTTGGTGCCAGCGGCCTCTCTGCCTTTGTGGTGACCGATGCCAACTAATGGCTTCGCGGGATCCAGACATACGAGGAAGGCGCTTTTTTAGGTGCCCTAACTATGACCGTCAGGTATTTCACTCTCGTGCACTATGCTTATTCAATTGTGATCGTTTAGCAGTTCCCCATCCTGCTTTCTCCCCGAGAAAGCCTTCCTGAGATTAAAAGAAAAAGGTTTGAAGGTTCTAGAATCAGTGATAGTTCGGAACCAGCAAAGGGAGGCTGAAAAGCTGTAGTGCTAACGGCAATTCGATAGCCCCGCTCCGTTGTTATCCGCTACATTCAAAAGGGTCTGAGTGAGATGGATCTTGGAAGTCTGGTTTTTGATTGGATATTGATCTCGGCACGATTGTTTACTCTTCATCCTACTCTATTCGTCAGACCCGCGCTACGCTTGTGGATGCAGCGAATGGGTCGATACAGAAAATCCCGTTCTCGACATGATCACCTGTTTATAAGAACGACGCTGGTATTTCTCATCAGAAAGTACTGAGCAATACTTGCAGAGAAAGGCAGCTTACGAACACCAACGTCGTGAACAACAGTGCGACTGGCGGGTGCTAACGGGCGCACTCCCTCCATGGGAAGCCTGTCCAAAATGCAGATGCGGTGATCGTTGTCAGGTTCTCCGTTCTACAAAGCCTAGTACTTTGGGTCAGAGGTTCTTTGTTTGCCCAAATATTCTAGACGATGATTTCATGCTAAAAATATTTTGATTATCATGAATCCTATTTTATCACAAGATTCACTAACTTTGTTCGCTTCACATCTATTCGTTTCTCCCAGGAATCTCCAAGAAGATGTCCATACAAACAATGGATAGACACCAAAAAAGTTCTAAGTGATCCAAATTCCCGTGTGGTGTAGCTTGAATTGCCAGAGCAATATAGGTTTACTAAAGCGCAGTTTGAGAGGGGAGAGGGATCCTCACGTAGGGGTTAGCTAATATCGGACAACTTACCTTACTCAAATATGTAATGTCATGTTTCATTGTCTCATTACTATATCGTCGTCGTGTTCTACCTTCCTTCTAGTTCGAATATATTCTCATCTATGTAAGCACAATGGAATCAGATGTATTATGTTTAAATTGTACTGCTACTTATTTACGTGACATAATTCTCCTTGTTTCAGTACATATAATGTTTCTGCGATCCGGACTACTAGATAGGTCAATATCAATTTCGTACATTAATACCACAAATAAGTTACAACATCAACTCTTATTTAAAATATGAATTGCAAAACAACCGACTGCAATAGAATTTTTAAAAAATTATTAACAAGCTTTATCAACAAAGAACTCTTTAAATGTTGTTAACAAAGTTTAACTTATTGTAAAAAAATTAAAATTGGTTAGGGTTGTGCTGTGGGTTAGCCACCTTGCCGCCCTTGCCTAGGGTGGCAAGGGACCCCAATTAGACTTCATTGTAGTAAGACCTGCCGGCAAGGGACCAAATGAAAAATTACCACCTTGCCGCTCTTGCAGGGGTGGCAAGGGACATAACCGTCAAATGCGCACACGACACTGTGAAGGCGCACACGGCGCCGTGTGCCACGTCACCTTGCCGCCCTCTGCCAGTACGGCAGGGTCTATTTCTACAATTTTTTCCAGCGCTATAATACTTCTGTAAATATTAAAAAGATTTCTGCAATTTTTTCCATCGCTATAATATTTTTGTAAATATTAAAAAAAATATAAAAATAAAAAAAATTCGTCACCTCGCGGGCTGACAGCTGGACCTTATCCCTCTCCTAAACCCACCAACCCAACACCCCCCCCGACCCTGTCCCGTTCCTACTTCCTCCGGCCGCTGCGGCGCCCCTCCCCTCTCCAACAATGGCTTGTTGCGCTCTCTTCCTCTCTACCCCGCGACCCCCTCCTCTCCTCGCCGCGCACCGCCGCCCTCCCCTCGCAAGCTGCTCAGGCCTCCGCCGCCGGGAGGGTTGCCCCTGCAGCTGCGCCTCCTCATCTTCCTCCTCCGGTCGTGCCGATCCTCAGGAGCGCCCGCCCAGGCCTCGGCAGCAGAAGCAGCGGACGCAGCGTCCCGGCCGCGGCGATACCATCGATCCAGTCGGCTTCCTCGCCAAGCACGGCATCTCCGACCGCGCGTTCGCGCAGTTCCTCCGTGACCGGTACGTTCTCCGAGCGTCTGGTATGGCAGGGTGCAACCTCAGGTTTCCCCTCTGCTAAATTCGTTGTAACTGGTCGACTGATGCCTTGACGGGGTATTTGTACGCATCT
Organism: Oryza punctata; assembly: GCA_000573905.2. Classification (NCBI taxonomy): domain Eukaryota; kingdom Viridiplantae; phylum Streptophyta; class Magnoliopsida; order Poales; family Poaceae; genus Oryza; species Oryza punctata. Next base: position 18,540,816 of record CM002493.2, on the reverse strand, counting down.
CCTTCCATATATTGCTGACAGATTTGCCTGATTTTTCAAAATGGATTGGATTTTTGTACGCATTGACTATCTAATTCCCCCTACCGTTAGAAACAGGAGGTGGAAATGGTTGTGATTTTGGCAAGAAATCGTTGAATTGCTTTCTTGGTAGGGTGGGTTTGATTTGTGTGACTATCCATCACAAAAAGCGGTGGTACCCTCTTTTTTTTTTTTTTTTTTTTTTTTTTTTTTTTTTTTTTTTTTTGCAAATGAGCACAGCTAGACGTACGCTGGCTACTTCTATGATGCACGTATGATTCGGTAAAGGTGACCCATGAAGAAGAGAAGAAGTCCGACAAAACACACGATTTTTTTTTTTTTTTTTGCAGCGTGGTGAGACAGCGAGAGAGGAGGCATTCCTGTGCATGATCCACATGCATCCGTTGGAGGGATTTTGTTTGCATGCGGTGAGGGAAAGTGGGCAACAGCTAACAGCCATTCCAGCTTCTTGGTGGTGCTGCGAAATGGCAAAAAAAAAACAGCTTCTTAGCACCAGAATTAGGTGTCTCCTTGACAGGCTGATGGAAGTTTCATGGTTTCAAATTAGGTGTTGAACTGTAGATAGAATTATGGAAGGAGGGGCGAGGTATGGAGATGAACCAGAAGGTTGATGAGGTACAGCCAGAAAAACAAGGAGCTCTGAGGAAGTATACACTACCTGAAGGGAGACAAGGAAGCCAGGAAGGAGACTAGCTACTAAGCATGGCAACAGACCAGCCTAAATATAGCCGTTTGTGCATTATTCCACGATAGAACCCAAGTGCATCATAAAAGCATCGTATCAGTAGGATCATATGTGAACAGATTCTCTCTTCTTATGTCGCTTTTTATTATTAGGTACAAAGCTTTGAAAGACCGTCGATGGGAGCTGCACTCTCGTCTAATTGATCTGAAAGAGGCATCCTCTGGGTAATTATCCTATCTTGGCATCCGGTTTGTTGTCATTCTCGGGTTCTTTGGTAGTGTGATGTGCCCATTGGCCTGTTCGTGCTTCTTCTTGTTTTTTTTTCTCTGATATAGGTTTGAGTTAATGGGCATGCATCGACATCGGCAGCACCGCGTGGATTTCATGGAGTGGGCACCAGGTATAGATTATCTTGGAGGCAGGTCTGCATTGCTAGTCTGTTATACGGCCATAATTAATACTATCTCCAGTCACAAAAGAATGTCATCTTAGGATGCATGCTGTCAACACAACTTTGACAATATGTACTGTATAAAATGTAGGTTTTGGGCATATGAAATGATATAACCAAGTTTGTCATAATAAAAGCTTTTATTATATTACAACTGTCTAACTTTTTTTAGATTTATGCAAAATAACTAAATATTTAAGATTCTCATTGACCTTTAAAAGTCCAAGGCAACATCCTTTTTCTGCTGGATGGAGTAACCTTAAATCTTGATATATGTGTATGAAGATAACAATCAAAAAGCATGTTTAACTAAATTTACAAGATGATATGAAAATTGTTATGGAGCTAGTTACAACTCCTGCGCGATAATATTCTTAATCCTTTGCTCTTCTGAACAAAATGACGATTGCATTTTGCTGCTATGTCCCCAGCAGAACCAGCTTTAACACACAAACGCTGTCATGATCATGTGTATTTACAATTGTAACACATCAACATGCAATCTGTTATGGCCCTGTTTCAAAGGTATGAGGATCAAAAATAGGCAGCTCATCCTTGGTTTGTTGGCCAGAGCTTGTCCCTCCACATTGTCTCTAAGATTCTGCTGATCTAGACTGGACTGGGTCAGTGGTCTAACCGATGGGTGAACAGTCGGATCTCTTGAGCCATACAGTATTTTTAAACAGATTTTAGAGAATATTAGCCTTGTTGGTTATCCAATGCAGCGTGAAGCGACAGGTCTTGGATTCGAACCAAGCCTCACACGCAATTTTTAGGTGCTCCACATGCTGCATCTGATATTGTGGGTCGGCAGAATGATCTCTCTGTTTGCTTGGGTGAAAAACAAAGCCAGTGGTTAAACTGGGATTTTCCCAGGTCAACTGCACAAATGGTCCTGATTACTGGACTGGTCTAATCCGGGCCATCATGTTGGTGTGGCTCTTATAACTATGCCTATTAGAGCAGGTACAATAGGGCCTTACCAGCCGGCGATAGTAGGCCACGTCGATTTTGATGGTGAGCTGGAGGGGAGAGAGAGCACAAGCTGGCGACTAATTAGTCACCGGCTGCTCGCGCTCCTATTTAGATGCATTAAGTTATCGCCCAGTGCAGCCCATGCTGATGTTGCAATCCGTGTGGGCTCCAGGCAGCCGAGGATGCCAAGTCGGCGGTGCCACTACCTCGGACCTGTCCGGCGACGTTGGCAGGCAACAAGAGAATGGAATCTCATTATCTAAAAAACAAGAGAATGGAATCTTGAGGAAGAACTGAAGAAGTCGACCAGTAAAGAAGAAGATGCGCTGGATCTGAGATAGGAAGGCCACCACGAGGTTGAGGGAGCTGGGCAATCCAGAGCTTTGGAGCTCGGCGGCGCACACCCTAGCACTGTGGCCGTGCTCGTCCCACTCGTTACTGAGCTCGGTGACTGCGCATGGCCCATGCCCCACGGAATCTCCAGCTCAATGGCACTGGGCTTGGTCCCTGAGCTCTTCTGTGGCGTTCTTGTCCCCTGTCTCTCAAGATCCATGCTCCAAAACTGCTTCGATGAGCCTGTAACTTGTTCATACTGCTGGGATGGGGAAATAAAGCAATGGAGGTAGAACAAGAGAAATGGAAGGAAAGATGGAGAATGTGGGCCCATAAAGTATATGTTGGATATTGTGCTAGAGCTAGCTGTTGGAGTAGTTGGCTGTATGAATATCTATAGCTGACATGGAAGTACCACACCGCCACGCAGACTATTACAGTAAGTAGCGGGCTATATTATTAGACTCGCTCTTAGAGAAGTGGGAAATACTATAAAATTTACATTATTCTTTTCCTCCTCAATGAAAAAGAAAAGCATCCTGCATACTATGCGATACTTGACCTAACTAAGAGATAGAAATACTAGAGGGCATAAAATTTATGCAAAAAGATGACAGCATCCAAAAGAACTATGAGATAACTTAATGATGTAAACGTCATAGTTTTCTTTACTATACTAGAAAGCTTGAAATGCTCATTTAAGCAATACCTACTGTTTTGGGTTTCTTTCAATTGTCTTATCCTCCCCAAATTAGGTTTTCCCTTTGTATCTACTACATTACTAACAACTACTCCCTCGTCCCTAAAACACTCGAGTTTTAGCCTAAGAATTTGTCCCACAAAGACTTTATTTTTAGAGTGGGGTCCACTAGAACTATTTAATGCTACTTCATCCTTTTCTTCTCGTTTTAGCCATCATACCGGTACAACTCCTTCCTCATTTTCTCTCGCCATTAATGAAGGGCATAGTAGTCTTTTAACCTCCTAGTTAATCTGTCTTTGACTAGCCAAAACTACAATCTTTTAGGGATGGAGGGAGTATCTCTTCTTTCATGCACCGTTTTTATCAACATAAATATCTCTGCCACTTTAAAGATATAATCTTATGCGACAATCAAGATACTATAAAGATATAATCTTATGCGGCAATCAAGATGCTATTGCTACTATGTGATTTATAATTGATATAGTTCTGGGTTTCATGTCCTGTTTGTGATTCTTTTTTGTTTTAACATTAAACTAAATACTTGTTACATTTATTTACAGAAAATTGTAATGTTATGTAGGTGCTCGGTATTGTTCTCTAGTTGGTGATTTTAATCAGTGGTCAACTACTGAAAATTGTGCACGAGAAGGTCATTTGGGACATGATGATTTTGGATATTGGACTTTGATACTTGAAGATAAACTTAGGGAAGGGCAAGAACCAGATGAATATTATTTCCAAGAGTACAACTACGCGGATGATTATGACAAAGGTGACAATGGTGTTGATGTGGAAGAATTGATCCACAGAATGAACGAAGAGTATTGGGAACCTGGAGAAATTAAGTCACAGAAGTCTCGGTTAGAGGTGGTTGCTAAGCTATATGAGCAAATGTTTGGTCCAAATGGTCCACAAACAGAGGAGGAACTAGGTGACATACCTGATGCTGAAACAAGATATAATGACTGGAAAGCCTTGCAGAAGGATGATTCAGCAAGTTCGTTGCCTTGCTATGATATCATTGATAATGGGCAGGAGTTTGACATTTTCAATGTTGCAACCGATCGAGTGTCATTTGAAAAATTTCAAGGAAAATCACCACCTCTTGCTTACTGGGTTGAAATGAGGAAAGGACGAAAAGCATGGTTGGAGAAATATGTTCCAGCAATTTCTCATAAAGACAAGTACCGTGTTTATTTTAATACTCCTGATGGTGGTTTGGAACGCGTTCCTGCTTGGGCTACTTATGTTCTTCCAGGTTCTCCCAACTTATCATTGTAATGATATTCTTCTATTATTATAGATTGGCTTGCAATACATGTATTGTCATTGTTACTGTAAGTACTGCCGTTTGTCTCGGTACAATGCTGACTTAAGTGAAAAGGTAGTAAATGACGATATGGGTTTAGTAAAAGATGGTGTCACATTTATTTTAATTTCTAGATCTTCATAAATGAATACATGTTTATTAATGATAAGCTGGCATGATTGCACTAGTTGCATGTTGAATTTTCTTTAATTTGTAATATTGATAGTTCTCCTGCACTTCACGCATACATTATTAGATTATCTTGTTAAATGTTAATGCCATCTTTACTTGTCGAGCTAATAGCTCTCGTGTTCAATTTTCCAATCCAAGTTAAATAATAATTCAAAATTCTAGTTTTTGTGTAGATGCTGAAGGGAAGCAGTCCTACGCAGTACACTGGGAACCTCCTCCAGAAGAAATTTATAAATGGAGATTTGAACGGCCAAAAGTCAAAGGTTCACTTAGGATATATGAATGTCACGTTGGAATAAGTGGATCGGAGCAAAAGATATCGTCATTTCAGGAGTTCACATCAAATGTATTTCCTAACCCCTGCCTTTTGGTGTTTTGTGGTTACTACTTCATTATCAACTTTTGTTTCTTCCATTAGGTCCTACCTCATATAAAAGATGCTGGCTATAATGCTATTCAATTGATTGGAATTGTGGAACACAAGGATTACTCTTCTGTTGGCTATAAGGTGAGAATTTACCGATTTAAACAGCATATTGTAATAATATACAATATTTCTATGTGGTCTTTTTCTGTAGCAAAGATTGGAGTTCAACCACTCGATAGCAATTATATCACAGAATATAAACCCATAATGGATTCTATCAAACCTTGCTCTCCAACCCATCATGTGTGTAATCATGTAGATTCACTTATACTTGGGTGGAATCTTGTTAAACCATCCTTTTCCTTGTTGCCATGTAATTTTTTACCCATTCTTGGTACCATTTTCTCTACAGTGCCAGGTAACCTTGTTCCTGCCGTCAGGTAAACACTCTACTGCTTTGAGTAAGCTATCACAAACTGCAAGTCAACTCAACTAGAGTTCCAACAAGACTATAAGGGCTACCCTTGCCCAAATGGAAGTTAAATTCGATGAACCATTAAAATGCTGGCTATGCTGATCGCCGATAAAATCAGACTAAATGTGGTGTAACCTTGATTCTACAATGGGAAACATACTTATGGTTTACAACTTTACACTTAACCACACTGAGCAGAGCGATGTACTTTGCAGTCGAAAACTGAGAATATATAGTGTCAAATGAGATTTTTGAAATATATTCTGATCTACCATACAATCAGACAATAATAATTAACATCATAAACTTTTACAAACTAATATACATGGCATCTAATGATGCTTCAGATAATTTGCTAGCTTTCATGAGGTTTCGGTAATTATGGAGGCAAAAAACTATTCGTTGTAATCAGAGAATTTATGTTGTTAAAATAACTGGCACATTGATTTTTCTCCGATGTAGAATTACCTCCAGAAGCTACACTGTAAATGATTACTGCATTTATAAACAATAGAAATCTTCCACTGTATTCAACTCTTTTTAGAAGATTCCATTTCTGTATAGTTGTCTTAGAACAAGTGCATTGTATTTTCAGGTCACCAATTATTTTGCAGTCAGCAGCAGATTTGGCTCGCCAGATGACTTCAAAAAACTAGTGGATGAGGCACACGGTCTGCTTCTCAAATAATTATTTTGAGCAACAATGGAAATTCACACAGTATTTTAAAAACTCATGCTTATTCATGTGGTGGTCCTGAGCTTACTGCACGCATTATATTTGAGGCAGGCCTTGCACAAAACGTTCTTTCCATTAAAATATTTCCTGTTTTCTTGCTTTTGGTAAAGATGAATTTCCAGGTCATAGTAAAAAGAGAGTGTCACATTATGGTATGTCTAAGTGTGCTACTAGGTAGTGCAAAGTGCAATTTACTCTAAAAATAACAATGAAGTCTTTGTGTTTGATGTCTTCTTGGTGCTTTTCATGCATTCTGTTATGCATGCAAGTTTTAAATATCACAAGTGGCATATCTGTAGCAAATTGTCCTATAATTTGGTAGCACTATATTATGAAGTGAAACAGTCACTAGAATTAACATCTGTCCCTTTTCACATCCTTCTGGTTTGTTCAGGCCTTGGATTAGTGGTGCTTCTTGATATTGTCCACTCCTATGCATCGGCAGATGAATTGGTTGGCTTATCCCTCTTTGATGGTTCTAATGATTGTTACTTCCACAGTGGTACGTAACTTTATATCTACTGCTTTTTATTCCTGATTGTAAACTTCGTTTTACTGAGGATTATATGGAGAATTATATGTAAACTCTTTTTCCACTTTTTTTATTGTATTGTTTCAACATGTAAATAATAAGTGTTCATGCACCATGTTTGCTTTACAGCAAATGTCTGACCACGACTAAATGAGTTCAACCTAATAAACTCAAGAAGGACCATGATCCTTGCTCACAGGAGCCAAATTTACAATTTTGTTTAGAAACATTTATAGGTGGGTTGAACTGCTTAATATGAAGAAAGCATCCTGTTCTTCTAGACCAAGATTAACTTGATAAAAATTGAATCCATGCCATTGTAAATTTGCCTATTCAGATAAGTGCTATTACAATTCATCTATTTATAGTCGTGCCAATGAAATTTTACAAAATTAGGACCTACCACTGCCGTCACGTTTTCCATCCATCTCCTTTTTTTTTTAGTTTTCTTCCTTCTTTCTCCTGTCTTCTTCCCTCTCCTCTCCTCTCCTCTCCTCTTCCTTACTCACGCCAAGCAACCGCTCGGCGCGACGAGGGCCAAGGAGGCGGCGGCGACGACCAGGGGACTAGGAAGGCGATGGTTGCACAGGCCTGGCCCGTCTGAGCGTAGGGTGGTGTCCAGCTCAGGTTGCTAGAGGCGGTGGCTTCAAGGCGAGCGTGCTAGGTGCCGGTGACCTCGAAATCCGGGACCGACATGGTGGCTTCCTCTGCTTCCGCGCTCGTTGGTGGGTGACCTATTCTAGCGTCGACGAGGAAGGGGACATGCCAGACCTCATGCCGCGGCTGCTCATCTTCGATCTTCTCCCGCTAGCTGAAGAGGATGGGGTTCGCCGTCTGGATCTGCTGGTGTGGATGGGAGTGAGTCGATGACAACGACGACGGCGGTGGCTCTTGAGCCCTCGCGCCCCCAGCCTACTCGAGCTCAAGCTCGCCGCCACCTGCCCCGAGCTCCTTCCGCTGGCCGAAGAGGATGGGATTTGCAAGATCCAGCTCGGTGGAGGCGTCGATGCTGCAGGAGTAGAGGTGAAGGGCGAGGGTCCCCGGCCCCATCGACCGCCACCCTCCTCACCCTACCCCTTCCTCTTTGACTGTTGTCGCTGCTGCCGTGGACTCGTCCTCCCAAAGGGCACCAGAGCTTGCCGGACGGTGTGGTCAACGCAAGAAGATGGGAAAAGAGAAGGAAGAAGACGGAAAAAGATGGATGGAAAACGTGATGGGTGGCATGGCTACGAATAGATGAATTGTAATGACATTTGTCTGAATAGGCACATTTGCAATGGCACGTACCCAATTTACCCTAAATAATTTGGTCCAACAGCAGTAGTAAAACAATAGCAGTCAACATCTAGCATGATATATGATAGGTTACGTTGGCCATACACAGGAAAACAAATTGTGCAATTTCCTTTCAACTTGATATATATTGTATATATTGCATGAATTTAATGATTAGTTGATAGCTGTTTGACCTGATTTGTGCCCTGTATACTTGCCTGTCGATATGGCCAACTGATTGGTAGAAGTGACATACTGATACTGTTAAGTAAAAGGCCCATGATGTTTGTACTGACATGCCTAGCACTAATGTTGTGGTTTGACATGTTGTATTACTTAAATTTCGTATGTTCTACATTTCTTACAAGTAAATCCTCCCTAAGACTGATCTTTTTATTCTTTGCTACTACAACATCCTTGTTGTAATTGATCCTTGGCAGGAAAACGAGGGCACCACAAATACTGGGGTACCAGAATGTTCAAATATGATGATATTGATGTTCTACACTTCTTATTGTCTAATTTAAATTGGTAAAATCTAAGAATATGCTTTCATGCTGCAGTCTTACGTTCCAAATACTATAAAAATTTCATTCTTTTCTGTTCTATAATCTACCAGTAACTTAAGGACATCTGGCTAATTTTACTAGGTGGGTCACTGAATACCGTATTGATGGATTCCAGTTTCACTCACTGCCTTCTATGTTATATACTCATAATGGCTTTTCTACTTTCACTGGTGCCATTGAAGAGTAAGTTCTACGTTTTCACTATTTTCCTAAAACATTAGTCACTACATTTCTGCAGTATGTTGATGTTCTACAATTCTTAATTGTAGGTATTACAATCAATACGTCGACAAGGATGCGCTGATATATTTAATTATAGCAAATGAGATGTTGCATGAGCTTCATCCAGATATTATAACAATAGCTGAGGATGTAAGTTGTTATACTTGGTTTCTTTTCCTGTAAATTTATGTTCACGTCACATAGTTCGCAGTTTTAGATATGCAGTTTGGTACTGAGATATAGTTATCACCAATGTGCAACTTGGTACCGGCCTTCGGTTGCAACTATTGTAACACTGAGATGCTTGTCTACTATAGTCATAGGCATACATGCTTTCTATTTAGTGACTGTAGGTCGCTATTTCTACCTATTAATGGATACTATTTGCAATTTCCCAACTGATATTGTGTTAGTTTGGCATGTGTTGCTCCTTCAGTTTTTTACGATGTTTTGTTTATATAGGCAACATTTTATCCTGGGCTATGTGAGCCAACCACTCAAGGCGGATTAGGATTTGATTACTGGGTCAATCTTTCAATTCCTGAAATGTGGTTGTGGCATCTCGAAAATGTTCCTGAGCAAGAATGGAGCATGAATAAGGTCTGCATGCTATATAAATATTTTTGCATGCCATTATTTGTGCGGCAAGATGTCTTGGGAATTCAGGGTTTCAGTTTATGCATTATTTTCCTTATGGAATCCATTTGATGATTATATGCCAGGACAATGGTTTTCCAAATCTCCAATTATAGTTTCCCTTTTGTTATCGTTGAAGTATCATTTTTCTTATCCAATGACTATCTTGCACTATGATATCACAGATTATGAGAGTACTAGTAAACAACAACAGTAATATGCTATCTTACGTCGAAAATCATAACCAGGTGATTCTATTTGCCTAATGTTTTTATCTGTTGCTGCTAATTATATCATTTTATTCAGTGTAATCTATTCTTACGGAAAGAAACAGCACAGATCCTGCACTCGGTTGAGAAAACATATAATGTTAATATGTTATTATATCATGCTTAGAAACAACAAGCTTCTATTTCACCATAGAGATGTAAATATTTTTTTTTACCGAGTCACTTTCTGAGAAACTTGACCAATTTGATTAACTGTGTATAGTGCATTTTGCTACTAGCATATGGTTGTCATTTCTATCCTGGCAAGCAATAAAAGTCTCGATCATTTCACTAGTGATAATTCTTTTATATTGACACTGTACCTCATTTCCTTAAATTTAGAGATTTGTTCAATTATCTCTCTAGGGCATGGTTTTTTGCCTGAACGTACCTTATAATGACATATGCTTGTGCTCTTTTTTTAAGATGCATATTTTGGTGCTCTCTGCTTAGACATTGCTGAATAGCTGTCTCGTAATATTGTGATATTGGTTTGAACAAGTGCATGGGCAGAAGTGTAAAACTCATGCTTCATTTTCTTTTGTACTGATACTATGCTTGCATAATGCATATATGTCCATGAATTTCGGAATCCTAATTATGTTTTTTGGAATCCTAATCAAATATGTTTGTAGTTTATGCGGGTACACTCTACCTGGTTTTCTGCATGCTGATTCTTTACTTTATCGGAATCTTTAGATGTGTGTAACATTCATGAAAGCCAAACTGAAACATTTGAGAAATCTATATTCATTATTTATTTTCTCACCAAACTTTGTGATTCGGTTCTCACATCTAATATTTTGGTATAGTCAATATCAGGGCGGAAATCTTTTGCTGAAATAATTCTTTATGAAGGAAAGTGTTCAAATAGTTCTGCTGACAATGATTTGATTTTCAGGGCTTCTTCATTGCTCAATGTATGACTATCCTTAACTTGTAATTTTAATATTGTATACTTTGGTTCATTATTGCACCTCTTAATTTCTCTGGGATAGCCCCTGTAGGAAATGATGAAAAATATTTAGTTTACATCGTCAGTTCTTTGCATTTGGTTATGGTTGTGCCATGAACCTGTTATGGACATGGACTAGGCCCATGCAGCAGTTTAGGCATTATAAATTAGGAATTATTCATATAAAGGTAGGAGATTATCTAGTTAGGAAAGAGATGAGGTTTATTAGAAAGTTAGAGATAGAGATTGGATTGGTTTCTATAATACTAGAGATTAGTTCCTTGGATGTCAAGCCTGTCCTCCCTATAATATAAAGGGACCCCATGTCTTTATTGTCAATCAATCAATGAATCTCTAAAGTTAGCTCTAAGCCTCAGAGCCTCTTTTAGCTCAGCAGGGAGAAGCCCTGTCGCTGCTATTAGAGGGCGAGTGCCCTATCTCCCGGTCTTCGGACCCTTACCCTAGCCAATTCATAACAGAACCGAATTCATGACGGGGAAAACATTAGTTGGAGGTAGGTTGGACGACGAGAACATGATCAGGTGGCTTCTCATAGCTGCCCCTAACATGTGATACTAATAGATATGCTCACAAACAAGAGATAAGCATTTGATTTGAACTAATTTAAGATGTGGAAATATCTAGATGAGAAGCATTCTTGCCTTGCTGCATGATCGGCCCAGTAACTAGGGATATACATAGGTCGACCCAAGGTCCGACTCATGGTACCCAAGGTGATAAATTACAGGCTGGGTCAGGCTGACCCAAGTATCTTTGCTTGACCCATCGACCCATGGAACCTCATGCATTGACCCATTGACCCTGACCCCTTGTGCATTCAGGCGCAGCAACAGCAAATCAACACACAAACAACATATCCCATCCATGCGAGCAAACCAATTGATGCGGCACAGAGAAATTCTTCTGAAAATCTGAGCAGACAAACACAATCCAAGCATATAAACTCATACATAGCAAACCAATTGCTCTGAATTTTTTCACTCAAGAATGGATCTGAATGCAATCAGATGGAAATCCCCCACTTGACCTATAGCAGATGGAGAACAATCTGCGCACCTAGCAGTGGCAAACTGATCCATCCGGGCCAACCCTTCTTCAGTGGTAGCCAGGAACGATGGCGCAGGGACGAGGTGGTAGGAAAAGGCAACGCTGGTCCTGCACTGGGAGGTGGGTCGACCCATGCTGACCCATGAAATTTGATGGGTAAAACCATTTGAGTTTGATCCCATGTTTCGTGGGCTGGGTCAACCCAGCCCACATGCATCCCTACTAATGACCCGCTACACATAGAGCCCATGCTCCAAGCCTATGACAGTAGCACACTGCTGTGTGTCAATGCAGATGGTGAACATTATTGGCCACATGCTGGTCAGGTAACGTTGCCTGAATTATTTTGGCCAACTTAATTTTCATAGCCTCAAATCCAACCTAGTTCATCCTCTAAGCAAGCTGCTACTGCTCAGCTGGAAATGGTATGAGATAAGGGACCTCTGTGTTTATAGACTTTCTATATTTATTTTATTTTATGACATTCCTTGGCTTAGGAATTGATAAGCAATAAATTTTTCGTTCTGCCAAAAATAATCTTCTTTCACATGTTTCAGATAATCAAACTAATTACTTTTACAACGAGTGGTGGTGCATATCTCAACTTCATTGGCAATGAATTTGCACATCCAAAGGTGAGGTACCTACATTACATTCAGAATTTGACAGCCTTCAATTTCAATTTTGTGAACTTGGTCTCTCATTTTTTGCAGTAGACCTTCTAAGCATTTTTGTTAATTATTTCAGAGAATTGAGTTTCCTATGTCAAGCAATCAGTATTCCTTCCACCTAGCTAATCGGCAATGGGAACTGCTGGACAAGGGTGTACATAAACATATATTCAACTTTGACAAGGTATGTAATTACAATATAGGAGGCAAGGAAAAGAGTCTTTGCTGAAAACATCTGACATCTGTTAACGTATAATCTCTGAATCAGTACTAGTAATAGTTCTTCCTTAGCTAGTAAGCATAGTATAGATCAGTAGAACTTTTTCCTTCTCCAATAAGATAGACCTGCTAGTAAGTCAAGTTTGTTTATCCATTGATCAGTAAGCTAAAGTCCTTGGTCAGTAAGTCAAGTACTCTTACACATTAAGCTTTCTTAGCTAACAAGTCTAGTAGCTGCTGCCTCCACATGTACTGTATATATGTATGCCTATATGCAATGCAAGCTAAGCTTTTCAGCAGCACATAATCAGGTTTTCAGCTAGACTAGCGGTAGGATGTTTTGAGTGTAGTTCAGAACATCCTACCAACAACATCCTAACCCTAAAATATTTGGATTTGTATAAAGAATCAACACCCTTCATTACAGCAAAAGAGCAATACAGGTTGACCATAGAGACATTTTTGTGTTCTTGTTGCATTTTCCCCAAAACAAAAGTTCTGAGTTGAAACTTTTGAACAAAATGGTCTGAATTTTTTGCCACAAGCGTCAAGGGTGACTCCTGCCTGGATGTCCTTTCTGGTTCTTGATACTGAGAATAAGTTTTTAATGAACCTGATGTTTCTTCAGAATTTGTTTTATGTTACAATAAAGAGAATTTCTTTTATATTTCAACTATTAATGGCTGGCTCAAAACATTGTTGTGCTATGTCTGTGAATGTGAACTAACACATGACCAATTTCATCCCAGGCTATCATGAGCTTAGATGCCAAAGAGAGGCTAATTTCTGGAGGTTTACCCAATGTTCATCACTGTGATGACACTAGCATGGTATGTACATCTTTTGTTAACAGAAGATCAAACCTATTTTACAAACTAATAAAGGTGATACTTTTTTTCTTCTTTTATTTTGGTAACTTTATCATTTTAATTCTAGTATTAATTATAAACATGCATAATGTTGGATTAGGAATAGAGAAAGCAAATGTTAGAACAGTTGTACCTTTAGCTCCAAAATGCAATATGTTGTTGTACCAGTTTAAAAGAAGGCAATATCAATAGAAGAGAAGCACAAAGGTGGGGAAACTCTCGCTACACTTAAAATGCCCTTTAACATCATCCCTCTAAAATACAAAGCATATTGCAATACCATTGCATTTGATAGGGTTCCAATCAACACAAACTTGAAAAGTTGAAATTGTTGTTGTAGATCTTTTCCACTTCAAAGATTATTGCAGAAACAAACTTGGTGTTCTCCTAGTCCATAAATCATAATAAGGTGTTTTACACACTGATTTACCGAGGAGAGTGTCTAACATATGCTCAGCTTTCTTTAAAGCTTCCATCCGTAAATTATCTGCTAAACTAGAGTGGGTTAGTATACTCTGTACCAAGTCCATAAGGGTATAAAGTTACACCTTTCAGCTGCTCCATATTATCGAGATTTGTCAGGCATGGAGTATTGAGACACTATTCCATTTTCTTCAAGATACTTAGTCAAAGAGCCAGAAATTGTTCATAAGGTGCATTTTCCAATGACAATAAAAAACATCAAGGCCTAACATGGGAACTAAAGCTAAATTCCTTCTCATGGAGGGGATATAGAGAACATTATTTAGATGGAGGATGAAGCCGCTTTCCAAACTTAATGAAAGTTATCCAACAACCTACACTTCAGCCTCTTCACCATTAGTGACTCTAAGCCCTCTTGGGCCCCCCTTGTTTTCACCATCAGCGACTCGAAGCTCTCTCGGTCCCCCCTTTTTATGGTCCTTATTTAATGGTATGCCTGCATAGAGTTAGGGACATGCGCAGCAGCACCAGAATCAACCCACCATGACATGTGGAAAACCAGTATAGTGATATACCATTACCCTGATTTATTCTGCCTTATGAGAGAAATGCAGCTTCTTCTTAGCCTTTGGCTCCTCTTCAGAGAATTTCCTTTTTGCTTTTCTGTCACCAACCATAAGAGCCAAATCCCTCCCTCACTTTAATTTATTTCCAATTTGAGTAATCAACTTGCTCATGGGCCACTTTTCCTTCTGCATATTGTAAATAATCTTAAATAGACCATACTCAGAAGGCAAGGAAATCATAATAAAGTGGAGCAAGAAGCCATGTCGTTCATCTTCTTGACATGCTCTCTTATGCTGCAAGAGCCATCAACTTAGTAGTGATCTTCATGATGAGAGTGTAGCATAAGCTTTTGAGGACCTTCTGGATTGCTCCTCAATTGAGGCTAGGTGATTGATATCATTCTTGGACTCAGGAATTGCTCCCTTTAAGCGCGCTGATGGGCCTGCTGCCATCAGCAGCTAGGACAGAAAGGGACAGTCTGCTGGTGGCACAGCCGAGGGCACTTGCATTTGTTTTGGTTCTCGGCTTATCATGTGTGTCAACTGGTAGCATAGAGGTTGGAGTAGGTTGCAGCGTCTAGCGAGCCGCGTGCGACAGGCAGCTTAAAACCCACATCCCTGGATGTGTGTTTTTAGCCATATGATTTTTTGGGATTTGTTTGCATGGGTGGCTGGCAGGTCATCAATGTGGCTGCCCTACTTGCACCTGCAGCATCGAGTGGGATGCCCACGACCCTCCAGGTGTGCATATGTAGGAACTTGAACATGTCGGATTATTGAGGCGATGTGGGATGCCCACGCATGTGAATTGGAGCCTGTGGTGGCTGTTGCGG
Organism: Oryza punctata; assembly: GCA_000573905.2. NCBI lineage: Eukaryota > Viridiplantae > Streptophyta > Magnoliopsida > Poales > Poaceae > Oryza > Oryza punctata. Next base: position 18,525,441 of record CM002493.2, on the reverse strand, counting down.
AGCCTGGACCTACTACATCATGAGCCTCATGAACTCTGTTTGTGCTGTCATGAAGGACAAAGAGTTCGCCTAGTTCAACAAGGGTGCTGGTAGCAGCTGCTATCTTGCAGCTACTGACACACTGCTGGTAGCGGCTGACTTTTTTTCCCTGATATTGAGTTGAGGGGGTTAAATTGGACTTTTTTCCTTATTTGAACCGGTCTTTGTACTTGAAGGAGTAGAATACTGTCTCACAGGGGAGTAAGTAGGCTATTTCCTCATTTCAACAAAGTATCAATATTCTGATACCACGTAGTCGGCTGATGGGGCTTATCACATATGGGTTAAGTACACATGTTGCCGAGGGAACAAGAGGGAAAAAATGTGGAGGTGCCTAGAGGGAACAAGTACACATTTTACTCTTGAGTTAAACCATGTTATGTCTACATTCAGTTCTTTTTTTTTACTTTGGTGCTAATTATAGTACTCATATTGCAGATCATATCTTTTACTAGAGGACCTTTCCTTTTTGTTTTCAATTTCAATCCTGACGTCTCCTATCAGCTCTATTCTGTTGGTGTGGATGAAGCTGGTGAATATCAGGTAACTGAATTATGCTGTTTGTATGAACTTATTCTTTTGTAAATATGCAAATGGCAGGCACATATAAAAATGTTGGAGCACCTGACACTTTGATAAAGAAAATAAATATGTAAAAATGTAAAAACTATTCGTAGTGATTTTTTTTACCAAAATAATCTTTTTTTTACCAAAATACTGCAGATAAATTTCTACTTTTGTTTCTCCTTACTAGTTTTCAGTTTAAAAATGCAATTCCATAGGTTGAGGTCGTCTTTTGGTCTCGTGTAAGGTTTATGTGTGTGTTGTAAGGGTTCTTACCCTCTCCTTTCTTAATATAATGATACACAGTTCTCCTGCGTGTTGAGAAAAAAAATTCCATAGGGTGACAGGAGAGACTCTATCGACTCTTAATTTTCTATTTTTTTACTTGTTGGTTTTGTGCTTCATATTTTTTGTGTTTGCACCCAAATGATAGTTTGCCATTTACATTTGTCAGTTGAAACTAATTGACTTGGGATGGAATTGTGTGAAAGGACTAAATGCTTATAATCTAGGCTTGATGCATACATCAGAAAACTTTGCCATTATAGTTCATAACTTGATGCTTTAAATCCTGGACAGTTTGTTTGATGCCTTGAGAAAATCTTGAAATTTTTATTAGCTCATTACTAATGCTGAGAATAAGAACAACTATTAGATTCTTGAAGTACTTCAGTCTGAATTTATTGAACAATTGCGGGTGTGGATTTTCAGAACCAGCAATGCATGTACTTTTTATCTGTTTGCTTTTTAGAGTTGTGTTCCCAGCACTGATGTTATTGTGCTTCCATCATTTGGCCAGCTTATATTGAACACAGATGAAACTAAATATGGTGGACGTGGGGAGCTGAAGAGCAATCAATATACGAAAAGAACCAGTGTCACTAGGTGCTGTTTTTCAGTTTTCATATGATATTATTTATTTGGACGTATCCATAGTTTGCAACCAAATAAACATTGTTACTTTCATATAGGGTTGGTGGTTGCCGCAACTCCTTGGAATTGACATTACCATCTAGGAGTGCTCAGGTGGGTGGGTGTAAAGATATGTGGTGCCAGAACTCCTTGGAGTTGGTGGTTTTCGCAACTCCATTACAACAAATATGCTTCTCTTTTAAAAGAATACACACGCTTGCAGGTATACAAGTTGGTCCGAATTTTGAGAATTTAGATTCTCAAGGATAAGCTTTGTTGATAGACCAAGCAATTCGTGTCCTCAGAAGACTGAACTTCTCTGTTAATATCTGAACTCTTGCAAAAACTGAGGTATGGGTACTTGTAGTTTTTTCCCCATGTAATTATGATCTGCAAATTGATAGGCTTATTAACTAGGCATTTTACTGCAAACCTCATCCCAGTGACATGGAAACTCACTTCTGTTTTCATATGCCCGCTTCGATTGGATGCAATTCTGACCTTAGCTTTGTCTTAAAGAGAATAAAAGAAGTAAAACATTTTTTTTTCATATTCAAGCATATTTATCCTAGAAAACATGTGAAGAAGTTCGTAAGCATGTAGAACAAATTTAACAGCTCTTGTTTATCGTCCACAGACTGGAGATGCTTTGCACAGTGCAGCGGTAGGTATGTCAAAAATTTTTGCACACGCCAGGACTACTAGACACGGAGTAGTGTCACATCAGTTACACACTTAACTACATGGCTACATAGTAGTGAGATGGATCCTTCAGGTATGAATGTGCATGCAGATGCAGGCTATTGGGTTGATGTTCGACATCTCAGATTTGACCTTGTGTTTTGTGTCAGTTTGGCACAATATGAAGTCTTGCATTATTTATTTAGACCTCAAATTGCCTGTTCTGCTCACTCGTGTACCTTGACTCCATGCCTAGTGTGGCACTGTGGCTAGTTAATCAAAGATGCTACAGACTCAATAGTACCACAGTGAAACGCTCGTAAGGAGTGCTATTGAAACTGTTAGCTCAGCTGACAGGATTACACACACGATGAAGTGAGAAACAAACACACACAAGAATTATCTTTGGCTGCACACCAGCCCACCACCGAACACAGTTGTATTCACTGTATGATTGGGTGCGCACGCACGCACCAAACAAATGTTGATTACAAGCCTTAAATAAGCACACATTCACTAAACTCGGTCATGTTTTACCCGCACTAACCTGTCAAACACCACATGGCTTAGCCACTACTCAATCATCTCTCTCCATGCATGCAGCTCGCATCTCCTTCCATTTGCATGTAGAGCATCACCGGGTAACTAATTAACACACACATGTACAGAGTTGATTGATCCACTTTTCACGTCGTGGCCTCCCGTTCTACTTGACTCGGCACAACTCCAAGACAACTAGCAAGCTAGGATTGATTCATGCATGCATTCACTAGCATGCAAATCATGGATACACGCACTCACACATGCATATGACTAACACACAAATAACAAGATTAAGTCTAACAGAAACTAATAAATATAGGCCTGCTAATAGATCATTATCTGACCATCTACACCAGAATAGATAGAGTTTTTCAAAGAAATCTGCTAATGGAGAAAGGCCTTCTAGGGATAAGAGACATAGGGCTAAAGAATACCAAGCAGATAATGATGAGTTTTAAAAGTAAGCTGTGGTACAAAAAATTTTTGGTTTGTTAAGAACATATAACTGTAAGATATGGCATGAATATCTAATTTAAAACTGTTTGACCTACCAAGTTTCACCTTTTGTGATCTTCAGATTATGTACAAATACTGCGAATTTTGACTCGAGTCCTACAATAGCGTTAACATGTACGTATGTTCAGCTTGTTTCACCATCTCCGGTTTGCAGTGCCTTTTTAAGTTTTATATGTTGCAGCTGCGATGTAGCATGTTTTCTCTTATGTGCTACCATTAATTTTGACATTTTTCACAGGTCCAATTTTGTTGAGGGCCTTCCTGACATTGTTTCAGTTTAGTGCAATGGTACTTTTGCATTGATTTGGTACTACATTTTCTTCCAATGTCGTTATGGCACTACCTATAAATGTCCCGTCAGCTGTAAGACACGTCTCCACGAATAAAAGAAAAAAAAACTCGCAACTGTTAATACACTCTCCTCACTCTACTTTGTTATTTTGAGCTCCATAATTTAGAGATAGAAATTCTATGCCGATGTTTCAGAGAAAATCCATGAAATACCATCAATAAGCACCGTAATCCTAAAAATACCATCGATAAGAGCAACTTCTCAAAAATACCATTGTACAAGCCTCTTTCTCCCAAAAATACTATCACCGTTAACCTACCGTTAACAACTCTCCGTTAAGTTGTATGAAAAGATAATCTTACCCTTAGACAACCATTTGCTCACACAACATTATTTTGCATTAATCCAAAATTCACATATGTTAAAAACATATTATAACTTTTGTTGTTTATGTTAGCTTCTAAATTCACATGCAAAAGTATTTATTTTGCATTGATCCAAATTTCACACATTTTGCTATCCAAATTATTTCAGAAATTTTGATATCAATATCAGTGTTGTGATATAAGAAAAAATAGGGCAATCAATAATTTTAGAAATTTGTGTGACCTCACCGCCCGCTGCAACCCTGGGACGCCGCCTACGACCTCCGCGTCGACCTCAGCGACTGCGGCCTCCTCCTCGCCAGCGCCTATGGCCCCCTCCTCGCTAGTGCCTGCAGCCCCCGCACCGGCGTCCCGTACCACCGCCGACACAGTGCATAGCGCTGCCACTGTGGACTGCCGTGTCGCCACCGGGCATAGCGGCGCCACCACCATGGACCGCCGCCTCGCGGCCGTTTCCGACCGGGAGAGCTACGCCACCGCTGAGCTACCTGGATCGGGATAGGGATCGAGTCTATTCTAGGGTTAGAAATTTTCACCATTTCATCTCCCTTTTTTATTTTACCGTGAAATACTGGGTATATTTTGGATCGAGGGCAGTTTGGTCATTATAAACAAAGGTTGCAACGGTGTGGAATCAACGGGATGTTGACGATGATGGTATTTTTGGGAGAAACAGGCTTGTGCAATGGCTTTTTGGCAAGTTGCTCTTGTAGAGTGCTTGTTGATGGTATTTCATGGATTTTCTCATGTTTCTATCAGCTAGATTTATGTTTCCTTTGAACTATGTTCAATTTCCTTCATCACCATGCTCTTTGATATTTATGGTTGCTCCTCTGGGCATGGATTAAATTCATGTGGAAATAGATTATTCCTATTGTAATGTATTTTGAAGAAAATTGTTGGGAATCATCCCACATTGATTATTTAGGAGGAGTTGAACCAACTTCAAAGTGGAAGGAGTCTCTCACCTCTTGAGCTAGCTTTTATGGTGTAGTAAGGCTTTCACCTGGTTGGACTCTCCCGGTTTTGGGCCAACAAGTGGTATCAGAGCCAGATCCATAATTGCTAGTGCTCGTGCACACTCATCGCTAGTGCTCGTGCACACTCAGGGGTGTGAGGCCCATATCTGCCCGTGTGTGGGGTCAGTTAGTGGACCGCGGGTGTGAGGCCCGTATGTGCTCGTGTGTAGGACTGATCAGTGCTGAGGGTCACCAATATTGTGATGGGAGAGATTATTGGGAATAGTCCCAAATTGGTAATTTAGGGGGAGTTTGAACCAATTTAAAAGTGTGTTGGGGTGGGGGTGGGGATTCTATCACTTTTTGAACTAGCTTTTAGGGTGTAGCAAGGCTTCCTCCTAGTTTTGGGCCAACAAAAATGTTTTTTAACGGAAGAAAATTTGTTGCCATGTTATAAGTGAACCTCTGCAGAACTAATATATGCTTCTTTTGTTCCATTATTTTCATGCTTGATCTGCATATTGAATAGTTCTATAAAGCACTTGGCAACACATGTGAATCAATACTAGCAATATACTCCATCAAAAACGAAAAATAACTTTTAGCTTTAGTAACAGGTACATGTTGACAAAAAAACAATTTACTGACCTTGTCAAATGATGAATCTGATACACATTGTTGGAGACGGTTCTCACTACATGGGTAACTTGGGGCACTACGGGGCCCACCATGGTCAAGACAAGAACTGATGCAGGGACCTCGGTACCGTCCCAGGCAAGGAAGATGACCCAAGGTCAACATCAGCTCGGGCCCAAGCTAGCATCAGCTTAGGGCCACGATGGCCGCTGCAATTTGGCCAGAGCCTCGAGGTTGGCATCGGGGTCTGAGGTATGTTCTCGTCAAATCTACATCATAAAGGAGATTTGGCCATGCTATGTGTGTAGTCTTACTCGTTCATTCCACATTATTACGACGTGAAATGATTCTTGTGGAAAGATCACAGGCGATGTGGGTGATGTGGCTGTGCATGCCTCCCCCGCTTACCCACATTACCTCGGAGAAAAGGTGGGTGATGTGGTGTGTGCACCATACTCACATACTCACCTGATGGGGCCCCGTTAATCAACCTCAGTGGTTGACGGATGGGCCTAGTCACAGCTTGGATGATGGCTTCAGCTAGCCTACTCCACATGTTAGGTGGTAGGTCAACCTGTCGCATATAACCAACTCTCTTGGAGGGACAATGACAGGACTAATCCTACCAACACCTGCGGGCTAGGCCCCACCTGTAGCTTGAATCCAACTTAGTTGAATCCTAAAGGAGGACCAATGTCACTAAGAAGATGATTCAACTAAGTTAGATTCAAGCCACAGCTAAGAGAGGGTGAGTTTATCCCGTAGCGTTTAAAACAACATCTAAGAACACATTGCAAACTTTCTCATATATCGAAAAACACAGGAATAGGCTATTACACTACCGAGCAGCTTGAACCTATATACATCGCATGTCCACATTCTCTCGTGCGACCCTAACACGAGGTGGAATATGTCCGGCCAAGCAGCGCCGCAACCCCATCGCCCGTCCCGTCTCTTCCTGTGACATCTGTCCGCACGAACTCCCCATCCTCACCTCGTTCGATCTATGCGCCTCAGGGAACAAGCACTACTGCGGCCCCACACGCTGGCCCCTCGGATGATAGCATTTCCCATGATTACAATGGCACAAGCTCTGTTACAGCAATATGGTGGGGTTCCATAGACAAACAGACGGGTGGTTTAGTCAACACGCGCGCTGCAAGCAAGTAGCAAGTTGCTAACTCTAATCAACAAAACCCGAGTGTTCTTGGTGGCGGCTAAGACTATGAATAAAGGGGGAGAACGACCACAAGGGTGTTGGGGTTATGCTCTAACCCTACGACGCGCTCCTAATGGACCCAACTTGATATACGGCCCATTGGGCTCAAATAAGGTGACGCAGCACCGTGGACAAAAAAGGTCTCGGTAGTAGAACAATGATTGCGGCCACTCTAGAACATATATGGATATGATACTGGATCCATTTGAAAGTAGACTTGATAAGCTTTCCATGAAATACTTGCACGCCCAAAACGGATTTCGTATGAAGTCGTGGCGGTCATCACAAGTTGGTTCTATCTTGCAGTCCAAATCCAACCCGCACAAATCCTATTGATCCTCTCCATCATTCCTAAGTAAAAAAAATGCAAGCATCTCCAGGGTATAAATAAGATGAACATGAACTTAGGAACGAACTCACCTGATAGTTGAGTTGACATGCACGAGTGCGGGTAATTGGACCATGAAGTTGTGATTATGTAGACGACATGTGTGTATCGATGGTATTGATATCCTCATCACAAAGCCTCACTTGGATTGGTTTACCTTCAGACACATTTATCCATTTTTTCTGCCACTAGAGCCTATCCTCACTCTGGGTAGTTCTACCATTCACCATCCATTCTGTAAGTCAGATTAAAGTTTATAAGTCTAGTCAGGAGTAGTAGAAGTCCTGATGCTCCTTTAATCGCGAGCATGATAGATTGGATTACTCATACTACAGCGGATGTACGCTTTACTAGCACTCCGTAACATGCCTAACACATGAGACTTGCCACAGCCTAGTCTTTCGGGTCTCTTAAGGTTGCGGTACCCGCTCCATGAATTATTGTTGACGGTCGTTAAGTATCGATTTCGAGCGCCAACTATCATAATAAATAAAGGAAGAACTAGCATTTCTTACACGTTGTTGACGTAAAAATACGACATTCTGGGAGATCTGCTTAGCTCCAGTGCAGGTCCAACATAAAGATGAGATGTGGGCGTGCGAGTCAGTTTGATCATGCAACTAACAAGATATGTAAACAACAGATAAAACAACCGATCGGCTGACAAGCGGATGGAATATTTCCAGCTGATGTCGGTACCAATCGATATTGATAGGGTTTTGAATCTATCGGCTATGTAGATAATGATATAAATACAATCAGCTGGTGAAAATGCAATATAACAATAATATAATCCAGTAGAAATCAATTGGCTAGTAATGATAGATTGAATAAGCACTGATCCGAAACTTAAAGTATTCATCGGCTGGAGGTCCGATGTCGTTAAATCCAAACGATTAGATAAACAATGAAACCTTTGTTGTCATCGGCTAAAACCAACTTGTAAGTAATCCTTGTAAGCCGATGCAACGTCCAGATAACTTATCAGCTAGCATTTCGATAAAACATTAGCATGAACCTATTGGCTTAACAAGATTTATATTATCATCAACAATCTAGTATGTCGAACCTAACCGATGCAGCACGAGATTGTATGTGATAATCTAATACTCGATGAGCTGATAGATCTGTCTAATGTGATGGATATAACAAATCTATTTAAAACAACATTATGATTGTAGAGATATATCAGCTAAGATAGAAGATCAGACCTAACCGAGATAGTCCGAACTAAACCGATACATCTCTAAACATTATGCAATTAAAATAGAATTAAAATATTAGGTAGGCAAATATATCAATCGAACCAGAGTGATCCAAGAGATTGAAGCAATGCAGCCTTGAACAACACTAATGTAGCCGATAGATTCACCAGGGCCGGCGGAACGTAGGACTTACCCCTTCACCGGAGATCGAAAGCCGATGAAGCCCCACGTCAGGTGCCAAGTTCCGCCGGTTGATAAATAAAAACCTTGGAAAGAGGGTGGTGATGCATCAAGAGTAGTTGTATTAATCGAGAGATAATTTACAAAGACCCTGAGTGTACATATTTATACCCATGGGAAGATACTAGTCCATATCAGAGACGACACAAACTTTCTAAAGATAAAGAAAAAACATAATTAATAGATAAACTAAACACACTTTCCTAAAGATAAAAGGAAACTAACAACTCTGCCTAATTAATAGATAAACTACCATGCCACATCGTCCTTGAACTCGGACTCTTCTGGATAAACTTTCTTTAATTGATTAATTTCCTTAACCGAATCCATCAAGAATACAACTGTTGGTGTCTGATAATTTCCATCAGCCGATTCCAGGACCTAGAAGCCGATACTGACTCTAAGCCGATGATGACTTCGAGGCTTACACACGTACATCAATAATGAATAATGTAGTTCCACTATACTTGGAGGATTAACATGTATGGAGAGATTATACACCAAAGTGAAGGAGAAATGAGCTGGCATGCAAAGAACACGGATTGAGGGACCCACAAGTCAGGTCAAACCGACTTAAAGTGAGGCCAAACCACTGGGAACCATCATAGGGGCCCACCTGTCATCCCTTGGTGAAAGGCTGTGGAGGGAGGTAGCACCGATGGTTCGGCCGAACCATCTCTGCCACCCCTCATCTCCACCCTCCACGTGTCAACTCTAGGTGGCTCCTCAATGACGGTTGTGGGAGTTACCGACCTCCCTAACCGTCATAAGTAGCTGTAAAAGGTGATCACTCTCTCACTTATAACACACACTTCAAGTAGCTATTCTCTCTACCTTACGTTGTATCTTCTATAGTATTTGTGGAAATAGGCTTAGAGTATCTTCGGTCCTATAGTCTTCTCGGAGATTCCGATATATCTTTAGTACTTTACTCTTCTTGTGAGACTATAGTTGAATTAATTGGATTATCTTCTTTATATCCTTGTGATCATAATTCATATACTACTTTAGTAGTTATATGCTTTATGAATAGGATATACTTCATCTATACGCTTCACTTGATTAGGGGACTCGATCTATGCTACAGTAACGGTGCAATGATCTTGATGTGTTGCTCTAGCTCTAACTTGTCCATCCGTAGGTTGGGAGTTCCCGGGGAGTTAGTGTCATTATTTACTAGCATAAGCATTATGCTTAGGTTAGATAAATGTCGTTGGATGCGGGTATGCCCCACGTAAAGTGAGGTAGGCGGAAAGTGGTGACAACCCTGTCCGTCCTTTTGTATTCCTCCACGTCCGGGTATGACATAAGAATGCATAAATGCCATAACCACGCTGGTAGACCAGCAGAGAGTGGTCTCTCGGTAGTACTTGGATGCCTAGAACTAAGCCCTAACCTTGTAAGCATGTATGTGTTAAGTATATACAAAACATGATTAATATAGAAGTACAGTTGTATTGTAGTTATGTGATATCCTTTTCCACTATACTAATTAATTAGAGATGAATCTCTTGTGTGTCACACTACCCCTTAATCATATTTTTTCCTAACCCCTGTTTAGACTATGGTGAGTGAATTGTAGATCGATTAGTAATGTATAAACTATATCTTAACATCGCCGCCTTCCCTACGGAAATATAAATACGATGCCCTTGGGAATACTCATTAGTGAAGTGTTACAGCGGTATCCGTGCACTTACGGATTTATCTGTGAACGTAAGAAATACCAACAAGCATTTCTAGCACCGTTTCCAGCGAAGGCACCGGTTAAAGATAAAGTTCTATACATCTATAATCATACTATAATTAACAAAACCTTGGTCCAAACAGGTTAGCCTTGGTTTGTTCTCTTTGTGTGAAAATAGTAGTGTATGACCGGTTTTGATCTGCTGACAAACTTCGTTGATAATCCATAGAAACATGCGACAACAATCCGAACCCGCATCGTTCCCCCACAAATCAGGCTCTTGGCACCCGAACAAATAGAGTGCATATGTTTAATCACTCGAATTACTGCTAGAGTCGGAGCTTTAGAGAATGGTCCAATCATAGACATTCCCCAACCTTGCTCCATCTTTAACGAGGATTATCTTGTGCAAGGGCATACTTTGAAACATGGTCCAAATGCTTCTCTTTTGTTTTTGTTCCCCGGATATACGAATGAGGTTCCGTTACCTAACCAGAAATTTTATTTGTATAAGTGTCGGGTGTTAACCATTCCTCTCATACCACGAGAGGGGCTCGAAGGAGCAGTGTTTCTGGCATGACAACTCGGTGCATGTCAAGGAATAATGCTGCAGAGCAGCCACAACAGCAGCCGAAATACCCGTTCACGCAGCAGGCGGATTGGAGCTAGCCTAGGTATACACCCAGCTGGCACAAAACACTGTCAACTTATGAAGGAGGAGGCCTGACGTGGCCAAGCGCAAGTAGAGGTCGGTGGGAGCATCCCATCAATAGACGCTGGGGTGATATTCCCAGTGTATATCACTCCTCCAGCTCCAGTGGGATGCCCCCACAATCCAGTGCACACCACTCTTTCTCGTTTCGATGTTTTCGTGACTTTGGACAAGGATTTGCGGATGTTGGTATTTCTTACGTTCACATATAAATCCATAAGCGCATGACCCAAGCGTATCATATTTATAATTCCGTAGGGAAGGGAGCAGTGTAAGATATACTTTATATCTCTTAAATCAATTTATAATTAAACCACCATAGTCTAAGTAAGGGTAAGATAATATGATAATGGGGTAGTGGACACGCAGGAGATTCACCTCTACAATAATACTTGGTAGGAAAATACACTAGAGAACCATGGTACAACCGTACTTCTAATCGATTAATGTCTAGTATACACTTAACATATACATGTTTACAACATATGACTTAGTTCCAGGCACCCAGGTACTACCAAGAGACCACTCACTGCTGGTCTGTTAGCGTGATTATGGCATACCCGAACATGGAGGAATACAAAAGACGGATAAGGCTGTCACCACCTGCCGCCTACCTCACTTTCCGTGGGGCACACCCGCATCCAACGATATTTATCTAGCCTAAACACCATGTTTATGCTAGTAAATCCTCCAGGACTCTCACCCTACAATGAACAAGTTGGAGCTGGAGGAATCTATAGAGGTCATTAGACCATTACCATAGCATGGATCGACTAGCCTATGATGAAACAGATATACAAACTATATACTACTTATAGAACATATCCTACCCTCAATAGGATCTTGGTCCCACCATTCTTCTCGTTGCCCAAAAGTGGAAACAGCCAAACAAATATACTGCATGTTTATATAGTCTAGGGGAAAATCTAGTAGAAGAAACCAACCAGTCCTAGCAAAGGGGGCCGCATGCCAGTTAGGTCCCTGATCATGTCTAACAAAGTTGACTTGCTGGATGCCATCATACAAGAAAGGTGGGGAGTAGACCAACAAATCTCTAATCACGGTAGACCCAAACTTAAAAAGACCAACTGCAGTAGCTTGAGGAAAATTGCACCGAACTTGCTCAAGATAATCAGAGATAATTACCCAGTGGTCATCCCAAAGTCCCTCTGGAATCGGTGGCACAACCAAAGCAAGAGCATACTGTTCATGATGTCTCGGCGGCATTGTTGCAGCAGTGAGATCAATTCTGGGGATTCTAAGATCACATCCTTGATGAACCACTATCATGCCCAGAAATTTAGCCCAAATTTTTAGACTATTTTGTGCATAAATCGCTATCCAGGAATCAAGCCAGGGTACACAAAATGATAAATTGATATACAAATCAAAAAGGTAAATAAAGCATAAATACTTATTGAAGAGACACTTGGTCCTCACACTAAAAAAGGCGATCCTAGCGGGGCTTCAGCTTCACTCCACAAGCAAAACTCAACTGGGGTATAAGCCTTGATTTTCTAACTTCGTCTTTAGCTCAGAAGCACTACACTTCTAAAAAGGGGGAATAATAGTAAGGCTGAGTACAACCAGCATACTCAGCAAGCCACACTAATGATGCAAACGTGCAAGGGGAGACAAAGGGAAGGTTTGTGGCTTTTTGATAAAGGCGATTATAAACATTTACAGTTGGGAAATAGTAAAAGAGTTGAGTAATTAAGGCAATATTAAATATCCACTGAACAACGCTACACCACATTAAATAGGCCCAACAGTCCACTTGAACTACACCAGTTCATTACGTCAAATTGATTAATAAAGTGGGACTAATCACGGTGAAGCTGGTTGATCGCCCATAACCGTGAGCGCAGCTATTTGAATAGGTTTACTCTAGCTAGAGGTGCGCAACTGTATCCACAAGACACGATTCCACACATGTTGCCATGCCCCGAAGTATCACCTTGGTACTACAAAGGGGGAAATTGTGACAAGACCCTTCGCATAACTCCTCCTAACCATGAACAACACGTTAAGGTCTCACCCCCACCGTTAAACTGGGGTAGGCATCCCCCTGTGCACTGCGGTGAACCCAGAATCCAATGAACAGTTAAGCCCCACCGACCCAACACCATCACGCCCATAGTTGACGGTCGTTATAGACCAATTTCGACCGTTAATATTGCTAACAATAAAGGAGAACTAGCAATGTTTGCATGCATATCTTATTTAGAAATAATCTAGTTCCACTTGTCCTTGGCAAAGTATTTGCTTGTAGGAGATGACCATATAAATAAAGGAGAAATGATGGAAAATTACATCGGAAGCCGACATACCGATGGATGGGCCCATAAACTCAATTTAACATCTGTAAATGGACCCAACCACCATACCATGAGTCTGAGGATGCAATAGAGGAGGCCTCGGAGGAATTGGAGGCCCATCGGACCAAGTCAGGGTTCGGCCAAACCCTGGGTTAGGCTGAACCGACTTCGGCTCCAATGGGGATCTCCTTCCCCGTGGATGTCTGTTGACGTAAAACACAGCGGCCTGAGAGATTTTCTTTACTCTAGTGCAGGTTTAAAGCTTGCTTTCTGGTTCAAGGGCATGCCAGTTGATTTGATACTGCAATCAACAAGATAAAACATGCAAGGAATGCTAATAAATGATAACCGATCGGCTAGAAAGCCGATGTCGTATCGTGATGTAACCTATCCGATGCAATATAGGATGAATCGGCTTATGAGTCATATATATAACAATAAATAAATCTTAAACTTGATCCATCAGCTGTAGATGTTAATATTACATAATCTATAAATCTACATTACTTTGGAAATCAACAATTGGGATAGATCGAACTTAACCGAGACCGTATAAATTGCCTAAATCCAAAATAATATGAAATAACGATTACATATATTTATGTCATAGCTCTGATACTACCTTATACAAGGATATCATCTTGTAATAAATATATTAAACTAATATCAATTTAGTTGATAACAAGTCTAATATATTTATATTAGTTAAGATTCCAATATAAGGGGCAAATAAAGTATATTAAACAAGAGATAAATCTATGTAAAACAACTATATCAGGTAAGATCGGCTAAAACTCCGACACTATCCTTATTAATGACCATAAAACAGGCTAGAGATTATGATTCTAAACACGACTTAGTAGATCAAACTTAATTGATGCAGCACTAAGTATGAGAAGAAGCATAATATCTAGACAATCAAGCTGATGGTCATCTTTTCGTGATGGTGGATACATTAAATAATCCAAACCAACAAGATGATCCAGCCGTTATCGACAAAACCCTAAATAGAGACGAGGTGATACAGGTAGAACACATTGTCAATCTGGATCATATAATGTAAATGATAACTTAGTGATTTGCAAGCACAAGATTAGAGTGTCATAAAGATGTAAGCACTAATCTCGATAAATGCAAACCACCATAACAAGTTTTACCTCTTTGTCGAAGATCGAAACCGATGCAGCTCGACTCGAAAGCAAGAACTCGTCGAAACAAAGTAAGGAAAACGTTGGCGATGCGTCGAGATTGTATTGAATTGATGGTAATTATTTACAAGACCTCGGGCTTATTTTATACCCGAATATACAACTTGTCCAGAACGGACATGACCGATACTTTCCAAATACAACTCCAACCGACAAACAAGTCCCTTAGACGGACTCTTACCGAAAATATCTGTAAGGAAATTATATAAAATCCTAATTAATAGATACATTTACCTATTTCGGACTCTATCCTTGCCTGGCAATGCCATTGAAGTCCTTTTCTCGAATCCGACATTGATTACATAAACGATCTTGCCACCATCGGTTGTATCGGCCAACCATATCGAACTCGGTATCCGATGGGCAATCTGTTTCCGATATTTTCGCATATCTTCAAATCCGCTTCGGATTGGATCTCAATTCCGATTTATATGCTTACCAAATTCCATCGTCAACACATGCCCTCCAATTCCGAAGTATTATATAATGCAACGGAATTATCTTGTTGACCTCGCAAATATCTAGGGCTGTCCCTTTTGACTGTTAACCGCTCTCCTTTTAAATAGTAACCTCTCTTTCGGAAATTTCACGGTGTTAACTTCACTTTTCACTACTCTAGCCGTGCAATCTTGCTCTTGAAGCTCCGGTGACTTCTTCGGCGTTCTGGCGATCTCCTCCGGCATCAACCTCTGTCTTCAACAACAAGCTCCCCTGTTCTGCTCCATGGCATCTTCATCAAGCCCATCAAGCGCAACTCCTGCCGAACTCCCTGAGGTAAACTCCTCTTTCTACCAACTTTGCTATCGGCTCATCTTAGATTCAATCTATTCACTCATCCCATCCCCCTTTCTTCTCTTCATTCAACTTTTTTCTTCTGTCCACAACATTTAGTACACCAAATAGCCATCCCAACGCTGAAAGAACCAAACCACTTCTTCTTGGGACCAATAGGTGATACAGATCCCACCACTTTTATCAACGCTGAAACCGGCAGAATTCCCTTTAGGCAAACCAACCCAAGTCTAGCCCACTGGACCACTACTTTCAGATCTTGGCCATCTCAGGTCGATGGATGGATAGATTGGTACAAGAGAATAGCTGCAAGCAAACAAGACCATTGGGATGAGATGGGAATAGGCCAATGCCTATCACTCTCAGTAGCTGATATGAAGAAGGATGAACCAATGATATCGGCTGCCGCCTACTTTTGATCTGACACCCTTAACGCCTTCATGTTCAATCATGGGGTGATGACCCTACTCTTCTTGATGTCATCATGATCACTGGTTTAGATATCACGACATTGGCTAACCCCATTAGCCTGAAAATGAAATGTGCCTATAGATTCAAAACCAAAAATATCGGAGGTTGGTCAGGCTTTATCTCTGACAACATGGGGACATGTCCAGTGTTGGCCAGAGAACATGCTGCTTTTCTCCTTATATCGCAAGATAAGTTTCTATTCTGTGGCTCTACATGTGGTCCAACAACAAACTGGTAGCACTTAGCCGAAGCCATCGTAGTAAAGATACAGTTTCCTCTGGGCAAATATCTCCTTGGGTCTGTGTACCAAACTCTGAGCCAATCATCAGCTAAGATCATTATGGATACAAACATCAACACAGGTGGCCCCTGGTGGTTTGTACAATTATGGTTAATCCTGCCCACTCTTCAGGCAGCTCATAGACCATCATTGAATGAGGCCAAATTTCCTTCTCTAGCCGATAAAAATGATGATGATGATGAAGAAATTGATACTCATCGTTGCATGTCTTTTGGCGAAGAAGCATCAACATACATCGGCTCAAGATCATCGGCTGAACACTTCCAAAACTGGTTTAGCAACTTTTATGATGGATTCCCAAGAGATACCAGAATCTGGTTTGCATATGAAGACTTTGCCAAGTATGAGCTACCAGCTGATTTCAGACTGGATGAGATTAATGATGACAGATTTCTGAAACCCCGAGAAGTTCTTGTCACAACCATCTCTCGTTGTATCGTCCCAGTGGGTATTTCTCAAGGCAGATTTGTACAGTCTTCATATGAATTCTCTCACCCAATGATTGCAGCAAGACAACTAGGCATGGGCCAACTCTTAATCGGCCTATACTTTTATGATAAAATCCAACCAAGAGGCGAGATTGCATCGGCTCTGATCATGGACAAGCTTCTCAATATCCCTAGACCTCCCTTAGGCAGTATTGACAGATTTAACAGAATCTTGATGTGAAGCCTTCTTTTTGATAAGTGGTGGTCTGAATGGAAAAAACACATATTTCACCTATCGGCTCCTATGTACATGACCACCATCTTTCCTGACTTGAACCCTGAGGTACACATCATTTGTTTTTAACTATCATTTATACCATATTTTCCTTTACTCATCACTACTCTTACTGTACAGATCTCAGAATCTTCTCCCCTTCGAGTTAGCTTAAGTGGCCAGCCGATCGTATATGCTGCTGCTAGGCTCCCGAATGGCTATGGCATGGCTCCTTCTATTATCAGCTACAATGCCCCAAAAGTAGCTTCTCTACTTCATGGCCAAGTTAGACAGCCGATACCATCTAGTGGAAAACGCAAAAGGACTAAACAAGCAGCCATCAAACCTCCAACTCTTCAAAAGAAACCCACCAAAAAAATCTAAAGCATCAATTGGAGACGATCTGCCCTTAGATCCAGATGTTGAAGACTATCTGAAGAGAATTGAGATGGAAGAAACTGTAGATGAAGCAACAGCTCAGATAAGTGAAACAAGGGGAAGCTACAATTGAACCCCCTCAAGCTGATACTCCTCCAGCCGATCCATCTAGCCCAGCAAGAACTCCAAATCCTCCAAAGGAACACCTCCGTAAAGTACATGTACTTATTATTTCCCTTATAATTTAATCATAATTTATGTACAAAAACTAACAAGAATTCCTTTTCAGCTGAAGAAAAAGTTAGTCAGAAGGAAACAGCCGACTCCACCTGCATTGTTATTCTTAAAGCTTTTCTTACTTCGCATTTTAATCTTCTATCGGCCAATGCTAAAAACTTCTCTTATTTACTCCTAGCCTTCTCGAGCTCCATCACCTCCTCAACCTCAATGGTCTAGTGAGCATACACCATCGGCTGAAGGAAGCCATCATGAAGAAACCGCTATAATTCCAACTCCTCAAATTCCTATAAATATACATCCAAATTCTCATATATCGGTTGACCTGAACCCATTATTCATAACCTCTCTCTTTACCTGCAGGCTTTACTCGATATGTTTTCTTTTGACATAAGGTAGTTTCTAGATGAGGACGAAGAAGATACAACAAGCAAGCAAAATCACCACTGTCTGAAGATTTGAAATCCAAGCTAACAGACATCTCTGATCGACTAGGATCCTCTTTAAATGCATTAGTTGTGGATTGTGGCCCAGTCAGGGCAAAGTTCCAAGAAATTCAAGATCAAATCCCTGACGAACTTGTTGATATAATATCTCCCGCAGTCTTCCTTTAACAACACTGATTCAAACTTGAAAGAGCTAGACAAAGGACTGCTGATCGGCCGGAACACACATCCCTTGAAGCTACCATACAAACAAGCCCATAACAAGTCAATGATGAGAAGACAAAATTAGACGAATTGGAAGCTGGCCCAAGTTCAACTCAACAAAACATTGATAAGCTGAAGAAGAAAGAAGCTGAGCACAATTGAATGCATGTAGATCTGAGATCATCTCTGAAGAACAAAAGTTAGCCGATTTGCCGAAAGCTATCGAAGCTCAGAAATCAAAGCTCAGATCATCTATCAAACATCTATCCTCTCTCAGCAAATCCCTTAAGCCAATTCCTGGAACAGATGTTGCCGATGCCCAAGCAATAGATGAAAGTTGAGCAAATACGTCGACAAGCAATATCGGCTCTCCAGAAATATTTGAACTAATGTAATAGGCTTAGTTTGAAACAGAAAGTCCTATATTTTGCTATAATATATCTGTCTTGGCCATCGAGCCGTTTTGGTCTTAATATTGCAAATCATGTTATAATTTTTGCTTTTTAAATCCCAATTTTTATTTTAAATCGCAAATTTATCATTCATGCCCCCAAAAGTTTGTAGTAGAGAACATTATGCTGCAACCTTAAAAACTGCCTAAGGGCAATAGATCATATCAGCCATCTAAAGGCGATGTACTCAACATCCGCTATCAACCATACATCGGCACAATCTAGCCGAGTATGAACCAATCAAAACACTTGGGTAATATTTCTTCAAATATTTTCTGTTAAGAGCTCGTCCAAAAACTTCTCCATCAACTCCTTTTAACATGTAAGCTCCAAACAAGTACTTTCCCAATTCGGCGACCATTTACCAAATTTGTTATCCCATGTTCCTATCGGCAACACTAACTTCCAAACAAGTTCTTTCTCCTCAAAAGATTTTGGTACAACCTTTTTATTATAGTGCCTAGCAACCCTTTCCTTGTCCCTCTTGACCTTTGTCTAGGTCTTGCAACCTTGATTGAGCCAAATCTTCTGATTTATTAACCATCAAATTGTGAGAATCATCGGCTGTCAACTCATCTTGTAAAGAAATCCTCCTTAAGCCGATGCTAGTCTCCCACGGCAAAACAACTTGATGTCCATAAGTTAGTTGATATGGTGGAACTTGTATAGCACCATGACACACCATTCAATAGGACCACAATGCTTTGGCCAATATAGTATGCCACTTTTTTGGATACTCAGCAATCTTTCTCTTAACCAACTTGATCAAACTCTTCTTAGATGACCCAACCTGCCCATTAGCTTATGCATAATATGGTGAAGAATTTAACAATTTAATCCCCATGCTATCAGCAAACTGAACAAACTCATCGGACACAAAAATAGATCCTTGATTAGTGGTTATTGTCTGTGGTACACCAAATCGATATATAATATGTTCCTTGACAAATTCAATTGTATCTTTAGTATCCACCATCTTGAGAGGAATTACTTCAACCCACTTGGTAAAATAATCAGTGGCTACCAATATAAATTTATGTCCTTTACTTGATGGTGGATTGATTTGGCCGATCATATCAATTCCCCAACCTCTGAACAGCCATGACTTGATGATTGGATTTATAGTCGATGCTGGTGCCCTCTGAATAACTCCAAATTTCTGATAGTCTTGGCAACCCTTATATTATCTAAAACAATCTTCCAGCATTGTTGGCCAAAAATATCCAACTATCCTAATCAACCATATCATCTTATGAGCTGATTGATGGGTACCACAAATTCCCTCATGCACTTCACACATGACAACCTTGGGTTCTTCCAGATTCAAACACTTCAACAAGACTTCATCGATTGTCCAATAGTAAATATCATTGTCCAATAAAACATACTTAAGGGTTTTGTACCTTAACTTCCTTGATGCTAATCTAGAAGGATCTTTCAAATACGCAATAATCTCAAATCTCCAATCATCGGCTTCTAAACATGTAACCTCTACTTCTACATCTTTTAACATCGGCTTATATCCCGATGCACCCTGAGCTAAATCATTGGCTTCAGCATTTTGTTCTTGAGGAATATGCTTCAAAGTGACCATCCTAAAGGTTTTCATCAATTCTTGACACTTTTCATTGTAAACCATCAAGACATCATTCGTGCACTCATATCTCTAGATAGTTGACTGATCACTAACAATGAATCCCCCATAATCTCAATAGCATCGGCTTCACCCTCTTTTAGTAATTGTAATCCTTTCAAAACTGCTTCATACACAGCTTGATTATTGGTATAATACGGTTTGATAGTATAGGCAAACTCAAAACTTGCCTCCTAGGTGATATGATCACTAAGCTGATACCACATCGATTGGGTGCAAACTGATCCATTAAAAAACAATGTCCATGGTATAATCTCAACATGATCAATTGAATCATCACTATGCTCAACAATAAAATCGGCTATCGCTTGCCCTTTGATTGCCTTAGCCGATTCGTACCTCAAATCAAACTCTGTCAAGGCAAAAATCCACTTCCCAATTCTTCCTTTCAGAACAAGAGCCGATAACATATATTTCACCACATCAGCTTTGCAAGCTATCGTGCACTCATTGGATAATAAATAATGCCTTAACTTTGTACATGAAAAATATAAACATACGCACAATTTCTCCACTGGTATTTATCTAGTTTCAGCATCCAAAAGTCTTCTACTCAGATAAAATATCATTCTCTCCTTACCTTCAACTTCCTGAATCAAGTCCGAACTGATTGTTTTTTGATCGGCTAATAAATACAGCTTGAAAGGAATCCCTTTCTATGGTGGAACCAGAACTGGAGGCATACATAAATATTCCTTTATGCTATCCAGAGCGTTCTGCTGCCTCTCCCCCAGATAAATTCTTGATTGGCTTTCAGTCTGTGTAATGGAGTAAATGGCTCTATTTTGCCAGATAAGTTAGAAATAAATCGCCTTACAAAATTGATTTTATCAATCAAGGATTGTAATTTTTTCTTGTCTTCTAGAGGCTTAATATTTTTGATACCATTAATACTTTGCTAAGGTATCTCAATTCCTCTTTCATGTACTAGAAATCTAAGGAACTGTCCAACCAATACCCTAAGAGCACATTTGGTAGGATTCATTCTTAATCCATATTTCCTTGCCCTTTCCAAAACTCTTCTTAAATCAGCTATATGCTCATTGACTTGCACCAGGACATATAAAAGCACTCTTATGGATATCTTCTTTTGCCATAAAAATCTGATTATATCCTGCATTGCCATCCATGAAACTAATAATCTTATGTCCAGATGCTGCATCAACTAGTAAATCAGCAATCGGAATTGGGTATTCATCTTTAGGAGTAGCTTTATTCAAATATCTGAAATCAATGCAAACTCTAAGCTTGCCGTTTTTCTTGATCACCGGTACTATATTTGAAATCCACTCAGCATACCGGCATGATCTGATGAAATTAGCATCATAAAGTCTTGTAATCTCGGCATTGATAGCATCATACATTTCAACTTTACATCGTCTTGGAGGTTGCTTATATGGCCGATAGCCTGGTTTAATAGGAAGCCGATGTTCAACAATCGATAGACTAAGTCCCGGTATTTCGTAATATTCCTAGACAAAACAATCTCTATATTCTTTTAATAGCTCTATTAATTTACACTTAAATTCTGCTGACAAATCCTTGCTAATATATGTCGGCCTAGGCTTGTCTCCTGGTCCAATATCAACTTCCGCCAACTCGTTGGCCGACATAAATCCCTCTCCTAGCTTACCATCAAGATCATCTGCAATGTCCTTTGTGTAGAAATTTGAACCCTCCACGGCGCCTTCAGAGCAATAATTAATGCTCTTCATCTCCTGTTGGCTGTATGTCATAATCAGATACTTTTAGATAATCTCCTTACAAACCTTGCCAGATAAACAATCAACTCCTTCTATCTCCCAAATAGATAAATTGGCACTAGCTACATTAACTGACCTGTCGTCCGACACGATTTCTATTTGGTCTCCTTGCCACTGGATCAAACTCTGTTGCATAGTCGAAGGAATACAACAATTAGCTTGGATCCAATCTCTTCCCAGCAGCAGACTATAGGAACCCTTCCCATCAATGACAAAGAACGTGGTAGGATTTGTTTTACTGCCGATGGTTTGCTCTACATTTAAAACTCCCTTAGTTTCTGATGGATTCCCTCCAAAATCTTTCAGAATCATGTTGGTCTTAATCAATTCATCTATAGTCTTGGCCGACTTTCTAAAGGTAGCATATGACATGAAATTAACAGCTGCTCCTCCATCGACCAACATCTTTGGCATCGACATGCCATTGACAAATGCCTTAACATATAGTGGTTTAAGGTGCAGATGTCCAGTTCCCTCTGGCTTTTCAAATATAGGCTGCTCTGGTGACAACATCAATTTAGCCGATGGCTCCTTGGATATCTCTTCTGCAGCTTGTTCTGCACTATACTCTGCTGGTAGTACAAAGACCATGTTAATTGACGATGAAGGTTCTTGTTCTTGTCGGCTATGACCTCATCAGCTAGCACAACTTTGCTCTTGACGCGCCACTTCTTTCTTGTGCGTTTCAGCCGATGCTCGATTTCTTCTTCTTCTTTCAATTGCTCTCTATTCCTCATCCTTTGAACACGTTTTTTCTAGTTCTTAGTGAAGATGCCAAATGGACAACATTGTGGTTTAATGGTCCTTGATTCTTCCCCAGACTCATCTTCGACATAATCTTGATGAATCGGCCCAAGTCGCTGATGAACAGGTAATTTTCTCTGAGCTGGCCGATTATTGATTTGTCTGCTTGGTTTTCCAATATACCTTACGTCAGGATCACTGCAACCAGGGCAATCCTTAATAGATGGCAGCCTCATCCCTTCATTCCAGCAAAACCTGAAGAACTCACAACCCCAATGTGGATTAAAGCAATCTCCGTCACTATATTGATATGTCTTTTCCTCTCTCCGGCGCCTGGTCTAGTATTTGTTAATCATACTAGCTGAGTTAAACCTTCTTGCCTGATATCTTCCTTTATCGGCTTGATTCCTATCGACTCCAGTTTGAACCATGTTCATCGGAAAAGGATGGCCATCAATCTTCATCGACTTTTTAGCTTCATCAAGCTTGATCCTGCCCTGCTCTATAGCCGATTAAATTTGTTGCATGAATATCTTGTAGTCATTAGTACTATGTGATCCTATATTGTGCCATTTGCAATACTTTCTCCTCATCAAATCCTTAGCTGATGGTATCACGTGTCCTACCGGCAGTTGACTCTGTTTTTCCTAGAAGAGTAAATCAAACACCCTCTCAGCCTTGGTGATGTTAAAGTCACATCTCTCCTCCTTTCCAGAATTTTTAACCCTTTGACACACCACTCTTTTCTTATTCCTAGCCTACTCAGCCGCATTGATTTCTGGGTCTTCATCCTCGGAGTCAGAATCATAACTGTAGACATTATTAACATTGTTGGCTTTCTTGGCAAATTTTCTAGCTTCTTGGAACCGTAATTCATGAGCCGATACATTTTGAGCCAAGTGTGCTAAACTCTCAAAGTCTTGAGCAGAAAATGTCTCTCTTATCGGTGCTAACAACCCTTGAAATGCCAAATCGGCCAGCTGTGAATCGATCAGTGACAAGCTGTAACACCTATTCCTTGTATCTCTAATTCTTTGGATGTAATCTGGAACTGACTCGTCCGATTTTTGCTTGATAGATGTAAGATCTGATAATTTCATTTCTTGAATTCCACTAAAGAAATACTATGGAACTGTTTCTCTTGATCGGCCCAACTCCTAATAGAATTGTAGGGTAAAGAAGAGAAAACCATGTAAATGCCGATCCAGAGAGTGACAGTGGAAATAATCTGACCCTAAGTGCCTCCGTAGCCGATGCCTCCCACATTATGCTAGGAATCGACTGATGTGCTCGTAGGTCGACACATTGTCTTATCTTGAGAATTTTGAGAAGTCTGGTACTTGTATCAGTTTGGTAGTGGCACTCGATCAAAGTATTCAGGATATGGATGCCGATACATGTTACTATTATCCTTAGGTTTGAGCCCAAATTGCTCTCATTACGTCAGCGATCATATCAGCCCAAGGTTGCTGCTACACCCCTCCTCCATATTGATGTTTCAGTTGTTCATACTGATTAAGTTGGGTAGGTTACTGAAACCATGGTGATCCTTCTAGCTGATACTGGACTTGTGGAGAGAGGTTGATTTTGATAAAAATTGCCCCCCAAGCATTGCTATGATATGTGCAGAGGTGGTTCTGGTATGTATTGTTGACCGATTGGTTGGGTCACTCCTATCGGCTGCTGCAACGGTGGTTGAGATGCGACGGGTTGCGATGCCGAAGGGATGTGAGGGGTTGGCTCAGTAATTGGCGGCTTCATCTTTAACATGTTGATCAGCTGCTCTGGTGTTAGCGGAGCTGAGCTTTCCCCCATGTATCGGCTGCTGCCTTGTCAGTATTGTTGAAATAGGCCCACTGAGTGTGGGAGCCGATAGGATCTAAGTTGAAGCCCTCTGTTGTTTCCTGCCAATTTCAGTCTTCACAACCCTATAACATGGGAAAGTTTCTCCCGGAAGATAAATATGTACTTTTGCTTTTTCTTCGGCTATAGTGCCATCTACCACCGTCTTGATCATGTTAGTTAACGTGTTGACAAGCACACCGGACTGATTGATCAAAGCATGATGCACTGCTGAGTCAATGCGGTCTTGTAATGTATGGAGTTCCTCATCACTTAACTCGGTTTTAACCCCTTTTCCTTTGTCATCACTCACCTCAGATGTGCTTGGCTCCATACTCCCAATTGGTGGTAACTCAACTTTAGTTTTTTGAATTACCGTGCCATGTCGGGTCACTGTGCACGAGTGCAAAATATTGGTTTTGGAGTTGATCCAGTAATTTATTCATCTCTTATTTTTGCTCCTCATTTAGTTGCTCAAACGTTATGGGCAGAACATTATCCTCCGTGACTTCAGTAATGCTGGGCGTCATGGTGATGAGGTCCCACTAGGCGTGCCAAAAGCGTGTTGACGTAAAACACGGCGGCCTGAGAGATTTGCTTTACTCTAGTGCAGGTCCAAAGCTTGCTTTCTGGTTCAAGGGCGTGCCAGTTGATTTGGTTCTGCAATCAACAAGATAAAAAATCCAAGCAATATTAATAAATGATAACCGATCAGCTAGAAAGCTGATGTCGTATCATGATGTAACCTAGCCGATGCAATATAGGATGAATCGGCTTATGAGGCATATATATAATAATAAATAAAGTTTAAACTCGATCCACTAGCTGTAGATATCAACATTACATAATTTATAAATCTCCATTACTTCGGAAATCAACAATTGGGATAGATCGGACTTAACCGAGACCGTATAAATTGCCTAAATCCAAAATAACATGAAATAACGATTATATATATTTATGTCATAGCCGATGTCCAAATTTAAGCATGTATCGGCTATAGCTCCGTTACTACCTTATACTAGGATATCATCTTAAAGTAAATATATTAAACTAATATCAATTTAGTTGATAATAAGTCTAATATATTTATATTAGTTAAGATCCCAATAAAAGGGGTAGATACAGTATATTAAACAAGACATAAATCTATGGGAAATAAATATATCAGGTAAGATCGGCCGAAACTCCGATACTATCCTTATTAATGACCATAAAACATGCTAAAGATTATGATTGTAAACATGACTTAGTAGATCAAACTTAACTGATGCAGCACTAAGTATGAGAAGAAGCATAATATCTAGACAATCAAGACAATGATCATCTTTTTGGGATGGTGGATACATTAAATAATCTAAACCAACAAGATGATCTAGCCATTATCGACAAAACCATAAATAGAGATGAGCTGATACAGAGATGAGCTAACACAGGTAGAACACATTGTCAATCTGGATTATATAATGTAAATGATAACTCTGTGATTTACAAGAACAAGATTAGAGTGTCATAGAGATGGAAGCACTAATCCTGATAATGCAAACCGCCATAATAAGTTTTACCTCTTTGTCGAAGATCGAAACCGATGCAGCTCGACTCGAAAGCAAGAACTCGTCGAAACAAAGTAACAAAACGGTCAGTGATGCACCGAGATTGTATTGAACTAATGTAAATTATTTACATGACCTCGGGCTTATTTTATACCCGAAGATACAACTTATCCATAACGGACACGACCCATACTTTCCTAATACAACTCCAACCAACAAACAAGTTCCTTAGGTGGCTCTTACTGAAAATATCTATAAAGAAATATAAAATGTTAATTAATAGATACAATTACTTATTTCGGACTCTATCCTTGTCTGGCAATGTCATTGAAGTCCTTTTTCTGAATCCGACATTGATCACATAAATGATCTTGCCACCATTGACTGTATCGACCAACCATATCGAACTCAGTATCGGCCGATACAGACTCTCAGCCGATGCGCACTCTGTTTCCAAGATTTCCGCATATCATCAAATCTGCTTCGGATTGGATCTCGATTCTGATTTATATGCTTACCAAATTCCATCGTCAACAATGTCCCATATGCCTCCCCAATGATGGTTGAAGGGCGATTCCGATATTTCCAACTGCAGAAACCGTCATTTGAAGGTAGAAAAGGACTTCTCATTTTTCATTTCAAGACACACCAAGATTAATCAACAAAAACTTTCCTTAGTAGTTTACTTTATTGTAGCACTAGTGGAGTTAGAATTAGAATAGTTATTGAGTTCTTCAAGTCTTCCAGAGAATTCAAGTATGGTTCTAGCAACTATTTCAGTCCTTTACTTTACTTGTTTTAATTATACATATACCAATTTCGTATTAATTATATGACTAGCTTACCAAAGAGACGTAATGGTATTGGTTTATTGTTCATGCAGTTGATTGCTCTATTTTATCTGCAGATAAGTAGAGTAATATTTAGTAATGTAAGCGACGCTCTTAGATTATTAAATACCATTAAGTGATACTATATGCCACGGAACTGTAGAGGTGGACCGCTGATGATGACAGCTCAGTACGGGTATTCCTCCATGTGTGTATATAGAGCTAAAAACTATTACTGTCGAGGGTACTCTTTTGATTGTGCTACGCACCCCGCAAGCTCACGGGTGCCACCGAGTAGTGGCGAGTGTCATGTTCTCCTCAGGGGCTATGGCTACTAGAGTTAACAATAATTGGCAGGAAACAAAATTAAACTAAATCAAATACCAACGGGTAATAGGATGATTCACAAATTAACTATCACAGGTTTTAATTACTCTGATATCTCAGAACAACCCGGAATTCATGCAATTAACACGTACTAACACAGATTTCATATCACTGGTCACAGGTTTCCAAGTATCTGAATACTCAACAAATCTGAAATATTACAAGGAGGAGGAAGAAGAACGAAACCGTGCAGCAACAAAAATTTTAGGTGCAGAGGTAGAGCAGCAGCAGCACTTGAAGTAGAGGAAGAAGAAGCTGTAGTAGCAGATCAGGTCGTCCTTGAAGAAGAGGATGAAGAACAGCAGATCGGTGTCCTGGAGGTTGAGGAGATTGGCGAGGAAGAAGCAGTGGGTTTGACCTCTCTAAGCATCTTGATTTATTGAAGGAATTGGTGGGGGAGATGAGCAAGGGGTGGCGTAGGTGGCGTAGGCCTCACCGGCACCGGAGCTGCAGAAGAGATGGGGGAGAGGAGATGTGGAGAACGGAGATGAGGAGGAAGAAGAGGAGAGAGAAAATGCCAGGCTTGATCTGTACAGTAGCAGTTCCAGGGATTTTAATCCCTATCGATTTAATTTGCTCTTTTGCACTTTCAGCCTTCATCTTCCCAGAAATTTTGTTAAGGCCCTTGCTTCACTTGACCATTGCTGTCTTGCCCCATGAAGACTTAAATCTCTTTGCAGTGAAGGCCAATAGTAGAAATTGGAGGCCAAATTCACAGATTATGCTCCTCGTCGTGCCATTCTGTAGAAAAGTAATCGAGCCATGTAAAAGGGATATATTGTATCGCAAATAATGTTTGAAATATGTATTAGGATTAATTCTAGCCATTACAGCAACAAAACAAGAGGAGAATCATGAAATTAATCATGCATAATCTGATTCTATCACCTCAGTACCCATAACCGGTTAGATAGCCATCACGGATTATCCTAACGAACTGGATAATCAGAGGTGGTTCCTCGATACACCGATACACCAGGAGGGTATTGTTAGGGGATTGTGGCCATATGATTGTATATTAGTAAATGTATACTAAAAGAATAGAAATATGTGTTTCTTATTCCTTCTCCACTTAGTGTAGATTATTATTTAGGGAGTTTTAGCTTGATTTATCCTTCTATATGTGAACCTACCCTACTCTATATTTGATTAACCCCTTTAATAAACTTTGATCTACTTAAGTGTGATCGTCTCCACAAAACTTCATGTAAATCAAGAAGCTTGATATACCTCTCTCTTATTCTTGCTTCTCTCGGTCTCCATCTCTTGCCACAAATCAAGAGCATGTCCAAGACCTCACGTGTAGGTTTGGTCCGTTGATACAAACCAGACTGGGATGTATGGAGACCCTAATTCTTGGTTTGGTCTTTTGATACAATACCAAAGTGGGATGAGCCTTGCTCTTCGACTCAGTCTATAGATATGGGATCAAGAACAAGTGGTAAAATCATATAAAATAAGATAATCAAAATACACACTCGCTACACTCCGTGCACGGGTTCATTTACCTTGAATACCTGCCAAGAGTTGCGACGGTGAAAACAAAATACTAAATCATGCAACCCAAGTATGTCTTACTGTACTCCGTGCACGGGTTCAATCATCGCGAATACCTGCCATGAGTCACAGCACGAGCAATGTATAAATCATCTACTTTGGTTGTGTTTCATGGCGTTGCATCGTAGTAGTGGTAATATAAGTATGGTGATAAATAAAAACAATCAAATAGCTCTATATGTATTTTGCTAAATAACATAGTACTGTGCGCCTAGACATGCACATTCCATTCCAGGGAATGAAATAGCGTGCACTAGAAATGTGCCATGCATATGTATACATCCATATATTTTGTCATGAGTCTTTCCAGCAGCGAATTAATTCACGTATGCATAGCAAGCAGCAGTGTCATGATAATCAACCATAGATCAATGAAACATCCACTCGGTTATGCTTCATAGTACAGTACCATGGTAGTAGTAATACCGGTGTGTTGGAAATTAAAATAAGCGATGTAAATTTGCAACATGTATATCCAATACCACGTGAATAGTACTGACGTAAAAAAAATATAGCATCATAATGATAAAAAGGAAAGCCATATACAAATCTGCTACAAAGACCAACAGATTAATGAGCATCTAATATACATGGATGTCCAAAAAAAAAGTATGGATAAAATTCCACGAATAATTCTACGGAATAAAAATGAAAGCGTACGGAAGATTTTACGCCTGCAACATCAGGAGCCTTTAGGATAGATTTTTCTTTTTAAGCTTTATAGAGGTCATGTAATTTTCTTTTATTTTGTTTATGTTGGAATTTCTGATCAGGGGATTTCTCTATTATGGAGATGTAATTAACAGAATATATGTGTAAATGTATGATTTTTAGAAGAAATAAAGTCACAATTTCTGATGTTTATTTATTTTTTTCATTTAAATTAAATTGTGATTTGCGGATAACGGACCTACTACCCTGACTGTCCCGGTTTTCCATCGTTACATTTTGGCACGCCCAGTGGGATATACTTCTCCCCTCTTTTCTGAATTCCAACATATAGACCGCAAATATGCAAAAAACAAAAAGATAAATGCTCATATCCTTTGTGGAAAAATTCATGTGTTCATGTGCTTCATCCAAAGAGCTCTAGGAAATTCATATATTCATGATCTGGTTTTGGAGAACCAAATGAATCTGTTCATGTATGTGGCTAAGAACTTTATTTTGCAAGGATATATGAACAAGTTCCACCATTCGTCACGTTGCGCTTTGGCTCACTGTGGGTGGACGTTCCCATAGGTCCATTCCAGGTTGCTAACAGTGGCAGCTCCCTTCAAACCACTGCTACATCGCCGACTCCGGCGGATTCTAAACAAGAAGTAAACTCTGTGCCACAGGTTGGGTTCATCCCCGTTCTGTCCAAAGCTGCCAAGAGAAGGAGAAGGGCAGCAGCTAAGGCAAGACCGGCTGCCTCACAAGAGCACATCATCAAAATGCTTGAGGCCGCTTCCAATCGATGCCTCCTAGATTTACCAAGGCTGCACCAGCCATGACCAGGACGACACCTATCAAGACCAGGAGCTTCAAAGCATATCCAAGATACGGATGGGTCCATTCAATGCGGCGCCCCATCGCCAAGCGGCCGCTGTGCAAAAGGGGGTTGCTTCTCCTACGACAAAGAAGAGTGCACTGGGGGCCACTGCATCCTCGGTTTATGAGGCGGGATTTTCATCGACTCCAGTGGCAATGCCACTCAACATTGCCCCTAAGATTACCAGGGGTAGCATCTCCTAAGAATTCCCTAAGCATATTAGGGGCTGCGCTTTCAAACTCCATAGCGGCGGCATTATCATCCACGCCAACGGGTGGTGCATTGAACCGTGCTCACCGCCTGCACCCACTTGATAAAGGAAAGGCTGTGATGGTGGACGAAATACAATATGAGCTACCCTCAAACAGGAGGAAAAGTGTAGTAGTGTTGCAATGTGCCCCTGCACCACAAGAAAGCTCATCACCATCATCAAGCAAGCTCCGAGCTGATGCACCAGAGTTCATCCCATCCTTGGTCAAAATATCAAGGCCACCACGGCGCAGGGCAAAGAAGAACCGTACGCTTTAATGGGAGGGATTGTACCTTTCACTCGGTGACGTCAGGATGGGTCGTGTCGATCCAACCGTGGCACCTTCTAACACTGTATCAACTGTTACACCTATTCAATATCCTTCCATGCAAGGATAATTTTCTCCATCAAAGAACCGACGTCGGCGACGCAATGCTCGTCGCACTTGGGTTGACTTCCCTATTGCGATTGAAGCCTAGGAGACAAGCCATCAACGTGAGAAAGTCTACGATGATATGATGGACAAAAGGATAAGAGACAGCGGAATTGAAGATATGTGAGAATCTCGGAAACAGAGTGCGCATCGGCTGGGAGTCTGTATCAGCCGATACCGAGTTTAATACGATTGGCCGATATAGCCGATATTGGTAAGATTTGTTACATGATCAATGTCGGATTCGAAAGAAGGGCTTCAATGATATTGCCAGACAAGGATAGAGTCTGAGATAGGTAATTGTATCTATTAATTAGGATTTCATGTAATTTCTTTGTAGATATTTTTGCTAAGATTCCGTCTGAGGGGCTTGTTTGTCGGTTAGAGTTGTATTATGAAAGTACGAGTCGTGTCCGTTATGGACAAGTTTGTATGTTCGGGTATAAATATAAACCCGAGGTCTTGTAAATATTTAACATCAGTTCAATACAATCTCAGCGCATCGCCACCTTCCGTTACTTGATTATTTCGACGAGTTCTTACTTTCGAGTCGAGCTGCATCAATTTCGATCTTCGACAAGAGGTAAAGCTTGTTATGGCGGTTTGCATTTTCGGCATTAGTGCTTACATCATTATGACACTCTAATCTTGTTTTTTGTGAATCACCGAATTATCATATATGTTTTATAATCTAGATTGATAATGCTTTCTACTTGTATCGACTTATCTCTGTCTAGGATTTTGTCGAGAACGGCTAGATTGACTTGCTGAGTTATATTATTTAATATATCTATCATCCTGAAAAGATAATCATCGACTTGATTCTTTAGATGTTATGTTTGTCTTCATACTTAGTGCTGCATGAGTTAAGTTTGATCTACTAAGTCGTGTTTAGAATCATAATCTCTAACCTGCCTCATGGTTATTAATAAGGATAGTATGTGGGTTTCAGCCGATCTTATCTGATATAGTTGTTTTACCTTGATTTATATCTTGTTTAATGTATTATATATGCCCCTTATATCAGGATCTCAATTAATATAAATATATTAAGCTTATTATCAATCTAATTGATATTAGTTTAATATATTTATTACAAGATGATATCCTAGTATAAGGTAGTATCGGAGCTATAGCCGGTACATGTTTAAATTTTGACATCGGCTATGACATAAACACATGTAATCCTTATTTCATGCTATTTTGGATCTAGGCAATTTATACCGTCTCGGTTAAGTCCGATCTATCCCAATTGCTGATTTCTAAAGTAATGTTGATGTATAGATTATGTAATGTTAATATCTGCAGTCGATGTACCAAGTTTAGGGATTATTTGTTCTTATAAATACACCTTCTGCATCAGCTAGGCCGCAAACACGATACAACATCGACTTTCTACCCGATCAGCTATCGTTTACTAACAACATTTGTATGTTTAATCTTGTTGATTGCAGAATCAAATCAACTAGCACGTCCTAGAACCTGAAGGCAAGCTTTGGACCTGCACTAGAGTAAAGCAAATCTCTCAGGCCACTGTGTTTTGCATCAACAAGAGGCCAAGCTGAAAGTTTTGAAGATTGGGCTACATTCATTGAAGCAACCATCTGTCATACCATGAAGGAAATGTTGCCAGGCTTTCCACGTCCGACAATGGAATGAGTGGCACCATTATGAGGCGTGTCGAGGCACTGGACAACTGGCCAGAGTATCAAGAGCTTCTTGATCAAGAGCCATGGCGACACACCTATGTCAAGCATACTAAGCGTGTGCGTGCTAAGTGAGCAGAACACAAGCGAGGAGAATTGTTGCACGAGCAAACTCCACGTGCAGTAGGATACAGGGGGCATCTATGTCCTCATCAAGCCATGGTCAGTGAGTGCACGTAGCAGGGTCGACATCACGCACACCAAAGAAAACAAGAATAGCAACATTATTGTCTCCTTGGCCAGTCCGGAAGAAATCCTCAAGTGGCGCCTTTGAGGTTCTTTCTTTCATGCCAGTGGGGATCGTAGAAGCGATGGATAGCACCAGCGACGCATCGTCTACTTCTGTGCACTTCAAAAGAAAAAAGCCCGAAAAATTGTTCTACCGGGTCACCGCCCTGTAACTCATAGTTTCTTGTTCTGATAATGAAGAGCATGTTAGTTTGAGTTATTCAAGGTCTGATAAACCCTCGCATGGCACTTCAGCATCTTCTGAAAATGAAATTTCTAAATCAAATCCTCGTGAACATCCTCAAATTCAGGTGGAATAGATTCTTGCCACAAACGAGACCCGCTCAGCCGAGGAAAGGTTGACTCAACTCACAGCTGCATTGCAACAAAAGGAAGATGAGCTAGCTGCTCTTCGCACCCAGATGGCAAATGGCACTGGCCAAAGGGATGTAGGTCAGACTTCTACTATTCAGAGAACACCCATCAAACCATGGCGGCTAGTATCAGCCTTGAAGCAATTCAACGTATGATCAATGAAGGAGTTAAGGATCAATATATGCAAACACACTATTCCATGTGTTCGAGATACGTAAAACCGTACCCGCCAGATGTTGACCTTGTCCCTTTTCCAAACACCGCTAGCCGCAATCCAGCAAGTTCAACGGAACAGGATCACCGCATGAGCATGTGGCTCATTTCCTCGTAGCATGCCAAGATATGGCCAACAATGGAGCGTTGTTGCTCTGGCAATTTGTGCAAACATTGTCGTGGCCAGTGTTCACTTGATTCAGTAAGTTGGCACCAGGCTCAATTCAGACTTGGGAACAAATGCAAGATTCTTTTCTGAGCGCTTCTATAGCACACAGAGGACTGTGGGCATTAGAGAGTTAACTCAAACTGAACAAAAGGCGAATGAGAAGGTAGCTAACTTCATAAATAGATAGAGAAACCTCAGTTTACACTGCCAAAGCCTATTACAGAACATGAGGCTGTGCGTATGTGCAGGAATAATTTGAACCCTGATATGGCTGTTTATTTGCAAGGTGTACGACCTATAACTTTTGAGGAATTGACATCTAAAGCTACAGATATAGAGAACTACACACAGTTTGTGGCTCATCACTCAAAGCCATACTCGAGGCCGGTCGAGAAGAGCAACCCACGAGACAAGGCACCATTCAAGCCGAAATAGGCTCAAGCCATGGAGGTGACGGCAGTAATCCCGTTATTGCAAGTAGGCGGGGCTGCTTCAAGTAACAATGAACAGAAAAATGCACCAGTTGGTAGGAGGCCAACTCTTAGTGAGCGACAAAATAGAGAATATTCCTTTCCTGTAGAGGAGGTTCATGATCTCTTTACAGGCCTATGGGAGTTAAATCTTATAGAGCTTCCTAAATCAAAAAGGCCAGAAGAAGCTACCAAGTTCAACGAATCAAACTTTTGCCACTATCATCGCATCTTGGGCCATACGCTAAAAGATTGCTTTGTGGGAAAGAATAATATTCAAAAGTTGATAGATGACGGGTAATTGATGCGGAACTCCTCAAAAGTTTGAAGAAGGGCAAGAAAATGGCAGCTAATATTGCCACTGTCCAGGAGGATCTGGATATGCACCATTCCACGATGAACAACAAAAATGTCGATATCAGCCTAATAGAGAAGCTTATGATCGATGGATACACTCCACCAGACCCCGCCCTGCCTACTCGCCGAGGATCCCAATAGTGAGGACAGCAGCAGAAAAGAAGAAGCACACTCCAGCGATTGGCGGTCAATGGAGAGCCCCTACTCTTTGCGCCAACAATCTATCAAAGGGATGCAAGGTGTGAGGGTGGTAACTATGAAGATTTCAGACTCGCAATTGAAGTCTTCGAAGAAGATGATGGATCACTGTACTTCCCCGATGACGAACCACCGGAAGTTGATCAAATCTAGCTTAGGTCAGTGAAAGACAGCTGATGTGCGCCCTCCCCCTAATTCTAAAAATCCTGGAAGCAAGGATGTAGCTTCAGATGAAACGACTAACCCCTCTCCCAATGTGTTAGTGAAATATGTTGTAATCTCTCATTTGAGGAAAATATCAGCCATGCTTTCAATGTATGATGCTCTGTGTATGTCTTCTGATTTGCGCAAAGCTTTTATTACTGCACTTTCTTTTCCTGAAGATTATAGAGTAGAGGTATCTCAAACAGAAGCAGAGCTAACTGAAGTGTTAAGTATGACATTTACAGAGGAAGATCTATTACTAGGAAATAAGAAACATAACCGGCCACTACTCATGTATGGTGAAATAGATGATTTACCTACAAGTTGAATCATGATAGATGGTGGATCCGCTATAAATTTACTACCCTTGCATACTCTCAAAAAGATCAGTTACTCAAGGAGGGACCTAAACCGGTCAAATGTAGTCATTTACGGCTTCAATCAAGCAGGCCAAGAAGTCTTCAGCACTATATCATTGGTCCTAAAACTAGAATCATTGTCCACCTATGTGACCTTCCATATAATTGATGCTGCTACTTCATATAACGTGTTACTCGGGCATCCATGGTTGCATGAAAACCAAGTAGTGCCATCCAGTCTACATCAATGCATCAAATACAAGGACAAATCAGGAGAAACTGTGAGAATGTTTCGGATGAAAGGCCATTCACTATGGCTGAATCCTTTTATGCAGATGCTAAATTTTATATTGAGCCTGTTGAAAAGATACAGAATCCAAACGCAAAGTTGGTAACAAAACAGAGTGACAAAGATGGAAAATTTGGTGAATCATCATTAGGCCGGAAGATATATCAATATATACCAAGCAAACAGAGAAAGGAGGGTGAGCCAATATTTCGCACAGTGAATAAGCCATCCTCTGGTAAAGATATGGAGTTTCCAACACCGCTACCTCCTTTAGTGGAACACAAAATAAAACAAGCTCAGGCTGAACTGCGAAAGTTTAGTATGAGTAAAAATAAAAATAAAATGACCGCGCATGTTACGCAGTCCAAAAAAGACGATGACTCATTGCCTATTTCTTTATATGATTCTATAGTTTTATACATGATGCAGCAAATGGGATATGACATCCTTACTGGGCCATCTCTATATGATGGCCGAGGGCAGCTTGTGCCATTCGAGAAAGTACTGTCTCAAGCACAGCTCAAAGCATTGCATCAAGACAATAAATTAAAAGAGAAGAAATAGGGACATTTTTATCAGGTTTTCATGACATCAGCCAAGCTCGTGGACGTGATAATGGCATCTCCACAAATGGAAGATGGGAATCAACCCACCAATGATGAATTGGATGAAATATATTGGGACGCTTGATAATCATCGCCCAATTTTCATTAGCAAACACCAATCTGAAGAAAATAAGAAAAATTACCATAATTTTTTTTCAGCTAACAAGGACGTGTTAGCTTGGTCTTATGAAGAAATGCTAGGGTTAAGCCCTACAGTCGCAGTCCATCGGCTAGCAGTGCAAGAGGATATCCCCCGGTCAACCAACCACGAAGAAGATTCCGACCAGAGCTCCTCCGAAAAATTTAGGCCAAGGTTGATAAGCTGATAGCCGCAGGGTTTATTAGAGAAGTCCAAATACCCTACATGGGTCTCGAATATTGTTCCTGTGATGAAGAAAAATGAAAAGATCGGTGTATGTGTGGATTTTAGGGATTTAAATAAAGCGTGTCCAAAAGACGACTTTCTATTCCTATTTCTGAAATTCTGATTGATGCCACTATGGGACATTAAATATTCTTTATGGATGGTTTTTCCGGATACAACCAAATAAAAATGGCACTGGAGGAGGAGGATGAGGAGTTAACTTTGTTAGTCATGCCCTTCGGATTAAAAAATGCTGGCGCTACAGATCAGAGCGCCATGACAGTCGTCTTGGATAGCCTGTTGTATGAAATTGTCGAATGCTATATAGATGACATTGAGGTGAAATCAAAGTGCGAAGAGGGTCATCTGCAACATTTAGCCATAGTGTTCGAACGCCTCAGAAAGACGAACTCAAAATGAACCCATTGAAATATGCGTTTGGTGTATAGTCCGAGAAATTTCTTGGATTTATAGTCATGAAACAAGGTATTCGGATCGACCTAACAAAGATACAAGCGATAGTGAAAATGCCACCAGCCGTGAACCAACTTAAGCTGAAAAGTCTTCAGGGTCACTTAGCATATATTAGGCAATTTATCTCAAATTTATTGGGGAGATGCAAACCTTTTTCCCGCCCCATGAAAAAGGGAGTTCCATTTGAGTGGGATCAAGCATGTCAAAATGCATTTCAAGATATTAAAAGATACTTAATTAATCCCCCAGTTCAAAGTGCCCCAGTTGAAGGGTGGCCTCTCATACTATACACGGCTGCGATGCCTACCTCCCTAGGTGCACTGTTGGCACAAAATAATGATGAGGGAAAAGAGACATCATTATATTATCTCAGCCACACGTTAGTGGGGGCAGATTGCAATTGTGCAGACATGGAAAAAATATGTCTAGCACCTGTCTTCGCGGCACAAGAACTTCGTCACTATATGCTAAAACACACTGTACACCTAGTGTCGAGGGCGGACCCACTCCGATATATATTGAGTAAAATGGTCCTCAGGAAGATTTTCTAAATGGGCAATGTTTCTGTCACAATTTGGCATCACATTTGTTCCACAAAAATCGATAAAAGGACAGGCCTTAGCAAATTTCCTCGCAGCACAGCCTATTCCGGTCCCCATTGATGATTACTACCTGACGAGGAAGTCTTTTCTACCTCAATTGTGAACCCCTCATGGAAAATGTATTTTGACGGTGCGTGTTGATGGTCAGGAGCAGGCGTGGGAGTGGTTTTTATCACACCTGATGAAAGCTTAATTCCGTATTCAGTCACTTTAACGACAACAGTGTCTAATAATGTTGCTGCGTATGAGGCACTGATAATCGGTCTTGAGATAGCCTTGAATATTAGGCTAGACACACTCTCTATATATGGTGACTCGCAACTAATAATCGACCAGCTTGCTGGCACATACACAGTAAAAAAGGAAGGATTAATTCCTTATTTCAAAAGAGCGAAACAACTCATAGCCATGTTCGCAGATCTAAATATCGAACATGTTGTTAGGAGTCAAAATGAGAAGGCTGATGCTCTAGCAAGCTTGGCAGCTAGCATGTCAGTTAATTCCTGTCAAACAATGGATGTTCAGGTTGAGAAGCGTAGACTGTTGCCGGTACTCATAGAAAAAGAGGAAGAAATTACATCTGCGGCTATGGTAACAGATGTTCATGAAATAGAGACAGGAGATTGGAGAAGTCCCCTCCTGGAATATTTGTTGCACGGGTATCTACCTTTGGAAACATTTGAAAGTTCGAGAATCCGAAAAAGAGTGACTCGCTACACGTGCATAAATGACACATTGTACCGACGTGCATATGATAGAATGCTATTACGTTGTAATGAGTTCATAGACGCTTTAAATGAAGTGCATGCTGGAGTTTGTGGTGCACATCAGTCTCGCCCTAAATTGTACTATCAATTAAAACATTTAGGTTATTATTGGCCGACTATGTTTGAGGATTCTTTGAACTTCTCAAGGAAATGTCATGAGTGTCAAATACACGCTGATTTTATTCATCAAACACACGAGCCACTGCATCCTACCAACATGGCGTGGCCATTTGAAAAGTGGGGAATGGATATAGTTGGACAAATACAACCGCCATCATCTAAAGGGCATAAATTCATTCTCACCGCTACTGACTATTTTTCTAAATAGGCGGAGGTCGTGCCATTGAAAGAAGTTAAAGAAGAAAATATTGAAAATTTCATTAGGACACATCTCATATACCATTTTGGCATCCCTTCTCGGATCATGTCCGATATTGGTTCTCCATTCAAAAATGCGCTAATTGAAAAGTTTTGCGCGAAGTTTAAAATCAAGCATAATTTTTCCACAACATATAATGCCGCGGCCAATGAACAAGCAGAAGCGTTCAATAAAACTCTCTATAAACTTTTAATGAAAGTGGTTACAAAGAATAAGCGAGACTGGCACGATAAGCTGCTTGAGGCCCTGTGGGCATATAGAACAACAACACGTACGCCGACCGGAATGACTCCTTACTCTTTAGTGTTTGGAGGGGAGGCGATCTTACCTATAGAAGTACATATCCCGTCACTGAGAGTTGCTATTCATGAAAACTTAGCGGAAGTTGAATTGGCAAAACGACGCTTCGACGAGTTAGAAAAATTGGAGGGGAAAAGGCTGCATGCATTACAAAATTTGGAAGCCTATCAAGCCGGAGCATCACGAGCCTTTGATAAACGGCTCAAGAGAAGATCATTCAAAGAGGGAGACTTAGTACTCACTGTTATCCGCCCTATGAATATTACACATAGAATGCAAGGAAAATTTGAGCCAAAATGGGAAAGGCCCTATGTCGTGAAAGAAGTATATTCTTGTGACGCATATAGGATCATCTCGCAAGAAGGGGAATATTGATGTGGAGGACACCCGGACTTTACATTATAATTACCAATTGAGATGAACAAATCAAATCAAGTAGAAAGTATAATATAAAATCCAAGGCCTCGAGAAGGGAACATGTGAGGCATTGCTAGGACTTGAGCATGCCAGTCAACTTCAGCCTGAGATGTACCAGTCAAACCACACAAAGGTGGTGACCAGATGTGTTACATATTCAGGAGACTTGAAAATTTTTGCTAAAGCTCTACAACATCTCAAATGTTCTCAACTCATAGTCATGTAGGACTAGTTCCCAGGATAAGCACTAGTCCCACACTTTCATCTTAAGCAATTGAAAGGACCTTGATGTTGCCCAGAGGGGGGTGAATAGACGTTTAAAACTTTCAAGTAAATGTGGAAGCTAAACTTTTTAGAAATTTTGGGATATTTTTGGATATTCCGGAATATTTTCGGATATTCCAAAATATTTTTTCAGGAATTCCGAAAATCTCAGCTTTTGAAGCAAGCTAGCAAGCTAAATAAGAAGGAATAGTGGCACAAGTAGTTAATGGGTTTGCACAAACAACAACTAAACTACTAACGGTACCAAATAGCAAAGTTAGAGGAGTAAGAGAGAGATATCACCAGGATTCTTGCAAATTGATGTGTTACAGAAGTTCAAATCCTTGAGGGGATTCTACTCTCCGTTGAGGAGCTCACAATGAGCCAGGTCTCTTCCAACCCTATCCTCGTGAGGTTGCACAAATGCACTCCTCCTTCCACTAGTGGCATCTCTTCCCTTTCGGAGGTGACATCCAACATTCACAAACTTCTCCCGGCCAACCACAAGAAGATCGGTGGCTCAAGAGTGACACCTAACCATCTAGGAGTCCTCAACCTCCAAGAATAATAGATAATGCAAATATCTCTTGGGGAATGAAGCAAGTGCTCACAAATCATCACGAAGTCAACACAAAGCACTCACACAAACTCAGAACCGAAACTCTCACACACACCAAATCCAAATCGAAGAACACTGGAGAGGAGAATCAAGCAAGGAAGGCTCAAAAGTGAATCTCAAGAGTAGCAAGCCAAGGGCACCAATTTTTCAATGAGAGCAGCCACCTTAACTTGGAGGGGGAGGGTCTATTTATACCCCCACTCTCAGATCTGCTCGTTATAAGCAAACATTCTATTTTTCGGACATTCCGAAATAACTTTTCGGATAAGTCCGAAAATCACCAAAACAACAAACTGGAAAGAAAAACAACTAGGATTTTCGGCACTTCCGAAAACTTTTCGGACAAGTCCGAAAATAACAAGATCCAAAACTTTGATGCAAAGTCATTTTCAGAAATTCCGAAAATCAAGTCCGAAAATTACTTTAAGACAAGTCCGAAAATCACTTTAGGATAAGTTCAAAAACATCTAGAAGCATGTTCGACTCCACGGTGTTTTTGGAAACTCCGAAAATGATTTTCGGACAAGTCCGAAAACATCCAAAGGCTTTTTCCTAGTTCACAAACTTTTCGGAAAATCCGAAAATGCATTTCAGAGAAGTCAGAAAACATCCAGAACATATTTTTTGAGGAAATCACTTTGAAAGAACTGATATTTGAGCACTCAACTCATTTCTCATTGTCCATGCATCATCCCCCTTAATAGTACGGCTTTCCTACCAACGCAACAGCAAATAGAAAAGCTATATCAATACGAATACATTTACGCCACCTTCTTTCTTTGCCTTGATCAAGGCTAATATGAAATTTGGCTTGATGTTCATCAATGAATCACATCCTCTTGATCTTCAATATTCCATCTTGTGTTTCTTCTCCACCAAGGGTTGATCCTCAACAACTTGTGACATGTTCTGGCCTCAATCGGTTCATCAGTATTCGGCCAAGCACTTGCTCCTTCACCACTACGTCGGTTCCTTCGGCGCCAAGCCTCCACTTGCCCTTCTCCCATGCATGGTCCATCACGTAGCCAAGTTTTGCCAACCCTTCACTGCCTCTTGCCATCTTCCATCACTTGTAGCCTTGAATCATAATGAAACCTCGTTGTATTGCGTATTCTTCTTCATCATCTTCGTCAATTCTTCATTCGACTAATCCTTTGCTTATACACTCAATAAACGTATTAGTCCCTTAATCGTTTGTCATCAATTAACCAAAACCCACTAGAGGCATATATGCTCTTTCAATCTCCCCTTTTTGGTGATTGATGACAACACGATTAAAGTTTACAAAAGATTGATAATAAATGATCTTGAATCCATAGGTTAGTTTGAGCTCCCCCTAAGTGTGTGCATACAAATATATGAAGTGAACTCATATGCACATATTTTTGAGAATGTGAGAGCTCCCCCTAACTCATTGCATCCGTGGGGTGTATTGTGTGTGACAAGAGATACCCAAAAGTAAAATGACATACGACTTAAATTCTTGGCACCGATTCAAAATGTATCAAATGAAATTCTTGATGCCAATTGCAAAAACTTGATTCTATGCCATGTGAGAAAGTACGAGTAACCAAATTTTGGAATCAATTTAAAGTATCAATAGATAATCTCAATTGCATATGGCATGGTGTTCAAATAATAATCAATGAATCCATCACACCATGCGCACACCAATGGACAAACATTTTCAAATATTATCTCCCCCTTTCTCATTCACTCTTTGGCATCTTCAAGGCATGCTTTTCGATAATTTCTCACAATTATCTCACCCTTTGATCAATCTTTTCATTATCCCCTTTAATATACTTCTCCCCCTTGATATCTAAACAACAAAAAGGGTATAAGTAGGGAAAGAAAAGCAAAGGGATCCTTGATGAGGGATCATTGAGTAGTTTCCTCTCAATTTTACATCTCATCACTTGTGATTAGGACATGAACATCAATTTGACATAAATATCACAAGTAAATCAATAAGCATTGAGATACAAATTTTGCACATAGAAAGCGCACATTCAAAGGGTTTAGACCATAGAAAAAAGAATCTCCCCTTTGAATGTCAAAGATATTGTTTA
Organism: Oryza punctata; assembly: GCA_000573905.2. Classification (NCBI taxonomy): domain Eukaryota; kingdom Viridiplantae; phylum Streptophyta; class Magnoliopsida; order Poales; family Poaceae; genus Oryza; species Oryza punctata. Next base: position 18,482,975 of record CM002493.2, on the reverse strand, counting down.
ATGGATCCCTCCTCCTTAGTTCCTCTCCTACTTTGACATTTAAGCATGGCAAGGAGAGGACATGATATACAATGAATCAGATCATCGAGATTCGAACATGTTGAACCACTTCTTCACAAACTTGAGTGAGACTCAAGTGTTAAAAAAACAACTCACCCAAGATTTCCAAAAAGCATTTCGCAAATGAGTTTAGCATGTATGAATCCATAGTTTGTGATAAGACCAAAAATTCACATAGAATGAGGTCTCCGAGCACTTTGATTCACTTAGAATACCAACTTTGTGACTAATACTCGCTTATTGACTAAAGCATTTTGTCACAACATTTTGCAAACTTGGCTAATTAGCAAGAAATGAAACTTGGCCTAGACGCACAAAGACAAGGCAAGTGATCCAATGATTCCAATTGAAATACCAAGCTATGGATCATCCGATTACCTTCCTTGTTGATTTTTCAGATACCCATTGAATAAAATTGATATCTTGATGCCAATTTGAATTTGGAACCTTGATGGGCTTGATGAAGTGTCTTCCTTGATTTGTTTGATTCCAATCCCGAGGAAGAACTTGAGCTTTCCAATCACGAACATGTTTGACTCCTTGATCACGATCCATGTCTTGATAGTGCTTGTGCTCTTCTTGCAAGGCCATGACTGGATCCAGTTTCACATGTGGATAATCTTCCTTCTAATATTCCAAAGACAACAAGAGAGAGTAACGTTCACAAATTTTGCAAATTGAGAATGAATAGTTACTCCTTGTTGTAGGGATGATCTTGTTGAATGCTTTATGAATCCTTGGGTGAGACATCATGCTTGTTGCAAGAAACCATTCCATTTTCGTGTTGTTTGTTGAGAAAGATGCACTTGGTGCCGATGACATTATGCTTGTGTCTCTTCACCAATGATCATACACCATTGTGAGTGAAATTGTTCAATTCTTCTTGCGTGGTCATCACCCAATTGTATCTTCCATCCTAATTGGTTTCAAAGATGAAACAAAAGAGTAATTCTCACAAAACATACAATGATATAGAATAATTACCCCATTTGTGATATCACTAAGAATCTTATCGATAGGGTGATCTCGTTGAACGATGTGGTGAATTCTTGGATGGTACTCCAAGGGGACTTGAGCTTCCACGGTGTCTCTTTCCTCTTGAGTTCCCTTGACATCAATCCCATCCACTTGTGCCGGAAACATATCTTCATGTTCTTCATAGTCAATTGCGGGAGGTTGACTTGAGTTGATGGAGGTTGATCAAGTACGCCAACTTGGTCATGATGGACTTCTTACGGTCTCACCTTCACAAGTGTCCTTTTTTTATTTATTTCGAATAGTTTTTCCATTATTTAGCACAATTGAGAGAATTTGCTTTGCTTGGGAGTCATTAGTAACATCAAACACTACACCTCTCATGATTTCAACAATACCAGTGATATTGGTTGAAAACATGGTAGGCATGAGTGTTTGTCTAATAATCAACCATAAGAACCTTCTCCTAAAAGATATGAATTGAAGTAGCAATAGAAGAAGATACTAATTGAAAGCACCTGGTCATTAGGGATACCTTGAGCATCTAAGTTAAAATGCTCATTTGCCTTCTTTGAGAACAAATGTTGGTAGAGTCGGTTGATTCTTCAATTTGCCCACCTTCATCACTTCACACCTTCTTAATGTTGTGCTCAATCTTATTTTGAGCACATCGTGCATTTCACTCGAAGGTGTCACAGCTTCGGTGTTTTGTCTCGATGAGGCTTTGTCGATTTAACCCATAATTCCCTTCACTTTGTGTTGAGATAACCATGAGCTAAAAAAATCTAAACAAAGCTTGTATATGAGCTTGTATATGGGTTATGAAATAATGCACAAGTTTTGTTTTGGAAGACATGCCCATATCTCAACTAACTCACAAGATACCAAGATCATAAAGATTAAACAAGCTAAGGAAAAACATGTTTTTCAGATTTTGGAAACTCATTATGACTTGGAAGGAGCTTTGAAACATCATGCAAAAGAAGAATTTTCATGAAGTTTAACATTTTCAAAATCTCGGATGGTCTAGAGATGCGAAATTAAGCCAATATCCACAAAGAACTTTAGCTAAAATAGCTAAACTCACCATATGCAAGTTTGAGTAAAAATGTCATCAAGCGAGATTTTGGATAAAAGCCATTTTGTTTGGAATAGATGAATTTTTTTTACTCCAAAACCATTGAGAAACGTTTCAAATAAATGTTTAAGCACTTTTGAAAAGATCTTCACAAATTTTGGCCTTTAAATGAGATTTCTTACTTTTGACCAAAGAGGTTGTTTGAAGGGGTTATGGAACCAATTTTTGAAATCTTTCATGTTTAGAAAGTAAGAGATACATGAATGTGGTTTGCATAAGTTCACTCTAATATATCTCTCACTTGAAATCCATGAATTCAACATTTTTATTATAAGTCATAGGATTGAGAGAACATATACATAAAAGCTCACTTTTCCAAATATTCCTTTTTTAAAAAAATGACAAGTGAGATGTTTTGGATTGAAATGGATATGTATGAGTTTGAAATACCTTCATGAACCAATATATATCAAAATATATGGTTCTAGTGGCAAAACTCACTTGATGCCATAATAGGACCAATTATGGTCAAGATTGATTTTGGAACGAATTTCAAAATCAAGTTGTTCTCAAACCGTTGGCCAAATAAAATACATTTGAATACCAAAAGGGTTTGAAATGACCAACTTTAGGAGTTAATCGAAAAGATTGGTTGCAAAAACCTTTTCAAAAATATATTGGTGAAAATATACTTTAAAAACAAAAAAAAAGATCCTAGCATCTACAATTTAAGGCTAAAACCATTCTTTGCAACACTCACTTTTGTTTTGTAGTAGCTTTTAGAAAAAACCTTTCAAATAGATTTAGGGACTCTTTGAACAACAAAGCCAACCTTTTTTTGCAACTAATTTTGTAGATTTTGAGTTTTGAACCAAAACAACATTTTGAAACCATCATAGCAACAACTTGATCACAACACATTTTAGGGAAGCAAAAGACATGAGAGGTTATAGCACTCCCCCTAAATGTGGTAAACCAAAACATCACTCAAATTCAACATATGAATCAATCAAGCAACATGCAAAAATAAGTAATGTGCATAATAGATATTAAACCTACACAAGGTAAAAGGGTAGATACATCAACATAAGTACTCGTTACCGAGACACCATTGGTTTTTGATGTAGAAAGTTCTTCCTCAAACTTGACTTTCATTTTGACATATAGTGGGAACTTTGAGTGAAGCCTCCAATGCACCTCCAAGTACCTATAATCTTATTTTAGCATATTTTGGTCCCCAACAACATTGGGTCCATCGAGGTAAGTCACACGAGACTTAGGCACCCAAATGAATTTTGTACTAGCATGTTCACTCTAGTTGCACAAATGTCCATTTTGGTCTTTCTAAGAAAATTATGATCAAATGACAAATTTGGCTTAGGAATGTTACCCAAGGGATAATTTTTACCAACATGTCCCTTTGCACGGAAATTATAGCAAAGTCAAGTTTTGCTTTTATCTTGTCTTTTGGTTTGCTTATTGTCGGTTTGCCTCTCTCTTGATGATTTGCATTGTTCATCCAATGCACATGGACAACTTGAGGCAAAGTGTCCCGCTTCAGTGCACTTGAGACATTTGATGTGAGCAATCCCTTCCTTTTTGCTCAACACCATTCTTTTCTTCCAAGGGCAATCTCTAACATGATGTCCTTCTTACTTGCACTTAAAGCAAGTAGTGTAACTCTTGATCATCTTTTGATTTCGTCGTTTGGTATGTGCATTGATGGACTTGTTATCCCATTTATGGAGCTTGGTGCAAGCTTCGGTTGATCCCTTCTCAAGCTTTTTCACCATGTCCTCACGGTTATCTTGAGAAGGTTGAGCAATGCCCACAAATTCATGATCCATGTGCTTCTCCCTTTTGCCTACGTAATCCAAGTCAAATTTAGTGCTCTGGGAAAAGTTTGCTTTGGAGCACCAAGTGTTAGCACAAGTAAGGTCCACTTGAATGTGAGGCTGATAGAATTTTACCATTGCAATTATCACCTTATGAGCTATCTCTAGCATGCCATGAGAATCTACAAGATTCTCATGAGAACACAAAAGTCCATCATGTCGTTCTTGTAAATCCACATACTGTAATGTCCTCATGTTGAGATTTAAGCTTTTGAGTTTGCTTCTCCAAGGATGCTACACAAGCAATAGAATTAGTGGCACAAGCAAATTCATTTTCCAATTTTTCATACCTCATAGTTAATGAAGAATTAGATCCCTTGAGTTTCTTGTGTGCATCGACTAGACCCTTGATTTCTTCATTCTTCTTAATGAGGCATTCTTGTTGCTTCTCAATGACCTCCATGAGCTTGATCACCATAGTTATGTCCTTCTTGTTCAAGTGATCAAACTCGGAGTCATCATCATCGCCCATAAAGCATGCATGATCTTCGGCAATGGAAGATAAACAAGTTGATGAAGTGGATTCTTCACTTAGCCATTTATACTCATATACTTCTTCCTTCAAAAGATTAGCACCGCAAGCACTATAGGAAGTAGAAATGTCTAAATTAACTCTACTCACAATTTCATTACATTGAATGGAATCATGTGCTGGTGAGGAGGTGGACATGACAAGTTCATCGAAGGTAGTCACTTGAGGTTCTTCGCAATTTGGTGACGAAGTTGAGCACTCCTCAAGTGATTCTTCAATAAAGAGTACTTCATCACATTTGGACTTATCGTATCTCTCCTTGAGTGTGATCCAAATGAGATGAGCATCTTCAAGCGGCATGATGGTTTTAAATACATCTTCACTCAAAGAAAAAAAATAAAACATTAGTAGTTTGAGCATTGAGATGTATGCATTTATCTTCCTCTTCAAATGATAACATTTGATTACTAGGAGGAGAAATTCTCACATCTACAACTCGCTCTATTTGAGGACCCATTTGAGGACCCATGGTCCTAAACAAATCAAGCATGCGAGTACTCCAAGATAAATAATTTGAACCATCTAAAAGAAGTTAAGGAACTATATCCACCAAACTATTAGTCGACATGTTTACTCTCTAGGCGGTAAAGCCTAAAAGAGAGACTTGGCTCTGATACCAATTGAAAGGACCTTGATGTCGCCTATAGTGGGGTGAATAGGCGTTTAAAATTTTTAAGTAAATACAGAAGCTAAACTTTTTAGAAATTTCGGGATATTTTCGGATATTCCAAAATATTTTTGAAAATTCTGAAAATCTCAGCTTTTGAAGCAAGCTAGCAAGCCAAACAAGAAGGGATAGTGGCACAAGTAGTTAATAGTTAATGTGTTTGCACAAACAGCGACTAAACTACTAGCGGCACCAAATAGCAAAGTTAGAGGAGTAAGAAAGAGATATCACTGGGATTCTTGCAAATTGATGTGTTACCGAAGTTCAAATCCTTGAGGGGATTCCACTCTCCGTTGAGGAGCTCACAATGAGCCGGGTCTTTCCAACCCTATCCTCGTGAGGTTGCACAAATGCACTCCTCCCTCCACTAGTGCTATCTTTTCCCTTTCGAAGATAAGATCCAACCTTCACAAACTTCTCCCGACCAACCACAAGTAGATCGGTGGCTTAAGAGTGACACCAAACTGTCTAGGAGTCCTCAACCTCCAACAGTAATAGATGATACAAAATATCTCTTGGGGAATGAAACAAGTGCTCACGAAACATCACGAAGTCAACACCAAGCACTTACACAAACTCGAAACCGCAACTCTGACATACACCAAATCCAAATCGAAGAACGGTGGATAGGGGAATCAAGCACGCAAGGCTCAAAGTGAATCTCAAGAATACCAAGACAAGGGTACCGATTTTTCAATGAGAGTAGCCACCTTGACTTCGAGGGGGAGGGGGCTATTTATGCCCTCACTCTCACATCTGCCTGTAATAGGGAAAGATTCTATTTTTCGGACATTCCGAAATAACTTTTCCAACCAGTCCGAAAATCACCAGAACAACAAACTGGAAAGAAAAACAATTGGGATTTTCGACACTTCCGAAAACTTTTCGGACAAGTTCGAAAATCACTTTACGACAAGTCCGAAAATAACAAGATCCAAAACTTTGAGGCACAACCATTTTCGGAAATTCCAAAAATTAGGTCCGAAAATCAGTTTAGGACAAGTCCGAAAATCACTTTAGGACATGTCCGAAAACGTCCAGAAGCTTGTTCGACTGCACGGCATTTTCGGAAATTCCGAAAATGATTTTCGGACAAGTCCGAAAACATCTAGAAGAGATTTTTACTTTGAGGAATTTACTTTAAAAAATTTGATTTTTGAGCACTCAACTCATTCCTCATTGTCCATGCATCAGCCCTTAATAGTACGGCTTTCCTACAAACTCAAGAGCAAATAGAAAAGTTATATCAATACGAATACCTTTACGCCACCTTCTTTCTTTGCGTTGATCAAAGCTAATATGAATTTGGCTTGATGTTTATCAATGAATCACATCCTCTTGATCTTCAACATTTCATCTTGTGTTTCTTCTTCACCAAGGGTTGATCCTGAACAACTTGTAATATCTTATGGCCTCAATCGGTTCGTCGGTATTCGGCCAAGCACTTGCTCCTTCACCACTACATCGGGTCCTTCAGCGCCAACCCTCCCCTTGCCCTTCTGCCATGCATGGTCCATCACGTAGCCAAGTCTGGCCAACCCTTCACCACCTCTTGCCATCTTCCGTCACTTGTAGCCTTGAATCGAAATGAAACCTCATTGTATTGCATATTCTTATTCATCATCTTCATCAATTCTTCATTAGATTAATCCTTTACTTATACACTCAATAAAACGTATTATTCCCTTAATCGTTTGTCATCAATTAACCAAAACCCACTAGGGGCATATATGCTCTTTCAGCAATAATATAAATAAGCAAATACAACTAAGATGAATAAAGTTCAGATTACAACTATTTTAGTTATACATGGACCAACTGGCCAAATAATCAGAGATTCATGGAAGCTTGGCTACCCAATCCAGAAGAAACCGACTAGGGTACACCCCGAAATGAATCAAGTCCTATAAGAAGCAGTCGAAACCCGTATTACTCAAATTATACTAAGCATACAACCTGCAAAATAGATATTCCAGTAGCAAGAGCCAGTACATTAATCAAATTAATGTACTGGTAAGCACAAGACAATCCTAACATACTACATGTAAGGCATACATTCAAAGGAGAGCAATATGTAGTTTAATTTCAGCATAAAGGAAGTTTTATTTCGCAAACATTTGCAAAGTTCAGAAAGCATTTTTAAAACATTTTTGTGGATAGATCAACATAATTTTTATGGAAGTCTCATATCAACATGCTTGCGGCCAATCCGGCAACAAACCACCACAACCATCATCATATTCATCAAAACTCAACGCATTTCACCATTCCCATAGTCCATTTCCATAAATAAATTTATAAAACATGAGTTTATACCCATGACACCTCACCAAAGCTCTCATGACCGTGAGCACGGTAATCGATTAGTTTTTAGAACTTTGCAGAGTTTGTACAACGTTAACCACATGATATGAACCCCTCTAGTTTGTCCGGAACCCGTCGGTACCACCACTCTACATGTTGAGTGCGGTCTAGAGGTCACAGCGAAACCTTTAGATTACCTAATGCCTTGCCTTGCATCAGCGACGACAATTGTGAATCCATCATAGGCATGACCTAGAACCGTTAGGTTGCGGGCCCATGCCTTAAACCTAACATCGTGGCAGCGAACACATCCGTTCCCCCACGAGGCACTATACCATTGAATTGGACACACTTAGTCACCTAAACTACCTCGGTGGTAAATAGGAAGTTCCTACGAATCATCGCTAAGACTAATTCATTCTACTATGGTCTCCATATGTAAGGCCAGATATTAAATAACTTAATTGACCAAGGTCATCCCCATAAATAGCGTATGTGGATGTACGGATAACTTTAAGTTGGTGACACAAGTTTAGTCCTTAGGTGACTAGGGCAAACACTCCCCCTATCGGTGTGCAACTACCACCATATGCACACCACTTGTTGCCCAAGCCTAAAAACCACATTTTAACACCTTTACTTCGCAAATAAGTAACATATACAAACTGTCCAGCAATGATAAATTCCCCAATTCATCATTTTAAGTGTTAATTTGAGTATTTGCTTTGTTCTAAGCATGGCTAAGCCAAGGGCATACTTTCAAGCATATATAGACCCATTTGAGCACAAGGATTGTGCTCTAACCATTCCTAAGGTTAAAAGCAATGAGGGCAACAATTATTTAAGGTGGATTATGCAGCAATAAGGTCATAACTACCTTTTACCAAATTTTAAAATATTGGTTTAATCAAATATTTATGCAACTTTGCAAACAACACTTTTCATCTCCCAAAGCATAGGTTTCAATGTGATCAAAGAGGGGAGGAAAAACTTGCCTTTTTCCTGGGAAATGTTAGGACCTAAATCACTCTTTCGCCGATATTGCAAATATCTATATAAATTACATGTTATGCAATTAAACATTGAAATAGGCGCAAAATCCAAAATGCTCTAAAATACATGATTTGTGCACAGTGGGTAGGTACTGTCCTAGGATTTCTCTTTTTGTTTAGTCGGTATAGGGTAGTAGTTACTTAGGTATTGCCATGAAGTGTTTTGCTATGTGATTTTTTTCGTAGATTTGAGTTCACACAGAGGTGTAGAGATGTGTTTCCTAATACTAGCACATTTGGTTTCGCAATTTTTAGAGTTATTATGAATTCCTTATGTATTTTACAAGTTATAACATGTTCTAGGTAAATAGTGTCTATATGTACTTGTCTATATATATTTTATACAATAGGTGCCATATTTTATTTTACTAGGTTGAAGTTCACTACTTGCTGGTTACATAGAAACTTGGTTCAATTTGTTTGGATTAAAGATGATTTCCCTACAAATTTTCAAGTTAAGGTGTGCTTTATTTTGATTATTTTTAATATAAAAGTTTTGGGGCTTTTCATATACTGTAAGTGTGTATTTTTATTTTATCACTTTGAAGAGCTTGGTATTAGAACTTGAGTTCATCCAAAACCAATCATTTTATAGATAATAATTTTTTAGAGGTATTTGGTGCAAAGCAAGTATATATTTTAATTTTATTTAATAAGAGAGTATAAGTTGATGATTCTGTGGGATGTGAGTTTACCCCAAACTAAGTTAAAATCAATTTTCTATACATTTTACAAGTTTATGCATGTTTTGTGTTTACTTTTCCTTAGATAAACTTTAGAGATAAAATTTGTGTTGTAAGTGTAACCTTTTATGTTATAACATTAAAGTTCATCATTTTGTGAAGCCATAGAAACTGTATTCACCCCAAAATGACTTATATTCGATTTTTATATGAATTTTACAAGTTTGCTTTAATAGAAAGGCATTTTAATCATTTTGTTGTAGTTAACAGATTTCAAATTGGTTAGTTTGCAGAAAGAACCCTATATGAAAACCAACCCGCAGTCCTTGTACTGTGTTATCTGAGAGGAAGCTATTACGAAAGGGACCCTAGATTTGATTAAATTTTCAGAACGAGTCCTCGTGCTCTGGACAGAACATAGCACCAAGACCGGCAGCCATATTTGGCCTTGCCGACGGCCAATGGTGGCTCGGATGGAGTTGGGATAAAAGCAAAAACTGTGTCCCACGTCTATTCGGACATAGAGAAGGTGAATATTCTGTAACTGGTCAACTATAGCGCTCGTACGATGACGAACAGTGGAGAGGGTTTTCGGATGGCTTTGCATGTCACGATGGAACTTGATTTGGGCTAAAGAAATGCATGCATGCGATCTTTGGGGGCTCTAAGGTGCTCACAGGTCAACAGCACGGTGTTGGTGAGGCTTGGACGGCAGCAGGATCTCGCGGAACGGCTTGAAGGCGATGGAGAGCTTCGGCGTCATGGCGAAGTCGACGACAGCCGAGTATGGAGGGATCTGGACATCAACATGGAGAAACGAGGTAGGCATTAAGTAGAACATCGCATGAGGTGTAATCGGCGAAGAGGGTATGGCTGAGTCGACAGCCGGGAACCTAATAAACCCTGAACTCCACTCGATGCGCTCAAGGCTATGATTGGCCCGATCTTTCGGTGAGTTGATGATAACTACGATTTGGGAGAAACGTTGACGACCCGACTACAACCGTATGAGACGTTGTTGTGTTACGCCTTAGCGATCGATACACCTCTTCGTGGGTTGTTGATCTTGCCGGTGCAGATCAACCTTATGTCTGGAAACAAATCGAAGAAATAAGCAAGAATAAGATAAAAGCAATCTGAATTGCAAATAGGAATTGAATACTAATGATAAGTTGGGGTTTCGTAACGAGCAAACCGGTGATCTAATCGATCACGGGATTACACGGCTGTCGGATGGCGAACTCCGCAGCGGGGGGCTGTGCAGACCCCCTTTTTGAGTTCGGCCCAAGGGCGCGAAAAAGAGGATTCCTCAGGCCCGGCTCCGCTGAGGCCGGTGAGGATCAAAGATTGCAAGATAGAGGACGGTGACACGCGAGCAAGTATACAGGTTCGGGCCACCGATGAGGCGTAATACCCTACTCCTTTGGGATGGATTATCTGTATGGATTCTAACTCTCCGGAGTTGGACTTGGCTAGTAGCAATCCAGGGAGCAGAAGCAAAAAGCTGAACCCCCTTCCTCTAGGCCTGGGCCTCCTTTTATACCTCAAGGGGACACCACAGGGGCCAGACAGGCTGTTATCTAGAGAAAAGGAAAGAACTATTTTACAAATGTAAACCACATCGTGGCTTGGAGCGGAAGCCTTCCGCTCCTGCCGCACCGGCATATCCCCTGTCAGGCCGTCCATTATGCGGGTCGGCGCAGTACGTCATTCTCCATTAAATAGCTAGAGTCCGCTAGTCCAACCGCAGTCTGTTCGGTGCGCCAGGTGATTAGACCTAACGCACCATCTTGCGGCAGCTCATTGGGAAGCGTATCATACCTACCGGGCGTGCGCCGTCACGCGCGGTACTGTACGCCATCCCATCGGTCATTCGCACCGGTCTCACACCGGTCAGCCGATGGCGACCGGTGTCAGATGCGTGTGCGTCATTCCGCAATAAATGCAGCACGTGCGCGGCGCAGGCGCACTACTCCTGCACCGTCATTAATGCGGGTAGGTGAGCGTTGGGAGCGCTCACCCACTTCGTTACACGTGGCGACAGCCCGAGGGGGTTGGGGGAGCCCGACCCCTGCTGAGCCGCCCCCCGAGGGGGTAGCGTGTCACGGGAGGGCGGCTACCACATTGCCCTCGAGCCCTCTCCCCCTCGGTGGATGGCCACGTGGGCAGACGGGGCCACCTCAAGCCCATAGTCGACATACCCCTGGGCCCAGGACACCGACAGTTGTCCCCGGCGTAAAGCTTGTGAGGGGCGCCACTGTAGGTCGACTAGGTTTTACGCCACCTCGTCAAACTAGTGTGAAGTGGGCCCAGGTATTCAAAGGAGATAGACGGCCGCTGGTTCTGCATGCAGGGAGAACGCCTCCCAGCGATAAATGGCCCTTGTTCCGTGGCAGCCTCATTATCCGGGGCGTAATCAAAATCGCCTCTCAACGGTAATGGGCCATTATGGCGTAATGGCCATATTATCGGGGGCGGCGCGCAAAACGGGGCACGTCCATCCGTATGCCCAAGGTGATAATGACGGCGTATCCCTCGGCGAACATGCGCGCCCTAAAGGTGGGCACGATCTGCCTCTTCGTCTCCGGGACGGTAGCGATGCTTCGCACGCGCACCGGAGATGGAGTAGCGGGAATGATGGGGGAAATGCACGCTAGAATCGAGGGGGCGAGATAGTGGGCACGGGAAACGCGGAGCCGGGCGCAGCGGCGGCTGGGCTATAAAAGGGCGTTGAGGAGGGGGCTTTCCCCTTCCTTCGCCACTTTCGCCCAACTCAGCTCTCCAGCGCCCTTGCTTTCCTTGCCCCCTAGTGCCCTTCTCGCCGCACGCTTTCGATTCTTGCATCTCACTTCTCTTGGAGTAATGGCGCGGGGATCCTCTCCAGTCGAGGGCAACGTGCTGCTGCCGTCGTGGATCACTAACGACCGGATGGCCAGCCTGCCGCGCAAGTTCATGCTGGCAGCGGTCGACCGGGAAGCGGTGGTGCTGGGCGAGGCGCGCCCAGCACCGCAGTTCCCGGGGCGGGTTGTCTTCTTCCTCCCCCTCGCTATGGCAAGGCTCATCCCGCCATTCTCCGGCTTCTTTCTAGAGGTGTTAAACTACTACAACCTCTAGATGGGCCACCTCACCCCCAACACCGTGATGACATTGGCCATCTTCGCAGACCTGTGCGAGATGTTTGTGGGGGTGAGGCCCACGCTCCGACTGTTCCGGTGGTTCTACACCGTCAAGTCGGTGTCACCGCCAACGGAGATCGGCGGCTACTACTTCCAGCCGCGGGCGCAGGCGTCCCACCAGTAATGTGTCTTGCGGAAGAAGTGGGACGACTGGAAGAGTGAGTGGTTCTACACCAGCCTCCAGGACGAGCGCTGCCTCCGTCTCCCAACTCAGCCACCAAAGCAGGTACCGACGTGGCGGTCGGTCGTCACCCTCGAGGTGGGATACGATGCCGTCTTCGACCGCCTGATCGGCCTGCGTGCTTAGGGCCTTACCGACGATGGTGTCGGAGACTACACCCGCCGCCGCATCGCCCAGCTTCAGGAACGTAGGCGGGGCGCCTGGGCGTACTTGGGCTCCGAAGACCCCATCCGAACGCACCTAGGCCGCGACTGGGATTGGAGCCCGGAAGATCTTTGGGTGGTGGTTCAACGCGTGCTGAATCTCAGCACCGTGGAGCCGTCCCTAATTCCTGCTGGCGTGCTTCCCCTGTGCAATGACCCGGACCGCAAGAGCATCCGAGCCATAATGATTACGGTCGGGTCCTCGGGGGATCGGGGCCACGACGGTGCAGGGGGCAGCCGCGGTGGGGGAGGAGTTCAATCCTCTTCCGGCGGGGGTCGCCCGCCGGCCCCTCACGGGAGCAGTTCTGGGGGCAGCCGCCCCGAAGATGCCAAGGGGAAGAGGAAACACGGGGAGAGCGCCCATCCCCTATCTCCACCCCGAGGGGGTGGTGCCGAGAGTACCCCGGGGGGGCGATCCGCGAGCGGTTCGCCGCCGCTGTCTAGGGGAGAGAAGAAGAGGAAGCGGCTCCGCAAGCTGGGGGAGGCCGCACCCCGACAGGGGTCAGCGCCCAGCAAGGGGGGTTTCATAGAGCCCCCGAAATGGACATTCAAGCGCCCACCGGCCAGGTACAATCTCGTCCCATACTGGGGCCCGCTTTCCCTCTCCCCTTTGGTCTCACTCTCTTATATATTTGCTCTGCTCTCAGTCTCTCTCACTTAGCGATCTCCCGCCTCAGGGAGTCCCTCGCCAAACCAAGACCGGCCGGCCCACTGGGGCAGTGGCCGCGGGGCGATCAGGTGAGGAGGCGGACCGCCAGGCAGCTGACTTGCGGGTGGCCGAAGCGCGTCTGCGTGAAGCCGAAGAAGCCGCCCGCGAGGTGGTTCGCATCCGCGAGGCTGAGGCTGCTACCCGGGGGGCCAGAGAGGCGCAAGCACGGGAAGAGGCGGAGGCCCGTGCTCGGGAGGAGGCGGAGGCGGCCTGGCTCCAGCAACTGGTGCTGGCCGGCCGGGATGGCAGTGGCGCCCTAGATCCCGAGGCCGGCCACGCCCCCGAGGCCGAACGAGCCCCCGAGGCCGAGCGGGCCCCCGAGCCCGGCCAAATACCTGAGGCCGAGCCTGTGACCCCGCTAGGGTCGGGCCGCCGGCGGTCCTCCGCCGCTGCTACACCACTGGTCGCGGAGCCCCTGCTCTAGGCCATGGCGTCAGCGAGTTCCACCGTCATGGATGGGCTCAATGCCCAACTACAGTCCCTGGCGGGGGAGCGGGCCGAGCTGGCCACCGAGTGGGAGCGGCTGGCCGAGGGACGCCGCTCCATCGAGAGCATGGTGGAGGTGGGCCGGAAGGCCTACGCTGCCCAGCTCGCGTCCATCGACGCTCTCACCAAAGCCCTGGTGGAGATCACCAGGGAGGTGGAGGAGGTGAGGGTCGCGGCGCTCGTCACGACCGAGGCCATGAACATGGGCGTCCTGAACCTGCGTGAGCGGTTCGAGGCACTCGCCGCTAACCTGACGCGTCGGCAGGACGCCGCTCTAGCCCGGGAGCAGAGGGCGGCCGAGGCGGAAGCCGCCATCCAGCGGCGCGAGGACGGCGTGGCGGCGCGAGGACGACGTGGCGGCGCGAGTCAGGAGCCTGCAAATCCGCGCTGACGACCTCAAGTCGCGGAAGGAGACGCTGGCGACGCTTGAAGCCGCCGCCGTGGAGAGGGAGGCCACGCTCCGTCTCCGCGAAGTTGCCCTCACCGAGCAGCTCCAGGACCTCGCGGAGTCCGAGGACGCCAACCGGCAGCGGACCGAAGACCTGCGCATCCACGAGGGGCGCGCAGCCCACGTCCTTGGTCTCGAGGCGGAGATCTCCCGCCGCGAGGGGGTTGTGATGGAGCGGGAGATCACGCAGATGGAGAGCACCCGCGCCGAGCGGGCCACCCTCGACAAGCGCGCCGCCGACCTCGACAAACGTGCCGCCGACCTTGAGGCGCATGCCAAGGAGGCTGCGGAGATGTCCCAGAGCACTGGGGCAGCCGAGGGGCGGGGCGATCTCGCCGCTCGCCTCGCCACGGCCGAGGAAACCGCCGCCACCCTCCAAGAGCTGCTGACGGCCCGCACCGGGGAGGTCGAGGCGCTCAAGATGGCACGGGACATGGCCCCCGGCATGTTTCAGGACGCCGTTCAAAAGCTGGAGCGCGCTGTGCGCGAGGCAAAGGTTTGGATGGGCCAGATCCATGCCTTCGGCAACACGCCGGCCGGAGTCGCCCACCGCATTGCTGCTATGGCGGAGAGTCTCGAGTGGTTCCCGGTGAAGGTCGAGGAGACCATAAAGGCCTCCTCGAAGGGCCTTGCCGAGGGGCTGTGGAGCTGGTGCTGGCCAACTGCCTAGCCCGCGACCCGGAGTCCAGGAGGTCGTCCACGCTTTCGAGGGGACGGCCCCTCGGTTCTCTATGCCGCCTGCCTCCGACGATGACGCCGATGATGACGTTGATGAGGCCGACGACGGCAGTGACGACGGCGGCGAGGCGTGATTCCGCAAGCTGAGGCCTGCGACCATCGCCCCTCCACCATCTTCTTCTTTTTTTCCTGCTTGTAGCTGTATATATTCGGCCTTGTAATAAATGACATCCTGCCTTATGCTTACACTTTACTTTTCTGCGATGAATATATCACGGTTTCATGTTAGTTTGCTATTTCGTACATGTCATCCAAGCGTTTTCCCTTTGTCGAGTTGTTTGGTGCTTTGTCTTAAGCGGGGGTTCGGGTTCGGGCCGTAGTCCCGAGCGATAGGAACCGAAACTGGAGCACTTGGGGAGTTCCACATGTCGAGGCTGGCCAGGCCGAGAGCATGATGATCGGGGTAAGTGCGGACCCGATTGTGGGCCATTGGCGAGTTCCCCCGGAGTTCAACATGTCTCGGGGCACGACTCGCTCTGGGCCCCGTTGGCGTCTAGGCGGTGCGAATCGCTTAAGAGCGACACGAACGCAAACGTCCCGAGTTAAGATAGAGCACCGAACGAGACCCGCAAATGGAAAACCATGATTGGACCGGGCGAATATATAAGGAAGAAAAACTGTTATAAAATGGATGTGAAAGAGGGGGATATGCATATTGATAGTGGGAGCCCCCGGCCAACTTTGCCGTGCCCGAGGGGGCACGTGGGGTTGGCCCGAGCCCGAGGTACAACACAGCGACTCCTCTATGGATAGAAGCAGCAAAGGTGTTCGATGTTCCATGGATTGGGCAGCTCTGTGCCGTCTTCCATGGCCAGCCTGACCGAGCCCGGCCGGGGGACACCGATCACTCTAAACGGCCCCTCCCATATGGGTGAGAATTTGCTCAGTTCGACACACGTTAGGACGCGCGTAGGATGAGATCGTTTATGTAGAGCGATCGGGCCCGGACATGGCGTTGATGGTAGCGCCTTAGGCTCTGCTGGAAGCGCACGGCCCGGAGGGCTGCACGCCACCTTCGTTCTTCGAGGTAGTCGAGGTCGTCCCATCGGAGGAGCTCTTGATTTGCCTCATTGTACAGGGCTGCTCGTGGAGACCCCAGGGTGAGCTTGGATGGGAGGACCGCCTCCGCGCCCTAAACCAGGAAAAACGGTGTTTCTCCTATGGCGCGGCTCGGGGTCGTTCGGTTGGCCCATGGCACCATTGATAGCTCGTCAATCCACGAGTCGCCGTGTTTCTTGAGGATGTTGTATGTCTTGGTCTTGAGGCCCTTGAGGATTTTCGTGTTGGCGCGCTCCACTTGACCATCACTCTTGGGGTGGGCGGGGGAGGCGAAGCAGAGCTTGATGCCCATGTCCTCGCAATAGTTGCCCAACAGTTCACTTGTGAACTGGGTGCCGTTGTCCGTAATGATACGGTTGGGCACCCTAAACCGGGCGGTGATGCCCTTAATGAACTTGAGCGCCGAGTGCTTACCGATCTTGATGACCAGGTAAGCCTCGAGCCATTTGGTGAACTTGTCGATGGCAACGTAGAGGTACTCATATCCTCCCAACGCCTTCTTGAACGGTCCCAAGATATCCAGCCCCCAGACCGCAAAGGGCCATGAGAGCGGGATGGTCTCGAGAGCCTGGGCCGGCAGATGCGTTTGCTTGGCATGGAATTGGCACGCTCGGCATCGCCTGACCAGATCGGCCGCGTCCTGGAGCGCTGTTGGCCAGTAGAAACCCTGTCGGAATGCCTTGCCGACCAAGGTGCGCGAGGCGGAGTGAGCGCCGCACTCGCCTTCATGAACATCGGCGAGGAGCTCGATGCCATGGTCCCGAGGGATGCATTTGAGGAGGACTCCATTAGCACCACGCCGTTAGAGGGCCCCCTCTACCAGCACATATCTCTTGGAGAGTCTCATCTTCGAGGAACGTCTGAATCTCAGTCATCCAGGCAATTTGTCTTGGGGGGTCGGGTTCGAACCCTTCGGACCCCGGGGCCTGGACTCCCACAGGCCTAGAGTCCCGCGGGGGATCAAGACGCGTCGACGGCTGGGTAAGCCTTTCTTCAAATGCACCTGGTGGGGTTGGGGCACGTGACGAGGCAAGGCGTGACAGCTCGTCGGCGAGCGTGTTGTCTCACCTGGGCACATGCCGTAGTTCTAACCCGTCAAAATGGCGCTCCATACGTCGCACCTCGCGGACGTAGGCCTCCATTTGCGGGTCAGAGCAGCGGTACTCCTTAGAGACTTGGTTCACGACCAACTGAGAGTCACCTAGAACCAGGAGGCGGTGGATCCCCATTCCTGCCGCCGCTCTGAGTCCCGCAAGTAGTCCCTCATACTCCGCCATATTATTGGTTGCCCGAAAATCGAGGCGAACCAAATATCGGAGGATGTCCCCAGTAGGCGAGGTCAAAGTGACCCCGGCGCCAGCCCCTTGGAGAGTGAGCGAGCCGTCAAACTGCATTACCCAATGGGGGCTGGCAGCCTGCCGTGCGGGATCGGCTCCGACCTCGGGGTCGAGGTACCCGAGGTCAGGTTCGGTGGTCGGGTCCACTCCACCACGAAATCGGCGAGGGCCTGACTCTTAATCACGTGGCGCGGTTCAAAGTGGCAATCAAACTCATAGAGCTCAATGGCCCACTTGACCACTCGCCCCGTCCCCTCCCGGTTCCGAAGAATCTGCCCGAGAGGATAGGACGTTACCACTGTGACTCGGTGCGCTTGGAAATAATGGCACAATTTCCTCGAGGCCACCAGAACTGCGTAGAGCAATTTCTGAGCTTGAGGATACCGAGTTTTAGCATCCCGCAACGCCTCACTAATGAAATAAACCGGTCGCTGCACCTTTCAGCGGGGCCTGGTTTCCTCGTTACGGGCGTCGGATCCCACGTGAGAATGTTGGGAGGGGCCATCTTGGGCCCTCTCCGCCTCCACGGTGGCAGCCTCGGGGTCAGGCAACGCCGGGCCGCTCCTCCCCCTAGTGGCCTCGGGACCTCCCTAGGGTCCGGGGGCCTTCGACGATGTCAGAAAAGGAGTCGAAGGGCCATCTCTAGTCTGAGGAGCCCGGGGGCCCTCGCCTGACTGATGGGCTCCTTCGTTGTCCTCTTTCCCGGGCCGTGCCATCGTGGGTTGGTGGGGTGCGCACCGAAGACATTCCTCGGCGCGCTCCACCACCAGCGCTACGCTGACTACTTCTGGGGTCGCAGCCAATTAGAGCAACAGCGGCTCCTCTGGCTCGGGGGCAACTAGGACCGGAGGGGAGCTAAGATATGCCTTCAACTGATCGAGGGCTTGCTCAGCTTCCTCCATCCATCGAAACGTCCCAGAGCGCTTGAGGAGTTTAAATAGGGGCAGCGCCTTCTCTCCCAACCTCAATATGAATCGGCTAAGGGTGGCCAAGCATCCAGTGACGCGCTGGATGTTCCTAAGCTTGCTGGGGGCATCCTATTTATTGCACTAATTTTCTCGGGGTTGGCCTCTATGCCTCGGGCTGAGACAGAGAACCCGAGAAGTTTGCCCGCAGGTACGCCGAACACACACTTTTCGGGATTCAACTTCATGCGGGTAGAGCGGAGACTCTCGAAAGTCTCCGCTAGATCCAGGAGGAGTGTCTCCTGGTTGCGCGTTTTCACAACCAGGTCATCGACATACGCCTCAACATTACGCCCTACTTGACTACCCAAAGTAATGTGAGTAGTACGCTGAAAAGTAGGTCCTGCATTCTTTAAACCGAAAGGCATAGTTGTATAACAATATGTGCCTACAGGAGTAATGAATGCAGTTTTCTCCTCATCTTCCCTAGCCAAGCGGATCTGATGATACCCTGAGTATGCATCTAGAAAGCACAAAAGGTCGCAGCCCGCAGTGGAGTCGACAATTTGATCTATGCGTGGCAAGGGATAAGGGTCCTTAGGACATGCCTTGTTGAGGTCGGTGTAGTCGATGCACATCCGGAGCTTGTCGTTTGCCTTGGGGATGAAGACCGGGTTCGGCAACCAGTCCGGATGGATGACCTCTCGGATGAATCCGGCCTCCAGCAAGCGCGCCACCTCCTCTCGGATGAAGGCTTGCTCGGGGGCCTGCCGCCGCACTCTCTGCCGGACGGGCCTCGTGCCCAGCCATATGGCTAGACGGTGCTCGATCACCTCCCTGGGGACCCCGGGCATGTCTGACGGCTTCCATGCGAAGACGTCAGCGTTTGCCCGTAGGAAGGAGACGAGTGCGGCTCCCTATTTGTCGTCCAGCTGACCGCCAATCTTGGACGGGTCGCCGGCCAGTGCCACCTCCTTGACGGGGACCTCGTCGCCCGGGGTCATCCACTTCCTCGGGGCGTGAGACGAGGCGGCGTCGTGCCCCTCGTCACCGCCCGCGGGCTTTGGGACCACCGCGAGATCGCTTGTGCGTTGTTCCGTGCAAGCCAGTGCGATCTTGAGATCGCCGTTGATGGTGATGGGGCCGTGTGGGCCCGGCATCTTCATCTGGAGGTAGGCGTAGTGGGTGGCCGCCATGAACTTCACCAACGCGGGCCTCCCCAGGACCACGTTGTAGGGCAGATTGAGGTCCGCCACATCGAAGTCTATCCGCTCGGTGCGGAAGTTGTCGGGGCCACCGAACGTGACCGGGAGGTCAATGTGACCTCAAGGCCATGTGTGCCCGGGCGTCACACCGATGATCAGCAGAGACGGCAGGAGCTTCATCCCCGGGACCTTAATGAGGTCATAGGCCGTGGGGGAATGGATGTTGAGGGCGGCGCCACCATCTATCAGGACGCCCCTCAACTTGACTTTGCAAACGGTGGGGGAGACCACCATTGCGATTTGCCCTCCCCGGGCCACGCACCGGGGTGGTCGGTTTGGTCAAAAGTGAGCGGGACCTCCGACCACCGGGCCCGCCGTGAGGCCTTGTGGGTGGGGACCACAGCCAGAAGCTCGTGCTTCATGCTCTTGAAGCTGTGGCGGGAAGCATGAGCACATGCTCCCCCATCCATGGTGGCGACGGTGGCCTCAGGCTCCTGGTAGCCTAAGTCGTCGTCGCCATCATCGTTGACGGGGGCTCTTGGCCTCACTTTGTCGGTCGCGGGCTGGGGCTGTGAGGCTCTAGCCCTCACGGCGTTCCTGACCCCGCTCCTCCCCCCACTTCTTGATGCGCTCGGCCAATCCCTTGACCGCGCGGCACTCAGTGAGGTCGTGGAGGGACGTGTCGTGCACGGAGCACCATCTGTCGGCCTGGCGCTCTCGGCCAGGGGCGGCAGCACTCCTCTTGTTGCCCTCAGCAGCCTTCCCCTTACGTGGGGGCCGCGGGGCATCTTCAGTGCCAAGGACGTGCCCCTCGTCACCGGAGCGAGCAGTCCTCCTCTTCTTCCTCCTTTCTTGCTGCCCAGAATGGGCGGCAAACCCGGGGGCAGCCACAGCGGCCGCGCCAAAGCAGGAGGAGTTCCAGGTCCATGCTTCCTCCTTACGGACCACACGGTCCGCGAGCTCAAAGAGCTGCGCGGTAGTCTAGGGCTCCTTGGAGGCAGTCTTTTCCAGCATGCGGTTGGGCCGCACGCCTCCCCTAAACACATATATCACCGCATGCGCGGGGATACAGGGGATGGTGTTGCGGACCTGGCAGAACCGCTGTATGTATGACCGGAGGGACTCTCCGTCCCTCCGCTGCACTGCGTGCAGGTCGGCTTCCTCTCCTGGGCATGGATATGTGCCCTGAAAGTTCGTAGTAAACTTTTGGCACAGATCCTCCCAAGAGTGGACCGAAGCGGGTGGCAGGTTCATGAGCCAGCGCCGCGCTTGGCCTTTTAGGGCCATGGGAAAATAGTTCGCCATGACCCTGTCGTCACCCCCCGCCGCCTCGATTACAGTCGTGTAGATCTGGAGGAACTCGATGGGGTTAACGCTACCGTCGTATTTTTCCGAGATGCTGGGCCGGAACTTTGGGGGCCATCGGACACTCCGAAGACTCGCCACAAAAGCACGACACACAGCCCCAACGACGGGGAAACGGGGGGCCTACCTCTAGGGCCGCTAGGGCGCGGCCATGGACGCGGCGCCCTCTCCCGTTTGGGTGGCGTGGCGCTCATCACGCCGATGCTCGATGCTGAGCCGAGCATCTAGCTCGCCGTATAAACTCTCGTGACGCCCGCGAGTAGCCGTGGGCGTCGACGAGGGCAGTGAGGACGTGCGGCGGACATGAGCCGCCGCTCATCGCGCTCTTCGCCTTGCGGACGAAGAGGTTGCAGTCGCGGTGCCGGATGATCCGGCCATCGATGGGCGGCCGCTGGTGTTCAGCTGCTGGTGCGCCGCCTCGACCAGGTTGGCCACGTCATCCAGCCAACGCTGGACGAGGACCTCTGGGTCCGCGGCAATGGGCGGATGGTGCAGGAGCGCCCCTGCCACCTGGAGGGCACCCTGAGGAGTGCCGCCATCACTGTAGGCCAGACAGCGGCGCACGCCGCCGCTCATCGCTGGGCCGCTGGGAGGTGGCGGAGCCCTCCGGGTCCCTCAGCGCCTTCTCCTGCTCAGGGCTCCGGCGAGGAGGCGGTGACGAAGTATGCCTCTGGCGACGGGGATGCAGCTTCTCGCCATCGTCGCTGATGAGGGGACCCCATTCCTCTAGGGCTGGGCCTCCTTTTATACCTCAAGGGGACACCACTGGGGCCAGATAGGCTGTTATCTAGAGAAAAGGAAAGAACTATTTTACAAATGTAAACCACATTGTGGCTTGGAGCGGAAGCCTTCTGCTCCTGCCGCACCGGCATGGCCCATTATGCAAAGTTTAATAATTGTTCAAAGTCAGTACCGTGCTGGTCCTAGGCTAGAACGTATTTGAGACATGAGCTTAGACACAAACGATACCACAAGATAACAACTTCACTCGATGCGCTCAAGGCTATGATTGGTCCGATCTTTCGGTGAGTTAATGATAACTACGATTTAGGAGAAACGTTGACGACCCGACTACAACCGTACGATACGTTGTTGTGTTGCGCCTTAGCGATCGATACACCTCTCAGTGGGTTGTTGATATTGCCGGTCCAGATCAACCTTATTCCTACGAGCAAATCGAAGAAACAATCATGAACAAGATAAAGCAATCTGAATTGCAAATAGGAATTGAATACTAATGATAAGTTGAGGTTCCGTAACGAGCAAATCGGCGATCTAACCGATCACGGGATTACACGGCAAAGTAGCGAAACTAAAATTTAATCTAAACAAAACCCAAGAAATCTTAAAGGGGTACCTAGCTATTTAAGGAGGTGGGAGGATAACCAAGAGAGCCCTAGGGTCGTGCTCCACCTAATTGGGGCGCACGCCACATGGGCCCACCTGGGCAGGGTCACAGATGATGTTACAAGCCCATAGGCCCATTATAGGTGATGCAGTACATTGTTTCTTCAATTGCGGTTGACTGGGACTGGGATGGAATTTGAGGATGAGATTGGATCCATTGGAAAGAGGACTCCAAGAGCTTTCCATCAAGTACTCATATTTCCAAAACGGAGCTCGTATGCATATTTAGCGGCCGTTTGAAGTCAGAACTGTAGCAGGTGGCTGAATTGGATTCCAGAACTTCTGCTGCTCAATCTCGATGTCTTCTGATTATCCTATGATGTGAGCAATGGTTGTATCAATGGTAGTCATGGTCATGTCAGAACCGCAACGGTGGGGTTTGGTCGAGGCCGGGAAAGACAATGGACGTTCTCCTTCTACAGAGCTCGTATTGGGGTGATTCTTGAGGTGTTTAGCTTACATCGAGGAGGCGAAGTTTGCAGCGCAGCACGACAGCACAGGGTGGCACGTGGAAGCGGGAACAATGAAGCCCTAGCAGCGGTGTAGTGGCGCGGCCGTGCTCCGGGGTGTCGTCGACACGGCGGCTTTCCTAGCGAATGGCTGCACTAAAAAGGGCAAGCTTAGAGGGGTTGGATCCGGCATCTTGAGGAGGTGATGGAACGAAGTTGAAGCAGAGGTGGTGATGTCTTGATGACGATTAGCAGCGTCGATCCTTCCGGTGGCCGGCGATGAAGATGAGGGAGACAGAAGGATAGTGGACTTGCTCTCTCGGTTTTCTCGGTGCTGGAGTGGAGTAGATGGCCGGGCGACGCGTCTAGAAGGAGAAAAAGAGGAGGTCGGCGTTGCCACGACCTCAGACATGCGTCGAGCACGAACAACCGCACACGGTCTCTCGCTCTATCGCCTGCTCTGGGTTCTTATCGGTTAAAAGAAAGTGCACAGGAGTGGAAGCGAGCCAGGTTTTAGATGATTTTGTTGTTTATTTCTTTCTCACTCTTTGCAATACTATACTTTAATTTGCGGACATGATAAATTAGAGTGGATATTTTACAGGTAGATGAAAGTTTATAGATTCTATTTTCTTTGGTTGCATACAATTTCTTTGGTTGCATACAAAAATTATCTAGTTTGTTCTTAGGAAATTAAAGAAAACTGGTTTGTTAGAACTTTATTTGAATTTTTAGAGGGTCAAAACTAGACAATAAATTCTCAAAAAAAATGTTTATTCATGATAATTAACCTAGTATTTTAATAAATTATTTTACATCTGGACCTCTATACAGTTTAATGCATATTTTGGCCAAGTATGGTTTTAGCCATTTAAGGTTTAAAATTAATCTATCATTTGACTGGTTTGACCAATTTATTTGAGGTACCAACTTGAGTGATAAAATCTGACCAAAATTACAGTGAGTTGTATACATTGGATAGTATTCATGTGAATTTTTTCAAGATTTAATTTTGTTCTAGTGATTTTTAGAATTTCATCTAGTCTATCGTTTATATGTGTTTTTTTATAGAAAAGCATTTTGAGAAATTTATTAAATTTATATTTGTTCACTTGACCTGAGGTGATATTTGTTAGATTTGATTTTCAGTTCATCTTGCCACTGACCATGTTTTGTATATTTGAGGTGTATGGGTTCTAGGTAATAATTTCCTATAAGTGGCATTAGGTCTTTGGGGTTAAGTTGGTTGTCTAGATTCCAGTAATTATTCACAAGACCTATTATGCAATGCAAATCTAAGATCCAAATGCACACAAGAGACTCAAGTCTAAGCATGCTACGTATATGCTTGTACTAAGTTTCCAAAATTTTATTTTGGGTTGGAGAGGAAAAAGTTTTAATTTGCCCTCTATTTTCTTTCATTCAAAAGTTAGATTGACCTCACCTAGATCAATAATGAAAATTTTAGGTTCACAAAAAGTGAATGATAACATTCTAACTAATTTAGATGAGAATTTTTTTTAAACCCTAGATTTTGAGTATGGTACAATTATCTGGTATCGATAAATGGAAAATTCTTGAAACGCTATTATGCATAGATAAAAAAAACTCTATGCACCAAAAATCTCAAGTGCCTAAACTGTGGAATATAAAAAAAATCTGAGTATATATATAAGCTCAAGACGAACCTAAATACGCTCCATAGCTGTACTAGCCTACACTATAAGCGTCAAAAAAAACCCCACGAAAACTCCATCTCTAGACGACCTTAAAATGTCAGTGATAGAAAAAATCACAAATATTCCATCCCTTCATGAGCTTAAACTGAAGGTGATAAAATAATTATTATAGGCTCTAAGACCTTAGGAGCTTAAATTGTACATTATTAAAAACAAATTCTAGTAAGTAATGATAATTAATAAAGTTAAGGCAATAAAAATACTCCAAAGCCTCAGGTATTTGAAGTATGGTGTACAAGAATAAATAAGTGTACACGTGCAAATATTAATAACAGTAATGAAATTCTCCTTAAATACTCAAATGCAGACGAAAGCAAATTGCAGAGGTAGAGTATTGACCTTCAAGGAGGGTGAACAGAACATGAGAACAAAAATAATGGTCCTGATGTGCTTGGAATTAAATAGTTTGGGAAGTAAACATCCGACGATTACAAAACCAAATAGAATGTTTGGAATGAAATTAAGCGAAGTCTAAATAAAAATTTTTGCATTAAACATGAAACATAGAGTCGTCACTTAAGTCAGAGCGGCACGCGTTAAGACTCGCAAAAAGCTGTTCGGCTTCCTGAGCCAAATTGTCAGTCTTCGCCTGAAGATCAGCGGTCTTCCTGTTCACTTTTGCAATAGCACCAGAGAGCTCACTATCCAGTCCCTTCACCTCCATATCGTGAGCAGTCCATGTCTGAGAAAGTTGGTCCCTTTTTTTCTCTATATCCTGCAAAACCTTGTTAAGCCTAGCGATCTCGGTCTCAGTATCAGCTTTCTGCTTTTCCATAGAAGCAGTCTCAGTATCAGCTTTCTGCTTTTCCATAGAAGCAATCTCCTCGACGGTCACCTGCAAAGTCTCTTGCTTGGTTGCAAGCACATGCTTGGCTTCACTTATAGCTTGGTCCTCTTGCACCGATCTTCCATCAATTTCAGAATGCGCTTGCTGCAATTGCTCAGAAATAAGGATCAACCTATCCAACATAGTCTTGATTTCGCAATACTAGCAAGTTGCCTGGGGAGGCTGGATGAAGCAAGGCGCAAAACATATTAGCAGCTGGCATCTGTCAACGTGGTGACGTTCAACCCGTTAAGGATATCTGCCAACACTTTGTTTGCAGCCTCCAAGAAAGCACGCTCAATGATACCGTCCACGTTCGGTGCTGCTTCGAGAACGGGTACCGTCTCACTGCGGGATGGGTCCTCAGATCAGCACTGTCCACGACCTTAAAAAAAGAACAACGAGAAAGTGGTCAGGCAAATTTATAACGAGTGAATGATGTATAGTTGTTATACATAAGACATGAGAAAAAAAAAGAAAGGAAAGGCTACCAGAAATAAAGGAAGTAATATCACTCGATTCGACAGTAAGAGAAAATTCGAGTCAGATTAATGAAGATTTTGAAAAATCCACACCTAATTATGAGGTACCGACGTAATGATCGATAAATGGCAGGGGTTGCAAAACCCCTCCCGCCCCTATTATACCAAATTCTGTGGAGGCTTCACGAGCTTCATCCTCAGAATGTGTACATTCAGTGAACACCTGAGCTAGAACTTCGCCGCTAATTGTGGCGGGAGTGATATGTGTAGTCACGGAATCATAACTCTGAGATGCATCTATAAACTCAAGCTTTCTCTTGGCTGATGGGTCTCCCTTGTCGCTTGAAGAAACGGCTTTGGAAGACCGCTGCTTCCTGCTGTTCTCAGGTTGCATGATGGCATGGTTATCTACCAAATTCTCACATGCCAGTGGATTGTCAACCAAAATAGGTTGTGATGAAGAGCCTGCAGTAGGATCTATAGAAAAATTACCCTCCCGCTGAAACAAAAATAAAACAGACGGACGGACTAAGTCACTAAGGGTAAAAACAAAAAAAAAATATATAATATAAACATGCAGATTATTACCAGATGAAAGGAGGGTATCTGGTAGGGCTGAGCTGTAGAGCTGGTCTTCATGTTCAAGAAGTCATAATATTTTCATCCAGGAGCCATCAGCTTCTTCTGCAGCAGCCCTAACAAATGTGATATGCTCTGTTAGTGATATGCCCTAGAGGCAATCATAGAGATGATTGTATCACATACTATGTTTACATATTTATCTGATATTGTTCCTTGAAATAGATAACTCATTATTGGTTAATGAATATGTGATTCATTTATGAGACTCTTTATATTATATGTTGCTATTTCTAAAGGATCCCTGATCAAATATCATATGTGCAACAAATGATATTAAATGATCAGCACATGTATTGATTGATGATCATGTCTCATGGATCATGGTATGGAGATACCAAATTGATAATGTGGACACATGTTGGGGAACATGTTGTTGGATAGACCCGACATGAGACACTGCAAAAACAATTTGTGTAGTGCCATCAGTGGTCTCGATTAGTGTTGGTATAGAATTCTTAGACCTGAGATTATCATGGTTTCCAACATGTGTAGTGACTTACTTAGGGACTGCTAAACGCTATTCCGTAACTGGATAGTTATAAAAGTAGTCTTCGGGTGTGTTATGAAACATGTAGTGGGATATGAATAATCAAGATGGGATTTGTCCCTCCTATGGAGAGATATCTCTGGGCCCCTCGATGTTATAGATTATGGAAGTGCATGGCCATGCCAAAAGTGATTGAGGAGTCAATCGCAGGTTATATAATCTATCACAGGATCGAGTGAATGATTGAGCTATTAGAGGATGGCACATATCTAGCCTTGAGCTTAATCGATATCGTGAGGCAAAGGGATTCATACAAGTAAACACTAAACGTTCAGCCGATATGATCTTTATGTATGCTCGGTGGGTCAATACGTTCTGCTAGGGGCCGCTGTTGACACGTGGACCGAAAAGGAGTTTTCGGGTTGCACCCGAGTATGCATGAACCTACAGGGTCGCACGCTTAAGGGGCCGGAATGAAGGGATTGGATGGAGATCCATTATGCGCTCAATTTCGGATAGGGATCCGAGTAGGACTCCTATAGGCCTTGGAGGCCCGGACTTGGTCCCTATATATACATGAGGGGGTGTGGCCGGCGGGATTAACAAATCACGCCACGTGAAACCCTAGCCGCGACTTCCCTCCACGAGCAAACCCTAGCCGCGCGCGGGTGCTAGCACATCTGCGCGTGGTGTTCCTTCCCTGGACGTGTGGATACCGGTGGAGGCGCCGCTGTCCTGCGGTGCTGATCGGCGTGGGAGCACGGCGAGAAGAACGCATGAGGAGGAGAAGGTCAAGCAACTGCGATCGACTACTTCCTCTACATCGGCGCGCGCTACATCGCGAGGATTCCTTCGGCTCCTTAGCGCATACTTCCGCTGCACAGCGCGTCGAGTGGTAACGATCTATGATCTCATACTTGCATGGTTCCTGGTTTACGCGGTAGAAAAAATTTTGTTTTATGCTATCGTAGCCTACGCGTATCCCAACATGCTCGGCGTGCTGCCATAGAGGCACTTCTTGTATCACCGAAAAATCTTGAGGGTAAAGCCCACGGGCAATAATGACTCTGTCCACTGCCTGCTTTTTCTGTGCTCGAGAGGTACTCTACCACGTAAATTACAATGACTGAGTTTGTTCAAACCTAAAGTGAATGGCTCAACAAATTTCTTATACCACCTAAGCCAATGCACCGTACAGCTACCAACACGGCTCTCGTCAGGAACGAGAGATAGAACCTCTTGTGTCAGGCGTAAAAGGTACGTCCAATAGGCGTAGGCGATCCCAAAATTCTCTCCATTGTACAAACTCACTAGTGGAGGATTTGGAATGACTTGATCATGTATAAACTGCTGAGCCACCCGATCCGGGTGATATGGTTCAGCGATGCATAGGTCAGCACGCTTAATAGGAAGCAAACCACTATGAACAGATAGGCAAAACATGCGACTGAGCCAAGCTTGAGATGGTGCGCACTTAATTTATTTATAGGGGCTAGCTTGTAAGGATACCAGTGGATGTTGGCATCTCTGCATTAAAATTTAAAGGCTTCTTCCGGATTGAAACGCTTGGGGGTTCTAAACATTATGTTCACCATCATGGGTTTCCGAGAACCGTGACTATAAGATAGGGCAGGTGGCTTCTTCACTTTAACACCAAAGATACTTTTCAACTAAACTCAGATCCAACCAATAATATAATGAACAGGCCAACACCTCTTCATATAAGAAGGGCTAACAGGATTTGTGCTGAGTAACCTCAAAGAATAGTACAATGAACATAGAGCGTGTTGAGCCAAAGCTTATCGGCGTCCCATGGCTATCCATGAGGCCATCACCAATGTCCCAGGCCAAAGACGTGGTCCTTCCCCGATGACGAGAAAACTACAAAGCCAGAGTGTAGAAAAGACGCTTTGTAGATAAGTAGGACTTGGTGGACCTCCCGGTTGGTTACGAAAATGGTCACACCACTCTTGGAGCGACACCTCACCCCCCACTTGTAATTTCTCCCAAACCTTCGGGAGCTGTGATAAACACTTCGGGTATAGCAATACAGTGGGTTCAGTACATGATGGGGATGAACAAATTCCTCATCGAATTCTCCATCTAATGGCAAACTCGTAATCCGATGCATATCTAAGAGTGTTACGGTACGCTCGTCACTCTCAAATAAGAAGATGTTCGTGTCCGGATTCCATCTCTGCAGTAAAGATTTCAGCAAAAAAGAGAAATGGAGTAGTGTCTTAACTAGCAGTAAATAGCTCCATAAATATAATCAGTGCCTTCCCCGTCCCCTTTCAGATTTAAAGAGTGTTTGGCTAGAACTGCAGCACCCCACTCCGCATATCCTGAAGGAATTGGGACATATTCAATATCATAGTTTTCCCAGCCAAAGCCTTTTGATATCATCCGGATTCATAGAGGAAATGCTTTCTCAGATTGGGATGAGTGTGCTTAAGAAAAAAACAGTGGTCATAAATGGTTGACACTGCTCTCCATCCACGGGCAGTGCTATCCTTCTCGCTTTTTTTAGCTCTACTATAGTGGGATTGACCTCCTCGCTAGTTACCGGAGCATACATTTGAAACTGAGTCACATGGGAGAGTGGCATCCTCCCAGGCGGTGAAAGCATTGGGTTCTCCTCCATCTACATTAAAATACAACATCTATGTACTGATGTATATCGGAACAAAGTGGTACATCACTACACTGGATATGGTCACGTGTGACGGGCCCAAACCCTCATCTTTGACGGGTTTGGGATTGGTCAGTGATCAGAGGTCACTGGTGAGTCCAGTCACCTTTGACAGGTGGCCGGCCGTCAGAGATGAGTGTCATCTCTGACGGGCTAATAACTAGAAGTCCGTCATAAGTGTTGGTCTCCGCTAGCCTAGGACCAGTTAGAACCCGTCACAGGTGTCTCATCTCTGACGAACGACAAAACAAAAGACTGTCAGAGATATCAGTCTCCGGTAGTTAGAAGCCGTCACAGCCGGCCTACCTGTGACGGGTAAGAAAGTAAAGGCCCGTCACAGGAGAGTCAGCTGTGACGGCCACATTTTACGAATCCGTCACAGGTATGGTTACCTGTGACGTCTTTTTTATTTTGACCCGTCACTGATGAGTTAAATCCTGAAAAAAATAAATGCTAAATATTGGCTAGCCTTAGGATTTGCTAGCCATGCCCTCTAAAAAACAGAAACATCACAGATACATGCCAGACAATATTTAGCATCACAAAAACATCACATATACAATTTTGCACAACAAATTCACAGATACATGCATGCCCATCAAATACCACAATTCTACCCAGCACATTCATACCCAGTTAAGCCACAAATTTCTGACCTTGCTCATGAAACCGCAAACTTACCAAACTTTCTTTTATCCTATTCCTTTTGAACCTCCACGATGACATGTGATTTAAAAAATAGAGAAAACAATTGAATAGTACAACGTAAATCGTAGTTGATCAAATTTGATGACAATTTGGCAAACTCCCATAACTATTACACATATGAAAGTAAATTACATTGCATTCTGTACCACAGAATCATAGAAACAACTGTTTTTACATCACAGAAAAGTAGAAAACTGTTTTGTTCACGACGTCACATCTAGTCCAGTTCAATCAATCTATTTGACATGAAAACGTCCTTTCTTGTTCATTATTTCGGCAAGAATGAAGGCGCACAGTTCGCCCCTGATAGCAGGGGGGTTGATGGGTGAAATCTTCAAGCCAGCTCTACCTTTCTGTTCAATAATACAGAAGTTAGCACGTTTATAAGACTAAAATTGGTACAAATGATCGAATTTGCCATTAGCAACAACCTCAGGGTCGAAATCTTTCACCTCTCTTAGAAGTGTTGACATATTGTGGCACACGCGGAAACCACACTGGTCCCCGATCTGTTGTGTGCATACGAAATTGGTGTCATGATAAAGTTGGTCCTTGCCCTCCTTGTACCTACCACCCTTTTCCACATATGGGCCTCAAGCCATATTTAAGGCCTTGGTGATTTCAGTGAAATTGTAATCCTTCGCCTTATTTGAGTTAAGGTAGTAGACCCTACTCCATTTAGGTACGATGACTAAGAGAACCCAATGTTGCCTACGCGGTGGTTATGTAGCATTAGTAATAAGAACCTTAGCCTCAAAAACAATATACACAAAATGAGTATTATCTTCTTACTCTTGATTGTGCGCGCACATGATGTATTCCTTGTCTTGGTGGGCCCATAAGCACCAGTTGATGTAGTCAACCAATTCATTGAAGTTAGTTTGCAGATTGAGCTCGTTAACCATCGATGGATCAAGGAACCCAACCTGGTTACCAAGGCGACGACCCTCGATCCAGCACAACCTTAAAACAGTTACGTATTAGCACTAATTTAGGAGATAGTACATTAATATCACAAGGAGGAAGGTTTGCACTTACAAGGAGTAGCATTTTAGAAGTCCTGTGTCTAACTTCCGAATCCTAAATAGGTGGAAGATTTCAGCCTATAGTTATATAGGCAGGCGACGATAGGAAGGGCTGGTGGTCGCGATGTCCAACTATGGATGACTCCCTCATTTTCCGCTTGGCATTGCTTAGCTCCATGTACTGTTTGTGTAGCTCTCGGCAAGCAATACCCATCACGGCCAACACATTGTCCTCCACCAACGGCATGCCTAGTTCAAATTGTGCCGGCGGCTTCACGACCTACCCCGTTTTGGTCAACGGCGCCGACGCTGCAGCCTTCCCCCTTTTTTTAACCGGCGCCGACTCCTCGACCTTCCCTTTGCTTGTAGCACCCCCCGTTCACGTTTCTATCCCTTGACAATGGATGGGGAGCTATCAGCTTTCCTTGTGGTCTTTATTGGAGCTAGGTTTTGAGCTATGTGTGTCAAGTCCATATCAACTGCATCAGGTGAATGAGGTACTGACAACGCCGGTCCACGGGGAGCCTAAATTGATAGCTTAGATGTGGGAGGTGTTCGCTCCATCGGTCGACTTGGACGAGGAGTCATCTTCACAATTATATCTTCTTTGGGCCATTGTATGTACATCTTGCACGCATCGCCCAAAGTCATGATTTCATCATTAGGGGGCACAGGCAGCGGAAAGGCTGACCAGTTGTCCTTGACTGAATCTACGGACACCTTGGCATACCCATGACGTAGGTTTGCACCGTGCACCTTTTCTGTTACCGAGGGATTGAAAGCCATGCCCTCAGCGACTTCGGCGCGAAAGTTGGGTGGACCCTCACCACTAGGACACACTGCGCTACATCCTGCATTTTTAAAGTATGAAATTAATATTGGAACATGTAAAGGTATTTGTGTAGATATGGATTTGATAAAATCGATTACCTCTATGTTGTCCACCGCAGCTAGTGGTGCGACCGGGAGATGAGGGGCCGGCACATCTGTGGACGCACAACTACTCCTGTGCTGTGACGGACTCGCGTCGTGATGTGCAAGAGGAGTTGGATGGACAACTTGTGTTGCGGCTCGGCGTATATTCATGTCGGCGAGGACCTTCTGAACCCTTTCTTCCACCCTGGCGTTCATGTCTGCTTGGAGTTCTTGAATGACCTCCAACTTAAGCTCGGCCTTCAAACGAGCATCCCTCTCTTCCTTGGAGACTTTCCGTTTCCTGTATTGGGAGCTGTACTGGGGCAGGCCATGCTTCCATGGCACATCGACGCCAATTCCCCGAGTCCGGCCAGGATGTTCTTTGGTTCCGAGGGCCTTCGTGAGGATGTCATCTTCGCGTCTCTTCGGCTGGGACTCGACCTTGCTCGACGAAGCTTGTTCGGCAACCAACCCTAACTATAAAAACAGGAGTCGTTGTTACAGAACATTTACTTAATGCGAACGGAAATTAGTGAGGTTAATTAGCGAACTAACCAGCTCCTGATAGACGATGGCATCACTTTGATTCTCAAATGTGATGGAGCCATCAAGGTTTACCTTACCCCTAGCCCTCGCCCAGTTGCGAGCTCTTTGTTCAGGGATGCCGGCAAACGGGGCAGGGACATTCGCTGCTGCAGCGGTTGCATCCTCTTGGGCCCATATTTGCTCCTTGCCGATGTACCCAGCCGTACCCAGTCGTTGCGGGTGCTCATTCCGCTGTTGCAGTAGGCGATGTGCCTCGCTTGACTGCCTAAAATCTTCGCTGTTCTTCTGCTCGTAGAATTGCTCCCACACTGTCTCCATTATTTGAGGGTACTCAACGAACGAAGTACGATTGCCGGGTGGGATGACACACTCCGTGAAGAGTTTCCACTTCCAATTCTTTCGGGCTTTGCCCATCTTATGGAACGCCTTCTGCTTAAGCCTTTCCTTTGCTTCATCCGGAAATGTGAACCATTTCTCCATTGCCATCCAAGCTTGCTCCTTCTCAGCATCTGGTACCCTGCCAATATCTTTATGGAGGATGCCGAAATTCTCACGTGCTGCCAGCCCGCAGCAGCTAGACCATCTTCCTATGACAGTCCTCGGTGCCGTGGGCCTACCACTTGCATCAACCTCTCTTATAACTTGCACTGTGGTCGGCCATCTATTTTGTGTCCGGGGGTTTCTACTTGACCTAGATGCACTTGTCCCGCCTGACAGCGATGGTTATTGTTCCTGGAGTTCGGGTTCAGGTTGTTTGGCTACCGCGATCTCCGTGGCTGGGTCTGCCTCTACCTGTATCCTCGCAGGCGTTGTTGAGGACGGGGATGCGCCAGGCGTTGTCATCGACTAAATAATTTGAATACGCTTATAAATTTCCTATCATTTCACTAATTGGTCTTAGATCAAACACCCCACAATAATTTATAAAACAGCCCACAATAATTTATCAAACAATAATTTAGAAAGATTTTGACTTTGTTACAGTCAAAACTGCTCTGTACTAGTACAGGAGAAAAAACATGTGTAGTCGGCCCTGTACTAGTAGATCCTTCATGTTTTTCTTCATTCATTATCTTATATGGTACATCTGGCTCTATGTATCAAATATGTCTAATTACATACATACGGCTACCAGTGACATAGTGAAGCTAGAGAGATCGACTTGATCCCAGATAGCTATAGTCTTTGATCCGAACAAATGCCGGCACAGGAAATCCTATATCAATTCACTCTTCTCTTATTATACCAACTGTTTATATCCTATACATCATTCCTCTCTTTTTACAAATTGTTCCACTACTTCTATTAAGCCATATGCACACCATCTCAATTATAGCTTTTTTTTAATAACACCACCTCATTATTTTTAGCATTTGGATCATTAATCTACTATGATGTTGCGTTATCTTCTACTATGAAGTTGCATCATCTTTAATTTTTGTAGTATTTGAATATTTATAGAAGCTGTAAGTGTGTAAAGTACGAGAAGTTAAATAGTTTGACTAAGCAAATTTAATTTGTACCAACCGTTTTGCATATATGGGGTTTCATTTGGTTAGTATGGTTTGTGTATCACAACAATCGACCCATGCTATTATTCAAACGAGCTAGTATATATGGTCAGACGTAAATATATATACACATGCTTCTCTGCTTGGTCATGGACATGTAACAAAGTGATTTTTTAAATAAAAAAACTGAGTTTAATTTGACAGTACCAAGAGTGGAGGAGGGCGGCGTCGGTGGAGGAGGGCGGCGTCGGTAGTGGACATTGGCGGTGGAGGAGGGCGGCGTCGATCGGTAGTGGACGCCTCGACGGCGGTGGACGGCGAGGTTGGCGGTGGCGGCCTTGGAGGATGACCGCAGGTGCGGCGGTGGACGGCGAGGAGGAGGGGCACAGTCGGCGGCGCGGGCGGAGAGGAGGGTTTGCGAGAGAGAGAGACACGGCGGTTGTAATCATTTTCGTCTGAAATATTGTCCAATCCAACAATTCTCCTTTTCCCTTCACAAACTACATGTAGTTTCTTGTTAGACGGGTCAATTATGTAGAATACTTGAATAACTTGTTTGGCGAGAACGAACGGTTCATCCTTGTACGCGTTGTTAGCCAGATTGACAATGGTGAAACCTTCATTATCAACTTTTACATTACGAAGATCGACCCATCGACAACGAAACAACGACACTTTGAACTTCAAGTAATCCAGCTCCAATATTTGCTCAACTCTGCCATAGTACTGATCACGCCGACCACCGTCGATACCGGCCTCAATGCGTAACCCACTGTTCTGCACTGTGCATTTGCTATCTTGCTTGATCGTGTGAATGGTGTACCCATTTATGTCATATCCTTGCCAGGTGGTGGCACTCCATTCAGGACCCTGTGACAACAACTTCAGTGTTTCACTTGACAAGTTCGACATGTTGGCAATTCGGTTCTTGAACCACTCATTGAAAGAAGACATGTGCTTTTTTCTGACCCAACTCTCTGATCGCCCTCGGTTGTCCTGTCGGAGAAATGGCAGGTGTTCATCAAAGTACGGCACTACCTCAGTCATATGCTGGAGTACCGTGAAATGAGCTTTATCATACACCTCCTAATCCATCCTTACAATTTTCCTTCCAACAGTGCTCACACCATCAAGCCTCCCTTCGTGATGAGATCGTGGTAATCCAACTGAAGAGGTTTCTGACATATAGTCCACACAAAACTCGATGACCTCTTCGGTGGTGTAACTCTCAATGATGCTCCCCTCGGGGTGGGATCGGTTCCGTACGAAACCCTTCAGGATCCCCATGTACCTTTCGCAAGGATACATCTGCGTCATGAAAGCAGGACCACAGCACTTTGTTTGTTTAACAAGGTGCACGAGAAGATGTTCCATTATATCAAAGAAAGTAGGAGGAAAGTACATCTCAAGATGACATATGGTTCTCACAATTTCTGCTTGTAGTTCATCTAGTCCCTCGGGATCAATGATCTTCTGGCCGATTGCATGGAAGAAGGAGCACAATCGCATTATCGTGTGTCGCACCTTAGGAGGCAGAATATTCCTTATTGCAACGGGCAACAGCTACGTGATAAGGACGTGGCAATCCTGCGACTTCATCCCTATCAATTTAAGGTCTTCCAGTGAAACGAACTTACTAATTCTTCATGAGTACCCAGATGGAACCTTTATACCACTCAGGCATGTCAGCAAATCCATCTTCTCATCTTTCGAGAGAGTGTACCAGGCTGGAGGAAGGTACACACTGCCGGACTCCGTGGTTATGGGATGTAGCTTTGAACGAACACCCATGTCTTCCAGATCTCGCCGGGCGTTGAGACCATCCTTTGTACTACCAGGGTTAAGCAGTAATCCCATTAAACTCTTGCATACATTCTTTTCAATATGCATCAAATCTATGCAGTGGCGAACCTCAAGATCCTTCCAGTATGGTAGTCTCCAAAATATTGACTTCTTCTTCCACATGCTTTTCTCTTTTGTCTTTCCATCTTTCCTCTTTTCTCCAAACTCGTTGGTTATTCCCATCACTAAGTTGTGCACCTCTGTCCCTGTTAGCTCTGCCGGGGGACTAGCTGTATCTCTGTGTCCATTGAAATTCTTTGTCATATTCCTATAAGGGTGATACCTTGGGAGAAATCTCCTGTGACCCATGTACACCATCTTGCATGAATGCTTTAACCATTCGCTCCTTGTTTCCTCCATACACTTCGAACATGCCCATCTCCCTTTGACAGTTTGGTCAGAAAGGTTGCCAAGGGCCGGATAATCGTTGATGGTACAAAACAACATCACACGGAGGTTGAAATACTCTCGTGCATATGCGTCCCATGTTCAAGGAATACATCGATATCGTTACCAGGTTGTCTCGGTCCTTGAATTAGCATGACAAGCATAATATATTTTCTTTTGAAGCACAACTAGGGAGGAAGGTTATAGTTCACAAGAAGAACTGGCTATGTACTATGACGACTGCTCAAATCACCAAATAGATTAATGTCATCCGTACACATGGCAAAACGCATGTTTTTTGGGTCATTTGAGAATTCGCGGTAAATCCTATCGATTGTCCGCCACTGTACTGAATCCGTTGGGTGCCTCAGCTTACTATCGACTTTCTGTTCTTCGGCATGCCAGCGCACTAGCTTAGCATATTCCGGATTCGCAAAAATTCTCTTCATGCGCTCCGCAATTGGGAGATACCACACCACCTTTGCGGGGCCTCCCCTCTTTGACTTACTTTCTTCACCTTCACTTATTGCTCGTTTGTATCTAGAAGCCCCACAGACAGGGCAAACATCCAAGTCAATGTATTGCTTGTAATACAAAATGCAGTCATTTCGACAAGCATGAATTCTTCTCACCTCCAGGCCCACCGGATATAAGACTTGCTTTGCTTCATATGTTGTATGCGGTAATTTGTTCCCCTTTGGCAACATGACCTTTAACAGCTCAAGAAGTTCTGTAAAACTCTTGTCGGACCAACCATACTTGCCTTAAGCTTCATGAGTTCCAACACGCATGATAATTTGTTGTGCTTCGACTTACATCCATCACACAAAGGCATATGATAATCTTCAACCAACTTACTAAACTTCTCAAAATCTCTGTCGTTGTCATCTGCGTCTTCAATGTCATACAACATTGCAGACAAACATTGAGTGTCCAAATCTATGGTCTCTCCGCCTAATGGAGAAGGTACAAACATGCCTTCTCGAGCTGCAGCGGTGTTCACTACATCCTGATCCGACACTTCTTTAGCTGCGACATCAGGTGCCTCTTGCTCTCCATGTTTGCTCCAACATGTATATTTCCCCATGAAACCTCTCCTTATCAAATGAGAATGCACATCTGAACTATCATGGAACATCTGTTCATTCTAACAGTCGTTACATGGACACAATATGTGCATGGCCATCCTGCTTTTTCTGTCATTGTCCGCAAATGTGACGAATGCAGTGACCCCTGCCTATACTCTTTAGACGAACGATTAATATGGTACATCCAACTACGATTCATCTGCAATCAACAACGTAGGAAGAAAACTATATGATGATCAATTGGGAATGAAGGGAGAATAATGTATTTTACACCTTTAATTTCAGCACAAATTCGTCCCCCTTACCCTCCCAACCGAACTGTGAACAGTGCACTGGTCGGGATAGAAAACAGTTGGCAGTTGGAGGGTATTTATATAGATCCAACTCACCTCAAACGGGTTAAATAAATACAGCCCGTCAAAGGTGTTGGCCATACCTTTGACGGGCCGCAACTCAGTAGCCCGTCACAGGTACCAAGATACCTTTGACGGGCCAGAAGTAACAACCGTTACAGGTGACGCCCATTACCTTTGATGGGTTCTAACTCCCTGTCCGTCACAGGTGAGGTGATACATGTGACGGCCAGGGAGAAATCCCCGTCACTGGTATTTCTGTGACGGCTTACGGCTCCAAGCCGTCACAGGTGAGGTGATACCCGTGACGGACCGCAGCCGGATGTCTCACCGATGATGGCAAACATAAGAACTCGTCAAAGGTGACGGTCATCTATGACCAATCCTTAGACCCGTCACTGGTGTGCCGTCACAGATGTAGGGTTCTAGCGTAGTGCACGTTCGCTGTTGTCAGACTAAACAAACGTGTTAACCATGCGAGAAACTAGATATTCTATACAGGTACTAGCAACCTATTCAGTTAGAAATATATACGACCAGGTGATCCTGTTTCTGTAATTTTTGAATAGACAAATCATCGTTAAAATCAGGGGCAATCTAACCATGAGAGAAATTTGCCATTCTACTAGGTGTACGTCAAAACTACGTGCAACCTAATCGTGTGAGGTTACTTATGAGAATTTTGGACAAACTTAATCTCTTCAAATTTCAGTAATCCTAATCACACGAAAGAAATGGATTACTTTGTACCTGGGCGTGGTAAGAGAGAGAGAGAAGAAAAGGAAGGGCAGAATAAAAGAATACATGGGGATCCATATATCTATCAACCAGTTAAAAAAATGATGACGATGAAAAAAAAACATCTATACCTTCCACTTACCACACAATTCACCAGGCGGCAACTTATATCGAAGCATTGGGTTCACAGGCATGTCCGCTCAAAAAAAAAAACCCTAAATAGAACAGAGGGATGAAAACCAATAAACAAAAAATATTAAAAAAATGGGTCGCCAGTTCCATATGCAAGATCAAATCATGGTTTACCTCTGATGCTGTTTCTCTCCTCAAATGGTTCGCAAGAGAAAAGAAGAGAAAGCGGGAGAAGTCTGGAGTGGCAGATGAGTTCGTGACTGAAGAAACAAACCGCTCTAGAACGTGACCAAATAATCAGGGAGGTGCTCCTTAATTATCTCAAGAGTATTTCAAACAACAGGCACACACTACTAGAAAACTCATTTTCGGCATCGTAGAGGTTCCATTTTTGCAGGCGGTTGCGGTCTTCCGAGCAAAATCCCCACCGGCGAAGATGATACCCGGGGTAAAGGGGCGGTCCGCCTGCGAAGATAGATCTTGGCAGGTGGACCATATAAGCGTCGCCTGCGAAGATCTATCTTCACAGGCGGCAGGAGACGTGCGCCTGTGAAGATCGATCTTCACAGGCGACGCTTATATGCCCCGCCTGCAAAGATGCACCTACATAATCTCCTTCCTCCTCGAGCCCTGTTCATTCTCCCCGAAGTTTCTCTCTCCTAAAGTGACATAAATATAGGGGGGAGGTTTTGAACTTCAAATCTTCGGGGGATTTTTCTACGGTGTTTAGATCTACTCATTTTCACACTAGGTATGCAATTTTTTAAACTTTTAGACCTCAATTTGTGATGGATTTATGCATGCAAAATTGTGAAGGAAAGCTCAATGCTTTTTAATTTATTTTCTTTTGATATGTTGATGTTAGATGCATGTGTAATACTTGATGCCTCTTGTTGTAGTGGTTTAATGTGATAACATAAATTCTCAATTTTTTTTATGTTGCTATCACATCCACCTCCTAGTTCTAGATCTAGATCTAGATGTTGTCATACATATATGAGAGAGAATAAAATTTTTAATGTCTATTTATTTGGTGCAATCAAAAAAAATTACATTAGTTTGTAATATGTCGATGATATGACTTTGTTGGATGTTCCTAATATACTAATTTGACATGTCCGTGTAAAAAATGAAATAAATTCAATGGAAATTAATTTACAATTAATCTTCAGTTAGTTTTTTCAATAAACCCTGCAAATTTGGTATTAATAGTGCAAATATTTTATGTTCATTTTTCTAGAGATATGGAGAGTCGGGAATGGATGTATCATTGGCCGAGGTTTTTGTCTCCATATAGAGATGAAGTGTCTAAATTTATTGGTATTGCGAAGGCACACGCTGAGAAGAATAATTTGAGGAAAATAATTTGTCCATGTGCTGACTATAAGAATGAAATAGGCTGGGAAGATGCTTATAAAGTGAAGGAGCACTTAGTAACTCGTGGTTTCATGGACAAGTACGAAATATGGACACATCATGGCGAAGAACAAGTGGACGGGCCTGAAAATGTGGCACCGACACGATTTGAAGACATGGTGCACGACGATGGTTCTGTTGAGGATAGAATCGATCTAGAGGAAATGTTACGTCATGCAGAACCCGATGTGCTGATGGGGTCGGCTAGAGGTTTAAATAACTTTGAAGCTTTACAAAAGGCAGCTAAGGAAGTTCTGTACGATGAGTCGAAGGGCTGTGACAGTGAGTTCACAACACTACGGTCAGTTCTTGAACTTATGAGGTTAAAGGCGAGACATGGATGGTCTTATACCAGTTTCGACAGTATTTTAGAACTTTTGCAGAAAATGCTCCCGAGGCCTAACTCACTACCATCCAGCACATATGAAGCGAGGAAACTCATATGCCCCCTTTCACTTGGTGTGGAAAAGATTCATGCGTGCGTTAATCACTGCATACTATACAGGAAAGAGTACGCTTCTTTAGATGAATGTCCAACATGCGTTGCTAGCCGGTACAAATCGAACAGCAATACTGGCCTAGAACCGTCTGACAGAACTGAGGGAACTCAGAGAAAAATCCCGCAGCTTGTGGTGTGGTACCTTCCCATCAAAGACCGCATTAAACGGATATACTCAAATCCGCGAGATGCGGAACTAATGCGATGGCATGAAGAAGGGCGCAAGAAGGATGGGATGATTCGACACCCGGCAGATGCTCGTCAGTGGATAAACTTTGATGCTCAGTACAGAGAGTTTGCTAAAGACCCACGGAACATTAGGTTTGCCCTGAGTACTGATGGAGTTAATCCTTTCGGAGACATGAGCAGCTCACACAGTACTTGGCCAGTGCTTCTGACTATGTACAATCTTCCTACCTGGCTTTGTCAAAAACGAAAATACGTGCTACTCTGTATCCTCATACAGGGACCCCGTCAGCCTGGTATTGATATTGACGTATTTCTTGAACCATTATTGGAAGATATGGCAGATTTATGGAAAGAGGGATTGAAAGTGTGGGACGAGTACTTAAGAGAATACTTCACAGTGAAGGCCATCATTTTCGTGACCATTAACGATTATCCAACAATGTTTTCAGTTTCATGTCAAATTAAAGGTAAAACAGGATGTGCGATCTGCCTGAATGGAACGTACTATAGGTATCTACCGGGTTCCAACAAGCTTGTGTACATGCGGCACCGGCGGTTCCTACGCACAAATCACAGGTACCGCAAGATGAAGGCTGAGTTCGATGGCACTGAAGAGACCGATCCTCCACCAAAACCTACATCGGGTGTAAAAGTGTGTGCAATGACAGAGAAATTATTTGTGAATTTGGAAAAGTGACTAAGAAACAATCAAAGGGGACAAAGCGCAAGAAACCCGAGAAGAGTAAGAAACCAGAGTATAGTAAGAAGCAAGACAATATCTCGAGACCAGATGATAAAATCCCTCCCCCATTCAAGAAGCATTCCATATTCTTTAAGTACCTCCCGTACTGGAAAGACCTGGAGGTTCGGCATGCCATAGACGTAAAGCATTTAGAGAAGAATGTGTTTGACAACATAGTTGGAACATTGTTGGACATGCCGAAGAAGACTAAGGATGGTCTGCCCTCACGGATGGACCTAGTCGAGATGGGAATCAGGGAAGAGTTACACCCTCAAGAAGGAGAGAAGAATGGCAAAGTATATCTTCCACCAGCCTGTTTCACACGGACACCTGAGGAGAAGAAGTCCTTTTGCAAATCAATCCGCGATGTCAGAGTGCCCATAGGTTTCTCATCAAACATCAGTCGACTAGTTTCCATGAAAGATTTGTCGGTATCTGGTTATAATTCACACGACTGTCATGTCTTGCTCACCGTGTTTCTTGCAATTGCAATAAGGGCCATAAAACCGGAGCATTTAAAGGTTGCCATCGCAAGATTGTGCTACTTTTTCAACGCAGTGTCACAAAAGGTCATTAGTCTCGAAGAGTTAGGAAATCTCCGTACTTTCGCACATGAGACACAGTTCCAGCTTGAGATGTGTTTCCCCCCGTCATTTTTTGATATGATGGAGCATCTCATTGTTCACATAGTGCCACTGATGGTTGCGCTTGGCCCATTGTACCTCCATCAAATGTGGTCATACGAGCGTTACATGGCGGTTTTGAAGGGTTACGTCCGAAATCGTGCACATCCAGAGGGATCAATGGTTGAGGGTTACAGTACTGAAGAG
Organism: Oryza punctata; assembly: GCA_000573905.2. Taxonomy (NCBI): domain Eukaryota; kingdom Viridiplantae; phylum Streptophyta; class Magnoliopsida; order Poales; family Poaceae; genus Oryza; species Oryza punctata. Next base: position 18,440,272 of record CM002493.2, on the reverse strand, counting down.
GTTGTCGAGTGCTGTATCGATTACCTCAAAGATGGATATGCAATTGGAGTACCTGTGCCCCGACACGAGGGTAGATTAAGCGGTAGGGGAACCATAGGGAAGAAGAGATTCATCACCCGTGATCACAAATCATTTGAAGAAGCTCACTTCAGCATGCTTCATCAATTCGCTATCGTTGAGCCCTACATCGATCAACATATCGAACTACTACGAGCTAATAATAAGGGTCGCCAAACGGAGTGGATAATGAAAGAACACAAGCGTCTCTTCATAGATTGGTTACAAGATCTAGACTTACCTGAGGGACAAACGACTGATGACATAACTATGAAGCGGTTGGCTTGTGGTCCATCAACTACAGTAAATTCTTGACAGGGATATGACATAAACGGGTACTCGTTTAGTACAATAGCTCGAGATAGTAAGACCTGTACGCAAAACAGCGGTGTCCGTGTGGAGGCAATTGATGAAGCGGGGGAAAAACAATCATACTTCGGGTTTATTGAAGAAATATGGGAAATCGACTATGGGCACACAATGCAATTCCCCATATTTAAGTGCCAGTGGGTAAAATACCCGAACGGGGTCAATGTTGATAAGTTTGGTCTTACTATTGTTGACCTTGCGACTGTGGGTCACAAGGATGACCCTTGGGTACTCGCCAATCGCGTGGCACAAGTGTTTTATGTGAAAGACCCCTCTAATTTGAGGAAAGATATAGTGCTACCAGGAAAACAAAAGATATTGGGAGTGGAAGGGGTTGAAGATGCCGAAGATTACAATCAATACGATAGTATGCCACTTTATAATCAGTTTGTACAAAAGATTAAGAATGTCGAGACAGCTACTCAGAAGACCGTGAAGCCTTACATGCGCACGGACGGTGTGGGCAAAAATGTTAAAGGGTAATTCATTAGTTAAGTGTTGGTGGTATGTAAGGGGATATGTGTGCTCGTATTGCAAAAATGAACGGACGGACAATGTTGTACTCAACATTTTGCATATTTGTTTGTACTAATTTTTATGCGCAATTACCATTCGTAGGGTTTAATTTACAGTTTTTTATATTTTAATAGTTTTTTCAAAAGAGGTTTCAAAATTTAGTAGCAATTTTTTAAGTGCACCTACCATTGTTTGAAAATTTTTTAAAAATTTTAAAGTAGTATTAATGTAGCAAACATTTAAGTAAGATTTACATTTGATCCAGAAAAAATAACCATTTTTTAAAGTAGTATTAATGTAGAATTACCATTTTTTATATATACTGTAGACATTTCCAAATTACAAAAATAAATTTTAAAAAATACTATATATAGAGATACTATCTTCGCAGGCGGACGGCCCGCTTGCGAAGATAGTTAAGCCGATTAGGGTTTACATCTTCGCAGGCGGGCCGCCCGCCTGCGAAGAGAGTGAAAAACATCTTCGCAGGCGGGCAGCCTGCTTGTGAAGATCATCTTCGCAGGCGGGCCGCCCGCCTGCGAAGATAGATCTCTGTATAAGGCATCGCCCGCGGCACCAAAAATTCTAAGTCTAGGTGGGAACCCTAGAATTTTTGGCGCCGACAGGCTGCCAAATTTTTCAGCGCCCGCGCCGCCGTCGTCCGACGTCGTCCGCCGTCGTCCGCCTGCGAGACCTTCGGCCTCCACCGCGCCACCGCCTTCCATCGCCACCTGCGAGACCTTCGGCCTCCTCCACCGTGCGCCGCCGACTTCCACCACCGCGCCGCCACGCCCTCCACCGGCCTCCTCCACCGCCGCCGGCCTCCACCGCGCCGCCGCCTTGCATAGCCGGCGTCCCCCACGCGGCCGTCCACCACCGCCGGCTTCCACCGCACGGCCGTCCTCCACCGGCCGCCGCCCTCCACCGGTGTCCTCCACCACCGCCGGCCTCCACCGGCGACCTCCACCGGCCTCCACCGCCGCCCTCCACCGGCCTCCACCGGCGTCCTCCACCACCGCCGGCCTCCACCGGCGACCTCCACCACGCACCACCGCCAGCCTCATCGCCGCAGTAAGCCGGCCGCTCCACCGTCGGTGGTTTTTTTTTCAAACTTTTGTAAAGTTTCACCAAACTCATATAAAAAATTAACAACATCACTAATATCAAATAAGTTTGATTTTTATTATAACCTTTTGCAATTTTGATGCTCCATCACTAACATCACTAAATCACTTTTGCAAATGTGAATGAAATTGGGAGGGTGATATGTTTCATGTGGGTGATATGTGAATGTAATTGGGAGGGTATGTTTAATTTTGCAGGATATGTGAATATGTCATTTTTTTAATAACATTTGGGAGGGTATGTTCAATTTTTTTTTCGTAACATGTGGAGGATATAGTCACCTTATTAATTTTTAAGCATATCAGTTTGTACTAATTTAGCAAATTATTACACAGTTTAGGGTAATACACAGTTTGGGGTAATACACTGTTTTTTAATACACAGTTTCGCAGTGTGTTCATAGACATTTTATTTTTTATGTTAGAAGTTTGAAACGATGGCCGATAGTACTAAAGGCACCGAAGAGAAGGGTTTAGGGGCGGAAGAGCCGTCCCTTCCTATTGTGGTTGCTCCAGAACCAACGGTCCCACCGGAAGGTAGTTCCGACACCGACGTAGATAACGATGGTTACTCGTCGCCAAGCGATCCTTGTCCAAGCCCAAAGAGAAGGAGAAAGGGCGACGGTGAACAAGGGGGCAAGGACTACATTCCCCCTAAAGAAGGGGTAAGTTAACTTACTATGTTACTGTTCACCGTGATAACTATTAGCCCGACCTAATTCGAAACTGTGATATATACCTTATCGTAGGAAATGGCGCCACGGCGATCAAAACGGCAGCCGAAGAAAAAAGATCCATCGAAAGACGAGGAGGTCCCAGCTAACACGACCGGCTCAGAGCAAAGCGAACGGTCAGCAAAGGCGAAGAGAAGGAAGGGCGAGAGAAGCGTGAATAGAAAGGACGAAGGGTTCCATGTAGTTACCCATGTTTCGCCAAAAGGAGAGCCGCTCGCCCCTAAGACCTCACGTGCGAAGTTCAGTTCACAGTGTGGCATAATAGTGAGGGAAAAGATCCCCATCACGGTCAAGGACTGGGATCATGTATCGATAGTGGATAAGGAAGTCCTATGGAAAGAATTGAAGAAAATCTTCCAGTTTCCGGATGGATCGGAGGCAGCAGTGAGGAATTGTGCACTGTAAACAATGGCCAAGTCTTGGCGTGGTTGGAAAACCACATTAAACAAGAAATTTGTGCAGACGGGGCGTACATCTTTTTCGACGTATGCCAACATAACACCGAGGCAGTGGGAAGACTTTCTGAGATTGAAGAACTCCCTAGAAGAAATTGAAAGGAGCAAAAAGTATTCAGAGTTGGCCCAAAAGAACAAATTTCCTCATCGCTTAGGTTCCGCGGGATACGCACCCAAGGTGGAGCAGTGGACAAAAGAGGAGGAGGAAATGAGGAAGGCGGGGCTTCCGGTTCCTATGGAGGAATGGACACAGAGATCAAGGAACTGGGTAAGAGCTAGAACTCCGAAGATCACGGAAGAAGGTAAAGTATCATTCGAAGATCCGGATCTACAGGGCGTTGCCGATAAAATAGAGAATTTATCTAGTTCACAGAAGAAAGGAATGGTCAAGCCTAAGAGGGAGAAAGATGTGCTAAGTACGGCGCTGGGTACTCCTGAGCATGGGGGTAGGGTTCGAGGTGTGTCGTCCAAGCTGAGTTGGAAGGAAGGGTTTAAACAAGACCCCCACAAGAAGCGTGAAGCGTACAAGGACAAACTTAGAGACGAAGGGGCTGCGGATTTTGAAAAGCAAATGATGGATTTCTGCGTCAAGCACATGCTTTTGCCTCCCCCCGAAACCAAAGAACCTGAGCCAGATTACCCATTCGATGACCTAAAGGAGAATACACCCTGCAGATTGCACGTTCCCTTTGGACGCTCCGGGAAAACTCTTGAGCTGCTACAGCCATTGCTATCCCTGGGAGAACATATAACGAAGAGTTCATACCCGATGTGTATGCCAAAGTGCAGCCGCAAGTAGTCCACGAAGGGTTTGAGTCGTACGACATAGACTTCCCCACGGCAGATGGTGTAACAGTACTTGGGGATGCGGTCGATGTTGTAATTCTCTGGCACAAGAATGACATATTATTTGGATTAGGCACCGACGCCACGCGAAAACCAATGGTGCCAAAACCGGGGTTGGGAAAACCTCCGAGACCTCCTAGCAAGGTGACTGATAAAGTGGAGGAGCCCGAGATGCAACCGGATCATCCAGTGCCGGAAGTGCCACCGGAGATTGAAGTGCTGGAGGTGCCCATGGAGATTGTAGTGGCTGATGTCCAGAAGGAGATTACAGTGGCAGAACCAGATGTCCAATTTGTGGCATCAGTCGGGGTACATATAGAAGAAGTACCAGGATTGAAATGGGACGGTACTGAGCCAGAGTTTTTTGAAGACCCTTCTCCTGCGAAAGACCCCGAGGGGCAAGAGAAGACCACTACCAGTTCTGAGGTGCCTAGGGTGCTTAGAAGCCACGACTCCAAAGCCAAAGATCAGAACAAGGAGAAATTCATGGTAACCGTCTTCAGAGGGGGTAAGGAATGTGCAAAACTCAGAGATGATGACCCCAACAAGGCCGCTGAACTAGCCGGACCAACATACTGGCCAACTGATGATTGCCCGGAAAAGTACGAACACGGGAAAGCACTCTTGCTGGATTGGGCACTAAAGGAAGGACCATGGGAGATGAGAAGATCACATACCTTCTACATGGAAGCCAGCAAGAAAGGCTTGGGCAGTATTACAGTTCGATCACCGGCAGATTGCTTTGGCGCCGAAGGTTACTTATGGCTAGATTTCTCGGATCTCCACGCCATATATCGTCGAGATAAGATGGACGTCAACTATATCGGTGTTTGATGCATGTGAGTTTGAGTTTTAATTAATTACATGAAGATTATGTGCCATACAAATCCATGTGATTGTTACTAACAAACTTCTTCTGTAGGATGCAATACATGGATGCTAGAAAGAAAAAAGAACCTATCGGCTTCTTGGATCCAACTCGGATCTGTCAAACACAGCATACCATGAGGATGGCACCAGGGTCGGACCAGCTGAAAGGCAAGACTCCAGAAGAGATAGCTGAATACAAGAAGGGCTTGCACAAAGAGAAAATGATTACTGTCGCATAGTACATCGGACGAGCCTTCTTGCACTTTCAAAATAAGAGAGTCATCATGGCCGCTTATAATTTTAAGTAAGTCCGGTATATTTAAATTCTACACATATGTCTTATTGTAGCTGTTACTAACTAACTATACCGTTGTTAATATGTAGCGACCATTATATCTGTTTACTCATCCACCCTAAAGACGGCACCGTGGTAGTCTTGGACCCTCTCGATTACAGACACCAACAGTACAAAGAATTTCTAACAATCTTACAGTAGTAAGTGTTTATGACTCTTTTATTTTTATATGAATATGACTGTATTATAAATAAATATCCTCCTTAATATGAAACGGTCCGACATCCATACAGTGCGTACCAGTACCACAAGTTCAAGGGTGGAGAACAGACCCGAACAAGGGAGAAGCTGCTACTGAGTACCTATTGGCTGGTAATACTCCACTCACTTAATGTATTTCAATTGTTTCACTAATTGAAATATTTAACTATTTTTCCCTGTGATATGTCCTGAAGTGTCACAAGCAACCTAGAGGAAGTATCCTTTGCGGGTATTACGCGTGCGAATTCCTAAGGGTTAATGGGAGGTACAGGACTAACGCGGAGGATGTAAGTCTCTGCACTATGTACTAGCCAGCTTGACATATTTATGGTACTAATATATTATTTATCTTCAATGCATGCAGTTGCCAAGATTAGAACACCGAACAAGTTTTGACGATACAGGCATCACAAATGTGCAGCGTGATCTCTGCCATTTCATCCACCATGAGTGCTGTCATGTGAAAGGAGAATTCTTCGACCCAGAGGGTGTCCTTGCGACAAGTGACGAGTTCAAGAATCTCCGGGAGTGGAACACTGCTATGCCATAATGTAACTAGATAGCGTATTTCAAGCCACAATGTTAAAAAATATTGTAATATATATATATTTTGGCAACACTTTTGAGTTATGCAATATATGTAAAATTCTCAGTACCAAATGCTTGATAATCATCCAATATATGTACATAATAATCAATCTGCAAAAATTTCTACTAACGGGCAAATATTATTAAATTCCAAAAATCGAGACCTATCTTCGCAGGCGGCGTTTTTATATTTTCACAGGCGGAGCTGACTAGTCAACGACCGCCTGCGAAAATTATCTTCGCAGGCGGACGCCTTCCCCGCCTGCGAAGATCGGTGATCTTCACAGTCGTTTGCTTACAGGCGGACGTCCTCCCCGCCTGCAAAGATCGTTTTTACCCGCTTGCGATAATGCTTTTCCTAGTAGTGACATGGATAAACCTCACATGCAATAGGTCCCTGCAAATCCAAAATTACATTTCGAGCTCCTGATGCAAAATCAAAACTTTGCATGTGCAGCTCGAGGGGGATATTTGTTGACATCGATTTTGGTTCGTGTATTAAATAACTAATATATTATCTTAAAAATAGCATGTAAAAACTATAATAATAAATAAGAACGTTATTGGTATTAAATGATTAGGGCGGTTAGATGAATCAATTAAATTAACCCCCAACAAAGAAGAAGCTGGTCATGGAGTAAAATAATTTCCGTGCTGGATAGAAATGTGTGTGCACGTGACATATAAAATAAACGTCGTGGAAGTGTGTAAAAAAAAGAAATTAATTAAATAGCGTGAACAAATATTTTTCACGTTGTCGGTGGGTAAACACTGCAGCGGGGGACTGTGGAGACCCCTTTTTGAGTTCGGCCCAGGGCACGAAAGAGAGGGCTTCCCCGGTCCCGGTCCCGGTGCGCTAGTCAGATGGAGAGATCACCAGAGAGAGGACAGTGGCACACAAGCAAGTATACAGGTTCGGGCCGCCGGCGAGGTGTAATACCCTACTCCTGTGAGGTGGACTATTTGTGTGAGTTTTAGCTCTCAAGAGGTTAGCTGAGAAGGCTTCAGCCAAAAGAATGCCAAAAAGCCCCCTTTTCTCTAGGCCTGGGCCTCCTTTTATACTTTAAGGGGACACCACATGGGCCGGACAGGCTAAAATTTAGAGAAAAGGAAAAAGCTGTTCTATAATTAAGAGCCACACTGTGGCTTGCGGCTGAAGTCTACCATCCTGTAGCCGCCGAAGCAGAGGCCGACATGGCAGTTGGTCGTCACCCTCGGGGAGGGGTACGACGCCATCCAGGACCGCTTGGTCGGCCTGCGCACCCATGGCCTCACAGGCGCGATGGTCTTCGGAAACTACACCCGCCGCGGCATCGCCCTACTCAAGGAGCACAGGCAGGGTGCCTGGGCGTACACCGACTCCGAGGACCCCGTCCGGTCGCACCCAGGCCGTGATTGGGATTGGAGCCCGGAGAATCATCGGGTGGTGGTTCAACGCGTGCTGAATCTCAGCACGGTGGAGCCATCCCTGATCCCTGCCGGGGTCCTCCCCTTGTGCAGCGACCCGGATCATGAGAGCATCCGGGCTATGATGGCCTCGGGGGACCGGGGCCACGACGGAGCCGGGGCAGCCATAGCGGAGGAGGAGGATGGCCCTCTTCTGGCGAGGGCTGTTCGTCGGCCCCCCACAGCAGCAGTTCCGGGGGCAGCCGCCCCGAGGACCCGAAGGGGAAGCGGAAGCACGGGGAGAGCTCCCCTCCCCCATCTCCATCCCGAGGGGGTGGTGCCGAGAGCGCCCCGGGGAAGCGGCCAGCGGGTGGTTTGTCGTCGCCCCCGCCCGGGGGAGAGAAGAAAAGCAGCGGCTCCACAAGCCGGGGGAGACCGCACTCCGCTAGGGGTCAGGGCCCGGCAAGGGGGGTTTCATAGAGCCCCGAAGTGGATGTTCAAACATCCGGCGGGCAGGTACGGTCTGTTTCCCAATAGGGGTCGCGCCCCTTCTCTTCTTTTCATTCTCATTCTTATGGTTCTTGTTTTCTGCTTCTCGTGCGCAGCGACTTCCCACCTCGGGGAGCCCCCCGCCAATCCAAGGCCGGCCGGCCAGCTGGGGCATAGGCCGCGGGGCAGTCGGCCGATCAGGTGGCCCGTCTAGCGGCCGACCGACGAGCGGCCGAGGCGCGCCTGCGGGAGGCCAAAGAGGCCGCCCGCGAGGCGGCCCGCGCCCGACAGGCCGAAGCAGCCGCCCGGGAGGCCGAAGAGGCCCGAGCCCGGGAGGAGGCCGAGGCGGTTTGGCTCCGGCAGCTAGTGCTGGCCGGTAGGGACGGCCGAGGCCGAGCAGCTGGGGCGGGCCACCGGAGGTCCTTCTCCGCCTCCACGCTGCTGGGTGCAGAGCCCCTACTCCAGGCCCTGGCGACGGCCAACTCCACCGTGGTGGACGAGCTCAGCACCCAGCTCCAAGCCCTGGCGGGGAGCGGGACTAGCTGGCAATGGAGTGGGAGCGGCTAGCCGAGGGGCGCCGCTCCCTGGAGGCCATGGTGGAGGCCGGCCGGAAGGCCTACGCCGCCTAGCTCGCGTCAGTCGACGCGCGCACTGACGCCCTGGTGGAGATAACCAGGGAGGGGGAGGAGGAGAGGGTCGCGGCGCTTGCCGCGACCGAGGCCATGGAGAGGAGCAACTCGGAGCTCCGCCGGCAGTTCGAGTCGCTCTCTGGCGACTTGACACGCCGGCACGATGCCACCCTGGCCCGGGAGTAGAGGTCGTCCGAAGCGGAAGCCACCGTCCAGCGCCGCGAGGACGGCTTAGCGGGGTGCGCCAAGAACCTGCGGATCCGCGCCGACGAGCTCAAGGTGCGGGAGGAAACGCTGGCGACGCACAAAGCCACCACCGCGGAGATGGAGGCTGCACTCCGTCTCCGTGAGGCCGCCCTCACCGAGCAGCTCCAGGCCCTCGCGGAGTCCGAGGACTGGAACCGCCGGCTGTCCGAGGAGTTGCGTGTCCGCGAGGAACGCCCAGCCCTAGTCGCTGGCCGCGAGGCGGTGGTCCTCAGGCGGGAGGAGGCCGGGATGTCGCGGGAGCTTGCTCAGATGGAGAGCGCCCGCGCCGAGCGGGGCGTCTTGGACAAGCGCGCCCGATGGCCAGGGTGACCTCGCCGCCCGCCTCGCCACGGCCGACGAGACCGCCACCGCGCTGCAGGAGTTCCTGACGGCGCGCACCGCGGAGGTTGAGGCCCTTAAGCTGGGCAAGGACATGGGCCCCGGCATGCTTCAGGACACCGTCGCGAAGCTGGAGCGTGCCGGGCGCGAGGCGGGGGATCTGGATGGGCCAGATCTACGCCTTCGACAACATGCCGACCGGGGTTGCTCACCGCCTCACCGACATGGCGGAGAGCCTCAGGAGGTTCCCGGCAGAGATCGAGGAGACCATAAAGGCCTCCTCGAATGCCCTCGCCGAGGGGACGGTGGAGCTGGTACTGGCTAGCTGCCAGGCTCGCGACCCGGAATTCTCCCCGTGGGTGGTCTTTGATGACTTCCCGCCGGGGACCGAGGTGGCGGCCCGCGCCCAAGGCCTGGAGGCTGCCCGGGAGGTTGTCCACTCCTTTGAGGGGACGGCTCCTCGGTTCGCCCCACCATCGGCTTCTGACGATGATGACGACGCTGACAACAACGACGACACCGACGGCGGCAGCGAAGACGGTGGTGTGGCGTGAGCCCATAGGCCGAGGCCCGCGGCTATCAACCCCTCCACTTTTTTCCTTTGCTTGTATATATTGGCCTTCATGCCGACCATGCAATAAAACGATATTTCGCCTTATGCTTGTGTGTCTATCTCCCTGCAATGAATGTTTCATAGATTTTATGTTAGTTCATTATTTTGCCTTGTGTTCCAACTGTTTTCCCTATGCTGATCTATCCGGCGTTTTGACTTAAGGCGGGGTTCGAGTTCGGGCCGCAATCCCAAGTGATAGGAACCGGAGCTAGTGCACTTGGGATGTTCCACATGTCGAGACTGGCTAGGCCGAGAGCATGATGATCGGGGTATGTGCGGACCCGATTGTGGGCCATTGGCGAGTTCCCTTGGAGTTCAACATGTCTCGGGGCACGGCTTGCTCTAGGCCCCGTTAGCGTCTAGATGGTACGCAACACTGGGAGCGACACGAACACAAACGCCCCGGGTCAAAGCAAAACACCCAACAGACCATGCGAACAAGAAAACATAGTTGGATCGAACGAATATGTAAGAAAGAAAACTGCTATTTATAAAATAAATGCGAAAAGGAAATATATTGATAGTGGGAGCCCCCGGCCAACTTTGCCGTGCTAGAGGGGCACGCGGGGTTGGCTCGAGCCCGAGGTACAACACAGCGACTCCTTATGGGTAGAAGCGACGAAGGTGTTCGATGTTCCATGGGTTAGGCAACTCGGTGCAGTCCTCCGTGGCCAGCCTGACCGAGCCCGACCGCGGGACACCGATCACTCGAAACGGCCCCTCCCACATGGGTGAGAGTTTGCTCAGTCCAGCACGCATTTGGACGCGGTGTAGGACGAGATCGTTTACGGTGAGTGATCGGGCTCGGACATGGTGCTGATGGTAGCGCCTTAGGCTCTGCTGGTAGTGCGGGGCCCGAAGGGCGGCTCGCCGCCTTCGTTCTTTAAGGTAGTCGAGGTCGTCCCGCCGGAGCTGCTCTTGATCTGCCTCGTTGTACAGGGCAGCCCGTGGAGATCCCAGGGTGAGCTCGGATGGGAGGACCGCCTCCGCGTCGTAAACCAGGAAAAATGGTGTTTCCCCTGTGGCACGGCTCGGGGTAGTTCGGTTGGCCCATAGCACCACTGGTAGCTCATCGATCCATGAGTCGCCATGCTTCTTGAGGACGTTGTACGTCTTGGTCTTGAGGCCTTTGAGGATTTCCGTCTTGGCGCGCTCCACTTGACCATTGCTCTTGGGGTGGGCGGGTGAGGCGAAGCAGAGCTTGATGCCCATGTCCTCGCAGTAGTCGCCAAATAGTTCACTTGTGAACTGGGTGCCGTTGTCCGTAGTGATATGGTTGGTCACCCCGAACCGGGCAGTGACGCCCTTGATGAACTTGAGGGTCAAGTGCTTGTCGATCTTGACGACCGGGTAGGCCTCGGGCCATTGGGTGAACTTGTCGATGGCGACGTACAGGTACTCGTACCCACCCAATGCTTTCTTGAATGGACCCAAGATGTCCAGCCCCCAGCCCGCGAAGGGCCATGAGAGCGGGATGGTCTGGAGGGCCTGGGCCGGCAGATGCGTTTGTTTTCCATGGAATTGACACGCCCTGCATCTCCTGATCAGATTGGCCGCATCCTGGAGCGTTGTCGGCCAGTAGAAACCCTACCGGAAGGCCTTGCCAACCAAGGTACGCGAGGCGGAATGAGCGCCGCACTCGCCTTCATGGACATAGGCGAGGACCTCGATGCCATGGTCCCGAGGGATGCACTTGAGGAGGACTCCATTGGCGCTGCGTCGGTAGAGGGCCCCCTCCACCAACACGTACCGCTTGGAAATGCGGATGATTCGCTTGCTCCCCTCGCGATCCTCGGGGAGAGTCTCATCTTTGAGGAACGCCTGGATCTCAGTCATCCAGGCGATTTGTCTTGAGGGGTCGGATTCAACCCCTTCGGGCCTCGGGGCCTGGACTCCATCGGGCCCCGAGGGTGGCGTGGCAGCGTCCGAGTCCCCCGGGGGATCAAGACGTGCCGACAGCTGGGTGAGCCTTTCTTCAAAGGCACCCGGTATGGGCGTGTGTCGAGGCGAGTCGTGACAACTCGTCGGCGAGCGCATTGTCTCGCCTGGGCACGTGCCGTAGTTCTAACCCGTCGAAATGGCGCTCCATACGCCGCACCTCGCGGACGTAGGCCTCCATTTGCAGGTCGGAGCAGTGGTACTCCTTGGAGACCTGGTTCACGACTAACTAAGAGTCAGATAGAACCAAGAGGCGGCGGATCCCCATTCCAGCCGCCGCTCTGAGTCCCGCAAGCAGCCCCTCATACTCCACCATATTATTGGTTGCCCGAAAATCTAGGCGAACCAAATATTTGAGGATGTCCCCAATCCGTGAGGTCAACGGGACCCCAGCACCAGCTCCCTGGAGGGCGAGCGAGCCGTCAAACTGCATCACCCAATGGGGGCTGGTGGTTTGGTGTGAGGGATTAGCTCCGACCTCGGGGTCGGGCAACCCGAGGTCGGGTTCGGGGGTCGGGCTCCACTCAGCCACGAAATCGACGAGGGGCTGACTCTTAATCGCGTGGCGGGGTTCAAAGTGGAGGTCGAACTCAGAGAGTTCAATGGCCCACTTGACCACCCGCCCAGTTCTCTCTCGGTTACGGAGAATTTGGCCGAGGGGGTAGGACGTTACCACCGTGACTCGGTGCGCCTGGAAATAATGGCGCAATTTTCTCGAGGTGACCAGAACTGCATTGTCACACCCGGAAATTTATCCCAAATTTCCAGACTATTTTGACCAATGAAATAATGGTACCACTAATTTTGTCCTCTAGAGGGACCTCATCATGTTGAGTGTTACTGTGGTCTAACCATTTTCATTTCATTAGTCAATCATTCCTTTATTGACTGGCCATTAGGTCTTGGAGCTCAAAACACTGCGATGGGCTAGAGAAGAGACTCTAGATTTCTCGCGACACTGATAGATATACAAGTTAACTTGCTTTTGGATATTCAAGATGAATCATAAGAGAAGAAAATTGTCTGACTCATACTTTATTCAACTTTCCCTTTTCCTCACTTAACTTCCATGGAATTTTTCTGCACAAAGGAGGTACTTGAACACCAAAGACTTGTGCACGATCGGTGTCCCTTGCTGACAGAGTTGTTGATCGGTAAAACTTTGACCATTTGATTCTGCCATGGTGGACTAGCTCCATCGTTGATTGCTAGCTGGAGATCTCACAAGAACAATATCCTGACTTCTGACATTCCCCGGAAAAGAATCAGTTTTCCAATCTTCTTGGTAGCTGAAACAAACAAAACCTTCTAGTTGTTGGTGCCACACTCGTGTGATTGCTGCCAGGCATCAGAGTTGAAGCAACACGAGGTGCATGGCTGGTGTTGATGGCCATCTTGAGGTCTGGTGCTGGAGAACTTTTCTACGGTCAATACTGAAGAATTGAACTGTCTCACTGCTGTTAGAGTAGATCACAGGTTCTCTAGCATTACTTGCCGTGCCATGCTGATTCTGTAGCCTTGAAGCGATTGCTAGTGAAACAATAGAGATTTTATCGGTGTCCTTAATGACAATTCATTGCGATGGAGGTTATACATTGCAAATGGTGGTCGGCATCCACTGACTTTCTGGTGTCTTTAGGTTGGACCTGAGTACTCTGTGTTGAAATTGATGTACCTTCAAGGGCAGGGATGTTGGGACCAAAACTGTTGACTTGATCATACTGACGCTGTGACATCGAACAATCTTTTGAGAGGTGACATGTGTTCTTACAATTGAAACAACGGTACACTATCTTCTTTGGTCTCCAAGGTGAACATTCTCCAAAGTGGGGGGTGCTAGCCCAAGACAGCTAGAACAACACTTATTTGGCTGACCCCTGATGTGCATTCTTCTAGATCGTCTCGCTTGCAACTAGAACAGGAGCAAGGAGGGACTGTTGAACCTTCTAGAGGGTGCTTCTACAACCACTGTTGGTCTCCGCTAGAATTGGAGCGGTTGAAAACCGAAGGAATTGCTGCTGCTGTTACCATTGGACGCATCACCCGCATCACTGGTTGCTTCATGGGTTGGTGGTGGCTTGGGTGTATCAGTTTGCTTTGGACTTGGCGGTGTACTATCTTCGACTCTGATTCTGACTCTAAGCTTACATCTGAACTTGCATCTATTGTTGCTGGAGCCACTTCTACTGCAGTTAACCTTGCGTTGGGCTTTGCGTCTCCTTGTGGCTTTCAACAGGAACATTGGTCGGTGACTCTAACATACTGATGTTGTTGTTGCTCTTCTCCTCTCTGACACTGACCATCTGCTGCCGGGATAGGGAGATAAGGAAGAGAGGGGTTGCTAAAGATAAGACCTTAAACCACTTGATTACTGATCTGTTGTAAGTAGACCTTTATTGTTCAAGTTGCTAAGCAAACAACCTAGTATGGTCGCATCCCCACCACTGATGCCAACCATACCCCTACACACAAGCAAACAACACACGTTACTAGCAACTAACGATACTACTCTTCGGGAAGGATTGGGTTCAGGTCGGCTCCAGGAAAACCTTCACTTGATCTTCGCGAAACGACGATTCTGAACTAACCGCCTTGCTCCTTCTGACTTGAAGCCTGCGGGCTTGTCTTGACTCCCGAGAGTAGGCGTGAAACCCTTGGTTTGCCCTCCGGGTTCAACAACTAGAGAGTTGGAGGGGAAAGGAGAGACATTTGATAAACCATTTTGCAAAGAAAAGTCGAAGGGTGAGAGGAGACAATTTCGCAATTAGGGTTTTCAGAAAACTTGTCCTTAGGGTTTGACCATTTGGCTCACCTGCAGTCGGGTTGGCTCTGATACCAGTTTGTCACGCCCAGAAATTTATCCAAGTTTCCAGACTATTTTTGCGTATAAATTCCTGTCCAGGAATCAAGCCCGGGTACACAAAACGACAAAATAATAAACAGATCCAAACGTAAATATAACGTAAATACTTATAGAAGAGGCACTTAGTCCTCACACTGAAAAGAAAACAACAGCGGAAAAAGGCGACGATCCTAGCGGGGCTTCAGCTCCACTCCACAGGCAAAACTCAACTGGGGTATAAGCCTTGGTCTTCTAGCTTCGTCTTCAGCTCATTAGCACTACACTTCTGAAGAGGGGAATGATAGCAAGACTGAGTACAACCACCATACTCAACAAGCCACACCAACGTTGCATTCGTGCAAGGGGAGACAAGGAGAGTTTGTGGCTATTTGCATAAAGGCGGTTGTAAACATTTATAGTTGAAAACAATAAAACAGTCGATTAATTAAGGCAAGATTAAATATCTCCACTGAACAATGCTACACCACGTTGAATAGGCCCAACCATTCCACCTGAACTAAACCAGTTCATTGAGTCAATTTAATTAATAGAGTGGGACTAATCACGGTGAATCTGGTTGATCGCCCATAACCGCGGGCACGGCTATTCGAATAGTTTTACTCTGGCCAGACGTACGCAACTGTACCCACAAGACACGATTCCACACATGTTGCCATGTCCCGAAATACCACCATGGTACTGCAAAGGGGGAAATCGTGACAAGACCCTTCGCATAACTCCCCCGAACCAAGCGCACCGCACCTCAGGTTTCGCCCCTACCTTTAAGCCAAGGTAGGCAGCCCCCTCTCGTGCATAGGTGAATCCGGAAGCCGATCAATGGGTAAACCCCCACCGACCCAACTCCATCACACCCACCCTTGCCTGGATGCGTCAGCTAGGGAAAAGCTACACTACAAGTCCAGCAGTTACCCACGCCTGCTTGTGGTAAGCACTGTTAGTCTTCTAGGGTTTCCCGAGAACCGGTCCTTAATTGCCATGGGCGCGACTAGCAAAACCATACACCCACAGCCCACCATTAAGCTATATTTTAGTTGGATAATTAAGACCAATGAAACATGGTCAGCTGTCTCGACCTCGCAGCTCATCAAGATACTAGAAGTAGATACTGTGATTATTCCATATTGTGAGCTCGTGGTATTAAGCATGGAAGCATAATATAATTCTAGCGAGGTCCACATGAGACACAAGCTAGTCAAATTATCACCCAAGTTTGACAAAGAAAGGACATCAAGTAATATGTCACAAGCAAGCAGATAGTTAAACCCTATTCCCATGTAATTAGCAAAACATGCAATTTTATTTGTAAACGGTAAAACATTTTATAAACTGGGATCAAAATGCTCGAGGGGAATGTGTGACTTGTCTTGCTTCTTCGATTGATCTTCCGAACTCTTTTCCTCGTGAACGCGATCGTCCGAAACGGCGGAATCTACACGCTAGCACACAATACGAGAAAAAACTCTAATAAAAACCAAATAAATAGTACATAAAAAGTAAACAAACATGTAGAGCTCAATTTTAGATGAATTTTGCAAGTTGAATAGCCCAATTTTAGAATATGAACTATGTAATTACTATTAACCGAAAAACCTTAATTAATTACTATGCTTTAATACCCACGAACGGACTAGGTTAACGGAAAACAAACTCCGGTTAACGAGCCTCACGGGTCAGCGACTCGACGAGTCAACCTACCGTGGCACGGGACCATGCAAACGGTCAACCGAACCGGCGAACAGAACCAGCGGCTCAGAACGGCTCTAGGGTTTTAGAACGACTCGGACGACCAAACCGACATGACACTACGCCACACTACGCGCGAGCATAAGCAGCGAGCGGCTACAGAGTGCATACGTACCCCGGTGAGGGCACGACAGTGGCTATGGCTAGGTGCGGCGGTAGCGAGGTCGGTAAACCGACACGGCTAGGTGGCTGCTAGGTAGCTAGGGTTTTAGCCGGCTAACGGCACGGCAAGCGACATGGCGAAGCGGCAGCAACATGGTAACGGGTCGGCAGCACGGCTACCGTATGTGACAAAGCGGCGGCAGCGGCACGGCAGCAGCAAAATAGCAGCGCGGCAGCCGGCAGGTAGGGCAGCGACAGCGTGCGGCGCTAGGGCAGCGGCAGCGGCACGGCACGGCAGGGCCGTAACGGCAGCGGCAGCGAGGCGACGCAGCAGCGACACGACACGGCAGCGGCGAGGCGACGCAGCAGCGACGCGACACGGAAGCAGCGATGCGACATGGCAGCAACGCGGCAACGTCGGCACGAGGCAAAACAGTGGCGACGCACCAAGCGGCGCGGCGGCGGCTGTGGCGTCGGCGTGGCAACGGCTGCGTGTGGTACGGCAGCGGCAGCAACGTAGCGGCTGCGGCGGCGGCGTGGTTAGGGCAGTGGCGGCACGCGGCTGCAGCTAGGGCAGCGGCGGTATGGCGGCGGCACGCGGCTGTGGCGAGGTAGCGCGGCGGCGGCATGGCTGCGGTAGCGGTAGCGCAGGGGAGGGGTGGCTAGGGTTAGGGGTGGCTTTTATAGAGGTGGAGGAGGGGAGTTTTGAGTTGGGCCGGCCCAAGGGAGGGATGGCGCACGATAGAAGGGGGAGAAACGTAGCGCTCGGTAGGGGAAGGAAAAGAAAAAAAATACGAGAGAAAAGGAAACCCAAAAAGGAAAGTTGGGGGAAACAAATGCGGTGCCTTTTCGGGAAAAGAAAAAGAAACTGAATCGGAATAGGAGTGGACTTGGCTCGTCATACAGAACGAAACCGCGGCAGACAAAGGGGATCGGCGGATACAACGAACCGCGAACAGGAAGAGTGAACCGAGAACGGTTCACGACCAAAGGAGGGGAAGGAAGGAATTATTAATTCAAAACCTGACATTTTAAATTAACATTATTACTTCCTCTCCTCTGAATATTCCGCTGAAAATCCTATTAATGATTTGAAGCAAAGAGAATTCGAAAAAAAATTATCCCTGACAATTCTGATTATTACGCGCATTGTTAATTTAGGGTTTGCTCCTGGTTAAATAGACAATTTCTTTTAGGCAATTTATTTATGAATTTAGAGCTAGAAGGGGAAACTCCAGGGTGTGACATATATAGAGCAATTGCTGGGCCTGAGGGTACCGGGTCTTGGCATCCCGCAACGCCTCACTAACGAAGCAAACTGGCCGCTGCACCTTTCGGTGGGGCCTAGTTTCTTCGCCATGGGCATCGGATCCCGCACATAGATGATAGGAGGGGCCACCCTCGGCCCACTCCTTCTCCATGCCGGCAGCCTCGGGGTCAGGCGGCGTCGGGCCACTCTTCCCCTAAGTGGCCTCGGGGCCATCCTGGGGACCGGGGGCACCTAACGACGTCTGACGAGGAGACAGAGGGCCATTGTTAACCTGGGGGCCCAGGGCCCTCACCGGGCTGACGGGCTCCCTCGTCGGCCTCTGGCCCGGGCTATGTCGACATGGGTCGGTGGAGCGCGGGCCGAGGGTACTCCTCGGCGCGCTCCACCACTAGCGCTGCGCTGACTACTTGTGGGGTCGTAGCTAAGTAGAGCAGCAGCAGCTCCTCAGGCTCTGGGGCAACTAGGACTGGGGGGAGCTAAGATAAACCTTCAACTGGGTGAGGGCTTGCTCGGCCTCCTCCGTCCACCTAAATGGCCAGGAGCGTTTGAGGAGTTTAAATAGGGTAACGCCTTCTCTCCCAACCTTGATATGAATCGGCTAAGGGCGGCCATGCATCCAGAGACGCGCTGGACATCCCTAAGCTTGCTGGGGGGCGCCTCCTATTTATCGCGCTAATCTTCTCGGGCTTGGCCTCTATGCCTCAGGCCGAGACCAAGAACCCGAGAAGTTTGCCCGCAAGCACACCGAACAGACACTTTTCGGGGTTCAGCTTCATGCGCGTGGAGCGGAGACTCTCAAAGGTCTCCGCTAGATCCGAAAGGAGCGTCTCTTGGTCGCGCGTTTTCACAACCAACTCATCGACATACGCCTCAACATTACGCCCTATTTGACTACCCAAAGTAATATGAGTAGTACGCTGAAAAGTAGGTCCTGCATTCTTTAAACCAAAAGGCATAATTGTATAACAGTATGTGCCTACAGGAGTAATGAATGCAGTTTTTCCTCATCCTCCCTAGCCATGCGAATCTGATGATACCCTGAGTATGCATCTAAGAAACACAAAAGGTCGCACCCCGTGGTGGAGTCGATAATCTGATCTATGCATGGCAGGGGATAAGGGTCCTTAGGACATGCCTTGTTGAGGTCGGGGTAGTCGATGCACATCCGGAGCTTGTCGTTCGCCTTGGGGACGACGACTGGGTTCGCCAGCCACTCCGGATGGATGACCTCCCGGATGAATCTGGGCTCAAGCAAGCGCGCCACCTCCTCACGGATGAAGGCTTGGTGCTCGGGGGCCTGTCGCCGTACTTTCTACCGGACAGGCCTTGCACCCGGCCGCATGGCCAGACGGTGCTCGATCACCTCCCTGGGGACCTCGGGCATGTCCGACGGCTTCCACGCGAAGACGTTAGCATTTGCCCGTAGGAAGGAGACGAGCGCGTCTCCCTATTAGTCGTCCAGCTGACCGCCAATCTTGACGGTCTTGGACGAGTCACCGGCCAACGCCACCTCCTTGATAGGGACCTCGTCATCCGAGGTCATCCGCTTCCTCGGGGCGCGGGACGAGGAGGCCTCGGGCCTCTCGTCACCGCCCGTGGTCTTTGGGACCACGGCGAGGTCGCTCGCGCGCTGCTCCACGCAACCAGTGCGATCTTGAGATCGTCGTTGATGGTGATGGGGCCGCGGGGGCCCGGCATCTTCATTTGGAGGTAGGCGTAGTGGGTGACCGCCATGAACTTCACCAACGTGGCCCTCCCCAGCAC
Organism: Oryza punctata; assembly: GCA_000573905.2. Classification (NCBI taxonomy): domain Eukaryota; kingdom Viridiplantae; phylum Streptophyta; class Magnoliopsida; order Poales; family Poaceae; genus Oryza; species Oryza punctata. The sequence goes on along the minus strand of CM002493.2, from coordinate 18,420,775 downwards.
CGCGTGGTAGGGCAGATTGAGATCCGCCACATCGAAGTCTATCCGCTCGGTGCGGAAGTTATCGGGGCCACCAAACGTGACCGGGAGGTCAATGTGACCTCGAGGCTATGTGTGTCCTGGCGTCCCCACGATGATCCGCAGAGACAGCAGGAGCTTCAATCGTGGGACCTTGATGAGATCATAGGCCGCGGGGGAAAGGATGTTGAGGGCGGCGCCGCCATCAATCAGGACGCGCCTCAACTTGACATTGCAAACGGTGGGGGAGACCACCATTGCAATTTGTCCACCCCGGGCAACGCACGGGGGTGGTCGGTTTGGTCGAAGGTGAGTGGGACCTCCGACCTCCGAGCCCGCCGTGCGGCCTCATGAGTGGGGACCGCAGCCAGAAGCTCGCGCTTCATGGTCTTGAAGCTGCGACGGGAAGCATGAGCGCTTGCTCCCCCATCCATGGTGGCAACAGTGGCCTGAAGCTCTTGGAAGCCCAAGTCGTCATCACCATCATCATTGGCGGGGGCCTTCTGCTTGGCCTCAATTCGCCGGTCGCGGGTAGAGGCCGTGGGGCCCTAGCCCCCACGGTGTTCTTTCCCCCGCTCCTCCCCCCACTTCTTGATGCGCTCAGCCAAGCCGTTGACCGCGCGGCAGTCGGTTAGGTCGTGGAGGGAGGTGTTGTGCACGGAGCACCACTTGCCCGCCAGGCACTCCCGATCGGGAGCGGCGGTCCTCCTTCTGCCATCCTCCGCGGCCCTCCCCTTCCACGGGGGCCACGAAGTGCCCTCGGCAGCGAGGACATGTCCCTCATCACCGGAGCGGGCGGTCCTCTTCTTCCTCATCTTTTCGCGCTGCCCAGAGCCGGAGGAGTTCCAGGTCCACGCCTCCTCCTTCCGGGCCACACGGTCCACGAGCTCGAAGAGCTGCACGGTGGTCTGGGGCTCCTTGGAGGCGATCTTCTCCAGCATGCGGTTATGCCGCACGCCTCCCCTGAACGCGTATATCACCACGTGCGTGGGGATACAGGGGATAGTGTTGCGGACCTGGCAGAACCGCTGTATGTATGACCGGAGGGACTCGTCGTCCCTCCGTTGCACTGCGTGCAGATCGGCTTCTTCTCCTAGGCACGGATATGTGCCCTGGAAGTTCATGGTGAACTGCTGGCACAAATCCTCCCAGGAGTGGACCAAGGCGATTGGCAAGTTCATGAGCCAACCCCGCGCTTGGCCCTTTAGGGCCATGGGAAAGAAATTCGCCATGACCCTATCGTCACCCCCCGCCACTTCTATTCTAGTCGTGTAGATCTGGAGAAACTCGGTGGGGTTGATGCAACCGTCTTATTTTTCCGGATGCTGGGCCAGAACTTTGGGGGCTGACACTCCGAAGACTCGCCACAAAGGCACGGCAACCAGCCCCGACAACAGGGGAAACGGGGGGCCTTCCTCTATGGCCGTTGGGGCGCGCGTCAGCCGTGGATGCTATGCCCTGTCCCGTTTGGGTGGCGCGGCGGTCATCGCGCTGGCGCTCGATGTTGAGCCGGGCATCCGGCTCAGCATATATGCTCTCGTGATGCCCGCGAGTGGCCGTGGGCGTCGACGAGGGAAGCGAGGACGAGTGGCAGGCATGGGCTGCCACTCGTCGTGCTCTTCGCCTTACCGATGAAGAGGCAGCAGTCGCGGTGCCGGACGATCCGGCTGCCGATGAGCGGCCACCGGTGTCCAGCTGCTGCTGCGCCGACATGACCAGGTTGGCCACGTCATCCAGCCAGTGCTGAACGGGGGCCTCCGGGTCCACGGCGATAGGTGGGTGGCACAGGAGCACTCCCACCGCCTGGAGGGGCCCCTGAGGGGTGCCGCCGTCGCCGTAAACCAGACGGCGATGCACCTTGGGGCGGTGCCGCCGCTCGTCGCTGGGCTACGGGGAGGTGGCAGAGCCCCCCAGCGTCTCCTGCGCTTTGCCCTGTCCGGGACTCTGGTGTGGAGGCGGTGACGGGGTATGAAACCGGTGATGGGGATGCAGCTCTCCACCGTCGTCGCTGATGCTCGGTGTGGACGTGTGGAGCACCGCCTCTTCAGCCATAGGGCTGACTCGGTGAGACTTGGCGTGCACGGAAAGCGTGGGAACCGAAGAAAGCGTCTGCACGCCCCTACCTAGCGCGCCAGCTGTCGGTGGGTAAACACCGTAGCGAGGGACTGTGGAGACCCCATTTTTGAGTTCGGCCAAGGGCGCGAATGAGAGGCCTTCCCCGGTCCCGGTCCCGGTGCGCTAGTGAGATGGAGAGGTCGCCAGAGAGAGGACAGTGGGACATAAGCAAGTATACAGGTTCGGGCCGCCGGTGAGGCGTAATACCCTACTCCTGTGAGGTGGACTATTTCTATGAGTTTTAGCTCTCAAGAGGTTAGCTGAGAAGGGTTCAGCCAAAAGAAAGCCAAAAAGCCCCCTTTCCTCTAGGCCTGGGCCTCCTTTTATACTTCAAGGGGACACCACATGGGCCGGACAGGCTAAAATCTAGAGAAAAGAAACAAGTTGTTTTATAATTAAGAGCCACACTGTGGCTTGCGGCCGAAGTCTACCATCCTATAGCGCCGGAATGACTCCTGTCAGACCGCCCATCCTCTATGTGACGCCGCATGTCATTCTTCATTAAACAGCCGGAGACTTGCTTGTACGGCTGTATGGGATGTGATGCACCAGGCGATTAGACCTGGCGCACCAACCCTGGTGAGATGCGTTAGCTGATGTGGCTCACATAGCGTTGATGTCACCGACGGGAGACGTAGCGTGCCTACCGGGCATGCACCGGCATGCCTGGTACTGCGCTGCGTCCCATCGGTCATTCGGACTGGTCGCAGGTCGGTCAGCCGACTGCGACTGGTGTTAGATGCGCGTGTGCGTGTCATTCCGTAATTAATGCGGCACGTGCGCGTGCAGGCGAGCTACGGTTGCCTCGCCATAAATGGGGGTAGGTGAGCGCTGGGTGCGCTCACCTACTCCGTCACACGTGGCGGCAGCCCGAGGCGGTCGGGGAGCCCGACCCCCGTTGCGATATCCCCGCGAGGGGGTGCCATGTCTTAGGAGAGCGGCCGCCACGCCACCCTCGGGCCTGATCCCCACTCGGGGGATGGCCACGTGGGTGTACGGGCCGCCTCAGACCCAAAGTCGGCATACCCCTGGGCCCGTATCACCGACACACGTGCTTTTCCCTATATCGACGAAGGCTAATACCTAGTTTCCTAGTCATGTTCATGTATGAAATTCATGTTATAATGAAAGTGAGCGTATAAATATATTCAGACTATGGTCATCTAATAAATTAAATTAAAGTGTAAGCTGAAACATACATTCATCGGGCTAATGGGAAATAATTATACTCCAAGTATTCACAACATAAGATAAAAATATCTGTTGCACGCTACTATACGCGCCAAAAAATAATAAGGAGGATCGTGTGTAGCATGATCCAATATTTTTATCTCGGTACTTAGACGCCGGTACGAGGAAGGGTCACCGTGATATAAAAGGCACGTCTGGATGTAATAAAATATACACGTCTTACAAAAATATATTTTAGGATGACGATAGTCCGCTCTTTAGAGAGAGGGCGCAAAAATATATACACGTGCTTCTCTAAAAAAACTCAGAAACATAATAAACTATATTCGTGAGTATGAAAAACAAAAAATAATAAATAAATATGCACATTTAAATGGGAATATAAACTACTCCTTAAATAAACATGGATCTGCAAAGTAGTCCATGACTGCCTTGAAATTGACAAAGAGGAATATGCATGTGCTAACTAATAAATTAAGCAACACGTCAGTGAGTAGAGATATTTTCCTCTCATTAACCAAGCAATTAAATTAAAAAAATAATAAAGAAAGAAAGAATGAAGGCTGGCAACTACCAAGTCTACCCACGGTCATATAGTCAAAGTGGGAGGGCCCACGTGTCAGCCAAATAGGAAGTGCAATCAGTTAAGCCCACGTTCTCACAATCTGCATGTGTGTATGCGCGCCCTGCTGTTCAAATTTGGATGAAAATATCAGTGCTCCGAGCCTTGATCCTCCTCTGTAAATAGAGGGTAGAGAGCAGTCGTAAAGGAGAAGGGAGGAGGTTAAGGCTGCGTTCGTATAAGGAGGATGGGAAGCTGCATAGTGATTGCGGAAAACGGAGCGATTCATTAGCGTGTGATTAATTAAATTTTTGCTAAATTTTTTGCAGAAATGGATTAATTTGATTTTTTTAAGCAACTTTTGTATAGAAACTTTTTGCAAAATACACACCGTTTAGTAGTTTGAAAAGCGTGCGCGCGGAAAACGAGGGTGAGGAGTTGGGAAGAGGGGGAACGAACGGGGCCTAAGTGCTGTGCACATCCAGGTTAGTAGAGGAGAGGCCGTGTCGAAGCTAGATTTCGGTAATATAAAAAGGGTAGCACACGAGACCTAAAAGTAGATGGATGCGAAGATAAGAATTTAGACAGGTCTAGGCCCTCTCAATGAGAGGTAATACCCTACTCCTGTTTGGGGATTGTATCCGCCGAGTTGTGTATTGATCTGACGATCTAGTTATGCTCATACCCCTAGAGGGCCTCCTACCCAACTTATATAGGATGGGGGCAGGATTATAAGATAGAAACCTTAATCAATATGGTATCGGTTTCCTAATACTACTTTACAATATTGTCAAACCAAGACTTTAGACTGTTCCGTAATACATAAAGAAACGTAATACCCAAGTCATGATCCGTTACATATTTATAGATATAAGCTATCCCCTATAACTAATCGGATAACTATGTCGTGTGGGTATGGGGTACCTATAATCTCCACAGTAGCCCCTGAGACCTTCACAGTAAAAAAGATAGCCTTCTCTCGAACTAAATTACTCCAAAGCCGAGTGCTTCAATCATCTTCACCATGATCTCCCAAATACTCTTACCAAATCAGAAGACCGTGGAGAGCTGAAAAATAATAAAATATAGACTTAGGTGCATCGACTAGATGCACCTAATAGGTGTAGCCCCCGACTATGTGGTTAGTTGAACGAACTAAGCATATAGTCAAGGAATTGAACGAACTAAGCATATAGTCAAGGAATAAAAAGATTAACCAGCTGAGTGGTTTTAAGCCACCTAAATAGCATAACGATAGTACATACGGTATGAATCCCCGAGTAAATAAGACTCAAGTGATAGACCGACTGCTTTATGAAAATATGATTCATACAACCTAAGGTTACCACATCTTTGAAAATTCACATAGCAAAAACAGCTATAAAAAACTTGTATGCCGTGAATAAAGAAATTTCCAAAGCATTAAGTATACACCATGCACACACTGTTTTAACAAATGTGCTTAAGTCCTTAAAAGACGCACAGCTTTACCATACTTGGAAACATAAGATATATGTGGTATAAAATCCGAGTAAATAAAACTCATAAAGAATTTACCAACCGCATGAAAAATGACCAAAATATATAATCAGCCTAGGCCACAATATTGATCAATAAAAGTGCACACTTACGTGGCGAAAAGCAACGATATTATATCTAAACCCAAACAGTGCCTTGACTTGTACATATATAAAAAGTCAGCGGGGCAGCTATATAAAGCTTCACTGTTTATCACCTTTTAAAGTGCATTGTACCATTTCCTAAGAAGTTGAGTAACAGCGATATAAAAGGATTTTAAGGTATTGGGCACTCGATCACGCGCACTTTTGCCTAAGCAAAAAATGCCTAAGTCCCTAAAAGAACGTGACTGGCCACACCTGAAATACGGGCTGCAGACATATTAGGCCTAGACTAAAAAATATGCCTTCGATATCCTCAAAAGAATAATGCATATAACATGCCTCTTGACATGCTCTCGAGTGATAATTCTTCCCGGTAATGTAGACCAAGTATATATCATGTGAATGGCTTCTCATCCGAGTATTTACCCCTCATGGGATGTACCATAGTAGATGTGATAATTGAATCCTAACTGGCACAAGTACTCGGCTGATGGTCCTTGTGGGAAATAATAATTGATCCAGACCTTGAGCATAGGGGAGAAACTCATGACCATGAATATGTATCCGGAACAAATCCAAATTGAAGGTATGATCCTTATGCTTGAGCTGATAAGCCCCTGAGCGTATAGCTTATCCTTCGGTTGTAGTCGAAATCATCTATTGGTAGTAGTTGATACAGTCGGCATGGAAGCGAGATGACCAATGTGTAGAATGATATCGCCCATCAGAAGTGATGAAGATGTCAGTAGTGGAGACGAAGTTGCCCATCAGCAGCGATAATGAAATCCATCGATCATGAAGATGAAGAAACCGGTCGACGACAACTGATGTGACCAATGGTCATGATAACTGGTGATAGCAGCAATAGTCGTATACGAAGAAACCAGTCGGTAATGCCAAACATAATTGGTAGTGAAGATGAAATTGCTCATCCATGGCAATAGAGCAGGTGCGACCGAAGAGGCATAGCATGATGAAGTTGGTGATGTCGGTGTTCCAGTCGATCGCGGTGTAACAACTGAGATAATGACGAGGTCACCCATCAGCGGCGCCGTAGTAAGCCAACCGTGAAGGCAAAATAACAAGTTGGCGATGGCAGAGGCAACCGAAGGCGAAGACATAGTCATCCATTAGAGACCGCGAAAACATCAGGGCCGACGAAGTAGAGGCGATGCCAAGGAGGCACAGCAAGAAGTTGACGAAAATGACCCATTCGGATATTCAGTGTTGACTAAGCATGGACCCTTGAAGCAAACAACTTGGTTAACGACAATTGACCGGAGATCACGAATATATTGATGGAGAAGGTGCTGGTGATGACTGTAATAATAATAATACATCAAATTGTTGAGAATATGTCGAAGGTCGAGTAGTTTCCTTGACGCTAACGCTTGCATGACGAATATTGATGCAATTCCCGTTGATTTATGATGGTGGCAGTAGAACTTGGTCTTGTAGCTGTGGCATATGCTTTTACTTGGAGGAAAGCAAATGTTGTTGTCCAACTCACTGAATCTGAGTTGATTGGTTGATAACTCCAAACTCCCGGACATGTAGATTAAATCTTGAACTTGATACTTGAGATATTTGGAAATAAATTGTGGTAGCATCCAGAAACCAAAATTGTCGGTGAAATAATTGGAGTTGCTTGACATAATGTCCGTCGAATTCTGAGTCTTGTATTTGTGTAGCCCCCGACTCTTTGGTTAGTTGGGAAACAACTGAACATAGAGTCGAGAACTGTAGATTTCTTGTCATCAAGGAACCATCACTTGAGTGAAGATATGCATTGAGGATGTCCGAGTAGAAATTTTGAAGATTGAAACGCCACTTGCGGTAGTAGATTAGCACGGCGTCGTATTTAATGGTGCATGTCGATATGTCAAAGCTCTTGGAGATGTCGTGATTAATGAAGTAACGAAGCTTCTGAAGTAGTGGCAATAGAGTTTATCGGTGTCGAAGACAATGAAGATGAAGTTGCCCCACAACGGTAATAGAGTTGCACTACCGTGACGACGTGGACATGAGTCGGCGGCAACAAAAGTAAACCAATGGCAAAGACGCGTAGTCGTGGAGATAAAAACATCAGTCGGCAGCGACGAAGGCAAGTCGGCGGTGAAGACGTAGACACCCAGTGACAGTGGTGTGACCAACTAACCATGTAGGCGGAGATACAAGTCGGCGGCGGCGAAGGCAAGCCGGCGGTGAAGACGTAGACGCCCAACAACGGTGGTGTAACCAACCAACCGCGTAGGCGAAGGCACTAGTCGGCGGTGACGAAGGCGAGCCGTTGGTGAAGACATAGATGCCCAACAATGGTGGTGTGACCAACCTACCGTGTAGGCGGAAACCAATCGGCGACAATAACGATGGCCGGCGGTGAAGATGTAGACGCCCAACGACGATGGTCTGACCAACCAACCGTGTAGGTGGAGACACCAGTTGGCCACGATGAAGGCAGACCGGTGGTGAAGACGTAGATGCCCAACTACGGTGGTGTAACCAACCAACCGCGTAGGCGAAGGCACAAGTCGGCGACGGTGAAGGCGAGCCGATGGTGAAGACATAGATGCCCAAAACGGTAGTGTGACCAACCTACCGTGTAGGTGGAAACCAGTCGGCGATGATGACGATGGCTGGCAGTGAAGAAGTAGACGCCTAAACACGGTGGTGTAACCAACCAACCGTGTAGGCGAAGGCACCAGTCGGCAGTGGCGAAGGCGAGCCGATGGTGAAGACATAGATGCCCAAGAACGGTGGTGTGACCAACCTACCGTGTAGGCAGAAACCAGTCGGCGACGATGACGATGGCCGCCATGAAGACATAGACGCCCAACAACGGTGGTGTAACCAACCAACCGTGTAGGCGAAGGCACCAGTCGGCGGCACTGAAAGCGAGCCGATGGTGAAGACATAGATGCCCAACAACGGTGGTGTGACCAACCAACCGTGTAGACGGAGAAACCAGTCGGCGACGACGGCGATAGCCGGTGGTGAAGACGTAGACGCCCAACAACGGTAGTGTGACCAACCAACTGTGTAGGCAGAGAAACTAGTTGGCGACGATGATGATAGCCGGTGGTGAAGACGTAGACGCCCAACAACGGTGGTGTGACCAACCAACCATGTAGGCGGAGAAACCAGTCGGTGACGATGACGATGGCCGGCGGTGAAGATGTATACGCCCAACAACGGTGGTGTGACCAACCAACCGTGTAGGCGGAGAAACCAGCCGGCGACGATGACGATAGCCGGTGGTGAAGACGTAGATGCCCAACAATGGTGGTGTGACCAACCAACCATGTAGGCGGAGAAACCAGTCGGCGACGATGACGATGGCCGGTGGTGATGTTATAACTGATCCATTCCCGAAGCGTAGGAGATAAGCTTAAAGCCATGAATCCCCACTATGCATATCTGGATTTGGATTCTGCAGTACAAACATGTATGATGAGTAGCATCTGATGCAAATAGAATACTTGAGGAAAATTCAAGCATTTTAAGATATTTATAAATATGTATATCTCCTCTTGTCTATTTTGATTTCCCCGAGTAGATGACTCATCACATTTAAACACTCTGCCTGACTAGTCATTGACATGAGTTCATCATTAATGGAACAAAGTTTCATGAATTAGAGTTTACTACTCGGGTACTTTTACAATTGTTAAGAGCAGAAAGCAAATTATATTATCTCTATGCTTTTGATTTCTTCCGAGTAATACTTACCACCTTGCGTTATATACTCCATCCAACGAGCCCCCAAGTGCTAGGAATCGGCCCAAAGGCAACTATCCATCGACAAACCAAACGGGAAGCATAGGGAAATAGAGCTCTGTAACTCGATCGGTACTTTTTTACTCGGATTATCTCGCAAGCAATCAAGATAAACATGATGAAAATTTTTGAAAAAACATGGTATAACATCTGTAGCCCCCGACTCACTACTCAATGGAGAACCAATTAATGTAGTAAGGTGAAGGAAAAGAAAAATAATATATAAAGAATAAAATAATGATGACTTAGGTTTTTGGTATTCCCCTCGGTGATGGCAGAAGTGGCCGATGTGGGGAGAAGGTCATCCATCAATGGCAATGAAAACACCAGCCATGGAAGTAGCTGAGGTGACTGGCGATGAAAACAAAAATGCCCATCAACGGCGGCGGAGTCCGCTAACCGTATAGGCGGAAACACTAGTCGGTGACGATGAAGGCGATCAACGGTGAAAGCGAAGACGTCCATCAACGGTGGCGGAGTCCACCAACCGTAAAGGCGATGATACCAGTCGGCGGCGATGATGGCGGTCGGCGGTCAAAACGTAGATGCCCAACAACGATGGTGTGACTAACCAACCGTATAGACGAGGACATCAGTCGGCGACGATGAAGACGAGCCGGTGATAAAGATGTAGACGCCCAGCAACGGTGGTGTGACCAACCAACCGTGTAGACAAGGAGACCAGTCGGCAGCGACGAAGATGAACCGATGGTGAAGACGTTGACGCCCAACAATGGTGGTGTGACCAACCAACCGTGTAGGCAAGGACACCAGTCGGCAGCGACGAAGATGAACCGGTGGTGAAGATGTAAATGCCCAGCAACGGTGGTGTGACCAACCAACCGTGTAGGTGGAGACACCAGTCGGCGGCGACGCGGGCAACCGATGTACGTGCATACAAAATAACAGATCAAATAATAATTAGAGATCTGTGAATAAGATGACTAGAAGGATCAATATTAATATAGTTTATGTAAGGAAATTAAGACGATAGACCTGGTAAAGGTTTGTGATACAGAAGCTCTTGATTTAAGGCCTAACGGCCGGAATTTCGGCGGTAGATATAAATCGACTTGGAATAGCCGCACCGGAACCTTGATAACCTGATGCGAGGCTGTGTGGCTTGCATGGTGTCAGCTTTGCATGCATTGACCTGGTCATCCTTTTGATTGTGTACGTGTCTTGTACGGATGTAGCAAGAACCAAGGCTATAAAGAAGAAAACATGTTTGGCTAGATTGAGATAGGACCGATCAAAGCTTGCATGGCCAACTTCGACATAAAGTCTCTCCGGATCCGGTGTATGTTGTTTAATCGGATTCGTATATCTCCATGGCTGATTTTTGGTGGCAGCGATGAAGTCCAATCTATTGTAGAAAATATCTTGGGGATGACGGAGGTGATGCTGTTGGCAGTCATAGTAGATTGGATCCAAAACTCGCTGTGGTAGGGTGGTTGTTATCTTCTGATTGAATCTCCTTCGACTGATTTGAAATCAAGTCAGAGAGAGAGAGCTTGTTGAAGTTGTCGGCGACAAGGAAGTCAAAGCTGGTGAAGCGAAGACGAAAACCGGCGGCTCATGAAGTTGATTCCATCGTACTGTCGATAGAAACTCGATAACCCCTACCTGGCGCGCCAACTGTCGAAACTAGATTTCGGCAATATGAAAAGGGGTAGCGCACGAGACCTAAAAATAGATGGATACGGAGACAAGGATTTAGACAGGTTCAGACTCTCTCAATGAGATGTAATACCATAGTATTGTTTAGGGATTGTATCCACCGAGTTGTGTATTGATCTGATAATTTAGTTGTGCTCATACCCCCTAGAGAGCCTCCTACCCACCTTATATAGGATGGGGGGCAGGATTACAAGATAGAAACCTTAACCAATACGGTATCGGTTTCCTAATACTACTTTACAATATTGTCAAACCAAGACTTTAGACCGTTCCGTAATACATAAGGAAACGTACTACCCAAGTCATGATCCGTTACATATTTATAGATATAAGCTTACCCCTATAACTAATCGGATAACCATGTTGTGTGGGTATGGGTGCCCATAATCTCCACAGGCCGCTACGCTGCTGTATCTCGCCGGTCGCGGTGAAGTGCTACTGCTCTGCCGCCGCAAGTCTGCCGTTCCACTGCCATGTCATCTTGCTATCCTATGCTGCCTCACTCTTTTGCTCTGAACAAGAAGGAATCGCTGGTGATCTGTCTCCGGCGATGAGGTAGTGAGAAGGTAAAGCTCGATCGTCTCCGCAAAATTTCATATAAATCAAGAAGTTTAATCTACCTCTCTCTCGTTCTTGCTTCTCTCGGTCTCCATCTTTTGCCACAAATCAAGAGCATGTCTGGTCTGTTGATACAAACCATACTGGGATGTATGAAGACCCTAATTTCTTGGCTTTGTCTATTGATACAATCCCAAAGTGGGATGAGCCTTGCTCTTCGACTCAGTATGTAGATATGAGATCAAGAACAAGTGCTAAAATCATATAAAATAAGATAAAATACACGTTCGCTACAGAATACCTGCCACGAGTTGCGACGGTGAAAAAAAATGCTAAATCATGCAACCAAAGTATGTATTCCGCGCATGGGTTCAATCATCATGAATACCTGCCATGAGTCACGGCAAGAGCAATGCATAAATCATCTACTTCGGTTGTGTTTCACTATGTTGCATCGTAACAGTGGTAATATAAGTATGGTGATAAATAAAAACAATCAAATAGCCCTATATGTATTTTGCTAAATAACATAGTACTGTGCCTAGACATGCACATTCCATTGCGGGGAATGAAATAGCGTGCACTAGAAATGTGCCATGCATATGTATACATCCATATATTTTGTCATGAGTCTTTCCAGCAGCGAATTAATTCATGTATGCATATCCAAGCAGCAGTGTCGTGATAATCAACCATAGATCAATCAAACATCCACTCGGTTATGCTTCATGGTACAGTGCCATGTTAGTAGTGATATCGGTGTGATGGAAATTAAAATAAGCGATGGAAATTTGCAACATGTGTATCCCATACCACGTCAATAGTACTGATGTAAAAAAATATAGCGTCATAATGCTAAAAAGGAAAGCCATATACAAATCTGCTAAAAAAATCAGTGATGTCAAAGACCAACAGATTAATGGGCATCTAATATACATTGGCGCCCAAAATAAAATAAAAATATGGATAAAATTCAACGAATTATTCTATGGAATAAAAATGAAAGCCTATGGAAGATTCTACGCCTGTGACATCAGGAGCCTTTAGGATATATTTTCCTTTTTAAGATTTATAGCGGTCATGTAATTTTCTTTTATGTAATTTTCTTTTCTTTTGTTTATGCTGGAATCCCTAATCAGGGGTTTTCTCTATGGAGGAAATGTAATTACAGAATTTCTATGTAAAAAAAATGTATGAATTCTGGAAGTAATGAACTCACAATTTCTGATGTTTATTTATTTTTTTGCATTGAAATTAAATTGTCTCTAATGATTTGCGGATAACGGACCTACTACTACCATGACTATCCCGATTTTCCCATCATCACATTTTGACTCACCTAGTGGGTCCTACTTCTCCCCTCATCTATTAGTTCCAACATATAGACCGCAAATATGCACAAAAAAAAGGGCACATATCCTTTGTAGAAAAATTCATGTGTTCATGTGCTTCATCCAAAGAGCTCTAGAAAATTCATATATTAATGATCTGGTTTTGGAGAACCAAATGAAACATCTGTTCATGTATGTGGCTGAGAAAGCTAATATATGGTTTTTTTTATTATGCAAGGATGTCTAAACAAGTTTAACCATTCATCACGTTGCGCTTTGGCTCGATGTGGGTGGACGTTCCCATAGGACCATTCCAGGTTGCCAACAGTGGCAGCTCCCTTCAAACCACTGCTGCATCGCCAACTCTGGCGGACTATGACCAAGAAGTAAACTCTGTGCCACAGGGTGGGTTCATCCCCGTTCTGTCCAAATCTACCAAGAGAAGGAGAAGGGCAGCAGCTAAGGAAAGATAGGCCGACTCACAAGAGCACATCATCAAAATGCGGGAGGCCGCTTCCGACTACTCGATGCCTCCTGGGTTTACCAGGGATGCACCAGCAATGACCACGATGGCACCTATGAAGACCAGGAGCTACGAAGCATATCCAAGGTTCCGTCGCACAATACTTAGCGAGTGGCATGTTCGTGAGATACGAACGGGTCAATTCAAGGCGGTGCCCCATCGCCAAGCGGCCCCTGTGCAAAAGCGGGTTGCTTCTCCTACAACAAAGAAGAGTGCACTGGGGGCCACTGCATCCCCAGTTTATGAGGCGGGATCTTCATCGACTCTAGTGGTAGTGCCACTCACATTGCCCGTGAGATACTAGGGGTAGTATCTTCTAAGAATTTCCTAAGCATATTAGGGGTTGTGCCTTCAAAGTCCATAGTGGTTGCACTATCATTCACGACAACGGGTGGTGCACTGAACCGCGCTCACCGCCTGCACCCACTTGATAAAGGGAAGGCTGTGATGGTGAACGAAATACAATATGAGCTGCCCTCAAACAAGACGAAAAGTGTAGTAGTGCCCCTGCACCACAAGAAAGCTCATCACCGTTGTCAAGCATGCTTCAAGCCGATGTGCTAGAGTTCATCCCATCGTTGGTCAAAAAATCAAGTGCATCGTGGCACAGGGCAAAGAAGAACCGTACGCTCCAATGGGAGGGAGTGTATCTTTCACTCGGTGACATCAGGATGGGTCGTGTCGATCCAACCATGGCACCCTCTGACACTGTATCAATTGTTAGACATATTCAATATCCTTCCATGCAAGGATCATTTTCGCGATCAAAGAACCAATGTCGGCGACGCAATGCTCGTCGCACTTGGGTTGACTTCCCGGTTGGGATTGAAGCCCGGAGACAAGCCATCAATGTGAGAAAGTCTACAATGACATGATGGACAAAAGGACAAGAGATAGTCGTAGAGGCCAAGCTGAAGGATTTGAAGATTGGGCTACATTCATTGAAGCAACCATCCTTCATACCATGAAGGAAATGTTGCCAGGCGTTTCCACGTCCAACAATGGCATGGGTGGCGCCATATGAGGCATGCCAAGGCACTGGCTAGCTGGCCAGAATATCAAGAACTTGTTGATCAAGAGCCATGGTGACACACTTACGTCAAGCATGCTAAGCTCGTGCGTGCTAAGCGAGGAGAATTGCTGCACGAGCAAACTCCACGTGCAGTAGGATACAGGGGGCATCTATGTCCTTATCAAGCCATGGTCAGCGAGTGCACAATGCGGGGTTGACATCACGCACACCGAAGAAAACAACAACAGCAACATTATTGTCTCCGTGGCCAGTCCAGAAGAAAGCCTCAAGTGGCACCTTTGAAGTTATTTCTTCCATGCCGGTGGGGTTCACAGAAACGATGGATAGCACTAGCGACACATCATCTACTTCTGTGCACTTCAAAAGAAAAAAGCCCGCAAAATTGTTGTACCGAGTCACCGCCCTATAACTTGTAGTGTTTCGAGTTCTGATAGCGAAGAGCATGTTAGTTTGAGTTATTCAAGCTGTGATAAACCATCGCATGGCACTTCTGCATCCTCCGAAAATGAAATTTCTAAATCAATTCCTTGTGAACCTCCTCAAATTCAGGTGGTGATAGCCCTCGAGATCACTTAAGTCCTCCCTGTTTTTGTGCGTAGTAGAGCGAATTCTGGTAGCAGCGAGCAAGCCAGCGTCTGAAGTATAGCAATAGAATTAAATTAAGCTTTCTAAAAGACCCTATGCTTCACTAGAAAATCCTCTCTACCCTTTGCCTACATTAACTTGTGCCCTTGGATGAACCTGTTGAAGAGTTGAACACCTTCATTCCCTGTGATTCGATACTTTGGAATACTTCCGGGTGAAGTGCTAAAGCGGTATATCCGTGTGCTTACGGATTTTATCTGTGAACAATAAGAAATACCAACCCACGCTCTACTCCGTACCTGGACAGGGAGGACTACGGTGATCTCGAGTGCTATCACCACCTCTACACCAACCTCTAACATACTGTGGGATACGCAGCAAACACTGGTAATTAACTACCTAGACATCACGTCTATGGAATTAATTACTACTATAGTGTTTATAACTCACCAAAGCAACACTATCTCTTAATGAGAAATAGGGAAAAGTGATCCAACAAGCTAAATAGGAACTAACTTAGAAGTATACCACACAAGATAAATCTCAATTACTTAAATGGAATAAAGTAAATTAGAGCAAAGTAATTGTTAAGGTACAAAAGAAATAGAGAGATACTAACAACTTCGGAACTCCAACTCTTTCTTCCTCACTCTCTCTCTTACTCTAAGTATACATAAAAGAATACAAAGAGACTCTTATAATTCAGCTCAAGTCTTGGTATGTTGTGAATGAGGGAGGAGGCCTCCATGGGATCCTAAGGGCATCTTCCCTCTACTCTTGCCAAGTGTTCCTCCTGGAGTCGGTAATTGCACGAGAACCAGTTGGTAAATATGCGCACGTGAAAGATGTGGCCGAGTGGAGCCCTTCCTGGTCGGCCAACCCTAGGGGTCGGCCGACCCCTGGGTGGCCCATCCGGCCCACCGGCCTTTTCATAGGTTTTGGCAGTGACTTCATTTTGGTTCTTCGGGAGTTGGCCCATTTTGATGTGGATTCTTCTGTTTTGTGGGCCCATAACCTCATATGCATGGATAAGAGTCTATTCGTTCCCCTCTTTAATGTATATTTCCTCTCACCTTCGGTAGTTTGTCACCTACATCTAAATATAGACCAACACTTGTGGAATCTGTTAGAAATAAACCCTACCACTATGTTTGATGTTTTCTATTTTCAGATTTATGCAGGTATTGACGGTGTAAATTTGGTATTTAATAGCCATCAATAGTGTGGTAGTCGGTACGCCTTGAGCCTGACGCGCTAAACCTTGAGCACCAAGACCCCCTACCTGGCATGCTACTGTCGACGGTGGATACCGGCGACCCGTATTTTGAGGGTATTGGGGTACGTTGGTACGAGAATCTACATGAAACAACATCAAGCACACAGTAGACAAGATTATACTGGTTCAGGCCCCTCATAAGGCAATAGCCCTAATTTAGTTTATATGAGATTATGATTAAACCACAGAGAGTATGATAGAATACAACGGAACTAACAGGTTACCAACAAAATCCCTGACAAGATGAACTCGGCGAGATCAAGCTGCGGTAAGCTTCGAGTCCTTTGGATTACGACCACCGTGGATATGATTATGCTATGATTCGATCCCACAACTCCCCCAGGGCCTTGTATATATAGTGTAAATACCTGAGCCTCCAAGTGGGATTCGGGAAAGTTTTGCCCGCGTACTAGATCATAGAACCCCTATCTTCTCCGGGTAGGACTCCTTATACGACTAACCAAATTCCATAGATCTTACGGAACCTTCCGTATACTTGAGGTATCCGTATCCATATACTTCATAACCCCAAGGATAGGAGGTATGGCTCCATAACCCCGAAAGGTAGCAGTTCAACAACAGGGCTATATATCAAGAATGATAGGAATATTAACTATTAAAATAAACAACAGTGAGCGTCATATAATTTATAAAAGCGATGCATATAGAAGTAGAACAACATAGTTTTTGCAAAAATGGGACTCAATATGTTCAAGGAAAATGGAATGACTTGCCTTGCTCGCAGTGGTCTTTTGACGACTTTATCTGCACTTCCGGAACATCTGAAATGACGACAACTAAACGAATAGTAAAACAAGGCTACAACTCTAAGAATGAAACGATAATAATACATAAAAACAACAAACATGGGTTCTTTAAGTTATAACAGAAAAGAAACAATTTAATCGGGTCAATTAAGAGCTTGTATGGTGAGAAACGACCATCCAAATTTCAGGTGCAATTAAAGTGGATATTTCCAATTTTTTTAATTATTTTTATACTGTTAAATTATGTGTAATATACTATCACTCGAGGAAAGAAAGGATCGGGTGACTGACAGCCGGGACTACCACACGAGCTACACACGTGGGCAATCCACACGACGACCACCCCGGGAGGATGAGGATAGGGCACCGAGGGGAGGGTTCTCACCACAGGAAGGACACAGCGAGGAAACAATGGTGACGACCGATGACGACCTTGGCACGGCGACGATGAACGGAGGAGGGCAATGAACAGGCCGATGATGAGGTGATGGCTCCGGCAATCTTCAGGCTTGGGAAAGAGGCGGAGGACGACAGACTTGGCACTGCGGATTTGACGATGATGACGATGGAAGCACTTCGTCTTGATGGGAACGACGACTGGAGGAAGGTGACGACGTCGGGGTGGTGTTCCGGGGATCTTCTCTTGAAGAGAAGGTGCAACCGAGGAAGATAGCAATGAGGTGAGGCCAACGGCTGCGATAGTGCCGAGCCGGCGCTCCGACGAGGAGGGAGGGGCTGCCGGAGGAAGAAGACAACGGAGTCTTCATTGTTCACCGGCGAAGACGGGTTTCCGGCGGTCTCGAGGAGAAACGGAGATGGGGCCGGGGAAGAGGAGGTGGCAGCGACGCTGGTGGAGGCAGGGGCGCGCTCCGGCGACGCTTGAGTTGATGCTGATGGCCGGCTGGAGCAGGACAATGGCAGTGGCGCCACTTGTTGCCGATGAGGATGCACTTGCAGTAGCCTTTTGGCGAAAGGGAGATGAGGCCAGGGAAGAGGTGTTGATGCAGAAAACACACACTGGCCTGGGAGATCCGCTTAACTCCAGTGCAGGTCCAAAATTTGCTTTCGGGTTCAAGGGTGTGCTAGTTGATTTGATCCTGCAATCAACAAGATGAAACATGCAAGTTCTATTCGTAAACGATAATCGATCGGCCAGGAAGCCGATGTCATATCGTGATGTAACCTAGCCGATGCAGTAAATTGTGAATCGGCTATAAGGCATATTCGTTGATGAATCAACCCTAAACTTGGTATATTGGCTGTAAATATCAGTATTATATAATCTATAATCAATATTACTTTAGAAGTTAGCAATTGGAATTGATCGAACTTAACCGAGATAGTATAAATTGGCTATGTCTAAATAACATAAAACAATGATTATATGCACTCATATCATAGCCGATGTCCAGATTTAAGTGTGTATCGACTATAGCTCCGATACGACCTTATACAAGGATATTCTCTTGCAACAAGTATATCAAACTATCGCAATCAAATTAACAATAAGTCCAATATATTTATATTAGATTAGATCCTGATATAAGGGGCCGATACATCATATTAAACAAAGCATGAAACAATGTAAAACAACTATACCGGGTAAGATCGGCTGAAACCCTGATACTATCCTTATTAACAACCATAAAGCAGACTAGAGATCATGATTTTAAACACGACTTAATAGATCAAACTCAACTGATGCAACATTAAGTATGAAAAGAAGCATAATATCTAGATAATCAAGCTGGTGGTTGCCTTTTCAGGATGGTGGATATATTATATAATTTAAACCAATAAGTCGATCTAGCCGTTATCGATAAAACCCTAGATGGACATCGGCCGATGCAGATAGAAAGCATTATCAATCTAGATTATATAATATATATGATAACTCAGAGATTTACAAGATAGAATTAGAGTGTCATGAAGATGTAAGCACTAATTCCGATAATGAAAACTGCCATAACAAGTTTTACCTCTTTGCCGAACATCGAAACCGTTGCAGCTCGACTCGAAAGCAAGAACTCGTCGAAAGTAAAAAGTAAAAAGTAAAAAGGTTGGTGATGCGCCGACATTGATTGAACTGGTGTTGTTATTATTCACAAGATCTCGGGCTCATATTTTACCCAAACGTACAAACTTGTCCGTTATGGACATGACTCATATTGTCCTAATACAACTCCAACTAGCAAACACGTCCCTGAGGCGGACTCTTAACGAAAATATCTATACGGTAATTACACAAAATCCTAATTAATATATACAATTGTGTAGACCCCTGATTTTGGAAATCGGAAATCTTATGTGTTTATCCGTACCAATCCCTGGATCAGTAGTTGGTATACACATACATAGCCGAATCACAACATATCACGAATGAATTCAGGCTAAAGGGGTTAAATGCTTACATTAGGGCCAGGCAGGCCCGCAACTATCAGAGAACAATAGCGGAAGACGAAACAATACGAGGGCCCGGTTGACATGCCACAAGCAGTCGACTGGGGTACGAGGCCTAGAGCGGGACCGCACTTCGATCATCCTGTTAAGTACGCAAGCGTACCAACAAGGGCTTCTCTTCAGGCACTCTGCTAAAAGATATATATAGAGCAACAATGAGTACAAAAGTACTCAACAAGCCACCACACAAGAATGCATATGATAGAAGGTATTTCAAGGAATGGCTTCCGGTTCTTTTTGCGTAAAGCAAGTTTTGTAAATCCTTTCACAAGCCTAAGACCTAGCATAGACTGATCAAGTTTTAATACCATAGTTCATTAATCAACGACGGTTCTGTCCACTATCCATTGTCATCCAAGGATAGCTCCCCGCCATTGAGTCATCATGGTTTTCTGGGGTCTACCCCTTCCCGCTTCTCGAGAAGTTGAACCACCAGCACTTAAAAGTCATCATGCATACCCATCCCAATCAGTTTAAGAATTTAGAGTCTAGCCAAGTGTAATACATGTCCCGGTGCTCAATAACCGCGAGCACGGCTATTCAAATAGATTTGGTTACTCACACTGCAGTGCATGTACACTTTCCCCACACTCCGTGACTTGCCCAACAAATGAGCCGAAGTCCCAACGAATGAGACGCGTCACGGCAAAGCCTTTCAATAACCTCACATTGGCAGTACCCGCTCCATGAACTTACATCCTCATGCACTCTAGGCGTACACGGTTTCTAGCAGTGAGAGGAGTTCTGGCGCTCCCGGGAAGGGAAAACTCACACATGCATTAAATTATAATAAAGTTTAGGTTTACACGTGGCGGTCCTACCGGTGGCTACTCCACCGTAGGCCCCGCCCCTCATACACATCAAGAAAACCACTATGCAGGGATACTGCCTCCGCTCGGCTATTTACTCCGCTAGGTCTATACCCATATGAGAAGTACGGTTGTACGAGGGTCGTTTCATGCTTAACTTCATGGCTCGGTCCTTAATTGACCGGGGACGGTGCTAGCCTTTTCCAGATACCACCCAAATCCACCATCCGCCCCAGTCGAAAACAGTTGCTTAATTTTATTTCTCCTTTCATCACTCATGTCATCAATATCATGGCAATGTGGCACTCATGTCTCCACATGCCGCATCTCAATTACCTTCCCAAGGTAATTGCCCAATCATATAACATTTTGATAAATATGAGTATGCATAATTCTAGGATAGCATCACTAAGCATTTGTCATAATTGACTAGGGACTCATACGTAACATGGTTACAAGGGGATATGAGATAAACAATATTCAAGGCATGGCATAACAACAAGTAGGATGTTCATCATTGCATGCATCTTCATTTGTAAACAAAATAATTTCGCAATTGGGACCAACATGTTCAAGGAATAGTGATGACTTGCCTGCTCAGGATAGTCCTTACTCTATAATCTTGATCAACCTTCACCTCCTGGAAGCTGCACACGTCGCCTCATGACTAATCGATACACCAATACTATAATTTGCAAGAGAAACCAACATTCAACCAACAATCAAACATGCGCAAACAAATATAAATGTCGGAGTCATACCTAGGGTTGCTCATGCTACTCGTGCTTCTATCTACATACAACGATCATACACTAAAGAAGGTTTTATTCTATCTAATTAAAATTTGTGGTACGGTTCTGTGGTTGGATAGACTTAGGATTAACCAGATAATAACAGCGAATCATCTATATTATTATTTTATTAGATGAGTCATTATTTTAATTATGGACATATTTTACTTGCCATAATAAAAAGGTCAATAATATCATAGTTACAGATTATCTTCATGCATAGCTTTACAATAAATAATTCTAAGTCAGAGTCGATCTACCATTATATTGATCTACCATTATATGAGGTCAAGATTTATAATTAGTATTTTCTCTATCTTAGATATTTTATCGTATAATTTATAGTTTAATAGGTGCAACCATAAGTGACCGTGTTACTGTATGTGTAAACGGATGTACCGTACATGCGAGTCAAGGATGTATTAATATTGGATTATTTTCTAAACACTTGCCACTTATTAGAAGCTGTACAGTATATGTGTGCAAGAGTATCCATGGGTTCGATTGCCTATTGTCCATGAGCTTTTCAATACAATTTATACCGCATATGCAATTAAGATGGCTCTGTTTGGTTAATTAATGGATGACAACCAAATTATATATACACTACCCCATACAATATGATATTTATTAATTTCGTATAGGCGATTTAATCACATTACGCTGTTATTATTTCTCGTAAATAAGCTATGAATTGACCTAAGCGTACACATATTTTATCTACAAAATTACAAGGCTAAACTTATTTAAATAACCTATAGGTCATGGGTTTAATCATATATATATATGGTTAGCGAAAATAAATGGCGCTGGTATTTTCCTACAGGCTCTGGCAAGTTTTTAAGATAATACTTCCAATTAGTTAACATGATTTTCATAGTGAATAAACGTGTTAGAGACAAATGTTATTATATCTACCTTACAGAACAATATCACTTTTATTTATTAGCACATTTTTAAGTTAGTTATTTATCTAGTCATTTGATATTAATTATTTTATAGATACAAAAATATTTTATTAAATAGTGAATTATATATTTATTGGAAAGTCCATGAATTTAGATGAATTTAGGTTCAAGTTTTACTCAAATCGGATCTAATATGAATAAGTTTTGCTTGTTCGAACATTTAAACTTGAATTAAATCAACAATAGTGAAATAGCACTGTGCACTAGAGGTGGGACCCACCTGTCACATCTCTCTCCTCTATTTCTTTTCCTTTCTCCTCTTTTTTTTTCCTTCTTCATCTTCCTCCTGCTTCTCCTTCTCTCTCTTCCTCTCTGCTTTCTTCTTTCCTGCTCTCTCGGCTCGCCTCTCTACTCGCGCGGCTGAGCGGCAGCGGAGGGCGGCGGCGCTGCGGCGGGCAGGCGACGCGGCGACCAAGCGGCGGCGGCCAGCGGCGAGGTGGGCGCACGGCGGCAGACGTTGAGGCACGGCGCGCGGTGCCGAAGGGAAGAAAGAGGGGAAGTGCGGGGAGAGGAAGGGGGGCTTAGGGCGGTGTGGGGAGCAAAGGGGAGGGTTCGGCAGCTCTTACAGGGGCGGGGAAGGGCACAGAGGCCGGCGCGGGGCGGGTGGATGGAGGGGATGCGCGCGGCGCGTGGGGCTTGAGGGCGATGGGCAATGGCGACCGGGGCGCAGCGCGCGGCAGAGGACGGCAGCGGCGCGGCACGGGGCGCGAGGGCGCGCAGGGCGTGTGGCGCGCCAGAGGGTGGCAGCGGCGCGGTGCGGCTGACGGCGTCGTGCGGGCGGCGCCCTGGCGTGATGGCGACGGCGCGTGGCACGGCTGTCAGGCGCGCGGCGTGCCCGGGGCTCGGCGCAGCGCGCGCGGGCAGTGGCGATGGCGACGGCGTGCAGCGGGCGCTGGGCTCGGCGCGGCGCACGGGAGCGGACAGGCTAGGGAACCAGATCGAGCACTTGTAGAGTAATGAACAGTGATGAAAAAAGAAAGAAAGAAAGAAAGGGAAGGGAAGGAATAGGGGGAAAACGGAGGGCTAAACTGCAAATAGCTAAAATTTGAATTGTATTTGAAATATAGTCCCACACCTTTAGATTTTGAGATTCCAAATATCTTATTTGGATATTTATTTATTCCTCCAACGAATGAGTTTGCATTACATTGGATTATTCAAAAATTAACGTAAATAATTGGGAGGCCTTGACATCTCCTAAAAATTGATTTAAATATTCCAATGAGACCGCTATTAATATTGTGACACATTGGTTCAATTTATTTACATATTAGTTTATTTTATATAGAGGGGCTTTAACCTATTTGGTTTTTATTTCATGAAGACATCCCGAGACTCGGTATAATATTGATCCCAGTATTGAATCAAATACCCCCATGAGCCTATCTTACATATAGAGGACAATTTTAGTTATATGACCAATTATTTTATATGAGTGAATTTTATGCAACGGGAGACTTGATAAGTTGTTTTAAATATTAATTTAAATATTCCAATGAAACACTCATATATAATAGGGTCATTGTAGTGGTGACCATTATTTCATGTGTTCTTATATTCTATGACACTCATCACATGGTTAAAGTATTTATTATTTGATTTGTACTTTATATCACAGAGGTTAATAATTATATTGCACTTTATTTGGCTTGCTTTCTTGTGCAAAAATATTTGTAGGGTTAATAGTAAATTATGTATTCTGGTAGATTATATTTATTACTCAAATATAGATCTTTACCTTACTTTCATTGTGACCATTTATGGTTTTGGCAAGCAATAGCACTCATAAAAACCAGCATAATGCAAAAGTTTTAAAAAGTTCGAAATTTTAGTGATTTTTATTGCCGGGAATTTTCAGGGTGTTACAAACTGCCAATCTTGGACCTCATCCTTGCCCGGCAACATTATTGCAATCCTTCTTTCCAACCCAACATTGATGATGCAACCAATATCAGCTGTATCGGCTATCCATACTAAACTCGGTATCGACCGATACGATCCTCCAACCGATGCGCACTCTGTTTCCGAGAATCCCGCATATCTTGAAATCCACTTTGAATTGGATCCCTTTTTCGATTCATATGCTCGCCAAATTTCATCGTCAACAAGAGGATGTTGCTGCGATGCCAAGCGAGGTGGTGGCATGGTTCCGTGCTGCTCTGGTCAACGCGGAGGGGCGACTGGAATTCACTGGCGTAGTGCAGAGAGGAGGTAACGTGGGGGCAAGAGACCTTGACCCAAGGAAGCACGAAGGATGAGGAGGGTCCAGGGTTCCTTTTATAGCAACTTGGGTAGGACGAACAACGCCGGAGAAGGAGAATGACACCGGAAACGGTGGGGCGTCAACCATCAATGGTGGCTGTTCACCTGAGATTAAATTCGATGATTAAAGGCATAATCAAGAGGGGAAAACATGGGGGAATTGATGCGGAGGAGGAGAGAAACCGATTTTTGCATTTGATTCGAAGCTGAAACGTCTGGGAAGGGAGAACGGCATGTCGGTGTGTCACACCCCGATTATTGTTCGGGATTAAAAATAAGTAAATAAATCATTTCTAGAATTTATGTTAGAGTTAAAGCAATTTAATCAAGTGAATTAATGTGAGAAATAAAATCTTCCTTTAAAAATCGTGGCCGGAAATATTTTTGTAATATTTTCCGTGCCCTAAAATACTCTCTGAAATTTCCCGTGAATTTTCGGAGCTCAAGAAGTAATTTTAAGAAAACGAAGTTTAGTTAATCAATTAAATAAATTGAAAACCAATTTAAATCCCCTCCTTTGTACTTCGGCTATTTCCGACCCAAGTCTGCCGTCTTCCTCAGCCCGCTCGCTCGTCATTCCTCTCCTCTCTCTCAGGGCGTCCCCCTTCCCCCCGCAGGCCCATGACTCCCTTGGCCCGTTTGGCTTCTCTCTCTGTGAAGTCCACATCACGTCCCCGTCCTGGTCTCATCTCTCCCTCTTTCCGATAGGTGGGACCCACGGCCCCACCTTTCATCCCCTAATTCCAGCCGGTCAAGCCGGAAACCGCCACCTCCCCACATCGCCGCCCTTCACGCAATCTCCCGACGCACCGCTCGTTCAAATCCATGCGGGCGCGGTTCCCCTCAACGTCGTCCACCTTCACCCCCACTTTTCTCTCAAGAAACGGCACCGGTTTGACCCGACCACCATTTCCCTCACCGCCACCCCACTTCACCGCCGGCTACCGCCTCAACCCAGCCACGATCTCTTCCTCCCAACGCTATAAAAAGCTCACGTGCACACCTCTCTCCCTTTTCCCCACCTCGACCGAGCTAGCCTTCCCCTCTCTCGCCATCCCTGAGTTACGGCCAAGCTCCGCCGCCTGACGCCACCTTCGGTCGAGCACCACCACGGCTAGCATCGCTCCTGTGCTCTGCCGCTACTACCTCAAGCTCCACCGCACCATGCCGCACACCGGCCTCCACTCCTCTTACGCCTGACCCACCGGAACCACCCCTTTCACCGCCAACCTGCACCACCGCCACATTCACCGTCTTCGACCAGCGCTTGCCGCCGAACGGAGCCACGCCAAGCGTCTCCACCTCCTCCACCCCCTTCGCCGTGTCAAGCTCTTCCCAGGCCACCACTTCCTCACGACAGAAGGCCACCTGGTCACCTCTTCCACCACGAACCTGAGGACGCCACCGTCTCTCCTCACGGTGAGCACCCGCTCCTCTCCTTCCCGCCTCTCACCGCCTCTTCCCATGTCACCACCACGTCGGGTGGTCGCTGTGGCGACCATCGGGCCATGCGCGCCGCGTTGGTGGTCGGGCCGACGTCGGCCTCCCACTCATGCTGCTGCGCCCTTACCCGCCGTCACTGCCGACGGGCCGATCTCGGCCACCCGTTTGGCCTAGCGCAATGTGGATAAGCATTGGCTATAGAGACGTTGAGAGTTAGGTTGTTCCCATTGTCACTATCTTCTCTACCTTACAATTCTATGAGGAGTTGTGCCAATCTGGAAAAACAATTCCACATATACTTCTTTAATGGAATTCAGGAGATGAAACTATCAGATTTATCATCTATCAAGTAAAAATTGGATGAATCAGTCCCGGACTATATCGAGAGATTCAGAGATACAAGGAATAGGTGTTACAGTCTGACTCTGACCGATTCACAGTTGGCCGATTGTCACACCCAGAAATTTAACCCAAATTTCCAGACTATTTTGGGTATAAATCCCTGTCCAGTAATCAAGCTAGGGTACACAAAACGACAAATTAATATACAAATCCTAACGTAAATAAAACATAAATACTTACAGAAGAGGCACTTAGTCCTCACACTGAAAGAAAACGGTAGCAGCGGAAAAAGGCGATCCTAGCGGGGCTTCAGCTCCACTCCATAGGCAAAACTCAACTGGGGTATAAGCTTTGGTCCTGTAACTTCGTCTTCCACTCAGAAGCACTACACTTTCTAAAAGGGAGAATAATAGCAAGACTTTGTACAACCACTGTACTCAGCAAGCATACTAGTGATGTAGACGTGCAAGGGAAGACAAGGGAGGTTTGTGGCTATTTGCATAAAGGCGGTTGTAAACATTTAGAGTTGAAAACAATAAAATGGTTGATTAATTAAGGATAGATTAAATCTCCACTGAACAACGCTACACCATGTTGAATAGGCCCAACCAAACCACATCAACTGAATTAGTTCATTAAGCTAGGTTAATTAATAAAGTGAGACTAATCACGATGAATCTGTTCGATCGTGTAGGATCGCACAAGATCAAACAAACCTACCAGAGGGGGGTGAATGGTAGGGAAAACCAAAAACCCAAAAATCTTTCGCGGAATTAAAGATTACCCTCGAACGAAGACGTCGACAAAGTCCTGCCGCCGCCGGTCAGACCGCCCTCCTGCCGCCGGTCAGACCGCCATAGCCTCGCCGGTCAGACCGCCCGTACACCTCCGGTCAGACCGCCGCTATCCCGCCGGTCAGACCGCGCGCACACCTGTGGTGAGACCGTCGGGACCCAGAAAACACCGGTAGATGACAAACTCGAAGATGTAGATTGAAACTTTTCGACTTTATTTCATCAACTAGTGTTTACAAAGTGCACCAACAGCACTCCTCACCAAAATCTCGAACTAAATTCGAAACCCTAATTTTCTCTCAACTTTTGTCTCTCTAAAAACCGATACAAGGAGGCCTCACCCTCCCTCTCTATTTATACATGAAGTAGGTTGTGCAAAACCCACGAATCTAACACAACTAGGACTCCTAACCCACGTAGGAAACCCTCTCTTAAAAGTAAACGACTCATCTCTTTCCTTATCTCAATCAAACTTCCCAAATTTGGACTCCCTTCCAAATTCGACTCCACTTTCCATACGTACACAATCCCTATTTTATACCATATGAATTTCTTCATCACCACGTGCATTATCCTCTCGCCTTTAGTATCCTGCGTGATCTCTTGATCCCTGGACATCAACTTCTCCTAAGTCAACTCCGATCTATCACCGGCAACACACTCCCGAGGCCTCAAGCAACACCTGCACATGCAACAACCAAGAAACCATATTCCGAGCCGAAGTTTGTCCCAACTTGACTCACATTAGTATAACAACAGTATCCATACGCATAGAAACCATCTAGAAGCCAAATCCGCGAAGGAAATATCCAAATCCAACAAAACAACCCAAAACCGACAACGATCAGAATCCTGCCGGTCAGACCATCGGGCCAGCCGGACTGACCGCCGCAACACCTGCGGTCTGACCAGCGGCACTCAGCCGGTCTGATCGCCAGGGTCATCACAAAAACAACCATCTCAAAAATCTCCAAATTAATCATTAGCAAACAATCAAGAAAATTGTTCTTGTCGTCAAAACAATCAAGAAAATTGTTCTTTGATTTGAGCCTTTTTATCTTTTTATTATTCCGGGTACGTCCTTGTCGTCAAGACTGTTTCCAAGGATTCGGTACCCATTATTTTTGCTCACATCGAATACGTCCTTGTCGTCAAGACTGTTTCCAAGGATTCGGTATTCATTTTTTTATATATTTTTTCATGCTCTTTCACAATAAGCAAATACAAAGCTATTTGAGGAAAAACAAGTCAATAAAGCATATATATAAAACATTTATAAATGAAACCATATGCTAGCATCAATATTGCATATTTGCTTAATTCAAGTGATAAATTATATGTCATGTATCAAATCACTTAAAGACAATATCAAAAGCTCATATAAAAACTAACATGCACACAAGCTAGCATAGTCATCATATCTCCTACCATGTATTGCTAGCATATACTAGAATATACTAAGGCACAAACAAAGCTCTTCCTCTTTTTTCAATTTTTTAATTTTTTTTATGTTTTTCATGTTTTTTATCACACCATGCATGTATAAAACATGTATGCAAAAAAAAAATCAAAAGAAGAAAAGAAAACATGAATGCAACAACGAGCCAAAACTCCCCCTCAATTAATGCCAAAAGGATGAACAATCCCCAACTCGCCTCGAAGAAAAGCAAATCGAGAAGAATCCAACGGTTTCGTGAAAATATCCGCCAATTGCAATTGAGAATCAACAAAAGCCAATTCAACATCTCCCTTCTCAACATGATCCCTCAAAAAGTGATAGCGAATATCAATGTGTTTCGTGCGTGAGTGTTGTACAGGATTCTTAGCAATATTAATAGCACTAGTGTTATCACAAAGAAGAGGAACTTTCTCAAAAGTAAGACCATAATCTTTCAAAGTTGAAACAAGCCAAAAAATCTGAGAACAACAACTAGCAGCAGCAACATATTCAGACTCAGCAGTTGATTGAGCAACATTAGATTGTTTCCTAGAAGACCAAGCAATCAAAGAAGTACCAAGAAAATGACATGTTCCACTTGTACTTTTCCTATCAATTCTACAACCACCAAAATCCGCATCCGAATAACCACTCAAGGATAAAGAAGATGATGTAGAATACCAAATTCCAAATTCTAGAGTATGTTGCAAATACCTCATGATGCGTTTAACAGCTTGACGATGTGAAGCACGTGGAGAAGCTTGAAAACGAGCACACAAACATACAGCAAATTGAATGTCTGGTCTCGAAGCAGCGAGATAGAGCAAAGATCCAATCATGCTCCTATACTCCTTTTGATCCACAACTTCACCATCTTCATCCGGATCCAACACAGCAGTTGATCCCATTGGCGTAGAAATTGGCTTGCAATCCGCCATCTTGAAGCGCCTTAAAAGATCCTTGGTGTACTTCATTTGATGCACAAATGTTTCTTGCTTCATTTGCTTGATTTGAAGTCCCAAAAAGTAAGTCAACTCTCCCATCATACTCATTTCAAATTCCCTGCGCATAGTCTCAGCAAACTCCACAACCAAAGGATGAGTGGAACAACCAAAGATGATATCATCCACATAAATCTGAACAAAAAGTTGATCATTACCATGCTTGAGAACAAAGAGTGTTTTATCCACTTTTCCCATTGTAAAACCTTTAGCAAGCAAAAAGTTTTTCAAACGATCATACCATGCTCTTGGTGCTTGTTTCAAACCATACAAAACTTTTGACAAACGAAAAACATGGTTGGGAAAATCAGGATTTTCAAAACCGGGTGGTTGTTTTACATAAACTTCCTCTTGTATGTAACCATTAAGAAAAGCACTTTTCACATCCATTTGAAACAATTTAAAACCTTTTGAAGCAGCAAAAGCCAACAAAAGTCTAATTGCTTCAATTCTAGCAAAAGGAGCAAAAGTTTCATCATAATCCAACCCCTCCATTTGAGTAAAACCCTGAGCAACAAGCCTAGCCTTATTTCTCACAATCAAACCATCCTCATTTTGTTTGTTTTTGAAAACTCATTTAGTTCCAATGATATTATGACCAACAGGAGGTTCAACTAAAGACCAAACTTTGTTTCTTTCAAAATTCTCAAGTTCTTCATGCATGGCATTGATCCACGATTCATCAGTTAAGTCATGAGTAACATCTTTAGGTTCAAAAGTAGCAACAAATGCAGAATTCACATGAGTATCACGAGTTGTTACCTTAGACCTTGTTGTACGTTCTCCAATATTACCTATTATCTGTTCTAGAGGATGTCGTCGTTGAATATGAAGTGGAGCAGTAACATCTGATGAAACTTCGTGTTCTGCATCATGATTTGATGAAATAGAAACTTCTGGAGGTCCTCTACTATCAGCACCTGACGAACCTGATGAAACGCCCCCAGGCTGGTCTGACCGCTCCTCTGCCTGCGGTCTGACCGGTGATGGGTCGACGGTCTGACCGGCCGTGGCCCCGGTCTTACCGGCCGTCAGTTCGTCATCTTCCTCATCATCGCTTTCCTCCACGAAAATATCCTCCCCCTGAACTTGTGATAATGTACCTGAAATTTCGGGTCTAGTTCCAGGACTAGCCTCATCAAAAGTGACTTCGCAAGTCTCAATAATTTTGTTAGTGTCTAAAACTAGTACACGATAACCTCGAGAATGTGCAGAATAACCAAGCATAAGCCCATTAGTGGAACGTGACTCAAATTTGTCCAAATTTCCTGATTTCAACACAAAGCACTTACACCCAAAAACACGCAAATGTGAAATCTTAGGTGAATGTCCAAAACGAAGCTCATAAGAAGTTTTTCCAAGTTTTGATCTCAAGAAAACACGATTGGAAATATAACAAGCAGTGTTAACAGCTTCAGCCCAAAATCTCCTAGGTGTAGAATACTCATCAAGCATAGTCCTAGCCATTTCAACCAAAGAACGATTCTTTTTTTCAACAACACCATTTTGTTCAGGAACCCGTCGAGACGAAAATTGATGTTCAAGACCTTTTTCTTTGCAAAAATTCTCAAAAGAAGCATTTTTGAACTCACCACCATTATCACTTCGAATAGTTCTTAAAGATCCAGAAAATTCAAGAGCCAAACGAAGATACAGACTTTTAAAGTGTTCAAACGCCTCATCCTTAGTAGCCATAAAATAAACCCAAGAATATCGAGAGTAATCGTCAACAATAACCAACACATACCACTTTCCTCCAACGGATTGCACTCTAGCCAGACCAACAGTGTCCATATGTAGTAGCTGTCCTGGTGCATCCGTCATCACAGAAATAATAGGAGTATGTGAAGAAGCAACCATCTTAGCATGATGACATGGCGAACAAACCAAATCAAGATCTTTCTTGAGTTTAGGCAAACCACGAACAAGATCAGAACCACTAATTCTAGTGAGATGATCAAAGCCTACATGTCCAAGTCTACGATGCCAAAACATCACATCTTTAGAAAATTTTGCAACAAGACATGTAATCTCTGAAGAAACACTTCTTTCAAAATCAGCCTTAAAAACTCTTCCATAACGAGAAACATTAAGCACAACATCGCCAGAAGAATTAAAGACCCTACTTCCAGATTTCTTAAATAACACATCAAAATCCTCATCCACAATTTGAGAAACGGAGAGCAAATTGTACTTCAAATTCTCAACCAAAGCGACATCATTCAATGTTAACTTGTCTCTTACCTTGACAGATCCAGTAGCAGTGATCATACTAGTAGAAGCATCACCGAAGATTATTGAATCCTTCCTTGATGCCTTCTTGAGGGAGGAGAACCAATTTTTATCACCGGTCATGTGTCGCGAACAACCGGAATCCACAATCCACACGTTCTCCTTCCTTGCCAAAAGTGCCTACACACAAACAGAAGTCAAAGCCTCAGCACTGGGGTTAGATAATAAAAATTTAGGGATCCAGTACTGAGACACACGACCAGAACCAACAGAAGCATAACCAGTAGAAAATTCACACCGTTTCCTATTAGAAAAATCTACCCGAGGCTGGTCTGACCGCGGAGGTACCTGCGGTCTGACCGGGGGTAAAGCGCCGGTCTGACCGCTGGTACTGCTGCGGTCTGACCGCTTGTCTCGGGACAAAACGCGGTTTTTTCCATCTCTTTTTCGCAAAAGCAATTTCCCGTTCCTTTTTCTGCTTTCTAGCAAGTCTAAAACAGAAACCAACAAGATGACCATCTTTTCCACAAAACGAACAAGTATATTTTTCATGATGATTAGAAGTATTTGTAGAAATAGATGACTTAGCAGCACAAACAGCAACAGAAGGTTTTGCATGTACAACATTGGTTTTTGAAGATGATGTACTCAAAGTAGTCATGATGCCAGCAGATTTAAACACAGTGTTCTTAGGCTCAGGTTTAAGCAAAATTTCACCACCTCTAGTACCAGCACCTAAAACAACAGGAGGATGTCTAGTATGATGAGCATAAGGATCAAAACCTAAACCACGATTGTGTGTGCTAACCCTAGATTGATCAAGAATCATGTTGAGGTTCTTTTTACCATCAGAAAATCTTTGCAAAGAACTTTTTAAGTAAGAAACCTCTTGAGTAAGATTAGCACAATTTTTGCAAGCATCCACAAGACCTTTTTGTTTTCTACAAGTCGAACAAGAAAGCACCTCATCTTGTTTGACAATTTCCTCCATGTGCTTAACACGACCTAGAGCATCTTTTAGTTTCATCTTATTAGCAACACATGTCAAACAAGGTTTTTCACTAGATTGTTTAATCCTCTTAGAGCTAATCAAATTAAATATCGAACTAGCAAACAAAGCAATTTGACATTTATTCAAACCTCTCTTAGTTAAAAACAATTCATCAATCAATCTAGTGTTCATGGCAAAGCTCAAAGCAAGACAAGATTCAAATTTCTTAATCCTTTTAACATGAGACCTATTAACACCTCTAACAGCTTCAATTTCTTCAAATAAAACCTCACAAGACTTACATTCATCTTTATCAGAAACAAGAGATTTTATTCTGGAATTTTCAGCATTAAGAGATTCAATAGTAGTTTCATGTTGACTAATCTTTTTCTCAAATTTAGAAATTTTGTAACCAAGTCTAGCAATCACTTCTTGAAGATATTCAACACTAGGAATATGTGTTACCTCATTATCATAGTCAGAATCTTCATCCACGCTTCTAGCCATGAGACAAACATCATTCTTGCCTTTGTTCCCCTTGTCATCATCTTCATCACTTTCAAACTCAACATCACTTGACTCTTGCACAGCTGCAAATGCTTCATCAAGCGCCTTCTGATAGAACTTCTTCATCTTTATGTTCTTGAATTGCTTCTTGTTCTGCTTGGTGTTCTTGGTTCCATCTTGAGATTCTTCCTTTGGATTCTTTCCAAGCTTGGGACACCGAGCTCGAAGATGACCAAGTCCTTCACAATGAAAGCAACGAGGTGGTCCTCCTCTTTTCCTGTACCTGACATTACTTATAGCTCGAGAAAATTCTGTTAGCAACCAAAACCAAGTCCTCCTCACCGATCTCTTCCAGTTGATCATCGGACATGGCATTAAAAACAACAAGTACATCTTTAAGAGAAGAATCCAAAGAAGATCCAGATGAAGACACCAAAGCAGTAGATTTCCAATCTGTTCTTTTTAAAAGAATATTCATCTCATAGGTTTTCAATTTAGTATAAAGAATATCCAAAGTCAAAGTGTTCATGTCAAGAGATTCCTGATTAGAAGTCACTTTAACATCCCAAACTCTCATATCAAGACCATTCATAAAGTGACGAGCAACCTCAGATTGAGAATAGTTAACATCATAAGAATCATCAACAGATCTAAGATCACTCAAAAATTTTAATAAAACGTCCCAGATAATCATCCAAAGACTCACCCGAACTCATCTCAAATTTAATGTAGTCCTTTTTGAAAACATCTTTTCGCAACTCTTTAATGTTAGTAGATCCAGTATGAAAATTATTTAAAGCTTTCCAAATCTCATTAGCAGTTGCAAGATATGAAACACGATCAAAATCAGAACGAGAAATCCCACTAAGAAGTATATTTCGTGCTTTACAATTGTTTTCAAAATCAGTTTTCTGGGCAGTAGTTTCAATACGATCAGGAATCTCATAAACAGAAGCAACTTTCATCCAGATATCATAGCCTTGAGATGTAATATAAGACTCCATCTTTTTCTTCCAATAATCAAAATCAACTCCATTGTAAATATGAGGTTTGCTTGAAAACTTCTCAGCCATGGCAACAAATCTAAAGACCAGTAAAGATCAAATAGAAAAATGTGGCTCTGATACCACTTGTAGGATCGCACAAGATCAAACAAACCTACCAGAGAGGGGTGAATGGTAGGGAAAACCAAAAACCCAAAAATCTTTCGCGGAATTAAAGATTACCCTCGAACGAAGACGTCGACAAAGTCCTGCCGCCGCCGGTCAGACCGCCCTCCTGCCGCCGGTCAGACCGCCGTAGCCTCGCCGGTCAGACCGCCCGGACACCTCCGGTCAGACCGCCGCTATCCCGCCGGTCAGACCGCGTGCACACCTGTGGTGAGACCGTCGGGACCCAGAAAACCCGGTAGATGACAAACTCGAAGATGTAGATTGAAACTTTTCGACTTTATTTCATCAACTAGTGTTTACAAAGTAGGACTCCTAACCCACGATTGTGCAAAACCCACGAATCTAACACAACTAGGACTCCTAACCCACGTAGGAAACCCTCTCTCAAAAGTAAACGACTCATCTCTTTCCTTATCTCAATCAAACTTCCCAAATTTGGACTCCCTTCCAAATTCGACTCCACTTTCCATACGTACACAATCCCTATTGTATACCATATGAATTTCTTCATCACCACGTGCATTATCCTCTGGCCTTTAGTATCCCGCGTGATCTCTTGATCCCTGGACATCAACTTCTCCCAAGTCAACTCCGATCTATCACCGGCAACACACTCCCGAGGCCTCAAGCAACACCTGCACATGCAACAACCAAAAAATCATATTCCGAGCCCAAGTTCGTCCCAACTTGACTCACATTAGTATAACAACAGTATCCATACGCATAGAAACCATCTAGAAGCCAAATCCGCGAAGGAAATATCCAAATCCAACAAAACAACCCAAAACCGACAACGATCAGAATCCTGCCGGTCAGACCGTCGGGCCAGCCGGTCTGACCGCCGCAACACCTGCGGTCTGACCAGCGGCACTCAGCCGGTCTGATCGCCAGGGTCATCACAAAAATAACCATCTCAAAAATCTCCAAATTAATCATTAGCAAACCACCAATATTTTCATCACAAAATCTAAATCAACTCCTTGATTCTACAGATCGCCCATAACCGCGGGCACAGCTATTCGAATAATTTTACTCTGGCCAGAGGTGCACAACTGTACCCACAAGACACAATTCCACACATGTCGCCATGCCCCGAAGTACTACCATCGTATTGCAAAGTGGGAAATCCTGACAAGACCCTTCGCATAACTGCCCCTAACCAAGCGCAACATACCCCAGATTTCGCCCTCACCTTTTAACCAAGGTAGGCAGCCCTCTCTCGTGTCTAGGTGAATCTGGAAGCCGATCAATGGGTTCACCCCCACCGACCCAACCCCATCATACCCACCCTTGCCTTTGAACGTCGGAAAGGAAAGAGCTACTCTACAAGTTCAGCAGTTGCCCATTCTTGCTTGTGGTAAGCATTGTTAGTATTCCAGGGTTTCCGAAGAACTGGTCCTTAATTGCTATTGGTGCGACTAGCAGAACCATGCACCCACAGCCCACCATTAAGCTATATTTTAGTTGGATAATTATGACCAATAAAGCATGGTCAGGTGCCACGAGCTTACAGCTCATCAAGATACTACAAGTAGATGGTGTGATTATCCCATTATGTGAGCTAGTGGTCTTAAGCATGGCTAAGCATATATAATTCTAGCAAGTTCAACCTAAGTGACACAATCTAGTCAAGTTATAACCCAAGTTCGACAAAGGGTGGCAACAATAAATATGGCACAAGCGAGCAAATAGGTTATTCCATAATCCTATGTAATTAGCAAAACATGCAATTTTATTTGCAAATAGTAAAACATTTTATAAAGTGGGCTAAATATGCTCAAGGAAAATGTGTCATATTTATTGTTGCCTTGCTTCTTCAATATAATCTTCCGAACACTTTTCCTTGCGATCACGATCTTCTAAAACGACGCAATCTACACGCTGGCACACAAAACGAGGGAAAACGCTAATAAAAACAAATAAGCAGAACACAGAAAGTAAACAAACATGTAGATCTCAATTTTTGATGAATTTTGCAAGTTGAATGGCTCAATTTGGAGTTCGTACGAATTAGTTATGAATTTTAGAAGTTTTGAACCATTTAAATGGATTTCTGGAAATAAATTCGATTTATTGCCCAATTACTAATTATTTTACAAAGGGAAAGAACATCGCTGACATCATCAAAGGGGCCGGCACCGGCCGGTGGGCCCCACGGGTTTGTGGCACAAGGGGAGCGGCCCACGGTGGACACGGTCCACCGAGGCAACGGCACAGGCACACCACGTGGACGGTAATGTGGCGGCCACAGCAGCACGCCAGGGTGATGTGGCGCCATAGTGGCGCCACGGTGGCACCGACGCGAGAAGGCGCCTGGGCGGCAACGTGGATGGGATCGCCCCAAGCGGGAATCGGATGGCCACGTGCCGGGCAACATGGCCCACCGGCCGACCAGTAGGGGAGAGAGCGTGCGGCCCGGTGGTCACCGGTGGCGCACAACCGGAGATCGGCGGTGGGCCGCGGCATGGGCAAGCAATGCGGGGAGCAGGGAGAGAGCGCGGGGAGAGCAGGAAAGGTGGGAAAGAGAGAGAGGGAGGTGCGGGGTGTGTTTTTATAGAGCTCGGGGATGGCACACGACGCGGAAGAGGCGGAGGGTGCCGGTGAAGTGGGACGGGGACGTGGGTGAGGTGGAGCTAGATTCCGGTGCCAAAATTTGGGGAAAAGTTGGGAGGAGAGGGTGCTCAGGTGCACCGGATTTTTTGGTGAAGTGGCGACGACGGTTGCAACCGACCGACCGGAGGAGGAAGAAGGGCCCGATAGGTTGGCCCCACCTATCGGCATCAAGGGAGATGAGAGGGGGGCGATGTGGACTTACGGAAGAGGGGGTGGCAAATGGGCCGAGGCGGTTTGGGCCGCGGAGGGAGGAAGAGGAGAGAGGAGATCGGCCGAGGAGGGAGAGAGGGGAGAAGAGGGTGCTCGGGCCACGAGGGAGGGAAGGGAGACTTGGGCCGGAAAAGGCCCAAGTGCAAAGGAGAGGGTTTTTGTTTGTTTTTCATTTGATTTAATTGATTAAATGGACTTTGTGACATTACAATTACTTCTTAAGCTCCCAAATTTCACGGGAAATTTCCGAGAGTATATTAAGGTAGGGAGAATATTACAAAAATATTTCCGGCCATGATTTTTAAAGGAAACTTTTAATTCCCTCATTAATTCACTCGATTAAATTGGTTTTAAAATTTAATATATATTCTAGAAATGCATTATTTAATAAATTTTAATCCCGAACGAAAATCGGGGCATGACACCGATTTTGCTCTTCAGGGATTGTTAGCGCTGATAAGCGAATGATTTTCTACTCAAGATTTTGAGAGCCTAGCACATGTAGCTCAAAAGGTACCAACTCATGAGACATGATTCCAGGAGGCTAGAAAATTTGTTAACAAAGCTAACAATGTCAAGAATGTCTACAACTGTGCTTCTGACTCCGAAGATGAAGACCCAGAAGTCAGTGCGGCTGAGTGGACCAGGAACAAGAAAACAGTGGTGTGCCAATGGGTTAGAAATTCTGGATAGGAAGAAAGATATGATTTTTGACATTACCAAGGCCGATAGGATATTCGACTTGCTTCTTCAGGAAAAACAGATCGAATTGTCGGTAGGACATGTGATACCAACGGTTGAGGAATTAAAAAGGAGGAAATATTACAAATGGCACAACACATGATCACATAGCACCGATGACTGCAAAATATTCAGGCAGCAAATTCAATCGGCTATAGAGCAAGGCAGGATCAAGTTTGATAAAGCCAACAAGCCATTGAAGATTGATGGGCATCCTTTCCCAGTAACCATG
This sequence comes from Oryza punctata, assembly GCA_000573905.2. Lineage (NCBI taxonomy): Eukaryota > Viridiplantae > Streptophyta > Magnoliopsida > Poales > Poaceae > Oryza > Oryza punctata. The sequence continues at coordinate 18,382,734 of CM002493.2, read as the reverse complement.
GTACATACTGGAGCTCATAGGAGTTAAGCCAATAGAAGCAGATATTAGTCAAGAAGATTCAACTCGACTAGTGTTGACGATGAAATTTGGCAAGCATGTGAATTGGAAACGAGATCCAATTCCAAGCGGGTTTGAAGATATGTGGAATTCTAGGAAAAATAGTACGCATTGGCTGGAAGTCTGTATCAGCTGATACCGAGTTTGATATGGTTAGTCGATATAGTCGATATTGGTTACATGATCAATAACGGATTCGAAAGAAGGATTACAATGATGTTGCCAGGCAAGGATGGAGTCCAAGATTGGCAATTGTATCTATTAATTAGGATTTTATGTAATTTACTTATTGATATTTTCGGTAAGAGTCCGCCTACGGGACTTGTTTGTTAGTTCGAGTTGTATTATGACAATATGAGTCGTGTCCTTTGTGAACAAGTTTGTATCTTCGAGTATAAATATAAGCCTGAGATCTTGTAAACAATTAACATTTTTCGTTACTTTGTTTCGACGAGGTCTTGCTTTCGAGTCAAGCTGCATCGGTTTTGATATTCGGTGAAGAGGTAAAGCTTGTTATGGTGGTTTGCATTATCGGAATGAGTGCTTACATCTTTATGACACTCTAATTATATTTTGTGAATCTCCGAGTTATCATATATATTATATAATTTGGATTGACAATGCTTTCAACTTGCATCGGCCGATCTCAATCTAGGGGTTGTCGATAACGGCTAGATCGACTTGTTGGCTTCGATTATATAGTATATCTACCATCCTGAAAAGGCAACCATCTGCTTGATTGTCTAGATATTATGTTTCTTTTCATACTTAGTGCTGCATCAGTTGAGTTTGATCTACTAAGTCGTGCTTAGAATAATAACCTCTAGCCTGCTTTATGGTTCTTAATAAGGATAGTATCGGGGTTTCAGCCGATTTTACCTGGTATAGTTGTTTTACATGGTTTTATGCTTTGTTTAATATGCTATATGTGCCGCTTATATCAAGATATAATCTAATATAAATATATTAGACTTATTACCAATTTGATTGATAGAAGTTAGATATATTTGTTGAAAGAGAATATTCTAGTGTAAGGAAGTATCGGAGCTATAGCCAATACATCCTTAAATCTGGACATCGGCTACAATATGAATACATATAATTGTTATTTCATTTTATTTTAGACTTAGGCAACTTATACTGTCTCGGTTAAGTCCAATCTATCCCAATTGCTGATTTCTAAAGTAATATAGATTATGTAATACTGATATTTACAGCCGATGGGTCAAGTTTAGGGTTGATCTGTTATTGAATATGCCTTTCTAGCCGATCGATTATCGTCTACTAATAAAACTTGCATGTTTTATCTTGTTTATTGCAGGATCAAATCAACTGGCACGCCCTTGAACCCGAAAGCAAGTTTTGGACCTGCACTAGAGTAAAGCAAATCTCTCAGGCCAATGTGTATTTTTTGCATCAACATGCTTTTGGCACGCTCGGTGGGACACAGTGTCATCACGACGCCCAATATCACTGAAGTTACAGAAGACAATGTTCTACTTATCACGATCGAGCAATTCAATGAGGAGTAGAGAGAGGAGATGAAGATTTTGCTAGATCAACTCCAAAGTCAATATCTACACTCGTTCACAGTGACCCACCAGGGTACGGTGATTAAAAAGACTAAAGTTGAGTTGTCGCTGATCGGGAATACAGAGTGAAGTATATCTAGAGGAAACCATGATAAAGGCAAAGAGATCAAGACTAAGTCAAGCGATGAGGAACTCCATACATTACAAGATCGTGTTGATTCGCCAGTCCATCATGCTCTGATTAATTAGTCTAGTGTACTTGTGAATACATTGAAAAATATGATCAAGACGGTGGTAGATGGCACTATAGCTGAGGAGAAAGCAAAAGGGCCCATCTATCTTCTAGGAGATGCTTTCCCAGGTTATAGAACTGTGAAGTCGGAAATTGACGGGAAACAGCAAGAAATTTCAATTCAACCTCCATCGGCTCCCGTGTCTAGTGGAACTATCCCAATGATATTGACAAGACAACAGTCGATGCTTGGGGGGCAAAGCTCGACTCAGTTAATGCCAGAATAGCTAATCAACGTGCTCAAAATAAAGCTGTCGGTAGCCGAACCTGCATATCACGTTCCTTCGACACCGCAGCTAGTTGCACCCCAACTATCTTCGCAGCAACCGATCAGGATAACTCAGTCGATTGGCCAGTAGTATGTACCAGAACTGCCGCTATATGTTCCACCACAGGGCTTGGGAGCTGGTTGTAATCGTCAATATCAATCTCATTCTCCATGAGTCCAGTATTGGCCTAAGGGGTCTCCACAGTATCAGTATCAAACCCAGTTTGGCCAATATGATCAACCGCAGCAGTAGTATGGCGAAGGGGTGTCACAAGAATCGTGGGCCGATATGATTGCTGACGTAATGAGAGAGCAGTTCGGACTCAAGCCTAAGGACAACGGTAACATGTATCGGCATCCATACCCTGAATATTTTGATCGAGTGCCGCTGCCAAACTGATATGCTATTTGTTGATGCAAAAAACACACACTGCCCTGAGAGATTTGCTTTACTCTAGTGCAGGTCCAAAATTAGTTCCTTAGGTTCGAGGGCATGCCAGTTGATTTGATCCTGCAATCAACAAGAAGAAATATGCAAATATGTTAGTAAACGATAGTCCATCGGCCAGTTAGCCGATTTCATATCGTATATAACCTAGCCGATGCAATAAAGCATGAATCGGCTGTAAGGTATAGTCGATGATAGAACTAACCCTAAAACTAGTATATCAGATGTAAATATCAGTGTTACATAATCAATACATCAATATTACTTTAGAAATAAGAAATTGGGATAGATCGGACTGAACCGAGACAGTATAAATTGCCCAAGTCTAATGTAACATGAAATAACAATTATGTAGACTCATATCATAGCCGATATCTAGATTTAAGCATGTATCGGCTATAGCTCCGATACAACCCTATACTAGGATATTCTCTAGTAATAAATATATTCAACTATAACCAATTAGATTGGTATCAAGTTCAATATATTTATATTAGATTAGATCCTGATATAAGGGGCAGATATAGAACATTAAACAAAGCATAAAACAATGTAAAACATCTATACCAGGTAAGATCGGCTGAAACCCCGATGCTATTCTTATTAACAACCATAAAGCAGGCTACATATCATGATTCTAAATACGACTTAATAGGTTGGACTTAACCAATGCAACATTAAGTATAAATAGAATCATGACATCTAGAAAATCAAGTCGATGGTTGCCTTTTCAGGATGGTAGATACATTATATAATCTAAACCAACAAAATAATCTAGCCGATGTTGACAAAACCCTAAAGAGAATCCAGTCGATGCAAGTAGATTGCATTGTCGATCTAGGTTATATAATGTATATGATAACTTCAGAAGTTTACAAGATAGAACTACAGTGTCATAAAGATGTAAGCACTAGCTCCAATAATGCAAACCGCCATAACGAGATATACCTTTTCGTCGAAGAACAAACTGATGCAGCACGACTCGAAAGCACAAACTTGTCGAAAAGTAGAAAACAAAGGTGGCGATGCACCAAGATTGATTGAACGTGTCTTGTTATTATTTACAGGACCTCAGGACTATATTTATACCCGAAAATACAAGCAATGTCCATCACGGACACGACTCATATTAACCTAATACAAATCCAACTAACGAACAAGTCCCTTAGGCAGACTCTTACCGTGATAATCTATAAGGAAATTACATAAAATCCTAATTAATAGATACAATTGCCAATCTTGGACTCTATCCTTGCACGGTAATGTCATCGTAAGCTCCTTGTTGAATCCGATATTGATTTCACATGCGATATCGGCCTCATCGGCTATCCCAATCGGACTCGGTTACCAGCCGATACGAACTTCAGCTGATGCATACTCTGTTTTCCGATATTTCTGCATATCTTCGAATCCGCTTCGGATTAGATCGTGTTTCCGACTCATGTAGATCAGATTACTTGCCAAATTTCATCGTCAACACTATTCAAAGAGCACCAGCATTGGCTATGAATCCGATTATCAAGCCATGGTCGTTTAGAGGTTGGGGAATTGATATGATCGGCCAGATCAATCCACCATCGAGTAAAGGTCATAAGTTTATATTAGTAGCTACTGATTACTTTACCAAGTGGGTTGAGGCTATTCCACTCAAGAAGGTTGATACTAGGGATGCAATTGAGTTTATTAAAGAGCATGTCATATACCGATTTGGTTTGCCATAGACAATCACAACTAATCAGGGATCTATCTTTGTGTCCGATGAGTTTGTTCAGTTTGTTGATAGAATGGAGATTAAATTGTTGAATTCTTCACCATATTATGCACAGGCGAATGGCAAGCTGAGGCATCTAACAAGAGTTTGATCCAGGAAGATTGCTGAATATCCCAAAAAGTGGCATACTATATTAGCCGAAGCATTATGGTCCTATCGGATGGCTTGTCATGGTGTTATTCAAGTTCCACCATATCAATTAGTTTATGGTCATGAAGTTGTTTTGCCATGGGAGACTAACATCGGCTCAAGGAGGATTTCTTTGCAAGATGAGTTCACAACCGATGATTATCATAACTTAATGGTTCATGAGTCAGAAGAGTTGGTTCAATCAAGATTGCGTGCCTTGGAGAAAATTAAACACGATAAAGAAAGGGTTGCCAGATATTATAATAAGAAGGTTGTACCAAAATTTTTTTCGGAGGAGGAACTTGTACGGAAGTTGGTGTTGCCGATAGGAACAAGAGCTAATAAATTTGGTAAATGGTCACCGAATTTGGAAGGACATCTTCGGATTCATAAGTGTGTTTCTAAAGGAGCTTACATGTTGAAAGGACTTGATGGCGAAGTGTTTTGGAGAGCTCCTAATGGCAAATATTTGAAGAAGTATTGTCGAAGTGTTTGGATTAGTTCATAATCGGTTGAGTTGTGCCGATGTATGGTTGATAGCCGATGTTGTTTACATCGCCTTTAGACGACCGATATTTCTTATCGTCCTTAGACAATTTGTAAGTTTGTAGCATGATGTTCCCTACTACAAACATGAGGGCATGAAGATAAAATTTGGAGATAAAATTTTGGGATTTTAAAAAGCAAAAAATTGGAGACTGTATTAGTGTAAGTTCAAATCGGCACGACGGCCAATAGCAGTATGATTACATCAAGAACAAAATATTGCACGAATCAGAAATTGACTAAATTTATTACATCAAGATAGATATTTCTGGATATCCGATATTGCACGTTGTCTGATTTGTTCTACTTCTTCTATCGCCTGAGCGTCGGCTGCATGTGTCCTAGGAATTGGTTTGAGGGTTTTGCTAAGGGAAGATAGATGCTTGATAGAAGTCTTCAACTTGGATGTTTGAGCTTCAATAGCTTTGTTCTTCAGAAGCTATCTCAGATCTACACTCACTAAGTTGTGCCAATATATCGGCTTCTTTCTTCTTCAGTCTATTGATGTTTTGTTGAGTGTAACCTGGACTAGCTTCTAGTTCATCTAATTTTGTCTTCTCATCATCTACTTGCTATCAGCTGGTCAGTGTTCAAGCCGATCAGCAATCCTTGTCTGTCTCTCTCAAGTTTAAAGCAATGTTGTTCAAGGATGACTGCTGGAGATATCATATCAACAAGCTCATCAGGGATTTGATCTTGGATCTCTTAGAATCTTGCTCTGATTGGACCACAATCTGCAACTAATGCATCTAAAGAGGCCCCTAGCCAATCAAAGATATCTGCTAGCCTGGTCTTTAGGTCTTCGGATAATGGCGATTTGCCCTACTTGTTGTGTCCTCATCTTCCTCGTCCAGAAATTGCCTTATATCAAAAGAGAACATATCAGCTAGGATCTGCCAATAAAGAAAGATGATATGAGTAATGGATTCAGACAAGCCGATGTGTGAAAGTTTGTTACATACTTACAGGAACTTGAGGGGTTGGAATCACAGTGATTGCCTCATCATCATGCTGGCTTCTTGCAGCCGATGGAGTGTGTTCACTTGAGTGCTGCTGAGGAGGTGATGGAGGCTGTGGAGGCTGAAATAATATGAGGGTGTTATTTAGTTTCGGCTGAAATAATATGAGAGTGCTACTGAGAGTGCCAAGCATTGGACTATTCCCATCTCATCCCAATGATCATATTTGCTTGCGGCTATCCTTTATACCAGTTCATCCATCCATCGACTTGGGATGGCTAGGATCTGAAGGTGGCAGTCCAATGAGATAGGATTGGGTTCGTCTACCTAAAAGGAATCATGTCTGTTTCTATGTTGATAAAGGAGGTCGGATCGGTATCTCCTATCGGACCCAAGAAGAAGTGGTTTGATTCTTTCAGACAAGGGATGGCTATTTTGTGAGCTAGATGCTACCGATTAAAAAAGGAGAGATTGAGAAACAAGAAAAAGGTGAGAAGACGGAAAGGGAGTTTGAGCCGATGAGACATACCTCAGGGAATTCTGTTGGAGCGCTTGACGGGCTTGATGAAGATGCCATTGATTTTAGAAGGATTGTCACCAGAGGTTGAGTCCGCTGGGGTGGTCGTCGGAGATGTCGGGGGAATCGCCGGAGGTGGTGAGGGAAGTCCTGTTGGTTTGAGCAGTGAAAATAGAGTTATTAAAGTTTGTGCGTAACATTAGAGGAGGGTAACCCTAGATTCTTACGGGATTCACGAGATCATTCCATTGCATTATAAAATACTTCGGAATTGGGGGCATGTGTTGACGATGAAATTTGGCAAGCATGTGAATCGGAAACAGGATCCAATTCGAAGCGGATTTGAAGATATGTGGAATTCTAGAAAACAGAGTGCGCATCGACTAGAACTCTGTATCGGGAAATACCGAGGTCGATAGGGTAAGCCGATACAGCCTATATTTGTTTCATCATCAATAACGAATTCGAAAGAAGGATTACAATGATGTTGCCAGGCAAGGATGGAGTCCAATATTAGCAATTGTATCTATTAATTAGGATTTTATATAATTTCTTTATAGATATTTTCGGTAAGAGTCCGCCTACGGGACTTGTTTGTTAGTTGGAGTTGTATTAGGACAATATGAGTCGTGTCTGTTGTGGACATGTTTGTATATTCGGGTATAAATATAAGCCCGAGATCTTGTAAACAATTAACATAAGTTCAATCCAATCTCGGCGCATCGCCAACCTTTTTCATTACTTTGTTTCGACGAGTTATTGCTTTCGAGTCGAGCTGCATCGGTTTCGATCTTTGGCGAAGAGGTAAAGCTTGTTATGGCGGATTGCATTGTCAAGATTAGTGCTTACATCTTTATGACACTTTAATTATATGTTGTGAATCTCTGAGTTATCATATATATTATATAATCTAGATTGATAATGCTTTCTACTTGCATCGTCCGATCTTTATATAGGGCTTTGTCGATAACTGCTAAATCGACTTACTGGCTTAGATTATATAGTATATCTACTATCCTGAAAAGGCAACCATCAGCTTGATTGTCTAGATATTATGCTTCTTTTCACACTTAGTGCTGCATCAGTTGAGTTTGATCTACTAAGTCATGCTTAGAGAAATAACCTCTAACCTGCTTTACGATTGTTAGTACGGATAGAATCGGGGTTTCAGCTGATCTTACCTGGTATAGTTGTTTTACATGGTTTTATGCTTTGTTTAATATGCTATATCTTCCCCTATATCAGGATCTAATCTAATATAAATATATTAGACTTACTACCAATTTGATTGATAGAAGTTAGATATATTTGTTGAAAGAGAATATCCTAGTATAAGGAAGTATTGGAGCTATAGCCGATAGATGCTTAAATCTGGACATCGGCTACAATATGAATACCATAGAATTGTTATTTCATGTTATTTTAGAATTGACAATTTATACTGTCTCGGTTAAGTCCGATCTATCCCAATTGCTGATTTCTAAAGTAATATTGATTCATAGATTATATAATACTGATATTTACAGCTGATGGGTCAAGCTTAAGGTTGATCTATTATTGAGTATGCCTTATAGCCGATTCACCTTATACTGCATCCACTAGGTTGCATCACGATATGACATCGGCTTTCTAACCGATCGATTAGTCTGGTAATAAAACTTGCTTGTTTTATCTAGTTGATTGCAGGATCAAATCAACTAGCACGCCCTTGAACCCGAAAGCAAGTTTTGGACCTGCACTAGAGTAAAGCACATCTCTTAGGCCATTGTGTGTTTTTTGCATCAAGAGCTAGTATGATCAACAAATATCAGACCAGGTGCCAGAGAGAAGAATGTATGCACCCAACGATGGAAATTGCTTTGATCCCACCTGGAGTTGTGAGTTCTTCAGATTTTGCTAGAACGAAGGGTTGAGGTTACCATCTATTGAGGATTGTCTGATGCGGACATCACTCCGTCGGATATACACAACAAGCCTCCATTGGTCATTCAAGGTCCAATCACAAGAGCTCGCGCACGACAATTGAATTTAGAGGTGAGTTCGTTCCTAAGTTCTTCTTTATATGATTTTGAGAATAGATTGCTACCTAATGATTATATTATGATTATAAACAATGGAGAGGACAAGGAAATACTTAGAGAAGGACTTAGAGTTGTGGAAGGTCAGCGAGGACGTTCAAATCAAGGTGGAGGCTTAAACCAAGTCGACTTCGAGTCTGTTTCGGAGTCCAGGACCAGTCTGCATTAAAACGGGCGCCCAGTTTGCATACATGCTTGGATTGGGGCGTTCTTTATATGGATGGAAAGCTAAGAACATAATCTTTCCAATGGTTCTGGTCCCATGTCCAAATTCATTACGAGTCATCGGGAATTGACCGAACAAGTTGACCTTCAGAATATGTTCCGGCGCTGCGACGCCGTATTTGGGCCTTTGGGCCGTGTATCGTGTTGGAGCCCATTAGGGTTGTGTCAAGGGGTGTTTGCACGACCCTAAACTCCATATATCAGTAGCCGTCGCTATCTTTAGTTTTTGGGTTTTGCTTAGATTAATCTGTCAAGAACAGTTTCGCCGCTAGATCGGTTTGTAAGACCCCAATTTGTGAGCTAAATCATTCATCTGCAATTTTGGTTGCAATCTTCTTTGTTCTTGTTTGTGTTCTTCGATTTGCAAGCAGGGATTAGCCTTCTTGGCGAGGTCAACCGGGTTTCGGTACGGTTGATAACCGGAGGAGACGTGGTGCTGCGATTGCGGGGTTCAGGAACGTGCTCGTTCAAGAAGCCGGATCGATTTTTGTTGCGCCTCCACCAAAATCGTTGATTATCAGAACCTTTCGGAAGATTGGGAACCCTAGTCTACATCAAGTGGAATCAGAGCTCTAGGTTCACCGTCAGGTTCGCTCAGTTTCTTTACCCTAGTTTAGTTTTTGATTTCGCCGTTATCCTAGAGTCTACAGAAAAGCCAAAAAAAAGTTTATAGTCTATAGTCTCTCCTTAACCTAGACCGTGTTTAGCCTTTGCATGATCCTTTTCAGAGTCCGTAGTGTTGAGTTTGAGTCCTAGTTTATGTTCTTCTTGCTGGTTTAGTTCGTGTTTTAGACTAGTCGTGTGTTTTACTTTGTAACCCTAGCCACCACCATCTTCACTCTGTTTGTTAGGGTTCATCCTTTGAGAAACCGTTTCCACCATCATAAACACTTACCAAGATCACCACGCAACACCAGAACACCTTCCCAAACTCCGTTGCCACCATATCCATCTCAACTGCCAAAACCGATTAGGTTATATCCCCTCTGGAAAACCTAGTCGGAAGCCATAACTTTAAACAGCCATAACTTTTGCATACGGACTCAGAATCAGGCAAAATTTAACTTTTCAGATAAGAGAAAAAAATTTTACATCCGTTTTCTCCCCCTTTTGGCGGGTTTCGTGAAATCAGAATTCTGAAATCTGGCTTGCAAAATTGTCTGTTCAAGCTCTCACAATGTGCGTCGAGCTCACAACGTGCTCCGTTGAGCTTATCTGCCTTACGGTTTTGCTGTTTTTGCTGAAACTCGCCGAAACTTGCCTGTCCATCGTTCCTAGCTGTTTACCAGTGATATATTCCTTGACACCATCATTTGGTACCACTACTGTCTAGGACACGAGTAGACCAGCAACTGAGGGCAAGTGACTTGGGATTTCTTATTCAGCATTACTATCTGTCATTGGATTGTGTACCACTCACATATATTTGGCCTTCCTAGCTCTACATATTACTTCTGGACAGCACAGGTTCTTGAGCCTTGCAATCACTGACTACGCCTTCCAGGTCCTTTGCTTTGCTGGTAAGAACCTTATAAGGGCTTGGTAAGGTGCTCCATATTGCTGAGTTGTTGAGAGGCACTACTATACTTGTGTAGTAGATTATTAGGGATAACCTTCACCTTTGGTTGCTGTTTTGGTGTTTCAATGGCAGGAGACGATGAGGAGACGACTCCCAAGGAATTTGCTGACTGTGTCAGTCAAGAGCAACTACGAACTGTTGTAGGAAATGCTCATAAAGAGATAATGGAGGCAGTCACAACAGTTGCCCACGAAGCCATCATTAAACTCGACCTCGGCAGGCACATGGAGAGGTTGGACAAGCGGGTGTCAACACTAACTGATCGGGTTGCTGCGTTGGAGACTCGACAACCAACCAATGAGGAATTGAACGACAGCAACGCCGGAGGACGTCCAGAAGACACGGTATACGATTCCAATGGTAATGTAGATGAACAAGCTACACAACAAGCACGGTTACGACGTCGTCTTCGCTTCAACATGACAGGTATGGGTGGCGCTCAACACCACCACCAACAAGGTAATAATAATAATCATAATAATCGTGTGCCCGATGATCCTTATGCCAAGGTTAATTTTAAAATACCTTCCTTTTCGGGTCATTATGATGCTGAGAAATACCTTGATTGGGAGATGACAGTAGAGCAAAAATTTAGTGCCCACCTTGTGCCTTAGCAGCATAGAGTTCGATAAGCCAGTAGTGAGTTTAAAGATTTTGCTATCATTTGGTGGACTGGGTTAGCTGCTGAGGATGTTTTACCTACTACTTGGGAAGGACTTAAAGTAGCTATGCGCGATAGATTTGTTCCTCCATCCTATCATACAGAGTTACGCAAGAAACTGATGCGTTTAGAACAAGGGAATAAATCTGTACAGGATTACTATGGTGAGCTACAAAAGGGATTAATGCGCTGTAGCATTGTGGAGGGGACTGAGGATGCCATTTGTCGTTTTTATTCGGGTTTAAGGGTTGAAATCCAGAACATAGTTGATTATAAGGAATTTAACACTGTCAACCAGTTGTTTCAGTTTGCTATGCTTGCAGAGAAGGAATTGCAGGGGCGTGATCAACAGGGCAAGACCAAGGCAAGTACGTACACTCCGTGCACGACGCCACCTCCGGGGCCGACCAAGGCTACCTCTTTCCGGACACCCCCTCCAGCGAACAAGCGACCAGCTGCATCCGGAGTTTCTGCGGTGCCAAAACCACCTCCACCACGACCATCAGATTCAGGTAAAAATCCTTCGCAGGTACCCGCTAAGAGCGCTTCATCCGTTGCTTCGACGGGACGCACTCCAAACATTCAGTGCCACCACTGCGAAGGATTTGGCCATGTACAGAAAGATTGTCCTAGTCAACGGGCATACATTGCCACAGAAGATGGCTATATCAGCACCTCCGATGTTGAGGATGATGAAGAAGACGAGGAGGAAGGAGTTGATGCTGAGGATGGTGAATTCTTTGGGCGTGAGGACACAGCGACCTGCATGAACATTATTGTACAGCGGGTGCTTAGCACGCAGGTACAACAATCTGAAAGGTTGCAACGCCACAATTTGTTCCAGATTTTCTTCGTCATCAACAATCGTCGTGCACGTGTGATCATTGATGGAGGTAGCTGCAATAATTTGGTGAGTTCTGACTTGGTCAAGAAGCTTGGCTTGACCACACGCCCACACCCACATCCATACCATATTCAGTGGTTAAATGATTCTGAAAAAGGCAAAGGTAACACGATCTTGCAGAGTTTCGTTTTCCATTGGTTCATATGTTGATTCTGTTGATTGTGATGTGGTTCCTATCCAAGCTTGTTCACTTTTGTTGGGGCGTCCTTGGGAACATGATAATGATGCTACACACTATGGTAGAAGTAATAGATACAGTTTTGTGCATAAAGGAAAGAAAATTACTTTGGTTCCATTAACCCCTGCTGAAATTGTAGAGGCTAATAAAGAACGACCTGCTAGTTTGAAACTTAATGAATCTGAAAATCAGCAAATTGCTAAATCTGTTTTTCCACCTAAAAAGCCTAGTTCTAAGGCCGAGGGAATTAAATTGAAGGGTGGTGTTATGCTTGCAACAAAATGTGACATTGCTGAAATTTCTGCTGATGACATTTGCTATTCCTTGATATGCAAACAACCTTTGTTTTCTCTTGATGATATTGCTAGCTCGATACCTCCTGCTGTCACTAACCTTTTGCAGGAGTATGAGGATGTTTTTCCAGCTGAGATACCCCCGGGATTGCCACCTATGAGAGGGATCGAGCACCAAATTGATTTGATCCCGGGAGCAACATTACCAAACCATGCTGCTTATCAAACCAATCCCGAGGAGACTAAGGAAATTCAGCGACAAGTCCAAGATCTTTTGGACCGCGGGTATGTACGTGAAAGCCTTAGTCCTTGTGCAGTGCCTGTAATTTTGGTTCCTAAGAAAGATGGGTCTTGGCGAATGTGTGTTGATTGTAGAGCCATTAATAATATTACTATTCGGTATCGTCATCCTATTCCTCGGTTAGACAATATGCTTGATGAGTTGTGTGGTTCAATAATTTTCACAAAGATTGACTTGCGTAGTGGATACCATCAAATTAGAATGAAACTTGGAGATGAATGGAAAACAGCTTTCAAAACCAAATTTGGATTGTATGAGTGGTTAGTAATGCCTTTTGGTTTGACTAATGCCCCTAGTACTTTCATGCGCTTAATGCCTTTTGTCGGATTTTTGGTCTTGAATCAATTAAAGGACAATATGCACTTGATCCTGAATTTAAAGACGTGATGTTGAATTGTAAAGAAGGGCGCACTTGGAATAAATTTGTGATCAATGATGGATTTGTGTTTCGAGCTAACCGTCTATGTGTTCCAGTTGGGTCCGTTCGTGTTTTGTTGATACAGGAAGCGCATGGAGGAGGATTGATGGGACATTTTGGAGCTAAGAAGACGGAGGATGTTTTGGCTTCACATTTCTTTTGGCCAAAGATGAGGAGAGATGTTGAGAGGTTTGTGGCACGCTGCACTACTTGTCAAAAAGCTAAGTCTCGTTTGAATCCACATGGTTTGTGTATGCCTCTTCCTGTTCCTTCTACTCCTTGGGTAGATATTTCTATGAACTTTGTTTTGGGATTGCCTAGGACTAAGAGGGGGAGGGATAGTATTTTTGTTGTGGTCGATCGATTTTCTAAGATGGCACACTTCATACCATGTCATAAAAGTGATGATGCTATTCATATTGCTGACCTATTTTTCCATGAGATTGTTCGTTTGCATGGTATGCCTTCTACTATTGTTTCAGATCGTGATGCAAAATTCCTTAGTCATTTTTGGCGCACGCTATGGAACAAGTTGGGTACAAAGTTATTGTTTTCTACTACATGTCACCCACAAACAGATGGACAAACGTAGGTAGTTAACCGCACTTTGGGTATAATGTTGAGGGCTATTTTGAAGAAAAATTTGAAGATGTGGGAGGAATGTTTGCCACATGTGGAATTTGCATATAATCGGGCAACACATTCTACTACCAAGGTAAGTCCTTTTCAGGTAGTGTATGGTTTCAACCCCCGTGCTCCTATTGATATTTTGCCTTTACCTACTAGTGAGAGGGTTCACAGTGATGCTAACGCACGTGCTGATTTTATTTTGAAAATGCATGAAACAACTAAGCACAACATTGAAAAGATGAATAAAAAGTATAGAATTGCTGGTAGCAAAGGTAGGCAAGAAGTGAAGCTTGAACCGGGTGATTTAGTTTGGTTGCACTTGCAAAAGGATAGATTTGCAGAATTGCGAAAGTCTAAATTGATGCCTAGAGCTGATGGTCCTTTTAAAATTGTTGAGAAGATTAATGATAATGCATATAAACTTGAGTTGCCTTCCGAGTTTGGGGTTAGTCCCACGTTTAACATTTCAGATTTGAAGCCATACTTGGGAGAGGAAGATGAGCTTGAGTCGAGGACGACTTAAATTCAAGAGGGGGAGGATGATGCGGACATCATTCCATCGGATATACACAACAAGCCTCCATTGTTCATTCAAGGTCCAATCACAAGAGCTCGCGCACAACAATTGAATTTAGAGGTGAGTTCGTTCCTAAGTTCTTCTTTTTATGATTTTGAGAATAGATTGCTACCTAATGATTATATTATGATTAGGAACAATGAAGAGGACAAGGAAATACTTAGAGAAGGACTTAGAGTTGTGGAAGGTCAGCGAGGACGTTCAAATCAAGGTGGAGGCGTAAACCAAGTCGACTTCGAGTCTGTTTCGGAGTCCAGGACCAGTCTGCATTAAAACGGGCGCCCAGGTTGCATACGTGCTTGGATTGGGGCGTTCTTTATATGGATGGAAAGCTAAGAAGATAATCTTTCCAATGGTTCTGGTCCCATGTCCAAATTCATTACGAGTCATCGGGAATTGACCGAACAAGTTGACCTTCAGAATATGTTCCGGCGCTGCGACGCTGTATTTGGGCCTTTGGGCCGTGTATCGTGTTGGAGCCCATTAGGGTTGTGTCAAGGGGTGTTTGCATGACCTTAAACTCCATATATTAGTAGCCGTCGCTATCTTTAGTTTTTGGGTTTTGCTTAGATTAATCTGTCAAGAACAGTTTCGCCGCTAGATCGGTTTGTAAGACCCCAATTTGTGAGCTAAATCATTCGTCTGCAATTTTGGTTGCAATCTTCTTTGTTCTTGTTTGTGTTCTTCGATTTGCAAGCAGGGATTAGCCTTCTTGGCGAGGTCAACCGGGTTTCGGCACGGTTGATAACCCGAGGAGATGTGGTGCTGCGATTGCGGGGTTCAGGAACGTGCTCGTTCAAGAAGCCGGATGGATTTGTGTTGCGCCTCCACCAAAATCGTTGATTATCAGAACCTTTCGGAAGATTGGGAACCCTAGTCTACATTGTCCTAGCTGTAGTGATCTTGATATAAGGTACATTGGAGGGCCAAGTAAATGAGTCAATAATGAGCATCGGCCAGTTTAGAGAAAGTTGCCTGTTCATTAGAGAATTGGGCCGATCCATCAAGATTATTTTGAAGACGAGTATAGAGAAGAATCAAGGTCCATGAAACCACAATGGTGTCCATCTGATATCTTCACTAAAAACCAGAAGAGACATGTCCAGAGAATGAGGAACAGGGAGTAAATGCAAGAAGTAGAAGAGGAGATCGAGCATCGACTGAAACGCACCAGGAAAGGAAAGAGTGGCGTGTCAAGAGCAAGGTCATGCCAGCTGATGAGGTCAAAGCTAACAAAAATAAAAGTCTTGCAGTAGACAAAGGAAAAGCAGTTGCCTCATCTTCAATCAACATGGTTTTTATATTGCCAGCCGAATATGCTGTAGAAGAAGCTACAGAGGAGATATACGAAGAGCCATCTGCCAAGTTGATATTATCACCACAGCAAGCCATATTTGAAAAGCTAGAGGGGACTGGACATCGGCACATCAAACCACTGTATGTTAAGGGGTTTGTCAATGGTAAACCCATGTCAAAGATGTTAGCCGATGGAGGAGCAGTCGTTAATTTGATGCCATATGCTACATTTAGGAAGTTGGGCAAGACCATAGAAGATTTGATCAAGACCAACATAGTTCTCAAGGATTTTGGAGGGAATCCATCAGAAGCTAAAAGGGTTTTAAATGTGGAGTTAACCATCGGCAGTAAGACAATTCCTACCACATTCTTTTTCATTGATGGGAAGGGCTCCTACAGTCTATTGTTGCGAAGAGATTGGATTCATGTCAACTTTTGTATTCCTTCAACTATGCATCAGAGTTTGATCTAGTGGTAGGGAGACCAAATAGAAATCGTGTCAGCCGATAGGTCAGTGAACATTGCTAATGTCGATTTATCTATTTGGGAGATGGAAGGAGTTGATTGTTTGTTTGGCAAAGTTTGGGAAGGAGATTATCTAAAAGTGTTTGATTGTAATATACAGCCAACAGAAGAAGGAGAGCCTCAATTATTGCTTTGAAGGTGTAGTGGAGGGTTCACATTTGTAGACAAAGCACACTGTAGATGATATCGATGGAAAGCTAGGACAAGGATTAATGTCGGCTGATGAGTTAGAAGAAGTAGATATTGGACCAGACGATAGAGCTAGGTCGACATATATTAGTAAGGATTTATCAGACAAATTCAAGTGTAAATTAGTAGAATTATTAAAGGAATACAGAACGAGTTATATTCTATTTAAGTAGAAGACTTTTGTATGTTGAGATCATAAATACATCGGTGGAAAAGTTGTGCTTGTGTTTATACTTTTCATGTACAAAGTTAAGGCATTATTTACTCTCCAATGAGTGCATGATAGTTTGCCAAGCCGATGTGGTCAAGTATATGCTATCGGCTCCTATTTTAAAGGGAAGGATTATAAAGTGGATTTTTGCTTTAACAAAATTTGATCCAAGGTATGAATCGGCTAAGGCAGTAAAAGGGCTAGCGGTAGCCGATTTCATAGTTGAACACCAGAATGATTCCATTGAATATGTTGAGATTGTACCATGGACTTTTTTTTCCATGGGTCAGTTTGTACTCATGGTTTTAGTATCGACTTAGTAATCATATCACCTAGGGGGTAAGCTTTGAGTTTGCTTTCACTATCAAACCTTACTATACTAATAATCAGGTTGAGTATGATGCAGTTTTGAAAGGATTACAATTGCTGAAAGAGGTTGAAGCTGATGCTATTAACATTATAGGAGATTCATTGTTGGTGATCAGTCAATTATCCGGAGAATATGAGTGCAAGAGCGATCTCTTGATGGTTTATAGTGAGAAGTGTCAAGAGTTGATGAAAACTTTCAAGATGATGTTTTTAAAGAAAATTCCACGAGAGCAAAATGCTGAGACCAATGATTTAGCTCAAGGGGCATCGGGATATAAGCCGATGTTAAAAGATGTGGAAGTGGAGATTTCATCTATGCAAGCCAATGACTAGAGATTTGAGATCGTTGAATATATAAGAGATCCTTCTCGATCGGCGTCAAGGAAATTAAGGTATAAAGCCCTCAAATATGTTTTATTGGACAATGATCTTTACTATCGGACAATCGATGGAGTTTTGTTGAAATGTTTAAATCTCAAAGAAACCTAGATTGTCATGTGTAAAGTTCATGAGGGAATTTGTGGTACTCATTAGTCAGCTCATAAGATGCGATGGCTGATTAGAAGAGTTGGTTATTTTTGGCCGACAATGCTGGAAGATTGTTTTAGATATTACAAGGGTTGTCAAGATTGACAGAAATTCGGCTATGGATCAAATTGTCAAGCCGTGGGGAATTGATATGATCGGCCAAATACATTCACCATCAAGCAAAGGACATAAGTTTATATTGATAGCTACATATTACTTTACTAAGTGGGTTGAAGCTATTCCTCTCAAGAAGGTGGTGTAACGCCCTGAAAATTCGACCTACAAAAATGTGGAACCCTAAATCGTGAGATTTCAAAAACTTTGGATCGAATTCCATCATGTCGAGTTTAATCGCTCTTTTATGTGTATCTTCATTTGCGGAAGTTAGTTAATCAAAATTAATTAAACACAAACCCTAAATGGGCTAAATCAATAATTAAGAAAAGTAAACTAACATATGTTTTGGGCAAAATTGTAGTAAATAAAACATTCTATATGAATGTCACAAATTTATTTGGGTAATATAAATTTAAATAGGAAATTTTGTATATATATATAATTATCTACACCTATGCATATATATATTAACATATATATATAATTTGTATAAATATAAAATATGGTGACATAAAATATTGGGCAAATCTTTAGGGTGAAATAATGCAAATTTTGAGCAAAGTTCAATTGTGGGAAAATTTGAATTTTTGGATGAATTTTAAATTGGAAATCGATCAAAATCATCAAAAATGCGAAAAGTCACTATTCATTACACCCTAGCTATTCGACCAAACCCTTGTCGTCCCATCGCCGCTGCCGCGCCATTCCGTCACGACCCGCGCCACGCTCCACCTCGCGCTCCGTGCGCCGCTGCGCCGCTGCCGCGTCACCATCGCTCTGTGCGCACCGCGCGCATCGCCGTCACCCGTCAGCCGTGCGTGCCATCCCCGCTGTCGCGCGTCGCGTCACCGTCGCCCCTCGAGCCCCAGGCACCGTGCCCCGTCATTATCATCCGCACGTCCCGTCGCTGCTGCGCGCGGCACGCCGTCGCTATCCACCACGTCGCTTCGCTGCACGGCCGTAGCCACCTCGCGCCCCGCACGCCGCGCAAGTCCCGTCGGTCGCACCGCACCAGCCACCCCATTTCCCTCCCTCCCCCGCCCCTATGAAACCCCCCCAAACCTTCCCTCCTTCCCCGCCCCACCCCTGTCCACTTCCCCTTTTTTTCCACCCAAGCCACCACCGCGCCGCGTCCGAAGCTCACCGCCATCGCGCCTCGGGCCCTGCCGCCGCGCCGTCGACCGCCGCCGGCCTTGAGTAAGCATTGCCCCCCTTGCTGTCCGAGCGCCGCCGCTGCCTGGGTTCAATAGAGAGAGGAATTGGGAGGAGGAAGAAGAGAGGAGGAGCTGGGAAGAGGCAGAGAGAGGAAGAAGAAGAGAGGAGAGAGAAAGGGTAGATAGAGGAAAGAAAAAAAGAAAATAAGAAAAAGGGAAGAGAAGAAAAAGGGAAAAATGAAAATAGAATAAAAGGAAGAAAATTTAGGAAATTAGGAGGGGAAAATTTTAATATATATCTCTATTAGTTGGAAAATTAACCGTAGACAATTTTTAGGGATTTCTAGAAAGTAAATCAAGATTATTTAATAACTTGTTCATTCATTTAAGTGGTTATTTCTTTAGCGGGTTATTTACCCAGCTGTTTATTTAGATATTTATTTATTGAGTTATGTATTAATTTAAAGTTAGGACGTGGTTACTCAATAGTTGTTGGGAAAAGTAAAGTGTATTAATTTAAGAATTTTTCTTGGGATCCCCCTTTACATGGCCCTTGGGGTCTATTTATAGTCCTGTTACAGATCCCCCTATTAGGGTTTAGGTTTTACAGGGGAATTTACATGGTTACCCTTATGAAAGGGTCACTTGTATGGGTATACAGTGTAATTGAGATACATGGGCCTCTAACAGGCCAAATAGCGAATGCTGGCCCACTGGCCAACGGGCTAGAGCAGCTGGGATGGCCCCTTGGGCCCCCTTGGAGCTGGGCTTGATACGGTGAAGTCATCCTCCTTCGGCATGCACCCTTCACCATTCAGTCTTCGCCCAGGACGCATTTGGACTTGCGAGGACCCAACACGACTCTTCACCCTTCGCCGCCTTCGCCCCATAGTCTTCGCTATGAGGCTTCGCCTCGATGAATCTTGACGCCTCGAGTCTGAATCCTCGCTGGTTGCATGGTTTCGGCAGGTCTGGTCGAAGGGTCTCATGGCATACCGCCAACAAGCCCCTCACGGGCAAGGGTGGGATAGGAGCTTCGGCCGAGACCGTGCAAACCATGTGGTGTGGTATGAGGCGCCCCCTTTCGACCGATGCTCCGGTCGAAACCTATTTTGTATTCCTGCAAAGAATGTATGCATTGCGTGTACATGTATTCTTGTGGTTAGTAATTTTTTGGAGCTTTTGCCTTCTGCGAACAGCGAAGCTGTCCTTATTCTTTCACTGGGCCGAAATGAACAGTGATGGGCTTTCCTTCGAGGGCTCGTCACTGTGCGGCTCGGTCAATGGGAATTTACGGTTTTGCCTACCCTTGTGACACGTGGCGGCTCGTGATTGGTTGGGGAGGGGAATCGTCGCCTGGGTGGGCTATATATTCCCCCTTCCCCTTTTTCACCACCTTACCCTCGTCATTTTCACCGCGAGCGCTCTTTGAGTCACTAGACCTCTCGCCCGTTGTCCCTTTTCGCCACTGCGCATTCTCTTCGCCATGGCTCCTCGCAAGCCGAACCCAGCCTCCGCGACGGGTCCCGATCCCGGCCGAATCGACGATGACACCACCGCCTTTTTAGGGGTTTCGCTCGTGGACGACGACGAGCTGGCGAAGTTGGTCAGCTCCGGCGCGGTGATGGAGGGGCAGGCCTTCGCCCCGGGGGAGGCCGTGGTGCCGAAACCAGGCGACAACCGGACGGTGGTATTCGCCGTGTTCTTTGAGGCGGGGCTTCGATTTCCGTGCAACGGGTTGTTGCTGGAGATCCTTCGCCTTTTCCAGGTGGAGCTCCCCCAGCTGAGTCCATCGGCACTCGTCCGGATCG
Source organism: Oryza punctata (assembly GCA_000573905.2). NCBI lineage: Eukaryota > Viridiplantae > Streptophyta > Magnoliopsida > Poales > Poaceae > Oryza > Oryza punctata. Next base: position 18,362,171 of record CM002493.2, on the reverse strand, counting down.
CCATCTTTGATTGGGCGTGTCGGACCGCTGGGTTCGAACCGAGCGCCGAGCTTTTCGGCGCCGTGTTCCACGCCACCGTGAACTCAAAGACGGTGGTCACTCTGGCCGGGACGAAGAAAACGGTGTTCGGGAGTGTGAACTTTAACATTCGCCCCAAGCGCTCCAATCTCTGGCCAGTGAACGCCGCCATGTCGAAGTGGGATCGCCATTGGATGGCGAAGTGGTTCTGCCACTCCATCCCCTTCGAGGCCGGGTCCGAGGCGGCGAAGGCCCTCCGGTGGTGGCGCAGGGCGATTGCACCGAACAGGAAACCCAAGGTCGCTGTCAATGGTGCCATGGAAGCCCGGTTCACCCTGCTGCGCAAGGTCTGCTCCCGCCTTAGCTGCCGCGACTTGGTGGAGGAGTTTTGCATTCTTCGCATTTTCCCCCTCTTCCAGTTGTGGCAAGTCGAGGTCGATCGAGACGAGGAGGTCGACGGCTTGCCGAAGCTCGTCATGCCTGCGGGGGCGAACGGTGAGTCTATGCTCTTCCTATGTGCATCTGTGTTTCGCTCTTTTTCCCCGTTCGACGCCTGATGTGGTGACACTTCTTGTTTTCGCAGTGTTGACTCTCGCTCAGGCCGACACCGAAGCCCGAAAGATGATCGGCGACGTGTCGGTCGCTGAGTTTAGCAAGCTGCTAACGCGGTAGGCGGCCGGCCGGGCGAACCGGGTGTATGATGGCGAGCTCCCTCCCCGGGCGAAGCCCTTCAAGGCCGATGGCGATGAGGGGATGTCACACCCTAAAAATCTCTAAATTATAAATTGTTGTTTAAATGGAATTAGTAGAAATGATTTTAAAAGCCTAGAAGAAAAGATCTAATTTTAAGTTAATAAATTCCGATATAAAAGTGGGCTAGATAAAACTTTAATAAATACTTTTCTTGTTTCAATTATTCCTAGATTTTTCTGGGATTTATTTGAGCCAAGAAAGTATTTTTTTAATCAATGCAATTGCATTTCATGCAACACATAAAAAGAAAATAGTTAAAACCTCTCTCTTTTGGTTTTGGGCCAAAAGCCCATTTTCTTTCCCTCTTCCCCCTCCTTTCTTCGGCTGGGCTGCAGCCCAACCAGCCCACCAGCCGCTGCCCCCTCCCTCTCTCTCTCTAGCGCGCCTGCAGGTGGGCCCCTCCTGTCGGTATCGTGTTCTACCTCCCGCCACCTACAGCCGAGCCTACCGAGCGCCATAGATGCAGCCGCCCCTTCTGGAATTGCACCGATGCTTGCCCAATTTGATTAAATTGGTAGAGGGGAAATAATCCCCTTGATCTCCTCTATCTCTTCTCTATAGAAAGTTTAGTCTAATTTGTTTGGAAATCGCCGGATTTCGAGATTGATTCGGACTCGTTTTTCCTTCCTAACCCTAGTTTTTCCTTCTCTGTTTCCGGTTGCCTTGCACCGAGCCGCCGCCCCTGCCCCTATAAAATGGACCCCCCTAGACCTCCTCTATCCGCCACTGCCTTCGCCCCAACCCCTCGTCGACCGTGGAGCCCTAGCCGCTGCTGCTTGTGCGCCGTCGTCGCCGAGAAAATTTCAGCCGTGCGCCGCCATCGTTCCTGTCGCCGCCGTCGCTCGGAAAAGCCACCGTTGGGTTCGCAGCAACGAGAGGAAGCCCGGCCACCCACTCGTCTCCGCTGAAAGCTGTCGGAACATCACCACCACCGCCGACCCTAGCCTCTGCTTGCTGTCTGTTCGTCGCCAACTTTTTTGTTTTTTAGGTGAAATTTTGGTTAAACTTCGGAAATTCATAACTAAATCATCGTAACTCGGATTCAAGTGGTTTAAGTTGCTAAATTCATCTAAAATCGAGATCTACATGTTAAAAATATCCGCATGTACGGTTTGTGCTTGTTTTTGTACTGTTTTATTGATTTTGTTCATTCGCTTTAGTTTCCGACGTTCCAGAGGAGAGCGTTTACGTGGAGGAAGGTTCCGAAGTGTTTCACGAAGCTCAAGGCAAGTCACCCAGATCCTAAATACCCTTTGAGCATGTTGATCCCATTTAAAGCTATTTGTTTTTATTCAACTACCGCATTTATTTTTGACTGTCATCGGGTGGGAACAACCTATTGTCCTTGCTAAAGCCCCTTTGTTTTGAGTACCTTTACTTTGTCACTTGGTTAATAATTGGATTAGCTAGAACATTATATGGTTTTAGCTAAATTAATTAGGATGCTTAGTCATGCTTAGAGACACTAGCTCACATGAATGGGATAATTAATGTTTCACTATTATTTGATGATGGATTAATGGTAGATTATGATGGTTAATCATGATAGGGTGATTAATAAATATGCCAACTAAAACTTGATAATGGTGGGTTGTGAGCACATGGTTTGGATGGTCGTGCTCATGACTGTTAAGGACCGGTTCACGAGTTTCGGTTGTGAAACATTAACCGTGTCAACCACAAGCCAGCGTGGGCAACGGCTTTACCCTTTGTGTAGTAAGGTTCATTGTGGGGCACCGGGTTGAGAAGTGGTGGAGATAAGCCCACGGGGGTCGCTGGGGAGTCCATGCCTTGTTTTATAAGGGGGTGATTATGATCCAGGAATGGTGCACTGCTTTGAATTGCGTTATGCATAGCGTAATGTCACAATCTCTATTCGAGTACTTGCTAAGTATCGCGACGCATGGTTGACATGATGTTGAGGTTGTGTCTTGTGGGTACAGTGGTACGCCTCTGGCCAGAGTAGAACTATTCGAATAGTCGTGCCCGCAGTCATGGGCGAGTCTAATAATGTCTTTCGTGATTAGTCTCACACTTCTCACCATAATAAATGATTTTGTAATTGGTAATAATTTGATTAGCTCCTGGTTTGGAATGGCATATTCCTGGTTTGGAGATAGGTCTGTACAGCCGGGAATGGTTGTTCAGAATGGTTGGGCCTGTGCAATGGGTGTGTTGCATAGCGTTGGATTAATATTGTCTAATTAAATACTTTACTGTTTTGCTAAATTCTGTAGTATTTATTAAATGCCATTTACGCAAATGAGACTATACTATGCCGTCCTTTGTTATCCCTTGCACTTGCATATTTGCTGCGTGGCTTACTGAGTATACCATATACTCACCTTGCAATCATTCATCAGAGGAGGAGTTCTACAGTGATGCTGAAGGTGAGGAGGATTAGGCGTAACCCTGGTCAAGATGCTTGTGGATTGGAGTCACCTGCGTTATTTAATTTATATTCCACTGCTTAGATCTTTATTGTTTGAGAGGAACTATCTACCTCTGTAATGACTTTATATTAATCGATTAATTAGATAAATATTGCACTCTATTATCAATTTGTTATTGTGTGCCTCGGCTGATTCCTGGACGAGGGTTTACACACATGTAAGCGTTTGGAGTTTTGGATAGAAATTCCGGGCGTGACAACTTGGTATCAGAGCCTCCTTGACCCTAGGTTATGCCAAATGGTTACCCATAGAAGCCCTCTAAAAATAATGAAAAAAATAGGACTATTCTCCTCTCTTTCTCTTTTAATTAAACCAAGCTAATGGCACATGCAGATTATAGTCTCTTTAATTGTTCTCATTCAAAATTTATTTATTCCTGTGTTGTTAGTACTGTACATCTATTACTGTACTAATGGCCCATTTACCAGCAAAAGTTTTACAACATTATTTTTATTTATCTAATTATGTTGCAATTAGTATGCTGGATATATAACTCTATTTTCTTTTATTTTGAAAATATGTTATTCAAAAGTGCAAAAGTTTATAATCCTGTTTCAACTTTCTCATCTTATCTGCAAGGCTAGTTTACTTTATTTATATTTCGGTTTGATTTTCTAACTCTATTTAAATTAATCCAAAAACTTGTGCTATTAATTGGATAAATGTCTTAACTCTCTCCTTTCATTTGTCTTTAGATGCCGCTCTTCAAGCCAGAATACTTGTTCGGTTTTGAGGGTTTTGTTCGGGAGCTGCGTACAATGTCCTTCGCCATAGGATTCGGGACTGCCCCTCTGTATGCCCAGATTCCCCATGATCGCGATGAAGAGAAGTGCCGCATCAAGGTCACCTTGAACAGTGATCGTGAAGATATCCCATCGGTGATGTTTGAAGCTGGAGGGAAAAGCTATCCTCACGCTTGTCAGGAGGTGGCAAGGATCGCCATAGGAGAACTTCGCGACCGCTACGATGAGCAGTTGGCCGACACGGAGTATCGCTACAATCCCTGTCAGCCCCAGGGAAGTGACCGTGCCAGCTACGTTGATCCTGAAGGACTTGAGAATGATGCTACCACAAGACATTTGGTCGTGATGCTTTGGGCCATGGATGAGACCCGCGCTGACATCGTGTTGGCTGCTCAAGCTCGTGAAGACCGGAACCGTGGCAAGATATGTAAGCTGCAGGACAAGGTTGATCATCTGGAAAAGGAACTGGCGGAATTGAAGGGAGTAGCGCCACCCCAGAAGGCCAGGGTTCGTCTTACGGCAAGGAAGAGAGCCCTTTTTGTTCCCCGCTACCAATGTTGTGCCCAAGGTTCGCGTGGTGTCAAGAGAAGCTGTCCCAGCCCCAGTGGATCCTCCGGTCATCATTCTGAGTGATGATGAGGAAGAAGACCAAGAACGCACTCATTCTGAGGTCGAGTGGGGTGCTACTCAAGATGACGAGGAGGAGCCGAACGAGCCTTCAATCAACTCCGATGCCAGGAAGACCTAGACGTTTTAAGTCGTTGCCTTAGTTCGTTGTGTTACTTTGCTTGCTTAAGTTTGGTTGTGTGTGTGGGTCTTGCATGTGGTTTACATCATTGGTGGGATGTAAAGGCATGCATTTGCTTGCTTTTGAGTGTTAGGAAGTTGGTGAGTTAAGTGGTGTGAGAGTCTTCAGTTATATGTAATAATGAAAACTCAGTTCAGATCAATAAAAGTCAAGAAGAAATTAGTTCCATGTCCTAAGTGGTTTTTCCCCCTTGCTTCCCTCCTTATGCTCTTATCTCTGCCAGATGGTGAACACTCGCAGCAATGGAAATGGGTCTAACAACAACAACAATGGCGAGAATCCCACACTTGCCCAAGTCCTTGCTCAACAAGCTCAACTTATGAACATGATGATGCAACAACTCCAGAACCAACAGAACCAAGGGAACAATCATGCTCCTCCCCAGAACAAGTTAGCAGATTTTCTTCGTGTGAGGCTGCCCAGTTTTTCCAGCACTACCAATCCGGTTGAGGCTAGCGATTGGCTGCATGCCATAGAAAAGAAGTTGGACCTGCTTCAGTGCACTGACCAAGAAAAAGTCTCCTTTGCTTCGCATCAGTTTCATGGCCCTGCCTCTGAGTGGTGGGATCATTTCCGTCTCAACAGAGTTACTGCTGAACCAATCACTTGGCTTGAGTTTACTACTGCTTTCAAGAAGACTCATGTACCATCGGGAGTGGTGTCTCTCAAGAAGAAGGAGTTCAGGGCACTCACTCAGGGACCTCGTTCCGTCACCGAGTATCTGCATGAGTTCAATCGTTTGGCCCGTTATGCTCCAGAGGATGTCCGCACTGACGAAGAGCGCCAAGAGAAGTTCTTGGAAGGACTGAATGATGAGCTATCTTACCCACTGATGACTGGGGATTATTCTGATTTCCAAAAGTTGGTGGATAAGGCCATTCGCCAGGAAGATAAGTACAACCGAATGGAACAGAAGAAACGCAGGATTGCTCACTTCAAGGCTCAGCAAGGGAATAGTCAGAGGCCACGTCTTACTATGGGACCTCAGGTAGCACCGCCGGGAGGATCTTCATCGGTTGTTCGCCCACAGCGCTAGTTCTACAACAACAATGCTGGCAATAACAACCGTAACCAAGCTCCACGTCCTACTGCAACCCTAGTCTAGCACCAGTCTGTCAGGAGGGAGCAAGGAAACAAGCCAGTAGTGTGCTTCAACTGTGGCGAACCAGGTCATTATTCTGACAATGTCCGAAGCCTCGACGTGTGAAGATTGTTCCTGTGCTGAATAACTCCACAGCACTAGCACCAAAGGCTCGTGTCAGCCATGTTGCTGCTGCAGAAGCCCAGGGTGCTCCAGATGTGATTTTGGGTACATTCCCTGTTAACTCAGTTCCTGCAACTGTGCTTTTCGATTCTGGTGCTACACATTCCTTTTTGTCTATGAGTTTTGCGGGAAATCATGGGATGGAAATAGAAGATCTTAGACGTCCTTTGATGGTTAGTACTCCCAGTAATCAAGCCCTCTCATCACAATGTAGCCCTTCTGTCAGAATAGAGATTCAAGGTGTTCCATTTCTGGCCAACCTTATTTTGTTAGAGTCCAAAGACCTTGATGTCATCCTAGGGATGGACTGGTTAGCTAGATATAAGGGTGTGATAGACTGTGCTAATAGAAAAGTAACTCTCACCAGCAATGATGGTCAAGTTGTAACTGTTCACGCTTTGCCTTCCGAACCTTTAAGGTCGAGCTGGAACCAAATAACTTTGCAAGAGATTCCCATAGTACGGGACTATCCTGAGGTGTTCCCAGATGATTTACCTGGTATGCCGCCTAAGAGAGATATAGAATTCAGAATAGATCTGGTACCAGGGACAACCCCAATTCATAAGAGGCCTTACAGAATGGCAGCCAATGAATTAGCAGAGGTGAAGAGGCAAGTAGATGACCTGCTACAGAAAGGATACATTAGACCAAGCTCGTTTCCATGGGGAGCTCCGGTCATTTTTGTGGTAAAGAAGGATCATACTCAAAGGATGTGTGTGGATTATCGTGCATTGAATGATGTGACCATCAAGAATAAGTACCCTCTGCCTAGAATTGATGATTTGTTTGACCAGCTTAAAGGTGCCACCGTTTTCTCCAAGATTGACCTTTGATCAGGGTATCATCAGTTGAGGATCAAAGAGGAAGATATACCTAAGACGGCCTTTACCATTCGGTATGAGTTGTTTGAATGTACTGTTATGTCTTTCGGACTTACCAATGCCCCTGCTTTCTTCATGAACTTGATGAATAAGGTGTTCATGGAATATCTGGACAAGTTTGTGGTGGTCTTCATTGATGACATTCTCATCTACTCCCGAACCAAAGAAGAGCACGAAGAATATCTTCGCCTTGCACTAGAGAAGCTACGAGAACATCAGCTGTATGCCAAGTTTAGCAAATGTGAATTTTGGCTGCCTGAAGTAAAGTTTCTTGGGCACGTCATTTCAGCCGGAGGAGTTGCCGTTGATCCTAGTAATGTGGAATCCGTAACTAATTGGAAACAACCAAAGATAGTTTCAGAGATTCGTAGTTTCCTGGGTCTTGCAGGCTACTATCGGAGGTTCATAGAGAATTTCTCTAAGATTGCTAAGCCAATGACTCGTCTGCTTCAGAAGGACGTGAAGTATAAGTGGTCAGAAGAATGTGAGCAGAGTTTCCAAGAGTTGAAAAACCGCCTTATATCAGCACCCATTTTGATCTTGTCTGATCCAAAGAAGGGTTTTCAAGTGTATTGTGATGCATGTAAGCTTGGGTTAGGTTGTGTTTTGATGTAAGATGGGAAGGTGGTTGCCTATGCATCTCGTCAGTTATGTCCCCATGAGAAGAATTACCCTACCCATGATCTTGAGTTAGCCGCAGTGGTTCATGCCTTGAAGATTTGGCGCCACTACCTCTTTGGTACTCGTACGGAGGTGTACACGGATCACAAGAGTTTGAAGTATATCTTTACCCAGCCGGATCTGAATATGCGACAATGGAGATGGTTGGAACTGATCAAAGATTATGACATGGGAATACATTATCACCCGGGGAAGGCTAATGTTGTAGCAGATGCCCTCAGCCGGAAAGGCTATTGCCATGCTACAGAAGGACGATAGTTGCCGTGGGAGTTATGCAAGGAATGTGAAAGACTGAATTTGGGAATCGTCAGTAGAGGTTTTGTTGCAGCTTTAGAAGTGAAGCCCACTCTCATGGATCAAGTTAGAGAAGCTCAAATCAACGACTCTGATATTCAAGAAATCAAGAAGAATATGAGGAGAGGAAAGGCCATCGGTTACTTAGAAGATGAGCAAGGAACTGTGTGGTTGGGTGAAAGAATTTGTGTCCCTAACAACAAAGAATTAAAAGATACAATCCTGAAGGAAGCTCACGACACTCTATACTCCATTCACCCTGGTAGTACCAAGATGTACCAAGATCTCAGGGAGAAGTTTTGGTGGGCAAGTATGAAGCGCGAGATAGCAGAGTATGTAGCTGTGTGTGATGTATGTCAACGAGTCAAGGCAGAACATCAGAAACCCGCAGGTTTGCTGCAACCCTTGAAGATACCAGAATGGAAGTGGGAGGAAATTGGGATGGATTTCATCACTGGTCTGCCCAGAACATCGTCTGGCCATGATTCTATTTGGGTGATAGTCGACAGGCTTACCAAAGTTGCTCATTTCGTCCCTGTGAGGACAACATATTCCGGAAATCGTTTGGCGGAATTATATATGGCAAGGATTGTGTGTTTACATGGTGTTCCTAAAAAAATAGTATCCGATCGAGGTAGCCAGTTTACTTCAAAGTTCTGGCAGAAGCTTCAGGAAGAGATGGGTTCTAAGCTAAATTTCAGTACAGCATATCATCCGCAGACAGACGGACAAACTGAAAGGGTGAATCAGATTTTGGAAGATATGTTGAGAGCTTGTGTTTTAGACTTCGGTGGAAGTTGGGATAAGAATTTGCCTTACGCAGAATTCTCATACAACAACAGTTACCAAGCTAGTCTTCAAATGGCCCCTTATGAAGCACTGTATGGTCGGAAGTGCCGTACTCCACTTTTGTGGGATCAAACGGGGGAACGTCAGGTTTTCGGAACTGATATTCTTAGGGAAGCAGAAGAGAAAGTAAAGATCATTCAAGAAAGATTGCGTATAGCACAGTCTCGTCATAAGAGCTATGCTGACAATCGCCGCAGGTATTTGAGTTTCGAGGAAGGGGATCATGTGTACCTTCGTGTCACGCCTCTTCTGGAAGTTCATCGTTTTCACACCAAAGGGAAATTGGCGGCGTGTTTTGTCGGACCTTACAAGATTGTCAGTAGAAGAGGAGAGGTCGCTTATCAGTTGGAGTTACCTCAGTCTTTGGCAGGTGTCCATAACGTGTTCCATGTGTCGCAGCTGAAAAAGTGTTTAAGGGTACCCACTAAAGAAGCTAATCCTGAGCAGATAGAAATCCATGAGGATCTGGCATATATCGAGAAACCAATTCGTATGTTGGAGACAGATGAGAGAAGAACCAGGAATCGAGTTATTCGTTTCTGCAAGGTCCAATGGAGTAACCACTCGGAAGAAGAAGCTACCTGGGAACGAGAAGATGAATTAAAGTCAGCTCATCCGCATCTTTTCGTCAGCTCTCCCGAATCTCATGGACGAGATTCTGTTTAAGGGAGGTAGGTTTGTCACACCCTAAAAATCTCTAAATTATAAATTGTTGTTTAAATGGAATTAGTAGAAATGATTTTAAAAGCCTAGAAGAAAAGATCTAATTTTAAGTTAATAAATTCCAATATAAAAGTGGGCTAGATAAAACTTTAATAAATACTTTTCTTGTTTCAATTATTCCTAGATTTTTCTGGGATTTATTTGAGCCAACAAAGTATTTTTCTTAATCAATGAACTTGCATTTCATGCAACACATAAAAAGAAAATAGTTAAAACCTCTCTCTTTTGGTTTTGGGCCAAAAGCCTATTTTCTTTCCCTCTTCCCCCTCCTTTCTTCGGTTGGGCTGCAGCCCAACCAGCCCACCAGCCGCCGCCCCCTCCCTCTCTCTCTAGCGCGCCTGCAAGTGGGCCCCTCCTGTCGGTATCGTGTTCTACCTCCCGCCGCCTACAGTCGAGCCTACCGAGCGCCATAGATGCAGCCGCCCCTTCCAAATTGCACCGATGCTTGCCCGATTTGATTAAATTGGTAGAGGGGAAATAATCCCCTTGATCTCCTCTATCTCTTCTCTATAGAAAGTTTAGTCTAATTTGTTTGGAAATTGCCGGATTTCGAGATTGATTCGGACTCGTTTTTCCTTCCTAACCCTAGTTTTTCCTTCTCCGTTTCCGGTTGCCTTGCACCGAGCCGCCGCCCCTGCCCCTATAAAATGGACCCCCCTGGACCTCCTCTATCCGCCACCGCGTTCGCCCCAACCCCTCGTCGACCGTGGAGCCCTAGCCGCTGCTGCTTGTGCGCCGTCATCGCCGAGAAAATTTCAGCCATGCGCCGCCGTCGTTCCTGTCGCCGCCGTCGCTCGGAAAAGCCACCGTTGGGTTCACAGCAATGAGAGGAAGCCCGGCCACCCACTCGTCTCCGCCGAAAGCTATCGGAACGTCACCACCACCGCCGACCCTAGCCTCTGCTTGCTGTCTGTTCGTCGCCAGCCTTTTTGTTTTTTAGGTGAAATTTTGGTTAAACTTCGGAAATTCATAACTAAATCATCGTAACTCGGATTCAAGTGGTTCAAGTTGCTAAATTCATCTAAAATCGAGATCTACATGTTAAAAATATCCACATGTACTGTTTGTGCTTGTTTTTATACTGTTTTATTGATTTTGTTCATTCGCTTTAGTTTCCGACGTTCCAGAGGAGAGCGTTTACGTGGAGGAAGGTTCCGTGTTTCACGAAGCTCAAGGCAAGTCACCCAGATCCTAAATACCCTTTGAGCATGTTGATCCCATTTAAAGCTATTTGTTTTTATTCAACTACCGCATTTATTTTTGAATGTCATCGGGTGGGAACAACCTATTGTCCTTGCTAAAGCCCCTTTGTTTTGAGTACCTTTACTTTGTCACTTGGTTAATAATTGGATTAGCTAGAACATTATATGGTTTTAGCTAAATTAATTAGGATGCTTAGTCATGCTTAGAGACACTAGCTCACATGAATGGGATAATTAATGTTTCACTATTATTTGATGATGGATTAATGGTAGATTATGATGGTTAATCATGATAGGGTGATTAATAAATATGCCAACTAAAACTTGATAATGGTGGGTTGTGAGCACATGGTTTGGATGGTCGTGCTCATGACTGTTAAGGACCGGTTCACGAGTTTCGGTTGTGAAACATTAACCGTGTCAACCACAAGCCAGCGTGGGCAACGGCTTTACCCTTTGTGTAGTAAGGTTCATTGTGGGGCACCGGGTTGAGAAGTGGTGGAGATAAGCCCACGGGGGTCGCTGGGGAGTCCATGCCTTGTTTTATAAGGGGGTGATTATGATCCAGGAATGGTGCACTGCTTTGAATTGCGTTATGCATAGCGTAATGTCACAATCTCTATTCGAGTACTTGCTAAGTATCGCGACGCATGGTTGACATGATGTTGAGGTTGTGTCTTGTGGGTACAGTGGTACGGCTCTGGCCAGAGTAGAACTATTCGAATAGTCGTGCCCGCAGTCATGGGCGAGTCTAACAATGTCTTTCGTGATTAGTCTCACACTTCTCACCATAATAAATGATTTTGTAATTGGTAATAATTTGATTAGCTCCTGGTTTGGAATGGCATATTCCTGGTTTGGAGATAGGTCTGTACAGCCGGGAATGGTTGTTCAGAATGGTTGGGCCTGTGCAATGGGTGTGTTGCATAGCGTTGGATTAATATTGTTTAATTAAATACTTTATTGTTTTGCTAAATTCTGTAGTATTTATTAAATGCCATTTACGCAAATGAGACTATATTATGCCGTCCTTTGTTATCCCTTGCACTTGCATATTTGCTGCGTGGCTTACTGAGTATACCATATACTCACCTTGCAATCATTCATCAGAGGAGGAGTTCTACAGTGATGCTGAAGGTGAGGAGGATTAGGCGTAACCCTGGTCAAGATGCTTGTTGATTGGAGTCACCTGCGTTATTTATTTTATATTCCGCTGCTTAGATCTTTATTGTTTGAGAGGAACTATCTACCTCTGTAATGACTTTATATTCATCGATTAATTAGATAAATATTGCACTCTATTATCAATTTGTTATTGTGTGCCTCGGCTGATTCCTGGACGAGGGTTTACACACATGTAAGCGTTTGGAGTTTTGGATAGAAATTCCGGGCGTGATAGGGGACTTCCAGAAAGCGGGTTCGCGGGCAAGTGAAGTTGGCCCCTCGGAAGCGAAGGGCCCCTGCCTCCACTGACTCCGACGCTGCCGACGAAGACATCACCGAAGACCATGACGGCGGAGAGGAGGAGGAGGATGTGGGGGAGACGGAAGTTGCAGCCGAAAAGGCCGCGGATGAGGCCGCCGACAACCGCACCGAGACGCGCGGTTATACTCCAACTCCGAGCCCCGATCACGTCGAAACCGGGGTGGAGTCGAACTGCTTCCCCCTCCGCCGAAAGGATGTGAAGGCGCTGGTCCCGATCGCAGCGGCCAAGGTAGCGAAGGGGGGTCCAGTCAAGAAGACCCCAAGAAGAAAGGGCTCGTCGATGTCGCTCGCGTCTTCAGCGATGACGAGTCTTCAGACGAAACCCCTACTTCACCCGCTGGTCGGAGCCTGGGGCTTTCGACCGCCCCTGGTGCATGGTCGACGTGTTCGGGGCGGGGGGAGTGTTGCCGGGACTTCAGCTTTATCCGATCGGGTTGTCAAGACCGCGGCTAGGGTCTTCGGCAGCTCGGCTCGCCAGCCGCTCGCCCTTGGTAAGGGGAAGAAGATGGCGGCCGAAACGTTTGTTTCGGATTGCTCCCTTGCGGCGCCCCACTTCGCCCCCTGCGATTTTGAGACTCGGGCGGAGCTTATCCCCTTCATCGAGGGGGTGAGTAACATTGTCTCTCCGGCTGGCAGCCCGAGCCTGTTCACCGAGCTGAACGAGTTCGACGAGGGCTGTTCTGCCATCAAGAGCTTGGCGATCTGGGTACGTTGCTCGTTTGTCTTTTCTATTGATCGTCGTTTTTCGACAATTTGTCTTAACGTTCACCTTCTCTTCTTTTTTTTTGAACCAGATCCTCGCGGCCCATTGTTCGATCGAGCGAACCATGCGGGCTCATCTTGACGGTTTGAAGAACCGTCTTCGAGCCAAAGACGACAAACTGGGCCAACAGATCAAGCAAAGAGGAGACCGTAGTTGGACCAAAAGAATATGAAAGGGTGAAAAACTGCTATTTATAAAACAGATGCGAAAAAGAGAGATATATATATATTGATAGTGGGAGCCCCCGGCCAACTTTGCCGTGCTCGAGGGGGCACGCGGGATTGGCCCGAGCCCGAGGTACAACACAGCGACTCCTCTATGGATAGAAGCGGCGAAGGTGCTCAATGTTTCAAGGGTTTGGTAGCTCGGTGCCGTCTTCCATGGCCAGCCTGACCGAGCCCAGCCGGGGGACACCGATCACTCGAAATGGTCCCTCCCACATGGGTGAGAGTTTGCTCAGTCCCTCCCACATGGGTGGCGGCGCTCATCGCGCCGGTGCTCGATGCTGAGCCGGGCATCCGGCTCATCATATAGACTCTCGTGACGCCTGCGAGTAGCCGTGGGCGTCGATGAGGGAAGCGAGGACGAGCCGCGGGCATGGGCCGCCGCTCACCGTACTCTTCGCCTTGCCGATGAAGAGGCTACGGTCGCGGTACCGGACGACCTGGCTGCCGATGAGCGGCCGCCAGTGTCCAGCTGCTGTTGCGCTGCCTTGACCAGGTTGGCCACATCGTCCAGCCAGCGCTGGACGGGGGCCTCCCGGCCTGTGGAGATAGGCGGGTGGCGCAGGAGCGCTCCCGTCGCCTGGAAGGCGCCCTGAGGGGTACCGCCATCGCCGTAGTCCAGACGGCGACGCGCCTTGGGGTGGCACCGCCGCTCATCTCTGGGCTGCGGGGAGGTGGTAGAGCCCTCCAGCGCCTTCTCCCGGTGAGGAGGCGGTGATGGGGTGTGTACTCGGCGATGGGGATGCAGCTCTCCGCCGTCGTCGCTTACACGCCGCCGTCGTCTCTTCAGCCATGGGGCTGACTCAGCGATGCTTGGCGTGCACGGCAAGCGTGAGAACCGAAAGAAGCACCTATGCGCCCCTACCTGGCGCGCCAGCTGTCGAAGGGTGAACTCCGTAGCGGGGGACTGTGCAGACCCCCTTTTTGAGTTCGGACCAGGGCGCGAGAGAGAGGCCTCTCCCGGTTCGGTTCCGGTGCGCTGGTGAGAACGAAAGATCGCGAGAAAAAGGGCAATGACACACGAGCGAGTATACAGGTTTGGGCCGCCGATGAGGCGTAATACCCTACTCCTGTGTGGTGGACTATATGTGTAAGCTTACGCTCTCAAGAGTTGGTCTCAGCCGAAAACAGTCCAGGGAAGAGAACTCCAGGAGCCGAATCACCTTCCTCTAAGCCTGGGCCTCCTTTTATATCTCAAGGGGACACCACATGGGCCGGATAGGCTATAATCTAGAGAAAGGGAAAAAGATACAATTAAGAGCCACACTATGGCTGGCGACCGAAGTCTTCCATCCTGTAGCACCGGCGTGACTCTTGTCAGGCCGCCCATCATGAAGAATGATGTTGCATGTCATTCTTCATTAAATGGCCGAAGGCTTGCTTATTCGACCGTAGGTTGTGCGATGCGCCAGGTGATTAGACCTGACACACCAACTTCGTCGAGGTATGTGAGCCAGAACGGCTCGCATAACCTGATGTGACTCGACGGGAAGCGCAGCGTACCTACCGGGCGTGCGCTGGCGTGCGTGGTACTGTGCGCCGTCCCATCGGTCATTCGGACCGGTCGCACGCCGGTCAGCCGACGGCAACCGGTGTCTGATATATGCGCGCATGTCACTCCGCATTTAATGCGGCACGTGCACGCACAGGCGCATTACGGCTGCCTCGCCATTAATGGAGGTAGGTGAGCAGTGGGGGCGCTCACCTGCCCCGTCATACGTGGCGGTAGCCCGAGAGGGTCGGGGGAGCCCGACCCCACCATGATGCTCCCCGAGAGGGCACTGTGCCCTAGGAGGGCGGCCACCACGTCATCCTCGGGCCCAATCCCCACTCGGGGAGATGGCCACGTGGACGCACGGGGCCACCTCAAACCCAAAGTTGGCATACCCCTGGGTCCATGACACCGACAAAGATCCTTTTCTAGTGAAGAACGAGCTTACGATTGGTTTCCTTCCAATACTAGGCAAAACGGGCTTCAGTGTACTCCAGAATCTTAGCGGTTCAACCAGCTTCTGTAACCTAGCAATCTTCTCCTGTTGGGCATGCTTCTGAATAATGGCTTAATTCTTGTAATCAGAATAGAGGTGATCGAGAATATGCAACATCGTCCTCATGTGCACAATGGTCTGATTCTCTTCATCCGAAGTGTTCGCACAACCATTCATCCAAAAGTCACCACCGTGTTTCGGATGGTAGTGATACACATTACTGTTCAGACAGTCCTTGAAATGATGACGGGGACATCGGGTCCTTTGAGGGGGGGTGTATGTGACATCCTAGCCCAATTAGGATGAGGTATGTGTGGCAAATGAGAGCTGTGTGCACATGTTTAGTACCACCTTGCTAGTTTAGCAAGGGTGGAACCAACTTATAAGGCCTCTTCCCTCCATCCATATCACTTCCGGGTCAACCCTTTTACACGAAGTGAGGATGAAAGTGTAAGTGGGGCGGTATGTGTAAGTGGGTCCACCCATCTGATGGGCTGGGCTACGCGGTTCTGGAGGATGGGTTGTTACAGTTGGTATCAGAGCCATCTCGACTGTAGGTCAAGCCAAACGGTTAAACCCATAAGGATATGTCTTTGCTAAAACAAAAATCTATTTGCAAAAGTCTATTTTCCTCGTTATCAAATTGCTCCTTGCAAAAGTTTTACTCATCCTCCCCTCCGTTGCCGCCACCCCCATCGACCCGACATCGTCGGCGCTCGGAGCTCGCCACCGGCCGTCTCCCTTCGTCGTCCTTCATCGCTGTTGCGTCGGTAAGGTTCGCCTCAATCCCCTCTTCCTCCCCATGCCCTCTGTGTTCGTTGCCGCTCCACCGTTTGCCATTGCCACCATTGTCCCGTGCTCACCGGTATCATGCCCGCGTGGCAGTTGTTGATGGAAAAACACATACTGGACTGAGAGATTTGCTTTACTCTAGTGCAGGTCCAAAACTTGCTTTTAGGTCCCACCGGGCGTGCCAAAAGCGTGTTGATGCGAAAAACACACACTGCCCTGAGAGATTTGCTTTACTCTAGTTTAGGTCCAAAACTTGCTTTTAGGTTCGAAGGGCGTGCTAGTTGATTTGATCCTGCAATCAACAAGAAGAAACATGCAAGTTTATTAGTAGATGATAGTCAATCGGCCAGTTAGCCGATATCGTATCGTGATGTAACCTAGCCGATGCAATATAGCTTGGATCGGCTGTAAGGCGTATTCAATGATAAGACTAACCCTAAAACTGATATATCGGCTAAAAATATCAGTATTACATAATCTATAAATCAATATTACTTTAGAAATAAGCAATTGGGATAGATTGGACAGAACCAAGATAGTATAAATTGCCCAAGTCTAAAATAACATGAAATAACGATTACATGTACTCATGTCGTAGCCGATGTTCAGATTTAAGCATGTATCGGATATAACTCTGATACAACCTTATACTAGGATATTCTCTTGCAACAAATATATTCAACTAATATCAATCAGATTGATAGATTAGATCCTAATATAAGGGGCAGATATAGCATATTAAACAAAGCATGAAACTATGTAAAACAGCTATACCATATAAGATCGGCTGAAACTCCGATACTATCCTTATTAACAACCATCAAGCAGGCTAGAGATCATGATTCTCAACACGACTTAATAGATCAAACTTAACTGATGCAACATTAAGTATGAAAAGAAACATGATATCTAGACAATCAAGCCGATAGTTGCCTTTTCGGAACGGTGGATACATTATATAATTCAAACCAACAAGACAATCTAGTCGTTATCGGCAAAACCCTAGATAGAGATCGGCCAATATAGATAGATAGCATTGTCGATCTAAATTATATAATGTATATGATAACTCGGAGATTTACAAAATAGAATTAGAGTGTCATAAAGATGTAAGCACTAATTCCGATAATGCAAACCGCCATAACAAGGCCTACCTCTTCGTCGAAGATCAAATTGATGCAACTCGACTCGAAAGCAAGAAATGCACCGAGATTGATTGAACTGTTGTTATTTTATTCATAAGACCTCGGGTCTATATTTATATCCGAAAATACAAACATTGTCCAACATGGACACGACTCATATTGTCCTAATACAAATCTAACTAGCAAACAAGTCCCTTAGGCGGACTCTTACCGAAAATATCTATAAAGAAATCACAGATAATCCTAATTAATAGATACATTTGCCAATTCTGGACTCTATCCTTATCTGGCATCATCATCTCAAACCCTTCTTCGAACCCGATACTGACTTCACATGCAATATCGTCCATATCGGCTATCCAAATCGGGCTCGGTTCCAGCCGATACGGTCTTCCAGCCAATGCGCACTCTGTTTCCAAGAATCCCGCATACCTTCAAATTCGCTTCGAATTGGATCTTGTTTCCTATTCATATGTATCAATTAATTAACTTGCCAAATTTCATCGTCAACAGCAGTCCACGTGGCATGCCATGTTTTATGCCATGTCGTCGCCCAGTCAGCCACCACCTCACCGCCACATCACCGCCGTGTCACCCCTCTGACCTACATGGCATCCATCGAAAACTCTAAGCCAGATCTAATTTCATCCTTTGGACCACCACTGTGGACTTGGTCCATGATAGGCCGATCTAATCTTGGTCTCTATGATAGTGGGTCCCACCTGTCACCAGTCCTTTTTCTCTCCTATCCCTGGGCTGATGTCATATTCCTCCTTTTCTATTACAACAATAATTAAATATGACATCATAAATCATTTAGTAGTTTTCTTTATAGGTTATAATTGATTAAAACTTCGTTAATTCATAACAAATACATACTAACTCAGAATGAGGTTGTTCAAGTCTCATAATTCATCTAAACTCAAGCTCTACTTATTTATGAAGTTTATTTGTACTATTTATTTGGTTTTTATTAGTGTTTTTCCCTTTTTGTGTTCTAGGTTTCGTTTTCAGTCGTTTCGAAGGTTGGTTCGTTCGTTCGTTGGAGAAGCTCCTAAAGACGAATTGAAGACACTTGTTTGCAAGGCAAGTCACACAGATCCCAAACACAATTCCTTTGAGCATGTTGGACCTATATTTAAATTCTCTATTTATTTCAAATATGCATTTATTTTCGAATGTCATTGGGTGATGTTAGCCTTTTCCCAATGTTATAACCGAAAATAACTTGATTATCCTATGGGTTATAATTTGACTAGCGTGGGCCTTACATATTTGTTCCACTAGTTATTAGGTATAATTGCTTAGCCATGCATAGAAACATTAGCACACTAGTGGAATAACTTATGCTTTATTATCACATAATGATGTATAATTAATGGTAGCTCACGATGGTCAATCATGATTGGTTAAGTAATAAATTTGCCAACTAAAAAAACCTAACAATGGTGGATTGTGAGCACATGGTTTTTATGGTCGTGCTCATGACAATTAAGGACCGGTTCACGTGCTATCGTTGTGAAGCATTAACCGTACTAACCACATGCCAGCGTGGGCAACAGCTTTACCCTTGGTATAACATGGTTCTTAGCGGTGCACCAGACTGACAAGTGGTGACAAGTCCATGGGGGTCGTTGGGGAGTCCATACCTTTGGTTTTAAGGGGTGATTATGATCCAGGAACGGTGCACTGCTTTGCATTGTGTTATGTTGGGGGTACTGTCACAGTTCCATTTTGAGGTACCACCGTGGTACTGAGGGCATAGCAACATGTTGTGGGGCTGTGTCTTGTGGGTATAGTGGTATACCTCTGGCCAGAGTAAAACTATTCGAATAGCCGTGCCCGCGGTTATGGGCTGGTCTAACAATATTTTTCATGATTAGCCACACACTACTCATTAATAATATAAGGTGATAAATGGTAATAATTTGTTTAGCTACTGGTTTGGAATGATTAATTCCTGGTTTGGAGATTGGGTCTGTGCAACCGGGCATGGTTGTTCAGTGATGGTTTGAGCCTGTACAACACAGGGTGTTGTTCAATGTTGATTAATATTATTTATTTAATTACTCTATTGTTTTACAAATTCTCAACTCTTTGCTAAATTTTGTTTCCACAAAAGAGCCCTATTATGCCATCCTTTGGTATCCTTGTGCACGTGCATACTTGCTGTGTGGTTTGCTGAGTATTCCATATACTTACCTTGCAATAATCATCAAACCTCAGTTAAAGAAGGATCCAGAAAGAGAAGACCTTTGGCTTAGATCCCAGCGGAGTTGCCTGTGGGAGTGGAGTTAAAGCTTCACTAGATTTTGTTTTTCCGCTGCAGTTTTCCTCGTGGTGAGGACTAAGTGCCTCTTGTGTAAGTATTTATCGCTTTAGTTATGTTGGTACTATATATTCAAATTGTCGATCTGTGTACCTCGGCTGTTTACTAGTGAATTTCTAGGCGTGACAAGTTGGTATCAGAGCTCGGAATTTCACTAGTAATTTCCGAACTAATTTGTGCATACAATCCTCGTCCAGGAATCAGCCGAGGTACACAAATCGATAATTTAATATACACATTCATTACTTCATCATTATTCTTGTTTTCCTGAGTTGCCATAAACATTTGTCTAACATGAGTATTCCTGAGGCCTTCGATGAATATTAAAGTCCATGTTGTAGTATAGGATTCCAAATCAACATCGTAGAATCCATAGTATCACTTTCCTTGGTTATAGAACTATCCAAGAAACCGATGGTTCTATTTAACTGAATCCATAACCTTTAAACAAACTGGCCGTCCTTATGGAATCTGTGAATCTCGTGTATCCTTGATAAACTGATTGCTTGAATCCACATATCCTTTGACTAACCATTGTTGTACCTACTGAAACCATTCCTTTATCTATACTTTCTCTCGCATTCCATAATTACCATATAACTTCTATCCATAGGGGAAAGCACAAACCATTTAAATCTCTTGAACTACTGCTAATCCTTTGTAGAATAGATATTAACATTGGTTGGCCTTTCATTCATTCGAGTAATAAAAACGTAGTGAGATAATCTTTTTTATTATAATCTGACCGAGATGCAACAGAGAATAACATTGTGATTGCGGTCTTGCATACAACAATATTACTTTCGGACCTATTCCAGTTTCTCATGGCATTGACTGTAGACTTCGAGGGTAGAATCACATGTGCAACCATCTACTGCTAATATCCATCATACTTGATTGTCTACTGATATTGAACTCCAACAATCAACCTTCTATTAAAAACTATCTCATATTGTATATACCAGCATAAACATGTTTTTCCCATGTCATTCCTAACTAGAATTAGTGTAGTATCTACCACAATGTGTTATCTCCAAAACAATTAACATATACCAATCCCAATGGGTATGGGGTGCATTCCTCTTAATTACCAATCTTCTTACTCAAACTACCATAATGTCGTGATTACTGCCATCAACACGAAACTTGTCGGATGATCTGCTAAAACTTCTGTCATCATTCATGATTCCTGGCTATCATTGTATTGAGCTAACACCCACTAAACACATGATCCATTCCTTCAATCAAAAAGCAAACACATCAGAGCAAAAGCTTCACTTGATATATCTTCATCATAGTAATAGGAATAATGGGTAAAGTGGAACTCATGAAGTAGACCCCCCTTATTCCCAAGACAAAGCAAGCTCCACATTCCATTTAATTCTCATGAAAACTCACGCTTTCTGCTAATTCTTCTTCCAAATTGACATCGCTTTATATTCCTTATTGAATGTCCTGCCCTTGCTGACATTATTGACTTGACTTACGAAACGTGCAAAAAGAATTAACCTTTCAGATACCATGATATTCTCATTCCTGATAACATAGATGTAAGCTTTTGGCTTTCTTATTCCTTTCTGACTCTTGTTCTTACCAAACTTTAAACCTTAAACCGTGTGAAACGTGTTGACTATGGATTTGGTAAGCATATGAATCGGAAATGAGATCCAATCCGAAGTGGATTTGAAGATATGCAGAATTCTCGGAAACAGAGTGCGTATCGGCTGGAAGTCTGTATCGGCCGATACCGAATGTGATATGGTTAGCCGATATAGCCGATATTGGTTAAACTGGTTGCGTCATTAATGTCGGATTCAAAACAAGGGCTTTGATGATATTGCCGGATAAGGATGGTGTCCAAGATGGGCAATTGTATCTATTAATGAGGATTTTATGTAATTTCCTTATAGATATTTTCAGGAAGAGTCCGTCTAAGGGACTTGTTCGACTATTAGAATTGTAATAGAAAGTATGAATCGTGTCCATTGTGGAAAAGTTTGTATGTTCGGGTATAAATAAAAACCCGAGGTCTTGTAAATAATTAACATCAGTTCAATGCAATTTCCATGCATTGCTACCTTTTCTCATTACTTTGTTTCGACGAGTTCTTGCTTTCGAGTCAAGCTGCATCGGCTTCGATCTTCGACAACGAAGTAATTACTTGTTATGGTGATTTGCGTTCTCGGGATTAGTGCTTACATCTTCATGACACTCTAATATTGGTCATATAATCCGTCGAGTTATCATGTATATTATATAATTTAAATTGACAATGCTTTCTATTGACATCGATTAACCTTTGTCTAGGGTTTTGTCGATAATGGCTAGATTGACTTGTTGGCTTGGATTAAATAATATATCTACCATCCCGAAAAGGCAATCATCGGCTTGATTGTCTAGATATTATGCTTCTTCTTATACTTAGTGCTACATCATTTAAGTTTGATCTACTAAGTTGTGTTTAGAATCATAATCTCTAGCCTGCTTGATGATTGTTAATAAGGATAGTATCGGGGTTTCAGCCGATCTTACCTGGTATAGTTGTTTTACATAGATTTATGCTTTGTTCAATATGCTATATCTGCCCCTTATATTAGGATCTTAACTAATATAAATATATTGAACTTATTGCCAATCTGATTGACGATAGTTGGATATATTTGTTGCAAGAGAATATCCTACTATAAGGTAGTATCTGAGCTATAGCCGATACGGCCTTAAATCTAAACATCGGTTATGATATAAACATATATAATCGTTATTTCATGTTACCTTAGATCTGGACAATTTATATTGTCTTGGTTAAATCCGATCTATCCCAATTTTTGTTTCTAAAGTAATGATGATCCATAGATTATGTAACGTAAATATTTACAGCCGATGGATCAAGTTTAGGTTTGGTTTATTACTAGGAGTATGCCTTACAGCCGATTCACCTCATAACGCATCAGCTAGGTTACATCATGATATAAAACATAATTTGAATCCAGTAAAACAGTTGATATAAATTAATCAATATTAAATATCACTGCCCAATGCTAAACCACATTGCAACAGGCCCAACCATACCACCTGAACTTCACCAGTTCATTAAGTCATATTATTAGAATGAGACTAATCACGGTGAGCTGGTTGACCACCCAATAACCGTGGGCACGGCTATTTGAATAGTTTTACTCTGATCAGAGGTGTACAACTGTACCCACAAGACATGGCCTCACAACATGTTACCATGCGCCGACATGTCACCACGATATACCGAAAAGAGACTGTGACAGAACCCTTTGCATAACCCTCCCTAACCAAGCGTACCCACCTCAGGTTTCACCCCCACTTCTTAGAAAGATAGCGGGCAGCCTCCTCTCGTGCCTAGGTAAAATCCGGAAGCAGTATACACCAAAGCCAGATCCATCCATACTCCATCACGCTTACCCTTGTCATGGTACGTCGACTAGGTTAGATTGCACTCCAAGTTCAGCCTGGAGCCCACGCTGGCCTGTGGTTTGTACGAATATATCTTCCAGGGATTCCCGAGAACTGCTCCTTAATTGTTATGGGCACAACTATCAAAACCATGCACCCACAACCCATCATTTAACACATATTTTAGTTTAATCAAATCAATACCATGACGGTACATCATCATATAACTAAGGACTGAATTAGAGTGAATCCCAGTGTGCTAATTGATCTAAGCATGGCTAAGCATTCCTAAACCAATCATCTAGTCATTTTATAAACCAATTTATCAATGGTACAAGGTAACAGCGGGCTAAGTACAATAGGCATCCATCCCACATGACATTATAAAAGTAATGCAATTTAATAGAAAAACGGGGATTTTGTAAAGCAATTCAACATGATCAATGTTGTATGTATGACTTGCCTTGCTCTTGAACTGATGGACATTTGACGACCACTTCGTAATATATAGGAGCATCGGAACTATCGGATTCTATACGATAAATAAAGCACACAAGCAATACAAGCAATAAGTCTACTGGAACAACAAAATAAACCAATTTTAATGTATTCTAGACATTTTAATGAATCCACATAGACTTGAATGGATTAGAACGGAGCTCAGATGATTAAGATATGAATTTTAGAATATGAACTGTGTAATTACTATTAACCAAAAGTCCTTAATTAATTAATACACTTTAACACCCGCGAACGAACAAGGTTAACAGAAAACAAACTCCGATTAACGAGCCTTACGGGTCAGTGACTCAGCGAGTCAACCTACCGTGGCACAGGACCACGCAAACGGTCAACCGAACCAGCGAATGGAACCGACGGCACAGAACAGCTCTAGGGCTTTAGAACGACTCAGTACGACCAAACCGACATGACACTATACCACAGTACGTGCGAGCGAATGCGATAACCGGCTAGCAAGCGCATGCGGCACACGGTGGCTAGGGCACGGCGGCGCGCAGCATGGCAACGACGCGGCAAGTGGCGGCATGCGGCTGCGGCTAGGGCAGCAGCGGCGGCAAAAGGCACGGTAGTAACGGCGTGGTAGCAGCAGCGCGGCACATGGCGCCTAGGGCACGGTGGCGTGCGGCACGGCAGCGACACGGCAAGCGGTGGCGGTGGCGGCACACAGCACGGCAGCGACGGCGCAGTACCGGCGGCACAGCAAGCGGCGTGTGGCGGCACAGTAGCGGTGCGGTGGCAGCGCGGCACATGACGGCTACGGTGGCACAGCAGTGGCGCGGCAACGGTGGGGCACAGCGAGGCAACAACGGTAGCGCGCGACTGCGGCTAGGGCAGCGGCGGTGGCACGACAGCTAGGGCAGCGGCGCGGCAATGACGGCGACGCGACAACGATGACACGCAACACGACAGTGACGCGACACCGACGGAGACGGTGACTAGGGTACAGCATGCGGAGTAGATTAGATAGGTTAGATATAAACAAAGGAGATGATTATCGTGGAGAATCTTATCGATGAGGGACAAGAGAGGAGAGGTGCTCACCGGAGAAGATGACGATGACAGCGGCACGGCAACGGGAGGCGGCACCGGCTAGGGAAGGGGAAGGGGGTGGTGGCTAGGGCTAGGGGATGGGCAGGGGGTGGCGGCTAGGGGAGGGGCAGGGAAAAAGGAAGGAAAAGAAGGGGGGTAAGGGGGCATAAATAGGGGGGTTGGGTTTTAGGTGGGGCCGGCCCAAGGGAGGGGCGGCGCATGGTAGGGAGAGAGGATGTGGCGCACGGCAGAGGGGGAAAAGAATACGGGACGAGGGGAACCTAAAAAGGAAAGGTGGGGGAAAACAAATGCAGTGGCGTTTCGGGAAAGGAAAAAGAAACCGAACTGGAATAGGAGTAGGACTCGGCTCGTCATACAAAACGAAACCGCGGTGGCAAAGGGATCGGCGGATGCAATGAACCGCGAACAGGGAGAGTGAACTAGGAAAAGTTCATGACCAAAGGAGGGAAAAGAAAGAATTATTAATTCAAATCCTGACATTTGAAATTAACATTATTACTTCCTCTGATCTGAATATTCTGCTGAAAGTCCTGTTAACAATTTGAAACAGAGAGAATTCGAAAAAAATTCTCCCTGACAATTCCGATTGTTAAGCACATTGTTAATTTAAGGTTTGCTCCTACTTAAACAAAATATTTTCTATAGACCATTTGCTGATGATTTAGCAACTAGAGAAAAGGGGAAAACTCCGGGTGTGACACTACCCTTGCCTGGGTGCACGCCACCTCTTCCCTCTTCCTTGTGCGCGCGCCGCCTCTCCCCTCTCTTTCCTTTTTTCTCCGATCTCTCTCTCCATCCCCGATCTCTCTCTCCCTCTGCCCCCTCCCACGCCCCCCTCTCCCCCTCTCAATCTCTTTCTCCCCTTTTTTCCTCTTCCTTGTGCGCGCGCCACCTCTCCCCTCTCTTCCCCTTTTTTCTTCGATCTCTCTCCCTCCAACCCCCCCCCCCCCGATCTCTCTCTCCCTGTGCCCCCTCCCCCCTCTCTTCTCCTTTTTCTCCGATCTCTCTCCCTCCACCCCCTGATCTCTCTCTCCCTGTGCATTGTCGTAAGTTGGTACAAGTTCTAATAGTACTTCTCTTTGCACACACAAAGTTACATAGTACTAGAAGCTAAGTACATCTGTTATTATATATTTTTCTCTTTTTTAGAAAAATAAAAAATAAATTGGTAAATTCAAGACTTGAATCCATGATTTCATAGCTCATAGCAAGTTCTTCTAACCGATCCATCCAATGATGTTATTTGTTTTAAGAATTATTGGTTGTTTCTTTTGTATCTCACTTTGTGAGAAAGAAATATGGTGACCGATTCTAATCTCTTTCACTCCCATCATAGAACAAAAATAGACATGATATTACAAAACTCATAACAAGTTACTATGATTCAGTAGTAACATTATCCTATAAGAACAGTAACACGTCACATTACTCCAAAACATATAGGACGTTATTGCACTTTGGATAGTAACATCGTGGTAAAATTGTAGTAAATAGAAATTGAAACAAAAATATATAGGTTAAAGTCTCACATGCTAAATATATTTGTTAGTACACAAAAGTGATGTGTTACTGCATGACAAGTGTTGTCGAAACGACAACCGCATACGTCGAAGGACGTGGATACTCAACAGTCGTTGGGAAAGTAAAGTGTATTAAATTCTGGATTTAAAAATTGGGATCCCCTTTTACATGGCCCTAGGTGGCTATTTATAACCCTATTATTGATCCCCTATTAGGGTTTAGGGCTGTTACAGCAGAATTTACATGGTCACCCTTACAAAAGGGACACTTACATGGGTAATCACTGTAAATAAGGTATGTAGGCCCTTAATGGGCCACCCGGCGACTACTGGCCCACTGGCCACTAGGCTGGGGCGATTGGGCCGGCCTACTGGGCCTTCTTGGATTGGGTCCGGCCTGGCGAAGTCGTCCTCCTTCGGTGTACGCCTTCGGTCCGAAACCTGTCTTTTTGGTCCTGCAAAGAATGTGTGTAATACGCGTTTTTGCGAAGAAGGATTTTTACGTATAGCTTTCGCCTCCTGCGAGTAGCGAGGTTATCTTTACTGTTTTGACTGGGCCCAAATGAACAGTGATGGGCCTTCGCCTTCCGTAAATAGCGAAGTTGCCCGTACTGTTTCATTGGGCCGCAGTGAACAGTGAAGGGCCTCTTCTCGAGGGCCCACCACTGCACGGCCTGGTCCATGGGATTTTACCGTTTCGCCTACCCCGTGACACGTGGCCGTTCCTGATTGGTCACGAAGGCGAAGCGTCACTCGGTAGGCTATATATTATTTCCTCACCCTTTTCACCGCCGTTACCCCCTTCATTTTCACCGCAATCATTCTCTTCTCAGTTTTTTGCTCACCGCGAGGATGGTTGCTGCGGGCCTGGTGGCGGAGGGGCGGGCGTTCGCCCCTGGGGATGTCGAAGTCCCAAAACCCGGCGAACACCAGACGGTCGTCTTCGAGGCTAGCCTCCGGTTTCCGTGCAACATATTGTTACCGGAAATTCTTTGCCTTTTTCAGGTGGAGCTGCCCCAGCTGAGCCCTTCGACTCTAGTTCGCATCGCCATCTTCGATTGGGCTTGCCGGACTGCTGGGTTCGAACCCAGCGCCGAGCTTTTCGGCGCCATCTTCTCGGCCACCCTGAACTCGAAGACGGTGGTCACCCCTGCTGGAACCCGGAAGACAGCGTTCGGGAGTGTGAACTTCAATGTTCGCCCCGAGCACTCCGACCTGTGGCCGGTCAACACCGTGATGTCGAAGTGGGATCGCCATTGGATGGCGTAGTGGTTTTACCACTCCATCCCCTTCGAGGCAGGGTCCGAAGCGGTGAAAGCCCTTCGCTGGCGGCGTTGTGCGATTTCGCCGGCCCGGAAGCCGAGGGTTGTCGTCAGTGGTGCCTTGGAGGCCTGATTCACCTTGCTCCACAAGGTGTGCTCCCGGCTAAGTTGCCGTGACTTGGTTGAGGAGTTTTGCATGCTACGTGTATGCCCCCTCTCCCAGTCATGGAAGGTGGAAGTTGACCAGGTGTAACGCCCTAAAAATGCGACCGACAAAAACCGAAGCCCTAAATCACGGACCGTCAAAAAAAAACTTTTGAAATAAAAATCATGTTGGATTTATTCGCGCTTCTTATTAGGTTTTATGCGGGGTTTAAACAAATATTACGCCTAGCAAATAATATATATATATTAGGAAGGATTTATAATAAATATGCAAGTATACGTAGGTATGTGTGAGAATAATGGGTACAAGGAGAAATAATAAAGCATGTATATACAAAAAAATATATATAATAATAATGATAATAAAATAAATAAATCATTGCAAACATTGGAAACATTGGTCACTTTGATTTGTCTAAATTTACAAATTTTAAAAACGAATTCTGGTGAAGAAAAAAAAAGAAGAAACCCTAAATATCTAGAAATCACCCTGGCGGCACTGTTCATTGGCCGCCAGGTGTTCGGTCGTGTCCCCCCCGGCTCACGTTCGCGCGCCCGCGCCGCCCTGCCGCGCCCGCGCGCTCGCCTCGAGCTCGCACGCGCCCACGCCTCGCCGCCGCACGCGCGCCGCCGCTCGCGGCTCGTGCGCCCCGCCAGCGCCCGGACCCGCCGCCGCAGTCGCCGCGCGCTCGAGCCCGCACGCGCCCCGCGCTGTGCGCCCACGCCGCCGCCCGCGTGCCGCCCTCCCCGCGCGCGCCGCCCGCGTGCCGCCCCGTACCGCTGCGCCGAGCCCCCATACCGCCGCCGTACCGCCGCCCGTGCCGCCGTACCGCCGCCCGCGCCGCCCTATACCACCGCGCCATGCCGCGCGCCGCTCACCGCCGTACGCGCCACACCTCCGTGCCATGCCGCCGTACGCGCCGCACGCCTCCACGCCATCCCGCCGCGCCGCGCCGCCCCGTACGCGCCCACGCCGCGCACCATGCCGCCACGCCACGCGTTGCCGTTCCGTACACGCCCACGCCACGCGTCGCCGTTCCGTACACGCCCACGCCGCGCGCCGTGCCACCGTACCCCCCGCCCACGTCGCCGCGCCGGCCTCCTCCGTGCCCCTCGCCTATATAAACCCTTTCCCCTTCCCTCTCCTCCCCACGCCCTTCCCTTCTTTTTCTCTCCCCACCACCCATCTCGTCGCCGTGCGCCACCCCCGTGCCACGGGCCGCCGCTCGCCACCCCGCCACCGCGTTTCCCCCCAGCCACCGCCACCAGTGAGCCCCCCCTTTTCCTTCCTTCCCCTCTTCTTCTGTCAACGGTGAGAAAGAGAGAGGCAGTAGAGAGAGAGAAGAGAGGAAAGAAGGAGGAAGAAGAAGGCAGAAACAGAGAGAGGGAAGGAGAGAGAGAAAAAAAGAAAAAGGAGAGAGAGAAAGGAAAAAAAATAAATATAAAAACAAAAATAAAATAGAGAGAGGTAAAATTAGAGGATTACGAACTTAATTTTATCTTGAATATATGTGCTAGATTAATATAAAGTGTTAGTTTAATTAAATAATAAGATAGACCGACATCGGTTATTTTGGAAACGCGGGTAGAATTATGTCGGACATTTAATTGCGATTTCAAAATGTTCACCTAACTAGATTATTCTTTAATGGTTAATACTTAGCAATGTGCTTATCCGATTATGTAGACTTTTATTAGTTAAATTTCGCTAGTCGTTTATATATATATAATCGGAGGATTAATTACCGGTCGTTTTTAAATTGCTATCGTATGTATGCGATCGTTCGCATCTATTTAAATATTTATTTAGTCGGCATCTAGTTGGTTCCTACTCAATAATAGGGCTATCCGCTAAATTACCCGTCGTGATTATTTTAGCCGACTATTCACTGGGTAGGGTTACCTTTTATTATCGGTCCCTAATTTATTCGAGACGCGTAAATCAAATCGGATTAATAGTTTAAATTGGCTAGCGCTAATATTTTAGAACAACGGTGTTAAAAATCAAAATAGTATTATTTTTAAACAAAATGGAATCGACGTCGTCGTTCAACGCTCGCGCTCGATCTTTTCTTTAAACTGAATTTTGTTGGAGTTTAAATTGAATTCTAAATGAATTCAATTCCTTTCGCACGTAATTATAGATCCCGAGGGAGCTGTGAGTCCGACCGAAGACCAAGAACAATCGGACTTCGAACAAGGCAAGTCATCACTATTCCTTGAACATATCGATCCCAAATTGCGAAATTATTTTGTTTGCAAATAAAGTTGCATGCAATGATGAACATCCTACTTGTTGTTATGCCATGCCTTGAATATTGTTTACCCCATATCCCCTTGTAACCATGTTTACGTATGAGTCCCTAGTCAATTATAACAAATGCTTAGTAATGCTATTCTAGAATCATGCATACTCATATTTATCAAAATGCTATATGCTTGGTCAATTACCTTTGGGAAGGTAATTGAGGTGCGGCATGTGGAGACATGAGCGCCACATTGCCATGATATGATGACATGATTTGTGAAAGGAGAAATGAAACTAAACAACTGTTTTCGACCGGGGCGGATGGTGGATTTGGGTGGTATCTGGAAAAGGCAAGTACCGTCCCCGGTCAGTTAAGGACCGAGCCATGAAGTTAAGCATGAAACGACCCTTGTACAACCGCACTTCTCGGATGGGTATAGACCTAGCAGACTAGATAGCCGAGCAGAGGCAGTATCCTTGCATAGATGGTTCACCCCGTGTGTGAGGCAGGTTCGCTACGGTGGGGCAGCCGTTGAGGTAGGGCCGCGATGCGTGCCCTACGTCGGTGTCGCCATTGGTAGGACTGCCACGTGTGTGAGAGTGAGAATCTGAACTTAAACTATAAATTATAAACTTTACGTGCGTGTGAGACTTCCCTTCCCGGGAGCGCCAGAACTCCTCTCACTGTTAGAAACAGATACGCCTAGAGTGCATGAGGATGATAGTTCATGGAGCGGGTACTGCCAATGCAAGGTTATCGAAATGCTTTGCCGTGACGCGTCTCATGTGTTGGGACGAGGCTCATGTGTTGGGCAGTCGCGGAGTGCGGGTAAAGTGTACATCCACTGCAGTGTGAGTAAACCAAATCTATTCGAATAGCCGTGCTCGCGGATATTGAGCACCGGGACATGTATTACACTTGGCTAGACTCTAAACTCTTAATCTGTGTGGGATGGGCTATTGCATGATGAATTTTATGCTGTTGGAGCCACTCCCTGAGAACAGGGAAGGTGGGCGTCCACAGAAAACCATGACGACCAACGGCGGAAAGCCATCCTTGGGATCACAATGGATGGTAGATAGAACCGCCGTTGTTTAAATTAAACTCTGGTATTAAAACTTGACCAGTTATGCTAAGTCTTAGGTTTGTGAAAATGATTGCAAAACCAGCTTTATGCAACTGAGCCTTTGCTTTGCCTTGAATAAAAATCCTTCATATGCATCGTTGTTGTGGTGACTTGCTGAGTACGGTTGGTACTCACCCTTGCAATTATAAACTTCATCAGAAGCCGAAGATGACACCGCGGAAGATCCATATGCCTACTACGAAGAGGATGCGGAAGATGAGGGTGCCCACAAGGTCTAGATACGGTCGTTGCCTGTGGCAATGATGAAGCCGCTGCCTTCGCTCCGCTACTTATCTATATTCTATTTTGGACTGTATTCCGGACCGTTTGGTCCTTTGCTCTAAGACTATGCCTTCGGGCCTATGTTGTAATAATTCGTACACGACGCATATGTATGCGCTTTTGGTAATTCGACTTTGTATCGTGTGTGCCAAACTACTTGATCCAGGGAAATGGCACGAAATACACGTGTGATCCCTGTTGCAAAACGGGGGTCTCTACAGAGTTGGTATCAGAGCCATACGACTGTAGGAAAGACCAAACGGCGCCCCACCCCAAAAGTGGATGGTCAAGGGAGAGATTCCCCAAATAGGAATATTTTCGAAAAATCTACTTTCGCAAAACCAAATGCATTTTTTTCCTTAATTCATATCCACTTCTTTGCAAAATGAGTTATACTTTTACTAATTTTTAAAACTTTCTTAAAAATAGATTGCAGATTCGAGTGCATCTTGGGAGATGGACCTGCCCCATTCAGAGGGATATGTCGTGGAGTTACACAGGATGATGAGGTGTTTGAGGTACCCGAGGATCCCTACCTACCAGGTGAGGCAGATAGGACCAGCCTGGGAGGCTAGAGTGGTGGTTGAGTCCCGAGTTCCTTGAGAGGCAGGCCATTGGTTTAGGACACGCTACTGTCGCTACACGCCAGAGACCGCGATGCAGGATGCTGCCCGGGAGGCCTTTCTCCGACTCAGCTCGATTCATCGATCTGAGTTGGCGACCACAGAGTTTGCTCACCACCCGTTCCGAGAAGAGGACAGCTCCGTGTGCATCGTCCGGGACACCCCCTGTTGTTACAACCCGATGGTGACCCGATCGTCCCGATGGGCGGAGGTTGTCGACGACTGCTACGAGACGGCTCTGTTAGAGATCGACGAGCAGCACAGGCGTCTGATTGAGCTGGAGACCGAGGTGACTGACCTCACAGTGCAGCACCTACAGCTTGAGGAGGAGCACCAAACCCGGGGCAGCGAGATAGACTCGCTGAAGATACAGCTCCAGGCTCGCAGCGACCAGTTGCAGCAGCTGTCAGGTCAGCAGGATGAGCGTCGCAGGATGATGGATACACTCGAGGAGCAGCTGAGGGTGAGTCAGGAGCACGTTAGTCAGCTTGCAGAGCAGCTCAGAGCCACCACAGTCAGTGCCACTGGGGCTTCCACCTCTGCAACAGTTGGGCAGGACCGCTACTTCTTCCTCACCCCACCGTACCCGCCAGCGTTCTACTCACTGGTGGATGCCCTAGCCACCGAGTCAGCACCCTACCTGATAGACCCTACAGTGATACAGTCGCCAGTTGGAGAGCCAGTCCCTGCTACTTCCCCACCACCAGGATCTTGCGTGGAGACTCCGATCCAGGTTGACTCCGAGGCGGAGGATGAGGACGACCCAGAGGAGGTAGAGCCGCACATCACCGACCCCTCAGAGGACGAGACCCCTGCATATCGCATCACCTTCGCCGGTGGCCCTCGCACCCGCAGCACGGCACGCAAGAGCACACGACCACCGCCCAAGAGGACCAAGCCAGATCCAGAGGCTACCACCTCCGAGCCGGGAGGGCTCAGGTTCGCGTCTGCCAGCGACTACCCACTTCCTGCTCCAGGATCCTGCGGATGGCTGGACGACTAGACTGGGTATCCACTACGGCTCCAATCTCGCTGGGATGGTTTTTGGAGAGCGAGACACCGTTACCCCCCCTATGTATGTCAACGAGTAGTTTGTCGTAGTTCGATGATTGTAATGTTTGAACCTTATTTGGACTGCACACGTATGCAGTCACTTGTGTCTGGGTTTGTGAACTCTACGATGTTTTTATGAATGTTATTGTTATGTTACAAATGAGTTTATTCCACCATGCTTACCAAACAAAGTTCACATCAGAAACAACATCCCGATTGGGATAAAACCCTAGGGGATTGGTTCGAAAAACGGAATGCTTACCCAACTAATCCACACAGATGGCCAGCCGACGCCGGACGACAAATAACAATGAGGGAGCCCCCGAGCCTGACCTAAACACTTTAACCGGGATTATGGCCGCACAGACCCAACTCCTACAAGCCATCGCGAACAATCAAGGCAATCATGGGGGATCAAGCTTTGGGGAATTCATGAGAACCAAGCCACCCACGTTCGCCACAGCAGAAGAGCCCATGGATGCTGAGGACTGGCTACGTATCATCGAGAAGAAGCTGACCCTCGTACGAGTGCGAGAGGCGGATAAAGTGATTTTCGCAGTGAATCAATTGGAAGGACCAGCCGGAGACTGGTGGGATACTTATAAGGAGGCACGAGAAGAAGATGCCGGTGAACCTACCTGGGAGGAATTCGCTACCGCCTTCCGCGACAACTTCGTGCCCGCCGCAGTGATGCGCATGAAGAAGAATGAGTTCAGGAGACTGCGTCAAGGGAATACCACCGTACAGGAATACCTGAACCGTTTTACTCAGCTGGCCCGTTATGCAACCGGAGACCTTGCAGACGAGGAAGAAAAGGTTGACAAGTTTATCGAAGGATTGAACGATGAGCTGCGTGGGCCCATGATAGGGCAAGATCATGACAACTTCCAGAGTCTCATCAACAAGGTGGTTAGACTGGAAAACGATCGGAAGATCGTGGAGCACAATCGCAAAAGAAGGCTTGCTATGAATCGCCCGTCTCAAGTTGCGTCTCAGCGACCCAAAGGAGCTACCTCGTCGGGATGGAAACCCGCGATAGTGACTGTCAACCGCTCCGCTACACCGAGCACTTACAACAGGCCGGTTGCTGCCCAGACACGCACACCTGCGCCAAACCAGGCTACTACCGGGATAAAAAGGCCGGGAAGCTGTTTTAACTGTGGAGAATATGGGCATTTCGCCAACAAGTGCCCGCATCCCAACAAGACGCCTATTCGCACCGGAGCCAATGCCACGACAATCCAAGAAACTGCTACCCCAACCGCCGGGAGAGGACTGTTCAGGACACCGCAGACGGGCAGGATCGCGACCGGATTCGGACGCGGGCAAGTGAACCACGTGCGAGCGGAAGAAGCCCAGGAAGATCAGGGCATGCTAATGGGTACGTTCTCTATAAATTCTACTCCAGTTAAAGTTCTCTTCGACTCAGGCGCTTCGCATTCATTTATATCCTTAAGGGCTAGTCAACGACACAACCTAACCCGGGTAGAACTACGGAAACCTATGATAATACATTCACCGGGAGGGGAGATAAATGTGAACCAAGCTTGTGTCGACATACCAATCCGTCTTAGGGATGTGGTGTTTCCCTCAAATCTTATGGTCCTAGTGCCGCAAACCCTCGACGTCATACTAGGTATGGATTGGTTGACAAGGAATGGAGGGATCATAGATTGCAGCCGTAGGGAAGTCACGTTAACCACACCCTGGCGATCAGCGATGAGAGCAACTATGGATCAGGACCCTAGATTACCTGAACGTGCCGGTGGCATATTCACCATGTTACCCCTAAAAGGAATGCCGGTGGTTCAGAAGTTCCCAGATGTGTTTCTTGAAGATCTACCGGGAATGCCACCAGATCGTGACATTGAATTCGTCATCGATTTGATGCCCGGAACTGCCCCCATATCCAAGAGGCCATATCGGATGCCAGTTAATGAGTTAGAAGAGCTCAAGAAGCAAATTAGGGAACTACAAGAGGAGGGATTCGTACGCCCTAGCTCATCACCTTGGGGAGCCCCAGTATTGTTCGTCAAGAAGAAGGATGGAAGCATGAGGATGTGTGTGGATTACCGCTCATTAAATGAGGTGATCATCAAGAACAAATATCCGTTACCGCGGATAGATGATCTTTTCGATCAACTTAAGGGAGCCAAGATATTCTCTAAGATCGATCTTCGATCTGGATACCACCAACTGAAGATCAGGGCTGGAGACATTCCCAAGACTGCGTTCTCGACACGCTACGGGTTATACGAATTTACCGTGATGTCTTTTGGATTGACCAATGCTCCGGCTTATTTCATGAATCTTATGAATAAGGTATTCATAGAATATTTGGATAAGTTCGTGGTAGTATTTATCGACGATATCCTCATCTACTCCAAGGATGAAGATGAACATGCCGAACATCTACGCTTGGTACTAAAGAAACTCCGGGAACATCAGCTCTATGCAAAGTTCAGCAAGTGCGAATTCTGGTTGAAGGAAGTTGCATTTTTAGGTCATGTGATATCAGCCGGTGGCGTAGCAGTAGACCCCGCTAAAGTTGAGGCAGTTACCGAATGGAAAGCACCCAAGTCTGTAACGGAGATCCGGAGTTTTCTAGGATTGGAAGGATACTACCGAAGATTCATCGAAGGGTTCTCCAAGATAGCTCGACCCATGACCCAACTACTCAAGAAGGAAAAGGAATTTAAGTGGACTGAGCAGTGTCAGGAAAGTTTCGAACGATTAAAAGAAAAGTTAACCACTACCCCTGTCTTAGTTCTCCCTGATAACCGGAAGGATTTCGTGGTATACTGCGATGCCTCGAGACAAGGGCTGGGAGGAGTGTTAATGCAAGAAGGAAAAGTCGTGGCGTATGCTTCGCGACAACTACGACCGCACGAGGAAAATTATCCTACCCATGACCTTGAATTGGCCGCAGTGGTTCATGTGCTGAAGATTTGGAGACATTATTTGATTGGGAATCATTGCGATATCTACACGGATCACAAGAGCCTGAAAATACATCTTTACGCAGCCCGACCTGAACCTGAGACAGAGACGGTGGTTGGAACTAATCAAGGATTATGACCTGGAGGTTCATTACCATCCGGGGAAGGCAAACGTCGTAGCCGACGCACTAAGCCGCAAAAGCCATTGCAATCACCTGGGCATGGATGACATGGCCCCTGAGCTTAGAAAGGAAATAGCCCACCTGAACTTGCACCTAATCCCGCGAGGACAGATAAACACTCTGGAAATACAGCCCCTACTGAGGAAACAGATAGAAGAGGCTCAAAAGGATAACGAAGAGGTTCGAGAAGTAAAGAAGCGCATGGCCGCAGGACATGCGAAGGAGTTCTCGGTTAGCGAGGAGGGAATATTATGGTATAAAAAGAGGATCTACGTGCCGGAACAAGGAGGATTGAGGAAGCTCATACTAAAGGAATCCCATGAATCGGCTTACTCCCTACACCCGGGGGGTACGAAAATGTACCAGGATTTGAAGGAAGGATACTGGTGGCCCAATATGAAACGGGATGTAGCAGAGTACGTAGCGCTCTGCGATGTATGCCAAAAAGTGAAAGCTGAACACCAGCGACCAGAAGGGTTACTACAACCTCTCAAAATTCCCGAATGGAAGTGGGATGAGGTCGGTATGGATTTTATCGTAGGATTACCTAAAACCGCAACAGGTTATGATTCCATTTGGGTAATCGTGGATAGACTCACTAAAACTGCGAGGTTTATTCCTGTGAAGACAAACTATAGCAGTGCCAAGCTAGCCGAGCTATACATGTCCAGGATCGTGTGTCTTCACGGCGTACCAAAAAGGATTATATCCGACCGAGGTACCCAGTTTACCTCACACTTCTGGAATAAAGTGCATGAGGCCCTCGGAAGCTACCTCGCATTTAGCACGGCATATCACCCCCAGACCGATGGCCAGACTGAAAGGACGAACCAAGTATTGGAGGATATGTTGAGAGCATGTGCACTGGACTTTAGCAAAGACTGGGAAAGGTGTCTACCGTACGCTGAGTTCTCCTACAACAACAGTTATCAGGCTAGCCTAAAAATGGCGCCAAATGAAGCATTGTTCGGACGACGATGCCGTACCCCGTTAATGTGGTCCGAGACCGGAGAGCGTGCCGTATTCGGACCCGATATAATCAAAGAGGCTGAAGAAAAGGTTCGCCTAATCCGTGACCGACTAAAGGTGGCACAGTCACGCCAGAAGAGCTACGCTGACACTCGGAGAAGGGATCTAGAATTTAAAGAAGGAGATTACGTATACCTAAGAGTCTCCCTGCTGAGGGGTACAAAAAGGATTAAAGTCAAGGGAAAGCTAGCACCAAGGTACGTAGGACCGTTCCAAATAATCGCTAGACGAGGAGAAGTTGCCTATCAGCTCCAACTACCGGAAAGCATTTCCGACGTGCACCCGGTTTTTCACGTCTCCCAGTTAAAGAAATGCTTGAAAGTGCCAGAAGAGCAAGCCCCGTTGGAGGAGATCCACATCGCAAACGACCTCACTTATCCGGAACACCCTGTAAAGATCTTGGATGAGGCCGAAAAAGGAACCCGAACCAAAGTGTGGCGTATGTACAAAGTGCAATGGAGTAATCACACAGAGGATGAGGCTACATGGGAGAGCGAGGAGTTCTTGAAGTCCGAGTACCCGCAACTATTCGACAACCGGTAAGAAATCTTGGTACGAGATTTATTTAAGGGGGGTAGGTTTGTAACACCCTAAAAATGCGACCGGCAAAAACCGAAGCCCTAAATCACGGACCATCAAAAAAAACTTTTGAAATAAAAATCATGTTGGATTTATTCGCGCTTCTTATTAGGTTTTATGCGGGGTTTAAACAAAAATTACGCCTAGCAAATAATATATATATTAGGAAGGATTTATATTAAATATGCAAGTATACGTAGGTATGTGTGAGAATAATGGGTACAAGGAGAAATAAAAAAGCATGTATATACAAAAAAATATATAATAATAATGATAATAAAATAAATAAATCATTGCAAACATTGGAAACATTGGTCACTTTGATTTGTCTAAATTTACAAATTTTAAAAACAAATTTTGGTGAAGAAAAAAAAAGAAGAAACCCTAAATATCTAGAAATCACCCTGGCGGCACTGTTCATTGGCCGCCAGGTGTTCGGCCGTGTCCCCCCGGCTCACGTTCGCGCGCCCGTGGCACCCTGCCGCGCCCGCGCGCCCGCCTCGAGCCCGCACGTGCCCACGCCTCGCCGCCGCACTCGCGCCGCCGCTCGCGCCGCGCGCGCACCGCCAGCGCCCGGACCCGCCTCCGCAGCCGCCGCGCACTCGAGCCCG
This sequence comes from Oryza punctata, assembly GCA_000573905.2. Classification (NCBI taxonomy): domain Eukaryota; kingdom Viridiplantae; phylum Streptophyta; class Magnoliopsida; order Poales; family Poaceae; genus Oryza; species Oryza punctata. Next base: position 18,324,161 of record CM002493.2, on the reverse strand, counting down.
CACGCGCCCCGCTGTGCGCCCACGCCGCCGCCCGTGTGCCGCCCTCCCCGCGCGCGTCGCCCGCGTGCCGCCCCGTACCGCCACGCCGAGCCCCCATACCTCCGCCGTACCGCCGCCCGTGACGCCGTACCGCCGCCCGCGCCGCCCCGTACCACCGCGCCATGCCGCGCGCCGCTCGCGCCCACGCAGCGCGCGTCACCGCCGTACGCGCCACACCTCCGCGCCATGCCGCCGTACGCGCCGCACGCCTCCACGCCATCCCGCCGCGCCGCGCCGCCCTGTACGCGCCCACGCCGCGCACCATGTCGCCGCGCCGCGCGTCGCCGTTCCGTACACGCCCACGCCGCGCGCCGTGCCACCGTACCCCGCGCCCACGTCGCCGCGCCGGCCTCCTCCGTACCCCTCGCCTATATAAACCCTTTCCCCTTCCCTCTCCTCCCCACGCCCTTCCCTTCTTTTTCTCTCCCCACCGCCCATCTCGTCGCCGTGCGCCACCCCCGTGCCACGGGCCGCCGCTCGCCGCCCCGCCGCCGCGTTTCCCCCCAGCCGCCGCCGCCGGTGAGCCCCCCTCCCCCTTTTCCTTCCTTCCCCTCTTCTTCTGTCAATGGTGAGAAAGAAAGAGGCAGTAGAGAGAGAGAAGAGAGGAAAGAAGGAGGAAGAAGAAGGCAGAAACAGAGAGAGGGGAGGAGAGAGAGAAAAAAAGAAAAAGGAGAGAGAAAGGAAAAAAAATATAAAAATAAAAATAAAATAGAGAGAGGTAAAATTAGAGGATTACGAACTTAATTTTATCTCGAATATATGTGCTAGATTAATATAAAGTGTTAGTTTAATTAAATAATAAGATAGACCGACATCGGTTATTTTGGAAACGCGGGTAGAATTATGTCGGACATTTAATTGCGATTTCAAAATGTTCAACTAACTAGATTATTCTTTAATGGTTAATACTTAGCAATGTGCTTATCCGATTATGTAGACTTTTATTAGTTAAATTTCGCTAGTCGTTTATATATATATAATCGGAGGATTAATTACCGGTCGTTTTTAAATTGCTATCGTATGTATGCGATCGTTCGCATCTATTTAAATATTTATTTAGTCGGCATCTAGTTGGTTCCTACTCAATAATAGGGCTATCCGCTAAATTACCCGTCGTGATTATTTTAGCCGACTATTCACTGGGTAGGGTTACCTTTTATTATCGGTCCCTAATTTATTCGAGACGCGTAAATCAAATCGGATTAATAGTTTAAATTGGCTAGCGCTAATATTTTAGAACAACGGTGTTAAAAATCAAAATAGTATTATTTTTAAACAAAATGGAATCGACGTCGTCGTTCAACGCTCGCGCTCGATCTTTTCTTTAAACTGAATTTTGTTGGAGTTTAAATTGAATTCTAAATGAATTCAATTCCTTTCGCACGTAATTATAGATCCCGAGGGAGCTGTGAGTCCGACCGAAGACCAAGAACAACCGAACGTCGAGCAAGGCAAGTCATCACTATTCCTTGAACACATCGATCCCAAATTGCGAAACTATTTTGTTTGCAAATAAAGTTGCATGCAATGATGAACATTCTACTTGTTGTTATGCCATGCCTTGAATATTGTTTACCCCATATCCCCTTGTAACCATGTTTACGTATGAGTCCCTAGTTAATTATGACAAATGCTTAGTAATGCTATTCTAGAATCATGCATACTCATGTTTATCAAAACGCTATATGCTTGGGCAATTACCTTTGGGAAGGTAATTGAGATGCGGCATGTGGAGACATGAGCGCCACATTGCCAGGATATGATGACATGATTTGTGAGAGAAGAAATGAAACTAAACAACTGTTTTCGACTGGGGCGGATGGTGGATTTGGGTGGTATCTGGAAAAGGCTAGTACCGTCCCCGGTCAGTTAAGGACCGAGCCATGAAGTTAAGCATGAAACGACCCTCGTACAACCGCACTTCTCGGATGGGTATAGACCTAGCGGACTAGATAGCCGAGCAGAGACAGTATCCTTGCATAGATGGTTCACCCCCGGGTGTGAGGCAGGTGCGCTACGGTGGGGCAGCCGTTGAGGTAGGGCCGCGATGCGTGCCCTACGTCGGTGTCACCATTGGTAGGACTGCCACGTGTGTGAGAGTGAGAATCTGAACTTAAACTATAAATTATAAACTTTACGTGCGTGTGAGACTTCCCTCCCCGGGAGCGCCAGAACTCCTCTCACTGCTAGAAACAGATACGCCTAGAGTGCATGAGGATAATAGTTCATGGAGCGGGTACTGCCAATGCAAGGTTATCGAAATGCTTTGCCGTGACGCGTCTCATGTGTTGGGACGAGGCTCATGTGTTGGGCAATCGCGGAGTGCGGGTAAAGTGTACATCCACTGCAGTGTGAGTAAACCAAATCTATTCGAATAGCCGTGCTCGCGGATATTGAGCACTGGGACATGTATTACACTTGGCTAGACTCTAAACTCTTAACCTGTGTGGGAAGGGCTATTGCATGATGAATTTTATGCTGTTGGAGCCACTCCCTGAGAACAGGGAAGGTGGGTGTCCACAGAAAACCATGACGACCAACGGCGGAAAGCCATCCTTGGGATCACAATGGATGGTAGATAGAACCGCCGTTGTTTAAATTAAACTCTGGTATTAAAACTTGACCAGTTATGCTAAGTCTTAGGTTTGTGAAAATGATTGCAAAACCAGCTTTATGCAACTGAGCCTTTGCCTTGCCTTGAATAAAAATCCTTCATATGCATCGTTGTTGTGGTGACTTGCTGAGTACGGTTGGTACTCACCCTTGCAATTATAAACTTCATCAGAAGCCGAAGATGACACCGCGGAAGATCCATATGCCTACTACGAAGAGGATGCGGAAGATGAGGGTGCCCACTAGGTCTAGATACGGTCGTTGCCTGTGGCAATGATGAAGCCGCTGCCTTCGCTCCGCTACTTATCTATATTCTGTTTTGGACTGTATTCCGGACCGTTTGGTCCTTTGCTCTAAGACTATGCCTTCGGGCCTATGTTGTAATAATTCGTACACGACGCATATGTATGCGCTTTTGGTAATTCGACTTTGTATCGTGTGTGCCAAACTACTTGATCCAGGGAAATGGCACGAAATACACATGTGATCCCTGTTGCAAAACGGGGTCCTTACATTGGCAGCCCCATCTTGGTGTAAGCCTCGGCGAAGATGACATCGGCCGAGCTACCTCCATCGACCAGAATTCACCGAACTTCACAGCCGGCCACCTCGGCCGAAATTGCCCGGGGGTCTTGATGCGGGAACAGCACCCCTTCGGCATCTTCCGGCCCGAAAGAAATTTGCTGGCCCAAGTACTTTGGGACCCCTTTGCCTGTGGCAGTGATGTTATGCACCGTTCGCAGCTGCAACTTTTTCTGCCGCTTCGACGGCTGGACCGGTGGATCAGCCCTTGTGCTCACTTGGATGATTCTGCGCGGCATGTCTTAGCGCTGTTCGGCTAGGGGTGACGGCTCTCGGGCCGTCTCGCGAGGCGCTTCGACCACGGCACCTTGATGCGGCCTTGGTTCTTGAGTGTTGCTTCGGTGACGAATGTTTCGGCACTGCTCGGTGGTGTGCGAAGACCGCCCATGATAGGCGCAATAGAGGTCCTTTCTAACCTTCTTGCGAACAGGCTGCTGATGGCTGCCACCCTGCTGGGCGTCGAACTCCTTGCGGAGGGCTTGTACTTCTTCGACAGCCATCACCGCCTTGCCTGTACGGTCAGTCCTGAATTTCCTCCAAGTCATGGGAGCTTGGCCTTGTCTCGGCGGTTGCCCCTGGTTCGCTGGTTGTGGTTGGCGAACGGTGGGGGGAGCCAGTTCGGGGACCTGCGCCTGCATCTGGGCCTAGGCAGCGGCGATGGAGGCTTTGTCGTATTCAGCTTGAATCGCCTGCCTTCGCTTGGAGTCCTCTTCGCCCCTTGTGTACCCATCGATGATGCGAAGCAGGTGCTCGAGAGTTTGCGGCTCCTTGTTGGCGATCTTCCTTGTGAGTTCGCCTTCAAGCAGCCCGGCCGAAGCGGCGTTGATAATGGATGCTTGGGTTATATCTTGAACTTGGCATCGGGCTTGCGAGAAGCGGCGCATGTACTCCCGTATTGATTCGCCCGGCCTCTGGCGAATGCCGAGCAAATGTTGCTGCATCTTCGGCTCCTCATAGGTGCCTCGAAAATTCAGGATAAAGACATCGCGCAATTGCTCGCATGAGTAAATGCTATTAGATGGCAAATTGAAATACCAAGAACGGGCGATGCCGTCTAGAGCGAGATGTATTACCTTCGCCTTGGTATTTTCGTCACCGTGAGTTGCTTCGATCGCGGACTCGTAGATTGAGATAAACTCTTTTGGGTCTGTTTCGCCCGAATACCGCGGAACGGGTGGAAACTTGAACTGAGGTGGGATTGGACGGTTTTTGATCCCCTCGCTCAGTGGCAGCCCTTTTCGCCCCCAGCCTTACTCATGACGCCCTGCAGCGAGGGCCCACTCGACTGCGGATACGGCGTGGCGAAGGGTGAAGTCATGGCCTGTGCGTGCGGCTGGGCTGCGACGTTCAGTGGCCCGGTTCCAAACGGTGGCGCTTGAGTGGTGTTGTAGAAGTTGAACTGCGGCCCCTGACCCCAGGGCGAAGCCCCCCGCCCGGGTTGGTTCGATGGCAGCCACCCTAGCGCGTCTTGGCCAGAGCCCCCCTCCGGTTGGGCCTAGGGGTCGTGCTTGAGATGTTGTGGGGTTGACTGAGCTGCTGAAGGAAAGCTTGAAGCTGCGCTTGCAGGGCCGAAGCCCCCTCTGCCATCACTTGTGACATTTGATCGGGTGGTGAGGGGTGCACCTGGACCTCAGCCGGTCGAACTTGCAGCCGAACGCCAGGAGGCGGGTGCGCTGCTGCGGTCGAATGTTGGCCGGGGAAGTACACCGGTCCTTGCGCGGCTTGTGACGGAGGGACTTGTACCGGCGCTTGCTGGTAGGCTTGAGGCGGGATGTAGCCTGCCGAGTACTGGAGGACGGGGGCTGGAGCAATCTTCGCTTGTCGTGCCGCTTCGTACGGTTGCTGTTGCTCTTGCATCTGGCGAAGCATATCTTGGAGTCGCGTCATATTCTACCGCATGGCTTCCATGCTGGCTTCGGCTTATGCCTCGAGGGTGGGGTCGGCTTGCACAGCAGCGAGCGTGGTCGAAGCCGGTTGGCTTGCCGAAGGGATCACCGGTGCCGGCTCTGCCGAAGCGGCCAGGGCCGGAGGCGGAGGCTGTGGCGCAGGCGCCGAAGCCCATAGCGCCCCCCGGCTCCGGCGGCGGGTGCCGAAGGTTCTACCCCCTCTTCGGAGGCCATCGCCTTTTCTGCCACTCCTTACTTAGGGTTAGCAACCCTCTCCTTCGAGACCTTCTTCGGTGGCATTCGCTCTCAGTGGTTTCGCTCGGAGGTCCCCACGGTCGGTGCCAACTGTTGTTGAAACGATAACCGCATATGTCGAAGGACGTGGATACTCAACAGTCGTTGGGAAAGTAAAGTGTATTAAATTCAGGATTTAAAAATTGGGATCCCCTTTTACATGGCCCTAGGTGGCTATTTATGACCCTATTACAGATCCCCCTATTAGGGTTTAGGGCTGTTACAGGGGAATTTACATAGTCACCCTTACAAAAGGGACACTTACATGGGTAATCACTGTAAATAAGGTATGTAGGCCCTTAATGGGCCACCCGGCGACTACTGGCCCACTGGCCACTAGGCCGGGGCGATTGGGCCGGCCTACTGGGCCTTCATGGATTGGGTCCGCCCTGGCGAAGTCGTCCTTCTTCGGTGTACGCCTTCGCCATTCAGCTTTTGCCCGGACTGGCCGGGACCTGGTGCGACTCTTCGTCCTTTGCCCCTTTCGCCCTGATGTCTTTGCCACGGGGCTTCGCCTCGAGGGGTCTTGGGCGCCTGGAGTCCGAATCCTCGCTACCTGGCTGGTTTCGGCAGGTTCAGTCGAAGGGCCTCATGGCATACTGCCAACAACAGGTATACGTTACCACATGTTTATGCAGTAATACTATAAAAAATGCAGTAAGACACATGGTTACGGTAGATCCATCAGCATATTTCAACTATATTTGAGCATTGTTACTACACATAAGATACAATGTTACTACACGGTAGCCGTCGCGTTACTCCACAGTTCTGCGAGACGAGAGCTGAGAAGAGGTAGGTAGTAGGGGGAGTTAGCAGGCGGTTTGACCAGGGTTTGATCGATATGGGGGTGCTTTGACCGACCTTTGACTAAGATGGGAGATGTGTTTTGGATCCTTGAAAGGGAGGCGAGGTGGGTTTGGCCCTTGGGAGGGAGGGGGTATAGAATAGCTATTCCATACCTGGGTATAGAATAGTTTTGCTATTATAATTATACCTGATAAAAAATTCGTAAGGCTTCCGGTAGAATTTTTCACCCGTCACCCAACTCTTTGCCCATATACGTATTTTCTGATTTTTGTCCGCGCTTGTCCGCTTCATCCGACCGGTTTCGATCGGGATTCGTCGTTGCCCTCCGTGTTAGTCAAGGACTCCAAACTTTGAATCGGGTAATCACTACTTAGAAAACCCGAGCAGAAGTGGAAGAAGGAAACAAAATCATACAAATCCAAAAGCCCTGCCAGCCTTGGAAAGGATGGCATCGCCAGCGTCTCCTAAGCCTCGATTCTAGTTGGCTCTATCTAAATCATGTATTGATGCCCAAATCAATATCCACAATATGCCTAAAATCAAGAGCCCTAAACTCCCAAATCAGTCAATCCCAAACCGAAAAAAACCCAAATTGATCAAATCCCGAAGCGATTAGGGTCTTTTGCTTACCGGATTGGGACTTACGGATCGTTGGACAGAGCGAGACCGAGGCTTGGCGCACCGAGGAGAACCATGGCAGGGGGTTTGCCCACCGTGCAGCATCACCGCTAGCGCCATCACCGGCATGTTGGCCCTTAGCGCACATGGGCACACAGCTTGGGTAGACTTGGGGATGTCAACTCGCGGCGCACGCTCGGCTTGACCTCCGCTAGAGCCGTGCGCGGCATAGGACCGCCTTGCACGGGCACGCCGTCGTTGCCGCTCTGCCGAATCGCCGCCGCCGTCACCTCCCTCACTCACGCCGGAGAAATCGGGGAAAAGGGAGAAACGACCTAGGGTTAGGGTTTTGCAGCAAGGGGGTGCTTTGTCCCAGCTAACGAAATCTTAGCCGTCCGATCAAGATCCTATGGACATCATCGATCACGCTAACTCACATCGTTGCAAGCATTCGTGGCCGTTGATTGCGATCCAACGACACAGGCTAATGGGCCTGCGGGTGGTAACTAGGCCGCATGTGCTCGCTCGCGCTCGCCCGGTTCCTGCTCGGCTGCCCGCATGTGCCTCTGCGTGCGATGAAGGGCTTGCTCGCCTAACAAGCCGCGCCGGCCAAGCCTCGTGCATTACCGGGCCGACACGTGCTGTTTTGGGCCATCGTCAGGTTTTGGGCCTTATCATTTGCCCTTTATTTTTTCACCCAATTTAATATTTACATAACTAATTTTTAATCACTTTGAGCCATCATTTGAAGATATAAAATTGGTGTAAATTTTGTATGTGCATTCTAATTTATTTCTAAGTAAATGGAAACAACGGGAAGAACTAAAAAAAGTAGTAAGGCTTCCGGGCAATAATCAGTTTTGTTTTGTAATCACATCCTTTTCCTAATATGCAAAGCAGTAAAAAATTTGGAGATATCTGTGAGGTATGTACAAATTTGATAGATTAGGGATTTCCAGTTGCAATCGCACGGGTATTTTTTTATGTGTGTGTATATATATATATATCTTTCAAATAAGCCCATACCGGCCCATGAGATAAGCAGGCGCTAGGTACACACGGAGCAGCGATTCCGCCCGAGCGCCGAAATTCCCCGCATTGCTCCCCATCATTCAGCTCCGCCACTAGCCGCCGGCCGCCGTCCCGGGCCCTGCTCCGGACCTTCCTGTTACCGTGCCGGAATCCGGACCGACGAACTCCCGCGGGAACCGGAGCTCCCCCGGTCCCCAGCGGCCCAGCCCTCAGGGCACAGGCCGCCGGCCGCTCGGTCACCTAGCGGCAGTGCGCCACTGGTGCATGAATCGTGGATCTGAACGAAAGGTTAGATTGGCAAGATTTTGCTCTTTCTTTTCATTCGAATGGTTTTAGCGAATCCGCTAAATTTTTCTCCTCATTCTTGCAGTATCTCTGCTCACTAGTCGGTGTGAAGAAACCATCGCTCTCCGGAGCCCGACGGTGACCGGGAACGGCGGCTAGGAAGCCCCAAGGCCGGCGGTGGCTCCTGGCTTCTCGGGAGTTTCCGTTGTCTGTTGCCATCTCTCATCCTAAGAGCTCCTTAGCTTCGTGCTAAACCCTACCTAGTCCACTAAACTCCCGTTCGCTCGGCCACTGTTTTCCCATACTGCTTGGCAACACCGGCCTTTACCCGGCAGAAAGAAATACGAGATGTGCGGCAGGGCTCGCTGCACCCTCAGCCCGTCCCAGGCCGCCAGGGCTTTCGGCTTCCCGACCACGACCTCTGTGGCGGGCGGTGGGACTGCGGGCGGCTGCGGAGGAGGTGACGCCCCCGCTGTGCCGTTGCTCCGGATGGACCGGTAGGAAGGGAGTTTTGAGGTATGGGATCATCCTGCGCAGCTGTATTTCGCCAATCGTGAGATTCTGGTTGTGAGATGCAGGTATAGGCCATCGTACAATGTGTCGCCAGGGACATACCTGCCGGTGGGCACCGCTCGGGCGCGGCCGGTGGGGTATGATGGTGAAGGGGACATGGATGGGCAGATGCCGGTAATCGAGTGCATGAAGTGGGGGCTTGTGCCCAGCTTCACCGGCAAGAACGAGAAGCCCGATCATTTCAGGATGGTATGGACTGGCTGTTCTTTCTATACAATCTTGTTCTTATCCCTTGAATAGCTTCTTTTGAGTCTTGAGAAGTTATGATTGCTGATTACAGTTTATTGTAGTGGGTTGATTGCCTATGCAACAGCTAGATATACCACAAACAACAGACCGATTGATCCACATTTGATGACTATGTCTTGACTAATTGGTTGGGTGTTTAACATTTAACACCATCTCTATTTCTTTAACGTGGGATGATATGTTTGATTTGTCAATGTCTTTCTTAAAAGTCATCTTCTTATAAGAAAGTGAGATGAAATCAAGCTCAGACAATTAGGTAGGCTATACAACTAAGATTGACTAGCTGGAGCGGCGTGGACGTCTTGTCAAGTTATTTGCACCATCCAAGGCAAGTTGTTATTCATGCAATGTTTTGATTTGAAGTCAACCAAGCTGCTGCTGGATCTGCCGCCTTTAGGGCTCCCTGCCAGAGACAGCCCTGTCCTTGTCCGCCGCCAGCTGAACGTGTGTTTCCTGCTCCCTTTGGTGGATTGTTGCCTGAACTGAGCTTTGGCTCACTCCTTGTTGGCATCTCCTGCCTTGCCAGCAGGACCGCTTCAATGGCTAAGGATGGAGGCTTCCAATTAAGCTTTGGTAGATGGAGCATTAGCTAATTACCAGTATCCCGTTGCAGCGCGCTTGAACGGTATGAGCTTGTAGCCGCGACATGATGAGGCGTCTCCTTGCACTGCGTGCGGGACGTTGCCTGACAACCACATAGCCTGTGCTGCTCCCTCGTGCCCACGCGTATCATGTGTCTACTTGTATACTACTAGTAGTTTCTTTCTTTATTATGAGAAGTGTTATCTCTCCCTCTCTATTATGTCAGTGACCACATGTTTCTTTTATTTTTCTCGCTCCTCTTTTCTCTATCACCACTCACCATGTTACTCGTGCCCTCTCAACTGCACAAATATAACAGATAGCAACAGAAACTTTGACTGAAAGTCATTGGCCTCTACATCCAAGTTGCTTTTCTCCCTTGTTACATACCTAAGGTACCAGACTGTACCTACGTACCAGCACTTTACCGGTAGGGTATTATGTTAAGTACATACCAGTACCATGTCTAATTCACGTGTGGTTCCATGCCTGATACACACTAGTATCAGGACCCGATACTTGTGTAGTACCAGGACTGAGGTATCATGTCCGATACATATACGGATGATGTACGATTCGTGTCTAGTATCATGCCTGATACATACTTGTATCAGGACCTGATACCTACATGGTACCAGGGCTGATATCTGTGGGGTATCATGTGGGGTATCATGTCCGATACATATAGGTACCTTATCGGATTCATGTCTTATACCAAGCCTGATACATGCTAGTATCATGACCCGATACTTGCATAGTACCGAACCCATACCTATGGGGTATCACGTCCGATAATGTATGATTCGTATATAGTACCATGCCTGATGCATACTTGTATCAAGACCTGATACCTACATGGTACCAGGGTTGATATATGTGGGGTATCATATCCGATACATATAGGTATCTTGTCTGATTCGTGTCTATTACTAGGCCTAGGCCTGATACATACTAGTATCAGGACCCAATACTTGCATAGTACCCGAACTGATACCTATGATATCATGTCCGATACATGTAGGTAGGATGATTGAATCGTGTTTAGTACTATGCCTGATACATACTTGTATGAGGACTTGATACTTACATGGTACCAGGGCCTAATACCTCCAATACCAGGCCTAATACTCCTGATACTTGTGCGGTACTAGGCCTAATACATACTGGTATCAACGCCCGATACCTTCTCGGTACCAAACCTAATACATGTATGGTACCCAGCCTACTACTTTTCTAATATGAGTGTCTTATATCTCCTTAGTACTGGTCTTAACATCTACATGGTACCAGGCCTGATATTCCTGTACTATAATATGCTCTATTCACATGCAGTACTAAATATCAGGAGGTACCACCTCTTGTACGAATGGATATCAGGAGGTATCATAACTTGATTCTAGTATCGTTCATCTAGTATAGCACATCACGAGATCTCTCAGTTTTGTCTTTTCTTACGGGCTAGATGCTAATGCTAGTGTAGTCACGTGATGATGAGACCTCTAATTGATGAATCACACATAGCTACTAGGCATGTACACAGTTCACAGATAGGTCATCATGGTCTTGACCCTTGTGCACAAGCATCATCCTGTGCATACTCTGCCTGCCAGAGATGTGCGCATCGTGAGATGAGGAGCGCGTATGCGATGACTGGTAGGTGGTGAGGAGCGCGTAAGTGATGTTGATGAATGCAACAGCGTGCGACGCGCATGCGTATAGAACGGAGTGCATACCATCCCATGTGCCTGGGACGGTATTCCGTGGTATAGCAGCCCCCTTATTTTTCTTGTTTCATTTTAGAAACTAAAAAATTGACTTTCGAAGAAGACAAGCCTCTAGGAAAAGCCACTCCACATAAAGAGGATATTTCCTTTCCGATATACATTCACTTATGTGTAAATACATACATTACCGTTTCATATTTGTGCTCCCTCGTATTCATAAAATGATAAACCCCAATCTTGTTGGTGCTATCTGCTGCTTTTCTTTTAAGAATTTTTTCCATAATTAAATTCACCTATTATTTATAGCCATATAGTCAAACTAAAAATTAAATAAATTAAAATATGAGTATTGTACAGTATTTACATTGCATCAAAATGGTAGAATATATGTATATGATTTTACTCTAAACCATAACAATAAAATCTAGACAAAATATCAACAACAATAAAACAATCCAGAACATATCTGCACGCCCCGACAGCGATCGGAGGTTGTAGCTGTGGTTGACAGGCACCCTAGGCTGCAGTCCCTGTGGCAGCGAGGCACGGCGACGTTGAGATTGAACAGAGTAAGAAAGAAGTGCGCAGGCAGAAGGGCACACCGAGGGACAGAAGAAACAAGAGAGGGAGAGGGTTTAGATTAATTATTCTTCAATGATCACAATGAACGAATTACAGGCTTAAATAAGACCCAACATAACAAATTTCGTAACAAACTCTTGCTAACAACTTATCTCTAAGAATGAGGATAAAGGTAACACATTTAAACTTCATCTTTAAACTAAGCTGAGTCTTCTGTGTTCTGGACGTCGCTGCCCGTGCTCTGTCCATCGTTGCACGCGTTCTGTCCTGTGTTCATGCACCGCTGTTCGGCTCCATCACGATGCCTACAGAACGGAATCCCGCACATGACAATATCTTTCAAATGCAGGAATGTCCTTGTGATAAATTATTTGACAAAAAAATTAAGGAGAATTCAGGAAATTGGATGCCAAAGCCTTGCCTAGCTATTGTTTCCCCTGTTGTGGATAAAGGCCACAGGGAGAAGAGGCTGGAGCCTGGAGGATAGGACGACGCGGCCAGCAAGGAAAGTGACCTCGGGAACATCATGTAGATCTTAGCACTGATCTACAACTAACAATGAGTTCTAGTTGTCTTGTTAGATGGCGTCGGGACTATTGCATAGGGAAAGTAACAGGAGCAACAAGGGAAGAAAATAGAATATGAACAGGCATGTGGACATGGAATTTTTTTATTTTTATATTTATTTCTTTGAAGATTTACAAAAATAAACAACTGTTTCAAAGTTTTGCAAAAATATACTCCTCCCGCCCTACCGTTTCAAAGTGGGCATATAAATTGCTCTACAATAGGGCGGGGCATATATATCGCTCTACAGTAGGGCGGGCTATGTGATGTGGCACAAGGCGGGAGGGGCGCGCCGTGGCAATTTTGCAGGTGGCCCCTTCTTGCCCTCCTGTAGGGCGATTTAGTTTGGTGATGTTAGCAATAGTTTGGTGATGCGTGGGGCTCGCCGTGGTAATTTTTGCAGGCAGCCTAGTAGGGCGGGAGGAGTATATTTTTGCAAAACTTTGAAACGGTTCCTTTTGTAGATCTTTTTAAAAATAAATATAAAAAATTCTGTGGACGTGCGGCATTGACAAAAAATGAGACGCCATTGAACTGTACTTCTGTAGGCTGCAGTGACCAGTGTGCTGGCCTTCAACTTGCTGAATGTGCTGGCCGCAGTGCATGCATGGGCTTTTTATACCTGTGTGGCATGATTTCTGTGCTGAGGGGGGATTTTGTGTGTTTGGGTTGGGGGGGGGGGACATGTTGGTAAGCACTGATTTTTATGTTGGATCCTGTGCACCTCCCCTAGGCCCAATGGGCTTTGCCCTTGTGTGCTGTTAGGTTTTTAGTTGTGTCAAGCAAGCCTTAGTGGCACAAAGCAATGAAGCTGCAAATTTTAACCATCCAAACCAGTTGATTTCTGTTTGATTACTACGTTTACTCCGATTAAGCAATTTGAACGGTTTTTGGAATTGTGATGTTGGTTGTCAGTGTCGCATTTATGTAAATAATGCCCATTTGAAAGGACAGGTTGTTGGTACACTCAAAGCTACTCCATCCATCCCAAAATATAAGCACTTCTAGAGTTTTTCATGGAGATTAAGGAGAGGGGTAAAATTAACAGGGGATGGTTGTGATTGGTTGAGATGAGGGAGTAGGTGGAGGAAATAAATGGGAGATGGCTGGGATTGATTGAAATGGAGTAGGTAGAGAAGTAGTTATATGATGGCACAATATTTGAACACTAGAAGCAACTATATTTTGGGATGGAGGGAGTATTGGACACAGTGTAATGCTTTACAATTTTTTTTCCAAAATAGGAAATAGTGCTGTCATCCTAGTATATATTTTATATTCTTGATTTTTCTGTGTGCTTATTTGTCTATCATCTTTCAAATTCTAGCATTTATTTGGAATGTTCTCTTAAAAATCTGTTCCATGGACGTCAGAATGGGCAGCTGTTCTTAAGTACACTAGCTTAGCTGCTTCATTTTATAGCAGCACATAAAACTATTCATTTCTTTATTTAACTCCTCTAAAACTGATGTCTTACTCGACATTGCTTATGCATTGGACTGTCTGCTATGGAGCTTGATTTACATTTTATTATGTCCCATTACTGTGCTTCTTTAAATTGATTTAATCACTGAAATATTTTATTGTGCAGTTCAATGCACGGTCAGAGTCTATAAAGGAAAAGGCTTCCTTTCGGCGACTTATCCCAAATAATAGGTGTCTTGTGGCAGTAGAAGGGTATGCACAAAATAGTGTCTCCTTATATTTGGAACTTCCGACTATCATGTGCTTTTTTAAAGTTTTGCATGAGCATGCTCTGATGTAACCCTTGAAGTTGGTATTGTATGCATGTACTTGCTCAATATTTCTTGCATTGATAGAGGCTAAAGAATGATTTGGACCTGGATGTAGAATTCGACCCTCTGGATTTATAGTAGTTTGATATAACTTCTGTCCTGCTCTTCTTGCTTTCCATGTCTCACTCCATCCTTCTGTCATATAGTGGCGCTAATCGATAAGTGACATGCCAATTGTAGGATTTGACATAGGACTGTAGGTTTACATGTTCTTGATTTTCCTCGTTCCAAACTATGAGGTATCTTAATTATATTCATTGAATATAAATCATGGGGGCATAGATTGCATGACATGTTAAATACATTGTACTGAATCTGGGGGTTTCCTGTTTTTCACCTCAGGAATTGAGATAACTAGTTATTTTGATTGAGCAAATCTATAGGGAAACCGCTAATTGTTGCTTGTGATCTATTCTAGTAAAACCTTTGGCCAGAGGCGAATCACCAAGTAATCAATTATACACCTTCACTGAGAACATGAGACAACTCGTGAATACATCAAGGCTCCCAAAATTATAATCATAGATTGGCTCCAAAACCCTTAGCTCTGAGTACATTTGTTGGTCTTATATGTATACAGCTAGAATCATATCAAATACATGTTACACTGCTAAATAAGCTGTTCTACTTGTGGATTACTGGTTATATGAAAAAAACCTAGGTGTCATGGCCGTACGACATACGGGCTGCTAGTCGGTCATTTGGCCCAATGAAACACTGGAGCAGCAAGCCGTTGGATTATCTGGTATCATTTGTTAGTTTAGTTGATTATTATTCCTAGTTAGCTTTTGTATCATATCATTACTTATTAGTTGGTTAGATCAGTAGGGCATTGACATCATCATTGGGGATTAAGCAAAGAGTTAAGAAATGACCTCTCTCACTCATGTTGTCTCCTGTTCTCCCTCCAAAGCCCTCTTCTGTATCCTTGTTGTTCGCATCTAATCAACTATTTCTTCAATCCCTAACCCAGCTACCCAACTGGGTGATCATGGCTATTGACAAAAGGCACAGAGGTTTTCTTTGGAAGGGTCAGGAGAAGGCTAATGGTGCTAATTTCCTTGTTTCTTGGGATTGTGTTTGCTGACCTCTCCCTTATGCGGACTTGCATCCATAATCTGGAAAAGATGGGATGGGCCTTACTCATGAGGTAGCTGTGCCTTAAAAACCTGACTCTTCTAGGCCTTGGACTTGTTTTGGTTTGCCTATACAAGTACCTCACAATGTTCACTCTTTGTTTGGAGTGGCTATGAAAACTATAATTGGTAAAAGGGGGAACACCATGTTCTGGTGTGATAGATGGCTTCCAGGAAGAACGATAGCTGAACTGGCCCCCAATCTTTTTGAATTAATCACTCAAAGGTCAAGGAAGCAGCGCACTGTGGTGCATGCATTGGAGAACAAAAGGTGGGTGAGAAATATAAAAGGTGGCTTCACTGTTCAAGTTCTCTGTGAGTACCTGTTGATTTGGGACTTGGTTGAGAGTGTGGTCTTGCAGCAGGGGGTTCAGGACCAACACATTTGGAAGCCTACAGGGTCCTGCTCCTACACTAGCAAGTAAACCTACAATGCTTATTTCCTGGGATCAGTCAAGTTTGCTCCATGGTAGCGGATGAACTAGTTGGGTTCCTTTATGCTGCAAAATTTTCATTTGATTGGCGATTAACAGCAGATGTTGGACTTCAGATCAGCTTGCTTTTAATCGGGGTCTACCATATCCTGCTGCCTGCCCTTTATATGACCAAAGTGGCGAAACTATTCACCATATCCTTATATCTTGTGTTTTTTCTCGCCAAGTTTGGACTTCACTCCTGTCTAAAGTTGGGGCTGGCTGGTCCTGCACCTGAACTGTCGGCAGCCCATTTTCCAGGATGGTGGTGGCAAAGTTATCGGGATTATCCTAGCAGCTTGGGTTATTTGGAAGCACCGCAACGACTGTTTTTTAAGACGGCGGAAAATTGTAGTAGTTTGTGGTGCTTAGCCGGAGCCTATGCCCTACATGAGCTTCTTTGTAGGTCGTTCACCCCGGACTGCTAGTCCCTCCTTTTTCATTCGTGGTCGTGCATCACCTTTAGGTGAGTAGTATGTGGGGTGTGTTCTTAGGGGTGGATCAGTTTTGATCCCTGCTTTTGTATTTTGTTTTCTTTCTTAATGAAATGAAGTGCAGTCCTCCTGCGATTTCGAGGAAAAACTCCAACAACCCTTCTCAATCCTCACATGTGACACTGGGCTTGAGTTTTTTTTTCTCAAAAACGCAGGAGATCTGCAGTTCATTTCATTAAGGGGAAGAAAGAACAAAAACAAAACACAAAAGCAAAAATATTTACAAAGTAGGAGGACCGGAGCCCTCCTACCGAGACCCACACACACTAGACCACCCGGAGAGCTTAGCTGCCCAGGTTTTATATGAGCTCTGACCAATCTGAGTTGAACTTGTCAAAATAGACAAAATTCAATCTAGGACTCCAACTAGTTGTTAATGTATCACATTCAAGTTTTATATTTTTGCAGCACAATTTGG
This sequence comes from Oryza punctata, assembly GCA_000573905.2. NCBI lineage: Eukaryota > Viridiplantae > Streptophyta > Magnoliopsida > Poales > Poaceae > Oryza > Oryza punctata. The sequence continues at coordinate 18,307,408 of CM002493.2, read as the reverse complement.
TAGATAAAAAATATTTAGGTTGTTCCTGTTTGTAGCATAATGTCTTTGTTGATAACTCCATTTAGAGAGACAATAAGCTGACTATATTTTTTTATTAATCATGCATTAATATTTTATATGAGCTCAGTTTCTACGAATGGAAAAAGGATGGGCCAAAGAAGATGCCGTATTACATTCATTTCCAAGATCAGAGGCCTCTTGTCTTTGCTGCCCTCTTTGACACTTGGACAAACTCAGAAGGTTAGCATGCACATTTGTCAATTAACTTTCTAGTCTTTGGAAGCCATGATTATGGTACTAAGAATGTGTTTCAGTGTAACCATAATCATTTCTTAAAGTAGTCTTGGGAATTGCTGCAAAAGATATGTTGTCCTGTTAATGCTGCAGCTTATTTATTCCAACATCTGTGGCTGTAATTACTAATTGGTCTAATTTAGCTTCCTAAATGGCTTTACCTGCATATTAGACAAGTATATAAATTGTCTAGCATGCACTCACACTACCAACTCTTATCTGCTATCCTTTTATCTACATTTCAAGGAAGCCATTTTATTAATGCATTTTTTATTGAGCTGAATTATTAATGCACATTGCAAAACATTTTCTGCTGTTCACATACGTCAGTTTGTCACATATTCTGATTAATTGATTTTGCCACTTTATACTGTTGTCGCTCCAATATGTAAATGATAATTTACTTGTTTGAGTATTAATATTATCTGCTATTTCCCCAGGAAAGACCATCCATACTTTTACTATTTTGACTACTCGAGCCTCAATTTCTCTAAAATGGCTTCATGGTTAGCTAGCTACTCTCTACCCCCCATGATCTCAGATCATTCAAATATTTACTATTTCGATACATGTGTGATAAGGCTGCTTTGAATTGGCTTCATGGTTAGTAGGGTTAATAACAAAACCCTGTTATTTTACACTATATCAAGCTGACATTTATTTGTACATACCTACTCTGCAACATATTCGTAGTTAGTGACATTACTGGAAGTTTGTAATGTTTAGCTTGTAAATGTACTGGTTGCATTAATTTTCACTTTACAATATCTTATTTAGAGGCAGGCAAGGAGAAAGCTAGCTGATTTTCAATGAAAAAATAGTATATATCATTGATGATAGTACAATATTGCCTCACAAGTACTGATGTATCTATATTTTACTTTATATGATAAGTTGTCCTTGTAGTTCAATTTAATTGAGAAAACAGATAATACCTTTTTTTTGATAATGGATGTTGAAAAATGTTTTTGCTACGAGTACTTATTATACTATTGCACACAATGTTTTTATGACTTGCTACCTTTTGATTTCATTCGGCACCTTCTGAGTCTGCATGTGACTTAACAGATAGAATGCCAGTAATCTTGGGTGACAAAGACTCCATTAATACTTGGTTGAACAGTTCATCTGTGAAACTCGAAGAAATTACAGTACCCTATGAAGGAGCAGATCTTGTAAGTTCATGCTTTCACCATTTTGTTGGCACTTCCGTGATATGGCTGATATCCTTTTTGGATGCTATTATTTGCTAACTTAACATTATCTTTAATTTTTTTAATGACTAGCAAAAATGCCTGTGCATTGTAATAGATGAAGACAATTTTCATAGTTGATATAAACTCTACCAATTTAAACGACAAACCGAAATAAAACAAACATAACAATGGCAAAACTAAGTCAGAAATCATATATAGCATTGAATCTGGTTGCGCTCGCTTCATGCGTCATCACATGAAGAATCCCTTATATACACTATTCCATAGCCTCACAAATCGATCGGGTGGCTATGTCATAAGTTGATGTATGGGTATATTGCTATACCTCATCGACCAAAGATTGAAATTTTCAGATTGAAATAGGTGTTCTAGGCCGCAAATGAGACCTTTATCGGGATGGTCAGGTTTGCTCCTTGGAGAAGGATTTGGAAGAGTTGGACACCTCTTAAATGCAAGTTTTTTCTGTGGCTGGCGATACACAACCATTGTTGGATGGTTGATTGTCTTGCCAAGCGTGACTTGCCTCATCCAGCCGCTTGCCCCTTTTGTGATCAAGCCGAGGAGACAATGCAACACATTTTGGTTTCTTGTGTTTTCAGCAGACAAGTATGGTCACTAGTTCTCCAAAGTCTTGGCCATTTCTCCACTCTATCGAACCAGGACACACGCAAGTTTTCGTGTTGGTGGTCAAAGGCAGTAAAAGGGTTGCAAAAGAGCGAGAAGAAAGGGCTAAACTTAACTCTCTTATTATCTTGGTCGCATGGGAAATCTGGAAACACAGAAATGCTTGTGTTTTCAATGGTGTTACTCCTAGTGTGACGGATGTGGTTTTGTCCATCACTAATGAGGGCATGGTATGGTGTATGGCGGGAGCTTCTAGGCACCAAGAGTTGTTGGCCAAGGCAATAGCTCGTGCCCTAGGAGGGGGCGAATGTGGGTGTGTTTCTTTGTGTTTTTGTTTTTGTAAGTCCAAACTTTTATTCCTTGCTTAATGAAATGATACCCATATCTCTTGCGTGTTTGGAAAAAAAAGATTGAAAATTTGATTATTCAATTAGTGGAAGTCTTCTTTTACTGTAGATGAAAAAACATTTGCAAAGTAACAAACTTACCGCATACATACCTTAAACAATGATAATTTCAAAAGGAAAATATTTATGAGTGAAATTTGGAAGAGGAAGAAAAGGAGAAAAATAGAAAAGGAGGAGAAAAGAGAGGTGATTAGGAGAGGGAGAGGATCAGGATGATTGGGAGAAAAGGAAAGGAGAAAAAGAAATAGGAAAAAGGGAGAGAAAAAAGACGCCGATCAGGGGAGAGGGGCGTGGGATGGAGCGGTGGGATGGTGTGGGTTGGTTGGGTTCGGCTGGAAGGAGGGGTTGGGTTGGAAGGTGTATTATAGTTATTCTAGATTTGCGGTGAATTGAATACGGGAAATGTACAACCAACTCAAGAACCAACTCAAACACGGATGATGTATCAAAATTCCGGTGGAAACATCTTCAATTTTTATAATAGTAGAGATATGTACTTTGACTAAATCTTTTACCTGATGTAATTTACATTCCGAGGCATTTGTTCCCATTTTTGTCGTGCTACTGGCACACTATGTTTGTGTTATACTTGATTAATAAACGACGGACGTCAGCCCCTTAAATTTGGCAGAAGAGCTACTTGGTCTTTGGGATTCCAAGTTGATTGAACAGACCCATATAGTTTGCTATTAGTACTGAATACGCTGTCCTTTTTTAGCAGTTTCTTTAAAAGAACAATATTTTTTTTTACCAAATTCTGATCTAATGGTGTACTGTGATTTTATTTCTTTACCTTGTAATTATATCTTTCTGTAGTATCTCATTTATGGTTATGTTAAAAGTTACACAATATTTTTTGTCAAAATTCCGATCTAATGGTGTACTATGTTTTTAGTTCTTATACCTTATAATCTACTTCTGATCATGCTAATAGCACAATTATGTTTATGTTAAAATTTCAATGATATAAGGTGAATGCCGAATTTGAAGTTTTCCAAAATGCTTCTTGGCCTTTTCAGCTACCAAGATAGCCAATTATGTGTCATGTTTTGTGATTTGGGTCAAAACTCAATCCTGTTAGTGGTGGTACATGTGGTAGCATTCACCAAAGGTCAGCCTTTGTCTCTGCTGCAAAATTTACTCTGGTTTCAACACTCTGAAGTTGTGAACGATCTTCAGATCAATAGAATCATCATAATGATGATCCAGCTTAACCATGTTAGGATGTGTTAGTACTTTACCAAGATGATGCTAAAGATATTATTAGTTGAATTCACTTCTTTCATAGCTTTATCTACTTGTGCCTCTTAAATTTCAACTTGAGTTTGCACAGAGGGATTATCTGGACTTTTCTTGATCACTTCAGCCAATAAAAGCTAATTTCATGTAACTTGATGAGTATATCTATCATATTCTTATGAGTACCTTTTTTTATTGTTGGACAACTGCTCTTGCTTTTTGTTGTATGAGAGAACATCCCTCTATGCTTTGCTCCGACATTTCCTTGATAGCTTTAGCCTCTTTAGCTTCCTGTATTTTCGTAATGATCAAAATTTTCATTTTTTTTTATGAATCAAAGTTAGATCATGCTATACATGTGCATGAACATAAAACAAATTTCACGAGACTTGCATTATCTTGCTTCATCTTAGCTCGAGGATTAGAACTTCATTGTACTTTTCCTTTGGACTCTCAGTTTCTTTTGCTTGTTTCTTTGCAATATCCATGGTCTTGTGTAGAAATTATTTGGAGTATCTGAGCTCATGAAGCATTAAGTTTATCCGGGTGGGTCCTAACGATGTGTGACTTCCTACGTAGGCAAGTTTATCCATGTTGCTTGTCCAAAACAATCTCTCTCTCCTTTTTTTTTTTTGGGGGGGGGGGGGGGGGGGGTCATATTGTTATTTACATGGTATCCAATACTAGAGGGAGGCTGATTCCTGGTTTCATTATTGGACTAAAGTTGCCGAGAAGAGATTAAAGCAAAGCATAGAGGAATGTTCTGTCATTCAAGAGACATGTAAAAAGCTAGAATAGCAGTTTTCGAGGTATTTATGACAATCTGATTGATCTACTTCCCTGGTTGCATGAGTTAGCGGCTACTATTACAGCTGAAGTAGTAAAGACAAATTTTGACCAGAGGTCAAAGGTTGCACATGCCATAAGAACAATTAGTTATTGCAAGTTCTTATGTGGGGAATCGCCTATACCGAGCGCAGGAAGCAACCGAAGAAGTCACCTGCACTGCGATCGAGTTGTGCCCCTAATTCAGGATCAAATTTCCATTTCATTTAGATTAGGTTTGTTCAAGATAGTTGAGGTTATTAAGTTTGTTCAGACAAAGTTTTATAAAAGAGGATGGAAGGCAAGATCCATTTGTTAATCAAGGAGCGAGCTTCCATTGACATTCTCATCTGTTCACTGTTTGCATTTCCATAAAAGGGCCCTGAGGTGGCAAGGGATTAAGACTTGCCTTCCCGTCAAGGACTCGGTCACACTGCGTCATTTGGGGCCGCTGCCAAACCACAAAACAAGTTCCCTTTGGGGAAGCTAAGTTGTCTGTCCAATTTTCTTGACCAAGACTTTGGCAAGTTTGGAATGAATGTGGTGAGCTTGTGCATCGTTAAATCAGTAGTCCTATGTGAGGACCTTGTTTTGTCACTTTGACCTGAATTGCACAAATCTCTAAGACCTATCTGGCCCATCTGAAACCTAAGAGATTAAGAGACCAAAGATCAGTGGCTAAGATTCTCGGTAATGATCAAATCAAAATTGTGACTTTTTAATCATTTTCTTCTGCAGGTTTGGTATCCCGTCACAGCCGCAATAGGCAAAACATCTTTTGATGGTCCTGAGTGCATCAAGGAGGTAGAAAGCTCTTCTTTGTTGTATCAAATAATTGTTTTTGTGAAGTTCAAGAAATCGAGCTTTACTGAATGGTGAGAGTAAATTATACTGAAATTTTGACTTTCTATGACACCCATAATTGTTGTATTTGGCGGGTACTCATGTGATCATCAGCTGTAGCATACTCACAGATGTGTTATAATCTGTCGCTAATATACAAAGTTACATTTTTTTTTCAACTGCACTTTCAATAGTCATTAGGGCCACATGACCACCTCAATGATTCTATGGTGGATCCACGCTTGTACCTAATGGAGTGATTGGGATAGCATGCAAATGTGGTTCAGTGATGTACCTTGAAAACCTCCGTTAAATATAAAGTGCTCATGATGTGATAAAAACTGATAATAATGAAAGATCCACAGGTTTCTTCTAAAATGAGACAATATGTGAAGTACATACAATTTAGCAGTAGCTTTTTGACGCTGCATTGATAGATAATGCCATGTTCTTACGTGGTGCCTATCAATTGTAGAATTCACTGGATAGTACTACAATTTCTTAGCTTTCCTCTTTTTGTGTTTTCTTTAAAGCAACAGGATGTGCAATGATTAGTTTTGTTCCACTTGAAAATGCAGGTACAGATGAGACCCAGTGAAAAGCCAATCTCGACATTCTTCACAAAGAAGCCAGTGAAAGCAGAGAAGAAAGATCAGGATCTCGCAGAAACAAAAGCCTTTCTAGCTGGAAACAAAGAATGGCATGAATCAGCAGAAAACCAATTGGAGAAAACGTACCAGCACCAAGTGGAAGAGGAGCATGATGCTTCTACTATATTTAATGATCAATCTATCACTTTGGAACATGATGTTGAGAAGGCTAAAACCATGAAGAATGACGACCTTATATTTACTGACGAAGCAACACAGAAACAAGATGCTTTAAGATTGAAGAGGAAGATCGAGGATGATGAAGTTCATGCGGATAAAGTGACGGAGAACAGTGGCAGGTTTCCTGTTCATGTGAAAAAGAAGGTAAAAGGCCCGAAACCTGCTTCGGTTGGACAAGCGTCACTGCTTTCGTATTTTGCAAAGAAGTAGTTTCTCACGTAATGTTAGTGCTGACTCTGACCCTCGGAAGTACATCACCTTATCTAGCAGCTACTACCTTCTTTTTCTCTCTCTTTTCTGGGGTAAATTAGAGGCTATCTTCAATGTCAAGTGGTGTTTCTAATATTTTGCTAATGATGTAAGCAGGTACATCCTGTGTCTGTCCCAAATTAGTTGTATCTCTGCAATTCAAATTTTGTTGCACATAGCTGTCACTCTTAACCACTCCCTTCCCACCAAATTGTAGGCACCCGAATTTTGTGCAATTTGTGACCATCGTATAATTTTGGATGAGTGGAATCCACACACTCAAAAATAGTCATAAGTCAATACGCCATGTACCTATAATCACAATTTGACACCATTTGATATAAAACCCACAATGCCAAATAATGAACAAATAAGATATTGTTTGGACTCAGCATGCCAGTTAACTTTAGCCTGAGACATCAATCAAACCACACGAAAGCGGCGATCAAATATATTGCACATCTCATGAGACTTCACTCAAATTGCTAAAGCTCTAAAACATCTCAATTGCTCAAAATTCATACTCATGCTTAACTAGTCACTCACTAGGAAAAGCGATTAGCCTCACACTTTCATCGGAAGCAATCGATAAACATAGCAAATGCATAATTATGGATAAAGAGATATCAAGGTACATATTTCATAACAGGGTTTAAAAGCCCATCGTACCATCATACAATATAAATATAGCCGTGGAAGTTTCATAAGTTAATATAAGCAAAAGAAAACATGTGGCGTGCTAACCATCCCACATGTGGTGTGCTAACCATCCCACAAGGGCAACCAACCAGGCAAGAGCCACGCTGAAAAGGCTATTCATTACCCTCACCGCTCTCCTTAGGGTAGTAAGAACACTCAAACCACGCCGGTAACCTCTCCTGAAATTGCCGGCATCGGGTTAAGTACAAGATTGTACTCGCAAGTCTTACACATTATAATTCATATACATAGAGGAGAGGAGTATGCAAGCTTCTACCTTAAAAAGATAGTATAATGGTTCAAGTTTTGAATAAAGCTAATTTTATTGGGCAAGTAGTAAGCTGAAAAATTTGTATAATAGCATAGTCTGAAATTTTTGGACAGCAAGCATGTAAATTGAAATTGAATCACAAATAAGCACAACCGGTGCTCTCATCACCATCCATGGGCTATCGTTGCCCAGCCATGGTTTCGAAACATAAATATCACCAGATCCATGACTAAACCAAGCCATTTAACCCAAGTTTGATCCTAACATAGACTGACTAACGCATCAAGCAATTGTCTTGTAACCGTGAACACGACTATTCAATAGTTTTACTCTGATCAGAGAGGTACAACTTTACCCACAAGAAATGAATAAGGACCAAATACTTCACACGCACATAGGTGTGACCTGCAAGTGGCTCAGAACAGATCCTTCCCTAGTCACACCCTAACCATATAAACCACGCCTAGGCCCCCGACGACTTAGCCACGTGCGTGTGATGTGGCTAAGGCAGGCTCACCATCGTGGGAGAAACACCCTACAAAAACCAGGTACACCCGGGTTAGTCCGAACGGGAAAACCACCCTCACGAATGACTAGTGAGGCGTAGATGACCACAGTGCAATATAGTACTAAGACAATCCGGTCCCAAATAACTCATGTGGAAGTACGTATGGTGCTTGAATAGACGTCAATATGTTCGGTCCTTAACAATCCAGATGAGGCTACTTGAATCAGGGAAAACAATCATCCCGTCATCGCCCTATCACTCGTCCAAGTTAAATCATTTAGTGAAGTAATCAGATTTTTATGCCCATTAATCGCAGGTGGTGAAAAAGTTCAATCGATGGCTCCATCCATCAATTTCTAACAACACTAGACCTATGCATGGCTAAGCACTGGTAAAACAATAAAACATTCCCAAGTACTTGCATCCAGAGGCTACAAGGATAAATGATAACAATGAAGCAAGGAAGGTTATGCAACAATTAGGTTATAACCAACTCTAACCAATACTGATAATTTTGGAGCAAATCAATACATGCATATATATGGTTTCTCAATCAAATCTTTTTAGTAAAAGTATGGGTTCTATATGCTTAGATGCTTGCCTTGCTGCTGTGAGTAACAAAACTCAATCTGAGGTTCTTGCTCCACGTACTCCGGAACGTCTGAATCAACCGATAAGAGGCAAATATGCAAATAAGATTCAAATTAGCATGCATATGCAACAAGATCTATAAATCATGGCCTAATTACAATAGGTATAGACTACGATAAAATGATTTTAGGTACAATAATGATATCATTTACATTTATTGTTTGGGAGATATAAAAATAACAAGCCATATACACTGAAAATGGCATTTCTGTAATTACATATTAACTACCCTAGGTCATATGAAATGCTGACATTTTCTAGTAAGATTTCACAAATGTTATCATATTTAATGTAAATGGCATAACTCACTGGTTCTATAAAAACTTGGTTTACTTCATTTGGAGTTAAAATGATTTAGTTACAAATTTTACAAATTTAACAAAAGAAAAGGTTATTTAATCTTTAGGCATGTTTTTGAAGGTAGTTTTGTCAGATTCTTTTCTTCCGGCTAAAAGATTACATTTTTGTAAGATCAGAAGAAGTGGTTTCATGATGTTTGGATTAAGCATAAATTTCCTAGAGATTTTACAAGTCCTAGGTGCTAAATAAGTGTTTTTGTCCTACTCAAAATTTTACTGATATTTTCTATGCAGAAGTTGCGAAGTTTAATTTTACCAATAATAAGACCACAAGTTTATGAATACACAGAAATTTGATTCACTTAAAAATGAGTTAAAATTAATTATTTATGGATTTTTGAAGTTTGCATATTTTTCAGCTTTCCTAATTTCCTTTTGGACTGTACTTCCGCAAAACGAACCCTGTCATTTCTAAAACCTGCAACTAGGTCCAGCTTCTTGTCCAATCGAGCAGGAAGCATAGACATCCATGACTAGCTCGATCTCGAGCTCGCCGGTAGCAAACCGCGGCTCGAATGGGGGCGGGATCAAAAGAGAAAATGTAGAGAGTTTTTGCGATTCCATTCCCCTACTCATCTCGGCCAGTGGTGGCCGGACCGGCGCAGGTGGCGACTGCAAGCAGCAGTGCTCGGGACAACGATGCGGCACTGTGGACGGTCAAGAACATAACATGCAAGATGTAGAACACCACCTAAGGTTGCTACTAATGCAAACAATCGACAAAAGGCTCCCTGGTTGAACGGAAATTGACGACGGAGGCGCTAGGTTGTAATTGGAGAAGACGGTGATCGATCTCCCTCCCCAATGCGCCGATTCGTGGGATTCTTTGGAGAGGATAAGGAGACGAAGTTAGTGGCGCAGCAGCTCAGCCGGATTCTCCTTGAGGCGGCGGGAGCGGCGGCATGAACCCGCGGCTGCGCGTTGACGACGGTGTGGCCGCGCTCCAGAGCACCTGTGGAGAGCTCAGCGTTCCCGGGGATCGGCTGCAATAAACAGGGTGAAATCAGAGCAGAGGCTACTGAGTGCTGGGGTGAGTCAGGAACGCAAGAAAGATGGCGACGACGATGAACCGATGGCAGCGGTGGGGTGTCCTTCTTCTTGGCCGACAGGGAGATGGAGGCGAGGAGGACAAGGAGGAGCTCTCCTACTTCGGTTTCTTGACTCTATGGTGGACTATGGAGTGAGGAGGGATGGCTGGGGAGCTACAAAGCAAGGGGTAAAGAAGAAGCAGCCACGACATTGCAACGTGTCGGCATCTTCTCACTGCATCCAGGGCGGGTCCCACGAGATAAAATGGTGGAACAGTGTGAGCAAGCCAAAGACACTGCCATGTAGGTCCAGGTTGTGGTGGACTAACGAGGAGGATGGGTAGGAGCAAAGAGGAACAATAGTTTTAGTTACTTTTCATTATTTTCCAGGAATTTTCAATCACTCCTTGATTAAGTAGTTTGATCTAGCTACAAGAGTATTAAAATTGGGTGTTCTGGTGTGGAGATAGCCAAAGTTACCTAGTTTCCATTTTTGAAGCTTTCACTCAAAAATTCAAAATATTTTAATTCTGGTAAAAAGGAGAGAAGGGGTATACTGAGAACTAAATTGAATTTTAAGGAGGTCAAAACTAAATTAAAAAAATCTAGAAAAAATATATTAACTCATGATAAATAATCTATTATTTGAATAAATTATGGTCCTATACACTTTTGTTCAATTTTGCATGTTTTTGAGAGTGTCATATTTTACTGATATAGGATTTTAAATTAATTTAAGTTGGACTGCTTTGATTGATTAAACTAAGGTTTAAGAATGAGTGATAAAATTATGAACATTCACAGTGGTCATCGCAGGTTTTCTAAGTGACAAGAGGACAATGTTGCTTAGATATGTTGAATATAATCTCTAGGTTCATTTAACATGCAACAACCAATTATGCAACACATAGACAATCAATCAATCCAATAAATTGGACTTCAATACCAAGTGGTACACATACATACATTCACTAGTTACTATGTCTACTAGTAAAAATTATGTGTGAATAAAGCGTTTCTAAAGTACCATTTGACCATTTAATTTGGTTATATAAAGAAAGGCTTCGAAGCTAAAAAGGAGTAAAGCAGCGGAGCTTCGAGGATTATCATATACTGATTTGGCTTGGTCTCTTGTATCATCGTTCAACTGATGCAAGGGAAAACAAAAACTGGTCGAGCTACTCTACAAATGTCTTGGTTGATTTTATTAGTGCCAAAGCACTCTCTGAACTGGGGATGAGGCTTAAAAAAGTAGTTTTGGTCATTAGTCTATAGCAACTTATAGGTTTATCCACCAAAAGGTTCTAGGGTTATTTTTGTAGAAGGTTTCCCCTATAAAGATAGATAAGTTTTCATAATATCTCAAACCAACGGTTTAGGAAAATGGTATCAATTTCTAGCCCTTTTTATATGCACAAATTAACCGAATGAGGTTTTGAACACAAAAGGTTTTAAAATTTCACTCAGGACATACCCCGATTTCCAGTCAAACAGATTATTTAAAATATCAGGATGTTACATAAATGAGTCACTTATGCATTCTTAGATTAAACCAATAATTATTATAACATAAATTAAATTTTTTTTGATGAAAATAATATCATTATATTAACATTTCAATTTACTTTAATATGATTATGATTTTGTTGCTATAAATATTATAGTATATGACCAATGATTACTTGATCATAAATTAATTTTTATTTGATGAAAGTGATATCATTGGATTAACATTTCAATTTTTACATGATTATAATTTTGTTGCTATATATAAATATTATAGTATATAAAAAATTTAAAACCAGATTAGTTTTTGAAGATTATGCTTAGTTTGAACATGTCTTATTTAGTGGGATGGAGAGAGTATTACTTATCTCATCAATTAAATTTCATTCAATTTTTTTCCTAATCTACCCTCGATCACCCTTCTATTCTTAACCATACAACATTTGATAAGGGTATTATAGTCTTTTATTCTAAACCTCGTTCATACAAGTAATTTGGGATGGGGAAGTATAGTCATACAAGTGTTCATATTTAGTTAGTTCTGTTGCAGAATGCGGAGAGTTGTCTAAAAATGGCAACAATTTGGTGAACGAGAACGTATCCTATAGACACAAGTTTACCATGCACATCAACTAGCAAATGTTATGAAAAATCTTAGAAAAAATGAACACGTAATTCCAATAGTATTACACCTATTTGTGAAATCTTATCTTCAAATTCATTATATTTTAGCCGTAATAAAAAAAATGAAACTATAGATATGTGTAGTACGTACTATTAGGATTACATGTCCAATTTTTTCTAGAATTTTTCATGATTTTTGGCATTTGGTGTGTACGAGAAGCTTGTGTGTATAGGATAAATTCCACTGATGGAATGAGAAGAATGAAGAAAGCTTTAAACCTCAATATACACTGGTCGCCACCGATAAAACCGACGTCAAAGAAGACTAGAAGTTTGAGTGTTCAAATATGTGAGTTACGACTAGTTTGGAAGAGGTGCTAGTATTTAACTCCACCTATCCCCACGTTGAGTTGTTGGCTGTTCCATCTTTTAGACCTGCCTTCATAGTCTTTCCTAGGGTTCTCCCACACATTCCTCCTTGGATCTAGTGATTCTCTTGTGAGATTTGAGTTTTAGTGAGCTTGTGAAGCTAGGGTTGTGTTGAGCACTTGGGGATCAATGTCGGACCTTTGAAATCGAGCTTATTACTCTTGGAGGTGCTCCTCGTAGCCGACTAGGCGTCTCGCACGAGCATCCGACATTTATGGACAACATGAGCAAGTTTGTGAAAGTTCTATACTGCCTCCATAAGGTAAAAGGTTAACTTGAGTGGATACTAACATTGATCTTGTGCTCACTTGGTGAGGCTTGAGGTTGAATAAAACCAAGCTCCTTGGAGTCCCTCAAAGAGGATGTAGAATCTTTGAGATCCAAATTTCGATGAAAGATCTCGTGTCTCCTTCTTCTCTTTACCGCTTTCGTCATTTACTTACTTCCATACTGCTACATGTTGTTATTTGTGTTCCGGCTAGGTGACATATCCTATTGTTTTATCTCTAGCTTGGTTGTTCTTGTTTGTATTTCTCCGTTGGTGTGTTCCTATACAGGGGCCGAAAGTTCTAGTCGTTGTTTTCTATATGAAAAGGAAGGCTGCCCGGAAGTTCTGGATCCAATCACCGGAACCTGTAGTGTGAGTTTGATCTCTGCTGCAAGTGTTTTTCAGGAACGCCTATGCTGACAACCAAAATTGGCACATCCTGAAAAAAACCGGATGCTTTGGTTACCTAATCTGGATATCCTGATCTTGGGTAGTTCAAAAGGAAAGTTTGTGTACTTTACGAATTCATTATGGATTCAGCTTGCCCAAGGGGTAAGACCATCCCACCCTATAAATATGAAGGGTGAATGCCGATTAAGTAACCACTATCACACCCTAAAAATCACTAAATTATAAATTGTTATGAAAAAAGAATTTTTAGAAATTATTTAATAAGTAAAGTAAGTGTTTGAATAAAATCTAAGAAAATTTGAACATCAAATGGAGCTAGATAAAATTTTCATAAATACTTTGAGTGTTCAAGTATTTTCTGGATTTTTCCTGGAATTATTTGAGCATTGGAAGTATTTTTAATAAATGAAACATCATTTCAGCAATTACTTAAATTAAAAAGTTAATCAATATCGTCCTCCTCATCGTGGGCCCTTTTCAGCCCACTCATCTCCTCTCTCCTTCCCGCTCGGCCAAGCCGCAGCCCAAGCTGCAGCTTCCTTTTCCAGAGAAGTCCATTCTGTGTCCCTCTCTTTTCGGGCTAAAACTAGAGAAGTCTACTTTGTGTCCCTCTTCGATCCTTCTCTTCCCCTTGGGCCGGCCTTTTCCCTCAAAGTCTGCTTGGCGACCCACGCGTACAGTGTCATCTTCAAGCTCCAGCCGCCACTCTCCCATGCACAGTGCCGCCACCTATCTCGTCTAAATCCAGCCTCCTCGTTGCTCCTCTTTCCAAACTAGTTGCGGGAACGGATTCCCCTCGATCTCCTCTACGTTTCCCCCAAGAAAGCCCCATCAAATTCATGCTCAATCCCACGAATTGTGGCTCCGCTCTTATCCCAACGAACTCGGGATAAACCCTAATTTTCCACCGCAGAATCCCATCGAATCCGAGCCGATCTCTCCGTCCTTTGCCTATAAATAGCATGCCCCGGACCCCTCTTCTGCTTCCCTTCTTTTTCCCAACTTTTCTCATGCCCTAGCCGCCTCCCCGCGCTCGCCATCTCTATCCACCACCGTCGCCAACCTCCATCCGCTGCTAGCTGCCGCCTCGGCCGACGCTATCCTGAGCCGCCACCATCCTCGGCACCGCACCGGCCGTGCGAAGCCCGACATCCACTTCTCCTCCACCGAAGCCCACCGGAAAGATACCTTCCTCGTGAGGCTGATCTCACCGCCACGTTTTTTGACCTCCGGCCGAGCCCCACCATCGCTCCCGTCATCGCCGGACCTCGCCGAAGCATCCTTTGGCATCGCAGTAGTGAGGAGAACCCCGTATACCACCTCCCCTTCGCCGAAATTTTTCGGAACCCCAATGTCATCGTCGACCCGATCTCATCGCTGTAGTTTGCCATTACCGCCCACCGTTCTTCGTCGCCCGTCATCGTGTAAGTGTGGGTAAGGACCATCTCGATCTCCTCTTCGCGTTGGTGTCCTCTCTTTCCACCGCCGTGCCGCCGTTTGCCGTTGTCGCCGTCATCTAAGGTCGCCGGCGTCGATCCCACATGGCATGCCACGTCAGCGTCCACGTCAGTGACACCTTAGCGCCACATCGCCGTTTCCGATCCCGCGTGGTAGACCTAAAACCCTAGATCGGTTTCGATCTCGTTTGTTGGATCTTGGTCAGCTTGGGTAGACTCGATCTGAACGTTGATTCTTGTGAACCCGTGGACTCCTTTGGTGCACCAAGTCCATGGTGGACCGATCCATCCCTTGTCTCTATGGTATACGGGTCCCGCTTGTCAGTGTGACCAGCCCTTTCTCTCTTTTATCCCAGGGTTGATGTCATATTCCTCCTTTTTCAGTTGAAATTAGTTAAATATGATGTCATATTTAGTTGTTTTCTTTATAGGTTATAATTGATTAAAACTTGAATAATTCATAACAAATTCATACAAACTCAGAATGAGGTCGTTCAAGTCTCATAATTCATCTAAATTCAAGTTCTACCCATTTATTAAGTTTATTTGTACTGTTTATTTGGTTTTTATTAGTGTTTTTCCTCGTTTTGCATTCTAGGTTTAATTTTCATTCTTTTCAGAGGTTCATTCGTTCGTTGGAGAATTGAAGACGCTTGTTTGCAAGGCAAGTCACATAGATCCTAAAACAATCCCTTTGAGCATGTTGATCCTATCTTTAAATTCTCTATTTAATTCAAATGTGCATTTATTTTCGAATGTCATTCGGTGATGTGAGCCTTTTCCCTATGTTATGGCCGAAAATGACTTGATTATCCTATGAGTAATAATTTGACTAGCTTGGGCCTTATATATTAGTTCAGCTAGATATTGGATATAATTGCTTAGCCATGCTTAGAAACATCAGCACACTATTGGGATAACTACTGCATCACTTACATCTCATTGATGGATATTTAATGGTAGCTCACGATGGTCAATCGTGATTGGTAAAATAATTAATTTGCCAACTAAAACATGACTAATGGTGGGTTGTGAGCACATGGTTTTGATGGTCGTGCTCATGACAATTAAGGACCGGTTCATGAGCTACTATTGTGAAACATTAACCGTACCAACCACAAGCCAGCGTGGGCAACAGTCTTACTTTTTGTATAGCGTGGTTCATTGCGGGGCACCAGACTGTGAAGTGGCGGAGATAAGCCCATGGGGGTCACTGGGGAGTCCATACCTTGGCTAAAAGGGGGTGATTATAATTCGGGAACAGTGCACTGTGGTGAGTTGTGCTAGGCGGAGGGTACTGTCACAGCTCCTATCCAAGGTACCGTGGTGGTATTGAGGCACATGCCAACGTGTTGTGAGGCTGTGTCTTGTGGGTACAGTGGTACATCTCTTGCCAGAGTAAAACTATTCGAATAGCCGTGCCCGTGGTTGTGGGCGGTTCTAACAATGTTTTTCGTGATTAGTCCAACACTACTTATCGAATGTTAATAATGTGATAAATATTGATAATTGGTTTAGCTCCTGGTTTGGAATGGCTAATTCCTGGTTTGGAGATTGGGTCTGTGCAACCGGGCATGGTTGTTTAGTGATGGTTTGGGCATGTACAACACAAGGTGTTGTTCAGTGATTGGTTAATATTGTTATTTAAATACTCAACTGTTTTACTACTCTCAAATGTTTTGCTAAATGCTGCTTTTGCAAATGAACCCTATATTATACCATCCTTTGTATCCCTGTGCACTTGCATACTTGCTGTGTGGCTTGCGGAGTATTTCATGTACTTACCTTGCAATAATCATCAAACCTCAGTTAAAGAAGGATCCAGAAGGAGAAGACCTTCGGCTTAGATCCCAGTTGAGCTGCCTGTGGGAGTGGAGTTGATGCTTCGCTAGATGTTTTTCCGCTGCAATTTTCTTCGTGGTGAGGCACTTGTTGCCTCTTGTGTAAGTATTATCGTTTTAGTTATTATGATGAATCTGTATATTAAATTGTTGATTTGTGTACCTCGGCTGATTCCTGGATGAGGATTTAATGCAAAAATTAGTTCGGAAACTATGTGTGAATTTCTGGGCATGACAACCACAATCATCGACAAATCAAGTTATTACTTCTACCTTTTTCTTTTATCCCTTTGCCCTTTACCCTTCCACCCTAATTATGGTGTCCTACCTTAGTCTCCTTGGCCATTGAAGGCGCTCTAAGTGGCTGCCGACCCTAGGGCAACCCTAGTAACGCTTGCCCTGTGTTGATGGCTGTTAAATACCAAATTTACACCGTTAATACCTACAGAAATCTGAAAATATAAAACATCCAACATAGTAGTAGGATTTAATTCTAACAAATTCCACGAGTGTTGGTGTATATTTGTATGCAGGTGACAAACTACCAGAGTTGAGAGACAATGTACATTAAGGAGGAAATTATCACTTCCATATCCAAGTACATGGAGTCTTGAGCCCACAAATCCAACGATCATAATTAAGTGGGCCAAATTTAGGAAAATCCAAGACGGGACCCAAAAGTCAAGATCCAGGAGAAGGCCCTGGGGCAGGGGAGCCGGCCAGGGGTCAGTTGTCCCCTGAGGTCGGCCGACCCAGGTGAAGCATCTAGGCCCCCGTTGTTAATTTTGGTAATTAATAACAAGCGCTAATTGTGGACTAACTATTTCATTTGAGTTTGTGTATTTAAGTTAGAGCCACATGATGAATACGCCATGGATGATCATCGAGGATAAAATTGATGGTGCCAAGAAAAAGGAAACGAGACGGTAAAATCTACTCTTTATTTTAATTGATCGAGGTGTTGGGCAATCAAATTCTTGCTAGGTTTATTATTTAGCTTTGATTAGGGGTGATGACCTAAACAAAGAGTTGATCAAAATGCCACATTAGGTCATATGCATTCACGTTTTCTTTTGCTAATCTCTCTATTTTTCCTATGACCATGGGCGGTCAGACCACGCGCTCCACGCCGGTCTGACCGCACGCTCCACACTGGTCTGACAGGTGGTCTGCGGCCGGTCTGACTGGCCAGTTGGGCCGGTCTGACCGCGAGTCCATCGGTCTGACCGGGTGGCCGCTGTAGCCCCAGGTTTAATACGGCAAATTATGGCTGAGCCAATGTGAGCCGATACCGGTTGACCGAGCCGGGGGCGGTTTGACCAGTGCCGACCCGGTCTGACCGACCAGACTACTTCAGTCAGACCGGCTAGCGTCTGCTAGTGTATTAAATGCACTGTAACGGCTAGTTTTCTAGCCATTACAAATAGGGGTGGTCTGACCGGCCACCCTATGGCAGTCAGACCGACAGCCCACAGAGGTTGGGATTTTGACCCCCAATGGGTAGTTTTTGTTGGTGGGGGTATATAAACCCCCCACCAGTAACAAGGGGACTCTCTTGGCACTTGTTTCAATTGCATACACTGCTTGCATATACTCTCACACCCATGTCAGCTCCTGTTCATCCCTTGAGCCAAGATTCAAGTGCATTGTTTCATTGTAGAGCTAGTGTGGCACTTGATCACCTTAGAGCCGAGTCATCGCCTCCTAGACGGCTTATGGAGGTGTTGCCCGGTGACCTCTCCAAGGAGATTGTGGAGAAGGCCCAGTACCGATTTGTGAGTGGTTTGGAGTTCACCACCTTCGGAGTGATGGAAGAACTATCCTAGTGATCAAGGCTTGGGTAGTCCTCTTCGTGGATCGGCTCCCACCTTGCCCACCCCTTGACAAAGGGGGCTTGCTGTGGCTTCGTGGCTTTGAGCGGTGAAGTTAAGCTCACCTCAACGGGGACTAGGAAACAGGCGAGTTTCTGAACCTCAGGTGAAAAATTTCTTGTCTCTTATCTCATTTACTTATTTCATTCACATTTGTGTAATTTACAATCTTAGAGACATATTTGAACCCTTATCACCGTAGGTTTGCAAAACATGAATTAGTTGCTTAGTGAGTGTTATACTTCACCAAGCCTAGCAACTTAGGTTAGTTTTGTTTAGGTGGAATTAATTTTAAATCGCCTATTCAGCCCCCTCTAGTCGACATCTTAAGTGGTATCAGAGCTTGGTCTCTCTTTATTGGGCTTTACCGCCTAGAGAGAAGATGTCGAACGAGGTGAACCATGTAGGGAAGGCTCCCATGTTTAATGGCATAAATTATTCCACTTGGAAAATTAACATGTCTACTCACCTCAAAGCCATGAGCTTCCACATTTGGAGTATTGTTGATGTAGGCTTTGCTATTACCGGAAGTCCATTGATGGAAGTTGACCATCGCAATCTCCAACTCAATGCCCAAGCCATGAATGCTTTGTTCAACTCCTTGAGACAAGAATAGTTTGATAGAGTTAGCAATCTTGAGACCGCTTATGAGATTTGGAACAAGTTGAGTGAAATTCATGAGGGCACAAGTGAGTATAAGGATGCCAAGCTTCACTTTTTCAAGATACAATATGAGACCTTTTCCATGTTACCCGGTGAGAGTGTGAATGACATGGATGGGAGGCTAAATGTGATTGTCAATGATCTCAAGGGACTTGGGGCAACCTATACCAACCTTGAGGTTGCTCAAAATATTATTAGGGCTCTACCAGACAAGTATGAGACTCTTGTTACCATGCTCATCAACTCCGACATGTCAAGAATGACACTTGCAAGTCTCTTGGGGAAGATCAACACAAATTACATGTACAAGTTGAAGAAGAAGGAGATGGAAGAAGCCTCACCATCCAAGAAGACAAGCATTGCTCTTAAGGCCGAGGTTGAAGACAAGGGAAAGAGCAAAGTGGATGAAGGCAAGGATGACTTGGAAGAAGAAATATATGCACTTCTTGCTAGAAGATTCAATGACCTCTTGGGAAGGAGGAAGGCAAAAGGAAAGGATTCTAGTTCGTATAGAAGGAGTAGAAGATCCAACAAGAGCCTCTCCAACTTGAGATGCTTTGAGTGTGGTGAGAAGGGGCACTTTGCCTCCAAGTGTCCTTCCAAGGAAGATGAAGGAGACAAGTCATCAAAGAAGAGCAAGAGTGGAGGATACAAGCTCATGAAGAAGCTCAAGAAAGAAGGGAAGAAGATTGAGGCTTTCATAGGGCAATGGGACTCAAATGAAGAGAGTTCCGGGTCTCAATCTGGAACCGACGCCGATGAAAGTGATGATGGAAACTCCAAGAAGAAGAACATGGCCAGAGTTGCTATCAAGGAGGCACCATCACTCTTCGCTCGACTTTGCTACTAAGGTAACACCAAGTAGTGATAGTGAAAGTGATGATGATCATGATGATGATGATGTTCCCTATGATGAGCTTGTGTGCATGTTTGAGGAGCTCCATGCTTATAGTGAGAAGGAGATTGTTAAGTTCAAGGCTCTAAAGAAGGATCATGCTTCTTTGGAAGTCTTGTTTGAGGAACTAAAGGCTTCACATGAGAAACTCACTATTTCCCATGAGAAGCTTAAGGAAGCTCATGACACTCTCCTTTCCACTACTCAACATGGAGGTCATATTGATGTTGGCATATCTTGTGATTTGCTTGATGATAGTGCTTCTTGTCATATTACTCATGTTGCATCATCTAGCATATCTACTTCTTATGATGATCTCATGGATATGCCTAGCTCTAGCTCTTGTGCTTCTATGTGTGATGCCTCACTTGTTGTTGAGAACAATGAGCTTAATGAACAAGTGGCCAAGCTCAACAAGAGTTTGGAGAGATGCTTCAATGGTAAGAATACTCTTGACGAGATGTTGAGTGAGCAACGGTGAATCCTTAACAATGAGGGACTTGGATTCATTCCAAATAAAGGTAAGAAACCTTCTCAGCGTGCTACTCGGTTTGTCAAGAGCAATGGTAAGTATTGCCACAAGTGCTGTGAGGTTGGGCACATGGTGAGTGATTGCCCCGGTGGTAAGCCTCCTAGACTTGCATGTTTGATTCCCATTATATGCTTAGGAAGGCTCATGATGGTAGCATTGTTGTTAGATATGTTGGTTCCCCTATACTTGGTGGTAAAAAGAATGTCATTTGGGTGCCCAAGGCTTTGGTCTCTAACCTCCAAGGCCCGAAACAAGTTTGGGTACCTAATGAGCTTGATCTTCTTTTGTAGGTGAACTACCGCACCGGTGGGAATCATTGGGTGCTTGATAGTGGATGCACTCAACACATGACCGGTGATAGGAAAATGTTTATCACATTTGAAGTAGGAAGCAAAGATCAAGATAGAGTTACTTTTGGTGATAATAGCAAAGGAAAGGTAATTGGGTTAGGTCAAGTGGTTATCACCAATAATTTATCAATCACGAATGTCTTTCTTGTTGAATCTCTAAATTTCAATTTGCTTTCCGTTGCACAAATTTGTGATCTTGGTTTGTCATGCACCTTTAACCCGCAATATGCTATTGTTTCTAGCCTTCATGACAAATCTTGTATTTTCAAAGGTTTTCGGTATGGAAATCTTTATTTGGTTGATTTCAATTCTAGTGAAGCAAATTTGAAAACTTGTTTAGTTGCAAAAATTTCTTTGGGTTATCTTTGGCATAGGAGGCTAGCCCATGTTGGTATGCATCAATTGAGCAAACTTTCAAAACGTGATCTAGTTGTGGGCTTGAAAGATGTGAAGTTTGAGTAGGATAAACTTTGTAGTGCTTGTCAAGTCGGCAAGCAAGTTGCATGCTCTCATCCTACTAAAACCGCCGATGTTAAATTTGATGAAACTAATGGCTCCCAAGAGGGGTACGAGAATTTGGATGATGTAGGTGATGAAGGCTTGATGAGAGAGATGAATAATATGTCTATTGGAGACATCAAGCTCATTGAATTGGAAGAAAACCATCATCCTCCACTCAAGCTGAGCCTTCTACTTCCGCTACGCCAAGCCAAGCTCAAGTTGAGGTGGAGGAGGACAAGGAACAAGATCCACCTATACCACCAAGGATACATAATGCTCTCTCCAAGGTTCACCCAATTGATCAAGTTTTGGGTGACATTAGTAACGGTGTTCAAACTCGATCTCGTGTCACTTCTATTTGTGAACATTACTTATTTGTTTCTTGTCTTGAGCCAAAGCATGTAGATGAAGCTCTTGGTGATCCGGATTGGATAAATTCTATGCATGAAGATCTCAACAAATTTGTAAGAAACAAGGTGTGGACTTGGGTTGAAAGACCTAGAAACCACAATGTCATAGGGACAAAGTGGGTTTTTAGGAACAAGCAAGATGAGAATGGGTTGGTGCTAAGAAACAAGGCAACATTGGTGGCTCAAGGTTTCACACAAGTTGAACGTTTGGATTTTGGTGAAACCTTTGCCCCCGTGGCAAGACTTGAAGCCATTCGCATCCTACTTGCGTTTGCATCTTGCTTTGATATAAAACTTTTTCAAATGGATGTGAAAAGTGCTTTTCTAAATGGTGAAATTGCCGAACTTGTTTTTGTTGAGCAACCACCCGGTTTTGAAGATCCTAAAAATACTAATCATGTTTATAGACTCTCAAAAGCTCTTTATGGTTTTGATGAGTCCGGCCCATGTGGGGTTGGACGAAAGCCCGACACACCGATCCGGATTCCCCGAATCCCGCAATCTTAGCACCATACGCCCAAAGCACGACACACTGATCCGGACTTTTCCAAACCCCGCAATCTTAGCACCGCAACTCCGATGCACCCACTCGGGGAAAGGCCCAATTACCCTAAAAGACTAGTCTGATAGGGGAAGGGTGGCTCTCCCTTTTAAGGTGGCTTCCTCCTCCCAAGCTAAGCAAGGTGGGATTATTCAGAGGCTCACACGGTCGCCGCACGAGTACAACTGGGCCACTCGGCCCATCTTGTTGCGTCTTTGCCAGTAGGTAATAATGGAGGATGTCCTCATCATTCTCCCCTTCTTAACAAGGGCCCAGCTCTGATACCAAATGATGCTCTATCCGTCTCATAGGTGGCAATCCCGGGAATATCTCATCTGGAAAAACGTCCTCGTACTCCTGCAAAAGGTTAGTGACAGCAGGAGGTATCGAACTAGCAATATCATCAAGAGAATACAAATCTTGTTTGCATATCAAGGAATAGCAAATATCAACAGCAGAAATTTCAGCAATATCACATTTTGTTGCAAGCATAACACCACCCTTCAATTTAATTCCCTCGGCCTGAGAACTAGGTGAAGACTTATCCTTTTTGAGGTGGAAAAACAGATTGAGCAACTTGCTGATTTTCAGATACATCAAGTTTCAAACTAGCAGCATGTTCTTTATCAGCTTCTACAATTTCAGCAGGGGTTAATGGAACCAAAGTAATTTTCTTTCCTTTATACACAAAACTGTATCTATTATCGGTTTGTAAGACCCCAATTTGTGAGCTTAATCATTCATCTGCAATTTTGGTTGCAATCTATCTTTGTTCTTGTTTGTGTTCTTCGATTTGCAAGCAGGGATTAGCCTTCTTGGCGAGGTCAACCGGGTTTCGGCACGGTTGATAACCAGAGGAGACGTGGTGCTGCGATTGCGGGGCTCAGGAATGTGCTCGTTCAAGAAGCCGGATCGATTTGTGTTGCGACTCCACCAAAATCATTGATTATAAGAACCTTTCAGAAGTTCGGGAACCCTAGTTCACATCAAGTGGTATCATAGCTGGGCCCTTGTTAAGAAGGGGAGAATGATGAGGACATCCTCCATTATTACCCGCTGGCAAAGACGCAACAAGATGGGCCGAGTGGCCCAGTTGTAGTCGGGCGGCGACCGTGTGAGCCTCTGAATAACCCCACCTTGCTTAGCTTGGGAGGAGGAAGCCACCTTAAAAGGGAGAGCCACCCTTCCCCTATCAGACTAGTCTTTTAGGGTGATTGGGCCCTTCCCCGAGTGGGTGCGTCGGAGTTGCGTCGAAGTTGGAGTGTGTTGGACGAAAGCCCGACACACCGATCCGGATTCCCCGAATACCGCAATCTTAGCACCATACGCCCGAAGCACGACACACTGATCCGGATTTTTTTCCAAACCCCGCAATCTTAGCACCGTAACTCCGACGCACCCACTCGGGGAAAGGCCCAATCACCCAAAAAGACTAGTCTGATAGGGGAAGGGTGGCTCTCCCTTTTAAGGTGGCTTCCTCCTCCCAAGCTAAGCAAGGTGGGATTATTCAGAGGCTCACACGGTCGCCGCACGACTACAACTGGGCCACTCGGCCCATCTTGTTGCGTCTTTGCTAGTGGGTAATAATGGAGGATGTCCTCATCAGGTTTGAAACAAGCTCCTAGAGCTTGGTATGAAAGTTTGAGAGATTTTCTTTTGTCAAAGGGTTTTAAAATTGGAAAAGTTGACACCACCCTTTTCACAAAAATTGTTGGTGATGATTTCTTTGTATGTCAAATTTATGATGATGATATCATTTTCGGTTCTACTAATGAAGATTTTTGCAAGGAGTTTGGTGATATGATGTCTAAGGAATTTGAGATTTCCATGATTGGAGAGTTGAGTTTTCTTCCATGGACTTCAAATCAAGCAACTCAAGGATGTGACTTTTGTGAGCCAAACCAAGTATATCAAGGACCTACTCAAGAGGTTTGGTTTGGAGGATGCAAAGCCCATCAAGACTCCCATTGCAACAAATGGCCACCTCGACCTTGATGAGGGAGGTAAACCGGTAGATTTAAAGTTTTATCATTCCATGATTGGTAGCTTACATTATCTTACCACATCTAGGCCAAATATCATGTTTAGTGTTTGCATGTGTGCACGGTTTCAAGCCACTCCTAAGGAGTGTCACTTAGTGGTCGTCAAAAGAATTCTTAGATATTTAAAGCATTCCTCAACAATTGGCTTGTGGTATCCAAAAGGTGCTAAGTTCAAGCTAGTTGGCTATTCCGACTCGGATTATGCCTGTTGCTAAGTGGATAGAAAGAGCACATCCGGTAGTTGCGAAATGCTTGGTAGATCCCTTGTGTCATGGTCATCCAAGAAACAAAACTCCGTAGCCCTCTCTACTGCCGAAGCGGAATATGTTCCAGCAGGTAGTTGTTGTGCCCAATTGCTTTGGATGAAAGAAACAACGTTGGATTATGGCATAACATTCACCAAAACTCCACTCCTATGTGACAATGATAGTGCCATAAAGTTAGCCTACAACCCGTTCCAACACTCAAGAATCAAGCATATTGACATTCGCCACCACTTCCTAAGAGACCATGTTGCCAAGTGTGACATAATCATAAGCCACATAAGAACTGAAGATCAATTAGCCGACATCTTTACAAGCCTCTTGATGAAACCCGATTTTGCAAGTTGAGGAATGAGTTAAATGTCATAGATTTCTCAAATATTGCTTGAGATCATGCACCATGGTTACAAGAAAAATGAAGTTTGATTGAAAATGCCCATTTTGGCCCTCCTTTGAAAAAACTTGATTCTTACTTTCGGCCAAAATGAGAAATTTCTCTAAAATGAGTTTGAGGAAGGTTTTGAGAAAAATTTTAAAACAAAGTTGGTAGAGATGATAATTTCAAATATTTTTGGTATTTAAATCAATTTCAAAAACCAAATCTTACAAAAGTTGCTTGGAAATCAAATTGACCCAAAAACCCCTATAGGCCATAATAGGTGACCTAGCACTTAGGTGAGTTAAGTTGTAAACATTCATAATTCTCTAAATATTGTGAACGGTTGGCGACATTCAACTCATACATTTCAGAATGCTCGAAAAATAAAATTTTTATTGCATTTATTGTGTGGGGGTTGTCGGTTTGTGCAAGGGTTGCACATAGCCGACAGGGGCCAGCCGGTCTGACTGGCCATATAGGGCCGGTATGAGAGGCCTGGCGCTGGTGGTCTGACTGGTGACACTGGCCCGATTTGACCGGCCGTGTGCCAGCGGTCTGACCGACCACATAGGGCTGGTCTGACCGGCTGGATAGGTAGGCCCAGGGACAAATCCCTTTCTTCTCTACCCGACCCATCCTCCTCCTTTCTCATCCCCTCACTTCTCCTAGCAGAAAAACCTCCTCTCCTCTCCCCTTTCCCAAACCCTAACTCACTCCTCCACCAAATCCCCTCGGTTTGACCGTGGATTTTGCTCCGGTTGCACCATAAGTGATTCTCCTCCGCTTCTTCTCTCTATTCCATGGATTAGTTTGTGTTTTTATTGTTTTTTTGATCCATGGCATGGAACCCTAGGTGAAGGTGGAGGTGTTCATCTATTTGCACAAGTAGAAGGTAGTTTCTTTGTGTGAATCATCTCCTTCAACCGGTAAATCATCTCGCCTCTTGTTCTTAATCTCAAACGGTCTATTTCGTATCTAGGGTTAAGGGTAGTTTTCCCATCTTGTTCAAAATTCATGAAATATGACCACATCCTTATCTCATATACCCTTCACTTGGTGGAATAATTTCTCTTGTACGTATTTAGAATCATTTGAATCAAAGTGGAATATTTTTGCTTATAGCTCACTGTCAGTGGCGGTATGACCGGAAGAGGCTGCGGTCCGACCGGCGGAACATCGGTGGTCTGACCGGCGGCACAGCCGCGGTCTGACCGGCCGTCTGCCATCGGTCTAACCGGCTTGGTACCACCGGTCTGACCGCCCCTGACAGAGAAGCTCGACAAATATTCCCAGTTAAGTCAAGTGTCTTCTAAATATTTACTTTCCTTTGCTCCTTGTTATCAGTGATGGCTCCTGGCACTCATCGTGGTCGTCGTGAGCCGGTGCAAGAGTCCGAGAGTGAGCAAGACCAATCAAGTGAAGAGCAATATGCTCAAAATGAAGAAGAAGACGAAGGGGATGCTGAGGTAGAAGAAGGGGAAATGATGATGGGGATGATGACAGGGATGAAGATGATGATGAGGAGAGTGAGGATGAGATGGAAATTGATCCCTCCATCAACTTTGTGCTTGATTTGAGGAACCCCACTCGATACACCATTCTAAGGCACCATGATCAGTTCCGGAGGCAACGAGACTCCGATGATCCTAGGTTTCATACCTTGTTCCATAATGAAGTGTTTGAGAACATCTACAAGCTAGGCAAGGCTTTTGCTGAGCACAAGTGGATCTCCTGGAGGAATATCAATGAGACCCCTAAGTTCGAAGGGTTGCAAAACTTGTTTAAGACTATTGGAATTGATCGGATTGTGACCTTGAGGGAGGATTTTGAGGAGGAACTTGTAAGACAATTTTATGCCACTATGTGGGTGTCTGGTGATTATGATGCCATGAAGTGGATGTTAGGCACTATTTAGTAGGTTAAGGTGGTTGGGCTCTATATATGTATGGGCATGGACTATATATTAGTATTTTGTGTGTTTTATCATTTAGTTGAACTCTTGTGAGATTTGGACCCTTCGTGGTCTTGTAATAGTCTAAGTGAACTACTTGTGAACCCTATGGATGATTTATGGATTTTATGGTTAATGCTTTGTGAACTTGATGCTATGATGGATGGTTGATGCTATTGATATATTTGTGACCATCTTATGCTTATGGATGAAATTTATTTGAAGTTCACATTGTATATCGCATTTGTGACATGCTATGTTGAAAAGTGCAAATTATAGTGCAAACTCCCTATATGTCAACTGTTTGATTTTTTTTGTGTTTGCTATGCACTTGTTTAGGGGGAGCTTATACTATTCTTTGCACATTTGTTCATATGTGATTCATGATTATTATATATATTTGTGGTGTTTGTCATCAATTACAAAAAAGGGGAGATTAAAGCATCTAGGCCCCGTTGTTAATTTTGGTACTTAATGACAAACGCTAATTGTGGACTAACTATTTCATTTGAGTTTATGTATTTAAGTTAGAGCCACATGATGAATACGCCATGTATAATCATCAAGGATCAAAATTGATGGCGCAAAGAAAAAGGAAACGAGATGGTAAAACCTAGTCTTTATTTTAATTGATCGAGGTGTTGGGCGATCAAATTCTTGATAGGTTTATTCCTTAGCTTTGCTGTAATATCAAGAGGGGTGATGACCTAAACAAAGAGCTGGTCAAATACCACATTAGGTCATATGTATTCACTTGTTGTTTTGCTAATCTCTCTATTTTTCCTATGACCATGGGCGGTCTGACCGCACGCTGCACGCCGGTCTGACCGGTGCGTTGAGGCCGGTCTGATCGGGTCTGCGGCCGGTTCGACCAGCCAGTTGGGCCAGTCTGACCGCGAGTCCATCAGTCTGACGGGGCGGCCGCTGTAGCCCCTAGTTTAATTCGGCGAATTATGGCCGAGCCGATGTGAGCCGATACTGGTTGACCGAGTCGAGGGTGGTCTGACTAGAGATGACCCGGTCTGACCGGATAGACTACTCCGGTCAGACCGGCCGGCGTCTGCCAGTGCATTGAATGCACTCTAACGACTAGTTTTCTAGCCATTACAAATAGGGGTGGTTTGATCGGCCACTCTGTGGCGGTCAGACCGGTTGCCCATAGAGGTTGAGATTTCGACCCCCAACAGCTAGTTTTTGTTGGTGGGGGTATATAAACCCCCAACCAGCAACAAGGGGACTCTCTTGGCACTTACTTCAATTGCATACACCCCTTGCATATACTCACACCCATTTAAGCTCTTTCTCCTCCCTTGTGTGTTAGAGAGTGTTTGAGCCAAGATTCAAGTGCATTGCTTCATTGTAGAGCTAGTGTGGCGCTTAATCATCTTCGAGCCGGGTGATCACCTCTTGGAGGTTGCCGTCTTGTAGACGGCTTGTGGAGGTGTTGCCCGGTAACCTCTCCAAGGAGATTGTGGAGAAGGCCTGGTGCCGGTTTTTGAGTGGTTTGGAGTTCACCACCTTCGGAGTAAAGGAAGAACTACCCTAGTGATCGAGGCTTGGGTAGCCCTCTTTGTGGCCCGGCTCCCACCTTGCCCATCCCTTGACGAAGGGGGCTTGTGGTGGCTTCGTTGTTTTGAGCGGTGAAGTTGGGCTCGCCTCAATGGGGATTAGGAAACCGGCGAGTTTCCAAACCTTGGGCAAAAAATTCCTTGTCTCTTGTCTCATTTACTTTTTGCATTTTGTTTTCTGCAATTTGCATTCTTAGAGACATATTTGAACCCTTATCACCCTAGGTTTGCAAAATGTAACTTAGTTGCTTAGTTAGTGTTATACTTCAGCAAGCCTAGCAACTTAGGTTAGTTTTGTTTAGGTGGAATTAATTTTAAATCGCCTATTCACACCCCTCTAGTCGACATCTTGATCCTAGAAGTGGTATCAGAGCTTGGTCTCTCTTGATTGGGCTTTCCTGCCTAGAGAGAAGATGTCGAACGAGGTGTACAAGATGCTATCCGACTCCGTCTGTTTCCATTCTCTCTTCTTGGGAGAGTGAAGCAGTGGTTTTATGCCAACCGTGCCACGGTTGATACCTAGAACAAATGCTCAACAACATTCCTTGCTAGGTTCTTCCCGATGGGCAAAACCAATGCCCTTTGTGGAAGAATATCCAACTTCCAGCAGACGAAAGATGAGACGATCCCGGAAGCATGGGAAAGATTGTAGGAAAACGTTGCCGCCTGTCCACATCATGGGATGGACGAGTGACCGATCCTGAAGAGTTTCTACAATGGACTAACACCTTCATCACGAAATCATCTAGACACTGCAGCTGGAGGAGCCTTCTTCTCGAAGACTGTCA
Source organism: Oryza punctata (assembly GCA_000573905.2). Taxonomy (NCBI): domain Eukaryota; kingdom Viridiplantae; phylum Streptophyta; class Magnoliopsida; order Poales; family Poaceae; genus Oryza; species Oryza punctata. The sequence continues at coordinate 18,278,074 of CM002493.2, read as the reverse complement.
GAGGAGCAACTGACTTGATCGAGGAGATGGTATCCAATATGGGATGGCGTGAAGAACGACTCCACTCCCGTCAAAGGGGCATGCACACCATCAAGGAGACAGAAATGCTTGTCGCCAAGCCAGACCTCCTCATGAAACACTTGGACGACAAACAAAAGGATGTAAAGCAAGGTACCATTAAGACCTTGGACTCACACATGACCTGTGAAGTTTGTGCCAGTACCGGTCACTCTAGCACAGACTGTTTGGAGACCCGTGAAGACGTCATGTTCATGAACAACAATAATGGGTACAGTCCACAAGGAGGTCAGGGGTGGAATCAGCCTCACCCTTTCTACCGTGGAGGTAATAACGGTAATTTTAATAATAACCAACCCTCCTTAAAAGACCTTGTTTTTGCTCAGGCTAACACAACTGATGCTTTATCAAAGAAATTAGCTGCAAATGACAAGGCTCTAGAAAATATAAGTGTAAAGTTAGATGATTTCGCTTCTACTTTCCAAAACCTTCTAAGCTTTAAGAAAATGCTAGAAACCCAACTAGCTCAGCTAGCTGCTCTTGTTCCTACTAACGAATCTGGGAGGATTACGGAGCAACCCAAACTGTCTCTAGAAAATGTTAAAGCGGTAACCACGAGGGGAGGAAAAATCCACTCACGACCTGCAATATCCTAACACTGCAAAAACAAGCAAGGATGGCAGGAACGCTATACAATCTAAAACCGTGGAGAAGAAGAAACCGTGCAGCAGGAGAACACAACACCGCAGGTATATTGCGACACCAGCATGCTACCATTTCCTCAATGTAACAGGAAGCCATCCATGGACGAGCAGTTCGCTCGCTTCATTGATGTGATCCGAATGATTCACATCAAAGTTCCACTTTTGGATGCGATGCAAGTACCTACCTATGATCGCTATCTAAAGTATATCCTCAACAACAAGCGACCGATGCCCAACACGGAGGTAGTGAAATTCGCGGACGAGTGTAGCAATGCTATACTCCACCAGCTTCCGGAGAAGAAGGATCCTGAGTGTCCCATGATCGCTTGATCGATCGGGACACAACACTTCGACAAAGCCCTATGCAACCTTGGAGCAAGCGTCAGCATTATGCTCAAGGAGGTCTTCGATAGGCTGAACTTCACGGTGTTGTCCCCAACACCGATGCGTCTTCAACTGGTAGATTCCACAATCCTCTATCCTGCGGGTATCACTGAGGATATTCCGGTGAATATCCGGGATTTCTTTATCCCCATGGATTTCATGGTCCTCGATATAGACGCTGACAAGGAGGCGCCACTCATCCTTGGGCGGCTGTTGGCAGCTATTAACTACCAAAGTTACACCGTCAATACCTACATAAATATGAACATGTAAAACATCCAACGTAGTGGTAGGGTTTAATTCTCACAATTTCCATAACGTTGGTGTATATTTGGAAGTAGGTGACAAACCATCAAAGTTGAGACAAAAGATACATAACGATGGAGGAGAATTAAACGGCCATATCTAAGCTCATGGAGATTTGAGCCCACAAATCCAATAAGATCATAATTAAATGAGCGAACTCCAGAGAAATACTAAAGGGGATCCACATACCTGTCACGCTCGGAAATTCACAGGTAATCTCTGAACTAATTTGTGCATACAATCCTCGTCCAGGAATCAGCCGAGGTACACAAATCGACAATTTAATATACAAATCCATCATCATAATAACGTTAAATACTTACAGAAGAAAAGAAAACAGTAGCGAAAAAACGATCTAGCGATTGCTCTAGCTCCATTCCCATAGGCAGCTCAACTAGGGTATAAGCCAAACGTCTTCTTCTTCGGAAACTTTCTTCAACTGAGGTTGATTGATTATTGCAAGGGTGAGTACATGGAATACTCAACAAGCCGCACAACACATATACAAGTGCACAAAGATACCAAAGGATGGCATGATATATAGGCTCATTTGCAAAAGCAGCATTTAGCAAACATTTGAGAATTGTAAAACAGTAGAGTAATTATAATCATCAATACTAATCAACACTGAACAACACACCAATGCTGCACAGGCCCAACCAAACCTGAACAACCAACCCCGGTCGTACAGATCAAACCTCCAAATCAGTAATTAACCATTCCAAACCAGGAGTTAAACTGAAGTATCATCACTTATCACATTATTATTATTAATGAGTAGTGTGAGACTAACCACGAAAAACATTGTTAGACCCACCCATAACCGTGGGCACAGCTATTCGAATAGTTTTACTCTGGCCAGAGATGTACCACTGACCCACAAGACACAGCCTCAACATCATGTCAACCATGCATCGCGATACTAGAATACACCCGAATAGAGACTGTGACAAGACACCTAACATAAGCCAACTCAATGCAGTGCACCGCTCCCGGATCATAGTCACCCCTTTAAGCCAAGGTATGGACTCCCTAGCAATCCCCCGTGGGCTTATCTCCACCACTTCACAGTCTGGCACTCCACATTAAATCGTGCTACATCAAATGTCAAGGCGTTGCCTGCGCTGGCTTGTGGTTGCTACGGTTAATGTTTCACAATAGTAGCTCGTGAACCGGTCCTTAATTGCCATGAGCATGACTATCCAAATATCATCTCCAACCATGTGCTCACTACCCACCATTAGTCAAGTTTTAGTTGGCAAGTTAATTAAATTATCAATCATGATTGACCTTCATGAGCTACCATTAAATAGCCATCATTAAGATATAAGTGAAACATTAATTATCCCGTATGAAATGATACTAAAGTATCTAAGCATGGCTAAGCAATTATATCTAATATCTAGCTGAACCAATATATAAAGTCCAACTAGTCAAATTTATAACCCAAGGTATCATGGAATAGGATAATCAATACAAACTAGCCATAACAAAAGAATAGGTTCACACCACCCAGTAACATTCGAAAATAAATGCACACTTGAAATAAATAGAGAATTTAAATCAAGGCCCAACATGCTCAAAGGATTGTGTTTGGGATCTGTGTGACTTGGCTTGCAATAATCGGTCTTCAATTAGTCTTCTGGAACACTTCCGACACTCACACGAACCTTCAAAACGATGGAAACGACAAGCTAACACGTAAAACAAGGAAAAAGACTAAGAAACTCCAAATAAACTGTACATAAAAAGCAAACAAACATGTAGACCATGATTTTAGATGAATTTAGAGACTTTAACAGCTTCATTCCGACTTCATATGAATTAGTTATGAATTTTACAAGATTTAATCCAATTAAACCTATTAAAGAAAAGACTATTCCAAATTAATTAAATGATTTACAATTGATTTATAACTAGGAGAAAAGATTAAAACATCCTCCGGTAAAAAGATTGGATCAAATTAGGTAGATGACATATAGCAAAAAGGAACAATATGTCATTGAAAAGAGAGGAAAAAGATCTATATTGATTTTGGATGACTGAGATTGATCTGGACTGAGTTGACCTAGATGGATGGCTCAGATTGATCTGATTTAGGGTTTAGAGATAAACGACACATCAACATCCAAGCGGGGTAGATGCTGATATGACAACGACATGGCAACAAAGGTGGCAACAGCGTGGCGGCTGGCATGGACAATGACGTGGCGACCACGTAGGATCTATGCCGGCGATACAAGGAATCGAGGGTAACGATGATGAACCATGGCATGGTGGCGCAAATGGAGGGTACCCGGAGGAAGGGCACGACGAGAGGAGCTCACCGAGGGTGGCGTGACAACGGACGATGACGGATGACGACTGGCGGCAAGGTAGATGCGTGCAATGACATCGGGTTGACGGTGAAACAGTGTTTCGGCGATCTTCTGTGGCAACAGAGGGGTGGATGGTGTTCTCCTCGCAGCTGTGAATCCAACAAAGGCGGCGGCGACCGAAGGTGGCGACGGGAGGAGCGGCAGGGCTTCGCCGGAGAGCATAAAATAACGGTGAACTCGGCCTTCACGGTGACATCGGAAACTGGCGGGTTTCGGTGGAGGAGAAGGGGTAGCCGGGCTAACCCTCGCCCTTGCGGAGCCGATGGAGGTGGCGGTGCTGGACGGCGTTGGCCGAGGCGGCGGCTAGCGGTGACTGGAGGTTGGCGGTGGTGGTGGAGAGAGAGCGAGGTCGCAGGGAGGTGGCTAGGGCACGAGAAAACTCGGGAAAAAGAAGGGAGACGGAGGAGGATACCGAGAGGGTGATATTTATAGGCAATGGAGGGAGAGATCGGCTCGGATTCGAAGGGATTTGGCTTTGGAAAATAGTATTTGTCCAGAATTTGATGGGGATTTCTTGGGGATAGGGTGGAGGAGATTGAGGGGATTCCATTCCCGTAACTAATTTTGGAAGGGGAGCAACGAGGAGGCCGGATTTGGGAAGGGAAGTATTGGCAGTACAGTGCAAGCACGGGCTCAGCTGGCTGTCTGTAGCGCGAGGTAGGTAAAGTAGACTTTTGGGTAAAAGGGCCGACCCAAAAAGAAAAAGAAAAGGAAGGAAGGAAGGCAAAGCAAACTTAGGGGAGGGAAAGAAATAGGCTGGCAACAGAGAAGAGTCAAAAGGAGAGAAAGCAGACTTTTCCTGATTCGGCCCAAACCTGGAAGGGAGGATTTTTAATTACTTTTCCAAATAAATTAATCACCGAAATGATCTTTGAATTTTAAAAAAATACTTCCGATGCTCAAATAATGTCAAGAAAATTCCTGAGAATTCTTGGGCACTCAAAGTATTTATAAAAATTATAACTAGACCATTTAATGATTAATTTATTATTTAAATAATTACTGAAATGTTCTTTGTATGTTTAAAATTAATAAATGAGCTCTGAAAAATCCGAGAAAATTCCTAAGAGTATAATTAATCATGGAGAATTTAATAAAAATTAAATCCAGCCATGATTTATTTAGGAGATTTCATTTCCCACGTTAACTTCGCTTGTAAATTAATGAACATTTAATATAAATTATAGGAATAATTTATTAAATAATTTATAAATCCCTGAAACGAAAATCAGGATGTGACAGGTCTACCCCCCTTACAAAGAATCTCATCCCGAGATTTGGAACGGCTAGAAAGAAAAGGGCATGGGTAAACTGCAGTCTACTTTATTCCATAACTCCGATAATTATTCTAAGGCTAAGAAGATCTACTGCTGCCTCGAAACTTCAGACTGAGCTAGATCACTTGATAAGACAACTGGGACTACATTAGCTCCTGTGGTGACAATGTTGTTGACTTGACCCTGTGACTGCTGACGTTCGGCTTCGAACACTCTCTTGCGAAATGACCTAGCTCATAACAGTTGAAACATACAAGTCGCTTCCTTCCATTACTATTGTCCTCTTGAGACTGATTTTGTTGAACTGGCACTGATTGAGAAGTCTGCTCGATGTTAACTTCATTGCTTGCATTAGTCTCTGAATTGATCTCACCACCGATGTTGAACTGTTGCAACTGTTCTTGGGATGTTGGAGTTGATTCCTCAATTTGGAGTGTCTTGATACGCTGCCTCTGGCTACTACCCTGTGCTTCCCTTACAACAACCATTGTTCTTTTGCGGTTATCCATCCTGTTCTTCTTGTCTTCCACTCGAATTGCTTTGTCAACCAGCTCGTGAAAATCTGCATTGTCTTGAGAGATTAACATAACTGACAGCTCATCCTTTAGTCCTTCCAAAAACTTATCTTGCCTTTCTTCGTTAGTACACACATTTTCTGCAGCATAGCGAGCTAAACGGTTGAACTCATGAAGGTACTCTGTCACGATACGATCCTTTTGCTTCAGTGTCCTGAACTCACGCTTCTTCAAAGCAACAACTCCTGCAGGTATGTGTGTCTTCTTGAATCCATTAGGGAACTCAGCCCAAGTAATCGATTGCGCTTCTACTCTGTTCATCCGGAAATGATCCCACCATTCTGAAGCAGGTTGTTGCAACTGATGCAAAGCAAACACAACTTTCTCTTGATCCATGCATTGGAGCAGTTCCAACTTCTTCTCGACAGCATGCAGCCAGTCACCTAGGCTAGGCTGACCACCATCATGACAGCTTGACACCTAGGCTAGGCTGACCACCATCTTCTTGTTCCTTGATCCACTCGACTTCCAGAAGTAGACAATATTGACATCTTCGAGGTTCTCCAACAAGTTTAACAACTACTCAAGGGGAAGATTGATAAAATGATTTGCAAAGAATTCTAGAGAAGGAAGAAAGGAAAAACATTCACAAATGCAGTTTTCGGAAAATTTTTCCTTAAGGTTTGACCATTTGGCTTATCCTACAGTCGAGATGGCTCTGATACCTACTTGTCACGCTAGGAAATTCACAAGTAATCTCCGAACTAATTTGTGCATACAATCCTCGTCCAGGAATCAGCCGAAGTACACAAATCGACAATTTAATATACAAATCCAAGGAGGTGCCGCTCATCCATGGGCAGCTGTTGACAGCTATTAACTACCAAATTTACACCGTCAATACCTACATAAATATGAACATGTAAAACATCCAATGTAGTGGTAGGGTTTAATTCTCACAATTTCCATAGCGTTGGTGTATATTTGGAAGTAGGTGACAAACCATCAAAGTTGAGACAAAAGATACATAACGATGGAGGAGAATTAAACTGCCATATCTAAACTCATGGAGATTTGAGCCCACAAACCCAATAAAATCATAATTAAATGAGCGAACTCCAGAGAAATACTAAAGGGTGTCCACATACCAAAGCTCAGGAAAAAGGCCGGGGCCAAATGGGTTAGCAAGGGTTTGGCCGAACCAGGAAAGGGCCCATTCAGCCCCATTTTTCACATGTCGGTAGTTACTGACTATCTAAGCCGGTTGTGACCATTTCTACAGGAAGAAACCACCTTGGAGGGACACTTGGCAGCTCAAGAGTGAAGATGCTCTTTCGATGCTTAGCATCTCCACATTCGCAAGATATCTCTTGAGCTATAAATACCCCTCTCATCCTCTCCTACAACACACACCAAGTTTGAGCTGAATTATAAGAGGCTCTTCGTATTCTTATGTATACTTAGAATAGGAAGAGAGTGAGGGAGAAAGATCGGAGGAATTCTAGAGCTATCGGTATTTTCCTCTAAGTCTTTTGTACCTTGTCAATAACTTTGATATAATCGATATTATCTTATTTAAGTAATTGAGATTTATCTTGTGAAGTATACCTCTTAGTTATTTCCTATTAGCGTACTAGATCATTGTTCACTGTTGTGCATTAAGAGATAGTGATTACTTTAGTGTTTAGCTAACACTAGAGTAGTAATTAATTGCATAGACGTGGAGTTTAGGTATTAATTTCCATTGTTTGCTGTGTACCCCACAATATGTTAGAGGTGGGTGTAGTAGTGGTGACAGCCCTCAAGATCACTGAAGTCCTCCCTGTCCGGGTTCGTAGTAGAGCGAGTTCTGGTAGCAGCGAGCAACCAGTGTCTGAAGTATTGTAGTAGGATTAAATTAATATTTTTAAATGATCATTTTCTTCACTAGAAAATCCTCTCTACCCTTTGCCTATATTAACTTGTGTCCTTGGATGAGCCTGTTGAAGAGTTGAACACCTTCGTCCCCTTTGATTGGATACCTTGGAATACTTCCGGGTGAAGTGCTACAACATTATATCCGTGTGCGGATTTTATCTGTGATCGTAAGAAATACCAACAAGCATTTCTGGTGCCATTGCCGGGGAACGGTTGCTGTTTATCTCCGAACCTTGTTAATCCTCGTATCTTTTTAGTTTTCTTTCTTTCTTCCCCCTCTACCCTTGGAGAAGTTTTTTGTATATACTTCTCTACCATGGAGCATCTACCAATCTATCAATTATATGCTCCTATGGGCGAATTTTATGAGCCACCTCCTTCATAGGAGCTTATTCTTACATCTGACTATGAAATTCATCCCGAATTCATAAACATGGTAATGGAAAAATGTTTTTATGAGCAAGACCAAGAAAATCCCTACCATCATCCGCGAGAGTTTGAGCAATTGTGCTCATGCCTCTTGATTCAAGGCATGACACAAGAGACTATTAAGTGGAAATTGTTTTCGTTTTCCCTTGACTTTAGAGCGAAACAATGATACATTTATACCGTTGGAAGTGTAAACGGTAACTGGGATCAGTTGCAAGATGGATTTTGCCTTGCATTTTTTCCTATTACCCGTATTACAGCCCTTCGGGTTGACGTCCTCAGCTTTCAATAGACAAATAATGAATCAATCGGTACAGCTTGGGCCAGATTTACCTCATTGGTACGATCTAGACCAAACTTATCTATACCCGAGTATGCCTTGTTGCAACATTTTCACACGGGACTAGATATGGAGTCTGCATTCCACCTTGACATCACTGCTGGAGGATCGTTCATGCATACAACCCCATCCAAAGGAAATGAAATGCTTGATAGAATATCGGAGAACACTTGCTTCATTGGGCATTGTTCAGAACCCCTCCATAAGGCATCTGTCTCAGATCGGGAGGAACCTTCTATAGCTAAAACTGAAGCCGAACCTTCTGCATCATCGGTTCGACTAAAGAATCCTCCCTGGAGCCATCTCCGCATACCAAAGAAATTCAATCTCCGGGTTGCGCTCCTGAATTTGGAGTTGTTCTTCATGAAGGTTATGGAAACACCCTGAATTATTTCAGTAGAAAGAAGCCACTGATTCCTACTCCATCTCCCGATCCTATCGAAGATGATTATCTCAAGGAAACCATTCGGGAGTTAACCACAATCATGAGTAATGAATGGCTAAAAGGACTAGAGGTCTCTTCTGAAGTAATTTGGATCAATTCTTCTCCTCGCACCATTCCTTGCCTATTAGGAGGGAATACAGTCGATGTTTTGTGTTGTCCAATGGTCGGTGCTAACCTTATCTTTGAGTCATTCGCTTTTCTACGCGATAGAGCACTATCACCGACCAATAAATTCTTCAAACAGCCTGCTGGAAAGTTAATTGAAGGGTTTGGGATCATATAGAACATCCATATCCAACATGATAGTTACTGAAGGCTGTCCTGAATTTTCATGTATTTGAAATACAAGACTTTGACATTCTTATTGGGTACCTGATCAAGAATTTTCTCATCGATGCCCGCCTTTAGGAAGCTTCGCTATCTCATTAGGAGGAGATAAACTTTCCAACTCTTTTTGCCAATCAAATGACACCTTGACGGACGTCCCTCCTGACAATGCGCTGATAGAGGAAGTGATGGCGGTTCTGCTTCATGAGTCCCCTGAATCTCTTCTAGAACAGGATGCTGATCATTTCATTCAAAAAGAAGATTTTGGCGAGACACTTGAATTGCTCTCCATAGACCCACCACCAACCTCCAATCGATCCTAAACATTGTCCTCCTGGCCCTCAAATTGTTGTTCTCGAGTCAAGAAACAACCCCGATCTTTCACGATGCATATCTTGAGAATGAGAACCTTCAGGCCACGGACAATCTTGAGACATCAACTTTAGAGGATGAGAGAAAACATTCCACATATGAGCATGAAAGTTTTTCTTTCAAAATTCCCCCGGATTCATGCTCACATAAAGAATCTCCAGAGTCCTATCCGATTAGTACCACTTTGTTGTGCGAGGACCACAACCACCTTATGGTCCTCATTTCTAACATGTTTAGAAGGGAGGTTGTGGATGCTTATGTTTCTCATAAATACTGCAAATCTCGTATTTGTTTGCGGCACTAATCTTGCAACATGATGTCTCCATGGTCAAGCTTGTGACCATAAACAAAGCACTCCCGTGAGGTAGCCCGGATTATCAAGGTAAGTTTCCGTTCGAATAAAAGCAAGAACCAATTTTCAGGATAGTATGTACCTTCGGTATTCTTGGTTGCTAACCATTACAGGTTGAGATTAAGAACGAGGGTCATGCGATGCTTACGAACTTGGGAGCTACATCAACTGTACACTTTGGTGATCCTTGGTTGTGGAACACACTATATAAGAGAATCCAACATCACACACTTGGTTTTGATGTCTTCAGACCCAAAAGTCCAAGTGTGGGGGGAGGTCGACGACCTTGTCATGACGAGTTCCATGAACCAAGGCCATCTTGGTTTAAAGTTGGTATTAATCCTACTTTGCTTCTAAAAAAAGGGAGTTCACCACTGCTTTTACTCATAATTATCTCCATTTGAGTGTGGCTTAATCGTACATGGTTATGTTTCCTTTGTCTATTTTCGTATGCTCTGGTTTGGGTGTGTTCTGCAGACATCCATAGAATTTTTAAATTAAGCATGATGCCTAGGTTAAAATAGTCTGCTTTAATCAAAGAGGACATGGTGTCAAATTCGATTAATGAACAATTAGAGCTAGTACTTTCATGGACATTGGATGTATATCTTCCATGGACTAACCCCTGCAGGAAAATTTTCAAATTGATGGGTGAGTCCTCAAGTTCAAATAACACTGGAGGTAAGTCAAGGCCAAGGAAACAAATCAATAAATTGCTAACATGCAAAGGAGGAACACCTCACCTTTCAAGGTGCATGGTGAGTATACTGTCAAAAGCTCCTTTGTTGTATTCATGTAATTTGATCCTAGCCCTGTATGAGTTTTGCTTAAACGAAAATTTGGTGAACAATAATTTTTTTTCAAGAATAAAAGAAGAGTCTCTCTCGAAAAAATGACAAAATAAAATAATGGCTAACATGTGGGATCGACACTTCTTAAGTTTTGAATTCAATTTCTCTTCAGTGTGGATGTGAACAACTAACCTTGAGGCCACGATAATATCTTTTCAAATTCTTTGTAGTCCCTTGGGTATTTGTTGTCTGCTAACCTCTTGCAGGGAATAAAATGACAACTAAGGAGCAGTGTACAACAACTCCAACATCAGTACCACACTCCTGGGTCTCATGGGAAAATAGATGCTAGGGAACCAAGCAGATCAAATGTAAAGCTTTGTTGCATTCAGTCCTAACTCTTGCATTCGGTTCAAAGCTTGGTAAGATCTATCTGTTACGAATCTCAAACACCTTGTGCATCACACCTCCACCCTGCTAAGTTACCCATCACCTCCTTTGTTGCCATAAAAAAATGAAAAACAAAAAATAAAATAAAAATAAAATAAAATAAAGTAAATTTAGACACTTCATGCACCTAGAGTTACTTGAATAAAGTTTGGCTCACCGGTATTTCACCCCTGTGGAAGCGCTTTTTGCTTTCTATATTTTTATTGAATAAAGACCAGGTACAAAATAAGTGAGGGGGAAGTCATTTCGGATCTCCCGACGTGGAACAACATCAACTCAACACGTCAATGTGATGAACACAGACCCACGACCGTGTACGAAATTCAGAAGCCATAACTGGGCCCTGGCTAGGTCGGCCGAACCAAGTGTTCGCCTGATCCCTGCCTGGCCCGACTCAGTCACACCTTCGCCGTGCAGTCTGGTGTGCACATCTCCTTCCTTATCCTCTCCTGTTTGCGAGCTAAACTTGAGCCAAAATCTGAATACAATTTAGTTTGACTCCAAATTAACATTAAAAACAATGCTTCTCAACAAATAAAATTTTCCTATGGTTGACATGTATTATTTTTTATTCTTTGCTAACACTTGTCGCGTGTGAACTCACTTCTATCTTAGGGAATCTTGCTCATCCAAGTAATTGATATTTGTGATATAGTTATGATAAAATAAATTCCTGTTTAACTGCCATGATACTTGGGATTTTATCTTTGTGATAAATTAAAAATATTCAAGCAATACTCCTCAGTGACTATAGGATTACCTATATACTTTTCGCTGCTTGACATTACATTGAGCTTTGTCAAATTATTGTGACTCGTGTGAGATGCTTTTCATACTTTCATGATAAGGATCCCTACCAAGCTCCACATATATAACCATGGAGGGACACTTGGTAGCTCAAGAGTGACGATGCTCTTTTGATGCTTAGCATCTCCACATTCCCAAGGCATCTCTTGAGCTATAAATAGCACTCTCATCCTCTCCACCAACACACACCAAGTTTGAGCTGAATTACAAGAGGCTCTTTGTATTCTTATGTATACTTAGAATAGGGAGAGGGTGAGGGAGAAAGACTGGAGGAATTCCGGAGTTGTCGGTATTATCCTCTAAGTCTTTTGTACCTTGTCAATTACTTTGATATAATCGATATTATCTTATTTAAGTAATCGAGATTTATCTTGTGAAGTATACCTATTAGTTAGTTCCTATTAGCGTACTGGATCATTGTTCACTATTGTTCATTAAGAGATAGTGATTACTTTAGTGTTTAGCTAACACTAGAGTAGTAATTAATTGCATAGACATGGAGTCTAGGTAATTAATTTCCAGTGTTTGCTGCGTACCCCATAGTACGTTAGAGGTGGGTGTAAAGGTGGTGACAACCCTCGAGATCACATAAGTCCTCCCCGTCTGGGTTCGTAGTAGAGCGAGTTCTGGTAGCAGTGAGCAAGCCAGTGCCTGAAGTATTGCAATAGGATTAAATTAAGCATTCTAAACGACCCTGTGCTTCACTAGAAAATCCTCTCTACCCTTTACCTACATTAAATTAAGCATTCTAAACGACCCACATGGCGAAGGCATGCGCCGAAGGAGGATGGCTTCGCCAGGGCGGACTTGCTCCAAGAAGGGCCGATGGGCCGGCCCAATCGCCCCGGTCCATGGGCCAAAGAACCAGTAGCCACCAGGTGGCCCATCGAGGGCCCACGCGCACTCCAATTACATTGAGTACCCATGAAAGGGCCTCTTTACGAGGGCGACCATGTAAATTCCCCTGTAATAGCCCTAAACCCTAATAGGGAGATCTGTAATAGGGTTATAAATAGCCCCCTTGGGCCATGTGAAAGGGGATTGAATTTTAATACAAAATTTATTACACTTTACCTTCCCAACAACTGTTGAGTATCCACGTCCTTCGACGTATGCGGTCGTCACCCTAATAGGGAGATCTGTAATAGGGTTATAAATAGCCCCCTTGGGCCATGTGAAAGGGGATTGAATTTTAATACAAAATTTATTACACTTTACCTTCCCAACAACTGTTGAGTATCCACGTCCTTCGACGTATGCGGTCGTCGTTTCGATAACAGCTGGCACCGACCGTGGGGACCTCTGAGCGAAACCACTGAGAGCGAATGCCACCGAAAAAGGTCTCGAAAGAGAGGGTTGCGAACCCAAAGGAAGGCACAGCCGAAGGTGGGATGGCCGCCGGCAAGGGCACGGAGCCTCCGGCGCCTGCCGAGGCGGCGGCCGCGCCGGTGGTTTCGGCGCCCGCGCTGCAACCACCGCCCTCGGCCTCGACCACTCCGACGGAGCAGGTACTGGAAATCCCTTCGTCAACACAGCTGGCTTCGATAACAATCGCCGCTGCGCAAGTCGATCCTGGCCTTGACGCACAAGCCGAAGCAAACATGGAGGCCATGCGGCAAAACATGGCACGACTCCAGGACATGCTTCGACAAATGCAGGAGCAGCAACAGGCGTACGAAGCGGCACGGCAGGCCAAGATCGCTCCGGCCCCCATCCTCCAGTATTCGGCAAGTTACATCCCGCCTCAAGCCTATCAGCAAGCGCCGGTTCGGCCTCCCACGGCCTTTCGCCAGCTCCCGCTCTTTCGCCAGCTCGGCCGAAAGGCGATCTATCTCAGCCTTCGCCTCGCTGCCTTTGTCAAGCTCGGCCTGAAGGCGCCTGTTCTCCGCTTTCGTCTCTCGAAGGGATCGGGCAAGCCCCTCCATTTCAAGGCCTTTTCGGCCAAGCTCGTCGTCCTTCGCCCGGAGCCGGTTTTTTAGGCCATCCAAGCGGGCCCGCATTGTCCGCTCAGTGGAACAATGGGCTGCCAAAAGCTGGCGAAAAAAAAGGGGGGGCGCAACGTAAGCCAAGTGTAGAAAAGGGAGGTAGAAAAACAAAAGAAATTCGGAAGACACCGAAACTTACCCGCACGGCTAAACTCTTCACGGCGGAGCACCCCTCGTCGAACTCATTGAGCTCGGCGAAGAGGCTGGGGCCGCCAGCCGGCGAAACGATGTTGCTCACCCCCTCCACGAAGGGGATGAGCTCTGCCCGGGTCTCGAAGTTCCCGGGGACGAAGTGGGCCGGCCCCTGAGAATACTCGGAGCCGGATCCCTCGGCGGTCTTTTTGCCCTTCTCTAGGGCGAGCGGCGAAAGCGGCTGGCGTATGGGGCTGCCGAAGACGCGGGTGGCCACCCTCACCACCCGTTCGGCTGATGGCGAAGCACCAGCCCCGTCAGCCGCCCCTAGGGACGTCGAAGGCCCCTGACTTCGCCCCGCAGGCGAGGTAGGGGTCCCATCGGACGACTCCTCATCGCTGAAGGCGTTGGCGATGGTGATGACCCCCCTTTTCCGGGGGGCTGTCTTCGTCGCGCCGCCTCCTGCCGCCTTGGCCGCGGCGATAGAGACTAGGGCCTTGGCGCCCTCCACGTCTTTTCGCCGCAGGGGCGAAGAGGCGGATTCCGCCCCGGTGTCGGCATGCTCCGGGCTGGGAGTCGGCGTATAACCGCGCGTCCCGGAGCGGCTATCACCCGCCTCATCAATAGCCCTTTCAGCCGCAACTTCGGCCCGTCCCGCTCCCTCCTCTTTGACATCCTCGTCTTCTACGACGTCGGAGTCTGAAGGGACGGGGGCCTTCTGCTTGCGAGGGGCAAATCTAACCTGTCCCCGCGGGCGCTTCCAAGAGGGGCCGGCTTCGCCCTCGGAGGGAGCTCGCCGATGTGGACGCGGTTCGCCCGGCCAGCTGCTTGCCGAGTCAGCAGCTGGCTATATTCGGTCAGCGAGATATCGCCAACAAGCCGTCTGGCTTCAGTGTCGGCTTGGGCCAGCGTCAACATAGGAAAAAGGCGAGACGCAAAGTTAGAAGGCGAAACGAAAGCATGGCAAAAAGGCGAAGCGTAAAAAAAAAAGGGGAAAAAGAGAGCTCACCATTCGCCCCTGGGGGCAAAACAAGTCTGGGCAGGCCGTCGACCACTTCGCCTTGGTCGACCTCGACCTACCATGCCTGCGAAAGCGGATGAATCCGCAGCATGCAGAACTCTTCTACTAAGTCCCGGCAACTCAGCCGGGAACACACCCTGCGAAGCAGGGCGAAACGGGACTCTAGGGTGCCGGTAATGGCAACCCTAGGTCTCCGCGCTGGCGAAATTGCGTGACGCCACCAACACAGTGCCCTCGCCGCTTCGGAGTCCGACTCGAAGGGGATGGAGTGGTAGAACCACTTCGCCATCCAGTGGCGGTCCCACTTTGACATGGCGGCGTTGACCGGCCATAAGTTGGCGCGTTCGGGGCGAACGTTGAAGTTCACACTCCCGAACGCCGTCTTCCGGGTCCCGGCGGGCGTAACCACCGTCTTCGTGTTAACGGCAGCAGAGAAGATGGCGCCGAAAAGATCGGCGCTGGGCTCGAACCCGGCGGTTCGGCACACCCAGTCAAAAATCGCGATCCGCACCAGGGCCGAAGGGCTCAACTGGGGCAGTTCAACTTGAAAGAGGCGGAGGATCTCCGGCAACAGGATGTTGCACGGAAATCGAAGACCGGCCTCGAAGAAAATGGCGAACACCACCGTCTGGTGTTAGCCAGGTTGGGGGACTTCGGCCTCTCCTGGGGCGAACGCCTGCCCCTCCACCAGTACGCCTGCGTCCACCATTCTGGCCAACTCGTCATCGTCGACGAGCGAAGCCCCCAAGAAGGCTGTGGTGTCGTCATCGATTCGGCCGGGATCAGGACCAGTCGCGGTGACGGGGTCCGGCTTGCGGGGAGCCATGGGCGAAGAGGAAGTTTGTTGGTGAAAAGGGTTACTTGGGCGAAGTAGGTCGCTTAGAGATTAGCCGAGAGCAAGTGGAGAGGAAAGTAACTGCGGTGAAAGTGATAAGGGTAGCGACGGTGAAAATGGGGGGTGAGAATATATATCTCACCGAACGACGCTTCGCCTCCCCAGCCAATCAGGAGCGGCCACGTGTCGCGGGGTGGGCGAAACGGTAAAATCCCATGGGTCAGACCGTGCGGTAATGGGTTCCAGAAACAAAAAACCCACTACTATTCGCCGCGGCCCAACGGCCCATCACCGATTCGCTAAGACCCAACAAAGTGACATGGGCCACTCCACTGTTCATAAAAAGGCGAAGGCCCAACACTGCTCACATTAGGACCGGTAAAAAAAAATCCCCACAACTGTTCGAGATGGGCGAAGACCATACACTATAATCCTTTTTCGCATATCGCAAACTTTTTGCAGGATCCAGAAAGATGGGTTTCGGCAGGAGCATCGGTCGAAAGGGGGCGCCTCATACCATACTACATGGTTTGCACGGTCTCGGCCGAAGCTCCTATCTCACCCTTGCCCGTGAGGGGCTTGTTGGCAGTATGCCATGAGGCCCTTCGACCAAGCCTGCCGAAACCAACCAAGCGGCGAGGATCCAATCTCCCAGCACCAAGGGTTGTGGGGCGAAGCCCAACAGCGAAAACCAGTGGCGAAGCCCGATGGCAAGGAGCCACATGGGGCTCCGGTCGGCCTGGGCGAGGCCTACATGGCGAAGGCATGCGCCGAAGGAGGATGGCTTCGCCAGGGCGGACTTGCTCCAAGAAGGGCCGATGGGCCGGCCCAATCGCCTCGGTCCATGGGCCAAAGAACCAGTAGCCACCAGGTGGTCCATCGAGGGCCCACGCGCACTCCAATTACATTGAGTACCCATGAAAGGGCTTCTTTACGAGGGCGACCATGTAAATTCCCCTGTAATAGCCCTAAACCCTAATAGGGGATCTGTAATAGGGTTATAAATAGCCCCCTTGGGCCATGTAAAAGGGGATTGGATTTTAATACAAAATTTATTACACTTTACCTTCCCAACAACTGTTGAGTATCCACGTCCTTCGACTTATGCGGTTGTCGTTTCGACAACAACATGTAAAATCAATGTTTTGAAGGCAACTCCCAAATTTGATAAACACGAGTTTTGGCAAAGTATCACAGGTGAACCATTCTATAGAAAGCCTACAAGAAATGTGATCCATAACCCTACTCTGAGGCTTATGCGTAAGTGGCTTGGTTTGATACTGTTTCCTAGAGCTGATATTAGAGTTGTTCTTGAAGATGAGCTGATGATTTTATATGCCATGGTTAAGAAAATAAAAGTTTCTCCTCTTCAATGCAAGATTCACTAATGGTTAGTAAATTTTAAGCTCACCTCTCCGATTGAGTGTACATCTTTAGTTTCTCGTATAGCATGTGAAGTAGGAGTTGTGAGTGTAGTCAAATCGCTTACATTTCAACTCCTCGCTCTTATGTTAATGAGACATTTTTAATACAAGGCCATACACTAAAATCCAGGCCGGATGATTCTCTTATATTTTTCTTTCCCGATTGTGCAAATGAAATCCTGTTACCTAACATGGGGTTTAATTTGTACAACTGCCAAAAGCTAATCATCCCTCTTCAGTCGAAAGGGGAGTCTCGTGCAAATGTTTAGCATAGGGTAACACAAAACATGGTAAGAGAAGCATCTCAAGAAGAATCATTTTCATCTCCACCAGTGCAGATGTATGAGGATAATTGGGTACGAGCTGAGGATTCCCCCGGTTGGACCCAAGTCCCTCAACATGAAACCGAAGGATCGTCATGGCAAAGTGCTAGTGACAACTGGTGGCAAGCACTCCATGACGTGAACTAGGGGTACCCGCGTACGTTCCTCCAGCTCAAGTGGTCTGCCACCTTTCAACTGAATGCGTCACTCTATCTCTTCTTGAGGAGACCTGGGTGAACTCACTCGGAGGATGAGCAACCTTGAGCTGCGGACCGGAGAAATTCAGCACAGGCTCAAAGGATACATCGTGCAATCTCAGGAGGGGAAGCAAAATGTTAATGCACAAATGGCAAACTTCAACAACATGATGCAGCAACAACAGGCCGTGTGGTAGGCCTACTTTCGCCACCAAGGGTTTGATCCCTATCAAGGACCTTGAGCAAAAGGTAAGCTTGGGGGGAGATGTGTCTCCCCCTACCAAGGTGATTTGTATCATTTCGCTTTCCAAATTGCTTATTTCCTTTTATGATGCATTTATAAAGTTGAAAATAAAATAAAAATTTGCAAAATATCAAAAGAAGAAAAATATAGGTTAGATGTTATTATGCTAGGTAGGTAAGACTGCTTCATTCTCTATGTTGAAATGATGAATAGTTGCTCTGTTTTATATCCCTTATGTAATGGTTCATAGTAAAGTACTCTCTCAAGGTTTAAGTTGGAAGGACAAATATTTTCCGGGAACCTGAGAGATGTGAGTAGCAGATTGCATGATCTGAGTCTCAGATGTTGTGAGATATGATATGGTAAAATAGAGTTGCTATGGTCTTGTTCTAAGTTTGACTGGAAATTCGGAGTTTTATATTTCAAAATGGTAAATTTAAAGAGTTCCTCATTTGATATAAATTCCTAATAGAGCCGTATGTTCCTTTACATTACAAAACCTTACATTATGGTTGCTTGTAATTGAATTGAACTTTGTCAAAATTCTAGTGACCTTTGTAAGATGCTTCTCATACTCAATGATCAAGTTCACTTACATCCACATACACACACTTATGCTAAACTTCTACAATGGGAGCTAGTATCCATTTCATCCACAAAATAAATGCTTCACATTATTTATGCCTCTCTTCTTCCAAAAAAATATCATTCAAAATAAAGAGAGGTATGGCTATGCAAAAAGAAGGAAAAAAAAGAAAATCAAGCTCATACAAATTATGAGGCATGACGAAAAAAGTGAGAAGAAAAAAAGCTGGCCATACACTCTCTCAAGTTTCAAAGGAAGAAGAGGTATACAAAAGGAGTCACATTATCACATACATATTTACCAAGATACCACACAGTTGCACAATCTTGATCAAAAGTATGTCTTGCTATCTTCTTTGGTCTAGATTTTTGACTTCGTAATAAATGTGAATACAAGTATGCCTTATTTGATTCTTACCAAGCTCTACATATACTACCTGTAAAATAGGGACAAAAGGCAATATCTTGGTAAGGAATACACATACACATACTTGAGTGAATGAGAGAATCATTTGAGGAACTTGGTTTTATTTGCAAAATCATTTGAAAACCTCCGGAATGAAAGTTACACAATAAATGAGTTAGTGGTACTCTACTAACTGTTTTATCTCTCAACCGCCCAAGACAAGGAGAACCATGATGCCCCACGGGTATTGGGTGTATGGGTAAGCCACCGTGCCAACCTGCTTAACTTGAGAGAAAGTACTTATACTTTGTACCTTGTACATTTGAGATATACAACATTGTAGCAACTCCTGATCAACAACCAAGTTCTTTACTCGGGACGAGCAAAGGTTTAAGCTTGGGCGGTTTTGTTGACGGTCGTTATAGACCAATTTTGACCATCAATATTCCCAACAATAAAAGAGAAATAGCAATGCTTGAATGTATATTTTATTTAGAAATAATCTAGTTCCACTTGTACCTAGAAAACTATTTGCTTGCAGGAGATGACTATATAAAGGAGGAATGACAGAAAATTACATCGAAAGAGCACATATGAATGGATGGGCCCATAAACCCAATTTAACATCTGAAAAAGGGCCCAATCACCATACCATTAGTCTGAGGACACGCAAGAGGGGGCCCAGGAGGAAGTGGAGGATCAACGGACCAGGTCAGGGTTCAGCCGAACCCTTAGTTCGGCCGGACTCACCTTGGTGCCGATGGGGATCTCCCTCCACGTGGATGTCCCAGATGCTTCCCCAATGATGGTTGAAAGGCGACTCTGATATTTGCATCTGTCAAAACCGTCATTGGGAGGCTATAAAACAACTCCTCATCTCCCTTTAAACACACACCAAGAGGAATCAAGAAAAACTCTCCTTAGTAGTTTACTTTGTTCTAGCACTAGTGGAGTTAGAATTAGAATAGTTTTGGAGTTCTTCAAGTCTTCCGGAGAATTCGGATATGTTTCTAGTAGCTTTTTCCTCTCTTGTAAGATTTTATTCAATAATGAAATATTCTTCTTTATATAGTTTTGGTACTTTACTTTACTTGCATAATTATACGAGTACCAACCTTTTGTAATATTTGTTTCATATTAATTATATGGCTAGTTTACGAGAGAGATGCAATGGTATTGGTTTAATGTTCATTAAGTTGATTGCTCTATGTCATCTGCAGTTATACAGAGTACTATTTAGTAATGTAAGCACGGTGCTTGGATTATTAAATATCATTAAATGGTTCTATATGCCACGGAACCGTAGAGGTGGGCCGCTGATGGTGACAGCACAATACGAGTATTCCTCCACGTGTGTATATAGGGCTAAGAACTGTTCCTGGCGAGGGTACTCCTCCGTATCTATAACCGGTTGTATAGCCACGATGGATTGTCATAAGAAACTAAAGAATCAAGGGTGGCTTCTCGATATACTAGGAGGGCATTGTTAGGGGGGTTTTGGCCATATGATTGTACATTAGCAAGTGCATACTAAAAGGGCTATATACTAGATGTACAGAAATAAAAATTTCTTATTTCTTCTCCGCTTAGTCTAGATGATTATTTAGAGAGAGTTAGCTTGATTGGTTCTTCTTTGTGTCAACCTACCTTTATTCAATATCGATTAACCCCTGCATTAGACTTTGATTAACATAAGTCTAATTAGCATTAATAACATAGTACTCTGTTGCCATATCTTCCCTTGGGATTAAATAAATATAATACCTTGGAAATACTTTCAGGTGAAATCCTACAACGGTATATCCGTGCGCTTGCGGATTATATCTGTGAACATAAGAAAATACTGACTAATATTTCTGGCGCCATTGCCTGGGATCTCATTCCTAGTAATGTCGTTAAGAAATATCAACAGTTCCAAACATTTTGTCATGGTGTTAACGCCAAAATTTGGTAAGCCCCGAAGTTGTCATCGGCCTAGAGTCAGACTGGAATTGGCCAATGGAAATTAGCAGTCACTAGTAGTCGGAATCTTCTGTGGATTCAGTTAAGGAAAATTAATTAATTAAAGTAATCTTATCTAGAAGAGGCTGGGTTCAAAAAGGATGCAGCATGACAATTTATCTATATTAATTAGGTAGTGTCAATTAGTTTCCTTTT
Organism: Oryza punctata; assembly: GCA_000573905.2. NCBI lineage: Eukaryota > Viridiplantae > Streptophyta > Magnoliopsida > Poales > Poaceae > Oryza > Oryza punctata. Next base: position 18,256,953 of record CM002493.2, on the reverse strand, counting down.
TATTTTTAGGAAATATTATTTATAGTTTTATCAGGACTTATATCTTTTAATTTTTCTTCAGGAAAAGATGTATCATGTCCAATAAGGACTAGTATCTACCAATGGGTATAAATATGTACACGTGGGGTCTTTCTAAACTATTTCTCAATCTATACAACTACTCTCAAGACATCGGCACCCTCTTTTCCAAGATTTTTTTTATCATCGACGGAACATGACACCTAACACGGGGTTGCATCGGCTTCGATCTCTGGCGGATGGGTAAGCTCTAAGTTCCACCGGCCCTGACAATTATATCAGCTATATTGGTATTGTTCAAGGCTGCATCGCTTCGATCTGTTAGATTGCTTTTGTTCGGTTGGTATATTTTGCTTACCTGATATTTCAATTCTATCTTTAGTTGCATTGTGTTTAGAGACACATCGGTTTAGTTCGTACTATCTCGGTTAGGTCTGATCTTCTGTCTTAATGCTCATATATCTCTATATCTACAATCACAATGCTATTTTAAATAGATTTGATATATCCATCACATTAGATAGATTTATTGACTCATTGAGATCAGAATATTAAATTCAATCTCGCATTACATCGGTTAGGTCAAGCCTACTAGATTGTTATTGAAAATCAAAGTCTTGTTAAGCCGATAGGTTCGTGCTAATGTTTCATCGGAGGGTTAGCCGATCTATCTGATGTGTTAAATTTCTCTTTGATGGTTTTACTGTCTTGGTCAAATTTAATACGTGACCACTTCGATCGGTGTCATATCGGCTTGCTTAAATCTATGAGGCAATTGTCAACCTTATGCTACATCGGTTGGATTCGACCTATAGGGTTGTGGTTGTAAGTTTAATTTATATAAGTTAGTAGACATCAATTATTGTTTCATCAGGGTTTTAGCCGATGAGTTATGTAAATGTTGTATCAGCTTATAAGGATTATATACAGGTTGGTTTTAGCTGATTGTAGCAAAGGTTTTATTGATTACCTAATCATTTGGATTTAATGACATCGGATTCCCAACCGGTGTATCCTTTAATGTTGGATCAACATTTATTCTATCATACCATTATTGGCTGATTGGTTTATTTGTTCATTGCTTCATTATATTATCATCAACCGATTGCCTTTATATTGTTATTCATCCAAGTGTCAGAAGCTACATTGGATATATAGCCAAAACACTATCAACTGGTATTGCTACTTCGGCTTATTGGCCGATTGACTATGTGATCATCAACATATTTATCCATCTAGTAAGTTGCAGGATAGAACTGACTGGCACGCGGGCACGCCCCGATTTTTCTTTTAGGATTAAATGTTATTAAATAATGCATTTCTAGAATTTATATTACAAGTTAAAGCAATTCATCAACTGAATTAAGGAGGGAATTAAAAATTTCCTTTAAAAGACATGGCAGGAAATATTTTTGTAATTCTCTCCATGCTCTAATGTACTCTATGGAATTTCCCGTGAATTTTTGAAGCTCAATGTCTAATTTTAACAATACAATGTTCATTTAACCAATTAAATAAATTGAAAAACAAATAAAAAATCTCCCCTTTACTTTGGGCTACTTCTGGCTGAAAGTTCTCTTCCCTCCCCCTGCAGCCTGATCCCCTTTGCCTCCTGGACCGGCCGCCTTCCTCCCTCCTCCTTCCCTGGCCCAGCTCGTCGCTCGGTCCATGGCAATTAAGGACCGGTTCGTGGGAAACCCCTGGAAGACTTACTGCGTTTACCATAAGCAAGAATGGGCAACTGCTGGACTTGTAGTATAGCTTTCTAATGTACCGAGGCAAGGGTAGGCATGATGAAATTTGGATGGACTGGGGTTTACTGGTCTATGCGGCTGCCAGATTTTCCGCGGCACGAGGGGGGTTGCCTTTCTTGGTTTTAAATGTAGGGGCGAAGCCTAAGATGGGTACGATTGGTTAGGGGGAGTTATGTGAAGGGTCTTGTGTGGAGGACACCTGGACTTTACATTATATTTGCCAATTGAAGCGAACAATTCAAATCAAGTAGCAAGCATAATGTAAAATCCGAAGCCTCGAGAAAAAGTTATAGTGGACATTGCTGAGACTTTAGCATGCCAGTCAATTTTAGCCTGAGATATACCCGTCAAACCACACGAAGGCGGTGACCAGATGTGTTACACAATCAGGAGACTTGACAAAATAGCTAAAGCTCTACGATATCCCAAATATCCTAAACCGTTACTCATGTGAAGCTAGTTCCTAGGATGTGCACTAGCTCCACAATTTCATCTTGAGCAATCATACACATAAGCAAATACAACTTAAGACAACTAAAATGTCAGATTACAACTACTTTAGCTATACATAGGCCGACTGGCCAAATAATCAGAGATTCTCGGAAGCTTGGCTACCCAATCCACAAGCAGCCGACTAGGGGTACACCCCGAAATGACTCAAGTCCTAGAAGAAGCAGTGGAAAACCTGCATCACTCAAATTAGACTAATTACAACTTGCAAAAAATGGAAAATCCAGTATAACAAGAGTCAGTACATTATTAGAAATAATGTACTGGCAATGCCACAACCAAACCTACATACATGAAGGCTATAATCAAAGGAAGGCTTGTATTTAGTTTATATTTTCAGCATAAAACAAGTTTTATTTCACAAGCAAACATTGCAAAAGTATAATAAAATATTTGAAAATGTTTATATCAAGTAAATCATGTTGTTCATCATCAATATAGCATGAATATACCCTTGCTTCCCTGCTTGGCAACAAGTCACCGTTTTCACATCCCAATTTCATAGGCACAATTAGAAAACATAAAACTATACTCATGACACTCGCTATGTCGCTCATGACCATGAGCACGGCTAATCGATTAGTTTTAGACTACAGAGTTTGTACAGCTTGGACCCACATGATGTGAATCAGTCTAGTTTGTCTGGTACCGCTGGTACCACCACACTCTACATATTGAGTGCGGTCTAGAGGTCACAACGAAGTCTTTACATTATTTATTATCTAATCCTTGCATGAGCATGATGAGTGTTATTCCACATTATGTCTAGAATCTCAATATCATTATATTGGGGGGATCTTTACCAATATAACGCCATAGGCAAACCGGTACAGTTGTTTCCTACGTGGCACTCAATGTTGTACGTGAGGTGGAACAGTACAGTTATCCCCTCACGCGGAATAGTACAGTCGTTTCCTACCAAGTCATAAATAACGGTGAGGTGGAACATTACAGTCGTCCCCTCATAATCATCATACACAGAAAAGGCGGATCAGTACAATCGTCCCCTTGCAAATTCATACACATATGGGTAACTCCCATAAATAGCCCTACAGTTCAGTCATAGGTACTATCGCTACTACAACGGCCTCCCAAATGCAAGGATATATAATAAACATTTTAATGAGCTTAGGCCATCCCATACTAGCACATGTGGTTGCATGGTATACAATCACTACTGGAGAAACGATCTTTGGTCCGGTTCACAAAAACCGGAATAGTCCCAGTTCAAATAGGAACCGGGACTAAAGATCATCTCTAATCCCAGTTAAAAAGTATATCGGGTCGCGATAATCTTTAGTCCCGGTTGGTAATACAAACCGGGACTAAAGACCATCTTTAGTCCCGATTCACACCTCCATTGACAGTGTGAGACACATGTCAGGGGGCCAGGGATCTTTAGTCCCGGTGGGTGTCACCAACCGGGACGAAAGATCCTCACCTTACCAACTGGGACTAATGATGATTTAGATCTTTAGTCCAGGACTAAAGTGCTATACCTTTTTATACTTCTTTTTCCTCCTCCAGCCCGAGCCATTGCTGCCAAGAGGAGGAGGAAGAAGGGAGTTGCTGCCGAAATTTTTGTTAAATTTGTTTTTGGTGATAATATACAAATCGGAGAGATCGAAAAGGTTAGCAAATCCATTCTCTAGTAATGTATGCTTAGCATATTACATTTATAGCTTTATTTCTATGAAATATTATCTTCAACAAGGTCTAAGATAATGATGAGAGAGAAAATATGTGTAGGCAAAATTAGGTTGATTTTAAAATTAGAAAATTTGGATACATATGTTATAAAAGAGATGACCGAGGGAAAATATAGAAAACTAAAATAAAAGAATAGAAAACTACGTTAGTTTAATAAAATAGTTAGAAAAAAGTATAATTTGTTAAAGATATGTTTTCGACTTTACAAAACATAAAAAAGAATAATATGTGGGACTATTGTAAAATTTTTGTATGATTACTTGTAAAAAAAGTAGAAAACAAAGGTAATTGAAAAATATGTAATATAGCTAGAAATATTGTTCGTACTATAAAAAATATGTGTAGTACTTTAATAAAAATTTAAAAATAATTGTAAACTTCTCTTCCATCTCGTCGCCATCTTTGTGGCTCTTTTCTAGAAATTAGTTGCACTTTGAATCATGATGTTTTAAATTATTATATGATTATTTAACTAATTTCAACTGTGTGGATTTCGTTAGTAACATTGGACTATTTGATGTATAGATGGATCGGCAATGGATATACACCGCGGACCGATGGTCGAAAGAGTTTATTGAAGGCGTGCATTATTTTTTCAATGTGGCCAATGCTAACAAGTATAAGGGTTTTATGTGTTGTCCATGCATAAAGTGCAGTAACCAAAAGGAGTATTCATCAGCAAGAACTATTCATGCGCACTTGTTTGAGTCTGGATTCATGCCTGGATATAATTGTTGGACCTCGCACAGAGAGTTAGGGGTTACAATGGAAGAATATGAAGGAGAAAACGAGAATATTCCAGACTGGGCTCATCAAAACGGTGGATTTGAAGAAAATCCAGGATGTGAGGCGGACGGAGCTGTTGAAGATAACGATGCTATAGATGATCTTGGTCAGATGTTGCGGGACGTAAAGGACGGCTGCGAAAGTGAGAAGGAGGTCCAAAAATTGGATCGTATGTTAGCGGACCACAAAACTTCATTGTACCCAGGTTGTGAACAGGGGCACACAAAGTTGGGTACGACGCTAGAATTCTTGCAATGGAAGGCCAAAAATGGTGTGAGTGACAAGGCATTTGGTGAGTTATTGAAACAAATCAAGAACATTCTTCCGAAGGGAAACAAATTGCCCGAAACAACGTACGAAGCTAAGAAGGTGGTATGCCCTCTAGGACTAGAAGTACATAAGATACATGCATGTCCGAACGATTGTATCCTCTATCGCGGTGAGGAGTACGAGAACCTAGAAGCATGCCCGGTTTGTAAAGCACTACGATACAAGATTAGACGAGATGTTCCAGGTGAAGTGGACGGACAATCTTCGAAGAAGAGGGTTCTACTAAGGTGATGTGGTAATTCCTTATAATACCAAGGCTCAGGCGTTTGTTCAGGAACAAAGAGCATACTAGCATGATGCACTGGCACGCAGAAGAACGTCAACAAGACGGGATGCTGAGACACCCCGCCGATGGGTTGCAGTGGCGAAACATCGACAGAACATTTCTAGAATTTGGAGAGGATGCCCAAAATGTAAGGTTTGGTTTAAGTACAGATGGCATGAATCCATTTGGAGAGATGAGCAGCGGCCATAGCACATGGCCTGTGATCATGTGTATCTACAACCTCCCCCCTGGCTATGCATGAAGCGAAAGTACATCATGATGCCAATTATCATTCAAGGCCCAAAGCAACCTGATAAGGACATTGATGTGTACCTAAGACCACTGGTTGGTGATCTGCTTCTGTTGTGGAACAAAGAAGGTGTCCTCGTGTGGGATGAGGACAAATAAGAGCATTTTAACCTACGAGCGTTGCTGTTCGTGACCATTAACGATTGGCCCGCACTTAGCAACCTATCCAGACAGTCAAATAAGGGGTACAAGGCTTGCACCCATTGTATGGATGAAACTGAAAGTACGTATCTGAAACACTGCAGGAAGGTTGTGTACATGGGTCATCGTCGATTCCTTGTTGCAACCCATCCTGTACGGCAGAAAGGCAAGCATTTCGAACAGAAGGCAGACCACCATACTAAGCCTAGACATCATAACGGAAAAGCCGTGTTTGCTATGGTGAAATATCTGAAAGTAGTATATGGAAAGGGACCTGGCAGCCAACCTGTAGAGAGCGAGATGGTCACGCGGCGATGTGGAAGAAGTCTATTCTATTTAGAAGTCTTAGATGTCCGACACGCAATCGACGTGATGCACCTCAGTAAGAACCTTTGTGTCAACCTATTGGGCTTCCTAGGTGTATATGGGAAGTCGAAAGATACACTTGAAGCACGTAACGATCTCAAGCATAAAGGATAAAAAGCCATTATTTGGGTCCTGCAAGCTACACCCTGAGCAAGGAAGAGAAGGAAAGTATGTTTGAATGCCTGGAGAGCATCAAGGTACCGTCTGGATGCTGCTCGAATATAAAGAGAATAATAAGCATGAAGGAGAAGAAGTTCACAAACCTAAAGTCTCATGACTGTCACGTGTTGATGACACAACTGCTTCCTATTATAATTCGTGGTATCCTTCCTGATAATGTCCGGGGAACAATAACAAATCTATGTTCCTTCATGAACACAATTTCGCAAAAGATCATCGATCCGGACAGTTTAACAGCTGTTGATGCAAAAAACACACACTGGCCTGAGAGGTTTGCTTTACTCTAGTGCAGGTCTAAAATTAGGGTTTCAGATTCAAGGGCGTGCCAGTTGATTTGATCCTGCAATCAACAAGAAAAACATGTAAAGAATATCAGTAAACGATAGATAATCGGCCATAGGGCCGATTTCATATCGTATGTGACCTAGCCGATGCAATAAAGCATGAATCGGCTGTAAGGTATAGTCAATGATGGTTATGCAGATTGATGTCATAGCCGATATCTAGGTTTAAGCATGTATCGGCTATAGCTCCGATACGACCTTATGCTAGGATATTCTCTAGTAATAAATATATTAAACTATAACCAATTAGATTGATATCAAGCTTAATATATTTATATTAGATTAGATCCTGATATGAGGGGTAGATATAGAATATTAAACAGAGCTTAACACAATGTAAAACATCTATATCAGGTAAAATCGGCTAAAACCCCGATACTATCCTTATTAACAACCATAAGGCAGGTTAGATATCATGATTCTAAATATGACTTAATAGGTTGGACTGAACCAATGCAGCATTAAGTATAAATAGAAGCATGAGATCTAAAGAATTAGGCCGATGGTTGCCTTTTTGGGATGGTGGATATATTATACAACCTAGATTAACAAAGTAATCTAGCTGATATCGATGAAACCCTAGAAAGATCTAGCCGATACAAGTAGATTGCATTGTCGATCTAAGTTATATAACATATATGATAACTCGGAGAATCACAACAAAGAACTAGAGTATCATAGAGATGTAAGCACTAGTCCTGATGATATGATTCGCCATGATAAGATATACCTTTTTGTCGAAGATCAAATTGATGCAGCACGACTCGAAAGCACAAACTTGTCGAAAAGTAGAAACAAAGGTTTGGCGATGCGCCGAGATTGATTGAACGTGTGTTGTTATTTACAAGACCTCGGGATTATATTTATACCCGAAATTACAAACATTGTCCACCACGGACACGACTCATATTATCCTAATACAAATCCAACTAATCAATAAGTCCCTTAGGCGGACTCTTACCAAGAATATCTATAAGGAAATTACATAAAATATCCTAATTAATAGATACAATTGCCTCCCTAGGACTTTATCCGTGCATGGCAATCCATATGAAACACGTTAACATAACCTGATGACGTACACCAAGTCATATTACCGACATCGGCTCCATCGGCTAACCTTGTCCAACTCTGACTCCGCCGATCAGTCCACAGCCGATTCAGACTCCAGCCGATGCGCACTCTGTTTCCGATATCCTTGCATATTTTCAAATCCGCTTCGGACTATGTTGTGTTTCCGATCCTTGTAGATAGATTTGCTTACCAAATTTCATCGTCAACACATGCCCCCCAATTCCGAAGTATTTATAATGCAACGGAATTATCTCTTCTCAACCGCAAAACTCTAGGGTTACCCCCGTGACCGTTACGCACCTAATTCTTTAAATACCAACGACTCCTCCGGATATTTCACGGCGTTAACTCCACTTTCACCGCTTAAATCACCAACTTTTCCCGTGAACTCCGGCGAACTCCTTCTCTCTCCACTCCGGCGACCTCACCAGCGACCACCTCTTTCAGCGACAACAACATCTCTTTGATCCAATGGCAACGACCGCAAGCATCCCCCAGGTACTCCATTCCTCTCAATCCCATTTATACTAGCCATCATCTTTTCAATCCAATCTTTGATTTCAAATCATCTCTTACCTTAATTCTCCTTTCCCCTTCCACCTTTTTCAGCTCCTGAGGAATTTGATCGCAATCCCCATCGAAAAAGAACCAGGCCACTATTTCCTCGGGCCGATAGGCGATGAAGACCCTACTGCGTTCATCAACTCCGAGACCAACCGCATCCCCTTCAAGGAATCCAAACCTAGCTCCACACATTGGCCCAACATCTTCAGATCTTGGCGGCCGTAGATGGATGGAAAGCCTGGTGCAAGAGGATGTCGGCCAGCAAGCAATCTCACTGGGATGAGATAGGTATTTCTCAATGCCTTCCACTCTCTCTAGCCGATACAAAGAAAGATGAACCCATGTTATCGGCTGCTTCCTATTTTTGGTCCGATACTTTAAATGCCTTCCTGTTCAGCCATGGTCCTATGACCCCCACATTGCTAGATATCCAGATGTTGACAGGTCTAGATACTTCCTCATCAGCCAACCCCTTTAGCTTTAAAGTCAAGTGTGACCACAAATTCCAAACCAAAAACATTGGAGGATGGTCTGGCTTTATAACCGAAAACATGGGCACAGGATCTGTCTCACCCAGAGAACACACAGCTTTTCTTATGATGTGGTTAGACAAATTCTTTTTCTGTGGCTCAACATGCGGTCCAACAGCCAACTGGCAACACTTGGCAGAAGCCTTAGTGTCCAAACAATCCATCCCCTTGGGCAAATATCATTTAGGGGCAGTATACCAGACCTTGAGCCATACATCGACTAAACTCCTCATGGACACTTCCACCAACTACGGAGGCCCCTGGTGGTTCGTACAAATTTGGCTCAATATGTATACCATCAAGATTGTAGATAGAACCCCCCTAGATGACCTATCCTTCCCATCTCTAACCGATGATGATTCAACACGCCGATGCCTATCCTTTGGAGAAGCAACACCATCTTATCCTGGCATGGGTGCATCGGCTGATCAATTCTGTGAGTGGTTCAAAAGGTTTTATAATGGATTCCCTCATGAGTCTCGAGTTTGGTTCCCTTATGAGGACTACAGCAGCTATGAATTACCAACCAACCTCAGACTCGATGAACTGAATAATGAAGATTTCCCTGGCTACAGAGATACCTTTGTATCGGCCATTACTCCTTGCATACTGCCAACTGGTGTATCCCAAGGCCGATACATACAGTCCTCATATGAGTTCTATCATCCAATGATTGCTGCCAGGCAACTTGGCATGGGACAATTACCCATTGGTCTTTATTTCTCAGACAAAATCCAAACAAGGGGCATTGTTCCATCGGCTCTGGTAATGGACAGACTCTTAAGCCTTGAAATTCCCCCTCTAGGATCCATCAACCGGATATCCTTGATTATACAAAGAAGTCAACTTTTTGACAGATGGTGGGGTGAATGGAAAACACATCTGTTCTTGTCCATGCCAGCCAGTTTCTATCTGACAACTATGGATCCAGCTAGTAGCCCACAGGTAAATCCTTATACCCCTTGTTACATTCCTCATTATTATCTCTCTATCTTTTAAATATTCTGTTTTGCATTTTTCAGAGTCTTGGCACCCCTCCTCCAACCAAAAGCAATAGTGGTAAAGACATTAGCTATGCTGCTGTCAAGATGTCATCTAGCAAGGATCTTATCCCTTCTTCAATCGGCTTCAATGCCCCAGCCATCAAAGATCTTCTTCAAGGTTAAACTAGGCAACCGATTACCACAGCTGTCAAGAGAAAAAGAACCAAGAAATCTGCCATCAAGCCGTTTGTAGCAAAGAAAAAGTTGCCTTCTAAGAAACAAAAATCTTCAGCCGACGAGACCCCACTTGATCCTTCGGTAGAAGAATTCCTGGATGAAGCAATTATCGAGGAAGAAATAGATGAAGCTGCTGCTGAAATTAGTGAATCCGGCCATATCTCCAGTCCCACCTCTCGAGCCGATTCACCTCAAGTTAATCCATCAAGTCCAGCCAAATCTCCAACTCCCATACGTCGTCCTCGAAAAACTCAGGTACATAAACTTTCTTCAATTTTATTTGTCTCAGCTTTTATCCATTGTCTATAATACTTGTAAAATTTCCAGCCTACTCGAGCAGCATCACCTCCTCATCAAGCATCAAGTGAACACACAGCATCGGCCGCAGGAAGTCATCATTTAGAGGACACAGCTGCAATAACTCCTACTCCTCCAATCCCTGTAAGACTACTTATCAACTACAACTTATATCGGCCAACCTTATGAATCTTACTCACACCTCTTTTCCTTTAGGCTTTAGCCGACATGTTCTCCTTTGACATAAGGCAATTCATGGATGATGAAGAAGAAGAGACAGCAAGCAAGCAAAGTCCCCAGTAGCCGATGAACTAAAAACAAGACTAGCCGATATTGCAGACCGACTAAATGCATCGTTGGACAGTCTAGTTGCAGATTGTGGCTCAATCAGATCCAGGTTTCAAGAAATCCAGACCAACTCCCAGAAGATCTGATCGACTCTATCTCTCCTGCTGTCTTTTTAGAGCAATACAAATTCAAACTTGAAAGAGCAAAGCAAAGGATGTCTGATCGGCTGGAACACAAAGCCCTTGAAGCAACCATCCAAGACAGCCGACAGCGAGTAAATGAAGAGAAAACGAAGCTAGATGAACTGACGGCTGGCCCCAATTCAACTCGGCAAGAATTAAACAGACTCAAGCTAGAAGAATCTGATCTCTTAACCCAACTTCGTCAATGCCGAGTGAAAATTGCTGAACCAGAGAAAAGAATAGCCGATCTTCCTCAAGCCATTGAAGAACAAAAATCCAAGCTGAAGTCCTCCATCAAACATCTGTCTTCTCTCAACAAATCCCTCAAGCCTGTACCAGGAACCGATGCCGCAGACGCCAAAATGATTGATGAAGTCGAGCAAATTCGCCTGCGTGCGATTACAACAATCCAAAACTTTCTGGGTTGATGTAATATTTTAACAATCATCTGAAACATTATTTTGCTGCAATATATATATCGGTCATCGAGCTGATTTATACTTAGCCAAATACTATCAGTCGTCGAGCCGATTGTATAAAATTTTGCCAAAAAATTTCCAACTTTAAATTGTCTCCTCCATGCCCCCCAAGTTTGTAGTAGGGAACACAATGCTGCAAACTTATATGTCTAAGGGCGATAAAAATATCGACCATCTAAAGGCGATGTAAACACATCGGCTATCAACCATCAACCGGCAAACCATAGCCGATCATGAACCAATCCAAACACTTGGGTAATATTTCTTTAAGTATTTTCCATTAAGTGCTCTTCCAAATACTTCTTCATCAAGCCCTTTTAACATGTATGCCCCTTTAGAAACACATTTGTGAACTTGAAACAGACCTTCCCAATTTGGTGACCACTTGCCGAATTTATTGTCTCTGGCCCCTATCGGCAGCACTAATTTCCAAACCAGCTCTCCTTCCTCAAAAGATTTGGGTAGCACCTTCTTGTTATAATGCCTGGCAACTCTCTCCTTATCGCGTCGAACTTTCCCAAGAGCTCGCAATCTTACTTGAACCAAATCCTCTGATTCATCAACCATCAAATTGTGATAATCATCGGCTATTAATTTGCAAAGAAATCCTCCGAGAGCCGATGTTGGTTTCCCACGGTAATATAGCTTCATGCCCATAAACCAGTTGATAATGAGGTACCTGAATTGCACCATGGCAAGTCATCCGATAGGACCAAAATGACTCAGTCAGAATAGTATGCCACTTCTTGGGGTATTCGGCTATCTTTCTTTTGACCAACTTAATCAAACTCTTATTAGACGCTTCAGCTTGTCCATTGGCTTGTGCATAATACGGTGATGAATTCAACAACTTAATTCCCATGCTATCAGCAAACTGAACAAACTCATCTGATACAAATATAGAACCCTGATCAGTTGTAATTGTTTGTGGCAAACCAAATCTGTATATAATATGCTCTTTAACAAAATTGATCGCATCCTGACTGTCAACCTTCTTCAAAGGAATGGCCTCAACCCACTTAGTGAAATAATCAGTTGCAACCAATATGAACTTATGTCCTTTGCTTGATGGTGGATTGATCTGGCCGATCATATCAATACCCCAACCTCTGAATGGCCACGGCTTGACAATAGGGTTCATAGCCGATGCTGGCGCTCTCTGAATTGCTCCAAACTTCTGACAATCTTGACAACCCTTGTAATATCTGAAACAATCTTCCAGCATGGTCGTCCAAAAATATCCAACTCTGCGAAGTAACCACTTCATTTTATGAGCTGATTGATGTGTCCCACAAATACCTTCATGAACCTCACACATAACAACTTTAGCTTCTTCCATACTCAAACACTTCAATAGAACTCCATCAATCGTCCGATAATATAATGAATCATCCAACAAAACATACTTAAGAGCTTTATACCTTAATCTCCTTGAGACTGGTCTGGAAGGATTCTTTAGATACTCAAAAACATCAAACCTCCAATCATCGGCCGGAATACAGGCCACTTCTACTTCAATCCCTTGTAACAACGGCCTATATCCTGATGCGCCTTGAGCTAAGTCATTGGCTTCAACGTTTTGCTCCCTAGGAATATGCTTCAAAGTAACCATCTTGAATGTCTTCATCAGCTCCTGGCATTTCTCATTATAGATTATTAAGGTATCATTCTTGCATTCATATTCCCCAGATAATTGACTTATCACCAACAATGAGTCACCCATGATTTCAACAACATCGGCTTCAACTTCTTTTACTAACTGCAAGCCTTTGAGAACAGTTTCATATTCCGCTTGATTATTTGTTGAGTATGGTTTAATAGTAAAAGCAAACTGAAAACTTGCCCCCCTAGGTGATATTATCACCAAGCCGATACCACAACCATGAGTACAAACTGATCCATCAAAGAATAAAGTCCATGGCATGATGTCGATATTATCAACACTGGTATCCCTGTGTTCAACTATGAAATCGGCTATTGCCTGCCCTTTAACTGCCTTAGCTGATTCATATCTGAGATCAAATTCTGACAAATCAAAGATCCACTTCCCAATTCGTCCCTTTAACACTGGAGCCGATAGCATGTATCTTACTACATCGGCCTTGCAAACTATAATGCATTCATTGGATAATAGGTAATGCCTCAACTTTGTGCAAGAAAAATATAAGCATAAGCATAACTTCTCCACAGGTGAATACCTTGTTTCTGCATCCAACAGGCATCTACTGAGATAGAATATAACTCTTTCTTTTCCTTCAACCTCTTGAATCAAGACTGAGCCGATAGAATTTTGATCGACTGATAGATAAAGTTTAAATGGAATCCCTTTCTGTGGTGGTATAAGTACTGGAGGGGTACTCAGATATTCCTTGATATTATCCAGAGCCTGCTGCTGCTTCTCTCCCAGACAAATTCTTGATCGGCTTTCAACCTTAGCAAAGGAGTAAATGGTTCTATTCGGCCAGACAAATTTGATATAAAACGCCGAACAAAATTAATCTTGCCAATCAAGGATTGTAGCTTGGTTTTATCTTCCGGGGGTTTGATATCTTTAATTGCTTCAATGCTCCTCTGAGGAATTTCAATCCCCCTCTCATGAACCAGAAATCCCAGAAACTGACCAGCCGATACTCCAGCACACTTGGTAGGATTCATTTTCAACCCATACTTCCTTGCTCGTTCTAAAACCTGTTTCAAATTGGCTATGTGATCATCAACTTCCTTGGATTTAACCACCACATCATCTATATATATCTCCACCAATGCGCCGATGAGATCGTGAAAAATATAATTCATGGCTCTCTGATATGTAGCACCAGCACTCCTCAAGCCGAAAGTCATAACTACCCACTCATACAAGCCGATAGCACCAGGACACCTAAAAGCAGTCTTGTGAATATCCTCCTTGGCCATAAAAATCTGATTATAACCAGCATTGCCATCCATGAAGCTGATAATCTTATGTCCAGATGCTGCATCTACAAGTTGATCGGCTATAGGCATTGGGTATTCATCTTTCGGTGTAGCTTTGTACAGATCTCTGAAATCAATATAAACCCTGAGCTTGCCGTTTTTCTTGATAACCGGTACTATATTGGAAATCCACTCAGCATATCGGCGTGGTCTGATGAAGCCAGCATCATAGAGTCTTGTAATTTCGACCTTAATAGCATCATACATCGCAACTTTACAGCGTCTTGGGGGTTGCTTGTATGGTCGATAGCCTGGTTTGATAGGGAGCCGATTTTCAACTATCGATCGGCTAAGTCCTGGCATCTCATCGTACTCCCAGGCAAAACAATCTCTATACTCCTTTAGGAGTGCAATTATTTTACATTTAAATTCTTTTGGTAAACCTTTACTAATATATGTCGGCCTAGGCCTATCACCTGGTCCAATGTTAATTTCCTCCAGCTCATCGGCCGACATAAAACCTTGTCCAAGCTTGTCGTTGAGATCATCAATAGCGTCTTCTGTGTATAGGTTGGAACCCTCCACGGCGCCCTCAAAACAAGAATTGGGGCTCTCTATCTCCTGTTGTCTGTATGACATCATCAGAAATCTTTAAGTAATCTCCTTGCCAAACTTTGCCAGATAAACAATCAATTCCTTCCATCTCCCAAATAGACAAATCGGCACAAGCTACATTGACTGACCTGTCGGCTGGCACGATTTTGATTTGGTCTCCTTGCCATTGAATCAAACTTTGGTGCATTGTTGAAGGGATGCAACAGTTGGCATGGATCCAATCTCTTCCCAACAATAGACTGTAGGAACCCTTCCCGTCAATAACAAAGAACGTGGTTGGAATTGTTTTACTGCCGATGGTTAGCTCCACATTCAAAACTCCCTTGGTCTCAGATGGGTTCCCGCCGAAATCCTTCAGAACCATGTTGGTTTGGATCAATTCCTCTGAGTTCTTCCCAAGCTTTCTGAATGTTGTATAAGGCATTAAATTAACAGCTGCCCCTCCATCGACTAGCATCTTTGACATCAGCTTACCATTGACAAATCCCTTAACATAGAGTGGCTTGAGGTGCCGATGATTTGTTCCTTCGGGCTTCTCAAAAACAGCTTGCTGTGGAGATATCATCAATTGAGCCGACGGCATATCCTCTTCCTGCTCAACAACTTGCTCTGCTGCATACTCGGCTGGCAACATAAAAACCATATTTATCTCAGATGACATCACTTCCTTGCCCTTGTTGCGATCAGCTCTGACTTCATCGGCTAGCACCACCTTGCTCTTCACGCACCATACTTTCTTCGTTTTCTGCCGCAGCCGATGCTCAATTGCACCCTCAACCTCCTGGAATTGCTCTCTGTTCCTCATCCTTTGAACTCTTCTCTTTTGATTCTTGGTGAATATCCCAGAAGGACACCATTGGGGATGCATTGGCTTGGATTCTCTACGTGAGTCATCTTCATCATCGTCTTGGTGCATCGGCCCAAGTCTTTCATGTACTGACAGCCTTGATTGTCTTGGCCGATGTGTAATTGCATGTCGTCGGCTTGGTTCTTGGATGAATTGGACATCAGGATCACTGCAGCCAGGACAATTTTCGATAGATGGTAGCCTCATACCTTCGTTCGAGCAGAACCTGAAAAATTCACAACTCCAATGGGGATCAAAATATCTCTCTTCTTCATTGGGATATGACTCCTCCTGTTGGCGCCTGTTTTGATACTTGCCGATCATACCAGCCGATCTGATACTCCTAGTATAGTTTTTATTTCCATCGGCTGTATTCCTGTTGTATCCAGGATGCACCATGTTAATCGGAAAAGGGTGTCCATCGATCTTCATCGGCCTCTTTACCATGTTGGATCCATCAATCTTAATTTTTCCTTGTTCGATAGCCGACTGGATCTGTTGTCTGAAAATTTTGCAATCATTAGTGTGATGAGACCCTGTGTTGTGCCATTTGCAGTACTTCCTTTTCTTCAACTCTTCAGCCGATGGGATGACATGTCCTGCCAGCAGTTGAATCTGTTTTTCTTGAAGAAGGAGATCAAAGATCCTATCGGCCTTGGTAATGTCAAAGTCAAATCTTTCCTCTGTAGCCGAATGCTTAGCCCATTGACAGACCACCGTCTTCTTGTTCCTAGCCCATTCGGCTGCATTGATATATGGGTCTTCATCTTCAGAGTCAGAATCATAATTGTAGACATTGTTTACATTATTAACTTTTTTGATGAATTTCCTAGCCTCTTGAAATCTTGTTTCATGAGCCGATACCTTCTGAGCTAAGTGTGCCAAACTATCAAAGTCCTGAGCCGAGAACCTCTCTCTGATCGGCACCAGCAAACCTTGAAAGGCTAAATCGGCTAGTTGAGAATCTGATAAAGATAGGCTGTAACATCTATTTCTCACGTCTCTGAATCGTTGAATATAATCTGGAACCGATTCGTCTGATTTCTGTCTAATCGCTGTGAGGTCCGATAGCGTCATCTCTTGAACTCCACTGAAAAAGTACTTATGGAATTGTTTCTCCAAATCGGCCCAGCTCCTGATTGAATTATATGGCAATGATGAAAACCAAGTGAATGTTGATCCAGATAACGAGAGTGGGAATAAGCGAACTCTGAGAGCTTCTGTAGCCGATGCCTCACCACATTGAGCTAGAAATCGGCTAATGTGCTCGTAGGTTGATATATTGTCTTGTCCTGAGAACTTAGAGAAGTCTGGCACCTTGTATCGGTTTGGCAACGGAACCCAATCAAAGTATTCTGGATATGGATGCCGATACATGTTGCCATTATCTTTTGGTTTAAGTCCAAATTGCTCCCTCATGACGTCAGCGATCATATCGGCCCAGGGTTGATGAGGTGTTGCTCCACCATACTGCTGTTGTACTGGATCCATCTGGCCGTATTGGATCGGCTGAGGTCGTGGTGAGTGAGGCTGATAAAGATTATTGAAGCCAGCCGATATGCCTTGTGGTGGCACATAAGGAAGTTTTTCTGTACTGTATTGCTGGCTTATCGGCTGAGTAATTCCAATCGGCTGCTGTGGAACTGAAGGGATTTGGTAAGATGTGTCAACAGCTGGCGGTTTTGGATGAAGAATACTCATCAATTGTTCTGGTGTTAATTGAGTTGACGCTTGCCCCCCAGTGATCGGCTGTGATCTGGTTAGAATTGATGGAATATTTGAACTTGAGAAGGGAGCCGATGGAGCCTGGGTTTGAAGCATTTGTTGATTTCCTTGATTTCCGCCGATCTCTGTCTTCACGATTCTATATGCAGGGAACGTGCCGTCTGGTAGATAAATAGGTCCTTTAGCTTTTTCCTTGGCTATCGTTCCATCGACTACCGACTTGATCATGTTTGTCAAAGTATTGACAAGTACTCCGGACTGGTTGACTAGCGCATGATGTACAGCTGAATCGATGCGATCTTGTAATGTGTGCAATTCTTTGTTGCTTGATTCGGTTTTTACTTGTTTATCCTTCTCTTGCCCGGATCCAGAAGTACTTGGGTCTTGCTTCACGATCGTCGGTACTTGGATTTTGGTCCTTTGGATGACCGTGCCTTGCCGGGTGACTGTGAACGAGTGCAAATATTGATTTTGGAGTTGGTTCAGCATTTGTTGCAATTCTTCTTTCTGTTCGTCAGTCAGCTGTTCGGGCGTAACCGCGACGATGTTGTCCTCCGCAACTTCAGTGATGTTTGGAGACATGATGACATGAGTCCCACTGGGCGTGCCAAAAGCGTGTTGATGCAAAAAACACACACTGGCCTGAGAGGTTTGCTTTACTCTAGTGCAGGTCCAAAATTAGGGTTTCAGATTCAAGGGCGTGCCAGTTGATTTGATCCTGCAATTAACAAGAAAAACATGCAAAGAATATCAATAAACGATAGATAATCGGTCATAGGGCCGATTTCATATCGTATGTGACCTAGCCGATGCAATAAAGCATGAATCGGCTGTAAGGTATAGTAAATGATAGAACTAACCCTAAAACTAGTATATCGGCTGAAAAGATCAACGTTACATAATCAATAAATCAATATTACTTTAGAAATAAGCAATTGGGATAGATCGGACTGAATCGAGACAGTATAAATTGCCCAAGTCTAAAGGTAACATGGAATAATGGTTATGCAGATTGATGTCATAGCCGATATCTAGGTTTAAGCATGTATCGGCTATAGCTCCGATACGACCTTATGCTAGGATATTCTCTAGTAATAAATATATTAAACTATAACCAATTAGATTGATATCAAGCTTAATATATTTATATTAGATTAGATCCTGATATGAGGGGTAGATATAGAATATTAAACAGAGCTTAACACAATGTAAAACATCTATATCAGGTAAAATCGGCTAAAACCCCGATACTACCCTTATTAACAACCATAAGGCAGGTTAGATATCATGATTCTAAATACGACTTAATAGGTTGGACTGAACCAATGCAGCATTAAGTATAAATAGAAGCATGAGATCTAAAGAATTAGGCCGATGGTTGCCTTTTTGGGATGGTGGATATATTATATAACCTAGATTAACAAAGTAATCTAGCCGATATCGATGAAACCCTAGAAAGGATCTAGCCGATACAAGTAGATTGCATTGTCGATCTAAGTTATATAACATATATGATAACTCGGAGAATCACAACAAAGAACTAGAGTATCATAGAGATGTAAGCACTAGTCCTGAAGATATGATTTGCCATGACAAGATATACCTTTTTGTCGAAGATCAAATTGATGCAGCACGACTCGAAAGCACAAACTTGTCGAAAAGTAGAAACAAAGGTTTGGCGATGCGCCGAGATTGATTGAACGTGTGTTGTTATTTACAAGACCTCGGGATTATATTTATACCCGAAATTACAAACATTGTCCACCGCGGACACGACTCATATTATCCTAATACAAATCCAACTAATCAACAAGTCCCTTAGGCGGACTCTTACCGAGAATATATATAAGGAAATTACATAAAATATCCTAATTAATAGATACAATTGCCTCCCTAGGACTTTATCCGTGCATGGCAATCCATATGAAACACGTTAACATAACCTGATGACGTACACCAAGTCATATTACCGACATCGGCTCCATCGGCTAACCTTGTCCAACTCTGACTCCGCCGATCAGTCCACAGCCGATTCAGACTCCAGCCGATGCGCACTCTGTTTCCGATATCCTTGCATATTTTCAAATCCGCTTCGGACTATGTTGTGTTTCCGATCCTTGTAGATAGATTTGCTTACCAAATTTCATCGTCAACAACAGCCTTTCAAGATGACGTGGTCCAATGTCTTGTCAGATTTGAGATGATCTTTCCACCGTCATTCTTCAATATAATGACGCATCTTCCATGTCACCTTGTGAAAGAGATCGGTATTCTCGGTCCTGTGTATCTACACAACATGTTCCCATTCAAGAGGTACATGGGTGTTCGAAAGAAATACGTTCGTAACCGTTCCCGTCCGGAAGCAAGCATCACCAAGGGTTATGGTACAGAGGAGGTCATTGAGTTCTGCGTAGAATTTATCGGTGTACCCGAATCAAGCCATGAGGGGAGAATACGGGGAAAGGGGACTCTTGGAAGGAAAGTGATGTAGACTAGGGTTCCCAATCTTCCGAAAGGTTCTGATAATCAACGATTTTGGTGGAGGCGCAACACAAATCGATCCGGCTTCTTGAACGAGCACGTTCCTGAACCCCGCAATCGCAGCACCACGTCTCCTCTGGTTATCAACCGTGCCGAAACCCGGTTGACCTCGCCAAGAAGGCTAATCCCTGCTTGCAAATTGAAGAACACAAACAAGAACAAAGAAGATTGCAACCAAAATTGCAGATGAATGATTAAGCTCACAAATTGGGGTCTTACAAACCGATCTAGCGGCGAAACTGTTCTTGACAGATTAATCTAAGCAAAACCAAAAAACTAAAGATAACGATGGCTACTGATATATGGAGTTTAGGGTCGTGCAAACACCCCTTGACGCAACCCTAATGGGCTCCAACACGATACACGGCCCAAAGCCCCAAATACGGCGTCGCAGCACCGGAACAGATTCTGAAGGTCAACTTGTTCGGTCAATTCCTGATGACTCGTAATGGATTTGGACATGGGACTAGAACCATTGGAAAGATTATCTTCTTAGCTTTCCATCCATAAAAAGAACACCCCAATCCAAGCACGTATGCAACCTGGGCGCCCGTTTTAGTGCAGACTGGTACTGGACTCCGAAACAGACTCGAAGTCGACTTGGTTTAAGCCTCCACCTTGATTTGAACGTCCTCGCTGACCTTCCACGACTCTAAGACCTTCTCTAAGTATTTCCTTGTCCTCTCCATTGTTCCTAATCATAATATAATCATTAGGTAGCAATCTATTCTCAAAATCATATAAAGAAGAACTTAGGAACGAACTCACCTCTAAATTCAATTGTCGTGCGCGAGCTCTTGTGATTGGACCTTGAATGACCAATGGAGGCTTGTTGTGTATATCCGACGGAATGATGTCCGCATCATCCTCCCCCTCTTGAATTGAAGTCGTCCTCGACTCAAGCTCATCTTCCTCTTCCAAGTATGGCTTCAAATCTGAAATGTTAAATGTAGGACTAACCCCAAACTCGGAAGGCAACTCAAGTTTATATGCATTATCATTAATCTTCTCAACAATTTTAAAAGGACCATCAGCTCTAGGCATCAATTTAGACTTTCACAATTCTGGAAATCTATCCTTTCGCAAGTGCAACCAAACTAAATCACCCGGTTCAAACTTCACTTCTTGCCTACCTTTGCTACCAGCAATTCTATACTTTTCATTCATCTTTTCAATGTTGTGCTTAGCTGTTTCATGCATTTTCAAAATAAAATCAGCACGTGCGTTAGCATCACTGTGAACCCTCTCACTAGTAGGTACAGGCAAAATATCAATAGGAGCACGGGGGTTGAAACCATACACTACCTGAAAAGGACTTACCTTGGTAGTAAAATGTGTTGCCCGATTATATGCAAATTCCACATGTGGCAAACATTCCTCCCACATCTTCAATTTTTTCTTCAAAATAGCCCTCAACATTGTACCCAAAGTGCGGTTAACTACCTCCGTTTGTCCATCTGTTTATGGGTGACATGTAGTAGCAAACAATAACTTTGTACCCAACTTGTTCCATAGCGCGCGCCAAAAATGACTAAGGAATTTTGCATCACGATCTAAAACAATACTAGAAGGCATACCATGCAAACGAACAATCTCATGGAAAAAGAGGTCAGCAATATGAATAGCATCATCACTTTTATGACATGGTATGAAGTGTGCCATCTTAGAAAATCGATCGACCACAACAAAAATACTATCCCTCCCCCTCTTAGTCCTAGGCAATCCCAAAACAAAATCCATAGAAATATCTGCCCAAGGAGTAGAAGGAACAGGAAGAGGCATATACAAACCATGTGGATTCAAACGAGACTTAGCTTTTTGACAAGTGGTGCAGCGTGCCACAAACCTCTCAACATCTCTCCTCATCTTTGGTCAAAAGAAATGTGAAGCCAAAACATCCTCCGTCTTCTTAGCTCCAAAATGTCCCATCAATCCTCCTCCATGCGCTTCCTGTATCAACAAAAGACAAACGGACCCAACTGGAACGCATAGACGGTTAGCTCGAAACACAAATCCATCATTGATCACAAATTTATTCCAAGTGCGTCCCTCTTTACAATTCAACATCACGTCTTTAAATTCAGGATCAAGCGCATATTGTTCTTTAATTGATTCAAGACTTAAAATCTGACAATCAAGTTGGGACAACAAAGTATAACATCTGGACAAAGCATCAGCAATCACATTATCTTTTCCTTTCTTGTGCTTGATGACATAAGGAAAAGATTCAATAAACTCAACCCATTTAGCATGTCGACGATTCAAATTATTTTGAGAGCGAAGATACTTAAGCGATTCATGATCAGAATGAATAACAAATTCTTTAGGCCACAAATAATGACGCCACGTCTCTAAAGAACGTACAAGAGCATACAATTCCTTATCATACGTGGAATAATTCAAAATAGGGCCATGCAACTTCTCGCTAAAGTATGCAACAGGTTTATCATCTTGCATCAAAACACCTCCTCAAAGGATGAACCCTAACAAACAGGGTGAAGATGGTGGTGGCTAGGGTTATAAAGTAAACACACACGACTAGCCTAAAACACGAACTAAACCAGCAACAAGAACTTAAACTAGGACTCAAACTCAACACTACGGACTCTGAAAAGGATCATGCAAAGGCTAAACACGGTCTAGGTTAAGGAGAGACTATAGACTATAATTTCTTTTTATGGATTTTCTATAGACTCTAGGATAACGGCGAAATCAAAAACTAAACTAGGGTAAAGAAACTGGGCGAACCGACGGTGAACCTAGAGCTCTGATACCACTTGATGTAGACTAGGGTTCCCAATCTTCCGAAAGGTTCTGATAATCAACGATTTTGGTGGAGGCGCAACACAAATCGATCCGGTTTCTTGAACGAGCACATTCCTGAACCCCGCAATCGCAGCACCACATCTCCTCTGGTTATCAACCGTGCCGAAACCCGGTTGACCTCGCAAAGAAGGCTAATCCCTGCTTGCAAATCGAAGAACACAAACAAGAACAAAGAAGATTGCAACCAAAATTGCAGATGAATGATTAAGCTCACAAATTGGGGTCTTACAAACCGATCTAGCGGCGAAACTGTTCTTGACAGATTAATCTAAGCAAAACCCAAAAACTAAAGATAACAACCCTAATGGGCTCCGGCGTTGCAGCGCCGGAACAGATTCTGAAGGTCAACTTGTTCGGTCAATTCCCGATGACTCGTAATGAATTTGGACATGGGACCAGAACCATTGGAAAGATTATCTTCTTAGCTTTCCATCCATATAAAGAACGCCCCAATCCAAGCAAGTATGCAACCTGGGCGCCCATTTTAGTGCAGACTGGTACTGGACTCCGAAACAGACTCGAAGTCGACTTGGTTTAAGCCTCCACCTTGATTTGAACATCCTCGCTGACCTTCCACGACTCTAAGTCCTTCTCTAAGTATTTCCTTGTCCTCTCCATTGTTCCTAATCATAATATAATCATTAGGTAGCAATCTATTCTCAAAATCATATAAAGAAGAACTTAGGAACGAACTCACCTCTAAATTCAATTATCGTGCACGAGCTCTTGTGATTGGACCTTGAATGACCAATGGAGGCTTGTTGTGTATATCCAGCGGAATGATGTCCCATCAGAAAGCAATAATGGCTGTGGACAACGATTTATTCCGTAAAACACATTTCACGGTTTTGCAACAATCTTCGTTGGTGGCTCCTTACATCGAGGAGCACCTGGCGATTGTTCGCTCAAAAAACATCGGCAAGTCCGATGCATGGATTACACGCCATCACATTGATACTTTCCCGGTTGGCTATGACAACATCTAATGGGTACCGAAACCATTGACCAAAAACTAGCCTTCTTGGCGAGGGGGCCTTCTTGCTCAATATCGACATTCCAAGGATATGAAATCAATGGGTATACATTTTACACAAGAGCCCAAGATAGAAAGAGCACAAACAAGAACTTTGCTATTCGTATCGACGCCATGAGATACAATGGTGCAACTAGCACGTATTACGGTGTCGTCGATGACATATGGGAACTAGATTATGGACCCCTGAAGGTACCTCTGTTGCGATGCCAGTGGGATGACAACGATTGACATAATCAAGGTTGGATACTCAGATGAACCATTCATCCTAGCCAATGATGTAACATAAGTTTTCTACGTGATGGACATGTGTATCAAACCAAAGATAGGTAAATGACCCGATGAGCCAAAGCGCCACGTGGTTCTCACAGGCAAAAGGAAAATCGTCGGAGTCGAGGAGAAGACTGACGAAGATTACGATCAGTTCGATGGGCAACCTCCGTTCGCGGTGACGGTTGACCTGAGCATCCTCCTATCAAAGGAGGACACCCCTTACTCACGCAATGATCATAGCGAAGGAACATTAGTGAGGAGAAAATACGTGAGGAAAACAGTGACATAGGTTGTTCTATGGACGATGCAAACTATTTACAATATATTAAAGGCCATGCAATGTTTGTGTTTTTTACGAATACAATTATAAATTGGTCATATGTTAATTATATATATATTTTAGATGTAATAGCAATTTTAAACTATTTAAATATGTCATATGTTAATTATATGTGATTATCTATATTTAAATAGTATTTAAATTGGTCATATTTTAATTATATATCATTATTGAAATGTGCTAGAAGATTTAAACTATCTAAATAAGTCATATGTTAATTATATATATTTTTTAGATGTAATAGCAATTTTAAACTATTTAGATATGTCATATGTTAATGATATGTGATTATATATATTCAATAATAATTTTAAATTATTTAAATGTTTTAATCTTTAGTCCCGGTTGTTAACCATATCCGGGACAAAAAAAATTTTTGGAAACAGCAGGAAACTTTGATTAGTCCCGGTTCGTGTAGTCAGCCGGGACTAAAGATAACATTTTTAGTGGGACTAGGGATAGTTTTAGTCCCGGTTGGTCCGACGAACCGGGACTAAAGATCCCGGTTATAAATAGCCGGGCGGATCGTCTTCTCCACCCAGACTTAGCCGTTTCACGCTGATCGCCGAACCCGCCGTCATCTTCGCGTCTCTGAACCCGCCATCATCTCCGCCGCCATCATCTCCGCCACCGTACGTCCCTCTCTCTCCTCTCTCTCTATGTCCGCCACCGCCATGCACGCCTGGCGGAACGACAGAGCCAGTAGACAGTGCCGCTGTCTGTCCCTCCTATCATGGTGAGCCCCTCAGGCAATCGCAGCAGCTGTGCTTCTACGGGGCAAGCAGGAGAACAGGGTATAGAAGGTGCAGCAGGGCCAGCTCACGACGACACATCATACCCCGTAGATGAAATCATGCGGCGGACAACTTGTGAACTGCACAGCCTCTTCAAGAACATATCGCTCAAGGTATGCTCATAGTTTTATGATATATGTCTTATAAATTGCAAACGGTTATGCATGCATCTGTTAATTACTAAGTAACCTCGATTCTCGTGAAGGTGGTGTCGGGAATGGCCATTCCAGTGGACCCTTCAGGGACTTACCGTTGCAGACCGATTCCACCTAGGTACTCCAAGGTCGAAGATGAACTGGTGGAACGAGGGTTCGAGGATCTCGAGCTGGACATCCCCGGAGGAGACAGGGAGACGAAACTAGGAGACACAACCCATGGCATTATACTATGGTTCAAGCGGTACATCGTATTTCCCGGACAAGCAGTGGCGTCTTCTCCTCCGTCTCCTCCGCCTGCACCCTCTCCTCCACCTCCACCATCTCCTCCACCTCCACCTCCTCCGCCTGCACCCTCTCCTCCGCCTGCACCATCTCCTTCGCCTACACCGGCTCCTCCACCTCCGCCTCCTCCGCCTGCACCATCATCGTCTGCTCTGCCTTCACGAGCTACAAAGTCGTGCCCACTTCGTCCAACGCCATCAAAGTCCGCAGAACAAATGGAGAAGCCAAGACTTGACGAGCCAAAACTCCGCGCTCTCAAGAAAAGGGCATACGACCGCACCCCGGAGGAGACTGACGAGGTCGTACGAGCAGAAGTGAAGGCGTTCTTCAAGCCACGGAGCCCAGAAAAGAAGACTCCCATAGATCTGGTGGCTAAGAAGTTTTTTCAGAAGATGAGCGAACCGGTCAAGAGGGCTTTACTTTCCGATTATGACCGGTCGATGATGAAGTTGGCTAGGAAGCAACGAGTAAGGACCAAAGAAGTGCATCAGCTCGGAAAGCAACCGAAACAATCAGTTGAGCCGTTGCTACTACCCGGTGAGGCGGAACTAAGGCAATGGATGAAAGAGACGGGTCTGAACAGGGAGCAGCTGGTGGGAAATGCACCAATTACCAAAGCGACGGAAGCTGATTTAAAATATAAATTTAAACTCGGTGAACCGCTTGTCAAGCCTGTTCAGGTGAACACCCTCTCCACACAAATGTACCGCTTCCATCAATGCTACATGGAACGTTCATCCAAAGGTATTTGATGATGTCTTGTGGATCAACTTCGAGGATGTATTTGATGTATACCAACTAGACGCCCTCGACGTCTCCATTCTCAGCTGCTGGGTTTTGTAAGTATTGTTTTACGTAAAATTAATTTTATTCCTTAGCTCCTTGTCTGTACCATTCAATGGTTACACTGTGCGGATAGTTGATGCAAATATCTTTATCCTTTATAGAATGGAGATTCAATTGTGCCGTAAATAGGGGATTTTCAATATTGGATTCATGGACCCCCGCAAAGTCAATGTCGAAATGATACGGGTCTTTGAGGAGGCTACAAAGGATAATATTGTTCATTTCCTGGTGCAGCAGCATTACAAGACCTACATACTATTGCCCTATAACACAGCGTGAGTTTGAACTGTCTTTCTAATTTGTACCAACTTCTTCCTCATACTCATACCGTGACATATGTATTATCTCACGCAATTTGCAGATTCCACTGGGTCCTTCTCCTCTTCGACCTTTCACTTTGCAAAGTCCATGTCTATGACTCAATGGATAAACCGGAGTCTACTTTCGACAAGATTTTTGAAGTGATAGACAGGTAATGCCATCTGTTCAACTGATAGTAATTACGAACACTGCTATTGCTACTATGCGGATCTCCGATATTTAATCATAGCTTCCAAATGTACATAGGGCATGGGCAAAGTTCCGTACATTGGTCCGCGGGGTTTGGAAAGAAAAACTTGGTAGGAGGTTTAATTTTCCGGTGAGTACATACTCCAAAAACATATTGAATCGTTAATTTGTTCTAGAAAAAACAAGTACATTAAATTTCTCATCGTTTCTCCTTAAGTATGCAAAACAGGAGTAGGGGAATAATGGCTACTACGTCTGTGAATACACTCACTGCATTGTACAACAAATCAATAGTGACAAGGATCTGAAAGTACGTAAAATCATTCATACATTACCCCATCGATTTCTCATTGACTTCATATACTTATATCTCAATTTTTTTAAATGATAGATTATTTACATGAGGGAAAAAATATCCAACGAAGAATTTATAAAGGCTGTTCAAGAACTATTGATGGGATTTATCAATGAACAAATAATTGATCCCGCGAGAGAATTCCACTAAGGTGGAAGGCCTATTGATCATGATACCCATGTATAACTTGTCTTAAGTTTCTTTGTAATATACAATATAAATAAGAATTAACGAAGGATTGTTACATATGTATGTATTTAGATGTGTATACACGTGTGTGAGAGTACATTTCGGTAATATGAGTATATATTTACTTTAGTGCATATATTTAAGGAACATATATATGTGATAAATATGTATTTATAACATATATATATATGCATTATATTATAAATTATATCTAGATATATTATGCATATACATGTTTTTATACATATATATGCATAATATATAAACAAACAGCTAGCAGCTAGCAGAACCAACAATCTTTAAAAAAAGAAAAAACATCTCTAGTCCCGGTTGGTAACATCAACCGGAACAAAAGATTGTAGTGCTAGCCACGTGGCTCTACCATCTTTAGTCCCGGTTATTTCACCCGGGGCTAAAGATGATCATCTTTAGTCCCGGATTCGTGGTCACGGTTGCATAACCGGGACTAGAGAGTTACGAACCGGGGTTAAAAACCCCTTCTCCACCAGTGAATAGTTGGTGATATAGAGTCCTGTCCTTAGTCGACTCAGGTGAACACTCCCTCTATCGGTATGCAACTACCACCATATGCATACCACTTGCCGCCCAAGTCTTAAAGTATGTTTTTTGTCATTTTAGTTCACAGTTAATCAGAGTATACATCTCTGTCCAGAATTTATAAAATGTCCAAAATATCGGTTATAAATGATCCGTTATGTTTGGCGTATAGTTTCTCCGCATGGCTAAGCAAATAACATTTATATTAGCATGTACATACCCATTTGAGCACTTAGAAAGTACTCCAAACCATTCTATGGTTAAAAACAGTAGGGAAAACAAGTTTCAAGGTGAAGTATGCAGCAAGTAGGTCATAGCTACCATTTACCCACCTTTCAAGTAACGACATAGCAAATACGCGTGCAATTTTGCAATGAAAACATTTCATTCCCCAAAGCATAGGGTTCAATATGTTCAAAGGATGAGGGGAGCACTTGCCTTTCTCAGCTTCAACCTGATCATAAACTAAATTCACTCCTTCTCTATCAACGGACACGTTGCCTATACAATTATAATGTGTATGCATATAAATACCGAAATATGCGAAAAATCCAAAATGCTCTAAAATGCATGATTTGTGCACAGTGAGTAGTTACTGGTCTAAAATGAATTTTTGTAAAAGAATTTCTATTTTATCCCATTTTATTTGGAAGGTAAGAATTTTAGAAGTTTGCGTCGGTATAGGGTTGTATTTACTTAGGTACTATTATGAAATGTTTTGGCAAAGTGATTTTTATTAAGTTTGACTTCACAGAGGTGGAGATGTGTTTTCTAAGACTAACACATTTGTTTTCATGATTTTTATAGTTAATATGAATTTCTTATGTATTTTACAAATTATAACGTGTTCTATGTTGATGACTTAATTTATATTAACCTAGGAATTATTATTTGAGCCCAGTGTCTTAAGTTTTGGTGGGATAGGATGGAGCTATAGCTTCTCTAGTCCATCTAGGATTTATTTTGGTTTATTTGAAGCTAGGGTGCATTTTTACATAATTTGCTTAACTAATATTATGTGATTAACACTTATTTTATCAATTTAAAGTTTTAGAGATATATTTTATACAGAAGGTGACACATTTCATCTTACTGAGTTGAATATATCTACTTGCTGGTTACATAGAATTTAGTTAACTCCATTTGGACTTGAAGTGATTTTCCTACAAATTTTTACAGGTTAAGGTGTGCTTTATGTTGATTATTATTTATATAAAGGTTTATGGGATTTTTATGTACTTAACTATATAGTTTTATTTTGCAACATTAAAGTGCATAACTTGGTGATTCTACAGAACCTGAGTTCACTCAAAAGGAAGTTAAAATAATTTTTTTATGAATTTCTAAAGTTCAGCTTATCTAAAGTCAATTATTTTCTAGATAATATT
This sequence comes from Oryza punctata, assembly GCA_000573905.2. NCBI lineage: Eukaryota > Viridiplantae > Streptophyta > Magnoliopsida > Poales > Poaceae > Oryza > Oryza punctata. Next base: position 18,227,413 of record CM002493.2, on the reverse strand, counting down.
TGTAGGGGCATTTGGTACTTAATATAAGAGAGCATAAGTTGATGATGTTGTGGAATGTGAGTTTACCCCAAAATGAGTTAAAATGAATTTTCTATACATTTTACAAGTTTATGCATGTTTTATGATTACTTTTCCTTACATAAACTTTAGAGATAAAATTTGTGTTGTAAGTGTAACTTTTTATGTTATAACATTAAAGTTCATCATTTTGTGAAGCCATAGAAACTGTATTAACCACAAAAGGACTTATATTCGATTTTATATGAATTTTACAAGTTTGCTTTAGTAGAAAGGCATTTTAATCATTTTGTTGTAGTTGACAGTTTCAAATTGGTGAGTTTACAGAAAGAACCCTATTGTTTATCAAAACCAATCCGCAGTCCTTGTACTGTGTTATGTGAGAGGAAACTATTACGAAAGGGACCCTAGATTTGATAAAATTTCCAGAACGGATCCTCGTGCTCTGAACAGAACATAGCACCAAGATCGGCGGCCATATTTAGCCTTGCCGACGGCGAATGGTGGCTCGGATGGCGTTGGCATAAAAACAAAAACTGTGTCCCACGTGGATTCGGACCTAGAGAAGGTGAACATGCTGTAACTGGTCAACTATAGCGCTCGTACGATGACGAACAGTGGAGAGGGCAAGCCACAGTGTCTGCCTAGTGGGCCCAGGTCGTGATAGGCTAGGTGTGCGTGAGGGGTATGGGTTATATATTGAGTGAAAACCGATTTTGGATAATTCTCAGGATTATTTCTCTTCCTCTGTCTTTGTAACTTAATAGTTTAATTTGTGGGTTAGATAAATTAGAGTGGATTTTTCTAGAGGTAGATGAAAGTACCTGGATTCCATTTTCTTTGGTTGCACTCAAAGATTATGTGTAGTTTGATCTCAGAAAAATAAAGAAAATAGGCACGATAGAATATAGTTTGAATTTTTAGGACATCTGAACTGAAGAATTAAATTCTGGAAAAATTATATTCTTGTGCGAGAAATAATCTAGTATTTGAATAAATTATTTTCCTTGCACACCTTTATGCAGCTTAATGCACATTTCGATGAGGTAAGATTTTAGCTGATTAAGGTCTATAGTTAATCTACTATTTGACTGGTTTGACTGGTTTATTTGAGACTTGTTTGACTGGTTTATTTCAGGTAACAACCTAAGTAATAAAATTTGACTAAAATTACAGTGAGTCATATACATTGGATAATATTCATGTGAATTTTGCCAAGATTTAAATTTATTCCAATATTTTTTAGTAATTCATCTAGTCTATCCATTATATGTGTTTTCATCTATAGAAATGCATTTAAGTATTTATAAAATTTATTTTTGAACACTTCTTGACCTGAGGTGATGTTGTTCACGTTTAGATTCATACCTAAAATGCACACAAGATATCATACATAACAATACTCTATATGCATATACATGCTCTGATGTTGACAAGGGTTCCCGATCTTCTGAAAAGTTCTGATAATCAACGATTTGGTGGAGTCACGACACAAATCGATCCGGCTTCTTGAACGAACACGTTCCCGAACCCCGCAATCACAGAACCACGTCTCCTCTGGTTATCAACCGTGCCGAAACCTGGTTGACCTCACCAAGAAGGTTAATCCCTGCTTGCGAATCGATGAACACAAACAAGAACAAAGAAGATTGCAACCAAAATTTCAGATGAATGATTAAGCTCACAAGTTACGGTCTTACAAACTGATCTAGCGGCGAAACTGTTCTTGACAGATTAATCTAAGCAAAACCCAAAAACTAAAGATAACGACGGCTACTGATATATGGAGTTTAGGGTCGTGCAAACACCCCTTGACGCAACCCTAATGGGCTCCAACACGATACACGGCCCAAAGGCCCAAATACGGCGTCGCAGCGCCGGAACAGATTCTGAACGTCAACTTGTTCGATCAATTCTCGATAGCTCGTAATGAATTTGGACATGGAACCAGAACCATTGGAAAGGTTATCTTCTTAGCATTCCAGCCATATAAAGAACGGCCCAATCCGAGCACGTATGCAACCTGGGCGCCCGTTTTAGTGCAGACTGGTCCTGGACTCCGAAACGGACTCGAAGTCGACTTGGTTTAGGGTCCACCTTGACTTAAACGTCCTCGCTGATCCTCCACTAATCTAAGTCCTTCTCTAAGTGTTTCCCTGTCCTCAACATTGTTCCTAATCATGATATAATCATTAGGTAGCAATCTATTCTCAAAATCATATAAAGAAAAACTTAGGAACGAGCTCACCTCTAAATTCAACTGTCTTGCGCGAGCTCTTGTGATTAGACCTTGAATAACCAATGGAGGATTGTTGTATATATCCGAATGATGTCCGCATCATCGTCCCCCTCTTGAGTTGAAGTCGTCCTCGACTCAAGCTCATCTTTTTCTCCCAAGTGATGCTCTATCTCTCTCATAGGTGGCAATCCCGGGGGTATCTCATCTGGAAAAACTTTCTCGTACTCCTGCAAAAGGCTAGTGACAGCAGGAGGTATCGAACTAGCAATATCATGAGCAAAAATGTCAGCAATGTCATATTTTGTTGCAAACATAACATCACCCTTCAATTTAATTCCCTCGGCCTCAGAACTAGGTGAAGGCTTATCTTTTTTAGGTGGAAAAACAGATTTAGCAACTTGCTGATTTTCAGATTCATCAAGTTTCAAACTAGCAGCATGTTCCTTATCAGCTTCTACAATTTCAACAAGGGTTAATGGAACCAAAGTAATTTTCTTTCCTTTATGCACAAAACTGTATCTATTACTTCTCCATGGTGTGTAGCATCATTATCATGTTCCTAAGGACGACCCAACAAAAGTGAACAAGCTTGCATAGGAACCACATCACAATCAACATAGGAACCAATGGAAAATTAAACTCTGCAAGATCGTGTTAGCTTTACTTTTCCAGAATCATTTAACCACTGAATATGGTATGGATGTGGATGTGGGCGTATGGTCAAACCAAGCTTCTTGACCAAGTCAGAAGTCACCAAATTATTGCAGCTACCTCCATCAATGATCACACGTGCACGACGGTTGTTGATGACGAAGAAACTCTGCAACAAATTATAGCGTTGCAACCTTTCAGATTGCTGTACCTGCGTGCTAAGCACCTGCTGTACAATAATGTTCATGTACGCCGTTGTGTCCTTACGCCCAAAGAATTCACCATCCTCAGCATCAACTCCTTCCTTCTCTTCTTCTTCATCGTCTTCAACATCGAAGGTGCTGATATAGCCATCTTCTGTGGCAATGTATGCCCATTGACTAGGACAATCTTTCTGCACATGGCCAAATCCTTGGCAGCGGTGGCACTGAATGTTTGGAGTGCGTCCCGTCGAAGCGACGGATGAAGCACTCTTAGCGGGTACATGCGAAGGACTTTTACCTGAATCTGCTGGTCGTGGTGGTGGTTTTGGCACTACAGAAACTCCAGTACTTTCCTTGTTCTTGCCCTGCTGAGCATGCCCCTGCAATTCCTTATCTGCAAGCATAGCAAACTGAAACAACTGGTTGACAGTGTTAAATTCCTTATAATCAACTATATTCTGGATTTTAACCCTCAAACCAGAATAAAAACGACAAATGGCATCCTCGGTCCCCTCCATAATGCTACAACGCATTAATCCCTTTTGTAGCTCACCATAGTAATCCTGTACAGAGTTATCCCCTTGTTCTAAACACATCAGTTTCTTGTGTAACTCTCTATGATAGGATGGAGGAACAAATCTATCGCGCATAGCTAATTTCAGTTCTTCCTAAGTAGTAGGTAAAACACCCTCGGTAGCTAACCCAGTCCACCAAATGATAGCAAAATCTTTAAACTCACTACTGGCTTGTCGAACTCTATGTTTCTCAGGCACAAGATGTGCACTAAATTTTTGCTCTACTGTCATCTCCCAATCAAGGTATTTCTCAGCATAATAATAGCCCGAAAAGGTAGGTATTTTAAACTTAACCTTAGCATGAGGATCATCGGGCACACGATTATTATTATTATTATTATTTTATTATTATTTGTTGGCGATATGCCATGAGGCCCTTCGACCAAGACTGCCAAAACCAGCTGGGCGATAGGGATCCGAACTCTAGGCGCCCAAGGCTCTTGAGGCGAAGCCCGGTGGCGAAGACATCAGGGCGAAAGAGGCAATGGGCGAAGAGTCACACTGGGCTCCCATCGGCCTGGGCGAAGGCCGTATGGCGAAGACACACGCCGAAGCAGGGTGACTTCGCCAAGGTGGACCTGATTCAAGAGGGTCCAGTGGGCTGGCCAAATCGCCCTGGCCCATGGACCAAGGAGCCAGTAGCCACCGAAAGGCCATTGAGGGCCCATACGCCTTAATTACATTGAATACCCATGTAAGGGCCCCTTTATGAGGGTGACCATGTAAATTCCCCTGTAATAGCCCCAAAACCCTAAAAGGGGGATCTGTAATGGGGTTATAAATAGCCACCTTGGGCCATGTAAAGGGGGATGGGAATTTAATACAAAATTTGTTACACTTTACTTTCCCAACAACCGTTGAGTATCCACGTCCTTCGACGTATGCAGTTGTCGTTTCGACAACAGTTGGCACCGACCGTGGGGATCTCTTAGCGAAACCACTGAGAGCTAATGCCACCAAAAAGGTCTCAAAAGAGAGGGTTGCGAACCCAAAGGAGAGCGTAGCGGAAGAGGCGATGGCCACCGACGAGGGCGCGGAGCCTTCGGCACCTGCCGAAGTGGCGGCTGCGCCGTCGGCTTCGGCGCCTGCGCCGCAACCGCCAACTTCGGCCCCGGTCACTTCAGCGGAGGAGGTCCCTTCGGCAACTCAGCCGGCTTCGACTACATTCGTCACCACGCAGGTCGACCCCGGCATCGACGTGCAAGCCGAAGCAAACATGGAGGCCTTGTGGCAGAACATGGCTCGACTCCAAGACACGGCAAGCCAAGATCGCTCCGGCCCCCGTCCTCCAGTATTCGGCAGGCTACATCCCGCCTCAAGCCTATCAGCAAGCGCCGGTACAAGCCACTCCGCCACCAACCGCGCAAGGACCAGTGTGCTTCCCGGCCAGCCTTCGGCCGCAGCAGTACACTCTTCGCCGCCTAGTCAAATATCACAAGCAATGGCGGAGGGGGTCTCGGCACTATAGGCGCAGCTTCAAGCTTTCCTTCAGCAGCTCAATCAACCCCACATCTCAAGCACAACCCCTTCGGCCCAGCCGGAGGGTGGCTCCAGTCAGGGCGCACCAGGGTGGCTGCCGTCGAACCAGCCCGGGCTGGGGGCTTCGCACTGGGGCCAGGGGCCACAGTTCGACTTCTACAACACCATCCAGGTGCCACCGTTCGGAAGTGGGCCACCGAACGTCGCAGCCCAACCGCACCCCCAGGCCATCACTTCGCCCTTCGCCACGCCATATCCGCAGCCGAGCGGGCCTTCGCTGCAGGGCGCCATGGGCAAGGCCGGGGGTGAAAAGGGGCTGCCACTGAGTGGGGGAATCAAAAGCCGTCCGATCCCACCTCAGTTCAAATTCCCACCCGTTCCGCGGTACTCGGGCGAAACAGACCCAATAGAGTTCCTCTCAATCTGAGTCCGCGATCGAAGCCGCTCACGGCGACGAAAACACCAAGGTGAAGGTAATCCACCTCGCTCTAGACAGCATTGCTCGTTCTTTGGCGATGTTTTTATCCTTAACTTTTGAGGCACCTATGAGGAGCCGAAGACGCAGCAGCATTTGCTCGGCATTCGTCAGAGGCCGGGCGAATCGATACGGGAGTACATGCGTCGCTTCTCGCAAGCGCGATGCCAAGTTCAAGATATAACGGAGGCATCCGTCATCAATGCCGCTTCGGTTGGGCTGCTCGAGGGTGAACTCACAAGAAAGATCGCCAACAAGGAGCCACAAACTCTCGAGCACCTGCTTCGCATCATCGACGGGTACGCAAGGGGCGAAGAGGACTCCAAGCGAAGGCAGGCGATTCAAGCTGAGTACGACAAGGCCTCCATCGCCGTGGCCCAGGCCCAGATGCAAGCGCAGGTCGTCGAACCGGCTCCCCCACCGTTCGCCAGCCCCAGCCGGCGAACCAGGGGCAGCTGCCCCGACAAGGCCAAGCTCCCGTGACATGGAGGAAGTTCAGAACCGACGAACCGGCAAGGCGGTGATGGCTGTTGAAGAGGTGCAGGCCCTCCGCAAGGAATTTGATGCCCAGCAGGGCGGCAGCCATCAGCAGCCTGTTCGCAAGAAGGTCAGGAAAGATCTCTATTGCGCCTATCATGGGCGGTCTTCGCACACCACCGAGCAGTGCCGAAACATCCGGCAACGAAACAACGCCCACGAACCAAGGCCGCATCAGGGCGCCGCTATCGAAGCGCCTCGCGAAGCGGCCCGCGAACAGTTGCCTCCAGCCGAACAGCACCAAGACGTGCAACGCCGAATTATCCAAGTAATCACAAGAGCTGATCCACCAGTACAGCCGTCGAAGCGACAGAAGAAGTTGCAGGTGCGAACGGTGCTCAACATCACCGCCACGGGCGAAGGGGTCCCAAAGTACTTGGGGTAATAAATTTCTTTCGGGCCTGAGGATGCCGAAGGAGTGCTGTTTCCGCATCAAGACCCCCTGGTGATTTCGGCTGAGGTGGCTGGCTTCGAAGTCCGACGCATTCTGGTCGATGGAGGTAGCTCGGCCGATGTCATCTTCGCCGAGGCATACGCCAGAATGGGGCTACGTACTTCGGCCCTCGCTCAAGCGCCAGCAGCACTTTGCGGCTTCGGCGGTGAGGCGGTTCAAGTTCTCGGCCAGGCGCGGTTGAAGGTTGCTTTCGGCACGGGCGAAAATAGGCGCGAAGAGCCAATACTGTTCAACGTCGTCGACATCCAGCTACAACGCCATCTTCGGCCGGGCAACCCTAAACAAGTTTGAAGCCATCTCCCACCATAACCCTAACCAAGTTTGAAGCCATCTTCGGCAGGGGTGATTGTTGTCAAGGGGCTTCAACCTTCTGCTGCGCCGAAAGGCGACTTGGCCGTGATCAGCAGGGCGGTGCACAATGTGGAAGCCGAACCACAGAGTAACCGCGTGCCGAAGCCGGCCCCTCATGGCAAGGTGGTCAAGGTGCAAGTAAGCGAGACGGACCCGGCGAAGTTTCTCCAGCTAGGGGTCGACCTAGGCAAAGAGGAAGCCGGGAAAGTCCTAGAAGTACTCAAGAAAAACATCGACATCTTCGCCTGGAGCCCTAGCGAAGTGGGGGGACGTTTCGCCAGAACTCATCATGCATTGCCTGGCCGTGAAGCCAGACGCCAAGCTAAGAAAGCAAAAGCTGCGCAAAATGTCCGCCGATCGCTAGGAAGCAGCGAAAACCGAAGTCCGAAAGCTTCTCAAAGCCGGGGTGATCAAGGAGATCGACCACCCGGAATGGCTGGCGAACCTGGTCCTGGTGAAGAAGTCGAACGGCAAGTGGCGCATGTGCGTCGATTTCACAGACCTCAACAAGGTTTGCCCGAAGGATGACTTCCCCTTGCCTCGGATCGACCAGCTTGTTGATTCGACGGCTGGCTGCGAACTCATGAGCTTTCTGGAAGCCTACTCCGGCTACCACCAGATCCACATGAATCCGGACGACATCGCCAAGACCGCCTTCATCACGCCGTTCGGTACTTTCTGCCACCTCAGGATGCCTTTCGGCCTGAGGAACGCCGGAGCAACGTTCGCCAGGCTGGTGTACAAGGTGCTTCGCAAGCAGCTGGGGCGAAATGTGGAAGCATATGTCGACGACATTGTCGTTAAGAGCCCAAAGGCTTTCGACCACGCGTCTGATTTACAAGAAACCTTCGACAACTTGCGCGCGGTGGGTATGAAGTTAAACCCAGAGAAATGTGTTTTTCGAGTTCGCGCTGGCAAGTTGTTGGGTTTTCTTGTTTTTGAGAGGGGTATCGAGGCAAACCCCGAGAAAATTGATGCCATTCAGCAAATGAGGCCACCGTCGAGCGTACGCGAAGTACAAAAGCTAGCGGGCCGAATTGCGGCACTCAGTCATTTTCTCTCAAAAGCAGCCGAAAGGGGCCTGCCATTTTTCAAAACCCTCCGGGGCGCAGGGAAGTTTAGCTGCACCCCCGAATGCCAAGCCGCATTCGAAGAGCTAAAGCAATACTTGCAAAGCCCACCCGCCCTGGTCAGCCCAACACCACGAAGCGAAATGCTGTTATACCTAGCGGCTTCGCCAGTGGCAGTCAGTGCAGCCCTAGTCCAAGAGACATAATCAGGGTAGAAACCGGTGTACTTCGTCTCCGAAGCCCTGCAGGGGGCGAAGACAAGGTACATCGAGATGGAAAAGCTTGCTTACGCCCTGGTGATGGCTTCGCGCAAGCTCAAGCACTACTTCTAGGCCAACAAAATCACAGTGCCTTCGCAATACCCCCTGGGCGAAGTGCTTCGGGGTAAGGAAATCTCTGGCAGACTCAGCAAGTGGGCAGCGGAGTTATCTCCTTTCGACCTACATTTTGTGGCACACACCGCCATCAAATCCCAAGTCCTGGCCGATTTCGTGGCCGAATGGACACCGGCGTCCGCTCCCGAACCTCAGCCTGTCGAACAGCCTTGGATAATGCACTTCGATGGCTCGTGGTCGCACAAGGGGGCGGGCGCCGTGGCAATGCTCATTTCACCGGGGGGCATGCCGATTCGGTATGCCGCAAGGCTGCAGTTCGACACAACCAACAACACGGCGGAGTACGAGGCGGTGCTGCTGGGCTTAAGGAAGGCGAAAGCGCTAGGGGTTCAGCGCTTGCTCATCCGAACAGACTCCAAGCTGGTGGCCTGTCATGTGGATAAATCCTTTGAAGCAAAAGATGACGGAATGAAAAGATATTTGAAGGCTATTCGGTCGATGGAAAAGTGCTTTGCCGGGATAACGGTCGAACACTTGCCCAGAGGGCAGAATGAGGAGGCAGACGCCTTGGCGAAATCTGCCGCCTGCGGGGGGCCACATTCGCCAGGCATCTTTTTTGAGATCCTTTATGCACCAAGTGTGCCCGAGGAAATCAAGGATGTCATGGTCATAGACCAGGAAAACCCGGGCGAAGACCCAGAGGACTGGCGAACACCGTTCGTGAAGTATCTCAAAGACGGCTGGCTTCCAGATGATGAAGCGGAGGCGAAACGCCTGCAAATTAGGGCAAGGCAGTACAAGCTGGTCTCAGGGCAGTTGAACCGCTCTGGAATACTCCAACCCCTGCTTCGCTGCGTTTCCTTCGCCGAGGGCGAAGAGATGGTGAAGGAAATACACCTGGGGCTCTGTGGCGCACATCAAGCTGCGAGAACAGTCGCTTCCAAGGTGTTTCGCCAAGGAGTATACTTGCCCACGGTGCTGAAAGTTTGCATCACACAAGACAAAAAGTGCGAAAGCTGCCAGCGACATGGCCGAAGGCAGACCGCACCGCAATATGAGAATTCATCATGGACAATGGCAAGCAGTTCGACTCTGAAAAGTTCAGAGGAATGTGCGAAGGGCTAAACCTGGAAATCATGTTCGCATCGGTCGCGCACCTGCAGTCAAATGGGGCGGCCGAACGCGCAAATGGCAAGATCTTGGAGGCACTCAAGAAAAGGCTCGAGGGGGCAATGAAAGGCAGATGGCCAGACGAAATGCTGTCTGTCCTTTGGGCCCTCCGAACAACTCCCACAAGGCCAACCAAGTTCAGCCCGTTCATGCTCCTCTACGGAGACGAGGCGATGACCCAACAGAGCTAGGGGCTAACTCACCAAGGGTGATGTTCTCCTGGGGCGAAGATGGGCGCGAAGTGTCGCTCGAACTCCTGGAGGGGATACGAGTCGAAGCACTGGAGCACATGCGAAATTACGCCGCAGACACTTCGGCAACCTACAACAAGAAGGTTCGCCCAACAGAGCTCATGCCAGGCCAACTCGTCTTAAGGAAAAAGGCGAACCCAGCAGCGGTTGGTAAGCTTGAGTCAAAATGGAAGGGGCCTAGCAAGTCACGCACAAGTCAAGGACGGGCTCTTTTCGCCTAGCAACGCTGCAGGGCGAAGAGTTCGATCACTCGTGGAACACTGCTTCACTCAAGCGTTTCTATCTCTAGAGAGGGTGGCACCCTGTTCGCCAACATGTAAAAATGTAAAAATGTACATACTGCTATGCAGCTCTTTCGGCATCCGCCATTTTGTAAGCCTTTCGGCACAAAAATACAAAAAAAGGAGAAAATGAAAAAGAAAAAAAACTGGACGTAGGGCTATTATCCACCCTGGAGGCCCTAACCAGTATAAAATTTCTGTGTTTTTCGCCTTTTTTACTTATGTGCATGATAATTCGCGGAAAAACCCCAAGGCAAACGTCTGATCAGCGAAAGTGCCAGGGGGGCGAAACGAATCGGCCGAAGCATCGCTCGCCGAACGTTGAAACCGCGACAGCTTGTTTCGGGAGATAAAAAAAACCCGAACACCGTTGTAGTCGATCCACACAAAATCGCGCCGCTAACGCAAAGTACCAAAGATCGACAACGGAAGTCGAAAGCTGAAAAGTCGGCGTACCTATTTCGCCAATACGCGCAAAGGGGTCGATACATCACGACCCAACGAAAACACAAAGTGTGATAATGCAGAAAATGGCGAAAAGGAAACAAAAGCACACCTTTATTAACTTTGAAAATACACTCAACAGCATACAGGCGAAACGATTTAGACGTTCGCTTACAAGTAAATTACACCTTCGCCCCCAAGACAGCTTCTAAAAGAGTGATCCGGCGAACTTGGTTCGTCATCACTACTAATATTGTACACAACCCTAAGGGGAGAGGGGGGTGAAACTACAGAAAGCGCATAGCGACGCTGAGCGATCGCCTCCTGCCGAGCGGCCCGTCGATGGTTTCGCCAGAAATGGGCCATGCCCTCCAAGCGCGCCACATGGACACGATCGTAGTCCTCCAGCGTTCGCCCAGGATGGGTTCGCATCCAGTTGGCAACATTTCACGATAGACAGGCCGAAGCAGGTAGCGAACCTTCGGCAAATTTTTCGCCGCAATGAACTTCTCGTTCCTGCTTCGCCAATCCCCAAGAGGGGGCCGAATGCAAAGCTTTCGACATCGACCCTGCAAAAGATGGGGAAGTCGTGCAGGCGAACATGAGAAGAGAAAGTTGGGGCGAACAAACCGGGCGAAAGGATCACGCAAACATCTCAAACATGTTTCGCGCATTTCGAAAGGAAAAAGACACATATGGCGAAAATAGTCATATATTTCAAGCGATTTGATATCCTCAAACAAGGTAGGCCTTTGCCAAATTTACATAGTTCGCCCTACAAGGCGAACATTTAAAGAAAAAAACGAAATTACAAAGAAACGGGCGGAGGGCCTCACACCTCGGGGTGGTCTTCGGCTCCTCCTCCACCCTCACCAGCGGGTTCTTCGCCCTGGTCCGCCGCCTCTGCCTTCGCCAATTGTTCAAGCAGGCGGGCCTTCGCTGCAGAGCGGCCGTCCTTCTGCCAAAACTGTCTTCGCCAGGCGCGGAGGAAAGGCGATATGTCTTGGGCGCTAACTTCCCAATCCCCCTTCGTAATCTCGGGAAACTGGGCGACATGCTCGCACCCATGCTGTTGAAGCAGCCCTAGGGCGAAGGCCACCGACACGCGCGCAAAGCAATCGCCGTACGCCGTGGCGCAATCGGAAACTGCGCAGCCAGCCTCCTGGTTCCAATCGCAGAACTCAAGGGCGGAGGCGTTTTCGCCGGGGACACCGCGCGCCTTCGTCCCCATGTCCTTGAGTGCAAGGCGAATGGTGCGGCAGGATGTCTTCGCCGACTCGGTCATCCGGGCCGCCTCCTGGGCAAGGCGTTGGGCCTTCGCCTCTGCCCTGCTTAACTCTTGGTGAAGGGCTTCCATCTGGGGCTCTGTCGTGTCGTAGTACAATGTAAGAGCAGCAGAATGCCCCCGCTCCTTCGCCAACTCGGCCGTGAGGCGCTCAATCTCGGCCCTCACCTCGCTGCCCTTGTCGAGCTCGGCTTGCAGGCGCTTGTTTTCCGCCTTCGCCTCCCGGAGGGACCGGGCGAGTCCCTCCATTTCCTAGCCCTTTCGGCCTAGCTCATCATCTTTCTCCCGGAGGCGGTTCTTTAGGCCATCGAGCCGGGCCAGCATCGTCCGCTCGGTCGAGCAATGGGCCGCAAGAAGCTAGCGAACAAGAAAGGGCGAAAGATGAGCCAGATGTCGAAAGCAAAAGAAAAAAAAGGGGGCTACAAAAATGACTTACCCGCACAGCCAAGCTCTTGATAGCAGAGCAGCCCTCGTCGAACTCGTTGAGCTCGGCGAAAAGGCTGGGGCCGCCAGCCGACGCGACAATTTTGCTCACCCCCTCAACAAAGGGGATCAGCTCCGCCCGGGTTTCAAAATCCCCGGGGCGAAGCGGGGTGGCCCCTGGGAGTACTCGGAGCCGGACCCCTCAGCCATCTTTTTGCCCTTGTTGAGGATGAGCGGCGAAACGGGCTGCCGGACCGGGCTGTCGACAGTCTTGGCGGCCACCTTCATGACCAGTTCGGCCGAAGCCGAAGCCCCAGCCCCGCCGGTCGCCCCGTGGGACGTTGAGGGTCCCTGGCTGCGCCCCGCGGGCGAAGTGAGAGTCCCGCCCGATGACTCCTCGTCGCTAAACGCGCTGGCGATAGCAACGACCCCTCTCTTTCGGGGGGCGGACTTCGCAGCGCCGCCTTTCGCCGCCTTAGCCACAGCGATAGCGACTAAGGCCTTGGCGCCTTCTATATCCTTCCGACGCAGGGGCGAAGAGGCCGACTCCGCCCTGGTTTCGACGCGCTCTGGGCTGGGAGTTGGCGTGTAACCACGCGTCCCAGAGCGGCTATCGCCTGCCTCGTCCCCAGCCTCTTCGGCCGCAGCATCGGCCTTCCCCGCTTCCTCCTCTTCGACGTCGTCCTCGTCTTCGACATCGAAGTCCGCTGGAACAGGGGCGTTCTGCTTGCGGGGGGCGAACCTCACTTGCCCCCGCGAACGTTAACGGGACGGGCCGGCTTCGCCATCGGCCTTGAAGGGCTTCGCCCTCGGGGGGAGCTCACCGGTGTAAACCCGGTTCGCCCGGCCAGCCGCTTGCCGAGTCAGCAGCTGGCTGTATTCGGTGACCGACACGTCACCAACGAGTCTTCTGGCTTCGGTGTCGCCCTGGGCTAACGTCAACACTGGAAAGCGCCGAAGCACTATGTCAGAGCCGAATAAAAACACAGCGAAAAGGCAAAGCAAAGAAGCGGTAGAAAATAAAAACTTACCGTTCGCCCCTGCAGGTAGAATAAGCTTGGGCAGGCCGTCGACCGTTTCGCCCTGGTCGACCTCAACCTGCCATGCCTGCGAAAGCGGACATATCCGCAGCATGCAGAACTCCTCGACTAAGTCCCGGCAACTTAGCCGGGAGCACACCCCGCGAAGCAGGGCGAAACGCGACTCCAGGGTGCCGCTGATGACAACCCTTGGCTTCTGGGCCGGTGAAATCGCGCGGCGTAACCAGCGCAGAGCCCTCGCCGCGTCGGAACCCGCCTCGAACGGGATGGAGTGGTAAAACCACTTCGCCATCCAGTGGCGGTCCCATTTCGACATTGCGGTATTGACCGGCGACAAGTCGGCGTGTTCGGGGCGAACGTTGAAGTTCACGCTCTCGAAAGCAGTCTTCCGGGTCCCGGCGGGGGTGACCATCATCTTCGAGTTGACGGCAGCCGAGAATATAACACCGAAGAGGTCGACGCTAGGGTCGAACCCAGCGGTCCGGCACGCCCAGTCGAATATGGTGATGCGGACCAGAGCCGAAGGGCTCAGCTGGGGCAGTTCGACCTGAAAGAGTCGGAGGATTTCCGGCAACAGAGTGTTGCACGGAAAGCGGAGGCCGGCCTCGATGAAGATGGCGAACACCACCGTCTGGTGTTCGCCAGGCTGCAGCACTTTGGCTTCTCCGGGGGCGAATGCCTGCCCCTCCGCCACAAGGCCGGCGTCGATCATCCTCGCCAACTCATCGTCGTCGATGAGCGAAGCCCCGAGGAAGGCCGTGGTGTCTTCATCAATTTGATCGGGGTCAGGGCCGGTCACGGTAACTGGGTTCGGCTTGCGGGGAGCCATGGCGAAACAAGAGTGTGTTGGCGAAAGGCGTCGATTAGGCGAAGCAGTTCGTTCAAAGTTAGCCGTGAGCAGGTGGAAAGGAAAATGACCGCGGTGAAAATGAGAGGAGTTGCGACGGTGAAAACGGGAGGTGAGAATATATAACCCACCAAATGACGCTTCGCCTTCCCGTCCAATCAGGAACGGCCACGTGTCGGAAGGGGGGCGAAATGGTAAAATCCCATGGACCAGGCCGTGCAGTAACGGGCTCCCAGAGGAAAAGGCCCATCACCATTCGCCACGGCCCCATAGCCCATTACTGTTCGTTACGGCCCAACAGAACAATATGGGCCACTTCGCTGTTCATAGTGGGCGAAGGCCCAGCGTTGCCCATATTAGCACCAGTCAAAAATAACAACACAACTGCTCGCGGCGGGCGACAGCTATACACCAAAATCCTTTTTCGCATGTCGCAAATTTTTGCAGGACCCAAGGAGACAGGTTTCGGTAGGAGCATCGGTCGAAAGGGGGCGCCTCATACCATACCACATGGTTTGCACGGTCTCGGTCGAAGCTCCTAACTCACCCTTGCCCGTGAGGGGCTTGTTAGCGATATGCCATGAGGCCCTTCTACCAAGACTGCCGAAACCAGCTGGGCGACAGGGATCCGAACTCTAGGCGCCCCAGGCTCTTGAGGCGAAGCCCGGTGGCGAAGACATCAGGGCAAAAGACGCAATGGGCGAAGAGTCACACTGGGCTCCCATCGGCCTGGGCGAAGGCCGCATGGCGAAGACACGCGCCGAAGCAGGGTGACTTCGCCAAGATGGACCTGATTCAAGAGGGTCCAGTGGGCCGGCCCAAATGCCCCGGCCCATCGACCAAGGAGCCAGTAGCCACCAAACGGCCATTGAGGGCCCATACGCCTTAATTACATTGAATACCCATGTAAGGGGCCCTTTATGAGGGTGACCATGTAAATTCCCCTGTAATAGCCCCAAAACCCTAAAAGGGGGATCTGTAATGGGGTTATAAATAGCCACCTTGGGCCATGTAAAGGGGGACGGGAATTTAATACAAAATTTATTACACTTTACTTTCCCAACAACCGTTGAGTATCCACGTCCTTTGATGTATGCAGTTGTCGTTTCGACAACATTATTATTATTATTATTATTACCTTGTTGGTGGTGGTGTTGAGCGCCACCCATACCTGTCATGTTGAAGCGAAGACAACGTCGTAACCGTGCTTGTCGTGTAGCTTCATCTAATTTACCGTTGGAATCATACACCGTGTCTTCTGGATGTCCATCAGCGTTGCTGCCGTTCACTTCCTCATTGGATGGTTGTCGAGTCTCCAACGCAGCAACCTGAACAGTTAGCGTAGACACCCGCTTGTCCAACCTCTCCATGTGTTTGCCGAGGTCGAGTTTAATGATGGCTTCTTGGACAACCCTTGTGACTGCCTCCATCATCTCTTTTTGAACATTTCCTACAATATTTTGTAGTTGCTCTTGACTGACACAATCAGCAAAATCCTTGGGAGTCGTGTCCTCATCGTCTCTTGCCATTGAAACACCAAAACAGCAACCAACGGTGAAGGTTATCCCTAATAATCTACAACGCAGGTGTAGTGGTGCCTCTCAACAACTCAGCAGTATGGAGCACCTTACCAAGCCCTTATAAGGTTCTTACCAGCAAAGCAAAGGATACCTGGGAGGCGTAGTCAGCGATTGCAAGGATCAAGAACCTGTGCTATCCAGAAGTAATATGTAGAGCTAGGAAGGCCAAATATATGTGAGTGGTACACAATCCAATGACAGATAGTAATGCTGAATAAAAAAATCCAAAGTCACTTGCCCTTAGTTGCGGGTCTACTCGTGTACCAATGATGGTGCAAAATATGACACTGGTAAATAGCTAGGATAGATGGACAGGCAAGCTTCGGTGAGTTTCAGCAAAACCGCAAGGCTGATAAGCTCAACGGAGCACGTCGTGAGCTCGAGGCACTAGTGGAAATCAACTTTTCTTTATTTTATTTTATTTTTCTTTTATTTTGTCTTTTCCAGGAGCACGAAAATAGTCACACCACAAAGTTACAGCTCAATTGGAGTTGATATGTGGCCTATGGAATTTTCTGAAACTACTATTAAGAAAGTGCAGAAACTTGAGAGCTCGAACAGACAATTTTGCAAGCCAAATTTCGGAATTATGATTTCACCAAACCCACCAAACAGATGTAAAATTTTTTTCTCTTATCCAAAAAGTTAAATTTTGCTTGATTCTGAGTCCGCATGCAAAAGTTATGGCTGTTTGAAGTTAGGGCTTCCGACTAGGTTTTCCAGAGGGGATATAACCTAATCGGTTTTGGCGGTGGAAATGGGTATGGTGGCAGAGGATTTTGGGAAGGTGTTCTGGTGTTGCGTGGTGATCTTGGTAAGTGCTTATGATGGCGGAAACGGTTTCTCAAAGGATGAACCCTGACAGATAGGGTGAAGATGGTGGTGGCTTGGGTTACAAAGGAAAACACACGACTACACTAAAACACGAACTAAACCAGCAACAAGAACTTAAACTAGGACTTTAACTCAACACTACGGACTCTGAAAAGGATCATGCAAAGGCTAAACACGGTCTAGGTTAAGGAGAGACTATCGACTACAATTTTTTTTGGCTTTTCTGTAGACTCTAGGATAACGGCGAAATCAAAAACTAAACTAGGGTAAAGAAACTGAGCGAACCTCACGGTGAACCCAGAGCTCTGATACCACTTGATGTTGACAAGGGTTCCCGATCTTCCGAAAGGTTCTGATAATCAACGATTTGGTGGAGCCGCGACACAAATCGATCCGGCTTCTTGAACGAACACGTTCCCGAACCCCGCAATCGCAGCACCACGTCTCCTCTGGTTATCAACCGTGCCGAAACCCGGATGACCTCACCAAGAAGGCTAATCCCTGCTTGCGAATCGAAGAACACAAACAAGAACAAAGAAGATTGCAACCAAAATTTCAGATGAATGATTAAGCTCACAAGTTGGGGTCTTACAAACCGATCTAGCGGTGAAACTGTTCTTGACAGATTAATCTAAGCAAAAGCCAAAAACTAAAGATGGCAACAGCTACTAATATACGGGGTTTAGGGTCGTGAAAGCACCCCTTGACGCAACCCTAATGGGCTCCAACACGATACACGGCCCAAAGGCCCAAATACGGCGTCGCGGCACCGGAACAGATTCTGAACATCAAATTGTTCGGTCAATTCCTGATGGCTCATAACGAATTTGGATACATGACCAGAACCATTGGAAAGGTTATCTTCTTAGCTTTCCATCCCTATAAAGAACACCCAATCCAAGCAAGTATGCAACCTGGGCGCCTGTTTTAGTGCAGACTGGTCCTGGACTCGGAAACGGACTCAAAGTCGACTTGGTTTGGGCCTCCACCTTGACTTGAACGTCCTCGCTGATCCTCCACTACTCTAAGTCCTTCTCTAAGTGTTTCCTTGTCCTCTCCATTGTTCCTAATCATAATATAATCATTAGGTAGCAATCTATTCTCAAAATCATATAAAGAAGAACTTAGGAACGAGCTCACCTCTAAATTCAATTGTCTTGCGCGAGCTCTTGTGACTGGACCTTGAATGACCAATGGAGGATTGTTGTGTATATCCGAATGAATGATGTCCGCATCATGCTCGCACTAAGTTTTGTAAAATTTCATTTTAGTTTAGAAAGGAAAAGTTTTAATTAGCCCCCAAATTACCTATATGCAATGGTTGGTTTGACCTCTCCTAGGTTAAAAAATGAAAACTTTAAGCTCACAAAAATAGAAAAGTTATCTTCCAACTATTTTGACAAGAAATTTTTAAGCCTTAGAATTTGGGTATGTTACTTCTTGTCACAATAACTAACCATGGTGATGTGTCTGCGTGGACACGGTGACATGACGGTGGGTTGTGTCTTGTGGGTACAGTTGTGCACCTCTGGCCAGAGTAAAATTATTCGAATAGCTGTGCCCGTGATTATGGGCGATCGACCAGCTTTACCGTGATTAGTCTCACAACATTAATTAATTTGACTTAATGAACTGGTGTAGTTCAGATGGTTTGGTTGGGCCTGTTCAACGTGGTGTAGCGTTGTTCAGTGGATATCTAATCTTGTCTTAATTAATCAACTGTTTTAATGGTTTCAACTATAAATGTCTACAACTGCCTTTATGCAAATCGCCACAAACCTCCCCTTGTCTTCCCTTGCATGTTTGCATCATTGGTGTTGCTTGCTGAGTACGGTGGTTGTACTCAACCTTGCTATTATTCCCCTTTCCAGAAGTGTTGTGCTTCTGAGCTAAAGATTAAGTTAGAGGACCAAAACTTATACCCTAGTAGAGTTTTGCACGTGGAGTGGAGGTGAAGCCCTGCTAGGATCGTCCCTTTTTTGCGTTGCTGCTGCTTTCTTTTCGGTGTGAGGCCTAAGTGCCTCTTCTATAAGTTTTTACGAATTATTTACGTTTGGATCTGCATATTAATTTGTTGTTTTATGTACCCTGGCTGATGCCTGCACAAAGATTTTAGACACAAAAAAGTCTGGAAATTATGGCCAAATTTTTGGGCGTGACACACGCCCACATTCGAATCCCACTTTTAGGACATGCACTGTAGCTAAGCAGATCTCAAAGTCCATTGTGTTTGTCGACATGGTTCACATCAACACAGATTTAGCACCATTAGTCGGGCGCGGATTTTTCGTGAACACCTTTGGTCCTAGTGGTGGATTTTTTGAGATTCAACTTTTGGCTATGTGAGAAGTCTGTGGCTATTGGTTTGCAATCTTGTTTGGGTGGTACTTCCATTGGCTTTCAAGTGGTTCATCTCAAGAATAACATTTTCAGCTTTCAAGTCTGTTAAAAGATATTGGTTTCTATATTCTTTCTTTCCAGAATTGTATCTCCAATGATTTTCATGCCCTGTTCTTTCTCTGGAGAGATGGAGGTCCAAATTGGCATTGGGAATTCTCTTGGTGGCAATAGGAGGAAAAAGATCGTTGGACTCTGGTTTCTTGGCACAAACAAATTCCCAAAGTTCATTCAGTCAAGTCTAACAGATTAAAGGAAAATCTCAGGTTGATAAACCATCAATGTTTTAAGAGATTGATCTTTCCTGGTGCTTCATCAAGTTCATCCAAGGTTCATCAGCCTGGAATTCTTCCAATATCAATTGCCACCGTAATCCCAGGTACATTCAAACCGCCATTAAAGATCAATGAAGGCTCTTCTTCTATTTTGAAATGTTTACCTTCATCTGTGCCTGCTGGCCCGCCTCCCATTTCAATCAATAATTTGGCCGTACAATTGGTGAACTCTAATATGGGCCTGTGTACTCTCTTCTTCTCTCCTTTTCATGTTGCTACCTCTTGCAAAAGCACACCTCGCTGTTGGGCCAGCTTTAAGTATGAGCATCTTAACCGCCCTTGTTGGTCTAAGTCTAAAGGCCCAGCCCACTGGAGACAGAAGACACAAGAATCTTCTGACAACGGAAAAAATATTGTGGTTAAGACAAGCACCCCTTCACCTTCCTTGTTTTCTCCTCCAATCCTGCCCTCCCTGCGCAACACTGTTCCCTGAACAAAACCCCAATCTTCTCTGGTCATGGCGAACCACACCGACGCTGAGCTCCGGCCGGACCTCTTCCTCCCCCTGGGCACCAATGTGGACATCCCTTGGAATGCCAGAACTCCTCGCACTGATTTGATGGTACAGTGCACCCCTCATCAGTTTGCAAGTCAAGAGTTTGCTGCTGTTTTCATTTAACCACAACCACCGGAGAACATAGTTGCTATCCAACAGATTGTGCATTTTGTTACACACCATTGCCATATCCCAATTGTTAGGGTTCAGCGGTAGCCCCTAGCACTCTGCATAGTTCAGTTCCAATATGTGCTGCATAGGGACACCACGATTGAGGAGGGACCAATCTTGATAGGAGATTTCTCATAGGCCAACTTTATACCTCATGGTCAACTATCCAATAGGAGAAATCGTCCTTACAATAGGGAGGGCTGGGTTATGATTCTTGGCATTCCCCTTCGTCTGAGAACTTTTGCTATCATTGAGCAAATTGTCAATCCATTTGGTAAGCTTTTACACTGGCTTTCAATAGATAGAATTCTTGGAAGAGTTCACTCTACCAAATGAAGTACCAGCAAAGATTGTTATGGGGCAAACTGCTGAACTTGGTGGGGTCGGAGAATCCTGATCCTTCTACCCCTATGTTCTCAATGGTCAATTCATTGACAACCTCCCTGGGGATGAGGATGCTCCAGCAATTTGGGAGATCATTCAAGATCAACAGGAGCAGATAAATCAGATGCACATTGATGTGGAACAACAACAACATTTTCAGCCTATAGTTCATGTAGTTAATGCTAATGTTGGACAAATACAGAGCATCCCGATCAGAAAGAGCAACAGGACTTCATGTCTTTTGATGATTTCTCCATGGATGACTCTTGGTCACCTATTTGTTGGTATTTGCTACGCACACAGATAAATCCGCAAGCGCACGGATACCGCTATAACACTTCCCCTTAGAGTATTCCAAGCGTATCGAACACAAGGAACGTGTGCGTACTAACTACGAACAAGATTCTATCCAAGGACAACAACTGATTAACGATTTGGCTAGAGAGGACTCTGATATATTTAACTAGCTAACTTAAGTTAATGGTAAAACTCCATTGAATGCTTTGGGGGTTGGCCCTCCCATGGTCTGTCAGGCTGAGTCTGGGCTTGAGCTCTATGATGTACCTGAACTTGGAGGGACACAAAGGATGGATAGCGCTATCACCACCTGCCATCTACTGTGGAGCTGTTGGTGCAAAAACACACACTGGCCTAAGATATTTGCTTTACTCTAGTGCAGATCCAAAACTTGCTTTCGGGTTCATGGGTGTGGCAGTTGATTTGATTCTACAATCAATAAGAGGAAACATGCAAATGTTGTTAGTAAACGATAATCGATCCGCTAGAAAGCCGATGTCATATCGTGATGTGACCTAGCCGATGCATTATTAGGTAAATCGGCTGTAATTCATATTCAATAATAAATCAACCCTAAATTTGATCCATCGGCTGTAGATATCAGTGTTATATAATCTATAAATCGATATTACCTTATAAATCAGCAATTGGGATAGATCGGACTTAACTGAGACAGTATAAATTGCCCAAGTCTAAAATAACATGAAATAACGATTATATGTATTCATATCATAGCCGATGTTCAGATTCAAGCGTGTATCGGCTATAGCTCTGACACTACCTTATAGTAGGATATTCTCTTGCAACAAATATATGCAACTACCATCAATCAGATTGGCAGTAAGTCCAATATATTTATATTGGTTAAGATTCTGATTTAAGGGGTACATATAGCATATTAAACAAATCATAAAACCATGTAAAACAACTATACTAGGTAAGATTGGCTGAAACCCCGATACTATCCTTGTTAACAATCATAAAGCAGGCAAGACATTATGATTCTAAACATGACTTAGTAGATCAAACTTAACTACTGCAGTACCAAGTCTAAAAGGAAGCATAATATCTAGACAATCAAACTGATGGTTGTCTTTTTCAAGATGGTGGATATATTATATAATCCAAGCCAACAAGTCAATCTAGCCGTTATCGATAAAACCCTAAAGAATGGTTGGCCGATGCCAGTAGAAAGCATTATCAATCTAGATTATATAATATATATCATAAATCGGTGATTCACAAAATAGAATTAGAGTGTCATAAAGATGTAAGCACTAATTCCGATAATGCAAACCGCCATAACAAGTTTTACCTCTTCGCCGAAGATCGAAACCGATGCAGCTCGACTCGAAAGCAAGAACTCGTCGAAACAAAGTAATGAAAAAGGTGGTGATGCGCCGAGATTGGATTGAACTAATGTTAATTATTTACAAGACCTCGGGCTTATATTTATATCAGAATATACAAACTTGTCCACAATGGACACGACTCATACTTTCCTAGAACAACTCTAACCAACGGACAAGTCCCTTAGGCGGACTCTTACCGAAAAATCTATAAGGAAATTACATAAAATCCTAATTAATAGATACAATTGCCTGTCTTGGACTGTATCCTTACCTAGCAACGTCATTGTAATCCTTCTTTCGAGTCTAATATTGACCACATAACCGAATTTGCTACCATCGGCCGCATCGACTGACCATATTGAACTCGGTATCGACCGATATAGACTCCCAGCCAATGCGCACTCTATTTCCGAGAATTCCGTATATCTTCAAATCATCTTCCGATTGGATCTCGTTTCCGATTCATATGTTGACCGAATTCCATCGTCAACACATGGCCCCCAATTCCGAAGTATTATATAATGCAACGGGATTATCTCATCAATCCCGTAAGAATCTAGGGTTACGTCTCTTGATCGTTACGCACCTACTTTCATAAATAGCAACCGCCTTTCCGGAAATTTCACGACGTTAACTTCGTTCTCACCGCTTAAACCAGAAAACTTTCTTCACCAACTCCGGTGATTCTCCCGACTTCTCCAACGAGTACCTTGGCGGATTCCACCTCCGCGGAAAATCCCTCCCAAATCAATGGCGTCTTCATCAAGCTCTTCAGGCGCTTCAACCATAGAATTCCCTGAGGTTTGTCTCATCGGCTCAAACTCCCTTTCCGTCTGCTCGCTCTCTTTTTTTTCGTTGTTCAATTTCTCCCTTTTTTCAATCTGTAGCACCTAGCACACCAAATAGCCATCCCAAGCTTGAAAGAATCAAATCACTTCTTCCTAGGTCCGATAGGTGACATAGATACAACCACCTTGATCAATGCATAGATAGACAGAATTCCCTTCAGGCAGACGAACCCGATCCTATCTCACTGGACTGCCACCTTTAGATCCTGGCTATCCCATGTCGATGGATGGACAAACTGGTATAAGAGGATAGCCGCAAGCAAACAAGATCATCGGGATGAGATGGGAATAGCCCAATGCTTGTCACTCTCAGTAGCCGATATGAAGAAAGACGAGTCAATGCTATCGGTTGCCGCCTATTTCTGGTCTGACACCCTCAATACCTTCCTGTTTAATCACGGGCCGATGACCCTCACCTTGCTTGATATTGTCATGATCACTGGTCTATATATCACCACATCGGCTAACCCTATCGGCTTGAAAACCAAATGTGCCCATAGATTCAAGACAAAGAATATTGGACGTTGGTCAGGATTCATCTCTGAAAATATGGGAACAGGTTTAGTATCGGCCAGAGAGAACACTGCTTTTCTCCTTATGTGGCTAAAGAAATTCTTATTCTCTGGCTCCACATGCGGTTCAACAGCCAACTGGCAACACTTAGCCGAAGCCATAGTATCAAAGAAACAATTTCCTTTGGGTAAATATTTTCTGGGTGCAGTTTATCAAACTTTATGCCAGTCATCGGCCAGGATTATCATGGATGCAAGCATCAGTAAAGGTGGTCCTTGGTGGATTGTACAACTCTGGCTAAATCTACATAACCTGAAAGTAGCACTTAGACTACCACTTCTTGAGGCTGAATTTCCCTCCTTAGTTGATTCAGAAAATGACGAAGATGACAACAACACAACACGCCGATGCATGTCTTTTGGAGAGGCAGCTTCCAGCTATACTGGCTCAGGACCATCGGCTGAACATTTCCAAACTTGGTTTGGAAATTTTTATGACAGATTTCCAAGGGATAGCAGAATCTGGTTTGCACATGAGTCCTTCTCTGATTATGAGCTGCCAGCCGATTTCAGATTGGATGAGATCAATGATGAAAGGTTTGAAAATCCCAGAGAGGTCCTGACTGCAACAATCTCTCCTTGCATCATTCCCACAGGCATCTCACAAGGTAGAAATATACAACCATCTTATGAATTCTATCATCCAACAATTGCTGCACGTCAACTTGGTATGGGTCAACTCCCAATTGGCCTATACTTCTCTGACAAGATCCAAACCAGAGGAGAGATCGCATCGGCGCTAATCATGGACAAACTCCTAAACATTCTAGGACCCCCCCTTGGTAGCATTGACAGATTCAACATAATCTTGATGAGTGGAAAACACATATATATATCATCTATCGACTCAGTCATACCTGACAAGAATATCACCTGACTTAATTCCTCAAGTAAGTTATCTTCTCTTATCTCTTTTCATCATGTCTCAATACTAACAATTCTCTATTATTTACAAATTCTTATTCTGTACTTGTAGGTATCTGAGTCACCTCCCCCTGAACTTAGCCGAAGTAGCCAGCCTATCGAATATGCTGCTGCAAACCTTCCCAACGGCTGTGGCCTAGCTCCTTGCATCATCGGCTACAATGCTCCTAGGGTGGTTTCCCTACTCCAAGGACAAATTAGAGAGCCAATACCATAAAGTAGAAAGCGCAAAAGGACCAAGTAAGCTGCCATCAAACCTCTCGTTACTCAGAAGAAATCCATCAAGAAATCCAAGACATCAACTGATGAAGATCTTCCCTTGGATCCAGATGTGGAAGAATACCTAAAGGAAATTGAAATGGAGGAGGACATAAGTGAGGCAGCAACTCAAATCAGTGAAATGACAGAAACTGCAACCAGGCCCCCACGAGCCGATACTCCATCAGTTGATCCATCTGGCCCAATCAAGACTCCAAGCCATCCAAAACACCATCTCCGTAAAGCACAGGTATATATCTTTCAAAATCCTTATTTTCCTTCTAGGTGCTACACTCTATAATTTAATCACACATTTCAGCTAAAGAAGAGACAAGTAATAGCTAAGAGAAACCAACTCCCCCAGCACGAGTAATCTCTTTAACGTATTCACATTTTAACTTTTCTTCAGCCGATACTCAATTTCAACCCTCTCAGCCTCCATCGCCTCCTCACCAACATTCAAGTGAACAAACTCCATCGGCTGCAGGAAGCCATCATGAGGAGGAAGCAATTGTTGTGATTCCAACTCCTCATGTTCCTGTAAGTACATATCCAAACTTTCATATATCAGCTAATTTGAATCCATTACTCATAACATCTTTCCTTATCTTCAGATCCTAGCCGATATGTTTCCTTTTGATATAAGGCAATTCTTGGACGAAGAAGAAGAAGATAAAACAAGCAGGGCCAAATCACCATTGTCCGAAGGTTTAAAGACCAAGCTAGCCTATCTCTGATTGACTAGGGGCCTCTTCAGATGCATTTGTTGCAGATTGTGGTCCAATCGGAGCAAGATTTCAGGAAATCCAAGATCAAATCTCTGATGAGCTTGTTGACATGATATCCCCAGCAGTCTTCCTTGAACAACATTGTTTTAATCTTGAAAGAGCCAAACAAAGGATTGCTGATCGGTTTGAACGCACGTCTCTTGAAGCCACCATACAGACCAGCCGACAACAAGTCAATGATGAGAAGGCAAAATTAGTCAAACTAGAAGCTGGTCCAAGTTCAACTCAGCAAAATAGTGATAAACTGAAAAGGAAAGAAGCTGATCTATTGGCACAACTTAAGGAATGTACATCTGAGATAGCCTCTGAGGAACAAAAATTAGCCGATCTACCCAAAGCCATTGAAGCTCAAAAATCCAAGTTGAAGACTTCTATGAAGCATCTATCTTCCCTTAGCAAAACCCTCAAGCCAATTCCTGGGACAGATGCAGCCGACGCTCATGCAATAGAAGAAGTAGAACAAATCAGATAGCGTGCTATATCAGCTATTCAAAAATACTTGTCTTGATGTAATAGATTTAGATAATTTCTAATAGTTGCAACATTTTTGTGTAATCATACTGCTATCGACCATCGCGTCGATTTAAACTTATACCAAAACATTCTCCAATTTCTGCTTTTTAAATCCCCAAATCTTTTAAATCCCCAAATTTTATCTCCATACCCCCCAAGTTTGTACTAGGGAGCATCATGCTGCAAACTTAGAAAAATATCTAAGGGCAATAATCCATATCGGCCACTTAAAGGCGATGCAATTGTCATCGGCTATAAACCATACATCGGTAGAATACAGCCGATTATGAATCAATTCAAACACTTGGATAATATTTCTTCAAATACTTGCCATTAAGAGCTCTCCCAAACACTTCTCCATCAAGTCCTTTCAACATGTAACCTCCTTTGGAAACACACTTATAAATCCGAAAAGGTACTTCCCAATTCGGTGACCATTTACCAAATTTATTGTCCCTTCTTCCTATCGGCAACACCAACTTCGATACAAGTTCTTCTTCCTCAAAAGATTTTGGTACAATATTTTTATTATAATATCTGGCAACCCTTTCTTTATCTCGTTTAACCCTCTCTAAGGCACGCAATATGCATTGAATCAACTCTTCTGATTCATCAATTATCAAATTATGATAATCATCCGCTGTTAACTCATATTGCAAAGAAATCCGATGTTAGTTTCCCATGGTAAAACAGCTTCATGACCATAAACTAATTGATGTGATGGAACTTGAATAGCACCATGACAAGCCATTCGATAGGACCATAATGCTTCAGCTAATATGGTATGCCACTTTTTTGGATACTCAACAATCTTTCTTTTAACCAACTTAATCAAACTCTTGTGAGATGCCTCAGTCTGCCCGTTAGCCTGTGCATAATATGGTGAAGAATTCAACAATTTAATCCCGATGCTATCAGCAAACTGAACAAACTCATCAGACACAAAGATAAATGCCTGATCAGTTGTTATCGTCTGTGGCAAACCAAATCTGTATATGATATGCTCTTTAATAAACTCAATTGCATCTCTAGTATCAACCTTCTTGAGAGGAATAGCTTCAACCCACTTGGTAAAATAATCAGTAGCTACCAATATAAACTTATGACCTTTACTTGACGGTGGATTGATTTGGCCGATCATATCAATTCCTCAACCTCTAAACGGCCATGGCTTGGTAATTGGATTCATAGCCGATGCTGGCACTCTTTGAATAGCTCCAAACTTCTAACAATCCTGACACCCTTTATAGTATCTAAAACAATTTTCCAGCATTGTCGGCCAAAAATAACCAACCCTCCTAATCAGCCACTTCATCTTATGAGCTGATTGGTGAGCACCACATATCCCCTCATGCACTTCACACATGACGACCTTTGCTTCTTCCAGATTCAAACATTTTAACAGAACTCCATCGATAGTCCGATGATACAATTCATCGTCCAACAAAACATACTTAAGGGCTTTATACTTTATTTTCTTGGACACCGATCTAGAAGGCTCTTTTAAATTCTCAATTATCTCGAACCTCCAATCATCGGCTTGTAGATATGCAACTTCTACATCCACATCTTTTGACATTGGCTTATATCCCGATGCACACTGAGCTAAATCATTAGCCTCAATATTTTGTTCTCGAGGAATATATTTCAAAGTAACTACCCTGAGAGTTTTCATCAACTCTTGACACTTCTCATTATAAACCATCAAGATATCATTCTTACACTCATATTCTCCAGACAACTAACTAAGCACCAATAATGAATCACCCATGATTTCAACAACATTGGCCTCAACCTCTTTTAATAATTGCAAACCTTTCAAAACCGCCTCATATTCAGCCGGATTATTAGTAGAATAAGGTCTAATAGTAAAGGCAAATTGAAAACTTGCCCCCTAGGCGATATAATCACCAAGCTAATACCACATCCATGAGTGCAAACTGATCCATCAAAAAATAATGTCCAAGGCATAATCTCGACATGATTAACCGAACTATCTCGATGCTCAACTATGAAATCGGCTATCGCTTGCCCCTTAACCGCCTTAGCCGATTCATATTTTAAGTCAAACTCTGTTAAGGCAAAAATCCACTTTGGAGCCGACAGCATATAACGCACCACATCGGCTTTACAAACTATCGTGCACTCATTGGAAAGTAAATAATGTCTTAACCTTGTGCAACAAAAATATAAACACAAACATAACTTTTCCACCGGTGAATATCTTGTCTCTGCATTCAACAGCCTTCAACTTCCTAGATCAAGACAGAGCCGATAGTGTTCTGATCGACTGGTACATACAATTTAAAAGGAACCCTTTCTATGGTGGAAGGATTGGAGGAGTACTCAAATATTCCTTTATACTGTTTAAAGCCTACTATTGCTTATCCCACCAAACGAACTCCTGATCGGCCTTCAACCTGCGCAACGGAGTGAATGATTCTATCCTACCAAACAAATTAGATATAAATCGTCTCACGAAATTAATTTTGCTGATCAATGATTGCAATTTTGTCTTATCTTCTGGAAGTTTTATATCTTTGTTAGCATTAATACTCCTCTGAGGTATCACGATTCCTCTTTCATGCACTAAAAATCCATGAAATTGTCCAGCCGATACGCCAAAAGCACACTTGATTGGGTTCATCCTTAATCCATACTTTATTACCCTCTGCAAGACTCTTCTCAAATCGGCTATGTATTTATCGACCTCCTTTGATTTAACAACCACATCATCAATATAAATTTCAACCAATAAGCCGATATGATCATGAAATATGTAATTCAATGCTCTTTGATATGTGGCGCCAGCACTCCTTCATCCAAAAGTCATAACAACCCACTCATATAAACCGATTGCACCAGGACGTCGAAAGGTAGTCTTATGAATATCCTACTCAGCCATAAAAATCTGATTATATCCTGCATTGCCATCCATGAAATTGATAATTTTATGTCCAGATGCTGCATCAAGCAATTGATCGACAATCGGGCATCGGGTATTCATCTCTATGAGTAGTCTTATTCGAATCTCTAAAATCAATACAAACTCTAAGCTTGCCATTTTTCTTGATCACCGGTACTATGTTTGAAATCCACTCAGCATACCGGCATGGTCTAATAAAATTAGCATCACCCAATCTTGTAATCTCGGCCTTGATAGCATCGTACATCTCATCTTTACAACATCCTGGAGGTTGCTTATATGGCTGATAGCCAGGCTTAACAGGGAGATGATGTTCAACAATCGATTGGCTAAGTCCTAGCATCTCATAGTATTTCCCGGCAAAACAATCTCTGTAATCCTTTAATAGCTCTATTAATTTATACTTGAATTCTTTTGACAATCTTTACTAATATATGTCGGCCTAGATCTATCGCCTGGTCCAGTATCTACTTCTTCTAGTTTATTGGCGGACATAAACCGTTGTCCAAGCTTGCCGTCGAGATCATCTACAGTATCCTTCGTATAAAAATTTGAACCCTCCACGGCACCCTCTAAGTAGTAATTGGGGCTCTCCATCTCGTGTTGGCTGTATATCATAATCAGAAACTCTTAGATAATTTCCTTGCCAAACTTTACCAGACAAACAATCAATTCCTTCCATCTCCCAAACAGACAAATCGACACTAGCTACATTAACTGACCTGTCGGCTGGCACGATATCTATCTGGTCTCCCTGCCATTGGATCAAACTTTGATGCATAGTTGAAGGAATACAACAATTGGCATGGATCCAATCTCTTCCCAGCAACAAACTATTGGAACCCTTCACGTCAAGTGGCAAAGAACGTAGCAGGAATTGTTTTGCTACCAATGGTAATGACAGAGGACGTAGTAGGAATTATTTTCCTGCCAATGGTTAACTCCACATTCAAAACTCCCTTAGTCTCAGATGGATTTCCTCCATAGTCATTCAAAATCATGTTGGTCTTGATCAAGTCTTCTGAATTCTTGCCCAATTTACTGAAAGTGGCATATGGCATCAAATTAACAACCACTCCTCCATCGACCAACATTTTCGACATCGGCTTCCCATTAACGAACCCTTTGACATACAAAGGTTTAAGGTGTCGATGCCCGGTTCCTTCTGGCTTCTCAAAAACAGCTTGTTGTGGGGATAACAATAACTTAGCCGATGGTGTTTCACATATTTCCTCCATAGCTTGGTCTACACCATATTCAGCTGGTAATATAAAGATCATATTCATCGAAGATGATGCAACTGATTTTCCCTTGCCTGCAGCAAGGCTTTCACCCTTATTAGCTCTGACTTCATCGGCTGAAACAATCTTGCTCTTAACACGCGACACCTTTCTTGTGCGTTTCAGCCGATGCTCAATCTCATCTCCCAGTTCTTGCAATTGCTCTTTATTCCTCATCCTCCGAACATGTCTTTTTTGACTTTTAGTAAAAATGCCAGAAGGGCACCACTGTGGTTTCATGATCCTAGATTTTTCCTCCAGCTCACCCTCAAAGTGATCCTGATAAATCGGCCCAAGCCTCTGATGAACAGGTAACTTTTGCTGAATTGGTCGATACTCAACATTAACTCGTCTGCTTGATCTTCCAATATATCTTACGTCAGGATCACTGCAACCAAGATTATCTTTGATAGATGGTAGTCTCATCCCTTCTGTTGTCGAAACGACAACCGCATACGTCGAAGGACGTGGATACTCAACAGTTATTGGGAAGGTGAAGTGTAATAAATTTTGTATTAAAATCCAATCCCCTTTTACATGGCCCTAGGTGACTATTTATAACCCCATTACAGATCCCCTATTGGGGTTTAGGGCTATTACAGGGGAATTTACATGGTCACCCTCATAAAGGGGCCCTTACATGGGTATTTAGTGTAATCCAGGCACGTGGGCCCTCGATGGGCCGCCTGGTGGCTTCCGGTTCATTGCCCATGGCTCGGGGCGATTGGGCCGGCCTGCTGGCCTTTCTTGGACCAGGTCCGCTCTGGCGAAGCCATCGTCCTTCGGCGCATGCCTTCGCCATGTAGGCTTCGCCTTGGCTGACCAGAACCCCTTGTGGCTCCTCGCCATCGGATTTCGCCACTGGGTTCCACCATCGGGCTTCGCCGTGGGGCTTCGCCCCCTGGTCCTTGGGTGCAGGGAGACTGGATTCTTGCCGCCTGGTTGGTTCCGGCAGGCTTGGTCGAAGGGGCCTCATGGCATACTGCCAACAAGCCCCTCACGGGTAAGGGTGAGATAGGAGCTTCGGCCGAGACCGTGCAAACCATGTAGTATGGTATGAGGCGCCCCCTTTCGACCGATGCTCCTGCCGAAGCCCCTCTTTCTGGATCCTGCAAAAAGCTTGCGACATGTGAAAAAGGATTATAGTGTGTGGTCTTCGCCCTTCTCGAGCAGTTGTGGGGATTTGATTTTGATTGATTTTTTTTTTCAACGGTCCTAGTGTGAGCAGTGTTGGGCCTTTGCTTTTTATGAACAGTGGGGTGGCCCATGTCACTTTGTTGGGTCTTAGCGAACCAGTGATGGGCCGTTGGGCCGCGGCGAACAGTAGTGGGCTTTCTTTTTGGGAGCCCGTTACTGCACGGCCTGATCCATGGGATTTTACCGTTTCACCTACCCCGTGACACGTGGCCACCCTTGATTGGCTGGGGAGGCGAAGCGTCGTTTGGTGAGATATATATTCTCACCCCCCGCTTTCACCGTCGCCACCCTTGTCATTTTCACCGCAGTCACTTCCCTCTCCACTCGCTCTCGGCTTTCTTTCGAACGACCTATTTCGCCCAAATAACTCCTTTCGCCAACGATCCTCCTCTTCGCCCATGGCTCCTCGCAAGCCGAAGCCCGTTACCGCGACCGGTCCTGATCCCGGCCGGATCGATGACGACACCTCCGCCTTCCTGGGGGCTTCGCTCGTCGACGATGACGAGTTGGCCAGGATGGTTGACGCGGGCATGGTGGCGGAGGGGCAGGCGTTCGCCCCCGGAGAAGCCGAAGTGCCTCAACCTGGCGAACACCAGACGGTGGTGTTTGCCGTTTTCTTTGAGGCCGGCCTCCGATTTTCGTGCAACATCCTGTTGCCGGAGATCCTTCGCCTCTTCCAAGTCGAACTGCCCCAGTTAAGCCCTTCGGCCCTGGTGCGGATCATGATTTTCGACTGGGCGTGCCGGACCGCGGGGTTCGAGCCCAGCGCCGATCTTTTCGGCGCCATCTTCTCTGCCGCCGTCAACACGAAGACGGTGATCACGCCCGCTGGGACCCGGAAGACAGCGTTCGGGAGTGTGAACTTCAACGTTCGCCCCGAACGCGCCGACTTGTGGCCGGTCAATGCCGCCATGTCGAAATGGGACCGCCACTGGATGGCGAAGTGGTTCTACCACTCCATCCCCTTCGAGTCGGACTCTGAAGCAGTGAGGGCGCTGTGTTGGCGGCGTCGCGCAATTTCGCCAGCGCGGAGACCTAGGGTTGCCGTTACCGGCACCCTAGAGTCCCGTTTCGCCCTGCTTCGCAGGGTGTGTTCCCGGCTGAGTTGCCGGGACTTAGTAGAAGAGTTCTGCATGCTGCGGATTCATCCGCTTTCGCAGGCATGGCAGGTCGAGGTCGACCAAGGCGAAGTGGTCGACGGCCTGCCCAGACTTGTTTTGCCCCCAGGGGCGAATGGTGAGCTCTCTTTTTCCCTCTTCTCTTTTTTTTTCTTTTTTTTTACGCTTCGCCTCTTTGCCATGCTTTTGCTTCACCTCCTAACTTTGCGTCTTGCCTTTTTCCAGTGTTGACGCTGGCCCAAGCCGACGCCGAAGCCAGACGGCTTGTTGGCGATATCTCGCTAACCGAATATAGCCAGCTGCTGACTCGGCAAGCAGCTGGCCAGGCGAACCGCGTCCACGTCGGCGAGCTCCCACCGAGGGCGAAGCCATCTAAGGCGGATAGCGAAGCCGGCCCCTCTCGGAAGCACCCGCGGGGGCAGGTTAGATTTGCCCCCCCGCAAACAGAAGGCCCCCGTCCCTTCAGACACCGACGACGGAGAAGACGAGGATGTCGAAGAGGAGGGAGCGGGACGGGCCAACGCTGCGGCCGAAAGGGCTACTGACGAGGCGGCCGATAGCCGCTCCGGGACATGCGGTTACTCGCCGACTCCCAGCCCGGAGCATGCCGACACCGGGGCGGAATCCGCCTCTTCGCCCTTGCGGCGAAAAGACGTGGAGGGCGCCAAGGCCCTAGTCTCTATCGCCAGGGCCAAGGCGGCAGGAGGCGGCGTGACGAAAACAGCCCCCCGGAAAAGGGGGGTCATCACCATCGCCAACGCCTTCAGCGATGAGGAGTCGTCCGATGGGACCCCTACCTCGCCTGCGGGGCGAAGTCAGGGGCCTTCGACATCCCTGGGGGCGGCTGACGGGGCTGGTGCTTCGCCATCAGCCGAACGGGTGGTGAGGGTGGCCACTCGCGTCTTCGGCAGCCCCATACTCCAGCCGCTTTCGCCGCTCGCCCCAGATAAGGGCAAAAAAAACCGCCGAGGGATCCGGCTCCGAGTACTCTCAGGGGTCGGCCCGCTTCGTCCCCGGGGACTTCGAGACTCGGGCGGAGCTCATCCCCTTCGTGGAGGGGGTGAGCAACATTGTTTCCCCGGCTGGCGGACCCAGCCTCTTCGCCGAGCTCAATGAGTTTTACGAGGGGTGCTCCGCCGTGAAGAGTTTGGCCGTGCGGGTAAGTTTCGGTGTCTTCCGAATTTCTTTTGTTTTTCGACCTCCCCTTTCTACACTTGGCTTACGTTGTGCCCCCCTTTTTCTCTTCTTCGCCAGCTTTTGGCGGCCCATTGTTCCACTGAGCGGACAATGCGGGCCCGCTTGGATGGCCTAAAAAACCGGCTCCGGGTGAAGGACGACGAGCTTGGCCGAAAAGGCCTTGAAATGGAGGGGCTTGCCCGATCTCTTCGAGAGGCGAAAGCGGAGAACAGGCGCCTTCAGGCAGAGCTCGACAAAGGCAGCGAGGCGAAGGCTGACATCGATCGCCTTTCGGCCGAGCTGGCGAAAGAGCGGGAGCATACCGCCATGTTAACTGTCTACTATGACACGACGGAGCCCCAGATGGAAGCCCTTCGCCAGAGGGCGCGCAAGGCGGAGGAGAAAAACAAGCACCTTGCCCAAGAGGCGGCCCGGGCGACCGAAGCAGCGAAGGCGTCCTGCTGCACCCTTCGCCTTGCCCTTACGGATATGGGGCCGAAGGCGAGTAGCTTTCCGGGCGAAGATGCTTCCGTCCTGGACTTCTGCGATTGGAGCCAGCAGGCCGGCTGCGCTGTCTCTGATTGCGCCACCGCGTACGGCGATTGCTGTGCGCGCGTGTCAGCTGCCTTCGCCCTAGGGTTACTTCAGCAGAACGGGTGCGAGCATGTCGCCCGATTCCCCGAGCTCGCGAAGGGGGATTGGGAGGTTAGCTCCCAAGTCATAACGCCCGCCCTTCGTGCCTAGCGAAGGCAGTTTTGGCTGAAGGAGGGCCGTTCCATAGCTAAGACCCGCCTACTTGAGCAGCTGGCGAAGTCAGAGGTGGCGGACCAGGACGAAGAGCCAGCAGCGAGGGGCGGAGGAGGAGCTGAAGACCACCCCGAGGTGTGAGGCCCTCCGCCCGTCTATTTTTGTAAATTTTTCCTTTTGTTCTTCGCCGTTTTAGGGGAGAATTATGTAAATATGGCTGAGGCCTTGAACTAGTGGAAATATATGACTCCTTTCGCCATTTATATCATTTTTGTGTGACGCGCGAACCGTTTGAGATGTTTTTGCGATTCTCTCGCCTAGTTCTTTCGCGTTCACTTTTCTCTTCTTCCGCTCGCCTTCGTGACACTCCCATTTTTGTAGGGTTGGTGCCGAAAGCTTTGCGTTCGGCCTCCTCTTGGGGATTGGCGAAGCAAGAACGAGAAGTTCATTGCGGTGAAGAATTTGCCGAAGGTTCGATACCAGCTTCGGCCTATCTACCGCGAAATGACAATCAACGGGAACAACTACAGGGTTGTAAGCGTCGCTAACTGGATGCGATCCCATCCTGGGCGAACATTGGAGGACTACGATCGTGTCCATGTGGCACGCCTGGAGGGCATGGCCCGTTTCTGGCGAAACCATCGGCGGACCGATCGGCAGGAGGCGATCGCCCAGCGGCGCTATGCCCTTACTGTCGTTTCGCCCCCCTCTCCTCTTAGGGTAGTGTACAATATCAGTAGTGATGATGAACCATGTTCGCCGGATCACCCCTTTAGTAGTTGTCTTGGGGGCGAAGATGTAATTTTCTTGTAAACGAACGCTTAGATCATTTCGCCTGTATCGCGTTACACAATGTAAGCTATTGAGTGTATTTTCAACGTTTAATAAAGATGTGCTTTCGTTTCCTTTTCGCCATTTTCTGCATTGTCACATTTTGTGCTTTTGTTGGATCGTGACGTATCGACCCCTTTGCGTGTATTGGCGAAATAGGCACACTGACTTTCCAGCTTTCGACTTCCGTTGTCGATCTCTTGCATTTTGCGTTTAGTGGCTTGATTTTGCGTGGATCGATTATAACGGTGCTCGGGTTTTTTTTTCTTTTTCTCCCGAAACAAGCTGTCGCGGTTTCAACGTTCGGCGAGCGATGCTTCGACCGATTCGTTTCGCCCCCCTGGTGTTTTCGCTGATCAGGCGTTTGCCTTGGGGTTTTTTCCATGAATTATCATGCACATAAGTAAAAGAGTCGAAAAACACAGAAATTTTATACTGGTTCGGGCCTCCAGAGTGGATAACAGCCCTACATCCAATTTTTTTTTCTTTTTCCGTTTTCTCCTTTTTTTTGTATTTTTGTGCCGAACGGCTTACAAAATGGCAGGTGCCGAAAAGCTACATGGCAATATGTACATTTTTACATGTTGGCGAACAGGGTGCCACCCTTTAAACATAAAAACGCTTGAGTGAAGCGGCGTTCCACGAGTGATCGAACTCTTCGTCTTCCAGTGTTGCTAGGCAAAAAGAGCCCGTCCTTGACTTGTGGTTGATGAGATTCGGCCCCTCCCATTTTGACTCAAGCTTCCCAACCGCTACTGGGTTCGCCTTTCTCCTTAGAACGAGGTGGCCCGGTAGGAGCACTGTCGGGCGAACCTTCTTGTTGTAGGTTGCCGAAGTGCTTGTGGCGTACTTGCGCATGTGCTCCAGTGCTTCGACCCGCACCCCTGCCAGGAGTTCGAGCGACACTTCGCGCCCGTCTTCGCCCCCCGAGAACATCACCCTTGGTGAGTTAGCCCCTAGCTCTGTTGGGGTCATTGCTTCGTCTCCGTAAAGGAGCATGAATGGGCTGCACTTGGTTGGCCTTGTGGGAGTCGTTCGAAGAGCCCAAAGGACGGACAGCATTTCGTCTGGCCATTTGCCCTTCGCCGCCCCCTCGAGCCTTTTCTTGAGCGCCTCCAAGATCTTGCCATTTGCGCGTTCGGCCGCCCCGTTCGACTGCGGGTGTGCGACCGATGCGAACTTAATTTCCAGGCTTAGCCCTTCGCACATCTCTCTGAAGTTGTCAGAATCGAATTGTTTGCCATTGTCTGTGATGAATTCCCTTGGAACTCCAAAACGGCAAACAATGTTTTTCCACACAAACTTCTGCACTGCCGCCGAAGTGATCGTGCCGAGTGGTTCGGCCTCGATCCAGCGAGAAAAGTACTCGATGGCCACAATCGCAAACTTGTAACCATTTCGCGCTGCTGGGAATGGGCCAATGATGTCCAGCCCCCACCTGGCGAAGGGCCATACTGGAGCGATCGGCTGCAACTCATATTGTGGGGCGGTTTGGCTTCGGCCATGCCGTTGGCAGCCTTCGCACCTTTTGGCGTGCGCCACGCAAACTTTCAGCACGGTTGGCCAATATACCCCTTGGCGAAACACCTTGGAGGCGACAGTTCTGGCAGCTTGGTGTGCCCCACAAAGCCCCTGATGAATTTCCTTGACCATTTCTTCGCCCTCGGCGAAGGAAACGCAGCGAAGCAAAGGTTGGAGCACTCCAGAGCGGTACAACTGCCCTGCAACCAGCTTGTACCGCCTGGCCCTGATTTGCAGGCGTTTCGCCTCTGCTTCGTCATCCGGAAGCCAGCCGTCCTTGAGGTACTTCACGAACGGTGTTCGCTAGTCCTCCGGGTCTTCGCTCGTGGCAGTCTGGTTTATGGCCGTGACATCCTCGATTCCTTTGGGCACACTTGGTGCATACAGGATTTCAAAGAAGATGCCTGGCGATTGCGGTCCTCCGCAAGCGGCAGATTTCACCAGGGCGTCAGCCTCCTCATTCTGCCCTCTGGGCAAGTGTTCGACCGTTATGCCGGCGAAGCACTTTTCCATTGACCGAACGGCCTCCAAGTATCTCTTCATCCCTTCATCTTTTGCCTCAAAAGACTTACCAACATGACAAGCCACCAGCTTGGAGTCAGTTCGGATGAGTAAGCGCCGAACCCCCATTGCCTTTGCCTTTCATAGGCCTAGCAGCACCGCTTCGTATTCCGCCGTGTTGTTGGTTGTGTCGAATTGCAGCCTTGCGGCATACCGGATCGGCACGCCCCCCGGCGAAATGAGCATGGCCGCGGTGCCCGCCCCCCTATGTGACCACGAGCCGTCGGAATACATTGTCCAAGGCTGTTCGATAGGTTGGGGTTCGGGGGCGAACGCCGGAGTCCATTCGACCACAAAATCAGCTAGGACTTGAGATTTGATGGCGGTGCACGCCACGAAGTGTAGGTCGAAAGGGGATAGCTCCGCTGCCCACTTGCTAAGTCTGCCATAGATTTCTTTACCCCGCAGTACTTCGCCCAGGGGGTATTGCGAAGGCACTGTGATTTTGTGGGCTTGGAAGTAGTGCTTAAGCTTGCGCGAAGCCATCACCAGGGCGTAAGCGAGCTTTTCCATTTCAATGTACCGCGTCTTCACCCCCTGTAATGCTTCGGAGACGAAGTACACCGGTTTCTGCCCTGATTCTGTCTCTTGGACTAGGGCTGCGCTGACCGCCATTGGCGAAGCCGCTAGATACAATAGCTTTTCGCTTCCTGGTGTTGGGCTGACCAGGGCGGGTGGGCTTTGCAAATACTGTTTTAGTTCCTCGAATGCGGCCTAGCATTCGGAAGTCCAGTTAAACTTGCTTGTGCCCCGGAGGGTCTTAAAGAATGGCAGGCCCTTTTCGGCTGCTTTTGAGAGAAAACGACTGAGTGCCGCAATTCGGCCCGCTAGCTTTTGTACTTCGCGTACGCTCAACGGTGGCCTCATTTGCTGAATGGCGTCGATTTTCTCGGGGTTCGCCTCAATACCCCTTTCGGAAACAAGAAAACCCAACAACTTGATGGCGCGGACTCCAAAAACACACTTCTCAGGGTTCAGCTTCATACCCGCCGTACGCAAGTTGTCGAAGGTTTCCTGCAAATCGGACGCATGATCGAAGGCCTTACGGCTTTTCACGACAATGTCATCGACGTACGCCTCCACGTTTCACCCCAGTTGCTTGTGCAACACCTTGTACACTAGCCTGGCGAATGTTGCTCCGGCGTTCCTCAGGCCGAAAGGCATCCTGAGGTGGCAGAAAGTGCCGAACGGCGTGATGAAGGCAATCTTGGCGATGTCGTCTGGATTCATGTGGATCTGGTGATAGCTAGAGTAGGCATCCAGAAAGCTCATGAGCTCGCAGCCAGCCGTCGAATCAACAAGCTGGTCGATTCGCGGCAACGGGAAGTCGTCCTTCGGACAAACTTTGTTGAGGTCCATGAAGTCGACGCACATGCGCCACTTGCCATTCGACTTCTTTACCAAGACCAGGTTCGCCAGCTACTCCGGGTGATCAATTTCCCTGATCACCCCGGCCCTGAGAAGCTTTTGCACTTCGGCCTTCGCTGCTTCTTGGCGATCAGCGGACATCTTGCGCAGCTTTTGCTTCCTTGGCTTGGCGTCCGGCTTGACGGCCAGCTGATGCATGATGAGTTCTAGCAAAACGCCACCCACTTCGCTGGGGCTCCAGGCGAAGATGTCGATGTTTCTTTTGAGCACTTCCAGTATTTTTGCGGCTTCTTCTGCGCCTAGATCGCCTCCCAGCTGGACGAGCTTCGACGGTTCTGCCTCGCTCACTTGTACCTTGATTACCTTGCCGTGAGGGGCTGGCTTCGGCGCCCGGTTAGCATGTGGTTCGGTCTCCACGTTGTGCACTGCCCTGCTGATGAGAGCCAAGTCGCCTTTCGGCGCGGCCGAAGGGTGAAGCCCCTTGACAACAATCACCCCTGCCGGACCCGGCATCTTGAGCATGAGGTAGTTGTGGTGGGAGATGGCTTCAAACTTGTTCAGAGTTGCGCGGCCGAAGATGGCGTTGTAGCCGTACGGGATGTCGACGACGTCGAACAATATCTGCTCTTCGCGTCTGTTTTCGCCCGTGCCAAAGACAACCTTCAACCGTGCTTGGCCGAGGACCTGAACCGTCTCACCGCCGAAACCGCGAAGCGAGGCCGGCGCCTGAGTGAGGGCTGAGGTTGGTAGCCCCATCCTGGCGTATGCCTCGGCAAAGATGACATCAGCCGAGCTACCTCCATCGACCAGAATGCGCCGGACTTCGAAGCCGGCCACTTCAGCCGAAATCACCAATGGGTCTTGGTGCGGGAACAGCACTCCTTCAGCATCTTCTGTCCCAAAACAAATTTGCTGGCTCAAGTACTTCGGGACCCCTTCGCCTGTGGCGGTGATGCTATGCACCGTTCGCAGCTGCGACTTCTTCTGCCGCTTCGACAGCGGGACTGATGGATCGGCCCTTGTGATTACTTGAATAATTCAGCGCTGCACCTCTTGGTGCTGTTCGGCTGGAGGCGACTGTTCCTGGACCGCTTCGCGAGGCGCTTCGACGGAGACACCCTGATGTGGCCTTGGTTCGTGGGCGTTGTTTCGCTGGCGGATGTTTCGGCACTGCTCGGTGGTGTGCGAAGACCGCTCATGATAGGCGCAATAGAGATCTTTTCTGACCTTTCTACGAATGGGCTACTGATGGCTGCCGCCCTATTGGGCGTCGAACTCCTTGCGGAGCGCTTGTACCTCTTCGACAGCCATGATCGCCTTGCCTGTTCGGTCGGTCCTGAATTTCCTCCAGGTCATGGGAGCTTGGCCTTGCCGGGGCGGCTGCCCCGGGTTCGCCAGCTGGGGCTGGCGAGCCGCGGGGGGAGCCGGTTCGACGACCTGCGCTTGCATTTGGGCTTGGGCCGCAGCGATGGAAGCTTTGTCGTATTCGGCTTCAATCGCCTGTCTTCGCTTGGAGTCTTTTTCGCCTCTTGCGTACCCATCAATGGTGCGAAGCAGGTGCTCAAGGATTTGCGGCTCCTTGTTGGCGATCTTTCTTGTGAGTTCGCCCTCGAGCAACCCGGCCGAAGCGGCGTTGATGACGGATGCCTCCGTTATGTCTTGAACTTGCGGCATCGTGCCTGCGAGAACCGACGCATGTACTCTCGTATTGATTCACCCGGCCTCTGGCGAATGCCGAGCAAATGCTGCTGCGTCTTCGGCTCCTCATAGGTGCCTCGGAAGTTGAGGATGAAAACATCACGCAATTGCTCCCATGAGTAAATGTCGTTGGATGGCAGATTGAAATACCAAGAACGGGCGATGCCGTCAAGGGCGAGATGGATTACCTTCGCCTTGGTGTTTTCATCGCCGTGAGCAGCTTCGATCGCGGACTCGTAGATTGAGAGGAACTCTTTTGGGTCTGTTTCGCCCGAGTACCGCGGAACGGGTGGGAATTTGAACCGAGGTGGGATCGGACGATTTTTGATCCCCCCACTCAGTGGCAGCCCCTTTTCACCCCCGGCCTTGCCCCCTGTGCCCTGCAGCGAAGGCCCGCTCGACTGTGGATACGGCGTGGCAAAGGGCGAGGTGATGGCCTGGGGGAGCGGTTGGGCTGCGACGTTCGGCGGCCCGCTTCCGAACGGTGGCGCTTGGGTGGTGGTGTTGTAGACGTCGAACTGTTGCCCCCGATTCCAGGGCGAAGCCCCTGGCCCAGGTGGGTTCGTCGGCCGCCACCCTGAAGCGCCTTGGCCGGAGCCCCTCTCCGGCTTGAGCCGAAGGGGTTGTGCTTGAGATGTGGGGTTGGTTGAGCTGCTGAAGGAAAGCCTGAAGTTGTGCCTGCAGTGCCGAGGCCCCCTCCGCCATTGCCCGCGACACTTGACCGGGCGAAGGGTGTGCGTGGACCGCGGGAGGTCGAACCGGCGCTTGCTGATAGGCTTGAGGCGGAATGTAACTTGCCGAATACTGGAGGATGGGGGCCGGAGTGATCTTAGCCTGCCGAGCTGCTTCGTACGCCTGTTGCTGCCCCTGCATTTGTCGAAGCATGTCCTGGAGTTGTGCCATGTTTTGCCGCATGGCCTCCATGTTTGCTTCGGCTTGTGCGTCATGGCCAGGCTCGACTTGCGCAGCGGCGATTGTTGTCGAAGCCGGCTGTGTTGACGAAGGGATTTCCCGTACCTGCTCCGCCGGAGTGGTCGAGGCCAAGGGCGGTGGTTGCAGCGCGGGCGCCGAATCCACCGGCGCGACCGCCGCCTCGGCAAGCGCCGAAGGCTCCGTGCCTTCGCCAGCGACCATCCCCCCTTCGGCTGTGCCTTCCTACGGGTTCGCAACCCTCTCTTTCGAGACCTTTTTCGGTGACATTCGCTCTCAGTGGTTTCGCTCAGAGGTCCCCACGGTCGGCGCCAGCTGTTGTCGAAACGACAACCGCATATGTCGAAGGACGTGGATACTCAACAGTTGTTGGGAAGGTGAAGTGTAATAAATTTTGTATTAAAATCCAATCCCCTTTTACATGGCCCTAGGTGACTATTTATAACCCCATTACAGATCCCCCTATTAGGGTTTAGGGCTATTACAGGGGAATTTACATGGTCACCCTCATAAAGGGCCCTTACATGGGTATTTAGTGTAATCCAGGCACGTGGGCCCTCGATGGGCCGCCTGGTGGCTTCCGGTTCATTGGCCCATGGCTCGGGACGATTGGGCCGGCCTGCTGGCCTTTCTTGGATCAGGTCCGCTCTGGCGAAGCCATCCTCCTTCGGCGCATGCCTTCGCCATGTAGGCTTCGCCTTGGCTGACTGGAACCCGTTGTGGCTCCTCGCCATCGGATTTCGCCACTGGGTTCCGCCATCGGGCTTCGCCGTGGGGCTTCGCCCCCTGGTCCTTGGGTGCTGGGAGACTGGATTCTTGCCGCCTGGTTGGTTTCGGCAGGCTTGGTCGAAGGGGCCTCATGGCATACTGCCAACACCTTCATTCCAACAAAATCTAAAGAATTCACAACCCCAGTGAGGAACGAAGCAACCTTCACTATCATACTGATATCTCTTATTCTCTGTGACGTCCGGTCTGATCCTTATTAATCATACTAACCGACTTAAATCTCGTTGCCTGATATTTGTTACTATCGGCTTGGTTCTTATCGGCTCCAATATGAACCATATTTACTGGAAAAGGGTGACCATCTATCTTCATCGGCCTCTTAGCTTCATCGAACTTTATCCATCCTTGTTCTACAACCGATTGAATCTGTTGCCTGAAACTCTTGCAATCATTGGTACTGTGTGATCCTATATTGTGCCATTTGAAGTACTTTCTTCTCTTCAATTCCTCAGCCGATGGTATCACATGTCCTACTAGCAGTTGAATCTGCTTTTCTTGAAGAAGAAGATCAAATATCCTATCAGCCCTCGTGATGTCAAAATCGAACCTCTCTTCCTTCCCCGAATTTTTAACCCGTTGGCTGCATTAACTTCTGGGTCTTCATCTTCAGAGTCAGAATTGTAACTGTAGATATTATTGACATTATTAGCTTTTTTGGCAAACTTCCTAGCCTCTTGGAACCGTGTCTCATGAGCCGATACCTTTTGAGCTAAGTGTGCTAGACTTTCAAAGTCCACGGTAGAAAACCTCTCCCTTATCGGTGCTAACAATCCCTGGAAAGCTAGATCGGTTAGCTGTGAATCAGTTAATGCCAAGCTATAGCACCTGTTCCTTATGTCTCTAAACCTCTGGATATAGTCTGGCACTGTCTCATCTGATTTTTGCTTAATAGACGTAAGATCTGATAATTTCTTTTTCTTGAATTCCA
Source organism: Oryza punctata (assembly GCA_000573905.2). Taxonomy (NCBI): domain Eukaryota; kingdom Viridiplantae; phylum Streptophyta; class Magnoliopsida; order Poales; family Poaceae; genus Oryza; species Oryza punctata. The sequence continues at coordinate 18,184,466 of CM002493.2, read as the reverse complement.
CTGAAGAAATATTTGTGAAATTGCTTCTCCAGATAGGCCCAACTCTTGATAGAATTATAGGGTAAACAAGAGAACCATGTAAACGCCGATCTAGATAATGACCGTGGAAACAACATAACCCTAAGAGCCTCTATAGCCGATGCTTCCCAACATTGAGCTAGAAAACGGCTAACGTGCTCGTAAGTTGATACATTGTCCTGTTCTGAGAATTTTGAAAAATCTGGTACTTTGTATCGGTTCGGCAGTGACACTCGATCAAAATATTCAGGTATGAATGCCAATAGATGTTACTGTTGTTCTTAGGTTTGAGTCCAAACTGCTCCCTCATTACATCAGCAATCATATCGGCCCACGGTTGTTGTGGCACCCCTCCTCTATACTGCTGCTGTAGTTGATCATGTTGACCAAACTGGGTTGGCTATGGAAACTGCGGTGATCCCTCAGGCCGATACTGGACTCGTGGAGAATGAGGTTAAAATTAATGATTCAAATTGCCTCCTGCAATTTCCATCTTCACAGTCCTATAACTTGGGAAAGCATCGCTTGGAAGGTAGATGACCCTTTTGCTTTGTGCTCGGCTATGGTGCCGTCTACCACCATCTTGATCATATTTATTAACCTGATGTACTACCGAGTCGATACGATCCCGCAACGTATGGAGTTCCTCGTCGCCTGACTCGGTTTTGACCTCTTTGCCTTAATCATCGTTTACTCCAGATGTATTTGGCTCTGTGTTTCCAATCGGTGGCAATTCGATTTTAGTCTTTTGAATCACCGTACCTTGCCGAGTTACTATGAATAAGTGTAGATATTGACTTTGGAGTTGATCCAGTAACTTCTTCATTTCTTCTTTCTGCTCGTCATTTTATTGCTCGATCGTGATATGTAGAATATTTTCCTCTGTAACTTCAGTAATGTTGGGCACCATAATAATAGATAGTCCCACCGGGCGTGCCAAATGCGTGTTGATGAAAAAACACACACTAGCCTTAGAGATTTGCTTTACTCTAGCACAGATCCAAAACTTGCTTTCAGGTTCAAGGGCGTGCCAGTTGATTTGATCCTGCAATCAACAATATGAAACATGCAAATGTTGTTAGTAAATGATAATCGATCCGCTAGAAAGCCGATGTCATATCGTGATGTGACCTAGCTGATGCATCATTAGGTGAATCAGCTGTAAGGCATATTCAATAATAAATCAACCCTAAATTTGATCCATCGGCTGTAGATATCAGTGTTATATAATCTATAAATCTATATTATCTTAGAAATCAGCAATTGGGATAGATCGGACTTAACCGAGATAATATAAATTGCCCATGTCTAAAATAAAATGAATAATGATTATATGTATTCATATCATAGCTGATATTCTAATTTAAGCGTGTAGCAGCTATAGCTCCTATACTACCTTATACTAGGATATTCTCTTGCAACAAATATATCCAACTACCATCAATCAGATTGGTAGTAAGTCCAATATATTTATATTGCTTAAGATCCTGATATAAGGGGCAGATATAGCATATTAAACAAAGCATAAAACCATGTAAAACAACTATACCAGGTAAGATCGACTGAAACCCGATACTATCCTTGTTAACAATCATAAACAGGCTAGAGATTATGATTCTAAATCCGACATAGTAGATCAAACTTAACTGATGCACACTAAGTATAAAAAGAAGCATAACATCTAGACAATTAAACCGATGGTTGTCTTTTCAAGATGGCTAATATATTATATGATCGAAGCCAACAAGTCAATCTAGCTGTTATCGACAAAACCCTAAATAAAAGTTGGCTGATGCCAGTAGAAAGCATTGTCAATCTAGATTATATAATATATATGATATCGGTGATTCACAAAATAGAATTAGAGTGTCATAAAGATGTAAGCACTAATTCCGATAATGCAAACCGCCATAACAAGTTTTACCTCTTCGTCGAAGATCGAAACCGATGCAGCTCGACTAGAAAGTAAGAACTCGTCGAAACAAAGTAACGAAAAAGATGGCGATGTGCCGAGATTGGATTGAACTGATGTTAATTACTCAAAAGACCTCGAGCTTATATTTATACCTGAATATACAAACTTTTCCACAACAGACATGACTCATACTTTCCTAATACAACTCTAACGAACGGACAAATCCCTTAGGCGGACTCTTACCAAAAATATCTATAAGGAAATTACATAAAATCCTAATTAATAGACACAATTAACTGTCTTGGACTCTATCCTTACCTAGCAACGTCATTGTAATTCTACTTTCGAGTCTGATATTGACCACAAAACCGAATTTGCTACCATTGGCCACATCGGCTAACCATATTGAACTCGGTATCGGCCGATATAGACTCCCAGCCAATGCGCACTCTGTTTCCGAGAATTCCATATATCTTCAAATCCGCTTCTGATTGGATCTCCTTTCTGATTCACATGTTTACCAAATTCCATCGTCAACAGGAGCACACAACAAACGAAGGTAAATGCTAACCGAGACACCACGTCTAAGCTATTGCTTACTACTCTAGCCTTGCGCGGGAACTTCTTTCTTTATCAAGAGTCACAGTAGTAGAGCACTCAGCTGTATACTAAGCGATGATCCCGCATCGATGAGAATATATTTGTAGTAAACTAATTAAATAACATAAGGAAGACTCGAATACTTACTTTATAAAAGGAAGCGTGTGTGGAGGTACAAGTGAGAAGAAGGCCGACCATCCCGGTGCTTCTCTAGAACTCCGTTGGAAGAATGTCATTAATCCAACACTCCTCGTAAAAGTCTAAGAGAAAACATCGATATTCGAGGCACTCCTTCCGGTGCTTCCCCTAACTTTCTATTCAATTCACCATGCTAAAGTAAAGTCTAAAATCTAAACGTGAGTTGTACTCCACTTTGTTGTGCAAGTTGAAGTGTGTATGAGCTCCTCCTTTTATAGGGTACCAATCACGGTTGAAATGGCAGTTATTAAGGTCGGTGTGCCGCTAACCATCATTGGCAGGCCATCTTGGACTTCCACGTGGAAGACCAGCATTAGGGGGCCAATGGTGGTTCGGCCGAACTGTGGGCCCCACCTCATGGCTACTCCTTAGGCTGGGAGGCTTACTTGTGGGCCCTTATGATGGTTAGGATGATTTGGCCTCACTGTAGGTTGGTTTCAACTGTCAGGTGGGCCCTCCAATCCTTGTACTCGCGCGTTATTGGCCAGAGGTTCATTTTTGTTACATGGCGGGTGTATTTCCTCCTTTAATGACCTGCATACATATATTTACCAAAGTTATTGGAAATGGTTTGTTGTAAACCCCTACCAATAAGTTTTGATGGTATATTTCATTTCTTTTATGCAGGAGTTGATGGTAAAAGTTTGTACTTAACGATTGTGAACACTATTCAGATGGATGTTGATGATTTGGGCCAACTTGTCCCCTACAGTCTGCCTCTGCCTTATCTACCTATCAAAAGATTTCCTCTTGAATTCTGTATTGCTGTGGCTATGGGGGTTTTCAGACCTCTTCGTTTAGCTGTCAACCCTCCTTTGGCAAAGTGTTACCCACTTCAACCATGCTGGGCTATGATCAATATTAACTGGACTGTTAAGTTCACTACTCTGTCCCAGCTCGTGGAAATCCCAGCAAAAAGGCAAAAGATTTCTATTACTGGCAAAAAGGTTGATAGGGTTCTCCCTTTCAGTTCAGCATCCTCTCATGCTGTCACAGAGGTTGAGCGCGGGAGACTGCGCTAACAGAAACAATAGCTTCCAATTTCAGCTGAAGGCCTCCGGAGAAGCCCAAGGTTCGTTGCTTTGGGAGGAAAGGTAGACATTGCTTTCGATGTCCCAAAAAGAAATCTAAGGTGAAGCCCCTGATGATATCTCTCAGGCCCACCAAAGAAGACCGGGCTAAGCAACTCCCACCTGCCATCCCAGTGGCCCATCTCCAGGAGATTGGCATTGAGAAGTGTGGCCTACTTCCTGAGGAAGTGGCCAAAGAAAAACTCCTCCACTGCAACGATGCTTAGTTACTATTTTAGTTATTAGGCTATGCTTAGCCTTATTGCCCTGGAATGTGTCAGGGCTGTCTTTTGGTTCTCTGTGTTTTAATTCGTAAGTGGCCTATGTGGAACTTAATCTTTTGGATGAACTTGGATGGCTAATATCAGGACTATGTGGAATCTGGTCAGCTTTGGTATCAGGATGAATCATGCAGTTCTGTTGCTAATATCACCCATTGCCGAATCTTTTTTTATCCCCTTCATTGTGAAGTAATTTTGTTTCTTCCTGTTGAGAATACAGTTACCTCTAGCCCAAATGAATAATACATCAGCTAATAGATCATGCAGCATTCTGTGGTGGAACGCGAGAGGGATAAATTCTCAGAACAAATGAGTTGCCATCTACCAAAAAAAAAGAAGAAATCTCATGTGCAATTATTTGATAACAGGAAACAAAAAAGAGCATTTTGACCATTCTTATATCATAAAGTTTTGCCCCAAACGCTTTGACAAATTCATTTTTCAACCTTCTGTTGGGGCCTCTAGAGGCCTTGTCGTGATTTGGAACAGTCACCTTTTTGTTCGCACTTTTATTTCATGCCAATTTTGTTCGACCTACACTCTCAAGGATAATTGGTTGCTCACAAACATTTATGGTCCTTGTGCTGGTAACTTAAGAGAGGACTTTCTAAACAATAATTTTTAATTTTCTAAACAATATTGATATTCAAGTTGATCAAAATTGGATCTTCATGGGGGATTTCAACTTCATTCATTCAGTTCAGAATAGAAACTTAACAGGAGGAGACATGAATGAAATAATGCTTTTCAATTCTGTTGTCGAAAGGCAACAACGTCTGTTGAACGGACATGCTTCACTCTGGTTTAAGTGGAAAGTAAATAGAATATATTAATTATGGAATTTTTTTGGGATCTCACCATTACATGCTTCTTCGGGTCTATTTATAGATATAGTACATGGTCTAGTAACCCTAGGGTTTCTATTACAGGAGAATTTACATGGCTACCCTTACCTTTGCGATATTTATGAGAGTAATTACAGACAAATGGCCCACCAGGCCTGCCATGGGCCCCAAGTCCTATTCTTTCTTCCTTGAGCGGGCCTCCCTTTGATGTGCCAGCCCACTTGGAGCACGGTTCGCCTTGGCGGGGTGTCGAAAGCCTTCGTCTTCGCCTTCTTCCTTGGTATATCACCCAGTTCGACATTCGGATGCCCCGACCTTGCGTTCTAATGGAGCTCCGACCAAGGTTCGCCCATGGCTTTTCTATATCCCTGGCTTCGTCTGGTCTCAAGTGAAGTGTTTTGGCAGGTTCAGTCGAAGGTCCTCATGTTATGCCTCCATCAAGCCCCTTATGGGCAAGGGAGAGTAAGGAGCTTAAACCAATTTTTTTAGTAGAGAAAAAATTTACCAGTTTCCTTTTCTCTTCTCTTCTTTTTTCAAGAACATGAATATGTACTTGTGGTATTCGATTATGTGGGCTTTTCAGCCCACTGTCCTCCTTGCGGCTTTCTGCATCGTGGCCCATGGGCCATCAAACTGACGCTCGGTAGCCATTTGAGGTTACCGTTTGGGCTAGTCGTTGGCTATTACCCCATCCATGTGGCGTGCAGTGATTGGCACGGTAATCGAACATTGAGGAGGCTATATATACCCCCTCCCACTCTAGCAGTCATTTCTCCGTTTCTCAGTTTTCCCCGCACCCTCAAAACTCCTGCGCTCTCAAAATTTTTGACGCTTGCTTGGCCTCTTCAACTATTTGCTGTTTCGCCATTCTTTCCTATAGTTCCCTGCAAGACAGCGTCAGCTTCGACCTCGGGGGCCGATCCAGGTAGGATAAGCGATGACCTATCTATCTTGGTCCTTCGCGCATCAAGGAATCAAACCTTGCCGCCTTGGTCACTTCCTGGGTGATCGTCGACAGGCAGGCCACCCCGGTGGGTGAAGACGTGGTGCCGAAGCATTCCGGGACCCGGACCGCACTCTTCGATGCTTTCTTCAATGTGGGGCTTCGTTTTCTCTGCGATGATGTCCTCCGCAACATCCTTTGTCATTTTCACCTGAAGCTCCCTCAACTAAGTCCAATGGCCCTAGTACGGTTCCCAATCTTCGACTGGATACACTGGACTTCGGGCTTCGCCCCTAGCACCGACCTCTTTGCATCCATCTTCGGGTTTTCTCCTGGGCCCTGGTAGGTGGGTCCTCTCTAGTGTTTCCCTCGAGTTGGTCCATTTAATTATGATCTTGTTAGGCTTGTGGGCTCAAAACTCCATCAGCTTGGATATGGAAGTAATATTTCCCTCCCTCATGTATATTTCATCTCAACCTTGGTAGTTTGTCACCTACATACAAATATACACCAACACTCGTGGAATTTGTTAGAAATAAACCCTACCACTATGTTGGATGTTTTATATTTTCAGATTATGCAGGTATTGACAGTGTAAATTTGGTATATAATAGCCGTCAACGAACTCCCACACTTATTGTGGAATAAAACTTCCCAAGGTATGCTACTAATATACAATTTATTCTAAACCATACTTGTACCTATGAACTTTGATATGTCTATCTTACCATCTTGGGTAACTGATTGATGGAACGGTCATAACTCAAGTTGTTCCTTTTCCTCCTGTTAATCACTTGGGTTACTCCTCAAATGACTCTCTCTTGAATCACTCATTTTGATTTTGGATCCTCACCAAGGCAAATATTGCCGAATTGTCCGTGTTGGAGGCATGCCATGAAGCCCTTTGGCCGGACCTACCGAAACCATAGTACCAGTTTGGATTCAAGCCAAAGACGTCAAGACCATTCGAGCGAAGCCCTATGGCGAAAGCCATAAGCGAACATGGCGAAGGCTAGAAAGCCGCGTCGGTACTCCGCAAGTAAAGGCATCTTGGGCGAAGGCATCTCGGGCGAAGGGCATATGGCGAACTACAAAGACTTCACCATAGACCAGGCCTAGCCTATCGGTCCATTAAAGGCCCATATGTGCAAATGACACTGCGTACCCATGTAAATATCCCTTTCATAAGGGCAACCATGTAAATTCCCCTGTAAACCTAAACCCTAGAAGGTGTAAGCTTGTGCTAAGGCTATAAATAGACCTCTAGGGCTATGTAACGGGGGGGATCCCCAAAAATTGTACGAATGAATACAATTGCTTTTACACTCCAACTATTGTTGAGAGAACCACGCCTTTCGACGTGGCATAGTTGTCCATTCGACAACAGCTGGCGCCGTCCGTGGGGAACCCAGAGCAAAAGGCGAATAGGCTTCGCCACACCCACGCCCTTCGCCACAGTACCAATAAGGTACGGCGCTAAGGGCTGGGGGCGAATAGGCTTCACCATACCCACGCCCTTCGCCAAAGTACCAACCAGGTACGGCGCGAAGGGCTGGGGGCAAATAGCTTTCGCCAAACCCACGCCCTTCGCTAAAGTACCAGTAAGGTACGGCGCCAAGGGCTAGTGGTGAATAGGCTTCGCCACACCCACGCCCTTCGCCATAGTACCAATGAGGTACGGCGCCAAGGGCTGGGGGCGAATAGGCTTCGACTGGGGGCGAATAGGTTTCGCCACACTCATACCCTTCGCCATAGTACCAATAAGGTAACGGCGCGAAGGGCTAGGGGTGAAAATAAGTTGCCTCCAAGATGGGGGGCTACGAAGCCACCCTAGCCTCTGGAGCCTTTCGCCATACCTATGCCCTTTGCCATAGTACCAATAAGGTACGACGCCAAGGGCTGGGGGCAAAGAGGTTTCGCCATACCCATGCCCTTCGCCACATTACCAATAAGGTACGGCGCCAAGGGCAGGGGGCGAATAGGTTTCGCCATACCCATATCCATCGCCAAAGTACCAATCAGGTACGACGCCAAGGGCTGGGTCAATAGGCTTCGCCACACCCACGCCCTGCGCCACACTACCAATAAGGTACGGCGCCAAGGAAAGGGGGTGAATAGGTTTCGCCACACCCATACCCTTCGCCAAAGTACCAATCAGGTACGACGCCAAGGGCTGGGTGAATAGGCTTCGCCACACCCACGCCCTTCGCCACACTACCAATCAGGTACGGCGCGAAGGGCTGGGGGCGAATAGCTTTCGCCAAACCCACGCCCTTCGCCAAAGTACCAATCAGGTACGGCGCGAAGGGCTGGGTGAATAGGCTCCGCCACACCCACTCCCTTCGCCACAGTACCAATAAGGTACGACGCCAAGGGCTGGGGGCGAATAGGCTTCGCCACACCCACGCCCTTCGCCACATTACTAGTAAGGTACGGCTGTTGACGACGAAACTTTGGTGAGCCTCGAAGTCATCATCGGCCTAGAGTCAGTATCGGCTTCAGAGTTCTAGAATCGGCCAATGGAAGCTATCAATCGCCAACAGTCAGATTCTTACTAAATTCGGTTAAGGAAATTAATCTATTAAAGAAAGTTTATCTAGAAGAGACCGTGTTCAAGGAGGATGCGGCATGACAATTTATCTATTAATTAGGCAGAGTCGTTAGTTTCCTTTTAATTTTAGGAAAGTGTGTTTAGTGTCCGATAAGGACTTTATGTGTTTCCTTTTATCTTTAGGAAAGTTTGAGTCGTGTCCGATATGGACTAGTACCTACCCATGGGTATAAATATGTACACCCGGGGTCTATGTAAATTATCTCTCGATCAATACAACTTCGGCGCATCGCCACCTTTTACCTTTTTACTTGCGACGAGTTCTTGTTTCAAGTTGGGCTGCATCGACTTCGATCTCCGACGAGGAGTAAGGCTTGTTATGGCGGCTTGCATTATCGGGATTAGTGCTTCCATCGCTTCGACACTCTAATCTTGTTCATGTAAGTCGTCGAGTTATCATATACATTATATAATCTAGATTGACAATGTTTTCTACTTGCATCGGCCGATCTCCATCTAGAGTTTTGTCGATATCGGCTAGATTACTTTGTTGGCTTAGATTATATAATGTATCCACCACCCTGAAAATCAGTCAAAGGCTTGATTGTCTAGATATTATGTTTCTTTTCATACTTAGTGCTACATCAGTTAAGTTTGATCTACTAAGTCATGCTTAGAACCATAATCTCTAGTCTGCTTCTTGATTGCCAATAAGGGTTTCATCGGGGTTTCAGCCGATGAGTTATCTGGACGTTGCATCGGCTTACAAGGATTACTTACAAAGTTGGTTTTAGCCGATGACAACAAAGGTTTCACTGTTTATATAATCATTTGGATCTATTGACATCGGACCACCAGCCGATGAATGCTTCAACCTTCGGATCAGTGCTTATTTAATCTATCATTACTAGCAGATTGGTTTCTAGTGGATTATATTATTTTAGTTTCATCAGCTGATTATCTTTATGTCATTATTTACTCAAGTATCAAGATCTATACTGGATGTCGGCTAGTATCGGCATCGGCTGGAATCACTCCATCGGCTTGTCAGCCGATCGGCTATCTTTTGATCTTCAATTTATATATCTTGTTAGTTGCAGGATCAAACTGACTGGCACGCCCGCATCTCATTATTATTTTGGACCTGTACTGGAGCTAAGAAGATCTCCCAGGCCATCGTGTTTTTACGTCAACACATTTTGGCACGCCCGTGGGACCAAGATTTTTTATACCTACATGTCTGAAGAAGAAGTTGACGCCAAGATCATGGTCGTAATGGAGGATTTGATAGAGGAACAGAGGCAAGAGATGGAGCAAGCAAAAGATGATTTTCAAAAACGTTGCCTTCAATGTTTCGTCATGACACCGGAAGGGACAATTCAGAAATCTCAATTTCCCGAGCCGATGATTGAAATACTTCAAGATAAAGTTAATGAAGCAGTTCATCGCACATTGTTTAATCAATCTGGAGTTTTGGTGGACACATTGCAAAATTTAATCAAGGGAAAAGTTGATGAATTAATTGTTCAAAGAGGCCAGCTCGGGGGGCAGATTAAAGAACAACAACACTATCGGCTAGAAGAACATCAAGAGTATCAATGTGGAGAAGAGCGATGTCATCAAAGGAACGATGGTTGGGCCGAGAATTGCAAAGTAAGTAGAGGAGCAGTTTGGGATTAGACCTAAGGATCAGATCCATATGTATCGGCAGCCATATCCTGAATGGTTCGATAGAGTTCCGCTTCCATACCGATACAAAATTCCAGATTTCTCCAAGTTTTCAGGGCAAGATGATATATCTACAACGGAACATATCAGCCGATTCTTAGCGCAATGTGGGGAGGTATCGGCTGAAGAGGCTTTGAAAGTTAGATTTTTTCCATTGTCTTTGACTGGATCGGCTTTCACATGGTTTTCATCATTACCTCCATACTCTATCAAGGGATGGGCCGATCTTGAGAAGCAATTTCATGACTATTTCTTTGCTGGAAACAATGACATGAAGCTTTCGGATTTGATATTGGTTCAGCAGCAAAAGGGAGAATCGGCTATGGAATATATTCAAAGATTTCGTAATGTCCGCAGCCGATGCTATAGTCTGAGCCTAAGTGATGAACAACTAGCCGATCTTGCATTCCAAGGATTGTCAGCACCTATCAGAGACATATTCTTTTGCCATGAGTTTGACGATCTAGCTCATCTAGCGCAGACGGTATCGGCTTATGAGAGCCGATGGCAAGAAACAAAGGAGAATAAATTTTGGAGTAATCAAAGCGAGATAGAAGAGAATTTTGAAGCATGAATCCTCATACTCCAAAACTGGGGGGCATGTGTTGACGACGAAATTTGGTAAGCCTCGAAGTCATCATCGGCCTAGAGTCAGTATCGGCTTCAGAGTTCTAGAATCGGCCGATGGAAGCTATCAATCGCCAACAGTCGGATTCTTACTAAATTCGGTTAAGGAAATTAATCTATTAAAGAAAGTTTATCTAGAAGAGACCGAGTTCAAGGAGGATAGGGCATGGCAATTTATCTATTAATTAGGCAGAGTCGTTAGTTTCCTTTTAATTTTAGGAAAGTGTATTTAGTGTCCGATAAGGATTTTATGTGTTTCCTTTTATCTTTAGGAAAGTTTGAGTCGTGTCCGATATGGACTAGTATCTACCCATGGGTATAAATATGTACACCGGGGGTCTATGTAAATTATCTCTCGATCAATACAACTTCGGCGCATCGCCACCTTTTACCTTTTTACTTGCGACGAGTTCTTGTTTCATGTTGGGCTGCATCGACTTCGATCTCCGACGAGGAGTAAGGCTTGTTATGGTGGCTTGCATTATCGGGATTAGTGCTTCCATCGCTTCGACACTCTAATCTTGTTCATGTAAGTCGTCGAGTTATCATATACATTATATAATCTAGATTGACAATGTTTTCTACTTGCATCGGCCGATCTCCATCTAGAGTTTTGTCGATATCGGCTAGATTACTTTGTTGGCTTAGATTATATAATGTATCCACCACCCTGAAAATCAGTCAAAGGCTTGATTGTCTAGATATTATGTTTCTTTTCATACTTAGTGCTGCATCAGTTAAGTTTGATCTACTAAGTCGTGCTTAGAACCATAATCTCTAGCCTGCTTCTTGATTGCCAATAAGGGTTTCATCGGGGTTTCAGCCGATGAGTTATCTGGACGTTGCATCGGCTTACAAGGATTACTTACAAAGTTGGTTTTAGCCGATGACAACAAAGGTTTCACTGTTTATATAATCATTTGGATCTATTGACATCGGACCACCAGCCGATGAATGCTTCAACCTTCGGATCAGTGCTTATTTAATCTATCATTATTAGCCGATTGGTTTCTACTGGATTATATTATTTTATTTTCATCAGCCGATTATCTTTATGTCATTATTTACTCAAGTATCAAGATCTATACTGGATGTCGGCTAGTATCGGCATCGGCTGGAATCACTCCATCGGCTTGTCAGCCGATCGGCTATCTTTTGATCTTCAATTTATATATCTTGTCAGTTGCAGGATCAAACTGACTGGCACGCCCGCATCTCATTATTATTTTGGACCTGCACTAGAGCTAAGCAGATCTCCCAGGCCATCGTGTTTTTACGTCAACAACGGCGCCAAGGACTGGGGGTGAATAGGTTCCGCCACACCCATACCCTTCGCCAAAGTACCAATAATGTACGGTACCAAGGCTGGGGGCGAAAATAAGTTACCTCCAAGCTGGGGGGCAACGAAGCCACCCTAGCCTCTGGAGCCTTTCGCCATACCCACACCCTTCGCCATATTATCAATAAGGTACGGCGCCAAGGGCTGGGGGCGAAAATAAGTTTCCTCCAAGTTGGGGGGCTACGAAGCCACCCTAGCCTCTGGAGCCTTTCGCCATACCCATGCCCTTCGCCACAATACTAGTAAGGTATGGCGCCAAGGGCTGGGGGCGAAGAGGTTTCGCCACGCCCATGCCCTTCGCCACAATACCCTTGCCCGCAAAAGGGCACTCGGACTCTAGCTCCGATTCATCTGCAAAAGCAGTCCTCAATGACGAAGGACTACCCTTTGAGCATTTTCTACATCGCTAGTTGTTAAATCAACAAAATTTTTAAGCGGTGAAGAAGGAAAAATGGGGACTATGCTGTATCGACCCTGGGCAATGGCAAATGGGGACATATAAAAATTCATGGGTATCTTCGCCTTTTTTGTGTATGATATTTCGTGGAAAAACCCCAAGGCAAACATTTGATCAACAAAAACGCCAGGGGGGCGATACGAATCGGCCCAAGCACTGCTTGTCGAACGTTGAAACCGCGACAGCTCATTTTCGGAAAACATACCGATCATCGCTACACTCGACTCATGCAAATACTTAAGCGTTTCTGGACGCGTATGCCGAAAGTCGAGAGCGAATGATGAGGATTGAAAAGTCAATGTGAATTCCTTTTGCTAACACGCAAGGGGGCCGACACGCTTCGCCCTTCCGAACGTACAAGTTACAAAATGCGATGATAGCGAAAAGAAACTTAAAAACACGCACAAGCTTCATTAGGCAAAAGCACAAACGTGTTATACAAAGGAGCATTATAAGTATATTACATCGTCCGTTTCAGGACATTTTCGCCTTGCCCATACTAAGTCTAGCGAACACGGTTCGTCATTGTACACGACTTTAAGGGGGGAAGGAGGCGAAATACACACCAACGTCAAGCGATAGTAGCTTGACGATTAGTCATTTCGAAGTCTAACCAGAATGTGGCAATGTCTTCGCGGTGCTGGATGTGGCACCGTTCGTAATCCTCTAAGGTTCGACCAGGATGTCTTCGCCTCCAATTCGCCATTTTGGCAACCACATAGCTACACAAAAGGCAAACGCTTTACCAATGAAAACGCCTGGGGGCGAAATGAATTGGCCAAAGCATTGCTCGCCGAACATTGAAACCGCAACAGTTTGTTTCGGAATAAAGATACCGAACGCCGTTACATTCGACTTACGCAAAACACAAGCGTTTTTCCTAGCGCAAAATGCTACAAGTCGAAAACGGAAGTCGAAAGCTGAAAAGTCAACAAATCTTTTCGCCAATCCCCGAAAGGGGGCCGAACACATGACTTTCGGCGAAATCCCCGCTAAAACAATAAGGAAAAGGGGAAGGAAAAAATACAAAACAAGAATTGCGCAAAGCAGACGAACTTGGCAAAGTATAATCACCCAGTGTCATAATACAGCTTCGCCATTCTCGAAAGGCGAACGCCAGTGTTCATATTTTTTCTGCAGGAGTTTAAAAGAGGTTTCGGCAGGAACATCAGCCGAAATGGGGCGCCTCATGCCATACCGTATAGTTTGCACTATCTCGGCCGAAGCTTCTTACTCACCCTTGCCCGTGAGGGGCTTGTTGGAGGCATGCCATGAAGCCCTTTGGCCGGACCTGCCGAAACCATAGTACTAGTAAGGATTCAAGCCAAAGACGTCATTACCATTCGAGCGAAGCCCTATGGCGAAAGCCATAAGCGAACATGGCGAATGCTGGAAAGCCGCGTCGGTACTCCGCAAGTAAAGGCATCTTGGGCGAAGGCATCTCGGGCGAAGGGCATATGGCGAACTACAAAGACTTCGCCATAGACCAGGCCCAGCCTATCGGCCCATTAAAGGTCCATATGTGCAAATGACACTGCGTACCCATGTAAATATCCCTTTCATAAGGGCAACCATGTAAATTCCCCTGTAAACCTAAACCCTAGAAGGTGTAAGTTTGTGCTAAGGCTATAAATAGACCTCTAGGGCTATGTAATGGGGGGATCCCCAAAAATTGTACGAATGAATACAATTGCTTTTACACTCCAACTATTGTTGAGAGAACCACGCCTTTCGACGTGGCATAGTTGTCCATTCGACAACAGTCCGTATTCTAAAAATCTATATAAGTGGAGCTCGGTAGGGATCGGGGCATACCTGCATCACATTTCTTGCCAAGCCAAAAGACCGGACCCAAGGAGATAGAAAGTCATACTTTCTAATCAAGAATGTGCATCTGTATGGTGTGGTGATGGGAAAAGGAAAATGGTAACTCCTTTTGTGTACTTGAGAGAGTGCATGGCTATCTTTTTCTGTGCTTTCTTCTTTTTTAATCATGCTCCATACTTGTATGAGCAAGACTTTATTTTTTTCTTCTTTTGCATAGCCATGCCTCCCTTTTCTTTTGAATGAACTTTGGAGAAAGAGGCATAAATAAGATGGAGTATTTATTTTGTGGATGATGGATGAAATGGATGATGAATGAAAGATGATAGTTTCTAGTGTAGAAGTTTAGCATATGTGCATGAATGTGGAGTGTGTGTGATCTTGATCATGAAAGTATGAAATGTATCTCACACGGGTCACAATATTTTGACAAATCTCAATGTAATGTCAAGTAGGAAAAAATATTAGGTTTGCAATATGAATCATAATTAGCCTTGGTAGGTAATCACATAGACATTGAGGAGTATTGCTCGAAAAATTAAATTTTCGCAAAGATAAAATCCTAAGTATCATAACAGTTAGACAGGAATTTTCGTTTATCATCTCCATGTCACAAATATCAATTACTTAGATTAGCAAGGGTTCCTATGATAGATGTATGTTCATGAGTAATAAGTGTTAGCAAAGAATAAAGAGTGTACATGCCAACCATAGAAAATTTTATTTGTTGAGAAGCATTGTTTTAATTTTAATTTGGAGTAAAACTAAATTTTATTTCAATTCTCTACTCAAGTTTAACTCACAAATAGGGGAGGATAAGGAAGGGGAACGCGCAAACTTGATTGCACGGTGAAGGGGTGATAGAGCTGGGCTAGGCATTGGTCAGGCGAACACTTGGTTCGGCTGACCCAGCCAGGGCTCAGTTCTGGCTACTGATTTTCATGCGCAGCCGTGGGTCTGTGTTTGTTGGCAGTATGCCACGAGGCCCTTCGACCGAGTCTACCGAAACCAGCCAGGCAGCGAGGATCCGAACTCTAGACGCCCGAGACCCCTCGAGGCGAAGCCCCGTGGCGAAGACATCAGGGCGAAAGGGGCGATGGGCGAAGAGTCACACCGGGTCCCTGCCAGTCTGGGTGAAAGATGCATGGTGAAGGCGTGCGCCGAAGGAGGATGACTTCGCCAGGCAGGACCCGATCCAAGAAGATCCAGTGGGCTGGCCCAGTCGCCCCGGCCCATGGACTAATGGGCCAGTAGTCGCCAGGTGGCCCGTTGAGGGCCCATACACCTTAATTACATTGAATACCCATGTAAGGGCCCCTTTATGAGGGTGACCGTGTAAATTCCCCGGTAATAGCCCTAAACCCTGATAGGGGGATCTGTAATGGGGTTATAAATAGCCACCTAGGGCCATGTAAAAGGGGATCCCCGATTTTTAATCCTGAATTGAATGCACTTACTTTCCCAACGACTATTGAGTATCCACGTCCTTCAACGTATGCAGTTGTCGTTTCGACAACAGCTGGCGCCGACCGTGGGGACCTCCGAGCGAAACCACTGAGAGCGAATGCCACTGAAGAAGGTCTCAAAGGAGAGGGTTGCTAACCCAATGGAGAGCTTAGCAGAAGAGGCGATGGCCGCCGAAGTGGGGGCGGAACCTTTGGCACCCGCCGAAGTGGGGGTGGCGCCGTCAGCTTCGGCGCCCGCGCCGCAGCCACCACCTTCGGCCCCTGCCGCTTCGGCGGGGCAGGCGCCGGAGATCCCTTCGGCAACTCAACCGACTTCGACCGCGCCCACTGTTGCGCAAGCCGAACCCAACCTCAACGCGCAAGCCGAAGCAGGCATGGAGGCCATGCGGCAGAACATGGCGCGACTCCAAGACATGCTTCGCCAGATGCAAGAGCAGCAACAAGCATACGAAACAGCACGGCAAGCCAAGGTTGCTCCGGCCCCCATCCTACAGTACTCGGTAGGCCACATCCCGCCTCAAGCCTACCAGCAAGCGTGGGCACAATCCCCTCCATCACAAGCCGTTCAAGGACCGGCGTACCTCCACGGCCAGCCTTCGGCCGCAGCAGCGCACCCACTTCCTGGCGTGCGGCCGCAGGTTCAACCGACTGTGGTCCAGGTGCACTCTTCACCACCCGGGCAAATGTCGTAGGCGATGGCGGAGGGGGCTTCGGCCCTGCAGGCGCAGCTCCAAGCTTTCCTCCAGCAGCTCAGTCAACCCCACATCATCTCAAGCACAACCCTTTCAGCCCAGCCGGAGGGGAGCTCCGGCCAAGGCACTTCAGGGTGGCTGCCGTCGAACCAACCTGGGATAGGGGCTTCGCCCTGGGGTCAGGGGCAGCAGTTCGACTTCTACAACACCACTCAAGCACCGCTGTTTGGAATCGGGCCACCGAACGTTGCAGTCCAGCCGCACGCGTAGGCTATGACTTCGCCCTTCGCCACGCTGTACCCGCAGCCAAGCGGGCCCTCGCTGCAGGGCGTCATGGGTAAGGCCGGGGGTGAAAAGGGGCTGCCACTAAGCGGGGGAATCAAAAATCGTCCAATCCCACCCCAGTTCAAATTCTCACCCGTTCCGCTGTACTCAGGCGAAACAGACCCAAAAGAGTTTCTCTAAGGCGGTCATGGCTGTCGAAGAAGTACAAGCCCTCCGCAAGGAGTTCGACGCCCAGCAGGGTGGCAACCATCAGCAGCCTGTTCGCAGGAAGGTCAGAAAGGACCTCTACTGCGCATATCATGGGCGATTCTCGCACACAACCGAGCAGTGCCGCAACATTCGTCACCGAAGCGACAACCAAGAGCCAAGGCCGAATCCAGGTGTCGCGGTCGAAGCGCCTCGCGAAACGGCCCGAGAGCCATCACCAGCAGCCGAACAGCGCCAAGACACGTAGCGCAGAATCATCCAAGTGATCACAAGGGCTGATCCACCGGTCCAGCCGTCGAAGCGGCAAAGAAAGTTGCAGATGCGAACGGTGCATAACATCACTGCCGCAGGCGAAGGGGTCCCGAAATACCTGAATCGGCAAATCTCTTTTGGCCCGGAGGATGCCGAAGGAGTGCTGTTCCCACATCAAGACCCCCTGGTGATTTCAGCCGAAGTGGCCGGCTGCGAAGTTCGGCGAGTTCTGGTCGATGGAGGTAGCTCGGCTGATGTCATCTTCGCCGACGCATACACTAGGATGGGGTTGCCGACTTCGGCCCTCACTCAAGCGCCGGCTTCACTTCACGGCTTCGGTGGGGAGGTGGTTGAAGTTCTCGGCCAAGCATTGTTGATGGTTGCTTTCGGCACGGGCGAAAACAGGCGCGAAGAGCAGATCCTGTTCGACGTAGTCGACATCCCATACAGCTACAACGCCATCTTCAGTCGTGCAACCCTGAACAAGTTTGAGGCCATCTCCCACCACAACTACCTCAAGCTCAAGATGCCCGGTCCGGCAGGGGTGATCGTCGTCAAGGGGCTTCAACCCCCAGTCATGTCAAAAGGTGACTTGGCCGTGATCGATAGGGCAGTGAAAAATGTGGAAGCCGAACCGCGTGTCAATCGCGTGCAGAAGCCAGCCCCTCATGGCAAGGTGATAAAAGTGCAAGCAAGCGAGGCAGACACGGCAAAGTTCGTCCAGCTGGGAGGCGATCTAGGCGAAGAAGAGGCTAGGAAAGTCCTAGAAGTACTCAAAGAAAACATTGACATCTTCGCCTAGCGCCCGAGCGAAGTGGGGGGCATTTCGCCATAACTCATCGTGCATCGCCTGGCGGTCAAGCCAGACGCCAAGCCAAGAAAGCAGAAGCTGCGCAAGATGTCCGCTGATCGCCAAGAGGCAGCGAAGCCGAAGTGCAGAAGTTTCTCAAGGCCGGGGTGATCAGGGAGATCAACCACCCGGAGTGGCTGGCGAACCTGGTCTTGGTGAAAAAGTTGAATGGCAAGTGGCGCATGTGCGTCGACTTCACGGACCTCAACAAGGTGTGCCCAAAGGATGACTTCCCCCTGCCGCGGATCGACCAGCTGGTTGATTTGATGGCTGGCTGCGAACTCATGAGCTTCTTGGATGCCTACTCCGGTTATCACCAGATCCACATGAATCCGGACGACATCGCCATGACAGCCTTCATCACGCCGTTCGGCACATTCTGCCACCTCAGGATGCCTTTCGGCCTGAGGAACGCTGGAGCAACGTTCGCCAGGCTGGTGTACAAGGTGCTTCGTAGGCAGCTGGGGTGAAATGTGGAAGCCTATGTTGACGACGTCGTCATAAAGAGCCGCAAGGCTTTCGACCATGCGTCCGATTTACAAGAGACTTTCGATAACTTGCACGCGGCGGGTATGAAACTAAACCCGGAAAAGTGTGTTTTTGGAGTTCACGTGGGTAAGTTGTTGGGTTTTCTTGTTTCTGAAAGGGGTATCGAGGCGAACCCCGAGAAAATTGACGCCATTCAGCAAAAGAGGCCACCGTCGAGCGTACGCGAAGTACAAAAGCTCGCGGGCCGAATTGCGGCACTTAGTCGTTTTCTCTCGAAAGCGGCCGAAAGGGGTCTGCCATTTTTCAAGACCCTCCGGGGCACAGGAAAGTTTAGTTGTACCCCCGAATGCCAAGCCACATTCGAAGAGCTAAAGCAGTATTTGCTATATCTAGCGGCTTCGCCAGTGGCGGTCAGTGCAGCCCTAGTCCAAGAGACAGAATCAGGGCAGAAACCGGTATTCTTCGTCTCCGAAGCCCTACAAGGGGCGAAGACAAGGTATATTGTGATGGAAAAACTCGCTTATGCCCTGGTGATGGCTTCGCGCAAGCTCAAGCACTACTTCCTCTGGGCCTTCGCAGTATCCTCTGGGCGAAGTACTCCGGGGCAAGGAAATCTCTAGCAGACTCAGCAAGTGGGCAGGAGAGTTAGCCCCCTTCGACCTGCATTTCGTTGCGCGCACCGCCATCAAATCCCAAGTCCTGGCCGATTTCGTGGCCGAATGGACACCGGCGTCCGCTCCCGAACCCCAGCCTGTCGAACAGCCTTGGACAATGCACTCCGATGGCTCGTGGTCACATAGGGGGGCGGGTGCCGCGGCCGTGCTCATTTCGCCGGGGGGCGTGCCGATTCGGTATGCCGCAAGGCTACAGTTCGACACAACCAACAACACGGCAGAGTACGAAGCGGTGCGCTGGGCTTAAGAAAGGCGAAAACATTGGGGGTTCGACGCTTGCTCATCCGAACAGACTCCAAACTGGTGGCGTGTCATGTAGATAAGTCTTTTGAGGCAAAAGACGAAGGGATGAAAAAATATTTGGAGGCTGTTCGGTCAATGGAAAAGTGCTTTGCCGGGGGTAACGATCGAACACCTACCCAAAGGACAAAATGAGGAGACAAACGGCCTGGCGAAATCTGCCGCTTGCGGGGGACCGCATTCACCAGGCATCTTTTTCGAGATCCTGTATGCGCCAGGTGTGCCCAAGGAAACTAAGGATGTCATGGTCATCGACCAGACAGATCCGAGCGAAGATCCAGGGGATTGGCGAACTCGGTTCGTGAAGTACCTCAAGGATGGCTGGCTTCCAGAGGACAAAGCGGAGGCGAAACACCTGCAAATTAGGGCCAGACAGTACAAGCTGGTCTCGGGCCAGCTATATCGCTCTGGAGTACTCCAACCTTTGCTTCGCTGCATCTCCTTCGCCGAAGGCGATGAAATGGTGAAGGAAATACATCAGGGGCTCTGCGGTGCACACCAAGCTGCGAGAACTGTTGCCTCCAAGGATTTTCGCTAGCGAGTATATTGGCCCACTGTGCTGAAAGTTTGCGTTGAGCAGGCCAAAAAATGCAAAAGCTGCCAGCGGCACAGCCGAAGCCAGACCGCACCACAATATGAGCTACAGCCTATCGCACCAGTCTAGCCCTTCGCCAGGTGGGGGCTTGACATCATTGGCCCATTCCCGATAGCGCGAAATTGATACAAGTTTGCAATTGTAGCCATAGAATACTTTTCGCGTTTGATCGAAGCCGAACCACTAGGCGCGATCACTTCGGCGGCAGTACAGAAGGTTGTCTGGAAAAACATTGTTTCCCGTTTCGGAGTCCCAAGGGAGTTCATCACGGACAATGGCAAGCAGTTCGACTCTGACAAGTTCAGAGAAATGAGCGAGGGGCTAAACCTGGAAATCAGGTTCGCGTGGGTCATGCACCCACAGTCGAATGGGGCGGCCGAACGCGCAAATGGCAAGATCTTGGAGGCACTCAAAAAGAGGCTTGAGGGGGCAGCGAAGGGCAAATGGCCGGATGAAATGCTGTCTGTCCTTTGGGCCGTCCGAACAACTCCCACAAGGCCAACCAAGTTCAGCCCGTTCATGCTCCTGTATGGAGACAAGGCGATGACCCCAACAGAGCTAGGGGCTAACTCACTAAGGGTGATGATCTCTGGGGGCGAAGATGGGCGCGAAGTGTCGCTCGCACTCCTGGAGGGGGTACGAGTCGAAGCACTGGAACACATGCGCAAGTACGCCACAAGCACTTCGGCAACCTACAACAAAAATGTTCGCCCAACAGAGCTCCTGCCTGGCCACCTCGTCCTGAGGAAAAAGGCGAACCCAGTAGCGGTCGGGAAGCTTGAGTCAAAATGGGAGGGGCCATATCTCATCAAGCACAAGTCAAGGACGGGCTCTTTTCGCCTGGCAACATTAGAGGGCGAAGAGTTCGATCACTCGTGGAACGCTGCTTCCCTCAAGCGTTTCTATGTCTAGAGAGGGTGGCACCCTATTCGCCAGAATGTAAAAATGTACATATTTTTTTGTAGCTTTTCGGCATCCGCCATTTTGTAAGCCTTTCGGCACAAAAAAACAAAAAAAGGAGAAAAAAAAGGAAAAAACTGGACGTAGGGCTATTATCCACCCTGGAGGCCCGAACCAGTATAAAATATCTGTGTCTTTCGCCTTCTTTACTCGTGTGCATGATAATTCGTGGAAAAACCCCAAGGCAAACGCCTGATCAGCGAAAACGCCAGGGGGCGAAATGAATCGGCCGAAGCATTGCTCGCCGAACGTTGAAACCACGACAGCTTGTTTCGGAAGATAAAAAAACCGAACACCGTTATAGTTGATCTACACAACCACGCCGCTGTTAACACGGAGCACCAAAGGTCGACAACGGAAGTCGAAAGCTGAAAAGTCGGCATACCTATTTCGCCGATGTATGCAAAGGGCCGATACATTCCGACCCAACGAAAGCACAAGATGCGATAATGCAGAAAATGGCAAAAGGGAAACAAAAGCACACCTTTATTAACTTTGAAAAACAATCCACGATACATATCGTACAACATGATACAGGCGAAAAGATCTACACATTCGCCTACCAGTAAAGTATATCTTCGCCCCCAAAACAACTACCAAGAGAGTGATCTGGCGAACATGGTTCGTCGTCACTACTAATGTTGTACACTACCCTAAGGGGAGAAGGAGGCAAAACTACAGAAAGGCTATAGCGGCGTTGGGCGATCGCCTCTTGCCGATCGGTCCGCCGATGATTTCGCCAGGAGCGAGCCATGCCCTCCAGGCGCGCCACGTGGACACGGTCGTAGTCCTCCAGCGTTCGCCCGGGGTGGGTTCGCATCCAGTTAGCAACGTTTACAACTTTATAATTGTGGCCGTTGATCATCATCTCGCCATAAACAGGCCGAAGCAGGTAACGAGCCTTCGGCAAACTCTTCACCGCGATGAACTTCTCGTTCCTGCTTCGCCAATCCCCAAGAGGGGACCGAACGCAAAGCTTTCGGCGTCGACCCTGCAAAAAGTGGGGAAGTCATGCAGGAGAACATAGAAAAGCGAAATTGGGGTGCATGAACTGGGCGAAATGACCACGTAAAACAGCGCAAACATGTGCAATGGAAACATGACACGAATGGCGAAAGTAGTTATATATTTCAAAACATTTCAGCACCCTACAATAAGGTAGACTGTTGGCCATATTTATATGGTTCACCCTATACGACAAACATCAAAACTAAAAACAAAAATTACAAGAAACGGGCAGAGGGCCTCGCACCTCTGGGTGGTCTTCGGCTCCACCTCCGCCCTCTTCCACATGCTCTTCGCCTTGGTCCGCCGCCTCTGTCTTCGCAAGTTGCTCAAGCAGGAGGGCCTTAGCAGTAGAACGGCCGTCTTTTTGCCAGAACTGCTTTCGCCAGGCACGGAGCGTGGCCGAAATGTCTTGGGCGCTCACCTCCCAGTCCCCATTCGCAAAGTCGGGAAACTGGGCGACATGGTCGCACCCGCATGGCTGCAGCAGGCCCAAGGCAAAGGCCGCTGACACGCGCGCACAACAATCGCCGTACGCCGTTGCGCAGTCTGAGACCGCGCAGCCAGCTTGCTGGGTCCACTCGCAGAACTCGAGCGCGGAGGCGTTTTCACCCGGGACACCTCGCGCCTTCGCCCCCATGTCGTTGAGCGCAAGGCGAAGAGTACAGCAGGTAGTCTTCGCGGACTCAGCCGTCCTCGACGCCTCCTGAGCAAGGCGTTGGACCTTCGCCTCCGCCCTATCCGCGTCCTAGCGAAGAGCCTCCATCTTGGGCTCTGTCATGTTATAATAATCAGTGAGGGCAGCGGACTGCCCTCGCTCCTTCGCCAGCTCGACCTTAAGGCGGCTGATTTCAACCTTCGCCTTGTTGCCCGCATCGAGTTCGGCCTGAAGGCGTTTGTTCTCCGCCTTCGCCTCCCGGAGGGACCGAGCGAGCCCCTCCATCTCCAGGCTCTTTCGGCCTAGCTCGTCATCTTTCGCCCGAAGGCGGTTCTTCAGGCTGTCGAGGCGGGCCCGCATTGTTCGCTCCATCGAACAATGGGCCACAAGGATCTGACAAACAAGGCAAAAAGAGAGCGAAAGATAAGTTAGGATGTCAAAAACGATAACGAAAAGAGAACATGTATTACAAAGCTGCCTTACCTGAACGGCCAAGCTCTTAACGGCAGAGCAGCCCTCGTCGAACTCGTTGAGCTCGGTGAAGAGGCTAGGGCCGCCGGCCGGCGCGACAATATTACTCACCCCCTCAACGAAGGTGATGAGCTCCGCCCGGGTCTTAAAGTCCCCGGGGGCGAAGCGGGGCGGCGCCGGGGCGTAGTCGGAGCCGGACATCTCAGCCATTTTCTTGCCTTTGTCGAGGGCAAGTGGCGAAACGATGGGCCGGCGAACTAGGCTGTTGAACACTTGGGCGGCCACCTTCACCACCCGTTCGGCCGAAGCCGAAGCCCCAGCCCCACCCATCGCCCCAAGGGACTTCGTCAGACCATGGCTACGCCCTGCGGGCGCAGTAGGCGTCCCGTCGGACGACTCCTCATCGCTAAAGGCGTTCGCGATGGCGACGACCCCTTTCTTCCGGGGGGCTTTCTTCACAGCCTCCCCCTTCGCCGCCCTAGCCGCGGCGATCGTGACCAAGGCCTTCGCGCCCTCCACGTCTTTGCGGCGAAGGGGAGAAGAGGCCGACTCCGCCCTGGTTTCGGCACGCTCCGGGCTGGGAGTTGGCGTGTAGCCGCGCGTCCCGAAGCGGCTATCGTCAGCTTCGTCCGCGGCCTCTTCGGCCGCGAACTCAGTCTCCCCCGCGTCCTCCACTTCGGCGTCGTCCCCATCTTCGACGTCGGAGTCGGCGGAGGCAGGAGCCTTTCGCTTGCTGGGGGCAAGCTTCACCTGGCCCCGCAGACGCTTCCGGGACGGGCCCGCTTCGCCGTCAGCCTTAAATGGCTTCGCCCTTGGGGGCAGTTCTCGGGTGTAAACCCGGTTCGCCCGGCCAGCAGCTTGCCGAGCCAGCAACTGGCTGTACTCGGTGACCGACACGTCGCCGATAAGCCTACGGGCTTCGGTGTCGGCCTGCGCCAGGGACAACACTGAAAAAAGCGGCAGATCACTATGTAAGGGGCCGAACAAGAAAAATAGGGCGAAAAACAAAACAAAGGAACAATAGAAACAAAAACTCACCGTTCGCCCCGGTGGGTAAGATGAGTTTCGGCAGGCCGTTGACCTCTTCGCCTTGGTCAAACTCGACCTGCCATGACTGCGAAAGGGGGCATATTCGCAGCATGCGAAACTCCTCGACTAAGTCTCGGCAACTTAGCCGGGAACACACCCTGCGAAGCAGGGCGAACCGGGCCTCCAGGGCGCCACTGATGGCAACCCTCGGCTTCCGGGTCGGCGAAATTGCACAACGCCGCCAGCGAAGGGCCCTCGCGGATACCCCCATGCACCAGCCGATGCCCCCATGCCAGGATAAGATGATGCTGCCTCTCCAAAAGACAGGCATCAGCGTGTTATTGATTCACCATCGGCTAGGGATGGAAAAGGTAAATCATCCAGAGGAGTCCGGTCAGCAACTTTAATGGTGTACAGATTGAGCCATATTTGCACAAACCACCAGGGGCCCCCATAATTGGTTGATGTATCCATAAGGAGCTTGGCCGATGTTTGCCTTAGAGTCTGATATACTGCTCCCAAGAGATATTTGCCTAGTGGGATTGACTTTTTGGACACTAGGGCTTCTGCTAGATGCTGCCAGTTTGCTGTTGGTCCACAGGTAGAACCACAGAACAAGAATTTGTCTAGCCAAATCATTAAAAAGGCAGTGTGTTCTCTGGGGGAGACAGATCATGTGCCCATGTTTTCATAAATAAAGCCAGACCAGCCTCCAATATTTTTAGTCTGTAACTTATGATCACATTTTAGTTTTAGACTGATGGGGTTGGCAAATGAGGAAATATCTAAGCCTGTTATCATTTGGATATCTAACAATGTGGGAGTCATAGGACCATGGCTAAACACGAAAGAATTTAAGGTATCGGACCAGAGATAAGATGCAGCCGATAGCATGGGTTCGTCCTTTGTATCGGCTAGAGAAAGTGAAAGGCATTGAGAAATACCTATC
This sequence comes from Oryza punctata, assembly GCA_000573905.2. Taxonomy (NCBI): domain Eukaryota; kingdom Viridiplantae; phylum Streptophyta; class Magnoliopsida; order Poales; family Poaceae; genus Oryza; species Oryza punctata. Next base: position 18,159,188 of record CM002493.2, on the reverse strand, counting down.
TCATCCCAGTGAGTTTGTTTGCTAGCTGACATCCGTTTGTACCAGGCTTTCCATCCATCTGCAGCCGATGGCCAAGATCTAAAGATATTGGGCAGTGCGTAGGGTTGGGCTTGGATTCCTTGAATGGGATTTGGTTGGTTTCAGAGTTGATAAATGAAGTTGGATCCTCGTCACCCATCGGCCCGAGGAAATAATGGCTTGGTTCTTTTTCAATAGGGATGGCGATCAAATTTCTCAAGTGCTACAAACAGAAAAAAAAGGGGGAAAGAGAAAATTGGATCAGATTGGTTAAGATTGGTTTGACTTCGTAGATTGAAAAGAAAGGTGATGGCTGATGTGAGCAAGTTTTAGAACAGAGGAGTACCTGAGGGATGTTTGAAGAGGTCGCCACTGAAAGGGAGGCTTGCTGTCACTGCTAGAGAAGGTGGTCGTCAGTGAGGTCGCCGGAGGGATCGAGAATAATCGCTAGATTTCACGGAGAAGTTTGGTGGTTCAAGCGGTGAAAACGGAGTTAACACCATGAAAAGCGGTTGGTATTTATGGAATTAGGTGCGTAACGGTGACAGCAGTAACCCTAGATTTTTGCGGTTCTGAAGAGATAATTTCGTTGCATTATAAAATACTTCTGAATTGGGGGGCATGTGTTGACAATGAAATTTGGCAAGCAATTTGATATTCATGAATCGGAAACAAGATCCAATCCGCAGCGGATTTGAGGATATGCAGAAATCTCGGAAACAGAGAACGCATCGGCTGGAGTCTGTATCGGCTGGAAACCGAGTCCGATTGGGATAGCCGATGTAGCTGTTATCGCATGTGAAGTCATTATTGGATTCAACAGAGAGCTTATGAAGGTATTGCCGAGCAAGGATAGAGTCCAAGATTAGCAATTGTATCTATTAATTAGGAATATGTGTAATTTCTTTATAGATAATCTCGGTAAGAGTCCGCCTAAGGGACTTGTTCGTTAGTTGGATTTGTATTAGGTTAATATGAGTCGTGTCCGTAATAGACAATGTTTGTATCTTCGGGTATAAATATAGACCCGAGGTCTTGTAAATAGACAATATACGTTCAATCAATCTCGGCGCATTGCCAACCTTTGCTTTCTATTTTTGACAAGTTCATGTTTTCGAGTCATGCTGCATCAGCTTGATCTTTGATAACAAGGTATGTCTTGTTATGACGGTTTGCATCATCGGAACTAGTGCTTACATCTTTAAAACACTCTAGTTCTATTTTGTAAACTTCCGAGTTATCATATATGTTATATAACCTAGATTGACAATGCAATCTATTCGTATCGGCCGATCTCTATCTGGGGTTTTGCAGGTAATAAATAGATTGTCTTGTTGATTTAAGTTATATAATGTATTTACCATCCCGAAAAGGCAACTTTCGGCTTGATTGTCTAGATATCATGCTTCTTTTCATACTTAGTGCTACATCAGTTAAGTTTGATCTACTAAGTCGTGTTCTGAATCATGATCTCTAGCCTGTTTTATAGTTGCTAATAAGGATAGTATCGGGGTTTCAGCCGATCTTATCTAATATAGATGTTTTACATAGTTTTATGCTTATTTTAATGTTATGTATCTGCCCCTAATATGATATAGATCTAATCCAATACAAATATATTGGACTTATTATCAATATGTTTGATATTAGTTGAATATATTTGTCGCAAGAGAATATCTTAATATGAGGTTGTATCGGAGCTATAGCCGATACATTATTAGATTTGGACTTCGGCTATGACATGAGTATATATAATCGTTATTTCATATTATTTTAGACTTGGGCAATTTATACTGTCTCGGTTCAGTCCGATCTATCCCAATTGCTTATTTCTAAAGTAATATTGATATGTTTATTATATAGTACTGATCTTTTTAGTCGATGTATCAAGTTTAGGGTTAGCTTGTCATCGATAAATATTGCAGCCGATTCATGCTTTATTGCATCGGTTAGGTTATATCACGATACGATATCGGCTAGCTGGCCGATTGGCTATCATCTACTAATAAATTTGCATGTTTCTTCTTGTTGATTGCAGGATCAAATCAACTGGCACGCCCTCGAACCTAAAGAACAAGTTTTGGACCTGCACTAGAGTAAAGCAAATCTCTCAGGCTAGTGTGTGTTTTTGGCATCAACACCCACATCCAAATCCGGTCGCAGTCCTGCTAGTCTGCGGCGTCCTGAATAGTCCTCTCCCGGCTGTCGGGGTAGCAGCTCCTTGGATAGCCGTGGCATTAGCTCCAGTGCGGATAGGTGTCTTGTTTGGATGTGGGCATTTGTTAGTGAAACGTCCATACTCCCCGCAGTTGAAACAGCTTCAACTGGCCTTTTTACTCCTGTAGTGGCTTGGCTTGGTGCAGGTGTGCGGTTCTGAGTAGCAACCGGCCTGTTGTAGTTGCTAGGTGTGGTAACTCCTTTGGGACGCTAAGATGCAACTTGAGGCGGGCGTTTCATGGCAACCCTTCTCTTGCGGTTGTGCTCCACGATCTTCCGAACAGTTTCCAATCTAACCACCTTGTTGATCAGACTCTGGAAACTATCATGACCTTGCCCGGTCATGGGTCGATGCAGCTCGTCATTTAATCCTTCCATGAACTTGTCAATCTTCTCTTCTTCATCCGTGAGATCTCCAGTTGCATAACGGGCCAGTTCGGTGAAACGGTGGTTCAGGTACTCCTGTACTGTGGTGTTTCCTTGGCGCAGTCTCCTGAACTCGTTTTTCTTCATGCGCATCACCGCGGCAGGCATGAATTTGTTATGGAAGGCTGTAATGAACTCCTCCCAGTTCGGTTCTCCAGCATCTCCCTCTTAGGTCTCCTTATAGGTATCCCACCAGTCTCCGGCTGGTCCTTCCGGTTGATGATACGCAGCCAATCTTCGGTGTCCATAGGTTCTTCTGCTGTGGTGAAAGTGGGCGGCTTGCTTCTCATGAACTCCCTAAAGCTTGATCCTCCACGGTTGCCTTGATTGTTCGCAATTGCTTGTAGAAGTTGGGTTTGTGCGGCCATAACCCCTGCTAGGGTGTTTAGGTCGGGTTCTGGGGCTCCTTCATTGTTGTTCGTTGCTCGACGTCGGCTGGTCATCTGTGTGGATTATTTGGGTAAAATATCCTGATGTTCGAACTAACCCTTATGGTTTGATCCCGATCAGGGAGTTGTTTTGATGTGAACTTTGTTTAGTAAGCATGGTGGAATAAACTCATTCACAACACAACAATAAAATATCATAAAGAACATCATAGATTTACACAAATCATGATGCAAATGACTGCATACATATGCAGCCCAAATAGAGTTCAACACATTGCTTCATCGAACTAAAACATCAAACTACTCGTCAACATATATGGGGGGTGTCTCGCGCTATCCAAAAACCATGTGGAGCAAGGGCGAACTCGCAGTAGACCTCCAGCCTAGTCATCCAGTCATCTGCAGGATCCCGGCGCAGGGAGTGGGTAGTCGCTGGCAGGTGCAAACCTGAGCTCCCTCGGCTCGGAGGTGGTGACCTCTAGGTCTGGCTTGGTCCTCTTGTGCGGTGGTCGCGTGCTCTTGCGGGCCGTGTGAAAGGCCCCCAGTGAAGCTGATGCGGTAAACAGGAGCCTCGTCCTCCGAAGAGTCGGTGATGTGCGGCTCTATCTCCTCTGGGTCGTCCTCGTCCTCATCCTCGGAGTCAAACTGAATCGGGGTCCCGATGCAGTGACCTGGCTGTGGCGAAGGAACAAGGGTCGGCTCTGCAATTGGCCGCTGTGTCGCTATCGGGTCCGCCAGGTAGGGTCCTGAAGGCTAGTGTATCAACTTCCTGCAATAGAGTGTGAAACGCTGGCGGGTACGGTGGAGTAAGGAAAAAGTACCGATCACGCCCAACGGCTGCAGAAGTGGAAGCTCTAGTGGCACAGACTGCAGCGGCTCGAAGCTGCTCTGCAAGTTGGCTGACGTGCTCCTGGCTCACTCTCAGCTGCTCCTCGAGTGTATCCATCATCCCGCGGTGGTAGTTGTGCTGGTCCGATAACTGCTAGAACTGGTCGTTGCAGACTTGGAGCTGTGCCTTCAGTGAGTCTATCTCACTGCCCCAGGTCTGGTGCTCCTCCTCAAGCTGTAGCTACTACACTGTGAGGTCAGTCACCTCAGTGTCCAACTCAACCAGATGCCTGTGCTACTCGTCGATCTCCAACAGAGCTGACTCGTAGCAGTCGTCAACAGCCTCTGCCCATCGGGACAGCCGTGTCAACATCGGGTTGTAGCAGCATGGTGTGTCATGGATGGGTGCAAATGGAATTGCCCTCCTCCCGGTACGGGTGATGAGCAAACTCAGTGGCTGCCAACTCGGATCGGTGGATCGAGCTGCGTCGAAGAAAAGCCTCCCGAGCAGCATCCTGCATCTCGGTCTCGGGTGAATCGTGACGATAGCGTGTCCTGAACCGATAGTCTGCCTCTGAAGGAACGCGGGACTCAACCACAACTCTAGCCTCCTAGGCTAGTCACACTGCCTCACCAGATAGATAGGGATCCTTGGGTACCTAAAACATCTCACCATCCTGTGCAGCTCCACAACATATCCCCTCTGAATGTGGTATGTCCTTCTCCCATGATGCATTCGAATCTGCCATCTATTTTTAAGAAAATTTAAGATCAGTGAAACTAAAAATTATTTTGTAAAGAGAGTATGTAAGGGTAAGGTAAAAAGTACGTTTGGTTTTATGAAAGTAGAGTTTTATGAAAGTATTCCTAGCTTGGAATTTCTACCTTGGCAATCTACATTGGGGTGGGGCACCATTTGGTCTTTTCTACATCGTATGGCTCTGATACCAACTCTGTAAGGACCCCTATTTCGCAACAGGAATCACTCGTGTATTCTGTGCCATTTCCCTGGATCAACTAGTCTGGCACACATGATACACGGTTGAATTACCAAAAGCGCATACATCTGTGTCGAGTACGAATTATTACATCATTGGCCCGAAGGCGTTGTCTTAGAACGAAGGACCAAACGGTCCGGAATACACTTCAAAAATAGAATATAGGTAAGAAGTGGAACGAAGGCAGCGGCATCGCCATTGCCACAGGCAACGACCGTGTCTAGACCTAGTGGGCACCCTCGTCTTCCCCATCCTCCTCGTAGTAGGCGTATGGATCCTCCGCGGTGTCATCTCCGACTTCTGTTTATAATTGCAAGGGTGAGTACCAACCGTACTCAACAAGTCACCATAGCAATAGTGCATATGACAAGGTTTATCCGAGGCAAGGTATAGGTTCTTTTGCATAAATCTAGTTTTGCAATTCCTTTCACTAACCTAGGACCTAGCAGAACTGATCAAGTTTTAATACCAGAGTTTACATTAAACAATGACGGTTCTATCCACCTTCCATTGTAATCCCAAGGATAGCTTCCCGTCATTGGTTCATCATGGTTTTATGAGGACGTCCACCTTCCCTCCTCTCAGGAAGTGACTCCATCAGCATAAAAATTATCATGCATTATCCCATCCCACACAAGTTAATAAATTAAAGTCTAGCCAAGTATAATACATGTCCCGGTGCTCAATAACCGCGAGCACGACTATTCGAGTAGATTTGGTTTATTCACATTGCAGTGGATGTACACTTTACCCATACTCCACGACTGCCCAACACATGAGCCTCATCGTAACACATGAGACGCGTCACGGCAAAGACTTTCGATAACCTTGCATTGGCAGTACCCGCTCAATGAACTTTCATCCTCATGCACTCTACGCGTATATGTTTCTAGCAGTGAGAGGAGTTCTGGCGCTCCCGGGAAGGGATGTCTCACACGCACATCAAATTTATAGTTCAAGTTTAGGTTCTCACTCTCACACACATGGCAGTCCTACCAATGGCGACACCAATGTAGGAGCACGCCTCGCGGCCTTACCTCAACGGCTGCCCCACCGTAGCGCACCTGCCTCACTCACGGGAGTGAACCATCTACGCAAGGATACTGCCTACGCTCGGCTATCTAATCTGGTAGGTCTATATCCATTCGAGAAGTCGTTTCATGTTTAACTTCATGGCTCGGTCCTTAACTGACCGGGGACGGTACTAGCCTTTTCCAGATACCACCCAAATCCACCGTCGGTCCCAGTCGATAACAGTTTTTTAGTTGTATTTCTCCTTTCACAAATCATGTCATCAATATCATGGCAATGTGGCGCTCATGTCTCCACATGCCGCATCTCAATTACCTTCCCCAAGGTAATTGTCCAAGCATATAGCATTTTGATAAATATGAGTATGCATGATTCGAGAATAGCATATCTAAGCATTTGTCATAATTGACTAGGGACTCATACGTAAACATGGTTACGAGGGAACATGGGGTAAGCAATAATCCTGCGGGTCTTGATCCTCGGTTGGACTCGCAACTCCCTCGGGGTTTATAATTACGTGCGAAGGAAATTGATTTGAATTCGGTTGGAATTCAATTAAAATCCAATAAAATCCGATTAAAGAAAGATCAAGCACTTATTTGACCCATACCCAAGTAAGAACCCCTCATCAACTTTAGGAGCATACTTTGAGAATCTTGCCTTCTTTTTAAGAATGTTACACCTACTACCGAAAATACGAAAGTAGGAGACATTTAGTTTGTTACCGGTAAGAAGCTCATAGGGAGTCTTCTTAAGAAGACGATGAAGATAGAGACGGTTGATGGCGTGGCAAGCGGTGTTGATGGCTTCGGCCCAAAAGAGGTATGAGGTCTTGTATTCATCCAACATGGTTCTTGCCATCTCGATGAGAGTACTTTTCCTCCTCTCGGCTATTCCATTTATTGGAGGTGAATATGGAGTCGAGAATTCATGCTTAATTCCTTCTTCATCAAGGAAGCTCTCCACGCATGTGTTCTTGAACTCTTTGCCATTGTCACTTCGGGTGTTCTTGATCTTGAGCTCGAACTCATTTGGGCTCTTCTTGCAAACTTCATGAATATGGCTTGTGTTTCACTCTTTTCATGCAAACAGAACACCCACGTGAAGCGTGAAAAGTCATCAACAATAACAAGACCATATTTGTTAACTCCAATGCTTAGATAAGCAATGGGTCCGAAGAGGTCCATGTGGATAAGCTCCAACGGTCTTGTAGTAGTCATGACATTCATGACCGAGTGATGAGCTCGAACTTGTTTCCCAGCTTACGATGTGCTACACACCCTATCTTTCTCAAATTACACATTGGTTCGTCCAAGGATGTGATCGCCTTTTAGAAGCTTGTGAAGATTCCTCATACCAACATGGGCTAGCCTCCGATACCAAAACCACCCCGTGTTGGACTTAGCCACTAAGTATGTCTCATGTTTAGCTTTATTTGAGGTGAAATCTACAAGATAAAGTTTTCCGATGAGAACACCCTTAAAGACTACCGACGAAACATTCCTTGTATAAACGGTCACATCAACATTGGTAAAAAGACAATTGTAACCAAAAGAGCATAATTGAGAAACGGACAAACGTTGTAGTTGAGAGATTTTACCAAGAGGACATTGGAAATGGAAAGGTCATTTGAGATTGTAATTTTCCCTAATCACATTACCTTTCCCTTTCCATCGTCCCTGAAGACTGTGTTGTCTTGTGAAGTACCATTTGGATCAAGGGATGAAAACATTGACTCTTCTCCAGTCATATGATTTGTGCATCCGCTATCAATCACCCAACTTCTTCCACTGGACATGTATGCCTACAAGAGATCAATTTCTAGTTTTAGGTACCCATACTTGCTTGGGTCCTCTCACGTTAGTAACAAGTGCCTTAGGCACCCAAAGAACTTTCTTGATGGAAATATTTTTGCCACTTGGACCAACATACTTAGCTACAACACAACCATTAGCATTCTTCCTAAGAACATATGAAGCATCAAATGAACTCTGTGAAGCACAATCATTAGGAAAGATAATTTTGGCCTTAACAAAGTTGTTTAGACCGTGAGGCTTCTTGAGCATCACACGTTTATCCATCATCCCTTTTGGTGGAGGAACATACCCGACTCCTTCACGATTGAAGTTGTCCCTTTGATAGTCTAGGTACTCCTTAGGGCCTTACTACCCATGTGGTACTTTGGAAGGCCATTGTGAAGGAGTCCCATAAGCTTCTCATTTTGCTTTTGTAACGTACCCAAAAATTTATAGTTAGTAGAAAAAGTATCAATATCAATATCCTTACCCTTGAGCATGGTTCATTGCTTGGGGCAATGTTGGAACAAGATGCCTCATAAGGGAGAGAGATGTTGTTCTGTATGGTTTCAAAATTTTCTTTAACTGACAGGTATGTTTTGTCCAAGCTATCCACCCTCTCTTGAAGTTGTGAGTTCGCTACCTCAAGATTAGCATGAGATTATTTGGTTTGCTTGTAAAGCCGTACCAAAGCCTTATTTTTCTCTCTCCTTAGCAAGCTCACTCTTGAGTTTATGAGATCGTTCTTTCTCACGAATGAGCAAGGCCTCTTGCCTCTCAAGACATTTACAAAAATTCCAAAAAATCAAAAACATTTTCAAAAATTCCAAAATGACCAGTACCAAACACATTTTCAAAAATTTCAAAAAAAAAGTTTCGAAAATATCCGAAATCAATCTGAAGGATGGATTCCTTCGCTCCATTTTTGGGAAATTCCAAAAATGATTTTCAGACAAATCCAAAATCGTCCTGAGGGATGGTTTGGATTTAGCCATTTCTGGAAATTCCGAAAATGCCTTTCATACAAGTCCGACAACATCTAGGGACTTGGTGCAACTTCGAGGTCATTTTTGGAAATTCCAAAAATGGTTTTCGGACAAGTCCGAAAACAACCCGAAGCTTGTTTTGCTTCTCAGACTTTTTGGAAATTCCGAAACGGTACTTTGGACAAGTCCGAAAATCACAGACAAGGCACAATGAGTAAGAAACCACTTCAAAAATAGATTTTTAAGCACCCAACCCATTCCTCATCACCAATGCATCATCCCCATTTATAGTTTGGCTTTCCTTATGACTCAAACAACCGAAAATGTATATTATACCATTTGCTCATATGCCGCATTACATCGTTTTCTCACTTTCACGGTGCTTTGCATTGAACCATGCTTTATTGAGAACTAAGTTTCCTCCACACATTACTAAATAAAATTGTTAGTCCTCTCTAATCACATTATTATTAATCACCAAAATCATTAGGGGCCTAGATGCACTTTCAAGAAGAATGTCCCTTCCTTCTCTTTTTGTCAGGATGGGGAATGTTAGCCCTGCTGTCGGCCTCCATACCCTCGTCCCCAAAATTCGTATCATATTGCGATCGACATCATCATCTTGTGGTTCAATGGCAGGAGGGGCCGATGGAACAGTTGGAGCGGTTTTTGACAGCGGATGAGTACTTGGTGCATTTTACCTAGGAGTCATGTTTATCTCAATGAGGTCCTTGTTCCATTGGATAATGGTCCCAACGTGCAGCTCCTAGGGTCAAAATTTCATCATTCGTTGGATGTTGAATAGTCTAGCTAACCCATTCGGGCTTGACCAAGTCCACTTGTACTTTAGCTTGCCTGGCCATCAGTTGCGCCCCATGCACTCGGGTTTCCGGCATAGGCTTAAACGCAACACCCTCGGTGGCCTAAACCATAACTACTAGGGTGCACTTTGTGGGTACCTGCAACAGATTCATCCATGTTCTTAGAATACAATAATATATGGATTTGTTAAGACAACATATGCAATGTTATGTGATTTTTACCCCTATGTGGTCGACCGTGGCAGGGACTGGTGGTTGGTCTTCCACTTCCTCAATTGATGCGCAACTGCTACGCCTTTGCTTGGGGCTCGCTTCTATCTGGGAGAGCGGTGGCGGGGTCAGTGTTCCCTTGCTGGATCTCACCCCTGATGTGTGCCTCCACCCATGACAATTTCTCATCGAGGAGCTAAGCTCGGCTTTGATCTCCTTCTAAGTTGTTCCTTAATGTGTGCATCTCACTCCGCCTTTGTCAGCTTCCGCTTCTTGTTCTGCCACATGTACTGGGAAACCCAACCTTCCATGGAATATTGGAGCCAACACCCATTGTTCGTCTTCGATGTTCTTGGGTGCCCAACACTTTCGTGAGGACGTCATCCTCGCGTCTTTGTGAGCGCACCTCTTGCGAGGACAATCTCTCAGCAGTGTATTCGATCTACGGTACAGTTAAGGTTGTGTTAAATGAAGGCTATAATAGAAACAAATTAAACATATTTGATATGTTTTACTTACCATCTGCTCGTCAACTCGTTAATCTTCAGGATTTGGGAACATAATTGTCCCATCGTTGCTCTTAACATATCTTGCCCTTGCCCAACTCCTTGTCCGTTCGTCTGGGATATCAGCAAATGGTGGCGGGGTGTTAGATTCCGCAGCAGCATCATCCTCCTTCTGCCATTGCTCTTGCTTCCCGCTATATCTTTCGGTGCCAAGCTAGTGCGGGTGCAGGTTTCTATCCTGCAACGTCCTAGTAGCCTCGCTCTTTGCCCGAGACTCGGGGGTTGATTTGGCAGCATGAAACTGCTCCGACACGGTCGGGGAGATCCACGGGTACTTGTCAAATGGTGTTGGGTCGTTGGGGTTGAGGACGTACTCACCGATCAGCAATATCTTGAAATTTTTCCATGCGGTGCCCATTTTTTTGGATAGCATGAATATTGAGCCTTTCCTCAGCCACTTCAGGATATTCGAAGCTCAGCTTCAACTGCACCCAAGCTTCGTCCATTTCTGTAGCTAGGACAAGCTTGATGTCGTTGACCGAAATGGTGAAGTGTCGCCTCCCTAGCACCCCGCATACCGACGCAAACTTCTTAATAACTTTCCTAGGAGCCATAGGGAATCCTAGACCGTCAACCTCTGTTATGGTCATTCATTCCTTAGGATCCTATTTTGGGTCCTAGGGTTCCGGGTCGATTGGGTCACACTAGTTGTCGCCAACGTGGGTTCGCCTTGCTGAGACATTTTCTAAATAACTTTGCGTACGACAAAATGTTAAAACAAACATTAATATTTCATTAAATACATATATAAATATTTACATGGATAAAAATATTCCTAAAAGTAAAATACATTCACTAAATCACTAAAGTCCATTTATTAACATCACAAATAAATTAGCAAATCACCAAGGACCATATATCTTATCTAATTAGCAAATCAAAAACTCACAAACAAATCCTAATAATTCACAAACATATCTTCACGAACATGCATAAAATTCATCAAGTACACAAAAACCCTAAAATACCCTAAATAACTTCTAATAATTCACTAATTAGCAAATTTCGTCTCATCTTATCTCATAAATGATACAGCACTAAATATAATTTTCACTAAGTTACATCTCAACATGGCTCATCTCATAAACTCTAAAATCATAAAGTCGGTGAACTAACTAGCATTCAGTGAGGAGGTGGATGACATGGTAGAGGCAAGCGTGGGCTTGCGGGTGACGGTGGCGGCAATGATGGCGACCGGGCTCAGAGGAGATCGATGGTGGCTGCGACGGTGGCAACCATGCTTGGAGAAGGTCGAGGAGGTGGCGGCTGTGCTCGCAGAAAAGGTCGTGGAGGTGGCGACCGGGTTCATTGATGACGAGGGTGGTGACGAACCTCGATGGAGCAGAGTGCGGTACCGGGCTCTCAGACGACGGCGATGGAGGGCGGTGATGGAGGGCAGCGCCGGACTCGGTGAGATGGCAGCAATGGAGGGCAGTGGCGACGAGCTCGTAATGTAGTGGACTGAAGCGGCGCTAGGGTTTGATGCCTCTGGGACATAAATGTTCGGAGGCCGCGCTTATTTGTAGATCTGAGAGTGAAAAGAACCCTACTCTAAATGTGGTAAAACCACATCCGCGACGGGGGTTAAAGCTAATGCCATCACCGATGACAATCATCCGCGACGGGCTTAAGTGTAAGCCCGATTCAGGGCTCATCCGTGATGGGCTTAAACTTAAGCCCGGTTGACATGAGCTCATCAGTGACGGTCTTAAACTTAAGCCCAATTGAGATGATCTCAGCTGTGACGGGGTTAAGTTTAAGGCCGATTGAGGTAGCATTTTTCCACTTTATTTTGGTTTTATATTTCATAATTGACCATTGTTGACTTTCCTTATTCCTTATTCCTTAGAAGGTTTGGTTTGGACTTTTCCTTATTCCTTATTCCTTATAAGTGTCACCGTCTCCATCACCGTGCACGTCTGATGCTTCACCATGAACTTTTCTTTATTCCTTATTCTTTATGAAGTGCAAGAAAACATTCCATCCATCCATCGGTGGAGGTCATAGTGCAGATAACCTAAATTTGTCTTCAGTTACAAAGGCTCTTCTTCTATAAATAGAGCTGCTAGCTAAGCTTGAAACTCGGTAGCTTGAGGCACTATGCAACAACTCTATTTATATAAGAAGAGCCCATGGGGAAGCAGTGAGGAGTCACATACATACTCCTAACAGCTACGTGTCAATACTTCATTCATTGCAAGGATAAGATACAAAATACTTCATTCATTACAAAGGCAATTATACAAAATACTTCATTCATTACAAGAAATTGCAAATCAAATTAATACAAAATCTTCTGTTACAAGGATATGCCTTCCGTATGATCTGCACGAGCATATGCCACATCCTCTTAGGGATCATCGTCAAGGTCGATGTGAGGTCTTACATGAAGATTCTAGTTGTATTCTTCTTCATCGACGATGTTGTCAACCCCAACAATTCTTCGCTTGCCATCTCTTACGACGTGCAACTTCTTGTTTGCAGGGTCTTTTATGTAGAAAATCTTCTCGACCTGCTTTGCAAGTACGGATGGTTCGTCGGCGTATCCAACCTTGGCTAGATCTAGTAAAGTGAAACTTTCCTTATCGGCTTTCACACCCATGTGTATATAGACCCAATGGCAACGAAACAAAGGGACTTTGAACTTCGCGTAGTTTAGTTCCCAGATCTGCTCTATGCGGTCGTAGTATGTGTTCGACCCAGATGATCCTGAAATGCATGTATAAGGACTCTGCTATTTTGCACTGTGCTTTTGTCATCTTGTTTGATGGTGTAAAATGTGTATCCATTAATATGGTATCCTTGCCATGTATCAACATCCCAACACGGTCCCACCACCAACGACTGTACTGTTTCATTTGGGCCACCGGTCGACCTTGTAATACGATTCTTGAACCATTTGTTGAAACGAGAGTTATGTTCTCTGTTTATCTGATCGCCCCAAGTTCTCCTGCCAGATTTTCGCTAAATGCTCCTCAAAGTATGGGGCAACTTCTACCATATATTGGAGCACAGCGAAATGGGCCAGTGCAGAGGAGTCTTGATCGGGCACAATTCTTTTCCTGCCTATTGTGCCAACACTTGCCAACCTTCCTTCATGACGAGACACTGGGACTCCGATAGGATCAATCTCGAACATGTAATCGACGCAGAACTCAATAACCTCCTTGGTCGTGTAACCTTCAATGATGCTCCCCTCCGGTTTTTCTCTATTTCGAACGTACGACTTCAGAATTCCCATGTACCTCTCGAATGGGTATATTTCTCTTAGAAAAGCTGGGCCACATAATTTTATTTTCTTTACAAGATGAACAGGGAGATGCATCATGGTATCAAAGAAAGACAGTGAAAAATACATCTCCAAGTGACAGAGGGTATTGATAATATCAGCCTGCAACACATCAAGATCTTCGGGATCTATAACCTTCTGACTGATTGCATTGAAGAAGGCAAACAAACGCATTATTGTGTGGCGGACTTTGGGTAGAAGAATACCTCTTATAGCAGCTGGTAAGATCTTTGTGATTAGCACATGGCAATCATGAGACTTTGTTCCAACCACTTTTAGATCATCCAATGAAACATACTTACTAATCCTTGCCGAATAGTCCGACGGAACTTTAATATCTTTGAAGCAGGATAACGTTGCGATCTTCTCATCCTTGGACATGGTGTGGCAAGCTTGAGGGAGGTAAACTCTACCTGTTTCTTCATCAGTTACAGGAATGAGTTCACTGCGAATGTTTATCTCCTATAGATCAAGGTGCGCATTCAACCTGTCCTTTGTCTTTCAAGCAATATTCAGCGGTAGGTCAAACAAAACTCTCGCACAAATACTTTTCAATGTGTATGAGATCAATGCAATGACGAACCTCAATATCCTTCCAGTAAGGTAGTCGCCAAAATATGGATTTTTTTCTTCCACATAGACATCTCCTTTGCCTTACTACGTTTCCTTTTCTTGCCAAACTCATTAGTTATGTCCTTCACCATGTTGTGGAGCACACATACGGACAAATCTTTAGGGGCAAGTTGAAGTTCTCTCTTACCGTTGGAAATTTTCTTCGTTCTTCTAAATGCGTGATGTAGCAGGAGCCATCTCTATGACCTAGATAAACCAACTTTCGTGATTTCTTCATCCACCTACTGCGTGTATCTTCCATATAGTCGGAGCAAGTCTTCTTTCTTTTCACAGTTTGTCTAGAGAGATTACCAAGTGGGGGGTACTCATTCATATTGTAGAACAATAGAACATACGCATCCCAAGCTTGAAGTTCTCCTGACCATATGCATCACAAGTTTGCACACCTTCTTCCAAAGAGTTTCCAGATCATTCATAACAGGCTCCAAGAAGATATCAATATCATTGTCGGGTTGTTTCGGTCCTTGGATTAACAAGCACAACATAACGTATTTCCTTTTGAAGCACAACCATGACGGTAGGTTATAATTTGCAATCAAAACTGGTGAAGTGCTGTGAGAACTGCTCAAGTCTCTGAAAGAATTCATGCCATCCATACACAAACATATCGTCATGTTTCTGGGATCTGCTAAGAATTCTTCATGTTTTCGATCGATATTCATCCATTGAATAGAATCTGCAGGGTGTCTGAGCATACCATCGTTCCTTCTCTCCGTGGCATGCTAACGTATTTACTCCGCTTCCTTGAGGTTGGCAAAGATTCTCTTGAAACGATCAATGATAGGTAGATATCACACAACCTTCGCTGGACCACCTCGCTTTGACTTCTATCCTTCGTCAGCACATTTCATTCGCCTGTATCGTGGAGCCTTACAGACAGAACATGCATCTAAGTCCGCATATTGCTTGTGGTACAGTATGCAGTCGTTTGGACCAACTTGAATTCTACGTACCTCTAATCTAGAGGGCACAAAACCTGCTTTGCTTCATAGGTCGTCTCGGGCAATGCGTTCTCCTTAGAAAGCAACGCTTTTAATATTCCCAAAAGTTCTTTGAAACTCTTGTCTGTCCATCAACTACTTGCCTTTGGCTTCATTAGGTCTAAGGTAGCTGATAATTTGGTGTGTTTTGCCTTGCATCCGGCGTATAAAGGTGTCTCTGAGTTTTTGACCAACCTGGTGAACTTGATGAAATCTCTCTCGTTGTAAGCTGGCCCTTAATGTCACGCAACATGTCTTGTAGTAGATCATGATCTACATCAACCATTTCACCGCCCAATGGGGAAGGTAGAAACATGTCATGCTCATCTTCATCTTCGTGATTTTGTGCACCACTTTTATCTGCAGCTGCAATATCGTCGACTGACTCTTGCTCTCCATGCTTTACCCAACATGTGTAGCCTTTCATCAATCCTCAATATATCAAATGAGCGTATACGTCCACTCTACTATCAAGCATGATCTTATTTCTGCAATCCACACTTAGAAAACAAATGTAATCGTTGTTTCTTCTTTTCCTGTCCTCCTCCGCAACATTTATAAAATTTGAAACGTCATTTCTATACTCTTTGCTATTTCGCACATTTCCATACATCCAACTTCGATCCCTCACAAAAATGAACAAAATATTAGATAAATATTTTGTAAGATAAGTATTACTAAATTTATGGGAATTTTTTTGTATTTGTTAATTAATTTTTCGAATTTTCTGTTTGTCTTTGAAAAAACAGATAAAAATTTGCCCCCAACACCTCACACCAAAATAGTGAACAATGGGATAATCATTTCTTAGGCAGCTGGATTATTTATAGCGCTCAATAGATATCGGTAACAGTCAACGAACGGACTTCGGTGACAGGTGTTTAGTTATCTCAAACGGGCCTAATACAGCACCCCTCACTGATGACCACCATCGATGATGAGCCGAATTATTACCTATATCGGGCCTTAACTAGAGCCCGTCACCGATGACAACCATCGGTGACGGGCGTAGTTATAGTGTCTGATAAAGATTACAAAGATAATCTTTGTCGGGCCTAAGCATAAGCCTGTCACCGATAGATCTCATCGGTGACGGGCTCAAAATACATGCATATGGATAATATCCGTACGAGTATATTTTTATTGGTGTTTATTTTAGTCCGTTAGAGATGACGATAGCCAAGGTTCTGTACTAGTGTCCATAGCCAAGGTGATCTCCAAGAAACATATCTCTGTGGTCGTTTGTCCACTGTATTTTGAATCTCTCTAGCCAAAGTTTCTGTAATAAAAGTTGACAATCTTGTCTTCAGACAATTGAAATTATTATTGACAGATAGACTGAATGTGTTCATTAATACATATATATAGCAAAATATGATGGGTAGAAATGCCTTCACCTCTGTACCGATGCATGGGTTCATTAACATATTAAGTTGTTGATAGAGTCTAATGATCCCAATGCAAACATCAGAATACAACGGTCCACCTGGTATGAATTGTCGCCGAAAAGTTGTACCTGATATATCTATTCGAGATGTTGTATTGTGAACATACCAATAGCTGTGTTCAGGGTAATAAAAATATCAAAGAACAATTTATGTCGAGATCATTAATTTAAATATTTCTAACAGTTACTGGCCTGTCATCGTCAGCTCGATCAGGTCTCCTCTGTAGCCATCGAAATGCTCTCAAATCATCTATATAGGTTGGCCTCATGTGTTTTATGTTGTAGTGAAATGGTGATGTAGGAAACGGACCTGGGTGAACAAATTTTCTTTGGAGCAAGGTGTTATTCTGATTGGTAAATACATTTACATGGTAGATGATCCTCCTATTTCATTCGAATCATCGTGAACATCTTTGAAAAAAAAAATGTAAATGATGAGGAGCATAAGCTAGAACAACTACTTTATAAACAAGCAGTTGCAAAAGAAATCAAAGACATACCGTTGGACACAATATTATGGTCGCCTAGTGCTTGGATTGAGTGATTACTACTATTTATCATTACCGATTGGTCATCTGAATGATGATCTGATTCTTCGTTGACAGGGCAAACATAACTACCTGCTTTGTTAGATAAATTTAAATAGGTGAACCTGTGATGTTCCAAAAGAAGAAATCATCGTTAAACTAATTTTAAATGTAATATATTTTTCAGCACTAACCAGGAATTTCATCGTCAGCCTGAAGCAGGCCTGAGTCTATAAAATGTTCTTCAATTCGTTCTCTTAGGTTTGTGAAAAAATTATCAGCATGATCCACTATTCTATCACTGAACATGTTGCACTTGTCAATTTGATCACTAAGAAAAGGAAGAACAGGGTGCGTGGTGTTATGATCTACATCTGCATTAGTAAACAGATAGTGGTACTCGACAATGGAAAAAATTTTGAAAATATTAGTGTTTTCCATCAGATTTGCAAGAATAAACTGATTAGTGGCGGATTTGCGGTATTATACATCCGTCGCTCTTTCAAACCGCGAGAGCGCGATATCGCGTAATATACGCGCGAAAGCGGCGGCGATATCGCTAATTGAGCGAGATCGCACCGGTATCGCGCTCGCATAGCGCGAGAGTGTAGCAGTCTTGCAGCCATCCCGTGCGCCGTCCGACGCCACCTGACGCATGCGGGGCACGAGACGCTCTCGCACTTTGAGGGCGCGATAGCGCACGCGTTGTCGCTGTCGGCTTGCACGAGACCGAAGCGGTGCGGCCCGCCGACACATAGGGCGGTCTCGCGCTACGCGGCAGCGGGAGCGCCACGGTATCGCACTTTCGTAGCACGAGACCGTAGCGGGGGCAGGCGACCGCGGCTTTGGTCTCGCTCTTTGAGAGAGCGAGACCGCGAGCTAATTGCGCGTGCTAATTTAATCCGTTGTGCTAATATTTCATGTCACTGTTGCTACGTACTCCCTCCGTCCCATGAAAAAACCAATCTGGTATTGCATGTGACACATCTTAGTACTAGATTCATTTTTCCGGGACGGAGGGAGTTGAAAGTATAATTTTTTGTTATGTGTGCAACATATATAAACATAAATGAACATAAGAAATATGTATATATTGAAAACAGGCAAAGAATGTGTACGCGGCTACGAGAAGAAAAATAAATTTCTTGGAATTTTCAAAATAATGATGTCAGTTACAAATACAGATAGGAAAGAAATAATATACAAATTTAGAATATTGGAAAAATATATAAAGGATTAGAGAGATAATTCGGATCAACTTTTACTAAGTTGATGAAGAATAGGAATTTAGAAAATGTCATATTCACAGAGAAAACCACCTTTGCATATTCATATACTCAGTCTTGTGACAAGAACGGGTACCGAGTTAACGAACTACCCAGTTCTTGCCACAAGACCAGGTCTAAGAATATGCAGTACCGAGTTTATGAATTTGCAGTAGTAGGTCATATTCACAAACGGATGCCTCCTCTTGAAAAAAAGAGTGGGTGTAAGAATGTATTCAAAAAATCACATTTGTATATTCGCAGACTCGATCTTGTGGCAGGAACCGTGTTGCGAGTGAACGAACAATGTGTAGCGAGTACACTAACTACCCAGTTCCTGCCACAAGATCGGGCCTAAGAATGTGCAAAACAAAGTTGCTCAGAAGGGATGAGATGTAGTTAGCGCGCTCGGTGTGGTTTGTATTTATAGTGGATTGGGATGAGATGTAGTTAGCGCGGTCGGTGTGGTTTGTATTTATAGTGGATTGCAAGAAACTGCAGTGACAATTATTAGGAAGAGACGACGGCGCGTCGGACTGTTTGACTCGTGAAGTTAATAATTACAAAGGGATACCGTCACATGCCGCGGCACATGCTGTTTAACTGTTTGAATTGCTAATTACTACGTGATGAAATAGCTTTCGGCGGGGAGGAATCTTCCGGAGTTTAATTATGAATGATTGAATCCCGCCCACTGTCCGTGATTGGAAATATAGTATGTAAAAAGTAATTTCAGCTGTATGATTGCATTTCACGTATGATTGCATGTCCCGCCATTTTAGGTGCGTATGATTGCATCCCTATATAAATTAATTAGTGTGTAATTTAAGTATGAGTGTATGGAAAAAGTAAAAGTAATATCCAATTTGAACCGCACGATTAGCATCGTGACTGCACTATTAATTTAGTTCGTGACACTATTATTTTTTTTAGCGCTCGTAAGAATAATTAGTAGTTAACCGAAAATCATATGTGTGAACTGCGTACAAAAAAGGCCGTACAAATATGAAGAAGTTAATGAACTACATAACATCGTACATAACATGAAGATTAACCAGTACAAAGAAATAATGTGGGGGAATAGTAATAGAAAGCCACAAGCATAGGAATGTTCAGACAGGGTGACCATGAAGACATGAAGACAAAATATTAACTTCTACTCGTCATCATGGTCAGTCATAGTCCTAGATGTCTCAGCTCGCTTACTTGCAGTTTTTTTTCTTCGTCTTGCGGCATGTCGAGGCCCTGAGAGTGACAGACGATTTGGCTCATGGCGCTCACGGTTAGATCTACGCGGGTCATGGATGTTTCCTTGAAAATCGCCATCGTCTGGTTGTGTGGGCTGGGTCATCTGCGGCGCATCATCAGTTTGCGAAGCCCGAAGCTCATTGGGTACCGACGACGACCCTCCACCGAAGCTGGACATGTCACCGTACGATGAAAAAGCGTACAGCCTAAACCCTGCCATTAGTTCAGAACGAAATGACCCTACGCAAGCAATGTAGATATCAATGAATTTATCAAAGCTGGAGCAAACAACAATTTCACAAAAAAAATCCAAACCTGTTGACGGTGCTTGCATATGTGGAATTTGATTACGATGGGAGGGATATTGACCAAATAGCCAATCACCTTGTTGCAACAAGTCCATATAACCCTGTACTCCAGCACCAAACGACGTGCCTTGCATCCATGTAAAAAGTCACGGAGTTATTATCGTTTGTTGTAGTGGGAGTCATGTAAGGCAGGAAAGTGTCATCGATATATGTGTATACATAATGATGGTTGTGTGCACCACCGTAATCAATGGATTGTCCTTGCCATGGGTTGGTGCCATATGTAGGTGCATGTAGTGGAACCGACTGAGTAGGCCCTGTTAATAACAGGAAATAAATAGTCAATAAGGCTCATACACATGAAAAATTAATAATTTGAAATAATAAACATGCGAAATTAGATGTGAGTAGAGACTGACCGCCTAACGACGTAAACCCCCCTTGACCGATAAAATCTGCGTCCACTCACGGTATGGTAGGGATACCTTGGCTAGTCCCTGTATACGCAATTCATTAACAAGTTAAATTTCCAGCTAACATATGCATGACAATATGGTACTTAATGTACACGGACCTGCAAATGGTGCAAATCCCCCTTGCCAGTGTGAGGTTGGCACATTGGCCATCATTTGAGGAATCATATGTGGCCTTGGATGAGGCATCTGAGGCACGGGACGGACCATTCGCGTTCCTTCTGTCATCAATTGGAAAACATCATTTAATCAATTCACATAAACCATTGGAAAAAAAAATCAGTCTATTTATGAGCTATCCCGTAGCAGCAAAAGCCGCAAACCCACCATGGAATTGAGAGGTGATGGGTGCAGAGCTATGTGGGGGGGCCGTTCCGGTTGTGCTGCAAACAAATAAATTACTCTTTAATATAAATGGCACGTATTTTGTCATTGTGTAATAACGTATTTTACCTTGGGTTGGACCGAAGCCTCCTAGGCGCTCCGACATTTGAGTGATTTATGGGATAGTCGGAATAGTTGGTGCCTCACGAACCGAAGTTGACCTTACTGCAGCACGACCATCAGTGAATCGTCGCGCGGAGGCTGAAGGGCGGGCTGAGGTGGAAGGCCGGGAAGAGGTGGATGGACGCTCCGGCATCTGCTCGAACGTCCTTCTTGATGTTGTCATAGTATAGACGTCCGAGGAATGTCGGCACGACGCGAGCCGCATTATTCGCTTACCTTTTCTACGGAGGGAGTCGACCGCGGCCATGACTTCCTGGTTGGTACCTGCGATACCATCTCTAAGCTTCTCCCACAAAGTTTTCGCCTCCCTTACTAACTCCCCTGCAATGTCGGTGTTAGAAATTGGAACCCCCTGTGTAAGGAGAAACCGATGGTACAAAATAATTAAATGCAAGTAGTACCGTCAAGTGAGCGGGCGGTGCGTGCTGGATATCATATGTTTGCTCAATATTCGGTGGACCTCGCTCGTCGGGATCCTCGGGTGCAAGCAGCCGGATGCTAGTCTGCGATGAGTACTAGGCCATGTATTGCTCGTAAGTGTTGTGGTCGTATGCCCTTGTCTCGTGGACGACATCATTGAATGCTTGCGGCCATGCATCTATCCAGGGGGTCATCCTTAAGTGCATGGATCGACGATACCTGTTGTCAGCTTGCCTCTTTTGCCTGAAACAAAAATACAACATGCCTAGATGTTAATTATATCTCGCAATGTTGGAGAGCACATAAATTTTAGCGATGTAAAATAACAACATACGTGTGCATATCTGGTGGAAGGTGAAGTCTAGTAGGCACTGGGACTTGCTGGTACAATCCCATCTGATGCATTACCCTTTGAACATTGTACCCCTCGACAAATATGTCGTACACCAGCATTTTTCGTGTCATCCAGTACGCTTCATCGCGGTAGCATAAGATGCTAACTCCATTTGGTGCACGCAAATTGGCCTCTTCGTTCGTGTACGGAGTCCACCGAACTTCGTTTTCCCTAAGGCTTTCGAACGACTCAGTGAAGTACTCGTACACATTGTGCACCTGGATTCTCGCCCACTGTGGCTGCACGATCGGAGATTGCAGATTTAGTTATGCAGTATCATTGAATTGATAGAAATATTTCTTTAATGCAAGCATACGTACCGGTTCGTAGCACCAGCGAGTACCGAAGGTAGGACGATCATCAACTGCGTCAGTGTAATCGTCCTGCTAGGCCACGGCCACGCTCATGTATGGACGTCCGAACGAGAAGTGCTCGTACGACCACAACTTCACCAAAAGTGGACACCCCGTGAAAATTGCCTCCTTCTGTGTGGTCTTCAGACAAGCGTCACAGAATCCACAGTACGTGGCTGCAAGGACGGCTGATCCCCAGCTGAACTGTGCAGATGGCGCTACATTACCTTTAGCAATTTGCCTAGCAAGGGGGATAAGCCTGGCGTCCACACTGTTCCAGTGCGAGCCGGTGAACATCACCCAACCAAACAGCCAAAGTAGATAGGCCTCAAGGTACAACGTCAGTTGGTACTCCTGGACATCATCGGGCATATATCGCACCTAACAAAAAAACAATGTGCTGTGAGACATTTGAATGTGTACGGATTATGCCTTAATTAAAACTATTCAATTACCTCAAACTGTGACGACCACTTCAATGTGGGGCCATGAGTTTCCTTTTCAGAGAAAAATATTTTGTCCTCGTTATCGTCTGTATCAGCGGTAGAGTAACGTGGCAGAATACATGCATATCGTGATACAATATCATCCCTCCAATCTTCCGGATGGTCTGGAAGCACAATTGCCTGGCCGGCTATGGGCAACCCCGTGAGCATATACACATCCTGCAAAGTTATGGTCTTTTCTCCGCATGGTAGATGGAATGTATGTGTCTCTGGCCTCCACCTATCAACCAGTGCCATAAGTAGGGACTTGTCGATAAATTATCGTCGCTTGCTATGTGCCTCCATTTGTTTTTGTTTAGGTTCTCTAGCATCGAAATACATCCTTGCCTGCGTCATCTGAACGAAGGTAAGAAGACCTGCCGCTGACAACCTATGATGAAATTTATTAGTCACATTGCGGTATGTGAAAGTACGATATCAATATGTTATGAACTTTGACCATTTATGTACCTCGGCTTCCATCGTGGATCAATACCCCACCATCCGGCTGTACGCGGTATCAGGACAGGTAGAGTAGAACAAGAATTTCCATCAGATATCTTTTTTGCACGATGTCGTGCATCGATCTCTTTGCTAAGCAACGGGTAAGGCCACTCCTCTTCCATATCTGGACGATCATTGTGAGCATGGTTAAATTAGAAATTTCATCAAGTGCATGTACGAAAAAATACATAATGCATGAAAGCAAGGAATAAAATTTTCTCAGAGTACGATTACAAACTCGACCACACCTTACGAAATAGGTTTACAAACGTTACAAACTTGGCAACACCTTACAATAATTAATCTCAACATTACCAGAATAAAGTAAATATTACACATACTTATTGACTAACATATTACAAACCTATTGAACGACAACATAATGCAACACACATATCATGACCGAACATACATAACCAGATAGTGTAGATCATAACTACTGCAGGTTTCCATCCTCCCTATCATGAGCCTCCTGAGAGCCCCTTCTATTCCTCCTCGCACGTTGTTGCCTAGGTTCCATGCTAGAAGATGTGCCCTCCTTGTTGTTCTTGCAATCTTTAGTGCGGTGCCCGTACTGAAGACAACCCTCACATCGCCGCACAGGCCCTCCCGCTTCGGATGCATCCATATCATTTCTTAAGCGTCGTGTTTATCTTCTACCCTTACCAGCCTTCAACAGATCCAAGTCTAGCACATAGATCCTGTTATCACCCCCACTTTCAACTAGGTGTTGGAGGGACCTCCACCCGAGGATCTCAGCACTCCATGCATTAAGCACTCTATCTTTTAGGTAGAACGTCGACACGTACAATGTTGAATCAAGCTTAATTTGAGCGCACGTGGCCAGGACATGGCTACATGGCATATGAAGAAGCTTCGGCTTATTGCAAGAGCACGAACATGTGTTATCAGATTCGTGCCCTAGAGTAACTTCATGCGTCATGACTCCAGTAGAAGATCCAAAACCCCCTTTAGTGCGACATGTGACTTCCCACCTTCGTCTGACGTTCCTAGTGGTAATGACCGTGTGAAATCATGCCTTGTTAGCCTTCTCTTGGAGGTACTCTACCATCTTTTTGCAGAAAGGTGTTTGTGCGTTAGACATTTGTTGCAACGCCGCTGCTCGCCTCGTCCTCATCCACATCGTCGTTCTGTGCATAATGCCTTCAAAAATAGCAGTTAGAGGTAAAGGCCTTAATTTGCGAAGAACCACATTGTACGCCTCAGCAAGATTAGTGGTCATTATGCCATGCCTATCCCCATTAGTGTCATGCAGGAGTGCCCACTTATCATTCGGCTCGCACTCAATCCAATGGGTGAAACATTTGATATTCTGTGACGACCTACGCTTCTTCCCATTTGATGGAATAGGATCATCCATTGGTTATAGGACCTAGGGGACATGTACATCTTGCGGGTTGTTGTTGCTCTGCTTTGACCGGATGTGTGTCCTTGTCCCTTCATCAAGTTGTTTCCAAAGCTCATCGAACTTTGTAGACTGATTTGCCTTGCACAACCGCTTGAACATGTTCATCAGCCGTCGACTGTTGAATTGCTTGAAAAAATTGGCTCCCATGTGCCGCATGCACTAACGGCTATGCATGTCAGGCCAGTAGTATGCACCGCAAGCATCCTCCTGGAGCTCTTTCATTGCCTTCAACAGACCGGCATTCCGGTCATGGATGATGCATATCGATGTGCGATTTTGCACTACTCCCCACTTTAGGTGTTGCAAGAACCACAACCAGCTTTCATAGTTCTCGCTTTCAACAAAAGCGAAAGCTACTGGAATTATCTGGTTGTTCGCATCCGCTCCAACGGCCGTTAATAACTGACCTCGGTACTTCCCAGTTAGGAAAGTACCGTCGACACACAACACCGGTCTCGAGCACTGGAACGCATGAATGCATGCTCCGAATGCGAAGAATGCCCGTTGCATGACAAGATAATTGGGAGGCCAAACTGACTCCCGATCCTGCACAGCAACATAGGTCCCAGGGTTCCTGCTCTTCAAAATGTGAAGCATCTGTGGCAGTGTGTCATATGCTTCTTCAAATGTCCCATATCTTTTCTCCATGGCCTTCTGCTTCGCCCTCCAAGCCTTGTGGTAACTAATTGTGTACTGTTTACCTTTCTCCACCAGTTTTATTATGTGCCGCACAGGCAGGTCATCACCTTCAATAATTTCCTTGTAGTACTTGTTGGCGACGTATGCCGCGATCAGGTTGCGGTGGGACTCCCTAGTGTTCCGAAACAGACAGGAGTGTTCATGCAGTTTAGACACAATCCAGTAAGACTCGTACTTTGGCACGTGACCATGAAGACGGAAGGTGCAACCTTCCGTCTGACAGACAACCGTGTACTCACTCTTGCTAGACCTAACAACCCTGAACTGCCTTTGCATCTTGAATGACCATGACTTCACTGCGTCTTGCAAACCAATTTTGTCAGGAGACATTGCGCCCAGATTGATTTGGCCATCCTCGTAGAACCAGATTGAATCATGACAAGAGTTTTCTGCAATATAACCAGGGTCTTGAAGGTTCCACGAAGCAGCCATAGGTACTTCCTCAACATCTTGGTCATCTTCGTCATCTTCCCTTCAGCAGTGAGGTTTTCCTCATTTTCGAGTGCATGTCGATCCACCCTCTCAATTTCTTCAACTATAGCAGGTATCTCCTCCCCTTCATCGGCTTCACCAGTAGGATGGCGGTTGATGTCACACCCTGGAGTTCCCCTTTCTAGCTCTAAATTCATAAAATAAATGGCTTAAAAGAAATTGTCTATTTAACCTAGAGCAAATTCTAATTAAAAAGTGTATTTATTTAATTGTAATTAGCAAGGTGGGATTTTTCTTGAGTTCCCCTTGTTAAAATACACTAACAGGATTTTTAGTGGAATTTTTTTAGATCATTTAAAATAATTTTAAACAATTTAAAAACTCCTACTGCAATTTTAAAATCCCCCTAAATCTTTTTTTTCTTTTACCTTCTTTTTCCTCCTTTTTCTTTTTCTTTTGGGCCGCCAGCCCATTTTTTCCCCCCTCAGCCCCTTTCCCCTCCCGGGCTGCCCCTCCCTCTCTCCCTCTTTCCCCTCGGGCCACCGGCCTGCCGCCCCCTCCTGGGCCGGCCCACGCCCGGCCGCGCGCGGCCTTCCCCTCTCCCCACCTGGGCCGCGCCCCTCGCTCCTTCGCGCGCCGGCCCGAGGCCGCCGCGCCGAGGTCCGCGCCGCCTCCCTCGCGCGCCCGGGCCGCCGACAGGTGGGGCCCACCTGTCGGGCCCGTCTTCCCCGCCGGAACCGCCGCCCGCAACGGCCGCCGCCTCCGCCCTTTCCGGCCGCCGGGCCCTATAAAAACCGCGCCGCCGCCCCTCCTCGCTCTCCTTTCCGCCGCCGTCGCCACCCCTCGCCGCCGGTAAGCCGCCACCCCTCGCCGCCGACTTGTGCCGCCGCCGCCGCCTTGCGTGCCGCCTCGCGCCGCCGCCGCCTTGCGCGCCGCCGCGCGCCGCCTCGCATCCCGCCGCCGCCGCCGCACGCGCCGCCGTCTCGCGCCGCCGCCGCCGCGGCCGCATCTCGGCCGGCCGCCGCCCGGCCGACGCCGCCGCCGCTAGCGTCGCCGGCTTGCGCCGCCGCCGCCGCACCCGCGCGCGCGGCTGACGTCAGCCCTGCTGACGTCTGCCCTAGGGCTGCGGCTGACGTCAGCCCTAGCCCGCTGACGTCAGCCCTAGGGGGATTTATTGCGCAAATAAATTTATTTTTTTTCTTTTCTTTTCTATTTAGTTTAAAATGCAGTTAAACTTATAAAATTCATAGCTAATTCATACGGACTCCGTTTGGGTCCGTTGAAGTCTCAGAAAATTCATAAAAATGCCTAGAATTCATTAAAAATAGTTTTGTTTCCGGTTTCAGTAGTCTTATAGTCTGTTTTGCTTGTTTGCTTTGTTTGTCGTGTAGAATCCGATAGTTCCGACGCTCCGACATACTTCGAGGTCGTTGCCGAGGTTCCTTTCGCGCCGGAGCAAGGCAAGTCATACTTTTTGTTTGATCATATTGTACCTACTTTGCAAATATTCTATTTATTCTTAAAATACTGCATTGTTTTATAATGTCATTTTATGGGCTTATTTTACCTACTGTACTCAGCCATGTATTTCCGCTTACCTTGAACCTTTGATAGCTTGGGGATCAATATGATTAGTGCTAGGTTAGGACATGCTTAGCCCTGCTTAGAAACTTTAGCACACCAATGGGAAAACTAAGGTATCTATATTATTTAATGTTTAATGGTAGCTCATGATGGTTATTCGTGAGTGGTTAACCAATTGGTTCAACTAAAATTTGCTAAATGGTGGGTTGTGAGTACATGGTTATGAAGGTCGTACTCATGACAATTAAGGACCGGTTCGCGGGAAACCCTGGAAGAATTACCGTGCTTACCACAAGCTAGCGTGGGTAATAGCTTGACTCGTAGTGTAGCTTTTCTTAGCCGACGCATCCAGGCAAGGGTGGGCGTGATGGAGTTGGGTCGGCGGGGGATTTACCCGTTGATCGGCGGCCGGATTCACCTAGGCACGAGAGGGGGCTGCCTGCCTTGGGATTAAAGGTGGGGGTGAAACCTGAGGTGTGGTGCGCTTGGTTAACGAGGGTTACGCGAAAGGTCTTGTCACAGTTCTCTTTTCAGTATACCGTGGTGGTATGCTGGCGCACGGTAACGTGTTGTGGGGCTGTGTCTTGTGGGTACAGTTGTACACCTCTGATTAGAGTAAAACTATTCGAATAGCCGTGCCCGCGGTTATGGGCGATCAACCAGATTCACCGTGATTAGCCATAACCTTAATAACTTGACTTAATGGAATCGGAGTAGTTCAGGTGGAATGGTTGGGCCTGTTGCAACGTGGTGTGGCGTTGGACAGTGATGATTCAATATTGTTTAATTTATTCAACTGTTTTACCGCTTTCAACTGTTGTTTTAAAATGCTTATATTATGCAAATCAGCCTTTAGCCTTTCCATTGAAGCTATTCGCATCATTATCTTCCATTCCGGTATGACTTATTGGGTACAGTGGGTGGTACTCAGTCTTGCTTCATTTTTCCTCCACACCAGAGTTTGTGTATGTGTCTGAGGATGGTTTCTCGGAGGAGTAGGCTTGCTGCTATCGTCGAGGATGCCTGTGGATTGGAGATGCCACGCCGCGAGCGACTTGTTATTTAGATTAGTCTATTTACCTTTTCCGCTGCGTTAATGTAAGATATTTTTATGGTGTTTTGTAAGACGTGGATCTGTATATCAACTTTGTCGTTTGTGTACCCTGGCTGGTCCTAGACAGGGTTTTTAATACACATTCTGCTTGGAATTCGGGTTAGCGAATCCCTGGGCGTGACAAGTTGGTATCAGAGCCGACCTTGACTGTAGGACAAGCCAACTGGAAACCCTAAGAGCCCTCTGAACTTTTTCATATGCATTCGTCTTTTCATCTGGAGTTGGTTTGGGAAAAATTCGGGGTATCTGTCCCTAGGGTTTTTTAAAAATAAAATGGGTCACTCGGTTGATGGGGATTATTTTAACTAAAATTAGTCTAGCATTTTGGAAAATTTGGGGATGGGTAATTTCGGAGTTCGGATATTTGGAATCCTATTGTTAGCTTTAGGACTACTAACACTATTATGATATTTTTACATTACTTATTTTCTACTTTCCTATATAGCGATAGTTTTTATTAAGTTCATATATAAAATATTCCTGGCTTAAAATTTTTCTTACACTTGAGTCTTTTAATTATTTGTTTTCCTTTAGTTTGGATTTGAGCATGCATTGATTTCCCACCCCTTGTCTTCTGTAGATGACTGACTTTCCCCCTACGCACCGTGGTGAGGACATGGACGGTTGTGTGGCCGAGCTCGCACGCATGACCTTGGTTGTTGGATATCCGAGAGCACCTGAGTATACCACCATCGAGCCCCTCAGTGGAGAGTTCCCGTGCCGTGTTCATTTGGAGGTTCATGGCTTTGTTGGCACTAACCTTCCCAACATGGTGGTCGAGGCTTCGGGAGGCACGGTGGTACATGCTTGTCAAGAGGCTGCTTACAAGATGATGACCAGGATTGGCGATAGGCACTCCTACCAGTTCTGCGCCACAGCGTACCGCTACCATCCTCGCCGCTCCGCTACCAGTACTGTCAGCACCTTCCACCCGACGACTGCAGAGAACGACACTACATTTGGGCATATGTGCACGGTGATGAAGAGACTAGATAAGATGCATGCTGATCTTCACAAGGCGTCCAAGGCCCTCAATGACCAGAAGCTGATCAAGATCGCTCGCCTGGAGGAAGAGATCACTCGTCTGAAGGCCGCGAACGCTAGTCTGCAGGGGCGTCCAGCGCCCAGTGGCCCCAGGACCCGCACGACGCCGAGGAAGACCACCACCGCCCCAGTGCGCACCCAGCTTGCACCGAGGAACCCGTCTCCAGCTCCAGCTCCAGCACCCATCGAGCCGCCTTCACCAGTGTTCACCCTCGCCTTCATGCCAGCATCTGCCTACCAGGGTCCCGCCAGAGGCAGTGGAGGTTGGTTGCGTGCTACACCCAGTGGCAGCAACGGCAGTGGTTCCAGTTCCGAGCCTACCAACGACGACGCAGAGATGACCGACTCGAGGAGCCGACTCGAGGAGCCGGGAGATGAGCAGGGGCCCAGCTACGACTCCACCGACCGCAGGAGCCACTCCGAGCATTAGGCTCGCGACCCTTAGCTTATCGTCATGATTAGTTTGATTCCTTGTTAGTTTCTGTGTGCTAGGTTTGATGTCTTGTGGGTTAGTCGATGGTCGATACCATGTGCCTATGGTATGGCTATCTTATTAAGGTTTCTGCTTGCTGTTTCAGTGTTTTAATTAAGATTAGAACAATTACAATTTAATTCTAGTATAATGAAGTTTAGTTTCTGAGCATCTGTTTTACTTCTTTTCCATCTCTTTCTTCGGGTTCCTTCCCTCCAGATGGTTAACACCAGGATGAGTGGCAAGACCAGCGGCAATGAGGACCCCTCGACTAGGACACAGACCAATGGAGCAAACAACAACGGCCCTCCACCACCACCGGACAACCCCACCATTGCTCAGGTTTTGGCCAGTCAAACACAGATGATGGCCGCAATGATGCAACAAATGCAGCAACAACATCAGCAGATGCATCAGCAGATGCTACAACAAATGCAACAGATGCAGCAGTAGGCGTAGCAACAGCAGCAAGGCCAGCAGAACCAGCAGTTCGGCCCTCCACCCCAGTCTAAGCTACCGGAGTTCCTCCGCGTCCGTCCACCAACCTTTTCAAGCACCACCAACCCCATGGAGGCAAATGATTGGCTCCATGCAATTGAGAAGAAGCTCAACTTGCTGCAATGTAACGACCAAGAGAAGGTCGCCTTCGCCACTCACCAGCTACAGGGTCCTGCGTCAGCATGGTGGGACAATTATTTGGATACCCGCCCACCTGGGGCTGATGTCACCTGGGCGGAGTTCTGCCGCAGCTTTCGGAAAGCCCAGATCCCTGACAGCATTGTGGCACAGAAGAAGCGGGAATTCCGAGCACTTCACCAGGGCAACCGGACAGTGACGGAGTACCTTCACGAGTTCAACTGCCTCGCTCGCTATGCTCTGGAAGATGTGCGCACTGATGCAGAGAGGCAGGAAAAATTCCTCTCCGGCCTGGATGATGAGTTAACCAATCAGTTGATATCTGGGGACTACGCCGACTTTGAAAAGCTGGTCGACAAGGCGATTCGGCAAGAGGACCAGCGAAACAAGATGGATCGCAAGAGGAAAGCAGCGCAGTTCCGTGCACACCAAGGGAACCAGCAAAGGCCCCGTCTCGTCGCTGGACAGCAGGGTGGACCTTCCACCCTGATTGTTCATCAGCACCGCCCCTACAACCCTGGTAACTTCGGCAACAACAGCACGGGCAACCGTA
Source organism: Oryza punctata (assembly GCA_000573905.2). Lineage (NCBI taxonomy): Eukaryota > Viridiplantae > Streptophyta > Magnoliopsida > Poales > Poaceae > Oryza > Oryza punctata. Next base: position 18,128,105 of record CM002493.2, on the reverse strand, counting down.
ATTTCAACAGTGGACAGTCCAGCCGTAATCCTGCACCCCGTCCACCAATGGCACCAACTCAACCGGCTCAACCTTCTCAACCCGCTTCGGCCAAGAAGGATTTTGGCGGGAAGTCGCTAGTTTGTTTCAACTGCAACGAGCCTGGGCATTTCGCCGACAGATGCCCGAAGCCGAAGCGTGCTGGACCCAAGTTTATCCAGGGTCGCGTCAACCATGCGTCCGCAGAGGAGGCGCAAGCTGCACCGGAAGTGGTTCTGGGTACGTTTCCTGTCAATTCAATTCCTGCCACCGTACTTTTTGATTCTGGTGCTACGCATTCGTTTTTATCCAAGCATTTTGCCGGAGCACATGGGTTATCGGTAAGGGAACTTAGAACACCCATGTGGGTCTATACCCCTGGGAATGAGATGGCCACCGCTCACTACTGCCCCTCTGTGACAATAGAAATCCAAAATTCAAAATTTCTAGCCAATCTCATCCTTCTTGAATCCAAAGGCCTAGATGTCATTCTTGGAATGGATTGGTTAACTAGGCACAAGGGAGTTATTGACTGCGCAAGCCGCACCATTACCTTGGTTAATGAGAAGGGCGAAGTGGTGGAATTCCAGTCGCCGACACCCCAGAAACTAAGAGTATGCCTGAATCAGGTCGAAGGGGCAGAACAGACCGCAGTAGTAGAGGAAACCCCTAAGAAGTTGGAGGACATTCCTATAGTGTGTGAATACCCTGAGGTCTTTCCTGATGACCTAACCACCATGCCACCCAAGAGAGAAATTGAATTTCGGATTGACCTAGTACCGGGGACGGCCCCGATACATAAGAGACCCTACAGGATGGGAGCCAACGAGTTAGCAGAAGTCAAGAAACAAGTTGACGAGCAGTTGCAGAAAGGGTACATCCGACCGAGCACGTCACCTTGGGGTGCTCCGGTGATCTTCGTGGAGAAGAAAGATAAGACCAAGAGGATGTGCGTCGACTATCGCGCCCTCAATGATGTGACCATCAAAAATAAGTACCCGCTACCTCGGATTGATGATTTGTTTGATCAGTTAAAGGGAGCAACGGTGTTTTCCAAGATAGACCTGCGATCAGGCTATCACCAGTTGAGGATTAAAGAGGAGGATATCCCGAAGACCGCGTTCGTAACTCGGTATGGGTTGTTTGAATGTACGGTCATGTCTTTTGGACTCACCAATGCACCGGCCTTTTTCATGAACGTGATGAACAAGGTGTTCATGGAGTTTTTGGACAAGTTTGTTGTGGTATTCATCGATGACATTCTTGTCTACTCCAAGTCTGAGGAGGGGCACGAGCAACATCTCCGTCTGGTACTGGAGAAGTTGAAGGAACACCAGCTGTATGCCAAGTTCAGTAAGTGTGACTTTTGGCTCAAAGAGGTTCAGTTCTTAGGCCACATCATCACTGCTCATGGAGTGGCTGTAGACCCGTCAAATGTGGAGTCAGTTACCAAGTGGACCCCACCGAAGACCGTTTCACAAATCAGGAGTTTTCTAGGACTCGCAGGTTATTACCGCCGATTCATCGAGAATTTCTCCAAGATCGCCAAGCCAATGACACAGCTGCTAAAGAAGGATGAAAAGTTCAAGTGGTCCGCAGAGTGCGACAGGAGTTTCGAGGAACTTAAGAGGAAATTGGTGTCCGCGCCAGTTTTAATTTTGCCTGACCAGACAAAGGATTTCCAAGTGTATTGTGATGCATCCCATCAAGGGTTAGGATGTGTCTTAATGCAAGAAGGCAGAGTTGTCGCTTATGCTTCACGTCAGCTACGTCCACACGAGAACAATTACCCCACCCATGACTTGGAGTTAGCGGCAGTGGTTCACGCTTTGAAGATTTGGCGGCACTACCTTATTGGTAACCGTTGTGAAGTCTACACTGATCACAAGAGCTTGAAATATATTTTCACTCAGCCGGACCTGAATCTCCGACAACGTCGATGGTTAGAGTTGATCAAGGATTATGATATTGGGATACACTACCACCCCGGTAAGGCCAATGTGGTGGCCGATGCTTTGAGTAGGAAAAGCTACTGCAATGTTACCTGTGCAGAGGGAATATGTGACAGCTTGCAACAGGAGTTTAAACGCTTAAATTTGGATGTTGTACAACATGGATTCGTGGCTACCCTTGAGGCACAGCCCACGCTTGTGGACCAAGTACGAGCAGCTCAGGTCAATGACCCTGAAATAGCTCAACTCAAGAAGAATATGAGAGTCGGCAAAGCACGAAGCTTCACCGAGGATGAGCATGGAACGATCTGGATGGGAGAAAGAATATGTGTTCCGGAGAATAAGGACCTAAAAGACTTAATACTAACCGAAGCGCATCAGACCCAATACTCGATCCACCCCGGCAGTACCAAGATGTACCAAGACCTCAAGGATAAATTTTGGTGGGTTAGTATGAGAAGGGAGATCGCCGAATTCGTCGCGCTCTGTGACGTGTGTCAACGAGTGAAGGCAGAGCATCAGAGACCCGCAGGGCTACTGCAACCGTTGCAGATTCCGGAATGGAAGTGGGAAGAAATCGGGATGGATTTCATCACAGGTTTACCGAGGACATCAACCGGACATGATTCCATTTGGGTAGTCGTGGACCGACTCACCAAAGTCGCTCACTTTATCCCGGTACACACCACCTACTCAGGAAAGAAGCTGGCAGAGATCTATCTATCAAGGATAGTGAGTTTGCATGGGGTACCCAAGAAGATTGTATCCGATCGAGGGAGCCAGTTTACTTCAAGATTTTGGCAGAAATTGCAAGAGGAGTTGGGGACTCATCTGAATTTCAGTACAGCCTATCATCCTCAAACCGATGGTCAGACCGAGCGAGTCAACCAAATTTTGGAAGACATGTTAAGGGCTTGTGCTTTGGATTTTGGTGGAGCTTGGGACAAGAGCTTGCCGTATGCCGAGTTCTCTTACAACAACAGCTACCAGGCTAGTCTACAGATGGCACCATTCGAAGCTTTGTATGGCCGAAAATGCCGCACCCCGCTCTTTTGGGACCAGACCGGGGAACGCCAGCTGTTTGGGACCGAAGTTTTGAATGATGCGGAGGAGAAAGTGAGAATGATTAGGGAAAGACTGAGGATTGCACAATCTCGGCAGAAAAGCTATGCTGACAATCGCCGAAGAGAGCTCATCTTTGAGATTGGAGACCATGTATACCTTCGGGTTACGCCACTTCGGGGCGTACATCGTTTCCAAACTAAGGGGAAACTGGCACCACGCTTTGTGGGACCATACAAAATCTTGAAACGTCGTGGTGAAGTTGCTTATCGGCTCGAACTCCCCTCCAACATGCTCAGCATTCATGATGTTTTCCACGTATCCCAATTGAAGAAGTGTTTGAGAGTACCCGAGGAGCAAGCAAGCCCGGATCAGATTGAAATCCAAGAGGACTTGACGTATGTGGAGAAGCCAACACGTATCCTTGAGACCAGTGAGAGGAGGACAAGGAGCAAAGTCACCAGATTCTGCCGAGTCCAATGGAGTCACCACTCAGAGGAAGAAGCCACTTGGGAAAGAGAAGATGAGTTGAAAGCCGCCCATCCGCACCTCTTCGCCAACTCTTCCGAATCTCGAGGTCGAGATTCCGTTTAAGGGGGGTAGGTTTGTCACACCCTGGAGTTCCCCTTTCTAGCTCTAAATTCATAAAATAAATGGCTTAAAAGAAATTGTCTATTTAACCTAGAGCAAATTCTAATTAAAAAGTGTATTTATTTAATTGTAATTAGCAAGGTGGGATTTTTCTTGAGTTCCCCTTGTTAAAATACATTAACAGGATTTTTAGTGGAATTTTTTTAGATCATTTAAAATAATTTTAAACAATTTAAAAACTCCTACTGCAATTTTAAAATCCCCCTAAATCTTTTTTTTCTTTTTCCTTCTTTTTCCTCCTTTTTCTTTTTCTTTTGGGCCGCCAGCCCATTTTTTTCCCCCACAGCCCCTTTCCCCTCCCGGGCTGCCCCTCCCTCTCTCCCTCTTTCCCCTTGGGCCACCGGCCTGCCACCCCCTCCTGGGCCGGCCCACGCCCGGCCGCACGCGGCCTTCCCCTCTCCCCACCTGGGCCGCGCCCCTCGCTCCTTCGCGGGCCGGCCCGAGGCCGCCGCGCCGAGGTCCGCGCCGCCTCCCTCGCGCGCCCGGGCCGTCGATAGGTGGGGCCCACCTGTCGGGCCCGTCTTCCCCGCCGGAACCGCCGCCCGCAACGGCCGCCGCCTCCGCCCTTTCCGGCCGCCGTGCCCTATAAAAACCGCGCCGCCGCCCTCCTCGCTCTCCTTTCCGCCGCCTCCGCCACCCCTCGCCGCCGGTAAGCCGCCACCCCTCGCCGCCGACTTGTGCCGCCGCCGCCTTGCGTGCCGCCTCGCGCCGCCGCCGCCTTGCGCGCCGCCTCGCATCCCGCCGCCGCCGCCGAACGCGCCGCCGTCTCGCGCCGCCGCCGCCGCGGCCGCATCTCGGCCGGCCGCCGCCCGGCCGACGCCGCGCCCGCACGCGCCGCCGCCGCTAGCGTCGCCGCCTTGCGCCGCCGCTGCCTCGCGCCGCCGCCGCCGCCGCCGCACCCGCGCGCGCGGCTGACGTCAGCCCTGCTGACGTCAGCCCTAGGGCTGCGGCTGACGTCAGCCCTAGCCGCTGACGTCAGCCCTAGCCCGCTGACGTCAGCCCTAGGGGGATTTATTGCGCAAATAAATTTATTTTTTTTTCTTTTCTTTTCTGTTTAGTTTAAAATGCAGTTAAACTTCTAAAATTCATAGCTAATTCATACGGACTCCGTTTGGGTCCGTTGAAGTCTCAGAAAATTCATAAAAATGCCTAGAATTCATTAAAAATAGTTTTGTTTCCGGTTTCAGTAGTCTTATAGTCTGTTTTGCTTGTTTGCTTTGTTTGTCGTGTAGAATCCGATAGTTCCGACGCTCCGACATACTTCGAGGTCGTTGCCGAGGTTCCTTTCGCGCCGGAGCAAGGCAAGTCATACTTTTTGTTTGATCATATTGTACCTACTTTGCAAATATTCTATTTATTCTTAAAATACTGCATTGTTTTATAATGTCATTTTATGGGCTTATTTTACCTACTGTACTCAGCCATGTATTTCCGCTTACCTTGAACCTTTGATAGCTTGGGGATCAATATGATTAGTGCTAGGTTAGGACATGCTTAGCCCTGCTTAGAAACTTTAGCACACCAATGGGAAAACTAAGGTATCTATATTATTTAATGTTTAATGGTAGCTCATGATGGTTATTCGTGAGTGGTTAACCAATTGGTTCAACTAAAATTTGCTAAATGGTGGGTTGTGAGTACATGGTTATGAAGGTCGTACTCATGACAATTAAGGACCGGTTCGCGGGAAACCCTGGAAGAATTACCGTGCTTACCACAAGCTAGCGTGGGTAATAGCTTGACTCGTAGTGTAGCTTTTCTTAGCCGACGCATCCAGGCAAGGGTGGGCGTGATGGAGTTGGGTCGGCGGGGGATTTACCCGTTGATCGGCGGCCGGATTCACCTAGGCACGAGAGGGGGCTGCCTGCCTTGGGATTAAAGGTGGGGGTGAAACCTGAGGTGTGGTGCGCTTGGTTAACGAGGGTTACGCGAAAGGTCTTGTCACAGTTCTCTTTTCAGTATACCGTGGTGGTATGCTGGCGCACGGTAACGTGTTGTGGGGCTGTGTCTTGTGGGTACAGTTGTACACCTCTGATCAGAGTAAAACTATTCGAATAGCCGTGCCCGCGGTTATGGGCGATCAACCAGATTCACCGTGATTAGCCATAACCTTAATAACTTGACTTAATGGAATCAGAGTAGTTCAGGTGGAATGGTTGGGCCTGTTGCAACGTGGTGTGGCGTTGGACAGTGATGATTCAATATTGTTTAATTTATTCAACTGTTTTACCGCTTTCAACTGTTGTTTTAAAATGCTTATATTATGCAAATCAGCCTTTAGCCTTTCCATTGAAGCTATTCGCATCATTATCTTCCATTCCGGTATGACTTATTGGGTACAGTGGGTGGTACTCAGTCTTGCTTCATTTTTCCTCCACACCAGAGTTTGTGTATGTGTCTGAGGATGGTTTCTCGGAGGAGTAGGCTTGCTGCTATCATCGAGGATGCCTGTGGATTGGAGATGCCACGCCGCGAGCGACTTGTTATTTAGATTAGTCTATTTACCTTTTCCGCTGCGTTAATGTAAGATATTTTTATGGTGTTTTGTAAGACGTGGATCTGTATATCAACTTTGTCGTTTGTGTACCCTGGCTGGTCCTAGACAGGGGTTTTTAATACACATTCTGCTTGGAATTCGGGTTAGCGAATCCCTGGGCGTGACAGTTGACCACATCATCTCCTTGTATGGATAGATTGTGAATGTCAGGACCAACATCGCCACCACGATGGGGACCCACAACTTCATCTTCTTCGTGTGAACTAGATCCCAACTCCCCCCGGTTGCTGGATTGCCCCGTCGCGCTCTCCGTGGGGACTCTTCCTTCACATGCCTGCACCAGTATGATAAATTCATATCCCCGTTTCCTACAGCCAGCGAGCCAATCCTGCCAGGACTTACTCCGTGTCATATTTTTTAACTCCCATCTTATGTTGTTGGCCGATCGGCTCCACATAACCCTCACGTTAACACTATGTATACCCGGATCTAAAGAAAATGTATAGATTAACCAGTACCAAACTTCGGGCATGGTAAGGGTGTCTGGATTTGGATGGTATAGTGTGCATTGCCTAAAGTTGCTCAGATCGACACCACTTTCATTTTCTGTAATTTCACCTTCACCGAAATACACTCTAAATGCCGACATCCCTGCCATTGCAGACAACACCGACTACTCCGTAAGGAAGTCTTACAGAACAAACGTGTGGTATTCATGTGACACACCGGTCCATGGCTTAATAGGATTAATAGAATACTCATATCAACAAGTTGCAACTTCTTTTCCGGAAGCCGATCTCCAAAGAACTATCAGGTTAAGCGTGCTTGGCCTGGAGCAATTTGGGATGGGTGACCGATCGGGAAATTCTTCCCGGATGCGCACGAGTGAGGACAAAGTGTGCAGGGTGCGCACGAGTGAGTGAGGACAAAGTGTGGGATGGGTGACCGATCGGGAAATTCTTCCCGGATGCGCACGAGTGAGGACAAAGTGTGCAGGGTGCGCACGAGTGAGTGAGGACAAAGTGTGCAGAAAAGACTTGGCCTGGAGCAATTTGGGATGGGTGACCTATCAGGTTAAGCGTGCTTGGCCTGGAGCAATTTGGGATGGGTGACCGATCGGGAAATTCTTCCCGGATGCGCACGAGTGAGGACAAAGTGTGCAGGGTGCGCACGAGTGAGTGAGGACAAAGTGTGCAGAAAAGACTTGGCCTGGAGCAATTTGGGATGGGTGACCGATCAGGAAATTCTTCCCGGGTGCTCACGAGTGAGGACAAAGTGTGCAGAAAAGACTTGTGTTGGTCTGTGAGGGCAGTCTATGTCCTAGGAAAGCTGCCAGAAGTAAGAGTGCCCAGCCTTGGAGAGGCGGGACGTTACAATTCATGACTAAAATTAGTTTACACGGATAATGTTTTTTTCGTTACAAAAATTGTAATAATAACTAATATTTTATATTTCCATATTTTTTAAAAAAATCATGTACTTGTTCTAAAAAAATAATTACATAACCATAAATTATTTACTTACGAATAGATGACAATGCGAAAAATTATTTATATTCTTACTACAACTTCCACATTACAAATAAACACATGACAATAAAATTAATACAGATTAATTAACACGTAAGTAATAACAACTATTGCAATTAATTTAAGTATAAGAGTATGTAATACTTAAAAAACACAACCATATCATATTGTACATAATTACGATGACAAAATATTTACCTGCGTTTATCAGATCCCGCCTACTCCTTTTTAACCAGCTTGCTCGTGTAAAATTTTCGGAATCAAAGTTTATTAGTACTCCTTTTTAACCAGCTATATCATATAACAATTGCTCCATCAATGTTTTTTTCACTGCATAATCCACATGTTGAGGTGATAATTAATTATACATATCAATTAATTTTAATACAACAAATGACTACGTGCACCGAACAAACATTGACGGCATCCATGTAAAAATCATTTCGGTTAGCTCTTTCTATTATTTATTCGACGAAATCTGTTTGTAACTACTTAGATATGACCCCTGAAACAATACAACTATTACAATTTTGGATGAGTTCATTTAATATATTGAAACTTAAACTATAAATTATGTTACGGACCGTAACTTTACTTTCCCACGGAGTAATAATTGTTAGACAATCAGTTACTACAAATTTATCTACAAAATAATCATAACATGATTAAATAATAGAACTAAGTTCAACTTCACTTGAACAATTACACAATCAAATTAATCATAACTACCAATTTATTATACTACAGAATTAGTTGCAGTGACATAAATTTATTTAACTGCAATTTATTATACTACAGAATTAGTTGCAGTGACATAAATTTATTTAACTGCTCTTTCATTATTTCACTGCTCTTTCATTTCGATACCAAATTAATTACAAACTATCTATTAATTACAGTAACATTTTACTACATCTTCCATTACAGTACCGTACCTTGTCTTGCCTTCTCCTTTTCAACCAATTTGCTCATATAAAATTCCCGTTACTATATGAAACCTTAAATATGTGTCCTACAAATAGAACTATATTCTATTTCAGTTTATTTTCATTTGTTACATATAATATTGACCGTATATATAAAATTAAACATCACATGAACTACTAATTAATTAGAACTTATAATTACTACTACGTACAAATTATTTGCAACTTCTATTATACTTTTATACCTTACAAATTAATTACGTCTACCTATTTTTTAACCCTAATCGCCTCTATTAACTTTCTATATTTCTATTTTTACATGTGACCTAACAAAATATAATGCAAGAACTAATACGTCCCTCAATTTTTCTCTAACATAATTAAAAACAAATATTAACTAACACTAATATAAACTACGAGAACTAATATTTTCTACATCCTCATCATACTAACACTAATATAAACTACGTGCACTTATATTTTCTATATCCTCATCGTACTAATTTATACTAATAGAAAACTAATCAACTTACCTGTCAATTTATCCTCCTCTCCACTGCCTCCTAGCTTCCCTTCCTCTTCCTCTACCTCCACTCCCACCCCTGTGAGGACCATCTCCTCCTCCTCTCATTTTATACGTTTCACGCATTGGATTCGAAGTCGGTGAGCGGTTTACAGCTAAGGAGCAGAAGAAATAGCCGGCAGGATGTGACTGCAACTTCACCTTTCCTAAAAAGAAAAAGAAAAAGAAAAAGAAAAAGAGAGATGGGAAATAAAGCGCGCAGCGTCGGTGCGCACGGCGAGACCGAGAACGGTCTCGCACATGCAGACCGCGACACTGACGACCGCCACCGGTCTCGCGCTACGAAAGCGCGACAACGCTCCCGCGCACGCTTAGCACGAGACTACGACCGGTTTCGCTGTCTGAAAGCGCGATAGCGCTGGGCCCTTTGCGCTCGCCCACGCCGTCCCGCTCTCACGCATGCCGCGTCACCAGTTTCACGTGCGCAAAGCGAGATGGAGCGGTCTCGCGCTTTCAGGCAGCGAGAGCGACAGCCGTCTCGCACGTCGAAAAAGCGACACCGACGAGTAGATCTCCACGTGTCACACTCGCAATATGGGAAAGAAATACCGCAACGGTCTCGCCGTTCGGTAGCGCGATACCGCCACCTCACCGTCGTTATCGCATGTTAAAATAGCGATTACGCCGCGACATCGCTTTTCGCAAGTGCGAACATCGGTATCGCACTTTAGCGATGGTATATTTCCGCAAATCGTTCGGTATCCGGTATATTTTTGCAAAATCATCTGATAAACATTATATTTTCAAAAATTTTTCCTCGACAATATGCTAGTTAAACAGTTCTTAGAACCTATCCTGCACAATGGAAAGAAAAAGTTGTTGTACTTGTTCAAACCTAGAGTGAGTTTGTTTTCTATGTAAACTTGCCTCTATCTCGGAAAGCATTGCACGAAATAGTTCTGCTGGGCTTGTGAAGTTGCCTTCTTGAGCAGACGGATCTCCAGAAATCTGGGGAAATTGGTTTTTTTATTTCAACTCTCTGCTCAGAAATGTCTAAAAAACGATCGAACGATTTAACCTGTTATTATGTTGTTGAACATGACGAGCAGCAATGCGATGAGCACCACATGCACTGCTCTCTAGTCTGTCTAGTGTTGGATGTTTTACTCATGAGGATGGTGGTGCTGGACCTCCATTACCTCTAGTCATTGCGGATGAAAAACAACTGTAGGAAGAAAATCTGATGATGTGTTAGAATAGGAAGATAAATGTCACGCCCGGAAATTCACTAGTAATTTCCAAACTAATTTGTACATATAATTCTCATCCAGAAATCAGTCGAGGTACACAAATTGACAATTTAATATACAAATTCATCATCATCATAACATTAAATACTTACAGTACTTACAGAAGAAGCATTTAGTCCTCCCCATAAAGAAAACTCCAGCATAAAAACAAAATCTAACGATGGCTTTAGCTCCACTCCAAAAGTAAACTTAACTGGGGTATAAACCAAACGTCTTCATGTTCGGAAACTTTCTTCAACTGAGGTTGATTGATTATTGCAAGGGTGAGTACATGGAATACTCAGCAAGCCACACAACAAATATGTAAGTGCACAAGGATAACAAAGAATGGTATAACATAGGGTTCATTTGCAAAAACAACATTTAGCAAACATTTAAGACTGGTAAAATAGTAGAGTAATTAATTAGCAAAATTAACCAAACATTGAACAGCACACCAATGCTGCACTGGCCCAACCATCTTTGACCAACCAATCTCAGTTGCACAGATCTAAACTCCATAATAGGAGCTAACAAATTATCATCACCAATTATTATCATTAATGAATAGTGTGGGACTAATCACGAAAAACATTGCTAGACCCACCCATAACCGCGAGCACGGCTATTTGAATAGTTTTACTCTGGCAGAGGTGTACTACTTAACCACAAGACACAACTCTCCATCATGTCACCATGCCATGCCTGACATGTCACCATGCGAGTAGTTGTGACAAGACCCTTCGCATAACACGCCCAACGGAATGGTCACCCGCCAAGTCCCCAGTAGAGGTGGCCGAACCTATAGGCCAGTTCCCTTGGCTCCCAATATGGACTTATTGACATGGCCATTGTGGATTAAGTGATATTACCACCTATCAACTACATACCATGGTGCCTCCTGCTGGGACATGTTACACTACAGATCAAGTTGTTGCCCATTCTAGATTGTAGTTAGTACGGTTAATGCTTCATAACAATAGCTCGCAAACCAGTCCTTAAATGTCATGAGCATGTCCAAACACAACCATATGCTCACAACCCACTATTAGCTAAGTTTTAGTTGGCAATTAATTAATTAACCAATCACGACTGATCACCGTGGTCTACCATTAAATATCCATCATTAAGATATAAGTGAAACATTAATTATTCAATATGAAATGATAGTAAAGTTTCTAAGCATGGCTAAGCAATTATACTAATATCTAACTGAACCAATATGTAAAGTTCAAGCTAGTCAAATTATAACCCATGGGACAATCAAGGAATAAGGTAATCAATGCAAATTGGTCGTAACAAAGGAATAGGTTCACACCACCCAATGATATTCGAAAATAAATGCACATTTGAAATAAATAGAGAGTTTAAATATAGGATCAACATGCTCAAAGGAATTGTGTTTGGGATTTGTGTGACTTGCCTTGCAATAATCGATCTTCAATTAGTTTTCTGGAACACTTCCAATGCTCACACAAACCTCCGAAACGACAAGCTAACATGTAAAACAAGGAAAAACTTTAAGGAACTCCAAATAAACAGTACATAAAAATAAGCGAACATGTATATCATGATTTTAGATGAATTTAGACACTTGAACAACCTCATTCTGAATTCATATGAATTAATTATGAATTTTACCAGATTTAATCCAATTAAATCTATTAAAGAAAAGACTATTCAAAATTAATTAAACAATTTACAAGTAATTTATAACTGAGACAAAGGAATAAGTAAAATCTCCAGAACAAAGATTAGATAAAATTTAGTAGATGATATAAATAGTATAAAGGAACAATGCGTCATTGAAAGGAGATAGAATTATCTGTATTGATTTTGGACAACTAAGAACGATTGACCGAATTTTGACCTAGAGCGAACGGCTAAGATTGAATCTTTATAGATATCACAAGGGCAGGACACGCAAGTGGCAACGCGAGCGAGGAGGGTGAGGTGGCACTGAGGAGGTGAGCACGGGAACCAATGGTGATGGTGAACGATGAACCGTGCCACGACGACAGATACAGGGGACACCGGGAGAGATAGCATGGGATGGCGGTCCTTACCAACACAGAAGCAACGAAGAACTACGAAGAACAGCGGCCGACGATGAGCTTCAAGGTGACGCAATCTTCAATCCTAGAAAGGGGTGGATGGGTCTTCGGCGATTTTCTGCGGCAACGAAGGGGTAGACGGGCTTCTTCTCGTAGCAGCAAATCCAACAGAGGTTGTGGTGAAACTTGCTGATGATGGGAGGAGAGGCAGGGCTTCACCAGAGATCGAAGCATGGCGGCAAACTCGGCCTTCACGGTGACGGGGTATTTCCGGCGTGCTTCGGCTTGGGAGAAGTGGATGCCGTGCTACACACGGTTGCTGCGGTACCGAGGGAGGAAGCAGAGCAAGTGGGCGTTGGCCGAGGTGGTGGCGAGATGCGGCTGCGGCGGTGGTTGGTGGCGGAGAGAGAAGGCGAGCGCGGGGAGAGGGTTTCTGGCGATGACGGAAGAAGAGGGAGGTGGTGGCCAAAAGAGAAGAGGGAGGGGGCTCTATTTATACGCACGGGGCTGGGGTACAGGCCCAAGACAAACAGGCCAGCAGTTAGAAAAACTAGGGTTGTCGTCGAAAAAAGGAATGTTTCGCTCCGCGAAATTGGAAAGGATTATCATATGGATTTTTGGGGATTTCTGTGGGAAAAGGAAGAGGAGATAGAGGGGATTCCATTTCCGCGATCAATTTTTGAAGGGGAGCAACGGGGAGGCCGGATTTGGAAAGAGAAGTAGTGGCAACGGTTTCAGCTGGAGCTCTGTCAAGAGGTTAGGGACGACACTGTTAGTGAGGGGATTGCAAGTTGACTTTCTGCCGGTTGGGCCAAAAGAAAAGAAAGGAGCGAGGGATAGGAAATAGACTTTTCTAGGACAGAAGGAGACAGGGAAAGAGGAAGAATGGGCCGAGGACAGAAACTGAACTTTTCCAGTTTTGCCCGAAAAGGAAAAGGAGATTTTAGTTACTTTTCCAAATAAATTAATCACTAAAATGATCTTTGAAGTTTTAAAAATACTTCCCATGCTCAAATAATTCCAAGAAAAATCTTGCAAATACTTAAACACTCGAAGTATTTTAAAAAAATATAACCAGATCATTTAATGATGACTTTATTATGTCAATAATTACTGAAATATTATTTGCATTATTAAAATCAGTAATTGAGCTTTAAAAAATCCGAGAAAATTTCAGAGAGTTTAATTAACCATGGAGAATTTAATAAAAATTAAATCCAACCATGGTTTATATATCAAATTTCATTTCCCATATTTATCTTCACTTGTAAATTTATGAACATTTAATATAAATTCTAAGAATAATTTATTAAATAATTTATAAATCCCTGAAATGAAAATTAGGGTGTGACAATAAAAGACATATTATGATCTTAATCAAATGGGTTAGAATAGAAAATTAATCAGATGGGGGAACATAAAACATGGAAAGCGCTAGATGATGAAAGGACATGGGTGAACTTACATTTGTTCAATCTAGAAGGAGCATCTCCTGCAGGGCAAGGGTATGAGTATTTGGAAGCGCCTACACCGGTGCTCTCCTCTATCCTCTCTCTCCACTTTAATGGTTGTCATGTCATTTGCTTTTCTAAAAAGTAGACTGGTTGAGCTGCATCAAATCTGATATAGGCGGGTGGCTCGATAGGTCGATAGTGTATTCTCGGTACTGGTAAGAAAAAGTATTGCTAGTACAGTGTATTTAGTAGAGATAAAATCTAGTATCTTGTGCCAGAAGCATTTCGCTACATTATGTTGTGGAGAAAGATACAGTTGAGGCTCATAGTACTCAAGGGAGTGTAAACACATAGTAGCTACGTAGATGAATTTTGCATTCTATTCATGTGTTCATGACTCATAGGACAAAAACAAAGAAAAGTGAACAGTAAAAAAAGGTGGCTTTGCATACTGGAAACAAGTGGTAGCATTAAGTCGTAATGTTATCATAGAACCATAATCATAATTTCAGTCTTCCAACTTTTGCAAGTACTATGAGACTAATGCCATTACACATGGGTTGACTACATTACACATGGACCTACGTTGGCGATAGTAGTAAAACAGTTTAACCATTGAAACCACATTACACATGGATCTACATTGGCGAAGGTAGTGAAACAATTTAACCATTGAAATTGTTTGTTTCAATCTTCACCGCAATTGAAAAAATTGTCCGAGAGTCTAGCATTGTTCAACTTGATGCACATTAGCTCGTAAAGCAAACTTAGTGAGGACGGAGTTGATGTCCTACATTTTGATTTGCACAAAACTTCTATGGTCTAAAGATGACTTATGTTCGGTTGGTTTTGCATAGACATATTTTACATTAGCACAATCCAGTGAAGATATCTTAGCGCATCAAAATCAAATGCAACAAGAAGTGTTAGAAATCCAAAACTTATACTGCATAGGTTTGTGTGTAAGATGTTAGCTTGCAAAACAATTATATGAGTTGAACTATCTTACCCACTCCTCTGGTTACCCTCAATAGACAGGAAGTTTGTTTGCCATCCCGTGAACATTGGTTCCCAACCATTAAAGAACACGTCGATGCATTTTGCAAAAGTTTCTTGCAGAATGGTCATTGTTCTTGCATGTGGTGCATGGAAAAAGGTGGCTTCGTTGTGGTCATATGATGGATCGAGAACAATTTTAGTTTGAAGTTGCTCTAATAGGGATCACTATCATTTGGCAGCAATGAATATTATAGTTCATTGTATGACCTATGAACTATTCACGCAGTAATCTACTAGCAATAGGATCCTCGCCTACAAGAGAAATTACCTAAAAAAGTGATGTGTTAAGATCTGGTAGAAAGCAGAATAGGTCATAACAACTAGCAGGTTTAGATTTCAGTACTTACTCCAATAACTGATTCAAGGAAATGTCTTCAGCGTGGTATGTGTAAGTAGCATATGTCATAATCAAGTTGACGGAACCACCTTATTAAAAGGTCAACTATATCATAACTGACATTGTTTAACTCCGCAAGCAATGTCACGCAAGTTTCTTCCGGTGAGTGCAACAAACCTTGGTCAGTGATGGATGATCCATGGCCTTAATGAGAGCACACCATTTATATTAGTGAAACTAAAAAGGAGATGTCACCAAGGATACTTGAGTAGCTTACCTTTAGCTATCATGGTTGTCTGTTGTTTGTACCGAGTTGTAAAATGGTGTTATCACAAGCTCGTCTCTTGTAGGATGTTGTAGGCCATAAGACTATGGTGATCATGCTAGGCGTTCTTGCACTAACGCACGACACATAATAGGAGTACTATTATAATCAGATATGGTTTCTCCATGTAGTTTGTTATCCTCTTTTGCACTAATCATGCGGGCAAATATGGTACACTCATTGAATGTTTTGGTAATAGTATCAGGTGATGATGGGGTGAAAAGCTTTGCTGGAGTTTGAGTGAAAGGTATTGTTGTCTGACCACAAGTAATTTTTTTATAGGATGGCATGGTGTCATGTATGCCTGCTCATCAAATAGGCAGGATTGCCCTGGAGTCTGTAATGTTAGTTGGGTGATGTGTTGAGAGGGTGTGTTACAAACTTGTCGATGTTGTAGATCACGACTACGGTAGTTGTATGGTAAGGGGATCGTTGGTAGCAGGGTATACGCGAGATTGAGGTAAAAGAGAGAGGAGACAAATTTTTATACAAGTTCGGCCACACTCAACTAACAGGTAATGGCCCTACTCCTATTGGCCGAAGCCGGTGTTACTCTTATTCGTCAGAATCACTCAAGTACAATATTTGGCATAACCTATCTAGTTGTCGTCGACACGGTGACATGGACCACCACTCGCAGTTGACGACGGGGTAGTCTTCATCCTTGAATACAAACTCGGCGAGATTAGAGATAGTGCTAGATCCCTCTTGTTGGCCTCCGCAGGCACTAGATTAGGTATGTCTAGGCTTATCTCTGATGTTGATGTCTGGTAGCGTGTATTGGTGTTTATTCTGACTGTTGCGTCCCTCTCTGGGCACTAGATTGCCCCTCCTCCTAGGGTGTTTTGTATTTATACCCATAGATATCCCATTGTCCAAGTAGAACTAGGGAGACAAGTATGGATACAATCTGAGTAGTCCTTGTAGTTTATATGGAGAACTCCGCTTCTCCTTTATCCGGAATACCTTCCGTATATGAGATATGATTCCGTACAAGACTTGGTATATGGTGGGTCCCGTTGAGCAAAACCCAAGACTATTGGATATGCATAATGCATAACACTAACAAAACTGCAAGGACATTAGATAAAATACATAAGTGTATCACAATTAAGTATCATTAGATGAAAATATTGGTCTATGAAACGAACCTGATACTTTGTTAACTGATTCAGAATGATCATCAGGAACAATGACTTTGACAACTGCATCGGCTGAAGATGCATGGGGAAGAATGGGTAAGCACACAGCTGAAGATGTAAGGATAATCCTTAAAATGTTCAGTACATGACTTACATGGTATTTTAATTTGGCTTGTACTGGGGGTATCAAGCCGTAGTTGTGTTATTGGATGAATAGGTGTCTTGAATACTGATGCTATAGTTGAAATGTCAACTTCTTCGTGGTCTACAGCTGAACAAAGTGTTAGCATATGAACTGAAGAAAGATAGTAATTAGATATAGAGGAACTATATAATTGGCAAACCTATAGCCTTGCTATCTCTATTGCTCACTAGTTCATCTGTCATAGACATAGGGCCTGTTTAAATCCACATGCATGGAGCATTAAATGTGGATGAAAAAAAAAACCAATTGCACAGTTTGCTTGTAAATCACGAGACGAATCTTTTGAGCCTAATTTCGTCATGATCTGACAATGTGGTGCTACAGTAAACATTTGCTAATGACGGATTAATTAGGCTTAATAAATTCGTCTCGCAGTTTACAGGCGGATTCTGTAATTTGTTTTGGTATTAGCCTATGTTTAATACTTCAAATGTGTGTCTGTATATCCGATGTGACCCACCAAATTTTTTTGCCCCTGGATCTGAACACCCCCATAATCATTATAAGAGGTTGTGTTTGCCAAAACGGTTATTATATCAAAACTGGCTACTCTATAAAAAAATGGCTAGTTCAAAAGAAAGAACACTGCTAGGCATGGTATGGCTAGATAAATTATGTCAAAAAGTATTGCCACTATGTCTTATGTTAAAAACATACAAAAGTATTGTCAATATTTGTAACTTTCATGCTTCCTGAAATTGTATTGGTCTAGGAATATCAAGATGAAGTTGACTGGTTGTATTAACGGCTGTCTTGAATATTGATTGTGTAGTTGACCTTTAAACTTCTTCATGGTCTGTAGATAAACAAACTATTAGCATACGAAACATGCTAAGGTGCTAATCTGGTATGGAGGAAGTGTGTAATTGCCAAACCTGGTGCCTTTTTTGTCTCCAGTATTGTCAAGTTCATCTAGTTATGGAAAGATGAGTGCAGGTAAGAAATTGTGTTTGTAAAAAAAATGGTTACTATTCAAAAACTAACTGAATGGGAGAAAAACCTGGAATGTGACAAGCAGGTAGTACTTCAACGGTAGGGACATTGGAAGGCAAGGTACAATGTGCTGCACATTATAATATATCAGTGGTGTTGTTATAAATTAAAAACCACAAACTTCTGTGCATGTTCACTTACACGCTTCCTTAGATTCTCTTGGTCTACGTCCATCGAAGTGGAGTTGAAAATAAAAGATGGACAAGAGTTTCCTAAGAGTTGGCATTGTAAAACATGAGCAATTAAAAAACAGCAGCACAGATGATAAAAAGTCCAAGAAGATGAGATTTGACATGAACTGTTGCTCTTTTGTTATGACCATCATCTGTACGATGGTGCGTGGTTCGCACAGAAGATGATGTTGTTTGTGCACAAAAAAAGAAGTCAGATAAGGTAAGTTAGACTATTGTATAGAAGTCTTATATATAGAAGGGCAAAACCGAGTTACCTTCACTGGCATTATCAACATCGCTGAGACAGTCATCAGCGGCCCTTTTCCGTGGGACTTTTGTGTTGTATGTTTGCTCAGAAAGATTTAGTTTCAGACGCGGTTCAATTAGAAGCTTTGACACTAGGTCAGTGGCATCTTTCTACATCTGAGCCTTAAGCTGGTGAGTAAGAGTATTCTTGCATTCATCCACTTCAGGGCAACTAGTTGCTTTGTTGTAAGCTATAAAGCAGAAAAACACTAATAAAGTATGCATTTGATTCACTAAATTATTTGATATTACTGGATAGAGTTCTAACTATCTAATAAACACACCACTGCACTAGAAAGAGAACCGATTAAGTCCAAAAGAGGATTGCACTGTATGATCCCAGACCCAGGAGTTATGATAGATGCATTGCTGCTACCATGTTTAACTGTCATTGTTTGGCTAACTTGATCTTTACCCTATCTCACAACACAAAACGTTAGTAAGTACACAGTCTAATGTACACATCATATATTTTTGGAAGAAAAAATAATTGCAGCGCAACACCTTGCACTTGCAGCGCAACAACCTATGGCACAATGCACCATCTGAATAAGTTTGTCGCTTCTGGTGCCATGAAAAGGGAATTGTCAAGAATATAATAAGTAATCCAGGACATGTTGCTATTGTGCAAAATATAGTAAGAAACATACATCCTCAGATTTTTGCCCCAAGGCAACTGCATGATTTTTGGTGGTGGCAATAGATATCATCTTGCTCATCATTTGACATGTTAGCCCGGCAACAGAAGGAAGCAGCCCATGTGGCCTGTTCAAAGTGCCAAGATGTATGTTGTCGAGGAACATAAGCTAAATATATATCAGAAACAATATGTAAGTCGGATGAATGAAAAGGATGAACAAGTGCAAGAAGTTAGAATTTCAGAGTTGTGGCGATGTATGTAATAGCAAAGAGTTATTTACCTACAAGAGCAGTGGGCATCCGGTTACATTAGAACAACTCTTCTTCGACTTAATGTCAAGCTACGCTTTCCTTGCGGACTCCACGAGCATGTCAAGCACATACTGGCACCAGTTATAATCTGATATCCCTCATGGGTCCTTGAGAACCCTCAAAATGAGTCACTGCCATGGTTAAACTTCGTAGTATGCGCCAGGAAATAACCAAGGGCAAATACCAAAAAAGAAACCTTGAAACATGCTATCTGTCATGTTCTCCTCGTATTCTTCTTCAACTTTCAACTTGGCAGCGTTAGGCTATTGTTTTCTTCCTCTTCAGCACCAATGCACTATTGAATGAACTCCATTTTAACAGAAAGGGTTGTCTGTGCCCAACCCACATACAACTTTCTTCCCACGTGGTATTCCTAAAATCCTCTCAACATCCAGATCTACCATATCAATATCATCAATACCGGCAACCTTTATGTTTCTCTCGTTGCAATCCACCTTGCTAAGAAGCCAAAAGGTGAAAGCACAGGTTACTTTGTTTATGTTTGGCAGGAGAAGGTGTCCACCAAATCCTATTGATTTGACAATATCTATCTTTTGCTTCCCTATTTTTTAGACAAGGGCACTCAAACACTTAACAAAGCTATGGGAGGTTGGTCTGATGACATCGCCCCCAATCTCATATTGCAGCCTAGTCTACTCCTCGTCTGCATATTCGTCCTCATCATTATATTCTGCATGCCCCTCCCCTGGTGGAGAGATGTTGTACTGCGTTTCGGCTTTAGTTGTTGGATGCTTACTGGTGGAGGAATGCATACCCTAACAGCAAAGCGCAAAACTAACTAAATATCCATTCTTACTAATTGCAAAAGACTTTCACACCAACTGCAAAAAGAAAATACATTATTCTACTCTTAAACAAAATAGTAAAAAATAGAAGCAAGTATGGAGTGGAACTATTGCAAATCAAATAGGGAGGTCAGTTATTTCCGTCACCAACATAGATCTAAACTACTAATGAGATTGAGTAAGGTTGAGATGAAGATACCTGAGCCAAGACCTTTGATGGGAGAGTGGTGAGATGTCTAATGAGTTGCTATGGAAAGGAGAAATGAAACCGGTAAGCAGCAAAGCTCAGAGAACGTTGTTTAGATTGGAGATGAGTTTTGCGATGAACATACCTGAGGCAAGAGCGTTGCCCTCGGAGGGCCTGATCGATCTGCGCACAGCTCTCACACAAGTCTTTGGCTCCCAAATGGTTGTGATAGCTCTAGTTTGCCCTAGAAGCATATTTCAGAATGACAACTGATAAGACCACTCGGCACCACAGCCCTATGTGTTATAGGCTGAACTCACACCGGTACAATTGTACGTACACACATGCCTTACTGCCGTTGTTACTTTTACACACAACCAAAAGCAAAAAACGTAATAAAACATTTGTGAAATAGTTGAACAAACATATTGCAAACAAAAGCAAAGAAAATAAAACAACCATTATTGTACACATTAGCATGCGAAATAGAAGTATGTATAGAGTGGAAGTTCTTACTAATTGCAAAACAACACGGTACATAACTCCAAATCACATAGGCACATCAGCAATTCACTCCAACTAATTGCCAACTAGTATAAAATAGCCACATTAGGAAGCTACCAAACTAGACATTTTGGAACTAGTCTGCAACAAAATACTTTTAGCTGATGATGACGAAGAAAATGCAAGCACAGAATGCCCATTCAAAAACTTAAGAATCTTTTGGTGATGATGAATAAGTTCTTGCAGTTACACTCGCTTGTCTTCGTAGGCCTTCAACTTAGCATCCTTCTGTAAAAGCAACACATTGCACTTCTCTATGTCATCTTCAAGGCGCTCAACCCGGAAACTCTTCTCTTGCAACTAGTACTTCAAAAGACTGATGGCTTTGTGGAGGTACTGATTGGTGCCGAGGTTGCGGTATGCAACCATATCCTCGACATAACGATGCAGAAGCTCTTCCCAAATCCAAACTTTGCAACCACCAACCTAAGTGGTTAGATGAAAATGAGCATCAAAAACTAGTAGTGCATCCATGGAAATCAGGGAGGACAACGAACCTGCTTTGCACATTTGAGGAAACGTATCCCAGGATTTGAGGAAACGTATCCCCGCATCTCATCGTAGGCACGCTTGAGATGCAGAGGCGATATACCATCAGACGAAGGTAGGACAACGTTGGGTGGAGTGTTTGGCTGAACGGAGGTAGAAGTTTTGAACTGTTCATCGCCATGGTCGGATGAGAGATGGGGTGGAAACTGAAGAAGATTGGATTGGAGAAATTTTTGGTCTGGAGAGTTCGACGAGAAGAGTAAAGATAAAGGAAACAGGGCGTTTGTGGGGCATGCAGTGAAAATGTTTAGAAAAGTGCAGCTACCGGTACATTTGTGGGCCCATCTGGTAATACAATACATTTCCAATACGAGCGTTAGAAAATGTGTGAAACAAGAAAATACAGATCAATACAATGGAGTGTAGGATCAGATGCACAAATCTCGATACCAAGTGAACAGAGATGGCTGTAGGAGGATATCCCCTTAAGGTATCAGAAGACTTTGCCCTCATCTTTTCTAGGGGTGAAAATGGATCGGATAATATCTGATCCGATCCACTTCGAATCCGTCGGAAACAAGGATATGGTCTGGGCTTTTAGAAATCCGGCAGATATAGATGCAGATGCGGATATGGTATCGCTAAAATCTGACGGACGCGGATTATTCTACATTTCTATCGGATTAGCCGATAGGCTGTTTGTCGGATAATCCAAAATTATCACCACATGTATCCACTCTATCCGTTGCATATAGCATAAGTTGGTCAAACCAATGGCCTAATCATCAATTAACCTAGATTTCTTAGTATGAGGCTAATTTCTTAGTACGAGGCTTTCACCGTCTCATGTCACACTTGTCTAGCTGTATTTTTATATGATGGACATCATGTATTCATGTTATTTAGCACGTAAGTATATAATTATTACGATGGGCCGTTTATTGATTATTGTATTATTGTTCCTTGCATTGTTAACTCGATGTTGTATTGATTGCATAGACACGTAACATTCGATAAATTTAATCCGTTTCCGAACCGATTCCGCACCGACTCCGCACCATTTCCGATATCCAAAACAATCCGCTCCGCATCTGCATCCGTGCACTATCCGCACCCACTCCGAATCCGCTTAAAAAATATGATCTAGGATATGGTATGATAACCCGCAGCATAGCTCTATCTTATTGATACGTTACAAAATATTCCACTTGAATCATCCGATTCCTCTTTACCGAAGAAGCTTGTGCGCAAAATAATCGAGCACGGGCATTTCTGATTAAAACGTATGCCCGTTTTCATCCCTAATCTTCTCTGATTTGTGGAGTTGTGATATATATACGACCTCACAGCAATGCATGTCGTTCCGCAATTGTTTGTTTTTTTTCTTCATGATGTGTATCCATTCTTGGTTTCTTGCACTGTGCACTTGTGCACGTAGTACCACACCAAATTTTTTGTTTGTCCTGCAGCACTAAATAGCAGAGTGTCCTTTTCAGTTTTGTCACATGCTTGGGATTATAATGCATGCAGCTTGGCTCGGGTTCGCAACACCACACAACTATTACGGTAGCGCCTCCACCGCACACGGTTTATCATGTCCCGAGTTGCGCGCTGCTCCTCGGCCCAGAAAAAAAATATCCTTCCGTGACGGTAGCACTCCTCGGTTGCGCCTCTTGATTTACTGTGCTACGACGTACGTACCATCATGGCTGCTACTATCACCACTTCTCCGGCCACTCTCCAGCCATGCAAGAAAAACGTGAGCGGCAGCATGCTCATCCGGTCGCCTCCGCGCCCATGGAGGAGGAGGCTCCGCCAGCACGTCATAATAGCTGCTGCGAGCTCATCGTCTCGCGGGCCGAAGGCAGCGACGGGCGGCCGCCTCGAGACGTCGACCGACACTGCAGCGGTGGCCGGGGAGGAGGGAGACGTGATCCGGAGACTGCAGAACGGACCAGATGTGCGCGGCGTTGCGCTGGAAGGGGAGAAGGGCCGGGCCGTGGATCTCACGCCGCTGGCAGTCGAGGTGATCGCCGAGTGCTTTGGGGAGTGGCTGCGGGAGGAGCTCCAGCAGCTGGAGGGCGGGAGCGACGGCGGCGAGGTGCGGGTGTCCGTCGGGAGGGACCCCCGCCTGTCTGGCGCGCGGCTCGGCGCAGCGCTGTTCGCGGGGCTGGCGAGGGCAGGGTGTTCCGTATTCGACATGGGCCTCGCCACCACTCCGGCTTGCTTCATGAGCACCAAGCTCCCACGGTTCGGCTATGACGCCTCCATCATGGTAAAGCACAAGCCCGTAATAATTTTTTCGCCAGCTATTTCACCGGTAACAGAGGTTGCTCCCGAACCGGCTTGGTTCTCAATATTCTCGTGCAATAAAACTGAAGGAAACTTTACTTTGCTGTCGATTTTGCGGGAAAACGAACGTAAGAATCCATCCATTCCGAGCTCTTTTTTCATTTCGTTCGCGTAAGCGAGAAGATCATCAATCGTAAGTAGCTAGCTAGGATCGGTCAAGAACAAAGATGCAGAGCACACCGGAGATCCATCCTTCGCTCGTGCTGGCTGCTCAGTTCTCCCCGCCGACAGCTCGTTGCCGGAGATGCGACCACCATCCTATCTCCTAACCACTCCGGATCACATGTCCAAACCGCTAACAGTGGCCCACCACGCTCCTCCTTTTATCCTGCAGCCAAGGCGGTGCCACCGTCACCCCGCTATTTCCACCGAACCACCACCGGACTACCCGCTGTCCTAGTTATCCCTCTAAATTTGGGAACACCTTATTTCCCTGCCCAAACCTCTCCCCCCTGCACCTCCAACCCCAAAACCTTAACCCGTAGGTCTTCTGTTGGAGTTTGGGCTCGCCAAAATTTATCAAAGATGAACACAAAGCACGAACCATTGGAGATTAATTTGTCTCTAAAATATGTCGAGTTATATATAGCATTTTCCAATACTTAATATGATTGTAAAAAGTTACGGAACTGATACAATTAATGCAGCCTGAAAATTTTAAAATGGCATTTGCTTATGAATCATTATAATTATAAACCTATATAGGCTTGACCATGTTGAAAATTGTTACATTATGGTCAAAGAAAACGCGCATGATCTTTTCTTCTGCAAAACATAATTGAAAATTTTTCTGCACGAGATACTTGCAAAAATACTATACTGTTTTGAATATGGAAAAATCAAAACCATGTCTATGCCGAATTGTCGGTCCACTGAAATCAGGACGTGAGGCCTGCTAGATACGTGGGTCAAGTAACGGGCCAGCACAATCGAAAGACGTTTGCTCAAAGACAGGGAAACGAACTAAGATGTACAAGAGGAATATGTCCTCCGTAATTACATTAATTTTTTTTTCTGTTGCATGATAAAAACTGTTACCACCAATGGTTTCCCAAATGCATAGTTAAAATAAAAGAAGGTAGTTGAAGATTTGCCTTGAATGAATTTTCACAATATATTAAATCTATTACATTTTGCAAACTTGTTCTTATATTAATTAAGTTGATGATAAAATATTTTAGAAGTTCGGCTAAATCTTATCTCAAAACCAAAATTTTAGGATAAACAAAATATGATTTTATAAGTAGATTTATTTAAGTTATTTACTGAGTAAGCTGAGATTAATCCTCGTAAAGGTTACCTATGACTGAATGGGAAAAAAATGACCAACGCATGCATGTTAAAGTGGTTTTTGTTTTGCCGCTCTAGTTAATCCGAGTTTTCTTGTAAGCAAATTCTTAGTGAAAATTATTACTGCTACTGTAGATGACTGCATCACATCTCCCCTACACTCGCAACGGCCTCAAGTTCTTCATGAAGCGCGGTGGTCTGACGTCCGGCGAGGTGGAAGGGGTCTGCGACCGTGCGGCGCGGAAATACGTGGCCAGGAAGATGGGCCTTGGCGGCGGGCGAGGCATGCCGCCGGTGGTGATGCGCGTCGACTTGATGAGCGCCTATGCGCAGCACCTCCGCAACATAATCAAGGAGCGTGTTGCCCACCCGACACACTACGACACCCCCCTAAAGGGCTTCAAGGCAAACAAAATTCCCATTACTGAAATACATCATTATGCTGTATTAATTTGTTCCCTATATTAATCGATGCCATTTTCTAATTAATTCGATTTACAAACTCCCGTTGCTCATCATCATGTTTTCTTTGCGTCCCTGTATTAATTAAATACCATGCATTCACTACAGTTTTGCTAATTAATTCGAGTTATTACGCTTAGGTGATTGTGAATGCCGGCAACGGCTGCGGAGGGTTCTTCACGTGGGATGTCCTGGAGAAGCTTGGAGCCGACACGACGGGGAGCCTCCACCTGGAGCCCGACGGCAAGTTCCCGCACCACATGCCCAACCCGGAGGACACGACCGCGATGTCCCTCACGCGCGGTGCGGTCCTGGACCACGGCGCGGACCTCGGCGTGGTGTTCGACACCGACGTGGACCGCAGTGGCGTGGTGGACGCCACGGGCGCGGCGATCAACGGCGATCGGCTCATCGCGCTCATGTCCGCCATCGTGCTGGACGAGCACCCCGGCACGACGGTGGTCACGGACGCGCGGACCAGCGACGGGCTCACCCGCTTCATCCAGGCCAGGGGCGGCCACCACTGCCTCTACCGCGTCGGCTACCGAAACGTCATTGACAAGGGCGTGCAGCTCAACGCCGACGGCATCGAGACGCACCTCATGATGGAGACCACCGGCCACGGCGCGCTCAAGGAGAACTACTTTCTCGACGACGGTACGCCTAGCTACGTATACGTGCATATATCCACACATACATACATCATCTTAGAGTCCTAGTAGCATATATAACGTCGAATATAACAAGATTTATAAATGTTGATCTCATTTAATTACCACATCCTATATATGCTAACTATTTATTTGTGTCACCATTCTTTTCACTTAATTAATTAATTGTTGTTGCGAATTAAGGTGCGTACATGGTGGTGAAGATTATTATCGAGATGGTCAGGATGAGACTGGCGGGATTGGAAGGAAGCGTAGGAAGCCTCATCGTGGACCTTGAGGAGCCGGCTGAGTCCAAGCTGTTGAGGATGAACATTCTGGGAGAAGCCAAGTATGCAAAACAAAGGGGCACTCAAGTAGTCGAGACTTTTAGGAACCATATCCAGGTGCAACTACATACTCTATTGGCAATTCTTTCTATTTTTTTTTGGGTACTCTATTTGCTATTTGTTATGCATCTGACAACACTGAAATCTTTCAGTGCTTCTGTCCCAGAAGGAAAGATTTGGTGTCACTTTTGTTTATTTAAATTTGCCAAATTTGTCGTAACTAATCAAAATATGTTGAGCGATGCTCCGGTACTCTTGTAGTATTATACTACCAGTTATATTAAGAGTATATTACAAATTTACTAATATAATGATTACGAGTAACTTTATCATTTTTTTTCGTAGCTAGATCGATATATGGTTATCCACTATGTTGGTATTGCTCATATTTCATGAAAAGTCAAGAAAGAAGAAAAAAAGTTTAGTCACAGCTAAATGATAATTGTAGCCCTATTATTTGGACAATAATACCACTTCACATTTCTAGTACCGCTAACTAGGATGGTCGTAAAAAAGCAATATGAACCCTTCAATTAAATAAGATCAATGGTTCAGATTGTTTTCTACTAACAATAGAGAGCACCGGAGTGAGGCTCAAATATGTTAGGTTAGAGGCGGAGATAGGTCTAGGATAGCCTGCGCTTGAGTTCTAAGCTGACCTCCAAAATCCTTTCTAAACCATGTAAATCATCATGTAAATTTAAAAAAAAATCAATAACCCATTAGTTGAGCCCTAACTTAGCCAAGGTTTTAGTAATTTGTGGCTCTGCCACTAGGTCATTTGGCACTTGGGAGAGGCTATGGTGCGGCGATTAGCTTGTGGCCCGCTCTCCCACAGAGAAAAATTACTGGTACAAGAAACATGTGGCGAGGTGTTAGACTGTCTTAAATTTTTCATATGGCACAAATAATTAAGTCCAACCTATTTTCTATTGCCATCATAATCTATTTCGAAGCCTTTGCTTCTAAACCACCAAGGGATAGCCATAAATTACATTTGGTTGCGGTTTATTTTTCTATGGCTGAGCAATCATTACTCAATCAATAGAGACAATATTAACTAGCCATTAGAGTTGAGTCTTAGGAGAATGGTTTGTTGATCTTTAAACAATTCAAAGAAAGACTTTTTTCCATTGACAGCAGTATAGATGTATAATGGAAAATTTTGGTGTGGTCATATCATCAATTAAAAGTTAGAATCTTAATTAATTCTTTAATAAACTTGCTTTCTTCCATAAATAGGAAGGGAAACTAAATGGTTGGGCGCTCGATGACTGTGGGGATTGCTCAGTTAGCCAAGGATGCCTGGTGGACACGAATGATGATCCAATTGATGTTGATGCGTACATGTACAGGTATGCTAGTGCTTGCAATGTTGCACATCTCAAAGATTATATTCTTGTTTTTTGCTATATTAACTTTATTTTAACTTCTTTGGTTCGTTTTTATTACGGGTAGCTTTCAATTGATTGGTAAATAGTAATATTTTTCAACTGAACTCAATGTGAACTGTGTGATGACTGTTAGATGCTCTGGTTTGCTTCATATTAGTGGTAGTCCTTCTTTCTCCTCTTTTTTTACAAACCTTGTGTGTACCTTTTCTTAACAAAGCATGGCCAAAAAAACAGTATTTATTGTTGTGAGAAAACAACCTCATCTACTCCACGGCTTACTAACACTTTCATCGTTTTAAAATATAACGTTATATTCACATCGTCCATAGGGCTGTTAAAAAAAAGAACTGAACACATATTGCAAGGTTATCAATATCGCAGTTAGGATCATACCGGATCATACTATGATCCTACAATACCCAGGCCGAAACGTACATACCAGTCATAGTATCATTTTCGAAGAGTATCGGTGTGGTTATAGAGTCACAAATCGTACTATCCTATTATAAGTATCGTGATGCTGATAACCTAGATGGTGTGATACTATTACTACTCTATTATTTTTAATTGATAAAATAATAGATTAAACTTAAAAAGGAAAATCTTATAGGATTTCAATCCTACAATCCGATACTGCTCGAACAAAAACAATTTTACTTAGAATCTTGATCCCAACAAACTTGGCGGTATGGCTTTAACTGGTTAATTGCATCTTTAAAACAGGTAGTCAGGTGTTTTTCCCTAATCTCACAACATATTACTTAGGAATCATTGGTGTCTTGGCGTCTCCTGTCATTAATTGTGTCCGTATAAAGTATATTAGTTAATGACACTTTCAATTTCAACATCAATTATAAAGTATATTAATTAATTAAATGGAAAAACACATGCATTTATAAAAATTAAGTAGTATTGTTTGGCATCCAAATTTACTTACTGACCACTTATTGCGGATGAGAATGCGTTGTCTTGAGTTTTTCCGTTGTCCGCCTTGCTGGTAATATCTTTTATATGCACTGTTTGCACAGATAATTAATTTAGATTCGTCAAAGATAACAACACGTTATGAGAATATATAAGAATAAGAAACATCCATGTATATAACTTATAGATCGATAATTCTGAGCATTTCTTGATATGTATTACTGTCTTTATCAAGAGAATCCAAGATGACGACTTCATTGTACTTTGGATAGAGAAGAAAAACTATCCAATGGTCGCTGCAAAAGAAATGGTTAGTCCAGCCGTGATTATATGTATATACTCGTAGTTGATATGTAAACTTACTCAAAGGAGTATGGCGCGTAAATGCATTCCTTCTCCTGTGAAGATTCAAGTGCTATAGCTACATAAGTAGCAACATCGAGAATCTTTTCCTGATGCCTTTGTTCTGTATATGCGTCCCTCTCTTGCCGCGTCATCGCCTGAACATGTGCTGGTAGGTGCTTCTCGTCTAGCACATAGGTGTGGTTCGGCTGGCTTATCCGGCACGGGTTTAGGTAGCCGACAGGCTTCCTCATCGCTTCGGCTTCCACGTAATTCATCCTACCAAAAAATAAGCTTAGGTCAAATTAGGTACGCACATAGGTACAATGATTTATTGACACGTTCCAGTCATGCACTTATAGACACCAGATGCCGATCAAATTGGCGTCGAGCCTCTTCCGACAGTAGAGGGCATGCATATTTGAGAAATTGACTTGGAATAGGCATGGCCGCTCCAGAAGATATTCTCCTGCATGGCAACTGTGAACGATGAAAGGCCTTTTATGGTGCTTGCCCTGATGTACCATTCATGCCACCTCCTTAGTTGCCACGGTCCTTCTGTTAGTTGCCAGGCATGGATGAATGGTTGGCCATTCTGAAACTCATGCGGCACATCCGGGCAGTTGATATAATTGAGATAATCTTCCATGGTTTGCTTGAGGCCTGTTAATTTTCTATCATCAAAATCGGCATCTTTGATATCTTTGTCCCTTCCTCGGAATGCCATTATCATATATCTTTCCTTCGATACACTTTTCCCTTTGTGCTTGTGTGTCCTTACCAACACTGGCACATCGGCACCCTTAGGTTCCTCCGGTTGCGATGGGTCTAGTTCATCGGGCATTTTCCGTTCAGGCTCTGATTGTGCAGGCTCTGATTGCTGTGCCGGAGTCACTTCCAGAATTTGTACTTCTGATTGATCATTTTGAAGCCCTGATTGTACTTCTATCTGCTTTTCAATTGGAGGTGATGCAAGAGCAGGCTCTGATCTTGGAGGTGATGCAACTAGATGATCTGTTTCCGGAGGTGATGAAACTGGAGGATCCCTCGGTTCTTGGTCCCTTGGTGGACGAGACGGTGACACCGGTATCCTTGGTGGACGATCCGTTCCATCCGTTGACCCTAGTTGAATATCATTCTTGTGCCACAGTATAAACTGGTCAACGACATCTCCAAGGTACATAATCCCCTCGGGTGTTGGAATGTCGATCTCGTGCATCCGGTGAGCCTCATTGACCGTCCGGACCTCTACCTTGGCATAGTCATCCGGAATGTCTTGGCAATGGAATCTGCGGCCCGGTATGAACCTCCCAGTTGCAACCTGTATTTTCTTTCCTGCCCTGCCGACCGGAATCAAGAGCCTGCAAGGAGTTTCCTCCACCGATGTCTTCACCGCAACGAACTCATCCTACTGGGCTGGTGTTATCTTTCCGTACTCCGTAAACGGCGTGCATCCCTTCTGAACATATTTCTTGTTAAGGTCTGTTTTCCAGTTTCGCCACAGCTTGCCCATGGTCTTCAGTGCATAGTCCTTCGCTGCGGAGTCGTCTGTCCCTTGCGGATACTCAAACTTGCTTTGCAGCGACGTCCAACAGCTATTCTTTCTAGTGTCAGGAACTTTCTTCCAATCCTTCCAGGTGATCTCCACGATATCCCTAACTATCGCCCCGCATTGGTTGCTATACTTGGAACATGAATCTTCGGGTAATAGGGGTTCCCCTTTCTCACTGATCCGCGTCAGCACGCTGACTTCTTTCAACAGCATGTTCTTCCCTCGCTCGCCCCTTCTTTTCTTGGGTTTACTTGAAGTTGAGACGCGCACGACTGCTCCAGCTTCGGCTTCCGCTTCGGGTGCGGCTTGGGCTTTCCTTTTAGATCGGCATGGAGCATTCTTCTATATTTGCATTTCACGTGACATCGGTTATAATCCATAATGTACTTAGTAGGATCAGAACTAATCATATATAATATGTTACGTACCACCGGTTCGCGGGGGATGTAGTCAGAGTCGACTTCTTCATTGTCGCTCCCACCCTTTGTCTTCCTTGCAGGAGAAGGATGAGGGTCACTCGGCGAGTGATACGATCCACTCCCTTCCTCACCGGATCTTGACGGCGACGATTCCTCAGCGACTACTTGTGTGCAAATGTCCTCCTCGACCATCGGTGGAGTTTCCTTGCCCTTGTCACCCGAGGGTTGCGCTTCGGTCGGTTTTTCCATTGATATCCTTTTAAGGTGAGTTTATATTAGATGCGGAATAGAATCGTTTTATTGTCCTAAGTGCATAAGATGGAGTAGAGGAGTGCATAGAGGATGGTATGGTGTAATTAAATAACCTCGAATGTACTTAGCTAGCGTACGCGTTTGACTCATGAGTTCTTAATGCAGATGTAAAAGTAAAATAAAAAATGAAACATCAAGCCTTCAGTAAGGCATCATAGATCTATAATTCTATTTGTGTACTCTCTCCGCTTGTGTTTACTTGGCAATTTTGACTTTCGTTGTTCTAATTTTGACCAAAAATAATTTAAAAATGCTTAGACTACAACGGATGAAAGTTTCATGTTTATGTTTTGCATGCTACAAACTTTGGTAATATACTCCCTTTTTAAGTATTTGTAAATCTTTTGTGAAAAAGATGAGTAGTCAAAGCACATGGATGAAATAATACCTTGGTGCCAAGTATCTGCCAACGGTGGTAGTTTTAAATCCTATGTATACTATATTTCAGATTGATCCCTCCTCTAGCCTCTAAATCTCGATCGAACGACAGCTACTAAATTTTGCTTCACTAGTGCTCTACTGTAGTCTGTCATCCCAGAAACAATGACCGGTCATGGTTGAAAACAATTGTCTTTTGATATTTCCTCATTGGTTTGGGTGGCTAGTCAATGATAGTTCAAGAACAAGTAGTGATTAACTTTGGACATCCACGATATAATTAAAACAAGCATTAAATAAGATACTAAAAATACACAAGACACTGCCCATACTGTTCGTACTAAAAATTGAAAAAATGTGTTCAACAAAGTCCATCCATCCATCCATCGACCAATCAATACAAAAAATGAGCACAAATTATTCACATAATTCGAAGACGAACTCACATAATTTTGTATGGACTAAAATACCCCTGCTCGCTATTCATTTCTCGAGCAGGAGGACAACCGCCACCATTTCTCTATCAATCACAATATTATCTTATTTAATTTCACCGATTTTCTTAATAGCTATATTTAACCCTAAAATTCTTTATATCTTGAGAGGTGGTATTGTGCTGCCTTTTGAAATATATTCAACAAATATACTGCCCATACGGTGATATATTCAACAATATACACTGAGCAAAATATATTCAACAAAAAATTGAAAAAATATATTGTCCATACGGTGATCGGCGGCGGTGGCACGGAGGAGGCGGCGACGGTGGTGAGGTGGTGGCGGTGCCGGTGTGCTCCGAGGGAAGGAGGCGGCCGGTGGCGGTTGCGCAGAGGAGGCGGCCGGCAGTGGTTGCGCAGAGGAGAAGGCGACGGTGGTGAGGTGGTGGCGGTGCCGATGTGCTCCGAGGGAAGGAGGTGGCTGGCGACGGTTGCGCAGAGGAGGCGGCCGGTGTCGGTGCTCGGAGGGGACGGGGGTGGCGGCCGGCGTGGTGCCCTCGGCGGTGGCAGCTCGCTGGCGGCGGTGGCGCAGAGGAGGCGGACAACATCGGTGAGGAGGCAGCGGCACTAGGTTTTCGCTTTCGGCGGCACTCAAAAATTTCGGCAGCCTGTCGGTTGATCTAGGGTTTTCGCGCCTTCGGGACTTAGGAAAATTTGGGACTCCCGCGCGCCCATATTTATAGCCAAGCCATTTTCACTGGCTGCCGGCTTAAGTGGCTGCTAGCGAAAACCATTTTCGCTGGCGGACGGCTTAAATGGCCGCTAGCAAAAACCATTTTTGCTAGCGGCCGCATAAGTCGTCCGCTAGCGAAAATGGTTTTCGCTAGCGGCCACTTAAGCCGGCCGCCAGCGAAAACGGTTTTCGCTCCTGGAGAGATGACATCGACCGCCAGCGAAAATATTTTGGCATTCCTGTCAGAATTTTTTTTACATAACGAAATGTACAAATAAATGTATAATATAAATATGCACATAAATTTATTTACTACATTAATGTGCATATTTATTTTATAAATTTATTTGTACATTTAGTTGTATAAATTTATACATTTATAAAGTAAATGTATTATCTAGAACTAAACTTATAAAATTTCAATACTTACATATTGCACTACAAGTAATTGTATTCCTTTTCTAAAAGCCAGCAAATAATATAAAATTCATCATCCATACAAAAATTCATCATCCATCATAAGTCACCGTAATTAGACATATAAATTAGCCTTTCAGATTCTTCCCTACTCCCTTATTCCCCATGTATTGCTTCGGCGATTCACCAATCATTGCTTCTACATCCTTAATGTTGTTTGTAAAGTCGGTGAAGAGTGTCATGTTCTCGTACTGATTATATGCCTCAACATCTTGGACATCAACTCCCAAAATCATTTGTTTTCCCGAGACAACTATGTCTTTCTTCAACTGAGATGGATCAGTCACATAGAAAACTTGAGCGGCCCGATCGGCAAGTACCCATGGGTCATTCTTGTGCCCTACGTTGACAAGGTCGGCGATTGTCAACCCAAAATTGTTGGCAACCACGCCAGATGGGTGTTTTACCCATTGGCACCGGAATAGTGGAATCTGCATGTTGGATCCATAGTCTAGTTCACAGATTTCTTCTATGAATCCATAGTATGTGCTCTTTTGCCCAGTTGTGTCGATTGCCTCTACTCGAAGGCCACTGTTTTGGCATGCACTCCTTTGGTCTTTCGCTTTGGTATAAAATGTGTACCCATTCAGATCATATGCTTTCCATGAGGTGTAAACACTTGATGGCCCATCAGCCAACCTCTTAATAGTTTTTTCCTCCGTAGTATCGCTATCTGGTAGGCCGAGATTCTTGAACCATTCAATAAAGGCAGCCTTGTGTCGCTTCATGATCCATGCATCAGAACGCCCCACATTCATTGCTTGTAATTCCTTTAGGTGCTGATCTATGTACGGCTCCACTATCGCGAGATGTTGTAGCACAGTGAAATGAGCTTCTTTCAGTTTCTTGTAATCATCGTCGTGGATTCTTTTCTGCCCTTTGTCCCTCTTCCAAATAATCTACCTTCATGTCGAGGTACCGATAAACCAATTACTTTCCCCTCTTTTAGGTAATCAATGCAACACTCAACGACTTCCTCGGTAGTATATCCCTCTATCATCGATTCCTCTGGGTGGGCACGGTTCCGTACGTAGCCTTTTAGAATGGACATGTACCGTTCGAATGGCCACATCTGATGCAGGTACAGGGGACCAAGTGCAATAATCTGAGGCACAATATGAACTATGAGATGTTCCATCATATTGAAAAATGATGGAGGGAAACACATCTCAAGCTCGCACATGGTCTCTATAGCGGAAGTGCGGAGAGGACCTAACTCGTCAAGATCAATTACTTTCTGTGAGATTGCATTGAAGAAGTAACACAGCTTTGTGATGACCACCTTCACGTGTAATGGTTCGATTGCTCTGATGGTGATAGCGAGGAATACTGTGAGCATTACATGACAATCATGAGAATTGTATCCTGAAAATGACAAATCCTTCATCGACACCCGTCGCTTAATGTTTGAGGAGAAACCAGTAGGCACTCTCACCCCACGTAGGCATTTTCACATTGCCTTTTTGTCCTCATTTGTCAAGGTGTAGCATGCCGGCGGAAGATACACTTTTCCGTTACCCTCATCTACAGGGTGAAGTTCTTTCCTTATGTGCATATTCACGAGGTCCTTACGGGACTTCAGCCCATCCTTTGTCTTGCTTGGTATGTCTAGTAAAGTACCTATGGTGCTATCGAAGACATTTTTCTCTAGGTGCATGACATCGATAGAATGACGTATCTCTAAATCTTGCCAGTACGGAAGGTACTTAAAGAAAATGGAGTGCTTCTTGAATGGCCCGGTAGCGCTTGCTGGCTCTTGGGCCTCATTTCTCTTCCACTTGTTTGTTTCCTTCTTTTTGGCCTTCCCAGAAATAACTTTGAGCTTTTTCGTTATTGAGAAAACTTTATCACCCTTCCATGGTTCTGGTGGATCACCATCCTCAACAGTGTTGTCGAAATATTCCACTTTCGAGCGGTATGGGTGATTCTTTCTTAAGTAACGTTGGTGCCGCATGTACACTAGCTTCTTCGATCCCTGTAGATACCTGTACACAGTACCATCAACACAAATAACACAACCTGTCTTCCCCTTGAGCTGTCCTGATAGTAAAAACAGTGCGGGCAAGTCGTTGACGGTGACAAAGATAATTGCATGAAGCGTGAAGTAATTCTGCATGAATTCGTCCCAAACCCGGACCCCGTGATTCCACAGATCAGCCATATCCTCCAGCAAAGGCTCCAGATTCACATCCATGTCATTGCCAGGTTGTCGTGGTCCCTGTACAAGGATGGTGAACAAAATATAGTTCCTTTTCTAACACAGCCACGTAGGGAGGTTGTACATGGTTAGGAGTACTGGCCACGTGCTGTGTGAGCTGCTCAAGTCACCAAATGGATTCATTCCATCGATGCTCAATGCAAACCTTACATTTCTTGGGTCCTCTGCAAACTCATGATACTTTGTGTCAAATTCCTTCCACTGTCGAGCATCTGCCGGATGTCCAATCATCCATCCTTTTTCCGCTTTTCACGATGCCAGCGCATCAGTTCGACATCCCTCGGGTTCGAGAACAAACGCTTCGATCGATCTTTCACCGGAAGGTACCACATGACCAACTAGGGGATCTTCTTGTTGTTGTTGTCTTCTGTCTCGTCTTGGGTAACATCCTGACCCTCGGACTGGCTACGGCTTGTTTAGTATCGACTAGTGTTGCATGTTAGGCATCTGTCCAAATCCTCGTACTCTTTACGAAACAGTATGCAGTGGTTAACACACGTGTGTATCTTTCGCACACCCAGAGATAAAGGGCAAATAAGCTTCTTCGCTTCATATGTGCTGGTTGGTAGGGAGTTGGGTTGCGGAAACAGTTTCTTCAACAGAACCAACAAATCGTTGAAACTACTATCCGACCAATCATTTCTGGCCTTCAATCTCATAAGTTCAAGCACTGTCCGCAACAATGTGAAATCCTTCTTACAACCATTTGCCTCATCGTACAAAAGATCCTTCGTTGCCTTTTGTAATGATTCGAAGTTCTCCAACCCACGAGCGGACCCAGCTACAACCTCAGGTTTAGCATGACGCAACATCTCTTCCAAATCAAAATTACCGTCATCTACGCAGACATTACCATCATCGACCTCATCAACTATACTGTGTTGACCATCATCGCCACCAACATCATCATCAACATTAATAGGCTCTACGTCCTCTTCTCCTTCTTCTGCTACTACCATCAAGTCCTCGTCCCAGTTGAACACTTCATCCTGTACTATCGCCCGGTTGGGAACTTGTTTGCTTGGGATCTCTCCATGATGTGACCAATTTGTGTAGCGTGCAACAAATCCATGCGTCACCAAGTGTTGCTCGATTATAGATGGGTCGATCCAAATTTTCTGATTCTTACAGTGTAAGTATGGACATCTAATTTCTTTCGTCTTCTTAGATGCATCATTCTTCTTAGCAGCTTTCATGAACATGTCAACTCCTTCAATGTATGAGGCACGATATCTCTTTCTATACATCCATGCTCTATCCGCCATCTATGCATTATTTGTGAAAACTATATGTACAACTTCGTCATTTTATATATTTTTGATAATATGTCACATTAAAATTATACTAATTAGTATTTATAACCACTATAATCTAGACAAGATATTTAAAGCTAGCCAAAAATCTACAAACTACAAACAACTACAAAAAATAAAAAACTAGCTCCTTTTCTCTTCACTTCGTTCTCTGCAGTTAACTAATATATAGATCTGCTACAAATAAACATATCAAAACTAGATATATATATGAAACATCGATCATGCTCAATATTTCTTATAAAGTTTGCCCATTTTAAGCTCCAAATAACAAATAAATAATACTTTTCTTCCCCCGTGTCACATATTTTTTGCAAACTCTCAACAAACAACCAATAAAAATGATAAAAAACTTGACAAATAGAGTAGAACAGAGTATATGTATCCTCTGGTGCAGTAGATCTTTCAAAACATTGAAGATCAAAACCTTCCCCCCTATGTATTTGTTCATAAGAGAGAGAAAATCGTGCTCAAATGCCATGGCTGCTAGCTGTACAGGTGATATAGGTGATGGTATTTTCCCTGGCGGTCAACATATGTCGATTGAGTAGAACCGCCATAGAAAATATTTAGGGGTGGCGGTGGCTTATATGGCCCGCCAGCGAAGATGTAGGGATCTTCGCTAGCGGGCCACATCACCTTACCGCCAGCGAAGATGTGACATTTTCTTTGGCGGTGTCTTAAGATGGTCACCAGAGAAAATATCTCATCTTCGCTGGCGGCCAACTTTAGGTGTCCGCCAGCGAAGATGTGTTTTCGCTGGTGGCCCGTGACCCCCCACCCCCCGTATTATTTGAGCTGGCGGTTTCACCTCGTAGCCGCTAGAGAAAAGTTTTTCCTAACGCTATGAAAAACTGATTCCGTAGTAGTGTTACTTAGGATCTTGATCCCAACAAACTTGGCGGTATGGCTTTAACTGGTTAATTGCATCTTTAAAACAGGTAGTTAAGTGTTTTTCCCTAATCTCACAACATATTACTTAGGAACCATTGGTGTCTTGGCGTCTCCTGTCATTAATTGTGTCCGTATTGTGTCTACTATTTATGAGCAAACGTCACGATCATGTATCTTGTTCCAAACACATTTATGCCATAGTGGTTTTCAACTGATATATACTCCGTTGGATTCACAGCTTCCCTAACAATGTGTAGGACCAAAATGTAATCTATCCATCCTAAGATATAAGACACGACCATCACTAACCATTCTAAGATATAAGACCATCACTAACCATCCTAAGATATAAGACCATCACTAAAGATCAAGAAATAATTATTATCACCTCTTATATCACCTCAAATACAATATGTGCACCCAATGAAATTTAGATAAAGGAAGATGCTAGTTAATTACACACGCTTTATATTTTGAGACAAGAAAAAATAATGGTTGTGATCCTATATTTGTGTAACATCGAAAATTTTAAGCCTATTCCCGTAATTACGCAAATATAACTAGACAAAAATTAAAATAGGCAGAGAGCTCCAAGGCTCGTGTAAACTAAATAAAAAAATGAATAGGGTTGAATTACACCTCATAAATCCAATTTGTAGGGCGTGACCCATAGTGAGAAAAAAGTTCTGTTATGACAAGGTCCAAATTGTGCAGCCTCAGTTGCAAATTCTTATTGATGATCATGCTGTTGTATGAAAGACAAGTCCAAAGCCAATTGGTACACATGAATATAATCCAGAATGGACTCACCATCTTCCTTTTATTAAAAAAGACCATTACGGCATGAAGCACAAGAATATGTTTAAATTTTGGTCTTGAGAATTTTTTTTGTTTTGCCTCAAACCAATTACTAAACATAAGATCATTGCACCATTGTTGTTTGAGGGTAGAGGCAATATAAATAGCTATTATCTCTGTTTCATATTATAAATCGTGACACAACAAGAATTATACTATCCAGTGCTTATTGTGATCATCACATGGTTTCCGGTGGTGGGATCTATACATGCAGATTAGCCACTTAAGCCTCAATGTGCCTCATGATCACAATTGAACATCATTCAATATTGAGCAAAAGAGATATTGTTGGGACTCACGCATACCAGTCAACATCAGCCTGGTATGTGCTTGTCAAACCACTGAAAAGTAGCGACCAGATATATTACACATTTAGGAGACTTGACTCAAAGGCATGAGCTCTACAACATCTCATGCCTAACATGTTCTTTGAGCACATAACTCAACAACACACTTTTATCTAGCAATTGATATCCATAAAAGGGAGTTCTAACACCTAGATAAATTAAGTTTAGATCTATTATACATATGGCCGACCGGCCCAATAGTTAGTGGTTCAGCGCAAGCACTATTCTACTCGAAAGACCTTTTATGCAACCGACTAGGGTAGACCCTAGTTACAACCGTTATGAAACTCGAAGTTTTCCCCAACGAAGCATTCCTCGTCGACATAGACCTCTCCTGCATCTGAGTCTAAAATAACAAGACCAAAAATTCAACAACAATAGCAAGGGTCAGTACATCTTGAACAATGTACTGGCAATGCCAATCCTAACATACATGCTAAAACAAAGGAAGGTCAATAGTAGTTCAATTTCAGCATTAAGCAAGTTTTCTCTTTCACAAATATTTTTCAAATCAGGTTTTAGCAATAAAATTCCAGCAAGCACACATATGTAATTATGGCATCTTATACATAGTAAAAATCATATAATATATATATATATATATATACAACTTGGTGCTATCCAAATCTTAAGTATAATGAACCATTTCAAATCTCATTTCATCATCAATTCACAAAAGTTTTAGTTCATAAATTGAGAGAGAACAAGAGGATTTTAATCATCAGCCTATAGTCAACACATATCCTTATGCCGCTCATAATTGTAAGCGCAGCTAACAGATTAGTTTTTACTCTGTAGAGCTCTTACACTGTATGCACATGATGTGATATAGTAATCATGTAAAAACATGCCATGCAGTACCGAAGTACCTGATTTACTACTCACTAACACAACCATTACATTACCCATGGTTTAGCCTTGCACCAGCACGATAGGTCTGAATCCGTCCTAGGGATATGACCTAGAACTGTTAGGGGATGGACCCACGCCTGAACCTAACACCGTGGTAGCGAAAACATCCTTTCCTACCACGAGACACTGTATCATTGTATTGGACAGACTTAGACGCTTAAACTACCACATAGATAAATAGGTAGTATCTATAAATTATCGCTATGACTAATTCATACTACACTGGCCTACCAAAATGCATAGCTAAATAATGAGCAACTTAGAAAGCTATGGCTACTCCACAATAGCACACATGGTCGCACGGTGATCACAAGTGACTGACATTGAGTTAAGTCCTTAGAACGTCTTGGGCAAACACTCCCCCTCTCGGCACAAAACTAAACATCATATGTGTACCACTTGCTGCCCACGACTAAAAATCATTGATCCGGTCATTTTGGTTCACAAATAATCACATATTCATTTTCTGTCCAGGAGAATGCCCAGAATGATAATTACATTAATCTAGGCATGGCTAAGCATAGTATGATAATTGAAGATGATCTTAATAATTTTTAGCAAATGGTCAGTACACTGTCATGTCCTAAAGGTGACAATCAGTAGGGTAATCAAGTTTCAAGGAGGAGAGTGCAAGAATTTGGATTTAGTTATCACATATCCATTTTTCAACCATTTTAAGTTTGAAACTAAGTATGAATTTTTTCAATCAAAACATTCAACCACCAAAACATGGGAGCAATGTGATCAACGAGAGAGGGGAGGTGGCTTGCCTTGATCTTGCTCCACACCCTGTTCAGCCTCGTAGTGAACCTCCTCAACTATCTCTTGATTGTCGTCTAAACATACACCCAAAAACCAAATTACAAATATGCACAAAAATTCAACATGCTCGAAAACTAATGCTGTTTTCTTGGTGAATAGGTACTGTGATGACTTGATTTTTAGTGCAGAAATTTTTATTTCATCACGTTCGTTTTGCAAGATATAAATTTTCAAAGTTGCAAACTACTAAATTAAAGCCTATATGCATTTCGAATTTTTGTGAGACAAATCTTCATAGTTATGCTAAGTTGATTATTTTTAGGTTACAGATAACATAAATATGAACCTAAAAAATTTTAGTTTGCAATTTTTAGAGCTATAATGAATTTGTTATGAATTTCCAAAGTTACATCAATTTTCAGTTCAACAGAAAGTGTTCTAACCATTTTCTCTATTTTTGTGAAAACCTAAAAGATCTCGGGTCCACAGGTCAGCAGCTGCATTCTTGCGCTAAAGCCCCTAGGGTTCTGAAATATAGATCTCGCAGTCCTTAAGCATGTCTTTTAGATTTTTTAATCAAAGAGGTGCTCGGTTTTAGTTTATTTACAGATAGGTACTGACCCCACATCTAAGTGACAGCTTAGTTTACTGATACACCCTTGTAAACTTTAAAAATTTGCAACACCACACCCTCACGCTAACAGAACAGGGCAGCAGCGTGGCGGCGAGGTTTGGGGCGTCGCCGCGGCGAATGGCGGGCTTTCAGAGAAGGAACGTTGGCGAAGCTATCGATGGCTTTCTTGTAAACTATGGTGGTCTATAACGATGGTAGCAGTAGTGGAAGCGGCGGTTTGGCTAGGCATGCAAGTGCGTGTGGAGTTAGGGGCTTGATCTATGCGATGGCAAGCTTGCATCAGGTCCTAACGGTGTCTAGGAAACTCACCGAAAGGCTAGCGAAGTCTGGTGAAGTTCCAATGAAATAAAACCGAGCTTGACGGCGGTGTGGCTTCACGGTCATCGTCGACGATGCGTCGCCGGTCTTGATATATCCAAAGGAAATGCCTGCATAGGTTAAGGATGGCACGGCATGGTTCTACGCAAAAGGAATTGCGCCGAAGCCACCAGAGAGCGAAAGAGAGATGGATGGCGGCGGCGGCCAGAGATGGGGATGAAACAGAGGATCTCCCAACTCAGATCATGTTGCTTGGATTCCTTGAGGGTTCTTAGTCGCCTTGAGATGCTGAAGATGATGGCGAGATGGCCGGGCGATGACTTCGACTTCACGATGCAGCCTGGAGTTCACCAGTGAACGGAGTTGACACGACATGCATTCCTAAAGATTAGCTGCACCAAATAGTTGGTTCTTGGAGGGGTTAGAGACAGCACGGAGAGTAGGATGCGGAACACGGCTTAAGGAAGAACGGAGGTCATCCGGTGATGATGAACGACATTGACAATCTCGTCGGTGCCATTGATGATGCTCTCGTTCCCGGTGAACCCCAGATGGATTTCCTCGGTTCTTCCACGAAACATGACCAGGGTGAGAGGAGGTGTGTGGATGTCAACCGGCGCGACTAAATACGGTGTCGGTGATGGATCAGTGGAGGCGGGGCGCTTGGTTGGCATACGACGCGTGGCTCGAACGTGTCACGCGCAAGTGGCGCGATAGGGTGATGTGGGCACGGCTGTGCGGCTGATACGTGGGTCCCACAATGGCCTGTGGCCCGCCTAGTAGTGATAGTTGTGTGTGGGACAGAGAAGACTGATAAATGACCAAGTCTGAGACTGATGCGAAATTCCATCTTTGGCCTCGAGCTAAACTATTTTCCAACGGTAATTAATTATAGGGTTCAACGACAAAGTTGTAATTTGTTATTTTCTCTATGGTTTGGACCAGATCCTACAGCCAATATTGTTTTGGTCGAATTTTAATAGGATGCCAATTTGTGCTCCAGAGAATCTGCATTTTTTCAGTTTTTTGAATTTATTGAATGATTTATCTGAGCTAGCAAATGACGTGATAAAATGTAGAAAAATTTACAGTGTGCTACATACACCAGGGTTGATCTACATGAATTTTTACAGCTTTACTAGCTTTAGCAATTATTTATGATAAATTGTGCATTAGATTCTTTTGCATATGTCCCTACACAATGATTATGCACAAAAGAACCAAAAACACATGGAAAAAAAAATTGTGCAACACAAGAGAGAAGTCTTTTATTGATCAACCATTAATATTTACATAACTTCCTTAGAGGATTTTTGTGGTATGTTACAGCTTTTTTCTCCTAAATTTATATTACTAGCCATAATCATTTTTTTTACAAGTTTATAAA
This sequence comes from Oryza punctata, assembly GCA_000573905.2. Taxonomy (NCBI): domain Eukaryota; kingdom Viridiplantae; phylum Streptophyta; class Magnoliopsida; order Poales; family Poaceae; genus Oryza; species Oryza punctata. The sequence goes on along the minus strand of CM002493.2, from coordinate 18,084,901 downwards.
AAAATTGACAAAGTTTATAGTAAAATATAGAAATATTTTCAGCACAAAAGAAACATATTATCAAAATATATTAAATGTTATATTTGATAAAATTAATATGGTGTTGTAGATATTGTTAACTACTGTTTTCTATGAGCAAACATAAAGAAGATGACTAGAAAAAAGTCAAAGCGACGTATTTATATATAAAGCAGGGGAAGTATCTACGAAAATTTGAGCAACATGGCTTTTGAACAATTGCAATATTGTTTCAAACAACTTAGGTTCCAATATTGAGAATTCAAGATAGTAATAAATATCCATATGCTGGCATATGTTACACTGATGCGTGTGTTTCGTACGTCACCATAGTGTGTTATTGTCTTTGTATGATGTTGTCTCATACAATGTCCCCACAGTAATCGTCCACCTTCCCTACGCCGACGTTTGGCAAACTTTGTATGCATATTTATTGGTTCTATGGATAGATATGGATGGATAGATCACCCGATAATTCTTTTGTTGTAACATACTAATTATAAAGATTAAATTAGGCCAATAGTATATAAACTTGTGAGGTGGGACTGGGAGTAGTATAGGATGCAGGTTTGCAGAACTCCAGTTCCATTGCACGATCAAAAGGGCACACTTGGCAAATATTTTGAAGATAGACATTGAGTACAATATGCCACTAGGACACCTATGGTTAGTGTCCTAGTTCATAGGGCTGCAAATTGAAATCATGTTTGTGCTTTACTAATGTCGCGATGTTTGTTGAGATTTTCTTCATGTTGAGGGTTTACTTTAAAAAACTGTGACAACTAGTTCTTTATGATTTATGGTATAAGAGGGTGTTTGGATCCCTTTAGTCACCTAGTTTAGACAGACTAAAAAATTTTAGTCACCCCCTGTTTGGAAGATGGGACTAAAGTGCATTAAAGTCCAGATTTACCTCCCCTTCTCTCTCCTCTCCCTCCCCTTCTCTCTCAGTGCAATTAATGGGAGGAACAATTAATTAGGTGAGAGAGGGGATTTAGTCACTAAAAGTTGGGTCACCCTTGACTAGAGACTAGACTAGTTTTAATCACCATTTAGTCAGGAGTGTTTGGAGATTTAATCTCTTAATGTGACTAAAATTAGTCAAGTAGTCCCTAGTCAGGTGGTTCCAAAACCCCCTAAATTATGTATTGTTAAGACTTGTGTTACACATAGAACCAACTCAGGCTCTCCTCACGTGCATCCCTATATGGCATTTTTTTTGAGAATATGCAACTCACACTCAATTAAATTGGACAGTTATGTTTACAACCATCAACCAAAATTGAAGTAATAAAACCTGGAGTAACAGAGAGCCAGGTATAAAAACTAATCGAAGACACTCCTTCCCGCGCTAATCTATAAGCAGCTATATTCACTGATTTCCTAACCCAAACGATACTAACGCTACAGCCAAGACTCAACTTCATCTTCAGATCTTGTACAAGGACCCATAAATCCGCTGTGTTAACTCCCCTCTGCGCAACCATCCTCGTTACTTCGAAAGAATCAGACTCAATAATTAGTTTAGAAACTCCTAACTCTCCTGCAAGCTCAGCCGCCCTGTGACAAGCTAGAATTTCCCCGTGGTAGCATCTTGAATCCTTGGATGATACTGTGTTACTGTTGCCATAAAACCACCGGTGTCATTTCTCATGACCACCCCCACTGCTCAAAAACCTGTGTGCCATCACAAAAGCTCTATCAGTTATTGACTTCACCCTGCCGATCGGCGGTCTTTGCGAAGTCCGTGCTGGATTATGAACAGGGCCATTGTTCCGGAACGACAAGTTCGCCCATTCATCCAATTGAAGGATGATTTTGCTTGCCACCACATCCTATATGGCATCTAACTTTGCAATGTTAGCTATGGTATGTCGTTTTGGACATGGACCACACGCAATGTACAAGTTTGTGTACTTTAATGACTAGTATCTCTGTAGTTGGATATGGTTATTAAGAAAATATATAGAATTAAATAAGGAGAGATTGTGATTGGTTAAAAAGTGAAGTTAAGTGAGAAAAGTGAATGACAGAGGATCATGATTGGTTGAGAAAGTAATGCTGGTATAGAACTTATATTTTGGGATAAATACTGAGTGCTAAAAGTTGTTACATTTTGGAGTGAAGGGAGTATTTTAGAAGGTTGTGTTCACAAATTGTATACCATTAATGCAAATTTACTGAATTATAATCATTTACGTGCATGATTAATTTATTTTGTGAAAACAGGGCTAAATTTTTTGATGAGTACAAGGGAGAACTGGGGTGGGTCCACATTCGCCAAAGTGTACATAACCCCAACATAGCAATAAATATGCAGTCTTCTATCCCTGGTGGATGCAAATCCATGGCGAAGGATCTTCTTGACAGGTGCACAGTCCTGATCTAATACTCACTTTGTGTTTTTTTTACAAAACAAGCAATTACATTTTTCCTTCAGAATAATATATTTTAAACCATGGCGAAGGATCTTCTTGACAGGTGCACAGTCCTGATCTAATGCTCACTTTGTGTTTTTTTTTACAAAACAAGCAATTACATTTTTCCTTCAGAATAATATATTTTAATTGTAGGTATTTACTGACAAGTGGAGTCAATGAGTTCGTTGACATCAGCGGAGTACAAAAGTTCGCAAAGTAGATATTATATTATAATCGTTAGCTTTCAACACTTTGTATGTATAACTTTTACATCCCTACTGGAAGAATAAGAGCTTGCTCTTTCTGTAGAGTATGTAGAGACTATAATATTTTCATATCCCTTCAATAGAAACCTTGCATTAGTTTAAGAAATAGTAATTACTAATCTTATGTTTGTTAATGTACAGATACATGTTTATTGATTCTATTAACATAATACAAGATTCACTTATACTCTCAGAGCGCGCTGTTTCTCAATTGCCTTCCTGGGGAAATAGATAACTTGAATAATTTCATTTACTTCAAGCATGGATATAGAAGATAGTACTAAACAGCGCACAACGCGGTATTTATTAAGTAGTACCCTTTTTATCCCATTTCACCTCCCTTCCATTCCCATTACCCATGTTTGCACCCTTGTTGACGGTCGTTAAGTACCCAATTCGACCGTCGATTATCTCGAAAAAAAGGACTAACATTTCTTACATGCATATTTGTTTCAAATAGTGTAGTTTCACTTGTTTTTGGAGAATAATGTGAATACTTTGATTATCAATCAAAGGAAGAAGAAAATAAGCTGGCATGAGAAGAAACGCACTTCCGGCCAATCAAGCTAGTGCACACAGATTGAAGAGCCCACAAATCAGACCAAACCGAAATAATTGAGGCCAATTCACTGTGTAACAGAGCAAGGGACCACGTGTCATACTCAGGAAGATCGGCCAGGCTGAGGCGGTTACCATGGTTCGGTCGAACCTGAGATCAGCCGAACCAGGCCTGGCCCTGTCATCTCTGTTGACTGCTATTAACTATCAAATCTACGTCATCAATGCCTGCATGAATCTGAATATACAAAACATCCAACGTAGTGGTAAGGTTTGATTCTAACAATTTCCACAGCGTTGGTGTATATTTGGATACAGGTGACAAAAATCGACAAAGTTGAGATGAAATATACATAAAGAAGAATGAGAATCAAACTCATATTTAAACCTATGAAGTTTGGGGCCTACAAACCTAACGAAACAAATTCCAATGGGCCCATTCACCATACATATGGACTGAGAAATCCTCCACCAAAGCCCAGGAGAAAAGGCTGGGCCGAATGGGCCAACTAGGGTTCCACCGAACCCCTGGTTCGGTCGAACCGACATTGTCTCCGTTTATCATCAGCTTCCACGTGGACACACTAGATGAAGCCTCAATGACGGTGAAGGGATAGTTAGTACAATTCGAACTGCCATAACCGTTATTTGAAGGCTATATAAGGAGCTCAAGTGCTTCATTTCAAATACATACCAAGTTTGAGCTGAATTATAAGAGGCTCTATTGTATCTTTTATGTACATTAGATTAGGGAGAGAGTAAGGGGGAAGGATCGGATGAATTCCGGAGTTGTCGGTACTTTCCTCTAAGTCTTTTTTACCTTGTCGATTACTTTGATATAATGGTTATTATCTTATACAAGTAATTGAGATTTATCTGTGAAGTATATTTCTTAGTTCTTATTTAGTGTATTGGATCATTGTTCACTATTGTTCTTTAATAGATAGTGATTGCTTTGGTGAGTTATAAACACTAAAGTAGTAATTAACTGCATAGACACGGTGTCTAGGTTGTTAATTACCAGTGTTTGCTGTGTATCCCACAGCACGTTAGAGGTTGTTGTAGAGGTGGTGACAACCCTCGACATCACTGAAGTCCTCCCAGTCCGGGTACGTAGTAGAGTAAGTCCAGGTAGCAGTGAGCAAGCCAGTGCTTGAAGTATTGTGATATGATTAAATTTAAGCTTCGTAATAGACCATGTGCTTCACTACAAAATCCTCTCTACCCTCTGCCTACATTAACTTGTGTCCTTGGATGAACCTGTTGAAGAGTTGACTACCTTCGTTCCCTGTGATTCGATACCTTGGAATACTTCTGGGTTAAGTGCTACAGCGGTATATCCGTGAGCTTGTGGATTTTGTCTGTGACCGTAAGAAATACCAACAATCTTCACCTTTCCCGTGGAGCTTCCTAATTGGTCCCATATGACTTATGGGTGAAACCGCCCTTAGTAATCTCTCACTCTGAATACACACTCAAGAAGCAAGAAGCAATCTCTCTCTTGCATTTATATTACTCTCTAGATTAGTAGAATTTAGGCTGAGAGTAGCTTTACTTTTTAGTTTCTATTCCTCTTGGAGATTCGGGTACGGCTCTAATACTCTTTTCTCTTTATAAGACTGAGCTTATTAATGAAATTATTTTCTTTATTTATTAGTGTTAGAGTACTCGGGGGAACAGGATCTGACGCGACTGTCACACCATGGTATACAATTTGTAGTTTCCTCAAGATTGGATTCTAAAACTGAAGTTGTTTCCGAGCGATAACCTTGTAACATTGTCCTCATTGCAATCCTGCAGGAGGAGACCGTGACCGAGCGCGTCGGGAAGGTGGTGGTCGATCCACCATCTGCAGCCACTGATATCGCTACGCTAGTATGCGACCTCCCACCAACAAAACGGGACACCATTGTCAATGTAAGTATCTCTGACTACTCTCCTGGTCATTCATATATATGCCTGTAGGAGTAGTAACCTAGATATCTGTTGGCATGACCTCTAACGTATGTGATCGGCCCGCTTGTCGATCACCAGGTATCTGCTTCCTTGAAGGAGCAGGGCGTATCCAAACAAGCAGCCGCCAACCTCGCACCCAGGCGTAGCGGTTTGAAGAGGAAGACCTAGACTACCCTAGCGAAAACCACTGGGGCAGGGAAATTGATCCAGAAAAGTGGCTCCGACGTGAGGTTTTCGACCCTAGTTTAATCTGACAATCGCGATGACTCGTTTGTTCTCAACCTTCCTGGTCTGCTGACCACCTTCATTGCAAAGCTGTTGTTGATGGAAAAACTCACAACGGCCTGAGAGATTTGCTTCACTCTAGTGCAGATCCAAATCTTGTCTTCGGGTTCAGAGTGTGCCAGTTTGTTTGATCCTGCAACCAATAAGAACAAATAGAATAATTAAATTGGTAAACGATAGCCGATCGGCTAAAGGGCCGATGACGTATCGTGTATGACCTAGCCAATGCAATTAAATGGGGTCGGCTATAAGGTGTAGGATATATAAAAGTAAACAAGCCCTAAATATATTTCATCAGCTGCAGATGCAATCGATCATGTAATCCCTAATTCAATCTTCTCTAAAATAAAAGCAAATGGTATAGATTGCTTATGAATCAGATCAAATAAGTTAACGATTAAATATGTTTATATCATAGTCGATGATACCATATTTAGGTTAAAATAGATACCGTATAGGCTAATACTCCAATACAGCCTTATATCAGAGTATCAATCTAAGTAAATATATCGAGAACAGGCTTGATATATGTAAATAGAGTGATATACCTATATAACATGAAAAGTATGATTAAAAGATTTAAGCATGACAAAGCAGTTATATCACAGTTATATCAGGTAAGATCAGTTGAAACCCCAATTTTACCCTTATTAGCAATCCAAAAGAATACATGTTAGTTTTTTGATTCTAAACACGACTTAGTAGGTAAAACCCAATTGATGAAGCACTAAGTTTGAAAACAAGTATAAAGTCTAAACAATCAAGTTTTTGACTGATTTTCAGGGTGATAGATATCTTACCTAATCTAAGCCAACAAAGTAATTTAACTAGAACCGACAAAACCCTATAGAAGATTGGGCCGATATAGATAAATTGAATTGTTAACTTAGATTAACCAAGATATATGATAGCCAGTGATTATATAAGGCAGATTAACATATCTAAAATGATATAACCATTTTGACAAGTAATACCTTTTGTCAGAAGATCAAAACCGATGCCCAACTTGAAATGAGAACTCGTCGAAAAGAATTAAAACAAAAAGGTGGCGATGCGCAGAAAGTATATTGAACTGGTGTTAAATCTTACATGACTCTAGGCATCTATTTATACCCAAAATATACAAACTTGTCCATACTGGATATGACTCACACTTGCCTAAATTACAATAATATACGAACAAACCACTAGGTGGACTCTTACCACAAATATCTTAACGGAAACTACTCTTACCACAAATATTTGTGGACTCTTACCACAAATATCTTCGGTTTTATCTCCAACTCCGAATCTTTTTTACTATGTTTTTCTGTTAGCACATGTCCCCCAATTCTGAAATATAAATTGATATGCTGCGAAGTTATTTCTTCAATTCACAAAAATCTTAGGGTTTCCAGATTCTGACCGTTAACCACACATATTTATAAATACAATGGTTACATTTCTCAATCTTCACGCCATCACCTTTTTCGCAACCACCTAAACCACACACTTCCCTTCTCTCGAAGCTCTGGCGATCCTGTCGGCATCGCAATCTTCTTCCCGGCGTCTCCGATGATTCTGCACACCTCCTTAGCCTCCGAGCACCATGGCAACCATTCCCGACATCCTCGAGGTAAACTCAACTTTACTATTCATTCAAGAACTCTTTTTACCCTCAACGTGCATCGGCGTAGATCATCTTTGGCTGTAGATCCCCTTTTCATTCTTTTTAATTCTCCTCTCTATATTCTCCTTTTCTGTAGCACTTGAGACACCAAATCACTATTTTATTCCTCAAGAAACCTAGCCACTATTTCCTTCGTCCCATGGGCGATGCAGAACCAACCTACTTTATTAACGCCGAGACCAAGAGAATCCCTTTAAGAAAGACAAAACCAAATCTTGCTCACTGGCCAACAGTCTTTAGATCTCGGCTTTCATAGTTAGATGGATGGAAAGATTGGTATAAGAGAATTTCTACCACCAAGCAGGCCCTTTGGGAAGAGATGGGTATAACTCAATGTTTGGCTTTGTCATTAGCTGATATGAAGAAAGATGAACCCATGTTGTGAACAACTTCATATTTTTGGTTCGATACCCTGAACGCCTTCATGTTCAATAAAGGACCGATGACACCTACTCTCCTTGATATCAAGATGCTTACGGACTTAGATATCATATCATCTACCAACCCTATCATCTTGAAGATAAAATATGAACGCAAGCTGCAAACCAAAGGTGTTGGCAGCTGGTCCGCATACATAGACAAACACATCGGTACCGGCCCTGTATCATCTAGAGAACACATTGAAATGTTTGTTTTCTGTGAATCAACCTGTGGTCCAACAGCTATCATGTGGCATCTGGCCCAAGTCATAACTAAAATGAAATCCTTAACTCTTGTAAAATTTTGCTTGGAGCAGTATACCAGATGATGAGGGAAGCATCGCCCAAACTTTTAATGGGTTTCCCTGTCCGCTATGGTGATCCCTGGTTAAACATATACACCATCAATGTCATAGACAGATCTCCACTTCAATCATTTGCCTTCCCCTTCTTGCTGGTTCAGACAATGATCAACCAGAAACTCACTGAGGTATGTCTTTTGGAGAGACAACCATAGTTTACCCTGGCTCGGGTCCATCAGCCGAAATTTTCCAAGTGTGGTTCACTCACTTCTATAATGGATTCCCAAGAGATACCAGGGTATGGTTCCGATACGATGATTTCCCAAACTATGAGTTGCCAGCTGACCTGAAAAATGAGCAATTCCCTAAGACTAGAGAAATCTTTGTATAGAGCAATTTCCCAAACTATGAGTTGCCAGCTGACCATGCAAACTTTCCATTGGAATATCCCAAGGCTGATACATTCAAGCTTCTTATGAATTCTATCCCCCAATGATAGAAGCTAGACAACTAGGCATGTGTTAACTTCCCATCGGCCTATACTTCTCCAGGAAAATTCAGACAAGAGGCATTGTATCATCGACTCTTCTAATGGACAAAGTTCTCAACGTTGAAGGTCCAATCTTAGGTCCTCTTGAGCAAATCAACCACATCTTGGTGCGAAGCCGACTTTATGACAGATGGTGAGTGAGTGGAAAACTCATCTACTCAACTTATCGGCCGACTTCGACCTAACCACCATAAATCCATCCAGCAATCCTCAAATATGTTCAGTCTTCTATTTCCAATCTAGTACTTTTGACCGTTATGTTTTGTTTGCAAAATACTCATGTATTCATTTGCAAGCTGGTGATTCTCCTCCCCCGTCTCAAAGTACTAGTGGCCAACTGATTATCTACGCATCAGCAAAACTCCCTTCGGGAGATAACTTGTGCCCATCTATCATCGGTTTCAGTGTCCCCCTGGTAGGATCCCTTCTTCATGGCCAAATCAGGGAAGAAATCCCAAAAGCAACTGCTAAACGCAAACATCCCTACATCAAGAAAGCAGCCAAGAAGCCTGAAACTTCCACTCCTAAGAAATCCAAGGCTGCATCCGATGATCTGCCTCTCATTGGTCCAGAAGTTGACTAGTACTCGTAAGATGTAGTTATGGAAGAAGAAGTAGATGAAGCTACTGCCAGGACAAGTGATGATGAACCTGCTTCTGCAATCAAGGAAATAGCCGATCAAGAACCAGCCGGTATTGGGGCAACCGATCCCAAGGAACCAAGTCAGGAAGCTGTCAAGCAATGACCACCACGACAATGCCAAACTGCTCGCAAAGATAGGGTAAGCAACGTCTCAATTCATCCTTAAAATCTTCTTAGCATCCTTCTAACTCCTGTCTCTTCATTTTCAGCCATAAACTATGTCTTTTTTTGCAAGCTTAAAACATAGTAAGATGCCTACACCAAGCCATCAAGCCTCTCCAACAACATCAACAAGTATCCCTTATTCTGTCTCATCTCTTTATTGCCAATGTATTCTAACATCTATTCTTTATCCTTCATTTTTCAGCCTAAGGCCCTACCATCTCCTTCTCATCGACCAGTCTCAAGCGAACACACCCCCATCAGCCACCACGCAAAAGAAACGGCCGCTGCCACCGCCATCCCAACAACTCCTGCAAGTGTGATTCCCAAAACTCCCTGTTTCGGCTAACTCCCTCTTTATCCTTACACCAACTTTCAACTTGCAGAATCTAGCAGATATGTTTTCTTTTGAGATAAGACAATTCTTGGATGACGATGATGAGGAAACCATCGGCAAGGCCAAATCACCCCCGTCGGAAGACCTCAAGAGACAACTATTAGATATCTTCGATCGGCTCAATGTATCTCTTGATGCCTTAGTCAATGACAGTGGGCCAATAAGGAGCATGATCCAAGACGTCCAAGGACAACTTCCTGATGAAAGGACAACTTCTTGATGAAGTTATTGATGCTATTTCTCCTGCAGCTTTCTTGGAATCTCACCAATTCCAATATCAAAGAGCTAAACAAAAGATCTCAGATCGTATTGACCTCAACTCGTTGGAAGTAGCTATCCAATCCAGCTGATCGCAAGTCAATGATGATAAAGCTAAACTTGATGACTTGACTGCAGGCCCATAAGTAACCCAGAAACATATCGCTTAGCTGGAACAACAAGAAGCCGCTCTCCTAGCCAATATGGAGCAAACTCACAAAGAAATTGCTCTAAACAAGCAAAAAAATAGCCGATCTACCACAAGCCATCGAGGAACAAAAATCCAAGCTGAAGGCATCGGTTAAGAACTTGGCTGCTCAAACAAAGGCACTCAGACCAATACCAGGCTTAGAAGTTGACGATCTTTGCTCCATGGATGAAATCAACAAAATTCGCTTGCGTGTGATCTGAGCAATCCAAAACTTTCTGGGTTGATGTAATAGCTCAATAGTTGAAACATTTTTGCGTTAAACATTTAAGTACTATTATGTAATATAACTATCAACCATCAAGTCGATTTTGCTTCTACTCTTTACATATTCCTATTTTTAAAATGAACATTTGTCTAACAGCGATAGTATCTATCGGCCATCTCAAGGCGATGTTCATACATCGGCTATTATCATATATCGACACAATCAACCGATTATGAGTTGATCCATATACTTGGGTAATATTTGTTCAAGTATTTTTCATTAAGTGTTTTTTCAAAAACTTCCATCAGGTCTTTCAAGCATATAAGCATTTCTTGGCACACATCTATGAATCCGAAAAGGTCCTTCCCAATTCGGCGACCATTTCCCAAATTTATTATATTTAGTCCCTATTCGTAATATTGACATTTTCAAACCAATTCTCTTTCTTCACAAGATTTTGGCACCACCTTTTTATTATAATGCCTAATAACTCTTTCCTTATCTTGTTTAACCTTTTCCAAAGCACGCAATCTAACTTGTGCCAAATCTTCTAACTCATCAACCATCAAATTATGATAATCACCGGCTGTCAACTCATCTCGCACAAAAACCCTTCTTGAGCCGATGTTAGTTTCCGATGGCGAAACAACTTCATGCCCATAAAAAAGTTTATAAGGCGAAACTTGTATAGCTCCATGACATGCCATCCGATTGGACTATAATGACTCAAGCAATGTAATATGCCATCTCTTCGGCTGTTCAACAATCTTCCTTTTCACAAACTTGATTAAACTTTTGTTAGATGCTTCTGCTTGTCCATTGGCTTGCGCATAATAAGGAGAAGAATTCAACAATTTTAATCCCATGCTGTTAGCAAATTGAACAAACCCAACGGACACAAAAATAGACCCCTGGTCTATGGATATCGTCTGTGGTATCCCAAACCGATATATAATATGCTCTTTAATGAACTCGATGGCATCTCTGGAACCAACGTTCTTGAACGGAATCGCTTCAACCTACCTAGTGAAATAATCTATTGCCACCATGATATACTTATGACCCTTACTAGACAGTGGACTAATCTGGCCGATCATATCAATTCCCCAACCTGTGAACGGCCATGGCTTGATTATCGGATTCATAATCGATGGTGATGCTCTTTCAACTGCTCTAAACTTCTGACAATCTTGACACCCTTTATAATACTAGAAACAATCATCCAGCATTGTTGGCCAAAAATATCCAACCCTCCTAAGTAACCACTTCATCTTATGGATGAGTACCACAAATTCCTTCATGTACCTAACTCCTAACAACCTTGGCTTCTTCCATGCTCAAGCATTTGAGCAAACCCCATTAATCATCCGATAATAAATTTCATCATCTAGTAACACATACTTGAGGGCTTTATACTTCAACTTTCTTGACGTCGATTGAGAAGGATTTTTTCAATACTCAAAAATTCATACCTCCAATCATCGGCCTCTATAGATGCAATTTCTATCTCCACATCCTTCAACATCGACTTATAGCCAGATGCACCTTGAGCTAATCATTAGCTTCAATATTATGTTCCTTGGGAATATGCTTCATGGGGATAACCCTAAAATTCTTCATCAACTCTTGGCACCTTTCATTATAAACTCTCATAACCTCATTTTTACATTCATACTCCCCAGACAATTGATTGATAACTAACAAGGAATTACCTATAATTTCAAAAGCTTTTGACTGATTTTCAGAGTGGTGGATCTAAGCTGGAAAAGCAATTTAACTAGAACCGGCAAAAACCTACAGAAGATTGGGCCGATACAGCTAAATTGAATTGTTAACTTAGATTAACCAAGATATATGATAGCCAGTGCTTATATATGGCAAATTAAGATATGAAAAATGACATAATAATCTCGTCGATACAAACTATGACAAGTAATACCTCTTGTTGAAAGATCGAAACTGATGCCCAACTCAAAGTAAGAACTCGACGAGTAGGATTAAAATGAAATGTGGTGATGCACCAAATGTATATTGAACTGGTGTTAAAAAAATCTTACATGGCCTTGTGCATCTGTTAATAGCGAAATTTGGAGAGATACTCGGAGTCGAATAGCAAATCAAGGCGGATTTGGAGGGAGAAGGAGTTGTTTCCAAATTTCGGTTGCGCATCGGCTAGGGGCCGTATTGGCTAGACCTTATCATCTGGTACAAAGTCGGACTTCGCTAAGATGATATGGATAAAGCAACCGATACAGATGTATCCAAGCTCCGATGAGCCCGGATTGGATTGTAAACCATTGCCGTGCAAGGATAGAGTCCATTATAGACAATTGTATCTATTAATTAGGAATATTAATGTCTGTTTCTTAGAGATTTCGCAAAAATCGACCGTAAGGACTTGTTCGTATAATTTTGTAACTTAGGAAAGTTTGAGTCCTGTCCATCATGGACAAGTTTGTACTATGGGTACAAATATATGCCTAGAACCATGTAAAAAGGGTAACAACCGTTCAATACACTCTTGGCGCATCACCACCTTTTTCCTTTTAGTTCTTCTCGACGAGTTCTTGCTTCGAGTTAGGGAATCGGTTTCGATCTCACGACAAGTGGTAATGCTTGTCACAGTGGTTTGTATTATTGAAGTTATTATGTTGTTTTAGATGTGTTAATCTTGTTAAAATAATCACTGGTTATCATATATCTTAGTTAATCTATATGAATTGCTCAATTTATCTGCATCGGCCATATCTTCTTTAGGGTTTTGCCGGTATCTACTACATTATTCTGTTGATTAGATTATCTAAGGTATCTACCACCCTGAAGATCAGTCAAGGGCTTGATTGTCTAGATATATTGCTTCTTTTCATACTTAGTGCTACATCAGTTAAGTTTGTTCTACTAAGTCGTGATTTGAATCTCTAGCTCTAGCCTGCTTTTTGGTTACCGATAAGGGTAGAATCGGGGTTTCAACCGATCTTACCTAGTATAGATGTTTTAATATGTTTAATCAATCTCATTATGATTTACATGTTATATCTGCCCCTTATGTAGGTATATCACTTTATATAAATATATTTAATTTACATTGAGTATAGTTACCTAGATTGATATATGTATATAAGGATGTACTAGAGTATTAGCTAGAACATTATTTTTTCTCTACCTAAGTATTATCTCATCGGCTATGGTATAAACACATATAATCTCTATGTTGGTTAGTTTGATCCGTAAACAATCCATACTGTCTCGGTTGGGTCCAATCTATACTATTTTTCATGGTTCAAACAAGATTGATCTAGAAATTATATGATTGATTGAATCTACAACTGATGTGACGTATTTAGGGTTCATTATGTTATTTTAACATCACACTTGACAACCGATTCTATTCAAATGCATTGGCTAGGTTAAGGACGGTATGTCATTGGTCTTCCAGCCGATCGGCTATCATTTGTTGATTTAACTGTGTTATTCTATTTTTGTTGGTTGTAGGATCAAACCAACTGGCATGCCCTAAGCCCGAAAGCAAGCTTTGGACATGTCCTAGAGTGAAGCAAATTTCTCAGGCCAGTGTGTTTTTCCATCAACACGATTTTGGCACGCCCGGTGGGACTCAAGCCATCCATCATGTTTCCATCAATAATATTGTCCCAGTCACTGATGAAAATTTGTCTGATGAGCAAAAGGCAGAGATGGAGTAGCTTGTTCAACAAATGCAGTAGATATATCTTGGTTCTTTCAGCATGACATGGCAAGGGAAAGTAAATCAGAAGACCAAGATTGAATTGCCGAAGCCTGGAGGAGAAGGAAACGGTAAGAAGGCTGAGGACGAGCTTAATGAAACTGAAGAGGATTTCAAGCCAACTCTAAAACATCAAATTGATTCTACAGTACATCATGCATTGATCAACCAATTTGGTGTACTGGTTAATACATTGACAGGGATGATGAAGTCAGTAGTGGATGGATCGATTGTTGAGGAAAAGGCTAAAGGACCAACATAGTATCCAAATCATGTTTCCCACCTTACAGGACTATGAATACTGAGTTGGGAAGTGGACAACATTAGATGGCCTCTGCATCGTCTCCTGTTACATTAATACTATTCCTACACTATTTACAAAGCAACAACCAATGCTAGGGGGAAAGTTTCTAAGACTTTAACTCAAGAGCAGTTGACTCAATTGTTGAAGCTAGTCATTGAGACACATATTTCAGTGACTCAACCAATATCTAGCTAACAGCCCTTGGTTTCTCAACAAACAACTCAGCAGTCAATTGGAGCATCACAACCAATCGGGTTACAATATGCAACTATAGATCCTCAAAGTTTCTAGTATAAATATCCTTAGCAAAATTTGGGATTTAATTTCAATAATAAATTTCAACCGCCATCACCATTACAACATCGGCCAGAAGGATCTCTGGTCAATTTCTACCTTAGCCAATATATAATCAGTACGAGCAACAATATGGTGGAATACAATAGCAGCCTTGGACTAATATGATCGCTGATGTGATGAGAGAGCAGTTTGAGCTCAAACCGGCATCCATATCCATAGTATTTTGACAAAGTCCCTTTGCCAAACCGATACAAAATTCTAGATTTCTCTAAATTCTCTAGGTAGGATGATGTGTCAACTTATGAGTATGTTAGCTGATTCTTAGCTCAGTGTGGTGAGGCATCGGCTATAGAAGCTTCAATAGTTAGATTTTTCCCATTATCTTTGCCTTGATCGACTTTTACTTGGTTTTCTTCTCTACACTATACGACATCAGGCACGCACGAAAAGAAAAGGATTATACTGGTTTGGGCCCCTCACATGGTAAAGCCCTAATCCAGTTTATATGGGATTGTATAAGAAACCACATAGTACAATAGAGAACAATTGTAACTCCGAGGGTACCGACGAGATCTTAGTCGAGTAGGGCTCGATTGTGTCTATGGTCGCCGGTGTCTGGCTTCAAGAATCGATGCCCTAAACCTCCCGGGGGGTTTGCTTTTATACCGCAAATTGTCTTAGTCTCTAAGTAGAACTCGGAGACAATAGATCCCGCACGGTAAGGCAATCTGCTAACCCTCTCTGAGTAGGACACTGTTATTTCCTCCTTCGCAGAAGGATAAAGGGTACGCCTTATCCGTAACCCTGGTAGTAGCCCCGACTTCAAATCAAATGAATATTCATTCTCGCACCCAGACTTCCTAACGACTATTGTCGTGCTTACTTTATCGTTCTCGAAAAAATCGAGAAGATATGAAGCTAGTGACATCACCAGCAGAAGAGCAACGGTCTTCAAATGAATTTGAATTGAAGTCTAAACAACTACCATAAACAACCTGAGAAATTTATGGTGACATTCTCTCCCTTACTCGATATTCGATCCATCAGGAGTGCGCTTATAAATTCCAGTTCTGAGACCCATCTTGGTTCCATTTGAACAAACATTCTCCATTTCTTCGTGCACACTCTACCATAGGTCTCCTTTTTTCACCCCCAAGAAACCCAAATCCCCCTTTTCCTCCTCCATCCATAAGTTCGATCTTATGGATTTGGGAAAATCCATCATCGACGCTGCCGGGATGAAGAAACTACAAGTGGAGGGATCTCTTCTCGGGCGTAGCAACACGGAGTGCTCAGAAGGAGGTAAAGAACCTAAACCCACTTTTGGGCAAATCGTTGTTTTGGAAGATTCCGTTAGATGCAGTTTTGCACCTTTGGGCAAATCGTAGTTTCTTCTTCTTCTTTTGAACTTCTACGGCCTTCATCTTCTGCAGCTGAACTCAAACTCCATTGCTTTCCTAAGCATCTTCGCTTATCTTTGCGAGGCCTACCTTCGGATAGTGTGATTTCTTGATTTGTTTCGCCACTTCTATGAGCTCCAGTTGATGGAATCCCGCAAGATCTCCGGATGTTGCGGCTTCCATCTCTGACATGGGATGAAGGCGGAACACATCACGTTCGATTGCCCTTCATCTCAGAGTTCATGGAGATTGAAATGGTTCTATCTGCATGTCGAGGAACTTGCCTCCGTCCTTGTCGTTCATGACAAGCAGCCGGAACACTCATCCTCCTGACTTCTAAACCTTCCTTGACCCCTCCTCTCCAAGCTTTTGTGAAGAAAATCCGTAACCTCTGAGAACAGGGGTGATCGGTGTATGAAGTCACCGCAGACTTCATACGTCATCGAATCCAACCACTCGAAGCTCACGCTCACCCCGCGTTCGATTACACAGGAGCTAACGACGAGACACAGATCTCAGATCAGGGTATTTGTCCTCGCAACCCGCCTGTCCTCGATCGTGTTGTGATTTTGTTCTCAGCTTCTAACTTGTTCTTGTTCTTCTGCAGATCTCGACGATGACACCGTGAATGCGAGAGTTGGCCACATCACCATCAGCCCTCCATTAGGCTCGGACAAGTTGCCGACTCCCATCTACGAACTCCCATCTACCGACAAGGATGCCACCATCAACATTAGTAACTTCTCCTTATTCTGTCTTTTCTTGAAAAAATTCAATCCGAAGAGAAAGTAATCTAAAGTTGCATAGGCTCTTCCTCTGATGGATGCAATCCGCCCTCTTGTCGACCATCAGTCCTTCTCCACGCTGAAGGAGTAGGTCGCCTCCGAACAAGCTGGTACCATAACCACTCCAGGCGGTAGCGGTACGAAGGTACCAAAGAAAAAATGGGCGATGGCGTCCAAACATTCTTCAGGCGTCGGTACGCTTGTTCAGACAAGCGGCTCTGAGGCGAATTGCAACTTCATCTCTTGTTAGCAAGTACTATGAAAGACAATTCTGATCCCTCTTACTTTCTTCTCTAGGCCACCATTGGGGCTCCCCCACAACCACGGAGGAAACTCTTGAGGCGGAGCAAACCAGAGTAAGTGAAGTTTCGGTCGATGTCATCTTGTATTTTATTTATTCCTCTCTGTTTATATCATCTTTGACTCGTACCTTTGATGAGACCTCTCCCGCGACCTCCGCACAAAGCATTGGTCGCATGGACACTAGCTCATTTCTTCCGGCCATTGTCACCACTGCATCAACCCTACCAGCTCCTCCTTCCTCTCCACTGCCTTTAACCTCATCCTTGCCGAGAGCCAACAGGCTGGCCGAGGCACGCCACCTGCTCCGAACCGGCCCTCGTGAAATTCTCACCGAGATCGAGCAACTTAGGAAAGTCGCTTCATCCTCGGACTAGCGCGTCGCGCAGGTGGAGATCCGACTCACGGAGGCACGCGAGGACCTTCAAAAGATGAGGGACCTTGTCGTGGGCCACGAGCGACAACGACAAGGGCTGGAGGTGCGGATAGAGGAGCCCGAGAGCCACCAGGCGTCCATCCGGGAGGGGATACAGCAAAACTACAGCCGGCTTGACATGCTGGCGCGTAGTCTGGGGATCCAAGAAAGGGGGGTCCTCCTGGTGACGATGAAATTTGGCAAGATAGTTGATGCATATGAGTCGGAAACGTGATCCAATCCAAAGTGGATTCGAAGATATACGGAATTCTTGGAAACAGAGTGTGCATCGGCCGGGAGACTGTATCGGCTGGAACCGAGTACGATTTGGATAGCCGATATGGCCGATATTGCATGGGAAGTTAGTATCGGATTCAAGAAAGAGTTTGGGATGACTTTGCCAGATAAGGATAGGGTCCAGAATTGGCAAATGTATCTATTAATTAGGATTATCTGCAATTTCTTTATAGATATTTTCGGTAAGAGTCCGCCTAAGGGACTTGTTTGCTAATTAGATTTTTATTAGGACAATATGAGTCGTGTCCATGTTGGACAATGTTTGTATTTTCGGGTATAGATATAGACCTGAGGTCTTATGAATAAAATAACACACGTTCAATCAATCTCGGCGCATCGCCAAAACCTTTTACTTTCGACAAGTTCATGCTTTCGAGTCGACCTGCACTATGTTTCCAAGAATTCCGTATATCTTCGAATCCACTTCGGATTGGATCTCGTTTCCGACTCATATGCATCAATTATCTTGCCAAATTTCCTCGTCAACAGGAGGACCCCCCCTTTCTTGGATCCCCAAACTACACGCCAGCATGTCAAGCCGGCTGTAGTTTTGCTGTATCCCCTCCCGGATGGACGCCTGGTGGCTCTCGGGCTCCGCTTCCTAACTTCAGCGAGTTATTTGGCCAACTCAGGGTTGGAGCACTTGTATTCATTGTGCACTTGGTTGGTGACGAACTCTGACTCCCCTTTCACAATTAATCACTTGACTCCAAGTGTCGTGGTAGCTTGTACCCAACGAGTAGACCCTCGTATTCCGTAGTGTTGTTTGTTGCCCGAAAGTTGAGGTGGATTGCATGTATGAACTGACCTCCAATTGGGTATGTCAAAATGAACCCTGCACCTGCTCCTTGGCTGCTAAGTGCTTCATCGAACACCATCATCCATGTCTCATTACCTATCTGACTGTTTGAACCATTCTCGGGAATAGTCCAGTCAGCCACAAAATCTACGAGAACCTGGGACTTGATGGTTGTTCTCGGCACGAAGTGGACATCAAATTGGCTGAGCTCGACAACCCACTTAGCGATGCGCCCTACAATGTTTTTTTTGCCAACCAGTTCTCCTAATGGAAAAGAGGAGATGACTGTGACCTTGTGGGCTTGAAAATAGTGCCGCAGCTTCCACGATGTTATGATCACAACGTAGAGCAATTTTTGTATTTGGGGATATCAGGTTTTAGCATTGTGGAGGGCCCCGCTGATGTAGTGCACCGGATGTTGTAATTTTCCTCTCTTGAGAACATTAATAGTACTAACGGGATATGGTTTGGCAGCGATGTAAAGAAATAGCTTTTCTATTTGTTGTGGGGCAACGAGTACAAGGGGTTGGACAAGTACTGTTTCAGTGCGATGAATGCGTTCTCGGCCTCTGGAGTCCACTCGAATTTATCTTGTTTCTTGTGTAAAGCGAAGAAAGGTTGTCCTCGTCCTCCCATCCTGGCCACGAAGTGACTGAGTGCTACCATGCATCTTGTTAGGTTCTGTTCCTCCTTGAGTCTTGTAGGTGACTTCCTGTTCTCGATGGCGTTGACCTTCTCGGGGTTAGCCTCAATACCTCACCCGGAGACGAGAAAACCAAGCTATTTTCCTGATGGTACTCCAAACGTACACTTCTCCGGATTCAGCTTCAGATAATGTCATCAGAAGTTGAATGTTTCCCTCAAGTCATTGATCAGCTTGTCACCTAACTTCGTTTTGACCACTACATCATCAATGTAAGCCTCCATATTTCAGCTAATATTGTCGCCAAGAGCCCCCAAGAACTCACACTGTTATGTGTTGCCTGCGCTGCATAATCCAAACAGCATCTTGGTATAGCAGAAGACACCGAAGGGCATGATGAATGCCGTCTTTTCCTCATCCTCGTTGGCCATACTGATTTGGTGGTAACCAGAGTAAGCGTCGAGAAAGCTTAGCATCTCACAACGGACCGTTCAATCCATAAGCTGGTCAATACGACGAAGCGGGAAGTGATTCTTTGGGCACACTGTTGACGATTGAATTTGGAAAACATATAATCGGAAATGAGATCCCATCCAAAACGGATTTTGAAGATATGCAGAATTCTTGGAAATAGAGTGCGCATCGGCTAGGAGTTTGTATCGGCCGATACCGATTTCGATATTGTTAGCCGATACAGCCGATGGTGGCAAGACGGGTTACGTGAACAATTTCAGATTCAAAAGGACTTCAATGGTATTGTCGGGTAGGGATAGAGTCCGAGACAGTCAATTGTATCTAATAATTAGGATTTCATGTAATTTTCTTATAGATATTTTCGGTAAGAGTTAGCCTAAGGACTTGTTCGTCTGTTAGGATTGTAATAGGAACTATGAGTCGTGTCCAATATGGACATAATACGTATTTTGGGTATAAATATGTACCCGAGACCCTGTAAATATTTAAAATCAGTTCAATTCAACTTTTCTGCATCGCCACCTTTTTTCTGTTACTTTATTTCGACGAGTTCTTGCTTTCGAGTCGAGCTGCATCGGTTTCGATCTTCGATAACGAGGTAATTACTTGTTATGGCGGTTTGGGTTCTCGAGATTAGTGCTTACATCTTTATGACACTCTAATCTTGATTATGTAATCCATCAAGTTATCATATATATTGTATAATCTAGATTGATAATGCTTTCTATTTGCATCGGCTGATCTCTATCTAGGGTTTTACCGGTAATGGCTAGATTGACTTATTGGTTTAGATTGTATAATATATCCACCATCCTGAAAAGACAAATATCAGCTTGATTGTCTAGATATTATTCTTCTTTTTTACTTAGTGCTGCATCAGTTAGGTTATATCTTGTAAGTTGTGCTTAGAATCATAATCTTTTAGCTTGCTTCATAGTTGTTAATAAGGATAGTATCGGGGTTTCAGCCGATCTTACCTGGTATAGTTGTTTTACATAGTCTTATGTCTTGATTGATATACTATATTTGCCCCTTATATCAGGATCTCAACTAATATAAATATAGTGAGGCTACTGCCAATCTAATTGATGATAGTTTAATATATTTATTGCAATAGGATATCCTAGTATAAGGAAGTATCTGAGCTATAGCCGATACAAGCTTAAGTTCAGACTTCGGCTATGATATAAACATATATACTCGTTATTTCATGTTATTTTAGATCTAGGCAATTTATACTATCTTGGTTAAGTCCGATCTATCCCAATTGCTGATTTCTAAAGTAATATTGAGTTATAGATTATATAATGTTAATATTTACAGCCGATGGATCAAATTTAGGGTTTATTTGTTGATTAAACGAACCTTACAGCCCATCCGCCTCATAATGCATCGGTTAGGTCACACCACGATATGACATCGGCTTTCTAGTCGATCGATTATCGTTTACTAACAATATTTACATGTTTTATCTTATTGATTGCAGGATCAAATCAACTGGCACGCCCGCATTTCATCATTATTTCGGTCCTGCACTAGAGTAAAGCAAATCTCTCAAGCCAGTGTGTGTTTTTTGCATCAACACACACCTTGTTGAGGTCGGTGAAGTCCATGCACATTCTCCTTTTGCCGTTGGCCTTGCGAACCATGATCGGGTTTGCGAGCCACTCTGGGTGTAGAACTTCTCGGATGAAGCTTGCCTTGAGAGGTTTGTTCAGTTCTTGTAGATGGCTTGTTTTCTGTCTGGTGCAAATCAGAGCAACTTTTATTTGGCTGGCTTGGTGTCGGGTTGCACCATGAGTTTGTGCTCGATCACCTCCCTAGGGACCCGGGGCATATTGGACGGTTGCCAAGCAAACACATATGTGTTATCACGGAGGAAGGTAATGAGCCCTATTTCCTATTTGTTGTCCAGCGCCGCCCTGATCTTGACGGTCTTGAACGGTTGGTGCTGACCACGGTGTTCATGATGGAATTTGGTAAATATATGAATCGGAAAGTGTGAGTCGTGTTCGTTGTGGACAAGTTTGTTTATTCGGGTATACATATAAGCCCGAGTCTTGTAAATAACTAACATCAATTCAATCCAATCTCGGCGCATCGCCACCTTTCCGATTACTTTTCGGTTTCGATCTTTGGCGAAGAGGTAAAACATGTTATGGCGGTTCGCATTATTGGAATTAGTGCATACATATTTATGACACTCTAATTCTATTTTGTGAATCACCGAGTTATCATATATGTTATATAATCTAGATTGACTTGTTGGCTTGGATTATATAATCTATCTATCATCCTGAAAAGACAACCATCGGCTTGATTGTCTAGATTTTATGCTTCTTTTTATACTTAGTACTACATCAGTTAAGTTTGATCTACTAAGTCATGCTTAGAATCATTATCTCTAGCCTGCTTTACGGTTGTTAATAAGGATAGTATTGGGGTTTCAACCAATCTTACCTGATATAGTTGTTTTACATAGTTTTATGCTTTGTTGACTATGCTATATCTGCCCCATATATCAAGATCTAAACTAATATAAATATATCGGGCTTACGGTATATTTGTTCCAAGAGAATATCCTAGTATATTAGTTATAAGTATATTTGTTCCAAGAGAATATCCTAGTATAAGGTAGTATTGGAGCTATAACCGATACATGCTATAAGTATATTTGTTCCAAGAGAATATCCTAGTATAAGATAGTATCGGAGCTATAACCGATACATGCTTAAATCTAAATATCGGCTATAATATGAATACATATAATCATTATTTCATGTTATTTTTAGACTTGGGTAATTTATACTGTCTCAATTAAGTCCAATCTATTCCAATTGCTGATTTCTAAAGTAAAATTGATTTATAGATTATATAACGCTGATATTTACAGCCGATGGATCGAATTTGGGGTGGATCTGTTATTGAATATGCCTTACAGCCGATTCACCTTATACTGCATCGGCTAGGGTACATTACGATATGACATCAGATCTCCAGCCGATCCATTATCGTTTACTAATAAAACTTGCATGTTTTATCTTGTTGGTTGCAGGAACAAATCAGTTGGCACTCTCTTGAACTTGAAAGCAAATCTCACAAGCCAGAGTGTGTTTGTTGCATCAACACGCTTTTGGCACGCCGGGTGGGACATATTGTCATTATGGTGCCCAACATCACAGAAGTTACAGAGGATAATGTTCTACCTATCACGATCGAACAATTGAGTGAAGAGCAGAAAGAGGAGATGAAAAAGTTGCTGGATCAACTCCACAGTCAATATCTACACTCATTCACGGTGACCGCCAAGGTACGGTGATTCAAAAGACTAAAGTCGAATCGGCACCAATCGGAAACACAGAGCCAAGTACATCCGGAGCAAGCGATGATAAAGGCAAAGAAATCAAGACCGGGTGAATTGATGAGGAACTCCATACGTTACAAGATCGTATCGATTCGGTAGTCCACCATGCTTGGATTAATCAGTCTGGTGTACTTGTGAATACATTGACAAATATGATGAAGACGGTGGTAGATTGCACCATAGCCGAGGAGAAAGAAAAAGGGCCCATCTATCTTCCAGGAGATGTTTTCTCCGGTTATAGGACTCTGAAGTCGGAAATTGACAGGAAACAACAAACAATTTCCACTCAAGCTCCATTAGCTCCCATATCTATTGGATCTATCCCAACGATATTAACAAGACAGCAGCCGATGCTTGGGGGGCAATGCTCGACTCAGTTAACACCAGGGCAGGTAGTCAACATACTAAAAATGAGGCCGCTGGTTGACGAACCTGCATATCACGTTCCTTCTGCGCTGCAGTTAGTAGCACCCCATCTGTCTCCACATCAGCCGAGTGGGATAACTCAGCCAATTGGCTAGCAGTATATACCAGAACCACCGCTATATGTTCCACCACAAGGTGTGGGGGCCAATTGTAATCATCAATATCAACCTCATTCTCCATGAGTCCAGTATCGGCCTGTGGGGTCTCCACGGTTTTGATATCCAACCCAATTTGGTCAATATGATCAACCGCAACAGCAGTATGATGAAGGGGTATTGTGACAACTTTGGGCCGATATGATTGCTGACGCAATGAGGGAGTAGTTCGGACTTAAGCCTAAGGACAACGGTAACATGTATCGGCATCCATACCCTGAATATTTTAATCGAGTGCTGCTACCAAACCGATACAAAGTACCGATTTTTCAAAATTCTCAAGAGAAGATAATGTGTCAACTTACGAGCACATCAGTTGTTTTCTAGCACAATGTGGAGAAGCATCGGCTACATAGGCTCTCAGGGTTAGGTTATTCCCACTGTCAATATCTGGATCGGCGTTTACATGGTTCGTTTCCTTACCTTACAATTCTAATAGGAGTTGGGCCGATCTAGAGAAGCAGTTTCACAAGTACTTTTCTAGTGGAATTCAAGAAATGAAATTGTCAGATCTTATGTCTATTAAGCAAAAATTAGATGAGACAGTGCCAGACTATATCCAGAGATTCAAAGATGTAAAGAACATATGCTATAGCTTGGCACTAACGTATTCACAGCTAGCCGATCTAGCTTTCCAGGGACTAATAGCGCCGATAAGGGAGATGTTTTCTGCTCAGGATTTTGAAAGTTTAGCACATTTAGCGCAGAAGGTATCGGCTCATGAAACACGGTTCCAGGAGGCTAGAAAGTTTTCGAAAAAGGTTAATAATGTCAATAATATCTACGATTACGATTCTGACTCCGATGATGAAGACCCAGAAGTGAATGCAGCCGAGTGGGCTAGAAATACGAAAATAGTGGTGTGTCAATGGTTTAAAAATTCGGGGAAGGAAGAGAGGTTCGATTTTGACATCACTAAGGCTGATAGGATATTCGATCTTCTTCTTCAAGAAAAGCATATACAACTACGAGTAAGGCATGTGATACCATCGGCTGAGGAATTAAAGAGAAGGAAGTATTGCAAATGGCGTAATACAGGATCGCACATTACCAATGATTGCAAGATTTTCAGGCAACAGATTTAATCAGCTATAGAACAAGGAAGGATAAAGTTCGATGAATCTCAGAGGCCGATGAAGATAGATGGTCATCCTTTTCCGGTAAAGATGGTTCATACTGGAGCCAATAGGAACAAATATCAGGCAAGGAGATTCAAGTCAGTTAGTATGATTAACAAGTATCAGAACAGACGTCAAAGAGTACAAGAAACATATCATTACAATGGTGAGGGATGTTTCGATCCTCATTGGGGTTGTGAATTCTTTAGATTTTGCTGGAATGAAGGGATGGGACTACCATCTATCGAGGACTATCCTGGTTGAAGCGATCCTAACGTAAGATATATTGGAAGATCAAGGGGTTTGTTAATGGGAAGCCGATGTCGAAAATGTTGGTCGATGGAGGAGCGGCTGTTAACTTGATGCCGTATGCCACTTTTAGAAAGTTGGGCAAGAATTCAGAAGTTTGATCAAGGCCAACATGATTTTGAATGATTTTGGAGGAAATCAATCTGAGAGTAAGGGAGTTTTAAATATGGAGTTGACCACTGGCAGTAAGACAATTCCTACTACATGTTTTGTCATTGATGGGAAGGGTTCCTATAGCCTGTTCTTGGGAAGAGATTGGATCCATGCTAATTGTTGTATTCCTTCGACTATAAATCAAAGTTTGATCCAATGGCAGGGAGACCAGATAGAAATCGTGCCAGCTGATATGTCAGTTAATGTAGCTAGTGCCGATTTGTCTATTTGGGAGATGGAAGGAATTGATTGTTTGTCTGGTAAAGTTTGGCAAGGAGATTATCTAAGAGTTTCTGATTATGATATACAGCCAACAGGAAATGGAGAGCCTCAATTACTACTTTGAGGGTGTCGTGGAGGGTTCAAATTTTTACATAAAGGATAATGTAGATGATCTCGATGGCAAGCTTGGGCAAGGGTTCATGTCGGCCGATGAACTGGAAGAAGTAGATATTGGACCAGATGATAGACCTAGGCCGACATATATTAGTAAAAGTTTATCAAAAGAATTGAAGTGCAAATTAATAGAGCTATTAAAGGACTACAGAGATTGTTTTGCCTGGAATACTATGAGATGCCACGACTTAGCCGATCGATTGTTGAACAGCAGCTCCCTATTAAGCCTGGCTATTCGTCATATAAGCAATCTCCAAGACGTATGCTAATTTTATCAGACCATACCGGTATGCTGAGTTTAAGAAAAATGGTAAGCTTAGAGTTTGTATTGACTTTAGAGATTTGAATAAGGCTACTCTTAAGGACGAATACCCAATGCCGATTTCTAAAGTAATATTGATTTATAGATTATATAACACTAATATTTACAGCCGATTGATTGAATTTGGGGTAGATCTGTTATTGAATATGCCTTACAGCCGATTCACCTTATACGGTATTGCCTAGGTTACATTACGATATGACATCGGATCTCCAGCCGATCGATTATCGTTTACTAATAAAACCTACATGTTTCATCTTGTTGATCGCAGGATCAAATCAGCTGGCACGCCCTTGAACCCGAAAGCAACTTTTGGACCTGCACCGGAATGAAGCAAATCCCTCAGACTAATGTGTGTTTGTTGCATCAACACAGGGGGACTATCCTGATAGCACCATCAAGCCTGGGCGCCTTGATGGGCTTGGTGACTTTTTTGGGTGGCTCAATAGTGGTGGGTGGTGTAGAAGTATGCTTGACCATGTCGAGGCTCCACTAATCACACTGCTGTTGATGGCTATTAACTGCCAAATTTACGCTATTAATGCCTGCATAAATATGAACATATAAAACATCCATCGTAGTGGTAGGGTTTAATTCTAACAATTTCCATAGCGTTGGTGTATATTTGGATGGAGGTGACAAATTATCAAATTGAGAGAAAAGATACGTAAAGAAGGATGAGAATTTGAGCTCAGGGAGATTTGCCAACAAACCCAATATGATCATAATTAAATGAGCCAACTCTAGAGAAATACTAAACGCAATTGACATACCAAAGGTCAGGAAAAAGGCCAGGGCCAAATGGGCCACTGAGGGTTCGGCCGAACCAGGAACGGGCCCATTCAGGCCCATTTTTCACAGGTAGTTACTACCGACCACCCAATGATGGTTGAGACCGTTTCTGGTGCTCCAACCATCATCAGGAGGACAGATAGCAAGAGGAGAGTGAAGATGCTCTTTTGGATGCTTAGCATGTACATTCCCAAGGCACCTCTCCACCTATAAATACCCCTTTCTTCCTCACTTGTAAACACATCAAGTTTGAGCTGAATTATAAGAGGTTCTATTGTATCTTTTGTGTATATTAGATTAGGGAGAGAGCAAGGGAGAAGTACCTTGTCGATTACTTTGATATAATTGATATTATATTATACAAGTAATCAAATTTATCAGGGAAGTATATTTCTTAGTTAGTTCCTATTTAGCGTACTGGATCATTGTTCACTATTGTTCTTTAATATATAGTGATTATTTTGGTGAGTTATAAAAACTAAAGTAGTAATTAACTGCACAGACGTGGTGTCTAGGTAGTTAGTTACCAGTATTTGCTGCGTACCCACGGTACATTAGAGGTTGGTGTAGAGGTGGTGACAGCCTTAAAGATCACCATAGTCTTCCCTGTCCGAGTGTGTAGTAGAATGAGTCCTGGTAGCAGTGAGCATACCAGTGCCCGAAGTATTGCGATAGGATTAAATTAAGCTTTCTTAACGACCCTGTGCTTCACTAGAAAATCCTCTCTACCCTCTCCCTACATTTTATTTGTAACCATAAGAAATACCAACAATTGCACCGCTAACTTGGAGTTCCCCGAAACACTGATCGTCCCATTTGGTCCTTGCATTTTGAGCAATTGATGCGCGTAGTGGGATGCTGCCATAAACTTCGCGAGTGCAGTCCTCCCTAAGATGGTATTGCAGGCGGTTTCGAATTCCACAACATCGAAGGTGAACTGCTCTTTTTGGAAGTAGTCACCCTGGCCGAAGGTGATGGCTTGCACGACAATTCGGTAGCGATTCCATGGAATGGCTGATCAGAACGAACTAGCTCGCTTCGTCGAATTCCCATTGCATCTAATGTACCTGCAAAAAGGAGGTTGATAGAGCTGCCGCCATCGACGAGAACCTATGTGACTTTAATGTTGAGAATAGTAGGCTCAACAACTATTGGATATCGTCTCAGAATTGTTGTAGTCATCGAGTGGTCTACTTCAGAGAACTCAATCTTATGTTGCGACCACTTCATCTTGGCACAACTCCTTGCAAGGTGGAACAAACTTCGCGTTCTATCTTTTTGTACTACCTTTTCGAGGACCACCGAAGATGTGTGACATATGAAGGTTGAAATCTAGCAACACGAGTTTTTTTTGGGCGAGAGACCATCAGTGCTCCTCTCGACCACACGAACCCGCTTTCCTTTTTCCACTTCCAACTGTTTTGTTAATGCTTTAGTGAAGACTTCACATTTCTCCAAGGCGTGAGTGTTTGGTTTGTATATCGGGCATCATTGTCGTCGTGGTTCGTCTCCTTGAGGGGTTGGGTGCTTAGTGGGTGGGTTCATCTGATCTTTAATGAGAACCTCGGTCTCTGCTTTACGCTTCCCGTTCCTTTTGTTCTTCTTCTTGCTAGACTTTGGTGCAGCTTTCTGGGATGGTTTCTTCTTGTCGCCTATGTTTCTCTTCCCCTCCTTTCTCCTGAAGGCATCTTCCGCATGAGCACATCTGTCAATGATCTCGAACAGCTTCCGAGCGGAAGTAATCCATCTTCTTGTCAACTCTTGGGTGGTGTAGCGGTCTAGGACTCCTGATTTGAACATCATATAATAGTGGTATCAGTGATTTCAGGGATCGTACTTTGGCATTCGTTCAATCGCCATACATAGTCCCTCAAAGATTCACCTGGGTTCTGAGTTAAAGTGTGAAGCTCGTCCTCGACTGCATGACGCTTGTATGTCCCTTGGAAGTTAGTGATGAATTGCTACCATAGATCCTCCTAGGAAGAGATTGAGCAAGGCAGGAGATGAACGAGCTACGATTTGGCAGATCCTTTCAACGCGGTTGGCAAGTAGTTCACGAGCGCGTTATCGTAAGAACTTCTCTAGGTTAGTGCTTCCATCGTAATTATCTTGTCACAACGTTGGAGTGGACGCTCTGCATCCTCCTCCGGGTACGAGAGGTGGTCGATAACCCCACGGTCTTCGAGAACCACCCGCTGATGATGACGCGGATGATGAAGGGTCACTGTGATCTGGGGTGCGACCTCGCATATGGTCTTGATTCCTCCGAGAACCCCGGGATTGCGAATCCCGACGTTGCTTGTTGTCATCGTGATGTTGTCAGCCCTGACCGTTGTCTCCCTGAGCTCGCTGACCTCGATTGTTCTCATCTTGGTGGCTTTGGTGATCCAGTCAGTCTCGGTCCTCGTTTGCACGATGTTCTCGATTACCTTCATTATTGCGTTGTTGAAGTGGAGAACATCGTTGGTGGTGATGGACGTCGTCATGTTCCCGTCGTTCCCACCTACGCCAATTCAAGTGGTCGCGAAAGTCGCAATCGTCTCGGGGAGGTGGGTTTTCTCGAAGTGGTCTTCTCGGCGAAGCATTCCGAGGGTTCTGGCCTGGATCTCGGCTTGGGTGCTCGCAGGGAACATCTTCGATGTTGACGTTCTTAGTGTTGTGCTACTTGTTGATGGTCATTATAGACCAATTTCGACTGTCAATATTTCTGGCAATAAAGAACTAGCAATGTTTGCATGCCTATTTTATTAGAAATAATCTAGTTCCACTTATACTTGGCAATATATTTGCTTACAAGAGACAACTATATAAATAAAGGATGAATGGCTGAAAAATATATTGGAAGCCGACATGGGATGTATACATGGATGGATGGGCCCATAAACCCAATGATATACCAGCAAATGGGCCCAACCACCATACCACATGTCTGAGGGTCCAAAAGAGAACGCCCAGGAGGAAGGAGAGGCCCAATGGACACAGTCAGGGTTCGGCCGAACTGACATTGGCTCCAATCGCCATCTTCTTCCACATGGATGCTCCAGATGCTTTCCCAATGACGGTTGAGGGGTGATTATGACAATTCCAACTGCCACTACCGTCATTAGGAAGCTATAACAGGAGAAGGCCTCACAGAGTTCAACACACACCAAGAGGAATCAAGAAGAAGCTCTCCTTAGCTATTTTACTTTGTTCTAGCACTAGTGGAGTGAGAATTAGAATAGTTTTAGAGTTCTTCAAGTCTTTCAGAGAATTTGGGTATGGTTCTAGTAGCTATTTCCTCTCTTATAAGACTTTATTCAATAATGAAAAATTCTTCTTTATATAGTTTTGGTGCTTTACTTTACTTGTATAATTATATGAGTACCAACTTTGGTTTACACTTATATAGTATTAATTATATGGCTAGCTTACCAGAGAGATGCAATGGTATTGGTTTAATGTTCATTCAGTAGATTCCTCTATGTCATCTGCAGATATATAGAGTAGAATTTAGTACTGTAAGCGCGGTGCTTAGATTATTAAATATCGTTAAGTGGTGCTATATGCCACGAAACTGTAGAGGTAGGCCACTGATGGTGACAGCTCAGTATGGGTATTCCTCCACGTACGTATATAGGGCTATGAACTGTTCATAGTGAGGGTACTCCTCCGTATGCATAACCGGTTGTATAGCCATGACGGATTGTCGTAAGTAACTCGACAATTAGGGGTGGTTTCTCGATATACCAGGTGGGCATTGTTAGGGGGTTTTGGCCATATGATTATACATTTGCAAGTGTGTACCAAAAGAGCTATACTAGAAGTATAGAAATAGGTTTTTCTCATTTCTTATCCACTTAGTCTTGATTAGCATTTAGGGAGAGTTAGATTGATAGATCATTCTGTGTATCAACCTACCCATATTCAACAATTCCTTACCCCTGCATTAGACTTTGATTTACTTAGGTGTGCTGTGGATTAATAACATAGTACTCTCTTACCATATCTTCCCTTGGGATTAAATAAATACGATACCTTAGAAATACCTCTAGGTGAAATTTTATAGCGGTATATCCATGTGCTTGCAGATTATATCCGTGATCGTAAGAAAGTTCCGACTAATATTTCCGGCGCCATTGCCTAGGATCTAATTCCTAGTAATATCGTTAATAAATATCAACAAGCATTTCTAGTACCGTTGCCTAGGATCTAATTCCTATTAATGTCGTTTAGAAATATCAAGAAGCATTAATGGCACCGTTGTCAAGGAAGATAATTGGTCTAAGAGTTTACAAAATGTTATTAATTAACATCAACCTATGTGTTAACACTATCCTTTGGGAGCTATCTTGGTTGTTTCACTTTTATGTGAAAACAGGATAGTGCATGACTGGTCTAACCTTCCGAAAAACTTCAAAGACAATCCCGAAGCCATCTTTATGAGAGTCAAACCACGTGTTGTTCCTCCTCGGAAGACTCTATCGGTAGAGAGACCAGCCATCCCCACGCCTCCAACTTTCAAGACTATGGCTAAAAGGAAACTCTGCGAGTTCGCCCTCCCTCCACTGACAACGTGTCCGTTGCACCCAGCATCAACGTGGGACACGTTGATAAACCCTGAGCTCCACTCGATGCGCTCAAGGCTATGATTGGCCTGATCTTTCGGTGAGTTGAGATAACTATGATTTGGGAGACACGTTGACGATCCGACTACAACCGTACGAGACGTTGTGTTGCGCCTTAACGATCGATACACCTCTCCGTGGGTTGTTGATCTTGCCGATGCAAATCAACCTTATTCCTGGAAGCAAATCGAAGAAACAAGCAAGAACAAGATAAAAGCAATCTGAATTGCAAATAGGAATTCAATACAAATGATAAGTTGGGGTTCCGAAGAACAAGCAGACGGACGGTCTAGCCGACACGCACGCTACAAGCAAGTAGCAATGGCTAAACTTTAATCTAACATAACCCAAGAAACCCTAAAGGGGTACCTAGCTATTTATGGAGGTGGGAGGACGACCAATGGAACCCTAGGGTCGTGCTCCACCTAATTGGGGCGCAACCGATATGGGCCCCACTTGGGCCGGGGTCCCAAACGAAGTTACAAGCCCATTGGCCCAATATAGGTGACGCAGCACCTTGTTTCTGTGATTTCCATCGACTTATATGGAATTTGTGGACAAGTATGGTTCCTTTGGAAAGAGGACTCCGAGCGCTTTCCATCAAGTACTCATGGAGCCAAAACGGAGCTCGTATGTAAATTTGGCGGCCGTTTGAATTCAGCAATGTCGCAGGTGGCCGAATCAGATTCCAGCACTTGGTCAACTTGATCTTGATGTGAGTAATGGTTATATCCACAGTAGCCATGGTCACATCGTCCTCCCTTTCTTCACGGAAAACCGTCCTCGGTTTTTCCATATGGTGCCTGTCGCGTAGTGCATGGTCTTGCCCATAGAATTGTCTACAAGAAAACAAACGCAACAATATTTCGTCATGTAATATCATTAGTTCTTTTGCAAATAGTATCAATCTACAATGAAACAAGTGTACCCGATTATGAGGTAGCGCAACAAAAATGTGGGCACTACACATGTAAGCTCCTTTAGCAGCTCATGGTGCACCCCTTTCTCAGATGTCAAGTTATCACAAGGTACATTTTGAATCGAGTATGGTAGCAACATTGAGCGATCTGGTCGCTCCCCTTCTTCAAAACCGTCCTGTTTCTTTACATCAAAACAAGAAAAACTCGAGATAACAAGATAAGCAATAACATGTCTCTCTAGCTTGAAATTTTTAACAATAGTTACAGGAGACTCTATGCACCAGATACACACCTTTATCATTATATTTGACAAAGATATGAAATATTGTACTAGTTCGACAAGGCAAATCGGACTTAGCAAACGATTTCTCCTTCAAATTATCGAGCTCACAAAAGTCATGAAACAGTACACAACCTAAATTATTTAAAGAAGATAGTGATACACGTTCCTCAACTTTGTTAGCAATGTGAACAACATGCTTAAAATCAACACTATAAATAACATGTTCATTCACTAGTTGTGGCATGGATATAAGTGAAGGATTATCACACAACTCTTCTTTATCACAAGGAACATCAAGTAAATCAACTTGTGACAAAGGCATCTCAGCAATTGGTTCCATTAATGGTTGCTCTACTATAGCATGAAAAGTAGTCATGTATAGCTCACCTTGAGAATACTCACATTCATTTATCTCAGCACCATTTAATATACCTTTGTCGATGTCTTGGGCCCAGGGGTATGCCGACTTTGGGTCTGAGGCGGCCCCGTCTGCCCACGTGGCCATCCCCCAAGGGGGGAGTGGGCCCGAGGGCGATGTGGCGGCCGCCCTCCTAGGATACGCTACCACCTTGAGGGATAGCTCGATGGGGGTCGGGCTCCCCTGACCCCCTCGGGCTGTTGCCACGTATAATGAAGTAGGTGAGCGCCCTCAGCGCTCACCTACCGTCATTAATGACGGCAGTGCGCCAGCGCCACGCGCGCGCCGTATTTAATACGGAATGACGCGCACGCATATATCTGACACCGGTCGCAGTCGGCTGACCGACGTGAGATCGGTCCGAATGACCGATGGAATAGCGTACAGTACCGTGCATGCCGGTGCACGCCCGGTAGGTAGTTACGCTTCCCGATGAGCCGCATCAAGATTATGAGAGCTGACCCGGCTCCCATGCCTTACCAGGGTTGGTGCGTCAGGTCTAATCACCTAGCACATCGCATGGCCTACGGTTGGACAAGCAAGCTTCCAGCCGTTTAATGGAGAATGACGTGCTGCGTCATTCCGCATGATGGGCGGCCTGACAGGAGTCATGCTGGTGCTACAGGAACGGAAGACTTTGGTCACAAGCCACAGTGTGGCTCTTAATTGTAAAGTAGCTTATACCTTTTCTCTACATTATAGCCTGTCTGGCCCATGTGGTGTCCCCTTGAGATATAAGCCCAGGCCTAGAGGAAAGGGATTTGGCCTCTCTGAGTTCCTAACCTTGGCTTGTTTCTAGCTGAGTTCAACTCTTGAGAGCAAAGAGCTCACACAGATAGTCCACCCGACAGGAGTAGGGTATTACGCCTCATCGGTGGCCCGAACCTGTATACTTGCTTGTGTGTCACTGCCCTCTCTCTCGCGATCTTTGATTCTCACCGGCGCCACCGGGACCGAACCTGGAAAGGCCTCTCTTCCGCGCCCTGGGCCGAACTCAAAAAGGGGGTCTGCACAGTCCCCCGCTGCGGAGTTTACCATCTGATAGCTGGTGCGCTAGGTAGGGTCGCGTAGACGTTTCTTCAGGTTCCCAGTCCTTACGTGAGCACCAAGCTTCGCTGAGCCAGCCCTATGGCTGAACAGGCGGTGCTCCACACACCCACACCGAGCGTCAGCGACAACGAGGGGAGAGCTCATCCCCATCGCCGAGCGCATACTCCGTCACCACCTCCTCGCCGGAGTCCCGAGCGGCAGAAAGCGTGAAAAGAGCCGGAGGGCTCTGCCACCTCCCCGAGGCCTAGCAATGAGCGGTGGCATCGCCCAAAGGCGCGTCGCCGTCTGGTCTATGGTGACGATGGCACTCCACAGGGTACCCTCCAGGCAGTAGGAGCGCTCCTGCGCCATCCGCCCATTGCCGCGAAACTGGAAGCCCCCGTCCAGCGTTGGCTGGACGACGTGGCCAACCTAGTCAAGGCGGCACACCAGTAGCTGGACACCGGCGGCCGCTCATCAGCAGCCGGAACGTCCGGCACTGCGACTGCAGCCTCTTCATCCGCAAGGCGAAGAGCACGACGAGCAGTGGCCCATGCCCGCCGCACGTCTTCGCTTCCCTCGTCGACGCCCACGGCTACTCGCGGGTGTCACGAGAGTTTATACGATGAGCCGGATGCCCGGCCCAACATCGAGCGCTGGCGCGATGAGCGCCGCGACACCCAAACGGGAGAGGGCGCCGCGTCCACGGCCACGGGGTGACTATAGGGTCATGGCGAACTATTTTCCCATGGCCCTAAAAGGCCAAGCGCGGGGTTGGCTCATGAACTTGCCACCCGCCTCAATAAACTCCTGGGAGGATCTGTGCCAACAGTTCACTACGAACTTCCACGCCCAGGAGAGGAAGCCGACCTGCACGCAGTGCAACGGAGGGACGGCGAGTCCGTCTGGTCATACATTCAGCGGTTCTGCCACATCCGCAACACCATCCCCTGTATCCCCGCGTATGCGGTGATATACGCGTTTAGAGGAGGAGTGCGGCACAACTGCATGCTAGAAAAGATCGCCTCCAAGGAGCCCCAGACCACCGCGCAGCTCTTCTAGCTCGCGGACCGTGTGGCCCGTAAGGAGGAGGCATGGACCTTGAACTCCTCCGGCTCCGGTGCGGTGGCCACGGCTGCCCCCGGATCCGCCGCCCATTCTGCGCAGCAAGAAAGGAGGAAGACGAAGAGGACCACCCGCTCTAGCGATAAGGGGCATGTCCTCGCCGCTGAAGGCGCCCCGCGGCCCCCACGCAAGGGGAAGGCCGCGGAGGACACCAGAAGGAGCTTTGCTGCCCGTGGCCAAGAGCGCCAGGCCAGTAAATGGTGCTCCGTGCACAACACCTCCCTCCACGACCTCACCGAGTGCCGCGCAGTCAAGGGATTGGCCGAGCACGTCAAAAAGTGGGGGGAGGAGCGGGGTCAGGAACACCGTGAGGGCTAGGGCCCCACGGCCCCTACCCATGACCAGCGGAGCGAGGCCAAGAAAAAGTCCCCCGTCGACGATGATGGCAATGACGACTTAGGCTTCCAAGAGCCTGAGGCCACCGTTGCCACCATGGATGGGGGAGCATGCGCTCTGGCTGCAGTCCCCACCCACGAGGCCTCACGGCGGGCTCGGTGGTCGGAGGTCCCACTCACCTTCAACCAAACCGACCACCCCCCGTGTGTGGCCTGGGGTGGACAAATTCCAATGGTGGTCTCCCTAACCATTTGCAATGTTAAGTTGAGGCACGTCCTGATAGACGGTGGTGCCGCCCTCAACATCCTCTCCCCCATGGCCTATGACCTCATTAAGGTCCCAGGGATGAAGCTCCTGCCGTCCCTGCCGATCATCGGTGTGACGCCAGGACACACATGGCCTAGAGGTCACATTGACCTCCCGGTCACGTTCGGTGGCCCCGACAACTTCCGCACCGAGCGGATAGACTTCGATGTGGCGGACCTCAATCTGCCCTACAACGCGGCCCTGGGAAGGCCCGCGTTAGTGAAGTTCATGGCAGCCATCCACTACGCCAACCTCCAGTTGAAGATGACGGGCCCGTGTGGCTCCATCACCATCAACGACGACCTCAAGATCGCCCTGGTCTGGGCGGAGCAGCGCGCAAGCGACCTCGCCGCGGTCCCGAAGCCCGCGGGCAGCGACAAGAGGCACGACGCCTCCTCGTCTCACACCCCGAGGAAGCGGATGACCCTGCGCGACGAGGTCCCCGTCAAGGAGGTGGCGCTGGCCGGCGACCCGTCCAAGACCGTCAAGATTGGCGGTCAACTGGATGAGAAATAGGGAGACGCGCTCGTCTCCTTCCTACAGGCAAACGCTGACGTCTTCGCGTGGAAGCCGTTGGACATGCCTGGGGTCCCCAGGAAGGTGATCGAGCACCATTTGGCCGTGCGACCCGGCACGAGGCCCATCCGGCAGAAAGTGCGGCGGCAGGCCCCCGAGCGCCAAGCCTTCATTCGTGGGGAGGTGGCGCGCTTGCTAGTGGCCGGATTCATCCGAGAAGTCATACATCCGGAATGGTTGGTGAACCCGGTCCTTGTCCCCAAGACGAATGACAAGCTCTGGATGTGCATCGACTACACCAACCTCAAGAAGGCATATCCTAAGGACCCCTATCCCCTAACACGCATAGATCAAACTGTCGACTCCACTGCGGGGTGCGACCTTTTGTGTTTCTTAGATGCATACTTAGGGTATCATCAGATTAACATGGCTAGGGAAGATGAGGAGAAAACTACATTCAGCACTCCTATAGGCACGTATTATTATACAACTATGCCTTTCAGTTTAAAGAATGCAGGCCCTACTTTTCGGCGTGCTACTCGTATCACTTTGGGTAGTCAAGTAGGGCGTAACGTTGAGGCGTATGTCGATGACCTGGTTGTGAAAACACGCAACCAGGAGACACTCCTCTCGGATCTAGCGGAGACCTTCGAGAGTCTCCGCTCCACCCGCATGAAGCTGAACCCCGAAAAGTGCGTGTTCGGCATGCCTGCGGGCAGACATAGAGGCCAACCCCTAGAAGATCAACGCGATAAATAGGATGCGCCCCCCAGCAAGCTTAGGGACACCCAACGCGTCACTGGATGCATGGCCGCCCTTAGCCGCTTCATATCGAGGTTGGGAGAGAATGCGCTACCCCTATTTAAACTCCTCAAGCGCTCCGGACCGTTTAGAAGGATGGGGGAAGCCGAGCAAACCCTCAATCAGTTGAAGGCATATCTCAGCTCCCCCCAGTCCTAGTCGTCCCCGAGCTCGAGGAGCCGCTGCTACTCTACTTGGCAGCGACCCCACAAGTAGTCAGTGTAGCGCTGGTGGTGGAGCGCGCCGAGGAATGTCCTTGGCCCGCGCCCCACCGACCCATGATGGTACAGCCCGGGCCAGAGGGTGATGAAGGAGCCCGTCAGTCGGGCGAAGGCTCCCGGGCCCCTCAGACTAGCGATGGCCCTCCGCCTCCTCGCGAGACGTCGTCGGAAGCCCCCGGACCCTAGGAAGGCCCCGAGGCCATTGGGGGAGGAGTGGCCCGACGTCGTCTGACCCCGAGGCCGCCAGCGTGGAGACGGAGTGGGCCCAGGGAGGCCCCTCCCAACATTCCCATGTGGGATCTGACGCCCGTAACGAGTAAACCAGGCCCCACGAGGGATATTTCGTTAGTGAGGCGTTGTGGGATGCTAAAACTTAGTATCCTTGTTGGCAGTACGCCATGAGGCCCTTCGACCAAGCTGCCGAAACCAACCAAGCAACAAGGATCCGGTCTCCCAGCACCAAGGCTTGTGGGGCGAAGCCCAACAGCGAAAGCACGGCGGCGAAGCCCGATGGCAAGGAGACACATGGGGCTCCGCCGGCCTGGGCAAGGCCCACATGGCGAAGGCATGCGCCGAAGGAGGATGGCTTCACCGGGGCGGACCTGGCCCACATGGCGAAGGCATGCGCCGAAGGAGGATGGCTTCGCCGGGGCGGACCTGGTCCGAGAAAGGCCAGCAGGCTGGCCCGATCGCCCCGGGCCATGGGTCGACGAACCGGAAGCCACCAGGCGGCCCATCAAGGGCCCATGTGCCTGGATTACACTAAATACCCATGTAAGGGCCCCTTTATGAGGGTGACCATGTAAATTCCCCTGTAATAGCCCTAAACCCTAATAGGGGGATCTGTAAGGGGGTTATAAATAGTCACCTAGGGCCATGTAAAAGGGGGAGATTTTTTTGATATACAAAATTTATTACACTTCACCTTCCCAACATTTGTTGAGTATCCACGTCCTTCGACGTATGTGGTTGTCATTTCGACAACAGCTGGCGCCGACCGTGGGGAACTCTGAGCGAAACCACTGAGAGCGAATGCCACCGAAAAAGGTCTCAAAAGAGAGGGGTGCGAACCCAAAGGAAGGCACGGCCGAAGGAGGGATGGCCGCCGGCGAAGGCATGGGGGCTCCGACGGCTGCCGAGGCAGCGGCCGCGCCGGAGGTTTTGGCGCCCGCGCTACAACCACCGCCCTCGGCCTCGGCCACCCCGGCGGAGCATGTGCTGGAGATCCCTTCGTCAACGCAGCCGGCTTCGACAGCAATCGCCGCTGCGCAGGTCGATCCAGGCCTTGACGCACAGGCCGAAGCAAACATGGAGGCCATGCGGCAAAACATGGCACGACTCCAGGACATGCTCCGACAAATGCAGGAGCAGCAACTGGCATACGAAGCGGCACGGCAGGCGAAGATCGCTCCGGCTCCCATCCTCCAGTATTCGGCAAGTTACATTCCGCCTCAAGCCTATCAGCAGGCGCCAGT
Organism: Oryza punctata; assembly: GCA_000573905.2. NCBI lineage: Eukaryota > Viridiplantae > Streptophyta > Magnoliopsida > Poales > Poaceae > Oryza > Oryza punctata. The sequence goes on along the minus strand of CM002493.2, from coordinate 18,046,055 downwards.
TCGGCCCCCCGCGGTCCAAGTGTTGGGATACGCGTAGGCTACGATAGCATAAAACAAAATTTTTTCTACCGCGTAAACCAGGAACCATGCAAGTATTAGATCATAGATCGTTACCACTCGACGCGCTGTGCAGCGGAAGTATGCGCTAAGGAGCCGAAGGAATCCTCGTGATGTAGCGCGCGCCGATGTAGAGGAAGTAGTCGATCGCAGTTGCTTGACCTTCTCCTCCTCGTGCGTTCTCCTCGCCGTGCTCCCACGCCGATCAGCACCGCAGGACAGCGGCGCCTCCACCGGTATCCACACGTCCAGGGAAGGAACACCACGCGCAGATGTGCTAGCACCCGCGCGCGGCTAGGGTTTGCTTGTGGAGGGAAGTCGCGGCTAGGGTGTCACGTGGCGTGATCTGTTAATACCGCCGGCCATACCCCCTGACGTATATATAGGGACCAAGTCCGGGCCTCCAAGGCCCATAGGAGTCCTACTCGGATCCCTATCCGAAATTGAGCGCATAATGGATCTCCATCCAATCCCTTTATTCCGGCCCCTTAAGCGTGCGACCCTGTAGGTTCATGCACACTCGGGTGCAACCCAAAAACTCCTTTTCGGTCCACGTGTCAACAGCGGCCCCTAGCAGAACGTATTGACCCACCGAGCATACATAAAGATCATATCGGCTGAACCTTTAGTGTTTACTTGTATGAATCCCTTTGCCTCACGATATCGATTAAGCTCAAGGCTAGATATGTGCCATCCTCTAATAGCTCAATCATTCACTCGATCTTGTGATAGATTATATAACCTGCGATTGACTCCTCAATCACTTTTGGCATAGCCATGCACTTCAATAATCTATAACATCGAGGGGCCCAGAGATATCTCTCCATAGGAGGGACAAATCCCATCTTGATTATTCATATCCCACTACATGTTTTATAACACACCCGAAGACTACTTTTATAACTATCCAGTTACGGAATAGCGTTTAGCAGTCCCTAAGTAATTCACTACACATGTTGGAAACCATGATAATCTCAGGTCTAAGAATTCTATACCAACACTAATCGAGACCACTGATGGCACTACACAAATAGTTCTTGCAGTGTCTCATGTCGGGTCTATCCAACAACATGTTCCCCAACATGTGTCCACATTATCAATTTGGTATCTCCATACCATGATCCATTAGACATGATCATCAATCAATACATGTGCTGATCATGTAACCATATTTGTTCCACATATGATATTTGATCAGGGATCCTTTAAAAATAACAACATATAATATAAAGAGTCTCATAAATGAATCACATATTCATTAGCCAATAATGAGTTATCTATTTCAAGGAACAATATCAGATAAATATGTAAACATAGTATGTGATACAATCATCTCTATGGTTGCCTCTAGGGCATATCACTTACAGTCTCCCACTTGCACTAGAGTCAATCATGCACGTATCTAATACCCATTGCACTAATGTGTGTCTCATGCTTAGGCTGAGGGAGTGGCTTCGTCAACGGATCTGCAATGTTCAAATCCATGTGTATTTTGCATATCTTCACATCTCCTCTATCCACTATCTCGCGAATGAGGTGATACCGCCGTAAAATGTGCTTGGACTTTTGATGCGATCTAGGCTCCTTGGCTTGCGCAATGGCCCCACTATTATTGCATTAGAGATCTATAGAACTGAGAGCACTAGACACCACATCCAATTGAGAAACAAATTTCTTTATCCAAACAGCCTCCTTTGCTGCTTCAGAAGCGGCAATGTACTCGGCTTCTGTTGTAGAGTCAGCAACTGTATCTTGCTTGGAACTCTTCCAACTCACAGCGCCGCCATTCAGGCAGAACACAAATCCAGACTGCGATCTAAAATCATCTTTGTCGGTTTGGAAGCTAGCATCGGTGTAACCATTTACGACAAGCTCTTCCTCTCCTCCATAGACTAGGAACATATCCTTAGTTCTTCTCAAGTACTTTAGGATATTCTTTACAGCAATCCAGTGACTCTCACCTGGATCTGATTGGTATCGACTTGTTGCACTAAGTGCATACGAAACATCTGGACGTGTACATAGCATAGCATACATTATAGATCCAATTGCCGAAGCATATGGAATCACACTCATCTTGTTCCGCTCATCAGTTGTTTGAGGACACTGATTCTTGCCAAGATTAATGCCATGTGACATTGGCAGGAAACCTTTCTTGGAGTCTTGCATGTTGAACCTTTTCAACACTTTGTCAATGTATGTACTCTGGCTTAATCCAATTAGCCTCTTTGATCTATCTCTATAGATCCTTATGCCCAGAATGTATGCTGCTTCCCCTAAGTCCTTCATTGAAAAACTATTTTTCAACGATGTCTTAACGGATTCAAGCATAGGAATATCATTCCCAATCAACAATATGTCATCTACATATAGGATCAGAAACACCAGCGCGCTCCCACTAGTCTTCTTGTATACACAAGGCTCTTCTTCGTTTTTGACAAAGCCCAACGCTTTGACCACTTCATCAAAACGAATATTCCAACTCCGAGATGCTTGTTTCAACCCATAAATGGATTTCTGTAACTTGCATATCTTTTTAGCTGATTGTGGATCGACAAATCCCTTAGGTTGTGTCATGTACACATCCTCATCCAGATTTCCATTGAGGAAAGCTGTTTTGACATCCATTTGCCATATCTCATAATCGAAATAGGTAGCAATCGCTAAAACTATCCGAATAGATTTCAGCATGGCGACTGGTGAGAAAGTTTCATCATAATCAACACCTTGAATCTGTCTAAAACCTTTCGCCACCAATCGTGCCTTGTAGATGTGAACATTTCCATCTACATCTGTCTTTTTCTTAAAGACCCATTTGCACTCAATAGCTTTTACACCATTGGGTGGATCAACCAAATTCCAAACTTGATTGTCATGCATGGATTCTATTTCGGATTTCATGGCTCCAAGCCATTTCTCAGAGTCTAGTCCCACCATTGCTTCCTCATAGGTTGTAGGTTCATCATTGTCTAACAACAATATTTCACGTTGTCCTGTGGTTACTAACGCATACCTTGCAGGTGTACGCCGTATCCTTTCGGACCTTCGTGAAACCTGTGGTTCTATAACTGGTTCAACAACAACTTGTTCAACCTGTTGAACAACATCTTGCTCAACTTGTTGTGTGGATGTTGAAGCATTTTCTGGTGGTTCCTGAATTTCTTCAAGTTGCACCATGCTCCCACTATCTTTTCTTGAGAGGAACTCTTTCTCCAAGAAAACACCGTGTCGGGCGACAAACACTTTGCCTTCTTCCCGATTATAGAAATAATATCCTTTCGTTTCCTTAGGATACCCCACAAAGAAGCATTTATCTGATTTAGGCGCGAGTTTGTCTGATTGTAAACGTTTTACATAAGCCTCGCAACCCCAAATCTTTAGGAAAGACAAACTGGGACGTTTCCCTGTCCATATCTCATATGATGTCTTATCCACTGATTTTGATGGAACCCTGTTTAGTGTGAACGTTGCTGTCTCTAGAGCGTAACCCCAAAAGCTTAACGGGAGATCAGTTTGGCTCATCATTGATCGCACCATGTCCAACAATGTACGGTTCCTCCGTTCGGACACCCCATTCCATTGAGGTGTTCCTGGCGGAGTGAGCTGTGGAACAATTCCACACTTCTTTAGATGATTGCCAAATTCAAGGCTCAAGTATTCTCCTCCACGATCCGATCGTAGATACTTGATTGTCTTGCCCAAATGATTCTGTACCTCATTCTGAAATTCCTTGAACTTTTCAAAGGATTCAGACTTATGCCTCATTAAGTAGATATAACCATATCTACTAAAGTTATCGGTGAAAGTAATGAAGTACCCAAAACCACCTCTGGTTGTTGAGCTCATTGGTCCACATACATCAGTATGTACCAGTGCCAATGGTTCACTTGCCCTCTCACTTTGTCCTGTGAATGGTGCCTTTGTCATTTTGCCAAGGAAACAAGATTCACATGTCTCAAATGATTCAAAATCAAACGAGTGTAGAAGTCCATCTCTATGGAGCTTCTCCATGCGTTTCTCATTTATATGGCCCAAGCGACAATGCCAAATAAAAGTGGGATTCAAATCATTAGGACGTTGCCTTTTCGCATTAATGTTATAGACTGAACATCCATCAAGATTCACAGTGTACAAACCATTCATCATGGGTGCATGGAAATAGAAAATGTCATTATAATAGACTGAACAACCATTGTCCACAGATCTAAAAACATAACCCTTTGCTTGCAAACAGGAAGCAGAGATAACGTTTTTACACAAAGCTGGAATGCAATAACAATTATTTAATTCCATAACTAATCCTGATGGTAAAGATAATGGCATAGTGCCGACCGCAACAGCAGCAACTCTTGCTCCATTGCCCACGCGAATGTCCACTTCGCCTCTTGCCAAATTCCTACTTCTTTTCAGCCCCTGCAACGATTTGCATATGTGAGCAACTGACCCGGTATCAAATACCCAAGAATCAGTAGAGGAAGTAGCAAGATTAATTTCTATAACATTAATACCTGAGGTGGAACTCTTTCCATCCTGCTGCTTTTGCTTGAGTTGCTCTAGGTATTTCTTACAGTTCCTCTTCCAATGACCTGTCTCCTTACAAAAGAAACACTCTGCTTCCTTAGCGGGCCCAGTCTTTTGAACCTTGGCCTTAGAGTTGCTAGTACTCCCGATCTCATCGGAGTTTAGCTTTCTCTTTTGACCACCTTTCTTGTTATTGGGCTTACGCTTATGCATTACCATCACATGGTTGGAGTTTTTCTTAATGCTTTCCTCGGCACCCTTTAGCATCCCATGCAGTTCGGCCAAGGTCCTGGTCATGTTGTTCATGTTGAAGTTCAATATGAACGGCTCAAAGCTGGGAGGGAGCGACTGGAGAATCAGACCAGTAGCCAACTCTTGGCTAAGGGGAAAACCAAGCTTTTCCAGACTCTCGATGTAACCAATCATTTTGATCACATGTGGACTAACTGGATTACCTTCTGCAAGCCTGCACGCAAACAAAGACTTTGAGGTATTAAACCTCTCGGCCCTTACTTGGTCCTCAAACATGTTACGCAGTCCCGTGATTATGCTATGGGCATCCAATGCCTCATATTGCCTCTGAAGTTCAGGGGACATGGTAGCAAGCATGAGACAGCTTACATCCAGATAGTCATTCCGCGGCCTTTCATGATCCCTGCGTTGAGCAGCAGTAGCATTGGCAGGTAAATCAGCTGGAAAAGGCTCTTCAAGCACAAACTCTTTGTGCTCCTGTCTGAGAACAATTCAAAGGTTGCGATACCAATCCATAAAGTTGTTTCCATTCAACTTCTCTTTCTCAAGAATAGACCGCAAATTAAAACTGGGTGGTGCAGGAACTGCCATGATCTACAACAGAAATATATATGCAAAATCAGCACTATGTTTACATTTAATCTTTCATTAAACAATTTAACAAAAGATGCTCCCACTATGTATTGTGCAACAAAATTCCCTCTAATAACATAGTGAGTCGAGATCCTCATTTTAATAGTATCTAGTGAGCTTTGGCATCACGGCTAGACAACTAATAAAATAGGTAAGCAACACCTTGCTAATCACATCCTATGTGACTCTCGTACTGTCAGGTGACATCTCCATGTACCAACCCAACCTATACTCCAAGGTCCAAAACCGTTTTGATAACCTTGTCAAGTAAACCAACAATCTCCGCATATAGATGTCTGACATCTATCCTATCTTATTATGATGAAAAGTGACACTCCACTTTGGCAGACCCATCACTTATGATCACAATCGTGATAGGTACAATTATTGGAAGAGCATATTATACTTAATTTTTCTGAGGGAATCTATCATACTATGTCATCATATCAAATATACAACGGCAATAATGTAAGATAGATAAACATCATATGCTAGTACATTAAACTGTGTTGCACTGTAATCCAAAGAGTGATGTGATCTCTATCCTCATGTAACTCAGTTGGTACATGTTTGACATAGAATCAAATTCTATTCATTAATATAAAACCCCAAACGAAGTATAAGGGGTGACGCACACGGCGGTACACAGATCTCATCTACGATTCGCCATGTGAAAACTTTAACGGCGTAATCAAATTATGCCGAAACTGAGTCAATCTCATTGGCTCGTTTTCTCAATGGCGCGCGGTTCCAGCTGACATCGGACCATCCGATGAACGCAATTTCGCCCATCCATACCGATTGATCTCATCAACCCATGTGCCTATCGGTCCATCTCATGTTCCAATCAAGTAAGAACTCATCTACTATGTAATAGATCTCATCTACTACACCCGCATATCAACTATATGCATGGATCTAGATCACAAACTATACAAGATGGCTCTGATACCACTGTTGGGATACGCGTAGGCTACGATAGCATCAAACAAAATTTTTTCTACCGCGTAAACCAAGAACCATGCAAGTATGAGATCATAGATCGTTACCACTCGACGCGCTGTGCAGCGGAAGTATGCGCTAAGGAGCCGAAGGAATCCTCGTGATGTAGCGCGCGCCGATGTAGAGGAAGTAGTCGATCGCAGTTGCTTGACCTTCTCCTCCTCGTGCGTTCTCCTCGCCGTGCTCCCACGCCGATCAGCACCGCAGGACAGCGGCGCCTCCACCGGTATCCACACGTCCAGGGAAGGAACACCACGCGCAGATGTGCTAGCACCCGCGCGCGGCTAGGGTTTGCTTGTGGAGGGAAGTCGCGGCTAGGGTTTCACGTGGCGTGATCTGTTAATACCGCCGGCCACACCCCCTCACGTATATATAGGGACCAAGTCCGGGCCTCCAAGGCCCATAGGAGTCCTACTCGGATCCCTATCCGAAATTGACTCCTCAATCACTTTTGGCATGGCCATGCACTTCAATAATCTATAACATCGAGGGGCCCAGAGATATCTCTCCATAGGAGGGACAAATCCCATCTTGATTATTCATATCCCACTACATGTTTTATAACACACCCGAAGACTACTTTTATAACTATCCAGTTACGGAATAGCGTTTAGCAGTCCCTAAGTAATTCACTACACATGTTGGAAACCATGATAATCTCAGGTCTAAGAATTCTATACCAACACTAATCGAGACCACTGATGGCACTACACAAATAGTTCTTGCAGTGTCTCATGTCGGGTCTATCCAACAACATGTTCCCCAACATGTGTCCACATTATCAATTGGGTATCTCCATACCATGATCCATTAGACATGATCATCAATCAATACATGTGCTGATCATATAACCATATTTGTTCCACATATGATATTTGATCAGGGATCCTTTAGAAATAACAACATATAATATAAAGAGTCTCATAAATGAATCACATATTCATTAGCCAATAATGAGTTATCTATTTCAAGGAACAATATCAGATAAATATGTAAACATAGTATGTGATACAATCATCTCTATGATTGCCTCTAGGGCATATCACTTACACCAAGCACACCCTTCGCCCGGTCAAGTGTCGCAAGCAATGGCGGAGGGGGCCTCGGCGCTGCAGGCACAACTTCAGGCTTTCCTTCAGCAGCTCAACCAACCTCACATCTCAAGCACAACCCCTTCGGCTCAGCCTGAAGGGGGCTCCGGCCAGGGCGCGCCAGGGTGGCTGCCGACGAACCCACCTGGGCCAGGGGCCCCGCCCTGGAATCGGGGGCAACAGTTCGACGTCTACAACACCACCCAAGCGCCACCGTTCGGAAGCGGGCCGCCGAACGTCGCCGCCCAGCCGCTCCCCCAGGCCATCACCTCGCCCTTCGCACACCGTATCCACAGTCGAGCGGACCCTCGCTGCAGGGCACAGGGGGCAAGGCCGGGGGCGAAAAGGGGCTGCCACTGAGTGGGGGGATCAAAAATCGTCCAATCCCACCTCAGGTCAAATTCCCACCCGTTCCGCGGTACTCGGGCGAAACAGACCCAAAAGAGTTCCTCTCAATCTACGAGTCCGCGATCGAAGCTGCTCACGGCGATGAAAACACCAAGGCGAAGGTAATCCATCTCGCCCTTGACGGCATCGCCCGTTCTTGGTATTTCAATCTGCCATCCAATAGCATTTACTCATGGGAGCAATTGCGTGATGTTTTTATCCTCAACTTCCGAGGCACCTACGAGGAGCCGAAGACGCAGCAGCATTTGCTCGGCATTCGCCAGAGGCCGGGCAAATCAATACGGGAGTACATGCGTCGGTTCTCGCAGGCACGATGCCAAGTTCAAGACATAACGGAGGCATCTGTCATCAACGCCGCTTCGGCAGGGTTGCTCGAGGGCGAACTCACAAGAAAGATCACAAACAAGGAGCCGCAAACCCTCGAACACCTGCTTCGCATCATTGATGGGTACGCAAGAGGCGAAGAGGACTCCAAGCGTAGACAGGCCAGCCTCCTGGCTCCAATCACAGAGGTCCAGCACGGAAGCGTCTTCGCCCGGAAAGCTACTCGCCTTCGCCCCCATATCCATAAGGGCAAGGCGAAGGGTGCAGCAGGACGCCTTCGCCGCTTCGGTCGCCCGGGCCGCCTCTTGAGCAAGGCGCTTGTTTTTCTCTTCCGCCTTGCGCGCCCTCTGGCGAAGGGCTTCCATCTGTGGCTCCGCCGTGTCATAGTAGACGGTCAACATGGTGGTATGCTCCCGCTCTTTCGCCAGCTCGGCCGAAAGGCGATCGATCTCAGCCTTCGCCTCGCTGCCTTTGTCGAGCTCGGCTTGAAGGCACCGGTTTTTTAGGCCGTCCAGGCGAGCCCGCATTGTCCGCTCAGTGGAACAATGGGCTGCCAAAAGCTGGCGAAGAAAAGGAAAAAAGGGGGGCACAATCTAAGCCAAGTGTAGAAAGCGGAGGTCGAAAAAACAAAAGAAATTTAGAGGATACCGAAACTTACCCGTACGGCCAAACTCTTCACGGCGGAGCACCCCTCGTCGAACTCATTGAGTTCGGCGAAGAGGCTGGGACCGCCAGCTGGCGAAACAATGTTGCTCACCCCCTCTACGAAGGGGATGAGCTCAGCTCGAGTCTCGAAGTCCCCGGGGACGAAGCGGGCCGACCCCTGAGAGAACTCGGAGCGAGATCCCTCGGCGACTTTCTTGCCCTTATCCGGGCCGAGCGGTGAAAGCGGCCGGCGTACGGGGCTACCGAAGACGCGAGTGGCCACCTTCACCACCCGTTCAGCCGACGGCGACGCACCAGCCCCATCGGTCGCCCCCAGGGACGTCGAAGGTCCCTGACTTCGCCCCGCGGGCGAGGTAGGGGTCCCGTTAGACTCCTCATCACTGAAGGCATTGGCGATGGCGATGACCTCCCTCTTCCGGGGGGCTGCTTTCGTCACGCCGCCTCCCACCGCCTTGGCCGCGGCAATAGAGACTAGGGCCTTGGCGCCCTCCACGTCTTTTCGCCGCAGAGGCGAAGAGGCGGACTCCGCCCCGGTGTCGGCATGTTCCGGGCTGGGAGTTGGCGTATAACCACGCGTCCCGGAGCGGCTATCGCTCGCCTCGTCAGTAGCCTCTTCGGCCACGGCGTCGGCCCGTCCCGCTTCCTCCCCTTCGGCATCCTCGTCTTCGACATCATCCTCTGAGGAGACGGGAGCCTTCTGTTTGCGGGGGGCAAATCGAACCTGCCCCCGTGGGTGCTTCCGAGAAGGGCCGGCTTCGCCATCCGCCTTGGGTGGTTTCGCCCTCGGAGGAAGCTCGCCGACATGGACGCGGTTCGCCCGGCCAGCTGCTTGCCGGGTCAGCAGCTGGCTATACTCGGTCAACGAGATATCGCCAACAAGCCGTCTGCCTTCGGCATCGGCTTGGGCCAGCGTCAACACTAGAAAAAAAGGCAAGACACAAAGTTAGGAGACGAAGCGAAAGGCGGGTAAAAAGGGCGAAACGTAAAAAAAAAGGGGCGAAGAGGAGGGAAAAAGAGAGCTCACCATTCGTCCCTGGGGGCAAAACAAGTCTGGGCAGGCCGTCGACCACTTCGCCTTGATCGACTTCGACCTGCCATGCCTGCGAAAGCGGATGAACCCGCAGCATGCAGAACTCTTCTACTAAATCCCGGCAACTTAGCCGGGAACACACCCTGCGAAGCAGGGCGAAGCGGGACTCTAGGGTGCCGGTAACGGTAACCCTAGGTCTTCGCGCTGGCGAAATTGCGCACCGCCGCCAACACAGCGCCCTCGCCGCTTCGGAGTCCGACTCGAAGGGGATGGAGTGGTAGAACCACTTCGCCATCCAGTGGCGGTCCCATTTCGACATGGCGGCATTGACCGGCCACAAGTCGGCACGTTCGGGGCGAACGTTGAAGTTCACACTCCCGAACGCTGTCTTCCGAGTCCCAGCGGGCGTGATCACCGTCTTCGTGTTGACGGCGGCGGAGAAGATGGCGCCGAAAAGATCAGCGCTAGGCTCGAACCCCGCGGTCCGGCACGCCCAGTCGAAAATCGAGATCCGTACCAGGGCCGAAGGGCTTAACTGGGGCAATTCGACTTGGAAGAGGTGAAGGATCTCCGGCAACAGGATGTTGCACGGAAACCGGAGGCCGGCCTCAAAGAAAACGGCAAACACCACCGTCTGGTGTTCGCCAGGTTGAGGCACTTCGGCTTCTCCGGGGGCGAACGCCTGCCCCTCCGCCACCATGCCCGCGTCAACCATCCTGGCCAACTCGTCATCGTCCACGAGCGAAGCGCCCAAGAAGGCGGTGGTGTCGTCATCGATCCGGCCGGGATCGGGACCGGTCGTGATAACGGGGTTCGGCTTGCGGGGAGCCATGGGCGAAATAGGTTGTTCGAAAGGAAGCCGAGAACGAGTGGAGAGGGAAGTGACTGCGGTGAAAATGACAAGGGTGGCGACGGTGAAAACGGGGGGTGAGAATATATGTCTCACCAAACGACGCTTCGCCTCCCCAGCCAATCAGGGGTGGCCACGTGTCACGGGGTAGGCGAAACGGTAAAATCCCATGGGTCAGGCCGTGCAGTAACGGGCTCCCAAAAAGAAAGCCCACTACTGTTCGCCGCGGCCCAACGGCCCATCACTGGTTCGCTAAGGCCCAACAAAGTGACATGGGGCACCCTACTGTTCATAAAAAGCGAAGGCCCAACACTGCTCACACTAGGACCGTTGAAAAAAAAAATCAAGTCAAAATCAAATCCCGACAACTGCTCGAGAAGGGCGAAGACCACACACTATAATCCTTTTTCGCATGTCGCAAACTTCTTGCAGGATCCAGAAAGATGGGTTTCGGCAGGAGCATCGGTCGAAAGGGGGCGCCTCATACCATACTACATGGTTTGCACGGTCTCGGCCGAAGCTCCTATCTCACCCTTGCCCGTGAGGGGCTTGTTGGCAGTACGCCATGAGGCCCTTCGACCAAGCTGCCGAAACCAACCAAGCAACAAGGATCCGGTCTCCCAGCACCAAGGCTTGTGGGGCAAAGCCCAACAGCGAAAGCACGGCGGCGAAGCTCGATGGCGAAGCCCGATGGCAAGGAGACACATGGGGCTCCGCCGGCCTGGGCAAGGCCCACATGGCGAAGGCATGCGCCGAAGGAGGATGGCTTCGCCGGGGCGGACCTAGCCCACATGGCGAAGGCATGAGCCGAAGGAGGATGGCTTCGCCGGGGCGGACCTGGTCCGAGAAAGGCCAGCAGGCTGCCCGATCGCCCCGGGCCATGGGTCGACAAACCGGAAGCCGCCAGGCGGCCCATCAAGGGCCCATGTGCCTGGATTACACTAAATACCCATGTAAGGGCCCCTTTATGAGGGTGACCATGTAAATTCCCCTGTAATAGCCCTAAACCCTAATAGGGGGATCTGTAAGGGGGTTATAAATAGTCACCTAGGGCCATGTAAAAGGGGGAGATTTTTTTGATATACAAAATTTATTACACTTCACCTTCCCAACATTTGTTGAGTATCCACGTCCTTCGACGTATGTGGTTGTCGTTTCGACAACAATCCTCAAGCCCAGAAATTGCTCTACGCAGTTCTGGTGGCCTCGTGGAAATTGTGCCATTAGTTCCAGGCGCACCGGTTCACGGTGGTAACGTCCTACCCCTCAGGCAAATTCTTCGAAACCGAGAGGGGACGGGACGAGTGGTCAAGTGGGCCATTGAGCTCTCTGAGTTTGATGTCCACTTTGAACCACGCCACGTGATTAAGAGTCAGGCCCTCGCCGATTTCATGGCAGAGTGGAGACTGACCCCCGAACCAGACCTCGGATCCCCCGACCCCGAGGCCGGAGCCGATCCCGCACAACAGGGTGCCAGCCCTCATTGGGTAATGCAGTTTGATGGCTCGCTCGCCCTCCAAGGGGCTGGCGCCGGGGTCACTTTGACCTCACCAAATGGGGATGTCCACAAATACCTGGTTCACCTCGATTTTCGAGCAGCCAACAATATGGCGGAGTGTTGACGGTACGTCATGAGACCCTTCGACCAGACCTACCGAAACCACGCAACCAGTGAGGATTCAGACTCAAGACGTCGAGGTTCATCGGGGCGAAGCCTCATGGCGAAGACGACGGGGGCGAAGGCGGCGAAGGGTGAAGAGTCGCGTTGGGTCCCCGCAAGTCCAAATGCACCCTGGGCGAAGACTGAATGGCGAAGGGTACATGCCGAAGGCGATGACTTTGCCGTATCGAGCCTAGCTCCAGGGAGGCCAAGGGGCCACCCCAGCCGCTCTAGCCCGTTGGCCAATGGGCCAGCGTTTGCCAATTGGTCCGTTAGAGGCCCATACATCTCAATTACACTGTATACCCATACAAGTGTCCCTTTCATAAGGGTGATCATGTAAATTCCCCTGTAAAACCTAAACCCTAAGAGGGGGATATGTAATAGGACTATAAATAGACCCCTAGGGCCATGTAAAGGGGGATCCCCCAAGAAAAATTCTTAAATTAATACACTTTACTTTTCCCAACAACTGTTGAGTAACCATGTCTTTCAGCGTATGTAGTTGTCACTTCGACAACAGCTGGCACCGTCCATGGGGACCTCTGAGCGAAACCACTAAGAGCGAATGCCATCGAAGAAGGTCGCAAAAGAGAAGACTGCTAAGCGAAAGGAGAGTGCAGCGGGAGCGTCGATGGCCGCTGAAGGGGGAGGAGAGCCTTCGGCGCCCATCAACGAGGCTGGGGAGGCGCCGTCGGCCCCGGCACCCGTGCCGCAGCCACCACCTTCGGCTCCTGCCGCTTCGGTGGGGTAGGAGCCGAACACGGTTGATGCAGCGAGGGTAGCTGCAGTGGCAAGGGCGCTCCAAACTAGGGTAGAGATCCTTTCGACAAGTCAACTGGTGGCGCCCCAAGCCGCTTCGTCACAACCAGCTACGACTTCGACTGTGCTCGCCGCTGCGCAAGCCAACCCCAACCTTGAAGCACAAGCCGAAGCTGGCATGGAAGCCATGTGCCAGAGCATGACGCGACTTCAAGACATGCTTTGCCAAATGCAAGAGCAACAGTAGGCATATGAAGCAGCACGGCAGGCCAAGGTCGCTTCGGCCCCAATTCTCCAGTATTCGGCGGGCTACATCCCACCCCAAGTATACTCGCAAGCACTGATTCAGGCCCTTTCGTCACAAGCCACGCAAACGTCGGTGTACCTCGCCGGGCAGCCTTCGGCCGCAACAACACACCCGACCCTTGGTGGGCAGCCGCAGGTTCGGTCGGTCGCAGCTTCGGCCTTGCAGGCACAGCTTCAAGCTTTACTTCAGCAACTCAACCAACCCCACAACATCTCAAGTACAACCCCTTCGGCCCAGCCGGAGGGGAACACAAGTCAGGGTGCACCCAGTTGGCTGCTGTCGAACCAGCCTAGTCCGGGGGCTTCGCCATGGAGTCAAGGACAGCAGTTCGGCTTCAGCAACACCACTCAAGCACCAACCATCCGACCACAAGCACCGACACCAGGCTTCGGAACAAATCAGGCGCCGAACCAAGCCGCCATGGCTTGGACCCAGCCCTCGTTTGACCCATCCATGGAGGCACACCAAGCGCCACCGTTCGGGGCGGGGCAGCCGAACACTGTGGCCCAGCCACACGTGCAAGTCATGACTTCGCCCTTTGCCGCGCCATATCCACAGCCGAACAGGGCCTCACAGCAAGGTGCCGTGGGCAAGGCAGGGGGCGAAAAGGGGCTGCCGCTGAGTGGGGGAATCAAGAACCGCCCAATCCCACCCCAGTTCAAGTTCCCACCCATTCCGTGGTACTCGGGCGAAACGGACCCAAAAGAGTTTCTGTCCATCTATGAGTCCGCGATCGAAGCCACTCACGGTGACGAAAATACCAAGGCAAAGGTAATCCATGTCGCTCTGGACGGCATCGCCCGGTCTTGGTACTTCAATTTACCAGCTAACAGCATTTACTCATGGGAGCAATTGCGTGATGTCTTTGTCCTTAACTTTCGAGGCACCTACGAGGAGCCGAAGACGCAGCAACATCTACTCGGCATTCGCCAGAGGCCAGGGGAATCAATACGGGAGTACATGCGTCATTTCTCGCAAGCCCGATGCTCCCAGCGAACCAAGGACAGCCGCCAAGGCCGAGCCAAGCTCCCATGACTTGGAGAAATTTCAGAACTGACCGAACGGGCAAGGCTGTGATGGCTGTCGAAGAGGTCCAAGCCCTCCGCAAGGAGTTCGACGCCCAGCAAGGAGGCAGCCATCAACAGCCTGTTCGCAAGAAGGTCAGGAAAGACCTCTATTGCGCCTACCACTGACGATCCTCGCACACCACTGAGCAATGCCGAAACATCCGTCAGCGGGGCAACGCTCAAGAACCAAGGCCACAACAAGGGGCTGCTGAACAGCGCCAAGACGTGCAGCGCAGAGTAATCCAAGTGATTACAAGGCCCGATCCGTCGGTCCAACCGTCGAAGCGGCAGAAGAAGATGCAGTTGTGAATGGTGCACAACATCACCACGGAGTGTTGTTCCCACATCAAGACCCCCTGGTGATCTCGGCCGAGGTAGCTGGCATCGAAGTCCGGCGAATCCTAGTTGACGGAGGAAGTTTGACCGATGTCATCTTCGCTGAAGCATATGCCAGGATGGGGCTGCCAACCCTAGCCCTCACCCAAGCACCGACCTCGGTTCGTGGTTTTGGCGGTGAAGCAGTTCAAGTCCTAGGCCAAGTACGATTGGTGGTAGCCTTCAGCACAAGTGAAAACAGGCGCGAATAGCAAATACTGTTTGACGTCGTCGACATCCCATACAACTATAATGCAATCTTCGGCCACGCAACCTTGAACAAGTTCGAAGCCATCTCCCACCACAACTATCTCAAGCTCAAGATGCCGGGTCCAAAAGGTGTGATCGTTGTTAGGGGGTTTCAACCTCTGACCGCGTCAAAGGGCGATTTGGCCGAAGTCAACAGGGCAGTGCACAATGTTGAGGCCAAACCACATGACCATGCTAAGCGCATGCCGAAGCTCGCCCCTCAAGGCAAGGTGATCAAGATGCAAGTCGATGACGCTGATCCCACAAAGTTTGTACAGCTAGGGGGCGATCTGGGCGAAGAGGAAGCTGAGAACATCCTGGAGGTGCACAAGAAGAACATTGGTATCTTCGCCTGGAGCCCCGATGAAGTGGGAGGTGTTTCGATGGACCTCATCATGCATCATCGGGCGGTCAAGCCGGATGCCAAGCCAATGAAACAGAAGCTACGCAAGATGTCCGTCGATCGCCAAGAGGCAGCAAAGGCCGAAGTGCAGAAGCTGCTCAAGGTCAGGGTGATCCAAGAGATCGACCACCCAGAGTGGTTGGAGTACCCGGTTTTGGTGAAGAAGTCGAACGGCAAGTGGCGCATGTGTGTCGATTTCACAGACCTCAACAAAGTGTGCCCGAAAGATGACTTCCCCTTGCCGTGGATCGACCAGCTTGTTGACTCGACAGCTGGTTGCGAGCACATGAGTTTTCTGGATGCGTACTCCGGCTACCACCAGATCCACATGAATCCGAGCGACATCCCCAAGACAGCCTTCATCACACCGTTCGGCACTTTCTGCCACCTCAGGATGCCTTTCGGCCTGAGGAACACCGGAGCAACGTTCACCAGGCTGGTGTACAAGGTCCTTTCAAATAGTTGGGGTGAAATGTGGAGTCTTACGTTGATGATATTGTCGTTAAAAGTCGCAAGGCTTTCAACCATGCGTCCGACTTGCAGGAGACCTTCGACAACTTGCGCGCGGCGGGTATGAAACTAAACCCTGAGAAATGTGTTTTCGGAGTTCGCGCGGGCAAGTTGTTGGGTTTTCTTGTTTCCGAAAGGGGTATCGAGGCGAACCTCGAGAAAATCGACGCCATTCAACAAATGAAGCCTCCGTCGAGCGTACGCGAAGTACAAAAGCTCACAGGCTGAATTGCGGCGCTCAGTCAATTTCTCTCAAAGGCAGCCGAAAGGGGTTTGCCCTTCTTCAAGACCCTCCGGGGCACGGGAAAATTTAGCTGGAGACCCGAATGCCATGTAGCATTCGACGAGCTAAAGCAATATCTACAAAGCCCACCCGCCTTGGTCAATCTAGCACCATGAAGCGAAATGCTGCTCTATCTAGCGGCTTCACCGGTGGCGGTCAGTGCAGCTCTTGTCCAAGAGACAGAGTCAGGATAGAAACCAGTGTATTTTGTCTCTAAAGCTTTGCAAGGGGCGAAGATAAGTTACATTGAAATGGAAAAGCTTGCCTAAGCCCTAGTGATGGCTTCGCGCAAACTTAAGCACTATTTTCAGGCCCACAGGGTCACTGTGCCATCGCAATATCATTTGGGCGAAGTGCTCCGGGGCAAGGAAATCTCTGGTCGGCTCAGCAAATGGGCGGTGGAGTTATCCCCCTTCGACCTGCATTTTGTCGCCCGCACCGCCATCAAGTCCCAAGTCCTAGCCGACTTCGTGGCTGAATGGACACCGGCATTCGCCCCTGAACCCCAGCCCCTCGAACGGCCTTGGATGATGCACTTCGACGGCTCGTGGTCTTACAGGGGGGTGGGCGCTGCGGCAGTACTCACCTCGCTAGGAGGCGTGCTGATTCGGTATGCTGCAAGGCTGTAGTTTGACAAGACCAATAACACGGCAGAGTATGAAGCTGTATTGTTGGGTCTAAGAAAGGCGAAAGCATTGGGGGTTCGGCGTTTGCTCATCCGAACATACTCCAAACTGGTGGCAAGTCATGTGGACAAGTCCTTCGAGGCAAAAGAAGAAGGAATGAAGAGGTACCTGGAGGCTGTTCGATCTACGGAGAAGTGCTTCGCCGGCATAACTGTCGAACAGCAACCTAGAGGCAGAATGAGGAAGCAAATACCCTGGTGAAATCTGCCGCCAGTGGAGGCCCGCATTCACCGGGCATCTTTTTTGAAGGCTTGAGCGCACCAAGCGTGCCCACAGAAAGCCTGGACATCATGGCAATTGACCAGGCAGAGCTGGGTGAAGACCCAAAGGACTGGCGAACTCCGTTTGTGAAGTACCTCAAGGATGGCTGGCTCCCAGAGAATGAAGCAGAAGCGAAGCGCTTACAGATCAGAGTGATGAGGACATCCTCCATTATTACCCGCTGGCAAAGACGCAACAAGATGTGCCGAGTGGCCCAGTTGTAGTCGGGAGGCGACCGTGTGAGCCTCTGAATAATCCCACCTTGCTTAGCTTGGGAGGAGGAAACCACCTTAAAAGGGAGAGCCACCCTTCCCCTATCAGACTAGTCTTTTAGGGTGGTTGGGCCTTTCCCCGAGCGGGTGCGTCGGAGTTGCGGTGCTAAGATTGCGGGGTTGGGAGAAATCCCGATCAGTGTGTCGTGCTTCGGGCGTATGGTGCTAAGATTGCGGGATTCGGGGAATCCGGATCGGTGTGTCGGGCTTTCGTCCAACCCCACCTGGGCCGGACTCATTGTTACCAAACCCCGCAATCTTAGCACCGCAACTCCGACGCACCCACTCGGGGAAAGGCCCAACCACCCTAAAAGACTAGTCTGATAAGGGAAGGGTGGCTCTCCCTTTTAAGGTGGTTTCCTCCTCCCAAGCTAAGCAAGGTGGGATTATTCAGAGGCTCACACGGTCGCCGCCCGACTACAACTGGGCCACTCGGCACATCTTGTTGCGTCTTTGCCAACGGGTAATAATGGAGGATGTCCTCATCACAGAGCCACGAAGTACAAGCTGGTTTCGGGGCAGCTCTATCGCTCTGGGGTACTCCAACCCTTGCTTCGATGCATCTCCTTTGCCGAAGGTGAGGAAATAGCGAAAGAAATACACCAGGGGCTGTGTGGTGCACACCAGGCCGCAAGAACGGTTGCCTCCAAAGTGTTTCGCCAGGGTGTGTATTGGCCCAGTGTGCTGAAAGTTTGTGTTGAGCAAGACAAGAAGTGCGAAAGCTGCCAGCGGCATGGCTGAAGCCAAACTGCACCCCAATATGAGCTGCAGCCTATCGCACCATTCTGGCCTTTCGCCAGGTGGGGGCTAGACATCATTGGCCCATTCCCAGTGGCGCGACATGGGTACAATTTCGCAATTGTAGCCATCGAATACTTCTCCCGTTGGATCGAGGCCGAACCACTCGGCGTGATCACTTCGGCAGCAGTACAGAAGTTCGTTTCGAAGAACAATGTTTGCCGCTTCGGAGTACCAAAAGAGTTCATCACTGACAATGGCAAGCAATTCGACTCTGACAAGTTTAGAGAAATGTGTGAAGGATTAAACCTGGAAATCGGTCGCGCACCCACCGTCAAATGGGGCGGCCGAACGTACGAATGGTAAGATCTTGGAGGCGCTCAAGAAAAGGCTTGAGGGGGCGACGAAGGGTAAGTGGCCAGACGAAATGCTATTTGTTCTCTGGGCCCTTCGGACGACCCCCACAAGGCCAACCAAGTTCAGCCCGTTCATGCTCCTCTATGGCGACGAAGCAATGACCCCAACAGAGCTAGGGGTTAATTCGCTAAGGGTGATGTTCTCTGGAGGCAAAGATGGCCGTGAGGTGTCGCTCGAACTCCTGGTGGGGGTAAGAGTCGAAGCGCTAGAACACATGTGCAAATACGCCACAAGCACTTCAGCAACTTACAACAAAAAAGTTCGACCGACAGAGCTATTGCCTAGCCATCTCGTCCTAAGGAAGAAGGTGAACCCGGTAGCGGTAGGGAATCTTGAATCGAAGTGGGAAGGGCCATCCCTCATCAAGCACAGGTCTAGGACAGGCTCCTTTCGCTTAGCGACACTGGAAGGCGAAGAGTTCGACCATTCGTGGAATGCTGCTTCTCTTAAGCGTTTCTACGTTTAGAAGGGGTGGCACCCCATTCGCCAATTTGTAAAAATGTACATATTATTATATAGTCCTTTCAGCATCTCTCGTTATGTATGCCCTTCGGCACAAAAATACAAAAAAAAGAGAAAAATGAAAAAAAACTGGATATAGGGCTATTATCCACCCTGGAGGCCCGAACCAGTATAAAATCCTTGTGTCTTTTGCCTTTTTACTTGTGTGCATAATAATTCGTGGAAAAACCCCAAGGCAAACGCCTGATCAGCGAAAATGCCAGGGGGTGAAACGGATCGGCCGAAGCATCGCTCGCCGAACGTTGAAACCGCGACAGCTTGTTTCGGGAAATAACTAACCGAGCACCGTTATACTCGATCTATATGAAAACACAAGCGCTTCATTCAGCGCGGAATACCACAGATCGAAAACGGAAGCCGAAAGCTGAAAAGTCAGCAGACCTATTTCGCTAATATACGCAAAGGGGCCGACACGCTCCGACCTAACGAAAGCACGAAAAGTGACAATGCGAAAAATAACGAAAAGGAAATAAAAACACATCTTTATTAAACTTCGAAAAAACAATCGAAGAGTACATGCCATACAACATGGTACAGGTGAAAGAATGTAACAGGCTTCACAGCCTAGTTTACAAATAAATTACATCTTCGCCCGCAAAACAACCGCCGCCCCCTAAGGAATGATCCAGCGAACTCGGTTCGTCATCACTGCTAATATTGTGCACTACCCTAAGGGGAGAAGGGGGCGAAACACAAATTAGGCTATAACGGCGCTGGGTGATCGCTTCCTGTCGATCGGTCCTCCGGTGATTTCGCCAAAAGCGAAGCATGCCCTCTAGGCGTCCCGCGTGGACACGGTTGTAGTCCTCCAGGGTTCGCCCGGGGTGCACTTGCATCCAGCTAGCAACTTTCAGGACCTTGTAGCTATTGCCGTTTATTATCACCTCACGGTAAATAGGCCGAAACGGATAGCGGACCTTCGGCAAATCCTTTACCACAACAAACTTCTCGTCTTTGCTTCGCTAACTCCAAAAGGGGGGCCGAACACACAATTTTCGGTGTAGACCCTGATAAGACAATATAGAAAATCAAATGGCGAAGCGCAAAATTAAAATTAAGCAAAACACAGAGTTGGCGAAAAGGGTAAGCCCTCTTTCGTATGCGAAACGATGCGAGCATGGGTACCAAAGGCTTCAAACATAACGGTCGGCTAAACTTGTCATATATTTCATATGTTAAAAAGGCCGTTTTCAGCTACAATAAGAAAGGAAGAGGGCCATCGGCTAGATTTACATCGTACGCCCTCCACAGCAAATGCAAAAAAGAAAACTACCAAAATCTAAAAAGCCGGCGGAGGGCCTCACACCTCTGGGTGATCTTGGGCATCGCCTCCACCCCCTTCGGCCACCGGCTCTTCGTCCTGGTCCGCCACCTCTGCCTTCGCCAATTGCTCAAGCAGACGTGCCTTGGTAGTGGATCGGCCGTCCTTTTGCCAAAACTGTTTGCGGCAAGCACGAAGCGCAGGCGAAACGTCCTTAGCGCTGACCTCCCGGTCCCCCTTCGCAAAGTTGGGGAACTCGGCGATGTGCTCGCATCCGGACTGCTGCAGCAGGCCCATGGTGAAGGCCACCGACACGCGCACAGCAATTTCCG
Source organism: Oryza punctata (assembly GCA_000573905.2). Classification (NCBI taxonomy): domain Eukaryota; kingdom Viridiplantae; phylum Streptophyta; class Magnoliopsida; order Poales; family Poaceae; genus Oryza; species Oryza punctata. Next base: position 18,025,116 of record CM002493.2, on the reverse strand, counting down.
TATGCGGTGGCACAATCCGAGACCGCTCCGTCGGCCTGCCGAGTCCACTCCGAGAACTCGAAGGCGGAAGCATCTTTGCCTGGGACACCTCGCACACTCGCCCCCATGTCAGTAAGGCAAGGCGAAGTGTGCGGCACGCCGTCTTAGCAAACTCGGTGGCTTTTGCCACCTCCCGTGCAAACCGCTGCGACTTCGCTTCCGCCTTGCTGACCTCCAAGCGAAGGGCCACCATATTCGGCTCAGTGAAGTTGTAGTAGTCGGTCAGAGCGGCGGAATGTGCTTGCTCCTTTTTAGGCTCAGCCTTCAGGCGCTCAATCTTGGGCTTCGCATCACGCCCCCAGTCTCGACGCACTCGGGGCTTGAGGTTGGAGTGTAGCCGCGTGTCTTGGAGCGGTTGTTGGTGGCCTCATCCATGGGCTTTTCAGTTGCAACCTCCGTCTCTCCCACGTCCTCCCCCCTCTCCGCCATCATGGTCTTCGACGGTGTCTTCGTCGTCGGTGTCGGAGTCGGTGGAGGCAGGGGCCCTTCGCTTCCGAGGGGCCAAGTTCACTTGCCCACGGACTCGTTTTCTGGAAGCCCCCTCATCGCCATCGGCCTTGAAGGGCTTCGCCCGGAGAGGGAGTTCGCCATCATACACCCGGTTTGCCCGGCCGGCCGCCTGCCGCGTTAGCAGCTGTCTAAATTCGGTGACCGACACGTCGCCTATCATTTTTCGGGCTTCGGTGTCGGCCTGAGCGAGGGTCAACACTACGGAAAAGAGTAGTATCACCACATCAAGGGTCGAACGGGGAAAAACAGCGAAAAACAGATTAACTCGGAAAAAGAATAGACTCACCGTTCGCCCCCGCAGGCATGATGATTTTCAGCAAGCCGTCGACCTCCTCGTCTCGATCGACCTCAACCTGCCACGACTGGGAGAGGGGGAAAATGCGACGCATGCAGAACTCCTCCACCAAGTCGCGGCAGCTAAGGCGGGAGCAGACCTTGCGCAGCAGGGCGAACCGGGCTTCCATGGCTCCGTTGACGGCAACCTTGGGCTTCCTATTCGGCGTGATCGCCCTGCGCCACCACCGGAGGGCCTTCGCCGCCTCGGACCCAGCCTCGAAGGGGATGGAGTGGTAGAACCACTTCGCCATAGAATGGCGTTCCCACTTCAACATGGCGGCGTTCACCGGCCAGAGATCAGAGCGCTCGGGGCGAATGTTAAAGTTCACACTCCCGAACACTGTTTTCTTCGTCCAGGCAGGAGTAACCACCGTTCACGGTGGTGTAGAACACGCCGCCGAAAAGCTCAGCACTTGGTTCGAACCCAGCGGTCCGACACGTCCAGTCAAAGATGGCAACCCGGACAAACGCCGATGGGTTCAGCTGGGGGAGCTCCACCTGGAAAAGGCGAAGGATCTCCGGTGAATACCACCGTCCGGTTGTCGCCTGGTTTCGGCACCACGGCCTCCCCAGGGGCGAAGGCTTGCCCATCCACCAGCGCGCCGGAGCTAACCAACTTCGCTAGCTCGTCGTCGTCCACGAGCGAAGCCCCTAAAAAGGCGGTGGTGTCATCGTCGATCCGGCCGGGGTCGGGACCAGTCGCGGAGGTTGGGTTTCTACTAGTGCCGTTCTCGCTACAGGTTTGGTAAAGGTAAATGACAAATTTGAATTAAAGAATGTAGCTTTGGTTGAGGACTTAAAGTATAATTTGCTTTCAGTTTCACAAAATCTTGATGAAGATTTTGTGGTTCATTTTAAGAAAACTGGAAGTAAAGTTTTTGATTCTCGTGGTGATTCTGTGTTGAATATTTCTCGCTATGGTAGAGTGTTTAAAGCTGATTTTGAAAATCATGTTTCACCTGTAATAACATGTTTGGTTGCTAAGTTTAGTAAAGATGTGATGTTTTGGCATCGTAGACTTGGACATGTTGGTTTTGATCATCTCACGAGGTTAAGTGGTTTGGATCTTGTTCGTGGTTTGCCTAAACTTAAGAAAGATCTTGATTTGGTTTGCACACCGTGTCGTCATGCTAAGATGGTTGCTTCTTCACATGTTCCTATTGTTTTTGTGATGACTGATGCACCAGGACAGCTATTACACATGGACACTGTTGGTCCAGCTAGAGTGCAATCAGTTGGAGAAAGTGGTATGTGTTGGTTATTGTTGACGATTTTTCTAGATATTCTTGGGTTTTCTTTATGGCAACTAAGGATGAGGCGTTTCAACACTTTCGTGGTTTGTTTCTTCGATTGGATCTTGAATCTCCTGGTTCTTTGAAAATAATTCGAAGTGATAATGGTGGTGAATTCAAAAATGCTTCATTTAAACAGTTTTGCAATGAAAGAGGTCTTGCACATGAATTTTCTTCTCCTCGTGTTCCGCAACAAAACGGTGTTGTTGAAAGAAAGAATCGTGTTTTGGTTAAGATGGCTAGAACGATGTTGGATGAGTATCACACTCCTAGAAAATTTTGGGCTGAGGCGATTAACACTGCATGCTATATTTCAAATCGAGTTTTCTTGAGATCAAAACTTGGAAAAATTTCTTATGAACTTCGATTTGGACATCAACCCAAAGTTTCACATTTGCGTGTTTTTGGTTGCAAATGTTTTGTCTTGAAATCTGGAAATTTGGATAAGTTTGAGGCACGTTCTACCGATGGAATGTTTCTTGGTTACCTCGCACACTCTCGTGGCTATCGTGCACTTATTTTGGAGACTAACAAAATCGTTGAGACTTGCGAAGTTTCTTTTGATGAGGCTAGTCCAGGTACTAGGCCCGATATTGCAGGTACACTGTCACAGGTTCAGGGGGAGGATGGTCGTATCTTTGAAGATGAGAGCGACGACGATGACGAGGTCGGCTCGGCCGGTCAGACCGGGCGCCAGGCCGGTCAGATCGCCGGCACACCTCCGGTCAGACCGGCGCAGGACGTGCGGTCAGACCGGCCAGGATCGTCGGCTGAGGGTTCTGTTGATGCTGTTCGAGATGGTCCTCCAGAGGCTTCAACTTCGACCGGTACTGATACAGAACGTGAATCAACTTTAGAAGTTGCTGCTCCTTTGCGCATTCAACGACAACATCCGCCAGAACAAATCATTGATAATTTTGGTGAGCGGACTACTAGGTCTAAGGTAACGACTCATGATATTTGTGCAAATTCTGCATTTGTTGCTACTTTTGAACCCAAAGATGTGTCACATGCATTAACTGATGAATCGTGGATTAACGCCATGCATGAAGAACTTGAAAATTTTGAGAGAAATAAAGTTTGGACTTTAGTTGAACCACCTTCTGGACATTATATTATTTTAACAAAGTGGGTTTTCAAAAATAAACAAAATGAGGATGGTTTGATTGTGAGAATGAAAGCTAGACTTGTTGCTCAAGGTTTTACTCAGGTGGAGGGTTTGGATTTTGATGAAACTTTTGCTCCTGTTGCTAGAATTGAAGCAATTAGAATTTTATTGGCCTTTGCAGCTTCAAAAGGTTTTAAATTGTATCAAACGGATGTGAAAAGTGCTTTTCTAAATGGTTTTATACAGGAAGAAGTTTATGTCAAACAACCACTTGGTTTTGAAAATCCTGATTTTTCCAACCATGTTTTTAAATTGTCTAAAGCTTTGTATGGTTTGAAACAAGCACCTAGAGCATGGTATGATAGGCTTAAAAACTTTTTGCTTGCAAAAGGTTTTACAATGGGAAAGGTTGACAAACACTTTTTGTTCTTAAGCATGGTGATAATCAACTGTTCGTTCAGATTTATGTGGATGATATTATCTTTGGTTGTTCGTGTCACGCTTTGGTTGTAGAGTTTGCTGAGACTATGCGCAGGGAATTTGAGATGAGCATGATGGATGAGCTTTGTTTTATACATATGGTATTTTCTTGTGCATACTAGCAATACTATGAAGGTTTATTTGTCTCTAGCTTAGCTTGTATGTATTCTAGTCTTTTTATGAGACTTAGATTTTGCTTTTAAGGGAGATGATGCATGACACTTAAAATCTATACTTGAATTAAGCAAATGTGCAATATTGATGCTAGCATATGGTTTGATTTATAAATGCTTTATATATATGCCTTATTGAATTGTTATTTCTCAAATAGCTTTGTTGTTCTTTGTGCAAAGAGAATAAACAATATAAAAAATGAATACCGAATCCTTGGAAACAGTCTTGATGACAAGGACGTATTCAATGTGAGCAAAATAATGGGTGCCGAATCCCTGGAAACAGTCTTGACGACAGGGACGTACCCGGGATAATAAAAAAACAAAAAGTCTCAAGAAAAAGAAAAAGTTATAAAATTCTCTTGGTTGTTTTGTGCTAAAGTTTATTTGAGAAAGAATGATAAATGCAATAGGTATATGAGTTTAGTGTTTATTCTTCAACCTATGTGTTTGTTAAGATGTTGCATTATAAATCGTATGAAATCATGTATTTTGATTGTTGATTCCAGCTTAATTGTTAAATTTTTGGTTCATGATTATACTTTAATGCTTGCATGTTATGCTATAGATGGATTCATCTTCTTTTTATTGTGTCACATGACTTGATATGCTATATGTATGCTAAGCTCTTATACTTTCATGAACATAATTCTTATGCTTGATGAAATCATTGTCAAAAGGGGGAGAAGTGTTTTTGGGAGAAGAGAGAAGAGCAAGGTGATTTTTGATTTTGATTTCGAGCACGATATGTACGTTTGTACGAAGTGTGCTTTTTACTACTTACTTTTGTTTTTATTTTTCCAAACACCAAAACAATTTTTGATGGGTTTGCCAATGTGTTCATCAAGGGGAAGATTGTAAAATCAAAGGTTTTTGATTGTTATTCTGTGATGAACAATTGGTATTGGAGATTATTGGTTTTGATATTTGGAATTTATTTACGAAGTGTTTTTGGAGATGATTGGATTTTACAGGAGAAATACAGGTGCTGCTGGATTGGGTCCGGTCAGACCGGGCAGTGGCTACCGGTCAGACCAGCGTGTATTGCGCGGTCAGACCGGCGCAGCCCGCGGTATGACCGGCCGATGCTGAGTCGGTTTCGGTTTCGGGTTGTTTGTTTGGATATCCGTGATTGTTTCATGAATATGACTTCTAGATGGATACTATGCGTATGTAATACTGTTGTTTGCTAATAATGAGTCCAGTTGGGGATAGCTTGGTCTCGGAATATGGTTTCCTTGTTTGTTTCGTGTGTAGGTGAATTTATGCCGGGTAATATTGCGGTGATGGACCGGGAGTCGGCTTGGGGATAAGACGACGTCCGTGATGGTCAGAGATCATGCGGGATATTAAGGCTAGAGTTCAATGCACGTGGAAGGTGAAGGTTCCATATGGCATACGATGGAGGTATTGTGTGTGTATGGGATGCGGAGTCGAATTTGGAAGGAGTTCAAATTTGATAGGATTGATTATGTAGAGTTTGTTTGTTATACAAGAAGGTTTCCTAGGGTGATTAGGACTTCTAGTATGAGATTGGTTCGTGGCTTTAGGCTGCCTACTTCGGGTATAAATAGAGAGGGAGCGTGAGGCTTCCCGGTACGGCTTTTGAGAGCAATTGAGTTGATAGTTTTGTTAGGGTTTCGAGTTTAGTCGAGATTTTTGTAAGGAGTGCTGTTGGTGCACTTTGTAAACACAGAGAGAATCAATAAAGTCGTGATCTACTTTAAGAGTTCTTTGATTTGTGTTTCATCGGGTTTCGGCGGTCCAACCGGCGACATACCACCGGTCAGACCGGCGGCATACCTGCGGTCAGACCGGCGGCAGACTGGCGGTCAGACCGGCGCAACAACTTCGGTTAGACCGTGATCCGTCGAATTTGAGGGTAATCTTTATTTCTGCTAAAAGTTTTGGTTTTTGGGCATACCAACCATTCACCCCCCACTGGTTGGCTTAGTTATTGCTATTCGATCCTACAGCTTCGTGAAGACGGAGCGCGGCTTATGCCTCCATCTCCAGCGTCTCCTCCCGCGCCTTGAGTTCATCGGTGCGGATTTGCAGGTTCTTGACATGCATTGCTACACCGCTTTCGCGCCGCTGGATGGCGGCTTCTGCCTGGACCGCCCTCTGCTTGAATGTACCTAGCCGATATAACAGAATGGGGGTAAAAAGAAGAGAGAAAGAGGCCCTTGGGGGAGACGAGATCGTACCTAGCCGATGGGCGCTTGAATGTCCATTTGGGAGGCTCTATGAAGCCCCGCTTGCTGGGCTCTGACCCCTGTCGGGGTACGGTCTCCCCCAGCTTGTGGAGCCGCTTCTTCTTTTTCTCTGCCCCGGGCGGCGACGATGAACCACTCGCAGATCGCGTCCCCGGGGTACCCTCGGCACCACCCTCTCGTCGTGGAGATGAGGGAGGGGGCTTTCCCGTGCTTCCTCTTCCCCTTGGGGTCTTCGGGGCGGCTGGTCCCGGACCTCTACCATGAGGGGCCGGCGGGTGGCCCCACCGGAAGAGGCCCCCTTGCCTGAATGCTCTCGCGGTCCGGGTCACTGCACAGGGGTAGCACACCGTTGGGGATCAGGGATGGCTCCACGGTGCTGAGGTTCAGCACGCGTTGAACCACCACCCGAAGATCTTTCGGGCTCCAGTCCCAGTCGCGGCCCCGGTGCGACCGGACAGGATCCTCGGAGCCCGTGTACGCCCAGGCACCCCGCCTTCGCTCCTGGAGCGGGGCAATGTGGCGGCGGGTGTAATCTCCGAATACAATTGCGCCGGTGAGGCCCTGGGCACGCAGACCGATCAAGCGATCGAAGACGGTGACGTACCCCTCACCGAGGGTGACGACCGACCGCCATGTCAGCGTCTGCTTTGGCGGGCAGGTTGGGAGTCAAAGGCGGCGCTCGTCTTGGAGGCTGGTGTAGAACCAGTCACTCTTCCAATCGTCCCACTTCTTCCGCACGACGCAGGGGATGTATTGGTGCGACGCCTGCGCCCGCGGCTGGAAAAAACAGCCACCGATTTCTGTCAGTGGCTACATCGACTGGGTAGTGTAGAACCACCGGAATAGTCACAGCGTGGGCCTCACCCCCCACAAACATCTCGCACAGGTGTGCGAAGATGGCCAATGTCATTACGGCGTTGGGGGTGAGGCGACCCATCTGGAGGTTGTAGTAATTTAACACCTCCACGAAGAAGCTGGAGAATGGTGGGATGAGCCTCGCCATGGCGAAGGGGAGGAAGAAGATAGCCCGCTCCGGGAACTGCGTCACCGGGCGCGCCTTGCCCAACACCACTGCTTCCCGACCAGTTGCACGGCAGGCTGGCCATGCGGTCGTTGGTGATGCGCGACGGCGGCAGCACGCTGCCCTCGACCAGAGAAGATCCCTGCGCCATCTCTCTGTGGAATGTGGAATGCGAGAAACGAGAGTGTGCGGCTAGAAGGACGCTAGAAAGCAAGGAAGGCAAGTGCGCAGGAGAGCTGAGTTGGGCGAAAGTGGCGAAGGAAAGGGAAATCCCCTTTCTCGACACCCTTTTATAGCCCAGCCGCTGCCGCGCCTGGCTCCTCATTTCCAGCGCCCAATATCTCGCCCCCTTGATTCTCGCACGCACTTCCCCCATTATCCCCATTACTCCATCTCCGATGCGTGCACGAAACGCCGCAGTCGTCACGGAGATAGAGAGATGGATCGTGTCCGCCTTAAAGGCGCGCACGGTTACCGAGGGATACGCCATTGTCACCACTACGGGCATGCGGATGGACGTGCCCTGTTTTGCACGCTGCCCCTGGTAATAGGACCATTACGCGATAATGGCCCGTTACCGTTGTGAGGCGTTTTGGATCACGCCCCGGAAAATGAAGCCGTTACGGGCTGGCGGTCCGTTATCGCTGGGAGGCGTTCTCTCCGCACGCAGAACCAGCGGTTGCTTATCTCCTCTGAGAACCTGGGCCCACTACACGCAGGATCGATGAGGTGGCGTAAAGCCTGGTTGTCCCACAATGGGCCCCCCGTAGGCTTTACGCCGGGGCTACTGTCGGTGTCCTGGGCCCAGGGGTATGCCGACCTTGGGTCTGAGGCGGCCCCGTCTGCCCACGTGGCCATCCCCCAAGGGGGAGCGGCCCCGAGGGTGACGTGGCGGTCCCCCTCCCAGGACACGTGTCACACCCTTGGGTTCCCCTTTTAGCCTTAAATCCATAAAATAAATGGCTTAAAAAGAAATTGCCTATTTAACCTAGAGCAAATTCTAATTAAACAGTGCATCTAATTAATTGGAGTTGGCAAGGTGGGATTTTTCTTGAGTTCCCCTTGTTAAAATAAACTAACATAATTTTTACTGGAATTTTTAGATCATTGGAAATAATTTTTAAACATTTAAAAACCCCCACAGCAATTTTTAAATCCCCTAAAATCCTTTCTTTTCTTTTTCTTTCTTTTTCCTTCTTTTTCCTTCTCCTTGTGGGCCGCTAGCCCATCCCCTCCTCGGCCTCCTTTCTCCCTCCCAGCCAGCCCACTCCCTCTCCCGGGCCACCCTCTCCCTCTCCCTCTCCCTCTCCCTTTTTCCACCTGGGCCGCCGGCCTCCCTCCCCCTGGGTCGGCCCACGCCTTCGCGCCGCCCCTCCCCTCCTTTCTCCTCTCTCGGGCCAGCCCGTGGCCGCCCGAGTCCTCCGTGCTGAGGTCCGCGCCACCTACCTCCCGCGCCAGGACCGCCGACAGGTGGGGCCCACCTCCACCGCAGGCCGCCCGCAACGGCCGCGCCGTATCTGCCACCGCCGTATCCGCACCGCTAACCGCCGCCTCCGCCCTACGCGCGCCGCCCGGCCCTATAAAGGCCGTGCCACCGCCCTCCCCGGCTCCCCTTTCCGCTGCCGCCGCCGTCTTCCGCCGCCGGTAAGCTGCGCCACCCCCTTCCTCCTTCCGGCCGCCGCTTGCGCCGCCGCGCACCGCCGCCGCCTTGCGCTGCCTCTAGGGTGCCGACGCCTCGCGCGCTGCCTCGTGCTGCCCGGCCGGCCGCCTCTCGGCCGTCGTGGCCGTGGGCGCCGTCGCTCGCCGCCGCCTTGCGCTGCTTGGCCGCCGCCACGGCTGCCGTGCGCCGCCTCGCGCCGCCGCTCGGCCGTCGCCGCACCCACACGCGCCGCCGCTGCGCATGCCTCCCGGCCACCGCCGCCGCGCCACGCCGCAGCTGATGTCAGCCCTGCTGACATCAGCCCTAGGGCTGCCGCTGACGTCAGCCTTACCTGACGTCAGCCCTAGCCCGCTGTTATCAGCCCTAGCTGACGTCAGTCCTCGTTCTGCTGAGGTCAGCCCTTGCTGACGGGCTGACGTCAGCCCTAGGGGATTTATTCTGCAATAAATAATTTAGTTTTTTCTGTTTTAGTTTAAAATACAGTTAAACTTCTAAAATTCATAACTAATTCATCCGGACTCCGTTTGAGTCCGTTCAAGTCTCAGAAAATTCACAAAAATGTCTAGAATCCATTAAAAATAGTTTTGTTTCCTGTTTCAGTAGTCTTATAGTCTGTTTTTCTTGTGTGCTTTGTTTGTCGTGTAGAATCCGATAGTTCCAACGCTCCGGAATACTTCGAAGTGGTTGCCGAGGTTCCATTCGTGCAAGAGCAAGGCAAGTCATACTCTTTATTTCATCATATTGTACCTACTTTGCAAATATCTTGTTTATTCTTAAATACTGCATTGTTTTATAATGTCATTATATGGGCTTATTTACCTACTGTATTCAGCCATTTAATTCCGTTTACCTTGTACCTTTGATAGCTTGGGAATCAATATGACTAGTTGCTAGGTTAGGACATGCTTAGCCCTGCTTAGAAACATTAGCACATTAATGGGACAATTAATGTTTCACTTACATCTTAAATGGTGGCTATTTAATGGTAGTTCATGATGGTCAATCGTGATTGATAAATTAATTAATTGTCAATTAGAAACTGATAAATTGTGGATTGTGAGTACATGTTTTTGATAGTCGTACTCATGACAATTAAGGACCGGTTCGCGGGAAACCCTGGAAGAATTACCGTACTTTCCACAAGCTAGCGTGGGTAATAGCTGGCCTCGTAGCGTAGCTTTTCTTAGCCAACGCATCTAGGCAAGGGTGGGCGTGATGGAGTTGGGTCGGCGGGGGCTTTACCCGTTGATCGGCTGCCGGATTCACCTAGGCACGAGAGGGGGCTGCCTGCCTTGGGATTAAAGGTGGGGGCGAAACCTGAGGTGTGGTGCGCTTGGTTAACGAGAGTTATGCGGAAGGTCTTGTCACAGTTTCCTTTCCGGTATACCGTGGTGGTATGCTAGCGCACGATAACGTATTGTGGGGCTGTGTCTTGTGGGTACAGTTGTACACCTCTGATCAGAGTAAAACTATTCGAATAGCCGTGCCCGCGGTTATGGGCGGTCAACCAGATTCACCGTAATTACTCATAACCTTAATAATTTGACTTAATGGACCTGGTTTAGTTCAGGTGGGATGGTTTGGGCCTGTTGCAACGTGGTGTAGCGTTGGACAGTGATGATTTAATATTGCTTAATCTACTCAATTGTTTTATCGCTTTCAACTATTGTTTTTAAATGCTTGTATTATGCAAATCAGCCTTTTAGCCTTCCATTGGAATTACTTGCATCATTTTCTTCTATTCCGGTATGACTTGTTGAGTACAGTGGTAGTACTCAGTCTTGCTTCATTTTTTCCCCCACACCAGAGTTGGAGTATGTGTCTGAGGATGGTTTCTCGGAGGAGTAGGCTTGCTGCTACCGTCAAGGATGCCCGTGGATTGGAGTCGCCACGTTTACGAGCGTCTAGTTCTCTAGTTTAGCTTGTTTATCTTTTCCGCTGCATTTATGTAAGATATTCTTATGGTGTTTGTAAGACGTGGATCCGTATATCAACTTTGTCGTTTGTGTACCCTGGCTGGTCCTGGACAAGGGTTTTTAATACACATTCTGCTTGGAATTCGGGTAAGCGAATCTCTGGGCGTGACAAGTTGGTATCAGAGCCGACCTTGACCGTAGGACAAGCCAACTGGAAACCCTAAGGGCCCTCTGAACTCTTTCATATGCATTCGCCTTTTCATTTGGAGTTGTTTCAGGAAAATTCGGAATTTCTGTTCCTAGGGTTTATGAGAAAAAAAATTTTTTTGGGTCACTCGTTTGATGGGGATTATTTTGATTAAAGTTAGTCTAGTGTTTTGGAAAATTTGGGATGATTAGTTTCGTAGTTCGGATATTTTGAGTCTTAGTGTTATTATTAAACTACTATGATATTTTCACATTATTTACTTTTACACTACTTTCTTATATAGTGATAGCTTTTATTTGCTTCATACATAAAATATTCCTGGTTGAAAATTTTTTTTTATCACTTGAGTCTTTTAGTTGTTTCTTGAGTTTGGACTTGAGCATGCATTGATTCCCACCCCTTGTCTTCTGTAGATGGCTGACTTTCCCCCTACGCATCATGGTGAGGACATGGATGGTTGTGTGGCCGAGCTCACCCGCATGACCTGGGTTGTCGGATATCCGGGAGCACCAGAGTATACCACCATCGAGCCCTTCAGTGGAGAGTTCCCGTGCCGTGTTCGTTTGGAGGTCCATGGCTTTGTTGGCACCAACCTTCCCAACATGGTGGTCGAGGCTTCGAGAGGCACAGTTGTGCACACTTGTCAGGAGGCCGCTTACAAGATGATGACCAGGATCGGTGATAGGCACTCCTACCAGTTCTGCGCCAGAGCGTACCGCTACCATCCTCGCCGCTCCGCTACCAATACCGTCAGCACCTTCCGCCCGACGACTGCGGAGAACGACACCACTTTTGGGCACATGCGCACGGTGATGACGGACTAGACAAGATGCATGTTGATCTCCACAAGGCGTCCAAGGCTCTCAATGACCAGAAGCTGATCAAGATCGCTCGCCTGGAGGATGAGATCGCCCGTCTGAAGGCCGAGAACGCCAGTCTACAGGGTCGTCCAGCACGCAGTGGACCCAGGACCCGCACGACGCCAAGGAAGACTACCACCGCCCTGGTGCGTACCCAGCCAACACCAACGAACCCGCCACCAGCTCCAGCTCCAGCACCCGTCACGCCACCTTCACCAGTGTTCACCCTCGCCTTCGTGCCAGCATCTGCATATCAGGGTCTCGCCAGTGGCAGTGGAGGTTGGTTGAGCGCCACACCCAGCGGCAGCAACGGCACTGGTTCTAGTTCCAAGCCTACCAGCGGTGACACAGAGATGGCCGACTCCAGGAGCCGATCAGAGGAGCCGGGAGATGAGCAGGAGCCTAGCTACGACTCCACCAACCGCAGGAGCCACTCCGAGCATTAGGCTCGCACCCTTAGCTTATTGTCGTGTTTAGTTTGTTTCCTTGTTAGTTTCTGTGTGCTAGGTTGGATGTTTTGTGGGTTAGTTGATGGTCGATACCATATGCCTATGGTATGGCTATCTTATTAAGGTTTGTGCTTGCTGTTTTAAGTGTTTTAATTAAGATCAGAACAATTACAGTTTAATTCTAATATGATGAAGTTTAGTTTCTGTGCATCTGTTTTCTTTCTTTTCCATCTCTTTCTGCGGGTTCCTTCCCTCCAGATGGTCAACACCAGGACAAGTGGCAACACCAGCGGCAACAAGGACCCCTCGATATGGGCACAGACTAATGGAGCAAACAATAACGGCCCTCCACCACCACCTGATAACCCCACTATTGCTCAGGTATTGGCCAGTCAGATGCATATGATGGTCGCGATGATGCAACAAATGCAGCAAAAAATCAGCAGATGCTACAACAGACGCAACAAATGGAACAGCAGGCGCAGCAACAGCAACAAGGCCAGCAGAACCAGCAGTTTGGCCCTCTGCCTCAGTCTAAGCTACCGGAGTTCCTCCGCATCCGCCCACCAACCCCATGGAGGCAAATGATTGGCTCCATGCAATTGAGAAGAAGCTCAACTTGTTGCAGTGCAACGACCAAGAGAAGGTCGCCTTTGCCACTCACCAGCTGCAGGGTCTTGCTTCGGCTTGGTGGGAAAATTACTTGGTTACCCGTCCACCTGGGGCGGATGTCACTTGGGCAGAGTTCTACCACAGCTTTAGGAAAGCCCAAATCCCTGACGGTATTGTGGCACAGAAGAAGCGGGAATTCCGAGCGCTTCACCAGGGCAACCGGACAGTGACAGAGTACCTCCATGAGTTCAACCGCCTCGCACGCTACGCCCCAGAAGATGTGCGCACTGATGCAGAGAGGCAGGAAAAATTCCTCTCCGGCCTGGATGATGAGCTAACCAACCAGTTGATATCTGGGGACTAGGCCGACTTCGAGAAACTGGTCGACAACGCAATTCGGCAAGAGGATCAGCGGAACAAAATGGATCGCAGGAGGAAAGCAGCGCAGTTCCGAGCACACCAAGGGAACCAGTAGAGGCCCCGTCTCGTCACCGGACAGCAGGGTGGACCTTCCACCATGATTGTTCGTCAGCACCGCCCCAACAACCCTGGCAACTTCAGCAGCCACAGCACGGGCAACCGTAACTACAACAGTGGGCAGTCCAGCCGTAATCCCGCACCCCGTCCATCGATGGCACCATCTCAACCGGCTCAACCTTCTCAACCAGCTTCAGCCAGGAAGGAGTTTGGCGGAAAGCCGCTAGTCTGCTTCAACTTCAACTAGCCTGGACACTTCGCCGACAAGTGTCCGAAGCCGAAGCGTGCCGGGCCCAAGTTTGAGCAGGCCCGCATCAACCATGAGTCCGCAGAGGAGGCGCAAGCTGCACCGGAAGTGGTACTGGGTACGTTTCCTGTCAATTCGGTTCCTGCCACCATACTTTTTGATTATGGTGCTACGCATTCGTTTTTATCCAAGCATTTTGCCGGGGCACATGGGTTGTTAGTAAAGGAACTTAGAACACCCATGTGGGTCCACACCCCTGGGAATGAGATGTCCACAGCTCACTACTGCCCCTCTGTGACAATAGAAATCCAAAATTCAAAGTTTCTAGCCAATCTCATCCTTCTTGAATCCAAAGACCTAGATGTCATTCTTGGAATGGATTGGTTAACCAGGCACAAGGGAGTTATTGATTGCGCAAGCCGCACCATTACCTTAGTTAATGAGAAGGGCGAAGTGGTGACATTCCAGTCACCGACACCCCAGAAGTAGAGAGTGTGCCTGAATCAGGTCAAAGGGGTAGAACAGACCACAGTAGTAGAGAAAAACCCTAAGAAGTTGGAGGACATTCCTATAGTCTGTGAATACCCTGAGGTCTTCCCAGCCGACCTAACCACTATGCCACCCAAGAGAGAAATTGAATTTCGGATTGACCTAGTACCGGGAACTGCCCCGATACATAGGAGGCCCTACAGGATGGGTGCCAATGAGTTAGCTAAAGTCAAGAAACAAGTCGACGAGCAGTTGCAGAAAGGATACATCCGACCGAGCACGTCACCTTGGGGTGCTCCGGTGATCTTCGTGGAGAAGAAAGATAAGACAAAGAGGATGTGCGTCGATTATCGCGCCCTCAATGATGTGACCATCAAGAGTAAATACCCGCTACCTCGGATTGATGACTTGTTTGATCAGTTGAAGGGAGCAACGGTCTTCTCCAAGATAGACCTGCGATCAGGCTATCACCAGTTGAGGATGAAAGAGGAGGATATCCCGAAGACCGCATTCGTAACTCGGTATGGGTTGTTTGAATGTACGGTCATGTCCTTCGGACTCACCAATGCACTGGCCTTTTTCATGAACCTGATGAACAAGGTGTTCATGGAGTTTTTGGACACGTTTATTGTGGTATTCATTGATGACATACTCGTCTACTCCAAGTCCGATTAGGAGCACGAGCAATATCTCCGTCTAGTACTTGAGAAGTTGAAGGAGCACCAGCTGTATGCCAAGTTCAGTGAGTGTGACTTTTGGCTCAAAGAGGTTCAGTTCTTAGGCCATATCATCACTGCTCAAGGAGTGGCCGTAGACCCGTCAAATGTGGAGTCAGTTACCAAGTGGACCCCACCGAAGACTGTTTCACAAATCAGGAGTTTTCTAGGACTCGCGGGTTATTACCGCCGGTTCATTGAGAATTTCTCCAAGATTGCCAAGCCAATGACACAGTTGCTAAAGAAGGATGAAAAGTTCAAGTGGTCAGCAGAATGCAGCAGGAGTTTTGAGGAACTTAAGAGGAAATTGGCGTCCGCGCCAGTTTTAATTTTGCCTGACCAGACAAAGGATTTCCAAGTGTATTGTGATGCATCCCGTCAAGGGTTAGGATGCGTCTTAATGCAAGAAGGCAGAGTTGTCACAGATGCTTCACGTCAACTACGCCCACACGAGAACAATTACCCCACTCATGACTTGGAACTAGCAGCAGTGGTTCACGCCTTGAAGATCTGGCGGCACTACCTTATTGGTAACCGTTGTGAAGTCTACACTGACCACAAGAGCTTGAAGTATATTTTCACTCAGCCGGACCTGAATCTCCGACAACGTCGATGGTTAGAGTTGATCAAGGACTATAACATTGGGATACATTACCACCCGGGTAAAACCAATGTGGTGGCCGATGCTCTGAGCCGGAAAAGCTACTGCAATGTTACCTGTGCAGAGGGAATATGTGACAGCTTGCAACAGGAGTTTGAACACTTAAACTTGAGTGTTGTGCAACATGGATTCGTAGCTACCCTTGAGGCACAGCCCATGCTCGTGGAGCAAGTTCGAGCAGCCCAGGTCAATGAACCAGAAATAGCCCAACTCAAGAAGAATATGAGAGTCGGCAAAACACGAGGCTTCACCGAGGACGAGCATGGAACGATCAGGATGGGAGAAAGAATATGCGTTCCAGAGGATAAGGACCTAAAAGACTTGATACTCACCGAAGCTCATCAGACCCAATACTCGATCCATCCCGACAGTACCAAGATGTACAAAGACCTCAAAGAGAAATTCTGGTGGGTTAGTATGAGAAGGGAAATCACTGAATTTGTCGCGCTCTGTGACGTGTGCCAACGAGTGAAGGCAGAGCATCAGAGACCCGCAGGGTTATTGCAGCCGTTGCAGATTCCGGAATGGAAGTGGGAATAAATCGGGATTGATTTTATCACAGGTTTACCAAGGACATCAACAGGACATGACTCCATTTGGGTAGTCGTGGACCAACTCACCAAAGTCGCTCACTTCATCCCGGTACACACCACCTACTCAGGAAAGAAGCTGGCAGAGATCTATCTAGCAAGGATAGTGAGTTTGCATGGGGTACCCAAGAAGATTGTATCCGACCGAGGGAGCCAGTATACTTCAAGATTTTGGCAGAAACTACAAGAGGAGTTGGGAACTCGCCTGAACTTCAGTACAGCTTATCACCCTCAAACCGATGGTCAGACTGAGCGAGTCAATCAGATTTTGGAAGACATGTTAAGAGCTTGTGCACTGGATTTTGGTGGAGCTTGGGACAAAAGCTTGTCGTACGCTAAATTCTCCTACAACAACAACTACCAGGCTAGTCTGCAGATGGCACCATTCGAAGCTTTGTATGGCTGAAAGTGGCCGTACCCCGCTCTTTTGGGACCTGACCGGGGAACGCCAGTTGTTTGGAACCGAAGTTTTGAATGACGCAGAAGAAAAAGTGAGAACAATTAGGGAAAGGCTGAGGATCGCACAGTCTCGGCAGAAAAGCTACGCTGACAACCGCCGTAGAGAGCTCATCTTTGACGTTGGAGACCATGTATACCTCCGGGTTACGCCACTTCAGGGCGTGCATCATTTCCAAACCAAGGGGAAACTAGCACCACGCTTTGTGGGACCATACAAAATCTTCGAACGTCGTGGTGAGGTTGCCTATCGACTTGAACTCCCCACCAACATGCTCGGCATTCATGATGTATTCCATGTATCCGCGGTTATGGGCGGTCAACTAGATTCACCGTGATTAGTCATAACCTTAATGATTTGACTTAATGGAACTGGTTTAGTTCAGGTGGGATGGTTTGGGCCTGTTGCAATGTGGTGTAGTGTTGGACAGTGATGATTTAATATTACTTAATCTACTCAATTGTTTTATCACTTTCAACTGTTGTTTTTAAATGCTTGTATTATGCAAATCAGCCTTTTAGCCTTCCATTGGAATTACTTGCATCATTTTCTTCTATTCCGGTATGACTTGTTGAGTACAGTGGGTAGTACTCAGTCTTGCTTCATTTTTTCCCCACACCAGAGTTGGAGTATGTGTCCGAGGATGGTTTCTCGGAGGAGTAGGCTTGCTGCTACCGTTAAGGATGCCCGTGGATTGGAGTCGCCACGTTACGAGCGTCAAGTTCTCTAGTTTAGCTTGTTTATCTTTTCCACTGCATTTATGTAAGATATTCTTATGGCGTTTGTAAGACGTGGATTTGCATATCAACTTTGTCATTTGTGTACCCTGGCTGGTCCAGGATAGGGGTTTTTAATGCACATTCTGCTTGGAATTCGGGTTAGCGAATCTCTGGGCGTGACAACACGCTATCCCCTCGGGGGATAGCTCAATGGGGGTCGGGCTCCCCCGACCCCCTCGGGCTGTTGCCACGTCTAATGAAGTAGGTGAGCGCCCTTAGCGCTCACTTATCATCATTAATGATGGCGCGGGCGCAGTGCACCTGCGCCACGAGCGCGCCGTATTTAATACGGAATGACGCGCACGCATATATCTGACACCGGCCACAGTCGGCTGACCGACGTGAGACCGGTCCGAATGACCGATGGGATATCATACAGTACCGCACATGCCGACGCACGCCCGGTAGGTATGTTACACTTCTCGATGAGCCACATCAAGATTATGAGAGCCGAACCGGCTCTCATGCCTTACCGGGGTTCGTCCATCAGGTCTAATGATCAGTTTGGCCTAGGTGGGGTTGGACGAAAGCCTAACACACCGATCCGGATTCTCCAAATCCCGCAATCTTAGCACCATACGCCCGAAGCACGACACACTGATCCGGATTTTTCCAAACCCCGCAATCTTAGCACCGCAACTCCGACGCACCCACTCGGGAAAAGGCCCAATCACCCTAAAAGACTAGTCTGATAGGGGAAGGGTGGCTCTCCCTTTTAAGGTGGCTTCCTCCTCCCAAGCTAAGCAAGGTGGGATTATTCAGAGGCTCACACGGTCTCCGCCCGACTACAACTGGGCCACTCGGCCCATCTTGTTGCATCTTTGCTAGCGGGTAATAATGGAGGATGTCCTCATCATTCTCCCCTTCTTAACAAGGGCCCAGCTCTCATACCAAATGATAGCAAAATCTTTAAACTCACTACTGGCTTGTTGAACTCTATGCTACTCAGGCACAAGGTGGGCACTAATTTTTGGCTCTACTGTCATGTCCCAATCAAGGTATTCCTCAGCATCATAATGACCCGAAAAGGTAGGTATTTTAAACTTAACCTTAGCATAAGGATCATCGGGCACACGATTATTATTATTATTATTACCTTGTTAGTGGTGGTGTTGAGCGCCACCCATACCTGTCATGTTGAAATGAAGATGACGTCGTAACCGTGCTTGTCGTGTTGCTTGTTCATCTACATTAGCATTGGAATCGTATCCCGTGTCTTCTGGACGTCCATCGGCGTTGCTGTCGTTCACTTCCTCATTGGATGGTTGTCGAGTCTCCAACGCAGCAACCCGATCAGTTAGCGTAGACACCCGCTTGTCCAACCTCTCCATGTGTCTGCCGAGGTCGAGTTTAATGATAGCTTCGTGGACAGCTGTTGTGACTGCCTCCATTATCTCTTTATGAGCATTTCCTACAACAGTTCGTAGTTGCTCTTGACTGACACAGTCAGCAAAATCCTTGGGAGTCATCTCCTCATCGTCTCTTGCCATTGAAACACCAAAACAGCAACCAACGGTGAAGGTCATTCCTAATAATCTACTACACAGGTGTAGTGGTGCCTCTCAACAACTCAGCAATATGGACCACCTTACCAATCCCTTATAAGGTTCTTACCAGCAAAGCAAAGGATACCTGGAAGGCGTAGTCAGCGATTGCAAGGAACAAGAACATGTGCTGTCCAGAAGTAATATGTAGAGCTAGGAAGGCCAAATATATGTGAGTGGTACACAATCCAATGGCAGATAGTAATGCTGAATAAGAAATCCCAAGTCACTTGCCCTCAGTTGCTGGTCTACTTGTGTCCTAGACAGTACTGGTACCAATGATGGCGCAAAGGAATATGTCACTGGTAAACAGCTAGGAAAGACGGACATGCAAGTTTTAGCGAGTTTCAGCAAAAACAGCAAAACTGTAAGGCTGATAAGCTCAACGGAGCACGTCGTGAGCTCGAGACACTAGTGGAAATCAACTTTTCTTTTTTTTCTTTTATTTTTCTTTTATTTTTTTCTTTTATTTTTCTTTTATTTTTTTCTTTTCCAGGAGCACGAAAATAGGGACACCACAAAGTTACAGCTCAATCGGAGTTGATACGTGGCCTACGGAATTTTCTGAAACCACTATTAAGGGAGTGCGGAATCTTGAGAGCTCGAACAGACAATTTTCCAAGCCAAATTTCGGAATTCTGATTTCGCCAAACCCGCCAATTTTTTTCTCTTATCCCTAAAGTTAAATTTTGCCTGATTCTGAGTCCGTATGCAAAAGTTATGGCTGTTTAAAGTTGTGGCTTCCGACTAGGTTTTCCAGAGGGGATATAACCTAATCGGTTTTGGCAGTGGAGATGGATATCATGGCAGCGGAGTTTGGGAAGGTGTTCTGGTGTTGCGTGGTGATCTTGGTAAGTGTTTATGATGGCGGAAACGGTTTCTCAAAGGATGAACCCTAACAAACAGGGTGAAGATGGTGGTGGCTAGGGTTACAAAGGAAAACACACGACTAGCCTAAAACACGAACTAAACCAGCAAAAAGAACTTAAACTAGGACTCAAACTCAACACTACGGACTCTAAAAAGGATCATGCAAAGGCTAAACACGGTCTAGGTTAAGGAGAGACTATCGACTATAATTTTTCTTTTGGCTTTTCTGTAGACTCTAGGATAACGGCGAAATCAAAAACTAAACTAGGGTAAAGAAACCGAGCGAACCTGACGGTGAACCTAGAGATCTGATACCAAAAGATAAGTCTGGCCCAGGTGGGGTTGGACGAAAGCCCGACACACCGATCCGGATTCCCCGAATCCTGCAATCTTAGCACTATACGCCCGAAGCACGATACACTGATCCGGATTTTTCCAAACCCCGCAATCTTAGCACCGCAACTCCAACGCACCCACTCGCGGAAAGGCCCAATCACCCTAAAAGACTAGTCTGATAGGGGAAGGGTGGCTCTCCCTTTTAAGGTAGCTTCCTCCTCCCAAGCTAAGCAAGGTGGGATTATTCATGAGGCTCACACGGTCGCCGCCCGACTACAACTGGGCCACTCGGCCCATCTTGTTGCGTCTTTGCCAGCGGGTAATAATGGAGGATGTCCTCATCATCTAATCACCCGGCGCATTGCATGGCCTACGATTGGACAAGCAAGCTTCGAGCCTTTTAATGGAGAATGATGTGCTGCGTCATTCCGCATGATGGGCGGCCTGCCATGAGTCATGCCGGTGCTACAGGAACGGAAGACTTCGGTCACAAGCCACATTATGGCTCTTAATTGTAAAGTAGCTTATACCTTTTCTCTAGATTATAGCCTGTCTGGCCCATGTGGTGTCCCCTTGAGATATAAAAGGAGGCCCAGGCCTAGAGGAAAGGGATTCGGCCTCTTTGAGTTCCTCCCCTTTGCATGTTTCTAGCTGAGTCCAACTCTTGAGAGCAAAGATCTCACACGGATAGTCCACCCGACAGGAGTAGGGTATTACGCCTCATCGGCGGCCCGAACCTGTATACTTGCTTGTGTGTCACTGCCCTCTCTCTCGCGATATTTAATTCTTACCGGTGCCACCGGGACCGAACCTGGAAAGTCCTCTCTCCTGCGCCCTGGGCCGAACTCAAAAAGGGGGTCTGCACAGTCCCCCGCTGCGGAGTTTACCATCCAACAACCTTGCAAACTTTCTTCAGACATCACAGGTGCTTCATCCACTTTCTTCTCAAGTACACCATTCTCCTCGTTTTGTTCAATATGCTGAACTCCCTGCAAAACGTTAGTAACAGGAGAGACAAAAGATTGCTCCTCCAATGTTTGCACATCATCATTGCATAAGGATATAGGAGATTCGGAAATAGCAGATAAATCACATTGTTCATGCTTCCTCGCATTTGATATGATCTGACTCTCAATGCTATGAGCAAGCATGAATAGGTGTCCAATATGATTATATGTCACATTAGCAAGCATAACCTAAACTTCAGAAGTAAGCCCTTTAAAAAATCTGCGAATTGTGTTTTCATTGCACTCTTTTAGATCACTGTAGATGATACAAACTTTAAATTCATGGATGTACTCCCTAACAGTTCTATCACCTTGTTTCAGATGTTCTAATTTCTCACGAAGAGTACATTTGTAATAAGAACTCACAAAACACTTTCTCATCATGTTTTTGCATTCATCCCAAGTTTCAGGTTTGTTACTCACATAACTCCACCAAAATAATGCAGAAGAGATAAACTTATTACTAGCAGCCTTAATCATTTCAGCATCAGAAAAATCATATTTGTCAAATTCATTATCTACTGCTAGCTCCCAATCAATATAAGCATCAGAATCATACTTACCATCGTAGAATGGTAACTTAGATCCAACTCGGGCAAAATTATAGTCATGTACCTCATATGCATCACGTGGAGAAGTTGTCATATCTCGTCGAAAGTGTAGAAGTCAATGTTCTCGTATTCCGTTGCGCAGTCCTACCATGGTTAGTAGCAAACAAGAAACATACACAAGAATATGCAAACTCCTGTCAACTACTAGGTAGTGGTGGCTCAAATATCACACACACTCAAGCTTTTACCTACGCTCTTACAAGTTCTTACCAAAGCAAGCGGAATGGTGATATACACCGACTCAACCAAGCACCCCAATGGAGGTTGGATGTACCGATGCCTTGGCAAACACTTGTTATATGGCTGCAATCAAATTTATAGAGCTCTGGGTAGGCTTAAATATGTAGCAAAAGAAAGCAATTGCTCAAATTAGAGAATGCAAAGTTGAATAGTCATTCAAAGTCAGTACCGTGCTGGTCCTAGGCTAGAACGTACTAGAGACGCGAGCCTAGACACAAACGGTACCACAAGATAGCATGAAAATCAACTCAAGCATAACTCTGATATACCAAAGACAACCATTGATTTTTCTTTTCTTTTTTTTCTTTCTCTTTTTCCTTCTTTTTTTGGTGCGACTTTTCTTTTCTATTTTTATGCACCTTTTTGCCTTTTTCTCTCACTTTTTTTTCATTTTTTTAGCAAAAATGACTCAAGGACCTGGATGCAAGATTACAGGGACTCAAATATAAATATAAAAATTACAAGGACTTGATTGTAAAAGTGCAAACAGATATCATCGCATAGGTTCCATTTTTGCAAACAGATCTCCAATCCGATGATCGAAAAATTTTCACCAAGTTGTATGGTAAGTCACGGTATAGATTGAAACCGAGAGAGGGGAGAGAGGAGTCGGACTCGGGAGAATGAGAAGGGAGAAGCTGCACGCAAGGTTGGAAGGTGGTAACGGCCAATCTAAAAAAACTGATTCTAGCTGAAGCAATCTACTATTATTTTCTTTTCTTTGTTTTCTTTCTCCTTTTCAGCCCGAAATAGAAACCAATCCAATCTAATCTAATCTATTCTCTTTCTCTCGTGCATTCTCTTTCTCTTGTGCAACACAGAAACGCACGGGACAGTGCGCAACCACACAACCGAAACCCTAGATGCATCTCCATAACTCCAAAACCGATCGACAGAAACTTCTGAAAACTAGAAAAATCGAACCCTAACGGCGAGACGATTCCGTTTTCGAATGTCCCGATGATAACAAAGACACGGCTTCAGCGATGACAGTGCTACTAACCGTGATAAGAAATCAAAACTCTAAACGGACTAGACACTAAGACCAGCAACACGACTCAACGATGCAACACAAAACTCAACAAAGCAAAAACTAAAAAGAACAATGCAGTGACACAAAGATGGCTAGGTAAAGTATGCAATTTTTTTGTATGGCTATTTTCTGGTTATAGGTAGATAAAAACTCACCGAGCAATGAAAGCTCTGATACCACTTGGTAAACCCTAAGCTCCACTCGATGCGCTCAAGGTTATGATTGGCCCGATCTTTCGGTGAGTTGAGATAACTACGATTTGGGAGACACGTTGACGATCCGACTACAACTGTACGAGACGTTGTGTTGCGCCTTAGCGATCGATACACCTCTACGTGGGTTGTTGATCTTGCCGATGCAAATCAACCTTAATTAGGATTCAGGTTCTGCAAGCAAATCAAAGAAACAAGCAAGAACAAGATAAAATCAATCTTAATTGCAAATAGGAATTCAATACAAATGATAAGTTGGGGTTCCGAAGAACAAGCAGACGGATGGTCTAGCCGACACGCGCGCTGCAAGCAAGTAGCAATGGCTAAACTTTAATCTAACAAAACCCAAGAAACCCTAAAGGGGTACCTAGCTATTTATGGAGGTGGGAGGATGACCAATGGAACCCTAGGGTCATGCTCCACCTAATTGGGGCGCACCCGATATGGGCCCCACTTGGGCCGGGGTCCCAAACGAAGTTACAAGCCCATTGGCCCAATATAGGTGACGCAACACATTGTTTGTGCGATTTCCATTGACTGATATGGAATTTTTGGACAAGGATGGTTCCATTGGAAAGAGGACTCCGAGAGCTTTCCATCAAGTACTCATGGAGCCAAAACGGAGTTCGTATGCAAATTTGGCGGCCGTTTGAATTCAACAATGTCGCAGGTGGCCGAATTAGATTCCAGCACTTGGTCAACTTGATCTTGATGTGAGTAACGATTATATCCACAGTAGTCATGGTCACATCAGACATGGACTTTGATCTGAAGACTAGCCTGATCACTACGGTGCAGGGTAGCCCGTTCAGTGGCAACCCAAATGAGGATGCAAGTGCTCACCTGCAAAAGTTCCTTGAGACCTGTAGCACGTACACCATCAAAGGAGTTAGCCAAGATGCCATCCGACTCCGACTATTTCCGTTCTGTCTTCTTGGGAGAGCAAAACAATGATTTTATGCCAACCGTGCCACTGAACATATGCTCAACAGCGTTCCTCGCTAAATTCTTCCCGATGGGCAAAACCAATGCCCTTCATGGAAGAATAACCATTTAGATCGTGCAGCTGGAGGAGCCTTCTTCTCGAAGACCGTCAGAGGAGCAACTGATTTGATCGAGAAGGTGGTATCCAATATGGGATGCAGTGAAGAACGACTCCAAACCCATCAGAGGGGCATGCACACCGTCAAGGAGACATAATTGCTTGCCACCAAGCTAGAAATCCTCATGAAACGCTTGGACGATAAAGAAAAGGACATAAAGCAAGGTACCGTTAAGGCCTTAGACTCACACAGAACGTGTGAAGTCTACGGCAGTACCGATCACTCTAGCACAGACTGTCTAGAGACCTGTGAAGAAGTGATATTCATGAACAACAACAACAACAGGTACCGTCCACAAGGAGGTCAAGGGTGGATGCAACCTCGCCCTCTCTACCCAGGAGGTAATAACGGTAATTTCAATAATAACCAACCCTCCTTAAAAGACATTTTCTTTGCTCAAGCAAAAACAACCAATGCTTTATCAAAGAAATTAGCTGCAAATGACAAGGCTCTAGAAAATATAAATGTCAAGTTAGATGGTTTCGCTTCTGCTTTTCAAAACCAGCTAAGCTTTAACAAAATGCTAGAAAAGCAACTAGCTCAGCTAGCTGCTCTTGCTCCCGCTAATGAATCTTGGAGAATTCCGAGGAAACCCGAGCCGTCTCTATAAAATGTTACGGCGGTAACCACAAGGGCAGGAAAATCCACTCACGACCCGCAATATCCTAACACTGCAGGAAGAAGCAAGGAGAGTATAAACTCTACACAATCTAACACAGCTAGAGAAGAAGAAACCGTACAGTAGGAGAAGGTAGTGCCGCAGGAATACTGCGATCCAGCATGCTGCTATTTCCCCAACGTAACCGGAAGCCATCTGTGGATAAACAATTCACTCGCTTCATTGATGTGAACCGAAAGATTCACATCAACATCCCTCTTTTGGATGCGATGCAAGCACCAATGTCAGCTCGCTACCTAAAGGACATCGTCAACAACAAGCGACCAATGCCCACCACGGAGGTAGTAAAATTGACAGAGGAGTGTAGCAATGCTATACTCCATCGAATTCCGGAGAAGAAAAATGATCCAGTGAGTCCCATAATCGCATGCTCGATTGGGACACAACACTTCGACCAAGCCTTATGCGACCTTGGGGCCAGGGTCAGCGTAATGGCTAAAGAGGTCTTCGACAAGCTGAACTTCAAGGTATTGTCACCAACACTGATGAGGCTTCACCTGGCAGATTCCTTAGTCCGCTATCCTGCATTTATCGCTGAGGACATTCCGGTGAAAATCCGGAATTTCTTCATCCCTATTGATTTCATGGTACTGGACATGGACGCCGACATGGAGACGCTACTCATCCTAGGGCTCCCATTCCTAAGTACCACAGAAGAAAACATTGATGTGGGAGCCGAAGAAATTAGGGTTCGCATCAACGGAAAGGAGTAGAAGTTCAAGTTTTAGCCAAGAATAGAGCAATGTTCCATGGGCAAGATCAAGTACGGGCCAAACCCGCAGAATATGAGAGAAGTCGAAGTGAAAACCCCAAAGATAGATAGCTTTGTCACCTTCATGATGAACTTCTTGGAACGGGAAGTGAAGGCAAGGTCCCGTCTGGATCCTAAGCTGGAATCATTGTAGCAGGGAATGCAGGCCAAAAAGTCTGTAACCCCAGCTCCCAAGAAGCCGCCAACCACACCGAAGGTGAAGAAGGTGTGGAATGTAAAGAAAACGTCACCCGTTCCCACACCTCCGGGACAGGGTGCCCCATCATCTTGATAAAACACGACGGAGGTACAGACTTGCTCATCAAACTAAAATGACATCGCACTCGCTAACAGGTAAATTGGTATGTATCCCATATTTGGTTTCTATGAATTTAATTCTTGCATTAGAGCATGTTTACCTTTTCAAAAATTTTACATGAAAAGTTTTGAGTTTAAACTGGGAACAATTTTTGAGACAAGAATTTTATGAAATGAATTTTTTGAGAAAAAATAAAATAAATTTTTTGGCCAATTTCCACGTCACCCCTTTCAAACTAGCTATTGGAATCCAACGGCTATATTTGGGCCAGTTGGCCCCAGCTTGGGTTCGGCCGAACCAACGAAGCAACGGCTGACTGCACCACTTTGTGGAGCAATGGCTAGTGGACCCCATATGATAGTTATGGCCGTTGGGAGCTCTCCATCAAAAGGAGATGGTAGGGAGAGAGGTGTTCATAACATCTCAACACATTTTCAACTCCTTCTCACAAGCTCCCGTGCTCTCAATCTTCATTTCGAGCTTTGAAGTTTTGCTCTGATGTTTATTTCCTGCATTTGGCTCTCAAGCATTTGCAAATCGCTTTGGTTTGGTGCAAGATTAACCGGCGGGTAGAGTCAATTTTGTTTCACTAGCTTAACCCCCGCTCGAGTTGTTTTGTGCTCTTGCTTGTTTGTTGCGGTGATGAAGAAAAGGGTTTCGGGCTTATTCAAGAAGGGATCAAGCTCAAAATCAAGCTATCACCAAGATGAGTCGAGCGAACACTCCTCCACTAATGTATCCATGGAGGAAGGATACGGTTCACCAAAGCTTAACACATTCAGAAGGATCGGAAGTTTGCTCATACCCGAGAATATACCCCAAAAAGAGAACTACCAATTGTTGATGGTCATTATAGACCAATTTCGATCATCAATATTCCCAACAATAAAAGAGAACTAGCAATGCTTGCATGCATATTTTAGTTAGAAATAATATTGTTCGACCTGTACTTGGAAAAGTATTTGCTTGCAGGAGGTGGCTATATAATAAAGGAGAAGTGATGGAGAAATATATCGGAAGCAGACATGTGATAAGAGTATGGATGGATGGGCCCATAAACCCAATTAAACATTTGCAAATGGACTCAATCCCCATGCCACAAGTCTATGAATATACTAGAGGAGGCCCACGAAGAATTCGAGGCCCAATAGACCAGGTCAGGGTTCGGCCGAACCCTTGGTTCGACCGAACCGATTTTGGCTCCAATGAGGATCTCCTTCCACGTGTACATCCTAGATTGGTTCCTAACTATGGTGGAAGGGTGTTTCAGACAATTCCAATCACCAAAACCATCATTCTCAAGGTATAAAAGCACTTCACCTTCTCCCATTCAATACACACCAAGAAGTAGCATTTCCAAGGAGCTCTCTCCAAATTATATATTTTGTTCTAGTAATACTGGAGTAGAATAACTCTTGAGGAATAGCTCTTGAGTTCTTCAAGTCTTCAAAGATTTGGGTATGCCTCTAGTAGCTTGTATCTCTCTTGTAAGACTTGTTCCATTAATGAAATATTCTTCTTTATATAGTTTTGATCCTTTACTTTATTTGCGTAATTATTTGAGTACTTGCTTTAGTTTATACTTGCTAGATATAACTTGTATGGTATTGGCTATGTCAAGTGCACTGGTGCAGAGTAATATTCATTAGTATTATCGTGGTGCTTAGATTAGTGAATATCATTAAGAGGTGTTATATGCCACGGAACAGTAGACGTAGGCCGTTGATGGTGCAGCTTAGTACGGGTATTCCTCCATGTGCATATATAGGACTAAGACATGTTCCTGGCAAGGGTGCTCCTCCGCAACTGACGCCGATTTGATAGCCATAACGGGTTGCCGTAAGGAACTCGGCAACTAGGGGCGGTTTCTAAATATACCAGGAGGGGATAGTTAGGGGGTATTGGCCATAGCTGTACTATAGTAAGTGTATATTAAAGGACTATATATAATAGAAGTACAGAAAATGAGTGTTTCTCTATTCTTCCCCATTAGGCTAGATTTATTCTTGTATGATAGTGTGCTTGGAAAGTAACACACTATGTGTCACCCTACCCATATTCAGTTTGATTAACCCCTGCATTAGACTTTGATTTACACATGTGGTGAGCATTGGTGAGCATTAATAACATAGTACTCTCTTACCATATCTTCCCACAGGATTAAATAAATAAGATACCTTGGAAATACTTCGGGGTGAAATGGTACAGCGGTATATCCATGCGCTTGCGGATGACATCTGTGATTGTAAGAAAATACCGCCTAATATTTCTAGCGTCATTGCTTGGGATCTAATTCCTAGTAATGTCGTTATGAAATGTCAATAGGGAGATGTCTCTTCCCGTATCAAGGTGATTTATATCATTTCCCTTTTTCGAACTACATATTTCCCTTCATGATGCATTCATAAATTTTGAAAGAAAAAGAAACATTTGCAAAATAGAAAAAGAAGAAAAATATAGGTTAGAAGTTTATATGCTAGGTAAAACTACATAGTTTTCTATGTCGAAATGATGAATAGTTGCTCTGTTTTATATCTCTCTTCATAAGTTCAGTACTCTCTCAAGTTTTAAGTTGGAAGGGCAAATATTATACGCGAACCTGAGAGAGAGATGTGAGTTGCACATTGCATATCTATGTATAAGTTGTTGTGAGATATGATACGGTGAAATAGGGTTGCTATGATCTTAGTGTAAATTTGATTGGAATTCCGGAGTTTTATTTTTTCAAAATGATAAACTTTAAAAGTTCCTCATTTGATATAAATTCCTACTAGAGCCAAACAATCTTTTACATTGGAAAACCTTACATTATTGTTGTTTGCAATTCCATTGAACTTTGTCAAAAATCTTGTGACCTATGTAAGATGCTTCTCATACTTTATTGATCAAGATCACATCAACCACATATACACACATATGCTAAACTTCTACAATGGGAGTTAGCGTCGACTTCATCCATTTCATTCACTTAATCCACAAAATAAATGCTCCACATTATTTATGCCTCTTTTTCCAAAAAGAATATCATTCAAAATAAATAGAGGTATGGCTACGCAAAAAAAAAAGAAAATCTTGCTCATCCGTTGTGGGCCTCTCCTTCGTTAACGTTCAGATCGTGTGGAGTACTGGATCCCGAAGATTCTCGATCCTCCATGCTATGTAGGACTGAGGGTTCGTGAAGATTGATGTCAATGACTCCTAAGAAGAGATCTGGAGACTCCTCCGTGCTCTCTTCCTTTGCAACATGTTGAGATTGATTTCACTGTTATTGGATCTGGGGGCGCGGAGATCGGGTCATAGAGTTGGTAGCGTCAAGGAAGTGATGTGGACAAGGGTTCCCGATCTTCCGAAAGGTTTTGATAATCAACGATTTGGTGGAGTCGCGACACAAATCGATCCGGCTTCTTGAACGAGCTCGTTCCCGATCCCCACAATCGCAGCACCACGTCTCCTCTAGTTATCAACCGTGCTGAAACCCGGTTGACCTCGCTAAGAAGGCTAATCCCTGCTTGCGAATCGAAGAACACAAACAAGAACAAAGAAGATTGAAACCAAAATTGCAGATGAATGATTAAGCTCACAAGTTGGGGTCTTACAAACCGATCTAGCGGCGAAACTGTTCTTGACGGATTAATCTAAGCAAAACCCAAAAACTAAAAATGGCAACGGCTACTGATATATGGAGTTTAGGGTCGTGCAACCCTAATGGCTCCAACAGGATACACGGCCCAAAGGCCCAAATACGGCGTCGCAGCGCCGAAATAGATTTTGAATGTCAAATTGTTTTGTCAATTCCCGCTGACTCGTAACAAATTTGGACATAGGACTAGAACCATTGGAAAGGTTATCTTCTTATCTTTCCATCCATATAAAGAACACCCCAATCTGAGCACGTATGCAACCTGGGCACCCGTTTTAGTGCATACTGGTCCTGGACTCCAAAACGGACTCGAAGTCGACTTGGTTTGGGCCTCCACCTTGACTTGAACGTCCTCGCTGATCCTCCAGGACTCTAAGTCCTTCTCTAAGTGTTTGCTTGCCATCTCCATTGTTCCTAATCATAATATAATCCTTAGGTAGCAATCTATTCTCAAAATCATATAAAGAACTTAGGAACGAGCTCACCTCTAAATTCAATTGTCGTGCGCGAGCTGTTGTGATTGGACCTTGAATGACCAATGGAGGATTGCTGTGTATATCCGAAGGAATGATGTCCGCATCATCCTCCCCTCTTGAATTGAAGTCGTCGTCGACTCAAGCTCATCTTCTTCTCCCAAGTATGGCTTCAAATGTGAAATGTTAAACGTGGGACTAACCCCAAACTCGGGAGGCAACTCAAATTTATATGTATTATTATTAATCTTCTCAACAATAAGACCTTGGACTTGCTGCTGAATTTCCTTAAGTCTCCACGGGATTGGTTCGATAAGCAGCACGGTTTGGCAATATTGCTCCCGAGATCAAATCAATTTGGTGCTCTATCCCTCTCATAGGTGGCAATCCCGGGGGTATCTCAGCTGGAAAAACGTCCTCATACTCCTGCAAAAGGTATAAATTTTGTTGGAGGAGGTATCGAGCTAGCAATATCATCAAGAGAAAACAAAGCTTGTTTGCAAATCAAAGAATAGCAAATAACATTAGCAGAAATTTCAGCAATGTCACATTTTGTTGCAAGCATAACACCACCATTCAATTTAATTCGCTCGGCCTTAGAACTAGGTGATGGCTTATCCTTTTTAGGTGGAAAAACATATTTAGCAACTTGCTGATTTTCAGATTCATCAAGTTTCAAACTATCAGCTTGTTCTTTATCCGCTTCTACAATTTCAGAAGGGGTTAATGGAACCAAAGTAATTTTCTTTCCTTTATGCACAAAACTATATCTATTACTTCTACCATGGTGTGTAGCATCATTATCATGTTCCCAAGGATGACCCAACAAAAGTGAACAAGCTTGCATGAACCACATCACAATCAACAAAACCAACATATGAACTAATGGAAAACGAAACTCTGCAAGATCGTGTTACCTTTGCTTTTCCAGAATCATTTAACCACTGAATATGGTATGGATGTGGGTGTGGGCGTGTGGTCAAACCAAGCTTCTTGACCAAGTCAGAACTCACCAAATTATTTTAGCTACCTCCATCAATGATCACACGTGCATGACGGTTGTTGATGACGAAGAAAATCTGGAAAAAATTATGGCGTTGCAACCTTTCAGATTGCTGTATCTGCGTGCTAATCACCCGCTGTACAATAATGTTCATGTAGGCCGCTGTGTCCTCACGCCCAAAGAATTCGCCATCCTTAGCATCAACTCCTTCCTTCTGTTCTTCTTCATCATCTTCCACATCGGAGGTGCTAATATAGCCATCTTCTGTGGCAATGTATGCCCGTTGACTAGGACAATCTTTCTGCACATGGCCAAATCCTTGGCAGCAATGGCACTGAATGTTTGGAGTGCGTCCCGTCGGAGTGACGGATGAAGCACTCTTAGCGGGTACCTGCGAAGGACTTTTACCTAAATCTGCTAGTCGTTGTGGAGGTGGTTTTGGCACTGCAGAAACTCTGGATGCAGCTGGTCGCTTGTTCTTGCCCTGCAGATCACGTCCCTGCAATTCCTTCTCTGCAAGCATAGCAAACTGAAACAACTGATTGACAGTGTTAAATTCCTTATAGTCAACTATATTATGGATTTCAACCCTCAAACTCGAATAAAAATGACAAATGGTATCCTCGGTCCCCTCCACAATGCTACAGCG
This sequence comes from Oryza punctata, assembly GCA_000573905.2. NCBI lineage: Eukaryota > Viridiplantae > Streptophyta > Magnoliopsida > Poales > Poaceae > Oryza > Oryza punctata. The sequence continues at coordinate 17,993,350 of CM002493.2, read as the reverse complement.
CATTAATCCCTTTTGTAGCTCACCATAGTAATCCTGTACAGATTTATCCCCTTGTTCTAAATGCATCAGTTTCTTGCGTAACTCTATTTGATAGGATGGAGGAACAAATCAATCGTGCATAGCTATTTTATGTTCTTCCCAAGTAGTAGGTAAAACACCCTCGGCAGCTAACCCAGTCCACCAAATGATAGCAAAATCTTTAAACTCACTACTGGCTTGTCGAACTCTATTGTTGCTCTGGCGCAAGATGGGCACTAAATTTTTTCTCTACTGTCATCTTCCAATCAAGGTATTTCTCAGGATCATGATAACCCAAAAAGGTAGGTATTTTAAACTTAACATTAGCATAAGGATCATCGGGCACACGATTATTATTATTATTATTACCTTGTTGGTGGTGGTGTTGAGCGCCACCCATACCTGTCATGTTGAAGTGAAGACGACGTCGTAACCGTGCTTGTCATGTAACTTGTTCATCTACATTACCATTAGAATCGTACACCGTGTCTTCTGGATGTCCACCGGTGTTGCTGCTGTTCACTTCCTCACTGAATGGTTTCTGAGTCTCCAACGCAGCAACCCAATCAGTTAGCGTAGACACCCGTTTGTCCAACCTCTCCATATGTTTGCCGAGGTCGACTTTAATGATGGCTTCTTGTGACTGCATCTCCTACAACAGTTCGTAGTTGCTCTTGACTGACACAGTCAGCAAAATCCTTGGGAGTCGTCTCCTCATCGTGTCCTGCCATTGAAACACCAAAACAATAACCAACGGTGAAGGTTATCCCTAATAATGTACTACGCAGGTGTAGTGGTGCCTCTCAACAACTCAGCAATATGGAGCACCTTACCAAGCCCTTATAAGGTTCTTACCAGGAAAGCAAAGGATACCTGGAAGGCGTAGTCAGCGATTGCAAGGATCAAGAACCTGTGCTGTCCAGAAGTAATATGTAGAGCTAGGAAGGCCAAATATATGTGAGTTGTACACAATCCAATGACAGATAGTAATGCTGAATAAAAAAATCCCAAGTCACTTGCCCTCAGTTGCTAGTCTACTCGTGTCCTAGATAGTAGTGGTACCAATGATGGCGCAAAGGAATATGACACTGGTAAACAGCTAGGAAAGACGGACAGGCAAGCTTCGGCGAGTTTTCAGCCAATACAACAAAACCGCAAGGCTGATAAGCTCAACGGAGCACGTCGTGAGCTCGAGGCACTAGTGGAAATCAACTTTTCTTATTTTATTTTATTTTTCTTTTATTTCTTTCTTTTCTAGGAGCACGAAAATAGGCACACCACAAAGTTACAGCTCAATCGGAGTTGATATGTGGCCTATGGAATTTTCTGAAACCACTATTAAGAAAGTGCAGAGACTTGAGAGCTCAAACAGACAATTTTGCAACCCAAATTTCGGAATTCTGAGCTCGAACGGATGTAAAATTTTTCTCTTTTCCGAAAAGTTAACTTTTTCCTGGTTCTGAGTCCGTATGCAATAGTTATGGCTGTTTGAAGTTGGGGCTACTGACTAGGTTTTCCAGAAGGGATATAACCTAATCGGTTTTGGCGGTGGAGATGGATATGGTGGCAGCGGAGTTTGGGAAGGTGTTCTGGTGTTGCGTGGTGAGCTTGGTAAGTGTTTATGATGGCAGAAATGGTTTCTCAAAGGATGAACCCTAACAAACAGGGTGAAGATAGTGGTGGCTAGGGTTCCAAAGGAAAACACACGACTAGACTAAAACACGAACTACACCAGCAACAAGAACTTAAACTAGGACTCAAACTCAACACTACGGACTCTGAAAAGGATCATGCAAAGGCTAAACACAGTCGTGGTTAAGGAGAGACTATCAACAACAATTTTTTTTGGCTTTTATGTAAACTCTAGGATAACGGCGAAATCAAAAACTAAACTAGGATAAAGAAACTGAGCGAACCTGATGGTGAACCTAAAGCTTTGATACCACTTGATGTGCACAAGGGTTCCCGATCTTCCGAAAGGTTCGAATAATCAACGATTTGGTGGAGTCGTGACACAAATCGATCCGGCTTCTTGAACGAGCACATTCTCGAACCCCGCAATCACAGCACCACGTCTCCTCTGGTTATCAACCGTGCCAAAACCCGGTCGACCTCACCAAGAAGGCTAATCCCTGCTTGCGAATCTAAGAACACAAACAAGAAAAAAGAAGATTGCAACCAAAATTGCAGATGAATGATTAAGCTCACAAGTTGGGGTCTTACAAACCGATCTAGCGGCGAAACTGTTCTTGACAGATTAATCTAAGCAAAACCCAAAAACTAAAGATGGAGACGACTACTGATATATGGAGTTTAGGGTCGTGCAACACGACACACTTGTTCGGTCAATTCCCGATGACTCGTAACGAATTTGGACATGGGACTAGAACCATTGGAAATGTTATCTTCTTAGCTTTCCATCCATATAAAGAACACCCCAATCCGAGCATGTATGCAACCTAGGCTCCTGTTTGAGTGCAGACTGGTCCTGGACTCCAAAACAAACTCGAAGTCGACTTTGTTTGGGCCTCCATCTTGACTTGAACGTCCTCGCTGATCCTCCACGACTCTAAGTCCTTCTCAGTGTTTCATTGCCCTCTCCATTTTTCCTAATCATAATATAATCATTAGGTAGTAATCTATTCTCAAAATCATATAAAGAAGAACTTAGGAACGAGCTCACCTCTAAATTCAATTGTCGTGCGCGAGCTCTTGTGATTGGACCTTGAATGACAAATGGAGGATTGTTGTGTATGTCTGAAGGAATGATGTCCGCATCGGGAAGATCTTGCAATCTGAGAGATCATGCCCTTTTGACTTGTGGATTGGACACCGACCCTTGCTTGGCGATGTGCACTGAATATCTTGATCTTTGCGAGTTTCAAGTTTGATCTTCACATGGTGTACCACCTTGTAGTCCATTAGGGAGTGATTGGCTATCTTGTGGATAAGGCACCAGGTGCTGTACGGTCGAGCAATTTTCCTTAGCGGTGCCTAGTTCCCAGTGGGTAGCTGGGATATGGCCGCTTTAGGTATTTTCCAAAATACTAGAGTAGTCGGCACCCTCTTCTCTGATAGTACGGGCGGAGCAACTAAAGTAATGTCGTTTGTCGTTGTCTTAGCCATGCTCTTCTCGATCCCAACAGGCACAGGAACATACGAGGTTGGCTTTGAGCCGTAGAAAGGAAAGACGATGGATCCGTCTAGAGTCCATACCAACGGTGTACGAGTTGGATCTCCTGGGCTAATGTTGGTGTCGGCGTAATTGTCGGAATTGCTTGAAGTCATCTCAGTGAAACCTTTAGCACCAAGTCCCCCTACCTGGCGTGCCAATGTCAGTTGGTGATACCCACGGACCGTATTCTAGGGGTATTATGATACGTTGGTACAATGATCTAAACGATACGACATCAAGCATGCACAAAAAGACAAGGATTATACTGGTTCAGTCCCCTCGTAAGGTAATAGCCTTAATCCAGTTTATATGGGATTATAGAAGAAATCCACACAGTACCATAGAGAACAACTGAACTCCGAGAGTATAGACGAGATCTTAGTCGAGTAGGGCTCGATGAGATCTTAGTCGATTTGTCTTCAAGTCTTTTGGATTGTGTCTATGGAGGCCGGTGTCAGGCTTCAAGATTCGATGCCCTGAACCACCACGGGGTCTTCTTTTATACCGTGGATCACCTTAGTCTCCAAGTAGAACTCGGAGATAATAGATCTCGCATGGTAACACAATATCATAACCCTCTCCGAGTAGGACATTGCTATTTCCTACTTCATAGAGACTATTTCCTTAATGTGAATAGATTTCTTTCGTATACTTGAAGATATACGGAACCGGAATACCTCATGACTCCAAGGATAAAGGGTTTGCCTTATCCGTAACCCTAACACATATAATTCTATCAGAAGCTGGGTTGTTCTAGAAAAACAATTCCATAAATATTTCTTTAGTGGGATTCAAGAGATGAAATTATCAGATTTAACATCCATAAGGCAGAAGTTTGATGAATCGGTTCCTGATTATATCCAGAGTATCGTCAGGCCCAAAAAGTATCGGCTCATGAACAAAGATTCCAAGAAGCTAAGAGATTTGCTAAGAAGAGCAATAATATTAACAATATTTACAACTATATATCTGATTCAGAAGATGATGAGCCAGAGATAAGCTTGGTAGAATGGTCAAGGAATAAAAAGACTATTGTCTGCAAATGGGTGAAGAATATTGGAAAGGAAGAGAGATATGACTTTGAAATCAATAAAGCCGATAGGATATTTGACTTGTTGCTCGAAGAAAAACAAATCCAACTTCTAGCACGGCATGTTATTTGATGCGGACATCATTCCATCGGATATACACAACAAGCCTCCATTGGTCATTCAAGGTCCAATCACAGGAGCTCGCGCACGATAATTGAATTTAGAGGTGAGTTCGTTCCTAAGTTCTTCTTTATATGATTTTGAGAATAGATTGCTACCTAATGATTATATTATGATTAGGAACAATGGAGAGGACATGGAAATACTTAGAGAAGGACTTAGAGTCGTGGAAGGTCAGCGAGGACGTTCAAATCAAGGTGGAGGCTTAAACCAAGTCGACTTCAAGTCTGTTTCGGAGTCCAGAACCAGTCTGCATTAAAACGGGCGCGCAGGTTGCATACGTGCTTGGATTGGGGCGTTCTTTATATGGATGGAAAGCTAAGAAGATAATCTTTCCAATGGTTCTGGTCCCATGTCCAAATTCATTATGAGTCATCGGAAATTGACCGAACAAGTTGACCTTCAGAATCTGTTTCGGCGCTGCGACGCCGTATTTGGGCCTTTGGGCCGTGTATCGTGTTGGAGCCCATTAGGGTTCCGTCAAGGGGTGTTTGCACGACCCTAAACTCCATATATCAGTAGCCATCGCTATCTTTAGTTTTTGGGTTTTGCTTAGATTAATCTGTCAAGAACACTTTCGCCGCTAGATCGGTTTGTAAGACTCCAATTCGTGAGCTAAATCATTCATCTGCAATTTTGGTTGCAATCTTCTTTGTTCTTGTTTGTGTTCTTCGATTTGCAAGCAGGGATTAGCCTTCTTGGCGAGGTCAACCGAGTTTTGGCACGGTTGATAACCAGAGGAGACGTGGTGCTGGGATTGCGGGGTTCAGGAACGTGTTCGTTCAAGAAGCCGGATCGATTTTTGTTGCGCTTCCACCAAAATCGTTGATTATCAGAACCTTTCGGAAGATTGGGAACCCTAGTCTACATCAAGTGGTATCAGAGCTCTAGGTTCACCGTCAGGTTCGCTCAGTTTCTTTACCCTAGTTTAGTTTTTGATTTCGCCGTTATCCTAGAGTCTACAGAAAAGCCAAAAAAAAAATTATAGTCTATAGTCTCTCCTTAACCTAGACCGTGTTTAGCCTTTGCATGATCCTTTTCAAAGTCCGTAGTGTTGAGTTTGAGTCCTAGTTTAAGTTCTTGTTGCTGGTTTAGTTCGTGTTTTAGGCTAGTCGTGTGTTTTACTTTGTAACCCTAGCCACCACCATCTTCACCCTGTTTGTTAGGGTTCATCCTTTGAGAAACCGTTTCCACCATCATAAACATTTACCAAGATCACCACGCAACACCAGAACACCTTCCCAAACTCCGCTGCCACCATATCCATCTCCACCGCCAAAACCGATTAGGATATATCCCCTCTGGAAAACCTAGTCGGAAGCCATAACTTTAAACAGCCATAACTTTTGCATACGGACTAAGAATCAGGCAAAATTTAACTTTTCGGATAAGAGAAAAAAATTTGGCGAAATCAGAATTCCGAAATTTGGCTTGCAAAATTGTCTGTTCGAGCTCTCAAGATTCCGCACTCTCTTATTAGTGGTTTCAGAAAATTCCATAGGCCACGTATCAACTCCGATTGAGCTGTAACTTTGTGGTGTCCCTATTTTCGTTCTCCTGGAAAAGAAAAAATAAAAGAAAACTAAAAGAAAAAAGAAAGAAAAGTTGATTTCCACTAGTGCCTCGAGCTCACGACGTGCTCCGTTGAGCTTATCTGCCTTACAGTTTTGCTGTTTTTGCTGAAACTTGTCGAAACTTGCCTGTCCATCTTTCCTAGTTGTTTACCAGTGATATATTCCTTGACGCCATCATTTGGTACCACTACTGTCTAGGATACGAGTAGACCAACAACTGAGGGCAAGTGACTTGGGATTTCTTATTCAACATTACTATCTGTCATTGGATTGTGTACCACTCACATATATTTGGCCTTCCTAGCTCTACATATTACTTCTGGATAGCACAGGTTCTTGAGCCTTGCAATCGCTGACTACGCCTTCCAGGTATCCTTTGCTTTGCTGGTAAGAACCTTATAAGGGCTTGGTAAGGTGCTCCATATTGCTGAGTTGTTGAGAGGCACTACTATACCTGTGTAGTAGATTATTAGGGATAACCTTCACCTTTGGTTGCTGTTTTGGTGTTTCAATGGCAGGAGACGATGAGGAGACGACTCCCAAGGAATTTGCTGACTGTGTCAGTCAAGAGCAACTACGAACTGTTGTAGGAAATGCTCATAAAGAGACAATGGAGGCAGTCACAACAGCTATCCACGAAGCCATCATTAAACTCGACCTCGGCAGGCACATGGAGAGGTTGGACAAGCGGGTGTCTACACTAACTGATCGGGTTGCTGCGTTGGAGACTCGACAACCAACCAATGAGGAAGTGAACGATAGCAACACCGGTGGACGTCTAGAAGACACGGTATACGATTCCAATGGTAATGTAGATGAACAAGCTACACGACAAGCACGGTTACGACGTCATCTTCGCTTCAACATGACAGGTATGGGTGGCGCTCAACACCACCACCAACAAGGTAATAATAATAATCATAATAATTGTGTGCCCGATGATCCTTATGCTATGGTTATGTTTAAAATACCTTCCTTTTCGGGTCATTATGATGCTGAGAAATACCTTGATTGGGAGATGACAGTAGAGCAAAAATTTAGTGCCCACCTTGTGCCTGAGCAGCATAGAGTTCAACAAGCCAGTAGTGAGTTTAAAGATTTTGCTATCATTTGGTGGACTGGGTTTGCTGCTGAGGGTGTTTTACCTAGTACTTGGGAAGAACTTAAAGTAGCTATGTGCGATAGATTTGTTCCTCCATCCTATCATAGAGAGTTACGCAAGAAACTGATGCGTTTAGAACAAGGGGATAAATCTGTACAGGATTACTATGGTGAGCAACAAAAGGGATTAATGCGCTGTAGCATTGTGGAGGGGACCGAGGATGCCATTTGTTGTTTTTATTCGGGTTTAAGGGTTGAAATCCAGAACATAGTTGATTATAAGGAATTTAACACTGTCAACCAGTTGTTTCAGTTTGCTATGCTTGCAAAGAAGGAATTGCAGGGGCGTGATCAACAGGGCAAGACCAAGGCAAGTACGTACACTCCGGTTGTCAAGCATCTATTAAGGGCAAAACTGTGGCATCGTCTTCGGTTGTTTTTTGTGTTGTCAACCGAATATAGCGAAGAACAAGCTGGTGAAGACGTTTTTCAGGAATCCTTGGCCAAGTTGGTGTTGTCACCTTAACAAGCTGTTTTTGAGAAGCCTGAAGGAACATAGTATCGGCACCTTAAACCCTTATATGTTAAAGGATTTATGAACGAGAACCCGATATCTAAAATTTTAGTTGATGGGGAGCAGCTATAAATTTGATGTCATACACAACTTTCAGGAAATTGAGCAAGACTCCAGAAGACTTGATCAAAACTAACATGGTGTTGAAAGATTTCGGGGGGGAATTCCTCAGAAACAAAAAGATTTTTAAATGTGGAGTTGACCATCGGCAGCAAGACGATTCCAACCACCTTTTTTGTCATTGATGGGAAGGGTTCATACAGCCTGTTGTTGGGGAGAGATTGGATCCATGCTAATTTTTGCATTCCTTCAACCATGCACTAGAGTTTGATTAAATGGCAAGGAGATCAAATAGAAATTGTGCTAGTTGAAAGGTCGGTAAATGTTGCTAATGCCGATTTAACTGTTTGGGAGATGGATGGAGTTGATTGCTTGTCTTGGAAATTTGGGAAGGAGATTATCTAAAGGTATCTGATTGTGGTATATAGCCAGTTGGAGATGGAGAACCCTAGCTGTTGCTTTGAGGGTTTTGATATTTCTAACGTCATTACTAGGAATGAGATCCCAGGAAATGATGCTAGAAATATTAGTCGATATTTTCTTATGATCACATATATAGTCCGCAAGCGCACGAATATACCGATGTAGCATTTCGCCCGCATGTATTTGGAAGGTATCGTATTTACTTCATCGCAAGGGAAGATACGGCAAGAGAGTACTATGTGATTAATGCTAATCACACTTATGTTAATCAAAGTCTAATGCAGGGGTTAATCGATGTTGAATAAGGGTAGTTTGACCGACAGAAGAATCAATCAAGCTAACCCTCTCTTAATAAATATCTAGACTATGTGGAGAAGAAATAAGAAAAGTCTATTTCTGTACTTCTAGTATATAGCACTTTTAGTATTGCACTTGCTAATGTACAATTATATGGTCAAACCCCCTAACAACGCCTCCTGGTATGTGGAGAAACCACCCCTCATTGTCGAGTTCCATACGATATTCCATCATGGCTATACAACCAATTATGGATACGGAGGAGAACCCTCGCCAGGAACATTTCTTAGCCCTATATACGCACGTGGAGAAATACCCGTACCGAGTTGTCACTATCAGTAGCCCACCGTCACAGTACCATGGCATATAGCACCACTTAATGGTATTTTATAATCTAAGCACCTCGATTACATTCGGTTGGATTACAACGATTAGTTGGAGGGGGCCACGTGGAAATTGGTTGAAATTATTTATTTGATTTTTGCTCAAAAATTCATTTGATAATTTTGTTGTCTCAAAAATTATTCCCAATTTAAACTCAACATTTTTCATGGAAACATTTGAAGAAAGTAAACATATTTTAATGCAAAGAATTAAATTTAGTGAAATAAAATATGGGATACATTCCAATTTACCTGTTGGCAAGGGCAATGTCATTTCTGGTCCAACGAGCAAGACTGTATCTCCGCCGTGTTCAACTTGATGATGAGGGACCCTGTCCTAGAGGCGTGGAAATGAGTGATGTTGTCTTCTCACGCCTTCTTCAACGTAGGTGTGGTTGGCAGCTTCTTGGGAGCTGGGGTTACAAGCATTTTAGCTTCTATTCCGGGCTTCGTTGGTGCCATCATAGGATCCGAATGGGGCCTTGCCTTCTCTTACCGCTCCTGGAATTTCTTCATGAAAGCAATGAGGCTATCCATGTTTGGGGGTTTCACTTTGACTTCTCGGATGTTCTGCTGGTTTGGACCGTACTTGATCTTGACCATGGAGCAGTGCTCCATTCCCAGCTGAAATTCAAATCTCTCCTCCTTCCCGTTGATGCGGAGTCGGATTTCTCCAGCTCGCACGTCAATGTTTGCTTCCGCGGTAGTTAAAAACGGTCGCCCAAGGATAAGCGGTGTCTCCTTGTCGGCATCCATATCTAGTACCACGAAGTCCATGGGGATGAAGAAATCCTGGTTTTTCATCGGCATATCCTCCGCTATTCCCAAAGGGTAGCTGACTGAGGAATCCAAGAATTGGAGGCGCATCGGTGTTGGCGATAACGCTATGAAGTTCAGCCTGTCGAAGACCTCCTTTGGCATAACGCTGACGCTTGCCCCAAGGTCGTATAAGGCTTGGTCGAAGTGTTGTCTCCCAATCGAGCAAGCGGTCGTAGGACACCCTGGATCCTTCTTCTTCTTCGGAAGCTGCTGGAGTATAGCGTTGCTACACACCTCCGTCAATTTTACCACCTCCGTTGTGGGCATCGGTCGCTTGTTGTTGAGGATATCCTTTAGATAGCGAGCATAGGTTGGTACTTGCATCGCATCTTAAAGAGGGACATTGATGTGATCTTTCGGCCACGGATGGCTTCCGGTTACATTGAGGAAACGACAGCATGCTGGTGTCGCAGTATTCCTGCAGCACTGTCTTCTCCTGCTGCGTGGTTTCTTCCTCTCCAGCTGTGTTAGGCGGTGTAGCATTTCTGCTTTCCTTGCTTGTTCCTGCAGTGTTAGGATATTGTGGGTCATGAGTGTTTTTACCTCCCCTCGTGGTTACCACGTTATCATTTTCTAGTGAGGGTTCAGGTTGCCCCGGAATCCTCCCAGTTTCGTTAGCAGGAACCAGAGCAGCTAGCTGAGCTAGTTGAATTTCTAGCATTTTGTTAAAGCTCAGTTGGTTTTGAAAGCAGAAGCAAAGACCTCTAACTTCACATTTATATTTTCTAAAGCCTTGTCAATTGCAGCTAATTTCTTTGATAAAGCATCTGTTGTTTTAACTTGAGCAAAAGCAACGTCTTTCAAGGAGGGTTGGTTATTGTTGAAATTACCGTTGTTATCTCCTTGGTAGAAATGGTGAGGCTGGTTCCACCATTGTCCTCCTTGTGGACGGTACCCGTTGTTATTGTTCATGAATAGGATGTCTTCACGGGTCTCTAGATAGTCTGCGCTAGAGTGACCAGTACTGCCACAGACTTCACACGTCATGTGTGAGTCCAAGGCCTTAACGGTACCTTGCTTTACATCCTTTTCTTTGTCGTCCAAGTGTTTCATGAGGACGTCTAGCTTGGCGGCAAGCAATTCCGTCTCCTTGATGGTCTACATGCCACTTTGATGGGTTTGGAGTCATTCTTCACTCCACCCCATGTTGGATACCATCTTCTCGATCAGATCTGTTGCTCCTTTAATGGTCTTCGAGAAGAAGGCTCCTCTAGCTGCAGCGTCTAGGTGATCTCGTGATGAGGATGTTAATCCGTTGTAGAAGCTCTACAGGATCAGCCAAACATCCATCCCATGATGAGGATAGGCGGCGACGTATTCGTGCGGCCTTTCCCATGCTTTCGGGATCGTTCATCGTTCGTCTACTGGAAACTGGATATTCTTCCACGAAGGGCATTGGTTTTTCCCATCGGGAAGAACTTAGCGAGCAATGCTGTTCAGCATCTGTTCTAGGTGTCAACCATGGCATGGTTGGCATAAAACCATTGCTTTGTTCTCCCAAGAAGAGAGAACCGAAAAAGTCGCAGTCAGATGACATCTTGGCTAACTCCTTTGATGGTGTACGTGCTACAGGTCTCAACGAACTATTGCAGGTGAGCACTTGCATCCTCATTCGTCTTGCCACAGAACAGGCTAGCCTACGACATTGTGATCAGGCTGGTCTTGAGATCAAAGTCCACATCTCCTGCGTTGATGCGGGGCCCAGCGGGCATGTTGTCAGTGCAGGGAGCGGTGAACTCGCAGAGTGTCTTCTTAGCCATAGTCTTGAAAGTTGGAGGCGCTGGGTTGTCTGGTCTCTCTGCTGACAAAGTCTTCTGAGGAGGAACATCACATGGTTTGATGCTCCTAAAGAAGGCTTCGGGATTGTCTTAGGCAAGTCGAAACCAGTCATGCACTACCCTGTTTTCACATAAAAAGTGAAAACAACCAAGGTTAGCCTGCAAAGGACAGTGATCACACCTAGGTGGATGTTAATTAATAACATTTAGTAAACCCTTAAACCAATTATCTTCCCCGTCAACGGCACCAGAAATGCTTGTTGATATTTCTTAATGTCATTACTAGGAATGAGATCCTAGGCAATAACGCTAGAAATATTAGTTGGTATATTCTTATGATCACATTAATAATCCGCAAGCGCACGTATATGCCGCTGTAGCATTTCACCCAGAAGCATTTCCAAGGTATCGTATTTATTTAATCCCAAGGGAAGATATGGGAAGAGAGTACTATGTTATTAGCGCTCATCACACTTATGTTAATCAAAGTCTAATGCAGAGGTTAATCAATATTGAATAAGGGTAGGTTGACACACAGAAGACTCAATCTAGCTAACTCTTTCTTTATAAATATCTAGATTAAGTGGAGAATAAATAAGAAAACTCTATTTCTGTACTTCTAGCATATAGCCCTTTTAGTATTTACTTGCTAATGCACAATCATATGGCCAAAACCCCATAACAATGCCCTCCTGGTATACCGAGAAACCACCCCTGATTGCTGAGTTCCTTACAACAATCCGTCGTGGCTATACAACCGGTTATCGATACAGAGTTGTACCCTCGCCAGGAACAGTTCTTAGCCCTATATATGCACGTCGAGGAATACCCGTACTAAGCTGTCACCATCAACAGCCCACGTCTACAGTTTCATGGCATATAGGACCACTTAATGGTATTTAATAATCCAAGTACTTTGCTTATATTAGTAAATAATACTCTACATCGATGCAGATGACATAGAGCACTCAACTTAGTACATTAAACCAATACCATTGCATCTCTCTGATAAGCTAGCCATATAATTAATACGAAACAAGTATAACTCAAGGCTGGTACTCGTATAATTATGCAAGTAAACTAAAGGACCAAATCTATATAAAGAAGAATATTTCATTATTGAATAAAGTCTTACAAAAGAAGACATAGTTACTAGAACCATACCCTAATTCTCTGCAAGACTTGAAGATTTCTAAAACTATTCTAATTCTAACTCCACTAGTGCTAGAATAAAGTGAGCTACTAAGGAGAGCTTTTCTTGATTCCTCTTGGTGTGTGTTGAAACGGAGAATGAGAAGTCCTTTTATAGCCTCCTAATAATGGTTTTGATGGTTGGAAAGGTCGGAATCACCCCTCAACCGTCATTGGGAAGTCATCATGGACGTCCACGTGTAAGGCCAGGATCGACGGAGCTAGTGGCGATTCGGCCGAACCCAGGGTTTTGCTGAACCCTGATGTGGTCCAATGAGCCTCTCCTTCCTCGTGGGCCTCCTCTTGTGTGTCCTTAGACTTGTGGTATGGTGGCTGGGCCCATTTACAGATGTTTAATTTGGTTTATGGGTCCATCCATTCATATATTCACCAGAGGTCTGCTTCTGATATATTTCTCCATCATTTATCCTTTATTATATAGTCATCTCCTAAAGCAAATACTTTTCAAGGTACAAGTGGAAGTAGATTATTTCGAATTGAAATATGCATTCAAGCATTGCTAGTTCTCTTTTATTGTTGGGAATATTGACGGTCAAAATTGGTCAATAACGACTGTCAACAGAGGGCATCATGGAGGGATTAAATTTCTACACAAAGGATACAATAGATGATTTAGATGGAAAGTTAGGTCAAGGGTTTATGTCAGCTGATGAGTTAGAATAAGTCGATATTTGACTAGGTGATAGGCCTAGGGCAACATCTATTAGTGCAAAATTACGAGATGTGTTTAAAAAAGAATTATTAAAGGAATAACAAAGATTGTTTTGCTTGGGATTTTTATGACATGCCGGGACTTAGCCAATCTATTGTTGAACATCAGCTACCTATTAAACCGGGATATCGGCCGTTCAAGCAACCTCAAAGACGATTTGAGCCTGAGATGTATGATTCTATCAAGGCTGAAATAACAAGACTCTATGATGCAAAATTCATCAAGCCATGCCGATATGCTAAGTGTATTTCAAATATAGTTCTAGTGATTAAGAAAAATGGGAAGCTTAGGTTAGGTTATGTGTGCATTTCACAGATTTGAAAAAGGCTACTCCTAAGGACGAATACGCTACGCCGATTGCAGATTTACTAGTGGATGCGGCTTCAAGGCATAAGATTATAAGTTTTATGGATTGCAATGCAGGATATAATCAAATTTTCATGGTATAGAAAGATATTCATAAGACTGCTTTCAAATATCCTGGTGCAATCGACTCATATGAGTGGGTTGTAATGACTTCTGGTTTAAAGACTGCTGGTGCTACACATCAACGAGAAATGAATTATATATTTAATGATCTCATCAATTTACTGGTTGAAATCTATATTGATGATGTGGTTGTGAAGTCAAAGGAAGTTGATAGACATTTAGTCGATTTACGCCAAATATTACAGAGGACAAGGAAATATGGTTTGAAGATGAACCCTAATAAGTATGTGTTTGGTGTATCGGCTGGGCAATTTCTTGGTTTTTTGGTTCATGAGAGGGGGATAGAGATAACTCACGAAAGCTTGGATACTATTGAAAATATTGAACCTCCTGAAAATAAGAAGAAATTACAATCCTTAATTGGCAAGATCAATTTTGTAAGAAGGTTCATCTCCAATTTGTTACGGAAATTAGAGCCCTTTACACCATTATTGAGGATCAAAGTCGATCAAGAACTTGTTAGTGGGGAGAAGCAGCATAGAGCTTTAGATAGTATAAAGGAATATTTGAGTTCACCTCCAGTCTTGATACCACCCAGAAAGGGGTACCCTACAAGCTATATTTATCAGCCGATGAAAAACAATCGGTTCTTCTATTTTAATTCAAGAAATTGAAGGCAAAGAAAGGGTTGTATTTTATCTAAGTTGAAGACTTTTGGATGCTGAGACAAGGTATACCTCGGTGGAGAATTGTGCTTATGTTTATATTTTTCATGTACAAAGTTGAGGCATTACCTACTTTCAAGCGAATGCACAGTGGTTTCCAAAGCCGATGTTGTCAGGTATATGATATCGACTCTTGTGTTAAAAGGAAGGATTGGGAAATGGAATTTTTCTTTCAGAGTTTGATCTAAGATAGTCGAATCGGCTAATGCAGTAAAGGGACAAGCGTTACCCGATTTAAATGTAGAACATCAAAATGATTCAATTGGGTATGTTGAGTTAGTGCCTTGGACTTTATTTTTGATAGATCAGTTTGTACTTATGGGTGTGGTACTGGCATAGTGATCAAATTGCCTCGGGAGGCAAGTTTTGAGTTTGCTTCACGATTAAACCCTATTATACTAATAATCAAGCGGAATATGAGGCAGTTTTTGAAGGTGTTAGATTTGTTGACAAGAATTTGAAGCCGATGTGTTGATGATGGAATTTGGTAAGCATATGAATCGGAATCGAGATCTAATCTGAAGCGGATTTGAAGATATGCGGGAATCTTGGAAACAGAGTGCACATCGGCTGAATGTTTAAATCGGCCGATATAGCCGATGGTGGCGGGATCGGTTGTGTGATCAATGTCGGATTCGAGAAAATAACTTTAATGACGTTGCTAGGCAAGGATAGAGTCCAAGATAGGCATTTGTATTTGTTAATTAGTATTTTATGTAATTTATAGATATTTTCGGTAAAAATCCGTCTAAGGAACTTGTTTGTCAGCTAGAGTTGTATCAGGGAAGTACGAGTCGTGTCTGATATGAACAAGTTTGTATATTTTGGTACAAATATAAGCCCGAGGTCTTGGAAATAATTAACATCAGTTCAATACAATCTCGGCGCATCGCCAACCTTTCTATCACTTTGTTTCGACCAGTTCTCGCTTTCGAGTCGAGCTGCATCGGTTTCGATGTTCGGCAAAGAGATAAAATTTGTTATGGCGGTTTGCATTATCGGAAATAGTGCTTATCTTTATGACACTCTAATCTTATTGTGTGAATCACCAAGTTATCATATACGCTATATAATCTAGGTTGACAATGTTTTCTACCTGCATCGGCTTACCTTTTTCTAGGGTTTTGTCGATAAAGGCTTGATTGACTTGTTGGCTTAGATTAGATAAGGAATTTACCATACTGAAAAGATTTATCTTGTTTAATATATTGTATCTGCCCTTATATTAGGATCTCAACTAATATAAATATATTAAGCTTATTATCAATCTAATTGATATTGGTTTAATATATTTTCTTTTGAGATGATATCGTAGTATAAGGTTGTATCGGCTATAGCTATGATTCGTGCCTATAGCCGATACATGCTTAAATTTGGACATCGGCTATGACATGAGCACACGTCATTGTTATTTTATCTTATTTTAGTTCTAGGCAATTTATACTGTCTCAGTTAAGTCCGATCTATCCCAATTGCCGATTTCTAAAGTAATACTGATTCATAGATTACATAATGTTGACATCTACAGCCGATGTACCAAGTTTAGAGTTTATTTATGGTTATAAATATGCCTTACAGGTGGTTCACCTCATATTGCATTAGCTAAGTTACACTTCGATATGACATCGGCTTTCTAGCTGATCAATTAGCGATACTAATGATATTTGTATGTTTCATCTTGTTGATTATAGGATCAAATCAACTAGCACGCCCTTGAACCCGAAAGCAAAGTTTGGACCTGCACTGGCGTTAAGCTGATCTCTCAGGGCATCGTGTTTAGCATCAACACGCTTTTGGCACGCCCAGTCGGATAGTGTCATCATGACGCCCAACATTACTGAAGTCACTGAAGATAATGTCTTGCCTATAACAATCGAACATCTGAGCAGGAGCAAAAAGAAGAGATGAAGAAATTACTGGATCAACTCCAGAACCAATATTTGCACTCGTTCACAGTAACCCGAGAGGGCATGATGATTCAAAAAACTAAAGTTGAGTTGCCACAAATTGGGACCACAGAGTCAAGCACATCTCAGGCGATCGATGACAAAGGAAAAGGCGTTAAAATCGAGCCAAGGGATGAGGGACTCCACACATTACAAGATCGCATCGACTCGGCAGTGCATCATGCTTGAATCAACCAATCTAGTGTACTTGTTAACACCTTAACTAACATGATCAAGATGGTGGTAGATGGCACTATAGCTGAGAAGAAAGCAAAAGGACCTATTTATCTTCCAGGAGATACTTTCCTGTGTTATAGGACCGTCAAGATAGAGATCGGCATGAAACAACAGACAATTCCAACATCAATTCAGTTCCCATTGGCTCCCACATCCAATGGGCCTATCCCAACAATATTGACAAGGCAACAACCAATGCATGGTGGGTAGAGATCAACTCAGCTTACGCTAGAGCAACTGATCAACATGTTGAAGATGAAGCCGCCAATAACTGACATCTCTTCGGAGTCGCAACCTATGGCATCACAACCACCATTGCAGCAGCCGATGGGAGTGACTCAACCGTTCGGCCAACAACACATACCAGAACCACCCCTACACATGCCACAGCAAGGCGTAGGAGCCAATTTTAATTGTCAATCTCAACCTCACTCTCCACAAGTCCGGTATGGCCAGAAGAATCACCACGGTTTCAGTACTGAACTCAACTTAATCAATATGATCAATCGCATCAACAATATGGAGGGGGTGCAACAGCAACCATGGGCCGATATGATCGCTGACATGATGAGGGAGCAATTTGGGCTCAAACCTAAGGATAATGGTAACATGTATCAGCATCGATACCTGAATATTTTGATGAGTGCCACTGGCAAACTGGTATAAAGTACCAGATTTTTCATAGTTCTCACGACAAGACAATGTGTCAATATACGAACATATCAGCCGATTCCTAACACAGTGTGGGGAGGCATCTGCTATAGAGGCACTCAGGGTTAGATTGTTTCCATTATAACTCTCTGCATCAGCGTTTACATGGTTCTCTTCTTTACCTTGGAATTCCATTAGCAGTTGGGCTGGTCTAGAAAAACAATTCTACAAATACTTCTTTAGTGGAATTCAGGAGACGAAACTGTCGGATTTAACGTATATCAAGCAAAAATCATATGTATCAGTTCCAGACTACATTCAAAGGGTCAGAGATACAAGGAATATGTGTTACAGTCTGACCTTGACAGATTCACAGCTAGCCGAGTTGGCTTTCCAGGGATTGTTGGCACCGATAAGGGAAAGATTTTCTACACATGACTCTGAGAGTTTAGCACACCTAGCTCAAAGGGTATAAGCTCATGAGACACGATTCAATGAGGCTAGAAAATTTTCCAAAAAAGCCAAGAATGTTAATAATGTCTATAGTTATGATTCTGACTCTGAGGATGAAGTCCTAGAAATCAATGCAGCCGAGTGGCCAGGAATAAGAAGACAGTGGTGTGCCAATGGGTTAAAAATTCTGGAAAGGAGGAAATATATGACTTTGACATTACCAAGGCAAAGAGGATATTTTCTTTACTTCTCCAACAGGAATAGATTCAATTGTTGGTAGGACAGGTGATACCATCGGCTGAGGATTTGAAGAGAAGAAAGTATTGCAAATGGCACAATACAGGATCATATAGCACCGATAGAAGTAGATACTTGACAAGGAGGTTCAATTCGGCTAGTATGATTAGCAAATATTGGACTAGACGTCAGAGAGAGGAAGAAACATATGAGTTCAATAATGGAAATTGTTTTTGATCCTCATTGGAGTTGCGAATTTTTCAGGTTCCGCTAGAACGAAGGGATGAGGTTGCCATCTATTGAGGATTGTCCAGGTTTTAGCGATCCTGACATAAGGTACATGGGGCGATCGAGCAGACAAGTTAGTAATGAGCATCGGCCAAAGCAGAAAAAGTTACCTATTCATCAGAGGCTCGTGCCGATTTATCAAGATTACTTTGAGGACGTACCTGAGGGAGAATCGAGGACCATGAAACGACAATGGTGTCCGTCTGGCATTTTGACTAAAAACTAGAAAAGACGTGTTCAGAGGATGAGGAATAGAAAGCAATTGCAAGAAGTAGAAAAGAAGATTGAACATCGGCTGAAACATACAAGAAAGGAGTGGCTCGTCAAGAGCACGGTTGTGCTAGCCGATCAAGTCAAAAACAAGAGTCTTACTATGGACAAAGGAAATGCAATTGCCTCATCTTCGATAAAGATGGTCTTTGTACTGCCAGCTGAGTATGGTGCATAACAAGCTATGGAAGAGATATGCGAAAAACCATCGGCCAAGTTATTGTTGTCACCAAAGCAAGTATATTTGAGAAACCAGAAGGGACTAGGCATTGGCACCTTAAACAATTGTATGTCAAGGGATTTGTTAATGGCAAGCCGATGTCAAAGATGTTAGTTGATGGAGGAGTAGCTGTTAATTTGATGCTATATGCTACTATTAGAAAATTGGGCAAAAATGCAGACGATTTAATCAAGATCAATATGATTCTGAAGGATTTCAGAGGGAATCCATCGGAAACTAAAGTAGTTTTGAATGTGGACTTAACTATAAGTAGTAAAACAATTCCTACCACACTCTTTGTCATTTGATGGGAAGGGCTCCTACAGTCTGTTGCTGGGAAGAGATTGGATCCATGCCAATTGTTGTATTCCTTCAACTATGCATGAAAGTTTGATCCAATGGTAGGGAGACCAACTAGAAATCGTGCCAGCCGATATGTCAGTTAATGTAGCTAATGCTGATTTATCTATTTGGGAGATGAAAGAAGTTGATTGTCTATCCGACAAAGTTTGGAAATGAGATTATCTAAAAGTATACGGCTAACAGGAGATGGAGAGCCTCAATTACTGCTTTGAAGGCGTCGTGGAGGGTTCAAATTTCTACACAATCGACATTGTAGATTATCTCGATGGCAAGCTTGGACAAGGTTTTATGTCTGTCGATCAGTTAGAAGAAGTTGATATTGGACCAGGAGACAGGCCTAGGCTAACATATATTAGTAATTATTTGTCAGAAGAATTTAAATGTAAATCAATAGAGCTACTAAAGAAATATAGAGATTGTTTTGCTTGGGAATGTTATGAAATGCTAGGACCCAATGCTATCGGCCATAAAAACAACCTCCAAGACGATGTAAAGCTGAGAAGTACAATGCTATCAAGGCCGATATCACGAGACTGTATGATGCTAACTTCATCAAACCATGCCGGTATGCTGAGTGGATTTCAAATATAGTACCAGTGATCAAGAAAAAGGCAAGCTTAGAGTTTGCCTTGATTTCGAAGATTTGAATAAAGCTACTCCTAAAGATGAATACCCAATGCCGATTGCTGATTTATTAGTTGACGCAACATCTAGACATAAGATTATCAATTTCATGGATAGCAATGCAGGATATAATCAGATTTTCATGGTTAAAGAGGACATTCATATGACTACTTTCAGATGTCCTGGTGCGGTCTGTTCGTATGATTGGGTCGTTATGACTTTCGGATTAAGGAGCGCTGGTGCCACATATCAAAGAGCAATGAATTACATATTTCATGATCTCATCGGCTTGTTGGTTGAATTTATATTGATTATGTGGTTGTTAAATCAAAGCAGGTCAATGAGCACATAGTCAATTTAAGGAGAGTTTTGGAAATGGCAAGGAAATATGGATTAAGGATGAACCCTACCAAATGTGCTTTTGGGGTTTCGGCTGGACAGTTCCTTCGGTTTCTATTGCATAAGAGAGGGGTTGACATTCCTCAAAAGAGCATTAATGCTATCAAGAATTATAAACCTCGAGAAGATAAAACAAAATTGCAATCCTTGATTGGCAAAATCAACTTCGTGAGATGGTTCATTTCTACTTTATCTGGCAGAATCAAGCCGTTCACTCCGTTACTCAGACTGGAAGCTGACCAAGAATTCGTTTGTGGGTAGAAGCAACACCAGGCTTTAGATAGTATAAATGAATATTTAAGTACCCCTCCAGTTCTTATTCCACCACAGAAAGGGGTTCCTTTTAAGTTGTATTTGTCAGTCGATCAAAACGCAATCTGCTTAGTTTTGATCTAGGAGATTGATGGCAAAGAGAGAGTTATATTCTATCTGAGTAGAAGATTTTTGGATGATGAGACCAGATATACACCGGTGGAAAAGTTATGCTTATGTTTATATTTTTCCTGGACAAAGTTGAGACATTATTTACTTTTCAATGAGTGCACAATAGTTTGTAGAGCCGATGTGGTAAAATACATGCTATCGGCTCTGGTCTTGAATGGGAGGAATTTTTCCCCTAACAGAATTTGACTTTAGGTATAAATCGGCTAAGGTAGTCAACGGGCAAGCGATGGCCGATTTCATAGTTGAACACATGAATGATTCCATTGAATATGTTGAGGTTGTGCCATGGACTTTGTTTTTTGATGGATCAGTTTGTACTCACGGATGTGGTATCGGCTTAATATTCATATCACCTAGGGGGGCAAGTTTTGAGTTTGCCATTATAATTAAGCCATATTATACCAATAAAAGGATTGCAATTACTAAAAGAGGTTGAATATTAAGCCATATTATAATTGAGTTTTGAGTTTTGAGTATGAGGTAGTTTTGAAAGGATTGCAATTACTAAAAGAGGTTGAAGCCGATGCTATTGAAATTACAGGGGATTCATTGTTGGTGACCAGTCAGCTATCCTGAGAATATGAGTGCAAGAATGATGTCTTGATGGTTTATGATGAGAAGTGTCAAGAATTGATGAAAACCTTCATGATTGTCATTTTGAAGCATATTCCTCAAGAACAAAATGTTGAAGCCAATGGTTTAGCTCAGGGTGCATAGGGATATAAGCCGATGTTAAAAGATGTGGAAGTAGATTTTTCATGTATGCAAGCCGATGATTGGAGATTTGAGATTGTTGAGTATTTGAAAGATCCTTCTAGGTCAGCATCAAGGAAGTTAAAATACAATACCCTCATGTATGTTTTGTTGGACAAAGACCTTTACTATCGGACGATCGATGGAGTTCTATTAAAGTGCTTGAGTCTTGAAGAAGCCAAGGTTATTATGTGTGAGGTGCATGAGGGAATCTGTGGTACTCATCAATCAACCCATAAGATGAGATGGCTGATCAGGAGGTTTGGGTATTTTTGGCCGATAATTTTGGCGGATTGCTTTAGGTATTATAAAGGTTGTCAAGATTGTCAGAAATTTCGAGCTATTCAAAGAGCATCAGCATCAGCTATGAACCAAATTGTCAAACAATGGTTGTTCAGAGGTTGTGGAATTTATATGATCGGCTAGATCAATCCACCATCAAGTAAAGGACATAAAGTTATATTAGTAGCCATTGATTACTTTACCAAGTGGGTTGAAGCTATTCCTCTCAAGAAGGTGGATACTAAAGATGCAATTGAATTTATGAAGGAACATACTATAAATCGATTTGGTTTGCCACAGGCAATAACCACTGATCAAGGATCTATTTTTTTGTCCGATGAGTTTGTTTAGTTTGCTGATAGCATGGGGATTAATTTGTTAAATTCCTCACCATATTATGCACAAGCTAATGGACAAGCTGAGGCATCCAACAAGAGTTTGATTAAGTTGATTAAAAGAAAGATCGTTGAATATCCAAAGAAGTGACATACTATATTAGCTGAAGCATTGTGGTCCTATTTGATGGCATGCCATAGTGCTATACAAGTTCCACATATCAACTAGTTTATGAGCATGTAGCTGTTTTGCCATGGGAGACTAACATCGGTTGAAGGATTTCTTTATCACAATCTGATGGTTGATGAATCAGAAGACTTGGTTCAATCAAGGTTGTGAGCCCTAGAAAAGTTCAAGAGGGACAAAGAAAGGGTTGCTAGACATTATACGAAAAATGTTGTACCAAAATCTTTTGATGAAGTAGAACTTGTGTGGAAGTTGGTGTTGCCGATAGGAACGAGGGATAACAAATTTGGTAACTGGTCACTGAATTGGGAAGGACCTTTTCAGATTCATAAATGTGTCTCAAAAGGAGCTTACATGTTAAAAGGACTTGATGGAGAAGTTTTTGGAAGAGCTCTTAACAGAAAATATTTGAAGAAATATTACCCAAGTTTTTTGATTGGTTCATAATCGGCTGGATAGTGCCGATGTATGGTTGATAGCCAATGTTGATTGCATCGCAATTAGATGGCCAATATAAATTATCGCCCTTAGACATTTTTCTAAGTTTGCATCATGGTGTTCCCTACTCTCGGGGGCCATGGAGGATAAATTTGGGAATTTAAAAAGCAAACAGAAAAATGTAACATAGTTTAAAAGCAGGACTAAATCGGCTTGATGGCCGATATAGATATATGTTATAATAATGTAGAGAGTTGATGTTTTCTCAAACCAAGAGTATTACATTAACTCAATTATTTTTGAATAGATGATATTGCTTGATGGCGTTTTTATTCGACCCCATCTATTGCTTGGGCATTGACAACTTCTGTTCCTGGGATTGAAACTAGTTTGAGAGATTTATTGAGGGAAGATAGATGCTTGATGTACGATTTGAGCTTTGATTTCTGAGCTTCAATGGCTTTCGGCAAATAGGCTAACTTCTATTCTTCAGAGACTATCTCCGATCTACATGCATTTAATTGTTCCAATAGATCAGTCTCTTTCTTCCTCAGTCTATCAATGTTTTGCTGACTTAAACTTGGGCCAGCTTCTAGTTCATCTAGTTTTGCTTTTTCATCATTGACTTGCTGTCGGTAGGTTTGTATAATGGTTTTCAAGTGATCTGCGTTCCAGCCGATCAGCAATCCTTTGTCTGACTCGCTCAAGCTTGAACCGGTGTTGATCAAGAAAGACTGCTGGAGATATCATCTCAACGAGCTCATCAGGAATTTGATCTTGAATTTCTTGAAACCTTGCTCTGATTGAACCACAGTCTACAACTAGCGTATCCAAAGAAGCTCCCAGCCGGTCAGCTATGAGAGCTAGCCTTGTCTTCAAGTTTTTAGACACTGGAGATTTTGCTTTGCTTGTTGTCTCTTCTTCTTCCTCATCCAGAAATTTCCTTATGGCAAAGGAAAACATATCGGCCAAAGCCTGCAGACAAACAGACAGAATATGAATAATGGATCCAGGAAAGTCGATATATGGGGATCTGGATGAATACTTACAGGAATTTGAGAAGTTGGAATTATGACAGTTTCTTCATGACGGCTTCCTTGAGCCGATGGTGTATGTTCACTAGACCGTTGAGGTTGAGGAGGTGATGGAGCTTGAGAAGGCTAAAAAAAAGAAATAACAAAATAGTTTTTAACATTAGCCGATGGACGATTAAAATGCAAAGTAAGGAAAGTTTTAAGGGTACCGATGCAGGTGGAGTTGGTTGTTTCCTTTTGATTAACATTTTCTTCGGCTGAAAAGGAATTCTTTGTCAATTTTTCTGCATAGATTATAATCAAATCAGAAAAATGAGAGTAAGTACCTATGTTTTACGGGGATGTCGCTTTGGAGGACTTACAGTTTTTGTTGGGCTAGATGGATCAGCTGGAGGAGTATCAGCTCGAGGGAGTTCAATTGCAGCCTCTTCTGTTTCACTCATCTGAGCCACTGCTTCATCTACAACTTCTTCCCTCTCAATTCCTTTTAAGTAATCCTCAACATTTAGATCTAAAGGCATATATTCATTCGTTGATGTTTTCGATTTCTTGGTTTGATTCTCTTAAGAGATTGAAGGTATGATGGCAAACTATTTGGTCCTCTTGCGTTTTCCACCAGATGGTATCGGCTCTCTGACTTGGCCATGAAGTAGAGAGGCCACCTTTGGAGCATTGTAGCCGATGATGGAAAGGGCTATGCCACATCTGCTTGGGAGCTTCGCAGCGGCATATTCAATCGGCTGACCACTTCAGCTAATATGAGGGGGAGGTGAATCAGATTCCTGCAAGTATACTAGGAATTTATAAACATCAGAGGATTATTGGCATCAAAGTATGATGAAAAGGGTTAGAGAAAGTAACTTACTTGAGGGATTAAATCAGGTAGTATTCGATAGTTGGAAGATGTGTGTTTTCCATTCAGACCACCCTCTATCAAAGAGAATAGTTCTCATCAAAGCTATGTTGAATCTATCAATGCTACCCAGAGGGTGTCCACGGATATTTAAGAGCTTGTCCATGATTAAAGCTGATGCAATTTCTCCTCTGGGTTCGATCTTGTCAGAGAAGTATAGGCCGATTGGAAGTTGACCCATGTCAAGTTGACGAGCAGCAATCATTGGATGTAAAACTCATACGATGGCTGCACATATCTTCCTTGAGAGATGCCTATGGAGAGGATGCAAGGAGAGATAGCTGCAGTCAGGATCTCTCTGGGTTTCTCAAATCCTTCATCATTGATCTCATCCAACCTGAAGTCGGCTGGTAGTTCGTATTCAGAGAAGGACTCATATGCAAACCAGATTCTACCGTCCCTGGGAAATCCATCATAAAAGTTTCCAAACAAATTTTGGAAATGTTCAGCCGATGGGCTTGAGCCAGTATAACAGGAGGCTGCCTCTCCAAAGGACATTCATCGGTGGGTTAATATTGATTCATCATCATTATCCTCTTGATCAGCTAGAGATGGAAATTTGGCTTCATGTAGTGCTGGTCTGTGGGCTGCTTTCAAAGTATACAAGTTCAACTAGAGCTGCACGAACCACCAAAGACAACCTGTGCCAGTGCTTGTGTCCAGATGATCTTGGCCGATGATTGATTTAGGGTTTGGTAAACTGCACCAAGGAGATAATTACCCAAGGTAAATTCTTTTTTCGCTAGTAAGGCTTCAGCTAGGTGCTACAGTATGATCCTTAGCCGATACTGGACCTGTTCCCATGTTGTCAGAAATGAAACCAGACCAACATCCGATGGATTTGGTTTTGAATCTGCAAGAACACTTAGTTTTCAAGCTGATAGGATTCGTTGAAGTAGTAATATCCAAACCAGTGATCATTATGATGTCCATAAGAGTGGGAGAAATTGGTCCGTGGTTAAACATAAAAGCATTCAGAGTATCACACCAGAAGTAAGCCGCGACCGACAGCATCGGCTCATCTTTTTTGATATCAGCCACTGATAGGGATAAAGATTGAGATATTCCTATTTCATCCATGTGGTTTTGTTTGCTAGCAGCTATCCTCTTGTAACAATCTATCCATCCATCAACCTGAGATGGCAAAGATCTAAAGGTGGTGGCCCATTGAGATAGGGTTGGGATTGTTTGCCTAAAGGGGATCCTATATGTTTCCGCATTGATCAAGGTGGTTGGATCTTTGTCGCCCATCAGTCCCAGGAAAAAGTGGTTTGGTTCCTTTAAGCTTGGGATGGCTATTTGGTGGATTAAGTGCTACAAATAAAGGTGTTTAATCAAAAAGATGGAAAGAGGGATAAAAAGTAAAAGTAAGGTCAAGCCGATGGTGAATGTTGACGAATAAAAGAATTTACCTCAGGGAATTCGACGGGTGATGCACTTGGTGAGTTCGAGGGAGTCGTCATCGTGGAAACACGGAGATCATCACCGGGCACCGGAAAGTCGAGGAAGTCGCCGGAGTTGGTGGGGAAAGTTTTTCTATTTGAGCAGTCAAGACAGAGTTAACGCCGTGAAATTTTCGGAAAAGCAGTTGATATTTATAAAAGCAGGTGCATAACGGTCGAGGAGGATAACCCTAGATATTTGTGGGATCTACGAGATAATTCCATTGCATTATATAATACTTCGGAATTGGGGGGCATGTGATGATGGTGGAATTTGGTAAGCATATGGATCAAAATCGAGATCTAATCCGAAGCGGATTTGAAGATATGAGGGAATCTCAGAAACAGAGTGCACATAGGCTGAAAGTTTGAATCGGCCGATACCGAGTTCAATGTGGTTGGCCGATACAGCCGATGGTGGCGAGATCGGTTCTGTGATCAATGTCGAATTCGAGAAAAGAACTTCAATGATGTTGCCTGGCAAGGATAGAGTCCAAGATAGGCATCTGTATCCATTAATTAGGATTTTATGTAATTTCCTTATAGATATTTTTCGTAAGAGTCCACCTAAGGGACTTTTTTGTCGTTTAGAGTTGTATTAGGCAAGTATGAGTCGTGTCCGTTATGCACAAGTTTGTATGTTCGGGTATAAATCTAAACCTGAGGTCTTATAAATAATTAACACTAGTTCAATACAATCTCGGCACATCACCAACCTTTCTGTTACTTTGTGTCGACAAGTTCTTGCTTTCGAGTCGAGCTGCATTGGTTTCGATCTTCGGCAAAGACGTAAAACTTTTTATGGTGGTTTGCATTATCGAGATTAGTGGCTACATCTTTATGACACTCTAATCTTATTATGTGAATCACCAAGTTATCATATACGTTATATAATCTAGATTTACAATGTTTGGTACCTACATCGGCGTACCTTTTTCTAGGGTTTCATCGATAACGGCTAGATTGACTTGTTAGCTTAGATTATATAATGTATTTACCATCCCAAAAAGATGACCATCGGCTTGATTGTCTAGATATTACGCTTCTTCTCATACTTAGTGCTGCATCAGTTAAGTTTGATCTACTGAGTCATGTTTAGAATCGTAATCTCTAGCCTGTATTATGGTTATTAATAAGGATAGTATCAGGGTTTCAGCCGATCTTACCTAATATAGTTGTTTTACATAGATTTATCTTGTTTAATATACTGTATCTGCCCGTTATATTAGGATCTCAACTAATATAAATATATTAAGCTTATTATCAAACTAATTGATATTGGTTTAATATATTTACTTTGAGATGATATCCTAGTATAAGGTTGTATCGGAGCTACAGCCGATACAGGCTTAAATTTAGACATCGGCTATGATAGGAGCACATGTATTCGTTATTTCGTGTTATTTTGGATATAGGCAATTTATACTATCTTGGTTAAATCCGATCTATCCATATTGCTGATTTCTAAAGTAATATTGATTCATAGATTATATAATGTTGATATCTACAGCCCATGGACCAAGTTTAAAGTTTATTTATCGCTATAAATATGCCTTATAGCCGGTTCACCTCATATTGCATCAGCTAGGTTACACTTCGATATGACATCGACTTTCTAGCCGATCGATTGTCGTTACTAATGATATTTACATGTTTCATCTTGTTGAACCCGGAAGCAAGCTTTGGACCTGCACTGGCGTTAAGTAGATCTCTCAGGCCATCGTCTTTTGCATCAACACGCTTTTGGCATGTCTAGAGGGACAGTGTCATCATGACGCCCAACATTACTAAAGTCACTCAAGATAATATCTTGCCTATAATAATCGAACAGCTGAGCGAGGAGCAAAAAGGAGAGATGAAGAAATTACTGGATCAACTCCAGAACCAATATTTGCACTCGTTCACAGTAACCCGAGAGGGCACGGTGATTCAAAAAACTAAAGTTGAGTTGCCACCGATTGGGACCCAGAGCCAAGCACATCTCAGGCGAACGATGACAAAGGCAAAGGCAACCAAGCCAAGGGATGAGGGACTCCACACATTACAAGATCGCATTGACTTGGCAGTGCATCATGCTTTAATCAACCAATCTGGTGTCTTTGTTAACACCTTAACTATCATGATCAGGACGGTGGTAGATGACACTATAGCTGAGGAGAAAGCAAAAGGAGCTATTTATCTTCAAGGAGATACTTTCTCGGGTTATAGGACTGTCAAGACAGAGATTGGCGTGAAACAATAGAAAATTGATGAAATATTTCATGGTGGTTTCTATGAAATATATTCCCAGGGAACCAAGTGTTGAAGCCAATGATTTAGCTCAAGGTGCATCTGGGTACAAACCGATATTGAAATACATAGAGGTTGATTGAGGATGAAATTAATAAAGATAAAAAAACTTACGGGTGATACTGGTGAAGCTGGTGAAGGAGTTGACGGTCTTTGCTTTATGTGAATCCTCTCCTTTTTCTACAAGGAATTAAGGTTGATGAGTAGTTGAAATTGATTGAATGCTGGATGGGAGGAGATGTAAAGACTATTCTAACCTTGTGAGCAGTTTTGTGTTGGCGTGGTGCTGGAGAAGGCTGATCAACCGCCTCTTTAGTTGGGTTGTTCATTGTGGCACTAGCACCTTGATTGGCTGCCTCTTCTTGGAGAGGTTCATCATAACTTATTGCCTTAGCAAGTTCATCAATCTCTTCATCCATAACTTGGTCATCCAAGAATTTGTCTAACTCATGGGCTATCATGACTTCATCCTCATCAACTTTCTTTTTCTTTCAGGGCTTTGGCTTCTTGGAAGTTTTCTTGGGTGGCTCAGCTTCCATTTAGTTGGGGTCTTGACTGCAGTATCTTTGATTTGCCATTGCAATAGAGATCCCATAGGTGGGGCAGCGAAGCCGATAAGGGATCCATTCAGGCTTTTCTCTGATGGTGATATTGCTGGAGCATATGCTATCGGCTGCCCACTGTTACTTGTTGAAGGAGGTGGAGCACTATGCAAGGAAATGATAAGTGGACATACCAGAAATAAAGAAACAAGCACGTGAGAGATGAAATCAACTTACTTGAGGGCTAATAGAGTGTTGATGACATATGGAATAAATGTTGCTTCCACTCACCCCACCATCTGTCATATAGCAACCTCTTGAAGAGGTGACGATTGATTTGCTCACAGGAACCCAAGTGGGACCATCAAGGTTGAGGACTTTATGCATCAGCATAGCAGATAATATTTTGCCTCTGGTTTGGATGGTCCTGACATAATATAAACTAGGGGGCAGTTGACCAAGGCCAAATTGTCTTGCAGGTGATGTTGGGTGATAAAATTCATAAGACACTTCAACATCTCGTCCTTGAGAGATTCCTGTTGGAATGATGCATGGAGTTATAGCCAGTATGAAATTCTCTCTTGATCTGGGATCAGCTGCATCATTCAAGTCATTAATTCTCAAGTCTGTTGGCAGCTCATACTCTGAGAAGTTGTCATTGGCAAACCAGATTCTAGTATTCATATCAAAGCCATTGTACAATCTGTTGAACTATTCTTGGAATAATTCAACCGATGGGCCAGATCCTAGGTAAATTGATGCTGGTTCTCCAAAAACATGCATCTATGAGTGTTGGGATTTCCTATCAGCATAGACTGTTGGGAAGACTGATACCGAGAGAGATGGTCTGTCAGCTACTATAGTGCTGTACAAGTTAATCCATATTTGGACTAACCACCAAGGATCTCCATAACTGACTTTTTTTGTCCATTAGGATGTCACTTGCTGCTATGTGCATCATTTGATAAACATATCCAAATAGATATTTTCCTAGGGGTATCTTTTTCTTTTCCACCAAGGCAAATAGAAATTTGAAAGGAAATGCACATATTACAGAAGTTGATGAGGAAAGGAGATGAGTTTACCTCAGGGACTTCAGGTGTGGTCGCCATCGAGTTTGAGTTGTGAGGAATCGCTGCCGAGAAGATGTGTCTCCGGAAAGACCATCGGGTAGCTGAGTCGCCAAAGGTATCGCTAGAGTTGGGGAATGATTGCTTAGGCGGTGGCGAAAAGGGTAAGAGTGTGAATTTTCAAGGATGGTCATTGTTATTTATAAGTTAACGGTCAGGACCAAAATCCTACAATTTTGCAGGATCTGAAGAGATAATTCCGTTGGATTATAAATACTTCGGAATTGGAGGGACATGTGTTAACAATGAAATTTGGAGAGATACTCGGAGTCGAAGAGCAAATCAAGGCGGATTTGGAGGGAGAAGGAGTTGTTTCCAAATTTCGGTCGCGCATCAGCTGGGGGCCGTATCGGCTGGAACAAAGTCAGACTTGGCTTAAGACAATATGGATAGAGCAGCCGATACAGATGTATTGTTTCATGGGGGAAGTAAAGAGGAGGAACTGAAGAACCGATTTTTGCATTCAATTTAGGAAATGCACAAAGAGGGAGATCGACAAGGTGGTGGCACTAGGTCTCAGCTGGCCAACGAGAGGAGTAGTCGGCCGCTGGAGGTAGGGAACGACTGGCAGCTGGGCCGGCTGGGCCACGTGGAGGACAGGAAATGGACTTGGGCCAGCCCAAGGAGAGCGCGCTGCGGGACAGGAAGGACAGTTGGGCCTACCCAAGGAGAGGGCGGGAAGGGAGACATTGGGCTGGAAATGGCCGAAAGACAATGACAGATTAACTCTGAATTTGGTTTTTGTTACTTTAAAATTATTTCTTGTGCTCTGAAAATTCATGTAAAAATTCAGGGAACAATTTCTTGTGCTCTGAATTTTTTTCATGGATGTATTTGAGTGTTTGAGATTTCTTATAGAATTCTAATTATTTCTATTATTTTGTTTAGAAAGTGATTTTTAACTGGAAAGAAGTTATCAGGGCGTGACAAATTCACCCATGTCGAGGGGTGATACCCGTAGACCTGTTCTGAGGGTATTGGGTACGTTGGTAGGAGGATCTACCCGAAACGACATCAAACACACAGAAAACAAGGATCTTACTTGTTCAAGCCTTTCGTAAGGAAATAGCTATAATCAAGTTTATATGAGATTATGGCGAACCACAGAAATTACAATACATAACAACAGAACCAACAAGTTATCGACTGGTCCCTGTCGAGAACGACCCAATGGGATCACTCGGTGATTGGGCTTCGAGTCCACAGGATTGCTTCTTCCGTTTTTACTGGCTAAGCTATGATTCGATGATCCTATACCCCATAGGGGCCTTGGATTTATACCACAGGTACCTTGACCTCCAATTAGCAATCGGAGAGAATTTGCTTCGTATGAGATCACAAAGTCCGCCTCCTCCGCAAATTGGACTCTAACACCTTATCTTTTGGGAGATGGGTTCCATATACACTAACCAATTGTATTACTCTTAAGGTAATCTTCCCACTTAAGAGTATCCATATTCATATACTTTATTACCCCAAGGATAAGAGGTATGTCTTGTCCGTAACCCTGACAGTAGCCCCCAACTTCAATCCAAATGAGCTCACAGTGTTCTCGAGCCGAAGTTTGCGAACAAAGGATGTCGTGCCCATCTGACTATTCTTGAAATAACAAGAAGGCAAGGAGCATGCGACAACACCGTCGAAAAGCAATGGTCCATTGCAATAGTCTAAAAAACTACCATAACAAACCGAGGAAAATTCGACAGCAATTTCTCTCTCTCCCTCGAAATATGAACCACTGGATGTGACCTAGAAATTCCCACTCTGAGATTTATTTGAGCTCTGTTTGCTCAGTCACGCTTTCATATCAACTGCTTTTGAGTCCTTGCCTCCTGCGGCAGCCAAAAAATCCTAACTCCGCCCTTCCCCTTCATTTCCAATTCGACCTATGGATTTGGGCAAATGCACCATCGCCACCGAGGATCTGAAGAAGTTGCAGATTGAAAGATCTCTCCTTGGAAGAAAATCATGGATCTCTTGGAAGCAGGTACCAGTGCTAACCACGTATTAGGACAAGTAGTTTGTCTTGAAGATTTTGTTCAGTGTGGCTTTTTACCTGTCCTTCCGAGTTTCATCTGCTCCTCTTGAATTTCTAGGGCATCCATCTTCTCCACCTTAACTCTAACTCCATTGCCTTCCTTAGCATCTCTGCGAGGTGTACCTTAGGGTACCGCCTTTCCTAGATCTGTTTTGATATTTCTACTAGCTGAGATGACTGGAATCCCGTAGAATCTCCGGTTATTGCGGTTTCCACCTCTGAGATGGGATGAAGGTTGAATACATTCCCTTTATCTTCACTCTTCTCGAGGTAACTAGCGGTCAAAGTGGTTCTACCTCCACATCATAGACCGCCCTTTGGATCTTGGTGTCCCACGCGAACAGCCTGAGCGCACATCCTCATGGACATCAAGACCCTCCTTGACCCTACCCTAAAAACTTTCGTAGAGAAAATCTACAACCTTGGAGAAAAAGGTTGTCAGGGTATGAAATCGCCGAAGACTTCATATGTTGTCAAATCCAACCACTGCAAGCCCGCACCCACCCTGCATTCGAGTATTCAAGGGCGCATGAAGAAAACATGGATCATGGTTCGGGGTATATGTTCTCCTAACCCTCGTGACCTTCTTCCTCTTAACGACTATAGATCTCTAATGTACAAGTAAATGCTTTTTCTTGCAGATCTTGACGACAACACAATGGCTTCTTGGGTAGGCCACCTCGTGATCGACCCACCCACGGACTCCTAGAACCTCCTTACCCCGTTGTGCAACCTCCCCTTATACAACCGCCATACTGGCCTATAAATGGAGGAGAAGCTCTCACTCACAACACATAACTCTTTGGAGTACTCTCTTCTTCCTATCTAGGCTTAGCTACTTCTTCTTAGTAGGAAATAGGTTGAGAGTGAGGGGAAGCTCTAGAGGAGTGCCCGGAAGTTTGGCGCTCTCTTCGACTTCTACCTCGGTGGATGTAGCTTTTTGGGAGGAATTCTGGAGGAGTACTGGAGCTATCAGTGCAGTCCTCTCTGGGTTCAGAGAAACTTCTTCTATAAAGTATGCTTTCGGGATCCTTTCTTATGTTATTTAATTACTTAGTCTAAGTGAGAAAGATACCTATCTTTGCGGGTTCATTGTTTATTATTCGTACTAAGTGCTTGTTAACGACCAAATTTGGTAAGATATGGATCGGACTTGGAGATGAAAATTGAGGCGGATTTAGAGGGTATGTGATATTTTCGGAAACAAATTTTGCATCGGTTGGAAGTTTGTATCGGCTGATACCGAGGTCCACACGATGAGTCGATACAGTCGATATTGGTAAGATTGGTTACATGATTGATGTTGCATTCAAATAAAGAGCTTCAATGGTGTTGCTAGATGAGGTTAGAGTCCAAAATAAGTAATTTCATCTATATATTAGAATACTATGTAATATCCTTATAAATATTTCTGTGAGAGTCCGCCTAAGGGACTTGTTCGTCGGTTAGAGTTGTATTAGAAAAGTATGAGTCGTGTCCATCATGGACAAGTTATGTATATGGGTATAAATATATGCCCAAGACCATGTAAATAATTAACACCAGTTCAATATACTCTCGGCGCATCACCACCTTTTTGTTACTTTAATTTTTGACGAGTTCTTCTTTCGTGTCGGGTTGCATCGATTTCGGTCTTCGACAAAAGGTAAAGCTTGTTATGATGGTTTGGATTATCAGGATGAGTGCTTACATCATTATGATACTCTAATCTTGTTATTGTAAATCGTCGAGTTATCATATATGTTATATAATCCAGGTGGACAATATTTTCTACTTGCATCGGCCGATCTTTATCTACGGTTTTGTCGAGAATGGCTAGACTATCTTGTTAGATTAGATTATATAACGTATCTACCATCCTGAAAAGCAATCATCGGATTGATTGTCTAGATATTTTGTCTCTTTTCATACTTAGTGCTGCATCAATTGGGTTTGACCTACTAAGTCATGGTTAGAACCATAATTTATAGCCTGCTTCATGATTGTCAACAAGGATAGTATCGGGGTTTCAGCCGATCCTATCTGATATAGTTATTTTTCTTAACTTTTGTCTTTCATAATAAGTCGGAATCACAACTTTCTAAATATATTAATCTTATCATCAATCTTGTCAAAATAATCAAACATTAGATTGATATCTGTTTAAAATATTTATATTAGAATGATATTCCAATATAAGGTCGTATCGGAGCTATTGCCGATATTTATATTAGATTGATATCTGTTTAAAATATTTATATTAGAATGATATATCATCGGTTATGCCATTAACATACATAATCTTTACTTCATATAACATTGGATATAAGTGATTTATACTGTGTCGGTTAGGTCCGATCTATCCCAATCACTATTATTTAAAGTGATGTCGATTTACAGATTGTATAATGTTAATCTCTATAGCCGATGAAGAAAGTTTAGGGTTTATTTATAATTACACCTTACATCGGCCCTCCAACCGATCGGCTATCGTTTATGGATTTAACTGTTTATCTTGTTGGTTGCAGGATCAAACCAACTGGCACGCCCTAGAACCCAAAGGCAAGCTTTTCGACCTGCACTAGAGTTAAGCAAATCTCTCAGGCTGGTGTGTGGTTTTTTTGCATCAACACGTTTTTGGCACACCAAGTGGGACCTTCATCATGACTTTCATCAAAGAGAAAAACGTCAGCCTAGTGATGATTGAGCATTTGACTGACGAGCAGAAAGCTGAGATGGAGCATCTGTTGAACCAAGTACAGGTGCGTTACTTACACTCGTTCACTATGACTCGGCAGGGCATTGTGATACAGAAGACTAAAGTAGTGTTGCCTCCCAACAGGGACATGAAACCGAGTACATCTGAAGGTGACAAAGAAAAAAGCAAGGACATGAAGACCAAGTTAGAAAACGAAGAACTTCACATGTTGCAAGACCGTATTGATTCAACTGTTCTGATCAATCAGCTTGGCGTGCTTGTTAACACTTTAACTAACATGATCAAGATTGTGGTAGATGGTATTATAGCTAAGGAAAAGGCAAAGGGACAAGTTTACCTTCCGCGAGATACTTTTTGAGGCTATAGGACTGTAAAAATTGAGTTGGGCGGTAACAGCAGGCGGCTTTAGGGTTAGCTCAGATCCCATCGGCTCATATACCTTCTGGACCTATTACAGCCATACTGACAAGACAGCTGCCGATACATGGGGGGCAGGCATCGACTCAACCCACTCGGGAACAATTTGTCAACCTGTTAAAGATGAAGTCACTACTCATGGAGCCAATTCCTAAGATACCTGCAGTTCAGCAGCCTGTGGTACCACAGCAGCCGTTACAGCAGTTGATAGGGGTAACCCAACCCATTGGCCACCAGTATATACCAGAGCCTCCTTTCAACATTCAACATCAGTCACCCTAGCAAAATCTAGGGGGCAATTATAATTATCTACATCAACCACACTCACCACAGGTTCAGAATCGCCCGGAAGGATCTCCACAGCTCTAGTATGTATCTCAACCTCAGTAAAATCAGTATGATTAGATGCAGTAGCAATATGGAAGAGCAGGGCAACAATAGCCTTGGGCCGATATGATTACCGATGTGATGAGGGAGCAGTTGGGCCTTAAGCCTAAGAACAGTGGCAATATGTTTCGACACCCATATCCTGAGTACTTTGAAAGAGTACCATTGCCGAACTGATACAAAGTGTCAGATTTCTCAAAATTCTTAGGGCAGGACAATTGTTGACGGTCGTTATAGACCAATTTCAACCGTCAATATTCCGAATAATAAAAGAGAACTAGCAATGCTTGCATGCATACTTTAATTAGAAATAATCTAGTTCCACCTGTACTTGAAAAAGTATTTGCTTGCAGGAGGTGACTATATAATAAAGGAGAAGTGATAGAGAAATATATTGGAAGTAGACATGTGGTAAGAATACGGATGGATGGGACCATAAACCCAATTAAACATTTGCAAATGGACTCAACCGTCATGCCACAAGTCCAAGAATATACTAGAGGCGGCCCACGAAGAATTGGAGGCCCAACAGACCAGGCACTACTATGAAAACAATCTTTCGTGGCGGCCATTTTGGGTCTTTGCTGGGGGCATTTGGCACCGCCACAAAGCAAAGGTCAGTGAAGATCAAGATCTTTGCTGCAGTTCTCGACCGCCATCGACCGCCAGTAAAGAAATATCTTCTCTAGCAGCCGTCGTAAGTCAGCAGCCAGCAAAAGACATATCTTCGCTGGCAGCTTGCTTAAGACGGCCGCCAGCGAAGATATTTCTTCTCTAGCGGCTTACACTGTTTTAGGACACGAGGCCCACTAGGGAAAAAGCCCAACAGCTTCTGGGAAAGGACACGTGGCTCGCCAGCAAAAATAAGACACCGTCCGATTTCTGACATATGGCCCGCCCGCGAAGATGTAATATTTTTATAAAAAATTGAAACAATATTATATATTATTTTTTCTTTTGTTTGTTCGCGTATTTTAGAGTCACACGTGGATGATATAACTAATCGAGTTATCGATAAAGTATGTTCTCTTTCATGCAGCCGCCATTGATAATTAATATACATGCATGCGGAAAAAATATATGAAGATTAATATATACATATATATATATGTAATTTCGAAGCACCTATATGTAGATAGATAAAATTTGACCGACGACACATATACAAGTAGTTGAATGTCTTACAACCTGACCAACGATACATACGTGAAACCTAGATATATTATACTCCTGCTCTAGTTAGACAGACATTCATTCTCTGGCAGGGTCAAAACTCCATCGTGGTCGAAAAAGCTCCCAAGCTGATGTGCGCACTCAGAGTGGATGAAGTAGCACATGTCCCGCTGTATGTTCTCAATGGATTTATCATAGAGCTCCCTTTCAGACATGGGAATTTTTGGAAGCTGCATCCAGATCATGAAAAATTAAGGAAATTGTTTACAATAATGCAAGTTAGCAATTAACTTAATAAGCATATTGACGATTTGTACTTACATCGTCGTAATTCGTGCAATATCTCCCATTGACCCTAAGGTACTCGCAGGTGTAATATCTGCATAATACGGTTCCCACCGGTTGCTTATGACACTTTCAACATCAATTATAAAGTATATTAGTTAATTAAATGTATAAACACATCCATTTGTAAAAATTAAGTAGTATTGTTTGGCATCCAAATTTACTTACCGGCGACTTATTGCGGATGAGTATGCGTTGTCTTGTGTTTTCCCGCTGTCCGCCTTGCTGGTGATACGATTTATATGCACTATTTGCATAGATAATTAATTTAGATTCCTCAAAGATAACAACACATCGTGACAATATATAAGAATAAGAATCGTCCATGTATATAACTTACCGATCGATAATTCTAAGCATTTCCTGATATGTATTGCTGTCTTTATCGAGAGAATCCAAGACGATGGCTTCATTGTACTTTGGATAGAGAAGAAATACTATCCAATGGTCGCTGCAAAAGAAATCGTTAGTCAAGCTGTTATTATATGTATATAGGGTTACTCAAAGGCGTATGGCGCATAAACGCATTCCTTGTCCTGCGTAGATTCAAGTGCTAGAGCTACGTAAGTAGCCACATCGAGAATTTTGTCCTGATGCCTTTGTTCTTTGTATGTGTCCCTCTCTTGGGGAGTCATCGCTTGAACATGTGCCGGTAGCTTCTTCTCATCTAGCATGTAGGTGTGGTTTAGTTTACTTATCCGGCACAGGTTTAGGTAGCCGACAGGCTTTCGCATTGTTTCGGCTTCCACGTAATTCATCCTGTCAAAAAAGGATGATAAAATTAGCTACGCATATAGGTACCGATTTCGTAACACGTTCCGGTCATGCACTTACAGACACCAGATGCCGACCAAATTGGCGTCGAGCCTCTTCTGACGGTAAAGGGCATGCATATCAGAGAAATGGACTTGAAATAGGCATGGCCTGCTCCAGAAGATGTTCTCCTGCACGGCAACTGTAAATGACGAAAGGCCTTTTGTGGTGCTTGCCCTGATGTACCATTCATGCCACCTTCTTAGTTGCCACGGTCCTTCTGTAAGTTGCCAACCGTGGATGAATGGTTGGTCATTCTGAAACTCATGTGGCACATCCGGGCAATTGATATAATTGAGATAATCATCCATGGTTTGCTTGAGGCCAGTTAATTTTCTGTCATCAAAATCGGCATCTTTGATATCTTTGTCCCTTCCTCGAAATGTCGTTGCCATATATCTTTTCTTGGACACACTTTTTCTCTGTGCTTGTGCGTCCTTACCTTCAATTTCAGGCACCCTTAGGTTCCTCTGGTTGCCATGGCTCTCGTTGCGATTGCTCTAGTTCATCGAGCATTGCCTGTTCAGGCACCTCTTCAATTTCAAGCTCCGCTTGCTTTCTAGGGTCTGATCGTGATGGCTCTGATTGTTGTGCTGGAGGCACTTCCTGAATTTCTAGTTCTGGTTGTTGCTTTTCAAGCCCTGATTGTTCTTCAGCCTGCTTTTCAACTGGAGGTGATGCAATAGGAGGCTCTGATCTTGGAGGTGATGCAACTGGAGGGTCTGATTGTGGAGGTGATAAAACAGGAGGATCCCTTGGTGGACGAGACGGTGACACCGGTATCCTTGGTGGATGATATGTTCCATCCGTTGACCCTAGTTGAATATCAGTCTTGCGCCACAGTATAAACTAGTTGACATCATCTCCAAGGTACACAATCCCCTCGGGTGTTGGAATGTCGATCTCGTGTATCCGGTGAGCCTCATTGATCGTCCGGACCTCTACCTTGGCATAGTCATCCGGAACGTCTTGGCAATAAAATCTGTGGCTCGGTATGAACCTCCCAGTTGCAACCTATATTTTCTTTCCCACCCTACCGACCAGAATCAAGAGCTTGCACGGAGTATCCTCCGTTACATCGTCGACCAGATAGCTCAGATCGGGCTGTGAAACCGCACCACCGTGCATCATTTTCTAGCTCCAATATGTATGGCATTCCTCACGAGCTGCTGCCCTAGCCTGAGAATCTATCTCTTCCTTGTAGCGATCACGCTTCTTGTAGGTATGAGCATACTCTTTGAATCCATCCTTCCCGCTAGTCTTTGAGGTTACTCCCCGAACACGGCCTAAGTGCTCCGGGTTGCCCAACGCATAGGTTAGCTCGTCCCGGTCTCTGTCTGGCACGAACTCCCAGACTATTGCTGCGTGGCGATGTCCTTCATCTTGAGAGCTACCTCTTGGAGCTTTGGATCCTTGAAGACTACATCCCTCTCTGGGGTGAAGGTCGGTGTTCTTGCGCGCACCTAGTTCCTGGTTCGCGGGTTGTGATTTTTCATAGCAACCAATTTCCTAGCTTTTTCCATCTCTTCATCTTGTTTTTTCCATTTCTTCACCACTGGACGGTAACTAGTCGATCCCAAACGATGATGATATTCATTGCTTCTTGCTAGTTTAGACATCTTCTGGCTCTTCTCCTTTTCCTCCGCCGATGTCGTCAAGGCAACGAACTCATCCCATTGGGCTGGTGTTATCTTTCCGTACTCCGTAAACGATGTGCGACCCTTCTAAACATATTTCTTGTTCAGGTCTATTTTCCAGTTTCGCCACAGCTTGCCCATAGTCTTGAGCACATAGTCCTTCGCTGCATCATTGTATGTCCCTTGCGGATACTCAAACTTGCTTTGCAGTGACGTCCAACAGCTATTCTTACTAGCGTCAGGAACTTCCTTCCAATCCTTCCATGTGATCTCCACGATATCCCTAACTATCGCCCCGTATTGGTTGCTATACTTGGAACATGAATCTTCGGGTGATAGGGGTTCCCCTTTCTCACTCATCCGCGTCAGCACGCAGACTTCTTTCAACAACATGTTCTTCTCTCACTCGCCCCTTCTTTTCTTGGGTTTACTTGAAGCTGAGACGCACACGACAGCTCCAACTTCGGCTTCAGCTTCGGGTGCGGCTTGGGCTTTCCCTTTAGAGCGGCGTGGATCATTCTTCTATATTTGCATTTCACGTGACATCGATGAAAATCCATAGTATGTACTTAATAGGATCAAAACTAGGTATATACAATATGTAACGTACCACCGGTTCGCGGGGGATGTAGTCGAAGTCGAGTTCTTCATTGTCGCTCGCGCCCTTTTTCTTCCTTGCAGGAGAAGGATGGGGTCACTCGGCGAGTGATACGATGACGACGATGATGCCTCCACGATTACTTGTGTGCAAATATTTTCCTTGCTGACAGCCTGAGTTTCCTTGCTCTTGTCACCCACGGGTTGCGCTTCGGTGGGTTTTCAATTGATATCCTCTTACAGTGAATCCGTATTAGACGCGAAATGGAATCATTTTACTATCCTAAGTGCATATACTAGTGACTAGCTAGGAATTTTTGTCCTTTAGGGCAGAGAGTGTAGGTGAAAATGGGAAAGTCTTAAAAAAACTAGATATAGTCTCACTAAGGTCTAGTTTGATCTCACATGGGAGACACAATATATGAAAAAACTTTTCCAAAGTTATACTGTCGGTAGTCCAATTAATATTTAATACTCCCTCTGTTTGATATTATAAGTCATTTAACTTTTTTATTACTCAAATTTTGTTAAGTTTGACCCAGTTTATAGAAAATATACTAATATTTTAAATACAAAGAAAAAATTTAATGAATACTAATTTGGTGTTGTAAATGTTACTAAATTTTTGTATAAATTATTTATTTAGACTTAGGATAAGATAAATAAGAGGTTAGTCTTCTAACTACACAGAAATGTTGAATTTTGCGAGGAATACAATGTTGAATTTTGGGACGCGTTTACATTCCTCCGACATAGGCAAATAATATCTAGGACAGAACGTACACTCATATATATATAAAGATTTTACTCTATCCGAACCAAACTATATATACTTGTTGCTTTAGCTTAATTTGTCCTATGTGAATAATCTCTACTTTGAACATCAACTTGTATATGAAAGTACTTCTCATGATGAATCAAAAATATAAACCTCATAATGTTAAACAATGCAAATATGTAGAAGTTGATAATCAAAGATACAAGCAAATCAAATTGCTGGCGGTGAGGAGGCGAGGGTGGCAGTGAGGAGGCCGTGACGGCGGTGAGGAGGCGGCGGTAGCGGTGAGGAGGCAGCGGGCGGCAGTGAGGAAGCTGCCGGCGACGGCGGTGAGGAGGCGGCGGTGGCGGTGAGGAGGCGGCGGGCGGCAGTGAGGAGAGGCTGGCGGTGGTGAGGAGGTGGCGGTGGTGGTGACGAGGCATCCCGGTGGCTGGAGAGCTCCTGGTGCGAAAAGGAGGCGCGAAGAGAGACGGGGGCGAGGTTTTTGCTGGCAGCGGTGGCTTAAAATTTCGGTAGCCTGGCGGCGACGCTAGGGTTTCGCGCCTTCGGACATAGAAAAATTTTTCATCCCGCGCGCCCATACTTATAGGCATCATATTTTCGCTGGCGGGCCATGTCATCTCTCCGCTAGTGAAAATCATTTTCGCTAGTGGGCCAGCTAAGCGTGCCGCCAGATTTTCGCTAGCGGAGAGATGACATGGCCCGCCAGCGAAAACCTTTTGGCCCACATGTCAATATTTATTTTTTTACACAAATAAATGTACAAATAAATTTAAAAAATAAATATGCACATAAATTTATTAAATAAATTTATAAAGTAATGTATTTTTTAAAACCAAACTTATAAAATTTCAATACTTACATATTGCACTATAAGTAATTTTATTTCTTTTCTAAAAGCTAGCATTTTATTATAATAATTCATCATGCATGGAAATAATATAAAATTCATCATGCATCACATAATATAAAATTCATCATCCATACAAAAATGCATCATCCATCATAAGTCACCATAATTACATATATAAATTAGCCTTTCACATTCTTCCCTACTCCCTTATTCCTCAGGTAAGGTTTCGGTGATTCACCAATCATTGCTTCTACGACCTTAATGTTGTTTGTAAACTCCGTGAAGAGTATCATGTTCTCGTACTGATTATTTGCCTCAACATCTTGGACATCATCAACTCCCAAGATCTTTTGTTTTCCTGAGACAACTATGTCTTTCTTCAACTGAGATGGGTCAGTCAGATAGAAAACCTGAGCGGCCCGATCGGCAAGTACCCATGGGTCATTCTTGTGCCCTACGTTGACGAGGTCGATGATTGTCAGCCCAAAATTGTCGACAACCACGCCAGTTGGGTGTTTAACCCATTGGCACCGGAACAATGGAATCTGCATATTGGATCCATAGTCCAGTTCACAGATTTCTTCTATGAATCCATAGTATGTGCTCTTTTTCCCAGTTGTGTCAATTGCCTCTACTCGAAGGCCACTATTTTTGGCATGCACTCCTTTGGTCTTTCGCTTTGGTATAAAATGTGTACCCATTCAGATCATATGCTTGCCATGAGGTGTATATACTTGATGGCCTGTCAGCCAACCTCTTAATTGTTTTTTCCTCCGTGGTATTGCCATCTGGTAGGCTGAGGTTCTTGAACCATTCGGTAAACGCAGCCTTATGTCGCTTCATGATCCATGCATCAGAACACCCCACATTGATTGCTTGTAATTCCTAAGGTGTTGCTCTATGTATGGCTGCACTATCGTGAGCTGTTGCAGCACAGTGAAATGACCATCTTTCACTTCCTTGTACTAATCGTCGTGGATTCTTTTTTGCCATTTTGTCCCTCTTCTAGATAATCTACCTTCATGTCGAGGCACAGTAAACCAATTGCTTTCCCCTCATTTAGGTAATCAATGCAACACTCAACGACTTCCTCGGTAGTATATCTCTCTATCATTAATCCCTCTGGGTGGCCACGGTTCCGTACATAGCCTTTTAGAATTGACACGTACCGTTCGAATGGCCACATCTGATGCAGCTACAGGGGCCGAAGTGCAATTATCTGAGGCACAATATGAACTAAGCTATTTCATCATATTGAAAAATGGAGGGAAACACATCTCAACCTCGCACACGGTCTCTATAGCAAAAGTGCGGAGAGGACCTAACTCTTCAAGATCAATTATTTTCTGTGAGATTGCATTGAAGAAAAACCAGAGCTTTGTGATGACCACCTTCAGATGTAATGGTTTGATTGCTCTGATTGCGATAGCAAGGAATACTGTGAGCATTACATGGCAGACATGAGAATTATAGCCTGAAAATGACAAATCCTTCATCGACACAAGTCGCTTAATGTTTGACGAGAAACCAGAAGGCACTCTCACCTCACTTAGGCATTTGCACATTGTCTTTGTCTCCTCATTTGTCAAGGTGTAGCAGGCCGGTGGAAGGTACACTTTTCCGTTACCTTCATCCACAGGGTGAAGCTCTTTCCTTATCTGCATATTTACGAGGTCCTTACGTGACTTCAACCCATCCTTTGTCTTGGTTGGTATGTCTTGTAAAGTACCCATGGTGCTATCGAACACATTTTTCTCTACGTGCATGACATTGATAGAATAACATATCTCTAAATCTTGCCAGTACGGAAGGTACTTAGAGAAAATGGAGTGCTTCTTAAATGGCCCGCTAGCACTTCCCATTGAGATGTTCTG
The DNA here is from genome assembly GCA_000573905.2 of Oryza punctata. Taxonomy (NCBI): domain Eukaryota; kingdom Viridiplantae; phylum Streptophyta; class Magnoliopsida; order Poales; family Poaceae; genus Oryza; species Oryza punctata. The sequence continues at coordinate 17,949,772 of CM002493.2, read as the reverse complement.
ATAGGGAAAACAATGCGGGCAAGTTGTTGACGGTGACAAAGATAATTGCATGCGGCGTGAAGTAATTCTGTAGGAATTCATCCCAAACTTGGATCCCGTGTTTCCACAGATCCGCCATATCCTCCAGCAAAGGATCCAGAAACACATCCATGTTATTGTCAGGTTGTCGTGGTCCCTCTACTAGGATGGTCAATAAAATATACTTCCTTTGCTGACACAGCCACGTAGGGAGGTTGTACATGGTTAGGAGTACTGGCCACGTGTTGTGTGAGCTGCTCAAGTCACCAAATGGATTCATTCCATCGGTGCTCAATGCAAACCTTACATTTCTTGGGTCCTCTGCAAACTTATGGTACTTTGTGTCAAATTCCTTCCACTGTCGAGCATCTGCCAGATGCTGAATCATCCCATCCTTTTTTCTCTTTTCATGATGCCAGCGCATCAGTTCGGCATCCCTCGGGTTAGAGAACAAACGCTTCAATCGATCTTTCGCCGGAAGGTACCACATGACCAGCTATTGGATCTTCTTCTTGTTGTTGTCTTCTACCTCGTCAAGGGCAACATCCTGACCCTCGGACTGGCTACGGCTTGTTTTGTATTGACTAGTGTTGCACGTTAGGCATCTGTCCAAATCTTCGTACTCTTTACGGAACAATATACAGTGGTTAACACACGCGTGTATCTTCCGCACACCCAGTGACAATGGGAAAATAAGCTTCTTCGCTTCATAGGTGCTAGTTGGCAGGGAGTTGGGTTGCGGAAATAGTTTCTTCAATGGAACCAACAAATCGTTAAAACTACTGTCGGACCAACCGTTTCTTGCTTTCAATCTCCTAAGTTCAAGCACCATCCGCAACAATGTGAAATCGTTCTTGCAACCCTTTGCCTCATCCTACAAAAGATCCTTCACTGCCTTTTGTAATGCACCGAAGTTCTCCAACCCACGAGCGGACCTAGCTACAACCTCAGGTTTAGCATGACGCAACATCTCTTCCAAATCAAAATTACCATCATCTACGCGGACATTGCCATCATCGACATCATCAACTGTACTGTGCTGACCATCGCCGCCAACAACATCATCATCAACGGGCTGTTCTTCTTCTTCTTCTTCCGCTACTACCATCAAATCCTCATCCCAGTTGAACACATCCCGTATTGTCTCCTGGTTGGGAACTTGTTTGCTTCGAATCTCTCCATGATGTGACCAATTTGTGTAGCATGCAACAAATCCATGCGTCACCAAGTGCTGCTCGATTATAGATGGATTGATCCAAGTTTTCTGATTTTTGCAGTGCAAGCATGGACATCTAATTTCCTTCATCTTCTTAGATGCAACATTCTTCTTAGCAGCTTTCATGAATTTATCGATTCCTTCAATGTATGACGCACAATATCTCTCACTATACATCCATGCCCTGTCCGCCATCTATGCATTATTTGCCAAAAAAATAAGTACAACTTAGTTAGTTTAAATATTTGTAATAGTATGTCACATTAAAGCTAGCCAAAAATCTACAAACTACATATAACTAGAAAAATTACCAAACTACCCCTTTTTCTCTTCTTCTTCATTCTCTGCAGTTAACTAATCTATAGATCTGCTACAAATAAACCTATGATACACTAGATATATATGGAACATCGATCATGCACAATATTTCTTACAAAGTTTGCCCATTTTAAGCTCCAAATAACAAATAAAACATACTTTTCTTCCCCTGTGTCAAGTACTTTTTCCTCTGCAAAATCTCAACATACATCCAATAAAAATGAAAAAACTTGACAAATAGAGTAGGAGAAAGTATAACTAACCTCTGGTGCAATAGATCTTTCAAAAGATTTGAGATCAAAACCTTACCCCTATGTATGTGTTCATAAGAGAGAGAAAATCGTGCTCAAATACCATGGCTGCTAGCTGATATAGGTGATGCCATTTTCCCTGGCAGTCAACATATGTCGGTTGCGGTGCGCCACCATAGAAAACAATTAGGGATGAAGGCGGCTTAAGTGGGCCACCAGCAAAGATGTAGGTATCTCCACTGGCGGGCCACATCACCTCACCGCCAGCGAAGATATGGGTTTTTTCTGGCATCAAGTTATGAAGGCTGGCATCAAGTTATCTTCGCTGGCGGCCCGTGACCCCCCACCTCCCCTATTTTTTGCACTGGTGGTTTCATCTCGTAGCCGCGAGCAAAAAGATTTTCCAAACGCCAGGAAAAAAATCGTTTTCCTAGTGGTGAGGTCAGGGTTCAGCCAAACCCTTGGTTCGGCCGAACCGACCTTGGCTCCAATGAGAATCTCCTTCCACATGTACGTCCTAGATTGCTTCCTAATGATGGTGGAAGGGTGTTTCAGACAATTCCAACTACCAAAACCATCATTCTTTAGCTATAAAAGGACTTCACCTTCTCCCATTCAACACACACCAAGAAGAAGCACTGACAAGGAGCTCTCTCCAAATTAAATATTTTGTTCTAGTAGTAGCGGAGTAGAATAACTCTTGAGGAATAGCTATTGAATTCTTCAAGTCTTCGAAGATTCGGGTATGGCTCTAGTAGCTTGTATCTCTCTTGTAAGACTTGTTCCATTAATGAAATATTCTTCTTTATATACTTTTGGTCCTTTAGTTTATTTGCATAATTATTTGAGTACTAGCTTTAGTTTATCCTTGCTAGGTATAAGTTGTATGGCTAACTTACTGGAGATATGCAGTGGTATTGTCTTAATGTTCAAGTATTTGATTGCTCTATGTCAAGTGCACTGGTGTAGAGTAGTATTAATTAGTATAAGCGTGGTGCTTAGATTAGTGAATATCATTAAATGGTGCTATATGCCACGGAACTATAGAGGTAGACCATTGATGGTGATAGCTTTCTATGGGTATTCCTTCACGTGCGTATATAGGGCTAAGACTGGTTCCTGGCAAGGGCGCTCCTCCGCATGTGATGCTGGTTGGATAGCCATGATGGGTTGTCGTAAGGAACTCGGAAACCAGGGGTGGTTTCTCGATATACCAGGAGGGCGTAGTTAGGGTGTATTGGCCATAGTTGTACTATAGTAAGTGTATACTAAAGAACTATATAGTAGAAGTACAGAAAATAAGTATTTCTCTATTCTTCTCCACTAGGTCAGATTTATTCTATTATGCGAGTATCCTTGGAAAGTAACTTCTGTGTGTCAACCTACCCAAATTCATCTTTGATTAACCCCTGCGTTAGACTTTGATTGACATGAGTATGATGAGCATTAATAACATAGTACTCTCTTACCATATCTTCCCTTGAAATTAAATAAATACGATACCTTGGAAATTCTTCCGGGTGAAATGCTACTGCGGTATATCCGTGCGCTTGCGGATTACATCTGTGATCGTAAGAAAATACTAACTAATATTTCTAGCATCATTGCTTGGGATCTAATTCCTAGTAATGTCGTAAAGAACTATCAACAACAATGTCTTCACATATGAACACATTAGCCGATTCCTAGAACAATGTAGAGAGGCATCGACTACAGAAGCTTCGAGAGTTAGATTATTTCCACTATCACTATCTGGATCGACTTTTTCATGGTTCTCTTCTCTACCTTACAATTCTGTTAGGAGTTGGGCTGATCTAAAAAAACAATTTCACAAATACTTCTTTAGTGGGATTGAAGAGATGAAGCTATCGGATCTAACATCTATCAAGCAAAAGTTAGATGAACCAGTGCCATATTACATTCATAGATTTAGAGATATGAGGAACATATGTTATAGTTTGGCTTTGACTGATTCCCAGTTGGTCGATTTAGCTTTTCAAGGGCTATTGGCACTGATAAGGGAGATATTTTCTGCTCAAGATTTGAGAGTTTAGCACATCTAGCTCAGAAGGTATCGGCTCATGAAGAAAGGATTCAAGAGGCTAGAAAATTCACCAAGGTCAACAATGTTTGCCATTATGCCTCTGAGTCCAAAGAAGATGATGCAGAAATAGCTGCGGCAGAATGGACTAGTAATAAGAAAACTGTCGTGTGTCAATGGGTTAAGAAGTCTAGAAGAAAAGAAAGGTATGACTTTGACATCACTAAAGCCGATACGATATTTGACCTACTGCTCCATGGGAAACAGATTCAGCTACGAGTGGGGCATGTTATTCCATCGGCTAAAGAGTTGAATAAGAAAAAATATTGCAAGTGGTACTATACGGGTTCTCATAGTACAAATGATTGCAAGGTTTTTAGGTAGCAGATTAAGTCGGCTATTGAGAAAGGAAGGATCATGTTTGATGAAGCCAAGAAGCCGATGAAGATTGATGGCCATCCCTTTCCAGTCAACAAGGGATTATCGGATAGAAGGGATTATCGGATGAAAAAGTTCAATTCTACTAGGATGATCAACAAGTACCACAAGAGATATGAAGGACATGAAGAAGAACGGTATCAAGATGATTGGCCCTTTGATCCTCATTGGGGATGTGTATTCTTTAGGTTTTATTTGAATGAATGTATGAGATTGCCATCAATTGAAGATTACCCAAGCTGCAGTGATCCTGATATAAGGTACCTTGGGAGTTGTAGTAAACATGTTGGCGAAAAAGAAGAGAATCGGCCGATTTAGAAAAGACTTCCAGTCCATCAAAAGTTGGGGCCGATTCACTAGAAATGTTTTGAAGAGGAAGCTGAAGATGAGGTTAAAACCAAGCATCCAAAATTGTGTCCATCCGGCATATTTACAAAAAATCAGAAGAGGCGAGTCCAGAGGATGAGGAATATAGTGTAGATGTTGGAGGTTGAGCAGGAAATTGATCATCGGCTGAAACGAACCAGAAAAGAGCGGCGTGTTAAGAGCAAGGTGGTGTTAGCCGATAAAGTTGAGGCTGATAAAGCAAAGAAACTAGCAGCTATCAAGGTCAAAGCGGTGGCGTCCTCTTCAGTAAATATGGTTTTTATACTACCAGCAGAATACGGTGTTGATCAAATTGAGGAAAGAAATTTTCGAGGAATCCTTAGCCAAGATGGTTTTGTCATCTCAGCAAGCCGTTTTCGAAAAACTTGAGGGGACCGGGCATCGACACCTTAAACAATTAGATGTGATAGGTTTTGTCAATGGGAAGCCGATGTCTAAAATGCTAGTTGATAGGGGAGCTGCTGTAAATCTGATGACCTATGCAACTTTTAGGAAATTGGGCAAAACAATAGAAGACTTGATCAAGACTAACATGGTTTTAAAACCCTTTGGAGGGAATCCCTCAGTAACCAAGGGAGCTCTAAATGTGGAGTTGACTATCGACAGCAAAGCAATTCCATCTACCTTTCTTGTCATTGATGGGAAGGACTCCTATAGCCTGTTGCTTGGAAGAGATTGGATCCATGCTAATTGTTGCATTCCTTCGACCATGCACCAAAGTCTGATCCAATGGCAAGGTGACCAGATAGAAATCTTGCCAGCCGACAGGTCAGTTAACGTTGCCAATGCCGATTTAATGATTTGGGAGATGGAAGGATTTGATTGCTTGTCCGGCAAGGTTTGGGATGGCGATTATCTAAAAGTATCTGATTGTGATATGCAGCCAGTTGGAGATGGAGAGCCCTGTAAAGAAGCAGTGGCGTCATCTTTAGTAAAGAAGGAAGTTCTTGCGCAAGTATTAGAGTAGTAATTAATAACTTAGACGTAGAGTTTAGGTTAGAGATTGTTGTTTATCCCACGGAGTTGTCAAAGGTAGGCAGCAGGTGGTGACAGCCCTGAATCCCGTCCTAGTAATCCTCCGCGTTCGGGTACATCATAGAGCTATAGCCGGAACCACGGTGGCAGACCAGCAAGGGTCGTTGTCCGAAGCAACAGATAGGAAATTACCTTTAACTTAGCTTAGATAATTAAAACACATAGAAAGTCAACAAGCCCCTCACGGGCAAGGGTGAGATAGGAGCTTTGGCCGAGACCGTGCAAACCATGTGGTATGGTATGAGGCGCCCCCTCTCGACCGATGCTCCTGCCGAAACCTACCTTGTGCTCCTGCAAAGAATGTATGTGTTGTGTGTACGTGTATTTGTTGTGGTTAGTTTTTTTCCACAACTTTCGCCTTCCGCGAACGGCAAAATTGTCTTTACTGTTTCACTCGGCCGAAATGAACAGTGATGGGCTTTTTTCCCCAAGGGTTCGTCATTATGCGGCCTGGTCCATGGGATTTTACCGTTTCGCCAACCCTTGCGACACGCGGCAGCCCGTGATTGGGTGGGAAGGCGAAACGTCGCATGGCGGGCTATATATCCCCCCTTCCCCCTTTTTCACTGCCTTTACCCCCGTCATTTTCACCGCAAGCACTCCCTTTCTTCATCCTTTACTCGCGGCGCTCTGAGTCACTGAACCCTTTCGCCCGTTGACCCCCTTTCGTCACTACGCACGTTCTTCACCATGGCCCCTCGCAAGCCGAACCCCGTTTCCGCGACGGGTCCCGACCCCAACCGAATTGATGATCACACCACCGCCTTCTTAGGGGCATCGCTCATTGATGACGATGACCTAGCGAAGATGGTCTGCTCTGGCCATGGTGCCGAAGCTGGGCGACAACAAGACGGTGGTATCCGCCATCTTTTTCGAGGTGGGGCTTCGCCACCGTGTACTCGAAGACGGTGGTTACCCCGGCCGGGACGAAGAAGACAGTGTTCGGGAGCGTGAACTTCAACGTTCGCCCCGAGCGCTCCGATCTATGGCCGGTGAATGCCGCCATGTCGAAGTGGGATCGCCACTGGATGGCGAAGTGGTTCTACCACTCCATCCCCTTCAAGGCCGGGTTCGAGGCGGCGAAGACCCTTCGGTGGCGGCGTAGGGCGATTGCCCCAAACCGGAAGCCCAAGGTCGCCATCAGCGGAGCTATGGAAGCGCGGTTCGGCCTGCTGCGCAAGGTCTGCTCCCGCTTGAGCTGCCGCGATCTGGTGGAGGAATTTTGCATACTTCACGTATTCCCCCTCTCCAAGTCGTGGCAGGTCGAAGTCGACCGGGACGAGGAGGTCGACGGCTTGCCGAAGCTTATCATGCCTGCGGGGGCGAACGGTGAGTCTGCTTTTCAAGTGAATCTTTGTTTTGCTCCCTTTTCTTTTGTTCGACGCCTGATACGATGACACTTTTCTTTTTCGCAGTATTGACTCTCGCCGAAGCTGACACCGGAGCCCGAAAAATGTTAGGCGATGTGTCGGTCACTGAGTTTAGCCTGCTGCCGACGCGGCAAGCAGCTGGCCGGGCGAACCGGGTGCACGTAGGCGAGCTCCCCCCAGGCGAAGCCCTTCAAGGCCGACGACGAAGAGGGTACCTCCAGGAAGCGGTTGCGTGGGCAGGTGAAGTTGGCCCCCCGGAAGCGGAGGACCCCTGCCTCCACCGATTCTGACGCCGACGATGAAGATGGCGTCGAAGAGCAGGAGGACGTGGGGGAGACGGAGGTTGTGGTCGAAAAGGCCGCGAATGAGGCCACAGACAGCCGCTCCGACACGCGCGGCTACACCCCAACTCCAAGCCCCGAGCGCGTCGAGATCGGGGCGGAGTCAAACTGCTCCCCCCTCCGCCGGAAGGATGTGGAGGGGGCGAAAGCGTTGGTCGCGATCGCCGCGGCCAAGATGATGAAGGGGGAATCCACCAAGAAGACCCCCCAGAAGAAAGGGCTCGTCGACATCGCTTGTGTTTTCAGCGACGACGAGTCCTCGGACGAAACACCCACTTCGCCCGCTGGTCGGAGCCTCGGCCTCTCAACTGCCCCTGGCGCTGCGGGCGGAGTGAGAGGAAGCATTGCTGGGGCTTCAGCTTCAGCCGAGCGGGTTGTGAAGACAGCGGCTAGGGTATTCGGCAGCCCTGTTCGCCAGTCGCTCGTTTCGCCACTTGCCCTTGTTGAGGGTAAGAAGGCGGCCGAAACGTCCGTTTCGGACTACTCGCTTGAGGCGCCCCGCTTCTCCCTTGGCGACTTAGAAACCCGACCGGAGCTCATCCCCTTCGTCGAGGGGGTGAGCAACATCGTCGCTCCGGCTTGCAGTCCTAGCCTGTTTGTTGAACTGAACGAGTTCGACGAGGGCTGTTCTGCTGTTAAGAGCCTGGCGGTTCGGGTATGTTGATTGGTTGACTCTTTTTCTTTTTCCTCTTTTTTTTACATCGCCGCTTTCGGCAACCTGTCTTAATGTGCCCCCATTTTTTTAAAACAGATCCTCGCGGCCCACTGGTCGACCGAGCGAACTATACGGGCCCGTCTTGATGGCTTGAAGAACCGTCTTCGAGCCAAGGACGACGAACTAGGCCGCAAGGGCCTAGAGATAGAAGGCCTCGCCCGCTCCCTCAAAGAGGCGAAGGCCGAAAATAAGCAGCTCCAGGCTGAGCTGGAAAAAGGCAGTGAGGCGAAGGCGGAGATCGAGCGCTTCAGGGCTGAGGTCAAGAAGGAGCAGGGGCATTCCACCGCCTTGGCGGACTACTATAACGTCTTCGCCTGGAAGCCAGCAAGGTGGAGGCGAAGTCGCAGCGACTTGCACGGGAGTTGGCGAAAGCCACCGAGTCTGCCAAAACCGCGTGACGCACACTTCGCCTCGCCCTTACTGACATGGGGGCGAACGTGCGGGGTGTGCGGGGCGAAGGTGCTTCCGCCTTCGAGTTCTCAGAATGGACTCAGTAGGCTGGCGGTGCGGTCTCGGACTGTGCCACCACGTACGGCGATTGCTGTGCGCGCGTGTCGGCGGCCTTCGCCATGGGCCTGCTGCAACAGTCCGGATGCGAGCACATTGCCAAGTTCCCCGACTACGCGAAGGGGGGCTGGGAGGTCAGCTCTCAGGACATTTCGCCCGCGCTTCGTGCCTGGCGCAAATAGTTTTGGCAGAAGGACGGCCGATCCACTACCAAGGCGCGTCTGCTCGAGCAGTTGGCGAAGGCGGAGGCGGCGGACCAGGCTGACCAGCCAGCCGGAAGGGGCGGAGGCAATGCCCAAGACCACCCAGAGGTGTGAGGCCCTCCGCCCGCTTTTGTAGATTTTGACATTTTTCCTTTTTTTTGGCGTTTGCCATAGAGGGCGAACGATCTAAATATGGCCGATGGCTGATCTTATTGTAGCTTATTTAACATATGAAATATATGACAAGTTTCACCAATTATTTTGTTTGATGCCTTTTGCACTTGTGATCGCATCGCTTCGCATATGAAAGAGTGCTTGCTCTTTTCGCCCACCCTACGTGTTTTGCTTGGCTTTAATTTTGCGTTTCGCCATTTGATTTTATATATTGTTTTATCATGGTCTACGCCGAAAATTGTGTATTCAGCCCCTCTTTGGAGATTGGCGAAGGTCTGGTATCCGTTTCGGCCAATTTACCACAAGATGATCATAAACGGCACCAGTTACAAGGTCGTGAAGGTTGCGAGCTGGATGCAAACGCACCCCGGGCGAACCCTGTAAGACTACAACCGTGTTCACGCAGAACGCCTAGAGAGCATGGTTCACTTTTGGCGAAATCATCAGAGGACCGATCGGTAGGAAGCGATCGCCCAGCGCCGTTATAGTGTAGCTTGTGTTTCGCCCCCTTCTCCCCTTAGGGCAGTTCATAACATTAGCAGTGACGACGAACCTAGTTCGCCGGATCATTCCTTAAGGAGTGGCAGTTGTTTTAGGGGCGAAGATGTAATTTATTTGTAAACTAAGTTGTAAAGCCTGTTGTATTCTTTTCGTCTGTACCATGCTGTACGGCATGTATTCTTCGATTATTTTCTCGAAGTTAATAAAGATGTGTTTTTATTCCCTTTTCGCTCTTTTTCGCATTGTCACTTTTCGTGCTTTCGTTAGGTCGGAATGTATCGACCCCTTTGCGTGTATTAGCGAAATAGGTCTGCTGACTTTTCAGCTTTCATCTTCCGTTTTCGATCTGTGGTACTCCGTGCTGGGAGAAACGCTTACGTTTTCGTGTAGATCGAGTATAACGGTGTTCGGTTAGTTACTTCCCGAAACAAGCTGTCGTGGTTTCAACATTCGGCGAGTGATGCTTCGGCCGATTCGTTTCGCCCCCCTGGCGTTTTCGCTGATCAGGCGTTTGCCTTGAGGTTTTTCCACGAATTATCATGTACACAAGTAGAAAAGGTGAAAGACACAAAGATTTTATACTGGTTCGGGCCTCCTGGGTGGATAATAGCCCTACATCCAGTTTTTTTCTTTTTTCATTTTCTCCTCTTTTTTTGCATTTTTGTGCCGAAAGGCTTACATAATGGAAGATGCCGAAAGGGCTATATAACAGTATGTACATTTTTACACTGGCGAATGGGGTGCCACCCTTCCTAAACGTAGAAACGCTTAAGGGAAGCAGCGTTCCACGAGTGGTCGAACTCTTCGCCTTCCAGTGTTGCTAGGCGAAAGGAGCCTATCCTTGACCTATGCTTGATGAGATACGGCCCTTCCCACTTCGATTCAAGCTTCCCGACTGCTACCGGGTTCGCCTTCTTTCTTAGGACGAGATGGCCAGGCAATAGCTTTGTCGGTCGGACTTTTTTGTTGTAAGTTACCGAAGTGCTTGTGGCGTATTGGTGCATGTGTTCTATTGCTTCGACTCATACTCCCTCGAGGAGTTCGAGCGACACCTCGCGCCCATCTTCGCCTCCAGAGAACATCACCCTTGGTGAATTAGCCCCTAGCTCTGTTGGGGTCATTGCTTCGTCCCCATAGAGAAGCATGAACGGGCTAAACTTGGTTGGCCTTGTGGGGGTTGTCCGAAGGGCCCAGAGAACGGATAGCTTTTCGTCTGGCCATCTACCCTTCACCGCCCCCTCAAGCCTTTTCTTGAGCACCTCCAAGATACCATTTGTGCGTTCGACCGCCCCATTTGATTGTGGGTGCGCGACCGAAGCGAACCTGATTTCCAGCTTTAGTCCTTCGCACATTTCTCTGAATTTATCAGAGTCGAACTACTTGCCGTTGTCCGTGATGAACTCTTTTGGCACTTCGAAACAACAAACAATGTTTTTCCAAACGAACTTCTGTACTGCTGCCAAAGTGATCGCGCCTAGCGGTTCGGCCTCGATCCAACGGGAGAAGTATTCAATGGCCACAATTGCGAGCTTGTATCCATTTCGCGCCACAGGGAATGGGCCAATGATGTCTAGCCCCCACCTAGCGAAGGGCTAGACTGGTGCGATAGGCTGCAGCTCATATTGTGGTGCAGTCTGGCTTCCGCCATGTCGCTAGCAGCTTTCGCACTTTTGGGCTTGCTCAACACAGACTTTCAGCATGGTGGGCCAATACACACCCTGGCAAAACACTTTGGAGGCAACCGTTCGTGCGGCCTGGTGTGCTGTGACATCCTGGCCCAATTAGGACTAGGCCCGTGTGGCCCATTAGAGCTGTGTGCACATGTTTAGTACCACCTTACTAGTTTAGAAAGGGTGGAACTAACTTATAAGGCCTCTTCCCTCCAACCATATCACTCCCGGGTTAACCCTTTTACACGAAGGATGAAAGTGTAAGTGGGGTGGTATGTGTAAGTGGGCCCACCCGTCTGATGGGCTGGGCTACGCGGTTCTGGAGGGAGGGTTGTTACATGTGCACCCCACAGCCCCTGGTGTATTTCTTTCACCGTTACCTCTACTTCGGCAAAGGAGATGCATCGAAGCAAGGGTTGGAGCACCCCGGAGCGATACAACTGCCCCGAGACCAGTTTGTACTTTGTGGCTCTCATCTGTAAACGCTTCGCTTCTGCTTCATCCTCTGGGAGCCAGCCGTTCTTGAGGTACTTTACGAACAGAGTTCGCCAATCCTCTGGGTCTTCGCCCAGTTCTTCCTGGTCAATTGTCATGATGTCCAGGCTTTCAGTGGGCATGCTTGGTGCATACAAGACTTCAAAAAATATGCCTGGTAAATGCGGGCCTCCACAGGCAGCGGACTTTGCCAAGGTATCTCTTTCCTCATTCTGGCCTCTAGGTAAGTGTTCGACCGTTATGCCGACGAAGCACTTTTCCATAGATCGAACAGCCTCTAGGTACCTCTTCATTCCTTCTTCTTTTGCCTCGAAAGATTTGTCAACATGACTTGCCACCAGTTTGGAGTCTGTTCGGATGAGCAAACGCTGAACCCCCAGTGCTTTCGCCTTTCTTAGACCCAACAATACTGCTTCGTACTCTGCCGTGTTATTGGTCATGTCGAACTGTAGCCTTGCGGCATACCGAATCGGCACGCCCCCTGGCGAAGTGAGTACTGCCGCGGCGCTTGCCCCCTATGTGACCACGAGCCGTCGGAGTGCATTGTCCAAGGCTGTTCGATAGGCTGAGGTTTAGGGGCGAACGCCGGTGTCCATTCGGCGACGAAATCGGCTAGGACTTGGGACTTGATGGCAGTGCGGGCGACAAAATGCAGGTCGAAGGGGGATAACTCCACCGCCCATTTGCTGAGCCGACCAGAGATTTCCTTGCCCCGGAGCACTTCGCCCAAAGGATATTGCGATGGCACAGTGACCCTGTGGGCCTGAAAATAGTGCTTAAGTTTGCACGAAGCCATCACTAGGCCTTAGGCAAGCTTTTCCGTTTGAATGTACCTTATCTTCACCCCTTGCCAAGCCTCAGAGATGAAATACACTGGTTTCTGTCCTGACTCTGTCTCTGGGACAAGGACTACACTGACCGCCACCGGCGAAGCTGCCAGATAGAGGAGCATTTCGCTTCCCGGTGTTGGGCTGACCAAGGCGGGTGGGCCTTGCAGATATTGCTTTAGCTCGTCGAACGCTACTTGGCATTCAGGTGTCAAGCTAAATTTTCCAGTGCCCCGGAGGGTCTTAAAAAATGGCAAACCCCTTTCGGCTGCCTTTGAGAGAAAAGGACTGAGCGCCGCAATTCGGGCTGCGAGCTTTTGTACTTCACGTACGCTCAACGGGGGCTTCATTTGCTGAATGACGTCGATTTTCTCGGGGTTCGCTGCAATACCCCTTTCGGAAACAAGAAAGCTCAACAACTTGCATGCGCGAACTCCAAAAACACATTTCTCAAGGTTTAGAGTCATACCCACCGCGCGCAAGTTGTCGAAGGTCTCCTGCAAGTCGGACGCATGTTACGGCTTTTGACGACGATATTGTCGATGTAGGCCTCCACATGATGCCCCAACTGTTTGCGAAGCACCTTGTACACCAGCCTGACGAACGTTGCTCCAGCATTCCTCAGGCCGAAAGGCATCCTGAGGTGGCAGAAAGTGCCGAACGGCGTGATGAAGGCTGTCTTGGGGATGTCGCTCGGATTCATGTGGATCTGGTGGTTACCGGAGTACGGATCCAAGAAGCTCATGAGTTCGCAACCAGCTGTCGAGTCAACAAGCCGGTCAATCCGCGGCAAGGGGAAGTCATCTTTCGGGCACACCTTGTTGAGGTCTGTGAAATCGACGCCCATGTGCCACTTGCCGTTCGACTTCTTCACCAAAGTCGGGTTCGCCAGCCACTCCGGGTGGTCGATCTCCCAGATCACCCCGGCCTTGAGCAGCTTGTGCACTTCGGCTTTTGCTGCCTCTTGACGATCGGCGGACATCTTACGCAGCTTCTGTTTTCTTGGCTTGGCATCCAGCTTGACCGCCAGGTGATGCATGATGAGATTCGTCGAAACACCTCCCACTTCGTCAGGGCTCCAGGCGAAGATGTCAATGTTCTTCTTGAGCACTTCCAGGATGTTCTCAGCTTCCTCTTCGCCCAGATCGCCCCCCAGCTGGACAAACTTCGCTGGATTGGCGTCATCGACTTGCATCTTAATCACCTTACCATGAGGGGCGGGGTTCGGCATGCGTTTAACATGCGGTTCGACCTCAACATTGTGCACTGCCCTGTTGATCTTGGCCAAGTCACCCTTTGAAGCAGTCAGGGGTTGAAGCCCCCTAACGACGATCACGCCTGTTGGACCCGGCATCTTGAGCTTGAGGTAGTTGTGGTGGGAGATGGCCTCGAACTTGTTCAAGGTTGCGCGCCCGAAGATGGCGTTATAGCTGTACTGTCACGACCAGAATTAACCCAACGGGCATTCCCTACATGCGTGTATTATTCCTTGTCCCAGGAGGCAAGGTACACCAAAAGATGATACTATTCAGAGTTTAACAATCAAAAGCGTAAATAGTTAATTTATTACATGGGCGACGAAGGCCCAACACACACGAAGATAAACGAAAAACAACGGGAGACTAGGGCAACGGCCACAGGCGCTTGACGGCAGGCACGAGCTAGACACCAAAACCTTCATCCTCCAAGAACTCCTCTTCTAGGTTGAAAAAAAAATTGACCAAGATTGAGTACAACCACCGTACTCAACAAGACACACTCACAAATGCAGAATAAATGCAAAGGAGTACAAGGGTTATAATATAGAGGTTAGGGTTTGCAGTAAACAGCATTTAGAGGTCATTTAGTTTCCCAAATCTATTTTACAAAGACGATCTTAGAGCTACACAATGTTATTGCTTAAGGCCGTGAACCCACACGAACCTGCCTTAACCCAAGGCCTACGAAGATTTAGACCGAACTGGCTACCAGACCCAGGTCCCAGCTGGTTCCAAGCCAACCCAGGCCAACCATTCCAGATTTTAGTTATCAAGCAGGTTTTAAGAAATAAACCTCTAACTTGGGTACATTGCTAGGCTTGCCCATAACTGAGGGCTCGGCTATTCGAATAGATTATACTCTGATCAGAGGTGTACATCTTTACCCACAAGACACATGTTCCTCACATGTAACCACGTGCCTCATACCACCACGGCATACGGACGGAAGACGTGACATAGTTCCCAACCCATCCCAGCCAGAAACAAGAGTACCGACCCAACCCTGGCTACGGCCAGAATCCTGAGACAGGTAACCAAGGTGAGCCCATAGCAGCAGGACACCAGCCCTGTGCAATGACATCTCGACTATCGGCCGTAGCTCGTGTAGCCTCCATTTGCCCTAGAGATGTCCATCGAGCCCCGACTTCGTCCATCTCTATCCGTGTACTTTTGTCCACGACCAGACTGAGCTACAAACTACGCCTTACCCACTAGACATGTGGAAGTACGGTAGTGCTTTGCAACAGAGGCCCGAAGACCGGTCCTTATAGTGGCCGAGGTGCTTCCATCAAAACCATGCACCTCGAGCCCAGCCTAAAACCATTTTGGGAATTTTGAATAGAAGAGGGGGGTGTGTCCAATTCCACATAAGCCAACCATTCCATACGGTCCAAATGATATGAGAACTCCCCAAGTCTATAATTATAAAACCACTTAAAGTTTTTCTAATTTAAAAGGCGAAGCATCTACCTAAACTTGATACTAGTGAGACCATAATACAGTGCACACCAGTGGGGTTTTGGTTACTCTAGGGTGAACAAGGTAATAATAGCAATAGCAATAATTTTAGGGTCATAACAAAGGTAAATAGGCATGGCTAAATAAAACAGCGATAACGCGGGAATTTAAATAAAGCGAGAATGCATTAATTTAAAACAAAGTAATTTTTAAGCATGGGACAACAATATGTTCAAAGGAGATGTGACTTGCCTTGCTCGTTTTCCCAAACGTCGGCTTCAACCTCCACGTAGAGCGGATCTTCCGAAGCTGCAGTGTCTACACGACCAACGAAAAGGAAAACGACTTTTACTCTACTAAACTCCATATAACAAACCAAAACAAAGCACAAAAATGGGTTCTTGACTTCTTAAGGAAAATTTAGAGACTTGAACGGTCCAATTCTGAGTTCAAACGACCAAGTTATGGTCGTTTGAAGTTTTTATGTTCTTTAAGTGAATATCTGCGAGTTTCTTCATTTAAATTTTAACTAAAAACTATTTATTGCGTCAGCCGAGGGGAGAGGGCGCGTGGACCGGGTCCACGGGGTGGTGGGCCCCATGCGGCAGCCCCTGGTCCACGGTGGACCGGGTGCACCCGCGAGCACGGGCGACTGACAGCTGGGCCCCACGCGGCGGCCACACGGCGCGCCTGGAGGCGGCCACATCGGCGCGGCTGGCGGGAGGCGGCGCCTGTGCCCCGATGGTCGCCGCCGGCGACCACCGGCGCAGCGGAGCGGCCGCCAAGAGAGGGGAGGGAAGGGGGCAAAGGAGGCGGCGTCCACGGCTCACCCCGAGGCGGCAGCGGCAACGGAGGAGGCGGCCGGAGCAGAGGGAGGCGGTGGCGCGGCTCGGGTTGGCGGGGTCGGCGGCGTTCCGGCGGGAGGCGACCGAAGCGGAGGGGTGGACGAGGTCGGCGAGGTCGCGGCGAAGCCAAAGGAGTCGGCACCGAGGGGAGGAGTGGTCCGGGGCGACGGTGGTGGCGGACCGGAGCTCGGCGGTGGCGGCGGAGAGAGAGGAGAGCGGCACGGGCTCGATTCCGACAGGGAGAAGAGGCGGCGAGTGGTGGAAACAGCGGTGGGGAGCTTGGGGAGGGTTTATATAGGGTCCAAACGAAAGAGAGAGGGAGAGGGAGAAGAAAATGGGGGGGAATGGAGAGGGATCGGGGGGATTGATTCCCCCAATCAATTTTGAACAAGGGCGCCCGGACGCGGCGGATTTGGTGGCGGCTGCGGTGCTAGGCGCGGGTGGAGGGAGCGGCGGGAGCAGCGGGAGGAAGGGGATGACGGGTGGGCCCCACCCGTCAGCGAGGGTGGCGGGCGGGACCGCCCGTCAGCGGTGCGCGCGTGGGGAGAGGCCGAGTAGGCCGCGGGGAGGGGGAGAGAGAGGGAGAGTTGGGCCGAATTCGGCCCAGAGAGAGGGAGGGGTTTTTTTTCTTTTTCTTTTTATAAAACCTTTTCAACTTTGTTTATTTCTTGATAATTGTTATTTGTGCTCTGAAATTTCCACTAAAATTCATTTACGCATTTTAGGCTTTTAGGAAATATAGAAAAATCCTCCAAGCCTTCTTTGACTTTTAACTTAGCACATTTTACATTTTTGGAGTCTTTCACTAGGATTTTTAATTATTCTAGGCATAATTTAAAGCATATATTTTAGAGTCATTTTGGGACGTGACAAACCTACCCCCTTAAACGTAATCTCGACCCCGAGATTCGGAAGAACTGGCGAAGAGGCCGGGATGGGCTGCCTTCAGCTCGTCTTCAAGCTCCCAAGTAGCTTCCTCCTCGGCATGGTTGCTCCACTGGACCTTGCAAAAACGGATTACCCGATTCCTGGTCCTGCGCTCCATTGTGTCCAGAATCTTCACAGGCTTCTCCACGTAGGTCAAGTCTTCGTGAAGGTCAATTTGCTCGGCATCGGTTTGCTCGGACGGCACTCGAAGACATTTCTTGAGTTGCGATACATGGAATACATCGTGCACGTTGCCTAAGGATGCAGGCAGCTCCAACTGGTAAGCAACTTCTCCGCGTTGGGCGAGGATGCGAAAAGGTCCCACATACCTTGGTGCAAGCTTCCCTTTTGTCTGAAACCTGTGCACTCCCCGCAGTGGTGTGACTTGAAGATACACAAAGTCGTCCACTGCGAATTCCAGATTGCAGCATCGGTTATCTGCATAACTTTTCTGCCGAGACTGTGCCACCTTTAGGTTATCCCGAATGGTTCTGACTTTAGCCTCGGCTTCTCTCAGGATATCGGTCCCAAACACTTGGCTTTCCCCAACTTGGTCCCACAACAGGGGAGTCCGGTATTTGCACCCATACAACGCTTCGTAGGGTGCCATTTGTATGCTGGCTTGGTAGCTGTTGTTGTAGGAGAACTCGGCATAGGGGAGACTCTTATCCCAGGTCTTCCCAAAATCCAGAACACAGGCGCGGAGCATATCTTCTAGGATCTGATTCAGACGCTCGGTTTGTCCATCCGTCTGCGAGTGATAAGCGGTACTGAAATTCAATCGGGTGCCTAGCTCTTCTTGGAGCTTCTTCCAGAAGTGAGAGGTGAATTGGCTTCCCCTATCAGACACAATTTTCTTGGGAACGCCATGGAGACTTACGATCCTGGCGAAGTAAAGTTCAGCCAGAGAACAGAGGAAAGGGAACGCCATGGAGCCATCGGCGAAGTAAAGTCTCCATGGGGAGCCCCATCAAACATGATCTGATCAGCAGATTGGTAGAGATATATATTCATGACATGGTGGTTAAATCTAAGGAAGCTGATGATCATATAGCCGATTTGAAACTGGTCTTAGAAAGAGCAAGGAAATATGGGTTAAAGATGAATCCTACCAAGTGTGCTTTTGGTGTATCGGCTGGTCAAGTTCTTGGGTTTCTGGTCCATGAGAGAGGGATTGAAATTCCTCAGAGGAGTATTGAGGCAATTAAGGATATCAAACCCCCAGAAGACAAAACCAAGCTACAATCATTGATCAGCAAGATAAATTTTGTTCGGCGTTTCATATGAAATTTGTCTGGCCGAATAGAACCATTTACTCCTTTGTTAAGGTTGAAAGCCGATCAAGAATTTGTTTGGGGAGAGAAGCAGCAGCAGGCTCTGGATAATATCAAGGAATACTTCAGTACTCTTCCAGTTCTTATACCACCGCAGAAAGGGATTCCGTTCAAGCTATACTTGTCAGCCGACCAAAACTCCATCGGCTCAGTCTTGATCCAGGAGGTTGAGGGGAAAGAGAGAGTTATATTCTATGTCAGCAGACGCCTGTTGGATGCAGAAACAAGATATTCACCAGTGGAGAAATTATGCCTGTGTTTGTATTTTTCCTGCACGAAGTTGAGACATTATCTACTCTCCAATGAGTGTGTTATAGTATGCAAAGCCGATGTGGTGCGATATATGCTATCGGCTCCAGTGTTAAAAGGACGAATTGGGAAGTGGATCTTTGCTTTGTCAGAATTCGATCTCAGGTATGAATCGGCTAAGGCAGTTAAGGGGCAAGCGATAGCCGATTTCATAGTTGAACACAGGGATACCAGCGTTGATAACATTGATATTATGCCATGGACTTTATTCTTCGACGGATCTGTTTGCACTCATGGTTGTGGTATCGGCTTGGTAATCATATCACCTAGGGGGGCAAGTTTTCAGTTTGCTTTTACTATTAAACCATACTCTACAAATAATCAAGCAGAATATGAAGCTGTTCTCAAGGGATTACAATTATCGAGGGAGGTTGAAGCCGATGCCGTTGAAATCATGGGTGATTCATTATTGGTGATAAGTCAGTTATCTGGGGAATATGAATGCAAAAATGACACCCTGATGATCTATAATGAGAAATGCCAAGAGCTGATGAAGACATTCAAGATGGTTACTTTAAAACATATTCCTAGGGAGCAAAATTCTGAAGCCAATGATTTAGCTCAAGGTGCATCAGGCTACAAGCCGATGTTACAAGGGGTTGAAGTGGAAGTGGCCTGCATTCCAGCCGATGATTGGAGGTTTGATGTTTTTGAGTATTTAAAGAATCCTTCCAGATTGGTTTCGAGGAAATTACGATATAAAGCTCTTAAGTATGTTCTTTTGGATGATGTGTTATACTATCGGACGATTGATGGAGTTCTTCTGAAATGTCTAAGTATGGAAGATGCTACAGTTGTCATGTGTGAAGTTCACGAGGGAATTTGTGGGACACATCAATCGGCACCCAAAATGAAGTGGTTAATTCGAAGGGTTGGATATTTTTGGCCGACAATGCTGGAGGATTGTTTCAGATATTACAACGGTTGTCAAGATTGTCAGAAATTTGGAGCAATACAGAGAGCACCAGCATCAGCTATGAACCCTATTATCAAGCCATGGCCGTTCAGAGGTTGGGGTATTGATATGATCGGCCAGATCAATCCACCATCAAGCAAAGGACATAAGTTCATATTGGTTGCAACTGATTATTTCACTAAGTGGGTTGAGGCGATTCCTTTGAAGAAGGTTGATAGCAAAGATGTCATTGATTTTGTCAAGGAACATATTATCTATCGGTTTAGTTTGCCACAGACGATTACAACTGATCAAGGTTCTATATTTATATCTGATGAGTTTGTTTAGTTTGCCGATAGCATGGGAATTAAGTTACTAAATTCTTCACCATATTATGCACAAGCAAATGGACAGGCTGAAGCATCTAACAAGAGTTTGACTAAGTTGGTAAAGAGAAAGATAGCCGAATATCCCAAGAGGTGGCATACTATTCTGGCTGAATCATTGTGGTCCTATCGGATGGCTTGTCATGGTGCAATTCAGGTACCTCCTTATCAACTAGTTTATGGGCATGAAGCTGTGTTACCATCGGAAACCAACATCGGCTCTAGGAGGATTTCTTTACAAGATGAATTAACAACCGATGATTATCATAATTTGATGGTTGATGAGTCAGAGGGTTTGGTCAAGCAAGTTTGCGAGCTCTTGAGATAGTTAGAAAAAACAGGGAGAGAGTTGCCAGGCATTACAACAAGAAGGTTGTGCCCAAAACTTTTGAAGAAGGCGAGCTGGTCTGGAAATTGGTGCTGCCGATAGGGGCCAGAGATAATAAATTCAGCAAGTGGTCGCCAAATTGGGAGGGGCCTTTTCAAATTCATAAATGCGTTTCTAAAGGGGCTTATATGTTAAAAGGGCTTGATGGAGAGGTATTTGGAAGAGCACTTAATGGAAAATACTTGAAGAAATACTACCCAAGTGTTTGGATTGGTTCATGATCGGCTATGGTTTGCCGGTTTGTGGTTGATAGCCGATGTGTTTACATCGCCCAAGAAGTTTTGGATTGCCAGAATCGCACGCAGGAGAATTTGTTCAACCTCATCGATTGCTTTAGCATCCGCGGCATCTGTTTCTGGCACAGGCTTGAGAGATTTGTTGAGAGAAGCTAGGTGCTTTATTGAAGATTTCAGCTTGGATTTTTGTTCTTCAATAGCTTGAGGTAGATCGGCTATTCTTTTTTCTGCCTCAGATATCCTTACTCGGCATTAACGGAGTTGAACCAAGAGATCAGATTCTTCTTGCTTAAGTCTATCTAATTCTTGCCGAGTGGACTCAGGGCCAGCTGTTAGTTCATCTAGCTTCGATTTCTCCTCATTCACTTGCTGTCGGCTGACTTGGATGGTTGCTTCGAGGGCTTTGTGTTCTAGCCGATCAGACATCCTTTGTTTTGCTCTCTCAAGCTTAAATTTATATTGTTCCAAGAAGATGGCGGGTGAGATAGAGTCAATCAGATCTTCCGGGAGTTGGTCTTGAATTTCTTGAAATCTAGATCTGATTGAGCCACAATCTGCAACTAGGCTGTCTAGTGATGCATTCAGCCGATCTGCAATATCAGCTAGTCTGGTTTTTAGCTCATCAGCCACTGGGGATTTTGCTTTGCTCGCTGTCTCTTCTTCCTATTCATCCATGAATTGCCTTATATCGAAGGAGAACATATCGGCAAGAGCCTAAAGAAAAGAAATGTGAGTAAGACTCATAAAGTTGGCCGATATAAGTTATAGTTGATAGTGATATTACAGGAATTGGAGGAGAAGGGATTATAGCAGTTGTGTTCTCTAGGTGATGACTTCCTACAGCCGATGTTGTGTGCTCACTTGAGGCTTGTTGCGGAGGTGATATTGCTCGGGTAGGCTGAAAATTTTACAAGTATTATAGACAGTGGATAAAAGTTCAGAAATATAAAATTGAAGAGAGTTTGTGTACCTGAGTTTTTCGAGGTCGACGTCTGGGAGTTGGGGTTTTAGCTGGACTTGATGGGTTGACTTGGGGTGAATCGGCTCAAGAGGTTGGACTGGAGATATGGCCGGATTCACTAAGTGCAGCAGCAGCTTCATCTACCTCTTCCTCGATAATTGCTTCATCAAGGAATTCCTCTACAGATGGGTCAAGTGGAGTATCATCGGCTGAGGGTTTTTGCTTTTTGGTGGGCATCTTTTTCTTTGGTGCAGTTGGCTTGACGGCGGGTTTCTTGGTTCTTTTTCTTTTGCTAGCTGTAGCAATTGGCTGCCTAGTTTAACCTTGGAGTAGATCTTTGATAGCTGGGGCATTGAAGCTGATTGAAGAAGGAATTAAATCCTTGCCAGATGACATCTTGACAGCAGCATAGCTAATGTCTTTGTCACTGTTGCTTTTAATTGGAGGAGGGGAGCCAAGACTCTGAAAAATGCAGAAGAGGATATTGAAAAGATAAAGAGGAATAATAATGAAAAATGTAATAAGAGGTATAAGAATTTACCTGCGGACTGATAGATGGATTCATGATGGTCAAGTAGAAACCAGCTGGCATGGACAGGAATAGATGTGTTTTCCATTCACCCCACCATTTGTCAAACAGTTGGCTTCTATGTATGATCAAAGATATTCGGTTGATGGATCCTAGAGGGGGAATTTCCAGGCTTAGAAGTCTGTCCATTACTAGAGCCGATGGAACAATGCCCCTTGTTTGGATTTTGTCTGAGAACTATAGGCCAATAGGCAGTTGTCCCATGCCAAGTTGCCTGGCAGCAATCATAGGATGATAAAACTCATAAGAGGACTGTATGTATCGGCCTTGAGATACACCTGTTGGCAGTATACAAGGAGTGATGGCCGATACAAAGATATCTCTGAAGCCTGGGAAATCCTCATTGTTCAATTCATCAAGCCTGAGGTTGGTTGGCAGTTCATAGTTGCTGTAATCTTCATAAGGAAACCAAACTCGAGACTCATGTGGGAATCCATCATAAAATCTTTTGAACCATTCACAAAACTGATCAGCCGATGTGCCCATGCCAGGGTAGGATGACGCTGTCTCTCCGAAAGATAAACATCGGCGTGTTGATTCATCATCGGCTAAAGATGGGAAAGATAGATTGTCTAGAGGGGTTCTATCGGCAACCTTGATGGTATACATATTGAGCCATATTTGAACAAACCACCAGGGGCCTCCATAATTGGTAGAGGTATCCATGAGGAGTTTGGCCGATGTGTGGCTTAGGGTCTGGTATACTGCTCCCAAGAGATATTTGCCCAATCGGATGGACTTTTTGGATACTAAGGCCTCTGCTAGGTGTTGCCAGTTCACTGTTGGTCCACAGGTTGAGCCGCAAAATAGGAACTTGTCTAGCCACATCATTAGAAAGGCTGTGTGTTCCCTGGGAGAAACAGATCCTGTACCCATGTTTTCAGTTATAAAGCCAGACCATCCTCCGATGTTTTTGGTTTGGAATTTGTGGTCACACTTGACTTTAAAGCTAAAGGGGTTGGCCGATGAGGAGGTATCTAGGCCTGTCAGCATTTGGATATCTAATAGTGTGGGGGTCATAGGACCATGGCTGAACAGGAAAGCGTTCAAAGTAGCGGACCAGAAGTAGGGAGCAGCCGATAGCATGGGTTCGTCCTTCTTTATATCGGCTAGAGAGAGTGAGAGGCATTGAGAAATACCTATCTCGTCCCAATGAGATTGCTTGCTGGCCGACATCCTCTTATACCATGCTTTCCATCCGTCCACGGCCGATGGCCAAGATCTGAAGATGTTGGGCCAATGTGTGGAGCTGGGCTTGGATTCTTTGAATGGGATGCGGTTGGTTTCGGAGTTGATGAACGCAGTAGGGTCTTCATCGCCCATCGGCCCAAGGAAATAATGGCCTGGTTCCTTTTCAATGGGGATTGTGATCAAATTCTTCAGGTGCTGAAAAGGGAGAAAGGGAGAAGGAAAATTGGATGGAAAAGGTGATGGCTGATATAATCGGGGACCGAGAAGAGTGGAGTACCTGGGGGATGCTTGCGGTGGTCGCCATTGGAGCGGAGAGCTGGTGCCGCCGCTGAAGAAGGTGGTTGCCGGTGAAGTTGCCGGAGTGGGGAGAGAAAGTATTCGCCGGAATTCACGGGGAGATTTGGTGGTTTAAGCGGTGAAATTGGAGTTAACGCCGTGAAATATCCAGGAGAGCGGTTGGTATTTAAAGAATTAGGTGCGTAACGGTCACAGGGGTAACCCTAGATTTTTGTAGTTTTGAGGAGATAATTCCGTTGCATTATATAATACTTCGGAATTGGGGGGCATGTGTGGACGATGAAATTTGGTAAGCAAATCTAATCTACAAGGATTGGAAACACAACCTAGTCCGAAGTGGATTTGAAAATATGCAAGGATATCGGAAACAGAGTGCGCATCGGCTGGAGTTCGAATCGGCTGTGAACTGGATCGGCAGAGTCAGAGTTGGAAAGGTTAGCCGATGAAGCCGATTTCAGTGATATGACTCGGTATACGTCATCGGGTTGTGTTAGCGTGTTTCATATGGATTGACATGAACAGATAAAGTCCTGAGGAGTCAATTGTATCTATTAATTAGGATATTTTATGTAATTTCCTTATAGATATTCCCGGTAAGAGTTCGCCTAAGGAACTTGTTCGTTAGTTGGATTTGTATTAGGATAATATGATTTGTGTCCATGATGGAGAACGTTTGTATTTTCGGGTATAAATATAATCCCGAGGTCTTGCAAATAATAACAACACACGTTCAATCAATCTCGGTGCATCGCCACCTTTATTTTCTACTTTTCGACAAGTTTGTGCTCTCGAGTCGTGCTGCATCAATTTGATCTTCAACGAAAAGGTATATCTTGTCATGGCGATTTGCATCATTAGTCCTAGTGCTTACATCTCTATGATACTCTAGTTCTTTGTTGTGAATCTCCGAGTTATCATATACATTATATAATTTAAATCGACAATGCAATCTACTTATATCGGCCAGATTCTTTTAGGGTTTTGTCGATATCGGCTAGATCGCTTTGTTAATCTAGGTTATATAATGTATCTACCATCCCGAAAAGGCAGCCATCAGCTTGATTCTTTAGATCTCATGCTTCTATTTATACTTAATGCTGCATTGGTTAAGTCCAACCTATTAAGTCATATTTAGAATCATGATATCTAACCTGCTTCATGGTTGTTAATAAGGATAATATCGGTGTTTCAGCCGATCTTACCTGATATAGATGTTTTACATTGTTTTATGCTTTGTTTAACGTTTTATATCTGCCCCTTATATCAAGATATAATCTAATATAAATATATTAAGCTTCATACCAATCTAATTGGTTATAGTTTAATATATTTATTACTAGAGAATATCCTCGTATAAGGTTATATCGGAGCTATAGCCGATACATACTTAAACCTAGATATCGGCTATGACATCAATCTGCATAATTATTACTTCATGTTATCTTTAGACTTGGGCAATTTATACTGTCTCGGTTCAGTCCGATCTATCCCAATTGCTTATTTCTAAAGTAATATTGATATATTGATTATGGAACACTGATCTTTACAGCCGATATACTAGTTTTAGGGTTAGTTCTATTATTGACTATACCTCACAGTCGATTCATGCTTTATTGCATCGGCTAGGTCACATACGATATGAAATCGACCCTATGGCCGATTGTCTATCGTTTACTGATATTCTTTGCATGTTTTTCCTTGTTGATTGCAGGATCAAATCAACTGGCACGCCCTTGAACCTAAAACCCTAATTTTGGACCTGCACTAGAGTAAAGCAAACCTCTCAGGCCAGTGTGTGTTTTTTGCATCAACACTTGCTCATGGCGCCCTGCAGCGAGGGTCCGTTTGGCTGTGGATAAGGCGTGGCAAAGGGCGAAGTCATGGCTTGCGTGTGTGGCTGGGCCACGGTGTTCGGCGGCCCGGTCCTGAACGGTGGCGCTTGGGTGGCGTTGCTGAAGTCGAACTGCGGTCCTTGACTCCATGGGGAAGCCCCCGGCCCAGGTTGGTTCGACAGAAGCCAACCGGGTGCGCCCTGCACGGTGCTCCCCTCCGGCTGGACCGAAGGGGTTGTGCTTGAGATGTTGTGGGGTTGATTAAGTTGCTGAAGGAAAGCTTGAAGCTGTGCTTGCAAGGCCGAAGCCCCTCTGCCATTACTTGCGACATTTGACCGGGTGGTGAGGGGTGCACCTAGACCACAGCCGGTCGAACCTGCGGCCGCACACCCGGAACCGAGTGCGTGTTGCGGCCGAAGGTTGCCCGGAGAAGTACGTCGGCCCTTGCGGCGCTGGCTGGTAGGCTTGGGGCGGGATGTAGCCTGCCACGTAGTGGAGAACTAGGGCCGAAGCGACCTTGGCTTGCCGTGCTGCTTCAAATGCTTGCTGTTGCTCTTGCATTTGGGAAGCATGTCCTGAAGTCGCATCATGTTCTACCGCATAGCTTCCATGCCGGCTTTGGCTTGCGCCTCAAGGTTGGGGTTGGCTTGCGCAGCGGCGAGTGTGGTCGAAGTTGTAGCTGGATGTGACGAAGTGTGTTGGGGCGCCTGCAGCTGACTTGCCGAAGGGATCTCCGACACCTGCCCCGTCGAAGTGGCCGGAGCCGAAGGTGGTGGTTGCAGCGCGGGCGCCGAAGCCGACAGTGCTCCCCCAGCTTCGACGGTGGGCGCCGAAGGTTCTGCTCCCTCTTCGGCGGCCATCACCTCTTCTGCCACACTCTCCTTCGGGTTAGCAACCCTCTCCTTTGAGACCTTCTTCGGTGGCATTCTCTCTCAGTGGTTTCGCTCGGAGGTCCCCACGATCCGCGCCAGCTATTGTCGAAACGACAACTGCATACGTCGAAGGACGTGGTCACTCAACAGTAGTTGGAAAAGTAAAGTGTATTAAATTCAGGATTTTCTTGGGATCCCCCTTTACATGGCCCTAGGGGGCTATTTATAATCCTATTACAAGTCCCCCTATTAGGGTTTAGGTTTTTTACAGGGGAATTTACATGGTCACCCTTATGAAAGGGACACTTATATGGGTATTCAATGTAATTAAGATACACGGGCCTTTAATGGGCCACCCGGCGGTTGCTGGCCCATCGGCCAGTGGGCCGGAGCGATTGGGCCGGCCCATTGGGCCTTCTTGGATCTGGCCCAACGTGGCAAAGTCATCCCCTTCGGCTTGTACCCTTCGACGTGCAGCCTTCGCCCAGGGCACGTTTAGACTTGCCAGGACCCAGCGCAACTCTTCGCCCTTTGCCGCCTTCGCCTCGTGGTCTTCGCCATAGAGCTCCACCCCGACGGATCTTAGGCGCCTTGAGTCTGAATCCTCGCTGCTTGCTTGGTTTCGGTAGGTCTGGTCAAAAGGTCTCATGACATACTGCCAACACATACAATCTATTCCAAGCCATACTTGTACTTGTGAACTTTTGTACAATCTTGAGTAATTGCTAAATGGAATGATCGCAACTCAAGTCACTTCTTTTCCTTCTGTCACGTACTTGCGTTTTTCATATATTTTTCACAAATTAGCTATACTCCTCAAATGACTCTCTCTCGAATCACTCTTTTTGATTATTTTGGATCCTCACGAAGGTATGTATTGCTGATTTGTCCCTATTCTATAAGGCTAATATATGTGGAGCTTGGTAGGGATCAATTAGGTTGTACGTCCATTACATCTGTTGCCAAGCCAAAATATTGGACCTCATGAGATAGCAAGTATTACTTTCGGATCAAGATTATGCATGTGTGTGGTATGGTGATGGAAAAAAGAAAATTGATAACTCCTTTTTTGTACCTCCTGCTCCATTTATTTTTTTGTAATTTTGAGAGAGTGCATGGCTATCTTTTTCTTTTGCTTTTTTCATCATGCTTCATACTTGCATGAGTAAGACTTTATTTTTTTCTTTCTTTTGCATAGCCATGCCTCCCTTTTCCTTTGAATGAACTTTGGAGAAAGAGATATAAATAATAGTGAGTATTTATTTGTGGATGATGGATGAAATGGATGTTGAATGAAGGATACTACCTTCCAGTGTAGAAGTTTAGCATTTGTGTATGTACGTGATCTTAACCATGAAAGTATGAAAAGCATCTCACATGGTTCAAAATAATTAGACAAGACTCAATGTAATGTCAACTAGCCAAATTATAAGGTTTTGCAATATGAATCATAGTTGACCTTGGTAGGTAATCACATAGTCATTGAGGTGTATTGCTTGAAACATTAAATCTTCGCAAACATAAAATCCCAAGTATCAAGACAGTTAGACAGGAATTTCTTTTGTGTTAGCCATATCACAAATATCAATTACTTGGATGAGTAAGGGTCCCTATGATAAATATATGTTCACAAGTACCAAGTGTTAGCAAACAATAAAGAGTGCACAAGTTAGCCATAGGAAAATTTTATTTGTTAAGAAACAATGTTTTCAATTTTAATTTTGGATTCAATTTTAATTGTATTAAATTTGTTTTCTACACAAATTGGTGAAGGGGTGATAGAACTGAGCCAGGAATGGGTCGCGCGAACACTTGGCTCGACCGACCTAGCTAGGGCTCGGTTCTGGCTGCTAAATTTCCTGTGCGGCCATAGGCCTGTGTTCATCACATTGACGTGTTAAGTTCAGTTTGTTGCGCATCAGGAGTTCCGAACAAATTCACCCATACTTATTTTGTACCTAGTCTTTATTCAACAAAAATGTAGAAAGCAAAAAGTGCTTCCTCCGTGGTGAAATACGGGTGAGCCAAACTTTATTCAATTAACTCTAGGCACATGAAGTGCCTAAATTTTATTTTATTTTTATTTTGTCATTTTTTTCATGGCAACAAAGGAGGTGATGGGTAACTTAGCAAGGTGGAGATATGAGGCGAGGATACACAAAGTGTTTGGGATTCGTACCAGATAAGTCTTGCCAAGCTGAGATCCGAACTGAATGCAACAAAGTTTTGCATTTGTTCTGCTTGGGTCTCTGTGCATCTATCATAGACTAAGGGGCATGGTATGAGTGTTGGAGTTATTGTACACTACTCCATGGTTGTCATTTTTATTCCCTGCAAAACGTTAGTGACAACAAATACCCAAGGGACGATAACAAATTGAAAAGATTTTATCGTGACCTTCTTTTATTATTCACATCCACGCTAAGGAGAAATTGAGTTCAAGAAGCGTGGATTCCACAAGTTTGAGAGGCACTTATTTTATTCTGAAAACTTTTTTGTCAAAATTTTTTTATTGTTCACCAAATTTTTGTTTGAGAAAAACTCATACAAGGCTTAAGATAAAATTGCACGAACATAACAAACGAGCATTTGACAATATACTCACCGTGCACCTTGGAAAGTGATGTGTCCCTCCTTTGCATGTTTGCAATTTATTGATTTGTCTCCTGGGCCCTGACTTACCTCTAGTGTGAATTGAACGTGATGACTCACCTGTCAATTTTGAAAACTTTCCTGCAGGATTCAGTTTACAGAAGATATACATCCAATGTCCATGAAAGTACTAGCTCTAACGGTTCATTAATCAAATTCGACAACATGTCTAATTTGATTAAAGCAGACTATTTTAACCTAAGCACCATGCTTAATTTAAAAAGCCTATGGATGTCTTGCGAAAACACCTAAATCATTGCATACGAAAATGGACAAAGGAAATATAACCACGTATGATCAAGCCACACACAAATGGAGATAAGTATGAGTAAAAGAAATGGTGAACCCCCTTCTTTTACCAAGATTAGGACTAACACCAACTTTAAAGTAAGATGGGCTTGATTGATGGAACTTGTCATGACTTGCTCGTCAACCTCCCCCCCCGAAACACACACTTAGACTTTTCTATCCCAAGACATCAAAAACCAAGCGTGTGATGTTGGACTCTCCTATAGAGTGTGTTCCAACTCCAAGGATCACCAAAGTGTATAGTTGATGTAAATACCATGTCCTTAGGCATCGCATGACTCTCATTCTTAATCTCAACCTGAAATGTTTAGCGACCAAGAATACCCGAGGGTGCATACTATCCTAGAAACTGGTTCTTACTTTTATTCGAACGAAAACTTACCCTGATAATCCGGCCTACCTCCCGGCACTGCTTTATTTATGGTGACAACCTCGACCATGGAGACATCGTGCTAGAAGATTAGTGCCACAAAGTAATGTGAGATTTGCAGTATTTATGATTAATATAAGCAACCATAACCATCCTTCTAAAGATGTTAGATATGAGGACCGTAAGGCGGTTGTGGTCCTCGCACAAGGAGGCAGCACTAATCGGACAAGACTCTGGGGATTCTTTATGCGAGCATGAATCCTGAGGAATTTTGAAAGATAAACTTTCATGCTTGTGGAATGTTTTCTCTCGTCCTCCAGAGTCGATGTGTCAAGCTTGTCCGTGGCCTGAAGGTTCTCATTTTCAAGATATGCATTGTGCAAGAACCGGGTTGTTTCTTGATGATCATCGAGAACATCATTTTGAGGGCCAGGAGGACTAGGATTAGGCTCGAATGGAGGTTGTGATGGTGGTTCCATGGAGAGAAATTCAAGGGTCTCGCCAGAATCTTCTTTTTGAATGAAAAAATGAGCGTCCTATTCTAGAAGAGATTTAGGGGACTCATGAAGCAGAACCGCCATCACTTTCTCTATCGGTACATTACCAGGAAGGGAGTCCATCAAGATGTTATTTGATCGACAAACAGAGACGGAAAATTAATTTCCTCTAAATGAGATATCGAGGCTTCCTAAATGCACGGCGTTGATGAGAAATTTCTCGATCGGATGCCCAATTAGAATATCAAAGTCTTGGATTTCAAAGACATGTAAATCCAGGATAGCGTCAGTACTATCGTGTTGGATAGGGATGTTCTGTATGCTCCTAAACTCTTAAATTAACTTCCCATTAGGGTCAGTAAAGAGTTTGTTGGTCGGTGTTAGTGCTCTATCGCCTAGATAGGTGAAAGCGAATGACTCAGAGATGAGGTTAGCACTGACTGTTGGACAATACAGAACGTCGACCGTATTCCCTCCTAATTGGCAAGGAATGGTGCGAGGAGAAGAGTTGATATGAATTACTTCGGAAGAGAACTCTACTTCTTTTAGCCATTCGTTACTCATGATAGTGGTTAACTACCGAACAGTTTCATTGAGATAATCATCTTCGATAGGATCGAGAGGTGTAGTAGGAATCGGTGGCTTCTTTCTACTGAAGTAATTCCGGATGTTTCTGTAATCTTCGGTATCCAGAGATGGCTCCAAGGAGGATTCTTTGGTCGAACCCGGTGATGCGGAAGGTTCGACTTCAGGTTCGGCTATAAAAGGTTCCCCCCGCCGTGACACAGATGCCTCTGTGAGGGGCTCCAAGCATTGGCCAGCGAAGGAAGATTTTCTAATATTCAATAAAGAATTTCCCTTCCTTCGAATGGGGTTTTATGCATAAACGAACCTCTAGTAGTGATGTCAAGGTGGAATGCAAACTCCTTATCTAAAACCGTATGGAAATGTTGCAGCAAGGTATAATCGAGTATAGATAAGTTTGCAACAAGGCATAAAGTAACCATGTTTATGAATTCGGGGCGAATCTCATAGCCAGGTGTAAGAATTGGCTCCAATGTAAGAGGTGGCTCCTAGAATTCGCCCCTAGGAGCAAATAATTTATAGATTGGTAGATGCTCTATGGTAGAGGTGTTTATAAGAAGGCTTCTCTAATGGTAGAGGGGGAGAAAGAAAGAAAACTAAAAAGATACGAGGATGAACAAGGTTCGGAGATATACAGCAACTGTTCCCCATCAACGGCGCCAGAATGCTTGTTGGTAATTCTTACGGTCACAGATAAAATCCATAAGCCCACGGATATGCCGCTGGAGCACTTCACCCAGAAGTATTTCAAGGTATCGAATTTCCACAGGTAACAAAGGTTTTCAACTCTTCGAATGGTTCATCCAATGACAAAAGTTAATTTAGGCTAAGGGCAGAGAGAATTTTCTAATGAAGGATCTATTAGAAAGCTTAAATTTAATCCTATCACAGTATTTCAGGCACTGGCTTGTTCGCTGCTACCAGAACCCGTTCTACTACACACCTGGATAGGGAAGACTTCGGTGATCTCGAGGGCTGACACCACTTCTACACCAACCTCTAATGAATTGTGGGATATGCAGTAATCACTAGTAATTAATAACCTAGGCACCGAGTCTATGCAATTAATTATAACTTTAGTGTCTATAATTCACCAAAGCAATCATTATCTATTAATGAACAATAGTGAATAATGATCCAGTACGCTTAATGGGAACTAACAAAGAAATATACTTCACAGATAAATCTCAATTACTTGTATAAGATAATATCGATTATATCAAAGTAATTAATGACAAGGTAAATAAGACAGAGGAAAATACTGACAACTCCGGAATTCCTTCGATCCTTCTCCCTTACTCTCTACCTAATCTAATGTACATAAAAGATAAAATAGAGCGTCTTATAATTCAGCTCAAACTTGTTATGTGTTGCAATGAAGCATTTGAACTCTTTATATAGCCTTCATATGATGGTTATGGCGGTTGGAATTGACCTAACTACCCCTCCACCGTCATTGAGAGACCATCTAGATCGTCCATGTGGAAGCAGATGGCGTACGGAGCAGAAGTTGGTTCGGCCGAACCCAGTGTTCGGCCAAACCCTGGCTGGATCCTCTAGCCTAGCTCTTCCTCCTGGGCCCTGGTGGAGAGATCCTTAGTCCATATGTACGGCGAATAGACCTATTTGAATGTGTTTCATTAGGTTTGTGGGCCCAAAAGTCTATAGATTTAAATATGAGTTTAATTCTCCTTCTTTATGTATATTTCATCTCAACTTTGTTGATTTGTCACCTACATCCCAATATACAACAATGCTGTGGAAATTGTTAGAATTAAACCCTACTACTACGTTGGATGTTTTATATGTTTAGATTCATGCAGGCATTGGCGGCGTAGATTTGACAGTTAATAGCCGTCAACACATGGCTTGGTTAATATGCTCAAGTGGATACTCTACCATGACCAAATCTAACATGGTACCCTACATAGCTTGACAAACTTTCACAGTGCTAGGCATCCCCAACCGAGGTCCATGGGACCCCGAAGCTTGGTAGGCAAGCGTAAGAGAACAGTACGATCGACTTTGAGATGAGGCGATATAAGAATACGAGATCGCAGGGTAAAAACACTTTGGAGGAGACGGAATCTGAATACTATATATTATTAAACTAAACATACAGACTTTGATTACATCGGTCCTATACATAAAATTTACGTAGTTGGTGGATGTTTCAGGAGTTCTCCAACTCGCAGCCTTCGTCGTCTGCGATCTTGAATGCACCTAGCCTTAAGACTTCGACCACCGTGTACGGACCCTCCCAATTATGTGAGAGCTTGTTTCGCCATGCCTGATTCTGAACACATCAGAGAATGAAATGGCCGATGGTGAGTGTACGGGCACGAACGCGCTTTTCATGGTATGTTGCTATGTGGCTGCTCGAACCGCAACATATTCTCGATGCTCCTCTACAAGGGTGACATTGTCTACTCACCGTTCCTCTTGCTCCTCATTTGAGTACTTCTCAATTGGTGTAGACAAGGAAGAAGATAGTTTCCTTGATGGAGGTTGTCGGGGTAGTGGAGACGGCCCACAGTACAGAAGGGAGTTCATCAACCCATCATGTGTCATTGGCCATGAGCCTATCATACACACGCGTTTTGATCACCTGGAGCACGATGCCCTTTTCCCGCTCGACTTCCCATTACTCTTAGGATGGGAGACTAACATAAAGCAGATTTTACTCCGAATTCAACGCAGTAGTCTTGGAAAGCACTGCTGGTGAACTGGGTGCCATTGTTCGTCAAGATCCAATGTAGAAGTTCGTATCTATAGAATATCCCCTTCATAAACTTGATGATGCGTTCGACTTTGATCTCACTTGTTGGCTCTACTTCAATCCACTTGGTGAATTTTTCGATAGCCACGAACAAGAACTTGTAGCTGCCTTGTCCTTGAGGGAACGGTTCGAGGATGTCAAGCCCCCAGCATGAGAACGGTCAGGTTAGAGGGATAGTCTGGAGCGCTTGGGTTGACATCTTAGTGTTTGCTTGTGAATTGGCACGCTTCACACCGTTCTACCAAGTCGCAAGCATCTTCAAGGGCTATTGTCCAAAAAAATCCTTGTCAAAAGGCTTTTTGACCAGAGTTCGCCCGCCGGCATGAGATCCGTGGATGCCTTCTTGGATGTCGAGTAATAGGTCTTTGCCGTCCTCGGGGGAGACACACTTGAGCAATATTTCGTTTTGGGCTTTCTTGTATAGATCGTTGCCGATCATACAATAAAGTTTTGCCTAACGAGAGAGCTTTTCTACCTCAGTGTCTTCGTCCGGTAGATTGTTGTCATCCAAGAAGTTTATTAGTGGAGTACGCTAGTCTTCAGTGATCTCGATATCAGCCATGACATTGTTGACCTCTAGAGTTGCCCCCGAGCTGTTCATGATGCAGGCATAGGTGCCTTCGTCACTGGTGATTTTGACTGAAGGTGTTGTCAGGACATCTAGAAAGGTACATAGCTCAATAGTGTCTCTGCTGGATGCGCGCCATCCTAGGTTTTCACTCCAGCTTCTTGACTTCGGCAAGGTACTTGGTTAACTCTGGGTTCGAGGATTTGTAGTCCTTGTGGACTTGGTTGGTGACTGATTCCAAGTCCCTTTTCGCAATCAATCGCTTTACTCCAAGTGACACGGCCGCTCATAACACTGCGAGTAATCCATCATACTCTGCGGTGTTGTTTGTCGCCTGAAAATTCAGATGTAAGGATGAATCCCGCACCAGCTCCTTATTTGTTGAAGGCCTCATCGAAAGCTATTCTCCATGTCTTGTTGTCCTTACGATCAGCTGTACCGTCCATGGGGGCAGTCCAATCGGTGATGAAATCAGCGAGAACCTGAGACTTGATGGCTGTGCGTGGCAGTAAGTGAACATCAAATTGACTGAGCTCGACGACCCACTTGGCAATGCGTCCTACGACATCTTTGTTCCTGACTACCTTGCCTAGGGGGAAAGAAGAGACGACCGTGACTTTATAGACATGGAACTAGTGGCGCAGCTTAGGTCATGTCATGACCACATCATAGATCAACTTTTGGATTTGCGGGTATCGAGCTTTGGCATCATAGAGGGCCTCGCTGACGTAGTACACGAGGTGTTGTACATTGCCCCCACTTGGTGATGATCATAGTGGTGGCAATATAGAGAAATAGTTCTTTGTTTGGCTGTGGGGCAACAAGTACAGGAGGGTTAGAGAAGTATCATTTCAATGCGGTAAACGCATTCTCGGCATCCTGTGTCCGCTGAATTCTATCCTGCTTTTTGAGTAAAGCCAAAAAAGGTTGCCCTCGTTCTTCCGTCTTGGACACGAACCAGCTTAGAGATGCCATACACCCCATCAGCTTCTGCACTTCCTTGAGTCTTGTTGGTGACTTCATGTTCTCGATGGCCTTGATCTTCTCGGGATTCGCTTCGTTCCGGTGTCCGCAGACAAGAAACCTAAGCAACTTTCCTGGTGGCACTCCAAACGTGCACTTCTCCAGGTTGTGCTTTAGACAATGTCGACTGAGATTGTTGAATGTTTAGGTCATCGAGGAGTTTTTTTCTGGTTTTTGTTTTAACTACCACATCGTCGATGTAGGCTTCCACGTTCCTACCAATGTGGTCGTCGAAGGCCCCTCGATTTCCCGATGGTATGTGTTACCTACATTGATGAATCCAAACGACATTTTCGTGTAGTAGAAAACACAGAAAGGCACGGTGAACGTTGTCTTCTCCTCGTCCTCTTTGGCCATGCTAAGTTGGTGGTAGCCGGAGTATGCATCGAGAATGCTCAAAAGCTCACATCCAGTTGTAGAGTCCATCAATTGGTCAATGCGATGAAGGGAGAAGTGGTCCTTGGGGCACACCTTGTTGAGGTTTGTGAAGTCCACGCACATCATACACTTGTCGTTGGCCTTGCGTACCATAACTGGGTTGGCTAGCCACACTGGATGGAGAGCCTCTCTGATGAAGCAGGCCTTGAGGAGTTTATCAAGCTCTTCTCAATTGGCTTCCTTTCTATCTTGGGCGAACCAGTGTAGTTTATGTTTAACTGGCTTCGCATCAGGATGCACCATGAGTTTGTGCTTAATCACCTCTCTGAGGACCCAGGCATGTCGGACGGTTTCCAAGCAAACACGTATGTATTATCCCGGAGGAAGGTGATGAGCTCGAGTTCCTTTTTGCTATCGAGCATTGCCACGATCTTGACTTTCTTGTCGGGGTTCTTGCTGTTCAGTGGAATTATCTTGATTGTGCCATCGGGCTTGGGAGTCATAATGGGTTTGGTCCCCTTCCGGGGCAGTTCTGTAGTTGTGGGTGGAGTGGGAGTAGCTCGATCATGTCGAGGCTTCTTTTGTGGCACTACACTGCAACCTTAGTGTTCCAAGGAATCGTGATTGTCCTCTTTGGACCTGGTATCTTGATCAGTTGGTACGCATAGTGTGATGTCGCCATGAACTTCACTAATGCGGTCTTTTCGAGGACAGTGTTATAAGCTGTGTCAAAATCCGTTACATCGAAGGTTATCTACTCTGTGCGAATGTTATCGGATTGTTCGAATGTCACCACAAGCGTCATATTCCCAGCAGTCTGGACGACGATTCTGGTGTGACCCCGTGAAAGTGTTGTTTAGAGGGAACAAGCTCGTTTTGCAGGATACCCATTGCGTCGAGGGTGCTGGTGAAGAGTTAGTTGATGGAGCTGCCGCTATCGACGAGAACCCGAGCAACCTTAATATTTCAAATTGTGGGTTTGGCCACTATTGTATATCGACCTGGGATGGTTGTTGTCATGTGGTCGGCCTCAGAGAACTTGATCTTCTATCGAGACCATCTCATCTTGGTAGCAACTCCACGTGAGGTAGAGCAGACTTCGTGTTCTGCTTTCTTTTATTCCTGCTTGGAGGTGTATGACACAGATCTTCCGAAGATGTGGGCTACGTGCTGGTCGAAATCTGGGAATGTGGGTTCGTTGTCAGATGAGAGATCATCTGTGCTCCTCTCGACCACGCAAACTCGTTTTCCTTTTTGAATAGCTAGCTTTTTCGCCAACGCCATGAGGGACTAGGCACTCCTCCAAAGTATGCGTATCGGTCTTATGTAATGGACAACATTGTCGTATAGCTTCTTCGCCATGAGGGGCTAGGCGTCTTTTGGTGGGTTTGCTTGTTCTGCAGCAAGGACCTCTGCCTCTGCCATACACTTCCTATTCTTCTTGCGATTCTTGTTTTGTATTTTGCTTGACTCTGGTGCGTCTTTCTTGATGGACCGCTTCTCCTCCACTACTTTGCCTTTTCCTTCTTTCCTCCTGAGGGCATCATAGGCATGAGATCATTTGTCGAAGATATCGAATAGCTTTATGGGCGAAGTGATCCGCCTTGTTGCCAACTCCTAGATGGTGTAGCGATCTCGGACACCTGACTTGAACGCTCGTATGATAGAAGCGTCGGTGATCTCAGGGATCGTATTTCGGCACTTGTTGAAGCTCCGTATATAGTCCTGTAAGGATTCACCTTTGTTCTGCATGAGGGTGTGTAGGCCTTGTATTTATACGCAGGTGTCTTGACCTGCAAGTAGAACTCGCACAGAATTTCCTTCGTATGAGATCACAAAGTCCGCCTCCTCCCCGAATAGGACTCTAACACCTTATGTTCGGGGAGACGGTTTTTTTGTACGCTTCCCAATTCTATTACTCTTAAAGCAACTTTCTTGTATAGTTAGGTATCTGTATTTATATACTTCATTACCCCAAGGATAACATGTATGCCTTATCCGTAATGCTGACAACCACCCTTATAAGAATCTCGCTCTTGAGATTCAATAGGGCTAGCAAGAAGGTAGGTATGGGTGCTCCTTAGTTCGTATTCGCTTCTTCTGCAGCTTCCTCTTTCATCCAACCAATCTGACAAAAACTTCAAAGACTGAACTGCTTGATTTGTGATAATTCTCTTTCTACCATCTCTCTAGCTCAAAGTTGACTTCAAAATGTTGGAAAAATTCAGATGTATTCTTGATCGATCTATGTTCAGCTCCCCTCTGAGTTGAGTTGGAGATGTTACTTTTTTTGTCTGATTACGTGGTTGGAAGAAACTGCAGTGCACAAAAGGACACACTTGAACTTGTGTCACTATTGTTATGGTTTCTGACTAGCACGAGGCTTAATAGGTGTTGCATTCACGTTGGCAAAAATGAGCTGACTCATCTATTCACATGTGTGGAGGGAGTGATTTGGCCTAGCTGATTCGGGGTGGGTCGGTAATTGCACGAAATAGTGTTTTGGGTGGGAATATCAAATCAGGAGTGACAATTGGGGTGGTTTTTGCAATTTTGCCAAAATATATTATAAATACACATTGCGTTACTATTCAAACTGTGTGAACCACGCCTTTCGACGTGCGTAGTTGTCATTTGACAACAGCTGGCACCATCCGTGGGGAACCCAGGGCGAAAGCACTGATGCCACCAAACAAATCTGTGTGATATAGAGATGCGCTTAGGAGAAAGAAGGGCGAAGGTGAACCGGAGATGGCTGGTGAAGATCCCGCAAGGACTAAAGCGGAATCGGAGTAGCCAGAAGGCAAACGGGGTGGAGAGCAACTGGGGGCGAAGCTGGGTAGACGGTCGAAATCACGACCCAAGCTGCTACTTTGACCATCCCCACAACTCAACCCACCTCAACCCAAGACATGACGAGGTTGCAGAACACGCTTCATCAACTGCAAGAGCAACATCAAGCGTATGAAGCTGCCATGCAAGCTAAGTCAACCTCATAGAAAAGACCCACCCGATCTTCGATGCCCACGACGACTAGAATGGCAATCCAAATTTCGGCCGCGTAAGCGACTCAAGTCTTGACTCATACGGTCCAGCCGACTTCAACAGTCCAAGTGACTCAAGCTTCGACCCACATGGTACAGCCAATTTCAGCCGTTCATGCGCGTCCCATCGCTCAGGAAACAATGGTGCCAGCACAACCGACGGCCACAACAATCCCACCCGTGAAACCGATTCAAGCTTCAACACCGCAAGCTTCGACGGATGCTGCTTTGGCTCTCCAGGCACAATTCCAAGCCTTTCTTAAACAGCTGGGTCAGCCCCACATGATCCCAAGCACAACACCTTGAGTCCAACCCGTTGGGGGATCAAGCCAAGGCGCAATGATGTGGCAGCCTCCGTACCAGCATGATGCTCGTTTCCCAGCTCAGGCAGCTTTGGCAAACCCTCAAGTTGTAATGGCTGGTCCGGATGGTGTTTCCCAAGCTGTTCAGCTGAACATCTTGGCTCCAATTCAAGTGAAAGCAATGGCTTCGCCATCTGCACAGCCATACCCGGGCCTTTTGCCACAGTATCAACAAGGTACGGCATCAAGGGCAGTAGGCGAAAAGACGTTACCATTGAGTTGGGCATTGAAAAATCATCCCATCCCCCCTGTTCAAGTACCTGCCAGGGACAAGATATTTAGGCGAAACTGATCCAAGTGAGTTATTGTCGATTTATGAACCGACAATGGAAGCAGCTCATGGCTACGAAAACAAGGCGAAGGTAATACATCTCGCTCTGGATGGAATCGCCCAATCCTGGTACGTTAATTTAACGTCAAGTAGCATTTACTCATGGGAACAACTACGTGATGTTTTTGTCTTGAATCTCTGTGGGACCAACGAGGAGCTGAAAGCTCAGCAAGATCTACTCAGCATTCAGCAAAAGCTAGGTGAATCTACAAGGGAGTATGCAAGGCGCTTTTCTCTAGCAAGATGTCAAGTACAAGACATCACCGAAGCCTATGTGATCAATGCCACATCGGTAGGCCTTCGCCCTGGTGGACTAACAAGAAAAATTGCAAGAAAAGAGCCCCTGACCATCGTGCATATCTTCCGTATCATCGATGGCTATGCTCGTGTGAAGAAGACACCAAACAAAGGCTTGAAATTCAAGCCGATTACGACAAGGTTGCCGCCCCTCAAGAAAGTTGACACTAGTCCAAAGTTGTACCGGCGGCAAATCGCCCCGTGCAACCAGCGAACCAATCTCCACCCCCAAGGCAAGGCCCGAAACCGATGTGTCACGCCCATAATTTCTATCCAATATTCCAAACGCTTTCATATGTATAAAATCCCCATCCAGGAATTTAGGCACACAATAATAAATTGATAAAAGAGTACATGTCTTTATCTAATTATTAAACGAATGGGTAAAATTATTATAGAGGTAGATAGTTTCTCTCAAACAATAGAAGTTCTAAATGAGCGGAAAAAATAATAAAAACTAGCGTAGGCGACTCCAATTCACAAGCAGCTTGGTCAGGCCACAACCTAATTCTCTAGAGCAATACCTTCACTGTAGAACTCCTTTTCTGATGATGATTATTGCAAGGTGAGTACATAGAATACTCAACAAGCCACACAGCAAATATGCAAGTGTACAGGAATACAAAGGAAAGCATAATACAGGCTGAATTGCACAAATAGTATTTAATAAAACTTTTAGAATTTATAAAACAGTAAGTTAATATTAAACAGTATTAAATCAACACTATACAACATTCCCGTTGTATAAGCCCAACCATTACTGAACAATCATGCCCGGTTGCACGGATCTAAACTCCAAACCAGGAATAAACCATTCCAAACCAGGGGCTAAACCAATTATTACCATTTATCACCTTATATTATTACTGAGTAGTGTGAGACTAATCACGAAAAATATTGTTAGACCCGCCCATAACCGCAGGCACGGCTATTCAAATAGTTTTACTCTGGCCAGAGATGTACCACTATACCCACAAGACACAACCCCACAACATGTTGCCATGCGCCTCAATAACACCACGGTACCTTGGAAAGGAGCTGTGACAGTACCCTCCGCATAACACAACTCACCACAGTGCACCATTCCCGGATCATAGTCACCCCCTTTTAGCCAAGGTATGGACTCCCCAGCGACCCCCGTGGGCTTATCTCCACCACTTCACATTTTGGTGCCCCGCAATGAACCACGCTATACAAAAGGTAAAGCCGTTGCCCACGCTGGCTTGTAGTTGGTACGGTAAATATTTCACAAAAGTAGCTCGCAAACCGGTCCTTAATTGCCATGAGCACGACCATCAAAACCCTGTGCTCACAACCCACCATTATCAGGTTTTAGTTGGAAAATTAATTAAGTAACCAAACACGATTGACCATCGTGAGCTACCATTAGGTATCCATCAATGAGATGTAAGTGAAGCATTAGTTATCCCATTAGTGAGCTAATGTTTCTAAGCATGGTTAAGCATCTGTTGATGCAAAAAACCCACACTGTCCTGAGAGATTTGCTTTACTCTAGTGCAGGTCCAAAATTAGGGTTTTAGGTTCTAGGGCGTGCCAGTTGATTTGATCCTGCAATCAACAAGAAGAAACATGCAGATAATATTAGAAACGATAGACAATCGGCTATAGGGCCGATTTCATATCGTATGTGACCTAGGCCATGCAATAAAGCATAAATCGGCTGTAAGGTATAGTCATTGATAGAACTAACTCTAAAACTAGCATATCGGCTGTAGAGATCAATGTTACATAATCAATACATCAATATTACTTTAGAAATAAGCAATTGGGATAGATCGGACTGAACCGAGACAGTATAAATTGCCCAAGTCTAAATATAACATGAAATAACGATTATATAGACTCATGTGATAGCTGATATCTAGATTTAAGCATGTATTGGCTGTAGCTCCGATACAACCTTATAACAGGATATTCTCTAGTAATAAATATATTAAACTATAACCAATTAGATTGGAATCAAGCTTAATATATTTATATTAGATTATATCCTGATATAAGGGGCAGATATAGAACATTAAAGAAAGCATAAAACAATGTAAAACATCTATATCAGGTAAGATCGGCTAAAACTCCGATACTATCCTTATTAACAACCATGAGGCAGGCTAGATATCATGATTCTAAA
This sequence comes from Oryza punctata, assembly GCA_000573905.2. NCBI lineage: Eukaryota > Viridiplantae > Streptophyta > Magnoliopsida > Poales > Poaceae > Oryza > Oryza punctata. The sequence goes on along the minus strand of CM002493.2, from coordinate 17,908,142 downwards.
TACGACTTAATAGGTTGGACTTAACCAATGCAGCATTAAGTATAAAGAGAAGCATGGTACCTAGAGAATCAAGCCGATGATCGTCTTTTCATGATGGTTGGTACATTATATAATCTAAACCAACAAGGTAATCTAGCCGATATCAACAAAACCCTAAAAAGGATCTAGCCGATGCAAGTAGATTGCACTGTCGATTTAAATTATATAATGTATATGATAACTCGGAGATTCACAACATAGAACTAGAGTGTCATAGAGATGTAAGCACTAGCACTAATGATGCAAATCGCCATGACAAGATATACCTTTTCGTTGAAGATCAAATTGATGCAGCACGACTCGAGGGCACAAACTTGTCGAAAAGTAGAAAATAAAGGTGGCGATGCGCCGAGATTGATTGAACGTGTGTTGTTATTATTTACAAGACCTCGGGATTATATTTATACCCGAAAATACAAACGTTATCCACCACAGATACAACTCATATTATCCTAATACAAATCCAACTAACGAACAAGTTCCTTAGGCGGACTCTTACCGAGAATATCTATAAGGAAATTACATAGAATATCCTAATTAATAGATACAATTGCCTCCTCAGAACTCTATTCGTACATGGCAATCCATATGAAACACGTCAACACAACCCGATGACATGTACCGAATCATATTACCAAAATCGGCTGAATCGGCTAACCGCATCCGACTCTGACTCTGCCGATCCAGTTCACAGCCGATTCAGACTATAGCCGATTCTTACTCTGTTTCCGGAAACGATCTAATCTCTTTGATTCTCTCCGATTCTTCTCGACTCTGTCTTCATCTCCGGTACCTTGAATTACCAAATTTGGTCGTGAACACATGCCCCCCAAGTCCGGAATATTTGGTAATGTTTCGGATTTGCGAAATCTTATCTCCGAGATAATCTCGCTCTTTCCGTTTTTGACCGTTACCACACTGCTTGAGATACCTAACCGACGGACCCGGAAAACTTCACACCGTTATACTGTTGCCACCGCTTCCGTGATTCTCATCTCTCTCAACTCCGGCGATCCCCTCGGCGCAACTGAACAATCTTCAAGCAACCCTCAACACCTTCAACTTCCGCCATCGCAAAATGTCTTCTTCATCCGCTCCGTCTGCTGCACCGTTGGCTGAATACGCAGAGGTACGCCCCATCGGCTAGATCTCCTTTTATTCATCAAACCTTATCTTTCGCAATCTTAGTTCGTTTTCTTCTTCCTCTGCTTTGTTGATGTAGCATCTTGCAAACCTAATTGCGATTCCCAGTCTAGATCATGAAAGCAACTATTTCCTTGGACCAATCAGCAATCTGGACCCAACTGAGTTTATTACTGCCGAAACAAACAGAATCCCTTTCAGGCTAGCAAACCCTAACTTAGGGCATTGGAAAAACACCTTTAAGTCTTGGCCATCCCTAGAGAAAAGCTGGCCTGCATGGTTTAAACGCATATCGGCTAGCAAACAGAGCCATTGGGACGAAATTGGAATCGGCCAAGCACTATCTCTGACTCTAGCAAATTCGGCCAAGGACGAGCTGTTAATGGCCTTTGCTAGCTATTTCTGGTCCAATACCATCAATGCATTTATGTTCAACCAAGGACCTATGACCCCAACTCTCCTGGACATCACCATGTTAACTGGGCTAGATATCACTTCTTCAACCAACCCATGATCTTGAACTCTAAGAACAGGTTTGACTTCAACACCAAGAGCATAGGTGGATGGTCTGGCTTCATTTCGGCTAACATGGGTCAGGGTTCAGTATCTCCTAGAGAACACACTGCCTTTTTGCTCATGTGGTTGGAGAAATTCCTGTTTTGTGGATCTAGCTGTGGCCCAACCTCAAACTGGCAACATATAGCCGAAGCACTTGAAGAAAAGAAATAATTTCCATTAGGAAAAATCCTGCTCGGCTACCTATATCAGACCCTGAATAATGCATCAGCCAAGCTGGCTATCGATTCAGTGGTCAGTGCAGGTGGTCCATGGTGGCTACTCCAATCTTGGCTGAATCTGGTAGCAATGAAAGCTGTCAATCGGCCACCCCTGACAGAAGCAGAGTTTCCAAGACTAGAGCCGATCACCGATGACGATGGAGAAGAAATAACTCATCGGAGGTATACATCTTTTGGAGAATACGCCAGCACCCTAGCCGATGCCGGTGCAAAGCTGTCAGCCGAACTACTTAAGGACTGGTTCTTCAGCTTCTATGATGGCTTTCAAAAAGATGCCAGAATTTGGTTCTTCTATGATGACTCAATCAACTTTGAACTACCATCGGACTTCAGATTTGAAGAGATCAACCATGACAAATTCCAGAAGTCCAGAGAAGTTTATACTACTGCTATTAGCCCATGCATACTCCCTGTCGGCATCCATCAAGGCAGGAACATCAAAGTCTCATACGAGTTTTATCATCCCATGAGCTCAGCTAGACAGTTTGGTATGGGTCAACTTCCAATCGGCTTGTGGTTTGCCGACAAGATCCAATGCAGGGCAGAGATATCATCAAATGTGATGATGGATCGGCTACTCAACATCCCAGGACCTCCTCTTGGTAGCATCAATGACATTGAGCTAGCTATGTTCAGGAGTAGGGCTTTTACTTCATGGTGGGCTGAATGGAAACAACAGCTTTTTCACCAATCGGCTACCATCTACATGACCGACCTCTTCCCTGACATGATCCCTCACGTAATTTCTTTATCCCCTCTATCTCATTCTCATTACTGTTTTAAATATATCAGCCGATTCTATTTCTGACTTGTGAACTATCTTTGCTCTTTCAGACCACAGACTCATCTCCTCCACACATTAGTAGAAGTGGTAATAATATTGAATATGCTGCAGGGCTGCTACCCAGCAGATGTGGTATGACTCCTCCTGTTATCGGCTATAATGCCCCCAAGACATCAAGTCTCCTCCAAGGACAAATGAGGGAACCAGCTGATACAGGCAGAAAAAGAAAAACTAAAGTACCAACTGCTATGCCACCAGCTGCCAAGAAGAAACGCAGAAAACAACCACCTCCACCAGTCGATGACATCGATGAAGATCTGGAGGATGCAGCGAATGAACAAGCAATAAATGAAGCTACAGCCGAAATGAGTGATGTGGGAGAGAAAACACCACCAGCCTCTCCAGCTCCAAAACAAACTCCCACAACTCCTGCTGCCCCAGCAGTCTTCACTCGGCAACCGAGAGTAAGTTCAATCTCTTTGACATAAAATCTCCTTATTCATTATCAATCTAACCTTCCAAATTTTGTATTTTGCAGAAGAAAAGACCAGCCGAAAAGAAAAAACCAATACCAGTATCAACTAAGCCAACCGTTCAAGCTCCCCTGGTAAATCTCAAATATCTAAAATTATAAACATCACATTAGCTGATACTTTCTAATACTTGCATAATTATTCTAAATTTGTCAGCCTCCTTCTCCACCACTGCCTACAGCACAGCCAATCTCCAGTGAACATACTGCATCGGCTGCAGGCAGTCACCATGTTGAAGAAGAAGAAATTGCTGCCCCTGCAATTCCTGTAAGTCTCAAACCCTCAAAAATATCAAACCGGCTACACAACACATTCCTTAACTTATATCCTCTTTATCTCTCTTTCCTTGCAGGTCCTAGCCGATTTATTCTCTTTTGATATAAGGGACTACTTTGATGAAGAAGCAGAGGAAGAAGCAACAAGCAAATCCTTAGCCCCTCTAGCCGATGATGTAAAAAGAAACCTTGCAGACATCTCACATTGATTGGAGGCATCTTTGGACAGTCTGGTGGTTGATTGCAGCACTCTCCGGGCAAGATTCCAAGAAATCCAAACTCTGCTCCCAGACGAGTTGTCCAACATCATCACCCTAGCTATGTACCTTGAGCAACATCAATTCAAGCTGGAAAAGGCAAGACAAAGAATAGCCGATCGGCTAGAAAAGAAAAGCATTGAAGCCACCATTCAAGCAAATCGGCAGCTAGTGCATGATGAAAAGAGCAAACTTGATCAATTAGCTGAAGAGCCAATCAAAGTTACCATAGATTAACTGGAAGCTGAAAGAATTGATTTGCTAGCCAAACTAGAAGAATGCAATGCCAAGATTGCATTAGAGAAGCAGAAATTAGCCGATCTCCCAAAGGCCATTGGAGAACAAAAAGCAAAGCTGAGATCGGCTATAAAGAATGTAGCCAATATGAACAAGTCCCTGAAGGTGATCCCTGGAACCAATGCTCAAGATGCCCAAGCAATTGCAGAAGTTGAAGAAATTCGACAATAGGCGTTATCGGCTATCCAGCGCTACCTCTCTCAATGATTTCATGTAGTAGGGACTTAGAAAAAATTTGTAACCAATTTTGTAATCGGCTAAAAACACTTATCTTGTAATTCATACTTTGATATCCTTTATGTCGATTAATACTTTTACCATAACATATGTATCGACCATCGAGCCGATTTTATACCAAACTCTCAGATAAAATTTGCTCAAAAATTTCTAACTTTTCTTCCTCCATGCCCCTCAAGTTTGTAGTAGGGAATACAATGCTGCAAACTTATATAACTAAAGGCGATAAAAATATCGGCCATCTAAAGGCGATGACAATACATCGACTGTTAACCATAGATTGGCAAGACATAGCCGATTAGGAACCAATCCAAACACTTGGATAATATTTCTTCACGTATTTTCCATTAAGTGCTCTTCCAAATACCTCTCCATCAAGTCCTTTCAACATGTAGGCCCCTTTAGAAACGCATTTGTGAATTTGGAACGGCCCCTCCCAATTTGGTGACCACTTGCCGAATTTATTATCTCTGGCCCCTATCGGCAACACCAATTTCCAAACAAGCTCACCCTCCTCAAAAGATTTGAGCACAACCTTTTTATTATAATGTCTGGCAACTCTCTCCTTGTCCTTTCTAACTTTCTCAAGAGCTCGCAACCTAACTTGAACCAAATCTTCTGACTCATCAACCATCAAATTATGATAATCATTGGCTGTCAATTCATCTTGTAAAGAAATCCTCGAGCCGATATTGGTTTCCCATGGAACACAGCTTCATGCCCATAAACTAGTTGATAAGGAGGTACCTGAATTGCACCATGGCAAGCCATCCGATAGGACCACAATGATTCAGCCAGAATAGTATGCCACTTCTTCGGATATTCGGCTATCTTTCTCTTTACCAACTTAATCAAACTCTTGTTAGATGCTTCAGCCTGTCCATTTGGTTGTGCATAATATTGTGCAGAATTCAATAACTTAATTCCCATGCTATCGGCAAACTGAACAAACTCATCAGATATAAATATAGAACCTTGATCAGTTGTAATCATCTGTGGCAAACCAAACCGATAGATAATATGTTCCTTGACAAAATCAATGGCATCTTTGTTGTCAACCTTCTTTAAAGGAATTGCCTCAACCCACTTAGTAAAATAGTCAGTTGCAACCAATATGAACTTATGCCCCTTACTTGATGGTGGATTGATCTGGCCGATCATATCAATACCCCAACCTCTGAACGGCCATGGCTTGATAATAGGGTTCATAGCCGATGCTGGTGCTCTCTGAATTGCTCCAAATTTCTGACAATCTTGACAACCCTTGTAATATCTGAAACAATCCTCTAGCATTGTCGGCCAAAAATATCCAACTCTTCGAATTAACCACTTCATCTTATGAGCCGATTCATGTGTCCCACAAATACCCTCGTGGACTTCACACATGACAACTTTGGCCTCTTCCATACTTAGACATTTCAAAAGAACTCCATCAATCGTCCGATAGTATAACACATCATCCAAAAGAACATACTTAAGAGCTTTATATCGTAATTTCCTTGAAACCGATCTGGAAGGATTCTTCAAATACTCAAAAACATCAAACCTCCAATCATCGGCTGGAATACAGGCCACTTCTACTTCAATCCCTCGTAACATCGGCTTGTAGCCTGATGTACCCTGAGCTAAATCATTGGCTTCAGCATTTTGCTCCCTAGGAATATGTTTCAAAGTAACTGTCTTGAAGGTTTTCATCAATTCTTGACATTTTTCATTGTATATTACCAAAGTATCATTTTTGCACTCATATTCTCCAGACAACTGACTTATTACTAACAATGAATCACCCATAATCTCAACAGCATCGGCTTCAACTTCCCTCAATAATTGCAATCCTTTGAGAACAGCTTCATATTCTGCTTGATTATTCGTAGAGTATGGTTTGATAGTAAAAGCAAACTGAAAACTTGCCCCCCTAGGTGATATAATGACTAAGCCGATAGCACAACCATGAGTGCAAACAGATCCATGAAAGAACAAAGTCCATGGCATAATATCAATGTTGTCCACACTAGTGTTCCTGTGTTCAACTATGAAATCGGCTATCGCTTGCCCTTTAACTGCCTTAGCCGATTCATACCTGAGATCAAATTCTGACAAAGCAAATATCCACTTCCCAATTTGCCCTTTCAAAATTGGAGCCGATAGCATAGACCGTACCATATCGGCTTTACATACTATGATACATTCATTGGAGAGTAGATAATGTCTCAACTTTGTACAAGAAAAATATAAACACAGGCACAACTTCTCCACGGGTGAATACCTTGTTTCTGCATCCAACAGGCATCTACTAAGATAGAATATAACTCTCTCTTTCCATTCAACCTCTTGGATCAAAACTGAGCCGATGGAGTCCTGATCGGCTGACAAATATAATCTAAATGGAATCCCTTTCTGTGGTGGTATAAGAACTGGAGGAGTACTCAAATATTCTTTGATATTATCCAATGCTTGCTGTTGCTTTTCTCCCCAGATAAATTTTTGATCAGCTTTCAACCTTAGTAAAGGAGTAAATGGTTCTATCTGGCCAGACAGGTTTGATATGAAACGCCGAACAAAATTTATTTTGCCGATCAATGATTGCAACTTGGTCTTGTCTTCTGGAGGTTTAATATCCTTAATTGCTTCAATACTCCTCTAAGGAATTTCAATCCCACGCTCATGGACCAAAAACCCAAGAAATTGACCAGCCGATACACCAAAAGCACACTTAGCAGGATTCATCTTCAACCCATACTTCCTTGCTCTTTGTAAGACCTGTTTCAAATCGGCTGTATGGTCATTAACTTCCTTAGATTTAACCACCACGTCATCAATATATATTTCTACCAACGCGCCGATGAGATCGTGAAAAATATAGTTGATGGCTCTCTGATATGTAGCACCAGCACTCCTCAAGCCGAAAGTCATAACTATCCACTCATATAAGCCGATAGAACCAGGACATCTAAAAGCAGTCTTGTTAATATCTTCCTCAGCCATGAAAATTTGATTATAACCAACATTGCCATCCATGAAACTGATGATTTTGTGTCCAGATGCTGCATCGACGAGTTGATCGGCTACTGGCATTAGGTATTCATCTTTCGGTGTAGCCTTGTTCAAGTCTCTGAAATCAATGCAAACCCTGAGTTTATCGTTTTTCTTGATGACTGGTACTATATTAGAAATCCACTCAGCATATCGGCATGGTCTGATAAAATTAGCATCATAAAGTCTTGTAATCTCGGCCTTGATAGCATCATACATTGCGGCTTTACAACGTCTTGGGGGTTGTTTATACGGCCGATATCCTGGTTTCATAGGTAGCCGATGTTCTACTATCGATCGACTAAGTCCTGGAATCTCATAATATTCCCAGGCAAAACAATCTCTATACTCTTTCAAGAGTTCTATTAATTTACATTTAAATTCTTTTGATAAACCCTCACTAATATATGTCGGCCTAGGCCTGTCACCTGGTCCAATGTCGATTTCTTCTAATTCATCGGCCGACATAAAACCTTGTCCTAGCTTGCCGTCGAGATCATCAATAGTGTCCTCTGTGTAGAAGTTGGAACCCTCCACGGCGCCCTCAAAACAAGAATTGGGGCTCTCCATCTCCTGTTGGCTGTATGGTATCATCAGAAATCTTTAAATAATCTCCTTGCCAAACTTTTCCAGATAAACAATCAATTCCTTCCATCTCCCAAACAGATAAATCGGCACTAGCTACATTGACTGACCTGTCGGCTGGCACGATTTCAATCTGGTCTCCTTGCCATTGAATCAGACTTTGGTGCATTGTTGAAGGGATACAACAGTTGGCATGAATCCAATCTCTTCCCAGCAACAGACTGTAGGAACCCTTCCCATCAATAACAAAGAACGTGGTAGGAATTGTTTTACTACCGATGGTTAGCTCCACATTCAAAACTCCCTTGGTCTCACACGGATTCCCGCCAAAATCTTTTAGAACCATGTTAGTCTTGATCAAATCCTCTGAATTCTTTCCAAGTTTCCTGAATGTTGTGTATGGCATTAGATTAACAGCTGATCCCCCATCGACTAACATCTTCGACATCGGCTTGCCATTGACAAATCCTTTAACGTACAACGGCTTAAGGTGCCGATGATCGGTTCCCTCGGGCTTCTCAAAAACGGCTTGCTGTGGAGATAACATCAATTTGGCCGATGGTAGATTTTCTTCTTGCTCGACGACTTGCTCAACCGCATATTTGGCCAGTAACATGAAAACCATATTTATGTCAGATGACATCACTTCCTTACCCTTATGTTGTTGACCCTTGTTACGATCGGCTCTGACTTGATCGGCTGGCACCACTTTGTTCTTCACGCGCCAGACCTTCTTCGTTTTCTGCCTCAGTCGATGCTCGATCTCGCCTTCAACCTCCTGGAATTGTTCCCTGTTTCTCATCCTTTGGATCCTTCTCTTCTGATTTTTGGTGAATATTCCAGAAGGGCACCATTGAGGATACATTGGCTTGAATTCTCCAGGTGAGTCATCGTCATCACTATTTTGTCGCATTGGCCCAAGTCTCTCATGAACTGGCAACCTCGATTGAATTGGCCGATGTATAGTTGCACCCTGTCGGCTTGAGCTTCAGACGAACTGTGCATCGGGATTACTGCATCCGGGACAATCTTGGATGGATGACAATCTCATTCCCTCGTTCCAGCAGAATCTGAAAAATTCGCAACTCCAATGAGGATCAAAATATCTTTCACTTTCACGAGGATATGACTCCTCTTCTCTTTGTCGTCTGTTTCGATATTTGTTAATCATGCCAGTTGATCTGATACTGCTAGTGTAGTTCTTATCTCTATCGGCTGTATTCTGATTATATCCAGGGTGAACCATGTTGACTGGAAAAGAGTGTCCATCTATCTTCATCGGCCTCTTGGATTCATCAATCTTAATCTTTCCTTGTTCGATAGCCGACTGGATCTGTTGCCTGAAAATCTTGCAATCATTGGTACTATGGGATCCTGTATTATGCCACTTGCAATATTTCCTCTTTTTCAACTCCTCAGCCGATGGAATGATGTGTCCTACTGGCAGTTGAATTTGTTTTTCCTGGAGAAGAAGGTCAAAAATCTTGTCGGCTTTGGTAATGTCAAAGTCAAATCTCTCCTCTTTTCCTGCATTCTTGACCCATTGACAGACCACAGTCTTCTTGTTCCTAGCCCACTCGGCTGCATTAATTTCCAAGTCATCATCTTCGGAGTCAGAATCATAATTGTAGACGTTATTGACATTGTTTGCCTTTTTGATGAATTTTCTCGCTTCCTGGAATCTTGTCTCATGAGCCGATATCTTCTGAGCTAAGTGAGCTAAACTCTCAAAGTCTTGAGCCGAAAACCTCTCTCTTATCGGCGCCAACAAACCCTGGAAGGCCACATCGGCTAGCTGAGAATCTGTCAAAGATAGACTGTAGCATCTATTTCTCACATCTCTGAATCGTTGAATATAATCTGGAATTGATTCATCTGACTTTTGCCTAATTGCTATGAGGTCCGATAGCTTCATCTCTTGTACCCCACTAAAAATGTACTTCTGGAATTGTTTCTCCAGATCGGCCCAACTTCTGATTGAGTTATAAGGTAGAGATGAAAACCAGGTGAATGCCGATCCAGACAAAGAAAGTGGGAATAATCTAACTATGAGAGCCTCTGTAGCCGATGCTTCACCACACTGAGCTAGAAATCGGCTAACATGCTCATAAGTAGATACATTGTCTTGTCCTAAAAATTCAGAGAAGTCTGGCACCTTGTATCGGTTCGGCAATGGAACCCGGTCAAAGTATTCTGGATATGGGTGCCGATACATGTTGTCATTGTCCTTTGGCTTGAGCCCAAACTGTTCCCTCATGACATCAGCAATCATATCGGCCCAAGGCTGATGTGGTGTTGCTCCACCATACTGTTGCTGAAGTGGATCCATCTAGCCATATTGGATCGGTTGAGGTCGTGGTGAGTGAGGTTGATACAGATGATTGAAACCAGCCGATATACCCTGAGGTGGTACGCATGGAAGTTATGTGCTGTACTGCTGACTTATCGGCTGCTTAATTCCAATCGGCTGTTGTGGAACCGAAGGGATTAGATAAGACGTGTCAACAGCTGGCGGTTGTGGATTAAGAAAACTTCTTAATTGTTCTGGTGTCAGCTGAGTTGATGTTTGCCCCCCAGTGATCGGCTGTGATCTGATTAAAATAGATGGAATATTTGAGCTTGAGTAAGGAGCCGCTGGAGCCTGGGTTTGAAGCAATTGTTGACTTCCTTGATTCCCGCCGATGTCTATCTTCACAGCTCTGTATCCTGGGAACGTGCCGTCTGGTAAATATATAGGTCCTTTAGCCTTTTCTTCGGCTATCGTTCCATCAACTACCGACTTGATCATGTTTGTTAATGTGCTCACGAGCACTCCAGACTTGTTGACCAAAGAGTGATGTACAGCCGAATCAATGCGATCTTGTAATGTGTGGAGCTCTTCATCATTTGGTTCGGCTATGGTCTGTTTATCCTTGTCTTCTCCTGACCTAGAAGTGCTTGGATCTTGCTTCACGATCGTTGGCGGCTTGATTTTAGTTCTTTGGATAACTGTGCCCTGCCGCGTGACTGTGAATGAGTGTAGATATTGGTTCTGGAGTTGATTCAGCATCTGTTGCATCTCCTCTCTTTGCTCATCAGTCAGCTGTTCGATCGTAACCGGGAAGATGTTATCCTCCGAAACTTAATTGTTGTTTGGTGACATGATGACACGTGGTCCCACTGGGCGTGCCAAAAGCGTGTTGATGCAGAAAACACACACTGGCCTGAGATATTTGCTTTACTCTAGTGTAGGTCCAAAATTAGGGTTTTAGGTTCTAGGGCGTGCCAGTTGATTTGATCCTGCAATCAATAAGAAGAAACATGTAGATAATATTAGAAATGATAGACAATCGGCTATAGGGCCGATTTCATATCGTATGTGACCTACCCGATGCAATAAAGCATAAATCGGCTGTAAGGTATAGTCATTGATAGAACTAACCCTAAAACTAGCATATCGGCTGTAGAGATCAATGTTACATAATGCATACATCAATATTACTTTAGAAATAAGCAATTGGGATAGATCGGACTGAACTGAGACAGTATAAATTGCGCAAGTCTAAATATAACATGAAATAACGATTATATAGACTCATGTTATAGCTGATATCTAGATTTAAGCATGTATTGGCTATAGCTCCGATACAACCTTATACCAGGATATTCTCTAGTAATAAATATATTAAACTATAACCAATTAGATTGGAATCAAGCTTAATATATTTATATTAGATTAGATCCTGATATAAGGGGCAGATATAGAACATTAAATAAAGCATAAAACAATGTAAAACATCTATATCAGGTTAGATCGGCTAAAACTCCGATACTATCCTTATTAACAACCATAAGGCAGGCTAGATATCATGATTCTAAATACGACTTAATAGGTTGGACTTAACCAATGCAGCATTAAGTATAAAGAGAAGCATGATACCTAGAGAATCAAGCCGATGATCGTCTTTTCAGGATGGTTGGTACATTATATAATCTAAACCAACAAGGTAATCTAGCCGATATCGACAAAACCCTAAAAAGGATCTAGCCGATGCAAGTAGATTGCACTGTCGATTTAAATTATATAATGTATATGATAACTCGGAGATTCACAACATAGAACTAGAGTGTCATAGAGATGTAAGCACTAGCACTAATGATGCAAATCGCCATGACAAGATATACCTTTTCGTTGAAGATCAAATTGATGCAGCACGACTCGAGAGCACAAACTTGTCGAAAAGTAGAAAATAAAGGTGGCGATGCGCCGAGATTGATTGAACGTGTGTTGTTATTATTTACAAGACCTCGGGATTATATTTATACCCGAAAATACAAACGTTATCCATCACGGACACAACTCATATTATCCTAATACAAATCTAACTAACGAACAAGTTCCTTAGGCGGACTCTTACCGAGAATATCTATAAGGAAATTACATAAAATATCCTAATTAATAGATACAATTGCCTCCTCAGAACTCTATTCGTACATGGCAATCCATATGAAACACGTTAACACAACCCGATGACATGTACCGAATCATATTACCAAAATCGGCTGAATCGGCTAACTGCATCCGACTCTGACTCTGCCGATCCAGTTCACAGCCGATTCAGACTATAGCCGATTCTCACTCTGTTTCCGGAAACGATCTAGTCTCTTTGATTCTCTCCGATTCTTCTCGACTCTATCTTCATCTCCGATACCTTGAATTACCAAATTTGGTCATCAACAACATCCTAACAGCTTTAACTAAAACATATGATGTTCCAGCTAATCATATTATTATCCCATTTACAAAGGACTGGTAATCAATATCAAAAGGGCTTAACAAAGGATATAGGATAACCTTCCCGGTGTCATTCGAAAATAATGCAATAGTTGAATAGAAATAATAGCTTTAAATAGGCACAACATGCTCAAAGGGGTGTTTGGGATCTGTGTGACTTGCCTGCGGGTCTTCGTAAACTTCCGCACCTTCGTTAGCGTAAATGGACTAAAGCAATTAAACAAAATCACCAAAACAATACATAAACAAGCATGTACAGTGCATGTGGATATTTTTCGTAGGTAGATCTTGATTTTAGACAAATTCAGAGACTTGAACAACCTAATTCCAAGCTACAGTGAATTTGTTATGAATTTTTTAAGATTAATCAGATTTAAACTTCTTTGTGGACATGCGCGGTGCTGTTGTCAGCGATGGCATCATCACCGGTGGCACTGGACCTTATGGTCGCCGGTGTTCTAGGGCACGGCGGCGCTAACCGAGCACAACGAGAGAGAGAGGAGAGCACGGCGGTCTCACCTATGCCGGTGACGACAAGAAACAACGACGGGAGCGGCCGGCGACGAGGTTAGGGCGGCAATGTGGCTCGGGTCGACGGTGATGGTGACTTTCTGTTGGCATTTGTTGGAAACGTGCGGGTGGCCGGGCTTCCTCTCCTTCTTGCGAACCGAACGGCGGCGACCAACGAACTCGGGCGGCGCAGCTGGAGGTACAGCGGCGACGGCGGCGCTTGGAGCAAGGTGACGGTGGTGCTGCGGGAGGCGGCGAATGCGAGAAGAGGGCCAAACGAAAGACGAGGACTATGGGTCCTATTTACAGGCTCGGGTGGGAGAATCCGGGACCGAAACGAGTGGTTTCAGCCCCGGAAAGCGCTAGGGTTAGGTGGAGAGATGGGCTAGATTAAGCCCAGAGCTTTGGAAAGGATTTTAATTCCCTTTTTAATTTAAATAATTCGTGAAATGTTATTTCGTTTATTAAAAATACCTCCCTTGCTCAAAATAATTCCTAGAAAAATCCACGAAATAGATAAACAAGAAAAGTATTTAATAAAATTTTATATAGCCCACTTTTACATTGAGATTTGCACAAATTTTATTAGGGTGTCTCTTGTAGGCTTTTCAGTAATTTCTAAAAATGCATTAAAGAAAGGATTTTTAATTTAAGCGATTTTCAGAGCGTGACAAGCCTACCCCCCTTAAACGGAATCTCGTCCTCGAGATTCGAAAGGATTGATGAAGAGGTGAGGATGAGCTGACTTCAATTCATCTTCTCGCTCCCAAGTGGCATCTTCTTCCGAATGGTTCCTCCATTGAACCTTGCAGACACCTTGTTTCCAAAATTCGAATAGGTTTCTCAACATAGGTCAAGTCCTCTTGGATTTCTATTTGCTCAGGATTTGCTTCCTCCGTAGGTACCCGCAAACATTTTTTCAATTGTGACACATGGAACACATTATGAATCCCTGCCATAGACTGGGGCAGTTCACATTCATAGGCTACTTCACCTTTTCGACTCACGATCTTCTAAGGTCCCACAAAACGAGGTGCCAATTTCCCTTTGGTCTGAAAATGATGAACGCCTCGTAGCGGTGTAACTCGTAAGTACACATAATCTCCTTCCTCAAAACTCAAATCCCTACGACGATTGTTAGCATAGCTCTTCTGACGGGACTGAGCCACGCGTAACCTCTCTTGAATGATCTTCACCTTTTCTTCTGCCTCTCTTAAAATATTGGTCCCGAAGACTTGACGTTCCCCTGTTTGATCCCACAAAACCAGAGTGCGACACTTTCGACCATACAAGGCTTCATATGGTGCCATTTGTAGACTAGCTTGGTAACTAGTGTTGTAAGAGAATTCTGCATATGGTAAGTTCCTGTCCCAACTTCCACCGTAGTCAAGAGCACAAGCTCTCAACATATCTTCTATGATCTGATTCACTCTTTCAGTCTATCCTTCGGTCTGAGCGTGTTAAGCGGTACTGAAATTCAAACGAGTACCCATCTCTTCTTGAAGCTTCTGCCAGAACTTTGAAGTAAACTGACTACCTCTATCTGACACTTTCTTCTTGGGGAAACCATTTAGACACACAATCCTTGCCATGTATAACTCTGCTAATTTACTTCCTGAATAAGTTGTTTAGACAATGATGAAATGAGCAACTTTGGTAAGCCTGTCGACCACTACCCAAACGGAATCATGGGCCAGACGAGGTTCTAGGTAGACCAGTGGTAAAATCCCTCCCTATTTCATCCCACTTCCATTCAGGTATCTTGAATGGTCGTAGAAAACCTGCTGGTTTCTGATGTTCTACCTTAACTCGTTGACACACATCACACACTGCACATATTCTGCTATCTCTCTTCTCATACTAGCCCACCAGAATTTCTCTTTCAGGTCTTGATACATCTTGGTACTCCTAGGATATATGGAATACATAGTATCATGAGCTACTTTCATGATTGTGTGCTTTAATTCCATGTTGCCAGACACACAAATCCTTTCTCCTAACCACAGTGTTCCTTGCTCATCTTCTATATAACCTACGCTTTTCCTCTTCTCATGTTCTTCTTGATTTCTTGGATATCAAGGTCATTGACTTGAGCTTCTCTAACTTGATCTAAGAGAGTAGGTTGTGCTTCTAAAGCGGCAACAAAACCATTATTGACAATTCCCAGGTTCAACTTCTCAAATTCCTTGCACAACACCCAAGGCAACTGCCGTCCTTCAAAAGCATTGCAGTAGCTCTTCCTACTGAGGGCATCTGCTACAACATTAGCCTTTCCTGGGTGATAATGGATCTCCATATCATAATCCTTTATTAGCTCCAACCATCTCCTTTGACGCATGTTCAGATCTGGTTGAGTGAAAATATACTTTAAACTTTTGTGGTCTGTCTACATCTCTGTACGGTTACCAATGAGGTAATGACGCTAAATCTTCAATGCATGAACCACAACGGCTAACTCTAGGTCATGAGTTGGGTAGTTGATCTCATGGGGACGTAGCTGTCGAGATGCATAGGCAACCCCTGCCCATCTTGCATCAAAACACAACCCAAACCATGTCGGGATGCATTACAGTATACTTGGAAACCTTTCCGTGGGTCCGGTAGTATTAACACTGGCGTAGACACTAAATCCTTCTTTAGTGCTTGAAAACTCTGCTCACACTCAGGTGTCCACTTATATTTCTACTGATGCAAAAAACACACAATGGCCTGAGAGATTTGCTTTACTCTAGTGCAGGTCCAAAGCTTGCTTTTAGGTTCGAAGGGCGTGCTAGTTGATTTGATCCTGCAATCAACAAGAAGAAATATGCAAGTTTATTAGTAGGCAATAGTCAATCGGCCAGTTAGCCGATATCATATCGTGTTGTAACCTAGCTAATGCAATATAGCATGGATCGGCTGTAAGGTATAGTCAATGATAAAACTAACCCTAAAACTGATAGATCGGCTAAAAATATCAGTATTACATAATCTATAAATGATTATTACTTTAGAAATAAGCAATTGGGATAGATCGGAATGAACCGAGACAGTATAAATTGCTCAAGTCAAAAATAACATGAAATAATGATTACATGTACTCATGTTATAGCCGATGTCCAGATTTAAGCATGTATCAGCTATAGCTACGATACAACCTTATACTAGGATATTCTCTTGCAACAAATATATTAAACTAATATCAATCAGATTGATACTAAGTGCAATATATTTGTATTAGATTAGATCCTAATATAAGGGGCAGATATAGCATATTAAACGAAGTATAAAACTATGTAAAACATCTATACCAGATAAGATCGGCTAAAACCCTGATACTATCGTTATTAACAACCATAGAACAGGCTAGAGATCATAATTCTCAACACCACTTAATAGGTCAAACTTAACTGATGCAGCATTAAGTATGAAGAGAAGCATGATATCTAGACAATCAAGCTGATGGTTGCCTTTTCGAGATGATGGATACATTGTATAATTTAAACCAACAAGATAATCTAACCATTATCTGCAAAACCCAAGATAGAGATCGGCCAATAGAGATATATTGCATTGTCAATCTAAATCGTACAACGTATATGATAACTCGACGGTTCACAAGATAGAATTAGAGTGTCATAAAGATGTAAGCACTAATTCCGATAATGCAAACCGCCATAACAAAACCTACCTCTTCACCGAAGATCAAATTGATGCAGCTCGACTCAAAAGCAAGAACTTGTCGAAAATAGAAAATAAAAGGTTGGCGATGAGCCGAGATTGATTGAACATGTGTTGTTTTATTCATAAGACCTCGGGTCTATATTTATACCCGAAAATACAAACATTGTCCAACATGGACACGACTCATATTATACTAATACAAATCTAACTAACAAACAAGTCCCTTAGACGGACTCTTGCCGAAAATATCTAGAAAGAAATTACAGATAATCCTAATTAATAGATACGTTTGCCAATTCTGGACTCTATCCTTATCTGGCAAAGTCATCCCAAACTCTTTCTTGAATCCGATAGTGACTTCACATGCAATATCGGCCATATCGGCTATCCAAATCGGACTCAGTTCCGGCCGATACGGTCTTCTGCCGCATATTTCTGGTCTGGTACTGTTGTCGAAACGACAACCGCATACGTCGAATGATGTGGTCACTCAACAGTTGTTGGAAAAGTAAAGTGTATTAAATTCAGGATACCACGGCGTTTCTGGGGAGGATGGTCGATGCGGGCCTGGTGGCGGAGGGGCGGGCGTTCGCCCCTGGGGACGCCGAAGTGCCGCATCCCTGCGAACACTAGGCGGTTGTGTTCGCTGTCTTCTTCGAAGCGGGCCTGCGGTTTCCGTGCGACATACTGTTGCCGGAAATTCTCCGCCTTTTTGATGTAGAGCTTCCGCAGCTGAGCCCTTCGGCCCTGGTCCGCATTGCCATCTTTGATTGGGCTTACCGGATAGCTGGGTTCGAGCCTAGCACCGATCTCTTCGGCACCATCTTCTCGGCCGCCGTCAACTCGAGGACGGTGGTCACCCCCGCTGGGACCCGGAAGACCGCGTTCGGGAGTGTGAACTTCAACGTTCACCCCGAGCGCGCCGACTTGTGGCCGGTCAACGCCGCGATGTCGAAGTGGGACCGCCATTGGATGGCGAAGTGGTTTTACCACTCCGTCCCCTTCGAGGCGGGGTCCTTAGCGGCAAGGGCCCTTCGCTGGCGGCGCCGTGCAATTTCGCCGACCCGGAGGCCGAGGGTTGCCATTAGCGGCGCCCTGGAGGCACGGTTCGCCCTGCTTCGCAGGGTGTGCTCCCGGCTAAGTTGCCGTGACTTAGTCGAGTTTTGCATGCTGCGTATATGCCCCCTTTCGCAGTCATGATAGGTCAAAGTTGACCAAGGCGAAGAGGTCAACAGCCTGCCGAATCTCATCCTACCCGCCGGGGCGAACGGTGAGTTTTTGTTTCTATTGTTCCTTTGTTTTGCTTTTCGCCCTATTTTTCTTGTTCGGCCCCCTTACACAATGATCTGTCATTTTTTCAGTATTATCGCTGGCCCAGGCCGACACCGAAGCCCGTAGGCTCATCGGCGACGTGTCGGTCACCGAGTATAGCCAGTTGCTGACCTGGCAAGCGGCTGGCCGAGCGAACCGGGTCATCACCAGCGAACTCCCCCCAAGAGTGAAACCCTTCAAGGCTGATAGCGAAGCCGGCCCGTCCCGGAAGCATCCGCGGGGGCAAGTGAAATTTGCCCCCCGCAAGCAAAAGGCTCCTGCCTCCGCGAACTCCGACATCGAAGATGAGGGCGACGCCGAAGAGGAGGACGCGGGGGAGACCGAGTTCGCGGCCGAGGAAGCCGCGAATGAAGCTGGCGATAGCCGCTCCGGGACGCGTGGCTACACACCAACTCCTAGCCCGGAGCGCGTCGAAACCGGAGCGGAGTCGGCCGCTTTGCCCCTTCGCCGTAAAGACATGGAGGGCGCGAAGGCCTTCGCGACGATCGCGGAGAAGGGGGAGGCTGTAAAGAATTTCCCCGGAAGAGAGGGGTCATCGCCATCGCGAAAGCGTTTAGCGATGAGGAGTGGTCCGACGGGATGCCTACTTCGCCCGCGGGGCGTAGCCAGGGTCCATCGACGTCCCTTGGGGTGACTGGTGGGGCTGGGGCTTCGGCTTCAGCCGAACAGGTGGTGAAGGCGACCGCCCAAGTTTTCAATAGTCTGGTTCGCCAGCCCATTGTTTTGCCACGTACCCTCAACAAGGGCAAGAAAATGGCCGAGGCATCCGGCTCCGAGTACTCCCAGGCGCCGCCCCGCTTCGCCCCGGGGATTTTGAGACCCGGGCGGAGCTCATCCCCTTCGTGGAGGGGGTGAGCAACATCGTCGCGCCGGCTCGCGGCCCCAAATTCTTCGCCGAGCTTAACGAGTTCGACGAGGGCTGCTCTGTTGTTAAGAGCCTAGCCGTTCGGGTAAGCCAGCTTTCTAATACATGTTTTCTTTTTTGTCCTTGTTTTCGACATCCTAACCCATCATTCGCCCTGTCTTTTTGCGTTGTTCGCCAGATCCTTGCGGCCCATTGTTCGACAAAGCGAACAATGCGGCCCTGCCTCGACGGCCTGAAGAACCGCCTTCTGGCGAACAACGCCTTCGGGCCAAAGATGACGAGCTAGGCCGAAAGAACCTGGAGATGGAGCGGCTCGCTCGGTCCCTCCGGGAGGCAAAGGTGGAGAACAAACGTCTTCAGGCCGAACTCGATGCGGGCAACGAGGCGAATGCTGAAATCAGTCGCCTGAAGGCCGAGCTGGTGATGGAGCGAGGGCACTCTGCTGCCCTCACTGATTATTATAACATGACATAGCCCAAGATGGAGGCTCTTCGCCAGGACGCGGACAGGGCGGAGGCGAAGGCCCAAACCCTTGCTCGGGAGGCATCGAGGACAGCCGTGTCCACGAAGACTGCCTGCCGTACTCTTCGCCTCACGCTCAACGACATGGGGGCGAAGGCGCGAGGTGTCCCGGGCGAAAACGCCTCCGTGCTCGAGTTTTGCGAGTGGACCCAGCAGGCTAGCTGCGCGGTCTCAAACTGCGCAACAGCGTACGGCGATTGCTGTGCGCGCGTGTCAGCAGCCTTCGCCCTGGGTCTGCTGCAACAGTGCGGGTGTGACCATGTCGCCCAGTTTCCCGACTTTGCGAAGGGGGTTTGCCTTCGCCCGCGCTCCGCGCCTAGCGAAAGCAATTATGGCAAAAAGACGGTTGTTCTGCTGCTAAGGCCCGCCTGCTTGAGCAACTAGCGAAGACAGAGGCGGCGGACCAAGGCGAAGAACTTGCGGAAGAGGGCGGAGGTGGAGCCGAAGACCACCGAGAGGTGTGAGGCCCTCCGCCCGTTTCTTTTAATTTTTGTTTTTTTCACTTTTGATGTTTGCCGTATAGGGCGAACCATGTAAATATGGCCAACGGCCTACCTTATTGTAGGGTGTTGAAATGATTGAAATATATGACTGTTTTTGCCATTCGTGTCATGTTTCCATTGCAGGTGTTTGCGCTGTTTTACATGGTCCTTTCGCCTGGTTCGTGCGCCCCAACTTCGCTTTTCTACGTTCTCCTGCATGACTTCCCCACTTTTTGCAGGGTCGATGCCGAAAGCTTTGCGTTCGGCCCCCTCTTGGGGATTGGCGAAGCAGGAACGAGAAGTTTATTGCGGTGAAGAATTTGCCAAAGGCTCGTTACCTGCTTCGGCCTGTTTATCGCGAAATGATGATCAACGGCCGCAACCATAAAGTTGTAAAGTTGCTAACTGGATGCGAACCCACCCCAGGCGAACACTGGAGGACTACGACCGTGTCCACGTGGCGCGCCTGGAGGGCATGGCTCGCTTCTGGCGAAATCATCAGCGGACCGATCGGCAAGAGGCGATCGCCTGACGCCGCTATAGCCTTTCTGTAATTTCGCCCCCTTCTCCCCTTAGGGTAGTGTACAACATTAGTAGTGACGACGAACCATGTTCGCCAGATCACTCTTTTGGTAGTTGTTTTGGGGGCGGAGATGTAATTTACTTGTAAGTGAATGTGTAGATCTTTTCGCCTGTATGATGTTGTACGATATGTACTGTTGATTGTTTTTCAAAGTTAATAAAGGTGTGCTTTTGTTCCCTTTTTGCCATTTTGTGCATTATCACGTCGTGTGCTTTCGTTGGGCCGGGATATACCGGCCCCTTTGCGTTTTTCGGCGAAACAGGTCTGCTGACTTTTCTGCCTTCGACTTCCGTCATCGATCTTTGGCACTCCGCGTATAGCAGCGGCACGAAATTTCAGTATAGATCGACTATAACGGTGTTCGGTCTAGTCATTTTCTGAAATAGGCTGTCGCGGTTTCAATGTTCGGCGAGTGATGCTTCGGCCCATCTTATTGTAGAATGTTTTAATATTTGGGATATGTGACGTTTTTCGCCAACTGTGTTTGATATTTTTTTTGTACTCGTGCTTGCGTTGCTTCACATAATCTTTTCACCCGATTTATGTGTTCCAGCTTCGCTTTCTGTGTTTCACTATGCGGTTTTCAGGTTTTGCGCCGAAAACTATGCGTTCGGCCCCCTTGTGAATTGGCGAAGCAGGAACGAGAAGTTTGTTGCGGTAAAAAATTTTCCGAAGGCCTGGTACCTGCTTCGACCTGTTTACCGCGAGATGGTGATTAACGGCAACAGTTACAAAGTCGTGAATGTTGCTAACTGGATGTGCACACACCCCGGGCGAACATTGGAGGACTACGATCGTGTCCACTCGGCGCGCCTGGAGGGCATGGCTCGCATCTGGCGAAATCATCAAAGGACTGACCGGCAGGAGGCGATCGCCCAGCGCCGTTACAGTCTTTCTCTTGTTTCGCCCCTTCTCCCCTTAGGGTAGTTTACAACATTAGTAGTGACGATGAACCTAGTTCGCCAGGTCACTCCTTTGAAAGTGGTAGTTGTTTTGGGGGCGAGGATGTAATTTACTTGTAAGCTAAGCTGTAGGGCCTATTGTATCCCTTTCGATTATTTTTCCCGAAGTTAATAAAGATGTGCTTTTATTTCCTTTTCGCTATTTTTGCATTGTCACTTTTCGTGCTTTCGTTAGGCCGGAATATATCGACCCCTTTGCGTGTATCAGCGAAATAGGTCTGCTGACTTTTCAGCTTTCGTCTTCCGTTATCGATCTTTGGTACACCACACTAGGGATGGCACATGTTTCTTTGTGTAGATCGATTACAACGGTGTTCGGTTCTTTACTTTCCGAAACAAGCTGTCGCGGTTTCAACGTTCGGCGAGCGATGCTTCGGCCGATTCGTTTCGCCCCCTGGCGTTGTCGCTGATCAGGCGTTTGCCTTGGGGTTTTTCCACGAACTATCATGTACACAAGTAAAAAGGGCGAAAAACATAAAGATTTTATACTGTTTCAGGCCTCCAGAGTGGATAATAGCCCTACGTAGATTTTTTTTCTTTTTCATTTTCTCCTTTTTTTTGTATTTTTTGTGCCGGAAGGCTTACATAATGGCACATGCTGAAAGGGCTATGTGACAGTATGTACATTTTTACACTTTGGCGAATAGGGCGCCACCCTTTCTAAACGTAGAAATGCTTAAGAGAAGCGGCGTTCCAGGAGTGATCAAACTCTTCGCCTTCCAGTGTTGCTAGGCGAAAGGAGCCCGTCCTTGACCTGTGCTTGATGAGGTACGGCCCCTCCCATTTTGACTCAAGCTTCCCGACCGCTGCTGGGTTCGCCTTTTTCCTTAGGATGAGATGGCTAGGTAATAGCTCTGTTGGGCGAACCTTTTTGTTGTAGGTTGCCGAAGTGCTTGCGACGTATTTGCGCATGTTTTCTAGCACTTCGACTCGTACCCCCTCAAGGAGTTCGAGCGACACATCGCACCCATCTTCGCCCCAGAGAACATCACCCTTGGTGAGTTAGCCCCTAGCTCTGTTGGGGTCATTGCTTCGTCTCCGTAGAGGAGCATAAACAGGCTAAACTTGGTTGGCCTTGTGGGAGTTGTCCGGAGGGCCCAAAGAACAGACAGCATTTCGTCTGGCCATCTGCCCTTCGCCGTCCCCTCAAGCCTTTTCTTGAGCGCCTCTAAGATCGTGCCATTTGTGCGTTCGGCCGCCCCAGTCGACTGTGGGTGCGCGACCGAAGCGAACCTGATTTCCAGGTTTAGCCCGTCACACATTTCTCTGAACTTGTCAGAGTCGAACTGCTTGCCGTTGTCCGTGACGAACTCCTTCGGCACTCCGAAATGGCAAAGAATGTTTTTCCAGACAAACTTCTGTACTGCTGCCGAAGTGATCGCGCAGAGTGGTTCGGCCTCGATCCAACGCGAGAAGTATTCAATAGCTACGATTGCGAACTTGTATCCGTTTCGTGCCACAGGGAATGGGCCAATGATGTCTAGCCCCCACCTGGCGAAAGGCCAGACTGGTGCGATAGGCTGCAACTCATATTGCGGTGCTGTCTGGCTTCGACCGTGTCGTTGGCAGCTTTCGCACTTTTTGGCCTGCTCGACGCAAACTTTCATCACAGTGGGCCAATATACTCTTTGGCGAAACACCTTGGAGGCAACTGTTCTTGCAGCTTGATGTGCCCCGCACAGCCCCTGGTGTATTTCCTTCACCATTTCTTCGCCCTCGGTGAAGGAGATGCAGCGAAGCAAAGGTTGGAGCACCCCAGAGCGATATAGCTACCCTGAGACCAGCTTGTATTGTCTGGCTCTGATCTGTAAGCGCTTTGCTTCTGCTTCATCCTCTGGAAGCCAGCCATCTTTGAGGTACTTGACGAACGGTGTTCGCCAGTCTTCTAGATTTCTGCAGGCACGCTTGTTGCATACAGGATCTCAAAAAAGATGCCTGGTGAATGCGGTCCTCCAGAGGCGGTGGATTTCGCCAAGGTATCCGCTTCCTCATTCTGGCCTTTAGGTAAGTGTTCGACCGTTATTCTGACGAAACACTTTTCCATAGACCAAACAATACTTTTTCATAACTTCGTCTTTTGCCTCAAACGATTTGTCCACATGGCATGCCACCAGCTTGGAGTCTGTTCAAATGAGCAAACACCGAACCCCCAATTCTTTCGCCTTCCTTAGACCCGACAATACTGCTTCGTATCCTGCCGTGTTGTTGGTCGTGTCGAACTGCAGCCTTGCGGCATACCGAATCGGCACGCCCCCTAGCGAAGTGCCCCTGTGTTACCACGAGTCATCTGAGTGCATTATCCAAGGCTGTTCGATGGGCTGAGGTTCAGGGGCGGTCGCCGGTGTCCATTCGGCCACGAAGTCGGCCGGGACTTGGGACTTTATAGCGGTGCGGGCAACAAAATGCAGGTCGAAGGGAGATAACTCTACTGCCCACTTGCTGAGCCTACCAAAAATTTCCTTGCCCCGGAGCACTTCGCCCAAAGGATACTGCGATGGCACGGTGACTTTGTGGGCCTGAAAATAGTGCTTGAGCTTGCACGAAGCCATCACTAGGGCGTAAGTGAGCTTTTCCATTTCAATGTACCTTGTCTTCGCCCCTTGCAAAACCTCAGAGACGAAGTACACTGGTTTCTGTCCTGATTCCGTCTCTTGGACAAGGACTGCACTGAACGCCACCGGCGAAGCCGCTAGGTATAGCAGCATTTCACTTCCCGGTGTTGGGCTGGCCATGGTGGGTGGGCTTTGCAGGTACTGCTTCAGCTCTTCGAACGCTACCTAACATTCAGGAGTCCAGTTAAACTTTCCCGCGCCCCGGAGGGTTTTGAAGAATGGCAAACCCCTTTCGGCTGCCTTTGAGAGAAAACGACTGAGCGCCGCAATTCGGCCTGCGAGCTTTTGTACTTCGCGTACGCTCGTTGGTGGCTTCATTTGCTGTATGGCGTCGATTTTCTCTGGGTTCACCTCGATACCCCTTTCGGAGACAAGAAAACCCAACAACTTGCCCGCGCGAACTCCAAAAACACATTTTTCAGGGTTTAGTTTCATACCCGCCGCGCGCAAGTTGTAGAAGGTCTCCTGTAAATCGGACGCATGGTCGAAAGCCTTGTGACTTTTTACAACGATATCATCGACATAGGCTTCCACATTTCGCCCCAGCTGTTTGCAGAGCACCTTGTACACCAGCCTGGCGAACATTGCTCCGGCGTTCCTCAGGCCGAAGGGCATCCTGAGGTGGCAGAAAGTGCCGAACGGCGTGATGAAGGCTGTCTTGGGGATGTCATTTGGATTCATGTGGATCTGGTGGTAACCGGAGTATGCGTCCAAGAAGCTCATAAGCTCGCAACCAGCTGTCGAATCAACAAGCTGGTCGATCCGTGGCAAGGGAAGTCATCTTTCGGGCACGCCTTGTTGAGATCAGTGAAATCGACGCACATGCGCCACTTGCCGTTCGACTTCTTCACCAAAACCAGGTTCGCCAGCCACTCCGGGTGGTCGATCTCCCTGATCACCCTAGCCTTGAGCAGCTTCTGCACTTCGGCCTTCGCTGCCCCTTGGTGATCAGCGGACATCTTGCGCAGCTTCTGCTTTCTTGGCTTGGCTTCCGGCTTGACCGCCAGGTGATGCATGATGAGTTCCGTCGAAACACCTCCCACTTCGTCGGGGCTGCAGGCGAACATGTCAATGTTCTTCTTGAGCACTTCTAGGATGTTCCTAGCCTCCTCTTCGCCCAGATCGCCTCCCAGCCGAACGAACTTCGCTGGATCAGCGTCGTTGACTTGCACCTTGATCACCTTACCATGAGGGCCTTGCTTCGGCATGCGTTTAGCGTGTGGCTCGGTCTCAACATTGTGTACTACCCTGCTAATCATGGCCAAGTCACCTTTTGATATGGTTGGAGGTTGAAACCCCTTAACGACAATCACCCCTGCCGGACCGGGCATCTTGAGCTTGAGATAGTTGTGTTGGGAGATGGCTTCGAACTTGTTCAAGGTTGCACGCCCGAAGATGGCGTTGTAGCTGTACGGAATGTCAACTACGTCGAACAGTATCTGCTCTTCGCGCTTGTTTTCACTTGTGCCGAAAGCTACCATCAACCGTACTTGGCCCAGAACTTCAACTGCCTCACCGCCGAAGCCGCGAAGCGAGGCCGGCGCTTGGGTGAGGGCCAATGTTGGCAGCCCCATCTTGGTGTATGCCTTGGTGAAGATGACATCAGCTGAGCTTCCTCCATCGACCAGAATTCGCCGAACTTCGAAACCAGCCACCTCGGCCGAGATTACCAAGGGGTCCTGATGTGGGAACAGCACTCCTTCGGCATCTTCCGGCCCAAAAGAAATTTGCTGGTTCAAGTATTTCGGGACCCCTTCGCCTGCGGCAGTGATGTTATGCACCATTCGCAGCTGCAACTTTTTCTGCCGCTTTGACGGTTGAACTGGTGGATCGGCCCTTGTAATCACCTGGATGACTCTGCGCTGCATGTCTTGGCGTTGTTCGGCTCTTGGGCTGCCTCGCGAGGCACTTCGACAGCGGCTCCTTGATGCGGCCTTGGTTCTTGAGTGTTGTTTCGCTGACGAATGTTTCGGCATTGCTCGGTGGTGTGCGAAGATCGCCCATGATAGGCGCAATAGAGGTATTTTCTAACCTTCTTGCGAACAGGCTGCTGGTGGCTGCCGCCCTGCTGGGCGTCGAACTCCTTGCGGAGGGCTTGTACCTCTTCGAAAGCCATCACAGCCTTGCCCGTGCGGTCAGTTTTTAATTTTCTCCAAGTCATGGGAGCTTGGCTTGGTCTTGGCGGCTGTCCTTGGTTCGCCGGGTGGGGTTGGCAAACGGCGGGGGGAGCTGGTTTGGCGACCTGTGCTTGCATCTGGGCCTGGGCAGCGGCGATGGAGGCTTTATCGTACTCAGCCTGGATTGCTTGCCTTCGCTTGGAGTCCTCTTCACCCCTTGCGTACCCGTCGATGATGCGAAGCAAGTGCTCGAGAGTTTGCGGTTCCTTGTTGGCGATTTTCCTTTTGAGTTCGCCCTCAAGCAGCCCGGCCGAAGCGGCGTTGATGACAGATGCTTCAGTTATGTCTTGAACTTGGCATCGGGCTTGCGAGAAATGACGCATGTACTCCCGTATTGATTCGCCCGGCCTCTGGCGAATGCCGAGCAAATGTTGCTGCGTCTTCGGCTCCTCTTAGGTGCCTCGAAAGTTAAGGATAAAGACATCGCGCAATTGCTCCCGTGAGTAAATGCTATTAGATGGTAAATTGAAATACCAAGAACGGGCGATGTCATCTAGAGCGAGATGGATTACCTTCGCCTTGGTATTTTCGTCGCCGTGAGCGGCTTCGATCGCAGACTCGTAGATGGACAGAAACTCTTTTGGGTCTGTTTCGCTCGAGTACCGTGGAACGGGTGGGAACTTGAACTGGGGTGGGATTGGGTGAGTTTTGATTCCCCCACTCAGCGGCAACCCCTTTTCGCCCCCTGCCTTGCCTATGGCGCCCTGTAGTGAGGGCCCGTGTCGTGCCCGAAAATTTATCCCAAATTTCCAGACAATTTTGTGCATAAATCCCTATCCAGGAATCAAACCAGGGTACACAAAACGACAAATTAATATACAGATCCAAACATAAATAAAGCGTAAATACTTAAAAAAGAGGCACTTAGTCCCCAAAACGAAAAGAAAACAGCAGCGGAAAAAGGCGACGATCCTAGCGGGGCTTCAACTCCACTCCACAGGCAAAACTCAACTGGGGTATAATCCTTGGTCTTCTAACTCCATCTTCAGCTCAGAAGCACTACACTTCTGAAAAGGGGAATAATAGCAAGGCTGAGTACAACCACCATACTCAACAAGCCACACCAACGATGCATTCGTGCAAGGAGAGACAAGGAGGGTTTGTGGCTATTTGCGTAAAAGCGGTTGTAAACATTTATAGTTGAAAACAGTAAAACAGTTGATTAGTTGAAGCAAGATTAAATATCTCCACTGAACAACGCTACACCACGTTGAACAGGCTCATCCATTCCACCTGAACTAAACCAGTTCATTAAGTCAATTTAATTAATAGAGTGGGACTAATCACGGTGAATCTGGTTGATCGCCCATAACCGCGGGCACGGCTATTCGAATAGTTTTACTCTGGCTAGAGATGCGCAACTGTACCCACAAGACACGATTCCACACATGTTGCCATGCCCCGAAATACCACCATGGTACTGCAAAGGGGGAAATCGTGACAAGACCCTTCGCATAACTCGCCCTAACCAAGCGCACCACACCTCAGGTTTCGCCCCCACCTTTAAATCCAAGGTAGGCAGCCCCCTCTCGTGCCTTGGTGAATCCGGCAGCCGATCAATGGGTAAACCCCCACCGACCCAACTCCATCACGCCCACCCTTGCCTGGATGCGTCAGCTAGGGAAAAGCTACACTACAAGTCCAACAGTTACCCATGCCTGCTTGTGGTAAGCACTGTTAGTCTTCCAGGGTTTCCCGAGAACTGGTCCTTAATTGCCATGGGTGCGACTAGCAAAACCATACACCCACAGCCCACCATTAATCCATATTTTAGTTGGATAATTACGACCAACGAAACATGGCCGATATGTCTCAAGCACGCAGCTCGTCAAGATACTTGAAATAGATAATGTGATTATCCCATATTGTGAGCTAGTGGTGTTTAGCATGGCTAAGCGTAAAATAATTCTAGCTAGGTCAACATGAGACACAAGCTAGTCAAATTATCACCAAGGTTGACAAAGAAAGGTCATCAAGTAATACGGCACAAGCGAGCGGATAGGAAAACCCTATTCCCATGTAATTAGCAAAACAAGCAATTTATTTGTAAACGATAAAATATTTTATAAATTGGGATCAAAATGCTCAAGGGGAATGTGTGACTTGCCTTGCTTCTTCGATTGATCTTCCGAACTCATTTCCTGGCGACCGCAATCGTCCGAAACGGCGGAATCTACACCGTTGGCACGCAAAACGAGGAAAAACACTAATAAAAACAAATAAACAGTACATAAAAGTAAACAAACATGTGGAGCTCAATTTTAGATGAATTTTAGAATATGAGCTATGTAATTACTATTAACCGAAAAACCTTACTTGATTGGTATGTTTCAACGCCCGCGAACGGACAAGGTTGATAGAAAACAAACTCCGGTTAGCGAGCCTCACGGGTCAGCGACTCGACGAGGCGATGGCTTGCGGCACTAGGGCAGCGGCAGCGGCACGGCATGGGACGGTAGGGCCGGCACGGCAGCGGCGGCTGGCAGCGGCGAGGCGACGCAGCAGCGACACGACACGGCAGCGGCGGCTAGTGGCGGCGAGGCGACGCAGCAGCGACACGCCGCTGCGGCAAGGCAGCGCGGCGACACACGGCACGGCAGCGACGGTATGGCAGCGGCACGGCAGCCGCAGCAGCGGCAGCGACACGCGGTAGCGCACAGCGGTAGCGGCACGCGGCAGCAGCGGCAGCGGCTGCGCACGCGGCTGCAGCGGCAGCTACGACGGCAGCGGCACGGCAGCGACACGGCAGCAGCGGCGGCACGCGGCGAGCCGGCGGTATGCAGCGGCGTCTAGGGCAGCCGCGACAGCGGCAGCGATGCAGCACCGGCAGCGCACGCGGCTGTAGCGGCAGCGGCAGCAGCGACGGTGCAGCTGCAGCGAGGCGGCGGCAGCGGGAGCGGCACGCGGCGAGGCAGCCCGGCGGCGGTGTGGCAGCGGCACGCGGCGAGGCAGCGTGGCGGTGGCACGGCAGCGGCAGCGGCGCAGCAGCAGCGACGCGCAGCAGCGGCGGCCCAGCTGCGGCAGCGGCAGCGGCACGCGGCGAGGCAGCCCGGCAGCGGCGCGGCAGCGCGGCGGCGGCACGGCAGCGGCAGCGGCGCAGCAGCGACGGCAGCGACACGCAGCAGCAGCGACGCGTAGCGGCGGCGGCGCGGCTGCGGTGGCGCAGGGAGTGGCGGCTAGGGTTAGGTGGCGCAGGGGGAGGGGGTGGAGTGGCTTTTATAGAGGTGGAGGAGGAGGGTTTAGTTGGGCCGGCCCAAGGAGAAGGGGGGCGCATGGCAGAAGGGGAAGGGTGGAGAGTGGCGCTCCGCAAGGGGGAGGGGAAAAAAATACGAGAGAAAAGGAAGCCTAAAAAGGAAAGGTGGGGGAAACAAATGCGGTGCCATTTTGGGAAAGAAACAAGAAACTAAACTGGAAAAGAAGTAGGACTGGGCTCGTCATACAAAACGAAACCGCGGTGGCAAAAGGGGTCAGCGGATACAACGAACCGCGAACAGGGAGTGTGAACCGGGAACAGTTCACGAGGGGAAGGAAGCAATTATTAATTCAAATCCTGACATTTTAAATTAACATTATTACTTGCTCTGCTCTGAATATTCCCTGAAAATCCTGTTAATGATTTGAAGCAAAGAGAATTCGAAAAAGAATTCTCCCTGACGATTCCGATTATTACGCACATTGTTAATTTAGGGTTTGCTCCTAGTTAAAAGAACAATTTCTTCTAGGCAATTTATTTTATGAATTTAGAACTAGAAGGGGAAACTCCAGGGTATGACAAACCTACCCCCCTTAAACGGAATCTCGTCGCGAGATTCAGGGATGGCTAGAAAGAAAGCTAGGTGCGATCTACTGACTTCTGCGGTTTCAACTGACTCACACAGGGTTGAACGACATCAAACTGAGCGCTCTGTTGCCTTCTCCAAGAACTGCACCCACTGGTTCCACTGAATCAGACGCTGATCTGGATTGCAGGTACTCATAGATCTCACTTCCTTGGACTGCGCTGATAGTACTGATAGGCCTGATAATCTGCTTAAACCGAACTGTTAGTGCCGTCATCTTTGACAACCTGAGGATTCCCCACGTAGACAAGGGATTGGTAGGTCCTCCTCGAAATCTTGCGCCGACCTTCATGAACCCACAAACTCTGAACTGGCCTTGAACTGTCCCTGACTAACACCATGAGTCTACTAGGGAGTTGATGGATCTCAACGATGATTATACCAAGAAGTTGGCCGATTCTGACTTTTGTTCGGATCACGGGGTTCTGGATCTCTGCTTCTCTAAGCTGGACTGCTTGACTCTAGGTTGCTGCTTTTGTAGGCGGAACAGTTGATACGACAACCCGGGTATACATGAGATATCAATATGATGGCTTGGGGTTGGTGTAGCCCTACTAAGGCTTCACAACTAACTTCTTCATTTAGACCCCATTTTGCTTTTCCTGGTTAGACCTCCAAGGAAAATAGTTACGAGGTAAACCCAATTTAACTCCAAGATTTCTTTAGCGAGGTCGTTGATCTTTCGACTGACTGTGAACACTTAACTGTTATTGTTGAGAATACCCAAACTTCTTTGGTTTTTCGTGTAGCCCTGACTTTGAACACTTGAAACTTTATCAGTTCTTGATCAAGAGCGACCGTTCTTGATCCATGTTCACACCACTAGGGTGTTGTCCCCATCTACCAAACTCGGAAGAACTTCCAAAGTTACAGAGTTCCGTAATTCTTATATGCTGTCACACTCAAATATTTCCTCCATCCTTTCATCATCCTGGGGTACAACTCATACTGTCCTCTAGAGAGACCTCATCATGTTGAGTGTTACTGTGGTCTAACCATTTTCATTTCGTTGGTCAACCATTACTTTATTCACTGGCCATTAGGTCTTGGAGCTCACAACGCTGCGATGGGCTAGAGAAGAGACTCTAGATTTCTCACAACACTGACAGATACGGAGGCTAACTTGCCTTTGGATACTCAAGATGAACCATAGGGGAAGAAAAATTGCCTGACTCATACTTCATTCAACTTTCCCGTTCCCTTACTTAACTGCCATGGAACTTTTCTGCACAACGGAGGTACTTGAACACCAAAGACTCGTGCACGATCGATGACCCTTGCTGACAGAGTTGTTGATCCGGTGAAACTTTGACCATTTGATTCCGCCATGATTAACTTGCTCCATCGTTGATTACTAGCTGGAGATCTCACAAGAATAATATCCTGACTTCTGACATTCCTCGAAAAGAATCAATTTTCCAATCTTCTTGTTAGCTGAAACAAACAAAACCTTCTAGTTGTTGGTGTCACACTCGTGTGATTGCTGCCAGGCATCAGAGTTGAAGCAACACGAGGTGCATGGTTGGTGTTGATGGCCATCTCGGGGTCTGGTGCTGAAGACTTTTGCTGCGGTCAATACTGAAGAATTGAACTGTCTCACTACTGTTAGAGTAGATCACAGGTTCCCTAATATTACTTGCCCTGCCATGCTGATTCTGTAGCCCTGAAGCGGTTGTTAGTGAAACAATAGAGATCTTGTCGGTGTTCTTAATGCCAATTCGTTGTGGTGGAGGTTATACATTGCAATTGTTGGACGGCATCCACTGACTTTCTGGTGTCTTTAGGTTGGATCTGACTACTCTGTGTTGAAATTGATGTAACTTGAAGGGCAGGGATGTTGGGACCAAAACTATTGACTTGATCATACTACCGCTGTGACATCGAACAATCTTTTGAGAGGTGACATGTCTTCTTACAATTGAAACAACGGTACACTATCTTCTTTGGTCTCCAAGGTGAACCTTCTCTGAAGTGGGGTCCTGGATCAAGGCAGCCGAAACAATACTGATTTGGTTGACCATGATGTACATTCTTCTAGGTCGGCTCGGTTGCAACTAGGACAAGAGCAAGGAGAGACTATTGAACCTAGTTAAGGGTGCTTCTACAACCACTGTTGGTCTTCACTGGAGTTGGAGCTTGTTGAAAACCGAAGGAATTGCTGCTGCTGTTACCGTTGGACGCATCACCCGCATCACTGGTTGCTTCATGGGTTGGTGGTGGCTTGGATGTACTTGTCTGCTGAGGACTTGGCGGTATACTATCTTCGATTCTGATTCTAACTCTAAGCTTACATCTGAACTTGCATCTGTTGTTGCTGGAGCCACTTCTACTGCAGTTAACCTTGCGTCGAGCTTTGCATCTCCTGCACTAATACACCCATCACCTGATCTTGGACACCGAAAGCTGCCCACGAGCGGAGGTTCATTCGGCATTGAGGGTACATCGTTGCTTTCAACTGAAACATTGATCGGTGACTGATGTTGTTGTTGCTCTTCTCTTCTCTAACACTGACCATCTGATGCCGGAACAGGGAGAGAACGAAGAGAGGGGTTGCTAAAGATAAGACCTTAAACCACTTGATTACTGATCTGTTGTAAGTAGGCCTTTATTCTTCAAATTGATTAAGCAAACAACCTCGTATGGTCACATCCCCACCACTGATGCCAACCATACCCCTACACACAAGCAAACAACACACGTACTAGCAGATAACGAAACTACTCTTCGGGAAGGATTGGGTCTAGGTAGGCTCCAAGAAAACCATCACTTGATCTTCGTGACACGATGATTCAGAACTGATCTTCTCGCTCCTTCCAACTTGAAGCTTGAGGGCTGGACTTGACTTTCGGGAGTAGACGCGAAACCATTGGTTTGCCCTCCGGGTTCAAGAACTAAAGAGTTGGAGGGGAAAGGAGAGACATTTGATAAACCATTTTGCAAAGAAATGCCGAAAAGTGAGAGGAGACAATTTCGCAATTAGGGTTTTCAGAAAACTTGTCCTTAGGGTTTGACCATTTGGCTCACCTACAGTTGAGTTGGCTCTGATACCACTTTGTCACGCCCGGAAATTTATCCCAAATTTCCAGACATTTTTGTGCATAAATCCCTGTCCAGGAATCAAACCAGGGTACACAAAACGACAAATTAGTATACAGATCCAAACATAAATAAAGCGTAAATACTTACAAAAGAGGCACTTAGTCCTCACACCGAAAAGAAAACAGCATCAGAAAAAGGCGACGATCCTAGCGGGGCTTCAACTCCACTCCACAGGCAAAACTCAACTGGGGTATAAGCCTTGGTCTTCTAACTCCATCTTCAGCTCAGAAGCACTACACTTTTGAAAAGGGGAATAATAGCAAGGCTGAGTACAACCACCATACTCAACAAGCCACACCAACGATGCATTCATGCAAGGAGAGACAAGGAGGGTTTGTGGCTATTTGCATAAAAGCGGTTGTAAACATTTATAGTTGAAAACCATACACCCACAGCCCACCATTAATCCATATTTTAGTTGGATAATTACGACCAATGAAACATGGCCGATATGTCTCGAGCACGTAGCTCATCAAGATTGTAGAAATAGATAATGTGATTATCACATATTGTGAGCTAGTGGTGTTAAGCATGGCTAAGCGTAAAATAATTCTAGCTAGGTCAACATGAGACACAAGCTAGTCAAATTATCATCCAAGGTTGACAAAGAAAGGTCATCGAGTAATACGGCACAAGCGAGCGGATAGGAAAACCCTATTCCCATGTAATTAGCAAAATATGCAATTTATTTGTAAACGATAAAATAATTTATAAATTAGGATCAAAATGTTCAAGGGGAATGTGTGACTTGCCTTGCTTCTTCGATTGATCTTCCGAACTCTTTTCCTCGCGACCGCAATCGTCCGAAACGGCGGAATCTACACGTTGGCACGCAAAACGAGGAAAACACTAATAAAAACCAAATAAACAGTACATAAAAGTAAACAAACATGTGGAGCTCAATTTTAGATGAATTTTAGAATATGAGCTATGTAATTACTATTAACCGAAAAACCTTACTTGATTGGTATGTTTCAACGCCCGCAAACGGACAAGGTTGACGGAAAACAAACTCTGGTTAGCGAGCCTCACGGGTCAGCGACTCGACGAGTCGACCTACCGTGGCACGCGACCACGCAAACGGTCAATCGAACCGACGAACAGAACCGGCGGCTCAAAAAGGTTCTAGGGTTTTAGAACGACTCGGTACGATCAAACCGATATGACACTACGCCACACTACGCACGAGCGTAAGCAGTGAGTGGCTAGAGAATGCATACGTACCCCGACGAGGGCATGGCCGCGGCCATACGGTAGCGGCACGCGGCAGCAGCGGCAGCGCAGGCGGCAGCACCGGCAGTGCACGCGGCAGCACCAGCAGCACCGGCGATGCTTGAGATGTTGTGGGCTTGATTAAGTTGCTGAAGGAAAGCTTGAAGCTGTGTCTGCAAGGCCGAAGCCCCCTCTGCCATTACTTGCGACATTTGACCGGGTGGTGCGGGGTGCACTTGGACCCCAGCCGGTCGAACCTGCGGCCACACACCAGGAGCCGGGTGCGTTGTTGTGGCTGAAGGTTGCCCGGGGAAGTACGTCGGCCCTTGCGGCGCTTGCTGGTAGGCCTGAGGCGGGATGTAGCCTGCCGCGTAGTGGAGAACTGGGGCCGAAGCGACCTTGGCTTGCCGTGCTGCTTCATATGCTTGCTGTTGCTCTTGCATTTGGCGAAGCCTGTCTTGGAGTCGCGTCATGCTCTGCCGCATAGCTTCCGTGCTGGCCTCGGCTTGCGCCTCAAGGTTGGGGTCGGCTTGCACAGCGGCGAGTGTAGTCGAAGTCAGCTGACTTGCCGAAGGGATCTCCGGCACCTACCCCGCCGAAGTGACCAGAGCCGAAGATGGTGGTTGCGACGCGGGCGCCGTAGCCGACGGTGCTGCCCCAGCTTCGGCAATGGGCACCGAAGGTTCTGCTCCTTCTTCAGTGGCATTCACTCTCAGTGGTTTCGCTCGGAGGTCCCCACGGTCGGTGCCAGCTGTTGTCGAAGCGACAATTGCATACGTCGAATGACGTGGTCACTCAACAGTTGTTGGGAAACGTAAAGTATATTAAATTCAGGATTTTCTTGGGATCCCCCCTTTACATGGCCATATAGGGCTATTTATAACCCTATTACAGGTCCACCTATTAAGGTTTAGGTCTTTTACAGGGGAATTTACATGGTCACCCTTATAAAGGGACACTTATATGGGTATTCAATGTAATTGAGATACATGGGCCTTCAATGGACCCTCCTTCGACGTGCGCCTTCGCCATGTAGCCTTCGCCCAGGGCACGTTTAGACTTGGAAGGACCCGGCGTGACTCTTCGCCCTCTGCCACCTTCGCCCCGTGGTCTTCGCCAAAGGGCTTCGCCCCGACGGATCTTGGGCGCCTTGAGTCTGAATCCTCGCCGCTTGCTTGGTTTCGGCAGGTCTGGTCGAAAGGTCTTATGACATACTGCCAACACACTCCATCGGCCATAGCAAGCCATCACGATGAAGAGATTGTTGCTGTAACTCCAACTCCTCAAATTCCTGTAAGTCTATACTCAAATTTATATATATCGGCTAATTCCAACATCATCATCTAACAATATCCCTTTGTCTTCAGCTCTTAGCCGATATGTTTTCCTTTGATATCAAACAATTCCTGGATAAAGAAGAGGAAGAAACAACTAGCAAAGCTACTTCTCCTATATCAGAAGATTTAAAGAATAAGCTAGCCGATATTGCTGATCGGCTCAATGCTTCCCTGGATGCATTAATTGTAGATTGTGGGCCGATCAGGGCAAGATTCCAAGAGATTCAAGATCAAATCCCGTATGATCTCATTGACATGGTCTCTCCAGCAGTTTTCCTTGAGCAACACCGCTTCAAGCTAGAGAGAGCCAGACAAAGGATTGTTGATCGGCTGGAACATGCTGCCCTTGAAGCTACTATTGAAACCAGCCGACAACAAGTCAACGATGAAAAGGCAAAGTTAGATGAACTAAGCTGGCCCAAGTTCAACTCAGCAACACATTGAGAGATTAAAGCAGAAAGAAGACGATCTGCTAGCGCAACTTGAAGCCTGCAAGGCTGAGATCATATCGGAACAGCAAAAATTAGCCGATCTGCCTAAAGCCATTGAAGCTCAGAAAGCAAAATAGAAGAAATCCGTGAAGCATCTATCTTCTTTGAGCAAATCACGTAAACCAATCCCTGGTACAGATGCAGCCGATGCTCAGGCGATAGATGAAGTAGAGCAGATTAGGCAGAAAGCAATATCGGCTATCCAGGAATATCTGTCATAATGTAATAGTTAAGCAATCTTATCAAACATATTTTTTTGCTGTAATATATTGACATCGGCCATCAAGCCATTTTATACTTAAGTATAAACTATCATCAATTTTGTCTCG
Source organism: Oryza punctata (assembly GCA_000573905.2). Classification (NCBI taxonomy): domain Eukaryota; kingdom Viridiplantae; phylum Streptophyta; class Magnoliopsida; order Poales; family Poaceae; genus Oryza; species Oryza punctata. Next base: position 17,871,373 of record CM002493.2, on the reverse strand, counting down.
TATGATTTTGCTCAAAAATTTTCGAAAAATTTCCTTCAGCAATTTCCTTTCCTCAAAAAACTCCAATGTTATCTCCAATGTCATCATCCAAGCCCCCCAAGTTTGTAGTAGGGAACACAATGCTGCAAACTTATATGTCTAAGGGCGATAAAAATATCGGCCATCTAAAGGCGATGTATCAACATCAGCTTTCAATCATACATCGACAGAACTCAGCGGACTATGAACCAATCCAAACACTTGGGTAGTATTTCTTCAAATATTTTCAATTGAGAGCTCGCCAAAAAATTTCTCCATCAAGTTCTTTTAACATATAAGCCCCTTTAGAAACACACTTATGAATCCGAAAAGGTCCTTCCCAATTCAATGATCACTTCCCAAATTTACTATCTCTTGTCCCTATCAGCAACACCAACATCCAAACAAGTTCATCTTCCTTAAAAGACTTTGGCACAACCTTTTTATTATAATGTCCGGCAACCATTTCCTTATCTTTTCTAACCTTTTCAAGAGCACACAATCTAGATTGAACCAAATCTTCTGATTCATCAACCATCAAGCTATGGTAGTCATTGGATGTGAACTCATCTTGCAAAGAAATCCTTCTAGATCCGATGTTAGTTTCCCATGGTAATACAGCTTCATGACAATAAACCAATTGATATGGAGGAACTTGAATAGCACCATGACAAGCCATCCGATAGGACCACAATGCTTCAGCCAATATGGTATGCCACTTCTTAGGATATTCAGCAATCTTCCTCTTAACTAACTTGATCAAGCTCTTGTTAGATGCCTCAGGCTGCCCATTAGCTTGTGCATAATATGGTGAAGAATTCAATAATTTGATCCCCATGCTATTGGCAAACTGAACAAACTCATCAGATACAAAAATCTACCCTTGATCAGTTGTAATCGTCTGAGGCAAACCAAATCTGTATATGATATGCTCCTTAACAAATTCTACGGCATCTTTAGAATCAACTTTCTTCAAATGAATAGCCTCAAGCCACTTGCTGAAATAATCAGTAGCAACTAATATAAATTTATGCCCTTTACATAACGGTGGATTGATCTGGCCGATCATATCAATACCCCAACCTCTGAACGGCCATGGCTTGATAATTGGGTTCATAGCCGATGCTGGTGCTCTTTGAATAGCTCCAAACTTTTGAAAATCTTGACATCCTTTATAATATCTAAAACAACCCTCCAGCATTACCGGCCAAAAATATCCAACTCTTCTAATCAGCCACTTCATCTTATGAGCCGATTAATGAGTCCCACATATGCCCTCATGCACTTCACACATGACTGCCTTTGCTTCTTCCATGCTTAAACATCTCAGCAAAATTCCATCAATGGTCCGATAGTACAATGTATCATCTAGCAAAACATATTTAAGAGCTTTATATTTTAATTTCCTGGAAACCGACCAAGAAGGATTCTTTAAATATTCAAATATCTCAAACCTCTAATCATCGGCTAGCAAACATGCAACTTCAACTTCAATACCCTGTAACATCGGCTTGTAGCCTGATGCCCCTTGACTTAGATCATTGGCTTCAACATTTTGTTCTCTAGGAATATGCTTCAAAGTAACTATCTTGAAGGTCTTCATCAACTCTTGACATTTCTCATTGTAAACCATAAAAACATCATTCTTGCACTCATATTCCCCAGATAATTGACTGATTACCAACAATGAATCACCCATGATTTCAACAGCATCGGCTTCAACCTCCTTCAACAATTGTAATCCTTTCAAAACAGCCTCATACTCAGCTTGATTATTCGTAGAATAAGGTTTGATAGTAAAAGCAAACTGAAAACTTGTCCCCCTAGGCAATATAATAACCAAGCCGATACCACATCCATGAATGCAAACTGATCCATCGAAAAACAAAGTCCAAGGCATAATATCAACATGATCAATTGAATTGTTCCTGTTCAACTATGAAATCGGCAATCGCTTGCCCTTTAACTGCCTTAGCCGATTCATACCTCAGATCAAATACTATCAAAACAAAAATCCACTTCCCAATTCTCCTTTTTTATACTGGGGCCGATAGCATGTAGCGTACCACATCAGCCATACACACTATAGTGCACTCATTGGAAAGCAAATAATGTCTCAACTTTGTACAAGAAAAATACAAGCATAAATATAATTTCTCCACAGGTGAATATCTGGTTTCTGCATCCAAAAGCCTTCTACTGAGATAAAATATAACCCGTTCTTTACCTTCAAACTCTTGGACCAAAACTGAGCCAATAGAGCTCTGATCGGCTGACAAATATAGCTTAAAAGGAAGCCCTTTCTGTGGTGGTATGAGAACCGGAGGAGTACTTAAATATTTCTTAATATTGTCCAAAGCCTTTTGCTGTTTATCTCCCTAAACGAACTCTTGATCGGCTTTCAAGGTGTAAACGGTTCCATTCTGCTAGATAAATTTGATATGAATCGCTGAACGAAATTAATCTTGCCGATCAATGACTGCAACTTTGTCTTATCTTCTGGAGGTTTTATATCTTTCATAGCATTAATACTCCTTTGTGTTATCTCAATTCGCCTCTCATGTACCAAAAATCGAAGAAACTATCCAGCCGATACACCGAAAGCACACTTAGTCGAACTCATCTTCAACCCATACTTCCTTGCTCTCTCCACGACTTTTCTCAAATCGGCTATATGCTCATCAATTTCCTTAGACTTAACCACCACATCATCAATATAGATTTCAACCAACAGACCAATAAGATCATGAAATATATAGTTCATTGCTCTTTGATATGTAGCACCAGCACTTCTCAATCCAAAAGTCATGACAACCCCCTCATACAAGCCGATTGCTCCAGGATATCTAAAAGCAGTCTTATGAATATCTTCTTCAGCCATAAAAATTTGATTATATCATGCATTGCCATCCATAAGGCTGATAATCTTGTGTCCAGATGCTGCCTCAACCAATTGATCAGCAATCGGCATGGGGTATTCATCTTTGGGAGTAGCCTTATTCAAATCTCGAAAATCAGTGCAAACTCTAAGCTTGCCGTTTTTCTTGATCACTGGCACTATATTTGAAATCCACTCAGCATATCGGCATGGTGTGATAAAATTAGCATAATAAAGTCTTGTGATCTCGGCCTTCATAGCATCATACATTTCAGCTTTACGACGTCTTGGGGGTTGCTTGTATGGCCGATAGCCTGGTTTGATAGGTAGCCGATGTGCAACAATCGATCAGCTAAGTCCTGCTATCTCATAATATTCCTAGGCAAAACAATCTCTATACTCTTTCAAGAGTGATATTAACTTATAGTTATATTCCTTTGTCAATCCTTTACTAATATATGTCGGTCTAGGCCTATCACCTGGTCCAATGTCCATTTCTTCCAATTCATCGGCCGACATAAATCCTTGTCCAAGTTTGCCATCAAGATCATCTACAGTATCTGTTGTATAGAAATTGGAACCCTCCACGGTGCCCTCAAAGTAATAATTGAGGCTCTCCATCTCCTGTTGGCTGTATATCATAAAAAGAAACTTTTAGATAATCTCCTTGCCAAACTTTTCCATATAAACAATCAATTCCATCCATCTCCCAAACAGATAAATCGGCACTAGCTGCATTGACTGACCTGTCGGCTGGCACGATTTCAATCTGGTCTCGTTGCCATTGAATCAAACTCTGATGCATAGTCGATGGAATACAACGATTAGCATGGATCCAATCTCTTCCCAGCAACAGACTGTAGGAACCCTTCCCATTAATAACAAAGAATGTAGTAGGAATTGTTTTGCTACCGATAGTTAACTCCACATTCAAAACTCCATTAGTCTCAGATGGATTCCCACCAAAATCCTTTAAAATCATGTTAGTTTTGATCAAATCATCTGAAGTCTTTCCAAGCTTTCTGAAAGTTGAGTATGGCATTAAATTGACAGCTGCTCCTCCATCAACCAGCATCTTTGACATCGGCTTCCCATTAACAAACCCCTTGACATACAACGGCTTGAGATGCCGATGATCAGTTCCTTCAGGCTTCTCAAAGACAGCTTGCCGTGGAGACAATATCAACTTAGCCGATTGTGATTCATCTGTTTTCTTAACCACATGTTCGACTGCATATTCAGCTGGCAGAATAAAAACCATGTTTATTGAAGATGATACAACCTCTTTGCCCTTGCTCGATTTCATCCTCAACTTCGTGGAATTGCTCCCTATTTCTCATCCTTGGGACAGACCTTTTTTGACTCTTAGTGAAAATTCCAGGAGGACACCATTGTGGCTGCATATCTCCAGTTTTTCTTCGCGAATCATCTTCATAATGATCTTGTTGTATCAACCCAAGCCTCTCATGAACTGATAGCCTTTGCTGAACTGGCCGATGCATACCCGTATTCTGTTGGCTTGGTCATTGAACATATTGTACATCAGGATCACTGCAGCCAGGACAATCTTCAATAGATGGCAGCCTCATCCGTTCATTCCAGCAAAATCTAAAAAATTCACAGCTCCAATGTGGATCAAAATATCTTTCATCACCTTGATAATATGATTCATCTTCCCTCTGTCGTCTTTGCTAGTACTTGTTGATCATACTAACTGATTTGATACTTCTTATATGATTTTGACACCCATCGGCTTGACTTCTATTGAATCTAGTATGAACCATGTTTACTGGAAAGGGATGTCCATCTATCTTCATCGGCCTCTTGGATTCATCAATCTTAATTTTTCCTTATTCTATGGTCGATTGAATCTATTGTCTAAAGATTTTGCAATCATTGGTGATATGAGACCCTGTGTTATGCCATTTGCAATACTTCCTCCTCCTCAATTCTTCGGCCGATGGTATCACATGTCCTACCGGCAACTGAATCTGTTTTTCTTGTAGAAGAAGATCAAATATCTTGTCATCTTTGGTAATGTCAAAGTCAAACCTTTCTTCCTTCCCCGAATTCTTAACCCATTGGCACACTACTGTCTTCTTGTTTCCAGCCCACTCGGCTACATCAACCTCTAGATCGTCATCTTCGGAGTCAGAATCGTAACTGTAGATGTTGTTAACATTGTTGGCCTTTTTGACAAATTTTCTGGCTTCTTGGAACCGTATCTCATGAGCCGATATCTTCTGAGCTAGATGAGCTAAACTCTCAAATTCTTGAGCTGAAAATATTTCCCTTATTGGCGCCAACAGTCCTTGGAAAGCCAGATCGACCAATTGTGAATCAGTTAAAGCTAAACTGTAACATCTGTTTCTTACATCTCTGAATCTCTGAATATAGTTTGGCACTATTTCATCTGATTTTTGCTTAATTGCCTTGAGATCTGTCAGCTTCATCTCTTGAATACCACTAAAAAAATATTTATGAAACTGTTTCTCTAGATCGGCCCAACTCCTGATGGAATTATAAGGTAAGGATGAAAACCATGTAAATGCCGATCCAGACAAAGATAGTGGAAATAATCTGACTCTGAGGGCTTCCGTAGAAGATGCTTCCCCACACTGAGCTAAGAATCGACTGACGTGTTCATGAGTTGACACATTACCCTGCCTGAGAATTTTGAGAAGTCTGGCACCTTGTATTGGTTTGGTAGTGGCACTCGATCGAAGTATTCTGGATATGGATGCCGATACATGTTGCCATTGTCCTTAGGCTTGAGCCCAAATTGTTCCCTCATAACATCGGCAATCATATCAGGCCACGGCTATTGTGACGTCGCTCCACCATACTGTTGCTGGATTTGATCATACTGGCTATATTGTACTGGCTGAGGCCGTGGAGAATGAGGTTGGTAATGTTGATTGAGATTGGCCGATAGACCTTTAGATGAAACATAAGGAAGTGATTCTGGACTGTATTGTTGGCGTATCGGCTGAGCGATTTCAATCGGCTACTGTGAAACAGAAGGAATGTGATATGTGGGATCGACGACTGGCGGCTTTGCGTTAAGTATATTCATTAGCTGTTCTGGTGTCAACTGATTTGAAGTCTGCCCCCAGTGATCAGCGGCTGTCTTGTCAATATTGTCGGGATATTTGTACTGGACAGGGGAGCCGATGGAGCCTTGGTTTGAAATGCTTGATGCTTCCCGCCAATTTCGGTCTTCACAGTCCTATAGCCTGGAAAAGCATCGCCTGGTAGATATACTGGTCCTTTTGCCTTTTCCTCGGCTATAGTTCCATCAATAACTGACTTGATCATATTTGTTAAAGTATTCACGAGTACACCGGATTGGTTAATCAGAGCATGATGAACTGCCGAATCAGTACGATCTTGTAATGTATGGAGTTCTTCATCATTTGATTCGGCTGTAACTTGCTTGTTTTTATTGTCACTTGTTCCAGATGTACTTGGGTCTGGTTTCACGATCGGCGGCAACTCCACTTTGGTTCTTTGGATAACTGTGCCTTGTCGGGTTACCGTAAGTGAATGAAGATAACGGTCTTGGAGCTGATCCAGCAATTTCTTCATCTCTTCCCTCTGTTCTTCATTCAGTTGCTCGGTCGTGACTGGTAGAACATTGTCCTCTGTAACTTCAGTTATGTTGGGTGTCATTTTGACACAATAGTCCCACCGGGCGTGCCAAAAGCGTGTTGATGCAAAAAACACACACTGGCTTGGGAGATTTGCTTTACTCTAGTGCAGGTCCAAAGCTTGCTTTTAGGTTCGAAGGGCGTGCCAGTTGATTTGATCCTGCAATCAACAAGAAGAAATACGCAAGTTTATTAGTAGACGATAATCAATCGGCCAGTTAGCCGATATCATATCGTGTTGTAACCTAGCTAATGCAATATAGCATGGGTCGGCTGTAAGGAATAGTCAATGATAAAACTAACCCTAAAACTGGTACATCGGCTAAAAATATCAGTATTACATAATCTAGAAATGATTATTACTTTAGAAATAAGCAATTGGGATAGATCGGACTGAACCAAGACAGTATAAATTGCCCAAGTCTAAAATAACATGAAATAATGATTACATGTACTCATGTTATAGCCGATGTCCAGATTTAAGCATGTATCAGCTATAACTCCGATACAACCTTATACTAGGATATTCTCTTGCAACAAATATATTCAACTAATAACAATCAGATTGATACTAAGTCCAATATATTTGTATTAGATTAGATCCTAATATAAGGGGCAGATATAGCATATTAAACGAAGTATAAAACTATGTAAAACATCTATACCAGATAAGATCGGCTGAAACCCCGATATTATTCTTATTAACAACCATAGAACAGGCTAGAGATCATAATTTTCAACACAACTTACTAGATCAAACTTAACTGATACAGCATTAAGTATGAAGAGAAGCATGATATCTAGACAATCAAGCCGATGGTTGCTATTTCAGGATGGTGGATACATTACATAATTTAAACCAACAAGATAATCTAACTATTATCAGCAAAACCCTAGATAGAGATCGGCCGATAGAGATAGACTGCATTGTCAATCTAAATTATACAACGTATATGAAAAGTCGATGATTCACAAGATAGAATTAGAGTGTCATAAAGATGTAAGCACTAATTCCGATAATGCAAACCACCATAACAAGACCTACCTCTTCGCCGAAGATCAAACTAATGCAGCTCGACTCAAAGGCAATAACTTGTCGAAAATAGAAAATAAAAGGTTGGCAATGCACCGAGATTGATTGAACGTGTGTTGTTTTATTCCTAAGACCTCGGGTCTATATTTATACCCGAAAATACAAATATTGTCCAACATGGACACGACTCATATTGTCCTAATACAAATCAAACTAGCAAACAAGTCCGTTAGGCGGACTCTTACCGAAAATATCTATAAAATAATTACGGATAATCCTAATTAATAGATACATTTGCCAATTCTGGACTCTATCCTTATCTGGCAAAGTCATCCCAAACTCTTTCTTGAATCCGATAGTGACTTCACATGCAATATCGGCCATATCGGCTATCCAAATCGGACTCGGTTCTAGCCGATACGGTCTTCCAGCCAATGTGCACTCTGTTTCCGAGAATCCCGCATATCTTCAAATCCACTTCGGATTAGATCTTGTTTCCGATTCATAAGCTTGCCAAATTTCATCATCAACAATTTCACATCCTTCTAAAGCAAACGAGTCATCGGCTTGGCTATGTTTGAGAAGTTCTCTATGAACCTGCGATAGTATCCGGCAAGGCCTAGAAAACCACGGATTTCGGAGACGGTCTTTGGTTCATTCCACTTGATCACCGACTCCACATTACTTGGGTCCACAGCAACTCCTCTTGCTCATATGACATGACCGAGAAACTTCACTTCTGATAACCATATATCACACTTGCTAAACTTGGCATACAACTGGTGCTCTTGTAATTTCTCGAGTGCTAAACGAAGATTTACTTCATGTTCTTCCTTCCTCTTGGAATAGATGAGGATATCATCGATGAAAACCACCACAAACTTATCCAAATACTCCATAAACACATTATTCATCAGATTCATGAAGAAAGCTAGACCGTTGGTAAGTCCAAAAGACAGGACTGTACACTCATGAAACCCAGAATGAGTGGTAAAAGTCGTCTTGGGTATATCTTCTTCACGGATCTGGAGTTGAGAACCTGAACATAGATCTATCTTGGAGAATACTGTAGCACCTTCCACTTGATCGAACAAATCATCAATCCTAGGTAGAGGATATTTATTTTTGATAGTAACATCATTCAATGCCCGATAATCCACACACATTCTCTGAGTATGGTCCTTTTTCTCCACAAAAATAACTAGGGCTCCCCACGGCGACGTGCTTGGTCTAATGTATCCTTTCCGAAGCAAGTCATCTACCTGCCTCTTTACATCTGTTAACTCATTAGCTACCACTCTATAAGGTCTCTTATGGATAGGGGTTGTACTAGGTACGAGATATATTCTGAATTTTATATCCCTCTTGGGTGGCATACCGGGTAAATCCTCTGGGAACACATCGGGATATTCTTGCACAATTGCAATCTCCTCCAAAGTAACATGATTCAGAACCATCCTAGAAGGTTCGGTAGACGGTGTACAAATGGTTACAATTTGCCCATGATTGTTGGTTAGGGTTACTTTCCTAGAGGCGCAATCTATCACTCCTTTATGCCTTAACCAGTCCATCCCTAGGATGACATCAAGGTCTGTGGATTCTAATAGAAAAAGATTAGCTAGGAAAGGAATCCCTTGGATTTCTATGGTAATGGAAGGACTACGTTGTGTGAAGGGCACTTGGTTATTAGGAGTACTAACCATCAAAGGTCGCCTGAGGTTTTCTACTTCCAATCCATGATTCCCCGCAAAACTAAAAAGGAATGTGTAGCACTTAAATCGAAAAGTATTGTTGCAAGTATCGAGTTAACAGGAAACATACCCAAAATCACATCTTGTGCATCTTGGGCTTGTGGGGCAGCAACATGATTGACACGGGCCTTCGGTCCATTGGGATTGTTCTGTACTGGAGCAGTCTTCACACGTCGGGGCTTCAGACACTTGTCAGCATAATGGCCTGGTTCATTACAGTTGTAGCACACCACTGGCCTGTTCCCTATTCCTTCTTGACTAGCAGGTTCTGAGTTGGGGTTGCAGTTGGACGAGAGACGAAGTTACGATTGTTGTCGTTGCGGTTACCAGCATTGTTGTTGTAGAACTGGCGTTGAGGACGAACGGCCTAAGCAGATCCTCCCTATGGTTGGGATGCGACCTCAAGTCCCATGGCAACACGTGGCCTCTGGCTGCTTCCCTGTTGAGCCTTGAAGTGAGCGATCCTACACTTCTTCTGCTCCATGCGATTGTACTTGTCTTCTTGACGGATAGCCTTGTCCACCAACTTCTGGAAATCAGGGTAATCCCCACACATAAGTGGGAAGGACAATTCATCATTCAATCCCTCTAAGAACTTCTCTTGACGTTCCTCATCAGTGCGAACGTCTTTTGGTGCATAGCGAGCTAGACGGTTGAACTCATGCAGGAACTCAGTAACGGAGTGGGATCCTTGCGTAAGTGCTCTAAACTCCCTCTTCTTGAGAGCCACAACTCCTACGGGAACATGGATCTTCTTAAAAGCAGCAATGAACTCAAGCCAAGTGGTTGGCTCTCCTTCAGCCCGGTTGGTACGGAAATGATCCCACCACTCTCAAGCAGGGCCATGAAGCTGATGTGATGCAAAAGAGACCTTGTCTGGATCAGTGCATTGAAGTAGCTCTAACTTCTTTTCAATAGAATGCAGCCAATCACCTACCTCCACTGGGTTGGTAGTACTTGAGAAGATAGGTGGTCTCACACGAAGAAACTCGGACAACCTGTTCTGGGGTGGCATAGTATTGACATTTTTATTTCCTTGCTGGTGCTATCCCTGTTGCACCACCAAGTTAAGCAGTTGGGTTTGCTGAGCTAGTACTTGAGCAACTGTTGGATCCATTTGATTTCCTTGGCTTCCACTACCTCCATTCGACTCCTGGGTACGAGTGTTCACCATCTGGAAGTAGCAACGTACAAGAAAAGGAAAAGAAGAGAAGAAAACTTAGAACGAGATCTTGTGTTTCCTAATTTAACCTTCATTGATCTTATCTGAGTATCATTACAATTAACTTGATTAAGACTCTCTCACTACTTTGCTCTAACAAGCAACTAAACTCATGTAGCTACATCCCACCAATTATGTAGACTGCATGCTAAACCCCCCCACACACAAGCAAACTTAAGCAAACAAACTAACACAATGAACTAAGGCAATGGTTTTCGCAAGCCAACTAAAGCTTCCTAGCATTTGACACGATAGAGGGCTCTCCACGGTCTTCATCTTCTTGGGTGGCACCCCATTCTACCTCTGAATGAGCAGGGTTCTCTTCAGGGTCTTTCTCTTCTTCATCATCACTCACGACTATGACAGGGGATTCTTCCTCCGAATGAGCACCGTCTTCTGTTACACGGATCTTCGGTGCCAGCTAGAAACAGGGAGCAAAGAGGGCTCGCTTCCTTGCAGTGCGATGAATCCTGGGCTTCTGCGGCGCGCTTCTCCCTTCAGTTCGGCCAACTCCTTCTCCAGATGATCAACCTTGTCTTGTAGCTTGCAAATCTTGCCATGGTTCCGATCTTCTCTGTCCCGGGCGGCTAACTCTACTTCGGCCCGCAATCCGTCCATAGCCCACAGTAGCTCAATCACATGTCGCAAAATAGCATCATCTTCAATTCCTTCGGTATCCACGTACCAGGTATGGACTTCATCATGAGGTAGACGGGGACGATAGCGATATTCCGTATTGACCAACTGCTTGTTGTAGCGATCGTGGAGTTCTCCAATGGCGATCCTTGCTACCTCCTGGCAAGCATGTGAATATCTTCTTCCTCCAGCTTCAAACATCACCGATGGAATGTCCTCGCAATCACTTGTTATGGTTCCTCGACGCGACATTTCTCTTCGTTACGATCATGGGGAATTGGGGCATATAGAGGGGCAGTCTTGAATCCTATGACGGAGGTCATCATCTGCAACTCTCGGATAAAACCATCAGCCACGTACAAATACTCCGGCCTGTGGAGCGACATCTAGAGAATAAGTGAAAGAGGAAGTTAATGCATTGATTCAAATTAACCGCACAAGTTTGGAATTGATTTGACACAAAGAAACAGTTAATCCAATAATAATAAATTAACTCAGATTTTTTAAAAATAAATTTAAATTTCTTATAAAAGAAATTTTTTTATCTTTCTGGACTGGTAAAGAAAGAATATCCCAAACTACACGAGTACAAAATTTTTGTTTTAGACTCTTGTATAAATTATAAAAGAAAGAATCTGATTAGTAATGAGTAAAACATGAGCAAAATAAATCAGAGATGTTTAAAAGTAAGCACTGTACAGTATCATCATTGACAAGGATAAACAGTAGTAGTGTTGATGGAATACAACCGAAACGGTAATGGATATACAGTACCGACCACTCAATTTAATTTGCAAAATTGAACTAGATAGATTGCTGAAATAATTAAAATAAATTTAAATGACCATTTTTGAAAAGAAAGTGGAAATAAAATAAATTCTTAAGTAATTTTGCATGTGCTGTCAACTTAATTAATTTGTAAAAGAAAGAGGAAAGAGCAGTTCTTCTTTTCCAAACATTTTGAAGGCTTCTAAAGATTTACCATTTGGCTTGTCCTACGGTCAAGGTGGCTCTCATACCAACTTGTCATACCCAGAATTTCTATCCAAAATTCCGAACTCTTACATGTGTATAAATCCCCGTTCAGAAATCAGCCAAGACACACAATAACAAAATAACAAATTGATAAAAGAGTACATGTCTTTATCTAATTATTAAACAAATGGGTTTCCGGGGGGAAGAAGAGGCTCTTTCGCAATAGAATACCAATCACAGAGGTAGATAGTTCCCGTCAAACAATAAAAATTCTAAAGCAGCGGAAAAATTAATAAAAACTAGCGAAGGTGACTCTAATCCACAAGCAGCTTAACCAAGCCATAGCCTAATCCTCTAGAGCATCACCTTCACCGTAGAACCCTTCTTCTGATGATGATTATTGCAAGGTGAGGACATGAAATACTAAACAAGCTACACAACAAATATGCAAGTGTACAGGAATACAATGGAAAGCATAATATAGGCTGAATTACACAAATAGTATTTAATAAAACTTTCAGAATTTATAAAATAGTAAGTTAATATTAAACAGTATTAAATCAACACTATACAACTTTTCCGTTGTGTAAGCCCAACCATTACTGAACAATCATGCCCGATTGCACAGTTCTAATCTCCAAACCAGGAATAAACCATTCCAAACCTGGGACTAAACCAATTATTATCATTTATCACCTTATATTATTAACGAGTAGAGTGAGACTAATCACGAAAAACATTGTTAGACCTGCCCAAAACCACAGGCACGGCTATTCGAATAGTTTTACTCTGGCAAAAGATGTACCACTGTACCCACAAGACACAACCCTACAACACGTTGCCATACGCCTCAATACCACCACGGTACCTTGGAAAGGAGCTGTGACAGTACCCTCCGCATAACACAACTCACCACAGTGCACCATTCCCGGATCAAAGTCACCCCCTTTTAACCAAGGTATGGACTCCCCAGTGACCCCCGTGGGTTTATCTCCGCCACTTCACAGTCTGGTGCCCCGCAATTTTAGTTGGAAAATTAATTAATTAAACAAACACGATTGACCATCGTGAGCTACCATTAGGTATCCATCAATGAGATATAAGTGAAGCATTAGTTATCCCATTAGTGAGCTAAAGTTTCTAAGCATGGCTAAGCATCCTAACAGCTTTAACTAAAACAAATGATGTTCAAGCTAATCATATTATTATCCCATTTACAATGGACTGCTAATCAATATCAACAAGAGCTTAACAAAGGATATAACATAACCTTCCCGGTTTCATTTGAAAATAATGCAATAGTTGAATAGAAATAATAGCTTTAAATAGGTACAACATGCTCAAAGGGGTGTTTGGGATCTGTGTGACTTGCCTTGCGGGTCTTTGTAAACGGACTCTTCGGGAATGTCCGAAACTAAAGCAATGAAACTAAATCAACAAAACAGTACATAAAAATGCATGTAGAGTGCATGTGGATATTTTTAGTAGGTAGATCTTGATTTTAGACAAATTCAGAGACTTGAGCCACCTAATTCCGAGCTACGGTGAATTAGTTATGAATTTTCTAAGTTTAATCATATTTAAACTTATTTCTGGATCATGCGCGGCGCTGATGTCAGCGATGATATCATCACCGGTGGCACTGGACCCGATGGTCGCAGGTGTTCTAGGGCACGGCGGTGCTAACCGAGCACACCGGGAGAGAGAGGAGAGCACGATGGTCTCACCAGTGCCGATGATGATAAGAAACTGCGACGGGAGCAGCCGGCGATGAGGTCAGGGTGGCAATGTGGCTTGGGTCGATGGTGGTGGCGACTTTCCGATGGCCTTCGGCAAAAACGAGCGGGTGGTCGGGCTTCCTCTCCATCTTGCGAACCCAATGGTGGCGACAGCGACTGAAGACGGTGACCGACAGTAGCGAGCGGCACAGCTGGAGGGACGGCAGCGACGGCGGCGCTTGGAGCAAGGTGGCGGTGGCGATACGGGAGGCGGCGGACGCGAGCAGAGGGGGCAAATGAAAGAGGAGGACTAGGGGGTCCTATTTATAGGCTCGGGAGGGAGAATCCGGGACTGAAACGAGTGGTTTTAGCGTCGGAATGATCTAGGCGTAGGTGGAGAGATAAACTCAAAACCGACCTCAAATCCGCATCGGATTCAAAGGGATACGGTCCGATTCTTGCGGCAATGGGTAGAGGAGGATAAGGGGATCAAAACCCCTCTCCTAATCGGGTACGGGAGGCAACGGAAACGACGGATTTGGCATGGAGGCGGTGCTGGATCGGACACGGGAGATCGGCTGGAGCTTGAAGATGACACTGTAGCACATGGAGGAAAGCCGACTTTTTCGTGGACTTGCATTTACTTGCTTGGGCCGTCAAAAAGATAGGGAGCAGAAACAGTCTGATGCAGAGCAAAGGGAAAGGCTGCTGGATCGGCTGGGCTGAGGTAGAGAGATGGTCCAGATTAAGCCTAGAGCTTTCGGAATGATTTTAATTCCCCTTTTAATTTAAATAATTCATGAAATGCTATTTCGTTTATTAAAAATACCTCCCTTGCTCAAATAATTCCCAGAAAATTCAAGGAAATAGATAAACAAGAAAAGTATTTAATAAAATTTTATATAGCCCACTTTTATATTAAGATTTGCACAAATTTTATTAGGGTGTCTCTTGTAGGCTTTTAAATAATTTCTAAAAATGCATTAAAGAACGGATTTTTAATTTAAGCGATTTTCATAGCGTGACACGATGACATGGAAAAGATTTCACACCGAGAAGGGCAAGCGGGTGATGGCGGTTGAAGAGGTCCAGAACCTTCGCAAGGACTTCGATGCAAGTCAAGCAGGCAACAGAGAGCAATCACACCGACGAAAAGTGAATATGGACAAGTACTGTATGTACCATGGCAAGTCAAGCACAGCATTGACCAGTGACAAAACATACAACATCACGGTCACCCTCAAGTCCCAAGACCCAACAATCCAAGGTGCGAAGAGATGCCGCGCGAAGCAGATCAAGAAAAACCACCACAAGGTGAAAAACGTCGGGAGGGGCCAAGAAGGGTAATAAAAATAATCACAAGAGTTGATCCCGATCCACAGCCATCGAAGCGCCATAAAAAATGCAAGCTCGTGCTGTGCACAATATAGTTGCGGCTTCGGTGGCTGACAGAGGACCAAGATTCTTAGCTCAAGTAATCTCTTTCGACCCCACGGACGCAGGAGTGCTTTTTCCTCACCAAGACCCCCTGGTGGTGTCGGCCCTGATTGTTGGTTGTGATGTTCGATGCATTCTGGTAGATGGCGATAGTTAGGCAAATGTCATCTTCGCTGATGCTTATTCGCGGATGGGGCTTCCAGCACAAGCACTTTCGCCAGCACACGCTTCGCTTCGTGGTTCTGGAGGAGAAGCGGTCCAAGTCTTGGGACAAGCAAAAACCACCCCAATTGTCACTCCTGATTTGATATTCCCCTCCCCCAAAACCTTATCTGGTGCAATTACCTACCCACCCCGAAGCAGCCAGGCTGAAATCGCCCCCTGTCATGCACGCGGGGCTCGTTTCTCTCGACGTGGACTTACATCGAGCCAGATCAGCAGTGTTGAGCTCATCCAGCGTGGAAGCTGATTTGGTCGTACCCACCGAGTCCCCGAGCTGAGTCAGCATCTGAGTCGTCTTCTCTAGAGCTCCAACTCAAGAGAGGATTGAAAGCACGAGGCGGCAGTGGCAGCGCCCACAGCACCGGCGGCAGCAACGGCTGCCGCGCCGGGTTCCAGTGGTCTTCGCAGCACGCCGGTTCGAGAGAAAAAAATCAAATAATCAGTAGACAGCTACAATGTACGTAGCGGCGGCGGCGGCAAGAATGGAGGGGCCTGTCTGATGTGCTCCCAATCTATGTTGCCCTTGTTGTTGTGTTGTGCTAGAGTTTAGGAACAGGGAATAGAGTTGGATTTGCAGGTCGGAAGCACTAGATGTTATTTTTACATATGGTTGCACGAAGTGATCCAGAGGTGCACAGCTATTTTGTTTGTTCCTAAAGGAATGTATTCAGCACATATTAGTACTAGGCTGGTAGCAATATATGTGAAGGCTTTCCTGGGATAATCTTCTACATACTTAGATGGAACGCAACAGAGAAGAGGTTATAAGATTTAGAGAAATTGCGACAAAGAGGTTGTAAAATAAAGACTTTTTCAAGCTGAAGTAGGTGTAAAAGGTGAACGAGGAGCACAACTACACATGTCCAGGAAAAATTCTGAATATTATGTAAAGGTGCCACAAGTTTTACCTTGAGTTGTATACAAAAGAATCCTTTATAATTTAAAATGTTCAACCATGGCTGCTGAACAGGGAATACTCCAAGTAATGATTGTAATTCAGATCCTACTGTTTTCCAAAGGAGAAATATATTACAAGTGATGATTTCGAGCACTATTTTTTTCTTCTTCCTAAGCAACCTAGCTCTTGAAGCTCTAATCTGGTCTACTGTTGGCCCTCCTTCAACCTGATGAAATACTCCAATTGTTCATTGGTACTAGTTCAGGTGGTGGATGTGAGGAAACTTGAACTGCAGATCCAGTTAAGCATATGTTTCCAGTTTGAGAGGTGGACCAGGACTGATCATTTGCTACCATAGTTTCTTGACTTGTGTGCTATGAGCTAGAAGCAACACCATTCTTTGGCTTGGGCCCCCTCTTCTGATGTAGTGCTGGTGCCCTGGTAGAATTGCCTGCTCCCTACAAAAAGTGAATGACAAATTTTTATGGCATTTTTGCAGAATGTACAATCACAAATGTTTTAAGATGACATAAATTTGCACAAGAAATTATCTACTAACTCTGTTTTGAGCACTCTTCCTCATAGTGCACCCCTTCATGTTGTGTCCAAAAGACTTGCAGCGGCTACATCTGATTGATTTCCTCTTAGAAGCTCTTTCTAGCACATATGGTTCACCAGCAGTCTTTGTTCTCTTTTTCTTGGGCCTTCCTGGTTGAACACGAAACCTTGGAGGATCCACATCTGGGAATGGACTCTTCACCCATTGTGTCTTATCTGGGACTGGCATAATTTGTTCTGCATATGTAAGCAAATAAGCCTCTTTCTTGAACAGGCCATCAACATAGTCCTCAGGTGTGAGGTTAAATTTCTGTATGGCAGACACAGCATGGCAACATGGTATATCGGTGACATCCCATTTCCTGCATCCACATTGCCAAGATACGAAGCATACCTTTTGCCTATCACTCATGAAAACCCAACCACCATGCTCATGTCCATCTCCAATGCATTCCTTTAAGCAGTTCAAGAACGATTACTATGAATGATTGTTTTAAGATTCAGCAATTGCAAATGCTAGTGGATATATATGGTTATTGGTATCTCTATCAGTTGCTGCTAGGATCTGTGCTCCATTGGGGAGCTTAACATGGGTTCTATCGACACCTATAAAAGGTCTACAACCAGCTATAAATCCATCAATCTGAGCTTTAAATGATATGAACATTCTCTCAAACACAGGATTCACATCTGGATCCTGTGATACATCACACTTTACTACTACCTTGCTGCGTGGGTTAACAAGCAAAAGGGTATGAGCATAGTCTTGGATCCACTGAAACTGATCCATATGGTCACCTAACACCATTTAACTGCTTCCCTCTTAGCCCTGTAAGCTTTGTACTTCGAAATTCCAATATGTGTGCCTCTAAGCACAGAGTCCCTCAGATGTTTAACCTTCCAATCTATGTCACTTCTAAAATCTTCAACATACTCCTTTGCAATCCAGTTTGCATCCAATTGCTTAACATCATGGGACATTCCACATGTATGATCTTTTATAAACTTCCTTAACTTGAATGTCTTCTCACCAGTGATAACTCTTCCATACATGTACCATGCACAACCTTGTCCCAAACACTTAGCAGAAATCTTTTTTGGATCATTCTTTTTCCTTTCAACCTTCCTCCCTTCTCTAATTGTCAGATTCTTCATGGCCTCCCTGAATTGACCAACATCTGTGAACAACACACCCTCTTGGATATATGGATGTCCCATGGTACCCTCATCAAACCATTTTTCATCAGTACCCCTTGATCTGTGCACAAAATGTTGAGTTTCATATGCCTCATCTCGAGTGTGATTGCCATCATTTGGTTCATCAGACAAATATATCACATCAGTCTTCTTCTTTACTGAACTTGGTGCAGTAGCATTCTGCTTTGCTAGGCTCCTTTTCCTTCTAATTGATCCTGCACTAACCTGGCCCTTGCCATTATCATTACTGCTACCATTAGTAAATACTTTATCATCTTGTTTTGCCCTGATGTGCTGCTTCTTCACAGAGTACAACTCATCATCTCCACCATCACCATGAAATATATAATCACCAACATCCACAACCATGTTTTCTACCTCATGTTTAGGTACAATCTCAACACCAGATGAGTAATCATCAGTTTCATTCAGAGTAGACTGTGTCTCATCTTCTACACTATCTTCACCATTGGATGTTGCTACTATGTCTTTTACAGCAGCACTACCTTCTCTTCTACCAGGACTGTTCACTGGACTTTCTTCATTCATCACTAGCCTTGTAGGATCTGGGACAATGTACAGGCTACAACTGTTTTTTCCTTCATGATTGAATGCATTGGTTATCATCCATTAAAAGCACAAGACCATTGGGTTCGAAATTTCCAGGCTTCAAGTAATACAGACAATCATTTTCCTTGAACCCAAATTCTTTCAACTGATCTTGCAACTCGAAATAGCTCATATAATCCTTGTCAAATTCACGGATACTTGAACCACGTCATTCGACGTGCGCAGTCGTCATTCGACAACAGCTGGCACCGTCCGTGGGGAACCCAGGGCGAAAGCACTGATCCACCCAAGAATTCGGTGTGAGAGAGAGTTGTGCCTAGGAGAAAGAAGGGCAAAGGTGAACAGGAGATGGCTGGTGAAGATCCCGCAAGGACTAAAGCAGAGTCGAAGCAGCTAGAAGGTGAATGGGGTAGGAGCAACTAGGGGGCGAAGCCGGGTACACGGTCGTAATCACGACCCAAACGGCTATTTCGACCATCCCACAAACTCAACCCACCTCAACCCAAGACATGACGAGGTTGCAGGACACGCTTCGTCAAATGCAAGAGCAACATCAAGCGCATGAAGCTGCCCTGCAAGCCAAGTCAACCTCTTCGCCAAGACCCACCCGATCTACGGCGCCCACAACGACTAGAATGGCAATCCAAACTTCCGCTGTGCAAGCGACTTAAGTTTCGACTCATACGGTCCAGCCGACTTCAACAATCCAAGTGACTCAAGCTTCGACCCACATTGTTGGCGATATGCCATGAGGCCTTTCGACCAAGACTGCCGAAACTGGCTGGGCGACAAGGATCCGAAGTCCAGGCGCCCAAGGCTCTTGCGGCGAAGCCCGGTGGCGAAGACATCGGAGCGAAAGAGGCGATGGGCGAAGGGCGAAGGGTCACGCTGGGCACCTATCGGCCTGGGCGAAAGCTGCATGGCGAAGCAACGCGCCGAAGGAAGGTGACTTCGCCAGGACGGGCCTGATTCAAGGGAGTCCAGTGGGCCGGCCCACTCGCCCTGGCCCATGGACTAAGGAGGCAGCAACCACCAAACGGCCCATGGAGGGCCCGCACGCCTTAATTACATTGAATACCCATGTAAGGGCCCCTTTATGAGGGTGACTATGTAAATTCCCCTGTAATAGCCCTCAAACCCTAAAAGGGGGATCTGTAGTAGGGTTATAAATAGCCCCCTCGGGCCATGTAAAGGGGATCCGATTTTAATACAAAATTTATTACACTTTACTTTCCCAACAACCGTTGAGTATCCACGTCCTTCGACGTATGCAGTTGTCATTTCGACAACAGCTCGCGCCGACCGTGGGGACCTCCGAGCGAAACCACTGAGAGCTAATGCCACCGAAAAAGGTCTTAAAGGAGAGGGTTGCAAGCCCAAAGGAAAGCGTAGCTGAAGAGGTGATGGCCGCTAGCGAAGGCACGGAGCCTTCGGCGCCGGCCGAGGTGGCGACCGCGCCGGTGGCTTCGGCGCCCGCGCCACAACCACCGCCTTCGGCCTCGACCACTTCGGTGGAGCAGGTACTAGGAATCCCTTCGGCAACGCAGCCGGCTTCGACAACAATCGCCGCTGCACAAGTCGATCCCGGCCTTGATGCACAAGCCGAAGCGAACATGGAGGCCATGCGGCAGAACATGGCAGGACTCTAGGACATGCTTCGACAAATGCAGGAGCAGCAACAGGCGTACGAAGCGGCACGGCAAGCCAAGATCGCTCCGGCCCCCATCCTCCAGTATCCGGCAGTGTACATCCCGCCTCAAGCCTATCAGCAAGCGCCGGTCCGGCCGCCCACGATCCAAGCACACTCTTCGCCGCCTGGTCAAATGTCACAAGCAATGGCAGAGGGGGCCTCGGCACTGCAGGCACAGTTTCAAGCTTTCCTTCAGCAACTCAACCAACCCCACATTTCAAGCACAACCCCTTCGGCTCAGCCGGAGGGGGGCTCCGGCCAAGGCGCTTCAGGGTGGCTGCCGTCGAACCCACCTGTGCCGGGGGCTTCGCCCTGGAATCAGGGGCAACAGTTCGACTTCTACAACACCATCCAAGCGCCACCGTTCGGAAGTGGGCCACCGAACGTCGCAGCCCAACCGCACCCCCAGGCCATCACTTCGCCCTTCGCCACGCCATATCCGCAGTCTGGCGGGCCTTCGCTGCAGGGCGCTATGGGCAAGGCCGGGGGCGAAAAGGGGCTGCCACTGAGCGGGGGAATCAAGGGCCGTCCGATCCCACCACAGTTCAAATTCCCACCCGTTCCGCGGTACTCGGGCGAAACAGACCCAAAAGAGTTTCTCTCAATCTACGAGTCCGCGATTGAAGCTGCTCACGGCGATGAAAACACCAAGGTGAAGGTAATCCATCTCGCTCTAGATGGCATCGCCCGTTCTTGGTATTTCAATCTGCCATCCAATAGCATTTACTCATGGGAGCAATTGCGCGATGTTTTTATTCTTAACTTTCGAGGCACCTACGAAGAGCCGAAGACACAGCAGGATTTGCTCGGCATTCGTCAGAGGCCGGCGAATCGATACTAGAGTACATGCGTCGCTTCTCGCAAGCACGGTGCCAAGTTCAAGATATAACGGAAGCATCCGTTATCAACGCCGCTTTGGCCGGGCTGCTCGAGGGCGAACTCACAAGGAAGATCGCGAACAAGGAGCCGCAAACTCTCGAACACCTGCTTCGCATCATCGATGGGTACGCGCGGGGCGAAGAGGACTCCAAGCGAAGGCAGGCGATTCAAGCTGAGTACGACAAAGCCTCTATCACTGCGGCCCAGGCCCAGATGCAAGCGCAAGGCCCAGCCGGCGAACCAGGGGCAGTCGCCCCGGCAAGGCCAAGCTCCCATGACATGGAGGAAGTTCAGGACCGATCGAACCGGCAAGGCGGTGATGGCTGTCGAAGAAGTGCAGGCCCTCCGCAAGGAGTTTGACGCCCAACAGGGCAGCAGCCATTAGCAGCCTGTTCGTAAGAAGGTCAGAAAAGACCTCTATTGCACCTATCATGGGCGGTCTTCGCACACCACCGAGCAGTGCCGAAACATCCGCCAGCGAAACAACGCCCACGAACCAAGGCCACATCAGGGTGCCGCTGTCGAAGCGGCTCGCGAGGCGACCCGGGAACAGTCGCCTCCAGCCGAACAGCACCAAGACGTGCAGTGCCGAATTATTCAAGTAATCACAAGGGCTGACCCACCAGTCCAGCCGTCGAAGCGGCAGAAGAAGTCACAGCTGCGAACGGTGCACAACATCACTGCCACGGGCGAAGGGGTCCCAAATACTTGGGCCAGCAAATTTCTTTTGGGCCAGAAGATGCCGAAGGAGTGCTGTTTCCTCATCAGGACCCCCTGGTGATTTCGGCTGAGGTGGCTGGCTTCGAAGTCCGACGCATTCTGGTCGATGGAGGTAGCTCGGCCGATGTCATCTTCGCCGAGGCATACGCCAGAATAGGGCTACCTACTTCGGCTCTCACTCAAGCACCGGCCTCGCTTCGCGGCTTCGGCGGTGAGGTAGTTCAAGTCCTCGGCCAGGCACGGTTGAGGGTTGTTTTCGGCACGGGCAAAAACAGGCGCGAAGAGCAGATATTGTTCGACGTCGTCGATATCCCGTACAGCTACAACGCCATCTTCGGCCGTGCAACCCTGAACAAGTTTGAAGCCATCTCCCACCACAACTACCTCAAGCTCAAAATGCCAGGCCCAGCAGGGGTGATCATTGTCAAGGGGCTTCAGCCTTCAGCCGCGCCGAAAGGCGACCTAGCCGTGATCAGCAGGACGGTGCACAATGTAGAGGCCGAACCGCGTGTTCACCGTGTGCCAAAACCGACCCCTCACGGCAAGGTGGTCAAGGTGCAAGTATGTGAAGCGCACCCGGCAAAGCTTGTCCAGCTGGGAGGCGACTTGGGCGAAGAGCAGACTACGAAGGTCCTGGAAGTGCTCGAGAAAAACATCGACATCTTCGCCTGGAGCCCCAGCGAAGTGGGGGGCGTTTCGCCGGAACTCATCATGCATCACCTAGCTGTCAAACCGGACGCCAAGCCAAGGAAGCAAAAGTTGCGCAAGATGTCCGCTGATCGCCAAGAAGCAGCGAAAGCCGAATTTCAAAAACTTCTCAAAGTCGGGGTGATCAAGGAGATCGACCACCCGGAGTGGCTGGCGAACCTGGTCCTGGTGAAGAAGTCGAACGGCAAGTGGCGCATGTGCGTCGATTTCACGGATCTCAACAAGGTCTGCCCAAAGGACGACTTCCCCTTGCCGCGAATCGACCAGCTTGTTGATTCGATGGCTGGCTGCGAGCTCAGGAGCTTTCTAGACGCCTACTCTGGCTATCACCAGATCCACATGAATCCAGACGACATCGCCAAGACCGCCTTCATCACGCCGTTCGGCACTTTCTGCCACCTCAGGATGCCTTTCGGCCTGAGGAACACCGGAGCAACGTTCGCCAGGCTGGTGTACAAGGTGCTCCGCAAGCAGCTGGGGCGAAACATGGAGGCGTACGTCGATGACATTGTCGTAAAAAGCCGCAAGGCTTTCGACCATGTGTCTGATTCACAAGAGACCTTCGACAACTTGCGTGCGGCGGGTATGAAACTAAACCCAGAGAAGTGTGTTTTTTGAGTTCGCGCCGGCAAGTTGTTGGGTTTTCTTGTTTCCGAAAGGGGTATCGAGGCGAACCGCGAGAAAATCGACGCCATTCAGCAAATGAGGCCACCGTCGAGCGTACGCGAAGTACAAAAGCTCGCGGGCCGAATTGCGGCACTCAGTCGTTTTCTCTCAAAAGCAGCCGAAAGGGGCCTACCATTTTTCAAGACCCTCCGGGGCGCAAGCAAGTTGAACTGGACTCCCGAATGCCAGGCCGCATTCGAAGAGCTAAAACAGTATTTGCAAAGCCCACCCGCCCTGGTCAGCCCAACACCAGGAAGCGAAATGCTATTGTATCTAGCGGCTTCGCCAGTGGCAGTCAGCGCAGTCCTAGTCCAAGAGATAGAATCAGGACAGAAACCGGTGTACTTCGTCTCCGAAGCATTACAGGGGGCGAAGACGCGGTACATTGAGATGGAAAAGCTCGCTTACGCCCTGGTGATGGCTTCGCGCAAGCTCAAGCACTATTTCCAGGCCCACAAAATCATAGTGCCTTCGCAGTACCCCCTGAGCGAAGTACTTCGGGGTAAAGAAATCTCTGGCAGACTCAGCAAGTGGGCGGCGGAGCTATCCCCTTCGACCTGCACTTCGTGGCGCGCACCGCCATCAAATCTCAAGTCCTGGCCGATTTTGTGGTCGAATGGACTCCGGCGTTCGCCCCTGAACCCCAACCTGTCGAACAGCCTTGGACGATGCACTCTGATGGCTCGTGGTCACACAGGGGGGCGGGCGCCACGGCCGTGCTCATTTTGCCGGGGGGTGCGCCGATTCGGTATGCCGCAAGGCTGCAGTTCGACACAACCAACAACATGGCGGAGTACGAGGCGGTACTACTGGGCTTAAGGAGGGCGAAAGCGTTGGGGGTTCGGCGCTTACTCATCCGAACAGACTCCAAGCTGGTGGCCTGCCATGTTGACAAATCTTTTGAGGCAAAAGATGAAGGGATGAAGAGATATTTGGAGGCCGTTCGGTCAATGGAAAAGTGCTTCGCCGGTGTAACGATCGAATACTTGCCAAGGGGGCAGAATGAGGAGGCAGACGCCCTGGCGAAATCTGCTGCCTGCGGAGGACCGCATTCGCCAGGCACCTTCTTCGAAGTCCTATACGCACCAAGCGTGCCCAAAGGAACTGAGGATGTCATGGCCATAGACCAGACGGACACGGGCGAAGACCCAGGGGACTGGCGAACGCCCTTTGTGAAGTACCTCAAGGATGGCTGGCTTCCGGAGGATGAAGCTGAGGCGAAGCGCCTGCACATCAGAGCCAGACAGTACAAGCTGGTTTCAGGGCAGTTGTACCGCTCTGGAGTGCTCCAACCTTTGCTTCGTTGCGTTTTCTTCGCCGAGGGCGAAGAGATGGTGAAGGAAATTCACCAGGGGCTCTGCGGCGCACATCAGGCGGCAAGAACAGTCGCCTCCAAGGTGTTTCGCCAAGGGGTATACTGGCCCACGGTGCTGAAAGTTTTCGTCACGCAAGCGAAAAAATGCGAAAGCTGCCAGCGACATGGTCGAAGCCAGATCGCACCGCAATATGAGCTGTAGCCGATTGCACCAGTTTGGCCCTTTGCCAGATGGGGGCTAGACATCATTGGCCCATTCCCAGTAGCGCGAAATGGGTATAAGTTCACAATAGTGGCCATCGAGTACTTTTCGCGCTGGATTGAGGCCGAACCACTCGGCACGATCACTTCGGCGGCTGTGCAGAAGTTTGTCTGGAAAAACATCATTTGCCGTTTCGGGGTTCCGAGAGAATTCATCATGGACAATGGCAAGCAGTTCGACTTTGAAAAATTCAGAGAAATGTGCGAAGGGCTAAACCTGGAAATCAGGTTCGCATCGGTCGCGCACCCACAATCAAATAGGTGGCCGAACGCGCAAATGGCAAGATCTTGGAGGCGCTTAAGAAAAGGCTTGAGGGGGCAGCGAAAGGCAGATGGCCAGACGAAATGTTGTCTGTCCTTTGGGCCCTCCGAACAACTCCCACAAGGCCGACCAAGTTCAGCCCGTTCATGCTCCTCTACAGAGACGAGGCGATGACCCCAACAGAGCTAGGGGCTAACTCACCAAGGGTGATGTTCTCTGGGGGCAAAGATGGGCGCGAAGTGTCGCTCGAACTCCTAGAGGGGGTACGAGCCGAAGCACTGGAGCACATGCGAAATTACGCTGCAGGCACTTCGGCAACTTACAACAAGAAGGTTCGCCCAACAGAGCTCCTGCCAAGCCAACTCGTCTTAAGGAAAAAGGCAATCCCAGCAACGGTTGGAAAGCTTGAGTCAAAATGGGAGGGGCCTTATCTCATCAAGCATAGGTCAAGGACGGGCTCTTTTCGCCTAGCAACACTGGAAGGCGAAGAGTTCGATCACTCATGGAACACCGCTTCACTCAAGCGTTTCTATGTCTAGAGAGGGTGGCACCCTGTTCGCCAACATGTAAAAATGTAGATATTACCATGTAGCTTTTCGGCAACTGCCATTTTTGTAAGCCGTTCGGTGCAAAAATACAAAAAAAGGGAGAAAATGAAAAAGAAAAAAGTGGACGTAGGGCTATTATCCACTCGGGAGGCCCAAACCAGTATAAAATTTCTGTGTTTTTCGCCTTTTTTACTTATGTGCATGATTATTCGTGGAAAAACCCCAAGGCAAACACCTGATCAGCGAAAGGGCCAGGGGGGCGAAACGAATCGGTCGAAGCATCGCTCGCCGAACGTTGAAACCGCGACAGCTTGTTTCGGGAGAAAAAAACCCGAGCACCGTTATAATCGATCCGTGCAAAATCAAGCCGCTAAACGCAAAGTGCAAGAGATCGACAATGGATGTCGAAAGCTGAAAAGTCAGCATGCCTATTTTGCCAATACACGCAAAGGGGTCGATACATCACGACCCAACAAAAGCACAAAATGTGACAATGCAGAAAATGGCGAAAAGGAAACGAAAGCACATCTTTATTAAATGTTAAAAATACACTCAACATCTCACATGGTGTAACGCGATACAGGCGAAACGATCTAAGCGTTCGCTTACAAGAAAATTACATCTTTGCCCCCAAGGCAACTACAAAAGGAGTGATCCGGCGAACATGGTTCGTCATCACTACTGATATTGTATACTACCCTAAGAGGAGAGGGGGGCGAAACTACAGTAAGAGCGTAGCGCCGCTGGGCGATCGCCTCCTGCCGATCGGTCCGCCGATGGTTTCGCCAGAAACGGGCCATGCCCTCCAGGAGTGCCACATGGACACGATCATAGTCCTCCAACGTTCGCCCAGGATGGGTTCGCATCCAGTTAGCGACGCTTACAACTCTGTAGTTGTTCCCATTGATTGTCATTTCGCGGTAGATAGGCCGAAGCTGGTATCGAACCTTCGGTAAATTCTTCACCGCAACGAACTTCTCGTTCTTGCTTAGCCAATCCCCAAGAGAGGGCCGAACGCAAAGCTTTCGGCATTGACCCTACAAAAATGGGGACGTCATGCTGGCGAACGGAAGAAGAGAAAAGTGGAGGCGAAAGAACTGGGCGAAAGGATCACAAAAACATCTCAAACGTTTCGCGTGTCTCAACACAAAAATGATGTGTATGGCGAAAGAAGTCATATATTTCAACCGGTTTAATATCCAAAACCAAGGCAGGCCTTGGCCAAATTTACATAGTTCGCCCTACAAGGCGAACATCAAAAGAAGAAATTACAAAAAGAGTGGTCTTCGGCTCCTCCTCCGCCCCCGGAAGCTGGTTCTTCGCCCTGGCCCGCCGCCTCTGTCTTCGCCAGCTGTTCAACAGGCGGAACTTGGCAGCAGAACGGCCCTCCTTCTGCCAGAACTATCTTCGCCAGGCGCGGAGAGCGGGCGACACGTCTTGGGAGCTAACTTCCCAGTTCCCCTTCGCGAACTCGGGAAACTGGGCGACGTGCTCGCACCCATGTTGTTGAAGCAACCCCAGGGCGAAGGCCGCCGACACGCGTGCACAGCAATCGCCGTACGCCGTGGCACAGTCGGAAACTGCGCAGCCAGCCTCTTGGTTCCAGTTGCAGAAGTCAAGAGCGGAGGCGTCCTCGCCGGGAACACCGCCCGCCTTTGCCCGCATGTCCGTAAGGGCAAGGCGAAGGGTGCGGCATGATGTCTTCGCCGCCTCGGTCGCCTGGGCTGCCTCTCGGGCAAGGCGTTTTGCCTTCTCCTCCGCCTTGCTCGCCCTTTGGCAAAGGGCTTCCATCTGGGGCTCTGCCGAGTCGTAGTACGCTGTGAGCATGGCAGTATGCTCCCGCACCTTCGCCAGCTCGGCCGTGAGGCGATCGATCTCGGTCTTCGCCTCACTGCCATTGTCGAGCTCGGCCTGAAGGTGTTTATTTTCCGCCTTCGCCTCCCGGAGGGACCGAGCAAGCCCCTCCATCTCAAGGCGTTTTCGGCCTAGCTCATCGTCCTTCGCCCGAAGCTGGTTTTTCAGGCCATCCAGGCGGGCCCGTATTGTTCGTTCGGTAGAACAATGGGCCGCGAGAAGCTGGCGAAAAAGAAAAGGCGAAGCGTAAGCCAGGTGTAAAAAAAAAGAAGAAAAGAGACTGCGAGGTTACAAAAACTTACCCGCACGGCTAAACTTTTCACGGCGGAACACCCCTCGTCGAACTCATTGAGCTCGGCGAGGAGGCTGGGGCCGCCAGCCAGCGAAACAATCTTGCTCACCCCTTCCACGAAGGGGATGAGCTCTGCCCGGGTTTTGAAGTCCCCGGGGGCGAAACGGGGTGGCGCCTGAGAGTACTCAGAGCCAGATCCCTCAGCCGCCTTCTTGCCCTTATTGGGGACGAGCGGCGAAATGGGCTGGCGAGCCGGGCTGTTGAAGATCCGGGTGGCCGCCTCAACCATCAATTCGGCCGAAGCCGAAGCCCCAGCCCCGCCGGTCACCCCAGGGCTGTGCCCCACGGGCGAAGTGGGAGTGCCACCCGACGACTCCTCATCACTGAATGCGCTGGCGATGGCAACAACCCCTCTCTTCCGGGGGGCAGGCTTCGCAGCGCCGCTCTTTGCCACCTTAGCCGCGGCAATAGCAACTAGGGCCTTGGCGCCCTCCACATCTTTTCGGCACAAGGGCGAAGAGGCTGATTCCATCCCAGTTTCGACACGCTCTGGGCTGGGATTTGGCGTATAACCGCGCGTCCCAGAGCGGCTATCGCCCGCCTCGTCGCCAGCCTCTTCGGCCGCAGCATTGGCCTCTTCCGCTTCCTCCTCTTCGGCATCCTCGTCTTCTTCGACGTCGGAGTCCGTTGGGATGGGGGCCTTCTGCTTGTGGGGGGCGAACCTCACCTGCCCCCGCAGGCGTCTCCGTGACGGGCCGGCTTCGCCATCGGCCTTGAAGGGCTTCGCCCTTGGGGGGAGCTCGCCGGTGTAGACACGGTTCGCCCTGCCAGCCGCTTGCCGAGTCAGCAGCTGGCTATATTCGGCCAGCGAGATATCCCAACAAGCCTTCTGGCTTCGGTGTCGGCCTGGGCTAGCATCAACACTGGTAAATGATGGAACGCTAGGTTAAGGGTCGAAGCACAAACACAGCGAAAAGGTAAAGCGAAAAAGAAGGAAAAAGAAAACTCACCATCCGCCCCTGGGGGTATAACAAGTTTGGGCAGGCTGTCGACCACTTCGCCCTGGTCAACTTCAACCTGCCATGCTTGCGAAAGCGGACAAATCCGCAACATGCAAAATTCTTCCACTATGTCCCGGCAACTCAGCCGGGAACACACCCTGCGGAGCAGGGCGAAATGAGACTCCAGGGTACCGGTAATGGCAACCCTGGGCTTCCGCGCTGGCGAAATCGCGCGGCGTCGCCAGCGCAGAGCTCTTGCCGCTTCGGAACCCGCCTCGAATGGGATGGAGTGGTAGAACCACTTCGCCATCCAATGGCGATCCCACTTCGACATCGCGGTGTTAACCGGCCACAAGTCGGCACGTTCGAGGCGAACATTGAAGTTCACACTCCCGAACGCGGTCTTCCGGGTCCCGGCGGGGGTGATCACCGTCTTCGTGTTGACAGCGGCAGAGAAGATGGTGCCGGGGAGGTCGGCGCTCGGCTCGAACCCCGCGGTCCGGCACGCCCAGTCGAAGATAGCAATTCGCACCAGGGCCGAAGGGCTCAGCTGGGGTAATTCGACTTGGAAGAGCCGAAGGATTTACGGCAACAGAATGTTGCACGGAAAACGGAGGCCGGCTTCGAAGAACACGGCGAACACCAGACGGTGGTGTTCGCCAGGCTGCGGCACTTCAACTTCTCCGGGGGGCGAACGCCTGCCCCTCCGCCACTAGGCCGGCATCGACCATTCTGGCCAACTCATCGTCGTCGATGAGCGAAGCCCCCAGAAAGGCTGTAGTGTCTTCGTCCATCTGGCCGGGGTCGGCGCCGGTCGCGGTGACTGGGTTCGGCTTACAGGGAGCCATGGCGAAAAAGGTATGTGTTGGCGAAAAGTGTCAATTGGGCGAAGCAGATCGTTCAAAGTTAGCCGAGAGCAGATGGAAAGGAAAGTGACCGCGGCGAAAATGAGAGGGGTAGCGACGGTGAAACCGGGGGGGTAAAATATATAGCCTACCAAATGACGCTTCGCCTTCCCGTCCAATCAGGAACGGCCACGTGTCGCAAGGAGGGCGAAATGGTAAAATCCCATGGACCAGGCCGTACAGTGACAAAGTCCCCAGAGGAAAGGGCCCATCACTATTCGCCACGGTCCCATGGCCCATTACTATTCGTTACGGCCCAACAAAACGGCATGGGCCACTTCGCTGGCCATAATAGGCGAAGGCCCAACGTTGCTCATGTTAGCACCAGTCAAGAATAACACAGCTGCTCGCGGCGGGCGAAGCCCACACGTCAAAATCCTTTTTTCTTGTACGCCGCAAATTTTTGCAGGTCCCAAGGAGATAAGTTTCGGCAGGAGCATCGGTCGAAAGGGGGCGCCTCATACCATACCACATGGTTTGCATGGTCTCGGCCGAAGCTCCTATCTCACACTTGCCCGTGAGGGGCTTGTTGGCGATATGCCATGAGGCCTTTCGACCAAGACTGCCGAAACTGGCTGGGCGACAAGGATCCGAAGTCCAGGCGCCCAAGGCTCTTGAGGCGAAGCCCGGTGGCGAAGACATCGGAGCGAAAGAGGCGATGGACGAAGGGCGAAGGGTCACGCTGGGCACCCATCGGCCTGGGCGAAGGCTACATGGCGAAGGAACGCGCTGAAGGAAGGTGAGTTCGCCAGGACGGGCCTGATTCAAGGGAGTCCAGTGGGCCAGCCCAATCGCCCTGGCCCATGGACTAAGGAGGCAGCAACCACCAAACGGCCCATGGAGGGCCCGCACGCCTTAATTACATTGAATACCCATGTAAGGGCCCCCTTTATGAGGGTGACTATGTAAATTCCCCTGTAATAGCCCTAAAACCCTAAAAGGGGGATCTGTAGTAGGGTTATAAATAGCCCCTTCGGGCTATGTAAAGGGGGATCCGATTTTAATACAAAATTCATTACACTTTACTTTCCCAACAACCGTTGAGTATCCACGTCCTTCGACGTATGCAGTTGTCATTTCGACAACACACATGGTGCAGTTGATTTCGGCCGTTTATGCGCGCCCTATCGCTCAGGACACAATTGTGCCAGCACAACCGACGGCAACAACAATTCCACCCGTGAGACCGATTCAAGCTGCAACACCGCAAGCTTCGACGGATGCTGCTTTGGCTCTCCAGGCACAATTCGAAGCCTTTCTTAAACAGCTGGGTCAGCCCCACATGATCCCAAGCACAACCCCTTCGGTCCAAGCCGTTGGGGGATCAAGCCAAGGCTTAATGACGTGGCAGCCACCGCACCAGCATGACGCTCATTTCCCAGCTCAAGCAACTTCGGCAAACCCTCAAGGTGTAATGGCTGGTCCGGATGGTATTTCGCAAGCTGTTCAGCTGAACATCTTGGCTCCAATTCAAGTGAAAACAATGGCTTTGCCATTTGCACAGCCATACCCAGGCCTTTCGCCACAGTATCAACAAGGTACGACGTCAAGGGCAGGAGGCAAAAAGACGTTACCGTTGAGCTGGGGGTTGAAAACTCATCCCATCCCCCCTATTCAAGTACCCGCCAGTGACAAGATATTTTGGCAAAACTGATCCAAGTGAGTTCTTGTCGATTTATGAATCGGCAATTGAAGTAGCTCATGGTTACGAAAACACCAAGGCGAAGGTAATACATCTCGCTCTGGATGGAATCGCCCAATCCTGGTACTTAAATTTAATACCAAGTAGCATTTACTCATGGGAACAACTACGCGATGTTTTTGTCTTCAATCTCTAGGGGACCTATGAGGAGCTGAAAACTCAGGAAGATCTACTCGACATTCGGCAAAAGCTGGGCAAATCTACAAGGGAGTTTGCAAGGTGCTTTTCGCAAGCAAGATGTCAAGTACAAGACATCACCCAAGCCTATGTGACCAATGCCGCATCGGCAGGCCTTCACCCTGGTGGACTGAGAAGAAAAATTGCAACAAAAGAGCCCTAGACCATCGAGGATATCTTCCGTACCATCGATGGCTATGCTCGCGCGAAGAAGACACCAAACACAGGCTTGAAATTCAAGCCGATTACAACAAGGTTGCCGCCCCTCAAGCCAGTTCACAAGAGTCCGAAGTTGTACTAGCAGCGAATACCCCCATGCAGCCGGCGAACCAATCTCCACCCCCTAGGCATGGCCCGGTCCCAATGACATGGAAAAGATTTCGCACTGAAAAGGGCAAGCCAGTGATGGCGGTTGAAGAGGTCCAGATCCTTTGCAAGGACTTCGACGCAAGTCAAGCAGGCAACCAAGAGTCATCACTGCGAGGAAAATTGAAGAAGGACAAGTACTATATGTACCATGGAAAGTCATCGCACACCACTCATTAGTGACAAAACATAGAACATCGTGGTCACTCTCAAGTCCCAAGACCCAACAATCCAAGCTGCGAAGAGGTGCCGCGCGAAGCAGATCAAGAAAGACCACAAGGCGAAAAACATCGTGAGCGGCCAAGAAGGTTAATACAAATGATCAAAAGAGTTGATCCAGATCCACAACCCTCAAAGCGCCATAAAAAAATGCAAGCTCGTGCTGTGCACAATATAGTTGCGGCTTCGGTGCGTAATGGAGCACTAAGATTCTTAGCTCAAGAAATCTCTGTCGACCCCACGAACGCAGAAGGAGTGCTTTTTCCTCACCAAGACCCCCTGGTGGTGTCGGCCCTGATTGCTGGTGTGATGTTCGGCGCATTCTAGTAGATGGCGATAGTTCGGCATATGTCATCTTCACTGATGCTAATTCACGGATGGGGCTTCCAGCACAAGCACTTTCGCTAGCACACGCTTCACTTCGTGGTTTCGGAGGAGAAGCGGTCCAAGTCTTGGGACAATCAAGGCTGGCAGGCGCTTTCGGCAATGCAGAAAACAGAAGTGAAGAGTTGATTTTGTTCGAAGTTGTCGATATCCCATACAACTACAATGCCATTTTGGCTGTGCCACACTAAATATGTTTGAAGCTATCGCCCACCATAATTTTCTCAAGCTCAAAGTGCGAGGCCTAGCCGGGGTGATCCTGGTCAAGCTGTTACAGCCTTCGGCCACGCAAGGGGGCGAGGCAAGGGCAGTTGATAGAGAGGTTAATACTGTACATGTACAAGGTGGCGAAAAGGCAAGACTTTTGTCGTAAGGGTCCCCACATGGCAAGGTGATCAAAGTCCAAATTGGAGATGATCTTGGCAAAGCAGAGAACAACAGCATTCTGGACATGATGAAGAACAACATGGATATTTTCACCAGGAGCCCAGATGAAGTGGGTGGAGTTTCGCCAAGCCTAATCATGCACCATCTGGCAGTTAAGCCAGATGCAATACCGAGGAAGCAGAAGCTTCGCAAGATGTAAGTAGATCACTAAGATGCTACTAAGGCTGAATTGCACAAGCTACTCAAGGCCAGTGTGATTGAAGACATCGATCACCCAGAATGATTGGTGAATCCTGTACTCGTCAAGAAGACGAATGGCGAGTCGCGAATGTGCATTGACTTCACCGACCTGAATAAGGTATTCCCCAAAGATGATTTCCTGCTCCCAAGGATCGACCAGCTGGTTGATTCGACAACCGGTTGTGAACTCATGAGCTTCCTTGATGCATATTCTGGGTATCACCATATCTTCATGAATCCGGAAGACAAGGCCAAGACCTTTCGGCACCTTCTGCCACCTCATAATGCCTTTCGGCCTAAGAAATGTGGGAGCAACTTTTGCAGGTTGATCTGCAAGGTTCTTTGCTCGCAGCTCGGGAGGAATGTCAAAGCTTATGTCAACGATATCATCGTCAAAAGCCAAAGGCTTTCGACCATGCGTCTGACTTGCAGGAGACTTTTGGCAACTTGCGTTCGGCAGGCATCAAGCTAAATCCGGAGAAGTGTGTTTTTGGTGTTCGCGCCGGCAAACTTTTGGGATTTTTGGTCTCCGAAGAGGCATAGAAGCCAAACCAGAAAAATTTGATGTTATATAGTAGATGCAGCCACCAAAGAGCATACGCGAAGTTCAAAAGCTCACGAGGAGAATTGCGGCTCTCAGCTGATTCTTGTCAAGAACAGCCGAAAGAGGTTTGGCATTTTTCAAAACATTGTGAGGGGCTAGCAAGTTCAGATGGACGCCCGAATGCCAAGCCACCTTCGAAGAGCTCAAGTGGTATCTTCAAAGTCCACCAGCGTTGGTCTACCAAGTGGCGGGGTGCGAGCTGTGCAAGAGATGGCATTCAACCAGAAACCGGTATACTTTGTCTTAGAAGCTCTGCAAGGAGCGAAGACAAGATATATGGAGATGTAGAAACTGCCATATGCCTTGCTAAAGACCTCAAGAAAGTTCAAACACTATTTTCAAGCCCACAAAATCATTGTGCCGTCGCAATATCTCATTGGTGAAGTACTCAGAGGCAAAGAGATTACTGGGCGGTTGAGCAAGAGGGCGGTAGAATTGTCCCCTTTCGACCTCCATTTCATAGCTCGAACTGCTATCAAGTCTCAATCCTGGCTGACTTTCTAGCCGAATGGACACCAATTTTCGCCCCGGAGCCCGAGTCAATTAAACAAAAATGGACCATGTTTTCTGATAGGTCATGGTCTCACAAAGGGGCGGGAGCTACTATGATCCTCACTTCGCCGGGGGGTGTGCCGATCCGCTATGCTGCCAAACTTTAGTTTGACACAACAAACAATATTACCGAATATGAGGCTGTGTTGATGGGTCCAAGGAAGGGGAAAGCCTTGGGTGTTCGGCGGTTATTGATCCGTACAGGCTCCAAGCTTGTAGCTGGTCAAGTGGTCAAGTCCTTCGAGGCGAAGGAAGAGAACATGAAAAAATACCTCGAGGCAGTTCGGTCAATGGAAAAATGCTTCGCCAGAGTAACAGTCGAACATTTACCAAGGTGAAAGAATGAGGAGGCAGACGCCCTGGCAAAAGAAGCAGCCAATAGCTCTAGTGTGGCCTTTCACCAGATGGGGGTTAGACATAATTGTCCTATTCCCCAAAGACCGAAATGGGTATCGCTTCGCCATCATGGCAATAGAATATTTCTCTAGATGGATCGAAGCTGAAGCACTTGAGCCAATCACTTCGGTAGCAGTGTAGACATTTGTGTGGAAAAACATTTTTTGTCAGTTTGGGGTGCCGAAGGAGTTCATTACTGACAATGGCAAGCAGTTTGACTCTGAGAAATTTAAGGACCTGTGTGAGGGCTAAAACTTGAGATCAAGTTCGCTTCGGTAGTGCACCCGCAGGCGAACAGGCAGTCGAAAGAGCAAATGGCAAAATCTTAGAAGCTTTGAAAAAGAGGCTTGAAGGGGTGCCGAAGGGTAAATGGCCCAATGGAATGCTCTCAGTTCTTTGGGCCCTTCGGACAACTTCCACAAGACCTACTAAATTTAGCCCGTTCATGCTCCTGTACGGCGATGACGCCTTGATGCCTAGTGAGCTAGGGACTAACTCACCAAGAGTAATTTTCCCTAGGGGCGAAGAAGGCCACGAGTTGTCGCTCGAATTCCTGGAAGGGGTAAGAGTCAAAGCGCTAGAGCATATGGCGAAAGATGCCAAAGCCACTTCAGCCACATATAACAGCAAGGTTCGACCGACGGAAATACTCCACGGAAACTTGTGTTGAAGAAAAGACGAACCAAGTCGCTGTCGGCAAGCTGGAGTGGAAGTGGGAAAGACCATACCTCGTGAAGCACACGTCCAGAACAGGATTGTTTCAGTTGGCAACCCTGGAAGGTGAAGAACTAAGCCATTCCAGGAACACCGCTTCGCTCAAACGCTATTTTGTTTAAGAGATGGGTGGCACCAGTTCGCCAATCCTCACATATGTAAATACATTATTGTAAGCCTCAGGCACAAAAAAAAGAAAAAAAAAGGGGAAAATGAAAAAAGAAAATAAAACTGGATGTAGGTTTATTATCCATATAGGAGGCCCGAACCAGTATAATTTTTTTTATGTTTGGTGCGTCGTGAAAAAAATCAAAGGCAAACGCTTGATCAGCGAAAACGCCAAGGAGGCGAT
The DNA here is from genome assembly GCA_000573905.2 of Oryza punctata. Classification (NCBI taxonomy): domain Eukaryota; kingdom Viridiplantae; phylum Streptophyta; class Magnoliopsida; order Poales; family Poaceae; genus Oryza; species Oryza punctata. The sequence continues at coordinate 17,835,416 of CM002493.2, read as the reverse complement.
GTAAATCGGTCGAAGCAACGCTGAACGGACACCGAAATTTTGACAACTCGTTATTGATCACATGTTAATCATCACGGCATTCGCTTCACCAAAATGCATTCGGTGGATGAACGCTTGCAGAAATGGGACCGAAGCGAATGTAGAGAGTTGAAGACTTGAATCGTCGCTAAAAATATTGGGGGCCGAAACAACAGGTCACAAGATCCGAAGTGACGATTATAACAAGACAATCGAAAAGCTAAAACAGCTAACCGGAAAATGTCGACACAATGAATTTCTTTTACAAATATATTACATCGTTCGTCCCAGGACACCCTGGCATTCCGATTACAAATATTTATTTCTTTCACAATGCAATTGCAGCTTGGCATCCCAACATAACGAAGTTTCACCAAAATTTGGCCGTTTCTTCACGTCTTCGCGTGTAATACTGATCGCAGTCTTCCAAGCTTCTACCAGGGTGTTTTCGCATCTAGTTCACCACTTTTAGCACAATATATCTGTTGCTATTTATTATCATTCCAAGATATACAGGCCTGCACGAATATTTAATTTTTGGCAAGCCTTTAACCGTGATGACCTTCGGATTTGCGCTTCGCCAATCCTTAAATGGGGGCTAGACGCATGTCTTGTGAAGCATAACCTGCGAAAGGCATAAAAACAACAAAGCCATCGCCTTCAAAATAACTTCAAGATTTACAAGATAGAGCATACTTTTGGCGAAGCACTATATTTTCACTAATATAAGCACAGTGCCGATCGCAGATACAAAAGGCAAATCACCAACATCGAAGAACAAAGAAAGAGGCGAAGCCTAAACAAAAACTAAAACTAAGGCGAAAGCCTCACACCAAAGGGTGCTCCTGGCTAGCTTCCCCCTCATCACCATCCCGTGCGACTGGCTCCTCTTCGGCGGCCTGCTAATCCGCGCACTCCGCTGCCTCGCTCTTAGCAAGCTGATCAGTGAGGCAATTCCGAGTGATCTCCCTTCCATCTTGTGCCCAGTACTGACGGTGAAAAGCGCGTAGCTCTGTTGACACCTGGCTCGCGTCCCTCGGCCATGCCCCCTTGACGTACTGAGGAAAGTTAGTGACGTGTTCACAGCCGCTCTCCCGGAGCAGGGACATACGAAGCTGGCCGCTACCTGAGCACAGTAGTCACCGTAGTTCCAAGCGGCTTCGGCCACAACGCCACCCGCCTGCTTGACCATTCGGAGAAGTCCAGCGCAGAGGCACCTTCACCCGGAACGCCGTCAGCTTTCACCCCCATGTCGTTTAGAGCTAGGCGAAGTGTGTAGCCCACTTGCTTGGCAGACTCGGAGGCAGACACATCGTCTATAGCGCGTTTAGCAGCGGCTTTCGCCTCATCAAGTTCAAACCGAAGGGCCTTCATCCTCTCATCTGAAACATTATAATATTCGATGAGGCCCTTGTTGTCGGTCTTCAACTTCTCATTTTTAGTTTTCAAAACCTTATTTTCGGCCTTCGCCTTCTTAAGGGCCTCAGCAACGACATCGCGCTCGAGATCCTTTCGCGCACCCTCCTCCTTTGGAATCCGAAGACGGTTCTCGTAGCCATCTAAGCGGGTGCGAACGGATTGCTCAGTGCTGCTCTAAGTCGAGAGAGCCTACAAAAATGGCAAAGGCATCGAAAAACATAGTAAGCTTCGGAAAGAACAAAAACACTGAGAATAAAAAGCTTTTGGAGAACCACGTACCCGAACGAGCAGACTTTTGACAGCAGTGCTACTCTCGTCGAACTCGTTAAACTCAGTGAAAGGGCAAGCCCCGTTGACTAGCGAAACGAGTTGAGTTACCCCTCCGATAAAAGGGATGAGTTCCGCTGATGTTTCGAAGTCAGCAGGGATGAAGCGTGGGGCGGTGAAGGGTGTTCTCGGATGTGGAGGTGTCGAAGACAGGTTGCTTGCCGCTTCTTGCCGAAACGGGGACAGCATGGCCCCGGTGCGAGGTGGGGCGAAAGTGTCTTCGGCCTCCTCCCGAACTCTCTCTAGTGAAGCAATCCCCCTAGCGGTTCCGCTGCCCTCGACGGAGATGTGCATGTCCTCCGAACGCGTCGCAACTGTCAGGATGAGCGTAAGGGTACCATGCGTGATTAAAGGACGGGGTGCTGGCGAAGTCGGGATGCTTGGCGAAGATGATTCGCTAGCACTAAAGGCGCTCACCAGCTTCACCCCGCCCCCTTAGTAATAATGCGCGAGGGCTTCGCCTTAACAAAAGCCGAAGCCCCCTTCTTCGGCAATGCACCAACCGAAGGGTGAGAGGCGATGGCTGCTAAAGTCTTCGCCCCTTCTAATTCCCTTTGGCGTAAAAGCGAAGAAGCCGGTGCTATGGCCGTGCTGGGGTGATCAGATCTTGGAGTGTAACCCCGGGAGAGTTCCTCCTCATCGTCCACCTCCCTCTCCTCTTCTTCATCCTCTTCGCCATTCGCGTCCGATGATGCGGGCGAAGAATCTGCTAACTTCACCGATCTCCAGGTTTTCACTCGGCTGGATGAAGCGCCTTTCGCCACCGCCCTCTTTCTCTTCCTTGAGGGCTCTGCAACATCATTTATGATGGCACCAATAGTTGGGTTTGCCCGGGGCTGCAGTTCGTCGCCAAAAACCTGGTTCGCCCGCCCTTCTGTTTGCCGCAAGAGCAAATGGCTGTTTTCACGGGGAATTAAATCCCCAATCATCTTCTTCCCTCAGCATCCACTTCCTGCAGCGAGCGAACTAACAAAAGAACATACGCGAAATACATGTCTTAGTCCAAAATTTCTAAAAAGGTGAAAACCTCCTCGTCCGAATTCAGCGAAATAGATACGCGAAAGCATAAAGGAATGTGGCTTACGGTTAGCACCCTCAGGTAAGACGAGGCATGGAAGGCCAAAAACCTCGTCGTCCGAATTCAGTGAGACACCCCAGTCCCGCGACAAGGGGTGAATCCGAAGCATGCAAAACTCCTCGACAAGATCACGGCAACTGAGCTGAAGAGCGATCTTGCAGAGGAGGCTGAAGCGCGACTCCATCATCCCATCCACCTCCACGTTCGGCTTGCACTCAATAGAGATGGCTTAGCGACGGGTGCGAAGGGCTTTTGCTCGATCAGAACCCGCCTCGTACGGCATGCTGTGGTAGAACCATTTCTCTGTCCAGTGGCAATCCCACTTCTGCATGGAGGCATGAACCGGCCATGCATCGGACCTTTCCGGGCGAAGGATGAATAACACTTCCGAAGACTGTTTTCTTCGGCCCGGTAGCTGTCTTCACCGTCTTGGAGTGGATCGCAACAGTGAAGATCGCGCTGAAAAGCAGAGCGACGGGTCAAACCCTGCGGTTCGACGCATCCAGTCGAAAACTGTTATCCGCACGAGGGAGGAAGGGCTCAATTGGGGAAGCTCAATCTTGTACAAATGGAGTAGCTTGACCTTCTTGATCGCCCTTGACGCCACCAATGAAGCCAGTTCACCTTCCTTCATCAGCGACGCGCTAAGGAAGCATGTAAGGTCATCGCCTTGTCACCCGGGGTCGGGGCCAGTTACGGCAGCCGAAGCTGGTTTATGGGGTGCCATCGTCCCAGGGCGAAAGAACACTACGAGATGAAAGTCTAGGGGGCGAGCAGGCTAGTGTGAGAACAGAGAGTGGGAGCACTGAGTGGAGTGAAAGCGAGTGACAACGGTGAAAGTGAAAGGTGAACCCGGGGAGTGGGTTTGTAACCCCGGCTTCGCGACGTCCAGCCAATGGGAGCTAACCACGTGGCGACCACCCGAATAAGAAACGGTAAATCCCTCTTCGGGCTGGTGGGCCAAGCAGTGAAAGGCCGAATGGAAGAGTAGAACAGCAAAACGGCCCAAATCTTTTCCTTTCTCGGAAAAAGTTTTTTTAAAAAAAAATCATCATGTCGAAGACCATGAAGAACGAAGCATACAACTCGTAACACTTTAAGATAATGGGTGTTTTGTAGAATAGCAGGTGGTTTCGGACAGAACATCGGCCGAAAGGGGGCACTCATGCCATACCTTACATTTCGCACGGTCACAGCCGAAGCTCCCTACTCACCCTTGCCCGTGAGGGGCTTGTTTGAGGTATGTCACGGGGGCCTTCGACCGAGGCTGCCAAAACCGCTTTGGCTCGGGCGAAGCAATCGATTGAGGACCATGAAGTCCACCCTAGGCGAAGCACGGGAGTCTCATTGCTACCAGAAGCACGTTCGCCAAAAAGCCGAAGAGGACCATAGGGCCTAGTTAGGCCGTTCGCCAGGGACGGCTCACGTTAAAGCCCATCAAGGGGCCCAAGATTAAATAGTCACGAGTTGCCCTCCTAGATGTCTCTATCATAAGGGCACCAATGTAATTTCCCTGTACACATTAATCCTAGGGTGCATGAGCTTGTACTATGGTTATAAATAGCCCCATAGGGCCTTGTAAGAGGAATCTAAAAAAAATATATTATTAATACACATTACTTTACTGTTCACATCTTTCGACATGCGCAGTTGTCAAACATCCAGTCTACATTTCATCTGCTCTCACGTTCAAGCTTCTGTCACACCAACCAATCTTTATGTGTGCGGTAATTAATTATGTTTCAACGTGAATTATATTTCCAACAGATTTCCTGCACCTCTTCAACAGACCTGCTATACATATTTCTTTACGGAATCCTTGATATCTGGCTAGAAAAAAGGTTCTTGTTCATGTAATTTATGCCTCCTGGCCGTGAAAATTTTTGAATGCTTGAATTTTGCCGTAGCTTTTGAGATAACTTGGAAGCATAAAAATAATACTGAAATGAAACGGTTTGGAAGTGGTAGATGTGGCTTTTGCCTCAATTATCAGGATTCTAATAGTGAAACGCTGGTCTAATAAATCACTCAGTGAGTAACCTATGGGAAACTTCTTATATATGTTTGGGACGCGACTAGACCGAGACCTGTCTCGCGATAGTACTAACGCGCGACGCGCGCCTCTACCGTAAAAAGAACCGCGTGAACACGCGCCCATGCCAAAAAAGGAAATCACACGCGCGCGCGGTGTGCGCGCCGTGCAACGCACGGCTCTCGCTTCGCGTGGTACAGCTGGCGTGGGCCCGGCTAGGACAAAGCGCTGCGCGCCTCCTTACCCCCTCCAACCCATCAATCCTGGACAACCGGCGGCGTCCATCCCCACGCAGCCGCCACGGCTGAAAAAAATCAGTAAAAGAAACCACGAACAGGGGGAGAAGGAGATCATCAACTCGAAGGAGGAGACGACCAGCCCATCAATCCTGGACAACCGGTGGCATCCATCCCCACGCAGCCGCCACGGCGGAAAAAAATCAGAAAAAGAAAGCACGACCAGGGGAGGAGGAAATCATCAACTCGGAGGAGAAGAAGAAAGTAGAGTAGATTAAAAAAAAATCACAGGTACACAAATTCTGTTCAAATTCTATCTTCTTTGAGATCAATCTGCAAAAAAAAAGAAGAGAACTAACCTAGAAAAATATTCTCCTGTATCATACCCCAAATTTCTTATGAATCTGTGCTGAAATTTAAATTTTGTAAGTAATGTCTTGCTTTCTATCTTCCTTCTTGATTTGTCTTCCTTTATACCCCAAATTTACTTCCTAGTGCTGCTGAGAAAAAAGTTATAGGAAATGCATGAGTGTATTTCCTATACTCATGGTGTCCATGTACACAAAAGGAATGTATTTGAATAAGCACTGTCCAAATTTTCTCGACAAATTTGGAAGTAAATCTGTGTATCCTTACTTCTAACACTCCAATGATTTACTTCCCAGGAACATTAAGTTACTGTCGACCCCCGATTTTGCAAATCGGAAATCTTATGTGTCTATCCATACCAATCCCTGGATCAGTAGTTGGTACACACATACATAGCCGGATCACAACATATCACGGATGAATTCAGTCTAAAAGAGGTAAGTACTTACATTAGGGCTAGGCAGGCCAACAACTATGAGAGAACAACAGCGGAAGACAAAACAATACAAGGGCCCGGTTGACATGCCACAGGCAGTCGACTGGGGAACGAGACCTAGAACGGGACCGCACTCCGATCATCTTGTTAAGTACGCAAGCGTACCGACAAGGGCTTCTCTTCAGGCACTCTGCTAAAAGATATATATAGAGCAATAATGAGTACAGAAGTACTCAACAAGCCACCACACAAGAATGCATATGGTAGAAGGCATTTCAAGGAATGGCTTTCGGTTCTTTTGCGTAAAGCAAATTTTGTAAATCCTTTCACAAGCCTAAGACCTAGCATAGACTGATCAAATTTTAATACCATAGTTCATTTGTCAACGACGGTTCTGTCCACCATCCATTGTCATCCCAAGGATAGCTTCCCGTCATTGAGTCGTCATGGTTTTCTGAGGACATCCACCTTCCCTCCTCTCAGGAAGTGGCTCCATCAGCATAAAAATCATCATGTATCATCCCATCCCACACAAGTTAAGAATTTAGAGTCTAGCCAAGTGTAATACATGTCCCGGTGCTCAATATCCGCGAGCACGGCTATTCGAATAGATTTGGTTTACTCACACTACAGTGGATGTACACTTTACCCGCACTCCGCGACTTCCTAACACATGAGCCTCGTCCCAACACATGAGACGCGTCACGGCAAAGCATTTCGATAACCTTGCATTGGCAGTACCCGCTCCATGAACTATCATCCTCATGCACTCTAGGCGTATCTGTTTCTAGCAGAGAGAGGAATTCTGGCGCTCCTGGGAAGGGAAGTCTCACACGCACGTAAAGTTTATAATTTATAGTTTCAGTTCAGATTCTCACTCTCACACACGTGGCAGTCCTACCAATGGCGACACCGACGTAGGGCACGCATCGCGGCCCTACCTCAACCGCTGCCCCACCGTAGCGAACCTGCCTCACACACGGGGTGAACCATCTATGCAAGGATACTGCCTCTGCTCGGCTATCTAGTCCGCTAGCTCTATACCCATCCGAGAAGTGGGGTTGTACAAGGGTCGTTTCATGCTTAACTTCATGGCTTGGTCCTTAACTGACCGGGGACGGTACTAGCCTTTTCCAGATACCACCCAAATCCACCATCTGCCCCGGTCGAAAACAGTTGTTTAGTTTCATTTCTCCTTTCACAAATCATGTTATCATATCATGGCAATGTGGCGCTCATGTCTCCACATGCCGCACCTCAATTACCTTCCCAAAGGTAATTGCCGAAGCATATAGCATTTTGATAAATATGAGTATGCATATTCTAGAATAGCATTACTAAGCATTTGTCATAATTGACTAGGGACTCATACGTAAACATGGTTACAAGGGGATATGGGGTAAACAATATTCAAGGCATGGCATAACAACACGTAGGATATTCATCATTGCATGCAACTTTATTTGCAAACAAAATAATTTCGCAATTTGGGATCGATATGTTCAAGGAATAGTGATGACTTGCCTTGCTCGGGATAGTCCTTACTCTATAATCTTGATCAACCTTCTCCTCCTGGAGCTGCATACGTTGCCTCACGACTAATCGACACACCAATACTATAATACGCGAGAAAAACCAATATTTAACCAACAATCAACATGCGCAAATAATTATAAATATCGGAGTCATACCTAGGGCTGCTCATGCTACTCGCTTCTATCCAAACACAACGATCATGCACTAAAGGAGGTTTTATTCTGTCTAAAATTTGGGGTACCGTTCTGTAGTTGGATAGACTTAGGGTTAACTAGATAATAGCAGTGAATCTTATATATATTATTTTATTAGTGGAGTTATTATTAAATTATGGATATATTTCACTCATCATTATAAAAGTTCAATAATATCAAAGTTACGGATTATCCCTCCGTATGGTTTGTAATGAGCTACCCTAGTGAGTTACAATTTAAACTGGAATGTCGTGAGGTAAGGATTAGTTATTATTCACCTACTATTTATGTTTGTCTCATGCTCTTTGTTGGGTATATACAGATGGTAGGGTAGTGCTCTCTTGTAAGGTTTGATTGAGATATACCGCACGTGTGAGTTCGAGAATATACGAGGTTTGATTATTTACGGAACGTGAACTATTTTCTGCAAGTCATACAATATATGTGATATAGGTGGGTTTGACGAGTTGGTACTTGTTTTATTAATTTAAGGATTGATTACCAACCTAAATATAGACTATGGTACAGGGGGTGTGGTTAATTAACTTCGTGTAGGTGATTTAGTCAAGCTAGCCCTGTTATTATACCTCATAAACAAACCATGGTTTTATCCGTGAGTATCCTATTTTAGTTGTAGCACTGATAAGGTCAGACTTTATGTAAATCATTTATAAGTCATGTACGTAACCACATATGGACGTATATTAACAATTGGCACTAGTATTTCTTTAGGCTTCAACTAATTTGAAATAGTGCGTATAATTGGTTTACATGGGTTTACGGTGATGAAGTATGTTAAAAATAATCATCCTTGGGTCTACTCTACTGTACACAACGGATGCCACACTTTAAAGTACTATTTAGTTATTAGTTATTAAGTGATATATTCGTACCACCCTCACGATATATGCCATTAACGGAGTCTGTACAAATGATTTTAATCACACTAGCGATTTTAATCACACTAGCTCTGTCTTTATTTCTCATAATTGGGGACCTAGGTATTTCACACAAGTATACTTTGAGCTATAAACCTATTAAGTTAATCCCCTAGTTGAATACTGCCTAGAACATGAACTTAATTATACGACCATCGAATAATAAATAGTACTAGTATTTCTTCTTTCTATACCTCCATCAATTTGAAACATTAGCTATACTTCAATTTTTTTACGATCGCTATAGCAATATAACAGGTCAAAGATAATTATCTTACTCTACAATAAGAATTTTTATTTATTAGCACACTATTTAGGTTAACTTTTATTTTATTGATTGATATTATAAAAATAAATACATTTTAGTAAATAGTGAATCATATACCGTTGGAAAGAGCATGAATTTAGATAAATTTAGGTTCAAGTTTCACCCAAATCGGAGCTATAACGAATAAGTTACGCTTGTTAGAAGATTTCGATTCAAATTAAATCCAAAAATTGTGAAAATATACTGTGCACAAAACAGAGGTGGGGCCCACCTGACAGATTCCTCTCTCTCTCCCTTTTCTTTTTCCTCTTCTTCTTCTTTCTCCTCCTTTTCCTACTGCTTCTCTCTGCTTCGCTGCCTCCCTCGGCCGTGCGGCGGTTGGCGGGCGCGGCGGAGGGCGAGCGCTCGGCTACGGCGGGCGCGGGGGCGAGCGGGCGCGCGGCTGCGGCGGACGCGCGGCTGCGGCGGGCGCGGTGGCAAACGGGCGCGGTGGCGAGCGGGCTCGGCGGCGAACGCGCGGCGGCGTGGCACACGGTGGCGGACAGGAGAGGGGGGGATTTATAGGGGGCGGCCGGGGAGGCGGATGGAACGCGAGCGGCGCGCGGGGCTCGAGGTGCAGGGCGCGGCGCGGGAGGGGCTCGAGGCGGCGATGACGACAGGCGCACGACGCGGGCAGCAACGGCGACAGGCGCGCGGGCGCGTGGGTGCGTGCAACGGCGAGGCGACAGGCGACGGACGTATGGCGACGTGGGCGGCGTCGTGCGCGACGTGGGCGGGAGTACGGCGGCGAGGGCGGCGTCGTGTGCGACGTGGGCGGTAGTACGGCGGCGACATAGGCGCGGCGCGGGGGCGTGCGCGACAGCGGCCCGGGTGCAGCGGACGCGGGCGACGGTGGGGCGACGTGCGCGCGCAGGGGCGACGGCAACGCCTAGGGGACTTGGTCGAACGCATAGGGGGCAATGAACAATGTCGTTTCCGATTTTTCTTGGTCTTTAGGGTTTTGGTCGATTTAAAAATTGAACAAAAATACAATTTGAATTTGTGTTCCCTCCTAGGCCTTTGGATGACAAATTTGGGCATCCAAATGTGGATTTGACCAAAATTTAATATTGTCCATTATTTAATATTTCGCGTTTTGTCCTTTAAAAGCTCCTATATTTTGGAATTTATTCACCCACAATTAAATTCACGTTATATTAATTTGGATTTTACCCTAAAAGGTGCAATGGTGCGAACATATCTTTATCGTATTAATTAAATGAGGTTAGCCCTAAAACTGGTCTAGATAGTTCGGAAGCTTTCGATATTTCTAAAATTAATTAAAATATTCTAAGGTGGCTTCTGTCAATACGATAGCACATTTGTCTCAACTTATTTATGGGTTAGTTTATTTTATGTGGGTTTGATATATTTAATTACAATCTCCCAATGCAATTTGGATTTTGGTGCAGCGCATATCGAATTAAATACGCCCGCAATTCTATATAGGGCTTAGTTTATTCGAACGATTATTATCTCATGTGTATTTATATTTCATGAGGTATTCTGAGACTCGGTACAATATTGATCCCAATATTGAATCAAATATCCCCATGAGCCTATTTTACATATAGAGGTTAATTTAGTTGTGTGACTAATTATTTATATGAGCGAATTTTATGCAACAGGAGACTTGATAAATTGTTTTAAGTATTAATTTAAATATTCCAATGAAACACCCATATATAATAGGGTCATTGTAGCGGTGACCATTATTTCATGTGTACTTATATTTCATGACACCCATCACGCGGCTAAAGTATTTATTAGTTGATCTGTACTTTATATTACAGAAGTTAATAATTACATTGCACTTTATTTGGCTTGCTTCCTTGTGCAAAAAGGTTTATAGGATTAATAATAGATTATATATTTTTGTAGACTAGATTTATTACCGAGACGTTTATCCTCAATGTATCCCATTAGTGTGACAATATATAATTTGGCAAACAATAGCAACCATAACGTCCAGCATGATGCAAAAGTTTTAAAAAGTTCGAAATTTTAGTGATTTTTATTGCCGGAATTTTCAGGGTGTTACAGTTACTTCTCACTGTGCATTAAGTTACTTCTCACTGTGCATTAGGTTCTCGTAGCAATTTTAACAGTCTCAGTGCATTTTTAAAACATAAATGTTACTTGTAACAATCCAATGAGTTACTTTCTAAAAACATGGAAGTTACTTCCCTGTAAACTTGAATTTACATTTCCTAGTTACACATTTTGTACCTTGTTCTATACACAGGATGATGCATCGCCTAGTTGCGTCTCAATTTCGCCTTGTACTGCATCTAAACAAATTGTGAAAAAAAAATCATTAGTATAGCCGCTGGTCTTAATATGAGAAAATTGCTTCCTATAAAGCATCTAAAAAAAGACAGAAGCGTTTGTATGGGTTATTTAATTACATCGATTCCAGTTATAAAGAGTTACTATCCTGTTGCATGTAACTTACTTCCAAAACTGTACTGGCTTACTTCAAAACATATAAATGTTACTCCCACTATAACATGCAGGTAACTTTCTATACCCCCAATTACTGAATTACCTCAATGAATGCTCTGTATAAACTTTGTTACTAATTTCCTACAACACATGCAGCAAAAAAAATGGATTTTGACCTTAACAGTATCCCGGAATTAGTTTCCGGTGAAAATGAACCTCCAGTACACCATTTTCTAGTTGATGATGAAGACATAAGTGAAACATATTTCCCTATAAATCCAACTGACACTAGCATGGAGATTCCTGCTATAAATTTGGACGACACTTTTGACTTTGAAACTATGTATACTGCTGGTAATGCTGGAAGTTTACAATCACACAATGTTGCCAATGATGAGATGCAAGTATTTGATGCCAATGATGAGATGCAAGTATTTAAAGAAATGTCAGATCATGCACACACAATGCACACTAGTGTTGCAACTGGCGCAACAACTGCTACTGCCAACACAATTTCAAGTGCAGCCTCTGGCACAGATGATTCAGAAGCACAGTCAGCGCCATCACAGGACTTTCTGTGCAGCACACAAGTGTAGTACCTCACCTTGAGTTTCAGCTCAGAGGAGGACGCAAGGGCTCACTACAACGGGTATGCAAAACGCATTGGATTTTCAATCAAAATCAACACTTCAAGGAAGTCAGCCAAAGATGGAGAACGTGACAAAGTAATGTTTGTGTGCAACAAATGTGGTCCAGGAGAAAGAACGGGTGAAGCATGCCCCCCAAAGAAAAGGAATAGAAGTAGAACAAGACAAGCTGCCTGCAAATCGAGGATGACAGTGAAGAGGAAAGGAGCTAGGTGGGAAGTAATTCAGTTTGTTGAAGAACACACACATCCTCTGGTTAGAAAGTTTTCACTAAAGAAATTCCTAAGGTCACATAGAGCAATACCGAAATAGGAGAAAGATTTCATCACAATGCTGCATGGAGTTAATCTCTCAGTTGGTAGAATTATGCAATTGATGTCTGAATTGTATGGAGAGCCTAGGAATGTACCCTACACTAGAAAAGACATAAGCAATTTCAAGTCAAAGTTGTGGAGTGAGTATAGGTGTAGAGATATTCCTCAAACAATTGTTCACTTTGAGGAAATCAAAAGGGATGATCCAAATTTCTTCTACAAGATTCAACTTGATAAGGAAGACAGGGTGCAGAACATATTTTGGGTTGATGGAGCAGCAAGAAATGCCTACAAAGACTTCAAAGATTGCATCTCATTTGACTGCACATACATGACGAACATGTATAACATGCCTTGTGCACCATTCATTGGGATAAACAGACATGGGCAATCAATACAGGTACTCCTTTTTTTTTTGCAAAAAAGTAAATCTAAAAAAATCTGTAATAACTTTGTACATTGAAGTACACCTTTAGTTACTTGTTGGATTCGTTGAGTTACATGAAGTCCTGATAAAAGTTACTCCTAGTAGCATGTGAAGTTACATTTTTTTTAAAAAAAAGTAAAAAAGTAACTAAGCTTACAAGTTACATCTTTTAGTGTATGTTATATAGTTTAAAATTGTACTGAATTACTTCCAACAACTCAAACTGCACAGACTAAGCAAAAATTGTAGTAACTTGCTTCCAAACTGTACTGACGTCCTTATGTGTATTTTTTTTGATATTCAGCTGGGTTGTGCATTTCTAAGGAATGAAAAGACAGAAACCTTTGTATGGTTGTTTCAAGCATTTCTAGAGGCTATGGAAGGTTTAGAGTCCACAAACATAATAACTGATCAAGACCTCGCTATGAGGGCAGCTATAGCACTAGTTTTCCCACATGCTAGGCATCGCAACTGCCGCTGGCATATAATGCAGAATGCTCAGAAGAAGATTGGCCGTATATTAGATCATGACAAAGCGTTGTGTGATGCATTCAATGACTGCCTTGACAACAGCTGGACAGAGCAAGAGTTTGATGCAAAATGGGATGCAATGTTGGAAATATATCATTTAGGAGATAATGAGCACTTCCAACACCTTTGGGACATGAGACAGTGTTGGGTCCCAGCATACTTTATGCACTGTTTCTTCCCTTTCCTCCAGACTACAGCACGGAGTGAGGGATTTAATGTAGTGCTGAAGCGTTATGTAAATCCCCAAAACAGCATATACAACTTCTTTTTGCAACACAAGAAGATTCATGAAAAAATCACTGTTGCAACAGATCAGAATGAGTTTAAAGCAGAAGAAACAATCCCTCCTGTATGGGGTAACTATCCTATGGAAACAAAAGCATTGGAGGTCTACACAAGGCCTATATTCAACAAATTTCAAAAAGAGCTGATTGCTTCAACATCATATAAATTGACCCGAACTCCTGAAAACATGTATCTAGTAGAAGCGAATGGAGGTCCAGTTAGGAATAGTGGATCAAAGGCATTCATTGTAGCTGCAAATGTGTTGGACAGGATATACATATGTGAGTGCTGTAAGTTTGAAAGGGATGGCATTCTTTGCTGTCATGTTCTGAAGGTAGTAGTCTATTATTGAAGTAACCTACTTATCGCTGTGCATTAACCTACTTCTCTCTGTTCATTAAGTTACTTCTCAATGTGAATTAAGTTACTTCTCAATGTGCATTAAGTTACTTCTCAATGTGCATTAAGTTACTTCTCAGTGTGCATTAAATTACTTCTTTATTTGCATTAAACATATGTTTTTTTTCCATGAAGGTGATGACATCTGATTTTGTGGGCCAAGTGAGTGACAATCCAGAGCACTACATATTGCCTAGATGGATGATGGTTAAAGAGCCTGAATTGCCTCCAGTTACAAGCATTGGTGAACAAATGCAATTGCCCCCTGAATCTCTGAAGCTAATCAGGTATACCAATCTGTGCACAAAATTTACACAGATTGCAAAAGATGCATCAAGCAACGAGAAGGCCTACCGTATGGCTCTACAGCGTATGAGCTCAATGACTGATGACTTAGCAGCTATGAAGCAGAGTAGAAAGAAACAGAAAAAGGCACAGCCAGCCCCAACTGATCTTGCAACAGGAATTTTAGATATCCCCTCGGCATCAACTAACCCTACAGTAGAGATAAATGACCCCCCATCATACAAAAGCAAGGGAGACCAGTCTCAACAAGACGCAAGCCTAGGGTCCATGCAAAGGCGTCAAAGACATCAGTTAGGAAAGACCTAGCTAGTACTGATAAGTGAATTAGAGCTACGAGATGTAACTTAAAATGTTGTGACAAGATTGTTGAAACTTACTTGCACAGTTGCATTAAATTTGTTTTAGCTTCCATAGTAGTTACTTCACAGTGATATGTAAGTTCTCAGGAAGACCATGCTGAGTTCTTTGCAGAACCAAGATGCTATTTTAATTTGTTACCCAACCTAATTTATGAGGCTATAACTTATCTGCTGGTTCTGATTAACAAAAAAATGCAGTGTTTTATTACTTTACCTTAAGTGTAGGATCAGGCTGTTTGCCCCATAATACTTGCATCCATTGCACACGATTTCCTTGAAACGAGAGCATCTTGTGTGCAAGTAGTTTCTTAATGTTGGGGATGTCACTTGGTTCAAATGCTGGCAACTATTTGCCATCCCACAACTCAACAAACTTCAGCATGTAAAAACCACAATCCCGACTGTTTTTGTTTGTAAAAACAAAATAGGGATAAGTTTGAGTAAAAAACCATAAATGAAAACCACTAACAAAAAAAGCAAGTTACGTACATGTTATCTTGCTTTGGGCCATCAATGAAAATCAGTGGGTAATTCTGGATGGTTTTCTTCGAAGACCTCACGTAAACCCTATCCCACATGGTCTTGATGGATGCAACAACAAGATTAGTTGCTGAAATCAGCTCTTCGTCATCTTCTCCCCTCAGTGAATCGTAAACTTCGAATCTTTCAGCTTTCAGATTAAGGCACACCACGAAGTAGTGACCAGCCTTATCATTCCCATAACCCAATTCCTGGAGTATGGGAAAAAATGTCTGCATTCAAGTGAAAATATGAAGGGGGTGGAGAAAAGGTTTTTCAGTAAATAGAATCATAATTTACTAAGTATTAAAGGATAATAAAAAGTGTCTCAGAATAGCATTTCCTGTCAATAAACAGAAAAAATTACTTCCACAAACATGCTGAGTTACTTTGCAGATACATTTAAGTTACTTCTACAAGCAGACAGAAAAAAAGTGGAAAAAAGTACGAACATATATTTTCTTACTAATTTTTCTACAAGCAGACAACAATAAGTAACTTAACATGTCATTAACAGCTGGAATATATATTTTCTTACTAATTCTTTGTGGTCAAGACGGTTCGCTCTCATTTGAACAAAATGTTTCTTGAGCTCATTCCTATCCAACTGCGAATCCAACAAATATCCCTGCACCATGTGGAAAAAAAAGGGTGTTGCAATGATAGTAATAGTAGAATAAAAAAGTAAAAAAAGATTTCTGTAAATTTTATATACTCACTCCTATTCTGGCAGGAAAAATTATCTTCGAATTATCCTTGATATCAGCAGACAGAGCAATTAATGCCAATTCACATGTGTTATTGTTCAGCGAGCCCATAGGTTTAAAAGAGTTAGCAAGATCGCCAAGATAAATATAATATTCTGCTGTATCAATGATCTTTAGGCTGCATTTAACAAAAGCAACAGGGAAAAATGAATAAGCAAATTAGTATACTTTGTACAACTACTCTATCATGTTAAGTTACTTTCAATGACATGTTAAGTTACTTTTAATGACATGTTAAGTTACTTTCTATGACATGTTAAGTTACTTTCTATGACATGTAGAGTTACTGCACAGGGGTGTGTAGAAGTTTGTCTGGAAAAATTGCTGGGTTGTGTGCATAATCAATATGCACACAACAAATGGGAAGGTATGAACCAAAATGTAGTTCTTCAATGTCGTGTGAAGTTACTTATTTAAGAAGGTAATTTTACTTCTATGAGAAGTGAAGTTAGTTCTACGAACATCATTTTACTAAAAAAGTAAAAAGTACTGCTGACTTGAAAAAAAATGTGATTGTACCTATTCCTTACTGACTTGGTTCTCCCTCCATTCTTGCAAATGTCGCCATATACCTCGTTTATAGCTCGAGAAACCACAAACTGCTTCTTGTTCTCATAATCAATGAAGGGTGACCTTTTGAATTTCGCTGGTTTCACCACCCTTTTATTGTACTCATGGGGTACGGGTGTCTCTTCTTCTACTTCACAATTATCAGTAATAGCTTCCTTGGAGATTACTTCAGCGACAGGTGATTTTGTGGCAGATTTGTTGGCAATGAACTCATCTGCTTCTCTGCCAACCTTTTCATAGTCTTCAGTAGTAAAACTTCCATAGTCCTCATTTGTGATGATTCCAGGAAATTCTTTATCTCGAGATATTCCTGCTGCTGCTTGCCCCTTTGATGTTTGCACGACTTCCTGGGAGCTCTCAAAACCAAGGTTGAAGTTTGGAACTTCATGTGAATCAATGCTTGTTGTTAGGAAAGGATAATTTTTTACCTTTTCCACTGGTTGCTTCTCTGATTCTGGAACATTTTGTGCTGCAGCATTGGGTGCTTGCTTTTCTTCATGTTTTTCCTTGTCTCCAGACCCAATCCCTTCATCTACTTGTTTCCCTTTTCCAATAACATCATCAGCGCCTTTGCCTCCGCTGCCAACCCCTTTATTTGTGTCATCTCCTTTGCATCCAGTAACATCAGTTGCAGCATCAGCCTGCTCACCACTCCTTGCAGTTTCAGCACCATCATTGTCATCATTTTCTGATATATCCTCATCGTCATCTTCTTCACCTTCATCATCGTCATCTTCTTCTCCTTCATCCTCATCATCATCAGAATCCCCGTCTTCATCAATATATTCATCTTCCTCAGTGTCTTCCATTTCATCTTCATCAGCAACAAAATCTTCATCATCACTTGAAGTTACTTCTAACAAAAAAACCGAAAGTAACTTAGTAGGAAGTTGTTTGGACAAAATGTAAAAAACTAAAAATTCAGTTCAAATCATTGTTAAAAAATAGTATGGAAGAACAATGATACTAATGAGATTCAGATTGTGCAGCGTGGTAGAACATGGCTATATTAATTATTCTGTGCAATAATTAATAGAAACATGGTGAAAAAGTGTGACTCACGGTCGGACAAGCCGACCCGCGGTCGGGACGAGCGCGCGCGTCGGATTAATGCCACGTCGCCCACGCGCCGATCGACGGCTACCACACGCGTCGCGCAGTAACGCTAAGCGGAGAGGCCTCTCCGTTTAGATTTAACGATACGTTTGGTAGAGTCCGTTATATCTTCTTTGTACCTAAAGGATCGGGAGTCACGGTCTACTGGACTCTGCGTTTTTCTACTGCAGCTTTTTTTTCTACCCCCAATATCCAATAATATGGATAATTCACAGATGTTCAAGATTTGCAAAATAAGAGAGAGACGTCATGGATAATTGCTGAATACTTGTATTGCAGAAATAAATAAACATGGTAGCTAGGGGAGGTAGAAATTACTGACACGATGATCGATTGAACATACTAGATCTTATAGTTTATATATGCACGAATAAAAATCTCACACACGAGGCTTTGTAGTTTGTACCACACATCAACGCATGCTCCTAGACATCTTCTGTTGCAACCTGTAACAAATGCAGCTTAATTGCTTGAGTACTAGTAGATCGTGCACGCGAGCTAGCTTTGCCAACTATTAGCAGCAGGCGGCCGAGCTGATCCATCCTACAGACCTCGAGCATGAAGAGTAGCAGACATTGGAGGGCACACGCATGCCTGCAAGTAATTTTTTCTACTGCCTACCTGAACAATTTGTGCGGCGGCATGCCCTCCCATTGTGGAACAGCCTAGCAGCAGTGGATTGTTCTGCTATGATTTGGTCTGTTACAGAGTCTCAGTTTCGTATAGTTAACAAAAGCTACTACTTATGACTACGATTGAAAGTTACTACTACTATCCATTAGCCCTTTATCAGGCGACAGCGACATAATCATACCACCGACTAGCATCCATGAAGCCGTTAACTACCTTGGTTAGAGAATGGGCATGCACTTGGTAGCATCTGTTGCAGATGAATGTTCCTTTGTTCGTTAAAAGTGTACTCCATGTGCAGATAAAAGGTTCCATATCCATCGGTACAGCAGGTTGCTTGTTCAAAATTAAGAAAAGCTCCGTTATGTGACTGAATACTGTTTTTATAATGCAGATTAGATTACTAAAATAACTTTGTAATATAGCATTCCCCAGATTTATATTAGGAGAAGAATCGGTAGTCACTACTCATTAGGTTTGTGGAAACCGTGCGGAGCGCCTTGAACATATTAAGAAACTTACACAAACTATAACCACTACTAAATACCAATACTGCAGATTACCGGGAACATATACTATGCACACAACCTTCCCGTGCACACTAACTAGCAAATATCACAAAAAATTCTGAAAAAAAATTAGACACATATTTCCAACAGTATTACACATACGTGTAAAATCTTATCTTTAAATTCATTATATTTTAGCCGTAATAAAAAAGATAAAATTCTGATAGATTTTTACCCTCAAAACCGTCAGAATTTTGTCTTTTTTATTACAGATAAAATATAATGAATTTGAAGATAAGATTTCATACGTAGGTGTAATACTATTGGAAGTATGTGTCTAATTTTTTTCAGAATTTTTTGTTATATTTGCTAGTTGGTGTGCACGAAGTATGTACGGGAAGGTTGTGTGCATAGGATATGTTCCCGCAGATTACCTACAGATTTTTGAGGTGGAATGCATCCTCAAAAATTAAGTCATGAGGAGGAGCAGAGGAAAAGGAGTCCATCGATCACCTGTGTGAACTTTGAACTGAACCCTACTGTATGTGAGAATACCGACCAAATTAAGTCATGCGCTGGAGATTGTCCTATGCAGGAATCACTACAGTACATAAAATGTATTAGGTGTCGGTTGGGAACTTGTCCAAGGTGTCAGATTTCTCTACCGGTACCCATCAGTGACACTGATGACTTCGATCATTTGTATCGGTTGTAGAACCGGTAACTAATAAGATATATAAGTCTCGGTTCTACAACCAACTGCTATGTGGCTACCTACTCATATCGGTGTTGGTTCTTTACAATAACCGATACCTATAAGATCAAATAGGTTCCGATTATTCACCATCGTTGATGTGGGATATACACTATAGGGGTTGGTTTGTAATACAAACTAGCACTTGTACAAAAAAATAAAAATGGCAGGACCTACCACTTTCACATATAAATCATACCGATCGCAAGAAATTTCAGATCCATTCATCAACATACACACAATATGATAGCCACATTCACATTTATCAAAATTCCAGTCAATTCCACATCCATTCATGAACATACACTTAATATCAAAGCCAACATTCATTCACATTCTTGGCCACATCAATTCCACATCCACATCAACATCGACACATAGAAATCTATAAAAAAGCATCAATTCAAAACATTTCTAGCTCCCAACTCCCCAAGTCTGTAAAATGAACAGACACATATATATCTCTATTTATGAGGACTAGGACCCCATCTTTCGGTAGGCACTGATAAGTTAGTTGCGAAGACTCAACATTGATATCCAAACGCTCCGACCAGGATGACCGAACCTCTCGCAATCATTACACCAACCCTCCGCTAGTTATCATCCGAGCTGAAACACGGTTGACCTCGTCGATAAGGCTATCTACTGCAAGCGCGAGAACACAAGCAAGAGATACTACTAGACAATTGATCTTTCGTCGAGATACCGAAAATTACATATTTCTCGGATCCATTATCAACCGGTACTAAAGATGTTCTTCAGTACCGGTTGGTAAAACCAATGGTACTATACAATCTGTAGTACCAGTTGGTAACACCAACCGATATTGAAGATCATCTTTAGTCCCAGTTCAACTTTGACAGATCATATCAGGTGCACCCGGGAGCTTTAGTACAGTACCGTTGGTTTTACTAACCGGTACTAAATATCAATACTTTTGTACAAGTTGATGTCTCCAACCGGTACTAAAGATTAAAGATTATATTGATCTTTAGTACCGGCTATTGTAAACAACAAGTACTAAAGCTTATATCCTTTTTGTATGCCTTCTTCCTCCTCCAACCTGAGCCATTGTTGCCAAGAGGAGGATGAAGAGAGGTCATGCCAAAATTCTTTGCTAAAGTATTTTGGTGATATTACACAAATCGAAAACATCCAAAAGGTTAGTAACTTCATCCTCTATTGATGTATGGATACTATTACATTTGTAGATATGTTTTTATACGTCATTCTCTCAAAAAAGGTAATAGAAAAAGAGAAGAGAGAATAAATTTGATGAGAAAATAAGAGTACTTAATAACTTTAGGGACATTGGATGAAAATGTGAAAAAAAGACAACAAAGGAAAATGATAGCAAATGAAGAAAAAAGAAAAGAACACTAAGTCCATTTAAAAAATATTAAAATAGTTAGAAATAAGAACAATACATTAAAAGTATGTTTACAATTTTTAAAAGCTTCAAAAAAATAAAGATAATACATGAAAAAATATATTTATATTTTTTTAAAACATGTAAAAATATAATTGTTGTCGAAGCGACAACTGCATACGTCGAAGGACGTGGTCACTGAACAGTAGTTGGGAAAAGTAAGGGTATTAAATTTAGGATTTTCTCGGGATCCCCTTTACATGGCCCTAGGGGGCTGTTTATAATCCCATTACAGGTCCCCCTATTGGGGTTTAGGCCTTTTACATGGGAATTTACATGGTCACCCTTATGAAAGGGACATCCATACGGGTATTCAACGTAATTGAGATACATGGGCCTTCAATGGGCCGTCTGGTGGCTACTGGCCCATCGGCCAGTAGGCCGGGGCGATTGGGCTGGCCCACTGGGCCTTCTTGGATCGGGCCCAGCCTAGCGAAGTCATACTCCTTCGGCGTACGCCTTCGCCATGTAGCCTTCGCCCAGAGCACGTTTAGACTTCCAAGGACCCGGCGCGACTATTCGCCCTGTACCGCCTTCGCCCCGTGTTCTTCGCCATAGGGCTTCGCCCCGACAGATCTTGGGTGCCTTGAGTCTGAATCCTCGCTGCCTGCATGGTTTCGGCAGGTCCGGTCGAAAGGTCTCTTGACATACTGTCAAGAAGCCCCTCACGGGCAAGGGTGAGATAGGAGCTTCGGCCGAGACCGTGCAAGCCATGTAGTATGGTATGAGGCGCCCCCTTTCGACCGATGTTCCTGCCGAAACATATCTTGTGCTCCTGCAAAGAATGAACAGTGATGAACATATAGCTCTCGCCTTTTTCGCATATGACGAAGCTATTTTTACTGTTTTTCTGGGCCCAAATGAACAGTGATGGGCCTTCGCCTTCGGTAAATAGCGAAGCTATCCCCTGCTGTTCCACTGGGTCGGGGTGGACAGTGATGGGCTTTTTCCCTGGAGGGCCCGCCACTGCGTGGCCTGGTCCATGGGATTTTACCGTTTCGCCTACCCCGCGACACGTGGCAGTTCCCGATTGGCCGGGAAGGCAAAATGTCGCATGGTAGGCTATATATTCTTACTCCCCCCTTTTCACCGCCATTACCCTCCTCATTTTCACCGCAGGCGCTCTCTCCTCAACTTTTTACTCATGGCGCTCTGAGTCAAACGAGCCCTTTCGCCGGCTAACCCCCTTCGTTAGCACACGCTTGCTTCGCCATGGCCCCACGCAAGCCGAACCCCGTTTCCACAACAGGTCCTGACCCCGGCCAAACTGATGAAGACACCACTGCGTTCCTAGGGGTGTCGCTGATAGACGAGGATGAGCTGGCGAGGATGGTTGGTTCGGGCATGGTGGCGGAGGTACGGGCCTTCGCCCCTGGGGATGCCTAAGTGCCGAAGCCTGGCAAGCACCAGACGGTCGTGTTCGCCATATTCTTCGAGGCCGGGCTTCGGTTTCCGTGCAACATATTGTTGCCGGAAATTCTTCACCTCTTCCAGGTGGAGCTTCCCCAGCTGAGCCCTTCCGCTCTGGTCCGCATCGCCATCTTTGATTGGGCATGTCGGACCGCTGGGTTCGAGCCAAGCGCCGACCTATTCGGCGCTATCTTTTCGACCACCGTAAATTCGAAGACGGTGGTCACTCCTGCTAGGACTAGGAAGACGGCGTTCGGGAGTGTGAACTTCAATGTTCGCCCTGAGCGCTCCGACTTGTGGCCGGTCAACGCCGCCATGTCGAAGTGGGATCGCCATTGGATGGCGAAGTGGTTTTACCACTCCATCCCCTGCGAGGCTGGGTCCGAAGCGGCGAAGGCCCTTCGCTGGCGGCGCCGGGCGATCTCGCCAGTCCGGAAACAGATAGTCGCCATCAACAGCACAGTGGAGGCACGGTTCGCCCTGCTCCGCAAGGTTTGCTCCCGGCTGAGCTGCCGTGACTTGGTTGAGGAATTCTGCATGCTCCGCGTATGCCCCCTCTCCCAATCGTGGCAGGTCGAGGTTGACCAAGGTGAAGAGGTCAACGGCCTACCGAAGCTTGTCCTGCCCACTGGGCGAATGGTGAGTTTTTATTTTCCTCATCTTTATATTTCGCCCTCCGCTTCTTTCTTTTGTTCGACCCCTTACATAATGATGTAGATTTTCAGTGTTGACCCTTGCCCAGGCTAACACCGAAGCCCGAAAGTTGATCGGCAATATGTCGATCACGGAGTATAGCCAGCTGTTAACCCGACAAGCAGCTGGCCGGGCGCACCAGGTTTACGTCGGCGAACTCCCCCCAAGGGCGAAGCCCTTTAAAGCTGATGGCAAAGCGGGCCCCTCCCCGAAGCGTTTGCGGGGGCAAGTGATGTTTGCCCCCCGCAAACGAAAGGCCCCTGTCTCCACCGAGTCCGATGCCGACGATGAGGACGGTGTCGAAGAGCAAGAGGACGCGGGAGAGACAGAGTTCGCGGCCGAAGCAGTCGCGGATGAGGAAAACAGGGCCCTCACCGATTATTACAACCTGACGGAGCCGAAGATGGAGGCCCTTCGTCAGGAGGCAAACAGGGTAGAGGCGAAGGCCCAACGACTTGCACGAGAGGTGGCGAGGTCCACAGAATCCGCAAAGATCGTCTGCCGTACTCTTCGCCTCGCGCTTACCGACATGGGGGCGAAGGCGCGGGGTGTCCCAGGCGAAAATGCCCCTGCACTTGAGTTCTCTGAGTGGACTCAGCAGGCTGGCTGCGCAGTTTTAGACTGTACGACGGTGTACGGTGATTGCTGTGCGCGCGTGTCAGCGGCTTTCACCACGGGCCTGCTGCAGCAGTCTGGGTGCGAGCACATCGCCCAGTTCCCCGGCTTCACGAAGGGGGACTGGGAGGTGAGCGCCCAGGACATCTCACCAGCGCTCTGCACCTGGCGTAAGCTGTTCTGGCAGAAGGATGGCCGATCTGCCGCCAAGGCCCGTCTGCTCGAACAACTGGCGAAGACGGAGGCGGCGGACGAAGGCGAAGAGCCGGCGGAAGAGGGTGGAGGTGATGCCCAAGACCACCCAGAGGTGTGAGGCCCTCCACCCGTTTTTTTAAATTTTAACAGTTTTTACTTTTGCTGTTTGCCGTGTAGGGCGAACAATGTAAATATGGCCGATGACCCACTTTATTGTAGAATGTCTTAATATTTGAAATATATGATGATTTTCGCCAACCGTGCTTGATGTCCTTTTTGTACTCGTGCTTGCGTTGCCTCACATAATCTTTTTCGCCCGATTTATACGTTCCAGCTTCGCTTTCTGCGTTTCGCCACATGACTTCCCACTGTTTGCAGGGTCTACGCCGAAAACTATGTGTTCGGCCCTCCTTTGGGGATTGGTGAAGCAGGAACGAGAAGTTTGTTGCGGTAAAGAATTTGCCGAAGGCCCGGTGCCTGCTTCGACCTATTTACCGCGAGATGACGATTAACGGCAACAGTTACAAAGTTTTGTGAACGTTGCTAACTGGATGCGAACACACCCCGGGCGAACACTGGGGGACTACGATCGTGTCCACGCGGTGCGCTTGGAAGGCATGGCTCGCTTCTGCTGAAATCATCGAAGGACTGATCGATAGGAGGTGATCACCCGACGCTGTTATAGTCTTTCTCTTGTTTCGCCCCGTTCTCCCCTTAGGGTAGTTTACAGCATTAGTAGTGACGACGAACCCTGTTCGCCAGATCACTCCTTTCGAAGTGGTAGTTGTTTTGGGGGCGAAGATGTAATTTACTTGTAAGCTTAGCCGTAGTCTGTTGTATTCCATTCGCCTGTGCTATGTTGCACGATATGTACTCTTCGATAATTTCCCGAAGTTAATAAAGGTGTGCTTTTATTTCCTTTTCGCTATTTTTGCATTGTCACCTTTCGTGCTTTCATTAGGTCAGAATATATCGGCCCCTTTGCATATATTAGCGAAATAGGTTCGCTGACTTTTCAGCTTTCGTCTTCCGTTATCGATCTTTGGTACTCCACACTAATGGCGGCACATGTTTTTCGCGTAGATCGACTATAACGGTGTTCAGTTAGTTATTTTCCGAAACAAGCTGTCGCGGTTTCAACGTTCGGCGAGCGATGCTTCGGCTGATTCGTTTCGCCCCCCTAGCGTTTTCGCTGATCGGGCGTTTGCGTTAGGGTTTTTCCATGGATTATCATGTACACAAATAAAAAAGGCGAAAGACACAAAGATTTTATACTGGTTCGGGCCTCCAGAGTGGAAAATAGCCCTACGTCCAGTTTTTTCTTTCTTCATTTTCTCCTTTTTTTTGTATTTTTTGTGCCGGAAGGCTTACATAATGGCAGATGCCGAAAGGGCTATGTAACAGTATGTACATTTTTTTACACTTTTGGCGAATAGGGAGCCACCCTTTCTAAACGTGGAAACGCTTAAGAGAAGCGGCGTTCCATGAGTGGTCGAACTCTTCGCTTGACCTGTGCTTGATGAGGTACGACCCTTCCCACTTCGATTCAAGCTTGCTGACCGCTACTGGGTTCGCCTTTTTCCTCAGGACGAGATGAGCAGTTAATAGCTCTATTGGGCGAACCTTTTTGTTGAGGTTGCGCAGTGCTTGTGGCGTATTTGCGCATGTGTTCTATCATTTTGACCAGTACCCCTTCCAAGAGTTCGAGCGACACTTCGCGCCCATCTTCGCCCCCAGAAAACATCACCCTTGATGAGTTAGCCCCTAGTTCTGTTGGGGTCATCGCCTCGTCTCCGTAAAGGAGCATGAACGGGCTAAACTTGGTTGGCCTTGTGGGAGTTGTCTGGAGGTCCCAAAGAACAGACAACATTTTGTCTGGCCATCTGCCCTTCGCTGCCCCCTCAAGCCTTTTCTTGTGCACCTCTAAGATCTTGCTATTTATGCGTTCGGCCGCCCCATTCGACTGTGGGTGCGCGACCGAAGCGTACCTGATTTCCAGGTTTAGTCCGTCACACATTTCTCTTAACTTGTCGGAGTCGAACTGCTTGCCGTTGTCCGTGATGAACTCCTTCGGCACTCCGAAACGACAAATAATGTTTTTCCAGACAAACTTCTGTATGCTGTCGAAGTGATCGCGCCGAGCGGTTCGGCCTTGATCCAACGTGAGAAGTATTCCATGGCTACGATTGCGAACTTGTATCCATTTCGCGCCACAGGGAATGGGCCAATGATGTCTAGCCCCCACCTAGCGAAAGGCCAAACTGGTGCGATAGGCTGCAGCTCATATTGTGGTGCAGTCTGGCTTCGGCCATGTCGCTGGTAGCTCTCGCACTTTTTGGCTTGCTCAACACAGACTTCCAGCACGGTGGGCCAATAAACTCCCTAGCGAAACACCTTGGAGGCAACTGTTCTTGCAGCTTGATGTGCACCGCACAGCCCCTGGTGTATTTCCTTCACCATTTCTTCGCCCTCGGTGAACGAGATGCATCGAAGCAAAGGTTGGAGCACCCCAGAGCGATATAGCTGCCCTGAGACCAGCTTGGATAGGCTGGCTCTGATTTGTAAGCGCTTTGCTTCTGCCTCATCCTCTGGGAGCTAGCCATCTTTGAGGTACTTTACGAACGGTGTTCGCCAGTCTTCTGGGTCTTCGCCCAGGTCCCCCTGGTCAAGTGCCATGATATCCCGGGTTTCTGCATGCACTCTTGGTGCATACAGGATCTCAAAAAAAGATGTCTGGTGAATGCGGTCCTCTAGAGGCGGCGGATTTCGCCAGGGTATCCACTTCTTCATTCTGGCCTCTAGGTAAGTGTTGGTAGTATGCCATGAGACCCCTTCGACCAAGCCTGCCGGAACCAACCAGGCGGCAAGAATCCAGTCTCCCAACACCCAAGGACCAGGGGGCGAAGCCCCACGGCGAAGCCCGATGGCGGAACCCAGTGGCGAAATCCGATGGCGAGGAGCCACAAGGGGTTCCGGTCAGCCAAGGCGAAGCCTACATGGCGAAGGCATGCGCCGAAGGAGGATGGCTTCGCCAGAGCGGACCTGGTCCAAGAAAGGCCGGCAGGCCGGCCCAATCACCCCGAGCCATGGGCCAATGAACCGAAAGCCGCCAGGCGGCCCATCGAGGGCCCACGTGCCTGGATTACACTAAATACCCATGTAAGGGCCCCTTTATGAGGGTGACTATGTAAATTCCCCTGTAATAGCCCTAAACCCTAATAGGGGGATCTGTAATGGGGTTATAAATAGTCACCTAGGGCCATGTAAAAGGGGATCGGATTTCAATACAAAATTTATTACACTTTACCTTCCCAACAACCGTTGAGTGTCCACGTCCTTCGACTTATGCGGTTGTCGTTTCGACAACAGCTGGCGCCGACCGTGGGGACCTCTGAGCGAAACCACTGAGAGCGAATGCCACCGAAAAAGGTCTCAAAAGAGAGGGTTGCGAACCCAAAGGAAGGCACAGCTGAAGGGGGGATGGCCGCCGGCGAAGGCACGGAGCCTCCGGCGCCTGCCGAGGCGGCGGCCGCGCCGGTGGTTTCGGTGCCCGCGCTGCAACCACCGCCCTCGGCCTCGACCACCCCGGCGGAGCAGGTACTGGAAATCCCTTCGTCAACGCAACCGGCTTTGACAACAATCGCCGCTGCGCAAGTCGATCCTGGCCTTGACGCACAAGCCGAAGCATACATGGAGGCCATGCGGCAAAACATGGCACGACTCCAGGACATGCTTCGACAAATGCAGGAGCAGCAACAGGCGTACGAAGCGGCACGGCAGGCCAAGATCGCTCCGGCCCCCATCCTCCAGTATTCGGCAAGTTACATCCCGCCTCAAGCCTATCAGCAAGCGCCGGTTCGGCCTCCCACGGTCCAGGCACACCCTTCACCCGGTCAAGTGTCGCGGGCAATGGCGGAGGGGGCCACGGCATTGCAGGCGCAACTTCAGGCTTTCCTTCAGCGGCTCAACCAACCCCACATCTCAATCATAACCCCTTCGGCTAAGCCGAAAGGGGGCTCCGGCCAAGGCGCTTCAGGGTGGCTGCCGACGAACCCACCTGGGCTAGGGGCTTCGCCCTGGAATCGGGGGCAACAGTTCGACGTCTACAACACCACCCAAGCGCCACCGTTCGGAAGCGGGCCGCCGAACGTCGCAGCCCAACCACTCCCCCAGGCCATCACCTCGCCCTTCACCACGGCGTATCCATAGTCGAGCGGGCCTTCGCTGCAGGGCACAGGGGGCAAGGCCGGGGTGAAAAGGGGCTGCCACTGGGTGGGGGATCAAAAATCGTCCGATCCCACCTCAGTTCAAATTCCCACCTGTTCCGCGGTACTCGGGTGAAACAGACCCAAAAGAGTTCCTCTCAATCTACGAGTCCGCGATCGAAGCTGCTCACGGCGATGAAAACACCAAGGCGAAGGTAATCCATCTCGCCCTTGACGGCATCGCCCGTTCTTGGTATTTCAATCTGCCATCCAATAGCATTTACTCATGGGAGCAATTGCGTGATGTTTTCATCCTCAACTTCCGAGGCATCTACGAGGAGCCGAAGACGCAGCAGCATTTGCTCGGCATTCGCCAGAGGCCGGGCGAATCAATACGAGAGTACATGCATCGGTTCTTGCAGGAACGATGCCAAGTTCAAGACATAACGGAGGCATCCGTCATCAACGCCACTTCGGCCGGGTTGCTCGAGGGCGAACTCACAAGAAAGATCGCCAACAAGGAGCCGCAAACCCTTGAGCACCTGCTTCGCATCATTGATGGGTACGCAAGAGGTGAGGAAGACTCGAAGCGAAGACAGGCGATTCAAGCCGAATACGACAAAGCCTCCATCGCTGCGGCCCAAGCCCAAATGCAAGCGCAGGTCGTCGAACCGGCTCCCGCCGCGGTTCGCCAGCCCCAACCGGCGAACCCGGGGCAGCCGCCCCGGCAAGGCCAAGCTCCCATGACCTGGAGGAAATTCAGGACCGACCGAACAGGCAAGGCGATCATGGCTGTCGAACAAGTACAAGCGCTCCGCAAGGAGTTCGACGCCCAGCATGGCGGCAGCCATCAGCAGCCCATTCGTAAAAAGGTCAGAAAAGATCTCTATTGCGCCTATCATGGGCGGTCTTCGCACACCACCGAGCAGTGCCGAAACATCCGCCAGCGAAACAACGCCCACGAACTAAGGCCACATCAGGGTGTCTCCGTCGAAGCGCCTCGCGAAGCGGTCCAGGAACAGTCGCCTCCAGCCGAACAGCACCAAGACGTGCAGCGCCGAATTATTCAAGTAATCACAAGGGCCGATCCACCAGTCCCGCTGTCGAAGCGGCAGAAGAAGTCGCAGCTGCGAACGGTGCATAGCATCACCGCCACAGGCGAAGGGGTCCCGAAGTACTTGAGCTAGCAAATTTCTTTCGGGCCGGGAGATGCTGAAGGAGTGCTGTTCCCGCACCAAGACCCGTTGGTGATTTCGGCTGAGGTGGCCGGCTTCGAAGTCCGGCGCATTCTGGTCGATGGAGGTAGCTCGGCTGATGTCATCTTCGCCGAGGCATACGCCAGGATGGGGCTACCAACCTCGACCCTCACTCAGGCGCCGGCCTCGCTTCGCGGTTTCGGCGGTGAGGCGGTTCAGGTCCTCGGCCAAGCACGGTTGAAGGTTGTCTTCGGCACGGGCAAAAACAGACGCGATTGGGAAGCTTGAGTCAAAATGGGAGGGGCCGTATCTCATCAAGCACAAGTCAAGGACGGGCTCTTTTCGCCTAGCAACACTGGAAGGCGAAGAGTTCGATCACTCGTGGAACGCCGCTTCACTCAAGCGTTTTTATGTTTAAAGGGTGGCACTCTGTTCGCCAACATGTAAAAATGTACATATTGCCATGTAGCTTTTCGGCACCTGCCATTTTGTAAGCCGTTCGGCACAAAAATGCAAAAAAAAGGAGAAAACAGAAAAAGAAAAAAAAACTGGATATAGGGCTGTTATCCACTCTGGAGGCCCGAACCAGTATAAAATTTCTGTGTTTTTCGCCTCTTTTACTTATGTGCATGATAATTCGTGGAAAAAACCCCAAGGCAAACGCCTGATCAGCGAAAACGCCAGGGGGGTGAAACGAATCGGTCGAAGCATCGCTCGCCGAACGTTGAAACCGCGACAGCTTGTTTCGGGAGAAAAAGAAAAAAACCCGAGCACCGTGATAATCGATCTACGCAAAATCAAGCCACTAAACGCAAAGTGCAAGAGATCGACAATGGAAGTCGAAAGCTGGAAAGTCAGTGTGCCTATTTCGCTAATACACGCAAAGGGGTCGATACGTCACGACCCAACAAAAGCACAAAATGTGACAATGCAGAAAATGGCGAAAAGGAAACGAAAGCACATCTTTATTAAACGTTGAAAATACACTCAATAGCTTACATTGTGTAACGCGATACAGGCGAAACGATCTAAGCGTTCGCTTACAAGAAAATTACATCTTCGCCCCCAAGACAACTACTAAAGGGGTGATCCGGCGAACATGGTTCGTCATCACTACTGATATTGTACACTACCCTAAGAGGAGAAGGGGGCGAAACGATAGTAAGGGCGTAGCGCCGCTGGGCGATCGCCTCCAGCCGATCGGTCCGCTGATGGTTTCGCCAGAAACGGGCCATGCCCTCCAGGCGTGCCACATGGACACGATCGTAGTCCTCCAATGTTCGCCCAGGATGGGATCGTATCCAGTTAGCGACGCTTACAACCCTGTAGTTGTTCCCGCTGATTGTCATTTCGCGGTAGATAGGCCGAAGCTGGTATCGAACCTTCGGCAAATTCTTCACCGCAATGAACTTCTCGTTCTTGCTTCGCCAATCCCCAAGAGGAGGCCGAACGCAAAGCTTTCGGCACCGACCCTACAAAAATGGGAGTGTCACGCAAGCGAGCGGAAGAAGAGAAAAGTGAACGCGAACGAACTAGGCGAGAGAATCGCAAAAACATCTCAAACGGTTCGCGCATCACACAAAAATGATATAAATGGCGAAAGCAGTCATATATTTCCACTAGTTCAAGGCCTCAGCCATATTTACATAATTCGCCCCTAAAATGGCGAAGAACAAAAGGAAAAATTTACAAAAATAGACGGGCGGAGGGCCTCACACCTCGGGGTGGTCTTCGGCTCCTCCTCCGCCCCTCGCTGCTGGCTCTTCGTCCTGGTCCGCTGCCTCTGACTTCGCCAGCTGCTCAAGTAGGCGGGTCTTAGCTACGGAACGGCCCTCCTTCAGCCAAAACTGCCTTCGCCAGGCACGAAGGGTGGGCGTTATGTCTTGGGAGCTAACCTCCCAATCCCCCTTCGCGAGCTCGGGGAATCGGGCGACATGCTCGCACCCGCTCTGCTGAAGTAACCCCAGGGCGAAGGCGGCCGACACGCGCGCACAGCAATCGCCGTACGCGGTGGCGCAATCAGAGACAGCGCAGCCAGCCTCCTGGCTCCAATCGCAGAAGTCCAGGACGGAAGCATCTTCGCCCGGAAAGCTACTCGCCTTCGCCCCCATATCCGTAAGGGCAAGGCGAAGGGTGCAGCAGGATGCCTTCGCTGCTTCGGTCGCCCGGGCCGCCTCTTGGGCAAGGTGCTTGTGTTTTCTCCTCCGCCTTGCGCACCCTCTGGTGAAGGGCTACCATCTGGGGCTCCGTCGTGTCATAGTAGACAGTTAACATGGCGGTATGCTCCCGCTCTTTCGCCAGCTCGGCCGAAAGGCGATCGATCTCAGCCTTCGCCTCGCTGCCTTTGTCGAGCTCGGCCTGAAGGCGCCTGTTCTCCGCTTTCGCCTCTCGAAGAGATCGGGCAAGCCCCTCCATTTCAAGGCCTTTTCGGCCAAGCTCGTCCTCCTTCGCCCGGAGCCGGTTTTTTAGGCCGTCCAAGCGGGCCCGCATTGTCCGCTCAGTGGAACAATGGGCCGCCAAAAACTGGCGAAGAAGGAAAAAAGGGGGGCACAACGTAAGCCAAGTGTAGAAAGGGGAGGTCGAAAAACAAAAGAAATTCGGAGGACACCGAAACTTACCCACACGGCCAAACTCTTCACGGCGGAGCACCCCTCGTCAAACTCATTGAGCTCGGCGAAGAGGCTGGGACCGCCAGCCGGCGAAACAATGTTGCTCACCCCCTCCACGAAGGGGATGAGCTCAGCCCGGGTCTCGAAGTCCCTGGGGACGAAGCGGGCCGACCCCTGAGAGTACTCGGAGCTGGATCCCTCGGCGGCTTTTTTGCCCTTATCTGGGGCGAGCGGCGAAAGCGGCTGGCGTATAGGGCTGCCGAAGACACGAATGGCCACCCTCACCACCCGTTCGGCCGATGGCGAAGCACCAGCCCCGTCAGCCGCCCCAGGGACGTCGAAGGCCCCTGACTTCGCCCCGCAGACGAGGTAGGGGTCCCGTCAGACGACTCCTCATCGCTGAAGGCGTTGGCGATGGTGATGACCCCCCTTTTCCGGGGGGCTGTTTTCGTCACGCCGCCTCCTGCCGCCTTGGCCGCGGCGATAGAGACTAGGGCCTTGGCGCCCTCCACGTCTTTTCACTGCAGGGGCGAAGAGGCGGATTCCGCCTCGGTGTCGACATGCTCCGGGCTGGGAGTCGGCGTGTAACCGCGCGTCCCGGAGCGGCTATCACCCGCCTCGTCAGTAGCCCCTTCGGTCGCGGCGTCGGCCCGTCCCGCTCCCTCCTCTTCGACATCCTCCTCTGAAGAGACGGGGGCCTTCTGTTTGCGGGGGGCAAATCTAACCTGCCCCCGCGGGCACTTCCGAGAGGGGCCGGCTTCGCCATCCGCCTTAGATGGCTTCGCCCTCGGAGGGAGCTCGCCGATGTGGACGCGGTTCGCCCGGCCAGCTGCTTGCCGAGTCAGCAGCTGGCTATATTCGGTCAGCGAGATATCGCCAACAAGCCGTCTGGCTTCGGCGTCGGCTTGGGCCAGCGTCAACACTGGAAAAAGGCAAGACGCAAAGGGGCTTCGGCAGGAGCATCGGTCGAAAGGGGGCGCCTCATACCATACTACATGGTTTGCACGGTCTCGGCCGAAGCTCCTATCTCACCCTTGCACGTGAGGGGCTTGTTGGCAGTATGCCATGAGGCCCCTTCGACCAAGCCTGCCGGAACCAACCAGGCGGCAAGAATCCAGTCTCCCAACACCCAAGGACCAGGGGGCGAAGCCCCACGGTGAAGCCCGATGGCGGAACCCAGTGGCGAAATCCGATGGCGAGGAGCCACAAGGGGTTCCGGTCAGCCAAGGCGAAGCCTACATGGCGAAGGCATGCGCCGAAGGAGGATGGCTTCGCCAGAGCGGACCTGGTCCAAGAAAGGCCGGCAGGCCGGCCCAATCGCCCCGAGCCATGGGCCAATGAACCGGAAGCCGCCAGGCGGCCCATCGAGGGCCCACGTGCCTGGATTACACTAAATACCCATGTAAGGGCCCCTTTATGAGGGTGACCATGTAAATTCCCCTGTAATAGCCCTAAACCCTAATAGGGGGATCTATAATGGGGTTATAAATAGTCACCTAGGGCCATGTAAAAGGGGATCGGATTTCAATACAAATTTATTACACTTTACCTTCCCAACAACCGTTGAGTGTCCACGTCCTTCGACGTATGCGGTTGTCGTTTCAACAACAGTAAGTGTTCGACCGTTATTCCGGCAAAACACTTTTCCATAGATCGAACAGCCTCCAAGTACTTTTTCATCCCTTCGTCTTTTGCCTCAAAAGACTTGTCCACATGACATGCCACCAGCTTGGAGTCTGTTCGAATGAGCAAACGCCAAACCCCCAATGCTTTCGCCTTCCTTAGACCCAACAATACCGCTTCGTGTTCTGCCGTGTTGTTGGTCGTGTCGAACTGCAGCCTTGCGGCATACCGAATCGGCACGCCCCCTAGCGAAGTTAGTACTGCCGTGGCGCTCGTCCCTCTGTGTGACCACGAGCCGTCTGAGTGCATTATCCAAGGCTGTTCGACGGGCTGAGGTTCAAGGGTGGTCGCAGGTGTCCATTCGGCCACGAAATCGGCCAGGACTTGGGATTTTATGGTGGTGCGGGCAATAAAATATAGGTTGAAGAGAGATAACTCTGCTGCCCACTTGCTGAGCCTACCCGAAATTTCCTTGCCCCGGAGCACTTCGCCCAAAGGATACTGCGATGGCACGGTGACTTTGTGGGCCCGAAAATAGTGCTTGAGTTTGCGCGAAGCCATCACTAGGGCGTAAGTGAGCTTTTCCATTTCAAAGTACCTTGTCTTCGCCCCTTGCAAAGCCTCAGAGATGAAGTACACTGGTTTCTGTCCTGATTCTGTCTCTTGGACAAGGACTGCACTGACCGCCACCGGCGAAGCCACTAGGTATCGCAGCATTTCGCTTCCCGGTGTTGGGCTGGCCAGGGCGGGTGGGCTTTGCAGGTACTGCTTTAGCTCTTCGAACGCTGCCTGACATTCAGGAGTCCAGTTAAACTTTCCTGCGCCCCGGAGGGTTTTAAAGAATGGCAAACCCCTTTCGGCTGCCTTTGAGAGAAAACGATTGAGCGCCGCAATTCGGCCTGCAAGCTTTTGTACTTCGCGTACGCTCGTTGGTGGCTTCATTTGCTGTATGGCGTCGATTTTCTTAGGGTTCGCCTCGATACCCCTTTCGGAGACAAGAAAACCCAACAACTTGCCCGCGCGAACTCCAAAAACACATTTTCAGGGTTTAGTTTCATACCCGCCGCGCGCAAGTTGTCGAAGGTCTCCTACAAATCGGAAGCATGGTCGAAAGCCTTGCGGCTTTTTACGACGATGTCGTCGACATAGGCTTCCACATTCTGCCCCAGCTGTTTGCAGAGCACCTTGTACATCGCGCAATTGCTCCCATGAGTAAAAGCTATTAGATGGTAAATTGAAATACCAAGAACAGGCGATGCCGTCTAGAGTGAGATGGATTACCTTCGCCTTGGTATTTTCATCGCCGTGAGCGGCTTCGATCGCGGACTCGTAGATACACAGAAACTCTTTTGGGTCTGTTTGACCCGAGTACCGCAGAACGGGTGGGAACTTGAACTGGGGTGGGATTGGGCGAGTTTTGATTCCCCCACTCAGCGGCAACCCCTTTTCGCCCCCTGCCTTGCCTATGGCGCCCTGTAGCTAGGGCCCGCTCGACTGCGGATAGGGCGAGGCGAAGGGTGAAGTCATGGCTTGCGTGCGTGGCGGGGCCACGTTGTTCGGCGGCCCGGTCCTGAACGGTGGCGCTTGGGTGGCGTTGTTGAAGTCGAACTGCGGTCCTTGACTCCATGGCGAAGCCCCCGGCCCAGGTTGGTTCGTCAGCAGCCAACCGGATGCGCCCTGGCCAGCGCTCCCCTCCGGCTGGACCAAAGGGGTTGTGCTTGAGATGTTGTGGGGTTGATTGAGTTGCTGAAGGAAAGCTTGAAGCTGTGCCTGCAAGGCCGAAGCCCCTTTTGCCATTGCTTGTGCCATTTGACCGGGTGGTGAGGGGTGTGTCGAACCTGCGGCTGCGCCCCATGGACCGGGTGCGTTATTGCGGCCGAAGATGTCCAGCGAAGTATACCGGTGTTTGCGCAGCTTGTGACGGAAGGGCTTGAACCGGCGCCTGGGAGTAGACTTGAGGCGGGATGTATCCTGCTGAATACTGGAGAACCGGGGCCGAAGCGACCTTGGCTTGTCGGGATTCATATGCTTGCTGTTGCTCTTGCATTTGGCGAAGCATGTCCTGAAGTCGCGTCATGTTCTGCCACATGGCTTCCATGCTGGCTTCGGCTTGCACCTCAAGGTTGCGGTCATCTTGCGCAGCGGCGAGTGTGGTCGAAGTCGTAGCTGGATGTGACGAAGTGTGTTGGGGCGCCACCAGCTGATTTGCCGAAGGGAGCTCCGGCACCTACCCCGCCGAAGCGACCGAAGCCGAAGGCGGTGGTTGCGGTGCGGGCGCCGAAGCCGACGGTGCTCCCCCAACTTCGGCGGTGGGCGCTGAAGGTTCTGCTCCCTCTTCGGCGGCCATCGCCTCTTCTACTACTCTCTCCTTAGGGTTAGCAACCCTCTCCTTTGAGACCTTCTTCGGTGGCATTCGCTCTCAGTGGTTTCGCTCGGAGGTCCCCACGGTCGGTGCCAGCTGTTGTCGAAGCGATAACTGCATACGTCGAAGGACGTGGTCACTCAACAATAGTTGGGAAAAGTAAGGTGTATTAAATTCAGGATTTTCTCGGGATCCCCCCTTTACATGGCCCTAGGGGGCTATTTATAATCCCATAACAGGTCCCCCTATTAGGGTTTAGTCCTTTTACAGGGGAATTTACATGGTCACCCTCATGAAAGGGACATCCATACAGGTATTCAACATAATTGAGATACATGGGCCTTCAATGGGTCGTCTGGTGGCTACTGGTCCATCGGCTAGTAGGCCGGGGCGATTAGGCTGGCCCACTGGGCCTTCTTGGTTCGGGCCCAGCCTGGCGAAGTCATGCTCCTTCGGCGTACGCCTTCCCCATGTAGCCTTCGCCCAAAGCATGTTTAGACTTCCAAGGACCCGGCACGACTCTTCGCCCTCTACTGCCTTCGCCCCGTGGTCTTCGCCATAGGGCTTCGCCCCGATGGATCTTGGGCGCCTTGAGTCTGAATCCTCGCCGCCTGCAAGGTTTCGGCAGGTCCGGTCGAAAGGTCTCATGATATACTGCGAACAATAATTAAGTCCATTTAAATTATTTACAATTCCTTCACATTTCTTTGTTTCATGTTGATGAATCGGCAAAGGATGTACACCTCCTACCTACCGTCGAAGGAGTTTATTGATGTTGTGCATTATTTTCTGAGTGTGGTCAATGCCCACAAGCCGGAGGGTTTTTTATGTTGTCCATGCAAAAAGCGAAAAAAAGCATAAGGAGTACTCTACAACGAGAACTCTTCATGTCCACTTGTTAGAGTCGGGATTCATGCTTAGCTATAATTGTTGGACCTCGCAAGGAGATTTAGGGGATGCAATGAAAGAAGATGAAGAAGAGGATGGTAACATTCCAGACTAGGCTCAATACGATTGATTTGCAGAATATCCGACAGGCGTGGCGGATGGAGCTGTTGAAGAAAACGACGGTGCGGATGATCTTAGTCAGATGTTATGCGATGATCTTAGTCCAGAAATTGAAGCGTATGATAGTGAATCACAAAACGTCCTTGTACCCAGGTTGCGAAAAGGGGAACAAAAAGTTAGTTACAACACAAGAATTCTTGTAATGGAGGGCCAAAAATGGTGTGACTGACAAGGCATTTGGCGAGATATTGAAGCTCATAAAGAATATTCTTCCTAGGGAAGCGAATTGCCCGAAACAATGTACGATGTTAAGATGGTAGTCTTCCCTCTATGACTGGAAGTCTAGAAGATACACGCATGTCCGAACGATTGTATCCTCTGTCGCGGTGAGGAGTACGGGAATCTTGAAGCATGTCCAGTTTGTAAGGCACTACGATATAAGATTAGACGCGATGACCCGGGTGATGTTGATGGACAACCTTATAAGGAGAGTGTTCCTGGTAAGGTGATGTGGTATTTTCCTATAATAACACGGCTGGGGCATTTCTTCAAAAAAAAACGCGTGCTAGATTGATGCGCTGGTATGCAGAAGAACGTAAACAAGACGGGATGTTGAGACATCCTGCCAATGGGTCGCAGCATTTCAAGAATTCAGAAAGGATGCACGAAACATCAGGCTTGGTTCAAGTACGAATGGCATGAATCCATTTGGAGAGATAAACAGCGGTCATAGCACTTGTCCTGTGACCCTATGTATCTACAACCTTCGCCCTTATTTCTGCATGAAGCGAAAGTACATCATGATGCCAATTATTATTCAAGGCCCAAAGCAACCTGGCAATGAAATTGATGTGTACTTAAGGCCATTGGTTGAAGATCTGCAACTGTTGTGGAAGAAAGAAGGTGTCCCTGTGTGCGATGGTGACAAATAGGAGCAATTTAACCTAGGAGCGTTGCTATTCGTAACCATTAATGATCGGCCTGCACTTAGCAACCTATCCTGATAATCAAATAAGGGGTATAATACATGCACCCATTGTATGACAGAAATTAATAGTTCGTATTTGAAACATTGTACGAATTTTGTGTACATCGGCCATCGTCGATTTCTTAATTGCAAGACACCCTATAGGAAAGAAAGGCAAACATTTTGAAGACAAGGAAAACCACCGTACTAAGCCTATACATCGAAACAAAAATGTTTTGTTTGCTATAGTAAAAGAGCTAAAAATAGTATTTGGAAATGAATCTGGCAGCCAACTTATAGCAAGTGAGGATGGTCACGTGGTGATGTGGAAGAAGAGGTCTACTTGTTAGGAGTTACCCTATTGAGAAGTCTTAGTGGTCCGCCACGCAATAGACGTGATGCACTTCACTAAGAACTTTTGCATCAACCTAATGGGCTTCCTAGGTGTATATGGGAAGTCGAAAGATACACTTGAAGCACGTAATGATCTTAAGCATATGAAACAATGTGACAACCTTCATCCGGAACTGAAGGAGAAAGGAAGTCATTACATGAGTCCAGCTAGCTACACTATGAGCAAGGAAAAGAAGGAAAGTATGTTTGAATGCTTGTAGAGTATCTAGGTATCGTTTGGCTACTCGTCGAATATAAAGGGAATAATAAGCATGAAAGAGCAGAAGTTCACAAACATAAAGTCTCATGATTGCCACGTGTTGATGACATAGCTGCTTCCTATCATAGCTCGGGTATCCCTCATAATAATATCCGTACAACAATAACAAAGTTGTGTACTTTCCTAAACGCAATTTCGCAGAAAATCATCAATCCAAGCATATTGACAACCCTAAAAAATGACGTGGTGCAATGTCTTGTCAGCTTTGAGATAATCTTTCCACCATCCTTCTTCAATATAATGACGCATCTTCTATGTCACCTTATCGAGGAGATCTGTATTTTTGGTACCTACACAACATGTTACCTTACGATAGGTACATGAGCGTTCTAAAGAAGTACGTTTGTGACCGTTATCGTCCGAAAGTAAGCATTGCTAAGGGGTATGGAACAGAGGAGGTCATTGAGTTATGCGTAGAATTCATTGAAGACCTTCGTCCAATCGTGGTCCCCAAATCAAGCCATGGGAGGAGACTATGGGAAAGGAGACTCTTGGTAGGAAAACAATAGTGATTGTAGACAACAATTTATTCCATAAAGCACATTTCATGGTTTTGCTACAATCTTCGTTCATGGCTCCTTCCATCGAGGAGCACATGGCAGTTGTTTACTCCAAAAATATCGGTAAGTCTGATGACTGGATTACACGTCATCACATTGATACTTTTCCCTCTTAGTTGCGACAACAACTTATGGGTAACGAGACGATTAACCAACAACTAGACTTCTTAGCGAGGGGACCATCTAGCTCAGTGTCGACATTCCAAGGATACGAGATCAATGGGTATACATTTTACAGATGAGCGCAAGACAAAAAGAGCACGAACCAAAAAAGTGTTATTCGTATCAATGCCATGAGTAGGGATGAAAGTGGGTAGCCCTGCTACCCGCAGAAAAATCCGCTTGCTACAAAATTTAGAAGAAAAAATGAACAACAAGTGAGAAAAGCGGCCTAAAAAACACGCTTGCCCGCCCCGCTCGAAGATGACGATCAGTTTGATGGGCAACCTCCATTCACGGTGATGGTTGACCCGAGCATCCTCCTATCAAACAAGGACACCCCTTACGCAACGATCATAGCGAAGCAACATTCGTAAGGAGAAATTACGTGAGGTCTACCATCACGTTGTAAATTATCTTTAACGTATTGAAGGTCCATCTATTTCGGTTGATTTTTAATTAAGCTAGGTTGGTGTATGAATGATGTAAATTATTTCTAATGTATCGAAGGTCCCTCTGTTTCAATTGATTTTTAATATATTCTCCTTATTTTAATGATATTTTATTTATTGTAAATAGTCTTATGATTTAGTTTTAATGGGCATCATTCTAAATAATTATAATAAAAACAGGTTAAAAAAATTGGTAATTAAATTTAATTGGGCTAAATTTACTTCGTAAAGTTTTTAACCTATTTTAAATGGAATTAATTGTGCAAACATTAATTACTAAATTTTTAACCTATTTTAAATGCACTTAATTTTAAATAACTTTAGGAAAAAATAAAAATAGGTTAAAAATTTTAGTAATTAAAGTTAGTTGGGCTACAGTTAATTAGAAATGTTCTTAACCTATTTTAAATGGAATTAATTGCGCCACCAATAATTACTAAATTTTATAAAATTTAGAAAGCACTTAACTTTAATTAACTTTAGCAAAAATTTATAGTAAAAATATGTGAAAAGCTTTAGAATTAAAGCTAATTGGTCTAAATTTAATTGGTAAAGTTTTGTTATTTTTGTAATGCATTTAATTGGGCTATTGTAAATTGTATTTGATTTTAAAAATTTATTACAATTTTTAACCCATTTTTAAATGTATTCTCTTTAATATATTTGATTTTAATTTTACTCCCAGTTCTTATCCATAGCGGTGAGTTAAAAATATTTCGGAAATAGCGGGAAAGCATCTTTACTACACTTAAAATCAGCAAGCACATGGATATACCGTTGTAGCACTTCACTCGGAAGTATTCCAAGGTATCGAAATTCCACAGGAAACTTATAAGAATACAAAGGGCCTCTTATACATAAGAATACAAAGAGCCTCTTATAATTCAGCTCAAACTTGGTGTATTGAGAATGAGAGAAGAGAGGGCTATTTATACGTGGAGAGGTGCCTTGGGAATGTGAAGATGCTAAGCATCCAAAGGAGCATCTTCACTCTCCTCTTGCCATTTGTCCTCTCTAGTGCGGTTTCTACTGGTAGAAACGGTCGCAACCATCATTGCAAGTCGGTAACTGTCGGGCTGTGAAAAATAGGGCTGAACGAAGCAGTTCCTGGTTCAGCGGAACCAAGGGTTCCAAGGGTTCGGCCGAACCCTTGCTGGCCCATTTGGCCCCGGCCTTTTTAGTGAGCTTTGCTATGTGGATCCCCTTTAGTATTTCTCTGGAGTTGGCTCATTTTATTATGATCTTATTAGGTTTTTGGGCTCAAATCTCCATGAGATTGGATATGGAACTTTTCTCCTCCTTGATGTATCTTTTGTCTCAACTTTGATAGTTTGTCACCTGCATACAAATATATACCAACACTCATAGAATTTGTTAGAAATAAATTCTACCACTATGTTGGATATTTTATCTTTTCATATTTATACAGGTATTGACGGTGTAAATTTGGCAGTTAATAGCTGTCAACAAACCCCTACACTTATCTCTTTACTCATCCCGAGTAAAGGTTAATGATCGTTGCGGAATAAAATTATCCAAGGGTATATACATGTATACAATCTATTCTAAGCATACCTGTACCTGTCAACTTTGTGGCGTCTATCTTACCATCTTGGGTGATTGATGAATGGAATGGTCGTGACTCAAGTCGTTCCTTTTCCCTGTCACTCACTTGGGTTTCCCATATATTTTCAAAAACTAGCTATACTCCTCGTATGACCCTCTTGAATCACTATTTTGATTTATGATTCCTCACCATGGCATGTTTTGCCGATTTGTCCCTTCTTCAAGGCTGATATATGTGGAGCTTGGTGGGGATCAATCGGAGCGTACCTGCATCACATATGTTGCCAAGCCAAAAGACCGGACCCAAGGAGATAGCAAGTCATACTTTCTGATCAAGAATATGCAAGTGTGTGGTGTGATGATGGAAAAGGAAAAATTGATAACTCCTTTTTGTACACATCCTCCTCCATTAATTTTTTTTGGAATTTCAGAGAGTGCATGGCTATCTTTTTCCTTGCCTTTTTCTTTCTCTCTTTTTTTTTCAATTCTCATGCTCCATATTTGTATGAGCAAGATTTTATTTTATTTCTTTCTTTTGTATAGCCATACCTCCCTCTTCCTTTGAATAATTTTTTGGAGAGAGAGGCATAAATAATTTGGAGTTTTTATTTTTTGGATGATGGATGAAAAGATGCTAAGTGAGAAATGCTAGCTTCCAGTACAGAAGTTTAGCATATATATGTGTATATGGAGTGTACGTCATCTTGATCATGAATGTATGAAAAGTATCTGACACAAGTCACAATAATTTGACAAAGCTCAATGTAATGTCAAGAAGCCAAAATATAAGGTTTTGCAATATGAATCATATTTGGCCTTGATAGGTAATCATAAAGTCATTGAGGAGTATTGCGTTTGAAATTTTTTTTAAATTTTCGCAAAGATAAATTCCCAAGTATTATGCCTCTTGATTCAAGGCATGACACAAGGGACTCTTAAGTAGTGTTGTCGAAACGACAACTGCGTACGTCGAAGGACGTGGATACCCAACAGTTGTTAGGAAAGTAAAGTGTAATAAATTTTGTATTAAAATTGGGGATCCCCCTTTTACATGGCCCTAGGTGGCTATTTATAACCCCATTACATATCCCCTATTAGGATTTAGGGCTATTACAAGGGAATTTACATGGTCACCCTCATAAAGGGCCCCTATATGGGTATTCAATGTAATTAAGGTGTACAGGCCCTCAATGGGCCGCCTGGCGACTACTGGCTCATTGGTCCATGGGCCGGGGCGATTGGGCCGGCCCACTGGATCTCCTTGGATCAGGTCCGTCTTGGTGAAGTCATCCTCCTTCGGCACGTGCCTTCGCCATGCAGCCTTCGCCTAGACTGGCGGGAGCCCGGTGTAACTCTTCGCCCCTCGTCTCTTTCACCCTGATGTCTTCGCCACCGGGCTTCGCCTCCAGAGGTCTTGGGCATCTAGAGTTCGGATCCTTGTTGCTTGGCTGGTTTCGACAGGCTTGGTCGAAGGGCCTCGTGGCATACTGCCAACAAGCCCCTCACGGGCAAGGGTGGGATAG
Source organism: Oryza punctata (assembly GCA_000573905.2). Classification (NCBI taxonomy): domain Eukaryota; kingdom Viridiplantae; phylum Streptophyta; class Magnoliopsida; order Poales; family Poaceae; genus Oryza; species Oryza punctata. Next base: position 17,792,703 of record CM002493.2, on the reverse strand, counting down.
GAGCTTCGGCTGAGACCGTGCAAACCATGTAGTATGGTATGAGGCGCCCCCTTTCGACCGATGCTCCTATCGAAACCTGTTTCCCTGGGTCCTGCAAAAAACTAACGATATGCGTAGTTGCGAAAAAGGGTTCTTATGTATAGACTTTGCCCACTGTGAGCAGTTGTTGTGTGTTTTTTTTTGTGTTGTTTTTGACCAGTTCTAATGTGAGCAGTGTTGGGCCTTCGCCTTCCATGAACAGTGAAGAGGCTCATATTGCTCTGTTGGGGCGTGGTGAACAGTGATGGGCCATGGGGCCGTGGCGAACAGTGATGGGCCTTTCCTTTGGGAGCCCGCTGCTGCACGGCCTGGTCCATGGGATTTTACCGTTTCGCCTACCCCGCGACACGTGGCCGTTCCTGATTGGATGGGAAGGCGAAGCATCGTTTGGTGGGCTATATATTCTCACCTCCCGTTTTCACCGTCACTACTCCTCTCATTTTTCACCGCGGTCATTTTCCTTTTTCATCTCCTGCTCACGGCTGACTTTGAACGAACTGCTTCACCTAACCAACAACTTTCGCCCACCCACTTCTGCTTCGCCATGGCTCCCCGCAAGCCGAACCCAGCTGCTGCGACCGACCCTGATCCCAGCCAGATCGATGAAGACAACACAGCTTTTTTAGGGGCTTCGCTCATCGACGATGATGAGTTGGCGAAGATGGTCGACGCCGGCTTGGTGGCGGAGGGGCAGGCGTTCGCCCCTGGGGATGTCGAGGTGCCGCAGCCTGGCGAACACCAGACCGTGGTGTTCACCGTCTTCTTCGAGGCCGGCCTCCGCTTTCCGTGCAACATACTGTTGCCGGAAATTCTCCGACTGTTCTAGGTGGAGCTGCCCCAGCTGAGCCCTTCGGCTCTTGTCCGCATCGCCATATTCGGCTGGGCGTGCTGGACCGCTAGGTTCGAGCCCAGCGCCGACCTCTTCGGCATTATCTTTTTGGCTGCCGTCAATTCGAAGACGGTGGTTACCCCTGCCGGGACTCGTAAGACTGCGTTCAGGAGTGTGAACTTTAATGTTCGCCCCGAACGCGCCGACTTGTGGCCGGTCAATGCCGCAATGTCGAAGTGGGACCGCCACTGGATGGCGATGTGGTTTTACCACTCCATCCCTTTCGAGGCCGGATCCAAAGCGGCGAGGGCCCTGCGCTGGCGAAGCCGTGCGATCTCGCTGGCCCGAAAGCCGAGGGTTGCCGTTCGCCCTGCTTCGTAGGGTGTGCTCCCGGCTAAGTTGCCGGGACTTAGTTGAAGAATTCTGCATGCTGCGAATATGCCCCCTTTCGCAGGCATGGCAGGTTGAGGTTGACCAAGGCGAAGAGGTCAACGGCCTGCCAAAGCTCAACCTATCCACCGGGGTGAACGGTAGGTTTTTATTTCTATTGTTTGTCTTGCTTCTCATTCTATATTTCCTGTTCGGCCCATACATAGCGATTCGTCATTTTTCAGTGTTGTCGTTAGCCCAGGCCGACACCGAAGCCAGAAGGCTTATCGGCGACGTGTCGGTCACCGAATATAGCTAGTTGCTGACTCGACAAGCAGCTGGCCGGGCGAACCGGGTTTACACTGGTGAGCTCCCCCCAGGGCGAAGCCCTTCAAGGCCGATGGCGAAGCTGACCCGTCCCGGAAGCGTCCGCGGGGTCAAGTAAAATTCGCCCCCCGCAAGCAGAAGGCCCCTGCTTCGGCGGACTCCGACGTCGAAGATGAGAGCGACGCCGAAGAGGAGAAGGCGGGGGAGGCTGAGTTCGTGGCCGAAGAGGCTGGGGACGAATTTGGCGATAGCCGCTCTGGGACGCGTGGTTACACACCAACTCCCAGCCCAGAGCGCGTCGAAACTGGGGCGGAGTCGGCCTCTTCGCCCCTTCGCCGGAAGTATATGGAGGGCGCCAAGGCCTTAGTCGCGATTGCCGTGGCCAGGGCGGCGAAGGGCGGCGCCGCGAAGAACGCCCCCAGAAGAGAGGGGTTGTCGCCATCGCCAACGCGTTCAGCGATGAGGAGTCATCCGACGGGACTCCTACTTCGCCCGCGGGGCGTAGCCATGGCCCCTCGACATCCTTTGGGGCGATTAGCGGGGCTGGGGCTTCGGCTTCGGCCGAACAGGTAGTGAGGGTGGCCGCCAGGGTCTTCAACAGCCCGGTCCGCCAGCCCGTTTCGCCGCTTGCTCTCAACAAGGGCAAGAAGACGGCCGAGGGGTCCGGCTCCGAATACTCGCAGGCGCCACCCCGCTTTGCCCCCGGGGATTTTGAGACCCGGGCGGAGCTCATTCCCTTTGTGGAGGGGGTGAGCAATATTGTTTCGCCGGCTGGCAGTCCCAGCCTCTTCGCCGAGCTCAACGAGTTCGACGAGGGGTGCTCTGCTGTCAAGAGCTTGGCTGTGCGGGTAATCCTCTTTTTTCTTGTTTTCGACATCTAACCCATCTTTCGCCCTTTCTTGTTAGCCAGCTCCTTGCGGCTCATTGTTCGACCGAGCGGACAATGCGGGCCCGACTCGATGATTTGAAGAACCGCCTCCGGGCGAAAGATGACGAGCTAGGCCGAAAGAGCCTGGAAATAGAGGGGCTCGCCCGGTCCCTACGGGAGGCGAAGGCGGAGAGTAAACTTCTTCAAGCCGAGATCGACGCGGGCAGCGAGGCAAAGGCCAAAATCGAGCGCCTTAAGGCCGAGCTGGCAAAGGAGCGGGGGCAGTCGGCCGCCCTCACTGACTACTATAACATGAGGGAGTCCCGGATGGAAGCCCTTCGCTAGGAGGTGGGCCGAGCGGAGGCGAAGGCCCAACGCCTTGCTCGTGAGGCGGCGAGGACGGCTGCATCGGCGAAGACAGTCTGCCGCACTCTTCGCCTCGCGCTCAATGATATGGGGGCGAAGGTGCGAGGTGTCCCCGGTGAAAACACCCCCGCCCTTGATTTTTTCGAGTGGAACCAGATTGTGCCACGGCGTACGGCGATTGCTGTGCGCGCGTGTCAGCGGCCTTCGCCCTGGGACTGCTTCAACAAAACGGGTGCGAACATGTCGCCCAGTTTCCCGATTTTGCGAAGGGGGACTGGGAAGTCAGCGCCCAAGATATTTCGCCTGCCCTCCGCGCCTGGCGAAAACAATTTTGGTAGAAGGACAGCCGTTCTGCAGCTAAGGCCCGCCTGCTTGAACAACTAGCGAAGACAGAGGCGGCAGACCAAGGCGAAGAACCCGCAGAAGGGGGCGGAGGTGGAGCCGAAGACCACCCAGAGGTGTGAGGCCCTCCGCCCGTCTCCTTGTAATTTTGTTTTCACTTTTAATGTTTGCCGTGTAGGGCGAACTATGTAAATATGGCCAAGGCCTACCTTGTTTTGGGATGTCAAATTGTTTGAAATATATGACTGTTTTCACCACTTGTGTCATATTTCCATTTGAAATGTGTGAAACATGTTTGAAATGTTTGCGCTTGTTTTACGTGGTCCTTTCGCCCAGTTCGTTCGCCCCTACTTTCGCTTTCCACGTTCTGCTGCATGACTTTCCCATTTTTTGCAGGGTCGATGCCGAAAGCTTTGCGTTCGACCCCCTTTTGGGGATTGGCGAAGCAGGAACGAGAAGTTTATTGCGGCGAAGAATATGCTGAAGGTTCGCTACCTACTTCGGCCTGTCTATCGTGAGATGACGATCAACAGCCACAACTATAAAGTTGTGATTGTTCCCAACTGGATGCGAACCCATCCTGGGCGAACATTGGAGGACTACGATCGTGTACATGTGGCGCGCCTGGAGGGCATGGCCCGCTCCTGGCGAAACCATCGATGGACCGATCGGCAGGAGGCGATCGCCCAGCATCGCTATGCCCTTTCTGTAGTTTCACCCCCCTCTCCCCTTAGGGTGGTGTACAACATTAGTAGTGTATTGACGACCAAATTTGGTAATTCAAATATCAGAAGTCAAGATGGAATCGAAGAGGATTGAAGAGATAAGATCGTATCGGAAAGCAGAGTGAGAATCGGCTGTGGTCCGAATCGGCTGTGGACTGGATCGGCAGAATTAGAGCCGGACTAGGTTAGCCGATTGAGCCGATTTCAATAATATGACTCGGTGTACATCATCAGGTTGTGTTAGCGTGCTTCATATGGATTGCCATGCACGGATAAAGTCCTGAGGAGGTAATTGTATCTATTAGTTAGGATATTTTATGTAATTTCCTTATAGATATTCTCGGTAAGAGTCCGCCTAAGGGACTTGTTGGTTAGTTAGATTTGTATTAGGATAATATGAGTCGTGTCCGTGATGGACAATGTTTGTAATTTCGGGTATAAATATAATCCCGAGGTCTTGTAAATAATAACAACACACGTTCAATCAATCTCAGCGCATCGCCAAACCTTTGTTTCTGTTCTCGACAAGTTTGTGCTTTCGAGTCGTGCTGCATCACTTTGATCTTCGACAAAAAGGTATATCTTGTCATGGTGAGTTACATCATTAGGGCTAGTGCTTACATCTCTATGACACTCTAGTTCTTTGTTGTGATTCTCCGAGTTATCATATATATTAGATCGACAATGCAATCTACCTGTATCGACTAGATCCTTTCTAGGGTTTCATCGGTATCGGCTAGATTACCTTGTCAATCTAGGTTATATAATGTATCTACCATCCTGAAAAGGCAACCATCGGCTTGATTCTTTAGATCTCATGCTTCTATTTATACTTAATGTTGCATTGGTTCAGTCCAACCTATTAAGTCGTATTTAGAATCATGATATCTAACCTGCTTCATGGTTGTTAATAAGGATAGTATCGGGGTTTCAGCCGATCTTACCTGATATAGATGTTTTACATTGTCTTATGCTTTGTTTAATGTTCTATATCTGCAATTTATGTCAGGATCTAAACTAATGTAAATATATTAAGCTTGATATCAATCTAATTGATTATAGCTTAATATATTTATTACTAGAGAATATCCTAGTATAAGATTGTATCGGAGCTATAGCCGATACATACTTAAACCTAGATATCGGCTATGACATCAATCTACATAATCATTATGTCGTGTTATCTTTAGACTTGGGCAATTTATACTGTGTCGGTTCAGTCCGATCTATCCCAATTGCTTATCTCTAAAGTAATATTGATATATTGATTATGTGACATTGATCTTTACAGCCAATATCCTAGTTTTAGGGTTAATTTTATCATCAATTATACCTTACAGCCGATCCATGCTTTATTGCATCGGCTAGGTCACATACGATATGAAATCGGCCCTATGGCCGATTGTCTATCGTTTACTGATATTCTTTGCATGTTTTTCTTGTTGATTGCATGATCAAATCAACTGGCACGCCCTTTAATCTGAAACCCTAATTTTGGACCTGCACTAGAGTAATGCAAACCTCTCAGGCCAGTGTGTGTTTTTTGCATCAACACGCTTTGGGCACGCCCAGTGGGACTCGTGTCATCATATCTCCAAACATCACTGAAGTCGCAGAGGACAATATCATCGCGGTTACACCCGAGCAGTTGAATGATGAACAAAAGGAAGAATTGCGACAACTGTTGGATCAACTCCAAAACCAGTATTTGCATTCCTTCACAGTCACCGAGCAAGGTACGGTCGTCCAAAGAGCTAAAGTACAAGTACCGACGATCGTGAAGCAAGACCCAAGTACTTCTGGACCAAGAGAAGAAAAGCATAGACAAGTGAGAACCGAATCGAGTAACGAAGAATTGCATACATTACAAGATCGCATCGATTCGGCTGTACATCATGCGCTAGTCAACCAGTCCGGAGTACTTGTAAATACCTTAACAAACATGATCAAGTCAGTGGTCGATGGAACGATAGCCGAGGAAAAGGCTAAAGGACCTGTTTATCTGCCAGACGGCGCGTTCCCAGCATATAGAACCGTGAAGACAGAGATTGGCGGGAATCAGACAAATCAACAAGTGCTTCAAACCCAGGCCCCATCGGCTCCCTTCTCAAGTTCAAATATTCCATCAATTCTAACCAGATCACAGCCGATCACTAGGGGGCAAGCATCAACTCAATTAACACCAGAACAATTAATGAGTATTCTTCATCCAAAACCGCCAGCTGTTGACACATCTTACCAAATTCCTTCGGTTCCACAACAGCCGATTGGAATTACTCAGCCGATAAGCCAGCAATATAGTACAAAACAACTTCCTTATGTGCCACCACAAGGCATATCGGCTGGCTTCAATAATCTTTATCAGCCTCACTCACCACGACCTCAGCCGATCCAATACGGTCAGATAGATCCAATACAACAGCAGTATGGTGGAGCGACACCTCATCAACCCTGGGCCGATATGATCGCTGACGTCATGAGGGAGCAATTTGGTCTTAAACCGAAAGATAATGGCAACACGTATCGGCATCCGTATCTACAATACTTTGATCGGGTTCCATTGCCAAACCGATACAAGGTGCCAGACTTCTCTAAGTTCTCAGGACAAGACAATCTATCGACCTACGAGCACATTAGCCGATTTCTAGCTCAGTGTGGTGAGGCATCGGCTACAGAAGCTCTCAGAGTTCGCTTATTCCCACTCTCACTATCTGGATCAGCATTCACCTGGTTTTCATCGTTGCCATATAATTCAATCAGGAGCTGGGCCGATTTGGAGAAATAATTCCATAAGTACTTTTTCAGTGGAGTTCAAGAGATGAAGCTATCAGACCTCACAGCTATTAGATAGAAATCAGACGAATCAGTTCCAGATTATATTCAACGATTCAGAGACGTGAGAAATAGATGTTACAGCCTATCTTTGTCGGAATCTCAATTAGCCGATTTAGCTTTTCAATGTTTGCTGGCGCCGATCAGAGAAAGGTTCTCGGCTCAGGACTTTGACAGTTTGGCACATTTAGCTCAGAAGGTATCGGCTCACGAAACAAGATTTCAAGAGGCTAGGAAATTCATCAAAAAGGCTAATAATGTAAACAATGTCTACAATTATGATTCTGATTCTGAAGATGAAGACCCAGATATCAATGCAGCCGAATGGGCTAGGAACAAGAAGACGGTGGTCTGTCAATGGGCTAAGAATTCGGCTACAGAGGAAAGATTTGACTTTGACATTACCAAGGCCGATAGGATCTTCGATCTCCTTCTTCAAGAAAAACAGATTCAACTGCCGGCAGGACATGTCATCCCATCGGCTGAAGAGTTAAAGAAAAGGAAGTACTGCAAATGGCACAACACAGGGTCTCATCACACTAATGATTGCAAAATTTTCAGACAACAGATCCAGTCGGCTATCGAACAAGGAAAAATTAAGATTGATGGATCTAACACGGTAAAGAGGCCGATGAAGATAGATGGACACCCTTTTCCAGTTAACATGGTGCATCCTGGATACAACAGGAACACAGCCGATGGAAATAAAAACTATACTAGGAGTATCAGATCAGCTGGTATGATCAGCAAGTATCAAAACAGGCGCCAAAAGGAGGAGTTATATCCCAATGAAGAAGAGAGATATTTTTATCCTCATTGGAGTTGTGAATTTTTCAGGTTCTGCTGGAACGAAGGTATGAGGCTACCATCTATCGAAAATTGTCCTGGCTGCAATGATCCTGATGTCCAATTCATTCAAGAACCAAGCCGACGACATGCAATTACACATCGGCCAAGACAATCAAGGCTGTCAGTACATGAAAGACTTGGGTCGATGCACCAAGACGATGATGAAGATGACTCACGTGGAGAATCCAAGCCAATGCATCCCCAATGGTGTCCTTCTGGGATATTCACCAAAAATCAAAAGAGAAGAGTTCAGAGAATGAGGAATAGAGAGCAATTCCAGGAGGTTGAGGGTGCAATTGAGCATCGGCTGCGGCAGAAAAAGAAGAGAGTATGGCGCGTGAAGAGCAAAGTGGTGCCAACCGATGAAGTCGAAGCCGATCGCAGCAAAAATCAACAACGTAAGGGCAAGGAAGTGACGCCATCAGAGATAAATATGGTCTTTATGTTGCCAGCCGAATATGCAGTAGAACAAGTTGTCGAACAAGAAGAAGATATGCCATCGGCTAAATTGATGCTATCTCCACAACAAGCTGTTTGTGAGAAGCCTGAAGGAACAGATCATCGGCACCTCAAGCCACTCTATGTTAAGGGATTTGTTAATGGTAAGCCGATGTCAAAGATGCTAGTCGATGGAGGGGCAGCTGTTAATTTAATGCCTTATACAACGTTCAGAAAGCTTGGGAAGAATTCAGAGGACTTTGTTGGCAGTATGCCATGAGGCCCCTTCGACCGAGCCTGCCGGAACCAACCAGACGGCAAGAATCCAGTCTCCCAACGCCCAAGGACCAGGGGGCGAAGCCCCAACGCGAAGCCCGATGGTGGAACCCAGCGGCGAAATCCGATGGCGAGGAGCTACAAAGGGTTCCGACCAGCCAAGGCGAAGCCCACATGGCGAAGGCATGCGCCGAAGGAGGATGGCTTCGCCAGAGCAGACCTGGTCCGAGAAAGGCCAGCAGGCTGGCCCGATCGCCCCGGGCCATGGGCCAATGAACCGGAAGCCGCCAGGCGGCCCATCGAGGGCCCATGTGCCTGGATTAGACTAAATACCCATCTAAGGGCCCCTTTATGAGGGTGACCACGTAAATTCCCCTGTAATAGCCCTAAACCCTAATAGGGGGATCTGTAAGGGGGTTATAAATAGTCACTTAGGGCCACGTAAAAGAGGGAGAATTTTGATATACAGAATTTATTACACTTCACCTTCCCAACATTTGTTGAGTATCCACGTCCTTCGACATATGTGGTTGTCGTTTCGACAACAGCTGGCGCCAACCGTGGGGACCTCTGAGCGAAACCACTGAGAGCGAATGCCACCGAAAAAGGTCTCCAAAGAGAGGGTTGCGAACCCAAAGGAAGGCACGGCCGAAGGAGGGATGGCCGCCGGCGAGGGCACGGAGCCTCCGGCGCCTGCCGAGGCGGCGGCCGCGCCGGTGGTTTCGGCGCCCGCGCTGCAACCACCGCCCTCGGCCTCGGCCACCCCGGCGGAGCATGTGCTGGAAATCCCTTCGTCAACGCAGCCAGCTTCGACAGCAATCGCCGCTGCGCAAGTCGACCCTGGCCTTGACGCACAAGCCGAAGCAAACATGGAGGCCATGCGGCAAAACATGGCACGACTCCAGGACATGCTCCGACAAATGCAGGAGCAGCAACAGGCATACGCAGCGGCACGGCAGACCAAGATCCCTCCGGCCCCCATCCTCCAGTATTCGGCAAGTTACATTCCGCCTCAAGCCTATCAGTAGGCGCCGGTTCGGCCTCCCGCGGTCCAGGCACACCCTTCGCCCGGTCAAGTGTCGCGGGCAATGGCAGAGGGGGCCTCGGCGCTGCAGGCACAACTTCAGGCTTTCCTTCAGCAGCTCAACCAACCCCACATCTCAAGCATAACCCTTTCGGCTCAGCCGGAAGGGGACTCCGGCCAAGGCGCTTCAGGGTGGCCACCGACGAACCCACCTGGGTCAGGGGCTTCGCCCTGGAATCGGGGGCAACAGTTCGACGTCTACAACACCACCCAAGCGCCACCGTTCGGAAGCGGGCCGCCGAACGTCGCAGCCCAGCCGCTCCCCCAGGCCATCACCTCGCCCTTCGCCACGCCATATCCACAGTCGAGCGGACCTTCGCTGCAGGGCACAGGGGGCAAGGCCGGGGGCGAAAAGGGGCTGCCACTGATTGGGGGGATCAAAAATCGTCCGATCCCACCTCAGTTCAAATTCCCACCCGTTCCGCGGTACTCGGGCGAAACAGACCCAAAAGAGTTCCTCTCAATCTACGAGTCCACGATCGAAGCTGCTCACGGCGATGAAAACACCAAGGCGAAGGTAATCCATCTCACCCTTGAGGGCATCGCCCGTTCTTGGTATTTCAATCTGCCATCCAATAGCATTTACTCATGGGAGCAATTGCGTGATGTTTTCATCCACAACTTCCGCGGCACCTACGAGGAGCCGAAGACGCAGCAGCATTTGCTCGGCATTCGCTAGAGGCCGGGCGAGTCAATACGGGAGTACATGTGTCGGTTCTCGCAGGCACGATGCCAAGTTCAAGACATAACGGAGGCATCTGTCATCAATGCCGCTTCGGCCGGGTTGCTCGAGGGCGAACTCACAAGAAAGATCGCAAACAAGGAGCCGCAAACCCTCGAGCACCTGCTTCGCATCATTGATGGGTACGCAAGAGGCGAAGAGGACTCCAAGCGAAGACAGGCGATTCAAGCCGAGTACGACAAAGCCTCCATCGCTGCGGCCCAGGCCCAAATGCAAGCGCAGGTCATCGAACCGGCTCCCCCCGCGGCTCGCCAGCCCCAGCCGGCGAACCCAGGGCAGCCCCGGCAAGGCCAAGCTCCCATGACCTGGAGGAAATTCAGGACCGACCGAACAGGCAAGGCGATCATGGCTGTCGAAGAAGTACAGGCGCTCCGCAAGGAGTTCGACTCCCAACAGGGCGGCAGCCATCAGCAGCCCATTCGTAAAAAGGTCAGAAAAGATCTCTATTGCGCCTATCACGGGCGGTCTTCGCACACCACCGAGCAGTGCCGAAACATCCACCAGCGAAACAACGCCCACGAACCAAGGCCACATCAGGGTGTTTCCGTCGAAGCACCTCGCGAAGCGGTCCAGGAACAGTCGCCTCCAGCCGAACAGCACCAAGACGTGCAGCGCCGAATTATTCAAGTAATCACAAGGGCCGATCCACCAGTCCCGCTGTCGAAGCGGCAGAAGAAGTTGCAGCTGCGAACGGTGCATAGCATCACTGCCACAGGCGAAGAGGTCCCGAAGTACTTAACCCAGCAAATTTCTTTCGGGCCGGAAGATGCTGAAGGAGTGTTGTTCCCGCACCAAGACCCGTTGGTGATTTCGGCTGAAGTGGCCGGCTTCGAGGTCCGGCGCATTCTGGTCGATGGAGGTAGCTCTGCTGATGTCATCTTCGCCGAGGCATACGCCAGGATGGGGCTACCAATCTCGGCCCTCACTCAGGCGCCGGCCTCACTCCGCGGTTTCGGCGGTGAGGCGGTACAGGTCCTCGGCCAAGCACGGTTGAAGGTTGTCTTCGGCACGGGCGGAAACCGACGCGATGAGCAGATGTTGTTCGACGTCGTCGACATCCCGTACGGCTACAACGCCATCTTCGGCCGCGCAACCTTGAACAAGTTTGAAGCCGTCTCCCACCACAACTACCTCAAGCTCAAGATGCCGGGTCTGACAGGGGCGATTGTTGTCAAGGGGTTTCAGCCTTCGGCCACGCCGAAAGGTGACCTGGCTGTCATCAGCAGGGCGGTGCACAACGTGGAGACCGAACCACATGCTAACCGGGCGCCGAAGCCAGCCCCTCACGGCAAGGTAATCAAGGTGCAAGTGAGCGAGGCAGAACCGTCGAAGCTCGTCCAGCTGGGAGGCGATCTAGGCGAAGGAGAAGCCGCAAAAATCCTGGAAGTGCTCAAGAGAAACATGGACATCTTCGCCTGGAACCCCAGCGAAGTGGGAGGCGTTTCGCCAGAGCTCATCACGCATCACCTGGTCATCAAGCCAGACGCCAAGCCAAGGAAGCAGAAGCTACGCAAGATGTCCGCTGATCGCCAAGAAGCAGCGAAGGCCGAAGTGCAAAAGCTTCTCGGGGCCGGGGTGATCAGGGAAATTGATCACCCGGAGTGGCTGGCGAACCCAGTCCTGGTAAAGAAGTCGAATGGCAAGTGGCGCATGTGCATCGACTTCACAGACCTCAACAAGGTTTGTCCGAAGGACGACTTCCCCTTGCCGCGGATCGATCAGCTTGTCGATTCGACGGCCGGCTGCGAGCTCATGAGCTTCTTGGACGCCTACTCCGGCTATCACCAGATCCACATGCACTCAGACGACATCGCCAAGACTGCCTTCATCACGCCGTTCGGCACTTTCTGCCACCTCAGGATGCCTTTCGGCCTGAGGAACGCCAGAGCAACATTCGCCAGGCTGGTGTACAAGGTGCTTCACAAGCAACTGGGGCGAAACGTGGAGGCGTACGTCGATGACATTGTCTTGAAAAGCCGTAAGGCCTCCGACCATGTGTCCGATTTGCAAGAGACCTTCGACAACTTGCGGGCGGCGGGTATGAAGCTAAACCCTGAAAAGTGTGTTTTCGGGGTCCGCGCCGGCAAGTTGTTGGGTTTCCTTGTTTCCGAAAGGGGTATCGAGGCGAACCCCGAGAAAATCGAAAGTTTAACTAGACTCCCGAATGCCAGGCCGCATTCGAAGAGCTAAAGCTGTATTTGCAAAGCCCACCCGCCCTGGTCAGCCCAACACCAGCAAGCGAAATGCTGTTATATCTAGCGGCTTCGCCAATGGCGGTCAGCGCAGTCCTAGTCCAAGAGACAGAATCAGGGCAGAAACCGGTGTACTTCGTCTCCGAAGCTTTACAGGGGGCGAAAACGCGGTACATTGAAATGGAAACGCTTTACAGGGCAGAAATGTTTGTGTGGAAAAACATTGTTTGCCGTTTTGGAGTTCCAAGGGAATTCATCACAGAAAATGGCAAACAATTCGATTCTGACAAGTTCAGAGAAATGTGCGAAGGGCTAAGCCTAGAAATTAAGTTCGCATCGGTCGCACACCTGCAGTCGAACGGGGCGGCCGAACGCGCAAATGGCAAAATCTTGGAGGCACTCAAGAAAAGGCTCGATGGGGCAGCGAAGGGCAAATGGCCAGACGAAATGCTGTCCGTCCTTTGGGCTCTTCGAACAACTCCCATGAGGCCAACCAAGTGCAGCCCATTTATGCTCCTTTACGGAGACGAAGCAATGACCCCAACAGAGCTAGGGGCTAACTCACCAAGGGTGATGTTCTCGGGGGGCAAAGATGGGCGCGAAGTGTCGCTCGAACTCCTTGAGGGGTGCAAGTCGAAGCACTGGAACACATGCGCAAATACGCCACAAGCACTTCGGCAACCTAAAACAAGAAGGTTCGCCCTATAGAGCTCCTACCGGGGCACCTCGTTCTGAGGAGAAAGGCGAACCCAGTAGCGGTTGGGAAGCTCGAGTCAAAATGGGAGGGGCCGTATCTCATCAAGCACAAGTCAAGGACGGGCTCTTTCCGCCTAGCAACACTGGAGGGCGAAGAGTTCGATCACTCGTGGAACGCCGCTTCACTCAAGCATTTTTATGTTTAGAGGGTGGCACCCTGTTCGCCAACATGTAAAAATGTACATATTACCATGTAGCTTTTCGGCACCCGCCATTTTGTAAGCCGTTCGGCACAAAAATACCAAAAAAAAGAAAAAACGGAGAAAATGGAAAAAGAAAAAAAACTGGATGTAAGGCTGTTATCCACTCTGGAGGCCTGAACCAGTATAAAATTTCTGTGTTTTTCGCCTCTTTTACTTATGTGCATGATAATTCGTGGAAAAAACCCCAAGGCAAACGCCTGATCAGCGAAAAAGCCAGGGGGCGAAACGAATCGGTCGAAGCATCGCTCGCCGAACGTTGAAACCGCGACAGCTTGTTTCGGGAGAAAAAGGAAAAAAAGAGCCCGAGCACTGTTATAATCGATCCACGCAAAATCAAGCCACTAAACGCAAAGTGCAAGAGATCAACAACGGATGTCGAAAGCTGAAAAGTCAGTGTGCCTATTTCCCCAATACACGCAAAGGGGTCGATACGTCACGACCCAACAAAAGCACAAAATGTGACAATGCATAAAATGGCAAAAAGGAAACGAAAGCACATCCTTATTAAACGTTGAAAATACACTCAATAGCTTACATTGTGTAACGCGATACAAGCCAAACGATCTAAGCGTTCGCTTACAAGAAAATTACATCTTCGCCCCCAAGGCAACTACTAAAGGAGTGATCCGGCGAACATGGTTCGTCATCACTACTGATATTGTACACTACCCTAAGAGGAGAGGGGGGCGAAGCTACAGTAAGGGCGTAGCGCCGCTGGGCGATCGCCTCCTGCCGATCGGTCCGCCGATGGTTTCGCCAGAAACGGGCCATGCCCTCCAGGCGTGCCACATGGACACAATCGTAGTCCTCCAGTGTTCGCCCAGGATGGGATCGCATCCAGTTAGCGACGCTTACAACCCTGTAGTTGTTCCCATTGATTGTCATTTCGCGGTAGATAGGCCGAAGCTGGTATCGAGCCTTCGGCAAATTCTTCACCGCAATGAACTTCTCGTTTTTGCTTCGCCAATCCCCAAGGGGAGGCCGAACGCAAAGCTTTCGGCACCAACCCTACAAAAAGGGAGTGTCACGAAGGCGAGCGGAATAAGAGAAAAGCGAACGCGAAAGAACTAGGCAAGACAATCGCAAAAACATCTCAAACGGTTCGCGCATCGCACAACAACGATACAAATGGCGAAAGAAGTCATATATTTCCACTAGTTCAAGGCCTCAGCCGTATTTACATAATTCGCCCCTAAAAACGGCGAAGAACAAAAGGAAAAGTTTACAAAAATAGACGGGCGGAGGGCCTCACACCTCGGGGTGGTCTTCGGCTCCTCCTCTGCCCCTCGCTGCTGGCTCTTCGTCCTTGTTCGCCGCCTCTGACTTTGCCAGCTCCTCAAGGAGGCGGGTCTTAGCTGCGGAACGGCCCTCCTTCAGCCAAAACTGCCTTCACCAGGCACGAAGGGCGGGCGTCACGTCTTGGGAGCTAACCTCCCAATCCCCCTTCGCCAGCTCGGGGAATCGGGCGACGTGTTCGCACCCGTTCTGCTGAAGTAACCCCAGGGCGAAGGCGGCCGACACGCGCGCACAGCAATCGCCATATGCGGTGGCGCAATCAGAGACAGCGCAGCCGGCCTCCTGGCTCCAATCACAGAAGTCCAGGACGGAAGCATCTTCGCCCGGAAAGCTACTCGCCTTCGCCCCCATATCCGTAAGGGCAAGGCGAAGGGTGCAGCAGGACGCCTTCGCCGCTTCGGTCGCCCGGGCCGCCTCTTGAGCAAGGTGCTTGTTTTTCTCCTCCGCCTTGCGCGCCCTCTAGCGAAGGGTTTCCATCTGGGGCTCCGTCGTGTCATAGTAGACAGTCAACATGGCGGTATGCTCCCGCTCTTTCGCCGGCTCGGCCGAAAGGCGATCGATCTCAGCCTTCGCCTCGCTGCCTTTGTCGAGCTCGGCCTGAAGGCGCCTGTTCTCCGCTTTCGCCTCTCGAAGGGATCGGGCAAGCCCCTCCATTTCAAGGCCTTTTCGGCCAAGTTCGTCGTCCTTCGCCCGGAGCCGGTTTTTTAGGCCGTCCAGGCGGGCCCGCATTGTCCGCTTAGTGGAACAATGGGCCGCCAAAAGCTGGCGAAGAAGAAAAAAGGGGGGGCACAACGTAAGCCAAGTGTAGAAAGGGGAGGTCGAAAAACAAAAGAAATTCGGAGGACACCGAAACTTACCCGTACGGCCAAACTCTTCACGGCGGAGCACCCCTCGTCGAACTCATTGAGTTCGGCGAAGAGGCTGAGACCGCCAGCCGGCGAAACAATGTTGCTCACCCCCTCCACGAAGGGCATGAGCTCAGTCCGGGTCTCGAAGTCCCCGGGGACGAAGCGGGCCGACCCCTGAGAGAACTCAGAGCTAGATCCCTCGCCGGCTTTTTTGCCCTTATCCGGGGCGAGTGGCGAAAGCGGCCGGCGTATGGGGCTGCCTTCGCCCCGCAGGCGAGGTAGGGGTCCCGTCAAATGACTCCTCATCGCTGAAGGCGTTGGCGATGGTGATGACCCCCCTTTTCCGGGGGGCTGCTTTCGTCACGCTGCCTCCTGTCGCCTTGGCCGCGGCGATAGAGACTAGGGCCTTGGCGCCCTCCACGTCTTTTCGCCGCAGGGGCGAAGAGGCGGACTCCGCCCCGGTGTCGGCATGTTTCGGGCTGGGAGTCGGCGTATAACCGCACGTCCCGGAGCGGCTATCACCCGCCTCGTCAGTAGCCTCTTCGGCCACGGCGTCGGCCCGTCCCGCTTCCTCCTCTTCGACATCCTCGTCTTCGACATCATCCTCTGAAGAGACGGGAGCCTTCTGTTTGCGGGGGGCAAATCTAACCTGCCCCCGGGGACGCTTCCGAGAGGGGCCGGCTTCGCCATCCGCCTTAGATGGCTTCGCCCTCGGAGGAAGCTCGCCGACATGGATGCGGTTCGCCCGGCCAGCCGCTTGCCGAGTCAGGAGCTGGCTATATTCGGTTAGCGAGATATCGCCAACAAGCCGTCTGGCTTCGGCGTCGGCTTGGGCCAGCGTCAACACTGGAAAAAGGCAAGACACAAAGTTAGGAGACGAAGCGAAAGCAGGGTAAAAAGGCGAAACGTAAAAAAAGGGGGGAAGAAGGAAAACGAGAGCTCACCATTCGCCCCTGGGGGCAAAACAAGTCTGGGCAGGCCGTTGACCACTTCACCTTGATCGACTTCGACCTGCCACGCCCGCGAAAGCGGATGAATCCGCAGCATGCAGAACTCTTCTACTAAATCCCGGCAACTTAGCGGGGAACACACCCTGCGAAGCAGGGCGAAGCGGGACTCTAGGGTGCCGGTAACGGTAACCCTAGGTCTCCGCGCTGGCGAAATTGCGCGCCACCGCCAACACAGCACCCTCGCCGCTTCGGAGTCCGACTCGAAGGGGATGGAGTGGTAGAACCACTTCGCCATCCAGTGGCGGTCCCATTTCGACATGGCGGCATTGACCGGCCACAAGTCGGCGTGTTCGGGGCGAACGTTGAAGTTCACACTCCCGAACGCTGTCTTCCGGGTCCCAGCGGGTGTGATCACCGTCTTCGTGTTGACGGCGGCAGAGAAGATGGCGTCGAAAAGATCGGCGCTGGGCTCGAACCCCGCGGTCCGGCACGCCCAGTCGAAAATCGCGATCCGCACCAGGGCCGAAGGGCTTAACTGGGGCAGTTCGACTTGGAAGAGGCGAAGGATCTTCGGCAACAGGATGTTGCACGGAAATCGGAGGCCGGCCTCAAAGAAAACGGCAAACACCACCGTCTGGTGTTCGCCAGGTTGTGGCACTTCGGCTTCTCCGGGGGCGAACGCCTGCCCCTCCGCCACCATGCCCGCGTCAACCATCCTGGCCAACTCGTCATCGTCGACGAGCGAAGCCCCCAGGAAGGCGGAGGTGTCGTCATCGATCCGGCCGGGATCGGGACCGGTCGCGATAACGGGGTTCGGCTTGCGGGGAGCCATGGGCGAAATAGGTTGTTCGAAAGGAAGCCGAGAATGAGTAGAGAGGGAAGTGACTGCGGTGAAAATGACAAGGGTGGCGACGGTGAAAGCGGGGGGTGAGAATATATATCTCACCAAACGACGCTTCGCCTCCCCAGCCAATCAGGGGTGGCCACGTGTCACGGGGTAGGCGAAACGGTAAAATCCCATGGATCAGGCCGTGCAGTAACGGACTCCCAAAAAGAAAGCCCACTACTATTCGCCGTGGCCCAACGGCCCATCACTGGTTCGCTAAGGCCCATCAAAATGACATGGGGCACCCCATTGTTCATAAAAAGCGAAGGCCCAACACTGCTCACACTAGGACTGTTGAAAAAAAAAATATATCAATCAGAATCAAATCCCCACGACTGCTCGAGAAGGGCGAAGACCACACACTATGATCCTTTTTCGCATGTCGCAAGCTTTTTGCAGGATCCGGAAAGAGGGGCTTCGGCAGGAGCATTGGTCGAAAGGGGGCGCCTCATACCATACTACACGGTTTGCACGGTCTCGGCCGAAGCTCCTATCTCACCCTTGCCCGTGAGGGGCTTGTTGGCAGTATGCCATGAGGGCCCTTCGACCGAGCCTGCCGGAACCAACCAGACGGCAAGAATCCAGTCTCCCAACGCCCAAGGACCAGGGGGCGAAGCCCCAACGCGAAGCCCGATGGCGGAACCCAGCGGCGAAATCCGATGGCGAGGAGCTACAAAGGGTTCCGACCAGCCTAGGCGAAGCCCACATGGCGAAGGCATGCGCCGAAGGAGGATGGCGTCGCCAGAGCAGACCTGGTCCGAGAAAGGCCAGCAGGCTGGCCCGATCGCCCCGGGGCATGGGCCAATGAACCGGAAGCCGCAGGCGGCCCATCGAGGGCCCATGTGCCTGGATTACACTAAATACCCATGTAAGGGCCCCTTTATGAGGGTGACCACGTAAATTCCCCTGTAATAGCCCTAAACCATAATAGGGGGATCTGTAAGGGGGTTATAAATAGTCACCTAGGGCCATGTTAAAGAGGGAGATTTTTGATATACAGAATTTATTACACTTCACCTTCCCAACATTTGTTGAGTATCCACGTCCTTCGACATATGTGGTTGTCGTTTTGACAACAGACTTGATCAAAACCAACATGGTTCCGAAGGATTTTGGCGGCAACCCATCTAAGACCAAGGGAGTTTTGAATGTGGAGCTAACCATCGGCTTGATTCTTTAGATCTCATGCTTCTATTGATACTTAATGCTGCATTGGTTCAGTCCAACCTATTAAGTCGTATTTAGAATCATGATATCTAACCTACTTCATGGTTGTTAATAAGGATAGTATCGGGGTTTCAGCCGATCTTACCTGATATAGATGTTTTACATTGTCTTATGCTTTGTATAATGTTCTATATCTGCCCCTTATGTCAGGATCTAATCTAATGTAAATATATTAAGCTTGATATCAATCTAATTGATTATAGTTTAATATATTTATTACTAGAGAATATCCTAGTATAAGGTTGTATCGGAGCTATAGCCGATACATACTTAAACCTAGATATCGGCTATGACATCAATCTACATAATCATTATGTCATGTTATCTTTAGACTTGGGCAATTTATACTGTCTCGGTTCAGTCCGATCTATCCCAATTGCTTATCTCTAAAGTAATATTGATATATTGATTATGTGACATTGATCTTTACAGCCGATATCCTAGTTTTAGGGTTAATTTTATCATCAATTATACCTTACAGCCGATCCATGCTTTATTGCATCGGCTAGGTCACATACGATATGAAATCGGCCCTATGGCCGATTGTCTATCGTTTACTGATATTCTTTGCATGTTTTTCTTGTTGATTGCAGGATCAAATCAACTGGCACGCCCTTTAATCTTTAACCCTAATTTTGGACCTGCACTAGAGTAAAGCAAACCTCTCAGGCCAGTGTGTGTTTTTTGCATCAACACAGTGACGATGAACCATGTTCGTCAGATCACTCTTTTGGTAGCTGTTTTCGGGGTGAAGATGTGATTTATTTGTAAGCAAAACGCGTAATCGTTTCGCCTGTATCATGCTGTACGACGTGTACTGTTGATTTTTTCCAGAGTTAATAAAAGTGTGCTTTTGTTTCCTTTTTGCCATTTTCTGCATTATCACATCTTGTGCTTTCGTTGGGTCGGAATGTATCGGCTCCTTGGCGTGTGCTGGCGAAATAGGTATGGTGACTTTTCAGCTTTCGACTTCCGTTGTCGATCTTTGGTGCTTTGTGTTAGCGACAGCGCTATTTTGTGTAGATCGATTATAACGGTGTTCGGTCTTATCTCCCGAAGCAAGCTGTCGCGGTTTCAACGTTCGGCGAGTGATGCTTCGGCCGATTCGTTTCACCCCCTGGCGCTTTCGCTGATCAGGCGTTTGCCTTGGGGTTTTTCCACGAATTATCATGCACATAAGTAGAAAAGGCGAAAGACATAGAAATTTTATACTGGTTCGGGCCTCCAGAGTGGATAATAGCCCTACGTCTAGTTTTTTTTTCTTTTTCCATTTTCTCCCTTTTTTTGTATTTTTGTGCCGAAAGGCTTACAAAACGGCGGATGCCGAAAAGCTACATAGCAATATGTACATTTTTACATGTTGGCGAACTAGGTGCCACCCTCTCTAGACATAGAAACGCTTGAGTGAAGCGGTGTTCCACGAGTGATCGAACTCTTCGCCCTCCAGTGTTGCTAGGCGAAAAGAGCCCATCCTTGACCTGTGCTTGATGAGATATGGCCCTTCCCATTTTGACTCAAGCTTTCCCAACCGCTACTGGGTTCGCCTTTTTCCTCAAGACGAGGTGACCTGGCAGGAGCTCTGTTGGGCGAACCCTTTTGTTGTTGGTTGCCGAAGTTCTTGTGGCGTACTGGCGCATATGCTCCAGTGCTTCGACTCGTACCCCCTCCAGGAGTTCGAGCGACACTGTGCGCCCATCTTCACCCCCAGAGAACATCACCCTTGGGGAGTTAGCCCCTAGCTCTGTTGGGGTCATCGCCTCGTCTCCGTAGAGGAGCATGAACGGGCTGAACTTGGTTGGCCTTGTGGGAGTTGTTCGGAGGGCCCAAAGGATAGACAACATTTCGTCTTGCCATCTGCCTTTCGCTGCCCCCTCGAGCCTTTTCTTGAGTGCCTCCAAGATCTTGCCATTTGCACGTTCGGCCGCCCCATTTGACTGTGGGTGCGCGACCGATGCGAACCTGATTTCCAGGTTTAGCCCCTCGCACATTTCTCTGAACTTGTCAGAGTCGAACTGTTTGCCATTGTCCGTGATGAATTCTCTTGGAACTCCGAAACGGCAAATGATGTTTTTCCAAACAAACTTCTGCACTGCCGCCGAAGTGATTGCGCCGAGTGGTTCGGCCTTGATCCAGCGCGAAAAGTATTCAATGGCCACGATTGCAAACTTGTATCCATTTCACGCTACCGGGAATGGGCCAATGATGTCTAGCCCCCACCTGGCGGAGGGCCAAACTGGTGCAATCGGCTGCAGCTCATACTGCGGTGCGGTCTGGCTTCGGCCATGTCGCTGGCAGCTTTCGCACTTTTTGGCTTGCGCAACGCAAACTTTCAGCACCGTGGGCCAATATACTCCCTGGCGAAATACCTTGGAGGCAACAGTCCTTGCGGCCTGGTGTGCCCCGTAGAGCCGTTGGTGTATTTCCTTTGCCATTTCTTCGCCTTCGGAGTGATACAACTGCCCTGAAACTAGCTTGTACTGCATGGCTCTAATTTGCAGGCGCTTCGCCTTCGCTTCATCGTCCGGGAGCCAGCCATCCTTGAGGTACTTCACGAACGGTGTTCGCCAGTCCTCTGGGTCTTCGCCCGGGTCTGTCTAGTCTATGGCCATGACATCCTCAGCTCCCTCGGGCACACTTGGTGCGTACAGGACCTCAAAAAAGATGCCTGGCGACTGCGGTCCCCCGCAGGCGGCAGATTTCACCAAGGCGTCTGCTTCCTTATTCTGTCCTCTGGGTAGGTGTTCGACCGTTATCCCGGCGAAGCACTTTTCCATCGACCGAACAGCCTCCAAATATCTTTTCATCCCTTCATCTTTTGCTTCAAAAGATTTATCAACATGACAGGCCACTAGTTTGGAGTCTGTTCGGATGAGCAAGCGCCGAACCCCTAGCCCTTTCGCCTTTCTTAAGCCCAGCAGCACCGCTTCGTACTCCGCCGTGTTGTTGGTTGTGTCGAACTGCAGCCTTGTGGCATACCGAATTAGCACGCCCCTTGGCGAAATGATCACGGCCGCGGCACCCGTCACCCTGTGCGACCACGAGCCATCGGAGTACATTGTCCAAGGCTGTTCGACAGGCTGAGGTTCGGGAGCGGACGCCGGTGTCCATTCAGCCACGAAATCCCCCTATTAGGGTTTAGGGCTATTACAGGGGAATTTACATGGTCACCCTCATAAAGGGGCCCCTATATGGGTATTCAGTGTAATTAAGGTGTACGGGCCCTCAATGGGCCACCTGGCGATTACTGGCTCATTGGTCCATGGGCCGGGGTGATTGGGCCGGCCCACTGGATCTCCTTGGATCAGGTCCGTCTTGGCGAAGTCATCCTCCTTCGGCGCGTGCCTTTGCCATGCAGCCTTCGCCCAGATTGGCGGGAGCCCGGTGTAACTCTTCCCCCCTTGTTTCTTTCACCCTGATGTCTTCGCCACCGGGCTTCGCCTCCAGAGGTCTTGGGCGTCTAGAGTTCGGATCCTTGCTGCTTGGCTGGTTTCGGCAGGCTTGGTCGAAGGGTCTCATGGCATACTGCTAACAAGTAGAAATTGTTTTCTTTTTCTCTTCATAAAAGGGCGAACCAATGGTACAATTGTACTGTTGGGAGATTAAACGGGAACTAGGTTCAGTTGCGAGACAGATTTTGCCTCGCATTGTTTCCCATTACCCATATTACACCCCTTCGGATTGTAGTCCTTAGCTTCCGACAGACAAATAATGGATCCATCAGTACAGCTTGGTCCAGGTTTACCTCTTTTGTATGATCTGGACCAAAATTATCTATACGCGATTATGCCTTGTTGCAACACTTTCACACGGGTCTACATAAAAGTGTCTGCATTCCACCTTGACATCACGGCCGATGGTTCGTTCATGCATAAAACCCTATCGGAAGGAAAGGAAATTCTTGATAGAATATTAGAGAACACTTCCTTCGTTAGGCAATGCTCTGAACCCCTCCCTAAAGCATCTGTGTCGGGTTTGGAGGAATCTTCTTTTGCCAAGCATGAACCTAAATCTTCTACGTCATCAGGATTGATTAAAGAGTACTCCTTGGAGCCATCTCCGGATATCGAAGAAATTCAAGTCCTGGGTTGTGCTCCTAAATTTGGGGTTGTTTTTCATGAAGATTATGGAAACACCCCACATTACTTCAGTAGAAAAAAGCCACCTATTCCTACTCCACATCCCGACCCAATTGAAGATAAGTATCTTTAAGAAACCATTCGGGAGTTAACCACTATCAAGAGTAATGAATGGCTGAAAGAAGTAGAGTTCTCCTCTGAAGTAATTCGGATCAACTCCTCTCCTCGCAGAATTCCTTGCCAATTAGGAGGGAATGCGGTGGACATTCTGTATTGTCCAATGGTTGGTGTTAACCTAATTTCTGAGTCCTTCGCCTTTGCCTAGCTATGGGATAGTGCACTAAAACCAACCAACAAGTTCTTCAAACATCCCTCCGGGAATTTAATAGAAGGATTTGGCATCGTATAGAGCGTCCCTATCAAATACGACAACACTAAGGCTATCCTGGATTTCCACATCTTTAAAATCCAATACTTTGATGTTCTGACTGGGCACACTATCAAGAAATTTATCATAGATGCCCCATCTTTGGGAAGCCTGAAAATAACATTAGGAGGGGATGAGTTTACCGTCCCATTCTCGCGGTCAAGAAATGCATTGATCAACTCCCTTCCCTATAAAGAATCAACGAAGGAAGTGACAACTATTATTCCTTTGACCCTCCTGAGTCCTCTCTAGAAGACGGTACTCCTGATTTCACTCAGGAAGAAGAGGAGTCTGGTGAAACTCTTGAGCTACCGTCCTTTGAACCACCTCTGTGGCCTCCGATCAAACTAAAACATCTTCCGCAAGGACTACTTTACCCTTTTCTACATAGCAACAGGGAAGCTCTTGTCATCATAAGTGACAAGCTTTCAGAAGATGAAACCTCTCATCTTCTTGCCGGGCTGGAAAAACATAAATCTGTTTTGGGTTACTCTATTTAAGATCTCAAAGGAATTAGTCATGTTCTTTGCACCCATCACATTCCTATTGAACCCGAGTATCTTGAAAATCTTGTACGTCGGGATCATCTATCCTATTCCGTTCAGGAAATTATGTGATCCGTGAAGCCAAAGAAAAGGTTGCTCTAATCAGGGATAGATTAAAGGTAGCTCAATCCCGTCAAAAGAGCTATGCAGATAATCGTCGAAGGGATTTAACCTTTGAAAAGGAAGACTATGTGTATTTAAAGGTGACCCCAATGAGAGGAACCAAGAGATTTCATCTGAAGGGAAAGCTAGCCCCCAGATATGTTGGCCCATTTCGGATCATTGCTCGTCGAGGACAAGTTGCATATCAGTTAGAGCTGCCACCCTCGATGTCCAGTATTCATGATGTATTTCACGTGTCTCAATTGAAGAAATGTCTTCATGTGCCAGAAGAGGAGACACCGCTGCAATCAGTGGAGTTACAACCAGATTTGACCTATGGTTAGGTTCCAATCGAAATTCCTGAGACTGCAGAGCGAACTACGAGGAGTAAGACTATCCGTTTTTGCAAGGTGCAGTCGAGTCATAATACCGAAGCTGAAGCTACATGGGATGGTGAAGATGATCTGAAGGCAGAGTTTCCGAAGTTGTTTCCGAGCCAGTTCGAATCTCGGGGTCGAGATTCTGTTTAAGGGGGGTAGGTTTGTCACGTCCAGATTTTTCGCTATCCGTACTTTTCGTCCGATTGCGAAAATTCACATTGGTTTAACTGTCTAAAATAGCTTAATAAAAAAAATAAAAAGGTTTTAATGTAATTAATTAATTACATTGTTAGCTTTGTCGTATTTTAATTGAAGTTTATTTGGATTTAATTGGAATTTCGGAAGTAGAGCTCAATTGTCGAATTAAATTTCCGCCAAATTCAAATTCCTATTCAATTCCTAATAGCCTAAATCCTCCAAAAATTCCAAGTATTTTACATTTGGAATTTTTCCAGAAAAGTCCATATTCATTTCTCTTTTTCCTTCCTCTCTATTCTCTATTTTGTTTCTTTTTTGCAGTTAGGCCCCTCCCTTTCTTTCTTTTTCCTTTTTCCTCAACCTTCTTCAACCTCCAGCCATCTCCTTTTCTCTCTCTCGCTCTTGAGCAGCAGGACTGGGGAGGCCAAGCCCCGGCCCACGCGTGCACCCTCGGCCCGGCCGCCTTCTCTCTCTCCCTAGGTGGCCCACTCCGCCGCCGACATAGCCCGGCCCAACGCCGCCAACCCACGCCGGCCCGCGCCGCGCTGCAAGCCGAGCCGAGCCGTGCCGTGCGCTGCCGCCCTTCCAAATCGGTGCACTGGCATCGCCAAGCCCTAACCCTAACTCCTCTCTCCCCTATAAATACCACAGCCGCCGCCTTTCTCTTTTGTGGGTCAAGCTGTACAACCTCTGCAGAGTGTTAAACTAATCTATTCGAATAGCCGCGTTCTCGGTCATGGACATGCTCGGTGATATCTCATGAGGGGTAGTTTACGAAAACTGGGAATGATCTGTGTGCAGGTTAATGAATATAGCTAAGTGGTCCTGTCTGGATAAATCCTGTGCGGATGGTTGGTTGGTAACACCCGTTATTTATAAATATTGTTTTAAACTTCTTTTTCTAATTTGTTTATAACTGCAAATTGTTGTGTTATGCAAAATAGCCATTGCCTTTATTGACAACCATGCATATGCATATTTCCGTGTACTTGCTGAGTATTCCTTGTACTCACCTTGCAATTCCACCAATTCCAGAAGAAAGGTTTCCGCTGTTTCCTGAGGAGTTTGCTGCTGAAGACGAGGAATAGGCCGCGAGTCTCAGTTGACTGCCTGTGGCAAGTTGAATGGAACTACTACTCATTTATCTTATTTTCCGCTGCTATTTTATTATTTTCCTTAGGCCCTTCGTGGCATAAATAAATGTAAACTTTAGTCATAAGGCTTATCACAGTCACTTTATTAATAAATGTTAGGTTTCCTGCGTGATGTTGGCTGTGATATTAATTGAGCTCCTGTCAAAGTCTTGCTACCATAGCAAATTAAATGATACTTTTTCTCTTTGGTTTGTCCTAAGACTGCACCAACAGCATAATCACTAGCATCACACATTATTTCGAAAGGAAGCATTCAATCGGGGGGTTGAATGATCGAAGCAGAGACAAGTGCCTTTTTGAGAATTTCAAATGATTTTAGGCACTTGTCATCAATTTCAAAGGGTGCTGCTTTAGCTAGTAGATTAGTGAGGGGTTTGGCGATCATAGAAAAGTCTTTGATAAAACGCCTGTAGAAACCTGCATGACCAAGAAAGCTACGGATCCCCTTGATACTAGCAGGAGGCGAAAGCTGTTTAATTACTTCTATCTTAGCTCTATCCACCTCTATTCCCAAGGATCCCGTGGATACTGGTAGGAGGCGGACACTTAGTGCCCAAGGACTATGCCCTCACAGACCATAAAATGGCATTTCTCTCAATTAAGCACTAGGTCCTTTTCCCGACACCTCTGCAAGACCTTGTCTAGATTTTGAAGACAATGACCGAAAGTCTTACCATAGACGGAGAAATCGTCCATGAAAACTTTCATGAAATCTTCGATCATGTCAGAAAAAATAGACATCATACACCTCTGGAATGAGGCAGGTGCATTACACAACCCAAAGGACATCCTACGGTAGGCGTAGGTACCATAAGGGCATGCGAACGTAGTTTTGCTCTGATCATCAGGATGGATGGGGATGTGATGATAACCAGAATACCCATCAAGGAAACAGAAGAATGAATGATTTGCCGGTCATTCCAACATTTCAACAATGAAGGGAAGCGGAAAATGATCCTTCTTGGTCACCTTGTTGAGTTTCTGTAGTCAATGCACATCCTCCATTCCGTAACAGTACGTTGAGGGGATAAGCTCCATTTTGGTATGTTCAACGAGTCATACCTCTCTTCTTGGGCACCACATGAACCGGGCTAACCCACTCGCTGAACGGAATAGGATAGATGATCCCGACGTACAAGATTTTCAGGATACTCGGGTTCAATAGGAATGTGATGGGTGCAAAGAACAGGACTAATTCCTTTGAGATCTTAAATAGAGTAACCCAAAACAGATTTATGTTTTTCCATCCGGTCCAAAAACAGTTCTTTCATTAGTCTCATTCCAATTCAAAGGTGTCCTGCAAGATCGTCCATACAAAGCTTCAAACGGTGACATCTGCAAACTTGCTTGGTAACTATTGTTGTAGGAGAACTCGGCATAGGGTAAATTCTTGTCCCAATTTGAAGTATAGGCTAAAGCACAAGCTCGAAGCATGTCCCCCAGGATCTGATTAACTCTTTCTGTCTGTCCATCCGTCTGTGGATGATATGCTGTACTGAAATTAAGGTGAGTACCCATCGCTTCATGAAGAGCCTACCAGAAATGCGAGGTAAACTGGCTTCCTCGATCTGAGACTATCTTCCGTGGTACTCCATGTAAACATACTATCCGGTTCACACAAAGTTCTGCTAAGTTGTCACCCGAGTAGGTTATCTTGACTGGAATAAAGTGAGCCACTTTAGTGAGACGGTCCAGTATAACCCAGATAGAATCATACCCTGACTGAGTCTTAGGCAAACCTGTGATTAAATCCATGCCAACCTCATCCCACTTCCATTCCGGTACCTTCAACGGTTGTAGAAGTCCTGCTGGTCGTTGATGCTCTGCCTTAACTCGTTGGCAAACATCACAAAGTGCCACATACTCTGTGATCTCACGTCTCATACTGGGCCACCATATTCTGTTCTTGAGATCCTGGTACATCTTGGTACTCCCAGGATGAATAGAATAACGAGATTCATGTGTCTCTGACAATATAAGCTTCTTGAGTTCTGGCTGATCTGGTACAACCAGCTTCTCATGAAACCATATAACACCATTCTCATCCTCAGTGAATCCTATGGCTTTTCCTTTCTTCGTGTTGAGCTTGATCTCTTTGATGTTAGCATCACCTTTCTGAGCTTCCTTGATTTGCCTTCCAATGTGGGTTTCACTTCTGGACTAGCCACATACCCTTCATGTACTATCTCCAAACTCAACCTTTCCAACTCCCGATAAAGGGATAACTGATTATCATTGACTTCCAGGCTATTGTAATAAACCTTCCTACTCAAGGCGTCAGCAACAACATTAGCATTGCCTGGATGGTAGTGGATCCCCATGTCATAATCCTTTATCAACTCTAACCATCTTCTTTGTCTTAAGTTCAAATCATGCTGAGTGAAAATATATTTTAGACTTTTGTGATAAGTGTACACCTCACATCGATTGCCTACAACGTAATGTCTCCATATCTTCAATGCATGTACCACTGCGGCAAGCTCCAAATCATGAGTCGGATAGTTCTCCTCATGGGGGCGTAACTGTCTTGATGCATAGGCAACAACCTTGCATTCCTGCATCAGAACACAACGAAGTCATGTACGAGAGGCATCACAGTAGATATCAAACCCCTTGTGGATATCTGGCAAAACTAACACTACTGCTGATGTCAAACTCTTCTTCAAGGCTTCAAAGCTACGTTGGCACTCTGATGTCCACATAAATTTCTTCTCCTTCTTCAACAATTGTGTCAATGGACGAGCAACTTTGGAGAAATCTTCTATGAATCTTCTGTATTATCCTACCATACCAAGGAAACTGCAAACTTGTGTCACGGTCTTGGGCGGCTGCCAATTGATAACTGTACTCACCTTCTTTGGATCGACTGCAACTCCAGCGGCAGTCACAACATGTCCGAGGAATTCAACCTCTTTCATCCAAAACTCACACTTGCTGAACTTGGCATGTAACTGATGCTCCCTTAGCTTTTCTAACACAAGTCTTAAATGAGTCTCAAGCTCTTTTTCATTCTTGGAGTATATGAGAATGTCGTCAATGAAAACAACAACAAACTTGTCCAAATATTCCAAGAATACCTTATTCATCATGTTCATGAAATAAGCAGGGACATAACTGTAAACTCATAGAGTCCATATCTGGTAGGAAATGCTGTCTTCGGGATATGCTCTGACCTGATCCTAAGCTGATGATACCCGGATCTAAGATCAATCTTTGAGAAAACTCCTGCTCCTTTCAGTTGGTCAAAGAGATCATCAATCCGCGGCAAAGGGTACTTGTTCTTGATGGTCACATCATTTAAGCTTCTGTAATCAATACACATTCTCTTGGTTCCATCTTTCTTCTCAACGAAAATAACTGGGGCTCCCCAGGGTGATGAACTGGGTCTGACATAACCTTTCTCTTGCAACTCCTGCATCTGCTTCTTCAATTCAGCTAGCTCATAGTGCTGCCATACGATATGGTCGCTTGGATATAGGTGATGTTCCTGGGACTAGATCAATGACAAACTCAATGTCCCTATGTGGTGGCATGCCTGGTAACTCTTCCAGGAAGACATGTGGATATTCTCTAACAATAGGTACATTCTATAGCTCAGAAACTTCCATGTGGTGCACTAGGGCTCCTTTCCAAGGGGGATTAATTATGGCTTTGAATTTGACTTTCTCTCCTTTAGAGTTTTCTAAGGCAATACATCTACTCCCACAATCTAACACTGCCTTGCTACTGTGCAACCAATCCATCCCTAGGATAACATCAAGCTGAGGTGTATCTAACATAATCAGGTTAGCAAAGAATTCTACACCCTCTATTTCGATCTTCACTCTAGGACAACCAGGCTGGGTTCTCATCTCTGATCCCGGTGTTTGAATAAGCAAAGAACACTTAAGAGGAATAGTGGGAAACTTATGTTGAGAAGCAAAAGACCGAGAAACAAACGAATGCGAAGCTCCAGAATCCAATAAAATGGTTGAAGGTATTGAGTTAACCAGGAACTTACCTAGAACAACGTCTGTAGAGGTCTAAGCTTCCTCTGCGGTGACATGATTCACACGTCCCCTGACGATAGTCTACTGAGTTGCTGGTGCAGTTTGCTGTGCTGCTCCTGGTGCTGTTGTCTTGACCGGGGTATTTCCCAAGTTGAACTTCACTGGAGTAATGTTCTTGGGATGAGGATAGTTGTTGGCGAGGTGACCAGACTCTTTGTAGTTGTAACAACGACGAATGAAAGATTGACTTCCTTGACCTTGCACGGACTGAGTGGGAGTTGCCTGCCGAGGTGTCTGTGGAATAGTTCTGAACTGTGGAGCAGCTGGCAGACGATTGTTGTACTGCTGGAATGCTCCACGTGGCCTCTTGCTTGAACCACTTGCTTGCTGGTTCATCCTGCGCTTGCGATCTTCACCAAGCTTCCTGCGTTCTTCCACTAACAGCAGGGTCTTGTTCACCAAGCTCTGGAAACTATTAAACTCATGAGCAACAAGTCCCACCTTGAGACCAGAATTGAGACCTTTCAGGAAATGCCTCTGGCGATCTGCATCTCTAGCAACATCTTCGGGTGCATAGCGGGTAAGAGAAGTGAACTGAGTCAGGTACTACTGCACTATCTTGTTATCCTGCTTAAGGGTATGGAATTCCTCCTTTCTCAACTCCTTGATACCAACAGGGACGTAGTAATCACGGAAAGCTGTACGGAAATCCTCAAAGGTCAAGGCTTCAGGGTCATCCAAGCCTCCCCTAAGGTTCTCATACCAGTCAAGGCCAGCTCCTTCCAACTGTTGGACAGTGAAACGAACTTTCTCTCCATCTGAGCACTGAGTGACCTCTAGCTTGCGTTCCATGGTACGTATCCAGTCTTCTGCTTCAAGCGGAGTACCTACTCCATGAAGGTTGGTGGCTTGGTGCGTAGAAACTCGAACATCTTGCTCTGTTGAGGTGGAGCACCTTGGGGTGGTTGTTGTTGTCGCTGTTGGTTCTGAAGTTGTTGCGTCATCATCCTCATGAGCTCAGTCTGGGCCTGCATGAAGACCTCAAAGTTCCGCTGGTTCACTTGGGGTGCTTGAGGCGGTTGCTGACCAGTAGCACGGGCATTGTTGTTCTCATTCTCTCCATCATGAGTTCCAGTCCTAGTGTTCACCATCTGTTCAACATATGGTTGGTCAGAAAAGGTACTAAGAAGAAAATAACAGCTCTAAGAGAAAGGCGACTAAAAGGGGTAGACCGCACATCCTGACCAAACACACATACGATTGTTTAGGAGCCGGAGAGCTACAAACAGACCGTACGACAAGCCGGAAGAACCAAGAACTAAAAACAAGCAACGCTTCTAGCACACAAGCTTAACGTCTTAATAACGTGAGCTACTAACTAAAGGCAAAGCGGCACAAAGACAAAAACCACTTCTAGAACTAAATCCTGGTTCGCGACGAATCTTCTTGAAGACTCCAATGCAATGTTGGTGTAGATTCTGTAGGATCGCACAAGATCAAACAAACCTACCAAAGGGGGTGAATGGTACGTTAAACCACAAACCCAAAAAGCTTTTGCGGAATTAAAAATTACCCTCGAACAAAGACGTCGACGAAGTCCTGTCGCCGCCGGTCAGACCGCCCTCCTGCCGCTGGTCAGACCGCCGTAGCCTGGCCGGTCAGACCGCCACTATCCCACCGGTCAGACCGCGCGCACACCTGCGGTTAGACCGTCGGGACCTAGAAACACCGGTAGATGACAAACTCGAAGATGTAGATTGAAACTTTTCGACTTTATTGCATCAACTAGTGTTTACAAAGTGCACTAACAGCACTCCTCACCAAAATCTCGAACTAAATTCGAAACCCTAATTTTCTCTCAACTCTAGTTTCTCTAGAACCGATACAAGGAGGCCTCACCCTCCCTCTGTATTTATACATGAAGTAGGCTGTGCAAAGCCCACGAATCTAACACAACGTAGGACTCCTAACCAACGTAGGAAACCCTCTCTTGCAAGTAAACAACTTATCTCTTTCTTTATCTCAATCAAACTTCACAAATTCGGACTCCCTTTCAAATTCGACTCCTCTTTCCATACGTACACAATCCCTCTTGTATACCATATGGATTTCTTCATCACCACGTGCATTGTCCTCTAACCTTCAGTATCCCGCATGATCTCATGATCCCCGGATAACAAGTTCTCCCAAGTCGACTCCGATCTATCACCGGCAACACTATCCCAAGGCCTCAAGCAACACCCGCACATGCAACAACCAAGAAACCATATTCCGAGCCCATGTTCGTCCCAATTTGACTCACATTAGTATAACAACAGTATCCATACGCATAGAAATCATCTAGAAACCAAATCCCCGAAAGAAATATCCAAATCCAACAAAACAACCCGAAACCGACATTGATTAGGATCCTGCTAGTCAGACCGTCGGGCCGGCCGGTCTGACCGCCTGCTAGTCAGACCGTCGGGCCGGCCGGTCTGACCGCCGCAACACCTGTGGTCTGACCGGCGGCACTCAGTCGGTCTGACCGCCAGGGTCAACCGAAACTGCACACTTCACAAAATCAACCATCTCAAAAATCTCCAAATTAACATTAGCAAACCACCAATATTTTCATCACAAAATCTAAATCAACTCCTTGATTCTACAATCTCCCCCTTGATGAAAATCATTGGCAAACAACAAATGGTTTGTGGTGTTTTGTGAAGCAAATCCAAAAAGCATCTTCAATGCCAAAAAATTTCCAAAGAAAAATCTCTCACT
The DNA here is from genome assembly GCA_000573905.2 of Oryza punctata. Classification (NCBI taxonomy): domain Eukaryota; kingdom Viridiplantae; phylum Streptophyta; class Magnoliopsida; order Poales; family Poaceae; genus Oryza; species Oryza punctata. Next base: position 17,760,625 of record CM002493.2, on the reverse strand, counting down.
TTTGAAAAGAAAGAAATTCCTTCTACTTATGACAATTATTGCACAATTTGTTACCTTGTTCTCCCCCTTTTGACAATGAGTTCATCAACTTTTTTTTCTTTTGGAGAGCTTTGCTATACCAAAAGTAATTCAAGAACATGTGGTGCAATAACAAGGTAGATAGCATGACAATCTAGATAACAAGCATGCGTAGAAGTGTAAACATGAACCGAAGATATTGTCAAAAAGATCAAATCAACACTAAAAGATTCATGACTTCAAACAATTTATAATGCAATACATTAACAAGCACATAGGTTGAAAAACAAACACTATACATATATACCTATTGCATTTATCACTCTTTCTCAAACTAGCTTTAGCACAAAATAATTAAGAGAATTTTTCACGTTGCCCTTTTTTTTAAATTATTGCGGGTACGTCCTTGTCGTCAAGACTGTTTCCAAGGATTCGGTACCCATTATTTTTTCTCACATAGAATACGTCCTTGTCGTCAAAACTGTTTCCAAGGATTCGGTATTCATTTTTTTCATATATTTTTGCATTCTCTTTCACAAAGAGCAATTACAAGGCTATTTGAGGAATAACAATGCAATAAAGCATATATATAAAGCATTTATAAATCAAACCATATGCTAGCATCAATATTGCATATTTGCTTAATTAAAGTGATAAATTATATGTCATGTATCAAATCTCTTAAAGACAATATCAAAAGCTCATATAAAAACTAACATGCACACAAGCTAGCATAGTCATCATACCACCTAACATGTATCGCTAGCATATACTAGAATATACTAAGGCAAAAACAAAGCTCTTCCTCTTTTACATTTTTTAATTTTTTATGTTTTTCATTTTTTTATCACACCATGCATGAATAAAACATGTATGCAAAAAGAAAAATCAAAAGAAGAAAAGAAAAACATGAATGCAACAACGAGCCAAAACTCCCCCTCAATTGATGCCAAAAGGATGGACAATCCCCAACTCGCCTCGAAGAAAGGAAAATCGAGAAGAATCCAACGGTTTCGTGAAAATATCCACCAATTGCAAATGAGTATCAACAAAAGCCAATTCAACATCTCCCTTCTCAACATGATCACTCAAAAAGTGATAGCGAATATCAATGTGCTTCGTGCGTGAATGTTGTACAGGATTCTTAGCAATATTAATAGCACTAGTGTTATCACAAAGAAGAGGAACTTTCTCAAAAGTAAGACCATAATCTTTCAAAGTTGAAACAAGGCAAAGAATCTGAGAACAACAACTAGCAGCAGCAATATGTTCATACTCAGTAGTTGATTGAGCAATATTAGATTATTTCCTAGAAGACCAAGCAATCAACGAAGTACCAACAAAAGGACATGTTCCACTTGTACTTTTCCTATCAATTCTACAACCATCAAAATCCGCATCCGCAATTTGAGAATCGGAGAGCAAATTGTACTTCAAATTCTCAACCAAAGCGACATCATTCAATGTAAACTTGTCACTTACCTTGACAGATCCAGTAGCAGTGATCATACTAGTAGAAGCATCACCGAAGATGATTGAATCCTTCCTTGATGCCGTCTTGAGGGAGGAGAACCAATTTTTATCACCGGTCATGTGTCGCGAACAACCGGAATCCACAATCCACACGTTCTCCTTCCTCGCTAAAAGTGCCTACACACAAGCAGAAGTCGAAGCCTCAGTACTGGGGTTAGATAATAAAAATTTAGGAATCCAGTACTGAGACACGACCAGAACCAACAGGAGCATAACCAGTAGAAAATTCACACCGTTTCCTATTAGAAAAATCTACCCGAGGCCGGTCTGACCGCGTAGGTACCTGCGGTCTGACCGAAGGCTTACCGCCGGTCTGACCGGGGGTAAAGCGCCGGTCTGACCGCCTGTCTAGGGACAAAACGTGGTTTTTGCCATCTCTTTTTCGCAAAAGCAATTTCTTGTTCCTTTTTCTGTTTTCTAGCAAGTCTAAAACAGAAACCAACAAGATGACTATCTTTTCCACAAAATGAACAAGTATATTTTTCATGATGATTAGAAGTATTTGTAGAAATAGATGACTTATCAACACAAGCAGCAACAGAAGGTTGTGCATGCACAACATTGGTTTTTGAAGATGATGTACTCAAAGTAGTCATGATGCCAGCAGATTTAAACACAGTGTTCTTAGGCTCAGGTTTAAGCAAAATTTCACCACCTCTAGCACCAGCACCTAAAACAACAGGAGGATGTCTAGTATGATGAGCATAAGGATCAAAACCTAAACCACGATTGTGTGTGCTAACCCTAGATTGATCAAGAATCATGTTGAGGTTCTTTTTACCATCAGAAAATCTTTGCAAAGAACTTTTTAAGTAAGCAACCTCTTGAGTAAGATTAGCACAACTTTTGCAATCATCCAAAAAACCTTTTTGTTTTCTACAAGTCGAACAAGAAAGCACCTCATCTTGTTTGACAATTTCCTCCATGTGCTTAACACGACCTAGAGCATCTTTTAGTTTCATCTTATTAGCAACACATGTCAAACAAGGTTTTTCACTAGATTGTTTAATCCTCTTAGAGCTAATCAAATTAAACATCGAACTAGCAAACAAAGCAATTTGACATTTATTCAAAGCTCTTTTAGTCAAAAACAATTCATCAACCAATCTAGTGTTCATGGCAAAGCTCAAAGCAAGACAAGATTCAAATTTCTTAATCTTTCTAACATGAGACCTATTAACATTTCTAACAGCTTCAATTTCTTCAAATAAAACCTCACAAGACTTACATTCATCATTATCAGAAACAAGAGATTTTATTCTAGAATTTTCAGCATTAAGAGACTCAATAGTAGTTTCATGTTGACTAATCTTTTTCTCAAATTTGGAAATTTTGTAACCAAGTCTAGCAATCACTTCTTGAAGATATTCAACACTAGGAATATGTGTTACCTCATTATCAGAGTCAGAAACCTCATCCATGCTTCTAGCCATGAGACAAACATCATTCTTGCCTTTGTTCCCCTTGTCATCATCTTCATCACTTCCAAACTCAACATCACTTGATTCTTGCACAGCTGCAAATGCCTCATCAAGCGCTTTCTGATAGAACTTCTTCATCTTCATGTTCTTGAATTGCTTCTTGTTCTGCTTGGTGTTCTTGGTTCCATCTAGAGATTCTTCCTTTGGATTCCTTCCAAGCTTGGGACAATGAGCCCGAAGATGACCAAGTCTTCCACAATGATAGCAACGATGTGGTCCTCCTCTTTTCTTGTACCTGACATTACTTATAGCTCGAGAAAATCTGTTAGCAACCAAAACCAAGTCCTCCTCACTGATCTCTTCCAGTTGATCATCGGACATGGCATTAAAAACAGTAAGTACATCTTTAGGAGAAGTATCCAAAGAAGATCCAGATGAAGACACCAAAGCAGTAGATTTGGAATCTGTTCTTTTTGAAAGAATATTCATCTCATAGGTTTTCAATTTAGTATAAAGTACATCCAAAGTCAAAGTGTTCATGTCAACAGATTCCTAAATAGAAGTCACTTTAACATCCCAACCTCTCATATCAAGACCATTCATAAAGTGACGAGCAACCTCAGATTGAGAAGAATAGTTAACATCATAAGAATCATCAACAGATCTAAGATCACTCAAAATTTTGTTGAAACGTCCCAAATAATCATCCAAAGACTCACCCGAACTCATCTCAAATTTAATGTAGTCCTTTTTGAAAACATCTTTTCGCAACTCCTTAATGTTAGTAGATCCAGTATGAAAATTATTTAAAGCTTTCCAAATCTCATTAGCAGTTGCAAGATGTGAAACACGATCAAAATCAGAACGAGAAATCCCACTAAGAAGAATATTTCGTGCTTTACAATTGTTTTCAAAATCAGTTTTCTAGGCAATCGTTTCAATACGATCAGAGATCTCATAAACTGTAGCAACTTTCATCCAGATATCATAGCCTTGAGATGTAATGTAAGACTCTATCTTTTTCTTCCAATAATCAAAATCAACTCCATTGTAAATATGAGGTTTGCTTGAAAACTTTTCAGCCATGGCAACAAATCTAAAGACCGGTAAAGATCAAATAGAAAAACGTGGCTCTGATATCACTTGTAGGATCGCACAAGATCAAACAAACCTACCAGGAGGGTGAATGGTAGGATAAACATAAAACCCAAAAAGCTTTTGCGGAATTAAAGATTACCCTCGAACAAAGACGTCGACGAAGTACTGTCGCCGCCGGTCAGACCGCCCTCCTGCCGCCGGTCAGACCGCCGTAGCCTCGCCGGTCAGACCGCCCGGACACTCTCGGTCAGACCGCCGCTATCCCACCGGTCAGACCGCGCGCACACCTGCGGTTAGACCGTCGGGACCGAGAAACACCGGTAGATGACAAACTCGAAGATGTAGATTGAAAGTTTTCAACTTTATTGCATCAACTAGTGTTTACAAAGTGCACTAACAGTACTCCTCACCGAAATCTCGAACCAAATTCGAAACCCTAATTTTCTCTCAACTCTAGTCTCTCTAAAACCGATACAAGGAGGCCTCACCCTCCCTCTCTATTTATGCATGAAGTAGGCTGTGCAAAGCCCACGAATCTAACACAACTTAGGACTCCTAACCCACGTAGGAAACCCTCTCTTGCAAGTAAACAACTTATCTCTTTCCTTATCTCAATCAAACTTCACAAATTTGGACTCCCTTCAAAATTCGACTCCTCTTTCCATACGTACACAATCCCTCTTGTATACCATATGTATTTCTTCATCACCACGTGCATTGTCCTCTAACCTTCAGTATCCCGCATGATCTCATGATCCCTGGACATCAACTTCTCCCAAGTCGACTCCGATCTATCACCGGCAAGACTATCCCAAGGCCTCAAGCAACACCTGCACATGCAAGAACTAAGAAACCATATTCCGAGCCCAAGTTCGTCCCAACTTGACTCACATTAGTATAACAACAGTATCCATACGCATAGAAATCATCTAGAAACCAAATCCCCGAAAGAAATATCCAAATCCAACAAAACAACCCGAAACCGACATTGATCAGGATCCTGCTGGTCCGACCGATGGGCCGGCCGGTCTGACCACCGCAACACCTGCGGTCTGACCGGCGGCACTCAGCCGGTCTGACCGCCAGGGTCAACCGAAACTGCACACTTCACAAAATCAACCATCTCAAAAATCTCCAAATTAACGTTAGCAAACCACCAATGTTTTCATCACAAAATCTAAATCAACTCCTTGATTCTACAGATCCTCCTTCCATGGCTGACGATAGAAATCAAAACAGATAGAAGGATATTCAAGAGTGAGAGAAGGCTAGAAAGAGTAAGGAAAGAGAAAGCAAGTCACATTGGTTTGTATTTCATGAAAACAGTTTTGAAAAAAAACCAGGCTATCTAAGGCTGCGGCCTACAGTCAACGAGGCACTGATACAACTCTGTGAGGATCCAAAATTGGATCTCCTATGTATAAGTGCTAGTCCAGGATCAAGCTAGCACACACAGACACAAAGATAATATCACAGCCAAATCACGCAGGAAACCTAACATTTATTAATAAAGTGGCTGTGATAAGCCTTATGACTAAAGTTTACATTTATTTATGCCACGAAGGGCCTAAGGAAAATAATAAAATAGGAGCGGAAAATAAGATAAATGCGTAGTAGTTCCATTCAACTTGCCACAGGCAGTCAACTGGGACTCGCGGCCTATTCCTCGTCTTCAGCAGCAAACTGCTCAGGAAACAGCGGAAACCTTTCTTCTGGAATTGGGGGAATTGCAAGGTGAGTACATGGAATACTTAGCAAGTACACGGAAATATGCATATGGATGGCTGTCAATAAAGGAAATGGCTATTTTGCATAACACAGCAATTTGCAGTTATAAACAATTTAGAAATAGAAGTTTAAAACAACATTGATAAATAACGGGTGTTACCAACCAACCATCCGCACAGGATTTGTCCATACAGGACCACTTAGCTATATTCATTAACCTGCACACAGATCATTCCCAGTTTTTGCAAACTACCCCTGACGAGATATCACCGAGCATGTCAATAACCGAGGACGCGGCTATTCGAATAGATTAGTTTAACACTCTGCAGAGATTGTACAGCTTGACCCACAAGATACATCGTCCTTTTAGCGGCCATGCGCAAATGTCACACTTCAGGTTGTGTGCGGCTAAGGAGTCTGTAACAAGGCTTTTTAGAAACTCCGCCCCAACACTGTCTCCCCCATGAGACAACTTTCCCTCACACAGACAAGAAAGTACTGATGGCTAACCTTAACACCTATCATCTAGCCACCTGGGCCGACAGTGCCAAGACTCGGAATCCTACTAGGCCAGGTTCTTCCCATGAGAACATGTGGTTGCACGTTAGGCTCAGATAAATGACTTATGAAGTGAAGTCCTTAATTGACCAGGGCAACTTACCAACTACATTAGCACACAGCTCAGCAGTAGGCTCACACAGAGACCATACCCGATAATGATCACACACATACATTACCGCCTAACTAGGTTCACACAGAACCACCCATCACCCCAGTCCAAATCATTTTATCCGCCCGTTGTTTACTACACGGTGCAACACATGCTACCGGAAAGATAGCACACAGCCACACAGTTCTTATCAAATCAGTTACAAGTATATGATTAATCAAATTATATTTTCCTTGTAAAACAATCTTAAGCGGGGTTAAGCATAACTACTCTACCTTGAGTTTGGTCCAATATTCAACTCACAAAGACTAGGGTGACAAGGTATCATAGGTAATCAACAATTATCAAAGGTAGGGTATAAAAACAATTAGGTCACACTACCCATCGATAGTTTATAAATAACATAATGCATGTATTGAAAACAAAACATTTTATAAAATGGGATCAATATGTTCAAAGAGTGCACTTGCCTTGCTCCCAGTACTGTCCCTGCACTGCGTCTTCGGAAACGAACTGTTTCATTGCTCCGACGTCTACACGATCGCAAATGAGAAACAAATAAACAAAAGAAAAAGCTAAATAAATAACATCAAATGAAATAACCAACTGAACCAGGAGGTAGAGCTCGATTTTAGAGAAATTTAGGAAAAAGAACGGATTGAATCGGAGTTCAAATGGAAAAGTTATGACCTCCGGAAGTTTGAATTAAAAGAAAATCCGAGGTTAAAAGAAAAGGGAATATTCCGAGAATATTCTATGAAAATTTGTGATTTCGGGAATTGAATTATTTTTATTAGGAAAAATACGATGGGGCCCACTGTAAGTGGCATGGAATATTTGGTGGACTCGGTGTAGGTGGACTCGATGACATGGACTGCCACGTGGCGACACAGGCAAAAGAGGATGATGTGGCGATGACGTGGATAGATCTAGGGCTAACATGGCATGGGTTAGGTTTATGTAGATCCAACGGTTTAGATTGGATCTAAAGGATGGATGGCAGTGATTTGGTTTAAGGTGTTTGTGGCTGCGGGACCCATTTGTCATTGGCACAAAAGAAAAGAAGAGGAAAAGAGAAAGGGAAAAAGAGGAGGTAGGGAACACAACTGCTGCTCCACTGCATGGCCATGGCCGGACCGGCGGTGGTGCGACTGTGTTCTCCGGCTCCGGTGAGCGGTTGCAGCGGCGAGCGGCGGCGCTGGAAAGAGGAGGTCGAGGCAACTCCGGTGGCGTGGCCCCGAGCTCCGGGATAGCGAAGTGATGGCTCCTGAGCTCGCCGGAGTTGGGGAGGAGAGAGAAAAGAAGACGGCGTGGGGAGAAGAGGGCTCAGCCTCGGGCTTTACCGGCAGCAGCGGGGGCACGAGAAGGAGGCGACGATGGTGGCGCGATGCTCACCGGTGGCGGCTGCTGCTTGCGGCATTTGCTGCTTGCGGCTGCAAAAGTGGCTGCGGCGGCACAAGCTTGGGCGGCGGCGGTTCGGAAGAGGCGGCGGCTACGGTATTTATAGGGGAGGGAGTTAGGGTTAGGGCTTGGTGATGCTAGTGCACCGATTTGGAAGGGCGGCAACGCACGGCACGGCTCGGCTCGGCTTGCTGCGCGGCGCGGGCCGGCGTGGGTTGGTGGCATTGGGCTGGGCTAGGTCGGTGGTGGAGTGGGCCAGCTAGGGAGAGGGAGAGGGCGGCCAGGCCGAGGGCGCACACGTGGGCCGGGGCTTGGCCTCCCCGGGCCTGCTGCTCAAGAGGGAGAGAGAGAAAAGGAGATGGCTGGAGGTTGAAGAAGGTGGAGGAAAAAGGAAAAAAGAAAGAAAGGGAGGGGCCTAACTGCAAAAGAAACGGAATAGAGAATTGAGAGGAAGGAAAAAGAGAAATGAATATGGACTTTTCTGGAAAAATTCCAAATGTAAAATACTTGGAATTTTTGGAGGATTTAGGATATTAGGAATTGAATAGGAATTTGAATTTGGCGGAAATTTAATTAGAGAATTGAGCTCCACTTCCGAAATTCCAATTAAATCCAAATAAACTCCAATTAAAATACGACAAAGCCAACGATGTAATTAATTAATTAATTACATTAAAACCTTTTTATTTAACAAAATTTTCATTAAGCTATTTTAGACAGTTAAACCAATGTTAATTTTCGCAATCAGACGAAAAGTAAAGGAAGCGAAAAATCAGGACGTGAAAACCCGGTTCATGTGGTGCCCAGGAAGAGAGGTATGACTCGTTGAACATGCCAAAATGTAGCTTATCCCTCAATGTACTGTTATGGATGGAGGATGTGCATCGACTACAGAAACTCAACAAGGCGACCAAGAAGGATCATTTTCCGCTTCACTTCATTGTTGAAATGTTGGAATGACCGTCAAATCATTCATTCTTCTGTTTCCTTGATGGGTATTCTGGTTATCATCACATCCCCATCCATCCTGATGATCAGAGCAAAACTACGTTCGCATGCCCTTATGGTACCTACGCCTACCGTAGGATGTCCTTTGGGTTGTGTAATGCACCTGCCTCATTCCAGAGGTGTATGATGTCTATTTTTTCTGACATGATTGACGATATCATGGAAGTTTTCATGGACGATTTCTCCGTCTATGGTAAGACTTTCGGTCATTGTCTTCAAAATCTAGACAAGGTCTTGCAGAGATGTCGGGAAAAGGACCTAGTGCTTAATTGGGAGAAATGCCATTTTATGGTCTGTGAGGGCATAGTCCTTGGGCACTAAGTGTCCGCCTCCTGCTAGTATCAAGGGGATCCTTGGGAATAGAGGTGGATAGAGCTAAGATAGAAGTAATTAAACAGCTTTCGCCTCCTGCCAGTATCAACGGGATCCGTAGCTTTCTTGGTCATGCAGGTTTCTACAGGTGTTTTATCAAAGACTTTTCTATGATCGCCAGACCCCTCACTAATCGACTTGCTAAAGCAGCACTCTTTGAAATTGATGACAAGTGCCTAAAATCATTTGAAATTCTCAAAAAGGCGCTTGTCTCTGCTTCTATCATTCAACCCCCCGATTGAATGCTTCCTTCTGAAATAATGTGTGATGCTAGTGATTGTGCTGTTGGTGCAGTCTTAGGACAAACCAAAGATAAAAAGTATCATTTAATTTGCTATGGTAGCAAGACTTTGACAGGAGCTCAATTAAATTATGCAACTAATGAGAAGGAGCTTCTGGCCGTAGTTTTTGCTATAGTTAAGTTTACAGACCATGATGCTCTAAAATATTTGTTCACCGAGAAAGATACTAAACCCCGTCTTTTAAGAAGGATATTTATACTCAAGAATTTGACTTAGAGATTAAAGATAAAAAGGGAGTAGAAAACTCAGTAGCAGATCATTTGTCGCCCTTGTGAATAACTAACATATAGGAACCATCGATAAATGACTTCCAACGAGACGACTTGCTGATGACGGTAAAAGACTCCAACCCATGGTACGCAGCTATTGTGAATTTTATGGTTTCAGGCTTCGTACCACTAGGGTAGAACAAAAGATAGTTGAAATATGAAAGTCGCCGTCATCTATGGAATCAGCCGTACCTATATAGAGTCTATTTTGATGGATTACTAAGAAGGTGCGTGCCAATAGAGGGAGACCTAAAAATCATTGAGAGATGCCACTCATCGCTGTATGGTGGGCACTTTGGTGCATTCCGTACACAAGCCAAGATTTGGTGGAGTAGATTATACAGGCCGACTATGTATGAAGACTCCTAGTAGTTTGTTCGAAGGTGCCAGAGCTGCTAACGGCATGGAGGGATAACTGCTCGGGATGCGATGCCCCTCACTTACAACCTATTGACGAAAAATTCACGCTCGGCCGATGGTGCCAGATCTGTGTTGGCGCGAACTAAGTCAACAAACACAATAGCCTGGGAGATCTGCTTAGCTCTAGTGCAGGTCAAAAATATTGATGAGATGCGGGTGTGCCAGTCAGTTTGACCATCGGCTGGACATCCGATGTCACTAAATCCACATGATTAGATAAACAGTAAAACCTTTGTTACAATCAGCTAAATCACACTTGCATGTAATCCTTTTGCCGATGTGACGTCCATATAACTCATTGGCTAAAACCCGATGAAACCCTTATTACATTCAAAGACAGGTTAGCCTTTATGATTCTATGCATTGCAAGGGATGTTGCATCGCAAAGTATGCAAAGAAGCATAAATTCTAAACAATCAAGTCTTTGACTAATTTTCAGGGTGGTGGATACCTTAGCTAATCTAATATGACAAAGCACTTTAGCCTATACCGGCAAACACCCTAAAGTAGATCCCAGCTGATACAAGTAACTCGAGATACCAAACTAGATTAACTAAGGGCAGATATACCAACCAAACTAGAGCAATCCAAGAGGTCGAAGCAATGCAGCCTTGAACAACACCAATATAGTCGATAGATTCACCAGGGCCAGTGGAACATAGGACTTACCTCGTTGCTGGAGATCAAAAGCCGATGCATCCCTGCATTAGGTGCCAAGTTCCACCAGTTGATAAGTAAAAACCTCGGAAAAGAGGGTGGCGATGCACCGAGTCTAATTATATCGATCGAGGGTGGCGAAGCACGGTAATTCTTCCAGGGTTTCCCGTGAACCGGTACTTAGTGGCCATGGGTATGACTAGCAAAACCATGCACCCATAGCCCACCGTTTGTCATATTTTAGTCTTACATTGATGCCATGGTGGCCCATGACTGAAAATATCATCATAGATTCTATGCTAAATAATTAGGTGAAATGACCCGCTTTAGTGTGCTATTTGGTCCATGCATGGCTAAGCATTTCCTAAACCAACAACTAATCAATTGATTTCCAAAGCTATCGGAGGAACATGAAAATCAAAATATAAAGCTGAGTACAATAGGTATTTAAGCCCATAAATGATATTATAAAACAATGTGGTATTTAGAGAAAAGTAAGGCATTCGCAATTTAGGTACAATATGCTCAAATGAAAAGCATGACTTGCCTTGCTCTTGCGCTGGATCAACCTCTGCAACAACCTCGTAATACACGGGAACGTCGGAACTACCGGTTTCTACACGACATACAAGGCACACGAGCAAAACATGCTATAAGACACTGAAACAGGAAACAAAACTATTTTTAATGGATTCTTTGCACTTTTATGAATTTTCTACAACTTGAATGAACTTAAACGGAGCTCGGATGAATTAGCTATGATTTTTAGAAGTTTTACATTGCTTTTACTGTAAACAAAAAAGTCCTTGATAATTTATTGCGCAATGAGTCCCAGGGCTGATATCAGCGAGGGGAGTCGCAGCGCCGGCAAGCGGGCTCCACATGTCAGCAGCTCAAAGGTGGCAGTCCACGGTGGACCAAGTCCATAGGACCGGGGCACGGGTGCACCACATGGCATGTGCCGCCGACACGGCACCGACGTGGCCGCCACGTGGCAGCCACGCGGGTGAGGGGACGAACTGCCCCGATCTGCTGCCCAGCAGATCGGACGAGGGAGAGGCGACGGGGAGTGCGCATGGGCCCTGGCCAAAGCTAGCCCGGCGGCGGAGGCGGCGTGCATGCGGTGGGAGAGAGAGGAAGGGGGGAGGAGGAGTTCTTCCTTACCTGTAATGGTGACGGCGGCGGTGGGGGAGGTGCGTGGTGCGGCGGCGCTAGAGAGCACGGGACGGGGCGACGGAAACAAAGAAAAGGAGGGGGAAGTTGCCAAACACATTCAAACATGCTCAAAAACACTTTCGGGTGGTTTCGAGCGGTTTCGTTTTCCGCAACCTGCAAACTTTCTGATGGGTCCACTGACATATGTAAAACTTAGTTTTCTCAACAAATGGTGCCAAACACATTCACAAATACCCAAAAACACTTTTGGGCAGTTTCGAGCGGTTTCGTTTTCGCAATTCCACACTTTCCGGCTGGCCCACCGATATGTGTAAAATTTATTTTTCACAATGAATGGAGCAAAACACATTTCCACATGCCCAAAAACACTTTTGGCTGGTTTCAAGCAGTTTCTTTTTCGCAACCTGCAAACTTTCCGGTGGGCCTACCGACACGTGCGAAAATTATTTTTTGCAATGAATGTGCTGAACACATTCTCACATGCCAAAAAACACTTTTGGGTGATTTCGATCAGTTTCGTTTTTGTAACCTACAAACTTTCCGGTAGGCCCACCGACACGTTTACAAATTATTTTTCGCAACGAACGCTACCGAACACATTCCCACATGTCCAAAAACACTTTTGGCTAGTTTCGACCGGTTTTGTTTCCACAACCTATAAACATTCCATCGGGCCCATCGACACGTGTAAAAATTATTTTTCACAAGAATGGTGCCAAACACATTCTCACATGCCCAAAAACACTTTGGGGTGGTTTGGAGCGATTTATTTTTTGCAACCTGCAAACTTTGCAGTGGGCCTACCGCCACGTGTAAAAATTATTTTTCGCAACGAATGGAGCCGAACACATTCCCACATGCCCAAAAACACTTTTGGCTGGTTTCGAGCAGTTTCTTTTTCGCAAACTGCAAACTTTCTGGTGGGCATGCCGAAACGTGTGAAAATTATTTTTCGCAACGAATGGTGTCAAAGACATTCTCACATGCCCGAAACGTTTTTGGGTGATTTCGAGCGGTTTCGTTATCGCAACCTGCAAACTTTCCATCGGGCCCAACGACACGTGTAAACATTATTTTTTCGCAAGAATGGTGCCAAACACATTCCCACGTGCCCAAAAACACTTTCAGGTGGTTTCGACCGATTTCGTTTTTTGCAACCTGCAAACTTTCCAGCGGGCCTACTGACACGTGTAAAAATTATTTTTCGCAATGAATGGTGCCGAACACATTCCCACATGCCTAAAAACACTTTTGGATGGTTTCTAGCAGTTTCTTTTTCTCAACCTACAAACTTTCCGGCGGGCTTACCGAAACGTGTGAAAATTATTTTTCGCAACGAATGGTGTCGAACACATTCTCACATGCGCCAAAACACTTTTGGGTGATTTCGAGCGGTTTCAATATCGCAACCTACAGACTTTCTGTAGGCCCACCGGCAAGTTTACCCCACCGACAAGTTTACAAATTATTTTTCGCAACGAATGCTGCCGAACTCATTCCCACATGCCCAAAAAACACTTTTGGCTAGTTTTGACCGGTTTTGTTTCCACAACCTACAAACTTTCCATCGGGTCCACCAACACCTGTAAAAATTATTTTTCGCAAGAATGGGGCCAAACACATTCCCACACACCCAAAAACACTTTGTGGTGGTTTCGAGCGGTTTCGTTTTTAGCAATCTGCAAACTTTCCGGTGGGCCTACCGACACGTGTAAAAATTATTTTTCGCAACGACTAGTGCCGAACACATTCGCACATGCCCAAAAACACTTTTGGCTAGTTTCGACCGGTTTTGTTTCCACAACCTACAGAAGTTCCGGCGGGCCTACCGACACGTGTAAAAGTTATTTATCGCAGGAATGGTGCCAAACACATTCCCACATCCTCAAAAACACTTTGGGGTGGTTTCAAGCAGTTTTGATTTCGCAACTCCAAACTTCCTGGCGGGTCCACCGACATGTGTAAAAATTATTCTTCGCAATGAATGGTGCGAAACACATTCCCACATTCCCAAAAACACTTTTGGCTTGTTTCGAGCAGTTTCTTTTTCGCAACCGTCAAACTTTCTGGCGGGCCTACCGACACGTGTGAAAATTATTTTTCACAATGAAAGGTGCCGAACACATTCTCACATGCCGAAAAAAACTTTTGGGTGATTTCGAGCGGTTTCATTTTCACAACCTACAAACTTTCCGGCAGGCCTACCGACACATTGCATAAAGCATAAGGCATACTAGGCAATCAAAAAGCTAGAACATGAATTTCGAAGGTGCTGGAGAATGGAGGAAGATGCAGTTATCACAATTAGAAGAATGGAGAGAAAAAGCGTATCAGAATTCAAGGCTCTATAAGGAGAAAACCAAACACTGCCATGACAAGAGGATAAAAATCAAGAAATTCAAGTCAGGGGATAAGATATTGATGAAATTCCAGGGTGAAATTATTTGGACATGGAAAACTCCGAAGTAAATGGACATGGAAAACTCCGAAGTAAGTGGGAAGGGTCATTTGATGTCATCGACACATTGTCACACGGAGCAGTCATACTTCGAGATGACGCAGGTAATATCTTTAAAGTAAATGGCCAACGTTTAAAGGTTTTCCTAGAATCAAGACAAATTTTGGATGAAGAAGTGGATGTTGTAGATTTAATTGATTATGAACCACAACGAATTTGTCTAAAATTTCAAAGACCCTGTATAATACTTTCTTTCCCTTAGGTAGTGCTTGTGTTTCTTTTTGGGAGGGTTCTGAGCCCATATGGGTTCGGCCGAACCAGGATTTTGCCCAACGCCTCCAAATTTTGAACTGCGAGTCATCCCACTCATGCCATGTTTATCCCTTCGGTGTGTGATGCGTTTAACAAGGTAGATCGATAGAGAAATCACTTTTAATATTGAGCCTCTCCCCTCTCCTTTCTTCACACCATTTCTTCCTTTCCTATGTTCTCCTCAAATCCTTGCAATTTCATCCACAAGTCCCTCATCCCCTTCATTACTTCCACCTCAAATTCCACCTACAATCTTGAGGGGGATCCGACGCTGGCAATCCAATTGATCCCCGCACAAGAATATACCATGGACGGGGTGAACGCGGGGGTCGGTCAAGCCCATCTCCTCCATACCTAGCTCCTCTGCCGGAATGGGGGTGATTGGCAGACTCCGTGGTTCGGCCGAACCCATCGCGGGCTATTTCGGCGCCCCGTTCGGCCGTGCGATCACTCTCACCTCGTCGAACGCAGAAGACCAAGATCCGGAGGTATTCCCCCTCCAGAAGGCCGATGACGGGTGATTTGGGCCTATTGAAGATGACGCGGAAACTATTTCAAGAGCAGTTGAAAGCCGCACCACTGTCCACTGAGAAGTACGTGGGCACACTGCTCACCAAGGCTGGAGACGAGGTGCTACACAAGTACAAGACACCTACCGCCACACTGAGTGGCGGTGGTTATGCTAATGGTCTATATCGGCCCTTGACAACAGAGGAGATGGAAGAGCTGTTAGAGCTAGTGGATTCCTCACCCGCAAAGGTGAGGTGTCATTTGACACCGCTGCCTATCATCCGGGAGCCAGGAAAATTTCAGGGTAGTGACGAGAAGTCACCAAAGCCCTCGGTCATCAAGCTCGTGAACCTTGTTAAGAAACTCCGTGTAGAGAACAAGGAGTTGCGTGACCGTGATGCAGAGAGAAAAGTCGAGCTTGTTGAACGTAGGCATGACTTTGATATCTTTAGCCGCAGAATGTGTGCAAAAATCAAGCGCGCATTCACCGAGATGGGAAAAGAAGATTGTTATTATGCTAATTAGATGCTTTTCCATCTAACTAATGATTTTAGGTGCTTTTTAGTTTATTTTATTTCCTTTCATGTTAGCTCTTTAATATAAGCGCCTAATTATGTTTGTTATCATTGAATAAGGTTTGCCTCACTAGTATTTACCCCAGTGGAAACCCTTTTTTGGTTTATATTGTTTTGTTGCATAAAGTACAGGAACAAAAATAAGTGTGGGGGAGTGCTTCGGACTCCTGACGCGCAACAAATGTGATCAAATGCATACACCAGAACTCCACCACTGAGGACAGCAAAATGCAGTAGGATTGGAGTTGAGAGGGGTTCGCCGAACCATGGGTTCCTGTGAACTAACCTCAGCCCCATCCTCTCTTTTTTTTTTTACTGGTAGGGTGGTATGTACGTCGCATTCCTCATTCTCCCCCGAATACAAGTTAAATTTGTGTATACATTGAAATATAATTAAAATGGAATTCATTAATTCTCAACAAATAAAATTTTCCTATGGTGAACTTGTATACTTTTTATTCTTTGCTGATACTTGTCACTCGCGAACAAATATTTATCTTAGGGACCCTTACTCATCTAGGTAATTGATTCTTGTGATATGGTTGTGACAAAGGAAACTCATATCTAACTGTCATGATGCTCGGGAATTTATAGTTGCTAAAATATAAAATTTTTCAAGCAATAATCAGTGACTATATGATTACCTACTAAGGCCAAAATGATTCTCATTGCAACCCTATCTACCTTTGTCTATCTGATATTACATTTAAGTCTTGTCAAAATTTTGTGACTCATGTGAAATGTTTTTCATACTTTCATGATCAAGATCACGTACACTCCACATATAAACAAATGCTAAATTTCTACACAGGAAGCTAGCATCTCTTATCATTTGTTTCAGTTATCATCCACAAAATAAATACTCCATGTTGTTTGTGCCTCTTTGTCCAAAGTTCATTCAAAGGAAAAGTGAGGCGTAGCTATAAAAAATAAAAATAAATAAATGTTGACGATGAAATTTCGCAAGCTTGTGAATCGGAAACAAGATCCAATCCGAAGCGGATTCGAAGGTATGCGGATATCTCGGAAACAGAGTGCGCATCGGCTGAAGACCGTATCGGCTAGATACCGAGTCCGATTTGGATAGCCGATATGGCCGATATCGCATGTGAAATCAGTATCGGATTCGATAGAGAAGTTTGCGACGATGTTGCCAGGCGAGGATAAAGTCCAAGATTGGCAAATGTATGTATTAATTAGGAATATATGTAATTTCCTTATAGATATTCTTGGTAAGTGTCCGTCTAAGGGACTTGTTTGCTAGTTAGAATTGCATTAGGTTTAATATGAGTCGTGTCCGTAATGGACAATGTTTGTATTTTCGGGCATAAATATAGACCCGAGGTCATATGAATAAACAACCAAGTTCAATCAATCTCGGCGCATCGCCAACCTTTGTTTTCTACTTTCGACAAGTTCATGCTTTCGAGTCGAGCTGCATCACTTTGATCTTCGACGAAGAGGTAGGTCTTATTATGGCGGTTTGCATCATCGGAATTAGTGCTTACATATTTATGACACTCTAATTCTATCTTGCGGATCTCCGAGTTATCATATACGTTACATAATTTAGATTGACAATGCAATCTATTCATATCGGCCGATCTCTATCTAGGGTTTTGCTGGTAATGACTAGATTATCTTGTCGTTTTAAGTTATATAATGTATCCTCCATCCCGAAAAGGCAACCATCGGCTTGATTGTCTAGATATTATGCTTCCTTTCATACTTAGTGCTGCATCAGTTAAGTTTGATCTATTAGGTCGTGTTCTGAATCATAAACTCTAGCCTGTTTTATGGTTGTTAATAAGGATAGTATCGGGGTTTCAGTCGATCTTCTCTGGTATAAATGTTTTACATAGTTTCTTGCTTTGTTAAATATGCTATATCTGCCCCTTATATCAGGATATAATTTAATACAAATATATTGGACTTACTATCAATCTAATTGGTAAGAGTTGAATATATTTCTTGCAAGAGAATATCCTAGCATAAGGTTGTATGGGAGATATAGCCGATACATGCTTAAATCTGGACTTCGGCTACAACATGAGTATACATAATCATTATTTCATGATATTTTAGACTTAGGCAATTTATACTTGTTGTCGAAACGACAACCACATATGTCGAAGGACGTGGATACTCAACAAATGTTGGGAAGGTGAAGTGTAATAAATTCTGTATATCAAAAATCCCCCCCTTTTACATGGCCCTAGGTGCCTATTTATAACCCCCTTACAGATCCCCCTATTAGGGTTTAGGGTTATTACAGGGGAATTTACATGGTCACCCTCATAAAGGGGCCCTTACGTGGGTATTTAGTGTAATCCAGGCACATGGGCCCTCGATGGGCCGCCTGGCGGCTTTCGGTTCGTTGGCCCATGGCCCGGGGCGATCGGGCCAGCCTGCTGGCCTTTCTCGGACCAGGTCCGCCCCGGCGAAGCCATCCTCCTTCGGCGCATGCCTTCGCCATGTGGGCCTCGCCCAGGCCGGCGAAGCCCCATGTGGCTCCTTGCCATCGGGCTTCGCCATCGGGCTTCGCCGCCGTGCTTTCGCTGTTGGGCTTCGCCCCACAAGCCTTGGTGCTGGGAGATTGGATCCTTGTTGCTTGGTTGGTTTCGGCAGCTCGGTCGAAGGGCCTCATGGCATACTGCCAACAAGCCCCTCACGGGCAAGGGTGAGATAGGAGCTTCGGCCGAGACCGTGCAAATCATGTAGTATGGTATGAGGCGCCCCCTTCGACCGATGCTCCTGCCGAAAACCATCTTTCTGGATCCTGCAAGAAGTTTGCGACATGCGAAAAAGGACTATAGTGTGTGGTCTCCGCCCTTCTCGAGCAGTTGTGGGGATTTGATTTTGACTTGATTTTTTTTTCAACGGTCCTAGTGTGAGCAGTGTTGGGCCTTCGCTTTTTATGAACAGTGGGGTGCCCCATGTCACTTTGATGGGCCTTAGCGAACCAGTGATGGGCTGTTGGGCCGCGGCGAACAGTTGTGGGCTTTCTTTTTGGGAGCCCGTTACTGCACGGCCTGATCCATGGGATTTTACCGTTTCGCCTACCCCGTGACACGTGGCCACCCCTGGATTGGCTGGGGAGGCGAAGCGTCGTTTGGTGAGATATATATTCTCACCCCCCGCTTTCACCGTCGCCACCCTTGTCATTTTCACCGCAGTCACTTCCCTCTCCACTCGTTCTCGGCTTCCTTTCGAACAACCTATTTCGCCCATGGCTCCCCGCAAGCCGAACCTCGTTATCGCGACCGGTCCCGATCCCGGCCGGATCGATGACGACACCTCCGCCTTCCTGGGCGCTTCGCTCGTCGACGATGACGAGTTGGCCAGGATGGTTGACGCGGGCATGGTGGCGGAGGGGCAGGCGTTCGCCCCCGGAGAAGCCGAAGTGCCTCAACCTGGCGAACACCAGACGGTGGTGTTTGCCGTTTTCTTTGAGGCCGGCCTCCGATTTCCGTGCAACATCCTGTTGCCGGAGATCCTTCGCCTCTTCCAAGTCGAACTGCCCCAGTTAAGCCCTTCGGCCCTGGTGCGGATCTCGATTTTCGACTGGGCGTGCCGGACCGCGGGGTTCGAGCCCAGCGCCAATCTTTTCGGCGCCATCTTCTCCGCCGCCGTCAACACGAAGACGGTGATCACGCCCGCTGGGACCCGGAAGACAGCGTTCGGGAGTGTGAACTTCAACGTTCGCCCCGAACGCGCCGACTTGTGGCCGGTCAATGCCGCCATGTCGAAATGGGACCGCCACTGGATGGCGAAGTGGTTCTACCACTCCATCCCCTTCGAGTCGGACTCCGAAGCGGCAAGGGTGCTGTGTTGGCGGCGGCGCGCAATTTCGCCAGCGCGAAGACCTAGGGTTACCGTTACCGGCACCCTAGAGTCCCGCTTCGCCCTGCTTCGCAGGGTGTGTTCCCGGCTAAGTTGCCGGGATTTATTAGAAGAGTTCTGCATGCTGCGGATTCATCCGCTTTCGCAGGCATGGAAGGTCGAAGTCGATCAAGGCGAAGTGGTCGACGGCCTGCCCAGACTTGTTTTGCCCCCAGGGACGAATGGTGAGCTCTCTTTTTCCCTCCTCTTCGCCCCCCTTTTTTTTACGTTTCACCCTTTTTACTCTACTTTCGCTTCGTCTCCTAACTTTGTGTCTTGCCTTTTTCTAGTGTGGCCCAAGCCGACGCCGAAGCCAGACGGCTTGTTGGCGATATCTCGTTGACCGAGTATAGCCAGCTGCTGACCCGGCAAGCAGCTGGCCGGGCGAACCGCGTCCATGTCGGCGAGCTTCCTCCAAGGGCGAAACCACCCAAGGCGGATGGCGAAGCCGGCCCTTCTCGGAAGCGCCCACGGGGGCAGGTTAGATTTGCCCCCCGCAAACAGAAGGCTCCCGTCTCTTCAGATGATGATGTCGAAGACGAGCATGCCGAAGGGTAGGCAGCGGGACGGGCCGACGCCGTGGCCGAAGAGGCTACTGACGAGGCGGGCGATAGCCGCTCCGGGACGCGCGGTTATACGCCAACTCCCAGCCCGGAACATGCCGACACCGGGGCGGAGTCCGCCTCTTCGCCTCTGCGATAAAAAGACGTGGAGGGCGCCAAGGCCCTAGTCTCTATTGCCGCGGCCAAGGCGGTGGGAGGCGGCGTGACGAAAGCAGCCCCCCGGAAGAGGGGGGTCATCGCCATTGCCAACGCCTTCAGCGATGAGGAGTCTGACGGGACCCCTACCTCGCCCGCGGGGCGAAGTCAGGGACCTTCGACGTCCCTGGGGGTGATCAATGGGGCTAGTGCGTCGCCGTCGGCTGAACGGGTGGTGAGGGTGGCCACTCGCGTCTTCGGCAGCCCCGTACGCCGGCCGCTTTCGCCGCTCGCCCCGGATAAGCGCAAGAAAGTCGCCGAGGGATCTGGCTCTGAGTTCTCTCAGGGGTCGGCCCGCTTCGTCCCCGGGGACTTCGAGACTCGAGCTGAGCTCATCTCCTTCGTAGAGGGGGTGAGCAACATTGTTTCACCGGCTGGCGGTCCCAGCCTCTTCGCCGAACTCAATGAGTTCGATGAGGGGTGCTCTGCCGTGAAGAGTTTGGCCGTACGGGTAAGTTTCGGTATCCTCCAAATTTCTTTTGTTTTTCGACCTCCGCTTTCTACACTTGGCTTACATTGTGCCCCCCCTTTTTTCCTTTTCTTCGCCAGCTTTTGGCGGCCCATTGTTCCACTGAGCGGACAATGCGGGCTCGCCTGGACGGCCTAAAAAACCGGCTCCGGGCGAAGGATGACGAACTTGGCCGAAAAGGCCTTGAAATGGAGGGGCTTGCCCGATCCCTCCGAGAGGCGAAAGCAGAGAACAGGCGCCTTCAGGCCGAGCTCGACAAAGGCAGCGAGGCGAAGGCTGAGATCGATCGCCTTTCGGCCGAGCTGGCGAAAGAGCTGGAGCATACCGCCATGTTGACTGTCTACTATGACACGACGGAGCCCCAGATGGAAGCCCTTCGCCAAAGGGCACGCAAGGCGGAAGAGAAAACCAAGCGCCTTGCTCAAGAGGCGGCCCGGGCGACCGAAGCGGCGAGGGCGTCCTGCTGCACCCTTCGCCTTGCCCTTACGGATATGGGGGCGAAGGCGAGTAGCTTTCCGGGCGAAGACGCTTCCGTGCTGGACTTCTGCGATTGGAGCCAGGAGGCCGGCTGCGCTGTCTCTGATTGCACCACCGCATATGGTGATTGCTGTGCGCGCGTGTCGGCCGCCTTCGCGTTGGGGTTGCTTCAGCAGAACGGGTGCGAACACGTTGCCCGATTCCCCGAGCTGGCGAAAGGGGATTGGGAGGTTAGCTCCCAAGACGTGACGCCCGCCCTTCGTGCATGGCGGAGGCAGTTTTGGCTGAAGGAGGGCCGTTCCGCAGCTAAGACCCGCCTCCTTGAGCAGCTGGCGAAGTCAGAGGCGGCGAACCAGGACGAGGAGCCGGCAGCGAGGGGCGAAGGAGGAGCCGAAGACCACCCCGAGGTGTGAGGCCCTCCGCCCGTCTATTTTTGTGAACTTTTCCTTTTGTTCTTCGCCGTTTTTAGGGGCGAACTATGTAAATACGGCTGAGGCCTTGAACTAGTGGAAATATATGACTCCTTTCGCCATTTGTATCGTTGTTGTGCGACGCGCGAACCGTTTGAGATGTTTTTGCGATTGTCTTGCCTAGTTCTTTCACGTTCGCTTTTCTCTTATTCCGTTCGCCTTCGTGACACTCCCTTTTTGTAGGGTTGGTGCCGAAAGCTTTGCGTTCGGCCTCCCCTTGGGGATTGGCGAAGCAAAAACGAGAAGTTCATTGCGGTGAAGAATTTGCCGAAGGCTCGATACCAGCTTCGGCCTATCTACCGCGAAATGACAATCAATGGGAACAACTACAGGGTTGTAAGCGTCGCTAACTGGATGCGACCCCATCCTGGGCGAACACTGGAGGAATACGATTGTGTCCATGTGGCAAGCCTGGAGGGCATGGCCCGTTTCTGGCGAAACCATCAGCGGACCGATCGGCAGGAGGCGATCGCCCAGCGGCGCTACGCCCTTACTGTAGCTTCTCCCCCCTCTCCTCTTAGGGTAGTGTACAATATCAGTAGTGATGACGAACCATGTTCGCCGGATCAGTCCTTTAGTAGTTGCCTTGGGGGCGAAGATGTAATTTTCTTGTAAGCGAACGCTTAGGTCGTTTCGCTTGTATCGCGTTACACAATGTAAGCTATTGAGTGTATTTTCAACGTTTAATAAAGATGTGCTTTCGTTTCCTTTTCTTCATTTTCTGCATTGTCACATTTTGTGCTTTTGTTGGGTCGTGACGTATCGACCCCTTTGCGTGTATTGGCGAAATAGGCACACTGACTTTTCAGCTTTCGACTTCCGTTGTCGATCGCTTGATTTTGCGTGGATCGATTATAACGGTGCTCGGGCTCTTTTTTTCCTTTTTCTCCCGAAACAGGCTGTCGCGGTTTCAACGTTCGGCGAGCGATGCTTCGACCGATTCGTTTCGCCCCCTGGCTTTTTCGCTGATCAGGCGTTTGCCTTGGGGTTTTTTCCACGAATTATCATGCACATAAGTAAAAAAGGCGAAAAACACAGAAATTTTATACTGGTTCGGGCCTCCAGAGTGGATAACGGCCCTACATCCAGTTTTTTTTTCTTTTTCTATTTTCTCCCCTTTTTTTTCCTCTTTTTTCTTGGTATTTTTGTGCCGAACGGCTTACAAAATGGCGGGTGCCGAAAAGCTACATGGCAATATGTACATTTTTACATGTTGGCGAACAGGGTGCCACCCTCTAAACATAAAAACGCTTGAGTGAAGCGGCATTCCACGAGTGATCGAACTCTTCGCCCTCCAGTGTTGCTAGGCGGAAAGAGCCCGTCCTTGACTTGTGCTTGATGAGATACGGCCCCTCCCATTTTGACTCGAGCTTCCCAACCGCTACTGGGTTCGCCTTTCTCCTCAGAACGAGGTGGCCCGGTAGGAGCTCTGTAGGGCGAACCTTCTTGTTGTAGGTTGCCGAAGTGCTTGTGGCGTATTTGCGCATGTGTTCCAGTGCTTTGACTCGCACCCCCTCAAGGAGTTCGAGCGACACTTCGCGCCCATCTTCGCCCCCCGAGAACATCACCCTTGGTGAGTTAGCCCCTAGCTCTGTTGGGGTCGTTGCTTCGTCTCCGTAAAGGAGCATGAATGGGCTGCACTTGGTTGGCCTCGTGGGAGTTGTTCGAAGAGCCCAAAG
The DNA here is from genome assembly GCA_000573905.2 of Oryza punctata. Classification (NCBI taxonomy): domain Eukaryota; kingdom Viridiplantae; phylum Streptophyta; class Magnoliopsida; order Poales; family Poaceae; genus Oryza; species Oryza punctata. The sequence goes on along the minus strand of CM002493.2, from coordinate 17,736,962 downwards.
GATGGACAACATTTCGTCTGGCCATTTGCCCTTCGCCGCCCCCTCGAGCCTTTTCTTGAGCGCCTCCAAGATTTTGCCATTTGCGCGTTAGGCCATCCCGTTCGACTGCGGGTGTGCGACCGATGCGAACTTAATTTCCAGGCTTAGCCCTTCGCACATTTCTCTGAACTTGTCAGAATTGAATTGTTTGCCATTGTCTGTGATGAATTCCCTTGGAACTCCAAAACGGCAAACAATGTTTTTCCACACAAACTTCTGCACTGCCACCGAAGTGATTGTGCTGAGTGGTTCAGCCTCGATCCAGCGAGAAAAGTACTCGATGGCCACAATCGCAAACTTGTAACCATTTCGCGCTGTTGGGAATGGGCCAATAATGTCCAGCCCCCACCTGGCGAAGGGCCATACTGGAGCGATCGGCTGCAACTCATACTGTGGGGCGGTTTGGCTTCGGCCATGTCGTTGGCAGCCTTCGCACCTTTTGGCGTGTGCCACGCAAACTTTCAGCACGGTTGGCCAATATACCCCTTGTCGAAACACCTTGGAGGCGACAGTTCTGACAGCTTGGTGTGCCCCACAAAGCCCCTGATGAATTTCCTTCACCATCTCTTCGCCCTCGGCGAAGGAAACGCAGCGAAGTAGAGGTTGGAGGACTCCAGAGCGGTACAATTGTCCTGCAACCAGTTTGTACCGCCTGGCCCTGATTTGCAGGCATTTCGCCTCTACTTCATCATCCGGGAGCCAGCCGTCCTTTAGGTACATCACGAACGGTGTTCGCCAGTCCTCCGGGTCTTCGCTCGTGGCAGTCTGTTTTATGGCCATGACATCTTCGATTCCTTTGGGCAGACCTGGTGCATACAGGATTTCGAAGAAGATGCCTGGCGAATGCGGTCCTCCGCAAGCGGCAGATTTCACCAGGGCGTCAGCCTCCTCATTCTGCCCTCTGGGCAGGTGTTCGACCGTTATGCCGGCGAAGCACTTTTCCATTGACCGAACGGCCTCCAAGTATCGCTTCATCCCTTCATCTTTTGCTTCAAAAGACTTATCAACATGACAAGCCACCAGTTTGGAGTCAGTTCGGATGAGTAAGCGTCGAACTCCCATTGCCTTTGCCTTCCTTAGGCCTAGCAGCACCGCCTCGTATTCCGCCGTGTTGTTGGTTGTGTCGAATTGCAGCCTTGCGGCATACCGGATCGGCACGCCCCCCGGCGAAATGAGTATGGCCGCGGCGCCCGCCCCCCGATGTGACCACGAGCCACCGGAATACATTGTCCAAGGCTGTTCGACTGGTTGGGGTTCAGGGGCGAACGCTGGAGTCCATTCGACCACGAAATCAGCGAGGACTTGTGATTTGATGGCGGTGCGCGCCACGAAGTGCAGGTCGAAGGGGGATAGCTCCGCTGCCCACTTGCTGAGTCTGCCAGAGATTTCTTTACCCCGTAGTACTTCGCCCAGGGGGTATTGCGAAGGCACTGTGATTTTGTGGGCTTGGAAGTAGTGCTTGAGCTTGCGCGAAGCCATCACCAGGGCGTAAGCGAGCTTTTCCATTTCAATGTACCGCGTTTTCGCCCCATGTAAAGCTTCGGAGACGAAGTACACCGGTTTCTGCCCTGATTCTGTCTCTTGGACTAGGACTGCGCTGACCGCCATTGGCGAAGCCGCTAGATATAACAGCATTTCGCTTGCTGGTGTTGGGCTGACCAGGGCGGGTGGGCTTTGCAAATACAGCTTTAGCTCTTCGAATGCGGCCTGGCATTCAGGAGTCCAGTTAAACTTGCTTGCGCCCCGGAGGGTCTTGAAAAACGGCAGGCCCCTTTCAGCTGCTTTTGAGAGAAAACGACTGAGTGCCGCAATTCGGCCCGCGAGCTTCTGTACTTCGCGTACGTTCGACGGTGGCCTCATTTGCTGAATGGCGTCGATTTTCTCGGGGTTCGCCTCGATACCCCTTTCGGAAACAAGGAAACCCAACAACTTGCTGGCGCGGACCCCGAAAACACACTTTTCAGGGTTTAGCTTCATACCCGCCGCCCGCAAGTTGTCGAAGGTCTCTTGCAAATCGGACACATGGTCGGAGGCCTTACGGCTTTTCACGACAATGTCATCAACGTACGCCTCCACGTTTCACCCCAGTTGCTTGTGAAGCACCTTGTACACCAGCCTGGCGAATGTTGCTCCGGCGTTCCTCAGGCCGAAAGGCATCCTGAGGTGGCAGAAAGTGCCGAACGGCGTGATGAAGGCAGTCTTGGCAATGTCGTCTGAGTGCATGTGGATCTGGTGATAGCCGGAGTAGGTGTCCAAGAAGCTCATGAGCTTGCAGCCGGCCGTCGAATCGACAAGTTGATCGATTCGCGGCAAGGGGAAGTCGTCCTTCGGACAAACCTTGTTGAGGTCTGTGAAGTCGATGCACATACGCCACTTGCCATTCGACTTCTTTACCAGGACCGGGTTCGCCAGCCACTCCGGGTGATCGATTTCCCTGATCACCCTGGCCCCGAGAAGCTTTTGCACTTTGGCCTTCGCTGCTTCTTGGCGATCAGCGGACATCTTGCGCAGCTTCTGCTTCCTTGGCTTGGCGTTTGGCTTGATGGCCAGGTGATGCGTGATGAGCTCTGGCGAAACGCCTCCCACTTCGCTGGGGTTCCAGGCGAAGATGTCGATGTTTCTCTTGAGCACTTCCAGGATTTTTGCGGCTTCTCCTTCGCCTAGATCGCCTCCCAGCTGGACGAGCTTCGATGGTTCTGCCTCGCTTACTTGCACCTTGATTACCTTGCCGTGAGGGGCTGGCTTCGGCGCCCGGTTAGCATGTGGTTCGGTCTCCATGTTGTGCACCGCCCTGCTGATGACAGCCAGGTCACCTTTCGGTGCGGCCGAAGGCTGAAACCCCTTGACAACAATCACCCCTGCCGGACCCGGCATCTTGAGCTTGAGGTAGTTGTGGTGGGAGACGGCTTCAAACTTGTTCAGGGTTGCGCGGCCGAAGATGGCGTTGTAGCCGTACGGGATGTCGACGACGTCGAACAATATCTGCTCTTCGCGTCGGTTTCCGCCCGTGCCGAAGACAACCTTCAACCGTGCTTGGCCGAGGACCTGTACCGCCTCACCGCCAAAACCACGGAGTGAGGCCGGCGCCCGAGTGAGGGCCGAGATTGGTAGCCCCATCCTGGCGTATGCCTCGGCGAAGATGACATCAGCCGAGCTACCTCCATCAACCAGAATGCGCCGGACCTCGAAGCCGGCCACTTCAGCCGAAATCACCAACGGGTCTTGGTGCGGGAACAACACTCCTTCAGCATCTTCCGGCCCGGAAGAAATTTGCTGGGTTAAGTACTTTGGGACCTCTTCGCCTGTGGCGGTGATGCTATGCACCGTTCGCAGCTGCGACTTCTTCTGCCGCTTCGACAACGGGACTGGTGGATCGGCCCTTGTGATTACTTGAATAATTCGGTGCTGCACGTCTTGGTGTTGTTCGGCTGGAGGCAACTGTTCCTGGACCGCTTCGCGAGGTGCTTCGACGGAGACACCCTGATGTGGCCTTGGTTCGTGGGAGTTGTTTCGCTGGCGGATGTTTCGACACTGCTCGGTGGTGTGCGAAGACCGCCCATGATAGGCACAATAAAGATCTTTTCTGACCTTTTTTCGAATGGGCTGCTGATGGCTGCCGCCCTGTTGGGCGTCGAACTCCTTGCGGAGCGCCTGTACTTTTTCGACAGCCATGATCGCCTTGCCTGTTCGGTCAGTCCTGAACTTCCTCCAGGTCATGGGAGCTTGGCCTTGCCTGGGCGGCTGCCCCGGGTTCGCCGGCTGGGGCGGGCGAGCCGCGGGGGGAGCCGGTACGATGACTTGCACTTGCATTTGAGCTTGGGCCGCAGCGATGGAGCCTTTGTCGTACTCGGCTTGGATCGCCTGTCTTCGCTTGGAGTCCTCTTCGCCTCTTGCGTACCCATCAATGATGCGAAGCAGGTGCTCGAGGGTTTGCGGCTCCTTGTTTGCGATCTTTCTTGTGAGTTCGCCCTCGAGCAACCCTACCGAAGCGGCGTTGATGACAGATGCCTCCGTTATGTCTTGAACTTGGCATCGTGCCTGCGAGAACCGACGCATGTACTCCCGTATTGACTCGCCCGGCCTCTGGCGAATGCCGAGCAAATGCTGCTGCGTCTTCGGCTCCTCGTAGGTGCCTCGGAAGTTGAGGATGAAAACATCACGCAATTGCTCCCATGAGTAAATACTATTGGATGGCAGATTAAAATACCAAGAACGGGCGATGCCGTCAAGGGCGAGATGGATTACCTTCGCCTTGGTGTTTTCATCACCGTGAGCAGCTTCGATCACGGACTCGTAGATTTAGAGGAACTCTTTTGGGTCTGTTTCGCCCGAGTACCGCGGAACGGGTAGGAATTTGAACTGAGGTGGGATCGGACGATTTTTGATCCCTCCACTCGGTGGCAGCCCCTTTTCACCCCCGGCCTTGCCCCCTGTGCCCTGCAGCGAGGGTCCGCTCGACTGTGGATACGGTGTGGCGAAGGGCGAGGTGATGGCCTGGGGCAGCGGCTGGGCTGCGACGTTCGGCGGCCCGCTTCCGAACGGTGGCGCTTGGGTGGTGTTATAGACGTCGAACTGTTGCCCCCGATTCCAGGGCGGAGCCCCTGGCCCAGGTGGGTTCGTCGGCGGCCACCCTGGCGCGCCCTGGCCGGAGCCCCCTTCCGGCTGAGCCGAAGGGGTTATGCTTGAGATGTGAGGTTGGTTGAGCTGCTGAAGGAAAGCCTGAAGTTGTGCCTGCAGCGCCGAGGCCCCCTCCGCCATTGCTTGCGACACTTGACCGGGCGAAGGGTGTGCTTGGACCGCGGGAGGCCGAACTGGCGCCTGCTGATAGGCTTGAGGCGGAATGTAACTTGCCGAATACTGGAGGATGGGAGCCGGAGCGATCTTGGTCTGCCGTGCCGCTTCGTATGCCTGTTGCTGCTCCTGCACTTGTCGGAGCATGTCCTGGAGTCGTGCCATGTTTTGCCGCATGGCCTCCATGTTTGCTTCGGCCTGTGCGTCAAGGCCTGGATCGACCTGCGCAGCGGCGATTGCTGTCGAAGCCGGCTGCGTTGACGAAGGGATCTCCAGCACATGCTCCGCCGGTGGTTGTAGCGCGGGCGCCGAAACCACCGGCGCGGCCGCCGCCTCGGCAGCCGCCGGACGCCCCATGCCTTCGCCGGCGGCCATCCCTCCTTCGGCCGTGCCTTCCTTTGGGTTCGCAACCCTCTCTTTTGAGACCTTTTTCGGTGGCATTCGCTCTCAGTGGTTTCGCTTAGAGTTCCCCACGGGCGGCGCCAGCTGTTGTCGAAACGACAACCACATATGTCGAAGGACGTGGATACTCAACAAATGTTGGGAAGGTGAAGTGTAATAAATTCTGTATATCAAAAATCCCCCCCTTTTACATGGCCTTAGGTGACTATTTATAACCCCCTTACAGATCCCCCTATTAGGGTTTAGGGTTATTACAGGGGAATTTACATGGTCACCCTCATAAAGGGGCCGTTACGTGGGTATTTAGTGTAATCCAGGCACATGGGCCCTCGATGGGCCGCCTGGCGGCTTCCGGTTCGTTGGCCCATGGCCCGGGGCGATCGGGCCAACCTGCTGGCCTTTCTCGGACCAGGTCCGCCCCGGCGAAGCCATCCTCCTTCGGCGCATGCCTTCGCCATGTGGGCCTCGCCCAGGCCGGCGGAGCCCCATGTGACTCCTTGCCATCGGGCTTCGCCATCGGGCTTCGCCACCGTGCTTTCGCTGTTGGGCTTCGCCCCACAAGCCTTGGTGCTGGGAGATTGGATCCTTGTTGCTTGGTTGGTTTCGGCAGCTCGGTCGAAGGGCCTCATGGCATACTGCCAACAATACTGTCTCGGGTCAGTCCGATCTATCCCAATTGCTTATTTCTAAAGTAATGTTGATATATTGATTATGTAACACTCATTTTTTCAGCCGATGTACCGGTTTTAGGGTTAGTTCTATCACTGATAAACACATTATAGCCGATTCATGCTTTATTGCATCGGCTAGGTTAGATCACGATACGATATCGGCTAGCTGGTGTTGATGCAAAAAACACACACTGGCCTGAGAGATTTGCTTTACTCTAGTGCAGGTCCAAAATTAGTTGTTTAGGTTCAAGGGCGTGCCAGTTGATTTGATCCTGCAATCAACCAGAAGAAATATGCAAATAATATTAGAAAATGATAGACAATCGGCCTGATGGCCAATTTCATATCGTATGTGACGTAGCCGATGCAGTAAAGCATGAATCAGCTGTAAGGTATAACCATTGGTAAAACTAACCCTAAAACTAGTATACCGGCTGTAGAGATCAATGCTATATAATCAATACATCAATGTTACTTTAGAAATAAGCAATTGGGATAGATCGGACTGAACGGAGAGAGTATAAATTGCCCAAGTCTAAAGATAATATAAAATAATGATTATATATACTCATGTCATAGCCAATATCTAGATTTAAGCATGTATCGGCTATAGCTCCGATACATCCTTATACCAGGATATTCTCTAGTAATTAATATATTCAACTATAACCAATTAGATTGGTATCAAGCTCAATATATTTATATTAGATTAGATCCTGATATAAGGGGCAGATATAGAACATCAAACAAAGCATAAAACAATGTAAAACATCTATATCAGGTAAGATCGGCTGAAATCCCGATACTATCCTTATTAACAATCATGAGGCAGGCTAGATATCATGATTCTAAGTACGACTTAATAGGTTGGACTTAACCAATGCAGCATTAAGTATACAGAGAAACATGGCATCTAGAAAATCATGCCGATGATCATCTTTTCAGGATGGTTGATACATTATATAATCTAAGCCAACAAAGTAATCTAACCGATATCGACGAAACCCTAAAAAGGATCCAGCCGATGTAAGTAGATTGCATTGTCGATTTAAATTATATAATGTATATGATAACTCGGAGATTCACAACATAGAACTAGAGTGTCATAGAGATGTAAGCACTAGCTCTAATGATGCAAATCACCATGACAAGATATACCTTTTCGTCGAAGATCAAATTGATGCAGCACGACTCGAGAGCACAAACTTGTCGAAAAGTAGAAAATAAAGGTGGCGATGCACCGAGATTGATTCAACGTGTGTTGTTATTATTTACAAGACCTTGGGATTATATTTATACCCGAAAATACAAACATTGTCCATCACGGACACGACTCATATTATCCTACTACAAATCCAACTAACAAACAAGTCCCTTAGGCGGACTCTTACCGGGAATATCTATAAGGAAATTACATAAAATAACCTAATTAATAGATACAGTTACCTCCTCAAGACTCTATCCGTGCATGGCAATCCATATGAATCACTATAACATAACCTGATGACGTGTACCGAGTCACGTTACTGAAATCGGCTGAATCGGCTATCCTCATCCGATTCTGATTCTGCCGATCCTGTTCGCAGTCGATTCGGACTACAGCCGATTCTTACTCTGTTTCCGATACGATCTAATCTCTTCGATTCTTCTTTGATTCTATCTTCATCTCCGATACTGGAATTACCAAATTCGATCGTCAACACAGGCCCCCCAAGTCCGGAATATTTGGTAATGTTTCGGATTTGCCAAATCTTATCTCCGAGATAATATTGCACTTTCCGTTTTTGACCATTATCACACCCCTTTAAATACCTAACCGACGCCCCCGAGAAACTTCACACCGTTATTCTGCTCCACCGCTCTAGCGATTCTGTCTTCCCCAACTCCAGTGATCCCCTCGGCGAAGCAAAGCAATCTCCAAGCAACCTCCTACTCGTCCAACCTCCACCGGCGAAAATGTCGTCTTCATCTGCTCCGTCCACCGCTCCATCGGCCGAATACGCAGAGGTAAATTCCATCGGCTAGATCTCCTTTTTTCTTATCAAATTTTGTTTTTCGCAATCTTAGTCCGTTCTCTTCCTCTTTTACTTTGTCAATGTAGACTCTCGCAAATCTAATCGCTGTTCCCAGCCTGAACCATGACAATAGCTACTACCTTGGACCAATCGGCAATCTGGACCCAATTGAGTTTATCACTACTGAAACAAACAGAATTCCCTTTAGGCTAGCAAATCCAAACCTAGGGCACTGGAAAAACACCTTTAAATCTTGGCCATCCATAGAGAAAAGCTGGCCTGCATGGTACAAGCGCATATCGACTAGCAAACAAAGCCACTGGGATGAGATAGGAATCGGCCAAGCATTAGCTCTGACATGAGCAAATTCGGCTAAAGATGAGCCGGTTCAGAAGTGTTTCAAGAAGCTCAAGGCAAGTCACGCAGATCCCAAACAACCCGTTGAGCATGTTGAACCCATTTAAAACTAATGTTTTATTTCAACTTATTCATTATTTTCGAATGTCATCGGGTGGTGAGCCTTTCCCAAATAATTACAGCTGAAGATGACTTTATTTTCCTATGAGTAATAAATTGATTAGCTTGAAACTTATATACTAGTTTGGTTCAGCTAAATGCTATAAATATATATATTTGCTTAGCCATGCTTAGAAACATTAGCTCATTAATGGGATGAATCATACTATATTATTACTTGTGGTTATATTTAATGGTAGTTCATAATGGTTAATCGTGTTATGATAATTAATTGATAATTAAAATTTGATTAATGGTGGGTTGTGAGCACATGGTTTTGATGGTCGTGCTCATGGCAATTAAGGACCGGTTCGCGAGCTAGTGTTGTGAAACATTAATCGTACCAACCACAAGCCAGCGTGGGCAACGGCTTTACGTTTTGTATAGCATGGTTCATTACGGGGTGCCAGACTGAGAAGCAGCGAGAAGTCCGTGGGGGTCGCTGGGGAGTCCATGCCTCTGGTTGTAGAGGGGGTGATAATGATCCAGGTATGGTGCGCTGTGGTGAGTTCTTTTGTGCGAGGAGTACTATCACAGTTCCTTTCCGAGGTACCGTGGTGGTATTGAGGCGCATGGTGATACGTCGTGGAGCTGTGTCTTGTGGGTACAGTGGTACATCTCTGGCCAGAGTAAAACTATTCGAATAGCCGTGCCCGCGGTTATGGGCGGGTCTAACAATGTTTTTCGTGATTAGTCTCACACTTCTCATTGGTGATAATAATGTGATAATTAATTTGACTCCTAGTTTGGAATGGTATATTCCTGATATGGAGGTTTGATTTGTACAACCGGGGTTGGTTGTTCAGATGAGGTTGGGACTATGCAACACGGGTGTGTTGTATAGTGTTTGTTTAATACTGCTTAATTACTCAACTGTTTTGTTATTCTCTCAAATGTTTATTAAATGTTGTTTATGCAAATAAGCTATATTATGCCATCCTTTGTTATCCTGTGCACTTGCGTATTTGCTGTGTGGCTTGTTGAGTATGTCATATGCTCATTCTTGCAATATTCATTCATCGGAGGAGGAGTACTTCAGTGAAGGAGATGCTCAGGAGGATTAAGCTTTGTTCGGGTCAAGTTGCTTATGGAGTGGAGTCGCCATAGCTGTTTAGTCTTTTGTTTTTATTTCCGTTGCGTAGAATTTTATTCTTTTGAGAGGAATTATCCACCTCTGTAATGATTTATTATTTTGCGAATATTAATTAGCTATTTGATAGTACTCTATTATCAATTTGTTATTGTGTGCCTCGGCTGATTCCTGGACAAGGATTTAACACACATGTAAGCGTTTGGAGTTTTGGATAGAAATTCCGGGCGTGACAAGTTGGTATCAAAGCCACCTTGACCTTAGGACAAGCCAAATGGTAAACCTTAAGTAGCCTTTAAAATATTATGAAAAGTAGAACTGCTCTTCTCTCTGTTCTCTTATAAATTAATTAAGTTGGCAGAACATGCAAGGTTAGGTACAAAATTTTCTGAATCCTACTTTACCAAAACAGAAACCTGTTCTTTTCTTTACAAAAAAACTTTACTATTCAGGGTATTAAATAGTTTAATTTTATGGATTTCATTGGTTAGTCGGCACTGTATATCTATTATGGTACCGATTCAATCAAGATAGCACTAGTACTACTCATCCCTGTTAATGGTGGCACTGTACCGTGCTTATGGTAGATCCTAAGTATTTAGTTTTATTTTATCCATTATTTTTCTCTGTCCAAAGTTGATTTCTTTTCCAAACAAAAATTTTGCTTCGTTCTGTTCCCGCGAGTACTGTACAGGAAAAAAATATATTTGCTTCTTTTTGTCTACTTCCAAAGTCTTAACTCCTGTTTAAATAAAATTCTAGAAAAAAATTCTGAAAAAAACGAAAAAAATTGTTCTGTTTGCTCCTTTTCTTTTATTTTTCTTTTTGGTTCAAATTAATTAAGTCTAGTTTGTGCAGCTAACTTAAGTACATGCATTAATTCTTCCTTTCTATGTTCCTTTAGATGCCGCCCCATCCACCGGAAAACTTGATCGATGCGGTAGGATTCGTCAGGGAGCTGAAAATGGTGGCATTTGAAGTAGGCTACGACGTTGCCCGTGAGTATTGTCAAATTCCCCATGACCCCAACGAGGAGAAGTGTCGTGTTCGCGTGACGTTGACTAGTGATCGTGAAGACCTTCCGTCGATAAAGTTTGAAGCTGGAGGAAGAAGGTATAGTTATGCTTGTCAGGAGGCAGCCTTGGTGGCCATTGGAGAGCTTCGTCATCGCTTTGATGAGGAGTTAGAGTCATCAGCTTTCTAGTATCATCCACACAAGCCTCATGATCAAGACTATGGAAAATACACCTGCCCTGAAGATGAGAACAACACCACTCTGAAGCATGCCATATATATGCTTTGCGCCATGGATGCAGTTGGCGTGGAGCGGGAGAAAGCAGCTCATGAGAGGGAAAACTGGAACCGTGGCAGGATTTGCAAGCTTGAGAGCAAGGTGTATCATCTGCAGAACGAACTGGCCGAACTTAAAGGAGAAGCACCGGCGCCAGCACCCAAGCTTCATCTCACCACAAGGAAGAGAACCCGTCCACCACCTCGTATCCAGTTGGCTTCAAAGACTCGTGTGGTGGGAGATGCTACGCCTGATCATGCTGAACCTGTCATCCATGTCATACGTGATGATGAAGAGGAGGAAGACCCAGAAGAAAGAGAGCCAACTACTCCAGAGGAAGAAGATCCATCTCTTCGTTCCGACGCAAGGCGGGATTAGTTGCTTAGTTAGATCGTTGTCGTAGTTCGCTGTCTTAGTTTGCTTGCTTGAGTTTGCTTGTGCGTGTGTGGGTTTAGCGTGTTGCTTACATCATTGGTGGGATGTAACTACATGAGTTTAGTTCTTTTGCTTGTCAGAGAGTAAATTAACTGGTGAGATAGTGTTAATTCAATTTAAATGTAATCATACACAGTTAAGAGCAATATAGAATTTAAATTAATTAAAGTTCTCCGTTCTAAGGGTATCTCTATGTCGTTCTTTCCTTTTGCCCGTGCTTTCTTCAGATGGTGAACACTCGCACTGGAAGTGGAAATGGAAGTGGAAGTTGTCACAATGAAGGAGATCCCACACTTGCCCAAGTTTTGGCTTAGCAAACTCAGCTGATTAATCTACTAGTGCAGCAAGTGCAGAACCAGCAGGCAAATAACAACAATCAACCACCACCTCCACAGAACAAGTTGGTAGATTTTCTACGTGTGAGACCACCTACCTTCTCAAGCACCACTAACCCAGTAGAGGCGGGTGATTGGCTACATGCTGTTGAAAAGAAGTTAGATTTGATTCAGTGCACAGAGCAGGAGAAGGTTTCCTTTGCTTCGCATCAGTTGCATGGTCCTGCTGCTGAGTGGTGGGATTACTTTCGTCAAAACAGAGCTGCGGGAGAGCCTATCACTTGGCGGGAGTTTACTGCTGCTTTCAAGAAGACACATATACCATCAGGTGTTGTGGCACTTAAAAGAGAGAGTTCAGAGCGCTCAATCAGGGATCCCGTTCTGTCACAGAGTACCTCCATGACTTTAATCGCTTAGCTCGCTATGCCCCAGAAGATGTTCGCACCTATGAAGAACGTCAGGAGAAGTTTTTAGAGGGACTGAATGATGAGTTGTCTTATGCATTGATGGCTATGGAATACCGGGATTTCCAGCAGTTGGTGGACAAGGCGATTCGCCAAGAAGACAAGTACAATAGGATGGAACAGAAGAAGCGTAGGGCTGCTCATTTCAAGGCTCAACAGGGTAGTAGCCAGCGGCCGCGCATTGCAATGGGACCTCAAGCCGCACCATACCCATGGGGAGGATCCTCTTCAGTTGCTCGCCCTCAATGCTAGTTTTACAACAACAACACTGGTAATCACAGCAATGACAATCGTAATGTGGTCACTCGTCCTATAGCAACTCCAACTCAGAATCAGCCTGTCAGGAAGGAACAGGGAAGCAAGCCAGGGGTGTGCTTCAATTGTGGTGATCCAGGACATTATGCTGATAAGTGTCCAAAGCCTCGGTGTGTGAAGACTGCTCCTGTCCAGAACAACTCCAATGCTCCAGCACCGAAGGCTCGTGTTAATCACGTTACAGCTGCAGAAGCCCAGAATGCACCTGATGTGGTTTTGGGTACGTTTCCTGTTAACTTTATACCCGCATCTGTGCTTTTTGATTCCGGTGCTACACACTCCTTTTTGTCTAAAAGTTTTGCGAGCAATCATGGGATGGAAGTTATTAGTCTTGGGAGGCCTTTACTAGTTAATACCCCAGGCAATCAAGTACCCTCAACACACTATTGTTCTTCCATTATTATAGAAATAGAAGGAGTTCCTTTCCCATCCAAAGATCTTGATGTTATCTTAGGGATGGATTGGCTAACCCGTCACAGAGGAGTTATAGATTGTGCTAACCGTAAGGTGACTTTAACCAATCATCTTTGTGGAGAAGAAAGATCATACTCAGAGAATGTGTGTGGATTATCGAGCGTTGAATGATGTCACAATCAAGAATAAGTACCCTCTACCTAGGATTAATGATTTGTTTGATCAACTGGAAGGTGCTACAGTTTTCTCCAAGATAGATCTTCGTTCCGGATATCACCAACTTCGAATCTGTGAGGAGGATATACCAAAGACCGCCTTTACAACACGGTATGGTTTGTTCGAGTGTACTGTTATGTCGTTTGGACTCACTAATGCCCCGGCCTTTTTCATGAACTTGATGAACAAAGTGTTTATGGAATACCTCGATAAGTTTGTCGTGGTGTTTATTGATGATATCCTTATCTACTCCAAGACAAAATAAGAGCATGAAGAGCATCTTCGTCTTGCTTTAGAGAAACTACGTGAGCATCAGCTGTATGCCAAGTTTAGTAAATGTGAATTTTGGTTGCCCGATGTCCTTGGACATGTCATCTCAGCAGGAGTTGCCGTGGATCCGAGCAATGTGGAGTCAGTACTAAATTGGAAGCAACCCAAGACAGTGTCAGAGATTCGTAGTTTCCTTGGTCTTGCGGGGTACTACCGTAGGTTTATTGAGAATTTCTCAAAGATTGCTAGACCAATGACTCGACTGCTTCAGAAGGATGTGAAGTATAAGTGGACAGAAGAGTGTGAGCAGAGTTTTCAAGAACTGAAGAAAAGGCTAGTGACTACGCCGGCGTTAGTCTTGCCTGATCCAAAGAAAGGTTTCTAGGTGTATTGTGATGCTTCTAGACTTGGTTTGGGTTGTGTTTTGATGCAAGATGGGAAGATGGTTGCCTATGCATCTAGGCAGTTACGCCCTCATGAGAATAACTATCCAACACATGATTTAGAGTTGGCAGTTGTGGTTCATGCATTGAAGATTTAGCGTCATTACCTTTTTGGTAACCGTACGGAGATGTATACGGATCATAAAAGTTTAAAGTACATTTTCACTCAACCTGATCTGAACATGCGTCAACGAAGATGGTTAGAGTTGATCAAGGATTATGATATGGAAATTCATTATCATCCAGGTAAAGCAAATGTTGTAGCAGATGCTCTCAGCAGGAAAAGCTACTGCAATATGTCGGAAGGACGACACCTACCTTGGGAGTTATGCCAGGAATTGGAAAAGTTGAGCTTGGGAATAGTCAACAAAGGTTTTGTGGCCGCTTTAGAAGCTCAACCCACTCTTTTTGATCAAGTTAGAGAGGCTCAAGTGAATGATCCTGATATCCAAGAAATCAAAAAGAATATGAGAAGAGGAAAAGCCATCGGTTATATCGAAGATGAGCAAGGAACTGTGTGGCTAGGAGAAAGAATTTGTGTGCCTGACAATAAGGAGTTGAAGGATACTATCATGAAAGAAGCTCATGAAACTTTGTATTCCATTCATCCTGGAAGCACTAAGATATGTCAAGACCTGAAGCAACAATTCTGGTGGGCCAGCATGCGACGAGAGATAGCGGAATATGTGGCTCTATGTGATGTGTGTTAGCGAGTCAAGGCAGAGCATCAGAAGCCAGCCGGTCTGCTACAACCGTTGAAGATTCCAAAGTGGAAATGGGAGGAAATAGGGATGGATTTATTCACCGGTTTACCCAGAACGTCGGCAAGACATGATTCTATTTGGGTAGTGGTTGACAGGCTTACTAAAGTTGCTCATTACATACCTGTCAAAACAACCTACTCAGGAAAAAAGCTCGCAGAGTTATATATGGCAAGAGTTGTATGTTTACATGGTGTTCCCAAGAAAATAGTGTCAGACAGAGGTAGTCAGTTTACTTCAAAGTTTTGGTAGAAGCTACAAGAAGAGAAGGGTACTGGTTTGAATTTCAGTACGGCCTATCACCCTCAAACTGATGGTCAGATAGAAAGAGTGAATCAAATTTTAGAAGACATGTTGAGAGCCTGTGTTCTAGATTTCGGTGGGAGTTGGGATAAGAATCTGCCGTATGCTGAATTCTCTTATAACAACAGTTATCAAGCTAGTCTTCAAATGGCTCCATATGAAGCATTGTATGGTTGGAAGTGTCTTACACTGCTCCTTTGGGATCAAACCGGTGAGCGTCAAGTTTTTGGGACAGACATATTGCGAGAGGCGGAAGAAAAAGTGAAGACTATCCAAGAAAGGTTGCGTGTTGCCCAGTCGCGTCAGAAGAGTTATGCAGACAATCGACGCAGGGATTTGACTTTCGAAGAAGGGGATTATGTGTACCTACGGGTTACGCCGTTGCAGAGAGTTCATCGTTTTCAGACCAAAGGGAAATTGGCACCGCGATTTGTGGGACCTTATAAGATTGTGAGTTGGAGAGGTGAAGTAGCCTATCAACTAGAGTTGCCTCCATCAATGGCGGGAATACATGATGTGTTCCACGTATCGCAGTTGAATAAATGTTTGCGTGTACCTACGGAGGAAGCAGATCCTGAGCATATAGAGCTTCAAGAAGATCTACCTTATGTTGAGAAGCCAGTCCGAATTTTGGAGGTGAATGAGAGAAACACCAGGAATCGCGTCATACGGTTTTGTAAGGTTCAGTGTTGCAATCATTCAGAAGAAGAAGCCACTTGGGAGTGAGAAGCTGAATTGAAGTCAGCTCATCCTCATCTCTTTGCTAGTTCTTCTGAATCTCTAGGACGAGATTCCGTTTAAGGGGGGTAGATTTATCACGCCCTGAAAATCGCCTAATTTAATAATTCATTCTTTAATGCATTTTTAGAAATTATTTTAAAAGCCTACAAGGTAAACTCTAATAATATAGGAAACATCGCAACATAAAACTGAGTTAGATAAAATCTCATTAAATACTTTGCTTGTTTATCTATTTTCTAGATTTTTTCTAGGAATTATTTGAGCAAGGGAGGTATTTTTAATAAATGAAACATCATTTCACGAATTATTTTAATTGAAAAAGTTTTTAAATCTTCCCCTAAGCCGTTGGGCTGATTCCAGCCCATCTCCCTCCTTTGGGTGCGCGGCTGTGCAGCCCAAGTCAGCCCAGCCGAGCTTCCCCTTCCCTTTCTTTCTTTGTTTTATTTTCAGCCGGCCCAAGACTGAAAGTCTACTTTGCCTCTCTTTGCACTGTTCTTCTTCAACCTCTGGCAGCCGACCGGAGATCGAATTGGCTTGGTTTTTCTCCTCCAAATCCGGCCTTTCCTCTCGTGTATTTCTAAAATTAGTTGAGGGGATTTGTTTCCCTTATCCTCTTCTATCCTTTCCCCCAAAAATCCGATTTTATCCCTTTGAGTTTGATGCGAATTTGGATTCGTTTTCGAGTTTATCTCTCCAAACTAACCATCGGATTTTCCGGCTCAAATCCTCTCGTTTGGAGTCTGATCTCCCTCACCCATAACTTTTAATAGCATCCCCTAGTCATCCTCTTCCGTTTGCCTCAAGTCTTAGCCGCAGCCGTCGCATGTAGCCGTCGCATGTAGCACCGCCGCCACGTGACCCCTAGTGCCGTTGTCGCCGTAGCCGCTTCAGCCGCACCGCGCTGCCGCTGTGGTCGCCGCTGCCGCCTTCCGTCGCCACCGTCGGGTTCGCCTGGTGGAGGAGTATCTCGTCCACCCCTTCGCAGTCGTCGAAGACCGCTGGAGAGCCGCCGCCGACGTCAAGCCGAGCCGTGCCACTGTCGGAGCTTGTCGCCGGTCGTCGTTCGTCGTTGTCCCTCGTAGCTTTTTGTACTGCTGAGTTCGCGTCCTTGTCCTTTTCGTGTAGGTGTCTTCGGTTTAGCCGCCCGAGCTCTCTATCGCCGGCGGAGTCGTGGTCCAGGGCCATGGCTGCGATGATGTCATCGATGACATCATAATTCCCTTTTAAATCTCCAAAAGCTTTTCTGTATTAGATGAAATATAATTAAACTTAGAAAATTCATAACTAAATCATCGTAACTCAGATTAAGATGGTTCAAGTTGGTGAATTCATCTAAAATCGAGGTCTACATGTTAAAAATATCCACATGTACTGTTTATGCTTGTTTATGTACTGTTTTGTTGATTTTGTTCAATTGCTTTAGTTTCCGACGTTCCGGAGGAGAGCGTTTACGTTAAGGAAGGTTCAGAAGTATTTCAAGAAGCTCAAGGCAAGTCACGCAGATCCCAAACAACCCTTTGAGCATGTTGAACCCGTTTAAAGCTAATGTTTTATTTCAACTTATGCATTATTTTCGAATGTCATCGGGTGGTGAGCCTTTCCCAAATAATTATGGCCGAAGATGACTTTATTTTCCTATGAGTAATAAATTGATTAGCTTGAACCTTATATACTGGTTTGGTTCAGCTAATTGCTATAAATATATATATTTGATTAGCCATGCTTAGAAACATTAGCTCATTAATGGGATGAATCGTACTATATTATAACTTGTGGTTATATGTAATGGTAGCTCATGATGGTTAATCGTGTTATGATAATTAATTCATAATTAAAATTTGATTAATGGTGGGTTGTGAGCACATGGTTTTGATGGTCGTGCTCATGGCAATTAAGGATCGGTTCACGAGCTACTGTTGTGAAACATTAACCGTGCCAACCACAAGCCAGCGTGGGCAACAGCTTTACCTTTTGTATAGCATGGTTCCTTACAGGGTGCCAGACTGAGAAGTGGTGAGAAGTCCGTGGGGGTCGCTGGGGAGTCCATGCCTTTGGTTGTAGAGGGGGTGATTATGATCCAGGTATGGTGCGCTGTGGTGAGTATGTCATATGCTCATTCTTGCAATATTCATTCATCAGAGGAGGAGTACTTCAGTGAAGGTGATGCTCAGGAGGATTAAGCTTTGTTCGGGTCAAGTTGCTTGTGGAGTGGAGTCGCCATAGCTGTTTAGTCTTTTGTTTTTATTTCCGTTGCATAAAATTTTATTCTTTTGAGAGGAACTATCCACCTCTGTAATGATTTATTATTTTGCGAATATTAATTAGCTATTTGATAGTACTCTATTATCAATTTGTTATTGTGTGCCTCGGCTGATTCCTGGACGAGGATTTAACACACATGTAAGCGTTTTGAGTTTTGGATAGAAATTCCGAGCGTGACATCCTCACATCTCTAAATCTTTGAATATAATCTGGAACTGATTCATCTGATTTTTGCTTAATAGCTGTCAGGTCTGACAATTTCATCTCTTGAACGCCACTGAAAAAGTATTTATGAAATTGCTTCTCCAAATCGGCCCAACTTCTGATGGAATTGTAAGGCAGAGATGAAAACCACGTAAATGCCGATCCAGATAAAGAGAGTTGAAACAATCTAACTCTGAGAGCCTCTGTAGCCGATGCTTCACCACATTGAGCTAGAAATCGGCTAACATGCTCGTAAGTTGAGACATTATCTTGCCCTGAGAACTTGGAGAAGTCTGGCACCTTGTATCGGTTTGGCAGTGGTACCCGATCAAAATATTCTGGATATGGATGCCGATACATGTTGCCATTGTCCTCAGGTTTAAGCCCAAACTGTTCCCTCATGACATCAGCGATCATGTCGGCCCAAGTCTGCTGAGGCGTTGCTCTACCATATTGCTGTTGAATTGGATCAAACTTGCCGTATTTGATCGGCTGAGGCCGTGGAGAATGAGGTTGATAGATATGATTGAGATGAGCCGATACGCCTTGAGGTGGTATATAGAGAAGATGTTCTGTGATGTATTGCTGGTTTATCGGTTGAGTAATTCCAATCGGCTGTTGTGGAACCGAAGGAATTTGATATGACGTGTCGACAACTGGCGTTTTTGGATTGAGGATACTGATCAATTGTTCCGGTGTCAGTTGAGTTGAAGCTTGCCCCCTAGTGATCGCCTGTGGCCTTGTCATGATTGTTGGAATATTTGCGCTAGAGAAAGGAGCCGATGGGGCTTGGGTTTGAATTGTCTGTTGCCTCCCGCCGATTTTTGTCTTCACAGTCCTGTAGCCTGGAAACGTACCGTCTGGTAGATATATGGGTCTTTTAGCTTTTTCTTCGGCTATAGTTCCATCAACTACGGACTTGATCATATTTGTTAACGTGTTCACAAGTACTCCAGATTGATTGATAAGGGCGTGGTGCACAGCCGAATCGATGTGATCTTGTATCGTGTGGAGTTCTTCATCACTCGATTCGACCTTGGGTTGCTTGTCCTTTTCTTCACTTGTTCCAGATATACTTTGATCTTGTTTCACGACCGTTGGCAACTCAACTTTAGTCCTTTGAACAACTGTGCCCTGTCGGGTTACCGTGAATGAGTGCAGGTATTGTTTCTGGAGTTGATCTAGCATCTGTCTCATCTCTTCTCTCTGCTCATCGTTCAACTGCTCGATCGTGATAGGCAGGATGTTGTCCTCTGAAACTTTGGTAGTATTTGGCGACATGATGACAAAGTGTCCCACTGGGCGTGCCAAAAGCATGTTGATGCAAAAAACACACACTAGACTGAGAGATTTGCTTTACTCTAGTGAAGGTCCAAAATTAGTTCTTTAGGTTCGAGGGCGTGCCAGTTGATTTGTTCCTTTAATCAACAAGAAGAAATATGCAAATATATTAGTAAACGATAGTCCATCGGCCAGCTAGCCGATTTCATATCGTATGTAACCTAACCGATGCAATAAAGCATGAATCGGCTGTAAGGCATAGTCAATGATAGAACTAATCCTAAAACTAGTATACCGGCTGTAAATATCAGTGTTACATAATCAATACATCAATATTACTTTAGAAATAAGCAATTGGGATAGATCGGACTGAACCGAGACAGTATAAATTGCCCACGTCTAAAATAACATGAAATAACGATTATATAGACTCATGCCATAGCCGATATCTAGATTTAAGCATGTATCGACTATAGCTCCGATACAACCTTATACCATGATATTCTCTAATAATGAATATATTCAACTATAACCAATTAGATTGGTATCAGGTTCAATATATTTATATTAGATTAGATCCTGATATAAGGGGCAGATATAAAAAATTAAACAAAGCATAAAAAAATGTAAAACATCTATACCAGGTAAGATCGGCTGAAACCCCGATACTATCCTTATAAACAATCATAAAGCAGGCTAGATATCATGATTTTAAATACGACTTAATAGGTTGGACTTAACCAATGCAGCATTAAGTATAAAGAGAAGTATGACAGCTAGAAAATCAAGCCGATGGTTATCTTTTCGGGATGGTAGATACATTATATAATCTAAACCAGCAAAGTAATCTAGCCGATATCGACGAAACCCTAAAGAGAATCCAGCCGATGCAAGTAGATTGCATTATCGATCTAAATTATATAACGTATATGATAACTCGAAAGTTTACAAGATAGAACTAGAGTGTCATAAAGATGTAAGCACTAGCTCTGATAATGCAAACCGCCATAACAAGATATACCTTTTTGTCGAAGATCAAACTGATGCAGCATGACTCGAAAGCACAAACTTGTCGAAAAGTAGAAAACAAAGGTGGCGATGCGCCGAGATTGATTGAACGTGTGTTGTTATTATTTACAAGACCTCGGGACTATATTTATACCCGAAAATATGAACACTGTCCATCACGGACACGACTCATATTAACCTAATACAAATCTAACTAACGAACAAGTCCCTAAGGTGGACTCTTACCGTGATTATTTATAAAGAAATTACATAAAATATCCTAATTAATAGATACAAATGCTTTTGTAGGACTCTATCCGTGCATAGCAATCCATATGAAGCATCTTAACTCAACCCGATGACGTGTATCGAGTCGTATTACTTAAATCGACTGAATCGGCTAACCCTGTCCGACTCGAACTCTGTCGATCCCGTCCGTTGCCGATTCGGATTCCAGCCGATTCTTACTCTGTTTTCGATACGATCTAATCTCTTGGATCTTCTTCGATTCTATCCTTATCTCCAATATCCGAATTACCAAATTTGGTCGTCAACAACAGTGTGTACATGGCGTATGCCTGGTATTTTGGGAATTTCTTTATTCATGACATATAAGCTTTTTTATAGCTGTTTTTGTTATGAATATTTTTAATGATGTAGCTAATTTCAAGCTGTTCACATCATACTTTACAAAGCAGTCGGTTTAATTACTTGAGTCATGTTTACTTGGGGGTTCATGCTGTATATATTATTATTTATGCTACTTAGGTGGTTTAAAACCACTCGGATGATTGATATTATCGACCTTGACTATACGTTTAGTTTGTTCAACTAATCACATAGTCGGGGGCTACACCTAATTAGGTGCAACTAGTCGATGCACCTAGATATGTTTTTGAAATTTTTATTCAGCCCTTCACAGCCTTATGATTTGGTAAAGGCACTCGGGAGACTATGGCAGAGATAATTGAAGCACTCGGTGGTTATTTTTTAATTCGGAGAAGATTATCTCGTCGACTGTGAAGGTCTCAGGGGCTACTGTGGAGATTATGGGTACCACATACCCACAGATCTAGTTATCCGACTGGTTACAGGGGATATATTATGTAAATAGAATATGTATAGAATTAGGACTCGGGTATTATGTTGACTTATGTATCAAGGCATATGTCCTGTAGTCCTGATTTGTTAAGATTGTAAATTAGTTATAAGAGATTTAAACCATAAGGACTTAAATTTTTATCTTGTAAAACATTCCCCTCCGGCTATATAAGGAGGACAGGGTGCCTCTTGCGGGCATAAGCACAATGAGTTCATCAGATCAATTCACAACTCGGAGACTCAAATCCCTAAAATAGGAGTAGGGTATTACTTCTTTACGAAAGTCTAAACCTGTCTAAATTCTTTGTCTCATAACCTACCCACTTTTACATCTTGTTCGTTACGCTTTTCATATTGTCGAATTCTAGTTTCGACAAAATGAAAATACCATTATCATATAATTAATTGAGTTTTAACGGGAAACGTGATAAAATTTACAACTTAATTAAAAAGGTGTCTAACATAACTAAGGTAGAGATGTGAGATGCGTGAACGAGGAACAGATCAGTACCCTTGCCAAGCACTCAAGCGCGGACGCATCCCCGCGATGACTCGTGTTTGTATCAAAGCGGCCCTCGATTGGAAGGGAAGTAAATATGTGCATTTCTGCGAAACGTTATTACTAGTGCGGAGCATGCTAAAAGCTTTTACATGCGCCGAACCATAGTTCATGGAGAAAACGTACAACCAAACAGCAGCAAATTTTCTTCGGCGTGTGGGCCAAGCTCCGTGCGAACAACCGAAGATGCTCTTTTTGAATGTTGATTAGATGGCTGTGTTACCTTTGGTTGTTTGTACAGTACAACCTAGTAAAGGTCTTTTGATTTATAGAAAAACATATAAATTTTGTAGGATTTTTAATCTTATAGAAAATTTTCGTACGAAGGCCTATGAGCCAAGAGACTAAATCTCATCTTGTCCTTAGAAATTCATATGGAATGAACAATCCAATAAATTCATGTGGAGAAAATTTGGCAACAAAGCTAACATCTTCGAAATTTTCTTTTAAGTCCATCTCTCTTATTCGATTTCTGCATTTTTCTGCGGTTAAATCAAATAGTCATTTTTGTGTGTTTCATGTGTTTTACAATCCTTTCTTTTTCAATTGTATTCATATCATAATCCTATATTTTTCTATTTCTCGTTTTTTTCAATCTCCTTTTTTTTTTCATTTTGTTATTGAAAGAGGCCTTACTTAGTAGAAGCTGACGAAGAAGATTTTGCATTTGTTGTTGTTTGTAACTTCGGAATATGTGCGTGAACGTAAATTACCAAAGAGTACGGTCAAGCACAGCGCGCTTCTTGTCCAGTCGACTAGTTTATTATTGATTTGAAGGGGTCCTAATAGTAGACGAGGACGAAGCAAAATTTGCATTTGCTGTTGTTTGTAACTCCGGAACGTGTGCGTCAATGTAAATTACCAGAGAATAAGGTTAAGCACAACGCGTTTCTTTTCTAATCGACTTGTTTATTTTTTAGATAATCGACTTGTTTATTACTACTACACAGCAGTAGCACTAGAAACAGCGGGACGTACCGTACATCTGCTTCCTTAGCGAACCCGCAAATCGGCCTTAAACACGGTGTGCCGTAGCTGCTTTACCACTGCCGGTCGCCCACACATTGTCATTATGTCAACCCATCATTACGAAGCGCAGAGGTACACTGATCCACCCAGAGACATACTCATATCCCTACGTACATCGGTACAGGTATACGCGACCGGCCGCGGCAGGGCCACACCGACGCCCTTTCCGCCTTTCATCCCGACCCGACCCACCCAGCTAATCTAATCAGCCGCCCACGCCCAGGCTTTTATCAAACCAGTCCATGGTGCACCTACCGACCGAGGGTGTAAAGAAACAGCAGAGATCCACAGTGCTGTCAAAAAACCCAACCCCACCATCTATTCACTCTTAAATCGCGAACCCTCTGCTGCTGCCGCCAGGCGCCCCAGATCCACTCGCTCGTCTCGTCTCCCCGCTCTCTTCCGGACTTCCCCTAGTCGCACACTAAGCTCCCTCTCTGTAGCCTAAAGCCCACCCCCCAACGCCACCCTCTGTGAAGTAGCTTGTCCTCTTCGCCGAGGCCGAGGCGACGCACATGGAGCTGCCCCCTCCTCCTCTGCTCCGCTTCTTCTTCTTCGTCGCCGTGCTGCTCGGCTCGGTCACCCATGCGGCGGCGAACACGCTGCACGAGCGCGACGCGGCAGCGCTCAGGGACGTCCGGGCGGGGCTGCGGGACCTGCCGGGGTCCCGGTTCTTCGAGTCCTGGGATGACACCACCGACCCGTGCGACTATGCCGGCGTCGTGTGCGAGCCCGATGAGGATGACCCCGCTGCGCTCCGCGTGTCCGTGCTCACACTCGGCACCGGCCTCGCCGACTCTCCAGGCCTGGCTGGCACGCTTCCGGCCTCGCTTGCCAGCCTCATTGCGCTCACGGACCTCGTCCTTTATCCGGGACGCGTTGCGGGAGCTATTCCGGCGGACATTGGGTCGGGTCTCCGGCGCCTCAGGCTGCTGTCCATGTCCGGCAACCAGCTGACCGGGCAGATACCCGAGTCCCTCGCCGGGCTGCCGGATCTGCACACGCTCGACCTCGGCAATAACCACCTCGACGGCTCCATTCCTTGCGGCTTGCTGCTGCCGTCTTCGCCGAGCCTCAAGGTGCTCATCCTAGCGAACAATGGCGGCCTCTCCGGGCAGATTCCCGACCAATTTTCCAGCTCACAGCTTTTCCATGTCGACCTGAGCCGGAATTCCATCACTGGCTCGCTCCCACCGCTGGCGCAGACAGTCCGCTACTTCTCCGTCGCGGCAAACTCAATGCAGGGGAGCCTCGACGGCGCGTTCGGCAACGCTTCGGCTCCGACCGACTTGGCCTTCCTCGACCTCTCGATGAACAACTTCTCGGGTTCAATCCCGCGGGAGGTGTTCGCGCTCCCGAGCGCGTCGTCCCTTCTTCTGTCCCGCAATAACTTCACCGGGTCCCTCGCCGTGCCGGCGTTCGCGTCGGAGCGTGCCGCAACGCCGCCGTGGTCGGTTGTGGACGTCAGTCACAACGGCATCACGGGGGAGGTCCCGGAGGAGCTAGCGGCCGTGGAGAGCCTGTACGTGAACAACAACCGGATGTACGGCGAGGTTCCGGAGGCGGTGGCCCGTAGCGTGTTCGCCGGCCGCATGACGACCTTCTACGCGCAGCACAACTTCCTGACGGGCTTCCCGGTGCCGCCGCTGCCGCTGCCGGACTCCGCGGCGCTGTGCCTCTCCTACAATTGCATGGAGCTGCCGTCCGCTTCTGCCGCCGACGGGTGCCCCACCATCGGCGGCCCACTGGAGTCCAGGCCCGCCGACCAGTGCCGGAGCAGCACCGCAGCCAACGCCGGCAGCAGCGGAGGAGACGGCTGAGCCACCAACATTCCTTAGGCTGACAGGTGGGGCCCGCCTGGTTCAGCTCATCAGCTGAGCACGGGTGGATACGGGAGGAAGGGACGGCCAGGATAGCTAGCCTGGCTCACACATTTTCGTTTTGTCCGTTTGTTTCGGGTGTGGTTTTCATGTGATTGTTGGGTTTGAATTCATCGCCATCGGGGCTTGTCGTCGGGCGCGCAACGGTCACACGGCTACATGGTTGGCGCGTTCTTGTGCGTGTGTGCAATTACTCGCTCTGGTAGTTTGTACGCTGCGTCTGTTACTCTGTTCATTCTGAGTAGCTGGCAGTGTCCATTTAAACAACTCTGTTAATACTCTACCAAGTCAGCTAAATGTAAAGGGAGGCACTATTTAAGAAAAATATCAAATCATCTCACTTGTTGATCCATGTGTCGAGGCTCGACAGAGTTGACAGTGTCGACAGTTACCGTGCGGTAACTATTATTAGTTCACCGTATACATTCACATACTTTCCCTAGTTTACGGAGTAATATAAAGTAGCGGATTTGTGCGACTCTAATCATCTTGTTATCTGCTTTATATATAAAGATACTCGGAGTTGCTAAAAAAGTGGCGCTATATTTTGTAGAAAGAATATGTCAATTCCTAGATCACGATATGTGTTAAGATTCGTGCGGTACATTAAAAAAAATCAGGGAACTCAAGAGATGAGCAAGATTGAATTCATGACCACGCTTACCATGCGAGTAACCAACTCACTCATTTTGTCTGGCTTACACATCATTTATACATAACTTACATATTTAATTACAAATTACACTGTACTTACATATGTAATTTTGAGACATATATTGTTTATACACTAAAATTACATATATAATTTATGAACTTACAATATAAATACACATTGACTATTTTGTGGTGAAAAATATAACACCATAAATATAGTTACTCCCAAGATATTTACTACATCTATCTCAAAATAATTGTATTGGTAAGAAATTTAAAACAGAATAGCCAACCGCACAAATGACCACAATAACCCTATCAAATAACCACTACATGCATATATTCCATATGTAAACTTGATTAAATGGAATGTGAAAAGATGGGGATAGAAAGTGGGAGGCTAGGACACGTATATCTCGTCTAAATAATTCATTGGGTCCCATGTAAGTAGAAATATATTTTTTTCTTGAAGGATACCAATACAATTAATCTGGGACGGAGGTAGTAGTCAATAATAATTACTCCTCTATCCAAAACGAATCAAACTCTCTAGGGTGTGTCTAGATTCATTACTAGAGTCTAATTCTTTTTGGGACTCAGGGAGTATGTATGTAAAATTTTAGTATTTAGAAGATGTGCCAACTGTATTTGTTTAATTTTGTTGAGTGAAATTTGAACGTTTGTTTTCATCACTTGAAATTATATGTTGGGAATAATTCTAATCCACTTCATCTATATGTATGTGTGTGGAGATGGTAAGTTTCAGGGTGAAGGAAAAGACATACCTGATATACTTGGGTTCGTACTATATGGGAATATACTACATACCTAATGATATATATCAAGGTATACTTACATTAAGGCAATACGGCAAATCTAGAAGGAAATTGTCTTCTTGGAATAGAATGTGCCAAAGTCCTATTCGGAGAAGACAAGGTCTCCTTGGCCTATATATAATCTAAGTTCTTTAAGTTCCACTTGGAGAAGTAGATAGTCATCGCTATAAATACAAGGCCACCCAATGGAGGGGAGGGCATCAAATTACAATCCATAGCCAAGCCACATCGAGATGGAATCTGGAGGAAGTCGAAGCCCTAGTCAACGATAAAATTCCGCCGAGCCATACTCGACGGATTTCGTCTGCAGATTAGATTAGCCACTTTTGCTCCCTCATAGTGATCTGTGTGATAATTTTTTCCAGATATACATATAAACTGGAGTAAGGTTATTATTAATCTTGAGGGCCCAAACCAGTATAAATCCTTGTCCCTTGTCTACTAGATACGGTTTTTCACATACCTTGGTGGCAACGTTACCCAAACTCTACAAATACCATAGGTGGACATAGTATGTCGGCAGTGGCGCGTCAGGTAGGGGCTTGGTGCTAAATGATGTTGACAAGATGTGTTCAAGAACCGGATTTTACGATGCAGGCTTGTCACGCCCCCGATTTTTGTTCGGGATTAAAAATCATTAAATAATATATTTCTAGAATTTATTTTAAAATTTAAAGTATTTTAATCAAGTGAATTAATGATTGAATTAAAAATTTCCTTTAAAAATCATGGCCGAATATATTTTTGTAATATTCTTCGTGCCCTAATATACTCTTTGGAATTTTCAGAGCTCAATATGTAATTTTAATATAACAAAGTTAATTTAATCAAATAATTAAAAAGAAAACAAATAAACCCCCCTCTTTTGCACTTGGGCCGTTTCCAGCCCAAGCCTCCCTTCCCTTCCTTGTGGCCCGCTCGCCCTCTTCCCCCTCTTTCCCTCCCGGGCTGGCCCCCTTTCCCCTCTCCTCCCTTCCCGATCTAGTCGGCCCGCTTGGCCCCTTTCCCCCCAAGTCCTTTTTGCCTCCCCGCATCGACCTCCTCTCTCTCTGGCTGATAGGTGGGACCGCGGGTCCCACCCATCAGCTTCATCCCCTACCTCCCACCACCGACAACCGCCACCCAAGCCACCACCTCCCACGCCACCACCTTCTCCAAACGCCACCCCACTCCCGCATGTCCGTGAACCGGTCACCGCCACTCCTCCACCTTTCCCCCCACTTCTCCCGTGGAAATCACGCTGAGCCGCCGCCACTCCGCCCATGTCACCGGCCTGCACTCCCCCTTCAAATCCACTGCACCCGGCCTCAACTCTGCCTTCCCAAGCACAAAAAAACCATCCCCACACCTCCCTCTCCCGTTTCCCCTCCTTGTTCGACCTCGTCGTGCTCCTTCCCATCGTCCCGTCGCAACGCTCTCTCCCCACCGCCTTTCTCTCTCTCCGTCCGGTCGCTACCCCCGTCCTAGCCACCGTCTCACCGCACCACTCGCACTGCTAGCATCGCCACTCCGAGCTCCACCCCGCCCTCACTCCATTCCCCTCTACCGCCACCAAAACACCGCCTCCGCCAGCCGCTCGCTGCCATTGATATCTGCGATGCCGGGTTGCGTCGTCGCCACCCTTGGCTTCGCAACACCAAGAGCAACGTAAGCCGCCTCCTCACTTTCACGAACCACCAATGGGAGCTGCACGCTGCCGCCTGCCTGCGCCTGCCGCCGCCGGTCATCTCTCGCTCCGCCTCGCCAGCCCTCGCGCTTGGTGAGCACCCCTCACCCTCCTCTCCCTCCTTCGCCACATCCTCGCGCGCCCCGGGCCACGCGCCACCGCCTCTTGGCCGGTCGGCCGGTGGGAGCCGCCGCATGGCACCCTGGCGCCGCCCCGCCTCGATGCCACCGTGGCGCCACATCGGCACGACCTCACCTTGCCATGCCGCTGTGGCCACCACGTGGTGTGCCTGCGCCCATGCCTCCGTGGCGTCGGTCCACCGTGGACCGGCCACTTCCCTCTCGCTAACATGCGGGTCCCGCATGTCAGTGGCTCGGCCCTCTCCTCCCCAAGGACTGACATCATAATCCTTGATTTTCCCTGCTTTAAAATAATTATTAATTACGCAATAAAACTTATTTAATTCTAGGAAATGATTTAAATGGCTTAAAACTTTTAAAATTCATAACTAATTTATACGAACTCCAAATTGAGTCATTCAACTTGCAAAATTCATCTAAAATTGAGCTCTACCTGTTTGTTCACTTTTAATGTACTGTTTACTTGGTTTTTATTAGAGTTTTTCCTCATTTTGTGTTGCAGCGTGTAGAATCCGCTGTTTCGGAATTCGCAGTCGTGAGGATAAGTGTTTGGAAGGCTATTTGAAGAAGCAAAGCAGGTCACACATTTCCCATGAGCATGTAGAACCTAATTTATAAATGTTTTACTACTTGCAAATTAAATTGCATGTTTTGCCAATTACATGGGGTTATGGAATTACCTATCTGCTTGCTTCTGCCATATTTACTTGTTATCTGTCCTTTTTCAAACTTGGGTGATAATTTGACTAGCTTGTGTCACTTATGTGTTGCATCGTGTAGTAAACAATGAGCGGATAAAATGATTTGGACTGGGATGACGGGTGGTTCTGTGTGAACCTAGTTAAGCGATAATGTACCGGTGTGATCATTGTCAGGTATGGTCTCTATGTGAACCTACTTTTATGTTGTGTGCTATTGTAGTTTTTTAAGTCGCCCTGATCAATTAAGGACTTCACTTCATAAGCCATTGATCTGAGCCTAACGTGCAACCACATGTTCTCATGGGAAGAACCTGTCCCAGTAGGATTCCGAGTCTTGGCACTGCCGGCCCAGGTGGCTAGATGAAAGGATCTTAGGTTAGTGTTGACGACCAAATTTGGTAATTCAAGTATCGGAGATGAAGATAAAACCAAACAGAATCGAGGAGATTAGATTGTATCGGAAACAGAGTGAGAATCGGCTGTAGTCCGAATCGGCTGCGGGCTGGATCGGCAGAATCAGAGTCGGACGAGGTTAGCCAATTGAGCCAATTTTGGTAACATGACTCGGTACACGTCATCGGGTTGTGTTAATGTGCTTCATACGGAATGCCATGCACGGATAGAGTCCTGAAGAGGCAATTGTATCTATTAATTAGGTTATTTTATGTAATTTCCTTATAGATTATCACGGTAAGAGTCCGCCTAAGGGACTTGTTCGCTAGTTGGATTTGTATTAGGTTAATATGAGTCGTGTCCGTGATGGACAATGTTTGTATTTTCGGGTATAAATATAATCTCGAGGTCTTGTAAATAATAACAACAGACGTTCAATCAATCTCGGTGCATCGCCACCTTTGTTTTCTACTTTTCGACAAGTTTGTGCTCTCGAGTCGTGCTGCATCAATTTGATCTTCGACGAAAAGGTATATCTTGTCATGGCGATTTGCATCATTAGGGCTAGTGCTTACATCTCTATGACACTCTAGTTCTATGTTGTAAATATCCGAGTTATCATATACATTATATAATTTAAATCGACAATGCAATCTACTTGCATCGGCTGGATCCTTTTTAGGGTTTCGTCGATATCGGCTAGATTACTTCGTTGATTTAGATTATATAATGTATCAACCATCCTAAAAAGACGATCATCGGCTTGATTCTCTAAATGCCATGTTTCTCTGTATACTTAATGCTGCATTGGTTAAGTCCAACCTATTAAGTCGTACTTAGAAGCATGATATCTAGCTTGCCTTATGATTGTTAATAAGGATAGTATCGGAGTTTCAGCCGATCTTACCTGATATAGATATTTTACATTGCTTTATGCTTTGTTTAATGTTCTATATCTGCCCCTTATAACAGGATCTAATCTAATATAAATATATTGAGCTTGATACCAATCTAATCGGTTATAGTTTAATATATTTATTACTAGAAAATATCCTGGTATAAGGACGTATCGGAGCTATAGCCGATACATGCTTAAATCTAGATATCGGCTATGACATGAGTATATATAATCGTTATTTCATGTTATCTTTAGACTTGGGCAATTTATACTGTCTCGGTTCAGTCCGATCTATCCCAATTACTTATTTCTAAAGTAACATTGAAATATTGATTATGTAACACTAATCTTTACAGCCGATATACTAGTTTTAGGGTTAATTTTATCAATGGTTATACGTTACAGCCGATTCATGCTTAATTGCATCGGCTAGGTCATATACGATATGAAATCGGCCCTATGGCCGATTGTCTATTGTTTACTAACATTCTTTGCATATTTTTTTCTTGTTGATATCAAATCAACTGGCACGCCCTCGAACCTAAAACCCTAATTTTGGACTTGCACTAGAGTTAAGCAGATCTCTCAAGCCAGTGTGTGTTTTTTGCATCAACATGCTTTTGGCACACCCGGTGGGACCTTGTGTCATCATGTCACCAAACATCACTGAAGTTTCAGAGGACAACATCCTGCCGATCACAGTCGAGCAGCTGAATGAAGAGCAGCGAGAAGAGATGAAACAAATGCTGGATCAACTTCAGAACCAATATCTGCACTCGTTCATAGTGACTAGGCAAGGAACGGTTGTTCAAAGGACTAAAGTCAAACTACCGACGATCGTGAAGCAAGACTCGAGTACTTCCGGATCAGGAGAAGAGAAAGACAAACAGACCAAAGTTGAATCGAGTGATGAATAACTCCACACATTGAAAGATCGTATCGATTCGACTGTACATCATGCTTTAGTCAACCAGTCCGGGGTGCTCGTGAATACCTTGACAAATATGATCAAGTCAGTAGTTGACGGGACAATAGCCGAGGAAAAGGCTAAAGGACCTATATATTTACCAGACGGCACGTTCCCAGGGTACAGAACTATGAAGGCTGATATTGGCGGGAACCAAAGGAGTCAACAACTGCTTCAAACCCAGGCTCCATCGGCTCCTTATTCAAGCTCAAATATTCCAACAATTTTGAATAGGTCACAGCCGTTCACTGGGGGGCAAGCATCAACTCAACTAATGCCGGAACAATTAATGAGTATTCTCAATCCACAACCGTCAGTTGTCGACACATCTTACCAAATTCCTTCGGTTCCACAACAGCCGATTGGAATTACTCGGCCGATAAGCCAGCAGTACAGCACGGAGCAACTTCCATACATCCCACCTCAAGGTATATCAGCTGGCCTCAATCATCTCTATCAACCTCACTCACCACGGCCTTAGCCGATCCAATACGGCCAGATAGATCCACTTCAGCAACAGTATGGTGGAGCAACACCACATCAATCCTGGGCCGATATGATCGCTGACGTCATGAGGGAGCAATTTGGACTCAAACCAAAAGACAATGGCAATATGTATCGGCACCCGTATCCAGAATATTTTGATTGGGTTCCACTGCCAAACCGATACAAGGTGCTAGACTTCTCTAAATTTTCAGGACAAGATAACGTATCTACTTATGAGCATGTTAGCCGATTTTTAGCTCAGTGTGGTGAAGCATCGACTACAGAGGCCCTCAGAGTTAGATTGTTCCCACTCTCATTATCTAGATCAGCGTTTACTTGGTTTCATCTCTACCTTACAATTCAATCAGAAGTTGGGCCGATCTGGAGAAACAATTTCACAAGTACTTTTTCAGCGGGGTTCAAGAGATGAAGCTGTAAGACCTCACAGCAATCAGGCAAAAATCAGATGAATCAGTCCCAGATTACATTCAACGATTCAGAGATATGAGGAATAGATGCTATAGTCTAGCTTTAACGGATTCTCAGCTAGCCGATTTGGCCTTCCAAGGTTTGTTGGCACCGATAAGAGAGGGATTTTTGGCTCAAGACTTTGAGAGTTTAGCTCACTTAGCTCAGAAGGTATTGGCTCATGAGACAAGGTTCCAAGAAGCAAGAAAATTCATCAAAAAGACGAATAATGTCAATAATGTCTACAATTATGACTCTGATTCTGAAGATGATGACCCAGAAATCAATGCAGCCGAGTAGGCTAGGAACAAGAAGACGGTGGTCTGTCAATGGGTCAAGAATGCAGGAAAAGAGGAAAGATTTGATTTTGAAATTACCAAAGCCGACCAAATTTTTTATCTTCTTCTCCAAGAAAAACAAATTCAACTGCGAGTAAGACATATCATCCCATCGACTGAAGAGTTGAAGAAGAGGAAATATTGCAAGTGGCATAATACATGGTCTCATAACACTAATGTTTGCAAGATTTTCAGGCAGCAAATCCAATCGGCTATTGAACAAGGCAAGATCAAGATCGACGAATCCAAGAGGCCGATGAAGATAGATGGACATCCATTTCCAGTCAACATGGTGTACTCTGGACATAACCGGAATACAGCCGATGGAGGTAAAAATTACACCAGGAGCATCAGATCGGCTGGTGTGATCAACAAATACCAAAAAAGGCGCCAAGGGGAAGAGGAGTCATATTCCCATGAAAGTGCAAGATATTTTGACCCTCACTGGAGTTGTGAATTTTTTAGATTTTGCTGGAATGAGGGTATGAGGTTACCATCTATTGAAGATTGTCCTGGATGCAGTGATTCTGATGCACAATTCATCCAAAGATCAAGCCAACAGAATACAACTATGTATCGGTCGATTCAGGCAAGATTACCGGTTCATGAGAGACTTGGGCCGATACAGAAAAACAATGATGAAGATGATTCACCTAGCGAATCCAAGCCAATGCATCCTCAATGGTGCCCTTCTGAAATCTTTACCAAAAATCAAAAAAGGAGAGTTCAAAAGATGAGAAACAGGGAATAATTCCAGGAGGTAGAAGGGGAAATTGAACATCGACTGAGACAAAGAACAAAGAAAGTCTGGCGCGTTAAGAGCAAAATAGTACCAGCCAATGAAGTCAACGCTAATCGTAACAAGAACCAGCAATAGAAGGGCAAAGAGGTGATGACATCTTCTATCAATATGGTTTTTATGTTACCAGCCGAATATGCAGTTGAGCAAGTTGTCGAGCAAGAAGAAAATCTGCCATCAGCTAAGTTGATGCAATCTCCACATCAAGCTGTCTTTGAGAAGCCCGAAGGAACTGATCATCGGCATCTCAAGCCACTGTATGTCAAAGGATTTGTCAATGGCAAGCCGATGTCAAAGATGCTAGTCGATGGAGGAGCAGCTGTTAATCTAATGCCATATAAAACATTCAGGAAACTTGGGAAGAATTCAGAGGATCTGATCAAGACCAATATGGTTCTAAAAGATTTTGGCGGGAATCCATCTGAAACCAAAGGAGTTTTGAATGTGGAGCTAACCATCGGCAGTAAAACAATTCCTACCACGTTCTTTGTTATCGATGGGAAGGGTTCCTACAGTCTGTTGCTGGGAAGAGATTGGATCCATGCTAACTGTTGCATCCCTTCAACAATACACCAAAGTTTGAATCAATGGCAAGGGGACCAAATTGAAATCGTGCCAGCCAACAGGTCAGTCAATGTAGCTAGTGCCGATTTATCTGTTTGGGAGATGGAAGGAATTGATTGTTTATCTGGAAAAGTTTGGCAAGGAGATTACTTAAAGATTTCTGATTATGCCATACAGCCAACAGGAGATGGAGAGCCCCAATTCTTGTTTTGAGGGCGCCGTGGAGGGTTCCAACTTCTACACAAAGGACACTGTTGACGATCTCGACGGCAAGCTAGGACAAGGTTTTATGTCAGCCGATGAATTAGAATAAATCAACATTGGACCAGGTGATAGGCCTAGGCCGATATATATTAGTAAAGGTTTATCAAAGGAATTTAAATGTAAATTAATAGCACTTTTAAAAGAGTACAGAGATTGCTTTGCTTGGGAATATTATGAGATGCCAGGACTTAGCCGATCGATAGTTGAACATCGGCTCCCTATCAAACCAGGCTATCGGCCGTACAAGCAACCTCCAAGGCGTTGTAAAGCTGCAATGTATGATGCTATTAAGGCCGAGATAACAAGACTCTATGATGCTAATTTCATCAGACCATGCCGATATGCTGAGTGGATTTCTAACATAGTGCCAGTCATCAAGAAAAATGGTAAGCTTCGAGTTTGCATCGATTTCAGAGACTTAAACAAGGCTACATCAAAAGATGAATACCCAATGCTAGTAGCCGATCAACTCGTCGATGCAACATCTGGACACAAGATTATCAGCTTCATGGATGGCAATGCTGGATACAATCAAATTTTCATGGTTGAGGAAGATATTCATAAGACTGCTTTTAGATATCCTGGTGCGATCGGCTTGTATGAGTGGGTGGTTATGACTTTTGGTTTGAGAAGTGCTGGTGCTACATATCAGAGGGCCATGAACTATATTTTTCATGATCTCATCGGCACATTGGTCGAGATATATATTGATGATGTGGTGGTTAAATCTATGGAAGTTGATGAGCATATAGCCGATTTGCGACAAGTCTTGGAAAGGGTAAGGAAGTATGGGTTTAAGATGAATCCTACTAAGTGTGCTTTTGGCGTATCGGCTGGCCAATTTCTTGGAGTTTTGGGTACATGAGCGTGGGATCGAAATTCCGCAGAGGAGTATTGAGGCCATTAAGGATATAAAACCTCCAGAAGATAAAACCAAGTTGCAATCATTGATCGGCAAGATAAATTTTGTTCGGCGTTTCATATCAAATCTGTCTGGTCGAATAGAACCATTTACTTTATTATTAAGGTTGAAGGCCGATCAAGAATTTGTTTGGGGAGAAAAGCAGCAGCAAACATTGGACAATATCAAGGAATATTTGAGTACTCCTCCAGTTCTTATACCCCACAGAAAGGATTTCCATTCAAGCTGTATTTGTCAGCCGATCAGAATTCTATCGGCTCATTTTTGATCCAAGAGGTTGAGGGGAAGGAAAGAGTCATATTTTATCTTAGTAGGCGTCTTTTGGATGCAGAAACAAGGTACTCACCTGTAGAGAAATTATGTCTGTGTTTATATTTTTCTTGTACAAAGTTGAGACATTATCTACTCTCCAATGAGTGTATCATAGTATGCAAGGCCGATGTGGTGCGATATATGCTATCGGCTCCAGTTTTGAAAGGGCGAATTGAGAAGTGGATCTTTGCTTTGTCAGAATTTGATCTCAGGTATGAATCGGCTAAGACGGTTAAAGGGCAAGCGATAGCAGATTTCATAGTTGAACACAGGGATACCAGCATTGACAATATTGATATTATGCCATGGTCTTTATTTTTTGATGGATTTGTTTGCACTCATGGTTGTGGTATCGGCTTAGTCATTATATCACCTAGGGGGGCAAGTTTTCAGTTTGCTTTTACTATCAAACCATACTCTACAAACAATCAAGCAGAATATGAAGCTGTTCTCAAAGGGTTGCAATTATTGAGAGAAGTTGAAGCCGATGCTGTTGAGATCATGGGAGATTTATTATTAGTGATAAGTCAATTGTCTGGGGAATATGAGTGCAAAAATGATATTTTGATGGTCTACAATGAAAAATGTCAAGAGTTGATGAAGACTTTCAAAATAGTTACTTTAAAACATATCCCTAGAGAACAAAATATCGAGGCCAATGATTTAGCTCAAGGTGCATCAGGCTACAAGCCAATGTTACAAGGGATTGAAGTAGAAGTGGCCTGCATTCCAGCCGATGATTGGAGGTTTGATGTTTTTGAGTATTTAAAAAATCCTTCTACATCGGTTTCGAGGAAATTACGATATAAAGCTCTTAAGTATGTTCTTTTGGATGATACATTATACTATCGGATGAATGATGGAGTTCTTTTGAAATGCTTAGCATGGAAGAAGCAAAAGTTATCATGTGTGAAGTACATGAGGGTATTTGTGGGACACATTAATCGGCTCACAAGATGAGGTGGCTAATTAGGAGAGTTGGGTATTTTTGGCCGACGATGCTGGAGGATTGTTTCAGATATTATAAAGGTTGCCAAGATTGTCAGAAATTTGGAGCAATTCAGAGAGCACCAACATCGGCTATGAATCCTATTATTAAGCCATGGCCGTTCAGAGGTTGGGGTATTGATATGATCGGCCAAATCAATCCACCATCAAGTAAAGGGCATAAATTCATATTGGTTGCAACTGATTATTTTACTAAGTAGGTTGAGGCAATCCCTTTGAAAAAGGTCGACATCAAAGATGCAATTGAGTTTGTAAAAGAACACATTATCTATCGGTTTGGTTTGCCACAGACGATTACGACTGATCAAGGTTCTGTTTTTGTATTCGATGAGTTTGTTCAGTTTGCCGATAGCATGGGGATTAAGTTGCTGAATTCTTCACCATATTATGCACAAGCCAATGGGCAAGCTGAAGCATCTAACAAGAGTTTGATTAAATTGGTTAAGAGAAAAATAGCCGAATATCCCAAGAAGTGGCATACTATTTTGGCCGAAGCATTGTGGTCTTATCGGATGGCTTGTCATGGTGCAATTCAGGTACCTCCTTATCAATTGGTTTATGGGCATGAAGCTGTGTTACCATGGGAAACCAACATCGGTTCCTGAAGGATTTCTTTCCAAGATGAGTTAACAGCCGATGATTATCATAATTTGATGGTTGATGAGTCAGAAGATTTGGTTCAAGCTAGATTACGAGCTTTTGAGAAAGTTAAGATAAGGAGAGAGTTGCTAGGCATTATAACAAAAAAGTTGTCCCTAAATCTTTTGACGAAGGTGAACTTGTTTGGAAATTGGTGTTGCCGATAGGGGCCAGAGATAATAAATTCGGTAAGTGGTCACCGAATTGGGAGGGGCCTTTTCAAATCCACAAATGCGTTTCTAAAGGGGCCTATATGTTAAAAGGGCTTGATGGAGAAGTATTTGGAAGAGCACTTAATGGAAAATACTTGAAGAAATATTACCCAAGCATCTGGATTGGTTCATAATCGGCTGTGTTTTGCCGGTTTTTCTTCATGGCCGATATGAGTTCATATCGCCCTTAGTCATAATTTTGCCTTCGTTTATCAACTTGCCAAAATTAGGGGGTCATATAAGATGAAAATTGTGGGATTTCAACGCAAAAATATTGATCGGCATAAAAGATATCAAGGTATGTGTTACAATTAGAGTTTTCTAGCCGATTACATGAGTTGGTTACAAAAAATTCTCTAAGTCCCTATTACAAGCTATTATTGGGATAAATAGCGTTGGATAGCCGATTGCACCCTTTGTCGAATTTCTTCAACTTCTGCAATTGCTTGGGCATCTTGAGCATCAGTTCCAGGGATTACTTTCAGGGACTTAGTCATATTGGCCACATTCTTTATAGCCGATCTCAATTTTGCCTTTTGTTCTCCAATAGCCTTTGGGAGATCGGCTAGTTTTTGTTTTTCTAATGCAATCTTAGCATTGCATTCTTCCAGTTTGGTTAGCAAATCAATTCTTTCAGCCTCCAGCTGATCTATGACAGCTTTAATTGGTTCTTCGGCTAGTTGGTCGAGCTTATTTTTCTCATCATGTACTAGCTGCCGATTTGCTTGAATGGTGGCCTCGACATTTTTCTTTTCCAGCCGATTAGCTATCCTTTGTCTGGCTTTCTCCAATTTAAATTGATGTTTCTCAAGGTACATAGCTGGAGTGATGATATTGGATAACTCGTCCGGGAGCAAAGCTTGAATTTCTTGGAATCTTGCCCGGAGAGTGCTGCAATCGACTACTAGGCTGTCTAGAGATGCCTCTAGCCGATGGGAGATGTCCTCGAGATTTCTCTTTACGTCATCAGCTAAAGGAGCTAAGGCTTTGCTTGTTGTTTCACCTTCTGCTTCTTCATCAAAGTAGTCTTTAATATCAAAGGAGAATAAATCGGCTAAGACCTGCAGGGAAGGAATATGAAGAGGATATAAGTAATAGAGCATTTTTGCATAGCCGATTGGAAATTTCTAGGGATACAGTACTTACAGGAATAGTAGGAGCAGCAGCCTCTTCTTCCACAACATTGTGACTGCCTACAGCCGATGTGGTGTGTTCGCTGGAGACTGGTTGTGCTGCAGGCGATGGAGGGGAGGGAGACTAGCAGATTTTGAATATTTATGCAAGTATTAGATAATATCGGCTAATAAAAGGTTTGAAGTTGTAGGAGTCGAGAATTACCGGGGGAGTTTGAACAGCTGGTTTAGCCGATATTGGTGCAGGTTTCTTCTTCTCGGCTGGTCTTTTCTTCTGCAAAGCGCAAAGTTGGAATAGTTAGATTGTTGATATATGAAGAAAATCTTGTAAAAGAAAGTCTTACTCTGGGTTGCCGGGAGAATACTGCTGGAGCAGCAGGAGTTGTAGGAGTTCTTTTTGGAATTGGAGAAGCTGGTGGTGTTTTCTCTCCCACATCACTTATTTCAGCTGCAGCTTCGTCTATGGCTTGTTCAATGGCTGCTTCTTCCAGAGCTTCATCGACATCATCGGCTAGTTGAGGTGGTTGCTTTTTAGGTTTCTTCTTGGCAGCTGGTGGCTTGACAGTTGGTACTTTAGTTTTCCTTTTTCTACCTGAGGAATCATGTCAGGGAAGAGGTTTGTCATGTAGACCGTAGCCGATTGGTGGAAGAGGTGTTGTTTCCATTCAGCCCACCATGAAGTAAAAACTCTACTCCTGAACATGGGTAACTCAATGTTGTTAATGCTGCCGAGGGGAGGTCCTGAGATATTGAGTAGCCGATCCATCATCAGACTTGAAGTTATCTCTCCTCTGCTCTGGATTTTGTCGGCAAACCATAAGCCGATTGGGAGTTGCCCCATACCAAATTGTCTGGCTGAACTCATGGGGTGGTAAAACTCATATGACACTTTAATGTTCCTGCCTTGATGAATGCCGACATGAAGGATGCATGGACTAATGGCAGTAGTAAATAATTCTCTAGACTTCTGAAATTTTTCATGGTTGATTTCCTCGAATCTGAAGTCTGATGGCAGCTCGAAGTTGATTGAGTCCTCATAGAAGAACCAAATTCTGGCATTTTTCTGAAAGCCGTCATAGAAGCTGAAGAACCAGTCCTTAAGTAGTTTTGCATCGGCATCGGCTAGGGTGCTGGCATACTCTCCAAAAGATGTACACCTCCGATGGGTTATCTCTTCTCCATCATCATCAGTGATCGGCTCCAGTCTTGGGAATTCTGCTTCTGTCAAGGATGGCCAATTCAAACCTTTCATGGCCACAAGATTTAGCCAAGTTTGGAGAAGCCACCAAGGGCCACCTGCGCTTACTATTGAGCCGATAGCTAGCTTGGCCGATGCATTATTCAGGGTTTGATATAGATAGCCGAGAAAAATTTTTCCTAAAGGAAACTGCTTTTTCTCCTCAAGTGCTTCGGCTATGTGTTGCCAATTGGAGGTTGGGCCAGAACTAGATCCACAGAAAAGGAATTTTTCCAGCCACATCAATAAAAATGCAGTATGCTCTCTGGGGGAAACTGAACCTTGACTCATGTTAGCAGAGATGAATTCAGACCATCCTCCTATGCTCTTGGTTTTGAAGTCAAATCTATTCTTGGAATTCAAGATCATGGGGTTGGCCGATGAAGTGATATCTAGCCCAGTCAGCATGATGATATCCAACAGATTTGGAGTCATTGGTCCTTGATTGAATAAGAAGGCATTAATAGTGTTGGACCAGAAATAGCTGGCTGAAGCCATAAGT
Organism: Oryza punctata; assembly: GCA_000573905.2. Taxonomy (NCBI): domain Eukaryota; kingdom Viridiplantae; phylum Streptophyta; class Magnoliopsida; order Poales; family Poaceae; genus Oryza; species Oryza punctata. Next base: position 17,696,987 of record CM002493.2, on the reverse strand, counting down.
GGCTCATCCTTAGCTGAATTTGCCAAAGTGAGAGCTAATGCTTGGCCGATTCCGAGTTCATCCCAGTGGCTTTGTCTACTAGCCGATATGCGCTTATACCATGCGGGCCAGCTTTTCTCTAGGGATGGCCAGGAATGAAAGGTCTTTTTCCAGTGCCCTAGGTTTGGATTTGCTAGCCTAAAAGGAATTCTGTTGGTTTCGGCGGTGATAAACTCAATCGGGTCCAGGTTGCCGATTGGTCCAAGAAAATAGTTATTCTCATGGTTCAGGCTGGGAACCGCAATTAAGTTTGCGAGGTGCTACATCAACAAGGTAGAAGAAAAAGAAAATGAACTAAGATTGCGGGAAAAAAGATGTGATAAGAAAAAAGAGATCTAGCCGATGGAACTTACCTCTGCATACTCGGCCGATGGAGCAGCGGACGGAGCGGATGAAGAAGACATTTGCGCCGGCGGAAGCTGGAAGAGCAGGAGGTTGCTTGAAGACTGCCTGGCTGCGCCGAGGGGATCGCCGGAGTTGGGGAGGATGATAATCGATAAAGCGGTGGAAACAGTATAACGGTGTGAAGTTTCTCGGGGCCGTGGGTTAGGTATTTAAAGCGGTGCGGTAACAGTAAAAAACGGAAAGTGCGATATTCTCTCGGAGATAAGATTTGGCAAATCCGAAACATTACCAAATATTCCGGACTTGGGGGCAGTGTTGACGACCAAATTTGGTAATTCAAGTATCGGAGATGAAGATAGAATCAAACAGAATCGAGGAGATTAGATTGTATCGGAAACATAGTGAGAATCGGGTGTAGTCCGAATCGGCTGCGGGCTGGATCGGCAGAATCAGAGTCGGACGAGGTTAGTCGATTGAGCCAATTTTGGTAACATAACTCGGTACACGTCATCGGGATGTGTTAATGTGCTTCATACGGATTGCCATGCACGGATAGAGTCCTGAAGAGGCAATTGTATCTATTAATTAGGTTATTTTATGTAAATTCCTTATAGATTATCACGGTAAGAGTCCGCCTAAGGGACTTGTTCGCTAGTTGGATTTGTATTAGGTTAATATGGTCTTGTAAATAATAACAACAGACGTTCAATCAATTTCGGCGCATCGCCACCTTTGTTTTCTACTTTTCGACAAGTTTGTGTGCTGCATCAATTTGATCTTCGACGAAAAGGTATATCTTGTCATGGCGATTTGCATCATTAGGGCTAGTGCTTACATCTCTATGGCACTCTAGTTCTATGTTGTAAATCTCCGAGTTATCATATACATTATATAATTTAAATCGACAATGCAATCTACTTTTATCGGCTGGATCCTTTTTAGGGTTTCGTCGATAACGGCTAGATTACTTCGTTGATTTAGATTATATAATGTATCAACCATCCTGAAAAGACGATCATCGGCTTGATTCTCTAGATGCCATGTTTCTCTGTATACTTAATGCTGCATTGGTTAAGTCCAACCTATTAAGTCATACTTAGAAGCATGATGTCTAGCCTGCCTTATGATTGTTAATAAGGATAGTATCAGAGTTTTAGCCGATCTTACCTGATATAAATGTTTTACATTGTTTTATGCTTTGTTTAATGTTCTATATCTGCCCCTTATAACATGATCTAATCTAATATAAATATATTGAGCTTGATACCAATCTAATCAGTTATAGTTTAATATATTTATTACTAGAAAATATCTTGGTATAAGGACGTATCGGAGCTATAGCCGATACATGCTTAAATCTAGATATCGGCTATGACATGAGTATATATAATCGTTATTTCATGTTATCTTTAGACATGGGTAATTTATACTGTCTCGGTTCAGTCCGATCTATCCCAATTGCTTATTTCTAAAGGAACATTGAAATATTGATTATGTAACACTAATCTTTACAGCCGATATACTAGTTTTAGGGTTAATTTTATCAATGGTTATACCTTACAGCCAATTCATGCTTTATTGCATCGGCTAGGTCACATACGATATGAAATCGGCCCTATGGCCGATTGTCTATCGTTTACTAACATTCTTTGCATATTTTTTTCTTGTTGATTGCAGGATCAAATCAACTGGCACGCCCTCGAACCTAAAACACTAATTTTGGACCTGCACTAGAGTTAAGCAGATCTCTCAGGCCAGTGTGTGTTTTTGGCATCAACAGTTAGCCATGGGTACTTTCTTATATGTGTGAGGGAAAGGTGTCTCTTGGGGGAAGGCAGTGTTGGGGCGGAGTTTCTAAAAAACCTTGTTACAGACTCCTTGGTCGCACACAACCTGAAGTGTGATACTTGCGCATGGCCGTTAAAAGGATGATGTACCTTATGGGTCAAGCTATACAACCTCTGTAGAGTGTTAAACTAATCTATTCGAATAGCTGCATCCTCGGTCATGGACATGCTTGGTGATATCTCATGAGGGGTAGTTTGCGAAAACTGGAAATGATCTGTGTGCAGGTTAAACGAATATAGCTAAGTGGTCCTGTGTGGATAGATCATGTGTGGATGTTTGGTTGGTAACCTGTTTTTTATAAATGTTCTTTTAAACCTCTGCTTACAAATTGTTTATAACTACAAATTGTTGTCTTATGCAAAATAGCCATTGCCTTTATTGTCAGCTGTGCATATGAATATTTCCGTGTACTTGCTGAGTATTCCATGTACTCACCTTGCAATTCCCCCAATTCCAGAAGAAAGGTTTCCGCTGTTTCCTGAGGAGTTTGCTGCTGAAGACGAGGAATAGGCCGCGTATCTCAGTTGACTGCCTATGGCAAGTTGAATGGAACAACTACGCGTTTATCTTATTTTCCGCTGCTATTTTAATATTTTACTTAGGCCATTCGTGGCATAAATAAATGTAAACTCTAGCCATAAGGCTTGTCACAGCCACTTTATTAATATATGTTAGGTTTCCTTCATGGTGTTGGCTCTGATATTATCTTTGTGTCTGTGTGTGCTAGCTTGATCCTGGACTAGCACTTATACACAGGAGGTCCTATTTTGGTTCCTCACAGAGTTGGTATCAGAGCCTCGTCGACTATAGGCTGCAGCCTTAGATAGCCTGGTCTTTTTCAAAATTGTTTTCATGAAACACAAACCAATGTAACTTTTTCTTTATTTCCTTGCTCTTTCTGGCCTTCTCCCACTCTTGAATACCCTTTTACCTGTTTTAATCTCTATCGTCAGCCATGAAAGGAGGATCTACACTAGTGTTGACGATGAAATTTGCTAAGCCTTGAAGTCATCATCGGCCTAGAGTTAGTATCGGCTTCAGAGTTCTGGAATCGGCCGATGGAAGCTATCAATCGCCAACAGTCGGGTTCTTACCAAATTCAGTTAAGGAAATTAATCTATTAAAGGAAGCTTATCCAAAAGAGACCGAGTTCAAGGAGGATGCCGCATGACAGTTTATCTATTAATTAGGAAGAGTCTGTTAGTTTCCTTTTATCTTTAGGATAGTGTGTTTAGTGTCCAATAAGGACTTTATGTTTTTCCTTTTATCTTTAGGAAAGTTTGAGTTGTGTCCGATATGGACTACTATCTACCCATGGGTATAAATATGTACACCTGGGGTCTATGTAAATTATCTCCCGAGCAATACAACTACTCTCGGCGCATCGCCACCCTCTTTCTGAGGTTTTTTACTTATCAACCGGTGGAATTTGGCACCTGACGTGAGGCTGCATCGGCTTTCGATCTCCGGCGAAGGGGTAAGCCCTACGTTCCGTCGTGTCGTGGTGAATTTATCGGCTACAATGGTGTTGTTCAAGGCTGCATCGCTTCGATCTCTTGGATCGCACTGGTTCGGTTGATATATTTACCTGATATCTCAATTCTATCTTAATTGCATTGTGTTTAGAGACGCATCGAATTAGTTGGGACTGTCTCGGTTAAGTCTGATATTCTGTCTTAGCCGATATATCTCTACAATCACAATGTTGTTTTAAATAGATTTGTTATATCCATCACATTAGACAGATCTATCGGTTCATCAAGTATTAGATTATCATATACAATCTCGTGCTGCATCGATTATGTTCGACCTACTAGGTTGTTGTTGATAATATAAATCTTGTTAAGCCGATAGTTTCATGCTAATGTCTTATCAGAGTGCTAGCCGATGAGTTATCATATACATTATATAATCCAAATTGACAATGTTTTCTACTTGCATCGGCCGATCTCCATCTAGGGTTTTGTCGATATCAGCTAGATTACTTTGTTGACTTAGATTATATAATATATCCACCATCCTGAAAATCAGTCAAAAGCTTGATTGTCTAGATATTATGTTTCTTTTCATACTTAGTGTTGTATCAGTTAAGTTTGATCTACTAAGCTGTGCTTAGAACCATAATCTCTAGCCCGCTTCTTGATTGCCAATAATGGTTTCATCGGGGTTTCAGCCGATGAGTTATCTGGACGTTGTGTCGGCTCAAAGGATTACATATAATTTGGATTTAGCCGATCGCAACAAAGGTTTCATTGTTTATCTAATCATTTGGATTTATTAACATCGGACCTCCCGCCGGTGTATGCTTTAACCTTCGGATCAGTTCTTATTCAATCTACCATTACTAGCCGATTGGTTTCTTCTGGATTATATTATTGTTTTATTACATTATCATCAGCCGATTATCTTTATGTCATTATTTACTCAAGTATCAAGATCTATACTGGATATCGGCTGGTATCGGCATCGGCTGCAATCACTCCATCGGCTTGTCAGTCGATCGGCTGTTTTATCTGCTATTCACATATCTTGTCAATTGCAGGATCAAACTGACTGGCACGCCCGCATCTCATCATTATTTTGGACCTGCACTGGAGCTAAGCAGATCTCCCAGGCCGTCATGTTTTTACGTCAACACATTTTGGCACGCCTGGTGGGACAACGATTTTATACCTACATGTCTGAAGAAGTCGACACCAAGATCATGGTCACACTGGAGAATTTGATGGAGGAACAGAAGCAACAGGTGGAGCAATCTATGGCTTATTTTCAAAAGTGTGGTCTTCAATCTTTCGTCATGACGCAACAAGGGCCAATTCAGACGACTCAACTTCCCAAGCTGATGGTTCAAACACTTCAAGATAAAGTTGATGAAGTAGTTTACCATGCCTTGTTCAATCAATCTGGAGTTTTGGTGAGTACATTGCAAAATTTGATCAAGAGAACAATTGACGAATTAATTGTTCAAAGAGGTCAGCTCACTAAAGAACATCAACAGTATCGGCTAGGGGGGCAAGCACATCAGTACCGGCATGACGATCCATATAAACAATATCGGTCAGAAGAAATTCAAGAGCACCAATGTGGAGAAGAACGATGCCGTCAGAGGAACGATGGTTGGGTCGATAGAATTGCAAAGTTAGTAGAGGAGCAGTTTGGAATTAGACCTAAGGAGCAGATCCATATGTATCAGCAGCCATATCCTGAGTGGTTTGATAGAGTTCCATTGCCACATCGATACAAGATTTCAGACTTCTCCAAGTTTTCAGGGCAAGATGATATATCTACAATGGAACATATCAGCTAATTCTTAACGCAATGTAGGGAGGCATCGACTGAGGAGACTCTGAAAGTAAGACTTTTTCCATTGTCCTTGACTGGATCAGCTTTCACGTGGTTTTCATCACTACCATCGAATTCAATCAGAGGATGGGTCGATCTTGAGAAGCAATTTCATGATTATTTCTTTGCTGTAATCAATGAAATGAAGCTTTCAGACTTAATATCGGTTCGACTTGCCAATGAATTTCATTGATAATTTAGAAAGACTTGTGAGAAGAGTCTGACCTCGCGTTCTTCATCTGCAAATCAGGCTCTCAGCACCCGAACTAGTCATTTTTGCACCAACAACTTTCAAGCCGATGGCTCAGAAGACCATACGTGAATACTCAGTTCGCTTTGCTGCCAACGTGCTCGTTAGGCCCGCCGTCACTGTTGACGGTCGTGAAGTGCAAACTTTAACCATCAACTCCTGCATAAAAGAAATAAAAAATATATCGAAAACTTAGTGGTACGGGTTTATTACTAACCATTTCTACTAGATTTGATAAATATATGTGAGCAGAACATTTATCGATAAAAATACACCCGCCATGCAACAAAATGGACCTCTGATGGACTTTTGGCCATTCACTCGTGAGTACAAAGATTGGAGGGCCCACATGATAGTCGAAACTGACCTAAAGTGGGACCAAACCATATTTAACTGCCATAGGGCCCCATTGCTAGCCTCCCAACCGAAACAATAGGCATGAGGTGGGACATATAGTTTGGTCGGACCGCCATAGTGGTCGCCCATCCTGGCCTTCCATGTGTATGATCCTGATGTTCTCGAAATGACGGTTGCGGAGGAGTAATTGCCATTCCAACTGTCATAGCACACTATAAAAGGAGGTCTTCACTCACATCGAGAAGACACAACAAAGTAGAGTACAACTCACTTTTAGAATTTGGACTTTACTTTAGTATGTTGGCTTGAATAGAGAGTGAGGGAAAACTCCGGAAGTTGTGCCCTGAATATCGAACTTTTACAGGGGAGTGCTGGGGCTTCTCGGCATTCCTCCAACGGACTTCAGAAGAAGCGCCGGGATTGTTGGCCTTTTTCTAGTTGTATCTCGACGGTTGCTTCCTTTAATAAAGTACGTATTCAAGACTTCTTTATGTTGTTGTCACACCCTAAAAATCACTAGATTATAAATTTTTTGTTTAAAAGGAGTTATTAGAAATAGTTTTAAAATATTAAAAGAGAAGATCTAATTTTAATTTAAAAGCTTCCAATGTAGAAGTGGGCCAGATAAATTTTATTAAATACTTCTCTTGTTTTATAGTTCCTAGATTTTTCTGGTATTTATTTGAGAAAAGGAAATAGTTTAATAAATGAAATTTAATTTCAGTAATAACTTAAATGGAAAAAGGTTTTAAAATACCTTTCCGGCTTGGGCCGAAAGTCGGCCCAGACTTTTCCCTTCCCTTCCCCGGCCTGTGCGCACTCGTTGGCCTAGTCCACCACGCCCCCTCCTCTCTCTCCTCCGCCCGCTGACAGGTGGGACCCACCTATCAGGGTCATCTTCTACCTCCCGTCAGTGCCGCCCGATGCCACCACAAATTCCCTTCCCAAATCTGGCGGATTTCTTCCTTCTACGGTCGAGTTAGTTGAGGGGAAACAATCTCCTCTATCTCTCCTTCCATTTCCTTTTGGAATTTTGAGAAATTTTGGTTGAAAAGTGCCCGGGTTCGAATTTGGTTCGGATTTCCCTTCCTAACACTAAAACCTTCCTTCCCGCCATCGGGCTCACCTTAGGACTAGACACCGTGCTCCGCCACTTTAAATAGGACCCTAGGGACCTCCTCTAGGCGCTACCACCTTTGCCCTAGGTCGCCGCCACCACCTTTGTCCACACGCCACCATCGGCGCTGTGTTTCCAACCGTGCCACTGGTTCGCTGTCCTATGCCGTCCCCAGTCACCACTGCCACTGTTGGAGTCGTAAGGAGGAGCCGAAGCCCATCCGCCCCTCCTCTTCCACCGAAGACCACTGGAACTTCGTTGTCACCATCAACCCATAATAGATCTGTGCAACCGGTCATGGTTGTTAAGAAATGGTTGGGCCTATGCAACGGGTATGTTGTGTAGTGTTGGAATAATATTTCTTAATCAAATACTTTATTGTTTTATAAATTCTAAAAGGTTTGTTAAATGCTATTTATGCAAATGAGCCTATATTATGCCATTATTTGTATCCCTGTGCCCTTTCATACTTGTTGTGTGGCTTGTTGAGTATTTCATTTACTCACCTTGCAATATTTCATCAGAGGAGGAGTTCTACAGTGATGAAGGAGGTCTGGAATTTTCCATCTTTATTAAAACTAATCCAAAACTTGTGCTATTAATTGGATAAATACCTTAACCCCCTCTCTTCACTCATTCTTTAGATGTCGTGTCATCAGCCGGAGAGTCTGATCAAGGTGGTGGGGTTCGTCAGGGAGTTGAGGATGATGGCGTTCGCTATCGGTTATGACGTTGTTCTGGAGTATAGCCCAAATTCCCCATGACCACAATGAGGAGAAGTGTCATGTTAGCGTGACAGTGACTAGCGATCGTGAAGACCTTCCATCAATGATGTTTGAAGTTGGAGGGAGAAACTATCAACACGCTCGTCAAGTGGTAGCACTTATGGCTCTTGGAGAACTTTGTCACCGCTTTGATAAGGAATTAAGTATCTAAGCTTTCCATTATCATCCTCTCATGACGCATGACAAAAATTATAGTGATTTCATGAGCCTAGAGGATGAGAACAGCACAACTTTGAAGCGGGTGGTGCATATGCTATGTGCCATGAATTTTGTCTATTCGGAACATAAGACAACAGTCCATGAGATGGAAGATTGGAATCACACCAAGATTTGCAAGCTACAAAATCAGGTGTACCGCTTGAAAAAGGAGCTAGTCCAACTAAAGGGAGAAGCACCACTGTCAAGGCCCAAGATTCGCCTCCCTGCTAGGAAGAGAGCTCTTTCTCCTCCCCGGATACAGCTGGCACCGAAGGTTTGTGTGGTAGAGAATGCTGCCCCAGTTCGAGTGTACGCTTCCATCATTATTATAAGTGATGATGAAGAGGAAGAAGACCCAGAGGAGAACCGCACTCATTCAGAAGTCGAGTGGTGTGCCACCCAAGAAGATGAAGCGGAGCCTTCAGTCCACTCCGATGTAGGCAGAACTAGACGTCTTGTTAGACCGTTTCCTTAGTTCGTTTATGTTAGATTGCTTTTTTAAGTTTTTCTTGTGTGTGTGTGGGTCTAGCATGCAGTCTACATCATTGGTGGGATGTAGCTTCATGAGTTAGGTGTGGTTTGAGAGTTAACTTAGGTGGTGAGAGAGTCTTTCACAATTAAATGTAATAATAGTCAGTTCAGATCATAAAAGTCAAATTAGTAACAATTAATTCTCCGTTCTAATTTGTTTCCCTCCTAGTGCTCTTTCTTATGTCAGATGGTGAACACTCGCACCAGTGGAAGTGAACTAGTAACAATGGAGAAAACCCAACACTTGCTCAAATCTTAGCTCAGCAGACTCAGCTCATGAACATGATGGTGCAACAAATGCAGAATCAAATTAACCAAGGGAACAATCATGCCCCCCTCAGAACAAGTTAACAGAATTTCTACGTGTGAGACCGCCCACTTTCTCCAGTACTAGAGAAGAAGTTGGACCTGCTTCAATGCACTGACCAGGAGAAGGTCTCTTTTGCTTCACACCAGCTCTATGGCCTTGCCTCAGAGTGGTGGGATCACTTCCATCTCAACAGGATTGCTGCAGAGCCAATCACTTGGCTAGAATTTACTACTGCTTTCAACAAGACTCATATACCTTCAGGAGTGGTGGCTCTAAAGAAGAGGGAGTTCAGGGCGCTTACGCAAGGACCTCGTTCTATCACCGAGTTTTTGCATGTGTTTAATCGTTTGGCTCGTTATGCTCCTAAGCATGTCCGCACAGATGATGAACGTCAAGAGAAGTTCTTGGAGGGATTGAATGATGAGTCGTCTTTCCCACTGATGTCTAGGGATTATCCTGATTTCCAGAAGTTGGTGGACAAGGCTATTCATCAGGAACACAAATACATTCGGATGGAGCAGAACAAGCGCAGGATTGCTCACTTCAAGGCACAACAAGGAAGTAGCCAGAGGTCTCGCATCGCCATTGTACCTCAGGCAGTACCATAGGGAGGATCTTCTTCGGTTGTTCATCCGCAGCGCCTATTCTACAACAACAATACTGTCAGTCGTAGTAACAATCGTAACTTTGCTCCACGACCAGCTGCGGCCCCAGTCCAGAACCAGCCTGTCAAATAGGAGCAAGGAAACATGTTTGCGGTGTGCTACAACTGTAATGAACCGGGTCACTACTCTTACAAGTGTCCGAGCACAAAACAATCCGAATGCACCGAAGGTCCGTGTCAACCATGTTGCTGCAGCAGAAGCCCAGTCTACCCTGGATGTGATTCTGGGTACGTTTCCTGTTAACTCAATACCTGCAACATTGCTTTCTGATTCAGGTGCGACACATTCTTTCTTGTCTAAGAGTTTTGTGGGTAATCATGGGATGGAAGTTGAGTGTCTCAAAATGCCTTTAATGGTTGGCACTATCTGTAACCAAGTACCCCCAACACAGTATAGCCTTCTGTTACTATAGAAATCCAAGGGATTACTTTTCTATCTGTTGACGTAAAACACGGCGGCCTGAGAGATTTGCTTTACTCTAGTGTAGGTCCGAAGCTTGCTTTCGGGTTCAAGGGCGTGCCGGTTGATTTAATCCTGCAATCAACAAGATGAAATGTGCAAACGATGTTAGTAAACGATAGCCGATCGGCTAGAAAGCCGATGTTGTATCGCAATGTAACCTAGCTAATGCAATATGAAGTGAATCGGCTGTAAGACATATTTATAATAATAAATAAACCCTAAACTTGGTTCATCGGCTGCAAAAATCAACATTGTGTAATCTATGAATCAATATTACTTTAGAAATCAGCAATTAGGATAGGTCGGACTTAATCGAGACAGTATAAATGGCCAAGATCCATAATAACATGAAATAACGATTACACGTGCTCATGTCATAGCCGATGTCCAAATTTAAGCATGTATCGGCTAAAGCTCCGATACTACCTTATAATAGCATATCATCTTAAAGTAAATATATTAAACTAATATCAACTAGATTGATAATAAGTTTAATATATTTATTTTAGTTGAGATCCTGATATAAGGGGCAGATACAGTATATCAAACAAGACATAAATCTCTGTATAATAACTATACAAGGTAAGATCGGCTGAAACCCCGATACTATCCTGATTAACAACCATCAAGCAGATTAGAGATTATGATTCTAAACACAACTCAGTATATCAAACTTAACTGATGCATCACTAACTATGAGAAGAAGCATAATATCTAAACAATCAAGCCGATGATCATCTTTTCAGGATGGTAGATACAGTATATAATCTAAGTCAAAAAGTCAATCTAGTCGATATCGACAGAACCTTAGAAAAAGGTGAGCCGATGCAAGTAGAAAGCATTATCCATTTAGATTATACAATGCAAATGATAACTCGGTGATTTGCAAGAACAAGATTAGAGTGTCATAAAGATGTAAGCACTAATCCCGATAATGCAAACCGCCATAACAAGTTTTACCTCTTTTGTCGAAGATCGAAATCGATGCAGCTCGACTCGAAAGCAACAACTCGTCGAAACAAAGTAATGAAAAGGTTGGTGATGCGCCGAGATTATATTGAACTGATGTTAATTATTTACAATTCAGGATAATATTTATACCCGAACATACAAACTTGTCCATAACGGACACGACTCATACTTCTCTAATACAACTCTAACCGACAAACAAGTCCCTTAGGCGGACTCTTACCGAAAATATCCATAAGGAAATTACATAAAATCCTAATTAATAGATATAATTGCCTATGCTGGACTCTATCCTTGCTTGGCAACATCATTGAAGTCCTTTTCTCGAATCCGACATTGATCACGTAGACGATCCTGCCACTATCGGCTGTATCAGCTAACCGTATTAAACCCGGTATCAGCCGATACAATCCACCAGCCGATGCACACTCTGTTTCCGAGATTTCCGCATATCTTCAAATTCGCTTCAGATTGGATCTCGATTCTGATTCATATGCTTACCAAATTCTGTCGTCAACATATGCCCCCCAATTCCAAAGTATTATATAATGCAAAGGAATTATCTCGTCAATCCCCCAACAATATAGGGCTTACCTTTTTGACCGTTAACCGCTCTCCCTTTGAATAGTCACTGCGCTTCTGGAAATTTCACGGTGTTAACTTCACTTTCCACCGCTCTAGCCATGCAATCTTGCTCTCGAAACTCCAGCGACTTCCTTGGTGCTCCAGCGATCCAATTTGCGACTTCATTTCCCAACGGCGATCTTCCCTGTTCTAAATGATGACATCTGCCTCGAGCTCACCAAGCGCATCACCCGTCATGTTCCCCTTGGCAAATCCCTTCATCCATTAATCTCCGCCATCAGCTCAATCTTACTTTACTTTTCATCCTCCTTTATTTCTTTCTGATTGAACATCTCCTTTATTTGTAGCACTTAATCCACCAAATAGCCATCCCAAGCTTAATGGAGCCAAATCACTTCTTCTTGGGTACGATAGGCGACATAGATCCAACCACCTTTTTCAACGCAGAAATAGATAGGATCGCTTTTTGGTAGACCAACCCAAGTCTAGCCCATTGGACCACTACTTTCAGATCTTGCCTATCTCAGGTCGATGGATGGACAGATTGGTACAAGAAGATGGCCGCAAGTTAACAAGACCATTGGAACGAGATGGGAATAGCTCAATGTCTATCACTCTCAGTAGCCGATATGAAAAAGGATGAACCAATGATATCGGCTGCCGCCTTTTTTTGGTCTGACACCCTCAACGCCTTCATGTTCAATCATGGGCTGATGACCCCTACTCTTCTTGATGTCATCATGATCACTGGTTTAGATATCACGACATCGGTCAACCCCATTAGCCTGAAAACCAAATGTGCCTACAGATTCAAAACCAAAAATATTGGAGGTTGTTCAGGCTTTATTTCTAACAATATGGGGATAGGTCCAGTATCGGCCAAGGAAGATGCTGCTTTTCGATTCTGCGGCTCCACATGTGGTAACAGCTAACTGGCAGCATTTAGCCGAAGCCATAGTAGCAAAGAAATAATTTTCTCTGGGCAAATACCTCCTCGGATCAGTATACCAAACTCTAAGCCAGTCATCGGCTAAAATCATCATGTATACAAGTATCAACCTAGGTGGCCCCTGGTGGTTTGTGCAGCTCTAGCTAGGCTTGTATACTTTGAAAGCAGCACACAGACAAGCACTTCTTGAAGCCAGATTCCCTTCTATAGCCGATCCAGGGGACAATGATGATGAAGCAACTACAACCCGCCGATGTATGTCCTTTGGAGAAGCAGCTTCAACTTATACCGTCTCAGGTTCATCGGCTGAACATTTTCAAAATTGGTTTGGAAACTTTTACGATGGATTCCCAAGAAACAACAGGATTTGGTTTGCGTATGAATCCTTCTCTGAATATGAGTTGCCAGATGATTTTCGACTTGATGAGATCAATGATGAGAGATTTCATAAACCCAGAGAGGTTTTAACTGCAGTTATCTCCCCTTGCATCTTCCCTGTGGGTATTTCTCAAGGAAGATTCGTGCAACCTTCATACGAATTCTACCACCCAATGATCACAGCAAGACAACTAGGCATGTGTCAACTTCCAATCGGCCTATATTTCTCTCATATAATTCAACCTAGAAGTGAAATTGCATCGGCCCTAATCATGGACAAATTACGAAACATCCTACGGCCCCCTCTTGGCAACATTGACAGATTCAACAAAATCTTGATGAGAAAACATTCTTTTTGACAAATGGTGGTCCGAATGGAAGAAACATATCTTTCATCTGTCGGCTCCTATGTAAATGATCACCATCTTTCCTGACCTGAATCCTGAGGTACATCTTCTTTATCCTTGTTGACGATGGAATTCGGTAAGCATATGAATTGGAATAGAGATCCAATCCGAAGTGGATTTGAAGATTTGTAGAATTCTCAGAAATACAGTATGCATCGGCTAGAAGTCTATATCGGCTGATACCGAGTTTGACATGGTCAGCCGATACAGCCGATATTGATTAGATTGGTTACGTGATCAATGTCGGATTCAAAAGAAGGACTTCAATGATATTGCTATTAATTAGGGTTTTATGTAATTTCCTCGAGGATAGAGTCCAAGATAGGCAATCATTTGTATTAATTAGGGTTTTATGTAATTTCCTTATAGATATTTTTGGTAAGAGTCCGCTAGAGGGACTTGTTCATCGGTTTGAATTGTATTAGGAAAGTATGAGTCGTGTCTGTTATGAACAAGTTTGTATATTCGGGTATAAATCTAAGACCGAGTTCTTGTATATAATTAACATCAGTTTAATTCAACCTCGGTGCATTGCCAACCTTTTTCATTACTTTGTTTTATTGTGTTGTTGCATTCGAGTCGAACTGCATCGGTTTCGATCTTCGACAAAGACGTAAAACTTGTTATGGCGGTCTGCATCATCGGGATTAGTGCTTACATCTTTATGACACTCTAATTTTGTTTTTGCGAATCACCAAGTTATCATATATATTATATAATCTAGATTGACAATGCTTTCTACTTGCATCGGCCGATCTCTATCTAGGGTTTTGACAATAACGGCTAGATTGACTTGTTAACTTAGATTATATAGTATATCCACCATCCTGAAAAGTTGACCATCAGCTTGATTGTTTAGATATTATGCTTCTTTTCATACTTAGTGCTTCATCAGTTAAGTTTGATCTACTATATCATGTTTAGAGTCATAATCCCTAGCCTGCTTTATGATTCTTGATAAGGATAGTATGAGGGTTTCAGCTGATCATACCTTATATGGTTGTTTCACATAGATCAGTGTCTTGTTTGAATACTGTATCTACCCCTTATATTGGGATCTCAACTAATATAAATATATTGATGTTATTATTAATCTAATTGATGATAGTTTAATTTATTTATTTTAAGATGATATCCTAGTATAAGGTAATATCGGAGTTATAGCTGATACATGCTTAAATTTGGGCATCGGCTATGATATAAATGTATATAATTGTTATTTCGTGTTATTTTGGATCTAAGAAATTTATACTGTCTCGATTAAGTCCGATCTATCCAAATTGCTGATTTCTAAAATAGTATCGATTTATAGATTATATAATGTCAATCTCCACAGCCGATGGACCAGGTTTAAGATTTATTTATTCTTATAGATATACCTTACAGCTGATTCACCTCACATTGCATCGGCTAGGTTCCAATACGATATGACATCAGCTTTATAGCCGATCGATTATCGTTTACTAACAATAGTTGCATGTTTCATCTTGTTGATTGCAGGATCAAATCAACTTGCACGCCCTTTAACCCAAAAGCAAGCTTTGGACCTACACTGGAGTTAAGCAGATCTCCTAGGACAGCGTGTGTTTTTTGCATCAACACGCTTTTGGCACGCCAGTGGGACCCAAAAGCAATCTTTGGACCTACACTGGAGTTAAGTAGATCTCCCAGTCTAGTGTGTGTTTTTTGAATCAACAAACTTTTGGCACACCCAATTGGACTCGTGTCATCATGACACCTAGCATGACTGAAGTGACGGAAGATAATGTTCTACCCGTAACAGTTGAGTAGCTGAACGAGGAGCAAAGACAGGAGATGAAGAAATTACTGGATCAACTCCAAAATCAATATTTGCACTCGTTTAGAGTTACCCGATATGGCACGGTGATCCAAAAAACTAAAATCAGGTTACCACCAATCAGGGGCATGGAGCTGAGCACATCAAAGGTACACGATGACAAAGGCAAAGGGATTAAAACCGAGTCGAGCGATGAGGAACTCCATACATTACAAGACAGCATCAACTCGGCAGTACATCATGCTTTAATTAACCAATCCAGTGTGCTTGTCAACACGTTAACTAACATGATCAAGACGGTGGTGGATGGCACCATAGCTGAGGAAAAAGCGAAAGGACTCATTTTTCTCCCGGGGGATATGTTCCAAGGTTATAGCGCTGTGAAGACCGAAATTGGTGTGAAACAACAGACAATTTCAACTCAGATCCCAACGGCTCTCATGTCCAGCGGACCTATGCCGATAGTACTGACAAGACAGCAACCGATGCACGAGGGGCAGAATTCAACTTAGCTTACACCAGAACAGCTGATCAATATGTTAAAAATGAAGCTGCCAATTGCTGAACCAGTTTCTTCTATCCCTTCGGCATCACAGCCTGTGGCACCACAACCACTATAACAGCAGCCGATAGGGGTAACTTAGCCAATCGACCAATAGTATATACTAGAATCATCCATGAACATATGACAACAAGGTTTGGGAGGAAATTTTAACTATTAATATCAACCTCACTCTCCACAAGTCCAGCATCGGCCAGAAGGATCGCCACGGTTTCAGCTTAATTTAATTTGAGCAGCTGCAACAACAGTATGGAGGAGGGATATAGTAGCAACCTTGGGTCGATATGATCGCTGACATCATGAGGGAGCAATTTGGACTCAAACCTAAGGATAATGGTAACATGTATCGGCATCCATACCCTGAATATTTTGATCGAGTGCCACTACCAAAACGGTACAAAGTACCAGATTTCTCAAAATTCTCGGAACAGGATAATGTGTCGACATACAAACATATCAGCCGATTCCTAGCACAATGTGGGTAAGCATTGGCTACAGAGGCTCTCAGGGTTAGATTGTTCCCGTTATCACTTTCTAGATCGGCATTTACGTGATTTTCTTCTTTACCCCATAATTCTATGAGGAGTTGGGCCAATACAGAGAAACAGTTTCATAAGTATTTCTTTAGTGGAATTCAAGAGATGAAATTGTTAGATCCTACATCCATTAAGCAGAAATCGGACGAGTTAGTACCATATTATATCCAGAGATTC
Source organism: Oryza punctata (assembly GCA_000573905.2). Classification (NCBI taxonomy): domain Eukaryota; kingdom Viridiplantae; phylum Streptophyta; class Magnoliopsida; order Poales; family Poaceae; genus Oryza; species Oryza punctata. The sequence goes on along the minus strand of CM002493.2, from coordinate 17,680,377 downwards.
AGAGATACATGGAACAGATGCTACAACTTGGCCTTGACTGACTCACAATTAGCCGATTTGGCCTTCAAAGGACTGTTGGCGCCAACAAGAGAAAGATGTTCTACTCAGGATTTTGATAGAATCTTTCTATCAAAACCCTACCCGTTTGGTAGGGCTCCAAACTCCAACTCCTAACTCCCAGCTCCAACTCCAGTGAGAGCTAGCTCCTATAGGAGCTGAAGTGGGCACGAAAGTATTTGGCTAGATTGGTTAGCTCCACTCCACCACATCCCTTGTTGGCATTTCGTTGAACACCTGGTTGGCCCCGCCCTGCCACTGCCGCCGCCGCTCAGTCCGCGCGTTGCCGCCTCCCACCCCCGCCACAGTTGGTTAGCCCATGGGCCACCGACGCCACCGCCGCCACCGCCCGTGCGCCCGAACCACCTGCGCGCAAATTTGGGGTGGAGTGGAGCTGTGGAGCAGCAAAAACCCAGCTCGATCCCCGTAGTACAAATTTGTGGAGCAGCTCTGCCAACTCCGGTCCAAAAAATAGATAATCTGTACCGTTTGGCTCAGCGCCAACTCTAGGTAATTTGGAGTTAGGAGCTGGAGCTGTGCCAAACAGGGCCAAGCTCAAAAGATATTGGCTCATGAGACGCGATTCCAGGAAGCTAGGAAATTTGCCAAGAAGGCCAATAATGTCAATAATATCTAAAGTTATAATTCTGACTCCGAGGGTGAGGACCTTGAAATCAATGCAGTCGAGTGGGCTAGAAATAAGAAGACAGTTGTGTGCCAATGGATTAAGAGTTCTGGAAAGGAGGAAAGATATGACTTTGACATTACCAAGGCTGATAAAAATATTTGACTTACTTCTCCAAGAAAAGCAAATTCAACTATCAGTAGGACCTGTGATACCATCGGCTGAGGAATTGAAGAAAGAAAGTATTTTAAATGGCATAACGCAAGATCACATAGTACCAATGACTGCAAGATTTTCAGGCAACAAATTCAATTGGCTCTAGAGCAGGGCAGGATAAAGTTTGATGAAGCTAAGAAACCGATGAAAATTGATGGTCATCCTTTTCTGGTAAACATGGTTCACACTGGAACTGATAGGAATAAAGCCGATAGAAGCAAATATCAGGCGAGGAGATTCAAATCGGCGAGTATGATTAACAAATATCTGACTAGATGCTATAGGGAGGAGGAGACATATCAATACAGTGATGGAGATTGTTTTGATCCACATTGGAGTTGTGAGTTCTTCAGGTTCTTCTAGAATGAACGGATATGGCAGCCATATATTGAGGATGGTCCTGGTTGCAGTGATCCTAACGTAAGGTATATTGGATGATCAAACATACACGTTAGTAATGAGCATCGGCGGACTCAGAAAAAATTACCTTTTCATCAAAGGCTTGGGTCGATTCATCAAGATTACTTCGAGGATGGACCTGGGGAAGTATCAAGGACTATGAAACCACAATGGTGTCCGTTGGGTATTTTCACCAAAAACAAGAAAAGACGTGTTCAAAGGATGAGGAATAGAGAACAATTGCAGAAAGTAGAGGAAGAGATCGAACATCGGTTGAAACGCACCAGAAAGGAATGGCGTGTTAAGAACAAGAATTTGCTAACCGATGAGGTCAAAGCTGACAAGATCAAGAATCTTGTTGCAGCCAAAGGAAAAGCAATTGTGTCATCTTCGATAAATATGTTCTTCGTACTTCCAGCTAAATATGGTGCAGAACAAGCCGTGGAAGAGATATGTGACGAACCATCGGCTAAGTTGATGTTATCACCAGAGTGAGCTATCTTTGAAAAGCTGGAAGGAACTGGGCATCGACAGCTTAAACCGTTGTATGTCATGAGGTTTGTTAACAGCAAGCTGATGTCAAAGATGTTGGCCGATGGAGGAGTAGCCGTTAATCTGATGCCATATGCTACTTTTAGAAAATTGGGCAAGACTGCAGTAGATTTAATCAAGACCAACATGGTTCTGTAGGATTTTGGAGGGAATTCATCAGAAACTTAAGGAATTTTAAATTTGGAATTAACCATCGGTAGTAAAACAATTTGTACTACATTCTTTGTTATTGATGGGAAGGGTTCCTACAGTCTATTGCTGGGAAGAGATTGGATCCATGCCAGTTGTTGTTTTCCTTCGACTATGCATCAGAGTTTGATCCAGTGAAAGGGAGACCAAATAGAAATCGTGCTAGCCGACATGTCAGTTAATGTAGCTAGTACCAATTTATCTATTTGGGAAATGGAAGGAGTTGAATGTTTATCTGGCAAAGTTTGGCAAGGAGATTATCTAAAAGTATTTAACTATGATATACGACCAACAGGAGATGGAGAGCCTCAATTACTACTTTGAAGGCACCGTGGAGGGTTCCAATTTTTATACAAAGGATATTGTAGATGATCTTGATGGCATGCTTGGACAAGGGTTTGTGTCGGCCAATGAATTAGAAGAAGTTGATATTAGACCAGGAGACAGACCTAGGCCGACATACATTAGTAAAGATTTCTCAAAAGAATTTAAATATAATTAATAGAGTTACAAAAGGAATATATATATTGTTTTGCATCGAAGTATTATGAAATGCCAAGACTTAGCCGATCGATTATTGAACATCAGTTTCCTATTAAACCAGGCTATCAGCCATATAAGTAGCATCCAAGATGATGTAAAGCTAAGATGTATGATGCTATCAAGGCCGAGATTACAAGACTCTATAATGCTAATTTTATCAGACCATGTCGGTATGCTGAGTGGACTTCAAACATAGTACCGGTGATCAAGAAAAACGGCAAGCTTAGAGTTTGTATTGATTTCAGAGAATTGAATAAAGCTACTCCTAAAGATGAATACCCAATACCGATTGCTGATTTATTGGTTGATGGAGCATCTGGGTATAAGATTATCAGTTTCATGGATGGCAATGCGGGATATAATCAAATTTTTATGGCTGAGGAAGATATTCATAAGACTTGTTTTAGGTCTCCTGGTGTAATCGATTTGTATGAGTGGGTTGTAATGACTTTTGGATTAAGGAGTTTTGGTGCCACGTATCAAAGAGCGATGAACTATATATTTCATGATCTCATCGGCTTGTTGGTTGAAATTTACATTGATGATGTGGTTGTTAAATCAAAGGAAGTTGATGAACACATAACCGATTTACGAAGAGTTTTGGAAAGGGCAAGGAAATATGGATTGAGGATGAATCCTACCAAATATGCTTTTGCGGTATCGGTTGGACAGTTCCTTGGATTTCTGGTGCATGAGAGAGGAATTGAAATTCCTCAAAAGAGTATTAATGCTATCAAAAATATTAAAACTCCAGAAGACAAGAGAAAGTTACAATCCTTGATTGGCAAAATCAACTTCGTAAGGTGATTTATTTGTAACCTATCTCGCAGAATAGAGTCGTTTACTCTATTACTCAGGTTGAAAGCCGATCAAGAATTTGTCTGGGAGGAGAAGCAATAGAAGGATTTGGATAATATAAAAAGGGATATTTAAGTACCCCTCCATTCCTTATCCCTCCACAAAATGGTATTCCTTTCAAGCTATATTTATCAGTCGATCAAAAAATAATCAGCTCGAAGTTGAAGGTAAAGAGAGAGTTATATTCTATCTGAGTAGAAGATTTTTGGATGTTGAAATCAGATATACACTGGTAGAAAAGTTATGCTTATGTTTGTATTTTTCATATATGAAGTTAAGGCATTATTTACATTTCAAGGAATGCACGATAGTTTGTAAGGCCAATGTGGTAAAGTACATGCTATTGGCTCCAGTTTTGAAGGGAAGGATTGGGAAGTGAATTTTTGCCTTAACAGAATTTGACTTGAGGTATGAATTGGCTAATGCGGTTAAAGGGTAAGCGATAGCCAATTTCATCATTGAACGTCGGGATGATTCAGTTGATCATGCTGTAATTGTGCCTTGGACGTTATTTTTTGATGGGTTAGTTTGTACTCATGGATGTGGTATTGGCTTAGTAATTATATTGCCTAGGGGGCAAGTTTTGAATTTGCTTTTACTATCAAACCGTATTATACCAATAATCAGGCTGAGTATGAAGCGGTTTTGAATGGTTTGCAATTAATAAAAGAGGTTGAAGCCGATGCTATTGAAATTATGGGGGATTCATTGTTGGTGATCAATCAGTTATCTGAGAATATGAGTGCAAGAATGTTGTCTTGATGGTTTACCATGGGAAATGTCAAGAAATGATGAAAATTTTTAGGATGGTTACGTTGAAGCATATTCCTCGAGAACAAAGTGTTGAAGCCATTGACTTAGCTCAGGGTGTATCAGAATATAAGCCGATGTTGAAATATGTAGAAGTTGAAATTGCTTCTATGCAAGCCGATGACTGGATATTTAAGATAGTTGAGTATTTGAAGGACCCCTCTAGATCGGCATCGTGGAGGTTGAAATATAAGGCCCACAAGTATCTTTTATTGGATGATGATCTATACCATAGGGCAATTGATGGAGTTCTCTTAAAATGTTTAAATCTTGAAGAAGCCAAGGATGTCATGTGTGAAGTGCATGAGGGAATTTGTGGTACTCATCAATCGGGCCATAAGATGAGATGGCTGATTAGGAGAGTTGGTTATTTCTCAAATTGGCGATGCTATACAAGTTCCACCAGATCAATTAGTTTCTGGGCATGAGGTTGTTTTTCCATGAGAGACTAATATTGGCTCAAGGAGAATTTCTATACAAGACGAGTTGACAACCGATGGTTATCATAATTTGATGGTTGATGAGTCAGAAGAGTTGGTTCAATCAAGATTGTGTGCTTTAGAGAAAGTCAAGAATGGACTTAAAACGCAAAAATGGATGATAACACAGTTTGCAATATCAAGACCAAATCGGCTCGATGGACGATACAGATATATATTAGAGCAAAATATAAGGAGTTTTTGTCTATTACATTAGTCCGAGTATTTTTGGATACCCGATATTGCCTGTTGACGTATTTTCTCCACTGGCATCGGTAGAATCGGTTCTAAGAATTGGTTTGAGAGATTTGTTGAGGCCTGCTAAATGCTTGATGGATGATTTTAACTTTGATTTTTTGCTTTTCGATAGTTTGTGGCAGATTGGCTAACTTTTGTTCTTCAGCAACAATTTCAGGTCTGCATTTTTCCAACTCTGCTATCAGATCGGCTTCTTTCTTTCTCAGATTGACGATGCTTTGCCTTTTCATCATTTACTTGCTGACAACTGGTTTGGATTTTTTCTTCAAGAGCTTTTCGTTCCAGCCGATCTGCAAGTCTTTGTCTTGCTCTTTCGAGTTTGAATTTATGTTGCTCATGGAAGACGACTGGGGTTATGTCATCTGCAAGTTCCTCAGGGATCTGATCTTGAATCTGTTGGAACCTTATCCTGATCGGTCCACAATCTGCAACTAAGGCATCTTATGAGGCTCCCAACCGATCGGCTATGTCAGCTAGCCTTGTCTTCAAGTTTCCAGAACTATAGATTTTGTCTTCTTCCTCATCTAGGACCTGCCTTATGTCAAAAGAGAACATATCAACTAAAGCGTGCAGATAAAGAGAGAAATTATGAATAATGGGTTCAAGTTGGCCAATATATAGGAATTTGGATAAATACTTACAGGGATTTGTGGAGTTGGAATTATGGCAGTTTCTTCATGATGGCTTCCTTGAGCCGATGGTGTATATTCACTTGACCGCTGAGGTTGAGGAGGTGATGGCACTGGAGGAGGCTGAAAAAGATATGACAAAATAAGTTTTTGGCATCGGCCGATTGGAGATTAGAATGCGAAATTAGAAGAGTTTTAGGAGTACCGATGCAGGTGGAGTCGGTTGTTTCTTTTTGACTAACTTCTTCTTTAGCTGAAATGGGATTCCCTCTCAGTTCTTGTGCATAGATTATAGTAAAATAATAAGGACAAGAGAAAGTACCTATCCTTTACGAGAATGTTGCTTTGGAGGATTTGAAGTTCCCACTGGGCTAGATGGATCAGCTGAAGGAGTATTGGCTCAAGGGAGTTCAATTGCAGCCTCATCTGTTTCACTCATTTGAGCCGCTGCTTCATCCACAACTTCTTCCATCTCAATTCCACTTAGATATTCCTCAACATTTGGATCTAAGGGCATATCTTCATCCGTTGATATTTTGGACTTCTTACTGGTGGGTTTTTTTGGTAACAGCAGGCTTGATAGCAGCTTGTTTAGTCCTTTTGCGTTTTCCACCAGATGGTTTCGGCTCTCTGACTTGGCCATGAAGTAGAGAGGCCACCTTTCGAGCATTGAAGCCGATGATAGAAGGAGCTATGCAACAGGCGTTTGGAAGTTTTGCAGCGGCATATTCAATCGGCTAGCCACTTCGGCTAACATGAGGGGAAGGTGAATCAGATACCTGCAAGTATAAGTAGGGACTTGTAAACATCAGAGGATTGTTGGTATTAAAGTATGACGAAAGGTGTTTGAGAAGGTAACTTACTTGAGTGATTAAATCAGGTAATATCTTTGTCAAGTATGTTTGAGCTGATAGATTGAAGATGTGTTTTTTCCATTCTGACCACCATCTATCAAAGATATGCTTCTCATCAAGATTATGTTGAATATCAATGCTGTAGAGAAGGGGTCCATGAATGTTTAAGAGCTTGTCCATGATTAAAGCCGATGCAATTTCCCCTCTGGGTTGGATTTTGTCTGAGAAATATAGGCCGATTGGGAGTTGACCCATGCCAAGTTGACGAGCAGCAATCATTGGATGGTAAAACTCATATGATGGCTGCACATATGTACCTTGAGAGATGCCTATGGGGAGGATGCAAGGAGAGATAGCTGCAGTCAGGACTTCTCTTGGTCTCTCAAATCTTTCATCGTTTATTTCATCAAGTCTGAAATCGGCTAACAGTTCAAATTAAGAAAAGGACTCATATGCAAATCAAATTCTGTTGTCTCTTGGAAATCCATCATAGAAATTTCCGAACCAATTCTGAAAGTGTTCAACCGATGGTCCTGAACCAGTATAAGTTGAGGCTGCCTCTCCGAAGTACATGCATTGGTAGGTTAAGACTGATATATTATCATTATCTTCTTGCTCAGCTAGAGATGGGAATTTGGCCTCCTGCAGTGCCGGTCTGTGAGCTGCTTTTAAAGTATACAAATTTAACCAGAGCTGCACGAACCACCAAGGACCACTGGTACTAATGGTTGTGTCCATAATGATTTTAACCGATGACTGGTTCAAAGTTTGATATATTGAACAAAGGAGATATTTACCCAGAGGGAATTGTTTCTTTACCACTATAGCTTTGACTAAATGTTGCTAGTTTGTTGTTGGATCGAAAGTAGAACCACAGAACATGAATTTATCCAATCACATAAGGAGAAAAGCAGCATGTTCCTTGGCCGATACTGGACCCATGTTGTTAGAGATAAAGCCTGACCAACCTCCAGTATGTTTGGTCTTGAATCTATAAGCACATTTGGTTTTCAGGCTAATGGGTTTGGCCGATGTCGTGATATCCAAACAAGTGATCATGATTACATCAGAAGGCTAGGGGTCATCGACCCATGATTGAACAAGAAGGTGTTGAGGGTATCAGACAAAAAATAGGCGGCAGCCGATATCATTGGTTCATCCTTCTTCATATCGGCTACTGAGAGTGATAGGCATTAGGCTATTCCCATCTCGTCCCAATGATCCTGTCTGCTTGCAGCCATTCTTTTATACCAATCTGTCCATCCATCGACTTGAGATGGCCAAGATCTGCATGTAGCGGTCCAATGGGATAAACTTGGGTTGGTTTATCTAAAGCGGATCCTGTCGGTTTCAGCGTTGATAAAGATGGTAGGATCTGTATCACCTATCGGACCCAGGAAGAAATTGTTTGGTTCCTTTAAGCTCGGAATGGCTATTTGGTGGGTTAAGTGCTACAAATAAAGGAGATGTTCAATTAGGAAGGAGAGAAAGGATGAAAAAGTAAAGTGAGATCTAGCCGATGGCGGAAATTAACGGATAGAAAGATTTACCTCAGCGAATTCGGTGGGTGCACTTAGTGAGCTTGAGGGAGTTGTCATCGTTGCGAGCAGGGGAGATTGTTGCAATTTGAGTCACCGGAAAAGTCGAGGAAATCACTGGAGTTGGTGGGGAATGTTTGTCTGTTTGAGCGGTGCAGACAGAGTTAACGCCGTGAAATTTCCGGAAAAACGGTTGGTATTTATGAAAGTAGTTGCGTAATGGTCGAGAAAGACAACCCTATATATTTGCGGGATTGATGAGATAATTCCGTTGCATTATATAATACTTCGGAATTGGGGGACATGTGTTGATGATGAAATTTGGTAAGCATATGAAACGGAATCGAGATCCAATCCGAAGTGGATTAGCAGATTTGCGGAATTCTCGAAAACAGAGTATGCATCGGCTGGAAGTCTGCATCGGCCTGTACTGAGTTTGATATGGTCAGTTGATACAACCGATATTGGTTAGATCGGTTACATGATCAATGTCAAATTCAAAAAGACTTCAACGATATTGCCAGGCGAGGATAGAGTCCAACATAGGCAATTGTTTCTATTAATTAGGGTTTTATATAATTTCCTTATAGATATTTTTGGTAAGAGTCCGCCTAAGGGACTTGTTCGTTGGTTATAATTGTATTAGGAAAGTATGAGTTGTGTCTGTTATGGACAAGTTTGTATATTCGGGTATAAATATAAGCCCGAGGTCTTGTAAATAATTAGCATACTTCAATTCAACCTCGGCGCATCACCAACATTTTTCGTTACTTTATTTCGACTAAGTAGATCTCCCAAGCCAGTGTGTGTTTTTTTTATCAACAATTTGTAACTATCTTTTACATCATATTCTCTTGTACTTATCACTATTCTTACCGTGTAGACTTTAGAATCTCCTCCACCTCGAATCAGCTTAAGTGGTCAGCTAATAGAATATGCCCAAACGGCTGTGGCATAGCCCCTTCTATCATCGGCTATAATGCTCCAAAGGTAGCCTCTTTACTTCATGGCCAAGTCAGAGGACCAAAAGGAGGCCATCAAACCTTCAACCACTCAAAAGAAACTCACCATGAAATCCAAAATATCAACTAATGAAGATCTGCCCCTAGATCCAAACGTTGATGAATATTTGAAGGGAGTTAAGATGGAAGAAGCTGTAGAGGAAGCAGTAGCTCGGATGAGTGAAATAGAAAAAGTTGCAATTGAACCCCCTTGAGTCGATACTCCTCCAGTCGATCCATCTAGCCCAGCAAAAACTCCAAGTCCTCCAAAGCGATACCCCCGGAAAACATAGGTACTTACTCTCCTCTTTATGATTTGACTACTATTTATGTACAAGAAGTGACAAAGAATTCCTTTTCAGCTGAAGAAAAAGTTATTCAGAAAGAAACAACCAACTCCACCTGCATCGGTATTCCTAAAACATTTTTTTTATTTCGCATTCTAATCTTCTATCGGCCAATGCTAAAATTTATCTTATTACATCCTTTTATTCTAGACTTCTCCTCCTCAACCTCAACGGTCTAGTGAGCATACATCATCGGCTCAGGGAAACCATCATGAAGAAGAAGCAGCCGCTGTGATTCCAATTCCTCAAATTCCTGTGAGTATACATCCAAATTCCTATATATCGGCTGGGTTCATTCATAATCCCTCTCTTTATCTACAGTCTTTAGCCGATATGTTTGCTTTCGACATAATGCAATTTCTGGATGAGGAGCAGAAGACACAACAAGTAAGGCAAAATCTCTAGTGTTTGAAAACTTCATGACAAGGCTAGTTGACATAGTTGACATAGCCTCACTGGATGCCTTAGTTGCAGAATGTGGGCCGATTAGGGCAAGGTTCCAAGAAATACAAAATCAAATCCTTGAAGAACATGCAGATGAACTTGAAAGAGCAAGACAAAGAGTTGCAGATCGGCTTGAGCGTAAGGCTCTTGAAGCAAACATCCAAACCAGCCGTCAACAAGTAAATGATGAAAAAACCAAGTTAGATGAATTAATGGCTGGTCCAAACTCAACTCAGCAAATCATTGCCACTCTGGAAAAGAAAGAAGCCGATTTGATAGCAGAGTTGGAAACATGCAGAGCTGAAATTACTTGAGGAACAAAAGTTAGCCACTCTGCCACAAATTATTGAAGAACAAAAATCCAAGCTGAAGTCCTCCATCAAGCCTTTAGCATGCCTCAACAAATCTCTCAAACCAATTCCTAGAACCGATTCAACCGATGCCCAAGCTATCGATGAAGTAGAACAAATCCGTCAGCAGGCTATATCAGCCATCTAGAAATATCTAGGGTTATATAATAAAGTTAGCTTGATAAATATCAACTTTTTATTTTGCTGCAACATATATCAATATCGGCCATTTAGTCGATTTGGTCATGCTCTTAAACTGTGTTACAATTTTGCTTTTCAAGCCCAAATTTAATCCTTCAATTTTATTCCCCATTGATAAACCCTGAACTCCACTCGATGCGCTCAAGGCTATGATTAGCCCGATCTTTAGGTGAGTTGAGATAACTACGATTAGGGAGACACGTTAACGATCCTACTACAACTGTACGAGACGTTGTGTTGCACCTTAGCAATCGATACACCTCTCCGTGAGTTGTTGATCTTGCGCTGTAGATAAACCTTATTTCTGCAAGCAAATCGAAGAAACAAGCAATAACAAGATAAAACCAATCTGATATTGCAAATAGAAATTGAATACACACGATAGGATGGGGTTCCGAAGACAAGCAGACGGGCGGTCTAGCCGATACGCGTGCTACAAGCAAGTAGCAATGGCTAAACTTTAATGTAACATAACCCGAGAAACATTGAAGGGGTACCTAGCTATTTAGGGAGGTGGGAGGACGACCAAGGGGTCTCTAGGGTCGTGCTCCACCAGGTTGGGACGCACCCCACATGAACCCTACTTGGGCCAGGGTCCCTGATGAAGTTACAAGCCCATAGGCCCATTATAGGTGATGTAGCACATTGTTTCTTCAATTGTGGCTGACTGAGAAGGAATTTGGTGATCAGGCCGGATCCGTTCGAAAGAGGATTCCGAGAGCTTTCCATCGAGTAATCATGGACCTAAAACGAAGCTTGTATGAATACTTTGCGACTGTTTGAAGTCAACATTGTAGTAGATGGCCGAATTGGATTTCAGCACTTTGACAACTTGATCTTGATGTGAGAAATGGTTGTATCAATGATAGCCATGGTCACATCATACTCCCCTTCTTCATGGAAAACCATCTTCAGTTTTTTCAGATGGTGCTCTTCGCGTAGTCCATTTAAAACAACCTGTTTCTTCCAATCAAAACAAGAGAAACTCGACGTAATATGATTAGCAATAACATGTCTATCTAGTTTGCAAGTTTTATCCATATCTCCAGGAGGATCTAAATCTGAACAGATGTAAACTCTATGCACCAAATATATTACTCTATCATTATATTTGCCAAAGATATGGAATATGGTATTAGTTGGACATGGCAAGTCAAAATTAGCAAATATTTTCTCCTTCTAATTATCGAGCTGACAAAATTCATCAAACCGAACATAGCCCAAAGTATTTAAAGAAGATATCAATTCACGCTTCTCTACTTCATTCGCAATGTGAACAACATGCTTAAAATCAGCACATAAAGAACTAACATTAGAAATAGCATGTTCATTCACTAGTTGTGGCATGGGTATAAGTGAAGCATTATTACACAACTCTTCTTTATCACAAGGAACAACAAATAAATCAACTTGTGACAAAGTAATTTCAGCAATTGGTTCCACTAATGGTTGCTTAATTATAGCATGAAAAGTAGAAAAATTTAGTGCACACACCTTGATTAATTTCAGCACCATTTAGTTTACCTTTATTGATCTCTTTAGATGATGGAGGTGTATTGAATTTGAGTGTTAACAATGGGAAAGACGGCTCATTCATGTCTCTCTCCTTATTTTCGTGATTATGCACTTCCTGCAAATGATTATTAATAGGAGGCAAAAAGATAGCGCGTTGCTTTTTCATGTCCTCCTCTATCTTACTGTCAGCATTGCAAGCAAGTTGTAACAAATGAGAAAGAGATCTATATCTTTGACAAGCAAGCATGTCCTGAATTTCTTTATTAAGCTCACGTAAAAACCTCAATTCTTTAGCCTTTTCACATTCATCTAAACCGCAATGTAATAAACAAGCATGTATATCATGATAGTATGAAGTAACAGTTCTAGTATCTTATTTTAAACATTAGAGTTTGTTGAGCAGAATATCAACATAACACACGGGAATATAAACTTCTCTCAAATATATTTTCAGGTCTTTCAAAGATTGAGGTATTTTGTTATGCCTACAAAGATGTGGGCAATCATAAGAAACATTTTTAATTAGAACACTAGAGGCACACATAACCATATGTTTCTCAGACAAGTTATGCTTTTTAAATTCTCTATCAACCGCTAGCTCCCATTTAATGTAAGCTTGAGGATCGTAATTTCCTTCAAAATAAGGTAGTGCAAATTTGATCTTAGCTAGAACAACAACACTTGCCTCATAATGGTCATGTGGATCACTCCTCATGTCTCGATGAAGATGTTGGTGTTGAGCATGATGGTCGCGTATTCCCTTGCTTAATCCTACCATTGTTAGTTGGAAACAAGAAACATACACAAGAATATGTACGCGCCTATCAACGACTAAGTACTAGCAGCTCAATTATCACACAAACTCAAGCTTTTAACCAAGCTCTTACAAGTTCTTACCAATGCAAGTGGACTAAGTAGTGACATACACGAACTCAACCAAGCAACCCAATGGAGGTTGGATGTTTCGATGCCTTGGCAAACACTTGCAGTGCGGCTGCAATCAAATATGGGGAGCTCTGGGTAGGCTTAAATATATAGCAAAGGAATAGCAAATGCTCCAATCAGATAATGCAAAGTTGAATAATTGTTCAAAGTCAAGTACCGTGCTGGTCGTAGGCTAGAACGTACTAGAGACGCGAGCCTAGACACAAACGGTACCACAAGATAACACAACTAAAGCAAAACTGTGATACGTGAAAGCGGTCTCAAAGATAACAAGTGTTTTTCTCTGTTCCTTCCTTCTTTTTATTTCTTTCTTTCTTTTGCTCTTTTCTTCTCTTCTCTCTTCTTTTATTAGTGTGGCTTTTCTTTTCTTTTTTTTAAGCACCTTTTTGCCTTCTTTTCCTTTTTTTGATTTTTTCAGCAAAAACGACTCAAGGAGGACCTGAATGCAAGATTATAGGGACTCGAATGTAAATATAAAAAATACATGGACTGAAATGTAAAGGTCCAAACCCTAAAATTAAAATTATACAAAAATAGAATGCTCTTGTCTCATAGGTTCCATTTTTGCAAACAGATCTCGAATCCGACACAGGAAAATTGTTCACCAAACTGTACAAAATGTCATGGTATAGATTGAAACCGAGAGATGTGGGAGGGAGTCGGACTCAGGGGGAGGCATACCAAACTGAGAGGAGAGATCCACTCGGCCTTGGTTTGGAAAGGCCCACGTGAAAAACAGAAATAAACTCGGCACTTCTTTTTTTCTATCTCTTCTCTGCACGCCCACATATAGAAAACCAATCCAATCTAATCAACAAACTCTCGCTCCTTTGCCTCCTTCCTCACGTGTGCATAATAGAAGCGCACAAGCACACGACAGAAACCCTAACAACTTGATAACTCCAATACTGTTGGCGGTGAAATTTGGTAAGCATATGAATCGGAAACAAAGTCTAATTCGAGGTGGATTTGGAGATATGCGGGATTCTCGGAAATAGAGTGCGCATCGGCTGGAGGACCGTATCGGCTGGAACAGAGTTTGATATGGGTAGCCGATATGGCCGATATTGGTTGCACAATCAATATTGGGTTCGAGGAAGAATTTAAGATGATATTGCTAGGCAAGGATAGAGTCCAAAATTGGCAATTGTATCTATTAATTAGGATTTTATGTAAATTCCTTATAGATATTTTCGGTAAGAGTCCGCCTGAGGGATTTTTTTGCTAGTTGGATTTGTATTAGGACAATATGAGTTGTGTCCATAACGGACAAGTTTGTATTTTCGGGTATAAATATAAACCTAAGATCTTATGAATAAACAACAATTCTTCAATCGATCTTGGCGCATTGCCAACCTTTTATTCTTTTATTTTCGACAAGTTCTTGCTTTCGACTCGAGGTAGGGCTTGTTATGGCAGTTTGCATTATCGGAATTAGTGCTTACATCTTTATAACACTCTAATTCTATCTTGTAAATCTCCGAGTTATCATATACATTACATAATTTAGATTGACAATGCTATCTACTCTCATCGGCCGATCTCTATCTAGGGTTTTGCTGATAACGGCTAGATTGTCTTGTTGGTTTCAATTATATAATGTATCTACCATCCTGAGAAGGCAATTATTGGCTTGATTGTCTAGATATTATGCTTCTTTTCATACTTAATGCTGCATCAGTTAAGTTTGATCTATTAAGTCGTGTTTAGAATCATGATCTCTAGCCTGCTTTATGGTTGTTAATAAGGATAGTATCGGGGTTTCAGCTGATCTTATCTGGTATAGTTGTTTTACATAGTTTTATGCTTTGTTTAATATGCTATATCTGCCCTTATATCAGGATCTAATCTAATATAAATATATTGGACTTATTATCAATCTGATTGGTAGTAGTTAGATATATTTGGTGCAAGAGAATATCCTAGTATAAGGTTGTATCGGAGCTATAGCTGATACATACTTAAATCTGGACATCGGCTATGACATCAGTACATATAATCATTATTTCGTGTTATTTTAGACTTGGGCAATTTATACTGTCTCATTTATGTCCGATCCATCCCAATTGCTGACTTCTAAAGTAATATTGACGTATCGATTATGTAATACTGATATTTTCAGCCGATGTACCAAGTTTAGGTTAGATTGTCATTGAGTATTCCTCACAGTCGATTCATGCTTTGCTGCATCGGCTAGGTTATACAGCGATATGACATCGGCTTACTGGCCGATCGATTATCATTTACTAATAAACTTGCATGTTTCATCTTGTTGATTACAGAATCAAATCAGCTGGCACGCCTTTGAACCCGAAAGCAAGTTTGTGACCTGTACTAGAGTAAAGAAATCTCTCAGGCCAGTGTGTGTTTTTTTTTGCATTAACACGCTTTTGGCACGCCTGTTGGGACCTCCCCTATCATCATGGCACCCAATATTACTGAAGCCACAGAAGACAACGTTCTAGCGATCACGATCGAGCAATTGAACGAAAAACAGAAGGAAGAGATGAAGAAGTTACTGGATCAGCTCCAGAGCCAATACCTTCACTCATTCACAGTGACCCATCATGGTATGATTATCCAGGAGAGCAAAGTAGAGTTGGCGCCAATCGTGAAAACAGATCCAAGTACATCTAGTACAAATGACGACAAGGCAAAGATGTTAAAGCCGAATCAAATGACGAAGAGCTCGATACATTATAAGATCGTATCGATTTAGCAGTCCATCATGCCCTCATCAACCAATCCAGAGTACTTGTAAATACTTTAACAAACATGATCAAGACGGTGGTGGATGGCACTATAGCCGAGGAAAAGGAGAAAGGACCTATATATCTTCCAGGAGACACCTTTCTAGGTTATAGGACTGTGAAGATAGAAATTGGCGAGAAACATCACTCGTTTCAAACCCAGGCTCCATCGGCTCCCGTGACGAATGCAAGCATCCCGACGATACTAACAAGACAACAGTCGATCACTAGGGGGCAAACTTCAACTCAATTGACGCCAGAGCAATTGATCAACATACTTAACGCAAAACCGCCAGTCATTGAACCAACATATCATATTCCTACGGTTCCACAACAGCCGATTGGAATTACCCAGCCGACAGGCCAATAGTACATGTTAGAACCACCACCGTACGTCTTACCTTAGGGCTTAGGGACCAATCTTAGTCAGCTTCATTCTCCACGAGCTCAGTATCGGCCTGAGGGATCTCCACGACTCCAATACCCAACGTAGTATGGTCAGTACGATCAACAACAGCAACAATATGACGGAAGAGTATCGCAGCAGCCGTGGGCTGACATGATCGCCGATGTGATGAGAGAGCAATTTGGGCTCAAGCCTGAGGACAACGGCAACATGTATCGGCAGCCATACCCTAAATATTTTGACAGGGTACCACTACCAAATCGATAGAAGGTACCAGATTTTTCAAAATTTTTAGGACAGGACAATGTGTCAACTTACGAGCATGTTAGCCATTTCTTAGCGCAGTGCCGAGAAGCATCAACTACAGAAGCTCTAAGAGTTAGATTATTCCCATTATCATTGTCTGGACTGGTGTTCACGTGGTTCTCTTCCCTACCTTATAATTCCATCAGGAGTTGGGCCGATCTAGAAAAGCAATTCCATAAATACTTTTTCAGTGGCATTCAAGAGATGAAGTTGTTGAATCTTACGTCAATTAAGCAAAAATCAGATGAAACAGTGCTAGACTACATTAAGAGATTCAGAGATGTAAGGAACAAATGTTATAGCTCGGCCCTGACTAATTCGCAACTAGCCGATCTGGCTTTCCAGGGGCTGTTGGCGCCGACAAGGGAAAGATTTTCAGCTGAAGACTTTGAAAGTCTAGCACACCTAGCTCAGAAGATATCGGCCCACGAGACACGGTTCCAAGAGGCCAGAAAGTTTGCTAACAAAGCCAATAATGTTAATAATATCTATAGTTATCATATTGACTCCGAAGATGAGGATCCAGAGGTCAACGTGGCCGAGTGGAGTAGAAACAAGAAGACAGTGGTGTGCCAATGGTAAAAAATTCGGGTAAGGAGGAAAGGTTTGACTTCGACGTCACCAAAGATAACAAGATATTTGATTTTCTTCTCCATGCAAAGCAGATTCAGCTGCCGATAGGACAAGTCATACCATCGACTAAGGAGTTGAAGGGAAGGAAGTATTGCAAATGGCATAACACAGGATCACACAGCACCAATGATTGCAAGATTTTTAGACAGCAGATTCAATTGGCGATAACAAGGAAGGATAAAATTTAATGAAGCTAAAAGGCCGATGAAGATAGATGGCCACCCTTTCCCGGTGAATATGGTTCATACTGGAGCTGATAGGAACCAAGCCGATAGAAGCAAATACCATGCAAGTTTTTGATCCTCATTGGAGTTGTGAATTTTTTAGATTTTGCTGGAATGAAGGGATGAGGCTACCATCTCTTGAAGTTTGTCCTGGTTGCAGTGATCCTGATCTGCAATATGTTGAGAGACCAAGCCAATAGTAGTGTGCATCGGCCGATTCAGCAAAGGTTGTCGGTTCACCAGAGGCTTGGGCCGATCCAACAAGACCATTTTTTAAGCAGGTCGCAATAAAGAACTGGGACCATGCAACCTCAATGGTGTCCTGTTGGAATTTTCACCAAGAGTCAGAAATAACGTGTCCAGAGGATGAGGAATAGGGAGCTGTTCCAGGAGGTCCAAGATGAGATCGAACATCGGCTGAGGCGCACAAGAAAGGTTTGGCGTGTGAAGAGTAAGATTGTCCCAGCCGATGAAGTTCAAGCTGATAAAGATGAGATCGTGTCTGGAAAGGATGTTGCATCATCTTCGATAAATATGGTTTTTACACTACCAGCCGAGTATGCGATTGACCAAGTTGTGGAACAAGTGGACGAACCACAATCGGCTAAGTTGACATTGTCCCCTCAACAAGCTGTCTTCGAGAAACCAGAAGGAACTAACCATCGGCACCTCAAGCCTTTGTATGTAAAGGGGTTTGTTAATGGAAAGCCGATGTCGAAAATGTTGGTTGATGGAGGAGCAGCTGTCAATTTGATGGCATACTCAACTTTCAGAAAGCTTGGGAAGAATTCAGAAGACTTGATTAAGACCAACATGATTTTGAAAGATTTTGGAGGAAATCCGTCTGAAACTAAGGGAGTTTTAAATGTGGAGTTGACCATCGGTAGCAAGACAATTCCCACCACATTCTTTGTCATTGATGGGAAGGGTTCCTACAGTCTGTTGCTGGGAAGAGATTGGATTCATGCTAACTGTTTCATTTCTTCGACTATGCATCAAAGTCTGATCCAGTGGCAGGGAGACCAGATAGAAATCGTACCAGCCGACAGGTCAGTTAATGTAGCTAGTGCCGATTTATCTGTTTGGGAGATGGAAGGAATCGATTGTTTATCTGGAAATGTTTGGCAAGGGGATTATCAAAGAGTTTCCGATTATGATATACAGCCAACAGGAGATGGAGAGCCCAAATTATTACTATGAGGGCGCCATGGAGTGTTCCAATTTTTACACGAAGGATACTGTAGACGATCTCGATGGCAAACGGGGGCAATGATTTATGTCGGCCGATAAACTAGAAGAAGTGGACATTGGACCAGGTGATAGACCTATGTCGACATATATTAGTAAAGGTTTGACAAAGGAATTTAAATGTAAATTAATAGGGATTGTTGAGCATGCCAGAACTTAGCCGATCGATTGTTGAGCATCGGCTTCCTATTAAATCTGGCTATCGGACGTACAAGCAACGCCCAAGATGTTGTAAAGCTGAGATGTATGATGCTATCAACGCCGAAATTAAAGACTTTATGATGCTAACTTCATCAGACCATGTCGATATGCTGAGTGGATTTCAAACATAGTACCAGTGATCAAGAAGAACGGCAAGCTTAGAGTTTGTAACGATTTTCGAGATTTGAACAAAGCTACTCCTAAAGATGAATACCCAATGTCGGTTGCCGATCAATTGGTGGATGCACCATCTGGGCACAAGATTATCAGCTTTATGGATGGTATTGTAGGATATAACCAATTTTTTATGGCTGAGGAAGATATTCACAAGACTGCTTTTCGGTGTCCTAGTGCAATCGGCTTCTCTGAGTGGATTGTCATGACTTTTGGACTGAGGAGTGCTGGTGCCACATATCAGAGGACAATGAATTACATATTTCACGATCTTATCGGTTTATTGGTGGAGATCTATATGGATGATGTAGTGGTCAAGTCTAAGGAAGTTGATGAGCACATAGCTGATTTGGACAGAGTCTTGGAGAGAGCAAGGAAGTATGGATTGAGGATGAATCCAACTAAGTGTGCTTTTGGTGTATCGGCTGGACAGTTCCTTGGATTTTTAGCACATGAGAGAGGGATTGAGATATCTCAGAGGAGTATCAATGCTATCAAAGAGATAAAACCTCCAGAACACAAGAACAAGTTGCAATCATTGATTGGCAAGATTAATTTGTTCGACGGTTTAGATCTAATTTATCTTGTAGAATAAAGCCGTTTACACCATTGCTAAGGTTAAAAGCCGATCAAGAGTTTGTTTGGGGAGAGAAGCAACAAAAGGCTTTGGATAACATAAAAGAATATTTCAGTACTCCTCCAGTTCTCATTCCACCACAGAAAGAGATTCCTTTCAAAATGTATTTGTCAGACGCTCAGAACACCATCGGATCTGTCCTGATCCAAGAGATTGAAGGTAAAGAGCGAGTCATATTTTATTTACGTAGGAGAATTTTGGATGGAGAGACCAGATATTCACCTGTAGAGAAGTTGTGCTTATGCTTATATTTTTTTTGTTCAAAGTTAAGGCATTATTTTCTTTCCAATGAGTGCACTATAGTGTGTAAGGCCGATGTGGTATGGTATATGCTATCGGCTCCAGTCTTAAATGGGTGGATTGGGAAGTGGATCTTTACTTTAACAGAGTTTGATTTACGATATGAATCGACTAAGGCAGTAGAAGGGTAGGCGATAGCCGATTTTATAGTTGAGCACATGAATAATTCTCTTGATCATGTTGATATTATGCCCTGGACATTATTTTTTAATGGATCAGTTTGCACTCATGGATGCGGTATCGGCTTAGTGATTATATGACCTAGGGGGGGCAAGTTTTCAATTTGCT
This sequence comes from Oryza punctata, assembly GCA_000573905.2. Taxonomy (NCBI): domain Eukaryota; kingdom Viridiplantae; phylum Streptophyta; class Magnoliopsida; order Poales; family Poaceae; genus Oryza; species Oryza punctata. Next base: position 17,660,400 of record CM002493.2, on the reverse strand, counting down.
TTCACTATTAGACCTTATTCTACTAATAATCAAGCTGAGTATGAGGCTGTTCTAAAAGGGTTGCAGTTGCTAAAGGAGGTTGAAGCCGATGCTGTTGAAATCATGGGTGATTCATTGTTGGTGATTAGACAGTTATCTAGGGAATATGAGTGCAAGAACTATGTCTTGACGATTTACAATGAGAAATGTCAAGAGTTGATGAAGACTTTCAGGGTAGTCACTTTGAAGCATATTCCTAGAGAACAAAATGTTGAAGCCAATGATCTAGCTCGAGGAGCATCAGGTTACAAGCCGATGTTGAAGGACGTCGACGTTGAAATTGCATGTTTGCCAGCCAACGATTGGAGGTGTGAGATATTTGAATATTTAAAGAATCCTTCTAGATCGGTTTCTAGGAAGGTTAAAGTATAAAACTCTCAGATATGTTTTGTTGGATGATACATTGTACCATCGGACTATTGATGGAGTTTTGTTGAGATGTTTAAGCCTGGACGAAGCAAAGGTTGTCATGTGTGAGGTGCATAAAGGAATATGTGGTACTCATCAGTTGGCTTATAAGATGAAGTGGCTGATTAGGAGAGTAGAATATTTTTGGCCAACAATACTGGAGAATTGCTTTAGATATTATAAAGTTTGGGACTATCCAAAGAGCACCAGCATTGGCTATGAATCCAATTATCAAGCCATGGCCGTTTAGAGGTTGGGGTATGGATATGATCGGCCAGATCAATCCACCATCAAGTAAAGATCACAAGTTCATATTGGTTCCTACGTATTATTTTACTAAGTGGGTTGAGGATATCCCTTGTAAGAAAGTTGATACCAAAGATGCGACAGAATTTTGCAAGGAACCCTATCATATGTAAGGTTTGGTTTGCCTCAGACGATAACAATTGATCAAGGGTCTATTTTTGTGTCTGACGAGTTTGTTCAGTTTGCCGATAGCATGAGAATCAAGTTGTTGAATTCTTCACCATATTATGCACAAGCTAATGGGCAGGCTGAAACATCTAACAAGAGCTTGACAAAGTTGTTTGAAAGGAAGAGTGTTAAATATCCCAAGAAGTGGCACATTATATTAGCTGAGGCTTTGTGGTCCTATCGAACGGCTTGTCATGGTGCTATTCAAGTTCCACCATATCAGTTAGTTTATGGACACGAAGTTGTGTTACCATGGGAAACTAACATCTGCTCCAGAAGGATTTCTTTGCAAGATTTGCTGACAGCCGATGATTATCATAATTTGATGGTTGATGAGTCAGAAGAGTTGGTTTAATTTAGATTGCGTGCCCTTGAGAAAGTTAGAAATGATAAAGAGAGGGTTGCTAGGCATTATGATGAGAAGGTTGTGCCTAAGTCTTTTGAGGAGGACGACCTTGTGTGGAAAATTGGTGTTGCCGATAGGAGCACGAGATAACAAGTTTGGGAAGTGGTCACCGAATTAGGAAGGACCTTTTCGGATTTATAAGTGTGTTTTTAAATGAGCTTATATGTTGAAAGACCTTGATGGAGGGGTTTTTAGACAAGCTCTCAATGGAAAATATTTAAAGAAATATTATCCAAATGTTTGGATTGATTCATAATCAGCTGCGTTATGCTGATATATGGTTGATAGGCAATGTTGCTTACATCGCCTTTAGATGGCTGATATTCTTATTGCCCTTAGACTCAATTATAAGTTTGCAGCATTGTGTTTCCTACTGCAAACTTGGGGGGCATGAGAGTATAAAATTTGAAGGATTGAAGGATAAAATTGGGGATTTGTGAGCAAAATTTTATTGCTATATTGACAAATTTACATCGGCTCGATGGCCGATAGCAATATATTATAGCAAGAGGCTATTGTTTGAAACGAGTGTTAATCTATTACATCAACCCAAGAAACTTTGGATTGCAGGTGAATTTGTTCTACTTCATCTATGATCTTGGCATCGGCAGCATCAGTCCCTGGGATAGGTTTGAGTGACTTGTTGAGAGAAGCCAGATGTTTGATTGAAGATTTGAGTTTGGATTTCTGCTCTTCAATAGCTTGAGGAAGATCAGTTAACTTCTTTTCCGTCTCAGAAATTTTGTCTCGGCATTAGCGTAGTTGGACTAAAAGATCAGATTCTTCCTGTTTAAGTCTGTCTTGATCTTGCTGGGTTGACTCTGGACCAGTCGATAATTCATCCAGTTTGGATTTTTCTTCATTTACTTTTTGACGGCTAGTCTGGATGGTTGCTTCCAGAGCTTTATATTCCAGCCGATGAGCCAATCTTTGCTTTGCTCTCTCAAGTTTAAATTTGTGTCGTTCAAGAAAAACTGCTGGAGAGATATCATCAATCAAGTCTTCTGGGAGTTGATCTTGAATTTCTTGAAATTTTGACTTGATTGAGCCACAATCAGTGACCAATGTATCCAGTGAAGCTTTGAGCTGGTCAGTAATATCGGCTAGCCTTATCTTTAGATCATCAGCTATTGGAGATTTAGCTTTGCTGGATATATCTTCTTCGTCTTCATCCAGAAATTGCCATATATCAAATGAGAACATATCAGCTAAAGCCTGCAAAGAAGGAATTGATTGTAAGTAAAAGTTTTTATGAGTGGCCGATATAAAGCATAGTTAGTTATGATCTTATAGGGGCTGGAGAACTTGAGATTATGGTGGCTGTTTCTTCTATATGATGACTTCCTGCAGCCGATGGTGTATGTTTACTGGAAGCTGGTTGTTGAGGAGGCGATATAGCTCAAGAAGGTTGTAAATTTGTTAAATATTGAAAAAGGGATGGGAAGAATTGGTAAAGGAAAGGTTGAAGAAGTGCATACCTGAGTTTTGTGAGGCCGACGACTAGGAGGACTTTGAGTTTTGGCCAGACTGGATGGATCAGCTTGAGGTGTATCGGCTCGGGAATCTAGGCTAGAGATTTGACCAGTCTCTCTAACTTGTGCAGCACCTTCATCAATTTCTTCTTCTATTATCGCCTCTTTCAGAAATTCTTCCACGGCAGGATCAATGGGGGTATCATCGGCTGAGGATTTTTGTTTCTTAGCGGGCATCTTTTTCTTAGAAACAGCAGGCTTGATAGCATCCTTCTTCATTCTCTTGCACTTGCCGGCAGTTGCAATCGGCTGTCTGATCTGACCTTGAAGTAAGTGCTTGATTGCCGGAGCGTCAAAGCCGATAGAAGAAGGAGCTAGGTCCTTGCCTGATGATATTTTTGCCGGCGCATAGTGAATATCTTTGCCACTTTTGCTTTTGGTTGGAGGAGGAGAATTGCCGGCCCAAAAAAAGCATGTATTGAAGGATATTAGGGAATTATGATAATGTTTAGAAGTAAAAACAAGTGATGTATGAATTTACCTGAGGGCTGATAGAAGGATCTATGTTCGTTAAGTAAAAATCGGCCAACTGAGATAGAAAAAAATGAGTTTTCCACTCACCCCACCATTTGTCAAAAAGTTGGCTTCGATCTCTGATCAAGGAAATTTGGCCGATGGAACACAAGGGAGGATTTTTAAGATTCAGGATTCTGTCTAAGATCAGGGCTGATGGAACAATACCCCTTGTTTGAATTTTATCTGTGAAGTACAAGCCGATGGGTAGTTGTCCCATGCCAAGTTGCCTGGCTGCGATCATGGGATGGTAAAATTCATAGGATGCTTGGATGTATCGGCCCTGAGAGACCAGTTGGGGGTATGCAAGGGGATATAGCCGATATGAAGATCTCTCTTATTCCTGGGAAATCCTAGATTTTCAGATCATCTAGTCTGAGATTTGTTGGCAGCTCATAATTGATGTTATCTTCATATGGGAACCAGAGTTGAGAATCATGAGGGAATCCATTGTAAAAATGGTTGAACCATTGGCAGAACAGCTCAGCCGATGTTCCTGACCCAGGGTAGGATGATGCTGCTTCTCCGAATGACAGACATCGGCGCGTTGCTGTTTCGTCATCAGCATCGACTAGAGAAGGAAGTGTCAACTCATACAGTGGGGTCCTGTTGGCAACCTTGATGGTGTACAAGTTGAGCCATATTTGAACAAACCACCAAGGGCCTCCATAGTTAGCCGATTTGTTTAAGAGGAGTTTGGCCGGTCTCTGGCTCATGGTCTGGTATACTGTGCACATAAGATATTTGCCCAGTGGGATTGATTTTTTAGACACCAGGGCTTCTGCCAGATGTAGCCAGTTTGTAGTAGGACCACAGGTAGAGCCGCAAAACAGAAACTTGTCCATCCACATCATTTAAAAAGCAACATGTTCCTTGGAGGAGACGGATCCTGTGCACATATTTTCGGCTATGAAACCTGACTAGCCTCCAATATTCTTAGTGTGGAATTTCTGATGACACTTTATCTTTAGACTAATGGGGTTGGCCAATGAGGAGATATCTAAGCCTGTTAGCATCCGGATATGTAACAAGGTGGGGGTCATAGGTCCATTGCTGAATAGAAAAGCATTGAGAGTATCGGACCAAAAATAGGAAGCAGCCGATAGCATTGGTTCATCTTTTTTGGTATCGGCTAAGGAAAGAGAGAGGCATTGAGAGATACCTATCTCATCCCAATGGGTTTACTTGCTTGCAGCCATCCGTTTGAACCATGCCTTCCATCCATCTACGGCAGAGGGCCAGGACCTGAAGATATTCGACCAGTGAGTTGGGCTGGGTATGGTCTCTCTGAAGGGATGCGGTTGGTCTCTGAGTTGATGAAAGAAGTTGGATCTTCATCGCCCATCGGCCCGAGGAAGTAGTGGGATGGCTTTTTATGAATTGGGATGACAATCTGGTTCCTGAGGTGCTGAAATGATATGCAGAGAAAAGGAAAACGAACCGAATCAATTGGGATTGATTGAGATGTATGAATATGATGAACAAGATGGTGGCCGATGTGAGCAGGTGTTGGGAGCAGTAGAAGATTACCTGGGGGACATATGTGGAGTTCGCCATTGAGGAGGAAAAGATCGTTGTTGGTAGAAACGACGATCACTGATGTGGTCGCCAGAGTGGTCGAGAGTAGTCACCGGAGTTAGTGGAGATTGTTAGGTGGCTTAAGCGGTAAAAACGGAGTTAACGCCGTGAAAATCAACAGGGGTAACCCTAGATTTTTCCGGGATCGACGAGATAATTCCGTTGCATTATATAATACTCCGGAATTGGATGGCATGTGTTGACGGTGAAATATGGTAAGCATATGAATCGGAAACAAAGTCTAATTCGAGGTGGATTTGGAGATATGCGGGATTCTCGGAAACAGAGTGTGCATCGACTGGAGTACCGTATCGGGTGGAACCGAGTTTGATATGGGTAGCCGATATGGCCGATATTGGTTGCATAATCAATATCGGGTTCGAGGAAGAATTTGAGATGATGTTGCCAGGCAAGGATAGAGTCCAGAATCGGTAATTATATCTATTAATTAGGATTTTATGTAAATTCCTTATAGATATTTTCAGTAAGAGTCCGCCTGAGGGACTTGTTTGCTAGTTGGATTTGTATTAGGACAATATGTTTCGTGTCCATAACGGACAAGTTTGTATTTTCGGGTATAAATATAAACCCAAGATCTTATGAATAAACAACAACAGTTCAATCAATCTCGGCGCATCGCCAAACTTTTATTCTTTTATTTTCGATGAGTTCTTGCTTTCGAGTCGAGCTGCATCAGGTTTGATCTTCGGCGAAGAGGTAGGGCTTGTTATGGCGGTTTGCATTATCAGCATTTGTGCTTACATCTTTATGACACTCTAATTCTATCTTGTAAATCTCTGAGTTATCATATACATTACATAATTTAGATTGACAATGCTATCTACTCACATCGGTCAATCTCTATCTAGGGTTTTGCTGATAATGGCTAGATTGTTGGTTTAAATTATATAATGTATCTACCATCCTGAGAAGGCAATTATTGGTTTGATTGTCTAGATATTATGCTTCTTTCCATACTTAATGCTGCATCAGTTAAGTTTGATCTATTAAGTCGTGTTTAGAATCATGATCTCTAGTCTGCTTTATGGTTGTTGATTAGGATAGTATCGGGGTTTCAGCCATAATTGTTTTACATAGTTTTATGCTTTGTTTAATATGTTATATCTGCCCCCTATACCAAGATCTAATCTAATATAAATATATTGGACTTATTAACAATCTGATTAATAGTAGTTAGATATATTTGTTGCAAGCGAATATCGTAGTATAAGGTTGTCTCGGAGCTATAGCTGATACATGCTTAAATCTGGGCATCGGCTATGACATGAGTACATATAATCATTATTTAGTGTTATTTTAGACTTGGGCAATTTATACTGTCTCGGTTAAGTCCGATCTATACCAATTGCTGACTTCTAAAGTAATATTGATTTATAGATTATGTAATACTGATATTTTCAACCGATGTACTAAGTTTAGGGTTAGATTGTCATTGAGTATTCCTCACAGCCAAATCATGCTTTACTGCATCGGCTAAGTTATATGGTGATATGACATCGGCTTACTGGCCGATCGATTATCGTTTACTAATAAACTTGCATGTTTCATCTGGTGATTGCAGGATCAAATCAATTGGCACGCCTTTGATCCCGAAAGCAAGTTTTGGACCTACACTAGATTAAAGCAAATCTCTTAGGCCAGTGTGTGTTTTTTGCATCAATAGAAACTGACCGTCAAAAACTTCTGAAAACTGTAAAAGTGAACCCTGGTAGTGAGGCGGATCCGTTTACGTAGTTCCCGATGACAACAAAGACACTACGGTGACGATGACGGTGGTACTAACCGTGACCAGAACTCGAAACTCTAAACAGGCTAGACGCTAAGACTAGCAACACGACTCGACAATGCAACGCAAAACTCAAGAAAGCAAAAACTGAAAGGAACAATGCAATAGTACAAATATGGCTAGCTAATGGATGGAAATTTTTTTGTGTGGCAATTTTCTGGCTATAGGTAGATAAAATTCACAAAGCAATGGAAGAACTGATCTCACTTGATGCGCTCAAGGCTATGATTGGCCCAATCTTTCAGTGAGTTGAGATAATTACGATTTGGGAGACACGTTAACGATCCAACTACAACTGTACAAGACGTTGTGTTGCACCTTAGCGAGCGATACACCTCTCCGTGGGTTGTTGATCTTGCGGTGTAGATAAACCTTATTCCTGCAGCAAATCGAAGAAGCAAGCAAGAACAAGATAAAAGCAATCTGATATTGCAAATAGAAATTGAAAACACACGATAGGTTGGGGTTCCGAAGACAAGCAGACGGGGCGGTCTAGCCGACACGCGCGCTGCAAGCAAGTAGCAATGGCTAAACTTTAATCTAACAAAACCTTAGAAACCCCAAAGGGGTACCAAGCAATTTAAATAGATGGGAGGATGACCAAGGGGTCCCTAGCGTTGTGCTCCACCAGGTTGGGGCGCACCCCACATGGGCCCCACTTGGGCCGGGGTCCCAGAAGAAGTTACAAGCCCATAGGCCCATTATAGGTGATGCAACACCTTGTTTCTTCAATTGTGGCTGACTGAGATGGAATTTAGTGATGAGGTTGGATCCATTGAAAAGAAGATTCCCAGAGCTTTCCATCAAGTACTCATGGACCCAAAATGGAGCTTGCATGAATACTTGGCATCTGTTTGAACTCAACATGTAGTAGGTGGCCGAATTGGATTCCAGCACTTGAACAACTTGATCTTGATGTGAGTAATGGTTGTATCAGTGATAGTCATGGTCAGATCCCCCATGCCTCCCAAGTTTGTAATAGGGAACATCATGCTGCAAACTTATAAAAATATCTAAGGGCGATAATTCATATCGGTCTTCTAAAGGCGATGCAATCGTTATTGGCTATCAACCATACATCGGTACAATCCAGCCGATTAAGAACCAATCCAAACACTTGGGTAATATTTCTTCAAATATTTTTCATTAAGACCTCATCCAAAAACTTTTCCATCAAGTCCTTTTGAAACACATTTATGAATCCGAAAAGGTCCTTCCCAATTTGGCGACCATTTACCAAATTTGTTATCCCTTGTTCCTGTTGGCAGCACCAACTTCGACACAAGTTCTTCCTCCTCAAAAGACTTTGGTACAACCTTTTTATTATAATGCCTAGCAACCCTTTGTTTATCCCTCTTCACCTTTCCAGGGCTCGTAATCTTGATTGAACCAACTATTCTGACCCATCAACCATCAAATTATGATAATCATCGGTAGTCAACTCATCTTGTAAAGAAATCCTTCTTGAGCTGATGTTTGTCTCCCATGGCAAAACAACTTCATGCCCATAAACTAATTGATATGGTAGAACTTGTATATCACCATGGCATGCCATCCGATAAGACCACAATGCTTCGGTCAATATAGTATGCCACTTTTTTTGGATATTCAGCAATCTTTCTCTTGACCAACTTGATTAAACTCTTGTTAGATGCCTCAACCTGCCCATTAGCTTGTGCATAATACAGTGAAGAATTTAATAATTTAATTCCCATACTATCGGTAAACTGAACAAACTCATCGGACACAAAATAGACCCTTGATCAGTGGTTATCATCTGTGGCAAACCGAATCGATATATAATATGTCTCTTAACAAATTCAATTGCATCTCTAGTATCCACCTTCTTAAGAGGAATAGCTTCAACTCACTTGATGGCGGATTGATTTGGCCAATCATATCAATTCCCCAACCTCTAAACGGCCATGGCTTGATGATTGGATTCATAGCTGATGCTGGTGCCCTCTAAATAACTCCAAACTTCTGATAATCTTAGAAACCCTTATAATATCTAAAGCAATTCTCCAACATTGTCGGTCAAAAATAACCAACTCTCCTAATCAACCATATCATCTTATGGGCCGATTGATGAGTACCACAAATACCCTCATGCACTTCCCACATGACAACCATGGCTTCCTGCAAATTCAAGCATTTTTAAAGAACTCCATCGATTGACTGATAGTAAAGATCATTGTCCAACAAAACATACTTGAGGGCTTTGTATTTTATTTCCCTTGATGCCGATCCAGAATGATCTTTTGAATACTCAATAATCTCAAATCTTCAATCATCGGCCTATAAACATGTAACCTCTATTTCTATATTTTTGAACATCGGCTTATATCCTGATGCACCTTGAGCTAAGTCATTGGCTTCAGCATTTTGTTCTCGAGGAATATGCTTCAAAGTAATCATCCTGATGGTTTTCGTCAATTCTTGACCTTTCTCATTGTAAACCATTAAGACATCATTCTTTTACTCATACTCTCCAGATAGTTGACTGATCACCAATAATGAATCCCCCATAATTTCAATAGCGTCGGCTTCAATCTTTTTTAATAATTGCAACCCTTTCAGAACCGCCTCATTCTCACCTTGATTATTTGTATAATATGGCTTAATAGTAAAGGCAAACTCAAACCTTACCCCCTAGGCGATATAATCACTAAGCCGATACCACATCCATGGGTACAAACTGATCCATCAAAAAACAATGTCCATGGTACAATCTCAACATGATCAATGGAATCATCCCTATGTTCAATAATAAAATCAGTTATCGCTTGTCCTTTGACTACCTTAGCCAATTCATATCTCAAATGAAACTCTGTCCATGCAAAAATCCACTTCCCAATTCTGCCTTTCAGAACAGGAGCCGATAGCATGTAGTTCACGACATTGGCTTTGCAAACTATCGTGCACTTGCCAGATAGCAAATAATGCCTTAGCTTTGTACATGAAAGATATAAACACAGGCACAATTTCTCCATCGACGTATATCTAGTCTCAACATCCAAAAGTCTTCTACTCAGATAGAATATAACTCTTTCTTCACCTTAAACATCCTGAATCAAGACTGAACCGAGTGTTTTTTGATTGCTCGATAAATACAGGTTGAAAGGGATACCTTTTTGTGGTGCAATCAGAACTGGAGGGGTACTTAAATATTCCTTTATACTGTCAAAAGCCTCTTCTGCTTCTCCCCCAGATAAATTCATGAATGACTTTCAGTTTGAGTAATGGAGCAAATGGTACTATTCTACCAGACAAATTAGAAATAAACCGCCTTACAAAGATAATTTTGCCGATCAAGGATTGTAACTTTGTCTTGTATTCTAGAGGCTTAATACTCTTGATAGCATTAATGCTCTTTTGAGGAATTTCAATCCCTCTCTCATGCACCAGAAACCCAAGGAACTGCCCAGCCGATACCCCAAAAGTACATTTCGTAGGGTTCATCCTTAATCCATATTTCCTTGCCCTTTCCAAAACTCCTCTTAAATCGGCTATGGGCTCATTGACTTCTTTGACTTAACAACTACATCATCAATATAAATTTCTACCAACAAACCAATGACATCATGAAAAATATAATTCATTGCCGTTTGATATGTAGCACCAGCACTCCTTAATCCAAAAGTCATAATAACCAACTCATACAAGCCGATTGCACCAGGACATCTAAAAGCAGTCTTATAGATATCCTCTTCAGCCATAAAAATCTGATTATGTCCTACATTGTCATCCATTAAACTGAAAATCATATGTCCAGATTCTACATCGACTAATAAATCAGCAATCGGCATTGGGTATTCATCTTTAGGAGTAGCTTTATTCAAATCTCTGAAATCAATGCAAACCCTCAACTTACCATTTTTCTTGATCACCGGTACTATGTTTGAGATCATCCTAGCATACCGGCATGCTCTAATAAAATTGGCATCATAGAGTCCTGTAATCTCATCCTTGATAGCATCATACATTTCAGCTCTGCATCATCTTGGAGGTTGCTTATATGGCAGATAGTCTGGTTTAATAGGAAGCGGATGTTCAAGAATCAATAGACTACGTCCTCGCATTTCATAATATTCCCAGTCAAAACTAATATACGTTTGCCTAGGTCTGTCTCCTGGTCCAATATCAACTTCTTCCAACTCATCGGTTGACATAAATCCTTGTCTTAGCTTGCCATCGAGATCAAATCTACAGTGTCCTTAGTATAGAAATTTAAACCCTCCACGGCGCCTTCAAAGCAATAATTCACGTTCTCCATCTCCTGTTGTCTGTATATTACAATCAGACACTCTTAAATAATCTCCTTGCCAAATTTTACCAGATAAAAAATCAACTCCTTCCATGTCCCAAATAGATAAATCGGCACTAGCTACATTGACTGACATGTCGGTTGGCACGATTTCTATGTGGTCTCCCTGCCACTAGATCAAACCCTGATGCATAGTTGAAGGAATACAACAGTTAGCATGAATCCAATTTCTTCCTAGCAACAGACTACATGAACGCTTCCCATCAGTGACAAAGAACGTGGTAGGAATTGTCTTACTGCCAATCATTAGCTCCACATTTAAAACTCCTTTAGTTTCTGATGGATTCCTTCCAAAATCCTTAAGAACCTTGTTGGTCTTGATCAAATCATCTGTAGTCTTACCCAACTTTCTAAAGGTAGCATATGGCATCAAATTAACAGCTACTCCTCCATCGACCAACATTTTGGACACCGGCTTGCCATTAACCAAATCCCTTAACGTATAGTGATTTGAGATATCGATGTCCAGTTCCCTCTGGCTTTTCGAATATAGTTTGTTGGGCGACAAGATCAATTTAGCAGATGGTTTCTCACATATTTCTTCCACAGCTTGTTCTGCACCATACTCGTCTAGCAGCACAAAGACCATGTTTATCGAACATGAAACAATTGTTTTTCCTTTGTCTGCAGCAGGATTCTTGTTTCAGTCGGCTTTGACCTCACCGGTCGGCACAACCTTACTCTTGATGCTCCACTCCTTTCTTGTGCGTTTGAGCCAATGCTTGATCTCTTCTTCTACTTCTTACAATTGCTCTCTATTCCTCATCCTTTGAACACGTCTGTTTTGGTTCTTAGTAAAGATGCCAGAAGGACACCATTGTGGTTTCATGGTCCTTGATTCTTCCCCAGACTCATCTTCGAAGTAATCTTGATGAATAAGCCCAAGCCTCTGATGAACAGGTAATTTTCTCTAAGTTGGCCAATGTTCATTACTAAGTTGTCTACTTGGTCTTCCAATGTATCTTACGTCAGGATCACTACAGCCAGAGCAATCCTCAATAGATGGTAGCCCTCATCCCTTCATTCCAGCAAAACCTAAAGAACTCACAACTCCGATGGGGATCAAAACAATCTCCATCATCGAACTCACGTGCTTCCTCTTCTCTCCGACGTATAGTCTGATACTTATTAATCATACTAGCCGAATTGTGTGTCCTTGCCTGATATCAGCTTCTATCGGCTTGGTTCTTATCGGCTCTAGTATGTACCATATTTAATGGAAAAGGATGACCATCAATTTTCATTGGCTTTTTAGCTTCATCAAACATAATCCTGCCTTGCTCTATGGCCGATTGAATTTGTTGCCTGAATATCTTGCAGTCAGTGGTGTCGTGTGATCCTGTATTGTGCCATTTACAATACTTCCTCCTTTTTAATTCTTTAGCTAATGGTATGACATGTCCTACTGGCAGTTGAATCTGCTTTTCTTGGAGAAATAAATCAAATATCATGTCAGCCTTTGTAATGTCAAAGTCATATCTTTCCTCCTTTCCAGAATTTTTAACCCATTGGCACACCACTGTCCTCTTATTCCTAGCCCACTTAGCCATATTGAGTTCTGGATCTTCATCCTCGGAGTCAGAATCATAACCGTAGACATTATTAACATTATTGGCTTTCTTGGCAAATTTTCTAGCTTCTTGGAACCGCAACTCATGAGCCGACACCTTCTGAGCTAGGTGTTCTAAACTCTCAAAGTCTTGAGCAGAAAATTTCTCTCATGTCGGTGTCAACAACCCTGGGAAACCATAATCAGCTAATTGTAAATCTGTCAGTGCCAAACTATAAGACGTGTTCCTTGTATCCCTAAATGTTTGGATGTAATCTGGAACTGACTCATCCGATTTTTGCTTGATAGATGCAAGATATGATAGCTTCATCTCCTGAATTCCACTAAAGAAATACTTTATGGAACTGTTTCTCTAGATCGGCCCAACTTCTAATAGAATTATAAGGTAAAGAAGATAACCATGTGAACGCTAATCCAGAGAGTGATAGTGGAAACAATCTAACCCTAAGTGCCTCTGTAGCTGATGCCTCCCCACATTGCACTAGGAATCGGCTGACGTGTTTGTAAGTTGACACTTTGTCTTGTCGTAAAAACTTTGAGAAATCTGGTACTTTGTATTGGTTTGGAAGTGGCACTCGATCAAAATATTCAGGATATGGATGCCAAAACATGTCATTATCCTTAGGTCTGAGCCCGAACTATTCCCTCATCACATCAGCGATCATATCGGCCTAAGGTTGCTGCTGTGCCCCTGCTCCATATTGTTGTTGCATCTATTCATATTGATTAAGTTGATTTGGGTACTGAAACCGTGGTGATCCTTTTGGCCTATTCTGGACCTGTGAAGAGTGAGGTTGATATTGATAATTAAAGCTGCCTCCTAGACCTTTTTGTGGTACGTTCGAAGGTGGCTCTGGTATATATTGTTGGCCGATTGGTTGACTTACCCCTATTGGCTGCTGCAACAGTGGTTGTGATGCCATGGGTTGTGAAGTTGAAGGGATACAAGGAATCGTCTCACTAATTGGCAGCTTCATCTTCAACATGTTGATCAGATGGTTTGGTGTAAGCTGAGTTGAGCTCTACCCCCCATGTATCGACTGTTGTCTTGCCAATATTATCAGAATAGGTCCACTGAATGTGGGAGCTGTTGGGATTTGAGATGAAGCTGTTCGAAGATAAATAGGTCCCTTTGCTTTTTCTTTGGCTATAGTGTCATCTACCACAGTCTTGATCATGTTAGTTAACGTATTCACAAGTACACCGGATTGATTGATCAGGGCATGATGTACTGCTGAGTTGATACGATCTTGTAATGTATGGAGTTCTTCATCACCTGACTCTGTTTTAACCCCTTTGCCTTTATCATTATTCACTTCGGATGCACTTTGGTGGCAGCTCGACTTTGGTTTTTTGAATCACCGTGCCATATCGAGTCAATATGAACGAGTGCAAATATTGGTTTTAGATTTGATCTAGTAATTTCTTCATCTCTTCTTTTTTGCTCCTCGTTCAGCTGTTCGATTGTTATGGGCAAGACAATATCGTCCGTGACTTCAGTAATGTAGGGCGTCATGATGATAAATTTTAGTGTCAGTCCTACTGGGCATGCCAAAAGTGTGTTGACGTAAAACACAGCGGCCCGAGAGATTTGCTTTACACTAGTGCAGGTCCAAAGCATTCTTTTGGGCTGAAGAGCATGCCAGTTGATTTGATCCTGCAATCAACAAGATGAAACGTGTAAACAATGTTAGTAAACGATAGTCAGTCAGCCAGAAAGCCGATGTCGTATTGTAATGTAACCTAGCCAATGCAAAATGAAGTGAATCGGCTGTAAGGCATATTTATAATAATAAATAAACCCTAAACTTTGTCCATTGGTTGTAGAAATTAACATTGTGTAATATGTCAATCAATATTACTTTAGAAATCAGCAATTGGGATAGATCGGACTTCACCGAGATAGTATAAATTGCCTAGATCCTAAATAACATGAAATAACGATTACACATGCTCATGTCATAGCTGATGTCCAAATTTAAGCATGTATCGTGTATAGCTCCGATACTACCTTATACTAGGATATCATCTTAAAGTAAATATATTAAACTAATATAAACTATATTGATAATAAGCTTAATATATTTATATTAGGTGGGATCCTGATATAAGGGGCAGATACAGTATATTAAACAAGACATGAATCTATATAAATTAACTAAACGAGGTAAGAATGGCTGAAACCCCGGTACTATCCTTATTGACAACCATAAAGTAGGTTAGAGATTACAATTCTAAACATGACTTAGTAGATCAAACTTAACTAATGCAGCACTAAGTATGACAAGAAGCATAATAACTAGACAATCAAGCCAATGGTCATCTTTTCAAGATGGTAGATACATTATATAATCTAAATCAATAAGTCAATCTAGTTGTTATCGATAGAACCCTAGAAAAAGGTGAGGCGATGCAAGTGGAAAGCATTATCCATTTAGATTATACAATGCATATGATAACTCGGTGATTCACAAGAATAAGATTAGAGTGTCATAAAGATGTAAGCACTAATCCCGATAATGCAAACCGCCATAACAAGTTTTACCTCTTTGTCGAAGATCGAAACCGATGCAGCTCGACTCGAAAGCAAGAACTCGTCAAAACAAAGTAACGAAAAAGTTGGCGATGTTCCGAGATTATATTGAACTGATGTTAATTATTTACAACTCATACTTCAGGCTTACATTTATACTCGAACATACAACTTGTCCACAACGGACACGACTCATACTTCCCTAATGCAACTCTAATCGACAAACAAGTCCCTTAGGTGAACTCTTACCAAAAATATATAAGGAAATTACATAAAATCCTAATTAATAGATACAATTGCCTATCCTAGACTCTATCCTTGCCTGGAAACATCATTGAAGTCCTTTTCTCGAATCCGATATTGGTCAGGTAGATGATCCTGCCACTACCTGCTGTATCGGCTAACCGTATTAAACTCGGTATCAGCCGATTCAATCGTCTAGCCGATGCACATTATGTTTCCGAAATTTCTGCATCTCTTCAAATCCGCTTCAGATTGAATCTCGATTCTGATTCAAATGCTTACCAAATTTTATCGTCAACACTATCTAACCTCATTCTGCTAGAGTCCAAGGACCTTGATGTCATCCAATGGATGGTCTGGTTAACCTGACATAAAGGAGTAATAGACTGTGCCACTAGAAAAGTGACCTTAACTGGTAGCCTTGGTCAGAAGGTAACCTTTTGTTGCCCATGAACTGAACCCTGCCAAGTGTCTCTAAATCAAGTCACCTTGGAAGAGATTCCCATCGTGCGAGAGTATCGAGATGTCTTTCTAGAATATCTGCCTAGCATGCCACCTAAGAGGATTATAGAGTTTAGAATAGATCTGGTACTGGGGACAGCTCCAATCCACAAGAGGCCTTAAAGGATGGCAGTTAACGAATTAGCAGAAGTGAAGGGACAAGTCGATGATTTGCTTCAGAAAGGTTTCATCAGACCTAGTTCATCACCATGGGGAGCCCTAGTCATTTTTTTGTGGAGAAGGACCATACCAAGAGGATTTGCGTGGATTATCGTGCATTGAATGATGTGGCTATCAAGAACATGTACCCTTTGCTTATGATTGATGATTTGTTTGATCAGCTTGAAGACGCCACCGTTTTCTCCAACATAGATCAGCGTTCAGGGTACCATCAGCTTAGAATCAAGGTGGAATATATACCCAACACAGGTTTTACCACCCGGTATGGGTTGTTTGAGTGTATCATCATGTCTTTTGGTCATACAAATTGTCAGGGTTATGGATAAGGCATACCCCATGATCATAGGTTAAACTCGGCGTGGCCCACCATATACCAAGTCTTATACGGAATCAGACCTTGCATACGGAAGGTATTCCAGATAAGAAAGGAGAAGCAGAGTTCTACAGGCAACTACAAGGATTATACGGATCATATCCATATTTATCTCCCTAGTTCTAATTGGATAAGGGGTAATCTATGGGTATAAATACAAGACCCTCTAGGAGGAGGGGGAACAAATCCAGCCAGAATAGATAGAGCAGTCAGAACAGACATCAACACACGCCGTTAGACATCGATATCAGAGATAAGCCTAGATATATCTCTGTCGTCGACTACGTGTTGGAGATCCATACCGCCAAACTGACGACCACTAGATGGGTTATCACAAATATTGTACTCGAGTGATCTTAATGAATAAGAGCAATACCGGCTTCGACCAATAGGAGTAGGGCTATTACCTATCAGTTGAGGGAGCCCGAACCTATATAAAAATCCTTGCCTCCCTCTCTTTTACCTCAATCTCGCTTATACCCTGGTACCAACAATCCTCATACCATCTAAATACCATAATAGTCGTGATCTAGAACATTGATAGTGGCGTGCCAGGTAGGGGATCTTGATGCTTCATGGTTTTTGATGAGATGGGTTCAAGTGACGGATTCTCCATCGATAAACTACTTAAACGACTTCAGCTTTAGGGAGATATGACCCAACCGGAGTGTGTTCTCCGATGGACTGGGACCCTCGTCATCTCAAGCATCGTCAGATCATCGCCGCTGAGGTTTTTTTCGATGAGGGATACTTTGATTACTTTGACACTGGGAGATCTGACTCGACCTGAGTACGCCCCCAACGAGATCGAAATCATCGCCACCAAAATTCAACTGATTGACAGAGCACACCAATCTAGAACCATATTGGGTTTGCTGTTCGAATCTCATACGAACAAAATATTATTCTTTACAGAGCTATCTAATCTATTAATCGCTAATGGATTGATCTATTATTTTTGTTTGCAGGTAGAACCCAAGAGTCCGATGCCGGCTACGTGCTCACCTGCCAACTCTTAGACTAGCTGCACAATTTTGCCTGATCTGTCTTGTTCGGACACGATTTCAGGAGGATTGTGCAGTACATGATGTCTGTACGGGGACCTGAAGCACGTACCCATCACGTGACCGGCTGGCACAAACACATGACACCAGTTGCTTTGCTTGTGGTCTGGACATGTGTACACAACCGACTACCGAGACATGTTCGCGTGCGTATTTCTTTAACGAGACATGTGAACCGAGGTAATTAGTAAGATTGATCGCTGAGTTAATCTACTAATTTCGTGGATATATTTGGCATATAAGTACAAAACTCCGCAATATTTTATATGAAGTTTACCATACTATTTTTCGATCTATACATTATTATCATTGTCAGATCCATAATTTATTATATTTATCTAGAGCATGTTTTTATATAATATTTCTTGTGCTAGTGTTCCCTATATTAGGTCGACTATGGTCTAATGTTGGGGGCTCGCTCTTTTCCTTTTATATAAATCATGGTTGCTTACAGTTCACATAGTATCCGATATTCTATCTGAATCTACTCGTTATATCCTGATAACTCTAGAAGATTTATACAGTCTTTTGAGCACTCGCTCGGTATTCTCTGCCATATATATCTTATCTTCTAGTAAATATTTTTCAGGAACAATCGAGTACTCGCATAGGCCACGGTCAGGTACAACACCATTATCGAGAGCGTTCTCGACAAATATGGAGTTATTGGACCAAACCTACCCACAAAGACCGATGACTTACCGAGCATATAGCACCGGACACGTGCGGACTATTTGATCACCCGACATGATTACGAAAGGGTATGTGGATATGTTATAAGTTGGGTATGTGAGTTATGCTGGCCATAAGAGATGCATATGTAATAAGCAACTCTGGCGTCCTTTCGGGTGGTCGAGAGATGACTACGACTGGTTCTTGACTGGCGCTGTAGCGACCTCTCGCCACCTATCAGTTGCCTTCAAGTGGTCGAGGTACGACTACACAACTAGTCTGAGTACAGGCGTGGTAGCGATCCCACCATCTCTCCGAGTTCTCTACGAGTGGTCGAGGTACGACTACACCTAGTCTGAGTATAGGAGTGGTAGCTATCCCACCTTCTCTTCGAATTCTCTACGAGTGGTCAAGGTACGACTACACACCTGGTCTGAATACAGGCGTGGTAACGATTCCACCATCTCTCCGAGTTCCCTATGAGTGGTTGAGGTACGACTATACACCTGGTCTGAAGACAGGCGTGGTAGCGATCCCACCATCTCTGCGAGTTATTTATGAATGGTCGAGGTACGACTACATCTGGTCCTCGATCAACGACGTAGCGATCCTCGCACCACAACCTCAGATGGTCAAGGTACGACTATAACTGGTCCTCGATCAATGGCGTAGCGGTCCTCGCACCACGACCTCAGATGGTCGAGGTACAATTACATCTAGTCCTCGACCATCGGCGTAGCGATACTCGCAACACGTCATCAAGTGGTCAAGTATGTCTACATACCTAGTCCTCGACCAGTAGTGGTAGCGATTCTCCCACTATTTCTGCGAAGTGATCGAGTACAACTACACACTTGAACTTTGTTCAGTGTGGTAGTCATCTCACCAGCCCATGTCCATCAATCTCTGTAAGTGGTTATACATATAAAATGTGCAATATTTGTCCATTGATCAACTTTTCTTATATCACCTTGTTTCGAAGTCGAAAATATCATCCTCTTATGCTGGTCTGACAAACCTCTGAGGTTCTCATGGTCCTTGTCACGCCTAGAAATTCCCAAACAGGGTTCTAAGCATAATGTGTATTAAAACCCCTGTCTAAGACCAGCCAGGGTACACAAACTGACAAAGTTGATATACAAATCCACGTCTTACAAATACATAAAAGTCTTATATAAATGCAGTGGAAAAATAAAGCGAGATTATTCTAGCCTAAACACTCGCAGCATGGCGACTCCACTCCACGGTCATCCTTGACGGCAACAACGAAGCCTACTCCTCCGAGCAACCTCCATCTGAAACGTACTCCAGCCCTGGTGTGGAGAGAGATAGAGCAAGACTGAGTACTACCGACTGTACTCAACAAGTCATACTGGAATAGGGGGTATGACGCAGATAATTCCAAAGGAGGCTGGTTGGTAAACTCATCATCATGGCTAGACAGAAATTTCTCCTGCCTCTCGGCATCGGTGCACACATTCTCCGGGCATACCGTGCGTGGTGGTTGAATTCATGAAGGTATTCTATCACTATCCTACAGCCTTGGTGAAGCGCTCTGAATTCCATCTTCTTCTATGCCACTATCCCATCAGGAACCTATGCCTTCCTGAAGCTACGGTAGAACTCTGCCCATGTGACTTCGGTCCCAGCTGGACGAGTGACCAAATAATTATCCCACCAAGCAGAAGCGGGACCCTAGAGCTGGTGTGTGGTGAAAGCAACTTTTCCCTGATCGTTGCACTCCAGTAGGTTGACCTTCTTTTCAATGGCATGAAGCCAATCATTCGACTCCACGGGGTTAGTGGTGCTTGAGAAAGCTGGCGGCCGAACGCGAAAAAATTCATGCAACTTGGATTAGGGTGCAGGTGGAGGATCGAATTGTTGATTATGCTGCTGTTGCTGATGTGCCTGTTGCTGCATCTGTTGCATCATCTGTTGCTGCATCTGCTGGTGCTACTATTGCATCATTGCCGTCATCATTTGTTTGGCTAGCTAGTACTTGGGCAAGGGTAGGGTTCTCGGGTGGTGGTGGTGGTGGACCGTTGCTAGCTGCTCCAGTTGACATGTGCTCCTCCTGACGGATCCTCGTTGCCATTAGTGTTACCATTTGTCCTTGTGTTGACCATCTTAAAGGGAAGAAGCAGCAAGAAGAGATGGAAAAGAAGAAAAACAGACTACTCAGGAACTAAGCTTTATTACATTATAATTAAACTATAATTGTCCTGATCTTGTTTAAAACACCTAAAACAGTAAGCAAAACCTTAATAAGATAATCATACCATAGGCACATGATATAGACCGTCGACTAACCCACAAGCAGCAGACCTAACACACGAAACAAACAGGGAAACAAACTAAGTAAAGCGGTGAAATCTAAAGGTAGCGAGCCTAGTGCTCGGAGTGGCTCCTACGATCGGTGGAGTCGTAGTCGGCCTCCTGCTTGTCCCCTGGCTCCTCTGAACGGCTCCTGGAGTCGGCCATGTAGGTGCCACCGCTGGCTAGCTCTAAGCTAGAATCACTACCGTTGGTGCCACTGGGTGTAGCAGGCAACCAACCTCCAGTGCCACTAGCAGCGCCTTGGTAAGCAGACGCCGGGGCAAAGGTGAGTGCTATCGCTGGAGCAGAGGCTCGAGCTGGTGCAGCGACTAGTGAAGGTGGCAGAGCTAGTGCTAGAGCTGCAGCTGGCGGAGGTGGTTGGAAGAGAGGAAGTGGCTCGAGAGCTGGAGGCGGGTTCCTCGATGCAAGCTAGATACACACCGGAGCTGTAGTGGTCGTCCTGGGCATCGTGCAAATCCTGGGTCCACCCGGTGCTGGACGTCCCTGAAGTCTAGCATTCTCTACCTTGAGATGAGCGACCTCATACTGCAAGTGAGCTATCTTCACCAACTTCTTGTTGTTGAGGGCCTTGGATGCCTTGAGGGGATCAGCGTGCATCTTGTCTAGTCCCTTCATCACAGTGCACATGCGTCCAAAGGTAGTGTCGTTCTCCCCTGGCGTTGGGCGGAAAGTGCTGACATCACTGCTCGCAACATGACGAGGGTGGTAGCGGTGTGCAGTGGTGCAGAAGACGTAGGCGTGCCTATCACTGATCCTGGTCATCATCCTGTTGGCAGCCTCCTAACAAGCACGCACCACAATACCTTCCGAAGCTTCAACCACCAAGTTGGGAAGACTGGTGCCCAAAATGCCATGGACCTCTAAATGGACTGTGCGGGAACACGCCACCGAGGGACTCGATTGCAGTGTACTCCGGCACTTCAGGATAGCCAACAACCAACATCATGCGTGCAAGCTCGGCCTCGAAACTATCCATATCCTCACCATGGTGCGTAGGGGGAAAATCTGCCATCTACAGAAGACAAGGGGTGGGAATCAATGCATGCTCAACTCCAAATTAAAGAAAGCAATAAAGGACTCAAGTAAATAAACAAGTAAAAGAAAATTTTTGTGAATAGAATATTTTGCATGAGTCCAAATAAGCGCTATTACCATACTAGACAATATGAGAAAAATAAGAATAAAATAATAGTACTAATAGTAATAATAAATACAATAAGAACCATCATAAATAAGTTTTGCAACCCATACACCTTAGTTAGGATGTAATGCATAGCTTCAGATAAATTCCCATCTGACCGTCAAATAAATTTTCAGATAAATTCCAAAACTGACTACGCCAAAGTTTCTAATACCCCAGACTAAGTCTAGTGGAGAAAATTCTCATTGAACAAGCGAACAAAATTCTTACCCATAACCCAACGAACAAAACCCGAATTTTTTTCCGAAATAACTCCAAATACAGGAAGAGCATATGCAAATGAAAGAGTTTCAGAGGGCTCTAAGGGTTCCAGTTGGCTTGTCCTACGGTCAAGGTCGGCTCTGATACCAACTTATCACGCCCAGAAATTCCCAAACAAGGTTCCAAGAAGAATGTGTAAAACCCTTGTCCAGTACCAGCCAGGGTACACAAATAACAAAGTTCATACACAGATCCTCGTCTTACAAACAGATAAAAGTATTACATAAATGCATTGGAAAAATAAAGCAAGATTATTCTAGCCTAAACACTCATAGTGTGGCGACTCCACTCCACGGTCATCCTTGATGGCAGCAATGAAGCTTACTCCTTCAAGCAACCTCCATCTGAAACGTACTCCAGCTCTAGTGTCTGGAGAGATAGAGCAAGACTTAGTACTACCCACTGGAATAGAGGGTATAATGCAAATAATTCCAAAGGAGGCTAGGGGTTCATTTGCATAAAGCAGGTATTTAAAGACAGTAGTAAAACTGTTGAAGTAATTAATCAGAATTAAATACTCACTGCCCAACATTACAGCATGTTGCGACAGGCCCAACCACCCTCCTAATCCACACCACTTCCATTAAGTCAATTTATCAATAGTGAGACTAATCACGATGAATCTGGTTGATCGCCTATAACTGCGGGCATGGGTATTCGAATAGTTTTACTCTGATCAGAGGTGTAGAACTGCACCCATAAGACACAGCCCCATGACACGTTTCCATATGCCGGCATTCCACCACGGTACACCGGAAAAGGACTATGGCAGGACCCTTCACACAAACTCCTCTAACCAAGCGTGCCACACCTCAGGTTTCGCCTGGCAGTACGCCCGGGGCATAGACTGCCTGCTCGGTCCAGGGCACCTGGCGAGGGATGTCTATGTCGGTCTTCTTTGTTTAGGGCGGTACTAAGCGATGGGCTATGTCATGGTTTCTATCTGTATGCCGTGGTGGCATGTGGCACATGGCAACATGTGAAGAAGACGTGTCTGGTGGGTATAATCTATTCGAATACCCGCGCCCTCAGTTATGGGCAAGTCGAGCAATGTACCCAAGTTGGAGTTTAATTCTGTTAAAACTTTTATAACTGGAGTTATCACTCGTTAGCCTGGGTTAAGGCAAGATCACGTTGGTTTGCGGATTGATGATAATTTGACTAGAGATAGGTTCGTGTTTTATTTAAATACCTTTAAATATTTAAATGCCTTTAAGTATTTAAATGCTTTGAAATGCTAGTTTCCTGCAAAATAGCCCTTATAAATAAATTCTTTGTACTCCCTTGCATTATATTTGCATTTTTCCGGCTTGTCTTTCTGAGTATGGTGGTTGTACCCAGCCTTGCTCCTTTTTCCCGTTCTAGCTGAGGAGTACTTCGAAGATGATGGCTTTGATGTCTAGCTCGTGCCTGCCGTCAAGCGCATGTGGTGGCCCGACCTAGCTCTTGGCTTTTATCGTTTATCTTACAGTGTTGGGCCTTTAGTTGCTCATGTAATAAAGTACTCTATTTACACTTCCACTTATATACTTTGTTATGTACGAACTTTGTAATGTGTACCTTGCCTCCTGGGCCAAGGATTTATGTACTCACAAACGGAATATAGTGTTCTATTTTCCTGGCGTGACAAGTTCGTATCAGAGCTTCCTTGACCCTAGGACGAGCGTGACAATCTCAGCCTTTAGGAAATATTTTTTTTAGAAAACTCTATAACTGCGAAAAATTATTCCGTCCTCATCCATTCCTTCTTTTTAAAACTACTTTCCTCCTCGAATTTTTAAAATTGTGTAGATGTTTCTTCATTCTATCTGTTGCCGCTTGAAGATAACCGTCAGCAAGAGCAACTCCAGGCCAGTCCTCATTCGCAGGTTACTTGAAGGAAGTCCTTGGAGCTGAAGCCTTCCCGTGTCAATGGAGCCTCCAGCGGTAGCAGTAGTTTCCTAGTAGTAGACGCGTAGTTTTAGGACGCGTATGTTTTTCCTTGTTTTCTTGCTGTTGCTTGGGTTGTGTGACTTTACAGCATAGTCTACGCCATCCCTGGGTGGCATAGGTATGTTGTCTCTTGGTGTCTAAAAAACTTGAACCAATCCACCCACATCACTATAACAAAAATATAAATAAGTTGGGTTCATAGTCTGTTTTCAGTTTTCTTTTCTCTTCGATCCTCTTATCTCAGTTTTCCATGCTCTGTCAGATGGTTGACACCAGGAGGTCAGCTGCTAACGAGGAAAGGGCAGAGGACAGTGCACATAACCATGGGAAAGCACCACCACCGCCACCACCGCCGTCACCGCCAACACCCCCTAACAATGCCATCCTCACCTAGATCCTAGCCCAGTAAACCAATATGATGGCTGCTCTACTGTTGATGATGAAATTTGTAATATATGAGTCGGAATCAAGATCCAATCCGAAGCGGATTTAAAGATATGCGGAGATCTTGGAAATAGAATGTGCATTGGCTGAGAGTTTGTATTAGCCGATACGGAGTTTGATATGGTTAGTCGATGCAGCTGATACTGGCAAGATTGGTTATATGATCGATGTCGGATTTGAAAGAAAGACTTCAATGATACTGTCGGACAAGGATAGAGTCCAAGACAGGCAATTTTACCAATTAATTTGGATTTTATGTATTTTCCTTATAGATATTTTCGGTAAGAGTCCGCCTAAGGATTTGTTTGTCGGTTAGAATTTTTTTAGGAAGGTACGAGTCGTGTCCGTTATGGACAAGTTTGTATGTTCGGGTATAAATATAAGCCCGACGTCTTGTAAATAATTAACATCAGTTCAACATAATCTTGGTGCATCACCAACCTTTTCGTTACTTCATATGTCAACGAGTTCCTGCTTTCACGTCGGGCTACATTGGTTTCGATCTTTGATAAGAGATAAAGCTTGTTATGGTGGTTTGCATTATCGGGATTAGTGCTTAGATCATTATGACACTCTAATCTTGTTTTGTGAATCACTGAGTTATCATATACATTTTATAATCTAAATTGACAATGCTTTCTACTTGCCTCAGTTTATCTCTTCTTAGGGTTTTGTCAATAACGGCTAGATTGACTTGTTGACTTACATGATTTAGCGTATCCCCCATCCCGAAAAGATGACCATTGGTTTGACTATTTAGATATTATGTTTTTTCTCATACTTAGTGATGCATATGTTCAGTTTGATCTACTAAGTCGTGTTTAGAACCATAATCTCTAGCCTGCCTCATAGTTATTAATAAGGATAGTATCGGGATTTCAGCCGATCTTACCTGATATAGTTGTGTCGAAACTAGATTTCGGCAATATGAAAAGGGGGTAGCGCACGAGACCTAAAAGTAGATGGATGCGGAGACAAGGATTTAGACAGGTTCAGGCCCTCTCAATGAGAGGTAATACCCTACTCCTGTTGGGGATTGTATCCGCCGGGTGTTGTATTGATCTGACGATCTAGTTGTGCTCATGCCCCCTAGAGGGCCTCCTACCCACCTTATATAGGATGGGGGGCAGGATTACAAGATAGAAACCTTAACCAATACGGTATCGGTTTCCTAATACTACTTTACAACATTGCCAAATCAAGACTTTAGGTCGTTCCGTAATACAGAAGGAAACGTAATACCCAAGTCATGATCTGTTACATATTATATAGATATAAGCTATCCCCTATAACAAGTCGGATAACCATATCGAGTGGGTATGGGGTACCCATAATCTCCACAGTAGCCCCTGAGACCTTCACAGTCAAAAAGATAATCTTCTCTCGAACTAAATTACTTCAAAGCCGAGTGCTTCAATCATCCTCGCCATGATCTCCCGAATACTTTTACCAAATCAGAAGACTGTGGAGGGCTGAAAAATGATAAAATATAGATTTAGGTGCATTGACTAGATGCACCTGATAGGTGTAGCCCCCGACTATGTGGTTAGTTGAACAAACTAAGCATATAGTCAAGGAATAAGTAAATTAGCCAGCTGAGTGGTTTGAAGCCACCTAAGTAACATAACAATAGCACATACGGTATGAATACCCGAGTAAATAAAACTCAAGTGATAGATCGACTGGTTTGTGAAAATATGATGCATGCAACCTAGGTTACCACATCTTTAAAACTCACATAGCAAAAACAGCTATAAAAAAGCATGTATGCCGTGAATAAAGAAATTTTCAAAGCATTAAGTATACACCATGCTCATACTGTTTTAACAGATCTGCTTAAGTCCCTAAAAGACACGTGGCTTTACCATACTTGGAAACATAAGGCATATGTGGTATAAACTCCAAGTAAATAAAACTCATAAAGAATTTACCAACCGCCTGAAAAATGACCAAAATATATAATCAGCCTAAGCCATAATATTGGTCAATAAAAGTGCACACTTACGTGACGAAAAGCAACGATATTATATCTAATCGATTGCTTTATAGACCAAATAGTGCTTTGACTTATATATATGAAAAAGACAGCGGGGCAGCTATATAAAGCTTCACTGTTTGCATTGTACCAACTCCTAAAAGTTGAGTAACAGCGATATAAAAGGGTTTTAAGGTATTGGGCACTCGATCACGCGCACTTTTGCCTAAGCAAAAAATGCCTAAGTCCCTAAAAGAACGTGGCTGGCCACACCTGAAATATGGACTGCATACATATTAGGCCTAGACCAAAAAATATGCCTTCGATACCCTCAAAAGGATGACGCATATAACATGCCTCTTGACATGCTCCCGAGTGATAAATCTTCCGGGTAATGTAGACCAAGTGCATCTCATCCGAGTGGCTTTTGGTCCAAATAATTATCCCTCATAAATATGAGAATTGAATCCTGACTGGTGCAAATATTCAGTCGATGCCCCTCATGGGGTATAAACATTGATCCAGGCCTTGAGCATAGAGGATGAGCTCACGGCCATGAATATGTATCCGGAACAAAGCCAAATTACAGGTATGATCCTTAAGCCTGAGCTGATGAAGCCCCTGAGCATATAGCTTGACATTATGTTGTAGTCGAAATCGTCAATTAGTAGTAGCTGATGTAGTCGGCATGAGATGATATCGCCCATCAGGGGTGACAAAGGTGTCGATGACAGAAACGAAGTTGCCCATTAGCAACCATAATGAAATCCATCGATCATGAAGATGAAGAAACCGGTTGACGACAGCTGATGTGACCAACGGTCATGACAACTGGTGATAGCGGCAATAGTCGTATGTGAAGACGAAGAAACCAGTCAGTAATGCCAAACATAATTGGTAGTGAAGATGAAATTGCTCATCCATGGCAACATAATAGGTGCGGCAGGAAAGGCATAGCATGATGTTGATGAAGACGATGATGTTGATGATCCAGTCAATGGCGGTGTAGCAACCGATGATATGACGAGGTCGCCCATCAGCGGCGGTGTAGTAGGCCAACCGTGAAGGCAAAATAACAAGTCGGCGATGACATAGGCAACCGAAGGCGAAGACATAGTCATCCATTAGCGATAGTAGCAATGTCAGAGCCGATGAAGTAGAGGTGACGCCAAAGTGGCACAGCAAGAAGTCGACGAAAAATGATCCAGTTGAATATTCAGTGTTGATTAAGCTTGATCCCTTGAAGCAAACTCCTTGGTTGATGGTAATTGATCGGAGATCATAATTATATCAATGGAGAAGTTGCTGATGATGACTTCAGTAATAATAATCCATCAAATTGTTGAAAATATGTCGAAGCTCGAGTAGTTTCCTTGACACCAACGTTCGCATGACGAAGATTGATGCAATGCCCGTTGATTTATGACGATGGCAGTAGAACTTCGTCTTCTAGCTGTTGCAAGTGCTTTGCTTAGAGGTAAGCAAATCGTGTTGTCCAACTCATCGAATCTGAGCTGATTGGTTGATAACACCAAACTCCCGGGCATGGAGGTTAAATATTGAACTTGATACTTAAGAAATTTGGAGTAAATTGTGGCAGCATCCAGAAACCAAAATTGCCGATAAAAAATTGATGTTGCTGAAATAGAACGCCTGCTCTGAGTTGAAGTCGAAGATAATGACTTCTTGGAATTGACTCGTTGGCTGATTAACTGATTGCTTGATCTTGACATGGCGTCTGTGAATTTTGAGTCTTCTATTTGTGTAGCCCCCGACTCTATGCTTAGTTGAGAAACAACTGATCATAGAGTCAAGAACTGTAGCTTGTCGTCGAGTAAACCGTCGAATATAAAGCACTAAAATACGAAATTTCAAAAGCTTTTAAATTAAGTTGCATCATGTCGCGTCTAATCACTCGTTTATTCGGATCTTAATTGCAAAGCTCGAATTTATCAAATTCATTTAAGCGCGAACCCTAAAAACAAAAATCAACTAAGTGCACAATTAAGGAAAACAAACTAAATATGTGGTGAGGCAAAATTGTGGTAAAGAAAATATCCTATGAAAATGTCACAAACTTATTTGGGTAATATAAATTTAAATAGGAAGCTTCACATATATATACAATTATCTATGCCTATGCATATATATATATATGTATATAATGTGTATAGACATGAAATAGGGTGACACAAATTCAAGCGGGCATTTTTGCATATATGTAAATATATATATATATACATAGGGGCATAAGTATAAATCCTAGGTATAGATATATATACATAGACGTACATATGTATATGTGTGAATAATGTGTATAAAAATAAATTATCGAAACATGGAGATTTGAAGTGAAATATTTAGGAGCACTAAAAATATTGGGCAACATTCATTTAGTTAAAATTACAAAATTTTGGATGGTTTTTAAAGTGGGAAAATCACCCAAAATGTCAAAAAATCCTAGCGGCACTGTTCATTGTCCGCCAGGTGTTCGATCCTGTCCCGTCGCCCCCCCAAGCCGCCGCACGCACATCGCCGCCCGCCGCCACCGCGCCCTCGCGCCCCGTGCCGCCGCCGCCCGAGCACGTCGCCGCCTTCCCCCACGCCGCGCGCGCGCCTCGAGCCCGTCGCTATGCCAGCCTCCCCCACACTATAAAGAGGCCGCCCCACACCTTCCCCTTGCCCCCACACCGCCGGTGTTCCCTCCCCTCCCCTCACCTCTCCCTCCCCGATCCCCTCGGTGTCGCCGCTGCGCCCCAGGCCGCCGCGCGCCTCGCCAACCGCCGCCGCCGGTGAGTTTTCCCCCGCTCTTCCCCTTCTGTGTACCGCCGGAGAGAGAGGGGATAGGACCAGAGAAGGAGCAAGCAGAGAAGAAAAAGAGAGGGAGGAAGAAGAAGCAGAAAGAGAAAGGGAGAGGAAAAAGAGGAAAGAAAACGAGAGAGAAGAAAAGAGAGAAAACGAAAAAAAGGAGAAAATAGAAAATAGGAAAAAGGGAAAATAGAGAATAAAATGGAAGAGAGAAATTTAGGAAATCGGTAAATCCGTCGTCGTCAATTATTTTAGGAACTTGTAAAAAAATTAAATCGGATTATTTAATTGCAAATATTCACTTAATTAGATTATTCATTTAAATGATTATTCTTTTGCGGAATGTTTAGTCGATTATTAAGATTTTCATTCGTTAGGTCTTGCCAACTCGCGTATATATTAATCGGAGGATTTATTCGCCGGTTATTTCTAGAACTTCCGAATTAATCGTCGCCATTTAATATTTATTAAAATATCCATTTAATCGCTATTTAATTTTACTCGTTGATTAGGTTATCCGCTTAAGTAGCCGTTGCGATTATCTAGTCAACTATTTATCACCAAAAGTTAAGTATTACTATCGGGATCTAATTTATTCGAGTCACGTAAATTAAATCGGATTAATATTCTAACTGGCTAACGCTAATAATTTTAGGACGAAAGAATTAAAAATCGAAATATAACTATTTTATGAATAATAATGGAATCCATATCAACAATCAACACTCACGTTCGGTCTATTTCTTTAATTGGATTTTGTTGGATTTTAATTGAATTCTAAGTGAATTCAATTTCCTTCGCACGTAATTTTAGACACCGAGGGAATTGCGAGTCCAACTGATGATCAAGACCCACAAGGCTTCGAGCAAGGCAAGTCATCACTATTCCTTGAACATATTGGTCCCAATTGCGAAATTGTTTTGTTTACGAATAAAGTTGCATGCAATGATGAATATCCTACTTGTTATTATTGCATGCCTTGATTATTGTTTATCCCATATCCCCTTGTAACCATGCTTACGTATGAGTCCCTAGTCAATTATGACAAATGCTTACTAATGCTATCCTGGAATCGTGCATACTCATATTTATCAAATGCTTTATGCTTGGGCAATTACCTTGGGGAAGGTAATTGAGATGCGGCATGTGGAGACATGAGCGCCACATTGCCATGATATAATGATATGTTTTGTGAAAGGAGAAATAAAACTAGACAAATGTCTTCGACTGGGGCGGATGGTGGATTTGGGTGGTATCCGGAAAAGGCTAGCACCGTCCCCGGTCAGTTAAGGACTGAGCCATGAAGTTAAGCATGAAACGACCCTCGTACAACCATACTTCTCGGATGGGTATAGACCTAGCGGGACTAGATAGCCGAGCAGAGGCAGTATCCTTGCATAGATGGTTCACCCCCGTGTGTGAGGCAGGTGCGCTACGGTGGGGCAGCCGTTCAGGTAGGGCCGCGATGCATGCCCTACGTCGGTGTCGCCATTGGTAGACTACCACGTGTGTGAGAGTGAGAATCTAAACTTAAACTATAAACTTTACGTGCGTGTGAAACTTCCCTTCCCGCGAGCGCCAGAACTCCTCTCACTGCTAGAAATAGATACGCCTAGAGTGCATGAAGATGATAGTTCATGGAGCGGGTACTGCCAATGCAAGGTTATCGAAAGGCTTTGCCGCGACGTGTCTCATGTGTTGGGACGAGGCTCATGTGTTGGGCAGTTGCGGAGTACGGGTAAAGTGTACATCCACTGCAGTGTGAGTAACCCAATCTATTCGAATAGCCGTGCTCGCGGATATTGAGCACCGGGACGTGCATTACACTTGGCTAGACTCTAAATTCTTAACCTGTGTGGGATGGGGTAATGCACGATGAATTTTATGCTGATGGAGCCAGTTCCTGAGAGGAGGGAAGGTGGACGTCCACAGAAAACCATGACGAACCAATGACGGGAAGCTATCCTTGGGATCACAATGGATGGTGGACAGAACCGTCATTGTTCAAAGTAAACTCTGGTATTAAAACTTGATCAGTTATGCTAGGTCCTAGGTTTGTGAAAAGGACTGCAAAACTAGCTTTATGCAAAAGAACCTATGCCTTGCCTTGGATAAAACTTGTCATATGCATTGTTGCTATGGTGACTTGCTGAGTACGGTTGATACTCACCCTTGCAATCATAAACTCAATCAGAAGTCGAAGATGACACCGCGGAGGATCCATACGCCTACTACGAGGAGACTGCGGAGGAAGAGGGTGCCCACTAGGTCTAGACACGATCGTTGCCTGTGGCAATGGCGATGCCACTGCCTTCACTCTGCTGCTCATCTATATTCTATTTTTGGACTGTATTCCGGACCGTTTGGCCCTTTGTTCTAAGACAATGCCTTCGGGCCTATGATGTAACGATTCGTACTCGACGCATATGTATGCGCTTTTGGTAATTCAACTATGTATCGTGTGTGCCAAACTACTTGATCGAGGGAAATGGCACAGCTTACACGAGTGATTCCTGTTGCAAAACGGGGGCCTTACAGAAGGCGAGCCGGTGGTGAAAAACGATATCACCATTAGTAACGGCTGCGGCAAAGGCAACCGGTCGGCGGCGATGACGGCAGCCGGTGGTGAACATGATGTCGCCATGAGTAACGGCGGCAGAGCACACCAACCGTGAAGGCGAAGAGACCAGTCGGCGGCGATGACGGCAGCCGGTGGTGAAGATCATGTCGCCATGAGTAGTGGCGCTGGAGCACACCAACCGTGAAGGCGAAGACACCAGTTGGCGGCGATGACGGTGACAGGTGGTGAAGACGCTGACGCCCAGCAACGGTGGTGCGACCAACCAACCGTGTAGACGGAGGGCACCAGTCAGCGGTGGTGGAGGTGAGCCGGCGATGAAGACGTAGACGCCCAACGACGGTGGTGTGAGCAACCAACCGTGAGTGCGAGGACACCAGTCGATGACGATGACAGCGACCGGTGGTGAAGATGATGTCGCCATGAGTAGCGGCGGCGGAGCACACCAACCGTGAAGGCGAAGACACCAGTCGGCAGCTATGACGGCGGCCGGTGGT
This sequence comes from Oryza punctata, assembly GCA_000573905.2. Taxonomy (NCBI): domain Eukaryota; kingdom Viridiplantae; phylum Streptophyta; class Magnoliopsida; order Poales; family Poaceae; genus Oryza; species Oryza punctata. The sequence goes on along the minus strand of CM002493.2, from coordinate 17,628,147 downwards.
GAAGATGATGTCGCCATGAGTAGCGGCGGCGGAGCACACCAACCGTGAAGGCGAAGACACCAGTTGGCGGCGATGACGGCGGCCGGTGGTGAAGACGCTGACGCCCAGCAACGATGGTGCGACCAACCAACCGTGTAGGCAGAGGGCACCAGTCGGCGGCGGTGGAGGCGAGCCGGCGGTGAAGATGTAGACGCCCAACGACGGTGGTGTGAGCAACCAACCGTGAGTGCGAGGACACCGGTCGGCGACGATGACAGCGGCCGGTGGTGAAGATGATGTCACCATGAGTAACGGCGGCAGAGCACGCCGACCGTGGAGGTGAAGAGACCAATCGGTAACAGTAGTACCGCGGCATCACATGTGAACAACAAAAAATACCAAGAGATTAATCTGATATTTACAGATGTTGACGCCCAACAGCGGTGGTGTGACCAACCAACCGTGTAGGCGGAGAAACCAGTCGACGATGATGAAGATGGCCGGCGGTGAAGATGTTGACGCCCAACAACGGTGGTGTGACCAACCAACCGTGTAGGCGGAGACAACAGTCGACGACGATGAAGGCGGACCGGTGATGAAGATAATGTCGCCATGAGTAACGGCGGCGAAGTCGCATAGCAAACAAATAGTTTGTGTGGGGCTTGGCCATGGATTAGACTCGACCATCATGATATATGCAAAAGCGGAAGATAGATTAACCTGTGATTAGTAATTGGGAAGAGATAATTAAGATAATAGACCAGAGGTCAGAAAGATAACACCTGGATGGCAAAGCTCCAATGTATATCCTGTGTCCATATTGCTGATGTTCGTCGATGTGCATGCATGTTGATTTCTTGTAGGCTAAGCAAAGTTGGACACGGCATCGAAGATGGTGCTCTGCTGGGTAGGTGCTGCCGAAGCTCGACTGATGATGATCACGTGCATAGCTTAGCATCAATCGACGGCACTAGAGATTGAAGCCGTCTGGGTGTCAGCGTTTGGCTGAATCGTATCCGGCTCGAAATCGTAGATTGGATGTGAAATTCGCCGCCGAGTCGTTATCATCCTCCCTAGCTGGAGTGAATCCGAATCTGAGAGGTGAAGCTTGTCGGTGACTCCCAAATTTTATTCCATCGCACCTTTTCATGGGAAACTCGGCGTACCCCTACCTGGCGCGCCAACTGTCGAAACTTGATTTCGGCAATATGAAAAGGGGTAGCGCACGAGACCTAAAAGTGGATGGATGCGGAGACAAGGATTTAGACAGGTTCAGGCCCTCACAATGAGAGGTAATACCCTACTCCTGTTTGGGGATTGTATCCGCCGGGTGTTGTATTGATCTGACGATCTAGTTGTGCTCATGCCCCCTAGAGGGCCTCCTACCCACCTTATCGGTTTCCTAATACTACTTTACAACATTGCCAAATCAAGACTTTAGGCTGTTCCGTAATACATAAGGAAACGTAATACCCAAGTCATGATCTGTTACATATTATATAGATATAAGCTATCCCCTATAACAAGTCAGATAACCATGTCGAGTGGGTATGGGGTACCCATAATCTCCACAAGTTGTTTACTTGTTTTACATAGATTTATGCCTTGTTTAATATACTATATATGCCCCTTATATCAGGATCTCAACTATTTAAATATATTAAACTTCTTATCAATTTAATTGATATTGGTTTAATATATTTATTATAAGATGATATCGTAGCATAAGGTAGAATCGGAGCTATAGCCGATATATGCTTAAATATGGATATCGGCTATGATATGAACAAATGTAATCGTTATTTTAGGCTACTTTGGATCTAGGCAAATTATACTATCTTGGTTAAGTCCGAGCTATCTTAATTGCTGATTTCTAAAGCAATATTGATTTATAGATTATGTAATGTTAATATTTACAGCCGATGGACCAATTTTAGGGTTTGTTTATTATTATAAATATGCCTTACAGTCTATTAATCATGCATTGCATCGGCTAGGTTACATTACGATACGACATCGGCTTTCTAGTCGTTCGGCTATCATTCACTAATGATATTTGCATGTTTAATCTTGTTGATTGCAGAATCAAATCAACTAGTGTGCACTAGAATCCGAAAGCAAGCTTTGGACCTGCACTAGAGTAAAGCAAATCTCTCAGGCCGCCGTGTTTTACGTCAACACGCTTTTGGCACGCCCAGTGAGACTTCATCACCATGACACCCAATATCACTAAGTTCACGGAGGATACTGTTATCCCCATAACAATTGAACAACTGAATGAGGAGCAAAACGAAGAGATGAAGAAATTACTGGATCAACTACAAAGCCAATATTTGCACTCGTTCACAATGACTCGGCACATCACGGTTATTCAGAAAACCAAAGTTGAGTTACAACCAATTGAAAGCATGGGGCCAAGCATGTCTGGAATGAATGAAGATGAGGATAAGGAAGTCAAGACCGAGTCAAGCAATGAAAAACTATACACCCTGCAAGACCGTATTGACTCGGCAATACATCACACCTTGATTAATCAATTCAGGGTGCTTGTCAATACATTGATTAACATGATCAAGACGGTGCTGGACGGCACTATAGCTGAGGAAAAGGCAAAAAGGACCAATTTATCTTCCATAGGATACTTTCCCAAGTTATAGGACTGTAAATACTAAAATTGGCGGGAAACGACAAACGGCTTCAGCGCCGACCTAGATTCCATTGGCTCATGCACCCAATGGGCTTATTCCGACTATATTATCAAAACAGCAGCCGATGTATGGGGGGCATAGTTCAACCGAACTTACTCCAGAGCAACCGATCAACATGTTGAAGATGAAGCCACCAGGTACTGAGTCGATTCCCTAGATATCTTGCCACCGCAACCTGTGGTGCCACAATCACTGTTGCAACAGCTGATGAGAGTGACTCAAGCTATCGGCTAGCAATACATACCAGAGCAGCCTTTAAACAAGCAATATTATACACCCCAGCAAGGTCTAGGGGGAAATTTCAATTATAAGTATCAACCCCATTCTCCACGGGTTCAATATCGGCCGAAAGGGTCTCTGCAGTTCCAATATCCACCTTAGCTCAACCGATATGAACAATTGCAAGAACATAGGAGGAACACAATAACCACCTTGGGCAGATATGATTGCTGATGTGTTGAGGGAACAGTTTGGGCTCAAACCCAAGGACAGCGGTAAGATGTATCGGCATCCATATCCTGAATATTTTGATCGAGTGCCACTGCCAAACCAATACAAGGGACCAGTTTTTTCAAAGTTTTCATGGGAAGACAATGTGTCAACCTACGAGCACATTAGTCGATTCCTAGTGCAATGTGGAGAGGCATCAGCTACTGAGGCATTATGAGTTAGATTGTTCGCTTTGACACTATCTGGATCGGCATTTACATGGTTTTCTTCTCTACCTTACAATTCTATAAGGAGTTGGGCCGATCTGGAAAAACAATTCCACAAGTATTTCTTCAGTGGGATTCAAGAGATGTAACTCTGAGATTTAACATCCATTAAGCAAAAATCGAATGAGTCAGTCCTAGATTATATATAGAGATTCAGAGACACAAAGAATAGGTGTTACAGCCTGACTTTGATTGATTCACGGTTGGCCGATTTAGCTTTTCAGGGATTGTTGGTGCCGATAAGGGAAATATTTTCTCCTCCAGATTTTCAAAGCTTGGCACATCTAGCTCAAAAGCTACCAGCTCGTGAGACACGATTCCAGGAAGGTAGAAAATTTGCAAAGAAAGCCAACAATATCTATAACTATGCTTCCGATTTTGAAGATGAAGACCCAGAGATCAATGCGGGATCCATCGGCCATAGAGCAAGGCAGGATCAAGTTTGATGAAGCCAAGAAGCCGATGAAGATTGAGGGGCATCCTTTCCCAGTAAACATGGTACATACCGGGGCCGATAGGAATCAAGCCGATAGAAGCAGATATCAGGCAAGAAGATTCAACTCGGTTGTTATGATCAACAAATATCAAACTAGACGCCAGAGAGAATAAAAAATATATGAATATGACGATGGAGATTGCTTTAAGCCCTATTGGAGTTGTGGGTTCTTCAGATTTTGCGGGAATAAAGGGATGAGGTTACCATCTATTAAGGATTGTCCTGGTTGTAGTGATCTTGATATGAGGTACATTGGAAGACCAAGTAGACAAATTAGTAATGAGCATCGACCGATTCATAGAAAATTACTTGTTCATCAGAGACTTGGGCCGATTCATCAAGATTATTTTGAAGACAAGTCTGGAGAAGAATCAAGGACCATTAAACCACAGTGGTGTCCATCTGGCATCTTTACTAAAACCAGAAGAAACGTGCTTAGAGGATGAGGAATAGAGAACAATTGCAAGAAGTGGAGGAACAGATCGAGCATCGGCTGAAACGCACTAGAAAGGAGTGGCGTGTTAAGAGTAAGGTTGTGCTAGCCGATGAGGTCACAGCCGACAGAAACAAAAGTCCTACGGCAGATTAAGGAGAAGCGGTCGCCTCATCTTTGATTAACTTGGTTTTTATATTGCCGGCCGAATATCGTTCAGAACAAGCCGCCGATCGATTATTATAACATGCTATGGCTTAGCCGATCGATTGTTTAACATTGGCTCCATATTAAACCGGGCTATCGGCCATCTAAGCATGCTCCAAGAAGATGTAAAGCTGAAATGTATGATGCTATCAAGGCCAAGATTACAAGACTTTATGATGCTAACTTTATCAGACCATGCCGGTATGCTGAGTGGATTTCAAACATAGTACCGGTGATCAAGAAAAAAGGAAAGCTTAGAGCTTGCATTGATTTCAGAGATTTGAATAAAGCTACTTGCAAACATGAATACCCAATGCTGTTTGCTGATTTAATAGTTTATGCAGCATCTGGACATAAGATTATCAATTCCATGGAAGGCAATGCGAGATATAATCAAATTTTTATGGCTGAAGAGGATATACACAAGATTGCTTTCAGGTGTCCTGGTGCTATCGGTTTGTTTGAGTGGGTTGTTATGACTTTTATGTTAAGGAGTGCTGATGCTACGTATCAAAGGGCAATGAAATACATCTTTCATGATCTTATCGGCCTGTCGGTGGAAATTTATATTGATGATGTGGTTTACAAGTCAAAGGAAGTCGATGAGCACATAGTCGATTTAGATTTAAGAAGAGTTTTGAAAAGTGTAAGGAAATATGGATGAAGGATGAACCCTACCAAATGTGCCTTTGGAGTATCAGCTGGACAGTTCCTTGGATTTCTGGTGCATGAAAACAATCAAGAATATTGGCAAAATGTATCAATGCTATCAAGAATATTAAGCCTCCAAAAGACAAGACAAAATTACAATCCTTCATTGGAAAAATCAACTTTGTAAGACGATTTATTTCTAATTTGTCTAGCAGAATAGAGCCATTCGCCCTATTATTCAGGTTGAAAGCTGATCAAGAATTTATTTGGGGGCAGAAGCAATAGAAGGATTTGGATAGTATAAAGGTATATTTAAGTACCCCTCAAGTCCTTATTCCACCACAAAAAGGTATTCATTTCAAGTTGTATTTGTCAACCGATCATAAAACAATCGACTCAGTCCTAATCCAAGAAATTGAAGGCAAAAAGCGAGTTATATTCTATTTGAGTAGAAGACTTTTGGATGCTGAGACCAGATATACACCAGTGGAGAAATTGTGCTTGTGTTTGTTCATATACAAAGTTAAGCCATTATTTACTTTCCAATGAGTGCACGATAGTTTGCAAAGCTGATGTTGTAAAATATATGCTATCGGCTCCAGTTTTGAAAGGAAGAATTGGGAAGTGGATTTTTGCCTTGACAGAATTTGACTTGAAGTATTGTCACACCCGGAGTTTTCCCCTTTTTCGTAGTTCATAATTCCTATATAAATCATCTGAAGAAAGTACTATGTTTAACTAGGAGAAAACCCTAATTAACGATGTGTCTAATAATCGGAATTGTCAGGGAGAATTTCTTTTCGAATTCTCTTTGTTTCAAACCATTAACAGGACTTTCAATTGAATATTCAGAGCAGTAGAAACAACCCTTTTAAATTAAAATGCCAGGATTTAACTTAATAATTATTTCCTCTCCCACTTTTGGTCGCGAACCATTCCCGGTTCACTCCCCGTCCGTGGTTCATCGTATCCTCCAACCTTCATTGTCTTTCCGGTTTCGCATTGTGTTGGCGAACCGAGTCCCTCGCCTAGTCCGATTTCGTTTGGTTTTCCTTTCCCATAACGGCACTGTAACACCCCTCCCCTCCTTTCCTCTTTTCGCACCGCATCCTACTCGGACTACCAACCATCCCCCTTACCCCACGGTGTGCCACCACTCCCCTTTTTTCCCCTGCCGTGTGCCCCCCTCTACCATCCGCACAATGCCACCGGCTCCACCTAAAATCCACACCACCTATATAAGCCCCCTTACCCCCTCTCTTTTCTTTTCTTTTTTGCCTACCGAGCCCTAGCCCTAGCCGCCACCCCCTGCCCCTTCCCTAGCCGCCGCCCCTCCGCTAGCCGCCGCCACCTCCCTTTGCCACGCCGGCGCCTCCTTCCCGTTGTCGTCCCGTTGCCATCGTCATCTTCTCCGGTGAGCCCCTCTCCTCTCTTGTCCCTCACCGGTAAGATTCACCGTGGTAATCATCTCCTTTGTTTTCTATCTAATCTATCTAATCTACTCCGTGTGTTGCACCCTAGCCGCAGCTACCGTGTCACCTTTCTACCGTGCGCCGCCGCTACCACGTCGTCACTGCCGTGCCGCAGCCGCAGCCGCGCGTCGCTGCCCCGCTGCCCTAGTCGCAGCTGCGCAGCCGCTGCCACATCGCTGCCATGCCGTGTGCCGCCGCCGTGCCCTCGCCACCGCAGCCGCCGTTGTGCCACCCTTGCTGCGCCCCGCTGCTTTGCCGCGCCGCCGTCCTAACCCTAGCCACGCTGCCGCTTCGCCACGGCCCTACCTCGCTGCAATCGCCGCTTGCCTCGCTGCTGCCATCGCTCTGGCCGCTTGCCGTGTCGCCGGTTCTACCTACCGGCTGTGCCGCATGCGTTTGCTAGCCGTTCGCCGCATATGTTCGCGCGTAGTGTGGCACAGTGTATGTCAGTTTGGTCGTACCGAGTCATTCTAAAGCCCAAGAGCCCTTCCGAGCCGCCGGTTCCGTTCGCCGGTTTGGTTGACCGTTTGCGTGGTCCCGTGCCACAGTATGTTGAGTCGTCGAGTCGCTGACCCATGAGGCTCGCTATCGGAGTTTGTTTTCCGTTAATCTTGTCGGTTCGCGGGTGTTAAAACATATTAATTAATTAAGGACTTTCGGTAAATAGTAATTACACAGTTCATATTCTAAAATCATATCTTAATCATCCAAACTCCGTTTTAATCCATTGAAGTTTCAGATTCGCTAAAATGTCTGAAAATTGGTTTATTTTGTGGTTTCAGTAGATTTATTGCATGTATTGCTTGTGTGTTTTGTTTGTCGTATAGAATCCGACAGTTCCGACGCTCTGGTGTATTACAAAGTGGTCGCCGAAGTTCCGTCAGTTAAACAACAAGGCAAGTCATGCATACAACATTGATCATGTTGAACCGCTTTACTAAAATCCCCGCTTTTCTATTAAATTGCATTGTTTTTATAATGTCATGTGGGATGGATGCCTATGGTGCTCAGCCCTTTGTTACCTTGTGCCATTGATAACTTGGGTTATAAAATGACTAGATGATTGGTTTAGGAATGCTTAGTCATGCCTAGATCAATTAGCACACTATGGGATTCATTCTAATTACATGATGATGTACCATCATGGTATTGATTTAATTAAACTAAAATATGTTTAAATGGAGGGTTGTGGGTGCATGGTTTTGACAGTCGTGCCCATGACAATTAAGGACTGGTTCTCGGGAATCCCTGGAAGATATATCCGTACAAACCATAGCCCAGCGTGGGCTCCAGGAGTGTAACCTAACCTAGCCGATATACCAAGGTAAGCGTGAGCATGATGGAGTATGGATGGACCTAGTTTTGGTCTATGCTACTTTCGGATTTACCTAGGCACGAGAGGGGACTATCCACTGTCTTTTTAAGGAGCGGGGGTGAAACCTGAGGTGGGTGTGCTTGGTTAGGGAGGGTTATGCAAAGGGTTTTGTCACAGTCTTTTTTCGGTATGTCATGGTGACATGTCGGTGCATAGTAACGTGTTGTGAGGTTGTGTCTTGTGGGTACAGTTGTACACCTCTGATCAGAGTAAACCTATTCGAATAATCGTGCCTGCGGTTATTGGGCGATCAACCAGCTCACCGTGATTAGTGTCATTCTAATAATAAGACTGAATGAACTGGTGTAGTTCAGGTGGCATGGTTGGGCCAGTTGCAACGTGGTTTAGTGTTAGGTAGTCATGTTTAATGTTGATAAATTTATATCAACTGTTTTGTTTTACTGGATTCAACTTATATTTTATAAATGCTTTTTTTAGCAAATACCCTATAGCCATTCCGTTGATATTATCTTGCACCATACTTCTATATTGTTATGACTTGTTGAGTACGGTAGGTGGTATTTAGTCTTAATTTTTCCAACCTCAGAGACAGAGAATTATCGGGATGATGAATATTGTGAAGATTAGGCTTAATCCGAACATTGAGGATGCCTGTGGTTATGGAGAATCCATAACGCTACGGTTTAATGAAGATCTTAGTTTAGATTATTTGATAATTTATTTCCGCTGCGTATGTAAGACTTTTGAATTTATTATTTTTGTAAGACGTGGATCTGTGTATCAAGTTGTCGGTTGTATACTCTGGCTGGTCCTGGACAGAGGTTTAATACACATTCTCCTTGAAATTCAGGTTAGCGAGTTTTTGGGCGTGACAGGTATGAATTGGCTAAGGTAGTTAAAGTGCAAGAAATAGCCGATTTCATAGTTGAGCATCAGAATAATGCGATTGAGTATGTTGAAATTGTACCTTGGACATTATTTTTCGATGGATCAGTTTGTACTCATGGATGTGGCATCGGTTTAGCAATCATATCGCCTAGGGCAAGTTTTGAGTTTGCCGTTTACTATCGAACCTTACTATACCAATAATCAGGCTGAGTATGAGGCAGTTTTGAAGGGATTGAAACTACTAAGGGAGGTTGAAGCCGATGTTATTGAGATTATGGGAAATTCATTGACGGTAATTAGTCAGTTATGTGGAGAATATGAGTGCAAAAATGATATCTTGGTGGTTTCTAATGAGAAGTGTCAAGAGTTGATGAAGGCTTTCAAGATGGTTTCTTTGAAGCATATTCCTCCAGAGCAAAATGTTGAAGCCAATGATTTAGCTCAGGGTGCATTGGGATATAAGCCGATGTTAAAAGATGTGAAGGTAGATGTTGCATGTATGCAAGCCGATGACTAGAGGTCTGAGATTATAAAGCCCTCAAATATGTTTTATTAGACAATGATCTTTACTATCGGACAATTCGATGGGGTTCTGTTAAAATGCTTGAATCTTGAAGAAGCCAAGGTTGTTTTGTGTGAAGTTCACGAGGGAATTTGTGGCACTCATCAATCTGCCCATAAGATGAGATGGCTGATTAGAAGAGTTGGATATTTTTGGCCAAAGATATTGGAAGATTGCTTCAGATATTATAAGGGTTGTTAAGATTGTCAGAAACTTGAAGCTATTCAGAGGACACCAGCACCAGCTATATATCCAATTGTCAAGCTGTGGCCATTCATAGTTGGGGAATTGATATGATCTACCAAATCAATCCACCATCGAGCAAAGGACATAAGTTTATATTGGTAGCTACAAATTATTTTACTAAGTGGCTTGAAGCTATGCCTCACAAAAATGTGGATACTAAAGATGCAATTGAATTTGTAAAAGAGCATATCATATATATGTTTGGAGATTACCATAGATGATAACTACTGATCAAGGATCTATTTTTGTGTCCGATGAGGTTGTTCAGTTTGCTGATAGCATGGGGATTAAGTTGTTGAATTCTTCACTGTACTATGCACAAGCTAATTGGTAAGCTGAAACATCTAACAAGAGTTTGATCAAGTTAGTTAACAGAAAGTGTCAAGGGCACGCCGCACATCACGGGTCCTCCGGCGCCTGGTATACGTGTTTCCCCACATGACAGAAAGATTGCTGAGTATCCAAAAAAAGTAGCATACTATATTAGCTGAGATATTATGATCCTATCGGATGGCATGTCATGGTGCTATACAAGTTCCACATATTCAACTAGTTTATGGGCATGAAGCTGTTTTACCATGGGAAACTAACATTGGCTCAAGGAGGATTTCTTTACAGATGAGTTGACAGCTGATGATTATCATAATTTGATGGCTGATGAGTCAGAAGAGTTAGTTCAATCAAGATTGTGAGCCCTGGAGAAGGTCGAGAGAGGTAAAGAAAGGGTTGCTAGGCATTATACTAAAAAGGTTGTACCAAAATCTTTTGAGTTGGAAGAACTTGTGTGGAAATTAGTGTTGTTGATAGGAAGAAGAGATAATAAATTTGGTAAATGGTCACCGAATTGGGAAGGACCTTTTCGGATTCATAAATGTGTTTCAAAAGGAGCTTACATGTTAAACGGACTTAATGGATAAGTTTTTGAAAGAGCTCTTAACGGAAAATACTTGAAGAAATATTATCCAAGTGTTTGGATTGGTTCATAATCGACTGAGTCATGCTGATGTATGATTGATAACCGATGTTGTTACATCGCTTTTAGATGGCCGATATGAATTATCGCCCTTAGAAATATTGTAAGTTTGCTGCATGATGTTCCCTACTACAAACTTAGGGGGCATGGAGGATAAAAAATTGAGATTTAAAATGCAATTCAGAAATTCCAGAGACTAAATCGGCTTGATGGCCGACATAGATATGTTACAGCAAAAGTTGTAATTACAAACGTTTCAAGTCATGGTTCATTACATCAATCCAGAAAATTTTGGATTGCCGATATCGCACGCAGGTGAATTTTTTAAAACTTCATTTATAATTTGAGCATCGGCAGCATCGGTTCCTGGAATTGGCTTTAAGGATTTGTTCAAAGAGGCTAGATGTTTGGCTGATGACTTGAGTCTTGCTTTCTGATCTTCGATGGCCTTCGGGATATTGCCTAGCTGTTGTTCTGATTCTCTAATCTTGACACGGCATTGTTCTAGTCGAGCTAGGGGATTGGCTTCCTCCAGCTTTAGTGCATGGAGTTCTTTTTGAATTCGTTCTGGGATAGCAGTTAACTCAGATCATCATTAACTTATTGTCGGCAGACATGGATTGTTGCTTCCAGACCTTGGCGTTCTAGCCAATCAGTCATTTTTTGCTTAGCCCTTTGGAGTTTAAACCCATGTTGCTCAAGATAAACATCTGCTGGAAGTTGACCTTGAATTTCTTGAAAGCGAGCCCGAATTGATCCACAGTCGACTACCAAAACATCTAAAGAAGCTTCTAGTCGATTGGAGATATTAGTTAGAATTGTTTTTGTATCCTCTGGAATAGGATATTTGATCTTGCTTGAGATATCTTCATCATCTTCATCTAACAACTGTCATATGTCAAAAGAGAACATGTCGGCCAAAGTCTACGAGAGAAGATTCTAAAAAGTGATGAATTCAGCTATGGCCGATATGAGTAATATTTAAATATGTTCTTACAAGAAGTTGGGGAACTAGGACAATGGCAGTTATTTCTTCTCCATGATGACTCCCAATAGCCGATGGAGTGTGTTCGCTGGATGCTGGCTGATGGGGAGGTGATCGATGAATTGTAAGTTGAAAGAAGTTGAAAGGAAAGTAGTTAAGTATATAATTCAATCGGCTCACATAAATATAGAGGGAAAAAATACGAACTGAGAGAATTGGTGAAGGTGGTGGAGTTGGAATTTTTGCTGCACGTTTGCTGTATTTGACTATAGCCGATGGTTTCTTCGGCTGAGAATCATAAAGGAAGAGTTATAGCAAGAATATGCGTAGAAATTTGTAATGAAAATTTGATAAGTACCTTAGTATCGGCAGCAGCTTTGCATGGACTTTGGGGAGTTGGAGTAGGAGAAGTTGGTATAACAGGTTGAGGGGTATCGACTGGAATTTCTTCTGTCTCACTAACATTTGCGGCACCTTCATCAACTTCTTCCATTTTTGCCTCCTTAAGATATTCTTCTACATCAGGACCAATGAGCGGGAGATCTTCGTCAGCTGTTGTTTTCTTTTTCTTAGCCATGGTAGATTTGCTTGCAGCTTTCTTCACTACTTTGCATTTGCCTGTGATTGGAAGCATGGTGAAATAGATGTTGTAAAGATTTCTCTTGGTTTTTCAAATCTCTCATCATTGATTTCATCGAGTCTGAAATCGGCTGGTAGCTCATACATGGGGAAATCTTCAAAAGAAAACCAAATTCTGGAAATGATCGGTTGATGGTCCTGAACCAGGATAAACAGAAGTTGCCTCTCCATACGACATGCATTAGCGTGTTTCAGGTTCTTCGCTGTCAGAATCGGCTAAAGAGGGAAGCTTTACTCTGAGAGGGTAGGTTTGTGAGCAGCCCTGAAGGTGTATAGGTTGAGCCAGATTGACATTGCGATTTGTCAAGAGCCTGGCTGATGTTTGACTCATCATTTGATATAGTGCCCCTAGAAGGTATTTACCCAAAGGGATTGGATTTTTAGAGGCAAGGGCTTCGGCTAGGTGTTGCCAGTTAGCTGTGAGGCCGTATGTTGAACTGCGGAAGACAAATTTATCCAACCATATCACGAGAATACATGTTCTCTCTGGGTTACAGGGCCTGTTCCCATATTTGCAGTAATATATCCTGACCATCCTCCAATGTTCTTGGTTTTCAATTTGTGATCACATTTAACCTCGAGACTGATGGGATTGGCCGATAGGGTGATGTCTAGGGTAGTAATCATGACTCTGTCCAAGAGTGTAAGTGTCATCAGCCCAGGGTTGAACATAAAAGCATTCACTGAATCTAGCCAAAAATAGCTGGTAGCCGAAAGCATGTGTTCATCTTTCTTCATGTCGGCTAAGGATACAGAAAGGCATTAGGAGATCCCTAGTTCGTCCCAGTAGGTTTGTGTGGAGGACATCTGGACTTTACATTATAATTACCAATTGAGATGAACAATCTAAATCAAATAGCAAGTAAATATAAAATCCGAAGCCTCGAGAAATGAACATGTGAGACATTGCTGGGACTTTAGCATGCTAGTCAACTTCAGCCTGAGATGTGTCCGTCAAACCATTTGAAGGTGGAAACCAGATATGTTACACATTCAGGATACTTGATAAATTTTGCTAAAGCTCTAACACATCTCAAATGTTCTTAAGTTATACTCATGTAGGACTAGTTCCCAAGATAAGCACTAGTCCCATACTTTCATCTTAAAGCAATGATAAACAGATGAAAATACAACTAAGACAATTACAAATCAAATTACAACTACTTATAATTTACATAGGCCACATAGGCCAGTAGGCCAAATAATCAGAAATTCGCAGAAGCTTGACTACCCAATCCACAAGCAATCGACTAGGTGTACACCCCGAAATGAATCAAGTCCTAGAAGAAGCAACAGTCCCTCATTCACTCAAGTTAATCTAAAGATACAACCTGGAAAATGGATATTCCAGTAGCAAGAGTTAGTCCATTTGATATAATGTACTAGCAAGCACAAGGCAATCCTAACATACTAGATGTAAGACATATATTCAAAGGAGAGCATTATATAGTTTATTTTCTACAGAAAGCAAGTTTTGTTTCACGAACATTTGCAAAGGAGTTCATAAAGCATTTTTAAAACATGTTTGTAGACAGATCAACATAACTTATATAGAAATCTCATATCACCATGTTTGCTGCCACTCCGGCAACAGGCCACCATAATCATCGTCATAAGCATACCCTTGTTGCCTTCCCTAACAACAAGACATAATATCATCATCACACTCGCACAACTGAACACAAATAATCCATTTCAAACCCAAGTTTTAGAAACAAAATTTAAAACAATGAGACGATACCCATGACACTTTGTCATGCCCAGAAATTCACTAATAATTTTTGAACTAATTTGTGCATTAAATCCTCGTCCAGAAATCAGCCGAGGTACACAAATCGACAATTTAATAAACAGATTCATCATAATACAACGTTACATACTTACATAAGAAAAAAAACAGCAGCGGATAAACGGTATAGCGAAGGCTCCAGCTCCACTCCCACAGGCTGCTCAACTGGGGTATAAGCCAAATGTCTTCTTGTTCGAGACTTTCTTCAAGTGAGGTTGATTGATTATTGCAAGGGTGAGTACACGGAATACTCAACAAGCTGCACAGCAAATATGCAAGTGCATAAAGATACCAAAGGATGGCATAATATATAGCCTCATTTGCAAAAGAAGCATTTAGCAAACACTTAAGAACCGTCAAACAGTAGAGTAATTATTATCATGAATATTAATCAACACTGAACAGCACACCAATGCTGCATAGGCCCAACCAAACTTGAACAACCAACCCAGGTCGTACAGATCAAACCTCCAAACCAGGAATTAACCATTCCAAACCAGGAGCTAAACCAATTATTACTATTTATCACCTTATATTATTAATGAGTAGTGTGAGACTAATCACGAAAAACATTGTTAGACCCGCCCATAACCGCGGGGACAGCTATTCGAATAGTTTTACTCTGGCTAGAGATGTACCACTATACCCACAAGACACAGCCCCATAACATATTACCATGCCCTCAGTACCACCATGATACCTCGAAATAGGACTGTGACAGTACCCTCCGCATAACACAACTCACCACAGTGCACCGCTCCCGGATCATAGTCACCCTCTTTTAGCCAAGGTATAGACTCCCAGCGACCCCCGTGGGCTTATCTCCGCCACTTCACAGTCTGGTGCCGCGCAATGAACCACGCTGGCTTGTGGTTGGTACGATTAATGTTTCACAACAGTAGCTCGTGAACCGGTCCTTAATTGCCATGAGCACGATCATCCAAATATCATCTCCAACCATGTGCTCACAACCTACCATCAGTCAAGTTTTAATTGGCATGTTAATTAATTTATCAATCACGATTGACCATCATGAGCTACTATTAAATGGCCATCATTAAGATATAAGTTAAACATTAATTATCCCATAAGTGTACTAATGTCTCTAAGCATGGCTAAGCAATTATATCCAAATATCTAGTTGAACCATTATATAAGTTCCACTAGTTAAATTATAACCCAATGTATCAAGGAATAGAGTAATCAATGAAAATTAGCCATAACAAAGGAATAGGTTCACACCACCCACTGACATTCGAAAGTAAATGCACATTTAAAATAAATAGAGAATTTAAATATAGGATCAACATGCTCAAAGGATTGTTTGGGATCTGTGTGACTTGCCTTGCAATAATCGGTCTTCAATTAGTCTTCTGGAACACTTATGACGCACTCACGAACCTTCAAAACGACGGAAACGATAAGCTAACATGAAAAACGAGGAAAAATACTAAGAAACTCCAAATAAACAATACATAAAAAGTAAACAAACAATCATAATTTTAGATGAATTTAGAGACTTGAACTGCCTCATTCCGAGTTATGGTGAATTAGTTATGAATTTTCTAAGATTAAACAGCAATTAAGATTTATTTTAGAAAGGCAAAAGAGACATTATGACATCATCGGTGACATCATCACCACCGTAGCTCAAGCTCCCCTGGTTGCCGGCGAACGAAGGTGAAACGGTGCAAACCGAGGGCTCCACTACGACAAGGACGATAAGAGGAACTCACCGGTGGTGACGGCGATGAAAACCGGTGACGGGAAATGGCCGGTGACGAGGTGCTTGTGGCGGCGGCGTCAGGTCAACGGCGGCGGTGCTAGAGGCGAAGCTAGGGGAACGGTAGAGGGGAGCTAGGGGTCCTTTATAAAGGCACGGGAGAGAGAGATTGGGTTTGGAACGCAAGGAATCGCGCCGGGAAAAACTAGGTTCCAGTTTGGAGAGATAAACTCAAATCGAGCTCAAATTCGTGTCGGATTCAAAGGGATAAAGCCTGAATTTTGGAAGTAAACGAGAGAGGAGGCCGGATTCGAAGGGATTTAGCTATGGAAAATTTGGTTTATCCCGCCATTCATCATCTTATCGGTATACAGGAACACAGATACGAACGAGGCCGAAATTCATAGGATTTAGCACGAATTTGATGGAGATTTCTTGGGGATAAGGTGGAGGAGATTGAGGGGAATCCGTTCCCGCAACTAATTTTGGAAGGGGAGCAACGGGGAAGCCGGATTTGACGGAGGAAGTGGTGGCGGCAATGTGCAAGCATAGGCTCGGCTGGCTGTCTGGAGGAAGAAGACGATACTGTAGCACGAGGGAGGTAAAGTAGACTTTTGAGTAAAAAGGCCGGCTAAAAAGAAAAGGAAAAGGAGGAAAGGGAGGCAAAGCAGGAAAAGGAAGAAAGGGAGGCAAAGCAGACTTAGGGGAGGGAAAGAAATAGGGTGGCAACAGAGAAGAAACAAAGAGACAGAAAGCAAACTTTTCCAGATTCGGCCCAAACCTAGAAGGGAGGATTTTTAATTACTTTTCCAAATAACTTAATCACTGAAATGATCATTGAATTTTCAAAAAATACTTCCGATGCTCAAATAATTCCAAGAAAAATCCTGCAAATACTTGAACAACCAAAGTATTTATCAAAATTATAACTAGACCATTTAATGATTAATTTATTATTTAAATAATTACTAAAATGTTCTCTGTATGTTTAAAATTAGTAATTGAGCTCTAAAAAATCCGAGAAAATTCTCTGTATGTTTACTTAGGAAATTTCATTTCCCACATTAACTTCACTTGTAAATTAATGAACATTTAATATAAATTCTAGAAATAATTTATTAAATAATTTATAAATCCCTGAAACAAAAATTAGGGTGTGACACACTTCATCAAAGCGCTCATAACCGTGAGCATGGCTAATCAATTAGTTTTTAGAACTCTGCAAAGTGTACAGCGTTAAAAACATGATATGAACCCCTCTAGTTTGTCTCGTACTCGTCGGTACTACCACACTCTACACGTTGAGTGTGGTCTGGAGGTCACCTAATGCCTAGCCTTGCATCAGCAACGACAAGTGTGAATCCATCCTAGGCATGACCTACAACCATTAGGTGGCGGGCCCATGCCTTAAACCTAATGCCGTGGTAGCGAACACATCTGTTCCCCCACGAGGCACTATACCGTTGAATTGGACACGCTAAGTCACCTAAACTACCTTGGCGGTATATAGGAAGTTCGTATGAATCATCGCTAAGACTAATTCATTCTACTACGACCTCCATATGCAAGGCTAGACATTAAATAATTTAATTGGTCAAGGCCACCTCATAAATGGTTAACTTTAAATTGGTGACACAAATTCGGTCCTTAGGTGGCTAGGGCAATCACCTCCTTTGTCGTTGTGGAACTACTACCATATACACACCACTTGCCGCACAAGTCTAAAATCACAATTTAACACCTTTAATTCACAAATAAGTAATATTTCCAAATCTGTCCAGCCATGATCAAATTCCCAAATTCATCAGTTTAAAGAGTTACTTTGAATATTTACTTTGTTCTAAGTATGGCTAGGCAAAGGGCATAATTTTAAGCATATATAGACCCATTTGAGCACAGAGAGTGCTCTAACCATTCCTAAGGTTATAAACAGTGAGAGCAACAATTATTCAAGGTGGATCATGCCGCAATAAGGTTATAACTACCATTTACCAAGTTTTAAAATTATTAGTTTAATCAAATACTTATGCAACTTTGCAAACAACACTTTTCATCGCCCAAAACATGGGTTTCAATGTGATCAAAGAGGGGAGGAAGGATTTGCCTTGTTCCTAGAAAATGTTAGCACCTAAATCACTCCTTCGCCGTTGTTGCAATTATCTATATTAAGTACACGTTATGCAATTAACACCGAAATAGAAGAAAAATCCGAAATAATCTAAAATACATGATTTGTATACAGTGGGTAGGTGCTGGTCTAAGATGAATTTAGGTTAGAGAATTCCTATTTTATCTCTTTTTAGTTGGGAGTTATGAATTTTCCAGGTGCATGCCGGTATAAGGTATCATTTGTTTAAGTAGTGTTATAAAATATTTTTGTGAAGTGTTTTTTATTGAGTTTGACTTCAAAGAGAAGAAAATATGTGTTTTATAAGTAACACATTTGATTTCATAATTTTTGGAGTTACTATGAATTTTCTTATTTTCTTATGTATTTTACAAGTTATAACGTGTTCTAGGTGTATAGTGTTCTATATGTTCATGGCGTTGGAGTTTTATGTCTAAAACATGTTACTTCTTGATTAAGTTGAGTAGAATGAATAGCTTTGTTGACTAATCCATTTTTAGTTCACAAGTTTAGGCATTTATTATTTTAGTTCATATTTTATAAGCTAGAGGTGTTCTACACTAGCAATTCACTATATCAACCAAGAAATTATTAATTTTTGTATGAGCTAAGTGCCTTAGGTTTTTGGGAGAAGTATAGCTTCGATGCTCCAACTAAGTTTTATTTTGATTTATTTAAGGCTAGGGTGCATTTTACTTAATTTGCTTAACTGATAGTTTGTGATTAATACCTATTCCATCCATTTAAAGTTTAGAGATATATTTTTTATAGAAGGTGCCCTATTTTATTTTACTGGGATGAAGCTCATTACTTGTTGCTTACATAAAAACTTAGTTAATTTCCTTTGGACTGAATTTTCTACAAAATTTCACAAATTGAAATGTGCTTTACGTTGATTATTCCTTATATAAAAGTTTAGAGGTTTTCATATACTGTAAGTGGATAACTTTATTTTATCACCCTGAAGTGCATATTATTGTGATTCTACAGAACCTAAGTTCCCTAAAAAAGGAGTTAAAATGAATTTTATTTGAATTTCTAAAGTCATCTTATCTAAAATCAACTATTTTCTAGATAATATTTGTAGAGGCATTTGGTACAAAGTAAGTGCATCTTTTTATTTTACTTTACCGAAGAGTGTATGTTGTGATTGTGTGGAATGTGAGTTTACCCCAAAATGAGTTAAAATGAATTTTATATGCATTTTATAATTTTGTGCATGTTATATGTTTGCTTTTTTTAAGATAAATATTAGAGGTAGATTTTGTACTATAAGTGCAGATTTTTATGTTATAACATTAAAATGCATGTTTCAGTGAATCCATATAAATTGGTTTCATCTCAAAATGAGTTATATTTTATTTTATATGGATTTTACAAATTTGGTGTTTTCCAGTTGAAAAGTAAATGCTTTAGGTATTTTCTTTTATATTTTCAGATTTTAAAATACAAGGGGACCAATGGTCAGTGAGAGCAAATATGCAAAAGTACCCCTGAGGTCTCTAGGAATAGGTCGCGCGGGCCAAACACGTGTGGATAGCAATTTTTATAAAGGGTCCTCCATGTTTCTTGTACTTGTAATTAGATGCTGGTCCCACATGTAAGTCTAAAGTATTTTTCAGATTGAATCCTATATGGTTTAAACATTTGCTAACTGAGCTATTAGTACATAATGAAGCGGGCTCCACCTGTCATTGACACAGGGCGAAGAGAGGAAGCAGCAGCGGAGACAGGGCAGCAGCGACCGGCGAGCTTGACGGTGGCGTCGGCGGTCAACGGCGGCTCATCAGCCGTGGCGACCAAAAGGGAAGATGTGGGGGACTTCTTTGCGAACCCGTCGACGGTAGTATCGTCGCCGAAGATGGCCGTAATCGACGCCGGCGGCAGTGCGAGCGGCGGCGTTTTCCCAGCTACAAGGTGATATCGAGGTTTAGTGAGTTTCGGTGCAATGTGGTGCAAGCATGTCTCTCTAATAGGTTCTTGGGTGCTCACCGAGCAAGGTGCGATGTATGGAAATCTCCGGTGAGGCGGCAGTAGCAACAATCCATGGCGGCGATGGCTGAAAGCTTCGGGTCGACGTCGAGGAGCCACGTCGACCAACCAACTATCGCATCAAGACATGAAATAGGTCATGGGCTGCAAGGAGATGGCGTAAGTGCAAGGGATTTACTGGAGACTCACCGGATACAACGGAATCGACGGCGACAGCGGATGACCGGAGTTGGAGAAGATGATGCCGATCTCCGTGCTCGCTGTGCCATTGGCTGGGAATGCTGGTGAATTTTAAAGAGGATGTCGAGGCGATCTTGGTGGTGCGAGGGTTCGGCTTGAAATGGTCCACGGAGGCCGGAACATCGACGACGTCATGGCGGCGGTGCTCTGTGCGCGCTCCGGAGCTCTCGTGGGCGAGGTCGCGTTCTCAGCGATTGGCTGCACGAGAGAAGATGAAGTCAAAAGGTAAAACCTTCGGCATGGTGAGAAGAGTATGCAACGTGTAAGAGATAGGGGTGGTGAAGGCTTGACGGCGATCGACGAGGTTGTTCTTCCCGGCGGCCGAGGACGAGTAGAAGATGGAAGAGGAGAACTGGAACCCTTTCTCTGTGTTTCGTCGGTAGCAAGGGTGGAGTGGGAGAAGAAACGAGCGGTCTCGGGATATAAAGGGCGAGATGAAGTGAAATATGGTCGTCGACACGTCGCTCACACGCGTCGGCTGCGTCCAGAGCACGGTCGGTGCCCGTTCTCTCTCCCTCTCTCGTGTTCTGGTTGGCTGGGGAAGGTGGACTATGGTAGAGTGAGGGTATGGGTGAGAGATCGAGTGAAGAACGATTTTTAGTTATTTTCAGGATTATTTCTCTCTCCCTTACTTTGTAAATCTAAAGTCTAGCTTGTGATATGATAAATTAGATTGGATTTTTTGAGGTAGATGAAAGTAACTAGATTCTATTTTCTTTGGTTGCACATAAAGATGTGCAGTTTGTTCTCCGGAAATTAAAGAAAAAGAGGTTAGGTAGTGTTGGCAGTATGCCATGAGGCCCTTCGACCGAGCTACCGAAACCAACCAAGCAACAAGGATCCGATCTCCCAGCACCAAGGCTTGTGGGGCGAAGCCCAACAGCGAAAGCACGGCGGCGAAGCCCGATGGCAAGGAGCCACATGGGGCTCCGCCGGCCTGGGCGAGGCCCACATGGGGAAGGCATGCACCGAAGGAGGATGGCTTCGCCGGGGCGGACCTGGTCCGAGAAAGGCCAGCAGGCTGGCCCGATCGCCCCGGGCCATGGGCCAACGAATCGGAAGCCGCCAAGCGGCCCATCGAGGGCCCATGTACCTGGATTACACTAAATACCCACGTAAGGGCCCCTTTATGGGGGTGACCATGTAAATTCCCCTGTAATAACCCTAAACCCTAATAGGGGGATCTGTAAGGGGGTTATAAATAGTCACCTAGGGCCATGTAAAAGAGAGAGATTTTTGGATATACAGAATTTATTACACTTCACCTTCCCAACGTTTGTTGAGTGTCCACGTCCTTCGACGTATGTGGTTGTCGTTTCGACAACAGGTAGAACATTGTTTGAATTTGTAAAGGGTCAAAACTAAGAGGATAAATTCTGGAACAATTATATTAATTCATTATAATTAACCTATTATTTAATAAATTATTTCCCATATACACTTCTATGCATTTTAATGCATGTTTTAGTGAGATATGGTTTTAGCTGATTATAGTTCAGAATTAACCCAGTGTTTGACTGCTTTGACCGATTTATTTGAGGTAACAACTTGAGTGATAAAATCTAACCAAAATTACAGTGAGTCGTATACATTTAATAGTATTCATGTGAATTTTTCAAGATTAAATTTTGCTGTAAAGATTTTTAGAATTTCATTTAGTCTACCCTTTATATGTGTTTCATTTATAGAAAAGCATTTTCAGTAATCAATAGAATTTATATTTGTACACTGCTTGACTTAAGGTGATATTTGTTAGATTTGATTTTCAGTTCATCTTGCCACTGGCCATGTTGGTATATTTGAGGTGTATGAGTTCTAGGTAATAATTTCCTACAAAGTGGCATTAGGTCTTTGGGGTGTAGTTGGTTATCTAGATTCTAGTAATTATTCACGAGACCTATTATGCAATGCAAGTTAGATCCAAATGCACACAAGAGACACAAGTCTAACCGTGCTCTATACGTATATGCTTGCTCGTACTAAGTTTCCAAAATTTCATTTTGGGTTGGAGAGGAAAAAGTTTTAATTTGCCCTCAATTTCCTTTCATTCAAAAGTTGGATTGACCTCACCTAGATCAAAAATGAAAATTTTAGGTTCACAAAAGTGGAAAGGTTGGCTTTCAAGTATTTTGACAAGAAATTCTTAAACCCTAAAGTTTGGGTATGTTAGAGTTTGTTTGCTGGCTGCTATCCCTTTGTATTAGTCTTTCCATCCGTCGACCTGAGAAGACCATGATCTGAAAGTTCCCGCCCAATGAGCTAGATCTAGGCTGGTTTGCCGAAAAAGGACTCTGTTGGTTTCGGCGTTGATAAGTCATGTTGGATCTGTATCACCTATCGGATCCAAGAAGAGGTGATTTGGCTATTTTAGGCTTGGGATGGCTATTTGGTGTGATAGATGCTACAGACAAAGGAGAAAGAAATCGAAATGAAGGATAAGAAGAAAAAATAAAGAGACATAAAGATATGGGCATGAGCCGATATGGTAAAAAAAGTTTACCTCGGGGAACTCGGTCGGGGTCGTTTGGCTTGGAGAGGTTGGTTCCGATGAAGTCACCATGGAACAAAACAGAGGAGTTTGCTGCTAGAGGTCGGAGTTGCCACTAGGGCTCGCCGGAGTACCAAGGAAGTCGTCGGAGCTTCGAGAGGAAGATTGCATGGCTAGAGCGGTGGAAAGTGAAGTTAACACCGTGAAACTTCCGGGAGAGCGGTTACTATTTAATGGGAGAGCGGTTAACGGTCAAGAGAGAAAGCCCTAGATATTTGCTGGATTGACGAGATAATTCCTTTGCATTATATAATACTTCAGAATTGGGGGGCATGTGTTGATAATGAAGTATGGCAAGTATGGGTGGCATGTGTTGATAATGAAGTATGGCAAGTATATATGAGTCAGAATCAAGATCCAATCCGAAGCGGATTTAAAGATATGCAGAGATATCGGAAACAGAATGCGCATCGGCTGGGAGTCTGTATCGGCCGATACCGAGTTTGATGTGGTTGGTCGATGCAACCGATATTGGCATGATTGGTCATATGATTGATGTTGGATTCGAAAGAAAGACTTCAATGACATTGACGGGCAAGGATAGAGTCCAAGATAGGCAATTGTATCTATTAATTAGGATTTTATGTAATTTCCTTATAGATATTTTCGGTAAGAGTCCGCCTAAGGGATTTGTTTGTCGGTTAGAATCGTATTAGGAAGGTACGAGCCGTGACCGTTATGGACAAGTTTGTATGTTCGGGTATAAATATAAACCTGATGTCGTGTAAATAATTAACATCAATTCAACATAATCTTGGCGCATCACCAACCTTTTCGTTAGTTTATATTTTGATGAGTTCTTGCTTTTAAGTCGAGCTGCATCGGTTTCGATCTTCGACAAGAGGTAAAACTTGTTATGGCGGTTTGCATTATCAGTTTTAGTGCTTACATCATTATGACAGTCTAATCTTGTTTTGTGAATCACTGAGTTATCATATATGTTTTATAATCTAAATTGACAATGGTTTCTAGTTGCATCGGTTTATCTCTTCTTAGGGTTTTGTCAATAACAACTACATTGACTTATTGACTTAGATTATTTAACGTATCCATCATCCCGAAAAGATGACCATTGGCTTGATTGTTTAGATACTATGTTTCTACTCATACTTAGTGCAGCATCAGTTAAGTTTGATCTACTAAATCGTGTTTAGAACCATAATCTCTAGCCCGCCTCATGGTTATTAATAAGGATAGTATCAGGGTTTTAGACGATTTTACCTGATATAGTTGTTTTACATAGATTTATGCCTTGTTTAATATACTGTATCTGCCCCTTATATCAGGATCTCAACTATTTAAATATATGAAACTTGTTATCAATATTGGTTTAATATATTTATTATAACATGATATCCTAGCATAAGGTAATATTGGAGCTAAAGCTGATACATGCTTCAATTTGGATATCGGCTATGATATGAACACATGTAATCGTTATTTCATGTTCTTTGGATCCAAGCAATTTATATTGTCTCGGTTAAGTCCGTTATATCTCAATTACTGATTTTTAGAGCAATATTGATTTAAAGATTATGTAATATTAATATTTACAGCTGATGGACCAAGTTTAGGGTCTGCTTATTATTATAAATATGCATTACAGCCGATTCATCATGCGTTGCATCGCCTAGGTTACATTACGAAAGGACATTGGCTTTCTAGCCGATCGGCTATCGTTTATTAGTGATATTTGCAATTTTAATCTTGTTGATTGCAAGAACAAATCAACTGGCACGCCCTAGAACCTGAAAGCAAGGTTTAGATCTGCACTAGAGTAAAGTAAATCTCTCAGGCCGCCGTGTTTTACGTCAACACGCTTTTGGCATGCCCAGTGGGACTTCATCATCATGATGCCCAACATCACTAAGGTCACGGAGGATAATGTTATCGGCATAACATTCGAACAACTGAATGAGGAGCAAAAAGAGGAGATGAAAAAATTACTGGATCATCTTCAAAGCCAATATTTGCACTCGTCCGAAATGACTCGGCACGGCACGGTTATTAAAAAAACCAAAGTTGAGTTACTACCAAGCACGTCTGGAGTGAACAAAGATAAGGATAAGGAGGTCAAGACCGAGTCAGTCAATGAAAAACCCTGCACCCTGCAAGACCATATCAACTCGGCAGTACATTAGCCTTGATTAATCAATCCGGGGTGCTTGTCAATACATTGACTAACACGATCAAGACGGTTGTGGACGGCACTCTAGCTGAGGAAAAGGCAAAAGGACCAATTTATCTTCCATAGGATACTTTCACAAGTTATAGGACCGTAAAGACTGAAATAGGCGGGAAACGACAGACGGCTTTAGCGCCAACCCAGATTCCATCGGCTCATGCACCCAGCGGGCTTATTTCGACAATATTAACAAAATAACAGCCGATATATGGGGGGCAGAGTTCAACCCAACTTACTCCAGAGTAACTGATCAACATGTTGAAGATGAAGCCACCAAATACTGAGCTGATTCCCTGGATATCTTCGGCACTGCAACCTGTGGCGCGACAACCACCGTTGCAACATTCGATGGGAGTGACTCAAGCTATCCGCCAGCAGTACATACATGAGCCGCTTCTAAACAATCAATATCATACACCCCAGCAAGGTCTAGGGGTTAATTTCAATTATCAATACCATTCTCTACGGGTTCAATATCGGCCGGAAGGGTCACCACAGTTCCAATATCCACCTCAGCTCAACCGATATGAACAATTGCAACAACAGTATGGAGGAGGAACACAACAACCACATTTGGCCGATATGATTGCAGATGCGATTAGGGAACAGTTTGGGCTCAAACCCAAGGACAATGGTATCACGTATCGGCTTCCATATCCTTAATATTTTGATCGAGTGCCACTGCTAAACCAATACAAGGTACCAAATTTTTCAAAGTTTTCAGGGCAAGACAATGTGTCAACCTACGAGTGCATTAGTTGATTCCTAGCGCAATATGGAGAGGCATCATCTACTGAGGCGTTAGGAGTTAGATTGTTTCCGTTGTCACTATCTGGATCGGGATTTACATGGTTTTCTTCTCTACCTTATAATTGTATAAGGAGTTGGACCGATCTGGAAAACAACTCCACAAGTATTTCTTCAGTGGGATTCAGGAGATGAAACTCTCAGATTTAACATTCATTAAGCAAAAATCAGATGAGTCGGTCCTAGATTATATCAGATTCAGAGACACAAGGAATAGGTGTTACAGCCTGACTTTGACTGATTCAAGGTTGGCCGATTTAGCTTTCCAGGGATTGTTGGCGCTGATGAGGGAAAGGTTTTCTACTCAGGATTTTCAAAGCCTGGCACATCTAGATCATCAGAAACGATTCTAGGAAGCTAGAAAATTTGCAAAGAAAGCCAACAATATCAAAAATGTCTAGAACTATGCTTCCGATTTTGAAGATGAACACCTAGAAGTTAATGCACCCGAGTGGCCAGGAATAAGAAAATAGTGGTGTACCAATGGGTTAAAAGTTTTGGGAAGGAAGAGAGATATGATTTTGATATTACCAAGTCTGAAAGGCTATTTTATTTTCTTCTCCAAGAAAAACAAATTCAGTTGCCGATAGGACACATCATTCCATCGGCTGAAGGGTTGAAGAGGAGGAAATATTACAAATGACACAATACAGGATCACATAGCACCAATGATTGCAAAATATCGAGGCAGCAGATCCAATCGGCCATAGAGTAAGGCAGGATCAAGTTTGATGAAACCAAGAACCCGAGGAAGATTGATGGACATCCTTTCCCAGTAAACATGGTACATACCGGGGCCGATAGGAATCAAGCCGATAGAAGCAGATATCAGGCAAGAAGGTTCAACTCGGCTAGTATGATCAACAAATATCAAACTGGACGTTAGAGAGAAGAAGACATATATGAATATGACGATGGAGATTGCTTTGATCCCCACTGGAGTTGTGAGTTCTTCACATTTTGCTGGAATGAAGGAATGAGGTTGCTATCTATTAAGGATTACCCTGGTTGTAGCGATCCTGATATGAGGTACATTGGAAAACCAAGCAGACAAGTTGATAACGAGTATCGGCCGATTCAGAGAAAATTACCTGTTCATCAGAGACTTGGGCTGATTCATCAAGATTATTTTGAAGACAAGTCTGGAGAAGAATCAAGGACCATGAAACCACAATGGTGTCCATCTATCATCTTTACTAAAAACCAGAAGAGACGTGTTCGGAGGATGAGGAACAGGGAATAATTGCAAGAAGTGGAGGAAGAGATCAAGCATCAACTGAAACTCACTAGAAAGGAGTGGCATGTTAAGAGTAAGGTTGTGCCAGCCGGTGAGGTCTAAGCCGACAGAAACAAAAGTCCTGTGGCAGATAAAGGAAAAGTGGTCACCTCATCTTTGATTAACATGGTTTTTATATTGCCAGCCGAATATGGTGCAGAACAAGACACAGAGGAGAGATACAAAGAGCCATCGGCTAAGTTGGTATTATCACCGCAGCAAGCCAAAAGGAATTGGACATCGGCATCTCAAACCACTGTACGTTAAAGGATTCATCAATGGTAAGCCGATGTCGAAGATGTTAGTTGATGGAGGAGCAACTGTTAATTTGATGTCATATGCTACCTTTAGGAAGTTTGGCAAGACTACAGAGGATATGATCAAAACCAACATGGTTCTAAAGGATTTTCGAGGGAATCCGTCATAAACTAAAGGAGATTTAATTGTGGAGTTAACCATCTGCAGCAAAACAATTCGTAGTACATTCTTTGTCATTGATGGGAAGGGCTCCTATAGTTTGTTGCTTGGAAGAAATTAGATTCATGCCAATTGTTGTATACCTTCAACCATGCAACAAAGTTTGATCCAGTGGCAGTGAGACCAAATAGAAATCGTACCAGTTAATAGATCAGTCAATGTAGCTAATGCCGATTTGTCTGATGGAAGGAGTTTATTGTTTATCTGGCACGATTTGGCAAGGGGATTATCTAAAAGTGTCTAATTATGATATACAGCCAACAGGAGATGGAGAGCCTCAATTATTGCTTGGAAGGCGCCTTGGAGGGTTCAACTTTATATACAAAAGACACTGTAGATGATCTCGATGGCAAGCTTAGACAAGGATTAATGTCGGCCAATGAGTTAGAGGAAGTAGATATTGGAGTTAAGGATTTATTAGTTGTATTCAACTATAAATTAGTAGTTATTAAAGGAATACAAAGAGTTGTTTTGCCTTGGAATATTATAAGATGAATACCCAATGTTGTTTGCTAATTTATTAGTTGATGCAACATCTGGACATAAGATTATCAGTTTCATGGATGACAATGCGGGATATAATCAAATTTTTATGGCTGAAGAAGATATCCACAAGACTGCTTTCAGGTGTCCTGGTGCAATCGGTTGTTTGAGTGGGTTGTTATGACTTTTGGGTTAAGGAGTGTTGGTGCTACGTATCAAAGGGCAATTAATTACATCTTTCTTGATTTTATCGGCTTGTCGGTTGAAATTTATATTGATGATGTGGTTGTCAAGTCAAAGGAAGTCGATGAGCACATAGCCGATTTAAGAAGAGTTTTGGAAAGAGCAAAGAAATATGGATTAAGGATGAACCCTACCAAATGTGCCTTTGGAGGATCGACTGGATAGTTGCTTGGATTTCTGGTGCATGAGAGAGGGATTGAAATTCCTCAAAAAAGAATCAATGCTATCAATAATATTAAGCCTCCAGAAGAGAAGACAAATTACAATCCTTGATTGGCAAAATCATCTTTGTAAGACGATTTATTTCTAATGTCTTGAGGAATAAAGCAATTCACCTTATGACTCAGGTTGAAAACTGATCAAGAATTTATATGGGGGGAGAAGCAACATAAGGTTTTGGATAGTATAAAGGAATATTTAAGTACCCCTCTAATCCTTATTCCACCAAGAAAAGGAATTCATTTCAAGCTGTATTTGTTAGCCGATCAAAAAACAATCGTCTCAGTCCAGGAAGTTGAAGGCAAAGAGTGAGTTATATTCTATTTGATTAGAAGACTTTTGGATGTGTTGATGCAAAAAACACACACTGGCCTGAGAGATTTGCTTTACTCTAGTGCAAGTCCAAAACTTGCGTTCGGGTTCAATAGGCGTGCCAGTTGATTTGATCCTGCAATCAACAAGATAAAATATGCAAGTTTATTAGTAAACGATAGTCAATCGGCCATGCAGCCGATATCATATCGTGGTATAACCTAGCCGATGCAGTATAGCATGGATCGGCTGTAAGGCATATTCAATGATAAGCTAACCCTAAACCTGGTTCATTGGCTGTAAATATCAGTATTATGTAATCTATACATCAAGATTACTTTAGAAATCAGCAACTGGGATAGATCGGACTTAACCGAGACAGTATAAATTTCTCAAGTCTAAAGTAACATGAAATAATGATTATATATACTCATGTCATAACCGATGTCCAGATTCAGGCGTGTATCGGCTATAGCTCTGATACAACCTTATACTCGGATATTCCCTAGCAACAAATATATCTAACTATTATCAATCAGGTTGATAGTAAGTCTGATATATTTATATTAGATTAGATTCTGATATAAGGGGTAGATATAGCATGTTAAACAAAGCATAAAACTATGTAAAACAACTATAAGAGATAAGATCGGCTGAAACCCCGATACTATCCTTATTAACAACCATAAAGTAGGCCATAGATCATGATTCTGAGCACGACTTAATAGATCAAACTTAAGTATGTAAAGAAAACAATCAAGCCGATGGTTGCCTTTTTAGGATGGTGGATATATTATATAATTCAGACCAGCAAGACAATCTAACCGTTATCGGCAAAACCCTAAACAGAGACCGGCCGATGCAAGTTGTCGGAGGGCAAGCTCCGCAGCGGGGGACTGTGCAGACCCCCTTTTTGAGTTTGGCCCAGGTCACAAAAAGAGGCCTTTCCAGGTGACGATGCAAGTTGTTCGGTCCCCGGTGACGCCGGTGAGGATCGAAGATCGCGAGAGAGAGGGCGGTGACGCACAAGCAAGGATACAGGTTCGGGCCGCCGACAAGGCGTAATACCCTACTCCTGTGGGGTGGATTATCTGTGTGAGCTCTAGCTCCCAAGAGTTGGACTCAGCTAGAAGTAAGCCAACGGGAGGAACTGAGGGAGTCGAATCCTTTTCCTCTAGGACTGGGCCTCCTTTTATATCTCAAGGGGACACCACATGGGCCGGACAGGCTATCATCTAGAGAAAAGGTGAAAGCTACTTTACAATTCAGAGCCACACTATGGCTTGTGGCTTGTGACCGAAGCCTCCCGTTCCTGTAGCGCCGGCATGGCTCCTGTCAGGCCGCTTATTGCGAGGAATGACGCCGCATGTCGTTCCTCATTGAACGGTTGAAGACTTGCCAGTTCGACCGTAGGCAGCGGTGATGTAGACTAGGTTCCCGATCTTCCGAAAGGTTCTGATAATAAACGATTTTGATGGAGGCGCAACACAAATCGATCCGGCTTCTTGAACTAGCACGTTCCTGAGCCCCGCAATCGCAGCACCACGTCTCCTCTGGTTATCAACTGTGCCGAAACCCGGTTGACCTCGCCAAGAAGGCTAATCCCTGCTTGCAAATCGAAGAACACAAACAAGAACAAAGAAGATTGCAACCAAAATTGTAGATGAATGATTAAGCTCACAAGTTGGGGTCTTACAAACCGATATAGCGGCAAAACTGTTCTTGACAGATTAATCTAAGCAAAACCCCCTAAACTAAAGATAGCGATGGCTACTGATATATGGAGTTTAGGGTCGTGGAAGCACCCCTTGACGCAACCCTAATGGGCTCCAACATGATACACGGCCCAAAGGCCCAAATACGGTGTCGCAGCGCCGGAACAGATTCTGAAGATCAAATTGTTCGGTCAATTGCCGATGACTCGTAATGAATTCGGACATAGGACCAGAACCATTGGAAAGATTATCTTCTTAGCTTTCCATCTATATAAAGAACGCCCCAATCCAAGCACGTATGCAACCTGGGCACCCATTTTAATGCAGACTGGTCCTGGACTCCGAAACGGACTCGAAGTCGACTTGGTTTGAGCCTCCACCTTGACTTGAACGTCCTCGTTGACCTTCCATGACTCTATGTCCTTCTCTAAGTATTTCCTTGTCCTCTCCATTGTTCCTCTAAATTCAATTGTCGTACGCGAGCTCTTGTGATTGGACCATGAATGACGAATGGAGGCTTGTTGTGTATATCCGATGGAATGATGTCCGCATCATCCTCCCCCTCTTGAATTGAAGTCGTACTCGACTCAAGCTCATCTTCTTGTCCCAAGTATGGCTTTAAATCTGAAACATTAAACGTGGGACTAACCCCAAACTCGGGAGGCAACTCAAGTTTATATGCATTATCATTAATCTTCTCAATAATTTTGAAAGGACCATCAGCTCTAGGCATCAACTTAGACTTTCGCAATTGTGGAAATCTATCCTTTCGCAAGTGCAACCAAACTAAATCACCCGGTTCAAGCTTCACTTCTTGCCTACCTTTGCTATCAGCAATTCTATACTTTTCATTCATCTTTTCAATGTTGTGCTTAGTTGTCTCATGCATTTTCAAAATAAAGTCAGCACGTGCGTTAGCATCATTGTGAACCCTCTCACTAGTAGATAAAGACAAAATATCAATAGGAGCACGGGGATTGAAACCATACACTACCTGAAAAGGACTTACCTTGGTAGTAAAATGTGTTGCCCGATTATATGCAAATTCTACATGTGGCAAACATTCCTCCCACATCTTCAA
Organism: Oryza punctata; assembly: GCA_000573905.2. Classification (NCBI taxonomy): domain Eukaryota; kingdom Viridiplantae; phylum Streptophyta; class Magnoliopsida; order Poales; family Poaceae; genus Oryza; species Oryza punctata. The sequence continues at coordinate 17,596,638 of CM002493.2, read as the reverse complement.
ATTTTTCTTGAAAATAGCCCTCAACATTTTACCCAAAGTGCGGTTGACTACCTCCGTTTGTCCATCTGTTTGTGAGTGACATGTAGTAGAAAACAATAACTTTGTACCCAACTTGTTCCATAGCGTGCGCCAAAAGTGACTAAGGAATTTTGCATCACGATCTGAAACAATAGTAGAAGGCATACCATGCAAACGAACAATCTCATGGAAAAAAACATCAGCAATATGAATGGCATCATCACACCAAATGATACCAAATGATGAGTCCGGCCGAGGTGGGGTTGGACGAAAGCCCGACACATCGATCCGAATTCCCCAAATCCCGCAATCTTAGCACCATATGCTCGAAGCACGACACACTGATCCGGATTTTCCCAAACCCCGCAATCTTAGCACCACAACTGACGCACCCACTCGGGGAAAGGCCCACATAATCCTGATGTGGCCCAATGGGAATCGCAGCGTACCTACCGGGCGTGCACCGGCATGCCCGGCACTGCGCGCTGTCCCATCGGTCTTTCAGACCGGTCGCAGGCCGGTCAGGCGACTACGACCAATGTCAGCTGCAGGCGTGCGCGTGGTGCAGGCGCACGACGCCCGCGCCGCCATTATTGAAGGTAGGTGGGCGCTAGGAGCGCCTCACCTACTTCGTTCCACGTGGTAGCGTCCCGAGGGGGTCGGGGAAGCCCGACCCCCGCTGAGCTATCCCCCGAGGGGGTAGCGTGTCATGGGAGGGCGGTTGCCATGTTGCCCTGGGCCCTCTCCCTCGGGTGATGGCCACGTGGCCAGACGGGGCCGCCTCAAACCCAAAGTGGGCATACCCCTGGGCCCATGACACCGATAGTAGCCCCCGGCGTAAAGCCTGCAGGGGGCCCCACTGTAGGACGACTAGGCTTTACGCCACCTCGTCGTCCCAGCGTGAAGTGGGCCCAGGTTCTCAGAGGAGACACGCAAACCGCCGGTTCCGCGCGTGGAGAGAACGCCTCCTGGCGATAATGGGCCGCTAGCCCGTAACGGCCTCATGATCCGGGGCGTAATCCAAAATGCCTCACAACAGTAACGGGCCATTATCACGTAATGGCTCTATTACTGGGGGCGGCGTGCAAAACGGGGCACGTCCGTCTGCATGCCCGTAGCGGGGATAATGGCGTGTCCCTCGGGAACCGTCCGCGCCTTTAAGGCGGACATGATCCGTCCATCTATCTCCGTGACAGCTGCAGCGTTTCGCGCGCGCACTGGAAACGGAGTAGTGGGGATAATGGGGGAAGTGCGCGCGAGAATCGAGGGGGCGAGATGGTGGGTGCGGGAAACGAGGAGCCGGGCGTGGCAGCGGCCGGGCTATAAAAGGGCGTCGAGAAGAGGGCCTTCCCCTTCCTTCGCCACTTTTGCCCAACTCAGCTCTCCTGCGCCCTTGCTTACCTTGCTCCCTAGCGCCCTTCTCGCCGCACACTTTCACTTCCCGCATCCCACATCTCTTGGAGCGATGGCGCGGGGATCCTCTCCGGTCGAGGGCAGCGTGCTGCCGCCATCGCGCATCACCAACAAGTGCATGACCAGCCTGCCGCGCAAGTTCATGCCGGCGGTGGCCGACCGGGAAGCAGTGGTGCTGGGCGAGGCACGCCCGGCGCCACGGTTCCCGGAGCGGACCGTCTTCTTCCTCCCCTTCGCCATGGCGGGGCTCATCCTGCCGTTCTCCGGCTTCTTCCTGGAGGAGCGGAATTACTACAACCTCCAGATGGGTCACCTCACTCCCAACGCCGTAATGATGTTGGCCATCTTCGCACACCTGTGCGAGATGTTCGTGGGAGTGAAGCCCACATTCCGACTGTTCTGGTGGTTCTACACCGTCCAGTCGGTGTCACCGCCGACGGAAATCGGTGGTTGTTACTTCCAGCCGCGGGCGCAGGCGTCGCACCAATACATTCCCTGCGTCCTGCGGAAGAAGTGGGACGATTGGAAGAGTGACTGGTTCTACACCAGCCTCCAAGACGAGCGCCGCCTTCGAGGGGACGGCCCCCCGGTTCACCGCTCCCCCAACCTCCGACGACGACGGTGATGATGACGACGACGACGCCTACGATGGCGTCGCGTGACCCTACAGGCCGAGGCCCGCGGCAAGCAGCCCTTCTGCCTTTTCTTTTGCTTGCGCTTGTATATATTCGGCCCTCGGACCGATCTTGTAATAATCGGTATTTCGTCATATGCTTGTATTCTCCTTACCTGCAATGAATATATCATGGTTTTCTGTTAGTTCATCATTTTATCTCGTGACCCAAGCGTTTTCCCTTGTCGAGTTGTTCTGGTGTTTTGCCTTAAGCGGGGGTCCGGGTTCGGACCGCAATCCTAAGTGATAGAAACCGAGACTAGAGCACTTGGGGAGTTCCACATGTCGAGATTGGCCAGGGCGAGAGCATGATAACCGGGGTAAGTGCGGACCCGATTGTGGGCCATTGGCGAGTTCCCGCGGAGTTCAACATGTCCTGGGGCACGGTTTGCTCTGGGCCCCGTCGGCGTCTAGGTGGTGCGAATCACTTAGGAGCGGTATGGATGCGAGCATCCCAAGTTAAGACAAAACACCCAACGGAACCCGTAAACGGAAAACCACAATTGGATCGAACGAATATGCAAGCAGGAAAATTGTTATGTACAAAATGGATGCGGAAAAGGGATATGTATATTGATGGTGGGAGGCCCCGGCCAACTTTGTCGTGCCCGAGGGGTCGCGCGGGGTTGGCCCAACCCCGAGGTACAACACAACGACTCCTCTATGGATAGAAGCGGCGAAGGTGGTCGATGTTCCATGGGTTAGGCAGCTCTGTGCCGTCTTCCATGGCCAGCCTGACCGAGCCCGGCCGAGGGACACCGATCACTCTAAACGGCCCCACCCACACGGGTGAGAGTTTGCTCAGTCCAGCGCTTTTTTGGATGCGGCGTAGGACGAGATCGTTTATGTGGAGCGATTGGGCCTGGACATGGTGCTGATGGTAGCGCCCGGCCCGGAGGGCGGCGCGCCGCCTTCGTTCTTCGAGGTAGTCGAGGTCGTCCCGTCGGAGGAGCTCTTGATCTGCCTCATTATACAGGGCTGCTCGTGGAGATCCCAGGGTGAGCTCCGATGGGAGGACCGCCTTTGCGCCGTAAACTAGGAAAAACGGTGTTTCCCCTGTGGCGCGGCTCGGGGTCGTCCGGTTGGCCCATAGCACCACTGGTAACTCATCGATCCACGAGTCGCCGTGTTTCTTGAGGACGTTATATGTCTTGGTCTTGAGGCATTTTAGGATTTCCGCGTTGGCGCGCTCCACTTGACCATTGCTCTTGGGGTGGGTCGGAGAGGCGAAGAAGAGCTTGATGCCCATGTCCCTCGCAATAGTCGCCGAACAGTTCACTTGTGAACTGGGTGCCATTGTCCGTAATGAGACGGTTCGGCACCCCAAATCGGGCAATGATGCCCTCGATGAACTTGAGCGCCGAGTGCTTGTCGATCTTGATGACCGGGTAAGCCTCGGGCCATTGGGTGAACTTATCGATGGCAACGTAGAGGTACTCGTATCCTCCCAACGCCTTCTTGAACAGTCCCAAGATATCCAGCCCCCAGACCGCAAAGCGTCATGAGAGCGGTATGGTCTGGAGGGCCTGGGTCGGCAGATGCGTTTGCTTGGCGTGGAATTGGCTCGCTCGGCATCACATGACCAAATCGGCCGCGTCCTGGAGCACTGTCGGCTAGTAGAAACCCTGCCGGAAGGCCTTGCTGACCAAGGTGCGCGAGGCGGAGTGAGCACCGCACTCGCCTTCATGGACATCGGCGAGGAGCTCGATGCCATGGTCCCGAGGGATGCATTTGACGAGGACTCCATTGGCACCGCGCCGGTAGAGGGCCCCCTCTACCAACACGTATCTCTTGGAGATGCGAATGACGCGCTCGCTCTCGTCTCGATCCTCGGGGAGAGTCTCATCTTTGAGGAAAGCCTGGATCTCAGCCATCCAGGCAATTTGTCTTGGGGGTCGGGTTCGACCCCCTCGGGCCTCGGGGCCTGGACTCCCTCGGGCCCCGAGGATGGCGTGGCAGCGTCTGAGTCCCATGGGGGATCAAGACGCGCCGACGGCTGGGTAAGCCTTTCTTCAAAGGCACCCGGTGGGGTTGGGGCGCGTGACGAGGCGAGTCGTGATAGCTCGTCGGCGAGCGCATTGTCTCGCTTGGGCACGTGCCGTAGTTTTAACCCGTCAAAGTGGCGCTCCATACGCCACACCTCACAGACGTAGGCCTCCATTTGCGGGTCGGAGCAGCGGTATTCCTTGGAGACCTGGTTCACGACCAACTGAGAGTCACCTAGAACCAAGAGGCGGTGGATCCCCATTCCAGCCGCCGCTCTGAGTCTCGCAAGTAGTCCCTCATACTCCGCCATATTGTTGGTTGCCCGAAAATCGAGGCGAACCAAGTATTTGAGGACATTCCCGTTGGGTGAGGTCAAAGTGACCCCGGCGCCAGCCCCTTGGAGGGCAAGCGAGCCATCAAACTGCATTACCCAATGAGGGCTGGTGGCCGGTTGTGCGGGATCGGCTCTGGCCTCGGGGTCGGGGGATCCGAGGTCAGGTTCGGGGGTCGGGCTCCACTCTGCCACGAAATCGGCGAGGGCCTGACTCTTAATCGCGTGGCATGGTTCAAAGTGGAGATCGAACTCAGAGAGCTCGATGGCCCACTTGACCACCCGTCCCGTCCCCTCTCGGTTTCGAAGGATTTGCCCGAGGGGGTAGGACGTTACCTTGGTGACCCGGTGCGCCGGGAAATAATGGCGCAATTTCCTCGAGGCCACCAGAACTGCGTAGAGCAATTTCTGGGCCTGAGGATACTGAGTTTTAGCATCCCGCAACGCCTCACTAACGAAATAAACCGACCGCTGCACCTTTCGGTGGGGCCTGGTTTCCTTGTCACGGGTGTCAGATCCCGCACAGGAATGTTGGGAGGGGCCTCCCCGGGCCCACTCCGCCTCAACGCTAGCGGCCTCGGGGTCAAACGTCGTCGGGTCGCTCCTCCCCCCAGTGGCCTCGGGGCCTTCCTGGAGTCTGGGGGCTTCCGACGACGCCTGGCAAGGGGGCGGAGGGCCATCGGTAGTCTGAGGGGCCCGAGGGCCCTCGCCTGACTCACGGGCTCCTTCATCACCCTCTGGCCCAGGCCGTAGTATCGTGGGTCGGTGGGGTGCGGGCCGAGGACATTCCTTGGCGTGCTCCACCACCAGCGCTGCGCTTACTACTTGTGGGGTCACAGCCAAGTAGAGCAGTAGCGGCTCCTTGGGCTCGCGGGCTACTAGGATTGGGGGGAGCTGAGATATGCCTTCAACTGCTCGAGGGCTTGCTCGGCTGCCTCTGTCCACCCAAATAGCTCAGAGCTCTTGAGGAGTTTAAATAGGGGCAACGCCTTCTCTCCCAGCCTCGATATGTACCGGCTAAGGGCGGCCATGCATCCAGTGACGCGTTGGACGTCCCTAAGCTTGCTGGAGGGGCGCATCCTATTTATCGCGCTAATCTTCTCGGGGTTGGCCTCTATGCCTCGGGCGTTTTCACAACCAGGTCATCGACATACGCCTCAATGTTACGCCCTACTTGACTACCCAAAGTAATACGAGTAGTACGCTGAAAAGTAGGACCTGCATTCTTTAAACCGAAAGGCATAGTTGTATAACAGTATGTGCCTACAGGAGTAATGAATGCAGTTTTTTCCTCATCCTATCTAGCCATGCGAATCTGATGATACCCTGAGTATGCATCTAAGAAACACAAAAGGTCGTACCCCGCAGTGGAGTCGACAATTTGATCTATGCGTGGCAGGGGATAAGGGTCCTTAGGACATCCGGAGCTTGCCGTTCGCCTTGGGGACGATGACAGGGTTCGCCAACCACTCCGGATGGACGACCTCACAGATGAAGGCTTGGCACTCTGGGGCCTGTCGCCGTACTTTTTGCCGGACGGGCCTTGCGCTCGGCCGTACGGCCAGACGGTGCTCGATCACCTTCTTGGGGACCCCGGGCATGTCCGACGGCTTCCACGTGAAGACGTGAGCGTTTGCCCTCAGGAAGGAGACGAGCGCATCTCCCTATTTGCCGCCCATCTGACCGCCAATCTTGACGGTCTTAGACGGATCGCTGGCCAACGCCACCTCCTTGACGGGGACCTCGTCGCCCGAGGTCATCCACTTCCTCGGGGTGTGAGACGTGGAGGCCTCAAGCCTCTTGTCGCCGCCCGCGGGCTTTAGGACCACGGCGAGGTCGCTCGCGTGCTGCTCTGCACAAGCCAGTGCGATCTTGAGATCACCGTTGATGGTGATGGGGCCTCGGGGGCCCGGCATCTTCATCTGGAGGTAGGCGCAATGGGTGGCCGCCATGAACTTCACCAACGCAGGCCTGCCCAGGACCGCGTTGTAGGGCAGATTGAGATCCGCCACATCGAAGTCTATTCGCTCGGTGCGGAAGTTATCGGGGCCACCAAAAGTGACCGAGAGGTCAATGTGACCTCCAGGCCATGTGTGTCCTGGCCTCACGCCGATGATCGGCAGGGACGGCAGGAGCTTCATCCCCGGGACCTTGATAAGGTCATAGGCCATGGGGGAGAGGATCGGCAGGGATGGCGCCGCCGTCTATCAAGACGCGCATCAACTTAACATTGCAAACGGTGGGGGAGACCACCATTGCAATTTGTCCACCCCGGGCGACACACAGGGGGTGGTCAGTTTGGTCGAAGGTAAGCGGAACCTCCGACCACCAAGCCCGCCGTGAGGCCTCATGGGTGGGGACCGCAGCCAGAAGCTCGCGCTTCATGATCTTGAGCACATGCTTCCCCATCCATGGTGGCGACGGTGGTCTCAGGCTCTTGGAAGCCTAAGTCGTTGTCGCCATCATTATCGACGGGGGCCTTTTTCCTGGCCTTGCTCCGCAGGTCGCGGGGAGGGGCCGTGGGGCCCTGGCCCTCACGGTGTTCCTGCCCACTCCTCCCCCCACTTTTTGACGCGCTCGGCCAATCCCTTGACTGCGCCACAGTCGGTGAGGTCATGGAGGGAGGTATTGTGCACGGAGCACCACTTGCCAGCCTGGCGCTCTCGGCCAGGGGAGGTAGTGCCCCTTCTGCCGTCCTCCACGGCCCTCTCCTTACACGGGGGCCGCGAAGCGCCCTCGGTGGCAAGGACGTGCCCCTCGTCGTCTCAGCGCGCGGTCATCTTCTTCTTCCTGAACGAGCGGCGGACTCGGGGGCAGCCGTAGCCGTCGCGCCGAAGCCGGAGGTGCTCCAGGTCCACGCCTCCTCTTTGCGGGCCACGCGGTCCGCGAGCTCGAAGAGCGGCGCGGTAGTCTGGGGCTCCTTGGTGGCGATTTTCTCCAGCATGCGGTTATGCCGCACGCCTCCCGCAAACGCATTTATCACCGCGTGCGCCGGGATACATGGGATAGTATTGCGGACCTGGCAGAACCGTTGTATGTATGACCAGAGGGACTCACCGTCCCTCCACTGCACCGTGTGCAGGTCGGCTTCCTCTCTTGGGCGTGGATATGTGCCCTGAAAGTTCGTAGTGAACTGTTGGCACAAATCCTCCCAGGAGTGGATCGAGGTGGGTGGCAAGTTCATGAGCCAACCTCGCGCTTGGCCTTTTAGGGCCATGGAAAAATAGTTCGCCATGACCCTATCGTCACCCCCACTGCCTCAATTCCAGTCGTATAGATCTGGAGGAACTCGGTGGGGTTGACGCTGCCGTCGTACTTTTCTGGGATACTGCGCCGAAACTTTGGAGGCCATTAGACACTCCGAAAACTCGCCACAAAGGCACGGTACCCAGCCCCAACGATGGGGAAAACGGGGGGCCTACCTCTAGGGCCGCTAGGGCGCGGGGTGGCCGTGGACATGGAGCCCTATCCCGCTTGAGTGGTGCGGCGCTCATCGCGGAGGCGCTCGATGTTGAGCAAGCATCCGGCTCGTCGTATAAGCTCTTGTGACACCCGCGAGTAGCCGCGGGCGTCGACGAGGGAAGCGAAGACGTACGACGGGCATGCGCCGCCGCTCGTCGTGCTCTTCGCCTTGCGGACGAAGAGGCTGCAGTCGCAGCGCCGGACGACCCGGCCACCGATGAGCGGCCACCGGTGTTAAGCTGCTGGTGTGCCGCCTTGACCAGGTTGGCCACGTCGTCCAGCCAACGCTAGACGGGGGCCTTCGGGTCCGCGGCAATGGGCGGATGGCTTAGGAGCGCTCCTGCCGCCTGGAGGGCGCCCTTAGGGGTGCCACTATGATGATAAACCAGTCGGCGACGCGCCTTGGGGCGACGTCGCCGCTCATCGCTAGGCGGCGGGGAGGTGGCAGAGCCCTCCCGCGCCTCCTGTGCTTTGCCTCATTCAGGGCTCCGACGTGGAGGTGGCGACGGGGCACGCATTTGGCGACAGGGATGCAGTTCTCCGCCATCGTTGCTAACGCTTGGTGTGGGTGTGCGGACCACCGCCTCTTCAGCCATAGGGCTGACTCGGTGAAGCTTGGCGCTCACGCAAGGAGTGGGAACCTGAAGAGGCGCTTACGCGCCCCTACCTGGCACGCCAGCTGTCGGAGGGCAAACTCCGCAACGGCTGACTATGCAGACCCCCTTCTTGAGTTCGGCCCAGGTCGCGAAAAGAGGCCTTTTCAGGTTCGGTCCCCGGTGACGCTGGTAAGGATTGAAGATCACGAGAGATAGGGCGGTGATGCACAAGCAAGTATACAGGTTCGGGCCGCCAACAAGGCGTAATACCCTACTCCTGTGGGGTGGATTATCTGTGTGAGCTCTAGCTCCCAAGAGATGGAGTCAGCTAGAAGTAAGAAAACGAGAGGAACTCAGGGAGCCGAATCCTTTTCCTCTAGGCCTGGGCCTCCTTTTATATCTCAAGGGGACAACACACGGGCTGGACAGGCTATCATCTAGAGAAAAGGTGAAAGCTACTTTACAATTAAGAGCCACACTGTGGCTTGTGGCTTGTGACCGAAGCCTCCCGTTCCTGTAGCGCCGGCATGGCTCCTGTCAGGCCGCCTATTGCGAGGAATGACGCCGCATGTCGTTCCTCATTGAACGGTTGATGACTTGCCTGTTCGACCGTAGGCAGCACGATGTGCCGGATGATTAGACTTGTCGCACCAACTCCGGCGAGACATGTGAGCCGCAACGGCTCACATAATACTGATGTGACCCGACGGGAATCGCAGCGTACCTACTGGGCGTGCGCCGGCATGCCCGGCACTGCGTGCTGTCCCATCGGTCATTCGGACCGGTCGTAGGCCGGTCAGGCTACTACGACCGATGTCAGATGCAGGCGTGCGTGTCATTCCGCATTAACTGTGGCACGCGCGTGTGCTGGGAGCGCTCACCTACTTCGTTCCACGTGGCAGCGGCCCGAGGGGATCGGGGGAGCCCGACCCCGCTGAGCTATCCCCCTAGGAGGTAGCGTGTCATGGGAGGGCGGCTGCCACGTCGCCCTGGGCCCTCTCCCCCCTCGGGGGATGGCCACGTGGCCAGACGGGGCTGCCATAACAAGACCTACCTTTTCACCGAAGATCAAATTGATGCAGCTCGACTCGAAAGTAAGAACTGGTCGAAAGTAAAAGTAAAAGGTTGGCGATACGCCGAGATTGATTGAACTGGTGTTACTTTATTCATAAGCCATATTTATACCCGAATATACAAACATTGTCCAAGATGGACATGACTCATATTGTCCTAATACAAATCCAACTAGCAAACAAGTCTCTTAGGTGGACTCTTACCGAAAATATCCATAAGGAAATTACAGATAATCCTAATTAATAGGTACATTTGCCAATTCTGGACTCTATCCTTGTCTGGCAACATTATCTCAAACTCTTCCTCGAACTCGATATTGATCATACTCGGTTATCTAGATCAGCCATATCAGTTATCTAGATCAGACTCGGTTCCAGCCGATACGGTCTTCCAGCCGATGCACACTCTATTTCCGAGAATTCCGCATATCTTCAATTCCGCTTCGAATTGTACTTTCTTTCCGATTCATATGCTTCCCAAATTTCGTCTTCAACACATGCCTCCCAGTTCCGAAGTATTATATAATGCAACGGAATTATCTCTTCGACCCCGCAAAAATCTTAGGTTACCCCTGTGACCGTTACGCTCCTACTTTCATAAATAGCAACCGCTTTCCCGGAATTTTCACGGCGTTAACTCCATTTTCACCGCTTAAGCCACCAAACCATCTCCACCAACTCCGGTGACTGCTCTCGACCACACTAGCGACCAAAGCGACAACCATCATCTCCGGCAACAACAACAAGCTTTTCTCTTCCAATGGCGATCGCTACAGTTATCCCCCATGTATTCTTCTACAGCCTCTGTCTTTTTGTTCATATCGGCCACCATCCTCTCATCAAATCCATAAATCTCAATCAATCCCAATTGATTCGATTTGTTTTTATTTTCTCTGCATATTTTTTCAGCACTTGAGGAACCAGATTGCCATCCCGATTGAGAAAGAGCCATCCCACTATTTTCTCGGGCCGATGGGCGATGAAGATCCCATCTCGTTCGTCAATGCCGAGACCAACCGCATTCCCTTTAGAGAATCCAAGCCCAATCCTAGCCACTGGCCCAACATCTTTAGGTCCTGGCCGTCTGCAATAGATGGATGGATGAATGGTACAAACGTATGGCGGCGAGCAAACAAACCCACTGGGATAAGATAGGTATCTCTCAATGCCTTTCCCTTTCCTTGGCCCATACCAAGAAAGATGAACCCATGCTATCGGTTGCTTCCTATTTTTGGTCCGATACCCTCAATGCCTTTTTATTCAGCCATGGACCCATGACCCCCACTCTGTTAGATATTTAGATGCTAACAGGCTTAGACATCTCCTCATCAGCCAACCCTATTAGTCTAAAGATAAAGTGTGATCACAAATTCCAGACTAAGAATATTGGAGGCCGACAACATATGCACAGGATCTGTCTCTCCCAGAGAGCATGTTGCTTTTTTGATGATGTGGATGGACAAATTTCTATTTTGTGGTTCCACCTGTGGCCCTACTGCAAACTAGCAGCATCTGGTAGAAGCCGTAGTATCCAAAAAGTCAATCCCACTAGGCAAATATCTTCTGGGAGCAGTTTATCAAACTATGAGCCAGACATCAGCCAAACTCCTCATGAACACATCGGCTAATTATGGAGGCCCTTGGTGGTTTGTTCAGATATGGCTCAACTTGTACACCATCAAGGTCGCTAACAGAACCCCATTGGATGAACTATCATTCCCCTCTTTAGCCGATGCCGATGATGAAACAACAACACGTCGATGTCTATCTTTTGGAGAAGCACCATCGTCTTATCCTGGATCAGGAACATTGGCTGAGCTATTTTGTGAATGGTTCAACCGCTTTTACAATGGGTTTCCTCATGACTCTCGAGTTTGGTTCCCATATGAAGATTATATCAACTATGAGCTGCCAACAAATCTCTGATTAGATGATCTGAACAATGAGGATTTCACAGGGATAAGAGAAATTTTCATATCGGCTATATCCCCTTGCATACTCCCAACGGGTGTCTCTCAAGGCCGATACATCGAGTCATCTTATGAGTTCTACCATCCCATGATCGCAGCTAGGCAACTTGGTATGGGACAGCTACCCATCGGCTTGTGCTTCACAGATAAGATCCAACCAAGAGGCATTGTTCCATCGGCCATAATCATGGATAGAATTCTGAATATTGAAAATCCTCCTTTGGGTTCCATCAGCCAAATCTCCCTTATTAGAGAGCGAAGCCAACTTTTTGACAAATGGTGGGGTGAGTGGAAAACTCATCTTTTCCTATCCCTGTCAGCCGATTTCTACTTAACAACCATGGATCCCTCCATCAGTCCTCAGGTAAACTCAAACATCACTTGCCCTTGTCTTTTATCTTCCATACATATTTTTCAGGCTGGCAACTCTCCTCCTCCAACCAAGAGCAAAAGTGGCAAAGACATCCACTATGCACCAGCAAGAATATCATCAGGCAAGGATCTAGCCCCTTCTTCCATCGGCTTTGATGCTCCAGCAGTCAAGGATTTGCTTCAAGGTCAAATCAGATAGTCGATTGCAATAGCTGGCAAACGCAAGAGAACAAAGAAAGCTCCTATCAGACCTGCTGTCTCTAAGAAAAAGGTGCCTGCCAAGAAGCAAAAATCCTTAGCCGATGATACTCCCATTGATCCTGCCGTGGAGAAATATCTTGAAGATGCAATTATAGAAGAAGAAATTGATGAAGGTGCTGCACAAGTCAGTGAGACTGGTCATATCTCTAGCCCAGACTCTCGAGCTGATACACCTCAAGCCGATCCAACTAGCCCAGCTAAAACTCCAAGTCCTCCTAGACGTTGGCCTCGCAAAACTCAGGTATGCGATCTTTCAACCTTTATTTTACCAACTTCATTCATCATTTTTTCAATCTTTTACAGATTTTGCAGCCTTCTCGAGCCATACCACCTCCTCATCAACCGGCTTCTAGTGAGCATACACCATCGGCTGCCGGAAGTCATCATGTGGAAGAAACAACTGCCATAATATCCACTCCTCTAGCCCCTGTAAGATCATAAGTACCCATCCTTTATATTGGCTACTCTTAAAAAACTCTTACCAATTCCTTTTTGCAGGCTTTAGCCGATATGTTCTCATTTGATATAAGGCAGTTTCTGGATGAAGAAGAAGAAGACACATCTAGCAAAGCGAAATCTCCAATAACGGATGATCTAAACACAAAGCTAGCCGATATTGCCGATCGGCTCAATGCTTCACTGGATACCTTAGTCACAAACTGCGGCTCAATCAGATCAAGAATCCAAGAAATCCAAGATCAACTTCCAGAAGATCTGATTCATGCTATCTCTCCTGCAGTTTTCCTTAAACAACATAAATTTAAACTTGAGATAGCAAAATAGAGATTGGCTAATCGGTTGGAATACAGAGCTCTTGAAGCAACCATTCAGACAAGATGTCAGAAAGTAAATGAAGAAAATTCCAAATTGGATGAATTATCGGCTAGCCCAAGATCAACCCAGCAAGAGCTAGATAGACTTAAGCAAGAAGAGTCTGATCTTTTAGTCCAACTTCGTCAATGCCGAGTTAAAATTTCTGAGGCAGAAAAGAAATTAGCCGATCTCCCTCAAGCTATCAAAAAACAAAAATCCAAACTTAAATCTTCAATCAAGCATTTGGCTTCTCTTAACAAGTCACTCAAACCTGTCCCAGGAACTGATGTAGCCGATGCCAAATCATAGATGAGGTAGAGCAAATTCGCCTGCGTGCGATCTCGGCAATCCAAAGCTTCTTGGGTTGATGTAATAGATTAATACTTATCTCAAACAATAATTTTTGCTGTAATATATTGTTATTAGCCATCGAGCCGATTTGAACTCAAGTAAATGTCAAAATCAGCCATCGAGCCGATATAAACTTATCAATATCTCTGTAAATTTTATCCTTTCATGCCGGTCAAGTTTGTACTAGGGAACATAGTGCTGCAAACTTATATGTAGTCCAAGGGCGATAAAAATATCGGCCATCTAAAGGCGATGTAAACAACATCGGCTGTCAACCATATATCGTCACGACACAACCGATTATGAACCAATCCAAACACTTGGATAATATTTCTTTAAATATTTTCCATTGAGAGCCCGCCCAAAAACTTCTCCGTCTAGTCCTTTCAACATATAAGCTCCTTTAGAAACACACTTATGAATCCGAAAAGGTCCTTCCCAATTCTGTGACCACTTCCCAAACTTGCTATCCCATGCTCCTATCGGCAACACCAATTTCCACACGAGCTCATCCTCTTCAAAAGATTTTGGGACAACCTTCTTATTATAATGGCTAGCAACCCTCTCTTTATCCCTTCTAACTTTCTCGAGGGCACGTAATCTGGATTGAACCAACTCCTCTGACTCATCGACCATCAAATTATGATAATCATCGGCTGTCAGCTCATCTTGCAAAGAAATCCTTCTGGAGCCGATGTTAGTTTTCCATGATAACACAACTTCATGTCCATAAACCAACTGATATGGTGGAACTTGAATAGCACCATGACAAGCCATCCGATAGGACCACAATGCTTCAGCCAATATGGTATGCCACCTCTTAGGATATTCAGCAATCTTCCTTTTAACCAACTTGATCAAGCTTTTCTTAGATGCCTCAGCCTGCCCATTAGCTTGTGCATAATAAGGTAAAGAATTCAACAACTTAATCCCCATACTATCGGCAAACTGAACAAACTCATCGGACACAAAAATAGACCCTTGATCAGTTGTTATCGTCTGAGACAAACCAAATCTGTATATGATATGCTCTTTACCAAATTCAATTGCATCTTTGGTATCAACTTTCTTAAAAGGGACAGCCTCAACCCACTTAGTAAAATAATCAGTAGCAACCAATATGAATTTGTGACCTTTACCTGATGGTGGATTGATCTGGCCGATCATGTCAATACTCCAACCTCTGAACGACCACGGCTTGATAATTGGATTCATAGCCGATGCTGGTGCTCTCTGAATAGCTCCAAATTTCTGACAATCCTGACATCCTTTATAATATCGAAAACAATCCACCAGCATTGTCAGCGAAAAATATCACTCTCCTAATCATCCACTTCATCTTACGAGTCGATTGATGAGTACCACATATTTCCTTCATGTACCTCACACATGAAAACCTTTGCTTCATCCAGGCTTAAACATCTCAACAAAACTCCATCAATGGTCCGATGGTACAATGTATCGTCCAACAAAACATATTTGAGAGCTTTATATCTTAACTTCCTGGAAACCGATCTACAAGGATTCTTTAAATATTCAAGTATCTCAAACCTCCGATTGTCAGCTGGCAGACATGCAACTTCAACCTCAACATCCTTCAACATCGGCTTGTAACCTGATGCCCCTTGAGCTAAATCATTGGCTTCAACATTTTGTTCTCTAGGAATATACTTCAAAGTAATTATCCTGAAGGTCTTCATCAACTCTTGACACTTCTCATTGTAAATCGTGAAGACATCATTCTTTCACTCATATTCCCCAGATAATTGACTGATCACCAACAATGAATCACCCACGATTTCAACAGCATCAGCTTCAACCTCTTTCAATAACTGCAACCCTTTTAAAATAGCTTCATACTAAGCTTGATTGTTAGTAGAATAAGGTTTTATAGTGAAAGCAAATCAAAAACTTGCCCCTCTAGGCGATATAATCACTAAGCCGATACCACATCCATGAGTGCAAACTGATCCATCGAAAAAAAAAGTCCATGGCATAATATCAACATGATCAATTGAATTATCCCTATGCTCAACTATAAAATCGGCTATCGCCTGCCCTTTTGCTGCCTTAGCCGATTCATACCATAGATCACACTGTGTCAAAACAAAATCCACCTCCCAATCCTTCCTTTTAAAATTGGAGCCGATAGCATGTATCGTACCACATCGGCCTTTACATACTATAGTGCACTCATTGGAAAGTAAATAATGCCTCAACTTTGTACAAGAAAAATATAAACATAAACACAGCTTCTCCACTGGAGAATATCTGGTCTCTGCATCCAAAAGTCTTCTACTGAGATAAAATATGACTCGCTCTTTACCTTCAACCTCTTGGATCAAGACAGAGCCGATAGTATTATGATCGGCTGACAAATATAACTTAAAAGGAAGTCCTTTCTGTGGTGGAATAAGAACTTGAGGAGTACTCAAATATTCCTATAAGAACTTGTCTCCCCAAACGAACCCCTGATCGGCTCTCAACCTCAACAAAGGTGTGAACGGCTCTATTTGACTAGATAAATTAGATATAAATCATCTAACAAAGTTAATTTTGCCGATCAATGACTGCAACTTAGTCTTGTCTTCTGGAGGTTTTATCTCTTTGATAGCATTGATGCTCCTCTGAGGTTTCTCAATCCCACTCTCATGTACCAAAAATCCAAGGAACTGTCCAGCCGATACACCAAAAGCACACTTGGTTGGGTTCATCCTCAATCCATATTTCCTTTCTCTCTCCAAAACTTTACCCAAATCGGCTATATACTCATCAATTTCCGTAGACTTGACCACCATATCATCAATATAAATTTCAACCAACAAGCCGATAAGATCATGAAATATATAATTCATTGCTCTCTGATATGTAGCACCAGCACTCCTCAATCCAAAAGTCATAACAACCCACTTATACAAGCCGATTGCACTAGGACATCAAAAAGCAGTCTTATGAATGTCTTCCTCAACCATAAAGATTTGATTATATCCTGCATTACCATCCATGAAACTGATAATCTTATACCCAGATGCAATCGATTGATCAGCAATCGACATTGGGTATTCATCTTTAGGAGTAGCCTTGTTCAAGTCTCAAAAATCGATACAAACTCTAAGCTTGCCGTTCTTCTTGATCACTGGTATTATATTTGAAATCCACTCAGCATATCGGCATGGTCTGATAAAGTTAGCATCATAAAGTCTTGTAATTTCGGCCTTGATAGCATCATACATCTTAGCTTTGCAATATCTTGGGGGTTGCTTGTATGGCCGATAGCCAGGTTTAATAGGGAGCCATTGTTCCACAATCGATCTGCTAAGTCCAGGCATCTCATAGTACTGCCAGGCAAAACAATCTCTATAATCTTTCAAAAGTGCTATTAATTTACATTTAAATTCTTCTGTCAAACCTTTACTAATATATGTTGGCCTAGGTCTATCATCTGATCCAATGTCGACTTCTTCTAGTTCATCGGCCGACATGAATCCTTGCCTAGCTTGCCATTGAGATCATCCACTGTATCCTTTGTGTAAAAATTGGAACCCTCCATGACGCCCTCGAAGTAACAATTGGAGCTCTCCATCTCCTGTTGGCTGTATATCATAATCAGAAATTCTTAGATAATCCCCTTGCTAAACTTTTCCAGATAAACAATCAATTACTTCCATCTCCCAAACAGACAAATCGGCACTAGCTACATTAACTGACCTGTCGGCTGGTACGATCTCAATTTGGTCTCCTTGCCATTGAATCAGACTTCGAGGCATAGTGGAAGGAATGCAACAATTAGCATGAATCCAATCTCTTCCCAGCAACAGACTGTAGGAACCCTTCCCATCAATGAGAAAGAATGTAGTGGGCATTGTCTTACTGCCGATGGTCAGCTCCACATTTAAAACTCCCTTGGTTTCAGATGGATTCTCTCCAAAATCTTTCAAAATCATGTTAGTCTTAATTAGGTCCTCTGAATTCTTTCCAAGCTTTCTGAAAGTTGAGTATGGTATCAGATTGACAACTGCTCCTCCATCAACCAACATCTTTGACATTGACTTTCCATTAACAAATCCCTTGACATAAAATGGCTTGAGGTGCCGATGATCAGTCCCTTCTGGTTTCTCAAAGACAGCTTGCTCTGGAGACAATATCAACTTGGCCGATTATGGTTCATCTGCTTTTTCTACAACTTGCTACACTGCATATTCAGCTGGTAGCATGAAAACCATATTTATGGAAGATGATGCAACTTCTTTTCCCTTGCTTTGGAGACTTTTGCCTTGATTGGCCTGGACGTCATCGGCTGAAATAACCTTACTCCTCACGCGCCAAATTTTTCTTGTGCGCCTCAACAATGTTCGATCTCATCTTTGACCTCCTAGAATTGCTCTCTATTCCTCATCCTTTGGACACGTTTTTTCTAACTCTTAGTGAAAATCCCAGCAGGACACCATTGAGGTTGCATAGTCCCAGTTCTTTCTCGTGGCTCGTGTGCAAAACGATTTTTTTGAATCGGCCCAAGTCTCTGATGAACCAACACCCTTTGCTGAATCGGCCGGTGCATACTACTAATCTGTTGGCTTGGTGTTGATGCAAAAAACACACACCGCCCTGAGAGATTTGCTTTACTCTAGTGCAGTTCCAAATTTAGATCTTTAGGTTCAAGGGCATGCCAGTTGATTTGATCCTGCAATCAACAAGAAGAAATATGCAAATTTATTAGTAAACGATAGTCCATCGGCCAGTTAGCCGATTTCATATCGTATAATTACCTAGCCGATGCAATAAAGCATGAATCGGCTGTAAGGTATAGTCAATGATAGAACTAACCCTAAAACTAGTATATTGGCTAAAAACATCAGTGTTACATAATCTATATAACAGTATTACTTTAGAAATAAGCAATTGGGATAGATCGGACTGAACCGAGACAGTATAAATTGCCAAGTCTAAAGTAACATGAAATAACGATTATATATACTAATGTCATAGCCAATGTCTAGAATTAGGCATGTACCGGCTATAGCTCTCATACAACCTTATACTAGGATATATTTATATTAGATTAGATCCTAATATAAGGGGTAGATATAGAACATTAAACAAAGCATAAAACTATGTAAAATATCTATACCAGAAAAGATCGGCTGAAACCCCGATACTATCCTTATTAACAACCATAAAACAAGCTAGAGATCATGATTCTAAATACGACTTAATAGGTCGGACTTAACCGATGCAGCATTAAGTATAAAGAGAAGCATAAGATCTAGAAAATCAAGTCGATGGTTGCCTTTTCGGGATGGTGGATACATTATATAATTTAAACCAACGAGATAACCTAGCTGTTATCGACAAAACCCTAGATAGAGTCTGGCCGATGCAAGTAGATTGCATTGTGGATGTAAATTATACAATGTATATGATAACTCGGAGGTTCACAAAATAGAACTAGAGTGTCATAGAGATGTAAGCACTCGTCCCGATAATGTAAATCGCCATAACAAGAGCTTACCTTGTCGTCGAAGATCAAACTGATGCAGCACAACTTGAAAGCACGAACTTGTTGAAAATAAGAAACAAAGGTTGGCGATGCACCGAGATTGATTGAACTTGATTGTTGTTTATTTACAAGACCTCGGGTCTATATTTATACCTGAAAATACAAACACTGTCCATCACGGACACAACTCATATTAACCTCATACAAATCGAACTAACGAACAAGTCCCTAAGGCGGTCTCTTACGGTGATTATCTATAAGGAAATTACTTAAAATATCCTAATTAATAGATAAAATTGCCTTCCCAGGACTCTATCCGTACATGGCAATCCATATGAAGCATCTTGATTTAACCCGATGACACGTATCGAATCGTATTATCAAAATCGGCTCAATCGGCTAACCTTGTCCGACTCGAATTCTGCCGATCCTGGACGCAGCCGATTCGGACTCCAGTCGATTCTTGTTCTCTTTCAGATACGATCTAATCTCCTGAATCTTCTTCGATTCTATCTTCATCTTCGATACTTGAATTACCAAATTTGGTCGTCAACACATGCCCCCCAAGTGCGGAATATTTGGTAATGTTTCGGATTTGCCATATTTTATCTCCGAGAGAATTTCGCACTTGCCTTTTTCCGACCGTTACCATACCGCTTTAAATATTAACTGTCACTTCCGAGAGATTTCACACCGTTACTCCACTTCCACCACTCTAGCAATCTTCGTCTTCTCTCTCCGGTGATCCCCTCGGTGCAGAAAGACGATCTCAAGGCGATTTCTTTCTCCAACCAACTTCCGCCCGCAACAATGTCGTCTTCCGCCGGTCCATCCACCGCTCCATCGGCCGAGCATGCAGAGGTAGGTATCCATCGGCTAGATCCCATCTCTCATGCTGCGAATTGATCTTAATTTGTTTTTTTTTCTCTATTCTTCTATAGCATCTTACGAATCTGATTGCATTTCCCAGCTTAGCCCGCGAACATCACTATTTTCTTGGTCCGATCAGCAATCCTGACCCTACTGATTTTATCAATGCCGAGAGAAATAGGATCCCCTTTAGATTGGCCAATCCAAATCTAGGACATTGGAAGAACACCTTTAAGTCCTGGCCATCTCTAGAGAAAAGCTGGCCTGCATGGTATAAGCGCGTATCGGCTAGCAAACAGAACCACTGGGATGAACATGGAATCGGCCAAGCACTAGCTTTAACCCTAGCAAATTCAGCCAAGGACGAACCCTTGATGGCTTCTGCAGCTTATTTTTGGTCCAATACCCTGAATGCCTTCATGTTCAGCCAAGGGCCGATGACCCCCACTTTGCTTGATATCCTCATGCTTACCGGCCTAGATGTCACCTCATCGGCTAACCCCATGAACCTAAACTCGAAGAACAAATTTGACTTCAAAACCAAGAGTATAGGAGGATGGTCAGGGTTCATTGCAGCAAACATGGGCCTGGGATCTGTTACTCCCCGAGAGCACACAACTTTTCTACTAATGTGGCTTGAAAAATATCTCTTCTGTGGATCCAGCTGTGGTCCTACCTCAAACTGGTAGCACATAGCCGAGGCCCTTGAAGAAAAAAGACAATTTTCCTTCAGCAAAATTCTCCTCGGCTACTTATATCAAATGCTGAACAACACATCGGCTAGAATAGCCATCGGCTCAGTAGTCGGTGCAGGTGGCCCTTGGTGGCTGTTACAGTCCTGGCTGAATCTGGTAGCCATGAAAGCTGTGAATCGGCCAGCATTGACAGAAGCTGAATTTCCAAGACTAAAGCCGATTACAGACGAAGATGGAGAAGAACTCACCCACCGTAGGTGTATATCCTATGGGGAGTATGCATCAACACCAGCCGGTGCTGGAGCAAAGCTATCGGCTGAATTACTGGAGGATTGGTTCTTCAGTTTTTATGAAGGCTTCTAGAAAGATGCTAGAATCTGGTTCTTCTATGAAGACTCAATAAATTTTGAGTTGCCATCAGACTTCAGATTCGAAGAAATCAATCATGAAAAATTCTAGAAGTCTAGAGAAGTCTTTGCTGCTGCTATTAGTCCCTGCATCATCCTTGTCGGCATCCATCAAGGCAGGAACATCAAAGTATCTTATGAGTTTTACCATCCAATGAGCTCAGCCAGGCAATTTGGTATGGGTCAATTGTCAATCAGCTTATACTTTGCTGACAAGATTCAGTGCAGAGGAGAAATTTCTTCAGCCTTAATGATGGATCGGCTCCTCAATATTCTAGGACCTCCCCTTGGTAGCATTGACAACATAGAACTAGCCATGTTCAGGAGCAGGGCCTTTACTGGATGGTGGGCTATATGGAAAAAACATCTTTTTCATCAATCGGCTTCAATACATATGACAAATTTATTTCCTGACATGATCCCTCAAGTAAGCCCTTTTACTTCCTCTGTCAATTCTTGCTTAATATCTGCCAGCCGATTTGTACTAACTCCATCTTCCATCTTTATTTTGCAGACAACAGACTCATCTCCTCCTCATAAGAGTAATAGTGGAAAAAACATAGAATATGTTGCAGGCCTCCTGCCCAATGGATGTGGACTGGCTCCTCCAAGAATCGGCTATCATGTCCCCAAGACCTCAAGCTTGCTTCAATGGCAAATAAGGGAACCAGCCGATGCTGGTAAGAAGAGAAAGATCAGAGCATCGGCTATTGATCCATCAGCTGCCAAGAAAAAACCCAAGAAGCAACAAACCAAACCAGTCGATGATCTGCCCAACATTGAACCAGATATTGAAGAAACCTTAGACGAGGCAGAGATTGAAAAAGCTATCGATGAGGCCGCAGCTGAACTTAGTGATGCAGGAGAAAAAACACCATCAGCTTCTCCAGCTTCTAAGAAAACACCTCCAACTCCTGCTGCCCCAGCCGTATTTTCTCGACAACCAAGGGTAAAACAATCTTTAAATTGCAATAAAATTCTTCATTGTCGATCTTCTTATTCAAACTTTGTACTTTTCAGAAGAAAAAGCCAGCTGAGAAGAACAAATCAACTGCAACAACAACTAAACAAACCCCTCGGGCTTCACCAGTAATTTTTTAACTCTATTAAATTTTAATCTCACTTTAGCCGATTCTAATTAACACTTGTTGTCTTTTCAGCCTCCACCTCCTCCATCACCTCAAGCACAACCAGTATCAAGCGAACATACCCCATCGACTGTAGGCAGTCATCACATTGAGGAAGAAGAACAAGCTGCTGCTCCTGCTCCTTTACATCCTCAAAAATCTCAAATTGGCTATATAGCATGTTCTGATACTTAATTCTCATTAACTCTTCCTTCTGCAGGTTTTAGCCGATCTGTTCTCTTTTGATATCAAAGACTACTTTGATGAAGAGGCAGAAGAAGAAACAACAAGCAAAGCCCTAGCTCCTCTAGCCGAAGATGTGAAGAAAAATCTTGAAGACATATCCCATCGGCTAGAAGCATCTTTAGATAGCTTGGTAGTCGACTGCAGCTCTATCTGGGCAAGATTTCAAGAAATCCAAGCTTTGATCCCGGATGACTTGGTGAACACCATCACCCCAGCTGTGTACCTTGAGCAGCATCAATTCAAGCTGGAAAAAGCTAGACAGAGAATAGCCGATCGTCAAGAAAAGAAGAACATTGAAGCAACCATCCAAGCCAATCGGCAGCTTGTGCATACTGAGAAAACCAAACTCGATCAACTTGCCGAAGAGCCAATCAAATCCCCCATAGATCAATTAGAAGCTGAAAGGATTGATCTCTTGGTTAAGCTTGAAGAATGCAATGCCAAGCTTGCAATAGAAAAGCAAAAGCAAGCCGATCTCCCGAAGGCTGTCGAAGAACAGAAGGCAAAATTAAGATTGGCTATCAAGAATGTAGCTAATATGACTAAGTCCCTCAAGGTCATCCCTGGAACCGATGCTCAAGATGCCCAAGAAATTGCCGAAGTTGAAGAAATCAGACAAAGGGAAATATCAGCTATCCAGCGCTATCTCTCTCAATGACTATCTGTAATAGGGACTTACAAATTTTTGTAATCGGCTACTAAAACTTTGATGCTTGTGTAATATATACTCTCTGACTCTTTGTGCCGATTAATATATTTTGAGTTGAAAATTCATGATTTCTGTATGTGTATGCCAAATCCATGATTTCTGTATGTGTATACCAAATCCATGACTTCTGTATGCCCCCTTAATTTTTCATGTTGACAAACATGGACAAAATTAAAATTTGACTAAGGGCGATATAACATATATCAGCCATCACACATCGGCACAACACAACCGATTATGATATAATCTAAGGGCGATATGAACCATATCGGCCATCTAAAGGTGATGCGACGACACATCGGCTATCATGTATCAACATAACTCAACCGATTATAAACCAATCCAGACACTTGGGTAGTATTTCTTCAAATATTTTCCATCAAGTCCTTTTAACATATAAGCCCCTTTAGAAACATATTTATGGATCCGAAACGGTCCTTCCCAATTTGGTGACCACTTGCCAAATTTATTATCTCTTGCTCCTATCGGCAGCACCAATTTCCAAAATAGTTCATCCTCCTCAAAAGACTTTGGCACAACTTTTTTATTGTAATGTTTGGCGACCCTTTCTATGTCCTTTCTAACTTTTTCAAGAGCTCACAATCTAGATTGAATCAAATCTTCCGATTCATCAACCATCGAATTATGGTAATCATCGGCTGTTAACTCATCTTGTAAAGAAATCCTTCTAGAGCCGATGTTGGTTTCCCATGGCAACACAGCTTCATGCCCATAAACTAGTTGATATGGAGGTACTTGAATTGCACCATGACAAGCCATCCGATAGGACCACAAAGCCTCTACCAATATGGTATGCCCCTTCTTGGGATATTCTGCAATCTTCCTTCCGACCAACTTAATCAAGCTCTTGTTAGATGCCTCAGTCTTTCTGTTTGCTTGTGCATAATATGGTGAAAAATTCAATAATTTAATCCCCATGCTATCCGCAAATTGAACAAACTCATCGGACACAAAAATCGAGCCCTGATCAGTTGTAATCGTCTGTGACAAACCAAACCGATATATGATATGCTCCTTAACAAATTCAATGGCATCTTTAGTGTTAATTTTATTCAAAGGAATTGCCTCAACCTACTTGGTAAAATAATCAGTAGCAACCAATATGAATTAATGTCATTTACTTGATGGTCGATTGATCTGGCCGATCATATCAATACCCCAACCTTTGAACGACCATGGCTTGATAATAGGCTTCATAGCCGATGCTGGTGCTCTTTGGATAGCTCCGAATTTCTGGCAATCTTGGCATCCCTTATAATATCTGAAACAATCCTCAAGCATTGTCGGCCAAAAATATCCAACTCTTCGAATCAGCCATTTCATCTCGTGAGCCGATTCATGAGTTCCACAATCGTCCGATAGTATAATGTATCATCCCGCAAAACATACTTGAGAACTTTGTATCTTAATTTCCTAGAAACCGACTTAGAAGGATTCTTCAAATATTCAAATATCTCAAACCTCCAATCATCAGCTGGTAGACAGGCAACTTCTACTTCAATTCCTTGCAACATCGGCTTGTAGCCTGATGCACCTTGAGCTAAATCATTGGCTTCAACATTTTGCTCCCTAGGGATATGCTTCAAACTAAATATCTTGAAAGTCTTCATCAACTCTTGATATTTTTCATTATAAACCATCAAAACATCATTTTTGCACTCATATTCCCCAGATAACTAGCTGATCACCAACAATGAATCACCCATGATTTCAACAGCATCAGCTTCAACCTCTCTCAATAACTGCGATCCTTTCAGAACAGTTTCATATTTAGCTTGATTATTTGTAGAATAAGGCTTGATAGTAAAAGCAAACTGAAAACTTGCCCCCCTAGGCGATATGATCGCCAAGCCGATACCACATCCATGAGTGCACACAAATCCATCAAAAAACAAAGTCCATGGCATGATGTCAACATTATCAATACTAGTATCCCTGTGTTCAACTATGAAGTCGGCTATCGCTTGCCCTTTAACTGCCTTAGCCGATTCATACCTTAAGTCAAACTCTGACAAAGCAAAAATCCATTTCCCAATTCATCCCTTCAAAACTGGAGCCGATAACATGTATCGTACTACATCAGCCTTACATACTATTGTGCACTCATTGGAAAGCAAATAATGCCTCAATTTTGTACAAGAAAAATATAAATATAGACATAATTTCTCCACAGGTGAATACCTTGTTTCGACATCCAAAAGTCTTCTACTCAAATAAAATATAACTCTTTCTTTACCTTCAACCTCTTGGATCAAGACTGAGCCGATAGAATTCTGATCGGCTGACAAATATAACTTAAAAGGAAGCCCCTTCTGTGGTGGTATGAGGACTGGAGGAGTACTCAAATATTCCTTGATATTGTCCAATGCTTTCTGCTGTTTTTCTCCCCAGACAAACTCTTGATCAGCTTTCAATCTTAACAATGGAGTAAATGGTTCTATTCGGCCAGACAAGTTTGATATGAAACGCCGAACAAAATTTATTTTGCCGATCAAAGATTGCAACTTGGTCTTATCTGCTGGAGGTTTTATGTCTTTGATTGCTTCAATACTTCTCTGGGGTATCTCAATCCCACGCTCATGCACCAAAAATCCAAGGAACTGCCCAACCGACACACCAAAAGCACACTTAGTTGGATTCATCTTCAATCCATATTTTCTTGCTCGTTCTAGTACTTGTCTTAAATTGGCTATATGCTCATCAACTTCCTTGGATTTGACCATCACATCATCAATATAGATTTCTACCAATAAGCCGATAAGATCATGAAATATATAATTCATTGCCCTTTGATACGTAGCACCAGCACTTCGCAACCCAAAAGTCATAACAACCCACTCATACAAGACGATTGCACCAGGACATCTAAAAGCAGTCTTATGAATATTTTCTTCAGTCATAAAAGTTTAATTGTGACCTTCATTGTCATCCATGAAGCTGATAATTTTATGTCCAGATGTTGCATCAACCAGTTGATCGGCTATTGGCATTGGGTATTCATCTTTTGGTGTAGCTTTATTTAAATCTCTAAAATCAATGCAAACCCTGAATTTACCGTTCTTCTTGATGACTGGTACTATATTCGAAATCCATTCAGCATATCGGCATGGTCTAATAAAATTGGTATCATACAGTCTTGTAATTTCGGCCTTGATAGCATCATACATTTTAGCTTTACAACGTCTTGGAGGTTGCTTGTATGGCCGAAAGCCTGGTTTGATAGGGAGCCGATGTTCAATAATCGATCAGCTAAGTCCTGACATTTCATAATATTCCCAGGCAAAACAATCTCTATATTTTTTCAAAAGTGCTATTAATTTACATTTAAACTCTTTTGACAAATCCTTACTAATATATGTCGGCCTAGGCCTATCACCTGGTCCAATATCAATTTCTTCCAACTCATCGGTCGACATAAACCCTTGTCCCAACTTGCCATCTAGATCATCAACAGTGTCCTTCGTGTAGAAATTGGAACCCTCCACGGCGCCCTCAAAATAACAATTGGGGCTCTCCATCTCCTGTTGGCTGTATATCATAATAAGAAACTTTTAAGTAATCTCCTTGCCAAACTTTTCCAGATAAACAATCAATTCCTTCCATCTCCTAAACAAATAAATTGGCACTAGCTACATTGACTGACCTGTCGGCTGGCACGATTTCAATTTGGTCTCCTTGCCATTGAATCAGGCTTTGATGCATTGTTGAGGGAATACAACAGTTAGCATGGATCCAATCTCTTTCCAGCAACAGACTATAGGAACCCTTCCCATCAATAACAAAGAACGTGGTAGGAATTGTTTTACTGCCGATGGTCAGCTCCACATTCAAAACTCCCTTGGTCTCAGATGGATTCCCACCAAAATCTTTTAAAATCATGTTGGTCTTGATCAAATCTTTTGAGCCTTTCCCAAGTTTTCTGAAAGTTGAATATGACATTAAATTGACAGCTGCTCCTCCATCAACTAACATCTTTGACATCGGCTTCCCATTGACAAACCCCTTGACATATAGTGGTTTGAGATGCCGATGATTAGCTCATTCGGGCTTCTCAAAAACAGCTTGTTGTGGAGACAATATCAATTTAGCCGATGATGACTCGTCTGCTTGTTCAACGACTTGTTCGACTGCATATTCAGCTAGTAGCATGAAAACCATGTTTATTGCAGATGACATCACCTCTTTGCCCTTGTTTTGGAAGTTTCTGTTTTGATCGGCTTTGACTTCATCGGCTGACACCACTTTGCTCTTCACACACCAAACCTTCTTTGTTCGCTGTCTTAGCCGATGTTCAATTTCTCCTTCAACCTCCTGGAATTGTTCCATGTTCCTCATCCTTTGGACTCCTCTCTTTTGGTTCTTGGTAAAAATCCCAGAAGGACACCATAGTGGTTGTGCGTTTTCAGGCTCTCTCTGTGAGTCATGAACTGACAATCTTCTTTGAGTTGGCCGATGCATGCCTGGCTTGGTCTTTGAACGAATTGAGCATCAGAATCACTACATCCAGGGCAATCTTCAATAGATGGTAGCCTCATATCTTCGTTTCAGCAGAACCTGAAGAATTCACAGCTCCAATGGGGATCAAATTACCTCTCATCATCATGATGATATGACTCCTCTTCCCTCTGGCACCTTTTTTGGTACTTGTTGATCATACCAACCAATTTAATATTTCTGGTGTAATTTTTACCTCCATCGGCTTGGTTCCGGTTAAATCCAGAGTGAACCATATTTACTGGAAAATGATGTCCATCTATCTTCATCGGCCTCTTGGACACATCAATCTTAATCTTTCCTTGCTCTATAGTCGATTGGATTTGTTGCCTAAAAATCTTGCAATCATTGGTGCTGTGAGATCCTGTGTTATGCCACTTGCAATATTTCCTCCTCTTCAATTCTTCAGCCGATGGAATCACATGTCCTGCCGGCAACTGAATTTGTTTTTCTTGAAGAAAAAGATAGAATATCTTGTCAGCTTCGGTAATAGCAAAATCAAATCTTTCCTCTTTTCCTGAATTTTTGACCCATTGACAGACCACTATCTTCTTATTCCTAGCCCACTCGGCTGCATTGACTTCTGGATCATCATCTTCGGAATCAGAATCATAACTGTAGATATTATTGACATTATTGGCTTTCTTGATGAATTTTTTAGCCTCCTGGAATCTTGTCTCATGAGCCGATACCTTCTGAACCAGATGAGCTAAGCTCTCAAAGTCTTGAGCTAAAAATCTTTCGCATATCGGCGCCAACAACCCCTGGAAAGGCCAGGTCAGCTAATTGTGAATCTGTCAAGGCTAGACTGTAACACCTATTCCTCACATCTCTGAATCTTTGGATATAATCTGACACTGATTCATCTGATTTCTGTCGGATAGCTATGAGGTCTGACAATTTCATCTCTTGAATACCACTGAAAAAGTATTTGTGAAACTATTTCTCCAGATCGGCCTAGCTTCTGATAGAATTGTAAGGCAGGGATGAAAACCATGCGAATGCCGATCCAGATAGGGAGAGTGGAAACAATCTGACTCCGAGGGCTTCTGTAGCCGATGCCTCACACATTGAGCCAGAAATCGGCTAACATGCTCATAAGTTAACACATTATCCTATCCTGAGAATTTGGAGAAATCTGGCACCTTGTATCGGTTTGGCAATGGTACCGGATCGAAGTATTCTGGATATGAATGCCTATACATGTTGCCATTATCCTTAGGCTTGAGTCCAAACTGTTCCCTCATGACATCAGCAATCATATCGGCCCACGGCTGCTGTGGTGTTGCTCCACCATATTGCTGCTGGATTTGATCATATTGACCGTACTGGATCGGTTGGAGCCGTGGAGAATGAGGCTGATAATGATGATTGAAGTTAGCCGATATGCCTTGAGATGCTACATAAGGAAGTTGCTCTGTGCTTTATTGCTGGCTTATCAGCTGAGTAATTCCAATCGGCTGTTGTGGAACCGAAGGAATTTGATATGAAGTATCGACAACTAGCGGTTTTGGATTGAGTATACTCATCAATTGTTCTGGTGTTAACTGACTTGACGTTTGCCCCCCGGTGATCGGCTGTTGTCTTGTCATTATTGCTGGAATATTTGTACTAGAAAAAGGAGCCGATGGGGCCTGGGTTTGAAGTGTTTGTTGTTTCCCGCCAATTTATGTCTTCACGGTCCTGTAGCCTGGGAACGTATCGCCTGGTAAGTATACGGGTCCTTTAGCTTTTTCTTCGGCTATAGTTCCATCAACTACTGATTGAATCATATTTGTTAATGTGTTCACAAGTACTCCAGATTGGTTGATGAGAGCATGGTGCACAACCGAATCGATGCGATCTTGCAACGTGTGAAGCTCTTTGTTGTTTGATACGATCTTGGGCTCCTTGCCTTTCTCTTCGCTTGTTCCAGATGTACTTGGGTCTAGTTTCACGATCGTTGGTACCACGACTTTAGTCCTCTGAACGACTGTGCCCTATCGGGTTACCATCAACGAATGCAAATATTGATTCTGGAGTTGATCTAGCATCTGCTTCATCTCTTCTCTCTGCTCATCGTTCAACTGCTCGATCGTGATTGGCAGGATGTTCTCCTCTGAGACCTCAGTGATGTTTGGTGACATGCTGACACAATGTCCCACTAGGCGTGCCAAAAACGTGTTGATGCAAAAAATACACACTGGCCTGAGAGATTTGCTTTACTCTAGTGCAGGTCCAAAATTAGATCTTTAGGTTCAAGGGCGTGCCAGTTGATTTGATCCTGCAATCAACAAGAAGAAATATGCAAACTTATTAGTAAACGATAGTCCATCGGCCAGTTAGCCGATTTCATATCGTATAATTACCTAGCCGATGCAATAAAGCATGAATCGGCTGTAAGGTCTAGTCAATGATAGAACTAACCGTAAAACTAGTATATTGGCTGAAAACATCAGTGTTACATAATCAATATGTCAGTATTACTTTAGAAATAAGCAATTGGGATAGATCGGACTGAGCCGAGATAGTATAAATTGCCAAGTCTAAAGTAACATGAAATAACGATTATATATACTAATGTCATAGCCGATGTCTAGAATTAAGCATGTATCGGCTTTAGCTCTGATACAACCTTATGCTAGGATATTCTCTAGTAACAAATATATTCAACTATAACCAATTAGATCACTAGCAAGCTCAATATATTTATATTAGATTAGATCCTAATAAAAGGGGCAGATATAGAACATTTAACAAAGCATAAAACTATGTAAAACACATAAAACTATGTAAAACATCTATACCAGATAAGATCGACTGAAACCCCAATACTATCCTTATTAACAACCATAAAACAGGCTAGAGATCATGATTCTAAATACGACTTAATAGGTCGGACTTAACGAATGCAGCATTAATTATAAAGAGAAGCATAAGATCTAGAAAATCAAGTCGATGGTTGCCTTTTTGAGATGGTGGATACATTATATAATTTAAACCAATGAGATAACCTAGCTGTTATCGACAAAACCCTAGATAGAGTATGGCCGATGCAAGTAGATTGCATTGTCGATCTAAATTATACAATGTATGTGATAACTCGGAGATTCACAATGTATATGACAATATATTTTTGTTGTGGTCGATCGATTTTCTAAGATGGCACACTTCATACCATGTCATAAAAGTGATGATGCTATTCATATTGTTGACCTCTTTTTCCATGAGATTGTTCGTTTGCATGGTATGCCTTCTACTATTGTTTCAGATTGTGGTGCAAAATTCCGTAGTCATTTTTGGCGCACGCTATGGAACAAGTTGGGTACAAAGTTATTGTTTTCTACTACATGTCACCCACAAATAAATGGACAAACGGAGGTAGTTAACCGCACTTTGGGTACAATGTTGAGGGCTATTTTGATGAAAAATTTGAAGATGTGGGAGGAATGTTTGCCACATGTGGAATTTGCATATAATCGGGCAACACATTCTACTACCAAGGTAAGTCCTTTTCAGGTACTGTATGGTTTCAAACCCCCGTGCTCCTATTGATATTTTGCCTTTACCTACTAGTGTGAACCCTTTTCCGGTAGTGTATGGTTTCAACCCCCGTGCTCCTATTGATATTTTGCCTTTACCTACTAGTGAGAGGGTTCACAGTGATGCTAACGCACGTGCTGATTTTATTTTGAAAATGCATGAAACAACTAAGCACAACATTGAAAAGATGAATGAAAAGTATAGAATTGCTGGTAGCAAAGGTAGGCTAGAAGTGAAGCTTGAACCGGGTGATTTAGTTTGGTTGCACATGCGAAAGGATAGATTTCCAGAATTGCGAAAGTCTAAATTGATGCCTAGAGCTGATGGTCCTTTTAAAATTGTTGAGAAGATTAATGATAATGCATATAAACTTGAGTTGCCTTCCGAGTTTGGGGTTAGTCCCACGTTTAATATTTCAGATTTGAAGCCATACTTGGGAGAGGAAGATGAGCTTGAGTCGAGGATGACTTCAATTCAAGAGGGGGAGGATGATGCGGACATCACTCCGTCGGATATACACAACAAGCCTCCATTGGTCATTCAAGGTCCAATCACAAGAGCTCGCGCACGACAATTGAATTTAGAGGTGAGTTCGTTCCTAAGTTCTTCTTTATATGATTTTGAGAATAGATTTCTACCTAATGATTATATTATGATTAGGAACAATGGAGAAGACAAGGAAATACTTAGAGAAGGACTTAGAGTTGTGGAAGGTCAGCGAGGACGTTCAAATCAAGGTGGAGGCTTAAACCAAGTCGACTTCGAGTCTATTTCGGAGTCCAGGACCAATCTGCATTAAAACGGGCGCCCAGGTTGCATACGTGCTTGGATTGGGGCGTTCTTTATATGGATGGAAAGCTAAGAAGATAATCTTTCCAATGGTTCTGGTTGCATGTCCAAATTCATTACGAGTCATCGGGAATTGACCGAACAAGTTGACCTTCAGAATCTGTTCCGGCGCTGCGACGCCGTATTTGGGTCTTTGGGCCGTGTATCGTGTTGGAGCCCATTAGGGTTACGTCAAGGGGTGTTTGCACGACCCTAAACTCCATATATCATTAGCCGTCGCTATATTTAGTTTTTGTGTTTTGCTTAGATTAATCTGTCAAGAACAGTTTCACCGCTAGATCGGTTTGTAAGACCCCAATTTGTGAGCTAAATCATTCATCTGCAATTTTGGTTGCAATCTTCTTTGTTCTTGTTTGTGTTCTTCGATTTGCAAGCAGGGATTAGCCTTCTTGGCGAGGTCAACCGGGTTTCGGCACAGTTGATAACCAGAGGAGACGTGGTGCTGTGATTGCGGGGTTCAGGAACGTGCTCGTTCAAGAAGCCGGATCGATTTGTGTTGCGCCTCCACCCAAATCGTTGATTATCAGAACCTTTCGGAAGATTGGGAACCCTAGTCTACATCAAGTGGTATCAGAGCTCTAGGTTCACCGTCAGGTTCGCTCAGTTTCTTTACCCTAGTTTAGTTTTTGATTTCGCCGTTATCCTAGAGTCTACAGAAAAGCCAAAAAAAAGTTTATAGTCTATAGTCTCTCCTTAACCTAGACCGTGTTTAGCCTTTGCATTATCCGTTTTAGAGTCCGTAGTGTTGAGTTTGAGTCCTAGTTTAAGTTCTTGTTGCTGGTTTAGTTCGTGTTTTGGACTAGTCGCGTGTTTAACTTTGTAACCCTAGCCACCACCATCTTCACTCTGTTTGTTAGGGTTCATCCTTTGAGAAACCGTTTCCACCATCATAAACACTTACCAAGATCACCACGCAACACCAGAACACCTTCCCAAACTCCGTTGCCACCATATCCATCTCCACTGCCAAAACCGATTAGGTTATAACCCCTCTGGAAAACCTAGTCGGAAGCCATAACTTTAAAAAGCCATAACTTTTGCATACGGACTCAGAATCAGGCAAAATTTAACTTTTCGGATAAGAGAAAATTTTACATCCGTTCCCCCCCCTTCGGCGGGTTTCGCGAAATTAGAATTCCGAAATTTGGCTTGCAAAATTGTCTGTTCGAGCTCTCAAGATTCCGCACTCTCTTAATAGTGGTTTCAGAAAATTTCATAGGACACATATCAACTCCGATTGAGCTGTAACTTTGTGGTGTCCCTATTTTCATTCTCCTGGAAAATAAAAAAATAAAAGAAAAATAAAAGAAAAAAGAAAGAAAAGTTGATTTCCACTAGTGCGTCGAGCTCACGACGTGCTCCGTTGAGCTTATCTGCCTTACGGTTTTGCTGTTTTTGCTGAAACTCGCCGAAACTTGCCTGTCCATCGTTCCTAGCTGTTTACCAGTGATATATTCCTTGACGCCATCATTTGGTACCACTACTGTCTAGGACACGAGTAGACCAGCAACTGAGGGCAAGTGACTTGGGATTTCTTATTCAGCATTACTATCTATCATTGGATTGTGTACCACTCACATATATTTGGCCTTCCTAGCTCTACATATTACTTCTGGACAGCACAGGTTCTTGAGCCTTGCAATCGCTGACTACGCCTTCCAGATATCCTTTGCTTTGCTGGTAAGAACCTTATAAGGGCTTGGTAAGGTGCTCCATATTGCTGAGTTGTTGAGAGGCACTACTATACTTGTGTAGTAGATTATTAGGGATAACCTTCACCTTTGGTTGCTGTTTTGGTGTTTCAATGGCAGGAGACGATGAGGAGACGACTCCCAAGGAATTTGCTGACTGTGTCAGTCAAGAGCAACTACGAACTGTTGTAGGAAATGCTCATAAAGAGATAATGGAGGCAGTTACAACAGCTGTCCACAAAGCCATCATTAAACTCGACCTCGGCAGGCACATGGAGAGGTTGGACAAGCGGGTGTCGACACTAACTGATTGGGTTGCTGCGTTGGAGACTCGACAACCAACCAATGAGGAAGTGAACGACAGCAACACCGAAGGACGTCCAGAAGACACGGTATACGATTCCAATGGTAATGTAGATGAACAAGCTACACGACAAGCACGGTTACGACGTCGTCTTTGCTTCAACATGACAGGTATGGGTGGCGCTCAACACCACCACCAACAAGGTAATAATAATAATCATAATAATCGTGTGCCCGATGATCCTTATGCCAAGGTTAATTTTAAAATACCTTCCTTTTCGGGTCATTATGATGCTGAGAAATACCTTGATTGGGAGATGACAGTAGAGCAAAAATTTAGTGCCCACCTTGTGCCTGAGCAGCATAGAGTACGACAAGTCAGTAGTGAGTTTAAAGATTTTGCTATCATTTGGTGGACTGGGTTAGCTGCTGAGGGTGTTTTACCTACTACTTGGGAAGAACTTAAAGTAGCTATGCGCGATAGATTTGTTCCTCCATCCTATCATAGAGAGTTACGCAAGAAACTGATGCGTTTAGAACAAGGGAATAAATCTGTACAGGATTACTATGGTGAGCTACAAAAGGGATTAATGCGCTGTAGCATTGTGGAGGGGACTGAGGATGCCATTTGTCGTTTTTATTCGGGTTTAAGGGTTGAAATCCAGAACATAGTTGATTATAAGGAATTTAACACTGTCAACCAGTTGTTTCAGTTTGCTATGCTTGCAGAGAAGGAATTGCAGGGGCGTGATCAACAGGGCAAGACCAAGGCAAGTACGTACACTCTGCGCACGATGCCACCTCCGGGGCCGACCAAGGCTACCTCTTTCCGGACACCCCCTCCAGCGAACAAGCGACCAGCTGCATCCGGAGTTTCTGCGGTGCCAAAACTACCTCCACCACGACCATCAGAATTAGGTAAAAGTCCTTCGCAGGTACCCGCTAAGAGCGCTTCATCCGTTGCTTCGACGGGACGCACTCCAAACATTCAGTGCCACCGCTGCCAAGGATTTGGCCATGTACAAAAAGATTGTCCTAGTCAACGGGCATACATTGCCACAGAAGATGGCTATATCAGCACCTCCGATGTTGAGGATGATGAAGAAGACGAGGAGGAAGGAGTTGATGCTGAGGATGGTGAATTCTTTGGGCGTGAGGACACAACGACCTACATGAACATTATTGTACAGCGGGTGCTTAACACGCAGGTACAACAATTTGAAAGGTTGCAACGCCACAACTTGTTCCAGATTTTCTTCGTCATCAACAATCGTCGTGCACGTGTGATCATTGATGGAGGTAGCTGCAATAATTTGGTGAGTTCTGACTTGGTCAAGAAGCTTGGCTTGACCACACGCCCACACCCACATCCATACCATATTCAGTGGTTAAATGATTCTGGAAAGGCAAAGGTAACACGATCTTGCAGAGTTTCGTTTTCCATTGGTTCATATGTTGATTCTGTTGATTGTGATGTGGTTCCTATGCAAGCTTGTTCACTTTTGTTGGGGCGTCCTTGGGAACATGATAATGATGCCACACACCATGGTAGAAGTAATAGATACAGTTTTGTGCATAAAGGAAAGAAAATTACTTTGGTTCCATTCACCCCTGCTGAAATTGTAGAGGCTGATAAAGAACGAGCTGCTAGTTTGAAACTTAATGAATTTGAAAATCAGCAAATTGCTAAATCTGTTTTTCCACCTAAAAAGCCTAGTTCTAAGGCCGAGGGAATTAAATTGAAGGGTGGTGTTATGCTTGCAACAAAATGTGACATTGCTGAAATTTCTGCTGATGACATTTGCTATTCCTTGATATGCAAACAAGCTTTGTTTTCTCTTGATGATATTGCTAGCTCGATACTTCCTGCTGTCACTAACCTTTTGCAGGAGTATGAGGATGTTTTTCCAGCTGAGATACCCCCGGGATTGCCACCTATGAGAGGGATCGAGCACCAAATTGATTTGATCCCGGGAGCAACATTACCAAACCGTGCTGCTTATCGAACCAATCCTGAGGAGACTAAGGAAATTCAGCGACAAGTCCAAGATCTTTTGGACCGCGGGTATGTACGTGAAAGCCTTAGTCCTTGTGCAGTGCCTGTAATTTTGGTTCCTAAGAAAGATGGGTCTTGGCGAATGTGTGTTGATTGTAGAGCCATTAATAATATTACTATTCGGTATCGTCATCGTATTCCTCGGTTAGACGATATGCTTGATGAGTTGTGTGGTTCAATAATTTTCACAAAGATTGACTTGCGTAGTGGATACCATCAAATTAGAATGAAACTTGGAGATGAATGGAAAATAGCTTTCAAAACCAAATTTGGATTGTATGAGTGGTTAGTAATGCCTTTTGGTTTGACTAATGCCCCTAGTACTTTCATGCGCTTAATGAATGAGGTTTTAAGGCCTTTTATTGGACGATTTGTGGTAGTCTACTTTGATGACATCTTGATTTACAGCAAGTCTTTGGATGAACACTTGGATCATTTACGTGCTGTTTTTCATGTCTTACGTGATGCACGTTTGTTTGCTAACCTTGATAAGTGCATGTTTTGCACGGAACGAGTCTCTTTTCTTGGCTATGTTGTTACTCCACAGGGAATTGAGGTGGACGAGACAAAAATTGAAGCCATTAAGAGTTGGCCGGTTCCCCAAACCATCACACAGGTGAGAAGTTTTCTTGGTCTTGCAGGATTCTATCGCCGTTTCGTCAAAGATTTCAGCACCTTTGCTGCACCCTTGAATGAGTTGACGAAGAAAGGGGTGGTCTTTCATTGGGGAAAAACACAGGAGGAGTCTTTTGTCACTTTGAAGGACAAGCTTACACACGCACCTTTGCTCCAACTTCCAAATTTTGGTAAGACTTTTCAGTTAGAATGTGATGCTAGTGGAGTTGGCATAGGAGGTGTTTTGATGCAAGATGATAAACCTGTTGCATACTTTAGCGAGAAGTTGTGTTGAGAGGTTTGTGGCACGCTGCACTACTTGTCAAAAAGCTAAGTCTCGTTTGAATCCACATGGTTTGTATATGCCTCTTCCTGTTTCTTCTACTCCTTGGGCAGATGTTTCTATGGACTTTGTTTTGGGATTGCCTAGGACTAAGAGGGGGAGGGATAGTATTTTTGTTGTGGTCGATCGATTTTCTACGATGGCACACTTCATACCATGTCATAAAAGTGGTGATGCTATTCATATTGCTGACCTCTTTTTCCATGAGATTGTTCGTTTGCATGGTATGCCTTCTACTATTGTTTCAGATCGTGATGCAAAATTCCTTAGTCATTTTTGGCGCACGCTATGGAACAAGTTGGGTATAAAGTTATTGTTTTCTACTACATGTCACCCACAAACAGATGGACAAACGGAGGTAGTTAACCGCACTTTGGGTACAATGTTGAGGGCTATTTTGAAGAAAAATTTGAAGATGTGGGAGGAAAGTTTGCCACATGTGGAATTTGCATATAATCGGGCAACACATTCTACTACCAAGGTAAGTCCTTTTCAGGTAGTGTATGGTTTCAACCCCCGTGCTCCTATTGATATTTTGCCTTTACCTACTAGTGAGAGGGTTCACAGTGATGCTAACGCACGTGCTGATTTTATTTTGAAAATGCATGAAACAACTAAGCACAACATTGAAAAGATGAATGAAAAGTATAGAATTGCTGGTAGCAAAGGTAGGCAAGAAGTGAAGCTTGAACCGGGTGATTTAGTTTGGTTGCACTTGCGAAAGGATAGATTTTCAGAATTGCGAAAGTCTAAATTGATGCCTAGAGCTGATGGTCCTTTTAAAATTGTTGAGAAGATTAATGATAATGCATATAAACTTGAGTTGCCTTCCGAGTTTAGGGTTAGTCCCACGTTTAACATTTCAGATTTGAAGCCATACTTGGGAGAGAAAGATGAGCTTGAGTCGAGGACGACTTCAATTCAAGAGGGGGAGGATGATGCGGACATCACTCCTTCGGATATACACAACAAGCCTCCATTGGTCATTCAAGGTCCAATCACAAGAGCTCGCGCACGACAATTGAATTTAGAGGTGAGTTCGTTCCTAAGTTCTTCTTTATATGATTTTGAGAATAGATTGCTACCTAATGATTATATTATGATTAGGAACAATGGAGAGGACAAGGAAATACTTAGAGAAGGACTTAGAGTTGTGGAAGGTCAGCGAGGACGTTCAAATCAAGGTGGAGGCTTAAACCAAGTCGACTTCGAGTCTGTTTCGGAGTCCAGGACCAGTCTGCATTAAAACGGGCGCCCAGGTTGCATACGTGCTTGGATTGGGGCGTTCTTTATATGGATGGAAAGCTAAGAAGATAATCTTTCCAATGGTTCTAGTTCCATGTCCAAATTCGTTACGAGTCATCGGGAATTGACCGAACAAGTTGACCTTCAGAATCTATTCCGGCGCTGCGACACCGTATTTGGGTCTTTGGGCCGTGTATCGTGTTGGAGCCCATTAGGGTTGCGTCAAAGGGTGTTTGCACGACCCTAAACTCAATATATCAGTAGCCGTCGCTATCTTTAGTTTTTGTGTTTTGCTTAGATTAATCTGTCAAGAACAGTTTCGCCGCTAGATCGGTTTATAAGACCCCAATTTGTGAGCTAAATCATTCATCTGCAATTTTGGTTGCAATCTTCTTTGTTCTTGTTTGTGTTCTTCCATTTGCAAGCAGGGATTAGCCTTCTTGGCGAGGTCAACCGGGTTTCGGCACGGTTGATAACCAGAGGAGACGTGGTGCTGCGATTGCGGGGTTCAGGAACGTGTTCGTTCAAGAAGCCAGATCGATTTGTGTTGCGCCTCCACCAAAATCGTTGATTATCAGAACCTTTCGGAAGATTGGGAACCCTAGTCTACATCACTAACCTTGTCCGACTCGAATTCTGCTGATCCTGGACGCAGCCGATTCGGACTCGAGCCGATTTTTGCTCTGTTTCCGATATGATCTAATCTCCTGGATCTTCTTCGATTCTATCTTCATCTCCGATACTTGAATTGCCAAATTTGGTCGTCAACACTTTGTCTCTCAACATATTGTGCATCGGGATCGCTGCAACCAGGACAATCTTCCATTGATGGTAATCTCATCTCTTCATTCCAGCAAAACCTAAAGAATTCACCGCCCCAATAAGGATCAAAATAACTTTCATCATTGTGATGATATGAGTCTTCTTCCCTCTGGTGTCTTTTCTGATATTTGTTGATCATACTAGCCGATTTGACACCTCTTGTATGGTATTTACTTCTATCGGCTTGGGTCCTATCGGCTCCAGTATGAACCATGTTCACCGGGAAAGGGTGACCATTTATCTTCATCGGCCTTTTAGCTTCATCAAATTTTATACTTCCTTGCTCTATGGCTGATTGAATCTGCTGTCTAAAAATCTTGCAATCATTAGTGCTATGAGATCCTGTGTTATGCCATTTATAGTACTTCCTTATCCTCAATTCCTCAGCCGATGGTATCACATATCCCGTCGGCAACTTAATCTGCTTTTCTTGGAGAAGAAGATCAAATATCTTGTTAGCTTTGGTGATATCGAAGTAAAATCTTTCTTATTTTCCTGAATTCTTTACCCACTGGCATATCACTGTTTTCTTGTTTCTAGCCCACTCAGGTGCGTTGACCTCTGGATCTTCATCTTCGGAGTCAGAATCGTAACTGTAGATATTATTGACATTATTGGATTTCTTGGAACCGTGTCTCGTGGGCCTCTTGGAACCGTGTCTCGTGGGCCGATACCTTCTGAGCTAGGTGTGCTAGACTTTCAAAGTCTTGAGCTGAAAATCTCTCCCTTATCAGTGCCAACAGCCCCTGGAAAGCCAGATCGGCTAGTTGTGAGTCTATCAGGGCAAATTATAACATCTGTTTCTTACATCTGTGAATCTTTGAATATAGTCTGGCACTATTTCATATGGTTTTTCCTTATTTGACGTAAGATCCAACAACTTCATCTCTTGGATGCCAATGAAAAAGTATTTATGGAATTGCTTTTCTAGATCGGCCCAACTCCTGATAGAATTATAAGGTAGAGAAGAAAACCATGTGAATGCCGATCCAGATAATGACAATGGAAATAATCTGACTCTAAGAGCCTCTGTAGCCGATGCCTCTCCACATTGTGTGTTGTCGAATGGACAACTATGCCACGTCGAAAGGCGTGGTTCTCTCTACAATAGTTGGACTGTAAAAGCAATTGTATTCATTCGTACAATTTTTTGGGGATCCCCCCTTACATGGCCCTAGAGGTCTATTTATAGCCTTAGCACAAGCTTACACCTTCTAGGGTTTAGGTTTACAGGGGATTTTACATGGTTGCCCTTATGAAAGGGACATTTACATGGGTACGCAGTG
Organism: Oryza punctata; assembly: GCA_000573905.2. Taxonomy (NCBI): domain Eukaryota; kingdom Viridiplantae; phylum Streptophyta; class Magnoliopsida; order Poales; family Poaceae; genus Oryza; species Oryza punctata. Next base: position 17,556,521 of record CM002493.2, on the reverse strand, counting down.
TCATTTGCACATATGGGCCTTTAATGGGCCGATAGGCTGGGCCTAGTCTATGGCGAAGTCTTTGTAGTTCGCCATATGCCCTTCGTCCGAGATGTCTTCGCCCAAGATGCCTTTACTTGCGGAGTACCGACGCGGCTTTCCAGCCTTCGCCATCTTCGCTTATGGCTTTCGCCATAGGGCTTCGCTCGAATGGTCTTGACGTCTTTGGCTTGAATCCTTGCTGGTACTATAGTTTCGGCAGGTCCGACCGAAGGGCTTCATGGCATGCCTCCAACAAGCCCCACACGGGCAACGGTGAGTAAGAAGCTTCGGCCGAGACCGTGCAAACTATACAGTATGGCATGAGGCGCCCCCTTTCGGCCGATGTTCCTACCGAAACCACTTTTTAAACTCCTGTAGAAAAAATACGAACACTGGCGTTCGCCTTTCGAGAATGGCGAAGCTGTATCATGAAACTGGGTGATTATATTTTGCCAAGTTTGTCTGCTTTGCGCAATTCTTGACTTGTATTTTTTTCTTCCCCTTTTCCCTATTGTTTTAGCGGGGATTTCGCTGAAAGTCATGCGTTCGGCCCCCTTTCTGGGATTGGCGAAAAGATTTGTTGACTTTTCAGCTTTCGACTTCCGTTTTTCAACTTGCTAGGAAAAACGCTTGTGTTTTGCGTAAGGCGAATGTAACGGCGTTCGGTATCTTTATTCCGAAACAAACTATCATGGTTTCAACGTTCGGCGAGCAATGCTTTGGCCGATTCATTTCACCCCCAGGCGTTTTCGTTGATAAAGCGTTTGCCTTTTAGATAGCTATGTGGTTGCCAAAATGGCGAATTGGAGGCGAAGACATCCTGGTCGAACCTTAGAGGATTACGACCGGTGCCACATCCAGCACCGCGAAGACATTGCCACACTCTGGTTAGACTCCGAAATCACTAATCGTCGAGCTGCTATTGCTTGACGTCGGTTTTTATTTCGCCTCCTTCCCCCCTTAAAGTCGTGTACAATGACGAACCGTGTTCGCCAGACTTAGTGTGGGCAAGGCAAAAATGTCCTGAAACAGACGATGTAATATACTTATAATGCTCCTTTGTATAACACGTATGTGCTTTTGCCTAATGGAGCTTGTGTGTGTTTTTAAGTTTCTTTTCGCTATCATCGCATTTTGTAACTTGTACGTTAGGAAGGGCGAAGCGTGTCGGCCCCCTTGCATGTTAGCGAAAGGAATTCACATTGACTTTTCAGCCCTCATCATTCGCTCTCGACTTTCGGCATACGCGTCCAGAAATGCTCAAGTATTTGCATAAGTCGAGTGTAGCGACGATCGGTATGTTTTCCGAAAACGAGCTGTCGCGGTTTCAACGTTCGGCAAGCATTGCTTGGGCATATTCGTATCGCCCCCTGGCGTTTTCGTTGATCAAACGTTTGCCTTGGGGTTTTTCCACGAAATATCATACAAAAAAAGGCGAAGACACCCATGAATTTTTATATGTCCGAGCGCCAGTTGGCCATTGCCCACGGTCGATATAGCATAGTCCCCGTTTTTCCTTCTTCACCGCTTACAAATTTTGTTGCTTTAACAATAGCGATGTACAAAATGCTCAAAGGGGGTAGTCCTTCGTCATTGAGGACTGCTTTTGCAGATGAATCGGAGCTAGAGTCCGAGTGCCTTTTGGCGGGCAATGGTATTGTGGCAAAGGGCATGGGCGTGGCGAAACCTATTCGCCCCCACCCCTTGGCGCCATACCTTATTGGTAGTGTGGCGCAGGGCATGGGTATTGTGAAAGGTTCCAGAGGCTAGAGTGGCTTCGTAGCCCCCCAGCTTGGTGGCAACTTATTTTCGCCCCCAGCCCTTGACGCCGTACCTGATTAGTACTTTGGCGAAGTGTATGGGTGTGGCGAAACCCATTCGCCCCCAGCCCTTGCCGCCGTACCTGATTGGTACTTTGGTGAAGGCTATGGGTGTGGCGACACCTATTCGCCCCCAGCCATTGACGCCGTACCTAATTGGTACTTTGGCGAAGGGTATGGGTGTGGCGAAACCTATTCGCCCCCAGCCCTTCGCGCCGTACCTGATTGGTACTTTGGCGAAGGGTATGGGTGTGGCGACACCTATTCGCCCCCAGCCATTGACGCCGTACATGATTGGTACTTTGGTGAAGGGTATGGGTGTGGCAAAACCTATTCGCCCCCAGCCCTTGACGCCGTACCTTATTGGTACTTTGGCGAAGGGTATGGGTGTGGCGAAACCTATTCGCCCCTAGCCCTTCGCGTCGTACCTGATTGGTATTTTGGCGAAGGGTATGGGGGTGGCGAAACCTATTCGCCCCCAGCCCTTGACGCAGTACCTTATTGGTAGTGTGGCGAAGGGCATGGGTATGGCGAAAGGCTCCTTAGGCTAGGGTGGCTTCGTAGCCCCCCAGCTTTGTGGCAACTTATTTTTGCCCCCAGCCCTTCACACCGTACCTTATTGGTACTATGGCGAAGGGTATGGGTGTGGCGAAACCAATTCGCCCCCAGCCCTTGGCGCCGTACCTTATTGGTAGTGTGGCGAAGGGCATGGGTATGGCGAAAGCTATTCGCCCCCAGCCTTTCGTGCCGTACCTGATTAGTACTTTGGCGAAGGGTATGGGTGTGGCGAAACCTATTCGCCCCAAGCCCTTAACGTCGTACCTGATTGGTAGTGTGGCGAAGGGCGTGGGTATGGCGAAAGCTATTCGCCCCCAGCCCTTCGTGCCGTACCTGATTAGTACTTTGGCGAAGGGTATGGGTGTGGTGAAACCTATTCGCCCCCAGCCCTTCGCGCCGTACCTGATTGGTACTTTGGCGAAGGGTATGGGTGTGGCGAAGCCTATTCGCCCCCAGCCCTTGACGCCGTACCTTATTGGTACTATGGCGAAGGGCGTGGGTGTGGCGAAGCCTATTCGCCCCCAGCCCTTGGCGCCGTACCTTATTGGTACTTGTGGCGAAGGGTGTGGGTGTGGCGAAACATATTCGCCCTCAGCCCTTAGCGCCGTACCTTATTGGTACTATGGCGAAGGGAGTAGGTGTGGCGAAGCCTATTCGCCCCAAGCCCTTGACGCCCTACCTGATTGGTAGTGTGCCGAAGGGCATGGGTATGGCGAAAGGCTCCATAGGCTAGGGTGGCTTCGTAGCCCCCCAGCTTGGAGGCAACTTATTTTCGCCCCCAGCCCATGACGCCGTACTTTATTGGTACTATGGTAAAGGGTATGGGTGTGGCGAAACCTATTCGCCCCCAGCCCTTGACGCCGTACCTGATTGTTACTTTGGCGACGGGTATGGGTGGTGTGGCGAAACCTATTCGCCCCCAGCCCTTCGCGCCGTACCTGATTGATAATTTGGTGAAGGGTATGGGTGTGGCGAAGCCTATTCGCCCCCAGCCCTTGACGCCGTACCTTATTGGTACTATGGCGAAGGGCGTGGGTGTGGCGAAGCCTATTCGCCCCTAGCCCTTGGCGCCGTACCTTATTGGTACTTATGGCGAAGGGCATGGGTGTGGCGAAACCTATTCGCCCCCAACCCTTAGCGCCGTACCTTTTTAGTACTATGGCGGAGGGCGTGGGTGTGGCGAAGCCTATTCGCCCCCACCCTTGACACCGTACCTGATTGGTAGTGTGGCGAAGGGCATGGGTATGGCGAAAGGCTCTATAGGCTATGGTGGCTTCGTAGCCCCCCAGCTTGGAGGCAACTTATTTTCGCCCCCTGCCCTTGACGCCATACTTTATTGGTACTATGGCGAAGGGTATGGGTGTGGCGAAACCTATTCGCCCCCAGCTCTTAGCACCGTCCTTTATTGGTACTATGGCAAAGGGTGTGGATGTGGCGAAGCCTATTCGCCTTTTGGTCTAGGTTCCCCACGGACGGTGCCAGCTATTGTAGAATGGACAACTATGCTACGTCGAAAGGCGTGGTTCTCTCTACAATAGTTGGACTGTAAAAGCAATTGTATTCATTCGTACAATTTTTTGGGATCCCCCCTTAGATGGCCCTAGAGGTCTATTTATAGCCTTAGCACAAGCTTACACCTTCTAGGGTTTAGGTTTACAGGGGATTTTACATGGTTGCCCTTATGAAAGGGACATTTACATGTTTACGCAGTGTCATTTGCACATATGGGCCTTTAATGGGCCGATAGGCTGGGCCTAGTCTATGGCGAAGTCTTTGTAGTTTGCCATATGCCCTTCGTCTGAGATGCCTTCACCCAAGATGCCTTTACTTGCGGAGTACCGACGCGGCTTTCCAGCCTTCGCCATCTTCGCTTATGGCTTTCGCCATAGGGCTTCGCTCGAATGGTCTTGACGTCTTTGGCTTGAATCCTTGCTGGTACTATGGTTTCGGCAGGTCCGACTGAAGGGCTTCATGGCATGCCTCCAACATTGTGCTAAGAAACGGTTGACATGCTCGTAGGTGGATACATAATCTTGTCCTTAAAATTTCGAAAAATCTGGTACCTTGTATCGGTTTGGCAATGGTACCCTACCCAAATACTCAGGGTATGGATGCCGATACATGTTGCCATTGTCCTTAGGCTTGAGCCCGAATTGCTCCCTCATCACGTCGGTAATCATATCGGCCCATGGCTGTTGTGATGCTCCTCCATCGTATTGATGTTGATGCTGATCGTACTAGCCATATTGCATTGGGTGGAGCCGTGGGGATCCCTCAGACCGATACTGAACTTGTGGAGAATGAGGCTGATATTGTTGGCTAAAATTGGCCCCTAAACCTTGCGGTGAAACGTATGGTGGTAGTTCCGACATGTACTATTGGCATGTCGGCTGGGTAATTCCAATTGGCTGTTGTGGAACCGAAGGAATATGATATATTGGCTCAACGACAGGCGGCTTTGCATTAAGTATGCTCATCAATTTTTCTAGCATCAACTGAGTTGAGGTCTGCCCCCAGTGATCGGCTGTTGTCTCGTCAATATCGTTGGGATGTTTGCGCTGGACGTGGGAGCCGATGGAGCCTGGGTTTGAAACGAGTGATGTTCCCGCCAATTTCTGTCTTCACCGTCCTGTAACCTAGAAAAGTGTCTCCTGGCAGATATACGGGTACTTTTGCTTTTTCCTCGGCTACAGTGCCATCCACCACTGTCTTGATCATATTTGTTAAAGTATCTACGAGTACTCCGCATTGCTTAATGAGTGCATGATGGACTGCTGAATCGATGCGATCTTGTAATGTGTGGAGTTCCTCGTCGTTTGATTCGGCTTTGATCTCTTTGCCCTTGTCATCACTTGTTCCATATGTACTTGGTTCTGTTTCCACGATCGACGGCAACTCTACTTTGGTTTTCTGGATAACCGTGCCCTGGCAGGTAACTGCGAACGAATGAAGGTATTGGTTTTGGAGTTGATCCAGCAATTTCTTCATCTCTTCCTTCTGGTCTTCGTTCAGTTTTATCATTGTGATTGGTAGGACATTATCTTCCGTGACTTCAGTTATGTTGGGCATCATGATAAAACAATGGTCCCACCGGGCGTGCCAAAAGCGTGTTGGTGCAAAAAACACACACTGGCCTGAGAGATTTGCTTTACTCTAGGGCACGTCCAAAACTTGCTTTCGGGTTCAATAGGCGTGCCAGTTGATTTGATACTGCAATCAATAAGATAAAATATGCAAGTTTATTAGTAAACGATAGTCAATCGGCCAGGCAGCCGATATCATATCATGGTATAACCTAGCCGACACAGTATAGCATGGATTGGCTGTATGGTGTATTCAATGATAAGCTAACCCTAAACCTGGTACATCGGCTGTAAATATCAGTATTATGTAATCTACACAATAAGATTACTTTAGAAATCAGCAACTGGGATAGATCAGACTTAACCGAGACAGTATAAATTATTCAAGTCTAAAGTAACATGAAATAACGATTATATATACTCATGTCATAGCCGATGTCCAGATTCAGGCGTGTATCGGCTATAGCTCCGATACAACCTTATACTACGATATTCCCGGGCAATAAATATATCTAACTATTATTAATCAGATTGATAGTAAGTCTGATATATTTATATTATATTAGATCCTAATATAAGGGGTAGATATAGCATATTAAACAAAGCATAAAACTATGTAAAACAACTATACCAGATAAGATAGGTTGAAACCCCGATACTATCCTTATTAACAACCACAAAGCAGGCTAGAGATCATGATTCTGAGCACGACTTAATAGAACAAAATTAACTGATGCAACATTAAGTAGGTAAAGAAACATAATATCTAGACAATCAAGCCGATGGTTGCCTTTTTAGGATGGTGGATATATTACATAATTCAAACCAGCAAGACAATCTAACTGTTGGAGCCATGCCATGAAGCCCTTCGGCCGGACCTACCAAAACCATAGTACCAGCAAGGATTCAAGCCAAAGACGTCAAGACCATTCGAGCGAAGCCCTATGGCGAAAGCCATAAGCGAAGATGGCGAAGGCTGGAAAGCCGCGTCGGTACTCCCCAAGTAAAGGCATCTTGGGCGAAGGCATCTCGGGCGAAGGGCATACGGCAAACTACAAAGACTTTGCCATTGAGCAGGCCCAGCCTATCGGCCCATTAAAGGCCCATATGTGCAAATGACACTGCGTACCCATGTAAATATCCCTTTCATAAGGGCAACCATGTAAATTCCCCTGTAAACCTAAACCCTAGAAGGTGTAAGCTTGTGCTAAGGCTATAAATAGACCTCTAGGGCTATGTAATGGGGGATCCCAAAAAATTGTACGATTGAATACAATTGCTTTTACACTCCAACTATTGTTGAGAGAACCACGCCTTTCGACGTGGCATAGTTGTCCATTCGACAACACTAACCGTTATCGGCAAAACCCTAAACAGAGACCGACCGATGGAAGTAGATAGTATTGTCAATCTAAATTATATAACATCTATGATAGCTCGGAGATTCACAAAATAGAATTAGAGTGTCATAAAGATGTAAGCACTAATTCCGATAATGCAAACCGCCATAACAAGACCTACCTTTTCGCCGAAGATCAAATTGATGCAGCTCGACTCGAAAGCAAGAACTTGTTGAAAGTAAAAGTAAAAGGTTGGTGATGCACCGAGATTGATTGAACTGGTGTTACTTTATTCATAAGACCTCGGGTCTATATTTATACCTGAAAATACAAACATTATCCAAGATGGACACGACTCATATTGTCCTAATACAAATCCAACTAGCAAACAAGTCCCTTAGGCAGACTCTTACCGAAAATATCTATAAGGAAATTACAGATAATCCTAATTAATAGATACATTTTCCAATTCTGGACTCTATCCTTGTCTGGCAACATTATCTCAAACTTTTCCTCGAACCCGATATTTATTATGCATCCAATATAGGCCATAGCAGCTATCTAGATCAGACTCGGTTCCAGCCGATACGGTCTTCCAGCCGATGCACACTCTGTTTCCGAGAATTCCGTATATCTTCAATTCCGCTTCGAATTGGACTTCGTTTCCGATTCATATGCTTGCCAAATTTCATCGTCAACAGGATGCTGAGACTAGATATACACCGGTGGAGAAATTGTGCTTGTGTTTGTATTTTTTATGTACAAAGTTAAGGCATTATTTACCTTCTAACGAGTGCACGATAGTTTGCAAAGCTAATGTAGTAAATCATATGCTATCGGCTCCGATTTTGAAAGGAAGAATTTAGAAGTGGATTTTTGCCTTGACAGAATTTGACTTGAGTTATGAATCGGCTAAGGTAGTTAAAGGGCAAGCGATAGCCGATTTCATAGTTGAGCATCAGAATGATTCGATTGAGTATGTTGAAATTGTACCTTGGACATTATTTTTTGATGGATCAGTTTGTACTCATGGATGTGGCATCGGTTTAGCAATCATATCGCCTTGGGGGGCAAGTTTTGAGTTTGCCTTTACTATCAAACCTTAGTATACCAATAATCAGGCTGAGTATGAGGCAGTTTTGAAGGGATTGAAAGTGCTAAGAGAGGTTGAAGCCGATGTTATTGAGATTTCATAGTTGAGCATCAGAATGATTCGATTGAGTATGTTGAAATTGTACCTTGGACATTATTTTTGATGGATCAGTTTGTACTCATGGATGTGGCATCGGTTTAGCAATCATATCGCCTAGGGGGGCAAGTTTTGAGTTTGCCTTTACTATCAAACCTTAGTATACCAATAATTAGGCTGAGTATGAGGCAGTTTTGAAGGGATTGAAAATGCTAAGAGAGGTTGAAGCCGATGTTATTGAGATTATGGGAGATTCATTGTTGGTAATCAGTCAGTTATCTGGAGAATATGAGTGTAAGAACGATATCTTGATGGTTTATAATGAGAAGTGTTAAGAGTTGATGAAGGCTTTCAAGATGGTTTCTTTGAAGCATATTCCTCAAGAGCAAAATGCTGAAGGCAATGATTTAGCTCAGGGTACATCAGGATATAAGTCGATGTTCAAAGATGTGGAGGTAGAGGTTGCATGTATGCAAGCCGATGACTGGAGGTTTGAGATTGTTGAATAGTTAAAGGATCCTTCCAGATCGGCATCAAGGAAATTAAAGTATAAAGCCCTCAAATATGTTTTGTTAGACAATGATCTTTACTACCGGACAATCGATGGGGTTCTGTTAAAATGCTTGAATCTTGAAGAAGCCAAGGTTGTTATGTGTGAAGTTCATGTGGGAATTTGTGGCACTCATCCATCGACCCATAAGATGAGACTGCTGATAAGAAGAGTTGGATATTTTTGGCCAACGATATTGGAAGATTGCTTCAAATATTACAGGGGTTGTCAAGAATGTCAGAAATTTGGAGCTATTCAGACGACACCAGCATCAACTATGAATCCAATTATCAAGCCGTGGCCGTTCATAGGTTGGGGAATTAATACGTTCGGCTAAATCAATCCACCATTGAGCGAAGGACATAAGTTTATATATCTAGCTATAGATTATTTTGCTAAGTGGGTTGAACCTATTCCTCTCAAAAAGGTGGATACTAAGGATGCAATTAAATTTGAAAAAAGCATATCATATATAGGTGTTGATGCAAAAAACACACACTGGCCGGAGAGGTTTGCTTTACTCTAGTGCAGGTCAAAAATTAGGGTTTCAGATTCAAGGGCGTGCCAGTTGATTTGATCCTGCAATCAAAAAGAAAAACATGCAAAGAATATCAGTAAACGATAGACAATCGGCCATAGGGCCGATTTCATATCGTATGTGACCTAGCCGATGCAATAAAGCATGAACCGGCTGTAAGGTATAGTCAATGATATAATTAACCCTAAAACTAGTATATCGGCTGAAAAGATCAACGTTACATAATCAATAAATCAATATTACTTTAGAAATAAGCAATTGGGATAGATCGGACTGAACCGAGACAGTATAAATTGCCCAAGTCTAAAGGTAACATGACATAATGATTATGCAGATTGATGTCATAGCCGATATCTAGGTTTAAGTATGTATCGGCTATAGCTCCGATGCAACCTTATGCTAGGATATTTTAGTAATAAATATATTAAACTATAACCAATTAGATTGATATCAAGCTTAATATATTTATATTAGATTAGATCCTGATATAAGGGGCAGATATAGAATATTAAACAAAGCATCACACGATGTAGAACATCTATATCAGGTAAGATCGGCTGAAACCCCGATACTATCCTTATTAACAACCATGAAGCAGGTTAGATAACATGATTCTAAATACGACTTAATAGGTTGGACTGAACCAATGCAGCACTAAGTATAAATAGAAGCATGAGATCTAAAGGATCAAGCCGATGGTTGCCTTTTCGGGATGGTGGATACGTTATATAACCTAGATTAAGAAAGTAATCTAGTCAATATCGATGAAACCCTAGAAAGGATCTAGCCGATATAGGTAGATTGCATTGTCGATCTAAGTTATATAACATATATGATAACCCGGAGAATCACAACAAAGAACTAGAGTGTCATAGAGATGTAAGCACTAGCCCTAATCATGTAACTCGCCATGACAAGATATACCTTTTTGCCGAAGATCAAACTGATGGAGCACGACTCGAAAGCACAAACTTGTCGAAAGTGGAAAATAAAGGTTTGGCGATGCGCCGAGATTGATTGAACGTGTGTTGTTATTATTTACAAGACCTCGGGATTATATTTATACCCGAAATTACAAACATTGTCCACCACGGACACGACTCATATTATCCTAATACAAATCCAACTAACCAACAAGTCCCTTAGGCGGACTCTTACCGAGAATATCTATAAGAAAATTACATAAAATATCCTAACTAATAGATACAATTGCCTCCTCAGGACTTTATCCATGCATGACAATCCATATGAAGCACGCTAACACAACCCGATGACGTATACCGAGTCACATTACCGAAATCGGCTCAATCGGCTAACCTAGTCCGACTCTGACTCTGCCGATCCAATCCATAGCCGATTCGGACCACAGCCGATTCTCACTCTGCTTTCCGATACGATCTTATCTCTTCAATTCTCTTCAATTCCATCTTGATTTCTGATATTTGAATTACCAAATTTGGTCGTCAACACATGCCCCCCAAGTCCGGAATATGTGGTAATGTTTCGGATTTGCCAAATCTTATCTCCGAGATAATCTCGCTCTTTCCGTTTTTGACCGTTACCACATCACTTTAAATACCTAACTGATGGCCCCGAAAAACTTCACACCGTTATTACTGTTGCCACCACTTTCGCAATCTCCATCTCTCCCAACTCCGGCGATCCCCTCAGCGCAAGCAGTCAACTCCAAGCCATCCTTCACACATTCAACCTCCGCCGGCGAGAAGATGTCTTCGTCATCCGCTCCATCCGCTGCCCCATCGGCCGAATACGCTGAGGTAAGCCCCATCGGCTAGATCTCCTTTTTGTTCATCTAAGTTCACTTTCCACAATCTTAGTCCGCTTCTTTTCTCTTTTGCTTTGTTGATGTAGCACCTCGCAAACTTAGTTGTTGTCCCTAGTCTGAACCATGAGAATAATTACTTCCTTGGACCAATCGGCAATTTGGACCCAACTGAATTTATTACCGCCGAAACAAATAGGATTCCCTTCAGACTAACAAATCCAAACCTAGGGAATTGGAAGAATACTTTTAAGTCTTGGCCATCCCTAGAGAAAAGCTGGCCTGCATGGTATAAGCGCATATCGGCTAGCAAGCAGAACCACTGGGATGAACTCGGAATCGGCCAACCCTAGCCCTTACTTTGGCTAATTCGGCTAAAGATGAACCACTGATGGCCTCTGCTAGCTACTTCTGGTCCAACACCATTAATGCCTTCATGTTCAATCAAGGACCGATGACCCCAACACTTTTGGACATAACCATGTTAAGTGGACTGGATATTACCTCATCTGTCAACCCAATGATCTTCAACTCCAAGAATAGATTTGACTTTAAAACCAAGAGCATAGGAGGATGGTCTGGCTTTATTTCGGCTAACATGGGTCAGGGCTCAGTTTCCCCTAGAGAACATACTGCCTTCTTGCTGATGTGGTTGGAGAAGTTTTTGTTCTGTGGATCCAGTTGTGGCCCAACCTCAAACTGGCAACATATAGCCGAAGCACTTGAAGAAAAAAGGCAATTCCCTTTAGGAAAGATTCTACTCGGCTATTTATATCAAACTCTGAATAATGCATCAGCCAAACTAGCTGTCGGCTCAACAGTCAGTACAGGTGGTCCATGGTGGTTACTCCAAACTTAGCTAAACTTAGTTGCAATGAAGGCTGTCAATCGACCACCCCTAACTGAAACATAATTTCCAAGACTAGAGCCGATCACTGATGATGATGGAGAAGAAACCACCCATCGGAGATGTATGTCCTTTCGAGAATATGCCAGCACCCCAGCCGATGCAGGAGCAAAATTATCAGCAGAACTGCTCAAGGACTGGTTTTTCAGTTTCTATGACGGCTTTCAAAAAGATGCCAGAATCTGGTTCTTCTATGATGAATCAGTCAACTTTGAGCTGCCATTGGACTTCAGATTTGAACAAATAAACCATGACAAATTCCAGAAGTCCAGAGAAGTATATACCACAGCCATCAGCCCATGCATCCTTCCTGTCAGCATCCACCAAGGCAGGAACATAAAGGTTTCATATGAATTCTATCACCCAATGAGTTCAGCAAGACAGTTTGGCATGGGACAACTCCCAATCGGCTTGTGGTTTGCTGACAAAATTGAATGCCGAGGAGAAATAACTTCAAGCTTAATGATGGATCGGCTACTAAACATTCCAGGCCCCTCTCTTGGCAGTATAAATGATATTGAACTAGCCATGTTCAGCAGTAAAGTCTTCACTTCATGGTGGGCTGAGTGGAAAACAACACCTTTTTCACCAATCGTCTACCATCTACATGACAGACCTCTTCCCTGACATGATCCCTCAGGTAACTTCTTTTTATTTATTTCATTCTTGTTTTAAACATATCAGCCGATTCTATTTATAACTTACGAACTATCTTTGCTCTTTCAGACCACAGACTCATCTCCTCCTCATACCAGCAAAAGTGGCAAAGAAATTGAATATGCTGCAGGGCTATTTCCTAACAGATGTGGCATGACTCCTCCTGTCATCGGCTATCATGCCCCCAAGACATCAAGCCTGCTCCAAGGACAAATGAGGGAACCAGCCGATGCAGGGAGGAAAAGGAGAACTAGAGCATCAACTGCCATGCCACCAGCCACTAAGAAAAAGGCCAAGAAACAACCACCTCCAACAGCCGATGATGCAGATGAAGCCCTAAAAGAAGCATCTATTGAACGGGCAATAGATGAAGCTGCAGCCGAATCCAGTGATGTAAGAGAAGAAACACCTCCAGCCTCTTCAAAGCAAACCCCCACAACCCCTTCTGTTCCAGCTGTCTTCACTCGGCAACCCAGGGTAGATTCATCTTCCTTGATACAAATTTTCCTTACTCACCGTCAACTTAATCCTCCAACTCTTGCATTTTGCAGAAGGAAAGACCAGCTGAAAGAAAGAAACCAGCACAAGTATCGGCTAAACCATCCATTCAAACTCCTTTGGTAAGTCTCAACCTTCTAATCCTCCGAATACTTCATTAGTCGATACTATCTAACACCTGTATGAATATTTTCAGCCTCCTTCCCCTCCATCTCCTGTAGCACAACCGGTTTCAAGTGAACATACCGCATCGGCTGTAGGCAGCCATCATGTCGAAGAAGAAGAAATCGCTGCTTCTGCTATCCCTGTAAGTCTCATCCTTAAAACTCTTCAAATCGGCTATATAAAAATATCCTCTTACTTGTACTCCTTTCATCTTTCCTACTTGCAGGTCTTAGCCGATTTATTTTCTTTTGATATAAAGGACTACTTTGATGAAGAAACAGAAGAAGAAGCAACAAGCAAGTCCTTAGCTCCTCTAGCCAATGACGTAAAGAGGAATCTTGAAGACATTGCACATTGGCTAGAAGCATCTCTGGACAGCCTGGTAGTTGACTGCAGCACTCTCCGGACCAGATTCCAAGAAATCCAAGCTCTTCTACCAGATGAATTGTCCAATATAATTACCCCGCTATGTATCTTCAGCAGCACCAATTTAAGCTGGAGAAAGCAAGACAAAGGATAGCCGATAGACGAGAGAAAAAGGATATCGAGGCCACCATTCAAGCCAATCGGCAGTTAGTACACGATGAAAAAACAAAGCTTGATCAACTAGCTGAAGAGCCGATAAAAGCTTCAATAAATCAACTAGAGGCTGAAAGAATAGATCTGCTAGCCAAGCTTGAAAAGTGTAATGCCAAAATTGCAGTGGAAAAGCAGAAATTAGCCGATCTCCCTAAAGCCATTAGGGAACAGAAAGCAAAATTGAAATCGGCTATAAAGAATGTAGCCACCATGACTAAGTCCTTGAAGGTAATTCCCGGAACTGACGCCCAAGATGCCCAAGCCATTGCAGAAATTGAAGAAATTCGACAACGGGCATTGTCAGCAATCCAGAAATATCTTGCTCAATGATTTCCTGTAATAAGGACTTAGAAGAATTTTTTAATTAATTCTGTAATCGGCTAAAACATTTGTCTTGTAACATAACCTCTTAACTTCCTTATGCCGATTGATACTGTTGCTTTCATATAAACCAATTTTATACCTGGCAGACTTGGTTGTATTCCAACTTATACTAAATGTTGCTCAAAAATTTCCAACTTTTCATCTTCCATGCCCCTCAAGTTTGGAGTAGAGAACACAATGCTACAAACTTACATGTCTAAGGGCGATAAAAATATCGGCCATCTAAAGGCGATGTAAACACATCGGCTATCAATCATAAACCGACAAACCATAGCCGATCATGAACCAATCCAAACACTTGGGTAATATTTCTTTAAGTATTTTCCATTAAGTGCTCTTTCAAATACTTCTCCATCAAGCCCTTTTAACATATAGGCCCCTTTAGAAACACATTTATGAACTTGCAACGGACCTTCCCAATTTGGTGACCACTTGCCGAATTTATTGTCTCTGGCTCCTATCGGCAGCACTAATTTCCAAACCAGCTCTCCTTCCTCAAAAGATTTGGGTACAACCTTCTTGTTATAATGCCTGGCAACTCTCTCCTTATCCCTTCGAACTTCCTCAAGAGCTCGCAATCGTGCTTGAACCAACTCTTCTGACTCATCAACCATCAAATTATGGTAATCATCGGCTGTTAACTCATCTTGTAAAGAAATCCTTCTAGAGCCGATGTTGGTTTCCCATGGTAATACAGCCTCATGCCCATAAACCAGTTGATAAGGAGGTACCTGAATTGCACCATGGCAAGCCATCCGATAGGACCATAATGACTCAGCCAGAATAGTATGCCACTTCTTGAGGTATTCGGCTATCTTTCTTTTGACCAACTTAATCAAACTCTTGTTAGACGCTTCAGCTTGTCCATTGGCTTGTGCATAATATGGTGATGAATTCAACAACTTAATTCCCATGCTATCAGCAAACTGAACAATCTTGTTCGATAGAAATATAGAACCCTGATCAGTTGTAATTGTTTATGGCAAACCAAATCTGTATATAATATGCTCTTTAACAAAATTGATCACATCTTGACTGTCAACTTTCTTCAAAGAAATGGCCTCATCCCACTTAGTGAAATAATCAGTTGCAACCAATATGAACTTATGTCCTTTGCTTGATAGTGGATTGATCTGGCCGATCATATCAATACCCCAACCTCTGAACGGCCACGGCTTGATAATAGGGTTCATAGCCGATGCTGGCGCTCTCTGAATTGCTCCAAACTTCTGACAATCTTGACAACCCTTGTAATATCTGAAACAATCTTCCAGCATGGTCGGCCAAAAATATCCAACTCTTCGAAGTAACCACTTCATTTTATGTGCCGATTGATGTGTCCCACAAATACCTTCATGAACCTCACACATAACAACTTTAGCTTCTTGCATACTCAAACACTTCAATAGAACCCCATCAATCGTCCGATAATATAATGAATCATCCAACAAAATATACTTAAGAGCTTTATACCTTAACCTCCTTGAAACTGGTCTTGAAGGATTCTTTAGATACTCAAAAACATCAAACCTCCAATCATCCGCTGGAATACAGGCCACTTCTACTTCAATCTCTTGTGACATCGGCCTATATCCTGATGCGCCTTGAGCTAAATCATTGGCTTCAACGTTTTGCTCCCTAGGAATATGCTTCAAAGTAACCATCTTAAATGTCTTCATCAGCTCCTGCCATTTCTCATTATAGATTATTAAGGTATCATTCTTGCAGTCATATTCCCCGGATAATTGACTTATCACCAACAATGAGTCACCCATGATCTCAACAGCATCGGCTTCGACTTCTTTTAATAACTGCAACCCTTTAAGAACAGCTTCATATTCCGCTTGATTATTTGTTGAGTATGGTTTGATAGTAAAAGCAAACTGAAAACTTGCCCCCCTAGGTGATATTATCACCAAGCCGATACCACAACCATGAGTACAAACTGATCCATCAAAGAATAAAGTCCATGGCATGATGTCAATATTATCAACACTGGTATCCCTGTGTTCAACTATGGAATCGGCTATCGCTTGCCCTTTAACTGCCTTAGCCGATTCATATCTGAGATCAAATTCTGACAAAGCAAAGATCCACTTCCCAATTCGTCCCTTTAACACTGGAGCCGATAGCATGTATCGTACCACATCAGCCTTGCAAACTATAATGCATTCATTGGATAATAGATAATGCCTCAACTTTGTGCAAGAAAAATATAAGCATAAGCATAACTTCTCCACAGGTGAATACCTTGTTTCTGCATCCAACAGGCGTCTACTGAGATAGAATATAACTCTTTCTTTTCCTTCAACCTCTTGAATCAAGACTGAGCCGATAGAATTTTGATCGGCTGACAGATAAAGTTTAAATGGAATCCCTTTCTGTGGTGGTATGAGAACTGGAGGGGTACTCAGATATTCCTTGGTATTATCCAGAGCTTGTTGCTGCCTCTCTCCCCAGACAAATTCTTGATCGACTTTCAACCTTAGCAAAGGAGTAAATGGTTCTATTCGGCCAGACAGATTTGATATAAAACGCCGAACAAAATTAATCTTGCCGATCAAGGATTGTAGCTTGGTTTTATCTTCCGGGGGTTTGATATCTTTAATTGCTTCAATGCTCCTCTGAGGAATTTCAATCCCCCTCTCCTGAACCAGAAATCCCAGAAACTGACCAGCCGATACACCAAAAGCACACTTGGTAGGATTCATTTTCAACCCATACTTCCTTGCTCGTTCTAAAACCTGTTTCAAATCGGCTATGTGATCATCAACTTCCTTGGATTTTACCACCACATCATCTATATATATCTCCAACAATGCGCCGATGAGATCGTGAAAAATATAATTCATGGCTCTCTGATATGTAGCACCAGCACTCCTCAAGCCGAAAGTCATAACTACCCACTCATACAAGCCGATAGCACCAGGACACCTAAAAGCAGTCTTGTGAATATTCTCCTCGACCATAAAAATCTGATTATAACCAGCATTGCCATCCATGAAGCTGATAATCTTATGCCCAGATGCTGCATCTACAAGTTGATCGGCTACCAGTATTGGGTATTCATCTTTCGGTGTAGCTTTGTTTAGATCTCTGAAATCAATACAAACCCTGAGCTTGCCATTTTTCTTGATAACTGGTACTATATTAGAAATCCACTCAGCATATCGGCATGGTCTGATAAAGCCAGCATCATAGAGTCGTGTAATTTCGGCCTTAATAGCATCATACATCGCAGCTTTACAACATCTTGGGGGTTGCTTGTACGGCCGATAGCCTGGTTTGATAGGGAGCCGATGTTCAACTATCGATCGGCTAAGTCCTGGCATCTCATAGTATTCCCAGGCAAAGCAATCTCTATACTCCTTTAAGAGTGCAATTAATTTATATTTAAATTCTTTTGGTAAACCTTTACTGATATATGTCGGCCTAGGCCTATCACCTGGTCCAATGTCAATCTCCCCTAATTCATCGGCCGACATAAAACCTTGCCCAAGCTTGCCGTCGAGATCATCAATAGTGCCTTCTGTGTATAGGTTGGAACCCTCCACGGCGCCCTCAAAACAAGAATTGGGGCTCTCCATCTCCTGTTGTCTGTATGGCATCATCAGAAATTTTTAAGTAATCTCCTTGCCAAACTTTGCTAGATAAACAATCAATTCGTTCCATCTCCCAAATAGACAAATCGGCACAAGCTACATTGACTGACCTGTCGGCTAGCACAATTTCGATTTGGTCTCCTTGCCATTGAATCAAACTTTGGTGCATTGTTGAAGGGATGCAACAGTTGGCATGGATCCAATCTCTTCCCAACAACGGACTATAGGAACCCTTCCCGTCAATAACAAAGGACGTGGTTAGAATTGTTTTACTGCCGATGGTTAGCTCCACATTCAAAACTCCCTTGATCTCAGATGGGTTCCCGCCAAAATCCTTCAGAACCATGTTGGTTTTGATCAAGTCCTCTGAGTTCTTCCCAAGCTTTCTGAATGTTGTATAAGGCATTAAATTAATAGTTGCCCCTCCATCGACTAGCTTTTTGACATCGGCTTACCATTGACAAATCCCTTAACATAGAGTGGTTGAGGTGCCGATGATCTGTTCCTTCGGGCTTCTCAAAAACAGCTTGTTGTGGAGATAACATCAATTTAGCCGATGGCGTATTTTCTTCTTGTTCGATAACTTGCTCTACTGCATATTCGGCTGGCAACATAAAAACCATATTTATCTCAGATGACATCACTTCCTTGCCCTTGTTGCGATCGGCTCTAACTTCATTGGCTAGCACCACCTTGCTCTTCACGCGCCATACTCTCTTCGTTTTCTGCCGCAGCCGATGCTCAATTGCACCCTCAACCTCTTGGAATTGCTCTCTGTTTCTCATCCTTTGAACTCTTCTCTTTTGATTTTTGGTGAATATCCCAGAAGGACACCATTGGGGATGCATTGGCTTGGGTTCTCTACGTGAATCATCTTCATCATCGTCTTGGTGCATCGGCCCAAGTCTTTCATGTACTGACAATCTTGATTCTTGGATGTCGTCGGCTTGGTTCTTGGATGAATTGGACATCAGGAGCAATGCAGCCAGGACAATTTTCGATAGATGGTAGCCTCATACCTTCGTTCCAGCAGAATCTGAAGAATTCACAACTCCAATGGGGATCAAAATATCTTTCTTCTTCATTAGGATATGACTCCTCCTTTTGGCGCCTGTTTTGATACTTGCCGATCATACCAGCCGATCTGATACTCCTAGTATAGTTTTTATTTCCATCGGCCGTATTCCTGTTGTATCCAGGATGCACCATATTAACTGGAAAAGGGTGTCCATCTATCTTCATCGGCCTCTTTGCCATGTTAGATCCATCAATCTTAATTTTTCCTTGTTCGATAGCCGACTGGATCTGTTGTCTGAAAATTTTGCAATCATTAGTGTGATGAGATCCTGTGTTGTGCCATTTGCAGTACTTCCTTTTCTTCAACTCTTCAGCCGATGAGATGACATGTCCTGCCGGCAGTTGAATCTGTTTTTCCTGAAGAAGGAGATCGAAGATCCTATCGGCCTTGGTGATGTCATAGTCAAACCTTTCCTCTGTAGCCGAATTCTTAGCCCATTGACAGACCACCGTCTTCTTGTTCCTAGCTCATTCGGCTGCATTGATATCTGGGTCTTCATCTTCAGAGTCAGAATCATAATTGTAGACATTGTTTACATTATTAGCCTTTTTGATGAATTTTCTAGCCTCTTGAAATCTTGATTCATGAGCCGATACCTTCTAAGCTAAGTGTGCCAAACTGTCAAAGTCCTGAGCCGAGAACCTCTCCCTGATCGGCGCCAGCAAACCTTGGAAGGCTAGATCGGCTAGTTGAGAATCTGATAAAGATAGGCTGTAACATCTATTTCTCACGTCTCTGAATCGTTGAATATAATCTGGAACCGATTCGTCTGATTTCTGCCTAGTGGCTGTGAGGTCCGACAGCTTCATCTCTTGAACTCCACTGAAAAAGTACTTGTGGAATTGTTTCTCCAAATCGGCCCAGCTCCTGATTGAATTATATGGCAATGATGAAAACCAAGTGAATGCTGAACCAGACAACGAGAGTGGGAACAAGCGAACTCTGAGAGCTTCTGTAGCCGATGCCTCACCACACTGAGCTAAAAATCGGCTAATGTGCTCGTATGTTGATACATTGTCTTGTCCTGAGAACTTAGAGAAATCTGGCACCTTATATCGGTTTGGCAATGGAACCCGATCAAAGTATTCTGGATATGGATGCCGATACATGTTGTCATTATCTTTCGGTTTAAGTCCAAATTGCTCCCTCATGACGTCAGCGATCATATCGGCCCAGGGTTGATGAGGTGTTGCTCCACCATACTGCTGTTGTACTGGATCCATTTGGCCGTATTGGATCGGCTGAGGTCGTGGTGAGTGAGGCTGATAAAGATTATTGAAGCCAGCCGATATGCCTAGTGGTGGCACATAAGGAAGTTGTTCTGTCCTGTATTGCTGGCTTATCGGCTGAGTAATTCCAATCGGTTGTTGTGGAACCGAAGGAATTTGGTAAGATGTGTCAACAGCTGGCGGTTTTGGATGAAGAATACTCATCAATTGTTCTGGTGTTAATTGAGTTGACGCTTGCCCCCCAGTGATCGGCTGTGATCTGGTTGGAATTGATGGAATATTTGAACTTGAGAAGGGAGCTGATAGAGCCTGGGTTTGAAGCATTTGTTGATTTCCTTGATTGCCGCCGATCTCTGTCTTCACGGTTCTATATGCTGGGAACGTGCCGTCCGGTAGATAAATAGGTCCTTTAGCTTTTTCCTCAGCTATCGTTCCATCGACTACCGACTTGATCATGTTTGTCAAAGTATTGACAAGTACTCCGGACTGGTTGACTAGCGCATGATGTACAGCCGAATCGATGCGATCTTGCAATATGTGCAATTCTTCGTTGTTTGATTCGGTTTTTACTTGTTTATCCTTCTCTTGCCCGGATCCAGAAGTACTTGGGTCTTGCTTCACGATTGTCGGTACTTGGATTTTGGTCCTTTGGATGACTGTGCCTTGCCGGGTGACTGTGAACGAGTGCAAATATTGATTTTGGAGTTGGTTCAGCATTTGTTGCAATTCTTCTTTCTATTCATCACTCAGCTGTTCGGGTGTAACCGTGACGATGTTGTCCTCCGCAACTTCAATGATGTTTGGAGACATGATAACACGAGTCCCACCGGGCGTGCCAAAAGCGTGTTGATGCAAAAAAACACACACTGGCCTGAGAGGTTTGCTTTACTCTAGTGCAGGTCCAAAATTAGGGTTTCAGGTTCAAGGGCGTGCCAGTTGATTTGATCCTGCAATCAACAAGAAAAACATGCAAAGAATATCAGTAAACGATAGACAATCGGCCATAGGGCCGATTTCATATCGTATGTGACCTAGCCAATGCAATAAAGCATGAATCGGCTGTCAGGTATAGTCAATAATATAATTAACCCTAAAACTAGTATATCGGCTGAAAAGATCAACGTTACATAATCAATAAATCAATATTACTTTAGAAATAAGCAATTGGGATAGATCGGACTGAACCGAGACAGTATAAATTGCCCAAGTCTAAAGGTAACATGACATAATGACTATGCAGATTGATGTCGTAGCCGATATCTAGGTTTAAGTATGTATCGGCTATAGCTCCGATACGACCTTATGCTAGGATATTTTCTAGTAATAAATATATTAAACTATAACCAATTAGATTGATATCAAGCTTAATATATTTATATTAGATTAGATCCTGATATAAGGGGCATATATAGAATATTAAACAAAACATAACACGATGTAGAACATCTATATCAGGTAAGATCGGCTGAAACCCCGATACTATCCTTATTAACAACCATGAAGCAGGTTAGATACCATGATTCTAAATACGACTTAATAGGTTGGACTGAACCAATGAAGCATTAAGTATAAATAGAAGCATGAGATCTAAAGGATCAAGCCGATGGTTGCCTTTTCGGGATGGTGGATACGTTATATAACCTAGATTAACAAAGTAATCTAGTCAATATCGATGAAACCCTAGAAAGGATCTAGCCGATATAGGTAGATTGCATTGTCGATCTAAGTTATATAACATATATGATAACCCGGAGAATCACAACAAAGAACTAGAGTGTCATAGAGATGTAAGCACTAGCCCTAATGATGTAACTCGCCATGACAAGATATACCTTTTTGCCGAAGATCAAACTGATGCAGCACGACTCGAAAGCACAAACTTATCGAAAGTGGAAAATAAAGGTTTGGCGATGCGCCGAGATTGATTGAACGTGTGTTGTTATTATTTACAAGACCTCGGGATTATATTTATACCCAAAATTACAAACATTGTCCACCACGGACACGACTCATATTATCCTAATACAAATCCAACTAACCAACAAGTCCCTTAGGCGGACTCTTACCGAGAATATCTATAAGGAAATTACATAAAATATCCTAATTAATAGATACAATTGCCTCCTCAGGACTTTATCCGTGCATGACAATCCATATGAAACACGCTAACACAACCCGATGACGTATACCGAGTCACATTACTGAAATCGGCTCAATCAGCTAACCTAGTCCGACTCTGACTTTGCCGATCCAGTCGATAGCCGATTCGGACCACAGCCGATTCTCACTCTGCTTTCCGATACGATCTTATCTCTTCAATCCTCTTCAATTCCATCTTGATTTCCGATATTTGAATTACCAAATTTGGTCGTCAACAATAGGTTTGGATTGCCACAGACGATAACAACTGATCAAGGATCTATTTTTGTGTCCGATGAGTTTGTTCAGTTTGCTGATAGCATGGGGATTAAGTTGCTGAATTCTTTACCGTATTATGCACAAGCTAATGGGCAAGCTGAAGCATCTATCAAGAGTTTGATCAAGTTAGTTAAGAGGAAGATTGTTGAGTATCCAAAGAAGTGGTATACTATATTAACTGAGGCATTATGGTCCTATCGGATGCCATGTCATGGTGCTATAGAAGTTCCACCTTTTCAACTAGTTTACTAACATCGACTCAAGGAGGATTTCTTTACAGATGAGTTGATAGCCGATGATTATCATAACTTGATGGTTGATGAGTCAGAAGGGTTGGTTCAATCAAGATTGCGAGCTCTAGAGAAGGTCGAGAGAGATAAAGAATGGGTTTCTAAGCATTATAATAAAAAGGTTGTACCAAAATCTTCCGAGGAGGAAGAACTTGTGTGAAAATTGGTGTTGTCAATAGGAACAAGAGATAATAAATTTGGTAAATGGTCACCGAATTGGGAAGGACCTTTTCGGATTCATAAATGTGTTTCAAAAGGAGCTTACATGTTAAACGGACTTGATGGAGAAGCTTTTGGAAAAGCTCTTAACGGAAAATACTTGAAGAAATATTATCCAAGTGTTTGGATTGGTTCATAATCGGTCGAGTCGTGCTGATGTATGATTGATAGCCGATGTTGTTACATCGCCTTTAGATGGCCGATATGAATTATCGCCCTTAGACATATTATATATTTGCTGCATGATGTTCCCTACTAAAAACTTGCGGGGCATGGAGGATAAAAAAATGAGATTTAAAATGTAATTCAGAAATTCAAGAGACTAAATCGGCTTGATGGCCGATATAGATATATTACAGCAAAAGTTGTAGTTACAAACGTTTCAAGTCATGGTTCATTACATCAATCCAGATAATTTTGGATTGCCGATATCGCACACAGGTGAACTTTTTCGACTTCATTTATAATTTGAGCATCGGCAACATCGGTTCCTAGAATTGGCTTTAGGGATTTGTTCAAAGAGGCTAGATGTTTGGCAGCCGACTTGAGACTTGCTTTCTGATCTTCAGTGGCCTTCGGGATGTTGGCTAACTGTTGTTCTGATTCTCTAAATCTTGACATGGGGTTGTTCTAGTCGAGCTAGGAGATCGACTTCCTCCAGCTTTAGTACATGAAGTTCTTTTTGAATTCGTTTTGGGATAGCAGTTAACTCAGATCATCATTAATTGTTGTCGGCAAACATGGATTGTTGCTTCCACACCTTGGCGTTCTAGCCGATCAGTCATTTTTTGCTTAGCCCTTTGGAGTTTAAACCCATGTTGCTCAAGATAAACTGCTGGAGAGATGATATCTACAAGGTCTTCAGGAAGTTGACCTTGAATCTCTTGAAAGCGAGCCCGGATTGATCCGTAGTCGGCTACCAAAACATCTAAAGAAGCTTCTAGCCGATTGGAGATATTAGCCAAAATTGTTTTTATCCTTTGGAATAGGAGATTTGATCCTGCTTGAGATATCTTCATCATCTTTATCTACAAACTGTCTTATGTCAAAAGAGAACATATCGGCCAAAGTCTACAAGAGAAAATTGCAATAACTGATGGATTCAGGTATGGCCGATATGAGTAACAATTAAATATGTTCTTATAGGAATTGGGGGAACTAAGACTATGGCAGTTATTTCTTCTCCATGATGACTCCCAGCCGGCGATGGAGTGTGTTCGCTGGATGCCGGCTGATGGGGAGGTGATTGATGAATTGTAGGCTGAAAGAAGTTGAAAGGAAAAATAGTTAAGTATATAATTCAATCAGCTAAAATAAATATAGAGGGAAGAAATACAAACTGAGAAAACTGGTGAAGGTGGTGGAGTTGGAATTTTCGCAGCACGTTTGCTGTATTTGACTATAGCCATCTGGACTAGCCGTTACATCACCTAGTCGCTCGGGGTCGGGGCTAGTCGCGGCAGCCGAAGCCGGTTTACGAGGTGCCATCGGCCCGGGGCGAAGGAACACTACGAGACAAAAGTCGAGGTGACGAACAGGCTTGTAGAAGAGCAGATAATGGGAGTGATGAGGGGAGTGAAATCGACAACGGTGAAAGTGACAAGTGAACTAGGGGGTTATATAACCCCGGCTTCGTGACGGTTCCGCTTCCAACCAATGGGAGCCAGCCACGTGGTGCCCGCCCATATAAGGAATGATAAATCCTGCTTTGGGTCGGTGGACCGACCAATAAAAGGCCGAATAGGAGAGTTTTATCAGAAAACAACCCAAATCTTTTCCATTCTCGAAAAAAGTTTTAAAAAAATCACCAGGCCGAAGACCCTGAAGAATGAAGCAGACAACTCGTAAAACTTTAAGACAATGGTTGTTTTCCAGATAGCAGGAGGTTTCAGCAAGAATATTGGCCGGAAGGGGGTGCCTCATGCCATACCTTACATTTAGCACGGTCTCGGCTGAAGCTCTCTACTCACCCTTGCCCGTGAGGGTCTTGTTGGAGGCATGTCATGAGACCTTCGACCGAGGCTTCCGAAACCACTTCGGCTAGGGCGAAGCTACCAATTGACGACCATGAAGTCCATGCTAGGCGAAGCAGGAGGCAAAGCACAGGAGTCTTGCTGCTACCAAAAGCACCATCGCCAGAAAGCCAAAGAGGGCCACAGGCGAAGTCTGCCGATTCTTCGTCCACTGTATCGAACACGGATGGTGAAGAGGATGAAGAGGAGGAGAGGGAGGCGTACGATGAGGAACTCTCATGGGTTATACTCCAAGTCTCGATCACCCCAGTGCGGCCGCAGCATCGGCTTCCTCGCACTTACGCCAAAGGGAATTGGAAGGGGTGAAGGCTTTAGCTGCCATCACCTCTTCCACTTATGCTGGTGCATTGCCGAAGAAAGGGGCTTCGACTTTTCTTAAGGCGAAGCCCTCGCGCATTATTACTATGGGGGCGGGGTGAAGCTGGTGAGCGCTTTTAGTGATAGCGAATCTTCTTCCCAGAGCACCCCAACTTCGCTAGTACGCCGTCCTTCAATGGCGCGCGGTGCCCCTACACGGATCCTGACGGTTGCAACGCGTTCGGAGGACGTGCCCATCTCTGCCGGGGGTAGCGGAACCACCGCGGGGACCGCCTCGCTGGAAAGAGTTGGGGGGACGCCAAAGGCACTTTCACCGCACCTCGCACCAGGGCCATGCTGTCCCCATTTCGGCAATGGAGCGGCAAGCAACCCATCATCGACACCTCTACTTCCGAGAACACCCTCACCGCTCCACGCTTCGTCCCCGCGGACTTCAAAACGTGGGCGGAGCGCATCCCCTTCATCGAAGAGGTAACTCAACTCGTTTCGCTGGCCGGCGGGGCTTGCCCATTTGCTGAGTTTAACGAGTTCGACGAGAGCAGCACTGCCATCAAAAGTTTGTTCATTCGGGTACATGATTCTCTGAACACTTTTTATTTCAAGTGCTTTTGGTGTTTCCCAAACTTATTATGTCTTCGGATGTCTTCACCCTTTTTGTAGGCTCTCTCGGCTTATAGCAGCGCTGAGCAATCCATTCGCACCCGCTTAGACGGCTATAAGAACCATCTTCGGACGCTAGAAGAGGATGGTGCGCTAAAGGATCTCAAGCGCAACATCGTTGCTGAGGCCCTTAAGAAGGCGAAGGCCAAAAATAAGGTTTTTAAAACTAAACATGAGAAGTTGAAGACCGACAACGAGGGCCTCATTGAATATTGTAATGCTTCAGAAGAAAGGATGAAGGCCCTTTGGCTTGAACTTGATGAGGCGAAAGCCACTGCTAAGCGCGCTACTGATTACGCTGCCCGCTCCCTTGCCCAGGCCACAGAGTTTGCCAAGCAAGCAGGCTACACACTTCGCTTGGCTCTAAGCGACCTAGGGACGAAAGCTGACGGCGTTCTGCGTGAAGGTGCCTCTGTGCTGGACTTCTCTGAATGGACCCAATAGGCGGGTGGTATTGTGGCCGAAGCTGCTGGGAACTACGGCGACTGTTGTGCTCGGGTAGCGGCCAGCTTCGTGATGTCCCTGCTCCGAGAGCACGGCTGCGAACACATCGCTTACTTTCCAAAGTACGTCAAGGGGCCATGGCCGAAGGACATGAGCCAGGTGTAACTCCATCCTAGGCATATGACCTAGAACCGTTAGGTGGTGGGCCCACACCTTAAACCTAACACTGTGATAGCGAACACATCCGTTCCCCCACGAGGCACTATACCGTTGAATTTGACATAGTTAATCACCTAAACTACCTCGGCGGTAATCATCGCTAAGACTAATTCATTCTACTATGGCCTCCATGTGCAAGGCTAGATATTAAATAACTTAATTGGCCAAGGCCACCCCATAACTAGTATGTGGCAGTACTGAATACTTAGTTGGTAACATAAAGTTCGGTCCTTAATCGACTAAGGCGAATGCTCCCCCTATCGGTGCACAAGTACTACCGTATGTACACCACTCGAGGCCCAAGTCTAGAATCAAGTTTTTCTTCATTTTAGTTCACAAATAACTAGAGGCTCCACCTCTGTCTAGAAGTTTCAAATTGCCCATTTTCAAAAGTATAAAGTGATCACGATGTTTATTAGCATATCACTAGGTATGGCTAAGCATATGACATCTTATTTAGCAACTATAAGCCCATATGAGCACATGGAGAGTACTCTAAACAACTCTGGGGCTACAAACAGTAAGGATAACAACTCTCAAGGTGTATTATGCAGTAATTAGGTTATAGCTACCATTGTTCTACATTCAAATAATATTTTTCAAACATAACCACCTAAACCGTGCAATTTTGTAATAGAAACGTTTTCCCAAAAAAACATAGGATCAAAGTGTAGAGGGCACTTGCCTTGGTTAGAAGCAACAAATTGGTCAACAATAAAACTCAATCTCCTGTTGATGCACAAAAAATACACACTGGCCTGAGAGATTTGATTTACTCTAGTGCAGGTCCAAAAGCTTGGCTTCGGGTTCTAGGGTGTGCCAGTTGATTTTATCCTACAATCAACAAGAATACACAGGAAAAATTGTTAGTAAGTTCAACATGGTCAAAGGGTATTTTAGGATCTGTGTGACTTTCCTTGCTGGTCTTCAATGTCTTCTAAACCTTCTCCTGCAAAGACGACCTCTCCAGGAACATCGGAAACTAAAGCAAGAGAACAAAATCAAAAAAATAGTTAAAAACAAACATAAGCAATACATGTGGATATTTGTATCATGTAGATCTTGTTTTTAGAAAAATTTCGAGAATTGAACCAACTAAATCCGAGTTACGGTGAATTAGTTATGAATTTTTGAAGTTTAAACCGATTTAAAACATATACAGAGATTTTAATTGAATTATGACGAAATAAAGAATTATTTTTGACAAGGAAAAAGGACTCATTGCATCAGCTAGGGCTTTGGTCCATGGTAGACCAGGTGCACAGAGGTGATCCACGAAACCAGATGGTTGAGATTAGGTTGACCTACTTCAGCGAGATCGGATGCCGAGATCAATCCGATCTACAACGTGGTAGGCGACATGCTGCTAACGAGGCGGACGATGGTGACGACGGAGTCCCAGTTTGACGGTGACGACGGACAGGCTTCGGCTCCTCCTTTCGAATCCAACGGTGTCAGCGATGGCGACCGGGGACGGCGAAGGACGTGACCGATGGCACTGCTGGACACAGGGTGGCGATGGTGGCGTGCGGACGAAGGTGGCGGTGGCACTACGGGCGGCGGCGAGCTAGGGCAAAGGTGGCGGCAGCTAGAGGAGGACCTGAGGATCCTATTCAAAGCGGCGGAGCACGGCGGCTAGGACCAAGACGAGCCCCGACAATGGGAAGTCCTAATCGAATTCGAATTCGGGCACTTTCCAACCAAAATTGCACAAAATTACAAAAGGGAAAAGGAAGGGGAGATAGAGGAGATTGTTACCCCTCAACTAACTCGGCTGGAAAAGGAAGAAATCTACCGGATTTGGGAAAGGAATCGTCGACAACATCGGGCGGTGCCGGTGAGATGTAGATGATGACCCTGGCAGGTGGGTCCCACATGTCAGTGAGCAAAGGGGAGAGAGGACGGGGTGCGGTGGACTGGGCCGATGTGGGCCGAGGGTGCACAGGCCGGGGAAGGGAAGGAAAAGGCTGGGCCGACTTTCGGCCCAAGTTAGAATGGGATTTAAAACCTTTTTCCTTTCAGTTATTACTGAAATTCAATTTAATTTATTAAAAATACTTCCATTGCTTAAATAAATCAGTGAAAAATCGAGAAACTATAAAAACAAGAAAAGTATTTAATAAAATTTTATCTGGCCCACTTTTACATTGGAATTTATTAAATTAAAATTCGATCTTATCTTTTAGACTTTTAAAATTATTTCTAATAATTCCTTTTAAACAACAATTTATAATTTAGGGATTTTTAGGGTGTGACAAACCTACCCCTTAGACAGAATCTTGACCCCGAGATTTGGAGGAGCTGGCGATTTCAGTTCATCTTCTAGTTCCCACGTAGCTTCTTCCTCCATTTGATTACTCCATTCGACTTTACAGAAATGGATGACCCGGTTCCTGGTTTCCATCTCGCTTGTCTCCAGAATACGAATTGGCCTCTCGACATAGGTCAAATCTTCCTGGATCTCTATCTGATCGGGATTAGTTTCCTCCGTGGGTACTCGCAAAAACTTTTTCAGTTGTGACACCTGGAACACATGGTGAATTCCTTCCATGGACTGGGGTAACTCCAAGTGATATGCCACCTCACCCCTTCTATTAATAATCTTATGAGGTCCTAAAAAACGTGGTGCCAACTTTCCTTTAGTTTGAAAACGATCAACTCCTTGAAGAGGCATACACAAAGATACACATAATCTCCTTCTCCAAAACTCAGTCTCTACGGTGATTGTTAGCATAGCTCTTCTAACGAGACTGGGCTATATGCAACCTGTCCTGGATAATCTTCACCTTTTATTCGAATTCCCAAAGAATATTAGTTGCGAAAACTTAACTTTCTCCCATTTGATCCCACAAAAGCAGGGTACGACACTTCCGACCACACTGTCATGCCCAGAAAATAGAACACTATATTCCATTTGTGAGTGCATAAATCCTTGTCCAAGGAGGCAAGGTACACATTACAAAGTTGGTAAAAAACAGAGTATATAAACGGAAGTGTAAATAGAGTACTTTATTACATGGGCAACTAAAGGCCCAATGCTCAAAGATAAAGAGCCGGAAGCTACGTCGGGCCACCACAAGCGCTTGACGGCAGGCACGAGCTAGACATCAAAGCCATCATCTCCGAAGTACTCCTCAGCTAGAAGGGGAAAAAAAGAGCAAGGCATGCCGAAAAAATGCAAATATAATGCAAGGCAGTACAAAGAATTTATTTATAAGGGCTATTTTCCAGGAACCAGCATTTCAATGCATTTAAATATTTAAAGGCACTTAAATAAAACACGAACCTATCTCTAGTCAAATTATCATCAAATCGCAAACTAGTGCGATCTTCCCTTAACCCAGGCTAACCAGTGATAACTCCAGTTATACAAGTTTTAACAGAATTAAACTCTAACTTAGGTACATTGCTCCACTTGCCCATAGCTGAGGGCACGGCTATTCGAATAGATTATACTCTGATCAGAGGTGTACAGCGTTACCCACAAGACATGTCTTCCTCACATGTTGCCATGTGCCACATGCCACCATGGCACACAGATAGAAGCCATGACATAGCCCATCGCTTAGTACTGCCCTAAACAAAGAAGACCGACATAGACTTTCCCTGCTAGGTGCCTTGCGTCGAGCAGATAGTCTATGCCCCCGGGCATACTGCCACAGACATCAACCCATCCCTATCCGTGTCTTCCTTGTTCATGACCATACTAAACGATGTGTTAAGCCTTACCCATTACACAGGTGGTTGTACAGAATATGCTTTGCAATAGAGGCCTGAAGACCGGTCCTTATGACAGCCAAGGTGCAACTAGCGAAACCAAGCACCCTGAACCCAGCCGAAAACATTTTTGGGAAATTTTGAATGGGAAAAATCATGTCATGGCTAAACAGCCACTAAACCAAAATTATCATTATTATTCCCAAGTCTAATTATTGGAAAACAACTAATTGTTTCTATTTAAGCAGGTCTAAGCATATTCCTAAATTTATTTACTAGTAAGTACCACATAAATAAAGTTCTCAATAGTTTTATTTTTCCTAGAGTTATCAAGGATCATAATAATACAAATAATAAGGCTATAGCAAGGAGAATCGGTAGGGCTAAATAAAACAGTGATAAACGCGGAAATTTAATAAAGCGAAATGCAATAACTTAAATAAACATAATTATAATTGGGACGGCAATATGATCAAAATTATATGACTTGTCTTGTTCGCTACCAAAATCTTCAAGATCAACCTTAAGGTAGAGCGGTTCTTTTGGATCTGCAGCGTCTACATGACATACGCAAAGAAAAAAGGCCAAAAGATTAATAAAAACCATATAAGAAGCATAACAAAGCACATAGATGGGTTCACTGTTTTACGAAAAATTAGCAATTTGAACATGTTGATTGTGAGTTCAAACGGTCAATCCATTTGAATTTTAGGTGTTGTTTGAATGGCATTTTGGGAATTGGTGAATTAATTTTCTAACGCAAATCTTGTGTACTGCAACAGAGGAGAGGAGAGAGAGGAAGGTGCGCACGGCCGACCGAGCGGCGGCCAAGCAGGGTAGTCGCTGCCGGTGGCTACGGTCCAGCGGCGCGCAGCGCGGGTAGGGCGAAGGCAGAGAGGCTCACTGTAGCGGCTAGAATGGCGATGAAACAGTGATGGCAACGAGGAGGAAGAAGATGCCGGCTCAGGTTATCATCAGGGATGAAGCTCCGGGCCTTGCCGAGCTCGATGAAGGCGTGGCTGAGGGAGAGGACGGGACGGCGAAGCCGGAAGTGGCCTTGCTGAGGCCCGGCGACGTCGCTGCCGATGCCAAGAGGCAACTGGAGCACCCGCCGGCAGCAGTACTCGAAGAGAAGCGGTGCGACAGCGATGGAGCGAGCGTGGCACTCGAGCGGCACGAGGAATGGGAGGAGGAGGTCTCGGGGGTTCTCTTTATATAGGCCGGAGGGGAGGAGATCAACCGCAAGGACGGGAACTGGCGCCGGCGTCGGTAGAGCTCCCAATTAAACCCATCGGTTAAATAATTCAATCGAGTGCGATTTAGTGCGGGATGTAGTGGGATTTGTTGGGGGAAATGATGAGGAGGAGTAGAGGAATCGATTTCTGTAGTTAATTTCTAGGGAAATCAACCGAGGAGGGAGATCGAGATCGGCGGCGGCGCATGAGTTCATGGGAGAGAGGAACAGCCGGCTCGGCTGAAGGTCGGAGACGAACCTGATAGGTGGGCCCCACGGAGGCATGCGTGTGCGGCGCACGTGCGGCGCGGGTGGCTGAGTGACCATGGCTCGGCTCGGCTGGGCTGGGGGTGGCACGACCTGGTGAAGGAGATGGCCCGGCGAGAGGGGCGGTGGGCTGGAGAGGGAGAGAGGGGGCGCGGCGTACGACGGGAGAAGGAGGGAGAGGGAGAGCAGGCCAGGGAGAGGAGGTGGCCAGAGAGGGAGTAAGAGAGAGGAAGGGATGGATCGAAATGGCCCACGGAGAGGGAGGGAGAATTATTTTAAGTTTTCTTTTTTTTGAAAAAACTGAGAGAGGTTCTTGTTGCATTAAAATTATTTATTATGCTCTGCAAATTCAACTAAAAATTGTTTAAATATTTTGAAGCATGTGGAATTCAGCAAAAATTCCCACACGCTGGTTTGGGTTGAATCTTGGGGAGTTTTAATTGTTGAAGACTATTTTTAGCTTTACAATTTCTAGAAATAATTTAGACGGTAAAATTTTAGAGTGATTTTAGGACGCGATAAACCTACCCCCTTACAGAGAATCTTGACCCCGATATTCGGAAGCACAAGCGAAGAGATGAGGATGGGCTGACTTCAACTCGTCTTCACGCTCCCAAATTGCTTCTACCTCAGAATGGTTGCTCCATTGAACCTTGCAAAAGCGGATGACCCGACTGTGTGTGTATCTCTGAGGTGTCTAGAATTTTGATAGGCTTCTCCACATAAGTCAAATCTTCTTGGATCTAGATCTGCGCAGGATCTGCTAGCTCTGTTGGCACTCGCATGCATTTCTTGAGTTGGGAGACATGGAACACGTTGTGGACATTGCCCAAAGAAGCTGGCAAGTCAAGCTGATAGGCAACTTCTCCTTTTCTGCTCACGATCTTGTACGGTCCAACATATCTTGCTGCAAGCTTCCCTTTCGTGTGGAATCTTCTTACTCCACTGAGCGCAGTGACTCGGAAATAACATAATCACCGGCTTCGAAAGCAAGATCTCGGCGGCCGTTATCATCATAACTCTTTTGTCTAGACTGGGCTACTTTCAAGTTATTTTGGATGACATTAACTTTTTCCTATGCTTCTCTAAGAATATCGGTCCCAAAGACGTGTCATTCCCATGTCTAATCCCAAAGGAGCGGTGTTCTGCACTTTCGGCCAAACAAAGCTTCATATGGTACCATTTGTAGACTGGATTGATAGCTATTGTTGTACAAAAATTCTGCATTAGGGAGGCTCTTATCTCAAGTTATTCCAAAGTCAAGAACACAAGCCCGAAGCACGTCTTCAAGAATCTGATTGATTCATTCTATCTGGCCATATGTTTTTGGGTGATAAACAGTGCTAAAATTCAAACGTGTTCCCAACTCCTCTTGCAACTTCTGCTAAAACTTGGAGGTGAATTGACTGCCTCAATCACATACGATTTTCTTGGGAACTCCAAGAGGACAAACTATACGAGCAAAGTATAGTTCTGCCAGTTTGCTACCTGAGTAAGTGGTTTTGACCAGAATGAAATGTGCCACCTTCGTCAGTCTATCGACAGCTACCTAAATTGAGTCATAACCACCTTGAGTTCGGGGAAGACCAGTGATAAAGTCCATTCCAATCTCCTACTATTTCCATTCTGGAATTTGGAGCAACTGAAGCAACCCAGCTGGTCTCTGGTGTTATGCTTGGATTCATTGACATATATCACACATGGCCACAAATTTAGCTATCTCACGCTTCATGCTGACCCACCAATAGTTGGCTTTCAAGTCTAGATACATCTTCGTATTGCCCGGGTGGATAGAGTACTGGTTTTCATGTGCTTCTTGCAGTATGAGCTTCTTTATTTCTGGAACATTCGGGGCACAAATACGATCTCCATTCCACACAGCTCCATACTCATCCTCAACGAAACCAATTGCCTTTCTCCTCCTCATATTCTTCTTGACTTCTTTAATCTCACTTTCATTCTTCTGAGCTTCCTGAATTTGATCAAGAAGCAAAGGCTTAGCTTCTAGAGTTGCCAGAAAACCTCGGTCGACGATACCAAGATTCAAAGATTCCAACTCCTTGCAAAGGACAAAAGAACATTGATCGAGATGAACTGCATTGCAATAGCTTTTTCTACTCAAAGCATCAGCCACAACGTTGGCTTTCCTTAGGTGATAGTGAATTCCCACATCGTAATTCTTGACTAATCCAACAATCTTCTTTGGCGAGGATTCAGATCCGGCTGAGTGGAAATATACTTCAAGCTCTTATGATCGGTGTTTATCTCACAACGTTTTCCAATGAGGTAATAACATCAAATTTTTAGAGCATGCACTACTGCTGCCAACTCAATATCATGAGTGGGTTAGTTCCTTTCATTCGGACACAACTGTCATGATGCATAAGCCACCACATGTCCTTCTTGCTTAAGTACACAACCCAATCCTTGACGGGATGCGTCGCAATATACCTGGAAGTCCTTGCTAATATCTGGCAGAACCAACACTGGAGAGGACACTAGTTTCTTTTTGAGCAATTGAAATGCCTTCTCGCACTGTGGGGTCCACACAAACTTCTCTTCCTTATTCAACAACTTGGTCATTGGTCTAGCTATCTTTGAGAAGTTTTCAATGAACCGACGATAATATCCTGCTAGTCCAAGGAAGCTGCATATTTGAGTGACTGTCTTGGATTGATTCCACTTGGTGACTGATTTAACGGTGGTGGGATCTACTGCCACTCCTAGAAACTTGACTTCTGACAACCAAAAATCATATTTACTGAACTTGGCGTACAATTGATGCTCCCTGAGTTTCTCCAGAGTTAGACGCAAATGTAGTTCATGCTCTTCTTCTGTCTTGGAATAAATCAAAATGTCATCGATGAAGACAACCATGAACTTATCGAAATGTTCGATGAATACTTTGTTCATCAGGTTCATGAAAAAGGCAGGAGCATTAGTCAACCCGAATGACATTACTGTACAATCATACAGACCATATCTAGCGGTGAACACTGTCTTGGGGATATCTTCTTCACGGATTCACAGCTGGTGATACTCGGTTCGAAGATCAAGCTTGGAGAAGACAGTGGCTCCCTTCAATTGGTCAAACAAATCATCGATCCCAGGAAAAGGGTATTTGTTCATGAAAGTGGCTTCATTGGGATCACGATAATCAACGCACATCCACTTGGTCTTGTCTTTTTTTGAACAAAGATTATATCTGCTCCCCATGTGGATGTACTGGGACGAATATACCCTTTCTCCTTCAATTCTTCCACTTGCTTCTTTACTTCGGCCAGTTTATTTGCACCAATCCGATATGGTCTTTTGGAGATAGGTGCGGTACCAAGCACCAAATCTATCCGAAATTCAATCTCTCTTTTGGGGGCATTCCTAGCAAGTCTTCAGGAAACACATCCCTGTAGTCTTTAACTATCGGGATTTCATCGAGACGGATCTGATGTAGAAATTGTTGGTAGGTCATGGTGGGATGAGCATAGAAGATAACTGGCTGATACGAACCATTGTGCAACGTGACAATTCTGTGGGCACAATCCAAGACCACTTGATGGCGAGTAAGAAAGTTCATTTCGAGGACGACCTTTGGAGTCCAAAACGATGAGATTGACTAGAAAACATATCCCTTGGAATTCTATGGACACCGATGGACTAAACTACCGAGCTGGCATCTGACCACCAAGGGTAGTAATTATCATATCATTGCTAAGGCTTTTTACCCTCAAGCTATGATGCCCCACAAATTTTCTTGATATGAATGAGTGTATCTCCAGAATCAAATAAAACTGATGCAGGAACATAATTAACCAAAAATGTACCGATGATAACTTCGTGAGCTGTTTGTACTTCCTCCGCACTGACGTGGTTCACACGTCCCCTGATCATGTTGTTGCTACCACCATTGTTGTGGACCTACGCCTTATCTTGTCGACGCTTTAGCTTCAGGCATTTGTTGGCAAAATGCCCTAGCTCATGACAGTTGAAGCAAAGAAGGACCTTTCCACTGCCATCCTTTCTAGCTGATCCACCTGGTGTTGCGGTTGGAGTGGGGCGAGGTGCACGGTTTGCCATCTGATTTTGCTGCTGCTAGGCGGAACTGTGAGATGGAGGAAGAACCACCGTGATGAGGAGTGGTATAACGGAGCTTCTGACTTGGCCCTTGTTGTGCCTTGAAGTTTGTCATGCGACGCTTGAGATTGTCAAGCTCCTTGTGGTTGGCTTCCTGACGGATACTCTTGTCCACCAGCCACTGGAAATTGACGTAGTCATTGGAGACCAACTAAACTGACAGCTCGGGGTTGAGACCCGAGAGAAACTTCTCGTGCTTATCCTCATCCTCACGAACTTCCTCAGGAGCATATTTGGCCAGATGGTTGAATTCCTGCAGATATTCCATCACTGAAGGGTTGCCTTGCTTGAGATCCCGGAATTCTCGCTTCTTCAAAGCCATAATACCAGCGGGCATGTGAGACCTCCTAAACGCGGCGTTGAAGCGACCCCAAGTGATAGGCTGATCTGCAGGTTGGGTGGCTTGGAACTGGTCACACCATTCAGAGGTAGGTCCTTGGAGCTAGTGGGCAGCGAAGGCAACTTTTTCAGCATCGGTGCACTGGATTAAGTCAAGCTTCTTGTTGATGGTGTGCAGCCAATCTATAGCATCGACTGGGTTGGAGGTACTGGAGAAGGTGGGTGGGCGAACATGTAGGAACTCTGCGAGCTTGAACTGTGGTGGTGGAGTGGAGCATTAGCGCCACCGATAGGCTGGTTCTGGATATGATGGAGTAGATGTTGACGTAAAACACGGCAGCCTGAGAGATTTGCTTTACTCTAGTACAGGTCCAAAGCTTGCTTTTGTGTTCTAGGGCGTGCCAGTTGATTTGATCCTACAATCAAAACAAGATTAAACATGCAAATATCATTAGTAAACGATAGTCGATCGGCTAGAAAGCCGATGTCGCATCGTAATGTAACCTAGCCGATGCAATGCATGATGAATCGGCTGTAAGGCATATTTATAATAATAAACAAACCCTAAACTTGGTCCATCGGCTGTAAATATTAACATTGCATAATCTATAAATCAATATTGCTTTTGAAATTAGCAATTGGGATAGATCGGACTTAACCGAGACAATATAAATTGCTTAGATACAAAGTAACATGAAATAACGATTACATGTGTTCATATCATAGCCAATATCCAAATTTAAGCATATATCGGCTATAGCTCTGATACTACCTTATGCTAGGATATCTTCTTGTAATATTAAATTGATAACAAGCTTACTATATTTAAATAGTTGAGATCCTGATATAAGGGGCAAATAGAGTATATTAAACAAGGCATACATCTATATCTATGTAAAACAACTACATCAGGTAAGATCAGGTTAAACCCGATACTATCCTTATTAATAACCATGAGGCAGTCTAGAGATTATGGTTCTAAACACTACTTAGTAGATCAAACTTAATTGATGCAACACTAAGTATAAGAAGAAACAAAATATATAAACAATCAAACCAATGGTCATCTTTCAGGATGGTGGATACATTAAATAATCTAAGTCAACAAGTCAATCTAGTCGTTCTCGACAAAACCCTAAGAAGAGAAGCCGATGCAAGTAGAAACCATTGTCAATTTGAATTATTAAACATATATGATAACTCAGTGATTCACAAAATAAGATTAGACTGTCATAATGATGTAAGCACTAAACCTGACTAAGATACTACCTGATTTGAATCCCCAAGTAAGTTACTTTCTTTAATCCTTTTAACATATCCTGATGCCAATATATTTTCTAACTTCAAGAAATCCTTATTATATTTTTAGGCATCTGATTCTTCTCCCCATCACGTCAGTCAAAGTGGTAAATCCATACAATATGCTCCTGCCCTCCTTCCAAACAATGCGGGCCTAGCACCATCTATTATCGGCTATCATGCTCCCAGTATTATCTCACTCCTTCAAGGACAAATCAGAGAGTCGATCACAGGCAAACGCAAAGCAGTGAAGAAAGCAGCAAGCAAATCTACCGTGGCTAAGAAAAAGAAAACATCAGCCAATGAAGATCTCCCTCTCATTGATTCTTATGTAGAAGAATATCTTAAGGAGGCGGAAATGGAAGAAGAAGTTGCTGAATGCGCCGCAAATGTTAGTGAGATAGAAAAAATTCCAGCCAATACCTCTCAAGCTGTCATACCAACTTCTCCTACTCCTACTCCAGCACATTTGCTGATTTGACTATAGCCATCCGAAATACCATCATCACCTAGTCACTCAGGGTCAGGGCTAGTCATGGCAGCCGAAGCCGGTTTACAGGGTGCCATCGGCCTGGGGCGAAGGAACACTACGAGACGAAACTCAAGGTGGCGAAGAGGCTAGTAGAAGAGCAGAGAATGGGAGTGCCGAGGGGAGTGAAAGCGACAACGGTGAAAGTGAAAAATGAACTAGGGGGTCATATAACCCCGGCTTTGCGACGGTTCGGCTTCCAACCAACGGGAGCCAGCCACGTGGCGCAAGCCCGGATAAGGAACGGTAGATCCTGCATCGGGCCAGTGGGCCAACCAGTAAAAGGCCGAATAGGAGAGTAGAACTAGAAGACGGCCCAAATCTTTTCCTTTCTCGGAAAAAGTTTTAAAAAAAATCACCAGCCGAAGACCATGAAGAACAAAGCAGGCAACTCGTAACACTTTACGACTATGGGTGTTTTCTTGATAGCAGGAGGTTTCAGCAGGTACATCGGCCGATAGGGCGCACCTCATGGCATACCTTACATTTCGCACGGTCTCGGCCAAAGCTCCCAACTCACCTTTCCCGTGAGGGGCTTGTTGGAGGCATGTCATGAGGACCTTCGACCGAGGCTGTCGAAACCACTTCGACTCGGGCGAAGCTACCGATTGAGGACCATGAAGTCCACGCTAGGCGAAGCAGGAGGTGAAGCACAGGAGTCTCGCTGCTACCAGAAGCACGTTTGTCGAAAAGCCGAAGAGGGCCACAGGGCCTGGTTGGGCCGTTCGCTAGGGACAGCCTAGGTTAAAGCCCATCAAGGGGCCCAAGATGAAATAGACACTAGTTTCCCTCCCAGATGTCCCTATCATAAGGGTACCAATGTAATTTCCCCTGTACACATTAATCCTAGGGTGCATGAGTTTGTACTAAGGCTATGTATAGCCCCATAGGGACTTGTAAAGGGGGGTCCGCAAAAAATATATTATTAACACACATTGCTTTATTGTTCAAATTATGTGAACCATGTCCTTCGAAGTGCGTGGTGGTCATTCGACAACAAATGACATCTTCGAGAAGCTTGTCTAAAACATCCTAATTCCCTGTCAAGGGGCATGGGGGCGCGAGCGAGGACTTGTGAAAGTCAAGGTCTTGTCCCCCCTGCCAGTTGTGACCCAATGGTCATAGCCATAAATGAAACAGGTTTAGGTGAAGGATTATAAGCCGATGGGATTGAAAAGACAGCAGTGCTAAGTCATGCGGCATGAGTGCTAGGTCTAAACATGCATCCCACATGCCCAGCGACACCCAGTTTTGCCAACTGGGTGAAAAGGAAGCTTTGGCGCTCTCCTGGCGAGGTCGGGGCCTTTCCAGACCCACCACATCACACGTGGTGGGCACAGTAAAGGCTCAGCTTGCCCAAGATGGTGCCCGGGGAGCCCGAGGCAAGCTAATTGTAATATTTTGGTAGATTTCTCAGGCGAAGATGAAGGGAACCAACTGGCAACGACAAGACAATACGAGGAACAAGTTTAAAAACAGCTCATACCTAGCTTTGTGAGCCCCTCCTTAGAATATAAAAAGAAGGGGACATGCCACATAGAAAAGGATGGATCCTTACGGATTGTCTTATGCGAAAAAGAGCAAGCTTGTACATTGCTAGATCTAGATAAAAACAACCAAGAACAGGAGTAGGGTATCACACCTCCAGGTGGCCTGAAGCTGTATAATTTCTCTGTGTCTCTTTATGCTTAACTAGTTCGATCACCCGCACTACCTAACAATCACCATTCACAGCAAACCCCCTACTCGATCTTCAGACGAGGGACGGGATTTGCACCCCCGCTGTCTGGGGAAATCGCTTCCTCGACATCTAGCGTGCTAGGTGGGGGGTTTTCCCCTGTGTTTGGTTAGGTTTCTTTCACGCGAGTTTCATCTCTTTTTCAAATCCCTCGCAGCCAGTGCTCATGGTGGAAGGTCACCAACCGCTTGAGTCGGATGATAAGGATTTTGACCCACGGCTTTACCAGGCTAGTGGCATCGGTGACGTATTCAATGCACTGCCCCCACCAGTGTCGGCTGGCGGTGTTGGTGATGCGTTTTTTGCGCCACCCCTACAGGGTTCGACTGGCAGCGTTGGCGGTGCTCCACTGGTGCTGCCCCCTCCAGCGCCTATAGCTATGGAGCGGGATCCCGCGTGTTCCGCAGTCGATCCGGCAACAGTGGATGTGCAGGGCTCCCTAGCTAGAGTGCCCTCTGTAGTGCAGATGATGGCAACTAGTTGGGTAGCTCGGATTCGCTGCCTCGGTAGCTCCAACGCCCCATCGGGACGGTGGAATCATCGTGCACTCTAGGGGAAGGACCAGCCATCCAACACCTGAGCGGCATCCTAACCTCGACCACATGTCTCCAAGTAGGGTCCTAGCAATAGCTGAGGCCTTGCTTTGGTACCCTTCGAGTCAGGGGGAGGATGGAGAGCATCACCAACAGTGGCTTAGAAAGATAGCTGAGCTTGTTGGGTAGGCTCACCAGCAGTGGCAGCTGCGTAGGCCTCACCAGCTTCTAGGTCAGGCGCCTGCGCCACTTCGAGTGCTGCGCGGTTACCAACTCAATCCCACCTGCTACCTCAAGCTCACGCGCCCCCTAGGGCGTCCACAGCTAGGGCGGCTAGCGAAGATGTGCATGCTTGCTTAAGCGAGCCGCACTTGGGTGAAGACACTCGAGTAGTGCTTGAGCACCGATGCGAGCGGGGAAAAACAGGGGAGGGCAGTACGACCGTCCAAGTGTCGTCGGCCACCGCCCAACCTACTATCGGTGCGCAAGTGCCCCGTATGCCCCATGATCCTCTTCGGAAGTGCCATATGGCTCCGGTTATTTGGCTCTATCAATAGAACTCCGACAGGTGCACTGACCCTCCATGTTCCAGCCAAGCTTGCCGGAAAAGTACAACGAGTCCATTCACCCGACTGAGTACCTGGAGATCTACACTATGGCCATTCGTGCCGTCGGTGGTGATGAGAAAGTAATGGCAAATTACTTCCCTGTCGCTCTCATAGCCCACGGCTGGTCTTGGATGATGAATCTCCCCGAGAGATTTTTTATCTCTTAGGGGACTTATGTCACCAGTTCGTGGTGAAATTCCATGGTGCTTGCTTGCGCCCCAAAATGCCGCCAAAAAAGGACAACCCCGTTGCCTTCATGGAAAAGTTATTGGAGAGAGAACTTCATCTTCAATATCGGGATGTCAAATATTGGCAGTCTACGTAGAGGAAATGAGAAAACACAAGTGTCATTTTGATGGTTTTGAGTTACATCACATACCACGCGGAGATAACATGTGCGCAGATGAATTGTCTAGGTGGGCATCCACTCGGGCCCCTGTGCTCCTAGGGGTCTTCCACGAAATTATCTCCGCCCCATCCGCGCGCTTGCCCAGGCTAGT
The DNA here is from genome assembly GCA_000573905.2 of Oryza punctata. Lineage (NCBI taxonomy): Eukaryota > Viridiplantae > Streptophyta > Magnoliopsida > Poales > Poaceae > Oryza > Oryza punctata. The sequence goes on along the minus strand of CM002493.2, from coordinate 17,515,044 downwards.
CAGCGGTGTTGTTACCAGCACGTCTGATCAGGACTCAAGGGCAGAACAAATTAAACATCCTGAGGCCCCGGCCTCCGAGCTTAGGGCCATCAAAGTAAAAAACTCATGGATGAATGAGATCCAGGCATATCTTCTCTGATCTCATCTTCCCGAAGATGATGCAAAAAGCGGAGAGAGTTGCATGCATCTTGATGCGGACATCATCCCGTCGGATATACACAACAAGCCTCCATTGGTCATTCAAGGTCCAATCACAAGAGCTCGCGCACGACAATTGAATTTAGAGGTGAGTTCGTTCCTAAGTTCTTCTTTATATGATTTTGAGAATAGATTGCTACCTAATGATTATATTATGATTAGGAACAATGGAGAGGACAAGGAAATACTTAGAGAAGGACTTAGAGTCGTGGAAGGTCAGCGAGGACGTTCAAATCAAGGTGGAGGCTTAAACCAAGTCGACTTCGAGTCTGTTTCGGAGTCCAGGACCAGTCTGCATTAAAACGGGCGCCCAGGTTGCATATGTGCTTGGATTGGGGCGTTCTTTATATGGATGGAAAGCTAAGAAGATAATCTTTCCAATGGTTTCTGGTCCACATGTCCAAATTCATTACGAGTTATCGGGAATTGACCGAACAAGTTGACCTTCAGAATCTGTTCCGGCGCTGCGACGCCGTATTTGGGCTTTTGGGCCGTGTATCATGTTGGAGCCTATTAGGGTTGCGTCAAGGGGTGTTTGCACGACCCTAAACTCCATATATCAGTATCCGGTGTTGCTACCTTTAGTTTTTGGGGTTTTGCTTAGATTAATCTGTCAAGAACAGTTTCGCCGCTAGATCGGTTTGTAAGACTCCAATTTGTGAGCTAAATTATTCATCTGCAATTTTGGTTGCAATCTTCTTTGTTCTTGTTTGTGTTCTTCGATTTGCAAGCAGGGATTAGCCTTCTTGGCGAGGTCAACCGAGTTTCGGCACGGTTGATAACCAGAGGAGACGTGGTGCTGCGATTATGGGGTTCAGGAACGTGCTCGTTCAAGAAGCCGGATCGATTTGTGTTGCGCTTCCACCAAAATCGTTGATTATCAGAACCTTTCAGAAGATTGGGAACACTAGTCTACATCAAGTGGTATCAGAGCTCTAGGTTCACCGTCAGGTTCGCTCAGTATCTTTACCGTAGTTTAGTTTTTGATTTCGCCGTTATCCTAGAGTCTACAGAAAAGCCAAAAAAAAATTATAGTCCATAGTCTCTCGTTAACCTAGACCGTGTTTAGCCTTTGCATGATCCTTTTCAGTGTACGTAGTGTTGAGTTTGAGTCCTAGTTTAAGTTCTTGTTGCTGGTTTAGTTCGTGTTTTAGGCTAGTCGTGTGTTTTACTTTGTAACCCTAGCCACCACCATCTTCACCCTTTTTGTTAGGGTTCATCCTTTGAGAAACCGTTTCCACCATTGCCAAAACCGATTAGGATATATCCCCTCTGGAAAACCTAGTCAGAAGTCATAACTTTAAACAGCCATAACTTTTGCATACGGACTCCGAATCAGGCAAAATTTAACTTTTCAGATAAGAGAAAAAAATTTGGCGAAATAAAAATTCCGGAATTTGGCTTGCAAAATTGTCTGTTCGAGCTCTCAAGATTCCGCACTCTCTTAATAGTGGTTTCAGAAAATTCCATAGGCCACGTATCAACTCCGATTGAGCTGTCACTTTGTGGTGTCCCTATTTTCGTTCTCCTGGAAAAGAAAAAGATAAAAGAAAAATAAAAGAAAAAAGAAAGAAAAGTTGATTTCCACTAGTGCCTCGAGCTCACGACGTGCTCCGTTGAGCTTATCTGCCTTACGGTTTTGCTCTTTTTGCTGAAACTCGCCGAAACTTGCCTGTCCATCTTTCCTAGCTGTTTACCAGTGATATATTCCTTGACGCCATCATTTGGTACCACTACTGTCTAGGACACGAGTAGACCAGCAACTGAGGGCAAGTGACTTGGGATTTCTTATTCAGCATTACTATCTGTTGTCGAAACGACAACCACATACGTCGAAGGACGTGAAGTGTAATAAACTTTGTATATCTCCCCCTTCTACATGGCCCTAGGTGACTATTTATAACCCCCTTACAGATCCCCCTATTAGGGTTTAAGGCTATTACAGGGGAATTTACATGGTCACCCTCATAAAGGGGCCCTTACATGGGTATTTAGTGTAATCCAGGCACATGGGCCCTTGATGGGCCGCCTGGCGGCTTCTGGTTCATCGGCCCATGGCCCGGGGCGATCAGGCCAGCCTGCTGGCCTTTCTCGGACCAGGTCCGCCCCGGCGAAGCCATCCTCCTTCGGCGCATGCCTTCGCCATGTGGGCCAGGTCCGCCCCGGCGAAGCCATCCTCCTTCGGCGCATGCCTTCGCCACGTGGGCCTTGCCCAGGCCGGCGGAGCCCCATGTGGCTCCTTGCCATCGGGCTTCGCCATCGGGCTTCGCCGCCGTGCTTTCGCTGTTGGGCTTCCCCCCACAAGCCTTGGTGCTGGGAGACCGGATCCTTGTTGTTTGGTTGGTTTCGGCAGCTTGGTCGAAGGGCCTCATGGCGTACTGCCAACAAGCCCCTCACGGGCAAGGGTGAGATAGGAGCTTCGGCCGAGACCGTGAAAACCATGTAGTATGGTATGAGGCGCCCCCTTTCGACCGATGCTCCTGCCGAAACCCATCTCTCTGAGTCCTGCGAGAAGTTTGCGATATGCGAAAAAGGATTATAATGTGTGGTCTTCGCCCTTCTCGAGCAGTTGTGGGGATTTGATTTTGACTTGATTTTTTTTTTCAACGGTCCTAGTGTGAGCAGTGTTGGGCCTTAGCGAGCCAGTGATGGGCCGTTGGGCCGCGGCGAACAGTAGTGGGCTTTCTTTTTGGGAGCCCGTTACTGCACGGCCTGATCCATAGGATTTTACCGTTTCGCCTACCCCGTGACACGTGGCTACCCCTGATTGGCTGGGGAGGCGAAGCGTCGTTTGGTGAGATATATATTCTCACCCCCCGCTTTCACCGTCGCCACCCTTGTCATTTTCACCGCAGTCACTTCCCTCTCCACTCGTTCTCGGCTTCCTTTCGAACAACCTATTTCGCCCATGGCTCCCCGCAAGCTGAACCCCGTTACCGCGACCGGCCCCGATCCCGGCCGGATCGATGACGACACCTCCGCCTTCTTGGGCGCTTCGCTCGTCGACGATGACGAGTTGGCCAGGATGGTTGACGCGGGCATGGTGGCGGAGGGGCAGGCGTTCGCCCCCGGAGAAGTCGAAGTGCCTCAACCTGGCGAACACCAGACGGTGGTGTTTGCCGTTTTCTTTGAGGCCGGCCTCCGATTTCCGTGTAACATCCTGTTGCCGGAGATCCTTCGCCTCTTTCAAGTCGAACTGCCCCAGTTAAGCCCTTCGGCCCTGGTGCGGATCTCGATTTTCGACTGGGCGTGCCGGACCGTGGGGTTCGAGCCCAGCGCCGATCTTTTCGGCACCATCTTCTCCGCCGCCGTCAACACGAAGACGGTGATCACGCCCGCTGGGACCCGGAAGACAGCATTCGGGAGTGTGAACTTCAACGTTCGCCCCGAACGTGCCGACTTGTGGCCGGTCAATGCCGCCATGTCGAAATGGGACCGCCACTGGATGGCGAAGTGGTTCTACCACTCCATCCCCTTCGAGTCGGACTCCGAAGCGGCGAGGGCGCTGTGTTGGCGGCGGCGCGCAATTTCGCCAGCACGAAGACCTAGGGTTACCGTTACCGGCACCCTAGAGTCCCGCTTCGCCCTGCTTCGCAGGGTGTGTTCCCGGCTAAGTTGCCGGGATTTAGTAGAAGAGTTCTGCATGCTGCGGGTTCATCCGCTTTCGCAGGCATGGCAGGTCGAAGTCGATCAAGGCGAAGTGGTCGACGGCCTGCCCAGACTTGTTTTGCCCCCGGGGACGAATGGTGAGTTCTCTTTTTCCCTCCTCTTCACCCCCCTTTTACGTTTCGCCCTTTTTACCCTCCTTTCGCTTCGTCTCCTAAGTTTGTATCTTGCCTTCTCTTTTTTTCTAGTGTTGACGCTGGCCCAAGCCGACGCCGAAGCCAGACGGCTTGTTGGCGATATCTCGTTGACCGAGTATAGCCAGCTGCTGACCCGGCAAGCGGCTGGCCGGGCGAACCGCGTCCATGTCGGCGAGCTTCCTCCGAGGGCGAAACCACCCAAGGCGGATGGCGAAGCCGGCCCTTCTCGGAAGCGCCCACGGGGGCAGGTTAGATTTGCCCCCCGCAAACAGAAGGCTCCCGTCTCCTCCGAGGATGATGTCGAAGACGAGGATGCCGAAGGGGAGGAAGCGGGACGGGCCGACGCCGTGGCTGAAGAGGCTACTGACGAGGCGGGCGATAGTCGCTCCGGGACGCGCGGTTATACGCCAACTCCCAGCCCGGAACATGCCGACACCGGGGCGGAGTCCGCCTCTTCGCCTCTGCGGTGAAAAGACGTGGAGGGCGCCAAGGCCCTAGTCTCTATTGCCGCGGCCAAGGCGGTGGGAGGCGGCGTGACGAAAGCAGCCCCCGGAAGAAGGGTGTCATCACCATCGCCAACGCCTTCAGCGATGAGGAGTCTGACGGGACCCCTACCTCGCCCGCGGGGCGAAGTCAGGGACCTTCGACGTCCCTGGGGGCGACCGATGGGGCTGGTGCGTCGCCGTCGGCTGAACGGGTGGTGAAGGTGGCCACTCGCGTCTTTAGCAGCCCCGTACGTCGGCCGCTTTCGCCGCTCGGCCCGGATAAGGGCAAGAAAGTCGCCGAGGGGTCTGGCTCCGAGTTTTCTCAGGGGTCGGCCCGCTTCGTCCCCGGCGACTTCGAGACTCGAGCTGAGCTCATCCCCTTTGTAGAGGGGGTGAGCAACATTGTTTCGCCAGCTGGCGGTCCCAGCCTCTTCGCCGAACTCAATGAGTTCGACGAGGGGTGCTCCGACGTGAAGAGTTTGGCCGTACGGGTAAGTTTCGGTATCCTCCAAATTTCTTTTGTTTTTTCGACCTCCGTTTTCTACACTTGGCTTATATTGCGCCCCCCCTTTTTTTTCTTTTCTTCGCCAGCTTTTGGCGGCCCATTGTTTCACTGAGCGGACCATGCGGGCTCACCTGGACGGCCTTAAAACCCGGCTCCGGGCGAAGGACGACGAACTTGGCCGAAAAGGCCTTGAAATGGAGGGGCTTGCCCGATCCCTCCGAGAGGCGAAAGCAGAGAACAGGCGCCTGCAAGCTGAGCTCGACAAAGGCAGCGAGGCGAAGGCTGAGATCGACCGTCTTTCGGCCGAGCTGGTGAAGGAGCGGGAGCATACCACCATGTTGACCGTCTACTATGACACGGCGGAGCCCCAGATGGAAGCCCTTTGCCAGAGGGCGCGCAAGGCGGAAGAGAAAAACAAGCGCCTTGCTCAAGAGGCGGCCCGGGCGACCGAAGCGGCGAAAGCGTCCTGCTGCACCCTTCGCCTTGCCCTTACGGATATGGGGGCGAAGGCGAGTAGCTTTCCGGGCGAAGACGCTTCCGTGCTGGACTTCTGTGATTGGAGCCAGGAGGCCGGCGGCGCTGTCTCTGACTGCGCCACCGCATATGGCGATTGCTGTGCACGCGTGTCGGCCGCCTTCGCCTTGGGGTTGCTTCAGCAGAACGGGTGCGAACACGTCGCCCGATTCCCCGAGCTGGCGAAAGGGGATTGGGAGGTTAGCTCCCAAGACGTGACGCCCGCCCTTCGTGCCTGGCGGAAGCAGTTTTGGCTGAAGGAGGGTCGTTCCGCAGCTAAGACCCGCCTCCTTGAGCAGCTGGCGAAGTCAGAGGCGGCGAACCAGGACGAAGAGCCGGCAGCGAGGGGCGAAAGAGGAGCCGAAGACCACCCCGAGGTGTGAGGCCCTCCGCCCGTCTATTTTTGTGGACTTTTTCTTTTGTTCTTCGCCATTTTTAGGGGCGAACTATGTAAATACGGCTGAGGCCTTGCACTAGTGGAAATATATGACTCCTTTCGCCATTTGTATCATTGTTCTGCGACGCGCGAACCGTTTGAGATGTTTTTGCGATTGTCTTGCCTAGCTCTTTCGCGTTCGCTTTTTTTCTTATTCCGCTCGCCTTCGTGACACTCCCTTTTTGTAGGGTTGGTGCCGAAAGCTTTGCGTTCGGCCTCCCCTTGGGGATTGGCTAAGCAAAAACGAGAAGTTCATTGCGGTGAAGAATTTGCCGAAGGCTCGATACCGGCTTCGGCCTATCTACCGCGAAATGACAATCAATGGGAACAACTACAGGGTTGTAAGCGTCGCTAACTGGATGCGATCCCATCCTGGGCGAACACTGGAGGACTACGATCGTGTCCATGTGGCACGCCTGGAGGGCATGGCCCGTTTCTGGCGAAACCATCGGCGGACCGATCGGCAGGAGGCGATCGCCCAGCGGCGCTACGCCCTTACTGTAGCTTCGCCCCCCTCTCCTCTTAGGATAGTGTACAATGTCAGTAGTGATGACGAACCATGTTCGCCGGATCACTCCTTTAGTAGTTGCCTTGTGGGCGAAGATGTAATTTTCTTGTAAGCGAACGCTTAGGTCGCTTTTCTTGTATCGTGTTACACAATGTATGCTATTGAGTGTATTTTCAATGTTTAATAAAGATGTGCTTTCATTTCCTTTTCGCCATTTTCTGCATTGTCACATTTCGTGCTTTTGTTGGGTCGTGACGTATCGGCCCCTTTGCGTGTATTGGCGAAATAGGCACACTGACTTTTCAGCTTTCGACTTCCGTTGTCGATAGCTTGATTTTGCGTGGATCGATCATAACGGTGCTCGGGCCCCTTTTCTTTTTCTCTCCCGAAACAAGCTGTCGCGGTTTCAACTTTCGGCGAGCGATGCTTCGACCGATTCGTTTTGCCCCCCTGGCTTTTTCGCTGAACAGGCGTTTTCCTTGGGGTTTTTTCCACGAATTATCATGCACATAAGTAAAAAAGGCGAGAGACACAGAAATTTTATACTGGTTTGGGCCTCCAGAGTGGATAACAGCCCTACTTCCAGTTTTTTTTTTCTTTTTCCATTTTCTCCCCTTTTTTTCTTTTTTCTTTTTTTTTGGTATTTTTGTGCTGAACGGCTTACAAAATGGCGGGTGCCGAAAAGCTACATGGCAATGTACATTTTTACACGTTGGCGAACAGGGTGCCACCCTCTAAACATAAAAACGCTTGAGCGAAGCGGCGTTCCACGATTGATCGAACTCTTCGCCCTCCACTGTCGCTAGGCGGAAAGAGCCCGTCCTTGACTTGTGCTTGATGAGATACGGCCCCTCCCATTTTGACTCGAGCTTCCCAACCGCTACTGGGTTCGCCTTTCTCCTCAGAACGAGGTGACCCGGTCGGAGCTCTGTAGGACGAACCTTCTTGTTGTAGGTTGCCGAAGTGCTTGTGGCGTATTTGCGCATGTGTTCCAGTGCTTCGACTCGCACCCCCTCAAGGAGTTCGAGCGACACTTCGCGCCCATCTTCGCCCCCCGAGAACATCACCCTTGGTGAGTTAGCCCCTAGCTCTGTTGGGGTCATTGCTTCGTCTCCGTAAAGGAGCATGAATGGGCTGCACTTGGTTGGCCTCGTGGGAGTTGTTCGAAGAACCCAAAGGACGGACAACATTTCGTCTGGCCATTTGCCCTTCGCCGCCCCCTCGAGCCTTTTCTTGAGCGCCTCCACGTTGTGCACCGCCCTGCTGATGACAGCTAGGTCGCCCTTCGGCGCGGCCGAAGGCTGAAACCCCTTGACAACAATCACCCCTGCCGGACCCGGCATCTTGAGCTTGAGGTAGTTGTGGTGGGAGACGGCTTCAAACATGTTCAAGGTTGCGCGGCCGAAGATGGCGTTGTAGCCGTACGGGATGTCGACGACGTCGAACAAAATCTGCTCTTCACGTCGGTTTCCGCCCGTGCCGAAGACAACCTTCAACCGTGCTTGGCCGAGGACCTGTACCGTCTCACCGCCGAAACCGCGGAGCGAGGCCGGCGCCTGAGTGAGGGCTGAGATTGGTAACCCCATCCTGGCGTATGCCTCAGCGAAGATGACATCGGCCGAGCTACCTCCATCAACCAGAATGCGTCGGACCTCGAAGCCGGCCACCTCAGCCGAAATCACTAACGGGTCTTGGTGCGGGAACAACACTCCTTCAGCATCTTCCGGCCCGAAAGAAATTTGCTGGGTTAAGTACTTCGGGACCTCTTCGCCTGTGGCGGTGATGCTATGCAACGTTCGCAGCTGCGACTTCTTCTACCGCTTCGACAGTGGGACTGGTGGATCGGCCCTTGTGATTACTTGAATAATTCGGCGCTGCGCGTCTTGGTGCTGTTCGGCTGGAGGCGACTGTTCCTGGACCGCTTCGCGAGGTGCCTCGACGGAGGCACCCTGATGTGGCCTTTGTTCGTGGGAGTTGTTTCGCTGGCGGATGTTTCGACACTGCTCGGTGGTGTGTGAAGACCACCCATGATAGGCACAATAGAGATCTTTTCTGACATTTTTTCGAATGGACTGCTCATGGCTGCCGCCCTGTTGGGCGTCGAACTCCTTGCGGAGCGCCTGTACTTCTTCGACAGCCATGATCGCTTTGCCTGTTCGGTCGGTCCTGAACTTCCTCCAGGTCATGGGAGCTTGGCTTTGCCTGGGCGGCTGCCCCGGGTTCGCCGGCTGGGGCTGGCGAGCCACGGGGGGAGCCGGTTCGACGACTTGCACTTGCATTTGAGCTTGGGCCGCAGCGATGGAGGCTTTGTCGTACTCGGCTTGGATCGTCTGTCTTCGCTTGGAGTCCTCTTCGCCTCTTGCGTACCCATCAATGATGCGAAGCAGGTATTCGAGGGTTTGCGGCTCCTTGTTTGCGATCTTTCTTGTGAGTTCGCCCTCGAGCAACCCTGCCGAAGCGGCGTTGATGACAGATGTCTCCGTTATGTCCTGAACCTGGCATCGTGCCTGCGAGATCCGACGCATGTACTCCCGTATTGATTCGCCCGGCCTCTGGCGAATGCCGAGCAAATGCTGCTGCGTCTTCGGCTCCTCGTAGGTGCCTCGGAAGTTGAGGATGAAAACATCACGCAATTGCTCCCATGAGTAGATGCTATTGGATGGCAGATTGAAATAGCAAGAACGGGCGATGCCGTCAAGGGTGAGATGGATTACCTTCGCCTTGGTGTTTTCATCGCCGTGAGCAGCTTCGATCGCGGACTCGTAGATTGAGAGGAACTCTTTTGGGTCTGTTTCGCCCGAGTACCGCGGAACGGGTGGGAATTTGAACTGAGGTGGGATTGGACGATTTTTGATCCCCCCACTCAGTGGTAGCCCCTTTTCGCCCCCGGCCTTGCCCCCTGTGCCCTGCAGCGAGGGTCCGCTCGACTGTGGATACGGTGTGGCGAAGGGCGAGGTGATGGCCTGGGGGAGCGGCTGGGCAGCGACGTTCGGCGGCCCGCTTCCGAACGGTGGCGCTTTTGTGGTGTTGTAGACGTCGAACTGTTGCCCCCGATTCCAGGGCGGAGCCCCTGGCCCAGGTGGGTTCGTCGGCAGCCACCCTGGCGCGCCCTGGCCGGAGCCCCCTTCCGGCTGAGCCGAAGGGGTTGTGCTTGAGATGTGAGGTTGGTTGAGCTGCTGAAGGAAAGCCTGAAGTTGTGCCTGCAGCGCCGAGGCCCCCTCCGCCATTGCTTGCGACACTTGACCGGGCGAAGGGTGTGCTTGGACCGCGGGGGGCCGAACTGGCGCTTGCTGATAGGCTTGAGGCGGAATGTAGCTTGCCGAATACTGGAGGATGGGAGCCGGAGCGATCTTGGCCTGCCGCGCCGCTTCATATGCCTGTTGCTGCTCCTGCATTTGTCGGAGCATGTCCTGGAGTCGTGCCATGTTTTGCCGCATGGCCTCCATGTCTGCTTCGGCTTGTGCGTCAAGGCCTGGATCGACCTGCGCAGCGGCGATTGCTGTCGAAGCCGGCTGCGTTGACGAAGGGATCTCCAGCACATGCTCCGCCGGGGTGGCCGAGGCCGAGGGCGGTGGTTGCAGCGCGGGCGCCGAAACCTCCGGCGCGGCCGCCGCCTCGGCAGCCGCCGGAGCCTCCATGCCTTCGCCGGCGGCCGTCCCACCTTCGGCCGTGCCTTCCTTTTGGTTCGCACCCCTCTCTTTTGAGACCTTTTTCGGTGGCATTCGCTCTCAGTGGTTTCGCTCAGAGTTCCCCACGGTCGGCGCCAGCTGTTGTCGAAACGACAACCACATACGTCGAAGGACGTGGATACTCAACAAATGTTGGGAAGGTGAAGTGTAATAAACTTTGTATATCTCCCCCTTCTACATGGCTCTAGGTGACTATTTATAACCCCCTTACAGATCCCCCTATTAGGGTTTAAGGCTATTACAGGGGAATTTACATGGTCACCCTCACAAAGGGGCCCTTACATGGGTATTTAGTGTAATCCAGTCACATGGGCCCTTGATGGGCAGCCTGGCGGCTTCTAGTTCGTCGGCCCATGGCCCGGGGCGATCAGGCCAGCCTGCTGGCCTTTCTCGGACCAGGTCCGCCCCGCGAAGCCATCCTCCTTCGGCGCATGCCTTCGCCATGTGGGCCAGGTCCACCCCGGCGAAGCCATCCTCCTTCGGCGCATGCCTTCGCCACGTGGGCCTTGCCCAGGCCGGCGGAGCCCCATGTGGCTCCTTGCCATCAGGCTTCGCCATCGGGCTTCGCCGCCGTGCTTTCGCTGTTGGGCTTCCCCCCACAAGCCTTGGTGCTGGGAGACCGGATCCTTGTTGTTTGGTTGGTTTCGGCAGCTTGGTCGAAGGGCCTCATGGCGTACTGCCAACACTATCTGTCATTGGATTGTGTACCACTCACATATATTTGGCCTTCCTAGCTCTACATATTACTTCTGGACAGCACAGGTTCTTGAGCCTTACAATCGCTGACTACGCCTTCCAGGTATCCTTTGCTTTGCTAGTAAGAACCTTATAAGGGCTTGGTAAGGTGCTCCATATTGCTGAGTTGTTGAGAGACACTACTATACCTGTGTAGTAGATTATTAGGGATAACCTTCACCTTTGGTTGTTGTTTTGGTGTTTCAATGGCAGGAGACGATGAGGATACGACTCCCAAGGAATTTGCTGACTGTGTCAGTCAAGACCAACTACGAACTATTGTAGGAAATGCTCATAAAGAGATAATGGAGGCAGTCACACAGCTGTCCACGAAGCCATCATTAAACTCGACCTCGGCAGGCACATGGAGAGGTTGGACAAGCGGGTGTCTACACTAACTGATCGGGTTGCTGCGTTGGAGACTCGACAACCAACCAATGAGGAAGTGAACGACAGCAACACCGGTGGACGTCCAGAAGACACGGTATACGATTCCAATGGTAATGTAGATGAACAAGCTACACGACAAGCACGATTACGACGTCGTCTTCGCTTCAACATGACAGGTATGGGTGGCACTCAACACCACCACCAACAAGGTAAAAATAATAATCATAATAATCGTGTGCCCGATGATCCTTATGCTAAGGTTAAGTTTAAAATACCTTCCTTTTCGGGTCATTATGATGCTGAGAAATACCTTGATTGGGAGATGACAGTAGAGCAAAAATTTAGTGCCCACCTTGTGCCTGAGCAGCACAGAGTTCGACAAGCCAGTAGTGAGTTTAAAGATTTTGCTATCATTTGGTGGACTAGGTTAGCTGCTGAGGGTGTTTTACCTACTACTTGGGAAGAACTTAAAGTAGCTATGCGCGATAGATTTGTTCCTCCATCCTATCATAAGGAGTTACGCAAGAAACTGATGCGTTTAGAACAAGGAGATAAATCTGTACAGGATTACTATGGTGAGCTACAAAAGGGATTAATGCGCTGTAGCATTGTGGAGGGGACCGAGGATGCCATTTGTCGTTTTTATTCGGGTTTAAGGGTTGAAATCCAGAACATAGTTGATTATAAGGAATTTAACACTGTCAACCAGTTGTTTCAGTTTGCTATGCTTGCAGAGAAGGAATTGCAGGGGCGTGATCAACAGGGCAAGACCAAGGCAAGTACGTACACTCCGCGCACGACGCCACCTCCGAGGCCGACCAAGGCTACCTCTTTCCAGACACCCCCTCCAGCGAACAAGCGACCAGCTGCATCCGGAGTTTCTGCGGTGCCAAAACCACCTCCACCACGACCATCAGATTCAGGTAAAAGTCCTTCGACGGGACGCACTCCAAACATTCAGTGCCACCGCTGCCAAGGATTTGGCCATGTACAGAAAGATTGTCCTAGTCAACGGGCATATATTGCCACAGAAGATGGCTATATCAGCACCTCCGATGTTGAGGATGATGAAGAAGACGAGGACGAAGGAGTTGATGCTGAGGATGGTGAATTCTTTGGGCGTGAGGACACAGCGACCTACATGAACATTATTGTACAGCGGGTGCTTAGCACACAGGTACAACAATCTGAAAGGTTGCAACGCCACAATTTGTTCCAGATTTTCTTTGTCATCAACAATCGTCGTGCACGTGTGGTCATTGATGGAGGTAGCTGCAATAATTTGGTGAGTTCTGACTTGGTCAAGAAGTTTGGCTTGACCACACGCCCACACCCACATCCATACCATATTCAGTGGTTAAATGATTCTGGAAAGGCAAAGGTAACACGATCTTGCAAAGTTTCATTTTCCATTGGTTCATATGTTGATTCTGTTGATTGTGATGTGGTTCCTATGCAAGCTTGTTCACTTTTGTTGGGTCGTCCTTGGGAACATGATAATGATGCTACACACCATGGTAGAAGTAATAGATACAGTTTTGTGCATAAAGGAAAGAAAATTACTTTGGTTCCATTAACCCCTGATGAAATTGTAGAGGCTGATAAAGAACGAGCTGCTAGTTTGAAACTTAATGAATCTGAAAATCAGCAAATTGCTAAATCTGTTTTTCCACCTAAAAAGCCTAGTTCTACGGCCGAGGGAATTAAATTGAAGGGTGGTGTTATGCTTGCAACAAAATGTGACATTGCTGAAATTTCTGCTGATGACATTTGCTATTCCTTGATATGCAAACAAGCTTTGTTTTCTCTTGATGATATTGCTAGCTCGATACCTCCTGCTGTCACTAACCTTTTGCAGGAGTATGAGGATGTTTTTCCAGCTGAGATACCCCCGGGATTGCCACCTATGAGAGGGATCGAGCACCAAATTGATTTAATCCCGGGAGCAACATTACCAAACCGTGCTACTTATCGAACCAATCCCGAGGAGACTAAGGAAATTCAGCGACAAGTCCAAGATCTTTTGGACCGCGGGTATGTACGTGAAAGCCTTAGTCCTTGTGCAGTGCCTGTAATTTTGGTTCCTAAGAAAGATGGGTCTTGGCGAATGTGTGTTGATTGTAGAGCCATTAATAATATTACTATTCGATATCGTCATCCTATTCCTCGGTTAGACGATTTGCTTGATGAGTTGTGTGGTTCAATAATTTTCACAAAGATTGACTTGCGTAGTGGATACCACCAAATTAGAATGAAACTTGGAGATGAATGGAAAACAACTTTCAAAACCAAATTTGGATTGTATGAGTGGTTAGTAATGCCTTTTGGTTTGACTAATGCCCCTAGTACTTTCATGCGCTTAATGAATGAGGTTTTAAGGCCTTTTATTGGACGATTTGTGGTAGTCTACTTTGATGACATCTTGATTTACAGCAAGTCTTTGGATGAACACTTGGATCATTTACGTGCTGTTTTTCATGTCTTACGTCATGCACGTTTGTTTGCTAACCTTGATAAGTGCATGTTTTGCACGGAACGAGTCTCTTTTCTTGGCTATGTTGTTACTCCACAGGGAATTGAGGTGGATGAGACAAAAATTGAAGTCATTAAGAGTTGGCCGGTTCCCCAAACCATCACACAGGTGAGAAGTTTTCTTGGTCTTGCAGGATTCTATCGCTGTTTCGTCAAAGATTTCAGCACCTTTGCTGCACCCTTGAATGAGTTGACGAAGAAAGGGGTGGTCTTTCATTGGGGAAAAACACAGGAGGAGTCTTTTGTCACTTTGAAGGACAAGCTTACACACGCACCTTTACTCCAACTTCCAAACTTTGGTAAGACTTTTCAGTTAGAATGTGATGCTAGTGGAGTTGGCATAGGAGGTGTTTTGATGCAAGATGATAAGCCTGTTGCATACTTTAGCGAGAAGTTGCATGGCCCTGTTTTGAATTATTCCACGTATGATAAGGAATTGTATGCTCTTGTACGTTCTTTAGAGACGTGGCGTCATTATTTGTGGCCTAAAGAATTTGTGATTCATTCTGATCATGAATCGCTTAAGTATCTTCGCTCTCAAAATAATTTGAATCGTAGACATGCTAGATGGGTTGAGTTTATTGAATCTTTTCCTTATGTCATCAAGCACAAGAAAGGAAAAGATAATGTGATTGCTGATGCTTTGTCCAGACGTTATAGTTTGTTGTCCCAACTTGATTGTCGGATTTTTGGCCTTGAATCAATTAAAGAACAATATGCGCTTGATCCTGAATTTAAAGACGTGATGTTGAATTTTAAAGAGGGACGCACTTGGAATAAATTTGTGATCAATGATGGATTTGTGTTTCGAGCTAACCGTCTATGCGTTCCAGTTGGGTCCGTTCGTCTTTTGTTGATACAGGAAGCGCATGGAGGAGGATTGATGGGACATTTTGGAGCTAAGAAGACGGAGGATGTTTTGGCTTCACATTTCTTTTGGCCAAAGATGAGGAGAGATGTTGAGAGGTTTCTGGCACGCTGCACTACTTGTCAAAAAGCTAAGTCTCGTTTGAATCCACATGGTTTGTATATGCCTCTTCCTGTTCCTTCTACTCCTTGGGCAGATATTTCTATGGACTTTGTTTTGGGATTGCCTAGGACTAAGAGGGGGAGGGATAGTACTTTTGTTGTGGTCGATCGATTTTCTAAGATGGCACACTTTATACCATGTCATAAAAGTGATGATGCTATTCATATTGCTAACCTCTTTTTCCATGAGATTGTTCGTTTGCATGGTATGCCTTCTACTATTGTTTCAGATCGTGATGCAAAATTCCTTAGTCATTTTTGGCGCACGCTATGGAACAAGTTGGGTACAAAGTTATTGTTTTCTACTACATGTCACCCACAAATAGATGGACAAACGGAGGTAGTTAACCGCACTTTGGGTACAATGTTGAGGGCTATTTTGAAGAAAAATTTGAAGATGTGGGAGAAATGTTTGCCACATGTGGAATTTGCATATAATCGGGCAACACATTCTACTACCAAGGTAAGTCCTTTTCAGGTAGTGTATGGTTTCAACCCCCGTGCTCCTATTGATATTTTGCCTTTACCTACTAGTGAGAGGGTTCACAGTGATGCTAAACGCACGTGCTGATTTTATTTTGAAAATGCATGAAACAACTAAGCACAACATTGAAAAGGTGAATGAAAAGTATAGAATTGCTGGTAGCAAAGGTAGGCAAGAAGTGAAGCTTGAACCGGGTGATTTAGTTTGGTTGCACTTGCGAAAGGATAGATTTCCAGAATTGCGAAAGTCTAAATTGATGCCTAGAGCTGATGGTCCTTTTAAAATTGTTGAGAAGATTAATGATAATGCATATAAACTTGAGTTGCCTTCCGAGTATGGGGTTACTCCCACGTTTAACATTTCAGATTTGAAGCCATACTTGGGAGAGGAAGATGAGCTTGAGTCGAGTACGACTTCAATTCAAGAGGGGGAGGATGATGCGGACATCATTCCGTCGGATATACACAACAAGCCTCCATTGGTCATTCAAGGTCCAATCACAAGAGCTCGCGCACGACAATTGAATTTAGAGGTGAGTTCGTTCCTAAGTTCTTCTTTATATGATTTTGAGAATAGATTGCTACCTAATGATTATATTATGATTAGGAACAATGGAGAGGACAAGGAAATACTTAGAGAAGGACTTAGAGTCGTGGAAGGTCAGCGAGGACGTTCAAATCAAGGTGGAGGCTTAAACCAAGTCGACTTCAAGTCTGTTTCGGAGTCCAGGACCAGTCTGCATTAAAAACGGGCGCCCAGGTTGCATACGTGCTTGGATTGGGGCGTTCTATATATGGATGGAAAGCTAAGAAGATAATCTTTCCAATGGTTCTGGTCCCATGTCCAAATTCATTACGAGTTATCGGGAATTGACCGAACAAATTGACCTTCAGAATCTGTTCCGGCGCTGCGACGCCGTATTTGGGCCTTGGGGCCGTGTATCGTGTTGGAGCCCATTAGGGTTGCGTCAAGGGGTGTTTGCACGACCCTAAACTCCATATATCAGTAGTCGTCGCTATCTTTAGTTTTTGGGGTTTTGCTTAGATTAATCTGTCAAGAACAGTTTCGCCGCTAGATCGGTTTGTAAGACTCCAATTTGTGAGCTAAATCATTCATCTGCAATTTTGGTTGCAATCTTCTTTGTTCTTGTTTGTGTTCTTCGATTTGCAAGCAGGGATTAGCCTTCTTGGCGAGGTCAACCGAGTTTCGGCACGGTTGATAACCAGAGGAGATGTGGTGCTGCGATTGCGGGGTTCAGGAACGTTCTCGTTCAAGAAGCCGGATCGATTTGTGTTGCGCTTCCACCAAAATCGTTGATTATCAGAACCTTTCGGAAGATTGGGAACCCTAGTCTACATCACATCTTGAAATGCTATGTCCTTGTAGATGGGGACCTCTACGGACTTAGTGTAAACGACATGCTTCTCAAGTGTGTCAGCTACGAGGCTGGCACCGATATCCTCTCAGACATTCATGACGGGGAGTGCGGCAGCCATTCTGCTTCTCACACCCTTATTGGGAAGGCTTTCCAATAAGGTTTTTATTGTCCGATGGCACTGCAGGACATAGCAACCTTGGTACAGTGGTGTCGGGCATGCCAATTTCATGCTAGGCATGTGCACCAACCGACACAAGCTCTTCAAGTAATCCCGCTATCATGGCCATTGCAGTCTGGGGGCTGGGTATTCTCGTGCCTTTTCCCCGAGCTATAGGCGGCCTCGAGCATCTTTATGTGGCCATCAACAAATTCACAAAGTGTTCGGAAGCATTCCCGGTCTCAAAAATCAACAAAAACTCAGCCTTAAAATGTATGAAAGGGATCACGAGTCGGTTCAGGGTTCCTAATCGCATCATAACCGATAATGACACTCAGTTCATGAGCAACATGTTCGGGGAATATTGTGAGGATGTCGGAAGCGAACTGTGCTTTTCCTCCCCCGTCCATCCCGAGAGCCATCGGTAGGTTGAGAGGGTGAACGCAGAAATCTTGAGAGGCCTCAAGACAAGATCGTACAGCAAACTCAACGGTGGATAGATGAGCTCCTAGTAGTGTTATGGGTGAATCGAACCACCCCAAGCAGAGCAACAAGAGAAACCCCGTTTTTCCTAGTCTATGGAGCTGAGGTCGTGCTCCCTATTGATGGTCGTTATAGACCAATTTCGACCATTAATACTTCCAAAAATAACAAACAACTAGCAATTCTAGTGTGCATATTTATTTTGAAATAATCTAGTTGCACATGTACTTGGCAAAATATTTGAATATAGGAGATTACCGTATAAATGGAGGACAAATGGTGGAAAAGACCCGTCCAA
The DNA here is from genome assembly GCA_000573905.2 of Oryza punctata. Taxonomy (NCBI): domain Eukaryota; kingdom Viridiplantae; phylum Streptophyta; class Magnoliopsida; order Poales; family Poaceae; genus Oryza; species Oryza punctata. The sequence goes on along the minus strand of CM002493.2, from coordinate 17,497,421 downwards.
TCAGTCAGAGGTCAACATGTGGCGAATAAATGTATGGAAGGGCTCACAAACCCAATGAAACACCTGCAATTTGGCCCAACTGACACATCACTGGACCTTGGACCCACCATACAGGAGCTTGGAGAAAGCTCTAGGCTAGAGGGACCAACCAGGGGTCGGCCAACCCAAGCTTAGCCCAGCTGGCCCAAAAATTCCACAAGTCGGTAATTACCAACCTCCTAAGGTGGTTTTGACCATCTCCTGTGCTCCAACCGTCATCAGGAGGACACATGGCCAGAAGAGGATGAAGATGCCCTTTGGATTCCATGGAGCATCTCCACCCTTCCAAGCTTCCTCCCCTTTTAAATACCATTGTCCTACTTCATTTCAACACACACCAAGAAGGAATCAAAGAGAAGTTCTCCTTAGTAATTTATATTTTGTTCTAGTGTTAGTGGAGTTAGAAATAGAATAGTTCTTGAGTTCTTCAAGTCTTCCGGGAGAATTCGGGTATTGTTCTAGTAGCTTATATCCCTCTTGTAAGACTTTATTATATAATGAAATATTCTTGTTTATATAGTTTTGGTCCTTTACTTTATTCGCTACTAGTCTAGACTCATTTTGTATTAATTATATGGCTAACTTACTAGAGATATGCAGTGGAATTGACTTAGTGTTCATTCATATGATTGCTATATGTCATCCGTAGAGATGTAGAGTGATATTCAGTAATGTAAGCACGGTGCTTAGATTATTGAATATCATTAAGTGGTATTATGCCACAAAACTGTAGAGGTAGGCTGCTGGTGGTGATAGCCCAGTATGGGTATTCCTCCACGTGCGTATATAGGGCTAAGAAAGGTTCCTAGTGCGAGTACTCCTCCATATCCATAACCGGTTGGATGGCTATGACGGATTATCATAAGGAGGTTGACAATCAGGGGTGGTTTCTCGATATAGCAGGACGGCATAGATAGGGGTTATAGTGATATAGTTGTATATTAGCAAGTGTATACTAAAATGACTATATACTAGGAGTACATAAATGGGGCTTTTCTTTATTCTTCTCCACTTAGCCTAGATTTGTTATTTAGAGAGAGTTTTCTTATAATGTCCCTTCTGTGTGTCAACCTACTATTTGTTGATATTTCTTAACGACATTACTTAAGAAGTAAATCCTAGGCAACGGCGCTAGAAATAAAGTCGGTATCGTATTTATTTAATCCCAAGGGAAGGTATTGTAAGAAAGTACTATGTTATTAATTTGCATCACACTTATGTATATCACAGTCTAATGCAGGGTTAGACATTTATTGAATAAGGGTAGATTGACACACGACGGATAAATCAAACTATGTCACGCTCCGAAAATCGCTTCAATTAAAAATCCTTTCTTTAATGCATTTTTAGAAATTATTTAAAAGCCTACAAGAGACATTCTAAGAAAATTTGTGCAAATCTCAATTTCAATCTGGGCTATATAAAATTTTATTAAATACTTTTCTTGTTTATCTATTTCCTGGATTTTTCAAGGAATTATTTGTGTAAGGGAGGTATTTTTAATAAACGAAATAGCATTTCACGAATTATTTAAATTAAAAAGGAATTAAAATCCTTCCCAAAGCTCTGGGCTTAATCTGGCCCATCTCTCTCCCTCAGCCCAGCCGATCCAGCAAGCCTCTCCCTTTGCTCTGCATAAGTCTGCTTCTGGTCCCTCTCTTTCAGCTGGCCCAAGCAAGCTATGTTCATCTTCAAGCTATGTTCATCTTCAAGCTTTAATAAAGTCTGCTTTATCTCCCTGCGCTACAGTGTCATCTTCAAGCTCCAGCCAGCCTCCCGTGCTCGACCCGGCGCCACCTCCACGTCAAAATCCATCGTTTCCGTTGCCTCCCGTGCCCGATTAGGAGAGGGGTTTTGATCCCCTTATCCTCCTCTCCCCATTCCCGCAAGAATCGGACCTTATCCCTTTGAATCCAAAGCGGATTTGAGCTCAGTTTTGAGTTTATCTCTTCACCTAACCCTAGCTCTTTACGGTGCAAAAACCACTCGTTTCGGTCCTAGCCGCGTCGCCCGCTGTCGTCGGTCACCGTCACCACCGTTGGGTTCGCAAGAAGGAGAGGAAGCCCGGCCACCCGTTCGTTTCCACCGAAGGCCATCGGAAAGTCGCCGCCACCGCCGACCCAAGCCAAATTACTGCCCCGACCTCGCCGCCGGCCGCTCCCGTCGCCGTTTCTTGTCGTCACCGCCACTGGTGAGATCGTCGTGCTCTCCTCTCTCTCCCGGTGTGCTCGGTTAGTGCCGCCATGCCCTAGAACACCGGCGACCATAGGGTCCAGTGCCACTGATGATGATGTCATCGCTGACATCAGCACCACGCATCATCCAGAAATAAGTTTAAATCTGATTAATCTTAGAAAATTCATAACTAATTCACCGTAGCACGGAATTAGGTGATTCAAGTCTCTAAATTTGTCTAAAATCAAGATCTACCTATTAAAAATATCCACATGTACTGTTTATGCTTGTTTATGTACTGTTTTGTTGATTTTGTTTAATTGCTTTAGTTCCCGACATTCCGAAGAGTCCGTTTATGCTGACGAAGGTTTGGAAGTTTATGAAGACCCGCAAGGCAAGTCACACAGATCCCAAACACCCCTTTGAGCATGATGTACCTATTTAAAGCTATTATTTTTATACAACTATTGCATTATTTTGAATGACACCAGGAAGGTTATCCTCTATCCTTTGTTAAGCCTTTTTGATATTGATTACCTGTCCTTTGTAAATGGGATAATAATATGATTAATTTGAACATCATCTGTTTTAGTTAAAATTGTTACGATGCTTAGCCATGCTTAGAAACATTAGCTCACTATGGGATAACTAATGCTCACTTACATCTCATTGATGTGTACCTAAAGGTAGCTCACGATGGTCAATCGTGTTGCGTTAATTAATTAATTTGCCAACTAAAACTTGATAATGGTGGGTTGTGAGCACATGGTTTTGATGGTCGTGCTCATGGCAATTAAGAACTGGTTCGCGTGCTACTATTGTGAAACATTTCCCGTACCAACCACAAGCCAGCGTGGGCAACGGCTTTACCTTTTGTATAGCGTGGTTTATTGCGGGGCACCAGACTGTGAGGTGACGGAGATAAGCCCACGGAGGTCGCTAGGGACTATGATCCGGGAACGGTGCACTGTGGTGAGTTGTGTTATGCGGAGGGTACTATCACAGCTCCTTTCCGAGGTACCGTGGTGGTATTGAGGCGCATGGTGACATGTTGTGGGGCTGTGTACATCTCTGGCCAGAGTGAAACTATTCGAATAGCCGTGCCCGCGGTTATGTGCGGGGCTAATAATGTTTTTCGTGATTAGTCCCACACTACTCATTAATAATATAAGGTGATAAATGGTAATAATTGGTTTAGCTCCTGGTTTGGAATGGTTTATTCCTGGTTTGGAGATTAGAGCTGTGCAATCGGGCATGATTGTTCAGTAATGGTTAGGCCTATACAACGGGAATGTTGTATAGTGTGGATTATTATTTAATATTAACTTATTGTTTTATAAATTCTGAAAGCTTTATTAAATGCTATTTGTGCAATTCAGCCTGTATTATGCCTTCCTTTGTATTCCTGTGCACTTGCATATTTGCTGTGTGGCTTGTTGAGTATTTCATGTACTCACCTTGCAATAATTATCATCATCAGAAGAATAGTTTTACAGTGAAGGTGATGCTCTGGAGGATTAGGCTGTGGCTTGGTCAAGCTGCTTGTGGATTGGAGTCACCTACGCTAGTTTTATTTATTTTTTCGCTGCTTTAGAATTTTTAATGTTTGAGAGGAATTATCTACCTCTGTAATAATTTTACTCACTCGTTTAATAATTAGATAAAGACATGTACTCTTTTATCAATTTGTTATTGTGTGCCTCGGCTGATTCCTGGATGGGGATTTAACACACATGTAAGCATTTGGAATTTTGGATAGAAATTTCCGGGCGTGACAAACTAACTCTCACTAAATAAAAATATATAATAAGTGGAGAAGAAATGAGAAAAGTCTATTTCCGTCCTTCTAGTATATAGTCATTTTAGTATACACTTGCTAACTTACAATTATATGGCCAAAACCCCGTAACAATGCCCTCCTTACAGTTATATGGCCAAAACCCCGTAACAATGCCCTCCTGGTATATCGAGAAAGCACCCCTGATTGCCAAGTTCCTTACAACAATCCATCATGGATATACAACCGATTCTGGATACGAAGAAATACCCTCGCCAGGAATAGTTCTTAGCCCTATGTACGGACGTGGATGAATACCCGTACTGAGCTGTCACCATTAGCGGCCTACCTCTACAGTTCTATGGTATATAGCACCACTTAATGGTATTTAATAATCTAAACACCTTTCTTACATTACTAAATACTACTCTACATCACTACAGATGACATAGAGCAATCAACTTAATGAACATTAACCCAATACCATTGCATCTCTCTGGTAAGCTAGCCATATAATTCATACGACACAAGTATAAACCAAGGTTGGTACTCGTATAATTATGCAAGTAAAGGACCAAAACTATATAAAGAAGAATATTTCGTTATTGAATAAAGTCTTACAAGAGAGGAAATAGCTACTACAACCATACTCGAATTCTCCAGAAGACTTGAAGAACTATAGAACTATTCTAATTCTAACTCCACTAATGCTAGAACAAATAAACTTCTAAGGAGAGCTTTTCTTGATTCCTCTTGGTGTGTCTTGAAGTGTATGAGGCCTACTCCTTTTTATAGCTTGAGTATTATGGTTTTAGTAGTTGGAAATGTTGGAATCACCCTTCCACCATCATTGGGGATGCATCTATGATGTCCACGTGGAAGGAGATCCCCATCGGAGCCAAAGTCGGTTCGGCCGAACCCTAACTTTTCTGATGGGCCTCCAATTCCTCCTGGGCCTCCTCTTGCACGTCCTCAGACTTATGGTATGTCGGCTTCCGATGTAATTTTCCTTCATTGCTCCTTTCTTTTTATAGTCATCTCGTGTAAGCAAATACTTTGCCAAGTACAAGTGGAACTAGATTATTTCTAAATAAAATATGCATGCAACCAGTGCTAGTTCTCCAATATTTTTGGGAATATTGACGGTCAAAATTAGTCTGTAACGATCCTCAACACCCTTTACTTTATAATTGATTAACCCCTGCATAGACTTTGATATACCATAAATTATCTCTCGATCAATTCAACTACTCTCGGTGTATCGCCACCCTCCGTTCCGAGCTTTTTCCTTATCACTTACGGAACTTGGCACCTGATGTGGGGCTGCATCGGCTTCCGATCTCCGGAGAAAGAGTAAGTCCTATGTTCCACTGGTCTCAGCAATCGTATCGGCTACGTTGGTGTTGTTCAAGGCTGCATCGTTCTCGACCTCTTGGATTGCTCTGGTTTGGTTGGTATGTTGGTCTACCTATTTATCATATATCTTAGTTAATCTAGTTTGGTAGCTTGATTTACTTGTATCAACTGGGATCTGCGTTAGGGTTTTTACCGTTATCGGCTAAGTTGCTTTGCTAGATTAGATTAGCTAAGTTATCCACCACCATGAAAATTACTCAAAAGCTTGATTGTTTAGACTTTATGCTTCTTTGCACTTCTGTATATACTTGATAAACCCTAAGATCCACTCGATATGCTCACGGTACTAGTTGGCCCGATCTTTCGGTAAGTTGATGATAACTACAATTTGGGAGAAACGTTGACGATTCGACTACAGCCGTACAAGACATTATGTTGCACCTTAGCAATCGATACACCTCTACGTGGGTTGTTAATCTTACCGGTGCAGATCAACCTTGTTCCTGCAAGCAAATCGAAGAAACAAGCAAGAACAAGATAAAACCAATCTGAATTACAATTAGGAATTGAATACAAATAATAAGTTGGGTTCCGAAAACAAATGGACAAACGGTCTAGCCGACACGCGCGCTGCAAATAAGTAGCAATGGTTAAACTTTAATCTAAATAAAACCCGAGAAACCCTAAAAGTGTACATAGCTATTTAAAGGGGTGGGAGAACGACCAGGGGGTCCCTAGGGTCGTGATCAACCTGGTTGGCGTGCACCCCACATGTGTCGGGTCCCAAACGAAGTTACAAGCCTATAGGCCTATTACAGGTAACGCAACACCTTATTTTTGTGATTGTGGCCGACTGGTATGGAATTTGGAGATGAGACCAGATGCGTTGGAAAGAGAACTCTGAGGTCTTTCCATCAAGTACTTATGGGCCCAAAACGGAGCTCATATATACATTTAGGGATGTTTGAAGTTAACGCTGTTGCAGGTGACCGAATTAGATTTCAGAACATGGAGCGTTTGATCTCGATATCTTCCGATTGAACTATCATGTGAGCAATTGTTGTATCAATAGTGGTCATGGTCATATCAAAACTTACCCATACTATTTATTAGTAAATGAAATGTTAGTACAACTTTTTATGCGTGTCCACGGTGATTTAAAAGTAAATTTTTACAAAGTACGATGAGAAAATCATAAAATTAACATCAAAAATTTAAACATAAATTTAAAAGTATGTGTATGGCCGAAATAATGAGGCTGATACGCGACAGACTACGTTTCTACCGGTAATTCGAGCTTTGAATCTCAGACTGCATTTTACTATAGTACCCGTGGCTCAATAAAAAGAATCGTTGGGGTTAGCGAAACCCTGGGTATTGTTTAGTCCATTCTGACAGCAAAAGCAGGACAGCGGGGCTGCACATGGCGAGTTTCGTGCTGAACCATACTCTACCATCAAATTATTCAATGGACTGTGCGTCCGTGCCTCCAGGGGATACAAAACTGACAGGATCACAGGAAGTTTCCATGCAGAATTACTCTTTTTGTCCGGTAGCGCTTTCGGTTGATCAAGGCATTAACCCATCGAGGTTTTCCATTATACATGTGAAACTACTTTTGTCCCTCAACATTGTTCAGATTTAGATGAAAACAGTTACACATAGATTGATTTATTATTGAAATTAACAAAAAGAAAACGCCACGCCAAATATATCTTTTAATTTGTGTCCAAAAGACCAAGGTATGTAAACACAAGGATGTTGAAGGTGAAAAATTGCTGTAAACTCACTTCATTAGATTTTAAGACCAGTTTCATAAAATACATATAGCTGTTGTAACAAACAGGTATTTCTATGAACATAATCTTTAGCAAGCATGTTTTTTTGTGTGTTTCTTTTCGTTTTATTACTACCGACATGTGGTTTAGGTAGTCATAGGCTCATAGCAGGCAAACATTTATGCTGACATTGGATGCAATTAACACATGGCAAAGCTCTACTGCGTAAAGAGAAATAATAATTAAGTGGCTTGGCTTACATCCCGTCGTAGGCCGAAGCCTGCTTTATATTCTAATTAGATAATGCAATTACGTACAGAGACAGTTAACAAAACAAGGAAGGTCTCAAAATAACGACGGGAATTTGCACCTTTTACCGGTTTAGTCCTTTTCAGTAATTAGAAATGATAAATCCTTGTTTTCCGTTAGAACACTTCCTAAATTACTAAATTACTAAATAGTGTCTAATGCATATATATATATAGATGTGTGTGTATATATACATGGAACATATCCTATATGCACACAAGCTTCCCGTGTATACTCCGTGCACACCAGCTAGTAAGTATCACGAAAAATTCTACAAGAAATTGGATATTTACTTCTAATAGTATTACATATATCTGCAAATTCTCATATTCAAATTCATTATATTTTAAGCGTAACAAAAAAAGTGAAAAATCTGGCGGCTTTGAGGGTAAAAATCTGTCAGAATTTTATCTTTTTTTACGGCTAAAATATAATGAGTTTGAAGATAAGATTTCACACGTAGGTGTAATATTATTGGAAGTATGTGTCCAATGTTTTCTAAAATTTTCTATGATATTTACTAGTTGGTGTGGACGGGAAGTTTGTGTGCATATGATATCTATGTATGTATGTATATATATACACACACATGCATATATATGCATTAGATATTGTTTAGTAATTCAGGAAGTATGTATATTTATACATAGGGTGTGATCGGCAGCTGCAGCTGCCAGAGCTAAAAATCAGTTGCAGCAGCAACAGCTGAAACGGCCACAAACGCTACGCTGCAGCAGCCAGCGGTTCCGATCAGCCCCATATATTTGCGTGTGTGTCTATGACAAACAAATATATATATATATGGGGCTACAGACACACAAATATATATATATATATATATAACATGTGTGTATATAATAGAACTATTTTATACCCAGGTATAAAATAGTTATTCTATTCCCCTCCACTCCCTGAGGGCCAAATCCACCTCTCACGATCTTCTCAAAGCTCAAAACTCACCTCCCATCTTGATCAAACCCGCCTACTTACTCCCTCCCACCACACACCTATTCTCAGACCTCGCCTCATAGGAACAACGTAGTAACGTGTTATTTGTAGTAACATCGCTCAAATATAGTCACAATGAATCTACTTTTGATAAGCACTTTTTTCTATTACGGTGCGAATAGTTTTAAAAAATAGTACGTGATATAAGAGATATTGCTCTTCAAATATTGTGTATTATTTAAATTTAACTCTCCACTAGAAATACCATTTTAGTATTACTTTTACTATTATGTTCCAGTTACTGCAATAGCATCACGAGGTTACTACAAGAGTGCAATAATGACTATTAGTTTTGGAGCAACACAGCGTGTTGTTACTGCAAAAACATATAAATATAACCAATAAGGTACCAGCGGTTTTTCATGGAGAGAAAACAGAGAGTGGTTTTCTATTCGATGAGGAGGAGCTGTGGTTGGGCTAGGCCATGCGAAGGAGAGGGGGAACGGGGGAGAGGTGCGTGTGCGTGTGCTCGGATCGGAAAACAGTGGGAGCGGAGTACGAACATATGTCCAACATCCACCACCCACCTTAAAGCTAGTCAAAGTGAATCCATCATTCCATCATGTCCGATCTTAGTCAAACCCGTAAGCGGAGGCAACATTTATTTTGTGAAAAATATGCAGTAAAACTAGCGCTAGAGCACAGTAATAGATTTTAAATTTTGTAGTAGCCTAGTACATTACTGCAAATCTATGATGATGTTACTACGCAATTGTGATAGAGTTGATTTGCATCTTCTATGGTATTAAACGTTGCTATGCAGTAAGACATATATTCACCTGTACTAATATAGTTTGCTACTACGTATCAACCACGTATAATAACATACATCGTGTTTTGCGGTAACACAAGAAGAACCATGTAGTAACGTGGATATAAACAGGTTAATTTGTGTATGTATGCTATGCAATGGAGCTAAGATATATATACATACATACATATACATATATACATACACATATATATATATACATATCTATATATATATATACATACATATATATATAGGCACACACACAGACACACACGTCTAGCTCTATTCTAATGGTTCATAGGTCTTGAGAATTTCATTTTCATAAGCTATTATCATTCTTTTTATTTATGGTAGAGGGGAGGAAGGCGCGGTCTCTCTTGTGGTCGGGGAGGCGCATCGTGCAGCTAAGGCGCATGTCCATGATGGCTAGAACGGTTTGAAGGAGGGAGGAGGTTTTGAATAATTATTATAAGAGCTTGTGATTGTATATGTAGTTTACCGTAGCATGAAGTAGACATATTCACTCTGTTGACTATGTTCTTAGGTAGTGCCCGCGAACGAGCACCAAGTTGAAGGTTCATACACCACATGGAAGGCACCTGCCAAGGTGGAGGCGTTTTGTGCATAGTGGTGGCAGTGATGGCCCAGAAACCACACCGGTGCCCGTTGCCCATGGCTGGACCATGGGAGCAACTCGGCCTGCAGCCGTTTTTGGCTTCCCTCGTCACCATCCTTCCGATTTGGTAGCCCTACATCTCCTCAGTATCTTCATCTCTGCCGGTGGCCGCCGCCATCAAGCCCTCGCTGGCAAGCGCATGGTTAAGGGGTCATCGTTCTTTCCTATACTGGAATCACGGTTGAGGTTGCTGTAGATTTGAAAAAATGGAGTAATTGATGGTGGAATGAAGGGTTGGATAGGATTTCCTACAGTATAAATACTCATACTTTAATCAAGCAAAAATATTACTGCTTGGGTAGGGCTGAGGGTTGGTGGGAGCAGGGTTCTTATAGCGGTAAAAAAATTACTAATGTGGCTCTGGGAGGATGCTACTATGTCACATGAGGGGTGGGAGGAGAGATAGGAATCAGGGTGGTTATTTGTGGTAACGTAGTTGATTTCTTACTACAACCCTATTTGTGGTAATGAAAATGATTAGGGTTAGATTCCTAACTCTTGATTGGAAAGAATGTACAAAACAAATAAAAGATAGTGCCCAATCACTAGTTTCATTGGCTAGAGTAACAATTTAGGAACTACAAAGTCATGAGTTCAAACCTTTTTTTAAACAATATTACTTTCATTTTGCATAGAAGGGAGGTAGGAGAGATTGGTTTTCTTGAGAGGAAAAACCAACCGGAGGGAGAGACAGATCGCGGAAAAGAGAGAAAAACCGGAGGAGGAGGGACGGTGGCGACGGGAGGAGGGAGAGAAAAACCGGGAGGAGAGAGGAGAAAACTGGAGGAGAGAGGAAAAAAACTGGAGGAGGTAGAGAGGATCGGGAGGCAGAGAGGGAGCGCCATGAGGAGGGAGAAGGGGGCGACGCACGGGATGGGGAAGGGAGATGAGATGCGGGCTGAGTGATGGGGTTGGGTGGGCTTGGGGGTGTACAATAGTTCTTCTATAGGGGAGTGATTAGTGTTGTCCTCTAAACATACATAGATACATACATACACATATATATACTTATGTATGTATGTGTGTGTGTATATATGTATGTATGTATGTATGTATGTATTTATTTATTGTATACATATATATGTATATATGTGTATAAATAGCAAAACTATTCTGCACGGTATAGAATAGCTATTCTATAACCCTCCCTGCCAAGGACCAAACCTACCTCCCCCCTTCAAGGGTCCAAAACCCACCTCCCACCTCGGTCAAAGGCTGGTCAAAACGTTCCCACGTCGGTCAAATCCCGGTCAACCCGCCTACTAACTCCCCCCACTTCCCACTTCTTCTCAGCTCTCGTCACGTAGGAACAGTACAGTAACATGACGACCACTGTGCAGTAACACTGTGTCTTACGTGCAGTAACAAAGTTCAAATATAGTTGAAATATAGTCATGACGGATCTACTTTTGATAAGTACTTTTTTCTAACATCATGGTGCAAACGGTTTAAAAAACCATACATTACATGAGAGATATTGTTCTTCAAAGTTTGGTTTTTTTGGAATTTGACACTCCACAAGTAGTAATACTATAGCCTTACTTATTACTATTGTCAGTTATACGTTACTACAATCTCATCATAATGTTACTGTAAGATTGCAGAAAGACTAAGTTTTGCAGTAACAAAGTATCTTACTGCAATTCTTGGATAGTATCACTGCATAAACATGTGCCAACGTGTAATAGTCATGCAGTACCACTTCCATTTTTGTGCAGTAATTCAGTTCTCGTCTCGTAGGAACAGCGTAGTAATACGACGGTCAACGTGTAGTAACACGTTTACTTTCCACAGTAACGATGTTAAAACATAGTCATGATGGATCTAGTTTCGTTAAGCACTTTTTTATAAACATTATGGTGCAAACGGATTAGAAAAACAAGATATGATGTGAGAGATATTGCTCTCTAAAGATAGAGACTTAGCACTTTTAAGGTGTCGTCTCGCAGGAACGGTGTGTAACACGATGGTCAATGTGCAGTAACATGACTGATATCCGCAGTAACGATGTAAAAAAATAGTCATGATAAATCTAGTTTCGTTAAATACTTTTTCATGAATATTATGGTGCAAACGGATTAGAAAAAAAAGAAAAGGTTTGAGAGATATTGCTATCTAAAGATTGAGATTTAAAGGTTTTAACTCTACACAAGCAGTACTACCCCTATTACTGTTACACGTTCTCTATTACTGCAATTTGCATCATGATGTTACTACCGAAAGTGTAGTAGCAGACTATAAGTTTTACAGTAATGTATTATGTTACTACACTTCTGCGATAACGTTACTACCGAATCATAGTAACAAAGCATGATTCCAACAGTAACATAATTGATTTGTTCTTACAAAATTTGAATAGACATACAAAGCAAGCAAACAATAATCTCTAATCACATATTGTCATAGGGTGAATTGGTAGGAGAGCTTCTCATGAACCATGAGATCATGTGTTCAAGTGAATTCACCAAATTATTTTTAATTTTTCTTGAAAAGAGAAATAACAGGAAGGGAGGGGGAAATAAAAACCGAAAAAAATAAAAGAGAAGAGGGGAAGGGGAACACCGAGCGTGATAGGGGTGGGCCGGTGAAATGGGAAGTGGGAGGGGGAGGGGGTGTAGAATAGTCTTATCTTATATATGTGTGTATATATATATATAGTTTTTTAATAAATAAAAAATCTTTTAAATTTACGAGCTTTCCTGTTTTACGTGCAGCTAAAAAGTCTCATCCTAATGGTCCAAAGCAAGACATTCTTATTTGTCGATCAATGAGAGGTTTTTCTTTAACTTCAACTCCACCCTTCCAAAAATATAAAAAATATAAGCAGTTTTAGTTAGATAAGACCCAACCTAGTACTACGTGGTCGTTTGTCTAGATTCGTAGGATTGTATTATATCTCATCCAATCAAAACTATAACTGTGTTCGGTACTATGACTGTGTTCGGTCTTATGTGTTCCCAACTCTACTCCCTCGTGTTCCGTGTGCACGCATTTCAAACTGCTTAACGATGCATTTTTATAAAAAATTTCTATACGAAAGTTGCTTTAAAAAATCATATTAATTCATTTTTTAAAAAATATAAATACTTAATCAATTATATGCTAATGAGTCGTTTCGTTGGAATGAGTTCTCAACTTACCCAAAGAAAACACAGCCTGTGTACTGTAACTCTTCTATTTAAGCACATCTCAGCTTTCTTTTGTCAGTCATTTTCTCGTCCCATTTCCGATGACCTTTTCGCCACAACGGAAAATCGACCCTTTCCTCCAAAAGAAAAACGAAACAAAGGATGAATCTGACAACGCGTTGCCCAGGCCCACAAGCACAGGCAGCGACCCTTTCCTTCCGACGAGGCACTCGGAGGTAGTGGGATAGAATAGAAGAGGAGAGGGTAGTAGGCAAGCCAAGCGAGCCATTCACCAGCGGTCTATTAGTTTTATAGTCGGATCATTATCTTAAAACACCAAAATATCAGGATAATTAAAACCGTGAACATATCAAGTGAAACTCATAATTTATCACCAACGATGTGTTAGGAAGAGGTGGAGGCTTGGCGAAGTGTCAGGGGTCATCGGTTTGATTGTGAAGAAAAAAAAGAGGTGAAACGATACTGAGAGAAAAGAAAGAAAAATGGTAGTTCGTATTTTAGTGAGTCAAATCATTATCGACCAAACAATGAGTTAAACGTAAAGTACCAAATATCTAAGCCTTTTTCAAATCTATAGTTTAATTTATATTAAGAATAAAAGCAACAGGGAAATCATAATAGTAGCAAATGTATTCTCTGTGTTCAAGAATATAGCTATATTAAAGAATATAGCTATATTTTAATTGTAAAATCAAAGGTGTTTTTGATTATTATTCTGTGATTAACAATTGGTATTGGAGATTATTGGTTTTGATATTTGGAATTTATTTGCAAAGTGATTTTGGAGATGATAGGATTTCACAGGTGATATACAGGTACTACTGGATTGGGTCCGGTCAGACCGGGCAGTGGCTGCCGGTTAGACCGGTGTGTATTGCACGGTCAGACCGGTGTAGCCCGCGGTCTGACCGACCGATGCTGTGTTGATTTCAGTTTCGGGTTGTTTGTTTGGATATCCGTGATTGTTTCATGAATATGACTTCTAGATGGATACTATGCGTGTGTAATACTGTTGTTTTGCTAACAATGAGTCAAGTTCGGGATAGCTTGGTCTCGGAATATGGTTTCTTTGTTTGTTCCATGTGTAGGTGAATTAATGCCGGGAGAGTATTTGCGGTGATGGACCGGGAATCGGCTTGGGGATAAGACGACGTCCAGGGTGGTCAGAGATCATGCGGGATACTAAGGCTAGAGTTCAATGCACGTGGAAGGTGAAGTTTCCATATGGCATACGATGGAGGTATTGTGTGCGTATGGGATGCGGAGTCGAATTTGGAAGGAGTCCAAATTTGGTGGAATTGGTTATGTAAAGTTTGTTTCTTGTACGAGAAGGTTTCCTAGGGTGATTAGGACTTCTAGTATGAGTTTGGTTCGTGACTTTAGGCTGCCTACCTTGGGTATAAATAGAGAGGGAGCGTGAGGCTTCCTTATATCGCTTTTGAGAGCAATTGAGTTGATAGTTTTGTTAGGGTTTCGAGTTTAGTCGAGATTTTTGTAAGGAGTGCTGTTGGTGCACTTTGTAAACACAGAAAGAATCAATCAAGTCATCATGCACTTTAAGAGTTCTTCGATTTGTGTTTCATCGGGTATCGGCGGTCCAACCGGCGACATACCGACGGTCAGACCAGTGGCAAGGCGGCGGTCAGACCGGCGGCAGATCGGCGGTCAGACCGGCGGTGTCAACAGGCAGAGGCAGGCAATCTCGACGGTTCGACCGGAGTTCGAGCTCGGTCAGACCGATGTGTACCAGGCGGTCAGACCGGCGCAACACTTTCAGTCAGACTGCGATCCGTCGAATTTGAGGGTAAGTTTTATTTCCGCTAAAACTTTTGGTTTTTGGGCATACCAACCATTCACCCCCCTCTGGTTGGCTTAGTTCTTGTTCGATCCTACAAGTGGTATCAGAGCCTTGTTCTTTTCTTTGGATTTTAATCGATCTAAAGATTTTGCCATGGCTGCTAATAGGTTTTCAACTAAGCCTCATGTTTTCGATGGAACGGATTTTTCTCATTGGTGTAGTAGGATGCAGTCTTATATTATAGCTGAGGATTATGATATTTGGAGAAAAGTTTCTCATCCTTATGAGATCCCTGAACAAATTAATACTCCTGTTTTAAAAACTGAGTTTGAACAAACTTGCAAAGCTCGCAATATTCTTTTGAGTGGGATTTCTCGTTCGGATTATGATCGTGTTGCTCATTTTCAAACTGCCCATGAGATTTGGATTGCTTTGAGTAATTTTCATCAAGGAACAAATAACATTAAAGAACTTCGTCGAGATCTTTTCAAAAAGGAGTATATTAAATTTGAGATGAAACCTGGAGAAGCTTTGGATGACTATCTTTCTAGGTTTAATAAAATTTCGAGTGATCTTAGATCTGTTGATTCTTCTTATGATGTTAATTATACACAATCTGAGATTTCTCGCCACTTTTTGAATGGTCTTGACATGTCTATTTGGGAGATGAAAGTTACATCTATTCAGAAGTCTGTTGATATGTCTACTTTGACTTTGGATTCGCTTTACACAAAACTGAAAACACATGAGATGAATATTCTTTCTCGTAAAGTTGATTCTAAGTCAAGTGCTTTGGTTTCTTCCTCAACTTCTTTGGATGTTGATGCTTCTTCATCAAAGTCTTCCATGTTTGCTTTGTTTAATGCCATGTCCGATGATCAACTCGAACAGTTCGAGGAGGAGGACTTGGTTTTGTTATCTAACAGACTTTCTCGAGTTGTGACTAATGTTAGGTACAGGAAAAGAGGTGGATCAAATCGTTGCTTTGAATGTGGTGCTACGGATCACTTTCGTTCATGTTGTCCTAAGCTTGGGAGAAATAGGAGGGAAGATAATGGTGATGAGCAGACCAATGACAACAAGCCAAAGAGTACAGTTAGAGGAGGAAAGAAGATCAGGGAGACTCTCAAAAAGGCTTTTGATCAAGTCTATGCCGCGTTTGAGCCACTAAGCGATGTAAATGGTGAGAGTGGAGATGATGATAAGGGAAAGAACATCTCCGGTGTTTGCTTCATGGCGCGTGGTGAATTGGATTCAGAATGTGAAGACAATGAGGTAAGTGCTCTTGAGGAATCTATTAATATTTTGAGTGCAAAAAATATGAAGTGTGAGAAGATGTATAGAAAACAGGAATTTATCACTGAATCTCTTAATTCTGAAATTGATAGATTAAAATCTCTTATTCCTAATGATCATGATTGTCAAAGTTGTGAGGTTTTAATGAATGAAATTTCTAAAATTAGAGATGTCAATGCTGCACATGATTTAAAAAGTAAATCTTCTCTTGCTCTTAGTTTTGCTTTGTACACACACTTTGGATGAGTTGATTTTAACTAAAAAGTTGTTGCAAAAAATATCAAATTGCTTTTCATGCTAGTTTGATGTTTAACATGATTTGTGCTAAAAGGTTAAAACAACCTCATGATGTTTTGGATTGCTCAACATGTACTTTGAATAAGTTGAAATTAAAAGATGCTTTAGGTCGTGTTGAGTACATGGAAGATGTTGTGAAAAACAATGAAGTGCTTTCTTGCCCCAAGTGTCGTAAAAGTAAAGGTGTCATGATAGGTTGTGAAAACTGTGCTATTTCCTATTTGAAAAATTCTTTGCTAAGATTTTCTGATGGTAAAAAGAATCTCAACATGATCCTAGATCAATCTAAGGTTAGCACACATAACCGTGGTTTAGGTTTTAATTCTTATTCTCATCATACTAGACATCCTCCTGTTGTGTTAGGTGTTGGTGCTAGAAGTGGTGAAACTTTGGTTAAACCTGAAACTAAGAACACTGTGTTTAAATCTGCTGGCATCATGTCTACTTTGAATGCATCTTCTTTAAAATCCAATGTTGTGCATGCAAAACCTCCTGTTGTTGCTTGTATTGCTAAGTCATCTGATTCTACCAATGTTTCTACTCATCGTGAAAAATATACTTGCTCGTTTTGTGGCAAAGATGGACATATTGTTGGTTTTTGTTTCAGATTAGCTCATAAACAGAAAAAGGAGAGAGATATTGCTTTTGCAAAATCTAAGTGGCGAAAATCTGGTTTTCCCTCGAGGAAACCGGTCAGACCGCAGTGGGTCCCACGGTCAGACCGACCTCGAAGAAATTTTTCTGAAAATTCTCAAACTGTTTTTGCACGTGGATATATGCCTATTGGATCTTCTGGTCATGTGTCTCAGTACTGGATTCCTAAATTTTTATTATCTAACCCCAGTACTGAGACTTGGACTTCTTCTTGTGTGTAGACGTTGGTGGCAAGGAAGGAGAACGTGTGGATCGTGGATTCCGGTTGTTCGCGGCACATGACCAGTGATAAAAATTGGTTCTCCTCCCTCAAACAGGCATCCAAGACTGAATCTATTATCTTTGGTGATGCTTCTACTAGTGCCGTTCTCGCTACAGGTTTGGTTAAGGTAAATGACAAATTTGAATTGAAGAATGTAGCTTTGGTTGAGGACTTAAAGTATAATTTGCTTTCAGTTTCACAAATTCTTGATGAAGATTTTGAGGTTCATTTTAAGAAAACTGGAAGTAAAGTTTTTGATTCTCGTGGTGATTCTGTGTTGAATATTTCTCGCTATGGTAGAGTGTTTAAAGCTGATTTTGAAAATCCTGTTTCACATGCTTGGTTTCTAAGTTTAGTAAAGATGTGATGTTTTGGCATCATAGACTTGGACATGTTGATTTTGATCATCTCACGAGGTTAAGTGGTTTGGATCTTGTTCGTGGTTTGCCTAAACTTAAGAAAGATCTTGATTTGGTTTGCACACCGTGTCGTCATGCTATGATGGTTGCTTCTTCACATGCTCCTATTGTTTCTGTGATGACTGATGCACCAGGACAGCTATTACACATGGATACTGTTGGTCCAGCTAGAGTGCAATCAGTTGGAGGAAAGTGGTATGTGTTGGTTATTGTTGACGATTTTTCAAGATACACTTGGGTTTTCTTTATGGCAACTAAGGATGAGGCGTTTCAACACTTTCGTGGTTTGTTTCTTCGATTGGATCTTGAATCTCGAAGTGATAATGGTGGTGAATTCAAAAATACTTCATTTGAATAGTTTTGCAACGAAAGAGGTCTTGAACATGAATTTTCTTCTCCTCGTGTTCCGCAACAAAACGGTGTTGTTGAAAGAAAGAATCGTCTTTTGGTTGAGATGGCTAGAACGATGTTGGATGAGTATCACACTCCTAGAAAATTTTGGGCTGAGGTGATTAACACCGCATGCTATATTTCAAATCAGGTTTTCTTGAGATCAAAACTGGGAAAAACTTCTTATGAGCTTCGATTTGGACATCAACCCAAAGTTTCACATTTGCGTGTTTTTGGTTGCAAATGCTTTATCTTGAAATCTGGAAATTTGGATAAGTTTGAGGAACGCTCTACCGATGGAATGTTTCTTGGTTACCCCGCACACTCTCGTGGCTATCGTGTACTTATTTTGGAGACTAACAAAATCGTTGAGACTTGCGAAGTTTCTTTTGATGAGGCTAGTCCAGGTACTAGACCCGATATTCCAGGTACATTGTCACAGGTTTAGGGGGAGGATGGTCGTATTTTTGAAGACGAGAGCGATGATGACGACGAGGTCGGCTCGGCTGGTCAGACCGGGCACCAGGCCGGTCCGACCGCCGGCACACCTCCGGTCAGACCGGCGCAGGACGTGCGGTCAGACCGGCCCGGGTCGTCGGCTGAGGGTTCTGTTGACGCTGTTCGAGATGGTCCTCCAGAGATTTCAACTTCGACCGGTACTGATACAGAACGTGAGTCAACTTCAGAAGTCACTGCTCCTTTGCACATTCCACGACGACATCCACCAGAACAAATCATTGGTAATTTAGGTGAGCGGACTACTAGGTCTAAGGTAACGACTCATGATGTTTGTGCAAATTCTGCATTTGTTACTTCTTTTGAACCCAAAGATGTGTCACATGCATTAACTGATGAATCGTGGATTAACACCATGCATGAAGAACTTGAAAATTTTGAGAGAAATAAAGTTTGGACTTTAGTTGAACCACCTTCTGGACATAATATTATTGGAACCAAGTGCGTTTTTCAAAAATAAACAAAATGAGGATGGTTGGATTGTGAGAAATAAAGCTAGACTTGTTGCTCAAGGTTTTACTCAGGTGGAGGGTTTGGATTTTGATGAAACTTTTGCTCCTGTTGCTAGAATTGAGGCAATTAGACTTTTGTTGGCTTTTGCAGCTTCAAAAGTTTTTAAATTGTATCAAATGGATGTGAAAAGTGTTTTTCTAAATGGTTTTATACAGTAGGAAGTTTATGTCAAACAACCACCTGGTTTTGAAAATCCTAATTTTCCCAACCATGTTTTTAAATTGTCTAAAGCTTTGTATGGTTTGAAACAAGCACCTAGAGCATGGTATGATAGGCTTAAGAACTTTTTGCTTGCGAAAGGTTTTACAATGGGAAAGGTTGACAAAACGCTTTTTGTTCTTAAGCATGGTGATAATCAACTGTTCGTTCAGATTTATGTGGATGATATTATCTTTGGTTGTTCGACTCACGCTTTAGTTGTAGAGTTTGCTGAGACTATGCGCAGGGAATTTGAGATGAGCATGATAGGTGAGTTATCGTACTTTTTGGGATTGCAAGTTAAGCAAACACCTCAAGGTATATTTGTGCATCAAACGAAGTATACGAAGGATCTTTTGAGACGATTCAAGATGGAGAATTGCAAGCCAATTTCAACACCAATTGGTTCTACAGCTGTGTTGGATCCTGATGAAGATGGTGAAGCTGTTGATCAAAAGGAGTATAGAAGTATGATTGGATCATTGTTGTATCTAACTGCTTCTAGGCCGGACATACAATTTGCTGTGTGTTTGTGTGCACGCTTTCAAGCTTCTCCTCGTGCTTCACATCGTCAAGCGGTCAAGCGAATAATGAGGTATTTGAATCATACACTTGAGTTTGGGATTTGGTATTCTACTTCATCTTCTATTTGCTTAAGTGGATATTCAGATGTTGATTTTGGTGGTTGTAGAATTGATAGGAAAAGTACTAGTGGAACATGTCATTTTCTTGGTACATCATTGATTGTGTGGTCTTCTAGGAAACAATCTAGTGTTGCTCAATCAACTGCTGAATCTGAATATGTTGCTGCTGCTAGTTGTTGTTCACAGATTTTTTGGCTTTTATCTACTTTGAAAGATTATGGTCTTACTTTTGAGAAAGTACCTCTCTTTTGTGATAATACTAGTGCTATTAATATTGCTAAGAATCATGTTCAATATTCACGCACAAAGCATATTGATATTTGTTTTCACTTTTTGCGGGATCATGTTGAGAAGGTAGATGTTGAATTGAAGTTTTTGGACACGAAGTTGCAACTTGCTGATATTTTCACTAAACCTTTGGATTCTAATCGCTTTGCTTTTCTTCGTGGTGAATTGGGCATAATTCATCCTTTTGGCATGCTTTGAAGGGGAGTTTGTACCTCATGGTTTTATCAAGCAAAAAATATGACAATGAGAAAAATTGAAAAAGAGAGCTTTGTTCTATACATATGGTATTTTCTTGTGCATGCCAGTAATACTATGAAGGTTTATTTGTCTCTAGCTTAGCTTGTATGTATTCTAGTATTTTTATGAGACTTAGATTTTGCTTTTAAGGGAGATGATGCATGATACTTAAATTCTATACTTGAATTAAGCAAATGTGTAATATTGATGCTAGCATATGGTTTGATTTATAAATGCTATATATATACGCTTTATTAAATTGTTATTCCTCAAATAGCTTTGTTGCTCATTGTGCAAAGAGAATAAAAAAAATAGAAAAATAAATACCGAATCCTTGGAAACAATCTTGACGACAAGGATGTATTCGATATGAGCAAAATAATGGGTGCCGAATCGCTGGAAATAGTCTTAAGGATAGGGACGTACCCGGGCTAATCAAGAAAAAAATGAGCAAAAAGGCTCAAGAAAAAAGACATGTGCTAAAGTTTATTTGAGAAAGAATGATAAATGCAATAGGTATATGTGTTTAGTGTTTATTCTTCAACCTATGTGCTTGTTAAGATATTGCATTATAAATTGTATGAAATCATGAATTTTGATTGTTGATTCAAGGCTTAATTGTACAATCTTTGGTTCATGATTATACTTTACTGTATGCTTGTTTGTTATGCTATCGATGGGTTCATCTTCTTTTTATTGCAACACATGACTTAATATGCTATATGTATGCTAAGCTCTTATACATTAATGAACATAATTCTTATGCTTGATGAAATCATTGTCAAAAGGGGGAGAAGTGTTTTTGGGAGAAGCAAGGTGAATTTTGAGAAGCAAGTGTTTTCTTTGGATTTTCGAGCACGATGTGTACGATTTGTATGAAGTGTGCTTTTTACCACTTTTGTTTTTATTTTTCCAAACACCAAAACATTTTTGATGGGTTTGCCAATATGTTCATCAACGGGGAGATTGTAAAATCAAAGGTGTTTTTGATTGTTATTTTGTGATCAACAATTGGTATTGGAGATTATTGGTTATGATATTTGGAATTTATTTATGAAGTGATTTTGGAGATGATTGGATTTCACAGGTGATATACAGATACTACTGGATTGGGTCCGGTCAGACCGGGCAGTGGCTGCCAGTCAGACCAGCGTGTATTGCGCTGTCAGACCGGCAGCCCGCGGTCTGACCGACCGATGCTGTGTTGATTTCGGTTTCGGGTTGTTTGTTTGGATATCCGTGATTGTTTCATGAATATGACTTCTAGATGGATACTATGCGTATGTAATACTGTTGTTTTGCTAACAATGAGTCAAGTTCGGGATAGCTTGGTCTCGGAATATGGTTTCTTTGTTTCTTCCATGTATAGGTGAATTAATAACGGGAGAGTATTTGTGGTGATGGACCGGGAGTCGGCTTGGGGATAAGACGACGTTCAGGGTGGTCAGAGATCATGTGGGATACTATGGCTAGAGTTCAATGCACGTGGAAGGTGAAGTTTCCATATGGCATACGATGGAGGTATTGTGTGCGTATGGGATGCGGAGTCGAATTTGGAAGGAGTCCAAATTTGGTGGAATTGGTTATGTAAAGTTTGTTTCTTGTACGAGAAGGTTTCCTAGGGTGATTAGGACTTCTAGTATGAGTTTGGTTCGTGACTTTAGGCTGCCTACCTTGGGTATAAATAGAGAGGGAGCGTGAGGCTTCCTTGTATCGTTTTTGAGAGCAATTGAGTTGATAGTTTTGTTAGGGTTTCGAGTTTAGTCGAGATTTTTGTAAGGAGTGCTGTTGGTGCACTTTGTAAACACAGAAAGAATCAATAAAGTCATCATCCACTTTAAGAGTTCTTCGATTTGTGTTTCATCGGGTATTGGCGGTCCAACCGGCGACATACCGACGGTCAGACCGGTGGCAAGGCGGCGGTCAGACCGGCGGCAGATCGGCGGTCAGACCGGCGGCGTCAACAGGCAGAGGCAGGCGATCTCGACGGTTCGACCGGAGTTCGAGCTCGGTCAGACCGACGTGTACCAGGCGGTCAGACCGGTGCAACACTTTCGATCAGACCGCGATCCGTCGAATTTGAGGGTAAGTTTTGTTTCCGCTAAAACTTTTGGTTTTTGGGCATACCAACCATTCACCCCCCTCTGGTTAGCTTAGTTCTTGCTGTTCGATCCTATATTAATATAGAGGGAACAAATACTTGCAAGTTAAGTAAGAGTAGTAGGTACAGGCTAAGATGAAAACTGTACGAAAATTCTCTGGTCATATCTGTAAAAAAATAATATTGTTCTTAACTGTAAAATTTTTTTCTAAATTTTTTAAATAGTTAAATTAATAAATATAAAATGATCTTGACACCGTTTTCGCAAAAATAGTAAAAACGATATCATCGTTGTCAACCCTATGTACGGGGCTGGCAGCTGGCTATATAATACAGCTATGTATTGTGTAACTCTTCTATTGAAGCACATCTCAGCTTTGTTTTGTCAGTCAGTTTCCCGTCCCATTTCCAATGACCTTTTCAGCACAACGGAAAATCGACCCCTTCCTCGAAAAGAAAAACGGAAAGAAAGGATGAATCTGACAACGCGTTGCCCGGGCCCACAAGCCACAGGCAGCGACCTCTTCCTTCCGACGAGGCAGTGATGGATGCAGAAAGGAAGGAGGGGGATTAGAGAATAGAAGACGAGAGGGCCTAGCAAAAAAGAAAGCAGAGTAAGCAAGCCAAGCTCTCTCATTCGCCAGCGGTAGCCACCTCAGGCAGGCAGGCTCGCCCCACCCCAGGCCAGCAGTTCCCCCACCAACTCCGTTTTCCTTCGCCCTCCTCGTCTCTGGTCAGCCGGGGGCAAGTAGCCAAAGGCTGACTGCGTCCGCATCTTGTCATCTTGCTTTCTCTCTCTCTTCTTGGCGAGGAGGAAGTGGGAGGAGGGGACGGCGGGCGGGATGAAGGCGGGCGAGCGGCCGAAGCTGGTCCGGGGCCTCCGGCAGGAGTCGCGGCGTTTCCGGCTGCTGGTCATCGTCGTCGGCTTCTTCCTCGTCTCCCTCACCTTCGTCTTCGTTTCCAAGCCTGACGCCATCCTCTTCGGCTGTAAGTTGACAGGGCCAAATTTGGAATCTCTACTCTTATGTGCGCAGCGCAGTGAACGGCAAAGCTAAATTCGTCCTCTTTTTCGGTCTCTTTTTCTTTTCTTTTCTTTTCTTTTTATGTGCACAGTGAACGGCAAGCTTCCGGTGGACCAGGCGCCGACGTCCATCCTGATCCAGCAGAAGGTCAACGAGCCCTCCGGCGAGTCCCGGAAAACCTCCACCGACGCTCTCCGTAAGCTACTCCCCTCCGATCCTCTAGCCGATCTTTTCTCCTTCTCACACGGCGAATTAATTTCCTTCTTCAGGTGGTGACCCCAAAGTGGTCGACGACGAAGCTGATGTGAAACCAAAAGGTCAGTTAATCAATTTCCTTTTTTTTTTCCTTCTCCGTCTCAATTTTACCTGACGGATACGAACGGTGTTCGTTCTTGCTCATGTTACTGCCTACCTTATCTTTTGCTTGGTCTCGTAATTGCGCGTGTGGTACGACCTCGTCTGATCTCTACAGGGACAGGAGGAGGCGGCGAGGAGGAGGAGGGGAGAGTGCTGAGCGAGCCGGACCCGACCAGCGGAATGATAGAGCCGACCCACAACAAGGACGGCAACGGCCATAAATCCCACGAGGAGACGTTAGGTGAACCGTCGCAGTTAACCTCCATAATTTCTTTGTCCACGAGCTATGAATTTTCCCAGAATTTTCATGCATTCGGTAGAGAGCTCGTGGATCCGTGATCTGAAACTCAGAGCTGGGATGGGTTACTAAGCGTTCTGTTTTTTTCAATTCTTGCGCGGATCGATCTGTACTGTAGGTGGTGGAGGAGACGGGGAGAGTAAAGGGAATGACGAGGAGGGCGAACACGTGGAGCAGAAGCATAAAGTCACCCTCCCAACAGTTTCCAATTACACAATTCATGACGCTGCTGAGGACACTGAAAATGCCAAGCAAGAAGGTATACTATCACTGTACTCCACACATTCGCTGGTACACGTCAACTGTCTTAATTTGTCCTAGCCTTAGGATATGCGATATTGGCGGTTGGGGTATCCATTTTAAGTGTTTGATTTAGAGACTGCTAGTAGTATTAGTCGGAACTAAGCATTCAATGAAGATATGCTTCAACACTGCTCTTCAGAATTTATGTTATCTGGAATTTTAGGCCCAGTGCAAGGGCTATTGTCCCGTATACTAATATGCTATCGTTCCGATAATGATTTTGCTGGCATCCACCGTTCCAGTACTGCATTGCATTATTATCGATGTATCCTATCACTGTTTCATTACTACTGTTTCTTTCTCCGCTGGTCTAGTCTAGCTGGTTGTGTCCCCACCTTTTAATGAAAAAGAAAACATGTTTCTGATGCACAACGTTCCATTTTTGCGCAGGTATGAATAATGTCCAGCAGGGTAGCAAGCCCTTGTGTGATTTCTCTAATTTCAGAGCAAATGTGTGCGAGATGCGTGGTGACGTTAGAATTCATCCAACTGCCACTTCGGTCTTGTTCATGGAGCCTGAAGGTTCGCAGAGGGATGAGGTGTGGAAGATTAAGCCATACCCTCGGAAAGGAGATGAATTCTGCCTCAGCCATATCACTGAGGTAACCGTGAAGTCGAGCAAAGTGGCGCCTGAATGCACTAAATACCATGATGTGCCTGCTGTGATCTTCTCACTGACCGGCTACACGGGGAACCTGTTCCATGACTTCACTGATGTGCTCGTCCCTCTTTTCACGACCGCAAGCGAGTTCAACGGAGAAGTTCAGTTCCTTATAACTGACATGGCACTTTGGTGGACGATCAAGTACCAGACAGTTCTCCAGAAGTTATCCAGGTATCCTGTGATTGATTTCAGCAAGGACGACCAAGTGCACTGCTTCAAGCATGCCATTGTCGGGCTGCATGCCTACATGGAGTTCACAATCGATTCAACCAAGGCACCGCACAACTATTCGATGGCTGATTTCAACAGATTCATGCGTGGAGCTTATTCGCTGGGCAGGGACAGTGTGACCGTGCTCGGTGAGTACCCCAAGATCAAGCCAAGGTTGCTCATCATCAAGAGGCACCGTACAAGAATGTTTCTCAATCTGGATGAGATCATTTCCATGGCGGAGGAACTTGGGTTTGAGGTGGTGATCGACGAGGCCAATGTGAGCTCCGATATCTCCCGGTTTGCGCGGCTGGTTAACTCCGTCGACGTGATGATGGGTGTCCATGGTGCTGGGCTCACAAACTGTGTGTTCCTGCCACAGAATGCGACGCTCATTCAGATAGTGCCATGGGGTGGCCTGGACTGGATATCACGCACCGATTTCGGCAACCCCGCAGAGCTGATGGGTCTGAGGTACAAGCAATACAGCATCGGCGTCGACGAGAGCAGCTTGACGGATCAGTACCCCAGAGACCACGAGATCTTCAAGAATCCGATCTCATTCCACAAGCGCGGATTCGATTTCATCAGGCAGACTTTCATGGACAAACAGAATGTGAAGCTGGACTGCAAGAGGTTCAGGCCTATTCTCCTGGAGGCACTGGATAATCTAAACCCGTAGGCGTTGAGATGCTCTTGTACAATGTTCCATTTTTCTTTTCACGGTTCGTTCCTTTTACTTTTATGTAGTAAATCTGTTGTTTTATTCTCTCTCTCTCTCTCTCATGGCTTTCATGAGGAGATGCAAATTGTCTGAATTATAGAAGATTTAGAAACTACTTGTGTGATAGTGTAAACTGTATAAATTGCCGTCGCTCCAAGATGGAACAATATTCATTCTAATCATATAAAATCATATAAAGGTTCCTTGAATTCTTCATCGATCTGTTGTTCAATTGTTCTACTATCATTATGCTATTAGTACTATATATACTCCGTATCATTGACTTTCTCGTACCAACCAATGTGCTGTGCTGAGGTGCATCCACATTCATTTAATAATGGCGTAACTACCACCGATTCACGTTGCTATATACTGTCTGTCTGAACAACGCTTCTAGTCAGAACATGTGATTGCACTTTAAGCATGTGATTATGCTTGATTGTGGATATCAAATGCACCCTAGTATGTTCGGGGCTTTGGGGCTTGTAAATATGAATACATCCAAACAGGATTTTAACTCACGCTAAGGGCTTGTTCGGAGGTGGGGGCACGGGGGAATTCTTTGGAGCTTCGGGGATTGGGGATTACCGCACCCGTTGTCGCCGGACTACTAATGTGACTAACAAGTTGGAAGAGTTGTGAATACTTGGATGAGGAAAGAACAAAAAGGCTAGATACAGTTGAAATTCGGTCAAAAATATATATATATATATATATATATATATATATATATGTGCGTGTGTATATATATATATGTACATTTATATATATATGTATATATATATACACATATATAGGGATGCGCTAAAACATACCCTGAGTGTGTAATAACTAAAACACGCCCCTCATATAGTAATTAGTTTACTACATGTTATATGTTGTTAAATACCTGATAGTAATAGTTTTACTATGAGGCTTAATTCGTGGAATTCCCATAATTGCACTGTTAGTAACAAAATTACTAATGTTGGGTGCGTTTTAAGCATAACGCACATCCCGGGTACGGTATAGTATGTCTATATATGTCTATACCGCACCCGGGATGTGCGTTATGGTTAAAACACACCCAACGTTAGTAATTTTGTTATTAACAGTGCAATCATGACAAACCCCCGAATTAAGCCTAATAGTAAAACTATTGGTATTTGACAACATATAACATATAGTAAACCAATTATTATATGAGGGGCGCGTTTTAGTTATTACGCACCCAAGGTGCGTTTTAGCGCATCCCTATATATATATATTTCATCACAGTTGCGTAAAACTAAAATATCCTTAGCATTCCTGTTATCAATGTTTTGATCAACGATCCTCTTCAGTGCAGTATTACAACAGAGAACAGATGGGTCATTTTGAGATCATGGCATTGAGAAGCTATAGTGCTTCGAATGGATAAAACTGTTAGGTTTTGATCTCTGGCCAAGCCAGATGGAGGTGTATGGCACGGTCCACCCGAGTCCGGCGCTCTCCCTAACAGAAAAGGCGCGAGTCTATGGGCTCGTATGCACGTTGTGTGCATTGATCGGATCGTTCGCATTAATTTTTAACAGAAACACCCCCAACTCCTATAGCGCTATATGAGGACTAAGCCTCGTACAAGAAAACTACATACAACGTGGTTCCCGTTCCTCAAAACCCTAAACCCTACCGATCCTAATTAAGCGCTAAAGGAAGATCGAAGGACGTCATCCACCGGTGATTCAATTTTATTCCACCGGCGTTCATCTACCGTATCACCGACACCTACACCACGACAACAAATCGATTGCAGCGGCACCTATGGCTTCTTCAATTTCCGGTCGGTTCATCATCAATTCCGCATAAAGTTATTTAGGTGATCAAGTATGACCAAGCTCATCTTATTGTTTAAGTGAATAAATTTACTAATAAAAACCACATAACAATGGACAATGGTATTAGGAAGTAGACTATCTATACATCAAAAGTATGCACCAATTTGCCTCAGCCATAGCCACATACATCACAGGTATGGGAAATGATGATTTTATTATGCACCGATTTGGCACTCAAGCTCACAACTTCTATCTAGATAAGACCACATAACAGTAGTTTCAGAAAATAGGTTATCAAATGTATCACCTCAGCCATTACTGTTAGCCCCTACACTAGAATCTACTGAAAGAAATAACATGTGATCTAAAGCCAGAAGCAAACCAAATAACAGGTGCAGCAATTATCAAAGATTAAGGTATACTTCCATTCAATCTTAGAGTAATTGGGTTTACATACCTTGATCTTAGTCATCTACCCTATAGTTCAATAAATGGTTTCACCCATCACTCACTCTTTCATTACTCACTCAACGGTTTGGATTATCTCGCCCATATCCAACCCTCACGATGGACTCCACCTCATACCTCTCAATCGCCCCCACGCGCTCACCCTCTCTCTCCCCGTAATTTCCGTGTCGCCCTCCCCCCAACCGCGCGTAACTCCCGTCACTCTCTCTCTCCCTCCCTCAATCTCGCGGTTCTTATCCTGCTCGCTACCCCTCACACTCCTGTAGTTGCAAAGGATACGGGTCAACTGCAGAATCTGCAGATTGTGTGGCTTGATGGTAAATATCGATGAGTATATTTGTTGAGTTGTCATTATTTGTTTGGTTCAAGTATTACTGAAAACAAATTTGATTCAGATTGCATGATTTTTCGTGTACTGCGACGCATCTTGTTGGTGTTAACTTGATGCTTCAATGCAGGGCACCCAAGAGAGCTGCTACGGATTTGCCTTTGATCTGTAATAATTGGATGCATAGGTATGCATGCATGCTGTTTTGATTTTTCATTTACTTATGGTAGGAATTAAATTTGAACCGTAATTTGATTTCATCCCTTTAGATAGTTGTAGGGTTCACTCTAAATTTGAGTTCGTTGAATTGGGCTCAGCATTTCAATTACATGAATTTATTTCCAGAGTTTCTATGTCCATATGTGTTGGAACTGCTCAAATCCATGTCATCCCATTGGCTGGAGGCGACGACTAATAGGGTTACGCGAGGCAGTGCGCCGGCCGCCGGCGCATGGTGCGGCGGACTCATACTGATGCACATGAAGACGATGGTCAGCAGATGGTGCAGCATTGCGGCATGTATGTTATCTAGATGTTTTTTCCTTCAGTTTTTTTTTCTCCTGCTTCCATTTACTGCCAAATTGTTGGTAAATAATACCCATTCCATCTCCTAAATTTTCTCAAGCGGTTGGATGGTTCCCTGAGCGTATCCTAACATGTTCTGTTGTCTTGTATCTGTTTTTGACAATACCTTGGAAGGTTGAAAAGTTACACATTTTCTAAACTGTAATCAGATTCGGAGATAGGCCATAAAATAAAGAGCTAAGAACCGAACATTGCTAGAACCCTAATTGGAAGGGACCATAACAAGATTGAGATGCTATTTTTTCTTATCAGCAGGTTCAGATAAATCCTCTGCAAGGTGTGATTTTTTCTTCCACTTTGGGGTGTTTGGGGCGAGTAGATGCGGCATGCGTTTGGTGGGCGACAAAATTGGAGGAGCACATGAGGGAGTTTGGGAAGATTATTCACGTGTGTGTTTCATGGGATGTAATGTAGGATTAAAATTAAACCTCCTGAGATGCCACTTGCCTGCCTCTTCCTTGGCCAGTATATGTTTCTGGATTTTCAGTAACTGAGTTATTTGTTTCTATGCTAGGGGAAATTTCAATGTTAGGTTCAGAGAAATTGGTTTCAATTGTGGTTTTTGTTCTTCGATTGTTGATAATGGAAAGAATACTATTTATATTCGGTTATTGAATCTTGAGTGCTCGTACTATATATAATCAATTCTATAGTTCAGGACAGTTGAACATAAGTCGTTCTCACACTGCACGGTTGGCTTTTGTGGTTTCTTCAATTATATACAAACGTTATATGATTGTGGTTTTTAGTGTTAGGATGTTATAACCTTTATTGTAGTTTTAGTTTACGTGGTGTAACGCAGGGATATTTTTTCTAGTAAACATATATATGTTCAGTGGTCAAAGCACAACAATCTGTTCTACATGAGGTAGGCATCAAATCTTATTCGGAGATGTATTACGATGGTGCGTCCGACTTATTGTTTTCAAAAGAAATTAACTAATGAGTCTCTTCAAATGTTTAGAAGGTTATCAAAATTTCGGATGCAATGTGGGGGGTTTCAATTAGCTTGCATATATATAAGGAATAAAATAAAACCGATTGAGTTAAAGCAAAAATCCATACGCAGCCTTATGTAATAATAACGTCCACCCGCTCGAGGCGCGCTGAATGGACAAGCTAGCTAGCAATATAATGCACAGACCGCTGACAGCCAAATTCTCATGTAGAAAATCCAAAAACCAGTTGTTAATAGTTAGGCAGTCGTCTTAGACAGCCTGTGCAAATATATATATGTGTGTATGCAAACCCTTGGGCTAGCTAGAATATATCAAATTCTGAGGGAGGAGCTGAAATCTCTTGAGAGACGTACCCATCACATAAGGCAAGTCTCTTACGTAGAGGAGGAGGAGGAGGAGGAGGAGGAGGAAGAGGAGAAGAGGAGGGATGGTTAGCCAGTCCAAGACGCCGGCGCCGGAGCCGTCGACGACGATGCCATCGGAGCCTCCGGCGGTGAAAGGCGTAGCGAAGACGCTGGCGCAGCACCACAAGGCCGTGATCGGGTTCCTGTTTGGCTTCTTCCTGCTCCTGCTGCTCTACACCTTCCTTTCTGGCCAGCTTGCCTCAGAGGATGCCGTTGGTACGTCAGTACTCTACCTATAGCTAGCTAGTATTAGTGATCTTTATTATTGATTCTTTTGATCTTTTCTTTTAGACAAATTCTTCTACTGCTGGTTTATTTATCACTGTTATCTATTTATCTAGATGCATCTTACCACAATATATACCACTCGTATTTCCATGTATGCATATATATATATATATATATATATATATATATATATATATATATATATATATATATATATATATATATATATATATAGATATATATCTGAGTTTCTTTACATGTCTTCATGGCTAAATGCCATTGAAAGTTTTCCTTGTTCTTCTTATTGTAGTTAGCACATCTTTCTCTTTCTTAGGCCCCAATAATTGTGTAGACCTGACCACATGAGCTGTATAATTATCTGAAATAATTTTCTAAACATCCATTCTTGTATCTTTCGCACTTCTCGAAATAGAGATAGAAATTTAAAAAAGAAACCAAAGAATTCCATGTGCATTCCAGTACTGTGCGAAGACGGTGCTTCAGGAGAGAGAAATGTGAACATGCTCTAATACGTACAGCTGACAACACCTAAATTAGGTGCCAATTGCTGCTAAGAGATGCACACATGCTCTAATCGACCTCTCGGAGACAGCATTAACTACTCCCTCCGTTTTCTTATTATAAACCATTTATCTTTTTTCTAGTTAAACTTTATTTAGTTTAACCAAATGTATTAAAAAATTTAGCAACATATAAAATATCAAATTAGTTTTATTAAATCTAGCATTGAATATATTTTGATAATATGTTGTTTTGTTATGAAAATACTCCTATATTTTTTATAAACTTGACCAAATTTGAAGAAATTTGAATAGAAAAAAAGTCAAACAATTTATAATATGAAGAAATGGAGGTAGTAGTATAATAATTAAAATTGGAAAGTCTTTATTCCTCTGTTTATACTGTTTCACCATTTATAATGCATTCATTTGAATATTATCTTTCTGGTAGGATTAAATTAAAGTTCCTGCCTAGCTTAGTTTCCCAACGCAGTGGAAATAAAAATTCAAGGAAGAACAAACTCATTTTTTTTCAGAAAAAATAAGCTTTATGTACATGTTTTGTTATCAGTGATGGCCGTCACACAGCAGTCCACACCTGCCGTGCATACCGATCAAAACGGCAGGACCACATCTCCGACTTCCGCAACGTCCACGTCCAGCAATACGACACAAGGTACTAACTACTTGACAACGATGTATACGTTCAGTGATTGCTGCTTTATTAAATTTATAGGAGTATTAATTACTTCCTCTGATACATATTATAAGTTACTTTGGGTTTATCCCAAATAATATTAGGATAAACTAGAAAATAACTTGCAACATAGAACAGAGGAGAGTAGTAAAACTCCTAATTCTCCACAAAACTCCATATGAAACTCATCTAACATCATAAACTCTAAATTGCCTAGAATTTTTCAGCGGGTCCGAAATAGCGACCCCCTAAGATATTTTGCACACATAAAGGTGGGCGGCAAAACCGCCTCAACAATCGATTTTCGCTTGCCTGTAAAAATTTCTTTGGTAGTGTAAACAATTAGTTTTGCATGCATCACTGAATTGAACCAACACTATTAACATGTAAGTAATTCCTAAAATGATCGCACATACTACTATGTAAAAACAAACTTGAAATATATATAATGTGGCAATTTCAATGTCATGTACAATCTTACACAATGTCATGTTTACACTCATCTTAATATATCTATGCGAATGCTATATTTCTCTTTAATCTGGTTATATATAGTGGTTTAATTAGCGCTATACCGTGCCAAAACCTTAAAGTTCGTACCCTACACAAGTAAAATTATTCATTTGGACCAGAAGGGAAAATAGATAGCTCTTTACCCATTTCAGTGGTTCGGGGTACACATAGACTATATATCACGTAATGTTTAGTACTTTCACATTTCAAATTAATATTTATCCAAAAAGTAATCAAATACCCAATGATCAATAATATATATATTTTTCTGCTATCTCAGAATCATGGCGTACAAACTGACGATTTGGGAACCAAACTCATTGGCCCACATGACTTGTGGCTTAGTATTTGATGCCGTGTTGAGGTTATATACTTAGTGGAACGATAGTTAGTACGATAGGGAAATGGTTACATATAAATGTGCAAGCATGACCTGATGGATGATGATTACATGCATGATAGAGATAGAATCAGATTAATACACGTTTCTTACATTGGAATAACGCAGTAAGGCATTACTGTTAACCCGTAATCAGCGCAAAAAGTTTTCATGATTTAATTTAATTTGTGTATTTTCGATCGTCGTCCAGTTTTAGAGAATAAGTGTGAAGTTATATATATGTGCTTGACAGTTCTGTTTCACCGAGCAATACATGGTTGTTCTTCCATTATCATACATAAAAAAAATTGTTCCACATCAATAACAAATCACGTGTGGTCCTCCCTGCACACGCATTACATCATCTTATGGCTAGGTACAAGGTCCAAAAATACTCGAAACTGATTACTAATATGAACATAACCTCTAGAAAATAAAGAGGATAACGAAAAAAAAAACAAATTGCCTGCTGGTTGCCTAATGCCAACAGACAAAGAGTGAAAATAGAATGAATAAAACGGGAGCCGGTTTGTCCGTTACATCCGAAGTCCCGTGCTGATCCTAAAACGTATATCATATCATCTATATATAAAAATATCTATACTCTAATTAATTAGTAGACTAGCTAGCATCATCCAACCGACAAAGAATAACCAGGGTGGCTCTAACATCGGTATTTCTATGGACCTCTCTACCAAACTCATTACTCATCGCCAAAATTTTGTTGACTTGTAAATTTTTATCTCCATAAATCAATCTTTTTCCGCGGCTTACTAGTTGACTCACTGTTAATTAATTAGATAACTTGGAAGGGAAAAATACTGAGTGGTCTAGCCAGCCAGCTGAGAACGACGACGCAAGTGACAAGATGGAGGAGGATCTTATCCGGCAAGACATTGATCGAGCTGGAACCAGAAATAACACAAACCATAAACCCGGTATGTTTCGCCCTTCCTGAATGAATTTTGAATGACGAAAAATGAAATCAATCATTTTTTTATGAATCTAATATTTTCAATTGCTTGTCCGCCCTTTCATTAATTTTTACTACTGTTGCCCTGAAATAATCAACGCTGCTACCTATATACATTGAAAAGTAAAACAGTTAAATAATTAAAACGAAGCTGATAAATTAAGTTTTACATTTATGTTACTAAACACTCAACTATATTGTGTTACTGATTGTTGATATGCATGTGCTAGATGTCGATCATCGGCTCATATTTTACAATATTATATTCTCATCACCATCATTAATCTATGTGAAGAATCACTAATCGTACGTGTCAGCTGCAGGTGCACCACGCAAGCCAATCTGCGACCTGTCAGATCCCAGGTACGACATCTGTGAGATCTCCGGTGACGCACGGACCATGGGCACCAATCGGACCATCCTTTACGTGCCGCCCGTCGGAGAGCGTGACCTTGCCAACGACAGCCATGAATGGAGCATCCGAGATCAGTCTCGCAAGTACCTGGAGTACATCAACAAGGTGACGGTGAGGTCATTGGATGCCCAGGCAGCGCCGGAATGCACCTCTCGCCACGCCGTCCCGGCCGTGGTGTTCGCCATGAACGGGCTTACCTCGAACCCGTGGCACGATTTCAGCGACGTGCTCATCCCACTCTTCATCACCACCCGCGCCTACGAGGGCGAGGTCCAGTTCCTCGTCTCCGACCTGCAACCATGGTTCGTCGACAAGTACCGGCTCGTCCTCACCAACCTGTCCCGCTACGACATCGTCGACTTCAACCAGGACGGCGGCGTCCGCTGCTACCCGCACATCACCGTAGGACTCCGCAGCCACCATGATCTCGGAATCGACCCGTCTCGCGCTCCGCGGAACTACACAATGCTGGACTTCAGGCTTTACATCCGGGAGGTCTACTCGCTGCCGCCCGCCGGCGTGGACATCCCGTTCAAGGAGTCTCGTATGCAACGGAGGCCGCGGGCCATGCTGATCAACCGCGCGCGGACGAGGAAATTCGTTAACTTCCAGGAGATCGCGGCGGCGGTGGAGGCCGCAGGTTTCGAGGTGGTCCCGGTGGAGCCGCGTCGTGAGCTGAGCATCGAGGAGTTCTCCCGGGTGGTGGACTCGTGTGACGTGCTGATGGGCGCGCACGGGGCCGGCCTTACCAACTTCTTCTTCCTCCGCACCAACGCGTTGATGCTGCAGGTGGTGCCGTGGGGCCACATGGAACACCCGTCCATGGTGTTCTACGGTGGTCCGGCCAGGGAGATGAGGCTGCGCGACGTCGAGTACAGCATCGCCGCCGAGGAGAGCACGCTCTACGACAAGTACGGCAAGGACCATCCGGCGATCAGGGACCCGGAATCTATACACAAGCAAGGGTGGCAGTTCGGGATGAAGTACTACTGGATAGAGCAGGATATCAAGCTCAACGTCACCAGATTTGCTCCCACGCTGCAGCAGGTGCTCCAAATGCTCAGGGGATAGACCATACTCCGATCCTTCCTATTCAGGCAGGCTTAGAGATGCATGCATAGAAACAAAACAACATCGTTATTTTTGACGTTTCGACTTAGAAATGTCGTGGCCAATTCGCGCGTCTCCGTTTGTTAGGTTGCACTATCTGGATGTTTAATTACACAAATAAATAGCACAAGTGAACAAAGTATATCATACAATATACTCTATGAAGGAAAGAAATTGTACATGACTGTCTGGTGGTGGGCGGTTGAAACGCAGAGAGGCAACATATTCTAATGCACGGACCACAATAGGGGAATGAATCTTTAGTCCCGGTTTACAGTCTCTTTAGTTCCAGGTTGTAAATCGGGATATCCAATCCGGGATTAAAGACATCTTTACTCCCGGTTGAAATAATCAGGGGTAAAGATCCATCTTTAGTCCCGGTTGGTGTTACTAACTGGGACTAAAGATAGACACTTTAGCCCCGGTTGGTAATACCAACTTGGACTAAAGATGGATCTTTAGCCCCTTGGCGATGCTTGTCTCCGGACGATAACGGTTACGAACGTACTTCTTCAGAACGTCCATGTACCTCTCGAAAGGGAACATGTTGTGTAGGTACACAGGACCGAGAATACGGATGACATAGAAGATGCGTCATTATATTGAAGAAGGATGGTGGAAAGATCATTTCAAATCTGATAAGACATTGCACCACGTTATTTTCAAGGGATATTAAACTGTCTGAATCGATGATCTTCTGCGAAATTGAGTCGAGGAAAGCACATAGATTTGTTATTGTTGTCCGGACATTATCAGGAAGGATACCTCGAATTATAACAGGAAGCAGTTAATTATGTCATTAACACGTGGCAGTCATGAGACTTTAGGTTTGTGAACTTCCTCTCCTTCATGCTTATTATTCCCTTGATATTCGAGAAGTATCTAGACGGTACCTTGATGTTCTCCAAACATTCAAATATACTTTCCTTCTCTACCTTGCTCAGAGTGTAACTGGCCGGACTCGAGTAATGGCTTATTTTCTCCTTTGGTTCCGGATGAAGACTGTTGCATTGTTTCATATGCTTTAGATCATTACGTGCTTGAAGTGTATCTTTCGACTTCTCATATAAACCTAGGAAGCCCAGTGGGTTGACGCAAAGGTTCTTTGTGAGGTGCATTACATCGATTGTGTTGCGGACGTCCAAGACTTCCCAATAGCGTAACTCCCAAAAAATAGACTTCGTCTTTCACATCATCGCATGACCATCTTCACTTGCTATAGGTTTGCTGCTTGGTCTCTTTCCAAATAATACTTTAAGATCTTTCACTATAGTAAACACGACTTTTCCGTTACGATGTTTAGGCTTAGTATGGTGGTCGGCCTTCTGTTCAAAATGCTTGCCTTTCTTCCGGACAGGGTAGCTTGCAACAAGAAATCGTCGATGACCCATGTACGTACACAACCTTCCTACAATGTTTCAGATACATACTTTCAGTTTCAAACATACAGTGGGTGCAAGCCTTGTACCCCTTGTTTGACTGTCCAAATAGGTTGTTAAGTACGGGCCAATCGTTAATGGTTACGAACAGCAATACTCGTAGGTTAAATTGCTCCTGTTTATCCTCATCCCACACGGTTACACCTTCTTTCTTCCACATAAGTTTAAGATCTTCAATCAGTGGTCTTAGGTACACATCAATATCGTTACCTGGTTACTTTGGGCCTTGAATAATAAACGGCATCGTTATGTACTTCTGCTTCATGCATAGCCAAGGGGGGAGGTTGTAGAGACACATGGTCACAGCCCAAGTGCTATAGCCGCTGCTCATCTCTCCAAATGGGTTCATGTCATCCGTACTTAAACCGAACCCTATGTTTCGGGCATCCTCTCCAAAGTCTTGATATACTCTGTCGATGTTCCGCCACTGCGATCCATCGACGGGGTGTCTCAGCATCCCGTCTTGTTGACGTTCTTCTGCGTGCTAGCGCATCATTCTTGTATGCGCTTTGTTCCTGAACAAACGCCTCAGTCGTGGTATTATAGGGAAATACCACGTCAACCTAGTAGGAACTTTTTTCTTAGAAGGATATCCGTCAATATCACTTGGGTCATCTCATCTAATCTTGTATCGTAGTGCCTTACAAATCGGGCATGCTTCTAGGTTCTCGTACTCCTCAGCACGATAGAGGATACAATCGTTCGGACATACGTGTATCATCTGTACTTCCAGATCGAGAGGGCAGACTACCTTCTTAGCTTCGTACATTGTTTCAGGCATTTTATTTCTCTCCAGAAGAATGTTCTTTACGAGTTTCAGTCACTCACCAAATGCCTTGTCACTCACACCATTTTTTACCTTCCATTGCAAGAATTCCAACATGGTACCCAACTTTTGTGCCCTTGTTCGCAACCTGGATACAAAGATATTTTGTGGTCTGCTAACATACGCTCCAAATTTTGGACCTCCTTTTCACTTTCGCAGTACTTCTTTATGTCGCACAACATCTAGCCAAGATCATCCGCACCATCATTATCTTCATCATCCCCGTCGGCCTCGCCTATTGTATTTCCTTCAAATCCACCGTATTGAGCCTTGTCCGGAATGTTCGCGTCTTCTTCATCATCTTCCATTTCAACCCCTAACTCTCCGTGCGAGGTCCAACAATTATAGCTAGGCAAGAATCCCAACTCAAACAAGTGGATATGAATAATTCTTGATGTAGAATACTCCTTCTGGTTTTAGCACTTTTTGCACGGACAACATATAAAACCTTGTGCTTGTTGGTATTAGCAACACTCAAAAAATAATGCACGCCTTCAATAAACACTGATGACCATCGGTCCGCGGTGTACATCCATTATCTATCCATCTACCTGAAATGCAGAAAAACCATAAAAAGAAAATCCACGAAAGTCAAACTAATTAAATAATCGTACCTAAGAAATATGAAACATACATTATATATAAGTAATCATACAACAATGACAATAATCCCATGTATTATTAATGTTTGATTTATTTTTAAAGTTTTAAACAAATCTTTAATGTGTCGTACTTATTTCTAACTATTTTAACGATTATTAAATAAATTTGGTTTTCTATTTTGTAATGGTAATTTTCTATATTTTTTCCTTTGTCATCTCTTTTATAACATTTTTATCCGCTTGTTTCTAATTTTAAAAAGTAACCTCATTTTCCCTGAACAAATTTTCTCTCCCATCATTTCCATAAACCTTTTTAAAGACAAATATGTATAGAAACATAATTATGAATGTAATATGCTAAGCATAAATCATTAAAGGATGAAGTTGCCAACCTTTTAGAACACCCTGATTTATATATTATCACCAAAACAATTTTACAAAAAATTTTGACAGCACCTGCCTTCCTCCTTCCGACCTTTGCAGCAATGGCTCGGGCTGGAGGAGGAAGAAGGAGATATATAAAGGTTTTTGATCTTTAGTCTCGGTTGGTAATACCAACCGGGACTAAAGGTCATTTTTATCTTTAGTCTCTGTTGGTAACATTAACCGGGATTAAAGATGTCCGGCGGCCTGACATGGCCTAACACAAAGCGAACCGGGACTAAAGATCATAAAGTCCCGGCTCACTTTTTAACCAGGACTAAAAATGATCTTTAGTCCCTGTTCATATTTGAACCGGGACTAATGTGATTTTTGCCATCCGGGTAAAGATCACTTCTCCAGTGGTGGATGTAAGCTATGGGTGCTGTCCCACCCCAAGCCAGCACCACCATACAAAACACCACCAATTAAGACATGTCACTCAAGAATGGCGTGAACAAATTAACTCCTGCAAAACCTGTCAGTCCTTAGAATACAATGTTAAAATATACGATAATTGTTAATATGAAATATGAAGATGGCCCGCGCGCATGCACAGATATTTGTATCGTTGAAGGATAAGATCATAGTTTGTTCATAAATTATATCTCATATATTAAGAGCAAATTAAAGGTCGGACAATATTCTTTTATAATAATTGAGGGTTCTATTTTTATGATGTATCTCAAAATTTGTTGGCAGTATGACATGAGACCTTTCGACCAGACCTACCGAAACCAAGCAAACAGCGAGGATTCAGGCCCAAGGCGCCCAAGATCCACCGGGGCGAAGCCCTATGGCGAAGACCACGAGGCGAAGGCGGCGAAGGGCGAAGAGTCGCGCTGGGTCCTGGCGAGTCTAAACGTGTCCTGGGCAAAGGCTGCACAACAAAGGGTATAAGCCGAAGGGGGTGACCTCGCCATATTGGGCCCGATCCAAGAAGGCCCAATGGGCCGGCCCAACCGCCCCGGCTGTCACACCCTGGAGTTCCCCTTTCCAGCTCTAAATTCATAAAATAAATGGCTTAAAATAAATTGTCTATTTAACCTAGAGCAAATTCTAATTAAAAAGTGTATTTAATTAATTGTAATTAGCAAGGTGGGATTTTTTTTCTTGAGCTCCCCTTGTTAAAATGCACTAACAGGATTTTTTTAGTGGAATTTTTAGATCATTTAAAATAATTTTAAACAATTTAAAAACTCCTATTGCAATTTTAAAATCCCCCTAAATCTTTCTTTTCTTTTTCCTTCTTTTTCCTCCTTTTTCTTTTTTCTTTTGGGCCACCAGCCCATTTCTTTTCCCCCCCTCTCAGCCCCTCTCCCCTCCCGGGCCGCCCCTCCCTCTCTCCCTCTTTCCCCTTGGGCCACCGGCCTGCCGCCCCCTCCTGGGCCGGGCCACGCCCGGCCGCGCGCGGCCTTCTCCTCTCCCCTCCTGGGCCGCCGCCCCTTCCTCCTTCGCGGGCCGGCCCGAGGCCGCAGCGCCGAGGTCCGCGCCGCCTCCCTCGCGTGCCCGGGCCGCCGACAGGTGGGGCCCACCTGTCGGGCCCGTCTTCCCCGCCGAATCCGCCGCCGCCGCCGCCGCATCCGCCGCCCGCAACCGCCGCCTCCGCTTTTTCCGGCCGCCGTGCCCTATAAAAACCGCGCCGCCGCCCCTCCACGCTCTCCTTTCCGCCGCCGCCGCCATCACCCCCCGCCGGTAAGCCGCCGCCTTCCCGTCGCTCGGCCGCCGCCGCCGCCTCGCGCCGCCGCTTCGGCCGGCCGCCGCTCGGCCGCCGCCGTCCGCCTCGCGCCGCCGCTAGCGTCGCCGCCGCACGCGCCGCTCGGCCGGCCGCCCCTAGGGCGCCGCCGCCGCGCGCGCCGCCTCGCGCCGCCGCCTTGCTCCGCCGCTCGGCCGCCGTGGCCGCGAGCGCCGCCGCCGCTGCCGCACGGCCGACGCCGCCGTCGCACCCGCGCGCGCGGCTGACGTCAGCCCTGCTGACGTCAGCCCTAGGGCTGCGGCTGACGTCAGCCCTAGCCGCTGACGTCAGCCCTAGCTGACGTCAGCCCTAGCCCGCTGACGTCAGCCCTAGGGGGATTTTATTGCGCAAATAATTTATTTATTTTTTTTTTTTTAATTTTCTTTTCTGTTTAGTTTAAAATGCAGTTAAACTTCTAAAATTCATAACTAATTCATACGGACTCCGTTTGGGTCCGTTC
Source organism: Oryza punctata (assembly GCA_000573905.2). Lineage (NCBI taxonomy): Eukaryota > Viridiplantae > Streptophyta > Magnoliopsida > Poales > Poaceae > Oryza > Oryza punctata. The sequence goes on along the minus strand of CM002493.2, from coordinate 17,456,351 downwards.
AAGTCTCAGAAAATTCATAAAAATGCCTAGAATTCATTAAAAATAGTTGTGTTCCCTGTTTCAGTAGTCTTATAGTCTGTTTTGCTTGTTTGCTTTGTTTGTCGTGTAGAATCCGATAGTTCCGATGCTCCGACATGCTTCGAGGTCGTTGCCGAGGTTCCTTTCGCGCCAGAGCAAGGCAAGTTATACTTTTTATTTGATCATTTTGTACCTACTTTGCAAATATTCTATTTATCCCTAAATACTGCACTGTTTTATAATGTCATTTTATGGGCTTATTTACCTACTGTACTCAGCCATGTATTTCCGCTTACCTTGTATCTTTGATAGCTTGGGGATCAATATGATTAGTGCTAGGTTAGGACATGCTTAGCCCTGCTTAGAAACTTTAGCACACCAATGGGAAAACTAAGGCATCTCTATTATTTAATATAATGTTTAATGGTAGCTCATGATGGTTATTCGTGAGTGGTTAACCAATTGGGCCAACTAAAACTTGATAAATGGTGGGTTGTGAGTACATGGTTTGAAGGTCGTACTCATGACAATTAAGGACCGGTTCACGGGAAACCCTGGAAGAATTACCGTGCTTACCACAAGCTAGCGTGGGTAATAGCTTGACTCGTAGTGTAGCTTCTCTTAGCCGACGCATCCAGGCAAGGGTGGGCGTGATGGAGTTGGGTCGGCGGGGGATTTACCCGTTGATCGGCTGCCGGATTCACCTAGGCACGAGGGGGGCTGCCTGCCTTGGGATTAAAGGTGGGGGCGAAACCCGAGGTGTGGTGCGCTTGGTTAACGAGGGTTACGCGAAAGGTCTTGTCACAGTTCTCTTTCCAGTATACCGTGGTGGTATGCTGGCGCACGGTAACGTGTTGTGGGGCTGTGTCTTGTGGGTACAGTTGTACACCTCTGATCAGAGTAAAACTATTCGAATAGCCGTGCCCGCGGTTATGGGCGATCAAACAGATTCATCGTGATTAGTCATAACCTTAATAACTTGACTCAATGGAACCGGAGTAGTTCAGGTGGAATGGGTTGGGCCTGTTGCAACGTGGTGTAGCGTTGGACAGCGATGATTCAATATTGCATAATTTATTCAATTGTTTTACCGCTTTCAACTGTTTTTTTAAATGCTTATATTATGCAAATCAGCCTTTAGCCTTTCCATTGGAGCTATTCGCATCATTATCTTCCATTCCGGTATGACTTGTTGGGTACAGTGGGTGGTACTCAGTCTTGCTTCATTTTTCCTCCACACCAGAGTTTGAGTATGTGTATGAGGATGGTTTCTCGGAGGAGTAGGCTTGCTGCTATCGTCGAGGATGCCTGTGGATTGGAGATGCCACGCTGCGAGCGACTTGTTATTTAGATTAGTTTATTTATCTTTTCCGCTGTGTTAATGTAAGATATTTTTATGGTGTTTTGTAAGACGTGGATCTGTGTATCAACTTTGTCGTTTATGTACCCTGGCTGGTCCTGGACAGGGGTTTTTAATACACATTCTGCTTGGAATTCGGGTTAGCGAATCCCTGGGCGTGACAAGTTGGTATCAGAGCCGACCTTGACCGTAGGACAAGCCAACTGGAAACCCTAAGAGCCCTCTGAACTTTTTCATATGCATTCGTCTTTACATTTGGAGTTGGTTCGGGAAAATTCGGGATTTCTATCCCTAGGGTTTATGAAAATAATGGGTCACTTGGTTGATGGGGATTATTTTGACTAAAATTAGTCTAGCGTTTTGGAAAATTTGGGGATTGTTAATTTCGGAGTTCGGATATTTGGAATCCTAATGTTAGCTTTATGATTACTAATACTATTATGATATTTTTACATTATTTATTTTCTACTTTCCTATATAGTGATAGTTTTTATTAAGTTCATATATAAAATATTTCTGGCTTAAAATTTTTCTTACACTTGAGTCTTTTAATTATTTGTTTTCCTTTAGTTTGGATTTGAGCATGCATTGATTTCCCACCCCTTGTCTTCTGTAGATGACTGACTTTCCCCCTACGCACCGTGGTGAGGACATGGACGGTTGTGTGGCCAAGCTCGCACGCATGACCTTGGTTGTTGGATATCCGAGAGCACCTAAGTATACCACCATCGAGCCCCTCAGTGGAGAGTTCCCGTGCCGTGTTCGTTTGGAGGTTCATGGCTTTGTTGGCACTAACCTTCCCAACATGGTGGTCGAGGCTTCGGGAGGCACGGTGGTACATGCTTGTCAAGAGGCTGCTTACAAGATGATGACCAGGATTGGCGATAGGCACTCCTACCAGTTCTGCGCCACAGCGTACCGCTACCATCCTCGCCGCTCCGCTACCAGTACTGTCAGCACCTTCCGCCCGACGACTGCAGAGAACGACACTACATTTGGGCATATGTGCACAGTGATGAAGGGACTAGATAAGATGCATGCAGACCTTCACAAGGCGTCCAAGGCCCTCAATGACCAGAAGCTGATCAAGATCGCTCGCCTGGAGGAAGAGATCACTCGTCTGAAGGCCGCGAACGCTAGTCTGCAGGGGCGTCCAGCGCCCAGTGGCCCCAGGACCCGCACGACGCCGAGGAAGACCACCACCGCCCCGGTGCGCACCCAGCTTGCACCGAGGAACCCGTCTCCAGCTCCAGCTCCAGCACCCATCGAGCCGCCTTCACCAGTGTTCACCCTCGCCTTCGTGCCAGCATCTGCCTACCAGGGTCCCGCCAGTGGCAGTGGAGGTTGGTTGCGTGCTACACCCAGTGGCAGCAACGGCAGTGGTTCCAGTTCCGAGCCTACCAGCGACGACGCAGAGATGACCGACTCGAGGAGCCGATTCGAGGAGGCGGGAGATGAGCAAGGGCCCAGCTACGACTCCACCGACCGCAGGAGCCGCTCCGAGCATTAGGCTCGCTACCCTTAGCTTACCGTCATGATTAGTTTGATTCCTTGTTAGTTTCTGTATGCTAGGTTTGATGTCTTGTGGGTTAGTCGATGGTCGATACCATGTGCCTATGGTATGGCTATCTTATTAAGGTTTCTGCTTGTTGTTTCAGTGTTTTAATTAAGATCAGAACAATTACAATTTAATTCTAGTATAATGAAGTTTAGTTTCTGAGCATCTGTTTTACTTCTTTTCCATCTCTTTCTTCGGGTTCCTTCCCTCCAGATGGTTAACACCAGGACGAGTGGCAACACCAGCGGCAATGAGGACCCCCCGACTAGGACACAGACCAATGGAGCAAACAACAACGGCCCTCCACCACCACCGGACAACCCCACCATTGCTCAGGTTTTGGCCAGTCAAACACAGATGATGGCCGCAATGATGCAACAAATGCAGCAACAACATCAGCAGATGCATCAGCAGATGCTACAGCAAATGCAACAGATGTAGCAGCAGGCGCAGCAACAGCAGCAAGGCCAGCAGAACCAGCAGTTTGGCCCTCCACCCCAGTCTAAGCTACCGGAGTTCCTCCGCGTCCGTCCACCAACCTTTTCAAGCACCACCAACCCCATGGAGGCAAATGATTGGCTCCATGCAATCGAGAAGAAGCTCAACTTGCTGCAATGTAACGACCAAGAGAAGGTCGCCTTCGCCACTCACCAGCTACAGGGTCCTGCGTCAGCATGGTGGGACAATTATTTGGTTACCCGCCCACCTGGGGCTGATGTCACCTGGGCGGAGTTCTGCTGCAGCTTTCGGAAAGCCCAGATCCCTGACAGCATTGTGGCACAGAAGAAGCGAGAATTCCGAGCGCTTCACCAGGGCAACCGGACAGTGACGGAGTACCTTCACGAGTTCAACCGCCTCGCTCGCTACGCTCCGGAAGATGTGCGCACTGATGCAGAGAGGCAGGAAAAATTCCTCTCCGGCCTGGATGATGAGTTAACCAATCAGTTGATATCTGGGGACTACGCCGACTTTGAGAAACTGGTCGACAAGGCGATTCGGCAAGAGGACCAGCGAAACAAGATGGATCGCAAGAGGAAAGCAGCGCAGTTCCGAGCACACCAAGGGAACCAGCAAAGGCCCCGTCTCGTCACCGGACAGCAGGGTGGACCTTCCACCATGATTGTTCGTCAGCACCGCCCCTACAACCCTGGTAACTTCGGCAACAACAGCACGGGCAACCGTAATTTCAACAGTGGACAGTCCAGCCGTAATCCTGCACCTCGTCCACCGATGGCACCAACTCAACCGGCTCAACCTTCTCAACCCGCTTCGGCCAAGAAGGATTTTGGCAGGAAGTCGCTAGTTTGTTTCAACTGCAACGAGCCTGGGCATTTCGCCGACAGATGCCCGAAGCCGAAGCGTGCTGGACCCAAGTTTATCCAGGGTCGCGTTAACCATGCGTCCGCAGAGGAGGCGCAAGTTGCACCGGAAGTGGTTCTGGGTACGTTTCCTGTCAATTCAATTCCTGCCACCGTACTTTTTGATTCTGGTGCTACGCATTCGTTTTTATCCAAGCATTTTGCCGGGGCACATGGGTTATCGGTAAGGGAACTTAGAACACCCATGTGGGTCCATACCCCTGGGAATGAGATGGCCACCGCTCACTACTGCCCCTCTGTGACAATAGAAATCCAAAGTTCAAAATTTCTAGCCAATCTCATCCTTCTTGAATCCAAAGGCCTAGATGTCATTCTTGGAATGGATTGGTTAACTAGGCACAAGGGAGTTATTGACTGCACAAGCTGCACCATTACCTTGGTTAATGAGAAGGGCGAAGTGGTGGAATTCCAGTCGCCGACACCCCAGAAACTGAGAGTATGCCTGAATCAGGTCGAAGGGGCAGAACAGACCACAGTAGTAGAGAAAACCCCTAAGAAGTTGGAGGACATTCCCATAGTGTGGGAATACCCTGAGGTCTTTCCTGATGACCTAACCACCATGCCACCCAAGAGAGAAATTGAATTTCGGATTGACCTAGTACCGGGGACTGCCCCGAGATATAAGAGACCCTACAGGATGGGAGCCAACGAGTTAGCAGAAGTCAAGAAACAAGTTGACGAGCAGTTGCAGAAAGGGTACATCCGACCGAGCATGTCACCTTGGGGTGCTCCGGTGATCTTCGTGGAGAAGAAAGATAAGACCAAGAGGATGTGCGTCGACTATCGCGCCCTCAATGATGTGACCATCAAAAATAAGTACCCGCTACCTCGGATTGATGATTTGTTTGATCAGTTAAAGGGAGCAACAGTGTTTTCCAAGATAGACCTGCGATCAGGCTATCACCAGTTGAGGATTAAAGAGGAGGATATCCCGAAGACCGCGTTCGTAACTCGGTATGGGTTGTTCGAATGTACGGTCATGTCTTTCGGACTCACCAATGCACCGGCCTTTTTCATGAACCTGATGAACAAGGTGTTCATGGAGTTTTTGGACAAGTTTGTTGTGGTATTCATCGATGACATTCTCGTCTACTCCAAGTCTGGGGAGCAACACGAGCAGCATCTCCGTTTGGTACTGGAGAAATTAAAGGAACACCAGCTATATGCCAAGTTCAGTAAGTGTGACTTTTGGCTCAATGAGGTTCAGTTCTTAGGCCACGTCATCACTGCTCAAGGAGTGGCTGTAGACCCGTCAAATGTGGAGTCAGTTACCAAGTGGACCCCACCGAAGACCGTTTCACAAATCAGGAGTTTTCTAGGACTCGCGGGTTATTACCGCCGGTTCATCGAGAATTTCTCTAAGATCGCCAAGCCAATGACGCAGTTGTTAAAGAAGGATGAAAAGTTCAAGTGGTCCGCAGAGTGCGACAGGAGTTTTGAGGAACTTAAGAGGAAATTGGTGTCCGCGCCAGTTTTAATTTTGCCTGACCAGATGAAGGATTTCCAAGTGTATTGTGATGCATCCCGTCAAGGGTTAGGATGTGTCTTAATGCAAGAAGGCAGGGTTGTCGCTTATGCTTCACGTCAGCTACGTCCACACGAGAACAATTACCCCACCCATGACTTGGAGTTAGCAGCAGTGGTTCACGCTTTGAAGATTTGGCGGCACTACCTTATTGGTAACCGTTGTGAAGTCTACACTGAGCACAAGAGCTTGAAATATATCTTCACTCAGCCGGACCTGAATCTCCGACAACGTCGATGGTTAGAGTTGATCAAGGATTATGATATTGGGATACATTACCACCCCGGTAAGGCCAATGTGGTGGCCGATGCTTTGAGCAAGAAAAGCTACTGCAATGTTACCTGTGTAGAGGGAATATGTGACAGCTTGCAACAGGAGTTTAAACGCTTAAATTTGGATATTGTACAACATGGATTCGTGGCCACCCTTGAGGCACAGCCCACGCTTGTGGACCAAGTACGAGCAGCTCAGGTCAATGACCCTGAAATAGCTCAACTCAAGAAGAATATGAGAGTCGGCAAAGCACGAGGCTTCACCGCGGATGAGCATGGAACGATCTGGATGGGAGAAAGAATATGTGTTCCGGAGAATAAGGACCTAAAAGAGTTAATACTAACCGAAGCGCATCAGACCCAATACTCGATCCACCCCGGCAGTACCAAGATGTACCAAGACCTCAAGGATAAATTTTGGTGGGTTAGTATGAGAAGGGAGATCGCCGAATTCGTCGCGCTCTGTGACGTGTGTCAACGAGTGAAGGCAGAGCATCAGAGACCCGCAGGGCTACTGCAACCGTTGCAGATTCCGGAATGGAAGTGGGAAGAAATCGGGATGGATTTCATCACAGGTTTACCGAGGACATCAACCGGACATGATTCCATTTGGGTAGTCGTGGACCGACTCACCAAAGTCGCTCACTTTATCCCGGTACACACCACCTACTCAGGAAAGAAGCTGGCAGAGATCTATCTATCAAGGATAGTGAGTTTGCATGGGGTACCCAAGAAGATTGTATCCGATCGAGGGAGCCAGTTTACTTCGAGATTTTGGCAGAAACTTCAAGAGGAGTTGGGGACTCGTCTGAATTTCAGTACAGCTTATCATCCTCAAACCGATGGTCAGACCGAGCGAGTCAACCAGATTTTGGAAGACATGTTAAGGGCTTGTGCTTTGGATTTTGGTGGAGCTTGGGACAAGAGCTTGCCGTATGCCGAGTTCTCCTACAACAACAGCTACCAGGCTAGTCTGCAGATGGCACCATTCGAAGCTTTGTATGGCCGAAAATGCCGCACCCCGCTCTTTTGGGACCAGACCGGGGAACGCCAGCTGTTTGGGACCGAAGTTTTGAATGATGCGGAGGAGAAAGTGAGAATGATTAGGGAAAGACTGAGGATTGCACAATCTCGGCAGAAAAGCTATGCTGACAATCGCCGAAGAGAGCTCATCTTTGACATTGGAGACCATGTATACCTCCGGGTTACGCCACTTCGGGGTGTACATCGTTTCCAGACTAAGGGGAAACTGGCACCATGCTTTGTGGGACCATACAAAATCTTGGAACGTCGTGGTGAAGTTGCTTATCGGCTCGAACTCCCCTCCAACATGCTCGACATTCATGATGTTTTCCACGTATCCCAATTGAAGAAGTGTCTGAGAGTACCCGAGGAGCAAGCAAGTCCGGATCAGATTGAAATCCAAGAGGACTTGACGTATGTGGAGAAGCCAACTCGTATCCTTGAGACCAGTGAGAGGAGGACAACGAGCAAAGTCACCAGATTCTGCCGAGTCCAATGGAGCCACCACTCAGAGGAAGAAGCTACTTGGGAAAGAGAAGATGAGTTGAAAGCCGCCCATCCGCACCTCTTCGCCAGCTCTTCCGAATCTCGGGGTCGAGATTCCGTTTAAGGGGGGTAGGTTTGTCACACCCTGGAGTTCCCCTTTCCAGCTCTAAATTCATAAAATAAATGGCTTAAAATAAATTGTCTATTTAACCTAGAGCAAATTCTAATTAAAAAGTGTATTTAATTAATTGTAATTAGCAAGGTGGGATTTTTTTTTCTTGAGCTCCCCTTGTTAAAATGCACTAACAGGATTTTTTTAGTGGAATTTTTAGATCATTTAAAATAATTTTAAACAATTTAAAAACTCCTACTGCAATTTTAAAATCCCCCTAAATCTTTCTTTTCTTTTTCCTTCTTTTTCCTCCTTTTTCTTTTTTCTTTTGGGCCACCAGCCCATTTCTTTTCCCCCCCCCTCTCAGCCCCTCTCCCCTCCCGGGCCGCCCCTCCCTCTCTCCCTCTTTCCCCTTGGGCCACCGGCCTGCCGCCCCCTCCTGGGCCGGGCCACGCCCGGCCGCGCGCGGCCTTCTCCTCTCCCCTCCTGGGCCGCCGCCCCTTCCTCCTTCGCGGGCCGGCCCGAGGCCGCCGCGCCGAGGTCCGTGCCGCCTCCCTCGCGTCCCCGGGCCGCCGACAGGTGGGGCCCACCTGTCGGGCCCGTCTTCCCCGCCGAATCCGCCGCCGCCGCCGCCGCATCCGCCGCCCGCAACCGCCGCCTCCGCTTTTTCCGGCCGCCGTGCCCTATAAAAACCGCGCCGCCGCCCCTCCACGCTCTCCTTTCCGCCGCCGCCGCCATCACCCGCCGCCGGTAAGCCGCCGCCTTCCCGTCGCTCGGCCGCCGCCGCCGCCTCGCGCCGCCGCTTCGGCCGGCCGCCGCTCGGCCGCCGCCGTCGCCTCGCGCCGCCGCTAGCGTCGCCGCCGCACGCGCCGCTCGGCCGGCCGCCCCTAGGGCGCCGCCGCCGCGCGCGCCGCCTCGCGCCGCCGCCTTGCTCCGCCGCTCGGCCGCCGTGGCCGCGAGCGCTGCCGCCGCCGCCGCCGCTGCCGCACGGCCGACGCCGCCGCCGCACCCACGCGCGCGGCTGACGTCAGCCCTAGGGCTGCGGCTGACGTCAGCCCTAGCCGCTGACGTCAGCCCTAGCTGACGTCAGCCCTAGCCCGCTGACGTCAGCCCTAGGGGGATTTTATTGCGCAAATAATTTTTTTATTTATTTTTTTTAATTTTCTTTTCTGTTTAGTTTAAAATGCAGTTAAACTTCTAAAATTCATAACTAATTCATACGGACTCCGTTTGGGTCCGTTCAAGTCTCAGAAAATTCATAAAAATGCCTAGAATTCATTAAAAATAGTTGTGTTTCCTGTTTCAGTAGTCTTATAGTTTGTTTTGCTTGTTTGCTTTGTTTGTCGTGTAGAATCCGATAGTTCCGACGCTCCGACATACTTCGAGGTCGTTGCCGAGGTTCCTTTCGCGCCAGAGCAAGGCAAGTCATACTTTTTATTTGATCATTTTGTACCTACTTTGCAAATATTCTATTTATCCCTAAATACTGCACTGTTTTATAATGTCATTTTATGGGCTTATTTACCTACTGTACTCAGCCATGTATTTCCGCTTACCTTGTATCTTTGATAGCTTGGGGATCAATATGATTAGTGCTAGGTTAGGACATGCTTAGCCCTGCTTAGAAACTTTAGCACACCAATGGGAAAACTAAGGCATCTCTATTTTTTAATATAATGTTTAATGGTAGCTCATGATGGTTATTCGTGAGTGGTTAACCAATTGGGCCAACTAAAACTTGATAAATGGTGGGTTGTGAGTACATGGTTTGAAGGTCGTACTCATGACAATTAAGGACCGGTTCACGGGAAACCCTGGAAGAATTACCGTGCTTACCACAAGCTAGCGTGGGTAATAGCTTGACTCATAGTGTAGCTTCTCTTAGCCGACGCATCCAGGCAAGGGTGGGCGTGATGGAGTTGGGTCGGCGGGGGATTTACCCGTTGATCGGCTGCCGGATTCACCTAGGCACGAGGGGGGGCTGCCTGCCTTGGGATTAAAGGTGGGGGCGAAACCCGAGGTGTGGTGCGCTTGGTTAACGAGGGTTACGCGAAAGGTCTTGTCACAGTTCTCTTTCCAGTATACCGTGGTGGTATGCTGGCGCACGGTAACGTGTTGTGGGGCTGTGTCTTGTGGGTACAGTTGTACACCTCTGATCAGAGTAAAACTATTCGAATAACCGTGCCCGCGGTTATGGGCGATCAACCAGATTCATCGTGATTAGTCATAACCTTAATAACTTGACTCAATGGAACCGGAGTAGTTCAGGTGGAATGGGTTGGGCCTGTTGCAACGTGGTGTAGCATTGGACAGCGATGATTCAATATTGCATAATTTATTCAACTGTTTTACCGCTTTCAACTGTTGTTTTAAAATGCTTATATTATGCAAATCAGCCTTTAGCCTTTCCATTGGAGCTATTCGCATCATTATCTTCCATTCCGGTATGACTTGTTGGGTACAGTGGGTGGTACTCAGTCTTGCTTCATTTTTCCTCCACACCAGAGTTTGAGTATGTGTATGAGGATGGTTTCTCGGAGGAGTAGGCTTGCTGCTATCGTCGAGGATGCCTGTGGATTGGAGATGCCACGCTGCGAGCGACTTGTTATTTAGATTAGTTTATTTATCTTTTCCGCTGCGTTAATGTAAGATATTTTTATGGTGTTTTGTAAGACGTGGATCTGTGTATCAACTTTGTCGTTTGTGTACCCTGGCTGGTCCTGGACAGGGGTTTTTAATACACATTCTGCTTGGAATTCGGGTTAGCGAATCCCTGGGCGTGACACCGGCCCACTGGCCGATGGGCCAGCAATCGCCAGGTGGACCATTAAAGGCCCATGTATCTTAATTACATTGAATACCCATATAAGTGTTCCTCTTATAAGGGTGACCATGTAAATTCCCCTGTAAAAGACCTAAACCCTAATAGGGAGACCTGTAATACGATTATAAATAGCCCCCTAAGGCCATGTAAAGGGGGATCCCAAGAAAAATCCTGAATTTGATACACTTTACCTTTCCAACAACCGTTGAGTAACCACGTCCTTCGATGTATGCAGTTGTTGTTTCGACAACATCTGGCGCCGACCGTGGGGACCTTTGAGCGAAACCACTGAGAGCGAATGTCACCGAAGAAGGTCTCAAAGGAGAGGGTTGCTAACCTAAAGGAGAGTGTAGCAGGAGAGGCGATGGCCGTCGAAGAAGGAGCGGAACCTTCGGCGCCCATCGCCGAAGCTGGGGGAGCGCCGTCGGCTTCGGCGCCCGTGCCGCAACCACCGCCTTCGGCTCCAGTCACTTCGGCGGGCAGGCACCGGAGATCCCTTCGGCAAGTCAGCTGGTGCCGCCCCAAGACGCTTCGTCACATCCAGCTGCGACTTCGACCTCACTTGCCGCTGTGCAGGCCAACCCCAACCTTGAGGCGCAAGCCGAAGCCAGCATGGAAGCCATGCGGCAGAATATGATGCGACTTCAGGACATGCTTCGCCAAATTCAAGAGCAACAGCAAGCATATGAAGCAACACGGCAAGCCAAGGTCGCTTCGGCCCCAGTTCTCCAGTACTCGACGGGCTACACCCCGCCTCAAGTATACCCGCAAGCGCCGGCTCAAGCCCTTCTGTCACAAGCCGCGCAAGCACCGGTGTACTTCGCTGGGCAACCTTCGACCGCAACAACGCACCCGACCCCTGGTGTGCAGCAGCAGGTTCGACCGGGCATGGCCCGAGTGCACCCCTCACCACCCGGTGAAATGTCACAAGTGATGGCGGAAGGTGCTTCGGCCCTGCAAGCACAGCTTCAAGCTTTCCTTCAGCAACTCAATCAACCCCAAAACATCTTAAGCACAACCCCTTCGGTCCGGCCGGAGGGGAGCACAGGCCAGGGCGCACCCGGTTGGCTGCTGTCGAACCAACCTGGGCCGGGGACTTCGCCATGGAGTCAAGGACCGCGGTTTGTGAGGACCCAAAGTAAGACCTCCTGTGTATAAGTGCTGGTCCGGGATCAAGCTAGCACACACAGACACAAAGATAATATCACAGCCAACATCACGCAGAAAACCTAACATTTAATAATAAAGTGACTGTGATAAGCCTTATGACTAGTGTTTACATTTATTTATGCCACGAAGGGCCTAAGGAAAAATAATAAAGTAGTAGCGGAAAATAAGATAAACACGTAGTAGTTCCATTCAACTTGCCACAGGCAGTTAACTAGGACACGTGGCCTATCCCTCATCTTCAGCAGCAAACTCTTCAGGAAACAACGGAAACCTCTCTTCTGGAATTGGGGAAATTGCAAGGTGAGTACATGGAATACTCAGCAAGTACACGGAAATATGCAAATGCATGGCTGTCAATAAAGGTAATGGCTATTTTGCATAACACAACAATTTGCAGTTATAAACAATTTAGAAATAGAAGTTTAACACAACATTTATAAATAACGGGTGTTACCAACCAACCATCCACACAGGATCTGTCCACACAGGACCACTTAGCTAAATTTATTAACCTGCACACAGATCATTCCCAGTTTTCACAAATTACCCCTCATGAGATGTCACCGAGCATGTCCATGATCGCGGACGTGGCTATTCGAATAGATTAATTTTAACACCCTTCAGAGGTTGTATAGCTTGACCCACAAGATACATCGTCCTTTTAACGGCCATGCGCAAATGTCACACTTCAGGTTGTGTGCGGCCAAGGAGTCTGTAACAAGGTTTTTTAGAAACTCTGCCCCAACACTGTCTTCCCCCATGAGATAACTTTCCCTTACACAGACAAGAAAGTACTCATGACTAACCTTAACACTTATCATCTAGCCACCTGGGCCGACAGTGCTAAGACTCGGAATCCTACTAGGCCAGATTCTTCCCATGAGAACATGTGGTTGCATGTTAGGCTCAGTTCAATGACTTATGAAGTGAAGTCCTTAATTGACCAGGGCAACTTACCATCTATATTAGCACACAACTCAGCAGTAGGCTCACACAGAGACCATACCCGATAATGATCACACAGATACATTACCGCCTAACTAGGTTCACACAGAACCACCCATCACCCCAGTCCAAATCATTTTATCCGCCCGTTGTTTACTACACGGTGCAACACATGCTATCGGAAAGATAGCACACAGCCACACAGTTCTTATCAAATCAGTTATAAGTATAAGATTAATCAAAATTATATTTTGCTTGTAAAACAACGTTGAGCGGGCTAAGCAGAACTACTCTACCTTGAGTTGAACCCAATATTCAACTCATAAAGACTAGGGTGACAAGGTACCATAGGTAATCAACATTTATCAAAGGTAGGATATAAAAACAATTAGGTCACACTACACATCGATAGTTTATAAATAAAATAATGCATGAATTGAAAACAAAATATTTTATAAAATAGGATCAATATGTTCAAAGAGTGCACTTGCCTTGCTCCCAGTACTGTCCTTGCACTGCGTCTTCAGAAACGAACTGCTCCTCTGCTCCAACGTCTACACGATCGCAAACAAGAAACAAATAAACAAAAGAAAAAGCTAAATAAATAACAGCAAATAAAATAACCAACTGAACCAGGTGGTAGATCTAGATTTTAGAGAAATTTAGAAAAAAGAACGGATCGAATCGGAGGATAAAGTTATGACCTCCGGAAGTTTGAATTAAAAGAAAATCCGAGGATAAAAGAAAAAGGAATATTCCGAGAATATTCTCTGAATATTTAATTTCTGAGAATTGAATTATTTTTATTCGGAAAATAAGGTGGGACACACTGGTCAGTGACATGGTATATTTGGTGGATGCGGTGTATGTGGACTTGATGACATGGGCCGACACGTGGCGACACATGGACTGAAAAGGATGATGTGGCGATGATGTTGGATAGATCTAGGGCTGAGATTGGATCTAAAGGATTGGATGGCTGTGATTTGGTTTAGGGTGTTTGTGGCTGCGGGACCCACTCGTCATTGGCACAAAAGAAAAGAAGAGGAAAAGAGATAGGGAAAAAAAGGAAGACAGGGAGCTGCTGCTCCCTGCTCCAGCGCACGGCCATGGTCGGACCATGGCGGCGTGGTGGCGGTGTTCCCGGGTGACGGTGCACGGCGGCTGCGGCAAGTGGCGGCGCCGGAAGGAGGAGGTCGGGGCAGCTCCGGTGGTGCGGCCCAAGGCCCCGGGACGGCGAGAGGCGGCGCATCGACAACAGCGACGTCGGCCGGAGTTGGAGAGGAGAGAGAAAAGAGGGGAAACAGCGGCGCCGGAAGGAGTGCTCGGCCTCGGGCTTTACCGGCGGCGGTGGCGTGGGAGGAAGGGGCAGCGACGACGGCGGCGCTGCTCCCGGCGGCAGCGGTGGCTCGCAGCGGCGGCAAAACAGCGACGGCGGTTCACGGCGGCTGGCAGCGGCGGCTTGGGAAAAAAAGAGAGAAAAGAGAGCGGCGGCTGTAGCTTTTATAGGGGAGGGAGGAGTTAGGGTTAGGGCAACGCGAGGCGCCGGTTTAAGGAGAGGGAGGCAGCGGCGTTAGCGGCAAAGGCGGCGCAGCGTGCGGCAACGGCGGCGCACGGCGCGGTGGCTGCTGCGGCGCGGGCCGGCCTGGGTTGGGGCGGCAGCGTGGGCCGTCGATGCGAAGGAGAGAGGGCGGCCGGGCCGAGGGAGCGTGCGCCTGGGCCGGGACTTGGCCTGCTCGGGGACTTGGCCTGCTCGGCCTGCAACCTGTGAGAAGGAGAGAGAGAGCTAGAGGTAGAAGAAGGTGGAGGCAGGAAGAAAAAGAAAGAAAGGAAGGGGGCTATCTGCAAAAAAACAGAATAGAGAATAGAGAGGAGGGAAAAACAGAAATGGATATGGACTTTTCTGGAAAATTCCAAATGAAAAATATTTGGAATTTTTGGAGGATTTGGGATATTAGGAATTGAATAGGAATTTGAATTTGGCGGAAATTTAATTAGAGAATTGAGCTCCACCTCCGAAATTCCAATTAAATCCAAATAAACTCCAATTAAAATACGACAAAGCCAACAACGTAATTAATTAAATAAATACATTAAAACCTTTTTGTTTAACAAAATTTTTATTAAGCTATTTTAGACAATTAAACCAATGTGAATTTTCGCAATTCAGACGAAAAGAACGAAAAACGAAAAATCAGGACGTGACACAGTTCGACTTCTGCAACGCTGCTCAAGCGCCACCGTTCGGAACCGGGTCACCGAATATCATGGCCCAGCCACAAGCCGTGATTTCGCCCTTTGCCACGCCATATCCGCAGCTGAACGGGCCCTCGCTGCAAGGTGCCGTGGGCAAGGTGGGGGGTGAAAAGGGGCTGCCGCTGAGCGGGGGAACCAAGATTCGTCCAATCCCATCGCAGTTCAAGTTCCCACCTGTCCCGCGATACTCGGGCGAAACAGACCCAAAAGAATTTCTGTCCATCTACGAGTCCGCAATCGAAGCCACTCACGGCGACGAAAATACCAATGCGAAGGTAATCCATCTCGCTCTAGACGGCATCACCCGTTCCTGGTATTTTAATTTACCATCCAATTGCATTTACTCATGGGAACAATTGCGCGATGTCTTTGTCCTTAACTTTCGAGGCACCTACGAGGAGCCGAAGATGCAGTAACATTTGCTCGGCATTCGCCAGAGGCCGGGGAATCAATACGGGAGTACATGCGTCGTTTCTCGCAAGCCCGATGCCAAGTTCAAGATATAACCGAAGCATCCGTCATTAATGCCGTTTCGGCCGGGCTGCTTGAAGGCGAACTCACATGGAAAATCGCCAACAAGGAACTGCAGACTCTCGAGCACCTGCTTCGCATCATCGACGGGTACGCAAGGGGCGAAGAGGATTCCAAGCGAAGGCAAGCAATCCAGGCTAAGTACGGTAAAGCCTCCATCACCATCGCCCAAGCCCAGATGCAAGCACAGGTTGCCGAACTAGCTCCTCTCGCCGTTCGCCAACCCCTGCCGGCAAACCAAGGACAACCGCCAAGACCAAGCCAAGCTCCCATGACTTGGAGAAAATTCAAAACTGACCGCACGGGAAAGGCTGTAATGGCTGTCGAAGAGGTACAAGCCCTCTGCAAAGAGTTCGACGCCCAGCAAGGTGGCAGCCACCAACAGCCTGTTTGCAAGAAGGTCAGAAAAGATCTCTATTGCGCCTATCATGGGTGATCTTCGCACACCACCGAGCAATGCCGAAACATCCGTCAGCGGAGCAACGCTCAAGAACCAAGGTCGCAGCAAGAGGCTGCTGTCGAAGGGCCTCGCGAGGCTGTTCAAGAGCAGGCACCCCCATCCGAACAGCGCCATGATGTGTAGCGCAGAGTAATCCAGGTGATTACAAGGGTCGACCCACCGGTCCAACCGTCGAAGCGGTAGAATAAATTGCAGCTGCGAACGGTACACAACATCACCGCCGCGGGCGAAGGGGCTCCGAAGTACTAGAATCAGCAAATCTCTTTCGGGCCGGAAGACGCTGAAGGAGTGCTGTTCCCACATCAAGACCCCCTGGTGATCTCAGCCGAAGTAGCTGGCTTCGAAGTCCGGCGAATTCTGGTCGATGGAGGAAGCTCAGCCGTTGTCATCTTCGCCGAAGCATACGCCAAGATGGGGCTGCCAACCCTGGCCCTCACCCAAGCACCGGCCTCGCTTCGCGGCTTCGGCGGTGAGGCAGTTCAAGTTCTGGGCCAAGTACAGTTGGTGGTAGCTTTCGGCAAAAGTGGTAATAGGCGCGAAGAGCAGATACTGTTCGATGTGGTCGACATCCCATACAGCTATAACGCCATCTTCGGCCATGCAACCTTGAACAAGTTCGAAGCCATCTCCCACCACAATTATCTCAAGCTCAAAATGCCCGGCCCAGCAGGGGTGATCATCGTAAGGGGAGTTCAGCCTCCGACCGCATCAAGAGGTGACTTGGCCGAGATCAACAGGGCAGTGCACAATGTTGAGGCCGAACCGCATGCTAAGCGCATGCCGAAGCCAGCCCCTCATGGTAAGGTGATTAAGATGCAAGTCGATGACGCTGATCCAGCGGAAGTCCGTCCAGCTGGGAGGCGACCTGGGCGAAGAGGAAGCTGAGAACATCCTGGAAGTCCTTAAGAAGAACATTGACATCTTCGCCTGGAACCCCGACAACGTGGGGGGTGTTTCGACGGAACTCATCATGCATCACCTGGCGGTCAAGCCAGATGCCAAGCCAAGAAAACAGAAGCTGCGCAAAATGTCCGCCGATCGCCAAGAGGCCGCAAAGGCCGAAGTGCAGAAACTGCTCAAGGCCGGGGTGATCCAGGAGATCGACCACCCAGAGTGGTTGGCGAACCCGGTTTTGGTGAAAAAGTCGAATGGCAAGTGGCGCATGTGCGTTGATTTCACAGACCTCAACAAGGTGTGCCCGAAGGATGACTTCCCTTTGCCGCGGATCGACCAGCTTGTCGACTCGACAGCTGGTTGCGAACTCATGAGCTTCTTGGATGCGTATTCCGGTTACCACCAAATCCACATGAATCCGGGCGACATCCCCAAGACAGCATTCATCACGCTGTTCGGCACTTTCTGCCACCTCAGGATGCCTTTCGGCCTGAGGAACACCGGGGCAACGTTCGCCAGACTGGTGTACAAGGTGCTTCGCAAACAGTTAGGGCGAAATGTGGAAGCCTATGTCGATGATATCGTCGTAAAAAGCCGCAAGGCTTTCGACCATGCGTCCGACTTGCAGGAGACCTTTGACAACTTGCGCGCGGCGGGTATGAAACTAAACCTGAGAAATGTGTTTTTGGAGTTCGCGCGGGCAAGTTGTTTGGGTTTTCTTGTTTCCGAAAGGGGTATCGAGGCGAACCCCGAGAAAATCGACGCCATCCAGCAAATGAAGCCACCGTCGAGCGTACGCGAAGTACAAAAGCTCGCAGGCGGAATTGCGGCGCTCAGTCGTTTTCTCTCAAAGGAAGCCGAAAGGGGTTTGCCATTTTTCAAGACCCTCCGGGGCGCGGGAAAGTTCAGCTAGACTCCCGAATGCCAGGCAGCGTTCGAAGAGCTAAAGCAGTACCTGCAAAGCCCACCCGCCCTGGTCAGCCCAACACCAGGTAGCGAAATGCTGCTATATCTAGTGGCTTCGCCGGTGGCGGTCAGTGCAGTCCTTGTCCAAGAGACAAAGTCAGGACAAAAACCAGTGTACTTTGTCTCTGAGGCTTTACAAGGGGCGAAGATAAGGTATATTGAAATGGAAAAACTTGCTTACACCCTAGTGATGGCTTCGTGCAAACTTAAGCACTATTTTCAGGCCCACAAAGTCACTGTACCATCGCAGCATCCTTTGGGTGAAGTGCTTCGGGGCAAGGATATTTCTGGTAGGCTCAGCAAGTGGGCAGCGGAGTTATCCCCCTTCGACCTGCATTTTGTTGCCCGCACTGCTATCAAGTGCCAAGTCCTAGCCGACTTCGTGGCCGAATGGACACCGGCGTCCGCCCCTAAACCTCAGCCCGTCGAACAGCCTTGGATAATGCACTCCGACGGCTCGTGGTCGCACAGGGGGGCAGGCGCCGCGGCAGTACTCACTTCGCCAGGGTGCGTGCCAATACGGTATGCCGCAAGGCTACAGTTCGACACGACCAACAACACGGCAGACTACGAAGCGGTATTGTGGGGTCTAAGAAAGGCGAAAGCATTAGGGGTTCGGCGTTTGCTCATCCGAATAGACTCCAAATTGGTGGCAAATCATGTTGACAAATCCTTCGAGGCAAAGGAAGAAGGAATGCAGAGGTACCTGGATGTTGTTCGATCCATGGAAAAGTGCTTCGCCGGCATAACGGTCGAACACTTACCTAGAGGTCAGAATGAGGAAGCAGATACCCTGGCAAAATCTGCCGCCTGTGGAGGCCCGCATTCACCAGGCATATTTTTTGAAGTGCTGTACGCACCAAGCGTGCCCACAGAAAGCCTGTACATCATGGCAATTGACCAGGCAGAACTAGGCGAAGACCCAGAAGACTGGCGAACTCCGTTCGTAAATTACCTCAAGAACGGCTCGCTCCCATAGGATGAAGCAGAGGCGAAGCGCTTACAGATCAGAGCCACAAAGTACAAGCTGGTCTCGGGGCAGCTGTATCGCTTCGGGGTGCTCCAACCCTTACTTCGATGCATCTCCTTCGCCGAAGGGAAGGTAATGGCGAAATAAATACACCAGGGGCTGTGTGGTGCACACCAGGCCGCAAGAACGGTTGCCTCCAAAGTGTTTCGCCAGGGTGTGTATTAGCCCACCGTGCTGAAAGTCTATGTTGAGCAAGCCAAAAAGTGCGAAAGCTGCCAGCGACATGGCCGAAGCCAGACTACACCACAATATGAGCTGTAGCCTATCGCGCCAGTCTGGCCTTTCGCCAGGTGGGGGCTAGACATCATTGGCCCATTCCCTGTGGCGCGAAATGGATACATGTTTTGCAATTGTAGCCATTGAATACTTCTCCCGTTGGATCGAGGCCGAACCACTCGGTGCGATCACTTCGGCAGCAGTACAGAAGTTCGTGTGGAAAAACACTGTTTGCCGTTTCGGAGTGCCAAAAGAGTTCATCACGGACAACGGAAAGCAGTTCGACTCTGACAAATTCAGAGAAATGTGCGAAGGACTAAACCTGGAAATCAGGTTTGCTTCGGTCGCGCACCCACAATCAAACGGGGCGGCCGAACGCACAAATGGTAAGATCTTGGAGGCGCTCAAGAAAAGGCTTGAGGGGGCGGCGAAGGGTACATGGCCAGACGAAATGCTATCCGTTTTCTGGGCCCTTCGGACAACTCGCACAAGGCCAACCAAGTTTAGCCCGTTCATGCTTCTCTATGGGG
The DNA here is from genome assembly GCA_000573905.2 of Oryza punctata. Lineage (NCBI taxonomy): Eukaryota > Viridiplantae > Streptophyta > Magnoliopsida > Poales > Poaceae > Oryza > Oryza punctata. The sequence goes on along the minus strand of CM002493.2, from coordinate 17,436,796 downwards.
ATGAAGCAATGACCCCAATAGAGCTAGGGGCTAATTCGCCAAGGGTGATGTTCTCTAGAGGCGAAGATGGGCGCGAGGTGTCGCTCGAACTCCTCGAGGGAGTAAGAGCCGAAGCACTAGTACACATGCGCAAATACGTCGCAAGCACTTCGGCAACCTACAACAAAAAGGTTCGCCCGACATAGCTATTACCCAGTCATCTCGTCTTAAGGAAGAAAGCGAACCCAGTAGCGGTCAGGAAGCTCGAATCGAAGTGGGAAGGGCCGTACCTCATCAAGCACAGGTCAAGGACGGGCTCCTTTCGCCTAGCAACACTGCAAGGTGAAGAGTTCGACCATTCGTGGAACGCCACTTCTCTTAAGCGTTTCTATGTTTAGGAAGGGTGGCACCCTAATCGCCAAAGTGTAAAAATGTACATACCGTTACATAGCCTTTTCCACATCGGCCATTATGTAAGCCTTCCGGCACAAAAAAATACAAAAAAAGGAGAAAATGAAAAAAGAAAAAAAACTAGACGTAGGGCTATTATCCACTCTGGAGGCCCGAACCAGTATAAAATCTTTGTGTCTTTCGCCTTTTTTCGGAAAGTAACTAACCGAACACCGTTATAATCGATCTACGCAAAAACGTGTGCCGCTCCCAGTGTGGGGTACCAAAGATCGTCGTCACTGCTAATGTTGTAAACTACCCTAAGGGGAGAAGGGGGCGAAGCAAGAGATAGGCTGTAACGGCGCTAGGCGATCGCCTCCTGCCGATCGGTCCTTTGATGGTTTCGCCAGAAGCAAACCATGCCCTCCAGGCGCGCCGAGTGAACACGATCGTAGTCTTCTAAGGTTCACCCGGGGTGTGCTCGCATCCAACCGACAACATTCACGACCTTATAACTGTTGCCGTTTATTACCATCTCACGGTAAATAGGTCGAAGCAGATACCGGACCTTCGGCAAATTTTTTACCGCAACAAGCTTCTCGTTCCTGCTTCGCCAATCCCCAACGGGGGGCCGAACGCACAGTTTTCGGCATAGACCCTGAAAATAGTGGAAAGTCAAATGGCAAAACGCAGAATGCGAAGCTCATAAACATAGGTTGGGTGAAAAGAGTAAGCAAAGCAATGCAAGCACAATTACAACAGACATAAAACGCGGTTGGCGAAACTTGTCATATATTCGATATGTTAAAACATTCTACAATAAGATTGGCCATCGGCCATATTTACATTGTTCGCCCTATACGGCAAACACCAAAAAGTAAAAACTATTAAAATCTACAAAAGCGGGCGAAGGGCCTCACACCTTTGGGTGGTCTTGGGCATCGCCTCCACCCCCTCCCGCTGGCTCTTCGCCTTGGTCCGCCGCCTCCGTCTTCGCCAGCTGCTCGAGCAGACGGGCCTTGGCTGTGGATCGGCCATCCTCCTGCCAGAATTGTTTACGTCAGGCGTGGAGTGCGGGCGAAATATCCTGGGCGCTGACCTCCCTGTCCCCCTTCGCGAAGTCAGGGAACTTGGTGATGTGCTTACACCCAGACTGCTGCAGCAAGCCCATGGCGAAGGCCGCTGACACGCGCGCACAGCAATCGCCGTACGCGGTGGCACAGTCCGAGACCGCACCGCCAGCCTGTTGAGTCCATTCGGAGAACTCAAAGGCCGAAGCATGTTCGCTCGGCACACCCCGCACCTTCGCCCCCATGTCAGTAAGGACGAGATGAAGCGTGCGGCAGGCGGTCTTGGCGGATTCGGTGGCTTTCGCCACCTCACATGCAAGTCGCTGTGACTTCGCCTCCGCCTTACTAGCCTCCTGGCGAAGAGCCTCCATCTTCGGCTTCGTCAGGTTGTAGTAGTCTGTAAGGGCGGCGGAGTGCCCCTACTCTTTCTTGAGTTCGGCCTTGAGCCGCTTGATCTCCGCCTTCACCTCGCTGCCTTTGCCTAGCTCGGCCTGGAGACGTTTATTTTCGGCCTTCGCCTCCCTGAGGGATCGGGCCGGGCCTTCCATTTCTAGGCCCTTGCGGCCCAGTTCATCATCCTTGGCCCGAAGACGGTTCTTCAAGCCATCCAGGCGGGCCCGCATAGTTCGCTCGGTCGAACAATGGGCCGCGAGGATCTGGTAAAAAAGAAAGGAAGGGCGAACGTTAAGACAGGTTGTCGAAAACAACGGTATAAAAAAAACAACATCAAATTAACATACCCGGACCGCCAGACTTTTGACGGCGGAACAGCCCTCGTCGAACTCATTCAGTTCGGCGAAAAAGCTCGGGCCGCCAGCCGGAGCAACGATATTATTAACCCCTCGATAAAGGGGATGAGCTCCGCCCGGGTCTCGAAATCATCGGGGGCGAAGCGGGACGGCGCCTGGGAGTAGTCCGAAGCGGACGCCTTGGCCACCTTCTTGCCCTTATGAAGGGCAAGCGGCGAAATGAGCGGCCGGTGAACAGGGCTGCCAAAAACCCTGGCCGCCGTCTTCACGACCTACTCGGCTGAAGCCGAAGCCCCAGCCCTACCCAGGATTCGACCGGCGGGCGAAGTAGGCGTCTCGTCCGAGGACTCATCATCGCTGAATACGCGAGCGATGGCGATGAGCCCCTTTTTTTGGGGAGTCTTCTTAACGGACTCCCCCTTCGCTGTCTTGGCCGCGGCGATCGGGGCTGGGAGTCGAGGTGTAGCTGCGTGTCCCGGAGCGGCTGTCGGCGGCCTCATCCACGGCCATTTCGACCGCGACCTTCGTCTCCCCCATGTCCTCTTGCTCTTCGACACCGTCTTCGTCGTCGGTGTCAGAATCGGTGGAGGCAGGGGCCCTTCGCTTGTGGGGGCCCAACTTCACCTGCCCCCGCAACCGCTTCCGGGAGGGGCCCTCTTCGCCATCGGCTTTAAAGGGCTTCGCACGAGGGGGGAGCTCACCCACGTGTACCCAGTTTGCCCGGCCAGCCGCTTGCCATGTTAGCAGCTGGCTATACTCCGTGACCGACACATCGCCGATCATCTTTCGAGCTTCGGTGTCGGCTTGGGCGAGAGTCAACACTGAAAAAGAGACATGTCGTTATATCAGGCGTCGAACAAAAGAAAAACAAAGAGCGAAACACATACAAAGTGAAAGAAGGATAGACTAACTATTCGCCCCAGCGGGTAGGACGAGCTTCGGCAGACCGTTGACCTGTTCGCCTTGGTCAACTTCGACCTGCCACGACTGGGAGAGGGGGAATATGTGAAGCATACAGAACTCCTCTACCAGATCGCGGTAGCTCAAGCGAGAGCAGACCTTGTGAAGCAAGGCGAATCGCGCCTCCATAGTGCTGCTGACGGCAACCTTGGGCTTCCGGTTGGGCGCGATCGCCCTGCGACACCATCGGAGGGCCTTCACCGCTTCGGACCCAGCCTCGAAGGGGATCGAGTGGTAAAACCACTTCGCCATCCAGTGGCGATCCCACTTCGACATGGCGGCATTAACCGGCCATAGATCAGAGCGCTCGGGGCGAACGTTGAAGTTCACACTCCCGAACGCTGTCTTCTTCATCCCGGCCGGGGTGACCACCGTCTTCGAGTTTACGGTGGCTGAAAAAATGGCGCCGAAGAGCTCGGCGCTTGGTTCAAACCCAACAGTCTGGCATGCCCAGTCGAAGATGGCAATGCGGACAAGCACCGAAGGGCTTAGCTGGGGAAGCTCCACCTGAAAAAGGCGAAGGATCTTCGGCAACAATATTTTGCACGGAAATCGAAGCCTTGCCTCGAAAAAGACGGCGAACACAACCGTCTGGTTGTCACCCGGCTTCGGCACTTCAGCATCCCTTGAGGCGAAGGCCCGTCCTTCCGCCACCACGCCAGAGCTGACCATCTTCGCCAGCTCGTCCTCATCTATGAGTGATGCCCCTAGGAACGCGGTGGTGTCCTCATCAATCCGGCCGGGGTCGGGACCCGTCGTGGAGATAGGGTTCGGCTTACGTGGGGCCATGGCGAAGAGAGTGCGTAATAGCGAAACGGGACCACAGGCGAAAGGGTTCGGTAAATCAGAGTGCTGTGAGCAAAAAGATGAAGAAAGAGAGCGCCTGTGGTAAGAATGATGGGGGTAAGGGCGGCGAAAAGGGGGGGAAGGAGAAATATATAGCCTACCAGGCGACGTTTCGCATTTCCAACCAATCACGAACTGCCACGTGTCGCAAACAGCGAGGATTCAGGCCCAAGGCGCCCAAGATCCACCGGGGCAAAGCCCTATGGTGAAGACCACGAGGCGAAGGCGGCGAAGGGCGAAGAGTCGCGCTGGGTCCTGGCAAGTCTAAACGTGTCCTGGGCGAAGGCTGCACAACGAAGGGTATAAGCCGAAGGGGGTGACCTCGCCATATTGGGCCGGATCCAAGAAGGCCCAGTGGGCCGGCCCAACCGCCCCGGCCCACTGGCTGATGGGCCAGCAATCGCCAGGTGGCCCATTAAAGGTCCATGTATCTTAATTACATTGAATACCCATATAAGTGTCCCTTTTATAAGGGTGACCATGTAAATTCCCCTGTAAAAGACCTAAACCCTAATAGGGGGACCTGTAATACAATTATAAATAGCCCCTAAGGCCATGTAAAGGGGGATCCCAAGAAAAATCCTGAATTTGATACACTTCACCTTTCCAACAACTATTGAGTAACCACGTCCTTCGACGTATGCAGTTGTCGTTTCGACAACAAAAATCATTTGCCAATTTTTGAGTAGAAGATGGATTATGTTTCATACAACTTTTACATCGAGTAAATATAAACTACCGCTAACTAATTATCATACGTACCATCTGTACATATTCTTCTTCTTACTCATAATCAAAGAAAAACTATTTGCACAACGGACACATCATGTCATCACGCATATATAAACACGTAAACTATTTATCATTATTCTCGTTATGTTTATTGCTCGGTGGTATCCTCCACTTACCTATGTCTTATGATAGATGTATAGACCATATTTTATCTACTTATTTAGTTTACATGTAGGGCCAACACGATGTTGCTCCTCCCTCGTGCATGGGTGTTAATGTCCAAATTTGGTAAATTGTGGATAAGGATTGGAGTTAAAGCCGAAGTGGATTTGGAGGAGATGCAATATTTCCAGAAGCAGAGTGTGCATTGGCTGGGAGACTGTATCGGCTGATACTGAGTCAGATAGGGTTAGCCGATATCGACAAGATTGGTTTTAGAGTCATTGTTGGATTCGATTGAGGAGTTGCGATGGTGTTGCCAAGAAAGGATTGAGTCCGAGATAGGCAGTTGTATCTATTGATTAGGATATTAAGTAATTTCCTTATAGATATTTTCGGTAAATGTCCACCTAAGAGACTTGTTTGTCATTTAGAATTGTATTAGGAAAGTATGAGTCGTGTTTGTTATGGACATGTTTTTATATTCGGGCATAAATATAAACTCGAGATCTTGTAAATAGATAACATCAGTTCAATTCAATCTCGGTGCCTCGCCAACTTTTTTGTTACTTTATTTCAACGAGTTTTTGCTTTCGAGTCGAACTGCATCGGTTTCGATCTTCGACAAAGAGGTAAATCTTGTTACGGCGGTTTGCATCTTTGGGATTAGTGCTTACATCTTTATGACACTCTAATCTTGTTTTTTCGAATCACCGAGTTATCATATATATTATATAATCCAGATTGACAATGCTTTCTACTTTCATCGGCTAGTCTCTATTTAGGGTTTTGTCGATAATAGCTAGATTGACTTGTTGACTTAGATTATATGACATATCCATCATCCTGAAAAGATGCTCATCGGCTTGATTGTCAGATACTATGCTTCTTTTCATACTTAGTGCTGCATCGTTTAAGTTTTCTACTAAGTCGTGTTTAAAATCATAATCTCTAACATGTTGTTTGATCATTAATAAGGATAGTATCGGGGTTTCAACCGATCTTACCTGATATAGTTGTTTTACATAGATTTCTATCTTGTTTAATATACTGTATTTGCCCCTTATATGAGGAGCTCAATCATTTAAATATATTGAGCTTAATATCAACATAATTGGGATTAATTTAATATTTTTCTTATGAGATGATATCCTAGTATAAGGAAGTATCGGAGCTATAGCCGATATATGCTTAAATTTGGACATCGGCTATGACATGAACGCATATAATCATTATTTCATGTAACTTTGGATCTAGGCAATTTATACTATCTCGGTTAAGTCCGATCTGTCCCAATTGCTAATTTCAAAAGTAACATTGATTTATAGATTATATAATGGTAATCTCTACAGCCGATGGACCAAGTTTAGGGTTTAATTATTCTTATAAACATACCTTACAGCCGATTCACCTCGCAATGCATCAGCTAGGTTATAATACGATATGACATCGGCTTTCTAGCTGATCGATAATCGTTTACTAATAGTATTTGCATGTTCTATCTTGTTGATTGCAGGATCCAATCAACTGTCGTGTCCTCTAACCCGAAAGCAAGTTTTGGAACTGCACTGGAGTTAAGCAGATCTCCTAGGCCAATGTATGTTTTTTGCATCAACACGCTTTTGGCACGCCCAGTCGGACCCATCATCATGACACCCAGCATTACTGAAGTCACAAAAGATAATGTTCTACCCGTAACAATTGAGCAGCTGAACGGGGAGCAAAGAGAGGAGATGGAGATGTTATTGGATCAACTCCAAAATCAATATCTGCACTCTCGTTTACAGTTACCCGACGTGGCACGGTGATCCAAAAAACTAAAATTGAGTTACCACCAATGAGGGGCATGGAGCCAAGCATATCTGAGATACACGATGACAAAGGAAAAGGGGTTAAAACCGAGTCAAGCGATGAGGAACTCCATACAATACAAGACCGCATTGACTCAGCAGTACATCATGCTTTAGTTAACCAGTCTGGTGTGCTTGTCAATACGTTAACTAAAATGATCAAGACAGTGGTGGATGGCACCATAGCTGAGGAAAAAAGCGAAAGGACCCATTTACCTCCCGGGGATACATTCCCAGGTTATAGGGTTGTGAAGACCGAAATTGGCGGGAAACAGTAGACAACTTCAACTCAAATCCCATCGGCTCCCATGTCCAGTGGACCTATCCTGACAACACTGATAAGACAACAGCCAATGCACGGGGGGGGGGGGGCAGAGTTCAACTTAGCTTACACCAGAGCAGCTGATCAACATGTTAAAGATGAAGCCGCCAATTGCTGAACCAATTTCTCACATCCCTTTGGCATCACAACCTGTGGCATCGCAACCACCATTGCAGCAGCTGATACGGGTAACTCAGCCAATCGGCCAACAATATATACTAGAGCCACCCTTGAACATATCACAACAAGGTTTGTGAGGCAATTTTAACTATCAATATCAACCTCACTCCCTACAAATCCAGTATCGGCCAGCCAGAAGGATCACCACGGTTTTAGTATCCAACTCAGCTTAATCAGTATGAGCAACTGCAACAGCAATATGGAGGAGGGGTACAACAGCAGCCGTGGGCCAATATGATCCCTGATGTGATGAGGGAGCAATTTGGACTCAAACCCAAGGATAATGGTAACATGTATCGGCATCCATAGCCTGAATATTTTGATCGGGTGCCACTACAAAATCGATACAAAGTACCAGATTTCTCGAAGTTCTCGGGACAGGATAATGTCAACATACGAGCATATCAGCCGATTCCTAACATAATGTGGGGGACATCGGCTACAGAAGCTCTCAGGGTTAGATTGTTCCCGTTATCACTCTCTGGATCGGGATTTACATGGTTCTCTTCTTTACCCTATAATTCTATCAGGAGTTAGGCCGATCTTCATAAGTATTTCTTTAGTGGAATTCAAGAGATGAAATTATCAGATCTTACATCTATCAAGAAAAAATCGGATGAATCGTTTCCAGATTACATCCAAAGATTTAGAGATACAATGAACATGTGATACAGCTTGGCATTGACTGATTCACAATTAGCCGATTTAGCCTTGTAAGAATTGTTGGTGCCAATAAGAGAAAGATTTTCTGCCCAGGATTTTGAATGCTTAGCACATTTGGCTCAAAAGGTATCGGCTCATGAGACACGATTCCAGGAGGCTAGGAAATTTGCCAAGAAAGATAACAATGTAAATAATGTCTACAATTATGATTCTGACTCTGAGGATGAAGATCCAAAAATCAATGCGGCTGAGTGGATTAGAAATAAGAAAACAGTGGTGTGCCAATGGGTTAAGAATTCTGGGAAAGATGAAAGATATGAATTTGACATTACCAAGGTTGACAGGATATTTGATTTACTTCTCCAAGAAAAACAAATTCAACTGCCGGTTGGAGACGTGATACCATCGGCTGAGGAATTGAAGTGGAGAAAGTACTGTAAATGGCATAATACAGGATCACATAGCACCAATGATTGTAAGATTTTCAGGCAACAAATTCAATCGGCTATAGAGCAAGGTAGGATCAAGTTTGATGAAGCTAAGAAGCCGATGAAAATTGGTGGTCATCCTCTTCTGGTAAAGATGGTTCATACTGGGGCCGATAAGAGTCAAGCCGATAGAGACAAATATCAGGTGAGGAGGTTCAAGTCGGCTAGTATGATTAACAAATATCAGGCTAAATGCCAAAGGGAGGAGGAGACATATCAATACTGTGTTGGAGATTGCTTTGACCCACATTGGAGTTGTGAGTTCTTCAGGTTTTGCTAGAATGAAGGGATCAAGCAGACAAGTTAGTAGTGAGCATCGGCCGACTCAGAAAAAATTACCTGTTCATCAGAGGCTTGGGCCGATTCATCAAGATAATTTTGAGGAAGGATCTAGGGAAGAGTCAAGGAATATGAAACCACAATGGTGTCTGTCTAGCATTTTCACTAAAAATCTGAAAAGACGTGTTTAGAGGATGAGGAATAGAGAGCAGTTGCAGGAAGTAGAAGAAGAGATTGAACATTGGCTGAAATGCACAAGAAAGGAGCGGCGCGTCAAGAGCAAGGTTGTGCCAACCGATGAGGTCATGGCTGACAAGAGCAAGAATCTTGCTGCAGACAAAGGAAAAGCAATTGCGTCATCTTCAATAAATATGGTCTTCGTACTACCAGCCGAGTGTGGTGCAGAACAGGCTATGGAGGAAATATGTGAAGCACCATCGGCTAAGTTAATGTTATCCCCACAACAAGCTGCCTTTGAGAAACCAGAAGGGACCGGGCATCGGCACCTTAAACCTTTGTGTGTCAAGGGGTTCGTTAACGGGAAGCCGATGTCGAAAATTTTGGTCGATGGAGGAGCGAGTGTTAACTTAATGCCATATGCTACTTTTAGAAAATTGAGCAAGAATTCAGAAGATTTGATCAAGACCAACATGATTCTAAAGGATTTTGGAGGAAATCTATCTCAGACTAAGGGAGTTTTAAACGCAGAGTTAACCATCGGCAGCAAGACAATTCCTACTAGGTTCTTTGTCATTGATGGAAAGGGTTCCTATAGTCTTTTGCTGGGAAGAGATTGGATCCATGCCAATTTTTGTATTCCTTCGACTATGCATCAAGTTTGATCCAATGGCAGGGAGACCAGATAGAAATCGTGCCAGCCGACAGGTCAGTTAATGTAGGTAGTGGCGATTTATCTGTTTGGGAGATGGAAGGAATTGATTGTTTGTCTGGTAAAGTTTGGCAAGGAGATTATCTAAGAGTTTCTGATTATGATATACAGCCAAAAGGAGATGGAGAGCATCAATTACTGCTTTGAAGGCGCTCTGGAGAGTTCAAATTTCTACACAAAGGATACTGTAGTTGATCTTGATGGCAAGCTTGGACAAGGGTTTATGTCGGCCGATGAGCTAGAAGAAGTTGATATTGTACCAAGAGATAGACCTAGGGCGACTTACATTAGTAAGGATTTATCAGAAGAATTTAAATATAAATTAATAGAACTACTAAAGGAATATAGGGATTGTTTTGCATGGGAGTATTATGAAATGCCAGGACTTAGCCGATTGATTGTTGAACATCGGCTTCCTATTTAACCAGGCTATCGGCTGTATAAGCAATCTCCAAGACGTTAAAGCTGAAATGTATGATGCTATCAAGGCCGAGATTACAAAACTCTATGATGCTAATTTCATCAGACCATGCCGGTATGCTGAGTGGATTTCAATCATAGTACCAGTGGTCAAGAAAAACGGCAAGCTTAGAGTTTGCATTGATTTCAAAGATTTGAATAAAGCTACTCCTAAAGATGAATATCCAGTGCCGATTGCTGATCTATTGGTTGATGCAGCATCTGGACATAAGATTATCAGTTTCATGGATGGCAATGCAGGATATAATCAATTTTTTATGGCCGAGGAAAATATTCATAAGACCGCTTTTAGATGTGCTGGTGTAATCGGCTTGTATGACTGGGTGGTAATGACTTTTGGATTAAGGAGTGCTGGTGCAACGTATCAATGAGCGATGAATTATATATTTCATGATCTCATCGGCTTGTTGGTTTAAATTTACATTGATGATGTGGTTGTTAAATCAAAGGAAGTTCATGAGTACATAGCCGATTTACGAAGAGTTTTGGAAAGGGCAAGGAAATAAGGATTAAGAATGAACCCTACCACATGTGCTTTTGTGGTATCGGCTGGACAGTTCCTTAGATTTCTGGTGCATGTGAGAGGGATCGAAATTCCTCAAAAGGGTATAAATGCTATCAAGAATATTAAACCACCAGAAGATAAAACAAAGTTGCAATCCTTGATCGGCAAAATCAACTTTTAAGATGGTTTATTTCTAATTTATCTGGCACGATAGAACCATTTACTCCGTTACTCAGGTTGAAGGCCGATCAAGAATTTGTTTGGGGGGAGATGCAACAGAAGGCTTTGGATAGTGTAAAGGAGTATTTAAGTACCACTCCAGTTCTTATTCCACCACAAAAAAGGGTTCCTTTTAAGCTGTATTTGTCGGCCGACCAAAACACAATCGGCTCTATCTTGATCTGGGAGGTTGAGGGTAAGGAGAGAGTTATATTTTATCTAAGTAGAAGACTTTTATATGGTGAGACTAGATACACACTGATGAAAAGTTATGTTTGTGTGTATTTTTCCTGTACAAAGTTAAGATATTATTTACTTTCCAATGAGTGTACAATAGTTTGTATAGCCGATGTAGTAAAATACATGCTATCGGCTCCAATCCTGAATGGAAGGACTGGGAAGTGAATTTTTGCCTTAGCAGAATTTGACTTGAGGTATGAATCGACTAAGGCAGTTAAAGGGCAAGTGATAGCCGATTTCTTAGTTGAACATAAGAATGATTCCATTGAGTATGTTGAGATTGTGCCATGGACCTTGCTTTTTGATGGATCAGTTTGTACTTATGGGTGTCTGTTGACGATGAAATTTGGTAAGCAAATTTATCTACAGAGATCGGAAACACAGCATAATCCGAAGTGGATTTGGAGATATGCAAGGATATCGGAAACAGAGTGCGCATCGGCTGGAGTCCGAATCGGCTACGAACTGATCGGCTGAGTCAGAATTGGATGAGGTTAGCCGATGGAGCTGATGTCGGTGATATGACTTGGTGTACGTCATCAGGTTATGTTAGCGTGTTTCATATGGATTGCTATGCACGGATGAAGTCCTGAGGAGGCAATTGTATCTATTAATTAGGATATTTTATGTAATTTCCTTATAGATATTCTCGGTAAGAGTCCGCCTAAGGGACTTGATGGTTAGTTGGATTTGTATTAGGTTAATATGAGTCGTGTCCGTGATGGACAATGTTTGTATTTTCGGGTATAAATATAATCCCGAGGTCTTGTAAATAATAACAACACACGTTCAATCAATCTCGGCGCATCGCCAAACCTTTGTTTTCTGTTCTCGGCAAGTTTGTGCTTTCGAGTCGTGCTGCATCAATTTGATCTTCGGCAAAAAGGTATATCTTGTCATGGCGAGTTACATCATTAGGGCTAGTGCTTACATCTCTATGATACTCTAGTTTTTTGGTGTGATTCTCTGAGTTATCATATATGTTATATAACTTAGATCGACAATGCAATCTACCTGTATCGGTTAGATCCTTTCTAGGGTTTCGTCGATATCGGCTAGATTACTTTGTCAGTCTAGGTTATATAATATATCTACCATCCCGAAAAGGCAGCCATCGGCTTGATTCTTTAGATCTCATGCTTCTACTTATACTTAATGCTGCATTGGTTCAGTCCAACCTATTAAGTCGTATTTAGAATCATGATATCTAACCTGCTTCATGGTTGTTAGTAAGGATAGTATCGGGGTTTTAGCCGATCTTACCTGATATAGATGTTTTACATTTTCTCATGCTTTGTTTACTATTCTGTATCTGCCCCTTATATCAGGATTTAATCTAAATAAATATATTAAGCTTAATATCAATCTAATTGATTATAGTTTAATATATTTATTACTAGGGAATATCCTAGTATAAGGTTGTATCGGAGCTATAGCCGATACATACTTAAACCTAAATATCGGCTATGACATCAATCTACATAATCTTTATTTTATGTTATCTTTAGACTTGGGCAATTTATACTGTCTCGGTTCAGTTCGATCTATCCCAATTGCTTATCTCTAAAGTAATATTGATATATTGATTATGTAACACTGATCTTTACAGCCGATATCCTAGTTTTAGGGTTAATCTCATCGTTGACTACACCTTACAGCCGATTCATACTTTATTGCATCGGCTAGGTCACATACGATATGAAATCGGCCCTATGGCCGATTGTCTGTCGTTTACTGATAGTCTTTGCATGTTTTTCTTGTTGATTGCAGGATCAAATCAACTAGCACGCCCTTGAATCTGAAACTCTAATTTTGGACCTGCACTAGAGTAAAGCAAACCTCTCAGGCCAGTGTGTGTTTTTTGCATCAACACGCTTTTGGCACGCCCAGTGGGACACGTGTCATCATGTCTCCAAACATCACTGAAGTCGCAGAGGACAACATCATCGCGGTTACACCCGAGCAGCTGAATGATGAACAAAAGGAAGAATTGCGACAACTGATGGACCAACTTCATAACCAGTATTTGCATTCTTTCACAGTCACTCGGCAAGGAACGGTCGTCCAGAGAGCTAAAGTCCAAATACCGACGATCGTGAAGCAAGACCCAAGTACTTCTGGACCAAGAGAAGAAAAGGATAAACAGGTGAAAACCGAATCGAGTAGCGAAGAATTGCATACATTACAAGATCGCATCGATTCGGCTGTACATCATGCGCTAGTCAACCAGTCCGGAGTACTTGTCAATACCTTAACAAACATGATCAAGTCAGTGGTCGATGGGACGATAGCTGAGGAAAAGGCTAAAGGACATATTTATCTACCAGACGGCGCGTTCCCAGCATATAGAACCGTGAAGACAGAGATCGGTGGAAATCAAGGAAATCAACAAGCGCTTCAAACCCAGGCTCCATCGGCTCCTTTCTCAAGTTCAAATATTCCATCAATTCTAACTAGATCACAGCCGATCACTGGGGGGCAAGCATCAACTCAATTAACACCAGAACAATTGATGGGTATTCTTCATCCAAAACCGCCAGCTGTCAACACATCTTACCAAATTCCTTCGGTTCCGCAACAGCCGATTGGAATTACTCAGCCGATAAGCTAGCAGTATAGTACAGAACAACTTCCTTATGTGCCACCACAAGGCATATCGGCTGGCTTCAATAATCTTTATCAGCCTCACTCACCACGGCCTCAGCCGATTCAATACGGTCAGATGGATCCAGTACAACAGCAGTATGGTGGAGCGACACCTCATCAACCCTGGGCCGATATGATCACTGACGTCATGAGGGAGCAATTTGGACTTAAACCGAAAGATAATGGCAACATGTATCGGCATCCGTATCCAGAATACTTTGATCGGGTTCCATTGCCAAACCGATACAAGGTGCCAGACTTTTCCAAGTTCTCAGGACAAGATAATATATCAACCAACGAACACATTAGCCGATTTCTAGCTCAGTGTGGTGAGGCATCGGCTACAGAAGCTCTCAGAGTTCGTTTATTCCCGCTCTCGCTATCTGGATCAGCATGTACCTGGTTTTCATCATTGCCATATAATTCAATCAGGAGCTGGGCCGATGTGGAGAAACAAATTCCATAAGTACTTTTTCAGTGGAGTCCAAGAGATGAAGCTATCGGACCTCACGGCCATTAGACAGAAATCAGACGAATCGGTTCCAGATTATATTCAGCGATTCCGAGACGTGAGAAATAGATGTTACAGCCTGTCTTTATCAGATTCTCAACTAGCCGATTTAGCTTTTCAAGGTTTGCTGGCGCCAATCAGAGAAAGGTTCTCGGCTCAAGACTTTGATAGTTTGGCACATTTAGCTCAGAAGGTATCGGCTCACGAAACAAGATTTCAAGAAGCTAGAAAATTCATCAAAAAGGCTAATAATGTAAACAATGTCTATAATTATGAATCTGAATCTGAAGATGAAGACCCAGATATCAATACAGCCGAATGGGCTAGGAACAAGAAAACGGTGGTCTGTCAATGGGCTAAGAATTCGGCTGTAGAGGAAAAATTTGACTTTGACATTACCAAGGCCGATAGGATTTTCGATCTTCTTCTTCAAGAAAAACATATTCAACTTCCAGCAGGACATGTCATCCCATCGGCTGAAGAATTGAAGAAAAGGAAATACTGTAAATGGCACAACACAGGGTCTCATCACACTAATGATTGCAAAATTTTTAGACAACAGATCCAGTCGGCTATTGAACAAGGAAAAATTAAGATTGATGGATCCAACATGGTAAAGAGGCCAATGAAGATAGATGGACACCCTTTTCCAGTGAACATGGTGCATTCTGAATACAACAGGAGTACAGCCGATGGAAATAAAAACTATACTAAGAGTATCAGATCAGCTGGTATGATCGGCAAGTACCAAAAAAGACGCCAGAAGGAAGAGGAGGCATATCTTGATGAGGAAGAAAGATATTTTGATGCCCATTGGAGTTGTGAATTCTTCAAATTCTGCTGGAACGAAGGTATGAGGTTACCATCTATCGAAGATTGCCCTGGTTGCAGTGATCCTGATGTCCAATTCATTCAAGAACCAAGCCGACGACATGCAGTTATACATCGGCCAAGACAATCAAGGCTGTCAGTACATGAAAGACTTGGGCCAATGCACCAAGATGATGATGAAGATGACTCACATAGAGAATCCAAGCCAATGCATCCCCAATGGTGTCCTTCTGGGATATTCACCAAAAATCAAAAGAGAAGAGTTCAACGGATGAGGAACAGAGAGCAATTCCAGGAGGTTGAGGGTGCAATTGAGCATCGGCTGCGGCAGAAAAAGAAGAAAGTTTGGCGCGTGAAGAGCAAGGTAGTGCCAGCCGACGAAGTCGAAGCCGATCGCAGCAAAAATCAGCAACGTAAGGGCAAGGAAGTGATGTCATCTGAGATAAATATGGTCTTTATGTTGCCAGCCGAATATGCGGTGGAGCAAGTGGTCGAGCAAGAGGAAGATATGCCATCGGCTAAATTGATGTTATCTCCACAACAAGCTGTTTTTGAGAAGCCTGAAGGAACAGATCATCGGCACCTCAAGCCACTCTATGTTAAGGGATTTGTCAATGGTAAGCCGATGTCAAAGATGCTAGTCGATGGAGGGGCAGCTGTTAATTTAATGCCTTATACAACATTCAGAAAGCTTGGAAAGAATTCAGAGGACTTGATCAAAACCAACATGGTTCTGAAGGATTTTGGCGGGAACCCATCTGAGACCAAGGGAGTTTTGAATGTAGAGCTAACCATCGGCAGTAAAACAATTCCAACCACATTCTTTGTTATTGATGGGAAGGGTTCCTATAGTCTGTTGTTGGGAAGAGATTGGATTCATGCCAACTGTTGCATCCCTTCAACAATGCATCAAAGCTTGATTCAATGGCAAGGAGACCAAGTCGAAATCGTGCCAGCCGACAGGTCAGTCAATGTAGCTTGTGCCGATTTGTCTATTTGGGAGATGGAAGGAGTTGATTGTTTATCTGGTAAAGTTTGGCAAGGAGATTACTTAAAGGTTTCTGATGATGCCATACAGACAACAGGAGATGGAGAGCCCCAATTCTTGTTTTGAGGGCGCCGTGGAGGGTTCCAACCTATGCACAGAAGATACCATTGATGATCTCGACGGCAAGCTTGGGCAAGGTTTTATGTCGGCCGATGAATTAGAGGAAATTGACATTGGACCAGGTGATAGGCCTAGACCGACATATATTAGTAAAGGTTTACCAAAAGAATTTAAATGTAAGTTAATTGCACTCTTAAAGGAGTATAGAGATTGTTTTGCCTGGGAATACTATGAGATGCTAGGACTTAGCCGATCGATAGTTGAACATCGGCTCCCTATCAAACCAGGTTATCGGCCATACAAGCAACCCCCAAGACGTTGTAAAGCTGCGATGTATGATGCTATTAAGGCCGAAATTACAAGACTCTATGATGCTGGCTTCATCAGACCGTGCCGATATGCTGAGTGGATTTCCAATATAGTACCGGTTACCAAGAAAAATGGTAAGCTCAGGGTTTGTATTGATTTCAGAGATCTAAACAAAGCTACACCGAAGGATGAATACCCAATGCCGGTAGCCGATCAACTCGTAGATGCAGCATCTGGACATAAGATTATCAGTTTCATGGATGGCAATGCTGGTTACAATCAGATTTTTATGGCCGAGGAGGACATTCACAAGACCGCTTTTAGGTGTCCTGGTGCTATCGGTTTGTATGAGTGGGTAGTTATGACTTTCGGTTTGAGGAGTGCTGGTGCTACATATCAGAGAGCCATGAACTATATCTTTCACGATATTATCGGCGCATTGGTGGAGATTTATATAGATGATGTGGTGGTTAAGTCCAAGGAAGTTGATGATCACATAGCCGATTTAAAACAGGTCTTAGAAAGAGCAAGGAAGTATGGGTTGAAGATGAATCCTACCAAGTGTGCTTTTGGTGTATCGGCTGGTCAGTTTCTTGGATTTTTGGTTCATGAGAGAGGGATTGAAATTCCTCAGAGGAGCATCGAGGCAATTAAAGATATCAAACCCCCGGAAGATAAAACCAAGCTACAATCATTGATTGGCAAGATTAATTTTGTTCGGCGATTTATATCAAATCTGTCTGGCCGAATAGAGCCATTTACTCCTTTACTAGGGTTGAAAGCCGATCAAGAATTTGTCTGGGGAGAGAAGCAGCAGCAGGCTCTAGATAATATCAAGGAATATCTTAGTACCCCTCCAGTTCTTATACCACCACAGAAAGGGATTCCATTTAAGCTTTATCTATCAACCGATCAAAATTCTATCGGCTCAGTCTTAATTCAAGAGGTTGAAGGAAAAGAAAGAGTTATATTCTATCTCAGTAGACGCCTGTTGGATGCAGAAACAAGGTATTCACCTGTGGAGAAGTTATGCTTATGCTTATATTTTTCTTGCACAAAGTTGAGGCATTATCTATTATCCAATGAATGCATTATAGTTTGCAAGGCCGATGTAATAAGATACATGCTATCGGCTCCAGTGCTAAAGGGACGAATTGGGAAGTGGATATTTGCTTTGTCAGAATTTGATCTTAGATATGAATCGGCTAAGGCAGTTAAAGGGCAAGCGATAGCCGATTTTATAGTTGAACACAGGGATACCAGTATTGATAATATTGACATCATGCCATGGACTTTATTCTTTGATGGATCAGTTTGCACTCATGCTTGTGGTATCGGCTTGGTGATAATATCACCTAGGGGGCAAGTTTTCAGTTTGCTTTTACTATTAAACCGTATTCAACAAATAATCAAGCAGAATATGAAGCTGTTCTCAAAGGGTTGCAGTTATTAAGAGAAGTCGAAGCTGATGCTGTAGAGATCATGGGTGATTCATTGTTGGTGATAAGTCAATTATCTGGGGAATATGAGTGCAAGAATAATACTTTGATAATCTATAATGAGAAATGCCAGGAGCTGATGAAGACATTCAGGATGGTTACTTTGAAGCATATTCCTAGGGAGCAAAACGTTGAAGCCAATGATTTAGCTCAAGGTGCATCAAGATATAGGCCGATGTTACAAGGGATTGAGGTAGAAGTGGCCTGTATTCCAGCTGATGATTGCAGGTTTGATGTTTTTGAGTACCTAAAGAATCCTTCAAGATCAGTTTCGAGGAGATTAAGGTATAAAGCTCTCAAGTATATTTTGTTGGATGGGTCATTATATTATCGGATGATTGATGGAGTTCTATTGAGGTGCTTGAGTATGGACGAAGCTAAAGTTTTTATGTGTGAGGTTCATGAAAGTATTTGTGGGACACATCAATCGGCTCATAAAATGAAGTGGTTACTTCGAAGAGTTGGGTATTTTTGGCCGAGAATGCTGGAGGATTGTTTCCGATATTACAAGGGTTGTCAAGATTGTCAGAAGTTTGGAGCAATTCAGAGAGCACCAGCATCGACTATGAATCCTATTATCAAGCCGTGGCCGTTTAGAGGTTGGGGTATTGATATGATCGGCCAGATTAATCCACCATCCAGCAAAGGACATAAGTTTATACTGGCTGCAACTGATTATTTCACTAAGTGGGTTGAGGCCATTCCTTTGAAGAAAGTTGACAGTCAAGATGCGATCAATTTTGTTAAAGAGCATATTGTATACAGATTTGGTTTGCCACAAACAATTACCACCGATCAAGGTTCTATCTTTGTGTCGGACGAGTTTGTTCAGTTTGCTGATAGTATGGGAATTAAGTTGTTGAATTCATCACCATATTATGCACAAGCCAATGAACAAGCTGAGGCGTCTAACAAGAGTTTGATTAAGTTGGTTAAGAGAAAGATAGCCGAATACCCCAAGAAATGGAATACTATTCTGGCTGAGTCATTATGGTCCTATCGGATGGCTTGCCATGGTGCAATTCAGGTACCTCCTTATCAACTGGTTTATGGGCATGAGGCTGTTTTACCATGGGAAACCAACATCGGCTCTAGGAGGATTTCTTTACAGGATGAGTTAATAGCCGATGATTATTATAATTTGATGGTTGATGAGTCAGAAGATTTGGTTCAAGCAAGATTGCGAGCTCTTGAGAAAGTTAGGAAAGATAAGGAGAGAGTTGCTAGACATTATAACAAGAAGGTTGTACCCAAATCTTTTGAGGAAGGCGAACTGGTTTGGAAATTAGTGCTGCCGATAGGGGCCAGAGATAGTAAATTCGGCAAGTGGTCACCGAATTGGGAAGGTCCGTTTCAAGTTCACAAATGTGTTTCTAAAGGCGCCTATATGTTAAAAGGACTTGATGGAGAAGTATTTGGCAGAGCTCTTAATGGAAAATATTTGAAGAAATACTACCCAAGTGTTTGGATCGGTTCATGGTCGGCTATGGTTTGCCGGTTGCTGGTTGATAGCCGATGTGTTTACATCGCCTTTAGATGGCCGATATTTTTATCGCCCTTAGACATATAAGTTTGCAGCATTGTGTTCCCTACTACAAACTTGGGGGGCATGGAGGAGATAATTTAAAGTTGGACATTTTTGAGCAAAATTTGGCTAAGTATACAATCGGCTCGATGGCCGATACATATATTGCAGCACAATAATATTTCAGATGATTGTTAACATATTACATCAACCCAGAAAGTTTTGGATTGCTGTGATCGCGCGCAGGCGAATTTGCTCAACTTCAGCAATCATTTTGGAATCTGCTGCATCAGTTCCTGGTACAGGCTTGAGGGATTTCTTGAGAGAAGCCAGATGTTTGATGGAGCACTTCAGCTTGGATTTTTGTTCTTCAATGGCTTGAGGCAGATCAGCTATTCTTTTCTCTGCTTCAGCAATTTTCAGTCGGCATTGACGAAGTTGGGTTAAGAGATCGGATTCTTCTTGTTTGAGCTTGTTTAATTCTTGTCGAGTTGAATCTGGGCCAGCTGTCAATTCATCTAGCTTCGTTTTCTCTTCATTTACTCGCTGTCGGCTGACTTGGATGGTTGCTTCAAGAGCTTTGTGTTCCAGCCGATCAGACATCCTTTGCTTTGCTCTTTCAAGCTTGAATTTGTATTGCTCTAAAAAGACAGCAGGAGAGATAGAATCGATCAGAACTTCTGGGAGTTGGTCTTGAATCTCTTGAAACCTGGATCTGATTGAGCCACAATCTACAACTAGACTGTCCAATGATGCATTTAGTCGATCTGCAATGTCGGCTAGTCTTGTTTTTAGTTCATCGGCTACTGGGGACTTTGCTTTGCTTGTTGTCTCTTCTTCCTCATCATCCATGAATTGCCTTATGTCAAAGGAGAACATATCGACTAGAGCCTAGAAAAAAGGAATGTAAGTAGGATTCATGAGGTTGGCTGATATAAGTTATGGTTTGATAATGATCTTACAGGGATTGGAGGAGTAGGGATTGTTGTAGCTATGTCTTCAAGATGATGGCTTCTGCAGTCGATGCTGTGTGTTCGCTTGATGCTTGACGAGGAGGTGATATTGCTCGAGTGAGCTGGAAATTTTACAAGTATTATAGACAATGGATAAAAGCTAAGACAAATAAAATTGAAAAAGTTTGTATACCTGAGTTTTTCGAGGACGACGTCTGGGAGTTGGAGATTTAGCTGGGCTTGATGGATTGGCTTGTGGTGAATCGGCTCGAGAAGTTGGACTTGAGATGTGGCCGGATTCACTAATTTCAGCAGCAGCTTCATCTATTGCTTCTTCAATAAGTGCTTCGTCAAGAAATTCTTCCACAGAAGGATCAAGTGGAATGTCGTCAGCCGATTTTTGTTTCTTGGATGGCATTTTCTTCTTTGGAGCAGCTGGCTTAACGGCAGGTTTCTTAGTTCTTTTCCTCCTGCCAGTTGTAACAATCGGCTGACTAGTTTGACCTTGAAGAAGATTTTTGATGGCTGGGGCATTGAAGCCGATTGAAGAAGGGATCAGATCTTTGCCAGATGACATTTTGACAGCAGCATAGTTAATATCTTTGCCACTGTTGCTTTTGGTTGGAGGAGGGGTGCCAAAACTCTGAAAGATGTAAAACAGGATATTTAAAAGATAGAGAGGAATAACAATGAGGAATGTAATGAGGGGTATAAGGATTTACCTGTGGGCTGATAGCTGGATTCATAGTTGTCGGATAGAAACTGGCTGGCATGGACAAGAACAGATGTGTTTTCCATTCACCCCACCATCTGTCAAAAAGTTGACTTCTTTGTATAATCAGGGATATCCGGTTGATGGGTCCTAAAGGGGGAATTTCAAGATTCAGGAGTCTGTCCATAACTAAAGCCGATGGAACAACGCCCCTTGTTTGAATTCTGTCTGAGAAGTAAAGACCAATGGGCAATTGACCCATACCAAGTTGCCGAGCAGCAATCATTGGGTGATAGAATTCATATGAAGACTGTATGTATCGGCCCTGAGATACACCTGTTGGCAGTATGCAAGGAGTGATGGCCGATACAAAGATATCTCTGAAACCAGGGAAGTCTTCGTTGTTCAATTCATTGAGTCTGAAATCTGTTGGTAGTTCATAGTTGCTGAAGTCTTCATAGGGAAACCAAACACGAGACTCATGAGAGAATCCATCGTAGAATCTTTTAAACCACTCACAAAATTGATCGGCCGATGCACCCATGCCAGGGTAAGATGATGCTGCTTCTCCAAAAGACAGGCATCGGCGTGTTGAATCATTATCGGCTAGAGATGGGAAGGATAGACCATCCAGAGGGGTTCTTTCTGCAACTTTGATGGTGTATATATGGAGCCAAATCTGAACAAACCACCAGGGGCCTCCGTAGTTGGTAGAGGTATCCATGAGGAGTTTAGCTGATGTATGGCTCAAGGTTTGGTATACTGCTCCAAGAAGATATTTGCCCAAGGGGATGGATTTTTTGGACACTAAGGCCTCTGCTAAATGTTGCCAATTGGCTGTTGGACCACAGGTTGAGCCACAGAACAGAAATTTATCTAACCACATCATTAGGAAAGCTGTGTGTTCTCTGGGAGAGACAGATCCTGTTCCCATATTCTCAGTTATAAAACCAGACCATCCTCCGATATTTTTGGTTTGAAATTTGTGGTCACATTTGACTTTGAGACTGAAGGGATTAGCTGATGAGGATATATCTAAGCCTGTTAGCATTTGGATATCCAATAGTGTGGGGGTCATCGGACCATGGCTAAACAGGAAGGCATTTAGGGTATCGGACCAAAAGTAGGAGGCAGCCGATAACATGGGTTCATCTTTCTTTGTATCGGCTAGAGAAAGTGAGAGGCATTGAGAAATACCTATCTCGTCCCAATGGGATTGTTTGCTGGCCGACATCCTCTTATACCAAGCTTTCCATCCATCTACGGCCGATGGCCAAGATCTGAAGATGTTGGGCCAATGTGTGGAGTTGGGTTTGGATTCCTTGAAGGGGATGCGGTTGGTCTCGGAGTTGATGAACGCGGTAGGATCTTCATCGCCCATCGGCCCGAGAAAATAGTGGCCTGGTTCTTTTTCGATGGGGATCGTGATCAAGTCCCTTAGGTACTGGGAAGAAGGGGAAGTGGAAAGAGAGAGGTTAAGGTAAAGATGATTTAAGTTCACAGATTGGACTAAAATGATGATGGATGGTATGAGCGGGGTTGAGAGAAGCAGAATACCTGGGGGATGCTTGTGGTGGTTGCCATTGGATCAAGGAGCTGTTGTTGCCGCTGGCGAAGGTGGTTGCCGGTGAGGTCGCCGGAGTGGAGAGAGAAGATGTTTGCCGGAGTTCATGGAGGAGTTTGGTGATTTAAGCGGTGAAAGTGGAGCTAACGCTGTGAAATATCCGGAGGGGTTGTTGGTATTTAAAGAATTAGGTACGTAACGGTCACGGGGGTAACCCTAGAATTTTGCCGTTGAGGGGAGATAATTCCGTTGCATTATAAATACTTCGGAATTGGGGGGCATGTGTTGACGATGAAATTTGGTAAGCAAATTTATCTACAGAGATCGGAAACACAGCATAATCCGAAGTGGATTTGGAGATATGCAAGGATATCGGAAACAGAGTGCGCATCGGCTGGAGTCCGAATCGGCTACGAACTGATCGGCTGAGTCAGAATTGGATGAGGTTAGCCGATGGAGCTGATGTCGGTGATATGACTTGGTGTACGTCATGAAGTTATGTTAGCGTGTTTCATATGGATTGCTATGCACGGATGAAGTCCTGAGGAGGCAATTGTATCTATTAATTAGGATATTTTATGTAATTTCCTTATAGATATTCTCGGTAAGAGTCCGCCTAAGGTACTTGATGGTTAGTTGGATTTGTATTAGGTTAATATGAGTCGTGTCCGTGATGGACAATGTTTGTATTTTCAGGTATAAATATAATCCCGAGGTCTTGTAAATAATAACAACACACGTTCAATCAATCTCGGCGCATCGCCAAACCTTTGTTTTCTGTTCTCGGCAAGTTTGTGCTTTCGAGTCGTGCTGCATCAATTTGATCTTCGGCGAAAAGGTATATCTTGTCATGGCGAGTTACATCATTAGGGCTAGTGCTTACATCTCTATGATACTCTAGTTTTTTGGTGTGATTCTCCGAGTTATCATATATGTTATATAACTTAGATCGACAATGCAATCTACCTGTATCGGTTAGATCCTTTCTAGGGTTTCATCGGTATCGGCTAGATTACTTTGTCAGTCAAGGTTATATAATATATCTACCATCCCGAAAAGGCAGCCATCGGCTTGATTCTTTAGATCTCATGCTTCTACTTATACTTAATGCTGCATTGGTTCAGTCCAACCTATTAAGTCGTATTTAGAATCATGATATCTAACCTGCTTCATGGTTGTTAATAAGGATAGTATCGGGGTTTCAGCCGATCTTACCTGATATAGATGTTTTACATTGTTTCATTCTTTGTTTAATATTCTGTATCTGCCCCTTATATCAGGATTTAATCTAAATAAATATATTAAGCTTAATATCAATCTAATTGATTATAGTTTAATATATTTATTACTAGGGAATATCCTAGTATAAGGTTGTATCGGAGCTATAGCCGATACATACTTAAACCTAGATATCGGCTATGACATCAATCTACATAATCTTTATGTTATGTTATCTTTAGACTTGGGCAATTTATATTGTCTCGGTTCAGTCCGATCTATCCCAATTGCTTATCTCTAAAGTAATATTGATATATTGATTATGTAACACTGATGTTTACAGCCGATATCCTAGTTTTAGGGTTAATCTCATCGTTGACTACACCTTACAGCCGATTCATGCTTTATTGCATCGGCTAGGTCACATACGATATGAAATCGGCCCTATGGCCGATTGTCTGTCGTTTACTGATAATCTTTGCATGTTTTTCTTATTGATTGCAGGATCAAATCAACTGGCACGCCCTTGAATCTGAAACTCTAATTTTGGACCTGCACTAGAGTAAAGCAAACCTCTCAGGCCAGTGTGTGTTTTTTGCATCAACAGTGTGGTATTGGCTTAGTAATTATATCGCCTAGGGGGCAAGTTTTGAGTTTGCCTTTACTATCAAACCATATTATACCAATAAGCAGGATGAGTATGAAGCGGTTTTGAAAGGTTTGCAATTACTAAAAGAGTTTGAAGTTGATTCTATTGAAATTATGGGGGATTCGTTATTGGTGATTAGTCAATTATCTGGAGAATATAAGTGTAAGAATGATATCTTGATGGTTTATAATTAAAAATGTCAAGAGTTGATGGAGTCCTTCAGGATGGTTACTTTGAAGCATATTCCTCGAGAACAAAATGCTGGCGCCAATGATTTAGCTCAAGGTGCATCGGGATATAAGCCGATGTTTAAAGATGTGGAAGTAGAAGTTGCATGTCTGCAAGCCGATGACTAGAGATTTGAGATTGTTGAATATTTAAAAGATCCTTCTAGGTTGGCGTCAAGGAAGTTAATGTACAAAGCTCTCAAGTATATTTTGTTGCATAATGACCTTTACTATCGGACGATTGATGGGGTTTTATTACAGTGCTTGAATCTGAAAGAAGCTAAGGTTGTCATGTGTGAAGTGCATGAGTGTGCCCTATGGTCAAGGTGGCTCTCATACCAACTTGTCATGCTCGGAATTTCTATCCAAAATTCCAAACGCTTACATGTGTGTAAAATCCCCATCCAGGAATTAGCCGAGGCACACAATAACAAATTGATAAAAGAGTACATGTCTTTATCTAATTATTAAACAAGTGTGTAAAATTATTACAGAGGTAGATAGTTCCTCTCAAACATGAAAAATTCTAAAGCAGCGAAAAAAATAAAACTAGCGTAGGCAACTCCAATCCACAAGCAGCTTGACCTGGCCACAGCCTAATCCTCCAGAGCATCACCTTCACTGTAGAACTCTTCTTTTGATGATGATAATTATTGCAAGGTGAGTACATGAAATACTCAACAAGCCACAAAGCAAATATGCAAGTGCACAGGAATACAAAGGAAGGCATAATACAGGCTGAATTGCACAAATAGCATTTAATAAAGCTTTTAGAATTTATAAAATAGTAAGTTAATATTAAACAGTATTAAATCCACACTATACAACACTCCCATTGTATAGGCCCAACCATTACTGAACAATCATACCCGATTGCACAGCTCTAATCTCCAAACTAGGAATAAACCATTCCAAACCAGGAGCTAAACCAATTATTACCATTTATCACCTTATATTATTAATGAGTAGTGTGAGACTAATCACAAAAACATTGTTAGACCCACCCATAACCGCGGGCACGGCTATTCGAATAGTTTTACTCTGGCCAGAGATGTACCACTGTACCCACAAGACACAAACCCACAACACGTTGCCATGCACCTCAATACCACCACGGTACCTCGGAAAGAAGCTGTGACAATACCATCCGCATAACACAACTTACCACAGTGCACCGTTCCCAGATCATAGTCACCCCCTTTTAGCCAAGATATGGACTCCCCAACGACCCCTGTGGGCTTATCTCCACCACTTCACAGTCTGGTGCCCCGCGATGAACCACGCTATATAAAAGGTAAAGCTGTTGCCTACGCTAGCTTGTGGTTGGTACGTTAAATGTTTCACAACAGTAGCTCGTGAACCGGTCCTTAATTGCCATAAGCACGACCATCAAAACCATGTGCTCACAACCCACCATTCTCAAGTTTTAGTTGGCAAATTAATTAATTAACCCGAAACGATTGACCATCGTGAGCTACCATTAGGTATACATCAATGAGATGTAAGTGAGCATTAGTTATCCCATTAGTGACCTAATGTTTCTAAGCATGGCTAAGCATCCTAACAGCTTTAACTAAAACAGATGATGTTCCAGTTAATCATATTCTTATCCCATTTACAAAGGACAGGTAATCAATACAAAAAAGGCTTAACAACGGATATAGGATAACCTTCCCGGTGTCATTCAAAATAATGCTATAATTGAATAGAAATAATAGCTTTAAATCGGTACATCATGCTCAAAGGGGTGTTTGGGCTCTGTGTGACTTGCCTTGCGGCTCTTCGTAAGCTTCCAAACCTTCGTCAGCGTAAACGGACTTTTCGGGAATGTCGGGAACTAAAGCAATTAAACAAAATCAACAAAACAGTACATAAACAAGCATAAACAGTATATGTGGATATTTTTAATAGGTAGATCTTGAGTTTAGACAAATTTAGAGACTTGAATCACCTAATTCCGAGCTACGGTGAATTAGTTATGAATTTTCTAAGATTAATCAGATTTAAACTTATTTCTGGATCATGCGCGGTGCTGATGTCAGCGATGACATCATCACGGTGGCACTGGACCATATGGTCGCCGGCGTTCTAGGGCACGGCGGTACTAACCGAGCACACCGGGAGAGAGATGAGAGCATGACGATCTCACCAGTGGCGGTGATGACAAGAAACGACGATGGGAGCGATCGGTGGCAAGGTCGGGGTGGTAATGTGGCTCGGGTCGGTGGTGGCGGCGACATTCCGGTGGCCTTCGGCAGAAACGAACAGGTGGCCCGGCTTCCTCTCCTTCTTGCGAGCCCAATGGTGGGCGACGGTGATCGAAAACAGCGACCGACGACAGCGAGCGACGCAGTTGGAGGCACGGTGGTGATGACGACGCTTGGAGCGAGGTGGCTGCGGCACTAAAGGAGGCGGCGGACGCGAAAAGATGGGGCAAATGAAAGAGGAGGACTAGGGGGTCCTATTTATAGGCTCGGGAGGGAGAATCCGGGACCGAAATGAGTGCTTTTAGCG
This sequence comes from Oryza punctata, assembly GCA_000573905.2. NCBI lineage: Eukaryota > Viridiplantae > Streptophyta > Magnoliopsida > Poales > Poaceae > Oryza > Oryza punctata. The sequence goes on along the minus strand of CM002493.2, from coordinate 17,409,530 downwards.
CCGGAAAGAGCTAGTGTTAGGTGGAGAGATAAACTCAAAACCGAGCTCAAATCCGCGATGGATTCAAAGGGATAAGGTCCGATTCTTGCGGGAATGGGTAGAGGAGGATAAGGGGATCAAAACCCATCTCCTAATCGGGCACGGGAGGCAGCGGAAACGATGGATTTTGGCGTGGAGGCAGCACCGGGTCGAGCACGGGAGGCTGGCTGGAGCTTGAAGATGACACTGTAGCGTAGGAACGTAAAGCAGACTATTTCCTGGACTTCTATTTCCTTGCTTGGGCCAGCTGAAAGACAGGGAGCACAAACAGACTCATGCAGAGCAAAGGGAGAAGATTGCTGGATCGGCTGGGCTGAGGGAGAGAGATGGGCCAGATTAAGCCCAGACCTTTGGGAAGGATTTTAATTCTTTTTTAATTTAAATAATTCGTGAAATGCTATTTCGTTTATTAAAAATACCTCCCTTGCTCAAATAATTCCTAGAAAAATCCACAAAATAGATAAACAAGAAAAGTATTTAATAAAATTTTATATATCCCGCTTTAAATTGAGATTTGCACAAATTTTATTAGAGTGTCTCTTGTAGCTTTTAAATAATTTCTAAAAATGCATTGCTCAAAACTAAAATCTCCTGCAATGATTGTCGGCATAGCTCTTCTGACGGGACTGAGCCACGCGTAACCTCTCTTGAATGATCTTCCCGTTTCTTCTGCCTCTCTTAAAATATCGGTCCCGAAGACTTGACGCTCCCCTGTTTGATCCCACAAAAGCGGAGTGCTACACTTTCGACCATACAAGGCTTCATATGGTGCCATTTGTAGACTAGCTTGGTAACTATTGTTGTAAGAGAACTCTGCATATGGTAAGTTCCTGTCCCAACTTCCACCGAAGTCTAGAGCACGAGCTCTCAACATATCTTCTAAGATCTGATTCACTCTTTCAGTCTATCCGTCTGTCTGAGGGTGATAAGCGGTACTGAAATTCAAACGAGTACCCATCTCTTCCTGAAGCTTCTGCCAGAACTTTGAAGTAAACTGACTACCTCTATCTAATATTATCTTCTTAGGGACACCATGTAGACACACAATCCTTGCCATGTATAACTCTACTAATTTACTTCCCGAATAATTTGTTTTTACAGCGATGAAATGAGCAACTTTGGTAAGCCTGTCGACCACTACCCAAACGGAATCATGGCCAGACGAGATTCTCGGCAGACCAGTGATAAAATCCATCCCGATTTCTTCCCACTTCCATTCAGGTATCTTTAACGGTTGTAGCAAACCTGCTAGCTTCTGATGTTCTGCCTTAACTCGTTGACACACATCACACACTGCCACATATTCTGCTATCTCTCTTCTCATACTAGCCCACCAAAATTTCGCTTTCAGGCCTTGATACATCTTGGTACTCCCAGGATGAATGGAATAGGTAGTATCATGAGCTTCTTTCATGATTGTGGGCAGGCGTGAACCAAGTAGGCAACTCGCGATCCCCGCGTACGCCTAAACTTTCACGCACGTCTCGCGCGTACAACGGAACTATGCGTGTAAAAATTTCGAGTGTAGGACTAGAATGGACGTTTTTAAGTCCGGGATCCTAGGTAGGAGTGAACCACGTAGGCAACTCGCGATTCGCATCGTAAGCGTAAAAGGTGCACGGCTTCACGCACTTCTCATGTACAATGGCACTGCGCGAGTAGAACATTCGGGCGTAGAAATGGAAGTGTTTACGTGCACGATTGTCACATCCTGATTTTCGTTTCAGGATTACTAAATTATTTAATAAATTATTTCTTAGAATTTATATTAAATGTTCATTAATTTGCAAGTGAAATTAAATGTGGGAAATAAAATTTCCTAAATAAAGCATGGCTGGATTTAATTTTTATTAAATTCTCCATGGTTAATTCTACTATCTGGAATTTTCCTAGATTTTTCAGAGCTCAATTACTAATTTTAATCCTACAAAGAACATTTTAGTAATTATTTACATAATAAATTAATCATTAAATGATCAAAGTATAATTATTTTAAATATTTTGAGTGTCCAAGAATTTTCAAGATTTTTCTTGGAATTATTTGAGCATTGGAGGTATTTCTAAAAATTCAAAGATCATTTTATTGATTAATTTATTTGGACAAGTAATCAAAAATCCTCTCTTTCTTGGGCCAAATCCGCAAAGTCTACTTTGCATCCTTCCTTTTCTCTCCCGGGACTGCGACTCTCCGTAGAAGTTCAGTTTGTCTCCTCCTTCAATCAGGCCGAACGAAAAGAAGTGTAGCAGAAGTCTAGTTTTTCTCCCTGTCGCTACAGTGCTTCTTCAACCTCCGGCCACCGGCCTGAGCCCAACCCAGCACTGCTTTCCCCTCCAAATCCGCACATTCATTCGTCCTCGCGTCCAATTAGTTGAGGGGAAATATTTCCCTTATCCTCCTCTTCCGTTTCCTCCAAGAATTGGACTTTCTCCCGAAGAAATCAACGCGGAATCAAGCTCTGATCAAACTTATCTCTCCACACCGGACTCTAGCTTTTTCCGGTGACCTTGCGCTCATGCTGGGCTCGATCTCTTTCTCCCGTGCCTATAAATAGGGCCCCCTCCCCCTCCTCTTTCTGCCTCCATCTCCCCCTTCTTCCACCGTCGCCGAAAACCCTCTCCCCGCGCTCGCCTTCTCTCACCGCCGCTGGCCGCTGATCCCGCCGCTGCTAGCCGTCACCCAGTCGACGCCGCCATGCATCGCCACCTCCTCCGACTTCGCAAGGCCGAGCTCCACCACGCCCACCAGCTCCCTTGCACTGAATCTTGCCGAAACTACTCCATTACCGTGAAGGCCGAGTTCGCCACCGTGTTTTGATCTCCGGAGAAGCCCTGCAGTTCCCCCGTCGTTGCCAAGCTTTGCCACCACCACCGTTGGATTCGAAGAAGCAAGGAGAAGCCCGCCCACCCCTTCGTTGCAGCTGAAGATCACCTGAAGGCCGTCGTTGCCTTGGACCCGACCTCGTCATCGGTCGCTGTTATTCGCCGTTTGTCGTCGCTTCCGTGTTCCTAAGGATCGTGGTCCCATGCCCTCTCTCCCGGTGTCCCCTGTGTCCATCGCCGTGCCGCCGCCGTTGTCCCGTGCTTGTCGGCGTCGATTCTACGTGGTCGCCATGTCATTGTCGATGTCATCGCCTCACCAGCCACCACCTCAGTGCCAGGTCGTCTTCCTGTCCCACGTGGCAGCCACCTCAAAACTCTAGCTCAGGATTAATCTCGTCCGTTGGATCTATGTCAAAAATCCGGTCAATCGATCAGTCGTTCAAAATCAATATAGATCATATCATTCTCTTTTTAATGACATATTATTCCTTTTCCCATAAGTCATCTACAAAATTTGATCCTATAATTTCCGGAGGATGTTTCTAATCTTTTTTCTCAGTTATAAATTATTTATAAATTGTTTAATTAATTTGGAATAGTCTTTTCTTTGATAGGCATAATTGGATTAAATTTTGTAAAATTCATTACAAATTCATACGAAGTCGGAATGAGGCCGTTCAAGTCTTATAATTCATCTAAAATCATGATCTGCATGTTTGTCTACTTGTTATGTACTCTTTATTTGGATTTTCTTAGTCTTTTTCCTCGTTTTCCATGTTAGCTTGTCGTTCCGTAGTCTCGAAGGTTCGTGAGTGCGTCGGAAGTGTTCCAGTAGACTAATTGAAGACCGATTATTGCAAGGCAAGACACACAGATCCCAAATGCAGTCCTTTGTGCATGTTGATCCTATACTTAAATTCTCTATTTATTTCAAATGTGCATTTATTTTCGAATGTCACCGGGTGGTGTGAACCTATTCCTTTGTTTATGACCAATTTGCATTGATTACCATATTCCTTGATAGCTTGGGTTATAAATTTGACTAGTTGGATTTTATATATTGGTTCAACTAGATATTAGATATAATTGCTTAGTCATGCTTAGAAACTTTAGTATCCTTTCATATGGGATAATTAATGTTTCACTTATATCTTAATGATGGCTATTTAATGGTAGCTCACGATTGTCAATCATGATTGATAAATTAATTAACTTGCCAACTAAAACTTGACTAATGGTGGGTTGTGAGCATATGGTTGGAGACGAGATTTTGATAGCTGTGCTCATGACAATTAAGGACTGGTTCGTGAGCTACTAGTGTGAAACATTAATCGTACCAGTCACAAGCCAGCGTGGGCAACGGCTTGACATTTGATGTAGCACGATTCAATGTGGAGTGTCAAACTGTGAAGTGGAAGAGATAAGCCCATGGGAGTTCGCTGGGGAGTCCATACCTTGGCTAAAAGGGTGTGACTATGATCCGGGAACGGTGCACTGCATTGAGTTGGGTTATGTTGGGTGTCTTGTCACATCCTCCATTAGGGTACTTTTCCGGTATCGCGATGCATGGTTGACATGATGTTGAGGTTGTGTCTTGTGGGTACAGTGGTACATCTCTAGCCAGAGTAAAACTTTTCAAATAGCCATGCTCGCGGTTATGGGCGGGTCTAACAATGTTTTTCGTGATTAGTCCAACACTATTCATTAATGATAATAGTTGGTGACGATAATTTGTTAGCTCTTGTTACGGAGTTAGATTTATGCAACTGGGATTGGTTGTTTAGAGATGGTTTGGCCTGTGCAGCATCAGTGCATTGTTCAGTGTTGATTAATATTGATGATTAATTACTCTACTGTTTTACTACTCTTAAATGTTTGCCAAATGTTGCTTTTGCAAATGAACCCTATTATTGTCGTTCTTTGGTATCCTTGTGCACTTGCATATTTGTTGTGTGGCTTGCTAAGTATTCTATGTACTCACCTTTGCAATAATCAATCAAAACTCAGTTGAAGGAAGTTGCGAAGGAGGAAACGTTTGGTTTATACCCCAATTGAGCTGCTTGTAGGAATGGAGCTAGAGCCATCGCTAGATCGTTTATTCGCTGTTGTTATTTTCTTTTGTTAGTATGTAACGTTATTATTGTGATGGATTTGTATATCAAATTATCAATTTGTGTACATCCACCTGATTCCTGCACAAGGATTGTTTGCACAAATTAGTTCGGAAATTACTAGTGAATTTCCGAGCGTGACAAATCCCCGAGCAGGCATGAACCATGTAGCTAGGTACCTCGCGATCCCCACGTACGCGTAGACCGTGCACGGCATCACACACGTCTCACTTACAACGTACGGGGACTGTGCATGCACTTAAACCTTTTGAGCGTATGATGCATTTTTTTGTTGAGCAAGGGCGTGAGTGTAAACGTGGATGGGTTAGGCGTACACCATTTACACTCCAATGGTTCAAGTCAAAAATCCCCCAAAGGTTTACGCATAGACGTGAATGGGTTATGCATACACCATCTAGGCACACTTTACGATCCCATGTTCCCAACGTTGCACAGACACCGTGCACGGCTTGACTGCCGACGGCCTGCCGAGGTGTGGTGCATTATTTGTTTATGAAATATTGTATCCAATCACACTTCTACGGTTGTATCGTCGATGATGGTATACAGTTACACACGTTCTGCGGTTGAGTGGTTCTACAACGTGCGTTACATGAAAGTTTGGCTTTGTCAGAGATAAACACGTAAAGAATTAATAGAAGGTACAAACACCACATTCAAATGATCCTCGGGTACTCGGGTATGCTTGAACCATGCATGTAGGCACCCCGCGATCCGCACGTATGTTGGTAGTTCTTAACGTTGATAGATAAATTCCACAAGCGCACGGATAAACCGTTGTAGTACTTCATCCGAAAGTATTTCAAGGTATCGAATCACAGGGAAGGAAGGTGTTCAACTCTCTCAACAGGTTCATCCAAGGACACAAGTTAATGTAGGCAGAGGGTAGAGAGGATTTTTTAGTGAAGCAAAGGGTTGTTTAGAAAGCCTAATTGCAATACTTCAAGCACTGGCTTGCTCGCTGCTACCCGAGCTCGCTCTAATACGCACCCGGACAGGAAGGACTTAAGTGATCTCGAGGGTTATCACCACCTCTACACCCACCTCTAACATACTGTGCAATACGCAGCAAACAGTGGAAACTAATTACCTAGACTCCACATCTATGCAATTAATTTGTATTCTAGTGTCAGCTAAACACTAAAGTAATTACTATCTCTTAATGAACAATAGTGAACAATGATCCAGTATTCTAATAGGAACTAATTAAGAGGTATTCTTCATAAGATAAATCTCAATAACTTAAATAAGATAATATCGATTATATCAAAGTAATTGACAATGTACAAAAGGAAGAAGAGGAAGATACTGACAACTCCAGGATTCCTCCGATCTTTTTCCCTTACGCTCTCTCTATTCTAGTATACATAAGAATACAAAGAGGCTCTTATAATTTAGCTCAAACTTGGTGTGTTTACAAATAAGGAAGAGAGGTGTATTTATAGGTGGAGAGATGCCTTGGGAACGTGGAGATGCTAAGCATCTAAAGAGAATCTTCACTATCCTCATGCCATGTGCCCTCTCTATGGCAGTTTCTACCAGTAGAAATGGTCCCAACCATCTTAGAATGTCGGTAAGTAACTACATGTGAAAAATAGGGCCTATTGGCATGTTGGCCCATTTTGCCCCGGCCTTTTTCCTGGGCTCTGGTGGAGGACTCCTCGATCCATATATATGGTGAATGGGCCCATTTGCTTGCATTTCATTAGGTTTGTGGGCCTAAAACTCCATAGGCTTAAATATGGATGTTTAATTTACCTCCTTCTTTATGTATCCTTTATCTCAACTTTGATGGTTTGTCACCTACATCCAAATATATACTAAAGCTAGTGGAAATCGTCAGAATTAAACCCTACCACTATGTTGGATGTTTTATTTTTTCAGATTAATGCAGATATTGATGGTATAAATTTGGTATTTAACAGCCGTCAACAGCGTACGCGTTCATCGTGCTTGGCTTCACACTCGTCTCACATAATACGGCACTGTGCGCGTAAACCATACGAGCGCATGATGGATGTGTTTAAATCCACGATCCACGGGCTAACCGAAAACAAGGAAGTTGAAGTTTGGAGTTGAAGAAAAGAACTACCAACTTTTGTTCATTGAAAACCTCATTAGGGCAAGTTTTATAGAAGGGTTAGTTGCCACAGCTAATTTTATCCACGTAATAAGATAAGAGGTGATATGAACAATACATCACATCTACACTACTGTTGGTATTTCTTACGATCACAGATGAAATCCACAAGCGCACGGATATACCGCTGTAGCACTTCACCCGTAAGTATTATAAGGTATCGAATTTCCACAGGGAACGAAGGTGTTCAACTCATCGACAAGTTCATCCCAGGACACAAGTTAGTTTAGGTAGGGGGTAGAGAGGATTTCCTAGTGAAACATAGGGTCTATTAGAAAGCTTAAATTTAGTCATGTTGCAATACTTCAGGCATTGGCTTTCTCGCTACTATCAGGACTCACTCTACTACGTACCCGGACAAGGAGGACTTCGTTGATCTCGAGGGCTGTCACCACCTCTACACCAACCTCGAACGTACTATGGGATACGCAGCAATCACTAGTAATTAACAACCTAGACACTGCATCTATGCAGTTAATTACCACTTCAGTGTTTATAACTCACCAAAGCAATCACTATCTACTAATGAACAATAGTGAACAATGATCCAGTATGCTAAATAGGAACTAAGTAATATACTTCGTAGATAAATCTCAATTACTTGTATAAGGTAATATAAATTATATCAAAGTAATCGACAAGGTAAAAAAGACTTAGAGGAAATTAACGACAAGTCCGGAATTCCTCTGATCCTTCTCCCTTCCTCTCTCCTTATTCTAAGTGTACATAAAGTGTACAAAGGGCCTCTAATAATTCAACTCAAACTTGGTGTGTCTTGAAATGAAGCACTTGAGCTCCTTAAATAGCCTCCATATGACGTTTCTTGTCATTGGAATTGTCCCAACTAGCCCTCTACCGTCATTAGGACACCATCTAGGTCGTCCACGTGGAAGCCGATGACAAACGGTGCCGATGTTGGTTCGGCCCAACTAGGAGTTCGGCCAAACTTCTGGGCCGTCTCCCGGCCTCCCCTTTTGCTAGGAGGCTACTTCGTGGGCCCCCAACATGACGTACTATAATTGGGCTCAATCCTAGGTGTTTTTGATTGACATGTGGGCCCTCTAATCCCTGTAATCGTGTCCTGATTGTCCGGAGGTGTATTTTGTCGCATGGCTGATGGTTTTCGTCAATAATTCACCTGCATACAAATATACACCAACACTTGTGGAAATTGTTAGGGTGTGTTCTTCCCCCTACTTTCCCAACTCACCAATCTCTTTTTCCATGCACATGCTTTTCAAATTGCTAAACGACACTATACTTAATTATATTAATCCATTTTTCAAAAAAATTAGCAAATACTTAATTAGTCATGCGCTAATGAGTCGCTCCGTTTTGCGTGTTGGGAGGGTTTGTTCCCAACCCAACACGAAGAACACAGCCGGAATTAAACCCTACCACAATGTTGGATGTTTCACCTATTCGGATTTATGTAGGTATTGACGGTGTAAATTTGGTAGCTAATAGCCGTCAACAAACCCCCGCACTTAGCTCTTTACTCGTCCCGAGTAAAGGTCAAGGATTCATGTGGAATAAAATTTCCCAAGATACAATACAAGTACACAAATTATTCTAAGCCATACTTGTACTTGTGAACTTTGCAGTGACTTACTTACCATCTTGAGTAATTGATGAATGGAACGGTCGTGACTCAAGTCATCCATTTTCCTCCTGTCACTCACTTGGGTTTTTCATATATTTTCACAAATTAGCTATACTCCTCAAATGGCTCTCTCTTAAGTCGCTCATGTGGTTTTTGATTTGTGGATCCTCACCAAGGCATATTTTGCCAAATTGTCCCTATTCTAAAAGGCTATGTATGTGGAGCTTGGTAGGGATCAATCGAGGCATACCTGCATCACATATTTTGCCAAGCCAAAAGACCGGACCCAAGGAGATAGCAAATCATACTTTCTGATCAAGAATGTGCATGCGTGTGGCAAGATGATGGAAAAAGAAAAGTGATAACTCCTTTTGTATACCTCTTCCTTCATTTTTTTTCTTTCTTTTTGGAAATTTGAGAGAATGCATGGCTATCTTTTTTTCTTTTTTTTCTTCTTCTACTTTTTTTCATCATGCTCCATATTTGTATGAGCAAATCTTTATTTTTTTCTTTTGCATAGCCATGCCCCCCTTTCCTTTGAATGAACTTCGGAGAAAGAGACAAAAATAACATGGAGTATTTATTTCGTGGATGATGACTGAAATAAATGATGAGAGATACTAGCTTCCAGTGTAGAAGTTTAGCATTTGTGTATGTATGTAGAGTGTACGTGATCTTGATCATGAAAGTATGAAAAACATCTCAGACGAGTCACAATATTTTGACAAGACCCAATGTTCGGCTGACCTAGCCAGAGCTCGGTTCTGGCTGCTGAATTTTGTGCGCGCCCGTGGGTCTGTGTTCATCATATTGACGTGTCGAGTTGATGTTGTTGTGCGTTGGGAGTTCCGAAAAGACCCCCCACACTTGTTTTGTACCTAGTCTTTATTTAATAAAAATATAGAAAGCAAAAAGGGCTTCCACCGGGGTGAAATACTGGTGAGCCAAACTTTATTCAAGTAACTTTAGGTGCACAAAGTTCCTAAATTTTATTTTATTTTTATTTTATTTTTTCATTTTTTCTCATGGCAATAATGGAGGGGATGGGTAACTTAGTAGGGTGGACAGATGAGGCGAGAATACAAGTGTTTAGATTCTTACCAGATAAGTCTTGCCAAGCTGAGGTCCGAACTGAATGCAACAAAATTTTGCATTTATTCTACTTGGTTCCTAGTGCATCTATTTTCTCATAGACTAAGGGGCGTGGTATGTGTGCTAGAGTTATTGTACACCGCTCCTTGGTATCATTTTTATTCCCTGCAGCAGGTTAGAGGACAGCAAATACCCAAGGGACTACAAAGAATTTGAAAAGATTTTATCATGGCCTCAAGATTAGTTGTTCACATCCACACTAAACGGAAATTGAATTCAAAACTTAAAGTGTGGATCCCTTAGGTTAGCCATCATTTTATTTTGTCATTTTTTTTCAGAGACTCTTCTTTTATTCTTGAAAGAAAATATATTGTTCACCAATTTTTCGTTTAAGCAAAACTCATATAGTGCTAAGGTCAACCTACATGAATACAACAAAGGAGCATTTGACAGTATACTCACCGTGCACCTTGAAAGGTTAGGTGTTCCTCCTTTGCATGCTAGCAATTTATTGATTTGTTTTCCGGGCCCTGATTTACCTCCAGTGTGAATTGAACTTGAGAACTCACCCGTCAATTTGAAAAATTTTCTACAGAGGTTAGTCCATGGAAGATATACATCCAATGTCCATGAAAGTACTAGCTCTAATGGTTCATTAATCGAATTTGATACCATGTCATCTTTGATTAAAGCAGACTATTTTAACCTAAGCATCATGCTTAATTTAAAAATTCTATGGATGTCTATAGAACACACCCAAACCAGAGCATATGAAAATAGACAAAGGAAGCATAACCATGTATGATTAAGCCACACTCAAGTGGAGATAAGTATGAGTAAAAGTAGTGGTGAACTCCCCTTTTTTTAGTAGCAAGGTAGGATTAATACCAACTTTAAACCAAGATGGCCTTGGTTGATAGAACTCATCATGACAAGCTCGTCGACCTCCCTACACAATTGGACTTTTGTGTCCGAAGACATCACAAACCAAGTGTGTGATGTTGGAGTCTCCTATAGAGTGTGTTCCATCACCAAGGATCACCAAAGTGTACAAGTGATGTAGCTCCCGAGTTCTTAGGCAACGCATGATCCTCGTTGTTAATCTCAACCTGTAATGATTAGCGATCAAGAATACCCGAAGGTGCATACTATCCTAAAAATTGGTTCTTTCTTTTATTCAAACGGAAACTTACCCTGATAATTCGGGCTACCTACCGGCAGTGCTTTGTTTATGGTCACAAGCTCGACCATGGAGACATCGTGCTGCAAGATTAGTGCCACAGATAAATACGAGATTTGCGGTATTTATGAGAAACATAAGCATCCACAATTGCCCTTCTAAACATGTTAGAAATGAGGACCCTAAGGAGGTTGTGGTCCTCGCGCAACAAAGTGGTACTAATCGGACATGACTCTAGGGATTCCTTATGCGAGCATGAATCTGGGGAATTTTGAAAGAAAAATGTTCATGCTCATTTGTGGAATGTTTTCACTCATCCTCCTGACTCGATGTCTCAAGCTTGTCCGTGGCCTGAAGGTTCTCATTCTCAAGATATGCATTGTGCAAGAACCGGGTTGTTTGTCACACCCTGGAGTTTTCCCCTTTTCCGTAGTTTCTAAATCGTTTGCAAATGGTCTATAGAAAATACTTTGTTCAACTGGGAGCAAACCTTAAATAACAATGTGCGTAAGAGTCGGAATTGTCAGGGAGATGCTTCAAATTGTTAACAGGATTTTCAGCGGAATATTCAGAGCAGAGGAAGTAATAATGTTAAATTTAACATGTCAGGTTTTGAATTAATAATTATTTCCTTCCCCTCCTTTGGTCGTGAACCGTTCCCGGTTCACTCTCCCTGTTCGCGGTTCGTTGTATCCACCGACCCCTTTTGCCGCCGCGGTTTCGTTCTGTATGACGAGCCAAGTCCTACTCCTATTCTGATTATGTTTCTTTTTCCTTTCCCGAAAAGGCACCGCATTTGTTTCCCCCACCTTTCCTTTTTTAGGTCTCCCTTCCTCTCGTATTCTTCCCCCCCCCCCCCGCCGTGTGCCATCTCCCCCCTCTCTGCCATGCGCCAACCCCTCTCCTGGGCCGGCCCACCTAAAATCCAGGCCCCCTATTTAAGCCCCCTTACCCACCCCCCTCTTTTCTTTTTGTTTTTCCCTGCCCTAGCCCTAGCCGCCGCCTGCGCCCTAGCCGCCGCTGCCCTCGCTCGCCGCCGCCGCTAGCCGCCGCCCCTCGTCGCCGTCATCTTCTCCGGTGAGCTCTCCCCTTTCCCGTGACGTTCACCGGCATAGGTTACCCCTAGGGTTCCATCTAATCTATCCGTGTCGTCGTCGTCTCCTTGAGCCACCGCCTTACCGTGTCGCTGCCCTTGCCGCGTCGTCGCTGCCGTGTGCTGCGCCGCCACTGCCATGTGCCGCGCCGCTGCTGCCCTAGCCGCAGCCGCGCACCGCCGCCACCGTAGCCCTAGCCGCTGCCGCTGCGGTGTCGCTGTCGAGCCGCGCGCCGCCACTACCCTAGCCGCTGCCACGCACCGCCGCCACCACAGCCGCGCCACCGCCGCTGCCGCGCGCCGCCACTGCCCTAGCCGCTGTCGCGTCGCTACCGCGCCGCCGCCACGCCGCTTGCTGTGTTGCCGCTGTTTTGCCACGTGCCGACGTTGCCGCGTCGTTTCTGTGCCGCTACTGCTGCCCGAGCACCGCACGCCATCGCTGTCCCGCCTACCGGCTACCGCGCTGCTATTTTCTTTGCCGCAGCCAAGCGACTGTCGCTGCTTTGCCACACACGGTAGTCGTGCTGCCGACCCGTTACCGTGTCGCTGCCGCTTCACCGTGTTGCTTGCCGAACCGTTAGCCGCCTAAAACCCTAGCTACCTAGCAGCCTCCTAGCCGTTGTCGGTTTACCGACCTCGCTACCATCGCACCTAGCCATAGCGGCAGCCGTGCCCTCGCCGTGGTACGTATGCATTCACTAGCCGCTCGCTACTTATGCTCGCGTGTAGTGTGGCGTAGTGTCATGTCGGTTTGGTCGTACCGAGTCGTTCTAAAACCCTAGAGCCATTCCAAGCTACCGGTTCTGTTCGCCGGTTTGGGTGACCGTTTGCGTGGTCCCGTGCCACGGTAGGTTGACTCATCAAGTCGCTGACCCGTGAGGCTCGTTAATCGGAGTTTGTTTTCCGTCAACCTTGTCCGTTCGCGGGCGTTAAAACATATCAATTAATTAAGGTTTTCGGTTAATAGCAATTACATAGTTCATATTCTAAAATTCATAACTAATTCAGACGAACTCCAAATTGGGCCATTCAACTTGCAAAATTCATATAAAATGTAGCTCTACATGTTTGCTTACTTTTTATGTACTGTTTATTTGGTTTTTATTAGAGTTTTTCCTCGTTTTGCGTGCTAGCGTGTAGATTCCACCGTTTCGGACGATCGCGTTCGCAAGGAAAAGAGTTCGGAAGGTCAGTTGAAGAAGCAACGCAAGTCGCACATCCCCTTGAGAATTTTGAGCCCAATTTATAAAATGTTTTACCGTTTAGAAATAAATTGCATGTTTGGCTAATTACATGGGAATAGGGTTTACCTATCTGCTCGCTTGTGCCATATTACTTGATGTCCTTTCTTTGTCAAACTGGGTGATAATTTGACTAGCTTGTGTCTCATGTTGACCTAGCTATGATTATATTACGCTTAGCCATGCTTAATACCACTAGCTCACAATATGGGATAATCACATTATTTACTTCTAGTATCAGGATGAGCTGCGAGCTCGTGACAACTGACCATGTTTCATTGGTCGTAATTATCCAACTAAAATATGGCTTAATGGTGGGCTGTGGGTGTATGGTTTTGCTAGTCGCACCCATGGCAATTAAGGACCGGTACTCGGGAAACCCTGGAAGACTAACAGTGCTTACCACAAGCAGGCGTGGGTAACTGTTGGACTTGTAGTCTAGCTTTTCCCTAGTTGACGCATCTAGGCAAGGGTGGGCGTGATGGGGTTGGGTTGGTGGGGGTTTACCCATTGATCGGCTTCCGGATTCACCTAGTCACGAGAGGGGGCTGCCTACCTTGGCTTAAAGGTGGGGGCGAAACCTGAGGTGTGGTGCGCTTGTTTAGGGGGAGTTATGCGAAGGGTCTTGTCACGATTTCCCCCTTTGCAGTACAATGGTGGTATTTCGGGGCATGGCAAATGTGTGGAATCGTGTCTTGTGGGTACAGTTGCGCACCTCTGGCCAGAGTAAAACTATTCGAATAGTCGTGCCCGCAGTTATGGGCAATCAACCAGATTCACCGTGATTAGTCCCACTCTATTAATTAAATTGACTTAATGAACTGATTTAGTTCAGGTGGAATGGCTGGGCCTGTTCAACGTGGTGTAGCGTTGTTCACTGGAGATGTTTAAACTTGCCTTAATTAATCGGCTGTTTTACTGTTTTCAACTATAAATGTTTACAACTGCTTTTATGCAAATAGCCACAAACCCTCCTTGTCTCCCCTTGCACGAATGCATCGTTGGTGTGGCTTGTTGAGCACGGTGGTTGTACTCAATCTTGCTATCATTCCCCTTTTCAGAAGTGTAGTGCTTCTGAGCTGAAGACGAAGCAAGAAGACCAAGGCTTATACCCCAGTTGAGTTTTGCCTGTGAGTGGAGCTGAAGCCCGCTAGGATCGTCGCATTTTTCCGCTGCTGTTTTCTTTTCGGTGTGAGGACTAAGTGCCTCTTATGTTAGTATTTACGCTTTATTTACGTTTGGATCTGTTTATTAATTTGTGTTTTATGTACCCTGGCTTGATTCCTTGATAGGGATTTGTACACAAAATAGTCTGGAAATTTGGGATAAATTTCTGGGCGTGACATTGTTCCTTGATGATCGTCGAGAACAACATTTTGAGGGCCAGGAGGACAAGGTTTAGGCTCGAATGGAGTTTGTGATGGTGGTTCTATGGAGATAAATTCAAAGGTCTCGCCAGAATCTTTTTTTTGAATGAAATAATGAGCGTCCTGTTCTAGAAGAGATTTAGGGGAGTCATGAAGTAGAACGGCCATCACTTCCTTTATCAGCGCATTATCAGGAGGGGAGTCCGTCAAGGTGTTATTTCATCGGCAAATTGAGATACAAAATTTATCTCCTCCCAACGAGATATCCAGGCTTCCTAAAGGCGGTGCGTCGATGAGAAATTTCTCGATCGGGTGCCTAATTATAATGTCAAAGTCTTGGATTTCAAAGACATGGAAATCCAGGATAGCCTCAGTACTATCGTGTTGGATATGGACATTATGTATGATCCCAAACCCTTAAATTAACTTCCCAGCAGGGTCTTTGAAGAATTTGTTGGTCGGTGTTAGTGCTCTATCGCCTAGATAGGCGAAAGCGAATGACTCAAAGATGAGGTTAGCACTGATCATTGGACAATGCAGAAAGTCGAACGTATTCCCTCCTAGTTGGCAAGGAATGGTGCAAGGAGAAGAGTTAATCCGAATTACTTAGGAAGAGAACTCTACTTCTTTTAGCCATTCATTACTCATGATAGTTGTTAACTCCGATAGTCATCTTGAGATAATCATCTTCGATGGTTTCTTTCTACTGAAGTAATTCAGGATGTTTCCATAATCTTCAAAAAAATAACCCCGAATTCAGGAGCACAACTCGGAGCTTGAATTCTTTGGTATTCGGAGATGGCTAGGGAGGATTCTTTAGTCGAACCCGATGATGTGGAAGGTTCGAGTTCAGGTTCGGCTATAGAAGGTTCCTCCCAACCTGACACAGATGCCTCAGGGAGGGGTTCGGAGCATTGCCCAACGAAGGAAATATTTTCTGATATTCGATCAAGAATTTCCCTTCCTTCGGATGGGGTTTTATGCATGAACTAACCTCCGGGAGTGATGTCAAGATGGAATACAGACTCCTTATCTAAACCCGTATGGAAATGTTGCAACAAGGCATAATCGGGTATAGATAAGTTTGGTCCAGATCGTACTAATGAAGTAAATCTGGCCCAGGCTGCACGGATTGATTCATTATTGGTCTGTCAAAAGCTGAGGAATTCAACTCGAAGGGATGTAATATGGGTAACAGGGAAGTATGCGAGGCAGAACCTGTCTCGCCACCTATCCCAGTTCCCATTTACACTCCCAACGGTATAAATGTAGCATTGTTTCGCTCCCTCATGAAGAGAAAATAGAAACAATTTCCACTTAATGGTTTCTTGTGTCATGCCTTGAATCAAGAGGCAAGAGCACAATTGCTCAAACTCTCGCAGATGATGGAAGGGATTTTCCTGGTCTAGCCCAGAAAAAGGTTTTTCCCTAACCATATTTATGAATTCGGCACGAATTTCATAGCCAAATGTAACAGTAGGCTCCGATGAAGGAGGTGGCTCATAAAATTCACCCCGAGGAACAGATATTTGGTAGATCAGTGGATGCTCCATGATAGAGAAGTATAGACAGAAAACTTCTCCAAGGGTAAGAAGAGCTGGAAGAGAAGAGAAATAAAAAGATACAAGGATGAGCATGGTTCCGAGATAAACAGAAACCGTTCCCCAGTAACAGCGCTACAAATGCTTGTTGGTATTTCTTACAATCACAGATAAAATCCGCAAGCGCATGGATATACCGCTGTAGCACTTCTGGGCTGCCTCCCGCATGCCCTTTGGCTGGGAGGCCACCTGGTGGACCCCCAACATGATATACTATGGTTGGGCTCAATCCTAGGTGGTTTTGATTGACATATGGTCCCTCCAATCCATGCAATCGCGTCCTGATTGTCCGGAGGTGTATTTTGATGCATGGCGGATGCTTTTCGTCCATAATTCACCTGCATACAAATATACACCAACACTTGTGGAAATTGTTAGAATTAAACCCTACCACTATGTTGGATGTTTCACCTATTCAGATTTATGCAGGTATTGACGGTGTAAATTTGGCAGTTAATAGCCGTAAACAACTACCTCTAGCATACTAACCACAGTGATTTTATTTTATTTGTTTGTCCAATCCCCTCTTTCTTTCATCTCCTTTTTCTTGGAGTTTGTGTGGAGGTTGCCCCTTGCATGAGGGGTGGCTCACCTTCTCTTTCCTCACTTATTTCTTCCACCTCATCAACCAATCCTATGTGGCATTTTTAGAGGCAACATATGAAGCATTATAGTACTTGCCCTTAGGTATAAAGCTACTGCTGTGATGCTTGGGCCACCCCTCGCGAGTGAGTTCGCATCAGCTTGTAGTAGTAATAATAATAGTAGTTCTTAGTTGAGTGCCTCACGGACAGCTAAATTGAAGACTTTTGCATCCCCTGCTCCACATTTCAGCAGGTAGGTGAGCCCGTCATATCTGGCCATCCCGCTTTGAGGGATAGTGACAAGACCACCCCCTGGGATAGGACCCCACTTCTGGATGCATGCACATATATACAAAACCGTTCACATATGTTAGTGACATGGCCTGGATGGGTTGGGCTCGCTTTCCATTTAGCCCCCCCCCCCCCCCCGAGAAGCACAGTAGCAATTGATATGTTCACGTTCGATGCAAAGGCTCGATGTGTTTATGTCCGCGAGCCACACGCACGCGTAAACGTTTCATGGCTTCACGCAGGTCTTGTAAAACGAGAAATACCCCTCACTTACCAATCTACCAATACAACTTTCACTATAATTAAGGGTGTTTTGGTCTTTTGTTTCTCACCTTAAAATCTTCTTGGGATGCTAGGGTTTGAGTACTAGTATATCGCTGAGTTCGAGTTGTATATAACGTACTACTTCCAATTTTTCATATCTACAGCCTAGCTATCGATCTGCAACGGCAAGGAAGAGATGTCGAATCGGAAGTTGAAGGAGGAGTTGTCCATTGATAGCAAGGAGGA
This sequence comes from Oryza punctata, assembly GCA_000573905.2. Classification (NCBI taxonomy): domain Eukaryota; kingdom Viridiplantae; phylum Streptophyta; class Magnoliopsida; order Poales; family Poaceae; genus Oryza; species Oryza punctata. The sequence goes on along the minus strand of CM002493.2, from coordinate 17,391,837 downwards.
GTTGTCCACTGATAGTTACCTCAAATACCTCACTCAGCAGGGATTTATTTTGAGCAACAACCCCAGCCACCCTCTCGTATTTACTTTCGGCGATGACAAGGAAGCCGGATGTGGGGTGCAAGGGGACGGTCTATAGGAGCTCTAGGGTGACATGGATGAGGCTATCGAGGAGGTGATGGCAAAGGACATTTGTTCCATCAACGCGACAGTGACCGAGCAGGCGGTCGCCGAGGCCAGCGCGGAGGCGGAGGCGAACGCCGGACTAGGCTTGGCTACCCTTGTCTTGGAGACGGTGGTGGAGGCAGAGGCCTTGGAGGCAGTGGCAGAGGGCGACCTGGTGACCATCGTCTCTCTCCAGTCCGGTGACCCAGAGGCTATGACTCTGGAGGAAGCATCGCCGAAGAAGCATGGTATGTAGGTTGGGGCAAATAGGAATGCATTGTATGCCATTCGACAGTGAAGGCAAAATTTACCTTAGTTAAATCCCAACCGTGCATTCGATATGAACGCACCTTTAGTTGGTATTGGTACTGGTATACTAGTAGTAGTATGTCCTATCATTAAAGATCCAGTAGATCTACTAGTATGTGTTTTGTTTTTCCCGATGTTCAACTGCAAAACAGCTGCATACCGGTAATATTACTACTCTCCTCGATGATATGCTTTCTCTTTTGTACTGTAGTCGATTGTGATTTGGACTACTCCGGAGTGAGTAAATTTGATTTGATAGATTACACGATTTGAAGTGGAAGCTTATGTGGAAGAGAGATAAAGAAAACCATGGCATTTACTGTACACGTAAAACTTTCAAGCCATGGGTAGGAGTGAAACACGTAGGCAACTCGCGATCCCAAGCGTAAGCATAAACAATGCACGGCTTCACATATATCTCGCGTGTGTTAATATTTCTTAACAACATTACTAGGAATGATATCCCGGCAACGGCGCTAGAAATGCTTATTGATATTTCTTAACAATATTACTAGGAATTAGATACTAGACAATGACGCCAGAAATATTAGTCGGTATTTTCTTACTATCACAGATATAATCCGCAAACGCACGGATATACCGCTGCAGCATTTCACCTGGATGTATTTCTAAGGTATCGTATTTATTTAATCACAAGGGAAGATATGGTAAGAGAGTACTATGTTATTAATTCATATCACACTTAAGTAGATCAAAGTCTAATGCAGGGGTTAATCAAATATAGGATAGAGTAGGTCGACACACAAAAGGAACAATTAAGCTAACTCTCTCTAAATAATAATCTAGATTAAGTGGAGAAGAAATGAGAAAAGCCTATTTATGTACTTCTAATATATAATCCTTTTAGTATATAGTTGCTAGTGTACAATCATATGGCCAAAACCCTCTAACAATATCCTCCTGGTATATCGAGAAACCACCCCTAATTGTCGAGTTTCTTACGATAATCCATCATTGCTATACAACCGGTTATGGATACGTATGAGTACCCTCGCCAGGAACAGTTCTTAGCCCTACATACACACGTGGAGGAATACCCGTACTGAGCTCTCACCATCAGTGGCCCACCTCTACAGTTTCATGGCATACAGCACCACTTAATGATATTTAATAATCTAAGCACCGCGCTTACATTAATAAATATTGTTGTACATCTCTACAGATGACATAGAGCAATCAACTGAATGAACACTAAAACAATACCATGGTATCTCTCTGGTAAGCTAGCCATAAAATTAATACAATACAAGTATAAACCAAAGTTGGTACTCGTCTAATTATGCATATAAAGTGAAGGACCAAAACTATATAAAGAAGAATATTTCATTATTGCATAAAGTCTTACAAGAGAGGAAATAGTTACTAGAACCATACCCGAATTCTCCGGAAGACTTGAAGAACTCTTGAACTATTCTAATTCTAACTCCACTAGGGCTAGAACAAAGTAAAATAACAAGGAGATAACAAGGAGAGCTTCTTCTTGATTCCTCTCGGTTTTTCTTGAAATGTAGAATGAGAAGTCCTTTTATAGCCTTCAATTGACGATTTTGGAGTTGGAAATGTCAGAATCACCCTTCAACCGTCATTGGGGAGGCATCAAGTATGCCCACGTGGAAGGAGATCCCCATCGGAGCCGAAGTCGGTTCGGCCGAACCCTAACTTGGTCTAATAGGCCTCCAATTCCTCCTAGGCCTCCTCTTGTGCATCCTCGGACTTATGGTATGGTGGTTGGCCCATTTACAAATGTTAAATTGGGTTTATGGGCCCATCCATCCATCATTTCTCCTTTATTTATATAGTTATTTCCTGCAACAAATACTTTCACAACTACAAGTGGAACTAGATTATTTCTAAATAAAATATGCATGCAAGAATTGCTAGTTATCCATTATTGTTGGGAATATTGACGTTCGAAATTGGCCTATAACGACTGTCAAAAACCCCCCCAAGCTTAAATCTTTGCTCGTCCCGAGTAAAGAACTTCAAGCTTAAGTCATGGTTGTTGATCAGGAGTTGTTGCAATCTTGTATATCTCAAATGTACAAGGTGCAAAGCATGAGTACTCTCTCTCGAGTTTAAGCAAGTTGGCACGGTGGCTTACCAATACACCCAATACCCATGGGGCATCATGCTTCTCCTTATCTTGGGAGGTTGAGAAACAGAACGTTAGTTAGAGTACTACTCACTCATCCCGTGTCTAACTTTTATTCTGGAGGTTTTCAAATGATTTTGCAAATAAAAACCAAGTTCCTCAAGTGATTCTCTCATTCACTCGAGAATGTGTATGTATATTCCTCACTAAGATATTGTCTTTTTGATCCCTATTCTACAGATCATATTTGTGGAGCTTGGTACGGATCAAATGAGGCATACTTGCATTCACATTTATTACTAAGTCAAAAGGCCGGACCAAAGAAGATAGAAAAACATAATTTTGATCAAGATTGTGCAAATGTGTGGTATCATGTTAAATATGTATGTGATAATATGGCTCCTTTTGCATACCTCTTCTTCTTTTGAAAATTGAGAGTGTGTGGCTAGCTTCTTTTTTTCTCTTCCCTTTTTTCGTCATGCCTCGTACTTTGTATGAGCAAGATTTTCTTTTTTCTCTTTTTGCATAGCCATACCTCCCTTTATTCTGAATGATCTTTTTCGAAGAATAGAGGCATAAATAATGTGGAGCATTTCTTTTGTGGATGATATGGATAAAATGGATGCTAGCTTCGAGTGGAGAAGTTTAGCATATGTGTGTGTATGTGGTGGATGTGTAATCTTGAGAGGGATCGTTAGCTTTTGGTAGTTAGGTAACAGGATTTCATTTGCACAACCAAGAAAGAAAAATATAAGTGAATCATCTGACCCGGATTTGAGTGTATGACCTTATATTAAGAATGTCTCGTTAACATAAGAGCAGGAAGTTGAAATGTAAGCAATTTGGTCACCACTCATAACCCCTACTTCATAAGCTATAGGAAAAACTAAAGATGTATACCCAATTGGGTAGGTGAACTTAAAATTTTCTAACCATTGGCGAATCATGCATTGTACAGGAGAAACTTTTATTTTCTTAACCATGGCATATAAGAGAATTAGCTCAACTTCAAGCACAATTCTAATATTAGCTCTAGGAAACAAAGTCAAGCCAAGCCACTTATGCAAAAGCCTCAAAGTAATGTTATGGATGTCACTTGTTCTAGGCTTTCTACAGAATGATTCACCAGTTATACTTTGCCAAAAACATGTGTTTATAATATTTGGGAGTTGCCTTCCAAGTTCCAAAGATTAATTTTACAAGTTTTATCAAAGCCTAGAAGTGAACTTAATTCTTTCCAAGTAAGGCAAAATTCCTTACAGAAAAACCGAAAAGAGATTTCATCTTGATCTTCTAGCAAGGTGCACAAAAATTGCAAGGTGAGCAAGCGGGAACCTGGCTCATCTACCTCTGCAAATTTGTCCCATCCTATAGCTTGCTAGACGTGAAAATCAACTTCCATACCTATTTTTAGTAGAAGATTTCGGGTTGTATGCTCGGTATGAGCAAACGTTAGATCCTTGAGCATGTGATAAGCTTGCATTTCCTGATCACCTACGAGATCGAGGTCGGAGTCGCTGAGGAGCTTCGGCGAAGCGTCCACCTCCTCCATGGATGCATTAGCGGATGAATGCACGCTCGACTTGTCTTGGCGATGGATTGATCTTGAGCTTGATCCCTTCTTAAATAAGCCCAAAATCCTTTTCTTCATCGCTGCAACAAACAAGCAAGAGAACAAGACAAACTCGGGCGGGGGTTAAGCTAGTGAAACGAAATTGACTACCCGCCGGTTAGTCTTGCACCAAACCAAAGTGACTTGCAAATGCTTGAAATGAAAGCAAAATGTAGGGAATGAACTTGAGATCAACACTTGAAGGCTTGAAATGAAATTTGAGAGAAAGGGAGCTTGTGAGAGGGAGTTGGAAATGTGTTGAAATGGGATGAACACCTCTCTCCCAGCCATCTCCATTTTATAGAGAGCTCCCAACGACCAAATATGAGATATGGGACCCACTAGCCATTGCTCCACAAAGTGGTGTAGTCGGTCATTGCTTCCCTGGTTCGGTTGAACCATGGGTTTTGCCGAACCCAAGGTGGGCCTAACTGGCCCCAAATCTAGCCGAGTTGGAGGGGCCACGTGGAAATTGGCCGAAAATGATTATTTTAGTTTTGCTCAAATATTCATTTTATAATCTTGTAGTCTCAAAAATCATTCCCTATTTAAACTCAAAATTTTTCATGCAAAAAATTGAAGATAGTAAAAATGTTTTAATGCTAGAATTAAATTGAGTGAAATCAAATATGGGATCCATACCAATTTACCTGTTGGCAAGGGCGATGTTATTTTTAGTCCGACGAGCAAGATTGCACCTCCGTCATGTTTTAGCTTGATGATGAGGTACCCTGTCCCAAAGGCGTGGGAACGGGCGACGTTTTCTTCACTCGCCACACCTTCTTTGTCTTTGGTGTGGTCGGCGGCTTCTTGGAAGCTGGGGTCACAGGCTTTTTAGCCTATATTCCTGGATTTGTTGGCTCCGTCTTAGGATCCGGACGAGGCATCGCCTTCCCTTCCCGTTACAGGAAGTTTTTCATGAAAGCAATGAGGCTATCCGTCTTTGGGGGTTTCACTTCGACTTCTCTGATATTTTGTGGGTTTGGCCCGTACTTGATCTTGACCATGGAGCATTGCTCCATTCTCAGCTGAAACTCGAATTTCTCCTCCCTTCCATTTATGCGGAGCCAGATTTATCCAGCTCCCACATCAATATTTGCTTGTGTGGTACTTAGGAATGGCCGCCCTAGGATGAGCAGAGTCTCCTTGTCGACATGCATATCCAGGACCGCGAAATCCACGGGGATGAAGAAATCCCGGATTTTCACCGGAATATACTCAGCGATACCCGCAGGATAGCGGAGTGAGGAATCTGCTAGTTAAACGCGCATCGGTGTTGGGGACAATACCGTGAAGTTCAGTCTGTCAAAGACCTCATTGGGCATAACGCTGACGCTTGCTCCAAGGTCGAACATGCTAGTGTCGCGGTATTCCTGCGGCGCTATCCTCTCCTCCTGCATGGTTTCTTCTTCTCTAGCAGTGTTAGATGGTGTAGTGTTCCTACCATCCTTGCCTATTCCTGCAGTGTTAGGATAATGCGGGTCACGAGTTGATTTTCCTCCCCTCGTGGTCACTAATTCAACATTCTCTAGAGAAGGTTCGGGTTGTCCTGGAATCCTCTCAGTTTCGTTAGCAGGAACCAGAGCAGCTAGTTGAGTTTCTAACATTTTATTAAAGCTTAGCTGGTTTTGAAAAGCAGAAGCGAAGCCATCGAACTTGACATTTATTTTTTCTAGAGCCTTGTCATTTGTAGCTAATTTCTTTGATAAAGCATCAATTGTTTTAGCCTGAGCATAAACAAGGTCTTTTAAGGAGGGTTGGTTACTATTGAAATTACCATTATTACCTCCTTAGTAGAAAGGGTGAGGCTGGTTCCAACCTTGACCTCCTTGTGGACGGTACCCATTGTTGTTGTTGTTCATGAACATCACTTCTTCATAGGTCTCTCGACAGTCTGTGCCAGAGTGATCGGTACTGCCGTAGAATTCACACGTCATGTGTGAGTCTAAGGACTTAACTGTACCTTGCTTTACGTCCTTTTCTTTATTGTCCAAGCGTTTCATGAGGAGGTCTAGCTTGGCGGCAAGCATTTTCATCTCCTTGACGGTGTGCATGCCCCTTTGATGGGTTTGGAGTCATTCTTCACTGCATCCCATATTGGATACCATCTTCTTGATCAAATCAGTTGCTCCTCTGACGGTCTTCGAGAAGAAGGCTCCTCCAGCTACAACGTCTAGATGATCTCGTGATGAGGGTGTTAGTCCATTGTAGAAGCTTTGCAGGATCAGCCACTCGTCCATCCCATGATGAGGATAGGCGGTGACGTATTCCTACAGTCTTTCCCATGCTTCCAGGATTGTCTCATCTTTCGTCTACTGGAAGCTGGATATTCTTCCACGAAGGGCGTTCATTTTGCCCATTGGAAAGAACTTAGCGAAGAACACTATTGAGCATCTGTTCTAGGTATCAACCATGGCACGGTTGGCATAAAACCACTGTTTCGCTCTCCCTAGGAGAGCGAATGGAAATAGACGGAGTCAGATAGCATCTTGGTTGACTCCCTTGATGGTGTAAGTGCTATAGATTTCCCGGAACTGTTGCAGGTGAGCACTTGCATCCTCATTCAGCTTGCCACAGAATGGGCTAGCCTGCGCCATAGTGTTCAAGCTAGTCTTGAGATCAAAGTCCACGTCTCCCACGTTGATGCGTATCCCAACGGGCACGTTGTCAGCAGAGGGAGCGGTGAACTCGTGGAGTGTCTTTTCAGCCATAGTCTTAAAAGTTGGTGGTGCGAGGATGGCTGGTCTCTCTACCAATAGAGTTTCCTGAAGCGGAACAACACGTGGTTTGACACTCCTAAAGAAGGCTTCGGGATTGTCTTTGAAATTTTCGGCAAATTAAAACCAGTCATGCACAACCCTATTTTCACAATAAAGCGAAAACAACCAAGGTTAGCCTGAAAGGGCAGTGATCTCACATAGGTGGACGTTAATTAATAACTTTAAGTAAACTCTTAAACCAATTATCTTCTCTGGCAACGGCACCAGAAATGCTTATTAATATTTCTTAACGACATTACTAGGAATGAGATCCCTGGAAACGGTGCTAGAAATGCTTGTTGGTATTTCTTAACAACATTACTAGGAATTAGATCCCAGGGAATGGTGCTAGAAATATTAGTCGGTATTTTCTTACGATCACAAATATAATCCACAAGGCACTGATATACCGTTGTAGCATCACTCAAAATTATTTCCAACGTATCGTATTTATTTAATCCCAAGGGAAGATATGGTAAGAGAGTACTATGTTATTAATCCACATCACACTTAAGTAGATCAAAGTCTAATGCAGGGGTTAATCAAATATAGGATAGGGTAGGTTGACACAGAAGGAACAATCAAGCTCTCTCTAAATAATAATCTAGATTAAGTGGAGAAGAAATGAGAAAATCCTATTCTGTACTTCTAGTATAGTCCTTTTGGTATAGAATTGCTAATGTACAATCATATGACCAAAACCCCCTAACTATGCCCTCCTGTCGAGAAACCACCCCTGATTGTCGAGTTTCTTACGACAATCCATCATGGCTATACAACCGGTTATGGACGGAGGAGTACCCCCACCAGGAGTAGTTTTTAGCCCTATGTACTCACGTGGAGGAATACCTATACTGAGTTGTCACCATCAGCGGCCCACCTCTACAGTTTCATGGCATACTGCACCACTTAATAATATTTGATAATCTAAGCACCACGCTTATATTAATAAATACTGTTGTACATCTCTGCAGATGATATAGAGCAATCAACTGAATGAACATTAAACCAATATCATTGCATCTCTCTGGTAAGCTAGCCATATAATTAATACAATACAACTATAAACCAAAGTTGGTACTCGTCTAATTATGCAAGTAAAGTAAAGGATCAAAACTACATAGAAGAATATTTCATTATTGCATAAAGTCTTACAAGAGAGGAAATAGCTGTAGAACCATACCCGAATTCTACGGAAGACTTGAAGAACTCTAGAACTACTAATTCTAACTCCACTAGTGTTAGAAAAAAGTAAAATAACTAGGAGAGCTTATTCCTGATTCCTCTTGGTGTGTCTTGAAATGGAGAATGAGAAGTCCTTTTATAGCCTTCAAATGATGGTTTCAACAGTTGGAAATGTCAGAATCTCCCTTAAACCATCATTGGGGAGGCATCTGGGACATCCACGTGGAAGGAGATCCCCATCAGAGCCGAAGTAGGTTAGGTCGAACCTTGACTTGGTTCGATGGGCTTCCAATTCCTCCTAGGCCTCCTCTTGTGCGTCCTCAGACTTATGGTATGGTGGTTGGGCCCATTTACAGATGTTAAATTGGGTTTATGGGCCCATCCATCCGTATGTCGACTTCCGATGTAATTTTCCGTCATTTCACATTTATTCATATAGTTGTCTCGTGCAACAAATACTTTGCCAAGTACAAGTGGAACTAGATTATTTCTTAATAAAATATGCATGCATGCATTGCTAGTTCTCCATTATTGTAATTAGTCTATAATGACCGTCAACAGCGTACAACGGTACTATGTGCGTAGAACATTCGGGTGGAAATGCAAGTGTTTACGCGTGCGATCCCCGCGTACGCGTAAACCGTGCACAGCTTCATGCATGTCACGCTTACAACAGGCATTGTCCTTTTAAAACTTCCGAGCGTAGGATGGATGTGTTTACATCTGGGATCCCCGACCCCAGATAAGCGTGAACCCCTTAGTCACCTAAACGATCGCATCATGGATGCTAGGCAGCTGCCTTCTGAGCTCCAGGCCGACGTCCATCAACACTGGGAGCTTAGGAGCGTGAGGTGTTCCTAAATGGTCTGCGCGTAGGAGTAGGCTGGAGTGAGTAAATTTGATTCGAAAGATCTGATTTGACAAATCACAATTAACCTCCCACAAATAAAGTACTCCTACTGGAGTAGTAGGAGTAAATGTACTACTAGTACTCCCATTCAGTTAAGCTGACATAATAAGCGGGAGTACTCTTGAGAGTATTTCATTCTCGCTAAAGTTTTTGGCATGCATACATGGGAATATATTGTATAAATTAGCAGGAGAGATGCATCCCCAATGATAAGATCAGGAAAAGATAACCGTACTGCCCTTCCTGCCAGATCGAATCAATCCTGATGCATCGCAACACTCCACTGTCTAATCGAAGGAGTTGCAACTCTTCCGCAGGGCGCAAGGCATTGACTAGACTTTTAATCATGACACAGGGAACACTCTACTGCACCTCTGGATAATGAACATCAATACAGTAGAGGTAGGGCACATCATCATCATAACTGGACTATGTGGTATACTAGTATATAGTACTACTACTACTCCGTCCCAACATATAGATACTTTTAGCAATGAATCTGTACAAGTGTCTAGACAGATAGCTAAAATTAGGTAGGAGTATTCACGTACAACGACACTGTGCGTGTAAACCTTTCAAGCGTACGATCAGTGGTGGACACAACACTAAAATACAAATGGGGCGGATATACTCATCAATGGACTGGGTGGGTCGATGGTGTGTACTAGATAATATGCGGTTTAATCCTGCAGGAAGTAGGAGAGGGGTCTGGGGTGTGGGACGACACAGGCCGTAGCTGGGTAATGGGTGTGTTCGCCCTTGCATACCATGGATGTATTTACTTTCGCGATCCACGCGTAGGCATGAACATCGTAGGCACCTCGCGATCCCCGGCCGCGTACACATAATCCTTCGACGGCATCACGCATGTCTCGCGTACAATGGCACTGTGCACGTAAAACATTCAAGTGTAGGATGGATGTGTTTACGTCTGCAATCCCCGGGTAGGCGTGAACCTCGCGATCCCCGCGTACGCGTAGACCTTGCACAGCTTACGCATAGCTATGAGTGACTGATAGGTGGGCCCATGGACTGCTGAATTGAAGACTTTCGCTTCTCGTGCTCCACATGTCAGACGGTAGGTGAGATCCGCGTACGCGTACGCATACGCATACCTCACCTACCAACGCACCAAGAAGATTGTGGAAACCTACAAGATCAACATCTTCAAGGTACTGATACTATACTACTGGTAGTAGTAAGTGTACTGCGTACTACTACTCGTAGTAGTACCTGTAGAGTGGATTGATTTGACAAGTCAAGAACTCACTTGTCTCATTACATACACCTGCTCGATTCATCAGTGCTTGCTGGGATATGATACTAGTACTACTAGCCTTTACTACTGCATCTCCCAACTACAAGTAGTGATGTGACGCAGGCTTTGACCAGTGAATCTTGTGATTGATTGCCGTCCGGATAACATGGACACTTATATTGGCATATCCCTGCTACTGAACAGGCTTTCATTTCACTCCAAATATTTACATTAAATTCTTAATGAGAAAAAGAGAGAGGAGAGAAAAATATAGAGTCAATCTGAGTTATAGATCTAAAAAAGGGATCCTCTGACGTGAATTCCCCCCTAACGTGGTCACTGACATGTGGGGTCGCATCCGGTGGGGCCCACCAAGCACCGAATACAACACCTAAAAAAACAAAATCACTACTCCTACCCCAAAGTGGATTGATTCGACTACTCGAGATCTCACCTTCTCTCGTTGCATCAGTATACAGTACACCTACTCGATTCATCAGGGCAGGGATATAGGATAGCGCCTCCCAAAGTGATGCAACGCAGGTTTTGACTAGTGAATCTTGTGATCGATTCTCGCGCGGATAACAAAGACACCAATATTGGCGTATCGTTGTTGTCGAACATGCTTTCATTTCACTCAAGACAAAACTAGTACTAGTACGCATGAGAGCAAGGATAATAGTAGAGCTCACTCCCTACTTTTAGCTCATCTTAAAGCTAACGAATATAATAGATTAGCTATAAGAGTAAGTTTAATAGTATAGTTAACTATTGGATATTAGCTTATACAAAAGCTAACATGTAGAATAGGTTAACTATAAGGTTAGCTATATTTTTTCTCTCCTCTCTCTTTTTCTCTCACTATGAATTTAATGTAAATGTCTTGAAGCAAGTATATAGTTAGCTCTTACTACATGAGAGCCAATACTTCTCACTTTTCTTTATCTCTCTCTTCCACATAAGCTTATAATTAGTTTATAGCCCACTATTATCCTTGCTCTAAGGTTGGCTTCAATTTTACTTCTCCTCTCTCTTTCTCTCACTTATACATTTAATGTATTTGTCTTGGAGCACGTGTTAAGCTATTTCTTGCATGAGCCAACACCCATCATCTTTTGTTACCTCTCTTCTCTATATAAGCTTATACTAGGTTTATAGCTCATTATTATCCTTGCTCTGACTAGATTCAACCCATGGGAGTACGGGAGCCAAGAACGAGTGAACGACCCTTGTGCCTTGGCTTCTCCCGCACACCACACCTCCCTCCTCCTATATAAAGTAGCTATGGCCATCCACCCACACCTGCTCCTCTCCACCTCGCTTGACTCTACTCCTTCCTTAGGAGTACTACTAGAATCGATCTTGCCAATGCGTTGCTTTATTATCATATCGAAAACAGATTCTGTGTATAGTCTACTCCGGCCCATTCGAAGTAGTCCTAGTATCCACCATGCCATTTATCGGTGCCCTTGCTCTCCGCCTCAGGCACCGTATCATTCGTATATGTATGCGCGCACTGCGGCACGCACAAAGCAAACCGACGTATGGCACGGTGCCTAAAGCTGATAGCATGGTTGCTATCTTGCACATCCAGGAGGAAACACCACCGTGATGGTGCAGTTCAGCAAGTCGTGGAGGACATGTTTTATCCAGCCCATGAGGATGAAATTCAACAACTATTACGAGGACCTCGAGATGAAACACACCTAGGCAAATGTTTGGCAGGTACAGTACTACAATATTTAGGAAGCATCCTAAATATTGTAGTACTTGTCAAATATTTGCCTAGGTTTGTTTCATCTCAGGGCCCTCGTAACAGTTGTTGAATTTCATCCTCATGGGCTGGATAAAACATAGTGGCACCCCTCTCCATTTCGCTCTAGCTACACCCCTCGGAAGTGTTGTCTGTTTCCAGTCTTTACACATGACAACCAGTGTTTCTCATAAATCTCTTCTAGTAGGTGAATCTTGTTCGCTCACTACGAAGGACACCAAGACATTTATCCGCTCTCCTCGTTTCTATCCCCTGTCGTATGTAATAGGAGTATGAAAGGACCAATCTTGTTGGTTATGCTTGTAAGCATAATTTCAATTTTAAATCTTGTTTTTAAAATTCATTTTGTAGTCTCTAAATATTTGGTTTATTTTACGGCATTCTCATTTGATATAACTCGGATACTGGCATGCTGAGGTGTGTGCTTTATTTCTTAATGAATTTGTATCCAATCATGCATGTAGGCACCCCGCGATCCGCGTGTACGCGTACACCGTGCACGGCTTCACGCTCGTATCGCGTAATACAGCATTGTGTGTGTAAACCTTTCAAGTACACGATGGATGTGTTTATGTCCATGATCCATGGGTAGGGGTGAACCAAGTAGGTAACTTGCGATCCCAACGTACGCGTAAACCTTCACGAACGTCTCGCGCGTACAACAGCACTGTGAGTGTAAACCCTTCAAGCACACGATGGATGTGTTTACATCTACGATCTACGGGCAAGCGTGAACCAAGTAGGCAATTCACGATCCCCACATACGTGTAAACCTTCACGCACGTCTCGCTCGTAAAATTTTCGAGCGTAGGACTAGGATGGACGTGTTTACGTCCGGGATCCCCAGGTAGATGTGAACCACGTAGACAACTCGTGATCCCCAGCGTAAGCGTATACAGTGCATGGATTCACGCACATCTCGCGTAAAACGACACTGTGCACGTAGAACATTCGAGCGTAGAAATAGAAGTGTTTACGTTTGTGATCCCTGAGCAGGCGTGAACCATGAAGCTAGGCACCTCGCGATCCCCACGTACGCGTAGAGTGTGCACGGCATCACGCACATCTTGCTTACAACAGGCACTGTGCATGCACGTAAACCTTTCGAGTGTAGGATGCATTTTTTTTGTTGAGCAAGGGTGCAAGCGTAGACGTCAATGGGTTAAGCGTACACCATTTACGCTCTAAAGGATCACGTCAAAAATCCCCTATCTATGCTCTAAAGTATTACGCGTAGACGTGAATGGGTTAAGCGTACACCATTTATGCTCCAAAGGTTCACATCAAAAATCCTCTATTTACGCTCCAAAGGTTTACACGTAGACATGAATGGGTTACACGTACACCATCTAGGCACACCTTACGATCCCAAAGTTCCCAACGTTGCCCATACCCCATGCACGGCTTGACTTCCGACGACCTGCTGAGGTGTGTGCATCATTTCTTTATGAAATATTGTATCCAATCACACCTGTATACACCTAGCTATTGTATCGTCGATGTGGTATACAGTTACACACGTTCCGTGGTTGAGTGGTCCGGTGACGTGCGTTATATGAAATTGGCCCTTGCGGAGGTAAACATGTAATGAATTAATAGAGGGTAAAAATGTCTCATTCAAAAGATCCTCGGGTTCTCGGGTAGGCGTGAACCATGCATGTAGGCACCCCGCGATCCGCGCGTATGCGTACACCGTGCACGGCTTCACACCCATATCGCGTAATGCGGCGCTGTGCGCGTTAAACTTTGTTGTTGACAACTCCATTATTTGACATTATTTATGGGTCTAAATATTCATGACAAAATACCATATCTATTTATGGGTCTTAACCTCATATCTACACTTCAAACAGAATTCAATGAAGACGTGCTCTATATCAAAGTTGGAGAGCTCAGTGGGATCTACATTGAAAATATTTGAAGTGTAAAACAAACATTACAAGTTTCGAAGAGGTGAAATAAATGAATAGCATCTTGATCTATACAACAAGAACTTGATAAGTAATATGGTAAGTAAGCTATGCATGAAGTTAGAGGTCTTGGGACTAGGAAGTGGGTAATCATATTTACACGTGGGCAATGACCATAAAAATCAATTTTCACATATGGTTGTTGGACCTCCAATTTTGGAGATGTTGACCTCCTATTTCAGAAACATAACAAGCGATAACTCTTCCTTGAGAGCTCAATTTGAGGGGGTTTTATATTCCGGCAAATACTCGTTACCGTATTCGGGGTTTTATATTCCGGCAAATACTCGTTACCGTATTCGTTCTGTTTCATATTCATTCCGTATCTACATTTGATTCCATTTCCATATCCGGGTTTTCGATTGCAACTCCGAAAAAAATATAAAAAAATTATGGTAGAGCTAGTTTCCGTCCGTTTCCGATCCACTTTCATCCTTGGCCATGGGCCAAACCCCCCTCCTTTCTGAAGCCCAAAAACCCACCTCAAACATCAGTCAAAGTGAGGTAAAAGCTCTCAAATCTCAGTTAAACGCGTCTACTGACTCCCTCTCACACCCACCTTTTTGTTGTTCTTGTCTAGCATCAATTCTGCAGTAACAAGATGGCCATTTTATGGTAACATGACTGCTTTCTCACAGTAACATCGTTATAACTTTATTAAAATATAGTCATGACGAATCTAATTATGTAAAGCTCTTTTTTTAGCATTATAGTGCAAACGGTCCAAAAATATAATTGTTGACGATGAAATTTGGTAAGCAAATCTATCTACAAGGATCGGAAACACAACATAGTCCGAAGCAGATTTGAAAATATGCGAGGATATCGGAAACAGAGTGCGCATCGGCTGGAGTCCGAATCGGCTGTGGACTGATCGGCAGAGTCAGAGTTAGATAAGGTTAGCCGATGGAGCCGATGTCGGTAATATGACTTGGTACACGTCATCGGGTTATGTTAGTGTGATTCATATGGATTGCCATGCACGGATAAAGTCCTGAGGAGGCAATTGTATCTATTAATTAGGATATTTTATGTAATTTCCTTATAGATATGCTCGGTAAGAGTCCGCCTAAGGGACTTGTTCGTTAGTTGGATTTGTATTAGGTTAATATGAATCGTGTCCGTGATGGACAATGTTTGTATTTTCGGGTATAAATATAATCCCGAGGTCTTGTAAATAATAACAACACACGTTCAATCAATCTCGGCGCATCGCCAACCTTTGTTTTCTATTTTCGACAAGTTTGTGCTTTCGAGTCGTGATGCATCAGTTTGATCTTCGACAAAAAGGTATATCTTGTCATGGTGAGTTACATCATTAGGGCTAGTGCTTACATCTTTATGACACTCTAGTTCTCTGTTGTGGTTCTCCGAATTATCATATATGTTATATAACTTAGATCGACAATGCAATCTACTTGTATCGGCTAGATCCTTTTTAGGGTTTCATTGATATCGGCTAGACTATTTTGTTAATCTAGGTTATATAATGTATCCACCATCCCGAAAAGGCAACCATCGGCTTGATTCTTTAGATCTCATGCTTTTATTTATACTTAATGCTGCATTGGTTCAGTCCAACCTATTAAGTCGTAGTTAGAATCATGGTATCTAACCTGCTTCATGGTTGTTAATAAGGATAGTATCGGGGTTTCAGCCAATCTTACCTGATATAGATGTTTTACATTGTTTTATGCTTTGTTTAATGTTCTATATCTGCCCCTTATATCAGGATCTAATCTAATATAAATATATTGAACTTGATATCAATCTAATTGGTTATAGTTTAATATATTTATTACTAGAGAATATCCTAGTATAAGGTTGTATCGGAGCTATAGCCGATACATGCTTAAATCTAGATATCGGCTATGACATCAGTCTGTATAATCGTTATTTCATGTTACATTAGATATGGGCAATTTATACTGTCTCGGTTCAGTCCGATCTATCCCAATTGCTTATCTCTAAAGTAATATTGATTTATTGATTATGTAACATTGATCTTTACAGCCGATATACTAGTTTTAGGGTTAGTTTTGTCATTGACTATACCTTACAGCCGATTCATGCTTTATTGCATCGGTTAGGTCACATACGATATGAAATCGGCCCTATGGCCGATTGTCTATCGTTACTGATATTCTTTGCATGTTTTTTCTTGTTGATTGCAGGATCAAATCAACTGGCACGCCCTTGAATCTGAAACCCTAATTTTGGACCTGCACTAGAGTAAAGCAAACATCTTAGGCCAGTGTGTGTTTTTTGCATCAACACGCTTTTGGCACGCCCAGTGGGACTCGTGTCATCATGTCTCCAAACATCACTGAAGTCGCGGAGGACAACATCATCGCGGTTACACCCGAGCAGCTGAATGACGAACAGAATGAAGAATTGCAACAAATGCTGAATCAACTCCAAACCCAGTATTTGCACTCCTTCACAGTTACCCGACAAGGTACGGTCGTCCAAAGAGCTAAAGTCCAAATACCGACGATCGTGAAGCAAGATCCAAGTACTTCTGGATCAGGAGAAGAAAAGGATAAACAAGTGAAAGCCGAATCAAGTGACGAAGAATTGCACACATTACAAGATCGCATCGATTCGGTTGTACATCATGCTCTAGTCAACCAGTCCGGAGTACTTGTCAATACTTCGACAAACATGATCAAGTCGGTAGTCGATGGGACGATAGCCGAGAAAAAAGCTAAAGGACCTATTTATCTACCGGACGGCACGTTCCCAGCATATAGAACCGTGAAGACAGAGATTGGCGGGAATCAGACAAATCAACAAGTGCTTCAAACCTAGGCTCCATCGGCTCCTTACTCAAGTTCAAACATTCCATCAATTCTAACCAGATCACAGTGGATCACTGGGGGGCAAGCATCTACTCAATTAACACCAGAACAATTGATGAGTATTCTTCATCCAAAACCGCCAGCTGTTGACACATCTTACCAAATTCCTTCGGTTCCACAACAGCCGATTGGAATTACTCAGCCGATAAGCCAGCAATACAGTACAGAACAACTTCCTTATGTGCCACCACAAGGTATATCGGCTGGCTTCAATAATCTTTATCAGCCTCACTCACCACGACCTCAGCCGATCCAATACAGCCAGATGGATCCACTACAGCAGCAATATGGTGGAGCAACACCTCATCAACCCTAGGCCGATATGATCGCTGATGTTATGAGGGAACAATTTGGACTCAAGCCTAAAGATAATGGCAACATGTATCGGCACCCATATCCAGAATACTTTGATCAGGTTCCGTTGCCAAACCGATACAAGGTGCCAGACTTCTCCAAGTTCTCAGGACAAGACAATATATCAACTTACGAGCACATTAGCCGATTTCTAGCTCAGTGTGGTGAGGCATCGGCTACAGAAGCTCTTAGAGTTCGCTTATTCCCACTCTCGTTATCTGGATCAGCATTTACATGGTTTTCATCGTTGCCATATAATTCAATCAGGAGTTGGGCCGATTTGGAGAAACAGTTTCATAAGTATTTCTTCAGCGGAGTTCAAGAGATGAAGCTATCGGACCTCACAGCTATCAGGCAGAAATCAGATGAATCGGTTCCAGATTATATTCAACGATTCAGAGACGTGAGGAACAGATGTTACAGCCTATCTTTATCAGATTCTCAACTAGCCGATCTAGCCTTTCAAGGTTTGCTGGCGCCGATCAGGGAGAGGTTCTCGGCTCAAGACTTTGACAGTTTAGCACACTTGGCTCAGAAGGTATCGGCTCACGAGACAAGATTTCAAGAGGCTAGGAAATTCATCAAAAAGGCTAACAATGTAAATAATGTCTTCAATTATTATTCTGACTCTGAAGACGAGGACCTAGATATCAATGCAGCTGAGTGGGCTAGGAACAAGAAGACAGTGGTCTGCCAATGGGCTAAGAATTCGGGTACAGAAGAAAGGTTTGACTTCGACATTACCAAGGCCGATAAGATCTTCGATCTCTTTCTTCAAGAAAAACATATTCAACTGCCGGCAGGACATGTCATCCCATCGGCTGAAGAATTGAAGAAAAGGAAGTACTGCAAATGGCACAATACAGGATCTCATCACACTAATGATTGCAAAATCTTTAGACAACAGATCCAGTCGGCTATCGAACAAGGAAAAATTAAGATTGATGGATCCAACATGGTGAAGAGGCCAACGAAGATAGATGGACACCCTTTTCCAGTCAACATGGTGCACCCTGGATACAACAGGAATACAGCCGATGGAAATAAAAACTACACTAGGAGTATCAGATCGGCTGGTATGATCGGCAAGTATCAAAACAGGAGTCAATGGGAAGAGGAGTCATATCCTGAGGAAGAAGAAAGATATTTTGACCCCCATTGGAGTTGTGAATTCTTCAGATTCTGCTGGAACGAAGGTATGAGGCTACCATCTATCGAAAATTGCCCTGGCTGCAGTGATCCTGATGTTCAGTTCATCCAAAAACCAAGCCGATGACATGCAATTACACATCGGCCAAGTCAATCAAGGCTATCAGTACATGAAAGACTTGGATCGATACACCAAGATGATGATGAAGATGACTCACGTGGAGAATCCAAGCCAATGCATCCCCAATGGTGTCCTTCTGGGATATTCACCAAAAACCAGAAGAGAAGAGTTCAAAGGATGAGGAATAGAGAACAATTCCAGGAGGTTGAGGGTGCAATCGAGCATCGGCTGCGGCAGAAAACGACGAAAGTATGGCGCGTCAAGAGCAAAGTGGTGCCAGCCGACGAAGTCAGAGCCGATCGCAACAAGAATCAACAACGCAAGGGCAAGGAAGTGATGTCATCTGAGATAAATATGGTCTTTATGTTGCCAGCCGAATATGCAGTAGAGCAAGTTGTCGAGCAAGAAGAAGATATGTCATCGGCTAAGTTGATGTTATCTCCGCAACAAGCTGTTTTTGAGAAGCCCGAAGGAACAGATCATCGGCACCTCAAGCCACTCTATGTTAAGGGATTTGTCAATGGTAAGCCGATGTCAAAGATGCTAGTCGATGGAGGGGCAGCTGTTAATTTAATGCCTTATACAACATTCAGAAAGCTTGGGAAGAGCTCAGAGGACTTGATCAAAACCAACATGGTTCTGAAGGATTTTGGCGGGAACCCATCTGAGACCAAGGGAGTTTTGAATGTGGAGCTAACCATCGGCAGTAAAACAATTCCAACCACGTTCTTTGTTATTGAGGGGAAGGGTTCCTACAGTCTGTTGCTGGGAAGAGATTGGATCCATGCCAACTGTTGCATCCCTTCAACAATGCACCAAAGTTTGATTCAATGGCAAGGAGACCAGATCGAAATCGTGCCAGCCGACAGGTCAGTCAACGTAGCTTGTGCCGATTTATCTATTTGGGAGATGGAAGGAATTGATTGTTTATCCGGCAAAGTTTGGCAAGAAGATTACTTAAAGATTTCTGATGATGCCATACAGACAACAGGAGATGGAGAGCCCCAATTCTTGTTTTGAGGGCACCGTGGAGGGTTCCAACTCATACACAGAAGATACTATTGATGATCCTGACGGCAAGCTTGGGCAAGGTTTTATGTCGGCCGATGAACTAGAGGAAATCGACATTGGACCAGGTGATAGGCCTAGGCCGACATACATTAGTAAAGGTTTACCAAAAGAACTTTAATGTAAATTAATTGCACTCTTAAAGGAGTATAGAGATTGTTTTGCCTGGGAATACTATGACATGCCAGGACTTAGCCGATCGATAGTTGAACATCGGCTCCCTATCAAACCAGGCTATCGGCCATACAAGCAACCCCCAAGATGTTGTAAAGCTGCAATGTATGATGCTATTAAGGCCGAAATTACAAGACTCTATGATGCTGGCTTCATCAGACCATGCCGATATGCTGAGTGGATCTCCAATATAGTACCAGTTATCAAGAAAACGGCAAGCTCAGAGTTTGTATTGATTTCAGAGACCTAAATAAAGCTACACCGAAGGATGAATACCCAATGCCGGTAGCCGATCAACTTGTAGATGCAGCATCTGGACATAAAATTATCAGCTTCATGGATGGCAATGCTGGTTATAATCAGATTTTTATGGCTGAGGAAGATATCCACAAGACTGCTTTTAGGTGCCCTGGTGCTATCGGCTTGTATGAGTGGGTAGTTATGACTTTCGGCTTGAGGAGTGCTGGTGCTACATATCAGAGAGCCATGAACTATATTTTTCACGATCTCATCGGTGCACTGGTGGAGATATATATAGATGATGTGGTGGTTAAATCCAAGGAAGTTGATGATCACATAGCCGATTTGAAACAGGTCTTAGAAAGAGCAAGGAAGTATGGGTTGAAGATGAATCCTACCAAGTGTGCTTTTGGTGTATCGGCTGGTCAGTTTCTTGGATTTCTGGTTCATGAGAGAGGGATTGAAATTCCTCAGAGGAGCATTGAAGCAATTAAAGATATCACATCCCTGGAAGATAAAACCAAGCTACAATCATTGATCGGCAAGATTAATTTTGTTCGGCGTTTTATATCAAATCTGTCTGGCCGAATAGAACCATTTACTCCTTTGCTAAGGTTGAAAGCCGATCAAGAATTTGTCTGGGGAGAGAAACAGCAGCAGGCTCTGGATAATATCAAGGAATATTTGAGTACTCCTCCAGTTCTTATACCGCCACAGAAAGGGATTCAATTCAGACTCTATCTATCAGCCGATCAAAATTCTATCGGCTCAGTCTTGATTCAAGAGGTTGAAGGAAAAGAGAGAGTCATATTCTATCTCAGCAGACGTTTATTGGATGTAGAAACTAGGTATTCACCTGTGGAGAAGTTATGCTTATGCTTATATTTTTCTTGCACGAAGTTGAGGCATTATCTACTATCCAATGAGTGCATTATAGTTTGCAAGGCCGATGTAGTAAGATACATGTTATCGGCTCCAGTGTTAAAAGGACGAATTGGGAAGTGGATCTTTGCTTTGTCAGAATTTGATCTCAGATATGAATCGGCTCAGGCAGTTAAAGGGCAAGCGATAGCCGATTTCATAGTTGAACACAGGGATACCAGTGTTGATAATATTGACATCATGCCATGGACTTTATTCTTTGATGGATCAGTTTGTACTCATGGTTGTGGTATCGGCTTGGTGATAATATCGCCTAGGGGGCAAGTTTTCAGTTTGCTTTTACTATTAAACCATACTCAACAAATAATCAAGCGGAATATGAAGCTGTTCTCAAAGGGTTGCAGTTATTAAGAGAAGTTGAAGCCGATACTGTTGAGATCATGGGTGATTCATTGTTAGTGATAAGTCAATTATCTGGAGAATATGAATGCAAAAATGATACCTTAATAATCTATAATGAGAAATGCCAGGAGCTGATGAAGACATTCAAGATAGTTACTTTGAGGCATATTCCTAGGGAGCAAAACGTTGAAGCCAATAATTTAGCTCAAGGCGCCTCAGGATATAGGCCGATGTTACAAGGGATTGAGGTAGAAGTGGTCTGTATTCCAGCCGATGATTGGAGGTTTGATGTTTTTGAGTATCTAAAGAATCCTTCAAGATCGGTTTCAAGGAAATTAAGGTATAAAGCTCTTAAGTATGTTCTGTTGGATGATTCATTGTATTATCGGATGATTGATGGAGTTCTGTTGAAGTGTTTGAGTATGGAAGAAGCTAAAATCGTCATGTGTGAGGTTCATGAAGGTATTTGTGGGACACATCAATCGGCTCATAAAATGAAGTGGTTACTCCGAAGAGTTGGATATTTCTGGCCGACAATGCTGGAGGATTGTTTCAGATATTACAAGGGTTGTCAAGATTGTCAGAAGTTTGGAGCAATTCAGAGAGCGCCAGCATCGGCTATGAACCCTATTATCAAGCCGTGGCCGTTCAGAGGTTGGGGTATTGATATGATCGGCCAAATCAATCCACCATCAAGCAAAGGGCATAAATTCATATTGGTTGCGACTGATTACTTCACTAAGTGGGTTGAGGCAATTCCTTTGAAAAAGGTTGACAGTCAGGATGCGATCAATTTTGTCAAGGAGCATATTATATACAGATTTGGTTTGCCACAAACGATTACAACTGATCAAGGTTCTATATTTTTGTCTGATGAGTTTGTTCAGTTTGCTGATAGCATGGGAATTAAGTTGTTGAATTCATCACCATATTATGCACAAGCCAATGGACAAGCCGAAGCATCTAACAAGAGTTTGATTAAGTTGGTTAAGAGAAAGATAGCCGAATATCCCAAGAAGTGGCATACTATTCTGGCTGAATCATTATGGTCTTATCGGATGGCTTGCCATGGTGCAATTCAGGTACCACCTTATCAACTGGTTTATGGGCATGAGGCTGTATTACCATAGGAAACCAACATCGGCTCTAGGAGGATTTCTTTACAAGATGAGTTAACAGCCGATGACTATCATAATTTGATGGTTGATGAGTCAGAAGATTTGGTTCAAGCAAGATTGCGAGCTCTTGAGAAAGTTAGGAAAGACAAGGAGAGAGTTGTCAGGCATTACAACAGGAAGGTTGTGCCCAAATCTTTTGAGGAAGGCGAGTTGGTTTGGAAATTGGTGCTGCCGATAGGGGCCAGAGATAATAAATTCGATAAGTGATCACCGAATTGGGAAGGACCGTTTCAAGTTCATAAATGTGTTTCTAAAGGGGCATACATGTTAAAGGGGCTTGATGGTGAAGTATTTGGAAGAGCACTTAATGGAAAATACTTGAAGAAATATTACCCAAGTGTTTGGATTGGTTCATGATCGGCTGTGGTTTGTCGGTTCATGGTTGACAAGCCGATGTGTTTACATCGCCTTTAGATGGCCGATATGTTTATCGCCCTTAGACATATAAGTTTGCAGCATTGTGCTCCCTACTACAAACTTGGGGGGCATGGAGGAGACAATTTAAAGTTGGAAATTTTTGAGCAAAATTTTATACAATCGGCTCGACTGCTGACAGCAAAAGGTATCTCAATAGCATAAGGTATTCCAGTATTTGGCTAAGTATAAAATCGGCTCGATGGCCAAAACGTATGTTACAGCAAACATGTTTTAAGACAATTTATAGTTTGAGTTACATCAAGCCAAATACTTTTGAATAGCCGATATAGCTCTTTACCTAATTTGTTCTACTTCTTCAATGGCTTGAGCATCGGCTGCATCGGTTCCTGGGATTGGTTTCAGAGCTTTACTCAGGGCAGCAAGGTGTTTAACAAATTTCTTGAGCTTGAGTTTTTGGACTTCGATAGCTTTGGGCAAATCGGCCAACTTTTGTTCTTCGGTGGTGATTTTAGCTCTGCAAGCCTCAAGTTGCTGCAGAAGATCGGCTTCTTTCTTTCTCAAATCTTCAATCTTCTGTTGACTTGAGTTTGGTCCAGCCTCTAGTTCATCCAGCTTGGATTTCTCCTCAGTGATTTGTTGGCGGCTGGATTGGACATTTGCTTCAAGGGCAGCACGTTCTAGCCGATCTGAGATTCTCTGTCTTGCTCTCTCCAATTTAAAACGGTGTTGCTCGAGGAAGACTGCAGGAGAGATCATCTCTATAAGTTCATCAGGGATTTTATTTTGGATTTCTTCAAACCTTGCCCTGATCGGCCCACAGTTTACAACTAGTGCATCAAGGGAAGCACTTAGCCGATCTGCAATGTCAGCTAAGTTCCTTCTTAAGTCTTCAGAAATTGGGGAGATGGCTTTGCTAGTTGTTTCTTCCTCTTCATCCAGGAATTGTTTTATGTCAAAGGAGAACATATCGGCTAGTAACTGAAATGCGAAAAGGTTGATAAGTAATAGACTTGAGTATGAGCCGATCGATGTAAATATGGGGAGTGCTTACAGGTATCTGGGGAGCTGGAATTGTGGTAGCAATCTCGTCATCTTGTCGGCTAGCTGCGGCCGATTGAGTATGCTCACTGGATGCTTGTTGAGGTGGTGTTACCTGCGGAGGCTATAAAGATAATAAATAGTCAGTATCGGCTAAGGATGAAATTAAAGTTGGGGTGAGTTAAAATTACCGGTACTGGTGGTGAGATAGGTTTTTTCCTTGTAGCAACTTGTTTCTTCTTGGGCTGCAAAGATGGATGAGTTGAGAGAATTTGAAACATGGAAATAAATGATGATAAGTCGGAGTATCTTACTTGTGCTTTTTGAGGAGGTTTTGGAGGACTTGGAGTTTTTGCAGTCTGAGATTGTACTGCAGGAGGTGTATCGGCTTGGGGTGTAGCAATTTCAGCTGTATCACTGATTTGGGCAGCAGCTTCATTGATTGCCTCGTCCATCTCAATATCCTTAAGGATGTCATCTATCTCTTGGGCTTGGGCAGTTTCTGTATCGGCTGTTTTCTTCTGCCTTTTGGTTGGTTTCTTCAGAAGTGTTGGCTTTACAGCAGCCTGTTTTGTCCTTCTTCTTTTGTCTCCAATTTGTATTGCTTCTCTGAGTTGGCCTTGAAGTAAGGTGGCAGTTTTTGGGGCATTGAAGCCGATGATGGATGGAGCTGGTCCACTGCCGTTTGGGAGTTTGGCTATGGCATATGCTATGGGTTTGCCACTTCGGCTAACTGAAGGGGGAGGAGAGTTTGTTGTCTGCAAGGAAAAATGTTAAATTATGAGTATTAAGCAGATTGATAGTAATAAAGTACAATAGCTCGAGAGGAGAAATTTACCTGAGGAGCCAAGTTTGGTACAATTCGAGTGAGATATGAGTCAACTGGCAGATGGAATATGTGACTTTTTATTTCTGACCACCATCTGTCGAATTGGATGCTCCTCATCAAGATGATATTGAATCTGTCAATGCTGCCAAGAGGGGGACCAGGGATGTTGAATAATTTATCCATCATCAGAGCCGATACAATATCACCTCTGGTCTGAATCTTGTCGGCATAGTATAAGCCGATGGGTAGTATGCCCATGCCAAGTTGTCTTGCTGCCGATGCTGGGTAGTAGAACTCATAGGAGGGTTGAACATTTCTGCCTTGAGATATGCCAACTGGAAGTATGCATGGTGAGATTGCAGCAGTCAGGATTTCCCTAGGTTTTTCAAATTTCTCATCATTGATTTCATTCAGCCTAAAGTCAGTTAGCAGTTCAAAGTTTTGGTAGGAGTCATAGGCAAACCAGATTCGGCTGTCCCTAGGGAATCCATCATAAAAGTTGCCGAACCAGTTATGGAAGTGCTCAGCCGATGGTCCATGTCCAGCATAACTGGTAGCTACTTCTCCAAATGACAAGCATCGGCGCATTTGGTCTGATTCATCATTATTTTCAGAATCGGCTGTGGAAGGGAACTCAGTTTCTAAGAGTGATGGCCTTTTTGCAACTTTCAAAGTATGCAGGGTTAGCCAAAGTTGGATAAACCACCATGGGCCGCCAGTGTTAACGTCGGAATCCATTGTCAGTCTGGCCGATGATTGGCTTAGTATTTGATATGCTGCTCCTAACAAATATTTTCCCAAGGGGAATTCTCTTTTCAAGACTAGGGCTTCGGCTAGGTGTTGCCAATTAGCTGTTGGGCCGCAGGTGGATCCACAGAATAGAAATTTATCTAGCCACATCATCAGGAAGGCGGCATGTTCCCTAGCCGATACAGGTCCTGTTCCCATATTGTCAGAGATAAAACCAGACCAGCCACCAATATTTTTGGTTTTGAACTTATAAGTGCACTTGGTCTTCATACTGATGGGATTGGCCGATGTGGTTATATCTAAGCCAGTGATCATGGTTATGTCCAGCAAGGTGGGAGTCATCGGCCCTTGGTTGAACATGAAGCAATTGAAAGTGTCTGACCAAAAATATGCAGCTGAAGACAGCATCGGTTCATCTTTCTTCATATCGGCTATGGACAAGGACAGGCATTGGGCTATCCCTATTTCGTCCCAGTGATCTTGCTTGCTAGCTGCAACTCTTTTATACCAATCTGTCCATTTATCAACTTGAGAAGGCCAAGACCTAAAAGTTGTAGTCCAATGGGAAAGAGATGGGTTGGCTTGTCTGAAAGGAATTTTGTTTGTCTCTGCGTTGATGATATCGGTAGGATCTAAATCGCCTATCGGACCCAGGAAGAAGTGGTTGGGTTCATTGAGTTTTGGGACGGTTACTTGGTGACTTAGATGCTATAGATTGAAAAAGAAAAGGTGGATAAAGGCAGAGTAAGAATGAAGAAGTTTAAGGAAGAGATTGGAGTCAATGGGGAACTTACCTCGGCATATTCCATGGCGGCGGATTGTGGTGGGTTTGACGAAGTGGCCATTGTTGCGCGGAGGTCATCGCCGGAGGGGATTTGTTGCTCTGGTCGCCGGAGTGGAGAGAGAAGGAGTTCGCCGGAGTTCACGGGAAAATTTGGTGATTTAAGCGGTGAAAGTGGAGTTAACGCCGTGAAACATCCGGAGGAGCCATTGGTATTTAAAGAATTAGGTGCATAACGGTCACGGGGGTAACCCTAGAATTTTGCGGTTGACAAGAGATAATTCCGTTGCATTATAAATACTTCGGAATTCGGGGGCATGTGTTGACGATGAAATTTGGTAAGCAAATCTATCTACAAGGATCGGAAACACAACATAGTCCGAAGCAGATTTGAAAATATGTGAGGATATCGGAAACAGAGTGCGCATCGGCTGGAGTCTGAATCGGCTGTGGACTGATCGGCAGAGTCAGAGTTAGATAAGGTTAGCCGATGGAGCCGATGTCGGTAATATGACTTGGTACACGTCATCGGGTTATGTTAGTGTGATTCATATGGATTGCCATGCACGGATAAAGTCCTGAGGAGGCAATTGTATCTATTAATTAGGATATTTTATGTAATTTCCTTATAGATATGCTCGGTAAGAGTCCGCCTAAGGGACTTGTTCGTTAGTTGGATTTGTATTAGGTTAATATGAATCGTGTCCGTGATGGACAATGTTTGTATTTTCGGGTATAAATATAATCCCGAGGTCTTGTAAATAATAACAACACACGTTCAATCAATCTCGGCGCATCGCCAACCTTTGTTTTCTATTTTCGACAAGTTTGTGCTTTCGAGTCGTGCTGCATCAGTTTGATCTTCGACAAAAAGGTATATCTTGTCATGGTGAGTTACATCATTAGGGCTAGTGCTTACATCTTTATGACACTCTAGTTCTCTATTGTGGTTCTCCGAATTATCATATATGTTATATAACTTAGATCGACAATGCAATCTACTTGTATCGGCTAGATCCTTTTTAGGGTTTCATCGATATCGGCTAGACTATTTTGTTAATCTAGGTTATATAATGTATCCACCATCCCGAAAAGGCAACCATCGGCTTGATTCTTTAGATCTCATGCTTTTATTTATACTTAATGCTATTCAGTCCAACCTATTAAGTCGTATTTAGAATCATGGTATCTAACCTGCTTCATGGTTGTTAATAAGGATAGTATCGGGGTTTCAGCCAATCTTACCTGATATAGATGTTTTACATTGTTCTATGCTTTGTTTAATGTTCTATATCTGCCCCTTATATCAGGATCTAATCTAATATAAATACATTGAACTTGATATCAATCTAATTGGTTATAGTTTAATATATTTATTACTAGAGAATATCCTAGTATAAGGTTGTATCGGAGCTATAGCCGATACATGCTTAAATCTAGATATCGGCTATGACATCAGTCTGTATAATCGTTATTTCATGTTACATTAGATATGGGCAATTTATACTGTCTCGGTTCAGTCCGATCTATCCCAATTGCTTATCTCTAAAGTAATATTGATTTATTGATTATGTAACATTGATCTTTACAGCCGATATACTAGTTTTAGGGTTAGTTTTGTCATTGACTATACCTTACAGCCGATTCATGCTTTATTGCATCGGCTAGGTCACATACGATATGAAATCGGCCCTATGACCGATTGTCTATCGTTACTGATATTCTTTGCATGTTTTTTCTTGTTGATTGCAGGATCAAATCAACTGGCACGCCCTTGAATCTGAAACCCTAATTTTGGACCTGCACTAGAGTAAAGCAAACCTCTTAGGCCAGTGTGTGTTTTTTGCATCAACAATAATATATGGTGTGAGAGATGTCATTGTTTAAATATTAGAATTCCAAAAATATCAATTATACTTAGCTTGCTACTTTGTGTGTGCAAAGAGAAGTATTGTTAGCATTTGTGCTAACTTGTGACCACGCACCTCCCTTACCTAAAGTAGTTTGTACTTTAACAGTGCTACTATAAGATTGTGATTTTAAATTTTAATTCGGCACAAGCACTAGTACTATAGTAGTACTGTTAATATTACATATTCTGTGTTACTACAATTTCATCATGGTCTTACTACCAAAAGTGCATGAATGGCCTACAAGTTTTGCAGTAACTACTGCACTTCTGCGGTATGTTACTATTGGAACATAGTAGCAAGTTATAAGTTTCACAGTAAAATAACAGATTTGTTCTATATGTGAAAAGAAATTAAATTTGATTGGTCGCTATATTCCTTTCTCATGAGAAAGTAAGTTTGAACAGAGGTACAAAAGAAACTAGCAACATCCTTAAAACACATAGTGTGACAAGTAGTGTGATAAGGTGAATTGGTTAGGAGAACTTGATATGGACCATGAGATTTTGGGTTAAGTCATGGTTTTACAACTAATTTCTATTTCTTTTAGCTGAAGAGATCGAGCAAAGAAAAATGGCCAAAAAAATCAGACAAAAAACCAAAAAATCAGTGAAAAAACCGAAGAAAAAAATCAAAATACAAAGAGGAAAAAAGGAGAGATAGAGCAGAGGGAGCGGGACCGTGCGGCGTGATCGGGAGGTGAGGTGGGTGCGTGCGGAAGGGCTTGATGTTGGGCTGGCCTTGCTGAGGTGAGAAGAGGGAGTGTGGAATAGTTATTTTACAGAGGTATATAATAGGGCTATCTTATTCATAATTTTATGTACTAGCCAAACATCTGTGCTTTGCTATGGATTAAAACAAATTAATAGGGAGGTTTTTGGGACAATTTTGTACCTGTAGATGTTATATTGTACAGGTGAAATATGATAGAATCATATATGTAAATGGATTATTTTATAACATAAGAGTATATGGGGTAGTTGGTAGAAAAAATAATGGAGTACATGAT
Source organism: Oryza punctata (assembly GCA_000573905.2). Classification (NCBI taxonomy): domain Eukaryota; kingdom Viridiplantae; phylum Streptophyta; class Magnoliopsida; order Poales; family Poaceae; genus Oryza; species Oryza punctata. The sequence continues at coordinate 17,362,661 of CM002493.2, read as the reverse complement.
AAATAAAAAAATATACCAAGTGGTGACAGATTCAATGCAATCACCATTTCCCTCTTTTAAGATAAGTATAGATATTCACTCATTTATTAATTTGTGTGAGCAACCACTTATTATCGGAGAGTTAACCCGATTTTTAGAATTAGCTACAGCGGAAAAGCTCCCGCGTCGTCTACATGCGGACGACCCTATGGAGAACCCTAGCTCCCATCCACCACCACCCTCCCCTCCTCTCCCCTATCTCACCGCTGCCGAAAACCGTGCGACCCACCAGGATGGAGGCAGCGGGGCCACCCCCACCCCCCTGGCTGGATCCGACGCCACCGCCGCCGGATCTGACCAGAGGAGATGATGGTGGCGGGAGGCTGCAGCGGTGTCCACACACTGATGGAGGATGGTCGGTAGTGGAGCATTGAAGTGGTAGCTAGGATCGATAGGGGGCGGGCGGCAGGTGTAAAACCTGGTTTAGCTTTGCTGGGCCGACAACAATGGTGTTTCGGGCGTCATTTTCCCTCTTCGGGGCATTCTCAAGCTGTCACTCTCTCTCTCTCTGGTAGGACTATCGGGTGAAAACTTTATCTTGGTTCTCCTCGAGAACTCAACGGACAGAGATGGCGGTGCTCATCGTTGCTTTTTCCTTAGAGAAGTTGTTTAGGAGGCTCCTTGCCAAAGCTCCTCTCAGAAAGACTGTGCGTGCTCTCTCCAAATGTTTATCCTCTTGCGGCAGTACCCCAGCTAATGCAAGTTGCCTGGTGACAGGCCTAAGGGGAAGAACAGTTCCATTCTTCTCTTCCACCCTCTCCCCTTCAATCCCAAAGGCGTGATTGGGGCTGGGTGTGGTGCTTAGTTGTTAGGGTTTGGCTTTGGGCGGTTCTGCTATAACTTCTTTGTTGTTCTAGCGGCAGCCGGTCCGATACTAGTATTCTCCTGAGCTTTATGTAGGTGGTGTCGGTGCGTGATGGTGGTTATTTCCTTTCCTGGCTGCTGCCTTCTAGCCTTATAATTTTCTCCTACTCTATTCAATTAATCATCACATCGTTCGGTGTTGGTAAAAAAATACTTACAGGTGGGGCTAAATAAAACAAAACCTCATCCTCATCGTATCTTCATCCCCATCCAGTACTGTCCACTACTTTCTTCTAATCTCTCTCCTGTTTGTACCATCAATATGATTCCCCTCTTTCTCGTGCTTTCGGGCAGCGACGGGGTAGAAAACGAGTAGTTGGTGATGTGTAGCGGGGACGCTAGTGCGGGAGAGTTCCCAAGCTCAAGTAATGAAGGGTTGTGCTGAGCTCTAGCTTTTATTTGTTTTTCTCTACTGTTCTTTCTCCTCAAATCCCTCTCTCTTTTTTTCCCTCTGATTTCTTGGTGATGGTTAGCTTTAGCGTTGTTTTGTTTTCTATGTTCATTCTCTGAGCCGAACTCTTGGCAAAAGATGTTGTGGCAGAGAACTTGTGCGGCAGGCTAAGGTGTAGGTGTGGCATGACTAACCTGTGGATTGGCATGATGGGCAGCCATCCAAACAGGCCCACGAATATAAGAATTAGGAGAGTTTCTATACTGGTCCCATTATTAAAGCTTTTTTCTTGACCTCAAGTAATTTTTACTTAAACAACCTAAAAGTTTTAGTTTTTATATTTGTATAAACAGAGGGGAAAAAACATTCCACTTGTGAATAGAATTCACAAACTAAAATATCGTTGCATACTCCGACCTACGGTACACAATCCACCACCCCTCGGATTGAAGGGTAAAAGTAAGTAGGAGTATTTATTTGCCTCGGGGATGACAAGTGGCTGGCATTTGCTTCCGCCTCCTCACTCACCGTCGGGAAGGAAGGGTAAAAATTTTTAATAAATATATATACTCTGTATTTCGTATATGTATTCAGAAAAAGTCTCAGACCAACTAGCAAACAATCAAACTACTTTTTTTCCCTGCTTCATCCTCCCTCCTCTGTTGCTTATAGATGAAAGTGGACCAATCCACAAACCCGTTATATATCAAATAAGTGGTAACCTGTGCGTTCTCATATCACAGTCCGGCTTGTTGCATCTTAGGATATAAGTGGATCAATTCATGAACTTATTTATAAATCAAATCAGTACGTAACCCACGGGTAAATCGACTGGTTACATAATAATTTTACACTTAGGCTGCGTTCTTTGTGTTGGGTTGGGAACTAAACTTTCTAACACGTAAAACAGAGCGACCCAATATGATTTTTTGAATCAATTTTTGTATAGAAACTATTTAAAAAATACACTGTTTAGTAGTTTGAAAAATGTTCACGTAGAAAAAAGAGTGATGAGTTAAAAAAAGTAGATAACGAACACACCCCTAAACGCAGACTCAATAGAATTGGATCCATTCCGAGAATTAGCGGGTCGATCCACTTGCATTCCTACGGTTGCCCATTGGCCCAAGCCTTCCCCGCTCCTCTCTCTCTCACTGGCCACTCACCCCCTTTCTCTCCCTCTCCCCTAACCGGCTAACCCTACCAAAGCTGCGCGGGCGGCAGCCGGTGAGCGGCGAGGGCGCAAGGCGACGTGGCCACGGGCGCGGCGCGGCGTGCGGCGGCGGCGGGCTTCCGGCTGCGGCGCGCCGGCACGGGCGCACGGCGGCTTGGCGCGCGGCCGTGGGGAGCGGTCGCGGCTTGGCGCGGCCGCGCCGGGCAGCGGCGCGACGGCGAGTCGGCGTCTCGGCGACGGCGCGGGGGCGGGCCGGCGGGGCAGCGGCGACACCGGCACAGGGACTAGTGGCGGCGCCGGCAGTGGCACAGGTCCAGGGACCAGGGGGATCGGGGCCTTGGGAAGTTGGGGGAACCAGGAACCTCCAAGGTGAGGTTTTTATGCAGTATTCTTCAGTTCTTGAATGATTGTTTAGTTACATTCATTGAAAAGGAATTTCATATTGCAAGTTAAAGGATAAGGACATCGTCACTCATTTTTAAAATATCAAGCGTTGATCTCTAAATTGTAATATTTCTTCTCACTTTATCATTTTCTATCCTTTATGTATTTCATATGTTGGCACCTTGATATGTTTACTGATTAGTATTTCTATATGTTAGACCATTTCAAGTGATGTTCAATTCTATCAATGTCTGAACTTATGCTCAATTTTTTGTTATATACGCTATATATTATATAATTATAAGTGTGTGATACTGTACAAGTTAATTATTAGGCTTTAAGTGTATGAACAAATATTTTCTTTACCCCTTCCCATTTCGAATACACAAGTTGAAAATTCTGGGCCCACCCCTGGTTCCATCTAGAGCATGAATGCACCACGCACGGATTTTTCTCCTGTAGTCCCAGTGCCTCTCCTCTGGTCTGCTTGGCCAGACGAGTGGGGGATCCATCACGGCACTGATTTGGTTGATCAAGTTTCTTTTGTTGGTTGTTCCAAAACCCCAAACTTTCTTGGGCTGTTCCGAGGGTTTTCATGTGGCCTCCTATTTTCCCCAGTGAGCAATTTATCCAAATATTTCTTTCTAGAGTGGTGCTGCGATCCATCAAATTTTCTGCGGATTTGTTTCCTGCATAATGAGGGCTTTTGATCGTGGTTTGTCCCCTCCCCCCTTTTTTGTTTTCTGTTCTATTATTTTTCTTTGTTGGTTAAAATTGAGCTTTACCTGTTCCCCTTTCAAGGCGTGGTATGTGATTCTTCATTTTTTTTAATGCATGCAGTTCTTTTCTACACTTGTTCTACTCAATATTCATTTCTGGTTGCCATACATTTAGAATCCTTTGTGGGGAATAATTTCTTGGAGTTGGGCTCTCAGCCGTGTCATCGTTCATTCAATTCTTGATATCTCCAAACCGTAGCCATACATTTCATGGCTTATCTTTTGTTGTGGTGCTTTGACTGCCATTGTTATTTGGCTCCTATCTTAAACTTCAGAATTATTGTCCAAGAGTTGCTTGATTGCCCCGTGATTTGCATTATTTTTTTACGCCTACATCTAGGAGGGGTGTTCCATCACCTCGATCTTCGTCTCTTGATTATATTTCTTCCTAGAGTAAATTTCAAAAAACTACAAATATTTCACCAAATTATCGTAAAACTATATAGTCAAGGTGGTGTATCATAATACTACAAAACTATAAATTTACTATCAAATGTGTCACGAAACTCCAGATTATAGCGGAGTATCACAAGTAATGAAGTTGTCCCAAAACTATAGATTTTTAGTGCTTAGATCCGAGCCGTCAATGATAGGTGAATAGGCGGATCTGTTTGCAACTTCTCTTGAAATATTACTCGAGTGGTACTTCTGTTTGGTGTTTTAAACTCCGCTGGAGTTACAAAACCTATATCTTTGTGATAAAATTGGTGTTAAATCTGTAATTTTATGTGATGCTATGGCTTAACTATGTAGTTTCATGATAAATTTGGTGCTTAATCTATAGTTTTATGATACACCCCCTTAAATCTGCAGTTTTACGATAGCTTGGTCAAAGCATATGCAGTTTTGTGAAATTTACTCTTATCTTCTAGTCTTGCTTATGCGGTGATTGGCCGACTCATTTCAATTCTAAATCCAGAGAAGAACATTTTTTCAAAAGCCTTAGTTTTGTTCTTAGCTTCGCTTTATTTTTTTATGGAAATGTTTTGTTATTGAGCCTTGGTCCTATGGGGGAAGATATATCTCACCTGTTAGGATTTTTATTGTGTTTGTTTCTGATTGCATACCATTGAAATGGTGTTGTGATTTATATCACATACTAGCATACTTGACTTGTTCCATGAATTGTTCATTTCAACCTACTATCTACAAGATTACAATAAAATATGTCGTTAACTAACTATTTATTGGCTGAGCAATTTTAACAATTATAAAGTTCGGCTCAGGTTAGATGGATAACATTATGTGATGGAATAGTTGGTACCAGGGTAGACATATAAATAGACCTTTGTAATGGTATATATAATAGGATGGTATAGAGTTAACAAGTATGTAATCTCCTATTTGTTTTATTAACTATTTTACACATTGATGACATATTGTGCACTTGGTTACAACATTTTGTTGTTTCAGGTTAAACCATGACAATAATAGACTATGTTGACCTGTGCGATGATGAAGAGATTATTGTAGAAGAACCTGGTCCTCACGGACAAGTTCATGCAGCTGACATTCATGTAGAATTAGTTGACTTGACCACTGAAGAAGATGGTGTGGAAGATCAAAATATTCATGGCAAAGATGATGCTGTTCTGTGTACAACATTACACAGTCCAAATATTGTTGCAGCTCATGGTCAAGGTGATACAGGTCACCGCATATTAACATTGTGTAAACAGGGATTCATTGCAGTAGTTGATGATGCAGAAGAGGCTATGCAATCCGGAAATCAGGAGCTGTCTGCAGCAAATGATGGCACGGGAGAGGCTATGCAATCTGTAGATCAGGGGATTGTTGTGGCAGGTGATTGCACGGAAGAGGTTATGATGCCTAGAAATCAGGACTTTGCTGCAGCAGTTGTTGACGCGGAAGAGACAATGCAGTCTGGAACTCAGGAGTTTGTTGCAGAAGGTGATAACTCAAGAGATGCTATGCAGTCTGGAAATGCTGGTCAAGCTTCCACATGCTCGTCAATGTCAGAGCAAGGTGCTATCACATACTCATCAATGACAGAACAAATTGCTACCGCATCCTCATCAATGACTGGACAATGGAATAGGGAGGCAGCTGCATTTCTACGTTCCCGTCCCATGTCTATTGCATCACCATTCCCCCGGCAGTTCTGGAAAGCTGGGGAATACAGTGTTGCTGCTCAACCCACCATCAACAGTATGCTCTTTACCTTCCTTTTCAGGCCCAGCAGTATATATCTTATCATGCTACTAACAGCAATAAATGTCACTGTCTCATTTAGAACCCTCAGTGCGGGTGACAGTGTATTTCCAGTTTTCCACTGTCTACTCCACTTGACCAGACCTCATCATTGACAGGGGAAAAACTGCAAACGAGCAATTGACTCTTTCATATAACTCTACCGAAAATGAATTTTATAGAAGGGCTGTTGCAACTTATATATAGGAGATATAATAAGAGATATATTGTGTTCCTCTGAAGTTAAAAACAAATCTAAAATATTTGTTATATTTTGTACATACATCAGAAATGCTTTCAACCTGGCACTGCCGAAATGCTGCAGTGCGGATACTATGGCAGACATACTTATATACTATTTATTTGAACTATTTCCTTGTTAATTCGGTCTATCTAGGAGTAAATAACTAAATGTCAGTATTTCCCCAAATCACATGTTTTGTTAAAGTATTTCGGTTAGAGACTTGTAGCCCGCAGTTTTACTTCAATCAAGCAAACCATATAAAGCTAGTATCGCTAGCCACTGAACGTGATATTTTTAAAAGCTTATGACCTCCAAAATATGGAGCAACATGCTACTAACTAGAAAAACCTAGCATTATCTGCAATTATGATAATACAACCTGTGATATTTATGAAACTACCTTTTCTCCTAGATATATTCCACATAATAGTGATAAGTTTTCAATTGTTAAATTAGGTTGCATCTAGGATTCAGTTAAGAAACAGCAAAATAAGTCATATGTTTGTAATTGTTTCTCAAGACTATGTCTATTCCTCCCCTAATACCAAAATCTCCTTTAAGCCATGTTGTCCGCCCTCTTTCTGTATTTTAACATAGCATACAGAGGAAAAGCTTGCTCTTATGTTGTATTAGGATTATTGGCTACTTCACTCATCTGGACAGGGGCGTACCTAGGTTGTTCTACCCAGGGTCACAGGACCCCAGGTAGATTATTCAAATCGTAGCTAAATTATGCCATATTAATTGATATATTAGTCAATAATTAGATAATTAGTATGTATTGGACCCCTGGTAATTTTTATTCTGGGTTCGCCACTGCATCTGGATGGGTGGCGTTGAACTTTAATCCCGTTCCTGCTAGTTTGCACCTTTTTGTTTATTATAGGTTATTACGATTAAATTTGCAATTTTTCAGGTGACCAGAACCACTTAAGGATTCACCCCAAATTTCTTCATTCGAATGCTACTTCACACAAGTGGGCATTTGGTGGTGCGTCATAGTGGCATCAGTAAAAGCTTGCACTTTTCTTCTGCTTTTGTATATGTGCTCTTAACTATTCAGACATGTACTCAAGGGTGATTTATTGATTAAATTTTGTTTCTACAGCTATTGCAGAACTGCTCGACAATGCTGTTGATGAGGTTTTGATTTAAATATATCAATGCTAAACTTTGTCAACATTATTTGTAAATCTTGTGGTTTCAATTCTTTTGTTTTACATGTTTATCATGGAAAAGGTGAACAATGGAGCAACCTTTGTGAAGATAGATAAGATAAAATGTCCTCTCATTGATGAGTATTCATTGGTAATACAAGGTATCATTCAAATTTGTACTATCTAATTGCATTGCCGATGTAATATGTTTTACTCTGAAGGAATTTTCTGCATTATGTTTTTTCCTAACTAGAAATATTGTGTGTATTGTTTATTATAACTGATATTCTTAAGTGCTATTTCAAGATGATGGAGGTGGTATGAGTCCAGAGTCTCTTCGACATTGCTTGAGCTTCGGGTTCTCCAAAAAAAGTGGGAATTCATCCATTGGACAATGTAAGAATTCTGAACAGTGCCTTTGGCAGCTTGTTCTATTGCTTAATACTTCAGAACCTGATTTGCATGTTCATTACTACCAGATGGAAATGGGTTCAAAACCAGCACAATGAGACTTGGAGCAGATGTTATTGTATTCAGCTGCACACAAGATAATAGGTTCTTCCCTAATTTAACATTACATTATCTTATAATATTTATAGTCAGATAAGAAAAGTCATTGTAGAGTAATACTGTTTCATCTACATATTTAGTGTGAATTCCTCAACCTCTTTAGTCCTTACTGACCCTGAAAATCTCCACATGGTGTTAATCATTGAAGCAAAATATTAATTATATCAAATGTTGCTTTCAGTTCTCTCTGATTTATTGAGCTAACTCTGTTTATGTTAATGTTTTGACAGGAGATTGACACGGAGTATTGGTCTACTCTCTTATACATTCCTTACAAAAACTGGCTGCAATGACATATTAGTACCAGTGGTCAGTTCATTCACTTATTAGCTACTTAACCTATATCAACTTAACTTTGTTTCAATGCAGAAGTTTGGTAGTAGTAAAAGTTTTCAGCAAACTAGTTACGTGCATATGGCTCTTCAACTTTGCTCTGTACATGACACGAATTTTATAATCAACTAGGGCAACTTTCTATTATTTTCTTTGTAGGTTGATTATGAATTTGATGCATCATCTCATACTCTCAAGAAGATAATGGACCGTGGTGAGAAACATTTTTCTTCCAATTTGTCCACTCTTTTGAAATGGTCTCCATTTACTACGGAAGATGATTTGTTGAATCAAGTAAGTTTCTCTACTTATCTGTGTTTCTTTATATCTACCGTAATACCCTTTTGTAAATATTTGTTGCAAATGATTTTATTGGGTCATGGTATCCTAAGGATCAAATATGCTGATATACAAATACAAGTAATAGTTAGTTCTTCAATGATAGCATAGCTACTTTATACTCCCTCTAGGTGTGGAAACATGTTTTGAACATATGTAAGTTAAATTTTCTAAACTTTGAGCACCAATATTCTTTATTATGAGTGGATACATAAAATCCTTATGCATAGATTTGCCAGAAAAATACTTTAATAATATTACAATTTTATGAAATTCTAAAAGTATATTACAATTTAAATCAGTGGTGAAAGTCGCATGATTGGGGCCATTTTAATGTAAAGAACAATATATGTTCCTGACTGGTAGGTTAACACAGATTTATTGTTACTGTGATTAGCGAATATCTAGACTTTGTCTCGATGTGCAATTGCTCATGGTATATATATATATATATTTTCATATTTAGACTGCAGACTGTTTAAGATTTGCACATACTCATCTACATTTTCTTTCAGTATGGAGACATGGGATGCCATGGCACCAAACTAATTGTGTTCAACTTGTGGTTCAACGATGCATGGGAAATGGAACTTGACTTTGCATCTGATGAAGAGGTAAAGATCTACTTTTTCCTTATCCCAGAAATGTAAATGTTCATTGTATTTAGTTTGTGCAATACATTGTGAATTATTATAAACTTTACTTGCAAGCTGTTTGGTTTGAGTGAACTGGTGAATCAGTGAATACGGCATCTAATCCTAATTTTCAACCTAACCACTTGTTTAGTTGGGAGAATGGAATGAATCGGTGCATCAGAGAATGTACATAGGCTCTAGAAAGATTCTAGAGGAGAGATAATGTTGTTATCATAGGTGCTGAGGGATGTGTAAGATGGTTCTTTAGCTAAAATGGTTGGCATCCCTTGCTAATCTTGGCACCTGGTTCTACGCAATATATTTTATTTTTTAGCAAGGAAAATCTATCCATATCATGTCCATAAATTATTCATTTAAAATATAGAATTTCCAAATTTAGATAACATATATCAGCTAACGTGGTGCTAAGGGATAGGATAAAAATACATAAGAGGGATATTTTGGAGAGATAGCACCCATATGTCACTGTCTACTATATTATCCAGAGTGGTTGGTAAGGGATGCACATCATGCTCTCTCCTCCTCACCCTCCAAAGCACCAAAAAGCATCTTCCTGAGATGGTTAGATTACTTATGCTAAAAAAAATTACTTATTTGTTTACATTGGTTTTTTTTTTTTTTTTGGCAATAGTATACAGTTATGTTTGCACGTGTTGAGTATCTGATATCATCTTATGTACTGCAATCATTTACTTTCCATTGAGGGAAGACAGAGAAATATAATGAACTAGGTGTACATGTCCATTTTTTTATCTTTTACTTGTACCACCTTTGGAGCCCTGACGCACTGCGGAGGACTTCCTCTTCCTAACAAAGTACAGAAAAACTGGGTTATTAAATTGAGAATCGTTGGATGTCTGTAACTGTATGCTTATGGACTACAGTGACCACTAGGAGTCCTGGATCTTGTTTCATTCAAGATGGGAATTGACTAGTGCCCTTTTGCAATCTCTAATGTTCCTTTTGCAATCTCTAATGTTCTATTTTATATCTTTATCTGAGACATGCACAAAATTTTTGCTAAAAAACTCTGCTGCATGGTTGTGCAGGATATTATGATCTCAGGAGCACCTGCCATGCCAGATGGAAAGAAGATAGTAGGAAGGTTAAATCATATGCATGTCGCAAATCGCTTTCGATATTCACTTCGTGTAAGTTTCAAGCAGAAAATATGGTTTTACAACATACATGTAGACCTGTGGTATGTTTGCAATGGCTTACTAGCTTAACATTGCCAGGTTTATGTATCTATACTATATCTTCAGCTACCAAAACACTTCAAAGTCATCCTGTGTGGACGAGTTGTTGAGCCCCATCACATTGTCAATGATCTCATATACCGTGAATGCATCAAATATCGACCACAAGTTGGAATAAACATAGAGGTTTGTTCTAACCAACTTTGTTTAAAACCTGATTCCAGATGCAGATCTACTATTAAGATATTATTTACATTTACATTTCATCTAATTACAGTGATAATTTTGCAGAGACAACTAACTCTATATTGCAACATGATTCCTTTTTGCCTAATGCATTTCCATTGCAGAGACAACTAACTCTATATTGCATCATGATTCCTTTTTACCGAATACATTTTCATTTCATTTATTCAGGTTGACGTCATTACTACAATTGGCTACTTAAGAGGTGCTCCAAAACTGGATATACATGGATTTAATGTCTACCACAAGAACCGCCTAATACTGGTAAAATTAGTTGATATTGCTGTATGCAATTTTTTTCCATAAGTTATTTCACAAACAAGAAAATTTGTACGGCAATGCAGTGGCTGAGCTGTAAAGTCCAAATCAATAATAGAGGTTAGTCTAGAACTTGTTAAGAGGGGAGAATTAGAATCAGGAAAAATACAAATGGATCTTCACCGATCTGTATTTCCAATTAGTATTCTATTTTTCTAGTAAATACGGATAAGGGTTTTGGTGATTTCTTTTTGGTTTCAAGTGCTTTTGTTTTTTTCTCTTTTTATTTTGGATAATGGAAGCTTTGATGAACTCAGTCAATTACATCAAGATGATAAAACCGTACTGAGAACACTCTCGGCCTTTAAATTCATATTTTACAATTTCGAGCTCCATTGTGATGGCATTCCGTTTTCTCTTTGTTCAGCCCTTTTGGTGTGCTCACCCTGATAAAAGTCACAGCAAAGGCATTGCTGGTAAGAGTTTCTAATGCAGTTTTGACTTGGTTTCCTGGTAATACTTCTTTTAGTGGCATGGTTTCTGTTCTGAACAAAATACTGTATGCTAGGGGTTTTGGAGGCAAACTTCATAAGACCTACACATGATAAACAAGATTTTGAGAAGACAGGACTTTTCCATAGACTTGAGACACGGTTGAAAGAAATGACACTGGAGTATTGGTGAGTTCACTTGCGGGCCAAAAGTGCTCACTGCTGTGATCCTGGCCATTCATTGTGTACACGTACTTCCAAATTACATTGACCATCCAGTCAGACACAATAGTGCTTCATCTGTTATCATGTGCATCCTTTCATGACACATCAATTATCTATGTATATGGCAGGAGGCACCATGCTCATTTAGTTGGATATGCTCAAGTCACAAAAGCACCCCCTCCAGCTCATTATGCATCCACTCTTGCTCGTGATGATAGTTTAGCAGCTCAAGCTTCCACAGTGGCTTATGATGACAATTCAAGAGCCAGAGAATCTGTATTGTTTGACATGTCTTCCAATGGAGGTAACTACTGACCCTTTGCATGTTGGTGCCTCAAAGGATGAACCATTGTAAATCTATGAATAGTGTATTGGATACAGAGTCGTCCAAAAGAAGAAATTCATGCTCAGTGATTCATTGGAGGGCTCAAAAAAGGCAGAACATCAATGATTACGCTAATCAACCTGCAGACGTCAATGCTGTTCAGGTTTGAATTGTGTTCATTATTTTTGTTAATTTTATCAGTAATATTTTGAAGAACATATTCGTTGATCGCATAATTCTAGATGAAAGATGAAAGGATCAGACATTTAATCTGTCAGAAGAAGGTGCTAAAGGATGAGTGAGTACAGAAATCTTATCTTGTTCCATAAAAAGTATTTTGCACTTTCATTTCTCTCTGTTGCATATGCCATTTTTGAGGAAGAAACACTTAACACCTGCACTATGTCTAAATAAGGTGTACAGAACTTTGAATTGATAAAGCAATCGAATTGTGTTATCTTCAGCTCATTTTGTTGCACACTAAGCGGTAACCAGATATAAGAACAAACACAAGTCACGCACCATTCCTGCATTATTCTGATTTAGAAGCAAAAGTAATTCATTATTATGTCAATTTTTTGTGTAGTGTTTGTTATCAAAATAATTGTTTTACCGACTTATTTTTTTGTAGGTGCTCTAAACTTGAGGCATCAGAGCAGCAACTCCTATGTAAGGTATGTACCACATACTTCTTTTCATGCTTGGAAGTTTGTAGCCTGTAGTATGTAAATTTTTCGCCCTACTTAGTTCAGGCACTATGAATGGAAGAGATTTTAGGCCCTACTGATCGATTAAATCGCATATGAATTGCACCCTTATATTCAGACAGCTGATGTGCACACCTGTCACTGAAACAGGCAGATCGCTTACGAAACGAGCTCCTTGAGTGGCAGGAGATGTACAAGAAGCTAATCGACGAGGTGAAATTCTACGATGGCCTATACGCATTGCAGCGTTGCAACTGCTCCAGCTTCCCGCGGTATCAAGGTTCTGACGTTGGACGTCTAACAAGACCGTAGCTCCCTTCTGCTGTAGCCAACACATATTTTTACCCGTGTATATATCACCGTGCCAGATACAGAAGGTATCTGGGGTGCATGGTAAACCCCAAAGTAAATGATCTCGTTACTTCTGTACTGGGTTCAGCTGAGTGAGCTCAGTAAGAAGACCTTAATTTCAGTTAGCACTGAAGATAGGGAAAGAAAACCTAAACAAAACCTCCTAACTGAAGAAGATACATGCAACATGCAAAAGGCAGGACTTTTGGACTGAGAACCCGAGTTATTTTTTGCATTTCAATTGCCACCAGAAACGTGAGGATTTCTGGACGGTGATGCTCACCTCATGGCGCTGTTCATGGCTGCTGTAGTGTAGTGCGACAGGCACGTCGCACTCTGCAAATCTGGAATTTTGTTGTGCCGGTTACGAAATGTTGACGTGATGTTTTGAGCCGTTGGAATTATCCCTCTATTTCCTTTTTCTTGTAGGGAAAATAACTGGCCGTACATGTGAAAGAATGGCCCAGCTTAGACAAATCGCTACCAAGAAGCGAACGCAACGACAGAAAGTTCCAGACGGGTGTCGCTCATTGTTAGGACTGAATCAAGTTCAGACCTGTGAATCAAACAATTTCAGGAAATTTAGGCTAAATAGCTACCTAATATAAATGAAATTTAGGAAATTGTACTGAATTGACACAAGAACAGAGCAAGATATCAGATCGTAAAGTAGTTTAGAGTTTAATTTCTTGATACAGAGACACGGAGAGTACGTCAGCACTATGCGACAAAATGGATGACGCCAACAGTACAGCAAAAGAGACGCTGTTGTCCATCTGGAGCTTTCGCTGTAGCCCGATCATCATAACTTAAGAGCGAACCGTTATCCTAAAATCTTGGCCGTTCCTTAACGGAAACTTCTCCCCCACACACTTAACTCTGAACTTCTTAAGTTACTATGAATATTCAGTACCTCACACACATCCTGCTGGGATCATCCATGTCATCACTGGTAAAATGTGGCGAGCCACCAGTGTCCGTTTGTTCTTTCCCCAGGGACTTCTAGCTAAATTGCTGGATTGTTATCTCTGAAAAAAATAGCTCTCGCTGTAGGGTTGAGGATTATCTATTTTATCAGTGATAAATTAAAAATCTTGGGAAATAAACTTAACAAGTAGCTTAGAACAAGTGGTTCAAACAATTCTGAAGAAAGTTCTTTAAAAGATATTTTTTGAGGGGAGAAAAATATATTTTTAGAGGTTTAGGACAAACACATAATAATAATAATCCGATGAATTAGATGAAAAAAAAGTGTGGCCTAACTGTGCACAAGGCAAATTTTCCGCTAGGTCGAAACCCTACACTAGGTTTTATTGTTTGAGCTGCAGTTTATAAGCCACGGTTAAATTTTGAATTTTAGAACCGATGAGTACCAGGTCAAGTATAATCGGATAAAAAACAGTACATACTAAGTTAATTGTAGTATATACTTGTATATATATACTTTCTTTAGTTATTTTTTCAGTCAGTATAGCAGTATATACTTTTTTTAGTTAGTAGTAGTATATACTGTTCTTTCAGTTAGTTGTAGTGTATACTTATTTTTTAGTAAGTTGCGGTAAAATAGTATATGTAACACTAACTCTGTGACAATATATATTTTTTCTTTGTAGTAGTATGTATATACTGAACTATTTTTTAGAGAGCAGCAGTATATACTTTTTTTTAAGTTAGTAGCAGTATATACTTTTTTTTACTAGTAGTACTACTTTTTGTTAGTAACAGTTTGTATATTCTTCTTAAAAAAAGTAACAATATGTACTAATCATCTATTGGAAAACAGTATATATATACACAATCAAGTATATCAATGATCAACATGGTTGTGTACAACCATTTTCCTAGAAAAACAGTATATACTGTTTAGGATATATAACAAGCGCAGTACATAATCATACTGATGAATGATGAGTACTCGCTAAGGTATCATCGGTTAATAAATCAGTACATACTGCTAAGATTAAGAAAAAGGAATGGTATCATTAGTTAATAACGCAGTACATACTGCTAAGATTAAGAAAAAAAGAAGAATCACTGTTAGTTAAAGAGAAAAAAAAAAGCATGGTTGGCCCATCCATCCATGACTTGTGCCGGATGGATCCAGAATGGAGGAAATGTCAGAAGCCCACCCTGATTGGAAAATCAACTAATCTTTGGCTAATCGATCTTACTAGCTCTGAACCAGAAATCAAATAACTACAGAGATGGTGCAGTACGCGTTTCTACCGAACGTTGTTGCTGTGATTCATTCATTGACTAGACACCATCGTGGAGGATCTGTGTGATTCATTCATGCGGTTCTCGTATGATCCCTGGCTCACTGCTAAAGGGGGAAAGGATGTCAGAGATTGAAAAGTGACCATGAATCAGAATATCTAGCAGTCAGAAATTAAGGATTGGTACCAAAGACGGGGAGGATGGTCTCCTCCGATGCCAGTTGTGCTCAGGTTGTGATGCCGATCGACCGATGGACGACCACGCCGTCGTTGCCGTACCGCAGATGGATTGCCTGTAGCCACCGCGCCTCGCGTCGTGGCTGAATCACCGACGGATCGCGCCGATGGATCGCGTCATGGCTGAATCGCCGATGGAACGCGCCCGCCGCCGCGTCTGTATTGCGAGAGGTGTTTCGGTTTAGTGAGAAATAATCAGCGATGGTTACTTAAATTGTCCCGAATAAAGTATGGATTAATTCTTATTTAAAATATTAACGGGTCAATGTACCTATACCCGTTAGGAGGAGGTTTGATCGGATATGTGATGTGATCACTGGTTGAATGGATGGACGGTGGATGGGAGCAGGTGTACATCCCAAGTGTGTAGAACCATTTTCCTTTTTTAAGTAACAGAGAATATCATCTCTTACGTTAAATGTTCGTAAAATCTAAACGGAGAGGCCTCTCCGTTTAGCGTTATTGCGCGACGCGTGTGGTAGCCGTCGATCGGCACGCGGGCGACGTGGCATTCATCCGACGCGCGCACTCGTCCCGACCGTGGGTCGGCTTGTCCGACCGCGAGTCACACTTTTCCGGCCGAGAGAGAGAGTTGGCACTGTTCAAAAATTCATGTGGCGCTCGAGAGAGAGAGCGGCGGAGAAAGGGAGAGTGGGAGGCAGCGAGAATCTCCGGCCAAATCCCTGCCGGAGATGTCGCCGCGGCGGCGGTTTGGAAGGGGTTTTCCTCTCCACCAAATCCGACGGTAAGTTGCGGCGTGCGGAGGTGGTTGCGGTTTTTTTGCGTCCATCGTGCCGGCAGTTGCGTTGAGAAGCGGAGAGAGGGGGAGCGATCCATCGTGGGGGGGGGGGGATGGGGGAAGCGGAGGCTGCGTTTCCTCTCCACCAAATCCAGCGGTAAACTGCAGAGCGCAGAGGTGGTTGCCGTTTTTTTGTGCCGGCAGAGGTGGAGGGGGGAGGGGGGAGCGATTTTTGTGTGCGTTTTTTTGTGCCGGTAGAGATGGAGGGGTAGAGCGATTTCGTGCGTTTTTTGTGCCGGGAGAGGTGGAGAGATTTGGGCATTTTAACTGCGCAAATCAGTGTGCGATTTTTTTTGTGCTCCACAAACCTCTCGGTTTGTTTTCTCTCTAGTTCTATCTCCTCATTTTCCCCCTCTCTCTTCCTCATCCAGGGGATAGTGGTGGTGGTGGATCTCGGGGCTCTCTTTTGCTGCGCCCTCTTTGCATCCTCTCGGCGAGCGCAAGTGGTGGTGGATCTCTTGCTCGATTTGCAGGTATTTCTATTTCTTCTTTCTCCATTTTACCATTTGCACATTTGCTTGCACAGGTCATGAGTCAGATTTCATGTTGTAGCCTCAGCATAATGAAAACTTGGTGCCATTTTATTAGGATTTCTTTGTGCCCATTTGATAGCTTTTTTTAGGGTTCCATGCTTTACTTTACAATGTAAACCCAGTGTGATTTTTTTTTCAGTTACCATGTTGCTAATTGTAGATGCTAATATTCAGTTATGTTATTTGTGTACATTCAGAGAACAGAGGTTTTTTTTTACTCGTGTTGCCATTTTTTACCAGAGGTTTTGTGTGCATTGAGATAACAGAGGCTGCAGATGGGGGGTGGAGCATGTATGTCAGCATGTAATTCAATAAATCAAATGTGTTGAACATTTTGATTTATTGAACTACATCTAGTCTAGTTAAAACTTATTTTTCCCGTGGCATGTGAGTAATATTTTTAGAACAATGAAATTAAGTTTGCATTTTTTACTAGTTGTTAAGTTACTTCCAAAATGTACTGACTTACTTCTAAACACATAAATGTTTACTTCCTATTAGTTGTTAAGTTGTAATTGATTATTGTTTGAAACTAATATTTGAAATAATTTTCTAGTGATGGTTAGGAAGAAATCCCCTGTAACGAAAAGCGCGTTGGACAAACCAGAGTCAAGTCAGAAAAAGGGGGGTGTATCACAACGCGGGAAGAAGAGAGATCACGGTGGAGATGATGCAACACAACCTCGTCCAAAAAGGAGTAGAACAAAGGTATTGAAACAACCATCTATTTTTCTACCCCCCGAACCTGTGTTTTTGCTTTTTTTATTAACTGCACTATACTTTTTTATACTGCTGTACTAGACTTTTATCTGTATTTTTCAAGAAGTAACTTAACTAGTTTTAGAAGTAACTTAATATTTCATAAAAAGTAACTTAACATGTTCTAAAAGTAACTTACAATACTTTTTTTGAAACGGTATTTTTGATATTGAATATGGACTTGGACATGTGTACTACATATAGTTATAACCGGATGGTTAGTAAATGAGAATGATCCAGTATTGAATAAAATTTTGTTAGCTAATCCATATCACATGTCTAGCCTTGTTCTATTTATCCATAATCATTTTTTATGGCAGAAGTATGAAATGCAACTAGGTTTTCGAAAATCCAAAATTATGATGTTGCAATCCAGTATTGAATGAAGTTTTGGTTTGCTTCGGAAGGAGTATGACTATGTCCCCATACAATTGCACACATGTTAGAAAACTTGTAAAATACAAGTGGAAGTGTTTTTGACTTTTTTTTAAATGCACTAGAACTTTTTTTTCTGGTAAAGGACTGAATTCATATGACTTTTTTTTTATTTTCCTAGAAGTAACTTAACATGTTCTAGAAGTAATTTCATCTATTGTCAGAAGTAACTTAGCATGTTCTAGAAGTAACTTACAGTACAATACCTTTAGCATTTAACTTACAGTACAACACATTTGCAGCAAGAGAGTAGCAGGGCTTCACCTATGAAGCTTATAAAGTTGTATCCCCATATGAGTGGCGAACAAAAGCGACTAATAGAGGGGGCTGGCTTTCATGGCCTCGTAGGTCTGAAGTGCTCGAAGCTCAGACCTGATTTGTGCAGCTGGTTGATGGAGCATTTCAATCCAGCAACCAATCAGCTTGTTTTTCCTGGACGTGGAGCCATATATGCGAATGAGGAGTCAGTGAAGTATGTGCTTGGTATCCCTATGGGTGATAAAGATGTCTCATATGAGATGGACTCTGAAGCTACAGAGTTTGTGCTGAATTTGCTTGGAATCAACGATGGTATGTCACCATCACTGACTTCTATTGGGACTCAATTGGAGAAGATGAAGTTAGCAGATGATAAGTACCTGCGCATGTGGATCATCTACGCTATTTCTTCTGTTTTAGCACCAACAACGGCAACAACAGTCAGCCCAAGATGCTATCCTTCTGTTGTTGATGCTGGAAATATCAAGAATCTTAATTGGTGCAAGTTTGTCATATGTACTTTGCAAAAAGCTGCTAAAGCTGGGAAGAACACCAACTCAGCATGTCTCTTGTACATGATGGTAACAATGCTCAACTTTTTTTATTCGATCACTGTCTCAATGTAACTTTTATGTTTTTAGAAGTAAGTTAAGCTGTCCAGGGAGTAACTTGCATGTTCATAGAAAGCAACTTCTGTCTGTTATCTGTTATAAATAACTTTCTGTCGACTAAATTCTCTCTGTGCATTAAGTTACTTCTCAATGTGCATTAAGTTACATCTTACTGTACATTAAGTTACTTCTTAATATATGCCCTGCCACATCTTTTTGCCATTTTGTTTTCAAATTTAAATTACATCTGGAAGTTAACATATTTTGTAGGTTTTAAATGTACTTTTTTTTACTTAATTTAAATGCTCTAATTTTTTTTGTAGATTCTTTATTTGGACTCGCTTTCGTTTAAAAATCTCAATGTTCCAGTGGAGGGTTATCGAGCTACCGTTTGGACAAATGAATTGATTAATCAAGCAATATTAGCAGACACATCGGCAGATGGCTCCTTTGGAGCTTTACCAGTGAGTTTTTTTATAGTTTTACATACTTGCATCATTTTTAGTTTTTTGTTTTGTTCGTATCTTATGGATTTTATAATTGAAAATACAGCTTAGGAGCAGTTTTCAGCATGAAGGGACCAGATTGTTTGGGACCAATTTAGATTTTTCAACCTTCATAAATTCAAATGTGCCCAATACTATGCAGCAGCAGGTTTATCTTTTTTCCGCACTTCTTTGCTTTACTTTTTTGTACACTTGGTAGATATAACATCAACAAACTGGGAAAGTAACTTTGTGAAATCTGCATATGTAACTTGTCTGTTTTTTATTTTTTATACAGGAAAAGGACAAAATTGTGATTGCTGTTCAAAATTTGTGTGAAGGTTTCTCAGGTTTGGTCACCAAATTTGTGAGACAGATTTCCGGCCTTGATTATATGGATCCCAAGGGTAGCCAACCAAGGCAAATGCGAAAGAACTGGAAGAGAGTTGCACAAAGGCCAAAAACAGTTCAGCAAGATGAAGATATAGGTTTGTTTTTTTCACCATGTTTCTATTAATTATTGCACAGAATAATTAATAT
This sequence comes from Oryza punctata, assembly GCA_000573905.2. Lineage (NCBI taxonomy): Eukaryota > Viridiplantae > Streptophyta > Magnoliopsida > Poales > Poaceae > Oryza > Oryza punctata. Next base: position 17,342,845 of record CM002493.2, on the reverse strand, counting down.
AGCCATGTTCTACCACGCTGCACAATCTGAATCTCATTAGTATCATTGTTCTTCCACAATGTTTTTTAACAATGATTTGAACTGAATTTTTAGTTTTTTACATTTTGTCCAAACAACTTCCTACTAAGTTACTTTTGGTTTTTTTGTTAGAAGTAACTTCAAGTGATGATGAAGATTTTGTTGCTGATGAAGATGAAATGGAAGACACTGAGGAAGATGAATATACTGGTGAAGACGGGGATTCTGATGATGATGAGGATGAAGGAGAAGAAGATGACGATGATGAAGGTGAAGAAGATGACGATGAGGATAGGTCAGAAAATGATGACAATAATGGTGCTGAAATTGCAAGGAGTGGTGAGCAGGCTGATGTTGCAACTGATGTTACTGGATGCAAAGGAGATGACACAAATAAAGGGGTTGGCAGCGGAGGCAAAGGCGCTGATGATGTTATTGGAAAAGGGAAACAAGTAGATGAAGGGATTGGGTCTGGAGACAAGGAAAAACATGAAGAAAAGCAAGCACCCAATGCTGCAGCACAAAATGTTCCAGAATCAGAGAAGCAACCAGTGGAAAAGACAGAAAATTATCCTTTCCTAACAACAAGCATTGATTCACATGAAGTTCCAAACTTCAACCTTGGTTTTGAGAGCTCCCAGGAAGTCGTGCAAACACCAAAGGGGCAAGAAGCAGCAGGAACATCTCGAGGTAAAGAATTTCCTGGAATCATCACAAACGAGGACTATGGAAGTTTTACTACTGAAGACTATGAAAAGGTTGGCAGAGAAGCAGATGAGGTCATTGCCAACAAATCTGCCACAAAATCACCTGTCGCTGAAGTAATCTCCAAGGAAGCTATTACTAATGATTGTGAAGTAGAAGAAGAGACACCCGTGCCCCATGAGTACAATAAAAGGGTGGTGAAACCAGCGAAATTCAAAAGGTCACCCTTCATTGATTATGAGAACAAGAAGCAGTTTGTGGTTTCTCGAGCTATAATCGAGGTATATGGCGACATTTGCAAGAATGGAGGGAGAACCAAGTCAGGAAGGAATAGGTACAATCACATTTTTTTTTAAGTCAGCAGTACTTTTTACTTTTTTAGTAAAATGATGTTTGTAGAACTAACTTCACTTCTCATAGAAGTAAAATTACCTTCTTAAATAAGTAACTTCACACGACATTGAAGAACTACATTTTGGTTCATACCTTCCCATTTGTTGTGTGCATATTGATTATGCACACAACTCAGCAATTTTTCCAGACAAATTTCTACACACCCCTGTGCAGTAACTCTACATGTCATAGAAAGTAACTTAACATGTCATATAAAATAACTTAACATGTCATTAAAAGTAACTTAACATGTCATTGAAAGTAACTTAACATGATAGAGTAGTTGTACAAAGTATACTAATTTGCTTATTCATTTTTCCCTGTTGCTTTTGTTAAATGCAGCCTAAAGATCATTGATACAGGAGAATATTATATTTATCTTGGCGATCTTGCTAACTCTTTCAAACCTATGGGCTCACTGGACAATAACACATGTGAATTGGCATTAATTGCTCTGTCTGCTGATATCAAGGATAATTCAAAGATAATTTTTCCTGCCAGAATAGGAGTGAGTATATAAAATTTACAGAAATCTTTTTTTACTTTTTTATTCTACTATTACTATCATTGCAACACCCTTTTTTTTCCACATGGTGCAGGGATATTTGTTGGATTCGCAGTTGGACAGGAATGAGCTCAAGAAACATTTTGTTCAAACGAGAGCGAACCGTCTTGACCACAAAGAATTACTAAGAAAATATATATTCCAGCTGTTAATGACATGTTAAGTTACTTAATGCTGTCTGCTTGTAGAAAAATTAGTAAGAAAATATATGTTCATACTTTTTTCCACTTTTTTTCTGTCTGCTTGTAGAAGTAACTTAAATGTATCTGCAAAGTAACTCAGCATGTTTGTGGAAATAATTTTTTCTGTTTATTGACAGGAAATGCTATTCTGAGACACTTTTTATTATCCTTTAATACTTAGTAAATTATGATTCTATTTACTGAAAAACCTTTTTTCCACCCCCTTCATATTTTCACTTGAATGCAGGCATTTTTTCCCATACTCCAGGAATTGGGTAATGGGAACGATAAGGCTGGTCACTACTTCGTGGTGTGCCTTAATCTGAAAGCTGAAAGATTCGAAGTTTACGATTCACTAAGGGGAGAAGATGACGAAGAGCTGATTTCAGCAACTAATCTTGTTGTTGCATCCATCAAGACCATGTGGGATAGGACTTACATGAGGTCTTCGAAGAAAACCATCCAGAATTACCCACTGATTTTCATTGATGGCCCAAAGCAAGATAACATGTACGTAACTTGCTTTTTTTTTGTTAGTGGTTTTCATTTATGGTTTTTTACTCAAACTTATCCCTATTTTGTTTTTACAAACAAAAACAGTCGGGATTGTGGTTTTTACATGCTGAAGTTTGTTGAGTTGTGGGATGGCAAACAGTTGCCAGCATTTGAACCAAGTGACATCCCCAACATTAAGAAACTACTTGCACACAAGATGCTCTCGTTTCAAGGAAATCGTGTGCAATGGATGCAAGTATTATGGGGCAAACAGCCTGATCCTACACTTAAGGTAAAGTAATAAAACACTGCATTTTTTTGTTAATCAGAACCAGCAGATAAGTTATAGCCTCATAAATTAGGTTGGGTAACAAATTAAAATAGCATCTTGGTTCTGCAAAGAACTCAGCATGGTCTTCCTGAGAACTTACATATCACTGTGAAGTAACTACTATGGAAGCTAAAACAAATTTAATGCAACTGTGCAAGTAAGTTTCAACAATCTTGTCACAACATTTTAAGTTACATCTCGTAGCTCTAATTCACTTATCAGTACTAGCTAGGTCTTTCCTAACTGATGTCTTTGACGCCTTTGCATGGACCCTAGGCTTGCGTCTTGTTGAGACTGGTCTCCCTTGCTTTTGTATGATGGGGGGTCATTTATCTCTACTGTAGGGTTAGTTGATGCCGAGGGGATATCTAAAATTCCTGTTGCAAGATCAGTTGGGGCTGGCTGTGCCTTTTTCTGTTTCTTTCTACTCTGCTTCATAGCTGCTAAGTCATCAGTCATTGAGCTCATACGCTGTAGAGCCATATGGTAGGCCTTCTCGTTGCTTGATGCATCTTTTGCAATCTGTGTAAATTTTGTGCACAGATTGGTATACCTGATTAGCTTCAGAGATTCAGGGGGCAATTGCATTTGTTCACCAATGCTTATAACTGGAGGCAATTCAGGCTCTTTAACCATCATCCATCTAGGCAATATGTAGTGCTCTGGAATGTCACTCACTTGGCCCACAAAATCAGATGTCATCACCTGCATGGAAAAAAACATATGTTTAATGCAAATAAAGAAGTAATTTAATGCACAGTGAGAAGTAACTTAATGCACATTGAGAAGTAACTTAATGCACAGAGAGAAGTAGGTTAATGCACAGCGATAAGTAGGTTACTTCAATAATAGACTATTACCTTCAGAACATGACATCAAAGAATGCCATCCCTTTCAAACTTACAGCACTCACATATGTATATCCTGTCCAACACATTTGCAGCTACAATGAATGCCTTTGATCCATAATTCCTAACTGGACCTCCATTCGGTTCTACTAGATACATGTTTTCAGAAGTTCGGGTCAATTTATATGATGTTGAAGCAATCAGCTCTTTTTGAAATTTGTTGAATATAGACCTTGTGTAGACCTCCAATGCTTTTGTTTCCATAGGATAGTTACCCCACACAGGAGGGATTGTTTCTTCTGCTTCAAAATCATTCTGATCTATTGCAACAATGATTTTTTCCTGAATCTTCTTGTACTGCAAAAAGAAGTTGTATATGCTGTTCTGGGGATTTACATAACACTTCAGCACTGCGTTAAATCCCTCACTCCGTGCTGTAGTCTGGAGGAAAGGGAAGAAACAGTGCATAAAGTATGCTGGGACCCAACACTGTCTCATGTCCCAAAGGTGTTGGAAGTGCTCATTATCTCCTAAATGATATGTTTCCAACATTGCATCCCATTTAGCATCAAACTCTTGCTCTGTCCAGCTGTTGTCAAGGCAGTCATTGAATGCATCACACAACGCTTTGTCATGATCTAATATACGGCCAATCTTCTTCTGAGCATTCTGCATTATATGCCAGCGGCAGTTGCGATGCCTAGCATGTGGGAAAACTAGTGCTATAGCTGCCTTCATAACGAGGTCTTGATCAGTTATTATGTTTGTGGGCTCTAAACCTTCCATAACCTCTAGAAATGCTTGAAACAACCATACAAAGGTTTCTGTTTTTTCATTCCTTAGAAATCCACAACCCAGCTGAATATCAAAAAAAAATACACATAAGGAAGTCAGTACAGTTTGGAAGCAAGTTACTACAATTTTTGCTTAGTCTGTACAGTTGAGTATGTTGGAAGTAATTCAGTACAATTTTGAACTATATAACATACACTAAAAGATGTAACTTGTAAGCTTAGTTACTTTTTTACTTTTTTTAAAAAAAATGTAACTTCACATGCTACTGGGAGTAACTTTTATCAGGACTTGATGTAACTCAACGAATCCAACAAGTAACTAAAGGTGTATTTCAATGTACAAAGTTATTATAGATTTTTTTAGATTTACTTTTTTGCAAAAAAAAGGAGTACTTGTATTGATTGCCCATGTCTGTTTATCCCAATGAATGGTGCACAAGGCATGTTATACATGTTCGTCATGTATGTGCAGTCAAATGAGATGCAATCTTTGAAGTCTTTGTAGGCATTTCTTGCTGCTCCATCAACCCAAAATATGTTCTGCACCCTGTCTTCCTTATCAAGTTGAATCTTGTAGAAGAAATTTGCATCATCCTTTTTGATTTCCTCAAAGTGAGCAATTGTTTGAGGAATATATCTACACCTATACTCACTCCCCAACTTTGACTTGAAATTTCTTATGTCTTTTCTAGTGTAGGGTACATTCCTAGGCCCTCCATACAATTCAGACATCAATTGCATAATTCTACCAGCTGAGAGATTAACTCCGTGCAGCATTGTGATGAAATCTTTCTCCTCTTTCGGTATTGCTCTATGTGACCTTAGGAATTTCTTTAGTGAAAACTTTCTAACCAGAGGATGTGTGTGTTCTTCAACAAACTGAATTACTTCCCACCTAGCTCCTTTCCTCTTCACTGTCATCCTTGATTTGCAGGCAGCTTGTCTTGTTCTACTTCTATTCCTTTTCTTTGGGGGGCATGCTTCACCCATTCTTTCTCCTGGACCACATTTGTTGCACACAAACATTACTTTGTCACGTTCTCCATCTTTGGCTGACTTCCTTGAAGTGTTGATTTTGATTGAAAATCCAATGCGTTTTGCATACCTGTTGTAGTGAGCCCTTGCTTCCTCCTCTGAGCTGAAACTCAAGGTGAGGTACGCACTTGTGTGCTGCACAGAAAGTCCTGTGATGGCGTTGACTGTGCTTCTGAATCATCTGTGCCAGAGTCTTCACTTGAAATTGTGTTGGCAGTAGCAGTTGTTGCGCCAGTTGCAACACTAGTGTGCATTGTGTCTGCATGATCTGACATTTCTTCAAATACTTGCATCTCATCATTGGCATCAAATACTTGCATCTCATCATTGGCTACATTGTGTGATTGTAAACTTCCAGCATTACCAGCAGTATACATAGTTTCAAAGTCAAAAGTGTCGTCCAAATTTATAGCAGAAATCTCCATGCTAGTGTCAGTTGGATTTATAGGGAAGTATGTTTCACTTATGTCTTCATCATCAACTAGAAAATGGTGTACTGGAGGTTCATTTTCACCGGAAACTAATTCCGGGATACTGTTGAGGTCAAAATCCATTTTTTTTTGCTGCATGTGTTGCAGGAAATTAGTAACAAAGTTTATACAGAGCATTCATTGAGGTAATTCAGTAATTGGGGGTATAGAAAGTTACTTGCATCTTATAGTGGGAGTAACATTTATATGTTTTGAAGTAAGCCAGTACAGTTTTACAAGTAAGTTACATGCAACAGGATAGTAACTCTTTATAACTGGAATCGATGTAATTAAATAACCCATACAAACGCTTCTGTCTTTTTTTAGATGCTTTATAGGAAGCAATTTTCTCATATTAAGACCAGCGGCTTTTTTCACAATTTGTTTGGATGCAGTACAAGGCGAAATTGAGACGCAACTAGGCGATGCATCATCCTGTGTATAGAAACAAGGTACAAAATGTGTAACTAGGAAATGTAAATTCAAGTTTACGGGGAAGTAACTCATTGGATTGTTACAAGTAACATTTATGTTTTAAAAATGCACTGAGACTGTTAAAATTGCTATGAGAACCTAATGCACAGTGAGAAGTAACTTAATGCACAGTGAGAAATAACTTAATACATAGTGAGAAGTAACTTAATGTTCCTGGGAAGTAAATCATTGGAGTGTTAGAAGTAACTTCCATGTTTAAAACGCATTGAGACTTCTGTTAAAATTGCTATGAGAATTCCAACACCAGCACTCATGCCTAAGTAAATAGGGAAAGGATATATGTCTCCATTCATGTAAAAATGCACTGAGACTGTTAAAATTGCTATGAGAACCTAATGCATAGTGAGAAGTAACTTAATACCCAGTGAGAAGTAACTTAATGCATAGTGAAAAGTAACTTAATGTTCCTGTGAAGTAACTCATTGGAGTGTTAGAAGTAACTTTTCTGTTTTACTCCAGTACTCATGCATTTCCTATAACTCTTTTCTCAGCAGCAATAGGAAGTAAATTTGGGGTATAAAGGAAGACAAATCAAGAAGGAAGACAGAAAGCAAGACATTACTTACAAAATTTAAATTTCAGCACAGATTCATAACAAATTTGGGGTATGATACAGGAGAATATTTTTCTAGGTTAGTTCTCTTCTTTTTTTTTGCAGATTGATCTCAAAGAAGACAGAATTTGAACAGAATTTGTGTACCTGTGATATTTTTTTTGAATCTACTCTACTTTCTTCTTCTCCTCCGAGTTGAATCTACTCTACTTTCTTCTTCTCCTCCGAGTTGATGATTTCCTCCTCCCCTTGGTCGTGCTTTCTTTTTCTGATTTTTTTCCACCGTGGCGGCTGCGTGGGAATGGACGCCACCGGTTGTCTAGGATTGATGGGCTGGTCGTCTCCTCCTTCGAGTTGATGATCTCCTCCTCCCCCTGTTCGTGGTTTCTTTTACTGATTTTTTTCAGCCGTGGCGGCTGCGTGGGGATGGACGCCGCCGGTTGTCCAGGATTGATGGGTTGGAGGGGGTAAGGAGGCGCGCAGCGCTATGTCCTGGCCGGTCCCACGCCAGCTGTACCACGCGAAGCGAGAGCCGTGCGTTGCACGGCGCGCGCACCGCGCGCGCGTGTGATTTCCTTTTTTGGCAGGGGCGCACGTTCACGCGGTTCTTTTTACGGTAGAGGCGCGCGTCGCGCGTTAGTACTATCGCGAGACCGGTCTCGGTCTAGTCGCGTCCTTAAATGTAGTATATATAATTTTTTTTTGTTTAGTAACAGTGCATACACTTTTAAGTATGTCCCACATTTTAGTTTGTATCAGTATGAAGAACAAAACATTTTTGAATGAGCTGTTCTAATTTATATATATGAATAAAGCATAAGCTGCTTAGAAAAGAGAACATGCAATTCAGGCAGAACCAATTCTGAAAAGAATTCAGAATATCCACTACGAGAATCACAAAGATCAGTTTTTTTTTCTGATCGATTTACGGAATTCTTAGAATGCTTCGGAGCCAAAATTTTACAACCAAATCACAGTCTCTAAACCAGGGCATTTTCCATTTTGGGCATTGCGCATACCCTCTGCACTGGTGCCGCGGGGTAGGACTCAACGTGTTTTGGCGCCGGCTGGCCACCATCTGCAAGTAACAATTAGGGACATAAATCATTCAACGAATAAAGATATCATGAAACGAGTGCATCCGAACCCACTAAAATCCTGCTATATATGCATCCAAAAGACAAGCTCTTCAACAAGGTGCATCTAACAGAAAAAAAAACCAAGCTGTAGAACTAACAAAAAAAGAGTGGAATCCTCTGTCAGCAAGAAAAAGGAAAAATAATTGGATAGAGATACCAGAATCAATCAGCTGGCCAGGATATCCCAATGGTAAAGAAGCCACTCGTGCGAGCAAAGTAGGTACAAAAGAAATAGAGAGATACAGACAACTTCGGAACTCCTCCAACTCTTTCGTCCTCACTATCTTCCTTATTCTAAGTATACATAAAAAAATAAAGAGACTCTTATAATTCAGCTCAAGTCTTGATGTGTCTTGAAATGAAGGAGGAGAGGGTCTTTTATAACTTCATGAAGGCTGTTGGAGCGTGGGAACAGGACACAATCGCCATAGGAAGGTCGGTATTGATGTGGACAAGGATTCCCGATCTTCCGAAAGGTTCTGATAATCAACAACTTGGTGGAGTCGCGACACAAATCGATCCGACTTCTTGAACGAGCACGCTCCCGAACCCCTCAATCGTAGCACCACGTCTCCTCTGGTTATCAACCGTACCGAAACCCGGTTGACCTCGCCAAGAAGGCTAATCCCTGCTTGCGAATCGAAGAACACAAACAAGAACAACAAAGATTGGAACCAAAATTGCAGATGAATGATTAAGCTCACAAGTTGGGGTCTTGCAAACCGATCTAGCGGCGAAACTGTTCTTGACAGATTAATCTAAGCAAAACCCAAAAACTAAAGATGGCGACGGCTACTGATATGTGGAGTTTAGGGTCGTGCAAGCACCCCTTGACGCAACCCTAATGGGCTCCAACACGATACACGGCCCAAAGGCCCAAATACGACATCGCAGCGCCGGAACAGATTCTGAATGTTAACTTGTTCGGTCAATTCCCGATGACTCGTAATGAATTTGGACATGGGACTAGAACCATTGGAAAGTTTGTCTTCTTAGATTTCCATCCATATAAAGAACGCCCCAATCCAAGCACGTATGCAATCTGGGCGCCCGTTTTAGTGCAGACTGGTCCTGGACTCCGAAACGGACTCGAAGTCGACTTGGTTTGATCCTCCACCTTGACTTGAACGTCCTCGCTGATCCTCCATGACTCTAAATCCTTCTCTAAGTGTTTCCTTATCCTCTCCATTGTTCCTAATCATAATATAATCATTAGGTAGCAATCTATTCTCAAAATCATATAAAGAAAAACTTAGGAATGAGCTCACCTCTAAATTCAATTGTCGTGCGCAAGCTCTTGTGATTGGACCTTGAATGACCAATGGAGGATTGTTGTGTATATCCGAAGGAATGATGTCCACATCATCCTCCCCCTCTTGAATAGTCGTCCTCGACTCAAGCTCATCTTCTTCTCCCAAGTATGGCTTCAAATCTGAAACATTAAACGTGGGACTAACCCCAAACTCGGGAGGCAACTCAAGTTTATATGCATTATCATTAATCTTCTCAATAATTTTGAAAGGACCATAAGCTCTAGGCATCAAATTAGACTTTCACGATTCTGGAAAGCTATCCTTTCTCAAGTGCAACCAAACTAAATCACCCGGTTCAAGCTTCACTTCTTGCCTACCTTTGCTACCAGCAATTATATAATTTTCATTCATCTTTTCAATGTTGTGCTTAGTTGTCTCATGCATTTTCAAAATAAAATCAGCACGTGCATTAACATCATTGTGAACCCTCTCACTAGTAGGTAAAGGCAAAATATCAATAGGAGCACGGGGTTTGAAACCATACACTACCTGAAAAGGACTTACCTTGGTAGTAGAATGTATTGCCTGATTGTATGCAAATTCCACATGTGGCAAACATTCCTCCCACATCTTCAATTTTTTCTTCAAAATAGCCCTCAACATTGTGCCCAAAGTGCGGTTGACTACCTCCGTTTGTTCATCTGTTTGTGGGTGACATGTAGTAGAAAACAATAGCTTTGTACCCAACTTGTTCCATAGCGTGCGCAAAAAATGACTAAGGAATTTTGCATCACGATATGAAACAATAGTAGAGGGCATACCATGCGAACGAACAATCTCATGAAAAAAGAGGTCAGCAATATGAATAGCATCATCACTTTTATGACATGGTATGAAGTGTGCCATCTTAGAAAATCGATCGACCACAACAAAAATACTATCCCTCCCCCTCTTAGTCCTAGGAAATCCTCCTCCATGCGCTTCCTGTATCAACAAAAGATGAACGGACCCAACTAGAATGCATAGACGGTTAGCTCGAAACACAAATCCATCATTGATCACAAATTTATTCCAAGTACGTCCTCTTTACAGTTCAACATCACTTCTGTAAATTCAAGATCAAGCGCATATTGTTCTTTAATTGATTAAGTCCAAAATTTCGACAATCAAGTTGGGACAACAAAGTATAACGTCTAGACAAAGCATCAGCAATCACATTATCCTTCCCTTTCTTGTGTTTGATGACATAAGGAAAAGATTCAATAAATTCAACCCATTTAGCATGTCTACGATTCAAATTATTTTAAGAGCGAAGATACTTAAGTGATTCATGATCAGAATGAATAACAAATTCTTTAGGCCACAAATAATGACACCACATCTCTAAAGAACGTACAAGAGCATACAATTCCTTATCATACGTGGAATAATTCAAAACAGGGCTATGCAACTTCTCGCTAAAGTATGCAACAGGTTTATCATCTTGCATCAAAACACCTCCTAGGCCAACTCCACTAGCATCACATTCTAACTGAAAAGTATTACCAAAGTTTGGAAGTTGGAGCAAAGGTGCGTGTGTAAGCTTGTCCTTCAAAGTGACAAAAAACTCATCCTGTGTTTTTCCTCAATGGAAGACCACCCCTTTCTTCATCAACTCATTCAAGGGTGCCGTGTCTTCTGAATTTCCACTGGCGTTGCTGGCATTCACTTCCTCATTGGATGGTTGTCGAATCTCCAACGCAGCAACCCGATCAGTTAGCATAGACACCCGCTTGTCCAACCTCTCCCTATGTTTACCGAGATCAAGTTTAATGATGGCTTCTTGGACAGCCCTTGTGACTGCCTCCGTCATCTCTTTTTGGACAGCCCTTGTGATTGCATCTCCTACAACAGTTCGTAGTTGTTCTTGACTCTGACACAGTCAACAAAATCCTTGGGAGTCGTCTCCTCATCGTGTCCTACCATTGAAACACCAAAACAGCAACCAACGGTGAAGGTTATCCCTAATAATCTACTACGCAGGTGTAGTGGTGCCTCTCAACAACTCAGCAATATGGAGCACCTTACCACACCCTTATAAGGTTCTTACCAGCAAAGCAAAGGATACCTGGAAGGCGTAGTCAGCGATTGCAAGGATCAAGAACCTGTGCTGTCCAGAAGTAATATGTAGAGGTCATCCTGGTATCCTTTGCTTGAATGACCAATGGAGGATTGTTGTGTACATCAAAGGAATGATGTCCGCATCAGGTATTAACTGCCAAAGGCGGTTGTGGCTGGACTGGGTTGAGCTTGGTCGGCCGACCCCTGGCTAGCCCCCTTAGCCCACTCCTTCCAACTGGGCCCTGGCATATGGGTCCTTATTCCATTGGCATGGTGGTTGGACCCAGTTGCAGGTATTTCGTTGGGTTTATGGGCCCAAGACTCCATGGGTTTAGATATGAATGTAATTCTTTCCCCCTTTATAGATATTTCACCTCAACTTTGGTAGTTTGTCACCTGCATCCAAATATACACCAATACTCGTGGAATTTGTTAGAAATAAACCCTACCACTATGTTGGATGTTTTTTATACTTTCAGATTTATACAGGTATGGACGACGTAAATTTCAAGTGATTTATAATGCAACATGTTCATAAGCACATAGGTTGAAAGAAAAACATTATACATATATACCTATTGCAATTATCACTCTATCACAAAACAATCAAGAGAATTTTTTATATTTATTTGAGCCTTTGAATTTTTGCTCATTTTTTCCTCTCAATTATACCGGGTACATCCTTGTCGTCAAGACTATTTCCAAGGATTCGTAACCCATTGTTTTTGCTCACATCGAATACGTCCTTGTTGTCAAGATTGTTTCCAAGGATTCGGTATTCAATTTTTCTCTCATAGAAATATTTTATTCTCTTGCACAATGAGCAATTAAAAAGCCATTTGAGGAATAACAATCCAACAAGCATATATATAAACATGAGTCTTGATTCAACATTGCATATCTACTTAAATCAAATATTAGAATTTAAGTATCATGCATCATCTCACATAAAAGCAATATATAAACATCATGAAAAGACTAGAATACATACAAGCCAACATAGCAACATAATAGACCTCAATTATTTTGCTAGCATGCACAAGAATATAATAGAGATATAAACCAAAGCTCTTATTTTTCTCATTTTTAATTATTTACAGATTTAGAACAATGCACGAAGATAGACATGAATGCACCGAAAAATCATAAACTCCCCCTCAAATAAACCTCCAATTATCCCCCAAAGAAAAATAAAGAAGAAATCATTGATTTTGAAAATTACATCCAATTGCCAATGATATCATCAAGTTTCTTATGAATTGACATGTGTCTACTTGAATTATCAAAATTACTACTTCAAACACTAGCATGAAAAGCTAATAAACAAAGAAGTAGAACACAATTAAGTTAATCCAAAAGTACATTGATGTTACCTTGAAAAGCAATCACAGTCTCCACATTGAACGCACATGGGGAGTATACCGCCAAAATACCTACGAAGAAAAGATGTCGAGGCCTCCGTGTTGGGGTTAGATAAAAGAAATTTCGGAATACAACACTGAGTCACACGACCAATAGAACCAGTAGGTACATATGCATGAACAAAATCATAACCAGACTTACCTGAAAACTTACCTTGTCGCTTCACAAAAGTCCGATTTGAATTACGTGCAAAATTTGCCCGAGGCCGGTCTAACCGGGCATGGCCGCCGGTCTGACCGCCGGCACACCTTTGGTCTGACCGTCGTTGGCAACCGGTCTGACCGACTGGACAGTGTCGGTCTAGTCGAGCTCCTCGATCCAAAACCCGATTTTTGCCACCGTCGTTTCGCAAAAGAAATTTCTCTTTCCTTTTTCTGTTTTCGAGCAAATCTAAAACAAAAACCAACCAAATGCCATCTTTTCCACAAAAAAAGAACAAGTCTACTTCTCACGACAAATTTGTAAAGTGATGGTTTTGCAATAAAAGACTTTCTCTTGAATCGTCGAAGAAAGGGTTGGCAAAACTCCAACAGAATTAAAAATTGTTTTTTTAGGTTCGGATTTTGTCAAAACTTCACCTTTTTAAGTTATGCTCAAAACAGCAGATTGGTGATAAGTAAAATAGGCATTTGTATCAAAGCCTACACCATGATTATAAGTGCTCACTTTTGATTGATCCAAAATCTTGTTAAGTTTCCTTTTACCATCGGAAAACCTTTCCAAACAACTTTTCAAGTAAGAAACTTCTTTTGTCAACACAATCAAGCAAAACACCCTTGTTCATGCGACACCTAGAACAAGAAACCCCCTCATGATTTTTCACAACATCTTCCACATACTCAACACGCCCTAAAGCATCTTTCAATTTCATCTCATTCAAAAAGAAATTTGAGCAATTTGGATAAACCAAAACATCTTTGTGTTATTTAATCCTTTTCACTCTCAAAACATTGAACAAAGAACTTGCACAAAAAGCAACTTTATTTTTTTTTCCAAATGTTCTTTGTCAAAGTCAACTCTAACAACACGAGCATCCAAAGCAAATCCAAGAGCAAAGAAGTCTCAAGCTTTTTAGATTTTTCAACCTCAGATTCCAATCTCAAGCAATTAACAACATTGACATCTCGCAAAGCAATAATTTTAGAAAATAAAGCTTCACAAGATTTGCAATCATCATCATTAGAAACCAAAGATTTCAATCTAACTATTTCAGCATTTTGAATAACATGTTTTCAATTTCTCAGCAAATTTAAAAGCATAATGTTCTAATTGATCATAGCTAAGCTTCTTTTCACTATCAGATTCATCAACATCAGGGTCTGTATTGCGAGCAACAAAAGTCAAATCAACAACTTGCTTACCTTTGCTATGATGTTCATCTTCATCCTCTGATTCATCCTACCAAAAGTTTTTATCAACTTTCGGATTAGCCTTTGCTTGCGACTCTTCTTGCTCTCCTTCTTGTCCCCTTCCTCCACCTTGTTTGCTTTCTTGCGGTTAGGACAATTGAACTTGATGTGATTTAACTTACTATACTCAAAGCATCAAACAGGTCCTCCTCTCTTCATGTTCTTTACTTTTTCAAAAGTTCGAGAAAGATTGTTAGTAACCAAAATCAAGTTCTCTTCCTTGAATTGCTCGAGTTGTTCATTGGACATGGCAGTAATAACATTAAGAGCCGATGAAGAAAAAGTACCAATGGAAGAACTTGAAGAAGAGATCAAAGCATTAGGATCAATCTTGCAGCAAAGAATATTCATCTCATGAGTTTTCAGCTTGGTGTAAAGAGAATCCAAAGTCAAAGCAGACATGTTAACAGATTCCTGAATAGAAGTCACTTTCATCTCCCAGATTGACATATCAAGACCACTCAAAAAGTGTCGAGAAATCTCAGATTTTGTGTAATAAGTATCATAAGAAGAATCAACAAATCTAAGATTACTCAAAACTTTGCTAAAGCGTGCAAGATAATCATTTAAAGCCTTTTTAAAAACAACTTTGCGCTGTTCCTTGATTTTGGAAGTCCCTTGGTGAAAATCAGATAAAGCCTTCCAAATCTCATGTGCAGTTTGAACATGAGAAACTCAATCAAAATCCGAATAAGAAATTCCATTAAGCAAGATATTGCGTACTTTGCAATTGTTTTCAAAATCGGTCTTTAAAACAGCAATGTTAATCTGAGCATGAATCTTATAAGGATTTGCAACTTTCTGTCAAATATCATAACTCTCAGACATAATATAAGATTACATCTTTTCGCACCAATAAGGAAAATCAACTCCATAAAAAACATGTGACTTGGTCGTAAACTTGTTAGCCATGGTAAAAACTCAAGGTCGGCAAAGATCGAATAGAGTAAACGTGGTTGTGAAACCACTTGTAGGATTGAACATAAGAACCAAGACAACCAGGAGGGGGTGAATGGTTGTAACACCAAAAACCAAAAACTTTTAGCGGAAATAAAAGTTACACTCAAACTTGACGAAGTTGTCGACGTGGCTTAGTCTGACCGTTAGATCCACTCCGGTCTGACTGCAGTACTACCGCCAATCTGATCGCCTACCAGCCATCGGTCTGACCGCCGCCTTGCCACATGCTGCTGCTCGCCGCTGCCGATCTGACCGCTTGATTGCCACCGGTTAGACCACCTCTGGGCCGCCGGTCAAACCATCGGGATCCAGAAAACACTGGTAGATGAACACTCAAAGATGTAGATTAATCTATCTCGACTTTATTGCATCAACTAGTGTTTACAAAGTGCACCAACAACACTCCTCACAAAAATCTCGAACTTTTGTCTCAACTCAACTCTCTCTAAATCGATACCGGAAGGCTACAACATCCCTCTCTATTTATACCCATAACGTGGCTGCCCCTAGCCACGAATCCAACTCATACAAGAAGTCCTAATCCCCTAGGAAACCTTCCCGTACAAGAAACAAACTCCAATCTTCCCAAACTTGACTCCAATCTAAATTTGACTCCGTTTTCCATACACACACAACACCACGTATATGCCATATGGAAACCTTCACCTCCACGTGCATTATTCTCTAGCCTAAGCATCCCGCGTGATATCCTTTACCGTCTGGACCTCAACTTCTCTCAAGTCTAGTCCCGATCCATCACTGTCTATACTCCCATGGCCTCAAGCAACACCTGCACATGAACAACAAAGAAACTCCATACCCAAGTACAAGTTCGCACTAACTTGACTCACATCAGCATACAATAGTATCACATACGAATAAAAATCATCTAGAAGTCATATCCATGAAGTAATCTAGAAATTCCATGAAAATAACCCGAAACCGACACCTTCCTAGAGTCTGCTAGTCTAACCGTCAAGCTACCCGGGCAGACCACCCGAACACCTCCGGTCTGACCGGCATACTCCAACCGGTCCGACCGGCCACACATGCCGACCGCACTGTGCACAGACCGAAAACACGATCTACCGTATTTTCAACAAATACTCACCATTGACGATTGTTCATTACCAAGATTAATCATCACATGATTTCACAACTTATTTTTTTGAGAGGTTTCTTCCATGAGACTAGACCGTTTTTATTTAATACCTTAAGTTCCGATTACGGTGAGGATAATTAAATCCTCGCCTCTTGGGAACTACTGGTAGTTGTTTTTTGAAGGACAGTTCCAATACCATAACAATGGCCAGTAAGATTTGGTTTACAGGGTTAATAAAATCTTCGGCTATATAGATAACCAGCAGCTTAAGCCCCTTTACTGTCACCATGTGGTGATTTCAGTTAGTCAAATCAACCGTTTTTAATCTTTAGCTTAGTTTTTAAATGTTTTTTCTTGATAATGCACAGCTTTGCTTAATTATCCATCAAATGTTTACATTCTAGTATCTACCATTTGATAGGGAGATTGCAGAGAGTGAACTGCGATCAGGTTCTCTAAATGCCAGGCAGTGCCATCTGTGGCATTATTCAAGAAGAAGTTTCTTGGAAAATATGCAATATCAGCAGAAGAATTCTCTGAGGAAATGGTAAATAAAACAATTCTACTCCGTTATATTAATCGACTTCTTTTTGAATTAAGACTTTGCCTTATTAGCTGTTGTTATATTTTTTTCCCATTACCTTCGACCTTGAGCTAGCTTCACTATTCATTGTTAGGTTGGGGCCAAGCCTCGCAACGTAGCATACCTCAAAGGAAAAGTACCCTCATCCTCATGGGTTGGTGTCCCTACATCAGTTGCGATACCATTTGGGACCTTTGAGAAGTTTGTCTGTTGAAATACTGACAGGAGCTTGTAATTGTATGATGAGCCTGTTTATTCTTCAAGATCAACATACACTTACAAAAATAAAACAAATGCACAGTTTGATATTCTCAACCGAAGTACTTTTCTATCAAACGACATTTTCTGCATTCCAAAGGTCTCTTTTCTATGCAAAACCTAGATAAGTTTCTGGCAGGCAAGTATATATATTGATCCTTTAGTAGAATCTTTAGAAGCCGGCTGGTAGGTCTAGCTCATTGCATTACATCAACTCAATTAGCTGGTTTACAATAAAACTTTGAATATGTAATGATTTTTAGAAAGTTGATTGTTTTTTCTTTATTGGCAGGAAGTCGCGCAAACCATATAAATGCTGAAGAGAAAACTTGCTCAAGATGATTTTAGTGCTCTAGGCGAAATACGGGAAACTGTTCTCAATTTAACTGCTCCTACTCAACTGGTAAGATATTATAGCGCAATGTAAGGCTGATTAAGTATTCTTCATTTCCCCATATTTCAATAAAAAAAATAGAACATAAACTCCTGTTTGCATTTGTTCCAATCAAAAACCTAAATCGTTACTTTGTTTACATTTTCTGTTTGGGAGAATAAGGCTTATTTCATTTGTTTTACCAGATCAAGGAGCTGAAGGAGAAGATGCTAGGCTTGGAATGCCCTGACCTGGAGATGAAGGTGACCAACGTTGGGAGCAATCATGCATGGCGATTAAAAAGGTCTGCTGCCCTACCATTCATACCAGATCCAGACATATATCTCTCTTAGTCCTTTTCTTTTAGCTCTTTAGAAACATCATGGCCAATAAGTCATAGGTTTTACCAGTTTAAATAATGGAATTGGACTTCTTTGCATATAACTTTAGCTTCTTTGCATTGAATACATTTTCTCATAATGTACTCATGGGATCATTTGACACCACAAATGGCACCTAGATTTGTTATGGGTAGGGAGAGTTATTAATCGTAAAATACAAATGTTAAAGAAACCCTTTTTAAAAGTGGTCATCAGATATGTAACTTAACTGTATTTAGGTTTGGGCGTCAAAATGGAATGAAAGAGCATACTTTAGCACTCGCAAGGTGAAGCTTGATCATGACTACCTTTCCATGGCTGTACTTGTACAAGAAATTGTCAACGCAGACTATGCCTTTGTCATTCATACTACTACCACATCATCGGGAGATCCGTCTGAGATATATGCTGAAGTGGTGAAAGGGTTTGGAGAAACACTTGTAGGAGCCTATCCTGGTCGCGCCATGAGCTTTGTATTGACTCTCCCAAGGTAAAAGATTTCTGGTTACCACTTGAAATTATCCTATGTTAAGGTCTACTTGAGCTAAATGCATTCCATTTGATAGGTCTCCTAATAAAGAGATCAATCATCTTTCATTCAGATTCCAACGGTGAGGATTTAGAAGGGTATGTGTTGGCAACTTTTTTTTGGCAAGAAGACAATCAAGATCAGGACACCTAAAGCTTTGCGGTGATATGGAATCGTCAACCACCCCGATGTAGCAAAAGCTACATCAAGTTGGGTTTTGTAAGACTAAACAAGCTAGCGGAGCCGATTTAGAGATCGAATCAGCCAAAAGGCTGATTTGGATCGATTTAAAGATAACTACCCGTCTTGTGGGAGGTTGGAAGGTTTACGGGACAAACCTACAAAGGGATAGTCGCACTCTCGCAGCAAAGGCGGATGATTTACAGCGCAAATCGATAAAGATGGACAAAACTAGACTAGAACTAAGAAAAAAGTATGTGCATAGTGAAAAAGCGATTCAATTGGCTTATTGTGTTGGAAGTAGATTGGTACCCCAATTGGTCTTGCCTCCTACATGTCCTCCACATCAAATTCGGGGTAGAAATCAATTAGAACTTGAAAAACACCTCCCCATGCAAGGAAACTCGTGACCCGGTGAAATTTGACCTGGACTTGGACTCTACCGATCTGACCGGCCATATGCCGCCGTTCAGACTGACCAATAGGTGGCGGTCAAACCAGCCCCCTGAAGGAAACCCGGTGCCTTCCAAATTTCGGCAATATTTTCTTATCTCAACTTTAGGTGCCAAATTTGGGTGTAAACACATGTCCTTGCCTTTCTGGCGATGCAATCTTAGGGAGATAATTTAATTATTGGCCATTTCACCTCTTAGGCATCTTTTGGACCAAGTGAAAGTTGTGCAATTCCGACCTCATCCATGGCACATAATTCTATAGGCAATGCAAACACCATGTTGACATCCACGTTCTCCTTTGGTGGTAAATCATTGCTAATAACCGGTGATCCCTCTCCTTCATTGTCATCCTCATCATCTTGATCGATTACCAGCTTCGCAACCTTTATTGGCTTAGCCCTCCACTCTTGTTTTGGTGGCGGTCGCAACTCATTGAACTTTTAATCCCTCAACTCTTCAGCTTTCTTTTCTTTTAACTCTTGAACATGAAGTCTTTGTAACCTTCTCTTCTGAGTAGCGGTCAAGTCTATAGGTATCCACCTAGGCTTTGGCTCTGTTCCAGGAGCGATGTAGTGACCCTTGACGCCTTTGCCCGATGAAGAAGACGTCCTCGAGCTGCTCCCTGAACGGGTCTGGTCAGACCGGCCAAGGGTTGCCGGTTAGACCGGCCCTTTGCACCGGCTTGGCTCTTGGTTGGCATTAGTTAGATCAGCTCTGGAGCATGGTTAGACCGGCGCTCTACGTCAGCTCCGGCTTTGGTCTCCTCGCTTTGAATCACTTGGCTTCATCTCCGGTAGTTATTGGCACCTCATGACACCCTACCTTGATGGTAATCACCTCCTAAATCTATCTCCACCTTGACGCGCTTTTGTTCCTCACTTTCTTCCTTAAACTGATTCCTTGATTGGAAAACACTTTTGTTCGCTGAAGACAACCGCTCATGTACCGATCTTTGTGGCTCCACCCAACCATGATGAAATTGCATTGATGGCATAAACTCATACATTGGTGGCGGTGCCCCCCATGGCATGAGAAGAGAAAGGATAACCCGGTGGAGGCATCGGACAAGACCCCCATGGCATGACTTGAGGATTGTAAGGAAAAGGTGGCTCCAATTGCTTTGGTGATCGACCAAATCTCTCTCTAGAGATGATCTTGGCCTTTTCCCTTTGTTAGGACGTTGCCCAGCCTTCCCCTTCTCGTACTTGTTTAAAAACATCTCAAAACATACTTCAGCTTTGATGGTGTTCTATAGCTCGAAATGTTACTCTTGTTCATCTTCCAAACTCCAACCTTAGGACCTTTGGTAACAATCATCTTTGGTGAGATTGTCCAATCACTACTCCCTTTCCCTTCGTAGATTCGGCTTGCTCGGGCTGAATCAACACTTTTTGTCATCAAAATTGATGGTGTTCACTGGGAAAGGATCGTGATCTAGCTTCATCTTTGGACCTTCGATAAACTTCAATTGTCCTTCATCTATAGCCGATTGAATCTGTTGACGAAACACATTACAATCATTACTAGCATGAGAATGAGAATCATGCCACTTACAATAAACACGACGTTTCAACTCCTCCAAAGATGGTATGACATGACCTTTAGGTAAGCTAATTTGTTTCTCTTGCAAAAGATAATCAAATATTTTATCAAACTTGGCCACATCAGAAGTATATTTAATCTCACTATGTCAATCCTTGCGAGGAGCCAGTGTCAAACTAGAGCAATCAAATGGTTTCTTGTCCGCTCGGTTACATAGATATCATGATCACCATCTTTATCCGATTCATCATTATCTTTAACCCGACTTTCTTGAGCCAGAGCTTTTTGCATGAGTTGACTAACATCAAGAAATTGTTGGTAATCTAATATTTCTTAAATAGGAGCAAGTAACCAAAATAAGCAAGGTAAACCAAATCTCTTGCAGTTATATTTAAACTAAAACATTGGTTTATAGCATCCCTAAACCTCTTATCATAATCAGTGATAGATCCATTATACTTTTGCCTAACTGATGTCAAATCAGATAACCTAAGCTCAGTTTCTCCAGTGTAAAAGTAATCATGGAATTTTTGTTCTAATTGAGCCCAAATATGAATAGAATCTGCCGGTAAACAAGTGCAATTTAAAAGCATCTGTGTTACTAGCTTCTCCACATTGTGCTAAGAATTGACCTGTGTTCCCATGTGATCCTACTGTCTTCGCCATTAATCTTAGTAAATTCAGGAACACTAAAACCACGGGGATATGCTATATTATCAAAATAATAAGGATACGGCTTTTGGTAAACCCAAGCCTGATTCCTTGGTTCGATTCCAAAAGATTCTCTAATTATAGCCCGCATACGCTCTTCCATATTCTCAGGCCATGGTTGTGGATTTCGTGGCTTAAGAGGAGGTGGCGGCATAATATGATTATATTGGCCATATCGAGCATCTTGTGGATACTCCTCATATACATGATTAGGATCATTGTATATATTAGGCACGGGTGGAGGAATAGGTGGATTAGCATTAGCAGCAGGGACTACTGGTGAATTAGGTATCGGATAATGGTACAAAATAGTATTATTAGTGATAGGGTCAACTTCATGCACTAGGTTGATTGTGTCGATCTGGTCGGACCAGGGCCTGGTCTAACCGGCAGTCAGAGGCATGGTCGGACCGGCCAGATGACCGGTCAGATCGGTAGCAGGTGGCGATATCAGACTGACCTGAGGACCGGTGTTGGTATTTCTTATTGTCAAAGATAAATCTGTAATCTCACGGATACCGAAGTAGCACTTCCCCATAGAGTGACCCAAGGGTGTCGAACACGAGTAACATGTGTATACAATCTACGATCATGATTCTAACCAAGGACAACAACTGATGGAGGTATTGGCTAGAGTAGACATCTAAGCACTTAACTAGATTATCTAAGTTAAAGGTAAAATTCTATCGAATGCTTTGGGCACTAGCCCTCCCCTGATCTGTCAGGCTAAGTTTGGCCTTGAGATCTATGATGTACCCGAATATGGTGGGATACGAAGGACAGACAGGACTGTCACCACCTGCCACCTACCTCACTTTTCATGGAGCACACAACAAACGAAGGTAATTCGAACCTGAGCATAGGGATGCAAGCGGGCCATCCCACGAACCTACTTATATGTCAAATAAGTGGTAACCTACGGGTTTTCGCGTCATGACCCGACTTACCTCACCTAAAGATGCAAGTGGGTCGATCCATAAGCCCATTTAGAGGTCCCATTTATAGGTAACCCACGGGTCAATCCGCGGGTTCCCCACTAATTATGCCTATAAGCGAGTTCGCGGGTTAGCTCGCTTGCATCCCTAGCCATGCCTAAGTTATTAATAACTACTCTAGTCTTGCATAGGTACTTCCTTCTTTATCCAGAGTACTAGTACTAGAGCACTTAGTTGCGCACTAACCGACGAACCCGCACCGATGAGAATATATCTTACTTAAATAAACTAATTAAATAACATAAGAAGACTCGAATACATACTTTATAAAAAGAAGCATCCACTGAGGTACAAGCGAGATAAGAAGGCTGACAATCATGGTGCTTCTCCGGAACTCCATTGGAAGAATGCCTACAAACCCAGCGCTCCCCCGTAAAAGCTTCGGTGAAAACTCCGATATTCCGGACACTCCTTCCGAAGCTTCCCCTCACTCCCTAATCAAGCCAACATACTAAAATAGTCTAGAATCTAAAAGTGAGTTGTACTCTACTTTGTTGGGCATTTTGGAAGTGTGAAGGCCTCTTCCTTTTATAGCTTGAGTATGATGGTTGTAGTTTGGTTTGGAAGGTCGGTAACCAGGTAACCATCATTGGGAAGCTATCAGGGTCATCCACGTGGAACGCTAGGATCAAAGGCGCCAGTGGCGGTTTGGCCAAACCATGTGTTCGGCCAACCCGTGGGCTCCACCTCCTGACCTCTCCTTTGGCCAGGAGACTGACCGGTGGGCCCCTATAGCAGTTAGGTTGGTTTGGTTCCATTTTTGGTCAGTTTTTACTGTCAGGTGGGCCATCCAATCCTTGTCTCGTGCATGATTGGCCGGAGGTTCATTTACATCGCATGGCAGATGTATTTTCTCCTTAAATAATGTGCATACATATATTTACCAAAACTAGTGGAAGTGGTTAATAGTAAACTCCTACCACTATGTTTTGATAGTATATTTGATATCTTTTAGCAGGAGTTGATATATTTATAGTATTCGCAATGAGCTTTGAATAGGGAGAGGAACGTCATCGGAAATTACCTCATCGAAGACAATTCGGGGAAGCGAACCAGTTGTTTGAGAAACACCTTGGCAGGTCTTCTTGTAAGTTGACAAAACCACATCCCCCACCTCCTTCATTCGCCTATCAAGATCTTGGCGTTGCTCCTTGGACAAATCATCCATGGTGACGAGCTTGAATCTACTTCGTGCTTAGTCATGATGTTGATGTAGTCATCCCCAGCGGAATCGTAAAAAATCGTGTTGGTAACTTTTTTGGCAAAAAGACAATCACGATAGGGACACCTAAAGCTTTGCGGTGATATGAAGTCCCTAACCAACCCGATCTAGCAAAAGCTAAATCAATATGGGTTTTGTTAGACTATACCGGCTAGCGGAGCCGATTTAGAGATCAAATCAGTCTCAAGGCTGATTTGGATCGATTTGAAGATAACTACTCATCTCGTGGGCGAACGGAAAGTTTACAGGAAAAACCTACAAAGGGATAATCATACTCTCGCAGCGAAGGCGAACGATTTACAGCGCAAATCGACAAGATGGACAAAACTATGCTAGAACTAAGAAAAAAGTATATGCATATTGAAAAAGTGATTCAATTGGCTAATTGCATTGGAAGTACATTGGTGCCCCAGTTGAATCGGTCCTGTCCCTTATATAGAGATTGGTCTTGCCTCTTACATGTCCCCCTCCACGTTAAATTCGGGATAGATATCAATTAGAAACACCTCTCATGCAAGGAAATCCGAGACTCGGTGAAATTTGACTCGGATTCAGACTCTGCTGGTCAGACCGGTACCGTGAAGGAACCCAAGCGCCTTTTAAATTTTAACAATATTTTTCTATCTCGATTCTAGGTGTTAAATTTGGGTGTAAAAAAGTATGCTGGAGCAGGACTATATGATAGGTTAGTGAAAGTCCATCATAATTTTTGTAGTTTGCTCAAGAATTTATTTGGCATTACAACTAAGCTGACTGCTTGTTTCAGTGTTCTAATGGATGAGGAAGATGAAGTCGTAGTCGACTACACCACCGACCCCTTCATAACAGATCAGGGAATCCAAAAATCAGTCCTCTCGAATATTGCACGGGCTGGTCATGCCATTCAGGAGCTCTTTGGGTCACCACAGGATGTTGAGGGTGCAGTGAAGGGAAGCTATACGTGGTACAGACAAGACCACAGATGAAATCTATATGTATATTTTATAGCCAAGTCAATCAGGCAATATTGTAGAGTAAGATATACGGGCCGTGGGACATGTATAACACGTTACGCTCTTTTTTCATAAAAAAAAAATTGCTTGCATGTTCTATGATCATGAATAAGCCTCCTAGGCTACTGAAAGCCATTAAAGGTCATTTTGATCAACTGGATTTTGCTTCTGCAAAAATAATGTAAATATCAGTGGTCTGCTTGCTTTTGGCCCTATCCTTTATGGTCAAGAAGTTCAAAAGTATCAGAAAGTTTTTGTAAATATCTGTTCTCTTAAATGGACAGCTAAATGGAGATATCTGAAGCAAATATCTGAAGAGAGCTATCCCCAGTCGACCGAAACCAAATACTGAAAGGCACAAGAAGAAAGACAGAAATGGTGGGGTTCTTCAGCCTCTGTTCTTCCCCTCATTATTATCACTTGCAGCTAAGGAATAGATCGGTTCAGTATGAATTGATTAGACCAATCAAGTACAGACCAAGGAGCATCATCAGGTGCTGCAGCACTACAAGGGGAAAAGCTAGGGAGGACTACTACCAAGTGCTGGGAGTGACAGTTGATTCAACGACTCAGGAGATCAAGGAGGCTTACAGGAAGCTCCAGAAACGACACCATCCTGATATCGCTGGCTATAAGGTGTGTCGTCCATCCGCATCTACTTCGGTTTGGGGTTGCTAGCTACATGGTTCAGTTTTTGGTTTCTTGGGAGCTCGGACAGACATGTTATACCTTTGTCGATATCAAGCTTATTTTGTTCTTTCTTGTGGAGTTTAAATGTGAAATTCGCACGTCAATTTTCAGGGTCATGACTACACCCTACTGCTGAATGAGGCATACAAGGTGTTGATGAGGAATAGTTCCAGGAACGCTGATGCTAGTGGCAGAGGCTTTGGGAGAGGTTTCACTGGAAACGGGTACAGTTGTTGGAATGGGCCTGTGAGAAGCCATGCGCTCTTTGTGGACGAGAACAAATTCATAGGTACGTAGTATCAACATTTCTGATCACAAGACACGGCTTTTTTTCCCCCACAGATAGATGGTGCAAGAAAAGAACAAAAACAACTTAGATTATTGATGCACCGTGCACCATATGTAGGATGTAGGGAGTGCGTGCACCATGCCGGAGAAACATTCGCGATGGACGATGTTCTTGGAAGCGCTCACGTCGAAGTCCAGTTTGGAGACCTCGAGCAGAAGATACAGGTACCATAGATTGTTCGAGTTTCTGACGAAGCATACACTGTCACTGGAACTGTTTGAGGCACTATTATTAGTTTAGTAAATTTCACAAAACTACGTGTATATATATATATATATATATATCACAAAACTATAGATTTTAGATGATATATCATAAAACTACATATTTAACACTAAATTTATCACAGAATCACAAATTTAAGGTGGAATATTGCAAAAGTACAGATTTAGTAACAAAGTTTGCACAAAACTATAGGCTTGGCATCAATTTAATCGCAAAACTTGATGCTTATTACTCAAACATAACATTAGTGCTAAGAATCTAAACCTCAAAATTTATAGTTTTGAAATAAGATTTGTAGTTTTACGATACTTACCCTTAAGCATATAGTTTTACGAATTTATAGCTTTATAGCTTTATGATAATTTAGGTAGAGTATATGTAGTTTTGTGAAACTTACTCTTTACTCTTATTAGTTCATATCTATTACCCCATGGGAGATCTGTAGCTCAATGGACGTGCTTGTTTTACTTGTGACTTATCCAATTTTTAATTTAATTTAATTTAGGGGTTTTTCATGGCTTTCTATTCAGTCTTGGCTTAAGTATGAGTATAAAAGTATTACGCTAAATTATTTTTCGTTTCTTTAGTGACTTCAGTAACGTATCTTCTACCTGTAAAGTTGCTGCCATAAAAGTGCCTTCTAAACATGTCAAATAAATTAATCTCCACGCAATATAATTTTTTTCCATGGCTGATCGATCCACCGATCAATTCGCCATTGAATTCACGTGCATATGCAAGGGCGCAGGTAGCTGTGGAGTCGTGCCCAGTGAACTGCATCCACTGGGTGGGGAGCGAGGAGCTGGCGGTGCTGGAGTTCTTGGCACGGCCGCAGCAGAAGGAAGCGCACGGCGTGTTCGGCGGCTGGTGGGAGAGGCCCCGGGACGTGTTCGCCGCGGCCAACAACTTCACCAAGAGGCTCCAGCGGCAGGAGCAACAGGACATGGCACGGGAGCAACGCTACAATAATGGTAAAAAGAATAACTGAAACCAAACGAACAGCGTCTAGCTTCTGTGAACCATACTCGCTCGCTCTCTATAAGTCCCACCAAACCATCAACAGCTTCACCGCTGTACTCCTCCACGATCTGTCCGCTATCTCCCCTCTTTATTATCATTGAGATTTTAAAAATCAAACATAATTATTACTGGGATTTATTTTTTACTTTCTACAAATCCTGCCAATCGTCGTGACTGTGTTGCTTAATAATTTACCTATATTTCTCCTCTTAATTATCATTGGGATTCTATTAAGGGTTTTCTTTATAGTTTTCAGATGTTTCAACAATCGTCACCACCCTACTCTTCTACGGGCTCATTCTTTCTCCCTTTTCTATTGTCATTTGTCATTCTTGTGTTTTAGATGGACTTTTTTTTGAAAAATCCATATTTTTCATTTCGATATTTTGTTATTTATAAATGGTTTTCCTACTTAACTCTTATAATTATTTTTATATTTTCAGGATTTATTTTATTTTTTATTTTGAATTTTAATTAATCTTGTGATGTGTTCTAGATAGTCTCTTCTTTCAATAGTCTTTATTTTTCATCCGAATTTTAGTTATTTATAAATTGTATTCCTAATTGAACTCTTATTTTTCTTTTTATAATTTCAAATTTTATTTTATTTATTATTTTAAATTTTGATTAATCCCGTGTTGTGTTCTATATGCACTATTCTTTCAATATTTCTTATTTTCTATTTCCAATTTCAGTTATTGTTGGTACATTAGCCTCCACGGTGAACGTGGTATCTTTTCCCTTAATAATACAATAGATGTCAGGAAGTCAAGCAAGATAATATTTTGAGTGCTGTTTTATCGAAGCTAACTTTTAGAGTGCCAAAATGTGGAAGCCACATCCTTAGAGTGTTAATAGAATAAATTTATCGGAATTTTATACGATTTTCACATTAATTAGTTCGGTCCTATAAAACATTCTTAAAATTTTTCTATGTTCACAAAAAGTTGTCACATAAAAAAACTCCCTCCGTTCCCTCCATTTAACATTATAAGTTACTTTGATTTTTTCTAATCAAACTTATTTAAGTTTGATCAAGTTTATATAAAAATTTAGTAACATTTACAATATAAAGTTAGTTTAATTAAATCGTGCATTGAATATATTTTGATAGTACATTTATTTGGTGTTAGAAACTTCACTATGTTTTTCTATAGAATTGATCAAACTCAAATAAGTTTTGACTTAAAAAAAATCAAAACATCTTACAATATGAAAACAGTGGGAGTAGAAAATTAAGCAGTCTACTTGAGCACCCTCTAATTTTGTTGCAGGAGATGCATGTGAGGAAGGTGAAACCGCAGCGCAGGCTGAGGCGAGGCGTCGCGCAGGGCAGGAGCTCCGGTGGAAACGTTTCCACGATGTGTGGAATGGGCTGAGGGACTGGACGAAACCTGGTGCGGACGACCGGTAGATTGTCAAGTGCTCCTGGCGGCAGCTGAGAGGGCTAAAACAGGTTTGCAAGCAATATGTAAGCGAAGCTAGAGAAAAAATCACTGGGTCAATCACATTACTGCGGGGTTACTCTCCTCTGCTTAAGGGTGTTGGACAATAATTAACATCGGAGTCATTAGACCCCGATAAATATATAGTAGCTCCGCCTTTATGTAACAGTAAAAGAAGGATTATTCATCTTAAGTATAAACAGTGCATGATGTTTCTGATCATCCAGTCTGCCCCTTCCTACACTGCAAATCGTACACATTTTAGACGAGACGCTCAACGAAAATCCTCCAAAGAAAAAGAGGCAGGTCGTCTGGCTGTTGACCGCAGAGGAAGCCATTGACCAGTAAGTAAGAGAAAGGCAATAGTGACATATGCGTGGCGCCGTTGTGGCAGGCGACCAGTGGCGAACCCAGAAAAAAAAGCACCAGGGGTCCAATGCATACTAATTATCTAATTATTGATTGATATATTAGTTAACATGGTATAATTTACCTAGGATTTAATAATTTTCCTGGGATCCGAGGAGCCCGGGAAACATAACGTAGACACGCCCCTGCAGGCGACCATCACGAATTGACACCTCCACGTAGGGCTGTCAAAAAAAGCTCGAGGCTCGCGAACTGCTCGAGCTCGGCTCACCTCAGACTCGATTCGAGCTTGATTCGAACTCTTAACGAGCCGAATCCGAGCCTAACTGCGAGCTCGTAAGCTTTATCGAGCCGAGCTCGAGCTTCTCACGAGCCTAACTATGTGTGTAATTTTTATCTTTTATATGATAAGTTAGTAGTCTAAGGATAAATTAATATGTATTCATGTGAAAAATTAGTGTATTTTGGTATCACATACTAATCTTAAGTGCTCCTAATCTTTTTGTTCAATATTATTAATTGTAATTATTGTTTTTTATAAAATTTTATCATCAAAATATACTCGGTCGAGCTCGCAAGCCTAACCAATCTCGAGCTGAGTATTCTTAAAAGCTTGAAGGCGGATTAGGCTTGGCTCGAGCTTGTGTCGAGCTCGAGCTTAAGCAGGCAAGCTCGCTCAAGCTTGGCTCGTTGATAGCCATACCTCCACGACACCAGGAGCTTAGATTCACCACCGCTGACAAACAATAGGACAATGATGTGGCGCGTGTTCACCGGAGAAGCTGGACCTAAGGATTTAGGATAGAGCCTCACTCCGGTGCTCTCTACCGGTAGTAGAAAACAATCTAAACCATTGATCTCATTTGATCGAAGGGTTCAGATTGCTTTCTACTACCACCCTACTTAGCGGTAGTAGAAATATGGAGGGATATTATTGCCCCAAAAAATAGGAATATAATTATCATTTAGCAATGACTACATTTTTTCCTTCTTTTTAGTTTTTTATGGAATATGAGCAATGCTAACATAATGGATAACCACATATCGATCTAGCCGGGAAAAAACATAAATGACAAAGTTACTCATAATCATTGTATTAATAAATTACTAATTTACCATTAATATTGCTGGTAGTATAATACTACAAGTAGAGAGTACCGGAGCATCGCTCTTTAGGATATGGGTGGTCTGATTGAAAACAATTTCTAAACACCGTTATATAATGCTTATATATATATATATAGATAATACAATAGACCAAAAGTGTACCATGATATATTAATAAAGCATCTTAAAGATAGAAAATTAGTAATTAAGTAAAATTTTGACTTAAAGAAGCTTATATGGCTAGAAAAGTTTGAAGAATATTACCATACTGCAGATAAATTACTTCATTGCCATCAACTATCACTATAAAGTTTCTACAATAGTATTTGAGGGAACACATATTTACCAACTTCTATTCTACAAATGAATAAAAAAAGTGTTACTCTGTAAAGGAATAAGTTGTATACTTACAATGAGATCATTCATATCACTAGAAGCCCGCCTGGCACTTTCTTCGAGAGATTGTCCAAGAAGCACATCCGAGAAAAGCATGACCTTCATGCTACAAGTCTTAACATTATTATGCAAAACATATTCAACTATTATTTCATCGGTTATCAATCACCGAATCAGTTAAAGTAATGCGGTAAAAAGTAATTAGGTTTATATTTGAACAATTCAACAACACAACATGACGCATTATTAACAATACACCACAACATAGACGGAAGACAGACAACAAGACAACGTTACAAACGAAAGGAACGTCAACAAGAAGATGAAAGATGCGTGCATGGAAGATTATTCACCGGTTCATAAAAAAAAGTTGAATTCCTCTCCAGTTTGGCCGGTAGCGTCAGTGGCGATCGGCGCTCGTGGTCACGGAGACGCGAGTGGCGACGCTAGTCTGGAGCGGCACCACTTGCCGGCTCGTGCGCGGCGCACGGTATCCGGTGTAATCGGGGCTTCGGGCGGACAAATGAGATGCGGAGTCGGAGACGCGGTCACACGGTGAGTCGCACCTGATGCCTCAAAGTCCACGCGAAGAGTCAGCGTGAGGAGCGCGCCCACGACTCACGTAGCATAGCCGAAGCGCTATCGTGCTTTTCTTTTTTTTTCTAACTTCTGATATTTACTTGGGTCCGTCGTCACTTTTTTTGGTGGTTCGTGGACCACCCGAACCACCCTATAGATCTATCTCTGTGTGCAGGAGTTGGACAACACACAAGCGCGCAAGCGGCACAGGCATGGGCGCACGGCTATGTGCCTCGCACTATCAGCTCGATCTTGTTGAAGGAAAAAAAAAAACTTATAGTGTACGCTACAATCGTGCCAGCGCGCGGACTTGTGCGATGTGTTGCGCACATCGTACACTCATGTTCGCATGGGCCTGTTAGGGAACACCAAAATAACATCACGCAAATTAATGATGGACTATGCGGCGAATAAAAGGTAAAGCAGCAGACATAACCAGGTTGACGCGATAGATAAAAACGCGTAAGTAACAGTCGAAAAATTGAGTAGTTTGGATTAAATTAAAAATCTTTTGTTATCAACAAAAAATTGAGTAGTTATCGATCGAGTAAACTGGCACTATCAATTTCCATCAAAGTTATTGTGGCTATGGAATTCAAAATTTGGTATGTGAATTCTATTTTGTTTTGGTGATTACTGAACGGTTATCGCAAATATTGTCAATGCGTTGGGACCAGTTTTCGTGTCTCCAATGGATCCATTTGTGCATTTGAATTGATCGAACAATATATCACCAGGAAATCGCCACATTCGTCTAAACGACTCTCTGATCGACCTATCTCAAATCATCAAATCACAAAGGTGTAAGTCAGCACGATGCAGGGGGGCTATATGGGGGTATGGGCAGAAGCATAATCAAGAAAAGAGGCGAGAAAGCACGATACTAATAGTAGAAATAGAAGAACATCGCTGCCTTTATCGATTCGAGCGTGCATGCATATGCATGAGCGTGACCAGAGAGACCGAGCCTGATGCTGAGATGCATGGTATCGTACGCCCCCAGAAAAAAAAAAGTTGTTGCCTTTATCGGGATTGGGATGCAGCATGCAGTAGCAGTACTGACCCTGGACCCCTGGTACCTCATGCTCTGCTCTTTCTGTTCTAAGATATAAATAATTTTATAAGGATGTGAATCTAAATACATATTTTTAAAATCTCTTATACTTTAGAAGAAAATAGTACTATTTAGTAGCAATTAAGCAGACAGAATGGATGGATTTTAATTGGTGCCAGAGACCACTTTCGTAGGACACGCTTTGGCCCTGTAAATATGTATGACCACCACTCACAACCGGTAGCTAAGCTAAACCGCAACGGCTCATATATTACTCGGATACTCTATCCATTTAAATATAGCTTTAAATATAGCAGTTATAGAATACTCTCCTATCTTAAAATATAATAACTTTTAACATTTAAATTATCAAGAAAACATAATTGTATACTTGTTCTAACAGAATCAATGAAAATGGAAGAAGGATTCTTGAATGGAATGAGTGGTCTTTAAACATACTAGAAAATCAGTGTGCCTATCGGTGCACTTGTATTATATAGTCTGTCCATATTGTTTATGTTATTAGATGTCACATTTTTGCAAATTTCTATACAATTAGTATAATGTCCTTAAATTATGAAAATTTTGAATTTTTCTCCCTTTTTTCTTTTGGTACTATTTAGGGTTCTGTTTGTTATGTAAAATTATAATTGGAATTTTAAATAGGTGATGGTTTTTTCAAAGGTGTACTAGTTTTTGTTTGCAAATGTATAGAATTAAGTGTATGTATTCCAAACCATTTGTAGTATTGCCAACTTTTTTTGGCAATGAAAAACTTTGATCATGCCAAATATTTTTTTCAATGTTGCCATTTGGTCTGTTGCCGAATTCTTCTAGCAACATTATCCAATCTTAAATTCGTATAGCTATAAAGGGTTGAGAAGTATTTTGGCAGTGCCAAAGTTTTTAGCTCCAATTCAAATGTATATTTGATGGCTACTCGAGCACAGTCTAACTAACTTACATGTGGGCTCCACTAATCTATTTTTGATATTTGTTCCTTTATTCAAAATTCTATTAGTATTCCCTTCATCCAAAAATATAGCTATTTCTATATTGTTTTGAAGACATTAAAGAATAAGGGTGAAAAGGAACCACAATGCCCTTCATTAATGCATGTAAGATTTTGGGGAGTAGGGTGGTTGGTGATGTATGAAGTGGTTGGTAGGGGTATAATGGGCATAGTAGCACCAAAAGAGTTAAAAATAGCTATATTTTAGGATAAACTTAAATCCTAAATAGGTAGTATATTTTAATATGGAAGGAGTGTATATTTTTAGTTTCCATCTATTCTTCTGGAGTCCATAAGAGGACGGCACCTTCTCTCTTCTTGTGGTATGGTAGAACTAGCGTGCAAGCCTGCAACACATCAATAGTGCACTGCACACCCGTGGTCCCATTTTATTTCTTTCTCTTTTTTTTTCTCACAAATGTTTTTCTTTTTAATTTGGCCATGGAGTCATGCATGGAGTCTCGTAGGAAAGATCTGCCACGTTGGCCAATAAATGTTGGCTCACAAAAGCAACATCAGAATTAAAAATATATTAGATTAGAATACATTGATTTGAATTCAAATGTAAAATATTTAGAGGCCCTAATTTTTAGGGCATGTTCTATTGTGCACCCTGAACGTGCCCATATAGGCATGCTCGTGGCTCAACTCCTCTATGGGAGGCTTCTTTTATTTTCCTTTTTATTCAATATTTTTCTCTACTACGGTGGTGTTCTTTTCTAATTAAGATACATATTTTTTCTCGATTTCTGTTAGCAAGCTTTTTAACTATTAAACTGTATGTTTCGTGCGAAATTTTTTATATAAAGATTGCTTTAAGATATCAAATACTCATATTTCAGATTTGTAATAATTAAAAATCAATTAATCACATGTTAATAACTTTCTCGTTTTACGTACCCTAATTTTATCTTCATTAGATTCAAACTAGACCTACCTGATCTTTTGTTTTCCACCTAGCATCAATGGGTGATGCAGCTGTGGCTGCTTGCACAGGGGGAGAGAGAGAGGATGCTCCCTATGGTCAGACATATTGGTGTTTTACTTGTCCTGATCTTCGAGATGCAACTTTGAAAACATAAAATAAATAAATAAATAAATATGTATGTATAACAAGACTATTCTATACCCCTCAATCCTGTGCGATCTCTCCACCCCGGAAGGCGCGCCCTCCCTCCCCTCTCCCTTTTTTCTGTTTTTTCTCTTTTATGAAAAATTAAAAAATAAATTGGTGAATTCAAGACTTAAACTCATGATCTCATAGTTTATACCAAGTTCTTCTAACCAATCCATCCAATGATGCTATTTATTTTATTTTAAGGATTATTTCTTTCTTTTGTATATCACTTTGTGAGAAAGGAATATGGTGACTGGTTCTAATCTCTTTCACTACCACCGTAGAACAAAATAGATATGTTATTACGAAACTCATAACATTTACTATATTCCAGTAGTAACATTACGTAGAAGTGCGGTAACACGTTACGTTACTACAGAACATATAGGATATTACTGCACTTGTGATAGTAACACTGTGGTGAAATTGTAGTAAACTAGAAATTGAAACAAAAATATATGGGTTAAAACTCACGTGCTAGCCATATAATTGTTACTGCACAAATATGGAAGTGTTACTACATGGTTGCATGGTAGGTACACGTTACCACATGTTTATGTAGTAACACTATCCAAAAATTGCAATAAGATACTTCGTTACAGCAAATTTATAATCTTTATCGCACTTTTACAGTATCGTGATGAGATTGTAGTAAAGTACAACATACAGTAGTAACACTTATGATGTAGTATTACTACTTGTGGAGAGTTAAATTTCAAAAAACTAATCTTTGAATGTTCTCTCTACCCTTACCCCATGAGTAAAAACTGAGCCAATTCCCCTCTCTTCATGTTACTACACTTTTTTTTCTTACTATACATATTCTTGCAGTAACGTTATCAAGTAATTGTAGTAACACACTATATTACTGTGAAACTTATAATCATTACTACATATTGTAGTAACACATAACAGACAGTACTAACACTTATGATATAGTATTACTGCTTGTGGAGAGTTAAATTTTAAAAAAGCCAATTTTTGAAGGGTAATATCTTTCACATCATGTACTACTTTTAAAAAACGTTTGCTCCATGATGTTAGAAAAAGTGCTTATCAAAAGTAGATCTGTCATAACTATATTATGACTACATTTCAATATTGTTACTACAAGTAAGACTTGGTGTTACTGCACGATGAACATCACGTTACTACGTTATTCCGAGATGAGAGCTGAGAAGAGTGGAGATGGTGGGGAAAGTCACAAGCGGGTTTGATCGACGTGGGGGACCTTTGACCAGCCTTTGACCGAGGTGGGAGGTGGGTTGGAAAGAGGGGGTATAGAATAGCTATTCTATATAGTATAGAATAGTTTAACAATTAAGTGATTTTCC
This sequence comes from Oryza punctata, assembly GCA_000573905.2. Taxonomy (NCBI): domain Eukaryota; kingdom Viridiplantae; phylum Streptophyta; class Magnoliopsida; order Poales; family Poaceae; genus Oryza; species Oryza punctata. Next base: position 17,307,659 of record CM002493.2, on the reverse strand, counting down.
CACATAATTTTTGTAGAGCTAAATTTTGATGCACTCGTAATTATTTATCTAAGCAAGTTAGTACTCGGCTGGAACCACAAGCTCCACATAATTGTAACCATTAGTTGGAACCAACTTTCTTGGACTTGAACAACAAAGTTTTACTGGAAATAGTAAAGAAGAGCCTAATTACTTATTAGAATCCACATCACAATATTGCATCCAACAAAATTTTCCTAGCAAGGATAGACTATTTCTATTGTTATATAGTAAATGTGAATATTCCTTGTATGCCCCAAGTTTTGCTCTATCCCTTCCATGCGAAGAGTTGATTATGACCTAAGGGGATGTGAATAGGAAAAATTCAAAAATTTTAAACTAACAGCAAGAAGCCAAGAAGGTAACGTATTCTGATATACAATATTTCGGTCTATGTTGGATGTTTCGGTCCAGGTATCAGAACTTATGATATTGCAGTCACGAACAAGAAACTAGATCTATGGCAACAACTAGACTACCACAAGGGTAAAAGCACAAACATGCATCAAGCAAGGTAAGATATAATCTACAAAAGTAACACAAAGCCACAAGTAAACAAGCTAGATGTAATGGTAAATGCAAAAGGGAAAGAAATCACCAAGGATGGAGATGCAAAGAAATTTTTCTCAAAGTTCGAATCCTTAACGGGATTCTACGTCTCCTCACGAAAAGCCAAGTTTATTTCAACACTATTTCAATAGAAGTTGCAGAAGCATTCCTATTCCATTAATGGTATTTCTTTTCTTGCATAGTTGATATCCGGTCTTCACAAACCTCTCTTAGCACACGACAAGCGAATCAGTGGCTCAAGGCCAACTCCTAGCCATCTTAAAAAACTCAAGCGAGTATTTTTTAACTATCGAAACTTCCAATAAAATACTTCCTCTGTCGAAATATCTTAAAAACTCGAGCGAGTGTCCAGACAAGCAGTTTTTTTTGGCTTGTGGTCACAAACACTTGGGATTGTGCAATCTAGCTATTGGGGTCAAAATATCTAGCCAATTGGAACTTCTAGCTACTATGTCGAAACATCCAATAAAATAGGCTACTTGAGAGCTTGACGTTCAAGAAAAAAAATTCAAACATTGAATATTGCGGGCAACTCATCGAAAGTTCTGGTCAAAACAATGAACCAGACTCTTGCGGCATGTTTGGCAACTTAAGGGAAGAGGAATGGGAGTTTAGACAAGGGAATTGACGGTGAAATTAATATGGGAATTTGTTTTTTAGTCCCAATATCTTGTTTGGTAGAGGTGGTGGGAATTGATAGGGAGTTCAGTTCGAGATTGGATCTTAAATGAAATGGATGGTTGAGATTTATTTAGACAAACTAAAGGAGGAATTTCCTCCCAATTACCTCCCCTACCCGATTATTGAAAAGGTGGGAGTTCCTCCTTAATTCTCCATCCTCATCCCACACATACTCTCATGTCCCTCAACTAAACAGAATAATTAATAACCTCATCTCTCTAAACTCCCAATCCCTTCTATAAACTCCCTCAACCAAAGGGACCCATGGGTATTCCATGAGACCCACCAGAACTTCTAGTAAAATTAAGATTTGTGACCCAAGATTTGAGAAAAATGGAAGCTTCGCCAACAGAAATAAACACCTACAAATAATTTTACTTTCAGCACTAAGGTTCAGTCTTAGTTAATTGAATGGCATCTCTCTCAACATACGGCAGTCCTATACTCAACAAAATGAAAAAAAAACAATTACCACCTGAATCTAATTGCATCTATAGTGTTGGTCCTGTCTTAAATTTGTTTATTTCATGATTGTGGTAGCAACTATTGTTGGATCAATGCAATGAAACCAATTAACAATTTGTTGAGATTGTTTTATTTTTTTTTTAGCAAAATGAGTATCGTTGCCGGTTTATGAGTTGAACCCAGTGTTGGGTGATTTTGGGTACGTAGTGTCTACTCAATATCTTTGGACTGGTTATTTAAAAAAATAATCAAAATGTCCTTATATGCAAAAGATCCTGGTAACTATTGGCCCCATTGACATGTTTTAATTGTTTTTGCAACGTATTTTTTAAAAGAGGAATCACTTATGCAAAAGATAAACATACAGATAACTCTTAACAAGTGATATGATTATTCTTGGTCGCAGCATGTGCTATCATGACAGAAGTCGTTGCTAATTGGTCCTGCTGAATTGCTGATCATGAATAATAATATGTGATAATTGATTGGCCACCCATCACATATCAATGAAGAGACGATAGTACTGTTGGTCGTTGAATTTCTTCGTTCTCCAATGTGGTAGAGAACACTAGCTAGTTCAGCTTTGATCGATGCATCATGCATGTGTACATATGCAAATGGAGGGCAGACGTAACATGGGTGATATTTGAGATAGAAGAAGACGAAATCAGCGCGTGCAAAATAAAAAAAAAGCTACTAATATATGTTTGATTGGTTTTAACTATTACAATACTAAAAATAAATTTATTTGATATTTTAAAGTAATTTCTATTTTAGAAAGTTTTAAAAAACACATCATATAGTAATTTAAAAAGAGTGTTCTAATAATGTGCTGAAAATATTGTATTACTATTAACCTACCTAGACACGGACACGGACCAATTCAATCTAATAGTACTCCCTTCATCCTAATATAAATACAATTTAGTAAAGATGTGATATTTTCTAGAACTACGAATCTGGAAAGACAGTTGTCCAGATTCTTAGTCCTAGATATGATACATTTATACTAGATTGCGTTTTTATTAGGACTGAAAGAGTACTACGTTACTATATTTTGAGATGGGATGATCGATAGCTCACACACTTCTATTTCTAGTACAATTGGTTGAAATTGAATGCAAGTAATAATTTAACTGACATACATGCTAATGTGAGCAGTAGTTGCGCAGTGTACTAAGTCCAAGATGAGGAACCATTTTTTCATAATTAAGATGTCAATTTTATCTTAGTTTTTATTAACACGTTTTCATTTCATAAAAAACTTTTTAAATAGAATTTACTTTAATATATCATATAAATTTATTTTTTTATTGTTATAATAATTAAAATTTAATTAATTATATGCTAATGATTTTATCGTTTCACATGTTCGTACTTAATCTTCATTTGCAGCCCGTTCAAACAGCGTGACGTCCTCAATCTCCAAAGCAGTGAGTCAGCTGCATGCGACGATGCGACGGCGCCGATCATTTACGCCGCGAGAGAGTCCGGCAGCGGCGGGCGGTGGCGATGGGCACGGTGGTCTCGCTGACTGTCCCAGCCAGCTGCACGCCGTGTTGGTAAGTTACGTACTCGCAGCTAGCATCAGAGGAGCTGTTACGCTAGCTATGTACAGCTTAGCTGGTCGCAAACAAGTAGGAGTATACTGTACACCACACGGTGTGCTGCTGATCAGTACTACGTACGCACTTTAATTGGTCCCTGTGTGTTGTAGAAAGTGTTTTAAACTTTTGAAGGAATGTGTCCTTATTTGTTTAAACATCATCTAAATATTTGTTAAAAGTTCTCAAAATATTGGTAACATTAATAGTATATTCGCATATTTTAGACTGGTCATGATATAATGAACACATTTTAGACTAACATTATATGATGTTTAAACCACTTTTTTAGTTTACAAACTCTATTTGCTATGAAAATTCAGGGTTTAAGCCAATGTCAAACAAAATGGCCTTAATTTGCTATTACTACTATACTAGTAGTAATTTGTAGCAAAACTTCCGTAGCACTAGCAATGTACAGCTATAGTCCCCACCACTCCACCAGCACTCGTGTCGACAAAATGTTACGCACCTTTAACCCGCGGAAAGCCGTGCTGTTGCTGCAAAGATTTTGAATACTGGCATAGCTAGCTACAGGAGCAGCAGCAGCAGTAGTAAATACTAGCTCAGGCTCCTGGTCCTCCGATGGTGGCAGCAGCCAGCAGCAGGGTCCCTTGCTTTAGCTGCACGCTTGGTTGGCAAATGCAGGGCTTCATGGAGCCATGAAATTAAATAAACCACCTACCTTTGGGAAACCCCAACTCTCTGCCTGCACATGCAAGTTTTAAAAAAAGGGCCAAAAACCCAGCAGTACAGTACCAGCTCAACACACTCACTCACTGAGTGAGATCCCCCTTGTCCTACACTCCTATACTATCCAATACTACTAGTACAACTACAACCTTGCTTGCAAGTTGCTGAATAAGTAGTGGAGCAGTGTAGCAGCAGCAGTGGCGTATAAACACACAGAGCAGCAGCAGCCTCCTCCTAGCTAGCTGCTGGTGAGGCAAAGTTCAGTTATCACTTGCTTCAAAGGGTGCAGAAGTGTAGGAGAGGTGAGGAGGCACAGGAAGAAAACCACATACTATTGCCACTCTCTCCTGTGACTGTGCGTGCGTGTGCGTGCTTGCTAGATGCAGACAAGCTGTGGAAGCAAAAGGAGGATGGCTTGTAGCTTCCACTTTGTTCCCTTGCTCCTCCTCACCTTGCTCTTGCTCATCTCCTCTGCCAGTAGCACTGCTGCATTGCCCTCCATGCACAGTAGCAGTGAAGAAGACACTGCCAGTAATGCTACTGCTGCTGCAAGGCTTAGGCCAGGGAAGGAGCTGCTTAAGTACAAGAGGATCAGGGCTCTCCTCAAGAAACTCAACAAGCCTTCTCTCAAGACCATTCAGGTCACCATAGCTAACTTGTTTGTTATCTTTTTTTTTTCACACTGAACATTACTACTTCTTTAGCTAACTTGTTTGCTGCTGAGATTTGCAGAGCCCAGATGGTGATCTCATAGACTGTGTTCCCTCTCATCTCCAGCCTGCATTTGACCATCCAAAGCTCAAGGGACAAAAGCTTCTGGTAATTAACAAACCCACATGTTCTTTCTTCTACTATCTTTTTGAACCAACATTATGATGAATTTTGTAACTTGTTTTCTTTCGCAGGATCCACCGGAGAGGCCCAAGAACTACAACCTCACCATTGCTGACAGCAGCAGCAGTAGAGTAGGTGAGGTGGTGGTGCAGGCCTGGCATGCCGCCGGCGAGGAGTGCCCGGAAGGGACGGTGGCGATACGCCGGACGACGGAGAAGGACCTGCTCAGGGCCAGCTCCCTCCGGAGGTACGGCAGGAAGCCGGCACGCCGGAATATTCGGCGTGATTCCACCAGCAACGGCCATGAGGTTAGCTTGCACATTACTGTCTCCTCGCTTCTTGACAAAAAGGAAAAATTTTCAGGAGTAACACTGTAAAAGTAAAAGCTCTTCATTTAAAGCAGCTATTTTTTTCACAAGTCCAAGTTTTAAAATAGTTTTTTTAAAAAAATTAACACCGATATAGTTACACTACTGCAAATCCTGCAGACAAATTAACCAAGTCGTCCCGGGATGAAAAAAAAAAGCCTGCAGAGATCAATATCATTGTGAGCCCAAATCTTTCCAAGTTGTCTAGTAAAAAAGATGCAAGGAACACATAGAAGTTTGTCCCAGCAGGGATTAATTACTAACTAAAGTGCCAAACTTGAAAACATACAAAAGAGAAGCCCATGCAGTCGGAATAAGATAGCAACCTGCATGAATGAATCTGCAGAAGCTTCACTTGGGAAAAATCCATATGAGAAAATTTTACTTTGCTACTAGGATCAATGCTCGATTTTGTTCATATCTGTAGGCCGAAAATTTCTTAGACCCAAGTGGCATGCTACAGTACAGATCTACTCTGCTTGACCGCACAACCTGACCAATGAAATATTCGTGTCAGTGCAGTGGTTAGACTCCTGTTTATGTGTCTATCACTACAGGTTTAAGTGGCAGCATGTGCATCTCATCTTGGGTTTAGAGTAATAAAGAGTAGTTTCCATAATCGGTGGTTTAAGTAAGATCTCTACATGTCAGGCATCGATGCTTGCTGCTAGGTCAATGACAAAGTTCTCACATTTCTAGAGCAAGTTCATATAGAGGCCTGTAATTTAAACAGAGAAGCCAAGTAATTCCAAAGAACCATGCGTTTACATAACATTAAGTACTCACTTCCCTGTGCAGCTAAGCTACTGAAGGTTCGGTTTATTGGCCTGTTACAAGGCTAGCTATTTGACTTCCCTAGTTACTACACTTAACAAGCAATCAGACATTTTTGTTGTCAATAGTGAAATTGGTAAACACGATGCTCTTAGGAAACAGTGCTCAAGCAATGTCTTCTGTAATTCAGTAATTAGCATCCGTGTTGCAATGACTTCCTGAAAAATTTCGACTCATTGTCAGGACCAAGAAGGCTCCCTCTATTTTCATTTCAGTAACCAATTTGTCGTGTGATTTTGTGGCCAAGATAGTTAATTGGACACTTGAAGTGAACTGCTCATTTCATTTTGTTATAGATTATGCGAGTATCTGTGTCTAACTCAAGAGCTTGATGTTTGTTGAATTGCATAAGAAAATTCGATCAACAGTAGAGTTTGTTGGTTGGAAAAGATTCTCGTTTTAACTAATTAGTCCGTAGTACGTCGAGTGAGTTCACCAAGAAGCTTAATTAATCTCCGGGGAAGAGATGCTCAAGAGAAAACACAGCAACAAAACCCATGTGGTTCGTAGTAAGAAAAATACTAATATTTGTACATGTGCAGAAGCTTCATTAAGCTAATCCAGATGAGCAAATCAACTCCTCTTGAAGCATGGACTGTTTGACCCAACCATTAAACTAACATTTTTCTTGTTTTTGTCCTATATGGACAGCATTTAATGGCCCTACTAAGTAGTCTCCCTAAGACAAAGATTGGAGCTGCCTATCTGATCAAATCTAAACTGAACACTGGTTGAGATCAACTTTTTAACATGCTTCTGCTCTGGTAATTACAGCATGCAGTTGGATATGTGAACAATGAGAACTACTATGGGGCCAAAGCTAGTGTTAATGTGTGGTCACCAAGGATAGGTGACCCATCTGAGTTCAGCCTGTCACAGATCTGGATCATCTCTGGCTCCTTCGGTAATGATCTCAACACCATTGAAGCTGGATGGCAGGTACATGAACGGAGGAATTAGATTCTGCCATCTTAAACAAAAAGTGATGAATAATTATATGTACTATTTTGAAAGAGCACTTGTAATTTATTTTTCTTGTGCTCCTTCTGCAGGTCAGCCCCGAGCTGTATGGTGACAGTAACCCAAGGTTCTTCACATATTGGACAGTAAGTGTGGCTGCTATGCTAACGAACAGTCATTTTTTTGGTTTCCAAGGTAGAATTTGAAGTAATTTGTACATACAATCTTCAGACTGATGCATATCAAGAGACCGGTTGCTACAACCACAACTGCCGTGGATTTGTGCAAACGACCAACAAGATCGCGATCGGCGCAGCTATCACGCCAGAATCGGTGTACAACGGAAGGCAGTTTGACATTACCCTGATGCTATGGAAGGTGACTATGTTTTCCATTTCTTGATAACTTCATTAGCATATGCAAGAATTTGGTATACTGAAGCAGCTAACTTAAGTAAAAATGATTTCTGAACCAATCCTTTTCAGTTTCACTTGGGTACATATGTATATATAGTTTGTCGTGCAGAGGCCGAAAATGTAAACGCGTTTTTTAAAAAAAATTGTATATTTTTTTTCAGGACCCCAAGCATGGGCACTGGTGGCTGGAGCTGGGGCCGGGTATGGTGGTGGGGTACTGGCCGTCGTACCTGTTCACCCACCTGGCGCACCACGGCAACATGGTGCAGTTCGGCGGCGAGGTGGTGAACACGCGGCCGTCGGGGTCGCACACGGCGACGCAGATGGGGAGCGGCCACTTCCCCGGCGAGGGGTTCGACCGCGCCGCCTACTTCCGCAACCTGCAGGTGGTGGACTGGGACAACAGCCTCATCCCCGCGGCCAACCTCAAGCTCCTCGCCGACCACCCTGCCTGCTACGACATCCAGGGAGGCTCCAACTCCTACTGGGGCAGCTACTTCTACTACGGTGGCCCTGGCAGGAATGTCAAATGCCCTTAGAAAGGATTTCACTCGATATCCATCTCTTGCTGCTTGATGATCATTCTTGTTTCTCTTTTTTTTGTTTTGTTCTTCCTTGTGATAGAGTTTGGTTAGTGGATTAATTCTAGGATATTACTCTATTTGTTAGGTCTTAGCTCTTGAGCTGCTGAATGCATATGGGAGCAATTAAATTGAGAGGGATTTGTAAATTTGAGAAGCACCTTAATTTTGGGATCAATATATATATATGCATTCAGTTCACAGGGTAACACTGCTTCTTTTATTATCAGTTTCTCTGATTCCTTCACATTCTCAAGTGTGGTTTGGATTTCAGGATTTTCGTAGGAATCACTTTATTAATTACACTAATCGAGATTGCCAAGTAACTTGCTTAATAGACTGAGCTAGATAGATCATAGTACTGTTCCCTTAAACAAAGAAAACGAGATTACACATGTATGTTTTTTTTTCCTTCTCGAGATGAAATGTCAGTACTCTGTATGCTAAACATGGACTGTTCACTCAGTCACTCTACCTTAGACCAAATGTTCACAGTTTACAAAAAAAAAGGACCAAATGTTCACTTGATGCAGTAACTCACATTTTAATCCGGCCGAAGTGCCGAACAATTTTACTGTCCACGTGGTTGTTGTGTAGCGATCTGCTTTAGTTTAGCTTAGCATCCACCTACTGGGTTGAGTTGGCCAAGCAGCTACAAGCTGAGACACAGCTAGCACACGAATCATGCAGGGAGGTTGGAGGATGGTGAGCCAGTATGACAATCAGTGACATGCATGATACTAAGAAAAGAAAGGACATGGATGCAGGGACAAGGCACGGTTAGCTAGCTAGATGAGAGTGATAGATTTGGCTGTGTACAGTACTCCTTTGGATATAGAGGCAGGGTCTTTTAATCTATTATCTTAAATAAAATTATTACATCCATTCAGGTACACGTTACCGCAGTTACCGCGCTTACCGCGGGGTACGGTAAAAGGAAAATCGCGGTAACCGTCTTAAATTTAAATAAATTTAAAAATAATTTGAAATTTTGATAAATTTTATACGAATTTCGTACGGTTTACCACGGTTACCGCGGTTACCGCGCGGTAACCATGCTTACCGCTGGAGCACGGTAACCGCGCGGTAAACGGTAATGTAAACCCTGTATCCATTCAATAATATAACAATCTAGTACAGTATAGGATGCAGGAACTAAGAGGCTAAGAGCAGTAGACGAGTTTCTTGAGACGAGTTTCTTGCCCTAGTTGGTAGTGGATCCATCCATACCATAAGACATTACAGACCGTTGAACTGCAACTTTCCTTTATTGAGTAAAAAATCGAGGGAGGCAGCGAAGATTTGTGTAGTGTAGGTGCTGCTGCGCTGCTGCAGACTCCGGTCTACTTGTGCCTATGGAGAATTCTGACCCTGTGCAAGATCCTAGAGCCCCATGGCTCCGGATCGGTGAGGGAAATAGGGAATGAGTCTGCTGTGGGTGGTAATGGGTTACTATGGTTTTTTCATAATACTTTATAGGTCTCATATATTTTTAGACCAAAAATATATAAAAGTGTAGCATATTTTATTTTAGACACGGCCCTTAAATTTTAAGCCCAAAAACTCAGTCCCGATACCACCCCTACGCATAGACCGTCAGCTAGGATTTGCAAATGCGTGGGGTAAAGTGTTTTTTTAACTTTATGTTACCCTATTGGGTGACATATTCTCAAATCCTTCTCTTTCATAAGACTTTAATATTTTTATCACTACAGGGAAACGACTTATTTACTAAATATTATTTTGGACACAATTTAACACCACATGGCTGCCACATCAATGGACGACACGGCACCAGATGGTGAAATTCCGGTTCTACCCCATCTTTATTCCTTCTTGCTCCCACCCAACTCACTCCTGTAAAATAAACTACCCGGTTCCTTCCTTCTTGCTCCACCTACACTCACTCCCTTAGCCACGAGCTGCCCTAACTCGGGCGAGGTTCTGCTTGTTAGCAAGCACCTCATCAACCAGCTCTAGATGTTCCATTTCCTCTACCCATCCCCTGCCTCTCACACAAAATCTCATCGGACTCCTCTTCTTGCTAAGATGGTCATCCGGTTATGGAGACGCTCGAGGTTGTCTATCTCCTCTAACCATCTAGCAACAGGACGCCCGAGGGTCGTCCCCCTCAACGGTGTCCCCAAACCCTGTCGTCGTCCCCACGTTGCCCTGGTCTCCTTCTCAATGACCTCGGATCGGCGTAGGTAGTTGTGGCGTCACCAGCTCATCAGTCATCACATAGGGAGGTTGGAGAAAAGCGGTGTCCCCGAGCCAGAAGAAGAAGGCATGACTACCATTTTCTCCTTAGATACGGTCTTGCAAGCTAGAAAGTGGCATTCGAGTAAGAAATCTTCTCTTAGGTGAAAAAAACTTTTAGAAAATGACATTTAAGAGTAGGTCATCCCGAAACATGGCGTAAAGTAAAAAAAAGAACAGTGACGCGAGTATAGATGGACAACTGGGCCGCCCAGCCCAGCACGCCCTAGGCACGATCGTGCTCGGGCCCAAGTGCAGTCGAGTCGGCATGACCCGGCTGATATCTAGGCTGGGTCGTGCCTGGCCACGTGCTGCACCAACAGCTCAGGCATGACACAGTAAGACTCGGGCCGTGCTGGGCCGCCCCGAAGGCACGAAAGTCCACCATGCTCCTCTTGTAATAAGTCTATTTTTCATCACTCAACTCGTTGGGTAGTGTCTTATATGGCTGAATAAGTCTATTTTTCCTTCCTAATATATTTTTCCTTGGTTCGTGTCGTGCCGGGCTAGCGCACCGTGCCAAGGTAGCGACCCAGGCATAGCCCAACTGTCGAACCGGGCCAGCACGGGCCCAATCTTAATCGGATCGTGCCGTACTTGGACCGTGCGAAATCCCGTGCTGTGGGCCGGGCCGTCAGGCCTCGGGCCATTTGGCCAACTATAGACACGAGAACCGGCCAAGGATAAGGGCTGAACAGCTGAAGGCCATATGCATCAGCAATTCAGCAGCTAGTCTTGGCGTGCGGAGGCGCCTGGAGAAGGGACACGACGCGGATCCATTTTCCGGTCAAATGGGCTCAAAACCATTTCAGCGCAATGGGCTGGTTCAGAGTCAGACAGCAAAAGCACATCGCAACAACGGGAATTTCTGGAAGACGTGTTTTCAGCCAACTGAACATGATTAATATTTCTGTTTTTTCCAAAAAAAAACAGAGAGGTTGAGGGCAAAGAACAGAAAAATTAAGGAAAAGTTTTGTATGAAAGAATCAGATATTGATAAACAAATGTTGCTGAACTCACCTGTTCCTGCTCGAAGTTCGTAATCTCAGCAAAGGGAGTTAGTAAAAATATGTTGGCTTTCCCTTTCACCTGTTCGACAGAAGTTCAGAAGTCTGATGACATTACTTTTGATGTCCAAGATCGTAATGAACAGATCTAGCAAACCCACATTGAATTTAGAATTAATTCTGCCCTCTAAGTAGTTATTATATTCAAATTCACCTTAATTCAGAACAGAGAAAACCCTGCGGATTTTTTGGACACAATTGGAAGGAATTAATCCACATCCGAGCAACCCTGCAGATGGAACTTTTAACTTTCCCTCTGTATAATAATACCAATTGTATTTATTCACCAACGTGTCAGTTGAATCAGAGAAACTAAGACATATCAGACGCAGCATTGCAGCGTAACTAAGATAAGAGAGAAACGAGGTGGTGGATCAGGAGCGTGGTGGCTTCTCGAGCAGGGCGGAGAGGTAGACCTCGTCCCTGGACTTGAAGGAGACGACCCAGCGGTGCTTCTTGTAGCGGAACTGGAGGAACATGTACATGTAGTCGTCGAGGTCCTTGCGGGCGCAGGCGAACTTGTCCACCCAGAGGAGTCCCCCGGGGCGGAGCACGCGGTCCCAGTCGAAGAGCACGAAGTCCAGCATCTGCAGGTCCACCCACCCATCGAGCACCCCGGCCGTGTGCACCATGTCCATGCTGTTGTCGAACAGCGGCAGCCTCTGCCCCAGCCCCGCGTACAGCGCCACCAGCCCACGCAGCGCCACCGTCTCCGCGAACGGCGCCCCCAGGTTCACCGCCGTCGTCACCACCGTCACCCCTCGCTCCCTCATCCTCGCCGCGAAGCTCCCCGTCCCAACCGTCACGTCCAGCCCCACCCGCATCTCCCCCGGCTTCACTGCCAGCACCTCATCCATCCGGAAGTCGGCCAGGGTGGTGGTGGTGCCGTTGCTGCCCTGCATCCACCGCTGCTTCTCCCTGTCCATGTCGAAGCAGCCCACGCACCGGTCGTAGCCGCGCCGCGGGTTGCGGGCGGACAGGCACCGGTAGCCGCGGCAGTGGTAGCGGCTCCACCGGACGTTGCCGTCGTCGGGGAGCGTCCACAGCGACTCGTTGATGGGGAGCGGCCGGTGGAACAGCTTGGAGGCGCGGGCGAGGCAGCGACGCCGGGGGAGCGGGTCGCAGCCACCGAGAATCAGGCGCTGGCCGAGGTCCCAGTCGTCGGGGCAGAGCGCGCCCACGTCGTAGCTCATGTACTCGTCCAGCTCCCGCCGCATCACCACGCACGCGTGCCCGATGCTGCCGTACGTCCGGTTCGCGCCGTACGCGCCCGGCCGCCCCTCGCGGTTGCGCTTCGCCGTCACGTACTTGCGCATCTCCTCGGCGGAGAAGAAGTTCACGAGCGGGTCAACGGCCGGGGCGCCGCCGTCGCCACCGTCCGGGTCGGGGCGCGGGATGCGGATCAGCCGGAGCGCGATGTGCGCGCCGTACAGCGGGTGGATCACCTCGTCCTCCAGGAATCGCTGGAACTCCGTCATGGTCATGTTCTCCTGCTGCTGCAGCTGCGCCGCCTTCCCCTTCCTCTTCTTGGTCTTCTTGCCGATCTTGAGCGCCGTGGCCTCCAGCTTGTCCTGCAGCTCGGCGAGCTGGACGAGCACCTCGTCGACGCGGTCCGCCAGCGCGCGGATGTCGAAGCCGGAGTACCCGCCGGCGGCGACGGCGTGAAACCTGGCGCAGCGAGCGGGGTCGTCCAGCCCGCCGGGGAGGAGGGCGTCGGTGGTGTAGAAGCGGTGGAGGCTGGCCATGCTGATGCAGATGACGAGCACGCCCATCACCAGCTGCATCGCCACCACCAGCCGCGTGAAGCGGCACCGCGCGAAGCAGAACCCCTCCATCGATGCGCGCGGGCGCGGCAACCACCAAGACAGAAGCAGCGCCAATGGCGTCGCTCCTATCACCCACTGCCTGGCTAGCTTTTCTTTGTTTCCTTGGATTGATTTTTTAGCCATGAATCCAGCTGATCAGTGCTTCTGCTTAGGGCGCACTCCAGTGCTCGCGCTGGCTCGGATCTCTGTGCCTGCGCATGCATTTCTCTCCACGCAATCTCATTGAAGAGAAGAATTGAGCTACATGAACAGGTGTGAGCTGGGAGGTGTGTTGACGAGCAAAAAGCGAACGAGTTTGGTTGCAACTTACTCTGTGTCTCATGGAAGCAAACTACGAAGGACTTGGCAAATCGGTGGTTTATTAAGTAGTACTAGCTCAGTTTTCTTAATACATGATACATGGGTCCAGATACTCTAGAGTTGGCTACAACTCCACCAGGTGGATTTTACCAAATTCATGCCATCTATTGCTTGGCCAAGAAGAAGCCACTCAATTTATCCTGATTAACTCCCTCAATCCCGGAGGCTTGAATGGGAATTACTTTTCTTTTATGTTCGTAATGGTTATGGTGCCAACCAACTTAACAAAGTATGCACGTTCTCTTCTTCCCCCAAACAAAAAGCTACGGTCATGTATAGAAAACTGTTAACCACGTAGTACGTGCAAACATACATAAACCATAGACATGCAAAAATAAGGAGAAAAACATTAGAGGCACATGCTCAGTACGGTTTTTATACAATGGATGAATCATAGAATTTCTAGGTTATGAAAATAAAGTTAGCTTGTATATTCTCAGATTCTCTAGATATTAGTAGTCGGTGATTTGTTAAAAGATTAGGAGGAATTCTCTTTTTTTTTTTAGAAAGGACTAGTGGGAATTAATGGCTTCATCCTAACCGTTGGTATAGAGAGACTGTGGAGTTTTGATCAAATCCACCGGTGGAGTTGGATTGAACCCTAGGGGATTCGGTACCCATGATACATCACTACAACGATAACCCTTATCTGTGTCAGTCTGCACCCCACATCTGTGTCGGGTATGGCACCCGACACAGCGTAGAGGTCAGTGATGTGAGGAATCATCTCAAACGGGCATAAGTCCGTTATGGATGAAGCTATCTCAATCGGGCCTCAACTAATGCCCATCACCGATAGCTTTGACCCAGACGACCAGTCAAACAGAGCCCGTCACGGATGACCTATCTCAATCGGGCTACAACTAGCGCCTGTCAGGGATATCTGTCTCTCTCAAACAGGCCTAAACAGAAGCCCGTCACAGATGACTATTATTCGCAATCGGGCCCCAACTACAGCCCGTCACAGATTACTGTATTCTCAATCGGGCCTTAAGTTACAGCCCGTAACGGTTGACTATAAATCAATTGGGCTTTTAACTTATACCCCGTCACCGATGAGTATGACAACAAAAAAAATAAATATTATTTTTTGGCTAACCTCAGGCCTGTGTTAGCCATACCCGCTGCAAAATAACAGAAACAGATATGCCATTCACATATGTACATCCCAGCATCCCCATTCACATATGTACATCCCAGCATCCCCATTCACATATGCCATTCACATATATTTTAGACAAATAACATCCATATTCACACATGCATATTGGTCAAGTGGTAAGCATCATAACCTGCAATATTTATCTAGGAAGAATTTACGTAGAGATAACAAATATAATAAACAATAATATTACATAATAACATGTGTTTGACAATTCAAATAGGATGTTAAAAAATGTTCATCACTTAATCTTAACCCTAAACGTTCCTTTAGGGTGAATAATTTCGTGGAGGATGAAGTCGGCAATCTCCTCACGAATATCCTCAAAGCTGCTACCCGGATCCTTTGAAAATTTATCCTACATGTACATAATTCGAAATTAGTCGAACGATCTTTACATATATATATGTACTTTAATTCAGTTAGAACATGTCACGAATGAGACCACAAACCTTCAATTCACCCAAAGTCTTCACCTTATCTTTACACAGGAGGCGTATGTTGTGGTAGACATGGAATCCGCACTGGTCGCCTATTTGTTGTTTGACTGGGAAGTCCTTCTTGTGGATAAGTGTATCCTGCCCTGTCTTTCGAAGTCCTCCTTTTTGCACATATTGGGCCCACGCTTCATCTATCACGAGTTGAATCGGGGTCCAATCGTATGCTTTGTTGTCAATTCTGGAGTTTAAGTAGTGGCATGTACTCCACTTAGGCGTTATTACTAGTAGGATCCAATGTCCACTGCGGTATTAAAATAGTTAAAGTTAATACTAAAGCTAGACGTGTAATGCAATGTATTTAGGTAACACACTTACTATTGATTATAGGCGCACATGATGTACTCCTTATCTTGTCGGGCCCAGAAGGTGTCAAACAAGTAGTTTACCATTCCTTGACGGTCCCTGTTGATGCAAAAAACACACACTGGCCTGAGAGGTTTGCTTTACTCTAGTGCAGGTCCAAAATTAAGGTTTTAGGTTCAAGAGCGTGCTAGTTGATTTGATCCTACAATCAACAAGAAAAACATGCAAAGAATATCAGTAAACGATAGACAATCGGTCATAGGGCCGATTTCATATCGTATGTGACCTAGCCAATGCAATAAAACATGAATCGGTTGTGAGGTATAGTCAACGATAGAACTAACCCTAAAACTAGTATATCGGTTGTAAAGATCAGTGTTACATAATCAATATATCAATATTACTTTAGAAATAAGCAATTGGGATAGATCGGACTGAACCGAGACAGTATAAATTGCCCAAGTCTAAAGATAACATGAAATAATGATTATGCAGATTGATGTTATAGCCGATATCTAGGTTTAAGTATGTATCGGCTATAGCTCCGATACAACCTTATACCAGGATATTCTCTAGTAATAAATATATTAAACTATAACCAATTAGATTGATATCAAGCTTAATATATTTATATTAGATTATATCTTGATATAAGGGGCAGATATAGAACATTAAACAAAGCATAGAACAATGTGAAATGTCTATATCAGGTAAGATCGGCTGAAACCCCGATACTATCCTTATTAACAACCATGAAGCAGGTTAGATATCATGATTCTAAATACGACTTAATAGGTTGGACTTAACCGATGCAGCATTAAGTATAAATAGAAGTATGAGATCTAAAGAATCAAGCCGATGGCTGCCTTTTTGGGATGGTAGATACATTATATAACCTAGATTAACAAAGTGATCTAGTCGATATCGACAAAACCCTAAAAGAATCTAGCCGATATAAGTAGATTGCATTGTCGATCTAAGTTATATGACATATATGATAACTCGGAGAATCACAACAAAGAACTAGAGTGTCATAAAGATGTAAGCGCTAGCTCTAATGATGTAACTCGCCATGACAAGATATACCTTTTTGCCGAATATCAAATTGATGCAGCACGACTTGAAAGCACAAACTTGTCGAGAATAGAAAACAAAGGTTGGTGATGCGCCGAGATTGATTGAACGTGTGTTGTTATTATTTACAAGACCTCGGGATTATATTTATACCCGAAAATACAAACATTGTCCATCACGGACACGACTCATATTAACCTAATACAAATCCAACTAGCGAACAAGTCCCTTAGGCGGACTCTTACCGGGAATATTTATAAAGAAATTACATAAAATATCCTAATTAATAGATACAATTGCCTTCTCAGGACTCTATCCGTGCATGGCAATCCATATGAACCACGTTAACATAACCCTATGACGTGTACCGAGTCATATTACCGAAATCGGCTCCGTCGGCTAACCTTGTCCAACTCTGACTCTGCCTCTGCCGATCCTGTTTACAGCCGATTCGGACTTCAGCCGATGCGTACTCTGTTTCCGATATCCTTGCATATTTCAAATCCGCTTCGGACTATGTTGTGTTTCCGATCCTTGTAGATTAGATTTGCTTACCAAATTTCATCATCAACACATGCCCCCAATTCCGAAGTATTTTATAATGCAACGGAATTATCTCCTCAAAACCGCAAAAATCTAGGGTTACCCCTGTGACCATTACGCACCTAATTCTTTAAATACCAACCGCTCTCCCGGATATTTCACGGCGTTAACTCCGTTTTTACCGCTTAAACCACCAAACCTCCCCGTGAACTCCGGCGAACACTTTCTCTCTCCACTCCGGCGACCAGAGCAGCAAATCCCCTCCGGCGACGACCTTCGCGCAACAATGGCAACATCATCGAATCCACCGCAATCCACCGCCATGGAATACGCCGAGGTAAGTCCCCCATCGACTCCAATCTTTTCTTCAATTTCTTCATTTTTACTCCGTCTTAATCCCTTTTTGTCTCCTTTTTAATCTGTAGCACCTAACTCATCAAGTAGCCGTTCCAAAACTCAGTGAACCCAACCACTTCTTTCTGGGTCCGATGGGTGATTTAGATCCTACTGACATCATCAACGCAGAAACAAATAGAATTCCTTATAGGCAGGCAAATCCATCCCTTTCCCACTGGACCACAACTTTTAGATCTTGGCCTTCTCAAGTCGATAAATGGATAGATTGGTATAAAAGGGTTGCAGCTAGCAAACAAGATCACTGGGATGAAATAGGGATAGCCCAATGCCTGTCCTTATCCATAGCCGATATGAAGAAACACGAGCCGATGCTGTCTTTAGCCGCATACTTCTGGTCAGATACCCTCAACAGTTTCATGTTCAACCAAGGGCCGATGACTCCCACCTTACTAGATATAACCATGATCATTGGCCTAGATATAACCACATCAGCCAACCCCATCAGTATGAAGACCAAGTGCACTTACAAGTTCAAAACCAAAAATATTGGTGGCTGGTCTGGTTTTATCTCTGATAATATGGGCACAGGTCCTGTATCGGCTAGGGAACATGCCGCCTTCTTGATGATGTGGCTAGACAAATTTTTATTCTGTGGATCCACCTGTGGCCCAACAGCCAACTGGCAACACTTAGCCGAAGCCATCGTCTTGAAAAAGGAATTTCCCTTAGGAAAATACTTGCTAGGAGCAGCATATCAGATTTTAAGCCAATCATCGGCTAGACTGATAATGGATTCCAATGTTAATACTGGCGGCCTATGGTGGTTTATCCAACTCTGGCTAACTTTGCATACCCTGAAAGTTGCAAAAAGGCCATCACTCCTAGAGGCAGAATTCCCTTCCACAGCCGATTCTGAAAATGATGATGAATCAAACCAAATGCGCCGATGCATGTCATTTGGAGAAGCAGCTACCAGTTATGCTGGACATGGACCATCGGCTGAGCACTTCCATAACTGGTTTAGTAACTTTTATGACGGATTTCCTAGAGACAGCCGAATCTGGTTCGCTTATGACTCCTATCGAAGCTTTGAACTGCCAACCGATTTCAGGCTAAATGAAATCAATGATGAAAGATTTGAAAAACCTAGGGAAATCCTGACTGCTGCAATGTCCCCATGCATACTCCCAGTTGGCATATCTCAAGGCAGAAACATTCAACCTTCCTATGAATTCTACCACCCAATGTCAGCAGCAAGACAACTCGGCATGGGTACACTACCCATCAGCTTGTATTATGCCGACAAAATTCAGACCAGAGGTGATATTGTATCGGCTCTAATGATGGACAAGCTACTCAATATCCCTGGTCCCCCTCTTGGCAGCATAGATAGATTCAACATCATCTTAATGAGAAGTATCCAGTTTGATAGATGGTGGTCAGAGATGAAAAGTCATATATTCCATCTACCAGTTGAATCATATCTCACCCGAATCATACCAGACCTGGTCCCTCAGGTAACTTTCTTCTTTCAAACCTTGCACTTTATTACTATAAACTGCTTAACACTCATAATTTAATAATTTTCCTTGCAGACAACAGATTCTCCTCCTCCTTCAATCAGCCGAAGTGGCAAACCCATAGCATACGCCATTGCCAAACTTCCAAACGGCAGTGGGCCAGCTCCATCCATCATCGGCTTCAATGTCCCAAAGACTGCCACCTTACTTCAAGGCCAAGTCAGAGAGCCGATGCAAGCAAGTGATAAGAGAAGAAGAACAAAACAAGCTGCTGTAAAGCCAACACTCTTGAAGAAACCATCCTAGCGACAGAAGAAAACAGCCGACACAGAAACTGCTCAAGCCCAAGAGATAGACGATATCCTTAAGGATATTGAAATGGAAGAAGCAATTGATGAAGCTGCTGCTCAATGTAGAGAAACCGAAATCATCACACCCCGAGCCGATACACCTCCGGCAGTACAATCTCAGGCTGCAAAAACTCCAAGTCCTCCAAAACCACCTCAAAAAGCACAAGTAAGATTATTCTAACTTATCATCATCTATTTCCATGCTTCAGATTTTCTTAACTTAACCATCTTTCTCCAGCCCAAGAAGAAACAAGTTGCTACGAGGAAGAAACCAATTTCACCACCAACATCGGTAATCTCAATTTACTCCAACTCTAATTTTATCCTTAGCCATCACGGACTAACACTTATTATTATCATAGCCTCCCCAGATACCATCTCCCCAACAAATATCCAGTGAACATACTCCATCGGCCGCAGCTAGTCGACAAGATGAAGTTGCTACCACAACTCCAGCTTCTCATATTCCTGTAAGTACTTTCTCACATTTATATCTATCGGCTCACTCTTAATCACATTACTTATCAAACCTTCTCTATTTCAGCCCTTAGCCGATATGTTCTCTTTTGATATCCACCAGTTCTTAGATGAAGGAGAGGAAGAAACAACTAGCAAGGCCATATCTCCAATCCCTGAAGACTTAAGAAAGAATTTAGCTGACATCGCAGATCGGCTAAGTGCTTCCCTTGATGCACTGGTTGTGAATTGTGGACCAATCAGGGCAAGATTTGAAGGAATCCAGAGCCAAATCCCTGATGAACTCATCGAAATGATTTCCCCTGCGGTCTTCCTTGAGCAACATCGTTTTAAGTTAGAAAGGGCAAGACAAAGGATCTCAGATCGGCTAGAGCGTTCTGCTCTTAAAGCAAATGTTCAATCCAGCCGAGAACAAGTTACTGATGAGAAATCCAAGCTAGACGAACTAGAAGCTGGGCCAACCTCAACTCAACAGAAAATTGAAGAATTGAAAAAGAAAGAAGCCGATATGCTACAACAGCTTGAGGCCTGTAGAGCTGAGATCATCACTGAAGAACAAAAATTGGCCGATTTGCCCAAAGCCATTGAAGCCCAAAAATGCAAGCTCAAGAAATCCGTGAAGCACCTTGCTGCCTTGAGTAAAGCCTTGAAACCAATCCCAGGAACAAATGCAGCCGATGCTCAAACCATTGAAGAAGTAGAACAAATTAGACAAAGAGCTGTATCGGCTATTCAAAAGTACTTGGCTTGATGTAACCCAAACTATAAATTGCTTTGTAATATTTTTGCCGTAATGCATGTTTCGGCCATTGAGCCGATTTCATACTTAGTCAAATCCTGAAATACCTTCTGCTACCATACATGTGTCAGCTATCGAGCCGATTTTATACTTGGCTATACTCTAACTTATGCAAAAGTTTTCAAAAATTTCCAACTTTCGTCCTTCATGCCCCCAAGTTTGTAGTAGGGAACACAATGCTACAAACTTATATGTCTAAGGGCGATAAAAATATCAGCCATCTAAAGGCGATGTAATCACATCGGCTAGCAACCACAAACCGGCAAACCATAGCCGATCATGAACCAATCCAAACACTTGGGTAGTATTTCTTCAAGTTTTTTCCATTAAGTGCTCTTCCAAATACTTCCCCATCAAGCCCTTTCAACATATAGGCTCCTTTAGAAACGCATTTATGGATTTGAAAAGGCCCTTCCCAATTCGGTGACCACTTGCCGAATTTATTATCTCTAGCCCCTATCGGCAATACCAACTTCCAAACCAGCTCCCCTTCCTCAAAAGATTTGGACACAACCTTTTTATTATAATGCCTTGCAACTCTCTCCTTATCTTTTCTAACTTTCTCAAGAGCTCGTAATCTTGCTTGGACCAAATCTTCAGATTCATCAACCATCAAATTATGATAATCATCGGCTGTTAACTCATCTTGTAAAGAAATCCTCCTAGAGCCGATGTTGGTTTCCCATGGCAACACAACTTCATGCCCATAAACCAATTGATAAGGAGGTACCTGAATTGCACCATGGCAAGCCATCCAATAGGACCATAATGATTCAGCCAGAATAGTATGCCACTTCTTGGGGTATTCGGCTATCTTTCTCTTAACCAACTTAATCAAGCTTTTATTAGATGCTTCAGCCTGTCCATTGGCTTGTGCATAATATGGTGATGAATTTAACAACTTAATTCCCATGCTATCAGCAAACCGAACAAACTCATCAGACACAAATATGGAACCTTGATCAGTGGTAATTGTCTGTGGCAATCCAAATCTGTATATAATATGTTCCTTGACAAAATTAATTGCATCTTGACTGTCAACCTTCTTTAAAGGAATTGCCTCAACCCACTTAGTGAAATAATCAGTTGCAACCAATATAAACTTATGTCCTTTGCTTGATGGTGGATTGATCTGGCCGATCATATCAATACCCCAACCTCTGAACGGCCATGGCATGATAATAGGGTTCATAACCGATGCTGGCGCTCTTTGAATTGCCCCAAATTTCTGACAATCTTGACAAACTTTGGAATATCTGAAACAATCCTCCAGCATTGTCAGCCAAAAATATCCAACTCTTCGAATTAACCACTTCATTTTGTGAGCCGATTGATGTGTCCCACAAATACCTTCATGAACCTCACACATGACAACTTGAGCTACTTCCATGCTTAAGCATTTCAAAAGAACTCTATCAATCGTCCGATAGTACAATGTATCATCCAACAGGACATATTTTAGAGCTTTATATCGCAATTTCCTTGAAACCGATTTAGAAGGATTCTTCAAATACTCAAAAACATCAAACCTCCAATCATCGGCTGGAATACAGGCCACTTCTATTTCAATCCCTTGTATCATCGGCCTATATCCTGAGGCACCTTGAGCTAAATCATTGGCTTCAACATTTTGCTCCCTAGGAATATGTTTCAAAGTAACCATCTTGAATGTCTTCATCAGCTCTTGGCATTACTCATTATAGATCATCAAGGTGTCATTTTTGCATTCATATTCCCCAGATAACTGACTTATCACCAATAATGAATCACCCATGATCTCAACAGCATCGGCTTCAACTTCCCTTAATAACTGTAATCCCTTGAGAACGGCTTCATATTCTGCTTGATTATTTGTAGAGTATGGTTTAATAGTAAAGGCAAACTGAAAACTTGCCCCCCTAGGCGATATAATTACCAAGCCGATACCACAACCATGAGTGCAAACAGATCCATCGAAGAATAAAGTCCATGGCATAATATCAATGTTATAAATGCTGGCATCCCTGTGTTCAACTATGAAATCGGCTATCGCTTGCCCTTTAACTGCCTTAGCCGATTCATACCTGAGATCAAATTCTGACAAAGCAAAGATCCACTTCCCAATTCGTCCTTTTAACACTGGAGCCGATAGCATATATCGCACCACATCGGCTTTGCATACTATAACACACTCATTGGAGAGTAGATAATGTCTCAACTTCGTGCAGGAAAAATACAAACACAGGCATAATTTCTCCACTGGTGAATACCTTGTTTCTGCATCCAACAAGCGTCTTCTGAGATAGAATATAACTCTCTCTTTCCCCTCAACCTCCTGGATCAAGACTGAGCCGATGGAGTTTTGATCGGCTGACAAGTATAACTTGAACGGGATCCCTTTCTGTGGTGGTATAAGAACTGGAGGAGTACTCAAATATTCCTTGATATTATCCAAAGTCTGCTACTGTTTTTCTCCCCAAACAAATTCTTGATCGGCTTTTAACCTTAATAAAGGAGTAAATGGTTCTATTCGGCCAGACAAATTTGATATAAAACGCCGAACAAAATTTATCTTGCCAATCAATGATTGTAACTTGGTTTTGTCTTCTGGGGATTTGATATCCTTAATTGCTTCAATACTCCTCTGAGGAATTTCAATCCCTCTCTCATGGACCAGAAACCTAAGAAATTGACCGGCCGATACACCAAAAGCACACTTGGTAGGATTCATCTTTAACCCATATTTCCTTGCTCTTTCTAAGACATGTTTCAAATCGGCTATATGATCATCAGCTTCCTTAGATTTAACCACCGCATCATCAATATATATCTCCACCAATCTGCCGATCAGATCATGAAAAATATAGTTCATGGCTCTTTGATACGTAGCACCAGCACTCCTTAAGCCGAAAGTCATAACTACCCACTCATACAAGCCGATAGCACCAGGGCATCTAAAGGCAGTGTTATGAATATCCTCCTCAGCCATAAAGATTTGATTATAACCAGCATTGCCATGCATGAAACTGATGATTTTATATCCAGATGCTGCATCTACGAGTTGATCGGCTACCGGCATTGGGTATTCATCTTTCGGTGTAGCTTTGTTGAGGTCTCTGAAATCAATGCAAACCCTGAGCTTGCAGTTTTTCTTGATAACTGGTACTATGTTAGAAATCCTCTCAGCATATCGGCATGGTCTGATGAAATTAGTATCATAAAGTCTTGTAATTTCAGCCTTGATAGCATCATACATTGTAGCTTTACAACGTCTTGAGGGTTGCTTGTATGGCCGATATCCTGGTTTTATAGGGAGCCGATGTTCAACTATCGATCGGCTAAGTCCTGGCATGTCATAATATTTCCAGGCAAAACAATCTCTATACTCCTTTAGGAGTGCAATTAATTTACATTTAAATTCTTTTGGTAAACCTTTACTAATATATGTCGGCCTAGGCCTATCACCTGGTCCAATGTCGATTTCCTCTAGTTCATTGGCCGACATAAAACCTTGCCCAAGCTTGCCGTCGAGATCATCAATAGTATCCTCTGTGTAAAAGTTGGAACCCTCCACGGCGCCCTCAAAACAAGAATTGGGGCTCTCCATCTCCTGTTGTCTGTATGGCATCATCAGAAATCTTTAAGTAATCTCCTTGCCAAACTTTTCCAGATAAACAGTCAATTCCTTCCATCTCCCAAATAGATAAATCGGCACAAGCTACGTTGACTCACCTGTCGGCTGGCACGATTTCAATTTGGTCTCCTTGCCATTGAATCAGACTTTGGTGCATTGTTGAAGGGATGCAACAGTTAGCATGGATCCAATCTCTTCCCAGCAACAGACTGTAGGAACCCTTCCCGTCAATAACAAAAAATGTGGTTGGAATTGTTTTACTGCCGATGGTTAGCTCTACATTCAAAACTCCCTTAGTCTCAGATGGATTCCCGCCAAAATCTTTCAGAACCATGTTAGTCTTGATCAAGTCCTCCGAACTCTTCCCAAGCTTTCTGAATGTCGTGTAAGGCATTAAATTAATAGCTGCTCCTCCATCGACTAGCATCTTTGACATCGGCTTACCATTGACAAATCCCTTAACATAGAGTGGCTTGAGGTGCCGATGATCAGTTCCCTCGGGCTTCTCAAAAACGGCTTGCTGCGGAGATAACATCAGTTTGGCCGATGTCAAATTTTCTTCTTGTTCGACGACTTGCTCTACTGCATATTCGGCTGGCAACATGAAAACCATATTTATCTCAGATGACATCACTTCCTTGCCTTTATTTTGTTGTTTCTTGCTATGATCGGCTCTGACTTCATCGGCTGGCACTACTTTGTTCCTCACGCGCCAGACTTTCTTTGTTTTCTGCCTGAGCCGATGCTCGATTTCCCCTTCAACCTCCTGGAATTGTTCCCTATGATTTCCTTTGAACTCTTCTTTTCTGATTTTTGGTGAATATTCCGGAAGGGCACCATTGAGGATACATTGGCTTGGATTCCCCATGTGAATCATCTTCGTTATTATTTTGTCGCATCGGCCCAAGTCTCTCATGAACTGGCAACCTTGACTGAGTCGGCCGATGTGTAGCTGCACCTTGTCGGCTTGAGCTTCTGATGAATTGTGCATCGGGATTGCTGCATCCAGGGAAATCTTGGATAGATGGCAACCTCATACCCTCATTCCAAGAAAATCTGAAAAATTCGCAACTCTAATGAGGATCAAAATATCTTTCACTTTCCTGAGAATATAATTCTTCTTCCCTTTGGCGCATGTTTTGATATTTACTGATCATGCCAGCCGATCTAATATTCCTAGTGTAGTTTTTATCTCCATCGGCTGTACTCCGATTATATCCAAGGTGCACCATGTTGACTGGAAAAGGGTGTCCATCTATCTTCATCGGCCTCTTGGAATCATCAATCTTAATCTTCTCTTGTTCGATAGCCGACTGGATTTGTTGCCTGAAAATCTTGCAATCATTGGTACTATAAGATCCTGTATTATGCCATTTGCAATACTTCCTCTTTTTCAACTCCTCAGCCGATGGAATGACATGCCCTACTAGCAGTTGAATTTGTTTTTCCTGGAGAAGAAGGTCAAAAATCTTGTCGGCTTTGGTAATATCAAAGTCAAATCTCTCTTCTTTTCCTGCATTCTTAACCCATTGACAGACCACAGTCTTCTTGTTCCTAGCCCACTCGGCTGCATTGATCTCAGGGTCATCGTCTTCAGAATCGGAGTCATAGCTATAGACATTATTGACATTATTTGCCTTTTTGATAAACTTCCTTGCTTCCTGGAATCTTGTCTCATGAGCCGATATCTTCTGAGCTAGGTGAGCTAAACTCTCAAAGTCCTGAGCCGAAAATCTTTCCCTTATCGGCGCCAACAAATCTTGGAAGGCCAAATCGGCTAGCTGAGAATCTGTCAAGGCCAAGCTATAACATCTATTTCTCACATCTCTGAATCGTTGAATATAATCTGGAACTGATTCATCTGACTTTTGCTTGATTGCTGTGAGGTCCGATAGCTTCATCTCTTGTACCCCACTGAAAAAGTACTTGTGGAATTGTTTCTCCAGATCGACCCAACTCCTGATTGAATTATATGGCAGGGATGAAAACCATGTGCACGCCGATCCAGACAATGAGAGTTGGAACAAGCGAACTCTGAGAGCTTCTGTAGCCGACGCCTCACCACATTGAGCTAAAAATCGGCTAACATGCTCATAAGTTGATACATTGTCTTGTCCTGAAAACTTGGAGAAATCTGGCACCTTGTATCGGTTTGGCAGTGGAACCCGATCGAAGTATTCTGGATATGGGTGCCGATACATGTTGCCATTGTCTTTTGGCTTAAGCCCAAATTGCTCCCTCATGACGTCAGCGATCATATCGGCCCAAGGTTGAAGAGGTGTTGCTCCACCATACTGCTGCTGAAGTGGATCCATCGGGCCGTATTGGATCGGCTGAGGTCGTGGTGAATGAGGCTGAAAAAGATGATTGAAGCCAGCCGATATGCCTTGAGGTGGTACATATGGGAGTTGCTCTGTGTTGTACTGCTGGCTTATCGGCTGAGTAATTCCAATCGGCTGTTGTGGAACCGAAGGAATTTGGTAAGATGTGTCGACAACTGGCGGTTTTGGGTGAAGAATACTCATAAATTGCTCTGGTGTTAACTGAGTTGAGGCTTGCCCCCCCAGTGATCGGCTGTGATCTGGTTAGAACTGATGGAATATTTGAACTTGAGTAAGGAGCCGATGGAGCCTGGGTTTGAAGCACTTGCTGATTTCCTTGACTCCCGCCGAAGTCTGTCTTCACAGTTTTGTACCCCGAAACGTGCCGTCCGGCAAATATATGTGTCGAAACTAGATTTCGGCAATAGAAAAAGGGGGTGGTAATCAAGCTAGAAAAGTAGATGGGTTATGAGACAAAGGATTTAGACAGGTTCAGGCCTTCACGAAGAAGTAATACCCTACTCCTGTTTCGGGGTTTTGCCTCCGAGTTGTGTATTGATCTTATGAAAAGCCTCCCTCCCCAAAGGGGTCCCCTATCCTCCTTATATACCCGGAAGATAGAGGTTTACAAGATAAGATCTAGTCCAACACGGCTGAGATCTTTCATAACCGGTATACAATCTTACCATAGTAGGTATCCGGGTCTTAACTTGCCATACAAGACAATGCCATACCCGAACCCTAATACATATCATATTCTATTTACATAATTAACCCCCATTATCCAGTCGGATATTCTATGTCTGTGGGTATATGGGTACCATAATATCCACAGTAGCCCCTGAGACCTTTACAGTCGACGAGACAATCTTTACTTCAAACAATAATCATCATCTTCAAGTACTTTAATCATCTCTGCCATGATCTCCTGGGCATCGAATCCAAAATCACGCGATTGTGAAGGGCTAAAAATTAAAAAATATTTCCAGGTGCATCGAATAGATGCACCTAATTAGGTGTAGCCCCCGACTATGTGCTTAGTTGGAAAAACTAAACATATAGTCAGAACTAATATGCATAAGCCGAGTGGTTTTATGATCCACTTTACAGTAAAGAGACAGAAAATCCCATCTATGAAAATTATAAGGCATATGCGGTATACAATCCGAGCAAATTAAACTCATAAGAATTTACTGACTGCCTAAAAGAATGACCAAATATATTATCAGCCTAAGCTTGAATATAGGTCAATAAAAATACTCGCTTACGCGATAATACGTACACTGACGTGCACATTTATGAAACAAGGCATATATGGTAGAAATCTTTAACAAGATTCTCCAATCACCTATTAAAAACCAAAGTAATAATACTTGGTTGATTTAATATGCTCACTGACGTGGCAATATATGCACTTGCTGCTCTCCAAAGAGATTAAATCACAACTGTGCTAATATGACTAATATACTCTTTCCTGCTCATCACATGGAAAGATTGAGCCCCCGAGGGCATATACCAGACTTTCCAAACCTTGCGGCTACAGCATATCCAAAATTTACGGCCCATTTAGCGCTCAAAACACTTATCCAACCGTTATAGGAACCGCCGCTCCGTCTTCCTCGTTTATTTCGCTCAAAATTCCCCAAACCGCGCACAGTACTGGCGATTTAGGGTTTGCAATCCACATTTGCTCAAACTCCAATCCGCATTTCCTCGCATCAAGCTTTCTTGCGGTCTATCCCCAGCACAAACTCCCCTCCATCACTTCCCAAAAAACCTTAACATTCTACCTAGATCCAGCCGCACTCATGGCCGAAGAGAGAGAAATCCCCTTTGAGCAATGGGCAAAGTCCGATGTGAAGGAAACACACTTGCTGGAGATGGTGAAGGACGGAGTCCTACCCACCAAAGAGATTATCGGATGGCGTCCGGCGTACGGCGAGGAATTTCCAACACCCGACACCGGTGAAATTGTGGTATTCACTTCTTTCTTCTACTCTGGTTTCGCTTTGCCTGCATCTTCCTTTTTCCGTGGTCTTCTTGCATTTTACAAAATCCAGATCTATCACTTAAATCCCAATTCTATTCTTCATATTGCCAACTTTATCCACCTTTGCGAAGCCTTCCTTGGTATCCATCCGCATTTTGCTTTATTCCGCCGCATCTTCTACCTCAAACCCCAGCCTGACAAAAATAATCCGTGCGTAGTCGGTGGGTCCGGGTTCCAATTGCGAGGAACTCAGACTCAAAAATATTTTTCTCTTCCCTTCAAGACTTCCAACAAAGGATGGCATTCGAATTGGTTTTATATCTCAAATCCTTCCCCCAGCCTTCCCGAGTTCGTCGGTCTTCCACCCATCCCCCAGGAAAACTGGAAAAATTTCCTAGACAGCACTGAGTTGGCCCAAGCCAATGAATTGCTTCTCCGACTGGTTGAAATCAAACAACAGGGCTTACAAGGGGAACAAATCACTCGGCATTTCATCAAGTGCCGACTGGCCCCAATCAAGGAGAGGAGCAAGCCGGCTTACGAATATGAGGGCCAGTCGGATCCCAATCGCGAAGACCCGAATTCCATTGATTACAAAATCATGTGCAACCGGATGTACAAGATGTTTTCTTCTGGGATTGCGATCGACTACAGGCACAAACTGCCGGTCACTCCATACGGCCTGGTTCGACCTCCTCCTGAGGTAAAAATCCACCACTTGGTTATTTGTTTACTTCCAGTCTATCTATTAATTTATCTTTATTAACTTGATCCTATTGGACAGGATAATAAACGATTTTCTTCAAATCCCCCAACTCCTGTCTTGAAAGAAACTGCCCCAAAAACCCTCTCCCGACTGGTGGTCCAAAGATCGACTCAGCTGGGAAAAGCAAGCAGGGTATTGAAGAAAATATTCCCAAACAGAAGTTGAAGAAAAGAAAACTCGCTGTCAGCGACTCCGAGGATGAACAACCCGGGCCGCAAACGAGCGACAAGCCGGCTCAAGCCAAATCTCCAGCCGGTCGGCCTGTGCCAAAAATCCGGAGAACAACAAGGTAACACTCTCGCCATAATATCATCATTGCTGACTTCTTGAAAATACTCATATAGTTTGAATCTGTCAATCTCCAGAAAACCCCAAAATATTGATTTCGGTAAAAAGGGTGATGTGCCGCCTGTTCCAGGCGAACCTCACCGAGAACCCCGAGTTTTTAGTCAGTCGGGGAAACTTGTAGAAGACGCCGAACTCCAGCCCCCGACTGGCAACCAGTCGGAGCAAGATTCCAGCATGCCTGAGACCGCAACTCCAGCGGAAAATCAACAAGGAAATGATGACATCCCGACTGATGCACCTACTGCGCCTGCCAAAGCAATTCCTATAAATCCTGACCAAGATCCGGTTGTGGCAGAAACGAACGCAGTGGCTGATCCAGTCGGGGAGCCAAACCAAGCTTCAAAGAAAAGCTCTAAAATTATCTCTGGTATGTTGCACTGCTGTATTCCAGTTTGATCCATCTGTCGTATAGCTTATTTTTATTAATCCGTAAATTAGGCCCACTGACTGATGACAAAGAGGAAGAAATTCTAAGAATTAAAGCTGTCGAAGACTCCCTTCCTCCAATCAAACTTTTATGGAGAGATAGAGATGGCACTCCTCAAGGCATCATCGTCAGTCGTCAGGGTGAGAACGAGGAGCTCGAATTATTGAAGAAACATCTGACCGAGTCTACCCGTCTCATGAACGTAAGTGTAAATTGTACTCTTCTGCTTTATTCACAGCGTATTGCTTATATAACACATTATCCAGAGAATCCATATGAGGAATGAGGCAAAAACGGACGCCTTAGAAAAGCTTGTGCCTCATCTTGAAACCCTCAATCAAGTTCAAGCAGAACTGGCCAAGACACGTGAAGATGCTTAAGCTAAGGAGCAAAAATTGAAAAGTCAGATCAATGAGCTAATGGAAGCCAGCTTTAACCACAGGGGCACCATCGGAGGTATAAATCCTTCCATTGCATTTTGCTGTGAATCCATGCTGTAGGCTTGACCAAATTGCTTTTAACCCTTCAGCTCAAGCCTCAATGATAGAATCCCTGACAGCTCGAGTCAGAGAACTCGAGAAAACCAATACTCGGCTAGAAACCAGCAAGCTTGAAGCTGAAACTGCCCTCGAAGGTAAGATAACAGCTTTGAAAAATTCATTTAGTATAATGCCGTGTCATATAAGAACCATTCCATCTTGGATATATGTAGAACACAAAGTCAAGACTCGTGCCCAATTTGAAGTGTTTGCCGAGAGGATCAAAAAGGCTGAAACTGTTAGAGACGATATCGCCAATACTGCTGCCCCAGTGCTAAATGCAATCTTCCAAAACGGACTCGGGAGCAGTGAAAAAGATGTAGTCCAAATATTCGAAGGCCTCCGTACTGCTCCAACAAAATATTTCAAAAATATCAAGGATGCTACAATGATGGGTGCCAGTCAAGCAATGGCAATCATGAAGTCCCTGTATCCTCGAATAGAGATTGAAGCAGTCGGGGATGGCTTTGCAGATGGGATCACTGACGAGCAGGCCATTGAATTGATCAACCAAGCTCAGGACTCGGCCGAAAAGCTCGCAGTAGATGTATTAGAAAATTTCCAATCTTGATTGTACAGTATCCTTAAGCAATGTATGATGACTTATTTATACCATGAAATAGACTAAGGACCCAGTTTCAAATTTCTTAAAATTTTTATCTGATTGGTTCAAGCCTAGAACTTGTTGCAATCATCGAAAAATTTTTAGTCCTTCTCTGCTGGACCTAAGTCTAAACAGGGCCAATGACAAGTCATAAACAAGACAAAAGAAATACTATATTATTATCAGTAGCCCCCGACTAACCACTCGGCCAACATAGGTAAGTGGGTAGTCTAAGGAAGAGATGTACAAAAATAGCTCTTAAGCATAAAATCGTCGAAGATGCTCTATATTCCACGAGTTATCCACCAAAGTTCCGTCTTCACGCTTGAGTCGGTAGGCTCCCGGGCGAGTGACTTCTGCTATTATAAACGGCCCTTCCCATAGGGGTGATAGTTTGTGCCGTTCTTTAGTCGTCTGAATCTTCCGTAGAACCATGTCACCAACTATGAAAGCGCGTGATTTGACATTGCGATTGTGGTAACGTCGTAGACCTTGTAAATATCTGGCCGACTGGATTAACGCCGCTTCTCTTGCTTCTTCCAGTCGGGTGAGATCATCGATTCTGTCGGTATCGTGACGTTCTTCATTGAAATTGCGGACTCGCAAGGATTCGAACTCCATCTCACTCGGCAACATGGCTTCTGCGCCGTATACCAAGAAGAAAGGTGACTGGCCCGTAGCCCGACTCGGAGTTGTACGTAGCGACCATAAAACTGAGGGCAACTCTTCTGTCCACCGACTGGCATACGGGCGTAGTCTGTCAAAAACTCGAGCCTTGATTCCTTGGAGCACCATGCCATTTGCACGCTCAACTTGACCATTGCTCATTGGGTGAGCGACTGATGCATAGCAAATCTTGATACCAAAGTCTTCACAGAAATCTTTGAAAACGCCACCAGTAAATTGTGTGCCATTGTCAGTGATAATCCGGTTTGGCACGCCAAAGCGGTGAACAATGTTGATGAAGAAGTCGCGCGCCTTGTCCGCAGTGATCGTTGCCACCGGTTTTGCTTCAATCCATTTAGAGAATTTATCCACAGCGACGAAAAGATGAGTATATCCGCCTTGCGCCCTCTTGAACGGGCCCACCATGTCCAGTCCCCAGACCGCAAAAGGCCAAGAAAGGGGAATAGTTTGTAGCTCCTATGCTGGCAAGTGAGTTTGTTTCGCAAAGAATTGACAACCTTCACATGTGCGAACAATTTTGTCGGCGTCACTGACTGCTGTAGGCCAGAAAAAGCCTTGTCGATATGCCTTCCCGACTAAGGTCCTTGCTGCCGCGTGATTCCCGCATACTCCCGAGTGAATATCATTTAGAAGTTGGACGCCGTCTTCAATGGAGATGCATCTCTGCAATATTCCAGATGGGCTTTTCTTATATAATTCCTCTTCCACAAGGGCATAAGTTTTAGAGCGGCGGTGAACCCGTTCAGCTTCGTTCTTGTCGGGGGGCAATTCTTGATCCTTAAGATACTTGATGAAAGGCGCCCTCCAGTCGGTGTCAAGCAGCAAAACTTGTTCCCCAGACTCATCTTTAGCAGTTGATTGATTCGAAACCGTGGGTTGGTGAAGATGCTCGACGAAAACATCCGATGAAGCCGCTTCTCTTTTTGAACCGAAATTAGCCAGTCGGTCGGCTACTTCATTGTTGTGCCGGAGAACATGGGTTAACTCCAAACCATCAAACTTGTCTTCAAGCTTGCGCACTTCTTGTCGGTAGGCCGCCATGTTGTCGTCGAGGCATGTCCAGTCTTTCATCACTTGGTTGACCACAAGTTGAGAATCCCCTCGAACTATTAGCCTACGAATCCCTAGGGATATGGCAATCCGTAATCCATGCAAGAGTGCTTCATATTCTACCACATTGTGTGACGCTGGAAAATGAATCCATAAAACGTAGCTAAGGCGTTCTCCAGTCGGGGAAATCAGAACAACCCCTGCTCCGCATCCTGAAATTCTTTTTGATCCGTCAAAGTGCATCGTCCAATACTCGATTTTTTCTGCAGGAACGTCTTCTTGGCACTCGGTCCACTCGGCAACGAAGTCGTCCAGCACCTGGGATTTAATTGAAACTCGAGGCTTGAAAGTTATATCCAAAGGCATTAACTCTAAAGCCCACTTTGCAATGCGACCAGTAACTTCTTTGTTGCGAAGGATTTCACCGAGTGGAAATGATGTGACCACTGTGACTGGGTGGATTTGAAAATAATGAGCCAGCTTCCTGACCGTGATTAGAACTCCATAAAGTAGTTTCTGCACTTGAGGATATCTTGTCTTTGAATCAACAAGGACTTCGCTAACGAAGTAGATTGGTCGTTGAACTTTCTGTGTGCGGTCTTCTTCTTCACGCTCAACGACTAAAACCGTGCTCACCACCTTTGCAGTTGCAGACACATAAAGTAGTAGTGGTTCTTGCGGCATTGGTGAGGCTAACGCCGGCTGAGTTGTCAGAAAGGTCTTGAAGTCGTCAAATGCCTTTTGTGCTTCTGTCGTCCATTGAAAATCGTCAGTCTTCTTGAGGAGTTTGAAGATAGGCATTCCACTTTCTCCAAGTCTTGAAACAAATCTGCTGAGTGCTGCCATGCATCCCGTGAGTTTTTGAACATCCTTCTGAGAACTCGGCGGCTTCATATTCAATATAGCATTGATTTTCTCCGGGTTAGCTTCAATTCCTCTCCGAGAGACCATGAATCCAAGTAGCTTTCCTGACGGTACTCCAAAAGTGCACTTCTCGGGGTTCAACTTCATCCTGAAGGCGCGTATATTGGCAAATGTTTCCTCCAGGTCTTGAATCAGGTCATCTTTCTGCTTAGTCTTGATGACGACGTCATCGACATACGCTTCCACATTCCGTCCGAGTTGTGTCGCTAGGCATCGCTGAATCATGCGTTGATATGTAGCCCCTGCGTTCTTCAGCCCAAAAGGCATAGTAATGTAACAGTAGGCGCCGAACGGTGTGATGAATGAAGTCTTCAGGCAGTCGGACTCCTTGAGGCTGATCTGATGATATCCCGAATAGCAATCGAGAAAACTGAGCAGTTCGCAGCCGGCTGTTGAATCCACCATTTGATCTATCCTTGGTAAACCGAAAGGGTCCTTGGGACAAGCTTTGTTCAAATCTGTGTAGTCGACGCACATGCGCCATTGACCAGTCTTCTTGCGGACCAATACCGGGTTGGCTAGCCAGTCGGGGTGGTAAACTTCCTTAATGAAACCTGCTGCTAACAGCTTGGTTAATTCCTCCTTGATAGCTTCTCTTCTGTCCTGTGCAAATCGGCGGAGTCGTTGCTTGATAGGTTTCGCGTCTTCTCTAACATTTAAAGAGTGCTCAATCACCTCTCTAGGAATACCAGGCATATCAGATGGCTTCCAGGCAAAGATATCTTTATTAGCTTGAAGAAAGGTGATGAGCGCGCTTTCCTATTTGCTATCTAACTCAGCGCCTATTACAGCAGTTTTGGTAGGATCAGAAGGATCTAAGGGAATTTTCTTTGTCTTGACGTCGCCTGCTCCGGTCTTGGCCACCTTGCTGACTGGTTTTTCATCGTCTTGTGATGTTGATACAGCTAGTCAGACTTCCTGCTGGCCGAGTGATCTCTCACGAGATTGGGCCAACTCGTAGCTGTCCTTGTCGCATGTGAGGGCTTGCTTGAAGTCGCTCCGTAGGGATATGACTCCGCGTGGCCCTGGTATCTTCATCATCATGTAGGTGTAATGGGGAATCGCCATGAACTTGGCAAGTGCCGGTCGACCGAGGATGGCGTGGTAAGCTGTCTCGAAGTCGGCCACCTCGAAGCTGATGTTCTCTGTCCGAAAATTCTCCTTGGTCCCGAAGGTTACTGGGAGAGTGATTTGGCCGAGTGGCGTGGAAGATAGCCCCGGGATAACTCCGTGAAAGGGGGCATTACTCGGCTTCATCTCGGATCGAGGAATCTGCATCTCATCCAAAGTCTTGGCGAAGAGAATATTGAGTGCGCTGCCGCCATCGATGAGGGTGCGCTTGAGCTTGACGTTGCGAACAACTGGGTCTAGTACCAGGGGGTACCGTCCCGGGTGGACCACTCGGTCGGGATGATCCGAGCGGTCAAACTTGATTGGGACTTCCGACCATCGCAGGTATTGGGGGGTTGCAGGTTGTGCCGCATTGACCTCTCTGTCGGTGAGCTTCTGCTTCCTCTTGGACTCGTAGGTGAGTGGGCCACCGAAAATATGGTTGAGCTCGCTCCTGGGATCTTGGTACGCTCCTTGGCTTGGCTCCTCGTCGTCTTTCTTTTTCTGAATTGAAGTATCTTCTCCTTCGGTTGGTTTCTTGACTTGGGCGGCGTATTTTTCCGCGAATTGTTTGTAGATGAAGCAGTCCTTAGCAGCGTGCCCCTTGCCGGGATGATGCGTGCACGGCCCGTTCATAATCTTGTCGTAGGAGTTGACTCGAGGGCGTTGACTCTGATAGTTTTGATTTGAAGTCGCAGCGACCAGATCCTCAGGCTTGCGCTTGCGCTCTCTGTGTTTTGTGTTGCTCCCACTGGGTCCTGGTGCGGAGTCGTGATCCTTCTTCTTCCAGGTTCCCGCCGATTGCTTTGATGCTTTCACTGCGTCATCGGATTTAGCGTACTCGGTTGCCTTCTCAAACATCTGCTTGACTGTCCTTGGAGGTTTGCGGCTGAATTTACCGATCAGGAGATCGTTGCGTAGTCCCCGAGTGAATGCGACGATGATGTTGTCGTCGGTGATGTCGGAGATCTTGTTGCGCTTCTCGGAAAAACACCGTATGTACTCATTGAGGGTCTCGTCCGGCTTCTGGACAATGTTGTAGAGCTCAAAGTGGGTCCCAGGACGCTCGAAAGTGCCCTGGAAGTTGGCGACGAAGCGATCGCGAAGTTCGCTCCAAGTGTCGATTATGCCTCTCGGGAGTCCAGCGAGCCAATTCCTGGCTGAATCAGTTAGTGCGACCGGAAGGTAGTTTTCCATGACTTTACTGTCGCCTCCTGCTGCGCGAATTGCGAGCGTGTAGACGGTTAACCATGATTCTGGATCGGTTTTACCATCGTACTTCTCGATGCCGGTCGGCTTAAAACCAGTCGGCCAATTCACTCGACGCAGATCTCGGGTGAAAGCTGGAACTCCGTCGCAGTCATCATCGTCTTGGATCGTGATACCCCTCTCACGTCGTCTTTGATTAAGGGTGTCTCTCAGGTCGATTGAAGCCCTGGGTGGACTGTGGTAGTCGGATTGAATCCGCCTATCTCTGGCATACTGTGGTGGTCGGGTTTGGTTTGCTGGGGGAGAGTGTACCGACTGGTCTCGTCGTGCTCTGCTATGGTCGGCGCTTGAGTTGGTCTTGCTTCTGCTGTCTCTGACTCTTGACGGAGGGGCGCGGCTACCACTCGGCGCTTTGGAGATTGACTGACTGGGTCGCCGACTGGATTCGGCACGTGGTACTATAGCTGCGACCAAGGTCTTGACTTGATTTATCAGCGGAGTAACGTGTGCTGGCGCAACAGCTGCCAATGTATCAAGGAGGGTGACTCCGCCGACTGCATTCTGCTGCGGTGTGAGGAAGATGTTGGTATTGTCGACCACTGTTTGCCCGATTGCATCCCTCGCCTTGCGACCTGCCACGGCCAGATCTTGAAGTCTTCGGTCTTCGTCTTCTTTGCGTCTTGCCTCCTCAGCTTCTCTGCGTTGTCGCTCTTGATCTGCTTGGGCTTGACGCTCTTGTTCGAGTTTCGCTCTATCTTCTTGAAGTCGGGTGCGTTCTTGCTCTAATTGAATTCTTTCTTGTCCGACTCGGGCTGCTTCTTCCGCTTGGAATCTTGCAGCTATCTCAGCATCAGTTTCGTTGTTGGCTATGAAAACGCCATTGAAAGCTGGTGTGTAGTTGTCGTCTGAAGTGGCGTCGTCTGCAGCGTTGGTGTCAGGTGGGTTGCCATGTACGCTTTCCTCCGAGGAGCTAGCGTAGGCAGCGAGTTCGGTGGAAGAACACGATCCGAGTTTTGGCAGAACACGTTGACGTCCCTGAAGCCGGACCCAGAAATTGGATCCGCTGGTAACTCCATGGTGATGGTGGGGTATATTAGATCGTCTTGAGGAGTGCTTGATGAAGAATCCGAAGTCGATGTAGTCGTACTCTCGAAGTGAATCGTTGTCTTGCAGCTGGAAAAGATTTTGATGCTAATCTCCGCCATGTTCGGTAACCGAGTGGCTGAGAGATGCGATCTACTCCCGACTGCGTCTTGGTGCTGATCCTGGCCATATTCGGTAACCCGAGTGGCCAACAGATGCGATCTACTCCCGACAGGTTTGAAGCCGAGTCGGAGAGAGATATCTTGCCGAAGTTGTTGGTGATGAAGTCGAGGCTGCCGAAGCGGTACGCCTGCTCGGGAGGAAAGGCGAAGTCGTCGATGCCTGATGAAGATCCCATCCTACTTGATCGGCGATGAACTTGACGCACCCCTACCTGGCGCGCCAACTGTCGAAACTAGATTTCGGCAATAGAAAAAGGGGGTGGCAATCAAGCTAGAAAAGTAGATGGGTTATGAGACAAAGGATTTAGACAGGTTCAGGCCTTCACGAAGAAGTAATACCCTACTCCTGTTTCGGGGTTTTGCCTCCGAGTTGTGTATTGATCTTATGAAAAGCCTCCCTCCCCAAAGGGGTCCCCTATCCTCCTTATATACCCGGAAGATAGAGGTTTACAAGATAAGATCTAGTCCAACACGGCTTAGATCTTTCATAACCGGTATACAATCTTACCATAGTAGGTATCCGGGTCTTAACTTGCCATACAAGACAATGCCATACCCGAACCCTAATACATATCATATTCTATTTAC
This sequence comes from Oryza punctata, assembly GCA_000573905.2. Lineage (NCBI taxonomy): Eukaryota > Viridiplantae > Streptophyta > Magnoliopsida > Poales > Poaceae > Oryza > Oryza punctata. The sequence continues at coordinate 17,269,597 of CM002493.2, read as the reverse complement.
ATAATTAACCCCCATTATCCAGTCGGATATTCTATGTCTGTGGGTATATGGGTACCATAATATCCACAATATGGGTCCTTTAGCCTTTTCCTCGGCTATCATTCCATCGACTACTGTCTTGATCATATTTGTCAAGGTGTTCACAAGCACTCCGGATTGATTGACCAAGGCGTGATGTATAGCCGAATCAATGCGATCTTGTAATGTGTGGAGTTCTTGATCACTTGATTCAACTTTGGCTTGTTTATCTTTTTCCTCCCCTGATCCGGAAGTACTTGGGTCTTGCTTCACGATCGTCGGCACTTGGATTTTAGCTCTTTGAATAATTGTGCCTTGCCGTGTCACCATGAATGAGTGAAGATATTGGTTCTGGAGTTGGTTCAGCATTTGTTGCATCTCTTCTTTCTGTTCTTCACTCAGTTGCTCGAGCGTGACCGGCACGATGTTGTCCTCAGAAACTTCAGTAATGTTTGGAGACATGATGACACGTGGTCCCACTGGGTGTGCCAAAAGCGTGTTGATGCAAAAAACACACACTGGACTGAGAGGTTTGCTTTACTCTAGTGCAGGTCTAAAATTAAGGTTTTAGGTTCAAGGGCGTGCCAGTTGATTTGATCCTGCAATCAACAAGAAAAACATGCAAAGAATATCAGTAAACGATAGACAATCGGCCATAGGGCCGATTTCATATCGTATGTGACCTAGCCGATGCAATAAAGCATGAATCGGCTGTGAGGTATAGTCAATGATAGAACTAACCCTAAAACTAGTATATCGGTTGTAAAGATCAGTGTTACATAATCAATATATCAATATTACTTTAGAAATAAGCAATTGGGATAGATCGGACTAAACCGAGACAGTATAAATTGCCCAAGTCTAAAGATAACATGAAATAATGATTATGCAGATTGATGTTATAGCCGATATCTAGGTTTAAGTATGTATCGGCTATAGCTCCGATACAACCTTATACCATGATATTCTCTAGTAATAAATATATTAAACTATAACCAATTAGATTTATATCAAGCGTAATATATTTATTTTAGATTATATCTTGATATAAGGGGCATATATAGAACATTAAACAAAGCATAGAACAATGTGAAATGTCTATATCAGGTAAGATCGGCTGAAACCCCGATACTATCCTTATTAACAACCATGAAGCAGGTTAGATATCATGATTCTAAATACGACTTAATAGGTTGGACTTAACCGATGCAGCATTAAGTATAAATAGAAGTATGAGATCTAAAGAATCAAGCCGATGGCTGCCTTTTTGGGATGGTAGATACATTATATAACCTAGATTAACAAAGTGATCTAGCCGATATTGACAAAACCCTAAAAGAATCTAGCCGATATAAGTAGATTGTATTGTCGATCTAAGTTATATGACATATATGATAACTCGGAGAATCACAACAAAGAACTAGAGTGTCATAAAGATGTAAGCGCTAGCTCTAATGATGTAACTCGCCATGACAAGATATACCTTTTTGCCGAAGATCAAATTGATGCAGCACGACTTGAAAGCACAAACTTGTCGAGAATAGAAAACAAAGGTTGGCGATGCGCCGAGATTGATTGAACGTGTGTTGTTATTATTTACAAGACCTCGGGATTATATTTATACCCGAAAATACAAACATTGTCCATCACGGACACGACTCATATTAACCTAATACAAATCCAACTAGCGAACAAGTCCCTTAGGCGGACTCTTACCGGGAATATTTATAAAGAAATTACATAAAATATCCTAACTAATAGATACAATTGCCTTCTCAGGACTCTATCGGTGCATGGCAATCCATATGAACCACGTTAACATAACCCTATGACGTGTACCGAGTTATACCCTATGACATGTACCGAGTTATATTACCGAAATCGGCTCTATCGGCTAACCTTGTCCAACTCTGACTCTGCCTCCGCCGATCCTGTTTACAGCCGATTCGGACTTCAGCCGATGCGTACTCTGTTTCCGATATCCTTGCATATTTCAAATCCGCTTCGGAGTATGTTGTGTTTCCGATCCTTGTAGATTAGATTTGCTTACCAAATTTCATCGTCAACAGTCCCCTAGAAGATTTGTGACATTGACTACCTGAGGATCAAGGAAGGTAACTTCCGGTGCATTCTTGAGACATCACTTCCAACTATACCTACACACAAGACAAACGATCTTATAAGCATGTTACATGGATTGAGATGAATAATTATCGTGAGCAAGAGTACTTACAAGGAATAGCACTTGAGGAGGGTTGTGTCCACCGAGCGGAGCCTGTAGAGGTCGAATAGATCCTTGAAGTCTACCACGATAAAATTTGGTGGCCCAAGGAATGGCGCTCTGGCGTGTTCGCCTATTATATCATTTTCTCTATTCTTCCTCCTCACGTTAGATTTCTCCATGTAGTACATGTGAAGCTCCTTGCAAGCGGTGCCCATCGTTGCTAGCACGTCGTCTCCAACCAATTGCATGCCTAGTTGGAAGGACGATGGAGGTATGGGCTTCCTATGTACTACCAGCGCCTTGCTCATATCTAGCTTTGTTGGAGCAAGTCGTGAGCCCTGCAGCTTTCCCTTTCCTCGCCCCCTTGCTGCAGGTTTTTCGATAGCTGTTCTCTGGGGGGAAGAATGCACCTTCCTACTCTTCTTCATGGGTGGGAGTTTAATGGTCGCCACGCTGTCGACCTCCATAGGCTCGTCCCCAAAGTCTGTGTCGTACTGTAACTCGACATCATCTATATGTTCGTGACGAGCGGGAGCTGGAGGTGCAGAAGGAGCAGGGGCAGGTTGTATCGAGAGATGACCGCTTGATGAAGTGGTTGGCCTCGGGATCACCCTTATCTCAATGAGGTCCTTGAGCCATTGGATGAAGGTTCCACGTGCATTTCCAAGGGTTAGGACCTCATCGTTCGGTGGATGCCTAAGTGGGAAATGATCGAATTCTGGCTTCACCGAGTCGACTTGCACTTTTGCACAATCAGCCCTAAGTTGCGCCCCATGCACTCTAGTCTCCGGAAGCAAGGCCTTCAGCTGCAGGAACCGAGAAGGTCGGCATCACCCTTACTGTCAGTGTGCAGCTAGTTGGTTCCTGCGATAGATTCATAAAAATTTTTAGAGTACTACTTACCATATGGTTTCGTTAAGAATTCTATGCGTTGCGGACAAGAGATGTACCGTTATTTGGTCGACGGTGGCGGGGACCGATGGGGGATTTTCCCACCTCAGTTGATGCACAACTGCTACGCCTCTGCGTGGGACTAGCTAAATCCTATTGCGTAGCAGCAGCGGCAGCCTCCGGGATATTTTGTTCTTCTCGAATCTCCTGCCTGATACGGGCCCTCATCGATTCAAGCTTCTCGTCAAATTCAGAGCTCAATTCGGCTCTGACCTGCTCCCGGATCTAGGCGGCAAGGCGGGCATCTTTTTACACCTTCGTGATTGTCCGCTTCTTGTACTGTCACGCGTAGTCCGGGAATCCAACTTTCCACGGCACGTTGGCGCCAAGTCCCCTTGTCCGTCCACGGTGTTCCTTGTTGCCCAACGCTTTACTGAGGATGTCATCCTCGCGTCTTTGAGAGCTGCCCTCTTGCGACGCTTCTTGTGAGGCAACCAACTCCTTCTGCAATACAATTGAGTTCGGATTCAATGAAAAGTTCAGTGGAGAAAATGCGAACAAATATTGAGATTAGGCACTTATTATATTATCGTACACTTGTTGATCTTGGGGATTTGGAAGCGAAACTGTCCCATCTTCATTCTCCTGGTACCTCGCCCGGGCCCAGTTCCTTGCCCGTGGGTGTGGGATATCGGCAAACACCGGCGGTGTGTTCGCTGCCACTGCCGCTTCATCTTCCTCCTGCCATTCCTCTAACTTCCCGACATATCCTGCGATGCCTATGCGGTGCGGGTGCACGTTCCTGGCCTGCAGTGCTCTATAAGATTCGCTTCTGACCCGGGATTCGGGGGTCGACTTCTTCTCGTAGAATTGCCCCCAAACGTCAGCCGTTATGAAGGGCCATTGCTCTGTTGGATCAGGGGTCATCGGATTTAGGACAAACTCCGTGACCAACCTGCTCTTGAAGTTCTTCCAAGCATTGCCCATAACCTTGAACACAACCTGCTTGAGCCTGGCCTCGTCGGCTGCAGGATACTCGAAGCTTTCCTTGAATTTGAGCCAAGCAGCGTTCTTCTCCGCTTCGGGCATATGCTTGATGTCATCCACGAGGATTGTGAAGTTTTCCCTCGCTACGACACCGCAGGTGGACCTAAACTTGGCTAGGACATTCCTAGGACGCGTCAGCAGTCCAACCTGGTTCACCTCTGCTATGGTGTACCGTTCCTTAGGGATTCTGTTCCCTGTCCTACGACCCCGTGCCCTTGAGGACCCACTAGTTGTCGTCGACATTGGTTCACCTTGCTGAGACATCATCTAAATAACTTACAAAATAACTAAGTTAATTAATTTTGTAAACAAATTACGTATGTAAGTAGTAACTTTGATACTATAGACCATTGGCACTGGATGCACATAAGTCCGTAAATCACTAAGACCCAAAATCACTAAGTACTACCATAGCTAAAATCACTCGCTCGAACTGAACTATTCTACTTTACAAGCAATATGGCTCCTCCTCGCTTCTTTTTACACTTTTCTTAATTATCAAAAAATGACAGATTACGAAGTGTTCTGGTTGCCAAAGTGTCTTGGAAGGTTCTGTACATGTACTGACCCAACCAAACCAACTTGGCACCCGGAACATCTCGTATTCTATGATGATTTGATAATCTAGAAACAAAGTCCTAACGTAAATGAGTAATTATCAAAAAAAATGGCAGTAACTGAGGTGCACTGGAGTCTGAAGGTTTCTAAATCGGTGTTGTGCGTGCACTAACTCGATCGAACTAACTTCAGACCCTAGGCACCCCGGATTCTGCGACGATTTGATAACTTTAATATTACAGATGACTATTTACCAAAAAATGACAGAAACCGAGGTGCACCGGGGTCGGACGGTGTCTTAATCGGTTTTGTGAATTCACACATAACTCGATCAAACCAACGTCAGACCCTAGGCGCCTCAGATTCTACGATAATTTGGTAACGTATATATCTAACATTGTAACTATGCACTAAAATCAGTAAAGTTCACTAAAATAACCTATATTTCACCTAAAATCAGTAAAGTTCACTAAAATATCCTCACTAACCCTAAAATCAATAAAATAACCTACATTTCACCTAAATTCACTAAAGTTCACTAAAATGACCTAAGTAACCCTAAAATCACTAAAATAACCTACATTGGACTAAAATCACTAAAGTTCACTAAAATTTACTCACTAACCCTAAAATCACTAAAATAACCTACATTTCACTAAAATCACTAAAGTTCACTAAAATATCATCCATTCATCCGCACATCACTAAAATATACTAAAATGTACTAAAATGTACTAAAATCATACATCCATCCACAAATCACTAAAATACTCCACATATCATCCATTCATCCACACAACACTAAAATATACTACAATCATACATCCATCCACAAATCACTAAATAATCCACATATCATCCATTCATCCACACATCACTAAAATATACTAATATCTACTAAAACCTCAAGATCTCGGTGGACTTACCTAGAGCACAGGGAGCGACGGGGGAGGACGACGACGCTCGGTGGCCGGGCTCGAGGACGGCAGCGCTCGGTGGCCAGGCTCGGGGACGGTGGCGCTCGGCGCTGGGCTCGGGAGGGCGTGAGGGAGGACGATGGAGGGCTCCCAGACGACGGCGGCGAGGGCTCGGGGACGGTGACCGACGGCTGCGGTGCTAGGGTTCTTGGAGTGGCAGGACTTAGAAATTTTTTCGATCCAGATCCAGATCAAGCGTATACTTAGTACGGGCATTAATCATCTCAATCGGGCGTAAACTAGAGCCCGTCACGGATGACTCATCTTTGACGGGCTCTAGTGTAGGCATGATACAGATGTTTACATCTCTATCGGGCCTACAATACAGCCCGTCACAGATGCTAGCATCCGTGACGGGCCCTAATTTAAAGCCCGATAGAGATGACATCATCTCTATCGGGCTGTAAACCAGAGCCCGTCACGGATGTTGTCATCTGTGACGGGTTGTAGTGTAGGCTCGATAGAGATTAGGTCATCTCTATCGGGCATTGCATTACAGCCCGTCACAGATGACAATTGACTACTATTCATCGTTGACCTTAAGTGCAAATAAATAACTGCACTAAAAATTCACAATGAAAATTCACTACTTTTACGAAACTCACAATAATTAACTTATTATCCCAAATAATTAAGTGAAGGACAATAATTCACTAAATTTACTCAATTCACAATACAAATTATTACAAGCTGCACCAAATTAACTAAGATTTTTCACCAATACCATTTACTTCACTAATAAGTACAACGCGATTGGTCACAAGGTTATGCCTTCCGTATGATCTGATCGAGTATATGCCACAGGCTCTTGTGGATCATCGTCAAGGTTGATTTGAGGTCGTACGTGAAGATTCTGGTTGTATTCTTCTTCGTCGACGACGTTGTCGACACCAACAATTCGGCGCTTGCCATCCCTCACGATGTGCATCTTCTTGTTTGCGGGGTCTTTTATGTAGAAAATCTGCTCGACCTGTTTCGCAAGTACGAATGGTTCGTCGGCGTATCCAACCTTGGATAGATCTACTAAAGTGAAACCTTCCTTATCTACTTTAACACCAGTGCGTATATTCACCCAACGGCATCGAAACAAAGGAACCTTGAACTTCACGTAGTTCAGCTCCCAGATATGCTCAATGCGGCCGTAGTATGTGTTCGACCCAACTTGATCCTGGAAGGCATCTATACGGACTCCACTGTTTTGCACTGTGCTTTTGTCATCTTGCTGGACGGTGTAAAATGTGTATCCATTAATATCGTATCCTTGCCATGTGTCTATGGCCCAACACGGTCCCATCCCCAACAACTGTACTGTCTCATTTGGGATATCCGTCATCATTGTGACACGATTCTTGAACCATGCGTTGAACCGAGAGTTATGTTATCTGTTAATCCACATCTCAGATCGACCCAAGTTCTCCTGTCGGATTTTGGCTAAGTGCTCCTCAAAGTATGGGCCAACTTCTGCCATATGTTGGAGCACAACAAAATGAGCCTGCGCGTAGGAAGCTTGATCGGGCCTAATTCTTTTCCTCCCTATTGTGCCAGCAGCTGACAACCTTCCTTCGTGACGAGACGCTGGAACTCCGATAGGTTCGGCCTCAGACATGTAGTCCACGCAGAACTCAATAACCTCCTCGGTCGTGTATCCTTCAATGATGCTCCCCTCCGGTTTTGCTCTGTTCCAAACATATGCCTTCAGAACTCCCATGTACCTCTCGAACGGGTACATTTCTCTTAGAAAAGCTGGGCTACATAGTTTTGTTTGCTTCATAAGATGAACAGGGAGATGAACCATGATATCAAAGAAAGACTGGAAAAAACATCTCCATGTGGCAGAGGGTATTGACAATATCGGTCTGCAACCCATCTAGATCTTCGGGATCTATAACTTTCTGTCCGATTGCATTGAAAAAGGTGCACAGACGTTGGATCGTATGACGGACTTTGGGGGGAAGAATGCCTCTGATAGCAACTGGCAAGATTTGTGTGATTAGCACGTGGCAATCGTGAGACTTCATTCCAACCAGTTTTAGGTCTTCCGATTTGACGTACTTACTAATCCTCGCTGAATAGCCCGATGGAACTTTGATATCTTTCAGGCATGACAACATTGCGATCTTCTTATTTTTCAACAGTGTGTGGCAAGCTGGAGGGAGGTATACTCTACCTGTCTCTGCATCTGTTACGGGCTGGAGTTCACTGCGAATGTTCATTTCCTGTAGATCAAGGCGCGCGTTCAACCCGTCCTTTGTTTTGCCGGGAATATTCAGCAGCAGGCCAATCAAACTCTCACACACATTCTTTTCTACGTGCATGAGATCAATGCAATGACGGACCTCAAGATCTTTCCAGTAAGGTAATCGCTAAAATATGGACTTTTTTCTTCCACATCCCCTTGTTCTTTGCCTAACTACGTTTTCTTTTCTTCCCAAACTCGTTGGTTGTGTCTTTGACCAAGTTGTGGATCTCATCTCCGGATAAATCCTTGGGAGCCTGCTGAAGTTCTCTCTTACCATTAAAAATATTCTTCTTCCTTCGAAATGCGTGACGTAGCGGGAGCCACCTCCTATGACCCATATAAACCATCTTTCGTGATTTCTTCAACCATCGGCTGCGTGTATGTTCCATGCAGTCGGAGCAAGCCTTCTTTCCTTTCACGGTTTGGCCAGTTAGATTACCGAGGGCGGGATAGTCATTAATGTTGCAGAACAGTAGAACTCATAGCTTGAAATTCTCCTGACCATACGCATCCCAAGTTTCTACACCTTCTTTCCAGAGCATCTCAAGATCATCCATAACAAGCTCCAAGAACACATCGATGTCATTGCCCGGTTGTTTTGGACCTTGGATTAGCAAGCACAGGATAATATATTTTCTTTTAAAGCACAACCATGGCGGTAGGTTAAGGTTTGAAATAAGAACTGGCCAGGTGCTGTGAGTACTACTCATGTCTCCGAAAGGATCCATGCCATCTGTACACAGACATAGCCTCATGTTTCTGGGGTCGGCAGCAAAGTCTTTGTGTATTCGATCGATATTTCTCCATTGAATTGAATCCGCTAGGTGTCTTAGCATACCGTCGTTCCTTCTCTCCTTTGCGGGACCACCCCGCTTTGATTTTTTCCCAACGTACTAACTTCGCCTCCTTGGGGTTTGCAAATATTCTTTTGAAACGATCAATGATAGGTAGATACCACACAACCTTCGCGGGACCACCCCGCTTTGATTTTTTCCCTTCGTCAGGACTTTTCTTTCGCTTGTATCGAGAGGCCTTGCAGACAGGACAAGCATCTAACTCCGCATATTGCTTGTGGTACAATATGCAGTCGTTTGGACAAGCGTGAATTCTACGGACCTCTAACCCTAGGGGACACAAAACCTGCTTTGCTTCGTATGTCGTCTCGGGCAATATGTTCCCATCAGGCAGCAAGGACTTCAAAATTCCCAAAAGCTCCGTGAAACTCTTGTCTGTCCATCCACTACTTGCCTTCAGCTTCATTAGGTCCAAGGTAGCTGATAATTTGGTGTGCTTTGCTTTGCATCCGGCGTACATAGGCGTCTGCGAGTCACTGACCAACCTGCTGAACTTTATGGAATCTCTCTCGTTGTAAACTGGATCCTTAACATCACGTAACATGTCTTGCAGCAGATCATGATCAACATCAACCATTTCACCGCCTAGTGGAGAAGGTACAAACATGTCATGCTCATCTTCATCTTCCTGATTTTGTGCACCAGTAATGTCTACAGCTGCACCACTTCCTGATTCTTGCTCTCCATGCTTGACCCAACATGTGTAGCCCTCCATGAATCCTTGTTGTATCAGATGAGCGTGTACGTCCACTCGGCTATCAAACATATTCTCATTCTTGCAATCTGCACATGGACAACACATGTAATCGCTGTTTCTTCTTTTCCTATCCTCCTCCGCGGTGTTTATAAAATTTAATACCCCATTTCTATACTCCTGACTATGACGTTTCACGGATTTTGCATACATCCAACTTCGATCCATCGCTGCAGAAATGAAAAAAGAATCAAAGAAACATCTTATAAGATAAATACTGCTAAATTAATGAGAATTGATGAATTGTCTAAAGTACCGATTACTATTTGTCACTTACCTTTATGAATGTACTGTTTTCTTTTGGAAAAATATTAAAATTTCACCCTCTCCAACCTCCCACCAAAATTGTGAATAGTGGGATACAGTTACACTGGCAGTTGCGGCTATTTATAGTGTGCAATAACTATCTATAACTGTCCAAAAAAATATCTTATCTGTCGGGCATATAAGTTATCTTTATCGGGCCTAAAAAAATGCCCGTCACAGAGAAGTGCCATCTGTGACGGGCTTTGTTGTTATCTCAAACGGGCCTCAAGCTAGTGCCCATCACAGATGATTGTTATTTGTGACGGGCTCCAACTACGGCCCGATTGAGATATCTTAAATATCTCAAAGGGGCCTCAAGTTGGGGCCCATCACAGATGATTGTCATTTGTGACGGTCTCTAACTTGAGGCCCGTTTGAGATATTTAAGGTTATCTCAATCGGGCCCTAGTTTAGGCCCGTCAAAGATATGTGTCATCCGTGACGGGCTTCAGTTCTATGCATATTTTACATGTCTCTCCGACCATATCTCAATCGGTCTCTTTTTAAGCCCGTTTGAGATGTATTCTTTGTGACAGCCCGCAAAATCCAGTTATGTTGCAGCCCGTCACAGATAAGAGAATCTGCACTAGTGCATGACACCATTGATTTTTAACATGCATTTGATTATTCATATTATTTTAAAGTTTATGTAATTAGTATTTATTTTGTTATGATTTTTTTATTACTAAAAGTATTTTAAGCATGATTTATCTTAGGCTTTGTACAAAATTTCTAAATAAGACGAATGATCAAATATGTGTCTGAAAGTCAATAATGTCATCTATTAAAAAGGGGGTTAAATCTATGCATGTTTGGTCAGTAGAGAATTTCACATTCCAGGGGTTTTTTTAGAAACACAATACAAACGCATGTGCTCACAACACGCGCACATTCACCCCTATGAACGCACACACGCATACCTGATCACATATGATCACATTCGAAAGACTAGGCATAAAGGGCATGTAATGAGGCGTCTTTCAACTATATAATATAGGTTATTGCTATGGAGGGAGAATAGGAGGGACTAACTGGCAACAACAACCTTTCTAGCAGGGGTGGTAGCGACTGTAAGTCCTCTTTTCTAGCGACGATGAGATCGTTTTCTCCAGCGATGAAACAACAGTGGTGGCAGCGGTGAGGTTAGAGTTTAGAATTTCGGTGTAAGTGGTGAGGCTAGAGAGGGAGAGGAGGGGGTTTCCCGGGTTTAGAGGATGACCATGGTCCGGTTAGGTTGGTGGTGGGCGGCAGCAACGGGAGGGTGGGAAGGCAGCGGAAGCACTAGTGGAGCTACGGAGTTAAAGGTGACAGGTGGGAGAGGTTGATGAAAGGGACAAGGGAGGCTATGGGGTTAGGAAGAGGTGTATTGTGATGGCATCTCCGGCAATGCGAGCTGCGGGAGATGGGGAAGATGGTGGGCCGAGGGAATGGCGGTGCCACCTGAATGTAGAATCAAATATGTCCTAGATGGGGAAATAGGGATTTCTATAAGAATGAGATTGAATTATAAATTATAAGTGCCTAGGTTCAACTAGTGTTGTCCAAGTTTACAACGAATTTACACTCAATAATTATTTAACACCATTTCACCCGGTATAATTTTAAGTTGATATATTTTTTCTTCTTATTTGTAACGCACGGAAACCTAACTAAATTGAATAAAATTAGTAATTTCATTAGGGGAGACTGGCCCTACTGTTGTTAATGGGTGTTAGGCCTAGTTGATATTATTGTAAAAATGAAAGAAAAACGTCCACTTTACATCCTTCAACTATGGGTTTAATTTCATTCACTCCCCTAAACCGTAAAGCATGTTATAGATTATAATCCAACTATCTAAACCAGCGTAAATTTAGTCATTCGATAATTTGGAAATCGGTTTCATCCTGTGTAGCGCCTACGTGGCACGTTGACTTGGTCTCTGTCCTAGGTGGCTATAGTTTGAAAAAGTAAAAAGAACAAACTGTGACATCACTAATTCATACTCCTCTACCTCCTCTCTTCGCCCCACTTACGGTAGCGAGAACAAGACCTGTAGCTTGTGCATGAGGCACTGGGCAAGATCTAGGACACAAGTATCGTCGGTCGGCGGTGTTGAAGAGGCTAGCATAGAGCTCCGACGTGAGGTGGGGTTGGCGGCAGAGAAGAAGCTAGGAGGGGCGGAGAAGAAGTGAAGTGGATAGAAGAGGAAGGTGGGATGACGAGGGGAAGGATCTCAAAGTCGCCCGCGCTTCCTCCTTTGCGAGCTCACTCGAAGCTACCGTACCATCTTCGCCGCTAGCTAGCCATTGCCCGCTTGCACTGCTTGATCTATAGTACAGAAGCGATGGAAAAGGCGGAGGTCGGTGTACCTCAGGTCATGCATGTCGGAGCTTGCTGGACGCGGACCGACGGAGCTCGGACCACGGTATCAATGCCATTCCCACGCCTCCTCCCTTCTAGCACCGTCACTCCCAGTCTCACCGCGGCGCTAGAGACAACGAGTGTCGGAGATCTAATAGCGGGTGCAAAGGTATTGATGATGACGATGAGATTTGGCGTTATCTCACCACCTACGCGCGTAGGTGTTCTAAGGTACGTGGTGCTTGAATCAACCTCTGTTGACTTCCTCGTCGAGCTCTATGACAGGTGGTGGATAGGACTGGGGAGGAGGAGCTGAAGGTCGGTCGCTGTTGATATCGACCCTCCCTCTCCCATACCACCCCCTCTAACCCGCCGCGGTAGTGGGGAGAAGCCGGTCACCCTACTATCATTAGATCTACCATGATCAGAGAAAAAGGGAGGGAGAAGGAGGACAATATTTGGTTGCACTCTACTATTTACTTTTGGGATAGACTTACATGCGGGTTAATCATTTTTTAAATGTTGATTGCAAATGCCACGTAAGTGCCACATAAACAACATGTCAACGCGCCTCACGTTGAATGAAATTGCCGTTTAAACTATGAGTGACATTTAAACTGATTTTTGATAGTTAGGATAGCTTTGCACTTGGTCTTTCGGTTGAAGGACCGGAATGAGACTCGACCAATAGGTAAGGGAGGTTATTCAAACTTTTTCCAAAAAAAGAAAATGAGAGGGAATAAGTTCACTTGAGGTCCCTTAACTTATCAATGAATCTGATTTTCATCCTTCAACCGAAAAACCAGATACAACGGGTCCCTCAACTGTCAAAACCGGTACAATATAGGTCCCATGGTGGTTTGGATGACGGTTTTAGCTGACGTGGTGCCTACGTGGCTAGTTTGACTCGGTCTTTATTTGACGTGGCATATGAAGCAAAATTTAACAATTTAAAAATAAAAACAAAATATGTGGGCCCACATGTCAGTCAAATAATAAGATTAAAAATAGTGGGACCCATATGTCAGTGGGTCCCACTTCCTCCGCATCATCCCTCTCTTTCTCTCCTCTATCTCCTCCCCTTCTTCCCTAGATACGCACGGGGGGCTAGTGAGAGCGGAGGCTCGGCTCTCGACGGAATTGGCAGGGGCCGGCGAGTAAGGGCGCGACGGGGAGGGAGGAGTGTCCGTCGGCGAGCGCGCATGCACAAAGGATGACGAGGTGGGAAGGCAGGCGAGTGGGGACGGGGTGGGAAAGAGGGAGGTAGGGAGGCCAGCGAGGTTGAACAACGCCGTGACAGTGGACGCGGAGGCAGGCGAGGCGGGGAGGCCGCCGATTCAGCACTTGGGCGGTGACCGCCGTGCGGGAGCCGCCACGGGTGTCCATGAATCCTTCCGCCGATGCCGATGGCGGAGGCGGAGGCAGGCGCTGCGAGCGACGAGGAGAGGGGCGGCGACTGCCGGTGGTAGGCCAGGCGGAGGAGGCCGAGGGGAGGGGGGAGGGAAGCGGAGGAGGCCACCTCTCCACATTGCCCTTATCTTCGCTGGGCGTCACCCTTCTCCCCGCTAGCTCCTCTCTCGACAGCTGCCGCACGCCGCCCCTTCTCCCCGCCGCCTGTCGGCGGTCGCTGAAGCATCTAGGCCCCGCTGTTAATTTTGGTAATTAATGATAAGCGCTAATTATGGACTAACGATTCTTTTCTTTTGAGTTACACATTTGAGTTAGGATCACACAACATGAATGCATGGATGATCACCGAGGACGTTTTTCGATGGTGCAAAGCGAAAGGATTGAAGACGGTAAAACTAGTGGTTTTATTTTAATTGATCGAGGAGTTTGGGCGATCAAATTTGCTAGAATTTATTTATAGCTTTGCCGTACTATCAAGGGGGTAATGACCTAGTCAAAGAGATGATCAAAATGCCACATTAGGTCATTTGCACTTAAGTGTTGGTTTGCATCTTTATTTTCTTCCATTGACTCCCTGAGCGGTCTGACCGAAGTGCTTGATCCGGTCTGACTGACCCTTCTTGGCGGTCTGACCGGCCACTTGCCGCCGGTCGTGAGGCGGCGCCGTGGTGCGAGGAGAAGCATCCGAAGACGGCGCGATGAGGAAGAAGAGGGAGAGAGGAGAGGGAATGATGTGGGGCCCAAATGGGCACCACCATTTTTATTTTTTTGTGTGGCTGACATATGGAGTCCACGTGGGCCTCACTATTTTTAAATTATTTTTGTGTGTAGCTGACATGTGGGCCCATGATTTTTATTATTTTTCCGGGATAGAATTATCATGTAAGCGTCACGTCAATGTCACGTGGGATGAAAACCTAGTTAAATCAACCACATAAACACCACGTCAGCCAAAACCACCTTCCAAACCACCGAGGAACCTCGTTTGCACCGGTTTTGATAGTTCAGGATCGGTTGCTGGGAAGAACGAAAATCGGATTCGGTGTAAAGTTAAGGGACATGAGATGAACTTATTCCAAATGAGAGTCTTTTGGAGTAGTTTTTGTTGCCCTGGTACCCAAGGCCCAAAAGAGCAGACGCCGAGAAGCGGTCCTTCCCCTTCCCCTTCCTCGAGACCCAAACCTAAACCCTCGCCTCGCCGTCGGTGTGCCAGCACCCTCCCGGCGGCCGGAGCGGCGCGCGTTCCCTCCTCGGTTTTAGCACATCCGGCGGCCGCCCCCGGACACCATGGCTGACCCTCCGAGCCCGCGCCTTGACGAGGAGGACGCCTTCGGCCGCGACTTCAACTCGTCCCCTTCGCCCACAGCCCCACCCGCCCGCTCCGGTTTGTTGTCTCTTTCTCTCCCCGTCCCTTTGCTTTCCCCTCCGACCTTCTCTCGCGCTAGGGTACGTGGTTTCTCCTGCGGGAATCCTGCTTTGCTTCTTATGGTTTCTGTGGTGGCGACCTCGGTGCAGGCGAGAAGAGACCCTTCGGCGATCTGGACGACGATGACGAGGACGTTTTCGCTTCCAAGAAGGTAGTAGCCTATTCACTCTCCTTGTATTTCCTCCCTACTGACTAATGAGATGCTTTCTTGCTAATAAAATTTCTGGATGATGGAAAGACGCTATATACCTAATTTCGTGTTTGAACTGAATCTTGGATGAGAAAGATGCTACGTAGTACTAATTTGGTGCTTGAAACTGAATCAAGCTACTGTTCCACGTTATTTTGAAATATGTTGTTCTTCTAGTCCTTGGATTATACTAGTAATTGGTTACCTAATCTTGCTCTGTACGGCATGAAATTCTATAGATAACCAACTAGCATTATGGTTTAAGACAAGAATTTGTGGTTCAGGGAAAGACAAAGGTGGAAGAAAGTGCGCCAGGCGCTGCCACGGGAATGATTCTGTCTCTTCGCGAGAGGTATACCAAAATTGTTATTTTTCCTTTCAGAGCTATTAGAATCATTTACATTGTTTGTTTGGAACACGGTATTGACTTTTCTCCCCGTCTTGAAGTTTGCAGAACTGTAAAGATAATCTTGCGTCATGTCAGGTTTGTCTTGCCTCAGCATTTGTGCTGTTCTCATTTTTATAGTGAATGCAGACATGCAATCTTGTTGATCCTAATTCTATCTTATTTGAGTTGTTGGCTTGTAACACACTCCTGTGGCCGAGATAAGTAAACAGTAAATCTTTGGTTCACTTGTACAATATATTGCATGTATATGTCAATTGTAAATAAAAGAGTTTTCATCAATATACTTTATTCTATTATTTATCATAAAAATCTGGAGAAGAAAGAAACATAAGGTGGATGTACAATATATATTGCGGCCAGTTTCTTGTGCTTTATATTCTGTAGAGAAATCACATTATCTTTTCTTTTGTGCTTTATATTGATTGATATTGTTACTTTCCAAGAACTTTTGGGTCCCCATTTTCTGGTCGTGAATAACCAGTCATGATATTGTGGCCCCAAATGAAAATTTTAGTATCTAGCGAAGAATTCTGGGGCTGATGCGTTACTCCTCTGTTGACTCTTATAATACATATTTAAAGCACTATTAGTAGGTTTAGTGTATAAAAATGGTAGCAATATATTCATGTTTCAAAGTGCTTTTACACAATATTTGTTTTACCGATAATTTTTTAGGAGAAATCACCGGTCAAAATTTAGTCTTTAACACAATCCTGAAATTAAAATACGTTGTACAAAAATCAACTAAGGTAGTATGTATGTCTGTCTGATCATTAGATCATATATTTTTATCTTCTAGTCAAATTTGGTTTTGTAGTGCAAATATATCAGTGCACAGGAGCTCATTATATAAAGATCAACTTGAAAATAGAATAATGTTCTTTTATCAGTACATCATTTTGCATGTTCAATTTTGATTATGCTAATATCTGCAATATAACATGCATTACCTGCAAAGCCTATCACATTCACACTTGACCTAGTGAAAAATAAATCCATTTACCTACAATTAAAAGTGTGTGCAGAAGTTGAGATGAAGTATTACCGATATTGCTTTCTTGATCAAGCAAGTAGTTTCTGAAATATTGAATTTACTTGCATCGTAGGTGGAACGGGAAGCTGCCAAATCAGAAGTTCAAAAGTGGCATTCAGCATTTCAGAACATTCCAGCTGTACCTGCTGGAACCAATCCAGGTTGCTGAATCAAATGCTTATCTCTCCAATTTTTTCTAAAGCTTGATCAGAGTAAATTAATGCATTTTAAGTATAGATCCTGTTTCGGTTGTTTCTTATCTCAATAACCTGAAGTCATCGGAGGAATCATTGAAGGAGCAGGTTGGTTTGTTGTCATGTTTGTCTCTGAGATTTGCTAAGTAGTTTTGATTTGCTTCAATGTGACATTTTTTGTTTATACTCAGCTGGAGAAAGCTAAGAAAAGAGAGGCAGCTTTTATAGTAACATTTGCGAAACGTGAACAAGAAATTGCAGAACTGAAGGTACCCTCTTACTGCCTCATTTTGCTATAGGGAGAGGAAAGACATGTCAATATGGATAAATCTGTTTAATATTCTGTACTTCTCAATTAATGGATTTGAAGTATACGGGCCAAGAATGCCAGACAGTTTGAAAGCTTATGCCACTGCTTACTATGTTTGGTCAATCCATTTTCTGCTTTGTTGCTATTTCCCTCGTCTTTTTGTTCGTCTTGTTTGTGCTGATTGTCATTAAAATTTAATTTGCAGTCTGCAGTTAGGGATTTGAAAACTCAATTAAGGCCACCATCGATGCAGGTAACCATTAAGTTGCTTGTGCTATTGGTTCTACAAACTTTTATGCTTTATTGGTTATTATTACAGAGTTGCTTTCGTAAGTGTTATCTTCATTGATACAAACAAATAGACTTGAATAGATAAATATGTGCTATATTGTACTTGTCCTTGTGCTTTTTCATCATCCTAGTTTGCCTCAATAGTGATAATTCTCAATTTTTTTGGTAGCATGCACTTGGCATCAATACTATACCAATTCTTAGCATATGCTGTGATACATGTCTATGATGCAACTGTACGGAATTCATCTTCCAAAATCCTCTCTTTGATCTATGCACTTAAATTTTGTCCTTGCTTCATGTAATAGTTAATCCAAGACCTATTAAGTACATAGTAGAACAGTATATTAACATAAAACAACCTTATTATCACGTTTGCATATATTGTTATTCCAATGGAATTCTTGTCTCTACATGCTTGTGATGCATATCACACAGCTTACATGGAATGGCTGAGGAACACTCTGTGGTGTTGTTCTTCACCCCACTCAACTTAGATCTATAGCTTTGTTACTTTGCTCACGGTCTTCTCTTTGTTTTGTCTTTTCTGGATATTCCTTTCGTGATGGGATATTTCCTGATCTATTTGTTTATTCTGCCATTTTAATTTTGAATATGATTGTCTGCTCATTCACCAAAACGAATGGGAAGTATAAATGAGAATTGTGTGACATGTCCTATGGTGTTGCAATGTTATATGGGGTAAACACCATGCTCCATTGAGCCAAGTGACAGTGGCTGGAGGATAAAACCTCTAGGAGAGGGGGATAGGCATAAACAGGAATGAACTTCTTAATCATTCTTGGTTCATATAAATGATGTGACGTGGACCCTAACAAACCAATTTGATCCTTCCAACTAATTAAGATATCATTCCAAAACATTCTGTCCCTAAGAATACCTTGTGGATTACTAGATCATCTACAACCAACGTAACTGCAACATGTTTTTTGATTGCTCCCATTAGTGCAACACTTTCATGGCTAATGGGTTGCACATCTGTCATCTGGTGGCCTGTTGAAACTTGCATATTACAGGAACACTGACAAACTGACATATACAAGTACAAGCAAGGCACACCTGTAGTTGTTCACCAAGTAAAGAGGATACCTATTGGTTACTATGTAACATGTTTAATGAGGTGCTAGTCAGGTGCCAAATTGCCAGACTACTTTCTAATCCCAACATCTTGAGCCTCACTTGTAATAGTCTGAAGTGTTATATTTGTATGAGATAATAATGCCTTCCCTTCTGTTGACAATTTAGATAACTTGTTTTGATGCCCTTTTCTGTATGATGAACAGACAAGGAGATTATTGCTTGATCCAGCAATCCACGAGGAATTTACACGATTAAAGGTTAGTGAGATTTATAAAACTAAATATTTGTGCTGTATCTTTGTGCAATCGTTTGCACTAATAACTAGACACAAATTGAGAAAATCAATTATTGGATTGCTTGAACCAATGACTATTATCCTCTTAACCGTGTATGAAGGGTACAAAACTTCGTGTTTCATCACACTGTCTGCATGTTGCAAAAATATTGTATTTATATTTCTCAGAATAAAAATATGCATCGAGTGACCAGATGTTTTGTTTTGGGTAAGGGAGCAATGGGGTATTTCGATCATAGTCTACTGGTTGTAGTAGGCATGCCTATGATAACTTAATTTGGGAATGACTGAAATTTTGGGATGAATAATAATTGTGTTATTTTTCTTGGCCTAAACAGCTAAACCACAGTTTCTAGGCTCACTGTCTAATGCAAGCAATTGTACTTGTGCATCAATCTTGGTACTTGCTCTTTTAACCAGAATCTTGTGGAGGAGAAGGAGAAAAAGATTAAGGAGCTACAGGACAATGTTGCTGCTGTCAATTTTACTCCATCCAGTAAACATGGAAAAATGCTAATGGCCAAGTGTAGAACATTGCAAGAGGAAAATGAAGAGATTGGGGCGATGGCTTCTGAAGGAAAAGTAAGCCTCTTACAGACTTAACCCAGTATAACCCGTCTTCTCATTCTTTAGGAACATGAAATTGCTGATAAGAGAAGTTGAGAAATAGGGAAGTGGAGTGAAATCTAATCTGATTCAAATATTGAATCTCTCCTTGTCCAAGCAGAAGGAAAAGGAGACAATTTGAGCAGAAAGCCCATATTGCCATCTGAAAGAGCTAAATATTTTTAGTCGTTTTCATGGAACAATGAACATATTACATGAGAAATAATTGCATTTGACTTCCGCTCTCCTCCACCCCCTGCATGCATGTTCACCACCTTGAGCATATACATAGTTGCGCCTGTTTTTCACAATTATCACTATCATCAAAGCATGAAAGGCTTTTGATCCTACTACTTGTAACATTGTTCTAAAACAATTTTTGGGTACAGATCCATGAACTTGGAATGAAAATTGCAGTTTTGAAGACTCGGAACAATGAAATCAGGAATCAATTCAATGGTATGTTATGCAATATCCATATATACTCCCTCCGCCTTTTTATGTAACTAGCAAAGAGCCTGTGCGTTGCAACGGAAAACAATTCGAGTTTCTAGCTTATTAAGTCAATTAACCACACATTTAGTCCACATAGTACTTTTACGATTTTCCTTATTGAAGAAATAGGTGATTTTGAAATTTGGGAGGAGCCAGCAATGAAATAGGAGAGGACTCGCTAGAAGGTGGTGTATAGTATAGATTGTACGGACCAAAATGTCAGTGGTAGAGGTGGTGTAGCAGAACGGACACCACCACTACTAACTTTTTAAGTAGTATAGATATCAAATTGAACTAACCAACGTAAAAAGTTAAAGGATAGAGGTAGTACTTTATAACCCTTTCTTCCCATTTTGCCCATTGATGTTTAATTTGGACAACTACTTTATATTCTTAGTTCACTTACGTACATTGTTACAATTCTAGACTAATTCATCCTCCTGTTCAATATTTGTTGCACAATGTAGTGAATTTGATAGTAGCATGTAGCCCTTAGCTATAGGAACTATCGAAGTTCATAAAACGTAGAATGCCTATATGAGAAAACAGATGTTTAGAGCTGATGGCTTGATCATCTTTCATTAGACAAGAATTTTATGCTTACTATTAGTAGCATGGAAAGCAGGGGAGAAATTTCTTCCCTTACAGTGAGTATCAAATAGAATGGATGTGAAGTTATTTTGTACTCTTTACTCTACAGAATCCCATCATTATAAATTCTAGTACTCAGCTAATAGCAGAAGCAGCCAAATAAGCTAAACTAAAAGAATTTCAGGTTGCGTGCTTATTTCTTATGCACATGATTAGAATATGTAGTCCAACTAGTAAACTAATGAAACTAACTTTGATAAGAAGAAAAAAATCTCACATACCCTGAGTTTTTGTTTGCCTTTGGCAGTCTTTCGTGCTTTGATGTTTGGACACAAATTGATAAATACACCTTATTTCATTTGAAGTTAGAACTTACCAGGTCTATGTTTTGTAGCTGTGTGCCTGTGTATGTTATCCTAATTCCTAAGATTATAATTAGTACAGTTTGTATTTTTGGCCTTGTTAATCTAGGAGTATATGAGGATTCCATTTGACCAAAACAAACTAGCAATTGTGATATCCAATCATGGCTTCCTAAAGCTGTTTTGATTTCTGAATGGGATTTTCAAGGTTGCTATCATTCCAAATGAGGATGCAATGCGACATGTCTCCTGTACTCACATTATACGAAATTTCCAGTGTACTCGTAGTGCATGGCTCTGAATGCTGGGATTGTTTCGTGGCTGTATTGTGTTCAGTCTATCTAATATTCTAGGGCTTGTATATTTAGAATGAAAGTATGTTCACAGCAGTCTCTGCATCAAACCATAAATATGCTATCATATCAGAGGTTGAATCTCTTACAAGTACCCTAGATCGACCAATTAAGACCATAAGTATTTTTACTTTCTATATGTTCCACATGCAACTTTTAGAATGACATGTGATGTGATGCTGTCTGTTGACATTCTCAAAAGATTCCTTTTTTTAATCTTTTATTGCTTGTTTTAGCCTTGTAGTTTATAATGGTCCTACTCTATGGGCTATGGTATCATGGTCCTTGCTGAAGTTGTACATGTGAACCTTACCAAATTTTGTTGACTGTGGAGAGGTTTGTAATGTCCCCAGCCAACCAAAACCAATCTTTTGGTAATGGCAAGACCTGGGCACAGCCAGATCCAACGCCCAAAAGGTACATTGTCTCATGGCTGTACCTATTTGTGGATAACGTGAAGTTTGGGAGCTGGGATGAGCATTTGGCCTCCCATGGATTGCTCAAACATGGTGCTAGATTTTCTTAGATTTAAAAAATGTTGCCATCACCAAATTCGTTGGCTTCAAACCAAATGACAGCCAAGGTTTTGAAGTATAACCAAAACTTTTTGTGAGGTTTGCTGGGGGTTTCAGACCAAACAAAGTCAGATCTGTTCAAGTTTCTAAATTTAGGTAACGCACACATTTTGCACCTATCTACTTCATTAGGCGGCTTCTGGATGCTAGATAATTTGCTTTCAGAAAATAGGAAAAAACCTCATGATATATGTGAAAGTGCAAACACACATGATACCGTTATGCAGCCTGTTTCCTGATGAAGTTAAAGGTACACTATGCAAACTTTTTGCATGGAGCATTTGCTAAATGATGGATTGATATGATTTTGAGGGACTTGAGGGGTCATACGTCAGAGAACCTGCTAATTAGCTGTCACATGTTTGACAATTATTGGTGGCTTGCATCTTGACTACCTTTATCTGATACATGCATTTTTTATCTATCTGTCACCTGGAGTTTTCACAATTGAATTCACACGACATTACTTGATTTTGTTATCTTCCCCTGAGATAATTCATATATGGTTAAAAAAAGGTTAGTGGGAGTAACTTAATATCAGTGAAATCGGCATTGAACCACTGTTAGCTGTAATCTAGTATCCCTGATTGGTGACCTGAACACTGTCTCGTTTAATCAGTTCACCCATTCTAAAAACATACTAAAAGAATGGTGAAATTTCACTTCTTTAAGTTTCCTCTCGAGGGACTATATTGATGTGAACAGAGCTCCTGGGCCTTTATTGAATGGAAATCCTGAATACTACCAAGAAACAAGTAGCTAGCTTGTTTACCCCAAGAAATTGTTTGAAATTGTATTTGTTTTAGTCTACCTGCAGACAACATTACTTTTTAATTCATTGAAAGCAGCACATAAATTCACCAAAACTGGCTGCACATCCTAGAACCAATTAGGTGCCAGGGATAATCGGGCATATACTTCTAAGGATTAGTCATCTTTGTTCTTTTGGTTAGAACTTGTAACTTATATGGGAAGTCTAACATATGTCAATATGAATCCATTAGATATTTCCAATTCACCAACCTATTATGAAGTCAACGCCTTCTGTTCTTACTGAACACTAAGTTATGCTAATATTGAGTTATTTGACCATCCTTTTGTTGTCTTCAGAGCTGTATAAACACATGGATGGTCTAACAAATGACGTTGAAAGATCAAATGAAATGGTAAGTTTCCTAATTTTTACCGCTGTAAGTCTCTTCTGTTCATTAAAAGAACATTTCACTAACAACTCTTTCACAGGTGGCCATTCTTCAAGATGAGTTAGAAACAAAAGATGTAGAACTGAGAAGATTGAAGCAGATGCTTGCCCAGAAAGAAGCAACAGACGAGAACAAAATACCTGAAGAAAAGGACGTCGCTGGAGATGATATAAATGCCGCCTCCGATATTCAGCCAATAAAAGTAGAAACATAAGCTACATCTTCAGCAGTCATTTCTAAAGTAGCTTGCGTTCTCAACATTCTTTTTTTTTTTTTGTATCATGTACCAGAAGTGTTAACTTGTGTAATTTATCTAATGTTGTTTATTCTTGCCGATTTGCATTGCGTTTTGTCTGAACTGCAGCATGAGACGTTTTACTTACTTGCCTTGAATCTAAACTCGTAGTTCATGCGTCAGTGAGCTTCGCCTTGTACTCAGTATCCTATGCCTTTTGCACCGTTACCGAACAGTTCCCGTTATAAACATCCAGAGTACATATAAAATGGACGATCCATAATCTGTAAACAAATATTCTTTCTAAGCAGTACTTATGTACTTTGTAGGAGTATCTCAGTAGCCGGCTATTCATGTAAATTTAAGAAAGAAATATGTGCTGCGTGTCGGAGTAGATCAGGGGAAGATGTGTTCGGTGAAGTAGGATGATGGAGAGGATGAGCAAGATTGAGTAGGGGGAATTAAATGGCACGGAAGAGATGGATTTGGAGAACAGAGTGGCTTCTGCTGAGATCAGATTTTATCGTTTGCAAGGAAATCTGAGCATTTCAGCTAATTTCAAATCCCTAAAATTCTATAGTTGTGCCAAATTTTATTGAACCTGCGCTGAGTGGAAACGTCATGTTTACTTCACAATACCAAACATATATGCCATACCACGTTTTGTGGGTGTCCAATTAATTTGTTCACCATTTGTGACAACTTTTTGAGAATTTTTTTTAAAAATATACGGCACAGATGCGCTTATAACCCATCTAAATGCTCACACACATATCCAGTCCTTACGAGATCTTAAAAAGTATCATATATTAACTGAAACTCAAACTTGAATGGATAGGATCCACACCATGAGGTTTGTGCGCAATGTAACTATATAACTTTCGACCTTTTTTTTAAGAAAAAAGTATAATTACAACATAATTACGTTATAACTAGGATATAAATTACTGTAACATGTATATTTTACGCAATAGGCTGAAAATCACATTGGGGCAAGTGGCTAGCGCTCGTGAGTGCTGACTTGCAAGTGGAGGATCGAGGATCTTGTGTTCGATCCCGTTGCAACCACGGGAAAGAAACACCTGAATTTTTTCTCATCTGCTTCTAGGCTTCTAGCACGAATTTCATCTGTCAACAGTAGTATAGCAAAACCGTATGATCAAACTACACTTCCACGAGTGTGACAACCCGCCAAATTGCCAAAACACCCCCCTTTTTTTCGAGGAAGAAAAAACACCCTTAAACAAACAAGCTCAACAAACACATAGTAGTATCTGGGACCAATAAATAATATTCAACTTCATTTTACATATACATACACGAAGCATGCATGTTACGATGTAATGGTTCATCACAGTCCCACCGTACTTTAATAATAAAGTATATATATTAGTTCCAGCATCGAGCCCACTAGCTAGGCCCTGGTTGCCTCCTGCGCCTTGCCGCGCGCCGCGTCGTCGTCTCCGGCGTCCCGGAGACGGTGCCCGACGAACGCCGCCCCTCCCGCGCCGTGCCTCTTCCCCACGTCGTCCAGCGGCTGCACGATCATCCCGGCTACTCCGCCGCCTCCACCCCCACGCGCGCCGCCTCTCCGGATGTACCCGACGGTCCAAGCCAGCGCCGAGACGCCCGCGACGCCGAGCGCGCCGGCGGCGAGGAGCCCAGCCACGGCCATCACGGCCGCCGCCGCGGCGGGAGCGAGCACGGGACTGAAGATCACGAGCGGCGGCGCGGCGAGCGCGAGGCCCGCGAGCGTGGCCAGGAGCACGGCCCCTGCGGAGACCAGCAGCGCGGCGCCGAGCGGGACGAGGAGCGCGGCCGCGGCGAGCGCGGGGGCGCGCGGGCTGGCGGCCCGGAGAGCGGACTTGAACCCGACGCCCTCCATGCGGCGCAACGGACGGTGCGCACGCGCCGCCGCCGCCGTGGCCATCCCTGATGACGGTCAGGACGATGCGTGGCGCGCTGAGAGTTTCTTATGGTTATAGGGAGTAGTTGAGGAGGGTGACGTGACACGTGGATTGCGCGCATGGCGGCCCGGTTGACACTTGCATGCACGGACAGAGGAAGAAGAGACATGTAGGACGCTGCGTGTACAAGCTCAGGGCTCAGGCTGGCGGTGGCAACCTTGTTCACATTCTCGCAAGATTATCCGGCGGCACAAGCCCATATAGAGAACCGATTTAAATTAAAATATATAAAAGCTCGATCGCTTTCTCAGACAGCATTGTCTACAAAATTCATACCCACTAACTATAATTATTAATACTAATTCTCTCTTTTACCTCAATTTATTTTAGCCTTTACATGATTAATCAATGGTGCAAATTACATCCTTCTCCAAAAAACCACACTATATAACTATATAACCCAATCATTTATAATCTTTTGATAATTTATCAAGGTATAAAATATATAACCATGTAAAAGAAAATCGTATAAGTAAAAATAAGTATAGCTCATATTTACTGTTTTATCACATAATTCTCTGAAATCAACGTGCGGAATATTTATCTAGTTTGTATTATGTATGGATCCAGCTGGTGCGCAGCCAAAATTTTTATGGCTTTTGTCACGTCCGAAAATTCACTAGTAATTTCCGAACTAATCTGTGCATACAGTTCTCATCCAGGAATCAACCGAGATACACAAATTAACCATTTAATATACAGATTCATCACAATAATAACGTTACATACTTACGAAAGCAAAGAAAACAACAACGAATAAACGATCTAGTCCTAGATCCATTCCCACGAGCAGCTCAACTGGGGTATAAGCCAAACATCTTCTTTTTTGGAAACTTTCTTCAAGTGAGATTTAATTGATTTTTGCAAGGGTGAGTACATGGAACACTCCGCAAGCCACACAGTAAATATGCAAGTGCACAAGGATAGCAAAGGATGGCAATAATAAGGTTCATTTGCAAAAGTAGCATTTAGCAAACATTTAAGAATAGTAAAATAGTAGAGTAATAAATCATCAATATTAATCAACACTGAACAGAACACCAATACTACATAGGCCCAACCATCTCTGAACAACCAATCCCAGTTGCACAGATCTAAACTCCATAATAGGAGCTAACAAATTATCATCACCAATTATTATCGTTAATGAATAGTGTAGAACTAATCACGAAAAACATGCTAGACCCGCCCATAACCGTGGGCACGGTTATTCGAATAGTTTTACTCTGGCCAGAGATGTACCATTGTACCCACAAGACACAAACCTATAACATGTTACTATGCCCTCAGTACTACACATGGTACCTCGAAACGGGATTGTGATAGTACGCTCCGCATAACACAACTCACCACAGTGCACCGTTCCCGGATCATAGTCACCCCCTTTTAGCCAAGGTATGGACTCCCTAGCGACCCCCGTTGGCCTATGTCACACCCTGGAGTTTCCCCTTCTAGCTCTAAATTCATAAAATAAATTGCCTAGAAGAAATTGTTCATTTAACCAGGAGCAAACCCTAAATTAACAATGTGCGTAATAATCGGAATCGTCAGGGAGAATTCTTTTTCGAATTCTCTTTGCTTCAAATCATTAACAGGATTTTCAGCGGAATATTCAGAGCAGAGGAAGTAATAATATTAATTTAAAATTTTAGGATTTGAATTAATAATTCCTTCCTTCCCCTCCTTTGGTTGTGAACCGTTCCCGGTTCACTCTCCCTGTTCGCGGTTCGTTGTATCCGCCAACCCCTTTTGTTGCCACGGTTTCGTTTTGTATGACGAGCCAAGTCTTACTCCTATTCCGGTTCAGTTTCTTGTTTCTTTCCCAAAATGGCACCGTATTTGTTTCCCCCACCTTTCCTTTTTAGGTCTCTTTTTCTCCCGTATTCTTTTTCCCTCCTATACCGAGCACCATCTCCCCCTCTCCCTACCGTGCGCCATCTTTCCTTGGGCCGGCCCAACCAGCACCCCCTCCTCCACCTCTATAAAAACCACTCCACCCCCTCCCCTGCACCCCCAACCCTAGCCGCCGCCTCCCTGCGCCGCCGTGCCGCTGCCGGGTTGCCGCCTCGCTGCGCCGCTGGTGAGCCTCCCCTTTTTCATTACCGGCATAGCTACCGTCGTGATACTTCCGTTTATTTTTTTTAGCTAATCGTGCGTGTGCTGCCGCTGCATGCCGCCGGCTGCCCTAGCCACCACTGCCATGCCGCCGCTTCGCCCTAGCCGTCGGCTGCCCTAGCCGCCGTTGCATGCCGCCGCTGCTGCCCTAACCGCGCCATCACAGCGCCGCCGCCACTGCCGCTGCCACGCCGCTGCCATACCGCAGCTGCCATGCCGCCGCGCGTGCCACTGCTGCCCTAGCCGCAGCTGCCGCCACGCTGCTCGCCGCCGCCACGCCGCTGCCATGCCGCCGCGCTGCCTCGCTGCAGCCGCATGCCGCCGCGCTGCTTCGCTGCAGCCGCATGCCGCTGCCATACCGTCGCTGCCGTGCCGTGTGCCACCGCGCTGCTTTGCCGCAGCCGCGTGCCGCTGCTGCCCTAGGCGCAGCCGCATGTCGTTGCTTTGCTGCGCCGCTGCCATACCGCACGCAGCCGCTGCGTCGCTGCCGCTGCCGCGCCGCTGCCATGCCGCGCGCAGTCGCCGCATCGCTGCCATGTCACCGCCGCGGCTGTACCACACGCCGCCGTTGCCGCGTTGCTGCCGTGTCGCGTCGCTGCTGCGTCGCCTCAGCGCCGCTAGCCACCGCTGCCATGCCGGCCCTACCGTCCCGTGCCGTGCCGCTGCCGCTGTCCTAGTGCTGGACGCCGTCGCTGCTTCATCTGCCGGCTGCCGCGCTGCTATTTTGCAGCAGCCGTGCCGCTGCCGCCGCTTTGTCGCACACGGTAGCCGTGCTGCCGACCCGTACTGTGTCGCTGCCGCTTCGCCGTGCCGCTTGCCGCGTCGTTAGCCGCCTAAAACCCTAGCTACCTAGCAGCCGCCTAGCCGTGTCGGTTTACCGACTTCGCTACCACCGCACCTAGCCATAGCCGTAGCCGTGCCCTCGCCGGGATACGCATGCATTCTCTAGCCGCTCGCTGCTTACGCTCGCACGTAGTGTGGCGTAGTGTCATGTCGGTTTGGTAGTACCGAGTCGTTCTAAAACCCTAGAGCCTTTCTGAGCCGCCGGTTCTGTTCGCCGGTTCGGTTGACCGTTTGCATGGTCCCGTGACACGGTAGGTTGACTCGTCGAGTCGCTGACCCATGAGGCTCGTTAACCGGAGTTTCTTTTCCGTTAACCTTGTCCATTCGCGGGCATTAAAACATCTCAATTGATTAAGGTTTGTCGGTTAATAGTAATTACATAGTTCATATTCTAAAATTCATAACTAATTCATTCGAACTCCAAATTGAGCCATTCAACTTGCAAAATTCATCTAAAATTGAGCTATACATGTTTGTTTACTTTTTATGTACTATTTATTTGGTTTTGATTAGGGTTTTTCCTCGTTTTGCGTGCTAGCGTGTAGATTCCGCCGTTTCGGACGATCGCGTTTGCAAGGAAAAGAGTTCGGAAGGTCAGTTGAAGAAGCAAGGCAAGTCGCACATTCCCCTTGAGCATTTTTGCCCAATTTATAAAATGTTTTACCGTTTACAAATAAATTGCATGTTTGGCTAATTATATTGGAATAGGGTTTACCTATCTGCTCGCTTGTACCATATTACTTGATGTCCTTTCTTTGTCAAACTAGGTGATAATTTGACTAGCTTGTGTCTCATGTTGACCTAGCTAGGATTATATTATGCTTAGCCATGCTTAATACCACTAGCTCACAATATGGGATAATCACATTATTTACTTCTAGTATCAGGATGAGCTGCGAGCTCGTGACAACTAACCATGTTTCATTGGTCGTAATTATCCAACTAAAATATGGCTTAATGGTGGGCGGTGGGTGTATGGTTTTGCTAGTCGCACCCGTGGCTTAAGGACCGGTTCTCGGGAAACCCTGGAAGACTAACAGTGCTTACCACAAGCAGGCGTGGGTAACTGTTGGACTTGTAGTGTAGCTTTTCCCTAGTTGACGCATCCAGGCATGGGTGGGCGTGATGGGGTTGGGTTGGTGGGGGTTTACCCATTGATCGGCTTCCGGATTCACCTAGGCACGAGAGGGGGCTGCCTACCTTGGCTTAAAGGTGGGGGCGAAACCTGAGGTGTGGTGCGCTTGGTTAGGGCGAGTTATGCGAAGGGTCTTGTCACGATTTCCCCCTTTGCAGTACCATGGTGGTATTTCGGGGCATGGCAACATGTGTGGAATCGTGTCTTGTGGGTACAGTTGCGCACCTCTGGCCAGAGTAAAACTATTCGAATAGCCGTGCCCGCGATTATGGGCGATCAACCAGATTCACCGTGATTAGTCCCACTCTATTAATTAAATTGACTTAATGAATTGGTTTAGTTAAGGTGGAATGGTTGGGCCTGTTCAACGTGGTGTAGCGTTGTTCAGTGGAGATATTTAATCCTGCTTCAATTAATCAACTGTTTTACTGTTTTCAACAATAAATGTTTACAACCGCTTTTAGGCAAATAGCCACAAACCCTCCTTGTCTCCCCTTGCACGAATGCATCGTTGGTGTGGCTTGTTGAGTACGGTGGTTGTACTCAATCTTGCTATTATTCCCCTTTTCAGAAGTGTAGTGCTTCTGAGCTGAAGATGGAGTTAGAAGACCAAGGCTTATACCCCAGTTGAGTTTTGCGTATGGAGTGGAGCTGAAGCCCCGCTAGGATCGTCGCCCTTTTTCCGCTGCTGTTTTCTTTTCGGTGTGAGGACTAAGTGCCTCTTCTGTAAGTATTTACGCTTTATTTATGTTTGGATCTGTATATTGTTTTGTCGTTTTGTGTACCCTGGCTTGATTCCTGGACAGGGATTTATACGCAAAATAGTCTGGAAATTTGGGATAAATTTCCGGGCGTGACAAAGTGGTATCAGAGCCAACTCGACTGTAGGTTGAGCCAAATGGTCAAACCTAAGGACAAGTTTTTCTGAAAAACCCTAATTGTGAAAATGTCTCCTTCCCTCTCGGCATTTCTTTGCAAAACGGTTTAACAAATTTCCCTCCTTTCCTCTCCAACTCTCTAGCTGTTGAACCTGGAGGGCAAACCGCTGATTTCGCGCCTACTCCCGGAAGTCAAGTCCAGCCTGCAGGCTTCAAGTCGGAAGGAGCAAGGCGGTTAGTTCGGGGTCGTCGTTCTGTGAAGATCAAGTGAGGTTTTTCCTGAAGCCTACCTAAACCCAATCCTTCCCAAAGAGTAGTATCGTTAGTTGCTAGTACGTGTGTTGTTTGCTTGTGTGTAGGGTTATGGTTTGCATCCGTGGTGGGGATGCGACCATACTAGGTTGTTTGATTAAGAAACTTGAACAATAAAGGTCTACTTACAACAGATCAGTAATCAAGTGGTTTAAGGTCTTATCTTTATCAACCCCTCTCTTCCTTCTCTCCCTGTCTGGGCAGTAGATGGTTAGCCTCAGAGAGGAGAGGAGCAACAACAACATCAGTATGTTAGAGTCACCGACCAATGTTCCTGTTGAAAGCAACAAGGAGACGCAGAGCTCGACGCAAGGCTAACTGAAGTAGAAGTAACACCAGCAACAACAGATGCAAGTTCGGATGCAAGCACAAAGTCAGAATCAGAGTCGAAGATAGTGTACCGCCAAGTCCTCAACAGACAAGTACACCCAAGCCACCACCAACCCAAGAAGCAACCAGTGATGCGGGTGATGCGTCCAATGGTAACAGCAGCAGCAATTCCTTCGGTTTTCAACCAGCTCTAACTCCAGTGGAGATCAACAACAGTTGCAGAAGCATCCTCAGCAAGGTTCAACAGTCTCTCCTTGCTCCTGTTCCAGTTGCAAGTGAGCCGACCCCAAGAATGGACATCGTGGTCAACCAAATCAGCATTGTTTCGGTTGTCTTGAGCCAATACACCATCTCAATGAATGTTCGTTACCAAGACTAAGAGAAGACATGTCACCTCTCAAAAGATTGTTCGATGTCACAGCGTCAGTATGATCAAGTCAATAGTTTTGGTCCCAACATTCCTACTCTTCAAGTTACATTAGTTTCAACACAGAGTAGTCAGATCCAACCTAAAGACACCAGAAAGTCAGTGGATGGCGACCACTAGTTGCAACTTTGATGCCTGGCAGCAATCACACGAGTGTGGCACCAACAACTAGAAGGTTTTGTTTGTTTCAGCTAACAAGAAGATTGGAAAATTGATTCTTTTTCGAGGAATGTCAGAAGTCAGGATATTGTTCTTGTGAGATCTCCAGCTAGTAATCAACTATGGAGCCAGATAACCATGGCAGAATCAAATGGTCAAAGTGTTACCTGATCAACAACTCTGTCAGCAAGGGTCATCAATCGTGCACGAGTCGTTGGTGTTCAAGTACCTCCTCTGTGCAGAAAAGTTCCAGGGCAGTTAAGGAAGAGGGAAAGTTGGATAAAGTATGAGTCAGGCAATTTTTCTTCTCTTATGATTCATCTTGAGTATCCAAAAGCAAGTCAACTTGTGTATCTGTCAGTGTTGTGAGAAATCTAGAGTCTCTTCTCTAGCCCATCGCAGCGTTGTGAGCTCCAAGACCTAATTGCCAGTCAATAAAGGAATGGTTGTCTAACGCAGTGAAAATGTTTGGACCACAGTAACACTCAACATGATGAGGTCCCTCTAGAGGACAGTATCAGTGGTACCCCAGGATGATGAAAGGATGAAGGAAATATTTGAGTGTGATAGCATATAAGAATTAACATAACTCTGTAACTTTGGAAGTTCTTCAGAGTTTGGTAAATGTGGACAACACCCTAGTGGTGTGAACATGGATCAAGAATGGTCGCTCTTGATTTAAGGTAACCATACAGCTTTCAGAAACCACCCCAATGTTTCTCGGAAGTCAAGAAGAGACTTGCTCCACCACCTCTGTCCGAGTAAATGGATACAGGAGCCAGGTCTAGAAATGTGTAGTCGGCACAGTAGAGTGTATGACAGAGGATCCCTCTCGGCGAATCATCTCTACTCAAGGATTGGAAGTGAACTTGTTTGATTATTAAGCAGATAGTCTTGGCAGCCACCAGGGCAGTTTTCAGTAGTTGTACATGTTTCGATGCTGGTTTGTAAGCAACAGCGAAGTTGGTTTCTATCAGATACAGAGGTGTCAGTCAGTGGCGTGAGAGCAAGTGAAATGGGAAGCAGTTAGAACAATCTTGTGGGCATGATCTGGTAAGTGATCTATGCTTGTTTCAATAAACATCTACTAATTGATCGGTTCAGGCAGTCGACACCGAAGTCATGACACCAACAGAACCATCGTTTTAGCACTCAGAGCTAATGGGAGTGTTGATGAAGAGTTTGTAGATTGATGAGCTGAATAAGAGTCACTCTTATGTGGGACTTCATGTCATCAATTACGTGTTAGATTCCAAGTTCCATTGAATGGAAGTGCACCATCAGTGTTTCATTGGGATTAACTGATAAGGCATCAAGTGTTCAAAGTCAGGGCTACACGAAAAACCAAAGAAATTTGGGTATTCTCGAAGATAACAGTTTAAGTATTCACAGTCAGATGATCTCACCTACCTCGGTAAAGAAATCTTGAAGTGAAATTGGGTTTGCCCCGGAACCGTTTTTCTTGGAGATCTAACCATGAAAAGCGAAATGGGATCTAAATGAAGAAGTCAGTTGCGAAGCCTTAGTAGGGCTACACCAACCCCAAGCCATCATATTGAGATCTCATGTATACCCAGGTTGTCGTATCAACTGTTCCGCCTACAAAAGCAGCGACATAGAGTCAAGCAGTCCAGCTTAGAGAAGCAGCGATCCAGAACCCCGTGATCCGAACGAAAGTCAAATCGGACAACTTCTTGGTATAATCATCGTTGAGATCGAGCAACTCCCTAGTAGACTCATTGTGTTAGTCAGGGACAGTTCAAGGCCAGTTCAGAGTTTGTGGGTTTATGAAGGTTAGTGCAAGATTTTGAGGAGGCCCCACCAATCCCTTGTCTACGTCGTGAGTCCTCAGGTTGTCAAAGATGACGGCACCAACAATTCAGTTTAAGCAGATTATCAGGCGTGTCAGTATTATCAACCATCCAAGGAAGGGAGATCTATGAGCACCTACAATCCAGATCAGTGTCAGATTGAGTACAACCAATGAGTGCAATTTTGGGAAAACAAGAGAGCGCTCAGTTTGAGGTCAGTCAGGTCAGTGGGCAGATTGGGTCAATTAACCTGTGTGAGTCAGTTCGAAACCGCAGAAGTTAGCAGACCAGTCCAGCACCACCCCCGCACCCAGCTTTCTTTCTAGCCATCCCTGAATCTCGGGACGAGATTCTGTTTAAGGGGGGTAGGTTTGTCACACCCTGGAGTTTCCCCTTCTAGCTCTAAATTCATAAAATAAATTGCCTAGAAGAAATTGTTCATTTAACCAGGAGCAAACACTAAATTAACAATGTGCGTAATAATCGGAATCGTCAGGGAGAATTCTTTTTCGAATTCTCTTTGCTTCAAATCATTAACAGGATTTTCAGCGGAATATTCAGAGCAGAGGAAGTAATAATGTTAATTTAAAATTTTAGGATTTGAATTAATAATTCCTTCTTTCCCCTCCTTTGGTCGTGAACCGTTCCCGGTTCACTCTCCCTGTTCGCGGTTCGTTGTATCCGCCAACCCCTTTTGTTGCCACGGTTTCGTTTTGTATGACGAGCCAAGTCTTACTCCTATTTCGGTTCAGTTTCTTGTTTCTTTCCCACAATGGCACCGCATTTGTTTCCCCCACCTTTCCTTTTTAGGTCTCTTTTTCTCCCGTATTCTTTTTCCCTCCTATGCCGAGCACCATCTCCCCCTCTCCCTACCGTGCGCCATCTCCTTTCCTTGGGCCGGCCCAACCAGCACCCCCTCCTCCACCTCTATAAAAACCACTCCACCCCCTCCCCTGCACCCCCAACCCTAGCCGCCGCCTAGCCTCATGCGTACCCCGTTTTGTTGGGCACGACTAGGCGGCGGAGTTGGGGGTACGGAAAAGAAACTCTGGTTAACGAGCCTCATGGGTCACACCCGTTTTGTTGTAGTAGTCCCAGGGCGAAGGCCGCTGACACGCGCGCACAACAGTCACCGTATGCCGTGGCACAGTCGGAGACTGCGCACCCAGCCTCCTGGTTCCACTCACAAAATTCAAGGGCGGAGGCGTTTTCGCCCGGGACACCGCGCGCCTTCGCCCCCATGTCGTTGAGCGCGAGGCGAAGAGTGGGGCAGGCCGTCTTCGCCGATGCAGCCGTCCTCGCCGCCTCGTGGGCAAGGCGTTGGGCCTTCGCCTCCGCTCGGCCCACCTCCTGGCGAAGAGCTTACATCTGGGGCTCCGTCATGTTATAATAGTCGGTGAGGACAGCCGACTGCCCCCGCTCCTTCGCTAGCTCGGCCTTAAGGCGCTCGATTTCGGCCTTCACCTCGCTGCCCGCGTCGATCTCGGCTTGAAGACGCTTGTTCTCCGCCTTCGCCTCCCGGAGGGACCGGGCGAGCCCCTCCATCTCCAGGCTTTTTCGGCCCAGCTCGTCGTCTGTCACCCGGAGCCGGTTCTTCAGGCCGTCGAGGCGGGCCCGCATTGTTCGCTCTATCGAACAATGGGCTGCAAGGATCTGGCGAACAAAAGAAGGAGAAAGATGGGTTAGATGTCGAAAACAAGGATAAAAAAGAACACTTATTACAAAGTTGGCTTACCCGAACGGCCAGGCTCTTGACAGCCGAGCAGCCCTCGTCGTACTCTTTGAGCTCGGCGAAGAGGCTGGGACCGCCAGCCGGCGCAACAATGTTGCTCACCCCCTCCACAAAGGGAATGAGCTCTGCCCGAGTCTCAAAGTCCCCGGGGGCGAAGCGGGGTGGTGCCTGGGAATACTCGGAGCTGGACCCCTCGGTCGTTTTCTTGCCCTTATCAAGAGCAACTGGCGAAACGTGCCGGTGAACCGAGCTGTTGAAAACCCTGGCGGCCGCCCTCACCACCTGTTCGGCTAAAGCCGAAGCCCCAGCCCCGCCAGTTGCCCCAAGGGAGGCCGAGGGGCCCCGGCTATGCCTCGCGGGTGAAGTAGGAGTCCCGTCGGATGACTCCTCGTCGCTAAACGCATTGGCGATGGCGACGACCCCTCTCTTCCGGGGGGTGTTCTTCGCGGCGCCTCCCTTCGCCGCCCTAGCTGCAGCAATCGCGACTAAGGCCTTGGCGCCTTCCATGTCCTTCCGGCGAAGGGGCGAAGAGGCCGACTCGGCCCAAGTTTCGAGGCGCTCCGAGCTGGAGTTGGTGTGTAACCACGCGTCCCGGAGCGGCTATCGCCAGCTGCATCCCCAGCCTCTTCGGCCGTGAACTCGGCCTCCCCCGCCTCCTCCTCTTCCACGGCGCCCTCGTCTTCGATGTCTGAGTCCACGGAAGCAGGGGCGGCTTCCACGACGCCCCCGCAGACGCTTCCACGACTTGCCCCCGCGGACGCTTCCACGACGGGCCGGCTTCGCCATCGGCCTTGAAGGGCTTCGCCCTTGGGGGGAGCTCATCGGTGTAAACCTGGTTCGCCCGGCCAGCTGCTTGCCGAGTCAGCAACTGGCTGTATTCGGTGACCGACACGTCGCCGATGAGCCTATGGGCTTCGGTGTCGGCCTGGGTTAACGACAACACTGGAAAAAATGATGGATCACTATGTAAGGGGCCGAACAAGAAAAACAGAGCGAAAAGCAAGTCAAACAATACAAACAAAAAACTACCGTTCGCCCCAGTAGGTAAGACGCGTTTCGGCAGGCCGTTGACCTCCTCGTCTTGGTCAACCTCAACCTGCCATGCCCGCGAAAGGGGGCATATTCGCAGCATGCAAAATTCTTCGACTAAATCCCGACAACTTAGCATGGAGCACACCCTGCGAAGCAGGGCGAACCACGCCTCCAGGGCGCCGCTGACGGCAACCCTCGGCTTCCGGGCCGGTGAAATCGCACGACGCCGCCAGCAAAGGGCCCTCGCCGCTTCGGATCCCGCCTCGAAGGGGATGGAGTGGTAAAACCACTTCGGCATCCAATGGCGGTCCCACTTCGACATGGCGGCATTGATCGGCGACAAGTCGGCGTGTTCGGGGCGAACATTGAAGTTCACACTCCCGAACGCGGTCTTCCGAGTCCCAGCAGGAGTAACCACCGTCTTCGAGTTGATGGCGGCCGAGAAGATGACACCGAAGAGGTCGGCGCTGGGCTCGAACCCAGCAGTCCGGCACGCCCAGTCGAAGATGGCGATGCGGACTAGAGCCGAGGGGCTCAGCTGGGGCAGCTCCACCTGGAAGAGTCGAAGAATTTCCGGCAACAATACGTTCCTCGGAAAGCGGAGGCCGGCCTCGAAGAAAATGGCGAACACCACCGTATGTTGTTTGCCAGGCTGCGGCACCTCGGCATCCCCGGGGGCGAACGCCTGCCCCTCCGCCACCAGGCCTGCGTCAACCAGCTTCGCCAACTCATCTTCATCGATGAGCGAAGCCCCTAAAAAAGTTGTGGTGTCTTCATCGATCCGACCGGGATCAGGGCTGGTCGCAACAGCTGGGTTCGGCTTGCGAGGAGCCATGGCGAAGCAGCTGTGGATGGGCGAAAGGTGTTGGTTAGTCGAAGCAGTTCATTCAAAGTCAGCCAGGAGCAGGAAATGGAGAAGAGAATGACCGTGGTGAAAATGAAAGGGGTAGCGACGGTGAAAACGGGAGGTGAGAATATATAGCCTACCAAGCGACGCTTCGTCTTCCCATCCAATCAGGAATGGCCACGTGTCGCGGGGTAGGCGAAACGGTAAAATCCCATGGACCAGGCCGTGCAGTAGCGGGCTCCCAAAGGAAAGGCCCATCACTATTCACCACGGCCCCACGACCCATCACTGTTCACTACGTCCCAACAGAGCAATATGGGTCACTTCACTGTTCATAGAAGGCGAAGGCCCAACACTGCTCACATTAGGACCGGTCAGAAACCACAAAAAAAACAAAACACATAACTACTCGCGGTGGGCGAAGGCTATACACAAGAATCCTTTTTCGCAAAAACGCATATCACAAATTTTTTGCAGGACCCAGAAAGACAGGTTTCGGAAGGAGCATCGGTCGAAAGGGAGCGCCTCATACCATACTACATGGTTTGCACGGTCTCGGCCGAAGCTCCTATCTCACCCTTGCCCGTGAGGGGCTTGTTGGCAGTATGCCACGAGGCCCTTCGACCAAGCCTGCCGAAACCAGCCAAGCAGCAAGGATCCGAACTCTAGGTGCCCAAGACCCTTCAGGGCGAAGCCCCGTGGCGAAGACATCAGGGCGAAAGGGATGATGGGCGAAGAGTTACACCGGGTCCCTGCCGGTCTGAGCGAAGGCTGCATGGCGAAGGCGTGCGCCGAAGGAGGATGACTTCGCTAGGGCGAACCCGATCCAAGGAGATCCAGTGGGCCAGCCCGGTCACCCCGGCCCGTGGACCAATGGGCCAGTAGTCGCTAGGCGGCCCATTAAGGGCCCATACACCTTAATTACATCGAATACCCATGTAAGGGCCCCTTTATGAGGGTG
The DNA here is from genome assembly GCA_000573905.2 of Oryza punctata. Lineage (NCBI taxonomy): Eukaryota > Viridiplantae > Streptophyta > Magnoliopsida > Poales > Poaceae > Oryza > Oryza punctata. The sequence continues at coordinate 17,231,759 of CM002493.2, read as the reverse complement.
ACCATGTAAATTCCCCTGTAATAGCCCTAAATCCTAATAGGGGGATTTGTAATGGGGTTATAAATAGCCACGTAGGGCCATGTAAAAGGGGATCCCAATTTCAATATAAAAATTCGATACACTTTACTTTCCCAAGGACTGTTGAGTATCCACGTCCTTCAACGTATGCAGTTGTCGTTTCGACAACAACATCGCCTTTAGATGGCTGATATTTTTATCGCCCTTAGACATATAAGTTTGCAACATTGTGTTCCCTACTACAAACTTGGGGGGCATGGAGAATAAAAGTTTGAAATTTTTTGAGCAAACATATATAATTATATAAGCTAAGGTAATGTTAGTCAATATATAATATATCGGCTCGATGGCCGATAGTAGATTGTACTTTAAGGACTTGGCTAAATATAAATCGGCTCGATGGCCGATACATATATTACAGCAAAATATTGTTTAGAATTGTTAAATTGTTACATCAAGCCAAGTATTTTTGGATAGCTGAAATTGCTCTTTGCCTAATTTGTTCTACTTCATCAATGGTTTGAGCATCGGCTGCATCTGTACCTGGTATCGCTTTCAAAGCTTTGCTTAAGGCAGAAAGATGTTTCACCGATTTCTCTAACTGCAATTTCTGGGCTTCAATCGCTTTAGGCAGATCGGCTAGTTTTTGCTTTTCACTGTTGATTTTAGCCTTGCAAGCTTCAAGTTGTTGCAGTAGATCAGCTTCTTTTTTCTTCAACATTTCAATCTTCTGTTGAGTAGAGCTTGATCCAGCCTCTAGTTCGTCTAACTTGGTTTTCTCATCGTTCACTTGCTGTCGGCTGGATTGAATATTTGCTTCAAGAGCGGAGCGCTCTAGCCGATCGACAATTCTTTGCCTTGCTCTCTCCAACTTGAAACGATGTTGTTCGAGGAAGACTGCTGGAGAAGTTGCTTCAATGAGCTCATCAGGGATATTGTCTTGAATTTCTTCGAATCTTGCCCTGATCGGCCCACAGCTAATGTGGGGACCCAAAATAGGACCTCCTGTGTATAAGTGCTAGTCCAGGATCAAGCTAGCACGCACAGACACAAAGATAATATCATAGCCAACATCACGCAGGAAACCTAATATTTATTAATAAAGTGACTGTGATAAGCCTTATGGCTAGAGTTTACATTTATTTATGCCACGAAGGGCCTAAGGAAAATAATAAGATAGCAACGGAAAATAAGATAAACGCGTAGTAGTTCCATTCAACTTGCCACAGGCAGTCAACTGGGACACGCGGCCTATTCCTCGTCTCCAGCAGCAAACTCCTCAGGAAACAGCGGAAACCTTTCTTCTGGAATTAGGGGAATTGCAAGGTGAGTACATGGAATACTCAGCAAGTACACGGAAATATGCATATGCACGGCTGACAATAAAAGCAATGGCTATTTTGCATAACACAACAATTTGTAGTTATAAACAATTTAGAAATAGAGGCTTAAAACAACATTTATAAATAACGGGTGTTACCAACCAACCATCCACACAGGGTTTGTCCACACATGACCACTTATCTATATTCATTAACCTGCACACAGATCATTCGCCGTTTTCGCAAACTACCCCTCATGAGATATCACCGAGCCTGTCCATGACCGCGGATGCGGCTATTCGAATAGATTAATTAAACACTCTGCAGAGGTTGTACAGCTTGACCCACAAGATACATCGTCCTTTTAACGGCCATGTGGAAGTGTCACACTTCAGGTTGTGCGTGACCAAGGAGTCTGTAACAAGGCTTTTTAGAAACTTTGCCCCAACACTGTCTTCCCCCATGAGACAACTTTTCCTCACACAGACAAGAAAGTACCCATGGCCAACCCTAACACCTATCATCTAGCCACCTGGGCTGACAGTGCCAAGACTCGGAATCCTACTAGGCCAGGTCCTTCCCATGAGAACATGTGGTTGCACATTAGGCTTGGTTCAATGACTTATGAAGTGAAGTTCTTAATTGACCAGGGCAACATACCAACTACGGTAGCACACAGCTCAACAGTAGGCTCACAAACAGACCATACCCAATAATGATCACACAGATACATTACCGCCCAACTAGGTTCACACAGAACCACCCATCACCCCAGTCCAAATCATTTTATCCGCCCGTTGTTTACTACATGGTGCAACACAGGCTACCGGAATGATATCACACAGCCACACAATTCTTATCAAATCAGTTATAAGTATAAGATTAATCCAAAATTATATTTTGCTTGTAAAACAACCTTGAGCGGGGCTAAGCATAACTACTCTACCGTGAGTTGAGCCCAATATTCGACTCGCAAAGACTAGGGTGACAAGGTATCATAGGTAATCAACAATTATCAAAGGTAGGACATAAAAACAATCAGGTCACACTACCCGTCGATAGTTTATAAATAAAATAATGCATTAATTGAAAACAAAATATTTTATAAAATGGGATCAAAATGTTCAAAGAGTGCACCTGCCTTGCTCCCAGTACTGTCCTTGCACTGCGTCCTCAGAAACGAATTGCTCCTCTGCTCCGACGTCTAGACGATCGCAAACGAGAGACAAATAAACAAAAGAAAAAGCTAACTAAATAACATCAAATAAAATAACCAACTGAACCAGGAGGTAGAGCTCGATTTTAGAGAAATTTAGGAAAAAGAACAGATTGAATCGGAGTTCAAACGAAGAAGTTATGACCTCCGGAAGTTTGAATTAAAAGAAAATCCGAGGATAAAAGAAAAAGGAATATTCCGAGAATATTATCTGAATATTTAATTCTGAGAATTGAATTATTTTTATTGGGAAAATAAGGTGGGACCCACTGGTCAGTGACATGGAATATTTTTTGGACTCGGTGTATGTGGACTCGATGACATGGACTGACACGTGTCCGCACATGGACAAATATGGATGATGTGGCGATGACGTGGATAGATCTAGGGCTGACGTGGCAATATTTAGTTTTATGTAGATCCAACGGTTTAGATTGGATCTAAAGGATGGATGGCTGTGATTTGGTTTGAGTGTTTGTGGCAGCGGGACCCACATGGCATTGGCACAAAAGAAAAGAAAAAGAGAAGAAGGGAAAACAAAAAGAAAGACAGGGAGCTGCTGCTTCCTGCTCCAGCTCACGGCCATGGCCGGACGGCGGCGTGGCGGCGGCGTTCCCGGGCGACGGCGCACGGCGGCTGTGGCAAGTGGCGGCGCCGGAAGGAGGAGGTGGAGGCGAAGTCATTGGCGCGGCACAGGACTTCGGGGCGGCGGGAACGCGGCGCATCGGTGGTGAGCGGCGTCGGCCGGAGTTGGAGAGGAGAGAGAAACAGCGGCGCACGAGGATGGAGGGCTTTACCGGCGGCGGTGGCGTGGGAGGAAGGGGCAGCGACGACGGCGGCGCTGCTCCCAGCGGCGGCGCAACGGCGACGGCGGTTCACGGCGGCTCGGGAAAAAAAAGAGAGAAAAGAGAGCGGCGGATGCAGTATTTATAGGGGAGGGGGAAACTAGGGTTAGGGCACGCGTGCGGCGCCGATTTAAGCTCGAAGGCGGCGGCGTTCGCGGTAAAGGCGGCGTAGCGTGCGGCAAAGGAGGCGCACGACACGGTGGCGGCTGCGGCGCGGGCCGGCGTGGGTTAGGGCGGCAGCGTGGGCCGGCGACGCGAGGAGGGAGAGGGCCGGGCCGAGGGAGCGCACGTGGGTGCGGGGTCGGCCTCCCAGGGCCTGCTGCACAAGAGGAGGAGAGAGAGAGCTAGAGGAAGAAGAAGATGGAGGGAGAAAGAAAGGAAGGGGGCTATCTGCAAAGAAACAAAATAGAGAAAGAGAGGAAGGAAATGGAAAATTGATAGGTTCTTTTCTGGAAAATTCCAAATGAAAAATATTTGGAATTTTTGGAGGATTTAGGATATTAGGAATTGAATAGGGATTTGAATTTGGCGGAAATTTAATTAGAGAATTGAGCTCCACTTCCGAAATTCCAATTAAATCCAAATAAACTCCAATTAAAAATTCGACATAGCCAACGATGTAACTAATAAATTAATTACATTTAAACCTTTTTATTTAATGAAATTTTTCATTAAGCTATTTTAGATAGCTAAACCAATGTGAATTTTCGCAATTAGACGAAAAGAACGGAAGCGAAAAATCAGGACGTGACAGCTAACAACCAATGCATCAAGGGAAGCATTGAGCCGATCTGCAATATCAGTCAAGCTCTTTATCAAGTCTTCTGATATGGGAGAAATGGCTTTGCTAGTTGTATCCACTTCTTCCTTATGCAGAAATTGTTTGATGTCAAAAGAAAACATATCGACTAAGAGCTGAAACACAAGAAGAGCATTGTTAAGTGATGATATTGATATTGGAGATTAGCCGATGAATATGAAGTTTGGAAAATGCTTACAGGAATGTGAGGAATTGGAGCTGTAGCAGAAACCTCTTCATCTTGTCGGCTGGCTATAGCCGATGGAGTTCGTTCACTTGAGATTTGGTGAGGAGATGCTGGGTGAGGGGACTGCAGTATTAACAAGTGTTGGTTAGTATCGGCTGAAAATAAGGTTGAGTATGAGATAAGTTATAATTACCGATACAGGTGGTGGGGTTGGTTTCTTTCTAGCAGCAATTTGTTTCTTATTGGGCTGAGAAGGATGATTAAGTTAAAACATATATGGGTCAAAGAGAATAGATTGTTGTTGAAATATTCTTCCCTGCATTTTTTGGAGTCTTTTTGGAGGACTTGGGGTTTTCGCAACTTGAGATTGTACTGCAGGAGATGTATCGGCTTGGGGTATGGTAATTTCAGCTATTTCACTGACTTGAGCAGTGGCTTCATCAATAGCCTCTTCCATTTCAATCTCTTTCAAGATTTCATCTACTTCCTAATCTTGAGGGGTTTCTGTATCAGCTGCCTTCTTTTGTTTCTTGGCTAGTTTCTTCAAGAGAGTTGGTTTGATGGCAGCTTGTTTGGTTCTTTTTCTCTTGTCACCAGTTTGCATCGACTCTCTAAGTTGACCTTGGAGCAAGGTGGTTGTCTTTGGAGCGTTAAAGCCGATGATGGATGGAGCTAGTCCACAGCCGTTTGGGAGTTTGGCAGCAGCATATTCTATCGGCTTGCCACTTCGGCTGACAAGAGGTGAAGGTGAATTCTGATGTCTTCAAGGAATTGGTAAAATGTAAGTATTAAGCAGTTGATTGGAACAAAGTGCAAGGTTTGAAGAAAAGAAATGAGGGACCAAATCTGGTATGATCCTGGTTAAGTATGTTTCAGCCGATAGGTGGAAAATATGGACTTTTATCTCAGACCACCATCTGTCAAAAAGGATGCTCCTCATTAAAGTGATGCTGAATCTATTTATACTGCCTAGTGGGGGATCAGGGATATTGAGCAGCTTGTCCATCATCAGAGCCGATACTATATCACCCCTGGTTTGAATCTTGTCAACATAATATAGGCCGATGGGTAGCTGACCCACGCCAACTTGTCTTGCTGCTGTCATTGGATGGTAAAATTCGTAGGATGGTTGAACATTCCTGCCTTGAGATATGCCAGTGGGAAGTATACAGGGAGAGATTGCAGCAGTTAAGATTTCTCTTGGTTTCTCAAGTCTTTCATCATTTATTGCACTCAGTCTGAAATCGGCTGGCATTTCGTAGCTACTAAAGGATTCATAGGTAAATCAGATTCAGCTATCTTTAGGGAATCCATCATAAAAGTTGCCGAACCAGTTTTGGAAGTGCTCAACCGATGGTCCAGAACCGGCATAACCAGTGGCTGCTTCACCGTAGGACATACATCGGCGTGCAAGGGCCAATTCGTCATCACTACTAGGATCGGCTAAGGATGGGAATTCTGCTTCAAGAAGAGATGGTCTCTGTGCAACTTTTAGGGTATGCAGAGTTAACCAGAGTTGGATAAACCACCCTGGGCCACCAGTACTGATGCTTGAATCCATAATCAATTTGGCCGATGATTGGCTTAAAGTTTGATATACTACACCTAGTAGGTATTTTCCCAGGGGAATTCTTTCTTCAAGACAATGGGTTCGGCTAGGTGTTGCCAGTTGGCTGTTGGGCCGCAGGTGGATCCACAGAAAACAAATTTGTCCAGCCACATCATTAGGAAAGCAGCATGTTCTCTAGCCGATACAGGACCTGTGCCCATATTCTCAGAGATAAAACCAAACCAACCTCGAATGTTCTTAGTTTTGAACTTATAGGTGCACTTGGTCTTCATACTGATGGGGTTAGCCGATGTGGTTATATCCCTGACCGGTTATCATGGTTATGTCTAGCAAGGTGGGGGTCATCAGCCCGTGGTTAAACATGAAGGCGTTTAAGGTATCTAACCAGATGTATGCGGCAGATGATAGCATCAGCTCATCTTTTTTCATATCGGCTATAGACAGAGATAAGCATTGAGCTATTCCTATCTCGTCCCAGTGATCCTGTTTGCTAGTCGTAACCCTCATGTACCAATCTATCCATTTATCTACTTGAGAAGGCCAAGATCTAAAAGCTGTTGTCCAATGGGTAAGAGTTGGAGGTGATTGCCTGAGGGGGATCCTGTTCGTTTCTGCATTGATGATATAAGTGGGATCTATATCTCCTATCGGGCCCAGATAAAAGTGATTGGGATCTTTCAGACTGGGGATCGCTATCTGATGGATTAAGTGCTACAGATTGGAAAAGAAGGATTGAAGGTGGAAGAATAAGTGAAGAAAAGCGAAGTAAACTTTGAGCCGATAGGGGACTTACCTCGGGGAATTCCTTGGTAGTGGCGTTGGATGGGCTTGATGAAGATGCCATGGATGGATGAAGATCGTCGCCGGGAAGGGATTCGCTGTTGCGATCACCGGAGAAGAGAAAGAATAATCGCCGGAGTTCACGGAGAAGTTTGGTGGTTTAGAGCGGTGAAAACGGGGTTAACGCCGTGAAATCTCTGGAAAAGCGGTTGGTATTTAAAGAAGTAGATGCGTAACGGTCAACAGAGAAAACCCTAGATTTTTGCGGTTTTGGAGAGATAATTCCGTTGCATTATATAATACTTCGGAATTGGGGGGCATGTGTTGACGATGAAATTTGGCAAGTAATCTAATTTACATGAATTGGAAACACGATCCAATCCGAAGTGGATTCGAAGATCTGCAGAAATCTCAGAAAATAGAGTGCGCATCGGCTGGAGTCTGTATCGGCTGGAAACCGAGTCCGGTTGGGATAGCCGATGAGGCCGATATCGCATGTGAAATCAATATCGGATTCAACAAGGAGCTTACAATGACATTGTCGGGCAAGGATAGAGTCCAAGATTAGCAATTGTATCTATTAATTAGAATTTTATGTAATTTCCTTATAGATTATCACGGTAAGAGTCCGCCTTAAGGACTTGTTCATTAGTTAGATTTGTATTAGGTTAACATGAGTCGTGTCCGTGATGGACAATGTTTGTATTTTCGGGTATAAATATAGACCCGAGGTCCTGTAAATCATAACAACAGACGTTCAATCAATCTCGGCGCATCGCCACCTTTATTTTCTACTTTTCGACAAGTTCGTGCTTTCGAGTCGTGCTGCATCAGTTTGATCTTCGACGGAAAGGTAGGTCTTGTTATGGCGGTTTGCATCATCGGGGCTAGTGTTTACATGTTTATGACACTCTAGTTCTATCTTGTAAGCTTCCGAGTTATCATATACATTATATAACCTAGATTGATAACGCAATCTACTCGCATCGGCTGGATTCTCTTTAGGGTTTTATCGATATCAGCTATATTACCTTGTTGGTTTAAGTTATATAATGTATCCACCATCCCGAAAAGGCAACCATCGGCTTGATGTTCTAGATATCATGTTTCTCTTTCTACTTAATGTTGCATTGGTTAAGTCCAACCTATTAAGTCGTATTTAGAATCATGATCTCTAGCCTGTTTTATGGTTGTTAATAAGGATAGTATCGGGGTTTCAGCCGATCTTACCTGATATAGATATTTTACATTGTTTTATGCTTTGTTTAATGTTCTATATCTGCCCCTTATATCAAGATCTAATCTAATATAAATATACTGAACTTGATACCAATCTAATTGGTTATAGTTGAATATATTTATTACTAGAGAATATCCTAGTATAGGGTTGTATCGGAGCTATAGCAGATACATGCTTAAATCTTAGATATCGGCTATGACATGAGTCTATATAATCGTTATTTCATGTTATTTTAGACTTGGGCAATTTATACTGTCTCGGTTCAGTCCGATCTATCCCAATTTCTTGTTTCTAAAGTAATATTGATATATTGATTATGTAATACTGATCTTTACAGCCGATACACTAGTTTTAGGGTTGGTCTTATTATTAATTCTACCTTACAGCCGATTCATGCTTTATTGCATCGGCTAGGTTACATACGATATGAAATCGGCTAGCTGACCGATGGACTACCATTTACTGAGAAAATTGTATATTTCTTCTTGTTGATTGCAAGATCAAATCAACTGGCACGCCCTCGAATCTAAAGAACTAATTTTGGACCTGCACTAGAGTAAAGCAAATCTCTCAGGCCAGTGTGTGTTTTTTGCATCAACAGCGGGAAACACCACTCGTTTCAAACCCAGGCTCCATCTGCTCCCGCGTCCAGCGCAAACATCCCAACGATATTCATGAGACAACAACCGTTCATTGGGGGCAGTCTTCAACTCAGTTGACGCCAGAACAACTGATGAACATACTTAACACAAAGCTGCCCATTGTCGAGCCAACGTATCATATTCCTTCGGTTTCACAACAGCCGATTAGAATTACCCAACCGATGGGCTAGCAATATGTCTCAGAACCACCTCCGTATGTCTCGTCTCAGGGCTTAGGGGCCAACCTTAATTAGCAATATCAGCCTCATTCTCCACGAGCCCAGTATCGGCTTGAGGGATCTGCACGGCTCCATTCAACACAATATGGCCAGTATGATCAACTGCAACAAAAGTATGGCAGAGGAATGTTGCAACAGCCGTGGGCCGATATGATTGCCGATGTAATGAGGGAACAATTCGGATTCAAGCCTAAGGATAATGGAAACATGTATCGGCATCCGTATCCAGAGTATTTTGATCGAGTTCCATTGCTAAATCGATACAAGATGCCAGATTTCTCATAATTCTCAGGACAGGGCAATGTGTCAACCTATGAGCATGTCAGCCGTTTCTTACCACAGTGTGGTGAAGCATCGGCTACAGAGGCCCTCAGAATTATATTATTTCCATTATCCTTATCTGGATCGGCGTTCACATGGTTTTCCTCTCTACCTTATAATTCCATCAGGAGTTGGGCCGATCTAGAAAAACAATTCCATAAATACTTTTTCAGTGGCATTCAAGAGATGAAGTTGTCGGATCTTACATCAATCAAGAAAAAATCAGATGAAACAGTGCCAGACTACATTCAGATATTCAGACATGTTAGAAACAGATGTTATAGCTTGGCGCTGATAGATTCGCACCTAGCCGATCTGGCTTTCCAGGGGCTGTTAGCATTGATAAGAGAGAGATTTTCAGCTCAATATTTTGAAAGTCTAGCAAATCTAGCTCAAAAAGTATCGGCCCATGAGACACGGTTCCAAGAGGCTAGAAAATTTGCTAAGAAAGCTAACAATGTTAACAATATCTATAGTTATGATTCTGAATCCGAAAATGATGATGCAGAGGTCAATACGGCTGAGTGGGCTAGAAATAAGAAGACAGTAGTATGCCAATGGGTTAAGAGTTTGGGGAAGGAAGAAAGATTTGACTTCGATATCACCAAAGCTGATAGAATATTTGATCTTCTTCTCCAAGAAAAGCAGATTCAGTTGTCGATAGGACACGTGATACCATCGACTGAAGAATTGAAGAGCAGAAAGTATTATAAATGGCATAATACAGGATCTCACAGCACCAATGACTACAAAATCTTTAGACAACAGATTCAATTGGTCATAGAACAAGGAAGGATCAAATTCAATGAAGCTACAAGGCCGATGAAGATAGATGGCCACCCTTTCCCAGTGAACATGGTTCACACTGGAGCCAATAGGAACCAAGACGATGGAGGTAAATACCATGCAAGAGGCGCTAAATCGGCTAGCTTGATCAACAAATATCAGAAAAGGCACCAAAGGGAAGAGGAGTCGTATTATCACTATGATGAAACTTATTTTGATCCTCATTGGAGCTGTGAATTCTTTAGATTTTGCTGGAATGAAGGAATGAGGTTGCCATCCATTGAAGATTGTCCTGGTTGCAGCGATCCTGATGTGCAATATATTCAGAGACCAAGCTGGCAGAGTAGTGATATTCATCGGCCGATTCAGCAAAGGTTGCTTGTTCATCAGAAGCTTGGGCCGACCCAGCAAGATCATTTTGAAAACAAGTCGGAAGGAAGAACTGAAACCATGCAACCTCAATGGTGTCCTGCTGGAATTTTCACTAAGAGCCAGAAAAGACGTGTCCAAAGGATGAGGAACAGAGAGCAATTCCAGGAAGTCGAAGATGAGATCGAACATTGGCTGAGATGCACAAGAAAAATTTGGCGAGTGAAGAGCAAGATTGTTTCAGCCAATAAGGTCCAAGCCGATCAGGACAAAAGTCTCCAAAACAAGGGAAAAGAAGTTGCATCGTCTTCGATAAATATGGTTTTCATGCTGCCAGCTGAATATGCAGTTGAACAGGTTGTAGAGCAAGCAAATGAACCGCAATCGGCTAAACTGATACTATCTCCACAACAAGCCGTTTTCGAGAAACCAGAGGGAACCGACCATCGGCACCTCAAGCCTTTGTATGTAAAGGGGTTTGTTAACGGGAAGCCGATGTCAAAAATGTTGGTCGATGGAGGAGCAGCTGTCAATTTGATGCCATACTCAACTTTCAAAAAGCTTGGGATGAACTCAGAAGACTTAATCAAGACCAACATAATTTTGAAAGATTTTGGAGGGAACCCATCCGAAACCAACAGAGTTTTAAATGTGGAGTTGACCATCGGTAGCAAGACAATTCCTACTACATTCTTTGTTATTGATGGGAAGGGTTCCTACAGTCTGTTGCTAGGAAGAGATTGGATCCATGCTAATTGTTGTATTCCTTCAACTATGCATCAAAGCTTGATTCAATGGCAAGGAGACCGGATTGGAAATTGTGCCAGCCGACAGGTCTGTTAATGTAGCTAGTACCGATTTGTCTGTTTGGGAGATGGAAGGAATTGATTGTTTATCTGAAAAAGTTCGGCAAGGAGATTATTTAAGAGTTTCTGATCTTGATATACAACCAACAGGAGATGGAGAGCCCCAATTATTATTTTGAGGGCTCCGTGGAGGGTTCCAATATTTACACAAAGGATACTGTAGATGATCTCGATGGCAAGCTGCGGCAAGGATTTATGTCGGCCAATGAATTCGAAGAAGTGGACATTGGACCAGGAGATAGACCTAGGCAGACATATATTAGTAAAAGTTTTACAAAGGAATTCAAATGTAAATTAATGGCACTTTTGAAAGATTATAGAGATTGTTTTGCCTGGGAATACTATAAGATGCCAGGACTTAGCCGATCGATCGTTGAACATCGGCTCCCGATTAAACCCGACTATCGGCCAAACAAGCAACCTCCAAGATGATGTAAAGCTGAGATGTATGATGCTATCAAGACCGAAATTACAAGACTTTATGATGCTAACTTCATCAGACCATGCCGATATGCTGAGTGGATTTCCAATATAGTACCAGTGATCAAGAAAAATGGCAAGCTTAGAGTTTGTATCGATTTTCGTGATTTGAAAAAAGCCACTCCTAAGGATGAATACCCAATGCCAATTGCGAATCAATTGGTTGATGCACCGTCTGGGCACAAGATTATCAGTTTCATGGATGGTAATGTAGGATATAATCATATTTTTATGGCTGAGGAAGACATTCACAAGATTGCTTTTCGATGTCCTAGTGCAATCGGCTTGTATGAGTGGGTTGTCATGACTTTTATGAGTGGGTTGTCATGACTTTTGGATTGAGGAGTGCTGGTGCTACATATCAGATGATGTGGACATCATTCCTTCGGATATATACAACAATCCTCCATTGGTCATTCAAGGTCCAATCAAAAGAGCTCGCGCACAATAATTGAATTTAGAGGTGAGCTCGTTCCTAAGTTCTTCTTTATATGATTTTGAGAATAGATTGCTACCTAATGATTATATTATGATTAGGAACAATGGAGAGGACAAGGAAACACTTAGAGAAGGACTTAGAGTCGTGGAGGATAAGCCAGGACGTTCAAGTCAAGGTGGAGGCCCAAACCAAGTCGACTTCGAGTCCGTTTCGGAGTCCAGGATCAGTTTGCACTAAAACGGGCGCCCGGGTTGCATACGTGCTCGGATTGGGGCGTTCTTTATATGGATGGAAAGCTAAGAAGATAAAATTTCCAATGGTTCTAGTCCCATGTCGAAATTTATTACAAGTCATCGAGAATTGACCGAACAATTTGACATTCAGAATCAGTTCCGGCGCTGCGACGCCGTATTTGGGCCTTTGGGCCGTGTATCATGTTGGAGCCCTTTAGGGTTGCATCAAGGGGTGCTTGAACGACCCTAAACTCCATATATCAGTAGCCATCTCCATCTTTAGTTTTTGAGTTTTGCTTAGATTAATATGTCAAGAACAGTTTCGCCGCTAGATCGGTTTGTAAGACCGCAACTCGTGAGCTTAATCATTCATCTGCAATTTTGGTTGGAATCTTCTTTGTTCTTGGTTGTGTTCTTCGATTTGCAAGCTGGGATTAGCCTTCTTGGCGAGGTCAACCGGGTTTTGGCACGGTTGATAACCAGAGGAGACGTGGTGCTGCGATTACGGGGTTCGGGAACGTGCTTATTCAAGAAGCCGGATCGATTTGTGTCGCGACTCCACCAAATCGTTGATTATCAGAACCTTTCGGAAGATTGGGGTCCCTTGTCCACATCAAGTGGTATCAGAGCTTTAGGTTTCCCGTCAGGTTCGCTTAGTGTCTTTACCCTAGTTTAGTTTTTGATTTCGCTGTTATCCTAGAGTCTACAGAAAAGCCAAAAAAATTGTAGTCGATAGTCTCTTCTTAACCTAGACCGTGTTTAGACTTTGCATGATCCTTTTTAGAGTCCGTAGTGTTGAGTTTGAGTCCTAGTTTAAGTTCTTGTTGCTGGTTTATCCTTTGTAACCCTAGCCACCACCATCTTCACCCTATTTGTTAGAGTTCATCCTTTGAGAAACCGTTTCTACCATCATAAACACTTATCAAGATTACCACGCAACACCAGAACACCTTCCCAAACTCAGCTGCCACCATACCCATCTCCACCGCCAAAACCGATTAGGTTATATCCTCTCTGGACAACCTAGTCGGAAGCCCCAACTTCAAACAACCATAACTTTTGTATAAGGACTCAGAATCAGGCAAATTTTAACTTTTCGGATAAGAGAAAAAAATTTTACATCCGTTTTCCCCCACCAACGGTGGGTTTGGCTAAATCAGAATTCCGAAATTTGGCCTGCAAAATTGTCTGTTTGAGCTTTCAAGTTTCTGCACTTTCTTAATAGTGGTTTCAGAAAATTCCATAGGCCACATATCAACTCCGATTGAGCTGTAACTTTGTGGTGTGCCTATTTTCGTGCTCCTGGAAAGAAAAAAATAAAATAAAAAAGAAAAGTTAGTTTCCACTAGTGCCTTGAGCTAACGACGTGCTCCGTTGAGCTTATCAGCCTTCCGGTTTTGCAATTTTTGCTAAAACTCGCCGAAGCTTGCCTGTCCATCATTCCTAGCTATTTACCAGTGTGATATTCCTTTGCACCATCTTTGGTACCACTACTGTCTAGGACACGAGTAGACCAGCAATTGAGGGCAAGTGACTGGGGATTTTTTATTCAGCATTACTATCTGTCATTGGATTGTGTACCACTCACATATATTTGGCCTTCCTAGCTCTACATATTACTTCTGGACAGCACAGGTTCTTGATCCTTGCAATCGCTGACTATGCCTTCCAGGTATCCTTTGCTTTGCTGGTAAGAACCTTATAAGAGCTTGGTAAGGTGCTCCATATTGCTGAGTTGTTGAGAGGCACCACTACAACTGCGTAGTAGATTATTAGGGATAACCTTCACCATTGGTTGCTGTTGTGGTGTTTCAGTGGTAGGACACGATGAGGAGATGACTCCCAAGGATTTTGCTGACTGTGTCAGTCAAGAGCAACTACGAACTGTTGTAGGAGATGCAGTCACAAGGGCTGTCCAAAAAGAGATAACGGAGGCAGTCACAAGGGCTGTCCAAGAAGCCATCATTAAACTTGACCTTGGCAAACACACGGAGAAGTTGGACAAGCGGGTGTCTACGCTAACTGATCGGATTGCTGCGTTGGAGACTCGACAACCATCCAATGAGGAAGTGAATGACAGCAACGCTGGTGGTTATCCAGAAGACACGGTGTACGATTCCAATGGTAATGTAGATGAACAAGCTACACGACAAGCACGGTTACGACGTTGTCTTTGTTTCAACATGACAGGTATGGGTGGCGCTCAACACCACCACCAACAAGGTAATAATAATAGTAATAATAATCGTGTGCCCGATGATCCTTATGCTAAGGTTAAGTTTAAAAGACCTACCTTTTCGGGTTATTATGATGCTGAGAAATACCTTGATTGGGAGATGACAGTAGAGCAAAAATTTAGTGCCCATCTTGTGCCTGAACAACATAGAGTTCGACTAGCCAGTAGTGAGTTTAAAGATTTTGCTATCATTTGGTGGACTGTGTTAGCTGCCGAGGGTGTTTTACCTACTACTTGGGAAGAACTTAAAGTAGCTATGCGCGATAGATTTGTTCCTCCATCCTATCATAGAGAGTTACGCAAGAAACTGATGCGTTTAGAACAAGGGGATAAATCTGTACAGGATTACTATGGTGAGCTACAAAAGAGATTAATGCGCTGTAGCATTGTGGAGGGGACCGAGGATGCCATTTGTCGTTTTTATTCGGGTTTGAGGATTGAAATCCAGAACATAGTTGATTATAAGGAATTTAACACTGTCAACCAGTTGTTTCAGTTTGCTATGCTTGCAGAGAAGGAATTGCAAGGGCGTGATCAGCAAGGCAAGAACAAGGCAAGTATGTACACTCCACGCACGATGCCACCTTTGGGGCCGACCAAGGCCACCTCTTTCCGGACACCCCCTCCAGCGAACAAGCGACCAACTGCATCCGGAGTTTCTGCAGTGCCAAAACCACCTCCACCACGACCAGCAGATTCAGGTAAAAGTCCTTCGCAGGTACCCGCTAAAAGTGCTTCATCCATCGCTTCTATCGGCACACGGGGATGGAATTCCCGAATACCCGGAGCGTACACCGTACTAGTCTCATGATCAGTGGCTAGTACACGCAACCACAACCTTGTCATCACATCCATAGAATATACACATACAAATAGATAACATGGTTCACATCACTTAGCAAGTGCACAAGTCATACAACATAGATAGGGCCGACCGGTCAAATGAAAGAGTTTAAATGCAGCGGAATAAGAGTAGCAAAATATATAAGTTCTTCGGTATGCCCATCTACCAAACCACCACAGGCAACCGACTAGGAATCACCTAGAAAGAACCATCCTCGAAACCTCCGGTACCCGGTGCAAAGTACTCATCACTAGGCATCTCATTTCCTGCACCAATGTCTAAAAACAACAACAAGAGGTGGGTCAATACAAACGTATTGGCAAGTCCTACCCAAACCTTGGGAAGGCTATGTCTATTGCAAGCTGAGATCAAATGAGGCTATGTTAGTGGACTAAATTTCAGCATAAATCAAAATTTTGATTCACAATAGTAAGTAGTAATAGATTGCAACGAAATTTGTAAAGCAATAAGTAAACAATAGTAGTAGTAACATAAACATCATATTAATATCATCCTTGTGCCCTCCATGGCAGCAAGTAACCATTTTACCTTCAGCCCACACCGAGCAAAGTCATCACCAATTTCCCACCATGCCAATTTCACAAAATATTTATTAAACCACCAACACTATACTTGTATCATTTCACCAAGTCGCTCATGACCGTGAGCACGGCTAATCAATTAGTTCCACACCCTGCAGAGGATGTGCACTGTACCCACATGACACAAACTAGCAACCATGTAAATCATGTCACGCGATACCAAACGGTACCCGATTTGCTAGCATATGACGAAGTTACTACATTGCTCAAGCCTAACCTTGCATGAGCACGGCAAGTGTTAACCCACACTAGGAGCAACCCTAGTGCCGCTAGTCCAGGGGGCCCTCGCTGGTCCTAGCGCCATGAAGCGAACCATCCGTTCCCTCAACGAGGCACTTAACCCTTATATTGGATACGCTTAGACGCCTAGGCACAAACCGCACTAGGTAGCTCCTATAAACCATCATTCCGACTTGTCCACACTACTACGGCCTCCCAATGCAAGGTTAGACATTAAGCAACTTCATAACTAAGGTTACCCCATAAATAACACATGTGGTTGCATTGTAAATCTTAGTTGGTGACACATAGCTCGGTCTTTAATCGACTCGGGTAAACACTTCCCCTATCGGTATGCAACTACCACCATATGCACACCACTTGCCACCCAAGTCTAAAATCATCAATTTTCAGTTTTCAACTTCACAAATAACAGAGGCAACACCCCTGTCCATTGTTTTCAAATAGCCCAAATTTTGAAGAGTGAATGATCCATCATTTGTAACATGCGAAACACTAAGCATGGCTAAGCAATAGCTATATTAGTAGCGTGAATATACCCAAATTAGTACTTGGACAGTACCTCCGCTATTCCTAGATATATCAACAGTAAGGTAATCAATAATCAAGGAGGATAAGTGCAGCAAATAGGAGTTTCTACCAAGATCCGACATTTTGCAAAGTCGCATGCAACTTATAAACAATATAGCATTTGCAAAAATATAGGATTCAGCATGTTCGAAGGAGGAATTGAATAGGACTTGCCTTGCTCAGTGAACTCCTCACAAGTCTCAGGTTCCTGCTCGTACTCCTCTACGGCTGCAACTTCGTTGTCTATTCAAATTTAAACGAAATTCGGATGAACACCAAATAAACACCACAAATTAAAAATGCTCAAATATGCATGATTCTGGTACATAAGATAGAGGATGATTTTAGAGGAATTTAGGTGAAAGAATAATTTAAATCCGAGTTCGTATGCCTTAGATATAAGCTTTCAAAATTTAAATCCTGAAATTTGCAAAGACTACTACTCACTACTCACTGTTTGAAAATTCGAATTTAGCTGTACAACTGCGTGACTTTTGTGCAAGATTTGTTCTAACCATTTTAAACAGAATAACATGGGGATCATACTGAAATTTGGTTCATTCAAATCGGAGTTGAAATTTTGGTGAAAGAATCATTTAAGTCCGAGTTCGTATGCCTTAGATATAAGCTTTCAAAGTTTAAAATCCTGAAATTTGCAAAGACTACTACTCACTGTTTGAAAATTCGAATTTAGCTGTACAACTGCGTGACTTTTGTACAAGATTTGTTCTAACCATTTTAAACAGAATAACATGGGGATCATACTGAAATTTGGTTCATTCAAATCGGATCTTACAGTGTAAAAATAAATCTCGAAAATCCTTTTTTCTGGTTTTTCCTTTATTTAAAAGTGGGGCCTACATGTCGGCTGGGGCTTAACGTGAGTGATATACATAATGCAGAAAGGCTCCCCAGTTATAGCTATTTACAGATGGGTCCTTTTTGATAAAATCTCCTCACAGAAAATATGCATTGGTATCCCTGTGTGTTTTAAGAATTACAAATAGGTCATCGTCTTCTTCCTACAAAGAGATACAGGAAACATCGCTGCCATGGGAGGTCTCGCATGCAGCGGGCGAAGCGGCTGCAGCGACTACATCCTTAACCAATCCTCTGAATGGAGCCTATAGCAGATGAGAAAGCTCACCCCGGGCACGGTTTGGGTGGAAGCGGTGAGGGGAGCAACGGGGATGGTGTTCTGCTCCAACGGCGAGTGGCGTCAGCGGCGGGGCTTCTCCGACGATGGAACCTGTGGAAAGTTGAGGGGGAAAGTCTTATGGTGGTCCTAGGAGTGCGCTGGCGTGAGGGATAGAGCTATAGCTCACCAAGGCAGCGGATCGATGGTGAGGGCGGCGGCGGCGGTGTTCTGGCCGACGCGAAGGACGTCGAAGAGGCGGCGTTGCCCGGCGGCGTTTCGTATGAGGAAAAGGGTAAAATGGATTCAATGAGGGATGATAAGAAATATAACACGGGTGGTTTCTCGCGAGGCTCACCAGAGGGATGTCGGTAGCGTCGTGGGCTCGCTGGCACCGACGCGGGCGCTCGCGTTCCGGCTGTCCCAAGGGACTTCCTTCCCTGGGTTTGCTTGGAACGTGAAGAGGCGACCTAGGAGAGAGTGTTGGCGCAAGGGTAGGCTTAAAGGTGGAGTTTGGACGCGGTGTTCGTGAGCTCGGTCTATGGCCTTGTCTCTATCTCTCCGTTCTCGAGCAGCGCGGTGATGGAACGGGATGGCTGGGCGTATCAGGAGGTTTGCTTCCTGTCCAGAAAGAGTAATGGAGGAGGAGATTTGATCGGAGCGCGGAGATTTGGCCGGAACGACTTCGTCTACTCTCAATGGAGGCGTACTCACGCGACGATTGGGGGGAATGGTGCGAGGTGGACGATGGGTACGGAGACACGGTGTCTAGGCCCACCTGCAGCGACTTCTAACGGCTAGGCTTCGCGGAGAAGGCTCGGCTTGGCGTGGTGGAGAGCTGGGTGGTGTTGTTCTCCAATCCAAAAGAAGACGCATGCCACCTGTTCGACGAAATGCCTACAAGGACAGGGAGAGAGGAAGAGAAGGTGGGAATGCTGGGTGGTGACCTAGGCTTGCCTACTGGCTAGTTAGCGGGGCCAAGGAAGGCTGGACCCAGTGGAAGTGAAATAGGGTAGGGTGAGTGGAGGTCAAGTTGAATTTTCTCAAATTTAAATCACATACTCACATTGCCTCTTTGACCGGTCGTTTTTAGTAGGTTACACTGAGGTGAAAATTTTGGCAAAAATACTGTGAGTAGGGGAGGTCATGATGATCTATATGGCAGAAAAGCAAGGGCAGAGGAGTTATGGTTTTGCTGTGGTAGATTTTGAAAGAGGACTAAGTCATATGTTTTAATTCCAGTTTTTGACTGGTTTGACTAGATAATTTGAGGTACCAAATGAGCTGATAAAATAATGCCAATTTAACTGAGGGTATTCCATAATGTATAGTAATTTTTTGAATTTTTCCAGGATTTTTACACACACATATTAATTATTAAAATTAGTCCAAGCTAGTTTCAATGCATATGAATGAAATGACAGAGTCATGAAAAATCCAAAAACGAGCAAAATAATCTCAAAAGACAGAGGGGACCCCATTTCACTGATTATAATATGTATTGAAGGTTTTACAATTTTTTGGGTCTATTACAACCTACCCCCTTAAAGTGAATCTCGTCCCCGAGATTCGCTAGGCTTAGGAAAAGAAACTCGGGAACTCGGTTCTAAGACGGTCCTCTCGCTCCCATGTTGCTTCGTCAGCGGTGTGGTTGCTCTACTGAATCTTGACCATCTTGATTGTTGGGTTGCGTGTGTGACGCTCGTACTCTTCAAGAATACGAATCGGGTATTCCTGATAAGAAAGATCGGGTTGAAGGTCGATATGCTCCAATGGAGTGAGTTCCGTAGGAACTCGGAGACACTTCTTGAGCTGAGAGACATGGAAGACATTGTGCACATCAAAGAGTTGTGATGGTAGCTCCAATTGATATGCTACTTCGCCCCGTCGAGCAATAATATGGTATGGACCGATGTAACGGGGAGCCAACTTGCCATGCACTTGGAAGCGGCGAGTGCCTCGCAGCGGCGAGACCTTGAGATAGACAAATTCACCCACCACAAAGCTCAGTTCGCGGTGGCGACGATCAGCATAGCTCTTTTGACGCGATTGCGCTTCTTTGAGCCGTTTGCGAATCAATTCAACATTTTCTTCCGTTTCTTTGATAAGGGCTGGTCCAAAGAATTGCCTTTCGCCTACTTCAGACCAGTACAAAGGTGTTCTACACCTTCTCCCATAAAGAGCTTCAAAAGGAGACATTTGGAGGCTTGCTTGATAGCTATTGTTATAGGAAAACTCAGCGAATGCCAAGCATTTCTCCCAATTGGTGTTGTAGGACAGCACACAAGCTCTAAGCATATCCTCCAAAATCTGATTTGTACGTTCAGTTTGGCCTCCGGTTTAAGGGTGAAAATCTGTGCTAAGAAATAGCTCGGTTCCAAGTAGCTCATGCAAACTTTCCCAAAACCCTGAAGTGAATTGGGGGCCACGATCTGAAACAATGACCTTTGGCACTCCGTGCTAGCGAACAATGTGAGTCATGTAGAGCTCAGCGAGCTTTGCTCCACTGTAGGACACATGCACAGGAATAAAATGAGCCACCTTGGTCAAACGGTCAATGATAACCCATATAGAGTCATGCCCGTTTGGTGTTCTTCGAAGACCAGTGATGAAATCCATCCCAACCTCATCAAACTTTCACTCGGGGACTTTCAAAGGTTGGAGTAATCCCGCTGGTCGCTGGTGTTCCGCCTTGATGCGTTGGCACACATCACATATAGCAACATAGGCGGCGATGTCGCGCCTCATGCTAGGCCACCAATAACAAGTGCGGAGGTCTTGATACATTTTGGTGCAGCCGGAGTGGATGGAAACTGAAGATTCATGTGCTTCTTTAAGGATGAGCTCTCTAATTTTTGGATCATTTGGGACATAGAGCTGCTGCCTGTGCATGATGATTCCATCGGGATTCTCAGAGAAACTAGAAGTAAGACCTTCTCTTATTTGAGCCTTAATTTCAGCCACTGGTTTGTCAGTGAGTTGAGCGGCCTTAATCTGAGATTTGAGGGTTGGTTGCCGTGCTAGGGCTGCGAGAAAACCATCCTCAACCACTTCTAGGTTCAGCTTCTGAAATTCTTCGTACAACGCCGGTTGGTTGGCCAAGAAAGAAACAGTGATGTGATGAAGCTTCCGGCTAAGACCATCAGCTACAACATTGGCCTTACCCGGGTGGTAATGGATGCCAAGATCATAATATTTGATGAGCTCAAGCCATCTTCTTTGCCTCAAGTTCAGATCGGGTTGAGTGAAGAAATATTTCAAACTCTTGTGGTCAGTGTAAATTTCACACTGGTTACCGATCAAGTAATGACGCCAAATTTTCAGAGCATGAACCACGGCTGTCAATTCCAAGTCATGTGTAGGATAATTGACTTCATGAGGCCGTAGCTGACACGAGGCATAAGCCACAACTTTGCCCTCTTGCATTAGCACACATCTGAGGCCATGGTGTGATGCATCGCAATAGATATCAAAGCTTTTGCTAGTATCGGGCATCACAAGCACTGGGGCTGTTGTGAGCCTTTTCTTCAACTCTTGGAAACTCGCCTCGCAGGCTACTGACCACACAAATTTTTGCTCTTTTTTCAGAAGTTGGGTTATTGGCCTAGCAATTTTGGAGAAGTTATCGATGAACCGGCGATAGTAACCGGCTAGACCAAGAAAACTTCGAATCTCCGGGACAGATCGGGGTTGCTTCCAGTTGAGCACATCTTTCACCTTGCTCGAGTCAACGGAAACACCTCCTTCAGAGAGTACATGGCCTAGGAAGGCGACTTCCTTAAGCCAAAACTCACATTTGGAAAACTTTGCATACAAGCGGTGTTCACGAAGCTTGTCAAGCACCATACGGAAGTGCTGCGCGTGCTCTTCTTCACTCTTGGAATATATGAGGATATCATCGATAAATACCACCACGAACTGATCCAAATACTCCATGAATACCTTGTTCATCAAGTTCATGAAAGTTGCAGGAGCATTGGTTAGTCCAAAAGAAATCACGGTGTATTCATACAAACTGTAGCGGGTGGTGAATCCAGTTTTTGGTATGTCCTCCGGTCGAATTTTGAGTTGGAAGTAGCCTAGCCTTAAATCAATCTTAGAAAAGATTCAAGCACCGGTTAGCTGATCAAAGAGGTCATCTATTCTAGGAAGTGGATACTTGTTTTTGATAGTGGCTTCATTTAAAGGCCGGTAATCCACACACATACGCATGGTACCGTCTCTCTTGGGCGCGAACAGCACCGGACAACCCCAAGGTGATGAGCTAGGACGGATGAAACCCTTTTCTAATTGCTCATCGATTTGTTTCTTAAGTTCTACTAGATTCTCAGATGTCATACGGTATGGCCGTTTGGCGATAGGTGCTGTTCCGGGGACTAGATTGATCACAAATTCAATATCACGATCAGGTGGCATGCCTGGTAATTCATCGGGGAACACATCTGGATATTCACACACAACGGGCACTAGATTTAGCTCCAGAATAGAGAGGGAATGGAGTGAGGGCTGCTGTGAAGTGGAGGCACGGTCGGAAGTGAAGTTGACAACCTTTCCATCGGTATTGACTAGAGAGATGGCTCTATTGGCACAATCAATATTTCCTCTATGTTTGGACAGCCAATCCATACCAAGAATAATATCTAAACCTAGGGAATTTATTTGGATAAGGTCAGCTTTGAATTCTACCCCATTGATAACAATCCCAACTCCTAGGCATATTCGTTCAGTTTTAATTGCAGATCCCGGTGATTCAATTAACATGGCCTTATCTAACAAGTCAGCTCTAAGATTTTGTTGTTCAGAAAACCTAGTGGATATGAAGGAATGAGATGCCCCAGAATCATATAAAACCAATGTAGGTGCTGAGTGAACGATAAACGTACCCAACACCACATCGGGTGCGTTGTCGGCCTCCTCCACGGTCGCATAATTAAGATGACCACGACCAAAACCTTGTCCAGGCTTGGGGCCTGTTTGACCTCCTTGCTGCACCACACGGCCACGAACAGGACCACGTGGCTGCTGCTGAGCAACTTGTGCTTGTGGTGGTGCCGCCGTTTTCTTCTGATATGGGCATGTGTTGGAGTAGTGACCAAACAAGCCGCAATTGAAGCATTCGATGTTTGCAGCCCGGTTCTGAGCACCGGACGGCTGTGCCATGCGGTTATATGGCTGAACCGCAGCTTGGTGAGGACGTGGGACTTGCACTTGTGGCCTTGCAGGAGATGGTGCTGAAGGACGAGCGCCTGTGGGCTGCCAAGTACGAGGTCGAGACGAACCACTGCTTGCAGATTTTTGCGCAACCCACTTGCGTTTGCGATCTGCGATCACCTCCTTAGCACTTTCCTCTACGCGAAGTGCTTTGTCCACTAGGGACTTCATGGTGGGGATGTCATGAGCTGAGAGTTGATGCTTTATCTTAGGGTTCAAGCGCTCCCGGCAAAGATTCACTTTCCTAGCTTCGGTTGTCATTTCCTCGGGCACAAACCGAGAAAGATAGTTGAACTTGTTGAGAAAGTCCATGAATGACATGTCGTTTTGCTGCAAGTTGCGGAACTTCTTCCTCTTGATCTCCATGATACCCTCCGGGATGTGAGCAGTGCGGAACGCCTCCTTGAAAACATTCCAAGTGACGGGTACACCTTGTGGAAGGACAGATTTGTAGCTTTCCCACCATGCCGCTGCTGCACCTTGGAGGTAGTAGGCAGCATAGGCTGCCTTTTCCTCGTCATTGCAGCGACAAAGGTTCAGCTTGCCTTCGATGTCGCGAAGCCAATCATCGGCGTCCAAAGGATCAGGCGCCGAAGAGAAGTTTGGCGGATGTGTGCGCTGCACTTCCCCCAACTTTGATTGGGCTTGACCCGCATTGTTGAGGAGAGCGGCACCAAGATTCTTGGTGTTCTGAACCATCCTTTCAAAAAGACGATTCTGCAAGGCGAGAACTTGAGCCATGGTAGGTTCCGCATGTGACTCTTCATGTGCAGCTCCATGTTGGCTTGTACCGGTACCACTTGTGGTGTTTGCGTTCATGGAATGGGTGTTAGGAATCCTGCCATGACATCAAAAGATTTTGATGGGGTAACGTGAGAAGATGAAGGTTAGCATAAGATGGATATCCCAGCTATTGGACATGATATAATATGTCTAGACAATGATCTGAAACTGAGTTTGTGCATTTTAATTCCCACAAGGACAACAAGCATGAAAATTATAACGAAAGGCGTTAAATAAACATGGTTTGCATAATCCATCAACCCACAAAGTCATACAAGCAAAAGAACCATAAGAGCCAACATCCAAGCATTACATCACAGCGTTCTCATACTTAGGAGCGCATCAAAAGTACATAAATATAGCTCACACTAATCAGCCTATAAGTGAGCACTTTCATTCCCACTACTAGTTGCTGAATCTAGGCATCACCGGATTGATTGCGCGAAGGTGTAAAGGATGCACGTGGGGAGGGCTCCGGTGTAGCCTTGACCAAGCGATAGTAGAATCCTCCCCAAAAGTATTCATGTGCTGGTCCATACATCACAGCATCACCAATGCGAGCAGGAGCAGCCATCATGTGACGGTTGCGACGAGATCCCACTCTTGCGGGTGGCATGGACTCCACACGCTCATAGCGACCTGTAGGGTGTGGTAGGTCCTCCGCTGGGGCGAGCATGGCATCCTCCCCATAGAGTATCTCAGGAGGAAAATGCAGAATGGGAGCTAGTGATGCTATAACTTGATCAAGCATGACAATCCTCCCACGTGCTAGAAAGAGCTGTTCATGGAGAAGTGCAAGGTGCTTGTCCAAGGACATCACCAACTCCGTAAGATGAAGGAGTGGAATATTGGGCTCCCTGTGCACGTGATTTGTAAAACCGGGGTAATTCCTATGGGTGGTATGTGGCAGCCGAGCAGGGAAGTAACGGAAATGAATTGCCATCTGTGGTAGCTGATGACGGAGAAGAGTAATAGCTTGGTAAGCGGCTTCATCAATAGCTGAGAGAGCATCCCATCCCTGACCAACACAACGGATTGGAGCCTCATTCTCAGTCCTTCCTCGAATGAGAACCTCAGCGAAAAAGGCCATGAGAGAGGAGCTTTCTTGGCAAGTGAAAATGTTGTATTCAGCTGGTTGGGTGAAGTTGACCTGGCGCATCATCAACCATAGAGTGTGTGAAAACGTGTTTGGAACATAGCCACCGGTTTAGCAGGAAGGTACCCAATTGACCATCTACAAGGTGAGGAAGATGATCTAGTTAGTGACCTTAATTGGGATTTAGAATGAACTAGAGTTAAGAAACTACCAAGACTACCGAAATCTGCCCTACGCTCTTCCCATCTAAGAACAGAACCCAACGAGTAAGCAAGAGGCACACAATCACATTAAAATTCTTATATTTAGATATCTAATGAAGTTTATCAGATACTGTAAAAATTTCATAACTTTTATATGAACAACCTTTTTTTTTATCTAGAGAAACTATTCAATAGTACTGAACCAGATTTGTCAATGCATAAGGCTGGGGTTGTGCGAATTTTTAGACCATGCTGCAGGGATGTTAAATTCACGAAAAATTACCAGAGCACTCTACATTAAGTCTAGAAGATACCCAATTTTTGGTGGAATTTTCACAGCAACAGAGCATCAACAATAAAATCACAACCCGGCTCCTGCCCCAAACTACAGTTGTTTCGCCTACGCAGTAACTATTTCGTTTGACGGTTTGAAAATTTGAAACCGAGGACCAATATTCAAATTATGATGCAGCAGAGGTAAGGTTAAGGTTTGAGATTAATATTTTCAAGAAATTTAGTTTATGAAAGGATTTTCAAAACCTTGCTTTTGGCTAGCTATAGAAACATATTTTTGCAACAGTTTTTGTTAGTATTTGGGAAGCTCCCACAAATGGTTTTCCAAATCACCTTAAATAATTTTGGTACTGTTTTGAAGTAGAAAAGAGAGTATTCCATTGTTCACTTACAGGAAAGCTCATTTGCAAAAGCCAACAATCATTTTCAAATCTGGAAGTAAATTTTAAATCGAAGGAACGATTTTTGGTGAAAGCAAATTCCTAAGAGGAGGAAAGAGTAACAGCAAGCTATTTTATTTTCACAAATACATTTGATAACTGAAAATAGAAGGTTTCACAATCAAGACCTTAGTCTAACGACCATTCTATCTAGGGCTTCCTACAGTCAGTATGGCTCTGATACTAAAGCTGTCAGCACACGGGGATGGAATTCCCGAATACCCGGAGCGTACACCGTACTAGTCCCATGATCAGTGACTAGTACATGCAACCACAACCTTATCGTCACATCCATACAATATACACATACAAATAGATAACATGACAAATAGATAACATGGTTCACATAACTTAGCGAGTGCACAAGTCATACAACATAGATAGGGCCGACCGGTCAAATGAAAGAGTTTAAACGCAGCGGAATAAGAGTAGCAAAATATATAAGTTATTCGGTATGCCCATCTACCAAACCACCACAGGCAACCGACTAGGAATCACCCTAGAAAGAACCATCCTCGAAACCTCCGGTACCCGGTGCAAAGTACTCATCACTAGGCATCTCATTTCCTGCACCAATGTCTAAAAACAACAAGAGGTGGGTCAATACAAACGTATTGGTAAGTCCTACCCAAACCTTGGGAAGGCTATGTCTATTGCAAGCTGAGATCAAATGAGGCTATGTTTGTGGACTAAATTTCAGCATAAATCAAATTTTTGATTCACAATAGTAAGTAGTAATAGATTGCAACGAAATTTGTAAAGCAATAAGTAAACAATAGTAGTAGTAACATAAGCATCATATTAATATCATCCTTGTGCCCTCCATGGCAGCAAGTAACCATTTTACCTTCAGCCCACACCGGGCAAAGTCATTACCAATTTCCCACCATGCCAATTTCACAAAATATTTATTGAACCACCAACACTATACTTGTATCATTTCACCAAGTCGCTCATGACCGTGAGCATGGCTAATCGATTAGTTCAACACCCTGCAGAGGCTCTGCACTGTACCCACATGATACAAACTAGCAACCATGTAAATCATGTCACGCGATACCAAACGGTACCCGATTTGCTAGCATATGACGAAGTTACTACATTGCTCAAGCCTAACCTTGCATGAGCACGGCAAGTGTTAACCCACACTAGGAGCAACCCTAGTGCCGCTAGTCCAGGGGGCCCTCGCTGGTCCTAGCGCCATGAAGCGAACCATCCGTTCCCTCAACGAGGCACTTAACCGTTATATTGGATATGCTTAGATGCCTAGGCACAAACCGCACTAGGTAGCTCCTATAAACCATCATTCCGACTAGTCCATACTACTACGGCCTCCCAATGCAAGGTTAGACCTTAAGCAACTTCATAACTAAGATTACCCCATAAATAACACATGTGGTTGCATTGTAAATCTTAGTTGGTGACACATAGCTCGGTCCTTAATCGACTCGGGCGAACACTCCCCCTATCGGTATGCAACTACCACCATATGCACACCACTTGTCACCCAAGTCTAAAATCATCAATTTTCAGTTTTCAACTTCACAAATAACAGAGGCAACACCCCTGTCCATTGTTTTCAAATAGCCCAAAATTTGAAGAGTGAATGATCCATCATTTGTAACATGCGAAACACTAAGCATGGCTAAGCAATAGCTATATTAGTAGCACGAATATACCCAAATTGGTACTTGGACAGTACCTCAGCCATTCCTAGATATATCAACGATAGGGTAATCAATAATCAAGGAGGATAAGTGCAGCAAATAGGAGTTTCTACCAAGATCCCACATTTTGCAAAGTCGCATGCAACTTATAAACAATATAGCATTTGCAAAAATATAGGATTCAACATGTTCGAAGGAGGAATTGAATAGGACTTGCCTTGCTCAGTGAACTCCTCACAAGTCTCAAGTTCCTGCTCATACTCCTCTACGGCTGCAACTTCGTTGTCTATTCAAATTTAAATGAAATTCGGATGAACACCAAATAAACACCAACAATTAAAAATGCTCAAATATGCATGATTCTGGTACAGAAGATAGAGGATGATTTTAGAGGAATTTAGGTGAAAGAATCATTTAAATCCGAGTTTGTATGCCTTAGATATAAGCTTTCAAAGTTTAAAATCCTGAAATTTACAAAGACTACTACTCACTGTTTGAAAATTCGAATTTAGCTGTACAACTGCGTGACTTTTGTGCAAGATTTGTTCTAACCATTTTAAACAGAATAACATGGGGACCATACTGAAATTTGGTTAATTCAAATCGGAGTTGAAATGAGTTCCCTGTGATTTTTCAAAGTTTCAGCATCTTACAGTGTAAAAATAAATCTCGAAAATCCTTTTTTCTGGTTTTTCCTTTATTTAGCAGTGGGGCCTACAAGTCGGCTGGGGCTTAACGTGAGTGATATACATAATGCAGAAAGGCTCCCCAATTATAGCTATTTATGGATGGGTCCATTTTGGATCAAATCTCCTCACAGAAAATATGCATTGGTATCCCTGTGTGTTTCAAGAATTACAAATAGGTCATCGTCTTCTTCCTACAAAGAGATACAGGAAACATCGCTGCCATGGGAGGTCTCGCATGCAGCGGGCGAAGCGGCTGCAACGACTACATCCTTAACCAATCCTCTGAATGGAGCCTATAGCAGATGAGAAAGCTCACGCCGGGCACAATTTGGGTGGAAGCGGTGAGGGGAGCTCCGGGGACGGTGTTCTGCTCCAACGGCGAGTGGCGTCAGCGGCAGGGTTTCTCCGACGATGGAACCTGTGGAAAGTTGAGGGGGAAAGTCTTATGGTGGCCCTAGGAGTGCGCTGGCGCGAGGGGTAGAGCTATAGCTCACCAAGGCAGCGGATCGATGGTGAGGGCGGCGGCTGCGGTGTTCTGGCCGACGCGAAGGACGTCGAAGATGCGGCGTTGCCTGGCGGCGTTTCGTCTGAGGAAAAGGGTAAAATGGATTCAGTGAGGGATGCTAAGAAAGATGACGCGGGTGGCTTCTCGCGAGGCTCACCAGAGGGATGTCGGTAGCGTCGTGGGCTCACCGGTGCCGACGCGGGCGCTCGTGTTCCGGCTGTCCCAAGGGACTTCCTTCCCTGGGTTTGCTTGGAACGTGAAGAGGCGAGCTAAGAGAGAGTGTTGGCGCAAGGGTAGGCTTAAAGGTGGAGTTTGGACGCGGTGCTCGTGAGCTCGGTCTATGGCCTTGTCTCTATCTCTCCGTTCTCGAGTAGCGCGGCGATGGAACAGGATGGCTGGGCGTGTCAGGAGCTTTGCTTCCTATCCAGAAAGAGTAATGGAGGAGGATATTTGGTCGGGGCGCGGAGATTTGGCCGGAACGACTTCGTCTACTCTCAATGGAGGCGTACTCACGCGACGATTTGGGGGAATGGCGCGAGGTGGACGATGAGTACGGAGACACGGTGTCTAGGCTCACCTGCAGCGACTTCTAACAGCTAGGCTTCACGGAGAAGGCTCGGCTTGGCGTGGTGGAGAGCTGGGTGGTGTTGTTCTCCAATCCAAAAGAAGACGCATGCCACATGTTCGACGAAATGCCTGCAAGGACAGGGAGAGAGGAAGAGAAGGTGGGAAGGCTGGGTGGTGACCTAGGCTTGCCTACTGGCTAGTTAGCGGGGCCAAGGAAGGCTGGACCCAGTGGAAGTGAAATAGGGTAGGGTGAGTGAAGGTCAAGTTGAATTTTCTCAAATTTAAATCACATACTCACATTGCCTCTTTGACCGGTCGTTTTTAGTGGGTTACACTGAGGTGAAAATTTTGGTAAAAATACTGTTAGTAGAGGAGGTCATGATGATCTATATGGCAGAAAAGCAAGGGTAGAGGAGTTATGGTTTTGCTGTGGTAGATTTTGAAAGAGGACTAAGTGATATGTTTTAATTCCAGTTTTTGACTGGTTTGACTAGATAATTTGAGGTACCAAATGAGCTGATAAAACAATGCCAATTTAACTGAGGGTATTCCATAATGTATAGTCATTTTTTGAATTTTTCCAGGAGTTTTGCCCACACATATTAATTATTAAAATTAGTCCAAGCTAGTTTCAATGCATATGAATGAAATGACAGATTCATGAAAAATCCAAAAACGACCAAAATAATCTCAAAAGATAGAGGGGACCCCATTTCACTGATTATAATATGTATTCAAGGTTTTACAATTTTTTGGGTCTATTACAGCTTCGACGGGACGTACTCCAAACATTCAGTGCCACCGCTGCCAAGAATTTGGCCATGTGCAGAAAGATTGTCCTAGTAAACGGGCAGACATTGCCACAGAAGATGGCTATATCAGCACCTCCGATGTTGAAGATGAATAAGAAGAAGAGAAGGAAGGAGTTGATGCTGAGGATGGCGAATTCTTTGGGCGTGAGGATACAGCAGCCTACATCAACATTATTGTACAGCGGGTGTTTAGCACGCAGGTACAGCAATCTGAAAGGTTGCAACGCCATAATTTGTTCCAGACTTTCTTCGTCATCAACAACCGTCGTGCACATGTGATCATTGATGGAGGTAGCTGCAATAATTTGGTGAGTTCTGA
Source organism: Oryza punctata (assembly GCA_000573905.2). Taxonomy (NCBI): domain Eukaryota; kingdom Viridiplantae; phylum Streptophyta; class Magnoliopsida; order Poales; family Poaceae; genus Oryza; species Oryza punctata. The sequence continues at coordinate 17,201,195 of CM002493.2, read as the reverse complement.
CTTGGTCAAGAAGCTTGGTTTGACCACACGCACACGCCCACATCCATACCATATTTAGTGGTTAAATGATTCTGGAAAAGCAAAGGTAACACGATCTTTTAGAGTTTCGTTTTCCATTAGTTCATATGTTGATTCTGTTGATTGTGATGTGGTTGCTATGCAAGCTTGTTCACTTTTGTTGGTTCGTCCTTGGGAACATGATAATGATACTACAAACCATAGTAGAAGTAATAGATACAGTTTTATGTATAAAGGAAAGAAAATTACTTTGGTTCCATTAACCCCTGCTGAAATTGTAGAAGCTGATAAAGAACGAGCTGCTAGTTTGAAACTTGATGAATCTGAAAATCAACAAGTTGCTAAATCTTTTTTTCCACCTAAAAAGGATAAGCCTTCATCTAGTTCTAAGGCCGAGGGAATTAAATTGAAGGGTGGTGTTATGCTTGCAACAAAATGTGATATTGCTGAAATTTCTGCGGATGATATTTGCTATTCCTTGATATTGAAACAAGGTTTGTTTTGTCTTGATTATATTGCTAACTCGATACCTCCTACTGTCACTAACCTTTTGCAGGAGTATGAGAACGTTTTTCCAGCTGAGATACCCCCGGAATTGCCACCTATGAGAGGGATAGAGCACCAATTGATTTGATCCCAAGAGCAACATTGCAAAACTGTGCCGTTTATCGAACCAATCCCGAGGAGACTAAGGAAATTCAGCAGCAAGTCCAAGATCTTATTGTTGAGAAGATTAATGATAATGCATATAAACTTTAGTTGCCTCCCGAGTTTGGGGTTAGTCCCACGTTTAACATTTCAGATTTGAAGCCATACTTGGGAGAAGAAGATGAGCTTGAGTCGAGGACGACTTCAATTCAAGAGGGGGAGGATGATGCGGACATCATTCCTTCGGATATATACAACAATCCTCCATTGGTCATTCAAGGTCCAATCAAAAGAGCTCGCGCACGACAATTGAATTTAGAAGTGAGCTCATTCCTAAGTTTTTCTTTATATGATTTTGAGAATAGATTGCTACCTAATGATTACATTATGATTAGGAACAATGGAGAGGACAAGGAAACACTTAGAGAAGGAATTAGAGTCATGGAGGATCAGCCATGACGTTCAAGTCAAGGTGGAGGCCCAAACCAAGTCGACTTCGAGTCCGTTTCGGAGTCCAGGATCAGTCTGCACTAAAACGGGCGCTCAGGTTGCATACATGCTCGGATTGGGGCGTTCTTTATATGGATAGAAAGAGAAGAAGACAAACTTTCCAATGGTTCTAGTCCCATGTAGAAATTCATTACGAGTCATCGTGAATTGACCAAACAATTTGACATTTAGAATCTGTTCCGGCGCTGCGATGCTGTATTTGGGCCTTTGGGCCGTGTATCGTGTTGGAGCCCATTAGGGTTGCGTCAAGGGGTGCTTGCACGAACCTAAACTCCATATATCAGTAGCCGTCTCCATCTTTAGTTTTTGGGTTTTGCTTAGATTAATCTGTCAAGAACAGTTTCGCTGCTAGATCAGTTTGTAAGACCGCAACTTGTGAGCTTAATCATTCATCTGCAATTTTGGTTGCAATCTTCATTGTTCTTGTTTGTGTTCTTCGGTTCGCAAGCTGGGATTAGCCTTCTTGGCGAGGTCAACCGGGTTTCAGCACGGTTGATAACCAGTGGAGACGTGGTGCTGCGATTGCGGGGTTCAGGAACGTGCTCGTTCAAGAAGCCGGATCGATTTGTGTCGTGAATCCACCAAATCGTTGATTATCAGAACCTTTCGGAAGATCGGGAACCCTTGTCCACATCATCAAAGAGCGATGAATTACATATTCCATGATCTTATCGGCTTGTTGGTTGAAATTTGTATTGATGATGTGGTGGTAAGATGAGCATATAGCCGATTTAAGAAGATTCTTGGAAAGAGCAAGGAAGTAAGATGAATCCAACCAAGTGTGCTTTTGTTGTATCAGCTGGGCAGTTCCTTGGATTTTTGGTTCATGAGAGGGGGATTGAGATATCTCAGAGGAGTATCAATGCCATCAAAGAGACAAAACCTCCAGAAGACAAGACTAAGGTGCAGTCATTGGTTGGTAAAATTAATTTTGTTAGACGATTCATATCAAATATATATGGTCGAATAGAGTTGTTGACACCATTGTTAAGGTTGAAAGCCGATCAAGAGTTTGTTTGGGGAGAGAGGAAGCAAAAGGCTTTGGACAATATCAAGGAATATTTGAGTACTCCTCCAGTTCTTAATCCACCACAAAAAGGGCTTCCATTTAAATTATATTTGTCAGCCGATCAGAATTCTATCGGCTCAGTTTTGATCCAAGAGGTTGAGGGCAAGGAGTGAGTCATATTTTATTTAAGTAGAGGACTTTTGGTTGCAGAAACCAGATATTCACCAGTGAAAAAGTTATGTTTATGTATTTCTCTTGCACAAAGTTAAGGCATTACTTACTTTCCAATGAGTGCACTATAGTGTGTAAGGCCGATGTGGTACAATACATGCTATCGGCTCTAGTTTTGAAGGGAAGGATTGGGAAGTGGGTTTTTGCTTTGATAGAGTTTGACTTAAGGTATCAATTGGCTAAGGCAGTAAAAGGGCAGGCGATAGCTGATTTTATAGTTGAACACAGAAATAATTCAATTGATCATGTTGATATTATGCCATGGACTTTGTTTTTTATGGATCAGTTTGCACTCATGGATGTGGTATCAGCTTAGTAATTATATCGCCTAGGGGGGCAAGTTTTCAATTTGCTTTCATTATCAAACCTTATTCCACTAATAATCAAGTTGAGTATGAGGCTGTGTTAAAAGCGTTACAGTTGTTGAAGGAGGTTGAAGCCGATGCTGTTGAAATCATGGGTGATTCATTGTTGGTGACCAGTCAATTATCTCGGGTATATGAGTGCAATAATGATGTCTTGATGGTTTATGATGAGAAGTATCAAGAGTTGATGAAGACTGTCAGGATAGTTAATTTAAAGCATATTAATAGAGAGCAAAATGTCGAAGCCAACGATCTAGCTCAAGGGACATCAGGTTACAAGCCGATGTTGAAGGATGTTGAGGTTGAAGTTGCATGTTTGCCAGCCGATGATTGGAGATTTGAGATATTGGAATATTTAAAGAATCCTTCTAGATCGGTTTCCAGGAAATTAAGATATAAAGCTCTTAAGTATGTTTTGTTGGACAATACATTATACCATCAGACCATTGATGGAGTTTTGTTGAGATGTTTAAGCCTGGATGAAGCAAAGATTGTCATGTGTGAGGTATATGAAGGAATATGTGGGACTCATCAATCGGCTCATAAGATGAAGTGGCTGATTAGAAGAGTAGAATATTTTTGGCTGACAATACTGGAGGATTGTTTTTGATATTATAAAGGATGTCAAGATTGTCAGAAATTTTGAGCTATTCAGAGAGCACCAGCATCGGCTATGAATCTAATTATCAAGCCATAGCCATTCAGAGGTTGTGATATTGATATGATCGGCCAGATTAATCTACCATCAAGTAAAGGTCCCAAATTCATATTGGTTGCTAGTGATTATTTTACCAAGTGGGTTGAGGTGGTTCCTCTAAATAAAGTTGATACTACAGATGCAATATAATTTGTTGAGGAGCATATCATATACAGATTTGGTTTGCCTCAGACGATAACAACTGATCAAGGGTCTATCTTTGTGTCCGATGAGTTTGTTCAGTTTGCCGATAGCATAGGAATCAAGTTGTTAAATTCTTCAACTTATTATGCACAAGCTAATGGGCAGGCTGAGGCATCTAACAAGAGCTTGATCAAGTTGGTTAAAAGAAAGATTGTTGAATATCCTAAGAAGTGGCATACCATATTAACTGAAGTATTGTGGTCCTATCGGATGGCTTGTCATTGTGCTATTCAGGTTCCACCACATCAGTTGGTTTCTGGACATGAAACTGTCTTACCATGGGAAACTAACATCGGCTCCAGAAGGATTTCTTTGCAAGATGAATTGACAACAGAGGATTATCATAACTTGATGGTTGATGAATCAGAAGAGTTGGTTCAATCTAGATTGCGTGCCCTTGAGAAAGATAGAAGGGATAAGGAAACGGTTGCTAGGCATTATAATAAAAAGGTTGTGACAAAGTCTTTTGAGGAAGATGAACTTGTGTGGAAATTGGTGTTGTCGATAGGAGCATGAGATAGCAAATTTGGGAAGTGTTCACCGAATTGGGAAGGACCTTTTCGGATTCATAAGTGTGTTTCTAAAGGAGCTTATATGTTGAAAGGACTTGATGGAGAATTTTTGGACGAGCTCTCAATGGAAAATATTTAAAAAAATATTACCCAAGTGTTTGGATTGGTTCATAATTGGCTGGGTTATGCCGATATATGGTTGACAGCCGATTTTGTTACATCGCATTTAGATGGCCGATAGTTTTATCGCCCTTAGACTATACATATAAGTTTGCAGCATTGTGTTCCCTACTACAAACTTGGGGGGCATGAGAGGATAAAATTGGGGATTTTTAAGCAAAATTTTACAAGACATATTGACCAATTCCTATCGGTTCGATGGCCGATATTTGCATGTACTTGAGTTTAAATCGGCTCAATGGCCGATAGAGTTATAATTACATAGAAGCAAAAAGTTTACAAGTATTAGAAGCTGTCAACTGTTCATTACATCATGAGACATACTTTTGGATGGCCGATATTGCTTTCTATCTAATTTGCTCTATCTCTTCTATTTCTTGAGCATCGGCTGCATCTGTACCAGGGATTGGTTTGAGAGATTTGCTCAAAGAAGATAGATGCTTGACAGATTTCTTCAGCTTTGTTTTCTGGACTTCAATGGCTTTAGGCAAATCAACTAGTTTTTGTTCTTCAGATGTTATTTCAGCTCTGCATGCTTCAAGTTGTGCTAGCAAATTGGCTTTATTTTTCTTCAATCTATCAATATTCTACTGAGTTGAGCTTGGGCCAGCCTCCAGTTCATCTAACTTAGTCTTTTCATCATTGATTTGTTGTCGGCTGGTTTGTATGGTAGCTTCAAGAGATGAGCGTTCCAACCGATCAGCAATCCTTTGTCTGGCTCTCTCGAGTTTGAAACGATGTTGCTCAAGAAAGACAGCTGGAGAAACCATGTCAATCAGTTCATTAGGGATTTGATCTTGGATTTCTTGGAATCTTGCCCTGATCGGGCCGCAATCTACAACCAACGCATCCAAAGAGGCATTGAGCCGATCGGCAATATTAGCTAGTTTGTTCTTCACATCTCAGATACGGGGATGTGGCCTTGCTTGTTGTTTCTTCTTCTTCCTCATCCAAGAATTGCTTGATATCGAAAGAAAACATATCGGCTAAGTGCTGAAGATAAGGAAATAATGTTAAGTAATAGTGTTAGGTTAGCCGATATATAAAAATTGGGTGTGTGATTACAGGAATTTGGGGAGCTGAACTTGCAACAATGATTTCCTCGTCATGACGGATTGCTGCAGCCGATGGAGTGTGTTCGCTTGAGGGCTGACGAGGAGGTGAAGGTTGAGGAGGCTGAAATATTAACAAATGTTATTCAGTATAAGCTAAAAGCGAAGTTAGAATTGAGATGAGTAAAAGTTACCGATGCTGGTGATGAAGTTGGTTTTCTCCTAATAACAACTTGTTTCTTCTTTGGCTGAAAGAAATAATTGAGTTAGGAATTATAAGATATAAAGAAGGATAGAGGTGTTAGAATATTTATACCTGTGCTTTTCGAGGGTGACGTTTTGGAGGAATTGGAGTCTTGATAGATTTTGACCGAGTAGCTGGTGGGTTGTCAGCTCTAGGCATTGTAGCTTCGGCTGTTTCGCTGATTTGGGCAGCTGCTTCATTAATGGCTTCCTCCATCTCGATCTCCTTCAAATATTCTTCTACTTCTTGATCCAAAGGAAGAGCTTCATCGACTGTTTTCTATTGCTTCTTGGTGGACTTCTGAGTGATGGATGGCTTAATGGCAGCTTGTTTTGTTCTTTTGCGTTTGTCACCAGCTTGTATCGGTTCTCTGAATTGACCCTGGAGTAGGGTAGCCACTTTGGGAGCATTGAAGTCGATGGCAGAAGGAGCTAGGCCACAACTGTTAGGGAGTTTTGCTGCAGCATATTCTATCGGCTTGCCACTTCGGCTAATCAGATATCTGCAGAGGAAAGATGGAAAGTGTTAGGTATCAAGAGATTGCTAAAATAAAGATAAAGGTTGTGAGAAGAAATAACTTACTTGGGGAGCCTGGTCTGGTAATATTCTGATGATGTATGTTTGAGCCGACAGATGGAATATGCGAGTTTTCCATTCAGACCACCATCTATCAAAAAGGATGCTTCTCATCATTTGATATTGAATCTGTCGATGCTGCCAAGAGGGGGACCAGGAATGTTTAGCAGTTTACCCATCATCAAAGCCGATACAATTTCTCCTCTGGTCTGGATCTTGTCAGAGTAATACAAGCCGATAGGAAGTTGTCCCATACCAAGTTGTCTAGCTGCTACGTACCATTGGATGATAGAAATCGTACGATGGTTGTATGTTCCTGCCTTGAGATATGCCAGTAGGAAGGATACAGGGGGAGATTGCAGCAGTTAGGACTTCTCTTGGTTTTTCAAATCTTTCATCATTGAGTTCATCTAATCTAAAATCGGCTGGTAGTTCATATTGGGGATAGGATTCATAAGCAAACCAGAGTCTGTTGTCTCTTGGAAATCCATAGAAGTTTCCAAACCAATTCTGGAAGTGTTCAGCCGATGGACCTGAGCCTGTGTAGCTGGTGGCTGCTTCTCCAAAAGATGTGCATATGTGCATTGGGCTGGATTCATCATCATCACTATCTCGATCGGCTAAGGAGGGAAACTCTGCTTCATGGAGTGCTGTTCTTAGTGCAACTTTCAAGGTGTGCAGGATGAGCCAGGGTTGCACAAACCACCAGGGACCACCTGTGCTGACACTTGAGTCCATAATGAGCTTAGCCGATGATTGACATAGAGTTTGGTATACTGCACCTAGCAGATATTTGCCCAGAGGGAACTGTTTCTTTGACACAATGGCTTCAGCTAGATGTTGCCAGTTGGCTGTTGGACCACAGGTAGAGCCACATAAGAGGAATTTATCTAGCCACATAAGGAGAAAAGCTATGTGTTCCCTAGCTGTGACATCCTGGCCCAATTAGGATGAGGTCTGTGTGGCCCATGAGAGCTGTGTGCACATGTTTAGTACCACCTTGCTAGTTTAGCAAGGGTGGAATCAACTTATAGGCCTCTTCCCTCTAACTATATCACTCTCGGGTTAACCCTTTTACACGAAGCGAGGACAAAAGTGTAAGTGGGGTGGTATGTGTAAGTGGGCCCACCCGTCTGATGGGCTGGGCTACGCGGTTCTGGAGGGAGGGCTGTTACACTAGCCGATACTAGGTCTGTTCCTATATTGTCTGCAATGAAGCCTGACCACCCCCCAATATTCTTGGTTTTGAATCTATGAGTGCACTTGGTCTTTAAGATGATGGGATTAGCTGATGTGGTGATATCCAAACCGGTAATCATTATGATATCAAGTAGGGTGGGGGTCATCGGCCCATGGTTGAACATGAAGGCATTTACAGTATCAGACCAGAAGTATGCAGCAGAAGACAACATCGGCTCATCTTTTTTCATATCGGCTATGGACAAAGATAAACACTGGGCTATTCCCATCTCATCCCAGTGGTCTTGTTTGCTTGCGGCAATTCTCTTATACCAGTTAGTCCATCCATCTACTTGGGATGGCCAGGATCTGAAGGTGGCTGTCCAGTGAGCTAGAGATGGGTTTGATTGTTTAAAGGGGATTCTTTCTATCTCTGCATTGATTATGACGGTTGGATCTATATCACCTATTGGACCCAAGAAGAAGTGACTTGAATGTTTCAGACTTGGGATGGCTATTTGGTGGACTAGGTGCTACAGATTGAAAAAGAGGGATTGAGAACAGAAAATAAGCAAAGAAGCGCGAAACAAATTTTGAGCCGATAGAACTTACCTCGGGGAATTCCTTGGCTAGAGAGCTTGATGGGCTTGATGAAGAGGCCATTGGTGCGCGGGGGACGTCGTCGGAGTGGATGAGAGCAATCGCTGGAGTTAGCGAAGATGGTTGGTGGCTTAAGCGATGAAAACGGAGTTAACACCATGAAAATTCCGGAAGAGCGGCTGCTATTTATAAAAGTAGGTGTGTAACAGTCAACAGGGGTAACCCTAGATTTTTGCGGGATCGACGAGGTAATTCCGTTGCATTATATAATACTTCGGAATTGGGGGGCATGTGTTGACGATGAAATTTGGCAAGTATATGAATCGGAAACGAAGTCCAATTCGAAGCGGAGTTGAAGATATGCGAAATTCTCGGAAACAGAGTGCGCATTGGCTGGAAGACCGTATCAGCTAGAACCGAGTCTAATCTGGATAGCCGATATGGCCGATATTGCATGCGTGATCAATATCGGGTTCGAGTAAGAGTTTGAGACAATGTTGCCAGGCAAGGATGGAGTCCAGAATTGGCAAGTGTATCTATTAATTAGGATTATCTGTAATTTCCTTATGGATATTTTCGGTAAGAGTCCGCCTAAAGGGACTTGTTTGCTAGTTGGATTTGTATTAGGACAATATGAGTCGTGTCCATCTTGATGTTTGTATTTTCGGGTATAAATATAGACCCGAGGCTTTATGAATAAAACAAGAACAGTTCAATCAATCTCAGCGCATCGCCAACCTTTTTATTCTTCTATTTTCGACGAGTTCTTGCTTTCGAGTCGAGCTGCATCAGTTTGATCTTCGGCGAAGAGGTAAAACTTGTTATGGCGATTTGCATTATCGGAATTAGTGCTTACATCTTTATGACCCTCTAATTCTATCTTTTGAATCTATACATTATATAATTTAGATTGACAATGCTATCTATTCGTATTGGCCGATCTCTATTTAGGGTTTCGCTGATAATGGCTAGATTGACTTGTTGGTTTGAATTATATAATGTATCCACCATCGTGAAAAGGCAACCATCGGCTTGATTGTCTAGATGTTATGCTTCTTTTCATACTTAATATTGCATCAATTAAGTTTGATCTATTAAGTCGTGTTTAGAATCATGATCTCTAGCCTGCTTTACGGTTGTTAATAACGATAGTATCAGGGTTTCAGCCGATCTTTTCTGGTATAGTTGTTTTACATAGTGTAATGCTTTGTTTAATATGCTATATCTGCCCCTTATATCAGGATCTAATCTAATATAAATATATTGGACTTACTACCAATCTGATTGGTAGTAGTTAGATATATTTGTTGCAAGAGAATATCCTAGCATAAGGTTGTATCGGAGCTATAGCCGATACATACTTAAATCTGGACATCGGCTATGACATGAGTACACATAATTGTTATTTCATGTTACTTTAGACTTGAGCAATTTATACTGTCTCGGTTAAGTCCGATCTATCCCAGTTGCTGGTTTCTAAAGTAATATCGATATATAGATTATGTAACACTGATATTTTGAACCGATGTATCAAGTTTAGGGTTAGTTTATCATTGAATATGCCTTACAGCCGATTCATGCTATATTGCATCGGCTAGGTTATATCACGATATGATATCGGTTGCTTGGCTGATTGACTATCGTTTACTAATGAACTTGCATGTTCTATCTTGTTGATTGCAGTATCAAATCAACTAGCACGCCCTTTGAACCCAAAAGAAAGTTTTGGACCTGCACTAGAGTAAAGCAAATCTCTCAGGCCAGTGTGTATTTTTTTGCATCAACACCACCATAGTATAACTCATATGGGTCTCATACCCATGTCCTTTGATGCATTGTCTATCACATTCCGTGATAGTTCCTTTGTTGAGGGATCTACCAGGTTTCTAGCTGTTTGGATATAATCTAATGTTATAACCCCAGAGTTTCTCAATTTGCTAACAGACTTCAATCGTTTTTTCACATGTCTAGATGATTTCATGTTATCCTTAGAACTGTGTACCTTGACAATTACCATTTAATTGTCACAATTCATAAGAATAGCCAGCACCAGTTTTCCAACCACAGGTAGATCCATCAATAGATCACGTAGCTATTCTGCCTCAACAGTAGCAGTGTCTACTATCGTAAGCTCTATTTCCATGGTTGACCTCGTAAAAATGGTCTGTTTGCAATACCTCCATGAAACATCACCACTACCTAGTGTGAAAACATATCCACTAGTGGCTTTGATCTTATCATCATCGGAGATCCAATTAGAATCACTATATCCCTCAAGTACCATAGGATACCCGGAATAGTGAAGCCCCAAGTCCATAGTATGTCTTAGATAGAGCATCACTTGCTCAAGTGCACACCAATGATCATCTCCCGAATTATAGGTAAACCGGCTTAACTTGCTCACAGCAAAGGAGATGTCAAGCCTAGTTGCGCTAGCTAGGTACATAAGTGAACCAATGATTTGTGAGTACTCCAATTGATTCCTAGCGGTTCTCTTGTTCTTACGAAGTAACAAGCTAGGATCATAAGGTGTTGGAGAAGGTTTGCTATCAAGGTAGCCAAAGCGACTCAAGATTTTCTCCGAATGCAAGAGTGTAATCCTATTCTCACCTCTAATTAGCTTTATGTTTAACATAACATCAGCTACTCCCAAATCCTTCATATCGAAATTTTGAGACAAAAATGATTTAACCTCATTAATCACCTCAAGATTTGTCCCAAATACGAGTATGTCATCAACATACAGGCACAAAATAACTCCCTCACACTCACCATCCCGATAGTATACACATTTATCTACCCCATTGATTATGAAGCCTGCAGATGTTAATGTTCGATCGAATTTCTCATGCCGTTGCTTAGGCGCTTGTTTCAGACCATACAAAGACTTTAACAATTTGCACACCTTGCCTTCCTGACCTTCCACTACAAACCCCTCAAGCTGATCCATATAGATCTCCTCATCCAGCTCTCCATTACGAAAAGTGGTCTTAACATCCATTTGATGAACGAGAAACCATGTGAGGCTACCAAGGAAAGTAGCACACAAATTGTGGTCAATCTAGCAACAGGTGAGTAAGTGTCAAAGAAGTCTTCGCGTTCTTTCTGAGTATAGCCTTTTGTAACAAGCCGAGCCTTGTACTTTTCAATAGTACCATTAGGCCTAAGTTTCTTCTTGAACACTCACTTGCACCCCACAGTTTTACATCCATAGGGTCACTCTGTCACCTCCCAAGTTCCGTTAGTGATAATGGGATCTATTTCACTACGGACAACCTCCTTACAGTAGTCTGCATCAGGAGATGAATATGCTTCTGAAATTGACATAGGAGTATCATCCATGAGGTACACAGTCAAATAATCATCAAAGGATTTTGCCATCGTTTATATCTTGCTCGTTCGAGGAGCTTCACTGTCATCCTCCTCAGTGACAAGTTCATGTTTATGTTCAGTTTGTTCTGGTGGTGTAATTGAACTTGGAATTATTTTAAAAGGTTGGCTAGAAGTGCTATGTGTATCCTTCATTAGTAAAAAGCTCTCAAAGAAGGTAGCATCGCGAGACTCCATAATTGCACCAACATGCATGTCAGATACCTCAGATTTAATTATTAAAAATAGATAGGCAATGTTGTGGTGAGCATATCCCAGGAAGACATAGTCCACTGTCTTAGGTCCAAGCTTGCGCTTCATTGTTATTGGTACATTGACTTTCGCCAAGCACCTCCATGTATGCAAGTAAGAAAGTTATGGTTTTGTCCCAATCAATACCACGTATGGTGTTTTGTCCTTGTTTCAGTTAGGAACTCTATTTAACACATGATTCGAGGTCAACAATGCCTCCCCCACCATGCCTTAGGTAGTCGCACAGTATCCAACATGACATTAACTAAGTCAGACAAAATGCGGTTCTTCCTTTTAGCAATCCCATTAGACTCAGGAGAATAGGGAGACGTCTTCTCATGTATGATGCCATGTTCCTCACAAAATAAGTCAAATTCGTTTGAGAAAAACTCTCCACCACGATCATACCTAAGTCTTTTTATCTTCCTATCAACTTGGTTTTCAACTTCTGCCTTATAAATTTTAAAATAGTCTAGAACCTCATCTTTCGTTTTCAACAAATACACATAGCAAAATCTAGTAGCATCATCAATCAACGTCATAAAATATCGTTTCCACCCTTCGTCAACACCCCTTTCATTTCACAAAGATCTGAATGTAGGAGTTCTAGATATGCCAAGTTTCTCTCCTCTGCAGCCTTGTGAGGCTTGCGAGGTTGCTTTGATTGCACACAACTACGACACTTAGAACATTTGACAATGAAAAACTTAGGAATTAAACACATACTGGAAAGCCGAGTCATGAAGCCAAAATTAATATGACATAAACATGAGTGCCAAACATTAGCCTCATCATCCACACTACCACAAATATGGTTCATAGACTTATTGCAGAAATTAGAAAGGGAAAAGCAGAACAAGCCTCCGCAAACACCAACTTAAATCGTCTCTACATAACGGGAGCCACTAACAGATTCTTGTCGATAGTAGGGACATGTTGCACGTTCTTCAGCTGCATGATCTTTCCCGAAATAAACTTCGGATCTATCATGCCAACACCATGAAAAGAAGCATGTGATCCATTGCCCATTTGGACGGAGGAATCCGTGCGACCTGATAAGAAGAAAACAACGAGATGTCAGCACAAACATGTACATTGGCCCTTGTATCAACCCACTAGTTTCTAGATTGATTAACTTAAAAAATAGTAGGTAAATTACCATACCTACTTCCATCTCCAGTGTTACCAATGGTCACATTGGCAGACTTAGAAGTCTAGGTGCCTTCATCCCCTAGCATTGTGAATACTTCTCGACCAGATGTCCAGGCAAGCCACACACAAAGCAAGTTCTCTCATCGTAGTTCGGATTGCTGTTGTTCTTCTTCTGCTTGAAGTTGGTGGTTTGCTGAGGTTTGTATTTCCCATTGTTCTTGTTTTGGGTCTTGTGCACAACATTGACACTAGACTGCCCACCATCGCCCTTAGACGTGACGTCTTTTTCCCGAGCTTTCTCCTCAACATCAAGAGACGCTATTAACCCCTCAACGGAGTACTCCTGTCTCTTGTGTTTGAGTGCAGTACCGAAACTTCTTCAAGAGGGAGCTAGTTTTGCGATAATGCACCCGACCACAAATTTGTCGGGTAAGACACACTTAAGGAGTTCAAATTCCTTAGCCATGGTTTGTCTTTCATGAACCTACGCAACTACAGAACAGTTGTCCACCATCCTGTAGTCATGAAACTGCTCCATGACATACAGATCATTGCTAGCATCAGTAGCACCAAATTTGGTATTCAGTGCATCCCACAACTCCCTAGCGTCGGTCATGTGCATATATACATTGACCAAACGATCTCCAAGAACGTTAGGAATGCATCCCACAAAGAAATTAGTGACCTCCTCGAATTCTTGCTGCTTTTCAGTAGTAAGAACTCTTTCAAGTTTGCCATTACTAACCCAGAAGCATTTCATAGCCGCCAGTCATAGAGTGATCCTGATATGCCATCTCTTGAAGTGCACACTAGTGAATTTATCCGGCCTCAGTGCCTCGACATAACCAGCCATATTAAAATCACAGTGCCTATAATAAGTGAAAGTTCAAGTGCCATTAATTTGGTTTTGGTGATTAATGATAAATCTGATTACACAAGACTAATATTTTTATAAGCATTTCTTTGTTTACTAGTCTCATGTAGATATGAAAGCGAAAATTATGAGAGGTAGTTCCCAGACTTCATATAAGTTGAGATAGAAATATTCGTTGATGGTGGACCTAAATAACAACAAGGATGAAGTGCACGGAGATCAAGTTATATGTATCATTCCTTCTCTCCATGCACACATTCATATGTTCAAATAAAATATTTCCATGTGATTACATATACATGTGAGACTAATGTTTTGTTTGAGCTATATCTTGTTTAGTCTATTTACATTGAGAACATGGAGATGATGAAGGTATGTTTTTATTTTAGTGTCTATATTTGATAAATGCCTTCTATTCTTGTATAGGATAAGCTCTCAATGTTTCATATCCATTTATGCATACTCTTGCTTCACACAAAAATTTTGTATGCATACATTTAGGGGGAGTAAATCGTATACCTTAGTTATGTATGTATTTGATCTAAGTTATTCGCTTTCATTTAATTGGGATCTCTATATTTGAGTATACATTTGAGTATATGACACTTGTGGTGATGATTAATACTCATTCTTATTCATATCCTTTTAAACACGCGATCGGTTGGTCAACATGTAGAGGTTGACAACCGAATCATTGGGACTAATAATTTCATTAAGTTGTATGAGAGAAATAGGTCCCAAGAATTGAAAAAATGTTGATGCTCAAGTGATATGATTACACCTGAAGATAGTAAGGATAGCAAAGTGAAGATATTAAAGATGAGATATGAAGTGGCTACTACGGCAAGACGCTGAAGGGCAAGCGATGCTCGGTCGGGATGGACCATGCGGTGGTGAAGGGCAAGCAAGGGGCTTGGTGCCGAAGAACCAAATCCGGTGGTGAAGGGCAAGTGACGACTTTGTCATTATGGACTGTGCAGGCCATTTGAAGCTACAAGTAACCACATCAATCATTTGAAGAATATACGGTGAAACGGTTTTGATGTTGGTGTCCCTTAAGACAAAGAAAGAAATATGGAAAGAAAGCATTCCTGTTGGTATAATTTTCTTTCTGCTTACTTTTGAGTATAGGAATACCATACTATTAGAAGGGATGCAATGTCGATATGTTTGTGTATATCTCGATGCTCAAAGTGATACATCCTAGTGCTATATTGAGAGAAACCCAAGTTTTAACTTATCCTGGAGTAGTTTCAAACCTTGTTTTATGATGAATTGGGTAGTCCTCTGAGTGAGCTTTCCATAGAGTTCAAGATCATAAAAAAGGATTCCCGAGCGAAAAGTTATGGTCGTTTTACTCTAGTGCTTTTCGGAATTTCCAAAAAAATTCCGAATATTTTCGGAAATTTCAAAAATAGCTGCGAAACTGAGGTTGCCTTCTGATGATTTTCGTACTTGTCCCAAAATGCATTTCAAAAATTCCGAAAAATGGAATTTTGGTCTCCAACGGCTAGTTTTGAGAGGCTCGGGTATATAAACTCCTCCACCCCTCCTTTGAGTGGCTGCTGATCTTGGGCATTATTAGATACATCCAAAGCCAATTAGCCTTCCCCATTCCCCTACCTTTGTGGTGCCTATTTGTGTGAGCGATTTGAGAAGGGGAGAGAGTTGGATTGAGACATTGAGAAGTTGAGAGCAAGTGACCTTCACTCCATACTTTGAGCACTCGACTTGATGCAACCAAATCTTCAATTGTGTTTATTACTCTTTGATAAACCCTGAGCTCCACTCGAACTGCTCAAGGCTATTGTTGTTGAAGTGACAACCGCATACGTCGAAGGACGTGGTTACTCAACAGTTGTTGGGAAAGTAAAGTGTATTAAATTAAGAATTTTTCTCGAGAACCCCCTTTCACATGGCCCTAAGGGTCTATTTATAGTCCTATTACAGGTCTCCCTATTAGGGTTTAGGTTTTACAGGGGAATTTACATGGTCACCCTTATGAAAGGGACACTTGTATGGGTACACAGTGTAATTGAGATACATGGGCCTCTAACGGGTCAATTGGCGACTGCTGGCCCACTGGCCAATAGGCCAGAGCGGTTGGGATGGCCCCTCGGGCCTTCTTGGAGCTGGGCTCGATATGGCGAAGTCACCCTCCTTCGGCATGCACCCTTCGCCTAGGGGCCCGACACGACTCTTCGCCCTTCGCCGCCTTCGCCTCATAGTCTTGGCTATGAGGGTCCGCCCTGATGAACTTTGACACCTCGAGTCTGAATCCTCGCTGGTTGCATGGTTTCAATAGGTCTCATGACATACCGCCAACAAGCCCCTCACGGGCAAGGGTGAGATACGAGCTTCGGCCGAGACCATGCAAACCATGTGGTATGGTATGAGGCGCCCCCTTACGACCGACACTCCTGCCGAAATCTATTTTGTATTCCTGCAAGGAATGTATGCATTGCGTGTATTTTTGCAGCTTTCGCCTTTTGCGAACGGCGAAGCAGTCCTTATTCTTTCACAGGCACGAAATGAACAGTGATGGGCTTTCCTTCGATGGCTCGTCACTGTGCAGCTCGGTCCATGGGAATTTACCGTTTCGCCTACCCTTGTGACACGTGGCGGCTTGTGATTGGGTGGGGAGGCGAACCATCGCCTGGTTGGGCTATATACCCCCCTCCCCTTCTTCACCGCCTTACTCATCATTTTCACCGCGAGCGCTTTCTCTTTCTCTGTCCTTTTCTTTCTCGGCGCCTTTTAATTCACTAGACCTTTCGCCCGTTGTCTCTTTTTGCCACTGCATATCCTCTTCGCCATGGCTCCTCGCAAACCGAACCCAACCTCCGCGATGGGTCCCGATCCTGCCCGAATCGATGATGACACCACCGCCTTTCTAGGGGCTTCGCTTGTGGACGACGACGAGCTGGCGAAGATGGTCAGCTCCGGCGCGGTGGTGGAGGGGCAGGCCTTCGCCCCGGGAGAGACCGTGGTGCCGAAACTGGGCGATAACCAGACGGTGGTGTTCGCCGTCTTCTTTGAGGTGGGGCTTCTATTTCCGTGCAACGTGTTGTTGCCAGAGATCCTTCGCCTTTTCCAGGTGGAGCTCCCCCAGCTGAGCCCGTCGACGCTTGTCAGGATCGCCATCTTCGACTAGGCGTGTCGGACCGCCGGGTTGGAACCGAGCACCGAGCTTTTCGGCACCGTGTTCTACGCCACCGTGAACTCGAAGACGGTGGTTACTCCGGCCGGGACGAAGAAGACGGTGTTCGGGAGCGTAAACTTCAACGTTCGCCCCGAGCGCTCCGACCTCTGGCCGGTGAACGCCGCCATGTCGAAGTGGGATCGCCATTGGATGGCGAAGTGGTTTTACCACTCCATCCCCTTCGAGGCTGGGTCCGAGGCGGCGAAGGCCCTCCGATGGCGGCGCAGGGCGATTGCACCGAACAGGAAGCCCAAGGTCGCCGTCAACGGAGCCATGGAGGCCCGGTTCGCCCTGCTGCGCAAGGTCTGCTCCCGCCTTAGCTGCCGCGACTTGGTGGAGGAATTCTGCATGCTTTGCATCTTCCCCCTCTCCCAGTCGTGGCAGGTCAAAGTTGATCGAGACGAGGAGGTAGACGGCTTGCCGAAACTCGTCATGCTTGCGGGGGCGAACGGTGAGTCTGCTTTTCTTGAGTGCATCTGTGTTTCGCTCTTTTTCCCCGTTCGACGCCTGATATGGTGATACTTCTCTTTTTCGCAGTGTTGACTCTCGCCCAGGCCAACACCAAAGCCCGAAAGATGATAGGTGACGTGTTGGTCACCGAATTTAGCCAGCTGCTAACACGGAAGGCGGCCGGCCGGGCGAACCGGGTGCATGTCGGTAAACTCCCTCCCCGGGCGAAGCCCTTCAAGGCCGAAGGCGATGAGGGTTCCTCCAAGAAGCGGATGCGTGGGCAGGTGAAGTTGGCCCCTCGAAAGCGGAGGGCCCCTGCCTCCACCGATTCCGACACCGACGACGAACACACCATCGAAGAGCAGGAGGATGTGGGGGAGACGGAGGTCGCGGTCGAAAAGGCCGCGGACCAGGCCACCGACAGCCGCTCCGAAATGCGCGGCTACACCCCAACTCCGAGCCCCGAGCGCGTCGAGACCGGGGTGGAGTCTAACTGCTCCCCCTTCTGCCGGAAGGATGTGGAGGGGGCGAAAGCATTGGCCGCGATCGCCGCGGCCAAGATGGCGAAGGGGGGCCAGTCAAGAAGACACCCTAGAAGAAAGGGCTCGTCGACGTTGCTCGCGTTTTCAGCGACGACGACTCCTCGGACGAAACCCCCACTTCGCCCGCTGGTCGAAGCTTGGGCCTTTCGACTGCCCCCGGTGCCGCGGTTGATGCGGGCGGAGCGGGAGGGAGCGTTGCCGGGACTTTGGCTTCAGCCGACCGGACTGTTAAGACCGCGGCTAGGGTCTTTGGCAGCCCGGTTCACTAGCCAATTGTTTCGCCGCTTGCCCTTGGTAAGGGGAAGAAAGCGGCCGAAACGTCTGCGTCGGACTGCCCTCTCACGGCGCACCGCTTCGCCCCTGGCTACTTTGAGACTCGGGCGGAGCTTATCCCCTTCATTGAGGGGGTGAGCAACATTGTCGCTCCAGCTGGCGGCCTGAGCTTGTTCGCCGAGCTGAACGAGTTTGACGAGGGTTGTTCCGCCGTCAAGAGCCTGGCGGTCCGGGTACGTTTTCGGTTTTTTTTTTTGTGCATCGTCGTTTTTCGACAACTTGTCTTAACGTCCGCCTTTTCTTCTTGTTTTTTTTGAACTAGATCCTCGCGGCCCAGTGTTCGACGGAGCGAACTATGCGGGCTCGTCTTGACGGCTTGAAAAACCGTCATTGAGCCAAAGACGACGAACTGGGTCACAAGGGCCTGGTGATGGAAGGCCTCGCCCACTCCCTCAAAGAGGCGAAGGCCGAAAACAAGCGGCTCCAGGTTGAGCTGGAGAAAAGGAGTGAGGCGAAGGCCGAAATTGAGCGCCTCAAGGCTGAGCTCAAAAAGGAGCAGGGACATTCTACCGCTCTGACCGACTACTACAACTTCACCGAGCCGAAGATGGAGGCTCTGCGCCTAGAGGCCAACAAGGCGGAGGCGAAGTCGCAGTGGCTTGCATGGAGGTGGCGAAAGCCACCGAGTCTGCCAAGACGGCATGCCGCACACTTCGCCTTGCCCTTACTGACATGGGGGTGAGGGTACGAGGTGTCCCAGGTGAAGACGCCTCGGCCATCGAGTTTTCGGAGTGGACCCAGCAGGCCGGCGGTGCGGTCTCGGATTGTGCCACCGCGTACGGTGATTGTTGTGCGCGTGTGTCGGCGGCCTTCACCATGGGCCTGCTGCAGCAGTCTGGATGCGAGCACATCGCCGAGTTCCCCGGCTTTGCGAAGGGGGACTGGGAGGTCAGTGCCCAGGATGTTTCACCTGCACTTCGTGCTTGGCGCAAACAGTTCTGGCAAAAGGACGGCCGATCCACTGCCAAGGCGCGCCTGCTGGAGCAATTGGCGAAGGCGAAGGCGGCTGACCAAGACAAAGAGCCGGCGGCTGAAAGGGGTGGAGGCAATGCCCAGGATCGCCCAGAGGTGTGAGGCCCTCTGCCTACCTTTTAGCTTTTGGTAGTTTTCTTTTTGGCGTTTGCCGCGGAGGGCGAAGGATGTAAACCCGGCCGATGGACTTCTTCTTTTCTTGCTGTAGCCGAGAACGGCCTTTTTAATATATGAAATATATGACAATTTGATACTCATGCTCGTGTCATTTCGCATGCGAAATAGGATTTACTCTTTTCGCCCACTCTATGTGTTTTGCTTAGCTTTAATTTTGCATTTCACCATTTGATTTTTTATACTGTCTTATCAGGGTCTACGCTGAAAACTGTGTGTTCGGCCCCACTTTGGGGATTGGCAAAGCAAAAACGAGAAGTTTGTTGCGGTAAAGGATTTGCCGAAAGTCCGGTATCCGTTTCGGCCTATTTACCGTGAGATGATAATAAACGGCAACAGTTACAAGGTCCTGAATGTTGCTAGCTGGATGCGAATGCACCCCGGGCGAACCCTGGAAGAGTACGACCGTGTCCACACGGAACGCCTAGAGGGCATGGTTCGCTTCTGGCGAAATCACTGGAGGACCGTTCGACAGGAAGCGATCGCCCAGTGCCGTTATAGCCTAGCTTGTGTTTCGCCCCCTTTTCCCCTTAGGGTAGTGCACAACATTAGTAGTGATGACGAACCGAGTTCGCCGGATCATTCACTAGGGAGTGACAGTTGTTTTGGGGGCGAAGATGTAATTTATCTGTAAACTAGGCTGTAAAGCCTGTTATATTCTTTCACCTGTACCATGTTTTATGGCTTGTATTCTTCGGTTGTTTTTTCGAAGTTAATAAAGATGTGTGTTTTTATTCCCTTTTCGCTATTCTTCGCATTGTCACTTTTCGTGCTTTCGTTAGGTCGGAGCGTGTCGGCCCCTTTGCGTATATTAGCGAAATAGGTCTGCTGACTTTTCAACTTTCGACTTCCGTTCTCGATGTGTAGTATTCCGCGTTGAGAGAAGCGCTTGTGTTTTCGTATAGATCGAGTATAACGATGTTCGGTTAGTTATTTTCCCGAAACAAGCTGTCGTGGTTTCAACGTTTGGTGAGCGATGCTTCGGTCGATTCATATCGCCCCCCTGGCGTTTTCGCTGGTCAGGCATTTGCCTTGGGGTTTTTCCACGAATTATCATGTACACAAGTAAAAAAGGCGAAAGACACAAGGATTTTAGACTGGTTCGGGCCTCCAGGGTGGATAATAGCCCTACGTCCAGTTTTTTTTCATTTTTCTCTTTTTTTGTATTTTTGTGCCGAAAGGCTTACATAAGGAGAGATGCCGAAAGGTCTATACAACAGTATGTACATTTTTACAGTTTGGCGAAAGGGTGCCACCCTTTCTAGATGTAGAAATGCTTAAGGGAAGCAGCATTCCACGAGTGGTCGAACTCTTCGCCTTCCAGCGTTGCTAGTCGAAAGGAGCCTGTCCTTGACCTGTGCTTGATGAGGTACGGCCCTTCCCACTTTGATTCAAGCTTCTCGACTGCTACCGGGTTCGCCTTCTTCCTTAGGACGAGATGGCCAGGCAATAGCTTTGTCGGTCGAACTTTTTTGTTGTAAGTTGCCGAAGTGCTTGTGGCGTATTTGCGCATGTGTTCTAGCGCTTCGACTCTTACCCCCTCGAGGAGTTCGAACGACACTTCGCACCCATCTTCGCCTCCAGAGAACATCACCCTTGGCGAATTAGCCCCTAGCTCTGTTGGGGTCATTGCTTCGTCACCATAGAGGAGCATGAACGGCCTAAACTTGGTTGGCCTTGTGGGGGTCGTTCGAAGGGCCCAGAGAACAGATAGCATTTCGTCTGGCCATCTACCCTTCGCCGCCCCCTCAAGCCTTTTCTTGAGCGCCTCCAAGGTCTTACCATTTGTACGTTTGGCCGCCCCATTTGATTGTGGGTGTGTGACCGAAGCGAACCTGATTTCCAGGTTTAGTCCTTCGCACATTTCTCTGAATTTATCAGAGTCGAATTGCTTGCTGTTGTCCCTGATGAACTCTTTTGGCACTCCGAAACGGCAAACAATGTTCTTCCAAACAAACTTCTGCATTGCTGCCGAAGTGATCGTGCCAAGTGGTTCGGCCTCGACCCAACGGAGAAGTATTCGATGGCTACAATTGCGAACTTGTACCCATTTCGTGCCACAGGGAATGGGCCGATAATGTCTAGCCCCCACCTGGCGAAAGGCCAGACTGGTGCGATAGGCTGCAGCTCATATTGTGGTGCAGTTTGGCTTCGGCCATGCCGCTGATAGCTTTCGCACTTCTTGGCTTCCTCAAGACAAACCTTCAGCACAGTGGGCCAAAACACACCCTGGCGAAACACTTTGGAGGCAACCGTTCTTGCAGCCTGATGTGCACCGCATAGCTCCTGGTGTATTTGTTTCACCAATTCCTCACCTTCGGCAAAGGAGATGCATCGAAGCAAGGGTTGGAGCACCTCGGAGCGATACAGCTGCCCCGAGACCAGCTTGTACTTTGTGGCTTTGATCTGTAAGCACTTCGCTTCTGCTTCCTCCTCTCGGAGCCAGCCGTTCTTGAGGTAGTTTACGAACGGAGTTCGCCAGTCCTCTGGGTCTTCGCCCAGTTCTGCCTGGTCAATTGCCATGATGTCTAGGCTTTCTGTGGGCATGCTAGGTGCGTACAAGACTTCAAAAAAGATGCCCAGTGAATGCGGGCCTCCACAGGCGGCAGATTTCGCCAGGGTATCTGCTTCCTCATTCTGGCCTATAGGTAAGTGTTCGATCGTTATACCGGCGAAGCACTTTTCCATGGAGCGAACAACCTCCAGGTACTTCTTCATTCCTTCGCCCTTTGCCTCGAAGGATTTGTCAACATGACTCGCCACCAGCTTGGAGTCTGTTCGGATGAGCAAACGCCGAACCCCTAATGCTTTCGCCTTTATTAGACCCAACAATTCGGCTTCATATTCTGTCGTATTGTTGGTTGTGTCGAAATGTAGCCTTGCGGCATACCGGATCAGCACGCCCCCTGGTGAAGTGAGCACTGCCGCAGCGCCCGCCCCCTTGTGCGACCATGAGTCGTCGGAATGCATTATCCAAGGTTGTTCGACGGGCTGGGGTTCAGAGGCAAATGCCGGTGTCCATTCGGCCACGAAGTCGGCAAGGATTTGGGACTTGATGGTAGTGCGGGCGACAAAATGCAGGTCAAAGGGGGATAACACCGCCGCCCACTTGCTGAGCCTACCAGAGATTTCCTTGCCCCGGAGCACTTTGCCTAAAGGATACTGTGAAGGCACTATGACTTTGTGGGCCTGAAAATAGTGCTTAAGTTTGCGTGAAGCCATCACTAGGGCGTAAGCAAGCTTTTCCATTTCAATGTATCTTATCTTCGCCCCTTGCAAGGCCTCAAAGACGAAATACACTGGTTTCTGCCCTAATTCTGTCTCTTGGACAAGAGCTGCACTGACCGCCACTAGCGAAGCCGCTAGATAGAGCAGCATATTGCTTCCCGGTGCTGGGCTGACCAAGGCGGGTGGGCTTTGCAAATATTGCTTTAGCTCGTCAAATGCTACTTGGCATTCGGGTGTCCAGCTAGATTTTCCCGCACCCTGGAGGGTCTTGAAGAAGGGCAAACCCCTTTCGGCTACCTTTGAGAGAAATCGATTGAGCGCCGCAATTCGGCCTGCGAGCTTCTGCACTTTGCGTACGCTCGATGGAGGCTTCATTTGCTGAATGGCGTCAATTTTCTCGGGGTTCGCCTCGATACCCCTTTCGGAAACAAGGAAACCCGACAACTTGCCTGCGTGAACTCCGAAAACACATTTTTCAGGGTTTAGTTTCATATCCACCGCGTGCAAGTTGTCGAAGGTCTCCTGCAAGTCGAACGGATGGTCGAAAGCCTTGCGGCTTTTAACGACAATATCGTCGACGTAGGCCTCCACATTTCACCCCAACTGTTTGCAAAGTACCTTGTACACTAGCTGGCGAACGTTGCTCCGGTGTTCCTCAGGCCGAAAGGCATCCTGAGGTGGTAGAAAGTGCCGAACGGCGTGATGAAGGCTGTCTTGGAGATGTCCCTTGGATTCATGTGGATCTGGTGGTAGCCGGAGTACGCATCCAGAAAGCTCATGAGCTCGCAACCAGTTGTCGAATCAACAAGTTGGTCGATCCGCGGAAAAGGGAAGTCATCTTTCGGGCACACTTTGTTGAGGTCTGTGAAATCGACGCACATGCGTTACTTGTCGTTCGACTTATTTACCAAAACCGGGTTCGCCAACCACTCCGGGTGGTCGATCTCTTGGATCACCTCGGCTTTGAGCAGCTTCTGCACTTCGGCCTTTGCTGCCTCTTGGCGATCGGCGGACATCTTGCGCAGCTTCTATTTCCTTAGCTTGGCACCCGACTTAACCGCCAGATGATGCATGATGATGTCCGTCGAAACACATCCCACTTCGTTGGGGCGCCAAGCGAAGATGTCAATATTCTTCTTGAGCACCTCCAGGATTTTCTCAGCTTCCTCTTCACCCATATCGCCCCTAGCTTGACAAACTTCTTGGGATCGATGTCATCAACTTGCATCTTGATCACCTTACCATGAGGGGCGGGCTTCGGCATGCGTTTAGCATGGACATGCGGTTCGGCCTAAACATCATGCACTGCCCTGTTGATTTCGGCCACATCGCCCTTTGATGCGGTCGGAGGTTGAAACCCCCTCACGACGATCACGCCTGTTGGACCCGGCATCTTGAGCTTGATGTAGTTGTGGTGGGAGATGGCTTCGAACTTGTTCAAGGTTGCACGACCGAAGATGGCGTTATAGTTGTATGGGATGTCGACAACGTCGAATAGTATTTTCTCTTCGCGCCTGTTTTCACTTGTGCCGAAGGCTACCACCAATTGTACTTGGCCTAGGACTTGAACTGCTTCGCCGCCAAAACCGCGAAGAGAGGCCGGTGCTTGATGTGGAAATAGCACTCCTTCGGCATCCTCTGGCCCGAAAGAGATTTGCTGATTCAAGTACTTCGGAGCCCCTTCGCCCGTCGCGGTGATGTTGTGCACCATTCGCAGCTGCATCTTCCTCTGCCTCTTCGACGGTTGGACCGGCGGATTGGCCCTCGTAATCACTTGGATTACTCTGCGCTGCACGTCTTGGCACTGTTCGGCCGGCGGTGCTTGTTCTTGAATAGCTTCACGAGGTGCTTCGACAGCAGCCCCTTGTTGTGGCCTTGGTTCTTGAGCGTTGCCCGGTGAAGGATGTTTCAGCATTGCTCGGTGGTGTGCGAAGATCATCCATGGTAGGCAATAGAGGTCTTTCCTAACCTTCTTGCGAACAGGCTGCTGATGGTTGCCTCCTTGCTGGGCGTCGAATTCCTTGCGGAGGGCTTGTACCTCTTCGACAGCCATCACAGCCTTGCCCGTGCGGTCAGTTCTGAATTTTCTCAAGGTCATGGGAGCTTGGCAAGGCCTTGGCGGTTGTCCTTGGTTCGCCGGCTGAGGTTGGTGAACGGTGAGAGGAGCTGGTTCGGCGACCTGTGCGTGTATTTCGGCTTGGGCAGCGGCGATGGAGGCTTTATCGTACTCGGCTTGGATTGCTTACCTTCGTTTAGAATCCTCTTCGCCCCTTGCGTACCCGTCAATGATGCGAAGCAGGTGCTCGAGAGTCTGCGGTTCCTTGTTGGCGATTTTTCTTGTGAGTTCGCCTTCAACCAGCCCGGCCGAAGCGGCGTTGATGACGGATGCCTCGGTTATATCTTGAACTTGGCATCGGGCTTGCGAGAAACGACGCATGTACTCCCGTATTGATTCCCCCGGCCTATGGCGAATGCCGAGCAGATGTTGTTGTGTCTTCGGCTCCTCATAGGTGCCTCGAAAGTTAAGGACAAAGACATCGCGCAATTGCTCCCATGAGTAAATGATGTTTGTTGGTAAATTGAAGTACCAAGAACGGGCGATGCCGTCTAGAGCAGATGGATTACCTTTGCCTTGGTATTTTCGTCACCGTGAGCGGCTTCGATCGCGGACTCGTAGATGGACAGAAACTCTTTTGGGTCTGTTTCACCCGAGTATCGCGGAACGGTTGGGAACTTGAACTGGGGTGGGATTGGACGAATCTTGATTCCCCCACTCAGCGGCAGCCCCTTTCGCCCCCTGCCTTGCTCACGGCACCCTGCAGCGAGGGCCGTTCGACTGTGGATAAGGCGTGGCAAAGGGCGAAATCATGGCTTGCGCGTGTGGCTGGCCCACAGTGTTCGGCGGCCCGGTCCCAGATGGTGGCGCTTGGGTGGCCCGGTCCCGAATGCTGAAGTCGAA
Organism: Oryza punctata; assembly: GCA_000573905.2. Taxonomy (NCBI): domain Eukaryota; kingdom Viridiplantae; phylum Streptophyta; class Magnoliopsida; order Poales; family Poaceae; genus Oryza; species Oryza punctata. The sequence goes on along the minus strand of CM002493.2, from coordinate 17,175,663 downwards.
CTGCGGTCCTTGACTCCATGGCGAAGCCCCCGGCCCAGGCTGGTTCGATAGCAACCAACTAGGTGCACCCTGACCTGTGTTCCCCTCCGGTTGGGCTGAAGGGGTTGTATTTGAGATGTTGTGGTGTTGATTGAGTTGCTAAAGGAAAGTTTGAAGATGTGCCTGCAAGGCCGAAGCTCCCTCCGCCATTGCTTGTGACATTTGGCTGGGTGGTGAGAGGTGTACTTGAGCAGCGATCGGCCTAACCTGCGGCTGCACCCCAGGGGTCGGGTGTGTGGTTGCGGCCGAAGGCTGCCCGGTGAAGTACACCGGCATTTGCGTGGCTTTTGACGGAGGGGCCTGAACCGGTGCTTGCGGGTAGACTTGGGGTGGGACGTAGCCCGCCGAATACTGGAGAATTGGGGCCGAAGCGACCTTGGCCTGCCGTGCTGCTTCATATCCCTGCTGTTGCTCTTGCATTTGGCGAAGCATGTCTTGAAGTCGCGTCATGTTGTGGCGCATGGCTTCCATGCCAGCTTCGGCTTGCGCTTCAAGGTCGAAGCCATAGCCGGCTGTGACGAAGCGTCTTGGGGCGCCATCAGTTGACTTGTCAGAAGGATCTCCGGCGCCTGCCCCGCCGAAGCGATCGGAGCCGAAGGCAGTGGTTGCGGCGCGGGCGCCGAAGCCGTTGACACCGCCCCAATTTCGGCGATGGGCGCCGAAGGCTCTGCTCCCTCTTCGGCGGCCATCGCCCCTCCTGCTGCACTCTCCTTTGGCTTGGCAACCTTCTCCTTTGCGACCTTCTTCGGTGGCATTCGCTCTTAGTGGTTTCGCTCGGAGATCCCCACGGTCGGCGCAAGCTGTTGTCGAAGTGACAACCGCATACGTCGAAGGACGTGGTTACTCAATAGTTGTTGGGAAAGTAAAGTGTATTAAATTAAGAATTTTTCTCAGGATCCCCCTTTCATATGGCCCTAGAGGTCTATTTATAGTCCTATTACAGGTCCCCCTATTAGGGTTTAGGTTTTAGAGGGGAATTTACATGGTCACCTTATGAAAGGGATACTTGTATGGGTACACAGTGTAATTGAGATACATGGGCCTCTAATGGGCCAATTGGCGACTGCTGGCCCACTGGCCAATGGGCCAGAGTGGTTGGGATGGCCCCTCGGGCCTTCTTGGAGCTGGGCTCGATATGGCGAAGTCACCCTCCTTCGGCATGCACCCTTCGCCTGGGGGCCCGACACGACTCTTCGCCCTTCGCCGCCTTTGCCTCATAGTCTTCGCCATGAGGCTCCGCCCTGATGAACTTTGACGCCTCGAGTCTGAATCCTCGCTGGTTGCATGGTTTCGGCAGGTCTGGTCGAAGGGTCTCATGACATACCGCCAACAGCTATGATTGGCCCGATCTTTCGGTGAGTTGATATAACGACGATTTGAAAGAAATGTTGATGATCCAACTACAACCGCACATGACGTTGTTGTATTGCGCCTTAGTGATCGATACACCTCTCCGTGGGTTGTCGATCTTGCCGGTGCAGATCAACCTTATTCCTGCAAGCAAATCGAAGAAACAAGCAAGAACAAGATAAAAGCAATCTGAATTGCAAATAGGAATTGAACGCTAATGATAAGTTGGGGTTCCTTAATGAAAAAACCGGCGATCTAACCGATCACGGGATTACACGACAAAGTAGCGAAGCTAAACTTTAATCTAAACAAAACCCAAGTATTCTTGGCGGCAGCCAAAGCTATAAGAAGAGGGAAGGACTGACCACAGGGGTGTTGGGGTCGTTCTCTAACCCTAGGACACGTCCCGATTGGACCCAACTTGATACACGGCCCATTGGGCCCAAAGAGGTGACGTAGCACCGTGGACAGAAAAAGACTCGGTAGTAAAATGCAGATTGCGGCTGTTCCAGAACTGATATGGACATGAGGTTGTATTCATTTGAAAGTAGACTTGACAAGCTTTGGTGCAAAAACGAGACTCGATCGGTGCGAAAACTGCAGTTCTCAAGGTTACCAAACAAATGTGCATCACGCAAAGCATTAAAAACAACACGTAAATGATGAAGATGTTCCTCCAAAGATTTTCTATAAATCAGAATATCATTGAAGTATACCATCACAAATTTTCCAATGAAAGGACGCAAAACCTCATTCATTAACCTCATGAAAGTGCTTGGTGCCTTAGTTAAACCAAAAGGCATCACTAACCACTCATATAACCCAAACGTTGTTTTTAAATGCTGTTTTCCATTCATCTCCCAACTTCACACGAATCTGGTGGTAACCACTACGCAAATCAACTTTAGAGAAAACAGTAGAGCCACTCAATTCATCGAGCATATCATCTAACCTAGGAATAGGATGATGATATCTAATGGTAATGTTATTAATAGCTCTATAATCAACAACATACGCCATGATCCATCTTTCTCTGGAACCAAACTCACCGGAACAGCACATAGACTAAGAGACTCGTGTACGTACCCTTTGTCAAGCAATTCCTGAACTTGACACTGAATCTCCTTGGTTTCCTCAGGGTTGGTTCGGTATGGCGCGCGGTTGGGTAGTGAAGCTCCTGGGATCAAGTCAATCTGATGCTCAATGCCACACACCGGTGGCAGCCCCGGCGGTACGTCCTTGGGAAACACATCCTCATATTCCTGCAAAAGGTTAGTGACCGCAGGAGGAAAAGAGATAGGTATATTCTCAAGAGAAAACAATGCTGCCTTGCAAATGAGAGCATAGCAAACAGTGTCACTTGTATCCAAATTGACAATATCAGATTTAGTGGCAAGCAAACAGGAACCTTTCAATTTAATCACATTGTCCTTGCCATGGTAAGATGTAGAATCTTTCTTTTTATGTTGCACAAGTTCTTTTGCTACAATCTGATTTTCACTTTTAGCATGCTCAACATTTTGCTCTTTCTTAGCTCTAGAAATATCATTCTCAAAAATAGCTTCAGGAGTCATAGGATGCAACACAATTTTCTTTCCATTATGCATAAAGGAGTATTGATTCATTCTACCATAATGCAACGTGTCTTTATCATATTGCCAAGGTCTACCCAATAGCAAGGAGCAAGCATGCATAGGTATGATATCACAATCAACAAAATCACAGTAAGAACCAATTGTAAAATTTAATCTCACCAATTGTGTTACCTTAATGCGTCCGCTGTTGTTGAACCACTGAATGTAATATGGGTGGGGATGTGGTTTTGTCTGCAAAGCTAACTTCGTGACCATCGCCATACTCACCAAGTTCCTACAACTTCCCCCATCGATGATTGTGCGGCAGGAACGCTTGTTGACGACACACTTTGTCTGAAAAAGGTTATGCCGCTGGTTTTGCTCCGCTTTGCCCATTTGTGCACTCAAGACACGCTGCACAATAAGGCTCTCATACTGGTCCGCAACATCAGCACCGATGTGTTCCTCATCCTCACTACCTGTATTGTTAGCTGCAAGCAATGCAAGTGTATCTTCATCGAAATCACTAGTAGAGGAGTACGCACCATCATCTTTGACTACCAAAACATGCTTGCTAGGGCAGTCACGCTGCACGTGCCCAAAGCCCTTGCAACGGTGGCACTGAACATCTCTTGTTCTGCCTGTGGAAGCAACGGAGGAGGCACTCTTGGCGCTCTTTTCTGCAGCCTCTGCAGCACGAGAGGGGGCCGCAGAAGGTGTAGGCCGTGCTTTGTTGCCGTTGGAGGGTGTTGATGTCGATGTCGAAACTGATGATAGACCGGCTAGGGCAGCGCCACTCCGAGTCGTCCATGTAGTTCTACCTGCAGGAATGTTAGCGCTTGCTCGTGCACGTCATCCCTGCAGTTCCCTTTCTGCTTTACAAGCATAGCGAAATAACCGAGTCATATTATTATACTCTTTCTAACTGAGAATATCATAAATTTCTCATTCTAAACCCCCCAAGAATCGTGCCATGGCAGCCTCCTCGTCCTCTACTAAACCACAACGCAATATACCCATTTGCAGCGCTTGCTAATACTCTTCCACACTATTACCACCCTGTTTCAATTTTTGCAGCTTATTTAACATGTCACGTGCATAATATGAAGGTACAAATCTAGCACGCATAATTCTTTTCAAATCATCCCAATTACGTAGCAAAGCATTCATATGAGTACGACGGTATTCACTCCACCAAACAGAAGCAAAATCACTAAATTCACTAGTGGCAACCCTAACCCTCTTATACTCAGGAACATCATGGCAAGCAAACTTTTGATCTACTGCTAACTCCCATGAGAGATAAGCATCAAGGTCATACTTTCCATCAAAAGCAGGAATAGTGAATTTAATCTTATCAAATGAATCATCATTAGCACGTACCTCACGGCGTGGCTGACGATGAGCCAAACCACGGCGGTTGAAGCGAAGTCGTCGCTGGTCCGGATCATCCTCAGAATCACCAACATAGTCATGGTCATCCATCTCACTATGATAGTGGGGTGCTCAGGCCATCTCATCAAGATGCCTCACAATACCGTCAAGAGTGGTGTTCACCGTGGCCACAGAAGCTTCCAATCGCCAAAGATCAAACTGATGCAGCTCGACTCGAAAGCAAGAACTCGCCAAAAGTAAAAAGTAAAAGGATTGAACTGTTGTTGTTTTATTCATAAGATCTCGGGCTTATATTTATACCCAAAAATATAAACTTGTTCGTTATGCACACGACTCATATTGTCCTAATACAACTCCAACTAGCAAACAAGTCACTTAGGCGAACTCTTACCAATAATATCTACAAGGAATTTACATAAAATCTTAATTAATAGATACAATTGCCGACTTTGGACTCTACCCTTGCCTGGCAACACTATCTCAATCTCCTTTTTCGAACCCGACCTTGGTTAAGTAACCAATATCGGCTAACCACGCTAAACTTAGTATCAGCCGATACGATCTTCCAGCCGATGCGCACTCTGTTTCCAAGAATCCCGCGCATCTCCAAATCCACTTCGAATTGGATCTCGTTTCCGATTCATATGCTTACCAAATTTCATCATCAACACCTGTGTAAGATACTTCTCATACTTTATGATCAAGATCAGGTACACCTGTATACACACATGCTAAACTTCTACAATGGGAGTTAGCATCCACTTCATTCATTTCATCCACTTCATCCACAAAATAAATGCTCCACAATATTTATCATTCAAAAATAAAGAGAGGTATGGCTATGCAAAAAGAGAAAGAAGAAAATCTTGCTCATCCAAGGTATGAGACATGATGAAAAAAAAGAGAAAAGAAAAGACTAGCCATACTCTCTCCTAAGTTTCAAAAAGGAAGAAGAGGCATACAAAAGGAGCCACATTATCACATACATATCTACCATGATACCACACACCTGCACAATCTTGATGAAAAGTATGTTTTGCTATCTTATTTGGTCCGGATTATGATTTAGTAATAAATGTGAATGCAAGTATGTCTCATTTGATCCCTACGAAACTCTACATATATGACATGCACAATAGGGACAAAAAGGCAATATCTTGGTGAGGAATACACATACACATTCTTGAGTGAATGAGAGAATCACTTGAGGAACTTAGTTCTATTTGCAAAATCATTTGAAAACCTCCTGAATGAAAGTTAGACAAGGGATGAGTGAGTAGTACTAACCGTTCGGTCTCTCAACTGCCCAAGACAAGGAGAAGCATGATGCCCCCACGGGTATTGGGTGTATGGGTAAGCCACCGTGCCAACTTGCTTAACTCGAGAGAGAGAACTCATACTTTGTACCTTGTACATTTGAGATATCAGCATTGTAGCAACTCCTGATGAACAACCAACTTTTTATCTTCACGAGTTCTTTACTCGGGACGACCAAAGGTTTAAGCTTGGGGGGTTTTATTGGCAGTCATTATAGATCAATTTCGACAGCCAATATTCCCAACAATAATGCAGAACTAGCAATGTTTGCATGCATATTTTTATTTAGAAATAATCTAGTTCCACTTCTACTTGGAAAAATATTTGATTGCAGGAGATGACTATATAATAAAGGAGAAATGATTGAGAAATATATCGGAAGCAGACATGTGGTAAACATATAGATGGATGGGTCCATAAACCCAATTAAACATCTAGAAATGGACCCAACTGCCATACGGCAAGTCTAAGGATATACAAGAGGAGGCCCATGAGGAAGGAGGGGCCCATTGGACCAGGTCAGGGTTCGGTCGAACCGCCTCTGGCTCTGTTCATCTTGGCCTTCCACATGGACGTCCTATATGCTTCCCCAATGACGGTTGAAGGGCGAATCCAACATTTCCAACTATCAAAACCGTCATTGAGAGCCTACGAAAGGACTCCTCATTCTCCCTTTCAACACACACTAAGAGGAATCAAGAAAAGCTCTTTTTAGTAGTTTACTTTGTTCTAGCACTAGTGGAGTTAGAATTAGAATAGTTCTAGAGTTCTTCAAGTCTTCCGGAGAATTCGGGTATGGTTCTAGTAGCTATTTCCTCTCTTGTAAGACTATATTCAATAATGAAATATTCTTTTTTATATAGTTTTGGTACTTTACTTTACTCGCATAATTATCCGAGAACCAACTTTGAGTTATACTTGTTTCGTATTAATTATATGGCTAGCTTACCTGAGAGATGCAGTAGTCTTGGTTTAATGTTCATTCAGATGATTGCTCTATGTCAGCTACAGCGATATAAAGTAGTATTTATTAATGTAAGCAAGGTGTGTAGATTATTAAATACCATTAAATGGTGCTATATTCCACGAAATTGCAGAGGTGGGCCGCTGATAGTGACAGCTCAGTACGGGTATTCCTCTGCGTGTGTATATAGGGCTAAGAACTGTTCCTGGCAAAGGTGCTCCTCCATATCCATAACCGGTTGTATAGCCATGACAGATTGTCATAAGGAACTTGGCAATCAGGGGTGGTTTCTCGATATACCAGGAGGGCCTTGTTAGGGGGTTTTGGCCATATGATTTTTCATTAGCAGGTGTATACTACAAGAGCTATGTATTAGAATTACAGAAATAGACTTTTCTTACTTCTCCACTTTGTGTAGATATTTATTTAGAGTGAGCTTGATTGATTCTTCTGCGTGCCAACCTACCCTTGTTCCACAATTGTTTAACCCCTGCATTAGACTTTGAATAACATAAGTGTGATGAGGATTAATAACATATTACTCCCTTACCATATCTTCCCTTTGGATTAAATAAATACGATACCTTGGAAATAATTCCGGGTGAAATGCTACAGTGGTATATCCGTGCGCTTGCGGATTACATCTATGATCGTAAGAAAATACCGACTAATATTTCTGACGCCATTGCCTGGGATCTAATTCCTAGTAATGTCGTTAAGAAATATCAACATCTAAATGCCCCCCAAGTCATGGTAAACACTGTTAACTTAACACTTCTCATATTGGCTTAACTCTCAAACTAACTCTACTTTCCTTTTTTCAAAACTTAGCTGATATGTTTTCCTTTGATAAGGTAGTATCTTGATGACAATGACATTTAAATAACAAGCCAAGCTAAGTTCCCAATAACGGATGACATAAGAGCAACACTGTTGGACAAGGCTGACAGGCTTGGTGCATCTCTTGATGCCCTCGTTGCCGATTGTGGGTCAATCATGTCCCGATTTCAGGAAATCCAAACTCAGATCCTAGAAGACCTGGCCGACATCATATCTCCAGCGGTTCATCTGGAATAGCATGAATTCAAACTCCAAAGGGCCAAGCAAAGACTTGCAGATCAGCTAGAGAGACAATCCCTAGAAGCAACAATTGTGTGGACACCCCAAGTACTATACCATCCAGTGTCCAACGCGACCACCACATACAATTGGAGAAGTGGGATCCAAACACGCATAAATAGCCACTCGTCCCAATGTGCCCATGGTCGCGGTTGACACATTTTGCTATAATAACCGAAATGCCGAGTAGTGAGCGCAAGAGATAACAATAAGATAGCTTGCCAGTCTACTCCATCATATCCTCGTCAAACCACACGAAGGCGGTGACCAAAAACATACCCTAGTGACTCGATCCAAAAGCGCTATCCCCAATTATCTCAAGCGATCAAAACCCGTTATTCATGCTTAGCTAGTCCCCAGGAATGCGACTAGCCTCACACTTTCATCGCAAGAAATTAATAAACATAGCAAGTACCATACTAGGGTTAAAGGGCAGTGAGGTACATGACACATAATAGGGTTCGAGGTCCTAACATACAACACATAAATATAGCAGCGGAAGTCTCAGATAGAGCCCATAAGCAAAAGATAAAACCAGTGGCGCCACAACCCCACTAGGGCAAACCAACCGGACAAGAGCCATGCTGCAAGAGATCACTCATCGCCCCCGCCGCCCTCGGCAGAGCAATGACCACACAAGAAGCATAACTCATAACCGGTATCCTCACCTGAAACAGCGGCGCCGGGTTAAGTACAAGATTGTACTCGTAAGTCTTACCCAAAATTATATATACATAAGGGAGAGAGAAGTATGCAAGCTTTCTAGCCTACAATGGGTCTCTAGGTTCAACATTTGCATAAAGCTAATTTTATTGAGCAATTAATAGGTAAAATAAGCAAGGACGGGCAAATCTAGCATCATTTTAATTTATGGACAGCAAGTATATAATTCTGAAATGTATAAGCAAATGAGCCCAAACGACGCTCTCATCATCAACCATGGATTACCAAAGTCCATACCAACATGGCACAACATGCCAACCCCACCATCAAACATAATCCCATCCATAATAATCCACATTAGATGCTAACATAACTGACTAACACATCAAGCATTGTCCATAACGGAGGACACGGCTATTCGAATAGATTATACTCTGATCAGAGGTGTACAACTGGACACACACGAAATAAACAAGGATCAAATGCTACACACCCTGTCGAGTGCGGTACACAAGTGATTCAAGCTCATTACATGCCCTTTCTTAGCCCCACCCCAACCACCTATACCACGCTGGGGTTCCCGACGACTCAGTCACGTGCGTGCGTGATGTGACCAAGGCAGGCGCACCACGCGGGAGTCACCCCCGGCCAAACCTTGGCACTCGAGGCCCTCCAAAGGCTACCTGCCTCACGACTCTCCAATGTGGTATAAATGATCACAGTAGAACTAGTAAGAACAAGTCGGTCCCAGATAAGGCATTTGGTAAGTACGTAGGGTGCTTGATTAGATGTCAAAATGTTCGGTCCTTAACGACCTAGACGGGGCTACTTGCATCAGGGGAAACCAACCTCCCATCATCGCCCTATCACCCGTCCAAGTCTAACATATTTCATCAATCATTATTTAGTGTAAGTGCTAAAGTTTTATGCCCAATAATGCAAGTTGTCTATGTACCACAATTAATAGCACTGTCCATCCCTATAGTTCTATTAGCACTAAGCATGGCTAAGCATTAATGAATAAGACAGCCCAAGTAATCCCAACCAGTGGTAATGGGGTATAAGGACAGCAATATCACAAGAACTAAATGCATAAATAGGTTCTACCCATACACCACAAACCGACAATATTAGTATCTAGGCAATGCATGCATATATATACGTATAGATTGCAACCAAATCATTTTTAGAGAAAGCATAGGTCCTATATGCTTAGGTGCTTGCCTTGCTGCTGAGGGTAGTCACTATCCTCCTCTGGATATGGCTCATTACTCTCCGGAATCTCCGAATCTATCGAAAAAAAGCAATATGCGAATAAGAGCTAAATAAACATGCACATGCAAAATGATCAATAAATTATGAAATAAATATAGTGGGTAGATCATATTTTAACTTGAATTTAGGTGAAAGAATCACCAGATCATCACTTATGGTTTGGGAGATATGAAAATGACAAGCTCTCAGGTGCTGAAAATGGCAGTTCTGCAGATAATTAAGTCTACTATACAGCATTACAAGCAACTTGCAACTCAAACCAAGTTTTTACAAGTATGATTATTTTTAGTGGGAAGTACATCATTCACAAGTCCTAAGAAAAATTATTTCACAGCTATATGTGTTGCCATTATTTATATATGGGTTTTACAAGTTAAAAACATAGAAATGCTAAATAAACTCCTAAACATGATTTAAGAGGTAGTTTTGTCAAGAACAACACCATAACAGCAAATAGCACTAAAATATAAGCTCAACAAAAATGGTTTCACAATTTTAGCTTTTACCAACAATTTCTGACGAATTTATTAAGAGCTAGACCATGCAAGGGATACATATAGCTATTTATATTTTTACTAGGAAAACCAGTACAAAAGTTGATCATTTTTATTTTACAACATTGAAGAGCTCTGTTTTATGAATCTATAGGAATTTGGTTCACTGAATTCGGAGTTCATATGAATTAGTTACGGATTTTTAAGATTCATACCTCTTTCAGCTCAAAAGCTATCTCAGAAATCGATTTCTATTTTCACTCCCCTTTTCTCCAACTTCCACCGGACTTCGCTCACATGGCAGCAATCTGGACGTAGGGTCGTGCGATGCTAAGGCCTCGGGCTGATGGCAAGAGACGGAGCAAGGCCTCGAGCTGATGGCAAGAGACGTTGCCAAATCAAAAGAGATGAACTCGGGGTGAGTTGCAGCCACCTTCTAGCTGCAGCACTGGAGTAGACAACCTATAGAACGTTGCTACAGATGTTCAACATGGAGGGAATTCAAAAGAGGCACCATGGATGAAAAGGAAGCTCACTAAATGGAGGAAAACAAAATGCTGCTGCTGCAGCCCTGCAGGCTGAAACCACCACTCTCTTATTCCATCTCGATCTCTCTCAACTCTCCATGCATGTGCAAGATGTTGGGATGGATGGAAAGCTTGGACGATGGGGATTGTTGTGGTCTAACATGCAGGGATTGATCTTGGGCTATTGGATGGGTTCTGGGGAGGAGAAGTGAGATGAGAGCTCAGCTTGAGGAAGAAAAGAAAGAACAAGCAGTGAAGATGAAAGGGGAGGAAGAAGATGGGGTTTTCTCTGCCCCCCTCCCCCTTAAGTCCTGAGGTGGGAGCATGCCCATGGGTGTGTTGTGGGGCTAAAGAGGCACCCAAGGTCAGTGACAACTGGGCCCAAGTCGTGGCTATCTATGAGAGTGATACAGGTGGATGAAAAACTGAGTATAGATTCATTCTTGCAATTTCCAGGATTTATTTTCTTTCTCTCTCTTGGTAAATTCAATTTGACTAGGTAAAACTTGTTCAACAATTCAGGAATTTGGTGTGGTGATAGGTGTTGGTTTATAGGTTCCATTTTTCAAGGTTTCACACATAAATTCCAAGTATTTTAAATCTGGTGAAAAGATGAAATTAGTTAGACTGAAAGTTGGTTTGAATTTTTAGGAGGCCAAAACAGAGAGTAAAAACTCCACAAAATTTATATTTAGTGATGACAAATAAACTAATATTTTAATAAAACATGTATACTTCTGTTCAAGCTATTGCTCAAATAGAAGTGGTTCCAATTTTGCCGATTAGAGTTAATTTTGTTATCGCATATGATCAAATTGCAATATAGTAAATATGAAATCCAAATGATAACAAATGCACTTCTAAATACTTGGTTATGAGCCTAGGGCTGTTACAGCCCTCCCCCCTTAAAAACAATCTCGTCCTCGAGATTGCGACGCGTCGGTGAAGAAGGAAGGATAGTTATTTCGGAGATGATCCTCACATTCCCGAGTGGCTTCATCCTCGGTGTGGTTACTCCACTGAACTTTGAGGAATGGAATTGAGCGATTGCGAGTGACACACTCCATTTGGTCGAGGATGCGAATTGGATACTCGCTATAAGAAAGATCAGGTTCTAGGTCAGGATTTTCAACCTTTGTTTCTTCGGTTGGAACCCGGAAGCATTGCTTCAGTTGTGAGACATGGAAAACATTGTGAAAATCTGAGAGTGATGGTGGAAGGTCCAGCTTGTAAGCAACAGCCCCTCGCCTAGCAAGAATGCGAAAAGGACCGATATAGCGAGGTGACAATTTTCCCTTCACTCCAAACTGGTGTGTGGACTTGAATGGATTGACTTTGAGGTACACATGGTCACCAACATTGAAGGCAAGCTCACGACGACAACGGTCGGCATAGCTCTTTTGCCTAGATTGAGCGGTTTGCAAGCACTCCCGAATTAATCGCACTTGCACTTTGGCTTCCCTGAACAAGTCCGGACCAAAGAACGGTCTCTCTCCAGACTCAGACCAGTTGAGAGGTGTCCTACATCTTCTTCCATTCAAGGCTTCAAAAGGAGACATTTGAAGGCTAGCTTGGTAGCTATTGTTGTAGGAGAATTCGGCGTACGGGAGACATTTTTCCCACTTTGCTCCATAATCAAGGAGACAAGCTCTTAACATATCCTCCAAGATTTGATTTACCCTTTCGGTTTGGCCTCCAGTTTGTGGGTGATACGCGGTGCCAAAAGAGAGTTTGGTTCCCATAGCCTTGTGTAGACACGTCCAAAAATGAGAGGTGAATTATGGTCCACGGTCCGATATAATTTTTGTTGGCGCTCCATGAACGCATACAATGCGAGCGAGGTACAACTCCGCCAAATTACTAACTTTTGATGTGGAATGAACGGGTAGAAAATGAGCCGATTTTGTGAGTCGATCGACAATTACCCAAATGCAGGCGTTCCCTTTCTGGGAGGTGGGTAGACTGGTGATAAAATCCATTGCAATTTCCTCCCACTTCCATATGGGAATAGGGAGTGGTTGGAGAGTGCCCGCTGGTCTTAGATGTTCGGCTTTCACCCTTCGGCAAGTGTCGCACAAGGTAATCTAAGTCAAAAATTACAGACTTAATATGAATGCACAATACAAATGCACAATCCAATTATACTCCAATGTGACATGTTATGTTAGCATGATATGATGCACCAAAGAAGAACCATTAACAACCAAAACGGGCTTATCCAATGCTAAAGCCTGAGCAAGAAGCAATAAACCAACATAGTTTTCCAAACACGATAAACATAGCGGGTCAAAAGCGTATCAATCGCATGGAACGGGAAAGTCCAAATAAACCAACAATACAACTTGGCCACTACAGCTATATGACACATTTCTATCGAGCGTCTCTCAGCTGGGAGTACACTTTTGCAATCTATTTGGTCGAATTTTTGAGTTGGTATATTTTACTTCTTCGAAACAAGGTTCTGAAATTTCTCAGGTTATCGAACAGCAGTCACTTACAAATTTTTTTAGAAAGAGCCACAGAAGTAATAAAATTCTGAAAATTTTTGGTGAGTGCCTGGAGTAGTTGCCCAACTCCATAAAAATTATCAGGGTAAAACAGTGAGTAATTTTTCCTGTAGATATTTTCCAAAAATTCCAGATTTTAACCAATTGATAGTTTGGAGGTCTAAAACAAGTTTATAATTTTTCAAAATTTGTGGGTAGGCTAAGAATAACATAAGTAACAGCAAGGCACCATTTTAGAGTGAAAATTGTACATTTTAGTTGCATTTACAAACTGAAAGTGAATTTCAATTGCCTCAACTTACCGGTTACATTATCGGTCTAATATTTGAGTAAGAGAAGTAATAGATTTATTTTGCAACCCAATTAGATCAAGATGAGTGAAAATCTGAGAATAAGGTGAGAAAGAATTGTAAAATGAGATGAGGAGTAAAAAGGATTCACACATCCTAAGATTTTCACAATCGACTCAAGTTGAATGCAGATCATTTTCAAATTGCGAACTTAGCTCTAGCCTACAGTCGGCATTGCTCTGATACCAACCGCTGTGGACACCCCAAGTATTATACCATCCAGTGTCCAACGCGACCACCACATACAATTGGAGGAGTGGGATCCAAACACGCATAAATAGCCACTCGTCCCAATGTGCCCATGGTCGCGGTTGACAGCTTTTGCTATAATAACCGGAATGCCGAGTAGTGAGCGCAAGAGATAACCATAAGATAGCTTGCCAGTCCACTCCGTCATATGCTCGTCAAACCACACGAAGGCGGCGACCAAAAACATACCCCAGTGACTCGATCCAAAAGCGCTATCCCCAATTATCTCAAGCGATCAAAACCCGTTACTCATGCTTAGCTAGTCCCCAGGAATGCGACTAGCCTCACACTTTCATCGCAAGCAATTAATAAACATAGCAAGCACCATAATAGGGTTAAAGTGCAGCGAGGTACATGACACATAATAGGGTCCGAGGTCTCAACATACAACACATAAATATAGCAGCGAAAGTCTCAGATAGAGCTCCCGCCGCCCTCAGCAGAGAAATGACCACACAAGAAGCATAACTCATAACCGGTATCCTCACCTGAAACAGCGGTGTCGGGTTAAGTACAAGATTGTACTCGCAAGTCTTACCCAAAATTATATATACATAAGGGAGAGAGAAGTATGCAAGCTTTCTAGCCTATAGTGGGTCTCTAGGTTCAACATTTGCAGAAACCTAATTTTATTGAGCAATTAATGAGTAAAATAAGCAAGCACGAGCAAATCTAGCATCATTTTAATTTATGGACAACAAGTATATAATTCTGAAATGTATAAGCAAATGAGTCCAAATGGCGCTCTCATCATCAACCATGGACTACCAAAGTCCATACCAACATGGCACAACATGCCAACCCCACCATCAAACATAATCCTATCCATAATAATCCACATTTGATGCTAACATAACTGACTAACACATCAAGCATTGTCCATAACCGAGTATGCTGTTGACGATGAAATTTGGCAAGCAATATGATATGCATGAATCGGAAACAAGGTCCAATCCGAAGTGGAATTGAGGATATGCAGAAATCTCGAAAACAGAGTGCGTATCGGTTGGAGTCTGTATCGGCTGGAGATCGAGTCCGATTGGGATAGCCGATAGAGCCGATATCTCATGTGAGATCAGTATCGGATTCAACAGAGGACTTACGATGGCATTGTCGGGCAAAAATAGAGTCCAAGATTGGCAATTGTATCTATTAATTAGGAATATATGTATTTTCTTTATAGATATTTCCGGTAAGAGTCCACCTAAGGGACATGTTCGCTAGTTGGATTTGTATTAGGTTAATATGAGTCGTGTCCGTGATGGACAATGTTTGGATTTTCGGGTATAAATATAGACCCGATGTCTTGTAAAGGATAACATACGTTCAAATCAATCTCGGCGCATCGCCAACCTTTGTTTCTTATTTTCGACAAGTTCATGCTTTTGAGTCGTGCTGCATCAGTTTGATCTTTGACGACAAGGTAGGTTTGATCTTCGATGACAAGGTAGGTCTTGTTATGGCGGTTTGCATCATCGGAGCTAGTGCTTACATCTTTATGACACTCTAGTTCTATATTGTAAACTGCCAAGTTATCATATACGTTATATAACCTAAATTGATAATGCAATCTATTCGTATCGCCTGGTCTCTATCTAGGGTTTTGCTGGTAACAAATAGATTGTCTTATTGGTTCAAGTTATTTAATGTATCCACCATCCCGAAAAGACGACCATCAGCTTGATTTTCTAGATATCACGTTTCTGTTTATACTTAATGCTGCATTGGTTAAGTCCGACCTATTAAGTCGTGTTTAGAATCATGATATCTAGCCTGCTTTATGGTTGTTAATAAGGATAGTATCAGGGTTTCAGCTGATCTTACCTGGTATAGATGTTTTACATTGTTTTATGCTTTGTGTAATGTTCTATATCTGCCCCTTATATCAGGATCTCATCTAATACAAATATATTGAACTTACTATCAATCTGATTGGTAATAGTTGAATATATTTGTTGCAAGAGAATATCCTAATATAGGGCTGTACCGGAGCTATAGCCGATATATACTTAAATCTGGACATCGGCTATGATATGAATATAAATAATCATTATTTTATGTTACATTAGACTTGGGCAATTTATACTGTCTCGGTTCAGTCCGATCTATCCCAATTGCTTATTTCTAAAGTAATATTGATACATTGATTACATAATACTTATCTTTTCAGCTGATATACTGGTTTTAGGGTTAGTTTCATCATTGACTATACCTTACAGCCGATTCATGCTTTATTGCATCGGCTATGTTACATACGATATCAAATCGGCTAGCTGGCTGATGGACTGTCGTTTACTAATGTTTTTGCATATTTCTTCTTGTTGATTGCAGGATCAAATCAACTGCTCGAACCTAAAGAACTAATTTTGGACCTGCACTAGAGTAAAGCAAATCTCTTAGGCCAGTGTGTGTTTTTTCCATCAACACGCTTTTGGCACGCCCAGTGGGACATTGTGTCATCATGTCACCAAACATCACTGAAGTCTCAGAGGATAACATCCTACCGATCACGATCAAACAGTTGAACGATGAGCAGAGAGAAGAGATGAAATAGATGCTAGATCAACTCCAGAATCAATATTTGCATTTGTTCACGGTAACCCGACAGGGCACAGTCGTTCCGAGGACTAAAGTCGAGGTACCAACAATCGTGAAATCAGACCCAAGTACATCTGGAGCAAGCGAAGAGAAAGACAAGGAGCCCAAGATTGAATCAAACAACGAAGAGCTTCATTCGTTGCAAGATCGCATTGATTTGGCTGTGCATCATGCTCTCATCAATCAATCTGGAGTACTTGTGAACACATTGACAAATATGATTAAGTCAGTAGTTGATGGAACTATAGCCGAAGAAAAAGCTAAAGGACCCGTATACTTACCAGGCGATACGTTCCCAAGCTACAGGACCGTGAAGACAGAAATTGGCGGGAAGCAACAAACACTTCAAACCCAGGCTCCATCGGCTCCTTTTTCTAGTACAAATATTCCAGCAATAATGACAAGACAACAGCCGATTGGAATTGGGGGGCAAGCGTCAAGTCAGTTAACACCAGAACAATTGATGAGTATACTTAATCCAAAACAGCCAGTTGTCGATACGTCATATCACATTCCTTCGGTTCCACAACAGCCGATTGGAATTACTCAGCCAATAAGCCAGCAATACAGGACAGAAAACTTCCTTATGTATCATCTCAAGGCATATCGGCTAACCTCAATCATCATTATCAACCTCATTCTCCGCGGCCCCAACCGGTCTAGTACGGCCAATATGATCAGATCCAGCAGCAACATGGTGGAGTAATACCACAATAGCCGTGGGCCGATGTGATTGCTGATGTCATGAGCGAAGAGTTTGGACTCAAGCCTAAGGATAATGGCAACATGTATCGGCATCCATATCCAGAATACTTTGATCGGGTGCCATTGCCAAACCGATACAAGGTGCCAGATTTCTCCAAGTTCTCAGGGCAGGATAATATATCAACTTATGAGCATGTTAGCCGATTTCTAGCTCAATGTGGTGAGGCATCGGCTACAGAAGCCCTCAGAGTCAGATTGTTTCCACTCTCCCTACCTGGATCGGCGTTCACATGGTTTTCATCCCTACCTTACAATTCTATTAGAAGCTGGGCCGATCTGGAGAAACAGTTTCACAAATATTTTTTCAGTGGTATTCAAGAGATGAAATTGTCAGACCTCACAGCTATCCGGCATAAATCAGATGAATCAGTGTCAGATTACATTCAACGATTCAGAGATGTGAGGAATAGATGTGATAGTTTGGCCTTGACAGATTCACAATTAGCCGATCTGGCTTTCTAGGGATTGTTGGCGTTGATAAGGGAAAGATTTTCAGCTCAAGATTTTGAGAGTTTAGCCTATCTGGCTCAGAAGGTATCAGCTCATGAGACGAGATTCCAAGAGGCTAGAAAATTCATCAAGAAGGCCAACAATGTTAATAATATCTACAGCTATGATTCTGATTCCGAAGATGATGATCTAGAAGTCAATACAGCTGAGTGGGCTAGGAATAAGAAGACAGTGGTTTGTCAATGGGTCAAAAATTCGGGAAAGGAGGAAAGATTTGATTTTGACATCACCAAAGCTGACAAGATATTTGATCTTCTACTTCAAGAGAAACAAATTCAGTTGCCGGCAGGACATGTGATCCCATCGGCTAAAGAATTGAAGAAGAGGAAATACTGCAAGTGGCATAACACAGAATCTCACAGCACCAATGATTGCAAGATTTTCAAGCAACAGATCCAATCGGCTATCGAACAAGGAAAGTTCAAAATTGATGAATCCAAGAGGCTGATGAAGATAGATGGACATCCTTCTCCAGTAAACATGGTTCTGTCTAGATTTAATCGGAATCAAGCCGATGGAGGTAAAAATTACACCAGAAATATTAAATCGGTTGGTATAATCAACAAGTACCAAAAAAGGTGCCAGAGGGAAGAGGAGTCATATCACCATGATGATGAGATATATTTTGATCCCCATTGGAGCTGTGAATTCTTCAGATTCTGTTGGAACGAAGGTATGAGGTTACCATCCATTGAGGATTGCCCTGGGTGTAGTGATTCTGATGCTCAATTTGTTCAAAGACCAAGCCGACAGAGTGCAGGTGTGCATCGGCCGATTCAGAGAAGACGGTCAGTTCATGAAAGACTTGGGCCGATCCAGCAAAATAATGATGAAGATGACTCACAGAGAGAGCCCAAAAACGTACAACCACAATGGTGCCCTTCTGGGATTTTTACCAAGAACCAAAAGAGAAGAGTCCAGAGGATGAGGAACAGAGAACAATTCCAGGAGGTTGAAGGAGAAATCGAGCATTGGCTAAGGCAACAAACAAAAAAAGTTTGGCGCGTGAAGAGTAAGGTAGTGTCAGCCGATGAAGTTCAAGCCGATCAGGAAAGAAATCTCCGGAACAAGGGCAAAGAGGTGATGTCATCTGCAATAAACATGGTTTTTATGCTACCAGCTGAATATGCAGTTGAACAAATTGTTGAGAAAGCAAATGAGTTGCCATCGGCTAAGTTGATGTTATCTCCACAACAAGCTGTTTTTGAGAAACCCGAAGGAACTGATCATTGGCACCTCAAGCCACTGTATGTTAAAGGATTTGTCAATGGGAAGCCGATGTCAAAGATGTTAGTCGATGGAGGAGCAGCTGTCAATTTAATGTCATATTCAACTTTCAGAAAACTTGGGAAGGGCTCAGAAGATTTGATCAAGACCAACATGATTTTAAAAGATTTTGGTGGGAATCCATCTGAGACCAAGGGAGTTTTAAATGTAGAGCTGACTATCGGCAGTAAGACAATTCCTACCACATTCTTTGTTATTGATGGGAAGGGTTCCTATAGTCTGTTGTTGGGAAGAGATTGGATCCATGCTAACTGTTGTATTCCCTCAACAATGCATCAAAGCCTGATTCAATGGCAAGGATACCAAGTTGAAATCGTGCCAGCCGACAGGTCAGTCAATGTAGCTAATGTCGATTTATCTGTTTGGGAGATGGAAGGAGTTGATTGTTTGTCTGGCGCAAAGTTTGGCGAGGAGATTACTTAAAAGTTTCTGATTATGATATACAACCAACAGGAGATGGAGAGCCCCAATTGTTGTTTTGAGGGCACCGTGGAGGGTCCCAATTTCTACACAAAGGACACTATTGACGATCTAGATGGCAAGCTAGGACAAGAGTTTATGTCGGTCGATGAGTTGGAAGAGATCGACGTTGGACGAGGTGATAGGCCTAGGCCGACATATGTTAGTAAGGATTTATCAAAAGAGTTTAAATGTAAATTAATAGCACTTTTGAAAGAATATAGAGATTGTTTTGCCTGGGAGTACTATGAAATGCCAGGACTTAGCCGATCGATTGTTGAACGGCTACTTATCAAATCAGGCTATCAGCCATACAAGCAACCATCAAGACGTTGTAAAGCTAAAATGTATGATGCTATTAAGGCCGAAATTACAAGACTCTACGATGCAAATTTTATTAGACCATGCTAATATGCTGAGTGAATTTCAAACATAGTGCCAGTTATCAAGAAGAATCGCAAGCTTAGGGTTTGTATTGATTTTCGGGATTTAAACAAAGCCACACCGAAAGATGAATACCCAATGCCAATAGCCGATCAACTGGTTGATGCAGCATCTGGACATAAAATTATCAGCTTCATGGATGGCAATGCAGGTTATAATCAGATTTTTATAGCTGAGGAGGATATTCATAAGACTGCTTTCAGATGTCCTAGTGCAATCGGCTTATATGAGCGGGTTGTCATGACTTTTGGGTTGCGAAGTGCTGGTGCTACATATCAAAGAGCTATGAACTATATCTTTCATGATCTTATCAGTTTATTGGTAGAAATTTACTTTGATGATGTGGTTGTCAAATCTAAGGAAGTTGATGAACATATAGCCGATTTAGGACAAATATTAGAAAGAGCAAGGAAATATGGTTTAAAGATGAATCCAACTAAGTGTGCTTTTGGTGTATCGGTTGGGCAATTCCTTGGATTTTTGGTGCATGAGCGTGGGATTGAGATACCCCAGAGGAGTATTGAAGCAATTAAAGACATAAAACTTCTAGCAGATAAGACCAAGTTGCAATCTTTGATCAGCAAAATAAATTTTGTTCGGCGTTTCATATCAAACTTGTTTGGCCGAATAGAACCATTTACTCCATTATTAAGATTAAAGGCTGATCAAGAGTTTGTTTGGGGAGAAAAATAGCAGAAAGCATTAGACAACATCAAAGAATATTTGAGTACTCCTCTAGTTCTTATACCACCACAGAAAGGGCTTTTTTTTAAACTATATTTGTCAGCCGATCAGAACTCTATCGGCTCAGTTTTGATCCAAGAGGTTGAAGATAAAGAAAGAGTTATATTCTATCTGAGCAGAAGACTTTTGGATGCTGAAACAAGGTATTCACCCGTGGAAAAGTTATGTCTGTGTTTATATTTTTCTTGTACAAAGTTAAGGCATTATTTGCTTTCCAATGAGTGCACTATAGTATGTAAGGCCGATGTAGTACGTTACATGTTATCGGCCCCAGTTTTGAAGGGACGAATTGGGAAGTGGATCTTTGCTTTGTCAGAATTTGACCAAAGGTATGAATCGGCTAAAGCAGTTAAAGGGCGGGTGATAGCCGATTTCATAATTGAGCACAGGGATACCAGTATTGATAATGTTGACATCATGCCATGGACTTTGTTTTTTGATGGATCTGTGTGCACTCATGGTTGTGGTATCGGCTTGGTGATCATATCGCCTAGGGGGAAAGTTTTCAGTTTGCTTTTACTATCAAGCCTTATGCTATAAATAATCAAGCTGAATATGAAGTTGTTTTAAAAGGTTTGCAATTATTGAGAGAGGTTGAAGCCGATGCTGTTGAAATCATGGGTGATTCATTATTGGTGATAAGTCAGTTATATGGGGAATATGAGTGCAAGAATGATGTTTTGATGGTCTACAATGAAAAGTGTCAAGAATTGATGAAGACTTTCAAGATAGTTACTTTGAAGCATATCCCTAGAGAGCAAAATGTTGAAGCCAATGATTTAGCTCAGGGTGCATCAGGCTACAAGTCGATGTTGCAAGGAATTGAAGTAGAGGTTGCATGTCTACCAGCCGATGATTAGAGGTTTGATATATCTGAGTATTTGAAGAATCCTTCTAATCGGTTTCCAGGAAATTAAGATACAAAGCTCTCAAATATGTTTTGTTGGATGATACATTATACTATCGGACGATTGATGGAATTCTTTTGAGATGTTTAAGTCTGGAGGAAGCAAAGGTAGTCATGTGTGAGGTGCATGAAGGAATTTATGGAACTCATCAATCGGCTCACAAGATGAAATGGTTGATTAGAAGAGTTGGATATTTTTGGCCGACAATGCTGGAAGATTGTTTTAGGTATTATAAAGGATGTCAAGACTGCCAGAAGTTTGGAGCTATCCAAAGAGCACCAGCATCGGATATGAATCCTATTATCAAGCCATGACCGTTCAGAGGTTGGGGTATTGATATGATCGGCCAGATCAATCCACCATTGAGTAAAGGGCATAAATTTATATTGGTTGCTACTGATTATTTTACCAAGTGGGTTGAGGCAATTCCTTTGAAGAAAGTTGACAGTAAAGATGTCATTGAATTTGTTAAGGAGCATATCATATACCGGTTTGGTTTGCCACTGACGATTACAACTGATCAAGGTTCAATTTTTGTGTCCGATGAGTTTGTTCAATTTGCTGATAGCATGGGGATTAAATTGTTGAATTCTTCACCATATTATGCACAAGCAAACGGGCAGGCTGAGGCATCTAACAAGAGCTTGATTAAGTTGGTCAAAAGGAAGATTGCGAAATATCCCAAAAAGTGGCATACTATATTAGCTAAGGCATTATGGTCCTATCAGATGGCTTGTCACGGTGCAATTCAAGTAACTCCATATCAACTGGTTTATGGGCATGAAGCTGTGTTACCATGGGAAACCAACATCGGCTCCAGAAGGATTTCTTTACAAGATGAGTTGACAGCCGATGATTATCATAATTTGATGGTTGATGAGTCAGAAGATTTGGTTCAATCTAGATTGCAAGCTCTTGAAAAAATTAGAAAGGACAAAGAAAGAGTTGCCAGACATTATAATAAAAAAATTGTGCCAAAGTTTTTTGAGGAGGATGAACTTGTTTGGAAATTGGTGCTGCCGATAGGAGCAAGAGATAATAAATTTGGCAAGTGGTCACCGAATTGGGAAGGACCTTTTCGGGTTCATAAAAGTGTTTCTAAAGGGGCTTATATGTTAAAAGGACCTGTGCTCATGTTCTCAGAGATAAAACCGGACCAACCCCCAATGTTCTTGGTTTTGAATTTATAAGTGCACTTTGTCTTCATGCTAATGGGGTTAGCCGATGTACTGACATCTAGGCCAGTGATCATGGTTATGTCTAGCAGAGTGGGGGTCATCGGCCCATGGTTAAATAGAAAGGCGTTCAAGGTATCTGACCAAAAGTATGAAGCCGAAGACAGCATCGGCTCGTCCTTCTTCATATCGGCTATGGATAAAGATAGGCATTGGGCTATTCCCATCTCATCCCAGTGATGATGTTTGCTTGCAGAAACTCTTTTATACTAATCTATCCACTTGTCTACTTGGGAGGGCCAGGATCCGAAGGTTGCAGTCCAGTGAGTAAGAGTTGGAGATGATTGCCTGAATGAGATTCTGTTTGTTTCTGCGTTGATAAACAGGGTGGGATCTATGTCGCCAATCGGACCCAGATAAAAGTGATTGGGATCTTTCAGGCTAGGGATGGTTATCTAGTGAACTAAGTGCTACAGATTGAAAAGAAAAAATTGAGGGTAAAAGAACAAACGAAGAATAGGAAAAAATTTCTGAGCTGATGGAGGACTTACCTCGGGGAATTCCTTTGCTGCGGTGCTGGATGGGCTCGATGATGATGCCATGATTGCGCGAAGATTGCCGCCGGGAAGGGATTTGCTGTTGTGGTCGCCGAAGAAGAGAGAGAATAATCGCCGGAGTTCACGGAGAAGTTTGGTGGTTTAGAGCGGTGAAAATGGGGTTAACACCGTGAAATCTCCGGAAAAGCGGTTGTTATTTAAAGAAGTATGTGCGTAACAGTCACAGTGGAAACCCTACATTTTTGTGGTTCAGAAGAGATAATTCCGTTGCATTATATAATACTTCGGAATTGGGGGGCATGTGTTGACAATGAAATTTGGCAAGCAATATGATATGCATGAATCGGAAACAAGGTCCAATCCGAAGTGGATTTGGGGATATGCAGAAATCTCGGAAATAGAGTGCGTATCGGCTGGAGTGCGTATCAGCTTGAGATCGAGTCCGATTGGGATAACCGATAGAGCCGATATTGCATGTGAGATCAGTATCGGATTCAATAGAGGACTTACGATGGCATTGTCGGGCAAGAATAGAGTCCAGGATTGGTAATTGTATCTATTAATTAGGAATATATGTATTTTCTTTATAGATATTTTCGGTAAGAGTCTGCCTAAGGGACTTTTTCGCTAGTTGGATTTGTATTAGGTTAATATGAGTCGTGTCCGTGATGGACAATGTTTGTATTTTCAGGTATAAACATAGACCCGATGTCTTGTAAAGGACAACACACGTTCAAATCAATCTCGGCGCATCGCCAACCTTTGTTTCTTATTTTCGACAAGTTCATGCTTTCGAGTCGTCCTGCATCAGTTTGATCTTCGACGACAAGGTAGGTCTTGTTATGGCGGTTTGCATCATCGGAGCTAGTGCTTACATCTTTATGACACTCTAGTTCTATCTTGTAAACTTCCAAGTTATCATATACGTTATAACCTAAATTGATAATGCAATCTATTCGTACCGGCTGGTCTCTATCTAGGGTTTTGCTGGTAACAAATAGATTGTCTTGTTGGTTCAAGTTATATAATGTATCCACCATCCCGAAAAGACAACCACCAGCTTGATTTTCTAGATATCACGTTTCTGTTTATACTTAATGCTGCATTGGTTAAGTCCGACCTATTAAGTCGTGTTTAGAATCATGATACCTAGCCTGCTTTATGGTTGTTAATAAGGATAGTATCGGGGTTTCAGCCGATCTTACCTGGTATAGATGTTTTACATTGTTTTATGCATTGTGTAATGTTCTATATCTGCACCTTATATTAGGATCTAATCTAATACAAATATATTGGACTTACTATCAATCTGATTGGTAATAGTTGAATATATTTGTTGGAAGAGAATATCCTAGTATAGGTCTGTATCGGAGCTACAGCCGATATATACTTAAATCTGGACATCGGCTATGATATGAATATAAATAATCATTATTTTATGTTACATTAGACTTGGGCAATTTACACTGTCTCGGTTCAGTCCGATCTATCCCAATTGCTTATTTCTAAAGTAATATTGATATATTGATTACATAATACTTATCTTTTCAGCCGATATACTGGTTCTAGGGTGAGTTTCATCATTGACCATACCTTACAGCCGATTCATGCTTTATTGCATCGGCTAGGTTACATACAATATGAAATCGGCTAGCTAGCCGATGGACTATCGTTTACTAATGTTTTTGCATATTTATTCTTGTTGATTGCAGGATCAAATCAACTGGCACGCCCTCGAACCTAAAGAACTAATTTTAGACCTGCACTAGAGTAAAGCAAATCTCTCAGGCCGGTGTGTGTTTTTTGCATCAACATATATTCCTAATTAATAGATACAATTGCCAATCTTGGACTCTATTATTGCCCGACAATGCCATCGTAAGTCCTCTGTTGAATCCGATACTGATCTCACATGCGATATCGGCTGTATCGGCTATCCCAATCGGACTCGATCTCCAGCCGATACGGACTCCAGCCGATACGCACTCTGTTTCTGAGATTTCTGCATCTCCTCAAATCCACTTCGGATTGGACCTTGTTTCCGATTCATGCATATCATATTGCTTGCCAAATTTCATCGACAACAGACGCGGCTATTCGAATAGATTATACTCTGATCAGAGGTGTACAACTGGACCCACACGAAATGAACAAGGATCAAATGCTACACACCCCATCGAGTGTGGTACACAAGTGATTCAAGCTCATTACATGCCCTTCCTTAGCCCCACCCCAACCACCTATACCACGCTGGGGTTCCCGACGACTCAGTCACGTGCGTGTGTGATGTGACCAAGGCGGGCGTGCCACGCAGGAATCACCCCCAGCCAAACCTAGGCACCCGAGGCCCTCCAAAGGCTACTTGCCTCACGACTCTCCAACGTGGTATAAATGATCATAGTAGAACTAGTAAGAACAAGCCGGTCCCAAATAAGGCATGTGGTAAGTACATAGGGTGCTTGATTAGATGTCAAAATGTTCGGTCCTCAACGACCTAGACGGGGCTACTTGCATTAGGAGAAACCAAGCTCCCATCATCGCCCTATCACCCGTCCAAGTCCAACATATTTCATCAACCATTATTTAGTGTAAGTACTCAAGTTTTATGCCCAATAATGCAAGTTGTCTATGTACCACAATTAATAGCACTGTCCATCCCTATAGTTCTACTAGCACTAAGCATGGCTAAGCATTAATGAATAAGACATCCCAAGTAATACCAACCAGTGGTAATGGGGTATAAAGACAGCAATATCACAAGAACTAAATGCATAAATAGGTTCTACCCATACACCACAAACCGACAATATTAATATCTAGGCAATGCATGCATATATATACGTATAGATTGCAACCAAATCATTTTTAGAGAAATCATAGATCCTATATGCTTAGGTGCTTGCCTTGCTGCTGAGGGTAGTCACTATCCTCCTCTGGATATGGCTCATTACTCTCCGGAATCTCCGAATCTGTCGAAAAGAAGCAATATGCGAATAAGAGCCAAATAAACATGCACATGCAAAATGATCAATAAATTATGAAATAAATACAGTGGGTAGACCATATTTTAACTTGAATTTAGGTGAAAGAATCACCAGATTATCACTTATGGTTTGGGAGATATGAAAATGACAAGCTCTCAGGTGCTGAAAATGGCAGTTCTGCAGATAATTAAGTCTACTATAGAGCATTACAAGTAACTTGCAACTCAAACCAAGTTTTTACAAGGATGATTATTTTTAGTGGGAATTACATTATTCACAGGTCCTAACAAAAAATATTTCACAGCTATATGGGTTGCCATTATTTATATATGGGTTTTACAATTTAAAAACATAGGAATGCTAAATAAACTCCTAAACATGATTTAAGAGGTAGTTTTGTCAAAAACAACACCACAACAGCAAAGAGTACTAAAATATAAGCTCAACAAAAATGGTTTAACAATTTTAGCTTTTACCAACAATTTCTTACGAATTTATTAAGAGCTAGACCATGCAAGGGATACATATAGCTATTTGTATTTTTACTGGGAAAACGAGTACAAAAGTTGGTCATTTTTATTTTACAACATTGAAGAGCTATGTTTTATGAATCTATAAGAATTTGTTTCACTGAATACGGAGTTCATATGAATTAGTTACAGATTTTTAAGGTTCATACCTCTTTCAGCTCAAAAGCTATCTCACAAATCGATTTCTATTTTCACTCCCCTTTTCTCCAACTTCCACTGGACTTCGCTCACATGGCAGCAACCTGGACGTAGGGTCGTGCGATGCTAAGGCCTCGGGCTGATGGCAAGAGATGGAGCAAGGCCTCGGGCTGTTGGCAAGAGACGTTGCCTAGAGCTGCTTCAACCGACATCAAAAGAGAAGAACTCGGGGTGAGTTGCAGCCACCTTCTAGCTGCAGCACTGGAGTGGACAACCTATAGAACGTTGCTACAGATGTTCAACATGGAGGGAATTCAAAAGAGGCACCATGGATGAAAAGGAAGCTCACTAAATGGAGGAAAACAAAATGCTGCTACTGCAGCCCTGCAGGCTGAAACCACCACTCTCTTATTCCATCTCGATCTCTCTCAACTCTCGA
Organism: Oryza punctata; assembly: GCA_000573905.2. Classification (NCBI taxonomy): domain Eukaryota; kingdom Viridiplantae; phylum Streptophyta; class Magnoliopsida; order Poales; family Poaceae; genus Oryza; species Oryza punctata. The sequence continues at coordinate 17,148,302 of CM002493.2, read as the reverse complement.
TGCATGTGCAAGATGTTAGGATGGATGGAAAGCTTGGACGATGGGGATTGTTGTGGTCTAACATGCAGGGATTGATCTTGGGCTATTGGATGGGTTCTGGGGAGGAGAAGTGAGATGAGAGCTCAGCTTGAGGAAGAAAAGAAAGAACAAGCAGTGAAGATGAAAGGGGAGGAAGAAGATGGGGTTTTCTCTGCCCCCCCCCTTAAGTTCTGAGGTGGGAGCACGCCCATGGGTGTGTTGTGGGGCTAAAGAGGCACCCAAGGTCAGTGACAAGTGGGCCCAAGTCGTGCCTGTCTATGAGGGTGAGACAGGTGGGTGAAAAACTGAGTATAGATTCATTCTTGCAATTTCCAGGATTTATTTTCTTTCCCTCTCTTGGTAAATTCAATTTGACTAGGTAAAACTTGTTCAACAATTTAGGAATTTGGTGTGGGGATAAGTGTTGGTTTATAGGTTCCATTTTTCAACGTTTCACACTTAAATTCCAAGTATTTTAAATCCGGTGAAAACTGAAAGTTGGTTTGAATTTTTAGGAGGCCAAAACGTGGAGTAAAAACTCCACAAAATTTATATTTAGTAATGACAAATAAACTAATATTTTAATAAAACATGTATACTTCTGTTCAAGCTATTGCTCAAATAGAAGTGGTTCCAATTTTGCCGATTAGAGTTAATTTTGTTATCGCATATGATCAAATTGCAATATAGTAAATATGAAATCTAAAGGACAACAAATGCACTTCTAAATACCTGGTTATGAGCCTAGGGCTGTTACAAATTGAATCAAGCCGACAACTAATCATAGAAGATAAAATCAAACTTGATGAGCTAATTGTTGGCCCTGAGATGACTCAGAAGGAACTTGATGAATTAATAACCCAAGAAGCTAAGCTCTTGGTCAAGCTAAGAGATTGTAGAGTAAAAATTGAAGCAACTAAAGTAAAGCTTGCCGATCTCCCCAAGGCAACTGAAGAATAGAGGTTTAAATTGAAGGCGTCAGCTAAACATCTTGCCAACTTGACCAAGTTGATGAAACCAATCCCAGGATCAGATGCCAAAGATAGAATAATCATTGAAGAAGTTGATGGTCTTCATCTGCGCGCCATTGAAGCAATTTAAAATTTCTTGGGTTGATGTAATAGTCTAGGCTTCAAACAGTTTGGCTACAAACTCTAAGTCTTGTAATATATTTATATTGGCCTTCGAGTCGATAAACTTTTGCTTATACCATACTTGTGTTTGTTTGTATAATCTTGTCCAAGGGCGATATAATCATATCGGCCACCTCAAGGCGATGTAGCTTATATCAGCTTTCTACCTATCGACCATCGAGCCAATATTAGCTTGATCCTTTGAACTTGATCCTTTGAAAACTTCTCAAAAAAGTTTTTTGAATTTCTGATTTCTAACTCTATATATATATATAGACCCCAATTTTGTAGTATGAGGAGTCATGCTTCAAAATTATATTTGATATAAGGGCGATAGTACGTATCGGCCATCTCAAGATGATGTATTTTATATCGGCTTTCATGAATCAGCTAGACAACCGATCATGAATTGATCCAAACACTTGGGTAGTACTTCTTCACATATTTTCCATTAAGCGCTTTGCCAAAAACTTCTCCATCTAATCCTTCAAGCATAAAGGCATTCTTGGCAACACAACGATGAATCCGAAAAGGCCCTTCCCAATTAGGTGACCATTTGCCAAACTTATTATCTTTTGACCTTATCGGCAATATCAACTTTCAAACAAGCTCCCCTTCGATGAAAGATTTTGGCACCACTTTTTTATTATAATGGCTTGAAACACGTTGTTTATCCCTCTTAATCCTTTCCAAAGCACACAATCTAATTTGTGCCAATTCTTCCAATTCATCAGCCATTAAGTTATGATAATCATCGAGCGACAACTCAATTTGTAACGAAATCCTTCTAGAGCCGATGTTAGTTTCCCAAGGCAAAACAACCTCATGTCCATATACAAGCTGATAAGGTGATACGTGCGTAGCACCGTGACAAGCCATACGATATGCCCATAACGAATCTGCTCAAGTTGTATGCTATTTCCTAGGCTGCTCATCAATCTTTCTCTTTATCAACTTGATCAAACTTTTATTCGAAGCTTCTGCTTGCCCAATCGCTTGCACGTAATATGGAGATGAATTCAAAAGCTTAATTCCCATATTATCGGCAAACTGCACAAACTCATTCGATACAAAAATAGATCCCAGGACCATAGTCAAAGTTTGAGGAATTCCAAACCAATACATCATATGTTCTCTCACAAACTCAATAGCATCCCTAGAATCAACTTTCTTCTACGGTATAGCCTCAACCAATTTGGTAAAATAATCCGTTGCCACCAAAATATACTTATGTCCTTTACTTGACGATGGACTGATTTGACCGATCATATCAGTACCTCATCCTCTGATCGGCCATGGTTTTATAATTGGATTCGTAGCCGATGCTGGTGCTCGTTGTATTCCTCCAAACTTCTGACAATCTTGGCAACCTTTATAATATCTGAAACAATCTTCCAGCATTGTCGGTCAAAAATATCCAGCTCTCCTAAGTAACCACTTCATTTTGTGAGCCGATTGATTCGTTCTGCAAATACCTTCATGAAATTCACTCATAATACTTTGGCTTCATCCAAACTTAAACATTTGAGCAAAACACCATCAATCGTCCGATAATACAAATCATCATCAAGCAAAACATACTTAAGAGCCTTATACTTTAACTTCTTTGAAGCCGATTGAGAGGGATTTTTTAAATACTCAACAATCTCATATCTCCAATCATCAGCATCAATACTCATAACTTCTATCTCAACATCTTTTAACATCGGTTTATAGCCTGATGCCCCCTAAGCCAAATCATTAGCTTCAACATTCTGCTCCCTGGGAATATGCCTCATTGTAATTATCCTGAAATTCATCATCAGCTCTTAACATTGCTCATTGTAAACCCTCAAAATATCATTTTTGCACTCATAGTCCCCAAACAATTGATTTATAACTAGTATCGGCTTCAACTTCCTTCAAGAGCTGCAATCCTTTGAGTACTGCTTCATATTTTGCTTGATTGTTAGTATAATATTGCTTAATTGTGAAAGCAAACTCAAAACTTGCCCCCCAAGTGATATAATAACCAAGCCGATACCACAACCATGTCTGCAAACTGATCCATCAAAAAACAAAGTCCATGGCACCAATTCAACATATCATATTGAATCATCTCGATGTTGTACCATAAAATCGGCTAAGGCTTGCCCCTTGACTGCTTTGGCCGATTCATATCTAAGATCAAACTCTATTAAAGCAAAAATCTACTTCCCAATTCGTCCTTTTAAAACCGGAGCCGATAGCATGTACTTAACCACATTGGCTTTGCTCACCACAACACATTCATTCAAAAGTAAATAATGTCTCAACTTTGTACATGAAAAATGCAAACATCAACATAACTTCTCCACAGGGGTATATCTTGTCTCGGCATCCAAAAGTCTTCTACTAAGATAAAAGATTGCTCTTTCCTTCCCATCGACCTCTTGGACCAGAACTGAGCCGATAGACTTTTCATCGGCAGATAAATATAATCTGAATGGAACCCATTTTTGTGGTTGTATCAAAATTGGTGGAGAACTCAAATATTCCTTAATATTATCTAAAGTCTTCTGTTGTTTTTCACCCCAAATGAATTCTTCATCCTCCTTAAGTCCAAATAATGGAGTGAACAGCTCACTCTTCCAGATAAATTTGATATACATCTCCTTACAAAATTAATTTTTGCCGATCAATGATTGCAACTTGTTCTTGTTTGTTGGAGGCTTTATGTTCTTGATAGTGTCTATACTTTTCTGTGTAATCTCAATCCCCCTTGCATGAACCAAGAAGCCCAAAAATTGTCTAGGTAATACTCCAAAGGCACATTTATTAGGATTTATCTTCAAACCATTTTTCCTTATCCTCTCAAGTACCTTTCGTAAATCGATTATATGTCCATCAACTTCTTTTGACTTCACAACCACATCATCAATGTAAATTTCAATCAATAATCCGATCAGATCATGAAATATATAGTTCATAGTTCTTTGATATGTAGCACTACCACTCCTCAAACCAAAAGTCATCACAACCCACTCATACAAACCGATTGCACCAGGACATCTAAAAGCAGTCTTGTGAATATCTTCCTCTACCATAAATATCTGATTATATCCTGCATAACCATCCATAAAACTAATAATCTTAATTCCTGAAGCTACATCAACCAATAAATCAGCAACTGGGGCACTAGGCACTCATCTTTGAGGGTAGCCTTGTTCAAATCTCTGAAATAAACACACCCTAAGCTTCCCGTTCTTTTTAATCACTTGCACTATATTTGATACCCACTCAGCATATCGGCAAGGCCTTATAAAATTAGACTCATACAACCTGGTGATTTTGGCTTTAATAGCCTCATACATGTCTGCCTTGAATCTCCTTGGAGGTTGCTTGAACGGCTGATATCCTGGTTTGATGGGCAGATGATGTTCGAGATCAGCTAAGTCTTTTAACAGCTCAATTAACTCTTTTTTAATAACATCTGACAAATCAACACTCACAAATGTCGGCCTAGGTCTATCACCTATCCCAATATCAACTTCATCTAGCTCATCGGCCGACATAAAACCTTGGCCCAACTTACCTTCAAATTCATCAATAGCATCTTCAACGTAAGGACTTAAGCCATCAACCATGTTTTCCGAGTAAAAGTTACTGCCAACTGTGGTAGGTATCTTCAACGTAGTAGGTATTGTCTTACTGCCAACTGTCAACTCAACATTTAAAACTCCCTTAGTCCCTGAAGAGTTGCCTCCAAAATCCTTCAACGCCATGTTGCTCTTGATCGAATCTTCTGCAACCTTACCAAGCTTCCTGAAGGTAGTGTAAGGAATCAAATTAACAGTTGCCCCTCCATCTACTAACATTTTCGACATCGGTCTATCATTGACAAATCCCTTAATATACAATGGTTTTAAATGTCGATGCTGGATATTCTTTGGTTTATCAAACATAGCCTGTTCTGGTGACAATATCAGTCTAGCCGATGGATCAGTTATATCTTCATTGGCTGAATGAATGTTGTATTCTGCTAGTAGCATAAACACCATATTAACTGAAGCTGAAGCAATTGCCTTCCCCTTAGCAAATGTTGGAATTCTGCCTTTAATTTTATTGGTTTCAACTTGATCGCCTGACCTAGCTTTAGATTTAACACGCCACTCCTTCCTTGTGTGTTTTAGCCGATGGTTGATCTCTTCTTCAACTTCTTGCATCTGCTCTCTATTCCTCATCCTTTGGACTCTTCTCTTTTGATTTTTAGTAAAAATACCACTCGGGCACCATTGAGGGTTTTGAGCTTGTTTAGCTTGATGATCCTCAACTTCATCTTCAAAATAATCTTGATGACTCAGCCCTAATCTCTCATGAACCAGTAACCTCTTTTGTTCTGGCCGATTCTCAAACTGTCTAGAACTACTATCTCGAGAAGAATTGTTGTAGTGCCTAGAATCACTACACCCAGGGCAATCCCTGATTGATGGCAACCTCATCCCTTAATTCCAGCAGAACCTAAAGAATTCACAACCATAGTGAGGATCAAAATCAACCCTATCACCTTGATAAAATTCGTTATCTTGATATTCATCATGTTGATAAAGCCTATCTTGATGATACGTATAACTTTGATAATTTTTCTGGACTTGTTTCTCCTGTTTCCTCTGATACTTGTCAATCAACTTGTTGTATCAGCTGTTGGGGTTGGTCCGATGATTGCTTCTATCGGCCCTTTGTTCATCCAGCCTCGTGTGAATCATGTTAACAACAGGAAGAGGATGGCCATCAATCTTCATCGGCTGCTTTCCATCATCAAATTTTGTTCTACCTTGCTCAATAGCCGATTGGATCTGTTGCCTGAACACCTTGTATTCATTAGTATGATGAGATCTCATGTTATGTCACTTAAAAAATATTTTCTTCTTCAATTCTTCAGCTGATGGAAGCACATGACCTACCGGTAGCACAATCTGCTTCTCTTGTAGCAATAAGTCAAATATTTTATCAGCTTTATTGATATCAAAATCATACCTCTCTTCTTTTCCACTATCTTTAACCCATTGACACATAATGGTCTTCTTGTTCCTTGACCATTCAGCCAAGCTAATCTCATGGTCTTGATCTTCATCTAAATCAGAGGCATAATTATACACATTCTTAATCTTCTTCGCTGCCTTTCTTGCCCCCTGAAATCTTTATTTGTGAGCTGATACTTTCTGAACCAAATGCGCCAAACTCTCAAAATCTTGTGATGAAAATATTTTCCTTATTGGCCTGAGTAATCCCTAGAAAGCTAGATCAGCTATTTTTGAGTCGGTCAAGCTCAGGTTGTAACATATGTTCCTTGTATCCCTGAACCTTTGAATATAATCTGACACCGATTCATCAACCTTTTGCTGGATTGCATTCAAGTCCGACAACTTCATCTCTTGAATCCCACTAAAGAAATACTTATGAAACTGCTTTTCCAGATCAACCCATCCCTTAACCGAATTATATGGCAATGAAGAAAACCAAGTAAAGGTTGACCCGGACAAGGACAAGGGGAAAAATCTAACCCTCAAGGCTTCCACAGTCGATGCTTCACCACATTGTGGTAAAAATCGGCTGATATGTTCATAAGTTGAAACATTGTCCTGCCCTGAAAATTTAGATAAGTCAAGAACTTTGTACCGGCTTGGCGAAGGAACCCTATTAAAGTATTCAGGGTAAGGGTGCTGATACATGGTTCCACTATCTTTTGGTTTTAATCCAAATTGTTCCCTCATCACATCAGCAATCATATCGGCTAGAGGCTGCTGCTGCACTCCACCTGCGTACTGTTGTTCGTACTGATTGTACATTGGCTGATGTGGAAACTGGATTTGAGGAGATCCTTCCTGCCGATAGTGCACTGGTGATGGAGGTTGGAAGTGATTATGAAAATTGAATCCCGTAGAGGGTTGGGGTTGGAACTGGGAACTCTGGGATCCATATTTACATATTGAGGTCCGATCGACTGTGAAGGTATTAACGAAAAACCCGCGCTCAGCCGATGGTGCAAGATCTGTGTTGGCACGAACTACGTCGACGAACACAATGGCATGGGAGTTCTGCTTAGCTCCAGTTCAGGTCCAAAATAATGATGAGATGCGGGCGTACCAGTCAGTTTGATCCTGCAACTGACAAGAGAGATAAATATGTTCATCACCAGATAGTCGATCGGCTGACAAGCCGATATAGTTATTCCAGTCGATGCCGATACTAGTCGATAACGATTGGGTTTTAAATTATTGGCTATATGTAGATAATGATATAAATTCAATCGGCTAATGATAATGTAATGACACAATAATATAAACCAATAGAAACCAATCGGCTAATACTGATATGACAAAAGGGTTGATCCGATGGTTAGAGCATACATCGACTGGAGATCCGATGTCAACAAATCAACATGATTAGTTAAACAGTGAAACCTTTGTTGCAATCGGCTAAATCCAGCTTGCATGTAATCCTTATAAGCTGATGCAACGTCCATATAACTCATCGGTTGAAACCCCGATGAAACCCTTATTATAATCAAAGATAAGTTAGCCTTTATGATTCTAAGCACGGCTAGGAATGATGCATCGCAAAGTATGCAAAGAAGCATAAAGTCTAAACAATCAAGTCTTTGACTAATTTTCACGGTGGTGGATACCTTAGCTAATCTAATCTGGCAAAGCAATTTAGCCGATACAGGTAAAAACCCTAAAGCAGATCCCAGCCGATACAAGTAAATCGAGCTACCAAACTAGATTAACTAAGATATACGATAAGTAGGTGGGCAAACATACCAACCAAACCAGGGCAATCCAATACGTCAAAGTGATGCAGCCTTGAACAACACCAACATAGTCAATAGATTCACCAGGGCCTCGGAACTTAGGACTTACCCCTTCGTCGGAGACCGAAAGCCGATGCAGCCCCGCGTATAGTGCCAAGTTCCACTGTTTGATAAGTACAAACCTCGGAAAAGAGGGTGGTGATGCACCGAGAGTAGTTGTATTGATCTATAGATAGATTACAATGACCCCAGGTGTACATATTTATACCGATACGCCATTAAGAGTCCCGATCGGACACTAAACATACTTTCCTAGAGATAAAAGGAAAATTACATGTCCTAATCGGACACTAGATAAATATTTAATAAAGATAAAATGAAAGTTATTAAATCTTGCCTAATTAATAGATAGAATTAAATTACCATGCCGTGGTCTGCACGATTTCACCTCGAACTCAGTCTCTTCTAGATAGGTTTCCATCGGTTGATTGACTTCTTTCCTTAACCGAATCAACTAAAGAATATTTCCAAATTTTGGCATTAACAAAAGGTTCCATCGGTTGCTGTGATGTTTGTTGAGAAATCGGGGGTTGCTGATTTGAGATCGGTTGAGTTGCTGGTATTTGTGTTTCACCGATTGGTTGTTTCATCTTCAACAACTGAGCTAATTTTTCTAGAGTCATAGTATTGGTATTTGGGCCACCTGTTGTCAGTTGCTACTTTGTCAGCAATATACGAGTGAATCCCGGTGGAGCTTGAGCCAATACAAGTGTTGTCTGATGATATCCACCCCCTAATTCTGTTTTTACAGTCCTGTACTTTGGGAAAGTATGATTCGGTAAGTACATTGATCCTTTAGCCTTTTCATCAGCGATTGTTCCATCTACAACTGACTTGATTGCCCCTGTCAATGTATTAACGAATACTCCAGATTCATTGATCAACACATGATGAACCACTGAGTCGATGCGATCTTGTAACGTATGAAGTTCTTCACCTTCCGACTCAATCTTCACGTCTTTGTCTTTGTCTTTGTCAGTCCCAGATGTACTCGGCCCCGTATCCTTGGTGGGAGGCAACACTACTTTATTCTTTTGTATCACAGTGCCCTGCCGAGTCATAAGCGAACGAGTGCAAGTAATGCGTCTGTAGTTGGTTTAGGAGCTATTCCATCTCAATTTTCTACTCATCAGTCAGTTGTTCAACTCTTACAAGGATAATGTTGTCTTCCTTGATCTCTACCATGATGAAAGTGCTGAAGGAGTCCCACTGGGCGTGCCAAAAGCATGTTGATGCACAACACGGCGACCTGGGAGATTTGATTCACTCCAGTATAGGTCCATGGCTTGCCTCGGGTGTCAAGAGCATTCCAGCTGGTTTGATCTACAACAAACAAGAAAGACAAACAATAGAATTAAATGAACGATAGCCGATCGGCTGATGAGCCGATGTCATATCGCTGAAGGTCTTAGCCGATGTAGTTCGACCAGATCGGTAGTGAATTATGATAAAATCAGTAAAGCAAAATCCTAAATATGTTTCATCGGCTATAATATTTCTATTTGGTTTTTATCAATCTCTTTTTAGATAATATCATGGAAATAGCATGTCGGTGTCATGGGCCTAGGGGTATGTTGACTTAGGCTTGAGGCGGCCCTGTGCGCCCACGTGGCCGTCCCCCGAGGGGGGATCGGGCCCGAGGGTGACGTGGCGGCCACCCGCTCTAAGTCACAGCGCCTCCCGCTTACTACCGTAGCGGGGGTCGGGGGAGCCCGACCCCCTCGGGCCACCGCCACGTGTGTCGGAGTAGGTGGGCGCTGGGAGCGCCCACCTACCCCCATTAATGGCGGCACAGGCGAAGTGCGCCTGCGCACGAGTGCGTGTCGCATTAAATGTGAGTAGACACTACCGGGCGTGCCGTCCACACGGTATTAGGTACGCTGCGCACCCCGTTGAGTCACATCAAAATCATGTGAGCCGATTCGGCTCACTCATCCGGCCGGAGTTGGTAAGCCAGGTCTAATCGCCTAGCGCACGTCGCTACGTACAGGCGGAGCACCCAAGTCTCCGGCTGTTTAATGAGGAATGATGCGTGGCATCATATACGGGTGATGGGCAGCCTGACACGGGTCACATCGGCACTGCAGAACGGTGGACTTCTGCCTCAAGCAACAGTGCAGCTCTTAATTGTAAAAGAATGTTTTTCCTTTTCTCTAGAATGTAGCCTATTTGACCCATGTGGTGTCCCCTTGGGAGTATAAAAGGAGGCTCAGGCCTAGAGGAAGGGGGTTCGATCCCTGAGAACAAGAACACATATAGTCCATCACCCACAGGAGTAGGGTATTATGCCTCGCCGGCGGCCCGAACCTGTATAATCCCATGCGCCACCGCCCTTTCTCGTGAGAAGCACTCTCCACGCCACCGGCGCACCGGAGTGAGAGCCGAAAACGCGGTCCTCGCGCCCTGGGCCGAACTAAATAGGGGGGCCGTCACAGTCCCCCGCTGAGGAGTTTACCCTCCATCATAGCCGATGATCCAATACTTAGAGCAAAGTAGATAATATTCTGGCTATTACTCTAGTATGAACTTATATAAGTAAATCAATCTAAATAAATATATCAATTAATGATCAATCTTGGATATGATGATCTGATCTAGATTGATTAATACTCGATATATTTATGTAAAGTGGTCTATCTGTATAAGTGGTGATTATACATAAACCATAGATTAATGCATATTAGATAAGATCGGCTGAAACCCCGATACTATCCTTAATTATGATTAATTCCGGGTTAGATTTTAAGGTTCTAAACACGACTAGGGATGATGCATCACAAAGTATGTAGAGAAACCTAAAATCTAAACACTCAAGTAATTAACTACTTTTCAGGATGGTAGATACCTTAGCTACTCTAATCTAGTAAAACAATTTAGCCGATACCGAAATAAACCCTAAAGCAATTCTTAGCCGATATGCTGAAATTGAAGTACTAAACTTGATTTAACTAAGATATATGATAAAACATGGTCACAAGAACGAGATTAATACATATAAAACGATATAAAAGCCCCGATAATGTAAACCATCGAGACAAATTACCTCTTGTCGAGAGACCGTAGCCGATACCCCGACATGAAGCAAAAACTCGTCGAAAAGTAAAAGGAAAAGGTGGCGATGCACCGAAAGTTGTATTGATTGGATTGTCATCCCTTTTTACAATGATCAAGGGTTTACATTTATACCTAGAGTACAAAACTTGTCCATAGCGGACACAACTCAAACTTCCCTAAAGATAAAAACAAACGGACAAGTTCACATGGCGGACTATTACCATATCTCTAATTCAAACCGACATTAATATCCTAATTAATAGATACAATTGCCTTAAATGAACTCTATCTCCGAACGGCAATAACGGTTATTTCAACTTTGACCCATATCGAGCCCAAGACAACTCGTATCGGTTACTTTTCTTCTTGGCTGGATCGTGTTCGACTCAGTTTCTCCAGCTGATTCGCAGTCCAGCCAATGTGCAGTCTGTGTTCTCGATCCGACTCGATCCCGCACCAAATCCGGTTCGATTTGCCTTCTTCCTCTCCAAATTTGATGCTAAATTTTGCTGTTAAAAGTCGTACTTGTCGATGCCCACAGGCTTGAAGTTGTTGGGCCATTGTATTCGACGGAGCGGTTTGGTGAAGGCGGGGATGCCTTCGATCGGGTCATCGCGATGGTGTCATGGCTCGGCAGAGAAGTCGACGTAGTCTTGTATAGGGCGATGAACGACAATGTGACCATCCGGCATGCAGTCGGCACATCGGTGTCATCCTTCATCGTCGACATCATGAATACAGAGCCAATCCGCGTCCTGTTATTGGCGTCGCTCGTTCATGACATTGCGGAGGTTGGCGTTGAGTAATCGGTTCGAGTCAATCTTGTTGCGCAGGTCGCTGGTGCGGGTGTTTGGATATGAGCTTCATGCTTGCGAGGTCTGTTGACGATCAAGTGGCTAGCGGGAGGGACGCTTTGAAGACGATGCGCCAGCAGCGAAGATGGTGGACACCATCTCCACGTGTTGTACGGTGGGGGCTTGCATCATTGCCTTGATTTGACCAATGGTAGATTTGATGGCCGGGTTCTTAGGGAAGTTAAGGTTGTTGAGTAGTGCTATCACACCCTGGAGTTCCCCTTCTAGCTCTTAATTCATAAAATAAATTACCTAAAAGAAATTATCTATTTAACCTAGAGCAAATCCTACTTAAAAAGTGCATTTAATTAATTGGAATTGGAAAGGTGGGATTTTTTCTAGGGTTCCCCTTGATAAAATACACTAACAGGATTTTTACTGGAATTTTTAGATCATTGGAAATAATTTTAAACATTTAAAAACCCCCACAACAATATTTACATCCCCTAAAACCCCTTTTTTCTTTTTCTTTCTTTTCCTTCTTTTTCTTTCTCTTCTGGGCCACCAGCCCATCTCCTCCCTCCGGCCTTTTTCCCCTCTCTCCTCCCCTCTGGCCCACGGCCTCCCAGCCCCCCTTTTCCTCCCTGGGCCGCCGGCCTCCTTCCTCTTTCCGCCGCCGCCGCCATCTTTCGCCGCCAGTAAGCACCGCACCACCCTCCTTCCCCCTTCCGGCCGCCGCACGGGCCGCCCGGTGGGCCGCCTCTCGGCCGCCGTGGCCGCGGGCGCCACCGCCACCTCGCGCGCGCCGCCTTGGGCCGCCCGGCCGGCCGCCTCCCGGCCGCCGTGGCCGCGGGCGCCGCTGCCACCAGACTCCGTTTGAGTCAGCCCTTGCTGACGTCAGCCCTAGGGGATTTTTGCGCAATAAAATATTTTAGGATTTTTCTGTTTTAGTTAAAAATACAGTTAAACTTCTAAAATTCATAACTAATTCATCCGGACTCCGTTTGAGTCCGTTCAAGTCTCAGAAAATTCATAAAAATGTCTAGAATCCATTAAAAATAGTTTTGTTTCCTGTTTCAATAGTCTTATAGTCTGTTTTGCTTGTGTGTTTTGTTTGTCGTGTTGAATCCGATAGTTCCGATGCTCCGGAATATTACGAAGTGGTCACCGAAGTTCCATTCGTGCAATAGCAAGGCAAGTCATACTCTTTATTTGATCATATTGTACCTACTTTGCAAATATCCTATTTATTCTTAAATACTGCATTGTTTTATAATGTCATTTTATGGGTTCATTTACCTATTGTACTCAGCCACCAAGTTCTGTCAACCTTGTACCCTTGTTAGCCTGGAAATCAATATGACTAGTTGCTAGGTTAGGACATGCTTAGCCCTGCTTAGAAACATTAGCACATTAATGGGATAATTAATGTTTCACTTATATCTTAATGATGGCTATTTAATGGTAGCTCACGATGGTCAATCGTGATTGTTAAATTAATTAACTGGTCCAACTAAAACCTGATAAATGGTGGGTTGTGAGTACATGGTTTTGATGGTCGTACTCATGACAATTAAGGACCGGTTCGCGGGAAACCCTGGAAGAATTACTGTACTTTCCACAAGCTAGCATGGGTAATAGCTGGGCTTGTAGTGTAGCTTTTCTTAGCCGACGCATCCAGGCAAGGGTGGGCGTGATGGGGTTGGGTCGGCGGGGGCTTTACCCGTTGTTCAGCTACCGTATTCACCTAGGTACGAGAGGGGGCTGCCTGCCTTGGGATTAAAGGTGGGGGCGAAACCTGAGGTGTGGTGCGCTTGGTTAACGAGGGTTATGCGAAGGGTCTTGTCACAGTTTCCTTTCCGGTATACCGTGGTGGTATGCTGGCGCACGGTAACGTGTTGTGGGACTGTGTCTTGTGGGTACAGTTGTACACCTCTGATCAGAGTAAAACTATTCGAATAGTCGTGTCCGCGGTTATGGGCGATCAACCAGATTCACCGTCATTAGTCAAAACCTTAATAACTTGACCTAATGGAACTGGTTTAGTTCAGGTGGAATGGTTTGGGCCTGTCGCAACGTGGTGTAGCGTTGGACAGTGATGATTTAATATTGTTTAATTTACTCAACTGCTTTACCGCATTCAACTATTGATTTTGAATGCTTGATTTATGCAATTCAACCTCTTAGCCTTCCTTTGGAATTACTTGCATCATTTTCCTATATTCCGGTATGACTTGTTGAGTACAGTGGGTAGTACTCAGTCTTGCTTCATTTTTCCCCACACCAGAGCTGGAGTATGTGTCAGAGGATGGTTTCTCGGAGGAGTAGGCTTGTCGCTACTGTCAAGGATGCCCGTGGATTGGAGTCACCACGCTACGAGCGTCTAGTTATCTAGTTTAGCTTGTTTACTTTTTCCGCTGCATTTATGTAAGATACTTTTATGGTATTTGTAAGACGTGGATCTGTATATCAACTTTGTCGTTTGTGTACCCTGGCTGGTCCTGGACAGGGGTTTTAATACACATTCTGCTTGGAAATCGGGTTAGCGAATCTCTGGGCGTGACAAGTGCCTTGGCTGCCACGATGTTGTGCTGGGGGTCATGAAGACGTCATGCTCACCCAGCTTGGTCTAGAGGATGGCGTCGCGAGTTGCTTGGCCGCGTTGGCGTAGCTCTTCCCTGCGTCGTTGGAGGTCCTCCTGTTGTTGCTTGATGCGGAGCTCCTCCTCTTCATGCTCCTGCTTCTCGGCCTCTTGTCTCCTGGAGAATTACGACGAAGATGTCTCGTGGAGAGTGCGATCATGTCAGTGTGTTCTCGCAGCTCTCCGTCTCAGTGTCGGAGAGGCTCACAGATTCTTCAAGGAACACGGCCCAGCGGGGCCCAAGTTCATGAGGTAGTTGTGGGCGTGATGTGTCTTCCCTGCGATCGTTGGCGAGGATCTTGGAAGCGGCGATCTTAATGGTCGTGGTGCCAAAGTTGCTAATGCCGAAGGGTAGCCGAGGTAGCACGATCGGCAGTGAAGACCATGGTGATGCAGGCCTGAGGATGCCGTCCTTGTTTGCAGTGAAGTCGAGGGAGCCAAAGCAGAATTCAGCACCTCCAGGAAAGCGGAGTGCATGGGTGCATCCGATGGCTAGCGTCGTTGGCGATAAACTTGAAGGAGCCGAAGGCGATGAGGATGGTGGTGGGGAATGTGGCGGTCGTCATGAAGGTGACTCCGTGAGTAGCCACCTCCTCCTTGAAAAAAAATGATCAAGTGCCCTCCTACCTAGCGCGCCAACTATCGATTTCTAATATAGGCAATATAATTCATGGGGTGCACACAATCGAGGAGAGATGGTGATACAAATTTATATTGGTTCAGGCCCTCGGAACAGGTAATACCCTACTCCAGTTGGTGTTGATTGGATCTATGTCGTGGTGCGTAGATCAGCAATGGAGTAACTGATGGCGCGTATGAGTGAGAATAATCTTGTCACCCCCTAGGGTTTCTGCCGGCGCCCTTTATATGGAACTAGGGCCGCTCGTACCTAGATGGTAAGGTAACCCTTATAATCAGGGGCGGATCTACAGTGTAAGGGTCGGTGTCAAGCGACATCGACGACTTTCGGCAAAACCTATAGTTGAACTGTTTATCCATATACTATAACACTATGATCTAATCATAATTAGCATACTATGATACCGATAGATACGTTATGATACCAATAAATCGATTTTCTAGATCCGCCACTACTTATAATCTGAGTACCTGCCATCTATTTACAAGGAATAGGATTGATTTCCTTACCCAATATCTCTTTCCTAGATTACAAAAACGTCTCATGGGCTTAGGCCACTCGGTCCACCCCATACTACACGGCACATAAGCCTTTCCTTAGGTACCTGGGTACCGTGTACACTGCAAGATTGTCGAAACAAGAATTCAGCAATATGAAAAGGGGTTAGCGCACGAGACCTAAAAATGGATAGACACGAAGAGAAGGATTTAGATAGGTTTAGACCCTCTCAATGAGAGGTAATACCCTACTCCTGTTTGGGGATTGTATCCATCGGTGTTGTATTGATCTGACGATCTAGTTGTACTTATACCCGCGAGGGGTACCCTGTCCTCCTTATATAGCCGGAGGATAAGGGTTTACAAGATAGAGATTTAACTCTTTACGGTTTAAATCTCTCTTATAACTAATGTACAATCTTAACAAACCAGGACTACAGGTAAACCTGCAAGTGGAGCGGGTTTATTTGGGTTTAATGGACTGGATGTTGATTTGGATTTTAGTGGTTGGTTCCGAATGGGCAGAAATCTCGTATTGGATTGGAGCGGTTTGGGTTGTTAGAATTTTCGGATTGGATTGGAGTGGATGCGGTTTGACACAGAGGGCCAATCCATGGATTGAGTCCATGGACTCGCTCCAGATTCCACCGGCTCCCTTCTCCCGTCCATCTGCCGGCAACGCTGGTGTGCTCCTTGCTGTTTGTATATCTACAGGTACGATAGTACGTAAACTCCTTGCTGTGAAAGTAATAGGAAAACAGATGCTGCTCAGGCATGCAGACCCACTGAATTAATTGGTGTACTATATAATTATACTGTGACATTCTGATCGAGTACTTTAGTAGGCTCGACATATGAAGCACTTCAGTGAATGGCATGAATCTGCATTCATATGTTAATTAACTTTCAGAGTTTTAGACTTAACGTCACTGAAGTTGAACTTGCAATGAGAGAACTGGCCTGCTTCCCAATTTCTTCAGTTTCTTGAAATGTTTATCGTTATGATGAGTTTAACTAGAAGATCTGAGCTAGCAAAATTTCAACTGAAGCACGCATGCTAGCCAGCTTGCAGCTTGCTGGATGGATGAACTAGCTGAAAGAAAAAACACCTTCTGCCAGTTACTAACATTTGCGTTGAAATATTCTTAATTACAGCCAACTCTCTCATCAGTCTTAAGAACAGCCAGAATAACAAATGAACCCCATAAACTAATTAAGACTCGATCTCGTCAAAAAAGCTACATCAAGGGTATGTACTTGATTACTACTATCTGAGAGCAATTAAGCAAAGCCATAGCCTCTGATTAATTTGTCAGGTAAAATGAATTAAGGGTGGAGTGAAGGGAGCCGCATGTACGTAAGCCAGTCTGTATCGTCCCCACCATCCATCAGCTAATATACTTCGGCCTCCCTCTTTACCAGAGGCACAAAGCCTTGATCCATGACTTGAACCTATTACGCTGCAGTGGATTGAATCCATTTCATAATGGTTTGGGGTGGATTGGGCACGAACTCAAAGCGGGTTGGATTGGTTTGGATGTTTGAGGAAGGGAAATGGGGTGGTTTGGATTGGTGTGTTGCTTTATGAGGAGGTGGATTGGGTTGGATTCGAACTGGATTCCTGCCCACTGGCAGGCTTAACTACTTGCCGTGTCTTGATACATAAGTCAACATAATACCCGAATCCTAGTTTTATACATATTCTATATATATAGTCTATCCCCCATAACCAGTCGGATAACTATATCTGTGGGTATGTGATATCTATAATCTCCACGGTAACCCCTAAGACCTTCACAGTCGACGAGATAATCTTCTCCCGAATTAAAACAATAACCACCGAGTGCTTCAATCATCTCTGCCATAGTCTCTAGAGTGCTTTTTCCAAATCTTAAGGCTATGAAGGGACTAAACATATAGTCAAGGTCAATAATATCAACCATCTGAGTAGTTTTAAGCCACCTAAGTAGCATAATAATAGCATATGCGGTATGAACCCCCGAGTAAATAAAACTCAAGTGATTAAACTGACTGCTTTGTAAAATATGATGTAAGCAACCTAAAGTTGACTACATATTTGAAAACTCACATAACAAAACAACTATAAAGAAGCTTGTATGTTGTGGATAAAAAATTCTAAAGTATCAAGCACATATCATGTACACAATGCCTTAACAGATGTTCTTAAGCCCCTAAAAGACACATGGTTTCACCTCATCTAGAAATATACGGTATATGTGGTATAAAATCCGAGTAAATAAACTCATAGAGGATTTACCAACTACCTGAAAAAATGACCAAAATATATAATTAGCCTAAGCCATAATATTGATCAATAAAAGCGCACACTTACGTGGCAAAAAACAACGATATTACATTTAATCCATTGCTTTATAGATCAAACATGACATATATAAAAGAAGTCAGTGGGGCAGCTACATAAAGTTTCACTGTTTGTCACCTTTTAAAGTGCATTGTACCAACTCCTAAAAAGTTGAGTAACAGCGAAAAGGATTTTAAGGTATTGGGCACTTCATCACACGCAATTTTACCTAAGCAAAAAATACTAAGTCCCTAAAAGAACATGACTGGCCACACCTGAAAATATGCGCTGCGAATATATTAGGCCTAGACACAAAAATATACCCACCGATACTCTCGAAATATGATGTGTAGAGCATACCAATTAATATGCTCCTGAGTGATAAATTTTCCGGGTAATGTAGATCAAGTATATATCATCTGAGTGGCTTCTTATCCGAGTATTTATCCCTCATGGGATGTACCATAGTAGATGTGATAATTGAATCCCGACTGGCTCAAATACTCAGCCAATGGCCCTCATGGGGAATAAACATTGGTCTAGTCTTTGAGCGCAGGAAACAAGCTCCTGACCATGAATCCATGTAGTGCGTATCTAGAACAAGTTTAGATTGAAAGTATGATCCTTGTGCTTAAGCTGGTAAGCCCCTAAGCATGTACCTGGTCCTTTTGTCGTAGCTGAAATTGTGCATTGGTAGTAGCTGATGCAGTCGGCATGGAGGCGACATGACCAATGTGTAGATGGTATCACCCATCAGAGGTGGCGAAGATGTCGATGGTAGAGACGAAGTTGTCCATCAGTAGCGATGGTGAATTCCTCCAACCGTGGAAACGAAAAAACTAGTCGGCAATTCCAAACTTGACCGGTAGTGAAGACGAAATTGCTCATCCACAGCAACAGAGTAGGCAGGATAGAAGGGGCATAGCATGATGTTGATGAAGATGATGATGTTGATGATCCAGCCAATAACGGTGTAGCAGCCAATCATAACGATGAGGTCGCCCATCAACGACAGCATTGTAGGCCAACCATGATGACTCAAATCCAGCCAAAATTCGAAGACAAAGATAATGATTTCCTGGAGTTGACTTGTTGGTTGGTTAATTGATTGCTTCATCTTGACCTAGCGTCTATCGAATTTTGAGTCTTGGATTTGTGTAGCCCCTGACTCTATGCTTAGTTGGAAAACAACTGATCATAGAGTCAAGAACTGTAGTTTGTCGTCAACTAGCCATCACTTAAGTGAAGATACGCATTGAGGATATCCGAGTAGAAATCTTGAAGATTAGAATGCCACTTGTTGTATTAGATTGGCACGACATCATATTTGGTGGCACATGCCAAGATATCGAGGCTCTTGGAGACGTCATGATTAGTGAAGTACTATGTGATTAGTGAAGTAGCGAAGCTTCCGAAGTAGTGGCAATAGAGTTTGTCGGTCCCGAAGACAATGAAGATGAAGTTGCCCCACAATGGTGATAGAGTTGCACTGCCGTGACGATGTGGACACGAGTCGGCAGCAACAAAGGAAAACCAGTGGCAAAGATGCGTAGCCGTGAAGATAAACACACCAGTCGGCGGCAACAAAACCAGTCAGCGATGGAAGAAGCAGAGTGATGGTGAAAACGAAGACGTCCATGAGCGGTAGCATGATAAACCAGCCATGAAAGCGAAGACACCAATAGGCAGCGGCAAAGGTAAGCCGGTGGTGAAGATGTAGACGCCTAACAACGGTGGTGTGACCAACCAAACGTGTAGGCGAAGACACCAGTCGGTGGCAGCCAAGGCGAGCCAGCGGTGAAGACGTAGACGCCCAACAATGGTGGTGTGACAAACCAACGGTGTATGTGGTGACACTAGTCGGCGACGATGAAGGCGAGCCGGCAGTAAACACGTAGACGCCCAACAACGGTGGTGTAACCAATCAACCGTGTAGGCGAGAACACCAGTCGGCGACGATGAAGGCAAGCCGACGGTGAAGACGTAGACGCCCAACAACGGTGGTGTGACCAACCAACCGTGTAGGTGGGGACATCAGTCGGCGACGATGGAGGCGAGCTAGCGATGAAGACGTAGACGCCCAACAACGGTGGTATGGCCAACCAACCGTGTAGGCGGCGACACCAGTCGACGACAGCAAACGCGAGACGGCGGTGAAGACATAGATGCCCAACAACGGTGGTGTGACCAACCAACCGTGAAGGCGAACAACACCAGTCGGCGACGATGAAGGTGAGCCGACGGTGAAGACGAAGACGCCCAAAAACGGTGGTGTGACCAACAACTATGTAGGCGAGGACACCAGTCGGCGGCGGCGAACGTGACCCGGCGGTGATGTTCTGACTGATCCATTCCCGAAGCATAGGAGATAAGCTTAAAGCCTTGAATTCCCACTATGCATATCTGAATTTGGATCCTTGCAGTATAAACATTTTGGATGAGTAGCATCTAATGTAAATATAATACTTGACAAAAATTCAAGCATTTTAAAATATTTATAAATATGTATTTCTCCTCTTGTCGATTTTGATTTCCTCGAGTAAGATGACTCATCACGTTTAAACACTCTGTCTCGACTAGTCATTGACATGAGTTCGTCATTAATGGAACCAAGTTTCACGGACCAGAATTTACTACTCGGGTACTTTTGCAATTGTTAAGAGCAGAAAACAAATTATCTTTTCTCTGTACTTTTGATTTTTTCCGAGCAATACTTAGCACCTTGCGTTATATACTCTATTCAACGAGCCCCCGGGTGCTAGGAATCGACCGAAAGGCAACTATCCATCGACAAACTAAATGGAAAGTATAGGGAAATAGAGCTCCACAACACGATCAGTACTTTTTTACTCGGATTATTTCGCAAGCAATCAAAATAAACATTTGAAAATTATTGAAAAAATATGATATAAATATGTAGCCCCCCGACTCACTACTCAATAGAAAACCAATTGGTGTAGTGAGGCAGAGAAAAAGGAAAATATCATATAAAGAATAAAATAATGATGATTTAGCCTTTTGGTATTTCCCTTGGTGACGATAAAGGTGACCGATGTAGAAACAAGGTCGTCCATTAATAGCGATGAAACTAACCAGTCACGAAGGAGAAGGTACCAATCGGCAATAATGACGATGGCCAGCAGTGAAAAAACGATATCGCCATCAGTAACGGCTGCGGTGAAGGCAATCGGTGGTGAAGACGATGTCGCCATCGAAAACGGTGGAATAAAAATCCAACCGTGAAGGCGAGGATGCCAATTGGTGATAGATGAGGCGGCCAGCGGTAAAGATGATGACGCCCATCAGCGGTGGAATAATAGACCAACCATATAAACGAAGGAATACCAGTTGGCAGTGACGAAGGCAGCCAGCAATGAAGGCGATGTCACTATCAGCTACGGCGGCGGAGTACACCAACCATGGAGGCGAAGAAGCCAGTCGACGGTGATGACGGCAGCCCGTGGTGAAGATGTCGCCGTCATCGACGGTGGTGGAGTACACCAACCATGAAGGTAAAGAAACCAGTCAGCGGTGATAACGGTAGCCGACGTGGGTGCATGCAAAATATTATGAATTAACAGACCGGTCAACAGATCAATCTGTACAGTAGCATAAAGCATAAATATGTATAGTAGCATAAAGCATAAATATGGTAAGCTTGCGTATGTATGTGTGAGACATGCATGCATGCATAATTAGTTAATTGATGCATGATTCTAGCAAGGTGTCCGGGCTGATTAAGTTGTGCATGTTGATTGGTCAACACATGCATACGAATTTCTCCTGGTTGTTGACGTCCCGTGTACGAGCTGTAGGCGCTATCCATGGACCCACGTTGATCCCGTGTCGAGCAATTCAAAATTTGAATAGTTCAAATGAATTCATTTGAACAAAGGATTAATATAAGTAGATATCGATGAGTTATACAATTTTATTATTTGTGATTTTTACATTTGACATACAAAAATCGGTCTAAAATTAAATTTAAAGTTCTCATAAATTGAAAATAAAAAATACCACATAAATTGAATATAAACATTTCATATGGAAAATGGAAAAATACTCATCGGTGACGGGTATTATTTAATGCCCGATAGAGATAGGTCATTAAATCGTGGATGTGAAATATGTTATCAAAATGGATGTTATGTGAATGTGGTTGTGTTAAAAATATTGATGGTTGTGTATGTAAATAAATGTCTATGAATGGGGATATTGGGGTGTGACATTCTGGCCCAAGGCTTAATAGAATTAATAGAATACTCATACTAAAAAGTTACAACTATTTTTCCGGAAACCGATCTCCAAAGAACTTTGATGTTAAGCGTGCTTGGCCTGGAGCAATTTCGGGATGGGTGACCGACCAGGAAGTTCTCCCCGGGTGCACACGAGTGAGGACAAAAAAGACCCACCTGGGAGAGGCGGGACTACCCGATTGAGATAGCTTCATCCGTGACGGCCGTTTGCCCGATTGAGATAGCTTTTCACATCTGTGACCTCTAGGTTGTGACGGACGCCATGCCCGATTGAGATGGTGGTTACCGTTCTAGTGGGTCACACCGGGATCTGTATAGATTGCATCGGGGAACACTAGCCACTCGGCAGACACGCCGGGATAACAACCATTGATCTTGGTCTCAGCCGTCTCGATATCCCTTTGTAGATTGATTTGTACGGGAAGTGATTTTGGTGACTAAAGTTGATTCCATCACACTTCTCGATG
This sequence comes from Oryza punctata, assembly GCA_000573905.2. NCBI lineage: Eukaryota > Viridiplantae > Streptophyta > Magnoliopsida > Poales > Poaceae > Oryza > Oryza punctata. The sequence goes on along the minus strand of CM002493.2, from coordinate 17,125,647 downwards.
GAAAACTCGACGCAACCCCTACCTGACGTGCCAAGTATCGAAACAAGAATTTAGCAATATGAAAGGGGGTAGTGCACGAGATCTAAAAGTGGATGGATGCGGAGACAAGGATTTAGATAGGTTCAGGCCCTCTCAATGAGATATAATACCCTACTCCTGTTTGGGGATTCGATCGGCCGGGTGTTGTATTGATCTAACGATCTAGTTGTACTCATGCCCGCGGGGGCACCCTGTCCTCCTTATATAGCCGGAGGATAAGGGTTTACAAGATAGAGATTTAACTCTTTACGGTTTAAATCTCTTATAACTAATCTACAATCTTAACAAACCAGTACTACAAGTCGTGTCTGATACATAAGTCAACGTAATACCCGAGTCCTAGTTTTATTCATATTATATATACATAGTTTATCCCCTATAACCAGTTGGATAACTAGATCTGTGGATATATGATACCCATAATCTCCACAAAGATCGAATATCCGAAACATGTTTTATGAGTACCGAGGGTTCTGGAGATTCGGCTGCACAGTAGGAAGAACTCACGGTACCGGGCGATGACAACAGCATGTAGTACCTGAGCAAAGACGAAGACGAGCTATTGTAGACGAACAGCAAGCAGTCGCACAAAGCACTTCCCGAAAACCTTATTATAGCCTTCTCCTGGTGCAGGACATCGAAGGCGAAGGTTCCGGAGACCTGCTCTCTCGATCACTGGTGTACACCGGCGAGCGAGACGGAGTAGAATACGAGCGATGGCGCGGTATAGCGAGGAGGCACACTCTAGATTGATTTCGTGTGTGTTGCATAGAGGCGATGACTCGGTTTATATAGAGATATAAGGACGCTTGATGAGGGCGCCTGCACGATCTCCACTCCGTGTAACTGAACCAGATAAGTCGCACATAACTTATCCGGACTCCACACCGCTCCACGTACCGGATTATTTGTTAGCAAAACAGAACTGCAAAATGAGACCGCATCTGCGCAAGGGTAAGGAACCAATTTTAGCGAACCATTCACACTCATGTCACGTACGCGTGCCGCCTGGCTTGGCCTGGCCTGGCCTGGCGAGGCGAGGTGAGCGAGCGCGTGTTCCTCTTGTTCTTTCCACCACACATGTCTCAAGTGGCTAGGAGAGCAACCTCCATCAAGGGTCTTCCTCTCCTAGAATAGGCAAGGTGGTACTAAACTCCCCATGCATATTATCCCATGAGGTGGGCTTTTGGTGATTTTCCAAAGAATTAATCTTCATATGGGTCTTAGTCCACATATCAATTCCAACAGACACGGGACCATTTGGGATGACGTAGTCATGCGGGCACATGCCCCTCGCCTATGCCGCCTGCTGGAGCTGCGCGTGGAGCGTCGCCGCGGTAGAGAAGGCGAGGAGCTCACCTGCCACCGCTCCGCCCGCTGCCTGTCCTAGCCTTGTTGCTTCGGGTACTCCGTCCCACCCTTCACCCGCGTGGGTCTCTTCTTGTAGCGCGTGGAAGAGGGGGCGGTGAGCCAGGAGCGCATGGACACGTACCAGGCAACATTCGGTCAACACTGTCGTCGCACTTTGCAAGGGAGGAGACCGGCATGAGCTTGTCTTAGTAGGGTAGGGTCGGTGGACTTCTGCCACATAGCGATGTCCCCCTTCTTGCTCTAGGGCTTGAAGCACATGGAGGCGAGCGTCGTCTTGAGGCGGTCGAGGTCGGCCTTTTGCGTGCCAACGGTGGTGTTCCAACTGTACCAGCGGTTCTCGTAGTTGACGGGCGGGCTGAAGAGCGCCCAGAACCCACCGGGGTGGAGCACGCGGTGCATTTAGAGGCCACCAAACTCTGTCCACGGGATGAGGCACCTAGAACAGTGCGCCATGTCGAATGCCGCCAACGGGAATGGCAGGTGCTGTGTGGAGATGATCCTCATGATGGTCGGGATGCCCCACTCCAGTACGAACTACACCTGTGCCTCTGGTTGTCCATGGGTGCTAGCGAAAGCGTCAGGATGCCCCGCCCCAGCAGGTCGCCTCCCGAGCTGGTGATGCGGCATCCCGTGTCCAGCGTCGTGCACACCATGCCATCCCTTGTGCCTGGGATCAGCTCCGCCATGAGGTCGGCGTGGGCTCCCCCGCCATTGGGGAACATGGTGCCGCCGCCGGGGAAGATGAACCTGTCGCCTTCCTTGCGGAGCCAGTGTTGGTTGGACTTCTGGTTGTTGATCCAGTCGTAGGGGACATTCCTGTACCAGCAATGGTCCTTGCTCTTGGGCCACCGGATGGGTGCCTTGTAGCCCTGCGGTGGCGGCACCAGGCACTCCTTGCGCTCCACCGATAGCGGGCAGTGACGTTCCATGAATCTCAGCAGGTAGTTGTCATACTTGCATCAACGTTGCAGCGATGACTAGCTCTAAGAATCAGATGTTGCCTGCTGAATCAGAAAGAACAAGGACATGTGGGGCCTATTGTTTTTTAATTTTTTTAGCATACATGTGGGCCCACAGTTTTTATTATTTTTCCGGGATAGAATTGACACGTGAGCATCATGTCAATGCCACGTAAGACGAAGACCTAGTCAAACCAACCATGTAAGCACCACGTTAGCCAAAACCATCTTCTAAGCCGCCGAGGGACCTCATTTGCACCGGTTTTGACAGTTCAGGGGCCTATTATATCTGATTTTGGGATTCAAGGGCTAAAGTTTGATTCGGTGTAAAATTAAGGGACCTCAAATGAACTTATTCGTTTAGGCTTAGCTTGTCTACAACACCCAAACCCCAAGGGCAATAAGTTCACTTTAAATCTCTCAATTTATCGCTGAATCTAAAATTTGTTCCCAAACCACCAGATATTACCTGATATATCCCTCAATTCTCAAAATAAGTGCAAATAAAATCTTAAGGTGGTTTAAATAGTGGTTTCAGCAAACGTGGTACCTACGTCGTGGTTTAACTTGATCCTTGTTCTACGTGGCAAAGACGTGACACTGAAAACAAAATATAAAAATTAAAACTTATTTTAAAAATGTGGGATCCACGTCAGTCAGACGAAAGATAAAAAATAGTAAAACCGTTCTGTCGGTAAAACTAATCCCAAATCACAGAATTACAGATTTACAACGATGTTGCAAGATTAAAGGATAGCCTAATGACACAACTCTGCAATCTTGCAGTGCAGTACCGTGGAGAACCACAGAAGAGCAAAATTTAATTTATCTTCATGTTGATCAATCCGAAGTCCAAACAAAAAGAATCAGCCCTGTTAGCCGCCACGATTAACCAATCGAAACGAAGCATCATAAGAAAATCAGTTCAATCAGAGGAAAAAAAACTAGGCAGGGAGCAGCAAGGCAAGGAAGAATTGGCTCACCTCTCGTCCATGACAACGAGGTTGAGGAGGGTGAGGAGATCGGCCTCGCCGGCGTCCGGGGCGCCGAAGGCGGAGCATAGCGACCGAGGGGCTCGACGGCGGCGGCGAGCTTGCGGCGGTGCTTGGAGGACGCCCGGGTGAGGCGGCGCACCTCGCGCGTGGCCTCGACCTCCCCGGCGTGCACACGGTCGACGAGCGCACGCAGCGCGGCAGCCTCGGAGGTGCGGTAGGCGGAGGTGGCGGTGGCGGTGGCGGTGGCAGCCGTGGGCTCCCAGGACGGGCTGGCCTCCGGCGACTCCATCTCGTCTTGTCCTGTGTAGTAGAAGAGGGGGGGTCCTCCGCTGTTTCTTCCAACATCCATCGACCTTCCCGTCGGTCATCACCCTGGAGCAGATTGGAAGAGAGGAAAAGAAATTGCTAGTCGCTGACACGTGGGTCCGCGTGGATCTTACGCTAACTCAATTTACAACTTTAGCTAACATCGGATCTAAGGGTCTTCACAGTGCGTTGACGTGTCGAGTTACCTAAACACGTCAGCTCGGAGATTCGTTGACACATTGACTAGCCGCGCGCCCCAACAATGTGTCGAGGTATCGAGTTACCTAACACGCTAGCTCAGATTTCCTTGCTTGCGCTCAAGGGCGCGAGGCGCAGCAGATGGCTCGCGCGCCCGTGTTGCCGAGGCCGTGTCCCCACGTCGTGTTACTATCGCCTCGCGCGTGCATTCTTCTCCCAAAATCACCCTCCACACCACCGATTTAGTACAACTCTCGTGCTCTCAATCGCTCGCTCCCGCACCGCCGTGTTCATCGGGTCCTATCTCGGAGAAGACCCAATCGAGAGCTCCTCCTAACATTACACTTCATCTAAACGTTTGCATAAACCATTGGATTGGTAAGAAACCTCCTAGTCATAATTAAAAAGAAAAATTTAGACACTCATCAACAGGGTTGTAACTCAAGCAGTGAGATGGAGCCAACGATGCATCCACCACCACCTTGGCCTGCTGCTCCATCGGGACCTCCGCTGGAGTTGGAGGTGGAGAAGCTGCACTGGTAGAGCTCGGTCCACATCCCAGTTGACAAGTCGGAGTTCTTCGTCGGAGCCGCCGATGACCGAGCACTCTGGCGCGAGCTTCCAGCAACTCCCCTCGATCTATTGCCCTTTTCCTTCCTCCCCCTCGATCACGACCGGCTAGTCATCAACACGCTCCGAAGCTCGTGGTTGAGCCGGCGGCTCACAGTGGTCGGTGATGCGGTGCACTGTGCTAGGAGGCTAAGCGGCGTGGTGGCTGATTTGAGTCGATGTGTCCATGCTGAGTAGGAAGAGGCAGATGGGGGAATTTAAGTATGTTCTCGTTCGGCTGGGATTCGTCTTGGTCACTTGCATTGTGGGTTGTGGTTTCACAGGTAACATGACTTAGTTAGGCTATTTAAAAAAAGGTCATGAGCACTATAGGGTGCATGACCTATAGATGATTTTGAGCCAATTTCACAGCAAAGATGGGCTAGAGGCACGTTATGCGTGCCTTCTACTGCTACTGCCCTAATACCGCCTAAGACCTTGGGTGATCTGGTTTTGTAACTTGAGAGACCCGTTATACGTGGTATTTCGGTTTATAGATGAATTTAGACTCGACGATAAATTGAAGATCTAATATTTCACCACAAAGTGGTAGACAAGGTTTACACGCCGTCTGGTGCAAAAACCCACGGAGATCCTTGTAAGGCCATACATACATATCATACTTTGCTGCCTCTGCCTTGCAAATTGCAAGCCTCGAGCAGCCGTCTCTTGGCGGCGGAGGGGGAGTCGGCTGGCCCTTTGGGGAGCAACGCAAGCAACCTTTTGGGATATACAGGTTGTTTGGATCAGGGACTAAAATTTTAGTCCCTATCACATCAAATGTTTGTACACTAATTAGAAGTATTAAACGTAGATTAAGAATAAAACCTATTTCATAACCCTGGACTAATTCGCGAGATGAATCTATTGAGTCTAATTAATCCATGATTAGCCTACATGATACTACAATAAATATGTGCTAATTATTGTTGCTACCGATATCATCCTCACTGCTCAACACCACCCTCTGCACGGCCAATTTACCGCGCTTGAAAAAAGAAACTGCCACACCGTCCCCCGACGATAATATACCCAAAAAAAGAACATGTAACATGAGAATGATTGTCAATATTATAGTGATGCTTTATTTTATTTCACTTTCTTCTTTGTTTAGCTATACCTGATGCGGAGAAGTCCTAGGGTGTGTTTGTTTCTCCACTTTCCCAATTTCTACTCTCACGTTTTTCATACGCATGCTTCCTGAACTATTAACCGACACGTCTTCTACAAATATTTTCTATAGGAAACTGCTCGAAGAAAATTGTATTAATCATTTTTCAAGTTTTTTAACTAATCAATAAGTTATGTACTAATGACTCGCTCCGTTTTACATGCACCGAAGTGAAGATCCCAACCATTCCAAACGAACACAACCCTAGTACACATGCGCTTAGCTTACCGCCACTAATGGGCAGGGCTTTGTTGTCTAGCTCAAGCTCGAGCTGTTGTGCAAGCTGCTGCGGATGAGGAGGTTTGTGCCCTGTGCTCGGCCTCTACAAGCTGTTGCCCCTCAGTAGAGCCTGAGCTTGATCTCTGTCGGTGCAACCTCACATTGGAGCCAAAGCTAGAGCTCGTCGAGTGCCAGTAACTATAGCGGATGTTGTAGGAGACGGAAGTTAGTGTTGGCAATGGAGGGAGGAATTAAGAGAGATGACACTTGTTCGACCAATATGTCGGCCAATAGTGATAGGTGAAAATTTTGGTAATTAATTATACATGGCCCTAGTGAAAGGATGTGCTGATATCTAGTTCATCTTGCAAAAGGACATACGGACGTACATCGAGAGGGGACGTGTTCCTAGAATTGCTATATGCTTGTGTGGTTACGTGGGTAAGTTGGACCAACGGAGACGTCGGGTCCTTTGAGGGGAGGTGTATGTAACATCCAGACCTATGTATACCCTATGAGAGCTGTATACGCATGTTTAATACCGCAATACTAGTTAGCAATGGTACAAACTAACTTATAAGGCATTGTCCCTTTAACCATACCTCTCTCGAGTTAAAATTTTTATATGAAGCGGAGATAAAAGTGTAAATAGTATGGTATGTATAAGTGAGTCCGTCCATCAAATGAGCTAGGCTATGTGGTTTTGGAGGACAGATTATTACAAATGCGTACTATGTATTCCTTCTGTTATAATGTTCTCATATAGTACTACTATGATAGAGTCTTCTACTCCCTCTGTCCCGAAATGTCCTGTCCATATGGCAGCCCCACATGATACTCGTAAGTACCTAATTTTTTTTGGTGGGTAGGGGTTCTAACAGCTGAAGCTTCTTCTAAGAGTGTCTAGCGGCTAAAAAGCATTATTCAGAAGCTCTACCTTCTCCAAACAGTGATCCACATTTAGATTATAAGAATATGTAGTTATACAATTAAAAAAACAAATGATAGAATATAAAAATCCTGCCTTTTTTATATATTCTCATCAACTGGTTGTTAGAATCTCAAGCTCCCATGTAAAGTATACATCCCAATTTGATCATCATAAATACTAGATAATAGATGTGTCCGTTGGCGCGCATGCTGTCTATAGCTCGTGTGTTAGGCACGTTAGTTTAAGAGGATAGAGTGAGTGATATTTTTTAACCTTTTTAATTTTTAATTTTAAAAATAAACTGTTCTATATTTATTTTCAAATCTAAACCTTCTGGTCACGCCAGTAAAACTGAGGTGATGAAACAATACTGCCATGTCACTTTGGTTGGCGTGATAACATTATTTCACATATCACTTTGGCTGGCGTGGTAGTGTTGTTTTACCATGCCATCCACAATAGCATGGTGAAATAAAACCGCCACTACAACTACATGTGTCATGATGATGTTTTTTTGCCACACTAGGCGAGGTGGCTTGGGAAAAAAGTTCCAGATTTAGTGCATTGAGATGGCCTAATTTTTAAATTAAAAAAAATCAAAAAGTAATAAAAATTCATCAGAGAGTAGACACTGGAATTATTGGAGAAGATATTTAATTAGTACATAATCAATTAATTATTATAAATTTTTTTAAAAAGAGACATATTTTAGTTTGAAAAATTTCTATATAAAAATATTTTTCAGAAGCGTGTGCGTGGTAATCTTTGTAGCCATTAGCTAAAACAACAGTGCCATGAATTTGTTTTTTTTAAAATTTTATGTTTGTGAAACGCCCACGAACAGAACCCTCATTAGGCTTCTTGTGGCATGTTAAATTGTTTAATTTATACTAAATAGACAAATATTATATTAGAGCGAACGGTGCTAGATTTATCTTGATATTGTGGAGAAGGTCGCTGCATTCATCCTACCCTATCTACGTTGTACTGTTGTGCCAGCTAGTGTTCTTTGATGTGCCTCATTTTCGTCTTATTGATACATCGCGGTAATTGTTGTCGTGTGTATTTATATCTATTTCATTACAACTGGGTTGCTGTGCTAGAGCTCAAAAGCTTGGCGCATAGCTTGTGAGATCATTTTGCCAATTGATGTATATTTTGACCACAATTTGACGTATGCTTGGGTGTGGGACATGACATGCTTACCTTCCTAGCTTGAAAGCTGGGTTGTGTTATACCGTATCTGCCGAGCTTGATTCAGGTAGTATTTTTAAGAATTTAATCTTCCTTTGTTTAATTTTGAATTTATTAAGGTGATACAAAAGAGAGATGTTTTTATGTCTGACCTTAAAAAAAATCCTATAATATATACATTTACCTTTTTTTTTACAATTTGTTCCTCCATGTTCTTTTACAGAATGTTCCAAGTTTTACTATTTCTTTTTTTTTCCAAAGCTAGCTAGCACTACAACGGTAACCCACATCTCAATCGGGCGGCAATCCACATCTGTGTCGGGTATGGCGCCCGACATAGCGTAGAAGTCAATGATGTGAGAACTTATCTCAATCGGGTATAAGTCCGTTACGGATGAAGTTATCTCAATCGGGCCTCAACTAAAGCCCGTCACCGATAACTTTGACTCAGACGACCAGTCAAACAGAGCCCGTCACGGATGACCTATCTCAATCGGGCTACAACTAGCGCCCACCACGGATGACGGTCTTTCTCAAACGGGCCTAAACAATAGCCCGTCACAGATGACTATTATTCTCAATCGGGCCCCAACTATAGCCCATCACAGATAACTTATATTCTCAACCGGGCCTGATATAAAGCCCGTCACGGTTGACTATAAATCAATCGGGCTTTAATTTATAGCCCGTCACCGATGAGTATGACCCACAAAAAAAAATTTATTTTTTAGCTAGCCTCAGGTCTTTACTAACCATGCCCGCTGCAAAATAATAGAAACAAATATGCCATTCACATATATACATCCCAGCATCCCCATTCACATATGCCATTCACATATATTTTACGGAACCATACACATAGCATCCATATTGCTCACATATTTCACACATGCATATTGCTCAAGTGGTAAGCATCATAACCTGCAATATATATCTAAGAAGAATTTACATAGACATAACAAATGTAATAAATGTTGGCAGTATGTCATGAGACCTTTCGACCAGACCTGCCGAAACCAAGCAAGCGGCGAGGATTCAGACTCAAGGCGCCCAAGATCCGTCGGGGCGAAGCTCTATGGCGAAGACCACGGGGCGAAGGTGGTAGAGGGCGAAGAGTCGCGCCGGGTCCTTGCAAGTCTAAACGTGCTCTGGGCGAAGGCTACATGGCGAAGGCGCACGTCGAAGGAGGGTGACTTCGCCATGTAGGGCCCGATCCAGGGAGGCCCAGTGGGCCGGCCCAATCACCCCGACCCACTGGCCGATGGGCCAATAGTTGTCGGGTGGCCCACTGAAGGCCCATGTATCTCAATTACATTGAATACCCATATAAGTGTCCCTTTATAAGGGTGACCATGTAAATTCCCCTGTAAAAGACCTAAACCCTAATAGGGGGACCTCTAATAGGGTTATAAATAGCCCTATAGGGCCATGTAAAGGGAGATCCCAGGAAAATCCTGAATTTAATATACTTTACTTTTCCCAACAACTGTTGAGTGACCACGTCCTTCGACGTATGCAGTTGTCGCTTCGACAACAGCTGGTGCCGACCGTGGGGACCTCCAAGCGAAACCACTGAGAGCGAATGCCACCGAAGAAGGTCTCAAAGGAGAGGGTTGCTAACCCGAAGGAAAGTGTAGCAGAAGAGGCGATGGCCGCCGAAGAAGGAGCAGAACCTTCGGCGCGCATCGCCGAAGCTGGGGCGGCACCGTTGACTTCGGCGCCGACGCCGCAACCACCGCCTTCGGCTCCGATCACTTCGGCGGAGCAGGCGCCGGAGATCCTTTCGGTAAGTCAGCTGACTTCGACTACACTCGCCGCTGTGCAAGCCGACCCCAACCTTGAGGCGCAAGCCGGAGCCAGCATGGAAGTCATGCGGCAGAGCATGGCGCGACTCCAAGATATGCTTCGCCAAATGCAAGAGCAACAGCAAGCATATGAAGTAGTACGGCAAGCCAAGGTCGCTTTGGCCCTAGTTCTCCAGTATGCGGCAGACTACATCCCGCCTCAGGCCTACCAGCAAGCGCCGCAAGGACCGACGTACTTCCCCGGGCAACCTTCGGCCACAACAACGCACCCGGCTCCTGGTGTGTGGCCGCAGGTTCGACCGACTAGAGTCCAGGTGCACCCTGCACCACCCGGTCAAATGTCGCAAGTAATGGCAGAGGGGGCTTCGGCCTTGCAGACACAGCTTCAAGCTTTCCTTCAGCAACTTAATCAACCCCATAACATCTCAAGCACAACCCCTTCGGTCCAGCCGGAGGGGAGCATCAGCCAGGGCGCATCCGGTTGGCCGCTGACGAACCAACCTGGGCCGGGGGCTTCGCCATGGAGTCAAGGACCACAGTTCGACTTCAGCAACACCACCCAAGCGCCACCGTTTGGGACCGGGCAGCCGAACAACGTGGCCCCGCCACACACGCAAGCCATGACTTCGCCAATCGCCACGACCTATCCACAGCTGGGCGGGCCCTCGCTACAGGGCGCCATAGGCAAGGCAGGGGGCGAAAAGGGGTTTCCGCTGAGTGGGGGAATCAAAACTCGCCCAATCCCACCCCAGTTCAAGTTCCCACCCGTTCCGCGGTACTCGGGCGAAACAGACCCAAAAGAGTTTCTATCCATCTATGAGTCCGCGATCGAAGCTGCTCACGGCGACGAAAATACCAAGGCGAAGGTAATCCATCTCACTCTAGACGACATCGCCCGATCTTGGTATTTCAATTTACCATCTAATAGCATTTACTCATGGGAGCAATTGCGCGATGTCTTTATCCTTAACTTTCGAGGCACCTACGAGGAGCCGAAGACGCAGCAACATTTACTCGGCATTCGCCAGAGGCCGGGCGAATCAATACGGGAGTACATGCATCGTTTCTCGCAAGCCCGATGCCAAGTTCAAGACATAACTGAAGCATCTGTCATCAACGCCACTTCGGCCGGGCTGCTTGAGGGTGAACTCACAAGGAAAATCGCCAACAAGGAACCGCAAACTCTCGAGCACCTGCTTCGCATCATCAACGGGTACGCAAGGGGCGAAGAGGACTCCAAGCGAAGGCAAGCAATCCAGGCTGAGTATGATAAAGTCTCCATCACCGCTGCCCAGGCCCAGATGCAAGCACAGGTCGCCGAACCAGCTCACCCCGACGTTCGCCAACCCCACCCGGCGAACCAAGGACAGCCGCGAAGACCAAGCCAAGCTCCCATGACTTGGAGAAAATTCAGAACTAACCGCACGGGCAAGGCTGTGATGGTTGTCGAAGAGGTAAAAGCCCTCCGCAAGGAGTTCGACGCCCAGCAGGGCGGCAGCCACCAGCAGCCTGTTCCCAAGAAGGTCAGAAAAGACCTTTATTGCGCCTATCATGGGCGATCTTCGCACACCACCGAGCAATGCCGAAACATTCGTCAGCGAGGCAACGCTCAAGAACCAAGACCACATCAAGGAGCCGCTGTCGAAGTGCCTCGCGAGGTGGCCCAAGAGCAATCACCCCCAGCTGAACAGCGTCAAGACATGCAGCGCAGAGTCATCCAGGTGATTACAAGGGCCGATCCACCAGTTCAACCGCCAAAGCGGCAGAAAAGGTTGTAGCTGCGAATGGTGCATAACATCACTTCCGCAGGCGAAGGGGTCCCGAAGTACTTGAACCAGCAAATTTCTTTTGGGCCGGAAGATGCCGAAGGAGTGCTGTTCCCACATCAAGACCCCCTGGTAATCTCGGCCGAGGTGGCTGGTTTTGAAGTTCGGCGAATTCTGGTCGATGGAGGAAGCTCAGCCGATGTCATCTTCGCCGAGGCATATGCCAAGATGGGGCTGCCAGCCCTGGCCCTCACCCAAGCACCGGCCTCGCTTCGTAGATTTGGCGGTGAGGCAGTTCAAGTTCTGGGCCAAGTACGGTTGATGGTAGCTTTCGGCACAAGGGAAAATAGGCGCGAAGAGCAGATACTATTCGACGTAGTTGACATTCCGTACAGCTACAACGCCATCTTCGGCCATGCAACCTTGAACAAGTTCGAAGCCATCTCCCACCACAATTATCTCAAGCTCAAGACGCCCGGTCCGGTAGGGGTGATCGTCGTTAAGGGGTTTCAACCTCCAGCCATATCAAAAGGCGACTTGGCCATGATCAGCAGGGCAGTACACAATGTTGAGGCCGAGCCACATGCTAAACGCATGCCGAAGCTAGCCCCTCATGGTAAGGTGATCAAGGTGCAAGTCAACGACGCTGATCCGGCGAAGTTCGTTCGGCTGGGGGGAGATCTGGGTGAAGAGGAGGCTGGGAACATCCTAGAAGTGCTCAAGAAGAGCATTGACATCTTCGCCTGGAGCCCCGACGAAGTAGGAGGTGTTTCGACGGAACTCATTATGCATCACCTGGCGGTCAAGCCGGATGCCAAGCCAAGAAAGCAGAAGCTGCACAAGATGTCCGCTGGTCGCCAAGAGGCAGCGAAGGCCGAAGTGCAGAAGCTGCTCAAGGCTGGGGTGATCAAGGAGATCGACCACCCGGAGTGGCCGGCGAACCTGGTTTTGGTGAAGAAGTCGAACGGCAAGTGGTGCATGTGCGTCGATTTCACAGACCTCAACAAGGCGTGCCCAAAAGATGACTTCCCCTTGCCACGGATCGACCAGCTTGTTGATTCGACAGCCGGTTGCGAGCTCATGAGCTTCTTGGACGCATACTCCGGCTACCACCAGATCCACATGAATCCAAATGACATCCCCAAGACAGCCTTCATCACGCCGTTCGGCACTTTCTGCCACCTCAGGATGCCTTTCAGCCTGAGGAACGCTGGAGCAACGTTCGCCAGGCTGGTGTAGAAGGTGCTCTGCAAACAGCTGGGTCGAAATGTCGAAGCCTATGTCGATGATATCGTCGTAAAAAGCCGCAAGGCTTTCGACCATGCGTCCGATTTGCAGGAGACCTTCGACAACTTGCGCGCGACGGGTATGAAACTAAACCCTGAAAAATGTGTTTTTGGAGTTCGCGCGGGCAAGTTGTTGGGTTTTCTCGTCTCTGAAAGGGGTATCGAGGCGAACCCTGAGAAAATCGACGCCATACAGCAAATGAAGCCACCAATGAGCGTACGCGAAGTACAAAAACTCGCAGGCCGAATTGCGGCGCTCAGACGTTTTCTCTCAAAGGCAGCCAAAAGGGGTTTGCCATTCTTCAAAACCCTCCAGGACGCGGGAAAGTTTAACTGGACTCCTGAATGTCAGGCAGCATTCGAAGAGCTGAAGCAGTACCTACAAAGCCCACCCGCCCTGGCCAGCCCAACACCGGGAAGCGAAATGCTGCTATACCTAGCGGCTTCGCCGGTGGCGGTCAGTGCAGTCCTCGTCCAAGAGACAAAATCAGGACAGAAACCAGTGTACTTCGTCTCTGAGGCTTTGCAAGGGGCAAAGACAAGGTACATTGAAATGGAAAAGCTCGCTTACGCCCTAGTGATGGCTTCGCGCAAGCTCAAGCACTATTTTCAGGCCCACAAAATCACCGTGCCATCGCAGTATCCTTTGGGCGAAGTGCTCCGGGGCAAGGAAATTTCTGGAGGCTCAGCAAGTGGGCAGCAGAGTTATCTCCTTTCGACCTGCATTTTGTTGCCCGCACCGCTATAAAGTCCCAAGTCCTGGCCGACTTCGTGGCCGAATGGACACCGGCGACCGCCCCTGAACCTCAGCCCGTCGAACAGCCTTGGATGATGCACTCAGACGGCTCGTGGTCACACAGGGGGTCGGGCGCCGCGGCGGTACTAACTTCGCCAGGGGGCGTGCCGATTCGGTATGCCGCAAGGCTGCAGTTCGACACGACCAACAACACGGCAGAATACGAAACGGTATTGTTGGGTCTAAGGAAGGCGAACGCATTGGGGGTTCGGCGTTTGCTCATTCGAACAGACTCTAAGCTGGTGGCATGCCATGTGGACAAGTCTTTTGAGGCAAAAGTCGAAGGGATGAAAAAGTACTTGGAGGCTGTTCGGTCTATCGAAAAGTGTTTCGCCGGAATAGCGGTCGAACACTTACCTAGAGGCCAGAATGAGGAAGCGGATACCTTGGTGAAATCCGCCGCCTCTGAAGGACCGCATTCACCAAGCATCTTTTTTGAGATCCTGTATGCACCAAGTGTGCCCGCAGAAACCCTGGATATTATGGCACTTGACCAGGGGGACCTGGGCGAAGACCCAGAAGACTAGCGAACACCATTCGTACAGTACCTCAAATATGGCTGGCTTCCAAAGGATGAAGCAGAAGCAAAGCGCTTACAAATCAGAGCCAGACAATACAAGCTGGTCTCAGGGCAGCTATATCGCTCTGGGTGCTCCAACCTTTGCTTCGATGCATCTCCTTTGCCGAGGGCGAAGAAATGGTGAAGGAAATACACCAGGGGTTGTGCGGTGCACATCAAGCTGCAAGAACAGTTGCCTCCAAGGTGTTTCGCCAGGGAGTGTATTGGCCTGCTGTGCTGAAAGTTTGCGTCGAGTAGGCCAAAAAGTGCGAAGGCTTCTAGCGACACAGCAGAAGCCAGACCGCACCACAATATGAGCTGCAGCCTATCGCACCAGTCTAGCCTTTCGCCAGGTAGGGGCTAGACATCATTGGCCCATTTCCTGTGGCGCGAAATGGATACAAGTTCGCAATTGTAGCCATCGAATGCTTCTCACGTTGGATCGAGGCTGAACCGCTCGGCGCGATCACTTCGGCAGCAGTACAGAAGTTTGTCTGGAAAAACATTGTTTGTCGTTTCGGAGTGCCAAAGGAGTTCATCACGGACAACGGCAAGCAGTTCGACTCCGATAAGTTCAGAGAAATGTGTGACGGTCTAAACCTGGAAATCAGGTTCGCTTCGGTCGCACACCCACAGTCGAATGGAGCGGCCGAACGCACAAATGGCAAAATCTTAGAGGCACTCAAGAAGAGGCTGGAGGGGGCGGCGAAGGGCAGATGGCCAGACGAAATGCTGTCTGTTCTTTGGGCCCTCCGGACAACTCCCACAAGGCCAACCAAGTTTAGCCCGTTTATGCTCCTCTATGGAGACGAAGCAATGACCCCAACAGAGCTAGGGGCTAACTCACCAAGGGTGATGTTCTCTGGGGGCAAAGATGGGCGCGAAGTGTCGCTCGAACTCCTTGAGGGGGTACGAGTCGAAGCGCTAGAACACATGCGCAAATACGCCGCAAGCACTTCGGCAACCTACAACAAAAAGGTTCGCCCAACAGAGCTATTACTAGGCCATCTTGTCCTAAGGAAAAAGGCGAACCTAGTAGTGGTCGGGAAGCTTGAGTCAAAATGGGAGGGGCCGTATCTCATCAAGCACAGGTCAAGGACGGGCTCCTTTCACCTAGCAACACTGGAGGGCGAAGAGTTCGATCACTCCTGGAACGCCGCTTCTCTTAAGCGTTTCTACGTTTAGAAAGGGTGGCACCTTATTCGCCAAAGTGTAAAAATGTACATACTGTCACATAGCCCTTTCGGCATCTGCCACTATGTAAGCCTTCCGGCACAAAAAATACAAAAAAAAGGGAGAAAATGAAAAAAGAAAAAAATGGACGTAGGGCTATTATCCACTCTGGAGGCCTGAACTAGTATAAAATCTTTGTGTTTTTCGCCCTTTTTACTTGTGTACATGATAATTCGTGGAAAAACCCCAAGGCAAACGCCTGATCAGCGAAAATGCCAGGGGGCGAAACGAATCGGCCGAAGCATCGCTCGCCGAACGTTGAAACCGCAACAGCTTGTTTCGGAAAGTAAAGAACCGAACACCGTTGTAATCGATCTACACAAAGAAACATGTGCCGTCCCAGTGTGGTGTACCAAAGATCGATAACGGAAGATGAAAGCTGAAAAGTCAGTAGACCTATTTCGCTGATACACGCAAAGGGGCCGATATATTCCGGCCTAACGAAAGCATGAAAAGTGACAATGCAAAAATAGCAAAAAGGAAATAAAAGCACATCTTTATTAACTTCGGGAAAAATAATCGAAGAGTACATATCGTACAACATGGCAAAGGCGAAAGGGATACAATAGGCCCTACAGCTTAGCTTACAAGTAAATTACATCCTCGCCCCCAAAACAACAACCACTTTCAAAGGAGTGACCTGGCGAACTAGGTTCATTGTCACTACTAATGTTCTAAACAACCCTAAGGGGAGAAGAGGGTGAAACAAGAGAAAGACTGTAATGGCGCTGGGCGATCGCCTCCTGCCGGTCAGTCCTTTGATGATTTCGCCATAAGCGAGCCATGCCCTCTAGGCGCGCCGAGTGGACACGATCGTAGTCCTCCAATGTTCGCTCGGGGTGTGTTCGCATCCAGTTAGCAACATTCATAACTTTGTAACTATTGTTGTTAATCACCATCTCGCGGTAAACAGGTCGAAGCAGGTACCGGGCCTTCGGCAAATTTTTTACCGCAACAAACTTCTCGTTCCTACTTCGCCAATCCCCAAAGGGGGGCCGAACGCATAGTTTTCGGCATAAACCCTGCAAACAGTGGGAAGTCATGTGGCGAAACGCAGAAAGCGAAGCTGGAACACATAAATCGGGCGAAAAGATTATGTGAAGCAATGCAAGCACGAGTGCCGAAAACATCACAGTTGGCGAAAATCATCATATATTCCAAATATTAAAACATTCTACAATAAGGTGGGCCATCGGCCATATTTACATTGTTCGCCCTATACGGCAAACATCAAAAAGTAAAAACTGTTAAACTTTACAAAAACAGGTGGAGGGCCTTACACCTCTGGGTGGTCTTGGGCATCGCCTCCACCCTCTTCCGCCGGCTCTTCGCCTTGGTCCGCCGCCTCCGTCTTCGCCAGCTGCTCGAGCAGACGGGCCTTGGTGGCAGAACGGCCATCCTTCTGCCAGAACTGCTTACGCCAGGTGCGGAGTGCAGGCGAAATGTCCTGGGCGCTCACCTCCCAGTCCCCCTTCGCGAAGTCGGGGAACTGGGCGATGTGCTCGCACCCAGACTGCTGAAGCAGGCCCATGGCAAAAGCCGCTGACACGCGCGCACAACAATCGCCGTACGTCGTGGCACAGTCTGAAACTGCGCAGCCAGCCTGCTGAGTCCATTCGGAAAACTCAACCGCAGAGGCGTTTTCGCCCGGGACACCCCGCACCTTCGCCCCCATGTCGGTAAGGGCGAGGCGAAGTGTGCGGTAGGCGGTCTTAGCGGATTCAGTGGCCCTTGCCACCTCTCGCGCAGGACATTGAGACTTTGCCTCCGCCCTGTTAGCCTCCTGGCGAAGGTCCTCCATCTTCGGCTCCGTCGTGTTGTAATAGTCGATGAGGACGGCGGAGTGCCCTCGCTCTTTCTCCAGCTTGGCCTTGAGGCGATCAATTTCCGCCTTCGCCTCACTACCCTTGTCCAGCTCGGCCTGGAGGCGTTTGTTTTCCGCCTTCGCCTCCCTAAGGGACCGAGCGAGACCCTCCATCTCCAGGCTTTTGCGGCCCAGCTCATCGTCCTTAGCCCGAAGACGGTTCTTCAGGCCATCAAGGCGAGCCCGCATAGTTTGTTCCGTCGAACAGTGGGCCGCAAGGATCTGGCGAAACAGGAAAAAAAAGGGGGCGAACGATAAGTCGGGATTGTCGAAAACGACGACATAAAAAAGAAGAAAAAGAAAACAAAAAAAGGGAGAAGTCAACATACCCGAATCGCCAGGCTCTTGACGGCGGAGCAGCCCTCGTCGAACTCGTTAAGCTCTGTGAAAAGACTAGGGCCGCCGGCCGGAGCAACGATATTGCTTACCCCCTCAATAAAGGGGATGAGCTCCGCTCGGGTCTCGAAGTCGCTTGGGGCGAAGCAGGGCGGCGCCTGGGAATAATCCGAGCCGGACGTCTCGGCCGCCTTCTTACCCTTATCAAGGGCAAGTGGCGAAACGAGCGGCCGGCGACCGGGGCTATTGAAAACTCGGGCCGCCGTCTTCACTACTTGTTCGGCTGAAGCCGAAGCCTCAGCCCCGCCCGCTGCGCCAACGGCGGTCGATAGACCCAGGCTTCGCCCGGCGGGCGAAGTAGGTGTCTCGTCAGAGGACTCATCATCGCTAGAGACGTTAGCGATGGCCACGACACCTTTTTTCTGGGGCGTCCTCCTAGCAAACTCCCCCTTCATCGTCTTAGCCGTAGCAATCGCGACCAGGGCTTTCGCCCCCTCCATGTCTTTTCGGCGAAGGGGGGAGGAGATGGACTCCGCCCCGGTCTCAACACGCTCCGGGCTGGGAGTCGGAGTGTGGCCGCGCGTCCCAGAGTGGCTGTCGCCGGCCTCATCCGTGACCACTTCGGCCGCGAACTCTGTCTCCCCCGCATCCTCCTGCTCTTCGACACCGTCCTCGTCGTCGGCGTCGGAGTCGGTGGAGGCAGGGGCCTTTCGCTTGCGGGGGGCAAACTTCACTTGCCCCCGCAAACGTTTCCGGGAGGGGCCCGCTTCGCCATCAGCTTTGAATGGCTTCGCCCTAGGGGGGAGTAAGCCGGCGTGAACCCGGTTCACCCGGCCAGCTCACATCGCCGATCAGCTTTCGGACTTTGGTGTCGGCCTGGGCAAGGGTCAACACTGAAAAACGATGTATCGTTACACAAGGGGTCGAACAAAAGAAAGATACAAAGAGCGAAACATAAAGATGAGGAAAATACAAACTCACCATTCGCCCCAGCGGGCATGACAAGCTTCGGCAGGCTGTTGACCGCTTCGCCTTGGTCAACTTCGACCTGCCACGATTGAGAGAGGGGGCATACGCACAGCATGCAGAATTCCTCCACCAGGTCGCGGCAGCTCAGCCGAGAGCAAACCTTGCGGAGCAAGGCGAACCGGGCCTCCAGAGCGCCGTTGACGGCGACTTTCGGATTCCGAACTGACGAGATCATCCTGCCCCGCCATCGAAGGGCCTTCGCCGCTTCGGACCCAGCCTCGAAGGGGATAGAGTGGTAAAACCACTTCGCCAGCCAATGGCGATCCCACTTTGACATGGCGGCGTTAACCGGCCATAATTCGGAGCGCTCGGCGCGAACGTTGAAGTTCACACTTCCGAACGCCATCTTTCTTGTCCCAGCAAGGGTGACCACCATCTTCGAATTCACGGTGGCCGAAAAGATAGCGCCGAAGGCTCGGCGCTTGGTTCGAACCCAGCAGTCCGGCACGCCCAATCGAAGATGGCGATGCGGACCAGAGCCGAAGGGCTCAACTGGGGCAGCTTCACCTGAAAGAGGCGAAGAATTTCCGGCAACAATATGTTGCACGGAAACCGAAGCCCGGCCTCGAAGAACACAGCGAACACAACCGTCTGGTGGTCGCCGGGCTTCGGCACTTCGGCATCCCTAGGGGCGAAGGCCCGCTCCTCCGCCACCATGCTCGAACTAACTATCTTGGCCAGCTCATCTTCGTCTATGAGCGACACCCCTAGAAACACGGTGTTGTCTTCATCAATGCGGCCGGGGTCAGGACCTGTTGTGGAGACGAGGTTCGGCTTGCGTGGGGCCATGGCAAAGCGAGCGCGTGCTAGCGAAAGGGGTTAACTGGTGAAAGAGTTCGGTTGAGTTAGAGCGCCGTGAGTAAGAAGATGAGGAGTGAGAGCGCCTGCGGTGAAAATGACGAGGGTAATGGCGGTGAAAAAGGGGAGGGAACAATATATAGCCTACCAGGCGACGTTCGCCTTCCCGGCCAATCAGGAACTGCCACGCGTCGCAGGTTAGGCGAAACGCTAAAATCCCATGGACTAGGCCACGTAGGGGCGGGCCCTCGGAGGAAAAGCCCATCACTGTTCACTCCGGCCCAGTGGAACAGTAAGGGATAACTTCGCCGTTTATGGAAGGTGAAGGCCAATCACTGTTCATTTGGGCCCAGTCAAACAGTAAATATAGCTTCGCCATTCGCGAGAGGCTAACACTATATGCAAAAAAAAATTTCACAACAACACATACAATACACACATTCTTTGCAGGAGCATAAGACAAGTTTCGGCAGGAGTATCGGTCGAAAGGGGGCGCCTCATACCATACTACATGGTTTGCACGGTCTCGGCCGAATCTCCTATCTCACCCTTGCCCGTGAGGGGCTTGTTGGCAGTATGTCATGAGACCTTTCGACCAGACCTGCCGAAACCAAGCAAGCGGCGAGGATTCAGACTCAAGGCGCCCAAGTGTCACACCCTGAAGTTTCCCCTTCTAGCTCTAAATTCATAAAATAAATTGCCTAAAAGAAATTGTTCATTTAACCAGGAGCAAACCCTAAATTAACAATGTGCGTAATAATCGGAATCGTCAGGGACAATTCTTTTTTTCGAATTCTCTTTGCTTCAAATCGTTAACAGGACTTTCAGCGGAATATGCAGAGCAGACGAAGTAATAATGTTAATTTAAAATGTCAGGATTTGAATTAATAATTCCTTCTTTCCCCTCCTTTGGTCGTGAACCGTTCCCGGTTCACTCTCCCTGTTCGCGGTTCGTTGTATCCACCGATCCCTTTTGCCGCCGCGGTTTCGTTTTGTATGACGAGCCAAGTCTTACTCCTATTCCAATTCAGTTTCTTGTTTCTTTCCCAAAATGGCACCGCATTTGTTTCCCCACCTTTCCTTTTTAGGCTTCCTTTTCTCCCGTACTTTTTTTCCCACCCCCACAACCGAGCGCTACTTCCCCCTCTCCCTGCCGTGCGCCACTCCCTTTCGTGGGCCGACCCAACCCGCACCCCCCTCCTCCACCTCTATAAAAGCCACCCCACACCCCCTCCCCTGCGCCCCAACCCTAGCCGCCGCCTCCCTGCGTCGCTGTGCTGCTGCCGGGTTGCCGCTGCTGCCATGCCGCCGGCTGCCCTAGCCGTCGCTGCCGCCGCTTTGCCTAGCCGTCGCTGCCGCCGCTTTGCCTAGCCGTCGCTGCCATGCCGCCGCGCGTGCCGCTGCTGTCCTAGCCGTCGCATGCCGCCGTCGCTGCTACCGCGTGCCGCTGCCGTGCGCTGCTGCATGCCTGCTGCTGCTGCCGTGCCGCTGTGCCGCGTGCTGCCGCCGCTGTGTGCTGCCGCGTGTCGTTGCTGCTGCCCGTGCCGTGCCGCTGCCGTGCGCTGCCGCTGCTGCCGCATGCCTGCTGCTGCTGCCGTGCCGCTGCTGCCGCGTGCCGCCGCCGCTGTGTGCTGTCGCGTGTCGTTGCTGCTGCTACCGTGCCGCTGCCGTGCGCTGCCGCTGCTGCCGCATGCCTGCTGCTGCTGCCGTGCCGCTGCTGCCGCGTGCCGCCGCCACTGTGCTGCCGCGTGTCGTTGCTGCTGCTACCGCGTCGCTGCCGTGCCGCTGCCGCTGTCACTGCCGCTGCAGCCATGGGCGCAGCCGCTGCCGCTGCTACCGCGTGCCGCCGCCGCTGTGCGCTCCCGCGTGCCGCCGCCGCTGTGCGCTGCCGCGCGTCGCTGCCGCTGCTGCGCCGCAGCCGAGTGCCGCTGTCGCTGCCGCTGCCGTGTCGCCGCTGCGCTGCCTCGCCGCAGCCGCGTGCCGCTGCCCGCTACCCTGCCGTGCCACCGCCGTGCTGCCTTGCCGCAACCACGTCCGCTGCCATCTCGCTGCCGTGCCGCTGCCGTGTCGCTGCCGTGCCACTTCCGCTGCAGCCGTGTGCGCTGCCGCTGCCGCTGCTGCCGCGTGCCGCCGCCGTGGTGAGCTGCCGCGTGTCGCTGCCCTACCGTCGCTGCCGGGCCGTGTGCCGCCACGCTGCTTTGCCGCAGCCGCGTGCCGCTGCTGCCCTAGCCGCAGCCGTGTGTCGTTGCTTTGCCGCGTTGCTGCCGTGCCGCACGCAGTCACCGCATCGCTGCCATGTCGCCGTCGCGGCTGTACCACACGTCGTCGTTGCCGCGTCGCTGCCGCGCCACTTGCTGCGTCGCCGCTGTTTTGCCCCGTGCCAACGTTGCCACGTCGTTGCCGCGTTGCTGCCGTGTCGCGTCGCCTCGCCGCCGCTCGCCGCCGCTGCCGTGTCGTGTCGCTGCTGCGTCACCTCGCCGCCGCTAGCCGCCGCTGCCGTGCCAGCCCTACCGCCCCGTGCCGTGCCGCTGCCGCTGCCATAGTGCCGCACGCCGTCGCTACTCCGTCTGCCGGCTGCCGCGCTGCTATTTCGCTGCAGCCGTGCCGCTGTCACCGCTTTGTCGCACATGGTAGCCGGGCTGCCGACCCGTTACCGTGTCGCTGCCGCTTCGCCGTGTCGCTTGCCGTGTCGTTAGCCGCCTAAAACCCTAGCTACCTAGCAGCCGCCTAGCCGTGTCGGTTTACCGACCTCGCTACCGCCACACCTAGCCATAACCGCAGCCGTGCCCTCGCCGGGGTATGCATGCATTCTCTAGCCGCTCGCTGCTTACGCTCGCACGTAGTGTGGCGTAGTGTCATGTCGGTTTGGTCGTACCGAGTCGTTCTAAAACCCTAGAGCCTTTCTGAGCCACCGGTTCTGTTCGCCGGTTCGGTTGACCGTTTGCGTGGTCCCGTGCCACGGTAGGTTGACTCGTTGAGTCGTTGACCTGTGAGGCTCGTTAACCGGAGCTTGTTTTCCGTCAACCTTGTCCATTCGCGGGCGTTGAAACATACCAATCAAGTAAGGTTTTTTGGTTAATAGTAATTACATAGCTCATATTCTAAAATTCATCTAAAATTGAGCTCCACATGTTTGTTTACTTTTTATGTACTGTTTATTTGGTTTTTATTAGTGTTTTTCCTCGTTTTGCGTGCCAACGTGTAGATTCCGCCGTTTCGGACGATCGCGTTCGCGAGGAAGAGAGTTCGGAAGATCAATCGAAGAAGCAAGGCAAGTCACACATTCCCCTTGAGCATTTTGATCCCAATTTATAAAATGTTTTACCGTTTACAAATAAATTGCATGTTTTGCTAATTACACGGGAATAGGGTTTGCCTATCTGCTCGCTTGTGCCTTAATTACTTGATGTCCTTTCTTTGTCAAGATGTCCTTTCTTTGTCAACCTTGGGTGATAATTTGACCAGCTTGTGTCTCATGTTGATCTAGCTAGAATTATTTTACGCTTAGTCATGCTTAACACCACTAGCTCACAATATGGGATAATCACATTATCTATTTCTAGTATCTTGACGAGCTGCGGGCTCGAGACATGTCGGCCAGGTTTCGTTGGTCGTAATTAACCAACTAAAATATGGTTTAATGGTGGGCTGTGGGTGCATGGTTTTGCTAGTCGCACCCATGGCAATTAAGGACCGGTTCTCGGGAAACCCTGGAAGACTAACCGTGCTTACCACAAGCAGGCATGGGTAACTGTTGGACTTGTAGTGTAGCTTTTCCCTAGCTGACGCATCCAGGCAAGGGTGGGCGTGATGGAGTTGGGTCGGTGGGGGTTTACCCATTGATCGGCTGCCGGATTCACCAAGGCACGAGAGGGGGCTGCCTACCTTGGATTTAAAGGTGGGGGCGAAACCTGAGGTGTGGTGCGCTTGGTTAGGGCGAGTTATGCGAAGGGTCTTATCACGATTTCCCCCTTTGCAGTACCATGGTGGTATTTCGGGGCATGGCAACATGTGTGGAATCGTGTCTTGTGGGTACAGTTGCGCACCTCTGGCCAGAGTAAAACTATTCGAATAGCCGTGCCCGCGGTTATGGGTGATCAACCAGATTCACCGTGATTAGTCCCACTCTATTAATTAAATTGACTTAATGAACTGGTTTAGTTCAGGTGCAATGGCTGGGCCTGTTCAACGTGGTGTAGCGTTGTTCAGTGGAGATGTTCAATCTTGCCTTAATTAATCAACTGTTTTACTGTTTTCAACTATAAATGTTTACAACCGCTTTTATGCAAATAGCCACAAACCCTCCTTATCTTCCCTTGCACGAATGCATCGTTGGTGTGGCTTGTTGAGTACGGTGGTTGTACTCAGCCTTGCTATTATTCTCCTTTTCAGAAGTGTAGTGCTTCTGAGTTGAAGATGGAGTTAGAAGACCAAGGCTTATACCCCAGTTGAGTTTTGGCTGTGGAGTGGAGTTGAAGCCTCGCTAGGATCGTCGCCTTTTTCTGCTGTTGTTTTCTTTTCGGTGTGAGGACTAAGTGCCTCTTTTGTAAGTATTTATGCTTTATTTATGTTTGGATCTGTATATTAATTTATCATTTTGTATACCCTGGCTTGATTCCTGGACAGGGATTTATGCACAAAATTGTCTGGAAATTTATGCACAAAATTTATGCCGATGGGCCAGTAGTTGCCGGGTGGCCCACTGAAGGCCCACGTATCTCAATTACATTGAATACCCATATAAGTGTCCCTTTATAAGGGTGATCATGTAAATTCCCCTGTAAAAGACCTAAACCCTAATAGGGGGACCTGTAATAGGGTTATAAATAGCCCTATAGGGCCATGTAAAGGGAGATCCCAGGAAAATCCTGAATTTAATACACTTTACTTTTCCCAACAACTGTTGAGTGACCACGTTCTTCGACGTATGCAGTTGTCGCTTCGACAACAATAAACATCAATGTTACATAATAACATGTGTTTGACAATTCAATTAAGATGTTAAAAAATTCATCAATTAATCTTAACCCTAAACATTACTTTAGGGTGAATAATTTCGCGGAGGATGAAGCCGGCTATCTCCTCACGAAAATCCTCAAAACTGCTACCCGGATCCTTTGAAAATTTGTCCTACATGTACATAATTCGAAATTAGTCGATCGATCTTTACATATATATACATATTCAATGTAGTTCGAATATGTCATGATTGAGACCACAAACCTCCAATTCAGCCAAAGTCTTCACCTTATCTTTGCACAAAAGGCGCATGTTGTGCCAGACATGGAATCCGCACTGGTCGCCTATTTGTTGTTTTACTGGGAAGTTCTTTTGTGGATAATTGTGTCCTCCCCTGTCTTTCAAAGGCCTCCTTTTTGCACATATCGGCCCAATCGTGTCATCTATCGCTAGTTGAATCGGGGTCCAATCGTATGCTTTGTTATCAATTCTGGAGTTTAAGTAGTGGCATGTACTCCACTTAGGCGCTATTACCAGAAGGATCCAATGGCCACTGCGGCATTAAAATAGTTAAAGTTAAATACTAAAGCTAGACGTGTAATGCAATGTATTTAGGGAACACACTTACTGTTGATTATAGGCGCACATGATGTACTCCTTGTCTTGTCGGGCCCAGAAGGTGTCAAACAAGTAGTTTACCATTCCTTGATGGTCCCCTTCAAGATTTGTGACAGTGACTACTTGAGGATCAAGGAAGGTAACTTCCGGTGCATTCTTGAGACACCACTTCCAACTATACCTAGACGCAAGACCAACGCTCTAATAAGCATGTTACACGGATTGAGATGACTAATTTTCGTGAGCAAGAGTACTTACAAGGAGTAGCACTTGAGGAGGGTTGTGTCCACCGAGCGGAGCTTGTAGAGGTCGAATAGATCCTTGAAGTCTACCAAGATAAAATTTGGTGGCCCAAGGAATGGCGCTCTATCGTGTTCGCCTATTATATCATTCTCTCTATTCTTCCTCCTCACGTTAGATCTCTCCATGTAGTACACGTGAAGCTCCTTGCAAGCGGTGCCCATCGTTCCTAGCACGTCGTCTCCAACCAATGGCATGCCTAGTTGGAAGGACGATGGAGGAACGGTCTTCCTATGTACTACCGGCCCCTTGCTCATATCTAGCTTTGTTGGAGCAAGACATGAGACTTGCAACTTTCCTTTTCCTCGCCCCCTTGCAGCAGGTTTTTCGATAGCTATTCTCTGGGGGGAAGAATGCGCCTTCCTGCTCTTCTTCATGGGTGGGGGTTTAGTGATCGCCATGCTGTCGGCCTCCATATGCTCGTCCCCAAAATCTGTGTCGTACTGTAACTCGACATCATCAATCTGTTCATGACGAGCGGGAGCTGGAGAGGCTGAAGGAGCAGGGGCAGGTTGTACTGGCGGACGACCGCTTGGTGCAGTGGTTGGCCTCGGGATCACCCTTATCTCAATGAGGTCCTTGGGCCATTGGATGAAGGTTCCACGTGCATTTCCTAGGGTTAGGACCTCGTCGTTCGGTGGATGCCTGAGTGGAAAATGATCGAATTCAGGCTTCACCGAGTCAACTTGCACTTTCGCACAATCAGCCCTAAGTTGCGCCCCATGCACTCTTGTCTCTAGGGTCGGCTTGAAAGCAAGACCCTCGGCTGCAGGAACCGAGAAGGTCAGCATCAACATATGGTTTCGTTAAGTCTTTTATGCGTTGCGGACGAGAGATGTACCGTTATGTGGTCGACGGCGGCGGGGACCGATGGTGGAATTTCCCCCGCCTCAGTTGATGCGCAACTGCTGCGCCTCTGCATGGGACTTCTAAATCTTGTTGCGTAGCAGCAGCGGTAGCCTCCGGGATATGTCGCTTTTCTCGAATCTCCTGCCTGATACAGGCTCTCATCGATTCGAGCTTCTCGTCGAATTCAGAGCTCAATTCGGCTCTGACCTGCTCCCGGATCTGGGCAGCAAGGTGTGCATCTTTCTGCGCCTTCGTGACTGTCCGCTTCTTGTACTGCCATGCATAGTCGGGAAATCCAACTTTCCATGGTACGTTGGAGCCAAGTCCCCTTGTCCGTCCACAGTGTTCCTTGGTGCCCAACGCTTTAGTGAGGATGTCGTCCTCGTATCTTTGAGAGCTGGCCTCTTGTGAGGCTTCTTGCTCGGCAACCAACTCCTTCTGCAGTACAATTAAGTTCGTATTCAATGAAAAGTTCATTGGAAACAATGCGAACAAATATTGAGATTAGGCACTTACTATATTATCGTACACTTGTTGATCTTGGGGATTTGGGAGCGAAATTGTCCCATCTTCATTCTTCTGGTACCTCGCCCGGGCCCAGTTCCTTGCCCGTGGGTGTGGGATATCGGCAAACACCGGTGGTGTGTTCGCTGCCGCTGCCACTTCATCCTCCTCCTACCATTTCTCTTGCTTCCCGGCATATCCTGCGATGCGTAGCCAATGCGGGTGCAAGTTCCTGGCTTGCAATGCTCGATAAGTCTCGCTTCTGGCCCGGGATTCGGGGGTCGACTTCTTCTCGTAGAATTACTCCCAGGCGTAAGCCGTGATGAAAGGCCATTGCTCAGATGGATCCGGGGTCATTGGATTTAAGATGTACTCCATGATCAGCCTGCTCTTGAAGTTCTTCCAAGCATTGCCCATAATCCTGAAAGCAGCCTGCTTGAGCCTGGCCTCGTCGGCTGCAGGATACTCGAAGCTTTCCTTGAATTTGAGTCAAGCTGCGTTTTTCTCTGCTTCCAGCACATGCTTGATGTCATCCATGAGATTGTGAAGTTTTCCCTCGCTACGACACCGCAGGTCGACCTAAACTTAGCCAGAACATTCCGAGGACGAGTCAGCAGTCCAACCTGGGTCACCTCTGCTATGGTGTACCGTTCCTTAGGGATTTTGTTCCCTATCCTACGAGTCCGTGCCCTTTGAGAACCCACTAGTTGTTGTCGACATTGGTTCACCTTGCTGAGACATCATCTAAATAACTTACAAAATAAAAAAAATTAATTAATTTGTATACAAATTACGTATGTACGTACTTACTTTAATATTATAGATCATTGGCACCAGAAGCACATAAGTCCTAAAATCACTAAGCCCTAAAATCACTAAGTCCTAAAATCACTAAGTAATAACATAGCTAACAACCCTAAGTCCTAAAATCACTCGCTCGAAATGAATGAATTACTATAGTTCAGTTGATTCGTTGCTCAACGTCGCTTCTTTTCATACGTTTCTTAATTATCAAAAAATAACAGATTACGAAGTGTTCTGGTTGCCAAGGTGTCTTGGTCGGTTCCGTACATGTACTAACCCAATCAAACCAACTTGGCACCCGGAGCACCTCGTATTCTTCGATGATTTGATAACCTAGGAACTAAGTCCATACATAGATGACTAATTACCAAAAAATGATAGAAACTGAGGTACGCTGGGGTCTGAAGGTGTCTTAATCGGTTTCGTGAATGCACTAACTCGATCAAACCAACTTCAGACCCTACGCACCTCGGATCCTGCGATGATTTGATAAGTTACTTACTATCTACACTAAAATCAATCATCCATCGACCGTCATTCATCACTAAAATAACCCTAAGTCCTAAAACCTATTCATGCACATATCACTAAAATCACTAATTAAATCCTATTCATCCACATATATACCTCATATCCCCTAATATCCCGAACATCACAAATTTTACATATATACCACATGTCCTAAGTCCCAAATATCACAAAATTGACATATAAAAAAGTTGCATCTAAAATATTGTTATTATTCGTCGAGACTACATTAACCCCAAAAGTTGACCTGACATAAGTTTAATATGGACATTACAATAGTAATGGACATTACAATAGTAATGGAAATGTTATACTACAGTACAAAAGTAAGCATATTGGGGTTCATTCAGTCATAATAAGTGGATAATTAAGCATATAAGCACACACTAAGTTGATATGGAACTATCCTACTGTCACCCTACAGCTAGTTGCCTTGTTACGGCATGACATCTTATTATAGGCATGTCAAAGCAAGAGATGGACTTCGTCTCAAGTTTAACCCCAGTTTTTTAACCAATAAAAAAAATTGGACCATCAAATGCACCAATGAAACTTTGCATCTCTGGACAAATATATATATATATATATATATGCTGCACTTATGAGCTCCATTTACTACTACTACCACAACTACATCATACCAAACCTTTGCACCATCCATGGGCGGATCTAACATGGTACAAGAATACACATTTATTTACTCCCACATAAATACAAGAATACACATTCTGGTAACTAATACAATTATACACATTCTGGTTAAAGCAAATTTCTAGAACAAAAACTAGGGTTAACGCAAATTCGATATAAAAAAGTGCTCCTGTAGAGAGCGATGGGAAAGAGGATGTTCTAACCAGGATGCCGCTTGGAGAGGATGATGGAGGCGGCGGAGGTCCGGGAGGCCGGCGACACGAGGTCTGGGAGATCGGGATGGATGGGGAAGCCGGCGGCTTGGGGAGGATGATGGCGGCGGCGGAGGTCCGGGAGGCCGGCGGCTTGGGGAGGACGACGACGGCAGTGGAGATCGGGTAGGCCGGCGGCTTGGGGAGGAGGCCGGCGGCAAACTTCCAGTGCGTGGTGCCGGTGCTAGGGTTCTTGGGGACTTAGAAAAATTTTCAATCTAGATCCCTCGAACCCTAATCTTAGTACAGTCAAACAGTTATCTCAATCGGGCGTAAACCAGAGCCCGTCATGGATGACTCATCTGTGACGGGCACTAGTGTAGGCCCAATAGAGATGATGCAATCTCTATCGGCCCTACACTAGAGCCCGTCACAGATGACTACATCCGTGACGGGCCCTGGTTTAATGCCCGATAGAGATGTAGTCATCTGTGACGGGCTCTAGTGTAGGGCTGATAGAGATTGCATCATCTCTATCGGGCCTACACTAGTGCCCGTCACAGATGAGTCATCCGT
Source organism: Oryza punctata (assembly GCA_000573905.2). Lineage (NCBI taxonomy): Eukaryota > Viridiplantae > Streptophyta > Magnoliopsida > Poales > Poaceae > Oryza > Oryza punctata. The sequence goes on along the minus strand of CM002493.2, from coordinate 17,096,203 downwards.
GACGGGCTCTTGTGGATCATCATCAAGGTCGATATAAGGTCGTACGTGAAGATTCTGGTTGTATTCTTTTTCATCGACGACATTGTCAACACCAACAATTCGGCGCTTGCCATCTCTCACGATGTGTATCTTCTTGTTTGCGGGGTCTTTTATGTAGAAAATTTGCTCGACCTGTTTCGCAAGTACGAATGGTTCGTCGGCGTATCCAACCTTGGATAGATCTACTAAAGTGAAACCTTCCTTATCGACTTTAACACCAGTGCGTATATTCACCCAACGATATCGAAACAAAGGAACCTTGAACTTCACGTAGTTCAACTCCCAGATCTGCTCAATGTGGTCGTAGTAAGTGTTCGACCCAACTTGATCCTGGAATGCATCTATACGGACCCCGCTGTTTTGCACTGTGCTTTTGTCATCTTGCTGGGCTGTCCCATCCCCAACAACTGTACTGTCTCATTTGGGATATCCGTCGACATTGTGACACGATTCTTGAACCATGCGTTGAACCGAGAGTTATGTTCTCTGTTAATCCACGTCTCAGATCGATCCAAGTTCTCCTATCGAATTTTCGCTAAGTGCTCCTCAAAGTATGGGCCAACTTCTGCCATATGTTGGAGTACAGCAAAATGAGCCTGCGCGTAGGAAGCTTGATCGGGCCTAATTCTTTTCCTCCGGATTGTGCCAGCACCTGACAAACTTCCTTCGTGACGAGACGCTGGAACTCCGATAGGCTCGGCCTCGGATATGTAATCCACGTAGAACTCAATAACCTCCTCGGTCGTGTAGCCTTCAATGATGCTCCCCTTCGGTTTTGCTCTGTTCCGAACAACATATGCCTTCAGAACTCCCATGTATCTCTCGAACGGGTACATTTCTCTTAGAAAAGATGGGCCACATAGTTTTGTTTGCTTGACAAGATGATCAGGGAGATGAACCATGATATCAGAGAAAGATAGTGGAAAAAACATCTCCATGTGGCAGAGGGTATTGACAATATCGGTCTACAACCCATCTAGATCTTCGGGATCTATAACTTTCTGTCCGATTGCATTGAAAAAGGCACACAGACGTTGGATCGTATGACGAACTTTGGGTGGAAGAATGCCTCTGATAGCAACTGGTAAGATTTGTGTGATTAGCACATGGCAATCGTGCGACTTCATTCCAACCAGTTTTACGTCTTCCGATTTGACGTACTTACTAATCCTCGCTGAATAGCCCGATAGAACTTTAATATCTTTCAGGCATGATAACATTGTGATCTTCTCATCCTTCGACAGTGTCTGGTAGGCTGGAGGGAGGTACACTCTACCTGTCTCTGCATCTGTTACGGGCTGGAGTTCACTGCGAATGTTCATTTCCTGTAGATCAAGGCGCGCGTTCAACCCGTCCTTTGTTTTGCCGGGAATATTCAGCAGCAGGCCAACCAAACTCTCACACACATTCTTTTCTACATGCATGAGATAAATGCAATGATGGACCTTAAGATCTTTCCAATAAGGTAATCGCCAAAATATGGACTTTTTCTTCCACATACCCTTGTCCTTTGCCTGAAGACATTTTCTTTTTTTCCCAAACTCATTGGTTATGTCCTTGACCAAGTTGTGGACCTCATCTCCGGACAAATCCTTGGGAGCAGGCTGAAGTTCTCTCTTACCGTTAAAAATTTTCTTCTTCCTTCTAAATGTGTGACGTAGCGGGAGCCACCTCCTATGACCCATATAAACCATCTTCCGTGATTTCTTTAACCATCAGCTGCGTGTATGCTCCATGCAATTGGAGCAAGCCTTCTTTTCTTTCATGGTTTGGCCAGAAAGATTACCGAGGGCGGGATAGTCATTAATGGTGCAGAACAATAGAACTCGTAGCTTGAAATTCTCCTGACCATATACATCCCAAGTTTCCACACCTTCTTTCCAGAGCATCTCAAGATCATCCATAACAGGCTCCAAGAACACATCGATATCATTGCCCGGTTGTTTCGGTCCTTGGATTAGCAAGCACAACATAATATATTTTCTTTTAAAACACAACCATGGCGGTAGGTTAAAGTTTGAAATAAGAACTGGCCAAGTGCTGTGGGTACTACTCATGTCTCCAAAAGGATTCATGCCATCCGTACACAGACATAGCCTCATGTTTCTGGGGTCGGCAGCAAACTTTTTGTGTTTTCGATCGATATTCCTCCATTGAATCGAATCCGCTGGGTGTCAGCATACCACCGTTCCTTCTCTACGTGGCATGCCAATGTACTAACTTCGCTTCCTTTGGGTTGGCAAAGATTCTTTTGAAACAATCAATGATAGGTAGATACCACACAACCTTCACGGGACCACCCCGCTTTGACTTCTTTCCTTCGTCAGGACTTTTCTTTCGCTTGTATCGAGAAGCCTTGCAGACAGGATAAACATCTAAGTCCGCATATTGCTTGTGGTACAATATGCAGTCATTTGGACAAGCGTGAATTCTACGGACCTCTAACCCCAGGGGACACGAAACCTGCTTTGCTTCATATGTCGTCTCGGGCAATGTGTTCCCATCAAGCAGCATGGCCTTCAAAATTCCCAAAAGATCTGTGAAACTCTTGCCTATCCATCCACTACTTGCCTTCAACTTCATTAGGTCCAAGGTAGTTGATAATTTGGTGTGCTTGGCTTTGCATCCAGCGTGTATAGAGGCGTCTGCGAGTCACTGACTAACCTGCTGAACTTTATGGAATCTCTCTCGTTGTAAGCTGGATCCTCAAGGTCACGTAACATGTCTTGCAGCAGATCATGATCCACATCAACCATTTCACTGCCCAGTGGAGAAAGTACAAACATGTCATGCTCATCTTCATCTTCCTGATTTTGCGCACCACTTCTGTCTGCAGCTGCACCACTTCCTAATTCTTGCTCTCCATACTTGACCCAACATGTGTAGCCCTCCATGAATCCTCATTGTATCAGATGAGCGTGTACGTCCACTCGACTATCAAACATATTCTCATTCTTGCAATCTGCACATGGACAACACATGTAATTACTGTTTCTTCTTTTCATATCCTCCTCCGTGGCGTTTATAAAATTTAATACCCCATTTTCTCTACTCTTGACTATGATGTTTCACAGTTTTCGCATACATCCAACTTCGATCCATCGCTACAGAAATGAAAAAATTAGAGAAACATCTTATAAGATAAGTACTGCTAAATTAATGAGAATTGCTGAAATTTCTAAATTAATGATTACTATTTATCACTTACCTTTATGAATTTACTATTTTCTTTGGAAAAAAATTAAAATTTCGCCCCCTTAAACCTCCCACCAAAATAGTGAAGAGTGGGATACAGTTACACTGGCGGTTGCAGCTATTTATAGTGTGCAATAACTATCTGTAACGGTCCAAAAAATAACTTCTCTATCGGACATGTAAGTTATCTTTATCGGACCTAAATAAAAGCCCGTCACCGAGGAGTGTCATTTGTGACGGGCTTTGTTGTTATCTCAAACGGGTCTCAAGTCGGAGCACGTCACACATGATTGTCATCGGTGACGGACTCCAACTAGGTTATCTCAATCGGGTCTAAACTAGGGCCCGTCAATAATACGTGTCATCCATGATGGTTTTTAGTTTTATGCACATTTAACATGTCTCTCTGACCATATCTCAATCAGTCTCTTTTTAGATCCGTTTGAGATGTATTCGTTGTGATGATCCGTAAAATTCAGTTATATTACGTGCTATCGCAGATGAGAGGATAGTGTAGGCCCACAGGACCCCGGCAGTACATCGACCATACTGGCTAGTCGGCTTTTATCCAGCAGCCGTATGTACGTGATGAATCCAGAAGCCATTCCTATTTGTACGTAGCTTCCGCTTTTTTTTTTCTTTTTCCTCCCAATCTTCCCACGGTGAGTTATTTGGTGCCACGTGTTGCAAATATAAAGTTTGATCGATTGGACCAATAAGCAAGCGGCAAAACCGCCAGCATTAGTAATAAAGATTTACAGAGACCAAGGCATGAAAATATTATTCCTTCTAAAATTAAATCTAATTGATCAAGATGATGGGTTAGACATGCACGTGGCACGCAAACTAGCAATTGGATGCATGCGAGATATGCAAAGCTGCTATTTACTCCTGCATAGATAAATGGACAAGCATGCAACGATGCCAATTATTTAGGTACGAATAAATGAATAGACACACATATTAGATGATGATCCATTTAAGAAGACCTTTAAAACCTTAAAATCAAATTGGAATGAAGGGAGCCTATATACTTATATACTTTATCCTCACTAAGTTTACTTTTCTATGTCTCTATTCTTTCATTAAGCCACATCATTTTAATTATTTCTAACCTTTGGATGATAGATTTATGGTTCAAATTATCTCTTTTTTCTTCTCTCACTAGTAAACGTGCACGTGCAACGCACGTTTCCTATATTACATTAATCATGTAAAAGCATCCAAAGATTACTACGATTTTTCAAAATATCACCCCCAACATGAAAAAGCAACCAAAATTCAACAATTACATGTAACACAGGGTAATGAAAAAATGAATTGTAATAGAAAAAAAATGTAAAAGCATTCCTCTTTTCATACTTCATCCTCGATGTTTTTCCTCTTCAATTATTGATGGGTAGGTATCTTATGTTATTTAGCTTGAAAAAAACCCAGAGATCTTTCAGAACATCGTCGGTGCCTGAAATGAAAGGTTTCAGTTGATTCCATCTTTTGGCTTCACTAATTCTATTTGTCTCTACCCAGTGTTCACCATTGTCAGTGCAACTCTCGGTTCTTTGGTCAGCACTCAGCGCACACTGACACATAACTTTCACCTTTGCACATCTGCAAGACTGCAACCTTGCACTTCCAACCACCTATTATATCTTTTACCTGTACTGCTCTAAGGGTGTTTTAGAAATTTACTATATACCGCCTAACAAAGAATAATATTTGATCTGTTTACAAAATATAAGCTACAATTCATTTTAGATTATTAATTTTCAATCGAAGAAAACAACTCGAGAGAAGGAAATAGTAGAAACCCATATAATTTGGAAAACCCTGGCCAATATCAATTGGAGTGCATCTTAACAGTCAATACCACAGTTTTCCAGCTGCCAACAATAGCACGTTCAAAACAATAAATCTGCTAACAATAGCACGTTCAAAACAATAAATCTAGCCTAAGATAGTCTCTACCAGTGATGAATAGAAAAAAAATATTGATTGATTTTATTTTATTTTCACTACTAATTACCCATTCTCTTAGCCAACGTTCCCCACACACACACACACATATATATATATAAGAAAAAAAATTTCTCATGTCAATCCACTAATCATATACTACATATACTAACTACATCATCTTTGAAAATAATACCACCATCATCTGCACGTGATAAAAATTTTGATTCAATCATACCAATCATAGATTATTATTTTGTTTCGCTATTCCCAAAAGAATGTAAGAAGATTGAAATACACAGAATAAATCGACAAGGAATACATGAAACCCCAAAACATATAACTACAGCTGCAAAGAACTAAGAAGCCAACCAAGTTTAATACTGGTTTTGTTTGTACATATATAATCAACTAAATTAACAATTAGAGCGGCGGCTCCGGGTGGAGGCGGTGGCTGCGCGGCAGCGGTGGATGCACAACCGTGCACGATCGGAGCGGCGGTGATCGATAATTTTATTTTTTTCTAACCGCTGCATAGTGGAGGTAGGATCGCTAATTGTAGGGGTAGATTCAACTCTTGATATGAGCCATCCGATATACAGATCTAAGGGTAAAAAAAAGATATGTGTTTGATGAACTGATCGAAAGCCTTGACCGAAAGCTTTGACCGGAAAATTCAGAACATACATTTTTTCTGCTAATAGCACAAGCAGTCAAGCAGTTTTGGAACTCGTAGTGGAGCCCGTCAAGAACTTCAACCTCTATTGTAGGAAATTGTGTTTCAGTCTTCTGAGGTTATTCTGATGCTTTTGATACTTCAACCTGAAGTCCCAAGATAATACTCTGCATTGAGATGTTAAGCATTCAGGGCTTCAGGGTTCAGGCAAGCGGAGATCCTCTGTTCTTGATTCAGAGGGCAAAACAGCTGTGAGAATTCACGCCGGCAGTAGAAAAAAATGCGCCAAAATACAATGCCTGCCTGTTTGCCTCGTTCAATCCAATGAAACAATCCCCGCCTTGTCCCTCCCGCCGGCCGGCCGTCGGGACGCATAAATCTGCTTGGAAAAACACCAACATCGCCGAGAGCGAGCTCGACGTCTTGCAGCCATTTTTCCTTTCTGTCGCCCATGGCCGCCGCTACGGCGCACCTCCTTCCCCTCCTCACTCTCGGTGATTATTTTATTTTTTCACTAACCGCTACTTAGTGAAGGTGGGATCACTAATTGTAAGAGCAGATCCAACTCTTAATATGAGCCATCGGATATTCATATTTAAGGGTAAAAAAATATGTGTTTGATGAATTGGTACTTTTTTATATCAATTGAGATAATATATGCAATCTGAGAGTTTTTCTTAGGCTCAAAATTCATAAGTATTAATTTGTTTCATTTTTTTAAGATAATGTATTAGAACCCGATCTCTACACCCCATGGGATGTAGAGGCAGTTTTAGTAATCATATTCCATCTTATTTTACATATTATGCAACTTAGTTTTTTACAGTAATATGACGTGGTACTCATCTAGTACTTGCTTTACTTATACTTCTCAAAATTGTCCGATTATCTAGACCACTCTTTTCTAATCCAGTCACGCTAACAATCGTAGGGCATCCCAACTGTCCTTTTTATTTAAAAAGATCATGTAAAATTTGGCACTTTGCAGTGTACTGGGAGCCCCATTTTACCCCCCGGTTTAAAGCCGCAGCCGCTGATCGATGTGGCTTCCGATGCGGTCCAGGCGTCCCACTTGGATCCTCCCCTCCCACCGCCCCGACCGATCGAGCAGAGGAAGCAGCCAAGCGCGCAAGCCAAACCAAAGCCCCCGCCCTGATCCCCTCACTCCCCAACCCTCCTCCGCCGCCGCCGCCGCCGCCGCCGGAGCCGCAGGTCCGCCCTATCTCCAGTCTCTCGTGCCCCTCCCCTTCTTCCTCGGATCCGGCCGTGCCGTTCTCCCTTCCTTTTGGGCTGCCTCTGCCTGGTGTGTGAGCCCGAGCCCGACCCGTTGGCGGGGGGTCCGTCTGCGGCTGTGGTGCCCCCCCTACCCCCCCCCCCCCCCCCCCCCCCCCCCCATGGCGGGGCTCGAGGAGCTGAAGAAGAAGCTGCAGCCCCTGCTGTTCGACGACCCGGACAAGGGCGGCGTCAGTAGCAGGGTGCCTCTCCCGGAGGACACCTGCGACTCCTACGTGGTAAGCACGGGCGCACCCTGGCATTCCTTGTGTAGCTCTCGGAGGTAGCTGGAATTGGGGATGGTGTGGCAATGGCATGAGTTCCATTACGTTTTTGAGCTTCTATGGTAGGAAGTGTTTGGGTGTGCACTTGCATAGTCACCGACCGATCCTAGTACTATGGACTTCAGTTTTTTTGTTCTTTTCTGGCGGGGTACTGTGGGATTTATCCATCATAAAGTGATAGTAATGGACTTGGAGTATGAAACATAATCTCATAATTAATGTGGGGGATCAATTACCTTTCAGAGTTTTGGAAGTGACTGCCACATGAACTATTGCATAGAGATCCTTGACCTTTGTTTGCTGAGCCTTTTCTATAGGGAAATGTCTCAACCAGATGTTTCTGTCTCATTACTCAAAGCCATTTAGCCTATTGAATTTTGTGTTCTGTGAGTTTTCACATACCCTTGTACACTGAGTGTGAATGACTAAATGTAGCTCTTTTTTTTTTTGAGATAATCCAAGAAATGCCATTGACAAGCGTCCAAATCCAAGAAATGCCATCAACAAGTGTGAGTTCCAAGAAATACCATCGTACAAACGACTTTGTTCCAAAAATACCATCACTGTTAGGGTTCCATCCATTCCGCGCCGTTAAATACACTGTTCATCCTATAGCACTTCATGGTGCGGAATGGATGGAACCCTAACGGCGATGTTATTTTTGGGACAAAGTCATTTGTACGATGGTATTTTTTGGAACTCACACTTGTCGATGGCATTTCTTGGATTTGGACGCTTGTCAATGGCATTTCTTAGATTATCTCTTTTTTTTCTGTAAGTAATATTTTCAATTACTTTTGTGTTGAAGTACCTGAATTATAGTCAGCTAGCTGAACTAGTGAGGAACTACAGTCAGAATATTAATATTACTTCAGATGCTATTACCCAGTTATGCGCATAGCCACATACTATAACCATTCTTCTTTTCTCAATATTTCCTATCAACTTTGTCATTGGAGGTGGAACGAGTTATGCATTATGGTTGATCATGGATTCAGGTTATCGAACTTAAATATTTTGCCAACCATATAATTAACTCGGGAACCTGTCACTATTGATTGGAAGTACTAGTTTGTGTGCTAGTGAGACCTTGAATTTGATAAATAAGAATGGCACTGAAATCGTTCTTAAAGGCATGAAAGACACTTGCAAAGATGCGTTGAGTGTTCACAAAGTCAAGGTAAGGGAATCATGGCTTAGGCAGTTAGGCAGCATCATTATTTACTCAACTGCATGCAAGTATGAAAGATAATTAGACTGTTAGGACAATGTTAAACGCGATTTACTTTTCTAGATTTGATATTTATGTCCTCCATATCATCCTGGATGTTTGATTGTGCAATTTACACGCATACTAAAAACATAGCTGCTGCTAATTGCCTAATTGTTACACGCATACTTACATATCCAGTAACATGTATTACTGCATAGCATCTAACTTCGGTTATGGCCTTTTGTAATCTACCTATTGCTGGTGGGTAACCGTGGTTGTGGAGGAACAAAAATATCGATGTTACATACCTACCCTTAAGGTTGCCATATTTCTGGAAGGAACAGATTGGATAGCTATGGGCAACTGGTGGTTTAGCATTGCTAGCCAGGACCGCTACCGAAGGTAGGGTAAGGGAAGTGAAGGTAAAAGTGCAGACTGCAAGAAGAACAGGGATAGAGATAGATATTAGATTGGCAACTTCTTTGCTTGCCTTTATTGTTATCAACTGGTCCATATATACAAGACCCCTAGCACATGTGGCTGAGGACTCTTACCTCTAATTCCACTCAATCTTTAAAACTAGCTGGATTGGCAAGCAACTAATTAATTAAGGTCTTATCTGGACTTGTGCCTTCTGGACTGCCAGTGGCACCAATACTTGTCGAGGCAGGTGGGAGTACTGATGTTGGCTCTCTCCACGTGACACATGCTGAAAAAATTCCTCAAATCAATGGCCTGTTTGGAACACATGGTACCACATGAATTGGCCTTCTTTTCTGTGTGCTTTCTGTAAATTTGAGTAATATTTGGTTTCTGTTGTCATAGTCTTTTGCTTCCTGTTTCTTTTCTATGACTCACTATCTTTTTCCTAAGCTAGCTCTGTCCTTTCACAGCATGCCAAACGTACATTTTTTTTCTTCCTTGTATTTATAAACTATACTAAGTTAAGTTAATATTTATACTTTTTACGCAGAAGTACCATTGCTGCATGATCAAATTAGAATATTAAAATAGGAAAGAACATCAAAGATGCTTTGGGTTGGGACACCCCTACAAGCATTTTTTTCTAACATATATGATATTTTTTCCTTATTTTCTTATTTATATTCATAATAATTTTATTTTTATACTCTTTGTGAAGGTTTCTGATGGTGGAACTGTGAATTTGTTGAGTAGATCATTGGGTGAGTATAACATCAATGAGCATGGCTTTCATAAACGAAGCACCGGGCCAGAGGAGTCAGATTCTGGTGAAAAGGCATACCGATGTGCTTCTCATGATATGCACATATTTGGCCCCATTGGTAATGGTGCAAGCAGTGTTGTGCAGAGAGCTGTTTTTATACCAGTTCATCGAATTTTGGCCTTGAAGAAGATAAATATATTTGAGAAGGTTCATATCTTTGTTCCTTAATTGTCCAAAAGGCAGATTATGATCAATTGTTTCAACTTTTCAAAAAATAATTCCATGTGAATCAAATGGTTTTTTTCTCAGTATGTAATTTACAGTACTTTGTCAGAGCAAATCTGCACATAGAAGACTTAGAAACTAGACTTATAAATGGTCATGTCAATAGTTTACCGGAACTTGTGTAGCTGAGTTATTAATGTTTTAGCTACTGCTTGTTTTCTTAGCAGTTAACACCATTATATCCATTTCTAGATTCATCTTGGGGTGCTACTATGGAAGTCAAGATTAATATTTTCTTAGCATCACTATGTCTATTTTTAGATTCATCTTGAGCCCTACTTTAAAAATGTAAGACAAGTAAACTCTAACCTGATTCCTTCTAACCAATATACTTTATTTATATTTTGACATAAGCTGTATCAAATGGAGCAAACCATATATTCATCCATATTTTCTATTTGCGTGATGGGAGTATTCTGTCTTTTTCATAGTACTTATTTTATTCCCTTATCGACTTTCATTATGATTAAATGTCCTTGCTACACCTAATATTTGGGGCCAGCTGGAGTGAGAGACGTTGTAGCTGAGTACTTCCAAGTTCCAATGTAAACTGTTGTAAATGCCTATTTGTAAACTGTCATGTAGATGGATTTCTATTTAGTTTGAGTGAGACTGGAGTAGAAGGTTCATTTCTATTTGTAGCATAAAATTGGAAATACTAAAGAATACATAATCTTTCTTTTTTCTTCTATCCTTTATCCCTTCTGGTAAATGCCTAGATGACACAATATTCTAAATTATTTTTTTATAACATTTATCTATTTGTAGCAAATAAGATCCAATTCAAATTTAAATCACTTAAAATTTGACTCTCCCAAGTATGCATACTGGCAAATTTGTAAAACCGAGGGACTAGTTCATAATTTATCTTCTCATGATACGGAACTCATTTGGTATTGCATGCAGTAATCTTGGTACCTTATATTGATCTACTCATTTGATTCATACAATTCGTCCATTTTATTGCACTCAGTAATCTAAGTCACCATACTTCCTATGTTCCTTGATGCCTTTCGCAGGAGAAGAGACAACAAATTCTGAATGAGATGAGAACATTATGTGAAGCATGTTGTTATATTGGTTTAGTTGAATTCCAGGGTGCATTCTACATGCCTGATTCTGGACAAATAAGCATCGCCCTTGAATACATGGATGGTGGGTCCTTAGCTGATGTTATAAAGATTAAGAAATCAATACCAGAACCAGTTCTTGCACATATGCTGCAGAAAGTATTGCTCGTATGGATCTTTCACATCTGCCCTTCATTTCTATGTTATTGCTAGTATAACTCAGGCTGGTTGATCAACCTTTTAAACTATATAAATTGTTCTGTTGTACAATTCTACAGGGTTTGCGCTACTTGCATGAAGTAAGACATCTAGTGCATAGAGATATAAAGCCAGCGAATTTACTGGTAAATCTCAAGGGTGAGGCAAAGATAACAGATTTTGGAGTGAGTGCTGGTTTGGATAATACGATGGCCATGGTATGCTACTCTCTTGGTTACAATCTTCACAGTTTTATTTTTGTGTTCCTTATATGCCAATATGATTGTTTAAAGGGAAAAGGTAGGGGAGGACCCTGCTGATAAATATATATTACAATATTCTCTATAGTCTGTACCACCTCCGTCCCAAAATGTAAGCATTTCTGGAGTTGTCATGGTTGGAATTGTGTACAAGCGCAGGAAAGGATCGTGGGAAGCAGCGGCACCATAATGCAGTTCGGCTGTGCCGGAAAAGATTAGTAATGAGTTAGGAGTTTGTTAGGATCAATATTCCTTTTATTCAGAGATTGTTAGTTACAATGTAAGCCTATAAAAGGAATTAGTTCGGATAAACAAGCAGGCAATAGATCAATCTCATCTCATCTACTCCTCTGTTTTCCCATCTCTTTTGTTCTTTCCGACGATCCATCACGGGTTGCCGTTCGACCAAAGCTTCGAAGCCCCATCCGCCTACTTTCCATTCATATCCCATTAGATCACTATCGGCACATAACAACTTGGTATCAGAGCTAATACAGTAGGTGGAAATGATTGGGGGAAGGTTGTGATTGGTTGAGAAAAGGGGTAGGTGGAGAAATAGCTTCATTTTGCGATGTATGGAGTCGTTAATAAAGTACAAAGATCTTCAAAGCCTGAGGTGGAAACAAAGGTATATAAGACCAACAAAGCTAGAAAATTAGAAACTGAAAGCTAATACAGTTAAAGACTAAAAAAAGGTTTTCCTCTGTTACTTTATACTTCCTCCATCCCAAAATATAAGAAGTTTTGGTTGAATGCGACAGGCTGCCTGTTCAGATTTGTAGTACTAGGATGTGTCCCATCAAACCAAAACTTCTTATATTTTGGGATAGAGGGGGAGTACTTGTTATTTAGGACATTGACATAGTCTCCAATGCAGATGTTTTATCGTTTCTTATTCTAATCATATATTTATAAAAAATATTGGAAATATAGTTACATGAAAGCGTTTTTCATGATGCGTCCACTGATATCATTTTTAATATGCAATCGTAATTTTTTTGCATATATTGTTGATTTAATATTTTCAAGGTTTGACTGCGTGAATCTTAAAATGATACCTATTTGTGAGTAGGAGTATATACATAAGCAAGTGAATCATGAAACTTGGCATTCTGCAGACAGGATAGGATGTGTCATGTGTGCATGAACTTTGATGTTTCTTGTATGCTAGTTCTTCTAGAATAGTACTTCAATGACATCAAATCAGTTAGATTGAATCAGCGATATATTTTCTGCTAAATAAATATGTTCCAGTGTGCTACCTTTGTAGGCACAGTCACATATATGTCACCTGAGAGAATTCGTAACGAGAACTACTCTTATGCTGCTGATATTTGGAGTCTTGGACTAGCAGTATTGGAGTGTGCTACTGGTAAATTTCCATATAATGTGAATGAAGGCCCAGCCAACCTCATGCTGCAGGTAATGTGGTTCCGTGGCCAGTTTTTTTTTATTTGTCTATATTTATTGTTTATTTTTGTAGTACGCAATATCACCTCTTCTATTGTTGATCAACTGTGACTACTCACTACTGTTTGCACCTTTGGGTTGGAGGGTTTGTGATTCGATACATGGTTAAGAATATTCCTGCAAGTTTTTGAAGAAAGTGGTCACAACTTGCAACACTCATACGATCAATAGTATTAATGTAATAATATTACATTTACAGTCAGATAATTTATACACTTAGTTTAGAACCTGAATGCATTCCTGTTTGAACCCAGCAAGGTAAAAAGAGAGACAAGCATCACATGGCACTGGAGGCCAAGTTATTTAACATTTTGTAATGTTTTATGTGCAATTCCTTGGTTCCCTTACAAACTTAGTATTTCAGATTCTGGATGATCCATCACCAACACCACCAAAAGATGCTTATTCATCTGATTTTTGTTCGTTCATCAATGACTGCTTGCAGAAAGACGCTGATTCAAGGCCTTCGTGTGAGCAGGTAAGAGATTTTGTGTAATGTATGTGTTGATTTTCAAGAAGTTTGAGTTCTGTATATAGGAATTAAAGTCATATCGTTTGTGATAAGGTATCATGGTCCTTTCAAGTATCATTAGCAGTGTTACCGGGACTCGCAAGTCTGAAATTTTTTTGCCGTGTCGACACGCATCCCCATGTCGACGCGGTACGACTCGCATCTGACGTGGCTGGCAGAGTCCAAAGTAGAGGGGAGGCCGATAGCAAGGAGCAGCTGCAACAGGGGAAGGGGTTTTGAAAGAGCTGACCAGGGTGGGACAGCGCTGTTGTCATCCCCGGCTACCAGCTTTGTCCTAGGCTGCCGGCGTTGCTGGATCCACCAAGCCCAACTGGTGCTGCCCGATGATGGGGAGCGGCAACAGCAGGGGAAGAGGGAAGAGTGGAGGGGATGGAGGAGGTGGCCGAAGGAAAGGGCCGAAGGAAAGGACTCTATAAATATTACGAGAACATTTAGTTGATTTCTTCCATATAAGTCCTAAATTTTATATTTATTTTCAAACTAGCCCTCAATGATCCTTTTCCTCTACTAGATCAAACCAGTTTTCCTATTTTTTAATTAATAAATTACATATATTAGACGAGTCACCAAATCCTAATTTTTGATAGTTTGCCGAGTCGGACACCCGAGTCCGAGTCGGACTCCGACTCCCGAGTCTGAGTCCCGGTAACACTGATCATTAGTTGTTATAATAAGCATACTATATATATTGTGATACACTTTTCTTTTCCTTTTGCTGACATGAAGATTTAACATCTTGCAGCTTTTGTCACACCCATTCATCAAGAGGTATGAAAACACTACCGTGGACTTGGTAGCTTACGTCAAAAGTGTTGTTGATCCAACAGAAAGATTAAAGCAAATAGCAGAGGTCAGTACCTTGTAGCACATGTCAGTTTGATATATCCAACAGCAAAATAAAGTTTATGTTGGCATGCCCCCAAATGACAAATTGAAGAAACGACACTTTTATCTAGTTTGATATATCCATTGTTACTTGTAACTGCCTCAAGCAACATTGTGTAACCATAGGATGCATAAGTCAATCTAAACACACAATAACTTTTGAATTTAGTTGAGTTGATTCTAGTGCAAAAGCTGTAGCAAGCCACAAGGGCTCAGATCATCATAAGTGGTTGACTATTTATCTCATGAAATTGCAAGATTTTCTGGTAAAGATATTTTACGAAATTGCAAGAAATCATAGTATTTGTAGGAAGTGTGATTCGTCCTGGTTCTATGTGAGATAAAGGTAGCCAAATCAAAGTAGTTATATAACTTTCTAGCTAAAGAGATCTAAAATGTCTTATCTGATCTGACATTAAGGAACTTAGCTCTTTTTTTTAGAGAAGGGTATTTTTTACCCGGCCTCTACATTAAGGAACTTAGCTTAACTTGCAAGCATAGTAATTAATTGAGGAACTTGCCTCTAAGCCTTTGCTGCTGCTGCTCCCTGCTAGGCTGTTGGTTGGACCTCACATCTGGAGTAGATGCTCTACCTTAAAAGGGGAAAATAACTCCCTTTGCTGGAGATTGTTAGGTGTATGTTCTCAAGCCCCTCGTTGAAATTTATTGGGTGCATATGTTCCCTAAGCACATTTTGTGGCTTATTTGCCTCCAATACTCTGCTTTAACCTTTCAGCTGCATGCACGATTAGTACCCTGCATACACTTCAAGAGATTCCTAGTTGTCTGTACAACCTTAAACATTATTTTGGTAAAACAACTGGCTTCATATCTATAAGAACCCAGAAAATATAAACCTAACGTGCTCCAACTGAGGGAGTACTATGTTAGGTCCATAGTTTAAAGATGACACGATCAATAATATGTTTGTTCTAAGGACATGATTGGTAAGGTTAAAGGACCGAGGGGAGAGCACTCACCCTTGTGATGCCACCAGAATGAGGCTCCGAGGATGGCAGCGAGAAGCCGAGAGGCTAGAGAACTTCTGTTTATTATGGCGTGGGAACTCCATGGGCAGATTAGGACAGAGTCGATGGTTCACAAATGTTCAATGGGAGTATTAGGACAGAGTCCAGATGGGATTAGACAAGGAGCAGGCCAATGTGCAGGTATGGAGGAGAGAAGAGCTTTGAAAGAGTCCATGGATAGAGTTGGATCCATGTACTAAGCTGCTTCCTTGTTTGAGTATAATTTTAACGTTTAGTTGACCTGCAATAGTGTCGTGCTGTCAGTGATGCTAAATTCAAGCAAGCATGAAATAGATCCATCTTTCTATTACGCTTCCCCGAACCCTTCTGGTTTCTCTATTTGCCCCCCAGCTATCCTACCTTTTGCCATCGTGAACTCACTTGTGGTCTATTTGTGTCGTGAGCCATCAGACACAATATTATTTATTTATTACTTAATGAGTACAAAGATGACAGCCGCATAATCAGGCTTAACACTCCTAATGGGATGATAACTAACCAAACCATCTAATATGAATTTAATCAATTAATATGCATGCAATTACTGCTAAATATGGCGATATGCCTGCTAATGCAGTGTCTTAACAGGCTGTTTGATTGGGGATAATTTTCTAGAGGGAAAGGGAATTTAATGGGTGAAAGTCGGATTGTCGTATTGGGATGGGGAGTTTGAGTGGTTAACTCCATGGTTCAGTTTCTTAGTGAAATCTTGCAATATCCATTCATCTCAGAGGGGCCTGATAGAAATGTGTACTAGCTGAAAAGATTTGAAGTTGTACTACAAATATTTGTACAGCCCATGACTAAAGTTTCACGTGCTGTCTAGTGGTAGCTCTGTGCATGCTCTCCAGTTTGACTCCTGGTGACTGCTGTTGTCTCCCTTTTTCATCAACTCTATTACTACTGATGGAATTTCAGCCGGAAAAACTAGATTTTCTGTGATCTCTTCATCTCCAGCCCCTACCAAGATTTTTCATATCTAAGAGACTGAATCTTGGATACTTCTGTCATTTTATTATCAGAGAAGCATGTGGGAATTTTGGTGGTTGGGAATAAATCCCAATCCCCCTCCCTCCTTATTGTTGCTGAATAGGCCAGTTAATAACAAGCACACACACAACCAAAAGTAAGGATGCAATAGCAGAAAGATTAACTTGTTTTTTCTCAATCCCAGATGCTTGCCGTACATTACTACCTCCTCTTTAACGGCACTGATGGGATTTGGCATTATATGAAGACATTCTACATGGAAGAATCAACTTTCAGGTAACCTTTAGTGATGTTAAACCTATTCAGGATTGTAAAAAAATATCTGTAGTATGCTATGTAGCATCTTTTTTCTGTTTAGGGGTTAACTAACATAGAGTTTCTCAAGAAAAAACAAACCTGTATATAGAGTGTAGCCCATAGATCAGTTGTGTTTCCGTAATTAATTTCTAATCCAGATACTACCAGGCCATCAGTATGTGGTCACTGATTAGGGCCATGTACCTGAATCAACTGTATCTGAATCTTATTTGAATCCTATTTTGGACCCATTATTCAAAACCAAAGAAACTTGGCTTGCTAAGATTTTTCATCCATTTTTTCAAGCAATATCGCGGTTCTGTTTTTCTGACAGCATAATGCGGGAACTGGCTTTAACGGTGGCTTGTGTTGCTGAAAATTTAGACAGAACTAGGTGAATTATCAGTCATAATTTGCATAATCCATGCTTTCCTCTTTACTTTTAGATTGTAAGGAGTCATGAATGGCTATTACCGCCAGAGTGCCAGTTTCTCCACCATTATCCAACAAACATATGTATTCTACTTTTATGATTTAGATGATCACTTTTCTGCAAGGGAGGATCCAGTCTTTTCAGCCACCATAGTTCACATGATATTTTGTATCATCTATTCTGTTATTTCAGTTTCTCAGGGAATGTGTATGTTGGCCAAAATGACATATTTGATACTTTATCAAATATTAGAAATAAGTTAAAAGGTGATCGTCCTCGAGAGAAAATTGTTCATGTTGTTGAGAAGCTACATTGTCGTGCACACGGAGAAACAGGAATAGCTATACGGGTGTCTGGATCGTTCATTGTGGGAAACCAATTTCTAATATGTGGTGAAGGGTTGCAAGCTGAAGGCATGCCAAGCTTGGAGGAACTCTCCATTGATATTCCAAGCAAGCGGGTAGGTCAGTTCCGTGAGCAATTTATCATGGAGCCAGGAAGTTCCATGGGATGCTACTACATATTAAGGCAAGATCTATACATCATCCAAGCCTGAAAACATGTATAATTTGTAAGGTCAGTTTCATAAACTCATGTCAGCGATTTTTCGCACGAAAACACATCTTGTGTACTTTATTTCAAGTCCTCAATGCTCTTCTATTATTTTTGCAATTGCAACAAATTTTATTTTCTACCTTCTGATATTGCCTCTGTTCTCAACTGTGCTTAGTTTGGTAGATTGATGATGTTGATAATGCATTTTCTCTAGGGATTGCTTTGTTTGCAGTTAAAATCCTATTTATGCTGTCATGGTGCCACGGTGGGATTCAGATGGTTCAGGATTGTTGAAAGTTGCTGATGAAGACTATACAATCCACGTCTCAAGACACTTAACTTTCTCTGACTAAGTAATATCGTGAAGTCTTCTGGCTTCATCATTTTATGACTTCTTGCTACGAGCTAATTTGTAATGCTAAACATTTCCTATTGTTGTCTGTAAGGAAATTAAGACATCAAATATATATATATATTTTTTGCATAGGTCTGTTCTGTGGGGAAATTGTCTTGTTTCTATTGACCTATTATAGGGAAGTTGGGGTAGTCTCTCTGTTGTAGATTAGAATATTCTTATATGTTATGCTAATTGTAAAATAATTCAATGTAGGGCTGACATGCTGGGGTCTCAACCCAGATTATAATGAGCATATTATGGTCATGTTTAGAAAAATAAGAAATTGCTGTAGCGTATGTTTTTCGTGACAACTTTCTTTTTACTACTGATATATGTTTGAATATGCTTTTTTACTATTAGGAATTGCTATAGCTTATGTTTGAATATGTTTCAACTAGAGAAGCATATGTAAAATGTGAGGAAAAGAACATTGGTATTTCTTAGCTTATCAAAAGCCAGTGGATCTTTGTTAACCCTCATAATTTATTCTGAATCCCTGCCTACTCCATCAAAATTATTATTTCTTTACCGATGATTTATGTGCAATTAATGCTGGAAAGTGTGTATGGAAGTTCTCCTTTATTTCTGCTCTACATAAATTCTTTCCAGCTTCCATTCTCGCTGATGGGTGGGTTCGATGGCAGCGTCAGCGAACTACTTCCTTCGTCTCAAATTAGTTCTCTCTTTACCATTTAAATTTTATCCTATAATAGTTGCCACTTCAAAGTATTACTCATTTCATCAATCACATCTTATTCATCCTATTCTTAACCATATTGTCGAACGAGGGTATGCTCAGGACTCCATGGAACCCACCATGGACAAAATAGAAAATGACGTAGGAATCGAAGTGTTGCCTGAGCTGACAAAGACGACCTGAGGGCAGCAGCAGCTCGGGAGCAGGTCTTGCTCAGCTTGGGGCCCCAAGAATTGCTGCAGGTGGGGCCAAGGCCAAGAGGACAGTGCCAGGACCCGAGATCTCCTAGGGGAATCTCTTCCATTAAGGGAATTTTATCTGGTCCTATATTTTACTCTACCTTATCATTCTGCATTAATTGTGAGAGGTGTTACCTATCTTGTGGGTAGACATGAACTACGTGGTGGACGTGGTTGTTCATGCTGCCTCTCATGTGCCCATGTCACCTCGAAGAAAAAGGTGAGGGCGACGCGGCACACCATCAGCACGCATTCCACAGGCCCCCCTTTACCAGCATCGATGGCTGATGAGTAGGCCTATCGACAATTGGGACGAAGACTTTGGTTGCCCTGCTTTACAAGTAAGCTAGTAGGTTAACTAATCACATTTGGGCAACCTGTTTGGAGGGACATCGACAAGATCAAGTATATCAATCCTGTGGGGTTGGGTTCCTCCTGTATGAACGCATGGACACTGTGGGCTCCCTTTTACGTATAAAAGGAGGATCCATGTAACAAAGAAAATGGTTTGTGATAAAGCCCGAGCTCCACTTGATACGCTCACGGCTCTGATTGACCCGATCTTTTGGTGATTTGAGATAACTATGATTTGGGAGAAACGTTGATGATCCGACTACAACTGTACAAGACGTTGTGTTGTGCCTTAGCGATCGATACACCTCTCTGTGAGTTGTTGATCTTATCGGTACAGATCAACCTTATTTCTACAAGCAAATCGAAAAAACAAGCAAGAATAAGATACACCTCTCCGTGGGTAGTTTATCTTGTTATTGCAGATCAACCTTATTCCTACAAGTAAATCGAAGAAACAAGTAAGAACAAGATACACCTCTCCATGGGTAATTCATCTTGTTAGTGTAGATCAATCTTATTCCTGCAAGCAAATCGAAGAAACAAGTAAGAACAAGATAAAAATAATATGATATTGCAATATGAATTGAATACACAAGATAAGTTAGGGTTCTGAAGACGAGTAATTAGGAGGTATAGCCGACACACATAAGTACAAGGTAAAGTAGCAATGGCTAAAACTTTAATCTAACAAAGCCTGAGAAACCGTAAAGGGGTACCTAGCTATTTATGGAGGTGAGAAGATGACCAAGGGATCCTTAGGGTCGTGCTCCACCAGGTTGGGGCATACCTCACATGGGCCCCACTTGGACCAAGGTCCCATACGAAGTTACAAGCCCATAGACCCATTACAGGTGATGCAACACCTTATTTCTTCAATTACTAAGATGACTAAGATGGAATTTGGCAATGAGTCTGGATCCGTTGGATAGAGAACTCCAAGAGGTTTCCATCACTCATGGGCCAAAAATGGAGCTCGTATGCACATTTGGCGGTGGTTTGAAATCCGCAATGTAGCAAGTGGCCGAATCGGATTCCACCACTTGGACGACTTGATCTTGATATCTTCTTGTTTATCCATGATGTGAACAATTGTTGTATCCATAGTGGGTATGGTCACATTATCCTCCCCTTTGTCACGCCCTGATTTCCGTTCGGGATTAAAATCATTAAATAATGCATTTCTAGAATTAATATTGACATTAAAAAAGTTTAATCAAGTGAAATTAATGTGGGAAATAAAATTTCCTCTAAAAATCATGGCTGGAAATATTTTTGTAATATTCTCCATTCCTTAATATACTCTTTGAAATTTCCCGTGAATTTTCAGAGCTCAAGCAGTAATTTAAATAGAACAAAGTTCATTTAATTAATTAATTAAATGGAAAAAGAATTAACATCTCGCCGTTCTCCTTGGGCCGTTTCCAGCCCAAGGCTTCCCTTTCCTTCCCATGCGGCCCGCCTCCTCTTTCTCGGGCTAGCATATCTTTTTCTCCCTCACGGGCCAGCCTCCTCTCTCCTATCTCTCTCCCCGACCCAGTGGCCGTCGGTCCAACTCGCCTACTCCCTCTCCCGCAAGTTCGTTTTTGCCTCCCTCTGCCGGTCTCCTCTCTCCCTCTCTGACAGTTGGGACCGGTGGCTCCACCTGTCATCCCCTTCCTCCAGCCAGCCGGGCCAAAATTGCCAGCCACGCAGCCCACTCCCATGTCGCCGCGCCGCTCGCCCCCGCCCCCGCGAG
Organism: Oryza punctata; assembly: GCA_000573905.2. NCBI lineage: Eukaryota > Viridiplantae > Streptophyta > Magnoliopsida > Poales > Poaceae > Oryza > Oryza punctata. The sequence goes on along the minus strand of CM002493.2, from coordinate 17,074,960 downwards.
TCAAACTGTGGAGGCCGAGTTATCACCCACTCCTTCCGCGCTCGTTTCCCCATTCTCCCCACAAAAGCCGGTGCCGAGCCACCGCCACTCCGCCCACGTCGCCACCACCACTTCGTCCGGTGAATCTGCCACTTCCCGAGTTCCTCGTCACCTCCCGACTCAAAAAAACACACCCCGACCTCGCTCTCTCGTTTTCCTCACTCACCCACTCCTCCCGTCTCCTCGGCCGCTCTCCCCGCGCCGCGCACTCGATCTGCCGCTCGCCGTGCTTTCTAGCCCGCTGCCGCCGCCACTGCAGCGTCATCCCCGCGCTCCGCCACCACCACCTCCGGCTTTGACGCATCACTCCACACCCCGGCCTCCACTTCGTTTGTCCTCACCACCACCAAAACCCCCTCCTCACCATACCACCCTAGCTCCGCCGTCACTCTCTTACTCCAGTGATCATGTATTGCTGTTCCGGGCTACCTTAGGCCTTGGGGCCTTCCTCTCCAGCTTCGCAACGCCGAAGGGAAGCCCGACATCCCCCTCATCCAAGCTCCTCATCGTCGGAGTCAGTTCCCCGCCGTGCGAGGTGTGCTCCTCCCCTCGTCGCGGGCCTCCTGCCGCTTTTGCCCACCACCACGTGCCTCCCCTTCCTCGCCTAATCCCGCCTCCTCCGTCTGTCGCCAGAGCACCACCTTCTTCACCTGTCGGCGCCGACCGCTAACATCTCCCTGCCGCCGACCATCTCCCGCTCCACCTCGCCAGCCTGCGTGCTCGGTGAGCACCCCCATCCCCCTCCTCGCCTTCCCCTCTCCCCTTTGCCCTCTCCCGCACCACTCGCTGTCGCCGCCGGTGGTATCTTGGCCGTTCGTCGTCACCGCCCGCCGACTGGCTGGTAGCCTTGGCCGCGCCACCTGACCGCTATCGAGCGATCTGGACCGTTGGGTGCGCCCGCGTGGCCACCGTGGACTCGGTCCACAGTGGATCGGTTCCCTTTATGTCATTGACGCGTGGGGCCCACCTTTGGTGGACTCGGTTCGCGCCTCGTCCCTGCTGACATTATAATATCTTGTTTGTCCATTGGAAAATAACTATTAATTGCGCAATAATTTGGTTTAATTCCAGAAATACATATAATTGGCTCAAAATTTCTAAAATTCATAACTAATTCCTATGAACTCCAAATTGAGCCATTAAACTTGGAAAATTCATCTAAAATTGAGATCTACTTGTTTGTTTCCTTTCCATTTACTATTTACTAGGTTTTTACTAGGGTTTTTCCTCGCTTTGCATGCTAGCGCGTAGTTTCCGCTGTTTTAGAAGATCACGTTCGCCAGGAAAATAGTTCGGAAGATTTGTTTGAAGAAGCAAGGCAAGTCACACATTCCCCTTGAGCATATTGAGCCTTTTTTATAAAATGTTTTACTGTTTGCAAATAAATTGCATGTTTTACTAATTACATGGGAATAGGGTTTACCTATCTGCTCTCTTGTGCCCTGTTTACCTTTGATCCGTCCTTTGTCGAACTTTGGGTGATAATTTGACTACCTTATGTTACTCTTATTTACCTAGCGAGAATTACATATGCTTATCCATGCTTAATTACCACTAGCTCACAATATGGGATAATCACACTATACATTCAACATTTGGATGAGCTGCAAGCTCGAGACACTTGGCCATATTTTATTGGTCGTAATTATCCAACTAAAATAAGACATAATGGTGGACTGTGGGTGCATGGTTTTGCTTGTCGCACCCATGGCAATTAAGGACCGGTTCACGGGAAACCCTGGAAGACTTACCATGCTCACCACAAGAAAGAATGGGCATCTGCTGGACTTGTAGGATAACTCTTCCCTTTCCGACATTCCAAGGCAAGGGTGTGCGGGATGGAGTTGGGTCAGTGAGGGCTTACCCGTTGATCGGCTTCTGGATTCACCACGGCGCACTGGGGGCTGCCCACCTTAGTTTTAAAGGTAGGGGGTGAAACCTTAGCATGTTGCTCTTGGTTAGGGAGAGTTATGTGAAGGGTCTTGTCACAATGACTCGCATGGTGACATGTCAGGCATGGCACGGTGACATACAGTGGATTGTGTCTTGTGGATACAGTTGTGCACTTCTGGCTAGAGTAAAACTATTCAAATAGCCATGCCACGGTTATGGGCGATCGACCATCTTCACCGTGATTAGTCCCACTTTATTAATTAATTTGACTTAATGAACTGGTGTAGTTAAGATGGATGGTTGGGCCTATTCAACGTGGTGTAGCGTTCTTCAGTGGAGATATAATCTTATCTTAATTAATCAACTGTTTTACTGTTTTTCAACTATAAATGTTTAGAACCATCTTTATGCAAATAGTCACAAACCTCCTTTTCTCCCTTGTACATCTGCATCATTGTTGTACTCAGCCTTGTTATTATTTCTCCTTTTCAGAAGAGTAGTGTTTGTTGATATTTCTTAATGACATTACTAAGAATTAGATCTCAAGCAATGACGCCAGAAATATAAGTTTGTATTTTCTTACGATCACAGATATAATCCGCAAGCGCACGGATATACTGCTATAGCATTTCATCCAGAAGTATTTCCATGGTATCGTATTTATTTAATCCTAAGGGAAGATATGGTAAGAGAGTATTATGTTATTAATTCTCATCACACTTATGTAATCACATTCTAATGCAGGGGTTAGGCATTTGTTGAATAAGGGTAGATTCACACAAGAAGGATAAATCAAGCTAACTCTCTCTAAATAATAATCTAGACTAAGTGGAGAAGAAATGAGAAAAGTCTATTTCTGTACTTATAGTATATAGCCCTTTTAATATACACTTGCTAATGTATAATCATATGGCCACAACCCCCTAACAATGCCCTCCTGGTATATTGAGAAAACACCATGATTGCCGAGTTCTTTACGATAATCCATCTTGGCTATACAACCGGTTATGGATTCGGAGGAGTACACTCACCAGAAATAGTTCTTAGCCCTATATACACACGTGGAGGAATACCTGTACTGAGCTGTCACCATCAGTAGCCCACCTTTACAGTTCGGTGGCATATAGAACCATTTAATGATATTTAATAATCTAAGCACCATTTAATGATATTTCTTAATGTTAATAGATAAATTCTGCAAGCGCACGGATATACCACTGTAGCACTTCATCTGGAAGTGTTCCAAGGTATCAAATCATAGGGAACAAAGATGTTCAACTCTTCAATAGTTCATCCAAGGACACAAGTTAATTTAGGCAAAGGGTAGAGAAGATTTTCTAGTGAAGCACAGTCTCGTTTAGAAACCCTAATTTAATCCTATTGCAATACTTCAGGCACTGGCTTGCTCGCTGCTACTATAACCCGCTCTACTACGCATCCGGACATGTAGGACTTAAGTGATCTCGAGGGCTGTCACCACCTCTACATCCACCTCTAACGTACTGTGGGGTACGCAACAAACACTGGAAATTAATTACCTAGACTCCACGTCTATGCAACTAATTACTATAGTTTTAGCTAAACACTAAAATAATCACTATCTCTTAATGAACAATAGTGAACAATGATCCAGTATGCTAATAGGAACTAACTAAGAGGTATACTTTACAAGATAAATCTCAATTACTTAAATAAGATAATATCGATTATATCAAAGTAGTTGACAAGGTACAAAAGGAAGATGAGGAAGATACAGACAACTCCGGAATTCCTCTGATCCTTCTCCCTTACTCTCTCCCTAATCTAATGTACATAAAAGATACAATAGAGCCTCTTATAATTCAGCTCAAACTTGGTGTGTGTTGGAGGAGAGGATGAGAGCTCTTTATATAGGGGTGAAGAGAGTGGAGATTCCAAGCATCTAAAGAGCATTTTCACTCTCCTCTTGCCATGTGTCCTCTCTATGGTGGTTTCTACTGGTAGAAATGCTCCCAACCGTCATAGCAAGTCGGTAAGTAACTGCATGTGAAAAATGGGGTCGATTGGCCACTTTTTGGGTTCGGCTGGACCAAGGGTTCGGCCAGACCCTTGTTGGCCCATTTGGCCCCGACCTTTTTCCTGGGCTCTTGTGGAGGATTTCTTAGTCCATATGTATGGTGAATGAGCTCATTTGAATGTGTTTTATTAGGTTTGTGGGCCAAAAACTCCATGAGCTTGGATATGGAAGTTTAATTCTCCTCCTTTATGTATCTTTTGGCTCAACTTTGATGGTTTGTCAACTGCATCCAATTGTACACCAATGCTAGTGGAATTCGTTAGAATTTAAATCCTACCACTATGTTGGATGTTTTACCTATTCAGATTTATGCATGTATTGACGGTGTAAATTTGGCAGTTAATAGTCGTCAACAAACCTCCACACTTAGCTCTTTACTCGTCCCGAGTAAAGATTAAGGATTAACGTGGAATAAAATTTTCCACGATACAATACAAGTATAAAAAATACCATCTTGGGTACTTGATGAATGGAATGGTCGTGACTTAAGTTGGGTTTTTCATATATTTTAAAAAAATGAGCAAAACTCCTCAAATGACTCTCTCTTAAGTCACTCATGTGGTTTTTGATTTATGGACCCTCACGAAGGCATATTTTTGCCGAATTGTCCCTATTCTAAAAGGCTATATATGTGCAGCTCAGTAGGGATCAATCGGGGCGTACCTGCATCACATGTTCTGCCAAGCCAAAAGACCGGATCCAAGGAGATAGCAAGTCATACTTTTTGATCAAGAATGTGCATGTGTGTGGTATGTTTTGTGGGTGGAAAAAGGAATAATAGAAATAATAACTCCTTTGGTATACCTCCTCCTCCATTTTTTTCTTTTTCTTAGAAATTTGAGAGATTGCATGGCTATCTTTTTCCTCGCCTTTTTCTTTTTTTTCAAATCTCACGCTCCATATTTGTATGAGCAAGATTTTTTTCTTTCTTTCTTTTGCATAGCCATGCCTCCCTTTTGCTCTTTTGCTTTGAATGAATTTTGGAGAATGAGGCATAAAACATGGAGTATTTATTTTGTGGATGATGGATGAAACAGATGATGAATGAGGGATGCTAGCTTCAAGTGTAGAAGTTTAGCACATGTGTGTGTATGTGGAGTATGTATGATCTTGATCATGAAAGTATGAAAAGCATCTCACACGGGTCACAATATTTTGACAAAGCTCAATGTAATGTCAAACAGCCAAAATATAAGGTTTTGCAATATGAATCATATTTGGCCTTGGTAGGTAATCACATAGTCATTGAGGAGCATTGCTCGAAAAATTTGAATTTTTCGCAAAGATAAAATCCCAAGTATCATGACAGTTAGATAGAAATTTCTTTTGTCATAACCATATGACAAATATCAATCACTTAGATGAGTAAGGTTCCCTATGATAGATATATGTTCACAAGTAATAAGTGTTAGCAAAGAATAAAGAGCATACAAGTTGACCAAAGGAAAAATTTTATTCGTTGAGAAACAATGTTTTCAATTTAATTTGGAGTCAAATTTAATTGTATTCATATTTATATCCAAATTTAACTAGCAAACAAGGGAGGATGAGGAATGAGACATGTAAACCAAACTACACGGCGAAGGTATGACAGAGCCGGGCCTGGCAGGGGTCAGACGGACACTTCGTTCGGCTGACCTAGCCAGGCTTGGTTCTAGCTGCTGAATTTTGTGCGTGTCCGTGGGTCTGTGTTCATCACATTGACGTGTCATTTGATGCTGTTGCGCGTCGGTAGTTCCAAATAGACTTCTCCCATACTTATTTTGTACCTGGTCTTTATTCAACAAAAACACAATAAACAAAATAGGCTTCCACCGGGGTCAAATACCGGTGAGCCAAACTTTATTCAAGTAACTCTAGGCGCATGAAGGGCCTAAATTTACTTTATTTTTATTTTATTTTATTTTCTTTTTTTCTTTTCATCAGGTGATGGGTAACTCATCAGGGTGGAGATATTAGGCGAGGATGGATGAGATGTCTGGGATTCTTACCGGATAAGTCTTGCCAAGCTGAGATCCGAACTGAATGCAAAAAAGCTGCATTTGTTCTGCTTGGTTCCCTGTGCATCTATTTTCTCATAGACCAAGGGGCGTGGTATGAGTGTTGGAGTTATTTTACACTCCTCCTTGGTTGTCATTGTATTCCTTGCAAATGGTTAGTGGACAATAAATATCCGAGGGACTACAAAGAATTGAAAATATTTTATCATGACCTCAAGATTAGTTGTTCCCATCCATGCGAAAGATAAATTGGGTTCAAAATTCAAGAAGCGTGGATCCCACGAGTTGCCATCTATTATTTTCAACTTTTTTTTCGAGAGACACTTCTGAAAACATATTTTTTTCAAATTTTTATTGTTCACCAAATTTTCGTTTGGTCAAAACTCATACAGGGCTGAGGTAAAATTGCACGAACATAACAAAAGAACAATTGGCAGTAGACTCACTGTGCACATTGAAAGGTGATGTGTTCCTCCTATGTATGTTAGCAATACATTGATTTGTTTCCTAGGCCCTGACTTACCTCCAGTGTGAACTGAACTTGAGGACTCACCCGTCAATTTGAAAACTTTCCTATAGGGGTTAGTCCACAAAAGGTATACATCCAATATCCATGAACGTATTAACTCTTAGAGTTCATTAATCAAACTCGACTCCATGCGTAATTTGATTAAAGCAGACTATCTTAACCTAAGCACCATGCTTAAATTAAAAAGCATATGGATGTCTCGTGAAAACAGCCAAACCAGAGCATACAAAAATAGACAAAGGAAGCATAACCATGTACGATCAAGCCACACTCAAGTGGAGACAAGTATGAGTAAAAGAAATTGGTGAACCTTTTGTTGTCTTCCGTTTACCTGAGTACACTCACTGCCAGCATGATGGATATGTTGAAGTCTCTGGAGCAGTGGCATGGTCACATATGATTGTCGATCTCTCCTCCGTCTAGATGCGTATTCTAGCAAAGGAAAGCATTTTGACAACACCAACTTAGGTGATCGGTTGGTTATGCACACACCTCGGGTGCAAGAACCTTATGCCTTTGAGACATGATCCGCTAGCACAATGCTAAAGAGACGTAGGATGCATCTCTTTTCGTGCAAATGTGCAATTGCCAACTGGAGTGGAGCAACAACCACGAAGAAAAGAAGAGGGCATCTCCTCTTGCTTGTATGTGCGTAGGTGCTGTGGGAGCGAGAAGTTGTGCCCAACTAGGAGTGGATGAAGGCTAAGCCAAGGCGGCACATGAGCTCGAGAGAGGGACTGGGTGGACCCAGGCAGCAACATGATCGCTACGAATAAGGTGTAAAGCCACATTTTAAAGATACGCACATAATTGTCACGGCCAAAAATTCGGTAACCCGAATTTCAAGCAGAATGTGTATTAAATCTCCGTCCAGGACCAGCTAGAGTACACAAACGACAAATTGTTACACAGATCCACGTCTTACAAAAATAATAAATTCAAAAGTCTTACATACGCAGCGGAAATAAATTATCAAATAATCTAAACTAAGATCTTCATTAAAGCGTAGCATTCTCCATAACCACATGCATCCTCAACGTCCGGAACAAGCCTAACCTTCAAAATATTCATCATACAAATAATTCTCTATCTCTGAGGTTGGAAAGATTAAGCAAGTCTGAGTACCACCCACCGTACTCAACAAGTCATACCAATAAAGAAATATGATGCAAGATAACATCAAAAGAATGGCTATAGGGTATTTGCACAAAAGCAGCATTTATAAAACATAATTTGATCTAGTAAAATAGTTGATATAAATTAGTCAATATTATACATCACTGCCCAATGCTAAACCACATTGCAACAGGCCCAACCATACCACCTGAACTACACCAATTCATTAAGTCATATTATTAGAATGAGACTAATCACGGTGAGCTGGTTGATCACCCAATAACCGTGGGCACGGCTATTCGAATAGTTTTACTTTGATCAGAGATGTACAACTGTACCCACAAGACACAGCCTCACAACACGTTACCATGCGCCGACATGTCACCACGACATACCGAAAAGAGACTGTGACAGAACCCTATGCATAACCCTCCCTAACCAAGCATACCCACCTCAGGTTTCACCCCCACTCCTTAAAAAGATAGCGGGGCAGTCCCCTCTCGTGCCTAGGTAAATCCGGAAGTAGCATAGACCAAAGCCAGGTCCATCCATACTCCATCAAGCTCAACCTTGCCTTGGTAAGTTGGCTAGGTTAAGTTACACTCCAAATTCAGCCTGGAGCCCATGCTGGCCTATGGTTTGTACGAATATATCTTCCAGGGATTCCCGAGAACTGGTCCTTAATTGTCATGGGCACGACCATCAAAACCATGCACCCACAACCCACCATTTAGACATATTTTAGTTTAATTAAATCAATACCATGATGGTACGCCATTATATAATTAAGGACTGAATTAGAATGAATCCCATAGTGTGCTAATTACTCAACCAATCATCTAGTCATTTTATAACCCAAGTTATCAATGGTACCAGGTAACAACGGGTTGAGTATAATAGGCATCCATCCCACATGACATTATAAAAGCAATGCAATTTAATAGAAAAGCGTAGATTTTGTAAAGCGGTTCAACATGATCAATGTTGTATGTATGACTTGCCTTGCTCTTGAACTGACAGAACTTTGGTGACCACTTCGTAATACACCGGAGTGTTGGAACTACCGGATTCTATGCGACAAACAAAGCATACAAGCAATACAAGCAATAAGTCTACTGAAACAGCAAAAAAAACCAATTTTAATGAATTCTATACATTTTAACGAATCCACAGAAACTAGAATGGATTAAAACGGAGTTCGGATGATTAAGATATGAATTTTAGAAGATGAACTGTGTAAGTACTATTAACCGGAAGTCCTTAATTAATTGATATATTTTAATTCCCATGAACGGACAACATTAACGGAAAACAAACTCCGGTTAGCGAGCCTGATGGGTCAGCGACTCGACGAGTCGACCTACCATGGCACGGGACCACGCAAACGGTCAACCGAACCGGCGAACGGAACCGGCGGCTCATGACAACTATAGGGTTTTAGAACAACTCGGTACGACCAAACTGACATGACACTACGCCACACTACATGCGAACATAAGCGACAAACAACTAACAAGAGCATGCGGCACAGCCGGTAGGCACAACCGGTGACACGGCAAGCGGCCAAAAGTGGCGGCGGCGGTGACTGCGGCTCGGTAGGGCCGTGGCAAAGCGGCAGCCGGCTTGGCAGTGATGGCTGTGAGTTCGGCGCTAGGGCGACGGCAGCGGCACGGCACGGCTCGGCACAACGAGCACGCGGCTGTGGCTAGGGTGGCAACGGCGGCACGCGGCTGCAGCTAGGGCAGCGGCGGCAGCGGCACGGCAGCACGGCAATGGCAGCACGCGGCTGCATCTATGGAAGCAGTGACGGCACATGGCACAGCAGTGACGGCGCAGCACATGGCAGTGGCGCGGCAAGGTGGCAGATGACACGGAGACGGTGACAAGGGTACAACACATGGAGTAGATTAGATAGATTAGATAGAAAACAAGGGAGATGATTACCGCGGTGAATCTTACCGGTGAGGGACAAGAGAGGAGAGGGGCTCACCAGAGAAGATGACGACGTTAGCGGCACGGCAACGAGAAGGCGGCGCCGGCGCGGCTCGGGGAGGCGGCGGCGGCGGCTAGGGGAGGGGCAGGGGGTGGCGGCTAGGGTTAGGGGAGGGGCAGGGAGCGGATAGGACTCGGTAGAAAAAAGGAAAAGAAAAGAGGGGGGTAAGGGGGATTATATAGGTGGTGTAGATTTTAGGTGGGGCTGGTGGCGTTGTGCGGATAGGAGAAGAGGGGTGGTGCACGGCAGGGGAAAAAGGGGGAGGGATGGCGCACGGTGCGGGAAAAAAGGGGACGGGTGGTAGTCCGAGTAAGATGCGGTGCCAAAAAAGGAAAGGAGGGGAGGGTTTTTACGGTGCCGTTTTGGGCAAGGAAAAGGAAACGGAGGCTTACTGAAATAGACCCTGTTGTTTCTGATGTAGGTGTTCAGGATGGAATGATTGATTCAAGCTCTGGTGGTACTAATCATGTCTCTGGGGGAATCGGATTAGAAGAGGGACTCGGTTCGCCAACACAATGCAAAACGGGGAACGACAACGGAGGTCGGCGGATACGACGAACCGCGGACGGGGAGTGAACCGGGAACGGTTTGCGACCAAAGGAGGGAGAGGAAAGGACTATTAATTTAAAACCTGACATTTAAATTTAACAGGGTTATTTCCTCTGCTCTGAATATTCAACTAAAAGTCCTGTTAATGGTTTGAAACAAAGAGAATTCGAAAAAAAATTCTCCCTGACAGCTCCGATTATTAGGAACGTTGTTAATTAGGGTTTTCTCCAGGTTAAACAGAGTACTTCCTTTTTCAGATGATTTATATATGAATTTATGAACTACGGAAAAGGGGAAATCTCCGGGTGTGACAGTAATGCGGTCTTTGATCTAGATGTAGCTTGTTAGCCCTCTTGCTCTCTTCCTCTTCTCCCATCTTTTTCTTCCTTTTTTTTGTCTCTCTTCTTTTTTTCTTCTCTTTTTTAGCAAGGTAGGACTAACACCAACTTGAAACCAAAATGGCCTTGGTTGATGGAACTTGTCATGACATCCTCGTCGACCCCCCCACACTTGGACTTTTGTGTCCCAAGATATCAAAAACCAAGTGTGTGATGTTGGAGTCTCTTATAGGATGTGTTCCAACACCAAGGATGACCAAGGTGTACAGTTGATGTCGCTCCCGTGTTCTTATTAGGTTTCACATGACCCTCGTTCTTAATCTCAACCTATGATGGTTAGCGACCAAGAATACCCGAAGGTGCATACTATCGTAGAAACTGCTCCTCGCTTTTATTAGAATCAAAACTTACCATGATAATCCTGGCTATCTCCCGGCAGTGCTTTGTTTATGGTCACATGCTCGACCACGGAGACATCATGCAGCAAGGTTAGTACCACATATACATACGAGGTTTGCAATATCTATGATAAACATAAGTATCCACAACCACCCTTCTAAACATGTAAGAAATGAGGACCGTAAGTAAGTTGTTGTCCTCTCACATTGAAGTGGTACTAATCAGACATGACTCTGGGGATTCCTTACGTAAGCATGAATCCTGGAGAATTTTGAAAGAGAAACTTTCATGCTCATTAGTGGAATATTTCTCTTGTCCTCCAAAGTCGATGTCTCGGACTTGTCCATGGCTTGAAGGTTCTCCTTCCCAAAAGATGCATCGTGCAAGATCAGGGTTGTTTCTTGACAACTGTCGAGAACAACACTTTGAGGGCTAACGGGACAAGGTTTAGGCTCGATCGGAGGTTGTGATGGTGGTCCTATGGAGAGCAATTCAAAGGTTTCGCCTTGACTCATCCTCTACCTGGATGAAATCAGAAACATCATCTTTGAGGGAAGACTCAGGGAGGTCATAAAGGATAACAACCATCACTTCCTCCGCTGATTTTTCTTTAGAAGGGAAGTCGGTCAAGGCATTTCTTGACTGCGAGAATGGGACAGAAAACTCATCCCCTCCAAAAGAGATTTCGAGGCTTCCTAAAGATGGGGTGTCGATGAGAAATTTCTCGATCGGGTGCCTAATTAGAATGTCAAAGTCTTGGATTAGAAAGGCAGGGAAATCCAGGATAGCCTCAGTGTTGTCGTGTTTGACAAGGACGTTATGTATGATCCCAAATCTTCCAATTAAATTTTCACCGGGGTTTTTGAAGAATTTGTTGGTCGGTGTTAGTGCTGTATCACCTAGGTAGGCGAAAGCGAAGGACTCGGAGACGAGGTTAACACCGACCGTTGGACAAAATAGAATGTCGACCAAATTTCCTCCTAATTGGCAAGGAATGGTGCGAGGAGAGGAGTTGATCTGAATTACTTTGGAGGAGAACTAAACTTCTTTTAGCCATTCGTTACTCATGATAATGGTTAGATCCCGAACAGTTTCTTTGAGATAGTCGTCTTCAATAGGATTGGGAGGTGGAGTAGGAATTGGTTGCTTCTTTCTACTAGAGTAATTCAGGGTGTTTCCATAATCTTCATGAAAAACAACCACGAATTCAGGAGATCAACCGAGAGCTTGAATTTCTTCAGCATCCAGAGATGGCTCCAGGGAGGATTCTTTAGTCGAACCCGGTGATGTGGATGGTTCAGGTTTAGGTTCGGTTATAGAGGGTTCCTCCCGACCAGAGAGAGATGCCTCAGGGAGGGCTTCAGAGCATTGCCCAACGAAGGAAGTATTTTCTGATATTCGATCAAGAATTTCCTTTCCTTCCAACGGGGTCTTATGCATGAACGACCCTCCGGCAGTTATGTCGAGGTGAACTGTAGACTCCTTATCTAAACCCGTGCGGAAATGTTGCAACAAAGCATAATCAGGTATAGATAAGTTTGGTCTAGATCGTACTAATGAAGTAAATCTGGCCCAAGTTGCACTAATTGATTCATTATTGGTCTGCCGAAAGCTGACGACCTCAACTCGATGGGCTGTAATACGAGTAACGGGGAAGAATGCGAGGCAGAACCCATCTCACAACCTATCCCAGTTCCCGTTTGCACTCCCGATGGTATAAGTGTACCATTGTTTTGCTCCCTCTTGAAGAGAGAATGGAAACAATTTCCACTTGATGGTCTCTTGTGTCATGCCTTGAATCAAGAGGCATGAGCACAATTGCTCAAACTCTTGCAGGTTATGATAGGGATTTTCTTGATCTAAACCAGAAAAAGGATTTCCCTAACCATAATTTTGAATACGGGACGAATCGCATAGCTAGGTTTATGAATTTACTCCGATGAAGGAGGTGGCTCATAGAATTCGCCCCGAGGAGTAGATATTTGATAGATTGGAAGATGCTCCATGGAAGACAAGTATACACAGAAAACTTCTCAGAGGGTAGGAAGAAAAGAGAAATAAAAAGATACGAGGATGAACATGGTTCGGAGATAAACAATAATCGTTCCCTGACAACGGCACAAGAAATGCTTGTTGGTATTTCTTAACGTTCACAGATAAATTCCGTAAGTGCACGGATATACTGCTGTAGCACTTCACCCGGAAGTATTCCAAGGTATCAAATCACAGGGAACAAAGGTGTTCAACTCTTCAACAGGTTCATCCAAGGACACAAGTTAATGTAGGCAAAGGGTAGAGAGGATTTTCTAGCGAAGCACAGGGTTGTTTAGAAAACTTAATTTAATCCTATTGCAATACTTTAGGCGCTGGATTGCTCGCTGCTACCATAACTCGCTCTACTACGCATCCGGACACGGAGGACTTAAGTGATCTTGAGGGCTGTCACCACCTCTACACCCACCTCATTTTGGTGATGGCTTGATTTTGAGCTTGATCCCTTCTTGAATAAGCCCTAAATCCTTTTCTTCTTCGCTGCAACAAATAAGCAAGAGCACAAGACAACTCGTGCAGGGGTTAAGCTAGTGAAATGAAATTTACTCTACCCGCCGGTTAGTCTTTCACCAAACCAAAGCAACTTGCAAATGCAAGAATGCAGGGAATGAACTTAAGATCAACACTTCAAAGCTTGAAATGAAGTTTGGAAGCAAGGGAGCTTGTGAGAGGGAGTTAAAAATGTGTTGAAATGGGATGAACACCTCTCTCCTAGCCATCTCCATTTTATAGATAGCTCCCAATGGCCAAATATGAGATGTGGGACCCACTAGCCATTGCTCCACAAAGTGGCGCAGTCGATCATTGCTTCCCTGGTTCGGCCGAACCCAAGGTCGGCCCAACTGGCCCCAAATCTAGCCGTTGGATTCCAACGAGTAGTTGGAGGGGGGCCACGTGGAAATTGGCAGGAAAAATTATTTTATGTTTGCCCAAAAATTCATTTTATAAAATTGTTGTCTCAAAAATTATTCCCAATTTAAACTGAAATTTTTTCTTGCAAATATTTGAAGAAATTAAACATGTTTTAATGCAAAGAATTAAATTTAGTGAAATCAAATATGGGATACATACCAATTGAGGAATCCGCCGGTTAGAGGCGCATCAGTGTTGGTGATAACACCGTGAAGCTCAGTCTGTCGAAGACCTCCTTGGGCATAACACTGACGCTTGCTCCAAGGTCGCACAAGGCTTGGTTGAACTATTGTGTCCCGATTGAACAAGCGATCGTGGGACACCCTGGATCCTTCTTCTTCTCTGGAAGCCGGTGGATTATAGTGTTGCTAGACTCTTCCGTCAATTTTACCACCTCCGTACTGGGCATCGATCGCTTGTTGTTGAGGATGCCCTTTAGATAGCAAGTATAGTTTGGTACTTGCATCGCATCGAAAAGAGGGACGTTGATGTGAATCTTTCGGATCACATCAATGAAGCGAGCGAATTGCTCATCCACGGATGGCTTCCGGTTATGTTGAGGAAACGACAGCATGCTGGTGTCGAAGTATTCCTACGATCCTGCCTTCTCCTACTGCACGGTTTCTTCTTCTCCAACTATGTTAGATGGTGTCGCGTTTCTGCTCTCCTTGCTTGTTCCTGTAGTGTTAGGATATTGCGGGTCGCGAGTGGATTTTCCTCCCCTCGTGGTCACCATTTTAACATTCTCTAGAGAAGGTTTAGGTTGCCCTGGAATCCTCCCAGTTTTGTTTGCAGGAACAAGAGCGACTGACTAAGCTAGTTGGGTTTCTAGCATTTTATTGAAGCTTAGCTAGTTTTGAAAAGCAAAAGTGAAACCATATAACTTGACATTTATATTTTCTAAAGCCTTGGTATTTGTAGCTGATTTCTTTGATAAAGCATTTTTTGTTTTAGCTTGAGCAAAAACAAGGTCTTTCAAGGAGGGTTGGTTATTGTTGAAATTACCGTTGTTACCTCTTTGGTAGAAAGGGTGAGGCTGATTCCACCCTTGACGTCCTTGTGGATGGTACCTATTGTTGTTTTTGCTCATGAACATGATGTCTTCACGGGTCTCTGGACAGTCTGTGCCACATCATGTGTGAGTCCAAGGCCTTAACGGTACCTTGCTTCACATCTTTTTCCTTGTCGTCGAGGCGTTTCATGAGGAGGTCTAGCTTGGCGGCAAGCATTTCCATCTCCTTGATGGTGTGCATGCCCCTTTGATGGGTGTGGAGTCGTTCTTCACTCCATCCCATATTGGATACGATCTGATCAAGTCAGTTGCTCCTGTGACGGTCTTCGAGAAGAAGGCTCCTCTAGCTGCTGCATCTAAATGGTCTCATGATGAGGATGTTAGTCCATCGCAGAAGCTCTGCAAGATCAGCCACTCGTCCATCCCATTATGAGGACAGGCGGTGACGTATTCCTGCAACCTTTCCTATGCTTCCGGGATCGTCTCGTCTTTCGTCTGCTGGAAACTAGATGTTCTTCCACGAAGGGCATTGTTTTTGTCCATTGTTGGTATTTCTTAACATTCATAGATAAAGTCCACAAGCATACGGATATACCGCAGTAGCACTTCACCCGGGAGTATTCCAAGGTATCGAATCATAGGGAATGAAGGTGTTCAACTCCTCAACAGGCTCATCCAAGGACACAAGTTAATGTAGGCTAAGGGTAGAGAGGATTTTCTAGTGGAGCACATGGTCTTTTAGAAAGTTTAATTTAATCCTATTGCGATACTTCAAGCACTGGCTTGCTCGCTACTAACAGAATTCGCTCTACTACGCACCGGACAGGGAAGACTTAAGTGATCTTGAGGGCTGTCCCACCTCTACACCTACCTCTAACATACTGTGGGGTACATAGCAAATACTCGTATTTAATAATATAGACACCACGTCTACACTATTAAAATACTATTTTAATATTGATCAAACACTGAAGTAATCACTATTTCTAGTGAACAATATTTCAGTATGCTTAATAGGATCTAATTAAGAAGTAAACTTCACAGATAAATCTAAATTACTTATAAAAGATAATATCGATTATATTAGAGTAATTGCTAAGGTACAAAAGGGAAATTAGAGGAAGATTACCGAAAACTCCAGAATTCCTCCGATCCTTCTACCCTACTCTCTTCCTATTCTAAGTATACAATAAAGTGTGTAAAGAGCCTCTTATAATTCAGCTCAAATCTTGGTGTGTCTTGAATGGGGGAAGGGGTAGTCCTTTTATACCCTCCATATGACGGCTATGGCAGTTGGAATTGTCGGAAACAACCTTCCACCGTCATTGAGGAGCTATCAGGGACGTTAGGATGAATGAGCTTAATGGCGGTACAAGGTTCGGCTGAACCCTGGCCAGCCCACTTCGGTCTATCCTTATTCTTGGGCCTCCTCCTGTGGTTCCTTAGCCCAGTGGTATGGTGGTTGAGCCCATTTATATGTATTTCATAAGGTTCTGTGGGTCCACAACTACATAGGCTTAGGGATAAGTCTGAATCTCCTCCTTTTTACGTATACTCTCTCTCAACTCTGTTGTTTTATCACCTGCATCTAAATATACACCAACGTTGTGGAAATTATTAGAATTAAGCCCTACCAATACGTTGAATGTTTTATTTGTTCAATTATTTATAGGTATTGACGGTGTATGATTTGCAGTTAATAGCCATCAACAAACCCCGACACTTAGCTATTTACTCGTTCCGAGTAAAGATTAAAGATTATTGTGGAGTAAAATTTTCCAAATGATAGATAAATGTATAATGTCTATTCTGAACCATACCTGTACTTGTGAACTTTGGTAGTGTCTAAGTTACCATCTCGAGCAATTGAGGAATGGAATGGTTAATGATGTAAGTCACCCTTTTTCATCCTATCCTATACTTTGTTTTTTATTTGTTTTCCCAAATTAGCCATAGTCCTCAAATTACTTTCTCTCGAATCGCTCATTTCATTTTCTGTATCCTCACCAAGGCCTCTTGTGCCGAATTGTCCCTATTCTACAAGACCAGAATATGTGGAGCTTGGTAGGGATCAATCGGGCGTACCTGTATTACATGTGTTGCCAAGACGAAATTCAGAGTCACGTAGATATCAAGTCATACATCATGATGAAGAATGTGCGTGTGTGGTGTTATAATGGATATGTTAATGTGACAACTCCTTTGGTATACCTCTTTCTCCATTTCTTTTCGGAACTTTTGGGAGAGTGCAAGGCTTTTTTTACATGCTCTGTACTTGTATGAGTAAGACCTTTCTTTTCTCCTTCTTTTGCATAGCCATGCCTCTTTTTTCCCTTTGAAATGATTTGTGGAGAAAGAGGCACGATTGACATGGAGTATTTATTTTGTGGATAATGACATAACTAAATGATGTTATACATATATGCTAACTTCCAGTGTAGAAGTGTAGCATTTGTGTATGTATGTGGAGTCAACGTGATCTTGATCATGAAAGCATGAAAAGCATCTCACACGAATCTCAAAATTTTGACAAGACTCAATGTAAATTCAGGTAGCCAAAGCATATAGTTTTTGCAATATGAATCATAATTGGGCTTGGTAGGTAGTCATATTGTCATTGAGGGGTAATATAAATCCCCATGTCACAAGACATTTGGATAGGAGTTTTCCTTGTCATAACCATATCTCAAACATCAATTACTTAGATAAGCAAGGATCCCTATGATGGATATATGTTCACAAGTGACAAGTACAAGAAAAGAATAAAAAGTATACAAGTTTACCAAAGGAAAACTTTATTTGTTGATAATTAATTGTTTTTATTTGAATGAGAGTTAAATTTTAATTATATTTCAAAGTATATTCAGTTTTAACTTGCAATCAGGGGAGAATGAGGAATGGAACGCGCATACTAGTCCAGCATTAAAAATTCAGAGGAATTGGGACCAAACCTGGTTTGGCCGAACCCTGCTCGGCTCCAACTCTGCTGCACTTTTTCCTGCTCACTGGTGGAGTTTAGAGGTTCGAATTCATGCATTTGTTCACACTTGTTGCACGTCAGAAGTCTGATGTACTCCCCCACACTTATTTTGTACCTAGACTTTATTCACAAAACAATATAAACCAAAATACGGCTTCCACCGGGGTACACACTAGTGAGCCAAATTTATTAAATTGCAATAATAACCAGGCGCTTACATTAAAATATTATAGGAAAGCAAATATTGTAGATAAACTAAAAATCGCCTCTAAACTTATTATTTAGATGGGGAAGCATCTAATTCGCATAGTATCGATCTTCCTTCCCCATCTCGGTGAATGCGCGCTTGATCTTAGCACACAATCCCTTGCTAAAAGTGTTGAAATCTTGCCTAAGCCTAGCAAGCTCAACACTTAACTCCACATTGCGGTCATGCAATTCCTTGTTCTCCTTGCGGAGTTTCTTCACTTGACTAGCGAGTTTTGTGACCGAGGGACATGGTGAATTTGCTTCATCGCTTTGGAATTGTCCCACCTCCCGAATGATAAGTGGTGCTTTCAATTGAGGCCTCACCTTTGCGGGTGAGAAATCAACCGACTCCATTTCCTCATTTCTCTCTGCGGGAGAAATGGGACGGTAAAGTCCATTGCCATTCTCACCACTGGGAGTCCTCACTCCCATGATGCGGAATCATTCGGAGTGGAGGTCGGCGTCTTGTACTTGTGGATGTTGATGATGGAATTTGGCAAGCATATGAATCGGAAACGAAGCCCAAATTCGAAGCGGAATTGAAGATATGGGGAAATCTCGGAAACAGAGTGTGCATCGGCTGGAAGACCGTATCGGCTGGAACCGAGTCCGATCTGGATAGCCGATGTGGCTGATATTGCATGTATGATCAATATCGGGTTCGAAAGAGAGTTTGAGACGATGTTGCCAGATAAGGATAGAGTCTAGAATTGGCAAATGTATCAATTAATTAGGATTATCTGTAAATTCCTTATAGATATTTTAGGTAAGAGTTCACCTAAGAGACTTGTTTACTAGTTAGATTTGTATTAGGACAATATGAGTCGTGTCCATCTTGGACAATGTTTGTATTTTCGGGTATACATATAGACCCGAGATCTTATGAATAAACAACAACAGTTCAATCAATCTCGGCGCATCGCCAAACCTTTTACTTTTCTACTTTCGACAAGTTCTTGCTTTCATGTCGAGCTGCATCAGTTTGATCTTCGGCGAAAAGGTAGGTCTTGTTATGGCGGTTTGCATTATCGGAATTAGTGCTTACATCTTTATGACACTCTAATTCTATCTTGTAAATCTCC
Organism: Oryza punctata; assembly: GCA_000573905.2. Classification (NCBI taxonomy): domain Eukaryota; kingdom Viridiplantae; phylum Streptophyta; class Magnoliopsida; order Poales; family Poaceae; genus Oryza; species Oryza punctata. The sequence continues at coordinate 17,055,761 of CM002493.2, read as the reverse complement.
GAGTTATCATATACATTATATAATTTAGAATTGGCAATGCTATCTATCTATATCGACCGATTTCTGTTTAGGGTTTTGTTGATAACAGCTAGATTGTCTTGTTGATTTGAATTACATAATGTATCCACCATCCCGAAAAGGCAACCATCGGCTTGATTGTCTAGATATTATGCTTCTTTTCATACTTAATGCTTCATCCGTTAAGTTTGATCTATTAAGTCGTGTTTAGAATCATGATCTTTAGCATGCTTTATGATTGTTAATAAGGATAGTATCGGGGTTTCAGCCAATCTTATCTGGTAGAGATGTTTTACATAGTTTAATACTTTGTTTAATATGCTATATCTGCCACTTATATTAGGATCTAATCTAATATAAATATATTGGACTTGTTACCAATCTGATTGGTAATAGTTACATATATTTGTTGCCAGAAAATATCCTAGTATAAGGTTGTATCGGAGCTGTAGCTGATACATGCTTAAATCTAAACATCGGCGACAGCATGAGTGCATATAATCTTTATTTCATGTTATTTTAGACTTGGGCAATTTATACTGTCTTGGTTCAGTCCGCTCTATCCCAATTGCTGATTTCTAAAGTAATATTGATTTATAGATTATATAATACTGATATTTTCAGCTGATGTATCAAGTTTAGGGTTAGTTTATCATTAAATATACCTTACAGCTGATCCATGCTATATTGCATCGGCTAGGTTACATCACGATATGATATCGGCTAACTGGCCGATTGACTATCGTCTACTAATAACCTTGCACGTTCTATCTTGTTGATTGCAGAATCAAATCAGCTGGCACGCCCTTTGAACCCGAGAGCAAGTTTTGGACCTGCACTAGAGTAAAGCAAATCTCTCAGGCCAGTGTGTATTTTTTTGCATCAACACGCTTTTGGCACGCCTGGTGGGACCATTGTGTTATCATGACGCCCAATATAACTGAAGTTACAGAAGACAATGTCGTACTAATCACGATCGAACAACTGAGTGAAGAGCAGAAGGAAGAGATGAAGAATTTGCTGGATCAACTCCATAGCCAATACCTTCACTCGTTTGTGGTAACTCGTCAGGGCACGGTTATCCAGAAGACCAAAGTTGAGTTGCCACCGATTGTGATACCGGAACAAAGTACATCTGGAACAAGTGATGAGAAGGGCAAACAAGTTAAAGCCGAGTCAAACGACGAAGAACTCCATACATTGCAAGATCGTACCGATTCGGCAGTTCATCATGCTCTCATTAACCAATCCGGTGTACTCGTGTTAACAAATATGATCAAGACAGTGGTTGATGGTACTATAGCCGAGGAAAAAGCAAAAGGACCATTATATCTGCCAGGTTTTTCTAGGTTACAGGACTGTGATGACTGAAATTGGCAGGAAACATCAAATGTTTCAAACCCAGGCTCCATCAGCTCCCACATCCAGTACAAATATCCCGACGATATTGACAAGACAACCGCCGATCACTGGGGGTAGACTTCAAATCAGTTGACACCAGAACAGTTGATGAATATACTTAACGCAAAGCCGCGAGCCGTCGAGTCTACATATCATGTTCCTTCGGTTTCACAACAACCGATTGGAATTACTTAGTCGATAGGCCAACAGTATGTAACAGAACCACCTCCATATGTCTCATCTCAAGGTCTACCGACCAACCTCAATCAGCATTATCAACCTCATTCTCCACGGGCTCATTATCGGATTGAAAGTTCTCCACGGCCTCAGCCGGTACAATACGGCTAGTACGATCAAATCCAGCAGTAGTATGCTGGAGCGACATCACAACAGTCGTGGGCTGATATGATTGCCGATGTGATGAGGGAACAATTTGGACATAAGCCTAAGGATAATGGTAACATGTATCGGTATCCATATCCACAATACTTTGATCGAGTGCCACTGCCAAACCGATATAAAGTGCTAGATTTCTCAAAATTCTCAGGGCAGGACAATGTATCAACTTATGAACATGTCAGCCGATTCTTAGCTCAAAGTGGGGAGGCATCGACTACAGAAGCCCTCAGAGTTAGATTATTTCCACTATCTTTATCTAGATCGGCGTTCACTTGGTTTTCATCTCTACCCTATAATTCCATCAGGAGTTGGGCCGATCTAGAGAAACAATTTCATAAATACTTCTTCAGTGGCATCCAAGAGATGAAGTTGTCAGATCTCATGGCAATCAAACAAAAATCAGATGAAATAGTGCCAGACTATATTCAGAGATTCAGAGATGTAAGAAATAGATGCTACAGTTTGGCTCTGACAGATTCACAATTAGCCGATCTGGCTTTCCAGGGACTGCTGGCGCCGATAAGGGAAAGGTTTTCAGCTCTAGACTTTGAAAGTTTAGCTCACCTGGCTCAGAAGATATTAGCTCATGAAACACAGTTCCAAGAGGCCAGAAAATTTGCTAAGAAAGCTAACAATGTCAACAATGTGTATGGTTATGATTCTGACTCTGAAGATGAAGATCCAGAGGTTAATGTATCCAAGTTGGCTAGGAATAAGAAGACAATGGTATGCCAATGGGTGAAAAATTCGGGGAAGGAAGAAAGATTTGATTTTGGCATTACCATGGCCGATAAGATATTTGACCTACTTCTTCAAGAAAAACAGATTCAGTTGCCAACAGGACATGTCATACCATCGGCTGAAGAGTTGAAGAGAAGGAAGTACTGCAAATGGCATCACACAAGATCTCATAGCACCAATGATTGCAAATTTTTCAGACAACAGATCCAATCGGCTATAGAACAAGGAAAAATTAAAATTGATGAATCTAAGCGGTAGGTGAAGATAGATGGACATCCTTTCCCAGTGAACATGGTTCATACTGGAGTCAACAGAAGTCAGGCAATGGAGGCAGAAATCATGTGAGAAGCATTAAATCGGCTAGTATGATCAACAAATACCATAGAAGGCGCCAAAGAGAAGAGGAGTCATATTATCACGATGATGAAAGATATTTTGATCCACATTGGAGTTATGAATTTTTTAGATTCTGCTGGAATGAAGGGACGAGGTTACCATCTATTGAAGATTGTCCTAGCTGCAGTGATCCCGATGTTCAATATGTTCAAAGACCAAGCCGACAGAATATGGGTATGCATTGGCCGATCCAGCAAAGACTATCAGTTCATGAGAGGCTTGGGCCGATCCAACAAGACCATTATGAAGATTATTCGCAAAGAACAACTGGAGATATCCAACCACAATGGTGTTCAAAAAAGGCGTGTCCAAAGGATGAGAAACATGGAGCAATTCCAGGAAGTTTAAGATGAAATTGATCATTGGTTACGGCGCACAAGGAAAGTTTGGCCGTGAAGAGCAAAGTTGTTTCACTCGATGAGGTTCGAGTCGATCAGAACAAGAGTCTTCAGAGTAAGGGCAAAGAAGTTGTATCGTCTTCAATAAACATGGTTTTCATGCTACCAGCTGAATATGCAGTCGAACAAGTGGTTGAGCAAGCAGACGAATCACAATCGACTAAGTTGATATTGTCTCACAACATGCCGTTTTTGAGAAACCAGAAGGAACTGATCATCGACACCTCAAGCCTTTATATATCAAGGGGTTTGTTAATGGAAAGCCGATATCAAAGATGTTGGTTAATGGAGGAGCAACTGTCAATTTGATGCCATATTCAACTTTCAGAAACCTTGGGAAGAATTCGGAAAATTTAATCAAGACCAACATGATTTTAAAGGATTTTGGTGGGAATCCATCTAAAACCAAGGGAGTTTTGAATGTGGAGTTGACCATCGCAGCAAGATAATTCCTACTACATTCTTTGTTATTGATGGGAAGAGTTCCTATAGTCTGTTGCTGGGAAGAGATTGGATCAATGCTAATTGTTGTATTCCTTCAACTATGCACCAGAGTTTGATTCAATGGCAAGGAGTCCAGATTGAAATCGTGCCAGCTGACAGGTCAGTTAACGTAGCTAGTGCCGATTTATCTGTTTGGGAGATGGAAGGAATTGATTGTTTGTCCGGAAAAGTTTACCAAGGAGATTACCTAAAAATTTCTGATTATAATATACAGCCAACAGGAGATGGAGAGCCCCAATTGTTAGTTTGAGGACGCCGTGGAGGGTTCCAATTTTTACACAAAGGATACTGTAGACGATCTCGACGGCAAGCTGGGGCAAGGATTTATGTCGGCCGATGAATTAGAAGAAATAGACATTGGACCAGGCGATAGGCCTAGGCCGACATATATTAGTAAAGGTTTGACAAACGAGTTTAAATGTAAATTAATAGCACTTTTGAAAGAATATAGAGACTGTTTTGCCTGGGAATACTATGAAATGCCAGGACTTAGCCGATCGATTGTTAAACATCGGCTTTCTATTAAACCAGGCTATCGGCCGTATAAGTAACCTCCAAGGCGTTGTAAAGCTGAGATGTATGATGCTATCAAGGCCGAAATTACAAGACTTTATGATGCCAATTTTATTAGACCATGCCGATATGCTGAGTGGATTTCAAACATAGTACCAGTGATCAAGAAGAATGGCAAGCTTAGAGTTTGTATTGATTTTCGAGATTTGAATAAGGCTACTCCTAAAGATGAATATCCAATGCCGATTACTGATCAATTGGTTGATGCAGCATCTAGATACAAGATTATCAGCTTTATGGATGGTAATGCAGGATATAATCAGATTTTCATGGCTGAAGAAGACATTCACAAGACTGCTTTTCGATGTCCTGGTGCAATCGGCTTGTATGAGTGGGTTGTCATGACTTTTGGACTGAGGAGTGCTGGTGCTACATATCAGAGAGTAATGAACTACATATTTCATGATCTTATTGGCTTGTTGGTTGAAATCTATATTGATGATGTGGTGGTTAAGTCTAAGCAAATTGATGAGCATATAGCCGATTTAAGAAGAGTCCTGGAAAGAGTAAGGAAATATGAATTGAAGATGAATCTAACTAAGTGTGGTTTTGGTGTATCAGCTGGACAGTTCCTTGATTTTTGGTACATGAGAGGGGGATTGAGATACCTTAGAGGAGTATTAATGCTATCAAAGATATAAAACCTCCAGAAGATAAGACTAAGTTGCAATCGTTGATCGGCAAAATTAATTTCGTTAGAAGGTTCATAACAAATCTATCCGGTCGAATAGAGCCGTTCACACCATTGCTAAGGTTGAAAGCCGATAAAGAGTTTGTTTGGGGAGAGAAGCAGCAAAAGGCTTTGGCTGACATCAAGGAATATTTGAGTACTCCGCCGGTTCTCATTCCACCACAAGAAAGGGCTCCCCTTTAAGTTATATTTGTCAGCCGATCAGAATTCTATCGGCTCAGTTTTAATCCAAGAGGTTGAAGATAAAGAAAGAGTTATATTTTATTTAAGTAGAAGGCTTTTGGATGCTGAAACCAGATATTCACATGTGGAGAAATTATGTTTGTGCTTGTATTTTTCTTGCACAAAGTTGACGCATTATTTACTTTCCAATGAGTGCATTATAGTGTGTAAGGCCGATGTGGTACGCTACATGCTATCGGCTCCAGTTTGGAAGGGAAGGATTGGAAGTGGATTTTTGCTTTGACATAATTTGACCTAAAGTATGAATCGGCAGAGGCGGTTAAAGGGCAGGCGATAGCCGAGTTCATAGTTGAGCATAGGGATAATTCCATTGATCATGTTGATATTATGCTTTGGACTTTGTTTTTTGATGGATCAGTTTGCACTCATTGATGTGGTATCGGCTTAGTGATTATATCGCCTAGGGGGGCAAGTTTTCAATTTGGTTTTACCATTAAACCTTACTCTACAAATAATCAAGCTGAGTATGAGGCTGTTTTGAAAGGATTGCAGTTGTTGAAGGAGGATGAAGCCGATGCTGTTGAAATCATGGGTGATTCATTATTGGTGATAAGTCAATTATCTGGGGAATATGAGTGTAAGAATGATGTCTTGATGGTTTATAATGGGAAGTGTCAAGAGTTGATGAAGACTTTCAGGATAGTTACTTTGAAGCATATCCTAAAGAACAAAATGCTGAAGCCAATGATCTAGCTTAGGGAGCATCAGGTTACAAGCCGATGATGAAGGATGTCGAGCTTGAAATTGCTTGTCTACCAGCCGATTATTGGAGGTTTGAGATATTTGAATATTTAAAGAATCCTTCCAAATCGATTTCCAGGAAATTAAGATATAAAGCTCTAAAGTATGTTTTGTTGGACGATACATTGTACTATTGGACCATTGATGGAGTTTTGTTGAGATGTTTAAGCCTGGATGAAGCAAAGGTGGTCATGTGTGAAGTACATGAGGGAATATGTGGGACTCATCAATTGGCTCATAAGATGAAGAGGTTGATTAGAAGAGTAGGATATTTTTGGCCAACAATGCTGAAGGATTGTTTTAGATATTATAAAGGATATCAAGATTGTCAGAAGTTTGGAGCTATTCAAAGAGCACCAGCATCGGCTACGAATCCAATTATCAAGTCATGGCCGTTCAGAGGTTGTGGTATTAATATGATCGGCCAGATCAATCCACCATCAAGTAAAGGGCATAAATTTATCTTGGTTGCTACTGATTATTTTACCAAGTGGGTTGAGGCTATTCCTTTGAAGAAAGTTGATAGCAGAGATGCCATAGAGTTTGTTAAAGAGCATATCATATACAAATTTGGTTTGCCTCAGACGATTACAACTGATCAAGGGTCTATTTTTGTGTCTGATGAGTTTGTTCAGTTTGTCGATAGCATGGGAATCAAGTTGTTGAATTCTTCACCATATTATGCACAAGTTAATGGGCAGGCTGAGGCATCTAACAAGAGTTTGATTAAGTTGGTTAAGAGGAAGATTGCTGAATATCCTAAGAAGTGGCATGCCATATTGGCTGAAGCATTGTGGTCCTATCGGATGGCTTGTCATGGTGCTATTCAAGTTCCTCCATATCAGTTGGTTTATGGGCATGAAGCTGTATTACTATGGGAAACTAACATCGGCTCCAGAAGGATTTCTTCACAAGATGAATTGACTGCCGATGATTATTATAATTTGATGGTTGATGAGTCAGAAGATTTGGTTCAGTCTAGATTGCATGCTCTTTAGAAAGTTAGGAAGGATAAATAAAGGGTTGCTAGGCATTATAACAAAAAGGTTGTGCCAAAGTCTTTTGAGGAAGATGAACTTGTTTGGAAGTTGGTGTTGCCGATATGAGCACGAGATAACAAATTTGGGAAGTGGTCACCGAATTGGGAAGGACCTTTTCGGATTCATAAGTGTGTTTCTAAAGGAGTTTATATGTTAAAAGGACTTGATGGAGAAGTTTTTGGACGAGCTCTCAATGGAAAATATTTAAAGAAATACTACCCCAGTGTTTCGATTGGTTCATAATCGGCTGTGTTATGCTGTTGTATGGTTGACAGCCGATGTGATTACATCGCCTTTAGATGGCCGATATTTTTATCACCCTTAGACTATCATACATAAGTCTGCAACAGTGTGTTCCCTACTACAAACTTGGGGGACATGAAAGGTTAAAATACTGGAGATTTTTTTTTGAGCAGAAAATTTTTGAGCAAATTTTATAAGACAAGTTTGATCAGCTCATTTGGCTCGATGGCCGATAACAGTGTGTATTGGAGTTTAAAACGACTTGATGGCCAACAACGATAAAGTTATAATTACATAGCAGCAAAAGTTTACAACTGAAGTATTCATTACATTATGATAGATATTTCTGGATAGCCGATATTGCTTTCTGTCTAATCTGCTCTACTTCATCTATTGCTTGAGCATCGGCTGCATCTGTCCCAGGGATTGGTTTAAGGGATTTGCTCAGAGAGGATAGATGCTTGATAGATTTCTCCAGCTTTGTTTTCTGAACTTCGATGGCTTTAGGCAGATCGGCTAGCTTTTGCTCTTCAATGTTATTTCAGCTCTGCAAGCTTCAAGTTGTGCTAGCAAATCAGCTTCTTTCTTCTTCAATCTCTCAATGTTCTGTTGCGTTGAGCTTGGGCCAACTTCTTACTCATCTAACTTAGTTTTTTCATCGTTGACTTGTTGTCGGCTGGTTTGAATAGTAGCTTCAAGAGCAGAGCGTTCCAACCGATCAGAAATCCTTTGTCTGGCTCTCTCCAGTTTGAAGCGATGTTGCTCAAGAAAGACTGCAGGAGAGACCATGTCAATGAGTTCATCAGGGATGTGATCTTGGATTTCTTGGAATATTGCCCTGATTGGCCCACAATCTACAACTAATGCATCCAGAGAAGCATTGAGCCGATCGGCAATATCGGCTAGCTTATTCTTTAATTCTTCGGATACAGAAGAAGTGGCCTTGCTGGTTGTTTCCTCTTCTTCCTCATCTAAGAATTGCTTGATAGCGAAAGAAAACATATCGGTTAAGAGCTGAAAGAGAGGAAGCATTGCTAAGTGATGATGTCAGGATTAGCCGATATATATAAAGTTTGAATGTATACTTACAGGAATTTGAGGAGTTGGGGTTGCAACGACGATCTCTTCATCACGGTGGTTTGCTGCAGCTGATGGGGTATGTTCACTTGAGGGTTGATGAGGAGATGAAGGTTGAGGAGGCTGAAATAATAACATGTGTTGTTATTATCGGCTAAAAGTAAAATCAGAGTTGAGATAAGTAAAAGTTACCGATACTGGTGGTGGAGTTGGTTTTCTTCTAACAATAACTTGTTTCTTTTTCGGCTGAAAGGAATAATTGAGTTAGAAGTTATAAATTATACAGAGGAATAGATGGCTGTTAGAATATTTATACCTGTGCTTTTCGAGGGTGATGTTTTGGAGGACTTGGAGTTTTGACAGCCTTGGATTGAACAGCTGGAGGAGTATCGGCTCTGTGTATTGTAACCTCAACAGTTTCACTGATTTGAGCAGCTGCTTCATTGATGGCTTCCTCCATCTCGATCTCTTTCAAGTATTCTTCTACTTCTTGATCTAAAAGATTATCTTCATCGGCTGCCTTCTTTTGTTTCTTAGTAGGCTTCTGAGTGATTGATGGTTTAATGGCAGCCTGTTTTGTCCTTTTGCGTTTATCACTTGATTGCATCAGCTCTCTGAATTGACCCTGGAGTAGGGTAGTTGTATTAGGAGCGTTGAAGACGATGGCAGAAGGAGCTGGGCCACGGCTTGCCACTTCGGCTGATGAGAGGAGGAGGTGAATCTGATATCCAAGAGGAAATGAAGAATGTTGAAAATTAAGAGATTGATGAAATAAAGATAAAGGTTGTAAGAAGAGATGACTTACTTGAGGGACCATGTCTGGTAACATCTTGACAAGGTATGTTTGAGCTGATAAATGGAATATGTGAGTTTTCCATTCGGACCACCATCTATCAAAAAGGATGCTTCTCATCAAGGTGATATTAAATCTGTCAATACTGCCGAGGGGAGGACCAGGTATATTGAGTAGTTTGTCCATCATCAGGGCCGATACAATTTCTCCTCTGGTTTGAATCTTGTCAGAGTAGTAAAAGCCGATGGGGAGTTGTCCCATGCCAAGTTGCCGTGCTGCTACCATCGGATGATAAAATTCATAAGATGGCAGTATGTTTCTCCCTTGGGATATGCTACTAGGAAGGATGCAGGGGGAGATTGCAGCAGTTAGGACTTCTCTTGGTTTCTCAAATCTTTCATCATTAAGTTCATCTAGTCTGAAATCGGTTGGCAGTTCATATTGGAGGAAGGACTCATAAGCAAACCAGATTCTGCTGTCTCTTGGAAATCCATCATAAAAGTTTCCAAACCAATTCTGGAAATGCTCAGCCGATGGACCTGAACCTGTATAACTGGTGGTGCCTCACCAAAGGACATACATCTGCGCATTGGGCTGGATTCATTATCACTGTCAGGATCGGCTAAGGATAGAAATTTTGCTTCATTAAGCGATGGTTTTAATGCAACTTTTAAGGTGTGCAGGATTAGCCGGAGTTGCACAAACCACCAGGGACCGCCTGTGCTGACACTTGAGTCCATGATAAGTTTAACCGATGATTGACTCAAAGTCTGATATGCTGCACCTAGTAGATATTTTTCCAAAGGGAACTGTTTCTTTGATACAATGGCCTCAGCTAGGTGTTGCCAGTTGGCTATTGGACCACAGGTAGAGCCACAAAAGAGGAATTTGTCTAGCCACATGAGTAGAAAAGCTGTGTGCTCTCTAGCCGATACTGGGCCTGTTCCTATATTCTCTGTAATGAAGCTTGACCAACCTCCAATGTTTTTGGTTTTGAACCTATGAGTGCACTTGGTTTTCAAGCTGATGGGGTTAGCCGATGTGGTGGTATCCAGACCAGTAATCATGGTGATATCAAGCAAAGTGGGGGTCATCGGCTCATGATTGAACATAAAGGCGTTCATGGTATTAGACCAGAAGTACGCAACAGAGGATAGCATCGGCTCATCTTTCTTCATATCGACTACAGACAAAGATAGACATTGGGTTATTCCCATCTCATCCCAATGGTCTTGTTTGCTCGCGGCAATTCTTTTATACCAATTTGTCCATCCGTCTACTTGAGAAGGTGACTGTCCAGTGAGCTAAGGACGGGTTTGACTATCTAAAAGGGATCCTTTCTATCTCTACGTTAATTATGGAAGTTGGATCTATATCGCTTATTGGACCCAAGAAGAAGTGGCTGGAATCTTTAAGACTTGGGATGACTACTTGGTGGACTAGGTGCTACAGACTGAAAAAGATAGATTGAGGATAGAAAGTAACTAAGAAAGCGCGAAATAAGTTTTGAGCTGATAGAACTTAACTTGGGGAATTCCTTGGCTAGGGCGCTTGATGGGCTTGATGAAGACACCATTGGTGCGCAGAAGATCATCGCCGGAAGCGGGCTTGTCGATGCGGTTGCCGGAGGAGATGAGAGCAATCGCCGGAGTTAGCGGAGGAGTTTGGTGGCTTAAGCGGTGAAAATGGAGTTAAAACCGTGAAAACTCCGGAAAAGCGGTTGGTATTTATGAAATTAGGTGTGTAACGGTCACAGGGGAAACCCTAGATTTTTGCGGGGTCGAAGAGATAATTCCGTTCCATTATATAATACTTCGGAATTGGGGGGCATGTGTTAATGATGAAATTTGGCAAGCATATGAATCAGAAACGAAGCCCAAATTCGAAGCAGAACTGGAGATATGCGGGATTCTCGGAGACAGAGTGCGCATCGGCTGGAAGACCGTATCGGCTGGAACCGAGTCCGATGTAGATAGCCGATATGGCCGATATTGCATGTATGATCAATATCGGGTTCGAAAGAGAGTTTGAGACGATGTTGCCAGATAAGGATAGAGTCTAGAATTGGCAAATGTATCTATTAATTAGGATTATCTGCAAATTCCTTATATATATTTTAGGTAAGAGTCCGCCTAAGAGACTTGTTTACTAGTTAGATTTGTATTAGGACAATATGAGTCGTGTCCATCTTGGACAATGTTTGTATTTTCGGGTATAAATATAGACCCGAGATATTATGAATAAACAACAACAGTTCAATCAATCTCGGCGCATCGCCAAACCTTTTACTTTTCTACTTTCGACAAGTTCTTGCTTTCGAGTCGAGCTGCATCAGTTTGATCTGCGGCGAAAAGGTAGGTCTTGTTATGGCGGTTTGCATTATCGGAATTAGTGCTTACATCTTTATGACACTCTAATTCTATCTTGTAAATCTCCGAGTTATCATATACATTATATAATTTAGAATTGACAATGCTATCTATCTATATCGACCGATCTCTATTTAGGGTTTTGTTGATAATAGCTAGATTGTCTTGTTGATTTGAATTACATAATGTATCCACCATCCCGAAAAGGCAACCATCGGCTTGATTGTCTAGATATTATGCTTCTTTTCATACTTAATGCTGCATCAGTTAAGTTTGATCTATTAAGTCATGTTTAGAATCATGATCTTTAGCATGCTCTATGATTGTCAATAAAGATAGTATCGGGGTTTCAGCCGATCTTATCTGGTATAGATGTTTTACATAGTTTAATGCTTTGTTTAATATGCTATATCTGCCACTTATATTAGGATCTAATCTAATATAAATATATTGGACTTGTTACCAATCTGATTGGTAATAGTTAGATATATTTGTTGCCAGAAAATATCCTAGTATAAGGTTGTATCGGAGCTATAGCCGATACATGCTTAAATCTAAACATCGGCGACAACATGAGTGCATATAATCTTTATTTCATGTTATTTTAGACTTGGATAATTTATAATGTCTCGGTTCAGTTCAATCTATCTCAATTGCTGATTTCTAAAGTAATATTTATTTATAGATTATATAATACTGATATTTTCAGCAGATGTATCAAGTTTAGAGTTAGTTTATCATTAAATATACCTTATAGCCGATCCATGCTATATTGCATCGGCTAGGTTACATCATGATATGATATCGGCTAACGGGTCGATTGACTATCGTCTACTAAGAAGCTTGCACGTTCTATCTTGTTGATTGCAGGATCAAATCAACTGGCACGCCCTTTGAACCCGAAAGCAAGTTTTGGACCTGCACTAGAGTAAAGCAAATCTCTCAGGCCAGTGTGTGTTTTTTGCATCAACAGTGGAATACTTCATCACCAGCCTTGGTGAAGAGCGTGCCCACATACCTCTCGACGGGAGATGGAATGGCTTCAACTTCTCTTGGAACAGTTTTCTCGCTGTCTTCTTTAGGCCAAAATCTCCCGTTGTCGGCCTCCTAGCCGGGGAATCACCGTAGACCTTGGTCCTATGGACGTGCCTCGGCGAGAGGGACCTTGCGGCCGAGTGCGGTGCCCATCGGGGCTGTGACGGGGTCGGCCAAATGGTTCGGCCGAACCAAGGAGTTCGCCAAGTTTCCCCAAATCGGTAGAGGAGTTTGGCAGGGATGAAATGGGTTCAACCTATAGCACATTCACCCCTTCCACAGTATAATCTTGAGCTGGGATCAATTGGTTTGCCGGCGTTAGATTTCCCTCAAGATTGTAGGTGGAATTGGTGGTAGAAGGGATGAAGGGGAGGTTAGATTTCCCAGCCATGGATGGTTTTGCAAGGTGTTGAGGGGAATTAAGGAGAAGAAGAAAAAGTGTGGAGAATAGAGAAAAGAGGAGCTCAAGATTTAAAGAATTTCCTGGATCAATCTACCCCTTGTTTCGCATCACTCGCTGCATGGATAAATCAAGCAAGAGCGGGATAAGTCTCATTTTAAATTTGGGAGGAATTGGACTCGATCATGGTTCGGCCGAACCATGGGTTCGGCCGAACCCATGTGGGCCCAGATCCTCCCCAAAATTTTATGTTAGTTCTATCTAGGGTAAAGATAATATTCTACAGGGCTTTTGATAAAATTTGGGCAAGTACATTGAGGTTCAAAATCTATTAACTCTATAACGTGCACTTACTCATCCATAATTTGTTTCGATTCTAGGAAAACTTTTTAGCATTGGCCATTTACCTTGAAAATATTACCTACGTCGTCTCGAAGCATGACGGCCCCGTGCGACGAAGTATCGATGATATCAAATGGCCCTTCCCATTTACTACGTAGTTTTCATGCCCGACAGTTTTACCATGGAGTTCAACATCAGTGCTTTATCCCATGCCTTGAATTCTTTGATTTTTATCCTTTTGTCATGCCAACGTTTTGTTATCTCCTTGTATAGTTTTGAGTTGTGATATGCCTTTTCTCTCCATTCTTCTAACTCTGAAAGTTGCATCTTTCTCCATTCTCCAGGTCCCTCAAATTCCATATTCCAATTTTTGATTGCCATGTATGCTCTATACTCAAGTTCGACAGGAAGTCGGCATTACTTTCCGTAAACTATCTGATAAGGGGACATACTGAGTGGTGTTTTGTGCACTCCTCGGTATGCCCAAAGAGCATCGGGTACCTTATTTTTGCATCCTATCCCCATCTTCAGGACTGTCTTATGTAATGTCACGCCTAGAAATTTAACCAAATTTCTAGACCATTTTGTGTATTAAATCCCTATCGAGGAATTAGCCAGGGTACACAAAACGACAAATTAATATACAAATCCAAACATAAATAAAGCGTAAATACTTATAGAAGAGACACTTAATCCTCTCACCAAAAAGAAGGCAGCAATAACTGAAAAAGGCGACCATCCTAGCAGGGCTTCAGCTCCACTCCATAGACAAAACTCAACTGGGGTATAAGCTTTGGTCCTCTAAATTCGTCTTCAGCTGAAAAGCACTACACTTCTGAAAAGGGAGAATAATAGCAAGACTGAGTACAACCACTGTACTCAACAAGCCACACCAATGATGCATTCGTGCAAGGGGAGAACAAGATGGGGTTTGTGGCTATTTGCATAAAGGCGGTTGTAAACATTTATAGTTGAAAACAGTAAAACAGTTACTCTACACCATGTTGAACAGGCCCAACCATTCCACATGAACTATACCAGTTCATTAATGTCAAATTAATTAATAAAGTGAGACTAATCACGGTGAAGCTGATTGATCGCCCATCACCACGGGCACGGCTATTCGAATAGTTTTGCTCTAGCTGGAGGTGCATAACTGTACCCATAAGACACATTCCACTGACATGTCACCGTGTCAGGCCTGACACGACACCATGCCGAGTGATTGTCACAAGACCCTTCGCATAAATATCCCTAACCTAGTGCAACACACCTTAGGTTTCGTCCCCACTCCTCAACAGGCAGTGGGCAGCCCCCCTTGTGCCTAGGTGAATCCGGAAGCCGCATAGGCCGTCGCAGGGCCCATCCAAACTACATAACGTCCACCCTTGCCTTGGAACGTCAGAAAGGGAAGAGCTATACTACAAGTCCAACAGTTTCCCATTCTTGCTTGTGGTAAGCGCGGTAAGTCTTCGAGGGTTTCCCGCAAACCTGTCCTTAATTGCCATGGGTGCGACTAGCAAAACCATACACCCACTACCCACCATTATCCATATTTTAGTTGGATAATTACGACCAATAAACATTTCTAGATATCTTGAGCTCGTAGCTTATCAATATATTAAACGTATATAATGTGATTTATCCCATATTGTGAACTAGTGGTAATTAAGCATGGCTAAGCATAACATGATTCTAGCAGGATCAACATAAGTGATATGACCTAGTCAAATTATCACCCAAGGTTAACAAAGGACGCGTAACAAATAAATATGGCACAAGCGAGCAGATAGGTAATTCCATAATCCCATGTAATTAGCAAAACATGCAATTTTATTTGCAAACAGTAAAACATTTGTGAATTAGGTTCAACATGCTCAAGGAGAAATATGTGACTTGCCTTGCTTCTTCAATCAACTCTTCCGAACACTTTTCCTTGCGATCGCGATCTTTCGAAATGACATAATCTACACGCTGGCACACAAAACAAGGAAAAACTCCAATAGAAACCAAGTAAATAGTACATAAAAGTAAACAAACAGGTATATCTCAATTTTAGATGAATTTTGCAAGTTGAATGACTCAATTTGGAGTTTGTATGAATTAGTTATGAATTTTAGAAGTTTTGAGCCATTTAAATGAATTTCGGGAAATTAATCCGATTTATCATGCAATTAATATTTATTTTTCAAAGGAAAAAGGTGGTCGCTGACATCATCAAGGGGCCGGCGAAGACCAACGGGCCCCAGGAGTAAGCAGCAAGGAGGCCGGTCCACGATGGACCAAGTCCACACGTGGCACGGGTAGGTGCACCACGTGGTGCAAACGTGGCGCCGACGGGGCACTAACATGGCGGCCACATGGCTAGACACGGGTGGCCCAGAGTGAAGCCGGGGCCGATCGGACGGCCCGGATCAGCCGCATGGCTGGGACAAAGGGGGGTGGGGGGGTGGCAAGCGGGCCACTGATATGATAGATGGCGGGGCGCAGCGCGTGGTCCGTTTGTCACCGGCGGCGGCTACCGGCACGGCAGCACGCATGGGGCCATCTATCATATCAGTCGAGTCAAGGAGATTCTTTCTTATCTAAGAATGTTCTTCAAATAGGTATGATCCTGCCCATCCTTCCAGAGATAGGCACCTACTTCAGAATGAGAATCTTCGACAGAGCCTTTAGTTTAGCAATCAATTAGGTCTATACTGACTTAGCTTGAAGCATGGCTTGCCGACATCTCTAAAATGCTGCTTTGAGGTTGTCCGCGTATGATTCTACCTCCAACTCGAAAAGGCTCGAGACGCCCTCTAGAGAGCACTATAACAACGGGCTCTACCACTTGATTACAGGAATTTCTTTTTCTTACAGATATAACAAAAAGTAGGATGACCCAACTATCGATCAAAGTACTAGACTTATTATCTTCATTTGACACATTTATTCACCTCATCCTACAAAATAACTCACTGCCACTTTATCCTCAAAAGATTTGAGTGTGAAAAAACACATCACCTGGTTTAGCAAACCTGAGAAACAGAATAAAGATTGATTAAACCAACCATTGCATTCCTTTTTCTTTGTCTTTGGAAGGGGGACCGGAATCTATTTCACTTTTCCAGCGGGAATTCAAATTCCTCTGTTAATGCACCCCACTATATAAGTGCTGGGGTTGGTAGTCCTGGAACAGCTTTTCCTGCATGCCTAAAAGAAAGAGTTGGCTTTGGGACAAGACAAGCAAGGGCGAAAGCTTCACAGGCTGTCCCAACTGCTTTACCTGCTGTCCTTACTTTCTTCCTTATCTTTTCTTGTCCCTGATACTTCTCTTCGAGTAGGGGAAATAGCATACCATACTTCTTTCGCAGGACACTGTATTTTATGATGTTTCTTCGAAACCGCGGTAAGACGGGGGGGAGGGGGGCAAGTGTTCTTCGGAATGACAAGGCGTAAAGGGCACGTAGGCGGTGAATTGGGTTGAAAGTGAAAGTCGCCATAAAGTGGAAAGAAATAAATCCAATTGACGGTCACAGAACCACTACGGGATAGTCCGTGAGACAAGATCGGGATCCAGATTCATATCCCTCAACACTAGAATACGTACGGGAACATCCAATCGAGTGCCTAACCTTCGATGCTCCAATCTTGTTCGTGAGGAAGCAAGACTGGCAGGCAAATATCTCACGTAAAGGTGGGAGGGTTGCCTGGATCCCGTGATGGTGGATCCCCCCGTCATGATCGACTAAATGGATAAGTCGCTGTGAGATATTGGTTCGGATAGACAGGAGATGATCCCTCGGATCGTCTGAGCCCGACCGGAGTTGAATACTTCGGATCCTGCATCTGCTTCAGTTGATTAGGTGCAAATGTGCCTTTTGGACTGATCCTACGAATAAGATGCTCGCTTTGAATCTGAAACCTGAAATGACCATTGCTTCCGCCTCCATTGCTGGAAAAGATAACGATGGATCTTTAGCTAGATCATAGGCAGAGGAAAGGTATAGTCTCGTTTCAAAAGAAGGTTCCTGACTATCTAGTAAATGAGTGCACGAAGAAAGGGAATTTCATGTGTGAGCACCTTGCCTCTTTTAGGGAAGGCTATTTACCAAGTGAGTCTGCGCTGCATGCTACGAAACATAAGAATCATTTTGAATCCCACCCGGATTCAGCTTCTTTCAATCTAGCAAATGCACTTTCAGTGCCAACAACGGATCGGCTTGGCCCATTCCCCATCTGAGGAAGGGGCCATACTCTTCTAGATTGAACTTGGCCTCGCTCAAGCAATCCATGCTATGCATCACTACAGTTTGCGTCTCCATGCTGGCTTCCACCACAATGCCAAACTGCTCCCCCCTAGTCAAAATATGATTGTTGTCGAAGTCACAACCGCATACGTCGAAGGACGTGGTTACTCAACAGTTGTTGGGAAAGTAAAGTGTATTAAATTAAGAATTTTTCTTGGGATCCCCCCATTACATGGCCCTAGGAGTCTATTTATAGTCCTATCATAGGTCCCCCTATTAGGGTTTAAGTTTTACAGGGGAATTTACATCGTCACCCTTATGAAAGGGACACTTGTATGGGTATACAGTGTAATTGAGATACATGGGCCTCTAACGGGCTAATTGGCGACTGCTGGCCCACTGGCCAACGGGTCAGAATGGTTGGGATGGCCCCTCGGGCCTTCTTGGAGCTGGGCTCGATATGGCGAAGTCACCCTCCTTCGGCATGCACCCTTTGCCCGGGGGCCCGCCACGACTCTTCGCCCTTCGCCGCCTTCGCCCCACAGTCTTCGCCATGAGGCTCCGCCCTGATGAGCTTTGACGCCTCGAGTTTGAATCCTCGCTGGTTGCACGGTTTCGGCAGGTCTGATCGAAGGGTCTCATGACATATCACCAACAATGATAAATAAAAATATTGTTTTTTAAGAACATTCATTTGAATGGTGTTGTGCTCTATAATTCTTAAGTTAGGAGAGCGAATCAATGTTTAGTAGTAGGCCCGTTACTGCTGATTCGACAGTGGTGGATCATAGCTCAAAGAACCTATTCCAGTGAACTTGACTACCATTGGAAATGTCGGTGCCGCCCGGCTTCAGTTAATCTTTCTTATTCTCCCTTACCTCATGGTTCTACTAATAGAAACAGTTCGGACCTGTGAATCTAGTCAATCTCCATCTCTTTTATGGCAGATTCTTTTTTCGAGGACCTGGTGAATTGAGAAGGTGAGGGTGTAACGAGCACTAGAGCTATTCCTACGATTCCTTGCATCTGTTCCTCGAAAACCTTTGATTCAAAGAACTGCGCTTAGCCCCCCCCCCCCCCCCCGCTCATGAAACGGTTCTGCTCCAATGGATGGCAGAGGGTCCGTAGTACCTGAAGCACTGGAGTGATCCAGTAGCTGGGAAGGGGCCTAGAAGTGCCTACTACTAACCTTGTCTTCCCTCCAATGACTAGCTCCCTTTTCTTGTTCCGGTCACCCTTCTCTTGCCGTGGAAGGACTTATGCCTGTGGTGTGGTCCAACCCATGGGCGGAGTCGCCCTCATCCCCCCATTGCTCAGTGCTCCCTGCAGCTTCGCTGGGCTTTACCCGCGTGGACACGGGCAGTATAGAATCGTCAACAAGGACGTTTTAGTGCGTTGCAGATCCTTACCCAAGAAGTACGATTTACCTAGCAAGCATTTATTTTGTGAATTCATTAGCAACAAGCTGTTTGTGTATCGCTTTTAACTGGGAATGAATTTTGTGCTTTTTCATGCCCGGTGCTCATGATGCGCTACGGAACCTCCACCGTGCTAGCGGCATAGGAGCCTTTCGATTTTTTCGAACAACAAGTCGAACCCAATGGACAATTCCATTCAAAGGGATGTTCTAGAGGGGGCCCTTTTCCGCTATATTCGCAACATTGAATAAAATGGAAGAAATTCTTCACGATTTCTTGAGTTCCGAGATTACTTCACTGATATCGATTTTCCGCCACTTTTTTTGGCTACTTTCATTTTCAACCCGATTCACCGCCTACGTGCCCTTTACACCTAGTCATTGTGAAGAACACTTGCCCTCACTTTTACTTTTTCGTTATTTCGTAATCCCCAGGGTATGATACCCTTTAGAGCGGATGGTAATGTGCAGACATTCTTTTTAGTCTAAAAGGAAAGTAGCAAAGCCGAACGGGGTATATAATGTTGTACTCCAGGTGAAACTCTTCTCGAGGAAGCCGAAGAGCTATCGGCGCGTGAAATGTTGTTGGGAGCCGCAACTTCACTAGACTATCGATGACAGGAAATTCGGTAAATGCACAATATCTTTTCAATGAAGTGAATGAAGAAAGATTCGTAGGAAATGAATGAGGACTTCGAGATCAAATAGAGAATTTGTCTCTCCATTCCTCGTGAGCCACTTATTTCTCTGAAATCTGAGATCAGTGCGATTCCCCCTTTTCCATTGAAGTAGGGAAGGCCAAATGGAATGGAGAGTAAAGGAAAATAAGGTCATTCTTCTGTCTAGCTTGTGGTCGGTGCCCCGGATCCCTACACTACGAGCAGAGGATGATAAAATCCGCTAGGCCCACCCTAGGCCCACCGGACCAGAAACTCAATTCCGTACTGCTGCTGAGTCGTCGGACTTATCCACCTCAGGGATTCGTGGAATTTCCATTTTTGAATCCAAGAGTCCGGAATGATTTTTGGCGTCTTTACTTTAAACAAATAAATCTATAAAGAAAATTGGATGGATCTTCCACCTATGCTATCAGTGAATCTTATCATCACTGGCGAGTGGTATCGTATCACTGTCTTCGTCCTGAAAACATCTGCACCCCCATCTTTTTTTGATTGACTGTTGTCAACTAATCTTTTCAACGTTCGATTCTACTCTATGTTAGAACATTTCTGTGAATGCTATTTCGATCTAAGTGGTCCTATTCTCTGTCCCATGCTAGTTATCGGAGTGATCAGGGTGATCGTGATAGTTGTTACGATCCATAACTGGTGATGAACCGCAAAGGTTTTTGGTTAGTTGACCCTGTTTACCATAAAGAAAAGGAGAAAGATAAGTGGACTGGTATAGAGAACCTTTCCCTAGTACGAGAACCGTAAAAGTTCTGGCATTGAGAGGACCTTTCCCTAGTACGAGAGGACCGGGAAGGAAGCACCTCTGGTGTACCAATTATCGTGCCTACGGTAAACGCTGGGTAGTTGCTTCGGAATGCGATTACCTACTTTCCGCCTCACCTGTCGATTAAAGAATTCAACCAACTAGTTGGAGATGGCAGCTTCGAGCCCCACTTTTTATATCAAGTCGTGTGCCTGCCTTCTTGAATATGTTTATTTCGATGAGACCGCTATAGGCTGGATTTTACTCCCTAGTCATATCTTTTAGCAGGTTCGCTTTGGTCTTCTTTGTTGCCATAGACCAGATTGAGCTACGATTGGGTTCTCATTCTCCCATGTGTTGCTCTAGCACATGTTGTATGGACGCATACTACGGCGGATAATCGGCAAAGGAAAGCGAGAATATACTTCTTTTGCTAGGCCTGTTCTTACATAAGGTTCCTCAAGTTGGTGAGCAGTGTGATGGGAAACCTTCGTCTTGCATATCTAGAATTGTCCCCAAACAGGAAAACCTGGTGGTATGGCTTAATAAAAGGATTCAAAAAGGGCTTCTCTTAGGTCCCATACTAGATGACCACCCAGCTAAATCTGCCTGTGCTCATAGAATTTTTTGATTGTGCTGTCTGTTTATATAGACCTTGTATGTGTTATTTTCTTTTCTGAAATGTGCACTCAGAGTTCCTATTTTTATTGTTGCGATGTCCCGCAGTGTACCTGATTGTATGTCCAATACCATTGGAACAGGTGCGTAACGCGTGGGAATCTGCCGAACAGTTCAGTGCGAGCATCCCTTTGATGGATGTGGAAAAGGCAGGTAGGAGAGGACAATGCGGAAGGAGGAATCACATAAAGTATGCTTTCCAGTCCAACCCCTCAGTACTGACCTGTCCAGTGGTCCAGAAGAATTGAAGGCAAGTAAAGGCTAGGGTCTTTCTAGGAAGGGCCTAGGCCCCGCGCCCTTCTGTCCATCAGGGTTTTCTTCAAGTTTTTCGAAACCTGGAATCGAGTTGAGTTGAAGAGTTTCAAGTCAACTAGATGGAGGGCTTCTTTGAAGAAAGTCAACTTGCTACAGGAATAATGGCACTTGTTACAATTGTGGTGGGCTCGGTCATTTCACTAGCGGGTGTCCGAAGCCAAAATCAAAACCCGACTAGAACGATCCAGGGACAACGGCTATTTCCTGCAAAAATATTGGCAGTAGCCGAAACGACTGGAAACCCAGGTAGCGGTCCGGAAAGGGCAAAAGGGCTAGATCCCCTCAATGCTAAGCTTGTTTATGAAGAAAAAGAGAGCTGAAATAGAGATTGTTTTCGGTCCACACCCAGGCCGAAACCGAGCTATTAATCGCTAAATACGCGCAAAAGCAAAGGGGATGTAGTCATGGTTTGAAGAAAAGAAAACGAAAGAACGTTGCGTGTTTTTTCTTTTGTCTGAGTTTCTGTAATTGTTTTTCTTTTGTTTGATCTAGTTTTGACCAGTTCCCCCTTTGCTTTTTCCTATGGCCTGCCTTGTTGTTTTTCCTGTTCAACCACCCCAACTTGTTGTTAGGAAACGATTGATAGATAAATGATGAAGAACAATAGATCAATCACAGAGAACATGAGATTTAACGTGGAAAACCCTCCTAAGGCAGGAGAGAAAAAACCACGGGCGCCAGCCAACAAAACTTCACTATATTAGATGAGGTTACAAAAACACTGAACGGTGGCTTACAAGAAGTATATATAAAGGTGAAACCCTAAAGGGCAACGATCTATTCCGTGGGGGTTCCACTTCGCTCCGTCTGAAGTTGGCCTTTCTGTGTGTCTGTAAATGAATTTGGATCACAACTCAACAAACTCCACGTTGAGACAAATTTCTTCTTGTAGCATAAATCAAACTTTCATCTTGAACACAACAAAGAAAACACTTTCGGCGCCAAATAGCCTCTTGGGCTAAACCATTATACCAACTAAGCTTGAGCAAAGCTCAAACATAGCAACAGGAACTGTCTTTTTCATCATATCAGCAGGATTATCATGAGTGCTTATCTTTCATACCTTTAGCTTACCTTGTGCGACTACATCGCTAACATAATGGTACTTGACATCAATGTACTTTGTGTTCTCATGGAACATCTGATCTTTAGTGAGGTATATGGCACTTTGACTGTCAAAAAATAGATTAATGCAAGAATCAACTCCACTAAGCTCAGCAAACAATCCTTTCGGCCAAACTGATTCTTTACATGCTTCAACAATAGCCATGTATTCTGCTTCAGTGGTAGACAAGGCAACAATAGGCTGCAAAGTTGCCTTCCAACTCATGGCACAACTACCAATAGTAAACACATAACCTGTGAGTGACCTTCGCTTATTCAAATCAGCAGCAAAATCTAAATCCACATAGCCAATAAGTCCATTATCAGTCCTGCCAAACTTCAAACAAGCATCTGCTGTGCCTCGAAGGTACCTGAAAATCAACTCAACAGCCTTCCAGTGTTCTTTACCAGGATTAGCCATGTATCTACTAACCAAACTCATAGCATGAGATAAATCTAGACGAGAGCAAACCATGGCATACATTAAAGAACCAACAACACTAGATTATGGAACCCTTGTCATGTATTCAACCTCCTCATCAGTAGTAGCACATTGTAAAGCTGATAATTTAAAATGAGGTGCAATGGGAGTACTAACAGGCTTTGCTTCATGCATGTTGAAACGCTGAAGAACCTTCTTAATGTAACCTTGCTGACTAAGAAATAACAAATCATAAGTTCAGTCTGTAGTAATTTCCATACCTAGAATTTTCTTAGCAGCACTAAGATTCTTCATCTCAAACTCACTACTCAACAATTTCTTCAACGTAGTGATTTCTTCCTTGCTCTCGGCAGCAATCAGCATATCATCAACATATAAAAGTAAGTATATAGGTGATCCATCAACAAATTTAATGTACACACAGCTATCATATTCAGACCTCTTAAAGCCATGTCACAACATAAACAAATCAAATCTTTTATACCATTGACGAGGAGACTGTTTCAAACCATATAAGGATCTTTTTAATTTGCAAACATAATCCTCCTTACCAGGCACTATGAACCCTTCTGGCTGGTCCATGTATATCTCCTCCTCGAGCTCTACATGTAAAAATGCAGTCTTCACATCTAACTGCTCAAGCTCAAGATCATGCATAGCAACAATACCGAAGAATGTACGAATTGAACTATGCTTTACAACTGGAGAGAACACATCATTATAATCAACACCAAGAATCTGACTGAAGCCTTTTGCTACTAACCTTGCCTTAAACCTCGGAGGCTCACTGAGAGATAAACCCTCCTTTCTCTTGAAGATCCATTTGCAACGGACAGTCTTCTTCTGTTTTGGCAAGCGCACAACCTCCCATGTGCCATTCTTCTCGAGAGACTGCATCTCCTCATGTATAGCTGAGATCCACTTCTCGCGATCACCCAAAACAACAGCTGTGGTGTATGTAGCCGGCGCGTGAGTGTTCACCTGTTCAGCACAACTAAAAGCATAATAAACCATATCACATTCCTCAATTAAACGGACTGGAGCTCCATAACTCCTCTTTGTTCCGCGATGTGCAATAGGTTGATTTTGTGGCTGCAAAGCAAGAGGTGAGTGCTGGACAGTATCATGAACATCATTATCAACAATTTCAGTTTCTTGATCATCCACGTGCTCCACCTTCACACTGACATGTGCTGCTTCTCATCAAAATAATCTGATATAACATCTGTGGACAAGCTATCATTAAACATAACAGATTCATTGAAAACAATGCTCCTGCTCATGAAAGTCTTTTTAGTTTCAGGATTCCATAACTTATATCCTTTTACTCCTGAACCATAACCAAGAAACAGACACTTAATAGCTCTAGGCTCTAATTTTCCATTATCAGCATCAGCATAAGCAGTGCAGCCAAAAACTCTCAACTGTGAATAATCAGCAGGCGTACCAGACCATACCTTAGTGGGATTTTTCTTATCAAGTGGGATAGAAGGTGACCTATTGATCAAGTAACAGGCGGTGTTAGCAGCCTCTGCCCAAAAATGCTTGTTCATATGAGCGTTGGACAAAATGCAACGAGCCTTCGAGATGATGGTTCTGTTCATGCGCTCAGCCACACCATTCTGTTGCGGAGTGTACGGGATGGTGTGATGTCTGACAATGCCTTCCTTCCTACAGTAATCATCAAAAACATCGGAACATAATTCACCACCATTGTCAGTACGAAGCACTTTTAGTTTCTTTTCTGTTTGTCTTTCCATCATAACTTTCCACTCTTTAAAACCAGCAAAAGTATCATCTTTATTTTTCAGGAAATAAGGCCACACTTTTCTGGAGTAATCATTGATAATGGTAAGCATGTAACGAGCACCACCATAAGAGGGCTTACGAGAAGGCCCCCACAAATCAGCATGTACATAATCAAGTGTACCTTTGGTGCGATGAACCGAGGTATTGAATTTTACCCTCTTGTGCTTACCAGAAACACAGTGCTCACAGAACTTCATGTTACCCTGAGTGCAGCCATCCAGCAAGGTCCTCTTCATCAATTCTGCCATACCAAGTTCACTCATGTGTCTAAGACGCATATGCCACAGGTTAGTCTTACTAGGTTCATCATTAGAAACAGCAACAGCGGTAGAACCATATAAGTTCAGATAACTTTGCAGAATTCAGATCACCTATCATAAAAACGAGAGAACCTTTTGATACCTTTAAAATTCCACCTGAATCGGAGTATTTATGTCCTTCCGCATCAAGTGTGCTGAGAGAGATGAGATTTCTAGCCATCCCTGGTATGTGTCTCACATCTTTCAGTGTGCGTGTCATGCCATCATGCGTCTTGATCTCAACAGAGCCAATGCCCATGATCTCACGTGGGTTATCATCTCCCATATGCACTATGTCTCCGTTCTGCACAGACTTGTAAGAACTAAACCAATCTCTGTTAATGCAGATATGAAACGAACATGCAGTATCTAGTATCCATTCATCATGACCAGCAACACAATCAGCAAAGACGACAAGACAGTCTCCTGAATCATAGTTTTCAGCACTGGAGATGACAGAGGCCTTACCATTGGATTTTCTTTTCTCCTTATTCTGCAGCTTCCAACAATCTTCAATGAAGTGACTTTTCTTCTTGCAGTACTTGCAGAACTTGTTGCCTCTGGACTTCGAATGGCCTCTACCGTTCTGGCTCTTGTCACGATCATTGTTGTCGCTGTAGGTTCTCTGCTCAGATCTGCCTTTGACCTGCAATGCTTTGCCCTTGGAAGATGACACGTCAGACTGAACCATACCTTTCATCTTCTCCTTGTTTTGCAGTGCCTCATAAGCTTCCGAAAGAGTTAGTTCATCATGGCTTAAAAGTATGGTGTCACGGAAATTTGCATACGAACTAGGCAGTGAGCATAACAGTAGGAGACCTAAATCTTCATCATCAAACTGTACCTCCAATGACACTGGATAATCGTTTCCTAACACTTGTGACGTATAACGATGCAGGTACCTGGCCAGCATTGACACGCATCGAGCGAGACCATTCTGTTTCATTGTGAATGAAAGACGTTTTTGTCAAACAACATCTACTCATATCCAGCTTCGTGTCATTTTTGAACCGTCTTATTATTTTTTTTTGTAACCGGCTTTTCACCGGCAGGTCAGTAGGCCTTTTAGAAGGCGTACAAACGGAAGTTCTTAGAGGCATCTTTTCCTCCGGAGAAGCTGTCGAAGCGATAGCCATGTCTTATCCTTTCTCGAGCAAGGTTTTATTAGATCACTCTAGAATTAGACCTGCTGCCTCTGCCGCTGGCTGACCCTCCCCCCTAGAAGTATGTGCCCTTACCAATAATTCCCTAACTCTCTTTAACCACTGTCCTCATAGCAAAACCGGTAGCAACTTGTACTAGAAAACAAGTAAGTGTAATTCCCCTAAACATTTCCAAGCGAGAAAGTGCAAGTGTTTCTATTTTCACAAGTGAAGATATTGAAAAGCATAACGAAGTTCTGTTCAAAAACCTCGTACGAGAACTTGTATAGAGAAGGATTTCCTGCGGCACGGATTTGCTCACATTGTTTTCTTTCCCAGGCATGGCTGTGGAAGAGTGAAATGAAAAACTCTTCTTGAAGAAGATTCTGAAAGACCACTCTTTCGTCTAAGGATGCCTAACCACCGCACCGATCATTCGGGGGGGGGACACTGCGAGGTGGGTAGTTTATCTGGGGCGGATGCCTCCTAAAGACTTTTTCCATTTTCCTTCGCGATCGACCTTTCGGATTTTAGAAACTAAGGAACCTGGTGAAAAAATCAACCCTATATATTGGAGGGCTGGCTCAGGGCTGTCTCACTTGACCTTTGAAATTGTTCGTTTGGAAATTTCCCAAAAAGCTAATTATAGGTTCTTCTCTCCATCAGAACAATAGGGGCTAGGAGCTAGTCGGTAGGGCTCAATACTAAAGAAGGTTCTGGCATGCCTACTTATCTTCTTCAAAGCTTTTATCCGCCATTGGAGCTCCTACAATTCTCTTATTATTCTTGACTTGACATATTAATAAGAAAGTTGCTGACTATCAAAATGAAAGACGATCTAGAATCTACCCAAGAATATAGAGAGTCCCACATATGAGAAAAGGTCAACACCCCCTACACACCTAGGAGCACCCCTTCCTGCATATCCATACAAGACCTGAGTGACGGAGGAGGGCATGCAGGGGGATAAGGAGCTCACCGAGTGCACGCGGGAGGGCGGAAGACGGAGAGGAGATGGCGGCGGCATACGGCACAGAAGGAGATGACGGCGGTGGCGTGATTTCTGGCGGCGATTGAGGAGATGGAGTTGTGGCCGAGCGGCGGCTCAACGTGAAGAAGCCGAAAACGGTGAGGGCGGCGCCCGGCGGTGGCTACAATGGCGTTAGTGCTCGGCCGGAGCATGGCAAACGGAGGTGGTGGTGGGTTTTGTGGTGGGAGCGTGTTTCGATGGCGGATTGTGGAGGGGAAACGGTGGACTATGCGCGGCGTGAAGCGGCAGAGCTGGTAGTGGTGGTGCAGCGCGGCGGCGGCTAGAATGGTGGTGACACGCGGCCGGAGATCAGCGGCGGGCGGCAGCACGGGAGCACGGGAGAGAGCGCGGGCAGAGCGAACAAGGTGGGAAAGAGAGAGAGGGAGGTGCGGGAAGTGTTTTTATATAGCTCAAGGGCCGCGCACGACGTGGAAGAGGCGGAAGGCGTTGGCGAAGTGGGGGCGGTGATGTGGGTGAGGTGGAGCTCGATTCCGGCGCCGAAGTTTGGGCAAAGTTGGGAAGAGAGTGGAGGAGGTGGAGGGGACCGGTCCACGCCGGTTGGTCACGAGCGCGGTAGCGGGGTGGCTCGTGGGGAGGCCAACAACGTGGGGGTAGGAGTGGCCGGTTCTCCCGCCAAGAGGTTGGGGATGAATGGTGGGGCCATTGGTCCCACCTATCAGAGAGTGCGAGAGAGAGGACCAGGAAAGGGGTGGCGAAGTGGACTTTGCAAGGGAGGGGGCGAGAGGGCCGAGTGGCCGATGGGCCAGGGAGGGAGGAAGGAGAGAAGAGGGAGATCGGCCTAGGAGGGAGAGAGAGGAAAAAGGGCCAGCTGGCCGCGACGGAGAGAAAATAGACTTAGGCCAGAGACGGCCCAAGTACAAAGGAGGTGATTTATTTGTTTAGCATTTCTTTAATTGATAATATGAACTTTGTGACATTAAAATTACTTCTTGAGCTCCGAAATTTTGCGGGAAATTTCAGAGAGTATTTTAGGGCATGGAAAATATTACAAAAATATTTCAGGCCATGATTTTTAAAGGGAATTTTTAATTCCTTCATTACTTCACTTGATTAAATTACTTTAAATTTTAAAATAAATTCTAGAAATGTATTATTTATTGATTTTTTATCCCGAACGAAAATGAAGTTCAATGAAGTGACATGTATGATGTTCTTTATTTGTTTGTTTGAGGTTTCAGCATGTCCACTCATTTGAGGATATTAAGTGTGGCAATGTTGTGTTTGGTGCCCATTTCCCTTAGGAGTCCGTTGAAGGTCCTGTCGATGAAGTGCGATCCTCCATTGCTTATGACCATTTTTGGGGTCCCAAAATGTGGAAAGATGACATCAGTGAACATATCTTTAGCGTGTCTTGCATCGTCAGCTTTGCAAGACATTGCTTCTAACCGCTTCGATACATAATCAATTGCCACTAGGATGTACTCATCGTCTCGGGATTTTGGGAAAGGTCCCATAAAGTTAATGCCCCGCACATCAAATATTTCTACTTGAAGGTTATAAGTGAGGGGCATTGCATCCCAAGTGGTACTTCCTCCTTGCCGCTGACAGCTCTGGCATCGTTGAACAAACTCCTTATAGTCTTCGTACATTGTTGGCCGGTAGAATCCGCTTTGCCAAATCTTGGCTTGTGTGCGGAATGCACCAAAGTGCCCGCCAAACGGTGCTGCGTGGCACGTCTCAACGATTTTGAGGCCTTCCTTTGTTGGCACGCACCTTGTTAGCAGTCCATCAGAACATACTTTATACAGGTATGGCTTATCCCATATATGATGGCGACTTCCATATTTCAACTTCCTTTTGTTCTCTCCCGGTGGTATTAATCCTGAAACCATGAAGTTAAAAATATTTGCATGCCACGGGTTAGAGTGCGTCACCATCATCAGCATGTCATCTCTTAGAAAATCATTTATCGGTGGTTGCTGCATGTTAGTTAGTTGCAAGCGTGACAAATGGTCTGCTACCGAGTTTTCTACTCACTTTTTATCTTTGATCTCTAAGTCAGATTCTTGGAGCAGAAGTATCCATCTTATCAGACAGGGTTTAGCATCTTTTTTGCTGAACAAATATTTAAGAGCAACATGGTCTGTATGGACTATCAATTTTGCTCCTACCAAATAAGATCTAAATTTATCAATAGCAAAGTTTATAGCCAGGAGCTCCTCCTCAGTGGTGGCATAATTTAGTTGTGCTCCTATCAAAGTCTTACTAGCATAGCAATTAGCATGACGCTTTTTTATCTTTGGTTTGTCCTGAGACTGCACCAACTGCATAATCTCTAGCATCAGACATAATTTCGAACGAAAGTATCCAATCGGGGGGCTGAATGACTGGAGAGGAGACGAGTGCTTTTTTGAGAATTTCAAAGGATTTTAGGCACTCATCATCAAACTCAGGGTGCATCCATAGCTAACAAGTTGGTCAGGGGTCTTGCGATCATAGAGAAATCTTTGATAAAATGCCTATAAAAACCTGCGTGCCCTAGGAAGCTGTGAATTCCCTTGATATTCACCAGAGGTGGAAGCTGTTCAATTACTTCTATCTACGCTCTATCCACCTCTATTCCCCTTTCGGATCCTCGATGCCCAAGGACTATGCCCTCTCGAACAGTGAAATGACATTTCTCACAATGAAGAACTAAGTCCTTTTATTGGCAGCTCTACAAGACCTTGTCTAGATTCTGATGACAGCGACCAAAAGGCTTACCATAGACAGAGAAATCATCCATGAAGACTTCCATGATATGCTCGATCATGTCAGAGAAGATAGACATCATATAGCTCTAGAACGAGGCAGGGGGGTTACACAACCCAAAGGACATCCTACGGTATGCGTAGGTACCATAAGGGCATGTGAACATGGTCTTGCCTTGATCATCGGGATGGATAGGAATTTGATGATAACCAGAATACCCATCAAGTTAACTATTGACGATGGAATTTGGCAAGCATATGAATCAAAGTCAAGATCCAATCCAAAGCAGAATTGTAGATATGCAGGAATCTCAGAAACCAAGTGTGATCGGCTGGGAGTATGTATCAGCCGATACCGAGTTTGATACGATTGGTCGATACAACCGATATTGGCAAGATTGGTTATATAATCGATGTCAGATTCGAATGAAGGACGTCAATGATGTTGCCAGGCGAGGTTAGAGTCCAAGATAGGCAATTATATCTAATAATTAGGATTTTATGTAATTTTCTTATAGATGTTTTCGGTAAGACTCCACCTAAGGGACTTGTTCGTCGGTTAGAGTTGAATTAGGAAAGAATGAGTCGTGTCCGTTATGGACAAGTTTGTAAATTCAGGTATAAATAAAATCCCGAGGTCTTGTAAATAATTAACACTAGTTCAATACAATCTCGGCGCATTGCCAAATCTTTTCGTTACTTTATTTCGACGAGTTTTTGCCTTCGAGTCGGGCTGCATCGGTTTTGATCTTCGACGAGAGGTAAAGCTTGTTATGATGGTTTGTATGGATTAGTGCTTACATCTTTATGACACTCTAATCTTATTCTTGCAAATCACCGAGTTATCATATACATCGTATAATCTAGATTGATAATGCTTTCTACTTGTGTTGTCGAAACGACAACCACATATGTCGAAGGACGTGGATACTCAACAAATGTTGGGAAGGTGAAGTGTAATAAATTCTGTATATAAAAAATCTCCCCCTTTTACATGGCCCTAGGTGACTATTTATAACCCCCTTACAGATCCCCCTATTAGGGTTTAGGGCTATTACAGGTGAATTTACATGGTCACCCTCATAAAGGGGGCCTTACATGGGTATTTAGTGTAATCCCGGCACATGGGCCCTCGATGGGCCGCCTGGCGGCTTCCAGTTGGTTGGCCCATGGCCCGGGGTGATCAGGCCAGACTGCTGGCCTTTCTCGGACCAGGTCCGCCCCGGCGAAGCCATCCTCCTTCGGCGCATGCCTTCGCCATGTGGGCCTCGCCCAGGCCGGCGGAGCCCCATGTGGCTCCTTGCCATCGGGCTTCGCCATCGGGCTTCGCCGCCTTGCTTTCGCTGTTGAGCTTCGCCCCACAAGCCTTGGTGCTGGGAGATTGGATCCTTGCTGCTTGGTTGGTTTCGGCAGCTTGGTCGAAGGGCCTCATGGCATACTGCCAACAAGCCCCTCACGGGCAAGGGTGAGATAGGAGCTTCGGCCGAGACCGTGCAAACCATGTAGTATGGTATGAGGCGCCCCCTTTCGACCGATGCTCCTGCCGAAACCCATCTTTCTGGATCCTGCAAGAAGTTTGCGACATGCGAAAAAGGATTATAGTGTGTGGTCTTTCGCCCTTCTCGAGCAGTTGTGGGGATTTGATTTTGACCTGATTTTTTTTTCAACGGTCCTAGTGTGAGCAGTGTTGGGCCTTCGCTTTTTACGAACAATGGGGTGCCCCATGTCATTTTGATGGGCCTTAGCGAACCAGTGACGGGCCGTTGGGCCGCGGCGAACAGTAGTGGGCTTTCTTTTTGGGAGCCCGTTACTGCACGGCCTGATCCATGGGATTTTACCGTTTCGCCTACCCCGTGACACGTGGCCACCCCTGATTGGCTGGGGAGGCGAAGCGTCGTTTGGTAAGATATATATTCTCACCCCCCGCTTTCACCGTCGCCACCCTTGTCATTTTCACCACAGTCACTTCCCTCTCCACTCGTTCTCGGCTTCCTTTCGAACAACCTATTTCGCCCATGGCTCCCCGCAAGCCGAACCCCGTTATCGCGACCGGTCCCGATCCCGGCCGGATCGATGACGACACCTCCGCCTTCCTGGGGGCTTCGCTCGTCGACGATGACGAGTTGGCCAGGATGGTTGACGCGGGCATGGTGGCGGAGGGGCAGGCGTTCGCCCCCCGGAGAAGCCGAAGTGCCTCAACCTAGCGAACACCAGACGGTGGTGTTTTCCGTTTTCTTTGAGGCCGGCCTCCGATTTCCGTGCAACATCCTGTTGCCGGAGATCCTTCGCCTATTCCAAGTCGAACTGCCTCAGTTAAGCCCTTCGGCCCTGGTGCGGATCGCGATTTTCGACTGGGCGTGCCGGACCGCGGGGTTCGAGCCCAGCGCCGATCTTTTCGGCGCCATCTTCTCCGCCACCGTCAACACGAAGACGGTGATCACGCCCGCTGGGACCCGGAAGACAGCGTTCGGGAGTGTGAACTTCAACGTTCGCCCCGAACGCGCCGACTTGTGGCCGGTCAATGCCGCCATGTCGAAATGGGACCGCCACTGGATGGCGAAGTGGTTCTACCACTCCATCCCCTTCGAGTCGGACTCCGAAGCGGCGAGGGCGCTGTGTTGGCGGCGGCGCGCAATTTCGCCAGCGCGGAGACCTAGGGTTACCGTTACCGGCACCCTAGAGTCCCACTTTGCCCTGCTTCGCAGGGTGTGTTCCCGGCTAAGTTGCCGGGATTTAGTAGAAGAGTTCTGCATGCTACGGATTCATCCGCTTTCGCGGGCGTGGCAGGTCGAAGTCGATCAAGGCGAAGTGGTCGACGGCCTGCCGAGACTTGTTTTGCCCCTGGGGCGAATGGTGAGCTCTCTTTTTCATTCTTCCCCCCTTTTTTTTTATGTTTTACCCTGCTTTCGCTTCGTCTCCTAACTTTGTGTCTTGCCTTTTTCCAGTGTTGACGCTGGCCCAAGCCGACGCCGAAGCCAGACGGCTTGTTGGCGATATCTCGCTAACCGAATATAGCCAGCTCCTGACTCGGCAAGCGGCTGGCCGGGCGAACCGCATCCATGTCGGCGAGCTTCCTCCGAGGGCGAAGCCATCTAAGGCGGATGGTGAAGCCGGCCCCTCTCGGAAGCGTCCCCGGGGGCAGGTTAGATTTGCCCCCCGCAAACAGAAGGCTCCCGTCTCTTCAGAGGATTATGTCGAAGACGAGGATGTCGAAGAGGAGGAAACGGGATGGGCCGACGCCGTGGCCGAAGAGGCTACTGACGAGGCGGGCGATAGCCGCTCCGGGACGCGCGGTTATACGCCAACTCCCAGCCCGGATCATGCCGACACCGGGGCGGAGTCCGCTTCTTCGCCCCTGCGGCGAAAAGACGTGGAGGGCGCCAAGGCCCTAGTCTCTATCGCCGCGGCCAAGGCGACAGGAGGCAGCGTGACGAAAGCAGCCCCCCGGAAAAGGGGGGTCATCACCATCGCCAACGCCTTCAGCGATGAGGAGTCGTCTGACGGGACCCCTACCTCGCCTGCGGGGCGAAGGCAGGGGCCTTCGACGTCCCTGGAGGCGGCTGACAGGGCTGGTGCTTCGGCGTCGGCCGAACGGGTGGTGAGGGTGGCCACTCGCGTCTTCGGCAGCCCCATACGCCGGCCGCTTTCGCCACTCGCCCCAGATAAGGGCAAAAAACCCGCCGAGGGATCTGGCTCCGAGTTCTCTCAGGGGTTGGCCCGCTTCGTCCCCGGGGACTTCGAGACTCGAGCTGAGCTCATCCCCTTCGTGGAGGGGGTGAGCAACATTGTTTCGCCGGCTGGCGGTCCCAGCCTCTTCGCCGAACTCAATGAGTTCGACGAGGGGTGCTCCGCCGTGCAGAGTTTGGCCGTACGGGTAAGTTTCGGTATCCTCCAAATTTCTTTTGTTTTTCGACCTCCGCTTTCTACACTTGGCTTACATTGTGCCCCCCTCCTTTTTTTTTCTTTTCTTCGCCAGCTTTTGGCGGCCCATTGTTCCACTGAGCGGACAATGCGGGCTCGCCTGGACGGCCTAAAAAACCGGCTCCGGGCGAAGGACGACGAACTTGGCCGAAAAGGCCTTGAAATGGAGGGGCTTGCCCGATCCCTCCGAGAGGCGAAAGCAGAGAACAGGCGCCTTCAGGCCGAGCTTGACAAACGCAGCGAGGCGAAGGCTGAGATCGATCGCCTTTCGGCCGAGCTGGCGAAAGAGCGGGAGCATACCGCCATGTTGACTGTCTACTATGACACGACGGAGCCCCAGATGGAACCCCTTCGCCAGAGGGCGCGCAAGGCGGAAGAGAAAAACAAGTGCCTTGCTCAAGAGGCGGCCCGGGCGACCGAAGCGGCGAAGGTGTCCTGCTGCACCCTTCGCCTTGCCCTTACGGATATGGGGGCGAAGGCGAGTAGCTTTCCGGGCGAAGACGCTTCCGTGCTGGACTTCTGTGATTGGAGCCAGGAGGCCGGCTGCGCTGTCTCTGATTGCGCCACCGCATATGGCGATTGCTGTGCGCGCGTGTCGGCCGCCTTCGCCTTGGGGTTGCTTCAGCAGAACGGGTGCGAACACGTCGCCCGATTCCCCGAGCTGGCGAAAGGGGATTGGGAGGTTAGCTCCCAAGACGTGACGCCCGCCCTTCGTGCCTGGCGGAGGCAGTTTTGGCTGAAGGAGGGCCGTTCCGCAGCTAAGACCCGCCTCCTTGAGCAGCTGGCGAAGTCAGAGGCGGCGAACCAGGACGAGGAGCCGGCAGCAAGGGGCAAAGGAGGAGCCGAAGACCACCCCGAGGTGTGAGGCCCTCCGCCCGTCTATTTTTGTGAACTTTTCCTTTTGTTCTTCGCCGTTTTTAGGGGCGAACTATGTAAATACGGCTGAGGCCTTGAACTAGTGGAAATATATGACTCCTTTCGCCATTTGTATCGTTGTTGTGCGACGCGCGAACCGTTTGAGATGTTTTTGCGATTGTCTTGCCTAGTTCCTTCGCGTTCGCTTTTCTCTTATTCCGCTCGCCTTCGTGACACTCCCTTTTTGTAGGGTTGGTGCCGAAAGCTTTGCGTTCGGCCTCCCCTTGGGGATTGGCGAAGCAGAAACGAGAAGTTCATTGCTGTGAAGAATTTCCCGAAGGCTCGATACCAGCTTCGGCCTATTTACCGCGAAATGACAATCAATGGGAACAACTACCGGGTTGTAAGCGTCGCTAACTGGATGCGATCCCATCCTGGGCGAACACTGGAGGACTACGATCGTGTCCATGTGGCACGCCTGGAGGGCATGGCCCGTTTCTGGCGAAACCATCGGCGGACCGATCGGCAGGAGGCGATCGCCCAGCGGCGCTACGCCCTTACTGTAGCTTCACCCCCCTCTCCTCTTAGGGTAGTGTACAATATCAGTAGTGATGACGAACCATGTTCGCCGGATCACTCCTTTAGTAGTTGCCTTGGGGGCGAAGATGTAATTTTCTTGTAAGCGAACGCTTAGATCGTTTCGCTTGTATCGCGTTACACAATGTAAGCTATTGAGTGTATTTTCAACGTTTAATAAAGATGTGCTTTCGTTTCCTTTTCGCCATTTTCTGCATTGTCACATTTTGTGCTTTTGTTGGGTCGTGACGTATCGACCCCTTTGCGTGTATTGGTGAAATAGGCACACTGACTTTTCAGCTTTCGACTTCCGTTGTCGATCTCTTGCACTTTGCGTTTAGAGGCTTGATTTTGCGTGGATCGATTATCACGGTGCTCGGGTTCTTTTTTTTTCTTTTTCTCCCGAAACAAGCTGTCGCGGTTTCAACGTTCGGCGAGCGATGCTTCGACCGATTCGTTTCGCCCCCCTGGCTTTTTCGCTGATCAGGCGTTTGCCTTGGGGTTTTTTCCACGAATTATCATGCACACAAGTAAAAGAGTCGAAAAACACAGAAATTTTATACTGGTTCGAGCCTCCAGAGTGGATAACAGCCCTACATCCAGTTTTTTTCCTTTTTCCATTTTCTCCTTTTTTTCTTTTTTTGTATTTTTGTGCCGAACGGCTTACAAAATGGCGGGTGCCGAAAAGCTACATGGCAATATGTACATTTTTACATGTTGGCGAACAGGGTGCCACCCTCTAAACATAAAACGCTTGAGTGAAGCGGCGTTCCACGAGTGATCGAACTCTTCGCCCTCCAGTGTTGCTAGGCGGAAAGAGCCCGTCCTTGACTTGTGCTTGATGAGATACGGCCCCTCCCATTTTGACTCGAGCTTCCCAACCGCTACTGGGTTCGCCTTTCTCCTCAGAACGAGGTGGCCCGGTAGGAGCTCTGTAGGGCGAACCTTCTTGTTGTAGGTTGCCGAAGTGCTTGTGGCGTATTTGCGCATGTGTTCCAGGGCTTCGACTCGCACCCCCTCAAGGAGTTCGAGCGACACTTCGCGCCCATCCTCGCCCCCCGAGAACATCACCCTTGGTGAGTTAGCCCCTATCTCTGTTGGGGTCATTGCTTCGTCTCCGTAAAGGAGCATGAATGGGCTGCACTTGGTTGGCCTCGTGGGAGTTGTTCGAAGAGCCCAAAGGACGGGCAGCATTTCGTCTGGCCATTTGCCCTTCGCCGCCCCCTCGAGCCTTTTCTTGAGCACCTCCAAGATTTTGCCATTTGCGCGTTCGGCCGCCCCGTTCGACTGCGGGTGTGCGACCGATGCGAACTTAATTTCCAGGCTTAGCCCTTCACACGTTTCTCTGAACTTGTCAGAATCGAATTGTTTGCCATTGTCTGTGATGAATTCCCTTGGAACTCCAAAACGGCAAACAATGTTTTTCCACACAAACTTCTGCACTGCCGCCGAAGTGATTGTGCCGAGTGGTTCAGCCTCGATCCAGCGAGACAAGTACTCGATGGCTACAATCGCAAACTTGTAACCATTTCGCGCTATTGGGAATGGGCCAATAATGTCTAGCCCCCACCTGGCGAAGGGCCATACTGGAGCGATCGGCTGCAACTCATAGTGTGGGGCGGTTTGGCTTCGGCCGTGCCGTTGGTAGCCTTCGCACCTTTTGGCGTGTGCCACGCAAACTTTCAGCACGGTTGGCCAATATACCCCTTGTCGAAACACCTTGGAGGCGACAGTTCTGGCAGCTTGGTGTGCCCCACAAAGCCCCTGATGAATTTCCTTCACCATCTCTTCGCCCTCGGCGAAGGAAACGCAGCGAAGTAGAGGTTGGAGCACTCCAGAGCGGTACAATTGCCCTGCAACCAGTTTGTACAGCGGGACTGGTGGATCGGCCCTCGTGATTACTTGAATAATTCGGCGCTGCACGTCTTGGTGCTGTTCGGCTGGAGGCGACTGTTCCTGGACCGCTTCGCGAGGTGCTTCGACGGAGACACCATGATGTGGCCTTGGTTCGTGGGCGTTGTTTCGCTGGCGGATGTTTCGGCACTGCTCGGTGGTGTGCGAAGACCGCCCGTGATAGGCGCAATAGAGATCTTTTCTGACCTTTTTACGAATGGGCTGCTGATGGCTGCCGCCCTGTTGGGCGTCGAACTCCTTGCGGAGCACCTGTACTTCTTCGACAGCCATGATCGCCTTGCCTGTTCGGTCGGTCCTGAATTTCGTCCAGGTCATGGGAGCTTGGCCTTGCCGGGGCTGCCCTGGGTTCACCGGCTGGGGCTGGCGAGCCGCGGGGGCAACCGGTTCGACGACCTGCGCTTGCATTTGGGCTTGGGCCGCAGCGATGGAGGCTTTGTCGTACTCGGTTTGAATCGCCTGTCTTCGCTTGGAGTCCTCTTCGCCTCTTGCGTACCCATCAATGATGCGAAGCAGGTGCTCGAGGGTTTGCGGCTCCTTGTTTGCGATCTTTCTTGTGAGTTCGCCCTCGAGCAACCCTGCCGAAGCGGCGTTGATGACAGATGCCTCCGTTATGTCTTGAACTTGGCATCGTGCCTGCGAGAACCGACGCATGTACTCCCGTATTGACTCGCCTGGCCTCTGGCGAATGCCGAGCAAATGCTGCTGCGTCTTCGGCTCCTCGTAGGTGCCGCGGAAGTTGAGGATGAAAACATCACGCAATTGCTCCCATGAGTAAATGCTATTGGATGGCAAATTGAAATACCAAGACCGGGCGATGCCGTCAAGGGCGAGATGGATTACCTTCGCCTTGGTGTTTTCATCGCCGTGAGCAGCTTCGATCGCGGACTCGTAGATTGAGAGGAACTCTTTTGGGTCTGTTTCGCCCGAGTACCGCGGAACGGGTGGGAATTTGAACTGAGGTGGGATCGGACGATTTTTGATCCCCCCACTGAGTGGCAGCCCCTTCTCGCCCCCGGCCTTGCCCCCTGTGCCCTGCAGCGAAGGTCCGCTCGACTGTGGATACGGCGTGGCGATGGGCGAGGTGATGGCCTGGGGGAGCGGCTGGGCTGCGACGTTCGGTGGCCCGCTTCCGAACGGTGGCACTTGGGTGGTGTTGTAGACGTCGAACTGTTGCCCCCGACTCCAGGGCGAAGCCCCTGGCCCAGGTTGGTTCATCGGCGGCCACCCTGAAGCTCCTTGGCCGGAGCCCCCTTCCGGCTGAGCCGAAGGGGTTATGCTTGAGATGTGGGGTTGGTTGAGCTGCTGAAGGAAAGCCTGAAGTTGTGCCTGCAGCGCCGAGGCCCCCTCCGCCATTGCCCGCGGCACTTGACCGGGTGAAGGGTGTGCCTGGACCGCGGGAGGCCGAACCGGCGCCCGCTGATAGGCTTGAGGCGGAATGTAACTTGCCAAATACTGGAGGATGGGGGCCGGAGCGATCTTGGTCTGCCGTGCCGCTTCGTACGCCTGTTGCTGCTCCTGCATTTGTCGAAGCATGTCCTGGAGTCGTGCCATGTTTTGCCGCATGGCCTCCATGTTTGCTTCGGCTTGTGCGTCAAGGCCAGGATTGACTTGCGCAGCGGCGATTGTTGTCGATGCCGGCTGCGTTGACGAAGGGATTTCCAGTACATGCTCCGCCGGGGTGGCCGAGGCCAAGGGCGGTGGTTGCAGCGCGGGCGCCGAAACCACCGGCGCGGCCGCCGCCTCGGCAGGCGCCGGAGGCTCCGTGCCTTGGCCGGCGGCCATCCCTCCCTCGGCCGTGCCTTCCTTTGGGTTCGCAACCCTCCCTTTTGAGACCTTTTTCGGTGGCATTCGCTCCCAGTGGTTTCGCTCAGAGATCCCCACGGTCGGCGCCAGCTGTTGTCGAAACGACAACCACATATGTCGAAGGACGTGGATACTCAACAAATGTTGGGAAGGTGAAGTGTAATAAATTCTGTATATCAAAAATCTCCCCCTTTTACATGGCCCTAGGTGACTATTTATAACCCCCTTACAGATCCCCCTATTAGGGTTTAGGGCTATTACAGGTGAATTTACATGGTCACCCTCATAAATGGGGCCTTACATGGGTATTT
Organism: Oryza punctata; assembly: GCA_000573905.2. Classification (NCBI taxonomy): domain Eukaryota; kingdom Viridiplantae; phylum Streptophyta; class Magnoliopsida; order Poales; family Poaceae; genus Oryza; species Oryza punctata. The sequence goes on along the minus strand of CM002493.2, from coordinate 17,016,364 downwards.
AGTGTAATCCCGGCACATGGGCTCTCGATGGGCCGCCTGGCGGCTTCCGGTTGGTTGGCCCATGGCCCGGGGTGATCAGGCCAGCCTGCTGGCCTTTCTCGGACCAGGTCCGCCCCGGCGAAGCCATCCTCCTTCGGCGCATGCCTTTGCCTTGTGGGCCTCGCCCAGGCCGGCGGAGCCCCATGTGGCTCCTTGCCATCGGGCTTCGCCATCGGGTTTCGCCGCCTTGCTTTCGCAGTTGAGCTTCGCCCCACAGGCCTTGGTGCTGGGAGATTGGATCCTTGCTGCTTGGTTGGTTTCGGCAGCTTGGTCGAAGGGCCTCATGGCATACTGCCAACAACTTGCATCTGCTTATCTCTTTCTAGGGTTTTGCCGATAACAGCTAGATTGACTTGTTTGATTCAAATTATATAATGTATCTGACATCCCGAACAGATGATTATCGACTTAATTGTTTAGATATTATGCTTCTTGTTGGCAGTATGCCATGAGACCTTTCGACCGGACTTGCCGAAACTAACCAAGCAGCGAGGATTCGGACTCAAGGTGCCCAAGGCCCGTCGGGGCGAAGCCCCATGGCGAAGACTACGGGCCGAAGGGGGTAAAGGGCGAAAAGTCGCACCAGGTCCCTGCCAGTCTGGGCGAAGGCTGCATGGCGAAGGCGTACGCCGAAGGAGGATAACTTCGCTAGGCTGGGCCCAATCCAAGAAGGCCTAGTGGGCCAGCCCAATCGCCTTGGCCTACTGGCCGGTGGGCCAGCGGTTACCAGACGGTCCATGGAAGGCCCATGTATCTTAATTACGTTGAATACCCGTATGGGTGTCTCTTTCATAAGGGTGACCATGTAAATTCCCTTGTGAAAGGCTAAACCCTAATAGGGGGACCTGTAATGGGGTTATAAATAGCCCCCTAGGGCCATGTAAAGGAGGGATCCCAAGAAAATCCTGCATTTAATACACTTTATTTTCCCAACAACCGTTGAGTATCCACGTCCTTCGACGTATGCAGTTGTCGTTTCGAGAACAGCTGGCGCCGACCGTGGGGACCTCCGAGCGAAACCACTGAGAGTGAATGCCACCGAAGAAGGTCTCAAAGGAGAGGGTTGCTAAACCAAAGGGAAGTGTGGTACAAGAGGCGATGGCTGCCGAAGAAGGGTAGAACCTTCGGCGCCCGCCGCCGAAGCTGGGGCAGCTCCGTCGGCTTCGGCGCCCGTGCCGCAACCACCGCCTTCGGCCCCGGCCACTTCGATGGAGCAGGTGCCGGAGATCCCTTCGGCAAGTCAGCTGACTTTGGCCACACTCGCTGCTGTGCAAGCTGACCCCAACCTTGAGGCGCAAGCCGAAGCCGGCATGGAAGCCATGCGGCAGAACATGACGCCAGTTCAAGACATGCTTCGCCAGATGCAAGAGCAACAGCAAGCATACGAAGCAGCACGGCAAGCCAAGGTTGCTTCGGCCCCAGTCCCCCAGTACTCGGCAGGCTACATTCCGCCTCAAGCCTACCAGCAAGCGCCGGTCCAAGCCCCTCCGTCGCAAGCCGCGTAAGGACCGATGTACTTCCCCGGGCAATCTTCGGCCGCAGCAGCGCACTCGCTTCCTAGCGTGCGGCCGCAGGTTTGACCGGCTGTGGTCCAGCTGCACCCCTCACCACTTGGTCAAATGTCGCAAATGATGGCGGAGGGGGCTTCGGCCTTGCAAGCACAGCTTCAAGCTTTCCTTCAGCAACTCAATCAACCCCACAACATCTCAAGTACAACCCCGTCCGTCTAGCCGGAGGGGAGCACCGGCCAGGGCGCACCCAGTTGGTTGCCGTCGAACCAACCTGGTCCGGGGGTTTCGCCCTGGGGCCAGGGACCGCAGTTCGACTTCTACAACATCGCCCAAGCGCCACCATTCGGAACCGGGCCGACGAACGCCGTGGCACAGCCACACACACAAGCTATGGCTTCGCCCTTTGCTACGCCGTATCCACAGCCAAGCGGGCCCTCGCTGCAGGGCGTCATAAGCAAGGCAGGGGCGAAAAGGGGCTGCCACTGAGCGGGGGAATCAAAACTCGTCCAATCCCACCCCAGTTCAAGTTCCCACCCATTCCACGGTACTCGGGTGAAACAGACCCAAAAGAGTTTCTCTCAATCTACGAGTCCACGATCGAAGCAGCTCACGGCGACGAAAATACCAAGGCGAAGGTAATCCATCTCGCTCTAAACGGCATCGCCCGTTCTTGGTATTTCAATTTGCCATCTAATAGCATTTACTCATGGGAGCAATTGCGCGATGTCTTTATCCTTAATTTTAGAGGCACTTACGAGGAGCCGAAGACGCAGCAACATTTCCTCGGCATTCGCCAGAGGCCGGGCGAATCAATACGGGAGTACATGCATCGCTTCCCGCAAGCCCGATGCCAAGTTCAGGATATAACTGAAGCATCTATCATCAACGCTGCTTCGGCCGGGCTGCTCGAAGGCGAACTCACAAGGAAAATCGCCAACAAGGAACCGCAAACTCTCGAGCACCTGCTTCGCATCATCGACGGGTACGCAAGGGGCGAAGAGGACTCCAAGCGAAGGCAAGCAATTCAGGCTGAGTACGATAGAGCCTCCATCGCCGCTATCCAAGCCCAGATGCAAGCACAAGTCGCCGAACCAGCTCCCCTTGCTGTTCGCCAACCCCAGCCGGTGATCCAAGGATAGCCGCCAAGACCAAGTCAAGCTCCCATGACTTGGAGAAAATTCAGAACTGACCGCACGGGCAAGGCTGTGATGGCTGTCGAAGAAGTACAAGCCCTCCGCAAGGAGTTCGACGCCCAGCAGGGTGGCAGCCACCAGCAGCCTGTTCGCAAGAAGGTCAGGAAAGACCTCTATTGTGCCTATCATGGGCGATCTTCGCACACCACCGAGCAGTGCCGAAACATTCGTCGATGAAACAACGCTCAAGAACCAAGGCCGCATGAAGACGCCGCTGTCGAAGCGCCTTGCGAGGCGGCCCGAGAGCAGTCACCCCCAGCCGAATAGCGCCAAGACATGCAGCGCAGAATCATCCAGGTGATTACAAGGGCCGATCCACCAGTTCAACCATCAAAGCGGCAGAAGAAGTTGTAGCTGCGAATGGTGCATAACATCACTGCCGCATGCGAAGGGGTCCCGAAGTACTTGAACCAGCAAATTTCTTTTAGGCCAGGAGATGCCGAAGGAGTGCTGTAACCGCATCAAGACCCCCTGGTAATCTCGGCCGAGGTAGCCGGCTTTGAAGTTCGGCGAATTCTGGTTGATGGAGGTAGCTCAGGTGATGTCATCTTCGCCGAGGCATACACCAAGATGGGGCTGCCAACCCTGGCCCTCACCCAAGCGTCGGCCTCGCTTCGCGGCTTCGGCAGTGAGGTAGTTCAAGTTCTCGGTTAGGCACGGTTGATGGTTGCTTTCGGCACAGGCGAAAACAGACGCGAAGAGCAGATACTGTTCGACGTGGTCGATATTCCATACAGCTACAACGCCATCTTCGGCCGTGCAACCTTGAACAAGTTCGAAGCCATCTCCCACCACAACTATCTCAAGCTCAAGATGCCCGATCCGGCAGGGGTAATCGTCGTTATGGGGCTTCAACCTCCAGCTATGTCAAAAGGCGACTTGGCCGAACCGCATGTCAAGCGTGTGCCGAAGCCGGCCCCTGATGGCAAGATGATCAAGGTGCAAGTCAGCGACGCTGACCCGGCAAAGTTTGTCCAGATGGGGGGCGATCTGGGTGAAGAGGAAGTTAGGAAAATCCTAGAAGTACTCAAGAAGAACATCGACATCTTCGCCTGGAGCGCCAGCGAAGTGGGGGGGGTTTCGACGGAACTCATCATGCATCATCTGGCGGTCAAGCCAGACGCCAAGCCAAGAAAGCAGAAGCTGCGCAAGATGTCCCCTGATCGCCAGGAGGCAGCAAAGGCCGAAGTACAGAAGCTGCTCAAGGCTGGGGTGATCAGGGAGATCGACCACCCGGAGTGGTTGGCGAACCCGGTTTTGGTGAGGAAGTCGAACGGCAAGTGGAGCATGTGCGTCGATTTCACCGACCTCAACAAGGCATGCCCGAAAGATAACTTCCCCTTGCCATGGATCGACCAGCTGGTTGACTCAACAGCTGGTTGCGAGCTCATGAGTTTCTTGGATGCATACTCCGGTTACCACCAGATCCACATGAATCAAGATGACATCCCCAAGACAGCCTTCATCACGCCGTTCCGCACTTTCTGCCACCTCAGGATGCCTTTCGGCCTAAGGAACGCCGGGGCAACGTTCGCTAGGCTGGTATACAAGGTGCTTCGCAAGCAGCTAGGGGTGAAACATGGAGGCCTATGTCGATGACATCGTCGTAAAAAGCCGTAAGGTTTTTGACCATGCGTCTGACTTACAAGAGACCTTCGACAACTTACGCGCAGCGGGTATGAAGCTAAACCCTGAGAAGCGTGTTTTTGGAGTTCGCGCAGGCAAGTTGTTGGGTTTTCTTGTTTTTGAAAGGGGTATCGAGGCGAACCCCGAGAATATTGACGCCATCCAGCAAATGGAGCCACCATCGAGCGTACGCGAAGTACAAAAGCTCGCAGGCCGAATTGCTGCACTTAGTCGTTTTCTCTCAAAAGCAGACGAAAGAGGCTTGCCATTTTTCAAGACCCTCCGGGACGCGGGAAAGTTCAGCTGGACCCCCGAATTCCAGGCCGCATTCGATGAGCTAAAGCAGTATCTGCAAAGCCCACCTGCCCTGGTCAGCCCAACCCCGGGGAGCGAAATGCTGCTATATCTAGCAGCTTCGCCAGTGGCAGTCAGTGCAGTCCTTGTCCAAGAGACAGAGTCAGGACAGAAACCAGTATACTTCATCTCTGAAGCCTTGCAAGGGGCGAAAACAAGGTACATTGAGATGGAGAAGCTTGCTTACGCCCTAGTGATGACTTCGTGCAAACTCAAGCATTACTTTCAGGCCCACAAAATCACTGTGCCATCACCGTATCCTTTGGGCGAAGTGCTCCTGGGCAAGGAAATTTCCGGTAGGCTCAGCAAGTGGGCAGCAGAGTTATCCCGCTTCGACCTGCATTTCGTTGCTCGCACCGCTATCAAATCCCAAGTCCTAGCCGATTTCGTGGCCGAATGGACACCGGCGTCCGCCCCTGAACCTCAGCCCGTCGAACAGCCTTGGATAATGCACTCTGATGGCTCGTGGTCACACAGGGGGGCGGGCGCCGCGGCCGTACTCACTTCGCCAGGGGGCGTGCCAATTCGGTATGCCGCAAGGCTGCAGTTCGACATAACCAACAACACGGCAGAGTACGAAGCGGTGCTGTTGGGGCTAAGAAAGGCGAAAGCATTGGGGGTTCGGCGCTTGCTCATCCGAACAGACTCCAAGCTGGTGGCGTGTAATGTTGACAAGTCTTTTGAAGCAAAAGACGAAGGGATCAAAATATATTTGGAGGTTGTTCGATCTATGGAAAAGTGCTTCGCCGGGATAACGTTCGAACACTTACCTAGAGGCCAGAATGAGGAAGCTGACACCCTGGCGAAATCCACCGCCTGCGGGGGACTGCGTTCACCAGGCATCTTTTTCGAGATCCTGTATGCACCAAGCGTGCCCGCGGAATCTCTGGATATCATGGTCATTGACCAGACAAATCAGGGCGAAGACCCAAAAGACTGGCGAACTCCGTTCGTAAAGTACCTCAAGGATGGTTGGCTCCCAGAGGATGAGGCAGAAGCGAAGCGCTTACAAATCACGGATAACGACAAATAGTTCGACTCTGACAGGTTCAGAGAAATATGCGATGGACTAAACCTGGAAATCAGGGTCGCGTCGATCGCGCACCCACAGTCGAATGGGGCGGCCACACGGATAACGGCAAGCGTGCATAGCAATCACCGTACGCCGTCGCACAGTCCGAAACTGCGCAGCCAGCCTGCTGAGTCCACTTGCAGAACTCGAGTGCGGAGGCGTTTTCACCCGGAACACCCCTCGCCTTCGCCCCCATGTCGGTCAGAGCGAGGCGAAGGGTGCGGCAGGCGGTCTTGGCGGATTCAGTGGCCCTCGCCACCTCCCGCGCAAGGCGTTGGGACTTCGCCTCCGCCCTGTTCGCCTCCTGATGAAGATCCTCCATCTTCGGCTCCGTCAGGTTGTAATAATCGGTAAGGGCGGCGGAGTGCCCTCGCTCCTTCTCTAGCTCGGCCTTGAGGTGATCGATTTCCGCCTTCGCCTCGCTGCCTTTATCCAGTTCGGCCTGGAGGCATTTGTTTTCCGCCTTTGCCTCCCGGAGGGACCGAGCAAGGCCCTCCATCTCCAGGCTCTTGCGGCCCAGCTCGTCGTCCTTGGCCCGAAGATGATTCTTCAGGCCATCAAGGCGAGCCCTCATTGTTCGCTCCGTCGAACAGTGGGCCGCAAGGATCTGGCGAAACAGCAAAAAGAAAAGGGGCAAATGATAAGCCAGGATGTTGAAAACAACGACACGAAAAAAAAAGAGAGCCAACTCGCCCGAACCGCCAGGCTCTTGATGGCGGAGTAGCCCTCGTCGAACTCGTTGAGCTCGGCGAAAAGGCTAGGGCCGCCGACCGGGGCGACGGTATTGCTCACCCACTCAATAAAAGGGATGAGCTCCGCCCGGGTCTCGAAGTCGCCGGAGGCGAAGCAGGGCGGCGCTTGTGAATAATCCGAGCCGGACGTCTCGGCCGCCTTCTTACCCTTGTCAAGGGCAAGGGGTGAAACGATCGGCCGGCGAACGGGGCTATTGAAAACCCGGGCAGCCGCCTTCACTACTTGTTCAGCTGAAGCCGAAGCTCTAGCCCCGCCCGCTGCTCCAAGGGCGGTCGTCAGACCCCGGCTTCGCCCGGCGGGCGAAGTAGTTGTCCCATCGGAGGACTCATCATCGCTAAAGGCATTAGCAATGGCGATGACCCCTTTTTTCGAGGGGCCCCCTTAGCAGACCCCCCTTCGCCGCCTTAGTCGCAGCAATCGCAACCAAGGCTTCCGCCCCCTCCACGCCGCCCCGGTCTCGACGCACTCCGGGCTAGGAGTTGGAGTATAGCCACGTGTCCCGGAGCGGCTGTCGCCAGCCTAATCCGTGACCACTTCGGCTGCGAACTCGGTCTCCCCCGCGTCCTCCTGCTCTTCGACACCGTCCTCATCATCGATATCGTAGTCGGGGGAGGCAGGAGCCTTTCGCTTGCGGGGGGCGAACTTCACTTGCCCACGCAGACGTTTCCGGGATAGGCCCGCTTCGCCATAAGCTTTGAATGGCTTCGTCTTAGCGGGGAGCTCCCCGACGTAAACCCGGTTCGCCCGGCCAGCTGCTTGTCGGGTTAACAGCTGGCTGTACTCAGCGACCGACACATCGCCGATCAGCTTGTGGGCTTCGGTGTCAGCCTGGGCAAGGGTCAACACTAAAAAAAGGGGGCAGGTGTTTAAGTAAGAGGTCGAACAAACGAAGGAAACAAAGAGTGAAACATAAAGAAGAGAGTACAAACTTACCATTCGCCCCGGAGGGCAGGACAAGTTTCGGCAGGCCGTCGACCTCTTCGTCTCGGTCAACCTCGACCTGCCATGATTGGGAGAGGGGGCATACGCGAAGCATGCAAAACTCCTCAACTAAGTCGCGGCGGGGCGAACCGTGCTTCCAGAGCGCCGTTTATGGTGACTCTCGGTTTCCGGACTGGCGAGATCGCCCAGCGCCGCCAGCGAAGGGCTTTCGCCACTTCGGACCCAGCCTCGAAGGGGATAGAGTGGTAAAACCACTTCGCCATCGAATGGCGATCCCACTTAGACATTGCGGCGTTGACCGGCCACAAGTCGGAGCGCTCGGGGCGAACATTAAAGTTCACACTCCCGAACGCTGTCTTCCTGGTCCCAGCAGGGGTGACCACCGTCTTCGAGTTTACGGTGGCCGAGAAGATGGCGCCAAAGAGCTCGGCGCTGGGCTCGAACCCTGCGGTCCGGCATGCCCAATCAAAGATGGCGAAGCGGACCAGAGCCAAAGGGCTCAGCTGGGGCAGCTCCACCTGAAAGAGGCGAAGAATTTCCGGCAACAATATGTTGCACGGAAACCAAAGACTAGCCTCGAAGAACATGGCAAACACAACCATCTGGTGTTCGCCGGGCTTCGGCACTTCGGCATCCCCGGGGGCGAACGCCCGCCCCTCCGCCACAAGGCCCGAATCAACCATCCTCGCCAGCTCATCCTCGTCTATGAGCGATACCCCTAGAAACGCGATGGTATCTTCGTCAATTTGGCCGGGGTCAGGACCTGTCGTGGAAACGGGGTTCGGCTTGCGTGAGGCCATGGGCGAAGCGAGCGTGTGCTACCAAAGGGGGTTTAGCTGGCGAAAGGGTTCGTTTGAGTCAGTACGTCGGGAGTAAAAACTTGAGAAGAGAGCGCCTGCGGTGAAAATGATGAGGGTAGTGGTGGTGAAAAGGGGGGTAAGAATATATAGCCTACCAGGCGACGTTTCGCCTTCCCGGCCAATCGAGAACTGCCACGTGTCATGGGGTAGGCGAAATGGTAAAATCCCATGGACCAGGCCCTCGGGGGGAAAAAAGCCCATCACTGTTCACCCCGGCCCAGTGGGACAGCACGGGATAGCTTCACTATTTACCGAAGGAGAAGGCCCATCACTGTTCATTTGGGCCTAGAAAAATAGTAAAAATAGCTTCGTCATATGCGAAAAAAGGCGAAATCTATAGGTTCATCATTGTTCATTCTTGGCAGGGGCACAAGTCAGGTTTCGGCAGGAGCATCGGTCGAAAGGGAGCGCCTCATACCATACTACATGGTTTGCACGGTCTGGGCAGAAGCTCCTATCTCACCCTTGCCCGTGAGGGGCTTGTTGGCAGTATGCCATGAGACCTTTCGACCGGATCTGCCAAAACTAACCAAGCAGCGAGGATTCGGACTCAAGGCGCCCAAGACCCGTCGGGGCGAAGCCCCATGGTGAAGACTACGGGGCGAAGGGGGTAAAGGGCGAAGAGTCGCACCAAGTCCCTGCCAGTCTGGGCGAAGGCTGCATGGCGAAGGCGTACGCCGAAGGAGGATGACTTCGCCAGGCTGGGCCCAATCCAAGAAGGCCCATTGGGCTAGCCCAATCGCCCTGGCCTACTGGTCGGTGGGCCAGCGGTTACCAGACGGCCCATGGAAGGCCCATGTATCTTAATTACGTTGAATACCCGTATGGGTGTCCCTTTCATAAGGGTGACCATGTAAATTCCCCTGTGAAAGGCCTAAACCCTAATAGGGGGACCTGTAATGGGGTTATAAATAGCCCCCTATGGCCATGTAAAGGGGGGATCCCAAGAAAATCCTGAATTTAATACACTTTACTTTTCCAACAACCGTTGAGTATCCACGTCCTTCGACGTATCCAGTTGTCGTTTCAACAACACTTCTTTTCATACTTAGTGCTACATCAGTTAAGTTTCATCTAATAAGTCGTGTTTAGAATCATAATCTCTAGCTTGTCGCATAGTTGTTAACAACGATAGTATCGGGGTTTCAGCCGATCTTATCTCATATAGTTGTTTTACTTTGATTTATATCTTGTTTAACATATTGTACCTACCCCTTATATTAGGATCTCAACTATTTAAATATATTAAGCTAGTCATCAATTAAATTGATATTAGTTTAATATATTTACTATAAGATGATATCCCGGTATAAGGTAGTATCGGAGCTATAGCCTATACACGCTTAAATTTGTACATCGGCTATTGTATGAACACATGTAATCTTTATTTTATGTTGTGTTGGATATAGGCAATTTATACTGTCTCCAATTGCTGATTTCTAAAGTAATATTGATCTATAGATTATGTAATGTTGATCTTTACAGCCGATGGACCAAGTTTAGGGTTTGTCTGTACTTATAAGCATACCTTGGAACCAATTTACGGAATCTTCATCGGCTAGGTCATTAACACGATACGCCATCGGCTCTCTATCGGCTATCGTTTACTAATGATATTTGCATGTTTAATCTTATTGGTTGTAGGATCAAATCAACTAACACGCCCTAGAATTTGAAATGCAAGCTTTGGACCTGCACTAGAGTACAACAAATCTTTCAGGCCACCGTGTTTTACATCAGCACGCTTTTGGCACGCCCAGTGGGACTCCATCATCATGACGCCCAACATCACTGAAGTCACGGAGGACAACGTCGTCCTCGTAACAATTGAACATCTGAACGAGGAGCAGAAAGAGGAGATGAGGAAGTTGCTGGATCAACTTCAAGCAACATATTTGCACTCATTCACAATGACTCAGCATGGCACGGTGATTCAGAAGACCAAAATCGAGTTGCCACCAATTGGAAGCTTGGAAAAAAGCACGTCCGAACTGAATGAGGAAAAAGACAAGGGAGTCAAACCTGAGTCGAACAATGAGAAACTATAGACTTTGCAAGATCTCATCGACTCGGCAGTACATCATGCTTTAGTGAATCAATCCAGTGTGTTTGCCAATACATTGACTAACATGATCAAGACAGTGGTGGATGGCACTATAGCTGAGGAGATGGCAAAGGGGCCTATTTATCTACCAGGAGATACTTTTGAGGGTTTTAAGACCGTGAAAACTGAGATAGGTGGGAAACAACAAACAGCTTCGATTTCGACCCAGATTCCATTGGCTCACATACCCAATGGACCTATTCCGACAATATTGGCAAGACAGTAGCTGATACATGGGGGGCAGCGCTCAACTCAACTTACCCCAGAGCAACTGATCAACATGTTGAAGATGAAGCCGCCAGCTACAGAGCCGATTCCTCACATACCTTCACACCGCAACCCTTAGCACCACAACCACCGCGTTGCAGCAGCCCATAGGAGTAACTCAACCAATCGGCCAACAGTACATACTAGAATCGTCTCTAAACAACCAATATCATACACCCGAGCAAGGTCAAGGTGTAATTTCAATTATCAATATCAGCCCCACTCTCCACGGGTTCAATATTGGTTGGAAGGATCACCGCGGTTCCAATATCCACCTCAGCTCAACCAATATGAGCAATTGCAGCAACAGTATGGAGGAGGAACACAACAACCACCTTGGGATGATATGATTGCTGATGTGATGAGGGAACATTTTGGGCTCAAACCCAAGGACAATGGTAACATTTATCGAAATCCATATCCTGAATACTTCGATCGAGTACCACTGCCAAACTGATATAAAGTACCAGATTTTTCAAAGTTTTCAGGGCAAGATAATGTGTCAACCTACGAGCACATTAGCCGATTCCTAGTGCAATATGGAGAGGCATCGGCTACTAAGGCATTAAGAGTTAGGTTGTTCCCATTGTCACTATCTGGATCGATGTTTACATGGTTTTCTTGTCTACCTTATAATTCTATAAGGAGTTGGGCCGATCTGGAAAATCAAATTCACAAGTATTTTTTCAGTGGGATTCAGGAGATGAAATTGTCAGATTTGACATCTATTTAAACAAAATTCAGATGAATCAGTTCTAGATTAGATCCAAAGATTTAGAGATACGAGGAATAGGTGTTATAGCTTAGCCTTGACTGATTCACAGTTGGCCGATTTAGTTTTCCAGGGTTTGTTGGTGCTGATTAGGGAGAGATTTTACGCTCAAGACTTCGAGAGTTTGGCACATCTAGCTCAAAAGGTATCACAGCTCACGAGACACGATTCCAGGATGTCACACCCTGATTTTCGTTTTAGGGATTTATAAATTATTTAATAAATTATTCCTAGAATTTATATTAAATGTTCATTAATTTACATGTGAAGTTAATGTGGGAAATAAAATTTCCTATATAAAGCATGGCTGGATTTAATTTTTATTAAATTCTCCATGGTTAATTCTACTCTCTGAAATATTCTCGGATTTTTCAGAGTTCAATTACTAATTTTAATCAACAAAGAACATTTCAGTAATTATTTAAATAATAAATTAATCATTAAATGGTCTAGTTATAATTTTGGTAAATACTTTGAGTGCCCAAGTATTCTCAGGAATTTTCTTGAAATTATTTGAGCATAGGAAGTATTTTTGAAAATTCAAAGATCATTTCAATGATTAATTTAACAAGAAAAGTAGTTAAAAATCCTCTTTTTCTTTTTGGGCGAAATAGGAAAAGTCCCCTCTCTCGGCCCATTCTCCTCTCAGCCCAACGCCCCTCCCTTCCATCTCTCTCGGTGAAGTCAATTTCACCTCCCTCTTTTTCTTTATCTCTTCTTTCTTTCTCACAGCCCAGCCCGGTAGAAGGTCTACTTTCCCTCCCTTGCACTACAGTGTCATCTTCCTCCTCCAGCCACCTCTCTCCTGTATCTATCCACAGTACTGATGCCACTTCCCTTCCCAGATCCAGCCTCCCCATTGCTCCCTTTCTAAAATTAGTTGCGGGAACGGATTCCCCTCAATCTCCTCCAGCTTATCCCCAAGAAATCTCCATCAAATTCGTCGTAAATCCCACGAATTTCGGCCTCTTTCTTATCGGGTGAACTCAGGATAAACCTAATTTTCCATAGCCAGGTTCCTTCGAATCTGAGCAGATCTCTCCCTCCTTTGCATATAAATATCACCCCCTCGGTCCCCTGCTCTGTTTCACCTCTTTTTCCCGAGTTTTCTTGTGGCCTAGCCGCCTCCCCGTGACCTCGCTCTCTCTCTACTACCGCGGCGAACCTCTAGCCACCGCCTCGGCCGACACCGCCCAGCGTCGCCACCTCCATCGGCTCCGCAAGGGCGAGGGTTCTCCCGGCCACCACCTCTCCTCCACCGAAAACCCGCCGGAAGCCCCATCACCGTGAAGGCCGAGTTCGCCGTCGTTTTTTTATCTCCGGTGAAGCTCTGTTGCTTCTCCCATCGTTGCCTTCGGTCGCCGCCGCCTCCGTTGGATTCACAGCTGCGAGGAGAACACCGTCCACCCCTCCGTTGCCGCCGAAGTTCGCCGGAACGCCGTTGTCACCGTCAACCCGACATCATCGCCACCTCTACCACACCACCGGTCATCTTCCATCATCGTCCATCGTTGCGCTGCCCCTCGGTGAGCTCCTCTCGTCATGCCCTTCCTCCCAGTGCCCTCCGTTTGCGCCACCATGCCATGGTTCATCATCGTTACCCTCGATTGCTTGTGTTGCCAGCGTATATCCTACGTGGTCACCACGTCATTGTCCACATCAGCCGCCATGTTGTTGCCACCTCCGTTGCCATGTCATCGTCATGTCAGCATCTGCCCTGCTTGGATGTTGATGTGTCGTTTATCTCTAAACCCTAAATCAGATCAATCTGAGCCATCCATCTTGGTCAACTCAACCCAGATCAATCTCAGTCGTCAAAAATCAGTATAGATTATTTCTCCTCTGTTTTCAATGATATATTAGTCTTTTTACTGTATATCATCTACCAAATTTGATCCAATCTTTTTACCGGAGGATGTTTTTAATCTTTTCTCCTAATTATAAATCATTTGTAAATTGTTTAATTAATTTGGAATAGTCTTTTCTTTAATAGGTTTAATTGGATTACATGTTGTAAAATTCATAATTAATTCATATGAAGTTGGAATGAGGCTGTTCAAGTCTCTAAATTCATCTAAAATCATGATCTACATGTTTGTTTACTTTTTATGTACTGTTTGTTTCGAGTTTCTTAGTCCTTTTTCCTTGTTTTGCGTGTTAACTTATCGTTTCCATTGTTTCGGAGATTCGTGTGAGGGTCGGAAGTATTCCAGAAGACTAATTGAAGACCGATTATTGCGAGGCAAGTCACACAGATCCCAAACACAATCGTTTGAGCATGTTGGACCTATATTTAAATTCTTTATTTATTTCAAATGTGCATTTATTTTCGAATGCCACTGGGTGGTGTGAACCTATTCTTTTGTTATGGCCAGTTTGTATTTATTATCCTATCCCTTGATACCTTGGGTTATAAATTTGACTAGTTGGACTTTATATATTGGTTCAGCTAGATATTAGATATAATTTCTTAGCCATGCTTAGAAACATTAGTATCATTTCATACGGGATTATTAATGTTACTCTTATATCTTAATGATGGCTATTTAATGGTAGCTCATGATGGTCAATCGTGATTGATAAATTAATTAACTTGCCAACTAAAACTTGACTAATGGTGGGTTGTGAGCACATGGTTGGAGATGCGATTTGGATGGTCGTGCTCATGATAATTAAGGACCGGTTTGGGAGCTACTGTTGTGAAACATTAACCATACCAACCACAAGCCAGCGTGGGCAACGGCTTGACATTTGATGTAGTATGATTCAATATGGAGTGCCAGACTGTGAAGTGGCGGAGATAAGCCCATGGGGGATCGCTGGGGAGTCCATACCTTGGCTAAAAGGGGGTGACTATAATCTGGGAGCGGTGCACTGCATTGAGTTGGGTTATGTTAGGTGTCTTGTCCCAGTCTCTATTCGGGTACATTCTAGTATCACGATGCATGGTTGACATGATGTTGAGACTGTGTCTTGTGGGTACAGTGGTACATCTATAGCCAGAGTAAAATTATTTGAATGGTCGTGCCCGTGGTTATGGGTGGGTCTAACAATGTTTTTCGTGATGAGTCCCACACTACTCATTAATAATAATAATGTGATAAGTGATGATACTTCAGTTTAACTCCTGGTTTGGAATGGTTAATTCCTGGTTTGGAGGTTTGATCTGTACGACCGGGGTTGGTTGTTCAGGTTTGGTTGAGCCTGTGCAGCATTGGTGTGCTGTTCAGTGTTGATTAATATTGATGATTATAATTACTCTACTGTTTTACTACCCTTAAATGTTTTGCTAAATGTTGTTTTTGCAAATGAACCCTATTTTTGCCATCCTTTGGTATCCAAAGAAAGTTCCAAAGAAGAAGACGTTTGGCTTATACCCCTGTTGAGCTGCCTGTGGGAGTGGAGCTGAAGCTATCGCTAGATCATTTTTCCGCTACTGTTTTCTTTTCTTCTGTAAGTATTTAACGTTTTATGATGATGGATTTGTTTATTAAATTGTTGATTTCTGTACCTCGGCTGATTCCTGGACGAGGATTTAATGCATAAATTAGTTCGGAAATTACTAGTGAATTTTCGGGCGTGACACAGGAGGCCAAAAAATTCGCCATGAAAGCTAATAATGTCAATAATGTCTACAACTATGATTCTAACTCTGAGGATGAAGACCTAGAAATTAATGCGGCCGAGTGGGCTAGGAATAAGAAAACAGTGGTGTGCTAGTGGGTGAAATATTCTTAAAAAAAGGAAAGATATGACTTTGATATTACCAAGGCTGACATGATATTTGATTTACTACTTCAAGAAAAACAAATTCAACTGCCGACAGGACACATTATACGATTAGCCGAAGAGTTGAAAATGAGGAAATATTGCAAATGACATAACACAAGATCACACAACACCAATGACTGTAAGATATTCAGGCAGCAAATCCAATCGGCTATAGAGTAAGGCAGGATCAAGTTTGACGAAACCAAGAGCCTGACGAAGATTGATGGGCATCCTTTTCCGGTAAACATGGTACATATTAGGGTCGAATGGAGTCAAGCCGATAAAAGCAGATACCAGGCAAAAAGATTTAATTCAGCTAGTATGATCAACAAATATCAAACCAAGCGCCAGAAAGAGGAAGAAGCATATGAATACAATGATGGAGATTGCTTTGATCCCCACTGGAGTTGTGAGTTCTTGAGATTTTGCTGGAATAAAGAGATGAGGATGCCATCTATTGAGGACTGCCTTGGTTGTGACCCTGATACAAGTTACATTGGAGGATCAAGTAGACGAGTCAGTAGTAACAGTCAGCCGGTACAGACAAAATTACATGTTGATGAGAGACTTGGGCCGATTCATCAAGATTATTTCGAAGATGAGTCTGGAGAAGAATCAAGTACTATGAAACCACAGTGGTGTCCGTCTGGTATCTTTACTAAAACCAGAAGAGACATGTTCAGAGGATGAGGAAAAGGGAACAATTGCAAGAAGTGGAGGAAGAGATTGCGCATCGACTGAAATGCACTAGAAAGGAGTGGCGTGTCCAGAGTAAGGTTTTGCTAGCCGCTAAGATCAAAGCCGACAAAAACAAAAATCTTGTAGCAGACAAGGGAAAAACAGTTGCCTCATCTTCAATAAACATGATTTTTATATTACCAGCAGAGTATGGTGCAGAACAAGCTACATAGGAGATATACGAAGAGCCATCAGCTAAGTTGATGTTATCACCATAGCAAACCATATTTGAAAAACTAGAGGGGACTGGACATCGGCACATTAAACCACTGTACGTGAAGGGATTTGTCAATGGCAAGCCAATGTCAAAGATGTTGGTCGATGGAGAAGTAGCTATTAATTTGATGCCATATGCTACCTCTAGGAAGTTGGGCAAGACTGCAGAAGATCTGATCAAGACCAACATGGTTCTGAAGGATTTTGATGGGAATCTGTCAGAAACTAAAGGTTTTCTAAATGTTGAATTAACCATCGGCAGTAAAACAATTCCTTCTACGTCTTTGTCATCGATGGGAAGGGTTCCTACAGTTTGTTGCCGGGAAGAGATTGGATCCATGTCAATTGCTGCATTCCTTCAACTATGCATCAGAGCTTGATCCAGTGGCAGGAGACCAAATAGAAATCGTGTCAGCTGACAGGTCGGTTAATGTAGCTAATGCCGATTTATCTATTTGGGAGATGGAAGAAGTTGATTGTTTATCCGACAAAATTTGGCAAGGAGATTATCTAAAAGTGTTTGGTTATGATATACAGCCAATAGGAGATGGAGAATTTCAATTATTGCTTTGCCATGGAGGGTGCAAATTTCTACACAAAGGACACTGTAGATGATCTCGATGGCAAGCTTGGACAAGGATTTATGTCGGTCGATGAGTTGGGCAAGAAAATATGGTTTAAGGATTAACCCTACCAAATGTGCATTTGGAGTATCAGCTGGATAGTTCCTTGGATTTCTGGTGCATGAGAGAGTGATTGTAAGTCCTCAAAAATGTATTAGTGCTGTCAAGAATATTAAGCCTTCGGAAGAGAAGACAAAGTTACAATTCTTGATCGGCAAAATTAACTTTGTAAGACGATTTATTTCTAATTTGTCAGGCATAATAGAGCCCTTCACTCCATTACTCAGGTTGAAAGCCGATCAAGAATTTGTTAGGGGGGAAGCAGCAGAAAGCTTTAGATAGTATAAAAAATATTTGAGTACTCCTCCAGTCCTTATTACACCATAAAAAGGTATTCCTTTTAAGCTATATTTATCAGCCGATCAAAAAACAATCGGCTTGGTTTTAATCCAAGAAGTTGAGGGCAAAGAATGAGTTATATTCTATATAAGTAGATGACTTTTGGATGCTGAGACTAGATATATGCGGGTGGAATAGTTGTGCTTGTGTTTATATTTTTCATGTACAAAGTTAAGACATTATCTACTTCTAATGAGTGCACAATAATTTGCAAAGCCGATGTGGTCAAGTATATGCTATTGGCTCTTGTTTTGAAAGGAAGGATTGGAAAGTGGATTTTTGCTTTAACAAAAATCGACCTAAGGTATGAATCGGCTAAGGTGGTAAAAGGGCAAACGATAGCCGGTTTCATAGTTGAACACTAGAATGATTCCATTGAATATGTTGAAATTGTACCTTGGACATTATTTTTCGATGGATCAATTTGTACTCACGGATGTGGTATCGGCTTAGTGATTATATCGCCTAGGGGGCAAGCTTTGAGTTTGCTTTCACTATCAAATCTTACTATACCAATAATCAGGCTGAGTATGGGGTAGTTTTTAAAGGATTACAATTGTTAAAAGAAGTTGAAGCCGATGCTATTGAGATTATGGGAGATTCATTATTAGTGATCAGTCAATTATCTGGAGAATATGAGTGCAAGAATGATGCCTTGATGGTTTACAATGAGAAGTGTCAAGAGTTGATGAAAGCTTTCAAGATGGTCTTTTTGAAGAGAACAAAATGCTGAAGCCTCAATGATTTAGCCAAGGTACATCGGGATATAAGACGATGTTAAAGGATGTGGAAGTAGAGATTGCATCTATGCAAGCCGATGACTGGAGGTTCGAGATTGTTGAGTATTTAAAAAATTCCTCTAGATTGGTATCTAGAAAATTAAGGTATAAAGCCCTCAAATATGTTTTCTTGGATTATGATCTTTACTATCGATCGATGGGGTTTTGCTAAAGTGTTTGAATCTTGAGGAAGCCAGGGTTGTCATGTGTGAAGTGCATGAGGGAATTTGTGGTACTTATCAATCGGCCCATAAGATAAGATGACTGATTAGAAGAGTTGGATATTTTTGTCCGACGATGTTGGAAGATTGCTTCAGATATTACAAGGGTTGTAAAGAATGTCAAAATTTTGGAGCTATCCAAAGAGCACCTGCATCAGCTATGAATCCGATTGTCAAGCCGTGGCCGTTAAGAGGTTGGGGAATTGATATGATCGGACAAATCAATCCACCTTCGAGCAAAGGACATAAGTTTATATTGGTAGCTACAGATTACTTTACTAAGTGGGTTGAAGCTATTCCTCTTAAGAAGGTGGATACTAAAGATGCAATTGAATTTGTCAAGGAACAAATCATATATAGATTTGGTTTGCCATAGACGATAACAACTGATCAAGGGTCTATTTTTGTGTCCGATGAGTTTGTTCAATTTGCTGATAGTATGGGTATTAAATTGTTGAATTCTTCACCATATTATGCACAAGCTAATGGGCAGGCTGAGGCATCTAACAAAGGTTTGATCAAGTTGGTCAAAACAAAGATTGCTGAATATCCCAAAAAGTGGCATACTATATTAGCTGAGGCATTATGGTCCTATCGGATGGCATGTCATGCTGTTATACAAGTTCCACCTTATAAACTAGTTTATGGACATGAAGTTGTTTTGCCTTGGGAAACTATCATCAGCTCAAGGAGGATTTCTTTACAAGATGAGTTGACAACCAACGATTATCATAATTTGATGGTTGATGAGTCTGAAGAATTGGTTCAATCAAGGTTGCGAGCCCTAGAAAAGATCAAGAGAGATAAAGAAAGGATTGCTAGGCATTACAATAAAAAGGTTGTACCAAAGTCTTTTGAAGAGGAAGAACTTGGATGGAAGTTGGTATTGCCGATAGGGACAAGAGATAATAAATTTGGTAAATGGTCACCGAATTGGGAAGGACCTTTTCGGATTCATAAATGTGTTTCAAAAGGAGCTTACATGTTAAAAGGACTTGATGGAGAAATCTTTGGAAGAGCTCTTTACAAGTATTTGAAGAAATATTACCCAACTGTTTGGATTGGTTCATAATCGGCTGGATTTTACCGATGTATGATTGACAGCTGATGTTGGTTACATCGCCTTTAGATGACAGATTTGAATTATCGCCCTTAGATATATTCTAAGTTTGCAGCATGAGTTCCCCTACTACAAACTTGGGGGACATAGAAGATAAATTTGGGATTTAAAATGCAAAAATGTAACACAATTTAAGAGTAAGATCAAATCGGCTCGATGGCCGATATAGATATATTACAGCAAAATAAAGAGTTGATGTTTTCAAGTTCTGATCTATTACATCAATCCAAGTAATTTTGGATTGTCAATATCGCATGCATGCGACTTTGTTTAACTTCATCTATAATTTGAGCATCGGCAACGTCAGTTCCTGGAATTGGTTTGAGGCATTTGTTCAGAGAGGATAGATGTTTGGCTGATGACTTGAGTTTTGCCTTTTGATTTTCGATGGCCTTCGGGATATTGGCAAGCTGCTTTTCTGTTTCTCCAATCTTGATACAACACTATTCTAGTCGATTTAGGATATCAGCTTCTTCTTGCTTCAATGCTTGAAGTTCTCTTTGGATTTGTTACGAGCCAGTAGTTAACTCCTCTAGTTTGATCTTTTCATCATTAACTTGCTGTCGGCTAACTTGAATTGTTGCTTCTAGTCCTTGTCGTTCTAGCCGATCAGCCATTTTTTGCTTAGCTCTCTGGAGTTCAAATCCATGTTGTTCAAGATAAACTGCTGGGGAGATGATATCCACAAGGTCTTCAGGTAGTAGACTTTGAATATCTTGAAAACGAGCCCGGATTGATCCACAATCGGCTACCAAAATGTCTAAAGAAGCTTCTAGTTGATTGGAGATATCAGTTAATGTTATTTTTATGTCCTCTGGAATAGGAGATTTGATTTTGCTTGAGATATCTTCATCATCATCATCATCGAAAAACTATCATATGTCAAAAGAGAACATATCGACTAAAGTCTGCAAGAGAAGATTATGATAAGAGATGGATTCAGATTTGGCTGATATGAGTAATAATTAAATATATTCTTACAGGAATTGGGGGAATTGGAACTATGAGTTATTTCTTCTCCATGATGACTCCCAATAGCCGATGAAGTGTGTTCACTAGATGATGGCTGATGAGGGGGTGATTGATGAATTGTGAGCTAAAAAAAGTTGAAAAGGAAATAGTTAAGTATATGATTTAATCAGCTAAAGTAAATGTAGAGGGAAGAAATACGAACTGGGAGAATTGGTGAAGGTGGAGGAGTTGGAATTTTTGCTGCATGTTTGTTATATTTGACTATAGACGATGGTTTCTTCGGCTAAGAAACATAAAGGAAGAATTGGAATGAGATTTTATGAAATATTTGTATAAATGAAAAATTAGATAAATACCTTGGTATCCGCAGCAGTTTTGCATGGACTTGGGGGAGTTGGAGATGGAGAAGTTGGTTTAATCGCCTGAGAGGTATCAGCTGGAATTTCTTCTGTCTCACTAACGTTTGCGGCGCCTTCGTCAACTTGTTACATTTTTGCCTCCTTGAGATATTCTTCTACGTCAGGATCAATGAGAGGGAGATCTTCGTCGGTTGATGTCTTCTTTTTCTTAGCCGTAGTAGATTTGCTTGCAGCTTTTTTCACTACTTTGCGTTTGCCTGTGATCAGCTCTCTGATTTGCCCTTGAAGGAGTGAGGTAATCTTGGGAGCATGATAGCCGATGACAGATGGTGCTGGGCCTGCATTGTTTGGAAGGAGGGCAGGAGCATACTGTATTGATTTACCACTTCGGCTGATGCGAGGGGGAGAAGAATCAGAAACCTGAACATGTAATAAGGATTTTACAAAGTTAGAAAATATGTTTGTATAAGAATGTGCTGAAAGGGTTAAAGAAAGTAAACTACTTGAGTGTTCAGGTCAGCTAATATCTTTGCCAGGTACATTTGAGTCGATAGGTGGAAAATGTGTTTCTTCCACTCTGACCACCATCAATCAAAAGTAATACTCATGACAAGGATAAGGTTGACGCGATTGATGGTGCCAAGTGGTGGGTCCTCATTGTTCTGGTGTTTGTCCATAAAGAGAGCCGATGCTAGAACACCCCTTTGTTGAATTTTGTCCGCAAAATATAGGCCGATGGGAAGTTGGCCCATACCCAATTGTCTAGCTGCAATCATCGGCTGGTAAAATCCGTATGAGACATGGACATTTCTGCCTTGAGATATGCCAGCACGAAGGATACATGGTGAGATAGCTGTTGTAAAGATTCTCTGGGTTCTTCAAATCTCTCATCATTGCTTTCATTGAGTCTGAAATCAGTTGGCAGCTCATACATGGGGAATTCTTCATAAGCAAACCAAATTCTGGCGTCTCTTGGGAAACCATCATAAAAGTTACGAAACATGTTTTGGAAATGATTGGCTGATGGTCCTGAACCAGGGTATACAGAGGTTGCTTCTCCATAGGACATACATCGGCGTGTTTGAGGTTATTCGCTGTCAGAATCGTCCAAAGATGGGAAGCTTGACTCTGAGAGGGCAGGTCTGTGAGCTGCTTTGAAGATATATAAGTTGAGCCAATGCTGTACTAGCCACCAAGGTCCACCGAGACTAACATTACTATTTGTCAAGAGCATGGCCGATGTTTGGCTCATCATCTGATATAGTGCCCCTAGAAGGTATTTACCCAAGGGGATTGGTTTTTTAGAGGCAAGATCTTCAGCCAGGTGTTGCCAGTTGGCTGTGGGACCATATGTTGAACCACAAAAGATAAATTTGTCCAACTACATCATGAGAAAAGCTACATGTTCTCTCTAGGTTACAGGGCCTGTTCCCATATTTGCAGAAATATATCTTGACCATCCTCCAACATTCTTGGTTTTGAATTTGTAGTCACATTTGACCTTGAGATTGATGGGATTGGCCGATGGAGTGATGTCTAGACTAGTAATCATAACTTTATCCAAGAGTGTAGGTGTCATCGGCCTAGGGTTGGACATAAAAGCATTCATGGAATATAGACAAAAATAGATTCCATGAATTTGAGTTCGTCCTAATGAGTTTGTTTGCTATATGCTATCCTTTTGTACCAGTCCTTCCATCCATCAACCTGAGAGGGCCATGATCTGAAGGTTCCTGCCCAATGAGCAAAATCTAGATTGGTTTGCTGAAAAGGGATTTCGTGGGTTTCAGTGTTAATAAGCCATGTTGGATCTATATCACCTATCGGACCCAAGGAGAAATGATTCGGCTCTTTTAGGCTTGTGATGGCTATTTGGTGTGTTAGATGCTACAGGTAAAGGGGAAATAAATAAAAATCAAGGATTAAAAAATGGAAACGTAAACATCTGGGCATGAGCTGATGTGGTGAAGAAAAACCTTACCTCGGGGAACTCAGTTGGAGCCATTTGGCTTGGAGAGGTTGGTTCCGACGAAGTCACCATGAAGCAAACGGAGGAGTTTGCTGCTAGCGATTGGAGTTGTCATTGGGGATCTCCAGAGCATCGAGGAAGTCGCTAGAGCTTCGAGAGCAAGATTCCGTGGCTAGAGCGTGAAAAGCGAAGTTAACACCGTGAAATTTCTGGGAGAGCAGCTACTATTTAAAGGGAGAGCGGTTAACGGTCGAGTGGGGAAAGCCCTAGATTTTTGTGGATTTGACGAGAAAATTCCGTTGCATTATATAACACTTCGGAATTGGGGACATCTATTCACGATGGAATTTGTCAAGCATATGAATCAAAGTCAGGATCCAATCTAAAGTAGAATTGAAGATATGCATGAATCTCAGAAACAGAGTGTGCATCGGTTGGGAGTATGTATCGGCTGATACCGAGTTTGATACAGTTGGCCGATACAACCAAAATTGGCAAGATTGGTTATATAATCAATGTCGGATTCGAAAGAATGACGTCAATGATGTTGCTAGGCGAGGATAGAGTCCAAGATAGGCAATTATATCTATTAATTAGGATTTTATGTAATTTTCTTGTAGATATTTTCGGTAAGAGGCTGCCTAAGGGACTTGTTCATCGGTTGGAGTTGAATTAGGAAAGTATGAGTCGTGTCCGTTATGGACAAGTTTGTATATTCCAGTATAAATATAAGCCCGAGGTTTTGTAAATAATTAATACCAATTTAAATATAAACCTTTTTCGTTACTTTATTTCGATGAGTTTTTGCCTTCGAGTCGGGTTGCATCGGTTTCGATCTTTGATGAGAGGTAAAGCTTGTTATGACGGTTTGTATTATCAGGATTAGTGCTTACATCTTTATGACACTCTAATATTGATGTTGCAAATCACTGAGTTATCATATACATCGTATAATATAGATTGATAATGCTTTCTACTTGCATCGGCTTATCTCCTTCTAGGGTTTTACTTATAACGGCTAGATTGACTTGGTTGATTTAGATTATATAATGTATCTACCATCCCGAGATGATGATCATCGGCTTGATTGTTTAGATATTATGCTTCTTTTCATACTTAGTGCTACATTAGTTCAGTTTGATCTACTAAGTCGTGTTTAGAATCATAATCGCCTATCGCATGGTTGTTAATAACGATAGTATCGGGGTTTCAGCCGATCTTACCTGATATAGTTGTTTTACTTTGATTTATATCTTATTTACCATATTGTATCTGCCCCTTATATTATGATCTCAACTATTTAATTATATTAAGCTTGTCATCAATTAAATTGATATTAGTTTAATATATTTACGATAAGATGATATCCTGGTATAAGATAGTATCGGTGCTATAGCCGATATAGGATTAAAGTTGGACATCGGCTATGATATGAACAGACATAATCTTTATTTTATGTTGTTTTGGATCTAGGCAATTTATACTATCTCGGTTAAGTCCGATCTATCCCAATAATTGATTTCTAAAGTAATATTGATCCATAGATTATGTAAGTTTGATCTTTAGACCCGATAGACCAAGTTTGGGGTTTGTCTATACTTATAAGCATACCTTACAGCTGATTTACGCAATCTGCATCAGCTAGGTCATAAACACGATACGATATCGGCTTTCTAGCTGATCGGCTATCGTTTACTAATGATATTTGCATGTTTAATCTTGTTGATTGTTGGATCAAATCAACTGGCACGCCGATATCTTTTACTCTAGATGATATGTTTTACTCTAGTGCAAGCTTTCGACCTGCACTAGAGTAAAACATATCTTTCAGGCCACTATGTTTTACATCAACAGAAGTAGAAGAAGGAATGATTTGCCAGTCGCTCCAACAACATCTCATCGATGAAGGGAAGCAGAAAATGATCCTTCTTAGTCGCCTTGTTGAGTTTTCTGTAGTCGATGCACATCCTCCATCCCGTGATAGTTCATTGAGGGATTAACTCGTTTTTAGCCTTTTTAACGACTGTCATACCTCCTTTCTTCGGCACAACGTGAACAGGGCTAACTGTTGACGTAAAAACACGACGACCCAGGAGATCTGCTTAGCTCCAGTGCAGGTCCAAAATAATGATGAGATGCGGATGTGCCAGTTAGTTTGATCCTGCAACTGACAAGATATGTAAACAGCAGGTAAAATAGTTGATCGGGTGCAACTGACAAGATATGCAATCCTTATAAGCCGATGCAATGTCAAGATAACTCATCGGCTGAAACCTCGATGAAACCCTTTTTGGCAATCAAGAAGCAGGATAGAGATTATGGTTCTAAGCACGACTTAGTAGATCAAACTTAACTGATGCAACACTAAGTAAGAGAAGAAACATAATATATACACAATCAAGCCATTGACTGATTTTCAGGGTTGTGGATACATTATATAATCTAAACCAACGAAGTAATCTAGCCGATATCGATAAAACCCTAGATGGAGATCGGCCGATGTAAGTAGAAAACATTGTCGATCTGGATTATATAACATATATGATAACTTATCAGCTAGCACTCCGATAAAACATTAGCATGAACCTTTCGGCTTAACAAGATTTATATTATCAACTTCAATCTAGTAGGTCGAACCTAACTGATGCAACACGAAATTGTATATGATAATCAAATACTTGATGAATCGATATATCTATCTAATGTGATGGACATAACAAATCTATTTAAAACAACAATGTGATTGTAGAGATATATCGGCTAAGACAGAAGATCAGACCTAACCAAGACAGTCCCAACTAAACCGATGTATCTCTAAACACAATGCAATTAAAATAGAATTGAGATATCAGGTAGGCAAATATAACAACCGAACCAGGGCGATCCAAGAGATCGAAGCGATGTAGCCTTGAACAGCACCAATGTAGCCGATATTTTCACCAGAGCCCGACGGATCGTAGGGCTTACCCCTTTGTCGGAGATCGAAAGCCGATGCAGCCCCGCGTCAGGTGCTAAATTCCACTGGTTGAGAAGTAGAAACTTTAGAAAGAGGGTGGAGATGCACCGAGAGTTGTTGTATTGATCGAGAGATAATTTACAGGGACTCTAGGTGTACATATTTATACCCCTGGGTAGATACTAGTCCATATCGGACACGACACAAACTTTCCTAAAGATAAAACGAAAAACATAAAGTCCTTATCGGACACTAAACACACTTTCCTAACGATAAAAGGAAACTAACAACTCTACCTAATTAATAGATAAACTACCTTGCCACATCCTCCTTGAACTCGGCTTCTTCTAGATAAACTTCCTTTAACTAATTAATTTCCTTAACTGAATCCATGAAGAATACAACTGCTGGCGATTGATAAATCTCCATCGGCCGATTCCAGAACTCTGAAGCTGATACTGACTCTAGGCCGGTGATAACTTCGAGGCTTACCACTCACTGTGTGGGACGGATAGATAATCCAGCGTTCAGGAGTTTCAAGACCTCCTTCTTATCAACTTCCCTCATCGCATTGTTGAGCCATCTCTGGGGTTCCCTAGACGGATTGCTCTCAGGTTCGATAGGGATGCGTTGGGTTCAAAGAACGGGACTAATCCCCTTAAGGTCTTGAAGAGAGTAGCCTAGAACAGATTTATGCTTCTCTAATACGGCTCGAAGACGAGAGGTTTCATCTTCTAAAAGCTTGTCACTTATGATTACAGGTGCTTCAGTGTTGCCATGTAGGAAAGTATTGAGTAGGTGGTTCAAAGGACGATAGTTCGTGTGTCTCTCCAGACTCCTCTTCTTCTTGGATGAATTAGGGAATATCATCATAAAGAGAGGACTCCGGAGGTTCAAAAGGGAACACAACCATCACTTCTTCTGCTGGCTCTTCATCGGGAGGGGAGTCGGTCAGGGCATTTCTAGACCACGAGAACGGGACAATGTACTCCTCCCCTCCTAATGTTATCTTGAGGCTTCCTAAAGTCGGGGCATCTACGAGAAATTTCTCGATAGGATGCCCGACCAGGATGTCAAACTCGTGGATTTCAAAGATGTGGAAATCCAGGATAGCCTCGGTGCTATCATATTTGACACGGATGTTCTGCATGATCCCAAATCCTTCAAGTAAGTTCCCCAAGGGGTGTTCAAAGAATTTGTTGGTTGGTGCAAGTGCTCTATCGCCCAGGTAAGCAGACTCAGAGATGAGGTTCACACCGACCGTTGGACAATACAAAATGTCCACCGTATTCCCTCTAAGCTGGAAAGGAATGGTGTGGATAAAAGAGTTGATCTGAATTACTTCGGGGGGAATCTCAACTTCCCTCAACCATTCATTACTCATAGTGGTGGTCAGCTCCCAAACGGTTTCTTGAAGGAATTCGTCTTCGATTGGATCGGGAGGTGGAGTGGGATTAGGTGGCTTTTTCCTACTAAAATAATTTAGGGTGTTACCATAATCTTCATGGAAGACAACCCCAAATTCAGGAGCACAACCCGGAGCTTGAATTTCTTCGGTATACGGAGAGGACTCCAAGGGGGAATCTTGTGACGAACTGGGAGATGTGGAAGGTTCAGTCTTGGGTTCAACTAAAGATAGCTCCTCTCGACCCGACACAGACGCCTCAGGCAAGGGTTCAGGACATCATCCAACGAAGGAGGTATTTTCTGATATACGATCTAGAATTTCCTTACCTTCAGATGAGGTCTTATGCATGAACGACCCTCCGGTGGTTATGTCGAGGTGGAATGCAGACTCCTTATCTCAGACATACTCGGATATAGATAACTTGGGTCCAGATCATACCAAGGAGGTGAATCTGGACCAAGCTGCACCAATCGATTCATTGTTTTTCTGTCAGAGACTGAGGACTTCTACCCGGAGGGCTGTAATACGGGTAATGGGGAAGAATACGAGGCATAATTTGTCTCGCAATTGATCCCAACTACCGTTCACGCTCCCAACAGTATAAGTGTACCATTGTTTTGCTCCTTCTTGAAGAGAGAAAGGAACAATTTCCACTTAATAGTCTCTTGTGTCATGCTTTGAATCAAGATGCACGAACACAATTGTTGAAATTCCTGTAGATGATGGTAGGGATTTTCTTGGTCTGACCCAGAAAATGGTTTTTCCCTAACCATGTTTACGAATTCAAGACGAATTTCATAGCCAGATGTAATAATTGGCTCCGATGAAGGAGGTGGCTCGTAAAATTCGCCCCGAGGAGCAGATATTTGATAGATTGATACATGCCCCATGGAAGAGAAGTATACACAGAATACTTCTCAGAGGGTAGGAATAAAATACAAATAAAATAAAAAGATACGAAGATGAACAATGTTCGAAGATAAACAGCAGTCGTTCCCTGGAAATGGCGCTAGAAATGCTTGTCGGTATTTCTCAACGTTCATGGATAAAATCCGCAAGCGTACGGAGATACCGCTGTAGCACATCACATGGGAGTATTCCAAGGTACCGAATCACAGGGAACGAAGGTGTTCAACTCCTCAACAGGCTCTTCCAAGGACACAAGTTAATGTAGGCAAAGGTTAGAGAGGATTTTCTAGTGAAGCACAGGGTCTTTTAGAAAGCTTAATTTAATCCTATTACAATACTTCACGCACTGGCTTGCTCGCTGCATCAAAATTCACTCTACTATGCACCCAGATAGGGAGGATTTAAGTGATCTCGAGGGCTGTCACCACCTCTACACCAACCTCTAACGTACTATGGAGTACGCAACAAATACTGGTATTTAACAATATAGACACCACATCTACACTATTAAAATACTACTTTAATATTGATCAAACACCAAAGTAACCACTATTTCTAGTAAACAATATGCCAGTATACTTAATAGGAACTAACTAAGAAGCAAACTTCACAGATAAATCTCAATTACTTATGAAAGATAATATTGATTATATCAGAGTAATTTCTAAGGTTCAAAATGGAAATTAGAGGAAGATTACCGAAAACTCCGGAATTCGTCCGATCCTTCTACCCTACTCTCTCCCTATTCTAAGTATACAATAAAGTGTACAAAGAGCTTGTTATAATTCAGCTCAAAACTTGGTGTGTCTTGAATGGGAGAAGGGGTAGTCCTTTTATAGCCTCCACATAACGGTTACGACAGTTCGAATTTCTGAAACACCCTTCCACCATCATTGAGGATCTATCAGGGACGTCCACGTGGAACGTCAGGATGAATGGGCTCAATGGCGGTTCGGCCGAACCCTGGCCAGCCCACATCGGCCTCTCCTTTCTCCTGGGTCTCTCTTGTGGTTCCTTAGCCCAGTGGTATGGTGGTTGAGCCCATTTGTATGCATTTCATGACGTTTTGTGGGTACACAACTACATAGGCTTAGGGATAAGTCTGAATCTCCTCCTTCTATACGTATACTCTCTCTCAACTCTGTTGTTTTATCACCTGCATCCAAATATACACCAACGCTGTGGAAATTATTAGAATTAAACCCTACCACTACGTTGGATGTTTTATATGTTCAATTATTTGAAGGTATTGATGGCGTATGATAAGTAGTTAATAGCCGTCAACACCATCGGGAAGAACTTAGCGAGGGACGCTGCTGAGCATTTGTTCTAGGTGTCAACCGTGTCACGGTTGGCACAAATCCCAAGAAGGGAAACCGGAAATAGTCGGAGTTTGATGGCATCTTGGCTGACTCCTTTGAGGGTTTATGTCCTACAGATCTCAAGGATTTGTTACAAGTGAGCACTTGCGTCCACATTCGGCTTTCCACAGAATGGGCTAGCCTGCGCCATAGTGATCTGGCTGGTCTTGAGATGAAAGTCCATATATCACAAGTTGATGCGGGGCCCAACAAGGACGTTGTTAGCGGAGGGGGCGGCGAACTCGCAGAGTGTCTTCTCAGCCATAGTCCTAAAAGTTGGAGGCGCGGGGATGATTGGTCTCTTTGCTGACAGAGCCTTCTGAGGAGGAACAACACGTGGTTTGACACTCCTAAAGAAGGCTTCGGGATTGTCTTTGAAGTTTTTCGGCAAGTTGAAACCAGTCATGCACTACCATGTTTTCACATAAAAGCGAAAACAACCAAGGTTAGCCTGCAAAAGACAGTGATAACACATAGGCGGATATCAATTAATAACATTTAGTTAACTCTCTTAAACCAATTATCTTCCCCAGCAATAGCGCCAGAAATGCTTGTTAATATCTCTTAACGACATTACTAGGAATTAGATCCCAGACAATGACGCTAGAAATATAAGTTGGTATTTTCTTACGATCACAGATATAATGCACAAGCACACGGATATACCTCTATAGCATTTCACCCGGAAGTATTTCCAAGGTATCGTATTTATTTAATCCCAAGGGAAGATATGGTAAGAGAGTACTATGTTATTGATGCTCATCACACTTATGTAATTACAGTCAAATGCAGGGGTTAGGAATTTGTTGAATAAGGGTAGATTGACACAAGAAGAATAAATAAATCAAGCTAAGTCTCTCTAAATAATAATCTAGACTAAGTGGAGAACAAATGAGAAATGTCTATTTCTGTACTTCTAGTATATAGCCCTTTTAGTATACACTTGCTAATGTACAATCATATGGCCAAAACTGCATAACAAAGCCCTCCTAGTATATCGAGAAAACACCCCTGATTGCTGAGTTCCTTACGACAATCTGTCATGGCTGTACAACCGGTAATGGATACGGAGGAGTACCCTCGCCAGGAACAGTTCTTAACCCTATATACACGCGTGGAGGAATACCCGTACTAAGCTGTCACCATCAGCGGCCCACCTCTACAGTTCCGTGGCATATAGCACCATTTAATAATATTTAATAATCCAAGCATCTCGCTTACATTACTAAATACTACTCTATATCGCTGCAGATGACATAGAGCAATCAACTGAATGAACATGAAACCAATACCATTGCATCTATCTGTAAGCTAGCCATATAATTAATACGAAACAAGTTTAACTCAAGGTTGGTACTCGTATAATTATGCGAGTATAGTAAAGGACCTAAACTATATAAAGAAGAATATTTCATTATTGAATAAAGTCTTACAAGAGAGGAAATAGCTGCTAGAACCATACCCGAATTCTCCGGAAGACTTGAAGAACTCTAAAACTATTCTAATTCTATCTCCAGTAGTGCTAGAATAAAGTAAACTATTAAGGAGAGCTTTTCTTGATTCCTCTTCGTGTGTGTTGAAAGGAAGAATGAAGAGTCCTATTATAGCCTCCCAATGACAGTTTTGGCAGTTGGAAATGTCAAATTCGCCCTTCAACCATCATTGGGGAGGCATATGGGACATCCACGTGGAAGCCTAGGATCAACCGAGCCAGAGGCGGTTCGAGCAAACCCAGGGTTCAGCCGAATCCTGACCTGGTCCGATGGGCCTCTCGTTCCTCGTGGGTCTACTCTTGTATGTCCTTAGACTTGTGGTATGGCGACTGAGGCCATTTGCAGATGTTTAATAGGTTTATGGGCCCATCCATCCATATATTCACCACATGTCTACTTCCGATATATTTCTCCATCATTTCTTCTTTATTATTTAGTCATCTCCTGCAATCAAATACTTTTCCAAGTACAAGTGGAACTAGATTATTTCTGAATAAAATATGCATGCAAGCATTGCTAGTTCTCTTTTATTATTGGTAATATTGATGATCGAAATTTGTCGGTAACGATAGTCAGCAGTTTTCCTGAGCTGAAGATGAAGTTACAGGACCAAGGCTTATACTCCAGTTGAGTTTTTGTCTATGGAGTGGAGATGAAGCCCTGCTAGGATCGTCCCCTTTTTTCCGCTGCTGCTACTTTCTTTTCAGTGTAAGGACTAAGTGCCTCTTCAGTAAGTATTTTTACGTTTTATTTACGTCTGGATCTGCATATTAATTTATCGTTTTGTGTACCCCTAGCATGATTCCTGGACACGGATTTATACACACAATAGTGTAGAAATTTGGGCTAAATTTCTGGGCGTTACACCCTTCTTCACATTAAACCGCCCTCGGTTTTTCCATATAGAACCAATCTATTTCTTCAAAATCAAAATGACACAATCTCGAGATAACATGATTAGTCATTATAGTATTCTCTAGCCTACTATTTCCTTGCATAACTACAGGAGCTTACAAATCTGAACAAATATAAACTCTATGCACGGAATATATTCCTCTATCAGTACATTCACCAAATATATGAAAAATAGCATTTGTTGGACACGACAAATTAGGCTTAGCAAATAATTTATCCTTCAAATTATCGAACTCACAAAAGTCATGAAAGAGAACATAGCCCAAAGTATTGAAAGAAGATAGCAATTCACATCCTCAACTTCATTAGCAATGTTAACAACTTGCTTAAAATCAATACATAAAGAAACATTAGAAATAACATGTTCATTCACTAGTTGTAGCATGGATATAAGAGAAGCATTACCGCATAACTCTTCTTTATCACATGGAATAGCAAATAAATCAACTTGTGATAAAGAAAACTTAGCAATTGGTTGCACTAATGGTTGATCTACTATAACATTAGAAGTGGAAAAATTCAATTCATTAATCGCACACTCAACTTCATTAATTTCAGCACCATTTAGTTTACCATTGATGCTCTGTTCAGATGATGGAGGTGCATCGAATTTTTTGTGTGAACAATTGGAATGTTGGCTCATTCATGTCTCTATCCTCCTTTTCGTGATTATGCACTTCCTGCAAATGGTTAGTAATATGAGGCACGTGTACAACTTGTTGCTTCTTCACATCCTCATTTTGTCTTTCCACATTGCAAACAAGTTATAACAAATGAGCAAAAGAGCTATACCTTTGATAAGCAAGTATGTCCAAAATTTGTCTGTGAAGCCCACGTAAAAACCTCAACTCTGTAGCTTCTTTGCATTCATCTAAACCACAACATAATAAACAAGTGTACATATCATGATAGTATGAAGTGACTATTCTACTATCTTATTTTAAATATTGCAGTTTGTTCAGCAGAATATCAACATAATACATGAGAATGTAAACATGTCTCAAATATTTTTTTGGTCTTTCCAAGATTGAGGTATTTTGCTATGCCTACAAAGATGTTTCCAATCATAAGAAGCATTTTTAATTAGAACACTAGAGGCACACATTACCATATGTTTCTCAGACAAGTCATTTTTTAAAATTCTCTATCAACTGCTAGTTCTCGTTTAATGTAAGCATGAGAATCATAATTTCGTTCAAAATAATGTAGTGCGGATTTGACCTTGATTAGAGCAACATCATTTACTTCATATGTATCATGTTGATCACTCCCCATGTCTCGATGAAGATATCCATGTTGAGCACAATTATCCCCAATTGTCTTGTGTATCCCTGCCATTGTTAGTAGTAAATAAGAAATATACACAAAAATATGCACGTTCCTATTAACTACTAGGTAATGGAAAGTCAAATATCATACACACTCAAGCTTTTTACCAAGCACTTACAAGTTCTTACCGATGCACGTGGAATACTAACATACACCGACTCAACCAAGCACCCTAATGGAGGTTGGATGTATCGATGCCTTAGTAAACACTTGTTGTACGATTGCAATTAAATCTGTGGAGTTCTGGGTAGATTTAAATATTTAGCAAAGGAATAGCAAATGATCAAATCGGAGAATATCAAGTTGAATAATAATTCAAAGTCAGTACCATGCTGGTCCTAG
This sequence comes from Oryza punctata, assembly GCA_000573905.2. Taxonomy (NCBI): domain Eukaryota; kingdom Viridiplantae; phylum Streptophyta; class Magnoliopsida; order Poales; family Poaceae; genus Oryza; species Oryza punctata. The sequence continues at coordinate 16,982,991 of CM002493.2, read as the reverse complement.
GCTAGAACATACTAGAAACACGAGCCTAGACACAAAGGATACCACAAGATAACACTAGAAACAATTCACACACAACTATAATATACAAAAGCAAACTCAATGATAATTATTTATTTTCTCTCTTCTTTTTTTGCAGCTTTTGTTTTCTTTTTTTAAGCACCTTTCTACCTTTTCTCTTTCTTTTTTGCCTTTTTTTAACAAAAACAACTCAAAGGATCTCAATGCAAGATTACATGGACTCAAATGTAAATAAGAAAATTACAGGGACTTAAATGCAAAAGTGCTAACCCAAAAATTAAAATTATAAAAAAATGGAAATGCTCTCGTCCCATAGGTTCCGCTTTTGCAAACAGATCATGAATGTGAGATTGAAACTTTTTTTTATCAAGCTGTCTAGCAACGAATGGTATTGGAGATGAGGAACAATCGTACTTGGGGAGGGCAGGTGGAGTGGATGGCTAGGAATCCGGATTTGGTGCATGGGATAAAAAGGGAAACTAATTTGTCAATCCAATTTACTATTATTTCCCGAACAATACAGAAACCAATCTAATCTAATATGCTCCTTCCATCTTCCTCATGCAAAACAGCCGGACACGCCACGGGGACACAACAACGCGACAGAAACCCATTGCAACTCCAAACTGACCAACAACTTGAAATCCGACCAGCAGAAACTTCTAAGAACTAGAAAAATGGAACCCTGACAGCGAGACAATTCCGTTTTCACATGTCTTGACGATAACAAATACGCGGCTGTGGCAACGATAGTGGTACTAAATGTTTCCAGAACTCGAAACTCTAAACAGACTAGATGATAAGACCAGCAACATAACTCGACGAAGCAACACAAAACTCGATAAAGCAAAACTGAAAAGAACCATGCTTGGCACAAATATGGCTAGGTAAAGGACGTAATTCTTTTTCATGTCTATTTTCTAGTTATAGGTAGACAAAAAACTCACCGAGCAATGAGGCTTTGATACTACTTGATAAACCCTGAGCTCCACTTGATATGCTCATGGCTCTGATTGGCCCGATCTTTCGGTAAGGTGAGATAACTACGATTTGGGAGAAACGTTGACGATCCGACTATAATCGTACAAGATGTTGTTGTGTTGCGCCTTAGCGATCAATACACCTCTCCATGGGTTGTTGATCTTGTCGGTGCAGATCAACCTTATTCCTACAAGCAAATCGAAGAAACAAGCAAGAACAAGATGAAAAACTCTGATATTGCAAATATGAATTGAATACACAAGGTAAAATAATAATGACTAAAACTTTAATCTAACAAAACCCAAGAAATCCTGAAGGGGTACCTAGCTATTTATGGAGGTGTGAGAATGACCAAGGGGTCCCTAGGGTCATGCTTCACTAGGTTGGGATGCATCTCACTTGGGCATCACTTGGACTAGGATCCCAGAAGAAGATATAAGCCCATAGGGCCATTACAGGTGACACATCACCTTGTTTTTTCATTTGTGGATGACAAAGATGGAATTTAGCAATGAGGCTGGATCATTTGGAAAGAGGGCTCCAAGAGCTTTCCATCAAGTACTCATCGGTCAAAAATGGAGCTCATATGTACATTCGGCGATCGTTTGAAGTCAGCAATGTAGTATGTGGCCGAATCGGATTCCATCACTTGGACGGCTTGATCTTGATGTCTTCCCGTTGATCCATAATGTGAATAATTATTGTATTCATAGTAGTGATGGTCACATCATTTCGACTACGTGGAATAGGCTAAGTTGGATTCAACCCTTAGACTCTGTGAGGAAGGGTTCATCATCTCCTTGTTAAAATAAGGGTTCATCCTCTCCCACTTAGCACATCGCACCATCCATTGTGAACTTGATCATCATCACATAGTGCAAGAACACAGGAGTAGGGTGTTACGCTTTTTAGGGGCCCAAACCTGTATAAACCACCCATTTCTGCTTACTCTTTCAAGTGCCCCGACCACGAGGTTGGAACTTGTACCATGACGAACTCTCAAGGGAGGGTATCTTACCTTCCCGCTAGAGGAACTTCTTGCTCCGACACACACATTATTTGATAAGGGTATTCTAGTCTTTTATTTCAAACCTTAGCCTATGCTAAACAATCTGGAATGACAAGTAATTTGGGATGAAGGTAGTATGTAAATTCCCTGATCTAGTTATTCCAATTCGAGTGCAATAACTTAATCATTGCATCATACCGAATATTGTCATCAGTTGTATAAAGCCGTCATTTCGAACATTTTTTTTATGTGCGAGTCATGCACGTGGCAATATAGAGATAAAAACAATTCAATTATTGGATAGGTAATTTGTGCAAAGGGATTATAATTAAGGCTGTGTTATTTTGGAGGGGTTAGGAACCCCTCCCCTCCACCCGTAAAACGGAGTGATCGACTAACGCATGATTAATTAAGTATTAGCTATGAGAATTTTGAAAAATGGATTAATATGATTTTTAGAGTAACTTTTCTATATAAACTTTTTGAAAAAATACACTATTTAACAGTTTGGTAAGCGTGCACGTGAAAAGAGTTGGGAACTTAGGATAAAAGCATAGCTTAAATGTCATGTACGTCGAAAAATGATGAGGATGCTGGTTGTGGCTACGACTCACGATACTATTATATATGATTATAAATATGGTATACATGACAAATGACACAGCAAATCAATTAAAGTAAGTTGAGCATCCACCCAAATAGCTTGCCAAGTACATGAAACTTGATTGTGATTTCCTTGCCTCATCTGCCACCATAAAAGAACAGCGACTTCTCCGTCGCCCTGCTATTATCAGTGGAATCGAGGACGTAAAGCATGTGCTCTATGGGGACGACATCAATGATACACTACTACAACGATGCAACAATGTTCCCTAAAAATCTTAGAAAGCAAACTGATATAGTTAAATATAGTTAAGATTGAAATGGCATAGCCATGTCTTAACACCTATGACATGAACACCGAAAAAATTCCAATGTGATTTAGGTTTAATCAAGCTAGCCGTCAATGCTTTTTTTGTTGATCTTATTTTCCTAGTTCATGCTGTCTTCATTTTATTACATTAATCATCAGTTTATCTTTTCATAGAATCTGTTTGGCATTCGTTGTTTATTCGTTTTGGCTATAACAAAGAATATGAGATCATACATTTCACTTAAACTTAGATGTCTGAATGTACGCATGTTGATGACAAAATTTCATACGATATGGATCGGAATTGAGAATCAATCCGAATCGGCTTTCAAGGGTATGCAATATTTCTAGAAACAGAGTGAGCATCGGCTGGAAGGTATATTGGCTGATTCCGAGTTGGAAACAGTTAGCCGATATGAGTAGAGTTCGGTAAGGGGAGTCAATATAGTTATTGTCGGTTTCATGATGAAGGCTTCAGAGATGTTGCCGTGCGAGGATAGAGTCCATTATAGGCAATTGTATCTATTAATAAGAATATTAATATCGGTTTCTTAGAGATTTGCAAGAGTCCGCCTTAAGGATTTCTTCATATGGTTTTGTAACTAAGGAAAGGTTGAGTCGTGTGAACACATGTTCAATACACTATCGGTGCATCACCACCTTTTCTTTTAAGTTACTTTCGACGAGTTCTTGCTTCGAGTTAGGGCATCGGTTTTGATCTCCCTACAAGAGGTAACACTTGTCACAGTGGTTTGAGTTATCGAGGTTATTATGTCGTTTTAGACGTGTTAATCTTGTTAATTCAGAACACTGGTTATCATATACTTTAATTAATTTATATTAATATTTCAATTTATCTATATCGGCCAGATCTTTCTCAGCGTTTTGTCGGTATCGGCTAAATTGTTTTGTCGATACAGATTAGTTAAGGTATCCACCACCCCTAAAATTAGTCCAAGGCTTGATTGTTTAGACATTATGCTTTTTTGCATACTTTGTGATGCATCATCCCTAGTCGTGCTTAGAATCATAAAAACTAACCTGTCTTTGATTATAATAAGGGTAGAATCGGGGTTTCAGCCGATCTTACCTGATATAGATGCTTTAATATCTTTAGTTTATCTAATCATGCTTTACATGCTATATCTGGCTCTTATATAGATATATAACTCTATATAAATATACTTCGCATGCGTCAAATATATTTATTTAGAATGATATATGCATATAAACCTACATCAGGGCAACAACTGATGCATTATATAATGTCTTATCGGCTATAACTTAAAACTTGAGCAACTCTTGTATCTCTAGCCGATACGATATAGTTCATCTACTTTATGTTATTTTAATAAATACACCTGATAGCCGATCCTTATCAAACAACAACGTTTAGGTTAAAGATGATATGTCATAAGCTCTCTAGCCGATCGGCTATCGTTTCTTGGTTTAATTATCTATCTATGTTCTTGTTGGTTGCAGGATCAAACCAACTGGCATGCCCTGAACTCAAAAGTCAAGATTTGGACCTGCACTAGAATTAAGCAGATCTCTCAGGCCAGACGCTGTTGATGCAAAAAACATACACTAGCCAGTGAGATTTGCTTTACTCTAGTGCAGGTCCAAAAGCTTGCCTTCAGGTTCTAGGGCGTGCCAGTTATTTGATCCTACAATCAACAAGAATAAACAGGAAAATATTGTTAGTAAACAATAGTAGATTGGCCAAAAAGCCGATGTTGTATCGTATTGCAACCTAACCGATGCCTGACAAGTGAATCGGCTTTATATATATGTATACATATATATATTATGAACATAAGTAAATCCTAAACTCGATCTATCGGCTGTAAAGATTAACATTATATAATCTATGTATCAATATTACTTTAGAAATTAACAATTAGGATAGATCGGACTTAACCGAGACTGTATAAATTGCTTATATCTAAAATAACATGAAATAAAGATTACATATGCTCATGTCATAGCTAATGTTCAAATTTAAGTGTGTATCGACTATAGCTCCGATACAACCTTATACTAGAATATCATACTGTAATAAATATATTATACTAATATCAATTATATTGATAGTAAACTTTATATATTTAAATAGTGGAGACTCCAACATAAGGGGCAGATAAAACTTGTTGAACAAGATATAAATCAAAGTAAAATAATTGTACCAGATAAGATCGATTGAAACCCCGATACTATCCTTACTAATAATCATAAAGCAGGCTATTATGGTTCTAAACACGAGTTAATAGATCAAACTTAATTGATGCAATACTAAGTATGAGAAGAAACATGATATCTAGATAATCAAGCCGATGATTATCTTTCCAGGATGGTAGATACATTAAATAATCCAAGTCGACAAGATAATCTAGCCGTTATCAACAAAACTAAGAGAGAGATAAGCCGATGCAAGTAGAAAACATTGTTGATATAGATTATAAAACATATATGATAACTTGGAGATTTACGAGAACGAGATTAGAGTGTCGTAAGGATTTAAGCACTAATCCTGATAACGCAAACTGCCACAACAAGCTTTACCTCTTATCGAAGATCAAAACCGATGCAGCCCAACTCAAAAGCAATAACTCGTCGAAACAGAAAAGTAACAAAAGATGGCGATGCTCCGAGAGTATATTAAACTAGTTTTAATTATTTAAAAGACCTCGGGCTTATATTTATAGCCATGTCGGACATGACTCGAACTTTCCTAACTTAACTCTAACCGACAAACAACTCCCTTAGGTGGACTCTTACCAAAATATCTCTACGGAAATTACATAATATCCTAATTAATAGATATAATTGCCTAATCTCGGATTCTATCCTCGCCTGGCAATATCATTGAAGCCCTTTATTCGAATCCGATATTGATCACATAACTAAACTTACCAAAATCGGCTGTATCGGCTAGTCGTATTGAATGTCACCATTTGGCATGACTCCATCAATCACCAATGTCTTTAAAGATAACGTCCTTCCAGTCACTGTTGATAATCCGTCCGATGAGTAAAAAGCAGAGATGGAACAGCTTGTCCAGCAAATGCAGAAGATGTATCTTGGCTTTTTCGGCATGACTCGGCAAGGGAAGGTGATTCAAAAAACCAAGATTGAGTTGCCGAATCCTGAAGGGGAAGGAAACACCAAGAAGGCTGAAGACAAGCAAGATGGAACTAAAGAAGAATTAAAGCCAACGTTACAATATCAAATAGATTCTTCTGTGCATCATGCCTTGATCAACCAGACTGGAGTATTAGTTAACACTTTGACAGGCATGATCAAGTCAGTAGTGGATGGAAATTGCTGAGGAAAAGACTAAGGGGCCAACATTTTTCCCACCTTATAGTACTGTGAATACTGAATTAGGCAGTGGACAACATCATATGCCCTCTACATCGGCTCCTGTTACATCAGGTCCTATTCCCACATTGTTAACAAAGCAGCCAATGACAGGGGTGCAGACTTCTATAACTTTAATTCAAGAGCAGTTGACTCAATTATTAAAGATGAAGCAGCTAGTTGTAGAAACTCATATTTCAATGGATCAACCTGTGTCAAGTCAACAACCGGTGGCCTCTCAAACAATTCAACAGCTGATTAGGGTATCACTGTCGATCGGGTTACAATATGCCACTGCAGATCCTCAAAACTTTCAATTCCCATTTCCTCAGCAAAATTTGGGTTATAATCAATTTCAGCCACTATCACCAATGTCATATTGGCCGGGAGGATTCCCTGTTGCTCAGTTCCCACCAATATATGATCAATATGAGCAACAATATGGAGGAGGGGTACAACAACAGCCTTGGGCCGATATGATAGTTGATGTCATGTGAGAACAGTTTGGTCTTAAGCCCAAGGATATTGGGATTATGTATCAGCATCCATATCCAGAGTACTTTGATAGAGTTCCTTTGCCAAACCAATACAAAGTACCAGATTTTTCAAAGTTTTCTGGGTAGGATAATGTTTCAACTTATGAACATATGAGCCAATCCCTAGCTCAGTGTGGTGACGCATCGGCTTCGGAGGCTTTGACGGTTAGATTTTTCCCATTATCTTTTTCTGAATTGGTTTATACTTGGTTTTCTTCCTTACCATACAATTCTATCAGAAGTTGGGCTGATTTAGAAAAATGTTTCATCAATATTTCTTCAGTGGGATTCAAGAGATAAAATTGTCAGATTTGACATCCATAAGGAAGAAATCCGATGAGCCAGTGCCTAATTACATCCAGAGATTCAAGGATACAAGGAACATATGTTATAGCTTGAATTTGACTGTCTTGCAGTTAGTCGATTTGGCTTTCGAGGGGTTGTTGGCGTCGATAAGGGAAATATTCTCTTCACAAGATTTTGAGAGTTTGGCTCACTTAGCACTGAAAGTACCGGCCCATGAACAGAGTTTCCAAGAAGCTAGGAAGTTTGCCAAGAAGAATAACAATATTAATAATATTTATAGCTATGCATCTGATTCCGAAGATGAAGACCTAGAGATTGGTTTGGCAGAGGGGTCAAGAAATAAAAAACTGTTGTTTACTAGTGGGTAAAAAATGCTAGAAAAGATATGATTTTGATATCAACAAAGCCGATAGGATATAAGACTTGTTACATCGAGAGAAACATATTCATTTTCCAGTGGGACATGTGATTCCATCGGCTGAAGAATTGAAGAGAAAGTATTACAAATGACATCATACAAGATCTCATAGTACCAATGAGTGCAAGGTGTTCAGGTAGCAAATTGAATAGGCTATTGAACAAGGAAGGATCAAGTGTGATGATGGAAAAAAGCCCATGAAGATTCATGGGCATCCTTTTCCAATTAATATGGTGCATACAAGAGGCGATAATGAGCAAGCCGATAGAAGAGAATATCGGATGAATAAATTTAATTATACTACGATGATCAACAAGTACCAAAGAAGATTGGAAAAGCAAGATCAAAGGCATTATCAAGATGATGAAGATTGTTTTGATCCTCATTTGGGTTGTGAGTTTTTCAGATTATGTTGGAATAAGGGTATGAGATTACCATCAATTGAAGATTACCCAGGTTGTAGCCATCCTGATGTGAGGTATGTTGGGAGTTCTAGTAGACAAATCAATATAAGGAGTGAGAATCGGTCAGTTCAGAAGACGTTGCTTGTTCATCAGAGATTAGGGTTGATTCATCAAGATTAGTTGAAGAAGAGATTGAAGATGAGCCTAAAACTAAGAGTTCAAAGGATGAGAAACAGAGAGCTGATGGAAGAAGTTGAAGAGGAGATCGACCAACGGCTGAAGCGTAGTAGGAAAGAGTGGAGCGTTAAGAACAAAGTAGTGCTAGCCTTTGAAGTTCAAGTCAATAAAATGAAAAGTCAAACATATGTCAATGGTAAAGCCGTGGCCTCATCTTCGGTAAATATGGTTTTTATACTGCTAGCAAAATATAGTGCGGAACAGAATATTGAAGATGTTTTGAGGAAACCTTGGCCAAGTTGATACTGTCACCACAGTAGGCTATCTTTGAGAAACCAAAAGGGACAGACCATCGGCACCTTAAACCGCTCTATATTAAAGGATTTGTGAATTGGAAGCAGATGTTTAAAATGTTGGTTGATAGAGGAGTAGCTATAAATTTAATGTCGTATATAACTTTCAGAAAATTGGGCAAGACTCTGGAAGATTTGATCAAGATTAATATGGTATTGAAAGATTTTTGGGGAAATTCTTCGGAAACAAAAGAAGTTTTGAATGTGGAGTTGACTATCAGCAGCAAGACAATTCCAACCACATTTTTTTTATCATTTATGGGAACAGTTCATACAGTCTATTTTTTTAATTAAATTAATGCCAGGACTTTACCTCGCAGTGTGATTTTCATTAAAAGAAGAAGTATCTTTACTTCTACTACTTAAAAAGATCGTAGTGGTGGTGGTTTATCCTACAACTGCTAATTCTGATCATTTGGATCTACAAGATCGAATGGACGAGATCACTGTGACGATCCCCCCGCACGCACGCCTGCGACTCGCGAAAAAACTCCTCATCACCCCCATCGCTGCGCCCTACCCTCATCCACGCTGCCCCCATCGCCACCACGCCGATTCCTCATTGATAGGCCGCCGTCGCGCCCCTGTCTCCTCCTCGCGTCACCGATTCCTTGCCAAATCCAATGATTCGGATTAGGCAGACAAGAGTGTCTATCCGCATCTGCATCGAGCAGCCCCTCCCATCGTGACACAACTCCCTCTCTCCCTCGCGAGCTTTTCTCCGTAACCCTTGCTGCCACCGCAGGTCACCCACTCCGCCCCACGCCACCTGCCGCTGATGCCCGTCGCCCTCGTGCTCGGCCACCAGTGGTGTGACCGCCAACCCCCCGTCCCTAGTGATACTCCGCCTCACACTCCACCCCGCATCACCTGTCGCCGACGGGCTCAGGTCATCCTCGTCGTCGCGTGGTCCTGGCCCCTCCCGCATCCCCCCATCCCGTCACATCCTCTACCGCGCCGCCGATGACCCTTCCATAGCACCGCCGATGGCTTCAGGTCATCCTCGTCGTCGCGCAGTCCCGGCCGGTTCCTCCATCACGCCACTGCTGGCCCATCCACCGTGCTGTCCCAGATCCGGCCATCGTGTCACCGGCGACCTCTCTCTCTCTCTTGCACACCCTCCGGCCATCAACGCTGTCCTTTTTTTCTTGAAATCACTTAGATCCCATTTCCCAAAGGGTTAATAAAAGAAAAAATTGCTCAGATACAAACCCCCAGATCAGCAGGAAATGAGAACTGGCTATCAATCTTCTCTCAACTCTATCAACCAATAGCGCAAAATCAACTACTCTTGGCCTTGTTGTTCCCATGGGCAAACCCAAATAAGTGAAAGGCATTGTACCAATAGAGCATCCAAATAATCCAGCTAGAAATTCAACATTCTCTTGAGAAAGATTAATGGGATATAAGCTCGGCTTGTGAAAATTCACCTTGAGGCCAGTTGACTGAGCATAAGAGTTTAGGATAGCTTTAAAACAAAAAATCTCCCTTTGGGATGCTTTAAGAAGAATCAATGTGTCATCTGCATACTGAATCACAGGAAAACCCTTGCCATCTTGCTCATTAATTGGTTTAGATATCAAGCCCAATGAGAAAGCTTTGTTAACCACTCTCTGCAACAGCTCTGCACCAAGTACAAAAGTAGAGGAGACTGAGGTTCACCCTGCCTAACCCCTCTCCTACACTTGAAAGAGTTCCTAGAGACCCCACACTGGTGAAGAAGGGGTTTTTAACCCCGGTGCATAACTCCCTCTAGTCCTGGTTATGCAACCGGGACCACGAATCCGAGACTAAACATGCCCATCTTTAGTCCCGGGTGAAATAACTGGGAGTAAAGAGCCATCTTTAGTCCCGGTTGGTAACATCAACTGGGACTAAAGATATTTTTTCTTTTTATTTAAAGATTGCTGGTTCTGCTAGCTGCTAGCTGCTTGTTTATATATTATGCATATATATGTATAAATACATGTATATGCATAATACATGTAGATGCATAATATATCTATATATAATTTATAATATATTGCACGTATATATATATATGTGTGATAAATACATATTTATCATATATATATGTTCCTTAAATATATGCACTCAACTAAATATATACTCATATTACCGAAATGTACTCACGTAGATGTATACACATCTAAATACATACATATGTAACAATCCTTCGTTAATTCTTATTTCTATTGTATATTACAAAGAAACTTAAGACAAGTTATACATGGGGATCATGATCAATAGGCCTTCCATCGTAGTGGAATTCTCCCGCGGGATCAATTATTTGTTCATTGATAAATCTCATCAATTGTTCTTGAACAACCTTTATGAATTCTTCGTTGGATAGTTTTTCCCTCATGTAAATAATCTATCATTTGAAAAAAATTGAGATATAAGTATATGAAGTTAATAAGAAATCGATGGGATAATGTATGAATGATTTTTACGTACTTCCAAATCCTTGTCACTGTTGATTTGGTGTACAATGCAATGAGTATATTCGCAGACGTAGTAGCCGCACAAGTTATTCCCCTGCTCCTGTTTTGCACTCTTAAGGAGAAACGACGAGAAATTTTATGTACTAGTTTTCTCTAGAACAAATTAATGATTCAATATGTTTTTGGAGTACGTAATCACCAGAAAATTAAACCCCTACCAAGTTTTTCTTTCCAAACCCCGCGGACCAATGTACGGAACTTTGCCCATGCCCTATGTACAGTTGGAAGCTATGATTAAATATCGGAGATCTACATAGTAGCAATAACAGTGTTCGTAATTACTGTCAGTTGAATAGATGACATTACCTGTCTATCACTTCAAAAATCTTGTCGAAAGTAGGCTCCGGTTTATCCATTGAGTCATAGACATGGACTTTGCAAAGTGAAAGGTCGAAGAGGAGAAGGACCCAGTGGAATCTGTAAATTGCCGTGAGATAATACATATGTCACGGTATGAGTATGAGGAAGAAGTTGGTATGAATTAGAAAGACGGTTCAAACTCACGCTGTGTTATAGGGCAATAGTATGTAGGTCTTGTAATGCTGCTGCACCAGGAAATGAACAATATTCTCCTTTGTAGCCTCCTCAAAGTCCCGTATCATTTCGACATTGACTTCGCGGGGGTCCATGAATCCAATATTGTAAATCCCCTATTTACGGCACAATTGAATCTCCATTCTACAAAGGATAAAGATATTTGCATCAACTATCCGCACAGTGTAACCATTGAATGGTACAGACATGGAGCTAAGGAATAAAATTAATTTTGCGTAAAACGATACTTACAAAACCCAACAGCTGAGAATGGAGACGTCGAGGGCGTCTAGTTGGTATACATCAAATACATCCTCTAAGTTGATCCATAGGACATCATCTCCTTGATAGTAATCTGAGTTCCTTAGCCTCACTCCAACCATCGTTCTACCTTTGGATGAACGTTCCATGTACCATTGTGTGGAGAGGGTGTTCAACTGAACAGGCTTGATAAGCGGTTCACCGAGTTTAAATTTATATTTTAAATTGCTTCAGTCGCTTTGGTTATTGGTGCATTTCCCACTAGCTGCTCCCTATTCAAACCCGTCTCTTTCATCCATTGCCTTAGTTCCACCTCACCGAGTGGTAGCAACGGCTCAACTGATTGTTACGGTTGCTTTCCAAGCTGATGCACTTCTTTGGTCCTTACTTTTTGCTTCCTAGCCAACTTCGTCATCGACCGGTCAAAATCCAAAAGTAAAGCCCTCTTGACCGGTTCGCTCATCTTCTGAAAAAACTTCTTAGCAGTCGGATCTATGGGAATCTTCTTTTCTAGGCTCCGTGGCTTGAAGAACGCCTTCACTTCCGCTCGTACGACCTCGTCAGTCTCCTCCAGAGTGCGGTCGTACGCCCTTTTCTTGAGAGCGGGGAGTTTTGGCTCGTCAAGTCTTGGCTTCTTCGCTTGTTCTGCGGACTTTGACAGCGCTGGACGAAGTGGGCACGACTTTGTAGCTCGTGAAGGCGGAGTAGACGATGACGGTGCAGGCGGAGGAGGCGGAGGTGGAGGAGCCAGTGTAGGCGAAGGAGATGGTGCATGCGGAGGAGAGGGTGCAGGCAGAGGAGGCGGAGGTGGAGGAGACGGTGCAGGCGGAGGAGACGGAGGAGAAGACGCCGCTGCTCGTCCGGGAAACACGATGTACTACTCGCACCGTAGTATAATGTCATGGGCTGTGTCTCCTAGTTTCGTCTCCCCGTCTCCTCCGGGGATGTCCAGCTCGAGATCCTCGAACCCTTGATCCACCAGTTCAACTTTGACCTTGGAGTACCCAAGTGGAATCGGTCTGCAATGGTAAGTCCCTGAAGGGTCCATTGGTATGGCTATTCCCGTTGCCACCTTCACGAGAATCAAGGTTTCTTAGTAATTAACAGATGCATGCATAACCGTTTGCAATTTACAAGACATATATCATAAAACTACGAGCATACCATGAGTGATATGTTATTGAAGGGGCCGTGCAACTCACAAGGTCTCCGCCGCGTGATTTCATCTACAGGGTATGATGGGTCGTTGTGAGCTAGCCCTGCTGCACCTTCTATGCCTTGTTCACCTGCTTGCCCCGTAGAAGCACAGCTGTTGCGATTGCCTGAGGGGCTCACCATGATAGGAGGGATAGACGGCTGCACCGTCCGCTGGCTCTGTCATTACGCCAGGCGTTGGTCCACCCGTTGTTCGACCTCCTCTTGCGTCCTTAAGTCCTGTAGGTCGACCCTCTCCTCGAGATATCTGAATTTCGCCTCCGTATCCCTCTTGTTCCTCATCCAACTCTTGTAAGTGTGGCTGTCCTCTTGAAATCCATATTTCCAAGGTACCACGCTTTTTCCTCGTGTTCGTCCTGGATGCTCGCGATTCTGTAGTGCGAGCGTAAGCTCGTCCTTCTCTCTGTCAGGCTTGAATGTTCTCTGAGCAGACGCCTCCACTGCTTCCGTAAGTCGGCTTGCTGCTTCGCGGATCGCATCGCCGAATACAAGGGAACCATCAGTGGAATTGAGTGTTCCACCATGACCATAATACCAATTTCTAGAACGTTCAGGCCAGTTTGTTGTGGCCGGCTCAATACCCTTCTCTATCAACACAGCTTCTAGTGTATCCCACATGGGGATTGCCTTCTTATAGCCACCTGACCCTAGCCGGTGAAGGTACTGCTTCTTAGCGGCATTGGCTTTATTCTTTTCTATTTGTGCTTGCCCGTGCTCGGAGGTCTTGTATGCGACAAACACATCCCAATGATCCCTCAGCTTGGGTAATTTGTCAAAATCAGGTGTCAGACCCTTCTGGACGTAATTCTTGTACAGAGTTGACTTGTACTTCCGGAACTGTTCAGCCATTTTCTTCATCGTCCATTCTTTCAGTCTTGGCTAAGCTACCTCAGGGACCGTGAATGTCTGGAGCATGGTGGTCCACAGCATATTTTTCTCCGTATCTGGAAGATAACTTTGGTCTTTCTCGGCTGACCTTGATTGACGCCAGTGGACTGTGCTAATGGCCACGCGATCCCTCACGACCCAACCACTGTGTCCCACGTACTTCCGTAATATGCCAGCTGGGGCTATTGGTTCGCCGTCTGGGGCCACATCACTAATAATGTGCCTGCCCTCTAGCTTCCTCGTGGCACCTCGTTGTCCGCGTGCCCTCTTTTCTCCAACGGCCGGTTACCTTTCACTTTCTTCTTGGTTTGTGCCCTCGTTTCCCTCCTCGTTTAGGTATGGTTGGGGTCCTCTTGCTCCTCATCCGCCCAATACTAGCTGCTGCCCTCTACGATCTCGTCCATGAGGATCTATTCGTCATCACGATCTGCCATCTACAATAATTACAAGACACTTTGACTTTTTAGTTATTTTTTATAAGTTTGATCAAGACTTAGAAAAACATAGCAGTATATATCTTCAATACAAATAAAAAGAACTATAAAAAAAATTGAAGCGTCTTATACTATGAGATGGTGGGATTCCGTACATAATATCAGCTGTCGTCAAGTAAAACATATCTAGTAATATACAGAATTGCGTGACTTGTCGAAGTTAATTGTATACTAGTATAGCTAGCAATATGCATGCATGTAGAGCTAGCTCCCCTTTTTCTGAAGAATTAGAAAAGGCATCCACTATAATTACTCGTAGTTTAAGCAAATTGCCTGCCTCTAATATACCTTTGATGATCCAGTTTTTATAAAACCACTTCAATATATAATGATCTATATGAAGCACAAGTATAAATATAAGAGTATAACTTAACATTTGATGCTTCTGAGGATCCTAAGGGACGGGGCATGCAAAGCATCTCCTATCTTGTATAGAGTCGCATGTACACAGAGCCCCATTGTTGAGGCTAGGGGTCAATTAAGGAGCAAAGACTGACCTCCCTAAAGCTATGCAAATCCATACTTAATTTATTTTGATTTATGGCAAGTGTGCTAAGATTCGCCTCAACTGCAGGATCTCACACATTCACACACACACAAAGATAATGCTCAGTTTGCTTTGATTATTGAGCGGATTATTATAGTAGATTATCTACTTAACTATAGGGATAAATTAAATATTTTTTATAAATAAACTTAATACAAATCCCTCCCTAAATGTAAGGGATTCATGGTTATAAATCTGAACATTTAACAAGTGGTCTAAAAATATGTAACAATTTTTTTGAGAAAATGTGATTTTGGAAGTGTAATGCAAATAATCCGGTTCGTTCTATCGTTCGTTCAGTCGTTTGTTATATCGTTCTATCGTTCGTTCGTTCTATCGTTCTATCGTTCGTTCTATCGTTCTATCGTTCGTTCGGTCGTTCATTCTATCGTTTGTTTGTTCTATTGTTCGTTCATTCTATCGTTGTATCGTTCGTTCGGTCATTCGTTCTCGTTCTATCGTTCTATCGTTCGTTCAGTCGTTCGTTCTATCGTTCACATTCTATCGTTCTTCCATTCGCGTTCGTTCGTAGGGGCGGTACGTGCAAATTATAAGTTAGTTTAATTCTTTTTATCAAACTTATTTAACTTTAATTAAATTTATAAAAAAGTTCAGTAATATTTTCTACATTGTTTTATTTGATAAAATTAGTTTGGTGTTTTAAAAATCACTATATTTCTCTATACATTGTTTAGGGTTTTCCTTCCACTGTCTTTCCTTCAATTCTAAAAATGAAAATGCCGGCCCTGATTTCGTTCATCATCCCGGTGGCACAGCGGCATGCATGGCGGGGTGGCGGCGGTGGGGTGGCGCGGGGTAGCGGCGTCGATGCGGCATACCGGCTGCGGCGCGGGGTGGCGCAGGCCGGCCGGGAGTGGCGGTCGCGCCACCCCGGTGTTGCGGTGGCATGCATGGCGGCAGCGGACGTAGAGAGAGAGGAAAGAGGTACACGTACGGCGCTGTGGCGCGGTGAGCTCGGCGACGGCGTCCAGCGGGGAGATGCGAAGACGATGGCGGGTTCAGCGATCAGCGTGAAACGGCTAAGTGTGGGTGGAGAAGACGATGCGCCCGGCTATTTATAACCGGGATCTTTAGTCCCGGTTCATGGAAACAACCGGGACTAAAGATATCTTTAGTCCCAGTTGGTAGCTACAACTGGGAGTAAAGATCTTAACCAGGACGAAAGATATCTTTAGTCCCCGTTGTTGAAACAACCGGGACTAAAGATCTTATCTTTAGTCCCGGTTGATTATATGAACCGGGACTGATAAAAGTTTCCCGCTATTTCCAAAACTTTTTTGTGTCCCGGACATTATTAACAGCCGGGACTAAAGATTAAAACATTTAAATAGTTTACAATTATTATTCAATATAGATAATCACATATAATTAACATATGACATATTTAAATAGTTTAAAATTGCTATTACATCTAAAAAATATATATAATTAACATATGACCAATTTAGATAGTTTAAATCTTCTAGCACATTTCAATAATGATATATAATTAAAATATGACCAATTTAAATACTATTGAAATATAGATAATCACATATAATTAACATATGACATATTTAAATAGTTTTAAATTGCTATTACATTTCAATTTAGATAGTTTAAATCTTCTAGCACATTTCAATAATGGTATATAATTAAAATATGACCAATTTAAATACTATTTAAATATAGATAATCACATATAATTAACATATGACATATTTAAATACTTGAAAATTGCTATAACATCTAAAAAATATATATAATAAACATATGACCAATTTATAATTGTATTCATAAAAAGCACAAACATTGCATGGCCTTCAATACATTATAAATAGTTTGCATCGTCCATACAACAACCTATGTCACTCTTTTCCTCACGTACTTTCTCCTCGCTAATGTTCCTTTGCTATGATCGTTGCGTGAGTAAGGGGTGTCCTCGTGATAGGAGGATCCTCGGGTCAACCGTCACCGCGAACGGAGGTTGCCCGTCGAACTGATCGTAATCTTCGTCAGTTTTATCCTCGACTCCGACGATTTTCCTTTTGCCTGGGAGAACCACTTGGCACCTTGGCTCATCGGATCCTTTGGTTTACTACACATGTCCTTCACGTAGAAAACTTGTGTTACATCATTGGCTACGACGAATGGTTCGTCTAAGTATCCAACCTTGGTTAGGTCAATCATTGGCGTCCCACTGTCATCAATCGTTACACCTCCACCAGTGAGCCTAACCCACTGGCAACGAAACAGAGGCACCTTCAGGGGTCCATCAACGTGCTAGTTGCACCATCATATCTCATGGCGTCGATACGAATAGTAGAGTTCTAGTTTGTGCTCTTTTCTGTCTTGGGCTCTTGTATAAAATGTATACCCATTGATTTCATATCCTTGGAATGTCGATATTGAGCAAGAAGGCCTGCTCACCAAGAATGCTAGTTGTCGGTCAATGGTTTCGGTACCCATTAGATGTTGTTGTAGCCAAGCGGGGAAAGTATCAATCTGATGGCGTGTAAGCCATGCATCGGACTTGCTGATGTTTTTTGAGCGAACAATCGCTAGGTGCTCCTCGATGTAAGGAGCCACAACCGAAGATTGTTGCAAAAGCGTGAAATGTGCTTTACGGAATAAATCGTTGTCCACAGTCATTATTGCTTTTCTTCCAAGAGTCCCCTTTCCCCGTAGTCTCCCCTCATGGCTTGATTCGGGTACACCAATTGGACAAAGGTCTTCAATAAATTCTACGCAGAACTCAATGACCTCCTCTGTTCCATAACCCTTGCTGATGCTTGCTTCCGGATAGGAACGGTTACGAACATAATTCTTTAGAACACCCATGTACCCCTCGAATGGAAACATGTTGTGTAGGTACACAGGACCCAGAATACCGATTTCTTTCACAAGGTTACATAGAAGATACGTCATTATATTGATGAATGACGGTGGAAAGATCATCTCAAAGCTAACAAGACATTGGACCACGTCATCTTGAAGGGCTGTTAAACTGTCCGGATCGATGATCTTTTGCGAAATTGCGATCATGAAGGAACATAGCTTTGTTATTGTTCCCCGGACATTATCAGGAAGGATACCACGAATTATAACAGGAAGCATTTGTGTCATCAACACGTGACAATCATGAGACTTTAGGTATGTGAACTTCTTCTCCTTCACGCTTATTATGCTCTCCTGGCATTCAAACATACTTTCCTTCTCTTCCTTGCTCAGGGTGTAGCTTGCAGGACTCAAATAATGGCTTCCTTTATCCTTTGGTTCCGGGTGAAGGTCCTCGCGCTGTTGCATATGCTTGAGATCGTTACGTGCTTCAAGTGTATCTTTCGACTTCCCATATACACCTAAGAAGCCCAACAGGTTGATACAAAGGTTGTTACTGAGGTGCATCACGTCGATTGCGTGTCGGACGTCTAAGACTTCCCAATAGGGCAACTCCCAAAAAATAGACTTCTTCTTCCACATCGCCGCGTGACCATCTTCGCTCTCTATAGGTTGGCTGCCAGGTCCCTTTCCATATACAACTTTTCCGTTACGATGTTTAGGCTTAGTACGGTGGTCTGCCTTCTGTTTGAAATGCTTGCCTTTCTTCCGTACAGGATGGGTTGCAACAAGGAATCGATGATGACCCATGTACACAACCTTACTACAGTGTTTCAGATACGTACTTTCAATTTCATCCTTACAATGGGTGCAAGCCTTGTACCCCTTGTTTGACTGTCCGGATAGGTTGCTAAGTGTGGGCCAATCGTTAATGGTCAGGAACAGCAACGCTCATAAGTTAAAATGCTCCTGTTTATCCTCATCCCACACAGGGACACCTTCTTGGTTCCACAATAGAAACAGATTGTCAACCAGTGGTCTTAGGTACACATCAATGTCACTACCAGGTTGCTTTGGGCCTTGAATGATAATTGACATCATGATGTACTTTCGCTTCATGCATAGCCAGGGGGGAGGTTGTAGATACACATGGTCACAGGCCATGTGCAATGGCCGCTGCTCATCTCTCCAAATGGATTCATGCCATCTGTACTTAAACCAAACCTTACGTTTCGGGCATCCTCTCCAAATTCTGGAAATGTTCTATCGTTGTTTCGCCACTACGACCCGTCGGCGGGGTGTCTCAGCATCCCGTCTTGTTGACGTTCTTCTGCGTGCCAGCGCATCATGCTACATGCTCTTTGTTCCTGAACAAACGCCTGAGCCTTGGTATTATAGGGAAATACCACATCACCTTAACAGGAACCCTCTTCTTCGAAGGTTGTCCGGCCACATCACCTGGATCATATTGTCTAATCTTGTATCGTAGTGCTTTACAAACTGGGCATGCTTCTAGGTTCTTGTACTCCTCACCGCGATAGAGGATACAATCGTTCGGACATGCGTGTATCTTATGTACTTCTAGTCCTAGAGGGCATACCACCTTCTTAGCTTCGTACGTTGTTTCGGGCAATTAGTTTCCCACCGGAAGAATGTTCTTGACGAGTTTCAATAACTCGCCAAATACCTTGTCACTCACACCTTTTTTAGCCTTCCATTGCAAGAATTCTAGCATCGTACCCAACTTTTTGTGCCCCTGTTCGCAACCTGGGTACAACGAAGTTTTGTGGTCCGCTAACATACGGTCCAATTTTTGTACCTCCTTCTCACTTTCGTAGCCGTCCTTTACATCCCGCAACATCTAACCAAGATCATCTACAGCATCGTTATCTTCGATAGCTCCGTCCACCTCACCCCCTGGATTTTCTTCCAATCCACCGTATTGATGAGCCCAGTCTGGAATATTCTCGTCTTCTACTTCATCTTCTTCCATTGTAACCCCTAGCTCTCCGTGTGAGGTCCAACAATTATATCCAGGCATGAATCCAAACTCAAACAAGTGCGTATGAATAGTTCTTGATGAATGAACACTCCTTCTGGTTACTGCACTTTTTGCATGGACAACACATGAAACCCTTATACTTGTTAGCATTGGCCACATTCAAAAAATAATGCACGCCTTCAATTAACCCTTTCGACCGTCGGTCCGCGGTGTACATCCATTGCCAATCCATCTATACAGCAAATAGTCCAATGTTATTAACGAAATCCACACAGTTGAAACTGGTTAAATAGTCATATAATAATTTAAAACATCATGATTCAAAGTGAAACTAATTTCTAGAAAAGAGCTACAAAGATGGCGACGAGAAGGAAGAGAAGTTTACAATTATTTTTAAATTTTTATTAAAGTACTACACATATTTTTTTATAGTACGAACAATATTTCTAGCTATATTACATAGTTTTCAATAACCTTTGTTTTCTACTTTTTTTACAAGTAATCATACAAAAATTTTGCAATAGTCCCACATATTATTCTTTTTTATTGTTTGTAAAGTTGAAAACATATCTTTAACGAATTATACTTTTTCTAACTAAATTATTAAACTAACTTCGTTTTCTATTCTTTTATTTTAGTTTTCTATATTTTCCCTCGGTCATCTCTTTTATAACATATGTATCCAAATTTTCTAATTTCTAAATTAACCTAATTTTGCGTACACATATTTTCTCTCTCATCATTTGCATAAACCTTGTTGAAGACAATATTTTATAGAAACAAAGCTATAAATGTAATATGCTAAGCATACTTTACTAGAGAATGGATTTGCTAACCTTTTTGATCTCTCCGATTTGTATATTATCACCAAAAACAAATTTATCAAAAATTTCGGCAGCACCTCCCTTCTTCCTCCTCCTCTTGGCAGCAATGGCTCGGGCTGGAGGAGGAAGAAGAAGTATAAAAAGGTATAGCACTTTAGTCCCAGTTAATAACACCAACCGGGACTAAACACCTAAATCATCATTAGTCCCGGTTGGTGTTACTAACCGGGACTAAGGTGAAGTCCCGGTTGGTAACACCAAGCGGGACTAAAGATCCCCGGCCCCTTGACATGCGTCTGACACTGTCAGTGGAGGTGTGACCTGGGACTAAAGATGGTCTTTAGTCCCGGTTTGTATTACCAACCGGGACTAAAGATCATCACGACCCAATACACTTTTTAACCGGGACTAGAGATGATCTTTAGTCCCGGTTCTTATTCGAACCGGTTCTATTCCGGTTTTTGTGAACCGGACCAAAGATCGGTTCTCCAGTAGTGCCACTAAGGAAAACAGAAGTGTGAGCAGAAGAAAAAATCAACTGTACCCATTGCAACCACTTGGCACTATACCCCATACTTTCCATGGCAAAGAGGAGACCAGAATGCTCAATGGTATCAAAGGCCTTTACAAAAACAGGCTTCAACAAGACAATTTTCCCCTTGGATTGGTGGCACTGGTGTATATAATCAAAAGACGAAGCTAAATAATCTTGAATAGTTCTTCCTTTAATAAAACCATATTGATTTTCATGAACAAGCTTGAGCATAACACCCTGAAGACGAATGCCATCACCTTAGTCAAAACTTTGAAACTGACCCCATCAAAGAAATAAGCCTGAAATCATTCACAGTTTTAGGAGATGTTTTCTTGGGCAGTAAGGTGATATACGAGCTGTTGAGAGACCGCAAATCAGAGCAACAAGCATGGAAATGGGCTGCCAACCTATAAAAGTCTTGAGCAATGATAGGCCAACATTTCTTTAGGAAAAAACCATTAAACCCATCTGGACCAGGAGTTTTGTCCGAGGGGATTACCTTAATCAGGTTGTCAACTTCTAAAGTAGAGAATGGATCCACAAGACTATCCAAATTAACTGGAACAGGAAAAAGATCCAACAAGTCAAAGACCATAGTGGGAAGAGATGAGATCCCCATTCTGTTCTTGAAGCTCTGATAGAAAAGACTAGACTTTTCCTCATGCAAAATAAAAACCTGTCCAGACTGATCATAAATTTGTAAACTGGTGTTCAATCTGAATCTTTTTGTGGCAACGGATTGAAAAAACTTAGTGTTTTCCTCACACAACATCATCCATCTATTTGTACATCTCTTCTTCCAATAAATCTTCTTCAATATCAGGAGTTTTATAAAATGCAACTTAATTATCTCTCTGAAGTTCCACTCATATGTACTCAAGGGCCTTACTTCCTCAATCAAGTCCAAAAAGTTGAGTACATTGTTACAATTCCATACAGTCTGTTGTTGGGGAGAGATTGGATCCATGCTAGTTGTTGTACTCCTTTAACTATGCACCAGAGTATGATTCAACGGCAAGGAGACAAAATAGAAATCATGCCAGACAATAGCCAGTTGGAGATGGAGAACCCCAACTTCTACTTTGAAGGCGTTGTGGAGGGATCAAATTTCTACCCCAAGGATACAATAGATGATTAGGATAAGGGTTTATGTCGGTCGATGAGTTAGAAGAAGTTGACATTGGACCAAGTGATAAACCTAGGCCAACATTTATTAATGCAAAGTTATCAGATGTATTTAAGCATAAATTAGTGGAGCTATTGAAAGAGTATAGAGATTGTTTTGCTTGGGAGTATTATGAAATGCTAGGACTTAGCCGATCCAGTGTTGAACATCGGCTCCCTTTATAACCAGGGTATCGGCCATATAAACAACCTCCAAGGAGATTCAAGCCTAAGATGTATGATGCTATCAAAGATGAGATAACAAGACTTTATGATGCAAAATTCATTAGGTCATGCTGATATGCTGAGTGGGTTTCCAATAGAGTACCAATCATCAAAAGGAATGAAAAATTTAAGGTATGTGTAGATTTCAGGGATTTGAACAAAGCTACCCCTAAAGATGAGTACCTATTGCGAAAAATCTGTGCTTGGCCAATGGTGCCAGATCTGTGTTAGTAGAGGGGGCCCTCTACCGACGCGGTGCCAATGGAGTCCACCTCAAATGCATCCCTCGGGACTGTGGCATCGAGCTCCTCGCCGATGACCATGAAGGTGAGTGCGGCGCTCATTCCGCCTCGCGTACCTTGGTCGGCAAGGCCTTCCGGCAGGGTTTCTACTAGCCAACAGCGCTCCAGGATGCGACCGATCTGGTCAGGCGATGCAGGGCGTGCCAATTCCACGCCAAGCAAACGCATCTGCCGGCCCAGGCCCTCCAGACCATCCCGCTCTCATGGCCCTTTGCGGTCTGGGGGCTGGACATCTTGGGTCCATTCAAAAAAGCATTGGGCGGGTACGAGTACCTCTACGTCGCCATCGACAAGTTCACCAAATGGCCCAAGGCCTACCCGGTCATCAAGATCGACAAGCACTGAGCCCTCAAGTTCATCAAGGGCATCACAGCCCGGTTTGGGGTGCCCAACCGTATCACTACGGACAATGGCACCCAGTTCACAAGTGAACTGTTCGGCGACTATTGCGAGGACATGGGTATCAAGCTCTGTTTCGCCTCCCCCGCCCACCCCAAGAGCAATGGTCAAGTAGAGCGCGCCAACGCGGAAATCCTCAAGGGCCTCAAGACCAAGACATACAACATCCTCAAGAAACACGGCGATTCGTGGATCGATGAGTTCCTAGCGATGCTATGGGCCAACCGGACGACCCCGAGCCGCGCCACAGGAGAAACACAGTTTTTCTTGGTCTACAGCGCGGAGGCGGTCCTCCCATCCGAGCTCACCCTGGGATCTCCACGAGCAGCCCTTTACAACGAGGCAACTCAGGAGCTCCTCCGACGGGACGACCTCGACTACCTCGAAGAACAAAGGCGGCGCGCCGCCCTCCGGGCCGCACGCTACCAGCAGAGCCTAAGGTGCTACCATCAGCGCCATGTCCGGGCCCGATCGCACAGCGAAAACGATCTCGTCCAAACGCGTGCTGGATTGAGCAAACTCTCACCCGTGTGGGAGGTGCCGTTTCGAGTGATCGGTGTCCCCCGGCCGGCCTCAGTCAGGCTGGCCATGGAAGACGGCCCTAAGTTGCCTAACCCATGGAACATTGAGCACCTTCGCTGCTACTATCCATAGAGGAGTCGCTGTGTTGTACCTCGGGCTCGAGCCAACCCCGCGCGCCCCATCGGGCATGGCAAAGTTGGCCGGGGGCTCCCACCATGAATATATATCTCTTTTTTGCATTCATTTTATAAATAGCAGCTTTTCACTCTTTCATGTTCTTTCGGTCCAACTGCGGTCTCCTCTTTGCTTGATCTGCTGGGATTTTTTCCTTTAACTCGGGACGGTTGTGTTCGTGTCGCTCCCGGTGATGTGCGCCGTCTAGATGCCAACGGGGCCCAGAGCGAGCCATGCCCCGAGATATGTTGAACTCCGGGGGAACTCGCCAATGGCCCATAATCGGGTCCGCACTTACCCCGGTCATCATGCTCTCGGCCTAGCCAGTCTCGACATGCGGAACTCCCCAAGTGCTCTAGTTTCGGTTCCTATCACTTGGGATTGCGGCCCGAACCTGAACCACCGCTTAAAGATAGAACGACGAACAGTTCAACAAGGAGGCACAGTTGGATCACAAAACAAAATGATGAACTAACATGAAGTCATGATGTATTCATTGCAGGAAACAAATATACAAGAATAAGGCAAAATGTCATTTATTACATGGTTGGCCCGAGGGCCGAATATATACATGTGCAAGCAAAAGAAAAGGCGGAGGGGCTGCCGGCTGCGGGCCTCAGCCTGGGGGTCACGCCTCGCCGGCGTCGTCGTCGTCGCGGCCGGCATCGTTGTCGTCGTCGTCATCGTCGCCCTCGTCGTCGGAGGCTGGCGGAACGGTGAACCGGGTGGCCGTCCCCTCGAAGGCGTGGACGACCTCCCGGGCGACCTCCCGGACTTGGGCGCATGCCGCCGCCTCGATCCCCGGTGGGAAGTCGTCGAAGACTGACCACGGGGAGAAATCCGGGTCGTGGGCCTGGTAGCTAGCCAGTACCAGCTCCACGGCCCCCTCAGCGAGGGCCTTCGAGGAGGCCTTTATGGTCTCCTCGACTTCCCCCGAGAACCGCTCAAGGCTCTCCGCCATGACGGTGAGATGGTGGGCGACCCCGGCTGGCGTGTTGCCGAAGGCGTAGATCTGGCCCATCCAGACCCCCTTCTTGACGCCCCTTTATACCCCAGCCGCTACCGCGCCAGGCTCCTCGTTTCCCGCGCCCACTATCTCACCCCCTCGATCCTCGCGCGCACTTCCTCCATTATCCCCGCTACTCCGTTTCCGACGCGCGTGCGAAACGCCGCGGCCGTCATGGAGATAGAGGGACGGATTGTGTCCGCCTTAAAGGCGCACACGGTTACCGAGGGATATGCCATCATCACCACTACGAGCATACGAATGGACGTGCCCCGCTTTGCACGCCGCCCCCAATAATGGGGTCGTTACGGGATGATGGCCCATTACCGTTGAGAGGTGTTCTCCGTTACACCCTGGATAAGGAGGCCGTTACGGAGTAACGGCCCATTATCGTTGAGAGGCGTCCCTCTCCGTGCAAAATCAGCAACTGCTTATCTCCCCCGAACCTGGGCCCACTTCACACCGGGTCGACGAGATGGTGCAAAGCCTGGTCGTCCTACAGTGGGGCCCCCTCCACAAGCTTTACGCTGGGGGCTACTATCGGTGTCATGGGCCCGGGGGTATGCCAACCTTAGGCATGAGGCGGCCCCGTCCGCCCACGTGGCCGTCCCCCGAGGGGGATACGGCCCGAGGGCGACGTGGCGGCCGCCCTCCTAGGACAAGCTACCCCCTCGGGGGATAGCTCAGCAGGGGCCGGGCTCCCCCGACCCCCTCGCGCTGTTGCCACGTGTAATGGAGTGGGTGAGCGCTCTCAGCGCTCACCTACCTTCATTAATGGCGGTACGGGTGTAGTGCGTCTGCGCCGCGCGCGTGCCGCATTTAATGCGGTGTGACGCGCACGCCTTGCGTCTGGTATCGGTCGCAGTTGGCTGACCAGTATGCGACGGGTCTGAATGATCGATGGGACATCGCACAGTACCACGCACGCCGGTGCACGCCCGGTAGGTACACTGCGCTTCCCGTCGAGTCACGTCAGGATTATGTGAGCCATTCCGGCTCACATACCTCGACGGAGTTGGTGCGTCAGGTCTAATCACCTGGCGCACCGCACAGCCTACGGTTGAACAAGCAAGCTTTCGGCCGTTTAATGAAGAATGACGTGCAGCGTCATTCTTCATGATGGGCGGCCTGACAGGAGTCACACCGGCGCTACAGGACGGACGACTTCGGCCGCCAGCCACAGTGTGGCTCTTAATTGTATCTTTTTCTCTTTCTCTAAGTTATAGCCTGTCCAGCCCATGTGGTGTCCCATTGAGATATAAAAGGAGGCCCAGGCCTAGAGGAAGGGGTTTTCGGCTCCTGAGTTCTTCTCCCTCGACTGTTTTCGGCTGAGACCAACTCTTGAGAGCGTAAATTCGCACAAATGGTCCACCTCACAGGATTAGGGTATTACACCTCATTGGCGGCCCGAACCTGTATACCTGCTGGTGTGCCACCGTCCTCTTTCTCTCTCGCGATCTCTCCGTCTCGCCGGTGCACCGGAATCAGGGCCGGGAAAAAGCCTCCCTTTTGTGCCCTGAGCCGAACTCAAAAAGGGGGGCCTGCACAGTCCCCCGCTGCGGAGTTTTCCATCCGACAGCGCGAATTAAGTCGATGAAAACAATGGTCTGGGAGTTCTGCTTAGGTCCAGTACAGGTCCAAAATATTGATGAGATGTGGGCGTGCCAGTCAGTTTGATCCTGCAACTAACAAGATAGATAAATATGTGGATCACCAAAGAGCCGATCAGCTAACGAGCCGATAGAGCAATACCAGTCAATGTCGATGCCAACCGATGTCGATAGGGTTTTGAACAATCGGCTATATATCCAGTGTAGATAATGATATAAATACAATCGACTGATGATAATGTAATGAAACAATAATATAATCTAATAGAAACCAATCAGCTAATAGTAATATGATAGAATAATTGCTTGATTCGAAGGTTAAGCATACATCAGCTAGAGATCCGATATCATTAACTCCAAATGAGTAGATAAACAGTGAAACCTTTGTTGCAATCGGCTAAATCCAACTTGTATGTAATCCTTATAAGCCGATTCAACGTCCATATAACTCATCGGCTGAAACCCCAATGAAACCCTTATTCTAATCAAAGACAGGTTAGCCTTTATGATTCTAAGCATGGTTAAAGATGATGCATCGCAAAGTATGCAAAGAACCAGAAAGTCTAAACAATCAAGTCTTTGACTAATTTTCAGGGTGGTGGATACCTTAGCTAATCTAATCTAGCAAAGCAATTTAGCCAATACCGGCAAAAACCCTAAAGCAGATCCCAGCGATGCAAGTAAATTGAGCTACCAAAGTAGATTAACTATGATATATGATAAGTATGTAGGTAAATATATCAACCGAACCAGAGCGATCCAAGAGGTCGAAGTGATGCAGCCTTGAACAACACCAATGTAGCCGATACAATGCCAGGACCAGTGGAACATAGGACTTACCACTTTGCCGGAGATTGAAAGTCGATGCAGCCCCGTGTCAGGTGCCAAGTTCTGTCTGCTGATAAGTAAAAACCTCAGAAAAGAGGGTGACGATGTGCCGAGAGTAGTTGTATTGATCGAGAGATAGATTATAATGACCCCGGGTGTACATATTTATACCCATGGGTAGATATTAGTCCTTATTGGACACGGTACAAACTTTCCTAAAGATAAAACGAAAAACATGAAGTTCTTATTGGACGCTAAACACACTTTCGTAAAGATAAAAGGAAACTAATAGACTCTTCCTAATTAAAAGATAAACTGTCATGTCGCATCCTTCTTGAACTCGGTCATTTTTGGATAAGCTTCCTTCAAATTAATTAATTTCCTTAACCGAACCCATCAAGAATCCGACTATTTCCTTAACCGAACCCATCCTTCATGAAGCCGATAATGACACTATGCCGATATGATTTCGGGCTTACCAAATTTTGGCGTTAACAGTACCCCATGTCAATTTCAGATTTTTTTGGTTGATGCATCTTCTGGGTATAAGATCATAAGTTTGATGGATGGAAATGTGTGATATAATCAGATTTTTATGGCTGAAGAAGATATTCATAAGACGCTTTTAGGTGTCCTGGTGCCATCAGCTTATATGAGTGGGTTGTCATGACTTTTGGTTTATAGAGTGCTGGTGCTACCTATCAACGGGCGACGAACTATATATTTCATGATCTCATTTGTTTACTGGTTGAGATCTACAATGATGATGTAGTTGTGAAGTGAAAAGAAGTTGATGAACATTTACCCGACTTGCGTCAAGTGTTGGAAAGAACTAGAAAATACGGTTTGGAGATGAATCCTACAAAGTGTGCATTTGGCGTATCGGCTGGAAAATTTCTTGGTTTAATGGTTCATGAAAGAGGAATTGAGATTACTCAGAGAAGTTTGGCTGCTATCAAGAATATTGAACCTCCTGAAGATAAAACGAAGTTACAATCCTTGATCGGCGAGATTAATTTTCTCAGAAGGTTTATATCCAATTTATCTGGACGATTGGCACCTTTTACTCCATTGTTGAGAATCAAAGCTGATCAAGAATTTGTTTTGGGCGAGAAGCAGAGCTTTAGATAATACAAAGTAATATTTGAGTACTTCTCTAGTTTTAATACCACCACAAAAAGGGGTACCCTACAAGTTATATTTATCAGTCGATCAAAAAATACCGGCTCTGTTTTAATTCAAGGATTTGAAGGCAAAGAGAGGGCTATATTTTATTTAAGACGAAGACTTTTCAATGCTGAGACGAGGCATACCCCGATGGAGAAACTATGTCTATGTTTATATTTTTCATGCACAAAGTTGAGGCATTATTTACTTTCAAATGAGTGCACAGTGGTTTGTAAAGTCGATGTTGTGAAACATATGCTAGAAAGATTGGAAAATGGATTTTTGCTTTGACAGAGTTTGATCTAAAGTATGAATCAGCTAAGGCAGTGAAAGGGCAACCAATAGCCGATTTTATTGTAGAGCATCGGAATGAGTCAGTCGGGTATGTTGAGCTAGTACCTTGGACTTTATTCTTTGATGGATCAATTTGTATTCATGGATGTGGTATCGGCTTAGTAATCATATCACCTTGCGGGGCAAGTTTTGAGTTTGCTTTTACAATTAAACCCTATTATACAAAGAATCAAGCAGAATATGAAGCAATGTTGAAAGGGTTACAGTTGTTAAAGGAGGTAGAAGCCGATGCTATTGAAATTATGGGTGATTCATTATTAGTGATCAATCAATTATCTAGGGAATATCAATGCAAGAAAGATATCCTAAAGAGTTTATAATGAAAAGTGTCAAGAGTTGATGAAAACTTTCAAGGTAGTTTCTATGAAGCATATTCCACGAGAGCAAGATATAGAAGCCACTGATTTAGCTCAGGGTGCATCTGGATACAAGCCAATGTTGAAAGACATAGAGATAGAAATTGCTTTTGTACAAGCCGATGGTTGGAGGTATGAGATTTTTGAATACTTAAAGAATCCTTCTCAATCGGCATTAAGGAAATTCAAGTATAAAGCCCTCAATTATGTTTTGCTGGATGATAATCTTTATTATCGGACGATTGATGGAGTTTTACTCAAATGTCTAAGTAAGGATGAAGCTAAGGTTGTTATAGACGAAGTACACGAAGGGATTTGTGGAACTCATCAATTGGCTCACAGGATGAAGTGGTTGATTAGGAGAGTTGGATATTTTTGGCCGACGATATTAGAAGATTTTTTCAGATATTACAAGGGGTGTCAAGATTGTCAAAAGTTTGGAGCAATTCAAAGAGCACCTGCATCGGCTATCAACCCAAGAGGATGGGGAATTGATATGATCGGCCAAATAAGTCCACCATCTAGTAAAGGACATAAATTTATTTTGGTGGCTACAGATTATCTCACTAAGTGGGTTGTGGCAATTCCCTTGAAGAAAGTTGATTCTGAAGATGCTATTGAATTTATCAAATAGCATATTATATATAGATTTCGGATACCTCAGACAATAACTACATATCAGGGATCAATTTTGTCTCCTTATTATTAAGTTTGTGGATAAAATTGTTGAATTCTTATTCTTATTATGCACAAACCAATGGACAAGCAGAAGCATCTAACAAAAGTTCTATTAAATTGGTGAAAAGGAAGATTGATGAGCAGACTAGGGAATGGCATACTACATTGGCTGAGTTATTATGGTCATATCGGATGTCATGTCATGGAGCTATACAGGTGCCACCTTATCAACTAGTTTATGGGCATGAAACAATATTGCCTTGGGAAACTAATATCGGCTCAAGAAGGATTCTGTTGCAAGATCAAATGTTAGCCAATGATTATCACAATTTAATGGTTGATGAGTCAGAAGAATTGGTGCAAACTAGATTGCGTGCTTTGGAAAAATTTAGACGAGATAAAGAGAGGACTGCTAGACATTACAATAAGAAGGTTGTGCCAAAATCTTTTGAAGAAGGGGAACTTGTATGGAAATTAATTTTGCCGATAGGAACCAGAGATAATAAGTTTGGAAAGTGGTCATCGAATTGGGAAGGGCATTTTCGGATTCACATGTGCATATCAAAATGGGCTTATATGCTTGAAGGACTTGATGGACATGTTTTTGAGAGAGCACTTAATGGAAAATATTTGAAGAAATATTGCCCAACTATATGGGTTAACTCATAATCGGCTGGTTATGCCGATATACAGTACATAGCCGATATAGTTGCATCGCCTTGAGATGGCCGATATATACATTATCGCCCCAAGACAAAATAATGTTTGAAGCTTAGTAAATATACAGGAAAAGTTGAATCGGTTCGATGGCCGATAGTTTACATTATATAAATGTTTCAAGCAAAGTTGTTTGAAGACTTACAGCTATTACATCAGCCCAGAAAATCTTCAATGGCTCATATCACGCACAGGCGAATTTGGTCAACTTCCTCAATGAGTCTTTTGTCATCGGCATCAGACCCAAGGATCGGTCTAAGAGTTCCTGTAAGGGATGCTAAGTGTTTAGATGATGTCTTGACTTTAGCCTTTCAATCTTCAATAGCTTTAGGAAGATTAACTAGTTTTTGTTCAGCTTCAGAGATTTTCACTCAGCATTGCCTTACTTTGCCCAATAGATCGGCTTCTTCCTGCCTTAATGTGTCAAGTTCTTTTTGGGTTGTCTCAGGATCAATCATCAATTCATCCAGCTTGGCCTTGTCTTCATTCACTTGTTGTCGGCTAAGTTGGATAGATACTTCTATTGAATGTTGCTCTAGCTGATCAGCAAATCTTTGTTTAGCCCTTTGGAGTTTGAATCCATGTTGCTCAAGGAAGACTGCTAGAGAAATGATGTCTGCAAGCTCTTCAGGAAGTTGACTTTGAATTTCTTGGAATTGTGCTCTGATTGGCCTACAGTCAACAACAAGAACATCAAAAGATGACCCTAGCCGATCTGATATGTCTAGGAGCCTTGATCTTAGGTCATCTGAAACGGGGGATTTAGCTCTACTAGTTATTTCTTCATTGTCTTCAACAAGGAATTGTCGTATGTCAAAGGAGAACATATCGGCTATCTTCTGCAGAGTAGAATTTGTGTAAGTTAAAAGACAGATAAGCTGATAGAGATGGAATATTTAAAATCAAGTTTGGAGGAGTTATAGGAGGATTGCTGGCAGGAATTGGTTCTTCTCCATGATGGCTATCGGCAGCCGATTCTGTATGTTCACATGAAATTGGTTGATGGAGAGGTGATGGTGGAGCTCTAGGCTGAAAAGATCAAGACATGGGTGTGAGAATGCATTCGAGATCGGCTATAATAGGAAAAATTATTGGAACAGGTGATAAGAGAACTTGTTGATGCTACTGGTGATGATGGTGGACTTGGACTGATGGCTTGCATTGAGCTATGTTTCATACTTGCCAGAGTTGTTGCTTTCTTTGGCTGAAATCAAAAGATGATGTTGAGTTTGATTGTTAAAGATTTTTTGCAAAAGTTTAAAAGGTTAGGAACTTGCCTTGATTTTAGCAGCAGTTTTGCGAGGACAGAGTGGAGTTAGGATGGCTTGAGTGGTTGTTGTAATGGCTAGAGCGGTGTTCTATCTCACTGAGATGTGCAGCAGCCTCATCAATGTATTCTTCTATTTCTGCATCCTTTAAAAACTCCTCAACACAAGAATCTATAGGTGGCAAGTCATCGGTAGTGGTCTTTGATTTCTTGATAGCTGGTGGCTTCTTGGTGGTTTTCTTGATGTTTTTCCATTTGCTAGTTGTTGACGATCGTTATCGACCAATTATGACCGTCAATATTCCCAACAATAAAAGGAGAACTAGCAATGCTTGCAATGCATATTTTATTAGAAATAAACTACTTGCACTTGTACTTAGCAAAGTATTTGGTTGCAGAGAATTATACATGAGTGGAGGAGAAATACATCAGAGATAGACTTATGGATGGATGGGCTCGTAAAACCAGTGGAATACATACAAATGGGCTCAACCACTATAGCACTGGGATAAGGAACCGCAAGAGGAGGCCCACGATAAAAATGGAGCCCATTGGGCCAGCCTCGGGTTCGGCCGAACTGGGTGGTTCGACCGAACCGCCATAGGCCCCAACTATCCTGGCCTTCCACGTGGACATCCCTGATAGCTCCCCAATGACGGTGGAAGGGCGTTTCATACAATTCCAACCGCCAAAACCGTCATTCTCAAGCTATAAAAGGATCATCTTGGCAAAGTGCTAGTGACAATAAGTGGGAAGTACCTCACGACATTCACTGGGAGTACTCGCGTTCTGACAACTCATGTGGTCTACCACCTTTTAGCCAAATGTGTCGCTCTATCTCCTCTCGAGAGGATTTGGGTGAACTCACTCAGATGATGGGAAACCTTGAGCTGCAGACGGAGAGATTCAGCACATGCTCGAAGGACACATCGTGCAATCTCAAGAGTAGCAGCAAAATGTTAATGCACAAATGGCAAACTTCAACAACATGATGCAGCAACAGTAGGCCGACTGGCAGGCCTACTTTTGCCACCAAGGATTCAATCCCTATCAAGGACAATGAGCAAAACGTAAGCTTGGGGGAGATGTCTCTCCCCCTACCAAGGTGATTTGTATCATTTTGCTTTCCATATTGCATATTCCCTTTCATAATGCATTTGAAAACAAAATAAAAATTTGCAAAATATAAAGAACAAAAAAAAAAGGATAGATTTTGTTATTCTAGTTGAGACTGCTTACTTCTCTATGTTGAAATGATGAATAGTTGCTCTGTTTTATATCTTTCATATATGGGTTCATAGTAAAGTACTCTCTCAAGTTTTAAGTCGGAAAACCAAATATTACCCGGGAACCTAAGAGATATGAGTAGCACATTGCATGATCTAAGTCTAAGTTGTTGTGAGATATGAGATGGTAATTTAGAGTTGCTATGATCTTGTTCTAAGTTTGACTTGAAATCAGGAGATTTTTGTTTTTCAAAATGATAAACTTAAAAAGTTTCTCATTTGATATAAATTCCTACTAGAGCCATACTAGAACCATATAATTACCTACATTGAAAAAAACCTTACATTATGGTTCCTTGCAATTCCATTGAACATTGTCAAAATTCTTGTGACCTGTGTAAGATGCTTCTCATAATTTATGATCAAGATCACTTACACCCTCAAATGCACACATGCTAAACTTCTACAATTGGAGCTAGCATCCGTTTCATCCACTTCATCCACAAAATAAATGCTCCACATTATTTGTGCCTTTCTTCTTTCAAAAAAATATTAGTCAAAATAAATATAGTTATGGCTATGCAAAAAGAGAGAAAAAGAAAATCTTGCTCATACAAGATATGAGGCATGACGAAAAAAAAAGAGAGGGGAAAGAAGAAGCTAGCCATACAATCTCTCAATTTTCAAAAATGTAGGAAGAGGTATATACAAGGAGTCTTATGATCACATACATATCTACCATGAT
This sequence comes from Oryza punctata, assembly GCA_000573905.2. Lineage (NCBI taxonomy): Eukaryota > Viridiplantae > Streptophyta > Magnoliopsida > Poales > Poaceae > Oryza > Oryza punctata. The sequence continues at coordinate 16,949,134 of CM002493.2, read as the reverse complement.
ACCACAAACTTGCACAATCTTGATCAAAAGTATGTTTTGCTATCTTCCTTTGTCTGGTCTTTTGACTCAGTAATATATGTGAATACAAGTATGCCTCATTTGATCCCAACCAAACTATACATATATGACCTGTAAAATACGGACAAAAAGGCAATATCTTGGTGAGGAATACACATACACATTCTTGAGTGAATGAGAGAATCACTTGATGAACTTGGTTTTTATTTGCAAAATCGTTTGAAAACCTCCGGAATGAAAGTTAAACAATGAATAAGTGATACTCTATTAACCGTTCTGTCTCTCAACTGTCCAATACAAAGAGAAGCATGATAGTGCCACGGGTATTGGGTGTATGGGTAAGCCACCGTGCCAACCTGCTTAAATTAGAGAGAGAGTACTCATACTTTGTACCTTGTACATTTGAGATATACAGCATTGTAGCAACTCCTGATCAACAACCAAGTTTTTATCTTTGCTAGTTCTTTACTCGAGACGAGCAAAGGTTTAAGCTTGGGGGTTTTTTAATGATGGTCGTTATCAGCCGATTTCGACCATCAATATTCACAACAATAAAAGAGAACTAGTAATGCTTGAAATGCATATTTTATTAGAAATAATCTACTTTAACTTGTACTTGGCAAAGTAATTGCTTGTAGAGAATTATACATAAGTGGAGGAGAAATAACAGAGAAATACATCAGAGCTAGACTTATGGATGGATGGGCTCGTAACCCTAATGAAATACATACAAATGGGCTCAACCACCATAGCACTGGGATAGGGAACTGCAAGAGGAGGCCCACAATGAAAATGGGGCCCATTGGGCCAGCCTCGGATTCGGCCGAACTGGGAGGTTCGGCCGAACCGCCATAGGCCCCAATTATCCTGGCCTTCCACGTGGACGTCCCTGATAGCTCCCCAATGATGATGGAAGGGTGTTTCAGATAATTCCAACCACCAAAACTATCATTCTCCCGCTATAAAAGGACTTAACATTCTCCCATTCAACACACACCAAATAGGAGCAGTTCCAAGGAGCTCTCTCTAAATTAAATATTTTGTTCTAGTAGTAGTGGAGTAGCTGCTCTTGAGTTCTTAGAGTCTTCAAAGATTCGGGTATGGCTCTAGTAGCTTATATCTCTCTTGTAAGACTTGTTCCATTAATCAAATATTCTTCTTTATATAGTTTTGATCATTTACTTTATTTGCATAATTATTTGAGTATTAGCTTTAGTTTATACTTGCTACTTATAGGTTGTATGGCTAGTTTACTGGAGATATGCGGTGGTATTGGCTTAGTGTTCAAGTATTTGATTACTATATGTCAAGTGCACTGGTGTAGAGTAGTATTCATTAGTATAAGTGTGGTGCTTAGATTAGTGAATATCAGTAAGTGGTGTCTATATGCCATGGAACTGTAGAGATAGGCCGCTAATGGTGACAGCTCAGTACGGGTATTCCTCCATGTGCGTATATAGGCTAAGACAGGTTCCTAGCAAAGGTGCTCCTCCGCATCTGATGCCGGTTGGATAGCCATGAAGGGTTGTCGCAAGGAACTCGGCAACCAGGGGTGGTTTCTCGATATACCAAGAGGGCATAGTTAGGGGGTATTGGTCATAGTTGTACTATAGTAAGTGTATATTAAAGGGCTATATAATAGAAGTACAGAAAATGAGTGTTTCTCTATTCTTCTCCACTAGGCTAGATGTTTTTTCTTTTATGTGAGTATCCTTGTTAAGTAATTTTTGTGTGTCAACCTACCCATATTTATCATTGATTAACCCCTGCATTAGACTTTGATTGACATAAGTGAGATGAGTATTAATAACATAGTACTCTCTTACCATATCTTCCCTTAGAATTAAATAAATACGATACCTTAGAAATACTTGCAGGTGAAATGCTACAGTGATATATCCATGCGCTTGCGGATGACATCTGTGATCGTAAGAAAATACCAACTAATATTTCTAGTGTCATTGCTTGGGATCTAATTCCTAGTAATGTCGTTAAGAAATGTCAACACCATTAACTTTGGTTATTGGCTCTCTGACTTGACCATGGAGCAAAGATCCTATTGAAGGGGCGCTGAAGCCGAGCTGGAGCATATACTATCGGCTGACCACTCACACTTGTAGAGGGCGGTGAAGATTCAGAGTCCTGCAAAATGAAGAGATTCAAAGTTATAGAGTTATCAAGAAGTTGGAAGTTGAAAATTGAGAGATTGAGAGAGGGTTACCTGAGGATTTAAGGAGGGAAAGATGGTTGTCAGGTACATGGGAGCCGATAGATGGAAGAGATGTTTTTCCACCATTGGTCAAAAAGGATACTCCTGATCAGGATTCGGTTAAATTGATCAATGGAACCCAAAGTTGGGCCTTCGATTTTCAAAATATTGTCCATGAGAAGAGCCGATGATATTAGACCCCTGGTTTGAATTTTTCCTAAGAAGTACAAGCCGATGAGGAGTTGTCCCATACCCAACTACCTTGCTGAAATCATTGGGTGGTAGAATTCATAAGAAGCTTGTATATTCCAGCCTTGAGATATTCCGACAGGGAGAATGCAAAGAGATATGACTGTTGTAAGGATTTTCCTGGACTTCTGAAATCTTTTATCATTTGTTTCATCAAGCTTGAAGTCTATTGGTAGTTCATAGTCATCAAAGGATTCGTATGCAAACCAAATTCTGCTATTTCTTGGGAACCCATCATAGAGTTGTAGAACTAGTTCTGGAAGTGCTCAGCCGGTAGCCCAGACCCTGGGTAAACTGAGGTTGCTTCTCCAAATGACATGCATCGGCGTGTGTCGGTTTCATCATCATCTGGATCGGCAACACATGGAAAACTTGGTTCATTCAAGGGAGGTATGTTGGATGCTTCCAGACTGCAAATTTAGCCATAATTGGATGAACCACCAAGGGCCACCTGGGCTAACAGAAGTATCCATTAGGAGTTTGGCCGATGCTTGACTCAATTTTTGATAAACTGCTCCTAGAAGGTATTTGCCCAAGGGGAATGATTTCTTGGCTACCATAGCTTCAGCTAAGTGTCGTCAGTTGGCTTTTGGACCACAAGTTCACCCACAAAAGATAATTTTTTTCAAGCCACATAAGTAAAAAGGCAATATGCTCTCTAGGAGTAACAGGCCCTGCGCCCATGTAATCAAAGATATATCCTGACCAGCCGCCAATATTCTTGGTCTTGAACTTGTGATCACATTTAACCTTTAGGCTAATGGGGTCAGCCGATGAGGTAATGTCTAACCAGTGATCATTGTTATATCGAGGAGTGTGGGGGTCATCTGTCCATGATTAAATATGAAGGCATTCAAAATATCAGACCACAAAAGTATGTGGCAGCCAATAGCATGAGTTCACCTTTCTTCATATCGGCTAGAGAGAGAGATAAGCATTGGGATATCCCTATCTCATCCCAGTGAGCCTATTTGCTTGCGTCCATTCTCTTATACCATTCATTCCATCCATCGGCACGAGATGGCCAAGATCTGAATATTGTTGGCCAATGGGCTAAGTCAGGATTGGTTTGTCTGAAAGGGATCCTGTTGGTCTCGGCATTAATGAAGTGGGTTGAATCTGTATCGTCTATTGGACCTAGGAAATAATAATTTGGTTCCTTGGAAATTGGGATTGCTATTTTTATCTTTTAGATGCTACAGATAAAAAGAAGGGGAAATTAGAAAAAGGGGATCAAAGAGATGCATAGGAATCATGGAGTTTAAAGATGAGCTGATAGCATAAGGGCATTGTGATAAGAGCTGATTTACCTAGGGAACTCGGAGGGGATTGATGCCTTGCTTGATGAAGATGAGGTTGATGAGGTCACCATTGAAGTTAGAGCGAGGGGGATTGCTGCTAGGAAAATGGAACGCCAAGGGATTCGTTGGAATCGTTGAGGGAGTCACTGGAAATTGCTTGAGCGGTGGAGAAGATCGTTGCTATTTTTGAGTGAACGGTCAGAAGTGAAACCCTAGTATTTTTGCAAGATTGAAAGAGGTAATTCCGTTGCATTATATAATACTTCGGAATTGGGGGCATATGTTGACGATGAAATTTGGTAAGATATGGATCGGAATTAAGAATCAATCCGAAACAGATTTGAAGGGTACGTGTTATTTCCAGAAATAGAGTGTGCATCGGCTAGAAGGTATATCGGCCGATTCCGAGTTGGAAACAGTTAGCCGATATGAGTAGAGTTCGGTAAAGGCAGCCAATACAGTTATTGTCGGTTTTAAGATGAAGGCTTCAGAGATGTTGCCGTGCAAGGATAGAGTCCATTTTAGGCAATTGTATCTATTAATTAAGAATGTCGATGTCGGTTTCTTAGAGATTTGCAGGAGTCCGTCATAAGGACTTGTTCATATGGTTTTGTAACTTGGGAAAGGTTGAGTCATGTCTGATATGGATAAGTTCGTACTATAGGTATAAATATATGTCTAGAACCATGTAGGATATGAACACACAGTTCAATACACTATCGGTGCATCGCTACCTTTTCTTTTAAATTACTTTTAATAAGTTCATGCTTCGAGTTAGGGCATCAGTTTCAATTTCCCGACAAGAGGTAACATTTATTACAGCGGTTTGAGCTATCGAGGTTATTATGTTGTTTTATTTGTGTTAATCTTGTTAATTCCGATCACTGGTTATCATATACTTTAATTAATTTATATCAATGTTTCAATTTATCTATATCGGTCGGATCTTTCTCATGGTTTCGTCTGTATCGACTAAATTGTTTTATCGATATAGATTAGTTAAGGTATCCACACCCCTAAAATTAGTCAAAGACTTGATTGTTTAGACTTTTTGCTTCTTTACATATTTTGTGATGCATCATTCCTACCGTGCTTAGAATTATAAAAACTAATCTGTCTTTGATTATAATAAAGGTAGAATCAGGGTTTCAGCCGATCTTACCTGATATAGATGCTTTATATGTTTAGTTTATCTAATCATGCTTTACATGTTATATCTGCACCTTATATAGATATATCACTCTATATAATATAATTGGCATGCGTCAAATATATTTATTTAGAACACTATATGTATATAAGGCTGCATCAGATCAGTAGCTAATGCATTATATATATCGGCTATAACTTAAAACATGAGCAACTCTTGTATCTCTAGCCAATACGATATAGTTCATCTACATGTTATGTTAATAAATAGACCTAATAGCCGATCATCAAATAGCATCGGCTATGTTAAAAGCTATATGTTATCGGCTCTCTAGCTGATATAGTTTCTTGGTTTACTTATATATTTTTGTTCTTGTTGGTTGCAGGATCAAACCAACTGGCACGACCTGAACCCGAAAGTGAAGATTTAAACCTGCGGTAGAGTTAATTAGATCTCTCAGACCAGTGTCTTTTTCACATCAACAATGCATTATCGTATTATCATCATAGTTGGTATTCTGAAAGTATTACAATCTTATCTTAACTATAAAAAAATAAGTAATTTTCCAATCGTCACATGAGTTTACCGTACATCGTGTCTGTGTACCTGCTTCATTGTACGTTGTCATGTCGTCTCCACTACGCTGGCTTCATCGGGCTGGTTTTGATGCGATGAGACCCGACCCAATCATCTGCGTGAAGCACACCTCATCCCGTTATCTGGTCGGTTTTCGATGCTACTATCCTAAAAAACTAGACGACACCCCATACGGCGCAACGGGATATTGGTGTGTACAATACAATTGTAAAATTACAGTATACATATATGAGAGAGGTTATATATAGGATGATATGAACTATAAAAGTTTTATTTAATGGTGTCAAAAATAAGTGATGGTGTATCTTTTTAACATTCCGCACTAACTGAATCACTAAATGAAAACTTATATACTAATTCATGAGAAATAGTAGGTACGAAATGAATGGTTGTGATTAAGTATCGGAGATCTAATGGCTCTTCTTTCTAGATGACGTAGCTCAGTACATGTTGAGCTAATATAGATTCTATGCGTGAGCTGGCTTCGAAACCACGTACGAAACCAACTGGGCAGCCAAGCTACTCGTTTATTCGTTTGTTGTGTTCAAGTTTTGTAATAATCTCACCAGTCATCGATCGGGACCGTCAAATACAAATAGCTGCTCATGGTGAACTCTTTTTTGGTTGGCTAGGTGATTATTGACTCCTTTAATCTCTATAGACAAACTGTTTTCTATTTGTTTTATTTTTTAGTAAGCTGTGCTAAGGATTTTATTTTTATACAAGAGTAAAATAAAACTAGAGAGTTAAGAGGAGAGGAAAAAAAGAGAAGATTAAGAAGATACACAAATGAAGGTGATGAGCCATTAGCGCATGATTAATTGAGTATTAACTATTTTAATTTTAAAGAAGGATTAATATGATTTTTTGAAAAAAACTTTCCTACAAAATATTTTTATAAAAAGCACACATTTCAGTAGTTTGAAAAGCGTGCACGCGAAGAATGAGATAAACCTTGTCTCAATCACCAGCTGCCAAACGCAGCATTAGGATGTCATCTGCAACTTGCATCAAATCACTTTTGTCAAATCCTACAAAATTTTGGTTAGATCCTCAGTTTTCAATTTTGATGCATACTTTGATTATTAGTCTAACAGGTGGCCCGAAATCATAAATTTCTCGGTTCTATTACGATCTGGTACTAAAGATCATCTTTAGTACTGGTTCATAAGACGAACGGCTAGTTATGATCTTTAGTACCAGTTAGTAACATCAATTGGTAATAAAGATCATCTTTAGTCCCGGTTCACATATTGTCAGACGTTGTCAGGCCCCCCGGGAGCTTTAGCTCTCGTTGGTAACACCAAACCGGTACTAAAAATCTATATGATCTTTAGTCCTGGTTGGTTACCAACTGATACTAAAAATCATGTCCTTTATATATGGTAGTCTTCCTCCTCTAGTTGAAACCATTGTTACAAAAATTGGTAAGGAGGAAGAGGAGAGGTGCTGCCAAAATTTTTGTTGGTAATATTTTCATCATATTTTACAAATCAAAGGGTTATAAAAGGTTAGCAACTTTATGCTCTATTGATGTATGGTTAACATATTATATTTCTAGCTAGTTATTATTTATCAAATAGCTATATGAAAAAAGATGGGAGAAAAAATTGATGTAGGAAATAATATTAGAAATGTTTGGATAACAATGTTAAAAAAAGTCAAAGAATGAGAACTATAGATACTGAGGACAAAAGAATAGAAAACTATGACCATTTAAACATCATTAAAATAATTAAAAATAAGTAGAATAAATTAAAAATATGTTTAAGACTTTAAACAACTTTTTTTAATATAATTAAAATAAGATAAACCATATAATTAACCATGGAGAAACATATTACAATTTTTTAAATGATAGGGTTTATATATAATTAACCATGACTCCGGTTAAAACCATTTAAACCTCGATAAAATATTTAGAAATAAGAAAGAATCATTAAAAAATTGTTAGTTTAATTACGGTGTTTTAAATTATTATATGATTATTAATTAGTTTCACTTTTGTGGACTTCCTTTACATTTGTTTGTTACATGTAAATGGACCGGCAATGGATATACACCGCAAATCGATGGTCGAATGAGTTTATTGATGGCATGCATCATTTTTTGACTGTGGCCAATGCCAACAAGCATAAGGCTTTTATATATTGTCCATACAAAAAGTGCAAAAACCAGAAGTAGTATTCTACATCAAGAACTATTCATGCCCACTTGTTTCAGTCGGGATTCATGCCTAGCTATATTTTTTGGACCTCGCACGGAGTGTGGGGGGTTGCAATGGAAGATGATGAAGAAGAAGATGACAACACTCCGGATTGGACTCAATACGATAGATTTGAAGAAAATACAACAGGCGAGGCAGACGGGGATGTTGAAGATAACGATGGTGCGGATGATCTTGGTCAAATATTGTGCGACGTAAATAAGGACTAGGAAAGTGAAAAGGAGGTCCAAAATTTAGAGCATATGTTAGCGGACCACAAAACGTCCTTGTACCCAGGTCGCGAATAGGGGCACAAAAAGTTGGGTACCACGTTGGAATTCTTGCAACGGAAGGCAAAAAATGGTGTGAGTGACAAGGCTTTTGGTTAGTTATGAAAAGAACTTTCTTCCGGAGGGAAACGAATTGCCCGAAACAACAAACGAAGCTAAGAAGGTAGTCTGCCCTCTAGGTCTGGAAGTACAGAAGATACACACATGTCCGAACGATTGTATCCACTATCGCGGTGAGGAGTACGAGAACCTAGAAGCATACCCGGTTTGTAAGGCACGACGGTATAAGATTAGACGAGTCAACCCAGGTGATGTTGACGGACAGCCTTCGAAGAAGAGAGTTCCTGCTAAGGTACTGCGGTATTTCCCTATAATACCATGGCTAAGGCGATTGTTCAGGAATAAAGCGCATGCAAGAATAATGCGCTGGAACATAGAAGAATGTCAACAAGATGAGATGTTGAGACACCCGCTGATGGGTCGCAGTGGCGAAACATCGACAAAACATTTCATGACTTCGGAGAGGACGCACGAAACGTAAGATTTGGTTTAAGTACGGATGGTATGAATCCATTTGGAGAGATGAGCAGTGGTCATAGCATTTGGCCTGTGACCATGTGTATCTACAACTTCCCCCCTTGGTTATGCATGAAGCAGAAGTACATCATGATGCTTATTATTATTGAAGGCCCAAAACAACCTGGTAACGTCATTGATGTGTACCTAAGACCATTGATTGATGATCTAAAACTGCTGTGGAAAAAAGGTGTCCTTGTGTAGGACGAGGACAAACAGGAGCAATTTAACCTACGAGCGATGTTGTTCGTAACCATTAACGATTGGCCTGCTCTTAGCAACCTATCCGGACAATCAAACAAGGGGTATAAGGCTTGCACCAACTGTATGGATGATACTGACAGTATGTACTTGAAGCATTGTAGTAAGTTTGTGTACATGGGTCATCGTCGATTTCTTGTTGCAAGCCACCCTGACCGAAAGAAAGGCAAACATTTCGAACAAAAGGCAGATCACCGTCTGAAGCCTAAACATTCTAATGGGAAAACCATGTTTGCATTGGTGAAAGATCTGAAAGTTGTATTTGGAAAGGGATCTGGAAGTCAACCTATAGCGAGTGAAGATGGGCACGCGGCGATGTGTAAGAAGAAGTTTATTTTTTGGGAGTTACCCTATTGGGAAGTCTTAGATGTCCGCACGCAATCAGCGTGATGCACCTAACGAAGAACTTTTGCATCAACCTGCTAGGCTTCCTTGGTATATATGGGAGGTCGAAAGATACACTTGAAGAACGTAATGGTCTGAAGCATATGGATCGACGCGAAGGCCTTCTTCCATAACCGAAGGAGAAAGGAAACCATTACTTGAGTCTAGCTAACTACACTTTGAGCAACGTGGAGAAGGAAAGTATGTTTGAATGCTTGGAGAGCATCAAGGTACCATCTGGCTACTCATCGAATATAAAAGGAATAATAAACGTGAAAGAGAAAAAGTTCACAAACCTAAAGACTCAAGACTACCACGTGTTGATGACACAGCTGCTTCCTGTTATAGTTCGAGGTATCCTTTCTGACAATGTATAGACAACAATAACAAAGTTATGTGCTTTCCTCAACACAATTTCGCAGAAAATCATCGATCCAAACAGATTAATAGCCCTTCAAAAAGATGTGGTGCAATGTCTTGTAAGCTTTGAGATGATATTTCCACCATCCTTCTTCAATATAATGATCCATCTACTATGTCACCTTGTCCTAAAGATCTGTATTCTCAGTCATGTGTACCTACATAACATGTTTGTAGACAACGATTTATTCCATAAAGCACAGTTCATGATTTGCAACAATCTTCGTTGATGGCTCCTATTGACGATGAAATTTGGTAAGCCTCGAAGTCATCATCAGCCTAGAGTCAGTATCGGTTTCAGAGTTCTAGAATTGTCCGATGGAAGCTATCAATCACCAACAGTCGGATTCTTACCAAATTTGGTTAAGGAAATTAAGCTATTAAAGGAAGCCTATCCAAAAGAGACCGAGTTCAAGGAGGATGCGGCATGGCAGTTTATCTATTAATTAGGAAGAGTCTGTTAGTTTCCTTTATCTTTAGGGAAGTGCGTTTAGTGTCCAAAAAGGACTTTATGTTTTTCCTTTTATCTTTAGCAAAGTTTGAGTCGTGTCCGATATGGACTAGAAACTACCCATGGGTATAAATAAGTAAACCCCGGGGTCCATGTAAATTATCTCCCGATCAATACAACTACTCTCGGCGCATCGCCACCCTCTTTCTGAGGTTTGCACTTATCAATCGGCGGAATTTGGAACCTGACGCGGGGCTGCTCGGCTTTCGATCTCCGGTGAAGGGGTAAGCCCTACATTCCGTCGGGCCCTGGTGAATTTATCAGCTATATTGGTGTTGTTCAAGGCTGCATCACTTCGATCTCTTGAATCGCTCTGGTTCGGTTGATATATTTACCCGATATCTCAATTCTATTTTTGTTTACATTGTGTTTAAAGACGCATCAGTTTAGTTGGAACTGCCTTGGTTAGGTCTGATCTTCTGTCTTAGCCGATATATTTCTACAATCACAATGTCGTTTTAAATAGATTTGTTATATCCATCACATTAGACAGATCTATCGGTTCATTAAGTATTAGATTATCATATACAATCTCGTGCTGCATCGGTTAGGTTCGACCTACTAGATTGTTGTTGATAATATAAATCTTGTTAAGTCGATAGGTTCATGCTAATGTTGTATCGGAGTGCTAGCCGATAAGTTGTCATATACGTTATATAATCCAGATCGACAATGTTTTCTACTTGTATCGGCCGATCTCCACCTAGGGTTTTATTGATATCAGCTAGATTATTTTGTTGGCTTAGATTATATAATGCATCCACCACCCTGAAAATCACTCAAAGGCTTGATTGTCTAAATATTATGTTTATTTTCATACTTAGTGTTGTATCAGTTAAGTTTGATCTACTAAGTCGTGCTTAGAACCATATTATCTAGCCTACTTCCTGATTGCCAATAAGAGTTTCATCGGGGTTTCAGCCGATGAGTTATCTGGACAATGCATCAGCTTATAAGGATTACATATAAGTTGGATTTAGCTGATTGCAACAAAGGTTTCACTGTTTATCTAATGATTTGTATTTATTGACATCGGACCTCCAGACGATGTATACTTTAACCTTTGGATCAACGTTTATTCTATCATATTACTATTAGCCGATTGTCTTTGTATCATTATTTACTCAAGTATCAAGATCTATACTGGATATCGGCTGGTATTGCCATCGGCTGAAATTACTACATTGGCTTGTCAGCCGATCGACTCTTTGATATTCAATTTATATATCTTGTCAGTTGCAGGATCAAACTGACTGGCACGTCCGCATCTCATCATTATTTTGGACCTGCACTGGAGCTAAGCAGATCTCCCATGCCATCGTGTTTTTACGATAACAGCTCCTTACATCGAGGAGCACCTAGCGGTTGTTCGCTCACAAAACATTGCTAAGTCCGATGCCAGGATAACACGCCATCACATTGATACTTTTCCTGCTTGGTTGCGATAACATCTCATGGGTAACGATACGATTGACCAACAACTAGACTTCTTGGCGAGGGGACCATCTTGCTTGATCTCGACATTCCAAGGATATGAGATCAATAGGTATACATTTTACACAATAGCCCAAGATAGAAAGAGCACGAACCAGAACAGTGCTATTCGTATCGATGCCATGAGTACGATGTTACAACTAGCACGTACTATGGTTCCATCGACGAGATATGGGAACTCGATTATGGACCTTTTAAGGTCCCTCTGTTTCGGTGCTAATGGGTTAGGCTGACTGGTGGTGGCATAACAGTTGATGACCATGGGATGATAACGGTTGACCTTAAGAAGGTTGGATACTCAGATGAACCATTCGTCCTAGCCAATGATGTAACGCATGTTTTCTATGGTAACGACATGGCTAGGGGAAAGGGCCCAACGAGCCAAAGCGCCACGTGGTTCTCCCAAGCAAAAGGAAAACGTCCGAGTGGAGGATAAGACCAACGAAGATTACGATCAGTTTGACGGACAACCTCCGTTGGCGGTGACGGTTGACCCAAGCATCCTCGTACCAAATGAGGACAACCCTTACGTAACGATCATAGCAAAGGAACATTCGTTACGAGAAAGTACATGAGGACAACCATCACAGTGTAAATTATTTTTAATGTATGGAAGGTCCATATGTTTCAATTGATTTATATTTGACCAAGGTTGTTGCATGTATGGACGATATAAAGTTGGGGTTAATGTATTCGCATTTAACAACAATTTGTAACTATTTTAAACGTGTTCTCATCAACATTCTAATTTTATTTTCGATTAAATGCATTTAATCAGCCATGAGGTAATTATATATGATTTTTAGAACTTATTAACTATTTGTAAGTACTACAAATGTGTTCTAATTTTTTTTGTAATTTTTTTCAACTTAAAATGCATTTAATCGGTCATGGGTTAATTATAAATGATTTCTAAAATTTATCAACAATTTGTAACTATTTTGAGTGTCTCCTTATAATTTTTATGATTTATTTTCATCTTAAATGTATTTAATCGGGCTTGGGGTAATTATATATGATTTTTAGAATTTATTAACTATTTGTAACTATTACAAATGTGTTCTAATTATTTTTCTGATTTTATTTCAACTTAAATGCATTTAATCGGTCACAGTTAATTATATATGATTTTTAAAATTTATCAACAATTTCTAACTATTTTAAATGTGTCCTCATTATTTTTATGATTTTATTTCATCTTAACTGTATTTAATAGTCTTGGGGTAATTATATTTGATTTTTAGAATTTATTGACTATTTGTAACTATTATAAATGTGCTCTACTTATTTTTGTGATTTTATTTCAACTTGGTTAATTAAATTTTAGTCCCGGTTGGAAATAGCGGGAATACTCTTTACTCTCGGTTGGTGGCTACAACCGGGAGAAATGATCTCTTTAGTCCCGGTTGTAGCCACCAACCGGGAGTAAAGAGTTTTCTATATATACCTACAGGGGTGCATCATCTTCTCCAACACTTAGGAGTTTTCACAACCATCACCGCCGCGCGCTATCACCTATCTTCGCCACCGCCGCCTTCTCGCCGTCGTCATCATTGCCACCGTCATCGTCGCCACCCTCCCCGCTATCATCTCTTCAAGGTGAGACGCGCAGATCCAGCCTCACCACCCATCATGCCTCTCCGATCTCTCTCCTCCGGCGCCCTCAACCTCTACCTCCACGTCGCGCGATAGCGTCCTCGCCACCGCACGTCGCCACCTCATCCGCCATGCCATTACCGGCGGCCACCACGCCACGACCACACCGGCACCGGCCACGCCGCGCGCTGCCATTTTCCACTGCGCCACCACCGCCGTCGTCGCCGTGGCCACCACCACTACCATCATTGTCGCCGCCACCGCCGCCTTCGCCGTCACCACCGCCACAACTGCCTGCTGCCGTCCAGAACGAACGACGAATTAGCAAGAACGAATGACGTCCGAACGAACAACTTAGCGAATGACCGACTTAGTAACGAACGACTTAACGAACGACCGAGTTAGTAACAAACGACTTAGCGAACGACCGAACAAACGACATAGCGAACGACCTAGCGAACTAGCGAGCGCACGACCGAGCGTGCGAAAGGACACAGGTTAAAAATGAGGGTCTGATTTAGGATATTGGCTGAAAACAAGCACTCACTCTTTCATGACTAAACACAATTAAACAGGTAATGTCTAAAACAAATCTTGTCTTGACTCCTATGCATGGGGTGTTAAAACAAGATTTGTTTTGGAAATTATCCGTCTTCATCCATGAAAGAACGAGATGTTTTCACCTCATATCTTGAGTCACTATCTCTCATTTAGTGATGTATATTTAGATGTTCTGAATTTCGACTTAGGACAAATTATCTTGTATTAACTCATATGCAGTGTACATGGTTTAACTAATTATTTTTTATCTTGTCAGAATTTTACGTGGTCCAGTTGCTAACGGTGGTTGCCAGTCAAGCTTACGTGGTCCCAAGGCCGCCAAGTAGAAGTAAGGGAAAGTTATATTAAAAGTAATGGTATTATTTAAGGTAATTATTTAGTTGTTGATAATGTGGATGTGTATTATTTAAAGGTACAAACAGATGGAAAATCGTGAGGACGAGCAGATCCTCCTGGACACGATCGTAGAAGGCAGCAGCCAATATTGGGCGGATGAGGAGGGTAATGAGGACACCAACCAATATTTGAATGTTGAGGGAACTGTAGAGGGGAACGAGGAGGGCCAGAGTGACTGCCAACCGAGTGTTGGTGAGAAGAGGACACGCGGACAATGAGCTACCGCGAGGAAGGTGGAGGCGAGAAATATTATAACCGAAGTGAGTCCAGATGGCCAACCTGTAGCCCCTGCTGATGCTGCAAGAAAGTTTGTGTCACATAGCGTTGGTGCATGAGGGATCACGTGCCCATCAGTATAGTTAACTAGCGCCAAACAAGGTCACGTGGGGATGAGGAACAATCTTATCTCCCTAATTCAGAGAAAGCCATGTTGTGGACCACCATGCTCAAAACCTTCATGGTCTCTGAGGCAGAACAGGCATGAAGGTCCCTGAGGCAGAATAGGCCAAAGTGAAGGAATGGTCGCTAAAGAAGATGGTCGAACAATTCCAAAGCTACAAGAAAGAACTGTACAACAAATATGTAGTGAAGGGTCTGACACCGAACTTTGACAAATTCCCCAAACTAACGGATTATTGGGATGCATTTGTGATGTGACCATGGCTACCATTGATACAACCACTACTCATATCAAGATCAAGTTGCGCAAGTGCTGGAATCCAATTCGGCCATCTGCTACAGCGTTGATTTCAAACGGCCACCAAATCTGCATACGAGCTCCGTTTTCGGCCCGTGAGTACTTGATGGAAAGTTCTCAGAGTCCTCTTTCCAAAGGATCTAGCCTTATCTCCAAATTCCATCTCAGTTGGCCACAATTACAGAAACAAGGTGATGCATCACCTATAATGGGCTTATCGGCTTGTAACTTCATTTGGGACCCTAGCCCAAGTGGGACCCATATGGGGTGTGCCCCAACCAGGTGAAGCATGACCCTAGGGACCCCTTGGTCATCCTCCCACCCCTTTAAAAAGCTAGGTACCCCTTTAGAGTTTCTCGGGTTTCGTTTGATTAAAGTTTAGCCATTGTTGTTTACTTGCAGCGCGCGTGTCGGCTAGACCGCCCGTCTGCTTGTCCTCGGAACCCCAACCTATCGTGTGTATTCAATTCCTATTTGCAATATCAGATTGCCTTTATCTTCTTCTTGCTTGTTTCTTTGATTTGCTTTCAGGAATAAGGTTGATCTACACCGCATGATCAATAACCCACGAAGAGTTGTATCGATCGCTAAGGCGCAACACAACAACGTCTCATACGGTTGTAGTCGGATCGTCAACGTGTCTCCCGAATAATAGTTATGTCAACTCACCGGAAGATCGGACCAATCATAGCCTTGAGCACATCGAGTGGAGATCAGGGTTTATCAGTTTCTCGCCTAAAAGACAGGAGAGGCAGCGCAATCGAAAATAGCCAAGAACAAAGCCAATACCGCAAACAAGAAATACTTTCACCGGCTAGGATCGAGCAGCTACAAAAAGGCAGTGCCCAAGTGGCAGAGAATAGAAACAGTGTTAGAACAAAGCGGTATCATTCCCGCAACAGTATATTGGCCTGAACGTTCCAAAAATTAGTACTACGCTCATGGGGGAACACTGAGTCCCGGCGATAGCTCCCTAGTCTTCAACGATGACATATGCCAAGCAGCACACCATCTTGTTGAGGCCCTAGAGGCCTATGTTGAGGGAACTTTCAAGCCTAACAGAAAAAATGATGAGCTAACACTAGCACAAGAGAATCCTGAGCACCCAGGACGAACACGCGAAAAAAGCGTGATTGCATGGAAGCATGGGTTTGAAGAGGACATCCACACGTATCGGAGTCGCATGAGAAGCAAGAGAGCTCAAGAGGCGAAGCTCACAAGTCTTAAGTGAAGGTCGAGACCTACCACGCACAGATGCAAGAGAAGGTTGAACGACGGGTAGACGAACGCTTAAGTCAGTCACACCAAACGATTGTTCCTCCCATCATGGTGAGCCCCTCAGGGAAAGGAAGCAGCTGTGGTTCTACAATGCAAGTAGGAGATCCTCAAAGCATGGAAGCTGCAGGAGGGCATGATGTCGAGGAACCACCATGCCCCGTGGATGAAATCACGAAGCGGACATCGTGTGAGCTGCATGTGTTCCTTTCAAGAACATATCAATCAAGGTTTGTTTGTAGTTTTGTGATATATTTCTCGTTACATTTAGAAAATTGTTGCATATGTTAAGTACTAATAACCTCAATCCTCGTGAAGGTGGTGGATGGCATGGCCATACCAGCGCAGCAGAATGAGACGTACCATTGTAGTCCGATTCCACCTCAGTACTCAAAGGCCGAAGTTGAGCGGGTGGTCCTCGGCTTTGAGGATCTCGAGTTGGACATCCCCGAAGGAGACGGGGAGACAAAACTAGAAGACACAACTCACGCCATTGTACTATGGTGAAAGTGCTACATCGTATTTTCCCGGCGAGCAGCCGTGTCCGTTCTTACTTCACCTCCGCATGCACCGTCTCCTCCCAAGTCTCTGCCACCTGCACCGTCTCCTCCGGGGGCACCGTCTACTCCTTAGGCATCGACTCCTTCGAGGTCTCCGTCGCTTGCATCGTCTCCTCCGACTTCAACGCTGCAACTAGCTGCAAGTTCCAGGAAATCTTGCCTACCTCGTCCTGCGTCGTCAAAGTCCATGCAACAAACGAAGAAGTCAAGACTTGGCGAGCCAAAACTCGTCGCTCTCAAGAAAAAAGCGTATGATAGGACTGACGAGGTGACTGACGAGATTGTTAGAAAAGAAGTGCAAGACCACTTCAAGCCGTGGAGTCCACGGAAGAAGACTCCAATAGACCCATCAACCAATGAATTCTTTCTAAAGATGAGTGAACGAACCAAAAGGACATTGTCATCTGACTACGAACGATCAATGATAAAGTCTTTTAAGAATTCCAAAGGGAAGAACAAAGAAGTCCCTCACCTCGGTCAACAATCAAAGCAAGACATTGAGCCGATATCAACTGAGCCCACAATTGATATTGAAGGATTTCTCAAAGATACAAATTTGACTAAGGAGCAACTGTTGGGCCTAAAGCCTATCCAGACAGTGACAGTGGTGGATCTTGCATACAAATTTACCTTGGGTGAACCACTCGTCAAGCCTGAGCATGTGAATAGCCTCTCTATATAGATGTACCGCTTCCATCAATGGTACATAGAAAAACAACCAAAGGCAGAGAGATGTTCGGTGTGAGGATAAAACACGCCGATTACTTCAATAGAGAAGAGACTATGTGGGTCAAGTTCGAGGATGCCTTTCCTATATACCACCTAGACTCCATGGACATCGCTTTTATGAGCATATGGGTTTTATAAGTGTCATTTAATTTTATTCCGTTACTTAGCTTGTCGTAGGCTCCTTATAATTTTACCGTGTTAGGAAACGTGATGATATATTTTTTCCCTCTGTAGAATGGAGATTCAACGATGCTGTAGGCAGCGATCTTACAGGGTTAGTTTCATGGACCATACAGAATTAATATCAAGCTATTGGAAAGCTTTCAAAAAGATACATAGGACAATATCTTAAAATTCTTGATGCAACAACATTACCAGACCTATATACTATTGCCTTACAATACAAGGTGAGTCTTCACTACAAATAGCACCAATTTCCTTCTCCTGTTCATACCCATAACATGTAAATCATCTCACGCAATTTGCAACAACCACTAGATCCTTTTTCTCATAGACCTCCCCGCAACCATTATCCATGCCGACGACTCTATGAAGAAACCCAAGGAAACCTTTTCCCACATTTTTGACGTGCTTAACAGGTATTGTCATCCATTCCACTGTTATTACGATTGCTGCTATCGATACTATATATGTGTACCTCGGATCATTAATCGTATGTTGCAACTATGTATATGGCATGGGCATGGTTCCATACAACCATTCGCGGGCCGTGGGCAGAAGAACTAAGTGTGAGGATGGACTTTCCAGTTAGGACTTAACCCAAAATTATATCTCACATATCTTACTAAAGTAATATATAATTCTTAATTTTGTTTCTCCTTTAGTGTGCACAACAGGGACAGGGCAACAACTTGTACGGCTATTACGTTAGTCACTACATGCACACCTTAATGCACAACATCACTACTGACAAAGATCCAGATGTACGTAAATGTCATTCAGTAATAATGTTTCTTACTGACTTTATATATTTATATCGAAATGTGTTTTCAAATGATAGATTAGTTTGGATGACAGAGAACCTCTCCCACGCTGCCTTCTTAATGGCCGTTCAAAAACAACTGATGGGATTTGTCATGTACGAGATTATTAGTTCCACGAGAAAATTCCACGAAGATGGAAAGCCTACTCATCATCATAACCCTAGTTCATCGTCTTAACTTTTATAACATATGATATAACATTAGAAATTAACAACGATTGTAATTAATATATATATAAGTAATTACATTTATTTAATTACTGAAATATTTATTTAGTCTATTTTCATGTTCACATAGATATATGTATTTATATACGTAATTAAATAAAAATTTATATGTCTTCGTATTGAAGACATATAAATTTTTATTTAATTACATATATAAATACATATATCTATGTACTTATAAATATATATTTACAAATATAAACATGTATATATATGTGTATGCTTGTATATAAAAAACAACAATAAAAAGTATATGGAAAAAAAGAAAAAAATACATTTTTAATCCGGGTTATTTCAACGGGGAATCCCGGATTGTGCTTCCCGGTTACACAACCGGAACCGGTAGTAAAGATTGGTTCGGCCGTAGTGAACGTTGAGATAATTTGGCCAAAGTTGTTGCGTTCTGCGTCTGGACAATATCGTGTTCCCACATGGCACGTGGTCCATGTTATAGGATCTGATTTCGATTCTTCCGTAGATAACAGTAGATCACAACGTTAGACACAAAAGTCTGATCTGTGTAGTATGCATGTGTCAGGGTACGAATACGATTCCTATCATATTTCCCCAAGAGCACTGTTACACATACTAAATTTCTTTTACAAAACTCTTACTAACAAATTTCTCAACCTTTGATTTAACTAGATGATTTAACTAGATGGAAGTTACAACAAATCTAGATTTGCCACAGCAGAGTTTATAAGTATTTTGTAAAAGAAAATTAGTACGACTAGGGTTTTGGCATGCTAGTCTTCCTCATCCATTGATCCATTCAATAACTCTCTAGATTGCATTCGATGCGGTAAGATCACAGTTTACCATTCTATGAGATTTAAACGGGGAGGAGTAAAAACATGTAGATAATAGACGTTATGTCACTAGACCAATTTAAATATGCGGGGAATTTTTTTCAAAACCTTAGCTCATGTAGTTGGCAGAAAAAATGCCAAAAAGAAATAGAAATAGACTATTCTAAACGTTTATGAATATTAAATCTAAATTTAATATTGACACCTATTAAATTGCCAAGTGGAATTTAATATTCACAACCTTCCTAAGATCGCGCCTGCTGCAGTCCGGTACTTGCGACATGATCACCGAGGTCGAGCAGCTTAGGAAGGTTGCTACGACCAACGACGACCGCGTCAAGCAACTGAAGACGCAGCTGGCGAAGGTGCGCAAAGACTTAAAGAAATTCAAGGAACTAGTAGTCGGCCATGAGCGACAATGACAAGGCTGGGAGCAGCGGATGGAGGAGGTCCAAGAGAATCTGACAACCCTCCGACTTGGCCTCGATACCAATTACGAGCGGCCGTAGTCTGGGGATCCAGGAGAAGGGCCTCGAGTTCCCTGACGAGATATCAGTTTTGGGGTCTTTGGGCACTCTTATCGACAAGTTGGAGAGCACGGCCAACCTAGCATGCCGAACAAGTCACCGAGGAGATGTGCACCGGCCTTTGAACTGCTGCATGTCACGTACTCGCGTGTCTGAAGCTCACCCACCCCGAGATCAACTTGGAAGAGGCGCTAGCCAAGGTGGAGCCGAAGAGACACGCGAGGACGTGGTGTTGGAGCTGGTGGACTTGGGGGAGAGCGTAATCCCCTTCTTTCAGCAGTATTTGTCGCTCCCCTTTATGTTGTAATCTCAAAAACAATTATTAGGTTTGTTTTCCCGTTTAGAGAACAATACCTTGCTATATTGTGATTGAGCCTTTTGGCGTTATCGTGACAATTTGTAGATGTATTGAAGACGAGGTCGTCCAGTAAGGAGGACACCCTCAAGATCATAGCATCACAATCCCTTCGCCTCATGCTTCCTTGATCGTTGTCAAACCAGATAGCGCGCGGGATCCAAAGGACTCCCACTTGGCTCGCTTCTCAAGCAGAACCAACATACGACCTCCAACCTTCGCAGCTTTTGCCTTGTGCGCACACAAAGGAAGCTAACCAAGATCGAACATCGTTTACAGACCTCGAGACTACTCTAAAAGAAAGAGAATGCCACATCAAGTACTAGAGGATCCGGTTCGAGAAGGCATAGCTCGAACGGGCAGTTGATGCCGCTCGCAAGGAGCAAGACGTGGAGACTCTTCGAGGTCGGGAAGTCTGGCTTGACGCCTACCTAGAGGGTTGTTGTCTAGCACTGGTGCGACTGTGTGAGGAGTTACATGTTGTCCGTCCTCCTCCCGAGAAGTCAATAAACGACTACCTCTCATAGATGCGCAACACATGTAACCAGCTGGCAGGGACCAGGAAGCGTATCGACAATAGCTTGAAGCAGCAATGTCGCCGTGCTAGCCGATATGTCGGTGGTCACATTCTCGCATGTATCTGAGATGGTTGTCCGCAGATGAACTTGGGGTTTCTCTGGGAGGGTTTCACCCGTTCTCGGATGAGGCCAGATGAGATCGATCATCTCGCACAGTCGTTCACACCGCTAGCCGATAACTTATTCTCTATCGTGGACTGGTAGTGGTCGTGTTGGTAGCTTACCCTGAAAAGGCACTTGGTGTGTATGTCTTGATCTTGGTCCTGGCTGGTTTTGGGAAAGGCGAGATTGGAGCGATAGCAAAGATGGGAAACGACGGATCTGACTCGAGTTCATGCAAACGTCGGTTGGGTAGGATCTCCTAGGCCAAGACGATCGTGGGCATTGTCGTCAGAAAGCCTTGAGCTTGAAGCCATCTCTGTGAAACCTTTAGCACTAAGTACCCCTACCTGATGCGCCACTATTGACCGATCATACCCGTAGATCGTATTCTGAGGGTACTGGGGTACATTCGTACGCGGATCTACAAGAAATGACATCAAGCACACAAAAGTTAAGGATGATACTGTTTCAGACCCCTCATAAGATAATAGCCTTATATATGAGATTATGATAAGAATCACAGAGATTACAATAGAGAACAACGGAACCGATGAATCGACTAGACCCAGTCGAGAACGACTGGACGAGATCAACCAACGAGTTGGCTTCAAGTCCTCCGGGTTACTTCTATCGTAGCGGGTGGCTAAGCTATGATTCGATGATCCCCTACCCCCTAAGGGTCTTGTATTTATATCGCCGACCCTTTGACCTCCAAGTAGAATTCAGAGAGAATTTTCTCCGTACAAGACCACAAAGTCCGCATCCTCCTCTAACACCCTCTATTCGAGGAGATGGTTTCCTTATACGCTGCTAAATTCCATTACACTGAGGGTAATCTTCCTGTATACTTAAGGGTACCAGTATCCGTATACTTCATTATCCAAGGATAATAGATACTTACGTGTTTTATCTATAATTGTAGTTTTAGTTTACCCGAAGTAACGCATGAACATTTCTTCTATTACGTCTCTATAAATTGGTAAAAATGTTTGCTGTGGAAGGAATTGTTTCGAAAATTACTGCCACCAGATCCGGATGTCCCCTCTTCTTCCTCCCAAGTCCACACGCGCCACGCCTGCTCGCCAATCACCGTCGAGCCCAGCGCCCCGTACCCTGCCTAGGGGTTACGGTCGCCGGCATCCACAGCCAGCAGCCCAGTAAAAGCCTGCGCCACCTCACTCCGCCCCCTCGTTTCGGAGTCACCTCGCCTCGCTTGTCCTCCTCCGTGCAGCAGCAATGGATGAGTGGGTTCGGCAGGCTGATGTGGGTAAGCCAAGCCGAGCGCTGGATCCGTCAACAGCCTCCCGAGCAGATTTACGTCGCGGTCGCGGTGATTGCCGTGACGATTGTGTTGCTGCTCGTAGATGATGTATTGGTTCAAGCCCTAGCTAGTTTTTCTTGCTTACAATTCCTTCGTCCGAATCTAGATGACTAGATGGTGTTGCGTCCTGTTGTGCTTCTGTCCCTGTAGTCAAGACTCAAATCAGGTTTCCGGAGTTACAACTTGCTCAAGTTGTCTCCCCTGCAATTCCATGAATGAACTAGTTGTGAATCTGATTGGGTACCTGAGCTCTGCTCTATAGCTATTTATATCAACAACTATGATCAATTTAGGTTATTTATATGATGCGAAGACTGTTCGTAGCCCGAGTTTATCTTTTTGTACCCTTGTCACGGGAACATGTTGACATAATGTTTGAGTAACTCGTACTGCCTAGTTTGCCTTCAATTTATCTGATCATCTGCATTGTACGCATTTGATTCTTGGCATAAGCACGCAGAAAATTCTCAATGGGTAGTGTGGATATTATGGTACCCATATACCCACAGACATAGAATATCCGACTGGATAATGGGGGTTAATTATGTAAATAGAATATGATATGTATTAGCATTCGGGTATGGCATTGTCTTGTACGGCAAGTTAGGACCCGGGTACCTAGTTTTGGTAAGATTGTATACCAATTGTGGAGATCAAGACCGTGTCGGACTGGATCTCACCTTGTAAATCTCTGTCTTCCGGGTATATAAGGAGGATAGGGGATCCCTTGGGGACAGAAGCTTTTCATAAGATCAATACATAACTCGGAGGCAAAACCCCGAAACAGGAGTAGGGTATTACTTCTTCGTGAAGGCCTGAACCTGTCTAAATCCTTTGTCTCATAACCCATCTACTTTTCTAGCTTGATAGCCACCCCCTTTTTCTATTGCCGAAATCTAGTTTCGACAGTTGGCGCGCCAGGTAGGGGAGCGTCAAGTTCATCGCCGATCAAGTAGGATGGGATCTTCATCAGGCATCGACGACTTCGCCTTTCCTCCCGGGCATGCGTACCGCTTCGGCAGCCTCGACTTCATCACCAACAACTTCGGCAAGATATCTCTCTCCGACTCGGCTTCAAACCTGTCGGGAGTAGATCGCATCACTTGGCCACTCGGGTTACCGAATATGGCCAGGATCAGCACCAAGACGCAGTCGGGAGTAGATCGCATCTCTCAGCCACTCGGGTTACCGAACATGGCTGAGATTAGCATCAAAATCTTTTCCAGCTGCAAGACGATGATTCACTTCGGGAGTACGACTACATGGACTTCGGATTCTTCATCAAGCATTCCTCAAGACGATCTAATCTACCCCACCATCACCATGGAGTTACCAGCGGATCCAATTTCTGGGTCCGGCTTCAGGGACGTCAACGTTGTTCTACCAAAGCTTGGATCCTGTTCCTCTACTGAACTCGCCGCCTACGCTAGTTCCTCGAAGGAAAGCGTACATGGCAACCCACCCGACACCAACGCTGCGGACGAAGCCACTTCAGATGACAACTACACGCCAGTTTTCAACGGTGTTTTCATGGCCAATAATGAAACTGATGCTGAGATAGCTGCAAGATTACAGGCGGAAGAAGCAGCCCGAGTCGGACAAGAAAGAATTCAGCTAGAGCAAGAACGCGCCCGGCTTCAAGTAGACAGAGCAAAACTCGAACAAGAACACCAAGCCCAAGCAGATCAAGAGCGGCAACGTAGAGAAGCTGAGGAGGCAAGATGTAAAGAAGACGAAGACCGAAGACTTCAAGATCTGGCCGTGGCAGGTCGTAGGGCGAGGGATGCAATCGGGCAAACAGTGGTCGATAATACCAACATCTTCCTCACACCGCAGCAGAATGCAGTCGGCGCAGTTACCCTCCTTGATACATTGGCAGCTGTTGCGCCAGCACATGTTACTCCGCTGATAAATCAAGTCAAGACCTTGGTCGCAGCCACAGTACCACGTGCCGAATCCAGTCGGCGACCCAGTCAGTCAACCTCCAAAGTGCCGAGTGGTAGTCGCGCCCCTCCGTCAAGAGTCAGAGACAGCAGAAGCAAGACCAACTCACGCGCCGATAATCACAGCAGAGCACGACGAGACCAGTCGGTACACTCTGCCCCGGCTAACCAAACCCGACCGCCACACTATGCCAGAGACCGGCGGATTCAATCCGACTACCACAGTCCACCCAGGGCTTCAATCGACCTGAGAGACACCCTTAATCAAAGACGACGTGAGAGGGGTATCACGATCCAAGATGACGATGACTGCGACGGAGTTCCAGCTTTCACCCGAGATCTGCGTCGAGTGAATTGGCTGACTGGTTTTAAGCCGACCGGCATCGAGAAGTACGATGGTAAAACCGATCCAGAATCATGGTTAACCGTCTACACGCACGCAATTCGCGCAGCAGGAGGCGATAGTAAAGTCATGGCAAACTACCTTCCGGTCGCACTGACTGATTCAGCCAGGAATTGGCTCGCTAGACTCCCAAGAGGCACAATCGACACTTGGAGCGAACTTCGCGATCACTTCGTCGCTAACTTCCAGGGCACTTTCGAGCGTCCTGGGACCCACTTTGAGCTCTACAACATCGTCCAGAAGCTGGACGAAACCCTCAATGAGTACATAGGACGTTTTTCCGAGAAACGCAACAAGATCTCCGATATCACCGACGACAATATCATCGCCGCATTCACACGGGGGCTACGCAACGATCTCTTGATCGGCAAGTTCAGCCGCAAACCTCCAAGGACAGTCAAGCAGATGTTTGAGAAGGCAACCGTGTACGCTAAGTCCGACGACGCAGTGAAAGCATCAAAGCAGTCGGCGGGAACCTGGAAGAAGAAGGATCACGATTCCGCACCAGGGCCCAGTGGGAGCAACACAAAACACAGAGAGCGCAAGCGCAAGCCTGAGGATCTAGTCGCTGCAACTTCAAATCAAAACTATCAGAGCCAACGCTCTCGAGTCAACTCCTACGACAAGATCATGAACGGGCCGTGCACGCATCATCCCGGCAAGGGGCACGCTGCTAAGGACTGCTTCATCTACAAACAATTCGCGGAAAAATACGCCGCCCAAGTCAAGAAACCAACCGAAGGAGAAGATACTTCAACTCAGAAAAAGAAAGACGACGAGGAGCCAAGCCAAGGAGCGTATCAAGATCCAAGGAGCGAGCTCAACCATATTTTCGGTGGCCCACTCGCCTATGAGTCCAAGAGGAAGCAGAAGCTCACCGACAGAGAGGTCAACGCAGCACAACCTGCAACCCCCCAGTATCTGCGATGGTCGGAAGTCCCAATCAAGTTTGACCGCTCGGATCATCCCAACCGAGTGGTCCACCCGGGGCGGTACCCCCTGGTACTAGACCTAGTCGTTCGCAACGTCAAACTCAAGCGCACCCTCATCGATGGCGGCAGCGCACTCAATATTCTCTTCGCCAGGACTTTGGATGAGATGCAAATTCCTCGATCTGAGATGAAGCCGAGTAACGCCCCCTTCCACGGAGTTATCCCGGGGCTGTCTTCCACACCACTCGGCCAAATCACTCTCCCAGTAACCTTCGGGACCAAGGAGAATTTTCGGACAGAGAACATCAGCTTCGAGTTGGCCGACTTCGAGACAGCTTACCACGCCATCCTCGGTCGACCGGCACTTGCCAAGTTCATGGCGATTCCCCACTACACTTACATGATGATGAAGATACTAGGGCCACGCGGAGTCATATCCCTACGGAGCGACGTCAAGCAAGCCCTCACATGCGACAAGGACAGCTGCGAGTTGGCCCAATCTCGTGAGAGATCACTCGGCCAGCAGGAAGTCCGACTAGCTGCATCAACATCACAAGACGGTGAAAAACCAGTCGGCAAGGTGGCCAAGACCGGTGAAGGCGACGCCAAGACAAAGAAAATCTCCTTAGATCCTTCTGATCCTACCAAAACTGCTGTAATAGGCGCCGAGTTAGATAGCAAATAGGAAAGCGCGCTCATCACCTTTCTTCAAGCTAATAAAGATATCTTTGCCTGGAAGCCATCTGATATGCCTGGTATTCCTAGAGAGGTAATTGCGCACTCTTTAAATTTCAGAGAAGACGCGAAACCTATCAAGCAACGACTCCGCCGATTTGCACAGGACAGAAGAGAAGCTATCAAGGAGGAATTAACCAAGCTGTTAGCAGCAGGTTTCATCAAGGTGGTTTACCACCCCGACTGGCTAGCCAACCCGGTATTGGTCCGCAAGAAGACTGGACAATGGCGCATGTGCGTCGACTACACAGATTTGAACAAAGCTTGTCCCAAAGATCCTTTCGGTTTACCAAGGATAGATCAAATGGTGGATTCAACAGCCGGCTGCGAACTGCTCAGTTTTCTCGATTGCTACTCGGGCTATCATCAGATCAGCCTCAAGGAGTCCGACTGCCTGAAGACTTCATTCATCACACCGTTCGGCGCCTACTGCTACATTACTATGCCTTTTGGGCTGAAGAACGCAGGGGCTACATATCAACGCATGATTCAGCGATGCCTAGCGACACAACTCGGACGGAATGTGGAAGCGTATGTCGACGACGTCGTCATCAAGACTAAGCAGAAAGATGACCTGATTCAAGACCTGGAGGAAACATTTGCCAATATACGCGCCTTCAGGATGAAGTTGAACCCCGAGAAGTGCACTTTTGGAGTACCGTCAGGAAAGCTACTCGGATTCATGGTCTCTCGAAGAGGAATTGAAGCCAACCCGGAGAAAATCAATGCTATATTGAATATGAAGCCGCCGAGTTCTCAGAAGGATGTTCAAAAACTCACGGGATGCATGGCAGCACTTAGCAGATTTGTTTCAAGACTTGGAGAACGTGGAATGCCCTTCTTCAAGCTCCTCAAGAAGACCGACGATTTTCAATGGACGACAGAAGCGCAAAAGGCATTTAACAACTTCAAGACCTTTCTGACAACTCAGCCAGCGTTAGCCTCACCAATGCCGCAAGAACCACTACTGCTTTATGTGTTTGCAACTGCAAAGGTGGTGAGCACGGTTTTAGTCGTTGAGCGTGAAGAAGGAGACCGCACTCAGAAAGTTCAACGACCAATCTATTTCGTTAGCGAAGTCCTTGTTGATTCAAAGACAAGATATCCTCAAGTGCAGAAACTACTTTATGGAGTTCTAATCACGGTCAGGAAGCTGGCTCATTATTTTCAAAGCCACCCAGTCACAGTGGTCACATCATTCCCACTCGGTGAAATCCTCCGCAACAAAGAAGTTACTGGTCGCATTGCAAAGTGGGCCTTAGAGTTAATGCCTTTGGACATAACTTTCAAGCCTCGAGTTTCAATTAAATCCCAGGTGCTGACCGACTTCGTTGCTGAGTGGACCGAGTGCCAAGAAGACGTTCCTGCAGAAAAAATCGAATACTGGACGATGCACTTTGACGGATCAAAAAGAATTTCAGGATGCGGAGCAGGAGTTGTTCTGATTTCCCCGACTGGAGAACGCCTTAGCTATGTTTTATGGATTCATTTTCCAGCGTCACACAATGTGGCAGAATATGAAGCACTCTTGCATGGATTACGGATCGCCATATCCCTAGGGATTCGCAGGCTAATAGTTCGAGGGGATTCTCAACTTGTGGTCAACCAAGTGATGAAAGACTAGACATGCCTCGATGACAACATGGCGGCCTACCGACAAGAAGTGCGCAAGCTTGAAGACAAGTTTGATGGCTTGGAGTTAACCCATGTTCTCCGGCACAACAATGAAGCAGCCGACCGACTGGATAATTTCGGTTCAAAAAGAGAAGCGGCTCCATCGGGTGTTTTCGTCGAGCATCTCTGCCAACCCACGGTTTCGAATCAATCTACTGCTAAAGACGAGTCTGGGGAACAAGTTTTGCTGCTTGACACCGACTGGAGGACGCCTTTCATCAAGTATCTCAAGGATCAAGAATTTCCCCCCGACAAGAACGAAGCTGAACGGATTCACCGCCGCTCTAAAACTTATGCCCTTGTGGAAGAGGAATTATACAAGAAAAGCCCATCTGGAATATTGCAGAGATGCATCTCCATTGAAGACGGCGTCCAACTTCTAAATGATATTCACTCGGGAGTATGCGGGAATCACGCGGCAGCAAGGACCTTAGTCGGGAAGGCATATCGACAAGGCTTTTTCTGGACTACAGCAGTCAGCGACGCCGACAAAATTGTTCGCACATGTGAAGGTTGTCAATTCTTTGCGAAACAAACTCACTTGCCAGCACAGGAGCTACAAACTATTCCGCTTTCTTGGCCTTTTGCGGTTTGGGGACTGGACATGGTGGGCCCGTTCAAGAGGGCGCAAGGCGGATATACTCATCTTTTCGTCGCTGTGGATAAATTCTCCAAATGGATTGAGGCAAAACCGGTGGCAACTATCACTGCGGACAAGGCGCGCGACTTCTTCATCAACATTGTTCACCGCTTTGGCGTGCCGAACCGGATTATCACTGACAATGGCACACAATTTACTGGTGGCGTTTTCAAGGATTTCTGCGAAGACTTGCTATGCATCAGTCGCTCACCCAATGAGCAATGGTCAAGTTGAGCGCGCAAATGGCATGGTGCTCCAAGGAATCAAGGCTCGAGTTTTTGACAGACTACGCCCGTATGCCAGTCGGTGGACAGAAGAGTTGCCCTCAGTTTTATGGTCGCTACGCACAACTCCGAGTCGGGCTACGGGCCAGTCACCCTTTTTCTTGGTATACGGCGCAGAAGCCATGTTGCCGAGTGAGATGGAGTTCGAATCTTTGCGAGTCCGCAATTTCAATGAAGAACGTCACGACACTGACAGAATCGATGATCTCACCCGACTGGAAGAAGCAAGAGAAGCGGCCTTAATCCAGTCGTCCAGATATTTACAAGGCCTACGACGTTACCACAATCGCAATGTCAAATCACGCGCTTTCATAATTGGTGACATGGTTCTACGGAAGATTCAGACGACTAAAGACCGGCACAAACTATCACCCCTATGGGAAGGGCCGTTTATAATAGCAGAAGTCACTCGCCCGGGAGCCTACCGACTCAAGCGTGAAGACGGAACTTTGGTGGATAACTCGTGGAATATAGAGCATCTTCGAAGAATTTATGCTTAAAAGCTATTTTTTGTACATCTCTCCCTTAGACTACCCACTTACCTATGTTGGCCGAGTGGTTAGTCGGGGGCTACTGATAATAATATAGTATTTCTTTTGTCTTGTTATGACTTGTCATTGGCCCTGTTTAGACTTAGGTCCAGCAAAGAAGGACTAAAAATTTTTCGATGATTGCAACAAGTTCTAGGCTTGAACCAATCAGACAAAAATTTTAAGAAATTTGAAACTGGGTCCTTAGTCTATTTCATGGTATAAATAAGTCATCATACATTGCTTAAGAATATTGTACAATGTTTCAAACAAAGAGAATCTACAACATTCAAGATTGGAAACTTTCCAATACATCTACTGCGAGCTTCTCGGCCGAGTCCTGAGATTGGTTGATCAATTCAATGGCCTGCTCGTCAGTGATCCCGTCTGCAAAGCCATCCCCGACTGTTTCAATTTCTATTCGAGGATATAGGGACTTCATGATTGCCATTGCTTGACTGGCACCCATCATTGCAGCATCCTTGATATTGTTGAAATATTTTGTTCGAGCAGTACGGAGGCCTTCAAATATTTGGACTGCATCCTTTTCACTGCTCCCGAGTCCGTTTTGGAAGATTGCATTTAGCACTGGGGCAGCAGTATTGGCGATATCGTCTCTGACAGTTTCAGCCTTCTTGATCTTCTCGGCAAATACTTCAAATTGGGCACGAGTCCTGACTTTGTGTTCTACAGATATCCAAGATGGAACGGTTCTTAAATGACACGGCATTATTTTAAATGAATTTTTCAAACCTGTTATCTTACATTCGAGGGCAGTTTCAGCTTCAAGCTTGCTGGTTTCTAGCCGAGTATTGGTTTTCTCGAGTTCTTTAACTCGGGCTGTCAGGGATTCTATCATCGAGGCTTGAGCTGAGGGATTAAAAGCAATTTAATCAAGTCTACAGCATGGATTCACAGCAAAATACAATGGAAGGATTTATACCTCCAATGGTGCCCCTGTGGTTGAAGCTGGCTTCCATTAGCTCATTGATCTGACTTTTCAATTTCTGTTCCTTAGCTTGAGCATCTTCACGTGTCTTGGCCAGCTCTGCTTGAACTTGATTGAGGGTTTCAAGATGAGGCACAAGCTTTTCTAAGGCGTCTATTTTTGCCTCATTCCTCATATGAATTCTCTGGATATTGTGCCATATAAGCAATACGCTGTGAATAAGACAGAAGAGTATAATTTATACTTACATTCATGAGACGGGTGGACTCGGTCAAATGTTTCTTCAATGATTCGAGCTCTTCGTTTTCACCCTGACGACTGACGATGATGCCTTGAGGAGTGCCATCTCTATCTCTCCATAAAAGTTTGATTGGAGGAAGGGAATCTTCGGCAGCTTTAATCCTTGGAATTTCTCCCTCTTTGTCATCAGTTAGTGGGCCTAATTTACAAATTAATAAAAATAAGCTATGCGACAGATGGATCAAACTGGAATATAGCAGTGCAACGTACCAGAGATAATTTTGGAGCTCTTCTTTGAAGCTTGGTTTGGCTCCCCGACTGGATCAGCCACTGTGTTCGTTTCTGCCACAACCGGATTTTGGTCAGGATTTATGGGAATTGCTTCGGCTGGCTCGGCAGGCGCAGTTGGTGCATCAGTCGGGATGTCATCATTTCCTTGTTGATTTTCCGCTGAAGCTGCGGTCTCAGGCATGCTGGAATTTTGCTCCGACTGGTTGTCAGTCGGGGGCTGGAGTTCGGTGTCTTCTACAAGTTTCCCCGACTGACTAAAAACTCGGGGTTCTCGGTGTGGTTCGGCTGGAACAGGCGGCGCATCACCCTTTTTACCCAAATCAATATTTTGGGGTTTCCTGGAGATTGACGGATTCAAATTATATATTTTCAAGAAGTCAGCAATGATGATATTATGGCGAGAGTATTACCTTGTTGATCTCCGGATTTTTGGCACAGGCCAACCAGCTGGAGATTTGGCTTGAGTTAGCTTGTCGCTCGATTGCGGCCCGGATTGTTCATCTTCGGAGTCGCTGATAGCAAGTTTTCTTTTCTTCAACTTCTGTTTGGGGATATTTTCTTCAATACCCCGCTTGCTTTTCCCAGCTGAGTCGATCTTTGGACCACCAGTCGGGAGAGGGTTTTTTGGGGCAGTTTCTTTCAAGACAGGAGTTGGGGGATTTGAAGAAAATCGTTTATTATCCTGTTCAATAGGATCAAGTTAATAAAGATAAAGTAATAGATAGACTGGAAATAGACAAATAACCAAGTGGTGGATTTTTACCTCAGGAGGAGGCCGAACTAGGCCATATGGAGTGACCGGCAGCTTGTGGCTGTAGTCGATCGCGATCCCAGAAGAAAACATTTTGTACATCCGGTTGCACATGATTTTGTAATCAATGGAATCCGGGTCTTCGCGATTGGGATCCGACTGGCCCTCATATTCGTAAGCCGGCTTACTCCTCTCCTTGATCGGGGCTAGTCGGCACTTGATGAAGTGCCGAGTGATTTGTTCCCCTTGTAAGCCCCGTTGTTTGATTTCAACCAGTCGGAGAAGCAATTCATTGGCTTGGGCCAACTCAGTGCTGTCTGGGAAATTTTTCCAGTTTTCCTAGGGGATGGGTGGAAGACCGACAAACTCGGGAAGACTGGGGGAAGGATTTGAGATATAGAACCAATTTTAATGCCATCCTTTATTGGAAGTCTTGAAGGGAAGAGAAAAATATTTTTGAGTTAGAGTTCCACGCAATTGGAACCCGGACCCGCCGACTACGTAAGGATTATTTTTGTCAGGCTGGGGTTTGAGGTAGAAGATGCGGTGGAATAAAGCAAAATGCGGATGGATACCAAGGAAGGCTTCGCAAAGGTGGATAAAGTTGGCAATGTGAAGAATGGAATTGGGATTCAAGTGGTAGATTTGGATTTTGTAAAATGCAAGAAGACCACGGAAAAAAGAAGATGCTGGCAATGCGAAACCAGAGTAGAAGAATGAGGTGAATACCACGACTTCGCCGGTGTCGGGGGTTGGAAATTCCTTGCCGTACGCCGGGCGCCATCCGATAATCTCCTTGGTGGGTAGGACTCCGTCCTTCACCATCTCCAGCAAGTGTGTTTCCTTCACATCGGACTTTGCCCACTGCTCAAAGGGAATTTCTCTCTCTTCGGCCATGAGTGCGGCTTGATCTGGGCAGAATGTTAGGGTTTTTTGGGAAGTGATGGAGGGGAGTTTGTGCTGGGGATGGACCGCAAGAAAGCTTGATGCGACGGATTGCGGATTGGAGTTTGAGCAAATGTGGATTGCAAACCCTAAATCGCCAATACTGTGCGCGGTTTGGGGAATTTTGAGCGAAATAAACGAGGAAGACGGAGCGGCGGTTCCTATAACGGTTGGATAAGTGCTTTGAGCGCTAAATGGGCCGTAAATTTTGGATATACTGTAGCCGCAAGGTTTGGAAAGTCTGGTATATGCCCTCGGGGGCTCAATCTTTCCATGTGATGAGCAGGGAAGAGTATATTAGTCATTTTTGCACAGTTGCGATTTAATCTCTTTGGAGAGCAGCAAGTGCATATATTGCCACGTCAGTGAGCATGTTAAATCAACCAAGTATTATTACTTTGGCTTTTAATAGGTGATTGGAGAATCTTGTTAAAGATTTCTACCATATATGCCTTGTTTCATAAATGTGCACGTCAGTGTACGTATTATCGCGTAAGCGAGTATTTTTATTGACCTATATTCAAGCTTAGGCTGATAATATATTTGGTCATTCTTTTAGGCAGTTGGTAAATCGTTATGAGTTTGATTTGCTCGGATTGTATACCGCATGTGCCTTATAATTTTCATAGATGAGATTTTCATATGCATATTAGTTCTGACTATATGTTTAGCTTTTCCAACTATGCACATAGTCGGGGGCTACACCTAATTAGGTGCATCTATTCGATGCACCTGGAAATATTTTTTAATTTTTAGCCCTTCACAGTCGCGTGATTTTGGATTCGACGCCTAGGAGATCATGGCAGAGATGATTGAAGTACTTGAAGATGATGATTATTGTTTGAAGTGAAGATTGTCTCGTCGACTGTAAAGGTCTCAGGGGCTACTGTGGATATTATGGTACCCATATACCCACAGACATAGAATATCCGACTGGATAATGGGGGTTAATTATGTAAATAGAATATGATATGTATTAGGATTCGGGTATGGTATTATCTTGTACGGCAAGTTAGGACCCGGGTACCTAGTTTTGGTAAGATTGTATACCAATTGTGGAGATCAAGACCGTGTCGGACTGGATCTCACCTTGTAAATCTCTGTCTTCCGGGTATATAAGGAGGATAGGGGATCCCTTGGGGACAGAAGCTTTTCATAAGATCAATACATAACTCGGAGGCAAAACCCCGAAACAGGAGTAGGGTATTACTTCTTCGTGAAGGCCTGAACCTGTCTAAATCTTTTATCTCATAACCCATCTACTTTTCTAGCTTGATAGCCACCCCCTTTTTCTATTGCCGAAATCTAGTTTCGACAGGTATAATTGAAATCACTGTCACCAACAAGTGGAACTTCTAAAGTAGCACCTGTGCTACGTTATTTTGCTGGTGCTACAAGCACAGAAATTAATGAGCAATGTCTGGCTCTTTTTTTTGTGTGCAGTTTCATGTCTAAATGATGGAATAAGTCTTGTGCTGTGTGTTATTGCTCTTCTTTTGCTTTCCAGTTTTTCAGTTTGGGATGCTCTAAGACAGCATCTTATTTACTTTCAGTTTGGGATGCTCTAGGACAACAACTTCTTTACTTTCAGTTTGGTATGCTCTAGGACAGTATTTTCTTTACTTCCAGTTTGAGATGCTCGTAGGACAGCATCTCCTTTCAGTTTTTAGACTAGAAAGCCAGCTATAAATATGTATCCCAACCCTCCAGGATGGTATGGCTTTTGTGAGAAATAAACATAAAATTGCCCCAATTCTCCTAGCGCCATCCTCTCGATGAGAGTAAGGATTCTACTACTAACAACTGGTATCAGAGCCGTTCTATCCTGTAGCCTATACATCTATTGCTTGTTGGCTTAGCCTAGGAACACTCTCACACTCACGAACACAAACGCTAGCGAGGGAGACGATGCACAGTGGATTTCACAGTGACGAACGCCGCGGAGCCGATCGCTCCTGTATCTTAGCTTTATTACTCACTGGAACTTCACTCAACAATGCAGGAGTACAGGGGCTACTTAAAGACCAGGAACACACCAGGAGCTAGCCTCCATGCCAGCCGTTGCGCCACGTTCCGCAGGACCCGCTCAACGTCGCCGTGAGCCACACGCTCGCCCGGACGATGCGGCTGCTTCGCTGAACCAGATGCCACACACACCTTGCACTCCAACGACTACAACACTGCAACGGCCATGCAAACAACCATGCAGCAGCCGTGCACTCGCGATCACGACTCAATCAAACTAACAGAACGCACACGACGCACACAGACACACACATGCAGCAGAACACACACGCCACAAACATACTGTGGCAAGTTTATTTCTAACACCCCTTCCCGAGCTCTCCTCAGTTCTTAGCCGGCAGCAGGAACACCAGTTGTTCCTGTTCATCCCCCTTCCCCTGTGCTGAGGAGCGACAGCTCGTCAAAGGCAGCCTCTTCCCCACGCAGCAGCCCCCTAGAAGCACACCATATCCGCAGGACAGTCTCAGCGCTCGGTAGCCTCGAGCGCACGGCACTGGCAGGAGGCCGAGCTTACCACGGCAGAGGAACGCGAGCGAGCGGCGGCAGAGACCGCTGCAACGGCAGCAAGGGCATCAAGGCTGGCGGCGGTGGAATTGGCAGCGGCAAGGGCGGAAGTGGAAGCAGCAGCGGCGGCGGATGCAGCGTGTGCGGCGGTGGCAGAGCTCAAGGCTCTGCACGACAGTAGCTCCAGCAGCCCTGTTTCCGCCTATGGTAGCACCAATGATGAGCCGACAAGGGAGGAAGCTCGCGAGCGGACGGAACTGTGGGCAGCCGCGCAACCCCATGTGCATGGTGGCGGCAGACCAGACAGGCGCGGATGCACCGATGGCACTGCTGGTGGGGGCGCGCACGGCGGCGGCAGCCCAGACTAGCGTGGACGCGCCGGTGGACCCCATGGCCGGGGCGCGGGCTGGGTCGACGGAGATCACGGCTGTTGCAGGCAGCGCAGCTCTCCCTTCCCGGACCGGTACTGTGGTCACCACGGGATCTAGGCCGTCATCAGGGACATTGGTCCCGGTGGTGGGTGGCCTACCCTCACCAAGACCAACTACGTCGAGTGGACCACGGTGATGAGGATAACGCTCCAGGTGCGGCACATGTGGGAGGCAGTCTGGATGCCCTCATCACTGCAGTCCCACCCAAGATGCAGTTCTCGCTTTCCCAGAAGCATACTGCCAAGGAGGCCTGGGACGCTATCGCTGCGGCACGCATCGGCAGCGATCGCACTCACAAGTCCACACTGCAGGCACTTCGCAAGGAGTGGGAGAACCTGGCCCTCAAGCCAGGTGAGGACATTGATGACTTTGCCCTCCATCTCAACACTCTGCTGCAGAAGTTGGTGCAGTACAACGATGACACCTATGACGAGGAGAGAGCCGTCGAGAAGCTCTTCCGTTGCTTCCAGAGAAGTACAAGCAGATCGCTCGTTCGATCGAGTCTCTGCTAGACCTCTCCACGATGTCGATCGAGGAGGCGATAGGTCGCCTCAAGGTCGTCGACGGCGATGAGCCACAGCCCATCTCGGGGTCTATTACCATTGGCGGGAAACTCCATCTCACTCGAGAGCAGTGGGAGGCCTGTCAGGGTGACGGGAAGAAGGGGGAGTCCTCTTCCTCGACAGGTGGCCGCAAGCACGGCAAGCCGCGCAAGGGGCGCGGAGGCGCCCAGGGTAGGTTGCGAGGATGTACCCAGGACGGCGCCGCCGGCAACCACAGGCCGGCGCGAGATGACACCCGCCGCAACTGTGGCAAGCTTGGCCATTAGACCAAAGACTGCCGATAACCACGACACGTCCAGGCCAACATCGCACAGGTGGAGGAGGAGGAAGAGTCGGCTCTGCTCCTGGCACATGCAAGCATCGAGCTATCCCCAATGACACCAGCCACACCAGGAGGACGACGTTACTTCCTACTGCTTGTCGATGACCTCTCCCGCTACATGTGGGTGATGGTCCTCGGCAGCATGGGAGAGGCTGCGGACGCCATCAGGCGCGCGCAGGCTGCTGCGGAAGCGGAGTGCGGCCACAAGTTGCGTGTGATGCGCACCGACAATGGCGGCGAATTCACGGCGGCTGAATTAGTGTCGTGCTGCCCTGATGAGGGCATTCAACGTCAGTACTCCGCACCGTATAGCCCGCAGTAGAACGGCGTGGTCGAGCGGCGCAACCAGATGGTTGTGGGGATGGCTCGGGCTCTCCTCAAGCAGAGGGGGATGCCAGACGCCTTCTAGGGAGAGGCGGTGGTAACAGTTGTCTACATCCTCAACCGCTCGCCTACCAAGCCCCTCGACGGCAGGACGCCAAGGAGCTCGGCCACATCAGCAAGCTCGACGACAGGAGCACCCTAGGGGTGCTCATCGGCTACACGGAGGGTTCGAAGGCTTACCGCATTCTCGACCCAAAGACACAGCGTGTGCGCACGGCGTGCAACGTAGTGTTCGACGAAGGGCGAGGGTGGGCATGGGACAAGGCGATGCACGACGGCCCGACTCCGACGTACGACGACTTCACTGTCGAGTACGTCCACTTCGATGGAGCTGGGGGAGTAGGCAGCTCTTCTTCACCGAGCATGCCTACCCCAGTTCCCGAGCCTCCACTGACTCCAGCAGCAACACACTCTCGAGCCACGACTTCGGCTGCGACGAGTTCTTCGCCAACACCACCACAGCCGGCGTCCCCGCGCACTCCAGCACCAACAGCCACCCCTCCGGGCACGTCCACTCCGACGCCAGCTCGTGTCGAGCACAGCTCGATGCAGTTCGCTACTCCGCTCTCCCACGACGAGGAGCGCATCAACGCGTAACACGATGGTGAGCCGCTGCGGTACCGTACGATGGAGGACCTTCTCGGTGACCAACCGGTGCCAGGACTGGTGCCTCATGACTTGGAGGCACAGTTGCACCTTGCGTGCGACAACGGTGAGCCTCGGTCTTTCGCATGCGACACGTGGCATGGCATGCCACAATGCAATCGGAGATGGACGCGGTCGAGGAGAACCGCACCTGGGAGCTTGCTGACCTCCCTCGTGGTCACCGCGTGATCACCCTTAAGTGGGTGTTCAAGCTGAAGAGGGATGAAGCCGGAGCCATCGTCAAGCACAAGGCTCACTTGGAGGCACGCGGTTTTGTGCAGCAGGAAGGGATCGACTTCGACGATGCCTTCGCCCCCGTGGCACGGATATAATCCGTGTGACTCGTCCTTGCGCTGGCTGCTCAGGAAGGCTGGTGCGTTCATCACATGGACGTCAAGCCGGTGTTTCTAAACGGCGACTTGAAGGAGGAGGTCTACGTGCACCAGCCGCCGGGATTTGTGATTCCCGGCAAGGAGGGAAAGGTGCTACGCCTGCACAAGGCCCTCTACGGCTTGCAGCAGGCACCAAGGGCGTGGAATGCCAAGTTGGATTCCACGCTCAAGGGGATGGGCTTCGAGAAAAGCCCGCACGAGGCGGCCATCTACCGACGGGGCAATGGACGATATGCCCTGGTGGTGGGTGTCTATGTCGATGACTTGGTGATCACCAGCACCAAGGATGCGGAGGTGGCGGCATTCAAGGAGGAGATGAAGGCCACCTTCCAGATGAGTGACCTGGTGCCTCTCTCCTACCTGGGGATCGAGGTGCACTAGGACGACTCCGGGATCACGCTTCGACAGACCGCCTACGCTAAGCACGTCGTTGAGCTGGCTGGGCTCACCGATTGCAACCCAGCCCTAAGGAGGAGAGGCTGAAGCTGAGCCACGACAGGACGACGGAGGAGGTGGACGCTACGCAGTACCGGCGTCTTGCGGGGAGCCTTCGCTACCTCACCCACACACGGCTGGATTGGCATTCTCCGTCGGCTACGTTAGTCGATTCATGCAATGACCGACAACGGAGCACCAGCGGGCTGTGAAGAGGATCATCCGCTACGTTGCGGGGACTCTCGACCACGGTCTCTCCTACCCGAGGTGCCCTGGAAAGGCAAACTTCGTCGGGTACAGCAACAGCGACCATACCGGCGACATCGACACCAGCAAGAGCACGAGCGGGATTCTCTTCTTCCTCGGTGAGTGCCCCATTAGCTGGCAGTTAGTCAAGCAGCAGGTGGTAGCCCTGTCCAGCTGCGAGGCCGAGTACATAGCAGCCTCCACCGCTTCAACCCAGGCGCTCTGGCTTGCGCGACTACTTGGTGATCTCCTCGGTAGAGGCACTGGAGCGGTGGAGCTCAGGGTGGACAGCAAGTCTACTCTAGCCCTAGCAAAGAACTCCGTTTTTCACGAACGGAGCAAGCACATCCGGGTGAGGTACCACTTCATCCGAGGCTGCTTGAGGAAGCAAGCATCAAGGCAACCTACATCAACACCAAGGACCAGTTTGCGGACCTGCTCACCAAATCCCTTGGGAGGATCAAGTTCCTTGAGCTTTGCTCCAGGATCGGGATGGCCCAACTTTCCCACAAGAAGACGCACAAGACTTAGGGGGAGAATGATGGAATAAGTCTTGTGCTGTGCTGTTGTTGCTCTCTTTTTGCTTTTCAGTTTTTCAGTTTGAGATACTCTAGGACAACATCTGATGCTTGTAAGACAGCATATTCTTTACTTTCAGTTTGGGATGCTCTAGAACAATATATTCTTTACTTTCAGTTTGGGATGCTCTAGGACAGCATATTCTTTACTTTAAGTTTAGGATACTCTAGGATAGCATCTTTTTTACTTTCAGTTTGAGATGCTTGTAGGACAGCATCTCCTTTTAGTTTTTAGACTAGCAAGCCAGCTATAAATATGTATCCCAACCCCCCGGGATGGTATGGCATTTGTGAGAAATAAATAGAAAATTGCCCCAACTCCCCTAGCGCCATCCTCTCGATGAGAGTAATGATTCTACTACTAACACTGAAATCCTCAAAACCGAACACCATAGTGCTATCTGGGCTCAGTGGTGGTGGCAAAAGTATTCTTTTCTACCAGGTAAATTTCCATTTCAATCATGCTATTTCAGTGTATGACTATGTATTGCATATTTGTGTTTATGTTTCTTATTCCTTGAGTGGCATCCTATTCAACTTCTGATGGATTGAAGTGGGAAGATGGAATTTTGTCAAATTGATGAATAATTACTAAACATTGAATGGTCAATAATTTGGAACTCCATTGTAATTCAGTAGCTTAAGAAATTACTATTCTGAATGAACTACCCGTTCTGCTTGTTATGTTGTAGTCTGCTGGGCATCTCTGTTGACTGTTCTAGCTTCCTTGATTTGACTTAATATGCTCCGATCTGAATTCGTCTGTGATATATATTGTATCATAACATCATACAAAACACCTTTTCCCCTTTCGGGTTAATTTGCCTTGAGATTATCTGTTGTCTCTTTGCTAATTTTGCTTTTCTCTTAGCTTCGAGATGGATCATCACATCAAGGAACTGTGATTTCAATGGAACGAAACAATGATATGTTTGTGCTTCATTCAGAGCTGGAGAGGGTAAGACGACTTAGAGAGAAATATTTTCAGCAAAAGGAAGTGGTTATGTAGAAACATGTATTTGCTGACTAAAATGCAATTGAACAGATGGATTGATCTCTGTTCTTGTTCTCTGCAGAAAAGCAAAATAAAACCTGTTCATGTTGTTGATGTTCCTTGTCATGCAAGGCTCAAACCCAAGCTTGATGAAGTCCTGCCTCAAGCAGCTGGAATAGTTTTTGTTGTTGATGCTCAAGATTTCTTGTCCACCATGCAAGCCGCTGCAGAGTAATTTTGCTGACTTAATTCATGTTA
Source organism: Oryza punctata (assembly GCA_000573905.2). Lineage (NCBI taxonomy): Eukaryota > Viridiplantae > Streptophyta > Magnoliopsida > Poales > Poaceae > Oryza > Oryza punctata. The sequence goes on along the minus strand of CM002493.2, from coordinate 16,908,637 downwards.
TTAGTAAAAATGAGTGCAGTGGTGTTTATTTACCCTTTATTTAGCTAAAATTCAACTACAGTCTACATCTCTTACTGGATTTAATTTAGGAGTATGACCAGGACCTTCTTTCATGGCAGGACAAATATTAAATTGTGTGTTGTGTCAATTTATTGTTGCAAGTGGTGTTGTATCAAAATATTCTCTTATAACAGGTACTTATATGACATTCTGACAAAGGCAACTCTAGTGAAGAAGAGGATTCCTGTTCTGATATTCTGCAACAAGACAGATAAAGTTACCGCTCACTCAAAAGAATTCATCAAGAAGCAATTGGAAAAAGAAATGTATGGTTTTATTTTTGACATATCATACTAGCATAACTAGTCCATCAACTCGTGATGTCATCTATAATTGTTGTCGAAGCGACAACTGCATACGTCGAAAGATATGGTCACTCAACAGTTGTTGGGAAACGTAAAGTGTATTAAATTCAGGATTTTCTTGGGATCCCCTTTACAGGGCCCTATAGGGCTATTTATAACCCTATTACAGGTCCCCCTATTAGGGTTTAGGTCTTTTACAGGGGAATTTACATGGTCACCCTTATAAAGGGACACTTATATGGGTATTCAATGTAATTGAGATACATGGACCTTCAATGGGTCACTCGGCAACTACTAGCACTGGCCGGGTCGATTGGGCCGGCCCACTGGGCCTCCCTAGATCGGGCCCCGCATGGCGAAGTCACCCTCCTTCGACGTGCGCCTTCGCCATGTACCCTTCGCCCAGAGCACGTTTAGACTTGCAAGGACCCGGCGCGACTCTTGGCCCTCTCCCACCTTCGCCCCGTGGTCTTCGCCATAGGGCTTCGCCCCGACGGATCTTGGGCGTCTTGAGTCTGAATCCTCGCCGCTTGCTTGGTTTCGGCAGGTCTGGTCAAAAGGTCTCATGACATACTGCCAACAAGCCCCTCACGGGCAAGGGTGAGATAGTTGCTTCGGCCGAGACCGTGCAAACCATGTAGTATGGTATGAGGCGCCCCCTTTCGACCGATGCTCCTGCTGAAACCTGTCTTATGCTCCTGCAAAGAATGTGTGTATTGTATATGTTGTTGTGAAAAAAAAAATTTACATATAGCGTTCGCCTCTCGCGAATGGCGAAGCTATCTTTACTGTTTGACTGGGCCCAAATGAACAGTGATTGACCTTCGCCTTCCATAAACGACGAAGTTATCCCTTGCTGTTCCACTAGGCCGGAGTGAACAGTGATGGGCTTTTCCTCCGAGGGCCCGCCACTACGTGACCTGGTCCATGGGATTTTACCATTTCGCCTACCCTGTGACACGTGGCAGTTCCTGATTGCCGGGCAGGCGAAACGTCGCCTCGTAGGCTATATATTCTTCTCTCCCCCTTTTCACCGCCATTACCCTCGTCATTTTCACCGCAGGCGCTCTCACTCCTCATCTTCTTACTCACGGCGCTCTAACTCAACCGAACTCTTTCGCCAGTTAACCCCTTTCGCTAGCACGCGCTCGCTTCGCCATGGCCCCACGCAAGCCGAACCTCGTCTCCACAACGGGTCCTGACCCCGGCCGCATTGACGAAGACACCACCGTGTTTCTAGGGGTGTCGCTCATAGACGAAGATGAGCTGGCCAAGATGGTTTCTTCAGGCATGGTGGCGGAGGGGCGGGCCTTCACCCATGGGGATGCCGAAGTACCGAAGCCCAGCGACCTCCAGACGGTTGTGTTCACCGTGTTCTTCGAGGCTGGGCTTCGGTTTCCGTGCAACATATTGTTGCCAGAAATTCTTCGCCTCTTTCAGGTGGAGCTGCCCCAGTTGAGCCCTTCGACTCTGGTCCACATCGCCATCTTCGATTGGGCATGCCGGACCACTGGGTTCGAACCAAGCGCCGAGCTCTTCGGCGCTATCTTTTCGGCCACTGTGAATTCGAAGACGGTGGTCATCCCTGCTGGGACAAGAAAGATGGCGTTCGGGAGTGTGAACTTCAACGTTCGTCCCGAGCGCTCCGACTTATGGCCGGTTAACGCCACCATGTGGAACTGGGATCGCCATTGGCTGGCGAAGTGGTTTTACCACTCTATCCCCTTCGAGGCTGGGTCCAGAGCGGCGAGGGCCCTTCGATGGCGGCGCAGGGTGATCTCGCCAATCCAGAAACCGAAAGTCACCGTCAACTGCACTCTGGAGGCCCGATTCGCCTTGCTCCGCAAGTTTTGCTCTCGGCTGAGCTGCCGCGACCTGGTGGAGGAATTTTGCATGCTTCGCGTATGCCCCATCTCTCAATCGTGGCAGGTCGAAGTTGACCAAGGCGAAGAGGTCAACGGCCTGCCAAAACTTGTCATGCCCGCTGGGGCGAATGGTGAGTTTGTATTTTCCTCATCTTTATGTTTCGCTCTTTGTTTCTTTCTTTTGTTCGACCCCTTGTGTAACGATACGTCGTTTTTCAGTGTTGACCCTTATCCAGGCTGACACCGAAGCCCAAAAGCTGATCGGCGATGTGTCGGTCACGGAATACAGCCAGCTATTAACCCGACAAGCAGCTGGCCGGGCGAACCGGGTTCACGTCGGCGAACTCCCCCCTAGGGCGAAGCCATTCAAAGCTGATGGCGAAGCGGGCCCCTCCCGGAAACGTTTGCGGGGGCAAGTGAAGTTTGCCCCCCGCAAGCGAAAGGCCCCTGCCTCCACCGACTCCGACGCTGACGACGAGGACGGTGTCGAAGAGCAGGAGGACACGGGGGAGACAGAGTTCGCGGCCGAAGTGGTCGCGAATGAGGCCGGCGACAGCCGCTCCGGGACGCTCGGCTACACTCCGACTCCCAGCACGGAGCGTGTCGAGACCGGGGCGGAGTCGATCTCCTCCCTTCTTCGCCGAAAAGACATGGAGGGGGCGAAAGCCCTGGTCGCGATTGCTGCGGCTAAGACGGCAAAGGGGGAGTCTGCTAGGAGGACGCCCCAGAAAAAAGGTGTCGTGGCCATCGCTAACGTCTTTAGTGATGATGAGTCCTCCGACGAGACACCTACTTCGCGCACCGGGCGAAGCCGGGGTCTGTCGACCGCCGTTGGCGCAGCGGGCAGGGCTGGGGCTTCGGCTTCAGCCGAACAAGTAGTGAAGACGGCGGCCCGGGTTTTCAATAGCCCCGTTCGCCGGCCGCTCGTTTCGCCACTTGCCCTTGATAAGGTAAGAAGGCGGCCGAGACGTTCGGCTCGGATTATTCCCAGGCGCCGCCCCGCTTCGCCCCTAGCGACTTCGAGACCCGGGCGGAGCTCATCCCCTTTATTAAGGGGGTGAGCAATATCATTGCTCCGGCCGGCGGCCCTAGTCTTTTCACCGAGCTTAACGAGTTCGACGAGGGCTGCTCTGACGTCAAGAGCCTGGCGATTCGGGTATGTTGACTTCTCCCTTTTTTTGTTTTCTTTTTCCTTTTTTATGTCGTCGTTTTCGACAATCCCGACTTATCGTTCGCCCCTTTTTTTTCCTGTTTCGCCAGATCCTTGCAGACCACTGTTCGACGGAACGAACTATGCGGGCTCGCCTTGATGGCCTGAAGAACCGTCTTCGGGCTAAGGACGATGAGCTGGGCTGCAAAAGCCTGGAGATGGAGGGTCTCGCTCGGTCCCTCAGGGAGGCGAAGGCGGAAAACAAATGCCTCCAGGCCGAGCTGGACAAGGGTAGTGAGGCGAAGGCGGAAATTGATCGCCTCAAGGCCGAGCTAGAGAAAGAGCGAGGGCACTCCGCCGTCCTCATCGACTACTACAACGCGACGGAGCCGAAGATGGAGGACCTTTGCCAGGAGGCTAACAGGGCGGAGGCGAAGTCTCAACGTCTTGCACGAGAGGTGGCGAGGGCCACTGAATCCGCTAAGACCGCCTGCCGCACACTTTGCCTCGCCCGCGGGGTGTCCTGGGCGAAAACGCCTCTGCTGTTGAGTTCTCCGAATGGACTCAGCAGGTTGGCTGCGCAGTTTCAGACTGTGCCACGGCGTACGGCGATTGCTGTGCGCGCGTGTCAGCGGCTTTTCCCATGGGCCTGCTTCAGTAGTCTGGGTGCGAGCACATCACCCAATTCCCCGACTTCACGAAGGGGGACAGGGTGGTGAGCGCCCAGGACATTTCGCCTGCACTCCGCGCCTGGCGTAAGCAGTTCTGGCAGAAGGACGGTCGTTCTGCCGCCAAGGCCCGTCTGCTCGAGTAGCTGGTGAAGACGGAGGCGGCGGACCAAGGCGAAGAGCCAGCGGAAGAGGGTGGAGGCGATGCCCAAGACCACCCAGAGGTGTGAGGCCCTCCGCCCGTTTTTGTAAATTTTAACAGTTTTTACTTTTTCACATTTCCGTATAGGGCGAACAATGTAAATATGGTCGATGGCCCACCTTATTGTAGAATGTTTTAATATTTGGAATATATGACGATTTTCGCCAACCGCAATGTTTTGGTACTCGTGCTTGCGTTGCTTCACATAATCTTTTCGCCCGATTTATGTGTTCCAGCTTCGTTTTCTGCGTTTCGCCACATGACTTCCCACTGTTTGCAGGGTCTACGCCGAAAACTATGCGTTCGGCCCCCCTTTGGGAATTGGCGAAGCAGGAACGAGAAGTTTGTTGTGGTAAAAAATTTACCGAAGGCCCGGTACCTGCTTCGACCTGTTTATCGCGAGATGGTGATTAACGGCAACAGTTACAAAGTCGTGAATGTTGCTAACTGGATGCGAACACACCCCGGGCGAACATTGGAGGACTACGATCGTGTCCATTCAGCGCGCCTGGAGGGCATGACTCGCTTCTGGCGAAATCATCAAAGGACTAACCGGCAGGAGGCGATCGCCCAGCGCCATTACAGTCTTTCTCTTGTTTCGCCCCCTTCTCCCCTTAGGGTAGTTTACAACATTAGTAGTTGACGATGAACCTAGTTCGCCAGGTCACTCCTTTGAAAGTGGTAGTTGTTTTGGGGGCGAGGATGTAATTTACTTGTAAGCTAAGCTGTAGGGCCTATTGTATCCCTTTCGCCTTTGTCATGTTGTACGATATGTACTCTTCGATTATTTTTCCCGAAGTTAATAAAGATGTGCTTCTATTTCGTTTTCGCTATTTTTGCATTGTCACTTTTCGTGCTTTCGTTAGGCCGGAATATATCGGCCCCTTTGCGTGTATCAGCGAAATAGGTCTGCTTTCGTCTTCCGTTATCGATCTTTGGTACACCACACTGGGGGCGGCACATGTTTCTTTGTGTAGATCGATTACAACGGTGTTCGGTTCTTTACTTTCCAAAACAAGCTGTCGCGGTTTCAACGTTCGGCGAGCGATGCTTCGGCCGATTCGTTTCGCCGCCTGGCGTTTTCGCTGATCAGGCGTTTGCCTTGGGGTTTTTCCACGAATTATCATGTACACAAGTAAAAAGGGCGAAAAACACAAAAATTTTATACTGGCTCAGGCCTCCAGAGTGGATAATAGCCCTACGTCCAGTTTTTTTTCTTTTTTCATTTTCTCCTTTTTTTTGTATTTTTTGCGCCGGAAGGCTTACATAATGGCAGATGCCGAAAGGGCTATGTGACAGTATGTACATTTTTACACTTTGGCGAATAGGGTGCCACCCTTTCTAAACGTAGAAACGCTTAAGAGAAGCAGCGTTCCAAGAGTGATCGAACTCTTCGCCTTCCAGTGTTGCTAGGCGAAAGGAGCCCGTCCTTGACCTGTGCTTGATGAGGTACGGCCCCTCCCATTTTGACTCAAGCTTCCCGACCGCTACTGGGTTTGCCTTTTTCCTTAGGACGAGATGGCCAGGTAATAGCTATGTTGGGCGAACCTTTTTGTTGTAGGTTGCCGAAGTGCTTGCAGCGTATTTGCGCATGTGTTCTAGCACTTCGACTCGTACCCCCTCAAGGAGTTCGAGCGACACTCCGCGCCCATCTTCGCCCCTAGAGAACATCACCCTTGGTGAGTTAGCCCCTAGCTCTGTTGGGGTCATTGCTTCGTCTCCGTAGAGGAGCATAAACGGGCTAAACTTAGTTGGCCTTGTGGGAGTTGTCCGGAGGGCCCAAAGAACAGACAGCATTTCGTCTGGCCATCTGCCCTTCACCGACCCCTCCAGCCTCTTCTTGAGTGCCTCTAAGATTTTGCCATTTGTGCGTTCGGCCGCTCCATTCGACTGTGGGTGTGCGACCGAAGCGAACCTGATTTCCAGGTTTAGTCCGTCACACATTTCTCTGAACTTGTCGGAGTCGAACTGCTTGCCGTTGTCCGTGATGAACTCCTTCGGGACTACGAAACGACAAACAATGTTTTTCCAGACAAACTTCTGTACTGCTGCCGAAATGATTGCACCGAGCGGTTCGGCCTCGATCCAACGAGAGAAGTATTCAATGGCTACAATTGCGAACTTGTATCCATTTCGCGCCACAGGAAATTGGCCAATGATGTCTAGCCCCCACCTGGTGAAAGGCCAGACTGGTGCGATAGCCTGCAGCTCATATTGTGGTGCGGTCTGGCTTCTGTTGTGTCGCTGGCAGCCTTCGCACTTTTTGGCCTGCTCGACGCAAATGTTCAGCACAGCAGGCCAATACACTCCCTGGCGAAACACCTTGGAGGCAATTGTTCTTGCAGCTTGATGTGCACCGCACAGCCCCTGGTGTATTTCCTTCACCATTTCTTCGCCCTCGGTGAAGGAGATGCATCGAAGCAAAGGTTGGAGCACCCAGAGCGATATAGCTACCGTGAGACTAGCTTGTATTGTCTGGCTCTGATTTGTAAGCGATTTGCTTCTGCTTCATCCTCTGGAAGCCAGCCATCTTTGAGGTACTTTACGAACGGTGTTCGCCAGTCTTCTGGGTCTTCGCCCAGGTCCCCCTGGTCAAGTGCCATGATATCCAGGGTTCTGTGGGCACGCTTGGTGCATACAGGATCTCAAAAAAGATGCCTGGTGAATGCGGTCCTCCAGAGGCGGCGGATTTCGCCAAGGTATCCGCTTCCTCATTCTGGCCTCTAGGTAAGTGTTCGACCGTTATTCCGGCGAAACACTTTTCCATAGACCGAACAGCCTCCAAGTACTTTTTCATCCGTTCGTCTTTTGCCTCAAAAGACTTGTCCACATGGCATGCCACCAGCTTGGAGTCTGTTCGAATGAGCAAACACCGATCCCCCAATGCTTTCGCCTTCCTTAGACCCAACAATACCGCTTCGTATTCTATCGTGTTGTTGGTCATGTCGAACTGCAGCCTTGCGGCATACCAAATCGGCACGCCCCCTGGCGAAGTTAGTACCGCCGCGGCGCCCACCCCCTGTGTGACCACGAGCCATCTGAGTGCATTATCCAAGGCTATTCGACGGGCTGAGGTTCAGGGGCGGTCGCGATGTCCATTCGGCCACGAAGTCGGCCAGGACTTGGGACTTTATAGCGGTGCGGGCAACAAAATGCAGGTCACAGGGAGATAACTCTGCTGCCCACTTGCTGAGCCTACCAGAAATTTCCTTGCCCCGGAGCACTTCGCCCAAAGGATACTGCGATGGCACAGTGACTTTGTGGGCCTGAAAATAGTGCTTGAGCTTGCGCGAAGCCATCACTGGGGCGTAAGCGAGCTTTTCTATTTCAATGTACCTTGTCTTCGCCCCTTGCAAAGTCTCAGAGACGAAGTACACTGGTTTCTGTACTGATTCTGTCTCTTGGACAAGGACTGCACGAACGCCACCGGCGAAGCCGCTAGGTATAGCAGCATTTCGCTTCCCGGTGTTGGGCTGGCCAGGGCAGGTGGGCTTTGCAGGTACTGCTTCAGCTCTTCGAACGCTGCCTGACATTCAGGAGTCCAGTTAAACTTTCCCGTGCCCCGGAGGGTTTTGAAGAATGGCAAACCCCTTTCGGCTGCCTTTGAGAGAAAATGACTGAGCGCCGAAATTCGGCCTGCAAGCTTTTGTACTTCGCGTACGCTCGTTGGTGGCTTCATTTGCTGTATGGCGTCGATTTTCTCAGGGTTCGCCTCGATACCCCTTTCGGAGACAAGAAAACCCAACAACTTGCCCGCGCGAACTCCAAAAACACATTTTCAGGGTTTAGTTTCATACCCGCCGCGCGCAAGTGTTGACGACCAAATTTGGTAATTCAAATATCAGAAGTCAAGATGGAACCGGAGAGGATTGAAGAGATAAGATCGTATCGGAAAGCAGAGTGAGAATCGGCTGTGGTCCGAATCAGCTGAGGACTGGATCGGCAGAGTCAGAGTCGGACTAGGTTAGCCGATTGAGCCGATTTCGATAATATGACTTGGTATACGTCATCGGGTTGTGTTAGCGTGCTTCATATGGATTGCCATGCACGGATAAAGTCCTGAGGAGGCAATTGTATCTATTAATTAGGATATTTTATGTAATTTCCTTATAGATATCCTCGGTAAGAGTCCGCCTAAGGGACTTGTTGGTTAGTTGCATTTGTATTAGGTTAATATAAGCGTGTCCATGATGGACAAGGTTTGTAATTCCGGGTATAAATATAATCCCGAGGTCTTGTAAATAATAACAACACACGTTCAATCAATCTCGACGCATCACCAAACCTTTGTTTTCTTTTCTCGGCAAGTTTGTGCTTTCGAGTCGTGCTGCATCAATTTGATCTTCGGCGAAAAGGTATATCTTGTCATGGCGAGTTACATCATTAGGGCTAGTGCTTACATCTTTACGACACTCTAGTTCTTTGTTGTGATTCTCCGAGTTATCATATATGTTATATAACTTAAATCGACAATACAATCTACCTGTATCGGCTAGATCCTTTCTAGGGTTTCATCGATATCGGCTAGATCACTTTGTTAATCTAGGTTATATAATGTATCCACCATCCCGAAAAGGCAACCATCGGCTTGATTCTTTAGATCTCATGTTTCTATTTATACTTAATGCTGCATTGGTTCAGTCCAACCTGTTAAGTCGTATTTAGAATCATGGTATCCAACCTGCTTCATGGTTGTTAATAAGGATAGTATCGGGGTTTCAGCCGATCTTACCTGACATAGATGTTTTACATTGTGTTATGCTTTGTTTAATATTCTATATCTGCCCCTTATGTCAGGATCTAATCTAATGTAAATATATTAAGCTTAATATCAATCTGATTGATTACAGTTTAATATATTTATTACTAGAGAATATCCTAACATAAGGTTGTATCGGAGCTATAGCCGATACATACTTAAACCTAGATATCGGCTATGATATCAATCTGCATAATCATTATGTCATGTTATATTTAGACTTGGGCAATTTACACTGTCTCGGTTCAGTCCGATCTATCCCAATTGCTTATCTCTAAAGTAATATTGATATATCGATTATGTAACGTTGATCTTTTCAGCCGATATACTAGTTTTAGGGTTAATTTTATTATCAACTGTACCTTACAGCCGATGCATGCTTTATTGCATCGGCTAGGTCGCATACGATATGAAATCGGCCCTATGGCCGATTGTCTATCGTTTACTGATATTCTTTGCATGTTTTTCTTGTTGATTGCAGGATCAAATCAACTGGCACGCCCTTGAATCTGAAACCCTAATTTTGGACCTGCACTAGAGTAAAGCAAACCTCTCAGGCCAGTGTGTGTTTTTTGCATCAACAGCAAGTTGTCGAAGGTCTCCTGCAAATCGGACGCATGGTCGGAAGCCTTGCGGCTTTTTGCGACGATATCGTCAACATAAGCTTCCACATTTCGCCCCAGCTGTTTGCAGAGCACCTTGTACACCAGCCTGGCGAACGTTGCTCCGGCGTTCCTTAGGCCGAAGGGCATCCTGAGGTGGCAGAAAGTGCTGAACGGCGTGATGAAGGCTGTCTTGGGAATGTCATTTGGATTCATGTGGATCTGGTGGTAACCGGAGTATGCGTCCAAGAAGCTCATGAGCTCGCAACCAGCTGTCGAATCAACAAGCTGGTCTATCTGTGGCAAGGGGAAGTCATCTTTCGGGCACGCCTTGTTGAGGTCTGTGAAATCGACGAACATACGCCACTTGCCGTTCGACTTTCACCAAAACTAGGTTTGCCAGCCACTCCGGGTGGTCGATCTCCTTGATCACCCCGGCCTTGAGTAGCTTCTGCACTTCGGCCTTCGCTGCCTCTTGGCGATCAGCGGACATCTTGCGCAGCTTCTACTTTCTTGGCTTGGCATCCGGCTTGACCGCCAGGTGATGCATGATGAGTTCCGTCGAAACGCCTCCCACTTCATCGGGGCACCAAGCGAAGATGTCAATGTTCTTCTTGAGCACTTCTAGGATGTTCCCAGCCTCCTCTTCACCCAGATCGCCCCCAGCCGAACGAACTTCGCCGGATCAGCGTCGTTGACTTGCACCTTGATCACCTTACCATGAGGGGCTGGCTTCGGCATGCGTTTCGCATGTGGCTCGGCCTCAACATTGTGCACTGCCCTGCTGATCATGGCCAAGTCACCTTTTGATATGGCGGGAGGTTGAAACCCATTAACGACGATCACCCCTGCCGGACCGGGCATCTTGAGCTTGAGATAGTTGTGGTGGGAGATGGCTTCGAACTTGTTCAAGGTTGCACGGCCGAAGATGGCGTTGTAGCTATACGGAATGTCAACTATGTCGAACAGTATCTGCTCTTCGCGCTTGTTTTCACTTGTGCCGAAAGCTACCATCAACCGTACTTGGCCTAGAACTTGAACTACCTCACCGCCGAAGCCGCGAAGCGAGGCCGGCGCTTGGGTGAGGGCCAGGGTTGGCAGCCCCATCTTGGCGTATGCCTCGGCGAAGATGACATCGGCTGAGCTTCCTCCATCGACCAGAATTCGCCGAACTTCAAACCAGCCACCTCGGCCGAGATTACCAGGGGGTCTTGATGTGGGAACAGTACTCCTTTGGCATCTTCCGGCCCAAAAGAAATTTGCTGGTTCAAGTACTTCGGGACCCCTTCGCCTGCGGCAGTGATGTTGTGCACCATTCGCAGTTGCAACTTTTTCTGCCGTTTTGACGGTTGAACTGGTGGATCGGCCCTTGTAATCACCTGGATGACTCTGCGCTGCATGTCTTGGCGCTGTTCGGCCGGGGGTGACTGCTCCCGGGCCGCCTCGCGAGGCACTTCGACAGCAGCTCCCTGATGCTGCCTTGGTTCTTGAGCGTTGCTTCGTTGACCTACGTTACCCAGATACGGTGATACGGATACGGATACGCTATACGGCGATACATCGATACGCCATCTTCCCAAAAACAAGGATACGGGGATACGCGTATATATATATATATTTAAATTAAAAATACAAAAAAATTGAAGAGTAAACTAGACAATTAGCAAAGCAGAGCATGCCATTGCCAATATCAAGCCACCAACGATTAGATTCCAGTATCTTACCAAAGTAAGAACAATATTTGGCTAAACCAGTGCATATATAAGTGCAGGATTACAAATAGTACACGAATCACAAATTAATAGTTCATCGACACACATAGTTTCACACATCACATCACAGCCAGCCATTGTTGGTGCGCTGCCACTAGTTGTTCTTGTCTCTCTTGATGCATCACCAACAGCACTACCACTATTATTGCTAGTGGTAAGATAACACTTGTACTAAGAAGAAAGGCTTTGCAGAATGTAGATCAAACATGGAATCCTAAAGAGGAGATTTACCGGCGGCGGCGACGCTGCGCCCAGCAGAGACGACGGCGGACGACGGAGGCGCGGCGTTGCAGCTGCGCCCGGCGGAGACGACGGTGGATGGCGGAGGCGCAGCGCTGCGGCTGCTGCGGCTGAGGACGGCAGAGGCGCGGCCCGACAACGGTGGACGGTGGCAAAGCCGACGCGGCGAGCCGGTGACGACGCAGCCATGCAGGAGAGCGAGCAGAGGTTGGGACTGGGTTGGGGGAGGTGGCGCTAGGGTGTGGGATTTGGCTCGCTCAATGCGGCTGGGGGTTTTGATCATCTGATTTAGGGTTTGGACGTATCAGAGACGTATCGGGAATTTTTTTATTTATTTGGAATCGTAAAATGGGGGGATATGTACGGGATACGTATCGGGGTGTATCCGATACGTATCCGTATCCGGCACCGTATCCGATACGGATACGTGGACTGAACGGCGTATCCAGGTAACGTAGTCGTTGACGAATGTTTCGGCATTGCTCGGTGGTGTGCGAAGATCACCCATAATAGGCGCAATAGAGGTCTTTTCTGACCTTCTTGCGAACAGGCTGTTGGTGCGGTTCTAAATCGACACAGGAACCGGCACCTATTTGGTTTCACAATCAGTGTCACCTCCGTGTGCGGGTTGGGAGCACCAGCACCTATGCCAGGTTCCAAACCGGCACCAATAACCCTTTCTGTAGTAGTAACCGCTGTTAACGTTGTTTTCGCAGCCACCAATTTCGAACTTCTTGCGGAGAGCTTGTACCTCTTCGACAGCCATCACAGCCTTGCCCGTGCGGTCAGTACTGAATTTTCTCCAAGTCATAGGAGCTTGGCTTGGCCTTAGCGGCTGTCCTTGGTTCGCCGGCTGGGGTTGGCGAACGACGGGGGGAGCTGGTTCGGTGACCTGTGCTTGCATCTGGGCCTGGGCAGCGGCGATGGAGGCTTTATCGTACTCAGCCTGGATTGCTTGCCTTCGCTTGGAGTCCTCTTCTCCCCTTGCGTACCCGTCGATGATGCGAAGCAGGTGCTCGAGAGTTTGCAGTTCCTTGTTGGCGATTTTCCTTGTGAGTTCGCCCTCAAGCAGCCCGGCCGAAGCGGCGTTGATGACAGATGCTTCAGTTATGTCTTGAACTTGGCATCGGGCTTGCGAGAAACGACGCATGTACTCCCGTATTGATTCGCCCGGCCTCTGGCGAATGCCAAGCAAATGTTGCTGCGTCTTCGGCTCCTCGTAGGTGCCTCGAAAGTTAAGGATACAGACATCGCGCAATTGCTCCCATGAGTAAATGCTATTAGATGGTAAATTGAAATACCAAGAACGGGCGATGCCGTCTAGAGCGAGATGGATTACCTTCGCCATGGTATTTTCGTCGCCGTGAGCGGCTTCGATCGCGGACTCGTAGATGGACAGAAACTCTTTTGGGTCTGTTTCGCCCGAGTACCGTGGAACGGGTGGGAACTTGAACTGGGGTGGGATTGGATGAGTTTTGATTCCCCCACTCAGCGGCAACCCCTTTTCACCCCCTGCCTTGCCTATGGCGCCCTGTAGCGAGGGCCCGCCCGGCTGTGGATAGGGCGTGGCGAAGGGCGAAGTCATGGCTTGCGTGTGTGGCGAGGCCACGTTGTTCGGCGGCCCGGTCCTGAACGGTGGCGCTTGGGTGGTGTTGCTGAAGTCGAACTGTGGTCCTTGACTCCAAGGTGAAGCCCCCGGCCCAGGTTGGTTCGACAACAGCCAACCGGGTGCGCCTTGGCCGGTGCCCCCCTCCGGCCGGGCCGAAGGGGTTGCGCTTGAGACGTTGTGGGGTTGATTGAGTTGCTGAAGGAAAACTTGAAGCTGTGCTTGCAAGACCGAAGCCCCTTCCGCCATCACTTGCGATATTTGACCACGGTCGAACCTACAGCCCAGAAATCGAGTGCGCTGCTGCAGCCGAAGGTTGCCCGAGGAAGTACATCAGCCCTTGCGCAGCTTGTGACGGAAGGGCTTGAGTCGGCGCTTGCTGGTAGGCTTGAGGCGGGATGTAGCCCGCCGACTACTAGAGGACTGGGGCCGAAGCGACCTTGGCCTGCCGTGCTGCTTCGTATGCCTGCTGTTGCTCTTGCATTTGGCGAAGCATGTCATGGAGTCGCGTCATGTTTTGCCGCATGGCTTCCATGCTGGCTTCGGCTTGCGCCTCAAGGTTGGGGTCGGCTTGCACAGCGGCGAGTGTAGTCGAAGTCAGCTGACTTGCCGAAAGGATCTCCGGCACCTGCTCCGCCGAAGCGATCGGAGCCGAAGGCGGTGGTTGCGGTGCGGGCGCCGAAGTCAACGGCGCCGCCCCAGCTTCGGCGATGGGCGCCGAAGGTTCTGCTCCTTCTTCGGCGGCCATCGCCTCTTCTGCTACACTTTCCTTCGGGTTAGCAACCCTCTCCTTTGAGACCTTCTTCGGTGGCATTCGCTCTCAGTGGTTTCGCTCGGAGGTCCCCACAATCGGCGCCAGCTGTTGTCGAAGCGACAACTGCATACGTCAAAGGACGTGGTCACTCAACAGTTGTTGGGAAACGTAAAGTGTATTAAATTCAGGATTTTCTTGGGATCCCCTTTACATGGCCCTATAGGGCTATTTATAACCCTATTACAGGTCCCCTATTAGGGTTGAGGTATTTTACAAGGGAATTTACATGGTCACCCTTATAAAGGGACACTTATATGGGTATTCAATGTAATTGAGATACATGGGCCTTCAATGGGCCACCCGGTAACTACTGGCCCATCGGCCAGTGGGCCGGGTCGATTGGGCCGGCCCACTGGGCCTCCCTGGATTGGCCCCGTGTGGCGAAGTCACCCTCCTTCGACGTGCGCCTTTGCCATATAGCCTTTGCCCAGAGCACGTTTAGACTTGCAAGGACCCGGGGCGACTCTTCGCCCTCTGCCACCTTCGCCCCGTGGTCTACGCCATAGGGCTTTGCCCCGACGGATCTTGGGTGCCTTGAGTCTGAATCCTCGCCGCTTGCTTGGTTTCGGCAGGTCTGATCGAAAGGTCTTATGACATACTGCCAACAATAATAAATCACTACGATTTTGATATGTTTTGGTATAAGTAATGTTGCAACTTCACTGTATACACAAGAACTATCTAGAGTACATAGGCTAACATACTTGAATCACCTATATAAGAGCATGCTACAAACATGTTCAATAACTGAAGTAGATCTGCGGTCCACAAGGCTTCTAACAAGTCCTAATTTATTACTTTGTAGAAACAAGCTCCGTGAATCAAGAAAAGCCATATTATCTGCTGACATCACTGATTAAGTGAAGCTTGGGAACCCTGGAGAAACATTTAACTTCAGTCAATGCCAGAACAGGGTGACAGTTGCTGAGGGTGCTGGTCTGACTGGTAATGTTTCAGCAGTTGAGCAATTCATTCGTGAATACGTGAAAGCTTAGGCCTTAGAATTGAACCTTTATAGAATAGAGTTTGTGTTTCTTCAAAAATGTTATCTACGCAGAGACTGATTCTCCTGATGGTAAGAAGGAAAAACCTTCGTCATGTGTATCTGGTTCACTCATAGGCTGTGCTGACCGTTTGCTAACTCCTGGCACACCGAGTCACGGCATAACAAGTATAAAAGTTTCAGTTCTATTAATCCTTCCCTGAACTTTTAATGGATCGAACTCTCCTGCTTTCTACTCCATCCATCCCTAGATTTTAGACATTAAGGAGGAGGTTAAAGAACTACTATGTCTCTTTATATTAATGAAGAAAGAAAACGATGAAGAGAAAACATGGAGGGAGGTTCAATGGCTAAAAATAAGAAGAAAAAGATGTAGCACTATTAAAAACATGAGTAAATTGCACAAGCAGTTCTTAAATTTTTAGAGGTGTGTCATCTAAGTTCCCAAACTCTCAAAATGTAGATTTAAGTCTCATAATTTATCAAAGTGTGTCATATCAAAGTGTGTCATCTAGGTCCCAAATCATTACAGTCTCTTTAAGATCCTATGTGGTATGCTAAATGGATATGACGTAACATCATCTTGATTGATAAATGGGACATACTTAAAAATTTTCTTTTTCAGTTTTTTTCTTTTCCTTTAAAAGAAACATTTAAAGGAAAAGAGCTCATCACAATTACAATTGATGCACTTTTCTTATGGATAATATTGTACAATATGGTTACTGCTCCTTGAAAGAAGAGCTTCCAATCCATTTATCTTCCCATAACCTAGCTTGCTTACCATCATTGATCATAAATGGTCCCAAAATCTTTAACTTTCATAAGACCTGCACCAGTTTCTTGACAAGTTGAGTTATTGTCTAATTATTGAGATACTTCTTCCTAAGCATCTCATACTCTTTCTCATTGATTAACTTAAACAACCATTTTGAATATCTATGTTATGAATATCAAATCGACCTTGTTCCTTTGGTTGACAGGTTATATCCCATCTTATAAGTCTATATATGTTTCTCCCCTTCTAAAAAAACATTTATCTATAATAATCACTTTTGAAGAACTCATCTAGGAAGCTCAAAGAAGAAACTATAAACATAACTAGACTAGTTAACACAGAGTTAATCAAAACCAATCTTCCACCGACACACACATGTTCACCCTTCC
The DNA here is from genome assembly GCA_000573905.2 of Oryza punctata. NCBI lineage: Eukaryota > Viridiplantae > Streptophyta > Magnoliopsida > Poales > Poaceae > Oryza > Oryza punctata. The sequence goes on along the minus strand of CM002493.2, from coordinate 16,892,424 downwards.
AACTACTTAGCTTTTTCTCAATTCTTTCCTCTATGAATTTCCCATCCTTATTACTTAGCTTCCTAAAGTGCATTGGAATACCAAGATATTTAACCAGGATCACTCCCCAACGACACCCAAACAAAATAGAATATTGTTTTTCACTATCTTAAGCTTGTCCAAAATAGAAGATTTCATTTTTGTGAAAGTTAATTTTAAGACCCGAATTTTCAAAAATAGAAAGTATTTTTGAAAATTTTTAGCTTTCTCAATACCATGATCCATAAAAATCAATGTATCATCTGCATATTGCAGAGTAGATAAACCATCATCAAACAAATGCGGCACTACTCCAGCAATTTATCCATCATCCTTTACATATTTGATTCATCCTCTCTCTTAACAAAAGAGAGAATATGACGGAGAAGTATAATTCCATTGTGTTTCCTCTGCAACTATCTTTCCAAAAGTCCTAAATAACGCAATATCCTCCCTTCCAACTAAAATTGTTGTGATGGCCCTATAGAGGGGAATCAACACGAAGATATCATTTCACCAGAAAGAACCTCTTTCTCGACAAGCATGTGGGGCTACTACACCTGAGTAGTGCTTTTGCCGAACCTACCTAACCCAACACAGGTTATTTTTGTAATACAACTTATCCAAATCAATATGTCACATTCTGGAACTTCAAGTTTATTATCCCTAGAGCACCCTTTTCAAGCTTACAAACTTTACCCCATGCAGGATGCTGCTCGGTAGGGATGAAAACAGAGTGGATATAGACAGATAATGCTAGTGTCATATTTGTTTTCATGTTTTCAGTTAGATATATAAAAACAAATAGGAATAACCTGGATATGGGAACAAATATGTATTATCTCAAATATAAATAAGGATCGAATGTGATCAGACACAAGTATGGAAACAAATATTTCTCGGAACAAGAAAACTACACAAACTTCAAATAAAAATAAATACCACAACACAAAATTAGCTCGATCCATCTGAACAATTTCATCATTGACTAAATAATATTAATAATTTTTCTTGAGCACACAAGAGAATTGCGCATCATTTCATTTGAAGAGAAGAAAGTTACAATGGAGGGGACCTCCATTCCACAAGGGCCAATTACAAATGCTCACTTAAAGAAACTAAGATGACTTGTGTCTTGCGACCAAAACAAACCCAACAAGACGGACTAAGAGTCTAACGTTAGCGACTGAACAAAGAGCCCTTGAAGTGCGAAGGTGCCATTCCAACGCCATAGGCTACCATCGTCCACAATAGCTTGTAGGACAACCTGAACATCGGGCCTTGCTCCCTCAAACACACAAGTCCTTCGGTGGTTCCAAATTTCCCAGCTTACTAGAATGATCAGGGAGTTGAGCTCCTTAGGTCTTTACTAGAATAATATTAATAATGTGAACTATGTTATTGGGCTGAGCTACAACTAAAATCTATATTAGTGTAATGAAGGTCTAAACTCTAGAGTTAGGAAGGAATGATATATTCTTCATACCTTATCCGCATAGTAACACTCTGAATATCCTTATTTGTTGGAAACTACGTTTCTATATTCGTATAAATATCAGGAGAAATTTTTCGTATTTGTATCAGAATTATCAACACTAAATTGTATTTGTATTCCTTTCTCTCCGGACCAGACGAAACCTATTGCTCCGCTTTCATCCCCTAAGACAGAAAAGATGTTACGGATGATAGGCAACCTTCTTTCCCTCTAAGAGGGGTAAATTCCATTACTCTTGGCTTTATTGCCCCCCCCCCCCCCCCCACTAATAAGCTCAAGTATGTAAAAGGCATATAACTAACTTTATATCCTAGAGTTCCAGCCAAGATCAGCATCTTCTCTTCATCCACGATGATTGGTATCATACATGATTTGTGATAATTAATTTATGGACCGGTGGACTGTGCATAGGTTTGCAGCAATGCTTTGAGGCAAAAAAATCTCTTTTCTTTTTCTAGACAATGGATTAAAAACTCGGCTTCTACATCCAAACTGGATGTACACGAGTGTGCCTTCACCCACGAGTCCCCTCGCTCTGACGAGGCATGCATGTCATCTACAGGATACAGGTGGCTTTGCAGAAGCATGACTTTGTTCAACGTGGCACCACAGCGTCGACATGGAGTGGGTCCCAACAATAGTAGGCAACTATTGTTAAAAGTTCCATAATATCTAACTAACAATAAGGTGGGTTCTATGTGTAAAATCAAAGTGTGTTTTGATTATTATTTCATGATGAACAATTGGTATCGGAGATAATTGGTTTTGATGTTTGGAGATATTTGGCGAAGTGGTTTTGGAGATATGTGTTTTTTGATTGAATTCATCTCACGGTTGTGGTTAGACCGGTAGGACTGGGCCGGTCAAACCAACCGGCCCGATGGTCTAATCGGGTGACACTGTGTCAGTTTCGGTTTTAGGTTGTTTCTTTGGATATGCTACCTCCGTCCCATAATATAAGGGATTTTGGCTATGCAATTGTATAGCCAAAATCTCATATTATGGGACAGAGGGAGTATGTGACTAAATCATGTTTATGACTCTAGACGGATACTATAAATATGTAATACTGTTGTATGCTAATGTTGAAATAAGTTGGAGAGAACCTATGCTTGAATATGGTTTCTTGGTTGATTCATGTGTAGTGTGTCTTGATGCCTCGGGAGAGCGTTGCCGCTGATGGATCCGGAGTCAGCTTGGGAGAAGATGATATCCGGACGATCAGGATATCATGTGGGATGCTTGGGCTAAAGATCTATGCACGTGGTTGGTGAAGATCCATATGGCATACAATGGAGAGATTGTGTGCATATGGGATGCAGAGTCAAATTTGAAAGGAGTCCAAATTTGGTTTGATTGGAGTTTTTAAAATTTGGTTCATGTACTGGAATGTTTCCTAGGGGATTAGAACTTCTTGTACAACTTGGGTACGTGGCTTTAGGCTGCGTACCTCGGGTATAAATAGAGAGGGAGGGTGAGACCTCTCGGTATCGATTTTGTGAGAGTTGAGTTTAGAGAAAAGCTACGGTTTCAAGTTTAGTCAAGATTTTTAAGAGGAGTGTTATTGTTGCACCTTTTAAACACGAATAGAAGTAATAAAGTCCAATCTACTTTTACTTTTGAGAGATCTTCGATTTTTGTTTTCTCGGTTGCGATGGTCCAACCGGCAGGACATCAGCGGTCAAACCGACAACATCAGCCTAGTCATACCAGTGGCTTCACGGCGGTCAGACCAACGGCGGTAACAGGCGATGGCAGTGCGACGGGCGGTCAGACCAGAGGTCTTCGAGTGGTCAGACCGACGCATCTACTCCGGTCAAAACGATTGCTATCGAATCAAGGGTATCTTTTAGTTCCATTAGAAGGTTGGTTTAGTTCATGTTGTGCGATCCTACTCTATGATAATATAAAGTTTAGCAATATCCAATAGCATCAAGAGAGAGGGGCGAGGATCAATACATAGCAAGAAAAAGTCAATGTTTTTATTTTACTACCGGTTGTAGTGCTCTTGCTTGGTGTGAGTTATTTACTGGTTCAACAATGCTTAGAGCATCCATATTGTGGGTTTTAGAGGAGGCATAAGAGGAGAGAGAGCACGCTAGTTCCGGTCCTATACATTGTAGGTACTACCTCCGGTTTTATATATGTGACGCTGTTGACTTTTTTATTACGTTTGACTATTCGTCTTATTCAAAAATTTATAACCTAAGGTTAGAGTTTACTCGATGATAAAATAAGTCACAACAAAATAAATGATATTTATAAAAAAAATTTAATAAAACGAATAGTCAAACATCATATCGGAAATCAACGGAGTAATATATTAAAAACGGAGGGAATATTCTTTTAGCAGGTCCTTACAAAGCAACCAGTATCATGGATAGAAACCAATTCTTGGGGAGAGAGAACATGATAGAAACCAATTCTTGGGGAGAGAGAAAACCACGGGACCGAAGTGGCTGAGGAGAGAGGAACGAGCCATCTTGTTTTTCTAATGAGATGGTAATACACAAGATATCTATATACCACACTACCTTTTTATAGTGTGCTTTTGAGGTGAGTGGAACAATGTTAATACCTAGGAGTAATAAATATTATAGATGCTCCTTGTGTACAAGGATTAAACTATTGCCTATACAATTGGTTTGGGGTATATTAGGTCATGACCAATGCATCGAGGTCTCAGCTCGGATCCCTGTCTTCCACATAAGAAAAACAAGTGAACCTGAATGGCAGGCCACATGCTCCACAATGCGTGAAAGCCTCAGTGCACCCACGTGCTCTTTTATGTTTAGCCCTTTGGTTTTTGTGGTTCAGCCCCTACACCATATATTAATTGTAATTCTGTTGAAAGTTTTCAAGGATCAAATGATAGGAAAACATATCACATAAGTGCCCTTTGCCCCACTTTTGAGGGTTGTAGGCGTGGGGCGACAACCTCGCCAAGTGCGGCTTGGGAGTTGTGGCTCTGCACGCGTGGGCCCTTGCCCTGATGAGGCAATCGGATCCTCTACAGGGAATGAGGAGACTCACAGAGGCAGAGACAAAGCCGAGCTGGAGGCTGGACCACGTTCTCTGTCTGATGTAAGCTTCACGCCAGCGTGGTGAATTGATCATGCCCTTAGGCCATTGACAGTGCGGTGAGGTGGCATTCAGCCTCATCTCGCCAGCGCAGAGATTCCAAGCCACATCGGTGTGGAGGAGGAGCTGCGAAGAACGTGGAGCTTTATTTGGCCACCCGAACCTCATCATAACTTGTCAGGAGAAAGCTCTGTGATGTACAAGGAGAGAGGTGAAACCGCGTTGGAGAAGTCATGTCCCAAAAAAAGCGAAGCAACGGTCCCCTCACCGCCGACACTGTCATTCTGCAGCCACCTTTGTCAAGGCCACCCATGCCATCGAGTCGCTGCTGCCGCCGTCATCGAACTGCAGCTGCCCCTGCCGTCGAGCCACCGCCGCCATCGTCGAATTGCATCCGTTGTTGTAGGAACAAGGAGGCCGACTAGAGGGGGTGAATAAGTGGTTTTAAAACTTTTGGCTAAAACCGATTTTGTATGCAGAAGCGTAAATCAAAACGGTTTTGCACAATTCAAAACCTAAATCAACTAGTTTCAACTAAGTGCATGAAGAAGCTAGCCTAGGTTGATAATAGCACAAATAAACTCTAGTATGTAAACTTGCTCAAAGTAAATTTGCACAAAATAAAGGAGACAAGTGACAAAGTGTTTTTCCACCCGATGTTCGGAAGCTTGCCAACCTCCTACGTCAACGTTGAGGCGATTCCGACTTCACCGCTCAAACCACGAAGCCACCGCAAGCCCCCTTCGTCAAGGGGTGGGCAAGGTGGGAGCCAGCCCACGAAGTGGTCTCCCAAGCCTCTATCACTATGGTTGTTCTTTCTCTACTCCGGAGATGGCGAACATCGAGCCACTCACAATCAACACCGGGCCTCCTCCATAACCTTCTTGGACAGGTTACCGGACAAATCTTCCAAGCCGTCTAGGAGGTGGCAATCTCCAAGAGTAACAAATCTAGGATGCTTGCCGAGGATGATCAAGTGCCACACTAGCTCTAACAATGAAGCAATGCACTTGGATTGGCTTAACTCATTCTCCAACAGCTCACTAGATAAACTAAGTGCACAAGGGTGTGAGAGCTCTTGCAAGGATTAAAGATAATGCAATGGAGTGCCAAAACCTTACCCCTGCAGCTAGGGAGTGGATATATATACCACAACCAACAAATCTAGCCGATGGAGTCGAAATCCCCAACTTCTTTTTCCTATCAGTCTGACCATCATAGGGAGGTCGGTCAGACTCCCCATGGTTGTAACGGCTAGAAAAGTAGCCATTACAATGCATTAAATGCGCAAGCAACAATAGTGCGGTCTGACCATCATAGGCCGGCCGGTCAGACCGGCCTTAGCTCTGGTGGCTCTGGATCACCAAGATTAGACCTCTCTTCAAATTCAGGGCAGCGGTCAGATCACCATGAGATATGCGATCAGACTGGACTGTACACTAAGGTCAGACTGCTGTAAAGGCTACGGTCAGTCCGCAGGTCACTTTTCCGCACAACCAACTGTTAGTAAAATGGTGATATCTCTTGACTCGGGTCTTGGAATTTGATGTTCTTGGATTCTATGGAAAGCTTATTCAAAGGGCTATCCAACCGATGAATAATACATCCAAGAAACATAACTTTTCTCAGGGATAAAGGGCTAACACTCCAAAGGATACTCCACTGAACATAACCACATTAGGCTACCCAAACCTATACTGTGTACCCACTTCTCTCTTTGTTTGGAACTTGATAAAACTCATCACACATGGCTAGACAAGCCCATCAAATGCACCTACATGCATATGAACTAATATGGCACAAGATCATCCATATGCTCACTTAATAGACCCCTCTTGATAGTACGACGCCTATCTAGCAAATCCGGTCTACACAAAACACCAAAACCGGGAAAAGACTAAGAAAACATTCTTAGCTCCATTATACCTCTGCCTTGCGCCATCCAACTTGGGGTCAATGCTTGAGCCAAGATCAACACTTGTGACCATTCGGTTGAACCAATGCCGAAGTCTTGAGTCTTATCATCCTTTGTTAAGACTTTCTTCTCATCACAAGCTTGACTTCATTGTTGTCAACATGGCGATGTCCTTGGCTTGGTGACCATCAACCCATGGTGTCATCCATTTGCCTCATCACAATGAGACCTATTCCTTTGCACAACTCAATGGAAAATATTATTCCCAACAATCGGTTGTCATCCTCCACTTGGTTGACCAACCGGTTGCATATGAAAGGTATGGATATGTTTGTTGAATATTCATTAACACTACAAGTGTCGTATACTCGCATGCAAGCTCAAATACAAAGATCCAATATAAATAATAGGTGAACCAATATGGATCTAGAACATACACAACAAGTGTATAAGATTCGCTCCCCCTAAATATATCCATACAAAGGAATATACAAGAGAGACAAGTGTATGCATAATTAGAGAATAACCAATGGAGGGTTTATCCTATACACATAGAGAAGACATATGTAGTAACGATGTAAACCAACATAGACACATACCTTCATGATCTCCATGTTCTTAATGTAAAGGAGACTAAATAAGATAAGTATCAAACAAACATTAGTCTCACACGTATATATCAAAAACATGGAAATCATATATATATATATATATATATATATATATATGATGGAGAGAAAGAGTAATACATATCGTTTAATCTCCATGCATTTCTATCACATCTCATCATCGGGAAATAATCTAGTTGACAACTTATGTGAAATAGTGGTTAATCCCATAAACATCGGTTTATCATCTATCACCAAAGCAACAATTACACAAATTGTTTAATCCAATATCTTTCAATCTTTTTTCTCTTTGGTGATGGATAATAATCCGGTATAAATAATATAAAGAGATGAGTTGAAAGATGTTTTCAAATCAAGGTGGGGATCTTATAATAATAAAAATATAGAATAACCTCCCCCCCTCAAGATGTGCATATATTCATGAATATGAAAGAACATATATGCCCATAGTCAATTCAAATCAATGAGGAAGTTCACACTATATTCTGGATCCACAAGAGAGACCAAGTTAAAATATGTGAAGTTCAATACATACCTCTCATCATTTTCATTTTCATATCCAAATGAGACTAGTCAAAGAAAAGCTTATAAAACCGTTAGTATCGTATAATTAGATTTATCATTAATTACCAAAACCAAATTAAGGCACTTGAATTTACATCTGTTGTTGAGGCCGCCCCCACCGTCGAGCCGCCGCCACCGTCATTGAGGCCTCCCATGCCATGGAGAGGGCGCGGGATGGCTGTTGTCGAGCCACCCCCGTAGTCGAGCCACGGTAGCCTTCGAGCTGCTGCTGCCTTCGAGCCATTGCCTCCCAAGGCCATATCCGGCCTCGCCGGATCTGGCGAGAAGGGGCACGGAGCGGCCATCGTCGAGCCACCGGCAGCTCAGTCGAGCTGCAGAGATGGGGAGGGAGAGCCGTGGAGATGGGGAGGGAGAGAGCGGTGAAGGCGAAGCTTCGGGCGCCGGCAGCCAACAAAGAGGGGGTGGCGCGGAGGAAGGCTCGTCCGACGGCCATGGTGATGGAACGCGGTGAGAGGATTTTTTTTTTTTTGGATGCTCGGCTGCTCCGCCGGTGATGAAGGCAGGGAGGAGAGAGAGGGGGAAGATGAAAAGTGATTTGTGACCTGTGGGACCCACTAAAAATAGTTTACACTGTGAACCAAGTTGTTTTATAGGAAGTTTATCCTAAGTAGCATTTCAGGTTCATCAAATGGAGGACACCCTGTGAATGACCTTATGGTTATCGATGCCCATTAAAGACCTGCCCCATCTGAGTTTGGCAGGTAATTGCTACATCCACACAACAGCTCCACACCAAAACTGCGCATTAAAACCCCAACGCCCTGAACCCTCCCAATCATCGTCGTCGACGCCATGGCGGACGCCGACGTCCGCAGCGGGGCGCTTCTTCTCCCGGCGCGACCGACGGCCGCGCCGCCGGCGCAGCGGCGGAGGAAGAAGTGGGCGGTGGAGTTCGCGCGCTTCTTCAGGACGCCGCGGCGGGATCCGTCCAAGCCGCCGCCGCCCGGCCTCCGCCTCGTCGCCCGCGGCAAGCTCCGCCACCACGGCACCTGGCTCCAGGCCGCCTCCCCCGCCGCGCTCTCCATTTCCTGCCCCAGCCAGTCCTTCGCGGTCCCCGTCCTCACCGTCTCCATCGGCGACGTCGTCTTCGTCCGTACCGATCCCCCCGCTACCTCGTCTTTACTCTCATGCGGCTGCTTGCTATTGTGTGTTATGCTTGATCCATCCACTTAGGCACTTAGCCGTTTAGATTTGTGAGCCTGCGTATCGAGGCATACGGGGAAATGCGTCTGCGAATTGCGTGTTATGTTTTGAATGCGGTATATGGTATATTTTCTCTGGCCTCCAAGAACCTCGTGAGGACGTTGGTTTTGGACGGTGCGTGGCATCTATTTGGTTCTTAGGTTTGGCCTTCCAATGATCGTTGTTTCTGAAAGCAGCAAAACATGTGGTTGTTTCTATGAGATTGTGCGATTTGATGCTGTGTCAGTGGTGCTCTTAATCTTCGGTGCGTTAGTTCAGTGACATTTGCTTGGTTGAACTGGTTATTTTTGGTGGAGTGGCATAATTATCGTGTATTGTGTTCTATTGTGGGTGCGAGAGCTGGAAATCCTAAAATATATTTCATATAAGGGAGCTGATTTAACATAGGAAGTATCAAATCATGTGGGAGGGAGGCCATGCCCTGCTTGCTTTCCCCCTCCATCCGCCACTTGTTTTGGGGATCCATGAATGCTTTCATGGAACAATCAGTGCGACAAATTGCATGTTATCATATTTTTTTGGTCTACGCACGCTATGTGTATTTTTCTTCACAAATGAAATAATGGATGCTTTTGGCATGTGTCACGTGTCAAATGTTAGCCGTGCAAGATTAGATCTGTGGGAGGTAGTGATTTGTGCTCATATGGTTTCCTTAATTGTTACTGCATATCTTGGTTATTCCTTGGCATTCAAGCTCCAACTAATGTAGTTTGGACTATTCCAAGCTCCTGCCCTTGGTTTTGAAACAAAAAACTTTGGATCATTCTACTCTGTTTAACTAGTTTTGTAACTGCATTGTGATTATATCTGGTGTTGATCGGATTTGAAATTTCTTTTTTTTATAATCTTGAGGAATTAGTCTTGGAAATCAAATCCAGTACTCCCTATCTAAACAGGCCCTAGATCGTGTATTCTGTGAATTATCTATCTCTAGTTATTAAAAAGTATGCTACTAGTCTTTGGGCAAACCAAAGTGGATACTTATTTCTTTGTGCGCCCTTAATGTATTATTACAGGAATCAAGAATGGAATTTCCTTTCACTAAAAGATACAAAATGGACTGTGTTGGTTCATTCTTTTTTATTTGATTTTAATTTCTTTTTACTACTATGAAAACTGAAAGCAAATGATTGTAACTGTACTGATTGTTTTGTAATTTGTATGGGATGTTTAGACTAGGCCTTGGCATTTCCACACTCTTTCATTGTTCGTCTAAATGTGTATTCTTTACAAACTCTACACGATTAATACATTGTTTTATGTTGAGAAGTTGCATAATTGTAGGATATTTCCTGTCAAAAACAATAAAACGGATTGGTTGATGATCCATTTTAATGTATGGTCAAACCCAAGTATTTGGGAAAGGTTATCCACCTAAACGACTCCTGGGCAGTAAATTGGTTTTATCTTACCACAACTATCCTTGAAAACCTTATGACATTGCAGAATGACTTTTGCACACTTTTTGTTGTCTCTATATACTCCCTTTTCATAACCTGGCATTGCTTTTCTTGTTTGTGGCACAGGAGGAGCATTTTGTGTCCATTCTCAATTTTTCATGGCCCCAGGTTACATGTGTGACACAATGCCCAATAAGTGGGAGCAGAGTGGTGTTTGTGAGCTTTTGTGATAAGTCCAAACAGGCAAGTTTTCTTGAACCATCAAATATTTACTGCATTTATTATAACCTGTACAACCTTTATAATCACATTTTTAGTGACAAAATATTTATGCACTTTATTTCTCTACAGATCCAGAAGTTTGCTTTACGTTTTTCACATCTCAGTGATGCAGAGTCATTTTTAAATTGTGTTCAGGTGCAATTTCCTATATCTGTCATATCCAACAATGTGTACCTCTTCATAGTTATGTTGTATGAATATTCCATGGACTTCTCTTGCCTGTTCTCTTAGCTCAACATTCCTAATAGCGTTTTGCTCAAGTGTTTACCACCGCTCGCTACTCCTTTTTAAACTATATACTTCCATCTTGGAACCTGTAATCTTCATCAGTATTGATAGCAATTTTCTGTTCAATGTGTGCACATGACTACTGGATATTATAATGGTTAGATAAAACCATTTGTGATGCTTCTGAGTTTTGACATTCCAGTTCTCTTCAAGATTCTCTTAAATTTGTTAGTTCCCTAGACCCTAATTTACTGATATGAAATCACAGTGGTAAAAGTTACTATCCATACAATTGAAATTTCAGTGCTGCTAGCTATAGAATTCATGACACTACAGTAATGATATTTTCTGTTTATTCTATTTACTAATTTTGAGATTTTCTTGACTTATGCTCTGTTTAATGTTTATGAAGCACTAAATGCATTTCTATATGGTTTGTTTACAAAGGAATGCTCAACTGAAACCATGGATATCATACCATCTGGAAGTGACTATCTTTGTGAAGATTCATCAGCATCTGAATATATTTCTTCTAGTGGAATTCACCAAAGGTAAATAGTGGAACTGTTTCAAGTTTTAGTTGTGGAATATATTTCTGTTATGAGTATTAAGTAACACCCGACTATTCAAGCTTTGAGGAGCCAGATCAGCCTATCCACAGAACAGAGACACCAGCATTTGGTTACCATGCAGAACCAGATGAGCCTATCCATAGAACAGAGACATCAGCATTAAGCCAGCGTGAGACACCAGCATTAGGTCACCATGAGGGACCAGAAGAGCCTCTTCTTCAACCTCTCCTTGCTACCAACATTGATACTGTCTTCTCTGGTTTTCCCCCCAGTTTCACTGATATGCTGACACAATTTTCATGTAAAACTGAGAAAGGTTAGCAACTTTCTGTTTGGTAACATTCATTGAAATTACAGTATTATTTTATTTCTACTTGTTCATTTGTGGCAACATTTTTTACACATTTTAAACCAGATGCTGAGGAACCATATCCAGTAACTGCAAGGGACCATTCACCACAAGAGGTATTTGTGGCGATATATATGAATATCGTGCAAAATGTTATTATTGGAAGAAATGATGTTTATATTGGTCAATTTTGCAGGTGTCTATGTTAGATACTCCCCATAATGGTACACAGTCTCAATCTCATTTCCCACTTATTCATCTGGAAAAGTCTGTCCTCTTTCCCTGACCAATCAGTATTTTGTGCAGTTGCAATTTCCACAACTGCTGCTAATGAAATTGATGTTAATAGAGAAACAAGTGATATTATGACAAGGATAAAGGTATCTATCCAATCGATAATTGTCTGGCTTGGCTGTTTTGTTTTCTTGTAAATTTGGTAAGCAAATCTATATTTTCTAATATATATTATTGTTCCGCCGCAGGCATATATCACTGATGGCGCCTTCCATGGTATGCTTTATATTCCTCAGTTTTCTCAACGCTTCCTTTTGCTACATTACTTTGGAAACTCAATAATCTGCCTTTCACATGCTTTTATAACGCTTTTGCTAGTCTTAGATATATTTGTCAGGCTCTTCTATTCCTTCATAACTCATGAAACTAATTCATTTTTCTCAGCATCCCCTTTTGCTAAATGCTAATTTAGAAACTTTCTAATCGCATTTCACACACTTCTATTGATATGGTTTTTTTTGCTTATCTTAGATATGTTGTTCAAGCTCGAGAGAGTTATTGATGAACTGGGTGGCGACTTGTCACTGTAGATAGTAACATCCTCTGTGGTGGGAAGGCCTTTATTTGCCTATGATCTTATATGCATCGAAGTCGTAGTTCACTTACTATCCCTTGCAGCTTTTGCTCCTACAGAATGTTGTCCAGTAAAGCTTACATCAAGATGCGAAATTTATCTTGTCTCCAACGTATTGCGTAGTACATCTGGGACTATTTTGTGTGAAATTTTGGAGTTCGCGTAGTACATGCTAATCAGCCTTTCCAACATCTGTTTATAACGGGCCCTCAGTTTTATATACATGTTATCTGAATTGCTGAGAGCATGCTACCCCATATCCAGATGTGGTATTTTCATGTGTTTCTGTTGCTTCTGCCGCTGTGTGTGTGGGGGTTCTGTCCTAGATTGTGCACACAATATGCGATGTATTGCAGATCTTGTGCTCCCCCGCCGTCAGATCTTGGCATGCATCGGTTGGCATACCTGCATTGTGACTGCTTGGTCACCGTGCTTGTCAAGATTTTTTAGCTAATCGCAACACGTTATCAAGCTTTTCTTCAATATTTGCGATGATTTTTCTAGTACGTTTAGAATATTAGGAATTAAAGCATAGGCAGCCAGCGAAGATCTCCAAAACTAAAACGTAAATACAGCTCCACGCTATGTTTTATCGCAACCTGCGACACGTCAAGTGAAAAAAAAAAGCAGTTCTTTTTGGAACAGAGAAAAATGTATAATTCATACCACAAACATTGATACACCATTTCTACTATGAAAGAAACCAACGATATGAATCAATGTTGATATCTTACAAGCGGAGAGTTACCTTATTTTAATGGGATAGCCAATTTAACATGTTTTTTTTAAATAAATTTAATATGTAGTTGCAGCAAAGTGTAGTAGTAACCATAGGAGCAAAAGCTCCTCTCTCTCAAAAAAAAAAAACATGGGAGGCAAGTAGAGTAGTATTTTTTTCTTTCACCTCTATCAGAAGAAGCCGTGGAAACCAGGGATGAATTTGCCAAAGCCCAAGCGAGGCTTCTTGCGCTTTAGCCGCGACGCAGGCATGGACTGCCGCGACGTCGGCGTGGACTGCTTGGACTGCTTGTTGACCAGCCGGCACTGCTTCCTGATCTGGCCCTTGCCCTGGCCGACGAGCACGTCGACGGCGCCGAGCTTCTGCATCGCGGCGGCGAACTTCTGCTGCCAGATGGCGTTGTCTCCGGCGAAGAGATCGACTTTGGTCTTGGTCTCCGGGTCCTTGATGAGCGCGTCGTCGGAGGTCATGAGGCCGCGGCTGGCCAGCAGCTCGGAGTAGTAGGCGTTGTCGAGCTTCTCCGACGTGCGGCCGTCGAAGCTGACCTTGGGTGATTGCTCCGGGTCGTCGCTATCCTTCCGCGGTGGGCACACCTTCCGGAGATGCTCGGCGAACGCCGGTTCCAGCGCCGGGTCGATGTCGGCGTCCTGGGAGAAGCCGTAGAGGCGGTTGGAGAACATGAAGCAGTGGGCGCCGCCGATGGAGTGCGCGCCGGACAGCACGACCAGGTCCTCCTGCGACAGCCCGCGCTTCACGAAGAGCTCCGACATCCGGGGGACTTGGTGGCTGGGCGTCGGCATGTTCCCCGGGAGGTCGTCCATGTTGGAGCGCGTGCCGTCCATCCGCCCCGCCGCCACGTCGTAGAAGGGGATCCCCGCGGCCACCGCGGCGTCGCGCGCCGCGAACGCCAGGATGTCCGCGCATGACACAGTGCGCGGGCACATGGACTCCAACGTCGACTTGGCCACGTCGATGGTCCTCAGCCCGTGGAGGGTGAAGCCGTTCGCCGACGACTCCTTCTCCGGGACGTCGCCAGACGGCGTCTCGTCGAGGAGGATGGACGCGTCGCATCCCTGATCGATCGACGATCCATCAACGATAGATATCATTCAACGTACTACTCCTACCCCTACCATGGTGATCACGTATATATATATGTGTGTGTTACCGTGACGAAGCAGTCGTGGAAGAATATGCGGATGATGCCGGCGGCGATGGTGCGGTCCAAGCCGACCTCGGAGGTGATGACGTCACGCACGGCCTCCTCCGCCGACGGGCACGTCTTGTTGTAGAACCCAACCTGGAGGCCGTCGACGATCACCGCGTCGACGGTGGCCGGGGCGCCGCCGAGAAGCGCCGCCGCCGCCGCCACAAGGGCCAGGAACGGCCACGCAGCTGTGAGCCTCGCCATCGATCGATCACCACCGGAGTCCGCCCGGCGCGTATCCATGCTGCATGCTCGATATCAACTTAATTAAATGCGCGCGGTAGCTAGCTATACGGGGCAGCGGGATTAACGGTCGTCGGTGAGACGAAATGTGGCCTCACATTCTTTAGCCGCTTCACTTGCGGGGTACCGGTCGGCCAACAATAGCCTCTGCCAGCCCGCCCACTTTTGAGGGAGAAGCTTGATTAGTAATTTAATGTCTCACATGCCTTTGCTTATTGATTACGAAGGTAGCCGTGGGTGGTATACTAGATAAACAAGGTGCAGAGATATGAATGCAACTCTCCAATGATGATCGTATTCAATGCAAAGATAGGATTACTAATTGTACTCGCATGTATAATCAAATTGCAAAAGCTATACTAGCTTTTATGCTTAAATATGTGCAATAATAAGTACTCCCTCTGCCCCAAATATAAGATCCATACTTTTTTTACACCGTTTTTAATGACCTACTTTGATCACTAATTTATTACATGTTATATTTTTAACGAATATAAAATTAGCATCATATGAAAGGACCTTAAATATGAATATAATAACATAACATACATAATACTTAGATATGGATTAGTATGATTATTAGTAAAAAATTATCGAGTTTAATTTTTGACGCTCTATGCTTTAATTTGCCTACCGGCCTGGTGTTGCTTCTGCGGCTCATAAACGTCTCGGGGTTCTCCTTGGAACACCGTTGGCACATTTGAGCTAGGGCTGCTCAAATTGAGTCCGGCCCGACTCAATGGGGTCGGGACTGCAATTTGAAGCACAAAAGCCCAAAAAAGCCCCAAAACGAGAATGCTCAGGTCAGGCTCAGGTTTGCATTTTTGTCTCAGGGCTATTTTTTGCCCGGCCGCGTCGTTAATTTGATCAGGCCTAATTTGTGCCTACCCAAAATCAAGCTAGCAAAGGTATACGATTGAAGACTATGAGCATAGCTCAAGGATTAGTTAGGCTCCTTATGGTAGAACTTGTTCACCCTGATTTAAATTTTACATTTCGCACGGATGCTCTTGTATTTTCCTAGGTTTAACAAAATGAGGTAATACATGTACACGTGGACGTGTTCAATGATAAAGCATGTGTATCGCACATTCCTACGTGAGGCTATGCCTCAAATCTCTTTAGATGTGAGCTAGGACGCATCTACGTGTGTAGTTATGGACACGAGTGTGATATTTGTGCACGCGTGTATGCACATTCAACTTATATTCATAAAATAGAAAACAATGAAGAGTCAATCTAATTGTAAAGTAATGAAACAAATATGTACATGCTTAGCGGATGAAATTGACATGTTTTACTTGTGAATGCCGCAGGCGTACCCCTAACAAGTTTTATGGTTGAGCAATTAGTTAACAGCGTGACAACTTTACTCAGACTTCGTTAGGGTAAAGTCGATCTATAGCTAGCTGCTAGCCACAGACATCCAATCAGCAACTTTGTATTTGGTCTACTCACGACTGAATGATAAGGTGTTTGAGTGTAAATATGTAAGTCTAACTACTCTAGAGTCCTCTAGAAAGGACTAGAGGCGACCTACTTGAAAGACATGGTGTCAGTGATAACTGAAAGAACATCTAGTCCCTAATGAGTTTTGGCTAATTATTGATAAACGATAAAGGAGCTAATACGTTTATTGAGTGAATAAGCAGGAGATTCATCCAATGATGATACTGAAGATGAAGATGGAATTTAATATGGTTTTTAGTGTGAGATAAGGATGGTAAGATGGAGTGAAGGGTTGGCAAGACTTGATTAAACGGAGAATCATGCATAGGAGAAGGGCAAGTGGAGGCTTGGTGTTGAAGGACCGATGCAATGGTGAAGGAGCAAATGCTTGGCTGAATGCTGATGGATCGATCGAGTCCATAAGAGAATTCACATGTTGTTGATGATTAATCTTTGTTGAAGTGGAAGCGAGCGAAACAAAGCTTGGAAGGAGCAAGATCAAGATGCCCTAAAGTTGCATTGAGCCAAACAATCTTGTGCGGTACTAGATATATAGCTAACCTTAAGTCGAACAATACGGGTGGAGTCTAACAGTCCAGGTGAAGATGATCGACAACCCAGTAGGCAAGCCATTCTAGATCTTGAAAGGATCTTGATGTTGCCTAGAGGGGGGGTGAATAGGCGATTTAAAAATAATGCGGAAGCTAAAACAAAATAAGGTCGGATTGTCTGATACCAGTTGAATAGTCCTATATAGATCGGATTGTCTGAACTGAGATTGGACTATCTGACCGGGTCAAATAGTCCTATGTAGATCGGATTGTCATCGGATTATCTGACCTGCAGAACAACAATCAACCAAGCAACAACCTAAAATCTCTAGATCCAATCCACAAGCAAGGAGGTGAGCTCAACCAACAACAAGATTAGCATGGCACAAAGCAATGCAACAAGAAGGTAAAGAGAGTGAGGATATCACCGAGGTTTACGCAAAGATGTATTTCCTAGAGTTCAAATCCTTGAGGGGATTCTAGTCTCCGTTGAGGAGCTCGTAAAGAGCCGGGTCTTTTACAACCCTATCCTCGTGAGGTTGCACAAATGCTCTCATTATTCCACTAAGGGTGTCTCTTTCCTTGTGAAGGTGAGATCCGGTCTTCACAAACTTCTTTTGGCCAACCACAAGTAGATCGGTGGCCCAAGAACGACACCTAGCTATCTAAGAGTCCTCAACTTCCAAGAGTAATAAACATCACACAACTCTTGGATAAATCCTAGTGCTCAAGATCGAGAGAAATACACACTAGGCTACCAAACACCAAATCCACAACCACAAAAATTCGAGTCACAAAGAATAAGGGGGATTTGAGAGAGAGAGGGAGAGAGCTCAAAGATCCAAAGCACTTAGTACAAAGCTCAAAGCTACAAGCCACAAAGATTGGAATGAAAAGGCTAAACCTAGAAAAGGGTTGGTGGAGGGTTTATATAGATCCCCAAAAATGTGACCGTTGGATGGGGAATCTTTCAGCCCACGTCGGATAGTCCGATTTCAAGATCGGATAGTCCGATATTTTAAACCTCCAAGGCAATGAAAGACAGAGAATGAAGTTTTATGAAATTTCGGATTTTCTGAGACATCGGACTATCTGATGTGAAATCGGATAGTCCTATATTTTAGAAGCAGAAACTTCATCCTCAAACAGAGACTCAAGTTCCATGATTTTTTGGAGTCTTTGTGTCATCGGACTATCTAACCTAAAATCGGATACTCCGAGGATTTTTCAAATCAAGACAGAGAGTGAAGTTTTGTGAAAAATCGGATAGTCTGATGTTGCTCAAGTAAAAAGGCAAGAACTTTTTCTCTGAACTCCGATTTCGATGATCTTGGACTCTATGGAAAGCTAGTTTCATGGGCTATCAAACCCAACATAAAACATGGTCCAAAACCTTCAAGAGATGTTAAAAAACTTGCAAAGAAACCCGGTGTAAGTGTTGTGACATGAGAAATAACCCGGAGTTGGAATTTTGACATAGGTTTTTCAACTCACACAAAGATGAATCATTTTGAGCACTAGTATTCGACCAATTATATGCATGTGGTATCCCTCTTAATAGTAAATCCTAAACTCAAATGTAAAAAGAAAAGTTATACCAATAGGAATATCTTCATACCATTTTCTTTCTTCACTTTGAGGGTTGCCAACGTCAAAGTCGTTTTCATCATCGGGACTATCCTCCAACAAATCACATCTTCTTGATCTTTGACATTTTATCTTCCATTTCGCAAATGATTGATGTGGATAATCCATAGCTTTAAATGGCCTCAAACGATCCATCACGATAAACTCTTCACTCACCCTTCACCACCGGTTTCGGTTCGTCGGCACCAAGCCCCTTGCCCTTCACCACCGCATGTTCCATCGCAGCTGACCGTCACTTGTGCTTCACCGTCTTGCCATAGGTAGTCATTTCATACCCCGCATCTTCAACTTCTTGCCTTTAATTTTCATCCATCGGTAAAGTCCATCTTCAAGCTTCTCACACCATCTTCATTTCTAACAATCTTGAACCATGGTGTATATTCTTCAACATGTCCATCAACAAATGATGGGATCCCATCAAACATTCTCATCATCAACATTTGACTCTTGTTGATTCCCGATATGTGATGTATCATCTTTTTATGTCATCAGTCCACAATCCTATCGCTTGATTCTCACATATGAACCATCAACCTTTTTTGCTTGATGTCGGAACATAATCTATCATCACAAACTCATAGCAAAAGTTAGTTCCAACAACCATTGCCATTAATCACCCAAACTCCTCCTAACACAAGGTTAGAGGACTTGATCTTTCAGGTCTTTATCGAGAGCCTCACAAATGAAGTAACGATGACAAAGAGTTAGAAAAAACACCATATTAGAAATAGAACCAAGTTTACATATAGAAGACAAATTTTAGACTATCTAAAACCCTAAGGGCATCGACAATGTATATAGATGAAGTGGTCTTTTATGGGTGGGGCATGTGTCAATAAGCTTTAGCTATTTCTATTACCACAATGCTTAAGGCCTAGATGGACTCAATAATGGGCCTCACTATAAAAAAAGATAATCACCCAAGCCCAGTCGTTCTTTCTTTCTCCCAGTTCCTCTTCCCGTCTTCCTCGAATCGCTTCCTCTTCTACTGTCGTCACTCCCTCCATGCTACCGCCCCTCATCCTTTCCTCTGTGGCATCGTCGATAGTCACTTATTCTACCGTACCAACTTTTCTCCCCCCAAATCGAGCTCCTTGGCATTCAGATCAACTTCTCCACCGACCAAATCAACCTCGAAGTTGTGGTCCTAGTCGTGGACGGAGCAACGACGGTAGCAGCGCTTGAGGGCGGGTCTGACGGTGGCAATGACGCTTGCGTCGCAGGAAGAGTAGGTGGCGGTGTCTTGCACCGATTGATCCACGGTGACGGCCTACGATGTTGCTCTCGAGCGCATCCGGTGGGGGTGGCATTCGTGGACAGGTCCAATGACGACAACAACGTTCGCGAGTTGTTTTGGCAAACTTTAGTGTCTCATGCAGCGAATTTGCTATGGCGGCTTTGGCATTGATCTATGCTCTTCTCCGACAGTCAAGCAGCGGCACCAGGCGTCATCGCGTTCTTCCCCTTTTCTTGTCCATAGCGGCAACCAACTAGGGTCTATTGCTTAGAGAGACAATAGCATGGAATGAAGTGTGATGGATCTTTTTATTGCTTATGAGTGGTATTTATTTATACATATGGATAGCCAAAGAATAGTTGTAAAGACTACTCCCACAATATATAAGTAGCAATCTAGAGCCTTAAAAACCCCTCCTATGATTACATTGTTGATGTCTAAGACTTTATTTGTGAAGATGGCAACGAGGAATGCACCGCCGGGGAATGCATCCCCATCCCCGTCCCCGCGAAATACAATGAGGGAAACTTTGTTCCCATCCCCGCCCCCGCAAGGGGAATAAATTACCACGGGGTTTTCGTCCTCGCTTAAAATAGTATATACATGTCAAATTGTATATGCAATACAACATATATTCGCACTTTATATTAATATATCAACATCTATCTACTAATTCATGTGATAAAAATATAAGATTATCATTTATTAATGATTACAAGTAATATAATCACATAAAATAAGTAAAAAACATTAAACTTGGACCCCTATGCTGATCTCCGCTAGGAGAGGGGATGGGGAATGAAGGACCATCCCCGTCCCCGCGAAAACCAATGGGGACATGTCTCTTCCCATTTAATTTCCCATGGTGAACCAATTCTAACCATCCCTGCCGCCTAATAGGTGAATTCACCGCTAGGAAATGGGTAACGGGGCACCATTACCATCTCCAATGAAAACAAAACTCACTTGACTAAACATTTCTGTCTGATTACATAGCATGTAAAGAAAATCATACAAATAATAACTACTTAACACAATACCATTAAAAATGCTATCTGGAGAAAATCCAAGAAATGTCATAGACAATCGTCCCGATCGAAGAAATGCCATCAAATCCAACTTCCTAAAAATACCATCGTTGTTAGGTTTTTGTTAGCGTCCCTCCGTTAAGTGCTATAAAAAAACCATTTTACCTCTATGAATCATTAAAAGTTGACTATAACTTTTACTCTTTTTATCGAAGAGAAACCATCGCTATTAGGTTTTCGTTAGCGTCCCTCCGTTAAGTGCTATAAAAAGACCATTTTACCTCTATGAATCATTAAAAGTTGACTATAACTTTTACTCTTTTCATTAGCTTACACTAATTTATAGTTTGCTCTTTACACTAAATTATTGTATAGAGTAAAAGTTTTAATCATCTTTCAACAATTCATGGGTAAAATGATTCTTTTATACCACTTGACGGAGGGCTACTAACAGAAACCTAATGGCTATGATATTTCTGAGATAAATGTGTTTGTATGAAGTTGCGTTCGTCAATGATATTTTTGGAATTAGAGCACTTATTGATGATATTTCTTAGATTTTCTTTATTAGAAAATAATTGCCAAATACTAGTTGTATAATTTTTTCTTCAAAACACCCACTCACTTTAAAATTAATTATATTTTAATTTTCAATTACACGAAAAATGCATAGGCACGCACATATCAGTATGCCACGCACCGTGATAAGCCACGGTAGTATTTGGAAATACTATACCCACCTAACCAATTAGCAATGGTGCCAGCAAGTGACAATCCAGTGATAGTGAGCAAGCACGCTAGCTAGTTGTACTAAAATAAACCCTAGTTGTTGTACTAAAATACATGTTGCACAGAACCTTTCTCCTCTGCCAAAGTCCAAACTTACCAAGTTCATCCATCCTCCTCCCCTTCTCCCTCCGATCCCCTCCCGTCTCCTCCCCGCCGCCTCGTGTGAGCGATCGATCGATCGATCCGCACCATCCACACGCCCGATTCGCTCTCCTACCCAGGCCACCTCCAACCCTAGCGCCGGCGGCTCTTCTCCCCGCCGCCACCGGCGCTCCAACCCTCCCCCAACAGGGGGTTTCTTTCCCCAATCCCCTCACTCTACCGCCGTCGATCGACGCGCCACCAGGAGGGGAGAAGGAGGAAGCCGGTGCTGCCTACCGCCTCCGCAGGTACCCCCGTCGGCATCGGTCGGCTGCAACCGGAGCGCCAAGGTCAGTGAAGTGAACGCCCTTCTCCCCTTTTAATTCTCCTCCTTCCTGTGGTACATGATTATAGCAAATCAAAATTGCCTTCTTTAATGTGTGCTTTTAGCTCTACATTTTCGTGGATCTGAAACTTGAGCTGTTCACCGTGTTGAATTACGCGGCCTGTGTAATTTGGTGTGGTCATGTCATGCAGGAGAGATTTGTTTCATTTGTCTCCACTGAGATATACATGTGTTCAAGATTAGTAGATTACATACATATCTGCAGCACGAATGTAAATAAAAAAATCATTAATCTTGAGCATGAATCCGTATGTTTTGGCCCTGAATAGCTAGCTCATGGAGAAGATAGATACGAAACTAGATCAATGTGCACGTTTAGAGAATTTGCAGGTCTGATTGTGTTAGAACAATTTTATTTTAGTAGTGTTACTATGTTAGACATGAATTTGGCTTCTTGTTAAATGTTGCCTTGAATAACAGAAAGTTAATATCGAGGACCTTAAAGTTGACGGGAATAGTGTATACCTAAACACAACTTTGGGTGGTATTAGAGAGTAGCGATGACCTGACTTGGGATCTTTCTATGTCACCAAACTTGTAAAAATCGATTCTTATTTAAAACTAATAACTGATTCTCCAAGGATCTGATTCAGGATCTGGAACCCTGGCAAACAGTGCCTAAAGCTTTGTCCTTGTCCTTTAGGAATGTGATAAGTTTCTATTTCCAACTTGTATCAGTTCATTACTGTAAAGTAGCTTTACTCCTGGTCCACTATTAGTACATATGGTTTCCATCAGTCCTTTGCTACATAGTGGAGTAGTTGCATATAGTGAAGATGAGTCTAACACCTACATTGTTGGGAACTGATGTGGATCAGGCTCCTTGGGGAGTGGAAGTGGCTGATAGTTGTACTTTGCCTCCTGCACTGTCTAGAATGGAAGATCTCTGGCTATTGGCTGAATCTTGTGTTCTTACCAGGCATGAACTTAAGGGGAAAGAAAAATGCTGTTACTAATTTCTATGAAGAAATTTCACCAACATGCAAAACCAATTTTTTATCTATGGACAACTGATTGTGCACCCATGGTTTTTCATTATAGTTGGAGACCATAGATTTTTTCTTGTTTCAACTAGTTACATGTTTCCCTCTAGGTGATCTCAAACCTCTTTAGCCTGTGACAAAAGAACATTTTATATTCATGGAAATCAGAATTGTAATTGTTTCGCTAATTGTAACTGAAGGTTTAGTAAAAAAATGTGTACTAAGCAGTTAGCAGTTTAGCAGCGTGTGGGCCAGAAGAAAAATTTATAATAATAAACGTGTTTTCTTGGAAATCTGGCCCCCTAATTAGATTTCGTCTAAGAACTGTTGCTTATCAATCCACAGCTGATTCCAAGAAGGATGTCAAACTCTTCTTGTGATTGGTTTACTATAGGATTATATTTCACTGGGTAGATGAAGAGATGAAAACAACCCTGTTATATTATTTTAATGGTTTGGTTATATAAATACTCAACAGTTACCACTATTTGTAGAATTATGACAGTGGTTAATTTTTGTATTTTTCTTCATTTTATTTGACAGTACAAGAAATTAAGCCACTGAACCTGTAATAATTACTCCCAATTTCGCTGCCTTCTAATACCTGCTAAAATAACTTGATATGAGATTAATATGGTTCATTATACCCTATTGAACGTACTAGAACTTAATAATGTTGTATCTGTTTAATGGATTTGTACTTGCTACTTGGATGCCGGTGCCACATGTAAATGGTTCAATAAAGTCCAATTATCTTCTTTTAATAAAAAATGGTTATTTTTACTATCATAAAATACCTGCTGCTAACTAAAAGAACAAACACTTAATAGATTTAAGGAAAAAGTGGTATTGATGTTTGATTGCTGCCCTCTCCCCCCACCCCCCCGCCAAAGAAAAGTATGAAACTTGCTATTCAATCCCCTGACTTATGAAAACTAGGTCAAGTAACCCTGTGTGAAGGTTTCACTACCATGGTGATCCACTAGGATGGACGTCGCATTGGTCCTAAATATTAAGTGTTTATTCTTCCCCTTTCTCTGAAACAGAGGGTAGGCAACAGGAGAATCGCCACTACGGCTCAAGCTAGTCGCATACACTGCCACTGGAGATCAGGAAGCTGGACCTCAGTTGCTGCCATTTCATCTCGAGCTCCTACATGCTGTTGTTGATCTCATCCAGCTGCAGCCTAAGATCGGGCCATCGGAGCTTGGCCGCCTGTGCTAGAACTCTAGCTCGTCCAGCCATGGCCGCAGATTGAGCTCAAGCTGCTGCCACGGCACCTATCTTACTACAGCTACCGATCCACGTGACAGGTAGATGATGTAGAACGGGGCACTGCTGAGGGTATGAACGATGGGGTTAAGGATAAAATGAGAGGAGTGGGTAAGTGAAAGAAATGATAGGTGCAGCTGCACTGTAAGAGAGAGTAATAGAGATAAGGAACAGGCCTGGCACCATGTCATCCTCCATGTAGATTGCCACGTTGGTGAAACTGCCTCCAGAACCATCATAGAAGGTTATATCACACTCTTCTCTAGATTTAATGAGCTGCCAAACTTTGATGACTACAGTGGAGCTTAAAATACAGACACGTGTTTGATTATAGTGAGGAATAAGAGGAGTGTAACCTCCCATTTCAGATGATATGACGGGAATGTCTGACCCCCCCTCTGTTTTTACATTTTACAGCCCAGCAAGGCAAGGAAAATGTTATTTCATAGTGGCATGCAACCCGAAGTTTATGTTTTTGAGTTTTGACTAACGTGATTTCAATCTGTATCTTTATGGTATTTAGTATTTATGGTAACAAATATCAATGATTGGGCATTGATCCTTTCTGAGCAAAGGGTATTGTTTGAATAGTCTACAGATAATTTAATTAATTCTTAAAATTTCCTTTTTTTTTTGTTAATTCAATTTGTTAAATGCTCCATGCAGGTGTATGTCATGGATTCTTTCCAACATGGTATATTCTGCACATCCATTTTCACAACTTTCTTATATTATAAGCTGATCTATATGGTAGACCTGACAATGTACTTTTTCTAGGCATGGATGCTGATAAACACCACATTTTTGGGGAGCGTGGCAATATGATTCAGTTAAATGTAAGCTATTATCTCCCAGTTTTCTGCTGTCTAGTCTAGTAAGCATTTTCTGACACTTCCTTTATCCTTTTTGTCTACAGATGTGCGCATCTGATGGTCGTTCTATTGGTATGTTTTTTGTAACCTACCTTTCCGTACCATGTATGCACTTCTTTAAAGACTGGCTAAAGCCTGGATTATTATGGGTAAAAATGAATAGTAGATGTGGTAATATTGTTTGAAATTTATGAATAAGTTTTTCTCGTTACGCCTTTCATGCTTTTGTTACAGAGAGCTTGACAGTTTTTGCTATATTCTATTTGTAAAATTAGCTTTCGTGCTACATATATATGTGACTGTTTGGTCACCATATGCCTTAGTAGGATAAAATAACAAAGGAAAAATATATTTTAGGGATATTGTATAATGTTGAAGAACTTCAAGAAGTATTTGGTAAATCAATGTTGTGCATAGTTGGTTACTTTGTTGGATGACAAATGAACTTCCACCACTTTCATTGCCTTCTTTAAAGGAGTATAGATAAAGTCTATTTGACCATGGTGAACAGTAGTTGATATCCAGCAGCTGGTAGCATTGCTGAATGTAGAAGTAGACATTGTAAACAGTGTTGGGGATAGTTCTGGATGTGAAGGTTCTTCACAGGAAAAAAGCAGATATGAAGATGGCCAGAAGGGATCAGAGAGAAAGAACATTTGGGGAGGAGGAAATAGGTTTTTGTTGACGTGTGCAACTCATAAGGTTAATTCATTGCTGCATCTTTGACCACAGCAACTGCCATGGTGGTAAAATTACCTACAAAACTCCATTAGGTGACTAGCTTCTCCAGTTTTGAAGTGTAGCTGTGTAGACAAGCAGAAAGGTTTTGTAATCTAGGGGAAGTAATTGTGTTTAAGGTGATCAAACAGGCATTTTTCTTTCATTAATATCCATCTTTGCTGAAGTGCTTATGATATGTTAATACTTCCCTTTTATTATGATCATTTTTATTTGCCTCAAGTTATTGAGCAGGATGGCTCTAATGATAAGCTTGTCTGTGGATGTGTTAGCATTGTAGGTGTAGTTATTTTAAATATATTAACTCTAGTCTTTAGGTCAATATAATGTAACAATGATTTTTCCCATTTAAATGCTTTTCTGGAGTTTACCTATTAACCAAAATGTAGTTGACTGAGAAATAAGTGTGGAGAAGGTTTAATTCGTGGATAAATCTGAATATGTTTCAATATTTGTCTAATGCTGACATCTTTCTTGGGTTTTTGTTTTTTTGTTCTTATTAAGCAGTTGGACAACGATGCCAGAGACTTGGGTGTAACAATGTTGTCGAAGGCCAGACGTTGCTCTGTAAAAGTCACAGTATAGGGCAACGATGCCAAATGCTTGGCTGCCCTCATATTGTACCAGATGGCTCAGTATTATGTATGTCCCATGGTGGAGGTCGCCCGCTTGGTGAACCTGGTTCCAGTACAGTAGCTTGCTCCAAATCAGAAATTTCAATCAAGTACGAAGGAGAGAGTGGATTCAGAGTAACGCAAAATGCTGGGAATGATCTGGGTATTGCAGGAATCTATAATCTTGATGGTGATGTTGTGATGTGCAAGTACCAAGGTTGCAGCAAGCGAGCCCAGGGAAATGCAATGTACTGTAAGATTCACCGTGGCGGTTCAAAGGGCTGTATGGTTCAAGGTTGTACAAAGGGTGCACATGGGGGCACACCTTTATGCATTGCTCATGGCGGAGGCAAGCGATGCGCTGTCACTGGATGCCCCAATGCAGCATGTGGCAGCAGTCAAGGCCTCACTGACCGCTGTGTAAGGCATGGTGGTGGAAGGAGGTGCAGGTTTGATGGTTGTGTGAAAGGTGCACAAGGGAACACAGACTTTTGCATTGGACATGGTGGGGGAAGACGCTGCAAGTTTGAAGGATGTGGTAAGAGTGCACAAGGGAGGAGTGAGTACTGCATCAAACATGGTGGTGGCCGACGCTGCAAGTTTCAAGGATGTGGCACGAGTGCAAAATGGGGCATGGATTTCTGCTCTTTGCACAGAAAGAGCTTGATGAGCGGCAGCAATTCTTCCCATGAAATGCTGCCAGCGCCACCGCCAAAGCGCCGGGCCAAGAAAACCAAGACCGCGGTTGGTCCATCTGGTCTCTCCAGTGAGCCCAAATCAGCAGAGAGTGTGATGATTAAGCATGCTTCCAATGCGGGTCACCAACATCAGCCAATCCAGTCCATGAAATCCTCGCCGTCTTCTGGGTTAACTGCTTCAACTGAGGGTGATGTGGCGGCGAGGAGCCATGCATTATTTGGACTGTAGATACCATGTTGATGCCTAAGAGTGGTTTCGCATAGACTTGTTAACTAGGGGGATTAGCTGTGAACTGAAGTGAAGATAAGGATCATAGGAGATCCACTTTTTATATTAACATGCTTTCACTGTCAGTTGACTTGAGTAGAACTGTGCATTGTGTTATCTTCAAGGATTATCAACAAATTTAAATCTGCATAGTACCAATGTATGTGGTTCTGTCCGCTTGATGCCTTTTCTTTGGTTTCAGTCTGCTCGAGGAATCGTTTATTCTTGTGTACTTTTTCTTTTTCCTTTCTTTTCCCCCCTTTTCGAAAGAGGGCTGCTATACAACGGAATCCTGTTGGGACGGAATGATACTGATTAGGTATCAGGTCCTCATATCTTTGAGGTATCATGTTCTAATACCTAATCGGTATCAGGCGATACTTGCAAGGTATCAGGTGATACCTATAAGGTATCAAGTGATTCCTATCATTTATCATGTGATACTTGTGATGTATCAGGTGATACCTATCAGGTATCAAGTGATTCCCACCACGTGTCATGTGATACTTGTTGGTATCAGGTGATACCTGTCAGGTATCAGACGATTCTTACCACGTATCATGTGATACTTGCGACGTATTAGGAGGCGGGTGCCAAAGTGTCATCGCCGGTTGTCCCACCGTCCACGTCCCACGCGGGAGCTCATCGCCGGTGGCCGCATCCTTCAGTGTCCACGCCACAATGGAGCTTGTCGCCGGCGGCCGCTCCTCTGTCATCCACGCCCCATGCTAGGCTCGTTGCCGGTGGCCGCGTCCTCCGCCGTCACGTCCCACGTCAGAGCAAGTCATCAGCGGCTGCGTCCTCCGCTGTCATGCCCCACGCCGGCAGCCACGTCCTCCGTCGTCACGTCCCACGTCAGAGCAAGTCACTGGCTGTCGTGTCCTCCGTCCTCAACGCTCCATGCCAGAGCTTGTCGCCGGCGGCCGCGTCCTCCGTTGTCACACCCCACGTCGGCGGCTGCATCCTCCGTCGTCAATGCCCCACGCCAGAGCTCGTCGCCGGTGGCTGCGTCCTCCGTCGTCACGCCGGAACTCGTCACCTGTGGCGCTGCATACCTGATGGAGCAGCGAGGCGAGGCAGCCGGGGGCCTTCTCCAGCGAGCTCCCCTCTCTCTTCTTCCTCCGCTACCGCATGCCCGATACCAGCGCTGCTCCGCTGCCGCATGTGTGCGCTCGTGCTCTGTGGAATGAGGAGGAAGACGATACCATCGCGGGTGGTAGGATCCGGATACCGGTATCTACCTTTTCCGTTTCGAAATGGTTGGAACAATGACAAGTTTGTTTGGGAATTATTGGTCCTTTCTATGCTGGCGGTTGAAGGTTCAGCAAAGATCGTCATCCTTCTTACCATCGTACTTCTCTATATAAAAACCATACACATACAAAAAAAAATAGTGCTTTTACGTAAAAAATGACCACCAATAAAACCATTGGGTTTTTTAACAAAAAAACGCTATAAACCATTCATCCGTATTCACGTGATGCTAGTAAGGTGAAAATATTGAGGTTAAAAAATGCACAAAGCTTCACTTTGAAAAACTGAACTACTCAGGTGTTAAAATGGCGTAAGCTGAACACACAGCTTGCTCGGGTCAGAAAGTAAATTTATCTAAGTCCTCAATTTTTATTTGGGAAAAGGCTGCCATCAGGTGCCAAGGAAACTCTCAAACAGATGATAGGAATCCAACACTTACTGAAAAATATTTTGGTGGAACGCAACCCAACTTCGATAGCTGAAAGCTGAAGTCTAGGGCTTACCTGGGTATACGTACTACAGTGTCAACAGTGGCGGACGCAGGATTAAAATCAAGATGGAGTAAAAATATTCGCTTCATAAGCACAACTGAACAGAACAAATACCATATTTATACTATAATTATATAAAAATATAACATAATCAATAATTAAGACAAACAAAATCATTTCAAAACAAAAATTATCGTTGTTCTATACATAATTCATCATACACCAAAAGATTCATAAAGCATGGTTGATAGATATATTTAAAAAAGATAACTATGTATGAGAAGACATACCACCGTCGAGTGTCAATTGTCGAGTGTATGTCAAGGATGGCTTGCTTTGCTGCCTCTACCGGCCTACCCAGCTACCTTGCGGGTTACGGCAGCATCGCGGTGGTGTGGCAGACAACGGCGAGGTGGGCAAGCAGCGACGGTGATGGCGTTGGGACATCGGCGTGTCGTGTTAGCATCGAGCAGGAGGAGGCGAGGTGCGAGCTGCGCCTAAAAGGCGCGAGCAGTGTCTGGGTGGCGGCACCGTGACAGATGATAGCGAGGTGGGTAGGCGGTGAAGCCGTGACAGTGATGGTGTCGGGCTATCGACGCGTCACGTTGGCGCCAAGCAGGAGGAGGCAAGGAGGGAGCTGCGTGCGGCTGCGAGGCACGAGTGGCGTTGAGACAACCGTCGCTAGGTGCCGGCGGGCGGCGGCAGGCAGCTAGGCATCGCATCTCGCGTGCACCATGGCGGACTGGCGGGCGGCCGTGCGGTGCGCTGGAGCGGCCGTGTGGGATGCAACGTGCAGAGTCGCGGAGATGAAGCGATGATGGCGCTGGTATCGAGGCATCGCATGCTGATAGCGAGAAGGCGAAGTGGTGATTCCGTAATTCTCTGAAAAATCTAAATTGGACACTTGGGCTGCTCACTTATGAGCCAATTGTGAATAGAATATGGTGGCAGGTGGCCCAAGAGGATATGGGGGCTAGGGGCAGGGTGACGCGGGCCTTAGCTGGGGCGGTTGCCCCATACCGCCTAATGGGTACGACCACCCCTGAGTGTCAATGCTGTGACAAACGAGCTAAACTAAGTGCTCTCCAAGTTAATTCGCGGAGGTTTTTAAGCCCACATGTGAGATACACACGAAATACGTGTAGGATCATCATTAGAACCATCATTGCTGACCATCGATGAACTGATCGGATTAACCAACCAAAATTGGCCTATGTTATTATGTATTGAACCGAGGAAAAAACCTCTATAACGGTTAGGCGATAGTAAAAAAGTCTTCTTCCCAGCACAAATAGAGGGTAGACTTCATCCGAGACACATGGATTCTTTTGCTTCGAACTCTTGAGCTTGTAAAAAGATGGGCATAGTATCCCAGCCACCTAGACCACCTAAAAAGAAGGAATTCGTCTTTGGCTTTGAGTGATCCAATCATCGGTGAATGGGTTTAGTAAGGTAGAAGGAAAGGGCCCCTCTCGACTTGGGAAATTCACAGCAAGAAAGACTAGCGCTGATCAGCGGAAGCGAACCCTTCAGTAGAAAATGAGCTGCCACCATTGGAACCCACAATACAAATACCTATGGATAATATAGACAGAAAATGACGCGATATACCAACGACTTACTACTGGGAATCATATGGGTGCCACTTTTCTTCTCATAGAAATACAAAAACGGTGGCCCGGTTCACTACAGGTTGATGTATCCTTTTGAAAGAAAAGTAAATTCGCTATGTTATAAGGTACCAGTTCATCAATGTATAAAACCACATCTACAGTAGGATATTGTGTGGGTGTTCAGTATCACAATCCCTGTATTCTAGGTTCTAGTTGGTTAGAGCAGAGGACTCGAAATCCTCTTTAGCTTTGCATGTTGGACTCTAAATCCTAATAGAGTGGTTTGATTCCACCTCAGAACGATCTTCACGAAAGAAAATGCAAGTGAATCAAGAAGAGAATCTTCGGGAATGGCACAGCTCCTACACCGCTTAACTACAATAACAGAACCTGGTCCCACATCCCTTTGCATTTGATAATGAAACAATCATAATTTGTTGAATTGAACATATTTCAATCTCATTTCTTTGACGTGGTTTTGTCAACTATCAATTATCTCTTTCCTCGGCTTGAACAACAAGGAGTGTTTGTGGGCTAAAGTCTCAAGTTTTAAAGCACAAGAGCTTTCTAAAAAAAAAGTGGCAATATATACATGTTGCCACAATTTTAAAATCGCTACTAGCCGTGGTAATAATAGGGTGGTAATAGGTTATTGCAATGATTTTTATTTAGTGATAATGAATTTCGATGTTGCCACGGAATGGATATGGCAAAAAAATCATATTGCAACACTTCACATTGCAATTAGTTCTATGTGGTATTAGTTCTACGTACCAAATTTAAAACTTAAATATTAATCTTTCATCCTAACTATTTATTTTTGATACCTTGTCATGGCGAGGATTCAAACCCAAGACTTATCCTTCACGCGTTATCTCCTTTACCAACTCACCTACTTTTGTTAGAAAATGCATATCGTTCCATTTGTGCCTACCTAATTGAGATTTGAACATGGATTTGAATATATAAAAGATTTCAAATGAAAAAGTTATCACCTATAAAATTGTAGATCTCGTCGAGAGCTATAATTTTCATATAAAATTTGTCCCAATCCATATCCATATGAAAGAATTAAGTTAAATTATGAGATGATAATTTTTTTATTGCAACGAATTTGTTGATCGTGTCAACGGAAAATAGTGTAAACTAATTTACCACAACCATGTACTACGCATATTGCCACAAAAATTAAAATTGTGACGATAGAACATGTTTTTCGCAACAGTAATTTTTTTTGGCAATAACTCATTTTCTATTGCAACAAAAATACTAAATAAAACAACAATTGTAAATCATTGCAATAAAATATAGTTATTTGTCACAGAAAAATTATCATTGTAATAATACAATATATTGCCACATAATATTTTTTGTTGTAATAATTTGGTGGCAATAGCTTAATTATCTTGTAGGAAGGTTGTTTTCATCAAGTCGGTTCTGTTATATGTTCCGACTTATTCGATGGGTGTGTTTCGCTTCCCAAAAATCTTGTGCTCCCAATTAACTGCTCTTACCAGTAATTTTTGGTTTGGAGAGGGGGGACCCACTGGATCAGTTGGCCCAAAATGTGCAAATCAAAGAAGGACGGGGGGCTAGGATTCCGTGAGTTAGAAGCTTTCAACCAAGCAATACTGGCAAATTAGGGTTGGAGACTGCTCATAAACCCTGAGGCTCTATGTTTAACGGGTGTTAAAGGCTAGATATTTCAAAAACCGCTCTTCTCTTGAAGCTGTATGTCATAGACGAGCTTCTTACACTTGGAGAGGTATCTTGTTCAGGAGTGAACTCTTCGAAAAGAGAATGATCTGGCAAACTGTGGATGGACAGACAGTCAGGATTGGTAGGGATCACTGGATTCCAAGGGAGGGCCTTTCCAAGCCACTAGGGTTCAAATCACCGGTGGGAGAACGAACTGTGGCTGATCTGTACATTTCAGGAAATAAACAGTGGGATAGTGAAAAAAATTAATGAGCTTTTGTTGGATTGTGATGCACTTGACGTGTTGCAGATTCAGATTCCTCAGTGGGAAGGGGAAGGTTTCGTTGCCTGGAAGCACACAAAGTCTAGTATTTTCTCTGTTAAATCAGCATATCATTTGCAACAGTCAACTTAGAGGGGAACTGAAGTATTTGTGCCAGCGGGCATTGGAATTGGCCGGCGAGCTGGGGATGTCCAAAATGCGGGTAGAAACTGACTCGCAGGAGGTTCAAAAGATGATTTCTCATTCAGGTTTCAACCAATCGGTCTACAATCCGTTGGTCCAGGAACTGAAAGGGATGCTAAACATCTTCAAGGCAGCTTAGGTGATTTGGTCTCAGCGTTCGGCAAATACAGTAGCTCATAGGCTAGCTAAAGAAGGTATCTCGGAACGTTGTTTTTCCACCTGGATCTCGGTTCCCCTGGATTTTATTCAGTCATCGGTTGAGGATGACTGTAAACATGTTTCTTTTTAGATATAAGGGTCAGTAGTTCCACTAAATAAGAAACTGTACTACTCAAAATTTATACTTATCTATACTCTAGAAACAAGTAAAGAAACCACTTTTACAACAATTAAATCACAATGGAGATCCTTTCTCGGTGGTTTTAACTTTTAATCTGCTGAGTCACCGTGCTCTATCAAATATAGCATGCCATGTGGCATAGTGAGTTGACATAAATGAAAGCAATAAAATAAAACACAGTGCCCACCGGTCAACCTCGGTAGAGGCATCCCCTCCCCAATTGTCGTCCATCCTCACCGGTAGCCATGACAGAAACGTGGCACGATTATTTCCCCATCACCCTTGCCAACTTCTTCCTTGTTCCGGTACACCAACATATGAGCCCACAAACATTAGATCTAGGTGCACTCTAGCCTGTGGTAGGATCGAGCTTACATCATGGTGCCATAGGAAACTAGTGCCACATG
Organism: Oryza punctata; assembly: GCA_000573905.2. NCBI lineage: Eukaryota > Viridiplantae > Streptophyta > Magnoliopsida > Poales > Poaceae > Oryza > Oryza punctata. Next base: position 16,858,708 of record CM002493.2, on the reverse strand, counting down.
TGGGCTTTGGCGTTTGGGAGCATGGTGTAGAGGTGCTGTAGAATCCAATAGAGACCTCATTGCATCCCTTCCTCCGTACCAAATGGCATCAACACTCCCCTCGGATGCCACATGCCACTACCATTGATCTGCTGCTTGATCCTTGCCCCCTCCTTTGAAATTTCTTTTTCACATATAACTCCTCTATAGCTTCATAACTCTACATATTATATGCATTGGTCATCTTACCTCCTAGTATCACACAAAGGGTAACGATTGTTGGCTCATCACCACTGATCCATACGGATTCGATCTTTTTCTCCTGCACAAACTAAAATAAATCTATAGTGATGGTGATAATTTCCCTACTGATTTCTGTCAAAAAAATGATAGTAAAGCTGGCTAAACTGCCAATATAAGCCACTCCGCTATCGAGTCAAATAGGCTGTCCTTTTGGCTCTCTTGCTGTCTCGCCTCACACACTCTTTGGGCCTCCTTGTGGGATCCCTCTTTGTCATCTCTCTCTCTCACTAGATTTGGCTCCCCTATAATCCATGGTGAGGATGCAGAGGTTTCTAGATCCGATAAAAGGAGCTTGCGGAAGGCTCTAGCAAGGAGAAGCGCCAGAAGATGGATGACAACTGGAGGTGGAGCCAGTGGCAGACCTAGCATAAAGAATTAGCTATGACGGACTATGATATGTCGAATTGCATCTATGTGATATACACACAAATTAAAATATAAAGTTGATACTACAATAAAACACTAGAAATATAGAAATTGCTGCTAAAAGTGTTTGTTCCTAACAAATATGAGGGCAAATATATATTAGACATAATAAAATCAATGATTGTACTCCCTCTTATTAAACGAGGGATGATGGGAGGTGGGTAGGTGATTGAAAGTAAGACGGGAAGACATCTGAGTACGAGAAAAGATGGAAAGTAGTAGTGTAGGAATGTTTATATTTTTAGGCAATATTCAAATGCTTAAATTGTTGGACGGAGAGAGTAATTTACATTATTTTTTCTCAAACGTTCAACCATAGCATCTAGCAGATGCATGCATTATCAATGTACATTCACTTGTACAAATAATACAATTCACGACCTGATGAAAATATCATGATGACTTCAATACGGGGAACTGCTATTTTAAGACATACACTTACAAATAGTAGCTAGCAGACGCTTGTTTCTCACCCACAGCCTGACATAGCAACGTTGCTTCATCTGTTCAACAGCTCAGAGAAAGACATGTAGGAGATTCCCTTGCTGGCAGGTAGCTATGGTGCACGTCACACCTTGCCACAAAGGAAGGTCCGCTCCTTGGAGCTTACGTTGTCTAGACTTGACTGACAGGGACAACCAAAAATGACAATATGTATCAAAAATCAGATTAGCTCATTCAATGTGCAGGGAAATAGAAATGCCCTATGCTATACACAAATAGAATGGCTACAACTAATATCATCCAGTGGCTACAACTAATATCATCCAGTCCATACTACGTTTTCCAAACCAAGGTTTTTTTCATGACTTTTTGAAATCAAAGACCACAGTTACCGCTTAATGGTGAGGTAACTATGAATTTTGAATTCAAATTTTAGAGATGAAATTCATGCGGTTTTGGGCGGCCGTAGCTGACTTACCTTACCGTGGACTGTGGGGTGATGGTAACCTCCCAATCATATCACAACACAAGTAATAGCTACCCTCTCCGTCCTAAAAAAATTTAGATATTTTTCTAGAGTTCAAATTTTATCCCAAATAAACTATCACTTTAGAGTATTAGTTGTCACATCAATCACCTTCCACTTAAATTTATCCCTGTTCTATTCGAACCATTCTTCCACTTCCATTTAAACTAGAAAATTGGCGCGCAAGTTAATTATGCCTGCATATAATATTTTTTTTTACATATTTAGTTTATTCTTGATGAAATTTGTGCAGAAGTTGTACATTGACTCCTTCATTGGTTTTTATTTGTTTATCTTACGTTCCTCACCTAAATGTGTAAAATCAAAAGTGTTTTTGATTTTGTGTAAAATCAAAAGTGCAGTAATATCACTTTTGAGAGCAATTGAGTTGATAGTTTTGTTAGGGTTTCGAGTTTAGTCGAGATTTTTGTAAGGAGTGCTGTTGATGCACTTTGTAAACACAGAGAGAATCAATAAACTCGTCATCTACTGTAAGAGTTCTTCGATTTGTGTTTCACCGGGCTTCGGCGGTCCAACCGGCGACATACCGGCGGTCAGACCAACGTAAGGTGGCGGTCAGACCGGCGGCAGGTCGGCGGTCAGACCGGCGGTGTCAATAGGCAGAGGCAAGCGATCTCGGCGGTTTGACCGGAGTTCGATCTCGGTCAGACCGATGTGTACTAGGCGGTCAGACTGGCGCAACACTTTCGGTCAGACCGCGATCCGTCGAATTTGAGGGTAAGTTTTATTTCCGCTAAAACTTTTGGTTTTTGGGCATACCAACCATTCATCCCCCTGGTTGGCTAAGTTCTTGCTGTTCGATCCTACAAAATGATCTTTAGACTCAATACCACGTACTTCCGGTATAGATCGTAGTTAAACCAACAATAGGTGTACACATTAACAGTGGTTTTACCTATCACCCACATATTACTTCCAAGTTCCAAACCGACCATATCATTCTTACAGTTGGATCACCATTTAAATACAAAATTTTTAGGATTCTTAGAGTAAATATTGAGATTTTTAAATGGATAGAGATACTTTTGTAGATATTTCTATTTAGAGAATCGTATAATAAGAAATTTTCTAAGGGTGTAAGGAAAAAGTTGGTAGGAAAATGCGTGTGGCCTATTTTATTTGAGCAATCGAGTTGCTTTATCTATCTGTATCCTCTTCGCTCCACACAACACACCATCCCAATCACACTCCCATCTCTCCATTGCCATCCTCAAGAGAGCACGGTCACAGCAGAAGAACTCGTCCTAGGGCAAGTCTGGTCTGCAGGAGGACGGTGGTGGCTTTGAGCCGGAGGATTGATGCCATGGCACAAGCGAAGCTAATGGAGTGTCATCCTTATCTAGTGTTCTTTGTCCCAGATCTACTCATCAACAAGGGCTTGGTAGCACTAAGAAGTCCATGGTGGAGCCATCCGATGTGTGTAGCCATGCATATCATTGGTCGGATCTAATCACCACCACTAGTATATTTAATCTCATTTATGTTGGTTCAATTCCTTTTGACTTCCATTCCATTTGGTGATCAGGGCATATTACTAGAAGTGACCACTTCTTTAGCTTTATTATTATATTGTTTTTTATTCTTTGGGTCAAAGCAGACTGGAAGACCGTGTTGACAAATTTCTTTAAATTAAATTATTATTTTTTTTATTATTTTTTTTCTTCTGATCGAAGATCTGCATGAGCCGATTTATTTTTTTTCTTTTATGCTGAGTTGCAGTGGCCTTTGGGCTGTCGGTATTTTCTACTTTTTTTTCTCATTGATCTTATATCTACTTCGTTGAAGAACTTGATCAAAATATGTTGTTATTGATGGAAGCAATGCAAAGAAATTAAAGGAGATTATTTGAGACCTAGAAGCTTACAGATGTTAGTGCTATCAAAGATTTTTTTTTCCTCAAATGATATGAGATTTATCTATCCCAGTCTAATAAAATGATTATCCTTTAACATATATATCTTTGTTTATTTATATATTTGTGATAAGAGTAAATGAGCATCATTGAATACACTTTATGCAACTAACTAAGATTAATTTTTTTCCAACTACATGCAATATTTAAAACTTGATGTAATCTACGGAACACGAAATGACGTAACACCTTAACCGATGAGAATTAATTATAGAATGGTGAATGTCCTTAGTCTCTGCACTCTTTACTTAGATAATGGAGGGAGACATGATGTACTAGATAAGAAATAATAAATGTTAATATAGTTTTTTTTAAAATCTTAATTTATGCTAAAGTAGTATATTGTGGGACGGAGTTACTGCATCTACTCGACTGTTCCACACCAAAATTCCCCAACAAAACCCCCAACTGCCCAAAAACCCTTTGTTCCTTCTCCTTTCCCCACCATCGTCGTCGCCATGGTGAACGCTGGCAACCAACGCGGGGAGCTTTTCCTAGCGCGTCGGGCCGCCGCACCGCGGAGGTGGGAGGTGGAGTTCGCGCGCTACATGCCGGCGCCGGCGCAAGCTGGCCTGCCGCCTCCCCCCGGCCTCCACCGCATCACCCGCGGCAAGCAGCTCCTCCACCGCGGCGCGTGGCTCCCCGCCGCGTCCCCCGCGGTGCTCCGCGTGTCAAGCCCCGGCCGCCCCTACGCGTGCCCCGTCCTCACCGTCTCCATCGGCGACGTCGTCTACGTCCGTACCGATCCCCACGCTACCTCGTCTTTCCGCTTCTGTGGCCACACGCTGTGTGCTACTGTGCTTTGGTTGCCTTAACTGATTTTGAATCAAGCAAGGGGCGTTTGTTGGGGAGGAATCTGGGCTATGCGTGACTATATTGGGGTTTAGGTTAACGTAAATGCGGCAATGCGTGTGAGCTGAGTTTGATTTGGTTCAAGAATTCGCTAGGACACTTGATTCTGGTGGCTGTGGTGCACGGCTGCTCGACCATCGTAAAGTGAACATCTTTTGAAGTCGTAGGTTCTCCAACTGTTTATCTTATTCTTCCTGCACGAGATGGAGCATTCGGGGGCTGTTTGGTTGGCTCCCAAAAGTTTATAGCTTGAGTCATTTTTTAGCTCTGTGCAGAGAAGTACATATTTGCTATTATATCTGACTGTACATGTGTACAAGAGGAATCAACGTGGAAATTTAAGTTGAAAATGGACTATGTTATCTGATTAATTTCATTGATGCTTACTCCATCTTGTGCTATTTTTATATTTCATTTCATTGATCCTTTGTGCTATTTTTATTTTTATGTGATCTTTTTGTCACTTAGATGTGATAAGTTAAGGTTAGGCCATGGTATTTGGAAGTTATGTCATGACTGTATGATGATGATATAATGAAATATTGCACAAGTAACAACTTTCTAATGTATGCTTTAGTGCTGTTATAGTAAATTGTTGTTTTTTTTCCATTTAAGTTATACATGTCTTTGCTCATGGTATAGGAGGAGCACTATGTTAACATTCTCAACTTCTCATGGCCGCAAGTTGCATGCGTGACACAGTGCTCAATTAGAGGGAGCAGGTTGGTGTTGATCAGCTTCTGTGATAAGTCGAAACAGGCAAGTTCTGTGTGGTCAAATTTGATTCTACTCACTGATTAGTTGAGTGTCATGATTTCACTATTGCAATGTGGGAAAAGGCATGTGCTCTGGTAGTGTAATGGTAGAGGCCATGAGTTCAAGCCAGCACTTCTATCTTAATTCGAACATGTTCAGTTTCCTCTTCATGCTCAGTTTTCCAGTGTTTATAATATAATCTCAACATGTCAATTAGCCTACATGATCACAAGTCTTCCAAATAGGTAGCAGTTGTTCTTATGGGTTATTTCTATCCATTTGATTACCTTCATGACCAAAGTTCTGATGCCAAAACATATTTGTTACTCTTATTTCATCCACAGACTGAGAAGTTTGCTGTACGTTTCCCACAGCCTTGTGATGCAGAGTCATTCTTGAACTGTGTGAAGGTGCAATTTCTATCTTTCAAATATATTAAGGAGTCCTTTTATGGTCTAACCCTGTGTGGCCCTTCACTGTAATCTTGTAAATGTTGATCTTTGGAGTTAATTCTATGCCAGGATAACCGTTCTTCCTTATTATTTTCATGTTCATTGGGAAACTGTCTTCTGTTTGGTGACATTTATCTGTTTATTAAAGTGCTTGCTATTTAATTACCATGTATATAGTTATATGCTAATGGAAAATGTTGGATACATCGATTGGTGTTATTATCAAAGTTTGTTATTTTATTATTTGCATCTCAGGATCCACAGAAATGAAAATATACTATTTATGCACGAAAAGCATGTTTCCAATCTGTGTCGAGTGAATAAAGACTTGCAAGTTTCCCCTCAAAAAAGAGAGAAAGAAACTTCTTTCATTCAAGAATGTTAATATAGCAAGATTACCCTTGTTCTTAAGAATGACCAGTGATTGTGTGACTAGATCTGTCAATGTTCTGTAAGAGGTAATGATGTGGTTATCTGTACTATATAAATTTTGCAAATGATTTCTGCTAACCTCTGTATTTGCATTCTTTGCAGGTCTATACACCGGGTGTGCCTCGAGATGGTAAAGAAAACACCATGTTCTGCTTATTTGTCTTGTCTCTTTTATCTTCTATTCGTGACCTATCAAGAATGTTTGACTCAGTTGTTGCTGCTAAAGAAATGACTGCTGATAAAGTTAAAGGTGATGGTAAAGAGATTGATATTACTATAAAAAGAAGTATTAAGTCATCTATAAAGGTACCTCATGAAGAATCTTCTGGTTTGGTTTCTAATGAAGTCACTGAACAATTTCATGTGTATAACATCATATATTTTTCTGGTATAGAGTTATATGGCCGATGGAAGCTTTCGTGGTATGTAACTCAGTTATCTTCCTCTTCTCTGGGAGTAAAAAGCAAATTTTAATATCCCTCGGTAACCCACAAGAGAAACATTTTTCTTATTATTTATTGTTAACACATGCTCATTTGGAAATCAGTGCCATATATTGTTAATATAACTTGCACACTGAATCTCATTGACATGCTTCTATTGATTAAGTGATCCTGCTTTCCCTATATATGTTGTCCAAGCTTGACAAATCATTGATGAACTGGGTGGTGACATGTTGCTGTAGGTAGCAGAACCTTCTGTCCTTCTGTGTGCCACAGAAAGACGTTTACTTGCCTGTGATAATGGGACTGTTCGGTTGTCTGTTTTTGCAGCTGTTAGGGCTGCACTGGACAGCCCAGCAGTTTGGCTGTTGATCTAGAATGCATCCTAGCCGTTTGGCTGCTGTAGCCACTGCTAGCTAGCTGCTTTAATTAGAAGCACAGCTAGTTCTTCCAAACAGAGACTCAATAAAAACAGCGTATAGTAATTGTGCCCCCCCCCCCCCCCCCCAAAAAAAAAAAAAAGAAGCTCAACCTGTAAATGTACAAAATAAGTAGGGAACTTAAGGAATAACAAGAGCAATTTGGTACTACCTGGATAAACTATATTAGTATAAACAATGTCTTTACTGATTTTGTAAACGCGGTATAAATTGAGGGTGTCCTTACATATGTAGATGTCTTTGTGTTATGTCCATGTGTTCAATTTGCTGTTACAAGTGATGAATGTTGCATGGGTTTATCCACAGCTTGTGCGGTGGAGAATTTTACCTACCTGATACTTTCACTGGCAGCCTTTGAATCCTCTTATAGTTGTCAGTATCTGATGCTCGTGCATCTGTTTCTTTTTTACATCTAGGCGGGCTCCCATCTGGGTGTAATAGTCACGCTGCCTGCGAAATTGCACAGTTTGGTGTTAATGGAGGAAGCTGCTGTGACCCTCACCAACCTGGAGATCAAAGGACAAAGGAGTTGGACCTCCAGCATGGCTGTGGAACAAACAGGTCGCTTCTTTGGTTCTCAGACAACATAGATACCATCATGCTGCGGCCGTTCTGCAATGGTCATGGCAGAGCCAAGCGCGGCCGGGTCCCTGGGTGTGTCAGCGATCTGCTGGCACACGGACATCGTGGTGGCAACCCAGATCGCTGCAAGCACAACGCAGGCCATGCAACGGCGTGCTATGCCGGCACAGGGATGAAGCCATGGAGCGCATTGCCGGCTGGATTTCCCTCGGAAGGCGCGAGCACACACCGTTTGCCAGTTTCTGATGAGCAGGAGTGCTATCCGGCTAGCCGCCGGCGGAGGGTTCTGGCCTCTCCCATCCGCCCGTGCATTCTTCTCCGCGCGGGGGAGCTGCCTGACGACAGTGATGGTGAGTCAAGCTCTGACGACAGTGAATGCTGAGGCAAAGCTCAGGAAGGTGTGTCGTGGCTTCTTGATTCTGAGTACTTGAGGTGTCAGAATTTAACCCAAGTAACTTGATGATCGTTTTGACTTTGAGGAAGCTGCAGCTATATTTAAGTTCTGAGGTTTTCCTACGGAAGTACAAATTGAACCTACCAATGTACTACTATACATACGATATTTTTTACTTTTAGATATGATATTTGATCAATTTTTATTTATAATAGTTACTTCCTTCATGCTGATATTATTAGTCGTTTTAGCTCAATCTGCTGTGGATGGGAAACTTTGTCGTTGGAACCTTTTTTTTTCCAGATATGGAACAAAGATTGCCCTTGTGTATTAATGGTGTTATTGTTCTCAAATCAACCGCATTGTATACAAATTGCACAGCAAATTAGCGTGGCAAAACGCGTGCATAAGCAGAAACGAAATTTTTTTGGTTTAATTTCCTAGCGGACGCGCGCATAAGCACAAAACTTGTGAATAAAAAAAATGTAAAATTGGCTGGTTTAATTTTCGTATGCCCTATGGATGCGCTAGCTGCATGCTAGCTAGGACAAAAAATAATGCGTGCATCCTAGTGGGAATCAAATTCAGGCCCTACATACGTTCATACGGAGTAAGATGCATGAACCAACAGAGAGCAATTAGTTGCTGGAGTTTAATAAGGCATAGTAGAAAATAGAAACTTTGCTCAATGACTTCTGGGTCTTTTAAGATTATGTCTAAAACGACTAAGGCCCTCTTTTGTTAAAGCTTTTAAGCCACCTTATAAGCCAAAAAACCTAAGCTGCCTAAACAATAAACCTTGTAAGTCAAGATTGAAGTGACCTTTTATTTATTTATCTGGAGGTAGGACTTCACAATAAACTTTAGGATTAAAAGTCACCGGCTAATAACCCATAGAAGTCAAAAGGTCGGCTTCAAAGTCCAAGCTCAAACAAAGCGAAACTAATAATATCAACATGAAGGGATCATGTAATTATCATTTATTTTATTGTGACTCTTTTTGATAATTAATGATTTTAAATGTGATTTATATTTTTTATATTTGTACTAAATTTTTTAAAAAGATGAATGATCTTTTAAAAACGGAGTGTATATATTTGAAAATGGAGCGAGTATTATAGTTATCAAAATTTTAAGATCATTGGCATCACAATTCTGTCACATCTACTTTTATAAGTGATGAATATATAAAGAAAACGGCAGCTTGAGAGCCAAATGTTATCGGTAACAAACTACCAGACCTTTTCACATATATTCAAGAACAATTAGCTAGCACAACACATTTGCAGGGTAAGTGATGTATAATATTATACGAAACCCCGCGCTTTGGTTCATGAGTTTAGTATGATAATTGTAGAAATAATGTGTAATGGTTCATGAGTTTAGTATGATAATAGTAGAAATAATGTGTAATATAGCTAGATGATGCAAGCTTATAGAATTTGTACTTTGATCGATCATTGGAAAAAAGTTATAAACTAGTTAAGTTGATGTGGTTTGTGATAATTTAAATAGTATATAGATTGATAATCCAAAGTAAAAGTGATGTGATGTGGTTTCATGGGAGAAAAAAATGAGGGAAATAATTTGTACTATAGATTATTTATCTAAAAAAGGCTAGAAATAATTAAGGTGATGTGGTTTAATGAGAGAAGATAGAAAACATTAACTAAGTGGGGATGAAGTATATAGGATATTGTAGAAAATGATGGAGAGATATATGTTAAAATATTATGTAAATTATGTGCGATGATTTAATATGCTTGTATTTTTAAGCTTTAGAATATAATAAAATATAGATGATATAGCATGTTTATAGGAGGATTAAGATGTAATAATTAGTAATGGATGATGATGTGTACCTTTGTATGTTGAGTTTTAAGATATTGTGGATTGTAACTTTATAAATAGTATAGATACACATAAAGTGTAGCACTCATAGACCATTGGTCGAAAATCACAACAAACTACTCCTATATGTAGGTGTTGACGTAAAAACACGGTGGCCTGAGAGATTTGCTTTAACTCCAGTGCAAGTCTAAATCTTGTATTAGGGTTCAAAGTGTTCCAACTGGTTTAATGCTGCAACCAACAAAGATAAACAATGAAGTTAAATATTTTAACAATAGTCGATCGACAAAAGAGCTGATGACGTATCGCCTGGTATCTTGCCGATGCAATTGAACTGAATTGGCTTATATGATCATAAAATAATGTAAAGAAAACCTTATGCCATCGGCGGTAGGGATTAACAATCAAATAATCACATCTTTTTAAACATAAATAACTGGATAGATCGAACTCAATCGAGACAGTATAAATTGTTTAAATCCAAAACTATGCAACTTAGGGATTATGTGTGTTCATATCATAGCCGATGATTCGGTCTAAGTGTATATTGGCTATAGCACCGATACAACCTTATACTAAAATATCACTCTAAAGGTAAATATGTTAAACAAATATCAATCTTAAACATATTAGGTCAAGTCTAGATTGATTATAAGCTTAATATATTTAATTTGGAAGATTTTGATATAAGGGGCAGATATAACTTGTCAAGTAAGATTAAACATAGCAAAATAAATATATCAGATAAGATTGGCTGAAACCCCAATACTACCTTTATTAGCAATCATAAAGCAGGTTAAATCTTATAATTCTAAATACGACTTAGTAGGTTAAACTCAATTGATGAAAAAGAAACATAAGGTTTAAACAATCAAGCCGACGATTGATTTTCAAGGTGGCGGATACCTCAACTAATCTAGGTTAACGAGAGAAGTTTATGTTATATCAATGAAACCCTATTATAAGGGTATAATTGATAAAAACAAACTGATTCGTCAAATTACATTAGCTAAGACATATGATAACTGGACAAGCCTTACCTCTTATTAAAGATCGCAGCCGATGTAGCTCGACTCGAAACAAGAACTCATGGAAAAGAACAAAAGAAAACTTTGGCAATACGCCGAGAGTATATTGAACTGGTGTTAAAAATATTAAATGACTCTGGGCATATATTTATACCCAAAATACAAACTTGTCCACACTAGACATGGCTCAATCTTATCTAAATTACAAAATTAGGCAAACAAGCCCCTAGGCGGACTCTTACCATAAATATCCCTAAGGAAAATACTCAAAATCCTAACTAATAAATACAATTTCCTATCCTGGACTCCATCCTTGTTCGGCAATATCTCGGAAGCATCAATCCGAATCCAACTCCACCTACATCGGCTTGTCGTGTTCCACTCGATATCGGCCGATACAGCCTCCGGCCGATGCGCACTCTGTCTCCAGCAAAATCACATCTCCTTCGAATTCGCTTCGATTTAATCCTCATCTCCGAATCTCCTTCTACCAAATTTTGCTGTTAACACACGCCGCCCTATTCCGGAGTATAAATCGTTATGCCACGGAATTATCTCGCCAACTCACGGAAATATTTAGGTTTCCATATCTGAACCGTTAACCACATGCGCCTACAGATACAACGGTTAATTTTCTCAATCTTCACGCCGTCACCTTTTCCTTAACCGCCTAAGCCACACAATCTTCTCTCGAAGCTTCGACGATCCCCTCGGCGACAATGCAACCTCTCATGGTGATTCCGGCGTCTCCTCCTCCACCGAGCGCAATGACGTCCTCCCTCGACTTCCCTGTGGTAAATCAAATCTCATCTGTGCTATATCATCTTTGCTCTTTCCGCATCGGCTTACTTGAACCTAGATTTCACCTTTTTCTGATTCCCTCTCCTTCTTGTTATAAACTGTAGCACTTGAAACATCAAGTAGCCATCCCCATCTTCAAAGAAGCCAGTTACTATTACCTCGGGCCGATGGGCGATGCGGATCCAACCACCTTCATTAACACTGAAACCAACTGGATCCCCTTTAGACAAACCATCTGTAGACCCCCGTTTTTGTAACAGGAATCACTCGTGTTCATAGTACCATTTCCCTGGATCAAGTAGTTTGGTACCCACGAACACATTGCCAATAATCAAGAGTGCATACATAATTGTCTTACGCAAAATATTACAATAATAGGCCCGAAGGCAATAGTCTAGAACAGAGGACCAACCGGTCCGGAATACAACCAAAAGCAGAAACTAGATAAGGCAGCGGAGATAAGGCAGCGGCACACCATCGCCACAGGCAACGACCGAGTCTAAGACCTACTGGGCTCCATCGTCTTCCGTACCCTCCTGGTAGTACTCATATGGATCTTCAGGAACCTCATCGCCCACATCTGAATGTTTTATTTATAGCAAGGGATGAGTACCAACCGTACTCAGCAAGCCACCACAACAATAATGCATCTTGATAGGGGAAATGTCAAGGGCGGCTGTGGCACTTTTGCATAAAGCCAGTTTTGCAATTCCTTTCACAAGCCTAAGACCTAGCATAGACTGATCAAGTTTTAATACCATAGTTCATTAATCAACGACGGTTCTGTCCACCATCCATTGTCATCCAAGGATAGCTTCCCGCCATTGAGTCGTCATGGTTTTCTGGGGTCTACCCCTTCTCGTTTCTTGAGAAGTTGATCCACCAGCACATAAAAGTCACCATGCATACCCATCCCAATCAGTTTAAGAATTTAGAGTCTAGCCAAGTGTAATACATGTCTCGGTGCTCAATATCCGCGAGCACGGCTATTCGAATAGATTTAGTTACTCACACTGCAGTGGATGTACACTTTACCCGCACTCTGTGACTTGCCCAACAAATGAGCCGAAGTCCCAACGAATGAGACGCGTCACGGCAAAGCCTTTCAATAACCTCACATTGGCAGTACCCGCTCCATGAACTTACATCCTCATGCACTCTAGGCGTACACGGTTTCTAGCAGTGAGAGGAGTTATGGCGCTCCCGGGAAGGGAAAAACTCACACATGCATTAAGTTATATTAAAATTTAGGTTCACACGTGGCGGTCCTACCGGTGGCTACCCCACCGTAGGCCCCGCCCATCATACACACTAAGAAAACCACTATGCAGGGATACTGCCTCCGCTCGGTTACTTACTCCGCTAGGTCTATACCCATCCGAGAAGTACGGTTGTACGAGGGTCGTTTCATGCTTAGCTTCATGGCTCGGTCCTTAATTGACTGGGGACGGTGCTAGCCTTTTCCAGATACCACCCAAATCCACCATCCGCCCCAGTCGAAAACAATTGTTTAATTTTTATTTTCCTTTCACAAATCATATCATCAATGTCATGGCAATGTGGCGCTCATGTCTCCACATGCCGCATCTCAATTACCTTCCCAAGGTAATTGCCCAAGCATATAGCATTTTGATAAATATGAGTATGCAAAGTTCTAAGTTAGCATTACTAAGCATCTGTCATAATTGACTAGGGACTCATACGTAACATGGTTACAAGGGGATATGGGGTAAACAACATTCAAGGCATGGCATAACAACAAGTAGGATGTTTATCATTGCATGCATCTTTATTTGTAAACAAAGTAACTTCGCAATTGGTATCAACATGTTCAAGGGATAGTGATGACTTGCCTTGCTCGTAGTCTTGCGGGTCTTGGTCTTCAGTCGGACTCGCAACTCCCTCGGTGTCTAGAATTACGTGCGAAAGAAATTGAATTCATTTAGAATTCAATTTAAAATCCAACAAAATTCAATTTAAAGAAAAGATCGAGCGCAAGCGTTGAACGGCGATATCGATTCCATTTTATTTATGAAGTAGTCCTATTTTGATTTTTAATACCGTTGTCTTTAGAATATTAGCGCTAGCCGATTTAAAATATTAACCCGATTTAATTTACGCGTCTCGAATAAATTAGATACCGATAATGAAAGGTAACCCTATCCGGTGAATAGTCGGCTAAAATAATCACGACGGTTAATTTAGCGGATAACCTAACTATTGAGTAAGAACTAACTAAATACCGACTAAATAAATATTTAAATAGATAACGAACGATCGCATACATACGATAGCAATTAAAAATGACCGGTAATTAATCCTCCGATTATATATATATAAACGACTTAGCGAAATTTAACGAACGAAAATCCAATTAATCGGCTAAGTACCCCGCTAAAGATTAATTATTTAAACGAGTAATCTAGTTAGGTGAATTATTAAATTGCAATTAAATATCCGATTTAATTTTACTAGCGTTTCCAAAATAATCGATGTCGGTGTATTTTACTAATTTATTAAACTGACACTTTATATTAGTCTAGCACATATGTTTGAGATAGGCAACAAATTAAATTCCTAATCCTCTACTTTATTTCTCCCTATTTTTATTTTCATTTTTATTTATTTTTTTATTTATTTCCATTTCTCTCTCTCTGTTTCTTTTCTCTTTTCTTTCTTTCTCTTTTTTTTTCCTTTCACTGCTTCTTCTACCTCTGTCTGCTCTTTTCTGTCTCTCTCTCTCTATCTTGCAGCAACCGGCGGGGAGAGAATAGAGGGGGGGGGGGGAGGACGGTGGGCTTGCCTGCGGCGGCGGCGGCTGAGGGCGGCGAGCAGCGGCGGCGGCCGGCGGCAGCCCAGGCGGCGACGCGGCAGAGGAGGTGGCGATGGCGCACGGTGGCGGCGGCAACTCCGGCGGCGGTGGCTCTCGGCAGTGAGGGAAAGGGGAGGGGAACTGGAGGAGGGGGTGGTGTGGGGAGGAAGGGCTTCGGCCAGGGGGTTTTATAGCCGGCCGGGGGAGGGATTTGGTCGGCGCGGGGCTCGGCGACCGGCGACGGCGACGCACAGTAGGCGGCGATGGGACGGCGGCCAGCGGCGACGGGACTGCTAGCAGCGGGTGGGGCTCGAGGGGAGGGGGAGCGGGGCTCCAAGCGCCGCTCGGGTGGAGCTCGAGGCGCGGCAGGCTGCAGGCGCCGCACGGTAGCAGAGCTAGGGTTAGGCCTAGCTCGCCGGGGAAGATAAATAGTAGCATTTCTCTTTTTTTTTGTAATTATTATTATTAGCATTGTATTATATTTGTCCAAATTTATAACTCTCTCGCATGAATGAAACAAACTCAATATTAGAATTATTTCGCCCTAAATATTGCCCGAAATTTTATATTGTCTATATTCGTGGCGCCCATCCATATGCGTGGACAATTATAAAATTTTTATTATCTAAATAAATTCACGACATTAAGGTGAGATATGTTATTCGCTAAAATTTTATCTAGAACTTTATTTTAATTTATGCACAGTGATTATTTCTTCTCGTCGGTTTCCGTTCTAGGGTTCGTGCCAAAATAATTTCGATAAATTAAACACCCGCAAAATAAAGATTCAAATAAACGAGTCATAAAATGCGGCATGATGCAAATTAAATTTTAAGGTTTTAAACTTCGTATTTTTTCTTTTTAGGGTTTCTATTTCGACGGTTGAATTTTCAGGGCGTTACACCATCCCTAATCTTGCTCACTGGCCTGACAGTATTCAGATCTTGGCCCTCATACCTAGATGGATGGAAGAACTGGTACAAACAGATGGCAACTTCTAAGCAAGCTCACTGGGAAGAAATTGGCATAGCTCAATGCCTAGCACTTTTCTTAGCCGATATGAAAAAAGATGAACCAATACTATCGGCAGCCTCCTATTTCTAGTCTAACACCTTAAATGCTTTCCTGTTCAACCATGGGCTGATGACCCCCACTCTTCTTAACATTAAGATGCTCATAGGCCTAGACATCAACTTATCGGCCAATCCCATCAGTTTTGGGACAAAAAGTGAACATAGATTCAAAATCAAAGGTCTTACAGGTTGGTCTGGATATATCACTGAACACATGAATACTGAACACATGAATGCTCGTTCAGTTACCCCAAGAGAACATGCTGCCTTCCTCAATCTCTGGCTTGAGAGATTTGTCTTCTGTGGGTCAACTTGTGGCCCAACAGCCATTATGCAGCACCTAGCTGTTGATGCAAAACACACATATTGGCCTGGGAGATCCGCTTAACTCCAGTGCAGGTCCAAATCTTGCTTTTAGGTTCAAGGGCATGCCAGTTGATTTGATCCTAGAATCAACAAGAAACATGCAAATATTATTAGTGAACGATAGTCGATCGGCTAGAATGCCGATGTCATATTGTGTTGTAACCTAGCCGATGCATTGGTGAGATGAATCAGCTGTAAGGTATATTTGTAAGAATAAGTGAACCCTAAACTTGGTCCAACGATTTTCTCGTCTCTTCCAACAGCTCCCCACGGTGTTCCGACAATCTTTCCCACAACTCAAATCTTCCGCAATCATCCTTTCACTTGGTGGCGACGATCACAGACATCCCCTAGGTAATTCCCTTCTTGCTTGCATCTTTGCTCATATCAGCCATACTTCTTATCAAATCTTTCTTTTCTTGGTTGATTTTTCATTCCCTTGGAATACCTTTTCCTTACAGCACTTGAGAAGCCAGATTGCAAACCCTATTTCCGGATACCATCTCACTATTTTCTAGGGCTGATGGGTGATGAAGACCCAACCCTTTTTATCAACTCTGAAACCAACTGAATCCCTTTCAGAGAAACAAAACCAGATTTAACCCATTGACCAAGTATTTTCAAATCTTGGCCCTCTTCTGTAGATGGGTGGAAAGCCTGGTACAAACGGATGTCTGCAAGCAAACAGGCCCACTGGGATGAAATAGGTATATCTCAATGCCTTTCCCTTTACTTAGCCGATACAAAGAAGGATGAACCCATTCTATCGGCCACCGCTTATTTCTGGTCAGACACACTCAATGCCTTGTTTGGTCATGGACTAATGACCCCCACCCTGATAGATATCCAAATGCTAACAGGTCTGGGCATTACCTCATCGGCCAACCCGATGAGAACAAGTTCAAGACTAAGAACATTGTAGGTTGGTCAGGATACATAGCTGATAACATGTGCATAGGTCCCGTTTCTCCCAGGGAACATGTTGCCTTTTTAATGATGTGGATAGACAAGTTCCTTTTTTGTGGCTCAACCTGTAGCCCAACAGCCAACTGGCAACATCTAGCCGAAGCCATGGTGTCTAAGAGAATATTCCCTTTGGGTAAATACCTATTAGGAGCAGTATATCAGACCATGAGTCAGGCATCGGCCAAACTGTTTCTGGGCACATTGGCCAACTATGGAGGGCCTTGGTGGTTTATCCAAATTTGGCTCAGTTTGTATACCATCAAGGTTACTAACAGGGAACCATTGAGTGAATCCAAATTCCCATCTTTAGCCGATCCGGATGATGAAGAGTCAGCAGAACGCTGATGTATGTCATTTGGAGATGCAGTCTCATCCTACCCTGGATTAGGCATATCAGCTGAAGCATCTTGTGAGTGGTTCAACCACTTCTACAACGGCTTCTCTCATGAGTCCAGAATATGGTTTCCATATGAAGATTTTCCTGAATATGAATTGCCAACAGACCTCACACTGGATGAATTAAACAAGGATGAATTCCCTGAGATGAGTGAAATATTTGTATCGGCCATATCCCCATGCATACTTCCTACTGGCATCTCTCAAGGCCGATACATTGAATCTTCTTATGAATTCTACCACCCTATGATCGCAGCAAAACAACTTGGTATGGGACAACTACCCATTGGCTTATATGTCACGCCCCGATTTTCGTTCGGGATTAAAAATCATTAAATAAAGCATTTCTAGAAATTATATTAAAAATTAAAGCAAATTAATCAAGTGAAATAATAAGGGAAATTGAAATTTTCCTTTAAAAATCATGGCCGGAAATATTTTGCAATATTCTCCGTGCCTTAAAATACTCTCTAAAATTTTTCGTGAATTTTCGGAGCTCAAGAAATAATTTTAATAAAACAAAGTTCACTCAATCAATCTAAATAAAAAGAAAACAAATAAAACCCCCACTTTGCACTTGGGCCGTTTCCGGCCCAAGCCTCCTTCTCCTCCCCGCTCGGCCCACCTCTTTTCCCTGGGCCGGCCTATCTCCCCTCTCCCCTCTTTTCCCTGGACCGGCCTCTCTCCCCTCTCCCTTCTCTCCCCGGGCCGGCCTATCTCTCTTTCCTCCTTTGGCCCGTTCGGCCTCCCTCTCCCTCGAAGTCGACTTCCCCTCCTCCAACCGGCCTCCTCTCTCTCCGCCTTCCCGACAGGTGGGACCCGTGGGCCCCACCTATCATCCCCAACCTCCGGCCGGTGAAGCCTAAACCGCCCCGCCCGCCGGCCACTCCACCCACGTCGCCACCTCTCCCGCGCGCCTCCCACTCCCCCACTCCGCGTGGTCACCGCCCACCTTCCCCTCCCCGCACGCCGCCTTCCCCCGGCCCTATAAAATCCAGCCGCCCGCACTCGCCCGCTGCCCGCCTGCCGCGCCGCCGCCCGCTGCGCCGCCAACCGCTGCCACCCACTGCGCCCTCGGCCGCTGCCACCGCCGCTCTGAGCCGCGCCATCCGCCGCCGAGCCGCCCGCGCGCCACCGCCCTGCGCCCCGCCCGCGTGCGCCGCTCGCCAGCCGCTGCCGCCGCGCTTTGCCACCGCCCGCACTCGCCTGCGCCCGGCCGCGCCACCGCCGCCGCCTCGGTGCTGTGCCCTGGCCGGGCGCCACCGCCGCCCGCCTTCCGGCTGCGCCGCCCTCAGCCGCGTGCCACCGCCGCCAGCCGCACCCGCGCCGCGCTCGCCGCCACCGCCGGTTGGCCGGGCTTGGCTGCCCGGCCGATCTGGGCCGTCCACGTGGTGGTGCCTGTTGGTGGGCCGGGTCGCCGTGGCCGCCACGTGGCTGCCATGTGGTGCGCCCGCGCCCGTGCCTCCGTGGCATCAGTCCACCGTGGACCGGCCACCCCCCTCTCACTGATGCGGGGCCGCATGTCAGTGGCTCGGCTCTCTCCTCTCCGAGGGCTGACGCAATAATCCCTGTTTTTCTTTGAGAAAATAAATATTAATTACGTCTTAAATCCGATTTATTTCCAGAAATTCATTTAAATGGCTCAAAACTTCTAAAATTCATAACTAATTCATACAAACTTCAAATTGAGCCATTCAACTTGCAAAATTCATCTAAAATTGAGCTCTACATGTTTGTTTACTTTTTATGTACTTTTTACTTGGTCTTTATTAGAGTTTTTCCTCATTTTGCGTGCCAACGTGTAGATTCCGCCGTTTCGGACGATTGCGTTTGCGAGGAAAAGAGTTCAGAGGATCAATCGAAGAAGCAAGGCAAGTCACACATTCCCCTTGAGCATTTTGAGCCCAATTTATAAAATGTTTTACCGTTTACAAATAAATGCATGTTTTGCTAATTACATAGGAATAGGGTCTACCTATCTGCTCGCTTGTGCCTTATTTACTTGATGCCCTTTCTTTGCCGAACCGGGGTGATAATTTGACTAGCTTATGTCGCATGTTGACCTAGATAGGACAATTACACTATCAACTGCTAGTACCCTGTTGAGTTGCGAGCTCGAGACATGCCGGTCATGTTTCGTTGGTCATAATTATCCAACTAAAATATGGATTAATGGTGGGCTGTGGGTGTATGGTTTTGCTAGTCGCACCCATGGCAATTAAGGACCGGTTCTCGGGAAACCTTGGAAGACTAACAGTGCTTACCACAAGCAGGCATGGGTAACTACTGGACTTGTGGTGTAGCTTTTCCCTAGCTGACGCATCCAGGCAAGGGTGGGCGTGATGGGGTTGGGTAGGCGGGGGTTTACCCGTTGATCGGCTTTCGGATTCACCTAGGCACGAGAGGGGGCTGCCCAACTTGGCTTGAAGGTGGGGGTGAAACCTGAGGTGTGGTGTGCTTGGTTAGGGGAGTTATGCGAAGGGTCTTGTCACGATTTCCCCCTTTGCAGTACCATGGTGGTATTTCGGGGCATGGCAACATGAGTGGAATCGTGTCTTGTGGGTACAGTTGCGCACCTCTTGCCAGAGTAAAACTATTCGAATAGCCGTGCCCGTGGTTATGGGCGATCGACCAGATTCATCGTGATTAGTCCCACTTTATTAATTAACATGACTTAATGAAACTGGTTTAGTTCAGGTGGAATGGTTGGGCCTGTTCAACGTGGTGTAGCGTTATTCAGTGGAGATGTTTAATCTTGCCTTAATTAATCAACTGTTTTACTGTTTTCAACTATAAATGTTTACAACTGCCTTTACACAAATAGCCCCAAATCCTCCTTTGTCTCCCCCTGCACAAATGCATTGTTGGTGTGGCTTGTTGAGTACGGTGGTTGTACTCAGCCTTGCTGTTCCCCCTTTTCAGAAGTGTAGTGCTTCTGAGCTGAAGATGAAGTTAGAGGACCAAGGCTTATACCCCAGTTGAGTTTTGCCCGTGGAATGGAGCTGAAGCCCCGCTAGGATCGTCGCCTTTTTCGCTGCTACTTTCGTTTCGGTGTGAGGACTAAGTGCCTCTTCTGTAAGTATTTACGCTTTATTTACGTTTGGATCTGTATATTGATTTGTCATTTTGTGTACCCTGGCTTGATTCCTGGACAGGGATTTATACACAAAATAGTCTGGAAATTTGGGATAAATTTCTGGGCGTGACAAAGTGGTATCAGAGCCAACTCGACTGTAGGTTGAGCCAAATGGTCAAACCCTAAGGACACGTTTCTGAAAACCCTAATTGTGAAATTGTCTTCTCTCGCCATTCGGCATTTCTTTGCAAAATGGTTTATTAAACGTCTCTCCTTTCCCCTCCAACTCTCTAGCCGTTGAACCTGGAGGGCAAACCGATGGTTTCGCTCCTACTCTCGGAAGTCAAGTCAAGCCCTCAAGCTTCATGTTGAAAGGAGCAAGAAGGTTAGCTCAGAGTCGTCGTTTCGTGAAGATTAAGTGAAGCCTTCCTGAAGCTTACCTAAACCCAATCTTTCCCCGAAGAGTAATGTCGTTAGCTGCTAGAACGTGTGTTGTTTGCTTGTGTGTAGGGGTATGGTTTGCATCAGTGGTGGGGATGCGACCATACTAGGTTGTTTGCTTAGGCAACTTGAACAATCAAGGTATACTTACCGCAGATCAGTAATCAAGTGGTTTAAGGTCTTATCTTTAGCGACCCCTCTCTTCCTTCTCTCCCCGTCCCGGCAGCAGATGGTCAGTGTTAGAGAGAAGAAGAGCAACAACAACGTCAGTGAGTCAAAGTCACAGATCCGTGGTTCGATTGAAAGCAACGATGTCCCCTCAATACCAGATGAATCTCCGCTCGTGGTCAGCTTTTGGTGTCCAAGATCAGATGATGAGGGTATTTGTGCAGGAGATGCAAAGCTCGACGCAAGGTTAACTGCAGCGGAAGTGACTCCAATTGATGTGGACATCATTCCGTCGGATATACACAACAAGCCTCCATTGGTCATTCAAGGTCCAATCACAAGAGCTCGCGCACGACAATTGAATTTAGAGGTGAGTTCGTTTCTAAGTTCTTCTTTATATGATTTTGAGAATAGATTGCTACCTAATGATTATATTATGATTAGGAACAATGGAGAGGACAAGGAAATACTTAGAGAAGGACATAGAGTTTTTGGGTTTTTGGGTTTTGCTTAGATTAATCTATCAAGAACAGTTTCACCGCTAGATCGGTTTGTAAGACCCCAACTTGTGAGCTTAATCATTCATCTGCAATTTTGGTTGCAATATTCTTTGTTCTTGTTTGTGTTCTTCAAGTTGCAAGCAGGGATTAGCCTTCTTGGTGAGGTCAACCGGGTTTTGGCACGGTTGATAACCAGAGGAGATGTGGTGCTGCGATTGCGGGGCTCAGGAACGTGCTTGTCCAAGAAGTCGGATCGATTTGTGTTGCGCCTCCACCAAAATCGTTGATTATCAGAACCTTTCAGAAGATCAGGAACCCAAGTCCACATCAAGTGGTATCAGAGCTCTAGGTTCACCGTCAGGTTCGCTCAGTTTCTTTACCCTTGTTTAGTTTTTGATTTCGCCGTTATCCTAGAGTCTACAGAAAAACCAAAAAAAAATTATAGTCGATAGTCTCCCTAACCTAGACCGTGTTTAGCCTTTGCATGATCCTTTTCAGAGTCCGTAGTGTTGAGTTTGAGTTCTAGTTTAAGTTCTTGTTGCTGCTTTAGTTCGTGTTTTAGGCTAGTCGTGTGTTTTCCTTTGTAACCCTAGCCACCACCATCTTCACCCTATTTGTTAGGGTTCATCCTTTGAGAAACTGTTTCTGCCATCATAAACACTTACCAAGATGACAACGCAACACTAGAACACCTTCCCAAACTCCGCTGCCACCATATCCATCTCCACTACCAAAACCGATTAGGTTATATCCCCTCTGGATAACCTTGTCGGAAGCCCCAACTTCAAACAGCCATAACTTTTGCATACGGACTCAGAATCAGACAAAATTTAACTTTTCAGATAAGAGAAAAAAACTTTACATCCGTTCGATGGGTTTGGTGAAATCAGAATTCCGAAATTTGGTTTGCGAAATTGTCTGTTCGAGCTCTCAAGATTCCACACTCCCTTAATAGTGGTTTCAGAAAATTCCGTAGGCCACGTATCAACTCCGATTGAGCTGTAACTTTGTGGTGTCCCTATTTTCGTGCTCCTGGAAAAGAAAAAAATAAAATAAAAATAAAAGAAAAAAAGAAAAGTTGATTTCCACTAGTGCCTCGAGCTCACGACGTGCTCCGTTGAGCTTATCAACCTTACGGTTTTGCTGTTTTTGCTGAAACTCGCAGAAACTTGCCTGTCCGTCTTATTAGCTGTTTAGCAGTGACATATTCCTTTGCGCCATCATTGGTACCACTACTGTCTAGGACACGAGTAGACCAGCAACTGAGGGCAAGTGACTTGGGATTTCTTATTCAGCATTACTATCTGTCATTGGATTGTGTACCACTCACATATATTTGGCCTTCCTAGCTCTACATATTACTTCTGGACAGCACAGGTTCTTGGTCCTTGCAATCGCTGACTACGTCTTCCAGGTATCCTTTGCTTTGCTGGTAAGAACCTTATAAGGGCTTGGTAAGGTGCTCCATATTGCTGAGTTGTTAAGAGACACCACTTCACCTGTGTAGTAGATTATTAGGGATAACCTTCACCGTTGGTTGCTGTTTTGGTGTTTCAATGGTATGAGACGATGAGGAGACGACTCCCAAGGATTTTGCTGACTGTGTCAGTCAAGAGCAACTACGATCTGTTGTAGGAAATGCTCATGAAGAGATAATGGAGGCAGTCACAACAGCTGTCCACGAAGCCATCATTAAACTCGACTTCGGCAGACACATGGAGAGGTTGGACAAGCGGGTGTCTATGCTAACTGATCGGGTTGCTGCGTTGGAGACTCGACAACCATCCAATGAGGAAGTGAACGACAGCAACGCCGGTGGATGTCCAGAAGACACGGTATACGATTCCAATGGTAATGTAGATGAACAAGCTACACGACAAGCACGGTTACGACGTCGTCTTCGCTTCAACATGACAGGTATGGGTGGCGCTCAACACCACCAACAACAAGGTAATAATAATAATAATAATAATCGTGTGCCCGATGATCCTTATGCTAAGGTTAAGTTTAAAATACCTACCTTTTCGGGTCATTATGATGCTGAGAAATACCTTGATTGGGAGATGACAGGAGAGCAAAAATTTAGTGCCCACCTTGTGCCTGAGCAGCATAGAATTCGACAAGCCAGTAGTGAGTTTAAAGATTTTGCTATCATTTGGTGGACTGGGTTAGCTGCTGAGGGTGTTTTACCTACTACTTGGGAAGAACTTAAAGTAGCTATGCACGATAGATTTGTTCCTCCATCCTATCATGGAGAGTTACGCAAGAAACTGATGCGTTTAGAACAAGGGGATAAATCTGTACAGGATTACTATGGTGAGCTACAAAAGGGATTAATGCGTTGTAGCACTGTGGAGGGGACCGAGGATGCCATTCGTCGTTTTTATTCGGGTTTAAGGGTTGAAATCCAGAACATAGTTGATTATAAGGAATTTAACACTGTCAACCAGTTGTTTCAGTTTGCTATGCTTGTAGAGAAGCAATTGCAGGGGCGTGATCAACAGGGCAAGACCAAGGCAAGTACGTACACTCCGCGCACGACGCCACCTTCGAGGCCGACCAAGGCTACCTCTTTCCGGACACCCCCTCCAGTGAACAAGCGACCAGCTGCATCCGGAGTTTCTGCAGTGCCAAACCACCTCCACCACGACCATCTGATTCAGGTAAAAGTCCTTCGCAGGTACCCGCTAAGAGTGCTTCATCCGTCGCTTCGACGGGACGCACTCCAAACATTCAGTGCTACCGCTGCCAAGGATTTGGCCATGTGCAGAAAGATTGTCCTAGTGAACGGGCATACATTGCCACAGAAGGTGGCTATATCAGCACCTCCGATGTTGAGGATGATGAAGAAGACGAGGAGGAAGGAGTTGATGCTGAGGATGGTGAATTATTTGGGCGTGAGGACACAGCGGCCTATATGAATATTATTGTACAACGGGTGCTTAGCACGCAGGTACAACAATCTGAAAGGTTGCAACGCCACAATTTGTTCCAGATTTTCTTCATCATCAACGATCATCGTGCACGTGTGATCATTGATGGAGGTAGCTGCAATAATTTGGTGAGTTCTGACTTGGTCAAGAAGCTTGGCTTGACCACATGCCCACACCCACATCCATACCATATTCAGTGGTTAAATGATTCTGGAAAGGCAAAGGTAACACGATCTTGCAGAGTTTCATTTTCCATTGGTTCATATGTTGATTCTGTTGATTGTGATGTGGTTCCTATGCAATCTTATTCACTTTTGTTGGGTCGTCCTTGGGAACATGATAATGATGCTACACACCATGGTAGAAGTAATAGATACAATTTTGTGCATGAAGGAAAGAAAATTACTTTGGTTCCATTAACCCCTGCTGAAATTGTAGAGGCTGATAAAGAACGAGCTGCTAGTTGGAAACTTAATGAATCTGAAAATTAGCTAATTGCTAAATCTGTTTTTCCACCTAAAAAGGATAAGCCTTCACCTAGTTCTAAGGCCGAGGGAATTAAATTGAAGGGTGGTGTTGTGCTTGCAACAAAATGTGACATTACTGAAATTTCTGCTGATGATATTTGCTATTCCTTGATATGCAAATAAGCTTTGTTTTCTCTTGATGATATTGCTAGGTCGATACCTCCTGCTGTCACTAACCTTTTGCAGGAGTATGAGGATGTTTTTCCAGCTGAGATAACCCCGGGATTGCCACCTATGAGAGGGATCGAGCACCAAATTGATTTGATCCCGGGAGCAACATTACCAAACCGTGCTGCTTATCGAACCAATCCCGAGGAGACTAAGGAAATTCAGCGGCAAGTCCAAGATCTTTTGGACCGCGGGTATGTACGTGAAAGCCTTAGTCCTTGTGCAGTGGCTGTAATTTGGGGTCCTAAGAAAGATGGGTCTTGGCGAATGTATGTTGATTGTAGAGCCATTAATAATATTACTATTCGGTATCGTTATCGTATTCCTCGGTTAGACGATATGCTTGATGAGTTGTGTGGTTCAATAATTTTCACAAATATTGACTTGCGTAGTGGATACCACCAAATTAGAATGAAACTTGGAGATGAATGGAAAACAGCTTTTAAAACCAAATTTGGATCGTATGAGTGGTTAGTATGCCTTTTGGTTTGACTAATGCCCCTAATACTTTCATGTGCTTAATGAATGAGGTTTTAAGGCCTTTTATTGGACGATTTGTGGTTGTCTACTTTGATGACATCTTGATTTACAGCAAGTCTTTGGATGAACACTTGGATCATTTACGTTTTGTTTTTCATGCATTACGTGCTGCACGTTTGTTTGCTAACCTTGATAAGTGCATGTTTTGGACGGAACGAGTCTCTTTTCTTGGCTATGTTGTTACTCCACATGGAATTGAGGTGGATGAGACAAAAATTGAAGCCATTAAGAGTTGGCCGGTTCCCCAAACCATCACACAGGTGAGAAGTTTTCTTAGTCTTGCAGGATTCTATCGCTGTTTCGTCAAAGATTTCAGCACCTTTGCTGCACCCTTGAATGAGTTGACGAATAAAGGGGTGGTCTTTCATTGGGGAAAAACACAGGAGGAGTCTTTTGTCACTTTGAAGGACAAGCTTACACACGCACCTTTGCTCCAACTTCCAAACTTTGGTAAGACTTTTCAGTTAGAATGTGATGCTAGTGGAGTTGGCCTAGGAGGTGTTTTGATGTAAGATGATAAACCTGTTGCATACTTTAACGAGAAGTTGCATGGCACTGTTTTGAATTATTCCACGTATAATAAGGAATTGTATGCTCTTGTACGTTCTTTAGAGATGTGGCGTCATTATTTGTGGCCTAAAGCATTTGTTGTTCATTCTGATCATGAATCGCTTAAGTGTCTTCGCTCTCAAAATAATTTGAATCGTAGACATGCTAAATGGGTTGAGTTTATTGAATCTTTTCTTTATGTCATCAAACACAAGAAAGGAAAGGATAATGTGATTGCTGATGCTTTGTCCAGATGTTATACTTTGTTGTCCCAACTTGGTTGTCGGATTTTTGGACTTGAATCAATTAAAGAACAATATGTGCTTGATCCTGAATTTAAAGAAGTGATGTTGAATTATAAAGAGGGACGCACTTGGAAGAAATTTGTGATCAATGATGGATTTGTGTTTCGAGCTAACCGTCTATGCGTTCCAGTTGGGTCCGTTCGTCTTTTGTTGATACAGGAAGCGCATGGTGGAGGATTGATGGGACATTTTGGAGCTAAGAAGACGAAGGATGTTTTGGCTTCACATTTCTTTTGGCCAAAGATGAGGAGAGATGTTGAGAGGTTTGTGGCACGCTGCACCACTTGTCAAAAAGCTAAGTCTCGTTTGAATCCACTTGGTTTGTATATGCCTCTTCCTATTCCTTCTATTCCTTGGGCAGATATTTCTGTGGACTTTGTTTTGGGATTGCCTAGGACTAAGAGAGGGAGAGATAGTATTTTTGTTGTGGTCGATCGATTTTCTAAGATGGCACACTTCATACCATGTCATAAAAGTGATGATGCTATTCATATTGCTGACCTCATTTTCCATGAGATTGTTCGTTTGCATGGTATGCCTTCTACTATTGTTTCAGATCGTGATGCAAAATTCCTTAGTCATTTTTGGCGCACGCTATGGAACAAGTTGGGTACAAAGTTTTTGTTTTCTACTACATGTCACCCACAAACAGATGGACAAACGGAGGTAGTCAACCGCACTTTGGGTACAATGTTCAGGGCTATTTTGAAGAAAAATTTGAAGATGTGGGAGGAATGTTTGCCACATGTGGAATTTGCATATAATCGGGCAACACATTCTACTACCAAGGTATGTCCTTTTCAGGTAGTGTATGGTTTCAACCCCCGTGCTCCTATTGATATTTTGCCTTTACCTACTAGTGAGAGGGTTCACAGTGATGCTAACGCACGTGCTGATTTTATTTTGAAAATGCATGAGACAACTAAGCAGAACATTGAAAAGATGAATGAAAAGTATAGAATTGCTGGTAGCAAAGGTAGGCAAGAAGTGAAGCTTGAACCGGGTGATTTAGTTTGGTTGCACTTGCGAAAGGATAGATTTCCAGAATTGCGAAAGTCTAAGTTGATGCCTAGAGCTGATGGTCCTTTTAAAATTGTTGAGAAGATTAATGATAATGCATATAAACTTGAGTTGCCTTCCGAGTTTGGGGTTAGTCCCACGTTTAACATTTCAGATTTGAAGCCATACTTGGGAGAAGAAGATAAGCTTGAGTCGAGGACGACTTCAATTCAAGAGGGGGAGGATGATGCGGACATCATTCCATCGGATATACACAACAAGCTTCCATTGGTCATTCAAGGTCCAATCACAAGAGCTCGCGCACGACAATTGAATTTAGAGGTGAGTTCGTTCCTAAGTTCTTTTTTATATGATTTTGAGAATAGATTATTACCTAATGATTATATTATGATTAGGAACAATGGAGAGGACAAGTAAATACTTAGAGAAGGACATAGAGTCGTGGAAGGTCAGCGAGGACGTTCAAGTCAAGGAGGAGGCTCAAACCAAGTCGACTTTGAGTCCGTTTCATAGTCCAGGACCAGTCTGTATTAAAACGGGCGCCCAGGTTGCATACATGCTTGGATTGGGGCTTTCTTTATATGGATGGAAAGCTAAGAAGATAATATTTCCAATGGTTCTGGTCCCATGTCCAAATTAATTACGAGTCATCGGGAATTGACCGAACAATTTGACCTTCAGAATCTGTTCCGGCGCTGCGACGCCGTATTTGGGCCTTTGGGCCGTGTATCGTGTTGGAGCCCATTAGGGTTGCGTCAAGGGGTGCTTGCACGACCCTAAACTCCATATATCAGTAGCCGTCGCTATATTTAGTTTTTGGGTTTTGCTTAGATTAATCTGTCAAGAACAGTTTCACCGTTAGATCGGTTTGTAAGACCCCAACTTGTGAGCTTAATTATTCATCTGCAATTTTGGTTGCAATCTTCTTTGTTCTTGTTTGTGTTCTTCGATTTGCAAGCACGGATTAGCCTTCTTGGCGAGGTCAACCGGGTTTCGGCACGGTTGATAACAAGAGGAGACGTGGTGCTGCGATTGCGGGGCTCAGGAACGTGCTCGTCCAAGAAGCCGGATCGATTTGTGTTGCGCTTCCACCAAAATCGTTCATTATCAGAACCTTTCGGAAGATCGGGAACCCTAGTCCACATCACCAACATCATCAGATGTAGTTTAGATGCAAGCTCAGAGTCAGAATCAGAGTTGAAGATAGTATACCACCAAGTCCTCAGCAGACAAGTACACCCAAGCCACCACCAACCCATGAAACAACCAGTGATGCAGGTGATGCGTCCAATGGTAATAGCAGCAGCAAATCCTTCGGTTTTCAACCAGCTCCAACTCCAGTGGAGACCAACAGTGGTTGCAGAAGCATCCTCAACAAGGTTCATCAGTCCCTCCTTTCTCCAGGTCCAGTTGCAAGCGAGCCGACCCTGAAGAATGGACATCGTGGTCAACCAAATCAACATTGTTTCGGTTGTCTTGAGGCAATACACCATCTCGATGAATGTTCATTACCAAGACTAAGAGAAGACACGTCACCTCCCAATAGTTTGTTCGATGTCACAGCATCAGTATGATCAAGTCAATAGTTTTGGTCCCAACATCCATGCCTTTCAAGTTACATCAATTTCAACACGGAGTAGTCCGATCCAACCTAAAGACACCAGAAAGTCAGTGGATGCCGACGATCAGTTGCAACGTATAATCTCCACCACAACGAATTGTCATTAAGGGCATCGACAAAATCTCTATTGTTTCACTAGCAACCGCTTCAAGGCTACAGAATCAACACTGGCAGGGCAAGCAGTGCCAGAGAACCTGTGATCTACTCTAATAGCAGTGGGACAGTTCAATGCTTCAGTATCGAACGCAGTCAAGGTCTCCAGTACCAGGCTTCAAGAGGGCCATCAACAGCAGCCATACGCCTCATGCTGCTCCAACTCAGATGCCTGGTAGCAATCACAAGAGAGTGGCACCAACAGCCAGAAGGTTCGGTTTGTTTCAGCTACCAAGAAGATTGGAAAAATGATTCTTTTCTGAGGAATGTCAGAAGTCAGGATATTGTTCTTGTGAGATCTCCAGCTAGTAATCAATGATGGAGCTAGATAACCATGGCAGAATCAAATGGTCAAAGTGTTACCTGATCAACAACTCTGTCAGCAAGGGTCATCGATCGTGCACTAGTCGTTGGTGTTCAAGTACCTCCTCTGTGCAGAAAAGTTCCAGGGCAGTTAAGTAAGGAAAAGGGAAAGTTGAATAAAGTATGAGTCAGACAATTTTCTTCTCTTATGATTCATCTTGAGTATCCAAAAGCAGGTTAACTTGCATATCTGTCAGTGTCGTGAGAAATCTAGAGTTTCTTCTTTAGCGCATCGCAGCTTTGTTGAGCTCCAAGACCAAATGGCCAGTCAATAAAGAAACGATTGACCAACGTAGTGAAAATGGTTGGACCACAGTAACACTCAACATGAGGAGGTCCCTCTAGAGGACAGTATCAGCGGTACCCCAGGATGATGAAAAGATTGAGGAAATATTTGAGTGTGATATCATATAAGAATTAACGGAACTCTGTAACCTCGGAAGGTCTTCAGGGTTTGGCAAATGGTGACAACACCCCAGTGGTGTGGACATGGAACAAGAACGGTTGTTATTGAGTTAAGGCAACAGCTATAGCTTTCAGAAACCATCTCAATGTTTCCCGAAAGTCAGCAAAGAAATCATTCCATACCTGGGTCAGGAAAGCTATGAAAGTCATCTCCCGAAATGTATAGCCAACAGAGAGTATGACAGAAAGCACCCGAAAGTTTCTTGGAAGATGACAATGGAATTGTTTCGCCACACCGGTCCGTAGTAGATGGATGCGAATGCCAGGCCAGAAAACACAACCAACAAATTAAGCGACACAGAATCCCCACCCGTGAAACATCTCTAATCAAGATTTAAAGGAAAGGTTGTTATGACCAAATGAACAAAGAGCTAAAACTCATGGCATCATCGAAGTCAGTCCCCAAAAGACGTACAGACGTACAGATCCCCAAATGCCAGGCCCATGACGTAGTTGCTGAAGAAGGAAGAAAAATTTGTGTGGAGCCCGCAGTGTGAGAGGGCGTTTCAAACTCTCAAGGAAAAATTGGTTTCCTCGCCAGTGTTAATCTTGCCTGATACTCGCAAGGACTTCATGGTGTACTGTGATGCTTCGCGCCAAGGGCTGGGGTGTGTGTTAATGCAAGAAGGTCATGTGGTAGCTTATGCTTCACGCCAACTACGACCCCATGAAGCCAACTATCCTACCCACGACTTGGAATTAGCCGCTGTGGTCCATGCTTTGAAGATCTGGCGGCATTAGCTCATTGGAAACCGCTGCGAAATATACACCGACCATAAGAGTCTGAAATACATCTTCACCCAGTCAGATCTGAATCTCCGGCAGAGAAGATGGTTAAAGCTCATCAAAGACTATGATGTGGGAATCCATTATCACCCTGGTAATGCCAACGTGGTGGCCGACGCGCTGAGTCGGAAAGGCCACTGCAATGCTCTCTGCGTCCGCGGCATTCCACCGGGACTTAATCAACAGATGGGAGCCCTGAACCTAAGCTTCATTAGACATGGATTCTTGGCTGCACTGGAAGCAAAACCCACCCTGCTTGACCAAATACGCGAGGCACAGAAGAATGATTCGGATATGCATGGGATCCTTAAGAATATGAGGCAGGGTAAAGCCGCTGGCTTCACGGAAGATGAACTCGGAACCTTGTAGAACGGGAATCGTGTATGCGTTCTGGATAACCAGGAACTTAAACAGTTGATACTCCAGGAAGCTCATGAAAGTCCTTATTCCATCCACCCTGGCAGTACAAAGATGTACCTAGACTTGAAAGAGAGATATTGGTGGGTCAGTATGAAGCGGGAAATTGTAGAGTTCGTGGCCCTTTGTGATGTGTGCCAGCGTGTCAAAGCTGAGCATCAATGACCGGCTGGACTTCTCCAACCTCTACAGATACCAGAATGGAAATGTGATGAAATTGGGATGGATTTCATTACCGGACTTCCGAAAACCCAAGGTGGATATGATTCTATATGGGTAGTCGTGGATCGACTAACCAACGTGGCTCGGTTCATTCCGGTGAAGACCACCTATGGCGGACACAAGCTGGCTGAACTTTACTTCGCCAGGATCGTAAGTCTCCATGGCGTTCCCAAGAAAATTGTGTCTGATAGGGGAAGCCAATTCACCTCTCACTTCTGGAAGAAGCTCCAAGAAGAGCTAGGCACCCGATTGAATTTTAGTACCGCTTATCACCCGCAGACGGATGGACAAACCGAGCATCTGAATCAGATCGTAGAAGATATGCTCCGCGCCTGTGTTCTGGATTTTGGGAAGACCTGGGATAAGAGTCTCCCCTATGCCGAGTTCTCCTACAACAACAGCTACGAAGCCAGCATACAAATGGCACCCTACGAAGCGTTGTACGGGTGCAAATGCCGGACTCCGCTGTTGTGGGACCAAGTTGGGGAAAGCCAAGTGTTTGGGACCGATATCCTGAGAGAAGCCGAGGCTAAAGTCAG
Organism: Oryza punctata; assembly: GCA_000573905.2. Taxonomy (NCBI): domain Eukaryota; kingdom Viridiplantae; phylum Streptophyta; class Magnoliopsida; order Poales; family Poaceae; genus Oryza; species Oryza punctata. The sequence goes on along the minus strand of CM002493.2, from coordinate 16,826,660 downwards.
AACCATTCGGGATAACCTAAACGTGGCACAGTCTCGGTAGAAAAGTTATGCAGATAACCGACGCCGCAATCTGGAATTCGAAGTGGATGACTTTGTGTATCTTCGGGTCACACCACTGCGGGGAGTGCACAGGTTTCAGACAAAAGGGAAGCTTGCACCAAGGTATGTGGGACCTTTTCGCATCCTCGCCCGATGCGGAGAAGTCGCTTACCAGTTGGAGCTACCTACATCCTTGGGCAACGTGCACGATGTGTTCCACGTATCGCAGCTCAAGAAATGTCTTCGAGTGCCGTCCGAGCAAACCGATGCCGAGCAAATTGACCTTCGTGAAGACTTGACCTACGTGGAGAAGCCTGTGAAGATTCTGGACACAATGGAGCACAGGACCAGGAATCGGGTAATCCGTTTTTGCAAGGTCCAGTGGAGCAACCATGCCGAGGAGGAAGCTACTTGGGAGTGTGAAGATGAGCTGAAGGCAGCCCATCCTGACCTCTTCGCCAGTTCTTCCGAATCTCGGGGTCGAGATTCCATTTAAGGGGGTAGGTTTGTCACGTCCCAAAACGACTCTAAAATATATCCTTTAAATTATGCCTAGAATAATTAAAAATCCTAGTGAAAGCCTCCAAAAATTTAAAATGTGCTAAGTTAAAAGTCAAACAAGGCTTGGAGGATTTTTGTATATTTCCTAAAAGCCTAAAATGCGTAAATGAATTTTAGTGGAAATTTCAAAGCACAAATAATAATTATCAAGAAATAAACAAAGTTGAAAAGGTTTTATAAAAAGAAAAAGAAAAAAAAACCCCTCCCTCTCTCTGGGCGGAATTCGGCCCAACTCTCCCTCTCTCTCTCCCCCTCCCCGCGGCCCACTTGGCCTCTCACCGCGCGCGCGCCGCTGATGGGCGGGCCCGCCCGCCACCCTCGCTGACGGGTGGGGCCCACCCGTCATCCCCTTCCTCCCGCCGCTCCCGCCGCTCCCTCCGCCCGCGCCGAGCACCGCCGCCGCCGCCAAATCCGCCGCGTCCGGGCGCCCTTGTTCAAAATTGATTGGGGGGAATCAATCTCCCCTATTCCCTCTCCATTTCCCGTCATTTTCTTCTCCCTCTCCCTCTCTCTTTCGTTTGGAAACCCTCCCCTAACCTCGCCGGCACCATTAATTGCGGCCGGATCTCCCACGCCCGTTTCCCCTACTCCGGCCGCCTTCCCTCACTCCTAGCCTTATATAAACCCTCCCCAAGCTCCCCACCGCCGTTTTCGCCACTCGCCGCCTCTTCTCCCCGCCGGAATCGAGCCCGTGCCGCTCTCCTCTCTCTCCGCCGCCGCCGCCGAGCTCCGGTCCGCCGCCACCGTCGCCCCGGACCACCCCTCCCCTCGGCGCCGCCTCCTTCGGCTTCGCCGCGACCTCGCCGACCTCGTCCACCACTCCGCTTCGGTCGCCTCCCACCGGAACACCGCCGACCCCACCAACCCGAGCCGCGCCACCGCCTCCCTCCGCTCCGGCCTTCTCCTCCATTGCCGCTGCCGCCTCGGGGTGAGCCGTGGACGCCGCCTCCTTTGCCCCCTTCCCTCCCCTCTCTTGGCCGCCGCTCCGCCATGCCAGTGGTCACCGGCGGCAACCATCGAGGCACGGGCGCCGCCTCCCGCCGGCCGTGCTGACGTGGCCGCCTCCGGGCGCGCCGTGTGGTCGCCGCGTGGGGCCCGGCTGTCAGCCGCCCGTGCCCGCGGGTGCACCTGGTCCACCGTGGACCGAGGGGCTGCCGCATGGGGCCAACCACCCCGTGGACCCGGTCCGCGCGCCCTCTCCCCTCGGCTGATGCAATAAATAGTTTTTAGTTAAAATGTAAATGAAGAAACTCGCAAATATTCACTAAAAGAACATAAAAACTTCAAACAACCATAACTTGGTCGTTTGAACTCGGAATTGGACCGTTCAAGTCTCTAATTTTTCCTTAAGAAGTCAAGAACCCATTTTTGTGCTTTGTTTCTGTTTGTTATATGGAGTTTATTAGAGTAAAAGCCTTTTTCCTTTTCGTTGGTCGTGTAGACGCTGCAGCTTCGGAAGATCCGCTCTACGTGGAGGTTGAAGCCGACGTTTGGGAAAGCAAGCAAGGCAAGTCACATCTCCTTTGATCATATTGTTGTCCCATGTTTAAAAATTACTTTGTTTTAAATTAATGCATTATCGCTTTATTTAAATTCCCGTGTTATCACTGTTTTATTTACCATGCCTATTTACCTTTGTTATGACCCTAAAATTATTGCTATTGCTATTATTACCTTGTTCACCCTAGAGTAACCAAAACCCCACTGGTGTGCACTGTATTATGGTCTCACTAGTGTCAAGTTTAGGTAGATGCTTCGCCTTTTAAATTAGACAAACTTTAAGTGGTTTTATAATTATAGACTTGGGGAGTTCTCATATCATTTGGACCGTATGGAATGGTTGGCTTATGTGGAATTGGACACACACCCCCTCTTATATTCAAAATTCCCAAAATGGTTTTAGGCTTGGCTCGAGGTGCATGGTTTTGATGGAAGCACCTCGGCCACTATAAGGACCGGTCTTCGGGCCTCTGTTGCAAAGCACTACCGTACTTCCACATGTCTAGTGGGTAAGGCGTAGTTTGTAGCCTAGTCTGGTCATGGACAAAAGAGCACGGATAGAGATGGACGAAGTCGGGGCTCGATGGACATCTCTAGGGCAAATGAAGGCTACGTGAGCTACGGCCGATAGTCGAGATGTCATTGCATAGGGCTGGTGTCCTGCTGCTAGGGGCTCACCTTGGTTACCTGTCTCAAGATTCCGGCCATAGCCAGGGTTGGGTCGGTGTTGACGACCAAATTTGGTAATTCAAGTATCGGAAATCAAGATGGAGTCGAAGAGGATTGAAGAGATAAGATCGTATCGGAAAGCAGAGTGAGAATCGGCTAGTCCGAATCGGCTGTGGACTGGATCGGCAAAGTCAGAGTCGGACTGGGTTAGCCGATTGAGTCGATTTCAGTAATATGACTTGGTGTACGTCATCAGGTTATGTTAACGTGTTTCATATGGATTGCCATGCACGGATAAAGTCCTGAGGAGGCAATTGTATCTATTAATTAGGATATTTTATGTGATTTCCTTATAGATATTCCCGGTAAGAGTCCGCCTAAGGGACTTGTTGGTTAGTTGGATTTGTATTAGGTTAATATGAGTCGTGTCCGTGATGGGCAATGTTTGTAATTTCGGGTATAAATATAATCCCGAGGTCTTGTAAATAATAACAACACACGTTCAATCAATCTCGGCGCATCGCCAAACCTTTGTTTTCTACTTTCGACAAGTTTGTGCTTTCGAGTCGTGCTGCATCAATTTGATCTTCGGCAAAAAGGTATATCTTGTCATGGCGAGTTACATCATTAGGGCTAGTGCTTACATCTCTATGACACTCTAGTTCTTTGTTGTGATTCTCCGAGTTATCATATACGTTATATAACTTAGATCAACAATGCAATCTACTTATATCGGCTAGATCCTTTATAGGGTTTCATCGATATTGACTAGATTACTTCGTTAATCTAAGTTATATAATGTATCCACCATCCCGAAAAGGCAACCATCGGCTTGATTCTTTAGATCTCATGCTTTTATTTATACTTAATGCTGCATTGGTTCAGTCCAACCTATTAAGTCGTATTTAGAATCATGGTATCTAACCTGCTTCATGGTTGTTAATAAGGATAGCATCGGGGTTTCAGCCGATCTTACCTGATATAGATGTTTTACATTGTGTTATGCTTTGTTTAATATTCTATATCTGCCCCTTATATCAGGATCTAATCTAATATAAATATATTAAGCTTGATATCAATCTAATTGATTATAGTTTAATATATTTACTACTAGAAAATATCCTAGCATAAGGTTGTATCGGAGCTATGGCCGATACATACTTAAACCTAGATATCGGCTATGATATTAATCTGCATAATCGTTATGTCATGTTATCTTTAGACTTGGGCAATTTATACTGTCTCGGTTCAGTCCGATCTATCCCAATTGCTTATTTCTAAAGTAATACTGATGTAATGATTATGTAACGTTGATCTTTTTAGCCGATATACTAGTTTTAGGGTTAATTTTATCATTGATTATACCTTACAGCCGATTCATGCTTTATTGCATCGGCTAGGTCACATACGATATGAAATCGGCCCTATGGCCGATTGTCTGTCGTTTACTGATACTCTTTGCATGTTTTTCTTGTTGATTGCAGGATCAAATCAACTGGCACGCCCTTGAATCTGAAACCCTAATTTTGGACCTGCAGTAGAGTAAAGCAAACCTCTCAGGCCAGTGTGTGTTTTTTGCATCAACAGTCGGTACTCTTGTTTATGGCTTGGATGGGTTGGGAACTATGTCACGTCTTCCGTCCGTATGCCATGGTGGTATGAGGCACCTGGTTACATGTGAGGAAGATGTGTCTTGTGGGTAAAGATGTACACCTCTGATCAGAGTATAATCTATTCGGAAAGCCGAGCCCTCGGTTATGGGCAAGCCTAGCAATGTACCCAAGTTAGAGGTTTATTTCCTAAAACCTGCTTGATAACTAAAATGTGGAATGGTTGGCGTGGGTTGGCTTGGAACGAGCTGGGACCTGGGTCTGGTAGCCAGTTCGGTCTAAATCTCCGTAGGCCTTGGGTTAAGGCAGGTTCGTGTGGGTTCACGGCCTTGAGCAATAACACTATGTAGCTCTAGGATCGTCTTTGTAAAATAGCTTTGGGCAACTAAATGACCTCTAAATGCTGGTTACTGCAAACCCTAACCTCTATATTATAACCCTTGTACTCCTTTGCATTTATTCTGCATTTGTGGGTGTGTCTTGTTGAGTACGGTGGTTGTACTCAATCTTGCTCAATTTTTTTTTCCAACCCAGAAGAGGAGTTCTTGGAGGATGAAGGTTTTGGTATCTAGCTCGTGCCTGCCGTCAAGCGCCTGTGGCCGTTGCCCTAGTCTTCCGCTGTTTTTCGTTTATCTTCGTGTGTGCTGGGCCTTTGTCGCCCATGTAATAAATTAACTATTTACGCTTCCGCTTGTTAAACTCTGAATTGTATCAACTTTTGGTGTACCTTGCCTCCTGGGACAAGGAATAATACATGCACGTATGGAATGCCCGTTGGGTTAATTCCGGTCGTGACAGAAAGCAACTACAGAACTTATAGTTTATCAACCTAGAGGAGCCAGCGAAGGAGAAGCAAAGAAGTGAAATGTTGTACCGTGGGAATAATCTCTTGAGCTTGATACAGCTAGTGCTTTGTGCTTGTCTCGGAAGACACATCTACAATCTTAGCAATCTTGGTTAATTTCAAGGAAGTCAACAAAAGATTTTCCCGCCATCTTTGTCTGAGTAAATGGATACAAGAGTTAGGTCCAGAAAGGTGTAGTCAGCACAGTGGAGTGTATGACAGAGGATCTCTCTCGGTGAATCGTCTCTATTTAAGGATCAAAAATGAACCTGTTTGATTATTAAGTAGATAGTCTTGGCAACCTCAAGGGTAGTTTTCAGTAGTTGTACATGTTCCGATGCTGGTAAGTAGGCAACAACGAAGTTGGTTTCTATCGAAAACAGTGGTGTCAGTCAGCGGAGCGAGAGCAAGTGAAATGGGAAGCAATTGGAACACTCTTGTGGGCATGATCTGGTAAGTGATCTATGCTTGTTTCAACAGACATCTATTAATTGACCTGTTCAGGCAGTCAACACCGAAGTCATGACAACAATCTATGCTTGTTCCAGCAGTCAGAGCTAATGGGAGTGTTGATCAAGAGTTTGTAGATTCATGGGCGGAATAAGAGTCGCTCTTACGTGGGACTTCATGTCGGCAATTACGTGCCAGATTCCAAGTTCCCTGGAATGGAAGTGCTCCATCAGTGTTTCATCGGGATTAACTGATAACGCATCAAGTGTTCAAAGTCAGGGCTACACGAAAAGTCAAAGGAGTTTGGGTATTCGCAAGGATAACAGTTTAAGTATTTACAGTCAGTCGAAAGATCAACTACCTCGGTAAAAATAAATCTTGGGGTTAAATTGGGTTTACCTCGTAACTGCTTTGCTGGGAAGTCTAACCAGGAAAATCAAAATGGGCTCTAAATGAGGAAGTCAGTTGTGAAGCCTTAGTAGAGCTACACCAACCCCAAGTCGTCATATTAAGTTCTCTTGTATACCCGAGTCGTCGTACCAATCATCCGGCTTACAAGAGCAGCGACCTAGAGTCACACAGTCCAGTGAAAAAGCCGGCCCAACAGTTTGTTGTAGTATTGTTATTCAGGTCGAAGCAGTTCAAGCAAATCCAAAGTATATGGTCCCACCAAAGGTGAGCCTCAATGTGCCAACCGAGCTCCAACAATCTTAAGCTAACAGACTGAATTCTAGAGTACCCCAGGCTTAAACATCGATGGTCTAGTTTAGAGAAGCAGCAATTCAGAACCCCGTGCTCCGAACGAAGACAGATCATGCAACTTCTTGGTATACTTGTCGTTGAGACCGAGCAACTCTTTGGAAGACTCATTGTTCTAGTCAGGGGCCGTTCAAAGCAAGTACAGAGTTTTTGAGTTCATGAAAATCGGTGCAAGATTTCGAGGAGGCCCCACAAATCCCTTGTCTATGTCGCGAATCCTCAGGTCATCAAAGATGACGACACTAATAGCTCAGTTTAAGTAGATTATCAGGTGTGTCAGTATTATCAACGCAGCCCAAGGAAGTGAGACCTATAAGCACCGGCAATCTAGATCAGGGTCAGATTGAGTAGAACCAATGAGTGTTGTTTTTGGGGAAAGCAACAGAGCGCTCAGTTTGGTATCAGTTAGGTCAATGGGCCGATGGGGTCAAGCAGTGTGTATGAGTCAGTTGAAACCGCAGAAGTCAGCAGACCAGTCCAGCACCTCCCCCGCACCCCAGCTTTCTTTCTAGCCATCCCCGAATCTTGGGACGAGATTTCTATAAGGGGGGTAGATTTGTCACGCCCCGATTTTCGTTCGGGATTAAAAATCATTAAATAAAGCATTTCTCCGTGGTTCGAAATTATATTAAAAATTAAAGCAAATTAATCAAGTGAAATAATGAGGGAAATTGAAATTTTCCTTTAAAAATCATGGCCGGAAATATTTTGCAATATTCTCCGTGCCCTAAAATACTCTCTGAAATTTTTCGTGAATTTTCGGAGCTCAAGAAATAATTTTAATAAAACAAAGTTCACTCAATCAATCTAAATAAAAAGAAAACAAATAAAACCCCCTCCTTTGCACTTGGGCCGTTTCCAGCCCAAGCCTCCCTCTCCGCCCCGCTCGGCCCACCTCTTTTCCCTAGGCCGGGCTCTCTCCCCCTCTCCGCTCTTTTCCTTGGGCCGGGCTCTCTCCCCTCTCCCTTCTCTCCCCGAGCCGGCCTATCTCTCTTTCCTCCCTTGGCCCGTTCGGCCTCCCTTTCACTCGTAGTCCTCTTCCCCTCCTCCAACTGGCCTCCTCTCTCTCCGTCTTCCCGACAGGTGGGACCCGTGGGCCCCACCTATCATTCCCAACCTCTAGCCGGTCAAGCCAAAACTGCCCCGCCCGCCGGCCACTCCACCCATGTCGTCACCTCTCCCTCGCGCCTCCCGCTCCCCCACTCCGCGCGGTCGCCGCCCAACTTCCCCTTCCTACATGTCGCCTTTCCTGACCATATAAAAACCCGGCCGCTCGCACTCGCCTGCTACCCGCCTACCGCGCCGCCGCCCGCTGCACCGCCGCCCGCTGCCGCCCGCTGCGCTGCCGGCTGCTGCCACCACCGCTCTGAGCCGCGTCGCCCGCCACCGCCCGGATGCCGCCGAGCTGCCCGTGCGCCGCCGCCCTGCACCCTGTCCGCGCGCGCCGCTCGCCAGCCGCTGCTGTCGCGCTTTGTCGCCGCCGCACTCGCCTGCGCGCCACCGCCCACACTCGCTTGCGTCCAGGCCGCGCCACCGCCGCCAGCCTCCTGGCCGCGCGCCACCGCCACCGGCCGCACACGCGCCGTGCTGGCCGGCCGATCTGGGCCGTCCACGTGGTGGTGCCCGTCGGTTCGCCGGGTTGCTGTGGCCGCAACGTGGCTGCCATGTGGTGCGCCCGCGCCCGTGCCTCCGTGGCATCAGTCCACCGTGGACCGGCCACCCCCCCTCACTGACATGGGGGCCCGCATGTCAGTGGCTCGGCTTCTCCTCTCCGAGGGCTGACGTAATAATCCCTGTTTTTCTTTGAGAAAATAAATATTAATTGCGTCATAAATCAGATTTATTTCCAGAAATTCATTTAAATGGCTCAAAACTTCTAAAATTCATAACTAATTCATACAAACTCCAAAATTCATCTAAAATTGAGCTCTACATGTTTTTTTACTTTTTATGTACTATTTACTTGGTTTTCATTGGAGTTTTCCTCGTTTTGCGTGCCAACGTGTAGATTCCGCTGTTTCGAACGATCGCGTTTGCGAGGAAAAGAGTTCGGAGGATCAATCGAAGAAGCAAGGCAAGTCACACATTCCCTTTGAGCATTTTGAGTCCAATTTATAAAATGTTTTACTGTTTAAAAATAAATTGCATCTTTTGCTAATTACATGGGAATAGGGTCTACCTATCTGCTCGCTGATGCCCTATTTACTTGATGCCCTTTCTTTGCTAAACTGGGTGATAATTTGACTAGCTTGTGTCGCATGTTGATCTAGCTAGAATTATATTATGCTTAGTGTAACGCCCTAAAAATTCGACCGTCGAATATAAAGCACTAAAATACGAAATTTTAAAAACTTTTAAATTAAGTTGCATCATGTCGCGTCTAATCGCTCGTTTATTCGGATCTTTAATTGCAAAGCTCGGCCCGCCCGCCGCTGCACAGCCCGCCGCCATGCCCACGCCGCCGCCGCTCGGCTAGGGGAGAAAAGAGAGCCGAGAGCAGAGGGAGCAGAGGAGAGGTGAAAGAGAGAGGAGAAGAAGCAGGAAAGAAGAGGAAGAAGAAGAGAGAAAAAAAAAAGAAGAAAGGAAAAAGAAAGTGAACAGAGAGAAGGTATGTCAGGTGGGTCCCACCTCTGGTTAGTGCACAGTGTTATTTCATCATTTTTGGATTTAATTCGAATTTGAATCTTTTAACGCACTCGAACCTAAATTTATCTAAATTCATGCTCTTTCCAATGATATATAATTCATATGTAATAAGATATATTTATATTTATAAAATAATTAATATCAAAGTAAGGAACAAATCGTTAACCTAAATATTGTGCTAATAAATCAAAATTTTTATTGTAGAGCAAAATAATTATCTTTAACCTGTTATATAGCTATAGCGATCAGATAAATTAAATTATAACTAATGTTTTAAATTAATGGAAGTATAGAAAAATACTAGTACTATTTATTATTGTACGATGGTCGGTATAATTAAGTTCATGATTTAATCGTTATTCAACTAGAAGATTAACTTAATAGGTTTATAACTAAAATCCCAGTATACTCGTATGATATACCTAGACCCTAATTATGAGAAATAAAGACAGAGCTAGTGTTATTAAAATCATCTATACAAACTTCATTAATGACATATACTGTGAGGGTAGCACAAATATATTATTTGGTTAAGAACTAAATAATACTTTAAAGTATGGCATCTGTGGTTGTACAGTAGAGTAGACCCGAGTGGTTGTACAGTAGAGTAGACCCGAGGATGATTATTTTTAACATACTTTATCACCATAAAACCCATGTAAACTAATTATACGCATTATTTCTAATTAGTTGAAGCCTAAAGAAATACTAGTGCCAATTGTTAATATACGTCCATATATGGTTGCATCCATGACTTATAAATTATTTACGTAAAGTCTGACCTTATCAGTGCTGAAACTAAAATAGGAATACTCATGGATAAAACCATGGTTTGTTTAAAAGGTATGATAACAGAGCTAGCTTGACTAAATCACCTACACGAAGTTAATTAACCACACCCCCTCTACTATAGTATATGTTTAGGTTGGTAATCAATGCTTAAGTTAATAAACAGTACCAACTCGTCAAACCCACTTATATCACATATATTGTATGGCTTGTAGAAAATAGTTCATGTTCAGTAAATAATCAAACCCCGTATATTCTCGAACTCACACGTGCAGTATATCTCAATTAAGCTTTACAATAGAGCACTACCCTACCATTTGTATATACCAAACAAAAAGCATGAGACAAACATGAATATTAGATAAATAATAATTAATCCTTACCTCACATAATTCCAGTTTAAACTGTAACTCACTAGGATAGCTCCTTACAAAACCATACGGAGTGATGATCTGTAGCTATAATATTATTAACTTCATGAATCGAACAAACGGAGCATGGAAAGCTATTAACCTTTTATGATAATGGATAAAATGTGTATATATATATATATACATCATGTGAGAAATTTCAATAAATAACTCTACAGATAGAATAATAGTATAAGTGACTAACTACGATAATTTGGTAGATCCGAGACCCATCCAATGACAAAACCAAACTTAAGCCTTTAGGACCTGACCATTTTATTTTGATAGCAGATGGTTTAGTCATAATCTTCCTATAGCCCAGTAGCTAGACTAAACCATATATTAGCAAAAAGGTATATCTCGTATATCATGCTAGTTAGTATCATTGGAGCCATCATGACAATATAAAGGATAAGAAACCTTAGTTTGTGCATGTTTGATTGTTGGTTGAATATTAGTTTTTCTCGCGTATTATAGTATTGGTGTATCGATTAGTCGTGAGGCAACGTGTGCAGCTTCCTGGAGGAGAAGGTTGATCAAGATTATAGAGTAAGGACTATCCTGAGCAAGGCAAGTCATCACTAATCCTTGAACATATTGATCCCAAATTGCGAACTTACTTTGTTTACAAATAAAATTGCATGTAATGGTGAACATCCTACTTGTTATTATGCCATACCTTTGACTATTGTTTACCTTATTCCCTTGTATCCGTAAATGCGTGTGATGTTTCTAGTCCCTTATGACAAATGCTTAGTAATGCTAATTTAGATTCATGCATTCTCATATTTATTAAATGCTATATGCTCGGACAATTACCTTTGGGAAGGTAGTTGAGATGCGGCATGTGGAGACATGAGCACCACATTGCCATGACAATGATGACATGATTTGTGAAAGGAAAATAAAACTAAACAACTATTTTCGACTGGGGCGGCTGGATGACTTGGGTGGTGTCCGGTAAAGGCTGGTGCCGTCCTTGGTCAATTAAGGACCGAGCCACGAAGCTAAGCATGAAACGACCCCCGTACAACCGTACTTCTCGATGTGTATGAGGGGCGGGGCCTACGGTGGAGTAGCCACTGGTAGGACCGCCGCGTGTAAACCTAAATTTTATTATAACTTAATGCATGTGTGAGTTTTCGCTTCCCGGGAGCGCCATAACTCCTCTCACTGCTAGAAACCGTGTACGCCTAGAGTGCATGAGGATGTAAGTTCATGGAGCGGGTACTGCCAATGTGAGGTTATTGAAAGGCTTCGCCGTGACGCGTCTCATTCGTTGTGACTTCGGCTCATGTGTTGGGCAAGTCACGGAGTATGGGTAAAGTGTACATCCACTGCAGTGTGAGTAACCAAATCTATTCAAATAGCCATGCTCGCGGTTATTGAGCACCGCGACATGTATTACACTTGGCTAGACTCTAAATTCTTAAACTGATTGGGATGGGTATGCATAATGACTTTTATGTGCTGGTGGTTCAACTTCTCGAGAAGCGAGAAGGGGTAGACCCCAGAAAACCATGACGACACAATGGCGGGAAGCTATCCTTGGATCACAGTGGATGGTGGACAGAACCGTCGTTGATTAATGAACTATGGTATTAAAACTTGATCAATCTATGCTAGGTCTTAGGCTTGTGAAATGATTTACAAAATTTGTTTTACGCAAAAGAACCAAAAGCCATTCCTTGAAATACCTTCTATCATATGCATTCTTGTGTGGTGGCTTGTTGAGTACTTTTGTACTCATTATTGTTCTGTATATATCTTTTAGCAGAGTGCCTGAAGAGAAGCCCTTGTTGGTACGCTTGCGTACTTAACAAGATGATCGGAGTGCGGTCCCGTTCTAGGTCTCGTTCCCCAATCGACTGCCTGTGGCATGTCAACCGGGCCCTTGCATTATTTTGTCTTCCGCTGTTGTTTTCTGATAGTTGTTGGCCTGCCTGGCCCTAATGTAAGTACTTAACCCTTTTAGCCTGAATTCATCCATGATATGTTGTGATCCAGCTATGTATGTGTGTACCAACTACTGATCCAGGGATTGGTACGGATGAACACATAAGATCTCCGATTTCCAAAATCGGGGGTCGACAGGCTTGGTATCAGAGCCTATCGACTGTAGGTCGAGACCCTAGATAGAATGGTCGTTAGTTTGAGGACCCTATATTTTCCAAACCTATTTTTTTAATGGTAAAAAAACACCTTGTGAAAACATTCAAATATTATGGATTCATCTTACCTTTCTTGAAAAATGTCTGGTTCTGATGCGCCAAATTTTTTTTTTGCCTTACCTCTCAACCCTTCCATTGACAAAGTGATCTCACCACTTCATTTGTTATTGAAAAATATTGGTTTTGTACTCTCACCTATACTTCAAAATCGTAGAATAAGGTCGAAAGAAATTAAGACGCTATAAGGATATTATTGATTGTTGCCGAAACCTCATCCTCGAAAGTAAACGGTTGCATCATATTATATGAAAACGAAGTGGTGAAAAAGAAAAGATCAGAAACTAACTTATCCATCATGGCAACTTACAATTGTTGGTACTAGTTTCCTTTAGTTACACCCTCGTACAGTAGAAGTGAAGGCTCGACTAAGCCGTAGTAACCACAAAAGTATTTCCGGTGGCATGGGAGTATCACGAAGGACAACCAAGATTATGAGGAAACAGACTGCGTATCTATATGAAAGCCATGCCAGATTGCTAGTTGTTTCCACAAGCGTACTAGGATTTGAAGGTTACGGATCAAAGACAAACACAAGATGGTATGCAGATCGGGAAATGTTAATAAATGAAACATTGGAAGCTAGAAGGTGGATAAGAATACATGGCTAGAGGATTGAAGAAATAGGAAGTTATTGGAATTCAGCTCGGATTACTACCAAACTTCCAAGGACAAATCAAACTTATCAGGTTTAAATCCGCTAAAAACCTTATTTTATGGGTTGTCTTTTGAAAATATTGCGAAACAAATTAGCTTTCGGACTTGAAATGCACTTTTACAAAATGATTGCCAAAATGAAAGGAGATGTTCTATTTCGAGTAGTGTGTAATTGTACATAATTGGGTCTCTAAAACCACTTCTCATTTCATTCGATTTCTAGAAACAGTCTGAAAAGAAAACTTTCTCTGTAAAAGTTTTTGCAAATTTTGATTCCAAATATCTATTACCAAATTACCTAAAATAAAACCTTATGCAAAACCAAATTCTAAATGCATGTCTTCGAAAGCATTCTTTCAAAAGGTTTTTTTTATTTAGCTGGACTTCTTCAACTATTGCCTAAAGCTTTCCTTAAAAAGGAAATGATTGCGAAACCTTTCCAAAACCTTTGTGAAAACTGTTTTCCCAAGTGATGATTTCCATATAAAAAGGTTGCAAATTCTTAAGGGTTTAACAAAAAAAAGGTGGAGAAAGTTTCTTTCATGAATTTTCTTTTTGGAGAGTTCAAAAGAATTGTTCTTTCAACTATATAAAACATATGGAATTTTGGCCTTATTGACAAGAGTTTTCTTTTGTGAAATGAAATAAAATGTGCTTCAAAAGTGGGTTGCAAAAGTTCCTAGTTGCCAGGTTCCTTTGGTTAAACATATATATTTGACTACAGAAAACTTTCCTTGAAAATGTTATTATCAAATTATGTTTGTTGAGAAGATGCCTATTCTGAAATTTTTAAATACCTTGCAAACACCACTTTCAAAGGATATTTGTGCAAAACCATTTTTGATGTCAAAAAAAAAACTGCTCTCAAACTTTCTTATTTTAAGAGGGGTAGCCTATGATGAGAAAACCTCAAGAGAACCAACAACTTGTGAGAATGATTATGGATAATGGATACCATATATCAAGGTTTTATTCACCCTCGGACAAGGATTTAAGCATATTCAATATCACATGATGGTAAAACTGCACAAGATACTACCACGGCCCTCACCAACGGAATTTGTAGGATGATATAATATCAAGAAGTGAAGGATTGAATAGATGAAGAATGAGGACAACAATTCAGCATTGTCATGCTACTATTGATATCAAGAATTTTAGTTTGCTAACCTTCAACCTACTAACTTCTAACCGAGTAACCTACCACAGGACGAGAAGACCATGGACCAACTAACAAGAAGAAACAAAGATTCCTCCAACTCACGAGACCTATGTAATATGGGGGTAAACCAACCCATGCTACTCTCTGGGGACCCTCCCCAAGTTTCTAGTGACAAGGAACGGGTCCAACTGTCGCCAAAACCTGAAGAGTGCACCATCGGTCTAAACAGCCTAAAGCAATATCCTACAGATGGACACTACCACTTGACTCCAACAGGACGGAAGGCAAATGCCACATGTTTCAGTTGTGGCGAGAAAGGACATTACGCTAATTAGTGCCCTCAAAGAAGATTGCGATCTGGACAGACAAGGAATTCGCCTGGGCACCCAATATATAATATGAGTTCAAGGGTATTACCAACACCAATGCCACATTCGGTGCATCCAAAATCTCAGTATCGACCATTCCCTAGACAAAGACGTATACAATCCTGGTGGAAAAGAAACCGGAAGAGAAAGACATCATCATTAATAACATATGCTGAGCTTGATCTCACTAAAATGGGAATAGAAATGGGTGATTTGCCTACAGAGGTTGAAGAGATACAACTATGGCAACCAAGGAGAGATGGCTGCTGCTTTTCTTGTGGAAAATTCGGACACTATGCGATAGACTGTACTCAAGGCACCAATGAAGAACAAGAAACACCGTCAACACAAATCAGTCCGGAAGAGAACAAAGCTCAAGAACCATCCAAAGGACTTTTGAAGGTTAAGGCATGTAGTCGTTGCGGAGAGATAGGACACTACGGTAGCAATTGCGTCACTCAATGCCCCTACTGTGACGAAGACCATCCAATTGGAGAATGCCCTACAACAAAGATCACCTGCTTCCTCTGCGAAAGGACGGATCATATGCCCCAAGACTGTCATCCAAGTCTATTGCTAACCAAGACGGCGGAAGTACAAAGAATGTCGCTTCGCTTCGCTCCTCAACTCACGACGTCTGGAAGCCACGAAGACCTTGGATTTTCTACCTTTGATAAGCACATTGTTTGTCGATCAATATTTAATGTTAAACCGGTTTAGTGTCTCTGTAGTTTCACCTGAATCTCGGGGACGAGATTCCGTTAAGGGGGTAGGTTTGTAACATCCTGAAAATTCGTAATAATAAAAATCACTAAAATTTTGAACTTTTTAAAACTTTTTGCATCATGCTGGTTATTATGGTTCTTATTGCTTGGCCAACCGTGAATTGTCACAACGAGGAATCAAATTACAGATGCACACATGGGTAATAGCTAAAATTTACAACGATACAATACTTATTATTAATCCTATAAATATCTGAGCACATGAAAGAAAGCCAAGTGAAGTATAATGTAATTATTAACTTCTTTAGTATAAACTACAAATCAAATAATAAAATACTTGGACCGCGTTGATGGCTCGACCTCGTCTTCAATTAAATATAATACTAATGCTAAACCCATATTACTAGACACAAACTCACCAACAGGAAATAATAGCCCTTTGGAATATTGCATGAAATATAAATACACATGAAATGATAGTCATTTAAATAAACTAAAGCTCTATATATAAAATAGAATTACGGGAGTATTTAACTCGATATGTAGATCAATACTGCACCAAATTCCAAATTGCATTGGGGAGATTGTAATTAAATAGATTAAACCCCTCCCCATATAAAATAAACTAACCTATAAATAAATTGAAACAAATGTGCTATTATATTAACAAAGGCCACCCTAGAATATTTTAATCGGTTTTAGAAATATTGAAAGCCTCCAAATTATCTAGACTAATTTTGGGGCTAACCTCATTTAATTAATACAATAAAAATATATATATATATTTGCACCAACAAAAATTTTAGGGTAAAATCAAAATTAATATAACACGAATTTATTTGTGGGTGAATGTAAATAAATTCCAAAACATAGGAGGTTTTAAGTGACAAAACATGAAATAATAAATATTAAATAATAGACAATATTAAATTTTGGTCAAATTTTTATACATCATAGGATGCCTAAACTTGTCACTCAAATGCCTAGGAGGAAATACAAATTTTCATTACATTTTTCCACAATTGTTAAATCAACCGAAACCCTAAAAATCTAATAAATCCTAAAATGCACTATTCATTGCCCCCTAGGTGCTCGATCCGAGCCCCAGCCATCCCCTTCGCCGCTGCCAATGCCGCCTGCGCGCCGCGCACCGTGCGTCGCGTCACCAGCCGTCGCTGTCACACCGCGCCCGCATCGCCGTCGCCCCGCGCGCGCCTCGCACCCCGCGCCACCTTGCCGCGCACGTGCGTCGCATCGCCGTCGCCCTCGCGCCGCGCCGCACCGCTCGCCTCGAGCCGTGCGCGCGCCACGCCGCATCGCGTCGCCGCGCGCTGTCGCCGTCGCGCCGCGCCAACGTCGCTTCGCCGTCGTGCTCGCGCCACGCCGCGCCGCTCGCCTCGAGCCCCACGCGCCGCGCCGTAGCCCCGCGTCGGCCACCAACCCCCCTCCTTGCCCCTATAAATCCCCCTCTTGTCCACCGCTGTGCGTCCGCCGCCGCGCAGTTCGCCGCCCCGCCCACTCGCCACCGCACCAGCCCGCCACCATGCCC
This sequence comes from Oryza punctata, assembly GCA_000573905.2. Classification (NCBI taxonomy): domain Eukaryota; kingdom Viridiplantae; phylum Streptophyta; class Magnoliopsida; order Poales; family Poaceae; genus Oryza; species Oryza punctata. The sequence goes on along the minus strand of CM002493.2, from coordinate 16,809,694 downwards.
GCTCACCCCCGCGCCCGCTCGCCACCGCGCCCGCTCGCCACCGCGCCCGCCCGCCGCTGCACAGCCCGCCGCCGTGCCCACGCCGCCGCCGCTCGGCTAGGGGAGAAAAGAGAGGAGCCGAGAGCAGAGGGAGCAGAGGAGAGGTGAAAGAGAGAGGAGAAGAAGCAGGAAAGAAGAGGAAGAAGAAGAGAAAAAAAAAGAAGAAAGGAAAAAGAAAGTGAAGAGAGAGAAGGTATGTCAGGTGGGTCCCACCTCTGGTTAGTGCACAGTGTTATTTCACCATTTTTGGATTTAATTCGAATTTGAATCTTTTAACGAGCGTAACTTATTCATTTTAGCTCCGATTCGAGTGAAACTTGAACCTAAATTTATCTAAATTCATGCTCTTTCCAATGATATATAATTCATATTTAATAAGATAAATTTATATTTATAAAATAATTAATATCAAAGTAAGGAACAAATCGTTAACCTAAATAGTGTGCTAATAAATAAAATTTTTTATTGTAGAGCAAAATAATTATCTTTAACCTGTTATATTGCTATAGCGATCATATAAATTAAATTATAACTAATTGTTTAAATTAATGGAAGTATAGAAAAATACTAGTACTATTTATTATTGTTCGATGGTCGGTATAATTAAGTTGATGATTTAGTCGTTATTCAACTAGAAGATTAACTTAATAGGTTTATAACTAAAATCCCAGTATACTCGTATGATATACCTAGGCCCTAATTATGAGAAATAAAGACAGAGCTAGTGTGATTAAAATCATCTATACAAACTTCATTAATGGCATATATTGTGAGGGTAGCACAAATATATTATTTGGTTAAGAACTAAATAATACTTTAAAGTATGACATCTCTGGTTGTACAGTAGAGTAGACCCGAGGATGATTATTTTTAACATACTTTATCACCATAAAACCCATGTAAACTAATTATATGCATTATTTCGAATTAGTTGAAGCCTAAAGAAATACTAGTGCCAATTGTTAATATACGTCCATATATGGTTGCATCCATCACTTATAAATTATTTACGTAAAGTCTGATATCAGTGCTGCAAATAAAATAGGAATACTCATGGATAAAACCATGGTTTGTTTAAAAGGTATAATAACAGAGCTAGCTTGACTAAATCACCTACACGAAGTTAATTAACCACACCCCCTGTACTATAGTACACTAGATAAATAATAATTAATCCTTACCTCACATAATTCCAGTTTAAACTGTAACTCACTAGGATAGCTCCTTACAAAACCAAACCATACGGAGTGATGATCTCTAGCTATAATATTATTAACTTCATGAATCCAACAAACAGAGCATGGAAAGCTATTAACCTTTTATGATAATGGATAAAATGTGTATATATATATATACATCATGTGAGAAATTTCAATAAATAACTCTACAGATAGAATAATAGTATAAGTGACTGACTACGATAATTTGGTAGATCCGAGACCCATCCAATAACAGAACCAAACTTAAGCCTTTAGGACCTGACCATTTTATTTTGATAGCAGATGGTTTAGTCATAATCTTCCTATAGCCCAGTAGCTAGACTAAACCATATATTAGTAAAAAGGTATATCTCGTATATCATGCTAGTTAGTATCATTGGAGCCATCATGACAATATAAAGGATAAGAAACCTTAGTTTGCGCATGTTTGATTGTTGGTTGAATATTGTTTTTTCTCGCGTATTATAGTATTGGTGTATCGATTAGTCGTGAGGCAACGTGTGCAGCTTCCTGGAGGAGAAGGTTGATCAAGATTATAGAGTAAGGACTATCCTGAGCAAGGCAAGTCATCACTAATCCTTGAACATATTGATCCCAAATTGCGAACTTATTTTGTTTACAAAAAAAATTGCATGTAATGGTGAACATCCTACTTGTTATTATGCCATACCTTTGACTATTGTTTACCTTATTCCCTTGTATCCGTAAATGCGTGTGATGTTCCTAGTCTCTTATGACAAATGCTTAGTAATGCTAATTTTGATTCATGCATTCTCATATTTATTAAATGCTATATGCTCGGGCAATTACCTTTGGGAAGGTAGTTGAGATGCGGCATGTGGAGACATGAGCACCACATTGCCATGACAATGATGACATAATTAGTGAAAGGAAAATAAAACTAAACAACTATTTTCGACTGGGGCGGCTGAATGACTTGGGTGGTGTCCGGTAAAGGCTGGTGCCGTCCATGGTCAATTAAGGACCGAGGCACGAAGCTAAGCATGAAACGACCCCCGTACAACCGTACTTCTCGAATGGGCATAGACCTAGCGGAGTAAATAGCCGAGCGGAGGCAGTATCCCTGCATAGTGGTTTTCTTGATGTGTATGAGGGGCGGGGCCTACGGTGGAGTAGCCACTGGTAGGACCGCGACGTGTAAACCTAAATTTTATTATAACTTAATGCATGTGTGAGTTTTCCCTTCCCGGGAGCGCCATAACTCCTCTCACTGCTAGAAACCGTGTACGCCTAGAGTGCATGAGGGTGTAAGTTCATGGAGCGGGTACTGCCAATGTGAGGTTATTGAAAGGCTTCGCCGTGACGCATCTCATTCGTTGGGACTTCGGCTCATGTGTTGGGCAAGTCACGGAGTATGGGTAAAGTGTACATCCACTGCAGTGTGAGTAACCAAATCTATTCGAATAGCCATGCTTGCAGTTATTGAGCACCCAGACATGTATTACACTTGGCTAGACTCTAAATTCTTAAACTGATTGGGATGGGTATGCATAATGACTTTTATGTGCTGGTGGTTCAACTTCTCGAGAAGCGAGAAGGGGTAGACCCCAGAAAACCATGACGACACAATGGCGGGAAGCTATCCTTGGATCACAGTGGATGGTGGACAGAATCGTCGTTGATTAATGAACTATGGTATTGAAATTTGATCAGTCTATGCTAGGTCTTAGGCTTGTGAAAGGATTTACAAAATTTGCTTTACGCAAAAAAAACCGAAAGCCATTCCTTGAAATACCTTCTATCATATGCATTCTTGTGTGGTGGCTTGTTGAGTACTTTTGTACTCATTATTGTTCTATATATATCTTTTAGCAGAGTACCTGAAGAGAAGCCCTTGTTGGTACGCTTGCGTACTTAACAAGATGATCGGAGTGCGGTCTCGTTCTAGGTCTCGTTCCCCAGTCGACTGCCTGTGGCATGTCAACCGGGCCCTTGCATTATTTTGTCTTCCGCTGTTGTTCTCTGATAGTTGTTGGCCTGCCTGGCCCTAATGTAAGTACTTAACCCTTTTAGCCTGAATTCATCCATGATATGTTGTGATCCGGCTATGTATGTGTGTACCAACTACTGATCCAGGGATTGGTACGGATGAACACATAAGATCTCCGATTTTCAAAATCGGGGGTCGACAGATAGCCGTTGAGGTAGGGCCGCGATGCGTGCCCTACGTCGGTGTCGCCATTGGTAGGACTGCCACGTGTGTGAGAGTGAGAATCTAAACTTAAACTATAAACTTTACGTGCGTGTGAAACTTCCCTTCCCGGGAGCGCCAGAACTCCTCTCACTGCTAGAAATAGATACGCCTAGAGTTCATGAGGATGATAGTTCATGGAGCGGGTACTGCCAATGCAAGGTTATCGAAAGGCTTTACCGCGACGCGTCTCATGTGTTGGGATGAGGCTCATGTGTTGGGCAGTTGCGGAGTACGGGTAAAGTGTACATCCACTGCAGTGTGAGTAAACCAATCTATTCGAATAGCCATGCTCGCGGATATTGAGCACCGGGACGTGCATTACACTTGGCTAGACTCTAAATTCTTAACCTGTGTGGGATGGGATAATGCACGATGAATTTTATGCTGATGGAGCCACTTCCTGAGAGGAGGGAAGATGGACGTCCACAGAAAACCATGACGAACCAATGACGGGAAGCTATCCTTAGGATCACAATGGATGGTGGACAGAACCGTCATTGTTCAAAGTAAACTCTGGTATTAAAACTTGATCAGTTATGCTACGTCCTAGGTTTGTGAAAAGGATTGCAAAACTAGCTTTATGCAAAAGAACCTATGCCTTGCCTTGGATAAAACTTGTCATATGCATTGTTGTCGTGGTGACTTGCTGAGTACGGTTGGTACTCACCCTTGCAATTATAAACTCAATCAGAAGTCAAAGATGACACCGCGGAGGATCCATACGCCTACTACGAGGAGACTGCGGAGGAAGAGGGTGCCCACTAGGTCTAGACACGGTCGTTGCCTGTGGCAATGGCGACGCCGCTGCCTTCGTTCTACTGCTCATCTATATTCTGTTTTCGGACTGTATTCCGGACCGTTTGGTCCTTTGTTCTAAGACAAAGCCTTCGGGCCTATGATGTAATGATTCGTACTCGACGCATATGTATGCGCTTTTGGTAATTCAACTATGTATCATGTGTGCCAAACTACTTGATCCAGGGAAATGGCACAAAATACACGAGTGATTCCTGTTGCAAAACGGGGGTCCTTACAGAGTTGGTATCAGAGCCATACGACCGTAGGAAAGACCAAATGACGCCCCACCCCCAATGTAGATGGTCAAGGGAGAAATTCCTAGCTAGGAATATTTTCATAAATTCTACTTTCATCAAACCAAGTGCATTTTACCTTATTCGTATCTATTTCTTTACAAAATAAGTTTTACTTTCACTAATCTTAAACTTTCTCAAAAGTAGATGGCGGATTCGAGTGCACCATGGGAGATGGACCTACCTCATTCAGAGGGGTATGTTATGGAGTTGCACAGGATGATGAGGTGTCTGAGGTACCCGAGGATCCCTACATACCTGGTGAGGCAGATTGGACCAGCCTGGGAGGCTAGAGTTGTGGTTGAGTCCCAAGTTCCTTCAGAGGCAGGCCATTGGTTCAGGACACGCTATCGTCGCGATTCACCTGAGACCGCGATGCAGGATGCTGCCCGGGAGGCCTTTCTCCGACTCAGCTGGATCCACCGATCTGAGTTGGCGACCACTGAGTTTGCCCATCACCCGTACCGAGAGGAGGGCAACTCCGTGTGCACCGTCCAAGACACACCATGCTGCTACAACCCGATGGTGACCCGACTGTCCCGATGGGCGGAGGCTGTTGACGACTGTTACGAGTTAGCTCTGTTGGAGATCGACGAGCAGCACAAGCGTCTGGTAGAGCTGGAGACTGAGGTGACTGACCTCACAGTACAGCACCTACAGCTTGAGGAGGAGCACCAGACCTGGGGCGGTGAGATAGACTCACTGAAGGCACAGCTCCAAGCCCGCGGCGACCAGTTCTAGCAGTTATCGGACCAGCATGACGAGCGTTGCAGGATGATGGATACACTTGCGGAGCAGCTGAGGGTGAGTGAGGAGCACGTCAGTCAGCATGCAGAGCAGCTCAGAGCCACCACAGTCAGTGCCACTGGAGCTTCCACTTCTGTAGCCGTTGGGCGGGATCGCTACTTTTTCCTCACTCCACCGTACCCGCCAGCGTTTCACGCACTGGTTGATGCCCTAGCTACTGAGTCAGGACCCTACCTGGTGGACCCTACCTGTTACTTCCCCACCACCAGGGTCCTGCATAGAGACCCCAATTCAGGTTGACTCCGGGGCAGAGGACGAGGACGACCCAGAGGAGATAGAGCCGCACGTCACCGACCCTTCAGAGGACGAGACTCCTGCCTACCGCATCACCTTCGCCGGAGGCCCTCGCACCCGCAGCACGGCCCACAAGAGCACGCGACCACCGCACAAGAGAACCAAGCCAGACCCACAGGCTACCACCTCCGAGCCGGGGGAGCTCAGGTTCGCACCTGCGAGCGACTACCCACTTCCTACGCCAGGATCCTGTGGATCGCTGGACGACTAGGCTGGAGATTCATTACGACTCCGATCTCGCTTTGGATGGTTTTTGGATTGCGAGACACCCTTTCCCCCTATATATGTTGACAAGTAGTTTGATGTCTTAGTTCGCGGTTGTAATGTTCTGAACTTCATTTGGGCTGCATATGTCTACAATTATTTGCATCGTGATTTGTGAACTCTACGATGTTCTTTATGATATATTGTTGTTGTGTTGCGAATGAGTTTATTCCACCATGCTTACTAAACAAAGTTTACATCAAAAACAACTACCTGATCGGGATAAAGCCATAAGGGTTGGTTCGAATATCAGGGTACTTACCCAACTAATCCACACAGATGGCCAGCCGACGCCGAGCAACGAACAACAATGAAGGAGCCCCCAAACCTGACCTAAACACCTTAACCAGAATTATGGCCGCCCAGACCCAACTTCTGCAAGCCGTCGCGAACAATCAAGGCAATCGTGGAGGATCCAACTTTGGGGAATTCATGAGGACTAAGCCACCCACTTTCGCCACAGCAGAATAGCCCATGGATGCCGAGGATTGGCTGCGTATCATTGAGAAGAAGCTGACCCTCGTGCGAGTACGAGAAGCTGACAAGGTGATCTTCGCAGTAAACCTACTGGAAGGACCCACCGGGGACTGGTGGGATACTTATAAGGAGGCCCGAGGAGAAGATGCTGGAGAACCAAACTGGGAGGAGTTCGCTACCACCTTCCGTGACAACTCCGTGCCCGCCGCAGTGATGCGCATGAAGAAAAATGAGTTCAGGAGACTGCGTCAAGGAAATACCACAGTACAGGAATACCTGAACCGTTTCACCCAGCTGGCCCGTTACACGACTGGAGATCTCGCGGACGAGGAAGAGAAGATTGACAAGTTCATAGAAGGGTTAAATGATGAGTTGCGTGGACCCATGATCGGGCAAGATCATGACAGTTTCCAGAGTCTAATCAACAAGGTGGTTAGATTGGAAAACGATCGGAAGATCATGGAGCACAACCGCAAAAGAAGGCTTGCCATGAACCGCCCGCCTCAAGTTGCATCTCAGCGACCCAAAGGAGCTATCTCATCAGGATGGAAACCCGCAATAGTGACGGCCAATCGCCCTACTACACCTAACAATTACAACAGGCCGGTTGCTACCCAGAACCGCATACCTGCGCCAAGCCAGGCTACTACAGGGGTAAAAAGGGCGGGGAGCCGTTTCAATTGCGGGGAGTATGGATATTTCGCCAACAAGTGCCCGCATCCAAACAAGACACCTATCCACACCGGGGCTAATGCCACGAAAATCCAAGGGACTGCTACCCCGACAGCCGGGAGAGGGCTACTCAGGACGCCGCAGACCAGCAGGACCGCGACCGGATTTGGACGCGGGCAAGTGAACCACGTGCGAGCGGAAGAAGCCCAGGAGGATCAGGGCATGCTAATGGGTACGTTCTCTATAAATTCTAATCCAGTTAAAGTTCTCTTCGACTCAGGCGCATCACATTCATTTATATCCCTAAAAGCTAGCCAACAATACAATCTAAACCGAGTAGAGCTGCGGAAACCCATGATAGTACATTCACCAGGAGGTGAGATAAATGTAAACCAGGCCTGTGTTGATGTACCCATCCATCTTAGGGATGTGGTGTTCCCCTCAAATCTTATGGTCCTTGTGCCGCAAACCCTCGATGTCATACTGGGCATGGATTGGTTAACGAGGAACGGAGGAATCATAGATTGCAGCCGTAGAGAAGTTACTTTGGCCACACCCTGGGGGTCAGTGATGAGAACAACTATGGATCAGGACCCTAGATTACCTGAACGTGCCGGTGGTATATTCAGCATGCTACCCCTAAGAGGAATGCCTATAGTTCAGAAATTGCCCGATGTGTTTCCTGAAGATCTACCTGGAATGCCACCCGACCGTGACATCGAATTCATCATCGACCTAATGCCCGGAAGTGCCCCTATATCCAAGAGACCATATCGGATGCCGGTCAATGAGTTAGAGGAGCTTAAGAGACAAATTAGGGAGCTACAAGAAAAGGGATTCGTACGCCCCAGCTCATCACCTTGGGGAGCCCCAGTATTATTCGTCAAGAAGAAGGATGGTAGCATGAGAATGTGTGTGGACTACCGCTCGTTGAATGAAGTGATTATCAAGAACAAATATCCACTACCTCGAATAGACGATCTTTTCGATCAGCTCAAGGGAGCTAAGATATTCTCTAAGATCGATCTTCGATCCGAATACCATCAGCTGAAGATCAGGGCTGGAGACATTCCCAAAACTGTGTTCTCGACACGCTATGGATTATATGAGTTTACCGTGATGTCTTTTGGATTGACCAATGCTTCGGCTTATTTCATGAATCTTATGAACAAGGTATTCATGGAGTATTTGGATAAGTTCGTGGTAGTATTTATCGACGACATCCTCATCTACTCCAAGGATGAAGATGAACATGCTGAGCATCTACGCTTGGTACTAAAGAATCTTCGGGAGCATCAGCTTTATGCAAAGTTCAGCAAATGCGAGTTCTGGTTGAAGGAAATTGCCTTTTTAGGTCATGTAATATCAGTCGGTGGAGTAGCAGTGGATTCTGCTAAGGTTGAGGCTGTTATCGAATGAAAAGCGCCCAAGTCAGTAACAGAGATCCGAAGCTTTCTAGGATTGACCGGATACTACCGGATATTCATTGAAGGACTCTCTAGGATAGCCCGCCCTATGACTCAGCTACTGAAGAAGGAAAAGGAGTTTAAGTGGACTGAGCAGTGTCAGGAAAGTTTCGAACGATTAAAAGAAAAGTTAACCACTGCTCCTATCCTAGTCCTCCGTGATAATCGGAAGGATTTTATGGTATATTGCGATGCCTCGAGACAAGGGCTGGGAGGAGTATTAATGCAAGAAGGAAAAGTCGTGGCGTACGCTTCGCGACAACTGCGACCGCACGAGCAAAATTATCCTACCCATGATCTTGAGTTGGCCGCAGTTGTTCATGTACTGAAAATTTGGAGGCATTATTTGATTGAAAATCATTGCAATATCTACACGGATCACAAGAGTCTAAAATATATCTTCACGCAACCCGACCTTAACCTAAGGCAGAGACAGTGGTTAGAATTAATCAAGGATTATGACCTGGAGGTTCACTACCATCTAGGAAAGGCAAACGTTGTAGCCGACGTATTAAGCCGCAAAAGCCATTGCAATAACCTGCGAATGTGTGGTATGGCCCCTGAGCTTAGAAAAGAAATAACCCAGCTGAATTTACATCTAGTTCCACGAGGTCAGTTAAATACCCTGGAAATACAGCCCCTGCTGAGGACACAAATAGAAGGAGCTCAGAAGGATGACGAAGAAATCCGGCAGGTAAAGAAGCGCATAACCGCAAGACGTGCGAAGGAGTTCTCAGTTAACGAGGAGGGAATACTACGGTACAAAAAGAGGATCTACGTGCCTGAGCAAGGAGGATTGAGGAAGTTAATTCTAAAGGAAGCACATGAATCAGCTTGTTCCCTACACCCGGGGAGCACGAAAATGTACCAGGATTTGAAGGAGGAATACTGGTGGCCCAACATGAAACGAGATGTGGCAGAGTACGTAGCGCTCTGCGACGTATGCCAGAAAGTGAAGGCCGAACACTAGCAACCAGCAGGATTGCTGCAACCCCTCAGAATTCCAGAGTGGAAATGGGATGAGATCGGTATGGATTTTATTGTTGGATTACCTAAGACCACAACTGGTTATGATTCCATTTGGGTGATCGTAGATCGACTCACCAAAACTGCGAGATTTATCCATGTTAAGACAAACTATAGCGGTGCCAAGCTAGCCGAGTTATACATGTCCAGGATTGTATGCCTTCATGGCGTGCCTAAAAGGATCATATCCGACCGAGGTACACCGTTTACATCACATTTCTGGAATAAAGTGCATGAGGCCCTCGGAAGCTACCTCGCTTTTAGCACGGCATATCACCCACAGACCGATGGCCAGACTGAAAGGACGAATCAAGTCTTAGAGGACAACTTGAGAGCTTGTGCATTGGACTTTAGCAAGGATTGGGAAACATGTCTACCTTACGCTGAGTTCTCCTACAACAACAGCTACCAAGCTAGCTTAAAGATATCGCCAAATGAGGCATTATATGGTCGACGGTGCCGTACCCCGTTGATGTGGTCCGAGACCGGAGAACGTGCAGTATTCGGACCGGATATAATCAGAGAGGCTGAAGAGAAGGTTCGACTAATCCGTGACCGACTAAGGGTGGCACAGTCACGTCAAAAGAGTTACGCAGACACTCGAAGAAGGGACCTAGAATTTAAGGAAGGAGATTACGTATACCTGAAGGTCTCTCCGCTGAGAGGTACAAAAAGGTTTAAAGTCAAAGGAAAGCTAGCACCAAGGTATGTAGGACCGTTCCAGATAATCGCTAGACGAGGAGAAGTTGCCTACCAGTTGCAGCTACCAGAGAACATTTCCGATGTACACCCGGTTTTCCATGTCTCCCAGTTAAAGAAGTGCCTGAGGGTACCAGAAGAGCAAGCCCCGTTAGAAGAAATCCACATCGGTAATGACCTCACGTATCCGGAACACCCTGTAAAGATTTTGGATGAGGCCGAAAAAGGGACCCGAACCAAAGTGTGGCGTATGTACAAGGTACAATGGAGTAACCACACAGAGGATGAAGCTACTTGGGAAAGCGAGGAATTCTTGAAGACTGAGTACCCGCATCTATTCGACAACCGGTAAGAAATCTCGGGACGAGATTTATTTAAGGGGGGTAGGTTTGTAACACCCTAAAAATTCGACCGTCGAATATAAAGCACTAAAATACGAAATTTCAAAAACTTTTAAATTAAGTTGCATCATGCCGCGTCTAATCGGATCTTTAATTGCAAAGCTCGAATTTATCAAATCCATTTAAGCGCGAACCCTAAAAACAAAAATCAACTAAGTGCACAATTAAGGAAAACAAACTAAAATATGTGGTGAGGCAAAATTGTGGTAAAGAAAATATCCTATGAAAATGTCACAAACTTATTTGGGTAATATAAATTTAAATAGGAAGCTTCACATATATATATACAATTATCTATGCCTATGCATATATATATGTATATAATGTGTATAGACATGAAATAGGGTGACACAAATTCAAGCGGGCATTTTTGCATATATGTAAATATATATATACATAGGGGCATAAGTATAAATCCTAGGTATAAATATATATACATAGACGAACATATGTATATGTGTGAATAATGTGTATAAAAATAAATTATCGAAACATGGAAATTTGAAGTGAAATATCTAGGAACACTAAAAATATTGGGCAACATTCATTTAGTTAAAATTACAAAATTTTGGATGGTTTTTAAAGTGGGAAAATCACCCAAAATGTCAAAAAATCCTGGCGGCACTGTTCATTGTCCACCAGGTGTTCAATCCTGTCCCGTCGCCGCCTCCCCACGCCGCGCGCACGACGCCGTGCGCACGTCGCCGTACCCACGCACGTTGCCCGATCGCCGCCGTACCGCGCCGCACGCACGCACGCCCGCCTGCACGCGCGCCGCCCGCTGCCGCCGCACCCGGGCCACTGTCGCCGGCCGCCGCGCGCACGCCGCCGGCCGCGCCGCGCCTTGCGCCCCATGCCGCCGCCACCCGCGCACGTCGCCGCATCCCTCCACGCCGCGCGCGCCTCGAGCCCGCCGCTGTGCCGGCCTCCCCCGCACTATAAAGAGGCCGCCCCACACCTTCCCCTTTCCTCCCACACCACCAGCGTTCCCTCCCCTCTCCCTCCCTGATCCCCTCGGTGCCACCGCCGCGGCCCAGGCCGCCGCGCGCCTCGCCAACCGCCGCCGCCGGTGAGTTCCCCCCTCCTCCCCTTCTGTCTGCCGCCGGAGAGAGAGGGGATAGGACCAGAGAAGGAGCAAGCAGAGAAGAAAAAGAGAGGGAGGAAGAAGAAGCAGAAAGAGAAAGGGAGAGGAAAGAGAGAGAAAAGAAAAAGAGAGAGAAGAAAAGAGAGAGAAAAAGAAAAAAAAGGAGAAAATAGAAAATAGGAAAAAGGGAAAAATAGAGAATAAAATGGAAGAGAGAAATTTAGGAAATCGGTAAATCCGTCGTCGTCAATTATTTTAGGAACTCGTAAAAAAATTAAATCGGATTATTTAATTGCAAATATTCACTTAATTAGATTATTCATTTAAATGATTATTCTTTTGCGGAATGTTTAGTCGATTATTTAGATTTTTATTCGTTAGGTCTTGCCAACTCGCGTATATATTAATCGGAGGATTTATTCACCGGTTATTTCTAGAACTTCCGAATTAATTGTCGCCATTTAATATTTATTAAAATATCCATTTAATTGCTATTTAATTTTACTCGTTGATTAGGTTATCCGCTTAAGTAGCCGTTGCGATTATCTAGTCAACTATTTATCACCAAAAGTTAAGTATTACTATCGGGATCTAATTTATTCGAGTCGTGTAAATTAAATCGATTAATATTCTAATTGGCTTACGTTAATAATTTTAGGACGAAAGTATTAAAAATCGAAATAGAACTATTTTATGAATAATACTGGAATCGATATCAACAGTCAACGCTCACGTTCGGTCTATTTCTTTAATTGGATTTTGTTGGATTTTAATTGAATTCTAAGTGAATTCAATTTGCTTCGCACGTAATTTTAGACACCGAGGGAGTTGCGAGTCCAACTGAGGATCAAGACCCGTAAGGCTTCGAGCAAGGCAAGTCATCACTATTCCTTGAACATATTGGTCCCAATTGCGAAATTGTCTTGTTTACGAATAAAGTTGCATGCAATGATGAATATCCTACTTGTTATTATGCCATGCCTTGACTATTGTTTATCCCATATCCCCTTGTATCCATGCTTACGTATGAGTCCCTAGTCAATTATGAGAAATGCTTAGTAATGCTATCCTGGAATCGTGCATACTCATATTTATCAAATGCTTTATGCTTGGGCAATTACCTTGGGGAAGGTAATTGAGATGCGGCATGTGGAGACATGAGCGCCACATTGCCATGATATGATGATATGTTTTGTGAAAGGAGAAATAAAACTAGACAAGTGTCTTCGACTGGGGCGGATGGTGGATTTGGGTGGTATCCGGAAAAGGCTAGCACCATCCCCAGTCAATTAAGGACCGAGCCATGAAGTTAAGCATGAAACGACCCTCGTACAACCGTACTTCTCGGATGGGTATAGACCTAGCGGACTAGATAGCCGAGCAGAGGCAATATCCTTGCATAGATGGTTCACCCCCGTGTGTGAGGCAGGTGCGCTACGGTGGGGTAGTGTAACATCCTGAAAATTCATAATAATAAAAATCACTAAAATTTTGAACTTTTTAAAACTTTTTGCATCATGCTGGTTATTATGGTTCTTATTGCTTGGCCAACCGTGAATTGTCACAACGAGGAATCAAATTACAGATGCACACATGGGTAATAGCTAACGCTAATAATTTTAGGACAAAAGTATTAAAAATCGAAATAGAACTATTTTATGAATAATAATGGAATCGATATCAACAATCAACGCTCACGTTCGGTCTATTTCTTTAATTGGATTTTGTTGGATTTTAATTAAATTATAAGTGAATTCAATTTCCTTCGCACGTAATTTTAGACACCGAGGGAGTTGCGAGTCCAACATATTGGTCCCAATTGCGAAATTGTCTTGTTTACGAATAAAGTTGCATGCAATGATGAATATCCTACTTGTTATTATGCCATGCCTTGACTATTGTTTATCCCATATCCCCTTGTATCCATGCTTACGTATGAGTCCCTAGTCAATTATGAGAAATGCTTAGTAATGCTATCCTGGAATCGTGCATACTCATATTTATCAAATGCTTTATGCTTGGGCAATTACCTTGGGGAAGGTAATTGAGATGCGGCATGTGGAGACATGAGCGCCACATTGCCATGATATGATGATATGTTTTGTGAAAGGAGAAATAAAACTAGACAAGTGTCTTCGACTGGGGCGGATGGTGGATTTGGGTGGTATCCGGAAAAGGCTAGCACCATCCCCAGTCAATTAAGGACCGAGCCATGAAGTTAAGCATGAAACGACCCTCGTACAACCGTACTTCTCGGATGGGTATAGACCTAGCGGACTAGATAGCCGAGCAGAGGCAATATCCTTGCATAGATGGTTCACCCCCGTGTGTGAGGCAGGTGCGCTACGGTGGGGTAGTGTAACATCCTGAAAATTCATAATAATAAAAATCACTAAAATTTTGAACTTTTTAAAACTTTTTGCATCATGCTGGTTATTATGGTTCTTATTGCTTGGCCAACCGTGAATTGTCACAACGAGGAATCAAATTACAGATGCACACATGGGTAATAGCTAACGCTAATAATTTTAGGACAAAAGTATTAAAAATCGAAATAGAACTATTTTATGAATAATAATGGAATCGATATCAACAATCAACGCTCACGTTCGGTCTATTTCTTTAATTGGATTTTGTTGGATTTTAATTAAATTATAAGTGAATTCAATTTCCTTCGCACGTAATTTTAGACACCGAGGGAGTTGCGAGTCCAACATATTGGTCCCAATTGCGAAATTGTCTTGTTTACGAATAAAGTTGCATGCAATGATGAATATCCTACTTGTTATTATGCCATGCCTTGACTATTGTTTATCCCATATCCCCTTGTATCCATGCTTACGTATGAGTCCCTAGTCAATTATGAGAAATGCTTAGTAATGCTATCCTGGAATCGTGCATACTCATATTTATCAAATGCTTTATGCTTGGGCAATTACCTTGGGGAAGGTAATTGAGATGCGGCATGTGGAGACATGAGCGCCACATTGCCATGATATGATGATATGTTTTGTGAAAGGAGAAATAAAACTAGACAAGTGTCTTCGACTGGGGCGGATGGTGGATTTGGGTGGTATCCGGAAAAGGCTAGCACCATCCCCAGTCAATTAAGGACCGAGCCATGAAGTTAAGCATGAAACGACCCTCGTACAACCGTACTTCTCGGATGGGTATAGACCTAGCGGACTAGATAGCCGAGCAGAGGCAATATCCTTGCATAGATGGTTCACCCCCGTGTGTGAGGCAGGTGCGCTACCGTGGGGTAGTGTAACATCCTGAAAATTCATAATAATAAAAATCACTAAAATTTTGAACTTTTTAAAACTTTTTGCATCATGCTGGTTATTATGGTTCTTATTGCTTGGCCAACCGTGAATTGTCACAACGAGGAATCAAATTACAGATGCACACATGGGTAATAGCTAACGCTAATAATTTTAGGACAAAAGTATTAAAAATCGAAATAGAACTATTTTATGAATAATAATGGAATCGATATCAACAATCAACGCTCACGTTCGGTCTATTTCTTTAATTGGATTTTGTTGGATTTTAATTAAATTATAAGTGAATTCAATTTCCTTCGCACGTAATTTTAGACACCGAGGGAGTTGCGAGTCCAACATATTGGTCCCAATTGCGAAATTGTCTTGTTTACGAATAAAGTTGCATGCAATGATGAATATCCTACTTGTTATTATGCCATGCCTTGACTATTGTTTATCCCATATCCCCTTGTATCCATGCTTACGTATGAGTCCCTAGTCAATTATGAGAAATGCTTAGTAATGCTATCCTGGAATCGTGCATACTCATATTTATCAAATGCTTTATGCTTGGGCAATTACCTTGGGGAAGGTAATTGAGATGCGGCATGTGGAGACATGAGCGCCACATTGCCATGATATGATGATATGTTTTGTGAAAGGAGAAATAAAACTAGACAAGTGTCTTCGACTGGGGCGGATGGTGGATTTGGGTGGTATCCGGAAAAGGCTAGCACCGTCCCCAGTCAATTAAGGACCGAGCCATGAAGTTAAGCATGAAACGACCCTCGTACAACCGTACTTCTCGGATGGGTATAGACCTAGCGGACTAGATAGCCGAGCAGAGGCAATATCCTTGCATAGATGGTTCACCCCCGTGTGTGAGGCAGGTGCGCTACCGTGGGGTAGTGTAACATCCTGAAAATTCATAATAATAAAAATCACTAAAATTTTGAACTTTTTAAAACTTTTTGCATCATGCTGGTTATTATGGTTCTTATTGCTTGGCCAACCGTGAATTGTCACAACGAGGAATCAAATTATAGATGCACACATGGGTAATAGCTAACGCTAATAATTTTAGGACGAAAGTATTAAAAATCGAAATAGAACTATTTTATGAATAATAATGGAATCGATATCAACAATCAACGCTCACGTTCGGTCTATTTCTTTAATTGGATTTTGTTGGATTTTAATTAAATTATAAGTGAATTCAATTTCCTTCGCACGTAATTTTAGACACCGAGGGAGTTGCGAGTCCAACATATTGGTCCCAATTGCGAAATTGTCTTGTTTACGAATAAAGTTGCATGCTATGATGAATATCCTACTTGTTATTATGCCATGCCCTGATTATCGTTTATCCCATATCCCCTTGTAACCATGCTTACGTATGAGTCCCTAGTCAATTATGACAAATGCATAGTAATGCTATCCTGGAATCATGCATACTCATATTTATCAAATGCTTTATGCTGACATGTGGAGACATGAGCGCCACATTGCCATGATATGATGATATGTTTTGTGAAAGGAGAAATAAAACTAGACAAGTGTCTTCGACTAGGGCGGATGGTGGATTTGGGTGGTATCCGGAAAAGGCTAGCACCGTCCCCGGTCAGTTAAGGATCGAGCCATGAAGTTAAGCATGAAACGACCCTCGTACAACCGTACTTCTCGGATGGGTATAGACCTAGCGGACTAGATAGCCGAGCAGAGGCAGTATCCTTGCATAGATGGTTCACCCCCGTGTGTGAGGCAGGTGCGCTACGGTGGGGCAGCCGTTGAGGTAGGGCCGCGATGCATGCCCTACGTCGGTATCGCCATTGGTAGGACTGCCATGTGTGTGAGAGTGAGAATCTAAACTTAAACTATAAACTTTACGTGCGTGTGAAACTTCCCTTCCCGGGAGCGCCAGAACTCCTCTCACTACTAGAAATAGATACGCCTAGAGTGCATGAGGATGATAGTTCGTGGAGCGGGTACTGCCAATGCAAGGTTATCGAAAGGCTTTGCCGCGACGCGTCTCATGTGTTGGGACGAGGCTCATGTGTTGGGCAGTTGCGGAGTACGGGTAAAGTGTACATCCACTGCAGTGTGAGGATCCATACGCCTACTACGAGGAGACTACGGAGGAAGAGGGTGCCCACTAGGTCTAGACACAGTCGTTGCCTATGGCAATGGTGATGCCGTTGCCTTTGTTCTGCTGCTCATCTATATTCTGTTTTTGGACTGTATTCCGGACCATTTGGTCCTTTGTTCTAAGACAATGCCTTCGGGCCTATGATGTAATGATTCGTACTCGACGCATATGTATGCGCTTTTGGTAATTCAACTATGTATCGTGTGTGCCAAACTACTTGATCCAGGGAAATGGCACAGAATACACGAGTGATTCCTGTTACAAAACGGGGATCCTTACACTTAGCCATGCTTAATTACCACTAGCTCACGTAATGGGACAATTACACTATCAACTGCTAGTACACTGTTGAGCTGCGAGCTCGAGACATGCTGGCCATGTTTCGTTGGTCGTAATTATCCAACTAAAATATGGATTAATGGTGGGCTGTGGGTTGTATCGTTTTGCTAGTCGCACCCATGGCAATTAAGGATCGGTTCTCGGGAAACCCTGGAAGACTAACAGTGCTTACCACAAGCAGGCATGGGTAACTGCTGGACTTGTGGTGTAGCTTTTCCCTAACTGACGCATCCAGGAAAGGATGGGCATGATGGGGTTGGGTCGGCGGGGGTTTACCCGTTGATCGGCTTTCGGATTCATCTAGGCACGAGAGGGGGCTGCCCACCTTGGCTTGAAGGTGGGGGCGAAACCTGAGATGTGGTGTGCTTGGTTAGGGGGAGTTATGCGAAGGGTCTTGTCACGATTTCCCCCTTTGCAGTACCATGGTGGTATTTCGGGGCATGGCAACATGTGTGGAATCGTGTCTTGTGGGTACAGTTGCGCACCTCGGTTATGGGCGGTCGACTAGATTCACCATGATTAGTCCCACTTATTAATTAACATGACTTAATGAACTGATTTAGTTCAGGTGGAATGGTTAGGCCTGTTCAACGTGGTGTAGCATTGTTCAGTGGAGATGTTTAATCTTGCCTTAATTAATCAACTATTTTACTGTTTCAACTATAAATGTTTACAACTGCCTTTATGCAAATAGCCCCAAATCCTCCTTTGTCTTCCCTTGCACGAATGCATCGTTTGGTGTGACTTGTTGAGTACGGTGGTTGTACTCAGCTTTGCTGTTCCCCCTTTTCAGAAGTGTAGTGCTTCTGAGCTGAAGATGAAGTTAGAGCACCAAGGCTTATACCCCAGTTGAGTTTTGCCCATGGAGTGGAGCTGAAGCCCCGGTAGGATCATCGCCTTTTTTCGCTGCTACTTTCCTTTCGGTGTGAGGATTAAGTGCCTCTTCTGTAAGTATTTACGCTTTATTTACGTTTGGATCTGTATATTGATTTGTCGTTTTGTGTATCCTGTTTTGATTCCTGGACAGGGATTTATACACAAAATAATTTGAAATTTTGGGATAAATTTCTGGGCGTGATATTATACCTTATTGAAAAAATTCAAACAAGGGGTATTGTAACATCGGCTCTGATAATGGACAGGATCTTGAACCTTGAGAATCCTCCCTTGGGCTCAATCGGCGAGATCTCCTTAGTCAGAAAACGAAGTCAACTTTTTGACAAGTGGTGAGGTGAATGGAAAACCCATCTTTCCTTTAACCAATCGGCCGACTTCTATTTAACCACCGTTGATCCTTCCATTATTCCTTAGGTAAAATTTCAATTACTAAATCTTTTTTATAATTCAATTATGCACTTTTAACACTTTGCAACACATTACAGGCTAGCAACTCTACTCCTCCAACCAAGAGGAAAAGTGGGAAAGATATCAACTATGCACTGGCTAAGATATCATCAGGCAGAGACCTAGCCCCTCTACTATCGGCTTTAACGCTCTTGCAATCAAGGATATGTTTCAAGGCCAAATCAGACAGCCGATTCCCACAGTGGGCAAATGCAAAAGGACAAAGAAAGCTTCCTCTAAACCCGTTGTGGCTCAAAAGAAGGCTCTTGCCAAGAAACAAAAATCTTCAGCCGATGATCTTCCCTTGTAGATCTTGATGTAGAGGAATACCTCAAAGAGGCAGAACTAGAAGAAGACATTGATGAGGGCACCGCACATGTTAGTGAAACTGAACAAGCTACTAGCCCAAAATCACGAGCCGATACACCTCCAACCGATCCAACGAGTCCAACCAAAACTCCAAGTCCACCCAGACGCCGTCCTCGCAAAACTCATGCGCTTATTCCATCAACCCTTCTTCTCTATCATATTTATTAATACCCTTCTAATTTTAAATTATATCTGTTGGCGATATGCCATGAGGCCTTTCGACCAAGACTGCCGAAACTGGCTGGGTGACAAGGATCCGAAGTCCAGGCGCCCAAGGCTCTTGAGGCGAAGCCCGGTGGCGAAGACATCAGGGCGAAAGAGGCCTTGGGCGAGGGGTCACATGGGGCTCGTCAGCCTGGGCGAAGCCTGCTTGGCGAAGGCATGCGCCGAAGGAAGATGGCTTCGCCAGGACGGACCTAATCCAAGAAGGACCAATGGGCCGGCCCAGTTGCCCCGGCCCATGGGCCAAAGAACCAGCAGCCACCAGGTGGCCCATTGAGGGCCCACGCACTCTAATTACATTGAATACCCATGTAAGGGCCCCTTTATGAGGGTGACCATGTAAATTCCCCTGTAATAGCCCTAAACCCTAATAGGGAGATCTGTAATAGGGTTATAAATAGCCCCCTCGGGCCTTGTAAAGGGGGATCCGATTTTAATACAAAATTTATTACACTTTACTTTCCCAACAACCGTTGAGTATCCACGTCCTTCGACGTATGCAGTTGTCATTTCGACAACAATATCATAGCCTTCTCGAGCTTCGTCACCTCCCCATCAGGCATATTCAAGCGAACACACACCATCGGCTGCAGGAAGCTATCACATAGAAGAGACCATTGTTCCAATCCCTCCAATTCCTTAAATTTTTCACTCATACCAATTTCCTTTTGCAGACTTTAGCTGATATGTTTTCCATTGATATAAAGCAGTTTTTGGATGAAGAAGAAGAAGACGTATTGAGCAAAGCAAAATCTCCAGTGCCTGATGATTTCAGAACAAGGCTAACTGATATTGTCGATCGGCTAGGGGCCTCTTTTGATGTCTTGGTTGTAGACTATGGATCAATTAGATCAAGATTTCAAGAAATCCAAGATCAACTCCCTGAAGATCTCATTGATGCCATATCTCCAGCTGTTTTTCTTGAACAACACAAATTTAAGCTTGAAAGGGCAAAGCAAAGACTTGCAGATCGGCAAGAGCGTACAACTCTTGAAGCAATAACTCAAACCAGCCGACAACATATCAATGAAGAAAAATCTAAGTTAGATGAATTAACAGCTGGACCAGAATCAACTCGGCAAGAATTGGATTGATTAAAGCAAGAAGAATCCGAACTCTTGGTTCAACAAAGACAATGCTGAGTGAAGATTTCTAAAGCAGAAAAGAAGCTAGCCGATCTTCCTCAGGCTATTGAAGATCAAAAGTCCGAACTTAAATCATCAATCAAACACTTGGCTTCCCTCAGCAAATCACTCAAACCAATCCAAGGCTCTGAAGCTGTCGATATGCAAATTATAAATGAAGTAGAACAAATTCGCCTGCGTGCGGTATCGGCAATCCAACATTACTTGGGTTGATGTAACAAACTAGTACTCTTGAACAACTATTTTTGCTGTAATATATCTGCGGCCATCGAGCGGATTTGGTAGTGATATTGCAAACTGTGTTATCATCCATCTGCGTTTTAAGTCCCAATTTTAAAAGTCCCTTATGCCCCAAGTTTGTAGTAGGGAACATCATGCTACAAACTTACAAACTGTCTAAGGGCGATAATTCATATCGGCCATTTAAAGGCGATGTAACGAAATTAATTGTTCGATGGTACATATCATCATCCAATAAAACATACTTGAGGGCTTTATACTTCAACCTCCTCGATGTCAATCTAGAGGGGTCCTTCAAATACTCAACTATCTCAAATCTCCAATCATCGGCTTGCATAGAAGCAATTTCAACTTCTATATCTTTCAACATCGGCTTGTATCCCGATGCACCCTGAGCTAAGTCATTGGCTTCAACATTTTATTCTCGAGAAATATGCTTCAAAGTAACCATCCTGAAGGTCTTCATCAACTCTTGACATTTTTCATTATAAACCATCAAGACATTATTCTTACATTCATATTCTCCAGATAGCTGACTGATTACCAATAATGAATCACCCATGATCTCAATAGCATCGGCTTCAACCTCTTTTAGTAATTGCAAACCTTTCAGAACCGCCTCATACACAGCCTGATTGTTAGTGTAATAAGGTTTAATAGTAAAAGCAAGCTGAAAACATGCCCCCTAGGTGATATAATTACTAAGCCGACACCACATCCATGAGTACAAACTGATCCATCAAAAAATAACGCCCAAGGCACAATCTCAACATGATGAACTGAATCATCCTGATATTGAACTAATAAATCTGTAATCGACATTGGGTATTCATATTTAGGAGTAGCTTTATTCAGATCTCTAAAATCAGTACAAACTCTAAGCTTGCCATTTTTCTTGATCATTGGTACTATGTTTAAAATCCACTCAGCATACCGGCATGGTCTGATAAAATTAGCTTCATAGAGTCTTGTAATATTGGCCTTAATAGCATCATACATCTCAACTTTACATCATATTGGAGGTTGTTTATATGGCCGATAGCCTGGTTTAATAGGAAGCCGATGTTCAAAAATCGATCGGCTGAGTCCTGGTATTTCATAATATTCCCATGCAAAACAATCTTTATATTCCATTAGTAACTCTATTAATTTACATTTAAATTCTTTTGACAAATCCTTACTAATGTATGTCAGCCTAGGTCTGCCTCCCGGTCCAATATCAACTTCTTCTAGCTCATCGGCCCACATAAACTCTTGTCCAAGCTTGCCATCAATATCATCTACAGTATCCTTTGTATAGAAATTTAAACTCTCCATGGTGCCTTCAAAGTAGTAATTGAGGCTCTTCATCTCCTGTTGGCTATATATCATAATCAGATACTTTTAGATAATCTCCTGGCCAAACTTTGCTAGATAAACAATCAATTCCTCCCATCTCCCAAACACATAAATCGACACTAGCTACATTAACTGACCTATCGGCTGACACGATTTCTATTTGATCCCCCTGCCACTGGATCAAACTCTGATGCATAGTCGAAGGAATACAACAATTGGCATGGATCCAATCTCTTCCCAGCAGCGGACTGCAGGAACCCTTCCCATCAATGACAAAGAATGTAGTAGGAATCGTCTTAGTGCTGATGGTCAATTCCACATTTAGATCTCCTTTAGTTTCCGATGGAATCCCTCCAAAATCTTTCAGAACTATGTTGGTCTTGATTAAATCCTCTGCACTTTCACCCCAGTTTCTAAAAGTAGCATATGGCATCAGATTAACGGTTGCTCCCCTATCGACTAACTTCTTTGACATTGGCTTGCCATTAACAAATCCCTTGACATACAATGGTTTAAGGTGTTGATGCCCAGTTCCTTCCAGCTTCTCATAACTAGCTTGCTGTGGTGATAGCGTCAACTTAGCTGATGGTTCTTCGCATATCTCTTGCATAGCTTGTTCTGCACCAAATTCGGATGGTAGTATGAATACCATATTTATCGAAGAATTTACAACTCCAATGTGGATCAAAACGATCTCCATCATATTATTGATATGTGTCCTCCTCCCTCTGGCGTCTAGCCTGATATTTGTTAATCATACTAGCCGATTTGAATTTCCTATTGGCTCTAGTGTAAACCATGTTTACTGGAAAAGGATGTCCATCAATTTTCATCGGTTTTTTGGCTTCATCAAACTTGATCCTGCCTTGCTCTATAGCCGATTGGATTTGTTGCCTGAATATCTTGCAGTCATTAGTGATGTGTGATCCTGTATTATGCCACTTGCAATACTTTCTCCTTTTCAAGTCCTCAGCCGATGGTATCACATGCCCTACCAACAGTTGAATCTATTTTTCCACTTTTCCAGAATTCTTAACCCATTGGCACACCAATGTTTTCTTATTTCTAGTCCAGTCGGCTGCATTGATTTCCGGGTCTTCATCCTCGGAATCAGAAACATAACTATAGATATTATTGACATTGTTGGCCTTCTTGGCAAATTTCCTAGCTTCCTGGAATTGTGTCTCATGAGCCGATACCTTTTGAGCTAGGTGCGCTAAGCTCTCAAACTTCTGAGTAGAGAATCTTTCCCTTATTGGTGCCAACAATCCCTGGAAAGCTAAATTGGCTAATTGTGAGTCAGTTAATACTAAGCTTTAACACCTGGATATAATCTGGTACTGATTCATCCGATTTTTGCTTGATGGATGTAAGATCTAACAACTTCATCTCTTGAATTCCACTAAAGAGATACTTATGAAACTGTTTCTCTAGGTTGGCTCAACTCCTGATGGAATTATAAGGTAAAGAAGAAAACCATGTAAACACCGATCCAGAGAGTGATAACGAGAACAATCTAACCCTGAGAGCCTCTGTAGCCGATGCCTCCCAACATTGTGCTAGGAATCAGCTGACATGTTCATATATTGACATATTATCCTATACCGAGAATTTTGAGAAATCTGGTACTTTGTATCATGTCAGTGATCATATCGTGAGCGATCATATCGGCCCACGGCTGCTGTTGTACCCCTCCTCCATATTGCTATTGTTGTTGATCATACTGATTAAGCTGGGTTGGATATTGAAACCGTGGTGATCCTTCTGGCCGATATTTGATTTGTGGATAGTGAGGTTGATATTGATAGTTAAAATTGCCTCCCAAACCTTGTTGTGGCACGTGTAACAGTGGTTTAGGTATATACTACTGTCCGATCGGTTGAGTCACTCCTATCGGCTGCTGCAATGGTGGTTGCGGTGCCACAGGTTATGCTGCTGAAGGGATGTGAGAAATTGGCTCAGCAATTGGCGGCTTCATCTTTAACATGTTGATCAGCTGTTCTGGTGTAAGCTGAGCTGAACTCTGCCCCCCATGCATCGGCTGCTATCTTGTTAGTATTGTCGGAATAAGCCTGCTAGACATGGGAGCCGATGAGATATGAGTTGAAATTGTTTGCTGTTTCCCGCCAATTTCGGTCTTCACAGCCCTATAACATGGGAGCGTATCCCCTGGGAGATAAACGGATCCTTTTGCTTTTTCTTCAGCTATAATGCCATCCACCACCGTCTTGATCATGTTTGTTAACAGGTTGACAAGTACACCGGATTGGTTAATCAAAGCGTGATGTACTGCCGAGTCGATGCGATCTTGTAATGTATGGAGTTCCTCATTGATGGACTCGGTTTTAACCCCTTTGCCTTTGTCATCGTGTACCTTAGATGTGCTTGGCTCTATGTTCCCGATTGGTGGTAAATCAACTTTAGTCTTTTGAATCACCGACCTGGCCGTGTCACTGTGAACGAGTGCAAATACTTGCTCTGGAGTTGATCCAGTAATTTCTTCATCTCCTCTCTTTGCTCCTTCAGCTGCTAAATTGTTATTGGCAAAACATTATCTTCCATGACTTCAGTACTGTTGGGCGTCATGATGACACTAGTCAAACCGGGCGTGCGAAAAGCGTGTTGATGCAAAAAACACACACTGACCTGCGAGATCTGCTTAACTCCAGGGCATGTCCAAAGCTTGCTTTCAGGTTCAAGGGCGTGCCAGTTGATTTGATCATGCAATCAAGAAGAAACATGCAAATATTATTAGTGAACGATAGTCGATCGGCTAGAATGCCGATGTCATATCATGTTGCAACCTAGCCGATGCATTGGTGAGATGAATCGGCTATAAGGCATATTTGTAAGGATAAGTGAACCCTAAACTTGGTCCATCGGCTGTAGAGATTGATATTATATAATCTATAAATCGATAGTACTTTAGAAATCAGCAATTGGGATAGATAAAACTTAGCTGAGACAGTACAAATTACTTAGATCCAAAATAACATGAAATAATTATTATATACATCTATATCATAGCCGATGTCCGAACTTAAGCATGTATCGGCTATAGCTCCAATACTACCCTATACTAGGATATCATCTTAAAATAAATATATTAAACTAACATCAATTAAATTTTAATTTGATAATAAGTTCAATATATTTATATTAGTTGGGATCCTAATATAAGGGGCAGATAAAGTATATTAAACAAGACATAGATCTATGTAAAACAACTATATCAGGTAAGATCGGCTGAAACCCCGATACTATCCTTATTAACAACCATAGAACAGGGTAGGGATTATGACTCTAAACATGACTTAGTAGATCAAACTTAACTGATGCAGCACTAAGTATGAAAAGAAACGTAATATCTAAACAATCAAGCTGATGGCTATCTTTTCAGGATGATGGATATATTATATAATCTAAATTACCAAGTCAATCTAGTTGTTATCGACAAAACCCTAGACAGAGATCGGCCGATGCAAGTAGAAAGTATCATCAATCTAGATTATATAATATATATGATAACTCGGTGATTCGCAAAAACAAGATTAGAGTGTCATAAAGATGTGTAAGCACTAATCCCAATGATGCAAACTGCCATAACAAGTTTTACCTCTTTGTCGAAGATCAAAACCGATGTAGCTCGACTCGAAAGTAAGAACTCGTCAAAACAAAATAACGATAAAGGTTGGCAATGCGCCGAGATTGAATTGAATTGATGTTCATTATTTAGAAGACCTCGGCTTATATTTATACCCAAAGATACAAACTTGTCCATAATGGACACGACTCATACTTTTCTAATACAACTCTAACTGACGAACAAGGCCCTTAGGCAGACTCTTACCAAAAATATCTATAAGGAAATTACATAAAATCCTAATTAATAAATACAGTTGGCTATCTTGGACTCTATCCTTGCCTGGCAATATCATTGAATCCCTTCTGAATCCGACATTGATCACGTAACCAATCTAACCAATATTGGCTCTATTGGCCAACCATACTAAACTTAGTATCGGTCGATACAGGCTTCCAGCCGATGCGCACTCTGTTTCTGAGAATTCCGCAAATCATGAAATCTACTTCGGATTGGATCTCGATTTGAATTCATATGCTTACCAAATTCCATCATCAACACTAGCCCAAGCATTGGTGGAGAAGAAAGCTTTCCCTCTTGGGAAATATCTGTTAGGAGTAGCCTTCCAAATGATGAGCCAAGCATCGGCTAAATTTCTAATGGATAGCTCAATCGGCTACAGAGGTCCCTAGTGGTTTATCCAATTATGGCTGAATTTATATACCCTAAATGCTCCCCTCAGACCCTCACTTCGGGAATCAGAATTCCCATCTCTTATACTAAGTCCGATGATGAGGAGGAACCAGCGAAATATCGATGCATGTCTTTTAGAGAAGCAGCTTCAATCTACCCAGGCTAAGGGCTATCAACTGAATTCTTCA
Source organism: Oryza punctata (assembly GCA_000573905.2). Classification (NCBI taxonomy): domain Eukaryota; kingdom Viridiplantae; phylum Streptophyta; class Magnoliopsida; order Poales; family Poaceae; genus Oryza; species Oryza punctata. The sequence goes on along the minus strand of CM002493.2, from coordinate 16,783,066 downwards.
AAAATTGGTTCTGCAACTTTTATGATGGATTCTGTGGGGGGCATGGTTCCCGGGTGCCCCAAGGGAGGCCTGTGGGCCGTACTACATAGGGTTGGCTGAGTTCCCTAGACCCATACGGCAAACTTGTACTTAAAGCAAGGGATAAGAGATAACATGGATCCTATCCCACGTAAATAGAGGGTAGGTACCCGGATTATGAGGGATACCGTACCATACATGCTGCCGATAGCCGTAGCACTATATAAGGGGCGCCTACAGGAACCCTAAGGGGACTCTCTCTTGTTCACTCGGATAGATCTAATCTACACCACTGGACGTAGGGTATTACCTCGTGCTGACGGCCTGAATCAGTATAATCGTCTATGTCACCATCTCTCCTTGATCTAGTGCACCCCATAAAATATATTGCCGATTCTAGAAATCGACAGTTGGCGTGCTAGGTAGGGCATGCTCGATCGTATTTTCTTCAAGGAGGAGATGGCATTCCAAGGGGTCACTTTCGCGAAACCCGCCACTTTGCCCACCGCCACCCTTTTCTACTTCGGCTCCTTCAAGTTCGTCGCCAATAGCTCCGGCCAAATTGACTATGTAAGCTCCGGTGTCATCGGATCCGTCCAGGTGCTTCGCTTCGCTGTCGGGGCTGAGTTCCGCTTCGGAGCTCTCGACTTCACCGCCAACAAGGCCGGTATCCTCAGACCTATGACTACTCACGCTCCATCGCTGGCCATGGCTTCTCCGGCAACGTTCGGCCCCTCCAACTTCGCCACCATCGCCACCAAGGTCGCTCACTTCAACAACCCCACCAACCATGGCAGGATCAGCGCGCCGCCACCAAGACGATCGGGGCACCACGGCCGCTCAAAGCGCCGCCAGCCCCAACTTCCTCGCGAACTCGAATCTCGATGGGCGGATTCCTTGACGAGTTTGTACACCTCTCCGACATCGAGACGGAAGGCTCCGAAAACTCGCCGACATCACCACACTCTCCACGGGGTGTCTTCATTGTAATCCACCAGTAGACGGAGGCTGAACGACTAGAGCGCGAAGAGGAGGAACACCGCATCAACAAGCAACAGGAGGACCTCCAACTACGCATGGAAGAGCTGCGCCAACGCAACCGAGCAACTCACGACGCCATCTTCTAGACCAAGCTGCGCGAGCACGATCTCTTCATGACCCCCCAGCACAACATCGTTGCGGCCAAGGCAATGGTCGACAACCTCAACTTCCCCGACAACCCGGCCATTAATTCCACCGTTGGCCAAATCAGGGCAATGGTGGAAGCCGCTGCCGTATAACACGTGGAGATATCGCCCACCATCTCCGCGGCCGGCGTATCGTCTTCAACGCGTCCCTCCCGCCATCCAATCAATCAACACTAGCCTTCACAAGCAGGAAGCTCATACCCAAACACTCGCACCAGTGTCCTGCGTGACAAGATCGACTCCAACCGATGCCTCAACGCTGACCTCTGCAATGTCATGAATGAGCGGCGCTAACAGCGGGATGTGGACCGGCTCCGCATTCATAATGTCCATGATGAAGGACGATACCGACGTGCCGAGCGCATGCCGGATGGACGCATCATCGTCCGCCACCCTATACAAGACTACACCGACTACTCACCTGTCGGCCCCCAGTTTTAAAACACAAGGAACCACATGTGTTCACAATACCAATTCCCTTGATCAGTAGATTGGCATACACACATTACATATCTGGTACAACAATATCTGCATCATTCAAGTCTTTCAATACTTATTATTACAAGGGTTGCCCGAGTGGGACCCAAATAGACCAAGTCTAGTCGGAGATATTAACCAAAGGCCATAAGATAAGGTAAGGTAGCAGAAGCGAAGATGCGGCGGTCCACCTACACCCCGCAGGCATCGACTGGGGATCATTCCCTAAGGCGCCTCCTCAGGTTCACCCTCCTTCAGCACGACTTCGCAAGTCATCTCAGCATCACCCAAGTCTAAAAGAATTTAAATAGGCAAGGGTGAGTACCAACCGTACTCAGCAAGCCACTACTATAGAATGCATTTAGTGCACACAAGAGTTCAAGGGAGGCTTGGTTTGTTGGCATAAAGCTAGTTTCACAATTTATTTCACAAACCTATGACTTAGCGGTTTTAACTGAAAACACGTTAAGTTGAAGTTGTCATTTATCATCGAGGTTTCATTCCCTTCCCCAAGCCTCGCTTGGTCAGGTTTACCCTCACACCTGTTTTATACTATCTTTTATTATGTGGACATGTCCACACATTGGGCATGGTCGCACCATCCAACCCACGCTAAGCAATTTTGAAACTTATTAGGCGAGTCAAGAGTAGTACAAGTCCCGATGCTTAATTAACCATGAGCACGGCTATTCGAATAAATTGATTTACTCACACTGTAGTGGATGTACGCTTTTAATCCCGCACTCCGTGACGCACCCAACACATGAGACTTGTCACGGCCCGGATTTTCAGTCACCCTCGCATTGTAGCACCCGCCCCAAGGACTATGAGCCCCCATTGCACCCCGACACACCAACCCTACCTCGAGTCGGCAGTAAGGGAAGTCCTGGCATTCCCGGGATCAGGGAGTTACATAATATATAATCATATAGAGTGCATTTTAGGTTTTGACATCATTATCAAAATCACAACACTGCATCAACACTGGTATCCAGAACCCCTACCACGACTGGGGTGCCGCCCCACAAGAATTTCCTAATCCATCGGGTCTAACCCACTCGTGAAGTGCGGTCGTACTAAGTTCGTTTCCTGCATAGCTCCTTGACTCGGTCCTTAACTGACCAGGGTCAGCGGCTGGCCGTTCCAAGAACCACCCATATTCTATCCGTGTCATCCCAGTCGAATATGTTTTGTTCCCTTAGATTTTGGTTTTCACAAAGGTTTCATATTGCGTGTGGCGCTCATGTCTCCACCCGCCCTCCGACAATCACTCACATCGAGTGATTGCCTTAATCACATCCATATGATAGCATGGAGTGTACAGTCGTCTATGCAAGCAATACTAAGCAATGTCAATAGCTGACAACGCATAAAGAATAGACTCAGGTAACAAGGATAAATAGAGTTAGCAATATCAAGGGTAGGTCGCCGTCAAGTATGGGTACGCACTTTATAATTAGCATGCAATTTTATTTGCAAACAACACATTTATAAAAGTAGGATCAATGCTCAAGGAATTTTGGCGAAACTTTCATTGAAATCCGACTTAAAATGAGTGAGTTATGGGTTTTGAAAGATTTAGAATTGATTTTATTCCAATAAAGAAACGTCCATATTGGACTGACAGGTGCGGCCTAGGTCAAGGTCTTGACCGGTCAATATGACCTTTGACTAGCCTAGGGCCCATATGTCAGCCTCACACTGTTTAAAATACAGATTTTAAAAGGAAAGTAAGTGGGACCCGCATACTTCGAGAAAGGGTTTGGGCTAAACATGTTTTAAACTAGGTTTTGAAATTGTGGGCCCCACATGTCAGTCTCTAGCTCTCTCTCTTTCTCTCTCACTCAAATCGCGGCTCTCTCCCTCTCGCACGCAGGCCAACACTGGTGCTAGGGCTAACCCGCGCCGGTGGCGAGCTCCATCAAAGTCGGTGCGATCAGCGAGGGTGGTTTTGCAGGGATCTCCGCCACCTGTGGACGGCAGCGTGCAAGCCAAGGTGGTCTTGAGCGGCGGGGAGGCTTGGTGCGGCGGCGACCCAAGCACAAGTGCCATGGACGCTAGTGAGCGGCGGAGGCTAGCGGTGTGGGACACGGAGAACAACAGTTTTAGGGCACCGGGGAGTTCCTCTAGAGCATGTGCAACCGTGGCCGGTGGTCGAGAGGGGCAGTCAGAGTGGGGACTGGCGACGGGGATGAGAGCGACGACCGGAGCTTGTTCTCCGGTGAAATTCGCCTGAACCGAGGTATCATAGGCGGGTTTTTGGCTGGGGGGCTTCGCCGGGGCTAAGGGAAGTAGTTCCCCCACTGGGCTTGGCCGGAAGTAGGGTGGATGGTTGAGCTCATCGGTGGCCCCCTACCCGGCCGCGGCGGCGCGCTCAGGACACAGGCGACGAGGCCACATTGGCGACGCGCGGGCTGTGGATAGCTTCGGGGGACCTCTTGGTGTCTACTGGCGCGAGGGCAGGGAACGGGGTGGCTCCTAGGGTGGCGGCCGACCGATAAGAGCCGCGTGCAGCTCGGACAGAACACGTCTAGTGTGGGCGTGTGCGCGTGTGACCCCGCAGCACGGCTAGACCAGCGGCCATAGGAGAAAGGGTCTAGGGACTTAGGAGCGGTAGCCGGTGAAGTGGCGGCCGGCGCGAGGAGCGAACCCAGTGATTCGCCTTTCTGGTGACACCGGGCCACGGTGGCTGCGACACGGCAGGAACGTGGCCTAGAGGGAGAAGGGAAGAGGAGGGGCAAGAATAGTGCTCACCTTGCGGCAGCCGGGAAATGACACACCGATCGAAAACATGAGCAAACCACGGGCGTAGTGGTACCAGCCGGTGAGGGTTGGGCACGAAGATCATCCTCGCGTCCAAGGTGTTCGTCCGGTGCCCAAGGTGTTCGTCCGAGTTTAAAATGTTCAAGGGTTCTTATTTTAAGTTTTAGAAAGTTGATTAGGGTTTAATGTTCATGCGTTCTATCGTTCAAGCGCTCTTGGCGCGGCTGCCTACCCCATCCTCTTGCCCAACCTAGGCTCGAGCTCGAAGCAAGCCGAGGTGGATCAAGCGGAGAGACGGCGGCGTCGTGCGCTCTATGAGTGAGAGTGGGGGTGTTCGACAGAAGGAGAGTGAAGAGGAGGAGCAAGGAGGAACCGCATGGACGGGGGAGGACTTTATACTTGCTGGTGACGTGCGCGCACTCACCACGAGGACGGGACCGGCATTGATGATGCCATCAATGCGGCTTCCTTGCACAGGACAGCGTCGGTGAACGGACGGAGGGAACAACGACGTAGTAGTGGTGCCTAGAGTGGCTACGGGGCACATGACGGCAACGGATTGGCGGGTGGCGCCATTGCACTGTGCGAGCTCCGTGAGGGGTTGATGGATGGCCTTGTTAACCTTCCAACACGAGAACGCGACAAGGTAGGAGGCATTCCAATTATAGCGCTCGACGTCTGGCTGGGGTGTGCGTTGCATGGGTGGCTGAGTTCGAGCCGAGGTGCGATGACGGCTGGGGCTTTTTTCCAGCAGCTCGCCGAGTTGCGGCGGCGCTGGTACACGGGTGAGGGCAGCGGCGCGGACTCCGACGGTCGATGGGTGGAGCATGGCAAGCGGCGGTGAGCTCGACCCGATATCAAGGAAGGGGAATGAGCTGCCCGTGCTAGCTTAGCTCGGCTTAGCTAGCTCACAGCCGCCTGGCTGGTGGGTTGGGCTGGGAGATGGGAAAGAGGAGGGATAGGTTGCGAGGGAGGCAAAGCAGACTTTTCAAGAGAAAGCTAGAGGAGAAGTGTTAAGGTTAGAAGGATGCAAACTAGACTTTCTATAACAATGAAATTTTCGCAAAAGATAAAACTAAGAATAAATATGATCTAGGGTTTGGATTTGATGAAGAGCTGGGCACTGGCACGAGAGAAAAAAATCATATCAGAAGATCCAACATAATGCAAGTTTTCGCAAAACTTTCCAAGACGGATTGTTTTGGTTTTCGGATTTTATTGGCGAATTTTTTAAGGTGTTACATCACCCGAGCCACGACACCACCGCGACGACCCGGCTGAAGACATCCTTGCCTTCACCGAACCACTCCACCGAGTACAATGGCCGAACAACTTTAAGCCCATGGGCATCGACAAGTACGACGGCAAGACAGAACCGAAGGCTTGGCTCTCCGTCTACTCCACCGCCATCCAAGCAACCGGCGGGGATCAACTCGCCATGGCAAACTATTTGACAATCATGCTGACACCATCCACTCAGGCTTGGCTGACTGGCCTCCCCGAGTACACCATCAACAACTGGGCCGAGCTGAAGGCCGAGTTCATCGCCAACTTTCAAGGCACCTTTCCTCACCCGGGCACCCAGTGGGATCTCTACCATATCACACAGGGTGACAGCGAACACTTCACCGACTACATCCACCGCTTCACCGAACGACGGAACACAATACCTGATGTCAAGTACACTAAGGTGATGGCAACTTTTCATCAAGGCTGCAAGAATGAAGATTTCATCAAGTGGTGGGAGTAGCGTCATCAGCGTTCGACAGATGTTCGACCGCGCCAACAAAGATGCCAACTCCGAGCTTGTGATGTACTCACAGATCAAGAAACGACCATCATACCAACCCCGCCGTGACAACACCGACCCACCTCGCAACAGGCCGCCCAAGCGCAAGAACGAGGAGGAAGTCAACGTTGTCGAGCATAGCAACAACCAACGACGCTTCAAACAACTCAAGTCTGACAATTTCAACAAACTCATAGATGGTCCTTGCTTATACCATACCAACTCAAAGCACTTGGCCAAAAACTGTTGGCTACTCAAGCGGTATGTGGACCAACTTCAGACGAACAAGTCGACCACGGCGAAGGAGACACATAAGCCGGTGCAAGACGACAGCAAGGCAAAGTCGCGCACCTTTTAACACCCGCACACCAAGCTGAACCACATCTACAGCAGCCCAGATGCCTACGAGTCAAGGCGTAAGCAGAAGCTGATGGAGCGGGAGATCAACACCGTCGTCGACACGCTGCAATACCTTCAGTGGTCCGAGACTACCATCACCTTTGATAGATCTGACCACCCGGACCACGTGGCGCACTCGGGCTGCTACCCACTCGTTCTCGACCTGATCATGCAGGGAGTGCGCCTCAAGAGGGTACTTGTCGATGGCTCCAGTGCCCTCAATATACTGTTCTACAAGACCTTCAAGGATAGGGGGCTGCCGCAATCCGTACTCCGTCCCAGCAAATCGCCCTTCCATGGTGTCATCCAATGCACTTCGTCAACTCCACTTGGCCAAGTCACCCTGCCGGTCACTTTCGGCAGCCCTAACAACTTCCGCGCTGAGAACGTGGTGTTTGACGTCACTGACTTCGAGACAGCCTACCACACCATCTTCGGCAGGCTGCCATGGCCAAGTTCATGGTCATCCCCACATCCCCACTATACTTACGCGATGATGAAGATGCCCGGGCCCAACGGAATTATTTCCCTTTGAGCCAACATCAGACAATCCTTCATCTACGACATGGCCCAGTCCAGTGAAGCTTCACTACAACAAGCGATTGTCGCCGCTGCAGAAGTAAAGTCACTCGGTGACCTAGAGCTGCCAACTGCCAAGACCCCAAAGATCTCCACGGATGCATCAGATGCCACCACCAAGAATATCGTTCAAACCCGGCCACGCCCAACAAGATAGCCATCATCGGTGCTGGCCTGAGTACCAAATAGGAAGACAAGCTTGTCAGCATCCTCCGAGCCAACAAGGACATTTTTGCATGGAAACCATCTGACATACCTGGTATCCCAACGGAGGTTGCCGAGCACGCCTTACATGTGCGTCCAGACGCCAAACCGATCAAACAACGACTTCGCTGCTTCGCCCCAGGTCGTAAGGTAGTCATTAGGGAGGAGTTAACTAAACTTTTAGCTGTTGGTTTTATTAAAGAAGTGTATCACCTGGAATGGTTGGTCAATCCGGTCCTTGTAAGAAAAAAGAATAAACAATGGTGCATGTTAATTATACTAATCTCAATAGGGCTTGCCCCAAGGACCCCTTCGAGGTTGCCACAAATTGACCAAGTGGTTGACTCGACAACCGGGTGCGAGCTCCTCTCCTTCCTCGACGCCTACTCGGGCTACCACCAGATCACCCTAAAAGAAGACGATTGCGTCAAGACCTCCTTCATCGCCCATTCGGCGCCTACTACTACATCACTATGCCCTTCGGGCTCAAGAATGCGGGAGCGACATATCAACAAACAATGCAAAGGTGTCTGCACAGTCAGCTGGGACGCAATGTGGAGGCATATGTAGACGACATCGTAATCAAGACTCAACTCAAGCAAGACCTCATCACCAACTTGGAGACCTTCAACAGCCTACGCACCTTCAAGATGAAGTTAAACCCTGAGAAATGCACTTTCGGCGTGCCCTCTGGGAAGCTACTCGGCTTCATGGTCGTCAGACACGGTATCGAAGCCAACCCAGGCAAGATAGCAGCCATCCACTCCAAGGAGCCGCCCTCCGACTTGAAGAAGCTACAGAAACTAACCGGGTGTATGGCATCACTCAGCCACTTCACATCCTAGCTGGGTGAGCGCGACATGCCATTCTACAAGCTACTCCAGAAGTCTAGGAACTTCAACTAGATTGATGAGCCCAATCCGCCTTTGACGACTTCAAGCGATACCTCACCAGCACACCCATCCTAGCGGCGCCGCTTACCGAAGAACCCATCCTACTGTACAATGCAGCCATGACGAGCGTCATTAGTACAATGCTGGTGGTGGAATGAGATGAAGAAGGCTCAATATAAAAGATTCAACGCTCGGTGTACTTCATCAGTGAAGTCCTCGGTCATTCCAAAACCAGATACACTCAGATCCAAAAGATGTTGTACACCATATTCATCACCGTGCATAAGATCAGTTACTATTTCCAAGCCCATCCAATTTCCGTCATCACTGCCTTCCCTCTGAGAGATGACATGTTCAATAAGGAGGCTACTCGACCCATCACCAAATGGGCATTCGAGCTGATGGCATTTGACATCTCTTTCCAACCGAGAGTAGCAATTAAGTCACAAGCCCTGGCTGACTTCATCGCCAAGTGGACTGAAGAGCAACGATCGGGCGTTTAGGCTGACCTGGCACACTGGCAACTCTACTTCGACGGCTCCCTCATGACAATTGGCACCAGCTCCAGCGCCGGTGTCTTGCTCATATCTCCCAAAGGAGAGAAGCTACGCTACATCCTCCAGTTACACTTCCCCGCCTCCAACAACGCCGCCGAGTATGAAGCCCTTCTACATGGCCTGCGCGTCGCCACTGCACTTGGCATCCGCCGGGTAATGGCAAAAGGCGACTTCAACTCGTCGCCTATCAAGTCATGAAGTACTTGAACTGTGCCGATGATAAGATGTCATCATATTGTGAAGAGGTCAGAAAGTTGGAGGACAAATTCGATGGCCTAGAGCTTACCCACATCAGCCACGACGACAACACTGAAACCAACTCCCTAGCTCACCTGGGATACAAACACGAGCCAGTCCAAGCCAGCGTATTCCTTAAAAAACTAGGCAAACCATCCATCGACAAGACGAAGACCCTACCAGGTCAGGTCCTTACTATTTAAGATGACTAGCGCATCCCACTATTGAAGTACATCAAAGATGGCACTATGCCCTCCGACAGATCTGAAGCCGAAAAAGTTGACCGCAAAAGCAAATCCTACTACATCGTCGAGGATGAGTTGTACCGATGAGGCGCCATCGACATCCTGATGCAATGCATATCACAAGAAGAGGGCAAAGACCTGCTGACTGAATTTCACTCGGGCATGTGTGGCAACCATGCCGCCTCCATGACCATTGTGGGAAAGGCCTACCGACAGGGATTCTACTAGCCAACCGCCGTCACTGAAGCCGTGAACATCTTTCATACCTGTGAAAGCTGTCAATTATTTGCTCGCAACACCAACATGCCAGCCAACGAGCTCCAAACCATACCAATCTCTTGGCTCTTTTCAGTCTGGGGGCTCGACATGGTCGGCCCATTCAAGAAAGCTCCAGGGTGATTCACTCACTTGTTCATCTGCATTGACAAGTTCACCAAGTGGATTGAGGCCAAACCAGTCCAGAAGATTACAGCCGCTAATGCCCGCGAGTTCATCAAAGGAGTAGTGTATCATTTCGGAGTACCAAAACCTATCATCACCGACAACGACACACAGTTCACCAGCTCGGTTTTCCAAGAATTCTGTGAAGAACTCGGCATCAAGATCTGCTACACATCCGTTGCACATCCAGCGGGTAATGGCCAGGTGGAGCGGGCCAATGGCATGGTACTCCAAGGCATCAAGACGTGCATCTTCAACCGACTGAAGCCATACGCGAGCAAATGGGTGCAAGCGGTACCATCCGTACTATGGTCACTCCGCACTACTCCAAGCCAAGAAACGGGCCAGACGCCTTCCTTCTTGTCCTACAGGGCTGACGCAGTCCTGCCAACAGATTTATCACTCGGATCTCCAGCCACAACAAAGACAACGTAGAACAAGCAACTGAAAATGACACGATCCGACTAGAAGAACGCGAAGCGGCAATCATCGAGTCAGCAAGATATCAGCAGGTGCACTGCAAGTATCATAGTCACAACGTTCGAGACCATTCCATTGCAGTAGGAGATCTCATCCTCCATTGAATTCAAACGACTAAAGACCAGCACAAGCTCTGTCCAACCTGGGAAGGACCTTACACAGTCACGGCTATCACCCGACTGGGCTCATACTGGGTCGCCACCATGGAAGGTGAGGCGATCACAACCTCCTGGAACATTGAACACGAAATATTATCGGCTTCGCATAGCTTCCCCAACTTCTACTCCGCCTAACTGTGCCTCACCAAGTCATCCGGGGGCTCAAAACCTGTAGCCGACTAAGCCAGGTGTCCCGCTTTCCTACCTATCCCGTGGCTCAACACCACCTAGTGCCACAACGGAAGACCATGGACTCGGGGGCTTGACACCCCTCGTTGTCTTGGTACTACTTGCTCGGGGGCTCAAAACCAACAGCGGCCTACTCGGCCTTGGCCATATCCTAACCGACTAAGCCACGTGTCCGACTTTCCTGTCTGCTCCGTGGCTCAAAACCACCTAGTGGCACAACGGAAAACTATGGACTCAAGGGCTTGACACCTCTCGTTGTCCAGGTATTACTCGTCCGAGGGATCAAAACCCTCAATGGCCTACTCGGTCCTGGCCATGTCTTAACCGGCTAAGCCAGGTGTCCCGCTTTCCTACCTGCCTCGTGGCTCAACACCACCCAGTGGCACATCCTAAGGCTGCGGACTCGGGGGCTTGACACCCCTCGTTGTTTGGGTCGTCCAGGGGCTCAAAACCCTCAGTGTCCTACTCGGCCCTGGCTATGTCCTAACCAACTAAACAATGTGTCCCGCTTTTCTGCGTACCCCGTGGCTCAAGACCACCCAGTGGCACAGCAGAAGATTACAGACTCGGGGCTTGACACCCCTCGTTGTTTGGGTATTGCTCACCTCGGGGCTCAAAACCCTCAGCAACCTACTCGGCTCTAGCCATGTCTTAACCGGCTAAGCCAGGTGTTCCACTTTCCTGCCTGCCCTGTGGCTCAACACCACCCAGTGGCACAGAGGAAGACTACGGACTCTGGGGCTTGACACCCCTTGTTGTCTGGGTATTACTTGTCAGCTCCCATGTGTTCGAACGCGGGATGGGCACGAGCTTGGAGTGGTTGGATTCTGCGATGTATGAAGTATGCGGCGACTTCATACCCCGATAACCCTAGTTCTCGGAGGTTATGGATTTTATCAACAAAGGCTTTGAGAGAAGGGGTCAAGGGAGGTTTAGAGGTCCAAGAGGAGGAGCGATCGGGCTGCTCATCTGGGACAACGAGAATGGAGGCGAGTTCCTCCGCATGGAGATAGAATCATTTCGATCTCCATGAGCTCCGAGATGAATGGCAAACGAAGGGGATGTATTCCACCTTCATCCCATCTCGGAGACAGCAACTGTAACATCCAGAGATCTTGCGGGATTCCATCCAACGGAGCTCATAGAAATGGCGAAATAGATCCAAAAATGGCACTACCCCCAAGGTAGGCCTCACAGAGTTGAGCAAAGATGCTCAAGAAACCGATAGAGTTTGCGTTTAGGTGGAGGAGATGAAGGCCGTAGAAGTTCAGAAGAAGTAGAAGAAACTCAGAAGGAGGAGGCAGGAAACCGTATCGAACAAAATCTTCTAAAACTACGATTTGTCCAAAGGCAGGTTTAGGTTCAATACCTCCTTCTGAGCGCTCCATGTTGTTACACCTGGGGAGGGATCCTTCCACCTGTAGTTTCTTCATCCCGGTGGTGTCGATGATGAATTTGCCCAAATCCAGAAGGTCGAGCTTGGGAATGGCGAAGAAGAGGAGGTGGGTTAGGGTTTTCTTGAGGGTAGGAGAAGAACCTAAGAAGATGCCTGTGCAGGGAGATGAATAGTGTTTGTGCACCCGGAACCAAGATGGGTCTCAAAACTGGGATTTATAACCGCACTCCCGACGGTTTGAATTTCAAGGAAGTGAGAGAATGCCGCTAAAATTTTCTCGGGTTGTTTATAGTAGTTGTTTAGACTTCAATTCAAATTCGTTTGAAGACCGTTGTTCTTCCATCAATAATGTCGCATGTTTCATGTCTTCTTGATTCTATCAAGAACGATCAGATAAACACGACATTGATGGTTGGGAAGTTTGGGTGCGAGAATGAGTACTCATTTGAGTTGAAGTCGGGGGCTACTGTCAGGGTTATGAATAAGGCATACCCTCTATCCTTTGAGTCATGTGATATATGGATATGGTATATCTATGAGTATACGAAAAGAGTTTACCATATTAACGAAGTCCTATCCATGAAATGAAAAATAACGGAGTCTTAGTCAGAGGAAATTAGGATATTCTTCTACCATATGGGGTCAGTAGTCTCCGAGTTCTATTTGGAGACTAAGGTGATTTGCGGTATAAAAGTAGATCCCCCATAGGGAGTTCAAGGCATCGAATCTTGGAGTCGGACATCTGTCACCAAAGACACAATCCGGAGGACTTGAAGACAAATCACCGGTAAGATCTTGTCGAGTTCTGCTCGACTAAGATCTCGTCGGTAATCTCGGAGTTCTGTTGTTCTCTATTGTACTCCGTTGTTCTCTTCCATAATCCCATATAAACTGGATTAGGACTATTACCTTGCGAGGGGCCTAAAGCATTATAATCCTTTTTTTTTGTGCATGCTTGATGTTGTACCGTGTAGATCCTTATATCACTGACCACAATACCCCCAGAATACGGTCCGTGGGTGTTGGCAGTATGTCATGAGACCTTTCGACCAGACCTGCCAAAACCATGCAAGCGGCGAGGATTCAGACTCAAGGCGCCCAAGACCCGTCGGGACGAAGCCCTCTGGCGAAGACCACGGGGCGAAGGCGGCAAAGGGCGAAGAGTCGCACCGGGTACCTACAGGTCTAAACGTGCTCTGGGCGAAGACTGCATGGTGAAGGCGTACGCTGAAGGAGGGTGACTTCGCCATGCTGGGCCCAATCCAAGAAGGCCCAGTGGGCCGGCCCAATCGCCCCGACCCACTAGCCGATGGGCTAGTAGTCACCGGGTATCCCATTGAAGGATTACATTGAATACCCATATAAGTATCCCTTTCATAAGGGTGACCATGTAAATTCACTGTAAAAGACCTAAACCCTAATAGGGGACCTGTAATGGGATTATAAATAGCCCCTAGGGCCATGTAAAGGGGGATCCGAAGAAAATCCTGAATTTAATACACTTTACGTTTCCCAACAACTCTCGAGTGACCACGTCCTTCGACGTATGCAGTTGTCGCTTCGACAACAGCTGGCGCCGACCGTGGGGACCTCCGAGCGAAACCACTGAGAGCGAATGCCACCGAAGAAGGTCTCAAAGGAGAGGGTTGCTAACCGAAAAGAAAGTGTAGCAGAAGAGGCGATGGCCACCGAAGAAGGAGCAGAACCTTCGGCGCCCATCGCCGAAGCTGGGGCAGCGCCGTCGGCTTCGGCGCCCGCGCCTCAACCACCGCCTTCGGCTTCGGTCACTTCGGCGGGACAGGTGCCGGAGATCCCTTCGGCAAGTCAGCTGACTTCGACTACACTCGCCGCTATGCAAGCCGACCCCAACCTTGAGGCGCAAGCCGAAGTCAACATGGAAGCCATGCGGCAGAGCATGGCGCGACTCCAAGACATGCTTCGCCAAATGCAGGAGCAACAGCAAGCATATGAAGCAGCACGACAAGTCAAGGCCACTTCGGCCCCAGTTCTTCAGTACGCGGCAGGCTACATACCGCCTCAGGCCTACCAGCAAGCGCCGCAAGGGCCGACGTACTTCCCCGGGCAACCTTCGGCCGCAACAACGCACCCGGCTCCTGGTGTACGGCCGTAGGTTCGACCGGCTGTGGTCCAGGTGCACCCCGCACCACCCGGTCAAATGTCGCAAGTAATGGCAGAGGGAGCTTCGGCCTTCCAGGCACAGCTTCAAGCTTTCCTTCAGCAACTTAATCAACCTCACAACATCTCAAGCACAACCCCTTCGGTCCAGCCGGAGGGGAGCGTCGGCCAGGGCGCATCCGGTTGGCTGCTGACGAACCAACCTGGGCCGGGGGCTTCGCCATGGAGTCAAGGATCGCAGTTCGACTTCAGCAACGCCACCCAAGCGCCACCGTTCGGGACCGGGCCGCCGAACAACGTGGCCCCGCCACACACGCAAGCCATGACTTTGCCCTTTGCCACGCCCTATCCACAGCCGGGTGGGCCCTCGCTACAGGGCGCCATAGGCATGGCATGGGGCGAAAAGGGGTTGCCGCTGAGTGGGGGAATCAAAACTCGCCCAATCCCACCCAGTTCAAGTTCCCACCCGTTCCGCGGTACTCGGGCGAAACAGACCCAAAAGAGTTTCTGTCTATCTACGAGTCTGCGATCGAAGCCGCTCACGGCGACGAAAATACCAAGGCGAAGGTAATCCATCTCGCTCTAGACGGCATCGCCCGTTCTTGGTATTTCAATTTACCATCTAATAGCATTTACTCATGGGAGCAATTGCGCGATGTCTTTATCCTTAACTTTCGAGGCACCTACGAGGAGCCGAAGACGCAGCAACATTTGCTCGGCATTTGCCAGAGGCCAGGCGAGTCAATATGGGAGTACATGCGTCGTTTCTCGCAAGCCCGATGCCAAGTTCAAGACATAACTGAAGCATCTGTCATCAACGCCGCTTCGGCTAGGCTGCTTCAGGGCAAACTCACAAGGAAAATCGCCAATAAGGAACCGCAAACTCTCGAGCACCTGCTTCGCATCATCGACGGGTACGCAAGGGGCGAAGAGGACTCCAAGAGAAGGGAAGCAATCCAGGCTGAGTACGATAAAGCCTCCATCGCCGCTGCCCAGGCCCAGATGCAACCAAGGACAGCCGCCAAGGCCAAGCCAAGCTCCCATGACTTGGAGAAAATTCAGAACTGACCGGACGGGCAAGGCTGTGATGGCTGTCAAAGAGGTACAAGCCCTCCACAAGGAGTTCGACGCCCAGCAGGGTGGCAGCCACCAGCAGCCTGTTCGCAAGAAGGTCATAAAAAACCTCTATTGCGCCTATCATGGGCAATCTTCGCACACCACCGAGCAATGCCGAAACAATCGTCAGCGAAGCAACGCTCAAGAACCAAGGCCGCATCAAGGAGCCGCTATCGAAGTGCCTCGCGAGGTGGCCCAAGAGCAATCACCCCCAGCCGAACAGCGTCAAGACATGCAGCGCAGAGTCATTCAGGTGATTACAAGCGCCGATCCACCAGTTCAACCGTCAAAGCGGCAGAAAAAGTTGCAGCTGCAAATGGTGCATAACATCACTATCGTAGGTGAAGGGGTCCCGAAGTACATGAACCAGCAAATTTCTTTTGGGCCGGAAGATGCCGAAGGAGTGCTGTTCCCACATCAAGACCCCCTGATAATCTCGGCCGAGGTGGCGGGTTTTGAAGTTCGGCGAATTCTGGTCGATGGAGGAAGCTCAGCCGATGTCATCTTCGCCGAGGCATACGCCAAGATGGGGCTGCCAACCCTGGCCCTCACCCAAGCGCCGGCCTCGCTTCGTGGCTTCGGCGGTGAGGCCGTTCAAGTTCTGGGCCAAGTACGGTTGACGGTAGCTTTCGGCACAAGTGAAAACAAGCGCGAAGAGCAGATACTATTTGACGTGGTTGACATTTCGTACAGTTACAACGCCATCTTCGGCCGTGCAACTTTGAACAAGTTCGAAGCCATCTCCCACCACAACTATCTCAAGCTCAAGATGCCTGGTCCGGTAGGGATGATCGTTGTTAAGGGGTTTCAACCTCCAGCCATGTCAAAAGGCGACTTGGCCGTGATCAGCAGGGCAGTACACAATGTTGAGGCCGAACCGCATGCTAAACGCATGCCGAAGCCAGCCCCTCACGGTAAGGTGATCAAGGTGCAAGTAAACGACGCTGACCCGGCGAAGTTCGTCCAGCTGGGGGGCGATCTGGGCAAAGAGGAGGCTGAGAACATCCTTGAAGTGCTCAAGAAGAACATTGACATCTTCGCCTGGAGCCCCAATGGTGTGGAGGGTGTTTCGACAGAACTCATCATGCATCACCTGGCGATCAAGCCAGACGCCAAGGCAAGAAAACAGAAGCTGCGCAAGATGTCCGCTGATTGCTAAGAGGCAGCGAAGGCCGAAGTACAGAAGCTACTCAAGGCCGGGGTGATCAACGAGATCGACCACCCAGAGTGGCTGGCGAACCCAGTTTTGGTGAAGAAGTCGAACGGCAAGTGGCGCATGTGTGTCGATTTCACAAACCTCAACAAGGCGTGCCCAAAAGATGACTTCCCCTTGCCACGGATCGACCAGCTTGTTGACTTGACAGCTGGTTGCGAACTCATGAGCTTCTTGGATGCATACTCCGGTTACCACCAGATCCACATGAATCCAAATGACATCCCCAAGACAGCCTTCATCACGCCGTTCGGCACTTTCTGCCACCTCAAGATGCCTTTCGGCCTGAGGAACGCCGGAGCAACGTTCGCCAGGCTGGTGTACAAGGTGCTCTGCAAACAGCTGGGGTGAAATGTGGAAGCCTATGTCGACGATATCGTCGTAAAAAGCTGCAAGGCTTTCGACCATGCATCCGATTTGTAGGAGACCTTCGACAACTTGCGCGCGGCGGGTATGAAACTAAACCCTGAAAAATGTGTTTTTGGAGTTCGCGCGGGCAAGTTGTTGGGTTTTCTTGTCTCCGAAAGGGGTATCGAGGCGAACCCTGAGAAAATCGACGCCATACAGCAAATGAAGCCACCAACGAGCGTATGCGAAGTACAAAAACTCGCAGGCCGAATTGCGGCGCTCAGTCGTTTTCTCTCAAAGGCGGCCGAAAGGGGTTTGCCATTCTTTAAAACCCTCCGGGGCACGGGAAAGTTTAACTGGACTCCTGAATGTCAGGCAGCGTTCGAAGAGCTAAAGCAGTACATGCAAAGCTCATCCGCCCTGGCCAGCCCAACACCGGGAAGCGAAATGCTGCTATACCTAGCGGCTTTACCAGTGGCGGTCAGTGCAGTCCTTGTCCATGAGACAGAATCAGGACAGAAACTAGTGTACTTCGTCTCTGAGGCTTTGCAAGGGGAAAAGCACTATTTTCAGGCCCACAAAGTCACCGTGCCATCGCAGTATCCTATGGGTGAAGTGCTCCGGGGCAAGGAAATTTCTAGTAGGCTCAGCAAGTGGGCAGCAGAGTTATCTCCCTTCGACCTACATTTTCTTGCCCGCACCGCTATAAAGTCCCAAGTCCTGGCCGACTTCGTGGCCGAATGGACACCGGCGACAGCCCCTGAACCTCAGCCCGTCGAACAGCCTTGGATAATGCACTCAGACGGCTCGTCGTCACACAGGGGGGCGGGCGTCACGGTAGTACTAACTTCGCCAGGGGGCGTGCCGATTCGGTATGCCGCAAGGCTGCAGTTCGACACGACCAACAACACGGCAGAATACGAAGCAGTATTGTTGGGTCTAAGGAAGGCGAAAGCATTGGGGTTCGGCGTTTGCTCATTCAAACAGACTCAAAGCTGGTGGCATGTCATGTGGACAAGTCTTTTGAGGCAAAAGACGAAGGGATGAAAAAGTACTTGGAGGCTGTTTGGTCTATGGAAAAGTGTTTCGCCGGAATAACGGTCGAACACTTACCTAGAGGCCAGAATGAGGAAGCGGATACCCTGGCAAAATCCGCCGCCTCTGGAGGACCGCATTCACCAGGCATCTTTTTTGAGATCCTGTATGCACCAAGCGTGCCCGCAGAAAGCCCGGATATCATGGCACTTGACCAGGGGGACCTGGGCGAAGACCCAGAAGACTGGCGAACACCGTTCGTAAAGTACCTCAAAGATGGCTGGCTTCCAGAGGATGAAGCAGAAGCAAAGCGCCTACAAATCAGAGCCAGACACTACAAGCTGGTCTCAGGGCAGCTATATCGCTCTGGGGTGCTCCAAACTTTGCTTCGATGCATCTCCTTCGCCGAGGGCGAAGAAATGGTGAAGGAAATACTCCAGGGGCTGTGCGGTGCACATCAAGCTGCAAGAACAGTTGCCTCCAAGGTGTTTCGCCAGGGAGTGTATTGGCCTGCTGTGCTGAAAGTTTGCGTCGAGCAGGCCAAAAAGTGCGAAGGCTGCCAGCGACACAACACAAGCCAGACTGCACCACAATATGAGCTGCAGCCTATCGCACCAGTCTGGCCTTTCGCCAGGTGGGGGCTAGACATCATTGGCCCATTCCCTGTGGTGCAAAATGGATACAAGTTCGCAATTGTAGCCATCGAATACTTCTCACGTTGGATCGAGGCCGAACCGCTCGGCGCGATCACTTCGGTAGTAGTACAGAAGTTTGTCTTGTAAAACATTGTTTGTCCTTTCGGAGTGCCGAAGGAGTTCATCACAGACAACGGCAAACAGTTCGACTCCGAGAAGTTCAGAGAAATGTGTGACGGACTAAACCTGGAAATCAGGTTCGCTTAGGTCGCACACCCACAGTCGAATGGAGCGGCCTAACGCACAAATGGCAAAATCTTAGAGGCACTCAAGAAGAGGCTAGAGGGGGCGGCGAAGGGCAGATGGCCAGATGAAATGCTGTCTGTTCTTTGGGCCCTCCGGACAACTCTCACAAGGCCAACCAAGTTTAGCCCGTTTATGCTCCTCTACGGAGATGAAGCAATGACCCCAACAGAGCTAGGGGCTAACTCACCAAGGGTGATGTTCTCTGGGGCGAAGATGGGCGCGAAGTATCGCTCGAACTCCTTGAGGGGGTACGAGTCGAAGCGCTAGAACACATGCGCAAATACGCCACAAGCACTTCAGCAACCTACAACAAAAAGGTTCGCCCAACAGAGCTATTACCTGGCCATCTCGTCCTAAGGAAAAAGGCGAACCCAATAGCAGTTGGGAAGCTCGAGTCAAAGTGGGAAGGGCCGTACCACATCAAGCACAGGTCAAGGACGGGCTCTTTCCGCCTAGCAACACTGGAAGGCGAAGAGTTCGACCACTCCTGGAACGCCGCTTCTCTTAAGCATTTTTATGTTTAGGAAGGGTGGCACCCTATTCGCCAAAGTGTAAAAATGTACATGCTGTTATATAGCCCTTTCGGCATCTACCATTATGTAAGCCTTCCGGCACCAAAAAGGAAAAAAAAAGGAGAAAATGAAACGAAAAAAAATTGGACGTAGGGCTATTATCCACTCTGGAGGCCCGAACCAGTATAAAATCTTTGTGCCCTTCGCCTTTTTTTCTTGTGTGCATGATGATTCGTGGAAAAACCCCAAGGCAAACGCCTGATCAGCGAAAATGCCAGGGGCAAAACGAATCGGCCGAAGCATCGCTCGCCGAACATTGAAACCGCGACAGCTTGTTTCGCAAAGTAAAGAACCGAACACCGTTGTAATCGATCTACACAAAGAAACATGTGCCGCTCCCAGTGTGTTGTACCAAAGATCGATAACGGAAGACGAAAGTTGAAAAGTCAGCAGACCTATTTCGCTGATACACGCAAAGGGGCTGATATATTCCGGCGTAACGAAAGCACGAAAAGTGACAATGCAAAAATAGCGAAAAGGAAATAAAAGCACATCTTTATTAACTTCGGGAAAAATAATCGAAGAGTACATATCGTACAACATGGCAAAGGCGAAAGGGATACAGTAGGCCCTACAGCTTAGCTTACAAGTAAATTACATCCTCGCCCCCAAAACAACTACCACTTTCAAAGGAGTGATCTGGCGAACTAGGTTCGTCGTCACTACTAATGTTGTAAACTACCCTAAGGGGAGAAGGGGGCGAAACAAGAGAAAGACTGTAACGGTGCTGGGCAATCACCTCCTGTCGGTCAGTCCTTTGATGATTTCGCCAGAAGCGAGCCATGAGCTCCAGACACGTCGAGTGGACACGATCGTAGTCCTCCAATGTTCGCCCGGGGTGTGTTCGCATCCAGTTAGCAACATTCACGACTTTGTAACTGTTGCCGTTAATCATCATCTCGCGGTAAACAGGTTGAAGCAGGTACCGGGCCTTCGGCAAATTTTTTACCGCAACAAACTTCTCGTTCCTGCTTCGCCAATCCCAAAGGGGGCCGAACGCATAGTTTTTGGCGCAAACCCTGAAAACAGTGGGAAGTCATGTGGCGAAACGCAGAAAGCAAAGCTGGGACACATAAATCGAGCGAAAAGATTATGTGAAGCAACGCAAGCACGAGTACAAAAAACATCAAACACATTTGGCGAAAATCGTCATATATTCCAAATATTAAAACATTCTATAATAAGATGGGCCATTAGCCATATTTACATTGTTTGCCCTATACGGCGAACATCAAAAAGTAAAAACTATTAAAATTTACAAACACGGGCCGAGGGCCTCACACCTCTGGGTGGTCTTCGGTATCGCCTCCACCCTCTTCCGCCGATTCTTCGCCTTGGTCCGCCGCCTCTGTCTTCACCAGCTGCTCGAGCAGACGGGCCTTGGCAGCAGAACGGTCATCCTTCTGCCAGAACTGCTTACGCCAGGCGCAGAGTGCAGGCGAAATATCGTGGGCGCTCACCTCCCAGTCCCCCTTCGTGAAGTTGGGGAACTTAGCGATGTGCTCGCACCCAGACTGCTGCAACAGGCCCATGGTGAAGGCCGCTGACACGCGCGCACAACAATCGCCGTACGCGGTAGTGCAGTCTGAGACTGCGCAGCCAGCCTGCTGAGTCCATTCGGAGAACTCAACAACAGAGGCGTTTTCGCCCGGGACACCCCGCGCCTTCGCCCCCATGTCGGCAAGGGCGAGGCGAAGTGTGCGACAGGCGGTCTGAGCGGATTCAGTGGCCCTCGCCACCTCTCGTGCAAGTCGTTGAGACTTCGCCTCCGCCCTGTTAGCCTCCTAGCGAAGGTCCTCCATCTTCGGCTCCGTCGCGTTGTAGTAGTCGATGAGGATGGCGGAGTGCCCCCGCTCTTTCTCCAGCTCGGCCTTGAGGCGCTCAATTTCCGCCTTCGCCTCACTGCCCTTGTCCAGCTCGGCCTGGAGGCGTTTGTTTTCCGCCTTCGCCCCCCTGAGGGACCGAGCGAGGCCCTCCATTTCCAGGCTTTTGCGGCCCAGCTCATCATCCTTAGCCTGAAGACAGTTCTTCAGGCCATCAAGACGAGCCCGCATGGTTCGCTCCGTCGAACAGTGGGCCGCAAGGATCTAGCGAAATAGAGAAGAAGGGCGAACGATAAGTTAGGTTGTCGAAAGCGACGACGCAAAAAAAGGGGAGAAGTCGACATACCCGAACCGCCAGGCTCTTGACGGCGGAGCAGCCCTCGTCGAACTCGTTAAGCTCAGCGAAAAGGTTAGGGCCACCGGCCGGAGCAACGATATTGCTCACCCCCTCAATAAAGGGGATGAGCTCCGCCGGGTCTCGAAGTCGCCAGGGGCGAAGCGGGGCAGCGCCTGGGAATAGTCCGAGCCGGACGTCTCGGCCGCCTTCTTACACTTATTAAGGGCAAGTGGCGAAACGAGCGGCCGGCGAACGGGGCTACTAAAAACCCGGGCCGCCGTCCTTACGACTTGTTCGGCTGAAGCCGAAGCCCCAGCCTCGCCCGCCGCGTCAAAGGCGGTCGACGGACCCCGGCTTCGCCCGGCGGGCGAAGTGGGAGTCTCGTTCGAAGGCTCATCGTTGCTAAAGACGCTAGCGATGGCCACGACCCATTTCTTCTTGGGGGTCCGCTTAGCAGACTTCCCCTTCGCCGCTTTAGCCGCAGCAATCGCGACCAGGGCTTTCGCCCCCTCCACGTCTTTCCGGCGAAGAGGCGAGGAGATCGACTCCGCCTCGGTCTCGACGCACTCCGGGCTGGGAGTCGGAGTGTAGCCGCGCATCCCGGAGCGGCTGTCGCCGGCCTCATCCGCGACCACTTCGGCCGTGAACTCCATTTCCCCCGTGTCCTCTTGCTCTTCAACACCGTCCTCGTCATCGGCGTCGGAATCGGTGGAGGCAGGGGCCTTTCGCTTGCGAGGGGCAAACTTCACTTGCCCCTGCAAACGTTTCCGGGAGGGGCCCTCTTCGCCGTCAGCTTTAAACGGCTTCGCCCTAGGGGGAGTTCGCCGATGTAAACCCAGTTCGCACGGCCAGCTGCTTGTCGGGTTAACAGCTGGTTGTATTCCGTGACCGACACATCGCCGATCAGCTTACGGGCTTCGGTGTCGGCCTGGGCAAGGGTCAGCACTGGAAAAAGGCATATCATTATGTATGGGGTTGAGCAAAAGAAAGAAACAAAAAACGAAACATAAAGATGATGAAAATACAAGCTCACCATTCGCACCAGCGGGCATGACAAGCTTCGGCAGGCCGTTGACCTCTTCGCCTTGGTCAACCTTGACCTGCCATGATTGAGAGAGGGGGCACACATGAAGCATGCAGAACTCCTCCAACAGGTCACGGCAAATCAGCCGAGAGCAGACCTTGTGGAGCAAGGCGAACCGTGCCTCCAGAGCGCCATCGACAGCGACTGTCGGTTTCCGAACCGGCGAGATCGCCCGACACTGCCATTGGAGGGCCTTCGCCGCTTCGGACCCAGCCTCGAAGGGGATCGAGTGGTAAAACCACTTCGCCATCCAATGGCGATCCCACTTCGACATGACGGCGTTAACCGGCCATAAGTCGGAGCGCTCGGGGCGAACGTTGAAGTTCACACTCCCCAATGCCGTTTTCTTCATCCCAGCAGGAGTGACCACCGTCTTCGAGTTCACGGTGGCCGAAAAGATAGCACCGAAGAGCTCGGCGCTTGGTTCGAACCCAGCGGTCCGGCATGCCCAGTCGAAGATGGCAATGCGAACCAGAGCCGAAGGGCTCAACTGGGGAAGCTCCACCTGAAAAAGGTGAAGAATCTCCGGCAACAATATGTTGCACGGAAATCGAAGCCCGACCTCGAAGAACACGGTGAACACAACCGTCTGGTTATCGTCAGGCTTCGGCACTTCGGCATCTCCAGGGGCGAAGGCCCGCCCCTCCGCCACTATGCCCGAACTAACCATCTTTGCTAGCTCATCTTCATCTATGAGCGACACCCCTAGAAACGCGGTGGTGTCTTCGTCGATTCGGCCGGGGTCAGGACCCGTTGTGGAAACGGGATTCGGCTTGCGTGGGGCCATGGCCAAGCGAGCGCGTGGTAGCGAAAGGGGTTAACTAGCGAAAGGGTTCGGTTGAGTTAGAGCGCCATGAGTAAAAAGATGAGGAGAGAGAGAGCCTACAGTGAAAATGACGAGGGTAAGGGCGGTGAAAAGGGGAAGGAAGAATATATAGCCTACCAGGTGACGCTTCGTCTTCCCGGCCAATCACGAACTGCCACGTGTCGCAGGGTAGGTGAAACAGTAAAATCCCATGGACCAGGCCGCGTAGTGGTGGGCCCTCGGGGGAAAAGCCCATCACTATTCACTCCGGCCCAGTGGAACATTAAGAATAACTTTGCCGTTCGAAGGCGAAGGCCAATCACTGCTAATTTAGGCCCAGTCAAACAATAAAGGTAGCTTCGCCATTCGTGAGAGGCGAAAGCTATAAGTAAGAAATTTTTTCAAATCACAACACATATAATACACATTCTTTGCAGGAGCAAAAAACAGGTTTCGGCAGGAGCATCGGTCGAAAGGGGGCGCCTCATATCATACTACATCGTTTGCACGGTCTCGGCCAAAGCTCCTATCTCACCCTTGCCCGTGAGGGGCTTGTTGGCAGTATGTCATGAGACCTTTCAACCAGACCTGCCGAAACCATGCAAGCGGCGAGGATTCAGACTCAAGGCGCCCAAGACCCATCGGGGCGAAGCCCTATGGTGAAGACCACGGGGCGAAGGCGGCAAAGGGCGAAGAGTCGCGCCGGGTCCTTGCAGGTCTAAACGTGCTCTGGGCGAAGACTGCATGGCGAAGGCGTACGCCGAAGGAGGGTGACTTCGCCATGCTAGGCCCAATCCAAGAAGGCCCAGTGGGCCAGCCCAATCGCCCTGGCCCACTAGCCGATGGGCCAGTAGTCACCGGGTGGCCCATTGAAGGATTACATTGAATACCCATATAAGTGTCCCTTTCATAAGGGTGACCATGTAAATTCCCCTGTAAAAGACCTAAACCCTAATAGGGGGACCTGTAATGGGATTATAAATAGCCCCCTAGGGCCATGTAAAGGGGGGATCCGAAGAAAATCCTGAATTTAATACACTTTACGTTTCCCAACAACTGTTGAGTGACCACGTCCTTCGACCTATGCAGTTGTCACTTCGACAACAGTGGGTATCCCCGGTCGATAGCCCTGTCCATGTCCTAACCGGCTAAGCTAGGTGTTCCGCTTTCCTACCTGCCCGGTGGCTCAAAACCACCCAGTGGCACAATGGAAGACTACGGACTTGGGGGCTTGACACCCCTCGTTGTCTGGGTATCACTCGCCTGGTGGCTCAAAACCCTCATCGTCCTACTCGACCCTAGCCATGACTTAACTAGCTAAACCACGTGTACCGCTTACCTGCCTGTCTAGCGGCTTTCAATCCACCCTGCGGCAGAGTGGAAGACCACGGACTGGGGGGCTTGACCTCCCTCGTTATCTAGGTACTACTCGCTCGGGGGCTCTCAAACACGATGGATTACTCTGAGCTCAACAAGGATACGTCATTAATTAACACCAAAATATGAGTTTCTTAAACTTCCTCGCATCTCAGCAAAAATAAAGTTCCGACTTATCAGTCTGACTAGTTGTTCCATGTGAGGCAAATAGCATAAAATATCTATAGGTCTAGGTCCTTCACAAGGGCAGCGACTGATGGAGCAACCTCACCCAGGAGTCGGTCCACATCCTCCTCGGAGCAGTCAGCCGCATATCCCTCTTCAACAGCTGCAAGGTCGACGCGTGGATGTCGGCCACAGATTCCGACAGTCGACGAATTGCGGCTGGCCCCTCCGGAACCAGCTCCGCCGCTCGCTGCACAGTATCTTTGCCGTCACACCAGGAGGGGAAGAGCAGCTTCAGGGTGGGCTCCAATATATCATCCCAGGTACAAAGACAAGTGTAGGGGTGATCTTCCACATCAACACCGGAACCAAAGCAAATCACCCTAGAAGTGATGAGCCATGACAAACTACAAGTGAAATTGATGCAGTCAGACCCAATGAGGGGTCACCCAAACATCCGGTTCAGTTGAACCACCTCTACCATGAATTGTCATCTGTTTTATACAGAGCGCATGTTTGCACAATTTTTTTCCTTTGGACATCCATTCTATCTTGAGTTTAATTTGATTATTAATTCTAAAATATCGAAGATAATTAAACTCAAGCTAGGGATGGTACAATTAGAGTTCATGGTCTCCCTGAAAATAACATGCATGCCTATTATTCTTTGCTCATTACTTGTTGCTTGTGGTGATATATCCAATAGGGACCCCATGCTATCTAGGTAATTGATGAATGAGATATAGTCTGACGATAGAAATCCTGCTCTTCATCTTGCACACTTGGGAAAGTTTTATATATATATATATAACGTTGCTAAACTCTTCATTGGTATTTTTATTCCCACAAGAGCCATCGGTTAATCATTCATGATTAGCTTGCTACATATGCTGCTTGTTATTACATTGAGCGTTGCCAAGTTTTGTGACCCTAGTGAAGTACTTTTCATGCTTGCTTGATCAAAAGCCACATTGCACCCACCTATACTTAACTTCTAAACTGGAGGTTAGCATTCCATTCCATTTCATCCCATTCATCCACAAAATAAACACTCCACCAAAAAGCCTCTCCAAAAAGCTTTCAAAAAAAAGGGTCAGCTATAAAAATAAAGGTGCCTATCCAAAAAGAGATGATCCTAATATCTCTCCAAGCACTTTGCCATAGAGGGAATGCATTCTCATCCAAAAAGAGATGCAACCACTCTAAGATCAATCAGGCAAAAAATAGCTTGTCTCAAAATAAAGCACAAAAGAGAGTGCCAAAACTGGAATGCCACATGTCTACCATATATCCACCCATATGCAGGCCTTGATCAAGCTAGTATGTCTTGTTTTTCCGTGGATCCATTATTTGACTTTGCAATATATGTGATGCAAGTAATGCTCTACTCTTTTCCATATCCTGAGCTCCACATAAGCCTTATTAGATGGTAGGAAAACAAAAGGTACAGTCATATGCCTTTGTCAGGTATC
The DNA here is from genome assembly GCA_000573905.2 of Oryza punctata. Classification (NCBI taxonomy): domain Eukaryota; kingdom Viridiplantae; phylum Streptophyta; class Magnoliopsida; order Poales; family Poaceae; genus Oryza; species Oryza punctata. The sequence goes on along the minus strand of CM002493.2, from coordinate 16,756,630 downwards.
ATACGCCTTGAGTGATCGAGAGATCAATGGAGGAGCAAAGCAAAGTTATAATTTTGTGTTACTTGAACAACTCCAAGTTGTTCTTCATGAAAAGTTAGGGTGCCTTGAGTCAAGATTATTCCATTTCTCAATTGCCCAAGATCACATGGTAGACACTACAAAAGACCCACAAGTACAGGTATGGCTTTGAATAATTTGTTTGCATGTTTGTTAGTGAGGAAGTCATAACCCTTTTGTAGAGTCCATAGCCTTCACTCCGGATGAGCAAAGGTTAAGTGTAGGGGTCTTGTTGACGGTCCTTAAATCATGATATCTAATCATCAATGCCTGCATATAATAAAATAAAATATGATTTCCAACTTAAGGATAGGGATTATTACTAATCATTTACATTAGTGTTGGTGGAATATGTGTATGCAGGTATTTTATGCAGAAAACACACCCGCCATGCGAGGAAACACACCTCCGGCCAATCAGATGCAAGTACACGGATTGAAGGGCCCACATGTCAGTCAAAACATTCGGGATCTTTTCTTATATTATTTAATTACTTAGTCTAAGTGAGATAGATTTCCATCTTTGCGGGTTCATTGTTTCGTATTCGTACTAAGTGCTCTAGTACTAGGACTCTGGATAAAGAAGGAAGTTCCTGCGCAAGTATTAGAGTAGTAATTAATAACTTAGACGTGGTATCTAGGTTAGAGATTACCTTTGTTTGTTGTGTATCCCACGGATTTGTTAGAGGTAGACGGCAGGTGGTGATAGTCCTGAATCCTATCCTACTAATCCTCAACGTTCGGGTACATCATAGAGCTATAGCCGGAACCAGGCTGGCAGACTAGCAGGGGTCGGTGCCCGAAGCAACAAATAGGAGATTACGTTCAGCTTAGCTTAGAAAGTCCTCTCTAGCCTAGCTAGCCTACCTAGCTAGCCTACCAATAGTTATTGTCCTTGGATAGTCTTAGCCTTAGATAGATTACATATGTTCCCTGAGTTCGATATCCTTTTGGGGTCATCCGAAGGTGAAGTGCTACAGTGGTATTCCGTGCGCTTGCAGATTTATCTGTGGTCATAAGAAATACCAACAGTAGTCATTGGGGCCGCTGGAATAGAAGCCGATGGAATAGGGGGCGATGTGGTAGACATCTACTACTTGTCACTGCTTAATTCCATATTAATGATTCTGTAGGGCGGAAAGGTCCCACCGTAAGAAATATAGGTCCTCTGGCTTTTTCTTCGGCTATCGACCCATCTACCACTGTTTTGACCATATTCGTTAATGTATTGACCAAGAGACTGGATTGGTTTGTCAACGCATGATGAACGGTAGAGTCAATGCGATTTTGTAGTGTATGGTTGAAATCTTCTTCTTCATTGATCTTTTGCCCTCCAATCTTGGTCTTATTGTCTCCTGATGTACTCGCCTCTCCTTCATCAATTTTCGGTAGGGTCACCTTGGTTTTTTGTATAACCGTTCCCTGCCTAGTCATGGTAAATGAGTGCAAGGATCGGGTTTGGAGTTGATTCAACAACTTCTCCATGTTAGTTTTTCGTTCTTCAGTCCATTGCTCGACCGTCACCGGGTTGATGTTGTCATCGGTGATCTCTACCATCATGATTGAAGTATCGTTTGGTCCCAGATCAAAATTTTATATTAGGGTTCAGAGCGTGCCAGCTAGTTTAATCCTGCAACCAACAAAGATAAATAATGAAGTTAAATATTTTAACGATAGCTGATTGGCAAAAGAGCCAATGATGTATCACCTGGTATCTTGTAGATGCAATTGAACTGAATCAGCTTTTATGATCATAAAATAATGTAAAGAAAACATTAAACTTGTGCTATCGGCTGTAGGGATTAACAATCAGGCAATCAATAACTCGACATCTTTTTAAACATAAACAGCTGGGATAGATCGAACTCAATCGAGACTATGCAAGTTAGGGATTATGTGTGTTCATATCATAGCCGATGATTCAGTCTAAGTGTATATCAGCTATAACTCCGATACAACCTTATACTAAAATATTACTCTAAAAGTAAATATGTTAAACAAATATCAATCTTAAACAGATTAGGTCAAGTCTAGATTGATTATAAGCTTAATATATTTATTTAATTTGGAAGATTTTAATATAAGGGGTAGATGTAACTTATTAAGCAAGATTAAACATAACAAAGCAAATAAATCAGATAAGATAGGCTGAAACCCCAATACTACCTTTATTGACAATCATAAAGCGGGTTAAATCTTATAATTCTAGATACGACTTAGTAGGTCAAACTCAATTGATGCAGCACTAAATATAAAAAGAAACATAAGGTTAAAACAATCAAGGTGGTGGATACCTCAACTGATCTAGGTTAACGAGAGAAGTTTATGTTATATCAATGAAACCTTATTATAAGGGTATAATGATATAAACAAACTGATTCGTCAACTTAGATTAGCTAAGACATATGATAACTAGACAAACTTACCTCTCGTCAAAGATCGCAGCTGATGTAGCTTGACTCGAAACAAGAACTCGTCAAAAAGAACAAAAGAAAAAAATGGCGATGCGCCGAGAGTATATTGAATTGGTGTGAAAAAATATTACATGACTCTTGGCGTATATTTATACCCAAAATACAAACTTGTCCACACCGAACACGACTCAATCTTATTTAAATTACAATATTAGGCAAACAAGCCCCTAGACAGACTCTTACCATAAATATCCCTAAAGAAAATACACAAAATCCTAATTAATAGATAGAATTGCCTATCCTTAACTCCATCCTTGTTCGGCAATATCTCTGAAGCTTCAATTCAAATCCAACTCCACCTGCATCGGCTTGCCGTGTTCCACTCGATATCGGCCGATACAGCCCCCATCCGATGCACACTCTGTCTCCAGCAAAATCGCATCTCCTTTGAATCAGCTTCGATTTAATCCTCATCTTTGAATCTTCTTCTACCAAATTTTGTTGTTACCTGTATGATCGAGATGTTGACTAGTACAGGCTGAATAGGCGATATTAAAAATGAATGACACCTAATCAAAACTAACCTAAGTTACTAGGCTTGGTGAAGAATAAGACTAACTAAACATCTAGATTAAGTTTTGGAATCGTAGGGTGATAAGGGCTCAAGTATGTCTCTGGGAAAGTAAATTGCACAAGAGTAAATGCAATAAGTAAATGAGACAAGAGACAGAATTTTTCACCCAAGGTTCGGAAACTCACCGATTTCCTAATCTCCGTTGAGGCGAGCCCAACTTCACTCTCAAACCACGAAGCCACCGAACCCCTTCGTTAAGGAGTGGTGGGCAAGGTGGGAGCCGACCCCAAAGTAAACTACCCAAGCCTCGATTACTCCAAACTAATCACAACCAACACCAGGTCTCCTCCAAAATCTTCACGGAGAGGTAAGCGGACAACTCCTCCAAGTAGTCTAGGAGGCGGCAACCTCCAAAAGTAACAAGTAACAACCCGGCTCGGAGATGATCACGTGCCACACTAGCTCAATCAATGATGTAATGTACTTGACTTGGCTCAAACTACACTCAAACAACCACAATGAATGAACAGGAGCTCAATTGGCATGAGAGTGAATGCAAGTGAATAATATGCCAAGAGAGTCCCCTTGCTGCTGGTGGGGGAGTATTTATACCCCACGCACTAAAACTAGTTCGTTGGGGCCAAAACACCAACCATCATATGCCCGCCGGTTAAACTGACCTCCAGGGCAACAGCTAGAAAACTACCCGATGCTGTGCATTTTATGCACGGGCAAAAGCTTGTCGGTCAGACCGCCGTAGGCCGGCCGGTCACCAACCGCCCGGTCAGACCGATCTTTGACAGAGAAAAAGATGAATAAATAATCGAACCAAGTGCCCTTATGCAAATGACCTAATGTGACATACTGATCTCTTATTTACCAAACTCATACCCCTCTTGATAATACGGCAAAGCTAGAAATAAACCTAGCAAAAATTTGATCTCCCAACGTCTCGATCGATTAAAACAAAATGCTAGACTTACTACCTTTATCCTATTGCTTTGGACCATCAATTTTAATCTGCGTTAATCATCCGTGGATGTAAATCATGTGGTCCTAACTCAACTATACTACTCAAATAAAATAGTTTGTTCCGAATTAGCGTTTGTTATTAATTACTAAAATTAACAAACCTTCCTTTATTTGTGGATGGAGGGAGTATATTTTATTCTAGCCACGATTATGTCACATGTATTTTCATGTAAAAAAATCCATGTAATAGTTACAAGCTACAACATTGATTTTAGCAGGTATTCAACTGATCTTTCTTTTATTTCACTCAAATTTCTGACTGTGGACGTGACACGTGTCGACATCTCACCCCAGCCTCGCGAGCGTGCACATTTGCTTCTCCTTATTGGGTTTGAGATGGGTTCAATGGCCTGTTTACTGTTTTGTACCTATATGTGCTTGCTTTGGCCCAATCAGGATGTGTTCTTTAGGTCCCGTTCGTTTGTGCCATGGGAATTGGATGAAAATTTTTATCTTCGTGGCACACTTTCAAACTACTAAATCTATATAAAAAAATTTCCGTGCGAGAACTTTCTATAGGGAAGTTACTCTAAAATATCAGATAAATCTATTTTAAAGTTGGTAATAATAAAAACTCAATTAATCATACGTTTGGTGCAGTAACCTGAATAGCACCACAATATCCTGAGTTCAAATCTCCATAGGAGCGAATTTCAGATCAGGTTATTTAAGGGCTAAGTTCCCTGTTTGAGGGCTAAGTTCCCAATTTACGAAGGCTGCATATATCCGGTTAGATATAGAGGCAGGGTAAAAATTACCCTTCTCTACAAAATTAATCATACGTTAATACTATCTCGTTTTATGTAAAACATTTAATCTTCATCCACACCACTAAAGAACACTACCTTAATCTACTTTCCCAACTTCACCTACCTCATTTTTCGCATGCACGTTTCCCAAACTGCTAAACGATATATTTTTAAAAAATTATATAGGAAAATTGTTATAAAAAATCATATTAATCGCTTTTTAAAAGTTTTTTAGCTAATAATTAATTAATCATGCAGTAATGAGTGTTTTGCTTTGCATGCGGCAACCCTCCTCCCGAAGACAGCCTTAAACAACCCATCGATCCATCTGAAGAAACACACAAAAACATGAGTGAATTAAGGAATAAGTTCACTTTAGGTCCCACAATGTGTCGTCAAGTTTGAAATTCATCCCTGAACCACAACACCAGGTATAACCCGTCTCGCATGTTACAAAACCGAATTACCGGAGGCCCCAGGGTAGTATAGCAGCTAGTTTCGTCCGACGTGGCTAGTTGACCGCAGCCAACAATGTTGAGTCAATGTGAGACCCACGTGGGCCCCACATGTTAGTGACCCATATCTCTCTTCACCTATCTCTCTCACTATCCCCTCTGTTCCTATCTAACCATGGTGGCGGGCGGTGAGGAGAAGGTCGGCGATGGGTGGTGAGGAGGACGGTGGCCAACATATGTTGGGCACCACAAGCGTGTCTAGAAGCTTCCACACGATTAGAGAGGGAGAGGGGGAGAGAGAGCGAGAGCGAGAGCGAGAGCAGAGGAGGAGGTGTGAAGTGTGACGTGTTGAAGCGGGCGCGGATGCGGCAGAACTGTGGAAGAAGTTCTCGACGTCGCTGGAGTCGGCGAGGAGGCGATCGATGAGGATGGTACGGTCGCTGCAGGCGACGGCAACCTCGTAGAGCGTATCGTCCCACCCGCTCCTCCACAGGTACAGGCGACCTGAGCAAGCCCCTTTTCGCACGGGCCACCGTCAGGAGCACTGCAGCGTATCACGCTCAAAAATTTCACCAAATCTCCATACTACTTTGTATATAAATCCCTATCCTAGAATCAAGCCAGGGTACACAAAACAATAAATTAATATACAGATCCAAACGTAAATAAAGCGTAAATACTTACAGAAGAGGCGCTTAATCCTCACACCAAAAAGAAACCAGCAGCAGCGAAAATGGGGATGAGCCTAGCGGGGCTTCAGGTCCACTCCACAAGCAAAAACTCAAGTGAGGTATAAACCTTTGTCCTCTAACTTCATCTTCAGCTCAGAAACAGTACACTTCTGAAAAAGAGGAACAATAGCAAGGCTAAGTACAACCACCGTACTCAGCAAGCGACACCAATGATGCAGACATGCAAGGGAGACAAGGGAGGTTTGTGGCTATTTGCATAAAGGCGGTTGTAAACATTTAAAGTTGGAAAAACAGTAAAATAGTTGATTAATTAAGGTAAGATTAAGTCTCCACTGAACAACGCTAGACCACGTTGAACAGACCCAACCAAACCACCTGAACTAAATCAGTTCATTGACTCAAGTTAATTAATAGAGTTTGACTAATCACGGTGACGCTAGTCGATCGCCCATAAATGCGGACACGTCTATTCGAATAGTTTTACTCTAGCCAGAGGTGCACAACTGTAGCACGAGCGGGAGGCCAACACCGGCCTGACAAGTAGCGTGGCCCGTGCGGCCTGATGGTCGCCACCGGCGACCACCCGACATGGCGGGGGTGCAGGGAGTTGCAGATAGAGGTGGGAAGGAGGACAAGGAGGCCCTCACCGAGGGGAGGCGGCAGTTACACGATGATGGAGATCGCTAGTGCTGAGGAGTTGTTGGTGGCGATGGCGGCCTCTTGTGAGCTTCAGCAATGGGTAAGGGGAGGCCAAGGCTCTCCGGGACCCTGCGAAGGCGATGGAAGCGGTGGCGCAGTGAGAGGTGGCCTCAACCAGAGGCAGGAAGCGGACGGAGTTTGGAACGGGTGGCGACGGCACGGGTGCGCGTGGAGGAGATGACCCGCTGACTATTGGAGGGAGAGGAGTGGTGGCTAGGGTGCGGCGATGTCAGCGAAGCAAGTGGCGCAGTGTGGGGTTGCTTCAGTCGTCGACAATCGCCGGCCCAACGCAGCGACGGCCTCGGGTTGCTGGTGGAAGCGACACCCTGTTGGCTTTTGGGGAAATGGAGCGGCGGCCAGTGTGCGGCGTGGAGCTGTGGAGCCGGTGGTGGTGGCGGCACGGTGCAGCGGTGGTGCTAGTGGCGACAGTGTACGACTGGAGTACGGCAGCGAGCTGTAGCGTACAGGCTCAGCACAGGGACGTGGCGGCTTGGTAAAAAAGGGAAAACGAGAGAGGGAGCTCGGGGGAGGGTTTTTATAGGCTTGGGAGCTGGGCTTGAGGCCAGAGCTCAGCGGGAAAATCCAAGTAGAGTGGGGAGCCAACGTGGGTGGAGTGTTGGTGGCTCGGCACCGATTTTTGCAAGGAAAGTGGGGGAGATGGTAGAGGGCGTGGGCACTGACCGCGTCGTCCAGGTTGGACGCGAGCGTTGGAACGGGGTGGCGTGGATATGGCAGTAACGTGGGGGAGCGGCTTGGCCATGGCGGTTGGCCGAACGAAGGGGATGACCCCGACAGGTGGGCCCTAACTGTCGGTGGCACGAGAGAGTGGAGGGAGGTGAAGTAGACTTTGCGCGAGAGAGGGAGGCATGAGCGGGTCGAGTGGACTGGGCCAGCGGAGACAGTGTGGAGAAGAGGGCGGCCGGCCCTGGAGGGAGAGAGTGAATGGGCTGTGCGAGGAGGGGAAATGGACTTGGGCCGAAAACCGCCCAAGGTGAAGAAAAATTTGTTTTTCATTTAATTTAATTGATTAAATGAACTTTGTGTCTTTTAATTACTTATTGAACTCAAAAAATTCACGGGAAATTTCAGAGAGTACTTTAGGGCATGGAGAATATTTGAAAAGTATTTCCAGCCATGATTTTTAAAGGAAAATTTATTTCCCCGATTTATTTCACTTGATTAATTGCTTTTAATTTTAGCATAGATTCTAGAAATGCATTATGTAATGATTTTTAAATCCCGAATGAAAAATGGGGCGTGACACAGCGCTACCCATCGCTGCGCCTCTGCTCGTCCTCCTCCTCTGTCCTGTCACGCCCCGCCCCTGCGCCACTGTATGGATGTCACCGAGGAGGGCATGCTGCAGGACATGGTGAACCATCTCCCACGGAATCGCGAAACAAGTACCAGTCCCAGCATAACGATGTTGATACCAGCGGTACATGATGAATTAATGAAAGATTTAATATAACATACATATGTAATCTACCTTTACGTTGCAGCTTCGAGTAATCCCTAAGTTGCAACCTTCAATCACAGACAACAATGGTGGAATAACAAAGCTAGAACAACAATCCACCGACAGTAGTTTGGGTTTAGGGACGAAACTCCAATCTTTATCCTCAACCTGAACTTAAGCCAAGAAAAACAACAACAATGGGGAGTGAGTACTTCTGTAATCAGCAAAGCCACTGGGGAAATGTGTACATGCAAGCTTCAAAGAAAGGATAGGTTTATTTGGCAAAGCATTTATTTTAAAACACTTTTCAAAAGTCCATGTGTGGGCTCCAAATAAATTCATCGGAAGGATCCTGTCTCACCTCGATCCGTCTGCGAGTTGCTTTGCAACAACTCGAGTGGAAAAGTTAAATTTTAGTATTTACAACATATTTTCCTTTATTAGTTTCTTTTCACTTTCATAACATAAACCTTCATTTTCTCACAAACCATGCGTTAACCAAGTCTCATGGTTAACCAGCCTTCTGGACCCCGGGTCTTGTCCTCTCGACTAGCCAAGCCAAACGTTGGCCTTCTCGGCACCTAAACCGGCCTTCTCGGCCCAATGGTGCCAAACAACACCCTAGGTCACATAAACCTATTCCTAACCACGAAGGCCGATCGTCTGTCACAAAGAAGGACTTTGGTAATGGTTCCCATCCCAAGAACCAAATTATTCAAACAAGTTTTAAAACAAATCTACGCTAAAGGAATCACCTTACATTCATTATTGACCATGGGATGGTTGTTCGAACAATTCAGTTAAACCTCGACAGAGACTACGCTTTCCCCACAAGACACGAAGCTTACACCGTTATTGGATTGTACCGGGCGTTCATGACAAGGTCTTTCCTAGTCGACCCATGAATACCCCATGTCACATAGTTGGGTAAATCTCTCAAACCAACCATCGGGCCAATCTCAGGTCCTCGTCTACCCAGGACACACCGTATGGTCTCTGACCGCATCTCACGGTCAAGACAAACTCCGAGAGTGCCTTTTTCTCCATCATTACGGCGTTCTTCAATTACCAACATGCAAGACACCCATGTTCTAGCGAGTTACTCATATAGGGTCATCCCATGCTGCCCATGTGGTTGTACTGTAAGATGTTCGGATGTAAAACTCAAAGGAATTGGTCCTTGTGCGTGACTATGAAACCAAACCACACAGAAGAGGATTCACACTGCAAGTTTCCCTAAAACCTTTTATTTTCCAAAACCACAGACTCCTGAGTCAGGTTTTACAACCCTTTCACAATCCAAATTTTCTATAATGACAATCAAGTATATTCATGCAGTGCTTGTGGACACCTGCGCACAGAGAGCACAAGTATTGTGGTACCACTATGGTGGAGTGATAAGGGTTAGGTCTAACAATATCGTACAGAAAGTAATTAATGTAACTACTTAGGTTGGTTTGTTAGTCGTGCTCGCTAACTGAGGCTGACCAAATTAATGGTGTAAGCTAAGCATGCAATCTTGCAAACAACACATTTTATAAACTAGGAGCAATATGATCGAAGAGTAGCTTGCCTTGCTATTGGTCCTCAAATCTTCAAGAAATCCACGTCTGTTGCACCTTTGGAATGTCCGTTGCGTGATCAAAAAGAGAAAACCGTATAAAACCCTATAAAATAAATAACAACTATTATAGACTAGTAGTGTCATTGGATAAATCTCAATTTTAGAAAAAAAAATAGATATGGGAATGGGGTTTATCGGAGTTACGAACGGGGATAATCATTTTCAGGAATATATAAAAGTATTTATTGAAACTGAAAAAGGAATATTCTCAAGAATCTTCCCTTAGGAGTGGCACCTACGTGGCTAAATTGACTCGGTCTTCATCTGACGTGGCATTAATGTGGCATTCATGTGGTAATTTGATTTGGAAAATAATAAAACCGTGACCCCACATGTCAGTTACACCAAAAAGTTAATTAAAAATGATGGGGCCCACGTGGGCCCCACATGTCGTTCTACCTCTTCTTCCTCCTCTCTCCCCATCTCCCCTCTCTACATCTCTCTCCCATCTGCTCTCTCCACTTCTCCCGGCGCCACAGGGTCACGGGTAGGTCCGGTGGTCAGCGACGTGGCGACGATGACTCGGGAAAAGGGGAGGGCGTCAATGGCGGGAGCGCTGGGGGGTGGGGGTGGATGGGCACCAGATGCGGCCGGCAGCAATAACAGCGGTAGAGATGGAGAAGAGTGGCGGGCGGTTCCACCGTCGCCGCTCAAAGTGAGACGAGATCGTCACCCCTTCTCCCGATGGCCGTCGCCCTTCTCCTTACCGTCCGCCGGCCATCTCTCTCTTGCGCACGCTCACCAATAGGCCAGGGAGCTCATGGAGGGAGGAAGGATGATGGGAGGGAGGATGTAGGGAGGGAGAGGGGACATAAGGTCGTTCTCGCCTAGCTCCTTCCCACCGTTCGACGCCCTTCTCCTCAACGGCCGCTGGCCGCCAGCCGCCATCCTTCTCTCTCTTCGCACGCGCCCGTCAGCCAGCGAGGGAGTTCGAGGAGGGAGGAAGGCTGCCTGAGGGAGTAGGGAGGAGGGAGGAAGGATGTCGGGAAAGAGAAGGGAGAACCACGCGCTGCTCCGGTATCTCCACTTTCGTTGGAAGGCCTCTCCGCCACCCTCGTCGGCCTACCTGCATCCTCCCTCTCCACTATCTCAACTCCATCCTCGTCATCTCCCAGTGGGGCCGCGCCGTGCGGCGCTCGTAGTCGTCATTGTCGGGCAAGAAGGGAGAGGGGGCCTTCTTGTCATCGGCCTGCTCTGACCACCATCCGCACTGCTCTACCGGCCGGCCACTCTGGCTGCCGCCCACCCTGCTCTACCCGCCGGAGAAAGAGATAGTATAGAGAAGAAGGGAGAAAGGGAGAGGATAGAGATGAGATGTGGGGCCACATGGGTCCCACCATTTTTGTGAGTGAAACTGACATGTGCGCATGTTGATGATGAAATTTGGTAAGCTTGTGAATCGGAAACAAGACTCAATCCGAAGCGGATTCGAAGATATGCAGAAATCTCGGAAATAGAGTGTGCATCGGCTGGAGTCCGTATCGGCTGTAAACTGAGTCCGATTGGGATAGCCGATGTAGCCGTTATCGCATGTAAAGTCAACATCAGATTTGACAGAGAGCTTACGGTAATATTGCTGGGCAAGGATAGAGTCCAAGGTTGGCAATTGTATCTATTAAAGGAATATATGTAATTTCCTTATAGATATTCTCGGTAAGAGTTCGCCTAAGGGACTTGTTCGCTAGTTGGATTTGTATTAGGTTAATACAAGTCGTGTCTTAAATGGACAATGTTTGTATTTTTGGGTATAAATATAGACCCGAGGTCTTGTAAATAAACAACAACCAAGTTCAATCAATCTCGGCGCATCGCCAACCTTTTGTTTTCTACTTTTTCGACAAGTTCATGCTTTCGAGTCGAGCTGCATCAATCTGATCTTCGACGACAAGGTAGGTCTTGTTATGGTGGTTTGCATCATCGGAATTAGTGCTTACATCTTCCTGACACTCTAATTCTATTCTGTAAACTTCCGAGTTATCATATATATTATATAATTTAGATTGACAATGCAATCTATTCGTATCGGTCGATCTTTATTTAGGGTTTTGCTGGTAACAAATAGATTGTCTTGTTGGTTTGAATTATATAATGTATCTACCATCCCGAAAAGGCAACCATCAGCTTGATTGTCTAGATATTATGCTTCTCCTCATACTTAGTGCTGCATCAGTTAAGTTTGATCTACTAAGTTGTGTTCTGAATCATAATCTCTAGCCTGTTTTATGGTTGTTAATAAGGATAGTATCAGGGTTTCAGCCGATCTTACCTGATATAGATGTTTTACATAGTTTTATGCTTTGTTTAATGCTCTATATCTGCCCCTTATATTAGGATCTAATTTAATACGAATATATTGAACTTACTATCCATCCGATTGATATTAGCTGAATATATTTGTTGCAAGAGAATATCCTACCATAAGGTTGTATCGGAGCTATAGCCGATACACGCTTAAATCTGGACATCGGCTATGACATGAGTACACGTAATCATTATTTCACGTTATTTTAGACTTGGGCAATTTATACTATCTCGGTTCAGTCCGATCTATCCCAATTGCTTATTTCTAAAGTAATGTCGATATATTGATTATGTAACACTGATCTTTTCAGCCGATGTACCTGTTTTAGGGTTAGCTTATCATGGATAAACACCTTACAACCGATTCATGCTTTATTGCATCGGCTAGGTTACATCACGATACGATATCGGCTAGCTGGTCGATTGACTATCATTTACTAATAATTTTGCATGTTTCTTCTTGTTGATTGCATGATCAAATCAACTGGCACGACCTCGAACCTAAGAAAAAGTTTTGGACCTGCACTAGAGTAAAGCAAATCTCTCAGGCCAGTGTGTTTTTTGCCTCAACACGCTTTTGGCACGCCCAGTGGGACCATTGTGTCATCATGACGCCCAACATTACTGAAGTCTCAGAGGACAATGTCCTACCAGTCACGATCGAGCAGCTGAATGAAGAGCAGAGAGAAGAGATGAAGAAATTGCTAGATCAACTCCAAAATCGATATCTGCATTCACTCACGGTAACCCGACAGGCACGGTTATCCAGAGAACTAAAGTCGAGTTGTCGTCGATCGTGGAATCAGATCCAAGTACTTCTGGAGTTGCTGAGGATAAAGGCAAGTTACCCAAGACCGAGTCAAGCAATGAAGAGCTTCACACATTACAAGATCGCATTGATTCGGTAGTACATCATGTCCTCATCAATCAATCCGGAGTACTTGTGAACACATTGACAAATATGATCAAGTCAGTAGTCGATGGAACTATAGAAGAGGAAAAGGAAAAAGGACCAGTATATCTACCAGGCGATACATTTCTAGGCTATAGGACTGTGAAGACTGAAATTGGCGGGAAGCAACAAACGTTTCAAACCCATGCTCCATCGACTCCTCTGTCCAGTACAAATATCCCAACCATTTTGACAAGACAACCGCCGATCACCGGGGACAAACTTCAAATCAGTTAACACCAGAACAGCTGATGAGTATACTCAACCCAAAACCGCCAGTTGGTGATACTTCATATCAAATTCCTTCGGTTCCACAACAGCCGATTGGAATTACTTAGCCGATAAACCAATAATACAGTACAGAGCAACTTCCTTACATATCCTCTCAAGGTATATCGGACAATCTGAATCAACATTATCAACCTCATTCTCCACGGCCTTAACCGGTCCAGTATGGTCAGTATGACCAGATCCAACAGCAATATGGTGGAGCAACACCACAGCAGTCGTGGGCCGATATGATCGCCGATGTGATCAGGGAACAATTCGGGCTCAAGCCTAAAGACAATGGTAACAAGTATCGGCATCCATATCCAGAATATTTTGATCGGGTACCACTCCCAAATCGACACAAAGTGCCAGATTTCTCCAAATTCTCAGGCAAGATAATGTGTCAACGTACGAGCATATTAGTCGATTTCTAGCTCGATGTGGGGAAGCACCAGCTCCAGAAGCCCTCAGAGTCAGATTATTTCCACTTTCTTTATCTGGATCGGTATTCACAGGGTTTTGATCTTTGCCTTACAATTCAATTAGAAGTTGGGCCGATCTGGAGAAGCAGTTTCACAAATACTTTTTCAGTGGCATCCAAGAGATGAAATTATCAGACCTCACAGCCATAAGGCAGAAATCAGACGAAACAGTGTCAGATTATATCCAGAGATTCAGGGATGTGAGGAACAGATGTTACAGTTTGGCCCTGAGTGATTCACAACTAGCCGATCTGGCCTTCCAGGGGTTGTTGGCGCCGATAAGAGAAAGATTTTCAGCTCAAGACTTTGAGAGTTTAGCTCATTTAGCCCAGAAGATATCAGCTCATGAAACAAGATTCCAAAAAGCTAGAAAATTTGTCAAGAAGGATAATAATGTCACCAATATCTACAGCTATGATTCTGATTCCGAAGATGATGATCCAGAAGTCAATGCAGCCGAGTGGGCAAGAAACAAGAAGACAGTAGTGTGTCAATTTGTCAAGAATTCGGGGAAGGAGGAAAGGTTTGATTTTGATATTACCAAAGCTGACAAGATATTTGATCTTCTTCTTCAAGAAAAACAGATTCAGTTGCCAGCAGGACATGTGATTCCATCGACTGAAGAGTTGAAGAGGAGGAAATATTGCAAGTGGCATAATAAAGGATCTCACAGCACTAATGATTGCAAGATTTTTAGACAACAGACCCAATCGGCTATTGAACAAGGAAAGATCAAGATTGATGAGTCCGAGAGGCCGATGAAGTTAGATGGACATCCTTTTCCAGTAAACATGGTTCATTCTGGGAGGAATCAGGCCGATGGAGGCAAAAATCACAGAAACATCAAATCGGCTTGTATGATTTCTAAGTACCAGAAAAGGCGCCAGAAGGAGGAGGAGTCATATCACCACGACAATGAGAAATATTTTGATCCCCATTGGAGCTGTGAATTTTTTAGATTATGTTGGAACGAAGGCATGAGGTTACCATCTATTGAAGATTGCCCTGATGTAGTGATTCTGATGTCCAATATATTCAAAGACCAAGCCGACAAATTGCAGGTATGCATCGGCCAGTTCAAAAAAGATTGTCAGTTCACGAGAGACTGGGGCCGATCAGACAAGACCAACATGAGGATGATTCACAAAGGGATAATAAAGATGTGCAACCACAGTGGTGTCCTTATGGAATTTTTACCAAGAACCAAAAAAGGCGTGTCCAAAGGATGAGAAACAGGGAACAACTCCAAGAAGTTGAAGGTGAAATCGAACATCGGCTGAGGCGAACAAAGAAAGTTTGGCGTGTGAAAAGCAAAGTGGTATCAGCCGATGAGGTTCAAACCGATCGAAACAGAAATCTTCAAAACAAGGGTAAAGAGGTGATGTCATCTTCAGTAAATATGGTTTTTATGCTACCAGCCGAATATGCCGTCGAACAGGTGGTCGAGCAACTAGATGAATCATCATCGGCTAAGTTGATATTATCTCCACAGCAAGCCGTATTCGAGAAACCTGAAGGAACTAATCATCGGCATCTCAAGCTATTATATGTCAAGGGATTTGTTAATGGGAAGCCGATATCGAAGATGTTGGTCGATGGAGGAGCAGCTGTCAATCTAATGCCATATTCAAATTTTAGAAAGCTTGGGAAGAGTTCAGAAGATTTGATCAAGACAAACATGATATTAAAGGATTTTGGCAGGAATCCATCTGATACCAAGGGAGTTTTGAATGTGGAGCTGACCATCGGCAGCAAAACAATTCCTACTACGTTCTTTGTTATTGATCAGAAGGGTTCCTACAGTCTGTTGCTGGGAAGAGATTGGATCCATGCTAATTATTGTCTTCCCTCAACTATGCATCAAAGCCTGATTCAATGGCAAGGAGACCAAATTGAAATCGTGCCAGCTGACAGGTCAGTCAATGTAGCTAGTGCCGATTTATCTGTTTGGGAGATGGAAGGAATTGATTGTTTATCTGGAAAAGATTGCAAGGAGATTACTTAAAAATTACTGATTATGATATACAACTAACAGGAGATGGAGAGCCCCAATTGTTGTTTTGAGGGCGCCGTGGAGGGTTCCAATTTTTATACAAAGGATACTGTAGATGATCTCGACGGCAAGCTGGGACAAGGGTTTATGTCGGCCGATGAACTGGAAGAAATTGACATTGGACCAGGTGATAGGCCTAGGCTGACATATATTAGTAAAGGTTTGTCAAAGGAATTTAAATGTAAGTTAATAGCACTTTTAAAAGAGTATAGAAATTGTTTTGCCTGGGAATATTACGAAATGCTAGGACTTAGCCGATCGATTGTTGAACATCGGCTGCCTATCAAACCAGGCTATCGGCCGTACAAGCAACCTCCAAGACGTTGTAAAGCTGAAATGTATGATGCCATCAAGACTGAAATTACAAGACTCTATAATGCTAACTTTATTAGACCATGCCGATATGCTAAGTGGATTTCAAACATAGTACCAGTCATCAAGAAAAATGGCAAGCTCAGGGTTTGTATTGATTTTCGGGATTTAAAAAAAGCTACACCAAAATATGAGTACCCGATGCCGATTGCTGATCAATTGGTTGATGCAGCATCTGAACACAAAATTATCAGCTTCATGGATGGCAATGCAGATTATAATCAAATTTTTATGGCTGAGGAAGATATTCATAAGACTGCTTTTAGATGTCCTGGTGCAATCGGCCTGTATGAGTGGGTTGTCATGACTTTTGCATTGTGAAGTGCTGGTGCTACATACCAAAGAGCAATGAATTACATATTTCATGATCTTATCGGCTAGTTGGTAGAATCTATATTGATGATGTGGTGGTCAAGTCTAAGGAAATTGATCAACATATAGCCGATTTGAAGAAAGTGTTAGAAATAGCAAGTAAGTATGGGTTGAAGATGAATCCAACTAAGTGTGCTTTTGGTGTATCGGCTGGAAAGTTCCTTGGATTTTTTACATGAGCGAGGGATTGAGATACCTCAGAGGAGTATTGAAGCAATCAAAGATATAAAACATCCAGTGGATAAGATTAAGTTACAATCTTTGATCGGCAAGATTAATTTTGCTCGGCGATTCATATCAAACTTGTCTGGCCGAATAGAGCCATTTACACCATTGCTAAGGTTGAAGGCTGATCAAGAGTTTATATAGGGAGAGAAACAGCAAAAAGCTTTGGATGAAATCAAGGAATATTTGAGTACTCCTCCAGTTCTTATACCACCACAAAAAGGGCTTCCTTTTAAGTTATATTTGTCAGCCGATCAAAACTCTATCGGCTCAGTTTTGATCCACGAGGTTGAAAATAAAGAGAGACTTATATTTTATCTGAGCAGGAGACTTTTGGGTGCTGAAACAAGGTATTCGTCTGTGGAGAAATTATGTTATATTTTTCTTGTACAAAGTTGAGGCATTATTTATTTTCCAATGAGTGCATCATAGTATGTAAGGCCGATGTAGTACGTTACTTGCTATCGACTCCAGTTCTGAAAGGAAGGATTGGGAAGTGGATTTTTGCTTTATCAGAATTTGACTTAAGGTATGAATCGGCTAAGGCAGTTAAAGGGCAGGCGATAGCCGATTTCATAGTTGAGCACAGGGATACTACTATTGATCATCTTGACATCATGCCATGGACTTCGTTTTTTGATGGATCAGTATGCACTCATGGATGTGGCATCGGCTTGGTGATCATATCGCCTGGGGGCAAGTTTTCAGTTTGCTTTTACTATCAAGTCTTATTCTACAAACAATCAAGCTGAGTATGAAGCTATCTTAAAAGGATTACAACTGTTGAAGGAGGTTGAAGCCGATGTTGTTGAAATCATGGGTGATTCTTTATTGGTGATTAGTCAATTATCTGGGGAGTATGAGTGCAAGAATGATGTCTTGATGGTTTATAATGAGAAGTGTCAAGAGTTGATGAAGACTTTCAAGATAGTTACTTTGAAACATATCCCTAGGGAACAGAATGTTGAGGCCAATAATTTAGCTCAAGGTGCATCAGGCTACAAGCCAATGTTACAAGGAATTGAAGTAGAAGTTGCATGTCTACCAGCCGATGATTGGAGGTGTGAGATATTTGAATATTTAAAGAATCCTTCTAAATCGATTTCCAGGAAATTAAGATATAAAGCTCTCAAGTATGTTTTGCTGGATGATACATTGTATTATCGGATGATAGATGGAATTTTACTGAGATGTTTAAGTCTGGAAGAAGCAAAGGTAGTCATGTGTGAAGTACATGAAGGTATATGTGGAACTCATCCATCGGCTCATAAGATGAAGTGGCTGATTAGAAGAGTTGGATATTTTTGGCTAACAATGCTGGAAGACTGTTTCAAATATTATAAGGGATGTCAAGATTGCTAGAAATTTGGAGCTATTCAAAGAGCACCAGTATCCGCTATGAATCCAATTATTAAGCCATGGTCGTTCAGAGTTTGGGGTATTGATATGATCGGCCAGATCAATCCACCGTTGAACAAAGGACATAAATTTATATTGGTTGCTACTGATTATTTTACCAAGTGGGTTGAGGCTATTGCTTTGAAGAAAGTTGATAGTAAAAATGTCATTGAATTTGTTAAGGAGCATATTATATACAGGTTTGGTTTGCCACAGACGATTACAACTGATCAAGGTTCTATTTTTATGTCCGATGAGTTTGTTCAGTTTGCTGACAGCATGGGGATTAAGTTGTTAAATTATTCACCATATTATGCACAAGCTAATGGGCAGGCTGAGGCATCTAACAAGAGTTTGATCAAGTTGGTTAAGAGAAAGATTGCAGAATATCCCAAGAAGTGGCATACCATATTGGCAGAAGCATTGTGGTCCTATCGGATGGCAATTCAAGTTCCTACATATCAACTGGTTTATGGGCATGAAGCAGTATTGCCATGGGAAACTAACATCGGCTCCAGAAGGATTACTTTACAGGATGAATTGACAGCCGATGACTATCATAATTTGATGGTTGATGAATCAGAAGATTTGGTTCAATCTAGATTTCGTGCTCTTGAAAAGTTCAGAAAGTACAAAGAAAGAATTACCAGACATTACAATAAAAAGGTTGTGCCAAAGTCTTTTGAGGAGAATGAACTTGTGTGGAAATTGGTGTTGCCGATAGGGGCCAGAGATAATAAATTTGGAAAGTGGTCACCGAATTGGGAAGGACCTTTTTGGATACATAAATATGTTTCAAAAGGGACTTATATGTTAAAAGGACTTGATGGAGAAATTTTTGGTTGGGCTCTTAATGGAAAATATTTGAAGAAATACTACCCAAGTATTTGGATTGGTTCATAATCGGCTAAGCTATGCTGATGTATGGTTTACAACCGATGTGGTTACATCGCCTTTAGATGGCCGATATTTTTATCGCCCTTAGACATATAAGTTTGCAGCATTGTGTTCCCTACTATAAACTTGGGAGGCATGGAGGATAAAGTTGGCAAATTTTTTGAGCAAAATTACACAAGACAAGGCAAGGCAAGATTCAGTTGATATCATATATCGGCTCGATGGCTGATAGCAGATTATACTTAAGTGTAAATCGGCTCGACAGCCGATAGCAATATATTACAGCAAAAATATTGTTTGTAAAGATTGTGTAACTATTACATCAACCCAAGAAATTTTGGATTGCCGAGATCGCACGCAGGCGAATTTGTTCAACTTCATCGATGGTCTTGGCATCGGCAGCGTCAGTTCCTGGTACAGGTTTAAGTGATTTGTTAAGAGAGGCTAGGTGTTTCATGGAGGATTTCAGCTTGGATATTTCTTCTTCAATGGCCTGAGGCAAATCGACTAACCTCTTTTCTGCATCGGCAATCTTGACTCGGCATTGTCGAAGTTGGACTAAGAGCTCAGATTCTTCTTGTTTAAGTCTGTCCAATTCTCGCTGAGTTGATTCTGGACCAGCTGTTAGTTCATCCAATTTTGTCTTTTCTTCATTCACCTTTTGTCGGCTGGTTTGGACAGTTGCTTCAAGTGCCTTGTATTCTAGCCGACCAGATATTCTTTGCCTTGCTCTCTCAAGCTTGAATTGATGTTGTTCCAAGTAGACGGCTGGGGAAATAGAATCAATCAAGTCTTATAGGAGTTGATCTTGGATTTCTTGGAATCTGGACCTGATTGAGCCGCAATTTGTGACCAAGCTGTCCAACGAGGCATTCAACCGATCAGCAATATCGACTAACTTTGTTTTCAACTCATCGGCTATTGGAGATTTTGCTTTGCTTGATGTATCTTCTTCTTCTTCATCATCCAGAAACTGCCTTATGTCAAAAGACAACATATCGGCTAGGGCCTACAGTAGAAAATTGATCATGAATAAGAAATATGAAAACAGCTGATATGAATCACAGTTGGAGGTAATCTTACAGGGACTGGAGAAGATGGAATTATAGTTGCCTCTTCCATATGATGACTTCCTGCAGCCGATGTTGTATGTTCACTTGAAGCCTGTTGAGGAGATGATATTGCTCGAGAAGGCTGAAATTTTGGGTAGGTGTTAAAAGTAATAGATAAAATTGATGAACAGAAAAGTTGAGAGATTACATACCTGAATTTTTCATGGCCGACGTCTAGGAGGAGTTCGAGTTTTTGCTGGATTTTTTGGGATAACTTCAGGTGAATCGGCTCGAGAACTTGGACTAGAGATATGGCCGGATTCACTTACTTGGACAGCAGCTTCATCAATCTCCTCTTCAATGACTGCTTCATCAAGATATTCTTCTACAACCGGATCAATTGGAGCATCATCGGCTGAAGGCTTCTGTTTTTTAGCATGCATCTTTTTCTTGGGAGCAGTTGGCTTAGTAGCAGGTTTCTTGGTTCTCTTTCTTTTGCCAGTTGTGATCGGCTGCCTGATTTGACCTTGGGGCAGATCTTTGATAGCTAGAGCATTGAAGCCGATGGAAGAGGAAGCCAAATTTTTGCCAGATGTTGTCTTAACAGGGGCATAATTGATATCTTTGCCACTGTTGCTCTTCGTTGGGGGAGGAGAATTGGGAATCTTAAAAACATATATGAAGAATATCAGAGAGATTATAATTGGGTCAGAGAGAGATACAATAAGAGATGTACGAGTTTACCTGAGGGCTGATAGAGGGATCCATCATTGTCAGGTAGAAATCGGCTGGCACGGATAAGAATAGATGGGTTTTCCACTCAACCCAACATTTGTCAAACAGTTGGCTTCGTTCTCTGATCAAAGATATTTGGCCGATAGAACCCAGAAGAGGGCTTTCAAGACTGAGAATTCTATCCATGATCAGAGCCGATGGGACAACACTCCTCGTCTGGATTTTCTCTGTGAGGTATAAACCAATGGGCAATTGTCCCATGCCAAGTTGTCTGGCAGCAATCATGGGATGATAGAACTCGTATGAGGATTGAATATATCGACCTTGGGATACACCTGTTGGAAGTATGCAGGGAGTGATGGCCGATATGAAGATGTCTCTAATTCCTGGGAAGTCCTCATTATTCAGATCATCTAGTCTGAGATTGGTGGGCAGTTCATATTTGACATAATCCTCATAAGGGAACCAAATTCGACACATGTGAGAGAATCCATCATAAAATTTTCTGAACCAGTCACAGAATTGCTCAGCCGATGTCCCCATGCCAGGACAAGATGATGCTGCCTCTCCAAAAGACAGGCATCGGTGTGTTGCTGATTCACTATTGGCTGAAGATGGAAAAGATAAATCATCCAGATGAGTCCTGTTAGCAACTTTGATGGTGTACATATTGAGCCATATTTGCACAAACCACCAGGGGCCCCCATAATTGGTTGATGTGTCCATAAGGGCTTAGTCGATGTTTGGCTCAGAGTTTGATATACTGCTCCCAAGAGATATTTGCCTAGTGGGATGGACTTTTTGGACACTAGGGCTTTTGCTAGATGTTGTCAGTTTGCTGTTGGTCCACAGGTAGAACCACAGAACAAGAATTTGTCTAGCCACATCATTAAAAAGGCAGTGTGTTCTCTAGGGGAGACAGATCCCGTACCCATGTTTTCAGAAATAAA
Organism: Oryza punctata; assembly: GCA_000573905.2. Taxonomy (NCBI): domain Eukaryota; kingdom Viridiplantae; phylum Streptophyta; class Magnoliopsida; order Poales; family Poaceae; genus Oryza; species Oryza punctata. The sequence goes on along the minus strand of CM002493.2, from coordinate 16,734,817 downwards.
GCCAGACCAGCCTCCAATATTCTTAGTCTGGAATTTATGATCACACTTCACTTTAAGGCTAATGGGGTTGGCCGATGAGGAAATATCTAAGTCTGTTAGCATTTGGATATCTAACAGTGTGGGAGTCATAGGTCCATGGCTAAACAAGAAGGCATTTAATGTATCGGACCAAAAATAAGAAGCAGCCGATAGCATGGGTTCGTCCTTTTTTGTGTCGGCTAGAGAGAGTGAAAGGCATTGAGAAATACCTATCTCATCCCAGTGAGTTTGTTTGCTGGCCGACATCCGTTTGTACCAGGCCTTCCATCCATCTACAGCCGATGGCCAAGATCTGAAGATATTGGGCCAATGCGTGGAGCTGGGCTTGGATTCCTTGAACGGGATACGATTGGTCTCGGAGTTCATGAACAGAGTGGGGTCTTCGTCGCCCATCGGCCCGAGAAAGTAATGGCTTGGTTCTTTTTCAATAGGGATGGCGATCAAATTTCTCGTGCTGCGAAGAGAAGAAAAGAAAAGAAGAGAATCAAATCAGATAATCTGTCCGAGTTCAAGATCTGTAAGATTGATGAAGAACTGATGGCCGATATGAACAGAAATTGAAAATAGTAAGGGAATACCTGGGGGACGTTTGCGGAGGTCGCCATTGGAGCAGAAGATTGATATTGCCACCGAAAAGGGTGATCGCCGATGAGGTCGCCGGAGGAATCGAGAACAATCGCCAGAGTACGCGGAGGAGTTTGGTGGCTTGAGTGGTGAAAACGGAGTTAACGCCGTGAGATCTCCGGAAAAGCGGTTGGTATTTATGGAATTAGGTGCGTAACGATCACAGAGGAAACCCTAGATTTTTGCGGTTACAATGAGATAATTTCGTTGCATTATATAATACTTCGGAATTGGGGGCATGTGTTGACGATAAATTTGGCAAGCTTGTGAATCGGAAACAAGACTCAATCCGAAGCGGATTCGAAGATATGCAAAAATCTCGAAAACAGAGTGTGAATTGGCTGGAATCCGTATCGGCTGTAAACCGAGTCCGATTGGGATAGCCGATGTAGCTGTTATCGCATGTAATGTCAATGTTGGATTTGACAGAGAGCTTACGGTAATATTGTTGGGCAAGGATAGAGTCCAAGGTTGGCAATTGTATCTATTAATTAGGAATATATGTAATTTCCTTATAGATATTCTCGGTAACAGTCCGCCTAAGGGACTTGTTCGCTAGTTGGATTTGTATTAGGTTAATACGAGTCGTGTCCGAAATGGACAATGTTTGTATTTTCGGGTATAAATATAGACCCGAGGTCTTGTAAATAAACAACAACAAATTTCAATCAATCGCGGTGCATCGCCAACCTTTTGTTTTCTACTTTTTCAACAAGTTCATGCTTTCGAGTCAAGCTGCATCAATCTGATCTTCGACGACAAGGTAGGTCTTGTTATGGTGGTTTGCATCATCGGAATTAGTGCTTACATCTTCATGACATTCAAATTCTATTTTGTAAACTTCCGAGTTATCATATATATTATATAATTGAGATTGACAATGCAATATATTTGTATCGGCCAATCTTTCTTTAGGGTTTTGCTGGTAACAAATAGATTGTCTTGTTGGTTTGAATTATATAATGTATCTACCATCCCGAAAAGGCAACCATCGGCTTGATTGTCTAGATATTATGCTTCTCCTCATACTTAGTGCTACATCAGTTAAGTTTGATCTACTAAGTCGTGTTCTGAATCATAATCTCTAGCCTGTTTTATGGCGCACCAAGTAGGGGTACGCCGAGTTTCCCAACGAAACCACCTGAACTAAACCAGTTCATTAAGTCATGTTAGTTAATGGTGTGAGACTAATTACGGTGAAGCTGGTCAATCACCCATAACCGCGGGCACGGCTATTTGAATAGTTTTACTCTGATCTAAGGTATAAAACTGTACCCACAAGACACAACCCACCGTCATGTTACCGTGCCATGCATGACACATCACGATGCCGAGTGATTGTGACAAGACAATTAGCATAACTCCCCCTAACCAATCGCACCACACCTCAGATTTCGTCCCTACCTTTAAAACTAAGGTAGGCAGCCCCCTTTGTGCCTAGGTGAACCCAGCAGCCGCATAGACTAGTAAAACCCTGGTCCATCCAAAATCCATCACACCCACCCTTGCCTTGGTATGTCAGAAAAGGGAAAGCTATACTACAAGTCCAGCAGTCACCCACGCTTGCTTGTGGTAAGCGCGGTAAGTCTTCCAGGGGTTTCCCGTGAACCGGTCCTTAATTGCCATGGGTGCGACTAGCAAAACCATGCACCCACAACCCACCATTAAGTCATATTTTAGTTGGATAATTACGACCAATAAAACATGGCCAGATGTCACGAGCTTACATCTTAATAAGATACTAAATGTATAAAGTGTGATTATTCCATATTGTGAGCTAGTGGTAATAAAGCATAGCTAAGCAAATGTTTCTAGCTAGGTCACATAAGTAACATAAGCTAGTCAAATTATCACCCAAGTTGACAAAGAACGGTTATCAAGTAAACATGGCACAAGCGAGCAGACAGGTAAACCTTATTCCCATGTAATTAGCAAAACATGCAATTTATTAATAAATGGTAAAAAAATTTATAAATTGGGCTCAACATGCTTAAGGGGAATGTGTGACTTGCCTTGCTTCTTCAATTTAATTTTCCGAACTCTTCCTTGCGAACGCGATCTTCCGAAACGACGGAGTCTACACATTTGCACGCAAAACAAGGAAAAACTCTAAGAAAACCAAGTACACAGTACATGTAAATTAAACAAACATGTAAAGCTCAATTTTAGCTAAATTTTTGCAAGTTGAATGGCTCAATTAGGAGTTCGTATGAATTAGTTATGAATTTTAGAAGTTTTGAGTCATTTAAATGAATTTGTGACGTCAGTCGAGGGGGATAGGTAGCGCCCGCAAGCAGGCCGCACCTGTCGGTGACTCAAGGAGGGTGGTCCACGGTGGACGGGGTCCACCGTGGCTCGGGTGAGGGTGCACCACGTGGCAACCACGTGGTGGTTACGGCAACCCGGCTCGCCAATGGGGTAGAGCCACATGGATGACCTAGATCCAACCGAGGGTGGATCAGGCGGCCACGGGCGAGGAGTGGCAAGGTCGGGCGGACCGGGCAGGCGAGCATCGGCCCGACCGACGTGGCCACTCACGCGGGGTGCGCGGCCGGGGGTCCTCGCTAGAGACCACCCGGCACGGCGGCAGCGCGGGAGGCGGCGAAGGAAGGGGAACGGGAAAGGGGAGGCTCACCGGGCGCTCGCGGGGGAGAGCTGTGGCAGGAAGGCAGCAGTGGTGGCTTGGATTTTCCGGCGACGTCTCGTGTAACGCCCTAAAAATTCGACCGACAAAAAAAAAACCAAAGCCCGAAATTACGAACCGTCAAAAACATTTAAAACAAATCACATCACACCGGATTGTTTGCACTTTTATTTAGGTTCTATGCGGGGATTTAACTAATGTTACGCCTAACAAATAGTATACATATTTTAGGGGGATTATAACAAATGTGTATATGAGTGTAGGTATATGTGAGGGATAATGGATACAAGAAAAGTATAGATAAAATAAATAGATATATATATAAATGGTAGAAAAAAAACTGTTGCAAACATAAAAAAATTGGTCACATTAATTTTTCCTACATTTACCAATTTTTAAAAACAAATTTTGGTGAAGAAAACCCTAATTATCTAGAAAATACCATGGCGGCACTGTTCATTAGCCGCCATGTGTTCGGCCGTGTCCCCCCCGGCTCGCGCTCGCGCGCCCGCGCCGCCCTGCCGCGCCCGCGCGCCCGCCTCGAGCCCGCACGCGCCCACGCCTCGCCGCCGCACGCGCGCAGCCGCTCGCGCCGTGCGCGCCCTGCCAGCGCCCGGACCCGCCCCGCGCCGCACGCCGGCCACCCTCGGGTCGCTCGCGCTCCGCGCCCTCGCCGCCCGCGCCATGCCTCCGCCGCGCCGCCCGTACCGCCGCGCCGAGCCCCCATACTGCCGCCGTACCGCCGCCCGTGCCGCCGTACCGCCGCCCACGCCGCCGTACCACCGCCCACGCCGCCCCGTACCACCGCGCCATGCCGCGCGCCGCTCGCGCCCACGCCGCGCGCGTCACCGCCGTACGCGCCACACCTCCGCGCCATGCCGCCTTACGCGCCGCACGCCTCCACGCCATGCCGCCGCGCCGCGCGTCGCCGTCCCGTACACGCCCACGCCGCGCGCCGTGCCGCCGTACCCCGCGCCCACGTCGCCGCGCCGGCCTCCTCCGTGCCCCTCGCCTATATAAACCCTTTCCCCTTCCCTCTCCTCCCCACGCCCTTCCCTTCTTTTTCTCTCCCCACCGCCCATCTCGCCGCCGTGTGCCACCCCGTGCCACAGGCCGCCGCTCGCCGCCCCGCCACCGCGCCCCCCCCAGCCGCCGCCGCCGGTGAGCCCCCTCCCTCTCCCCCTTTCCTTCCTTCCCCTCTTCTTCTGTCAACGGTGAGAAAGAGAGAGGCAGTAGGGAGAGAGAGAAGAGAGGAAAGAAGGAGGAAGAAGAAGGCAGAAACAGAGAGAGAGGAGGAGAGAGAGAAAAAAAAGAAAAAGGAGAGAGAGAGAAAGGAAAGAAAAAAATATAAAAGTAAAAATAAAATAGAGAGAGGTAAAATTAGAGGATTACGAACTTAATTTTATCTCGAATATATGTGCTAGATTAATATAAAGTGTTAGTTTAATTAAATAATAAGATAGACCGACATCGGTTATTTTGGAGACGCGGGTAGAATTATATCGGACATTTAATTGCGATTTCAAAATGTTCACCTAACTAGATTGTTCTTTAATGGTTAATACTTAGCAATGTACTTATCCGATTATGTAGATTTTTATTAGTTAAATTTCGCTAGTCGTTTATATATATATATATATATAATCGGAGGATTAATTACCGGTCGTTTTTAAATTTGCTATCATATGTATGCGATCGTTCGCATCTATTTAAATATTTATTTAGTCGGTATCTAGTTGGTTCCTACTCCATAATAGGGCTATCCGCTAAACTACCCGTCGTGATTATTTTAGCCGACTATTCACTGGGTACGGTTACCTTTTATTATCGGTTCCTAATTTATTCGAGACGCGTAAATCAAATCGGATTAATAGTTTAAATTGGCTAGCGCTAATATTTTAGAACACCGGTGTTAAAAATCAAAATAGTATTATTTTTCAACAAAATGGAATCGACGTCGTCGTTCAACGCTCGCGCTCGATCTTTTCTTTAAACTGAATTTTGTTGGAGTTTAAATTGAATTCTAAATGAATTCAATTCCTTTCGCACGTAATTATAGATCCCGAGGGAGCTGTGAGTCCGACCGAAGACCAAGAACAACCGAACTTCGAGCAAGGCAAGTCATCACTATTCCTTGAACATATCGATCCCAAATTGCGAAACTATTTTGTTTGCAAATAAAGTTGCATGCAATGATGAACATCCTACTTGTTGTTATGCCATGCCTTGAATATTGTTTACCCCATATCCCCTTGTAACCATGTTTACGTATGAGTCCCTAGTCAATTATGACAAATGCTTAGTAATGCTATTCTAGAATCATGCATACTCATGTTTATCAAAACGCTATATGCTTGGGCAATTACCTTTGGGAAGGTAATTGAGATGCGGCATGTGGAGACATGAGCGCCACATTGCCAGGATATGATGACATGATTTGTGAGAGAAGAAATGAAACTAAACAACTGTTTTCGACTGGGGCGGATGGTGGATTTGGGTGGTATCTGGAAAAGGCTAGTACCGTCCCCGGTCAGTTAAGGACCGAGCCATGAAGTTAAGCATGAAACGACCCTCGTACAACCGCACTTCTCGGATGGGTATAGACCTAGCGGACTAGATAGCCGAGCAGAGGCAGTATCCTTGCATAGATGGTTCACCCCCGTGTGTGAGGCAGGTGCGCTACGGTGGGGCAGCCGTTGAGGTAGGGCCGCGATGCGTGCCCTACGTCGGTGTCGCCATTGGTAGGACAGCCACGTGTGTGAGAGTGAGAATCTGAACTTAAACTATAAATTATAAACTTTACGTGTGTGTGAGACTTCCCTCCCCGGGAGCGCCAGAACTCCTCTCACTGCTAGAAACAGATACGCCTAGAGTGCATGAGGATGATAGTTCATGGAGCGGGTACTGCCAATGCAAGGTTATCGAAATGCTTTGCCGTGACGCGTCTCATGTGTTGGGACGAGGCTCATGTGTTGGGCAGTCGCGGAGTGCGGGTAAAGTGTACATCCACTGCAGTGTGAGTAAACCAAATCTATTCGAATAGCCGTGCTCGCGGATATTGAGCACCGGGACATGTATTACACTTGGCTAGACTCTAAACTCTTAACCTGTGTGGAAAGGGTTATTTCATGATGAATTTTATGCTGTTGGAGCCACTCCCTGAGAGCAGGGAAGGTGGGCGTCCACAGAAAACCATGACGACCAACGGCGGAAAGCCATCCTTGGGATCACAATGGATGGTAGACAGAACCGCCGTTGTTTAAATTAAACTCTGGTATTAAAACTTGACCAGTTATGCTAAGTCTTAGGTTTGTGAAAATGATTGCAAAACCAGCTTTATGCAACTGAGCCTTTGCCTTGCCTTGAATAAAAATCCTTCATATGCATCGTTGTTGTGGTGACTTGCTGAGTACGGTTGGTACTCACCCTTGCAATTATAAACTTCATCAGAAGCCGAAGATGACACCGCGGAAGATCCATATGCCTACTACGAAGAGGATGCGGAAGATGAGGGTGCCCACTAGGTCTAGATACGGTCGTTGCCTGTGGCAATGATGAAGCCGTTGCCTTCGCTCCGCTACTTATCTATATTCTGTTTTGGACTGTATTCCGGACCGTTTGGTCCTTTGCTCTAAGACTATGCCTTCGGGCCTATGTTGTAATAATTCGTACACGACGCATATGTATGCGCTTTTGGTAATTCGACTTTGTATCGTGTGTGCCAAACTACTTGATCCAGGGAAATGGCACGAAATACACGTGTGATCCCTGTTGCAAAACGGGGGTCCTTACATCTCGGGAGGCGGCGACGAGGCCGGGGAGCGGCGGAATCGGCGGTGGAGTGGGAGCGCCAACGTGGGTGTGATGTGGCTCAAACCGGCGCCGATTTGCGGGGAAGAGTGGGGAAGGTGGAGGAGGTGGAGGGAACCGGTCCACACTGGTTGGACGCGAGCACAGGAGCGGGGTGGCTCGCGGGGAGGCTGGCAACGTGGGGGAAGGGGTGGTCGGTTCTCCCAGCCGAAGGTTGGGTATGACATGTGGGGTTATCGGTCCGACCTGTCAGAGAGAGGGAGAGAAGACTAAAGAGGGATTTAAAACAGACTTCAAGGGGGGGTCGGGCCGGCTCGTGGAGAGAGAGAAGGGCGCTGGCCTGAGAAGGGGGAAAAGAAAGAGAAGGGGGACAGGCCGCGGGGAAGAAAGATGGACTTTGGGCCGGAAGCGGCCAAAAGTGAATGGGGTTTACTTTGTTTTCGTTTTAATTAAATCGATTAAATGAACTTTGTGATATTAAAATTAGATATTGAGCTCCAAAAATTCACGGAAAATTTCAGAGTGTATATTAGAGCAGGGAGAATATTACAAAAATATTTCCGGCCATGATTTTTAAGGGTAATTTTTAATTCCCTCATTAATTCAATTGATTAAATTGCTTTATCTTTTAACATAATTTCTAGAAATGCATTATGAAATAATTTTTAATCCCGATCAATAATCGGGACGTGACAAATCTGCCCCCTTACAGGAATTTCGTCCCGAGATTTGGGGATGGCTAGAAAGAAAGCTTGGATACCGGTGGTGCTGGACTGGTCTGCTGACTCCTGCGGTTTCTTCCTGGCTCACATTGATTGATTGACCAAATCTGCATGCTGGCCCGACTAACATCAAACTGGGTGTTATGTTGCTCTTCCCAAACTGCACCCACTGAATCTGCTCGATCTGATACGGATCTGGATTGCCGGTGCTCTTAGATCTCACTTCCTTGGACTGAGCCATTAATACTGACAGACTTGATTCCTGCCTGGATTGAACCGTTAGTGCTGACATCTTTGATAACCTGAGGATTCATCACGTAGACTAGGGATTGGTGGGGCTTTCCAAAACCTCGAACTGACTTCTGTGAACCCACAAATTCTGAATTGTCTATAAACTGCTCTTGATCTGAACGACAAATATTCCCAAGAAACTGTCCATTCTGACTTTTATTTGGATTACGGGGTTCTGAGTTGCTGCTTCCCCAAGCGGACTGTCAACGTGGTAGCTCGAGGGTGCCTTAGAATACAACCTATCAACTTGAGATTATTGTGACTCGGTTATCACTTTGAAACTGACTTTGATGAAGCCATAGACTTCGAATTTCCTTGAATTGCTTTGACCCAAATAACAAGCATTCTAAGAGGCTCCTTGATTTGTTCCTTCATCTGGATTGCGACTGTTCCCAGTTGATGCTTCCCTAGGCTAAACTGTTAGCACGACAGCACCGGTGCACCGGAGAATTGAATATATTGACTTGAGATCGACGTAGCTCTTCAAAGACTTGACAATGGGCTTCTTTGAGTTCTAACTGTTCTATCACTACTTATCTAAACCTTCAAGTGAAAGGGTTACAAGGTAAACCCAATTTAATTCCAAGCTTGCTTTACCAAGGTAATTGAGCTTTCGTCTGACTATGAACAATCAAATTGTTGCCCTTGAAAATAACCAACACTTCTCTAATTTACTAGGAACCTAGACTTTGAAAACTGGATACTTCATCGGTCAATCGGAACGAAACAATGATGGTACACTTCCATTGCAGGGATGCTTGGAACTCAACACTCAATTGATGATAGGAAGTTCCACATAAGAATGACTCGTTCGACTCCTGAACTTACTGACTCTTGATTAACTTTTCAATCAGTTGTAGTTGATTGCCTGAACGAGTTGCTGACATGACTGTTCTGCTTCTAGCATGGCTTCGGTGCCGAGTGCCTGAACGGTTGCATAGTTGATTTCTCGAAACAAACACAGATCACTTACCAAATCACGCTCGCAGGAGTACTCTGACTGCTTCCCATTTCACTTGCTCTCACACCATTGGCTGACACTTCTAGGTTGACAGTACAAACTTCGTTGTTGCTTTCCTAACAAAATAGGAACTTATACAACTTTTGAAAATTGCCTTTGAGTTTCACTTTCAATCCTTGAGTAGAGATGATTCACCGAGAGGGATTCTATGTCATACACTCTGCTGTGTTGACTAAACCTTTCTAGACCTGACTCTTGTATCCACTTACTTCTGACAGAGGTGATGGAGCAATTCTCTTGTTGACTTCCAAGAAACTAACCATGATTGTCAAGATGGTAGATATGTCTTCCAAGAAACTTTAAGATGGTTCCTAGAACTATAACGGTTGCCTTGAACTAAGTAAAACCATTCTTGACCCATCTACGGAATGCTTTCTTTGTCAACTTCCGTGAAACATTAAGATGGTTTTTGAAAGCTATAACTGTTGCTTTAAATCAAGAATGACCGTTCTTGATCCTTGTTCACACCACTAGGGAGATGTTTCCCCTTACTATTCCATAAAAGGCTTCTATGGTTAGAGAGTTCCAAAATTCCTTATATGATGTCACTTTCAAATATTTCATATATTTTTCCATCATCTTTGGGTAACACAGATACTGCCCCTTTAGATAAATCTCATCATGTTGAGTATTACTGTGGTCTAACCATTCTCACTTCATTGGGGACCCATTGTTTTTCTTGGTTGAGAATAAGGTTCTGGAGCTCAACAGTCTGCGATGAGCAAAAAAGAAACTCTATGTTTCTTGTGACACTAACAGATACACAAGTTAACTTGCTTTTTGGGTACACAAGATGAACCATAAGAGAAGGAGGTACCATCTTACTCATAGCTGAAATGAAACTGCTCTACACAGGGGAGGTACTTAAACATCACAGACTTGTACACTGTTGTTGACCCTTGCTGACAGAATTATCGACCAGTATAGCATTTAACCTTTTATTCTGCCATGGTTGACCTGTTCATTCATTGATTACCAGCTGGAGTTCCCACAAGAACAATGCTTTGACCGCTGACATTCCTCAGAGAAACATCAATCTTCTTGGTAGCTGAAACATACAAAACCTTCTTACTGTTGGTACCATTCTTTGCTGATTAACTTGCTAGGCATCTGAGTTGGAGCAGCATGAGGTGCAAGGCTGATGTTGATGGCAATCTTGAAGCCTGAAACTTGAGACATTGACTGCGGTCAAGATGCTGAGGAATTGAACTGTCTCTTTGCAGTTGGGGTGGATTGCTGTTCTTCTTGAATTGCTTGCTTTGTTGGTGCTAGTTCTACGGTATTGGAACAGTTGCTAGTCGCACAATAGAACCTTTGCTGGTGCCATTAATGACAATTCATCGTGATGGAGACTTTACAATCAAGTGACGGTTGGTAGCACTTCTCTTTCTAGTATCATTTGACTGGATCTGGCCACTATGTATAGGAACTGATGTAACCTGAGAAGGCAAAGATGTTGCAAAATGTTGTTGACCTAACGATAATGATGCTTTGGCATTGGACAACCTTCGGATAAATGACCTATCTTCTCACAGTTGAAACAATGGCAGACAATTTTCAATGGTCTCGAAAGTGGACATTCATTGAGGCAGTGTCTTGACTCGAGACAGTTGAAGCAACTCAAACTTTGTCAATCACGATGAGTCTTCTTCTCGGCATGCACGCTCTCATCAGGAGCCGGAGCAAGTGGGGACTCATGAATCTTGCTGACGATACTTCTGCTATTACTGTTGGTTCTCACTTTAGTTGGAGCTGGTAGAAAAGTAGATTGATTGCAACTGTTGTTACTGTCTGCTATGGGTTGACTTACGAGTAGCAACGATGTCCTTTGATCTTCCTTGGTCTTAGCTAGGACCAAATTCAGCTAACAGACCTTAGTCACATGATATGTTCCCTCTCGCAGGAAACATATGACCTTCTTCATAGAGCTTAACCTTGCAGGTTGTTGTCTCCACAACGGGGCAGAGGAGGATACATATGCTAGTGGTGCGTCCAATTTCAACTTTATTTAGTAAATGCTTTGAACTCCAATTCTTTTTCAATAAATCCTTCAAGGATCGCACTTTGTCATGCCCAGAAATTTAGCCCAAATTTTCAGACTATTTTGTATATAAATCCCTGTCCAGGAATCAACGGGGGTATACAAAACAGCAAATCAATATACAGATCCAAACGTAAATAAAGCATAAATACTTACTGAAGAGGCACTTAGTCCTCACACCGAAAAGAAAGCAGCAGTAGCGGAAAAGGCGATCCTAGCGGGGCTTCAGCTCCACTCCACAGGCAAAACTCAATTGGGTATAAGTCTTGGTCCTCTAACTTTATCTTTAGCTCAGAAGCACTACACTTTGAAAAGGGGGAATAATAGCAAGACTGAGTACAACCATTGTACTTAGCAAGCCACACCACTGATGTAGATATGCAAGGGGAGACAAGGAGGGTTTGTGGCTATTTGCATAAAGGAGGTTGTAAACATTTATGGTTGAAAGCAGTAAAACAGTTGATTAACTAAAGCAAGATTAATTCTCCACTGAACAACGCTACACCACGTTGAACATGCTACTTTATTCCTTCCTGATCTAAATAAAAGTTTTCAAACTGAGCGGCCAGATCCTGATTGTCAACCGTGTATTGTGCATGTTCTTTAGCTAGCTCCCAATCTTTTACGCTTAGTAGTATTTCTACATGCTCGCTGCTTAGACATGTTCTTCTGTCCTCAATAATTCTTCCGCAGAGACTGAAGGCCGATTCGGAGGATACAGTAGATACAGTGCGTCAACACATCTCATGCTAGTTTTGAAAGCACAGGATATGACATCTTATGATCATTCCACCACCCGAGCACGTTGAAGTCTGATGATTCGTGTCTAATGGCGTCGCTATCCAAATAGTCGGACAACTCTCTGATAACTCCGGTGTCAACACTTGGTGCTGACAAACTACCACTGCCACCATTATTGCTGGAAGATGAGCCTCCCCAAATTCTGCTCCACTGTAATTTATTCTTACCTGTCATAGAGGCAGGTGGGGGTCTTTGCAAGTGAACTCCCTGAAACTTTAATTCATACTTTCGGAACACCTCATATAATTTAGTCTTAACATGAGAATAATAGTTAGAATAATCAACATTTATAGTTTCTCCAATAAGTGACAGAAGATTGAGGAATCCTCGTAATTTCCCTCTAGGATCAAGAATAAACCCTAAACCCAAAAGCATACAACATGGGGAGGTTTTTCCAATATTTAAGATATTTTTGTTTCATACTAAAGATTGCCAATCCTAAAAGTTCATCATTTTCGTACTCTGTCAACAAAGTGGCAATTTCAAGAATATTATGCAAATTTAAATTAGTTGTTGGATTATATACTTGAGATAAAAGAATAATGCAGGCATAAAATATCTCAAGAAATTGATAAAACCTTTCGATAACATACCAAGTATGATCTGCCAGTAGCAGTTGTCCATCACTTGTCACCACATTACGTATTTGAAGAAAAATAATAAGTAAATCCTTGTAAGGTAATACATTCTTTAACATTAGATAAGTGGCATTCCACCGATGTTCTGCATCGGTTATAAACTTACATGGACGCTCATATGATGCGACACAATACCTTTTCCATTATACAATCCGTGGGTTAGAACCAGTTAACCACGTGATTGCTTGACGAATAGCATCGATGTGTACATTTACTCTCTTAAACCCAGTTTTAACAATTAGATTAATTATATGGCATGCACAACGTTGATGCAAAAGCATAAACACAAAATAATGGCTGTAAAATTTCCATAGCCTTAGAATTTACAGATGCATTATCCAATATTACTGCAAAGATTTTATCTGCAAGGCAATGCTCATTAACAACCTCTCGAAGGTGATACTCGTTAACGACCTCTCGAATTCTATCTGCAATATTCTTACCGGTATGTGAGACATCAATTAGCCTTAGCCCAAGAACTCTTTTTTGCAATTGTCAGTCATCATTAATAAAATGTACAACTACACTTTTGTAATCTTCTTTAGCCTTATCACTCCAGATATCGAGGTAATACTAACAGAAAAGGTGCATGTACTAAATAATTCCTTCAGTGATCCACAACTTTTATCATAGACTTTTTCAAATCACGGGTGGTGGTTTGTCTACTAACAGCTTGAAACCTAGGATTATGAGCATTTTTAATGTAATTTTCAAATGCAAGACTCTCACCAAAGTTTAAGGGTAAATCTTATCTAGCAATTAAACGAGTAAGAGATTCTCGAGCTACCATAGGATCATACTCCCATGTACGTACCGTACCATCTGGATTTAGTAGGAGTTGTTGTCGCAGTTGGATCCCTTGCTTCTTTGCGCATGACTCAGCATGACGCTTCAAGTGTCCTATTCCACCAGTTGATTTTGCAGATAAATTATTTTTGTATATTCTACATTTCGCGTATGTTACCTGCCTTCCGTCAGGGCCTGTCACAGCCACATCATCAAAATGTTGCCAAACGCCCAAAGTTCGTGATCTCTTTGAGCTGGTGTTCGTCGATGCACTCCCGCTCACAGTTCCTGATCCATCTGAAGCCACCAGTACCTTGTCCAAAATTGGTGGTATTGGCGCCAATCCGGTGGCATCATACGCGCTATTTTCGTATGACCCTGATAAGTAATTAGGGTCGAAGTCACCTAAAGTGAATGACGGACCACTCGGATCGTCCATGCTGAAATATTGCAACCAAATACATGAAATTTCAAAAAAATTATTCATGTAACTAAAATACGAATAATAATAAAAAGATTCTCTAATTCTTTCTTACCTTCTTTACACCTTGTGCATGCAGTTTTGCTAGAAAAGTGGACTCCACAAAGTATTTTTGATTTTTGAACAAATCTTGTTCAGATAAGAGCAGTACACAAGAGGACACAAATGGAAGGTTCGGATGATTCAAATCTCGGTCATGGGTGTCCTATTTATAGAAAAAAATTGAATTTTTCAGATATTTTTTGCATTTTTCTGATTTTTTTTCTTTTCCAACGGTCTTCTCTGGCACAGGCCGCAGGGGCGGGGGACGGGCACCGTGCCGTGACACCGTCGCTCGTGATTGGTGGCGCTGGCAATGGCGAGTGGCATGGCGACAAGCGTTAGCGGGCAGGTGGGCGCAGCCGCGCAGGCGCGGGGCCGCGTGCCCGCGTGATTGGTGGCTTGGCACAGGGAGAAGCGTCATGCGCGCGACTCGCGAGGGACGGAGGGATTGGTGGGGCCTCTCCGCGCGCTGTGCCAACGCCGCTGCAGACCAGGCGACCAGCGGTTGGGCCGTCGGGGCCTTAGGATCGGGCATGCCACGCGCTGCAGTTGGTGGATTGGGTGGCGCTGCGGAGTCCGGTTGTGCGGCCCGATGTCTTGGGCCTCTCGTGCCGTGCCGGGCCACTCCCATACTGTGCCGGCTTGCTACAGTACCCAGGCCATGTCGTGCTAGCGCACGGGCTTTGGCCTCAGCCCAGGCACGGCATGCCCAACAGGGCCGTGCTAGCACGGCCCAGAAGCTCGCGGGCTCGTGCCGGGCCGGTTATTGTAGCATCGTGCTTGGGCCGGCCCGACAGAGCACGGTCCATTTGGCTAGCTATAGTCTCATCTCTTTTTATGATTGCAAGTATCACACTAATACCACGTGGGATGAGGATACCAGTTTTAAGATCCGAAGGATGTGTTATATGTGGTACTTTGCTTTAGGGATGAAGTTTAGACTTGCGTCAATGAGGGACCTAAAGTGAACTTATTCCATAAATTAAACCATTGAAAACCCAGCATGCCAGCTCAAAAGATGAAACAACAAAAACTGCGTGGTGAATCAAACAGTAGGAAAAGAAGGCTCCAGAAAAAAAAGATTCCAAGTTTGTGTTTCAATTTGTCCAAAACCATTAGCATACATCCTTACATGCTAGTTTTAGCTCCACCCCGCATATTCTGTACCAGTAAATTGGGGCACATTGCTACCTCTCATTGGGAGTAGCGTACTGAGTCAAGCAAGCTGTACACGTTAGGCTTGTAGAAGTATGGTAAAAAAACCTTTCTTTGCGATAGCTCACTGACGGCCCTTAACTCCCTGGTTGTGACCAAGGATTACATTCTAGTTCTTTTAAAATAATTCGTCCGTGAACTAGAATACAAACAGCACAATGTTTCAGAAGACAACCTACCCAACGCAATCAAACCGAAGCCATTTGCTACTCCTGACAATGCATCCAACGGCTCGGACAAAATCTGCACAAGAGGCCATAGGTAAGAGGACATCCCCGATGAGAGATGACGATATTTACTATTTGAATGTGTTTAGTTAGTGAGCAAAAGTGGATAAGACGATTCGAAAAGAGAATATTCTATATAAAGATGTTGGATGCATGAAGACGTTGGATGAGCGTATATAGTAAAATTAACTAGATAAAAATATTTATCTTTGTTAATCTTGATCACTAGTAACTGATTATCAAAAATTATTGTATTTTATTGTTAATTAGTAATTAACTTATCAAAAAATATTGTTGATTATATATAATTAATCTATTTTTTATTAATTAGTATAGATTATGGCTATATTAAATAAAATTAACATATTTTATTATTTATTAATATGTTATTGTTTTCATTCTATTTATTCTCATCCATTCAAGCAAAGAAGAAACTATGTGAACATATCCACACAATCAAAAAAAAACACAACCACCGTATTCATATTTGATATGAATGATCATATCCTATCCAACTTTAACCTCGATCCAAACACACCCTAACAGAATGACTGTTCCACAAATGTTGCGCCTGCTATTGCTCCTACTGGACCTACTCCTACTCCTACTACTACAGTGCCTAGAAGAAAAAATAACAAAAAATCTGAACCACCCACATCGAACTCAAATTTTAAAACCAAGAAAACAAGATCACGTCGAAAAGTCGAGCCTGTCACATTCTGTGAAAATCTAACTCATAGATTCGTTTATCATCTAAATCCGAACTTCCATTTGGTCCGTAAAATTTTGGTCTTTATCACAGATTTGGTCATGGTTACAGTAACTTATATCGTCTTGGTATGGATAGTTATCAAGGAAGCATGGAATCATTCGCTTATCATTCTTTATTCCGACTGAAATACATGAGTCATGTGCCGCATATGGCACAACAACGTAAACACCTGGCTTCCTCTTCCATTGTTGTTCTTAGAATCAGTATGAAGATCAGTACCATGTAGAGCGAAGGACATCTTTGAAGTCTGAACTGTCATTCTTATTTTATGGAAATCCGTTTATACTCCTCCATGGTGTTTGTGATAGCTTGCTCAACTGGTAGCCGCTCCATGCTTGATGCACCATAGAATCCATGGACCCTGTTAGTGCGCTTTAGGATAAACTCTGCCTCCTGCGGCCCTGATATGGGACCTGATGAAAATATCCATATGATAAGTTGATAACTGCTTCCTCCGTCCGAAAATATAGCATATGGGGATACTACGAATGTGGGTAGGGGTATATCCAGATTCGTAGTATTAAGATGTGACCAATTCTAAGATTGCAATATTTTGAGACAGAGAAAGTAGATAATTTGCTGGATGATAGGCTCGAGGTCTTGCAAAAGAGAAGTGACCATCGACTCTTAGAAAATAGAAAGTGTACCTCCATGACACAGAACAATAATGTCAGGATTAATCCCAAGTGCTGCATCAGCAATGGCTTGAACACGTATGACACTGTTATCTAAAGTGACAGCAGTCTTTGCCCCAATAGACCCAGCTGTTGTTAGACCCATATGTGCCACTATGATATGAGCTCCAGCCTTGGCCATGGCAGCAGCTTCGTCAGGATTGAAAGCATATGGAGTCGTCAAAAATCCCATGCTGTGAGCTCTTGAGATCATCTCCACTTCCAAGCTGTCATATGATGTAAAATGTTAACACAATCCAACGCAAATTATGTGGGAGGGAAAATTCAATGCTAAGCCATTGAGAAAATTGCTGTGTGCCAAAGAACAAGGATTAATGATCTTATGGGCAGCTAATTTGAATCTTTCATAGAAAATTAACTAAACAATGAATTATATCCAAACTTCAAGCCAGGATAATAATATATTTTACTAGTCCAAACATGATTAATCATACTTGTAGCCCATTCCAGTTTCCTCCAAGTTCTGTCGAAAATTGCCATCAAAAAGACCGACAGTGGGGAAATTTTGGACGCCACAAAATCCAATAGCTTCTAGTTGTTTAAGGAAATACTCCATTCTACGGAATGGATCAGTAGCGCAAACCCCAGCAAGAACCGGAACTCCTTTAACCACCTAAATAAACAGTATGTCATTAACATCTACTACTAGTAAAAAATCAATTGACAGGCACAGTACCAAAGGTGATAACTTACAGGCAACACTTCATTGGCCATCTCAAGTACAATAGCGTTTGCATCTGCAAATGGCAATAGTCCTGCCAATGAACCCCTCCCAGCCATTCGAAACCGCCCAGAGTTGTACAGAACTATAAGATCAACTCCACCAGCTTCTTCAAACTTCGCTGATATGCCAGTGCCAGCACCAGCTCCAATGACAGGAGTACCCTCAACAATTTGTTGCTTTAGTTTATGTAATACTGACTTTGTCTTTTGCAAAGTTTCTGTAAGGATATAAGAGCAAACCATCATTGCATTCATTGTAGCAATAAATACCAGGACTAAAATATAATGAATGAAGCATGCTTTGGAACATGCAGCCAATTTTGAGATAATAATTTCAAAACATTAATGATTGAATTATTCCACTCACGCATAAACTGATAATATCTTCTGCTATGGTTGGTCTCAGCCAATTTCATTGCAAGGCAAGCCAGTTATTAGATTATTTGTCTATTTATTTGGAACACAATCAAGAACGAAACATTAAAAACTCCTCTCTTAGCTTCTAATCTTCTGATTTCAGATTTCACTACAGGTTATTTATGAGATTAAATGTTAGGACCTCTCCTGTTTAAAGGCCTTGGCAATTAATTTGGAAAGCATGAGTAACAGAAAATATGTACTGGATAACCACAGCACAACAGTAAATAAAACAAAAAAGGAAAGTGTCATGATGTTGTCTGCAGATTCTATAAGAAACATAAATGAGTTCATAGATAACCATTCTCTCACAACCGACTAGATGTTTCAGTAACGTTGAACAGAAAATACCAAAGTGAGCATCAGATAACTTCAATAATCTCATGCAACAATTTCTATGATAAACACGTCGAACATGTAGATGGAATCAGAATATGTAGATATTTGATAACCTGTACAGTTTCATTTGTGAGCATAAAACTTTTTTTAGCTCATGATATGCAGATCGAATAAGAACTAACCTGGTCTTGCATCAGGAAAATCTACTGGAGATCTCCATATGATAGAACTATCTGAAGTTCTCTGTGTTGAACAATATTCTTTTGTATTTACAGTTTGGACCATGCTGTTTTCTGGGCTTATTGTATTAAATGCCCTTACATCCATAGTCAAGAATGCGTCCACCAAAACATTGGCAAATTCCGGATCGTTTATATGATATGGAAACATCTTGACCTGTCAATAATCTAAACCAGCTTAGTCACTTGAAGACATAAAGATAAGAGGCAATAATTTATGAAGTATGAGGAAACCTCTCTGTTGTCAGTTTTCTCTATACGGCTACATAATTCATCCAGCAGTGTAGATGTAGCCTCCGGATCGTAAAATGGCATTTCAGGTGCATCTATTGCAGAGATGCCCTTTTGTGGCAGGCAAACAATAACTTTCGATGAAGATTTGTTTATTTTATCAGCTATAAACTGAGCAAATTTTTTGTTCTCTTCCACTGTACTTCGCATCAGTGAAACCTGTAAGATAAGAGAGTTGTTACTGATTGTAACAAAGAGGAAATGTATGTAGTCCTCACAAACAACGGTGCAGAAGATAAGAGAATATTTCTTGAAATTGGACTTCTAAAGAGTCATATTAAACAACACAACGCTTGTGCAAATGTCCTGCATTGATACATTTCAAAAAATACACCCAGCATACAGAGTGAGGAGATGGAATTTTTCATATCCTCACAACAAAAAAAATACCCCCATACAAGTTCTGTACAGCAATAAATCGTCCTGAAACCTTAATATCATTATATGTAGTAAATTATGTACTATAATGTTTTCTAAAAATGTAATAACATATGTACTGATATTTCTCCAATGGTGTAGCACTGAGTTGACATAACCATCTAATGCGATTATACCATCATAGTGCATTACAAGGGAAAATACAGCTGAGGAAACAAGTTCAGCAATAATCATGCAAGCATATTTTGGTCAAAAATAAATGAAAACCACTGGAAAGTATTGTTATACTTAACCTGCTCATTATGCACATGTATCTTTCTTCCTGTGAAATCAGGAGGTATCGTATCTCGAGCTCCAAAGTTGACCATATCCAAGGCTCCAACACTGAGAACAAGAGGGATTTTGTTGTCGATAATGGCATCAAACCTTGTCTCATCACACGCCATAACACCACCAACAATGTGGTCTGCAACTTCTGTTGTCGTTATATCTAATACACCCTATATGCAACCAAATAAATGTGAGAGAAAAAAAAACTCCGCAACTAACAGTTACATAAGGAGTTGATAACTGAGATTCTGAGTTATCATCACAATTTACCAGAAAGTGGTACCTGTATGAAACCTCCCTTAACTAGTTCTTCCATCGCTTTTCCTCCTACACCTGTGGCATGGAATACAAGTGTCTCATAACCTTCTTTGCTCAGTCTTTCTTTGACCATATTTACACATGGTGTTGTAACACCAAACATTGTAATACCAATAGTTGGTTTTGTGGCAGTTTCATCAGATTCATTCGATTCCATTAATATTCCGTGCACCATTCCAGCAACAGCTGCAGTAGCATTAGATAATATAACACGGCTGACGCTGTTTATGCCACATATGTCAACAACTGAAGGAAACAATACCAAGTCCGATGTTCCAACATATGGTGCCGTTTGGCCACTAGCAACAGTAGATACAATAAGCTTAGGCACTCCGAGTGGCAGGGATCTTAGAGCAGGAGCAATTAGGGCAGTTCCTCCACTGCCTCCTAATCCAACAGCACCTAGCAGAGTACCACTCTCATATCTTCTTTTAAGAAAGCTCTGGAGAGCCTCTGACATAAGTGTGATTGCTTCACCTCTGTCACTGGGAAGTTCATGTTGATCGACACCTAAATGACACGAAAGAATTGCATCTCTTGAGATAAATGCGGTGCCCTTAAAATCTTGTGATGTCACCTTCTTAGTTGTGGAGACATCCACAATGCTTACTTGAACCTGTTATGTCATTACACCATATGATGCACCACTATATCAAAGGAAAATAAGAAATCTACAGTATATCCAAGGAGCATGCAATTTTTCAGAAGAAAATTGTTGAATTGCAAAAATTCTGCAAGTAGCCAAGCAATTTAAAATGTGCACAAAAATGCTACATGTGCAGACAATTTTCCATTCTGACATGTAACACAACAATGGTTTTCCGTACGGCATGTGCCAGACAAGGCCAGGCATATGGCACAAAGAAAGGATTGGTTCTATTATCTCTAACATCCATTTTATAAGGATTAGTTACCTTATGCTATAATCCTTACCTATTATCTAAAACTATCAAGAGGCTCACTATATATGGTATTATGGTGGCCGCCTCTCATTATCCAGGAAAAAGCAACAAAGAACTAATTATTCCCCAACATCGCCTAGCTATCATCCCAGAGATGAGTACCTTCCATGAATATAGTAATCATAGTATCCGGTATCAGAGCAATTAATCGTCCATGATCTCGCTGCCAAGATACCCAAGATCCTCCATTTAATAGAGCCATTGCTACCAATTGAGATGAGGGGTATGCTAGAGAAGGCCATGGTGATGGTAAACAATATGCTCAAGCAGGGCATGGCAGTCCACATTGCTATGGAGCCATGCTGATGCTGCCACCACCAGTCTAAGAGTCACCATAGCCATTCACCCTCAAAGTCACCACTCTGATCTATAAGTAGGCATTCACTATCCCAAGCATGCACATTTCCTTGGGCTAGTCCAGCTGTCGTGTGGCATGGTCGAGGCAGTGTGTATTGTGAGAGAGGTGATACTGTGTTCAGGGTATCTTTGCGGTTGTCAACTAAGTCTGCAGCCCAGGATAAGTGTTATTTGTGTAATGTTGTTGACTCTAGTCCTCTTTTAATGAATAGCAGAGCTCCTGCCATCTATTTCAAAAAAAAAAAAGAAATTACAGCCTCCATTAAATGAATTACAGCATTTTGCTAATTTGTAGTTCCAAATAATGTTTAGTCCTGATCTGTAAGATACTCTGTAATTTTTTTTCTGTCAACCTGCTGTTTTTCAGTGACATAAAATTTGTTTCTTAAAATTCCTCACCAGCTTTTCTTACTTCTGAAACTTTGCTTTGTGTATATTGTAACTGGAAGGTTTCAGCAATGAGGTCTTACAGCAATGTTGAACAATCACATTCCTTTGAAGTTCTATCGGATGGTACATGATGAGTTATGTCTGGTATTGTGCATGGGACGGTACATGGTTTTCGTCTGCTTGGTCCAAACGGGATGACACATTCATTATAAGTGTAGATAGTGCATAACCGACTAAGCAAGGGTATAGAGAAATAAAAAGAAAGAATACAACATTATGGATTGAATTAAATTATTACGAGTAAAAAAATACCGAAACTATACACCCTTAAATAACACATAATTCTACAACAACAAACACCTTTTCAACACTAGTTAGGAGTCATTATCATTTCTCACTACTTAATTTAGCCCATAAAGTAATATATAATGATTACATAACCTACGAACACTAATTACCATGATAATTCTCCCCAATCACCGTATAAGCCGCAAATCCTAGACGATCACATCCCATAACATCCAGCACAAACTCATTCCCCCTCATAAGATTCATTAATAAAGTGAGGGGACTGATATGGAGCTCCTACTCCCTATACCCCTATTTCCCTTGCAGATGGATTTTACAGACAAGGACGCAAAAAAAAAAAAAATCGTCAATGTTGCCCCCAGAGGAGCCAAAAACAACCAGTTTTCAAGAGCGAGGGCATAGCAATGGGGCCGTCCGAATTCACGAGGAGTAAGAAATCGAGCATTTCGAGCACGCTCTCTACATCTCGCGCGGTAACCAAATTGACTAGCAGAGCAGAAGGGCGAGAGAGCAGGGCCACCTGCGCGGAGGAAGGGGCGACGAGGGTGGAGCGGAGGCGGGCGGCGAGGAAGAGCAGCTCGTCCAGCTTGGTGTCCGCCGTCCCGATGCAGAGCAGCTCCATTGTCGCCTGAGGTGGAAGGGGCGGGGCGGAGATCCGGAGGAGCGGAGCGAGGGGGATTGGTAGTAGAGAGAGAGAGAGAGAGAGGAGACTTGAGATTGAGACTTCACTTTTGATGAATCTGTCTGAGTTGGAGTTGCAGTTGCGGGGCTTGCACTGTGGGCCCCGCTTGCTGGATGTCGTAGCGCGGTTTCCCCGCGAGCCGCGCGTCACCTGCGGCCACCACGTCACATCACATGGGATGGAGGATCGCTGGATCGTAGGGATGAAACGTCCGCTCAAGAGAAAATAAATATGAATACCTTAAAAATTGGATAATTATTATACGGATACGGATTTTTTCCCGGATACGAATACGAATATAGTATCGGGTTTCTACCAAATACGGATAATAATACGGATATTCGGTGAACAGTGTTATTCGGATATCCGCAGAAGCTATGAGACATACCACATTTCTTTATAGTTGTATGGTCTTCAATATACCTTTTTAGATTAACACTAGTCCACACTATTAATAGAAATTTAAATTTTTAAAAATTATAAATTATACTATATTTTATATAAAATTAGCTAATTATATATAATTATATTTGTTTCTATTAGAAGTTGAGTTGGTTTTCGTGTTCCAAGAAAAAATTGTTTTCGTATTTGTATCCGGTCATATTCGATTCTTATTCGTATTCGAGATAATCCGTATTTGTTTCCGTATCCGAGTTATTTGTATTCATTTTTGTATCCAGCAAAAAATATGAAAAAAATATGATATTAGCATTATCCGTCCGTATCCGCTCCGTTTTCATCCCTACTGGATCATCGTGGATGCCTCGTTGCTTAGACACATCACCTGGAAGAAATTAGGCGTAATGCAAGCACCCTAGTTAAATACAGGATTTGATTCAGATGAGCTGATTTTTTTGAGAAACACAGCAAGCACCCTACCTATGAGGAGAAATTTGGGATTATACCATTGCAAAAGAGTGGTTTCGCTAGAATACCATCGCTTCAAATTGATTCACTATAAATCATTCGGTGTTCATCAAAATATCATTTTCGTTCTTTTTTCAATAAAATTGTTTTTGCTCAATTTTATTTTTTCTCTGGACAAAAATACCCTTGCCTCTATCTCTTTCTCAATGTTGTCAGCCAAAATACCCCGCATCGTCCTGATGTCGCCAGCCACTGGTGGCGCCGCCCCGACGCAGCCGCCGTCGTCCCCTCGCTCCCTCCACTGGCAGTGACAGTGGCAATCGTGGTACCAGAGAATGACCGTGCTCCGCTACCACAGGTGAATCGGCTGGATCCGGCTAGTTCGGCGGAGGGCGCCGATCCGAGCAATGCGGCGGCGAGGAAGACAACGTGGATCATGACGGTGCCGCCCCTTGCCACGGGTTGGCGGAGCGGCGATCGTGGCGCCAGAGGGTGACCGCGCTCCACCGCCACAGGCAAACCGGTAGGATCTAGCTGGTTTTCGATGGAGGGTGCTGATGCGGGCAATGCAACGGTGAGGAAGATGGCATGGAACTTGCCGGCGCCGCCCCTGCAGCAGTAGTGGCAGCGGCGACGAGGTTGACCCCCAGTGGCAGCATCATGAGGGGCGGCCCCGGGTCTTGGCCGACGCTCGCGGAGCCTGCAGCTGCATGCAAGTCATGGCCCAAGTCGGTATCGTCGGACTCCCATAAAGAGATAGAGATAGGGGTATTTTGGTCCGAAGAAAAACTAAAATCGAGCAAAAACATTTCTATTAACCAAAAAGAACGAAAATGGTATTTTGGTGAACACCTCTCGGTTTAGGATGGTATAATAGTGCATCAATTTGAAACGATGGTATTCCAGCGAAACCATTCTTTTGCGATGGTATAATCCAAAATTTCTCACCTATGAGCACCTCCATACCACGGAAAGAACAATCAGCCAGCACCAGTATCAAATGGTAGGACTTAAACCTGGATTTGAATCCGAGTGGTTGTTTTCACACAAAAAACCTAACCAGTTGAACTACGCTCACTTCACGCATTATTATTTTGTTTGTACAGTGGATCTTGTTTGGTTATAATAGAGTTTTAGTCAACTTCTTTTTCCCTCGTTTTAGTAATTCCCTCGTTTTAGTAATCGAACCAATATACTCTGTTCTTCTCGTTGCTATGGCCTTTTTAATTTCTTGTTTAATTCGCTTTTGGCTTGCTAAAACAACAGGACTTTTTGAGGAGGGAGTGCATGATATGCCTGCTATCATAACAACAGGAAGAAATGGAATCTGGATACGCGTGAAAATGATCTAAATCCACATAAGCGGACTCCAACAAAGTCAAGTAGACTCCTTGGCGAAGGAAAGAACCACCAAGTGATAGAATCATGTTGTTACTGCACAAAACGAATTCGTAACAGGACGGTCATCCAGGAAAACCTTGTAATTTGTGAAGTAGGCTCATAAACAAATTCACGGTGTTACTGCACAGAAAATAGGCTCTCATTAGAAAGAGAAGGCAAATAACAGAACTCATTTTACTGGTTTTGTTAAGAGATTGATAATCAGTTAACTTCATGATGTCGTTGTTCATCAAGAGATAGTTACAATAACCTTCAAAATCAATAGCAGAGGGAAGAAGAGCCCTCGGGATTCAGTTTTCACAAAAATTAGACAAACTTTCAGCACATTATTTCAGTCTTAACTGGCGATGCTCTTATCACTGTTTTATCATCCATGGTGCCTGACCTTTCATTTAGCAAAATTTGATCTTCATTACTTCCTATTAAAAAGTTCTGTATAAAACATCAAACCTTGAACATGAAACTTGAAACTTCTCTGATTTCTATAAACAAGCCATTAACCAAGCACATCTCAGAAGTCATAACAACCACATAGCAGGGTACACATGGATAATGATACGCACCATGTATGACCTTGCAGGCTGCAGCAACTTCTCTTGAACCTGTTAAAGAGAACTCAAATGAATTATGGAGAAATACAAAACATAAAATGAACATTAACTTGAAAGAAGTTAAAAAAACTGGCAGGAACACATAGCATATTTAACTTGACAATTTGGTAATATAGTTCCAGCGCTTTACTGTACTGAAATGGTATGCTTGATGGTGGTTCTCTCATCTATCGTAAATCTCGGGATGTTAAGAAGCATATGCAAAGCTAAATAGGATGGCGCGGAGACATTTGTGTTGTGGTTCTCAGAGGATCAAGCATTCAAGCCTGATGGCAAGAGGGAAGAGATTAAACATGGACTACAGTATTTGAATCCCCTAGGCCACAGGCAAACTTCTTTACTTTTGTTCGTTTATGCTATCAATTGTTATTTGTTCACTTTAACACTTCACAGCAATTCTACTTGAAAGAGCCCTAACAGGAGTGCTATCATCTTTGGACCAACGGCACATTTTCTGCTACTGGGGTGGACCCAGATATGCTCTACATCTAGTTCCTGTAGCCCTTCAGCTGGTTCAGATAAAAAACTATCATGGCCTATTGGTTCTGTCAACTTCACCTCAACTCTAAGATAATCGATGCTCTGAGTTGCTTTACCTTGTAGAGTTTACATTACATCCTAGTGCTCTCCCCTAGGTTAGCAAAATAATTAACCAACATGTCAAGAGGCTTTATGCATAGAGGATACTAGGATAGCTACTTTGAATCAATTTGACAACATGAGCTATTACTGGAAACCTTACTCATTGTCAATTATATGAGCCCCTTAGGCTACCTGTGGAGATTCCCATACATCACATGCATTTGACATTTGTTACTCACAATAATCTCCACCCAGAATTCAAGCATATTGACCTAATTTGGCTGAATACAAACATACGGCAAGAACGGAAAAATGGAGTACGACATATTATTGTTTCCTAAGCATCAAGATATTATTAGCATGCATATCCAAAGCAGACTTTCTTTACGAGAACATACATACAGTAAATAATGAAATGCCTTTTGACTTGCCTATAGGTGCATGTGTTTTGCAGAGATTCCAAGTCGGGGGAAATGATTGATAACTGCTGTCTTGGATGAGCTGGAAGAGGGGGGAAGAAGGCTGTCCAGACTTTCACTGAAATCTAGATGTGGCTCAGGATCAGCTGTGGGAGAACATATGGAGTTGATGTGAGAAGAGTAACATGTACAACCGTACATGTTGTCCATTGCTGTATGCTGACATGTATGTACATCCAGCAAATAGCACACGGACAGGACATTCTTGGGAGACATTTTCAAATCAGACCTTTGATGTGGTCACTACTCACTGCTAAACCTCGTCGCACCTTGCCAATGGGACACAGTGCCTGTCATCCCTACCAGTAGTCATTGCAGGAGCAAACTCCATCCTGGAAATGGTGGAAACGAACAGGGTCCCTGATGATGATCACCTTGCCTTCGCTCTTGGAGACGAGCTTCGCAAATGCGTGACAGTCACCACAGATCCTGAGGTTCTTCATGATCCTTATGGGCTTCCCTTCCATCGCATTCATCATTCCAAATGCTATTGCCAGCTTTTCACTATGATATTTCAATAGATCTTCCTTCTGCTCACTTGCCAGATCCTGCAACACAAACTCTGTCTGGGGGGTATAACCGAGGTTTGTGACCCTGCTGAACAGTTGGCTCAGCTCTTGAATTATACCCTCTGAACATGGGTGTGACAAGTCACCAGCAAT
The DNA here is from genome assembly GCA_000573905.2 of Oryza punctata. Lineage (NCBI taxonomy): Eukaryota > Viridiplantae > Streptophyta > Magnoliopsida > Poales > Poaceae > Oryza > Oryza punctata. The sequence continues at coordinate 16,707,631 of CM002493.2, read as the reverse complement.
GAAAGCGTGGACCTTCTTACCCAGCTCGATCCAGCTTCGCCCAGGATCTTTCTTTACCCCTCTGTCTCTCATCATCTTCCACGACTTCTCAGCATCTGCCCATTGTCGCAAATCAGCATACGTGTTTGACAACAATATGCGGGCACCTTGGTCGTCAGGCTCCAGTCTGAGGATCTCTTTTGCTGCATATGCTGCAAGATCGGCGTTTTTGTGCATCCTGCAAGCCCCAAGAAGAGTCCTCCATATAACTGAGTCCGGTTGAAAGTTCATCTCATGGATGAACTTCACAGCATCGTCAAGCTTCCCTGCCCGACCAAGTAGATCGACCATGCAGTTACAGTGTTCTCTCTCAGGTTGAATACCGAAGAGTTTCTCCATTGAACTAAAGTAGTACCAACCATCTTCCACTAGACCGGCATGGCTGCATGCAAAGAGAACTCCAACCATAGTTATGTGGTTTGGTCTAGGCCCTTCAGATTTCATCATTTCAAAAACCTTCAATGCCTCAATGCTTCTCCCATTCTGTGCCAAACCAGAGATCATGGTACTCCAAGAGATCACGTCCCTCTGAGGCATCCTGCCAAACAAGGCATCTGCATCCTGCAAGCTACCGCACTTGCAATACATGTCAATAAGTGCATTGTGCAAAATCAGGTCCTTGTCATACTTGAGAACATGAGCATGAACCTGCCTCCCCACCTCAAGTGTGACCAAACCAGTGCATGCCCGGAGGACACTGGTCAAGGTGCACTGGTTGGACAAGAACCCAGCCTCCTTCATCCTCAGAAAAAGCTCAATTGCCCCGACACCATCCCCGCTCTGTGCGAATCCTGCAATGATCGAATTCCACACGATCAAATCACGGGTTACCATCTCATCAAAGACACGACGCCCACCATCCAAATCCCCAAACTTCATATACGCATCAATCAAGGAGCTCCGCACAAACACATCTGAATCCAACCCAACCTTAACAATGCTCCCGTGCAACGCCGCGAGCACCCTGGGCGTGCTGCAAGCACCCAGAATGGACGAGAAAGTGTACATGTTGGGAGCCACTCCGTCCCTCAGCATGGCCACAAAAAACCGCAGCGCCTCCTCCTTCCTCCCGCGGGCATTGGCCAGCGCAGCGACGACGGTCGTCCAGGACACGACATTCTTGTGCGGCATTCCATCGAACAGCCTGAGCGCGTCGTCGAGCAGGCCGAACTTGGCGTACATGGAGACGAGGGAGTTGGAGACAAAGAGGCTGCTGCAGGAGGGCGCCGCCCCATTGCCGCCGCCAAAAACGTGGCGGTGGATGAGGCGGCCATCGCTGGCTGTGCCGTGGCGGACGCAGAGCTTGATGAGGCGGGAGACCGCGACGGGGTCCGCACGGAGGCCGGCCGCGGCGAGGTCCGGAAGCAGCGCGAGCGCGTCGCGGAGCGGGCCGTGGGCGCAGAGGCGGGAGAAGGCGACGAGGAGGGGGTGCGCGGTGTGGGGGTCGGAGTGGAGGAGGCAGCGGCGGCGGCTCGGGGCAGGGGCGGATCTAGCAATAACATGGCATAGTATGGAAGCTGCCATAGGCTACTGGCTGGACGGCGGGCGGGAGCACCCCAACGCTCCTCCAGTCCGCTTCGTCCTCCAGCCGGCACAACCCGAGCAGCGAGCAGACCAGACGATCGAGGAGTTCTGCCTCCGACTTCGCTTGAGAACAGGAGGAGGAGCTGCGGCCCAGCCGCCCAGGGCACTCGTGTCAGGACACTCTAGCCCCACACCGTGCCTGCGCGAGGCCGCCGCATACCCGCGCCCCGCCGCTCGCCGCACCCCGCTGGCCGACCACCGCCGCATATGGCAGAGGCGCCGTCGGAGGAGAGAAAGGGCAAAAGAAGGGTTAGTTAGATACATGCCATTAATACGGACGCGACTACACCGACACCGGTATCTAGGGCTATCGCGCGATGCGCGCTCATGCCAAAAACGGAAACCGTGTTTTCCCGGACCCCACGCGCGCCATGGCTAAAAACAGAAAGAAAAACGCGCGCAAGCGCCGTGCAACGTACGCGTCGCTAGCTGGTGTGGGCCCCACCTAAGACAGCGCGATGCGCTTCTCTCCCACACTCCAACCCATCAAATCGGGATATCCGGCGACATCAATCCCCACACAGCCGTCACAGCGGTAAAATTTAGAAAAAAATCGCCATCTTGTAAGAGGGGAAGGAGGAGGAGCAAATCCAAGAAAATATCCAGGTAAAGTACACTTTGAGATCCATCCAAAAAAAATAGAACTAACCTAGAAACTTTTAGATCTTTTCTGTATTCTTCGAGAAACGAATTGATATGAATCTGTACTGTAATTTTGTAAGTAATGAGCTGTAGTCTTTTCTGTCTTCCTTCTTGATTTCTGTCTTCGTTTATACCCCAAATTCACTTTCTAGTGCTGTTGAGAAAAAAATTGTAGAAAAGGCATGAGTACCGGTGTTTCAAAAATCTCAAAGCAATTTCTAGGAACATGCAACTTACTTCCAGATAAACTTGAATTCACAATCCCTAGTTTACACAGCATGAAACATTCCATCTAGTTGCCTCAGTGTAATTTGAACAGAAAAGTTACTTTACTTCCCAAAATAAATTTGAATTTGCATTCCCTAGTTACATAGGCATGAGTGCTGGTGTTGGAAATCTCATAGCAATTTTAACAGAAGTCTCAGTGTATTTTTAACAGAAAAGTTACTTCTAGCACTTCAATGAGTTACTTCCTAAAAACACTAAGTTACTTCTCACTGTACATTAAGTTACTTCTCACTATGCATTAGGTTCTCATAGCAATTTTAACAGTCTCAGTGCATTTTTAACAGAAAAGTTACTTTAACAATTCAATGAGTTACTTCCTAGAAACATGGAAGTTACTTCCCTATAAACTTGAATTTACATTTCCTAGTTACACATTTTGTACCTTGTTTCCATATACAGCATGATGCATCACCTAGTTGCGTCTCAATTTCATCTTGTACTGCATCAAAACAAATTGTGAAAAAAATCATTAGTATAGCCACTGGTCTTAATTTGAGAAAATTGCTTCCTACAGAGCATCTAAAAAAGACAAGCGTTTGTATGGGTTATTTAATTACATCGAGTCCAGTTATAAAGAGTTACTATCCTGTTGCATCTAACTTACTTCCAAACTGTATTGGCTTACTTCAAAACATATAAATGTTACTCCCTCTAAAACATGCAAGTAATTTTCTATACCACAGATGTAATTATCTGACAAAGTTACTACTCTGAAAAAATAAAAGCTTTACTTTCATGTGATGTGCAAGTTACTTCTCCCCCCAATTACTGAATTACCTCAATAAATGCTCTGTATAAACTTTGTTACTAATAGCCTGAAACACATGCAGCAAAAATGGATTTTGACCTCAACAGTTTCCCGGAATTAGTTTCTGGTGAAAATGAACCTCCAGTACACCATTTATTAGTTGATGATGAAGACAGAAGTGAAACATACTTCCCTATAAATCCAACTAACACTAGCATGGAGATTCCTGCTATATATTTGGACGACACTTTTGACTTTGAAACTATATATACTGCTGGTGATGCTGGAAGTTTATAAGCACACAATATAGCCAATGATGAGATGCAAGTATTTGAAGAAATATCAGATCATGTAGACACAATGCATACTAGTGTTGCAATTGGCGCAACAACTGCTACTGCCAACACAATTTCAAGTGAAGACTCTGGCACAGATGATTCAGAAGCATAGTCAGCGCCATTACAGGATTTTTCGTGCAGCACACAAGTGCCGTACCTCACCTTGACTTTCAACTCAGAGGAGGAAGCAAGGGCTCACTACAACAGGTATGCAAAGCACGTTGGATTTTCAATCAAAATCAACACTTCAAGGAAGTTAGCCAAAGATGGAGAACGTGACAAAGTAATGTTTGTTTGCAACAAATGTGGTCCAGAAGAAAAAACGGGTGAAGCGTGCCCCCCAAAGAAAAGGAAAAGAAGTAGAACAAGACAGGCTGCCTGCAAAGTAAGGATGACAGTGAAGAGGAAAGGAGCTAGGTGGGAAGTAATTCAGTTTGTTGAACAACACACACATCCTCTGGTTAGAAAGTTTTCACTCAAGAAATTCCTAAGGTCACATAGAGCAATACCGAAAGAGGAAAAATATTTCATCACAATGTTGCACGGAGTTAATCTCTTAGCTGGTAGAATTATGCAATTGATGTCGGAATTGTATGGAGGGGCTAGGAATGTACCCTACACTAGAAAAGACATAAGCAATTTCAAGTCAAAGTTGGGGAGCGAGTATAGGTGTAGAGGTATTCCTCAAACAATTATTGCTCACTTTGAGGAAATCAAAAAGGATGATCCAAATTTCTTCTACAAGATTCAACTTGATAAGGAAGACAGGGTGCAGAACATATTTTGGGTTGATGGAGCAGCAAGAAATGCCTACAAAGACTTCAAAGATTGCATCTCGTTTGACTGCACATACATGACGAACATGTATAACATGCCTTGTGCACCATTCATTGGGATAAACAGACATAGGCAATCAATACAGGTACTTCTTTTTTTTTGCAAAAAAGTAAATCTAAAAAATCTGTAATAACTTTGTACATTATAGTACACCTTAAGTTACTTGTTGGATTCATTGAGTTACATCAAGTCCTGATAAAAGTTACTTCCAGTAGCAGTAGCATGTGAAGTTACATTTTTTTAAAAAAGTAAAAAAGTAACTAAGTTTACAAGTTACATCTTTTAGTGTCTATTCTATAGTTCAAAATTGTACTGATCTACTTCCAGCAAATTCAAACTGTACAGACTATGCAAAATTGTAGTAACTTACTTGCTTCCAAACTGTGTTGACTTCCTTATGTGTATTTTTTTTGATATTCAGCTGGGTTGTGGATTTCTAAGGAATGAAAAGACAGAAACCTTTGTATGGTTGTTTCAAGCATTTCTAGAGGCTATGGAAGGTGTAGAGCCCACAAACATAATAACTGATCAAGACCTAGCTATGAAGGCAGCTATAGCACTAGTTTTCCCACATGCTAAGCATCGCAACTACCGCTGGTATATAATGCAGAATGCTCAGAAGAAAATTGGCCATATATTAGATCATGACAAAGCGTTGTGTGATGCATTCAATGACTGCCTTGACAACAGCTAGACAGAGCAAGAGTTTGATGCTAAATGGGATGCAATGTTGAAAACATATCATTTAGAAGATAATGAGCACTTCCGACACCTTTGGGAAATGAGACAGTGTTGGGTCCCAGCATACATTATGCACTGTTTCTTCCCTTTCCTCCAGACTACAGCACGGAGTGAGGGATTTAACGCAGTGCTGAAGCGCTATGTAAATCCCCAAAACAACATATACAACTTCTTTTTGCAGTACAAGAAGATTCAAGAAAAAATCACTGTTGCAACAGATCAGAATGAGTTTGAAGCAGAAGAAACAATCCCTTCTATGTGGGGTAACTATCCCATGGAAACAAAAGCATTGGAGGTCTACACAAGGCCTATATTCAACAGATTTCAAAAAGAGCTGATTGCTTCAACATTATATAAATTGACCCGAATTTCTGAAAACATGTATCTAGTAGAACCAATTGGAGGTCCAGTTAGGAATTATGGATCAAAGGCATTCATTGTAGCTGCAAATGTGTTGGATAGTATATACATCTGTGAATGCTGTAAGTTTGAAAGGGATGGCATTCTTTGTTGTCATGTTCTGAAGGTAATAGTCTATTATTGCAGTAAGCTACTTCTCACTGTGCATTAAGATACTTCTCACTGTGCATTAAATTACTTCTTAATGTGCATTAAGCACTTTTGGCAGGTAATAAAACATATGTTTTTTTTCCATGCAGGTGATGACATCTGATTTTGTGGGCCAAGTGAGTGACATTCCAGAACACTACATATTGCCTAGATGGATGATGGTTAAAGAGCCTGAATTGCCTCCAGTTACAAGCATTGGTGAACAAATGCAATTGCCCCCTGAATCTCTGAAGCTAATCAGGTATACCAATCTGTGCACAAAATTTACACAGATTGCAAAAGATACATCAAGCAACGAGAAAGCCTACCGTATGGCTCTACAGCGTATGAGCTCAATGATTGATGACTTAGCAGCTATGAAGCATAGTAGAAAGAAACAGAAAAAGGCACAGCTAGCCCCAGCTGATCCTGCAGGAGGAATTTCAGATATCCCCTCGGCATCAACTAACCCTACAGTACAGATAAATGACCTCCCCATCATACAAAAGCAAGGGAGACCAGTTTCAACAAGACGCAAGCCTGGGGTCCATGCAAAGGCGTCAAAGACATCAGTTAGGAAAGGCCTAGCTAGTACTGAGAAGTGAATTAGAGCTACGACATGTAACTTATAATGTTGTGACAAGATTGTTGAAACTTACTTGCACAGTTGCATTAAATTACTTTTAGCTTCCATAGTAGTTACTTCACAGTGATATGTAAGTTCTTAGGAAGACCATGATGAGTTCTTTGCAGAACCAAGATGCTATTTTAATTACCCAACCTAATTTATGTGGCTATAACTTATCTGCTGGTTCTGAAACAACAAAATACAATGTTTCATTACTTTACCTTAAGTGTAGGATCATGCTGTTTACCCCATAATACTTGCATCCATTGCACACGATTTCCTTGAAACGAGAGCATCTTGTGTGTAAGTAGTTTCTTAATGTTGGGGATATCACTTGTTTCAAATGCTGTCAACTGTTTGCCATCCCGGCTGACTTCAGCATATAAAAACCACAATCCCGGCTGTTTTTGTTTGCAAAAACAAAACAGGGATAAGTTTGAGTAAAAACCATAAATGAAAATCACTAACTAAAAAAAGCATGTTATGTACATGTTATCTTGCTTTGGGCCATCAATGAAAATCAGTGGGTAATTCTGGATGGTTTTCTTCGAAGACCTGATGTAAACCCTATCCCACATGGTCTTGATGGATGCAACAACAAGATTAGATGCTGAAATCAGCTCTTCGTCATCTTCTCCCCTCAGCAAATCGTAAACCTCGAATCTTTCAGCTTTCAGATTAAGACACACCACGAAATAGTGACCAGCCTTATCATTCCTATTACACAATTCCTGGAGTATGGGAAAAAATGCCCGCATTCAAGTGAAAAGAGGGATGGGGGTGGAAAAAAGGTTTTTCAGTAAATAGAATCATAATTTACTAAGTATTAAAGGATAATAAAAAGTGTTTCAGAATAACATTTTCTATCAATATAACAGAAAAAGTTACTTCCACAAACATGCTGAGTTACTTTGCAGAGACATTTAAGTTATTTCTACAAGCAGACAGGAAAGAGTGGAAAGAAGTATGAATATATATTTTCTTACTAATTCTTCTACAAGCAGACAGGAATAAGTAAAACTTTACATGTCATTGACAGCTGGAATATATATTTTCTTACTAATTCTTTGTGGTCAAGACGATTCGCTCTCGTTTGATCGAAGTGTTTCTTGAGCTCATTCCTATCCAACTGCGAATCCAACAAATATCCCTGCACCATGTGGAAAAAAAACATAAGGTGTTGCAATGATAGTAATAGTACATTAAAAAGTAAGAGATTTTTGTAAATTTTATATACTCACTCCTATTCTGGCATGAAAAATTCTCTTCAAATTATCCTTGATATCAACAGACAGAACAATTAATGTCAATTCACATGTGTTATTGTCCAGTGAGCCCATAGGTTTGACAGAGTTAGCAAGATCGCCAAGATAAATATAATATTCTCCTGTATCAATGATCTTTAGGCTGCATTTAACAAAAGCAAAAGAAAAAAAATGAATAAGCAAATTAGTATACCTTGTACAACTACTCTAGCATGTTAAATTAAGTTCAATGACATGTTAAGTTACTTTCAATGACATGTTAAGTTACTTTCTATGACATGTAAAGTTACTGCACAGGGGTGTGCAGAAGTTTGTCTAGAAAAAATTGCTGGGTTGTGTGCAGAATCAATATGTACACAACAAATGGAAGGTATGAACCAAAATGCAGTTGCTTCAATGGCATGTGAAGTTACTTATTTAAGAAGGTAATTTTACTTCTGTGAGAAGTGAAGTTAGTTCTACAAACATCATTTTACTAAAAAGTAAAAAAGTACTGTGTACAGCAAAAAATATGTGATTGGACCTATTCCTTCTTGACTTGGTTCTCCCTCCATTCTTGCAAATGTCATCACATACCTCGTTTATAACTCGAGAAACCACAAACTGCTTCTTGTTCTCATAACCAATGAAGGGTGACCTTTTGAATTTCGCTGGTTTCACCACCCTTTTATTGTACTCATGGGGAACGGGTGTTTCTTCTTCTACTTCACAATCATCAGCAATAGCTTCCTTGGAGATTACTTCAGCGACAGGTGATTTTGTGGCAGATTTGTTGACAATGGCCTCATCTGCTTCTCTCCCAACTTTTTCATAGTCTTCAGTAGTAAAACTTCCATAGTTCTCATTTGTGATGATTCCAGGAAATTCTTTACCTCGAGATGTTCCTGCTGCTTCTTGCCCCTTTGGTGTTTGCACAACTTCCTGAGAGCTATCAAAACCAAGGTTGAAGTTTGGAACTTCATGCGAATCAATGGTTGTTGTTAGGAAATGATATTTTTCTACCTTTTCCACTGGTTGCTTCTCTGATTCTGGAACATTTTGTGTTGCAGCATTGGGTGCTTGCTTTTCTTCATGTTTTTCCTTGTCTCCAAACCCAATCCCTTCATCTAATTGTTTCCCTTTTCCAATAACATCATCAGCGCTTTTGCCTCCACTGCCAATCCCTTCATTTGTGTCATCTCCTTTGCATCCAGTAACATCATCAGCGCCTTTGCCTCCGCTGCAATCCCTTCATTTGTGTCATCTCCTTTGCATCCAGTAACATCAGTTGCAGCATCAGCTTGCTCACCACTCCTTGCAGTTTCAGCACCATCATTGTCATCATTTTCTGACCTATCCTCCTCATCATCTTCTTTTCCTTCATCATCATCATCTTCCTTCATCCTCATCATCAACAGAATCCCCATCTTCATCGATATATTCATCTTCCTCAGTGTCTTCCACTTCGTCTTCATCAGCAACAAAATCTTCATCATCGCTTGAAATTACACCTACCAAAAAAATAAAAGTAACTTAGTGTACTGTAGGAAGTTGTTTGGATAAATGTAAAAACCTAAAAATTCAGTTCAAATCATTGTAAAAAACAGTGTGGTAGAACAATGATACTAATGAGATTCAAATTGTGCAACGTGGTAGAACATGGCTATATTAATTATTCTCTGCAATAATTAATAGAAACATAGTGCAAAAACCAAACCTAGATCTTCATCTTGCTGAAATTTTTTTGGCCTTTGTGCAAGTCTCTTCCGGTTCCTTCGCATTTGCCTTGGTTGGCTACCCCTAGGATCCATAAAATCAAGGCCGGAAATCTGTCTCACAAATTTGGTGACCAAATCTGAGAAACCTTCACACAAATTTTGCACAGCGATCACAATTCTGTCCTTTTCCTGTATAAAAAGAAAAAACAGAGAAGTTACATATGCAGATTTCACAAAGTTACTTTTGCAGTTTGTCGATGTTACATCTACCAAGTTTACAAAAAGTAAAACAGAGAAGTGCGGAAAAAAGATAAACCTACTGCTGCAAAGTATTGCACATTTGAATTTATGAAGGTTGAAAAATCTAAATTGCTCCCAAACAATTTGGTCCCTTCATGCTGAAAACTGCTCCTAAGCTGTAATTTCAATTATAAAATCCATAAGTTACGAACAAACAAAAAACTAAAAATGATGCAAGTATGCCAACTATAAAAAAACTAACTGGTAAAGTTCCAAAGAAGCCATCTGCTGATGTGTCTGCTAATATTGCTTGATTTATCAATTCATTCGTCCAAACAGTAGCTCGATAACCCTCCACTGGAACATTGAGATTTTTAAACAAAAGCGAGTCCAAATAAAGAATCTACAAAAGAAATTAGAGCATTTAGATTAAGTAAAAAAAAGTACATAACTTGTTTGATTTAAAACCTACAAATTATGTTAACTTCCAGATGTAATTTAAATTTAAAAACAAATTGGAAAAGAAGATGTGGCAGGGCATATATGAAGAAGTAACTTAATGCACAGTAAGAAGTAACTTAATGCACAGTGAGAAGTAACTTAATGCACAGAGAGAATTTACTTGACAGAAAGTTATTTATAACAGTTTAACAGAAAGAAGTTACTTCCTAGGAACATGCAAGTTACTTCCTGGACAAGTTAACTTCTAAAAAACATAAAAGTTACATTGAGACAGTGATTGAATAAAAAAAGGTGAGCATTGTTACCATCATGTACAGGAGACATGCTGAGTTGGTATTCTTCCTAGCTTTAGCAGCTTTTTGCAAAGTAGATATGATAAACTTGCACAATTAAGATTCTTGATATTTCCAGCATCAACAACAGAAGGATAGCATCTTGGGCTGACTGTTGTTGCCGTCGTTGGTGCTAAAACAGAAGAAATGGCATAGATGATCCACATGCGCAGGTACTTATCATCTGCTAACTTCAACTTCTCCAATTGAATCCCAAGAGAAGTCAGTGATGGTGAGATACCATCGTTGATTCCAAGCAAATTCAGCACAAATTCTGTAGCTTCAGACTCCATCTCATATGAGACATCTTTGTCGCCCATAGGGATACCAAGCACAGACTTCACTGACTCCTCGTTCACATCTATGGCTCCACGTCCAGGAAATACAACCTGATTGGTTGCTGGATTGAAATGCTCCATCAACCAGCTGCACAAATCAGGTCTGAGCTTCGAGCACTTAAGATCTACGAGGCCACGGAAGCTAGCCCCCTCTATTAGTCGCTTTTGTTCGCCACTCATATGGGGATACAACTTTATAAGCTTCATAGGTGAAGCCTTGCTACTCTCTTGCTGCAAATGTATAAACAACAAAAAGAAAAATAAAAAACATCAGCATTTGTTTATTTTTTCAAAAACATATATAAAACAGTTGAAAAAAGGGTAACTGAACCAAGAAGTAACTTGCTATTAAGTTAGTTCTAGAAAGTAACTTGCCCTCCAGCAGCAGCATCAAAATATTTTAGGCACGACGAGAAGTAACTTAATGCACATAGAGAAGTAACTTAATGCACAGCGAGAAGTAACTTAATGCACATCGAGAAGTAACTTCTTACTTGTTAACAGAAAATCTCAAAGCAATTTTAACAGGAAGTTACTTCTAACAAATCAGTAAGTTACTTCCTATGAACATGCAACTTACTCCAAGATAAACTTGAATTCACATTCCCTAGTTACACAGCATGATACATTCCATCTAGTTGCCTCTCAGAGCAATTTGAACAGAAAGCTACTTGTTATAAACTCAAAAAGTTACTTCCTAGAAACATGCAAGTTACTTCCCAAAATAAACTTGAATTTGCATTCCCTAGTTACATAGCCATGAGTACTGGTGTTGGAATCTCATAGCAATTTTAACAGAAGTAACTTAATGCACAGTGAGAAGTAACTTAATGAATAGTGAGAAGTAACTTAATGCATCATAAGAAAATGTAGTGCATTGGAAAAAGCAAAACACTGCTTGAGGGCAAAAAATGCATAAAAAAGGTGGATGCTTAATACCTTTGCTCTCCTCCTTTTTGGAGGAGGTTGCTCTATGTCATCTGCATGATCATCTCCAATACTTCTTTCCTTAGCATGTTGCGACACCCCCTTGTTTTTTTACTTGACTCTGGTTTGCCTAACATGCCTTTCTTTGCAATGGTTTTTCTTTTTCCCATTCCTAGAAATACATTTTGGATGTTAGTAATCAACTTGGAACTAACCATCTATCAACTAATAATCAACTTGCAACTAATAATGTTAGTAATAATTTTGGAAATTCATTTTGGATGTTAGTAATCACTAATAATCAACTTGCAACTAGAAAAATCTACAAAAGCCAGAGAGATAGAAATTTAAATACCTTCAAATGGAACCAGAGATCCACAAGCCGACGCTTGAGGGGGCAAATTCCACCGCAACCTTGCGCTCACCGAGAGGATGAACTAGCACCTGATGAATGAGGGAGAGAGAGGGGAAATGAGAGAATAGGGGAGAAAAAACCGGGAGGTTTGAGGAGCAATTTGCGCAGTGAAAAACTGCCCAATCTCTCCACCTCCCCGGCACAAAAAACGCACGGAAAAACAGCCCCATCACTCCACCTCTTCGGCTCAAAAAAACCGCAACGAAACCACCGCATCACGCCGCAACTTACCGAAAAAATGGCCGCCGGATTTGGTGGAGAGAAAACCACCTCCGCCGCAGCCTACGCTTCCCACCGCAACTGCTAGCGCGATGAGAGGAAACTGTCGGCTCTGCGCCTCCGCCGCCAGCTCTGCCGGCTCCGCCGACTCCGCCGATGCCGGCGCGACGGGAGGAAACAACAACAACTCCCCCCACCCCCCTTCCGCCACGGATTTCGCCGGAGATTCACGCCGCCTCCACCACGGATTTCGCCGGAGATTCACGCCGCCTCCGCCTCTCTCTCACTCTCCGCCTCTCTCTCTCGTCGAGCGCCACCCAAAAAATTTGAACAGTAAACCCTTGCTCGTTCGGTCGGAAAAGGTGACACGTGAGCTCGCTCGGTCGGCCGGTCGGGACGCGCGGCGCGCGCCGGATGGACGCCACGTCGCCAAGCGCGGATCGACGGCTGCCACGCGCGTCGCGTGATAGCGCTACGTGAGCTCGCTCGGTCGGCCGGTCGGGACGCGCGGCGCGCGCCGGATGGACGCCACATCGCCAAGCGTGGATACATGGCTGCCACGCGCGTCGCACGATAGCGCTAAACGGAGAGGCCTCTCCGTTTAGATTATAGGCATTAATATGTCATTACTATTTGCATTGTTACCGTTACTCAGTGATACCACTAAGATATGAATTCTGCATGTATTGGATGAAAATGTTCTCATCTTCTACCTAACGAATTCCATTTCCCAACCATTCTTCCTAGTTGGTCGCCAAAGCCTAGAGATTGGTCAAACTCGTCATGCTACGTCCTACTGCTCATCCTCAATCGGATTCCTCAGGCCAACATCCTTCGCGGGGCTGGCCACCGCGTGGCGGCGAGTCGTTGTCTTCAAGCCCACGCTGTGGCGGCACATCGACCTCTCTGCTGCCGCCGACGAGCTTAGCATCACCTTGTCAGAGTGGGCCACGATGGTGTGTGCCGCCATCAACCGTAGTGCTGGCATTGTCTACGAGTCCTTCCGCTGCCACGCTAACGGCTGATGGTGTGTCACGTCTACTTCACCGCCGGGGATCGTGATGAGCGTGCTCCTCGACCACTGCCCGCGCTTCGAGGTGTTCAAGGCCGGCGAGTGCTTCATGCCATCAACCGCTGAAAGGGTCACTTGAGCCTAGAGGGGGTGAATAGGCTACTTAAAATTAAACAACGGAAGCTAAAAACAAAAACTAGGTCGGATAGTCGGATCCACAGTCGAACTATCCGATCTGATCAGATAGTCTGAAGTTGGATCAGACTGTCTGACTCAATAGGAATGCAAGAGCCTCAAATCTGCAACACTAGCAAGAGTATACAAACAAGCACAACTAGGCTATAGAGACACAACAAGGCAATTAGTAGAGTGGAGAGGAAAACGAATATCACCGAGATTTCTTGCCGAAGTAATTCCCGGAGTTCAAATCCCGGGTCTTTGCTAACCCTTTCCTCAAGAGGTTGCACAAAGCACTCCTCCTTCCACTAGAGGTATCTCTTTCCTTGTGGAGGCGCGATCCGGCCTTCACAAACTTCTCTTGGCTCACCGCAAGTAGATCGGTGGCTCAAGAGCAACGCCTAGCCGTCTAGGAGTCCTCAACCTCCAAGAGTAACAAACATCGCACAACTCTTGGAACAACCCTAGTGCTCAAGATCGAGTGAAACGCACACTAGGCCCTCAACACCCAAATCCACAACCACTAAGATTCACCACACAAAGAACGAGGGGGATTTGAGAGAGGGAGAAAGAGCTCAAAGATCCAAAAGCACTTAAGCACCAAGCTCAACCCAAATGTGAATGAGAATGAATGAGTTGGGTAACCCTAGAACAGGGTTAGGTGGGGAGTGTTTATAGATCCCCTAAAAAGTGGCCGTTGGGAGAGAATCTGTTCATCCCACCTCGTATAGTCCGAGATGACATCGGATAGTCCGATGTTTTTGACCCCCAAGCAAGCGAGAGACAGACAGCAAGGTTCTAAAGAATTTCGGACTATCTGATCGATTGGATAGTCCGAAGTCATGTCGGATAGTCCGATGTTTTGAACCAAGATCTCACAGAGACTCAAGTTCCATTGAACTTCGGAGTTTCTGATTCATCGGATAGTCTGATAGGTACTTAGAAAAAATTGACTCAAGAGGAATAAAAAACAGTTCAAGATAGAGAGTGAAGTTCTGTGAAATTTCGGATAATCTGACGATCGGATAGTCCGACTTCACATCGGATAGTCCGATATTTTTAAGTCAGTGCTCAGTACACAGACAGAGAGTGAAGTTCTATAACATTTCGGATAGTCCGACGATCGGATAGTCCGGCTTCACATCGGATCATCCGACAAGAAAATTCAGCAACACTTAAGAAAAAGATTTTAAGCACTAGTGTTGTACGAATCATATGCATGTGGTATCCCTCTTAATAGTACGGCATCCTAAACACAAGAACACAAGAATTACAAGGATCACAACATGATTACCACAAAAGTGACGCCGTTAAGCTCTTAATCACAGTTTCTTTCCTTTTCATCCTTGCATCCACTTCAACAAAACATTAGTGTACCTCTATTTGTGTTGTCATTAACACCAAAACAAATTAGGGGTCCTATATACACTTTCAACCGCAACGCCAGTGTTGTCTGTGAGTCCTTCCGCGACCACGCGCGATAGCTAGAGGTGTGTCGCGGTTACTTCTCCACCGGGGATCCGGTGATAAGTGCGCTCCTCGACCACTGCCCGTGCCTTGAGGTGCTCAACACCAGCGAGTGCTTCACCAACGAGATACTCCGCGGCGAAGTACGTGGAGAGGATCTGCAACCTCCAGCTGCCGCATCACTTCGACAACTTTGGAGAGGCGTCGCCGGCGACGAGATTCGAGTCAAAGAGGAGGAAGAGGATGAGGGAAGAGAGAGGTAGAAGATGAGGGAATTTTTGTTTAATATATGCAAAATACATATCTTAGTGGCACCACTGAAATTACAAACAAGTACTAATGGCATCGTTAAAAATACGCAAATAGTAATGGTATATTTCGAATAAATTTTTGATGGCACGTATCTAATTAACCTCGAAGAAGAAAGGTAATGAAGAAAAGGAAAGGAAAGAGAAGGAGGAGAAAAAAAAGGAAATAGAAGAAATCTTGTGATTTTGCAAAAAGGTCCTCATAGTTTTTGGAAATTAAGTGCATGTTCCTCTCAATTGGAAATTTCGCATTTTAAACCATAAGATTTTCATAAAATACATAAATAACCCTCTGCATTGGGATATTTGTTTGGGACGGTATTCGGAATTTGCAAAACCACTGAAAAATCATATTCTCACTTCAAAGAGTGTTAGGATTTTGAATTATGATCCCGACTTTGCATTTGGGCACTTCTATTACTGATATTAATGATTATGAAATTTATTTATCATATTTTTGATTATTGATTATTTGTAATGCTTTTATTACCTTTAATTAAGTGAACATATCATATGCACACAAGTTTCCCGTGCACACTCCGTGCACACCAACTAGCAAATATCAAAGAAAATTATATAAAAAAATGGACATACTTCTAATGTATTACGCATATATGTGAAATTTTATCTTCAAACTCATTATATTTTGGCCGTAACAAAAAAGACAAAGTTCTGGCAGATTATTACTCTTAAAACTGTCAAATTTTTTACTTTTTTATTACAGCTAAAATATAATGAATTTAAATATGAGACTTGGAAAATATGTGTAATACTTTTAGGAGTACTTGTCCAATTTTTTCTAGATTTTTCTAAGATATTTGTTATTTTGTATGCACGGAAAACTTTGGTGCATAGGATGTGTTCTCTTTAATTAATATCATTGCCGTAAAATGTATTCAAATTGCATAGGATATATTGGATTTATTTGCAGGAATTTTCGTGTACCATTATATTACAACATTGTGCATCTTACCTGAATATAAATTGCGCATATATTTTGAATAACTAAAGGTGACTGACATCACGAACTAGAAAGTTTGCTGAATCTAGAATATCTCTGATATATTAATTTAATATCGAAATTACAAAATAGTGAGAAGCTCTACGGTACCATTAATTCAATCACGCTATGAGCATGGACTCCATGAGATTGGAATAAATATTTTGGGCCATCACTTTGTTTATTGGGCTTTTAAGAACAACTCACGTTGAAATAAGCAAATGGGCCAAGGGGAACCGGACCTTGGCCGATGAACGCAGGCGAACTTGAGCCTGTCACTACCAAATGGGCCAAACCATATCTCTTTTTAACATATTTCTTTTTCTTAACGTATATTGCCCTCATATATACTGAAGTGATTATATAGAATTAATTATGGTTAAAGAATTATTATTGCCACACAATATCATATTTGGTAGGAATATATTTGACATACACATAAATTGAATTAAACCTCAATTGCATAGATCATAGAAAAATATTTTTTTTTGCTAACATGAAATTTTAAAATTTTTAAAGAAAAATAGAATTGCACCGTAGCGTTAGCACAGGCACAGTGCTATTAATTAGTAGAGCATGCTTCAAATAAGACACTCTTACTTCAAATACTTTTTTTTAAAAAAAAATTATTAATTGGACTACAGACATTGAGGAATTGAAGCCTACCGAAATAAGCAACTCTCCCCATCCAGACCACACATCTTCCTAGAATCGTGTAGCCTCCCCATTGCTCACTTTCCTCTCACAACACATATTACTCTAATTTTTTCACTTCATGGAGCCCTCTCCAGAAGTGAGAGGTCCCTCAGGAGCTTCGAAAGAACCCCCTTCTTGGATATATTTTCTTCCTCAGTAAATCAAGACATGTTCCTCCTTTTCTCCTTCTAGCTTCCAAATCCATTTTATCATAAAACAATCATTCATAATCCTTGTGTTAATGAAACCCGTTCCTCCAAATTCTTTAGCTCTGCTAACCCTATCCTAGCTCATCATGTGATAGTTCCTCTTCTTTCCCAAGCCTTGGCAGTAGAATCACCCCCCTTATGTTGTCCATCTTATTGTGGATACTGAATACTGTCATGCAATTTGTAGAAGCCCATGGTTTACACGGCGATTTTGGGTAATTTATAGATATTTCTATAAACTTGATTAAACTTTAAAAAAGTTTTAACTTTTTTAACTCGGAAGAATATCAAAGTGAAACAGGGGGAATACATTGACATTTTTTTTCTTTCCCTGTTCCACCCGTTCTTCCACCGTCTACCAAAATTATTTCGAGTTCGGCCCTCTCTGTTGAGAATTGATCTTTTTATTTTTCAGAGTTGTCAAGGTTTCCGCAGTAATTCGTCATCTTTCTCGCTTTGACCCAAGTCTGAAGTTAATCAGTAAAAATAATGGGAAAAGGACACTACAACTACAGAGCCGGAGAAATGAAAAAGAAGAAAAGCTAGCAATCCAGAAAATGACGAGGGTGGCGACTGAGCCGCCTACGGCAATGAATCTGGCGGTGGCAGCAAAGACAGGCAGACAGCACCAGCATCACTGTTCTCAACAAGTTACACTCTAGAGCGTTTTGTACAAAATTTTGCTTATTGAAAAACACAACTTCCAATGTCTAATATCTATTCCATATTTTATATATTGGAGCCTTGTAGGATTTTTACATATTTCAAAGGAACCTGTTCAGGTATTCATCCACAGTGGTGTACTTCACATCGGGGTAAAGTTCAGTAGCTTCAACTCCAAATGAAGGTTCGATATCAAAGTTGGTGTGATCCCCCTTCACCCAGACAGAATGGTTGATTGTCAATACGACATTCAACGGCGCTGGGGATTCTGAATTAAAGTCAAATGTCAGGAAAAAAGGGATAAGCATCTACTGAACTAAGTACAGCACTTGAGAGAACTTGGCTGATTCTCACCTTGAATCTTGTTCAGGACTTCATCTTCTGGGATGTACACCCTTTCAAATGTCTTGCCAACCTTCTTCTCCCAGAGTGAGACTAGCTCGTTGTGAGACAAAATGTTGCTTGGTGGCCTGAGATACAAGATCTTGTTCAGGGTTCTTGGATCATCGACAGCTTTAATAGTGTAGGTACCCACATCCTCCTCTGTGGCAAAGACTCCTGTTTTTGACAAAATAAAAAAATAATATATGCATTGCAATGTATCCATATTTTCTTTTCTTGTTCGATATATATCTCATTGAAAAAATAGAGATCTTTTGCAGTAAAACAACACACAGTAAGCATAATAAGCACACATGATCAGTTTTACCTTTTACATTTCCATCACCAAGGATGATAACCTTGTCGGTTGGAAGGCCCTTGATCCAGGCCTGTGCCAGACTTGGCAAGAAACGACCAGCAAAGAAGTTAGAGGAGACATATGTGTATGGGATCCCCTCAGCCTCAATCGCACGCCTTATACGAGCTTTTGTAGCATACACTGATTTCACAGGCTCAACCGCATGTACACGGTCCACATCATTACCATACTCTGAAGGGAAGAATCTCTGCACAATGCAATCCACATTAATCAAAAGCAATGAAGGAAACTGGATAGTTAAGCCACCTTTCAAGGATTCTTCAAATAAGCAAGCTCACCACAGTTTCGAGAAAATAAAAAAAAAACATCCAGCATTAAATTGTTTGCATGTGAGAACTTTATTGTGTGGGAACAGAAAACAGATATTAACCTCCTTTATTTCTTAGAATCAGGGGTATTTGTACCACACAAGGCTAGTGATATCACATCTTAATATTCAAAATCATCCATGAAGGCTATCTTAATGCACAAAGCAACATCACAAGTCATGATAGATGAACGACATACTCTTCAATGCATACAGAAATTTGAAGTACAATGGCCATGAAATGTTTGTAATGTAAGTTTAGGTGGTCACCTTTACATTCCCAGCTTCTTTAATAGCAGAAATAATACGGATTTGATCTGCTAGTTGTGCGTAACCCACAGCCGAGATAACCACGTCAGCAGATTTGATGGCTGCCACCAAGCTTTCATGGTCATAAAGATCTCCCTAATTATCCAGCAAAGGAATAACTTTGATATGTCAGCATCAAATCAAATCATACCATGAGGCATAAACTAATCATTGTGGAACCTGAGATATATCATTGCTGTTTAATGTGACAACTGCGCTTACTATCAAGAAGGGCATATAAATAATCAGCTGTACGGCATTTTACCTGTACCAGACCACGAGCTTTCAGAAGATCTTATTGAACATTAGTACATCACAACACACTACGCAGTGAGACAACCCAGTTCAAACCAGAATTCAAACTTCAACTTGAACATCTGTCTGCATCTGAGATAATTAGTTTGTGGCTTGAACACTGACGAATCTTGAAAGTCCAAGCAGTTCCTCTTTTAAAGTGTTACTTTGAGTCATGTTTCAAAGCAATGATTTAAAACCCATAACATGTCCTGAACATTTTACAATTCCCTCCGTTTTTTAATAGATGATGCTATTAACATTTGGGGACATGTTTCACCATTCGTTTTATTCAAAAATTTTGTGCAAATGCATAAGATATAAATCATGCTTAAAGCACTTTGAGTGATAAAATATCTCACAGCAAAAAACTACGTAGTAAATGATAATTACTTATTTTTTTAAATAAGACCAATGGTCCAGAAGTCAACGGCGTAATCTATTAAAAATGAAGGTAGTATTCTACTAATCCACATATCACCACACTGTTTTCTTATCTTATTTACTGAAATGAACATGTTGAAAAGGTTGTTGGATGACTTTTGGAACTCCCATTCCTGCCCTTTCACAAATTTATTCAAAATCAATCCTCGTTGACAAATAGAAGAATCCAATTCATTTGTCTCATTATACTTCCTCACCATGGATAATACAATACAGAATTCATGACTAACACCAACATCGATCAGAGATTAGAAAAGGAAACGAAATGGGGAAAAGAAAGAACGAAGGAGGAGGGGCGGCAGCTGACCTTGACGAGGGTGGCGCCGGATTCCCGGAAGCCCTGGAGGACGGCAGCCTTGGCGGGGTCCGCCGGCGCCGGGTCACGGACGAGGACGGTGGTCGGGTGGCCCTCGCGGGCGCTGGCGGCGACGATATACCGGCCGATGTAGCCCGTGCCGCCGATAACCAGAACCCTGCTCCGCTCCTTCCCCGCCGTGGCCATGAGATATATTGCGAGGTATAGGCAAGAAATACGACAGGAGCTGCTTCGCTGGCTGGCTAGCTTGATCGGCGGGAGATCGTGCAGACAGACGAGGCAACAGTATGAAGCGTCGGGAAGAAGAGGAGGACGAACCTAGACTTGTCTGCGTGCCTAGGTCTGGGTGTGGATGAATCTGGACACGTACGGCATACGATGGCCGGAGCCTGGCCCGCTTCCCAGTACATTGCGCGCCAGTAACAGTGTATACAAGCGTACCAGCCGAATTTTTGGCAGCATTTTTGTTTTTATTTTTGTTAAGTTTATAAATCTTGTCGATTCTGAAAATCGACATGATAAAAGCGGTAGCGTACGAGACCTAAAAGTGGATGGATGTGGAGATAAAAATTTAGATAAGTTTAAGCCATCTCATCTCGATGAGAGGTAATACCATACTTCTATTTAGCGATTATATCCGTCGGGTGTGTAATATAGGTTATCTGTGTGTTGCTCTTGAGGGGGCTCCCTACCCGTCTTATACAGGTTGGAGACAGGGTTATAAAGGGGAAAATCTAGCCGGACACTACATCAGCTTCCTAATCTATTACATGATCAACCGAGACTCTATCCCCTGCCTTGGATTATAAGGCAAATGGCAACCGAGTCCTATTCTATTACATAATACATGAATCTGGCCCACCTCCTATCTCTAGTCAAATATGGAGGTCGGGTGGGTACTGTTGATGCAAAAAACACACACTGGCCTACGAGATTTGCTTTACTCTAGTGCAGGTCCAAATCTTGCTTTCAGGTTCAAGGGTGTGCCAGTTGATTTGATCCTGCAATCAACAAGATAAAACATGCAAATGTTGTTAATAAACGATAATCGATCGGCTATAGAGCCGATGTCATATCGTGATGAAATCTAGCCGATGCATTGTTAGGTGAATCGACTGTAAGGCATATCCAATAATAAATCAACCCTAAATTTGATCCATCGAATGTAGATATCAGTGTTATATAATCTATAAATCGATATTACCTTAGAAATCAGCAATTGGAATAAATCGGATTTAACCGAGACAGTATAAATTGCCCAAGTCTAAAATAACATGAAATAACAATTATATATATTCATATCATATCCGATATTCAGATTTAAGCGTGCATCGGTTATAGCTCCGATACTACCTTATATCAGGATATTCTCTTGCAATAAATATATTCAACTACCGTCAATCGGGTTGGCAATAAGTTCAATATATTTATATTAGTCAAGATCCTGATATAAGAGGCATATATAGCATATTAAACAAAGCGTAAAACCATGTAAAACAACTATACCAGGTAAGATCGGCTGAAACCCCGGTACTATCCTTATTAACAATCATAAAGCAGGCTAGAGATTATGATTCTAAGCATGACTTAGTAGATCAAACTTAACTCATGCAGCACTAAGTATAAAAAGAAGCATAATATCTGGACAATCAAGCCGACGGTTATCTTTTCAAGAGGGTAGATATATTATATAATCCAGGTCAACAAGTCAATCTAGCCGTTATCAACGAAACCCTAATAGAGGCTGGCCGATGCAAGTAGAAAGCATTATCAATCTAGATTATGTAATATATATGATAACTCGGTGATTCACAAAATAGAATTAGAGTGTCATACAGATGTAAGCACTAATTCCGATAATGCAAACCGCCATAACAAGTTTTACCTCTTCGCTATTCCATCATCAACACATGCTCCCCAATTCTAAAGTATTATATAATGCAACGGAATTATCTCGTCAATCCCGTAAGAATGTAGGGTTTCCTCTCCCGACCGTTACGCACCTTCTTTCATAAAAAGCAACCGCCTTTTCAGAAATTTCACAGCGTTAACTCTGTTTTCACCGCTTAAACCAGAAAACTTTCCTCACCAACTCCAACGGTTCTCCCGACTTCTCCGACGAGCACCTTGGCGGACTCCACCTTCGGCGATAATCCCTCCCAAATCAATGGCATCTTTATCAAGCTCGTCAAGCGCTCCAACCACCGAATGGCATCTTCATCGGCTCAAACTCCCTTTCCGTCTTCTTGCCTTTTTTTCGTTGCTCAATCTCTCTCTTTTTTTAATCTGTAGCACCTAGCACACTAAATAGCCATCCCAAGCCTGAAAGAATCGAATCACTTCTTCCTGGGTCCGATAAGTGATATAGATCCAACCACCTTGATCAACGCAGAGACAGACAGAATCCCCTTTAGGCAAACGAACCCGATCCTATCTCATTGGACTGCCACCTTTTGATCCTGGCCATCCAAGTCGATGGATGGACAAACTGGTATAAGAGGATAGCTGCAAACAAACAGGATCACTGGGATAAGATGGGAATAGCCCAATGCTTGTCACTCTCAATAGCCGACATGAAGAAAGACGAGCCGATGCTATTGGCTGCCGCCTATTTCTGGTCTGACACCCTCAATGCCTTCCTGTTTAATCACGGGCCGATGACCCCACCTTGCTTGATATTTTTCATGATCACTGGTCTAGATATCACCACATCGGCTAACCCTATCAGCTTGAAAACCAAATGCGCCCATTGATTCAAGACCAAGAATATTGGAGGTTAGTTAGGATTTATCTCTGAAAACATGGGAACAGGTCCAGTATCAGCCAGAGAGCATGCTGCCTTTCTCCTTATGTGGCTAGACAAATTCCTTTTCTGTGGCTCCACATGCGGTCCAACAGCCAACTAGCAACACTTAGCCGAAGCGATAGTATCAAAGAAACAATTTTCTTTGGGCAAATATCTTCTAGGTGTAGTTTATAAACTTTGTGCTAGTCATCGGCCAAGATTATCATGGATGCAAGCATTAGTATAGGTGGTCCTTAGTGGTTTGTACAACTCTAGCTAAATTTACATACCCTGAAAGTAGCAATTAGACCAGCACTTCTTAAGGTCGAATTCCCCTCCTTAGTTGATTCAGAAGATAATGATGATGACAGCAACACAACACGCCGATGCATGTCCTTTGGAGAGGCAGCCTCTAGCTATACTGGCTCAGGACCATCGGCTGAACATTTCCAAAATTGGTTTGGATATTTTTATGATGGATTTTCCAGGGATAGCAGAATCTGGTTTGCATATGAGTCCTTATCTGAATATGAATTGCCAGCCAATTTTAGATTGGATGAGATCAATGATGAAAGGTTTGAAAAACCCAGAGAGGTCCTAACTGCAGCAATCTCCCCTTGCATCCTTCCCACGGGCATCTCTCAAGGCAGAAATGTACAACCATCTTATGAATTCTATCATCCAACAACTGCTGCACGTCAACTTGGTATGGGTAAACTCCCAATTGGCCTATACTTCTCTGACAAGATCTAAACCAGAGGAGAGATCACATCGGCTCTAATCATGGACAAACTCCTAAACATTCCTGGACCCCCTCTTGGTAGCATTGACAGATTCAACATAATCTTGATGAGAAGCATCCTCTTCGATAGATGTGGTCTGAGTGGAAAATACATATATTCCATCTATCGGCTCAGTCATACCTGACAAGAATATCACCTGACTTAATCCCTCAAGTAAGTTATCTTTTCTTATCTCTTTTCATCATATCTCAATACTAACAATCCTCTGATATTTACAAATTTTTATTCTGTACATGCAGGTACCTGAGTCACCTCCCCCTCAACTTAGCCGAAGTGGCCAGTCGATCGAATATGCTGCTGCAAAACTTCCCAACAGATGTGGCCTAGCTCCTTCCATTTGCCAAGATTGTCAGAAATTTGGAGCTATTCAGAGAGCACCAGCATCGGTTATGAATCCAATTATCATGCCATGACTGTTTAGAGGTTGGGGTATTAATATGATCGGCCAAATTAATCCACCATCGAGTAAAGGTCATAAGTTTATATTGGTAGCTACTGATTATTTTACTAAGTGGGTTGAAGCTATTCCTCTCAAGAAGTTTGATACTAGAGATGCAATTGAGTTTATTAAAGAGCATATTACATACAGATTTGGTTTGCCATAGACAATAACAACTGATCAGGGATCTATCTTTGTGTCCGATGAGTTTGTTCAGTTTGCCGATAGTATGGGGATTAAATTGTTGAATTCTTTGCTATATTATGCACAAGCTAATGGGCAGGCTGAGGCATCTAATAAGAGTTTGATCAAGTTGGTTAAATGAAAGATTGTTGAATATCCCAAAAAGTGGCATACTATATTAGCTGAAGCATTATGGTCCTATCGGATGGCTTGTCATGGTGCTATTCAAGTTTCAGCATATCAATTAGTTTATGGTCATGAAGCTGTTTTACCATGGGAGACTAACGTCGGCTCAGGGAGGATTTCTTTGAAAGATGAGTTGATGGCCGATGATTATCATAGTTTGATGGTCGATGAATCAGAAGAGTTGGTTTAATCAAGATTGCGTGCCCTAGAGAAGGTTAAAAGAGATAAAGAAAGGGTTGCTAGGCATTATAATAAAAAGGTTGTACCAAAATCTATTGAGGAGGAGGAAGAGCTTGTATGGAAGTTGGTGTACCAAGTGTTTGGATTGGTTCATAATCTTCTGTGTTGTGCCGATGTATGGTTTATAGCCGATGATAAAGGCATCGACTTTAGATGGCCGATATGGATTATTGCCCTTAGACATTTTGTAAGTTTGTAGCATGATGTTCCCTACTACAAACTTGGGGGCTTGAGAAGATAAAATTGCGATTTAAAATTGAAAGCAAAATCAGCTAGATGGCCGATACAGGTATATTACAGCAAAAATTGTTATTTGAAACAAATGTTGGTTTGTTGCATCAACCCAAGTAGTTTTGGATTGCTGAAATCGCACGCAGGCAAATTTGTTCTACTTCGTCTATGATTTGAGCATCTGCAGCATCATTCCTTGGGATTGGCTTGAGCGATTTGCTGAGGGAAGCTTGGTGTTTGATTGAAGACTTAAGTTTGGACTTTCGATCTCCAATAGCGTGAGGAAGATCGGCTAGTTTCTTTTCTGTTTTAGAAATCTTCACTCGGCATTGTCTTAATTGAACCAAGAGTTCAGATTCTTCTTGCTTTAATTTTTCTAGCTCTTGCAGAGTTGATTCTGGGCCAGCCGATAGTTCATCCGATTTGGATTTTTCTTCATTAACTTGTTGTCGGCTTCGAGACCTGCGTGCTTAGCCGATCTGCAAGTCTTTGCTTTGCCATCTTAAACTTGAATTTATGTTGCTCAAGGAATACTGCAGGTGATATTGTATCAATGAGATCTTCTGGAAGTTGATCTTGGATTTCTTGGAATCTTGATCTGATTGAGCCATAGTCTGTAACCAAGGTATCGAGTAAAGCTCCGAGCCGATCAGCAATATTGGTTAACCTTGCTTTGAATCCATCAGGCACTAGAGATTTGGTTTTGCTAGTTGTATATTCATCTTCTTCATCCAAGAACTACCTTATGTCAAAAGAAAACATATCGGCTAAGGTCTGCAAGGAGAAATTATCATGAGTGATGAATTTAAGTGTGGCCGATATGAGGGGTAATTGGATATGTTCTTACAGGGACTGGAGAAACTGGGATTATGGCAGCCGTTTCTTCTATATGATGGCTACCTACAGCCGATGGCGTGTGTTCACTGAAGCTGGCTGATGAGGAGGTGATGAAGCTCGAGAAGGTTATGGAGTTGTTAAATGTTAGAAGAATATTGATAAAGTCAAAAGGAAAAAGTTGAAAGGCTTGAGATATTCTTCTATGTTAGGGTCAATAGGAGGGAGATCATCGGTTGAAGATTTTTGTTTTTTGACAGACATTTTCTTCTTGACCACGATAGGCTTGGCAGCAGCTTTCTTAGTCTTTTTCATTTGCCTGTAGTGGTGATCGACTGTCTAATTTGACCTTGAAGCAAGTCTTTGATGGCAGGAGCGTTGAAGCCGATAGCAGAGGGTGCTAAATCTTTGCCTGATGATATCTTGGCTGGCGCATAATGGATGTCTTTGCCACTTTTGCTTCTAGTTGGGGGGGAAGAGTTGCCAGCCTGAAATATGTTATGAAAAGTGTTAAAAGATCATAACAGTACTAAGAAAAGAAAAGATTTTATGGTTGTAAGTTTACCTAAGAACTTATTGAAGGATCTATGATAGTCAAATGGAAATCGACTGATTGGTTAAGGAAGAGATGAGTTTTTCATTCATCCCACTATTTGTCAAAAAGCTGACTTCTTTTCCTGATCAGGGAGATTTGGCCGATAGAACCCAAAGGAGGATTTTCAAGGTTTAAGATCCTATCCATTATGAGAGCCGATGGAACAATACCCCTTGTTTGGATTTTCTCTGTGAAATATAAGTCGATGGGTAATTGTCCCATACCAAGCTGCCTAGCTGCGATCATGGGATGATAAAATTCATAAGAGGATTGGATGTATTAGCCTTGGGAAACACCAATAGGGAGTACGCATTGAGATATGGCTGATACAAATATATCTCTCATCCCTGGGAGGTCTCCATTGTTTAATTCATCCAATTTGAGGTTTGTTGGCAGTTCATACTCAATGAAGCCCTCATATAGAAACCAGACCCGGGATTCGTGAGAGAATCCATTGTAGAAATGCTTGAACCATTCACAGAATGATTCAACCGATGTTCCTGATCCAGGGTAAGTTGAGACTGCCTCTCCGAACGACATGCATTGGTGTGTTGCTTCATCATCGTCAGTATCGGCTAAGGATGAGAATTCTGATTCACTCAGTGGAGTCCTGTTAGCAACTTTGATGGTACACAAGTTTAACCATATTTGGATAAACCACCAAGGACCTCCATAGTTGGCCGATGCATTCAGGAGCAACTTGGCTGATGTTTGGCTCGTGGTTTGGTATATTGCCCCTAGAAGATATTTGCCCAGAGGGAGTGTTTTCTTGGATACTATAGCTTCAGCTAAGTGTTGCCAATTAGCAGTTGGACCACAGGTGGAACCACAGAAAAATAAATTTGTCCATCCACATCATCAAGAAGCAACTTGTTTCCTAGGAGAAACAGAACCTGTGCACATGTTATCGGCTATATCCTGACCAGCCTCCAATGTTCTTAGTCTTGAATTTGTGCTCACATTTTATCTTCAGACTAATAGAATTAGCCGATGAGGTAATGTCTAAACCTGTCAGCATCTGGATGTCCAACAGGGTAGGGGTCATGGGTCCATGGCTAAATAAGAAGGTGTTGAGTGTATCTGACCAGAAGTAGGAGGCAGCCGATAGCATGGGTTCGTCCTTCTTTATATCAGCTAGGAAAAGAGAGAGGCGTTGAGAGAAACCTACTTCATCCAGTGAGCTTGCTTGCTTGCGGCTATCCGTTTGTACCATGTTTTTCATCATCTACAGAAGATGGCCAAGATCTGAAGATGTTTGGCCAGTGAGCCGAATTTGGCTTGGTTTCCCTGAATGGGATACGGTTGGTTTCGACGTTGAAGAGATAATAGAATTGGGTCTTCATCACCCATCGGCCCAAGAAAATAATGAGATGATTCTCTAGAAATTGAGATAGCGATCTGGTTTCTCAAGTGCTGTAAAGGTATAGAAAAAAAGAATCAAATCAATCAAGATAGGTCAAGGAAAGTGAAATTCGATGGAGAAAAGATGTGGTCAGTATGAGCAGAGATGAGAACGATAGGAGGATTACCTGGAGGACGTCTGTGATTGTCGCCATCGAATGAGAAAATTGTTGTTGCTGGAGATGATGTTCGCTGGGATGGTCGTCGGAAGGAGTTGAGAAAATCGCTGGAGTTGGTGAGGAAGGTTTGGTGGCTTAAGCGGTGAAAACGGAGTTCACACCGTGAAATTTCTGGAAAGGCGGTCGCTATTTATGAAAGTAGGTGCGTAACGGTCGGAAGAGATAACCCTAGATTCTTACCGGATTGACGAGATAATTCCGTTGCATTATATAATACTTCGGAATTGGGGGCATGTGTTGACGATGGAATTTGACAAGCATGTGAATCGGAAACGGGATCCAATTCGAAGAGGATTTGGAGATATGCGGAATTCTCGGAAACAGAGTGCACATCGGTTGCAAGTCCGTATCGGCTGATACCGAGTTTGATATGGTTAGTCGATACAGTCGATATTGGTTAAATTAGTTATATGATCAATGTCGGATTTGAAAGAAGGGCTTTAATGATATTGCTAGACAACGATAGAGTCCAAGATAGGCAATTGTATCTATTAATTAAGATTTTATGTAGTTTCCTTATAGATGTTTTTGGTAAGAGTCTGCCTGAGGTACTTGTTTGTTGATTAGAGTTGTATTAGGGAAGTATGAGTCGTGTCTGTTGTGGAAAAAGTTTGTATATTCGGGTATAAATATAAACCCAAGATCTTGTAAATATTTAACATCAGTTCAATTCAATCTCGGTGAATCGCGAACCTTTTTCACTACTTTGTTTCGACGAGTTCTTACTAGTTGAGCTGCAACGGTTTCGATCTTCGGCGAAGAGATAAAGCTTGTTATGGCAGTTTGCATTATCGGAATTAGTGCTTAGATCTTGATGACACTCTAATTTTATGTTTTGAATCACTGAGTTATCATATAAATTATATAATCTAGATTGACAAAGCTCTCTACTTGCATCGACCGATTTCTATTTATGGTTTTGTTGATAACGGCTAGATTAACTTGTTGGCTTAGATTATATAATATATCTACCATCCTGAAAAGGTAACCATCGGCTTGATTCTCTAGATATTATGCTTCTTCTTATACTTAGTGCTGCATCAGTTAAGTTTGATCTCTTAAGTCGTGCTTAGAATCATAATCTCTAGCCTACTTTATGGTTGTTAATAAGGATAGAATCAGGGTTTCAGCCGATCTTACTTGATATAGTTGTTTTACATAGTTTTATACTTTGTTTAATAATGCTATATCTACCCCTTATATCAAGATCTAATCTAATATAAATATATTGGACTTACTGCTAATCTGATTGACAATAGTTAAATATATTTGTTGCAAGAGAATATCCTTGTATAAGGTAATATCGGAGCTATAGCCAATACATGCTTAAATCTGAACATTAGCTATAATACGAATACATATAATCGTTATTTCATGTTATTTTAGACTTGGGCAATTTATACTGTCTCGGTTAAGTCCGATCTATTCCAATTGCTGATTTCTAAAATAATATTAATTTATAGATTGTGTAACACTGATATTTACAGCCGATGGATCGAATTTAGGGTTGATCTGTTATTGAATATGCCTTACAGCCGATTCACCTTATGTTGTATCGGCTAGGTTATATCACAATATGACATCGACTTTCTAGTCGATCGACTATCGTTTACTAATAAAACTTGCATGTTTCATCTTGTTGATTGCAGGATCAAATCAACTGGCACACCCTTGAACCCGAAAGCAAGTTTTGGACCTGCACTAGAGTAAAACAAATCTCTCAAGCCAGTGTGTGTTTTTTGCATCAACACACCACCTGTCGTCGACCTCTGACAAATCCGTGGGATACACAATAAGCAAAGGTAATCTCTAATCTTGACACCATGCTTAAGTTATTAATTACTATCTAATACTTGCGCATGAACTCCCTTCTTTATCCAGAGTCTTAGTACTACTCGAATACTAAACAATGAACCCGCAAAGATAGAAATCTATCTTACTTAGACTTTGTAATTAAATAACATAAGAAAGGATCCCAAATATTTACTTTATAGAATAAGTTTCTCCGAACCCGGAGCAAGAGTGTACTGACAGCTCTGGTACTCCTCCTCCTCCTAGAAAGCTGCATCCGCCGAGTTAGAAGTCGGAGAGAGCGCCAAACTTCCGGGCACTCCTCCAGAGCTTCCGATTAATTTTACTAAGGAGAAGTAACAAAGCCTAGATAGGAAGAAGAGAGTACTCCAAAGAGTTGTGTGTTGTGAATGAGAGTTTCTCCTCCTTTTATAGCCTTTAAATAGCAGTTGTGATGGTTGAAAATATTGTAATCAACCTTCACCATCATTGGAAAAGAATTTGGGGCATCCACGTAAAAGCTGATGGTGTGTGGGTGGAATGGCAGTTCGGCTGGATCCATGGTTCGGCCGAACTTCTAGGCCGCCTCTCGGCCACTCCTTCGACTGGGGACTGCCTGGTGGGCCCACAACATCATGTACTATGGTTAGGCTCAATTTTAGGTGGTTTTGATTGACAATGGGACCTCCAATTCGTGTAAATGCATCCTGATTATCGGGAGGTGTGTTTTCATCGCATGGCGGATGTATTTTCTCCTTAAAAAATACCTGCATACACATATTTCACCAACACCAGTGGAAATGATTAGTAATAATCCCTACCAATAAGTTGGATACCATATTTTATTTTATTATATACAGGCACTGACAGGACCGTCATCAGTAGCAGCTGTATGGCTTCTGCAGCAGCTGTTGTAGAGCAGCTCGGCATCACGCCTTCGCCACACATGCTGATCGGAGATGGCAACCCAGCACCACGCATGGGAGGCGACAGCACATCTCGGGAGGATGCGAACGATCTCGTCGAACACTTCAAGCAGCTCTCCTGTGGTCTACAAGTGCAAGCTACCAGCAACAAGGTAACCCCGTCTGCAAATTCCCCTGCTGCTGCTCTGCATACGACAACGGCAAACCCCGCAGAGCCCACAATAGCATTATCCCCGCAAAGGTCACCAACGACACCTGTCATATCTCGGTCTTCAAGTCTAGTCTCCACTCCGGCTATATATGTGTAGCAAGCTGTCATTCATCTTATGTGTAGCAAGCTGACATCATGCCGGTGGCGAGCGACTCCGATATAGGGCCGCCGGCTGCAGGCGACGACCGGGAGCCACCAGCTCTGGATGGCTGTGATCTGCACACTAGTGACAAGACGCTGATGGTGGATGGCTCTGGCGACAAGCTGCTGCCGGCAGAGATTGGGGAACTGGAGGCAGCACTGGGTGAGCCGCCGGTTCCGCCAGCGGAGCTACCACCTGAAGCAAGCGAGCGCCACACCTCACCACCACTGCCGCCTCAACAGCAAGTGGCGGCGCCAGAACAGCAGCGTGCGCCTCCTTCGGTGGTTTCTGCGGTGACGGAAACGAGGATCATACTTGCAACAACTTCATCCATTCGCATGCTGAAACATCTTCAAGCCGGCTGTCTCCGGACTGCTGCCGCCGCCTGCACCAGCGCCACGGCGCCGACAAGAAGAGGCGCAGGTTAACCTGTGTCGCATCCTCGGCCTTTTACCAGAGGACACGTCACTAACGGACACTGCGTTGGAGTACAAGGCCTTGTTCCAGTAGCGACTCCCACCGATGGCGAGTCAGGCCATCTCCACTCTGCTGCATCTGGAGAATGCAACACTCTGCAGCAGAGACGAGGCGATGGCGCTGCTTGATGCGGCAATGGAGGGTGCCACTGTTCCATGATTAACCCAATGCTTTTGCAAAGGCGGAAGAACCTGGTAAGATCCTGGTGTTTAGTGTTCCTAGAACACCAGCACATGTATCCATTAGTGAGACATCCGTACACTACTACTCGACTCACCATGCCTCGCCGAAACGGAACGGCCGCTGCAAGCTCCGCCGCAACTCCGCGGAAGCTGAACGATTTAACTTCCGCCGCAGCTCCGTGGAATTCGCACTACTGCTACCAATGGATATTGTGCGAATGCTTTTGTTTTACCAGGCCATCGCCGACTTCTCTTCTCTGCAATGTCTACATCGTGAACCCCCATCGCGAAGGTTTTTTGCACTGCTATGACAGGACCACATCTTGACATTTTAAGTTGGAATGTCCGAGGGCTAAACTCGAACGCGCATGAAACGACAGTTTATGAAACTTTTGCAGCAAATCCGCCGCATATAAATTGTCTGCAAGAAACAAAACGCGCCAAATCGACACTACTTTGACCCTGTGGCTAGGAGGCCACAAATTGCAGCATTTCCAGCAAAAGCCAGCAGTAGGAACTTGCGGAGGAATTCTCCTACTCTGGGATGATAATATAGTTCAGCTGCAGGATTTTGAAACCTTGGAATTCACCATCTCAGCCACTGTCACTCTGCGACACGGCACATCCTTCACGCGACGGCCAAAAACTGGCTTTCCTCCAGGAGCTTATTGGCCTTCGGCTGGCTAGCAATGCACTCTTGCTTCTTGCAGGAGACTAATTTAATTTACCAAGCCTGCGACAAGAACAATGATAATCTAAATTATAGGCTTACGGGCCAATTCAGAAGGGCTATTGATGACTGAAATCAAAGAATTTCAACTCCAGAACCGTCGATACACTTGGAGTAACGAGCGCGACAATCCAACCTTGGTCAAGCTAGACCATTTCTTCTGCAAACGGAGTGGGATTTGATCTTCAGCTCTCATGCGCTTAACGCATCTCAACCTCTTTGTCGGATCATTGCCCCTTACTCCTAGCGAGCCAACAACAACCAAGCCTCCCAAAAACCTTCCACTTTGAGAATCACTGGCTTTCGCCACCTGGTTTTCAAGACGGAGTCAGGAAAGCATGGATGGCGTGCCCCTAGCACATGGAGCCGTACCACATCATGTCCCACAAACTAGGATCAACAGTGAAACACCTAAGAAGGTGGGCTAAAACCTTATGCTCAGACATCAAGCTCCAGCTTCTCATGCCATTAGACGTGATACTCCGACTCGATGTGGCGCAGGAGACTCGCCTCCTCTCTGTCGACGAGGTGGCAATGAGGCGCACTCTCAAAAGGCGGGTGATCGGACTCGCCGTAATCGAGCGATCTTGCAAGAGGCAAGCATCCAGAATCAAGCACCTGCGAGCAAGGGATGCAAACACAAAGTTCTTCCACCTTAGGATGAATGCTAAACGTTTGAAAAATTTCATTCAACGTCTGAAAAAGTAAGAGTAATCCAGGAACACTTCAAGCTCCAGGCCCGGACGGTTTCACTGGGGCCTTTTACAAGAAATGTCGGCAGATCATAAGAGCAGATATAATATGGCGGCCATGAACTCTTTCTACAATTTGCGCTCTGCAAGTCTCTCGTTATTAAACACAGCGAATGTGGTTTTACTGCCAAAGAAAGTAAGCAACGAAACGGTTGCGGACTACTGGCCAATCAGCCCCCTCCACGGAGTTGGGAAAATAATCTCCAAAATCCTTGCATTGCGACTACAGCAGTTCATGGCCACCATCATTTCCTAGGTCCAGAGCTCATTCATCAAGAAACGGAGTATACACGACAATTTCATGTATGTACACAATCTAGCGCGAAGCATGCACTAGAAAAATATCCCGACACTTCTCATAAAGCTCGACATAGCCAAAGCCTTCGACACAGTAAGATGGGACTCCTAGAGCTGATGCAAAGAAGAGGTTCCCCAATAGGTGGACCAACTGGATAGCCAATATCCTGTCCTCAGGCTCCTCCCGCTTCCTCCTAAATGTTCACCCGGGGTAGCCAGTTTCCCATGGTAGAGGTGTGTGACAAGGCGACCCTCTGTCACCGCTGCTCTTCATTCTGGCAATCGACCCACTACATCATATTCTCGAGAAGGTGACGGAAGAGCGAAGTCTCACGCGCCTGCACGGGTGCTCCCCAAGGATGCGAACCTTGCTATATGCAGACGCCGGCGCCATCTTTCTCTCACCCAGACAACAAGATGTGTCAGCCCTGGCACACATCCTTGAGTCCTTCAGCGAGGCAACGGGTCTAAAAACAAACATTCAGAAATCCTAGGTTGCGACAATCCGATGTCAGTCCCTTAATTTGGGGGAGATCTTATGCCACTTCCCGGCCACCTTGTCCCCCTTGCCAATCACTTATCTTGGACTT
Organism: Oryza punctata; assembly: GCA_000573905.2. Lineage (NCBI taxonomy): Eukaryota > Viridiplantae > Streptophyta > Magnoliopsida > Poales > Poaceae > Oryza > Oryza punctata. The sequence goes on along the minus strand of CM002493.2, from coordinate 16,673,406 downwards.
CCGCTGTCTGTAACAGAACTCCGGAAGATCCACTTCCAGCCCCTTGTAGACAAAGCGAGAGCCAAGTTACCACAGTGGCAAGGAAAACTCATAAATCAAGCTGACAGGTCAGCACTTGTAAAGTCAGTTCTAACTTCACAGCCCATCTATCATCGTACCTCCCTCAAATTGCCTAAAGCAACCTTCGAGGCGTTGAACATGATAAGGAGGAAATTTCTTTGGGTCGGAGGAGAGAGCATGTCGGGGGGAAATGCAAAATAAACTGGGAACGGGTTTTCCGGCCAAAAGAGCTTGGAGGGCTTGGTGTACTCGACCTTCAACGCTTCGGTCGTGTCCTATGGGTTAGGTGGCTATGGTTTGAATGGGTGGAGCCGGAGAAGCCATGGGTGGGCTTGCCAACACCCTGTGATGAAACAGACAAAGCCCTCTTGAACACCGTGACGGAGATTATGATTGGTAACGGGGAGAAGTCCAACTTCTAGAATTCCATTTGGATAAACAAACAGGTTCTCAAAGGTTTCGCACCACTCGTCTACCAAACAGCGAAAAGGAAGAACAGAACAGTAAGAGGCGCACTCACATGAAATAAATGGGTCACGGATCTGCAACCTCTCCTCTTCACCATGGTACAACATTTTCAACAGTTCATCGAGCTCTGGGCTTTGCTCCAAACAGTGCATCTTCTCCCTGGTGCCGACGACACAATACGTTGGAAATTGACGGCGCATAGCCACTACACTGCCAAGTCCACATATCGGCTCCAATTTGAAGGCGTAGCTGCCATAGTCTAAAAAAACTCATCTGACATCTGGGCGCCGCCGAAATGCAAGTTCTTCTCCTGGTTGATAGTGCAAAATAGGGTTTGGACAGCCAATAGACTACAAGCTAGGCAATGGCAAAACCAAGGTCACTCTACGCTTTTGCCGGACAGTGCTGGAAACAGCGGTCCACCTCCTAGCGCATTGCCGCCTCTCCAGAAGAATCTGGGAAGCTATTGGGGCTTGGTCCCAACTAAATATTCAACCATCGGAATGGACCGACTGCCAGACGGTAGAAGAATGGTGGACTGTAATCATGGCAGCTCCAACCACTTCACGGCAACAGCTCAAATCAATGGTCGTTTTGGTCTCCTGGGAACTCTGGAAAGAATGGAACTCACGTATCTTCAGAAAGGTGGCTGGCACCCCATCCATCATCCTCTCGAGAATAAAGGAGGAAGCTCGCCAATGAGCAACTGAGGGGGCGAAAAACCTAAGTGAGATATACCCTGGTCTGGGATAACCATAACTCATATATCTTGTATATAACTATGCTTCCCTGCTCTATCAATATATAAGGCAATCTCTTGCCTTTCTTTCAAAAAAGAAAAAAAGATAGGCCAGCCTAGTAGAAAGAAACAGAGTTACGTAGTACAAATCTTTATTGAATGAATAAATGGCTCTGAATCTGAGAGAAAAAAAATAAATTCAGAGATCAATTCTCATATAACCTGAGAGGTTGTTCGTGGTTCCCACCGACCACTGCTAGTGTGGATTTGAAGCAGGGTCGAAATGGCCCGAAAATGAATAGAATAACAGAACAAGATAAGGTGGGATTTGAGTGAAGCGTGCTTCTGCAAATTATTTCTGAATTCAGATGCTGAAATTTTCAAAAGAAATAGACAAATCGCTTTATGTGTGGAAGCATGCTTTGCTTTGCCGAAATAACATGCTAGCGCAGAATGAAGGCTTAACTTCACATGGATATTTGCTAAATTCGTGTAGCCTGTTGTATGCAAAAGTTTAGGATATATATAGGGGATGTATCCGGTGAAAACGAGTTAAGTCTTGAAAACTCGTGAACATCATACCTTAAAATTTTGTAAATTTATGAAAAAATTACTAGAGACAGGTGTAGATATGAAATACACTCACCAAATTTCAAGTTTAAACTCAATTTCATCTAGGAGTAACAAAAAAGATAAATTTGTAGTGAATAGTAACATGATACTATTCACCCAAAATTTATCTTTTTATTTCTCTTAAACGGTGTTGAGTTTGAACTTGAGATTTGGTGAAAATGTATTTCATATCTACACCTATCTCTAGTAGTGTTTTCATGAATTTACAAAACTAGTTTTCAACACTTAGCTCGTTTTCACCGGATATGTACTCATACATACATATATATATATACACACACACAACCAAGGGCCCCAGACACACAAATAAAATTTAGCATGATTATGGCTTATTTTGGTTCATGCCTATTAACTACTCCAACAAAAACAGGCCTATGGGTAAAAGAGAAGCGCGCACCGCGCAGGAGGTGATATGTTTATCTTTAAGAATCATATTGGTTGATTTTCTGGATATATATGGTTCCGTACGATGGTTTGGTATGGACGGGTTCTTTAAAAAATGATAAATATATAAGCACATATTGATTTAATTTGTTCTATAAATAAATTATGTCATAGCATATGTAAACTAGTATAATTGCATCATTCGATCTACGCATGTAAACTAGATAGTAAAATATGAACAGATAAAATATTCGAAACTTGTGATGCGTACCGAGAGTTATGGAAGTTAGGCTACGAAGTAGGAAAGACTCCCGATACCGGCATTGACGATGGCGCGCAACACCCGAGCGAAGAGAAACACAAGCCGTTGTGGACGAACAGCAAGCACTAATGCGAAGCGCTTCCCAAAATCCTTATTGCCGCCTTCTCCTGATGCAGGACATAAAAGGCGAAGGTTTCGGAGACCTGCTCTCCCCATCACCGGTGCACACCGGTGAGCGGGAGGGAGTAGATTACGAGCGGCGATGCAGTACAAAGGAGGCAAAACCCTAAATTGATTTTGCTTATTGAAAGTTCAAGTGCCATTAATTTGGTTTTGTTGATTAATGATAAATCCAATTATATGAGACTAATGTTTTATAAGTATTTCTTTTCCCTAGTCTCGTGGGGATATGAAAGTGAAATTTATGAAGAGGTGATTCCCGGATTTCACATGAGTTGAGATAGAAACGCTCTTTAATAGTGGACCTAAATCACAAGTATGAAATGCATGGAGCTCAAGCTATATGTATCACTCTTTCTCTCCATGCACATATTGATATATTCATATATATATAATATTTTTATGTGATTGACATAGGTATTTAAGACTCTTTTGTTTGAGCCATATCTTATTTAGTCTCTGCACATTGAGAATATGGAGATGATGAAGACCCCAAGGATTGCAAAGGTGTTGATACTCAAGTGATATCATTACACCTAAAGATACCAAGGATGACAAAGTGAAGATATTGAATATGTGGAATACGAAGTGGCGACTAAAGCAAGATGGTGAAGGGCAAGCGATGCTCGGTCGCGATGGACTATGCGGTGGTAAAGGGCAAGCAAGAGGCTTGGCGCCGAAGAACTAAATCCGGTGTTGAAGGGCGAGTGATAGCTTTGTCATGATGGAACGTGCGAGACCATTTGAAGCTACAAGTAACCGCATCAATCATTTGAAGAATATATGGTGAAATGGTTTTTGTTGTCGAAACGACAACTGCATACGTCGAAGGACGTGGATACTCAACGGTTGTTGGGAAAGTAAAGTGCAATAAATTTTGTATTAAATTCCGATCCCCTTTTACATGGCCCGAGGTGGTTATTTATAACCCCATTACAGATCCCCCTTTTAGGGTTTAGGGCTATTACAGGGGAATTTACATGGTCACTCTCATAAAGGGGCCCTTACATGGGTATTCAATGTAATTAAGGTGTATGGGTCCTCCATGGGCCGTTTGGTGGCTACTGACTCCTTGGTCCATGGGCCGGGGTGATTGGGCCAGCCCACTGGACCCCCTTAAATCAGGTCCGTCCTGGCGAAGTCGCCCTCCTTCGGCGCATGTCTTCGCCATGCAGCCTTCGCCCAGACCGATGGGAGCCCAGTGTGACTCTTCGCCCACCGCCTCTTTCGCCCTGATGTCTTCGCCGCCGGGCTTCGCCTCAAGAGCCTTGGGTGCCTGGAGTTCGGATCCTTGTCGCTTGGCTAGTTTCGGCAGGCTTGGCCGAAGGACCTCATGGCATACCGCCAACAAGCCCCTCACGGGCAAGGGTGAGATAGGAGCCTCGGCCGAGACCGTGCAAACCATGTAGTATGGTATGAGGCACCCCCTTTCGACCGATGCTCCTGCCGAAACCTGTCTTTTTAGGTCCTGCAAAAAATTTGCGACATGCGAAAAAGGATTCTTATGTATAGCCTTCGCCCACTGTGAGCAGTTGTGTTTTTTTTGTCTATTTCTGACCGGTCCTAATGTGAGCAATGTTAGGCCTTCGCCCACTATGAATAGTGAAGTGGCCCATATTGCTCTGTTGGGCCGTAATGAACAGTGTTAGGCCATGTGGCCGTGGCGAATAGTGATGGGCCTTTTCTCTAGGAGCCCGTTACTGCACGGGTCCATGGGATTTTACCGTTTCACCCACCCTGCGACACGTGGCCGTTCCTGATTGGATGGGAAGGCGAAGCGTCGTTTGGTGGGCTATATATTTTCACTTCCCATTTTCACCATCTCTACTCCTCTCATTTTCACCACGGTCATTTTCCTTTCCATCTGCTCACGGCTAACTTTGAACGAACTGCTTCGCCTAACCGACACCTTTTCGCCCACCCACTTCTGCTTCGCCATGGCTCCCCGCAAGCCGAACCCAGTTGCGGCGACCGGCCCTGACCCCGGCCAGATTGACGAAGACACCACGGCTTTTCTAGGGGCTTCGCTCATCGATGACGACGAGTTGGCAAGGATGATCGATGCCGGCCTGGTGGCGGAGGGGCAGGCGTTCGCCCCCGGGGATGCCGCGGTGCCACAGCCTGGCGAACACTAGACGGTGGTGTTCGCCATCTTTTTCGAGGCCGGCCTCCGCTTTCCGTGCAACATACTGTTGCCGGAAATCCTCCATCTTTTCCAGGTGGAGCTGCCCCAGCTGAGCCCTTCGGCTCTGGTCCGCATCGCCATATTCGACTGGGCGTGCCGGACCGCTGGGTTCAAGCCCAGCACCGACCTCTTCGGCGTCATTGTTTCGGCCACTATCAACTCGAAGATGGTGGTCACCCCCGCCTGGACCCGGAAGACCGCGTTCGGGAGCGTGAACTTCAACGTTCGCCCCGAACGCGCCGACTTGTGGCCGGTCAACGCCGCGATGTCGAAGTGGGACCGCCACTAGATGGCGAAGTGGTTTTACCACTCCATCCCTTTCGAGGCGGGATCCGACGCGGCGAGGGCCCTGCGCTGGCGACACCGTGCGATCGCGCCGGCTCGGAAGTCGAGGGTTGCCGTCAGTGGCGCCCTGGAGGCGCGGTTCGCCCTGGTTCGCAGGGTGTGCTCCCGGCTAAGTTGCCGGGACTTAGTTGAGGAGTTCTGCATGCTGCGGATATGTCTGCTTTCGCAGGCATGGCAGGTTGAGGTTGACCAGGGCGTAGAGGTCAACGGCCTGCCCAAGCTCATCTTACCCACAGGGGCGAACGGTGAGTTTTTGTTTCTATTTTTTTCTTTGTCTTGCTTTTTCACTCTGTATTTCTTGTTCGGCTCTGACATAGTGCTTCGCCATTTTCCAGTGTTGATGTTAGCCCAGGCCGACACCGAAGCCAGAGGACTCATTGGCGACGTGTCGGTCACCGAATTCAGCTAGCTGCTGACTCGACAAGCGGCTGGCCGGGTGAATCGGGTTTACACCGGTGAGCTCCCCCCGAGGGCGAAGCCCTTCAAGGCTGATGGCGATGCCAGCCCATCCCGAAAGCGCCCGCGGGGGCCAGTGAAGTTCGCCCCCCGCAAGCAGAAGGCCCCTGCTACAGCGGACTCCGACGTCGAAGACGAGGACGACGCCAAAGAGGAGGAGGCGGGGGGGGGGGGGGGTTGATTTCGCGGCCGAAGAGGCTGAGGATGAAGCCGGCGAAAGCCGCTCCGGGACGCGTGGCTACATGCCAACTCCCAGCCCGGAGCGCGTCGAATCTGGGGCGGAGTCAGCCTCTTCGCCCCTTCACCAGAAGGACATGGAAGGTGCCAAAGCCTTAGCCGCTATTGCTGCGGCTAGGGCGGCGAAGGGTAGTGCCGCGAAAACAGCCCCCCAGAAGAGTGGGGTTGTCGCCATCGCCAATGCGTTCAGCGACGAGGAGTCGTCCGACGGGACTCCTACTTCGCCCGCGGGGCGTAGCCAGGGACCCTCGACATCCCTCGGGGCGACTGGCGGGGTTGGGGCTTCGGCCTCGACCGAACGGGTGGTGAAGGCGGCTGCCCGAATTTTCAATAGCCCGGTCCGCCAACCCGTTTCGCCGCTCATCCTCAACAAGGGCAAGAAGACGGCAGAGGGGTCTGGCTCCGAATATTCCCAGGGGCCGCGCCGCTTCACCTCCGGGGATTTTGAAACCCGGGCGGAGCTCATTCCCTTCGTGGAGAGGGTGAGCAACATTGTTTCGCCGGCTAGCGGCCCCAGCCTCTTCGCCGAGCTCAACGAGTTCGACGAGGGGTGCTCCGCTGTCAAGAGCCTGGCCGTGCGGGTAAGTCCACCTCGTGATATGCCCTCCCCTTTTTTTTATACTCTCGCTTTCGACATCTAACCCATTCTTCGCCCTTTCTTGTTCGCCAGCTTCTTGCAGCCCATTGTTCGACTGAGCGGACAATGCGGGCCCGGCTCGATGGCTTAAAGAGCCGCCTCCGGGCGAAAGATGACGAGCTGGGCCGAAAGGGCCTGGAAATGGAGGGACTCGCCCGGTCCCTCCGGGAGGCGAAGGCGGAAAACAAGCGCCTTCAAGCCGAGCTCGATAAGGGCAGCGAGGCCAAGGCCAAAATCGAGCGCCTTAAGGCCGATCTGGCGAAGGAGCAGGGGCAGTCGGCTGCCCTAACCGACTATTATAATATGACAGAGCCCCAGATGGAGGCCCTTCGCCAGGAGGTGGGTCGAGCGGAGGCGAAGGCCCAACGCCTTGCTCGCGAGGCGGCGACGACGGCTGCGTCGGCGAAGGCAGCCTGCCGCACTCTGCGCCTCGCGCTCAACGACATGGGGGCGAAGGCGCGCGGTATCCCGGGCGAAAACGCCTCCACCCTTGAACTCTGCGAGTGGAACCAGGAAGCTGGCTGCGTAGTTTCTGACTGTGCCACGGCGTACGGCGATTGCTGTGCGCGCGTGTCAGCCGCCTTCGCCCTGGGACTGCTTCAACAGCATGGGTGCGAACATGTCGCCCAGTTTCTCGATTTTGCGAAAGGGGACTGCGAGGTCAGCGCCCAAGACATATCGCCTGCCCTCCGTGCCTGGCGAAGACAGTTTTGGCAGAAGGACGGCCGTTCTGCAGCCAAGGCCCGCTTGCTAGAACAATTAGCGAAGACAGAGGCAGCGGACCAAGGCGAAGAACCCGCGGAAAGGGGCGGAGGTGGAGCCGAAGACCACCCAGAGGTGTGAGGCCCTCCGCCCATCTCTTTGTAATTTTGTTTTTCTTTTGATGTTTGCCGTGTAGGGTGAACTATGTAAATTTGGCCAAGGCCTACCTTGTTTTAGGATGTCAACTCGTTTGAAATATATGACTGTTTTCGCCATTTGTGTCATACTTCCATTTTGAAGTGCGCGAAACATGCTTGAAGTGCTTGCGCTTTTTTTTACGTGGTCCCCTCGCCCAGTCCGTTCGCCCCAACTTCCGCTTTCCACATTCTCTTGCGTGACTTCCCCATTCTTTGCAGGGCCGATGCCGAAAGCTTTGCGTTCGGCCCCCTTTCGGGGATTGGCGAAGCAGGAACGAGAAGTTCATTGTGGCGAAGTATTTGCCGAAGGTTCGCTACCTACTTCGGCCTGTCTATCGCGAGATGACAATCAACGGCCACAACTATAAAGTTGTGAATGTTGCCAACTGTATGCGAACCCATCCTAGGCGACCGCTGGAGGACTACGATCGTTTCCATGTGGCGCGCCTGGAGGGCATGGCCCGTTTCTGGCGAAACCATCGACGGACTGATCGGCAGGAGGCGATTGCCCAGCGTCGCTATGCGCTTTCTGTAGTTTCGCCCCCCTCTCCCCTTAGGGTAGTGTACAATATTAGTAGTGATGACGAACCAAGTTCGCCGGATCATCGCCTCGTCTCCGTAGAGGAGCATGAACGGGCTGAACTTGGTTGGCCTTGCGGGAGTTGTTCGGATGGCCCAAAGGACAGACAGCATTTCGTCTGGCCATCTGCCTTTCGCTGCCCCCTCGAGCCTTTTCTTGAGTGCCTCCAAGATCTTGCCATTTGCGCGTTCGGCCGCGCCATTCGACTGTGGGTGCGTGACCGATGAGAACCTGATTTCCAGGTTTAGCCCTTCGCACATTTCTTTGAACTTTTCAGAGTCGAACTGCTTGCCGTTGTCCGTGATGAATTCTCTTGGAACTCCGAAACGACAAATGATGTTTTTCCAAACAAACTTCTGCACTGCCGCCGAAGTGATCGCGCCGAGTGGTTCGGCCTCGATCCAGCGTGAAAAGTATTCAATGGCCACGATTGCAAACTTGTATCCATTTCGCGCTACCGGGAATGGGCCAATGATGTCTAGCCCCCACTTGGCGAAGGGCCAAACTGGTGCGATCGGCTGCAGCTCATATTGCGGTGCGGTCTGGCTTCGGCCATGTCGCTGGCAACTTTCGCACTTTTTGGCTTGCGCAACGCAAACTTTCAGCACCGTGGGCCAATATACTCCTTGGCGAAACACCTTGGAGGCGACTGTTCTTGCAGCTTGATGTGCGCCGCAGAGCCCCTGGTGTATTTCCTTCACCATCTCTTCGCCTTCGGTGAAGGAAACGCAGCGAAGCAGGGGTTGGAGTATTCCCGAGTGATACAACTGCCCTGAGATCAGCTTGTACTGCCTGGCCCTGATTTGCAGGCGTTTCGCCTCTGCTTCGTCATCTGGAAGCCAGCCATCTTTGAGGTACTTCACGAACGGTGTTCGCCAGTCCTCTAGGTCTTCGCCCGGGTTTTTCTGGTCTATGACCATGACATCCTTGATTCCCTCGGGCACACTTGATGCATACAGGATCTCAAAAAAGACGCCTGGCGAATGTGGTCCCCCGTAGGTGGCAGACTTTGCCAGGGCGTCCGCCTCCTCATTCTATCCTCTGGGTAGGTGTTCGACCGTTATCCCGGCGAAGCACTTTTCCATCGACCGAACAGCTTCCAAATATTTTTTCATCCCTTCATCTTTTGCTTCAAAAGATTTGTCAACATGACAGGCCACCAGCTTGGAGTCTGTTCGAATGAGCAAGCACCGAATCCCTAGCGCTTTCGCCTTCCTTATCCCTAGTAGCACCGCTTCGTATTCTGCCGTGTTGTTGGTTGTGTCGAACTGCAGCCTTGTGGCATACCGAATCGGCATGCCCCCCGGTGAAATGAGCACGGCCGCGGCGCCCGCCCCCATGTGTGACCACGAGCCATCGGAGTGCATTATCCAAGGCTGTTCGACAGGCTGAGGTTCGGGAGCGGTCGCCAGTGTCCATTCGGCCACGAAATCGACTAGGACTTGGGATTTGATGGCGGTGCGTGCCACAAAATGCAGGTTGAAGGGGGATAACTCCGCTGCCCACTTGCTGAGTCTGCCAGAGATTTCTTTACCCCGAAGTACTTCGCCCAGGGGGTATTGCGAAGGCACTGTGATTTTGTGGGCCTGGAAGTAGTGCTTGAGGTTGCGCGAAGCCATCACCAGGGCGTAAGCGAGCTTTTCCATCTCGATATACCTTGTCTTCGCCCCTTGCAGGGCTTCGGAGACGAAATACACCGGTTTCTGCCCTGATTCTGTCTCTTGGACTAGGGCTACACTGACAGCCACTGGCGAAGCCGCTAGGTATAACAGCATTTCGCTTCCTGGTGTTGGGCTGACCAGGGCGGGTGGGCTTTGCAAGTATTGCTTTAGCTCTTCAAATGCGGCCTGGCATTCGGGGGTCCAGCTAAACTTCCCTGCGCCCCGGAGGGTTTTGAAAAATGGCAGGCCCCTTTCGGCTGCTTTTGAGAGAAAACGACTAAGTGCCGTAATTTGGTCCGCGAGCTTTTGTACTTCGCTTACGCTTGACGGTGGCCTCATTTGCTGAATGGCGTCAATTTTCTCAGGGTTCGCCTCGATAGCCCTCTCAGAAACAAGGAAACCCAACAACTTGCCAGCGCGAACTCCAAAAACACATTTCTCTGGGTTTAGTTTCATACCCGCCGCGCGCAAGTTGTCGAAGGTCTCTTGTAAATCAGACGCATGGTCGAAAGCCTTTCGGCTCTTTACGACGATGTCGTTGACATATGCTTCCACATTTCGCCCCAGCTACTTGCGAAGTACCTTGTGCACCAGCCTGGCGAACGTTGCTCCGGCGTTCCTCAGGCCGAAAGGCATCCTGAGGTGGCAGAAAGTGCCGAACGGCGTGATGAAGGCGGTCTTGGCGATATCGTCCGGATTCATGTGGATCTGGTGGTAGCCAGAGTAGGCATCCAAGAAGCTCATGACCTCGCAGCCAGCCGTCGAATCGACAAGCTGGTCGATCCGCGGCAAAGGGAAGTCATCCTTCGAGCAAACCTTGTGGAGGTCCGTGAAATCGACGCACATGCGCCACTTGCCGTTCGACTTCTTCACCAGGACCAGGTTCGCCAGCCACTCCGGGTGGTCGATCTCCTTGATCACCACGGCCTTCAGAAGCTTTTGCACTTCGGCTTTGGCCGCTTCCTAGCGATCGGCGGACATCTTGCGCAGCTTTTGCTTTCTTGGCCTGGCGTTCGGCTTGACAGCCAGGCGATGCATGATGAGTTCTGGCGAAACGCCACCCACTTCGCTGGGGCTCCAGACGAAGATGTCGATGTTTTTCTTGAGTACTTCTAGGACTTTCCTAGCTTCCTCTTCGCCTAGATCGCCCCCCAGCTGGACGAACTTCGCCGGTCCGCCTCGCTTACTTGCACCTTGACCACCTTGCCATGAGGGGCTAGCTTTGGCACGCGGTTAATCCGCCGTTCGGCTTCCACGTTGTGCACCGCCCTACTGATCACGGCCAAGTCGCCTTTCGGTGCAACAGAAGGTTGAAGCCCCTTGACAACAATCACCCCTGCCGGACCTGGCATCTTGAGCTTGAGGTAGTTGTGGTGGGAGATGGCTTCAAACTTGTTAAGGGTTGCATGGCCGAAGATGGCGTTGTAACTGTACGGGATGTCGACGACGTCGAACAATATCTGCTCTTCGCGCCTGTTTTCGCCCGTGCCGAAAGCAACCTTCAACCGCGCCTGGCCGAGAACTTGAACCGCCTCACCGCCGAAGCCGCGGAGCGAGGCCGACGCTTGAGTGAGGGCCGAAGTAGGTAGCCCCATTCTGGTGTTTGCCTCGGCGAAGATGACATCGGCCGAGCTACCTCCATCGACCAGAATGCGTCGGACTTCGAAGCTAGCCACCTCAGCCGAAATCACCAGGGGGTCTTGATGCGGAAACAACACTCCTTCAGCGTCTTCTGGCCCGAAAGAAATTTGCTGCCCCAAGTACCTTGGGACCCCTTCACCCGTGGTGGTGATGTTGTGCACCGTTCGCAGTTGCAACTTTTTCTGTCGCTTCAACGGCTGGACCGGTGGATCAGCTCTTGCGATTACTTGGATAATTCGGCGCTGCACGTCTTGGTGCTGTTCGGCTGGAGGCGACTGTTCCCGGGCCACCACGCGAGGCGCTTCGACAGCGGCACCCTGGTGCGGTCTTGGTTCGTGGGCGTTGTTTCGCTGACGGATGTTTCGGCACTGCTCGGTGGTGTGCGAAGACCGCCCATGATAGGCGCAATAGAGATCTTTCCCGACCTTCTTGCGAATAGGCTGTTGATGGCTGCCGCCCTGCTGGGCGTCAAACTCCTTGCGGAGGGCTTGTACCTCTTCGACAGCCATCACCGCCTTGCCGCTTCGGTCGGTCCTGAACTTCCTCCATGTCATGGGAGCTTGGCCTTGTCGGGGCGGCTGCCCCTGGTTCACCGGCTGGGGCTGGCGAATGGCGGGGGGAGCCGGTTCAACGACCTGCGCTTGCGAGAAGCGACGCATGTACTCCCGTATCGATTCGCCCGGCCTCTGGCGAATGCCGAGCAAATGCTGCTGCGTCTTCGGCTCCTCGTAGGTGCCTCGAAAGTTAAGGATAAAAACATCGCGCAATTGCTCCCATGAGTAAATGCTATTGGATGGTAAATTGAAGTACCAAGAACGGGTAATGCCGTCTAGAGCGAGATGGATTACCTTCGCCTTGCTGTTTTCGTCGTCGTGAGCGGCTTCGATCGCGGACTCATAATGAGAGGAACTCTTTTGGGTCTGTTTCGCCCGAGTACTGCGGAACGGGTGGGAATTTGAACTGAGGTGGGATCGGACCGCTTTTGATTCCCCCGCTCAGTGGCAGCCCCTTTTCACCCCCGGCCTTGCCCATGGCGAAGTGATGGCCTGGGGGTGCGGTTGGGCTGCGACGTTCGGTGGCCTACTTCCGAACGGTGGCACTTGGATGGTGTTGTAGAAGTCGAACTGTGGCCCCTGTCCCCAGGGCGAAGCCCCCGGCCCGGGTTGGTTGACGGCGGCCACCCTGGTGCGCCTTGACTGGGGCCTCCCTCCGGTCGGGCCGGAGGGGTTGTGCTTGAGATGTTGTGGGGTTGGTTGAGCTGCTGGAGGAAAGCTTGAAGCTGCGCCTGCAGTGCCGAAGCCCCCTCTGCCATTGCTTGTGACATTTGACCAGGCGACGAAGAGTGTACTTGGATCGTGGCCGGCCGAACTTGCGGCCGCTCGCCAGGGAGTGAGGGCACTGCTGCGGCCGAAGGCTGGCCAGGGAAGCACACTGGTCCTTGCACGGTCTGTGGCGAAGGGGCTTGTGCCGGCGCTTGCTGATAGGCTTGAGGCGGGATGTAGCCTGCCGAATACTAAAGGATGGGGGCCGGAGCGATCTTGGCTTGCCGTGCCGCTTCGTACGTCTCCTGCTGCTCCTGCATTTGACGAAGCATGTCTTGGAGTCGTGCCATGTTCTACCGCATGGCCTCCATGTTTGCTTCGGCTTGCGCGTCGAGGCCGGGGTCGACTTGCGCGGTGGCGAGTGTAGTCAAAACCGGCTGAGTTGCCGAAGGGACTTCCGGTACCTGCTCCGCCGAGGTGGTCGGGGCCGAAGTTTGTGGTTGCGGCGCGGGCGCCGAAGCCGATGGCGCAGCCGCCACTTCGGCAGGCGCCGAAGGCTCCGCGCCTTTGTCGGTGGCCATCACCTCTTCCGCTATGCTCTCCTTTGGGTTCGCAACCCTCTCTTTTGAGACCTTTTTCGGTGGCATTAGCTCTCAGTGGTTTCGCTCAGAGATCCCCACGGTCGGTGCCAGCTGTTGTCGAAACGACAACTGCATACGTCGCAGGACGTGGATACTCAACGGTTGTTGGGAAAGTAAAGTGCAATAAATTTTGTATTAAATTATGATCCCCTTTTACATGGCCCGAGGTGGCTATTTATAACCCCATTACAGATCGCCCTTTTAGGGTTTAGGGATATTACAGGGGAATTTACATGGTCACCCTCATAAAGGGGCCCTTACATGGGTATTCAATGTAATTAAGGTGTATGGGCCCTCCATGGGCCGTTTGGTGGCTACTGACTCCTTGGTCCATGGGCTGGGGCGATTGGGCCGGCCCACTGAACCCCCTTAAATCAGGTCCATCCTGGCGAAGTTGCCCTCCTTCGGTGCATGTCTTCACCATGCAGCCTTCGCCCAGACCGATGGGAGCCCAGTGTGACTTCACCCACCGCCTCTTTTGCCCTGATGTCTTCACCGTCGGGCTTCGCCTCAAGAGCCTTGGGCGCCTGGAGTTCGGATCCTTGTCGCTTGGCTAGTTTCGGCAGGCTTGGCCGAAGGGCCTCATGGCATACCGCTAATAGTTTTGATGTTAGCATCCCTTAAGACAAAGAAAGGAAGATGGAAACAAGACATTTCTATTGGTATAATTCTCTTCCTACTTAGTTTTGAGTATAGGAATGTCGTACTATTAAGTGGGATGCAACGTTGATATGTTTATGAATGTTTCGGTGCTCAAAGTGGCCTATCATAGTGCTACCTTGAGATAAACCCAAGCTTTAACCAATCCTTTGAGTTGTTTTAGACCTTGTTTTTTCGTTGAGTTGGCTAGTCCTCTAAGTGAGCTTTTCATAGAGTACAAGATCATTAAAAACGGACTCCCGAGCGAAAAGTTACGGTCGTTTTACTCTGTGCTTCTCGGAAATTCCGAAAAAATCTCTGACATTCTGAAAAAATATTGGAAAGTCCGAAAATATTTCAAAAATTCCGAAAATCGCTGCGAATCTGAGATTGCTCTCTGTTGATTTTTGGACTTATCCGAAAATACATTTCAGAAATTCCGAAAATTTCAGTCTTGGCCTCCAACGGCTAGTTTTGAGAGGCTCGGGTATATAAACTCCTCCACCCCTCCTTTGAGTGGCTGCTGTTTTTGGGCATTATTAGACACATCGAAAGCCAAATAACCATCCCCATTCCCTACCTTTGTGGTAATTCTTTGTGAGAGGGATTTGAGAAGGGGAAAGAGTTGGATTGAGAGAATGAGAAGTTGAGAGCTAGCGAGTTTCCCTCCATACTCTAAGCACTCAAGTTCATAGCAAGAAAATCTTCGATTTGTGTTTATTACTCTTGGGGACTAAGGTCTTCTAGATAGCTAGGCTTCACCAGTGAGCACCCAAGGTTGTGGTGTGCCTTGGAAAGTTTGTGAAGACTTCGATTTCGCCTCCACAAGGGAAGAAATCAAGAGTGAAACCGAGGAGTGATTTTTGTGCAACCTCGTGAGGAAAGGGTTGAAATATACCCAACCTTTGTAGCACCTCAACGGAGATGTAGGATCCGTGGATCCAAACTTCAGGAAACAAATCACGCGTCTCCTCTCTTGGTTTGCCCGTTCTTGCCTTCTCTCATATTGTGCTTGAGCTTGTTTTTACCCGATCTACTTGCATGCTTAATTAATATAGTTGGTGACCTTATATCTTGCTTAGATACCTTGTTTGTCACCTTTTGATTCATATACATTTTGTTTTTTTGAGATACAAGTTCATAACTAGTGTTTTATTACGTTATCCGCCGTACTTTTCGGTTGAGACCGGAACTTCCAATCCCATACCAGAAGTTCCGATTTGAATCGAAAGTTCTCATAATTCTAATATTCTATGAAGTTGTGATAGTTTTTAGGAACGCCTATTCACCCCCCTCTAGGTGACATCAAGGTACTTTCAATTGGTTTTAGAGCAAGGTCTCTCCTTTTGGGTTTCACCACCTTGTGAGAAGATGTCGACAAGAGGTGAAATGTTCCTAGAATTTCTTTTGTTAGATGGTTCAAATTACATATCTTGGAGTACTCGCATGCTTAATGTGTTTAGGGCCATGGGTCCCAATATAGAGCGAGTTGTAGATGTGAGTATTTCTTCTCCTGATGATATAGAGCTATCATTTAAAGAGGAGGTGAAATGCAGACATCTCAATGCTCAAGCTATTAATTTTTTGTTTAGTGCTTTGAGTGAAGATGTGTTCAAAACCATCATGCCACTTGAAGATGCGCATTATGACAAGTCCAAATGTGATGGAGAGGATACTCTCGTGGAAACATCATTTGAGGATTGCTCTGCTTCATCGCCTCATCATGATACGTCCCAAATAATCCTCTCCTCCGACTATGGTCTCACCTTATCATCTATCTCACCAACATACAACTACAAGCAAGGTAATAAATTGGTGAGTAAGATTGATGTTTGTCCAACTCTCCCATTGTACTCCAACAACACCGATAATAAAATTGCTATATTTGATTATGTTGTTGACTCATGCATATCACCTAGCACTAAATGTGTGCATGATGATGATATGGATGGATGCTCTACTTTCTATAGTACTTGTGGAACTAAACTTTTGAAGGAAGAAGTGAATGAACATCAATGGCTAAGTGAAGAATCTACATCATCAACTTGTTCATCCTCCATTGCCAAAGATCATGCGTGCTTTATGGGTGATGATGATGACTCCGTGGTTGATCACTTGAACAATAAGGACACAACAATGGTTACCAAGCTCATGGAGGTTATTGAGAAGCAACAAGTATGCCTCATTAAGAAGAATGAAGATATCAAGGGTCTAGCCGATGAAAACAAGAAACTCAAGTGATCTAATTTTTCATTAATTATGAGGTATGAAAAATTGGAAAATGAATTTGCTTGTGCCACTAAATCTATTGCTTGTGTAGCATCTTTGGAGAAGGAAAAATCAAGAGCTCAAATCTCAACTTGAGGAGATCACTAGCAAGTATGTGGATTTACAAGAAACACATGATGAACTTTTGTGTTCTCATGAGAACCTTGTAGATTCTCATGCCATGGTAGAGATAGCTTATGAGGTGATAATTGTAATGGTAAAATCTTATGAGCCTCATGTTCAAGTTGATATTACTTGTGCTAACACTTATTGCTCCAAAGCAAACATTTTCCCAAGCACTACTACATGTGACTTGGATTGTGTAGGAAAAAAGGGAAAAGTACATGTATTATGGATTTGTAAGCATTACTCAACCTTTTCAAGATAACTGTGAAGCCATGGTGAACAAGCTTGAGAAGGGATCAACCGTAGCTTGCACCAAGCTATATAAATGGGAGAACAAGTCCATCAATGCTCATACCAAGGGACGGAATCAAAAGATGATTAAGAGTTCCATTACTTACTTGAAATGCAAGAAAGAGGGACATCATATTAGAGATTGCCCTTGGATGAAAGGAATTGTGTTGAGCAAGAAGAAAGGGATTGCTCACATCAAGTGTCTCAAGTGCACCAAAGCGGGACACCTTGCCTCAAGTTATCCGTGCACATTGGATGAACAATGAAAATAGTTTGAGAGGCAAAGCGGAAACAAGCAAACTAAGAGACGAAAAAAGCAAAACTCGACTTTGCTATAATTGCCGTGCAAAGGGACATATTGGTAAAAATGGTCCCATGAGTACTTGCGGAGACATTGGAGGTATGGATTATGCAAGAAAAGGTGAATCTCACCAAGTTCGGAATTTGGAGCCAACCATTGCAAAAATTCACATCAATAACCAATGTCATCTCGGTAACATGTATCTACATTGAATTATTTTTTTATAACCTTCTGTAGGTTTCATTGCATTGTATTTACAATTTTGCATTCCTTGCATATGTGAAAGTCATCATTTATGCATTCTTGAGTTTGTGTTCCGCTGCTTGTAGAAGTAAGAACTGCATACCCTTCTGGGTGATGTTATGAAAAAATCTTTCCGAAGGAGGAGGAATTAAAGGTCCTTACAAAGTCAAACTAATTGTTAGAGATATTAAATCTAGTGTGTTTGAAATGTTTTAAAACAAAGCAAAATCATAAGGGAGCCCTACAAAAGATGGCACATCTAGACACATTTTAATCACTTCCATTCCACGACCCAACCCAAATCTTAGGGTCGAGATTAATTTAAAGGGGTAGATCTGTAACATACCACAATTTTAAATTTTTGAAATTTTAATCCATCCAAATTTTAAATATATTTCTCAAAGATAGTGATTCATGAAACCTTTGCTTAAAACTCAAATAAGGTGGAACTAGCTAGTGCACACTTGAGAATTTGGAGAAATTTGAAACTTTTTCTTTGCCGTTAAGTTCTAAAATAAACTGAAACATAATGTGGGCTTGCATTTTGCATGAGTGCTTTGGTGTGACTTGAGTTTTTTCGTGTGTTTTTGGATTTTAAATGCATTTCATAATAGGCTTCTTAGGCATCATGTTAACTAAAAGCAGATAATTAGAGAAAGGACCTAATATCAAAATATTGAAAATCATTTCCTAAAATTTCCACAACTTACCTATTACAACATAACCTATGTTAAAATTCATCACCTAATTTGTCAACTCATATGAAAGTATGTCATGAACATAAAAATATGTAATCACATTGACTCACACATAATTATAATTTCACTTGAAATATCACTTTAATCTTTCCTTACTATAACACAAAAATACAACTATACAATCTAATGAAGTTGTGTGTGGGAAAGTGGAAATCCAGCATAATAGCATCATCTCAGGTCATGCATAGGCTAATTATAATTTTCATAACTAGTTGATACCCCGCGTGTTGCTGCAGGACATATAGATAACATTGAAGAATTATGGCTGCAGCAAAGGTTTCAATATGTTGCAATTCAAGATATGAGCTTTCTTAGCGAAGCATGGGTACAGGCCTGAGCAAGCATGCAGATGAAGTTAATTACTTTGACAAAAACCAACTGCACCAGAAAAATCTGAATAGAAACATGAAAATAGTAAGCTACCAGGGGCTAGGTAAAGTAGCCATTGTAGCTAACAGATTGCATTTAACCCTGAAACAAAGAATTAGTACAGTTTGTTGACAAAAAGAATGTGAAATTCTACAAGAGCACTTGAATCATCGTGTTCTCATTAATTGCCTGGCATATAAATCATCATGTTTACTCATAATCATTAGCTAAAAGGATATAAAATATTCCCGGTAAAGAAAATCAACTTATAAGATCGTGAAAGTTAATTAATAACTAACATAAGGTCTGAAAATGGATAAGAACCGTATACTATTTACTGCTCTATGCTGTTCAATTGCAGTGTTCTTTAGAAAATAAATAATACTATTACATTATCGGAATGATGAAAAGAAATTATAATGCGGTAAGAAATAGGTAAAAGAAGAGTGCAGCCTCAAAATTTGTATATCACTTACATGGGAGAACACTGAATTGTCTTTACAGGAGTCATAAGTTCGTAACATAACTGAATATATATGAAGGTAGAAATTTGTGTTCAAAATTTACCTCATCAATTAGGGTAAGATCATGTACGTGGCATTATAAAGGAAAAACATAGTGATGTCATCAGGTTATATGACCAATAGGGCAGACTGAAGAATGCCTCTCAAGCTTTGCTATTTGATGTAATGAGAGAAAAAAAGTACAGTACAGACACCAAAAGCTGATAAATTTGGGATCGAGCCAATGATCTCAACATGGGAGAATGAGGGGAGAGAAAATGTACCTCATCCAAAGATTGATGGGAGTAGAAAAGGTAAACCCCAGGGAGACACCAATCGGCTGATGTCAGGAGCTGCAAACGAAATCATGTTGACGGAGGACAAATTAGCTGTGAACCCTACATATATGCCCTATGTAGATCCAATTCCCAGCCAAGATCGACCAATGTCTTCTGAATAGAAAGATCATATCAATGCCCTAATAATCATCCATATGAGCCACCAGATGAATTGGATGGTTGATGAAAATTCAGCCCTAATAATCCACATGAGTACTGATAACATATCGTGATGAGAGCCGCGCCGGGATTGAAAGCCTGCATGATCACAGAGCATCGGGAGGGGCTCGCGCTGATTGCTCTAGCCGACGGCTCGGTGGCAGTCGATTAGTCAATTAGAGGCTTGACGTTGAGTGAGCGAGGGTTGGTGGAGAATTTGATGGAGGTCTGCCTCCTCGAGTCCCTGGATGCTGGAGCCTGGAGGTCGCACATAGTGCACAACTCCCTACCTGTAGGCGGTAGCTCTGCCGATCCTCACTCAGGAATTGTGAATGGGAGCCAATGTGTCACTTCAGAAGCTGAATGTAGAGGTTGTGGAAGAGTGATGTGGTTGCATTAGTGCTACAACTGACCCTCAACTATGAAATTAAGGTTGCCCAACTCACTGATAAAAATGTAGCTAAAATCAAGCCCGAGGTGAAGGAAGACGCAAAAAAAAGCATTCTCTCTGGACTTCGATGGTATGGTTGTCCGTGGGAAGCAATTGCTTGGCCTAGCATGAGACAGGATATAGCCACGCATGTTGCCATTTGTGACGTGTGTCAACCCGTCAAAGCGGAACACCAAAGGCCAACAGGGCTACTCCAACCTTTGAAGGCAAGCGAAACTCTAAAATAGTTGTCACAGGGTTCAGAATGAGATATGACCAGCTGACAACGAAATGAAATCAATGGATACGCATTCGCATGTTCAAGCAAGATGGTAAATGCACCCGTGCATAATAGCGAGGTACGCATAGAGGCAACAAGTAACCAACTCTAGCGCCGCGATCAGTACTATGGCCACGTAGAACAAATTTTGGATCTGAATTATGTAAAGTTAAAATTTTTGCTGTTTTGATGTCGATGGGTCGGTCTTCGGCACGTCAAAGCTGATAAGGAGGGTTTTACAATTGTTAAACTACTGAAGAATGCATACAAGGATGAGCCGTTTGTTCTTGCAAAACAAGTTGTGCAACTCTTCTACATAATCGACCAGATAAATAACAAGCCTCATGTGGTTCATTTGGGGGGTGAAGAAGAATTCTTGGCCTGGACAACGTTGCATACGTGAAAGATTATAACCAGTACATCTACAGCGTCAGATAAGAAAAACCTCTAGTAGAAGAGGAAGCAAAAGATGAGGTCCAACATGCATGCGTTGACCATGAAGAAGGATTATTTTGATAATTTTGGTCAAGTACAGTAAATTCATACTATATAACTTAATTTGGATAATGACCTATTTCTTTAATATGTATAGACATCTGTTATGTCTATAAAAAAGAAATTGCAGTTAAAGAAATATATAGTTTGTAAACAGTTAAAATCTGTAAGAGAAATAGTTTGAAAGAAAAAAACAACTAGCACTACTGGTGAACCGGTCTTTACTACCGGTTCGCAATCCCTTTAGTCCCGGTTGTGCAACCAGGAAGCACAATCCGGGACTAAAGATGGGTATTTTTAGTCCCGATTGAAATAATCAGGACTAAAAATACATCTTTAGTACCGGTTGGTAACACCAACCGGTACTAAAGATATTTTTTTTTCTTTTTTCGATATGCTTTTTATTTATTTTTTCTATATATACATGCATACACATATATATATATACATGCATGTACATATAATATATACATGTTTATATTTTTAAATATATATTTATAAGTACATAGATATATGCATATATATATATGTATGTAATTAATTATAAATTTATGTCTTCATATATGAAGACATATAAATTTATATTTAATTACATATATATATATACACATGCATATATCTATGTGAGACATGAAAATGGACTAAATAAACATTTCAATAATTTAATAAATGTATTTGCTTATATATATTAATTACAATCATTGTTAATTTCTAATATTCTATCATATGTTACAAACGCTAAGACGATGAGCTAGGGTTAGGATGATGAATAGGCTTTCCATCTTCGTGGAATTCTATCGTGGGACTAATAATCTCGTCCATGATAAATCCCATCAATTGTTCTTGAAAGGCCTTTACGAAGGCAGCATGGGAGAGGTTCTCCATCGTCCAAACAATCTGTCATTTGGAAACACATTTGAATATAAATATGTGAAGTCAATAAGAAACATTATTTACTAAATGACATTTACGTACATCTAGATCTTTGTCAGTAGTGATGTTGTGCGTTAAGGTGTGCATATAGTGACAAATGTAATAGCCGTACAAGTTGTTCCCCTGTCCCTGTTGTGTACACTGAAGGAAAAACAAAATTAAGAATTATATATTACTTCGGTAAGATATGTGAGATATAATTTTGGGTTAATTCTTTACTGGAATGTCCATCCTCACACTCAGTTCTTCTGCTCACGGCCCGCGGATGGTTGTTCGGAACCGTGCCCATGCCCTATACATAGTTGCAACGTACGAGTAATGATTCGAGGTACGCATATATAGTATCGATAGCAACAATCGTAATGATAGTGGAATGGATGATAATACCTGTTGAGCTTGGCAAAAATGTGGGAAAAGGTTACCTTGGGTTTCCTCATGGAGTCGTAGATATGGATCTTGCTTACGGGAAGGTCTATGACAAAAAGGATCCAGTGGTTGCTGCAAATTGCGTGAGATGATTTACATGTTATGGTACGTACAGCAAAAGGAAATTGGTGCTATTTGCGGGAAAGACTCACCTTGTGTTGTAAGGCAATAGTATATAGGTCTTTTAATGTTGTTGCACCAAGAATTTTAAGATATTGTCCTCTGTATCTTTTTCAAACCTTTCCAGAAGCTTGACATTAACTCTTTATGGGCCCATGATCCTTGCCTATGGCAATGTTGAATCTCCATTCTACAGAGGGAAAAAAAGATGTCATCAAGTATCCTAACACGGTAAAAATTGCAAGGAGCCTACAACGAGCCAAGTAATGAAATAAAATTAAATGACACTTACAAAACTCATATTCCCAAAAAGCGACGTCCATGGAGTCTTGCTGGTATATAGGGAAGGCGTACTCGAACTTGACCCACATAGTCTCTTATCCATTGAAGTAATCGGCGTGTTTTATTGTCACACCCCGGAGTTTCCCCTCCTAGCTCTAAATTCATAAAATAAATTGCCTAAAAGAAATTGTTCGTTTAACCAGGAGCAAATCCTGAATTAACAATGTGCGTAATAATCGGAATTATCAGGTTTTGAATTAATAATTCCTTCCTTCCCCTCCATTGGTCGTGAACCATTCTCGGTTCACTCTCCCTGTTCGTGGTCCGTTGTATCCGTCGACCCCTTTTGCCGTCTCGGTTTCGTTTTGTATGACGAGCCAAGCCCTACTCCTATTCCGATTCAATTTCTTTTTCCTTTTCCGAAAAGGCACCGCATTTGTTTCCCCCACCTTTCCTTTTTAGGTTTCCTTCTCTCCCGTATTCCTTTCCCCCCCTCTGCCGAGCGCCTCTTTCCCTCCTACTGCCGTGCGCCACCCCTCCCTTGGGCCGCCCCGACTAAACCTTCCTCCTCCACCTCTATAAAAGCCACTCCACCCCCCCTGCACCCCCTAACCCTAGCCGTCCCTCCCCAGCGCCGCCTAACCCTAGCCGCCGCTCGCTGCGCCGCCGCTAGCCACTGCCGTGACGCTGCCTTCCTGCCGCCTCGCTGTGCCGCCGGTGCGTGCTCCCTTTTCGCCACCGGCATAGTTACTGTCGTGGTCTTTCCCTTTTATTTCTTTTAGCTAACCATCACTGTGCACTTGCTGCTGCGTCGCCTCGGCGCTGCCGCGCCGCTGCCATGCCATCGCTGCGGCTGTACCACATGCTGCCGACGCGTCGCTGCCCTAGCCGCAGCCGCTGCTGCCTAGTCGCAGCCGCGTGCCGCTGTGTCTAGCCGCAGCCGCGTGCCGCTACTGCCCTAACCGTGCCACTGCCACAGCCGCCGCCGCGCTGCTCGCTGCGTCGTCGCTGCCGTAGCACACGTAGCCGCTGCGTCGCTGCCTTTGCCGCAGCCGCGCGCCGCTGCTGCCCTAACCATGCCGCCGCGCTGCCCTAGCCGCTGCTATGCCGCTACTGCCGTGCGCCGCCGCTACCGTGTTGTCACTGCCATGCCCTGTGCCACCGCCGCTGCTTTGCCGTGCTGCTGCCCTAACCCTAGCTGCGTTGCCGAGTCGCCGGCCGTGTTGCAAGCGCTTTCTAGCCGTTTGTCGCTTACGTTCGCACATAGTGCGGCATAGTGTCATATCGGTTTGGTCGTACCGAGTCGTTCCAAAACCCTAGAGCCTTTCTGAGCTGCCGGTTTTGTTCGCCGGTTCGGTTGACCGTTTGCATGGTCCCGTGCCACGGTAGGTTGACTCGTTGAGTCGCTGACCCGTGAGGCTCGTTAACCGGAGCTTGTTTTCCGTTAACCTTGTCCGTTCACGGGCGTTAAAGCATATCAATTAATTAAGGATTTTTGGTCGATAGTAATTACATAGTTCATATTCTAAAATTCATATTTTAATCATCTGTGTTCTGTTTTAATCAATTCAAGTTCCGGTGGATTCATTAAAATGTCTAGAATTCATTAAAATTGGTTTCTTTTGCTGTTTCAGTAGACTTACTGCTTGTATTGCTTGTGTGCTTTGTTTGTCGTATAGAATCCGGTAGTTCCGACGTTCCGCAGTATTTTGAAGTGGTCGCCGAAGTTCCGTCAGTTCAAGAGCAAGGCAAGTTATGCTGTTCATTTGATCATATTGTACCTACTTTGCAAATGTCTTATTTATTCTTAAATACTGCACTGTTTTATAATGTCATTTTATGGGCTTATTTACCTACGGTACTCAGCCACATAGTTTTGTTTACCTTGTACCTTTGATAGCTTGTGAAGTAATTTGTGTAGTTGCTAGGTGAGGATATGCTCAGCCCTGCTTAGAAACATTAGCACACTAATGGGATAAGTAGTGTTACTTAATAATGAATATTCAATGGTAGTTCACAATGGTTAATCGTGAATGATTAATTAATTGGTCCAACGAAAATCTGATTCATGGTGGGTTGTGAGTACATGGTTTTGATGGTCGTATTCATGACAATTTAGGACCAGTTTCGTGGGAAACCCTGGAAGAATTACCGTACTTTCCACAAGCTAGCATGGGTAATAGCTGGGCCCGTAGTGTAGCTTTTCTTAGCCGACGCATCCAGGCAAGGGTGGGCGTGATGGAGTTGGGTCGGCGGAGGTTTACTCGTTGATCAGCTGCTGGATTCACCTAGGCACGAGAGGGGGCTGCCTGCCTTGGTTAAAAGGTGGGGGCGAAACCTGAGGTGTGGTGCGCTTGGTTAGCGAGGGTTATGCGAAGGGTCTTATCACAGTTCCTTTCCGGTGTACCGTGGTGGTATGTCGGCGCACGATAACGTCTTGTGGGACTGTGTCTTGTGGGTACAGTTGTACACCTCTGATCAGAGTAAAACTATTCGAATAGCCGTGCCCACGGTTATGGGCGATCAACCAGATTCACCGTGATTAGTCATAACCCTAATAACTTGATCTAATGGAACTGGTTTAGTTCAGGTGGAATGGTTTGGGCCTGTTGCAACGTGGTGTAGTGTTGGACAGTGATGATTTAATTTTGCTTAATTTACTCAATTGTTTTACCGCATTCAACTACTGTTTTTAAATGTTTGATTTATGCAATTCAACCCTTTAGCCTCCTTTGATATTGCTTGCATCATTTTCTCCTATTCCGGTATGACTTGTTGAGTATAGTGAATAGTACTCAGTCTTGCTTTATCAATCCCTACACCAGAGTTGGAGTACGTGTCAGAGGATGGCTACTCGGAGGAGTAGGCGTGTCGCTGCCATCAAGGATGCCCGTGGATTGGAGTCGCCACGCTACGAGTGTCTAGTTATCTAGCTTAGCTTGTTTATCTTTTTTCCGTTGCATTTATGTAAGACATTTTCATGGTGTTTGTAAGATGTGGAACTGTGTATCAACTTTATCGTTTGTGTACCCTGGCCGGTCCTGGACAGGGATTTAATACACATTCTGCTTGGAATTCGGGTTACCGAATCTATGGGCATGACATTTATCCTCACATCGAACATCTCTTTGCCTTTGGTTGTTTTTTCTGTGTACCATTGATGGAAGAGGTACATCTGTGTAGAGAGGCAATTCACATGCTCAGGCTTGACGAGTGGTTCCGCCAAGGTAAATTTGTATGCGAGATCCGCTACTGTCGCTATCCGGATAGGTTTTAGGCCCAGCAGTTGCTCCTTAATGAGATTTGTATCGTTGAGAAATCATTGAGTATCAATTGCGGGCTCAGTTGACATCGGCTCAATATCTTGCTTTGATTATTGACCGAGTTGAGGGACTTCTTTGTTTTTCCCTTTGGAATTCTTAAACGACTTGATCACTGATCGTTCGTAGTCAGATGACAAGGTCTTTTTGGTCCATTCACTCATCTTTAGAAAGAATTCCTTTGTTGGCGGGTCTATTGGAGTCTTCTTATGTGGACTCTGCGGCTTGAAGTGGTCTTGCACTTCTCGTATGATGACCTCGTAAGTCTCCTCCTCAGTCCTATCATACGCTCTTTTCTTGAGAGCGGCAAGTTTTGGCTCGCCAAGTCTTGGCTTCTTCGTTTGTTGCATGGACTTTGACGATGCCGGACGAGGTGGACAAGACTTCCTAGAACTTGCAGCTGGTTGCGGCGTTGAAGTCGGAGGAGACGGAGCAGGCAGCGAAGACCTGGGAGGAGACGGTGCGGGCGGAGGTGAAGTAAGAACGGACGCGGTGCTTGCCTCGGAAACACGATGTAGCACTTGCACCGTAGTACAATGACGTGAGTTGTGTCTTCTAGTTTTGTCTCCCTATCTCCTCCAGGGATGTTGAACTCGAGATCCTCGAAGCCGGGAACCAACCACTCAACTTCGACCTTTGAGTACCGAGGTGGAATCAGCCTACAATGGTACGTCTCATTCTATTGCACTAGTATGGCCATGCCATCCGTTGTCTTCACGAGAATCGAGGTTATTAGTACTTAACATATGCAACAATTTTCGCAATGTAACGAGAAATATATCACAAAACTACGAATAAACCATGATTGATATGTTCTTGAAAGGAACATGCAGCTCACACGATGTCCGTTGCGTGATTTCATCAACTAGGCAGGGTGGTTCCTCGACATCAAGCTCTCCTGCAGCTCCCATGCTTTGAGTATCTCCTACTTGCCTAGTAGAAGCGCAGTTGCTTCCTTTTCCTGAGGGCTCACCATGACGGGAGGAATAAACGGTTGGCATTTCTGACTTAAGCATTCGACTACCCATCGTTCAACCTCCTGTTGCATCTGTGCGTGGTAGGTCTCGACCTTCATTTCGAGATCTGTGAGCTTTGCCTCATTGAGCTCTCTTGCTTCTCATGCGACTCCGGTACGTGTGGATGTCTACTTCAAACCCATGCTTCCATGCAATCATGCCTTTTCCGCGCATTCATCCTAGGTGCTCAGGATTCTGTAGTGTGAGCGTTAGCTCGTCCTTTTCTCTGTTAGCCTTGAAAGTTCCCTCAGCAGAGGCCTCTGGGGCCTCGACGAGACGGTGTGTTGCATGGCGTATGTTGCCGCTGAAGACTAGGGAGCCACTGCCGGGATTCAATGTTCCCAATGAGCGTAGTACCAATTTTTGGAACGTTCAGGCCAATCTGCTATTGCGGGAACGATACCTGTTTGTTCTAACCCTACTTCCATTCTCTGGCACTTAGGCACTGTCTTCCCGTAGCCGCCCGATCCTAGCCGGTGAAAGTATTTCTTTGTGGCATTGGTTTTGTTCTTGGTTATTTTCGCTTGCCCTGCCTCTCCTGTCTTGTAGGCGACAAACGCATCCCAATGATCCGGTAGTTTGGGGAATTTGTCAAAGTCCGGTGTTAGACTCTTCACTACATATTTGTTGTGCAGTTCTTTCTTGTAGCTTTGGAATTGTTCGGTCATCTTCTTTAGAGCCGATTCCTTTACTTTGGCCTGTTCTGACTTAGGGACCATGAAGGTGTCGAACATGGTGGTCCATAACTTGTCTTTCTCTGAATTAGGGAGATAAGATTGGTCCTCATCCCTACGTAACCTAGTTTGGTGCCACTTTACTGTACTGATGGGCACGTGATCCCTCACGCACCAACCGCTGTGTGATAGAAACTTTCTTGCAGCATCAGCAGGGGTTACAGGTTGGCCGTCTGGACTCACTTCGGTTATAATATGCGTCCCCTCCACCTTCCTCGCGGGACATCGTTGTCCGTGTGCCGTCTTCTCACCAACACTCGGTTGGTTGTCACTCTGGCCCTCCTTGTTCCCCTCTATGTTTCCCTCAACGTTCAAATATTGGTTGGTGTCCTTGTTATCCTCCTCATCCACCCAATATTAGCTGCTACCCTTTGCGACCGTGTCCAAGAGGATCTGCTCGTTATAGCGATCTGCCATCTGTATAATACCACTAAATAATAATATTAATACAACTAAATAATAACAGTAAATAATTCCATCAATTGGCCCTAAGTCGAATTGGTCCTAAGTCTAAATTCAGAACGTCTGCATATACATCGTTAAATGAGAGATAGTTACTAAACATATTGGGTGAAAACAACACCCAATATTGGTCATGCGCTCGCTAGTTCGCTAAGTTGTTCGTTCGATCGTTCGCTAAGTCGTTAGCTCGATCATTCGCTAGTTCACTCATTCGTTCACTAAATCGTTGAATCGCTAGGTCGTACGTTCGCTCGTTCACTAAGTCGTTCATTCGCTGGTTCGCTAAGTCGTTCGCTAAATCGTTAAATCTCTAGCTCGTTTGTTCGCTAGTTTGCTAAGTCGTTTGTTCGCTTGTTCGCTAAGTCGTTTGTTTGCTCGTTCGCTAGTTTGTTAAGTCGTTCGCTAAATCGTTGGATCGCTAAGTCGTTCATTCGCGAGTTCACTAAGTCGTTCATTCGTTCGTTAGCTAAGTCGTTCCTTCGATCGTTCGCTAAGTAGTTTGTTCAGTCGTTCGCTAAGTCGCTAAGTCGTTCGCTAGGTCGTTAGCTAAGTCGCTCATTCGTTCGGTCGCTGTCTCGTTCAATTCGGTTGTTCGATTAGTGGTGGCGCGCGGGCGCTGGTGGTGGCGGAGGTGCACGGCGTTGGCGGTGACACATGACGCTTGTGGTGGCAAGGTGGTGGTGGTGGTGCCTACGGTGGCGGCGGCGGCGGTGGTGGCGGCGGCGGTGGGGGAAGATCGATGTGGAGGGCCAGGTGGGGGCGAGATGGCCGGCAGGGGTGGTACCTCTTGCACACGACGACAGCGGTGGTCGTGACAGCGGCTGGACCGGTAACAGCGGTGGTCGTGGCGGCGACGACAGCGGCGCACGCCGTGATGAGATCGAAAAAAGTATAAGTGTTGGAGTCGATCGGAGAAGACGATACGCCTCCTGTGTGTGTATATATATAGAAAAATCTTTAGTCCTGGTTGTAGCCACCAACCGGGAGTAAAGATAAGAACTTTACTCCCAGTTGGCAGTAGCAACCAGGACTAAAGAGATCTTTACTCCTGGTTGTAGCCACCAACCGGGAGTAAAGATTTTTCCCACTATTTTCGAATATATCTTTAGTCCTGGCTAGTGATAACAACCGGAACTAAAATTTATTTAACAAAGTTCAAATAAAATCACAAAAATAATTAGAACACATTTATAATAGTTACAAATAGTTATTAAATTCTAAAAGTCATATATAATTAACCCATGACCAACTAAATTCATTTAAGTTGAAATAAAATCACAAAAATAATTAGAACACATTTATAATAGTTACAAATAGTTGTTAAATTCTAAAAATCAGATATAATTACCCCATGCCCAACTGTATACATTTAAGAGGAAATAAAATCACATAGATAATGAGGAAACATTTAAAATAGTTAAAAATTGTTGATAAATTTTAAAAATCATATATAATTAACGCATGACCGATTAAATGTATTTAAGTTGAAATAAAATCAAAAAAATAATTAGAACACATTTGTAATAGTTACAAATAGTTGTTAAATTCTAAAAATCATATATAATTATCCCATGCCCGATTAAATACATTTAAGATGAAATAAAATCAGAAAGGTAATGAGAACACATTTAAAATAGTTACAAATAGTTATTAAATGAGAATACATAAACCCCATCTTTATATCGTCCAGACATGCAACAAGCTTGGTCAAATATAAATCAATTGAAACAGATAGACCTTCAAGACATTAAAATAATTTACATTGTGATGGTTGACCTCACGTACTTTCTCCTAACGAATGTTCCTTCGCTATGATCATTGCGTGAGTAAGTGGTGTCCTCATTTGATACGAGGATGCTCATAATCTTCCTCAATCTTATCCTCTACTCCAACGATTTTCCTTTTGCTTGGGAGAACCACGTGGCGTTTTGGCTCATCGGGCCCTTTCCCCTTCTTTGGTTTGCTAGCTATGTCCTTAACATAGAAAATTTGCGTTACATCATTGGCTAGGACGAATGGTTCGTTTGAGTATCCAACCATGTTAAGGTCAATGGTTGTCATCCCACAGTTATCAACTATTACGCCTCCACCAATAAGCCTAACCCATTGGCGCCGAAACAGAGGGACCTTCAAAGGTCCATAACCCAGTTCCCATATCTCGTCGATGGCACCATAGTATGTGCTAGTTGTCCCATCGTATCTCATGGCATTGATACGAATAGCACTGTTCTGGTTCCTGCTCTTTCTGTCTTGGGCTCTTATGTAAAATGTATACCCATTGATCTCATATCCTTCGAATGTCGAGATCGAGCAAGATGGTCTCCTTACTAGGAAGGCTAGTTGTTTGTCAATCGTATCGTGACCCATGAGATGTTGTCGCAACCAAGTAGGAAAAGTATCAATCTCATGGCGTGTAATCCAGGCATCGGACTTAGCAATGTTTTTGGAGCAAACAACTGCCAAGTGCTCCTCGATGTAAGGAGCCACTAACGAAGATTGTTGCAAAACTATGAAATGTGCTTTACAGAATATATCGTTGTCTACAGTCATTATTACTTTTCTTCAAAGAGTCTCCTTTCCCTGTAGTCTCCCCTCATGGCTTGATTTGGGGACCCCGATTGGACGAACGTCATCAATAAATTCTACACAAAACTCAGTGACCTCCTCTATTCCATACCCCTTGGCGATGCTTGCTTCAGGACGAGAATGGTTACGGACGTACTTCTTTAGAACGCCCATGTACCTCTCGAAAGGAAACATGTTGTGTAGGTACACAATAACGAGAATACCGCTCTCTTTGACAAGGTGACATAGTAGATGTGTCATTATATTGAAGAAAGATGGTAGAAAGATCATCTCAAAGCTTAGAAGACATTGCACCACATCATTTTGAAGGGGCTATTAATCTGTCTGGATCGATGATCTTCTGCGAAATTGCGTTGAGGAAAGCACATAGGTTTGTTATTATTGTCCGGACATTATCAGGAAAGATACGTCGAATTATAACAGGAAGCAGCTGTGTCATCAACATGTGCCAGTCATGAGACTTTAGGTTTTTGAATTTTTTTTATTTCACGCTTATTATTTCTTTTATATTCGACGAGTAGCCAGATGGTACCTTGATGCTACTTTCCTTCTCTGTGTTGCTCAGAGTGTAGCTGGTTGGACTTAAGTAATGGTTCATTTCTCCTTCCGTTCCGGATGAAGGCCTTCGCGTTGATTCATATGCTTAAGATTATTACGTGCTTCAAGTGTATCTTTCGACTTCCCATATACACCAAGGAAACCCAGCAGGTTGATGCAAAGGTTCTTAGTTAGGTGCATCACGTCGATTGCGTGGTGGACGTCTAAGACTTCCCAATAGGGTAACTCCCAAAAAATAGTTTTTTCTTCCACATCGCCACGTGCGCATCTTCACTCGCTATAGGTTGGCTTCTAGATCCCTCCCAAATACTACTTTCAGATCTTTTACCAATGTAAATACGGTTTTCCCGTTACGATGTTTAGGCTACAGAAGGTGACCTGCATTTTGTTCGAAATGTTTGCTTTTCTTCCAAACAGGGTGACATGCAACAAGAAATCGTTGTTGGCCCATGTACACAACCTTCCTACAATGCTACAAGTACATACTGTCAGTATCATCCATACAGTGGGTGCAAGCCTTATACCCCTTGTTTGATTGTCCGGATAGGTTGCTAAGAGCAGGCCAATCGTTAATGGTTATGAACAGCAGCGCTCATAGGTTAAATTGCTCTTGTTTGTCCTCATCCCACTCGGGGACACCTTCTTTCTTCCACAGCAGTTTCAGATCGTCCACACAGGGAGGTTGTAGATACACATGGTCACAGGCCAAGTGCAATGACCACTGCTCATCTCTCTAAATGGAGTCATGCCATCCGTACTTAAACCAAATATTACGTTTTGTGCAATCTCTCCGAAGTCATGAAATGTTCTGTCGATGTTTTGCCACTGCGACCATCAGCGGGGTGTCTCAGCATCCCGTCATGTTGATGTTCTTCTGCGTGCCAGCGCATCATTCTTGCATGCACGTTGTTCCTGAATAAACACCTCAACCGTGGTATTATAGGGAAAAACCACATCACCTTCGTAGGACCTCTCTTGTTCGAACTCTGTCCATCAACATCACTTAGGTCGTCTCATCTAATCTTGTATCGTAGTGCCTTATAAACCGGGCATGCTTCTAGATTCTCGTACTCCTCACCACGATAGAGGATCCAATCGTTTGGACATGCATGTATCTTTTGTACTTCTAGACCTAGAGGGCAAACCTAAAGTGTCCATCTTTAGTCCCAGGACTAAAGCTCCCGGGGGGCCTGAAAAAATCTGACAATATGTGAACTAGGACTAAAGATGATCTTTAGTACCGGTTGGTATTACCAACCGGTACTAAAGATCATAACTAGCCGTTCGGCTTACAAACCGGTACTAAAGACCATCTTTAGTACTGGTTCGTAATAGAACCGAGAAATTTATGATTTCCGGCCACCGAAGAAAGATCGGTTCTCTAGTAGTGTAGCTGGAAGTCAATGTAGTCAAAGACACCTATAACAGGTGACCTACCTATGACTGGCTATGAACTTCAGCCTATCACAGGTATGTAGGCACCGATGGCAGCTCGCCGGAGGTAATTGGCCCACCATCACCAGTAGGTTTGACCGTCCTTTAGGGTTGGACCTAGCTTGACCGGGTCAATCCTAGATCTGTGTCTCACCAACCTCCACGTCGTCGCCGCCGCATCTGCTTCCTGGCCTCCACACCGTCACCACCACCTCCCATGCCTCAACGACCGCTGGGCTCCGCCTTGCAGACCTCTTAAACCGTTGGGCGCCACCTCCCTAGCTTCCACGCCGTCACCTCCACCTCCCCAGCCACCATGATTGTCAGGCGCCGCCTGCTAGGCCTCCACGAGTGCCAGGCACCACCTCCATAGCCTCCAGGCTACCTCACCTCTATGGTTTGACCAATGAGACATGTCCTCACCCACACTACCTGATAATAAACAATGAAGAACTATCTCCACTTTTTTTGAAAAAAAAACTGGAGAGATTTAATATTTAAGCTCTGTGCTGGTACAATGTCCAATGCTCACTATACAAACTTCACTCAATCAGTAGAAAACCACTTATAAAAATGAAAAAAAAGGAATTCTTGATTGCAATTAATTAGTGATCCTTACAGTAGCCTGTTTAGGTACTCATCAACGGTAGAGTATTTGATGTCTGGGTATATCTGAGTGGCCTCTACTCCGACCGTTGGTTTGATCTCAAAGTTGATGTGATCTCCATTTATATATACAGAATGTAGTATGGCCAGGTCGATGCTTAGTGGTGAACACTCTGCAAGACCAAATACAATGATTTTTATATTCCAACTATATAGACACTATTAAGATTTGATACATAGCAACAACCAGACAAGTATAGGATTCATTTCCATGGCGATTATTTTAATAAATAAACAACATTATTGACTTATTTTAATTAATCAAAACAAATATGTAGTAAATGGGAAGGTTTAGTTCTAATTGGAATATTTGATAATCTCCCATTAGTATTTTCAGAGTGATATTGGTATATTGTTGTGATGGAGTCGTGATCAAGTGTATGACTCTATCGAGCAGGATAAAAATCGTGGTGTCCACAGTAATGATAACTTTGGGAATAGTTATACTTCTATAGTACTTTTATAATCTAAAAACTGATGGAAACAAAAATGGAACATTCAGTTACTGAGCGTAGTAGCAGCAGTACTGACCTCTGATTTGCTTGAGGACTACTTCTTCAGTGAGATAGACTCTCTCAAAGGTCCTCCCTACCTTCTTCTCCCACAGGGAAACGAGATCATTCATTGACAGGGCATTCTCTGGTGGCCTTATATGCAGGACCTTGTTCAGCGTCCTTGGATCATCCACTCCTTTGATGGTAAACGTTGCAATGTCCTCCTCGTCGACAAATATTGCTGAAACATTTCGCAAAGAACGAAGGCCGGCCATAGTTCAGTGCATCTCTTTTTGTTTTAAAAAAACGTTTGTGAATATCCATGCAGAAATCTTGATCAATGATCAATACCAACTCTGAAGTAACTAACCAGTATTTAATTAGTCTGATTTTGCTTTTTTCCTTTGAAATGTTTAATTTTGCTCTTGTGGAAACTAAATTCGTTGTCTTTTTTTTCGTGAACGCACACAAGAGCTACGCATCATTTTACATTAAAAATTGTTTTCTCTCCAAACCAATAATGATGATAAAATCCTTACCTTTTGGCTTCTACGAAAAAAAAGAAAAAACTCCACAAAGAAAAAAATAAATGCTCATGAGAAATTACTTTTAAGGTATCTAAATTTTATACTAAAAATTTTAATAACTCTTTCGGTTGTTAAGGATGGTAAAATTACTCCTATATGAAAGTTGCATGCTATCTACACACAGTCTGCAATGTGATGTTACCGAAAAATTAACGGAGATTGTTTACTCCATTTTTGTTTTTACCTTTGGTGTTGCCATCTCCGAGAATGAAAACCTTGTCAGCTGGGAGGCCGCTGGATCCAGGCTGCACAAGCGTGGGGAGATAGTACCCCGCGAAAAAGTTGCAGCTGACGAACGTGTAGGGGATCCCCTCGGCCTCCACCGTTCGCCGGATCTGCGCCTCGACGTCGAAGGTCGCCTTCGCCGGCTCGACGATATGCGCGTGGTCGGCGTCGTTGCCGAAATCCGACGGGATGAACCTCTGCAACTTCGCCAATTATTTACAGCTCGATCAGTTTGGTAGAAATGTGTACAGCCAACTGAAGCAGGAGGCAGCAGAGATGAGGCCGTTGACCTTGATGTTTCCGGCCTCCTTGATGGCGGCGATGATCTTGCTCTGCTCGCCGACGTCATGGTAGCCGACGACCGATATCACGACGTCGGCGGCCTTCACCGCCTTCACCAGGAGATCGTGGTCGCCGATGTCGCCCTATATATGTGTCCATCCACCCACCATGGTCGATTCGGATTTCGGACAAGCATATGTTTCGGACGCAAAAATGAACAGCAGCACGCGTGGTTGTACGTACGCACCTGCAGGATGGAGACACCGGCGTCCCTGAAGCTCTGCAGCAGCCGCGCCCGCGCCCTGGAGCTGCTTTCTCGGCCCGGCGCCGGAGGAGGCGCGGTGGCGCGCACGAGGGCGGAGGTCGGGTGGCCGGCGCGCGCGCTCGCAGCCACAATGTACTTGCCGAGGTGGCCCGTGCCGCCGATGATAAGGATCCTGCTCTTATTACGATCTCCGGGTTCCATCGGATTATCAATTCCGACGAGGCGGCGGCAACGGCGGCGGCGGCGGCGGAGCAAAGTTTTCTGTCCGGCCGTGTGCGTGTGCACCAGCCGGTGGTCCTAGATCAGGACTATTCTATTTATTTTCTATGAGCAATGTTGCGGATGATTGTATGACTTTCTGGTTAATTGGGTATCTTTCTTTATGGGGCGATTTTTGTTTATGCCATGTAGGATGTTGGTTTGTGGACATGACGTTTACTACTTATTGGAAAAACTATTCATCATTTGTTTTAATTTATTTTGTTGTGACTTGTTTTTTCATTCAAAATGTACTTTAAGCATACGATTTATATCTTTATTTGCACAGAAATATTGAATAAGATTAGTGATAAACATATTCCAAATTCAACAACACCGTATATTTAAAAACAGGGTAGTACTAATTTTCACCTCTCACCGTCTCATGCCATAAATGGGTTAGTCCATTTCTCGTACAAGCTACTTATATAGACTATATTCCATCCAATCAAGCTATTTGACAAGGGAAAAAACAAGTTGACTTAGGAGTCTGAGTCGGAAGCACTGACTATAGTTCGGAGAATTGGAGTCCTGTTGCGGGCGAGTCCAGTCGAGATAGGAGGTCGTCCCGAATCCAAAGAGCTGTTTTCACAAGTACGGTGATGATAATGTATCTTTCCGATTTCGTACATTTCCTATTTGTCAAATACTTTCCACAATTACTTTCCATATTTCCTTTTCTGTGCATTACTTGTCCGATCGACCTTTGGCCGATTGTATACGCATTGCTTAGAAGTCTTATCTTTATAAGATAGACCTTTGACCGATTGTTTACGCATATTTCCAGTTTGTTTACAGGTTTGTTGGTTGAATTTACTTCACCTAGCTAAACTAGGAGTTATTCCTTTTCATCAGAGAAAGAGTTTTAGTTTAAGTATTATGCGTGGTGCCTAGGCTTAAGTCAAATTAGAGAAACAGACTGATAAGGTGGTGACAAACTGGCATCTTTCGGTCATCCACATATGTAAATCACGTTATGCACTTTAGGTCCAAAGGATGGCTTGTTCTCTGTAGAGATAATGCATGGTGGTTTCTTTCAAAGTGAAGGTTATGATAGCGGGTATATTAGTGGCAATTTGGATTACTTTGATGGATGTGAGGTAGATGCATGGTCAATGCTCTGGATTGAAGATATATTGAAACAACTTGGCTATGCAGAGGTAGATGAGTTAAAAGTTTTCCGTCTACTTCCTGGCAGGGGATTGGCTAATGGGCTAAGAAGGGTGAAAACTGACGTGCACACAAATATTATGGCTGCTTTGGCACCTCGATTTAGGACCCTGAGGTCGTATGTTCATAATAATGTCATCATCGAAGTTGCTGAGATGGATTCACTTGGAAAACATGAGTAAAATGCAGATATCAACTTTAGAAATGCTCACAATTCAGAGGACCACCAAGTTGACAATGTAAGTGATAATGATGATGAGGGTGCTGAGTTGACTGACTGACAGTGATTATGAAATAGATAAAGGTGATGATGATTTGTTTGAGAAGTGGGTGGACAAGGATGTCGTTGATAAGATAGTCTTACCAAAGGGCAAACAATTACCAAGTGCTGGTGAGGAAGATGAAAAATACCCTCTATCTAGTGAGGAAGGTTTGGATCCTTGTGATGCTTCTAGTGATTATGAAGAGGCACAGCTAAAATTCAAGAATTTCATGCCCGAGGACATGACAAATCCACAGTTCTTTGTTGGCATGGTATTCCCATCAGTGGAAGCACTAAGAGATGCTATAAATGAATACAGTGTCAAGAACAGATTGGCTATCAAGATGCCTTATAATGACAAAGATAGAATAAGGGCTCATTGTGATACAACCTACCCATGGATGTTAAACGCTTCACATGATAGCAGATTAAAATATTTCATGATCAAGACTTATATCGGCGAACACAGATGCAATAAGAAGTAGGAATTAAAGACATTCACTGCCAACTATATTGCTAATAAGTATGTGGAAACTTTTAGGGTGGATGATAAGATGACTATAAGGAATTTTGCACGGACAGTGCAAAAATACTTTAACCTGACATTATCTAGAAGTAAGCTTGCTAGAGCTAGAAGAATAGCACTCAAGAAGATATATGGGGATAGGATAGCCCAACATAAAAAATTATGGGACTACGCTGCTGAGTTGAGAAGATCTAACCTAGGGAGCTCTTTTTTCTTGAACTTGTCAAATGGACAATTCAATATACTATAAGTATCATTAGATGCTTGCAAGAGAGGATTCAAAATCGGTTGTAGGCCACTAATTTGCTTGGATGATTGCCACGTCAAGACAAAGTTTGGGGGACATTTGTGTCAGGGTTATGGATAAGACATATCCCATGATCATGGGTTAAGCTCCACGGGATCCACCATATGCCAAGTCTTATACGGAATCAGGCCTCACATACGGAAGGTATTCCGGATAAGTAAAAAGAAGCAGAGTTCTACATGAAAATTACAAGGACTACTCGGATCGCATCCATACTTGTCTCCCTAATTCTATTTGAACAAGGGGACATCTATGGGTACAAATACAAGACCCCCTAGGAGGAGAGGGGAGAATTCCGGTCAGAGAGGGATGCAACAGTTAGAATAGACATCAATACACATCGCAAGACACCGACATCATAGATAAACCTAGACATGCCCAATCTAATGTCTACGGAGGCCTACAAGAGGGATCTAGCGCTATCTCGAATCTTGCCGAGTACAATGTGGTAGTTTATGCCACCGTGTCGACGATGACTAGACAAGTTATCCCAAATATTATACTCGAGTGATACTGATATATAATAGAAACACCGGCTTCGGCCAACAGGAGTAGGGCTATTACCTGTTAGACGTGGGGGCCCGAACCTATATAAAAATCTATATCTCATGTTTCTTTTACCTCAATCTCACGTATACCCTGGTACCAACGAGTCCCATACCATGCAAATACCTTAGTCATGATCTACAACATCGACAAATTTGCTCACAGCTGTTGGAATTGATCCAAATGATTGCATTTTCCCTATTGCCATGGCTGTGATGGAAGTTGAATCAAGGAGCACATGGTCATGATTTCTTCAGATCCTAAAGGATGATTTACATATAGTTAACACAACTTCATATACAATCATGACTGATTGGCAAAAGGTGAGAATATGCATGTATTATCGCATAAAGTGGGTAGTATCTACATACCTTAGTCTTGAGGATTGCCTCCTGCAAACGTATCGTGCACTGATTTCGGGATCTGTTTACTAGTCAGTTTTTTGAGGAATTGGTATGAGTCGATTTAATCACAACGCATATGGAGTTTTTTGCATATTTCTAAATAATTTTTTTTCAATCCTACAGGGCATGCCATGTGTACCAAGTATGCTCGCACGGATAGTTAAATGGGTAAATGACACACTTACCTCACATCAGTGACCCAAATGTGCATTTTGAAAGTAGAGTAACCTATATGACACACTTAAACTAGTTTAATGACCCTCCATGCATTTTACTCTTGAACAAACATTACTGCACTATAAGTTTTGTGTGTTCTTGTTTGAAAAGGTACTTGCTTAGGTGAAGGAAAAGAGTCCGAGCACGAAATGCATGGATGATCAAAGAAATTTACTCGGGATCAAATCAAGACATTCCCCAAGTCTAATCTCACATCACCACGTCACTTTTGGTCCATAGAAGGTAAAAAGATCAAATTCTCCCCATTTTGGATTCGGATTCGGGCCTCCTATTAGCTTAATTTCAAATGGAGCTAGCTGATGAACAGGATTGACTCTCGGGGTCCATTAGTACTTGTCGGAAAGCTTATGGAGTCTGTGTTCAGATGGTTTTGGTTCCACATAAAAATTTCTTCTGAGCTGTTGGGAATATGCAAAACAAGTCTCATACCTCTTTTAATCCGAGTATGCTTTCAGCCTTGGCCCTTGTAATTGTGTCGTGGGCTAAACCCAAGGGATGGACGCCATAGAGCTAACCCCGGTACATCCCTAATCATATATTCAGTAGTCGTCAGTGTTTAGAGTGGGGTTTTGCTTAGATTAATTCTGCCATCATACTTCGTCATTCATCGCACTACACCATAACACTAGATTACCAACAGACATCTGTCGGTGAGGATAAACAATTATTGATAGACTATTTGTTGGTAAAGGCTTTTGGCAAATTATATGTTGACAATACTATATAACAAGACATGTTATATGTCAGCAATTCTAAATATTTTTGGGTCAAAATAATTGTTAGCAATATTATGAGTAGAAACCAATTACATGTCAGCAAAACATAACAATCATCCATCTTCCAGCAATGTTTCCTATCAGATCTTGATCCAACAGTTAGGATAGAGCGAGGTGAAAGCTTAGGCGGCAAATTAATTTCGGTGCGCGGGAAAATAAAAAAACACGAAAATGTTTCCTGTGCACCGGAAAAAACCCTAACCCTAGGCTCCTCGCTCATATTTTTTACATTTTGATCCTTTTTGAAAACTTATTTTACAAATGGATCGCCGAAAAAATTTATTCCAGGTCTGGTCCTTTTCGGTGTGCCAAAGGGGCTGGCGCCGTCATCCAACATATCGGCACCACATACCCTGGCGCCGTCCCCATGCCACCGTGGCACCCCGTAGGAGAGGCGAGCTGACATGGCGGGAGGGGCGCGCTAGCCTCACTGGCGCTGTCCCTCCAACCATGGTGCTAGGGTGGCTGGCACGCTCCCCCTAGGGGGCCGCACACTTAACCTGCGTGGGTCCCACCCCCATCCTCCTCCTCTCCCCGTTTCGCCCCTCCCGAGCCCGAGCCGGAGCTGTTGCTTCTCCACCTCTCTCCCCCCACCACTCCACCTCAAATCCACTAAATTCGGAAGCGTTTTTAGCGGGATTTTTTTGGGGAAATCTAAGAGCAAGGTATACTCCTCCATTCCCCCTTCTTTTTTTCGTTTTAATCAGTGGAATTCGTAGATCGGAGGGTAACCCTAGAACCGCTTTTTTGCCCAAATTTGTGATTTTCAACATTCAATTTGTGGATCTGCTGATTATAGTGTTACATGTGTGCAATGTACTAGTTGGTGTCACGATTTTTTGAACTATATATGCACTAATGTTGATTTTTATGTGGTTTAGTTGGATGGATTGATGGAAAAATTGAGTTGAGACATGAAAGGAATTTTATTTTGATGGAAAGATTGCTTTAGGTTTATTTTTTAGTATGAATTATATGGAGGGGAGATAAATTTATTAGCATTATAGAAATTTATTGGAGTTAGTTAGAACTAGGTTGGGTTGTATGATAGAGTAATTGTAATATTTGGATTTTTAATGCACTAGTAAAAGTTGTTGGTACTTTTCGTTAAATTTTCATGATGTGGATTAAATATTTTTCGTTAAGCAGTAGCTTTGGGACAATTTAAGTTATGCGTTGGTTATAATTTGTAATGATGTAATTTTTGTTGTAAAGTCGCATTATATATTTCTGTGTAGATGGATAAACTTGTTCGTGTTTACTATGGTGGTAGAGTGGTTGAACCTTACGTTGGTGCACTTGTTGAGTTTGAGGATATGTCATTGAAGAGCATTTTGTTTCCCACCCGCCCAACTCTAGATGAACTAAGGTCGCGAGTGAAACAAGTTCTTGAATGGACCGAGGATAATGCGGAGATTGGTATTTATGGGAGAGACGATGTCGAACAAGGACATAAGTGTGTATTGAAGGTGCTAGGTCAGTTGGATTGGGAAATTTACTTTGATTTGGTAAAAGAGTCTCAGTTTTGATCTCTAGAGGTGTTTGCTTCAAAGTTGCTATGTACCGTAGATAATTTGGACCTAAATAAGTCTCCATCTTATCGTTACATCGAGAAGAATTTTGTGACATATTCTTCTCGTCGTGGAGGTACCCACTGTGGCTATGAGGGAACAAGCAGATCAATATAAGACTGAGTTGGTACGAGAAGACTTGGATGAGCAAGGACAAAAGAAGAGACCTTTGTTTGGAAATGAGGTAGGGGAGGCAGAACCATCAAAGAGACGTTGCGGTAGTGATGAAGTGGACGCAG
Source organism: Oryza punctata (assembly GCA_000573905.2). NCBI lineage: Eukaryota > Viridiplantae > Streptophyta > Magnoliopsida > Poales > Poaceae > Oryza > Oryza punctata. The sequence goes on along the minus strand of CM002493.2, from coordinate 16,632,250 downwards.
CAAGGGAATTGAAAAGGGAGTTAGTAAAAGAGGGGCTTGATCTAACTGTGTCAGGGTTATGTATAAGGCATACCCTATGATCATGGGTTAAGCTCGGCGGGGGCCACTATATACCAAGTCTTATATGGAATCATGCCTCGCATATAGAAGGTATTCAGGATAAGGAAGGAGAAGCAGAGTTGTACATGGAAACTTGTTTTCCTAGTTCTATTTGGACAAGGGGATATCTATTGGTATAAATACAAGACCCCGTAGGAGGAGAGGGGAACAAGCCCAGTCAGAAGGAGGCAACAATCAGAATAGATACCAATACATGCTGCCAGACATCGACTTTAGAGATAACCCTAGACATACCAATCCGGTGCTTGCGGAGGTCGACAAGAGAAGATCTAGTGCTATCTCTGATCTCACCAAGTCCTTATTCGAGGAGGAATACTACCACGTCACCGACTACGTGTGGCGGTACATGCCACCTTGTCGACGACGACGACTAGATAGGTTATCCCAAATATTGTACTCGAGTGATAATGATATATAATAGAAACACCGGCTTCGCCCAAAAGGAGTAGGGCTATTACCTGTCAGATAGGGGGCCTGAACCTATATAAAAATCATTGTTTCCTATCTCTTTTACCTCAATCTCGCGTATACCCTGGTACCAATGATCCCCATATCAAGCAAATACGGTAGCCGTGATCTACAACATCGACAGTGCCACCAGGTAGGGGACTTTGGTGCTTCAAGATTTTGACAAGATTGGTTTCAAGAAGATAGATTCTCTTACAACAACTACTCAACGACTTCGACTGTGGGAGATACGATCCAACCGAAGTGCGTTTTCCGATGAACCGGGACCCTCATCATCTCAAGCTTCGTCAAGTCATCGCTGCTGAGGATTTTTCGATGAGGAATACTTCAACGACTTTGGCCCTCAGAGATCTGACCCGGCTAGAGTACGTTATCTGACTAAATCGGAATCATCATCGGCAACAATTTGATCTATCGAGATCATCCAAGCTTCAAGACACGTGGCGTGCTAGAAGATTTCAAATACATATGATGTCGAACGAGTATGCATTAAGGTAATTGGTAGATTGGTTTTTTAAATTATTCTTGTAATTTCATAGATACATCCGGCAATGTTTGTACAAAGGTACGCAATATTTTATATGCAATTTACCATACCCATTGTTGGATCAATAATTTATTATGTTTACCTATAGCATGCTTTTTATACAATATCTGTTCTGCGAGTACTTCCTGTATTAAACCGACTGCGGTGTAATACTGGTTGTTCACTTTGTTCCTGTCATATAAAACATGCTTGTTTATGGTTTACATAGTACCCTGATATTTAGTCTGAATCTGCTCGTGATATCCTGATAATACTAGAAGTTTCATGCAGTTTTTTGAGAACATACTCGATATTCTCTGCCATATGTCTTGCCTTCTAGAAAATATTTTTTAGGAATAATCGAGTGCTCGAGTAGGCAATGGTTGGATACAACACCATTGTCGAGAGCATTCTCGACAAATGTGGAGTTGTCGGACCAAACCTACCAATGAAGGCCGATGACCCATCTCACATATAGCATTGGCCACGGCCGGAGTATTTGAGAAAGGGTCGTTGCAGACAATCCCCTCGTAAACATCATCGGCTTGATCACCCGAGATAATCACGAATGGACGTCTGATATGCTATAAGTTGGGATTAGAGGAATGCCGTGCATTAGCATTAGACCGTCCATTCCCTCCACTAACCAACAATGACAAGTTAGCATTAGAGGAATGTCATGCGTTCGAGAAGGTGTTTGGAGGAAGCCGGACAATATTAGATGGCAGCATCAACATGGGTCACTTGCCAGAATAATTCTAGGTGGACGGTCTCAAGAAGGGTTTCGAGTTCCCATCCATAGTTGCATTCAAGCTATGGCTCCAGGAGTACGCCATTGTGCACCATCGTCCATACCGTGTTGTGAATTCCGCCGCAAATAGGAGGTACACTGTTGTATGTGAACACACATGATGCAAATGGAAGGTGCATGTGGAGGATATCACGGGTTGGTGAGGCACATAGTTGTGCTAGTGCAGATGGTGTAGGGAGCCACCGATAGTTGACATCTACATTCATAGCAAACAGGTTATTCAATGCCATCAAATTGCAACATACACTCTCTGCTTCAGTGTTAGCTCTCTATATATTTGAGGTTTTCCAATATAGGGCAAGAGAGGAGGCTATGAAGCTCATTTATGGAGAATGGGGTGAAGCGTACGTCCGTTTGCCCACGTTACTACAAGCCATTAAGAAGAGAAATCCGAGTACGGTGTACCACATCGATACCCATCCTAATAGGTTTGGAACATTGGTGGGGTAACGAAGAAAATATTTATGTGTGCATTCTGGTGCTTTGGACCTTCAGTTGAGGCATTTAAGCATTGCAGGCCAGTACTAGCTATAGATGCAACCTTCCTAACTGGGAAATACAGAGGTGCCTTGATGACTGCATTATCAGCTGATGTGGAGGACCAACTTGTACCCTTAGCTTTTGCCTTGGTGGAGAAATAGAACTCACGAGACTGGTACTGGTTTATCGATCTTGTCCGACGGGTTGTGGTTTGGGCTGCTGTTGATGCAAAAAAACACACACTGGCCTGAGAGATTTGCTTTAGTCTTGTGCAGGTCCAAAACTTGCTTTCGGGTTCAAGGTGTGCCAGTTGATTTGATCCTACAATCAACAAGATGAAACATGCAAGAATTGTTAGTAAACAATAATCGATTGGCTATAGAGCCGATGTCATATCGTGATGTAACATAACCGATGCATTATTAGGTGAATCGACTGTAAGGCATATTCAATAATAAATCAACCCTAAATTTGATCCATCGGCTGTAGATATCAGTGTTATATAATCTATAAATTAATATTACCTTAGAAATCAGCAATTGGGATAGATTGGACTTAACCGAGACAGTATAAATTGCCCAAGTCTAAAATAACATGAAATAACGATTATATGTATTCATATCATAACCGATGTTCAGATTTAAGCATGTATTGGCTATATCTCCGATACTTCATTGTACTAGGATGTTCTCTTGCAACGAATATATCTAACTACCATCAATCGGATTGGCAGTAAGTCCAATATATTTATATTACTTAAGACCTAATATAAGGGGCAGATATAGCATAATAAACAAAGCATAAAACCATGTAAAACGACTATATCAGGTAAGATCGGCTGAAACCCCGATACTATCCTTATTAACAGTCATAAAGCAAACTAGAGATTATGATTCTAAATACGACTTAGTAGATCAAACTTAACTGATGCAACACTATGTATAAAAAGAAACATAATATCTACACAATCAAGCCGACGGTTGTCTTTTCAGGATGCTAGATACATTATATAATCCAAATCAACAAGTCAATCTAGCCGTTATCGACGAAACCCTAATAGAGGTTAGCCGATGCAATTAGAAAAAATTGTCAATCTAGATTATATAATATATATGATAACTCGGTGATTCACAAATAGAATTAGAGTGTCATAAGATATAAGCACTAATTCTGATAATGCAAACCGCCATAACAAGTTTTACATCTTCGCCGAAGATCGAAACCGATGCAGCTCAACTTGAAAGCAAGAACTCGTCGAAACAAAGTAACAAAAAGGTGGCGATGCACCGAGATTGGATTGAACTGACGTTAGTTATTTACAAGACCTCGGGTTTATATTTATGTCCGAATATACAAACTTGTACACAATGGACACGACTCACACTTTCCTAATAGAACTCTAACTAACGGACAACTCCCTTATGTGGACTCTTACCGAAAATATCTATAAGGAAATTACATAAAAATCCTAATTAATAGATACAATTGCTTATCTTGGACTCTATCCTTGTCTAGCAACATCATTGTTATCCTTCTTTCAAATCTGACACTGACCACAATACCGAATTTGCTACCACCAGTCGCATCGGCTAACCATATTGAACTCGGTATCGGCCGATATAGACTCCCAGTCAATGCGCACTCTGTTTTCAAGAATTCCATACATCTTCAAATCCTCTTCGGATTGGATCTCGTTTCCGATTCATATGTTTACCAAATTCCATCGTCAACACATGCCCCCAATTCTGAAGTATTATATAATGGGATGGATATATCTCGTCAATCCCATAAGAATCTAGGGTTACCTCTCTGGACCGTTACGCACCTACTTTCATAAATAGCAATCGCCTTTCCGAAAATTTCATGGCGTTAACTCTGTTTTCACCGCTTAAACCAGAAAACTTTCCTCACCAACTCTGGTGATTCTCCCGACTTTTCCGACGAGCACCTTGGCGGACTCCACCTCTGGCGATAATCCCTCCGAAATCAATGGCGTCTTCATCAAGCCTATCAAGCGCTCCAACCACAGAATATTCCCTGAGGTATGTCTCATCGGCTCAAACTCCCTTTCCGTCTTCTCGCTTTTTTTCGTTGCTCAATTGCTCCCTTTTTTCAATCTGTACTACCTAGCACACCAAATAGCCATCCCAAGCCTAAAAGAATTAAATCACTTCTTCTTAGGTCCGATAGGTGACATAGGTCCAACCACCTTGATCAACGCAGAGACAGATAGAATCCCCCTCAGGCAGACGAACCCGATCCTATCTCACTGGACTGCCACCTTTAGATCCTAGCCATCCCAAGTCGATGGATGGACAAACTAGTATAAGAGGATAGCCGCAAGCAAACAGGATCACTGGGATGAGATGGGAGTACCCTAATGCTTGTCACTCTCAGTAGCCGATATGAAGAAAGACGAGCCAATGCTATCTGCTGCCATCTATTTTTGGTCTGACAGCCTCAATGCCTTCCTATTTAATCACGGGCCGATGACCCCCACCTTGCTTAATATAGTCATGATCAATGGTCTAGATATAACCACATCGGCTAACCCTATCAGCTTGAAAACCAAATGTGCCCACAGATTCAAGACCAAGAATATTGGAGGTTGGTTTCATATTTGAAAACATGGGAAAAGGTTCAATATCGGCCAGAGAACACACTGCTTTTGTCCTTAGGTGGCTAGATAAATTCCTATTATGCGGCTCCACATGTGAACCAACAGCTAACTGACAACACCTAGGTGAAGCCATAGTATCAAAGGAACAATTTTCTTTGGGCAAATATCTTCTAGGTGCAGTTTATCAAACTTTGTGCCAGTCATCGACCAAGATCATCATGGATGCAAGCATTAGTACAGGTGGTCCTTGGTGGTTTCTACAACTCTGGCTAAATCTACATACCCTGAAAGTAGCACTTAGACTAACTCTTCTTGAGGCCGAATTCCCCTCCTTAGTTGATTCAGCAGGTGACGATGATGACAACAACACAACACGCCTGATGTGGACAAGGGTTCCCGATCTTCCGAAAGGTTCTGATAATCAATGATTTGGTGCAGTCGCGACACAAATCGATCCAGCTACTTGAACGAGCACGTTCCCGAACCCCGCACTCGCAGCACCACGTCTCCTCTGGTTATCAACCGTACCGAAACCCGGTTGACCTCGCCAAGAAGGCTAATTCCTGCTTGCGAATCGAAGAACACAAAAAAGAACAAAAAAGATTGCAACCAAAATTACAGATGAATGATTAAGCTCACAAGTTGGGGTCTTACAATCCGATCTAGCGGCGAAACTGTTCTTGACAGATTAATCTAAACAAAACCCAAAAACTAAAGATGGCGATGGCTTCTGATATATGGAGTTCAGGGTCATGCATGCACCCCTTGACGCAACCCTAATGGGCTCGAACACGATACACGGCCCAATGGCCCAATTACGGCGTCGCAGCGCCGGAACAGATTCTGAATGTCAACTTGTTCGGTCAATTCCCGATGACTTGTAACGAATTTGGACATGGGACCAGAACCATTGGAAAGGTTATCTTCTTAGCTTTCCATCCATATAGAGAACGCCCCAATCCGAGCACGTATGCAACCTGGGGTCCGTTTTAATACAGACTAGTCCTGAACTCCGAAACGGACTCGAAGTTGACTTGGTTTGGGCCTCCACCTTGACTTGAACGTCCTCGCTGATCCTCCACGACTCTAAGTCCTTCTCTAAGTGTTTTCTTGTCCTCTCCATTGTTCCTAATCATAATATAATCATTAGGTAGCAATTTATTCTCAAAATCATATAAAGAAGAACTTAGGAACGAGCTCACCTCTAAATTCAATTGTCGTGCGCGAGCTCTTGTGATTGGACCTTGAATGAACACCGGAGGATTGTTGTGTATATCCGAAGGAATGATGTCCGCATCATCCTCCCCCTCTTGAATTGAAGTCATCCTTGACTCAAGCTCATTTTCTTCTCCCAAGTATGGCTTCAAATCTGAAATGTTAAACGTGGGACTAACCCTAAACTCGGAAGGCATTTTATAAAACTCAGTTGGTTTTGGTAACAAGAGGCGAAGCCATCTAACTTGGCATTTATATTTTCTAAAGTCTCTTCATTAGCGGCCAATTTCATAGATAGAGCATCTGTTATTTTAGCTTGGCTAAAAACAAGGTCATTCAAGTTGGGTTGGTTGTTATTGAAATTATCGTTATTTTCTCATTGGTAGAAAGGGTGAGGCTGGTTCCACCCATGACCTCCTTGTAGACGGTACCCGTTGTTGTTATTCATGAACATCACGTCTTCCCCGGTTTCTGGACAGTCTGTGCCAGAGTGACCGGTATTGCTGCAGACTTCACACGTCATGTGTGAGTCCAAGGCCTTAATGGTAGCCTGCTTCACGTACTTCCCCTTGTCATCCAGGTGTTTCATTAGGAGGTTCGGCTTAGCGGTAAGCACCTCCATTCCTTTGATGGTGTGCATGCCTCTTTGATGGGTTTGGAGTCATTCTTCACTACACCCCATGTTGGGGACCATCTTTTCGATTAGATTAATTGCTCGTCTAACGGTCTTCAAAAAGAAGGCTCCTCCAGCAGCAGCATCTAAGTGGTCTCGTGATGAGGGCGTTAAACCATTGTAAAAGCTTTGCAGGATTAGCCACTCCTCCATCCCATGATGAGGACAGGGTGACATATTCCTGCAGTCTTTCCACGCTTCCGGGATCATCTCATCTCTTGTTTGCTGGAAGCTGGATATCCTTCCACGAAGGGCATTGGTTTTGCCCATCGGGAAGAATTTTGTGAGGAACACTGTTGAGCACTTGTTCTAGGTATCGACCGTAGCACGGTTAGCATAGAACCACTGTTTTGCTCTCCCAAGAAGGGAGATCGAAAACAGACGGAGTCGGATGGCATCCTATCTGACTCCCTTGATGGTGTATGTGCTACACATCTCCAGGAACTGTTGCAGATAAGCACCTACATCCTCATTCGGCTTGCCATAGAACAGGCTAGCCTGCGCATGGTGATCAGGCTGGTCTTGAGATCGAAGTCCACATCTCCTACATTGATTATGGGCCCGACAAGCACATTGTCAGCGGAGGGAGCAGCGAACTCACAGAGTGTCTTCTCAGCCATTGTCATGAAAATTGGAGGCGCTGGTATGATATGTTTATCTGCCAATAGAGTCTTTTTGAGGAGGGACAATACGGGGTTTGATGCTCCTAACAAGTGCTTCAGGATTTTCTTTGAAATTTGTCAGCAATTTGAAACCAGTCATGCACTACCCTGTTTTCACATAAAAGCGAAAACGATTAAGGTTAGCCTGCAAAGGATAGTGATCTTACATAGGTGGATATTAATTAATAACATGTGGTAAACTCTTAAACCAAATATCTTCCCCGGCAACGGCACCAGAAATGCTTGATGATATTTTTTAACGACATTACTAGGAATTTGATCCCAAGCAATGGCGCTAGAAATATTAGTCAATATTTTCTTACGATCACAGATATAATCTGCAAGCGCACGGATATACCTGTTGGTGGTATGTCATGAGACCCTTCGACAAGACCTGCCGAAACCGAGGATTCAGACTGAAGGCGTCGAGATTCATCGGGGCGAAGCCTCATGGCGAAGACTATGGGGCGAAGGCGGTGAAGGATGAGGAGTCACGTTGGGTCCCCGCAAGTCCAAATTCGTCCTGGGCGAAGACTGAATGGTGAAGGGTGCATGCCGAAGGAGGATGACTTCGCCGTATCGAGCCCAGCTTCAAGGAGGCCCAGGGGGCCATCCCAGCCGCTCTAGCCCGTAGGCCAGTGGGCCAGCATTCGCCAATTGGCCCGTTAGAGGCCCATGTATCTCAATTACACTGTATACCCATACAAGCGTCCCTTTCATAAGGGCAACCATGTAAATTCCCCTGTAAAACCTAAACCGTAATAGGGGGATCTGTAATAGGACTGTAAATAGACCCCTAGGGCCATGTAAAGGGGGGCATCCCAAGAAAAATTATTAAATTAATACACTTTACTGTTCCCAACAACAGTTGAGCAACCACGTCCTTCAACGTATGCAGTTGTCGCTTCGACAACAGCTGGCGCCAACCGTGGGGACTCCGAGCGAAACCACTGAGACCGAATACCACCGAAGAAGGTCGCAAAGGAGAAGATTGCTAAGCAAAAGGAGAGTGCAGTAGGAGAGGCGATGGCCGCCGAAGAGGGAGCAGAGCCTTCGGCGCCCATCGTCGAAGCTAGGGCGGCACCATCGGCTTCGTCACCCGTGCTGCAACCACCACCTTTGGCTCCTGCCGCTTCGGCGAGGCAGGTGCCGAACACGGTTGATGCGGCGAAGGCAGCTGCGGCGGCAAGGGCGCTCCAGTCCAGGGCAGAGATCCTTTCAACAAGTCAACTGGTGGTGCCCCAAGCCGCTTCGTTACAATCGGCTACGACTACGACTGCGCTCGCCGCTGCGCAAGCCAACTCCAACCTTGAAGCACAAGCCGAAGCTGATATGGAGGCCATGCGCCAGAACATGACGCGACTTCAAGACATGCTTCGCCAAATGCAAGAGGAGCAGCAGCGTACGAAGCAGCATGGCAAGCCAAGGTCCCTTCGGCCCCAATTCTCTAGTATTCGGCGGGCTGCACCCCACCCCAAGTCTACCAGCAAGCACCGATTCAGGCCCTTCCGCCACAAGCCATGCAAGCGCCGGAGTACTTCGCCGGGCAGCCTTCATCCGCAACAGCACACCCGACCCCGGGTGTGTAGCCGCAGATTCGGCCGGTCGCTGCCCAGGTACACCCCTCACCACCCGGTCAAATGTCGCGAGCAATGGCGGAGGGGGCTTCGGCTTTGCAGGCACAACTTCAAGCTTTCCTTCAGCAACTCAACCAACCCCACAAAATTTCAAGTACAACCCTTTCGGCCCAACCGGAGGGGAACACAAGTAAGGGTGCACCCAGTTGGCTGCTGTCGAACCAGCCTGGCCCGGGGGCTTCGTCATGGAGTCAAGGACCGCAGTTCGACTTCAGCAACGCCACTTAAGCACCAACCATTCGACCACAAGCACCGACACCAGTCGTCGGAACAAATCAGGCACCGAACCAGGCCGCCATGGCTTGGACCCAGCCTTCATTCGACCCATCCATGGTGGCACACCAAGCGCCACCGTTCAGGGTCGGGCAGCCGAACACTATGGCCCAGCCACACGCGCAAGCCATGACTTCGCCCTTTGCCACGCCATATCCACAGCCGAACGGGCCCTCGCAGCAAGGTGTCGTGAGCAAGGCAGGAGGCGAAAAGGGGTTGCCGCTGAGTGGGGGAATCAAGATTCGCCCGATCCCACCCCAGTTCAAGTTCCCACCCGTTCCGCGATACTCGGGCGCAACGGACCCAAAAGAGCTTCTGTCCATCTACGAGTCCATGATCGAAGCCGCTCACGGCGACGAAAATACCAAGGCAAAGGTAATCCATCTCGCTCTAGACGGCATCGCCCGTTCTTGGTAAGTTAATTTACCAGCTAACAACATTTATTCATGGGAGCAATTGCGCGATGTCTTTGTCCTTAACTTTCGAGGCACCTATGAGGAGCCGAAGACGCAGCAACATGTACTCGACATTCGCCAGAGGCCGGGGGAATAGAGTACATGCATCGTTTCTCGCAAGCCCGATGCCAAATTCAAGATATCACCAAAGCGTCTGTCATCAACGCCGCTTCGGCCAGGCTGCTTGAAGGTGAACTCACAAGAAAAATCGCCAACAAGGAACCGCAGACTCTCGAGCACCTGCTTCGCATCATTGATGGGTACGCAAGAGGTGAGGAGGATTCTAAGTGACGGCAAGCAATCCAAGCCGAATACGATAAAGCCTCCATCGCCGCTGCCCAAACCCAAGTGCAAGCACAGGTCGCCGAATCAGCTCCTCTCACCGTTCGCCAACCTCAGCCGGCGAACCAGGGATAGCCGCCAAGGCCGAGCCAAGCTCCCATGACTTGGAGAAAATTCAGAACCGACCGCGCGGGCAGGGCTGTGATGGCTGTCGAGGAGGTCCAAGCCCTCCGCAAGGAGTTCGACGCCCAGCAAGCTGGCAGCCATCAATAGACTGTTCGCAAGAAGGTCAGGAAAGACCTCTATTGCGCCTACCACGGACGATCCTCGCACACCACCGAGCAATGCCGAAACATCCGACAGCATGGCAACGCTCAAGACCCAAGGCCACAACAAGGGGCTGCTGTCGAAGCACCTCGCGAAGCTGCTCAAGAACAAGCACCCCTAGCCAGACAGCGCCAGGACATGCAGCACAGAGTAATTCAAGTGATTACAAGGGTCGATCCGCCAGTCCAACCGTCGAAGCGACAAAAGAAGATGCAGCTGCGAATGGTGCACAACATCACCGCGGTGGGCGATGGGGCTCCGAGGTACTTGAATCAGCAAATCTCTTTCGGACCAGAAGATGCCGAAGGAGTGCTGTTCCCACATTAAGACCCCCTGGTGATCTCGGCCGAGGTAGCTAGCTTTGAAGTTCGGCGAATCCTAGTCGATGGAGGAAGTTCAACCGATGTCATCTTCGCCGAAGCATATGCCAAGATGGGGTTGCCAACCCTAGCCCTCACCCAAGCACCGATCTCGCTTCGTGGTTTTGGCGGTGAAGCAGTTCAAGTCCTAGGCCAAGTACAATTGGTGGTAGCCTTCGGCACAAGTGAAAACAGGCGCGAAGAGCAAATACTGTTCGACGTTGTCGACATCCCATACAACTATAATGCCATCTTCGGCCGTGCAACCTTGAAAAAGTTCGAAGCCATCTCCCACCACAACTATCTCAAGCTCAAGATGCCGGGTCCATCAGGCGTGATCGTCGTTAGGGGGCTTCAACCTCCGACCACATCAAAGGGCGATTTGGCCGCAATCAACAGGGCTTTGCACAATGTTGAGGCTGAACCACATGACCATGCTAAACGCATGCCGAAGCCCGTCCCTCATGGCAAGGTGATCAAGACGCAAGTCGATGACGCTGATCCCACAAAGTTTGTCCAGCTAGGGGGCGATCTGGGTGAAGAGGAAGCCGAGAACATCCTGGAGGTGCTCAAGAAGAACATTGACATCTTCGCCTGGAGCCCTGACGAAGTGGGAGATGTTTCGATGGACCTAATCATGCATCAACTGGCAGTCAAGCCGGATGCCAAGCCAAGGAAACAAAAGCTGCGCAAGATGTCCGCCGATCACCAAGAGGCAGCAAAGGCCGAAGTGCAGAAGCTGCTCAAGGCTGGGGTGATCCAAGAGATCGACCACCCAGAGTGGTTGGCGAACCCAGTTTTGGTGAGGAAGTCGAACGGCAAGTGGCGCATGTGCGTCGATTTCACAGACCTCAACAAAGTGTGCCCGAAAGATGACTTTCCTCTGCCGCGGATCGACCAGCTTGTTGACTCGACAGCTGGCTACGAGCTCATGAGCTTTTTGGATGCGTACTCCGGCTACCACCAGATCCACATGTCGGGCGACATCCCCAAGACAGCCTTCATCACGCTGTTCGGCATTTCTGCCACCTCAGGATGCCTTTCGGCCTGAGGAACGCCAGAGCAACGTTCGCCAGGCTGGTGTACAAGGTCCTTCGCAAACAGTTGGGGCGAAATGTGGAGGCCTACATCGAAGATATCGTCGTTAAAAGCCGCAAGGCTTTCGACCATGCGTCCGACTTGCAGGAGACCTTCGACAAATTGCGCGCGGCGGGTATGAAACTAAACCCTGAGAAATGTGTTTTCGGAGTTCGCGCGGGCAAGTTGTTGGGTTTTCTTGTTTCCGAAAGGGGTATCGAGGTGAACCCCGAGAAAATTGACTCCATTCAGCAAATGAAGCCTCCGTCGAGCGTACGCGAAGTACAAAAGCTCGCAGGCCGAATTGCGGCGCTCAGTCGATTTCTCTCAAAGGCAGCCGAAAGAGGTTTGCCTTTCTTCAAGACCCTCCGGGGCGCGAAAAAGTTTAGCTGGACACCCGAATGCCAAGTAGCGTTCGTCGAGCTAAAGCAATATCTGCAAAGCCCACCCGCCTTGGTCAGCCCAGCACCGGGAAGCAAACTGCTGCTCTATCTAGCAGTTTCGCCGGTGGCGGTCAGTGCAGCTCTTGTCCAAGAGGCAGAGTCAGGACAGAAACCAGTGTATTTCATCGCCGAGGCCTTGCAAGGGCAAAGATAAGATACATTGAAATGGAAAAGCTCGCTTACACCCTAGTGATGGCTTCGCGCAAACTTAAGCACTATTTTCAAGCCCACAAAGTCACTGTGCCATCGCAGTACCCTTTGGGCGAAGTGCTTCGGGGCAAGGAAATTTCTAGTCGACTCAGCAAGTGGGTGGTGGAGCTATCTCCCTTCGACCTGCATTTTGTCGCCCGCACTACCATCAAGTCCCAAGTCCTAGCCGACTTTGTGGCCGAATGGACACCGGCATTCGCCCCTGAACCCCAGCCCATCGAACAACCTTGGATAATGCACTCCGACGGCTCGTGGTCGCACAAGGGGGCGGGCGCCGCAGCAGTACTCACCTCGCCAGGGGGCTTGCCGATTCGGTATGCCGCAAGGCTGCAGTTCGACACGACCAATAACACGGCAGAATACGAAGCTGTACTGTTGGGTCTAAGAAAGGCGAAAGCATTGGGGGTTCGGCGCTTGCTAATCCGAACAGACTCCAAACTGGTGGTAAGTCATGTTGACAAATCCTTCGAGGCAAAAGAAGAAGGAATGAAGAAGTATCTGGAGGCTGTTCGATCTATGGAAAAGTGCTTCGCCGGCATAACGGTCGAACACTTACCTAGAGGCCAGAATGAGGAAGCAGATACCCTGGTGAAATCTGCCGCCTATGGAGGCCCGCATTCACCGGGCATCTTTTTTAAAGTCTTGTACGCACCAAGCGTGCCCACAGGAAACCTGGACATTATGGCAATTGACCAGGCAGAACTGGGCGAAGACCTAGAGGACTGGCGAACTCCGTTTGTGAAGTACCTCAAGAACGGCTGGCTCCCAGAGGATGAAGCAGAAGCGAACCGCTTACAGATCAGAGCCACAAAGTACAAGCTGGTCTCAGGGCAGCTGTATCGCTCCGGGGTGCTCCAACCCTTGCTTCGATGCATCTCCTTTGCCGAAGGTGAGGAAATGGCGAAAGAAATACACAAGGGGCTGTGCGGTGCATACTAGGCAGCAAGAACGGTTGCCTCCAAACTGTTTCGCCAGGGTGTGTATTGGCCCACTGTGCTGAAAGTTTGTGTTGAGCAAGCCAAGAAGTGCGAAAGCTGCCAGTGGCATGGCCGAAACCAAACTGCACCCCAATATGAGTTGCAGCCTATCGCACCAGTCTGGCCTTTCGCCAGATGGGGGCTAGATATCATTAGCCCATTCCCTGTGGTGCGAAATGGGTACAAGTTCGCAATTGTAGCCATCGAATACTTCTCCCGTTGGATCGAGGCCGAACCACTCGGCGTGATCACTTCGGCAGCAGTACAGAAGTTCGTCTCGAAGAACATTGTTTGCCGTTTCGGAGTGCCAAAAGAGTTCATCACTAACAACGGCAAGCAATTCGACTCTGATAAGTTCAGAGAAATGTGTGAAGGACTAAACCTGGAAATCAAGTTCGCTTCGGTCGTGCACCCACAGTCAAATGGGACAGCCGAACGTACGAATGGTAAGATCTTGGAGGCGCTCAAGAAAAGGCTTGAGGGGGCGGCGAAGGGTAGATGGCCAGACGAAATGCTATCTGTTCTCTGGGCCCTTCGGACGACCCCCACAAGGCCAACCAAGTTCAGCCCGTTCATACTTCTCTATGGTGACGAAGCAATGACCCCAACAGAGCTAGGGGCTAATTCGCCAAGGGTGATGTTCTCTGGAGGCGAAGATGGGCGCGAGGTGTCACTTGAACTCCTCGAGGGGGTAAGAGTCGAAGCACTAGAACACATGCGCAAATACGCCACAAGCACTTCGGCAACTTACAACGAAAAAGTTCGACCGATAGAGCTATTGCCTGGCCACCTTGTCCTAAGGAAGAAGGCGAACCCGGTAGCGGTCGGGAAGCTTGAATCGAAGTGGGAAGGGCCGTACCTCATCAAGCACAGGTCCAGGACAGGCTCCTTTCGCCTAGCGACACTGGAAGGTGAAGAGTTCGACCATTCATGGAACGCTGCTTCTCTTAAGCGTTTCTATATCTAGAAGCGGTGGCACCCCAATCGCCAACTTGTAAAAATGTACATACTATTGTATAGGCCTTTCGGCATCTCTTGTTATGTAAGCCTTTCGGCACAAAAATACAAAGAAAAAAGAGAAAAATGAAAAAAGGAAAAAAAACTGGATGTAGGGCTATTATCCACCCTGGAGGCCTGAACCAGTATAAAATCCTTGTGTCTTTCGCCTTTTTTACTTATGTGCATGATAATTCGTGGAAAAACCCCAAGGCAAATGCCTGATCAGCGAAAACGCCATGGGGCGAAACGAATCGGTCAAAGCATCGCTCGCCGAACGTTGAAACCACGACAGCTTGTTTTGGGAAATAACTAACCGAACACCGTTATACTCGATCTATATGAAAACACTAGCGCTTCTTTTAGTGCGGAATACCACAGATCGAAAACGGAAGCCGAAAGCTGAAAAGTCAGCAGACCTATTCGCTAATGTACGCAAAGGGGCCGACATGTTCCGACCTAATGAAAGCACGAAAAGTGACAATGCGAAAAATAGCAAAAAGGGAATAAAACGCACCTTTATTAACCATGCCATACAACATGGTACAAGTGAAAGAATGTAACAGGCTTTACAGCCTAGTTTACAAATAAATTACATCTTCGCCCCCAAAACAACCGCCACTCCCAAAAGAATGATCGGGCGAACTCGGTTCGTCATCACTGCTAATGTTATGCACTACCCTAAGGGGAGAAGGGGGCGAAACACAAGCTAGACTATAACGGCGCTGGGCGATCGCTTCCTGACGATCGGTCCTCCGGTGATTTTGCCAAAAGCGAACCATGCCCTCTAGACGTTTCGCGTGGACACGGTCGTAGTCCTCCAGGGTTCGCCTGGGGTGCGCTCGCATCCAGCCAGCAACTTTCAAAACCTTGTAACTGTTGCCGTTTATTATCATCTCGCGGTAAATAGGCCGAAACGGACACCGGACCTTCGGCAAATCCTTTACCGCAAAAACCTTCTCGTTTTTGCTTCGCCAATTCCCAAAGATGGGCTGAACACACAATTTTCGGCGTAGACCCTGATAAGATAGTATAGAAAATCAAAAGGTGAAGCGCAAAATTGAAGCTAGGCAAAACACATAGAGTGGGCGAAAAGAGTAAACCCTCTTTCGTATGCGAAATGATACGAGCATGGGTACCAAAGGCATCAAACATAATACTCGGCTAAACTTGTCATCTATTTCATATATTAAAAAGGACGTTTTTGGCTACAATAAGAAAGGGAGAGGGCCATCGGCCAGATTTACATCGTTCGCCCTCCACAGCAAACGCCAAAAGAAAACTACCAAAATCTAAAGAGCGGGCGGAGGGCCTCACACCTCTGGGTGATCTTGGGCATCGCCTCCACCCCCTTCGGCCACCGGCTCTTCGTCCTGGTCCGCCGCCTCCGCCTTCGCCATGTGCTCAAGCAATGCGCCTTGGCAGTAGATCGGCCGTCCTTTTGCCAGAACTGTTTGTGCCAAGCACGAAGTGCAGGCGAAATGTCCTGAGCACTGACCTCCCAGTCCCCCTTCGCAAAGTTGGGGAACTCGGCGATGTGCTTGCACCCGGACTACTACAGCAGGCCCATGGTGAAGGCCGCCGACACGCGCGCACAGCAATCGCCGTACGCGGTGGCACAATAAGAGACCGCACCGCGGGCCTGCTGAGTCCCCTCCGAGAACTCGAAGGTGGAAGCGTCTTCGCCTAGGACACCTCGTACCCTCGCCCCCATGTCAGTAAGGGCAAGGCGAAGTGTACGGCACGCGGTCTTGGCAAACTGGGTGGCTTTCACCATCTCCCGCGTGAACCTTTGCGATTTCGCCTCCGCTTTGCTGACCTCTAGGCGAAGAGCCTCCATCTTCGGCTCGGTGAGGTTGTAGTAATCGGTCAGAGCGGTGGAATGTGTTTGCTCCTTCTTGAGATTCAGCCTTGAGGCGCTCAATCTCAGCCTTCGCCTCACTCCCCTTCTCCAGCTCAGCTTGGAGCCGCTTGTTTTCGGCCTTCGTCTCCTTAAGGGTGCGGGTGAGGCCTTCCATCTCCAGGCCCTTGCGGCCCAGTTCGTCGTCTTTGGCTCGAAGACGGTTCTTCAAACCGTCAAGACGGGCCCGCATGGTTCACTCGGTCGAATAGTGGGCCGCAAGGATCTGGTTCAAAAAAAAAGAGAAGGCGAATGTTAAGACAAATTGTCGAAAAACAAAGATGGATAGAAAAGACAAACGAGCAACGTACCCGGACCGCCAAGCTCTTGATGGCAGAACAGCCCTCGTCGAATTCGTTCAGCTCGCTGAACAGGCTCGGGCTACCAGCCCGAGAGACAATGTTACTTACCCCCTCGACGAAGGGGATAAGCTCCGCCCGGGTCTCAAAATCACTAGGGGCAAAGTGGGGCGCCGCAAGGGAGCAATCCGAAACAGACGTTTGGGCCGCCATCTTCTTCCTCTTGCCAAGGGCAAGCGGCGAAACAACCGGCTGGCGGACCGGGCTACCGAGGACCCTAGCCGCGGTATTGACAACCCGATCGGCTGAAGCCGAAGTCCCAGCAGCACTTCCTCCCGCCCCGCCCGCATCGACCGTGGCACCAGGGGCGGTCGAAAGACCCAGGCTCCGACTAGCGGGCGAAGTAGGGGTTTCGTCTGAAGACTCGTCATCGCTAAAGATGCGAGCGACATCGACGAGCCCTTTCTTCTTGGAGGTCTTCTTGACTGGACCCCCCCTCGCCACCTTGGCCGCTGCGATCATGACATGCGCCTTCACCCCCTCCACATCCTTTCGGTGGAGGGGGGAGCAGTTCAACTCCACCCCGGTCTCGACGTGCTCGGGGCTTGGAGTTGGAGTGTAGCCGCGTGTCTCCGTGCGGTTGTCGGTGGCCTCATCCGCGGCCTTTTCGGCTGCAACCTCCGTCTCCCCCACATCCTCCCCCTCCTCTCCGTCGTCATGGTCTTCGACGGTGTCTTCATCGTCAGCGTCGGAGTCGGAGGAGGCAGGGGCCCTTCGCTTCCGAGGGGCCAACTTCACTTGCCCGCGCACCCGCTTTCTGGAAGTCCCCTCATCCCCATCGGCCTTGAAGGGCTTCGCTCGGGGAGGGAGTTCGCCATCATACACCCGGTTCGCCCAGCCGGCCGCCTGCCGTGTTAGCAGCTGGCTAAACTCAGCGACCGACACGTCGCCGATCATCTTTCGGGCTAGCAAGAGTCAACACTGCGAAAACAAGAAGTGTCACCACATCAGGCGTCGCACGGGGAAAAAGAGCGAAACACAGATGCACATAGGAAAAGCATAGAATCACCGTTCGCCCCCGCGGGCATGACGAGCTTCGGCAAGCCATCGACCTCCTCATCTTGATCGACCTCAACTTGCCACGACTGGGAGAGGGGGAAAATGCGAAGCATGCAGAACTCCTCCACCAAGTCACGGCAGCTAAGGCGGGAGCAGACCTTGCGCAGCACGGTAAACCGGGCTTCCATGGCACCGTTGACGGCGACCTTAGGCTTCTTGTTCGGCGCAATCGCCCTGCGCCGCCACCGGAGGGCTTTCGCCGCATCAGACCCAGCCTCGAAGGGGATGGAGTGGTACAACCACCTCGCCATCCAATGGCGATCCCACTTCGACATGGCGGCATTCACCGGCCAGAGATCAGAGCGCTCGGGGTGAACATTGAAGTTCACACTCCCGAACACCGTCTTCTTTGTCTCGGACGGAGTGACCACCGTTTTCGAGTTCACAGTGGTGTAGAACACGGCGCCGAAAAGCTCGGCGCTCGGTTCGAACCCGGCGGTCTGGCACGCCCAGTCGAAGATGGCGATCCGGACGAGTGCCGATGGGCTCAGCTGGGGGAGCTCCACTTGGAAAAGGCGAAGGATCTCAGCAACAACACGTTGCACGGAAATCGAAGCCTCGCCTCAAAGAACACGGTGAATACCACCGTCCGGTTGTCGCCTTGTTTTGGCACCACGGCCTCCCCCTGGGCGAAGGCCTGCCCCTCCACCACCGCGTCGGAGCTGACCAACTTCGCCAGCTCGTTGTCGTCCACGAGCGAAGCCCCTAAAAAGGCGGTGGTGTCATCGTCGATCCGGCCGGGATCGGGACCCATCACGGAGGCTGGGTTCGGCTTGCGAGGAGCCACGGTGAAAAGTGTGCGCGGTGGTGAAAAGGGAGGATGGGCTAAAGATCTAGTGACTCAAAGAGAGCTGTGAAAGGAAAGGACGGAGAAAGAAAGAGCGCTAGCGATGAAAATGACGAGGGTAAGGCGGTGAAAAAGGGGGAAGGGGGAATATATAGCCCACCCAGGCGATGGTTCGCCTTCCCACCCAATCATGAGCTGCCACGTGTCACAAGGGTAGGCGAAACGGTAAATTCCCATTGACCGAGCCACACAGTGACGAGTCCTCGAAGGAAAGCCCATCACTATTCATTTCGGCCCAGTGAAAGAATAAGGACAACTTCGCCGTTCGCAGAAGGCGAAAGCTGCAAAAATTTACTAACCACAAGAATACATGTACACGCAATGCGTACATTCTTTGCAGGAATACAAAATAGGTTTCGGCAGGAGCGTCGGTCGAAAGGGGGTGCCTCATACCATACCACATGGTTTGCACGGTCTCGGCCGAAGCTCCTGTCTCACCCTTGCCCATGAGGGGCTTGTTGGCGGTATGTCATGAGACCCTTCGACCAGGCCTGCCGAAACCGAGGATTCAGACTGAAGGTGTCGAGATTCATCGGGGCGAAGCCTCATGGCGAAGACTATGGGGCGAAGGCGGTGAAGGATGAGGAGTCGCGTTGGGTCCCCGCAAGTCCAAATGCGTCATGGGCGAAGACTGAATGGTGAAGGGTGCATGCCGAAGGAGGAAGACTTCGCCGTATCGAGCCCAGCTTCAAGGAGGCCCAGGGGCCATCCCAGCCGCTCTAGCCCGTAGGCCAGTGGGCCAGCATTCGCCAATTGGCCCGTTAGAGGCCCATGTATCTCAATTACACTGTATACCCATACAAGCGTCCCTTTCATAAGGGCAACCATGTAAATTCCCCTGTAAAACCTAAACCCTAATAGGGGGATCTGTAATAGGACTGTAAATAAACCCCTAGGGCCATGTAAAGGGGGGGCATCCCAAGAAAAATTCTTAAATTAATACACTTTACTGTTCCCAACAACAGTTGAGCAACCACGTCCTTCGACGTATGCAGTTGTCGCTTCGACAACAATACCGCTATAGCATTTCACCCGGAAATATTTCCAAGGTGTAGTATTTATTTAATCCCAAAAGAAAGTACTATGTTAGTAATTCATATCACACTTAAGTAGATCAAAGTATAATGCAGGGGTTAATCAATTATGGGATAGGGTAGGTTGACACACAGAAGGATCATTCAAGCTAACTCTCTCTAAATAATAATCCAGACTAAGTGGAGAAGAAATGAGAAAAATCTATTTCTATACTTCTAGTATCATTTTAGTATACACTCGCTAATGTACAATTATATGGCCAATACTCCCTAACAATGTTCTCCTGGTATATCGAGAAACCACTCCTAATTGTCAAGTTCCTTACGACAATCCGTCATGGCTATACAACGGGTTATGGATACGGAGGAGTACCCTCGCCAAGAACCTTTCTTAGAGATATATACGCACGTGGAGGAATTCCCGTACTGAGCTGTCATCATCAACGGCCCACTTCTACAGTTCCGTGGAATATAGCACCGCTTAATTATATTTAATAACCTAAGCACCACGCTTACATTACTAAATACTAATCTACATATCTGGAGATGACATAGAGCAATCAACTGAATGAACACTAAGCCAAGACCATTGCATCTCTCTGGTAAGCTAGCCATATAACTAATATGAGACAAGTATAAACCAAAGTTGGTACTCGTATAATTATGCAAGAAAGGTAAAGGACTAAAACTATATAAAGAAGAATATTTTATTATTGAATAAAGACTTACAAGAGAGGTATAAGCTACTAGAACCATACAAGAATCCTCCGGAAGAGTAGAAGAACTCTATAACTATTCTAATTCTAACTCCACTAGTCCTAGATCAAAGTAAAATAACTAAGGAGAGGTTCTTGATTCTTCTTGGAGTGTGTTGAAGTGAAGGAGAGGAGGTCCTTAAATAGCCTATGTATGATGGTTGTGGAGCGCCAAAATTGGTATAACCGCCATTGGCCTGGGCCCGGGCCAGCGGACCTTGGCCTGGTTCAGTCGAATCATGGGTCCTTAGCCCATTTGTAGGCCTAGTGTTGCCAAGCCCAGTGCTTTCTTCAAGACTTCGCTTGATGGATCCTTAGCCCAGTGGCATGGTGGTTGGGCACATTTGCAGGTGTTAGATTAGGTTTGTGGGCCCATCCATCCATGTATCTACCACATGTTGAGCTTTGATTGGTCGAACGATTATTTTCCATCATTTCTCCTCCGTTTATAGAGTGATCTCATGTATCCAAAGAATTTGCCAAGTACAAGTGGAACTAAATTATTTCTAATAAAATAAGCATGGAAGCATTGCTAGTTCTCTATTATTTCCGGGAATATTGATGGTCGAAATTGGTCTATAACGACCGTCAACAGTGCTCCCCAGTCAGACCGGCCTTTGGACCCAGTCAGACTGACGCCATGTTGTGCTAGCTTGGGCAGTTCTAGATATAGCCAATCTGACCGGCTTCAGGGCTCGGTTGTAACGGCTATAAGCCATCGGTCAGACCGGTTGTATGTTGGTGGTTAGATCGGCCAGATGCCCTGGTTAGACCGCCATTGTCAACGATCACAGTGTCAGCTCCCCTTCGCAGCATCTCCAGTAGATAGTTGGACACCTTGGGACTCCTTGATATCAACGACCTTCGGAGTTTTAGTTTCTTTCCTCACCCATACCTTCTTCACCTATTTCGACTTTGATTCATCGGACTGATTCTTTTGTGAGAAACGGTATTGACTAAAACTAGATGAATAACTTGGTACTGACCTTGGTGATTCCTTCCATCCTTGTTGAAACGGCATAGGTGGTTGAGGCATCCATGACATGTAATACATAAAAGGATAACCGAACGGTGGCATTGGATATGGATACCATGGCATCATAACCGGAGGTTTGCACGGAATTTGTGTCATTGATGGCTCCGATTGCTTTGGCGTTTGACCAAATCTCTTCCTAGGAGATGTTCTTGGTCTTTTCGAATTGCTAGGCCAATTATCGCGTCGTTGATCGGCCAATCCCTTCTTATATTTAGCCATAAGCACCTCAAAAGTAAGCTTCGGCTTTTTAGTTTTGTTGGAACTAGATGACTCATCTTTTGTAACCTTACGATCTTTGATCATGTCATTATTGAACCTAATCAATTCAGGCCGAGGATCCCCAATAATAACACTATTCCCTCTTGTGAATTCGGCTTGACTTGGCCGAACCAACACTCTCTTGTTATCAAAGTCTATAGGAGCAATAGGGAGAACATCACGAACAATTCATTTTAGCTATAGATATAACCAAAATAGTTTCACAATTGACTAATGAATCATCAATCGGTCTTTGCTCCATTGAGCTTAATCTCCAAAATAGTCATAAAACTCATGCTCCATTTGTGACCAAGTAGATTGAATTAGGAGCAAGTAAATCAAACCATATAGATGCAAAGTTCAATAAAGAAAGAGGAAATAACTTTAGCTTAAGTAAATCATCACTATCGGCCTCTCCACATTGATTAATAAACTGGCCGATATGCTCGATCGTTGTTCTAGAATTCTCACCTATGAATTTTGTGAAGTTAGGCACCTCAAATCCTCACGGGTATGGGACCGAATCTATTTGTTTAGGATACGGCCTTTCATATGTATTCGATGTTGCTTTAGACTCTATCTCACCACTATCCGGCAAGATATTGTTAATCTCTTTTTCGATAATCCCATGACCGATCTGTCGTTTGGTCTTAGATGATAGAGATATCTCACTTTCACTTGTAATATAATCCGAACCATCATCTAGTTCAGTTATATTTTCATTTGTACTATTTTCTAAGCTAGTAACACAATCCGAACCAACACTTGGTTCGGCTATACCTCCATCATTGTCCAAACTAGTAACACAATCCGAACCATCGCTTGGTTCGACTATACTTGTTATTGCATTATCATCTAAGTTAGTTGTACAATCCGAACCAACACTTGGTTCGGCTATACCTGCATCATTGTCCAAACTAGTAACATAATCCGAACCATGTTTGGTTCGCCTATATTTGTTATTGCATTATCATCTAAGTTAGTTGCACAATCCGAACCAACACTTGGTTCGGCTATACATGTTATTGCATCATTGCTTAAGCTAGCACTTAAACTATTATAATTAACTCGGATTTCCTGAGCCATAGCTTGATGCACCACATGATTAACATCAAGAAATACTTGGTCATTTAATATCTCTTAATAGGAACAAGCAATCCATTATATGCAAGGTCAGCCAAATTTCTTTAAGTTATATTCAAACTAAAACAACGGTTTTTAGCATCCATGAATGTCTTGATATAATCAGTGACAGATTTATTACACTTTTGCTTAACCGATGTTAAAGCTGATAACTGTTTACACCCAAATTTGACACCTAGAATCGAAATAGAGAAAAATTGCCAAAATTTGGAAAGCGTCGGGTTTCCTTCACGGGGCCGGTCCGATCGCCGCTTATGGACTGGTCTGACCGGCGTGTAGGGCCAGTTAGACCGGCAGAGTCTGATTCCAAACTGATTTTCATCAGGTCTCAGGTTTGCTTGCTTGGGAAGGTACGTTTCGAGTTTTCGTTGATTTTTAATCCGAGTTAGACGTGTAGTACTTGTAGAAGGCAATACCAACCCCTTTATAAAGGTTAATGCTGGTTTGATTAACCCCCATCCCCCCAATCTCAATCCATACACATTCGAATCATTTTTTTTCTTCTACTTTTAACCATGCTTTTTACTTTAGTTTTGTTTCGTCTATCTTTATCGGTTTACGTTGTAAACCGTTTGCCTTCGCCGCGAGAGTGCGATTATCTCTTTGTAGGTTTGTCCTGTAAACCTTCCATTCACCCACGAGATAATCGATCTTCAAATCGATCTAAATCGGCCTTACGGCTGATTTAATCTCTAAATTGGCCCCGTTAGCCGGTTTAATATTCAAAATCCATCTTGATTTAGAGTTTTCTAGATCGAGGTGGTTGGTGACTCTGTTAACACAACAAAGCTTTAGGTGAGTCTCGTGTTGGGATCACCGGTTATTATCAATGATTCGCCACCAAGGGAGAACATGGATATCAATATGGTGTTTTCATTGCCTATAGAGTTTCGTGCCATGAATAAGACTGGATTACGCAACTTCCACTTAGTCCAAGAGATACCTAAGGTGAAACAGCCGGTAATCAAACTATCGCCCTAAGACCACATGTTCTATGCTATTTGGTACTCAAGTTCACCAAAAAGGCAGGGGGTATGTGTTTACACCCAAATTTGGCACTTGGATTCGAATGAGGAAAACATTGCCAAAATTTGGAAAGCGATGGGTTTCCTTCACGAAGCCGGTCTGACCACCGCCTCTGGGCCGGTCTGACCAGTAGGTTGGGCCGGTCTGACCAATGGTATGTGGTCGATCAGACTGGCAGAGTCTAACTCTGAGTTGTTTTCGTCGGGTTTCGGGTTTCCTTGCTCGGGAAGGTATATTTCGGGTTTCCATTGGTTTATACCTCAAGTTGGACATGAAAAAGAACCTGTAGAAGACCAACCCCTTTATAAGGAGGTTCGATTTTGACCCACACAATATCAATCCCTACACAATCGAATCGTTCTTTTTCTTTTACTTTCAGCCATGTTTTCTACTTTAACTTAGTCTCATCCATCTTTATCGGTTTGCACCATAAAACATCTGTCTTCGCTATGAGAGTGTGATTATCTCTTTGTAGGTTTGTCCTGTAAACCTTCCGTTCGTCCACGAGAAGGGTGGTTATCCTCAAATAATCTAAATTATCCTTGTGGTTGGTTTTGATCTCTAAATCGGCTCCGCTAGCCGGTTTAATCTTCAAAACCCATCTTGATTTAGAGTTAGCTAGATCGAGATGGTTGGTGACTCCGTTAACACCATAAAGTTTCAGGTGAGTCTCATGTTGAGATAAAAATGACGCTAACAATATATCGCCGTTGCTGCTGCGTATGGGCGCGTGATGGCTGATTGACTCGCATGCTGCTTTTCTTCACCGTCGCTGCATCGTACATAATCGTTGACGCCATTCGTGTAATCGGCCAGCAACCGTGAGACGAGTGTCACTGTCATCGAGAAGGCTTATCGGCTGCCGGCGGCCATCTGCCTATCCTCATCATCGTTTCCAAGCTATTACTGGCCGGATCCGCACCGGTAGTTTTGCCTTCGAATCTACGATTGTTTTCACCGTGTTTTTTTTTAGTTTTGTGATTTCTCATCGACAGTTGTTTGGAAGATTCTGGATTCCTATTTTCATGGAGTAAAAATGTAAAATGTACCTTTCTGTTGAGAGGACTTGTTCGATACATTGTTCAACTTGTTTCTAGAAGGCTTTGGTCCCCTTTTCCGTTTTTTTTTTCATTCGTTTCTATCGGGAGAACTTACTGCTTCGTTCCACGTGTCAAAATATTCAACGCACCAACTGGACCAATTAAGTGGCTAGAATCCCGCCTGCTTGAGATATACTAGCTGATAGAGAGACACACACACTTAACAATGACGCCATATTATCAAAGGTGTTGCATCCTTCAGACTGACATGTGCTGCCCTTCAGATTTTCAACTGTAAAGCAACCGCAGAGAATAAAATGCAAACTTTCGACATAAAACCTGTTCACCGTATGTCTTTATCTAAAAAAACCTAGTAAAGAAAAGCAAAAGTATTACAAATACAAACTCTAGAAGAAACACTAGTACATGGGGTTGAAAAACATCCCATCAAGCATTTCATCTGGACACTACTATCTGCTACAAACTGTACACCAGCTGGTTGGGCAGTGTTTCAAAATGTACAAAGCTCCAACCAAAATCAAACTCGACTCATCAGACGAGGGTCAGCGATCGAGGTTTCGAGAAAATGCTGAGCTTTCTTGAGATATACCGAGCTGATTTCGATATTGGTTGTTTACAGATCGTGCCATTGGGCGAATTCTCTGCTGCACCATTGACAGCCACCTCACTTGAACATGAATTGCCAAACTGGTCGCTTTGTCTGGAGTCCCTGAGAAGTTGAAGCAGCTTGATTGAAGAAGCCTTTGCAACCTCAGTTCCATTGACCGACAAATCGACCAGAGCAGGGATGACACCTTCCTTCATGACAAGAACACAATCCTCGATGCTGCGAGAGCATAGGGCAAGAAGGATACCTGACGCATGCTCGCGTTCCACGGAGCTTCCTGTGTCCAGATAATCTGAAATAGAACTGAGGCATTGATCAGTTCTGATAATGAGATCTGCAGCTTGTTTCCCTTCACTTAAATTTAGCAGAATCTTTAGGCAACACTCAGGCAATTTCCCTTGACTGAGAATTGGAGATAGCTTTGAGATTATTCCTGAAGAAATTAGGAAAGATTGTACATCATTTTTTAATGAAAGCTCGCAGATGATCTTCAAAACTAGTTCTAGGCACAGGGAGTCTGCACTATCCCAAGCTAGAAACACAGATGGAGCAACAACAGAGGCCATGAGACCAGATTTCCAACAACTTGGTTGCTGCACCAGTTCACGGAGTATCTCCAATGCTTCAGTTTTTAACTCTGAATCAAGAAATGAAGCAACAAGACGCACTGCATCTTCACTAATGGATGGAATTCGGGTCCTGTATGAAAAGGAAACCAGCCGTTACAAAACTTTATTGGAGAACAAACAAAAAAAAATTACCATAATCTGAACCCTTTGTTTTTAAAAAATAGCATAAAACAACCATGCCTTTGGAGGATAAATATAGGGCACTCAGTTTGATTTATGGTTTTTTATTGAAAAAGGTAGAAACAGGAAATATCTTATGTTTGTCAACAATAAAATCTACATAAGGAGATTTTTATATAATGAATTAAAACCAGAGCTCTACATCCAACATGGATGTACACAGCCAGACAGAAGGAGAATATATATATACAAGAATGCTCACCTGCTATTACGTAGAAAAGCAAGAAAAAACTGAATGCCAGTTCTTTGAGCTTCCATTGTGCATTTTCCATTATCGTTCTTAAGAAATTCAAGAAATGCTTCTAAAAAACCATTGGAGATCATACAACGCCAAATTTGATATTCACGATTCAGAACACTTTTGAAATCTCTGACAGCCTTCACTTGCAGTTCCATTGGAAGATCAGACAGCTCGTAAAAGAAATTTAGAAACATTTCCTTGTTGAAGTTACTGAAGGACAAATACAACTGGTAATAAGCGTTCGAAAAAAACTGAGTAAAATTAGCCCTTGACTCTTCTGTTTCCCATATTGGAGATGATACATAACTAGCACCAGATAATGCAACAGATGAACTGCTATGATCAGACATGTAATCTCTCTTTGTTCCAGCAACTAGAGGTGCTGAGATATTGTGTAGACTTGAAACTGAGTAACTATGAAATTGCTCGGGTAAGGAAGTGAATTCAAGCTCGTTATCTTTGCACCAGTTGCAGATAACAGCCTTCATACAAGTATTTGGAGTTATCGTGAAATTTTCTAACTTTAACTGTGTCCTAGGACAAATATCATATCCCTCACTGAACCATTTCTCAATGTTCTCTCTCTCATAGGTTTGTCCAGATGCTATTATCACAGGATCGTACATTAGCTTCATAGATAGTGGGCAGCAGAACTCTGGAGGAGTAGAAAGTCGTGACAAATTATTCTGCTCTTCACATCTTCCAGTCCAAGAGTTCGTAGGTGAAAAGCATTTCTGTGGAGTATCAGTACCACTAGCAATTAGGTCTGTACTCGAAGTAACGTTTGCAACATCCACAACTTCATTATTTGCAGTACCCTCAGGTTTCATAGTCTTTCCATATTTCCTAACTAGATATTGAAAAAATTTGAGTATTCCTTCCTTTTTGGGATCATTACCATTGATCTTGTCCAGTAGTTTCTTGATTGCTCGTCTTTCAATTAAGATAGCCTTTGGTGACATCAAATTTAACTTTGATGCTGCAAACAAGAAAGTCTGGAGTTCATGTTCTTGGGTTGCATCGGACTGCCGAAGCATCTCCAAAATGGCTTTGCCAGCCTCGTCTTCTTCTGGGTCAACATTGAATTTCACATCCCCAAGATCATCATGAACATCAGCCACCTAAGACAAAATAGTCAAGTATAAATATGTTAATGTGACAATATGTGCTGATGTATGTGTTTTTTTTTTTTTAGATAATGGAAGCTTTATTGAACTCATTAAATTACATCGAGATGATACAATTGTCCTGAAAACTGATGTATGTATTTATACTCACACATCTACCATGTAATCTACAAAATCTTTTGGAGAAACAGCAAAAAACATAGATCATGTTTCTCGACACAGTACTGTCTAAACCACCAGATAAATGTTTGTGAATAATATCCTGAAATTGTTATGTTTTGTTGATGCCCCAAAAATAACAGACGCAAGTACTGTCCAAGGAGAGCTTCATCTCTGTTACAGACGCAAGTTTGATGTTGTTTGTGTCATCACTAGCTTCAAACTTTTAACACAGCAAACCATGTGGTCAATACTATGCAATGTAGAAAACGTTTTCCAGTTATTATCAGTTCAATTAAGTAAATTAACCTGATTAGCTAATGATGACGGGACCATATTCTGAACCAGGAACAAGCTTCGCCTCAGTGCATCTCTTATCCTTTCGCACCGCATTGCAGTTGCCTCCCCTGTAATAGCCTGAGATGTGCAAATTTGATATCAGAAAGCAATTGTTGAGAAACCAGGGAAAACAACCTCAAATAAAACAATAAGAAAAAAACAAAGGAGTCTACTATAGTTTCCTGAACATAATCACTCATTTGTCAATATTAAAGAACAACATACCAAGTAAAGACTACTGCACTCAATGCAGTTCTGGATTATGAGTTTTCCTTTGTCAACTATGTTGTACAGATTGCATAGTTCCTCTATACCCGCTTTACATCCTGGTTGAGCAGTTTCTATTGAGGGAAGAATAGAAGAGACTTTATCTAACATCATTGTCAATTCACTGCACATTGAGCTGTGAACCTAAGACAGAAAGACAAAAGAATAATTGCATTAACTGTAATTAAAATGTTGAAGAATATATAATGGGGGAGATAACCATTACTAAAAACTATCTACGAAGTAAATCATATAATATTTATATGAAACATCAAATAATGATCTTATTGAAATAATGCAGTTTTAACTCTGCCACTCAACAGGTACAAAGGAATCAGATCATATCATAGATAAGCATGTAAGAAAACATGTTTGTATCAAAGAAATGTTCTTTACGCCACACAAAAGATATGATCGTTATGAGGAAATTATTGTGCATTTATCTTGAATCAGACAAAGAAAGTACTTCCAAATTTGAACTGGATATGTGACCAATTGAGGAAGTCTCAGTTTCTTTGCCATGGAGTCACAATTTTACATAGCATTACCATCTATAGTGATGTGTAGTCTAAGATCTGTGTATATGTTAGACAATTAATGATATTTACTCTGGGATAAAGTCTTAAATAACTCAAATTTCATATCCATAGATCTTCCTGGTACTAAGAAAGCAAGGCAAACCTATTTCCAACCAATCAAATAATGCAAATGATAAAGCAATATCATAAGAACCTCAATTCCAAACAAAACATGGGCGACAACAGGTAACAAGAAACATTACTAAAAGATGAAAAGTTTCAGCGGTCCAATATCCATACCTTTGGATTAGAATTACGCCGAGATATTCTAATCACTCCATCATTATTATTCTCCATTGACTAACAGTAATCCGTGATAAAAGTTTCAAACTGCTCAATAAGAGTCAACATACAGTATAACAATATCAGCAGAAAATACCAAAATGATCATAGCTACAAAATACTAGCAATCAGATGGCAACCGATAACCTTGGAGGCTTGGGCCATAGGATTATATTAAAGCAAGATGCATGTCTTGAAAATCAAGGAACATTGTCAAAATAGGTAGAAAGTTTACGTCACATCAAGCTAAGCAGTCAATTGAACTTTATCTGAACTTCTATATTTGTAACGTGATTCGTGCAAATAAAAAAAAAAGCAAGTGCTCAGCTTTTTCGTCTTTTTATTTGCAATTAGGATTTTTTTATGTTAGTACAGCAGGAAGATAAAAAAACAAATTGATATTTGAAATAGTACAGTTTATCATACGTACTCCTGGTGGTGACTATCTAGGTCCAACACACATTGTCCAATGCAGTTCGAGGTAATGTACTGAAGTTCTAAGCCGAGCGTGTACAACAGGGTCAATCTTAGACCAAAAACTATTAATAACACAGGAGATCGGTGCAAATTGAAGAGTTATTCTGATTTCAGCATAAGATCAAACTATAGGTGAAAGTTGATTAATTGGTCTGAATGCTGATTTTTTTTCAAGACTCTTTCTTTACAGTTGGAAGTTTTCAGATTAACCTAGCAGATGATGACACTACTTTCTTACTATATTTCTTTTCTAAAAACAATTCTACCATTCGACAAAAGTTTTGAATTTCAAAAGACATATATAGCTTTTATGGTCTACTGGAGTCTCTAAATATAATTGACTTGACAAGATATTTACAGAAGACTTTTTCTACACTGCTCCAAGAGAAATATGCATAATATGTTAAGGAACTGTTTGGTTAAAAAAACTTTTCTTAACATAAAAAGATTATGCGGGGATAAAAATAATATATTTTTAAGCACCTGTAACAACTCAGTGCCAATTGGTTGGTGCCAATCAAATAATCTCTCTAATACGTAGTATTTACAGAAGAAATTTTCATTTATTGGGAAAGAATCAATGCCATGCTTCACAATCTTGGTATTCTATATTACTGGAAAAAAATCATTTGAATGAACCAAAAAAATTGCAAACGTAACTAAATTCTTCCAAAAGCAAATAATTATCACCTGCCACTAGTATGTATCTAGATTCTAGACGAGCAATCGCAGTCAGTAGGAGTGTAGAACCACCCTTTTTTGTTTTGAAAGGTCAATTATACTGTACCCTTTTTCTTTAGTGGGAATATGTTGTACCATATGATGGAATTTCCAACCTAAAGGATAACAGAGAACTCACACACGAAAAAGAAGGGAAGCGGCACGAAAGTAAATATTTTTTAAACAGATAAAATTAACAGAGCACTAATCCTAAGCAAGGAGATAAGTACAAAAAGGGAAAAGATAAAGGAGAAAGGTAATAGTGGCCTAGAGAACAAGAGATTCGGAATAGAGAGATTTGAACTGAAAAGTAAAAGGCTTTAGTTTTGAAATTTTGTTCTCTACATCCATATGCAGAGAAATAAGCAACTCAGAATACTGCTGGGGAAGAGCAGAGCAGATAGGCACCCACAAGCGAACTCCAGCGGATAATCAGCAGAAGAATTTAGCAAAATAAAGTTCAGCAGAAGGTGAAACTTGAGGAAGAAACTGACCTCTTTTGGATTTGCCCCTCTTCCTTTCTTGTCACAGAGAGCAAAAGTGATTCTAATCTGTTGGAATACACAAAGATAGCCTCAAAAAAAAGAACAGTGATTCATGCGCAAAAAAATAATTTAACAAATAAGAACCGACTCTTTTTTTTAAATATAAATAAAATAAAAGGGGGAGGTAACAGAGCAAAAGAGTACCAGTAAACTGCTTCTGTCCTGAGCGCTGGAGCAGATGAAGAAACCTGAAACTGCCCTAATTAAGCAGAGGAAACATTCAAAAGATGCTGAGAAAAGAAAGAAAAAGTAAACAAGAAACAAGACAGGCTGGAACCCTCACCCCGCAGGACAGATAGAAAGAACCTTGGCTGGATTCTTGGCTGAGCCAGACTAGTTCTTTCGTTCACAAGAAGGGGTTCCCCCCCCCCCCCCCCCACCCCCCCCTAAACTTAGCTGCTGCAGCTAGCTAGCGCGGGATCGATTCGGCGGGACTGCCTGCTACATCACGGCGGCGGCTGCCGCTCAAGTGGGAGGAGAAGCAAGATGCCGGCAAGGGGTAGGAGAGAGGAAGAATCAGGAGGAGGACTTCTCCTTCCTGCGCCGGTGACAGAGTGAGTGGGGAGTTGATGGTACGGAGAGAGAGAGAGACGGAGTAGACGAGAACGGAAATGCCCTCCCTCGCTTACTCGTTCATTAATTACTCCTAAAAATTTAACCAAATCGCTGAACCACATTCGATAAAAAAAATAGGGATAATGGGTCTGTTTCTGTTTTTGTTGGTAACTAAATTTGTCACACTAATTTAGGTAAGTTATAGTTTTAATAGATAATATTTGATTCCTACAACTCTACTTACTTAACTCTTAGCTATCTGAGCACATATAATACACTTTATTTTCTTAGCTAACTTTACCTAAGCTTAGTTTGTCATTTTATTTTCCACAAAAGTGTGTGATCAGATTAAAGTCAGTCAACTTAGTAAAAATTGTGTGATAATATTAGTTTTCCACCAAATAGACCTAATATTTTACAGGTTTCTGAATTTTATATGTGCTTCATGATTCGTGCTCCAATCAGTTTTTTCTCTAACTCAGACATATGGCGGAGACCTTGATTAGGTTTGGAAGTTAGGGTCGAGGTGGATGGGAATGGGTTAACGGGCAAATGCTTTTTCCAAATTAAGAGGGATGGTCGTGGTTGATGGAGGACCAACAATGGGTTATGTATATTGATGGGTGGAAGTTGTGGCGGAGTACGAGATGGAAGAGGACACACAAGGTCGGGATCAAAGGCGTGTGCACAAGAAACAAGAGAGGTTAGGAGGCGGGGGAAGCTGGACATCTCCAGCGACTATCAGAGAAGATGGTGGGGCCAGACAGAGGCACTGCACCACCACCTAGCTTAAGGAGGACAAGAGATGAAGAAGAGAAGGAGGGGGAGAAAATGTTGGCCAGTGTGGTGGGTCTCGCCGGTGCCATTGGTATATTTTAGTGCAGATGAGACCAGGAGACGACTTTGGGGTGGGAGGCAATATCGACGCGTGCAACGAGTAAAAGATGTGATCGAAAGGAGTGGAAGAGGTAAGTTTGAGTTATCATACAAAATGAATCAATACTTTTACATATTTAACCCCCTACAAGCATGCAATATCATCTAAAATCTATTTAATTTTATAAATCAACATACAAGCATATCCAATCATCACCCTCATATTATTTCCATAATATTTTACAAATATATCTATTATTTTTATAATATTTAACATTACACCCTAAAAAACATTTTCCACATTAAAGCGCCGGTATCATTTATTTGTTTCATGATAAATACTTGTAAACTCCGACGTTTCATTTTTTTTCTCGATTGTCGAAAAAATATATGAATATTGCTTAATATTCTCGCAGCAAAGCACATGGAATCACATAGTTTTAAATGCAATCTTGGACCGTGCATAGAGATAAGGAGGAGATTTCTATTAAATGTATTATAAGCAGTCTCAATATTTAATTTCCCAGTTATTTTTTTTAATTTGCATGAAGAATCTACTCACTCTATATTAAAAAAACTATTTTTTATGTAGTCTTTCATAGATTAGTGTGAATATGAAAAAAATGTGCCCTTTATTTAAATTACATGATTTTTTAGGCTTTTATCAGCATGCACAATAACAGGTTATAGGTTAGTTAGAAGCACATGCGAAGGAGAGAGGATAGGAGAGATAAGAAAAACGAGCTATAGATTTTTAGCACCTACACAACACCGGCTCCAGGATATAGTATGTGTATGAGTGGTGCACCAAGTATTAATGATGTAATATGTATTTATATAAAATTATTGTATGGGTAGTCAATTAGGATGCTTGTAAATGATAATTTTTAGAGCTAGCAGTTAACTATACTATTAAAATTGCTCTAATCCTTGGATATTATATATGTACGAGTGATGGACCAAGTATTAATGGTGCAATATATATTTATATAAAATTATTGTATAGGTAGGTAATTAGGAATGGTTGTAAATGATATGTTAATTTTTAGAGCTAGCAGTTAACTATACCATTAAACTATTAAACTTGCTCTAATCCTTGGTTGACACTTCTGGTATACCCAGGCTCTAATCAATGACACGTTTGTGCATAACCATTGAGTGGAGATTCGTGAGAAGCGGTAGTCTAACCAAGAGTGAGAAAACAAGGGTAACAAGTGAAATGTGACAATTTCAATACAACCATTCGTAATTATTTTTTTGTAAGAGCACGCACACTGTAATAATGAAATCATTTACAAATCATTTACAAATATATATATAAATGACAATTTCATCCCTGTGTAATAGGAGCCTTTGCCTCAAGCCCTCAACTTCACTCTCCTTTTGTTTGTCCACCCTGTGTTGCAGTGATTCATTTTCTTTTTATTCGTAACGAAGCATGAGCGTTTACATACTTAAAAATATAAGGCCATCCCTAATAGGTGTCCTGGGTTTATAGCCTTATTCATGCTGTTTAGCTACCATTTCTTGTTGAACTAGAACCGTGTCCCTGCAGAGCTAGAGACGTGACACCCAGTCGTGCATGCTATGCATGGTTTTAGTGTTCTAGACTGTTTTTCACCGAGTCACTGCTTGTGGCTATGCTTTGGATGAAGACCGTGTCTTATCCATCTTATTACCTTAGATTTAAAGTTCCATTAAAAAATGAATGTCTCATGAATAGCCTTAGCTCGTATATCCCATGTGAGGGTACTGTTAAGCGTGGTCTTCATTGAGATACCCTAATCACCTAATCTGTTTTTATGTACTCTGCAAACCTGCTTTCGACCGCTGGCCGGCAGACATTATCCTTTGCGATTGATCAGCTTTCAGCAACGAACCCACTATACTCATCTTCTATATATGGCCAAATAGCTGGAGGGAATGACATAACGTCGCAGGCTCGCAGCATCCAAATGCAATATTGCAAATGTATTGACGATTGGTGTCAGTCAACGAGCGGTGACGGTGACAGTGGCAGGGCAGCCGGCCGGCGGGACACGTTAGTAACGCGAGTTGCGGCGACCGGCCGGCCGCGGTCGCCGTGGAGAGCGCCATTTGACCGACCGACCTGTCGTCGGCTAGCTAGCTATCGAGATCAAGACATCCCCAGCCAAAAGAAAGAAAGTTGCAACTATATACTGCTACCTTCAAAATGTATCAAAATCAAAATGTATATCACTGTTTACTTTTTTTTATAACATTTGACCATTTATTTTATTAAAAAAATTACTATAAATATGTAAAATTATAATCTAGAATTATATTTTATTTGATGATGAAATAAGTCGCAATAAAATAATTGATATTTATACTTTTTAATAAGACATATATATTAAACATCACGTTAAAAGTCAACGAGTCATACATTTTTAAATGGAGGGAATACCAGGGAAGCAGTATAAATGTACGTATGGCTTGTAGTAGTACTTCTCCATGTGGTTCTATACGCCTTCGCCAGGGTCACATCCATCCTGACGTGGATAGCCTCTGCCATGTCTGGCACGTCACCTAACTAGTCCCTCTTCCCTGAAGTTGTCTACTTTGTTTAGGCCCCGCTATTTCTTTATGGGTTCTCCTCACCACAATTCATGCAATTGTTTTGACATCGCAGCTCTTATTCTACACTTGAAACAACAGCAAGAATGAAAAACTACATTTTGAAATTAACCTTTTCAAGGGGATGTGAACAAGTAATGATTCTTGTAAGACGGATTATTTTGAAACTACAAGTTTTGTGTTTTGTGACCAAAGTTACATAAAATGACATAAAACGACATGTATTATAACATGTGACACATAATTAATTCTGAGTATTTTGTTCCAAGATTACTTAAAACTACATTCCTTGAAAAATTCAAGAAAAAGGACAACATTTTAGGCCCACATTTACTCACATTTTCATGGTATAAAGTGTTTATAGGATTTTGAATTATTGATTTAAGATGATTAACTTAACTCTTTATTACTTCAAAAAATATTGCTTTAGATCTGTTAAAATTAACTGAAATTTATATATGTCTAAAGTGTTATGGAACTTTTAAACCACTAAGCCAAAGGTTGCATGCTACAAAATCATAAGAACCGTGGTTTTCTATAATTTCGACAATAAAAATTAAGATTTTCTAAAATTTACTCAACCCCTTTTATCTCCTTAGTTATACTACTATATATGTGAATGGAGAGAATCAAATCATTTTATAGAAATTTCACATCGAAACCATTTTACCTTTGGTGAAGAAGAGAAACCAAAGAGAAAATTGGTACCAACCCAACACGCAACGATAATTTGCTCTATGGCAACATTCCATGTCCTATGATCGAGTTGCTCTAACTTTTTCACTGCTCGTGTGGCTTGGATCGATTTAAGGGAATTCAGGAGTTGGAGGTAGAAATGGACTGCCTGAAACCAGGGCAATCAATAATTGTAGCATAATTACCTCCAATGTTCTCCGAACCAAGGAAGAAGGAGCTTTCATCCACAACAATTTATATATGGTTTCTGTAGTATTCTCTCTCTCTCTCTCTCTCGTGGAAGGTTCTTTGCATTGTATATATATTATACCTAGCTTCAGCTGTGGAGTCCAGTAGGTAAAGAATAACATTTCCCCAGATTGATCTAGTTCAGGTTGTGCATGGTATTGACTTACTATAATTCACTTTGTTTCAAAAGGTTTCTGAGATAAGTAATATGACCGATAGTAGCTATGTGGTGACATGCGCGATAAAATCTTATCTAGAATCACTAGTGCAGATCCTCTCATCTGTGATGGGCTGTAACATAACTGGATTTTGCGAGTCGTCACAAAGAATACATCTCAAACGGGCCTAAACATAGGTGTGCATAGAACTGAAACCCGTCACGGATGACACATATCTTTGACGGGCCTAAACTAGGGCCCGATTGAGATAACCTTAAATATCTCAAACGGGCCTCAAGTTGGAGCCCGCCAGAGATGACAATCATCTGTGACGGGCCCCAACTTGAAGCTCGTTTGAGATATTTAAGGTATCTCAATCGGACCGTAATTGGAGCCCGCCACAGATGACAATCATCTGTGACGGGCCTTCGCTTGAGGCCCATTTGAGATAACCACAAAGCCCGTCACAGATGGCACTCCTCTGTGATGGACTTTTTTAAGGCCCGATAAAGATAACTTATATGCCCAACAGAGAAGTCATTTTTTGGACCGTTACAGATAGTTATTGCACACTATAAATAGCCGCAACCGCCAGCGTAACTGTATCCCACTATTCACAATTTTGGTGGGAGGTTGGAGGAGGCGAAATTTTAATTTTTTTTAAAAAGAAAATAGTAAATTCATAAAG
The DNA here is from genome assembly GCA_000573905.2 of Oryza punctata. NCBI lineage: Eukaryota > Viridiplantae > Streptophyta > Magnoliopsida > Poales > Poaceae > Oryza > Oryza punctata. The sequence continues at coordinate 16,595,211 of CM002493.2, read as the reverse complement.
GTAAGTGATAAATAGTAATCAGTAATTTAGACAATTCATCAATTCTCATTAATTTAGTAGTATTTATCTTATAAGATATTTCTCTGATTCTTTTTTCATTTCTGTAGCGATGGATCTAAGTTGGATGTATGCGAAATCTGTGAAACGTCATAGTCAAGAGTATAGAAATGGGGTATTAAATTTTATAAATGCTGCGGAGGAGGATAGGAAAAGAAGAAACAGCGATTACATGTGTTGTTCATGTGCAGATTGCAAGAATGAGAATATGTTTGATAGCCGAGTGGACGTACACGCTCATCTGATACAACGAGGATTCATGGAGGGCTACACGTGTTGGGTCAAGCATGGAGAGCAAGAATCAGGAAGTGGTGCAGCTGCAGATACTACTGGTGCGCAAAATCAGGAAGATGAAGATAAGCATGACATGTTTGTACCTTCTCCACTAGGCGGTGAAATGGTTGATGTTGATCATGATCTACTGCAAGATATGTTACGTGACGTTGAGGATCCAGCTTACAACGAGAGAGATTCCATAAAGTTCAGCAGGTTGGTCAGTGACTCGCAGATGCCTCTGTACGCCGGATGCAAAACAAAGCACACCAAATTATCAGCTACCTTGGACCTAATGAAGCTGAAGGCAAGTAGTGGATGGACAGACAAGAGTTTCACAGAGCTTTTGGGAATTTTGAAGGCCTTGCTGTCTGATGGGAACACATTTCCCGAGACGACATATGAAGCAAAGCAGGTTTTGTGTCCCCTGGGGTTAGAGGTCCGTAGAATTCACGCTTGTCCAAACGACTGCATATTGTACCACAAGCAATATGTGGAGTTAGATGATTGTCCTATCTGCAAGGCCTCTCGATACAAGCGAAAGAAAAGTCCTGACGAAGGAAAAAAATCAAAGTGGGGTGGTCCCGCGAAGGTTGTGTGGTATCTACCTATCATTGATCGTTTCAAAAGAATATTTGCAAACCCCAAGGAGGCGAAGTTAGTATGTTGGTATGCCACGGAGAGAAGGAACGACGGTATGCTAAGACACCCAGAAGATTCAATTCAATGGAGGAATATCGATCGAAAGCACAAAGACTTTGCTGCCGACCCCAGAAACATGAGGCTATGTCTGTGTATAGATGGCATGAATCCTTTCAGAGACATGAGTAGTACTCACAGCACCTGGCCAGTTCTTATTTCAAACTTTAACCTACCGCCATGGTTGTGCCTTTAAAGGAAATATATTATGCTGTGCTTGCTAATCCAAGGACCGAAACAACCGGGCAATGATATCGATGTGTTCTTAGGGCCTGTTATGGACGATCTTGAGATGCTCTGGAAAGAAGGTGAGGAAACTTGGGATGCGTATGGTCAGGAGAATTTCAAGCTACGAGTTCTACTGTTCTGCACCATTAATGACTATCCCACCCTCGGTAATCTTTCTGGCCAAACCGTGAAAGGAAAGAAGGCTTGCTCCGACTGCATGGAACATACACGCAACCGGTGGTTGAAGAAATCACGAAAGATGGTTTATATGGGTCATACGAGGTGGCTCCCGCTACGTCACGCATTTTGAAGGAAGAAGAATATTTTTAACGGTAAGGGAGAACTTCAGCCTGCTCCCAAGGATTTGTCCGGAGGTGAGGTCCACAGCTTGGTCAAGGATATAACCAACGAGTTTGGGAAGAAAAGAAAATGTAGTCAGGCAAAGGACAAGGGTATGTGGAAGAAAAAGTCCATATTTTGGCGATTACCTTACTGGAAAGATCTTGAGGTCCGTCATTGCATTGATCTCATGCATGTAGAAAAGAATGTGTGTGAGAGTTTGGTTGGCCTGCTGCTGAATGTTCCCGGCAAAACAAAGTACGAGTTGAACACGCACCTTGATCTACAGGAAATGAACATTCGCAGTGAACTTCAGCCCGTAACAGATACAGAGACAGGTAGAGTGTATCTCCCTCCAGCTTGCCACACACTGTCGAAGGATGAGAAGATCGCGATGTTATCATGCCTGAAATATATTAAAGTTCTATCAGGCTATTCAGCGAGGATTAGTAAGTACGTCAAATCGGAAGACCTAAAACTGGTTGGAATGAAGTCGCACGATTGCCACGAGCTAATCACACAAATCTTGCCAGTTGCTATCAGAGGCATTCTTCCACCCAAAGTCCGTCATACGATCCAACGTCTGTGCGCCTTTTTGAATGCAATCGGACAGAAAGTTATAGATCCCGAAGATCTAGATGGGTTGCAGACCGATATTGTCAATACCCTCTGCCACATGGAGATGTTTTTTCCACTGTCTTTCTTTGATATCATGGTTCATCTCCCTGTTCATCATGTGAAGCAAATAAAACTATGTGGGCCAGCTTTTCTAAGAGAAATGTACCCGTTCGAGAGGTACATGGGAGTTCTGAAGGCATACGTTCGGAACGGAGCAAAACCGGAGGGGAGCATCATTGAAGGCTACACGACCGAGGAGGTCATTGAGTTCTGCGCGGATTACATGTCCGAGGCCGAACCTATCGGAGTTCCAGCGTCTCGTCACGAAGGAAGGTTGTCAGGTGCTGGCACAATAGGGAGGAAAAGAATTAGGCCCGATCAAGCTTCCTACGCGCAGGCTCATTTTGCTGTGCTCCAACATATGGCAGAAGTTGGCCCATACTTTGAGGAGCACTTAGCCAAAATCCGGCAGGAGAACTTGGGTCGATCTGAGACGTGGATTAACAGAGAACATAACTCTCGGTTCAACGCATGGTTCAAGAATCGTGTCACACTGTCGACGGATATCCCAAATGAGACAGTACAGTTGTTGGGGATGGGACCGTGCTGGGCCATAGACACATGGCAAGGATACGATATTAATGGATACACATTTTACACCGTCCAGCAAGATGACAAAAGCACAGTGCAAAACAGCGGAGTCCGTATAGATGCCTTCCAGGATCAAGTTGGGTCGAACACATACTACGGCCGCATTGAGCAGATCTGGGAGCTGAACTACGTGAAGTTCAAGGTTCCTTTGTTTCGATGCCGTTGGGTGAATATACGCACTGGTGTTAAAGTCGATAAGGAAGGCTTCACTTTAGTAGATCTATCCAAGGTTGGATACGCCGACGAACCATTCGTACTTGCGAAATAGGTTGAGCAGATTTTCTACATAAAAGACCCCACAAACAAGAAGATGCCCATCGTGCGGGATGGCAAGCGCCGAATTGTTGGTGTTGACAACGTTGTCAACGAAGAAGAATACAACCAGAATCTTCACGTACGACCTCAAATCGACCTTGACGATGATCCACAAGAGCCTGTGGCATATACTCGATCAGATCATACGGAAGGCATAACCTTGTGACCGATCCCGTTGTACTTACTAGTGAAGTATTTTGTATTGGTGAAAAACCTTAGTTAATTTGGTGCAGCTTGTAATAATTTTTATTGTGAATTTCGTAAATTTAGTGAATTATTGTCCTTCACTTAATTATTTGGGATAATAAGTTAATTATTGTGAGTTTGTACTTGATAGTGAATTTCATTGTTAATTTTTATTGCAGTTATTAATTTTCACTTCAGGTCAACGATGAATAGGAGTCAATTGTCATCTGTGACGGGCTGTAATGCAATGCCCGATAGAGATGATCCAATCTCTATCGGGCCTGCACTACAGCCCGTCATAGATGACAACATCCGTGACGGGCGCTGGTTTACAGCCCGATAGAGATGATGTCATCTCTATCGGGCCTAAACTAGAGCCCGTCACAGATGAGTCATCCGTGACGGGCTCTAGTTTACGCCCGATACTGATGTTCACTGCCCGTACTAAGATATATGATGGATCTGGATCGAAATTTTTCTAAGTACCACAACCCTAGCGCCGCCACCGAGAGCTCACCGTCGATGACCCCGCCATCGTCCTCCTCGTCCGCAAGCGCCGCCGCCGGCCTCCTCGCCACCGAGACCTCGCCGCCGGCCTCCTCGTCACCGAGACCTCGCCGCCGGCCTCCTCGCCACCGAGACCTCGCCGCCGGCCTCCTCGTCCGCAAGCGCCACCGCCGGCCTTCTAGCCACCGAGAGCTCGCCGCCAGCCTCCTCGTCCGCAAGCACCGCTGCCTCCACCTCCGCAAGCTCGCCGCCGGCCTCCTCGCCACCGCCGGTTAGTTACTTAGTGAAATTTGTATTTAGTGATTTCAGTGAACTTGATTATAGTGTTTGTTAGGTTATTTTAGTGAAATGTAGGTTATTTTTGTGAAATTTAGGTTATTTTTGTGAAATTTAGGTTTAGTGATTTTTAGGTTTAGTGAAATTTAGGTTTAGTGAAATTTAGGTTTAGTGACTTTTAGGTTTAGTGAAATTTAGGTTTAGTGATTTTTAGGTTTAGTGAAATTTAGGTTTAGTGATTTTTAGGTTTAGTGAAATTTAGGTTTTGTGATTTTAGTGAAATTTAGGTTATTTTAGTGATTTTGTTGATTTTAGTGTTAGTTAGGTTATTTTAGTGAAATTTAGGTTATTTTAGTGAAATTTAGGTTATTTTAGTGAAATTTAAGTTATTTTAGTGCTTTTAGTGAAATTTGTATTTAGATAGGATGGTACTTAGTGATTTTATTGATTTTGGTGTTAGTTAGGTTATTTTAGTGATTTTAGGGTACTTTAGTGAATTTATGGTAGTTTATTGATTTTAAAGTAATTTAGTGAATATACTTTACTTTTAGGCTCTATTTTTTATGCATGTAAGTATTTATGTGAATAGTTAAAATGTTAGAAATATACGTTACCAAATTATCGTAGAATCCGAGGTGCCTAGGGTCTGACGTTGGTTTGATCGAGTTATATGTGAATTCACAAAACCGATTAAGACACCGTCAGACCCTAGTGCACCGATTAAGTTATCAAATCATCGTAGAATCCGGGGTGCCTAGGGTCTGAAGTTAGTTCGGTCGAGTTAGTGCACTCACAACACCGATTTAGAAACCTTCAGACCCCAGTGCACCTCAGTTTCTGTCAATTTTTGATAATTACTCATTTATGTAAGGACTTTGTTCATAGATTATCAAATCATTATAGAATACGAGGTGTTCCGGGTGCCAAGTTGGTTTGGTTGGGTTAGTACATGTACGGAACCATCCAAGACACCTTGGCAACCAGAATACTTTGTAATCTGTCATTTTTTGATTATTTAGAAACGTGTAAAAAGAAGCGAGGTCGAGATAGGAATCAAGTAAAGTATAATAGTTAAGTTAGTACATACTTATGTGCTTCCAGTGCCAACGGTCTATAATATCAAAGTTAGTACGTAAATACGTAATTTGTATAAAAATTAATTAACTTTGTTATTTTCAATGTTATTTAGACGATGTCTCAGCAAGGTGAACCAATGTCGACGACAACTAGTGGGTCCTCAAGGGCACGGAGTCGTAGGACAGGGAACATAATCCCTAAGGAACGGTACACCGTAGCAGAGGTGAACCAAGTTGGACTGCCGACGCGTCCTCGGAATGTCCTGGCCAAGTTTAGGTCAACCTGCGGTGTCGTAGTGAGGGAAAACTTCACAATCCTCGTGGGTGACATCAAGCATGTGCCCGAAGTGGAGAAGAACGCTGCTTGGCTCAAATTCAAGGAAAGCTTCGAGTATCCTGCAACCGACGAGGCCAGGCTCAAGCAGGCTGCTTTCAAGGTTATGGGCAATGCTTGGAAGAACTTCAAGAGCAGGCTAGTCACGGAGTTTGTCATAAATCCGATGACCCTTGATCCAACAGAGCAATGGCCCTTCATCACGGCTGATGCTTGGGGGCAATTCTACGAGAAGAAGTCGACCCCCGAATCCCGGGCCAGAAGCGAAGCTTTTATCGAGAACTGCAGGCCAGGAACGTGCACCCGCATCGGCTAGGCACCGCAGGATATGTCGGGAAGCTGGAGGAATGGCAGGAGGAGGATAAAGCGGCAGCGACAGCGAAGACACCGCCGGTGTTTGCCGATATCCTACACCCACGGGCAAGGAACTGGGCCCGGGCGAGGTACCAGAAGAATCAAGATGGGACAGTTTCGCTTCCAAATCCCCAAGAGCAACAAGTGTACGATAATATAGTAAGTGCCTAATCTCAATATTAGTTCGCATTGTTTTCACTGAACTTTTCATTGAATCCGAACTTAAATGTACTGCAGAAGGAGTTGGTTGCCTCCCAAGAAGCCTCGCAAGAGGGCAGCTCTCAAAAACGCGAGGACGACATCCTCAGTAAAGCGTTGGGCAACAAGGAACACCGTGGACGGACAAGGGAACTTGGTGCCAACGTGCTGTGGAAAGTTGGATTTCCGGACTACGCGTGGCAGCACAAGAAGCGGACAGTCACGAAGGCGCAGAAAGATGCCCGCCTTGCCGCCCAGATCCGGGAGCAGGTCAGAGCCGAATTGAGCTCTGAATTCGACGAAAGTCTTGAATCGATGAGGGCCCGTATCAGGCAGGAGATTCGAGAAGAGCAAAATATCCCGGAGGCTGCTGCCGCTGCTACGCAACAAGATTTAGCTAGTCCCACGCAGAGGCGCAACAGTTGTGCATCAACTGAGGCGGGGGAAAATCCACCATCGGTCCCGCCGCTGTCGACCAAATAACGGTACATCTCTCGTCCGCAACACATAGAATTCTTAACGAAACCATATGGTAAGTACTATTCTAAAAATATTTATGAATCTATCGCAGGAACTAACTAGCTGCACCCTAACAGTAAGGGTGATGCCGACCTTCTCGGTTCCAGCAGCTGAGGGCCTTGCTTTCAAGCCGACCCCGGAGACAAGGGTGCAACGGGCGCAACTTAGGGCTGATTGTGCGAAAGTGCAAGTCGACTCGGTGAAGCCAGAATTCGATCATTTCCTACTCAGGCATCCACCGAACGACGAGGTCCTAACCCTTGGAAATGCACGTGGAACCTTCATCCAATGGCCCAAGGACCTCATTGAGATAAGGGTGATCCCGAGGCCAACCACTGCACCAAGCGGTCGTCTAATAGTACAACCTGCCCCTGCTCCTTCATCCCCTCCAGCTCCCGCTCGTCACGAGCATATTGATGATGTCGAGTTACACACAGACTTTGGGATGACACCATGGAGGTCGACAGCATGGCGATCATTAAACCCCCACCCATGAAGAAGAGCAGGAAGGCGCATTCTTCCCCCCAGAGAACAACTATCGAAAAACCTGCTGCAAGGGGGTGAGGAAAAGGAAAGCTGCAGGCCTCACCTCTTGCTCCAACAAAGCTAGATATGAGCAAGGGGCTAGTAGTACATGGGAAGCCCGTACCTCCATCGTCCTTCCAACTAGGCATGCCATTGGTTGGAGACGACGTGCTAGCAACGATGGGCACCACCTGCAAGGAGCTTCACATGTACTACATGGAGAAATCTAACATGAGGAGGAAGAATAGAGAAAATGATATAATAGGCGAACACGCCAGAGCGCCATTCCTTGGGCCACCAAACTATATCGTGGTAGATTTCAAGGATCTATTCGACCTCTACAGGCTCCGCTCGGTGGACACAACCCTCCTCAAGTGCTACTCCTTGTAAGTACTCTTGCTCACGAAAATTAGACATCTCAATTCGTGTAAAATGCTTATAAGAGAGTTTGTCTTGCGTGTAGGTATAGTTGGAAGTGGTGTCTCAAGAATGCACCGGAAGTTACCTTCCTTGATCCTTAGGTAGTCAATGTCACAAATCTTGAAGGGGACCGTCAAGGAATGGTAAACTACTTGTTTGACACCTTCTGGGCCCGACATGACAAGGAGTACATCATGTGCGCCTATAATCAATAGTAAGTGTGTTCCCTAAATACATTGCATTACACGTCTAGCTTTAGTATTAACTTTAACTATTTTAATGCCGCAGTGGACTTTGGATCCTACTGGTAATAACGCCTAAGTGGAGTACATGCCACTACTTAAACTCCAGAATTGACAACAAAGCATACGATTGGACCCCGATTCAACTCGTGATAGATGAAGCATGGGGCCAATATATACAAAAAGGAGGCCTTCGAAAGACAGGGCAGGATACACTTATCCACAAGAAGGACTTCCCAGTAAAACAACAAATAGGCGACCAGTGCGGATTCCATGTCTGCCACAACATGCGCCTACTGTGCAAAGATAAGGTAAAGACTTTGGCTGAATTGGAGGTTTGTGGTCTCATTCGTGACATGTTCTAACTAAATTGAAGTATATATATATACATGTAAAGATCGTTCGACTAATTTCAAATTATGTACATGTAGGATAAATTTTTAAAGGATCCGGGTAGCAGCTTTGAGGATATTCGTGAGGAGATTGCCGACTTCATCCTCCGCGAGAATGTTTAGGGTTAAGATTAAGTGATGAAAATTTTTTAACATCCTATTTGAATTGGCAAACACATGTTATTATGTAATATTTATGTTTATTATATTTGTTATCTCTATGTAAATTCTTCCTAGATAAATATTGCAGGTTATGATGCTTACCACTTGAGCAATATGCATGTGTGAATATGGATATTATTTCTGTAAAATATATGTGAATGGCATATGTGAATGGGGATGCTGGGATATATATGTGATTGGCATATGTTTCTGTTATTTTTGCAGCGGGCATGGCTAGCACAGGCCTGAGGCTAGCCAAAAAACAATATTTATTTTTTTTGTGGTCGTACTCATCGGTGACGGGCTATAAGTTAAAACCCGATTGAGAATACAGTCATCCGTGACGGGCTATAAGTTAAGGCCCGATTGAGATTAAGTAATCTGTGACGGGCTGTAGTTGGGGCCCGAGTGCGAATATAAGTCATCTGTGACGGGCTTCTGTTTAGGCCCGTTTGAGAGGATAGACATCCGTGACGGGCGCTAGTTGTAGCCCGATTGAGATAGGTCATCCGTGACGGGCTCTCTTTGACTGGTCGTCTGGGTCAACGCTATTGGTGACGGGCTTTAGTTAATGCCCGATTGAGATAACTCCATCCGTAACGGACTTATGCCCGTTTGAGATGATTCCTCACATCAGTGATCTTTACGCTGTGTCGGGCTCCATACCCGATACAGATGTGGGTTGGAGCCCGACACAGATAAGGGTTACCGTTGTAGTGGTTTGAGCTGAGATTCCATTTACTTTGTGTCAAGTACACCAAACTTAACCACTAGAAATCATTTATAAACTTTTTGCCACATCTTCCCATTGAAATCCTATATTAACAAGTTTGTGCAAGCACGTAGATCATTGGCATTATCTATGCTTTATGTTCATTAGTATATTATCATCTTCAAGGGGCTGCGCTGTTAAAAACTCGACAAATATCAATAGAAAGCAGTGAGAACACAACAGCTAACAGAAGGAGACATATAAACATGCGAGGAAAACTCATGTATTATCCACACGGTTTTATGCGTAGTGAAGGAGGGTAGTGGAGATATAAGTGGGCTTCACCCCCAAAAAAATTGTGAAATTGCAATAGTATTAACAGTAACACCTGCTAACGAAAGTTAATGATCCATCCAAATAGATACATTTTCTCTCAATTGCCATTCCAAAGTTATTTGTAGTCAACAATTGTTCCCAGGAATTGAACGTTATAGGCAGATTTAGCTGAATATCTCCCATTTGCTGTCCAAAAATGATATAAGATTTTCCATCATAAAGATCCTAAATATTTGCACAAAAAAGATAAACCTTTATATATTATTTTCATTGAAGTATGTCTGGTTTTTGTACTTTTTATTTGAACTGTGAATTCAAGTTTCTTTAGGTTTTATAAACAAATTATAGGAACTAGCTAAATCTGTTTTTTCATAAAGAAAAATGATCATTCATGACTTCATATAAGCGACTATAGTTCCTTTGATTTCTGTTTGTATATGTTGTGGTATTCAATTTGTATTCTTATTCAAAATTTCTGCATCCACATTTGTCTCTGTTCCTAAAGTTGGGGGTACCAATGTAGTTTGAATCTTAATTTATTCAAACCATGCATACACACAATTGCTTTATGAACCATATGATTCACCATACATTAGTCATGATATATATTATTCATTTTCATCGTTGTAGCCACAGCTAAAGAGTTGCATTTCCTTTCAATCATGGACAGTGTCATGCAGTAGAGTCTAATGGTCTTTAAATAATAGATCGGTTAAACCCATCAGCAAAGTACAGTTGGGAAAATCAACCAATTTGGATGAAGGTCTTTGTGAAAAGCATGGTATCATGGCTCTCTAGCTAGCATATGAGTCAACTACTTTACTAAGGTAAACTAATAATCACTTAGCATCAGTATCTCACTCATCGCATCCATAAAATCTGCAGCGCTTTCTAACATTAATACAATAGTAATTACAGATAACGACCACATTTGATAAGGAAATTCCCTACAAAAGAAGAGAACTTTTAGGTGCACAATTTATTCTAGTGGTGCTGAAAACACCACTGGGTAAATTTTCAAAGAATATTGAAATCACGCATGCTCGCTCCTTCATTCCTTCTTTTCCCCTCCCTTTCGGTCATCGTCCCAATATCAGTTAAAATACATTATTATTATTATTTATTTAGGAACTGAAAATTCACGTGAAATTCCTGTGTTGTCGGTTGATTGGATTATACTAGTTGGACACTGTAGAGTGCGGACACTGTCAACACTACCAAAGAAGATGCATGCACATTGGCATCCATGCTAGCGGCTAAGTTTACGGTTGTCTACATCAGCAGTAGTATCTTCCCAGAAATATCAAACACTACACTGTTATCATTTATATTGCCATGCTCTGCGGGGAACATGTGTAGGAACAAGTGTACAGAGACTATGTCGATACCCAAGAACTTACCAGGATACAGATGCTTGTGTGGATTGAATGAAACAACTGCAATTACACGTGCTCAAAGTGAATATATTTGTTTATGTGTAAATTATCTTTGTGTGTCTAGATCATATATTTGTTCATATCTGTAGAATGGGCAAATTAAAACTGTCCATCTTTGTAATAATATGGAAACCTTGGGAAAGAACAACGATAATTAGCATGATCTTGTTCAATAGCGGCTGCAGAGTTGTTCAAACAAATTGTGGATATTATGGTACCCATATACCCACAAATATGAAATATCCGACTGGATAATAGGGGTATATTATGTAAATAGAATATGATATGTATTAGGATTCGGGTATGGTATTATTTTGTGCGGCAAGTTAGAACCTGGATACCTAGCTTGATAAGATTGTATACCAATTATGGTACCAATTGATATTATGGTACCCATATACCCACAAATATGAAATATCCGACTCGATAATAGGGGTATATTATGTAAATAGAATATGATATGTATTAGGATTCGGGTATGGTATTATTTTGTGCGGCAAGTTAGAACCCGGATACCTAGCTTGATAAGACCGTGTCGGACTAGATCTCATCTTGTAATTCTCATCCTCCGGGTATATAAGGAGGATAGGGGACCCCTTGGGGACATAGGCTTTTCATAAGATCAATACACAACTCGGAGGCAAAACCCCGAAACAGGAGTAGGGTATTACTTCTTCGTGAAGGCCTGAACCTGTTTAAATCTTTTGTCTCATAACCCATCTAATTTTCTAGCTTGATAGCCACCCCCTTTTTCTATTGCCGAAATCTAGTTTCGACAGTTGGCGCGCCAGGTAGGGGGGTGTCAAGTTCATCGCCGATCAAGTAGGATGGGATCTTCATCAGGCATCGACGACTTCGCCTTTCCTCCCGGGCAGGCGTACCGCTTCGGCAGCCTCGACTTCATCACCGACGACTTCGGCAAGATATCTCTCTCCGACTCAGTTTCAAACCAGTTGGAGGTAGATCGCATCTCTTGGCCACACGGGTTACCGAGTATGACCAGGATCAGCACCAAGACGCGGTCGGGAGCAGATCGCATCTCTCTGCCGCTCGGGTTACCGAACGTGGCTGAGATTAGCATCAAGATCTATTCCCGCTGCATGACGGCAATCAACTTCAGGAGTACGACTACATCGACATCGTTTTCTCCGGCAAGCACACCTCGAGACGATCAAATCTACCCCACTATCACCATGGAGTTACCAGCGGATCCGGTCAATGGGTCCGGCTTCAGGGATGTCAACGTCGTTCTACCAAAGCTTGGATCTTGTTCCTCTACTGAACTCGCCGCCTACGCTAGCTCCTCGGAGGAAAGCGTACACGGTAACCCACCCGACACCGACGCTGCACACCCGACACCGACGCTGCAGACGACGCCACTTCAGACGACAACTACACACCGGTATTCAACGGCATTTTCATGGCCAACAACGAAACTGATGCTGAGGTAGCTGCAAGATTACAAGCGGAAGAAGCAGCCCGAGTCGGACAAGAAAGAATTCAACTGGAGCGAGAACGCGCTCGACTTCAAGAAGACAGAGCGAAACTTGAACAAGAGCGCCAAGCCCAAGCAGACCAAGAGCGACAACGCAGGGAAGCTGAAGAAGCAAGATGCCGAGAAGACGAAGAACGAAGAAACCGAGATCTGGCAGCAGCGGGACGCAGGGCAAGGGATGCAATCGGGCAAACAGTGGTCGACAACACCAACGTTTTCCTTGCACCGTAGCAAAATGCAGTCGGCGCAGTCACACTCCTTGACACGCTAGTCGCAGTTGCACCACCTCATATCACTCCATTAATAAATCAAGTCAAGACCTTGGTGGCGGCAATAGTGCCACGCACCGAATCCAGTCGGCGGCCTAGCCAATCAACTTCAAAAGCGCCGAGTGGCAGTCGCGCCCCTCCGTCAAGAGTCAGAGACAGCAGAAGCAAGACCAACTCACGCGCCGACCACCACAGCGGAGCACACCGAGATCAGTCGGTCCATTCGCCTCCAGCTAACTTAGCCCGACCGCCACATCATGCCAGAGATCGGCGGATTCAATCCGACTACCACAGTCCTCCCAGGGCTTCAATCGACCTGAGGGACACCCTCAATCAAAGACGACGAGAGAGGGGTATCACAATCCAAGATGACGACGATTGCGACGGGGTTCCAGCTTTCACCAGAGATCTGCGTCGAGTGAATTGGCCGACTGGTTTCAAGCCAACCGGCATCGAGAAGTATGATGGTAAAACCAATCCAGAATCATGGTTAACCGTCTACACGCTCGCAATTCGCGCAGCAGGAGGAGACAGCAAAGTCATGGCAAACTACCTTCCGGTCGCGCTGACTGATTCAGCCAGAAATTGGCTCGCATGACTCCCAAGAGGCACGATCGACACTTGGAGCGAACTTCGCGACCACTTCGTCGCCAACTTCCAGGGCACTTTTGAGCGTCCTGGGACCCACTTCGAGCTATACAACATCGTCCAGAAGCCGGACGAAACTCTTAACGAGTATATACGGCGTTTCTCCGAGAAGCGCAACAAGATCTTCGATATCACCGACGACAATATCATCGCCGCATTCACACGGGGGCTACGCAATGATCTCCTGATTGGAAAATTCAGCCGCAAACCTCCAAGGACAGTCAAGCAGATGTTTGAGAAGGCAACCGAGTACGCCATGTCCGACGACGCTGTCAAAGCATCAAAGCAGTCGGCGGGAACCTGGAAGACGAAGGAGCATGACGCCACACCAGGGCCCAGTGGGAGCAACACAAAGCACAGAGAACGCAAGCGCAAACCTGAGGAGCTAGTCGCCACAACTTCAAATCAGAACTACCAGAGCCAGCGCCCTCGAGTCAACTCCTACGACAAGATCATGAACGGTCCGTGCACGGATCATCCCGGCAAGGGGCACGCGGCCAAGGATTGCTTCATCTACAAACAATTTGCGGAGAAATATGCCGCCCAAGTCAAGAAACCAACCGAAGGAGAAGACACTTCCACACAGAAGAAGAAAGATGACGAGGAGCCAAGCCAAGGAGCGTATCAAGACCCCAGGAGCGAGCTCAACCACATTTTTGGCGGCCCACTCGCCTACGAGTCCAAGAGGAAGCAGAAGATCACCGACAGAGAGGTCAACGTGGCGCAACCCGCAACCCCCCAGTACTTGCGATGGTCGGAGGTTCCAATCAAGTTTGACCGCTCGGATCATCCCGACCGAGTGGTCCACCCGGGGCGGTACCCCCTGGTACTAGACCCAGTTGTTCGCAACGTCAAGCTCAAGCGTACCCTCATCGACGGTGGCAGCGCACTCAACATCCTCTTCGCCAAGACTCTCGACGAGATGCAGATTCCCCGATCCGAGATGAAGCCGAGTAACGCCCCCTTTCACGGAGTCATCCCGGGGCTATCTTCAACACCACTCGGCCAAATCACCCTCCCAGTGACCTTCGGGACCAAGGAGAATTTCCGGACAGAGAGCATCAGCTTCGAGGTGGCCGACTTCGAGACCGCGTACCACGTTATTCTCGGTCGCCCGGCGTTAGCCAAGTTCATGGCGATTCCCCACTACGCTGCTCCAAGACTTATGCCCTCGTTGGGGACGACTTGTACAAGAAAAGCCCTTCAGGAATATTGCAAAGATGCATCTCTATTGAAGACGGCGTGCAACTTCTAAATGACATTCACTCGGGAATATGCGGGACTCACGCGACAGCAAGAACCTTAGTCGGGAAGGTATATCGACAAGGCTTTTTCTGGCCTACAGCAGTCAGCGATGCCGATAAAATTGTTCGCACATGTGAAGGTTGTCAATTCTTTGCGAAGCAAACCCACTTGCCAGCACAGGAGTTACAAACTATTCCCCTTTCTTGGCCTTTCGCGGTTTGGGGACTGGACATGGTGGGCCCATTCAAAAGGGCGCAAGGCATATACACCTATCTGTTTGTTGCAGTGGACAAATTCTCCAAGTGGATCGAGGCGAAACCGGTGGCGACCATCACTGCGGATAAGACGCGCGACTTCTTCATCAACATCGTTCATCGCTTTGGCGTACCGAACCGGATTATCACGGACAACGGAACCCAGTTTACTGGTGGCGTTTTCAAGGATTTTTGCGAAGACTTTGGTATCAAAATTTGCTATGCATCAGTCGCTCACCCAATGACCAATGGTCAAGTTGAGCGTGCAAACGGCATGGTACTTCAAGGGATCAAGGCTCGAGTTTTTGACAGACTGCGTCCGTATGCTAGCCGGTGGACAGAAGAGTTACCTTCATTTTTGTGATCACTACGTACAACCCCGAGTCGGGCCACGGGCCAGTCACCTTTCTTCTTGGTATATGGAACAGAAGCCATGTTGCCGAGTGAGATGGAGTTCTAGTCCTTGCGAGTCCGCAATTTCAATGAAGAGCGTCACGACTCTGATAGGATTGATGATCTTACCCGACTGGAAGAAGCAAGGGAAACAGCACTAATTCAGTCGGCCAGATATCTTCAAGGTCTACGACGCTATCACAATCGTAACGTCAAATCACGCGCCTTCATAGTCGGCGACATGGTTCTACGGAAGATTCAAACGACTAAAGATAGGCACAAATTATCTCCCTTGTGGGAAGGGCCATTTATAATAGTAGAAGTTACTCGCCCGGGAGCTTACCGACTCAAGCGTGAAGACGGATCCATAGTGGACAACTCATGGAATATAGAGCATCTTTGAAGATTTTACGCTTAAGAGTTATCTTGTACATCTTACCCTTATACTACCCACTCACCTGTGTCAGCTGAGTGGTTAGTCAGGGGCCACTGATAATAATACAGTATTTCTTTTGTTCTGTTTATGGCTTGTCATTGACCCTGTTTAGACCGAGGCCCAGCAGATAAGGACTAAAGATTTTTCGATGGTTGTAACAAGTTTTAGGCTTGCTGCAGTTAGACAAAAATTTTAAGAAATTTGAAACTGGATCTTAGGTTTACTTCATGGCATAAATGAGTCATTATACATTACTTAAGAATATTGTACACTGTTTCATACAGAATATTTACCAAGTCTAAGACTGGAAATTTTCTACAACATCTGCGGCAAGCTTCTCGGCTGAATCCTGAGCCTGATTGATCAGTTCCATCGCTTGCTCGTCAGATATTCCATCTGCGAAGCCGTCCCCGACTGCATCGATTTCAATTCGGGGATATAAGGACTTCATAATTGCCATGGCTTGACTGGCACCCATCATCGCAGCATCTTTAATGTTATTTAAGTATTTTGCCGAAGCAGTACGAAGACCTTCAAATATCTGGACCGCATCCTTTTGACTGCTCCCGAGTCCGTTCTGGAAAATTGCATTCAGCACTGGGGCAGCAGCATTGGCAATATCATCCCGGATGGTTTCAGCCTTTTTGACCTTCTTGGCGAATACTTCAAATTGGGCCTTGGTTTTGACCTTGTGCTCTGCATTATGCAAGACAGAACAGTTTCTAAGTAATATGGTTTTATTCCATATTAATTTTTAAAGTTGCCAACATACCTTCGAGGGCTTTTTCAGCCTCAAGTTTATCAGCTGTCAACCGAGTATTGATTTTCTCGAGTTCCTTCACTCGGGCAGCTAGGGATTCTATTTTTGAAGCTTGGGCTGAGAAACAAAGGACAGCTTGATCAAGTTTATGGGATGGATTCACAGTAAAACTACAGCAGAAGGATTTATACCTCCGATTGTACCCCTATGGGTGAAGCTGGCTTCCATAAGCTCATTGATCTGGTTTTTTAGTTTTCTCTCCTTCATTTGGGCGTCTTCACGGACCTTGGCTAGCTCAGCTTGAACTTGTTCGCGGCTCTCGAGGTGAGGCACAAGTTTTTCTAAGGCGCTTGTTTTGGCCTCGTTTCTCATGTGGATTCTCTGGAAAATACGTCATATAAGTGACACAGTCAGAATAAAACAGTTGAGTACAAGTTATACTTACATTCATGAGACGGGTAGACTCAGTCAGATGCTTCTTTAGCAACGTGAGTTCCTCGTTCTCGCGCTGGCGATTGATTATGATGCCTTGAAGAGCGCCATCCCGATCTCTCCATTGGAGTTTAGTCGGAGGAAAAGAATCCTCGACTGCCTTGATTCTTAGGATTTCTTCTTCTTTATCATTAATCAATGGGCCTAGTTTGCAAGATGTCAGAAAATAACAATATAACAGATGGATCAAGTTAAAACTCAGCTATGTGGCATACCAGAGATGATTTTGGAACTCTTCTTGGAGGTTTCTACGGGCTTCCCGACTGGATCGGCTGGTGTATTTGTCCGTGCGGTTGCCGGATCTTGGTCAGGGATCTTTGGATCTGCCTCGGCTGACTCGGTAGATGTCGCTTGTTTACCAGTCGGGCTGTCACCCTTTTCTTGTTGATTCCCTGCTGGAGCATTGGCCTCAGGGATGCTAGTGTCTTGCACTGGCTGTTCGTCAGTCGGGGGCTGGACTTCGGCAGTGTTTATCGTTTTCCCCGACTGACTATATACTCGGGGTTTAGGTTGTGGCTCGCTTGGCGTATCAATAGGCGGCACATCACCTTTCTTATCCAAATCAATATCTTGGGGCTTTCTGAAGAATGACAGATCTCAATTATATGAGTATTTCTTGAGAGGTCAAAAATAATGCAGTTACAGCAAAAGTGTTACCTTGTTGATCTTCGGATTTTGGGCGCGGGTCGGCCGACTGGAGACTTGGTTTGAGCTGGCTTGTCACTCGTTTGTGATTTGGCTTGCTCATCTTCAGAGTCGCTGTGCACAAGTTTCCTCTTCTTCAGCTTTTGCTTTGGAATGTTCTCTTCAACGGCTCGTTTACTTTTTCCGGCTGGGCTGACCTTTGGGCCACCAGTCGGGTGAGGCTTTTTTGGAGCAGTTTCTTCATGCGCAGGAGCTGGAGGATTTGAAGAAAATCGTTTGTTGTCCTATTCGATGGGATTAATCAGTGAAGATAAAATTACAGAAAGATTGGAAATAGACGGATAACAGATTGGCAGATTTTACCTCAGGAGGGGGCCGTACCAGGCCAAATGGAGTCACGGGCAGCTTATGGCTATAGTCGATTGAAATCCCTGTTGAAAACATCTTATACATCCGGTTGCACATGACTTTGCAGTCGATGGAATCCGGGTCTTCGCGGTTGGGATCTGACTGCCCCTCGTACTCATAAGCTGGCTTGCTCCTCTCCTTGATCGGGGCCAGTCGGCACTTGATGAAGTGCCGAGTGACTTGTTCCCCTTGCAAGCCCTGTTGTTTGATCTCAACCAGTCGGAGAAGCAATTCATTGGCTTGGGCCAACTCAGCGCTGTCTGGGAAATTTTTCCAGTTTTCCTGGGGAATGGGTGGAAGACCGACGAACTCGGGAAGACTGGGGGAAGGATTTGAAATATAAAACCAATTCGAGTGCCATCCTTTGTTGGAAGTTTTGAAGGGAAGAGAGAAGTATTTTTGTGTCAGAGTTCCACGCAGCTGGAACCCGGACCCGCCGACTACACAAGGATTGTTTTTTTCGGGCTGGGGTTTGAGGTAGAAGATGCGGCGGAATAAAGCAAAATGCGGCTGGATACCAAGAAAGGCTTCGCAAAGGTGGATAAAATTGGTAATGTGGAGAATAGAATTGGGATTCAAGTGGTAGATTTGGATTTTGTAAAATGCAAGGAGGCCAAGGAAGAAAGAGGATGCTGGAAGAGCAAAGCTAGAGTAGAAGAACGAAGTGAATACCACGATTTCGCCGGTGTCGGGGGTTGGAAACTCCTCGCTGTATGCCGGGCGCCATCCAATGATCTCTTTTGCGGGCAGGACTCCATCTTTCACCATTTCCAGCAGAGTTGACTCCTTCACATCGGACCTAGCCCACTGTTCAAAGGGGATTTCTCTGTCTTCGGTCATGAGTATGGTTTAGATCTGGACAGAATGTTAGGGTTTTTGGGGAAGTGATGAAGGGGAGTTTGTGCTGGAGGTGGACCGCGAGAAAGTTTGATGCGAGGGATCGAGGATTGGAGCTTGAGTGGATGTGGATTGGATACCCTAATTTGCTGATATTGTGCGCGGTTTGGGGAAATTTGAGCGGAGAAGATGAAGAAGGTGAAGTAGCGGTTTCTATAACGGTTGGATAGCGTTTCGAGCGCTAAATGGGCCGTGATTTTGGGATTGACTGTTGCCATCATTTTAGGAAAGTCTGATATATGTCCTTGGGGGCTTAAATTCTTCCATGTGATGAGCAGGGAAGAGTATATCAGCGATTTTTTGTGCTGTTGCGATTTAATCTCTTCGGGGAGCAACAAATGCACATGTTATCACGTCAGTGAGCATATTAAATTAACCAGGTATTATTACTTTGGTTTTTAAAAGGGTGATTGGAGAATCTTGTTAAAGATTTCTACCACGCATGCCTTGTTTAGTTTTAATGAATGTGCACATCAGTGTACGAATTTTCACGTAAGTGAATATTTTTATTAACCTATATTTAAAGCTTAGGCTAATAATATAATTTTGGTCATTTCCTAGCAGTTGGTAAATCCTTTATGAGTTTAATTTACTCGGGTTATATACCACGTGTGCTTTATAAGAGACTATTTGTTATTTTGCTGTTAAAGTGGCTAATCAAATCACTCGGCTTATATATTAATTCTGACTATATGTTTAGTTTTTCAACTAAGCACATAGTCGGGGGCTACACCTAATTAGGTGCATCTAGTCGATGCACCTGGAAATATTTTTTGAAATTTTAAGCCCTTCACAGTCGCGTGATTTTGGATTCGATGCCCAGGAGATCATGGCAGGGATAATTGAAGTACTTGAAGATGATGATTTATTATTTGAAGTGAAGATTATCTCGTCGACTGTAAAGGTCTCAGGGGCTACTGTGGATATTATGGTACCCATATACCCACAAACATGGAATATCCGACTGGATAATAGAGGTATATTATGTAAATAGAATATGATATGTATTAGGATTCGGGTATGGTATTATTTTGTGCGGCAAGTTAGAACCCGGATACCTAGCTTGATAAGATTGTATACCAATTATGGAGATCAAGACCGTGTCGGACTAGATCTTATCTTGTAATCCTCATCCTCCGGGTATATAAGGAGGATAGGGGACCCCTTGGGGACATAGGCTTTTCATAAGATCAATACACAACTCGGAGGCAAAACCCCGAAATAGGAGTAGGGTATTACTTCTTCGTGAAGGCCTGAACCTGTCTAAATCTTTTGTCTCATAACCCATCTACTTTTCTAGCTTGATAGCCACCCCCTTTTTCTATTGCCGAAATCTAGTTTCGACACAAATCAAATGGTAGAGGTATATATACAAGGAGATTGATGATGCTAGCTGTTTGTGAAGTAATTGATGAGAGTCTGCTAGCTGTTCTCCTAGAGTACTTATTAGACTAGCTGTCGATTCTTGTGGATATTATGGTACCCATATACCCACAGATATAGAATATCCGATTAATTATAGGGGTATGTTATGTAAACAGAATATGAGTAGTACTAGGGTTCGGGTGTTTTATAGCCTTGTTTGTTAAGGCATAGTCCGGATCCCTGGTATGGAAAGATTGTAAGTTAATTAGGAAAGATCTAGACCATATCGGACTAGATCTTATCTTGTAAATCCTCATCTTCCAGGTATATAAGGAGGATAGGGGACCCTTGGGGATATAAGTTTTTCGTAAGATCAATACACAACTCGGAGGCAAAACCACCGAAACAGGAGTAGGGTATTACTTCTTCGTGAAGGCCTGAACCTGTCTAAACCCTTTGTTTCATAACCCATCTAATTTTCTGTCTTGATTGCCACCCCTTTTTATATTGCCGAAATCTAGTTTCGACAGTTGGCGTGCCAGGTAGGGGTGCATCAAGTCATCGCCGATCAAGTAAGATGGGATCGTCATCAGGCATCGATGACATCGTCTTCCCTCCCGGGCAGGCGTACCGCTTCGGCAGCCTCAACTTCATCACCGACAACTTCGGCAAGATTACTCTCCTCGACTCGGCTTCAAGCCAGTTGGGAGGAGATCGTATCTCTCAGCCGCTCGGGTTACCGAACATGGCTGAGACCAGCGCCAAGATCTTTTTCCGTAGCATGGCTTCAAACCACTCAGGAAAGGCGTCTACATCGACTTCACTTCCTACGTCAAGCCCACTTTAGGACAATCAAATCTACCCGACGATCACCATGGAGTTACCAACGGATCCAAAGATCGGATCCGGCTTCAGAGATATCAACGTCGTTCTACCCAGACTCGGATCTTGCTCCTCCACCGAGCTCGCCGCATACACCAGCTCCTCGGAGGAAAGCGTTCACGGCAACCCACCCGACGCCGAAGCTGCTGACGACACCGACTCCATCGACAACTACACGCCGGTTTTCAACGGTATCTTCATGGCCAACAATGAGACCGACACCGAAATAGCCGCAAGACTACAAGCAGAAGAAGCAGCCCGAGTTGGGGTCGAGCAAGAGAGGATTCTACTGAAGCAAGAACGTGCTAGACTGCAACAAGATAGAGCCAGACTTGAACAAGAACGGCAAGCCCAAGCAGAGCAAGAGCGACAACGCAGAGAAGCTGAGGATGCGAGACACAAAGAAGAAGAAGAACACAGAAACAGAGATCTAGCTGCGGCAGGACGAAAAGCAAGAAACGCGATCGGGCAGACTGTGGTCGACAATACCAATGTTTTCCTCACACCTCAACAGAACGCAGTCGGGGCAGTCACCCTCCTTGATGTATTACTCAGCGCAGCTCCGGCTCACATCACTCCAATGATAAATCAAGTCAAGACCCTGGTCGCAGCAACAATACCATGTGCCGAGTCGAGCCGGCGACCCAGCGAGTCAACTTCAAAGGCACTAGGCGGCAGTCGCGCACCACCATCGAGAGTAAGAGACAGCAGAAGTAGAACCAACTAACGCGCCGACCACCACATCAGAGCACGCCGAGACCTATCGGTCCACTCGCTCGCGGGCAAATGCTTGCGAAAGCGGACAAATCCGCAGCATGCAAAATTCTTCTACTAAGTCCCGGCAACTCAGCCGGGAACACACCCTGCGGAGCAGGGCGAAGCGGGACTCCAGGGTACCGGTAATGGCAACCCTGGGCTTCCGCGCCGGCGAAATCGCGCGGCGTCGCCAGCACAACGCTCTCGCCGCTTCGGAACCCGCCTCGAATGGGATGGAGTGGTAGAACCACTTCGCCATCCAATGGCGATCCCATTTCGACCTAGCGGCGTTGATTGGACACAAGTCGGCGCGTTCGGGGCGAACATTAAAGTTCACACTCCCGAACGCGGTCTTCCGGGTCCCGGCGGGGGTTATCACCGTCTTCGTGTTGACGGCAGCGGATAAGATGGTGCCGAAGAGTTCGGCGCTGGGCTCGAACCCCGCGGTCCGGCACGCCCAGTCGAAGATGGAAATGCGCACCAGGGCCGAAGGGCTTAACTGGGGCAGTTCGACTTGGAAAAGGCGCAGAATTTCCGGCAAGAGGATGTTGCACGGAAAGCGAAGGCCGACCTCAAAGAACACGGCGAACACCACCGTCTGGTGTTCGCCAGGCTGCGGCACTTCGGCTTCTCCGGGGGCAAACGCCTGCCCCTCAGCCACTAGGCCGGCGTCAACCATCCCGGCCAACTCGTCATCGTCGACAAGCGAAGCCCCCAAGAAGGCTGTGGTATCTTCGTCGATCCGGCCGGGATCGGGACCGGTCGCGGTGACTGGGTTCGGTTTGCGCGGGGCCATGGGCGAAGAGGAAGTGTGTTGGCGAAAAGTGTGAATTGGGCGAAGTAAGTCATTCAAAGATTAGCCGAGCGCAAATGGGGAGCAAAGTAACTGCGGTGAAAATGACAAGGGTGGCGACGGTGAAAACGGGGGGTGAGAATATATAACTCACCAAATGACGCTTCGCCTCCCCAGCCAATCAGGAGTGGCCACGTGTCGCGGGGTGGGCGAAACGGTAGAATCCCATGGATCAGGCCGTGCGGTAACGGGTTCCCGAAACGAAAGGCCCACTACTGTTCATCGCAGTCCAATGGCCCATCACTGTTCACTAAGGCCGAACAGAGTGATATGGGTCACGTCGCTGTTCATAAAAAGGCGAAGGTCCAACATCGCTCACATTAGGACCGGTAAAAAAAAACCCCCACAACTGCTCACGACGGGCAAAGCCCACACATAAAAATCCTTATAATTCTTGTGTGCCGCAAATTTTTTGCAGGTCCCAAAGAGATAGGTTTCGGCAGGAGCATCGGTCGAAAGGGGGCGCCTCATACCATATCACATGGTTTGCACGGTCTCGGCCGAAGCTCCTATCTCACCCTTGCCCGTGAGGGGCTTGTTGGCGATATGTCATGAGGCCTTTCGACCAAGACTGCCGAAACTGGCTGGGCGACAAGGATCCGAAGTCCAGGCGCCCAAGGCTCTTGAGGCGAAGCCCGGTGGCGAAGACATCAGGGCGAAAGAGGCCATGGGCGAGGAGTCATGGGGCTCGTCAGCCTGGCGAAGCCTGCTGGGCGAAGGCATGCGCCGAAGGAAGATGGCTTAGCCAGGACGGACCCGATCCAAGAAGGACCAATGGGCCGAACCAGTTGCCTCGGCCCATGGGCCAAAGAACCAGCAGCTACCGGGTGGCCCATTGAGGGCCCACGCACTTTAATTACATTGAATACCCATGTAAGGGCCCCTTTATGAGGGTGACCATGTAAATTCCCCTATAATAGCCCTAAACCCTAATAGGGAGATCTGTAATAGGGTTATAAATAGCCCCCTTGGGCCTTGTAAAGCGGGGGCTGAATTTTAATGCAAAATTTATTACATTTTACTTTCCCAACAACCGTTGAGTATCCACATCCTTCGACGTATGCGGTTGTCGTTTCGACAACAGCTGGCGCCGACCGTGGGGACCTCCGAGCGAAACCACTGAGAGCTAATGCCACCGAAAAAGGTCTCAAAAGAGAGGGTTGCAAACCCAAAGGAAGGAGTAGCCGAAGAGGTGAGGGCTGCTGGCGAAGGCACGGAGCCTTCGGCGCCTACCGAGGTGGCGGCTGCGCCGGTGGTTTCGGCGCCCGTGCCGCAGCCACCGCCTTCGGCCCCGACCCCTTCGGCGGAGTAGGTACTGGAAATCCCTTCGGCAACGCAGCCAGCTTCGACAACAATCGCCACTGCACAGGTCGATCCTGGCCTTGACGCACAAGCCGAAGCGAACATGGAGGCCATGCGGCAGAACATGGCGCGACTCCAGGACATGCTTTGACAAATGCAGGAGCAGCAGCAGGCATACAAAGCGGCACGGCAAGCCAAGATCGCTCTGGCCCCCATCCTCCAGTATTCGGCAGGTTACATCCCGCCTCAAGCCTGTCAGCAAGCGCCGGTTCGGTCGCCCACGATCCAAACGCACTCTCTGCCGCCTGGTCAAATGTCACGGGCAATGGCGGAGGGGGCCTCGGCACTGCAGGCACAGCTTCAGGCTTTCCTTCAGCAACTCAACCAACCCCATATCTCAAGCACAACCCCTTCGGCTCAGCCGAAGGGGGGCTCCGGCCAAGGCGCTTCAGGGTGGCTGCCGTCGAACCCACCTGTGCCGGGGGCTTCGCCCTGGAATCGGGGGCAACAGTTTGACTTCTACAACACCATCCAAGCGCCAAGTTCAAGACATAACGGAAGCATCCGTTATCAACGCCGCTTCGGCCGGGCTGCTCGAAGGTGAACTCACCAGGAAGATCGTGAACAAGGAACCGCAAACTCTCGAGCACCTGCTTCGCATCATCGATGGGTACGCAAGGGGCGAAGAAGACTCCAAGCGGAGATAGGCGATTCAAGCCGAGTACGACAAAGCCTCCATTGCAGCGGCCCAAGCTCAAATGCAAGCGCAAGTCGTCGAACCGGCTCCCCCCGCTGTTCGCCAGCCCGAGCCGGCGAACCAGGGGCAGTCGCCCTGGCAAGGCCAAGCTCCCGTGACATGGAGGAAGTTCAGGACCGACTGAACCGGCAAGGCGGTGATGGCTGTCGAAGAAGTGCAGGCCCTCCGCAATGAGTTCGACGCACAATAGGGCGGCAACCATCGGCAGCCTGTTCGTAAGAAGGTCAGAAAAGACCTCTATTGCGCCTATCATGGGCGGTCTTGGCACACCACCGAGCAGTGCCGAAACATCCGCCAACGAAACAACACCCACGAACAAAGGCCACATCAGGGTGTCGCTGTCGAAGTGCCACGCGAAGTGGCCCGGGAACAGTCGCCTCTGGCCGATCAGCACCAAGACGTGCAGCGCCGAATTATTCAAGTAATCACAAGGGCCGATACACCAGTCCAGCCGTCGAAGCGACAGAACAAGTCGCAGCTGCGAACGGTGCACAAAATCACCGCCACAGGCGAAGGGGTCCCAAAGTACCTGGGCCAGCAAATTTCTTTCGGGCCAGAAGATGCCGAAGGGGTGCTGTTCCCGCATCAAGACCCCCTGGTGATTTCGGCTGAGGTGGCTGGCTTCGAAGTCCGACGCATTCTGGTCGACGGAGGTAGCTCGGCCGATGTCATCTTCGCCGAGGCATACGCTAGGATGGGGCTGCCGACGTCGGTCCTCACTCAAGCGCCGGCTTCGCTTCGTGGCTTCGGTGGCGAGGCGGTTCAAGTCCTTGGCCAAGCGCGTTTGAAAGTCGCTTTCGGCACGGGCGAGGGTGGACGCGAGGAGCAGATATTGTTTGACGTCATCGACATCCCGTACAGCTACAAGTTTGAAGCCATCTCCCACCACAACTACCTCAAGCTCAAAATGCCAGGCCCAGCAGGGGTGATCGTTGTCAAGGGGCTTCAGCCTTCTGCCGCACCGAAAGGTGATCTAGCCGTGATCAGCAGGGCGGTGCACAATGTAGAGGCCGAACCGCGGGTTCACAGTGTGCCAAAACCGGCCCCTCATGGCAAGGTAGTCAAGATGCAAGTATGTGAGGCGGACCCGGCAAAGCTTGTCCAGCTGGGGGGCGACTTGGGCGAAGAGGAGACTGCAAAGGTCCTAGAAGTGCTCAAGAAAAACGTTGACATCTTCGCCTGGAGCCCCAGCGAAGTGGGGGGTGTTTCACCGGAACTCATCATGCATCGACTGGCTATCAAGCCGGGCGCCAAGCCAAGGAAGCAAAAGTTGCGCAAGA
Organism: Oryza punctata; assembly: GCA_000573905.2. Lineage (NCBI taxonomy): Eukaryota > Viridiplantae > Streptophyta > Magnoliopsida > Poales > Poaceae > Oryza > Oryza punctata. Next base: position 16,569,219 of record CM002493.2, on the reverse strand, counting down.
TGTCCGCTGATCGCCAGGAGGCAGCGAAGGCCGAAGTTCAAAAACTCCTCAGAGCCGGGGTGATCAAGGAAATCGACCACCTGGAGTGGCTGGCGAACCTGGTCTTGGTAAAGAAGTCGAACGGCAAGTGGCGCATGTGCGTCGACTTCACGGACCTCAACAAGGTTTGCCCGAAGGATGATTTCCCCTTGCCGCGGATCGACCAGCTTGTCGATTCGATGACTGGCTGCGAACTCATGAGCTTCTTGGACGCCTACTCCGGCTATCACCAAATCCACATGAATCCAGACGACATCGCCAAAACCGCCTTCATCACGCCGTTCGGCACCTTCTGCCACCTCAGGATGCCTTTCGGCCTGAGGAACGCCGGAGCAACGTTTGCCAGGCTGGTGTACAAGGTGCTTCGCAAGCAACTGGGGCGAAACGTGGAGGCGTACGTCGATGACATTGTCGTGAAAAGCCGCAAGGCCTTCGACCATGTGTCCGATTTACAAGAGACCTTCGACAACTTGCGTGCGGTGGGTATGAAACTAAACCCAGAGAAGTGTGTTTTTGGAGTTCGCGCCGGCAAGTTGTTGGGTTTTCTTGTTTCCGAAAGGGGTATCGAGGCGAACCCCGAGAAAATCGATGCCATTCAGCAAATGAGGCCACCGTCGAGCGTACGCGAAGTACAAAAGCTCGTGGGCCGAATTGCGGCACTCAGTCGTTTTCTCTCAAAAGCAGCCGAAAGGGGCCTGCCGTTTTTCAAGACCCTCCGGGGCGCAAGCAAGTTTAACTGGACTCCCGAATGCCAGGCCGCATTCGAAGAGCTAAAGCAGTATTTGCAAAGCCCACCCACCCTGGTTAGCCCAACACCAGGGATGCCTTTCGGCCTCTTGTAAATCCACATGAATCCAGACGACATCGCCAAAACCGCCTTCATCACGCCGTTCGGCACCTTCTGCCACCTCAGGATGCCTTTCGGCCTGAGGAACGCCGGAGCAACGTTTGCCAGGCTGGTGTACAAGGTGCTTCGCAAGCAACTGGGGCGAAACGTGGAGGCGTACGTCGATGACATTGTCGTGAAAAGCCGCAAGGCCTTCGACCATGTGTCCGATTTACAAGAGACCTTCGACAACTTGCGTGCGGTGGGTATGAAACTAAACCCAGAGAAGTGTGTTTTTGGAGTTCGCGCCGGCAAGTTGTTGGGTTTTCTTGTTTCCGAAAGGGGTATCGAGGCGAACCCCGAGAAAATCGATGCCATTCAGCAAATGAGGCCACCGTCGAGCGTACGCGAAGTACAAAAGCTCGTGGGCCGAATTGCGGCACTCAGTCGTTTTCTCTCAAAAGCAGCCGAAAGGGGCCTGCCGTTTTTCAAGACCCTCCGGGGCGCAAGCAAGTTTAACTGGACTCCCGAATGCCAGGCCGCATTCGAAGAGCTAAAGCAGTATTTGCAAAGCCCACCCACCCTGGTTAGCCCAACACCAGGGAGCGAAATGCTATTGTATCTAGCGACTTCGCCAGTGACAGTCAGCGCAGTCCTAGTCCAGGAGACAGAATCAGGGCAGAAACCGGTGTACCTCATCTCCGAAGCATTACAGGGGGCGAAGACGCGGTACATTGAGATGGAAAAGCTCGCTTACGCCCTGGTGATGGCTTCGCGCAAGCTCAAGCACTACTTCCAGGCCCACAAAATCATAGTGCCTTCGCAATACCCCCTGGGTGAAGTACTTCGGGGTAATGAAATCTCTGGCAGACTCAGCAAGTGGGCAGCGGAGCTATCCCCCTTCGACCTGCACTTCGTGGCGTGCACCGCCATCAAATCTCAAGTCCTGGCCGATTTTGTGGTCGAATGGACTCCAGCGTTCGCCCCCGAGCCCCAACCTGTCGAACAGCCTTGGACGATGCAGTCCGATGGCTCGTGGTCACACAAGGGGGCGGGCGCCGCGGCCGTGCTCATTTCGCCGGGGGGTGCGCCGATTCGGTATGCCGCAAGGCTGCAGTTCGACACAACCAACAACACGGTGGAGTACGAGGCGGTGCTGCTGGGCTTAAGGAAGGCGAAAGCGTTGGGGGTTCGGCGCTTACTCATCCGAATAGACTCCAAGCTAGTGGCCTGTCATGTTGACAAATCTTTTGAGGCAAAAGATGAAGGGATGAAGAGATACTTGGAGGCCGTTCGGTCAATGGAAAAGTGCTTCGCCGGCGTAACGGTCGAACACTTGCCCAGGGGCAGAATGAGGAGGCGGACGCCCTGGCAAAATCTGCTGCTTGCGGAGGACCGCATTCGCCAGGCATCTTCTGTGAAGTCCTGTATGCGCCAAGTGTGCCCAAAGGAATTGAGGATGTCATGGCCATAGACCAAACTGCCACGGGTGAAGAGCCAGAGGACTGGCGAACACCGTTCGTGAAGTACCTCAAAGACGACTGGCTTCCGGAGGACGAAGCGGAGGCGAAACGCCTGCAAATCAGGGCCAGGCGGTACAAGCTGGTTTCAGGGCAGTTGTACCGCTCTGGAGTGCTCCAACCTTTGCTTCGCTGCATCTCCTTCACCGAGGGCAAAGAGATGGTGAAGGAAATTCACCAGGGGCTCTGCGGCGCTCTTCAAGCGGCAAGGACAGTCGCCTCCAAGGTGTTTCGCCAAGGGGTATACTAGCCCACGGTGCTGAAAGTTTGTGTCACGCAAGCCAAAAAATGCGAAAGCTGCCAGCGACATGGCCGCAGCCAGATTGCACCGCAATATGAGCTGCAGCCGATCGCACTGGTTTGGCCCTTCGCCAGGTGGGGGCTAGACATCATTGGCCCATTCCCGGTAGCGTGAAATGGGTATAAGTTCGCAATAGTGGCCATCGAGTACTTTTCACGCTGGATTGAGGCCGAACCACTCGGCACGATCACTTCGGCGGCTGTGCAGAAGTTTGTCTGGAAAAACATCATTTGCCGTTTTGAGGTTCCGAGAGAGTTCATCACGGACAATGGCAATCAGTTCGACTCTGAAAAGTTCAGAAAAATGTGCGAGGGGCTAAACCTGGAAATCAGGTTCGCATCGGTCGCGCACCCACAGTCGAATGGGGCAACCGAATGCGCAAATGGCAAGATCTTGGAGGCACTTAAGAAAAGGCTTGAGGGGGCAGCGAAAGGCAGATGGCCAGACGAAATGCTATCTGTCCTTTGGGCCCTCCGAACAACTCCCACAAGGCCAACCAAATTCAGCCCGTTCATGCTCCTTTACGGAGACTTGGCGATGACCCCAACAGAGCTAGGGGCTAACTCATCAAGGGTGATGTTCTCTGGGGGTGAAGATGGGCGCGAAGTGTCGCTCGAACTCCTAGAGGGGGTACGAGTTGAAGCACTGGAGCACATGCGAAATTACGCTGCAGGCACTTCGGCAACCTACAACAAGAAGGTTCGCCCAATAGAGCTCCTGCCAGGCCAACTCGTCCTGAGGAAAAAGGCGAACCCAGCGACGGTTGGGAAGGTTGAGTCAAAATGGGAGGGGCCTTATCTCATCAAGCACAGGTCAAGGATGGGCTCTTTTTACCTAGCAACACTGGAAGGCGAAGAGTTCGATCACTCATGGAACACCGCTTCGCTCAAGCGTTTCTATGTCTAGAGAGGGTGGCACCATGTTCGCCAGCATGTAAAAATGTACATATTTCCATGTAGCTCTTCGGCGACTGCCATTTTTGTAAGCCGTTCGGCGCAAAAGTACAAAAAAAGGAGAAAATGAAAAAGAAAAAAAAACTGGACGTAGGGCTATTATCCACTCTGGAGGCCCGAACCAGTATAAAATTTCTGTGTTTTTCGCCTTTTTTACTTATGTGCATGATAATTCGTGGAAAAACCTCAAGGCAAACGCCTGATCAGCGAAAAGGCCAGGGGGGTGAAACGAATCGGTCGAAGCATCGCTCGCCGAACGTTGAAACTGCGATAGCTCGTTTCAGGAGAAAAAGAAAAAACCCCCGAACACTGTTATAATCGATCCGCACAAAATCAAGCCGCTAAATGCAAAGTGCAAAAGATCGACAACGGAAGCCGAAAGCTGAAAAGTCAGAGTGCCTATTTCGCCAATACACGCAAAGGGGTCGATACATCACGACCCAACAAAAGAACAAAATGTGACGATGCAGAAAATGGCGAAAAGGAAACAAAAGCACTTCTTTATTAAACGTTGAAAATACACTCAACAACTTACATTGTGTAACGCGATACAGGCGAAACGATCTAAACGTTCGCTTACAAGAAAATTACATCTTCGCCCCCAAGGCAACTACTAAAGGAGTGATCCGGCGAACATGGTTCGTCATCACTACTGATATTGTACACTACCCTAAGAGGAGAAGGGAGCGAAACTACAGTAAGGGCGTAGCGCCGCTGGGCGATCGCCTCCTGCCGATCGGTCCGCCGATGGTTTCGCCAGAAACGGGCCATGCCCTCCAGGCGTGCCACATGAACACGATCGTAGTCCTCCAACGTTCGCCCCGGATGGGTTCGCATCCAGTTAGCGACACTTACAACTTTGTAGTTGTTCCCATTGATTGTCATTTCGCGGTAGATAGGCCGAAGCTGGTACCGAACCTTCGGCAAATTCTTCACCACAATAAACTACTCGTTCTTGCTTCGCCAATCCCCAGGAGGGGGCCGAACGCAAAGCTTCTGATATTGACCCTACAAAAATGGGGAAGTCATGCAGGCGAACGGAAGAAGAGAAAAGTGGACGCGAAAGAACTGGGCGAAAGGATCACAAAAACATCTTAAACGTTTCGCGCGTCTCAACACAAAAATGATATGAATGGCGAAAGAAGTCATATATTTCAACTAGTTCAATATTCAAAAACAAGGCCTTAGCCATATTTACATAGTTCGCCCTACAGGCGAACATCAAAAGAAAAGAAATTACAAAGCAGGACGGGCGGAGTGCCTCACACCTCGGGGTGGTCTTCGGCTCCTCCTCCGCCCCCTGCAGCCGGCTCTTCGCCATGGCCCGCTGCCTCTGTCTTCGCCAGTTGTTCAAGCAGACGGGACTTGGCGGCAGAACGGCCCTCCTTCTGCCAGAACTGCCTTCGCCAGGCGCGGAGAGCGGGCGACACGTCTTGGGCGCTAACCTCCCAGTCCCCCTTCGTGAACTCGGGAAACCGGGCGATGTGCTCGCACCCATGCTGTTGAAGTAGCCCCTGGGCGAAGGCAGCCGACACGCGCGCACAGCAATCACCGTACGCCGTAGCGCAGTCGGAAACTGCGCAGCCGGCCTCCTGGTTCTAGTTGCAGAAGTTATGGGCGGAGGCGTCCTCGCCGGGAATATCGCCAGCCTTCGCCCCCATATCCGTAAGGGCAAGGCGAAGGGTGCGGCATGATGTCTTCGCCGCCTCGGTCGCCTCGGCTGCCTCTCGGGCGAGGCGTTTTGCCTTCCCCTCCGCCTTGTGCGCCCTTTGGCGAAGGGCATCCATCTGGGGCTCCGCTGAGTCATAGTACGCGGTAAGCATGGCGATTTGCTCCCGTTCCTTCGCCAGCTCGACCGTGAGGCGATCAATCTCGGCCTTCGCCTCACTGCCTTTGTCGAGCTCGGCCTGAAGGCGTCTGTTTTCCGCCTTCGCCTCGCGGAGGGACCGGGCAAGCCCCTCCATCTCAAGGCCTTTTCGGCCAAGCTCATCGTCCTTCGCCCGGAGCCGGTTTTTCAGACCGTCCAGGCGGGCCCGCATTGTCCGTTCAGTAGAACAATGGGCCGCGAGAAGCTGGCGAAAAAGAAAAGACGAAGCGTAAGCCAGGTGTAAAACCAAAAGAGGAAAAGAGACTTGGAGGTTACCAAAACTTACCCGCACGTCTAAACTTTTCACGGCGGAGCACCCCTCGTCGAACTCATTGAGCTTGGCGAAGAGGCTTGGGCCGCCAGCCAGCGAAACGATCTTGCTCACCCCCTCCACGAAGGGGATGAGCTCCGCCCGGGTTTCGAAGTCCCCGGGGGCGAAGCGGGGCGGCCCCTGAGAGTACTGAGAGCTAGACCCCTTAGCCGCCTTCTTGCCCTTATTAAGGACAAGCGGCGAAATGGGCTGGCGAGCCGGGCTATCGAAGATCCGGCCGGCCGCCTCAATCACCAATTCGGCCGAGGCCGAAGCTCCAGCCTCGCCGGTCGCCCTAGGGCTGTGCCCCACGGGCGAAGTAGGAGTGCCGCCCGACGATTCCTCTTCGCTGAATGCACTGGCAATGGCGACAACCCCTTTCTTCCGGGGGCCGGGCTTCGCAGCGCCGCTCTTTACCGCCTTAGCCGCGGCAATAGCAACTAGGGCCTGGGCGCCCTCCACATCCTTTCGGCGTAGGGCGAAGAGGCCGATTCCACCCCCGTTTCGACGCGCTCTGGGCTGGGAGTTGGCGTATAACCGCGCGTCCCAGAGCGGCTATCGCCCGCCTCGTCGCCAGCTTCTTCGGCCGCAGCATTGGCTTCTCCCGTTTCCTCCTCTTCGGCATCCTCGTCTTCTTCGACGTCGGAGCCCATGGGGATGGGGGCTTTCTGCTTGCGGGGGGCGAACCTCACCTGCCCCCACGGGCGTTTCCGCGACGGACCGGCTTCGCCGTCAGCCTTAAAGGGCTTCGCCCTTGGGGGGAGCTCGCCGGTGTAGACGCGGTTCGCCCTGCCAGCTGCTTGCCGAGTCAGCAGCTAGCTATACTCGGCCAACGACACATCGCCAACAAGCCTTCTGGCTTCAGTGTCGGCCGGGGCTAGCGTCAACACTGGAAAAGGACGAAACGCTAAGTTAAGGGGCGAAGCATAGGCATAGCGAAGAGGCAAAACGAAAAAAAAGAGAAGAAAAAGAGGAGAAGTACTCACCATTCACCCCTGGGGGTAAAACAAGTTTGGGCAGGCCATCAACAACTTCGCCCTGGTCGACTTCGACCTGCCATGCTTGCGAAAGCGGACAAATCCGCAGCATGCAAAATTCTTCTACTAAGTCCCGGCAACTCAGCCGGGAACACACCCTGCGGAGCAGGGCGAAGCGGGACTCCACTGTACCGGTAATGGCAACCCTGGGCTTCTGCACCGGCGAAATCGCGCGGCGTCGCTAGCACAGCGCTCTCGCCGCTTCGGAACCCGCCTCGAATGGGATGGAGTGGTAGAACCACTTCACCATCAAATGGCGATCCCATTTCGACATGGCGGCGTTGACTGGCCACAAGTCGGCGCGTTCGGGGTGAACATTGAAGTTCACACTCCCGAACGCGGTCTTCCGGGTCCCGGCGGGGGTTATCACCATCTTCGTGTTGACGACAGCGGAGAAGATGGCGCCGAAGAGTTCGGTGCTAGGCTCGAACCCCGCGGTCCGGCACGCCCAGTCGAAGATCGAAATGCGCACGAGGACCGAAGGGCTTAACTGGGGCAGTTCGACTTGGAAAAGGCGTAGAATTTCCGGCAACAGGATGTTGCACGGAAAGTGAAGGCCGGCCTCAAAGAACACGGCGAACACCACCGTCTGGTGTTCGCCAAGCTGCGGCACTTCGGCTTCTCCGGGGGCGAACGCCTGCCCCTCAGCCACTAGGCCGGCGTCAACCATCCCGGCCAACTCATCATCGTCGACAAGCGAAGCCCCCAAGAAGGCTGTGGTGTCTTCGTCGATCCGGCCGGGATCGGGACCAGTCGCGGTGACTGGGTTCGGTTTGCGCGGGGCCATGGGCGAAGAGGAAGTGTGTTGGCGAAAAGTGTTAAGTGGGCGAAGTAGGTCGTTCAAAGATTAGCCGAGAGCAAATGGGGAGTAAAGTAACTGCAGTGAAAATGACAAGGGTGGCGACGGTGAAAACGGGGGGTGAGAATATATAACTCACCAAACGACGCTTCGCCTCCCCAGCCAATCAGGAGCGGCCACGTGTCGCGGGGTGGGCGAAACGGTAAAATCCCATGGATCAGGCCGTGCGGTAACGGGTTCCCGAAACGAAAGGCCCACTACTATTCGTCGCGGTCCAATGGCCCATCACTGTTCACTAAGGCCGAACAGAGTGATATGGGCCACTTCGCTGTTCATAAAAAGGCGAAGGTCCAACATCGCTCACATTAGGACCGGTAAAAAAAAACCCCACAACTGCTCACGACGGGCGAAGCCCACACATAAAAATCCTTAAAATTCTTGTGTGCCGCAAATTTTTTGCAGGTCCCAAAGAGATAGGTTTCGGCAGGAGTATCGGTCGAAAGGGGGCGCCTCATACCATACCACATGGTTTGCACGGTCTCGGCCGAAGCTCCTATCTCACCCTTGCCCATGAGGGGCTTGTTGGCGATATGTCATGAGGCCTTTCGACCAAGACTGCCGAAACTGGCTGGGCGACAAGGATCCGAAGTCCAGGCGCCCAAGGCTCTTGAGGCGAAGCCCGGTGGCGAAGACATCAGGGCGAAAGAGGCCATGGGCGAGGAGTCATGGGGCTCGTCAGCCTGGGCGAAGCTTGCTGGGCGAAGGCATGCGCCGAAGGAAGATGGCTTAGCCAGGACGGACCCGATCCAAGAAGGAGCAATGGGCCGGCCCAGTTGCCCCGGCCCATGGGCTAAAGAACCAGCAGCTACCGGGTGGCCCATTGAGGGCCCACGCACTTTAATTACATTGAATACGCATGTAAGGGCCCCTTTATGAGGGTGACCATGTAAATTCCCCTATAATAGCCCTAAACCCTAAAAGGGAGATCTGTAATAGGGTTATAAATAGCCCCCTTGGGCCTTGTAAAGCGGGGGCTGAATTTTAATACAAAATTTATTACACTTTACTTTCCCAACAACCATTGAGTATCCACGTCCTTCAACGTATGCGGTTGTCGTTTCGACAACACCGAGCAACGCCCCTTTTCACGGAGTCATCCCGAGGCTATCTTCAACTCCACTCGGCCGAATCACTCTCCCAGTGACCTTTGGGACCAAGGAGAATTTCAGGATGGAGAATATCAGCTTCGAGGTAGCCGACTTCGAGACAGCCTACCACGCCATCCTCGGTCGCCCAGCGTTAGCCAATTTCATGGCGATACCCCACTACACCTACATGATGATGAAGATGCCAGGGCCACGTGGCATAATATTCTTACGGAGCGATGTCAAGCAAGCCCTCACATGCGACAAGGATAGCTGCGAGTTGGCCCAATCTCGTGAGAGATCAGTCGGCCAGCAGGAAGTCCGACTAGCTGCATCAACATCACAAGAAGGCAAGATCCCAGCCAGTAAGGTGGCCAAAACTAGAGAAGGCGACGCCAAGACAAAGAAAATTTCTCTAGATCCCTCTGATCCTACCAAAACTGCTGTAATAGGCGCCGAGTTAGATAGCAAATAGGAAACCGTGCTCATCACTTTTCTCCAAGCTAATAAAGATATTTTTGCCTGGAAGCCATCTGATATGCCTGGTATTCCTAGAGATGTGATTGAGCACTCTTTAAATGTTAGAGAAGACGCTAAACCTATCAAGCAACGACTCCGCTGATTTGCACAGGACAGAAGAGAAGCTATCAAGGAGGAACTAACCAAGCTGCTCGCAGCAGGATTTATCAAGGAGGTATACCATCCCGACTGGCTCGCCAACCCGGTATTGGTTCGCAAGAAGACTGGCCAATGGCGCATGTGCGTCGACTACACGGATTTGAACAAAGCTTGCCCAGGATAGACCAAGTGGTGGATTCAACAGCCGGATGCGAATTACTCAGTTTCCTTGATTGTTACTCGGGTTATCATCAGATCTGCCTTAAAGAGTTCGACTGCTTGAAGACTTCATTCATCACCGCGTTCGGAGCATATTGCTACATCACCATGCCTTTTGGGCTGAAGAATGCAGGGGCTACATATCAGCGCATGATCCAACGATGCCTTGCAACTCAACTCGGACGGAATGTGGAGGTCTACGTCGACGACGTCGTCATCAAGACCAAGCAGAAAGACAACCTGATACAAGATCTGGAGGAGACATTTGCCAACATACGCGCCTTCAGGATGAAGTTGAACCCCGAGATATGCATCTTCGGAGTACCGTCAGGGAAACTACTCGGCTTCATGGTGTCTCGTAGAGGAATCGAGGCCAACCCAGAAAAGATCAACGCCATATTGAATATGAAACCCCCGGGTTCTCAGAAGGACGTCCAGAATCTTACCGGGTGCATGGCTGCTCTTAGCAGATTCCTTTCAAGACTTGGAGAGCGTGGAATGCCTTTTTTCAAGTTACTCAAGAAGACTGACGATTTTCAATGGACACCGGAAGCACAAAAGGCGTTTGATGATTTCAAGACCTTCTTCACCTCTACCGCAGGAACCATTGCTCCTTTATGTATCGGCAACCGCAAAGGTGGTGAGTACAGTTTTAGTCGTTGAGCGCGAAGAGGATGATCGAGCCCAAAAAGTCCAGCGACCAGTCTACTTCATCAGCGAAGTCCTTGCCGACTCTAAAACTCGATACCCTCAAGTACATAAGCTGTTATATGGAGTCTTAATCACCGTCAGGAAGTTGACTCACTTTTTCCAATCTCACCCGGTCACGGTGGTTACATTGTTCCCGCTCGGTGAAATCCTTCACAACAAAGAAGTCACTGGCCGCATTGCCAAATGGACCCTAGAGCTGATGCCTTTGGATATCACTTTCAAGCCTCGGGTCTCTATGAAATCATAAGTGTTAGCCGACTTCATCGCCGAGTAGACCGAGTGCCAAGAAGACGTCCCGGTAGAAAAAATCGAATATTGGACAATGCACTTCGATGGGTCAAAGAGGATCTCAGGCTGCGGAGCAGGAGTTGTTTTGATTTCCCGACTGGAGAACGCCTCAGCTACGTTCTATGGATTCATTTCCCAGCATCTCACAACGTGGCAGAATACGAAGCACTCCTACATGGATTACGGATCGCCATATCCCTAGGGATTCGCAGGCTAATAGTCCGAGGAGATTCCCAACTTGTGGTTAACCAAGTAATAAAAGACTGGACATGCCTTGACGACAACATGGCGGCCTACCGATAGGAAGTGCGCAAGCTAGAAGATAAATTTGATGGGTTGGAGTTAACCCATGTTCTCAGGCATAACAACGAGGTGGCCGACCGACTGGCTAATTTTGGATCAAAGAGGGAAGCCGCCCCATCGGATGTTTTTGTCGAGCATCTTCACCAACCTACAGTTTCAAACAATTCAACTACTAAAGAGGAAGCTGGAGAACAAGTACTGATGCTTGACACCGACTGGAGGACACCTTTCATCAAGTATTTGAAAAATCAAGAGTTGCCTCCTAACAAAAATGAAGCCGAACGAGTTCACCGTCGCTCCAAGACTTACGTCCTTGTGGAGGAAGAGTTATACAAGAAAAGTCCATCTGGAATATTGCAAAGATGTATCACTATCGAGGAAGGCGTACAACTTCTAAATGACATTCACTCAGGAGTATGCGGAAATCATGCGGTAGCAAAAACGCTAGTCGGGAAGGCATATCGACAAGACTTTTTCTGGCCTACAGCAGTCAGCGGTGCAGATAAAATCGTTCGCACATGTGAAGGTTGTCAGTTCTTCGCTAAGCAAACCACTTGCCAGCCCAGGAGTTACAAACTATTCCCCTTTCTTGGCCCTTTGCGGTCTGGGGACTGGATATGGTGGGCCCTTTCAAAAGGGCGCAAGGTGGATACACCCACCTGTTTGTCGCAGTGGATAAATTCTCCAAGTGGATCGAGGCAAAACCAGTGGCAACCATCACCGCGGATATAGCACGCAACTTCTTCATCAACATCGTACATCGCTTTGGCGTGCCAAACGGAATCATCACCGACAACGAAACTCAGTTTACTGGTGGCGTCTTCAAAGACTTTTGTGAGGACTTCAGTATCAAAATCTGTTATGCTTCAGTCACTTACCCAATGAGTAACGACCAAGTTGAGCATGCAAACGGCATGGTACTTCAAGGAATCAAGACTCGAGTTTTCGACAGGCTGCGTCCGTATGCTGGCCGGTGGACGGAAGAATTACCCTCGGTACTATGGTCACTACGTACAATCCCGAGTCGGGCTACGGGCTAGTCACCTTTCTTCTTGGTATACGGCGCAGAAGCTATGTTGCCGAGTGAGATGGAGTTCGAGTCCCTACGAGTTCGCAATTTTAACGAAGAACGCCACGAGTCTGATAGAGTCGATGATCTAACCCGACTGGAAGAAGTAAGGGAAGCAGCACTTATCCAGTCGGCTAGATATCTTCAAGGTCTACGACGCTATCACAACCGCTACGTCAAGTCACGCGCCTTCATAGTCGGCGACATGGTTCTTCGGAAGATTCAAACAACTAAAGACAGGCACAAATTATCTCCCTTGTGGGAAGGGCCGTTTATAATAGCAGAAGTCCTCGCCCGGGAGCCTACCGACTAAAGCGTGAAGATGGAACTATTGTCGACAACTCATGGAATATAGAGCACCTTCGACGGTTTTATGCTTAAGAGCTATTCTGTAAATTTTTCCCTTAGACTGCCCACTCACCTGTCTCAGCCGAGTGACCAGTCAGGGGCTACCGATAATAATACAACATTAAATTAGTTTTGTTCATGACTTGTCATTGACCCTGTTTAAATCTAGGTCCAGCAGATAAGGACTAAAAATTTTTCAATGGCTGTAACAAGTTCTAGGCTTGAAGCAGTCAGACAAAAATTTTAAGAAATTTGAAACTAGATCTTTGGTTTACTACATGGCATAAATGAGTCATTGTACATTACTAAGAATACTCTACATATCTTCATACATGACCTAATGGATCTACGATTGAAAATTTTCCAGGACATCTGTGGCAAGCTTCTCAGCAGAATCTTGAGCTTGGTTGATCAGCTCCATAGCTTGCTCATGAGACATCCCGTCAGCAAAGCCATCCCCGTCCCCGTCGATTTCGACTCGGGGATACAAAGACTTCACTATCGCCAAGGCCTGGCTGGCACCCATCATAGTAGCATCTTTAATATTGTTGAAGTATTTCGCCAGAGCAGTACGGAGCCCTTCAAATATCTGGACCGCATCCTCCTGACTGGTCTCGAGTCTGTTCTGGAATATTGCATTTAAGACTGGAGCAGCGGCATTGGCAATGTCGTCCCGGACGCTCTCTACCTTTTTTACCCTCTCGGTGAAGACTTCAAACTGGGCCTTGGTTTTCACCTTGTGTTCTGTATTTGTACAAATCAGAGATAGAATTCGGCGGTACGGTACAATTCACACAACAGGGATGGGATAGTACCTTCGAGGGCATCTTCAGCCTGGATCTTGCCAGCCGATAGTTGAGCATTGGCTTCTTCAAGTTTCTTTACTCGGGCAGCTAAGGATTCTATCTTGGTAGCTTGAGCTATGGAATAGACAAACAGATAAATCAGTTAAACAAATTGGATAAACAACAAGTTTGAGGCAGAGTGATTTTTACCTCCAATTGTGCCCCTATAATTAAAGCTAGCGTCCATGAGCTGATTGATTTGATCTTTTAATTTCCTTTCTTTGACTTGAGCGTCCTCTCGAGTTTTCGCCAGCTCAGCTTCGACTTGCTCAAGATTTTCGAGGTCAGGCACGAGTTTTTCCAGTGCACTCGTTTTAGCCTCGTTCCTCATATGGATTCTCTGGATAATACATCAAGTCAACAGCATGGCTAAATCAGACTATTGAATACAAGGAGAAATATACTTACATTCATCAGACGAGTGGACTCGGTCAGGTTCTTTTTCAGCATCTCAAGCTCCTCGTCCTCACTCTGACGGTTAATGATGATACCTTGCAGAACACCATCTCGATCCCTCCATTGGAGTTTAATTTGAGGAAAGGAGTCCTCGACTGCTTTTATTCTCGGGATCCCCTCTTCGATATCATCAATCAATGGATCTGGTTTATAAACTTTGAGATAACTGGAATGTAGCATGCAAATCAAATTGAAGTTTAGTAAGACGACGTACCAGATATTATCCTGGAGTTCTTCCTTGGAGTTTTTTCCAACCCGCCGACTGGATCATTTGTCACGCTTGGCTCTACGGAAGTCGGTGGAGGAATCTCAGATGTTCTCCCTTCGTCCCTTTCTGTGACATTCTCAGGAGTTGGTCCTTGGTCAAATTCTTTAGGATCCCCTTCGACTGGTCTGGCTGACATTTCAGGAGCACCAGTCGGGATATCCATTTCCCCTGCTTGATTCCCGGTTGGAGGACCGACCTCAGGACCACTTGCATCTTGCTCCGACTGGCTGCCAGTCGGGGGCTGGACTTCGGCAGTATCAATGGTTTTCCCCGACTGACTGTAAGTTCGGGGTTCAGGGCGTGGCTCGTTTAGCGTTGTAGCAGGTGGAGTATCATTTGAGCTACCCAGATCAATGTCTTGGGGTTTCCTGATTCACACAAGATGGCCTTCGACATAAATATATTTTTCCAAGAAATCAAAAATAACAAGAATGACAGCAAAGAGTGATACCTTGTGGATCTCCGAATTTTGGGTGCGGGCCGACTGACTGGAGATTTTGCCGGAATTGGCTTGGCGCTCGGTTGTGACTCAGTCTGCTCATCTCCGGAGTCGCTGCAGACCAGCTTTCTCCTCTTCAGTTTCTGCTTAGGGTTGCTCTCTTCGACAGTTCGTTTACTCTTCCCGGCTGGCTTGACCTTTGGTCCGCCAGTCGGGTGAAGCTTTTTTGGAGTAGATTCTTCATGGGCTGAAGCTGGTGGATTTGAAAAGAAGCGCTTGTTGTCCTAATCAATGGATTGTACGTATGAGTTAAAATAAAAGTCAGATTGATAACAGTTGAATAAAAAGGCTAGCGGATTCTTACCTCTGGAGGCGGCCGCACCAGGCCATATGGAGTCACCGGGAGCTTGTGGCTGTAGTCAAAAGAAATCCCTCAGGAGAACACCTTGTACATCCAATTGCACATGACTTTGTAGTCGATGGAATCCGGATCCTCTCGGTTGGGATCTGACTGCCCCTCGTATTCGTACGCTGGCTTGCTCCTTTCTTTGATTGGGGCCAGTCGGCACTTGATGAAGTGCCAAGTGACTTGCTCCCCTTGAAGACCACGCTGCTTGATTTCTATTAAACGGAGTAGCAATTCATTGGCTTGGGCCAGTTCATCACCATCCGGGAAGTTTTTCCAGTTTTCATGAGGAATAGGAGGAAGGCCGACGAACTCGGGAAGACTGGGAGAAGGATTTGAGATATAGAACCAGTTGGAATACCATCCTTTGTTGGAAGTTTTAAAAGGAAGAGATAAGTATTTTTGGGTCAGAGTTCCCCGCAAATGGAATCCAAACCCACCGACTACGCACGGGTTGTTCTTGTCAGGTTGGGGTTTGAGATAAAAAATGCGTCGGAACAAAGCAAAATGAGGTTGAATGCTGAGAAAAGCTTCGCAAAGATGGATGAAATTGGCTATGTAGAGAACAGAGTTGGGATTGAAGTGATATAACTGGATTTTATAAAAAGAAAGGAGACCGCGGAAGAAAGAAGAAGCCGAAGAGCGAAGCCAGAGTAGAAGAAGGAGGAAAATACCACAATCTCGCCGGTGTCGGGGGTTGGAAAATCCTCGCCGTACGTAGGACGCCACCTGATGATTTTTCTAGCCGGCAGAACCCCGTCCTTCACCATCTCTAGTAGATTTGACTCCTTCACGTCAGATTTTGCCCACTGCTCGAAAGGGATTTCTCTCTCCTCAGCCATCGATGTGGATTGGATCTAAGTGGAATGTTTCGATTTTTGCGGGTGAGATGAAGAAAAGATTGGGATGGAGGTGAACCGCAGAGAGGCTTGATGCACGGAATCGAAGTTTGGAGTTTGTGCGCGCGTGGATTTGGAACCCTAGTTTGCTATCACTGTGCGCGGTTTGGGGATTTTTGGCGAAGAAGACGAAGCGGCAAGTGTTTTAACGGTAAAGTCAGGATTTTCGTGTGTAGATTGGGCCGGGAATTGTGGCTTAACTATAGCCTATGAGGTTTTAAATGTTTGATATATGTCCCTAGGGGCTTAATCTTTTCTGTGATGAGCGGAAAAGAATATATAAAAAATATTTGATACTGTTGCGACTTAAACTCTTCGGAGAGCATACAGTGCAAATTCTGCCACGTCAGTGAGCATATCAAATTAATTAAGTATTATTACTTCGGTTTATTAATCATTTTTGGTTAATTCCAGGCGATTGGAGAATCTTGTAGGAGATTTCTGCCATATATGCCTTATTTTCTCCAAATAAGGTGAAGTCATGTGTCCTTAGGGGATGAAGCACATTTATTTCAATAATGTGTACATAACATGACTAACTATTTGGGAAGCCTTATGTTTATAATAAATGGTTTTGAATAACCAATTTTATTGTCAAACTTTTTGATAAAAACAATTTTAGGATTGTTTATCATTTTGCCGCTTAGGTGGCTAATAAACCACTCGGCTGGTACATTTTTATTAATTCTGACTATATGTTTAGTTTTTCCAACTAAGCACATAGTCGGGGGCTACACCTAATTAGGTGCATCTAGTCGAGCACCTGAGAATATTTTTTGAAATGTTTTTAGCCCTTCACAGTCTTGCGATCTGGATTTGGCGTCCAGGAGATTATGACAGAGATAATTGAAGTACTTGGAGCTGATGATTTTCTATTTAAGGGAAGATTATCTCGTCGACTGTAAAGGTCTCAGGGGCTACTGTGGATATTATAATACCCACATACCCACAGATATAGAATATCCGGCTGATTATAGGGGTATGTTATGTAAACAGAATATGAGTAGTACTAGGATTCGGGTGTTTTATAGCCTTGTTTGTTAAGGCATAGTCCGGATCCCTGGTATGGAAAGATTGTAAGTTAATTAGGAAAGATCTAGACCGTATCGGACTAGATCTTTTCTTGTAAATCCTCATCTTCTGGGTATATAAGGAGGATAGGGGACCCCTTGGGGACATAAGTTTTTCGTAAGATCAATACACAACTCGGAGGCAAAACCACCGAAACAGGAGTAGGGTATTACTTCTTCGTGAAGGCCTGAACCTGTCTAAACCCTTTGTTTCATAACCCATCTACTTTTCTGTCTTGATTGCCACCCCTTTTTATATTGCCGAAATCTAGTTTCGACAATTCTGATAATGATAAAAGAGGTAGCATACGAGATCTAAAAGTGGATAGATGTGGAGACAAGAATTTAGACAGATTCAGGCTCTCTCGATGAGATTATACCCTACTCCTGTTTAGGAATTTTATCCGTTGGGTGTATATTGATCTGACGATCTGATAATTGTCATATGTGTTCATGCCCCTGGAGAGGACTCCCTATCTGTTTTATGTAGGTCGAGGAGCAAGGTTACAAAGGAGAAACCTAACCGGACACGGCATCATTTTCCTAATCTACTACATGGTAATACCCGGCCAGGGATCTATACTCTGCCACAATCTGACAACTGAGTCCTACTCTATTACATAATATATTGATCTGACTCACCTCCTATCTCTAATCGAGTATGGAGGCCTTATGGGTACCTAGTATCCATATTCTCCACACTAGTACTGGATAATATTTGTTTGTTCCTCTCCCCAAAGCTGTCTGTGTGATGATGACTGAGATGTCAATGAATTAACCCGGAGATGGGATACTTCTTTTTACATAATTTATTTGGATACTTAAGTACACTCGTGATACCCTGCTTGTAATAAGTGGATGTAGCTTCTTTAAAAGTCAAGACCGGGTGATATCCTATTATCTAAAAAATGTTTGTGGGATTTTAATTCAAGCCCAAAAATAGGCCAAGCAGGTACAGGCAACTAGAGCACTGTCTCTGGGAATTACTAATTCACATGTGGAAAGTTGTGCCTGCTCTCCATTCTTTATTTTTTTTTCAGAATTTCCATTTACAAAACATGCTTTACTCAATATACTGAGGAGAGATGTTTAACTCCTATGGTGTTGGAATGTTTAATTTGTGCCTGTTCTTCAGTTTGTGTCCTGCCATGTCAAATACTTCCTCGGTTCCTAAATATAAGGGATTCTAGATTGTTCTAGAAATATTAAGGATAGAGGAAAAAAATTAATACCCCTTATTAATGTTAGGAGTGTGCATGAGTGGTTAAGTAAGATGCGGAGAAATTTGAATGAGAGGTGATTGATGAAATATTTAGTACTCACCAATCTCTTATATTTGGAGACAAATTTTGAATATCCCAACCACATTTGGAAATGGAGGGAGTAATTAATATTATTATTATTGCCAATTATAGATTGTTGTAGTTTGAGTTATGGCTAAATTGAAAGGTCTAGGAGAAGTTCTTTCAGGCAATGACATGGATAAGGATCATTTCACTCTTGTCAGTGATGCTCTTCTGAAAGCTGGTTGTCGCATTGAAAAAATGTCACAAACTTTGGTAAGAAACATGATCAAAAGCTAAAGGCAAAAAAAAGTTGTTGGAGAGGTTTCTTTCCTTTTATTTCTTAAAAAGGAGTTTCTTTGCTGTGAAATGGGTCCACCAAATGGGGCTGATTTAACAAGAAGTAAACAGGTAATTCTAATAAATGTCCAAATGCTTCATCAAAATATTTCTTATTCCCCAACAATTAGACCTCTGTTTGAAAAAAGAAATCCTAATGGAATGGAACGATCTGAAACTCCAGTGTTTGAAATGGAACCTATGCCCTTGTAATGAAGTGTAAAATTGTACTACAGTTATTAAGCTGCCAGGTATGCCAGATGCCGCTCGATTTTTTGGCATTCCCTATCAATGAAGGTAGGAAGATGAAAAGTTCCTGCTTGAAAGATACCGAGGGTAGGTTGGATGAACGAAGTTTAAGTTTGCTGGAATGGAAAGGGAAATTCCTTCCAACTAAGGGCAGAGGATAGAGCTTATTAATTAATGCTTGTTTGGAGTAGTACTCCAATATCCTTCTTTCTGAAATGTCGTTCTACAGTCCACCACATTAGAGCTTGACAACTGTGGCAATAAGATGTAGGATTCTAGTGCACTGGAAGCAACATCTAGCCAAATTGACATATATAGTGCGTTATGTCTAGATGGCATGCATCTTGGATAAATGTTTATCACTTTGTTAAGTGGGGCTTCAAGTGGAAGTTAATAGCCAGATGCCCAGTTGGATGTTCTACATGGATTCTTAACAAGTGGTGTACAGCTTTCATAGAGATTGTTTGGAAGATCAAGTTTCCTTCCTAAGTCATCGTTATTGTCATCCATTTGGTTTTTGGCAAGAGGTGTTATTTTAGATAAAGGAAGATTTTATTGATCTTAGATGATTACATCAAGTTGATAGAACCGTAAATACTCCCAGCCTCTGCATAACTACGATGCACAAGATCAAAACAGACACGCACCCATAAAAGAGTTTATAACATGTGAAAGAGAGCAGTAAAATCTAGGGAGCACTGATCTCCAGACTAGGCCGCCACCCAAGTCTTTGAGTAAAATACTCTTTGATCACCTTCTCCAAGTGTTGACATGCTGCTGCAACCAAATCCGGTGAACTAGGTTTTTGAAGGCTAGTGTAGGTACAAAGCTAGTGAATAGCTAAAAAAAACCTGTCAAGAAGAAAAGAGTTTTCTTCTGTCAAACACTGTATCGTTGATAGCCGCTTTAAGTGTTTCCTAATTCTCCATAGCCAATTGTTAGCTAGAGGTGTGAGTTTGAGAAGAGATAATCTAATTAAAGGCGAACACAGAAAAGAAAAATGATGAGTACCAAACGGTTTCTTCAGATTTTGCTGTAGAATTTGAACTGCTAAAATGATGTTAAAGAAGTCCACTAGCCAAATATAATATGGCATAAACAATTTACTTTGGTATTCTCTTGGCAATTGGAATTCAGTCCTAACGCGAAAACATGCGTCACCTCATGGGCCATGATAAAATAGGATATCAATATCACTTCACGAGCTGATTGATCATAGTTGGTGTGGTGGTAGTGTTGTTGGCAACATTTGAAAAAGAGGGGGGAAAGGACAGCATAGCTCGTTTTGGTTTCAAACAAGATCTTCCTAAAGATAATGGGCTCGATGGTGATATCTCATGGCTGATATGGATATGGCCCTGTCGTTTCCTTGTTTAGCAGATGTAGTTTTCTCATTTTCCGTTAACAAAATTTCCAAACTACTTATTATATATAAGTTTTTTAGAAAATCAAATAAACATATTTTCCAAGTTTGTAATAATTAATACTTAATTAATTGAAAAGCTAGTAGCTAGAATTGAGCATAAGTTCTGGATAGATAGGTCAAGCTTTACTTTTCTCTACCCTGAATGTTTTATGGTCTCTCTAGCTAGCTAATGGGCGACATAAGAGGAAGCCACATTCTTCATTGGAAAGGCGGCCTTCCACTGGCTTCTTTTCTCTTCAGAAGGATCACATCTGCTTTATAGCTAGCATAGGTTAGCTTTTACAGGATAGCGTAGCTTTTTGGATTTTGGTACACAATAATCTTTTTCAATTATTATTATAGGAAATGAACTGCTTTCTGGAGAAAATTCTACAATTCTGATTGACTTGTTGGACCTACACCTATGAAATTGAGAGATTAGGATGGCCGGCCTGCCTGCAGAAAATGAGAGAAAAGACAACAATTGGAAGTGAAATAGTTCACCTCAGTCGTCCTTGATTCTGTCTCTCGTACGACGAGAGCTAATAAAGGATGGTGTTTGATTCATCCAAGGACCAAACTAGCTAGATCACCAGTTCACCACAGAATTATCTGTCTCCTGTACAGACTTGTACACGATGATGCTAGCTACGGCTGTTCTATCATCTCAATCAGTATATCTTGCAAAAATCTCAAGCGGCCCCCTCTTTTGTTTTTTGATTTTTTTCCCGTCTTAACAGATTATCATGGGCAAGCTTCTCAAACTCCTAAACAACAGTAACACGTTTTTTTGGCAAAAGTTTCTACGTGTAAGTTCATTCAAACAGTATTTTGAAACAACTTATCAACTTTGTAGGTGTTGATTTATTCGTTTGTATCCTTGAAATATTATCACAAAATTGGATGATCTATCAGCTTATCAGATAAAAAGAACTCAGTACATAACTAACTATTGTGAGCCATCCATCCATCCATGCTGGAAAAAAAAAAAACTGTTGCAAGCTCGAATTTTGATTTACAGCATTAGAGCATCCATCTATAATGTAAAAATGCTTGACATATACTGAAGAAGATTATTGTGCCCTATCTTAGGGCTACTTGAGATTGCATGATTTTTATAGATAAAAATCCTTAAGATTTTTATCCCTATACAGGTTTTTTTTAACATAAGATCAAAATTTGCCATATTCCAATGGATGTATTCCTATATATGCCTCAATTCCATAGAATTTTAAACATCTTCCATGACCTTATTTATTCCTATGCCTCAATTCCATAGAATTTTAAAAGTGAGTTTTAAGAAGTCCATGCAAACTCTCTTTCTCTCATTACTCTCTCTCTCTCATTAATCTCATAAGTAGTATATAATCTCAATATTCTGTATTTTTTTCTTATGAACCGTCCACATGCATGTTTCGCCGAAGTTTCGCCGAAGTTTTGGTGACTCCCACATGCATGTTTTGAGTAATTATTATGATTTTGTTCCTTATATATTCAACATGGTGCACTGCTAGAAAATACATTTTCACAGACATCGGCTATTTTTTCCCCAGGTGGATATGGTCCTCGAAGCGAAATGTCCACCTACGAAAATGGCAACCGGGTTCGAGCTCGTCGTCCGTCTGCTAAGAAGATGTATTTTCACAGACAAACCACATAACGTGCCGCCTTTGAAAATGATCTTCGCAGGCGGACCACATAAGGTGTCCGCCTGCGATGCTTGCAATTATCACGGGCGGACGCCTTATGTGGTCTGCCTTCGAAGATAGTTTTCACAGACGGCACCTTATGTGGTCCGTCTACGAAAATTTGGCTATACAGCCTTCTTCCTCCCTGAGAACTTGTTCATTCATCCGAAGTTTCTCTCTCTAAAAACAACCAAAATATAGGGGGGAAGGTTTTGAACTCGAAATCTTCAGGGTATTTTTCTACAGTGGTTAGATCCATGCCTTTCCAATCTGGTTATGCATTTTTTTATAATTTTAGACCTACCTTTGTGATGGATTTATGTGTGCAAAATATTGATGAAAAAGCACCATGTTTTTTCCTTTCTTTTTTTTACTTTTTTATGATATGATTGCGTTAGATTTATGTATACTCCTTGATACCATGTGGTCCTCTCATCCTCTAATGGTTGAATGTGATAATTTAGTTATCCAAAATGATATATTTTGCTCTCTATTTCCCAGATCTAGATAGGAGAGAGAAAAAAATTTCCATCCCCTAGGTCACCATGGAGCATGGAAAAGAAGTGTATTATATTTATGATAAATTCATAGATCACAATCCTTAGTTTGTTTACAAATATATGTTGTTAAGGTTTTATTTCTCTATCCTTTAGATGTTTATTTACAAATATATGTTGTTAAGTTTTTTTAATATAGTTATAAATGAAAGTTTTCCAGAGATATAGATAGGCTCCAATGGATGTATCATTCGCCGAGGTTTTTACCACCATATATGGATGAAGTATCTAATTTTATTGATACTACCAAGGCACACGCTGAAAACAACAATATGAGGGAGATATATTGTCCATGTGCTGGCTCTAAGAATGAAAAAGTATGGTTAGATGTTGCAAAAGTAATGGAGTACTGTGGATTTATGGATGACTACGTAATATGGACACATCATGGCAAGCATAAAGTGGAATTGACCGGATGTTGATGACATGGAGTATGCTGATGGTGATAGTTGTGGTGATAATAATATTGATCTTGAGGAAATGTTATGCCATGCAGAACATGAAGTGCTGATTGGATCAACTAGGGGTTTAGATAATTTTGACGCTTTACAGAAGGCAACGAAGAAAGTTTTGTACGATGAGTCAAAGGGTTGTGACAGTGAGTTCTCAAAATTACGGTCAATTCTTGAACTTATGAGGTTGAAGGCGAGCTATGGATGATCTGGTAGTAGCTTCGACAGTCTTCTTGAACTTTTGAAAATCATACTACCAAAGCCTAATTCATTTCCATCCAACACATATCAATCGAAGAAACTCATCTGTCCCCTTTCTCTTGGTGTGGAAAAGATTCATGGGTGCGTGAACCACTGCATACCGTACAGGAAAGAGTATGCTTCATTGGATAAATGCCCAACATGCCGTGATAGCTGGTACAAATCAAATAACAACACTTGCCTACAAGAGGCTGACACATTCGAGGAGACTAAGAGAAAAATCTTGCAGCTTGTGATGTGGTACCTTCGTGTGAAAGACCTCATTAAGTGTTTGTACTCAAACCCTTGAGATGCGGAACTAATGCGCTGGCATCAAGAAGAACGCAAGAAAGATAGGATGCTCCGACACTGATCGGATGCTTGTCAGTGGATAAAATTTGATGCAAAGTACAAAGAATTTGCTAAAGACCCACGGAATATTAGGTTTGCCCTAAGTACTGATGGAATTAATCCTTTTGGAGACATGAGCAGCTCACATAGCACTTGGCAAGTGCTTCTCACCACGTACAATCTTCCTACCTGACTTTGTCAGAAGCGAAAGTACGTTTTAAACCATTGTTGATATTGATGTATTTCTTAAACCATTGTTGGAAGATATGGTAGATTTATGGCATGAAGGATTGAAACTGTGGGATGAGTATTTAAGACAATACTTCAGAGTGAAGGCCATCATTTTCATTACCATTAAGGATTATTGGACCATGTTTTCTGTTTCAGGGCAAATTAAAGGGAAAACAGGATGTATGATCTGCTTGAATGGAATGTACTATAGGTACCTCCTAGGTTCCAACAAGCTTATTTACTTGCGACACTAGCGGTTCTTATGCCAGGATCATAAGTACCATAAGATGACGTAAAAATTCGATGGTAACGAAGAGAATGATCCTCCACCAAAACCTACACCAGGGAAAAAATATGTAGCATGACAAAAAAAATAGAATGCGTGTTCAGAAAAGGGACTAAGAAATCTTCAAAGGGGACAAAGTGTTCAGAAAAACCAGATGATGAGCTCCCTCCCCCATTAAAGAAGCATTCCATTTTGTTTAAGTACCTACCGTATTGGAAAGATCTGGAGATTCGGCATGCTATAGATGTCATGCATCTAGAAAAGAATGTGTTCGACAACACCATTGGAACATTGCTGGACAAGCCAAACAAGACAAAGGATGGTTTGCAATCACGTACCGACCTAGTAGAAATGGGAAATAGGGACGAGCTATACCCTCAAGAAGGAGATAAGAGTGGCAAAGTTTATCTCCCAGTAGCTTGTTTCACACTAACACCTAAGGAGAAAAAGGAATTTTGCAAATCCCTTCGTGATGTGAAAGTGCCCATAGGTTTCTTATCAAACATTAGGTGACTAGTCTCCATGAAAGATTTGTTGGTATCCGGTTATAATTCACACGATTGCCATGTCTTGCTCACCGTTGTTCTCGCCATTGCTATAAGGGTCGTTAAACTAGAACATTTAAAGGTTGCTATCAAAAAGATGTGCTACTTTTTCAATGCAGTCTCACAGAAAGTCATCAATCCTGAAGAGTTAGCACTTCTTCATACATTCTCACATGAGACGCAGTGCCAACTTGAGATGTGTTTCCCTCCATCATATTTTAATATGATGGAGCACCTCATGGTTCACATAGTTCCCCAGATAATTGCGCTTGGCCCATTGTACCTCCATCAAATGTGGTCCTACGAGCATTACATGGCTGTTTTGAAGGGCTACGTACGGAATCGTGCCCATCCGGAGAGATCAATGATTGAGGGATATGGTATAGAAGAGGTCATCGAGTGTTGTATCGATTACCGCAAAAGTGGAAAGACAATTGGAGTACTTGTACCTCGACACAAGGGTAGATTGACTGATAGGGGGAAAAAGGGAATGAAGACATTCATCGACCATGATTACAAATCAATTCAAGAAGCTCACTTCAGTGTGCTTCATCAGCTTGCTATCGTTGAGCCTTACATCGACCAACACCTCAAAGTACTACGAGCTAACAATTAGGGACGCCCAAATGGCTGGTCATGAAAGAACACAATCGTCTCTTCACAGATTGGTTGCGAGAACTAAAATTACCTGATGGAGACACCACTAATGAAATAACTATGAAGCGGTTGTAATGTGGTCCATCAAGTACAGTCAATTCTTGGCAGGGATATGTCATTAATCGATACACGTTCACTACAAAAGAGAATGATAGTAAGACCGTCACTCAAAACAGTGGTGTCTGAGTAGAGGCAATGGATTCCTCGTGGAAAAAACAATCATACTTTGGGTTTATTGAAGAAATCTGGGAAATCAACTATGGACTCACAATGCAATACCCCCTATTTAAGTGCTAGTAGGTAAAACACCCAAACAGTATCAATATTGATAAGTATGGACTTACTGTTGTTGACCTTGGTAAGGTGGGTCACAAGGATGACCCTGGGTACTCGCTGATCGCGTGGCACAGGTGTTCTACGTGACAGACCCAGCGAGTGTGAAAATAGAAATAGTTCTACCAAGAAAACAAAGGGTTCTGGGAGTGGACGGGGTCGAAGATGTCAAAGATAATAATCGGTATGACAGTATGCCCCTTTATACTCGGTTTCTACAAAAGTTTAAGCTAGTTGGGGCATCTACTGAGAAAACCGTGAAGCCATACATGCGCAAGGACAGAGTGGGTAAAAACGTGAAAGGATAACACATGTATATGCTTCGAATGATAAATATCCGTATGCAATGGTTTTTTATGTAATGATGGTATGCAAGGGACTATTTATACTCATTTTGCAATTTATTATGTTTTAGTTCACACTACATGTGTCTTACCACTTTTTATTTCAATTTGTATTATGATTTCTATTTTTGTATCTTAGAGCATTTTTTAATACCATTTATATTTTTTTCCCACTTCATTAGTGAGTTTCTAAATATTTTAACAAGTCTTTTGTATTTTCATGTAATATTATTTTAATTTTTGGCCCCAATTTTCGCAAGCGGCGTGTCCGCCTACGAAAAATGTATTGTGAGTTGAGGGCATACATTTTCGCAGGTGGACAGCTCCGCCTGCGAAAATTGTTCAAATATATTTTCTCAGGCGGACGGTCCGCCTGTGAAAATATATACCCTATATAAGGGCGGCAACTCTGGTGCCAAAATTTCTAAGTCCAAGCGAGAACCCTAGAAGTTTTGGCATCGTTAGGCCGCCGGATTTTTGCATGACACCGTTGCTGCTCGCCTGCAACCTCCTTCCCGCCATCTCCTCGTGCCTTAGTCCGGCCACCAGAGATTTGCCGCCACCACCTCCCATGCTGGCCGCCTGCTCGACTCCCCGATCGCTGCCACCTCCTTGACTCCCTGATCGCCATCGCCTGCTCGACTCCCCGGTCACCGCGGCGACCTCGGTGTCATCTTCTCCGGCCGAGCGTCGCCTTCTCCGGCCCGCTCCACCACCTCCTCCCACGCTGCCATCCGTCCTCCTCCCGCGCCACCGCGACCTCCTCCCACACAGCCGCGACATCGTCCAGCGTCGCCGGCTCTTCCCCGGCCGCCGTAGCCGCCACCCTCTCCTCATCCTCGGCGGTCAACCTACTCCTCGGCCGAACCACTTATTCGGCCAATCATCGTCTAGGACGATCATTGTCGTCGGCCAAACATCGTCCTCGACCGAACGTCGTCGTCGGCTGCACCTCGTTCTCGTCGTCCTCGGCCAAACCTTGTCATCGGCCGCACCTCGTCCTCGTCGTCCTCGGCCGCACGTCGTCCTCGTCGTCATCAAACGAACATGGGTCAATGGAATGTATATCTATTTATATGTGTGTGGTTGGTTTTGGTGAAGATGTGATTTGGATGACATGTGGGGTCCTTTGGGTGCTATTTTTGGATGACATGTGGGCTATGTGGGTGACATGTGGGGTCAAATATGTGATATATGCTATGTGGATGACTTATGTGGTTGGGTGATAATTTTGGATGAAATGTGGGCAATATGGGTGACATGTGGTGACATATGTGATAATTTTTTGATGACAGGTGGGGTCAAATATGTGATATATGCTATTTGGATGACATACGTGGGTTTAGTGATAATTTTGGATGAAATATGGGCAATGTGGGTGACATGTGGGGACATATGTGATAACTTCTTGATGACATGTGGGGTCAAATATGACATCTGTGATCGAATGTGAAATGTGATTTAGAATTTGATATTTACTTGGGTGGCACATCTCCGATGAAATTCATATGTACATATGTGTAGTTGGGAGAGATATGTTCAATCTTTTTTGACAATATGATATGTATTTCAAATATGTTAGCGATTTTCATTTTCGTTGTTATTATTACGTTTGAAGTACAAAACGATAGCTGATACTACTAAAGGGAATGAAGGAAGCTCAGCACCCCAAGCCAAAGAAAAAACTGTAGGGGCCACCGTTGAGGAGTCACAGGCCATCGTGGTAGCTTCGCAACCTACCGTGGAGGCGTCCGATGGTTCCGACAATGACAAACGCGAGGGCGGCGCGTACTCGTCACCAAGTGGCCCTATCCAAGTCCGAAAAGGAGGAAAAATGACGTCGATGGTGACAAAGACTACGTACCCCGTGAGAAAATGGTAGGTTTTCATTATGACATTCTAATGGCAATTATCTAAGTGCTAACTAGTAGTTAGTAGTAATTCG
Source organism: Oryza punctata (assembly GCA_000573905.2). NCBI lineage: Eukaryota > Viridiplantae > Streptophyta > Magnoliopsida > Poales > Poaceae > Oryza > Oryza punctata. Next base: position 16,541,578 of record CM002493.2, on the reverse strand, counting down.
ACAACTTTTAACTAATATCGTAGGATACGAGCCCACGGAGATCTAGACGGCAGCCAAAAAAAGTCACCCAACTCGAAGATACCCTAGCTACGACATCCGGCTAAAAGAAGAATGTAAAGTCAACGGAGCCCAAAAAAGGACACACAGAGAGAGGCGTGAACTAGATAGACGATGGGTTATATGTTGTGACCCAGATAAGCGCAAAAGGGGAGTTGCTCGCCCCTGCCACTGCAGGTGCAAAGCTCAGCTCCCAGTGTGGCACAATAGTAAGGGATAAGATCAAAATCACGGTCAAGGATTGGGATCATGTAACATCCGGGGAGAAACAAACCTCTGGGAGGAGTTGAAAAAAGTTACAGTTCCCTGAGGAATCGGAAGCAATAGCTAGGGATTTCACGTTGCAAACAGTGGACAAATCGTGGCGCGGATGGAAAAACACCTTGAACTCAAAATTATTGCAGAAGGGGAATACAACTTTAGACAAATATGGGAAAATAATGCTGGTCAACTGGAAGGAAATTTTCAAGTTCAAGACCTCGCTGGAAGAAATGGCTAAGAAAAAGAGGATGTCTGACTTGGCGAAGTGAAACAAATGGCACCATTGCTTGGGCTCCGGTGGGTATGACCGGAAGATTGAGCAATGGACAAAAGAGGATGAGGAAATGAGCAAGGCAGGGGTTACGGTTCCAATGGAAGACTGGAACGAACTGTCAAAGCACCGCGTCAAAGCTAGAACATCGAAGATCACAGAGCAAGGCAAAGTTTTATTTGAAGACCCCGAGCTACAAAGAGTTACTGATGGGATAGATGCTTTATCCGGCTCACGAAAGAGGGGAGAATTTTCCCCACATAGGGTGAAGGATGCGCTTAGCCAGGCGTTGCGAAATCGTGAGCATGGGGGTCGGGTTCGATGGGTGTCCTCTAAGCTAAGGTGGAAAAAAAGGTTCAGAAAGGACGCATCTTCGTACAAGAAACGTGACGCCTATGTAGATACCACACAACCTTCACCGGACCACCCCGCTTTGACTTCTTTCCTTCGTCAGCACATTTGTTTCGCTTGTATCGTGAAACCTTGCAGGCAGGAATCTAAATCCGCATATTGCTTGGGGTACAATATGCAGTCATTTGGACAAGTACGAATTCTACGGACCTCTAACCCAAGGGGCACAAAACCTGCTTTGCTTCATATTTCATCTCGAGCAATGTGTTCTCCTCAGGAAGCATGGCTTTCAATATTCCCAAAAGTTCTATGGAACTCTTGTGTGTCCATCCACTACTTGCCTTCAACTTCATTAGGTCCAAAGTAGCTGACAATTTGGTGTGTTTTGCCTTGCATCCACCGTATAGAGGTGTCTCTGAGTCTCTGACCAACCCGGTGAACTTCATGGAATCTTCCTCGTTATAAGATGGGTCCTCAACGTCATGCAACATGTCTTGCAGTAGATCATGATCCACATCAACCATTTCACCGCCCAATGAAGAAGTTACAAACATGTCATGCTCATCTTCATATTCCTGATTTTGTGCACCATTTCTATCTGCAGCTGCAACATCGTCGATTGATTCTTGCTCTCCATGCTTCACCCAACATGTGTAGCCTTACATGAATCCTCAATATATCAGATGAGCGTGTACATCCACTCTGCTATCAAGCATGATCTCATTTCTGCAATCTGCACATGGACAACACATGTAATCATTGTTTCATCTTTCATGTCCTCCTCCGTGGTGTTTATAAAATTTGAAACGCCACTTCTATACTCTTTGGTATGTCGCAAAGTTCCATGAATCCAATTTTGATCCATCGCTGCAAAAGTGATCAAAATATTAGATAAACATTTTGTATGATAAGTATTACTAAATTTATGGGAATTGTTTAGTATTTTTCAATTACTTTTATGAATTTTCTGTTCTTCTTAGAAAAAGAGACAAAAATCGCCCCCTCAACCTCCCACAGAAAAAGTGAACAATGGGATAACCATTCCCTTGGCAGTTGGAGTATTTATAGCGTGCAACAAATATCGCTAACGGCCAATGAATGGACATCGGTGACGGGTTTTGCAGTTATCTTTATCGGGCCTATGTGTGAGCCCATCACCGATGACAACCATCGGTGACGGGCCAAAATATTATCTTTGTCGGACCTAAATTAGAGCCCGTCACCGATGATACACGCCTAACAATGCTCTCCTAGTATATCGAGAAACCACCCCTGATTGTCGAGTTCCTTACGACAATCCGTCATAGCTATACAACCGGGTATGGATACGAAGGAGTACCCTCGCTAGGTACCGTTCTTAGCCTAATATACGCACGTGGAGGAATACCCATACTGAGCTATCACCATCGGTGGTCTACCTCTACAGTCCTGTGGCATATAGCACCACTTAATGATATTTAATAATCTAAGCACCACGCTTACATTACTAAATACTACTCTACATCTCTGCAGATGACATAGATCAATCAACTGAATGAACATTAAACCAATACCATTGCATCTCTCCGGTAAGCTAGCCATATAATTAATACGAAACAAGTATAACTCAAGGTTGGTACTCGTATAATTATGCGTTTAAAGTAAAGTACCAAAACTATATAAAGAAGAATATTTCATTATTGAATAAAGTCTTACAAGAGAGGAATAGCTACTAAAATCATACCTGAATTCTCCGGAAGACTTGAAGAACTCTAGAACTATTATAATTCTAACTCCACTAGAGCTAGAATAAAGTAAACTACTAAGGAGAGTTTTTCTTGATTTCTCTTGGTGTATGTTGAAAGGGAGAAAGAGAAGTCCTTTTATAGCCTCCCAATGATGGTTTTGATAGTTGGAAATATCGAATTTGCCCTTCAACCGTCATTGGGGAAGCATCTGGGACGTCCACTTGGAAGGCCAGGATGAACCGTTCCACAGGCGGTTTGGCCGAACCCAGGGTTCGGCCAAACCCTGACCTGGTCCAATGGGCCTTTGCTTCCTCGTGGGCCTCCTCTTGTATATCCTTAGACTTGTGGTATGGCGGCTAGGTCCATTTGCAGATGTTTAATTGGGTTTATAGGCCCATCCATCCATATGTTCACCACATGTCTGCTTCTGATGTATTTCTCCATCATTTCTTCTTTATTATATAGTCATCTCCTGCAAGCAAATATTTTTCCAGACACAAGTGAAACTAGATTATTTCTAAATAAAATATGTATGCAAGCATTGCTAGCTCTCTTTTATTGTTGGGAATATTGACGGTTGAAATTGGTCTTTAAGGACCGTCAACAAGGTTCAATATATATTTTTTGACAATCGAGCTAGGAGTAAAAAACATATTAGTTATTAACAACAAATAGCCAAGCCATGTGTGGAGAGAAATAAATATAATAGACTGTAGGAGATTATAGATGAAATATTAGGTTGTTGGCCTAGATTTGCGTTGCAAGAAGGGGAAGTTAGGAAAATGTGATGACAATTAGTACTAATCATGAAACAAACTAAATGATACCTCACATTTTTATTTAGAATATATATAGATGAATATATGTCAAGTATTATAAAAATATTATGGAAATGATGTGTTGAAATATTTTAAATATATATTAGATATGTTGAAATATTGTGGTAATTATGTGAGGGTGATGATTAGATTTGCTTTCATTTTGATTTGTACAATTATAAATGATGTTGCACACTTGCATGAGTTTTGATATGTAATTATTACTAGTCAGGAGCGCAGCTAGAGCAAAGCAGATGGGGTGCACCATTATGCTAGCCTATATGTTTCTATCAAACAACATCAGGAAAAGCATGACGAGGCTGGGCGGAGAGCGTTTCTGTTTCACCATGATTGCATATTAATTATGATAAGGTTGACAAGGCTGGTTGTGTTGGGCTCCAAGCAGGATAATTTGTCAAATTATTGACTAGTGTTATGCTTAACATGCTAACAGCCTAACTAAACATGCTATGGCCACAAGAACACTCATCACTGCGTGTCTCTATATTGGTTTATTGGCTGCTTGTACATGAAGTTAGGTCGATGGGGGTGCCTACAAGGTAAAGATGGATACTTGCAGCTTAAACTTTTTTCAACCGGGTGCCTAGGAACACCTTTGCTGTAGCTTCGCCTCTGGAATGATGATGTGAGATGTTTGCATGCTGAGCTTTATGTTGAGTGGATTTTAACTATATAGAATATAGATTTAATAACCTATCAGAATAAAAAAAATAACCATAATCGCTACGTGTTGTCAATATTAATGCTATAATATTGTTATGGATTACTCATATTAGTTATTTACTACTTTGTATCTTCATTAATAGTTGCATATGATATTAATTTATAATGTAAACATGATAGTGACACTACTACTAGAGAACTCATCTTTCTTTGGTGGTAAGAAATCACAAATTTCTCGGTTCTATTACGAACCGGTACTAAAGATGGTCTTTAGTACTGGTTCGTAAGCCGAACAGCTAGTTATGATCTTTACTAGTAGTTGTTAACACCAACCGGTACTAAAGATCATATTTAGTCCCGGTTCACATATTGTCAGACCTTGTCAAGCCCCCGGGAGCTTACCAACCGGGACTAAAGATTTGTCCTTTATATAGTCATCTTCCTGCTCAAGCCTGAACCATTGCTGCAAAAATTGACAAGGAGGAGGAGGGGGAGGTGCTCACAATTTTTTTTGAAATATGTCGGTAATATTATACAAATCGAAGGGTTATAAAAGGTTAGTAACTTCATGCTCTATTGATGTATGGTTAACATATTATATTTCTAGCTATATTTCTATACGTAATTATCTATTTCAGTATATGGAAAAAGATGAGAGAGAAAATTGATGTAGGGAATAATATTACAAACGTTTGTATAAAAATGTTAAAAAAAGTCAAAGAAGGAGAAATATAGATAATGAGGACAAAATAATAGAAAACTAAGTCCATTTAAACATCATTAAAATAACTACAAATAAGTAGAATAAATTAAAAATATGTTTAGAACTTTAAACAACTTTTTTGAATATAATTAAAATAAGGATAAACCATATAATTAACCATGGATAAATATATTTACAATTTTTTAAAAATGATAGGGTTTATATATAATTAACCATGACTCCGATTAAGACCATTTAAAACTCGATAAAATGTTTAGAAATAAGAAAGAAACATTAAAAATGTGTCAATTTTAATTACGATGTTTTAAATTATTAAATGATTATTTAATTATTTTCACTTTCGTGGACTTCCTTTACATTTGTTTATTATATGTAGATGGATCGGCAATGGATGTACACTGCGGACCGATGGTCGAATGAGTTTATTGATAACGTGCATCATTTTTTGAGTGTGGCCAATGCCAACAAACATAGGGTTTATATGTTCTCCATGCAAAAGTGCAAAAACCAAAACGAGTATTCTACATAGAGAATTATTCATGCCCACTTGTTTGAGTCGGGATTCATGCCTAGCTATAATTGTTGGATCTCGCAAGGAGAGTTAGGGGTTGCAATGGAAGATGATAAAGAAAAAGACGACAACACTCCGGACTGGGCTCAATACGGTAGATTCGAAGAAAATACAAAAGGTGAGACGGACGGGGTTGTTGAAGATAACGACAGTGCGGATGATCTTGGTCAGATATTGTGCAACGTAAACAAGGACTGTGAAAGAGCAATTTAACCTACGAGCGCTACTGTTCGTAATCATTAACGATTGGCCTGCTCTTAGCAACCCATCTGGATAATCAAATAAGAGGTATAAGGCTTGCACCCACTATATGGATGATACTGATAGTATGTACTTGAAGTATTGTAGAAAGGTTGTGTAGATGAGCTATCGTTGATTTCTTGTTGCAACCCACCCTATCCGAAAGAAAGGCAAACATTTCGAACAAAAGGTAGATCACCGTCTGAAGCCTAAAGACCGTAATGGGAAAACCATGTTTGCATTGGTGAAAGATCTGAAAGTAGTATTTGAAAAGGGATCTGGAAGCTAACCTATAGCGAGTGAAGATGGGCACGCGGCGATGTGGAAGAAGAGGTCTATTTTTTGGAAATTACCCTATTGGGAAGTCTTAGGTGTCCGCCATGCAATCAACATGATGCACCTAACTAAGAACCTTTGCGTCAACCTGCTAGGCTTCCTTGGTGTATATGTGTTGATTCAAAAAACACACACTGGCCTGAGAGATTTGCTTTACTCTAGTGCAGGTCCAAAATTAGTACTTTAGGTTCAAGGGCGTGCCGGTTGATTTGATCCTGCAATCAACAAGAAGAAATATACAAAGAATGTTAGTAAACGATAGTCCATCGGCCAGACAGCCGATTTCGTATCGTATGTAACCTAGCCGATGCAATAAAGCATGAATCGGCTGTCAGGTATTGTCAATGATAAAACTAACCCTAAAACTAGTATATCGGCTGTAAAGATCAATGTTATATAATCAATATGTCAATATTACTTTAGAAATAAGCAATTGGGATAGATCGGACTGAACCAAGACAGTATAAACTGCCCAAGTCTAAAATAACATGAAATAAAGATTATATATACTCATGTCATAGCCGATATCTAGATTTAAGCATGTATCGGCTATAGCTCCGATATAACCTTATACCAGGATATTCTCTAGTAATAAATATATTCAACTATAACCAATTAGATTGGTATCAAGCTTAATATATTTACATTAGATTAGATCCTGATATAAGGAGCAGATATAGAACATTAAACAAAGTATAAAACAATGTAAAACATCTATATCAGGTAAGATCGATTGAAACCCCGATACTATCCTTATTAACAATCATAGGACAGGCTATATATCAAATACGACTTAATAGGTTGGACTTAATCAATGCAGCATTAAGTATAAAGAGAAGCATGATATCTAGAAAATCAAGCCGATGGTTGCCTTTTCGGAATGGTAGATACATTATATAATCTAAACCAATAAGGTAATCTAGCCGATATCGACAAAACCCTAAAAAGAGTCCAGCCGATGCAAGTAGATTGCATTGCCGATCTAAATTATACAATGTATATGATAACTCGGAAGTTTACAAGATAGAACTAGAGTGTCATAAAGATGTAAGCACTAGCTCCAATAATGCAAACCGCCATAACAAGATATACCTTTTCGTCGAAGATCAAACTGATGCAGCACGACTCGAAAGCACAAACTTGCCAAAAAGTAGAAAACAAAGGTGGCGATGCGCCGAGATTGATTGAACGTCTGTTGTTATTATTTACAGGACCTCGGGATTATGTTTATACCCGAAAATACAAACATTATCCATCACGGACACGACTCATATTAACCTAATACAAATCCAACTAACGAACATGTCCCTTAGGCGGACTCTTACCGTGATTATCTATAAGTAAACTACATAAAATATCCTAGTTAATAGATACAATTGCCTCTTCAGGACTCTATCCGTGCATGGCAATCCGTATGAAACATCGTAACTCAACCGGATGATGTATACCAAGTCATGTTTCCAAAATCGGCTCTATCGGCTAACCCTGTCCGATTATGACTCTGCCGATCCTGTCCGCAACCGATTCGGACTACAGCCGATTCTCACTCTGTTTCCGATACAATCTAATCTCTTGGATTTTCTTTGACTCTACCCTTATCTCCGATACTTGAATTACCAAATTTGGTCATCAACAATATGGGAAGTCGAAAGATACACTTGAAGCACACAATGATCTGAAGCATATGAATCAAAGCGAAGGCCTTCATCCGGAACCAGAGGAGAAAGGAAACCATTACTTGCGTCCAGCCAGCTACACTCTGAGCAAGGCAGAGAAGGAAGGTATGTTTGAATGCTTGGAGAGCATCAAGGTACTATCTGGCTACTCATCGAATATAAAGGGAATAATAAGCGTGAAAGAGAAGAAGTTCACAAAGCTAAAGTATCATTACTGCCACATGTTAATGACACAGCTGCTTTCTGTTATAATTCGAGGTATCCTTCCTGATAATGTCCGGACAACAATAACAAAGCTACGTGCTTTCCTCAACGCAACTTCGCAGAAGGTCATCGATCCAGACATATTAACAGCTCTTCAAAGTGATGTGGTGCAATGTCTTTTAAGCTTTGAAATGATCTTTCCACCATCCTTCTTCAATATAATGCGCATCTACTATGTCACCATGTCAAAGAGATCGATATTCTCAGTTCTGCGTACCTACACAACATGTTTCCTTTCGAGGTCCGGAAGCAAGCATCACCAAGAGCAATAGAATAGAGGAGGTCATTGAGTTCTACGTAGATTTATTGAAGACCTTCGTCCAATCAGGGTCCCGAATCAAGCCATCAGGGGAGACTATAGGGAAAGGGGACTCTTGGAAGGAAAGCAATAATGACTGTAGACAATGATTTATTCCGTAAAACACATTTTACGGTGTTGCAACAATCTTCGTTGGTGGCTCCTTACATCGAGGAGCACTTGGCGGTTGTTTGCTCCAAAAACATCGATATGTCCGATGCCTGGATTACACACCATCACATTGATACTTTTCCTGCTTGGTTGTGACAACATCTCATAGGTAATAATACGATTGACCAACAACTAGCCTTCTTGGCGAGGGGATCATCTTGCTCGATCTCGACATTCCAAGGATACGAGATCAACGGGTATACATTTTACATAAGATCCCAAGATAGAAAGAGTACGAACCAGAACAGTGTTTTTCGTATCGATGCCATGAGATACGACGGGACAACTAGCACGTAGTATGGTGCCATTGATGGGATATGGGAACTCCATTATGGACCTTTGAAGGTCCCACTGTTTCGGTGCCAATAGGTTAGGCTGACTGGTGGAGGCGTAACAGTTGATGACTGTGGGACAACAATGGTTGACCTTAACAAGTTTGGATACTCAGACAAACCATTCGTCCTAGCCAATGTAATGCAAGTTTTCTACATTAAGGACATGGCTAGCAAACCAAAGAAGGGGAAGGGCCCGACGAGCCAAAGCCCCACGTGGTTCTCCCAAGCAAAAGGAAAATCGTCAGAGTGGAGGATAAGACTGTCGAAGATGACGATCAGATTGACGGGCAACCTCCGTTCGCGCAGCGGGCATCGTGTGAGCTGCATGTTCCTTTCAGGAACATATCAATCATGGTTTGTTCGTAGTTTTATGATATATTTCTCATTATATTCCGAAAATTGTTGCATATGTAACCTTAATTCTCGTCAAGGCGGTGGATGGCATGGCCATACCAGTGCAGCAAAATGAGACGTACCATTGTAGGCCGATTCCACCTCAGTACTCAAAGGTCAAAGTTGAGCAGGTGGTCCCCAGCTTCAACGATCTCGAGTTAGACATCCCCGGAGGAGACGGGGAGACAAAACTAGAAGACACAACTCACGCCATTGTACTATGGTGTAAGCGCTACATCATGTTTCCCTGGCGAGCAGCAGCGTCCGTTCCCACATCACCTCCGCTTGCACCGTCTCCTCCGCGGGCACCGATTGCTCCGCGGGTATCGACTCCTCTGAGGTCTCCGCTGCCTGCACTGTCTCCTCCGACTTCAATGCCGCAACCAGCTTCATGTTCCATGAAGTCTTGCCCACCTCGTCCTGCGCTGTCAAAGTCCACGCAACAAACGAAGAAGCCAAGACTTGGCAAGCCAAAATAAGTATCTCTCAAGAAAAGAGCGTATAATAGGACTGATGAGGTTGTCAGAAAAGGGGTGCAAGACCACTTCAAACCACGGAGTCTACAGAAGAAGACTCCAATAGACCTGTCAACAAAGGAATTCTTTCTGAAGATGAGCAAACAGACCAAACAGACCTTTTCATCTAACTACGAACGATCAATGATCAAGTCTTTTAAGAATTCCAAAGGGAAGAACAAAGAGATCCCTTAGCTCGGTCAACAAGCAAAGCAAAACATTGAACCGATGTCAACTGAGCCCCCAATTGATATGAAGGATTTCTCAAAGATACAAATCTGACTAAGGAGCAACTGCTGGGCCTAAAGCCTATCGAGATAACGACAGTGGTGGATCTCGCATACAAATTTACCTTGGGCGAACCACTCGTCAAGCCTGAGCAAGTGAATAGCCCTCTACATAGATGTACCACTTCCATCAATGGTACATGGAAAAAAACAAAGGTAGAGAGATTTTCTGTGTGAGGATAAAACACGTCGATTACTTCAGTGGAGAAGAGACTATGTGGGTCAAGTTCGAGGACGCCTTCCCTATATACCACCTAGACTCCATGGACATCGCTTTCATGAGCATATAGGTTTTATGAGTGTCATTCAATTTTATTTTGTTACTTAGCTCGTCGTATACTCCTTACAATTTTTGTTGTGTTAGGATACCTGATGACATTTTTTCCCTCTATAGAATTGAGATTCAACGATGCCGTAGGCAGGGATCTAAAAGTGTTGGTTTCATGGACCCATACAGAATTAATGTCAAGCTACTGGAAAGCTTTGAAAAGATATAGAGGACAACATCTTAAAATTCTTGATGCAACAATATTACAAGACCTATATACTATTTCCTTACAACACAAGGTTAGTCTTTACCACCGATAGTACCAGTTTCCTTCTCCTGTTCATACCATGACATGTAAATCATCTAACGCAATTTCCAGCAACCACGGGGTCCTTTTTGTCATAGACCTTCTCGCAAGCAAGATCCATGTCTACGACTCCATACGGAAACCCAAGGAAACCATTGCCCACATTTTTGTCATGTTTAATAGGTATTGCCATCCACTCCACTATCATTATGATTGCTACTATCGATACTATATATGCGCATCTCGGATCATTAATCGTACGTTGCAACTACGTACAGGGCATGGGCACGATTCTGTACAACCATCCATGAGCCGTGGGCAGAAGAACTGAGTGTGAGGATGGACTTTCCCGTAAGAACTTAACCCAAAATTATATCTCACTTATCCTACTGAAGTAATATATAATTCATAATTTTGTTTCTCCTTTAGTGTGCACAACAGGGACAGGGGAACAACATGTGCGGCTATTACGTTTGTCACTACATGCACACCTTAATGCACAATATCAACACTGACAAAGATCTAGATGTACGTAAACATCATTCAGTAAATAATGTTTCTTATTGACTTCATATATTTTTATCGAATTGTGTTTCCAAATGATAGATTGTTTGGATGACGGAGAACCTCTCCCATGCTGCCTTCGTAAAGGTTGTTCACGAACAGTTGATGGGATTTATTATGGATGAGATTATTAGTCCTAGGGGAGAATTCTACGAAGATGGAAAACCTATTCGTCATCCTAACCCTAGCTCATTGTCTTAGCTTTTGTAACATATGGTAGAACATTAGAAATTAACAATGATTGTAATATATATACATACCAGCAATTACATTTATTTAATTACTGACATGTTAACGTATATTAATCATATGTGTAGGGAATAACTTATATGTCTTTAGTCTATTTTCATGTCTCACATAGATATATGCATGTATATATGTAATTAATTATAAATTTATATGTCTTCATATATGAAGACAAAAAAATTTATAATTAATTCTATATATATACATGCATATATCTATGTACTTATAAATATATATTTACAAATATAAACATGTATATATTATATATACATGCATGTATATAAAAAAATAGCAATAAAAAGCAAAAAGAAAAAAATCTTTAGTTACTGGTGGTACTAAAGATGGTAGTACCAGGTGGCAGGTGCTACCATCTTTAGTACCGGTTGGTGTTATCAACCGGTACTAAAGATGAATTTTTAGTCCCGATTATTTCTATCGAGACTAAAAATATCCATTTTTAGTTTCGGATTATGCTTACTGGTTGCACAACCGGTAATAAAATGGGTTGCGAACCGGTAGCAAAAACCAGTTCGCCAGTAGTGTGACTTGCTTGCTTTTGTGATATGCTGTTCGCGAAGTTATATTTTGATAATTCTGTTTTTGATATTGTCTGATGTTCATATAGTATCGATATTGTTATCTTTTCTAGCTCTATCGCTTAGATTCTGTTTTTGAGAAAAGAAATATGATAACAAAAAGGTGAAATTTGTTACATGACAATATGGTCTTTGCTCTTGGACACCATAAAATGACAAGACATAAGGACACCCAAAAACCTGATAATATCCTAGAGAGCATCACAACCATTCTTTTATTATTTTCATATCAAATGGAAAGAGAAGATGCTTAGAAAAAAAAAACATGCTTACCTCTCGGGCAAGCATCATATCACCTAACCGTGTCTGGTTTGAAGAGCTCTATTAGCTCCCCCATTCCGCTCTTGAAAACCATAGAAAAAATATAGATTGTATATGCTGCTGGCCTGAGTGCAAACAAATATTGTCGAACCAAAATAGTTTTGAGCATTTTTCCTATCGTTTTCATTCCTACTTGTTTGGATAACGGTTATGGTTTGTAGGTGTTGACGGTTATTATAGACTAATTTCAACCGTCAATATTCTCGGAAATAATAGAGAACTAGCAATGCTTGGATGCATACTTCTTTAGAAATAATCTAGTTCCACTTATACTGGCAATGTATTTGCTTACAGGAGATAACTATATAAATGAAGGAGAAATGACAGAAAAATATATCAAACGCCGACATATGGTGTACACATGGATGGATGGACCCATAAACCCAATGAAATACCAGAAAATGGGCCCAACCACCATAAAAAAGTCTAAGGGCCTACAAGAGAAGGCCTAGGAGGAAGGAGAGGCCCAAAGGTTCTAGTCAGGGTTTGGCCGAACCCTAGGTTCGGCCGAACCGACTTTAGCACCAAACACCATCTCCTTCCACATGGACGCTCCAGATGCTTTCTGAATGATGGTGGAGGGGTGATTACGATAATTTCAACTGGCATAACCGTCATTAGAAGGCTATAAAAGGAGTAGGCCTCACACATATCAACACACACCAAGAGGAATCAAGAAAGAAGCTCTCCTTAGGAGTTTACTTTGTTCTAGCACTAGTGGAGTTAGAATTATAATAGTTCTACAGTTCTTCAAGTCTTCCAGAGAATTTGGATATGGTTCTAATAGCTATTTCCTCTCTTGTAAGACTTTATTCAATAATGAAATATTCTTCTTTATATAGTTTTGGTCCTTTACTTTACTTGTATAATTATACGATTACCAATTTTGATTTATACTTGTCTCATATGAATTATATGGTTAGCTTACAATGGTACTAGTTTTGTGTTCATTCGGTTGATTGCTCTATATCATCTGCAGAGATGTAGAGTAGTATTTAGCAATGTAAGCACGGTGCTTAGATTATTAAATATCATTAAGTGGTACTATATGCCACGACACTGTAGAGGTAGACCGCTGATGTTGATAGCTCAGTATGGGTATTCCTCCATGTGCGTATATAGGGCTAAGAACTATTCCTGATGAGGGTACTCCTCCGTATTCATAATCGGTTGTATAGCCATTACGGATTGTTGTAAAGAGCTCGGCAATTGGGGTGGTTTCTCGATGTACCATGAGGATATTGTTAGGGGGTTTTGGTCATATGATTGTATATTAGTAAGTGTATACTAAAAGGACTATGTATTAGAAGTATAGAAATAGGTTTCTCGTTTCTTCTCCATTTCATCTAGATATTTATTTAGAGAGGGTTAGCTTTATTGTTCCTTCTGTGTGTCAACCTACCCAATTCTATATTTGATTAACCCTTGCATTAGACTGTGATATACTTAAGTGTGAGGTATATTAACAACATAGTACTCTCTTATCATATTTTCCCTTGAGATTAAATAAATACCATACCTTATAAATACTTCCGGGTAAAATGCTACAGCGGCACATCTATACATTTGCGGATTATATGATGATCGTAAGAAAATACCGACTAATATTTCTAGCGCCATTGCCTAGGATCTAGTTCCTAGTAATATCGTTAAGAAATATCAACAGTAAGTGAAAACACGTGATGCATATTTTAGGTAATATTTTTACAGTTGTATTTTTATCTCTACTACCACGGTTCTCTTCCCTCTCCTATACCATGTAATCTACGTTGCATGTGACTGTGAAGCTACGGTTGAATAATAGAATCGAGAAAAGTCCACTTGTCGTCCTTCATGTTTACATCGAGGTTAATTGGCATCCCCAGTTAAACTACAATACTAGAAATATTGAACCCAACTTGCAAAACCATGTTAAATTGGATCCTCCGGTAATATAGATGGTTGGTTTTCCTGACGTGGCATGTTGACCTGATCCATTCGTGCTGACTAAGTGTTTACGTCACAAAAACAAAAGTGGCTCACATGTCATCATCATTCTCCTCCCCTCTTCTCTCTCCCTCCTCTACATGGCCTCCCACAACAGACTGGAATTCAAAGCTCGGTGATGGCAGCCAGTGTGCCAACACCGCAACAACATTGAAAGGGGTTGCGGTGTCGATGAGGGCCGGTGGAGTAGCATGCGGTTGTCAGGTCCTGATTTTTCACCTTCCATTCTTTTCACATGTTTGCGTAAATTCATATTTGGTTTAATTGTCTAAAATAGCTTAATGAAAATTTCATTAAATAAAAAGGTTTTAATGTTATTAATTAATAAATTAATTACATTGTTAGCTTTGTCGTATTTTAATTGTAGTTTATTTGGATTTAATTTGAATTTCGGATGTGGAGCTCATTTCCTAATTAAATTTCCAACCAAATTCAAATTCCTATTCAATTCCAAAATATCCTAAAATTCTCCTAAAAATTCTAAATACTTTACATTTGGAATTTTCCACGAAAGTCCTTGTCTTTTTCTCTTTTTCCTTCCTCTCTTTCCCTATTATGTTCTTTTGCAGAAAAGAGCCTCCTTTCCTTCCTTTTACCTTTTCCCTCCACCTTCTTCTACCTCGAGCCTCCTCTCTCACTCTTGATGCTGCAGGCTGGGGAGGCTAAGTTCGAGCCCATGCTGCCCTCGGCTCGGCCTCCTCCTCTCCTCCGTGTCACCACGCTGGTCCATGCCGCTGCTGTCCCCAAGCCCGCACCACCACCGCCGCCGGCCCATGCCGCACCTTCCATCCACGCTGCTGCTTTCTAAAATCGGCATCGCCCTTCCTTAAACCTCGCCGGTGTCATGCCCTAACCCTAGTCCTCCACCCCTATAAAAGCCGTCGACTGCCACACCCTTTGTCTTCCTTTTTCCGCTGCCGCCGCCAGCACAGTCATGAGATGCTGTCGTAGTTGTCCACCGCCGTAGCTGCTACTTCGTGCCGCTACCGGGTGATGAAAGAGCCCCGAGGCCGAGCCCTCCTCTCCTCCGTGCCGCCATTCTCTCTTCTCCCCCAACGCCGGCGAACCCGAGTGCCACCTCCTCATCGTCCCGGAGACCCATGTCGTACCACCAGAGCCGCCTCCGCCTCCTCTTACCGGCGCCGGTGGCTGCTACAAGAATGGAATATTCCAAAGCAAGGTTCCCACAGCAATGAGGGCTTTAAAATATACCTCCCAGCCCTTCATCTCTAGGACGTCAGACTGGTCAGTAAAATCCAGCAAATAAAGCAAAAACAGCCGCTCGCCGCTGCAGCCGAGCACCTTCGCCGTAGAACGCCACCATCGACGCTACCAATCTGGCCATGGCCACGGTGCCGTGTGGTGGAGCATGTGCCAATGACATGTCGGACCCTCCATCCAAAATCCCCAAATAATCTGAGTCGACCAAACCCTAGACAATATCTCAGCCATTGGATCTACACAAACCTAAGCTTCACTGCGTCAGCCCTAGATCTATCCACGTCACCGCCACATCATCCAAACTTGTCCACATGTCGACATGTGTCCATCCACGTCGTCAAGTTCACCATGCACCGAGTAAACCATACACCTAGCCACTGACAGTGGGCCCCACCATATTGTCCTATTAAAAAAATAATTCAATTTCGTAATTAAAAATCCAGAGAATATTCTCGGAATATTCCTTATCTTTTAACCTTGGATTTTCTCTAAATTCAAACTTCCGGAGGTTTTCCGTTCTTCTTCCTAAATTTCTCTTGTTATTTAGTTAGCCTTTTCTCTTGTTTATTTGTTTCTCGTTTGCGATCGTGTAGACGTTGGAGCAGAAGAGTAGTGCGCTTCTGAAGAGGCAGTGCAAGGATAGTACTGGGAGCAAGGCAAGTGCTCTCCTTGAACATATTGATCCCATTTTAGAAAATGTTTTGTTTCCAATACATGCATTATTTTGTTTAAATACTATCGATGGGTAGTGTGACCTAATTGTTA
The DNA here is from genome assembly GCA_000573905.2 of Oryza punctata. Lineage (NCBI taxonomy): Eukaryota > Viridiplantae > Streptophyta > Magnoliopsida > Poales > Poaceae > Oryza > Oryza punctata. Next base: position 16,525,325 of record CM002493.2, on the reverse strand, counting down.
TTATATCCTCTCATTGATAATTATTGATTACCTATGATACCTTGTCAACTTAGTCTTTGTGAGTTGAATATTGGGCTCAACTCAAGGTAGAGTAATTATGCTTAGCCTCGCTCAAAGTTGTTTTACAAGCAAAATATAATTTTGATTAATCATATACCTATAACTGATTTGATAAAAACTATGTGGTTGTGTGCTATCTTTCCGGTAGCATATCTTGCACCGTGTAGTAAACAAAGGGCGGATAAAATGATTTGGACTGGGGTGATGGGTGGTTCTGTGTGAACCTAGTTAGGCGGTAACGTATTTGTGTGATCATTTTCGGGTATGGACTCTGTGTGAGCCTACTGTCAAGCTGTGTGCTATTTAGTTGCTCAAAGGGCCAACTTCGTGTCCTTAAGCTCCTACCCTATGTTGTGTGCTATTAGAGTTTGGCAAGTTGCCCTGGTCAATTAAGGACTTCACTTCATAAGCCATTGATCTGAGCCTAATGTGCAACCACATGTTCTCATGGGAAGAACCTGGCCTAGTAGGATTCCTAGTCTTGGCACTGCCGCCCCAGGAGGCTAGATGATAGGAGTTAAGGTTAGCTGTGGGTACTTTCTTATTTGTGTGAGGGAAAGGTGACTGATGAGGGAATGCAGTGTTGGGGCGAAGTTTGTAAAAAGGCTTGTTACAGATTCCTTGGCCACACACAACCTAAAGTGTGACACTTGCACATGGCCATTAAATGGATAGTGTATCTTGTGGGTCAAGCTGTACATCCTCTACGGAGTGTTAAACTAATCTATTCAAATAGCCGCGTCCTCAGTAATAAACATGCTCGGTGATATCTCATGAGAGGTAGTTTGCGAAATCTGGATTGAGCTGTGTGCAGGTTAAGAAATATAGCTAAGTGGTCCTGTGTGGATGGTTGGTTGGTAACACCTGTTATTTATAAGTGTTGTTTTAAAACTCTATTTCTAAATTGTTGATAATTGCAAATTTTTGTGTTATGCAAAATAGCCATTACCTTTATTGTCAGCCGTGCATATGCATATTTCGTGTACTTGTTGAGTATTCCATGTACTAACCTTGCAATTCCCCCAATTCCAGAAGAAAAGGTTTCCGCTACTTTCCTGAGGAGTTTGCTGCTGAAGACGAGGAATAGGCCGTGTGTCCCAGTTGACTTCCGGTGGCAAGTTAAAAGGAACTACTACGCATTTATCTTATTTCCGCTGCTATTTTAATATTTTCCTTAGGCCCTCCGTCGCACAAATAAATGTAAAGTTTAGCCATAAGGCTTATCATAGTCACTTTATTAATATATATTAGTTTTCCTTCGTGATGTTGGTTGTGCTATTATCTTTGTGTCTGTGTGTGCTAGCTTGATTCTGGACTAGCACTTATACACAGTAGGTCCTCTTTTGGGTCCTCATGGAGTTGGTATCAGAGCCTCTTCAACTGTAGGCCGTAGCCTTAGATAGCCTGGTCTTTTTCAAAACCAATGTAACTTGTTCTTTCTTTTCTAACTCTTTCTAGCCTTCTCTCACTCTCGAATATCCTTCTATCTGTTTTAATTTCTATCATCAGCCATGGAAGGGGGATCTACACCAGCACTGTGTTGGAGTCTTGAAGAAGCTTCATTGTGGACTAGGATTTAGTTCTAGAAGTGGTTTTTGTCCTTGTGCCGCGTTGCCTTTAGTTAGTAGTTCATGTTAGTAAGATGTTAAGCCTGTGTGCTAGAAGCATTTCTTGTTTTTGGCTTTTCGTTCTTCCGGTTTGTCGTATGGTTTGTTTGTAGCCCTCCGGCTCCTACACAGTCGTATGTGTGTTTTGTCAGGTTGTGCAGGCTACCCCTTTTAGTCGCATTTTTCATAGAGCTATTCTTTTCTCCTGAGTACTTTTCTGACCAGCCATATGTTGAACAGATGGTGAACACTAGGACTGGAGGTCATAATGGAGAGAATGAGAACAACGATGCCCGTACCACTGGTCGGCAACCACCTCAAGTACCCCAAGTGAACCAGTAGAACTTTGAAGTCTTCCTGCAGGCCAGACTGAGCTCATGAGGATGATGATGCAACAACTTTGGAACCAACAGCGACAACAGCAACAACAACCCCAAGACGCTCCAACTCAACAAATCAAGATGTTCGAGTTTCAGTGCACCAAGCCACCAACTTTCAAGGGAATGGGTACTCCACTTGATGCAGAAGACTGGATGCGTACCATGGAATGCAAGCTAGAGGTCACTCAGTACTCAGATGGAGAGAAAGTTCGTTTCACTATCCAACAGTTGGAAGGAGCTGCCCTAGACTGGTATGAGAACCTTAGGGGAGGCTTGGATGACCCTGAAGCCTTGACTTTTGAGGAATTCCGTATAGCTTTTCGTGATTACTATGTCCCTGTTGGTATCAAGGAGCTGAAGAAGGAAGGATTCCGTACTCTTTAGCAGCATAACAAGATAGTGCACTAGTACCTAACTCAATTCACTTCTCTTGCCTGCTATGCACCCGAAGATGTTGCTAGAGATGCAGATAACCAGAGGCATTTCCTGAAAGGTCTCAATTCTAGTCTCAAGGTGGGACTTGTTGCTCATGACTTTAGCAGTTTTCAGAGGCTGGTGAACAAGACCGTGTTGTTAGAAGAAGAACACAAGAAGCTTGGTGAAGATCGCAAGCGCAAGATGAACCAGCAAGCTAGTGGTCCAAGCCAGAGACCGCGTGGAGCATTCCAGCAGTACAACAACCGTTAGCCAGCTGCTCCATAGTTCAGGACTGTTCCACAGACACAACTTCCAGCAACTCAGACACCTCGTTAGGCTACTCCCACTCAGTCCATGCAAGGTCAAGGAAGTTAATCATTCGTTCGTCGTTGCTACAACTGCAAAGACTCTAGTCACCTTGCAAATAATTGTCCTCATCCCAAGAACATTACTCCAGTGAAGTTCAATTTGGAAACTCCCTAGTCAGGACACCAGCACCAGGAGCAGCACAACAAACTTCACCAGCAACTCAGCAAATTATCGTCAGGGGACGTGTGAACCATGTCACTGCAGAGGAAACTCAGACCTCTACAGACGTTGTTCTAGGTAAGTTCCTGGTTAACTCAATACCTGCAACAGTTTTCTATGGATTCTGGAGCCTCGCATTCGTTTGTTTCTTGATCTTTTGCTTCTCAACATCAGTTTCCTACTATCTCTCTTAAGTGTTCTTTTTCTTTTTCCTATCACCGGGATCAGAGATGAGAACCCAGACTGGTTGTCCTAGAGTGAAGATTGAAATCGAGGGTGTAGAGTTATTTGCCAACCTGATTATGTTAGATACATCTCGGCTTGATGTTATCCTAGGAATGGATTGGTTGCACAGCAGCAAGGTAGTGATAGATTGTGGAAGTAGATCTATCACCTTAGAAAACTCTAAGGAGAGAAAGTCAAATTCAAAGCCACAGTTAATCCCCCTTAGAAAGGAGCCCTAGTGCACCACATGGAAGTTTTTGAGCTATAAAAGGTACCTATTGTTAGAGAATATCCAGATGTATTCCCAGAAGAGTTACCAGACATGCCACCACATAGGGACATTGAGTTTGTCATTGATCTAGTCCCAGGGACATCACCTATATCCAAACGACCATACCATATGGCAGCAAATGAGTTAGCTGAAATGAAGAAACAGATCCAGGAGTTGCAAGAGAAAGGTTATGTCAGACCCAGTTCATCACCCTAGGGAGCCACAGTTATTTTCATCAAGAAGAAAGATGGAACCAAAAGAATGTGTATTGATTACAAAAGTTTAAATGATGTGACCATCAAGAACAAGTATCCTTTGCCGCAGATTGATGATCTCTTTGACCAAATGAAAGGAGCAGGAGTTTTCTCCAAGATTAACCTTAGATCCGATATCATCAGCTTAGGATCAGATCTGAGGATATCCCTAAGATTGCATTTTCTACCAGATATGAACTCTATGAGTTTATAGTTATGTCTTTTGGATTTACAAATGCATGCCCCTGCTTATTTCATGAATATGATGAATAAGGTATTCATGGATTATTTGGATAAGGTTGTTGTTGCTTTCATTGATGACATTCTCATCTTCACGCTCCCATGTAGCTTCAGCTTCGTTATGATGACTCAACTGCACGTTGCAGAAACTAATAGTTTTAGTCCTAGTAGTTCGCTCTGCAGTCTCAAGAATTTTGATTGGAACCTCACGATATGTCAAATCTGGTTGTAACTCCACTGACTGCAGCGGTGTCTCCTCTTCTGGCACACGAAGACATTTCGTCAACTGAGACACGTGGAATACGTCATGAATACTAGACATCAAGTGTGACAACTCTAACTGATATGCAACTTCTCCTCAACGAGCAATGATCCGAAAAGGACCAACATATCTGGGGGCTAGCTTTCCTTTCACATGAAACATCTTGATTCCTCTCATTGGAATCACCTTCAAGTACACATAGTCTTCCTTTTCAAAGGTTAAATCCCTTCGGCGATTATCTGCATAGCTCTTTTGACAAGATTGGGCTACCTTTAATTTCTCCCTGATTAGAACAACCTTCTCTTCAGCTTCACGGATTACATCCGGTCCAAAAACCATTCTTTCTCCAGTCTCATTCCAATTCAAAGGTGTCCTACAAGATCGTCCATACAAAGCTTCAAACGGTGACATCTGCAAACTTGGTTGGTAACTATTGTTGTAGGAGAACTAGGCACAGGGTATATTCTTGTCCCAATTTGAAGTATAGGCTAAAGCACAAGCCCGAAGCATGTCCTCCAAGATCTGATTAACTCTTTCAGTCTGCCCATCCTTCTGTGGATGATACGCTGTACTGAAATTGAGGCGAGTACCCATTGCTTCATGAAGGGCCTGCCAGAAATGCAAGGTAAACTGTCTTCCTCGATATGAGACTATCTTCCTTGGTACTCCATGTAGACATACTATCCAGTTCACATAAAGTTCTGCTAACTTGTCACCTAGGTAGGTTATCTTGACTGGAATAAAGTGAGCCACTCTAGTGAGATGATCTACTATAACCCAAATAGAATCATACCCTGACTGAGTCTTGGGCAAACCTATGATGAAATCCATACCAATCTCATCCCACTTCCATTCTGGTATCTTCAACGGTTGGAGAAGTCCTGCTGGTCGTTGGTGCTCTACCTTGACTCGTTGGCAAACATCACAAACTGCCACAAACTCTGCAATCTCATGTCTCATATTGGGCCACCATAGACTATTCTTGAGATACTGATACATCTTGGTACTTCCAGGATGAATAGAATAACGTGATTCAGGTGCCTCTGAACATATAAGCTTCTTGAGTGATGGCTGATCTGGTACAACCAACTTCTCATGTAACCATATAACACCGTTCTCATCCTTAGTGAATCCTATGGTTTTCCTTTCTTCATGTTGAGCTTGATTTCTTTCATGTTAGCATCACCTTTCTGAGCTTCCTTGATTTGATCTTCCAATGTGGGTTTCACTTCTAGATTAGCCACATACCCTTCAGGTATTATCTCCAAACTCAACCTTTCAAACTCCCGATGGAGGGACAACTGATTCTCCTTGACTTCCATGCTGTTGTAGTAAACTTTCCTGCTCAAGGCATCGGCAACAACATTAGCCTTGCTTGGATGGTACTGGATTCCCATGTCATAATCCTTTATCAACTCTAACCATCTTCTTTGTGTAAAGTTCAAATCATACTGAGTGAAAATATACTTCAGACTCTTTGTGATCGGTGTACACCTCATATCGATTGCCTACAAGGTAATGTCTCCGTATCTTCAATGCATGTACCACTACGGCGAGCTCCAAATCATGAGTCGGATAGTTCTCCTCATGTGGGTGTAACTGTCTTGATGCATAAGCGACAACCTTGCCTTCCTGCATCAAAACACAACCAAGCCCTGTACAAGAGGCATCACAGTAGATATGAAACCCCTGGTGGATATCTAGCAAAACTAACACTGGTGCTGATGTCAAAGTCTTATTTAAGGCTTCAAAGCTGCTTTGGCACTTTGATATCCACATAAATTTCTTCTCTTTCTTCAACAATTGTGTCAGTGAATGAGCAAACTTGGAGAAACCTTCTATGAACGTTCTGTAATATCCTACCATACTAAGAAAACTGCGAACTTGGATCACGGTCTTGGATGCTTGCCAATTGATAATTGTACTCACTTTCTTTGGATCGACTGCAATTCCAGCTGCGGTCACGACATGACAAAGGAATTCAACTTTCTTCATTCAAAACTCACAATTGCTGAACCTAGCATATAACTGATGCTCCCTTAGCTTTTCTAGCACAAGCCTTAAATGATTCTCATGCTCTTTTTCATCTTTGGAGTAGATCCGAATCTCGGGGTCAAGATTTTGTTTAAGGGGGGTAGGTTTGTCACGTCCTGATTTTTCGCCTTTCGTTCTTTTTGCCTGTTTGCGAAAATTCATATTTCATTTAATTGTCTAAAATAGCTTAATGAAAATTTCATTAAATAAAAAGGTTTTAATGTTATTAATTAATTAATTAATTACATCGTTGGCTTTGTCGTATTTTAATTGGAGTTTATTTGGATTTAATTTGAATTTTGGATGTGAAGCTCATTTCCTAATTAAATTTCCAACCAAATTCAAATTCCTATTCAATTCCTAGATATCCTAAAATTCTCCCAAAAATTCTAAATACTTTATATTTGGAATTTTCCACAAAAGTCCCTGTCTTTTTCTCTTTTTCCTTCCTCTCTTTCCCTATTACATTCTTTTGTAGAAAAGCCCCTTCTTTCCTTCCTTTCTCCTTTTCTCTCCACCTTCTTATACCTCCGGCCTCCTCTCTCACTCCCGATGCTGCAGGATGGGGAGGCTAAGTCCGAGCCCATGCTGCCCTCGGCTCGGCCTCCTCCTCTCCTCCGCGTCGCCACGTCGACCCACGCTGCTGCCATCCGCAAACCCGTGCCACCAGCACCGCCAGCCCATGCTGTCGCCTTCCATCCACGCCGCTGCTTTCCAAAATCGGTGCTGCCCTTCCTTAAACCGCGCCGGTGTCATGCCCTAACCCTATACCTCCTCCTCTATAAAAGCCACCGACTGCCACACCCTTTCTCTTCCTTTCTCCGTCGTCGCCGCTAGCACGGTCGTGAGCCGCCATCGCTGTTGTCTACCACCGCAGCTGCTACTTCGTGCCGCCGCCGAGTGCCACACTAACATCATCGTAGCCTCCTTCTTGCACCGCTGCAGCCGCCGGTAAAGCCCAGAGGCCGAGCATTCCTCTCCTCCGCGCCACCGTTCTCTCTCCTCCCCCAACTCCGGCGAACCTGAGCGCCACCTCCTTGTCATCCCGGAGTCCCGTGCCGCGCCACCGGAGCCGCCTCCGCCTCCTCTTGTCGGCGCCGCCACTCGCCGCTGCAGCCGAGCACCGTCGCCGCAGAACACCGCCGCCGACACCGCCAATCCAGCCCTGGCCTCGGTGCCATGTGGTGGAGCAATTGCCTCCTCCTTCGCTTCTCTTCTTTTGTGCCAACGACATGTGGGACCCTCCATCCAAAATCCCCAAATAATCTGAGCCGTCCAAACCCTACATCAAATCTTAGCCATTGGATCTACATAAACCTAAGCTTCTCCACGTCAGCCATAGATCTATCCACGTCATCGCCACATCATCCATACTTGTCCACGTGTCAACATGTGTCCATCCACGTCATCAAGTTCACCATGCACCGAGTCGACCATACACCTAGCCACTTACAGTGGGCCCCACCATATTTTCCTATTAAAAAATAATTCAATTTCGTAATTAAAAATCCAGAGAATATTTTTGGAATATTCCTTTTCTTTTATCCTCGGATTTTCTCTGAATTCAAACTTCCGGAGGACAAGTTAACTCCGATTCGATCCGTTCTTCTTCCTAAATTTCTCTAAAATCGAGCTCTACCTCCTGGTTCAGTTGGTTATTTCATTTGATGTTATTTAGTTAGCTTTTTCTTTTGTTTATATGTTTCTCGTTTGCGATCGTGTGGACATTGGAGCAGAAGAGCAGTTTGCTTCTGAAGATGCAGTGCAATGACAGTACTCGGAACAAGGAAAGTGCACTCCTTGAACATATTGATCCGATTTTATAAAACGTTTTGTTTCCAATACATGCATTATTTTGTTTATAAACCATCAATGGGTAGTGTGACTTAATTGTTATTATATCCTCCCATTGATAAGTATTGATTACCTACGGTACCTTGTCACCCTAGTCTTTGTGAGTTGAATATTGGGCTCAACTTGATGTGGACAAGGGTTTCCGATCTTCCGAAAGGTTCTAATAATCAACGATTTGGTAGAGTCGCAACACAAATCGATCCGGCTTCTTGAACGAGCACGTTCCCGAACCCTGCAATCGTAGCACCACGTCTCCTCTGGTTATCAACCGTACCGAAACCCGGTTGACCTCGCCAAGAAGGCTAATCCCTGCTTGCGAATCGAAGAACACAAATAAGAACAAAGAAGATTGCAACAAAAATTGCAGATAAATGATTAAGCTCACAAGTTGGGGTCTTACAAACCAATCTAGCGGTAAAACTGTTCTTGACAGATTAATCTGAGCAAAACCCAAAAACTAAAGATGGCGACGGCTTCTGATATATGTAGTTTAGGGTTGTGCAAGAATCCCTTGATGCAACTCTAATGGGCTCCAACATGATACACGGTCCAAAGGCCCAAATACAGCGTCGCAGCACCGCAACAGATTCTAAACATCAACTTGTTTGGTCAATTCCTGATGACTCGTAAAGAATTGGACATAGGACCCGAACCATTGGAAAGGATATCTTCTTAGCCTTCCATCCATATAAAGAACGCTCCAATCCGAGAACGTAAGCTCCAATCCGAGCACGTATGCAACCTGGGCGCCCGTTTTAGTGCAGCATGGTCCTGGACTCCAAAACGGACTCAAAGTCGACTTGGTTTGGGCCTCCACCTTGACTTGAACGTCCTTGCTGATCTTCCACGACTCTAAGTCCTTCTCTAAGTATTTCGTTGTCCTCTCCATTGTTCCTAATCATAATATAATCATTAGGTAGCAATCTATTCTCAAAATCATATAAAGAAGAACTTACGAATGAGCTCACCTCTAAATTCAATTGTCGTGCGCGAGCTCTTGTGATTGGACCTTGAATGACCAATGGAGGATTGTTGTGTATATCCAAAGGAATGATGTCCGCATCATCCTCCCCCTCTTGAATTGAAGTCGTCCTCGACTCAAGCTCATATTCTTCTCCCAAGTATGGCTTCAAATCTGAAATGTTAAACGTGGGACTAACCCTAAACTTGGGAGGCAACTCAAGTTTATATGTATTATCATTAATCTTCTCAACAATAAGATCTTGGACTTGCCGCTGAACAAGAGAGGTAGTGACAGCACGAGGTATCGAGCTAGCAATATCATCAAGAGAAAACAAAGCTTGTTTGCATATCAAGGAATAGCAAATATCATCAGCAGAAATTTGAGCAATGTCACATTTTGTTGCAAGCATAACACCACCCTTCAATTTAATTCCCTCGGCCTTAGAACTAGGTGAAGGCTTATCCTTTTTTGGTGGAAAAACAGATTTAGCAACTTGCTGATTTTCAGTTCATCAAGTTTCAAACTAGCAGCTCGTTCTTTATCAGCTTCTACAATTTCAGCAGGGGTTAATGGAACCAAAGTAATTTTCTTTCCTTTATGCACAAAACTGTATCTATTACTTCTACCATGGTGTGTAGCATCATTATCATGTTCCCAAGCATGATCCAACAAAAGTGAACAAGCTTGCATAGGAACCACATCACAATCAACAGAATCAACATATGAACCAATGGAAAACGAAACTCTGCAAGATCATGTTACCTTTGCTTTTCCAGAATCATTTAACCACTGAATATGATATGGATGTGGGTGTGGGCGTGTGTTCAAACCAAGCTTCTTGACCAAGTCAGAACTCACCAAATCATTGCAGCTACCTCCATTAATGATCACACGTGCACGACGGTTGTTGATGACGAAGAAAATTTGGTACAAATTATGGCGTTGCAACCTTTCAGATTGCTGTACCTACGTGCTAAGCACCCACTGTACAATAATGTTCATATAGGCCGTTGTGTCGTCACGCCCAAAGAATTCTCCATCCTCAGCATCAACTCCTTCTCTTCTTCTTCATCATCTTCAACATCGGAGGTGCTGATATAGCCATCTTCTGTGGCAATGTATGCCCGTTGACTAGGACAATCTTTCTGCACATGGCCAAATCCTTGGCAGCGGTGGCACTGAATGTTTGGAGTGCATCCCGTCGGATTGACGGATGAAACACTCTTAGCGGGTACCTGCGAAGGACTTTTACCTGAATCTGCTGATCATGGTGGAGGTGGTTTTGGCACTGCGGAAACTCCGGATGCAGCTTATCACTTGTTCTTGCCCTGCTGATCACGCCCCTGCAATTCCTTCTCTGCAAGCATAGCAAACTGAAACAACTGGTTGTCAGTGTTAAATTTCTTATAATCAACTATGTTCTGGATTTCAACCCTCAAACCCGAATAAAAACGACAAATGACATCCTCGGTCCCCTCCACAATGCTACAACGCATTAATCCCTTTTGTAGCTCGCCATAGTAATCCTGTATAGATTTATCCCCTTGTTCTAAACGCATTAGTTTCTTGCGTAACTCTCTATGATAGGATGGAGGAACAAATCTATTGCGCATAGCTACTTTAAGTTCTTCCCAAGTAGTAGGTAAAACACCCTCGGCAGCTAACCCAGTCCACCAAATGATAGCAAAATCTTTAAACTCACTACTGGCTTATCGAACTCTATGTTGCTCAGGCACAAGATGGGTACTAAATTTTTGCTCTACTGTCATCTCCCAATTAAGATATTTCTCAGCATCATAATAACCCGAAAAGGTAGGCATTTTAAACTTAACCTTAGCATAAGCATCATCGGGCACACGATTATTATTATTATTATTACCTTGGTGGTGGTGTTGAGCGCCACCCATACCTGTCATGTTGAAGCGAAGATGACGTCGTAACCGTGTTTGTCGTGTAGCTTGTTCATCTACATTACCATTGAAATCGTACACTGTGTCTTCTGGATGTCCACCGGTGTTGCTGCCGTTCACTTCCTCATTGGATGGTTGTCGAGTCTCCAACGCAGCAACCCGATCAGTTAGCATAGACACCCGCTTGTCCAACCTCTCCATGTGTTTGCCGAGGTCGAGTTTAATGATGGCTTCTTGGACAGCCCTTGTGACTGCCTCCTTTATCTCTTTTTGGACAACCCTTGTTACTGCCTCCGTCATCTCTTTATGAGCATTTCCTACAATAATTTGTAGTTGCTGTTGACTGACACAGTCAGCAAAATCCTTGGGAGTCATCTCCTCATCGTCTCTTGCCAATGAAATACCAAAACAACAACCAACGGTGAAGGTTATTCCTAATAATCTACTATGCAGGTGTAGTGGTGCCTCTCAACAACTCAGCAATATGGAGCACCTTACCAAGTCCTTATAAGGTTCTTACCAGCAAAGCAAAGGATACCTGGAAGGCGTAGTCAGCGATTGCAAGGATCAAGAACCTGTGCTGTCCAGAAGTAATATGTAGAGCTACGAAGGCCAAATATATGTGAGTGGTACACAATCCAATGACAGATAGTAATGCTGAATAAAACATCCCAAGTCACTTGTCCTCAGTTGCTGGTCTACTCGTGTCCTAGACAGTAGTGGTACCAATGATGGCGCAAAGGAATATGACACTGGTAAACAGCTAGGAAAGACGGACAGGCAAGCTTCGGCGAGTTTCAGCAAAAACAGCAAAACCGCAAGGCTGATAAGCTCAACGGAGCACGTCGTGAGCTCGAGGCACTAGTGGAAATCAAATTTTCTTTTTTTTCTTTTATTTTTTTCTTTCCAGGAGCACGAACATAGGCACACCACAAAGTTACAGCTCAATCGCAGTTGATATGTGGCCTATGGAATTTTCTGAAACCACTTAAGAAAGTGCAGAAACTTGAGAGCTCGAACAGAAAATTTTGCAAGCCAAAATTCAGAATTCTGATTTTACCAAACCCGCTGAAGGGGGGGAAATGGATGTAAAATTTTTTCTCTTATCCGAAAAGTTAAATTCTGCCTGATTCTGAGTCCGTATGCAAAAGTTATGGCTGTTTGAAGTTGGGGCTTCCGACTAGGTTTTCCAGAGGGGATATAACCTAATCGGTTTTGGCGGTGGAGGTGGATATGATGGCGGAAACGGTTTCTCAAAGGATGAACCCTAACAAACAGGGTGAAGATGGTGGTGGCTAGGGTTACAAAGGAAAACACACGACTAGACTAAAACACGAACTAAACCAGCAATAAGAACTTAAACTAGCAATCAAACTCAACACTATGGACTCTGAAAAGGATCATGCAAAGGCTAAACACAGTCTAGGTTAAGGAGAGACTATCGACTACAATTTTTTTGGATTTTCTGTAGACTCTAGGATAACGGCGAAATCAAAAACTAAACTAGGGTAAAGAAACTGAGCGAACCTGACAGTCAACCTAGAGCTCTGATACCACTTGATGTGGACAAGGGTTCCCGATCTTCTGAAAGGTTCTGATAATCAACGATTTGGTGGAGTCACGACACAAATCGATCCGGCTTCTTGAACGAGCACGTTCCCGAACTCCGCAATCGCAGCACCACGTCTCCTCTGGTTATCAACCGTACCGAAACCTGGTTGACCTTGCCAAGAAAGCTAATCCCTACTTGCGAATCGAAGAACACAAACAAGAACAAAGAAGATTGCAACAAAAATTGCAGATGAATGATTAAGCTCACAAGTTGGGGTCTTACAAACCGATCTAGCGGCGAAACTGTTCTTGACAAATTAATCTAAGCAAAACCCAAAAACTAAAGATGGCGACGGCTTCTGATATATGGAGTTTAGGATCGTGCAAGCACCCCTTGACGCAACCCTAATGGGCTCCAACACGATACATAGCCCAAAGGCCCAAATACGGCGTCGCAGCGCTGGAACAGATTCTGAACGTCAAATTGTTCGGTCAATTCCTGATGACCCGTAATCAATTTGGACATGGGATCAGAACCATTGGAAAGGTTATCTTCTTAGCTTTCCATCCATATAAAGAACGCCTCAATCCAAGCACGTATGCAACCTACGCGCTCGTTTTAGTGCAGACTGGATCTGGACTCCGAAACGGACTCGAAGTCGACTTTGTTTGGGCCTCCACCTTGACTTGAACATCCTCGCTGATCCTCCATGACTCTAGGTCCTTCTCTAAGTTTTTCCTTGTCATCTCCATTGTTCCTAATCATAATATAATTATTAGGTAGTAATCAATTCTTAAAATCATATAAAAAAGAATTTAGGAACGAGCTGACCTCTAAATTCAATTGTCGTCCGCGAGCTCTTGTGATTGGACCTTGAATGACAAAGGAGGATTGTTGTGTATTGCTTAGCCTCGCTCAATGTTGTTTTACAAGCAAAATATAATTTTGATTAATCATATACCCATAACTGATTTGATATTAATTTTGTGGTTGTATGCTATCTTTCCATAGCTTGTATTGCATCGTGTAGTAAACAACGGGAGGATAAAATTATTTGGAATGGGGTGATGGGTGGTTCTGTGTGAACCTAGTTAGGCGGTAATGTATCTGCGTGATCATTATTAGGTATGGTCTCTATGTGAGCCTACTGTCAAGCTGTGTGCTATTTAGTTACTCAAAGGGTCAACTTCGTGTCCTTAAGTTGCTACCCTATGTTGTGTACTATTGTAGTTTGGTAAGTTGCCCTGGTCAATTGAGGACTTCACTTCATAAGCCATTGATCTGAGCCTAACGTGCAACCACATGTTCTCATGGGAAGAACCTGGCCTAGTAGGATTCCGAGTCTTGGCACTGCCGGCCCAAGTGGCTAGATGATAGGAGTTAAGGTTAGCCGTGGGTACTTTCTTGTTTTGTGTGAGGGAAAGGTGACTCATGGGGCAAGGTAGTGTTGCGGCGAAGTTTGTAAAAAGGCTTGTTACAAATTCCTTGGCCGCACGCAACCTAAAGTGTGACACTTACGCATGGCCGTTAAATGGACGGTGTACCTTGTGGGTCAAGCTGTACAACATCTGCGGAGTGTTAAACTAATCTATTCGAATAGCCGCGTCCTCGGTAATAAACATGCTTGGTGATATCTCATGAGGGGTAGTTTGCGAAAACTGGGAATGAGTTGTGTGTAGGTTAATGAATATAGCTAAGTGGTCCTGTGTGGACATATCTTGTTTGGATGGTTGGTTGGTAACACCCATTATTTATAAATGTTGTTTTAAACCTCTATCTCTAAATTGTTTATAACTGCAAATTGTTGTGTTATGTAAAATAGCCATTGCCTTTGTTGTTAGCCATGCATGCATATTTCCGTGTACTTGCTGAGTATTCGATGTACTCACCTTGCAATTCCCCCAATTCTAGAAGAAAGGTTTCCGCTGTTTCCTGAGGAGTTTGATGCTGAAGATGAGGAATAGGCCGTGTGTGCTAGTTGACTGCCTGTGGCAAGTTAAATGAAACTACTATGCATTTATCTTATTTCCACTGCTATTTTAATATTTTCCTTAGGCCCTTTATGGCACAAATAAATGTAAAGCCATAAGGCTTATCACATTCACTTTATTAATATGTATTAGTTTTCCTTCGTGATGTTGGCTGTGATATTATCTTTGTGTTTGTGTGTGCTAGCTTGATCCTGGACTAGCACTCATATACAGGAGGTCCTATTTTGGGTCCTCACAGCGGTAAAGAGGGAAAGGTCGATAGGGAAGTAGATTGGTCGCCATGGTGGCGAGGAAGAAGTCGGGGTAGCGGATGCCAAAGTCGACGGGCAGAGACGAAGACCGATAGGAAGACGAGTGGCATCAATTGGGGCTGTGCATGACGTCCTGTCCAGATCGGTGGCCTGGACTGGGCGCATGATCCAGGTGCATTAGAGGAGGTCGGGGTAGGTTCCAGACGTTGACGGCGGCGGGAGCTCAGGGCCGGGCGCCAACGGTGGCGAGGCCGGCGATGTCAGCGTAAATAAGAGGCGGGGGGAGGGAGGGGAGGAGCCGGTGGAGAAAGAAGTTGGGGTGGTAAAGGCCGAAGTCGATGGGTGGAGGCGGAGATCGTCAGGAGGACGAGTGGCAGCGATGATGTGGTAGGGGTTCACACGGGCGTCGTGCGGTAATGGCAGAGGTGGAGAGCATTTGCAAAGCAGATCGGACCGTTTAGCTTGAGCTCACCAACTCCCTCGCCTCCCTCCTCTTCTCCTCGTCCGCCACCACTATCCCCACCGGCAAGCTCTTGGGGAAGATAGGGGAGATGTGGAGAGATGGGAAAGAGAGTGGATAGGTAGGGAGAGGTGGAGAGATGAGAAACAGAGTGTACAGGTGAGGAGAGGAAAAAGTCCATTTACATATGGGCTTCACATGTTTTTTAGTTATTTTACTGACTATGATGCAACGTGGACAGTTTTATTGAGTAGAGGGTGAAGATTTCTATTATCGCTGTTTAGAGATGTCAATAGAACTTGTAAAAATGACGGACCGCCAGTGAACTTATTCCTAGAATCGACGAAAAGACAAAATCCAAAGCTGGGCCGAACGAGAGATGAGTTGCAAGGGACGGATT
Source organism: Oryza punctata (assembly GCA_000573905.2). Taxonomy (NCBI): domain Eukaryota; kingdom Viridiplantae; phylum Streptophyta; class Magnoliopsida; order Poales; family Poaceae; genus Oryza; species Oryza punctata. The sequence continues at coordinate 16,509,665 of CM002493.2, read as the reverse complement.
GGTCGGTCCAAGGACAAGAGAAAGGATCGGGGGGCCGGTGGAATTCCCGACTCTCCGTCTCCGCCTTCGCACCCACGCTCTCCCGTCCGCGTCTCCTCCGTCGTCACCTCGTCGGTGCGCGTTGCGCGGCCGCGGTGGTGCTGTACGACTGCCTGCCCCGGTAGCCTAAGCAGCTGCTGCCTCCCCGCTGGCGCAGGGCCGGGCCGCATGGCCCCGGTGGTGGTGTACTGTTCACCGGTACGTCCGTCTGCGTGGAGTAGTGGCAGGATGAGGATGAAGTCATGAAGAGGTAGCGCATCGGCGGCGGCGCCACGCTGCAGGCACCCAAAAGCACGCGCGAAGGTGAGCGTGCTTCGGATTGTTTCAAATGATTTTTTTAATATATTTTGGTCTCAATAGTCATTATATGGAAATTTGGGGTAGATTTGTGGATTGATTAAATGCGAATAACCTTTTTTTTTCTCTCCCTCTGGTAATTACTTACGATGCAATTTAGTGGGCAGAGTTGTGGAGCAGCCGAGAAAATTGCATATGTGCCACGGTTAACATCTGGTTTCGCTTAAATACCATCATAAAAATGGGATTCGATCCAATGCCACTCTAAAGCTGTGGACATTCGCTATAATGCCATTTTCGCTATTTGTTGCATTTGCAAAAGAGTTTTCATCAAAATCATTTTTTATCGGACCGTTTTGCCCCTGCAGTACATACACGCACCGGCACCGACAAGTGAGAGGAGAGAAGGCGCCGCCGCTGTTGGCACCCCCTCCATCGCTCTCTCTGTCGCCACCGCCGTTGGCACTCTCCAGACGCGCCGCTGTTGGGGGGGACACCTATGAGATTGGGGAAGGAGGAGGCGGCACAGCTCCGTGGTGATAAGGTGGGGAAGGCGCCGCCGCGTATGGAGGGGGAGGCGGGGAAAGCGGCGCTGCGTATGGAGGGGGAGGCGGGGGGAGCTCGCGTGCTAGGTTGGGGAGGCGGCGAGGTGACTGCCGGTCGGCGCCGCCGGCATGGTCGCCATCTCTCCTCTCGCTTGGTCGGGAGTGACCGTTTGTGGATGGGGATATCGATAATGTGGTTAAAGGCAGGGGCAAAACGGTCCGATAAAAAATGATTTTGATGAAAACTCTTTTGCAAATGCAACAAATAGCGAAAATGACATTATAGCGAACGCCCACAGCTTTAGAGTGGCATTGGATCAAATCCCATTTTTATGATGGCATTTAATTGAAACCAGATGTTAACCGTGGCACATATGCAATTTTCTCGGAGCAGCCAGGTTAATTTTGCAAAATAATAGGGGCGTTCTTCACTTCTGTTTGTCGCCTAGTGGTAGAGCGGATGGTATCCTCCTGCTAAAAATGCCATCTGGTGGTTATCTGCTTGCCCCAAAGGGGTCCTTTTCGTGGACTAGAAAATTCCTTCCGGATCCGTTTCTCTTTAAATCCGCGTTAATGTCCGCCTAGTATTGTTCTAGTTGATGTTGTCGTCCTCCGACCTCGCTTTTACTGATGTTTACCCCCATTGTTGTATGCTATTGTTCGGAACACTGCTTGCCACAATTCTTTCCTGAGAAGTAGGAGCACATTCTGTAATCAGGAGAATTAGTGGTCTGGGGTCCTCCTCTCAGTGATTTTATCATATCTTATCCAATCATTATGCTTTTACTCTTAGCCATGGTTTTGTTGTCAGCCGTCTGTTCACAGGGGTTCTCTACTTTTTTGTAGAAAGTGCACATGGAACACAGGACACCAACCATTCTAATTCAACTTGTATGATTCTTTAATTCTAATGACATCATCATCACAGAATGCTGTACTTACTCAGAACTATAGCTGTGATACTTAAGGGAAGGGGAGAAAGGAAAAAAGGGCGCTTGCGTTTGTGTGTTGTGGGATGGGGGGCATCAGAATATTGAGGAAATCAGCATCTGACCATCCTCCCTAAAAAGGATGCCTACCCAACTCCTTTTTCTAACTGCCCATCAGTCTTTTGGGCATAGATTCCATGTCAAGCTGCTAAATAAAAATCACTGCTGTCCAGTAGGACTTCTACTTCATATTCTCTCATTGTGGATTAGGTTCACTTAATTTCATATTTTGCCCATTCAAACATAGAAGAATAACTTATTCTCTTTTTGCAGTTTTTTGCTCAGGATTTCACATGTCATTTTGGTCTGATGTGCTCTGTATCTTGCTATTTTTCAATCAACATGAAAATTCCATTCAGATAGATAGATTCAAAGGCTATCATGAGTGTGCACAACTTGTACAAAATGAAAAATAAAATAAAGACTAGAAAAGATGAAAAATCCAGCGTCATGTATTTTGTTGATGGATGCGATATCTCAAAGTTCAATATGAATTTTCAGAAAGAAAATGTTCTGGGAGGATTATACTTCAAATACATATTACTGATAAATAGACATTTCTATTCCAATGATCAGGTAGGTATTTTTAGTTGTATTAAAAATGTAAGCAACTTGTGCACATTTTTTTTTGCTAGTCAAATCCTACCATCTCAAGGTATTGAGCAATTTGTCGTGTGTCACATGGGAGATTCGCACTAGAGGACCTTTAGATGATGTGGTTGTTGTAAAGCCGTAGATGACTCCGTACCTACTGGTGCAAAATCTACTTCTGAGCTTTTGTTGCCAAGATAACCACAGAATCATTCTTTTCTTGTTGCAAAGGCTTTCTTATCAGAAGTTTCCAATTGGCTTGTGGAACAGGACCATGGCAATTTAAGAGTTATGTGGTCTTAGTTAGATACAAGTAGTTTAGCTATAAAATATATATTGCTTGAGGATCAACACAGGACACATAGACAAAAAAAGTTGAGAAGAATATGTATAAGATTTTCGCACATGATTATGTGCTCCGAGTTCCATGTTTTCGACGCGGTTTCATAGCTGAAGCACAAGCAATGCATTTATTCTAGATTCCAGAACACGGAGAAAATGTGTCTTTAGCCTGGTAACTTCCATGATTTTTCAAATCTTCTCCACAACGTCCATTAAAACCACAAGTATCTAAAGGTAGGATATGTAATGTTAGTTCAACTGCGAATCACTGATGATGATTTAAAACGATGTAAACAACATTGGTTTCGTGTTATTATACAGTAGTCTGTAGTTTATTAACATGAGTTAGTTGTCTCGCTTACCTATTCAGTCATTCTGTCTCCTTACAAGTAGCCTCTATTTCTGCTGCTGCAGCCTGTACCAAGCTCTACAGAATGTGCTCTGGTTGGAAGGCTATCTTTAACCGTGGTGTCTAATGCCATTGGAGTTTACATCCTGCATCTTTTCTGTACTTCGAAAATGACTAAAGTTGGAGCTACTTGAGATGAGGTGATAGTGGGAAGCATCTTTGAATGGAAGTATCATGCTTTTTTAATGATGTGGACTGCTGAGGAAAATCTTCTGTTCAATCTAATTCATGCTGCTTGACCTTACAAGGTAATCTCACACTCTTCATGTAAAACCGTACTGTTTCTGCAAACTTATCATGTTGGAGTGGAAGCTTTGTTGGGGCGAACAGGTTATTTTTTTTACAGGTAGTCTTTTTTTCCTCTAGGGCTAATTTGATTGAATTTTGGAGAAGATCTTTCTCATCGCTCAACTCCTGTTTCCATTAATTGAAAAAAAAACTTGTCTCAGTTTAGTTTTTGTCCCTTAAATCTAAAAAAGGATAATATTCATTCCTCCTCTCTAAGTACCTGATTCCAGCCCACATGGAATCCTAACTAGGATTCTGGCTGGCCCTTGTTCTGACAAGGCACCAATCAGACATAATTGGTTGTGTGCTCAAGTGATGTGGCAGAAACACCGAAGTAGGGGGAGAATCCCCATTCTCACAACGTGGCGCTGTTGTAGGGAAAGACCAAATAATGTCCAGCATTGCATGATCGAGGTATAGGAGAAGCAATTTCTATGGTTATTGGTGATTTTGATGTTTCAGAGCAGCTGAGCATGAGAGATCATCTAGAGAGCAGAGAGCTTTGCTCCATTCAGAGAAAAAACTGTATTTGGCACTAGATGCATGAGTCCTAGCAGACCATTGTGGAAAGTCGTGCTTTTGAGAAAAGAGTAAACTTCTGGGAGAGGCCTGATCAAAGATGGTGTGAGAAGGGTTGTGAGTAGTGGCAACCTCAATGAGGTTCACGGTAAGACACCAGTGAGCTACAGTGAAGGCATGCCTATGGTAGGGGAACACACAGCTTAGGCTCTTGTTGTGGTATGGATGGTGAGAGGAAGGACAGCAGGTAACAATTGGGTAAGAAATATTATAGGAGCATCCACTATGGTGATTACCTAAGCACTTATGTGGGATTTGGGGAAGACAGGGGCAAAGGTGGCGGCACATACTCCTGATCATGGCACTGTGCTACGGCCAACACTGCAGTAGTTTCGTGAGTCCTGTACTGTATTATACATCTAGAGTACATGCTTCTCTCTCTTATCCGTTGATCTTCCCTGCCCACCCTATATGACCTGTGTTAAGACAACAGTGAAATGGATAAAGAGCATATCTACCCGGATTATGACTTGTAAACAACTTTTACATTTTGGGAACTATAGAATCATGTGAGATTAATCTTGGTGATGAACAATTGTCAAAGGTGTGTGTTTGTTGAAAATACAGTGGATCGTGTTTTCGGTCGGTGCACAGTGCGATCGGCATGTGTGGCTGGTTAGACGGGGTGGAGTACGTTGGTTAGACTGGAGATGTCCGGGCGGTCTGACCAGGTAGCCCGACGGTCAGACCGACAGACTCTAGGAAGCACTCGGTAGAATTTATAGATTGCTTCACGGATATGATTTCTAGATGATTTTTATTCGTATGTGATACTATTTTATACTGATGTGAGTCAAGTTGGTGTAAATTTGTACTTAGATATGAAGTTTCTTTGTTGTTCATGGTCAGATGTTGCTTGAGACCATGAGAGTATAAGCGATAATGGATCGGGTCTTAACTTGGGAGAAGTTGAGGTCCAGACGATCAAGGATATCACGTGGGATACTCAGGCTAGAGAACAATGCACGTGGAGGTGAAGGTTCCTATCTAGCATACAAGTGGTGTTGTGAGCGTATGGAAAGCAGAGTCAAATTTAGATTGGAGTTTGTAAAGTTTGTTTCTTATACGGGAAAGTTTCCTAGGGGATTAGGACTTCTTGTATGAGTTTGATTTGTAGCTAGAGGCAGCCATGTTATGAGTATAAATAAAAAGGGAGAGTTAGCCTTCCGGTATCGATAGAGAGAGAGAGTTGAGTTGAGAGAAAAGTTAGGGTTTCGAGTTTAGTTCGAGATTTTGGTGAGGAGTGTTGTTGGTGCACTTTGTAAACACTAGTTCATGCAATAAAGTCGAGATAGATTAATCTATATTTCAGTGTTCCTCTACCGGTGTTTTTCTGGTTTGACCGGCAGTACAGAGGTGGTCTAACCGGCGGAGTCGTAGCGGTCTAACCGTTGGTGTGGAACCGATCAGACTGGCGACAGCGAGCAGCGACAATTAGGGAGACGGTGGTCTGACCGGTCGGACAACACCGGTCAGACTGGCGACATAGGAGCGGTTAGACTGATGCGTGTACGGTGGCCAGACCGGACTACACCAACGACTTCGTCAAGTTTGAGGATAACTTTTTATTTTCGCTAAAAGTTTTTGGTTCTTTGGTGTTACAACTATTCACTCCCTCTGGTTGGCTTGGTTCTTGTGTTCGATCCTATAGGAACAACATATGGACTAACTTCAAGTTAAAAGATTACCCAATCTTTGCGTTATGATAAGAGTGTGCTGAAGTTAGACAGTAGCACTGAGCAGGAGCTGAATTAAAATCACATTTTGTGAGAACTTCTTATAAAAATTATCGTATACAGTATTATTGGGCGAATTTCTTTCGGAGCCATTCTGGTCTCACCTACTTTAGTGAATCATGCATATATTCTTCCAAAATCACTTTATGACATGGCCTGTTAGGATGCTAGATATTCTCAGTTTGTACCAACTCAGTTCTCACAGAATCCATCTTTTGTAGTACATGCAGAGTTTTATAACACAATGTATAGAGTTGTCTAGTCGGCAACACATCTGGATCACTAGTTTCCAGTCAGACGTATAGGGATTTACAACTGTTGCTAAAAATGGCTGTTCATGTTTTGTTCTATCTTATTGAAATTTATCAGTTTATTGTTGATGTTTGGTTTATGGCTATTGTCTTATAACTTAATCAAAGATACGCACAATAGAGGTGTGAAAGGTCCAAGTATGAATTAAAAGAAATGTGCTACCAGTGAAAGTTAGAGAGAAGCATACCACCTTCTCAGCACATCGTGGAGGTAGAGCGGATGGCTTCAATTGGCACTTTAAGTAGATGCTGTAAACCAAAAACGGAATACTATTTTTTGTTTATTTGTTTTGATGCTTAATGTTCCGTTACTATATTAATCTATACGTTTCATTTGTTGGATATACTTATTGACTTCAGTTTTTTTTTAAAAAAAACTAATCAGATATATTCACAACACAGAATGCATACCTGATCTTCAAGTTGAGTTGAAAATAATGTATTTCCATCTTAGGTAGAGGCCACCTACAAACACAATACTCCCTCCATCCCAAAATATAACAATATAGGATATGATGGAATAACCTTTCTAGGTTCGTAGTGTCACATCTGCTACTAGGTTGCTATATTTTGGGACGAAGGTAATAGTGCTTAATGAAACACATCTTTTTTGAAACTTTGTACTTCATAAAACTAATATGTTAGGGGTTGGGGCAGGGCCCAAGCACCATAGCACGTAGTCGTGCTCAACGGGAGCACGAGGGCGCATGCTCCACCTCCTTGGAGCCGTACCAACGTAGAGCAGAGGAGGAAGGAAAGTAGATTGATCTAGGGATAATTGCTTGCCTTATTTCCTGATTAATCCGCCATATATAGGCTTACAATCCAAACCAAATTGCTAATTGGAAGGAAACAACAAACTAACGATAAAACAAACTTTAGCTAAGAATGAAAACAAAAAGCATTGTAAATCCGAAAATAGGACTGTCGCTCCCCTTCGCGTGCGATGCCTTATCCTTCCGCTCATGTCGCGCCGCCCTCATCTGTTCCTGCTCCCGGGCTTCGCTTTGGCACATGGCAGTGCTATGAAAATCCCCACATAACATCTCCCCCTCCCTTGACAAGCAGCTCGTCCGCGAGCTACAAGGCTAGGTAGCGTTTGCAGAAATCCTCCAAATACTCCCACGAAGCAGTTGACGGCGGCATGCCATCCCATTGCATGAGCACTTGGCGCACCCCGTGGGCCAGCCATGCTTTAGTCGCATGCTTCGGAACTGGCAGCACTGTGCCGTGATGTACATGTGGCAATGTTGGTGGAGCGTTAGGCGGCGGACCGACGAAAGGCTTCAACAGGTCGACATGGAGCACATCGTGCAGACGGGCACCCGGTGGCAGCTCTAGCTTGTAGGTGATGTCGTTGATGACAGTAGTCTCCTTGTATGGCCAATAGTAGCGTGGACTCAGTTTCCCCTTTGATGAGGACATCACCTCATCGGATACGCACATAACTTCACACGTTCCAACGACGATTCCATGTCCAAGTCCATGTCGGCCTCTAGCGACAGCACTGAGTTCGGCCTCTGGCGACAGCACTGATTTTAAAAGGACCTAGCGCCTTTATGTCAACTCCGATCTAGGCGATCTTGGACATGTTGGAAGGCTTATCTCGTCATCTTTGAAATGCATTCGGTCTCATATCCAAATTCATCCCGAGTCAACAGGAATCGTCAAAACAAGACAGTGTTGTTGCTGAAACAGAACTTGGGCCTTGGGCCTTGTAATAGACTAGGCCCATCTCGGAAGTGTCTCCCTCCACCTCCACGAATCAACACTTAACCCTAGCTTTATTTTCATCTATAAATAGCTTTGTACACCTAAAAAATGATTATGTTTTGTTTAGTGTAATTTTGCAAAGTGCCATTCACCTTGTCTCTAGTCCTCGCTCAATTAGTCGGCGACTATCGATTCAGAATCCCAATAGTTGGTATGTTGATTTGCTGGGTCGATTGGATCTACCACTTCAATCGCAACTATTCCTTTGTGCTTAATTACTTATTCGCAATTTTTAGATTGCATCTTATCTTGTTCTTGTAGTGTTCTCTCGATTGTATTGTAGGGATCATCAACCGCGCGTCACGGTTGGTACAACATCGTTTGTGGTGTAGCGATTGCACGGCGTCCTAGACTTGTTCTGGTTGGTAGCCACATCGCAAACGTCATACTCGATCAAAGCGAGAGTTATCCCCTCACTAGAAGATCGGGCCACGAGAGAGCGTCATCACCCTCTTGGATGTCCATGAGCGACGCTGGCACACGATGGCGCAGCCGGAGCCACACCCAATCGCTGACGACGAATTGCAGCTCCCGGTGGAACGGTCGTAGTACTTCTTGGTAGCCTGCTGAGCTTGCTCCAAGTGGCTACGAACGTCCGCCAAGAGAACATCTCGCTCTTGCAACGCCTGGGCCACCGCGGTGACCCTGATTTCCTCGGGGTAGTAGGCGTGCAGCGATGATGAAGGGCGATCGTAGATGACATGGAAGGGTGTGTTGTAGAGAGCGGAGTGGAAGGACCTGTCGTAGATGTACTCCACCCATGGCAGCCAACGAATCCATTGCTGAGAATGATCGCCAGTGAAGCACCGCAAATACATTGCGATGATCTTGTTGACTGCTTTGGATTGTCCATTGGATTGGGGATGGAAAGCTGACGTGAGGTGGAGCTTGGTGCCGGACGCCATGAAGAGGGCTTTCCAGAACACAGAGGTGAACACCGGGTCGTGGTCGGAGACGATCGACGCCGGGATGCCGTGTATTCAAACAATGTCAGCGTAGAAGGCCTTGGCAATCGTTTCTGCTGAGTAGGGCTACACCAGGAGGATGAAGTGGGCTTACTTGGAGAAGCGATCGACGATCGTGAGGATCATTGATTTGCTGCCGACGCGTGAGAGACTCGATGAAGTCCATGGTGATGTTGGTCCAAACCGCAGATGGAACCGGTAGTGGAAGTAGGGCGGTGGGGTGGAGGTGCTTCGTCTTGTTGCACCGGCAGGTGACGCAGGCCCGCACGAACTCTTGGATGACGCGGCGGTCATTCGGGGTGTGGAAGTCGTGGCGGAATCGGTGCAGAGTCTTCTTGACACCCTTGGGCCCATCATCATGTGCCATGGCGATTATAATCGGCAACGAGCGGGATGTTGGCGGGATGTAGACGCTTTGCTTGAAGGTTATCAATCCATCGATGATTGCCCATGGCTGACTGCGGGTGCCATTGCAATTTTTGTCACGGAGGGCAAGTAAGGTGGGATCTGTCGCGTGGGCCGCGCGCATGTCGTTCACAATGGTGAACCTAGTGCAGGTGATGGCGCACAGACTGGTGTCATCGGCGTCACACCGAGAGAGCGTGTTGGCCAACGTGCTGAGCATCCAGGCTTGTACTCAACTTCGAAATCGAAGCCAAGAAGCTTGCTGACCCAGTGGTACTGCGGGATTGTCGCTAGGCACTGGTCGAGGAGGTACTTGACGCTGTAGTGGTCCGTCTTGACGATGAAGCGGTGGCCCATAGATAAGGACACCAGTGGCGGATGACCTGCACTAAGCCGATCAGCTCTCGCTCGTAGGCTGCCAGGGCGTTGTGGCGAGGCACGAACATACGGCTGAAGTAGGCGATCGACCACTTGTGTTGGTGTAGGACTGCACCGAAGCCCGAGCTTGATGCATTGCACTCCACCACGAAGGCCTGCGCGAAGTTCGGCAGGGTTAGCACGGGCGCCGTGGTGAGCACCTGCTCGAGGAGACGGAACACGTCGTTGGCCTTTGTGGACCAGGCAAAGGCGTCCTTGAGCAGGTGGGTGAGAGTGCGGCCATGGTGTTGCAATCCTGAACGAACTTCCAGTAGTACCCGATGAGGCCTAGGAACCCACGTAGTGCGCGAGGCAAGCGAGGACGCGGCTAAACCACCATGACCTCCACCTTGGAGGTGTCCATGGCCACACCGTGCACAGGAACCACGTGGCCGATGTACGCGATGGCCAGGTCCCCGAATGAGCACTTGGATTTCTTGACGAACAGCTTGTGGGCGTGCAGCATGGTGAAGACAACTCAAAGGTGTTGGAGGTGCGCCATCCAGGATTGGCTGTATATCAAGATATCTTTGAAAATTACGAGGACACTACGGTGAAGGAATGGCCCGAGTACCTCATTCTTCAGTGCTCGGAATGTTGCCGATGCAGTCGTGAGGCCGAAGGCCATCATGAGGATCTCATAGAGGCCGTCGTGAGTCGGGAAGGTCATTTTCGCGATGTCCTCTGGGTGCACGCCGACCTGGTGATAGGCTGATCGGAGGTCAAGCTTGGTGAAGAATCGTGCATCATGGAGTTCGTCGAGAGCTCGTCAACCATCTGAATCGGGAACTTGTCCTTGACGGTGTGGATGTTGAGGGTGCGGTAGTCGATGCAGAAGTGCCACAAGCCATCAAACTTCTTGACGAGGAGCACCGGCGAAGCAAACGCGGAGGAGCTGCGCTAGATGATGCCCTATTGCTCCATGGTGCGACACTGCCACTCTAGTTCGTCCTTCTAGCGCCCCGGGTAACGTATGGGCGAACTGCGATTGGCACCCTGCCCGGTAGCAAGTGGATTCTGTGGTCGCGGGCACGATGCGGAGGAAGACACGTCGGTATGTCGAAGACGTCGGCGAACTTCGCGAGCAGGTCTTGCGTGCGCGTGTGGCCAAGCCCCACCCGGCAGGCCATGGAGTTCGACCTGGCGGTCGTCGCAACAGAAGCTCATCGTGAGGTGGCAGAAATCCTAGAGGATTGGCCCAACAGTGGTGAGCCAGTACGTGCCGAGAAAGAGGTGGTAGCCCGCTAGCGGGAGCACATAGAAGTCGGCGCCGAATGGCTCGTGCGCGATGGTGAAGTTCAAGTCGTGGAGGACACCCGGCGATGGCACTTGATCATCGTTGGCGACCGTCACTTGCAGTCTCCCACTGTACTAGACCGGGAGCACTGAGCGTGCAATAGCTTCCTGTGACAAGAAATTGTGACTGGAGGTTGAGTCCAACAGAGTGTACAGGGTGCCATCGCCGAGGGTGACGTAGAGGCGCAATGCTTGGGACGGGTGGACACAAGAGGTCACGTGCAAGGAAATCTTCAAGTTCTCCGATTCCGATTCCAGGATGGCGTCCCGGGAGGCCTCCTCGTCCTCTTCGGTGATGTCGAGGAAGAAGAGCTTCTTGCGCAGCCGATTGTGGTCGCGTGAGTACGACTCGTCGCAATTGAAGCAGAGCCCTTGGCGGCGGCGGCCGTCCTTCTCCTCCTTGCTGAGGCGGCGAACCGAGCGGCCCACCATGGTCATAACGCGTGGAGAAGTGATAGACGTGGAGCCTGTGGTGGACGCAGATGCTGCGCTTGGTGCGGGTGTCGGCAGGAGGCCACGCGTGCCGCGGCCCGGACGAGTGGTGTCGCGCACAACAGTATCGCGGTGCTCGAAGGAGCGGGCCAAGTTCATGGCAACCTCGAGCATGGACAGATGCTAGAGCTGAACGTCGATGCTCAGGGTCTCCAGGAGGCCGACGCGAGCCAACAGGTCAAGGAAGCGTTTGACATACGTGGCGACAATGGTCGTGCGCCAGCAAGCCGCCAATTCACCGAGCAGGACTTGACGTAGGGGAAGCGACGGCGTGCCGTGGTCGCGTTCGATGCACATGTACCACTGCTGCGCGGCATCAAGCATGTGGTAGGAGGCGAGCCACACTTTTTCTTCCTCCGGTTTGCGCTGTCCTCGGAAGAATTGTTTGCAACAGTTGATGAATCGGAGCGGATCGCCGACGCCGTTGTATTTGGGGAAGTCGAGCTTGTGGTAGCGCGGTGGCTGTTCGCCGTGGCGGCCGTGGCCCCCAACATGGGCGTCCTTGATGCGACCATCGCCACCGACCGGAAGCACCCGCTCCCCACGCTCCAGCCGGCTGACGGCAAGGTTGCTCGCTTGCTGCTTGTTGGAGAGGTCGGAGACTTGGCCGTGTAACGCATCAAGATGAGAGATGACGCTCGCTAGCCTGGTGCGCCAATCGTCTGGTCCCGTGATCTCAGACATGGCGATGATATAAGGCGCCGCAGTGCTGGTGGTAGAAGGAATGGTGATTCGTGATACCAAGATGTTAGGGGCTGGGGCAGGGCCCAAGCACTGGAGCTCGTAGTTGTGCTCGACGGGAGGGCGAGGGCGCACGCCTCGCCTCCCCGGAGCCGTACCGGCGAATAGAACAGAGGAGGAAGGGAAAGTAGATTGATGTGAGGATAATTGCTTGCTTTATTTCCTGATTAATCCGCCATATATAGGCTTACAATCTGAACTGAATTGCTAATTGGAAGGAAACAATAAACTACCGAACTAACAAACCTTAGCTAAGAAATAAAACAGCAAGCACTGTAGCAAATCCAAAAACGGCGCTAGGACTCCCCTTCGCGCGTGATGCCTTGTCCTTCCGCTCATGTCGCACCGCCCTCATCTGTTACCGCTCCCGGGCTTCGCTTTGGCACACGGTGGTGGTATGAAAATCCCCATGTAACATAATAGATGTTATACTTTTATAGAAGAAAATAAAATTATATTTGCTTCTGTATAATTAATTATTTGAAGAGAAGCTGCTCGAACATGGATAGCAAAATCAGATCTTAGCTGAAATGCATGCACAGTTCTGTAGTCTATGGGCAGATATTGTTCTTTTAGTTATCAGTTATATATCACTGTCCTGTGCAACTATGGAAAAATGGAAAAATACAGAGTCTCTTAACTTTTGGTCTTGTAGGTTCTAGATTTGGATCAGATCTAGTTGTCCCACTTGGGCACACATCTGAAGCAATTAAAACAGTCTTTGATCTGAAACAAACCTGTGCACCATAACAGTTCCATGTTGGATCCATCTATCAATACAATTTCAAAAAAAAAAGGTCTAGGTTAGCTATGCATCCAATTTGTCTGCCATTCCAATAGCAACAGACAAATTTTCGGGGGAGGGGGGGACATGGATTTTATGCATCACTTATCCTTCAATTGGGATCCATAAGCCCTCATGTGGGTTGAGAAATCAGATAACTGGATACATGGAAGGGGAGATGAACTTAGTCTCCTATCCTTTCTGATCAAAAGGAGGCATGTTATGTACCTTTTCATACCTCCTGAATTAAAGAAAGGCAAACGTGGGTTGGTCTTATTTGACCCTTTATATGAAAGTGTCTTCAATTAAAATCTGAGGTGAAGGAGCTACTGCCTTCTAACAAAGTTTGTCGAAATATGAAAAGAAAAATTGTAGGCAACTTTTGTTCATCACTTATGTTTTGTCTTATTGGAACAAAGTCTAAAGATCATTGGTAGATTGTGATCAATAGATCTTTGAAACCTCTGCTCGAGAAGGTATGATGGGCGTCAAACAACAGTGATAATTTCTTAGCTTCTTGCCTTAGAGCTGCAATAATTGTTGTCCCATTTATTCCCAAAATGGTCCTCCTTGTACAAACTGGAATCATGGTACATATAATTTGCCTTATTGAGCTGCAACTGACGGTGGATATTGTGCCTTATGTCTCCAACATACAGTGAATCAGTGTACGTGAAAATGCCAGGCACAGCAGCTTTTTGTCGTGCTAAATATTCTCGGATACAAGTTGGTACATTACTTACTAATGCTGTATCTAATGACAGTACATGTCTGCACTATTTAATACTGTTTTAGGTGTAATTAGCTGTATAATTAGTGCTTATATTAGCAATTATTGATAAGTTCTTGTCCAGCATAGAGGCCATCACCCTTTCTGTTTGAGCATTGCCCAAATAATAATGTTTTAGGTATATATAGCCTATGATAAATAGTAATTATATCATTGTAATTAGCCCCCTGAAAGCATGGATAATCCAACATTGAAGCACCATGGTGTTTGAGCATTGCTCGGCTAGTGTTTTGAGGTATATTTAGTCTATGGTAATTACTAATCATAGTATTCATTAGCCTGCATAAAGTATTAGAGTCATGCAATGAGAAAAGGAACCAAATGGTCACTATGAAGATAGGGAGACAAAAAGAGATGAAAGGGGCCTCCCCCTCCCCCAGCAGCCCTGAGGTGATACCGATTCCTCGCTGCAATTCATACACATCAAAGTAATGAAAATATGATAGGAAAATCTTGGCTCTTTTTTCTTCCTGTGGCTCCTATGCAAACTTGTCATTCATTTGCTGCTACTGTCTTCTGACACTACCTCCATTCCATCTCCCACCATTCACAGCATTATTCTCCAAGCCTGGCTTTCCACTATATAAGCTGCACCGTGGCCCTTGCATTCTTGCATAGAAGCACAAACTAGTGAGAGCACCAGAACTAGACAGTGCAAATCGCCTTAGCTTTAGTTTCTTTCTTGAAGAATTTCTTCAGGCACTGAGCATGGGTTCGTCGTGGACACTCGATCAGAACAAGGTCTTTGAGCTGGCACTGGCGACATACGGCGAGGACACGCCAGACCGCTGGGAAAATGTGGCGCGGGCGGTGGGCGGTGGCAAGACCGCGGATGATGCGAAGAGGCACTATGAGAAGCTGGAAAATGACATCGACCACATTGATTTGAGAGGTGCCAGCAGCAGCAACTCCAATGCCGGTAGCAGCAGTGAGGGGCAGAGGTAGTTAACTAGTCTATATCTCTTCAGTTAAAGACTACTGTTCCATCCATGCATGCATCATCACATAGTGACTACCCTCTGCTGTATGCCTTCATGCTAGTCATGTGGTGTGTGCAAGGACAGTGTTGCTTTCGGCTTGGTTTTCTGGGTGCAGCTAGTCACTTGCTCTGGCAAGCTTTTGCTTATTTCACTCCTTAAAATTTAATCATCAACTGGCCCGCTGTCATTGACTCTGAGAATTCAAGGAGTTCCCTGTCGGTCAAGAATGGGGTCACAGTCTGGTCTTGGTTATCCTGTCTTTAATGGAAAATATGTTTTCTGGATTGACTTCTTTTGCAGTTTAAGTGGAAGATATATATTATCACTGGCTTGGCTTCTTCACCTTTATCTCGAAAGGACTGCAAACTTGCTGTTTTCTTTATTATTTATGTTATGGTTGTCACATAGTTTCGTACCATCGTCTGAAATCGAGCCCTCCCGTTTTTCTCGACAAAATTGTATTTTCAAGGAAGATATTAAACTAGTGATGCGATTTTGTTCTCTTTTCTCTACTGGTCCGACTATCTTAATTAGAAACCTAGGGGTTGTGATTCAATGAACTTATAACTTTATTCCTTTGAGCCTCACTCCGATACTCTCTACCGGTAATAGAAAATAATCTGAACTATTGATCTTATTTGATCGAATAATTCATATTGTTTTCTACTACCACCCTAGTTATCGGTAATAGAAATGTGGAAGGTATTATTATCCCAAAAATTAAGAGTATAATTATTATTTAGCCATGAATAAACTTTTTTTCCTTCTTTTTCTTTTTTTGCTTTTGATGGAATATGAGCAATGCCAACATAATGAATAACCACATATCGATCTATGGGAAAAAGTATAAATGACAAAGTTACTCGTAATTATTGTATTAGTAAATTATTAATTTACCCTTAATATTACTGATAGTATAATACTACAAGTAGAGAGTACCGGAGCATCACTCTATTCCTTTTTGGTTCATTCAATAATTCATCATTTACCTTTCTGTGCATGGCAAATTATGTGCTTTGCTTGGCATGGGCAATTTGAAGTAAGAAGATGCATGTTTGCACTTAAATTATGTTATCGTATATGATCGTAACCACTGCCTAATCTTCCCAAAATAAACTAGTTCAAAACTTATCTTGTGCATGAGATCATGTTCTATGATGTTCCTTGTTATATCTTACAATCTTAATCACATTGTATAACATGGTCTGTTTGTTTAGTTGTTCGCAGAATAGATCTCTATTGGTCTATTTCCCTCTGAATGAATTGGTTAGAATCACATAATAAATGGTTTACGTGCTAGCTAGCAATTATGATATCCATAGTATTGATTTCCCTTTGCAAGTGAAAACTCTCATTTGGTTTTCAGTACGTCTTGTTTTGTCATTGTCCTAATTATTGTATGGAGTAAGTCCCTGAGCAAACCTGAGCTCCTCATCTGAAACATAGAGAATATTTCTAGTATGACATATTTGAGTTATATTGGCCAAGGTAGTT
Organism: Oryza punctata; assembly: GCA_000573905.2. NCBI lineage: Eukaryota > Viridiplantae > Streptophyta > Magnoliopsida > Poales > Poaceae > Oryza > Oryza punctata. The sequence continues at coordinate 16,493,402 of CM002493.2, read as the reverse complement.
TGAACTATTTGCATTTCGAGAGCTTGGATGTCATCAATTCATCAGAACTCAGCCTATTCGTATTTAGCTTTAATATGATTTCTAACAGTAACATACAAAAATACCTAGTTTTGAGGTTACAGAAGTTCTGAAGTAATGTGCATGTCAAAGAATAACTTCAGACATGCAGAATATCCTCCTGATACACCTATTAATTCCTGAAATAACTTGTTTTTGTTCAATGAGGTTTCATCTATGATAGTTATTTCCCACCAGCTTTGGCAAACTTTATCAAAAAGAGGGCTTTGTTCAACTTAATTTTAAGTAGCTTTGGGGATGAACCCAGCTGCCTTCAACAAGATTATATTGTTTTAGCTTATCAGTTGGTATTCTCAAGATGGTGGAGAGATATAGCACCCGTCAGATAATTAAATATTATAGCTCACCGCATTAAGAGCTTTCTTGATTCTTCATCCAAAGTTTGTTAAGCATGCCCTTGATTAGCAAAGTGTTTACTTGAATTGCATGGCAGGTGAAGTAGGGATGTTGATATAAAAAACAAAGGAAGAAAAAATTCCCTTTTTTGCATGTTGGTAGTTAGCAGCTAGAGCATGCTTTGCTGAAGATTTGCATGTAAAGCATTCTGTGCAACATGACCCCACCCCAGTCCCTTAAAGCTTGCAGTCCTTTCGACGGGCATAAAGTGCATCCCTAACAGTTGAGAATCGTTCTCTCGCATAGAGACAAACACCAATCTTAGTTTTTTTTTTAAAAAAAAACAAATATTTATTCCCTTGTCCCTAGATCCTTCTATTCATCTATTCTCGAGGAAATTGATGTCACCATGGGCTCATTCATTCTGTCTACCTGCGCGCATATCCTTGCTGCTCCTGCACTCGAATAATCTTATTCATATGTATACACATACCTTCCTGCATTAATGTGAACCATATGGATTAATGATTTGTTTACTCTCTTCGTAAGGTACCTCAAGCCCCAGTGATGGTTGGTTCTCACCTAGAGCTAGCCTCAAGCTCCAGCTAGCTCCCCCAACTTCAATTTCCAGCATCCAACAAGTACCCTACATACACTAGATTATATGCATAACATGGTGGTGATCGTGATATGGAGACGACGATCCTGCTGCTGTCTTAGCTGCTACAAAATCTTTATTACTCCGATGACGATGACGACGATGATGAGCCTTCTCCAGCTTGGTACAAGGCGAATTGAGCAGTAATAAGGAGAAAGCTAAGTGTCCGGGACATCATCAACCTCCGCATCGGGAATACTGTTGTTTGCGTCTTTCGTTGTACTACTCTTGTTTCTCCATGTCTACGTGTGTTTGTAGTATGTGACCCACCCACGAGCCTTGTCGATCGATCGTTGGCTGCCGGCTGGAGATACGCTGGCCAGCTGATGGTCGATGTATGTGTTGTGCTTTGGTGTGGTACGTTAATTGTCCGTCTTCTCTGCATGTCTAATCCATCAAATTTCTATCTAGTTTGTGCTATTGCCAGATTGTCTGACGGGAAGTTCCGGTCCATGAGGATACTCGATTGCAGGTGCCGACTCTTTGTGCCAATGCACTTTCTTGATTTTGGCGCGCCACTGGATTGTTCGAGTGATGTATGCGAAGCTGGGATTTTTTTTAAGATAATGGAATCACTAGCACGGGATAGCTCACCTTTGACGGGCGACAAGTCTCGTATCGTGTCCCATCATGAATCAAAGGTTAGTGATGTGAGAGGTCATCTCTATCGGGTTTGGCCGTCACGGCTGACAAATATCTCTGACCAAACCTCAAGTACATTACCGATAGCTTTGACCAATCAGATTAGTCAAACTAGGGTCAAACTAGGGTCCATCACCGATGACCTCATCCGTAACGAGCTCGAACTTGAGATGGTATAGTATTGGCGCCCAACACGGATGACTCATCTCAATCGGGTTTTAACATAAGCCCGTCACGAATGACTTATCTCTATCGAGTTTATAGCTAAGCCCGTCACGGATGACTTATCTCTATCAGGCTTATACCTAAGCCCGTCACGGATGAGGTCATCTCAATAGGGATTAAATTAGAGCCCGTCACGAATGTGTATTTTACCCAAAAATAAATTGTATTTTTTTGCTAGCCTCAGGCCTTTGTTAGCTACGCCCACTAAAAAAAGACACAGAAGCATATATATATGTATTGCCTTTCCCAGCAACCCCATTCATAACAATTCACAAATCAGTTAACATTCAGTGATCACATCCTCAATCACACATCCATTCACATACGCCATTGACACCAATTTACAAACCAAACATTAAGTGATTATAGTCAGATTAACAGATCCATTCACATTTGTCGTTCACATCCTCCAGAGTTAAGCATCAAAACTTGTAAAACTGAGTTATAAATTGGAACAAGTTAATCTGTAATTAGCATTGCATATATATAAAAAACATTACACCAGATTGTATTAAATATAATATATATATATATGTAAATGATACATAAATCTCATGTTTTTGACAAGCAATGGAAATTGTTTCAACCATTTAGAGACGAGCTATGACGGTACTCTAAAGTTTCCTTTGGGAGATAAGATTTCGTCAAGTATGAATCGTGCTACGTCTTCTCTAATTGGTTCGAAGCTGCGATCCGGGATGTTAGAATTTTTTTCATGGATGTGAGGCACCAAGTTAGTGTATATATATATTTCGAACTACTTAGTACATATATATTGTATACAAAATAGAAACACAGACCTTAAGGTCTAGCAATGTCACCTTGTCCAACAAAGTAATCATGTTATGACACACGTGGAACCCACACTGGTCACCAACTTGTTGATGGACAGGGACATCTTTCTTGTGAGAGAGCTTGGGTTTGCCTTGCTTATGCCTTCCTCCTTTGGACACAAATTGACCCCACGCATCATTCAGTGCAGTTTCAATTCTCGACCAATCATATTTCTCTTTAGTTTTGGAGTTCTTATAAATTTTGGAGTTAAGGTAATATACTATACTCCACTTCGGCACTAAGACAAGAAGAATCCAGTGGTACCTGTGTTATTAATGTATTGCAAGTTAAATACTAAAGCTATACGCATCGTGGAGGGGTAGATAATTAGTGTACAAACTTACTGTTGGTTATAGGCACACATAATGAAATCTTTGTCTTGTCGGGCCCACAAGCAGTCGCTAATATAACCTATCATTCGTCCCACATCGTGCTGTAGATTTGTCTCGTTGATTTGAGTTGTATCTAGAAAGCCTACATCGATGCGATTTCTTGCAGCATGCTTCCAACAGAATCTACAAGCAATACAAAGACCCGTATAAACATCTCATATATCGTCTTTTATTACCAACGTACTACGCAAGAATACTTACAGCGAGTAGCACTTAAGGAGATTGGTGTCCACCACTCGCATCCTGTAGAGGTCAAATAGATCTGCGAAGTCTACAACAATATAGGCTTCTGGCCCAAGAAATGGTTGTGAACCGTGAAATCCTGTCATGGAGGTGTCTGTATTCTTCCTCTTAGCGTTGTACTTCTACATGTAGTAGTTGTGCAACTCTTTGAAATCAAGGCCCATCTGCGCTAACTCATGGTCTGCTACCAATGGCATGCCTAATTGGAAGCTAATCGGAGCAAGGTTCTTAGTAGGAGCTGGTGGTGCCTTGCCTAGATCTAGCTTCTTTGGAGCCAGAAGCGAGGTCTGCAGCTTTGCTCTTCCTCTCCCCCTCGCAATAGGTTTTTGGCCAGTTTCGGTGTGTGGTGGAGAATAATGTGCCTTCCTGCCCTTTTTGATAGGTAGGGAATGTGGGCCCTGCTGTCGACCTCCATACTATTATCCCCAAAATCTGTATCATCTTGCAATTGAATCTCTTCATCCTGTACTTGAATGGCAGGAGGGGCTGAAGGAAGAGTTTGACCAGGTATTGGCAGCAGACGGGTATTTGGTGCATTTGACCTAGGAGTTATCTTTATCTCGATGAGATCCTTGGGCCATTGGATAAAAGTCCCACATGCAACTCCTAGGGTCAAAATTTTGTCATTTGGTGGATGCTGCAAAATCTAGCTGACCTGGTCTGGCTTGACCATGTCCACTCTGTACTTTAGCCTGCCCGGCCATTAGTTGCGCCCCATGCACTCGGGTTTTGGGCGTTGGCTTGAACGCAACGCCCTCAGTGGTAGGGAGCTTAAATATCGGTGTCACCCTAACTACTAGGGTGCACTGTGTGGGTTCCTGCAATAGATTCAATCATGTTCTAAGAATATGATATACTATATGGATTTGTTAAGACAACAAATGCATTTTTTGTTGGATTTACCATTATGTGGTCGACTGTGGTAGGGACTAGTCGTTCTTCTTCCGCCGCCTCAGTTGATGCACAACTGCTATGCCTTTGCCCATACAATCGGAGCAAGCCTTTTTGCTTTGACAGTTTGTCCAGAAAGATTAGCAAGTGCAGCGTAGTCATTAATGGTGCATAACAATAGAATTCGTAGCATGAAGTTCTCCTGACCATATGCATCCGAAGTTTCCACACCATCTTTCCAAAAAGTTTCTAGATCATCCATAACAGGCTCCAAGAATACATCAAAATCATTGCCGGGTTGTTTCGGACCTTGCATTAACAAGCACAGCATAATGTATTTCCTCTTGAAGTACAACCATGGCGGTAGGTTATAGTTTATAATAAGAACTGACCAAGTGCTGTGAGAATTGCTCATGTCTCCGAAAGGATTCATGACATCTGTACACAAACATATCCTCATGTTTTTGGGGTCGGTTGCGAATTCTGGGTGTTATCGATCGATATTCCTCCATTGAATCGAATCTGCATGGTGTCTTAGCATACTGTTGTTCCTTCTCTTTGTAGAATGCCAACGTACTAACTCCGCTTCCTTGGGGTTGGCAAAGATTCTCTTGAAACAATCAATGATAGGTAGATACCACACAACTTTCACCGAACCACCCCGCTTTGACTTTTTTCTTTCGTCAGAACTTTTCTTTCGCTTATATCGCTATGCCTTGTAGACAGGACAAACATCTAAGTCCACGTATTGCTTATGGTACAATATGCAGTCGTTTGCACAAGCGTTGACTCTACGGACCTCTAACCCCAGGGGACACAAACCTGCTTCGCTTCATATGTCATCTCGGGCAATGTGTTTTCCTTAGGAAGCATGGATTTCAATATTCTCAATAGATCTGTGAAACTCTTATTTGTCCATCCACTACTTGCCTTCAGCTTCATTAGGTCTAAAGTAGCTGATAATTTGGTTAGTTTTGCCTTCGGCGTATAGAGGTGTCTCCGAGTCACTGACCAACTTGGTGAACTTCATGGAATCTCTCTCGTTGTAAGTTGGGTTTTCAACGGCAATATGTCTTGCAATAGATCGTGATCCACATCAACCATTTCACCTTCCAATGGAGATTATACAAACATGTCATGCTCATCTTCATATTCCTGATTTTGTGCTCCACCAGTGGCTGTAGCTGCAACATCATCGACTGATTCTTGCTCTCCATGCTTCGTCCAACGTGTCTATCCCTTCATAAATCCTCGAAGTATCAGATGAGCATGTACATCCACTCTGCTAGGCTACATTATCTCATTTCTAAACCGATCACATGGACAAATAATATAATGGTTGTTTCTTCTTTTCCTGTCCTCCTCCGCGACATTTACAAAATTTGAAACACCACTTCTATACTCTGTGGAATGTCGCAGAGTCTCGTACATCCACTGTTGATGATCCATTGCTGCAAAAATGAAGAAATATTAGATAAACATTCTGTAAGATAAGTACTACTAAATTTATGTGAATTGTTTAGTATTTTCAATTACTTTTTAATTTTCTATTTTTCTTTGAAAAACAGACAAAATAGTGTGATAACCAAAATAGTGAATAGTGGGATAACATTTCCTTAGGTGGCTGGAGTACTTATAGTGTGCAACAGACATTGGTAACAGCCAATTAGCGAACATCGGTGACGGGCATATACTATATCTTTATCGGGCCTAATATAGAGCCCGTCACCCATGACAACCATTGCTGACGGGCCTAGATGTTATATTTATCGGGCCTTGATTAGAGCCCATCACCGATGAAAGCTATCGGTGATGAGCTTTTGTTTATGGCCCGACAAAGATAACAAAAGTCATCTTTAACGGGCCTAAGAACATGCCCAACACCGATAGCTGTCATCGGTGACGGGCTTGAAATACATGCATATGTACTATGTCTAAACACGAGAATATCTTTGTCGGTGTTTATTTTAGCCCTTAGAGATAACGATGTTGTGATGGTCCGCAATCCCTAGGCATGGGAAAGACCGTTACAGATAACAAGTTCTGTAGTAGTGAATGAAACATCCCGACCTTTGATCAAAGAGCTTCAGACAATTATTACAGAATTCACACAAAAAGAAACTCACACCTAAAGTTCACAACTGCAAAATTAAAACAAAAGGCAACCACAAACTAATAGACACCAACAGAAGAAAAGGAACCTATAACTACTGAATTCTATTAGAGAACCTCCACCCGAAGTTGGCAAAAAGCTTCGTCGTCTCAAGTTTACGACATGCATCACATATCTTCATCATGCCTTTGTAATTATGCCCATCCATAAAGCTATGTTGCCCTGAAAAACACCTGCAGATAGGATTTTGATGGTGATTTGTCAAAAATCATATCATTTCTATTAAGCCAAAGAGCCTAACATACAATGGAAGCTCCAACACGCGAATTTGGGATGCTTTGTTTTTTCCTCCTACTTTGCTATGAGTCTTATCTTTTTGATGGTCCGATAACCGATTTGACAAAGCATGTTTACGAGGCAGGCTACTGCTAGTTGAACACTTGTTACCTGTTCTTTGTTGTTAACCTGACAGGTGATTTACCTTACCTGAATATGAGGGTTATCGAACCTTTTGACGATGGAAGACATAAGTAAGATAACACCAAAACTAAGCATAACAAGATAGCACCAAAGGCAACAAAGGCAATGTGGGTCCCAAATAAAACTACATAGCACAATTGCTATCGTTAATATGCAGCATAATGTTGCAACTTTTTTTATAACACAACAAACACACACGCACATATGAATACACCCACGCACCCACAAATGCATCTCTTAATACACGCTCGAAGAGATGGAAATCAACAGCATATTCCTAATCTCACCAAATTATCGTTGAAAGCCCACTTATATGTGTAATATTTCTGGCACAGATCCAACGGAAAGGTAGCTTTACATAAAGTAACATCCAAAACAAATTCCAATGAAAAAACTATGCTTGCTTTTAGTTCATTGTTATCCCTACAAGTTGAACTATTTCATGGAAATTTTAAACGAATTTAGGAGAGCTATTCCTTTGCTCCAAATAACTACATAAGAATTTTTCATAGGAATTAAACCCTCTAAAATTCCTCTAATTTTCCTTTCTTCCAAAGGAGTTGTATGTAAGAGAGAAATTTGCAATATGAACAAAACTAAACACAATGAAATAGAACTGAAGGCAATTATGCAGCTAAACATCGTACAAGAAGGAAACTAAACAAAATTCAACCCTGAAAAGCGATGTCCAAATTGTTCTTAGAGGAAGTAGAAGCGGCTCCCAGGAGCCAGCATAATAGTTTTCGTTAATATAACATTTTGTTTCAAATATTCTGGCTTTCATATATAGAAGAAATTTAGTTGACACAGGATCTGTTGGAAATGTTAAAGTCATGCTGTACATAAAGTAAGATCCAAAACAAAGATCCAATAAAAAAACTATGGTTTTTTTTTAATTCAGCGTTATACCTATAAGCCAAACTGGTCATATGGATGTACAGCACTTCGTTTAAAATAAAGTTTGACTTGAGGGAAACATATCTTGTGCATATTAGCTTTGGATCCACTCACACTAGTACACACCAACTAGCAAGTTAGAAATAATTCTAAAAAGAAATTTTATATGGAATCTTTAACCTTACTCCACGTGTATAAAGTTTCAAATACAAATTCATTACAAAGAGCAGCAAAAAAAAAGAGAAAAAATGACAAAGTTATAGTCAGAACTATCAGATTTGTCTTTTTTTAGCTATAAAATATAATGAATTTGGATTTGAATTTTATATATAGTTAGAGTAAGATTAGAAGTACATGTAGTATTGTTTTTCATGCCACAAGCCATTATATACGTAGCACTATGCTCCACTTCCACAAGCCATTAGTTTAGCACTATGTTCTTTCAAGGACATAACATGTTTGGAAGGATGATAGCCCAATAGACAAGTAGTAGTACTTGTAAACGCTTCTTTAAGCAAACTACTGTAGAAACGATTTTTGCAGGCAGCTAAACTACATGGTTTTATATTCAATGTATTCAGGGTCTTCTCGATTTGGATTTGTTTGGCCGTCGTACTCAAATGTTGGTTTGACCTCTCCTTAATAGGGGTCAGTTGGTATTTGATGAAGTGCCGAGTGACTTATTCCCCTTTTAAGCCAACTTCTTTGAACTCCATGATTTTTTCAAAGAGAGTGTTTGCTTCTATCATATTTGGGCCTTCTGGAAAAGAGTTCCAGTAGGATGAATGTACATGTGGGAGACCAATGAAATCAGGGAGATAAGGAGATGGATTTAAAATGTAGAACCAATTGGTGTGCCAACCCTTGTTGCAGGTTTTTACAGGAAAAGAAAAGTAGTCTTTCGGGAGAGCTCCAGACAACTGGAAACCAGAACACCCAACCACGCAAGGATGTTCTTTGGTCAGGTAGGCTTTTAAGTAAGAAAGGTGGCGAAGGAGATTCAAGTGGGACCGAATGCCCTGGAAAGCTTCACACAAATGAATGAAGATGGCAACATGAAGAATCGAGTTGAGGTTTAGATGGTATATGTTGATTCCGTAAAAATCAAGCAAGCCCTGGAAGCAGTTAGAAGTTGGAAGACTAAAGCCGCTATAACAGAAAGGACCGAATACCACGATTTCTTTGGTGTTAGGTGTCGGGAATTCTTCACCGCATATTGAGCACCACCTGATGATTTCCTTCATCGGTAGCACGCCATCCCTCTCCATGTCCTTCAGATACGAACCCTTTACATTGGAGACAACCCATTGGTCGAAGGGGATTTCTCTCTCCTTCGCCAATTGTGGGATGTGGGGAACCTGGATTAGGGTTTTTTCCTTTGGATCTGAGGGTGGGGAATGGAGGAGATTGCTCGGCGGAAGGAAATGGACAAGATTTGGGTGTGGATTGAAGCCAAAATGGATGTGGGGCGCCGAGCCCTAGCTTTGGATAGTGGCGATGGTGAATATGAGCGCGAAGGGGAAACTTTGTAATGTGAAGCGAGACGATGATCTACATTGCCACAGGTGTTTTTCTTTGGGCCAAGGCCCATTAGGCATTTGCAGCCCATATTCCATGCGTGGCTTACCACGTGTTCTTAAGGGTTTAGGCATATTTGATTCTTTCAATATGCAAGTGGGAAAAATGACCAAAACCTTTAAAATCATCTTTTCCAGCGGTTACAAAACTTTTTTTATAAAAGTTAGTACAATGCAATTTAGAGAGGTGGCAAACAGTGAGCTTTATAACTTATACTATAACTTCTATAAAATTTAAGCATTGTTTAGCATCTATTTTTACAACACATTTGGCCAAGTGCTATGTTATTGTTTTTATCCACTTATGTGTGCTCTTTTATTAAGATCAATACGTTTGGCTTCATGCTGTTTATGGTATTTTTGGGTCATTTTTTTAGCAATTTGTAAATCCAATTTTGGTTATTATTAACTTAGGTTTTATACCACATGTGCTATTATATTTCATTAAAACCACTTGGCTAGTTGAATTTTTTACTCTTTGACTATATGTTTAGTTTTTCAACTAATCACATAGTGGGGCTACACCTAATTAGGTGCATACTATCGATGTACCTAAGTATACTTTTTATCATATTTTAATTTTTTCAGCCATCCACAGTCTCGTGATTTGGTAAAAGCACTTGGGAGACTATGACATAGATGATTGAAGCACTCGGCTTTGGATATTTTAACTTGGGAGAAAATGATTCCTTTCGACTGTGAAGGTCTCAGGAGTTACTAAGAAGATTATGGGTACCATATACCCACATGGTCAGCTTATTCGATTGGATATAGGAGGTGGGCCATGTCTGTATGTTATGTAAATAGGCTAAAGTTGGGATATGATGTTGTGGTGTTTATCAAGGCATATTCCATAGTTTTAGTAGTATATGGTTATATAAATATATGAGGAAACTAAGTCGTATCCGATTGGGTCCTCACCTTTGTAACCTTACCCCCCAACCTACATAAGGAGGACAGAGAGCCCTAGAAGGTATAACTTCACCCAAGATCATCAAATCAATACAACATGCGGTACATATAATCCCCAAATAGAACTAGTGTATTACTTCTTATCAAGGGGGACTAAACCTATTTAAACCTTTATCTTTTTACCTAACCATTTTATATCTCGTACGTTACCTCCTTTTATATTACCGATTTCTAGAAACAAGTAGCGATCTCGTGGGGATGGTGGCAATGGTAGCGTGAGAGCGGCGCTAGATAAGCCGCTCTGATATCATGTTAAATAATATAGAGAGAAGAAAACACTACGTACGTGGATTGATGTATAGAGCCTCAAGGGTAGTGTATATATAGACTATAATATATAAGGAAAGTGATTTACAGATTATCTTTAAACAGATGTTAGTTATGGCTTACGAAAGAGGACTTGGTACTGCTTTATCTTTGCTCTGGTATTTTGATCTAGCATTGTATCATGTTGAGAACTTGAGATTTACGCGCCATCTCTTTCTGATGACGTCTGGGGAAATTACATTAAATATAATTTTTTTCAGTTAGTTGTACCTAGGAGCTGTCCATGTTCACGTAGAGTGTTTTCTTTCGTCAAGCATAACTGACGGTTTCTGATGATGCCTGGAGCAATTATATGATTGCAACCTGACTGCTCCCTCAATGAAATATTTCCTGGCATCAATGTAATTGTGAAGATTATGGGTACCACATACTCACAGATCTAGTTATCTGGCTGGTTATAGCGGATACACTATGTATATAGAATATGTATAAAACTAGGACTCAGGTATTACGTTGACTTCTGTATCAAGGCACGGCCTCTAGTCCTAGTTTGTTAAGATTGTAGATTAGTTATAAGAGATTTAAACCGTAAGGAGTTAAATCTCTATCTTGTAAACCCCTATCTTCCGGCTATATAAGAAGGATAGGGTGCCCCTCGCGGGCATGATGAACACAACTAGATCGTCAGATCAATACAAAATCCGACGGATACAACCCTAAACAGGAGTAGGGTATTACCTCTCATTGAGAGGGTCTGAACCTATCTAGATCCTTGTCTTCGCATCCATCCACTTTTAGGTCTCGTGCGCTACCCCTTTTCATTTTGCGAATTCTTGTTTCGACAGTTGGCGTGTCAGGTAGGGGAGTGTCGAGTTTCCTATCGACAAGTGTGATGGAACTGATCTCATGAGTCGGTGGTTTCATCTTTGCCTAAAGACAAACCTTTCCACTTTGGGATTTTCGATTTTTTCCCGTCGATGACTTCGCCAGGTGAGTTTGTTCAAGTTTGCTCGGGCCCACGTACATACATGCATGCAAGCAGGAGCACAACGACAAGCCAGACAGGATACACATACAGCGTGGTCAACAAATTATGATTAAATCAACACTGAAACTCCCTGGACACGCACAAGAAGGACACTTGGCATAAACATCTCTAATCGGAAGCCTGATCAGGCCAGACGCATGTAATGCCGACAACATACACGCTTCAACAGTTTGCTTCAACAGTTTGGATCATAAACCTTTACCAGATTTATCGTTTCGATTTCCTTACATAAATTAGATTAATCTTGATTTTTCTAGTCATTTAACTCACAGATCTCTAATTATCTTTTGATCTGTTATTTTTTACACACGTACACCTATTGCATCTGTCATCGCCATCGACTGGGTGTACTCGCCTTCACGTACACCTGCTGCTACCGTTGACAGGCATCATCGTCTTCACCACCGGCTGTCGACTAGTTTCTTCGCCTCCACGGTTGGTGTACTCCGCTGCCGTTACTGGTGGCGACATCGTCTTCACCGTCGATCGCCGTCATTGCTACCGACTGGTGTCGTCGCCTTCACGGCTGGTCTATTATGCCGTCGGCCGCCTCATATGTCGCTAACTGCCGTTACTGATGGCGATATCGTTTTCACCGCTGGCCATCATCATCGCTGCCGAGTGGTACCTTCTCCTTCGTGACTAGTTAATTTCGTCGCTATTGATGGATGACCCTTGCTTCTACATCGGTCACCTTTATCATCACCGAGGGAAATACCAAAAAGCTGTCATCATTATTTTATGCTTTATGTGATATTCTCCTTTTCTTTTACTCACTACATCATTTGGTTCTCCATTGAGTAGTGAGTCGGGGGCTACAGATATTATATCATATTTTTTCAATAATTTTCATAATGTCTATCTTGATTGCTTGCAAAATAATCCGAGTAAAAAAGTACCGATCGAGTTGTAGAGCTCTTTTTCCCTATGCTTTCCGTTTGGTTTGTCGATGGATAGTTGCCTTTAGGCTGATTCCTAGCACCCGGGGGCTCGTTGGATGGAATGTATAACGCAAGGTGCTAAGTATTACTCGGATGGAATCAAAAGTATATTTTTAAATAGAGATAATATAATTTGTTTTCTACTCTTCACAATTGCAAAAGTACTCGAGTAGTAAATTCTCATCTGTGAAACTTTGTTCCATTAATAACGAACTAATGTCAATGACCAGTCGGGCAAAGTGTTTAAACATAAGGAATCATCTACTCGGGGAAATCAAAATCAACAAGAGGAGAAATGCACATTTATAAGTATTTTAAAATGCTTGAATTTTTCTCAAGTATTATATTTGCATTAGATGCTACTCATCCTATATGTTTACACTACAGGATCCAAATCCATATATGCATAGTGGGGATTCGTGGCTTTAAGCTTATCTCCTACGCTTCGGGAATGGATTAGTCAGAACATCACCGCCGGCTCGCCTTCGTCATCGCCGACTGGTGTCTCCGGCTACACGAACGGTTGGTCACACCACCGTTGTTGGGCGTCTATGTCTTCACTGCCGGCTCACCTCCATCGTCGCTGATTGGTGTCCTCGTTGTCAAGCCCAGAAATTCGCCAAGCCGAATTTCTATAGCAGAGTGTGTATTAAAACCCCTGTCCAGGACCAGCCAGGGTACACAAACGACAAAGTCGACGTACAGATCCACGTCTTACAAAACATTCAAATGTCTTACATAAATGCAGCGGATAAAAGATAAACAAGCTTATTCTAGTCTTGACGCTTGCAACGCGGTGAAACCACTCCACAGGCATCCCCGACGGTAGAACGGCGATCACTCGGAGAAACCACCATCTGAAACGTACTCCAACTCTGGTGTGGGGGAAAAGAGCAAGACTGAGTACTACCCACTGTACTCAACAAGTCATACCGGAAGAGAGGGTATGATGCAAGTACTTCCAAGGAGAGGCTAAGGTTCATTTGCACAAAGCTGGCATTTAAAAGCAGTAGTTGAAAGCGGTAAAACGGTTGAGTTAATTAAGCATAATTAAACCATCGCTATCCAACGCTACACCACGTTGCGACAGGCCCAAACCATTCCACCTGAACAAAACCAGCTCCATTAAGTTAAGTTATTAGGGTTCTGACTAATCACGGTGAATCTGGTTGACCGCCCATAACCGCGGGCACGGCTATTCGAATAGTTTTACTCTGACCAGAGGTGTACATCTGTACCTACAAGACAGCCCCACGACACGTTACCGTGTGCCAGTATACCACCACGGTACCCCGGAAAGGGACTGTGACAAGACCCTTCGCATAACCCCCTCTAGCCAAGCACACCACACCTCAGGTTTCACCCCCGTCCCCAGCGGGCAACGAGCAGTCCCCTCTCGTGCCTAGGTGAATCCGGAAGCGACAGAGGCTGTCCCAGGGCCCGCCCCGCTCCATCGCGCCCACCCTTGCCTGGGAGCGTCGGCTGGAGAGAAGCTACCCTACAAGCCCAGCCGTTGCCCACGCTGGCTTGTGGTAAGTACGGTAAGTTCTTCCAGGGGTTCCCGCGAACCGGTCCTTAATTGCCATGGGTGCGACTAGCAAAACCATGCACCCACAACCCACCATTTGGCATGTTTTAAGTTCATCATTCCACCATGGTGACATTTCCATAATGTTACCACACATAGAGACTATACCAAAGTTATTAAATGAATCCCCTTTAGTGAGTTATTTGAACTAAGCGGGCTAAGCATACCCTAAACCAAGAAACTACACATGTAATTACCCAAGCTATCAAAGGTGCAAGGTAAACAATGCATAAGGTTGAGTACAATAGGACAATAATACCCATATAGATGACATTATAAAATAATGCAGTAGTTAAAGGAAAGTAGAACATTGTGCAAATCGGTACAATATGATCAATGATAAAGCATGACTTGCCTTGCTCTGGCGCTGGGTTGACTTCGGCGACTACTTCGAAGTAAACGGGTTCGTCCGAACTGCCGGATTCTACACGACATACAAAGCACACAAGCAAAACATGCTATAAGTCTACTGAAACAGAGAACAAAAGTATTTTTAATAGATTCTAGACATTTTTACAAATTTACTGCAATTTGAATGGACTCAAACGGAGTACGAATGAATTAGTTATGAATTTTAGAAGTTTTACTGTGTTTTTACTATAAACAGAAAAACCCTTAATATATTTATTGCGCAATTATTTAACCCTGGAGGGAGAGAGAGATGGCGCCGACAGGCGGGTCCCACATGGAAGTGGCTCGGGACACCAGTCCATGATGGATCGGGTCCACGGCCGGGTAGGGGCGGCGCACCACGTGGCGCACACGTGGCGCACACGTGGCGCCGACGTGGCACGCACGGCTGCGGCGGCGTGCGCCCGGGGCGCTCGGGCACGGCAAAGGCCGGCCCGGCCAAAGCACCCGGCGGTCATGGCGCGGCCACTGGCGACGACCGGCGGCACCGGCGGCACGGAGCGACCACCGGTGACGACCGGCGCACCAGGCGGCACGGCGCAGCGCACGCGGCGGCGCAGGACCAGCGCGAGGCGGCGCGGCCCAGCGCGGCGGCGTGATGCAGTGCCGAGAGGGCGGCAGCCGGCGGCTAGGGGCGCCGGAGGGGAGGAAGAAGAGGGGGAAGAGGAGGAGCTCACCGAGGCGACGGCGGTGCGAGCGGCGACGGGGAGCCCCGTGTGCTTGCGAGCCCAACGGTGGCGGCGGCGCGGCTCGGCGCGACGGCTAAGAGGAGGGCGACGGCGCTATGGCGGAGGAGGGCACGGGAGAGCTCGGCGAAATGGGGAAAAAGGAAGAGGGAGGGGCGGTGATGCTTTAATCCCGGCTGTTTCGGCGCGGGCGCGGGCGGAAGAGAGGGGGGAGTGGGTGCGGGGAAGGCGGGGAAGGCGGTGACACGGGCGGCGTGGCCCGAGAGGAGCGGGAGGTGGTTGGGGAAGGCCGGCCTCCTCCTCCGGCCGAAGGTTAGGGAAGGGCCCGACAGGTGGGCCCCACCTATCGGCGACCCCGGGGAGAGAGGGCGCAGGTGGGCCCCACCTGTCGGCGACCCCGGGGAGAGAGGGCGCAGGTGGCCGGCTGGGCCGTGGCCTTCGGCCGGCCCAGCAAGGGCGCGCGGGAAAGGGGTGGAGATGGGCTGGTGGCCTATCAAGGGAAAAGGAGGAAAAATAGAAAAAAAGGAAAAAGAAGAAAAAGGAGCCCAGGGTTTTAAATAATTACTTGTGCTCAATTTTCATAGGTTAAAATTATTTCTAAGACTCTGAAAATTCCGCTAAAAATCCTGTTAGCATATTTTGACCTGTAGAATCCAAGAAAAATTCCACACGCCATTTTCGATTATTATTTGCACTGATTAAGTTAGGGTTTCTCTCTTGTCATTTCACAGATATTTTCTTGAGACCCTTTTATTAAGTACTTTAGGCTTGGGAAAAGAACTTCAGGGTGTGACACTCGCCTACACGGTTGGTTGGTGACAACACTGTTGTTGGGCGACTACGTCTTCACCGTCGGTTTGCCTTCGCCGCCGCCGACTAGTGTCCTTGCCTACACGGTTAGTTGGTCACACCACTATTGCTGGGCGTCTACGACTTCGCCGCCGGCCCACCTTCATTGTTGCCGACTGGTGTTCTCGCCCAGACGGTTGGTTGGTCACACTACCATTGTTGGGTGTCTACGTCTTCACCGCCGGCTCGCCTTCGCCACCGCCAACTAGTGTTCTCGCCTACATGGTTGGTTGGTCACAACACTGTTGTTGGGCGTCTACGTCTTCACCACCGGCTCGCCTTCGTCGCTACCAACTGGTGTCTTCGCCTTCACGGTTGGTTGGTCACACCACCATTTTTGAGCTTCTACATCTTCATCGCCAGCTTGCCTTCGCCGCCGCCGACTGGTATCTTTGCCTGCAAGGTTGGTTGGTCACACCACCATTGCTGGGCATCTATGACTTCACCGCTGGCTCGCCTTCGTCGTCGCCGACTGATGTCGCCGCCTACACGGTTGGTTGGTCACACCACCATTGTTGGGCATCTACGTCTTCACAGCCGGCTCGCCTTCATCGTCGCCGCCAAGTGTCCTCTCCTACACGGTTGGTTAGTCACACCATCGTTGATGGGCGTCCACGTCTTCACTGCTGGCTCGCCTTCATTGTCGCCAACTGTTGTCTCCGCCTACACGGTTGGTTGGTCACAACACCGTTGTTGGGCGTCTATGTCTTCACCACTGGCTCGCCTTCATCGTCGCCGACTAGTGTCCTCGCCTACACGGTTGGTTGGTCTCAACACCGTTGTTGAGCGTCTACGTTTTCACCGCCGGCTCGCCTTTGCCGCTACCGACTGGTATCTTCATCTCCACGGTTGGCTTGCTATGCCGCTGTTGATGGGCGTCTACGTCTTCACCACCGACTTATCTCTGCTACCACCGACTGGCACCTCCACCCTCGCGGCCGGCCTGTTATGTCGCCGTTGATGGACGTCTTCGTTTTCACCATCACTCTACTTCTTCCATCGCCAACTAGTTTTGTCGCCGCCGACTGGTGTGTTTATCTTCCCGGCTACGCGTCTTTGCCACTGGTTTGCCTTTGTTGCCACCGACTCGTGTCCACGTCGTCACGGCAGTGCAACTCTATCACCATTGTGGGGCAATTTCATCTTCATTGTCTTCGGTACCAATAAACTCTATTGCCACTACATCGGAAGCTTCGCTACTTCACTAATCACGATGTCTTCAAGAGCCTTGACATATCAGCATGCACCACCAAATACGACGCCGTGCTAATCTACTACAACAATTGGTGTTCCAATCCTCAAGATTTCTACTCAGACATCCTCAATGCGTATCTTCAATCAAGCAATGGCTACTCAATAACAAGCTACAGTTCTTGACTCTATGATTAGTTGTTTCCCAACTAAGCATAGAGTCGGGGGCTACACAAATACAAGACTCAAAATTCGACAGACACTACGTCAAGATAAAACAATCAATTAACCAGCCAATGAGTTAACTCTGGGAGTCATTATCTTCAGCTTCGCTTCAGAATAGCCGTTCTACTTCAGCAACTCCAATTATTTCACCGACAATTTTTGGTTTCTGGATGCTACCACAATTTACTTCAAGTTTCTCGAGTATCAAGTTCAAGATTTAATCTATATGTCTGAGAGTTTGGAGTTGTTAACCAATCAATTCAGATTTGATGAGTTGGACAACAACATCTACTTTTCGCCAAGTGAAGCAACTGCAATAGTTACAAGACAAAGTTCTACTGCTATTGTCATAAATCAACGGGTATTGCATCAATCTTCGTCATGCAAGCATTAGCATCAAGGAAACTACTCGAGCTTCGACATATTCTCAACAATTTGATGGATTATTGTTACTGAAATCATCATCGGCACCTTCTCCAACACTATCGTGATCTCCGATCACTTACCGTCAACCAAGTTGTTTGCTTCAAGGGTCCATGCTTAGTCAATGCTGAAAATCTAAATGAATCATTTTCATCGACTTCTGGCTGTGTCTCCTTGGCATCGCCTCTACTTCATCAGCCCTGACGTCTCCACAGTCGCTAATGGATGACTACATCTTTGCTTTCGGTTCCCTCTGTCATCGCCGATTTATTATCTCGTCTTCATGGTTGGCTTATGTCACGCCCTGAAGTTCTTCTCCCAAGCCTAATACATTCAATAAAATGTCTCCAAGAAAATATCTGTAAAATGGCAGGAGAGAAACCCTAATTTAATAAGTGCAGATAATAATCGGAATGTGCATGTGGAATTTTTCTTGGATTCTACATGTCAAAATATGCTAACAAGATTTTTAGTGGAATTTTCAGAGCTCTATAGATAGCTTTAACCAATTAAAATGGAGCACAAGTAATTATTTTAATCCCTGGAAAATTCCCTCTCCTTTTTCCTTTTCTTTTCCTCCTTTTTCCCTCTAATGGGCCACCAGCCCATCTCCTCTTTTCTCCTCCCTTCCCTTGCCGGGTCGCCAGCCCTTCCCTCCTCACTCCCGCATCCTTGCTGGGCTGGCCGAAGGCCACGGCCCTGCCCACGCCCGCGCCCCTCCTCCCCGGGGTCACCGACAGGTGGGGCCCACCTGTCAGGCCCTTCCCTAACCTCCGGCCGGAGGAGGAGGCCGGTCCCAACCACCTCCCTGCCTCTCCCGCTCCTCCAGGGCCACGCCGCCCACGCCACCGCCATCCCCGCATTCGCCGCAACCGCCGCTCGCTCCCCTCGCACGCGCGCGCTCGCGAGACGGCCGGGATTTGATTTTCGAATCCCGCCTCTCTCTCCTTCCCCACGCCCTACTCCGGCGTGGAATCCGTGCCGATTACGGCCACGTCCGAGCTCCCTCTCCCCTATTTCAGCATCACCGCCCCCTCCCCCACCTTTTTCCTTCTTTCGCCGAACTCTCCCGTGCCCTCCTCCGCTCTAGCGCCGTCGACCTCCGCTTAGCCGCCGCCGCCACAGCTCCGGTCGCCGCTAGCCGCCGCTCGTCGCCGTGCCGAGCGCTACCACCGCTTCCCCCTTCTTCTTCCTCCCCTCCGGCGCCTTGGCGCCGGTGCCCCTCTCGGCCGCGCCGCGCGCCGCCGTGCCGCGCCCTCGGTACCGCGGGCCGCCGCCTCAGCCGTGCCGCGCCGACGCCTGCCCGCGTCACCCCGCGCTTGCCGCGCCGCCTGCCTGCCTACCCGCCGCGCTGCCCACTCGGTCCCGCACCGCCGCGTGCGCCGCGCGCCGCCTCGCGCCGCCGGTTGCCGCCGATGGCCGCGCCACGCCGCCGGTGCCCCGGTCGGGCCGGCCTCTGCCTTGCACGAGCGCCCCGGGTGCAAGCCGCCCCGGCCGCCACAGCCGTCCGATCTACCCAAGGGTAGATCGGGGCCATCCATCCGGCCGCCCACGTGGCCGCCGCGTGGTCGCCACGTCGGCGCCGCGTCGGCGCCGCGTCGGTGCCACGTCAGTGCCACGTGTGCGCCACGTGGCGCACCGCTCCTTCTCGGCCGTGGACCCGGCCCACCATGGACCGGTATCCCGAGCCACTTACGCGTGGGGCCCACCTGTGGGCGCCGCCTTCTCTCTCCCCCGGGATTAAATAATTGCGCAAAAATTATATTAAGGATTTTCTGTTTATAGTAAAAACACAATAAAACTTCAAAAATTCATAACTAATTCATCCGGACTCCGTTTGGGTCCATTCAAATTGCAGTAAATTCGTAAAAATGTCTAGAATCCATTAAAAATACTTTTGTTCTCTGTTTTAGTAGACTTATAGCCTGTTTTGCTTGTGTGCCTTGTTTGTCGTGTAGAATCCGGCAGTTCGGACGAACCCGTTTACTTCAAGGTAGTCGCCGAGGTCGATCCAGCGCCCGAGCAAGGCAAGTCATGCTTCATCTTTGATCACATTGTACCAATTTACGCAATGATCTACTTTTCTTTGAATATTGCATTAATTTATAATGTCATCTATATGGGTATTACTGTCCTATTGTACTCAACTCCCTACATTGTTTACCTTGTACCTTTGATAGCTCGGGTATTAATTGTGTAGTCCTCGGTTTAGGGTATGCTTAGCCCGCTTAGTTCAATTAGCTCACTAAAGGGGATTCATTTAATAACTTTAGTATAGTCTCTATATGTAACAATCTGGTGGGAACGACACCATGGTAGAATGATGAACTTAAAATGTGCTAAATGGTGGGCTGTGGGTGCATGGTTTTGCTAGTCGCGCCCATGGCAGTTAAGGACCGGTTCGTGGGAACCCCTGGAAGAACTTACCGTACGTACCACAAGCCAGCGTGAGCAACGGCTGGGCTTGTAGTGTAGCTTTTCTCTAGCCGACGCTCCCAGGCAAGGGTGAGCGTGATGGAGCGGGGCGGGCCCTGTGACAGCCTCTGTCGCTTCCGGATTCACCTAGGCACGAGAGGGGACTGCCCGTCGCCCGCTGGGGACGGGGGTGAAACCTGAGGTGTGGTGTGCTTGGCTAGAGAGGGCTATGCGAAGGGGTCCTGTCACAGTCCCTTTCCGGGGTACCATGGTGGTATACCGGCACGCGGTAACGTGTCGTGGGGCTGTGTCTTGTGGGTACAGTTGTACACCTCTGATCAGAGTAAAACTATTCGAATAGCCGTGCCCGCGGTTATGAGCTGTCAACCAGATTCACCGTGATTAGTCATAACCCTAATAACTTGACTCAATGGAACTGGTTTAGTTTAGTTGGAATGGTTCAGGCCTGTCGCAACGTGGTGTAGCGCTGGACAGTGATGGTTTAATTATGCTTAATTAATTCAACTGTTTTACCGCTTTCAACTACTGTTTTAAATGCTAGCTTTATGCAAATGAACCCTAGCCTTTCTTCCGGTATGACTTGTTGAGTACAGTGGGTAGTACTCAGTCTTGCTCCTCTTTTCCCCACACCAGAGTTGGAGTACGCTTCTGATGGTGGTCTCTCCAAGTGATCGCCGTCCTACCGTCGAGGATGCCTGTGGAGTGGTTTCGCCGCGCTGCAAGCGTCAGGGCTAGAATAGGCTAGTTTACTTTTCTTCCGCTACATTTATGTAAGACATTTGAATGTTTTGTAAGACGTGGGTCTGTATGTCAACTTTGTCATTTGTGTACCCTGGCTGGTCCTGGACAGGGGTTTAACCCACACTCTGTTTGGAAATTCGGCTTAGCGAATTTCTGGGCGTGACAGCTTACAACGCCGCCGTTGATGGGCGACCTCATCGTTATGATTGGCTGCTACACCGTTATTGACTGGATCATCAACATCATCGTCTTCATCAATATCATGCTATGCCTCTTCGGTCATGCCTACTCTGTTACTGTAAATGAGCAATTTCGTCTTCACTACCGGGCAAGTTTGGCATTACCGACTGATTTCTTCATTTCCGCTATTGGAGGAATTCACCATCGCTGTTGATGGACAACTTTGTGTCTACCATCGATATCTTCGTCACCTCTGATGGGTGATATCATCTACACATTGGTCATCTCGCTTCCATGCCAACTGCATCAGCTACTACCAATGGATAATTTCAACTACGACAGAAGGACCAGTTACATGTTTAGGGGCTTACCAACTCTAGCACAACGATCATACCATCAATCGGGACTTGTTCTGGAGACACACTACATGGATTCATGGTCAGGAGCTTATTTCCTGTGCTCAAAGACTGGACCAATCTTTATTCCCTATAAGGGCCATCGACTGAGTATTTGCGCCAGTCAGGATTCAATTATCACATATACTATGGTACATTCCATGAGGGGTAAATACTCGGATCAGAAGCCACTCAGATGATATGCACTTAATCTACATCACCCGAAAAATCTATCACTTAGGAGCATATTAATTGGCGTGCTCTACACATCATATTTCAAAGGTATCGGTGGGCATGTTTTTGGGTCTAGGCCTAATATGTTCGCAGCCTATATTTTCATGTGTGGCCAGTTACGTTCTTTTAGAGACTTAGGCATTTTTTGCTTAGGCAGAAGTGCGCATAATCAAGTGCCCAATGCCTTAAAATCCTTTTATACTGCTGTTATTCAACTTTTTAGGAGTTGGTACAATGCACTTTAATAGGTGACAAAAAGTGATGCTTTATGTAGCCCTGTTGGCTTTTTTATATATAAGTCAAGGCACTGTTTGATCTATAAACCACTCGATCAAATGTAATATCGTTGCTTTTTACCACGTAAGTGTGCGCTTTTATTGACCAATATTATGGCTTAGGCTAATTATATATTTTGGTCATTATTCCAGGCAGTTGGTAAATCTTCTATGAATTTATTTACTCGGATTTTATACCGCATATGCCGTATATTTCTAGATAAAGTGAAACCATGTGTCTTTTAGGGACTTAAGCACATTTATTAAAGCAGTGTGTGCATGGTATATGCCTGATACTTTGAAAATTTTTTCACAGCATACAAGCTTCTTTGTAGCTGGTTTTGCTATGTGAATTTTCAAAGATGTGGTAACTTTAGGTTTCATGCATCATACTTCATAAAGCATTCGATCTATCACTTGAGTCTTATTTACTCGAGGGATTCATACCGTATGTGCTATAGTTATGCTTCTTAAGTGGCTTAAAACCACTCGGATGGTTCATATCATTAACCTTGACTATATGTTTAGTTTGTTTAACTAATCATATAGTCGGGGGCTACACCTAGTTAGGTGCATCTAGTCGATGTACCTAGGTATATTTTTGAAAATTTTCCAGCCCTTCACAGCCTTATGATTTGGTAAAAGCACTCAGAAGACTATGGTAGAGATGATCGAACTACTGGGTGGTTGTTGTTTTAATTCGAGAGAAGATTATCTCGTCGACTGTGAAGGTCTCAGGGGCTACTGTGGAGATTATGGGTACCACATACCCACAGATCTAGTTATCCAGCTGGTTATAGGGGATATACTATGTATATAGAATATGTATAAAACTAAGACTCGGGTATTACGTTGACTTCTGTATCAAGGCACGGTCTGTAGTCCTGGTTTGTTAAGATTGTAGATTAGTTATAAGAGATTTAAACCGTAAGGAGTTAAATATCTATCTTGTAAACCCCTATCTTCCGGCTATATAAGGAGGACAGGGTGCCCCTCGCGGGTATGATGAACACAACTAGATTGTCAGATCAATACACAACCTGACGGATACAACCCTAAACAGGAGTAGGGTATTACCTCTCATTGAGAGGGCCTGAACCTGTCTAAATCCTTGTCTCCGTATCCATCCACCGTTAGGTCTCGTGCACTACCCCTTTTCATATTGCCATATTGCCGAATTGTTGTTTCGACAGAAATCTTGCATACAAATTTTGCCTGCAACTGCTAGGAATGACTTGAAAATAAACTATTTCTTGCCTCTACTGAATCAAACAATTTGCTTCTCAGCCATTTTTGCTCCAATAGAAAAAATGGTGATGTGTGATGCTGTGCAAGATGAAAATTTGAGTGCTTGTACCTGAAAAAAGCAAATGTATATGGCCGTAAAATGTAAGAACATTATCATTAGAACCTGCCCTTACTGCAATTAGTGCATTTGTTCACAATTGGCTTGCGAATTAAGGTGTCCAATTTGGATTGCAAATAAAACCCTCAAGTAATTGATTCAGAAACTTAGATAGGAAATCAATATTAATGGCTGTGTCTACCTGGTCATAAAATGTGTGCCAACTTGCAAACGTTCAAAAATTGTTTCTGTTCAAAATCTACACTATCTATTGCTTTATCTTTAATATCATTGTTCCTTTGTCGAATATATGCCAATTTGTACAAACTGGATTTTCCTACATGTGAATTTCGACTGGAAGGAAACTAACACTGACTCACGTGCTTTAAAGCATAATCATAAAACGTTGGCTGCATACAACTAATGAATCCATGATCCTATTATCTTTCACTTCTGAGGCAATGTAACAACGGAGAAAAAACAATATGTACATTGCCTGACTTTTCTAACTCAGATTCAAGGAAAGAATGGTACTTGGTGATCACAAGCGCCTACGACAGGGTGCTATGGCAACATTGCTTCCCTATGATGTCACAGAGGCTCATCAGAAGCAAGATTAACCTCATGCATCTTCGATCAGTGGCCTTGGAGGATGTGACAAGCTTTGTAGACTATCCTTGCTTCATTGAGACTTATGTGCTCAACACGATAAATTTTTGAGATAGTCCTTACTAAGAATCTGAGGTTTACAAGATCTTCATCAAGACAAGAAGGCCTACCTTAGAAGGTTGAAGCAGGTGCTGGTGCTGGTGCCGCTAGACAGGCCAATCTATTCAGGTCTCTGCAGCATAGAGGAGCAGTTTTACATCAAAATGCTGTTTTTTTCTAGCTGTGCTTGTAGCGACCATCAATCCTCTTTGTACTGGAAAAAATGGTAGTGTTATGCAAAGAAAAGATACACTCAGGAGATAAAAATATTTTATTATATACATTAGAGTAACTTAGTTCGGCTACTGGTGATATACATCTCTGTATCTGATGTATTTTTCCCGACTCTTAAAATTTATCTAATTTAATATTTGCAATAAATAAATCTTTTTGGTTTTAAATTTTTATTATTAAATTGTCGTAGCGTTAGCACAAACATGTTAGTAGTCTGTATAGACAAGTTTATTGTTGATCTACAGTCTACTATTAAATATTAAACTTGCTCTAATAGATTAGACATATAGCCAGCGGTTGGCTCTACTGTTGGTGTTGTTGACTTGCTCTTACTCTTGTTCTTTATTGTTGACTGAAGCTGACTCCAGTCTCCAAACGTCATGCACATTAATGAAAAAAATGACAACCACAATTACTGGATCGAGTTAATTTAGGTTCTTCAATTTATAAGTAAACTGAACAAACTAAGTATGTTATTGGATGGAGGGATAGGCTCGGATAGGATATGGCCACCCAAATTTTCGAGGTGTTTGGATGGAGGGAAGCACTGGGATATGGCCACCACATAGGGAATATTTGCTCCAGATACCGGCTCTGTGCATCCAGCCCAATCAGCCGGATGGGGCGGCCCAGGGAACGTGCACGAGTTGCACGTGAACAACACTGCGTGCCCTCACATCCTCCCTATCCTTTTCTCCCCTTTTTTCCTCTCTTCTCACCGGTTCACCTGTGCTAAAACCCTAGCTCTCCTCCCTCCTCTGTGCACAGCTCAGTCCATTCCTTTTCAAATCAAGGTATACTACAAATCTAAGCATACTTCTCGTATTTTGGGGATTGATTTGTTCAGATCTGAGTGCTATAGTACTTTCTAAGCATGGGCATGAATGGTTATGGAGTGCTATAGTTGCCATTTTGTGATATTTTGTTCAAATCTGAGTGCTATATGTTGTATGACTCAATATATGTGTGTATGAATGTGGTAGACCTAATTTGGTATCAAACTTTGCATTGTAGATGGAAAGCAGAATACGATTTCTGATTTATACGGTTGCATTACATATGTTGTTGTCAATGATGGCTATGGTTATCGAGTCTACAAATAAGAAAAGGAAAAGGGTTCCAAGGAGAGAAGGGATTACCTATGGGCCAATAGATGAAAGGGATAGGAAAAGATTTGATTATCTTAATGACAAGATTTGGAAAAATGATACCATCTGTGTGAACATCCTTAGGCTTGGAAGAGCACCTTTTTTCCGTTTTTGTAAACTTTTTAGGGATCGTGGCTTGCTTATGGATACTATACGTATGTCTATTGAAAAGCAGGTGGCTATGTTCTTAGATACAATTGGGCACAATATTAGAAATAGGGTAGTTGGCACTAATTTTGATAGGTCCGGTGAAACTGTTACCCGATATTTTCACCTAGTGCTTCATGCTGTTGGTGGGATGAGAAAGGAATTAATAAGGCCACCCTCAATAACGACTCCATCAAAAATATTAGGGAACCCAAGGTGGGATCCTTATTTTAAGGTATGTTCCACATCTAGTTGTACACCATTATTTGTAGACGTAAAATTATGTCCTTTTAAATTTTTTACCTTTTGTGTTCACCAAATAGGATTGTATTGGAGCTATTGATGGCACACATGTACGAGTCTCTGTTACCAAAGATATGGAGCCTTCCTTTCGTGGTAGGAAGGATCATGCTACTCAAAATGTAATGGCAGCTATAGATTTTGACCTTAAGTCACATATTTGTTGGCTAGTTGGGAGGGGATAGCACATGATGTTGTAGTTTTACATGATGCTGTAGAGCGTACAGATGGCCTTCGTGTCCCACAAGGTAATGTAAGTCCAAATTGTGCATAGAAAAATTATTGACAAAAACACATTTCACGAACTTGTCCTTATATGTTAGGAAAATTCTACCTAGTTCATACAGGATATGGAGCAAAACCTGGATTTTTACCCCCTTTTCATGCTCTGAGGTATCACTTGAATGAGTGAGGGACTAATCCTGTTCAGAATGAGAAGGAGCTATTCAATTTGAGGCACTCATCTCTTCGGGTGACTGTTGAGCGTGCATTTGGGTCACTCAAGAGGAGGTGGAAAATTTTAGATGATGCTACTCCATTTTTTACCTATCCAACTCAAGTGGATATTATGGTAGCTTACTGTATTATTCAGAATTGGATTATAGAAGATGGTGGTGATGAATTTATCATATCAGATGAAGAATGGATAGCCAACTATAATTATGCATCATCAAGAAGTGGGCAAGCTAGTGAGCATGCATACATGGTTCAGTTTAGGCAGGAAACTACAAACCAAATGTGGGAAGATCATCAAGCTCACCATGGAAATTGATTATAAGATTTGTAGTCTATGTATTTGTATGGAATTCTAAGATTTGTTTGTGTGAATGGAATTCTAAGACTTATGTATTTGCTGACATGTATTTGCTTGCTGAAATTTGTGTGCTTGCTGAAATTTATAGTGGTTGCTGAAATTTACATGCTTGCTGAAATTTATATGTTTGCTAAAATCAATTTCTTTATACATGCTAGGCAATGGAGGGAAGTGGACAAAGTGATAAAGAGTGGACATGCTACATGGACATGTTCAATGTCTACTTACATGCTTGATACCTCGAGGATATTGTTGCTAGTGGGAACAAAGCTTCCTCAGGGTTTAAGCAAGTCCACTTGCAGGCTTGTGCTAAAGCTTTGAATGATCACTTCAATATTAATTTGACTTCAGATCAGATTACTAATCACATTAGGACTTGAAAAAGGAAATATTCTAAGATAGCTAATCTGAGGAAGTTGAGTGCTGCTCTTTGGAATGAGGACAATTTTATCATATCACATGATCATAAACATTATGCAAACCACATTAAGATATGCCACAACCACACTTACACTGTTTTATTGTTACCTATAGCTATGTTTTTTGTGAAAAACCCAACGTATGATTAACTATAACTAGTTTTATTATTAAACCATGTTGTAGGATCACAAGGCTGATGCTGAATATCTGAACAAACCTATTCACAATTATGGCAAGATGCATGTGATATTTGGCAATAGCTTGGCTATAGGAAAATATGCAAAAGGATCAAGTGATCCTCTAGCCACTGAATCTATTCCCATTGATGATGTTGAAGAAGAAATTGGTATGGGAAGTGCTGTAGCAACTGGATCAGCTAGTAGAGTTCATGCCCATAATGAGGAGAATGGTGCATTATCTTCAGCACCCGAACCCAAGAAAGCTAAGACTGCTGCTGCAATTGGGCTGATAGGTGCATTTAAATCTATTGGTGACAAGCTTGCTGGAGCAATAGTTCAAGCTGGAAAAGAGGTTGCAAAATCTAACGAAGAGCTGCCCGATAACCTATATGAGAGTGTGCATAGAATTCCAGGGTTTGAAGATACACATCTTGCTCATTACCATGCTCATCTAATTGACAATCCTCCAACTACAAGGGTGTTTGTTACCCTTGAAGTTTGTTACCCTTGAAGTTGCTCACAAGGTCACTTGGATTGCAACATATGTTGCCACCACTTTTAATGGGTGAACTGTGTTGTGATGGTTGTGTGATGGTTGTTGTAGTAGCCCTATGTTCAACCTTCTTTTGCATACTCAGAGAATTAAGTATGAGTATTGAGTGTGATGGTATGTAACATCCTGAAAATTCGTAATAATAAAAATCACTAAAATTTTGAACTTTTTAAAACTTTTTGCATCATGCTGGTTATTATGGTTGCTAATGCTTAGCCAACCGTAAATTGTCACAATGGAAAATCAAATAAAGATGCACATCTAAATAATAGATATAATTTACAAGAATACATTATTATTTATTTGTGCATACGATAACAAGCCAAATATAGAACATGTTAATTATTAAGTTCATGTAATATAAATTACAGATCCAGTACTAGATTATCAAACCATGTCGATAGCTCGATCTCATGGGAATGGTAGGGTTAAACTCTAATTACCTAGACGTAAACACACCACATGCAATGATGGTCATGTGGACTGTACCACAAGAAATAATAAGCCCTTTGGAATATCTCATGAAATGTAAGTGCACATGAAATGATAATCATTCAAATGAACTAAGCCCTATGTATAAAATAGAATTATGGGAGTATTTGATTCGATATGTAGACCAATACTGCACCAAGTCCCAAATTGCATTCGGAGATTGTAATTAAATAGATTAAACCCCCTCTATATAAAATAAACTAACATATAAATAAATTGAGCCAATGTGTCACTATATTAATAACGGTCTCATTGGAATATTTAAATCAATTTTAGGAGATGTCAAGGCCTCCCAATTATTTTAGTTAATTTTTGAATAATCCAATATAATGCAAACTCATTTGGTGGAGAAGTAAAGTAATAAATAAATATTCAAATAAAATATTTGAATTATCAAAATCCAAAAGTGTGGGACTATATTTCAAATCCAATTCTAATTTTAGCTATGTGTAGTTTAGCCCTTCATTTTCCCCCTATTCCTTCTCTCTCTTTCCTTCCCTTTCCTTTTCTTTTTCCAGTCGACACAGTTCATGGGCCACCAACCGTTCGATCTGGGTATGGCCCAGACCACACCCTTCCCGAGCCAAGCCGTGCGCCGCTCCCGTGCCTGCTTGTCCGTATCGTGTCCCATCCGTGAACCGCACCGCGCCGTGCCCGTTCCTAACCCTAGCCATGCCGCAGCCGCTCCGGACCCGCGTCGTGCCCGTGCGCCGCATCCATCCCTCCCGTGCACCACGCCACAGCCCCACGCGCCGCCGTCACGCCCGCGCCCACACGGCACGTCGCGTCGCCGCTGCTCCCGTGCCTCAAGCCATGCCCCACGTTGCCCGCGTCGAGCCCCGCACCCACGCTCGCCCGCGCCACGCGCTGTCGCCAACACCGCTCGTGCATCTCGTCAACCCTGCGCGCGCCGTGCGCCGTAACCGTCACCCGCTGCCCGCGCGCACGCCGCGCGGCTGTCGCCATCGCCACTGCCTCGCGCCCAACGCACCGCACGCGTGTCCCGTCCGCCTACCCCTGCGCCGGCCACCGTCTCCTCTCCCTATAAAACCCCCATGCCCTCCTCTTCCTCCCACACCCCCTTCCCTCTCCGCTGCGTCGCCGCGCCGTGCGCTCGCCGCCGTGCTACCCTCGGCCACCGTGGCACCCCTCCGCCGTTCGCCACCGCGTCACGCCCGCCTGCCGCCGCGCCGCCCCTTCTCAATCCACCGCTGCGCTGTCACGCCCAGAGATTCGCTAACCTGAATTTCTAAGCAGAATGTGTATTAAAATCTCTATCCAGGATCAGCCAGGGTACACAAATAACAAAGTCGATATACAGATCTACGTCTTACAAACACCATTAAAATATCTTACATAAATACAACGGAAAAGATAAGCAAGCTAAGCTAAATAACTAGACACTCGTAGCGCGGCGACTCCATTCCACGGGCATCCTTGACGGCAGCGATAGGCCTACTCCTCTAAGAAGCCATCCTCTGACACGAACTCCAACTCTGGTGTGGGGAATGATAAAGCAAGACTGAGTACTACCCACTGTAATCAACAAGTCATACCGGAATAGGAGAAAATGATGCAAGTAATTCCAAAGGAGGCTAAAGGGTTGAATTGCATAAAACAAGCATTTAAAAACAGTAGTTGAATGTGGTAAAATAGTAAAGTTAATGAAGCAAGATTAAATCACCACTGCCTAACGCTACACCACGTTGTGACAGGCCCAAACCATTCCACCTGAACTAAACCAGTTCCATTAGATCATGTTATTAGAGTTATGACTAATCACGGTGAATCTGGTTGACCGCCCATAACCGCGGGCACGGCTATTCGAATAGTTTTACTCTGATCAGAGGTGTACAACTGTACCGACAAGACACAATTCCACACATGTCGCCATGCCCCGAAATACCAGCATGGTACTGCAAAGGGGGAAATCATGATAAGACCCTTCACATAACTTCCCCTAGCCAAGTGCACCACACCTCAGGTTTCACCCCCACCTTTAAGCCAAGGTAGGCAGCCCCCTCTCGTGCCTAGGTGAATCCAGCAACTGATCAATGAGTAAATCCCCGCTGACCCAACTCCATCACGCCCACCCTTGCCTGGATGCGTCGGCCAAGAAAAGCTACACTACAGGCCCAGCTATTACCCACGCTAGCTTGTGGAAAGTACGGTATTTCTTCCAGGGTTTCACGCGAACCAGTCCCTAATTGTCATGAGTACGACCATCAAAACCATGTACTCACAACCCACCGTTAATTAAGTTTTAGTTGGACCAATTAATTAACCATTCACGATTAACCATCGTGAGCGCCCTTAAATATCCATCATTAAATAATAGAGGTACACTAGTTATCCCATTAGTGTGCTAATGTTTCTAAGCAGGGCTAAGCATGTCCTAACCTAGCAACTACACAAATTACTTCCCAAGCTATCAAAGGTACAAGGTGATCAGAACTATGTGGCTGAGTACAATAGGTAAATAAGCCCATAAAATGATATTATAAAATAGTGCAGTATTTGAGAATAAATAAGACATTTGCAAAGTAGATACAATATGATCAAATGAA
The DNA here is from genome assembly GCA_000573905.2 of Oryza punctata. NCBI lineage: Eukaryota > Viridiplantae > Streptophyta > Magnoliopsida > Poales > Poaceae > Oryza > Oryza punctata. The sequence continues at coordinate 16,462,267 of CM002493.2, read as the reverse complement.
CAGCATGACTTGCCTTGCTCTTGAACTAACGGAACTTCGGCGACCACTTTGAAATACTCTGGAACATCGGAACTATCGGATTCTATGCGACAAACAAAGCGCACAAGCAATACAAGCAGTAAGTCTACTGAAACAGCAAAAGAAACCAATTTTAATGAATTCTAGACATTTTAATGAATCCAAAGAAACTTGAATGGATTAAAACGGAACTCGGATGATTAAGATATGGATTTTAGAATATGAACTATGTAATTACTATCAACCCAAAAACCTTAATTAATTGATATGCTTTAACGCCCGTGAACGGACAAGGTTAACGGAAAACAAACTCCGGGTAACGAGCCTCACGGGTCAGTGACTCAACGAGTCAACCTACTGTGGCACGGGACCACGCAAATGGTCAACCGAACTGGCGAACAAAACCGGCGGCTCAGAAAGGCTGTAGGGTTTTAGAACGACTCGGTACGACCAAACCGATATGACACTATGCCACACTATGTGCGAACGTAAGCGGCAAACGGCTAGCAAGCGCTTGCAGCACGGCCGGTGACTCGGCAACGCAGCTAGGGTTAGGGCGGCGGCGCGGCAAAGCAGCGGCGCTAGCACACGGCATGGTAATGACAACACGGTAGCGGCGGCGCATGGCTGCAGCTAGGGCAGCAGCGCACGGCAGTAGCGGCGCAGCAGCGGCTAGGGCAGCGTCGGTGGCATGGCAGCGACGCGGCAACGGCGACGTGTGGTACAGCCGCGGCGGCGACATGGCAGCGAGGTGGCGACAGCAGCGACGCAGCGGCTGCGTGTGGTACGGCAGCGGCGATGCAGCGAGCAGCGCGGCGGCGGCTGTGGCGGCGGCGCGGTTAGGGCAGCAGCGGCACGCGGCTGCGTCTAGGGCAGCGACGCGGCAACGGCGGTGGCATGGCAGCGGCGCGGCATGGTGTGGAAGCAGCGAGGCGACGCAGTGGCAAGTGCACAGTGACGGTTAGCTAAAAATAAATAAAAGGGAAAGATCACGACGGCAACTATGCCGGTAACGAAAAGGGAGCGCTCACCAGCGGCGCAGCGAGGCGGCAGGAAGGTGGCGACACGGCAGCGGCTAGTGGTCGCGTAGGGAGGGGGGTGGAGTGGCTTTTATAGAGGTGGAAGAGGGGGTGTTGGTCGGGCTGGCCCAAGGAAGGGGTGGCGCACAACATAAGGGGGGAAAGTGGCGCTCGACAGAGGGGGGAAGAATACGAGAGAAAAGGAAGCACAAAAAGGAAAGGTAGGGAAACAAATGCGGTGCCTTTTCGGGAAAGGAAAAAGATACTGAATCGGAATAGGAGTAGGGCTTGGCTCATCATACAAAATGAAACCGTGGCAACAAAAGGGTTCGGCGGATACAGCGAACTGCGAACAGGGAGAGTGACCCGGGAACGGTTCACTACCAACGGAGGGGAAGGAAGGAATTATTAATTCAAAACCCGACATTTTAAATTAACATTATTACTTCGTCTGCTCTGCATATTCCGCTGAAAGTCCTATTAATGATTTGAAGCATCACCCTGACAATTCCGATTATTATGCACATTGTTAATTTAGGGTTTGCTCCTGGTTAAATAGACAATTTCTTTTAGTCAATTTAATTTATGAATTTAGAGCTAGGAGGGGAAACTCCAGGGTGTGACATGCGCCGCCGGGAGCCGCTCGGCAGAGGGAGGAGAAAGACGAAAGAGAAGCAGAGAGGGAGGAGAAGCAGAGAAGGAGGAGGAAGAAGATAGGAGAGAGACGGAGGTGGGTCCCACCTGTCAGCCACGGTGAGTGTAGATAACGTTTCAGATTAAAAATAAATGAGTTATGAACAGTACATTTTCACAATTTCTCGAATTAATTCGAATTTGAATCTTTTAACGAGCAGAACTTATTCATTTTAGCTCCGATTAGAGTGAAACTTGAACCTATATTTATCTAAATTCATGCTCTTTCGAATGGCATATAATTCACTATTTAATGAAATATACTTATATTTATAAAATAATTAATATCAAATGATTATATAAAAGTTAACCTAAATAGTGTGCTAATAAATAAAATTTGTATTGTACAGTAAAATAATTATCTTGAACCTGTTTTATCACTGTAGCAACCACATAAATTAAATTATAACTAATGTTTCAAATTAATGGGAGTATAGAAAAATACTAGTACTATTTATTATTCGATGGTCGTATAATTAAGTTAATGATTTAGTCATTATTCAACTAGAGGATTAACTTAATAGGTTTATAACTAAAATCCAATTATACTCCTATGACATACCTAGGCCCTAATTATGAGAAATAAAGACAGAGGTAGTGTGATTAAATCATCTATACAAACTTCATGGCATATGTTGTGAGAGTAGTATAAATATATTATTTGGTTAACAACCATTCATTAACGAAACAGAACCATCTAGACCATACACCCAGCATGACTTGTATTAAAAAGCTGTTGGACAGTATAGTAATGATCTAGTTGCTGAATATATTAAACTAAAGGGGTATAGGAAGGACATGTACATTAGATAAATACTAATTAATCTTGACCTCATATAATTTTAGTGTAACTGTAACTTATTAGGGTAGTTCATTACAAAACCATGCAGAGGGATGATCTTTAGCTATAACCTCACGAGTCTAACATACAGAGCAGGGGAAGCTATTAACCTTTTATAATAATAGGTAAAATGTATGTATATATACATCATGTGAAAAATTTCAATAATAACTCTATAGATAGAATAATAATACAAGTGACTCACTATTATGATGATTTGGTTGATCCTATACCTATCCAATAGCAGAACCAAACTTAAGCCTTTAGGACCTGACCATTTCATTTTGATAGTAGATGATTTAGTCATAATCCTCCTATAGCCCAGTAGCTAGACTAAACCATATATTAGCAAAAAGGTATATCTCATATATTATGCTAGTTAGTATCATTGGAGCCATCATGACAATAGAAAGGATAAGAAACCTTAGACCTCAGCATGTTGGAATCCATTAGCAAGCCGGAGTAGTATAAGCAACCCTAGGTGCGACCCCATCAATTATATTTTGTTTGTGCGTATGTGATTGTTATTTGAATATTGGTCTTTCTCGCGTATTATAGAATTTGTGTATCGGTTAGTCGTGAGGCAACGTGTGTAGCTTCCAGGAGGTGAAGGTTGATCAATATTATAGAGTAAGGACTATCCTGAGTAGGCAAGTCATCACTATTCCTTGAACATGTTGATCCCAAGTTGCGAAATTATTTTGTTTCAAATAAAGTTGCATGCAAAGATGAATAACCTACTTGTTATTATGCCATGCCTTAGATTATTGCTTACCCCTATATTCCTTTGTAACCATGTTTACTTATGAGTCCCTAGTCAATTATGACAAATGCTTAGGAATGCTATTATAGAATCATTGCATACTCATATGTATCAAAATGCTATATGCTTGGGTAATTACCTTGGGAGGGTAATTAAGAAGTGGCATGTGGAGACATGAGCGCCACATTGCCATGATATTAATGACATGATTTGTGAAAGGAGAAATAAAACTAAACAACTGTTTTCGACTGGGGCGGATGGTGGATTTGGGTGGTATCTGGAAAAGGCTAGTACCGTCCCCGGTCAGTTAAGGACCGAGCCATGAAGTTAAGCTTAAAACGACCCCCGTACAACCATACTTCTCGAATGGGTATAGACCTAGCGGATTAGATAACCGAGTGGAGGCAGTATCCTTGCATAGATGGTTCACCCCCCCTTGAGTGAGGCAGGTGCTCTACGGTGGGGCAGCCATTGAGGTAGGGCCACGAGGCATGCTCCTACATCGGTATCGCCATTGGTAGGACTACCACATGTGTGAGAGTGAGAACCTAAATTTAAACTATAAACTTAATGTGTGTGTGAGACTTCCCTTCCCAGGAGTGCCAGAACTCTCACTGCTAGAAACATATACGCCTAGAGTGCATGAGGATGAAAGTTCATGCAGCGGGTACTGCCATGCGAGGTTATCGAAAGGCTTTGCCGTGACGCGTCTCATGTCTTGGGGCGAGGCTTATGTGTTGGGAAGTCGCGGAGTACGGGTAAAGTGTACATCCACTGCAGTGTGAGTAAATCAAATATGTTCGAATAGCCGTGCTCGCGGTCACTGAGCACCGGGACATGTATTACACTTGGCTAGACTCTAAATTCTTAAACTGATTGGGATGGGTTATTGCATGATGATTTTTACGCTGGTGGATCCACTTCTCGGGAGGCGAGAAGGGGTAGACCCCAGAAAACCATGACGGCACAATGGCGGGAAGCTATCCTTGGGATCACAATGGATGGTGGACAGAACCATCGTTGATTAATGAACTATGGTATTAAAATTTGATCAGTCTATGCTAGGTCTTAGGCTTGTGAAAAGATTTACAAAACTTGCTTTACGCAAAAGGACCGGAAGCCATTCCTTGAAATGCCCCCTATCATATGCATTTTTGTGTGGTGGCTTGCTGAGTACTTTTGTACTCATTATTGCTCTATATATATCTTTTAGCAGAGTGCTTGAAGAGAAGCCCTTGTTAGTACGCTCGCGTACTTAACAAGATGATCGGAGTGCGGTCCAGTTCTAGGTCTCCCAGTCGACTGCTTGTGGCATGTCAACCAGACCCTTGTATTGTTTTGTCTTCCGCTGTTGTTCTCTGATAGTTGTTGGTCTACCTGGCTCTAATGTAAGCACTTAACTCTTTTAGCCTGAATTCATCCGTGATATGTTGTGATATGGATACATATGTGCATACCAACTACTGATCCAGGGATTGGTACGGATAAACACATTAGATCTCCGATTTCCAAAATCGGGGGTCAACATGGTAGTTGTTAGATGGTAATAGGCTTGCATTCAACCTTCTTTTGATACTCAGACATTAAACTATGAGTATTAAGTGTGATGGTAGTTGGTAGATGGTAATGGGCTTGTCTTAGCCTACTTTTGGCGTGTTGTATATGTGTGCTCCCCTCCTGTCATGTTACGTGTGGTAATTGGTAACACAAATGCATGTTAAATATTTCAGAAAAAAATTATCTTGGGCTCATGATCTGTGGACAAATATGCAGACAAGCAGCATGAATGCTCATGAGTATCTTGTTTCCTTTTTTTCTATTCTTATGGTAGAAGAGAAATACGTGATGCATTCTAACAATAATTTCTGATTATACCAGGTAAGACTGATTTCCAAGGAGGTATTCTCACCATTTCCATCCAAAAGGTGATGACAACATCCATCCATCCTACCAAACAAAAAATTGCCTCACCGTATCCACCTTTTGTCCCTCCAACCAAACAAAAACTTGGCTCATCCCATCTACCCAACCAAACAAAAAACTGGATGGCCATATCCCTAAAAAAAATATATATGGTCAAATCCCATCCACCCTTGACCACCATCCAAACACATCCTAAGCAATAACAGCTAGACACAATGCTTCACAACTTCAAAACCGAAACACAACACTGGAGTATATATCTATCTCAAAAAAAAATCAACTATATATCAGTAAGGACAATTAGGTTCTTACTCTTCTTTTTATAATTTGTGGTTTTACCCTTGTTTTTTCAACTGAAGCTTGTGTTTGTCCCCATTCTGGTAAGAGAACTTAATGGTGTTGAAATTTACATATACTCTTGTAGATTTTTCCTACCATTCAAGGGACTTTGTAGTCTTACCACTGTTATGATATTATAAATTTTGACATAAAATTTGGCCCAATTTTAATACGAATTTTCACTTATTCTGTAATAAAAAATAAGGCCGCACACTGGTTTGAGATGAAATTTCCCTATGTTTTGATATTGTTAACTCCTCAGTGGAATGGGGCAAGCACAAGCTTTAATTAAAAATAACGGAAAAATTATAAAGTTCAAAAGTAGGTGTAAAATTACCATTAAAAATGAAAACAACGGCAAGAACACAAATGGTCCTATCAATAATGTTCGAGCATCTTTGTCAAAGAAACCATTCGCTCGCCACAATCAACTACAAAAATATAACCTTCATTTCCTTATAAGCTCCTTCGTAGCTATCATTCGATCGGATCAAACAGTAGACACTACTAGGAAAAACATTATCACAAGCGGCCAAAAAACGGTCTTCGCAGGCGGGGCGGCTGTCCGCCTGTAAGCAAACGACTGTGAAGATCACCGATCTTCGCAGGCGGGGGGGCCGTCCGCCTGCGAAGATAATTCGTAGGCGGACGTTGACTAGTCAGCGCCGCCTGCGAAAATATAAAGACGCCGCCTGCGAAGATAGGTCGAAATTTTTGGAATTTAATAATAATTTGCCCGTAAATTTAATAATAATTTGCTCATTAATAGAAATTCTTGCAGGTTGATTATTATGTACATATATTGGAAGATTATCAAGCATTTGGTACTGAGAAATTTACATATATTGCATAACTCAAAAGTATTGCCAAAATATATATATTACAATATTTTTTGACATTGTGACTTCAAATACGCTATCTAGTTACATTATGGCATAACAGTGTTCCATTCCCGCAGATTCTTGAACTCATCACTTGTCGCAAGGACACCCTCTGGGTCGAAGAATTCTCCTTTCACATGACAGCACTCATGGTGGATGAAATGGCACAGATCACGCTGCACATTTGTGATGCCTGTATCGTCAAAGCTTGTTCAATGTTCTAATCTTGGCAACTGCATGCATTGAAGATAAACAATATATTAGTACCATAAATATGTGAAGCTGGCTAGTACATAGTATAGAGACTTACATCCTTTGCGTTAGTCTTGTACCTCCCATTAACCCTTAGGAATTCGCACGCGTAATACCCGCAAAGGATACTTCCTCTAGGTTGCTTGTGACACTTCAGGACATATCATAGGAAAAAATAGTTAAATATTTCAATTAGTGAAACAATTGAAATACATTAAGTGAGTGGAGTATTACCGGCCAATAGGTACGTACTAGCAGCTTCTCCCTTGTTCGGGTCTGTTCTCCACCCTTGAACTTGTAGTATTGGTACGCACTGTATGGATATCGGACCGTTTCACATTAAGGAGGATATTTATTTATAATACATTCATATAAAAATGAAAGAGTCATAATCACTTACTACTGTAAGATTGTTAGAAATTCTTTGTATTGCTGGTGTCTGTAATCGAGAGGGTCCAAGACTACCACGGTGCCGTCTTTAGGGTGGATGAGTAAACAGATATAATGATCGCTACATATTAACAACAGTACAGTTAGTTAGTACGAGCTAAAATAAGACATATGTGTAGAAGTTAAATGTACCGGACTTACTTAAAATTATAAGCGGCCATGACGACGCTCTTATTTTGAAAGTGCAAGAAGGCTCGTCCGATGTACTGTGCGACAGTAGTCAATTTCTCCTGGTGCAAGCCCTTCTTGTATTCAGCTATCTCTTTTGGAGTCTTGCCCTTCAGCTGGTCCGACCCTGGTGCTAGCCTCACGGTATGCTGTGTTTGATAGATCCGACTTGGATCCAAGAAGCTGATAGGTTCTTTTTTCTTCTTAGCATCCATGTATTGCATCCTACAGAAGAAGTTTATTAGTAACAATCACATGGATTTGTATTGCACATATTTTTTATGTAATTAATTAAAACTGAAACTCACATGCACCAAACACCGATATAGTTGACGTCCATCTTATCTCGACGATATATGGCATGGAGATCCGAGAAATCTAGCCATAAGTAACCTTCAGCGCCGAAACAATCTATCAGTGATCGAACTGTAATACTGCCCAAGCCTTTCTTGCTGGCTTCCATGTAGAAGGTATGTAATCTTCTCATCTCCCATGGTCCTTCGTTTAGTGCCCAATCCGGCAAGAGTGCTTTCCCGTGTTCGTACTTTTCCGAGCAATCATCAGTTGGCTAGTATGTTGGCCCGGCTAGTTCAGCGGCCTTCTTGGGGTCATCATCTCTGAGTTTGGCACGTTCCTTACCCCCTCTGAAGACGGTTACCATGAATTTCTCCTTGTTCTGATCTTTGGCTTTGGAGTCGTGGCTCCTAAGCACTCTGGGCACCTTAGAACTGGTAGTGGTCTTCTCAGGGACCGGGGTCTCTTGCCCCTCGGGGTCTTTCGCAGGAGAAGGGTCTTCAAAAATTTCTGCCTCAGTACCGTCCCATTTCAGTCCTGGTACTTCTTCTATATCTACCCCGACTGATGCCACAAATTGGACCACTGGTTCTGCCACTGTAATCTCCTTCTGGACATCAGCCACTGTAATCTCCATGGGCACCTACGGCACTTCAATCTCCGGTGGCACTTCCGGCACTGGATGATCCAGGTGCATCTCGGGTTCCTCCGCTTTATCAGTCACCTTGCTAGGAGGTCTCGGAGGTTTTCCCAACCCCTGTTTTGGCACCATAGGTTTTCGCGTGGCGTCGGTGCCCAATCCAAATGATATGTCATTCTTGTGCCAGAGAATTACAACATCGACCGCATCCCCAAGTACGGTTACACCATCTGCAGTAGGGAAGTCTATGTCGTACGACTCAAACCCTTCGTGGACTACTTGCGGCTGCACTTTGGCATACGCATCGGGTATGAACTCTTCATTGTATGCCCTCCCAGGGATAGCAATGGTAGTAGCGGCCTCAAGAGTTTTCCCGGAGCGTCCAATAGGAATGTGCAATCTGTAGGGTGTATTCTCCTTCAGGTCATCGAATGGGTAATCTGGCTTAGGTTCTTTGGTTTCGGGGGGAGGCAAAAGCATGTGCTTGACGGAGAAATCCATCATTTGCCTTTCAAAATCCGCAGCCCCTTCATCTCTAAGTTTATCCTTGTACGCTTCACACTTTTTGTGGGGGTCTTGTTTAAACCCTTCCTTCCAACTCAGCTTGAACGACACACCTTGAACCCTACCCCCATGCTCAGGAGTACCCAGCGCCGTACTTAGCACATCTTTCTCCCTCTTAGGCTTGAACAATCCTTTCTTCTGTGAACTGGATAAATTCTCTATTTTATCGGCAACGCCCTGTAGATCCGGATCTTTGAATGATACTTTACCTTCATCCGTGATCTTCAGAGTTCTAGCTCTTACCCAATTCCTTGATCTCTATGTTCATTCCTCCATAGGTACCGGAAGCCCCGCCTTACTCATTTCCTCCTCCTCTTTTGTCCACTGCTCCACCTTGGGTGCGTATCCCGCGGAGCCTAAGCGATGAGGAAATTTGTTCTTTTGGGCCAACTCTGAATACTTTTTGCTCCTTTCAATTTCTTCCGGGGAGTTCTTCAATCTTAGAAAGTCTTCCCACTGATTCAGTGTTATGTTGGCATACGTCGAAAAAGGTGTACGCCCCGTCTGCATAAATTTCTTGTTTAATGTGGTTTTCCAACCACGCCAAGACATGGCCATTGTTTGCAGTGCACAATTCCTCACTGCTGCCTCTGATCCATCCGGGAACTGGAAGATTTTCTTCAACTCTTTCCATAAGACTTCCTTATCCACTGTCGATACATGATCCCAGTGCTTAACCGTGATGGGGATCTTTTCCCTCACTATTATGCCACACTGCGAACTGAATTTCGCACGTGAGGTCTTAGGGGCGAGCGGCTCTCCTTTTGGCGAAACATGGGTAACTACATGGAACCCTTCGTCCTTTCTATTCACGCTTCTCTCGCCCTTCCTTCTCCACCTTTGCTGACCGTTCGCTATACTTTGAGCCGGTTGTGTTAGCTGGGACCTCCTCGTCTTTCGACGGATCTTTTCTCTTCGGCTGCCGTTTTGATCGCCGAGGCGCCGTTTCCTACGTAAGGTATATATCACAGTTTCGAATTAGGTCGGGCTAATAGTTATCATCTTGAACAGTAACATATTAAGTTTACTTACCCCTTCTTTAGAGGGAATGTAGTCCTTGTCCCCTTGTTCACCGTCGCCCTTTCTCGTTCTCTTAGGGCTTGGACAAGGATCGCTTGGCGATGAGTAATCATCGTTAGCTACGTCGCTGTCGGAACTACCTTCCGGTGGGACCGTTGGTTCCGGAGCAACCATAATAGCAAGGGACGGCTCTTCCGCCCCTAAACCCTTCTCTTCTGTCCCTTTAGTACTATCGGCCATCGTTTCAAACTTCTAACAGAAAAAATAAACTGTATATGAACACTCCGTGAAACTGTGTATTAAAAACTTGTGTACATAATTGCAAAAGGTTACAATAAAAACACATACATGTATTTAAAATAAATGAAAATGGAAATCAACGTGTATTTAAAATTATATATGAACACATACATGTATTTAAAATAAATGAAAATGGAAATCAACGTGTATTTAAAATTATATATGAACACATACATGTATTTAAAATTATGAAAATGGAAATCAACGTGTATTTAATATTATATATGAACACATACATGTATTTAAAATTATGAAAATGGAAATTAACGTGTATTTAATATTATATATGAACACATACATGTATTTAAAATAAATGAAAATGGAAATCAACGTGTATTTAAAATTATATATGAACACATACAGGTATTTAAAATAAATGAAAATGGAAATCAACGTGTATTGAAAATTATATATGAACACATACATGTATTTAAAATTATGAAAAAGGAAATCAACGTGTATTTAATATTATATATGAACACATACATGTATTTAAAATTATGAAAATGGAAATCAACGTGTATTTAATATTATATATGAACAAATACATGGATTTAAAATAAATGAAAATGAAAATCAACGTGTATTTAAAATTATATATGAACACATACATGTATTTATATATACAAAAAAAATATGGAGGCGGGCGGTCGGCCGGCGGCGGTGGAGGCGCGTGGTCGACCGGTGGCGGTGGAGGCGCGCGTGGTCGGGCGGCGGCGATGCGGCCAGCGGCGATGCATCCGGCGACGGTGGAGGATGACGGCCGGCGGCGGCGGAGGCGGGCGGTCGACCGGCGGCGGTGAAGGCGCGCGCGGGATCAGGCGGCGGCGATGCGGCCGGCGGCGGTGTAGGCGCTCGTTTGGCCGGCGGCGATGTGGTCGGGCGGCGGACGGGCGGGGCATTTTATAGCGAAACTATCTTCACAGGCGGGCGGCACGCCTGCGAAAATTACCTTCGCAATCGGGCCGTCCGCCTGCGAAGATGTTTTTCAGTATCTTCGCAGGTGGACAGTCCGCCTACGAAGATGTAAACCCTAATCGCCATAACAATCTTCGCAAGCGGGCCGTCCGCCTGCGAAGATTGTTACTGGGGTGAATATCTTTTAAAATTTATTTTTGTAATTTGAAAATGTCTACGGTAGTTATAAAAAAAATGGTAATTCTACGTACAAATATACAAACCTTAATATTATTACTGGATCAAATGTAAATCTTACTTAAATATTTGCTACATTAATACTACTTTAAATTTTTAAAAAAATTTCAAACAATGGTTAGTGCACTTATAAAATTGCTACTAAATTTTGAAACCTCTTTTAAAAAACTATTAAAATATAAAAAACTGTAAATTTAACCCTACGAATGGTAATTGCACATAAAAATTAGTACAAACAAATATGCAAAATGTTGAGTACAACATTGTCCGTCGGTTTGCAATACGAGCACACATATCCCCTTACATACCACCAACACTTAACTAATGAATTCTTAGATGCTTACATGCCACTCAACAATCATTACCCTTTAACATTTTTGCCCACACCATCCGTGCGCATGTAAGGCTTCACGGTCTTCTGATTAGCTATCTTGACATTCTTAATCTTTTGTACAAACTAATTATAAAGTGGCATACTATCGTATTGATTGTAATCTTCGACATCTTCAACCCCATCCACTCCCAATATCTTTTGTTTTCCTGGTAGCACTATATCCTTCCTCAAATTTGAAGGGTCTTTCACATAAAACACTTGTGCCACGCGATTGGCGAGTACCCAAGGGTCATCGTTTTGACCCACAGTCGCAAGGTCAACAACAGTAAGACCAAACTTATCAACATTGATCCCGTTCGGGTATTTTACCCACTGGCACTTAAATATCGGGAATTGCATTGTGTGCCCATAGTCGATTTCCCATATTTCTTCAATAAACCCGAAGTATGATTGTTTTTCCCCCGCTTCATCAATTGCCTCCACACGGACACCACTGTGTTGCGTACAGGTCTTACTATCTCGAGCTATTGTACTAAACGAGTACCCATTAATGTCATATCCCTACCAAGAATTTACTGTAGTTGATGGACCACAAGCCAACCGCTTCATAGTTATGTCATTAGTAGTTTGTCCCTCAGGTAAGTCTAGATCTCGTAACCAATCTATGAAGAGACACTTGTGTTCTTTCATTATCCACTCCATTTGGCGACCCTTATTGTTAGCTCGTAGTATTTCGATATGTTGATCGATGTAAGGCTCAACGATAGCAAACTGATGAAGCACGCTGAAGTGAGCTTCTTGAAATGATTTGTGATCATGGGTGAGGAATCTCTTCTTTCCTATGGTTCTCCTGCCACTCAATCTACCCTCGTGTCGGGGCACAGGTAATCCAATTGCATATCCATCTTTGAGGTAATCGATACAGCACTCGACAACCGCTTCAGTACTGTAACCCTCAACCATTGATCCCTCTGGATGTGCACGATTTCGGACGTAACCCTTCAAAACTGCCATGTAACGCTCGGATGACCACATTTGATGGAGGTACAATGGGCCAAGCGCAACCATCTGTGGCACTATGTGAACAATGAGATGCTCCATCATATCAAAAAATGACGGAGGGAAACACATCTCAAGCTGGCACTGTGTCTCATGTGCGAATGTACGGAGATTTCCTAACTCTTCGGGACTAATGACCTTCTGTGACACTGCGTTGAAAAAGTAGCACAATCTTGCGATAGCAACCTTTAAATGATCCGGTTTTATGCCCCTTATTGCAATTGCAAGAAACACGGTGAGCAAGACATGATAGTCGTGTGAATTATAACCAGATACCAACAAATCTTTCATGGAAACTAGTGGACTGATGTTTGATGAGAAACCTATGGGCACTCTGACATCGCGGATTGATTTGCAAAATGACTTCTTCTCCTCAGGTGTCAGTGCGAAACAGGCTGGTGGAAGATATACTTTGTCATTCTTCTCTCCTTCTTGAGGGTGTAACTCTTCCCTGATTCCCATCTCGACTAGGTCCATCCGTGATTGCAGACCATCTTTAGTCTTCTTCGGCATGTCCAACAATGTTCCAACTATGTTGTCAAACACATTCTTTTCTAGATGCATTACGTCTATGGCATTCCGAACGTCCAGGTCTTTCCAGTACGGGAGGTACTTAAAGAATATGGAATGCTTCTTGAATGGGGCAGGGAGTTTATCATCTGGCTCGAGATATCGTCTTGCTTCTTACTATCCTCTTGTTTCTTAGTCTTCTCGGGTTTCTTGCGCTTTGTCCCCTTCGATTGTTTCTTAGTCACTTTTCCAAATTCGCAAATAATTTTCTCTATCATTGCACACACTTTTACCCCCGATGTAGGTTTTGGTAGAGGATCAGTCTCTTCAGTGCCATGGAACTCTGCCTTCATCTTGCGGTACCTGTGATTTGTGCGTAGGAACCGCTGGTGCCGCATGTACACAAGCTTGTTGGAACCCGGGAGATACCTATAGTACGTTCCATTCAGGCAGATCAAACATCCTGTTTTACCTTTAATTTGACCTGAAACTGAAAACATTGCTGGATAATCGTTAATGGTCACGAAGATGATGGCCTTCACTATGAAGTATTCTCTTAAGTACTCGTTCCACACTTTCAATCCCTCTTTCCATAAATCTGCCATATCTTCCAACAATGGTTCAAGAAATACGTCAATATCAATACCAGGCTAACGGGGTCCCTGTATGAGGATACAGAGTAGCACGTATTTTCGTTTTTGACAAAGCCAGGTAGGAAGATTATACATAGTCAGAAGCACTGGCCAAGTACTATGTGAGCTGCTCATGTGTCCGAAAGGATTAACTCCATCAGTACTCCGGGCAAACCTAATGTTCCGTGGGTCTTTAGCAAACTCTCTATACTGAGCATCAAAGTTTATCCACTGACGAGCATCTGCCGGGTGTCGAATCATCCCATCCTTCTTGCGACCTTCTTCATGCCAAAGCATTAGTTCCGCATCTCGTGGATTTGAGTATATCCGTTTAATGCTGTCTTTTACGGGAAGGTACCACATCACAAGCTACGGGATTTTTCTCTGAGTTCCCTCAGTTCTGTCAGACGGTTCTAGGCCAGTATTGCTATTCGATTTGTACCGGCTAGCAACGCATGTTGGACATTCATCTAAAGAAGCGTACTCTTTCCTGTACAGTATGCAGTGATTAACACACGCATGAATCTTTTCCACACCAAGTGAAAGGGGGCATATGAGTTTCTTTGCTTCATATGTGCTGGATGGTAGTGAGTTAGGCCTCGGGAGCATTTTCTGCAGAAGTTCTAAAAGACGGTCGAAACTGGTATCAGACCATCCATGTCTCGCCTTTAACCTCATAAGTTCAAGAACTGACCGTAGTGTTGTGAACTCACTGTCACAGCCCTTCGACTCATCGTGCAGAATTTCCTTAGCTGCCTTCTGTAAAGCTTTAAAGTTATTTAAACCTCTAGCCGACCCCATCAGCACCTCGGGTTCTGCATGACGTAACATTTCCTCTAGATCGATTCTATCCTCAACAGAACCATCGTCGTGCACCATGTCTTCAAATCGTGTCGGAACCACATTTTCAGGCCCGTCCATTTGTTCTTCGCCATGACGTGTCTATATTTTGTACTTGTCCATGAATCCACGAGTTACTAAGTACTCCTTCACTTTATAAGCATCTTCCCAGCCTATTTCATTCTTATAGTCAGCACATGGACAAATTATCTTCCTCATATTATTCTTCTCAGCGTGTGCCTTCGCAATACCAATAAATTTAGACACTTCATCTCTATATGGAGACAAAAACCTCGGCCAATGATACATCCATTCCCGACTTTCCATATCTCTAGAAAAATGAACATAAAATATTTGCACTATTAATACCAAATTTGCAAGGTTTATTGAAAAAACTAACTGAAGGTTAATTGGAAATTAATTTCCATAAATTTTATTTCATTTTTTTACACAGACATGCCAAATTAGTATATTAGGAAAATCCAATAAAATCATATCATCGACATATTACAAACTAATGTAATTATTTTTTGATTGCACCAAATAAATAGGTATTAAAAATTTTATTCTCTCTTATATATGTATGACAACATCTAGATCTAGATCTAGAACTAGGAGGTGGATGTGATAGCAACATGAAAAAAATTGAGAATTTATGTTACCACATTAAACCACTACAACAAGAGGCATCAAGTATTACACAGGCATCTAACATCAACATATCAAAAGAAAATAAATTAAAAAACATTGAGCTTTTCCTTCACAATTTTGCATGCATAAATCCATCACAAATTGAGGTCTAAAAGCTTGAAAAATTGCATACCTAGTGTGGAAATGAGTAGATCTAAGCACCGTAGAAAAATCCCCCGAAGATTTGAAGTTCAAAACCTCTCCCCCTATATTTAAGTCACTTTAGGAGAGAGAAACTTCGGGGAGAATGAACAGGGCTCGGGGAGGAAGAAGATTATGTAGGTGCATCTTTGCAGGCGGGCCATATAGGCGTCGCCTGCGAAGATCGATCTTCGCAGGCGCACGTCCCCTGCCGCCTGCGAAGATAGATCTTCGCAGGCGACGCTTATATGGCCCGCCTGCAAAGATCTATCTTCGCAGGCGGACCGCCCCTCGACCCCGGGTTTCGTCTTCGCCGGCGGGATTTTTGCTCCGAAGACCGCAACCGCCTGCGAAAATGGAACCCCTACGACGCCGAAAATGAGTTTTCTAGTAGTGAGAGATTTATATTCCCTGGTCTTTGTAATGTTAGACACCATTAACATTCGTAAAATATTTGACTATTCATTTTATTTAAATATATTTGCAAAAATAAAAAATATAAGTTATGCTTAAAGGTAGTTGTGCAAATATTTGTATTATTTGTGATATATAAAACAAATCCCAACAAAATAAATGATAATTACGTAAATCTTTGAATAAGGTGAATGGTCAAACATTCGTCGAAAAGTCAGTACCATCAAATATTATAAACTGGAAGAATTATATCGCACCATTAAATTAATTAGCTTTAATGTAATATTCCTTTTGTCTCAAAAATATAGGTAATCCTAAAATTGAAAAGACAAATTTTCAGGGAGAAAAAGATCAAAATGTAGTTTTAACGATTCTGGAAATCGGCAATAAAAAAGGGGGTGGTGCAGAATATCTAAAATGGATGGGTGATGAGAGGAAGGTTTATACAGGTTCAGTCCTTCTCGATGAGAAGTAATACCATACTTGTATCCGCCGAGTTGTGTATGGATATGATGATCTGATTGTGAATATCCCCCAAGGGGTGTGCTATCCTTCTATAGGCAGAGGAAGCAACCTTACAAGATAAAAACTTAATCACATAGGGTATATGTTTCCTATATCTACTCTACAAACATAACGGACTAGAACTATAGGTCGTTCCTTAATACACAACTAAATCTAATAACCGAGTCCAAATCTTATACATATTCTATATACATAACCTATCCCCTGTAACAAGCCGAATAGACCAACCATGTGGGTATGTGGTACCCATAATCTCCACCATAGCTCTTGAGACCTTCATAGTCGACGAGATAATACTCTCCCGAGTTAAATCATCGAAAGCCTGAGTGCTTCAATCATCTTTGCCATAGTCTCCCGAGTGCTTTTACTAAACCAAAAGGATGTGAAGGGCTAGCAAAAATATTAAAAAATATCAAAAAATTATACCTAGGTGCATGGATTAGATGCACCTAATTAGGTGTATCCCCCGACTTTGTGTTTAGTTGAATGAACTAAGCATATGTCAACGAAAAAATATTCAACCATATAAATGGTCTTAAATATATAATATGCATAACCTAAGCCAAATGCATAGAAATCTTATAGCAAATAACGCTAATAACAAAGTCTGTTGCATTACGAATATTAAGTGTCGGCTTCAAATGGTGCGCATATTGCAAAAACACATACGCTTAAGTCCCCAAAAGATACAATTTTTACCATACCCAAAAAGAAATGGCATTTTGTGGTACAAGATCCAAGTAAAATAATACCCATAAATAGATCCACCAACCGCCAGCAAAAAACCAATATATAATTAGCCTAAGCTATGATATTGTTTGAATAAACAAATGCTCACATATGTGGCGAAAAACAATGATATAATATAAAGTCAATTGCTTTGTAAAACCCAAATAGTGTCTTTAACTTGTATAAAAAGATTCATTGTTTGCCACCTTTTAAATTGCATTTTACCAACTTCTAAAAGTTGTGTAACAGTGGTATAAAAGGATTTTTATGGTATTGGGCACACAAACATGCGCACACTGCCAAAACATATGTGCTTAAGTCCCTAAAGACACATGGCAGGCCACACAAAAAAGTATGGGCTTCAAACACCTTGTGGGCCCCGACCCATCAAAAATGTTTATCAATACCCTTTGAAAAGTCCGTTGAAACGGCCATCGTCTTCCTCACCGCTTCAACTTTCCAAAAAAATCCCCATTCGCGCTCTTGTTCATAGCCACCACCGCCGAGATAGGGTTCCAACCCCCCACGCATCCAGCCACCGATCTGTCTCATTCTTCACGAAAATCCGTTGAGAGCACTTCCCATTCCACCCTCCTCAAAGATCCGAAGCCAAAAAAAGCCCCTAAACCTCTCTCCCAAACTTCGACCATGGTGGAAGAGAGAGAAATCCCCTTCGAGCAATGGGAAGTGTCCGACGTGAAAGATCCACTTTGAAAGACATGGTGAAGGATGGCGTGCTCCCTGAACAGGAAATCATCGGATGGCGTCTAGCCCACGGTGAGGAGTATCCAACTCCTAGCGATGGGAAATTGTCATGTTCACTCTCTTTTTCTATTCCAGCTTTGCTCTTCCCACTTCAGATTTCTTCCACGGTCTTCTCGATTTCTATGGGATTAAGATTTATCATCTGAACCCAAACTCCATTTTGCACATTTCCATCTTTATTCATTTGTGTGAAGACTTCATTGGTATCAAACCTAGCTTTAATTTATTCCACCACATGTTCTTCCTTAAAGCCCATCCAACCAAAGAAAACCCCTGCGTAGTTGGTGGGTCTAGGTTTCAATTGCACGACACGCTCTGCAGAGACTATTTGTCCCTTCCTCTGAAGTCTTCAAACCAGGGTTGATACTCAAACTGGTTTTATATCTCTAACCCCACGTTTAGCCTTCCCAGTTTTGTTGGTCTCTATTAACGATTGTTATATACTAATTTCGACCGTCAATATTCCCGGAAATAATGGATAACTAGCAATGCTTGCATGCATACTTATTTAGAAATAATCTATTTCCACTTGTACTTTGCATTGTATTTGCCTACAAGAGACAACCATATAAATGAAGGAGAAATGGTGGGAAATACATGATCAACCAGTCGGAGGTCGACATATGGCGTACACATGGAGGCATGGGCCCACAAACCCAATGAAACACTTGCAAATGGGCCCAACAAACATGCTACCTGACGGGGGACCCACTAGAGAAGGGCCAGGAGAAAGAACTGGGCCAGAAGAGCCGCCCAGGGTTCGGCCGAACCGTGAAAGAGGACGCTGGCCCAGGCCCAAGTCCATGATGGTTACAACCGACCTCCCAGTGACGGTTGTACCGGTTTTGGCGCTTCTAACCGTCATACTCAAGCTATTTATGGACCTCCTCTCCTTCTCTTCAACACACACCAATAGGAATCAAGAAGGAAGCTATCCTTAGCAGTTTACTTTGTTCAAGCACTAGTGGAGTTACAGTTAGAATAGTTCTAGAGTTCTTCAAGTCTTCTTGGGAATTCGGGTTTGGTTCTAGTAACTATTACCTCTGTTGTAAGACTTTATTCAATAATGAAATATTCTTCTTTATAAAGTTTTTGGTCCTTACTTGCATAATTCTACGAGAACCAACTTTTGTTTATACTTGTCTAGTATGAATTATATGGCTAGCTTACCCGAGAGATGCAATTGTATTGGCTTAGTGTTCATTTGGTTGATTGCTTTATGTCATCTACAGAGATGTAGAATAGTATTTAGTAATGTAAGCGTGGTTGATTGCATACAAGTGGTGCTATATGCCACGGAACTATAGAGGTGGATCGCTGATGGTGACAGCTCAATACGGATATTCTTCCACTGCGTATATAGGGCTAAGAACTGTTCCTGGTGAGGGTACTCCATATCCATAACCGGTTGTATAGCCATGATGGATTGTCGTAAGGAACTCAGCAACCAGGGGTGGTTTCTCGATATATCAGCAGGGTATTGTTGGGGATTTTGGCCATATGATTGTACATTAGCATGTGTATACTAAAATGACTATATACTAGAAGTATAAAAATAAGTTTTTCTAATTTCTTCTTCATTTAGTCTAGACTTTTATTTAGAGAGAGTTAGTTTGATTGATCCTTCTGTGTGTCAATGTACCCTATCCCATAATTGAGTAACCGTTGTATTAAACTTTGATCTACTAAAGTGTGAAGTAAATTAATAACATAGTACTCTCTTACCATATCTTTCCTTGGGATTAAATAAATATGATACCTTGAAAATACTTCCGAGTGAAAATGCTATGGCGGTATATCCGTGCGCTTGCGATTATATCTGTGATCGTAAGAAAATACCGACTGATATTTTTCGCGCCATTCTCTGGGATCTAATTCTTAGTAGCGTCGTTAAGAAATACCAACGGTCTCCCTCCTGTACATCAAGCTCACTGGAATTCCATGCCCGACGGTGAGAAGCTAATGGAAGCCAACACCCTGCTAGTGAAAGTCGTGGAAATAAAGAAACAGGGCGTGCTAGGCGAGCAAATCAGTAGGCACTTCATGAAATGTCGATTGGTTCCCATAAAGGAAAGATCCAAGCCAACCGTTGAATACGAAGGCCAAACTGATCCCAACCGTGAAGATCCCGAGTCACTTGGTTACCAACTCTTGTGCAGATGGATGTATAAAATCTTCTCATCCGAGATCACCGTCGACTACAACCATAAGCTACCAGTCTGCATTGCTGCAATAAGTGGTTTTAAAACTTGATTTACTCCATTTCTTATCGCTTTCTTTCCAATAGTCATCATATTGCCGTAAATCTTGTCTCTGCATGAAAAAACCCTCCTCATCTCAAAGTCACCGCCTGCCATTCGTCGATCTCCTCGCAAGAACCCAGCCGGCGGAGGCCAGCCGGCCAGAGGACCAACCATTGACCTGCAGCAAAAGAACAAGAGGGCTACACCTGACCAAGAAAACCCTTGTTGTAGCAGGCAGAGGAAGTTCGTTATCGATTCCTCTGATGAAGAAGAAGACAACACCTCAACTCCAAACATGGAGGCCGCTCAAACTAGACCCCAGCTGACCAGATCAGCTCCGAAGATACGGAAATCCACTAGGTAATAGCTCATTCCATCGCCAATGCCTTTTTGATTATATCTCCAAGTAGATTAACTATCCCAACATGTATCTGCTTGTGATGTGAATACAAACTTATTGATTCTTGCATAAAACCCCAAAACATCGACCCAACTGGTCGGTCTGATATACCAGCCACCGACCTAGAGCCCACCAGCCAAGAGACTGCTGACCCGAACAAAAAAAGCCGCCACCAACCAGTCTGGCACAGAAAACGTGTCAGCCGATCCAGAGCCCCCACTGGAAACCAGTCGGGTGCCGCAGAGCCGAATGCTAGTCAAGAGCCCCTGACTGGAAACTAGTTGGGACAAGAATAAGCAGCCGCAGATAACCAGGAACCTTCCAATGACCACCCCTCCAAGTGAAATGAAGATGACATGCATGAAAACCAGCCAACTGGAGACGCTGCAACCCAAGGAAAATAAGAAACTACTTCTGGTACTGCTGACAAGGTCCAAGGGCCTTCACGCAAATTCCCAGACATAATCACAGGTAGTCCTTCACAACTCAATCCTTTAAGTCTTGTCCTCACCATCTTGAATACTAACGATTTTGTCTACCAGAGCCTATGATCAGAGAAGATGAAGAAATCCATCGCATAAAGTCAGCGGAAGACTCACTCCCACCAGTGAAGATCCAATGGCGTGATTCCGAAGGCCATGCCCATAGAATAGTCTTGAATAAACAAAAAGAAGCCGAAGAATGCGACCTTCTGGTGGCCAGGTTGATAGAGTCAATCAAACTTATGAATGTAAGTATTAACTTCTTTTCTAGTTGCTGCATAATCCATCCAACATCTGATCTCTTATGCACATGCAGAGAATATACCGCCAGTCCCAAGCCAAATCTGAGACTCTAGAAAAGTTGGTGCTGAATTTAAACACCGTGGAGGCTCTCCAACAAGAATTGAAAGATGACAAAGAGGCTGCAAAATCCAGGGAAAAAGATCTAAGAGCAGAAGTCAACCAACTGCGAGATGTCAACCTGGAGTATCGCGGTACTGTCCGAGGTTAGCGAAAAATCCTTCTGACTATAATTGAATCTAACTCTTCTTTGCTGATCTTGAAAATATTACGCTTCAGCCCATCTATCCGAGATAAAGTCCTTGAAGGTCCAACTAAAGAAAGTGGAAAATAGCAATGCCCAGCTGGAAAAGGAGAAAGCTAAAGCTTTGTCAGATCTTGAAGGTAATTTCAGTAAATTCCAGAAATTGTTTCAGTCTGACTGAACTGTCTTTAATCTATGTGCCTTGATCAACCTCTCCAGAGAACAAGTTAAAATCCATGGCACAGTTTGATGTCTTTGTTGACCGAGTGAATAGTATTGAAACAATCCAAGATGACATCGCCAACGTTGCTACCCCAATAACAAATGCCATATTCCAAAACGGCTTGGGTACCACCTCTGAAGATACCACAGAAATCTTCGAGAAGCTCTGCGAAGCTCCAAAGAAAAACTTTGAAAATATTAGTGAAGCAGCCACCATGGGAGCAAGACAAGCCCTTGCAATGACGAATTCTTTATATCCCCGAGTGGATGTAAATGTTGTAGGAGATGGATTAGCAGATGGCACTTCGGATGAGCTAGCCCTAGAACTAATTAACGAAGCCCAAATATCTGCCCAAAAGATTGTTGTAGATGTCGTTAAAAACTTTTGGGAATAAACTCCTTGTTGTGTGAAACTTCTTTGTAAATTGACTTGTAAATGTTGTCTTACTTATGCTATATCCTGAGTATCGAATCTTGCTTTTTTAATTTGTTAAAAATTTCTCTCCAACTTATATCAAGCCTAAAACCTAATTAAGGCTTCAAAAAACTTTCACTCCTTATCCACTCGAAACAAAACTTAGGTGGAATCAATGATAAGTCAAACAAACAAGTCGCATTAAAAAGAAAAATAATATACTCCATTATTATTGATATCCCCTGACTGGAAACTCAAGAAGGCAACTTACTTGACGTCCGCTGTCGAGAGAGAAAAAATACAAAAAGATAACTTAAGTATAATAACACCAAAGGTGCTCAAATATTCCAAGAATTCTCCACGATCAATCCATCTTCACGCTTCAAATGGTAAGCCCCCGGCCGAGTGACCTCAGTGATTATGAAGGAGCCTTCCCATAACATGGACAACTTGTGTCTGTCTTTAGTCATCTGAATCTTTCATAGAACCATGTCACCAGCAATGAATGCCCGAGAATGAACATTACAATTGTGATAAGGACGAAGACCGTGAAGGTATCGCGCTGACTGAATAATGGCAGCATCGCGGGCCTCTTCCAATCGGTTCAAATCTTCACTGCGATCTTGGTGATGATGCTCGTCGTCGAAACTGCGAACGTGCAGGGATTCGAACTCCATCTCACTCGGCAACATAGCCTCAACCCCATATACTAAAAAGAAAAGCAACTGACCCATAGCCCGATTGGGTGTGGTACGTAGTGACCATAAATCCGAAGGCAACTCTTCCACCCAACGACCAACAATAAGGCTTAATCTATCGAAGACACGAGATTTAATATCTTGATGAACCATCCCATTAGTGTGCTCGACTTGTCCGTTGCTCATGGAGTGTGCAACCGATGCATAGCATATCTTGATTCCAAAGTCTTCACAAAAATCTTTGAAAAATCCTCTTGTGAACTAAGTGTCATTATCAGTAATAATTCTGTTAGGCATGGCAGACCGGTGTACAATGTTAATGAAGAAATCTCGAGTCTTATCTGTTGTGAACGTAGCAACCGGATTGGCCTTAATCCACCTGGAAAATTGGTCAATTGCAACAAAAAGATGTGTGAAGCCTTCAGGAGCCCCCTTGAAAGGACCCACCATGTCTAGCCCCCCAAATAACGAAGGGCCATGAAAGTGGAATAGGTGGCAACTCTTGAGCCGGAACATGAGTCTCTCGAGTAAAAAACTGACAACCTTCGCAAGTCCACACAATCTTGTCCGCATCTGTGACAGCCGTGAGCTAGAAAAATCCTTGACAGTATGGTTTGCCCACCAAAGTCCTTGCCGCCGCATGACTGTCGCATATACCCAAGTGGATATCCTACAATAACTGCTGGTCCTCCTCAAGAGAAATACATCTTAACAAAACACCCAACGGGCTCCGTTTATACAATTCTGACTTGACCATCACATAGCTTTGACTTCGATGACGAACTCGTTCAGCTTTGTTCCACTCTTGAGCCAACTCCTACTGAGTCAAAAACCTGATGAAAGGCATGCTCCAGTCGGTGTCAAGCATGGAAAGTTGCCTCGTAGTATCTTCTTCACAAACTTCCTTCTTTGCAACAGTCAGCTCATGGAGGTGTTCAACAAAGACGTCTGTTGGAACCACTTCTCGCCTAGAACCGAAGTTGGCCAGTTGATTTGTAGCCTCATTGTTATGCCGTAAAACATGAGATAATTCTAGACCATCAAACTTGTCCTCCATTTTGCAAACCTCCTGGTCATAAGCAGCCATGTTGTCGTTGAGGCAAGACCAGTCTTTCATAACTTGATTAACAAACAACTGAGAATCTCCTCACACTATCATGCGCCATATCCCTTGGGACACGGTGAGACATTATCCGTGAAGTAGAGCTTCGTACTCAGCCACATTTTGTGAAGCCGGGAAGTGAATTTGAAGAACATAATGCATGCGCTCTCCAATCGGGGAAATAATAACAACCCCGACCCTAGTTCCAGTAACCCTCTTGGATCCATCAAAATACATAGTCCAATACTCCAACTTCTCCGCAGGTGTATCTTCTTGAAACTCGGTCCACTCAGTAACAAAGTAGGCCAATGCCTGGGACTTGATCAAAGTCTAAGCTTTGAAAGTGATGTCTAACGCCATCACCTCCAACTCTCACTTTGCAATACGTCACGTGGCCTCACGACTATGAAGAACATCACTGAGTAGAAAAGATATGAGCACCGTGACCAAGTGTGAGGACCCAGAATAGGACCTCCTATGTATAAGTGCTAGTCCAGGATCAAGCTAGCACACACAGACACAAAGATAATATCACACCCAACATCACGCAGGAAACCTAACATTTGTTAATAAACTGACTGTGATAAACCTTATGGCTAGAGTTTACATTTATTTATGCCACGAAGAGCCTAAGGAAAATAATAAAATAGCAGCGGAAAATAAGATAAACGTGTAGTAGTTCCATTCAACTTACCACAGGCAGTCAACTAGGACACGTGGCCTATTCCTCGTCTTCAGCAGCAAACTCCTCAGGAAACAGCGGAAACCTTTCTTCTAGAATTGGGGGAATTGCAAGGTGAGTACATGGAATACTCAGCAAGTACACGGAAATATGCATATGCACGGCTGTCAAAAAAGACAATGGCTATTTTGCTTAACATAGCAATTTGCAGGTATAAACAATTTAGAAATAGAGGTTTAAAACAACATTTATAAATAACGGGTGTTACCAACCAACCATCCACACAGGATATGTCCACACAGGACCACTTAGCTATATTCATTAACCTGCACACAGATCATTCCCAGTTTTTGCAAACTACCCCTCATGAGATGTCACCGAGCATGTCCATGACCGAGGACGCGGCTATTCGAATAGATTAATTTAATACTCTGCAGAGGTTGTACACCTTGACCCACAAGATACATCATCCTTTTAACGCCATGCGCAAATGTCACACTTCAGGTTGTGTGCGGTCAAGGAGTTTGTAACAAGGCTTTTTAGAAACTCCACCCCAACACTGTCTTGCCCCATGAGACAACTTTCCCTCACACAGACCTTAACACCTATCATCTAGCCACCTGTCGGCTACCTGGGCCGATAGTGCCAAGACTCGGAATCCTACTAGGCCAGGTTCTTCCATGAGAACATGTGGTTGCACGTTAGGCTCAGATCAATGACTTATGAAGTGAGGTCCTTAATTGACCAGGGCAACTTACCAACCTACAGTAGCACACAACTCAATAGTAGGCTCACACAGAGACCATACCCGATAATAATCACACAGATACATTACCGCCTAACTAGGTTCACACAGAACCACCCATCACCCCAGTCCAAATCATTTTATCTGCCCGTTGTTTACTACATGGTGCAACACATGCTACCGGAAAGATAGCACACAGCTACATAGTTCTTATTAAATCAATTATAAGTATAAGATTAATCAAAATTATATTTTGCTTGTAAAACAACCTTGAGCGGAGCTAAGCATAACTACTCTACCTTGAGTTGAGCCTAATATTCAACTCACAAAGACTAGGGTGACAAGGTATCATAGATAATCAACAATTATCAAAGGTAGGATATAAAAACAATTAGGTCACACTACCCATCGATAGTTTATAAATAAAATAATGCACGAATTGAAAACAAAATATTTTATAAACTGAGATCAATAGGTTCAAAGAGTGCACTTGCCTTGCTCCCAGTACTATCCTTGCACTACGTCTTCGGAAACGAACTGTTCCTCTGCTCCAACGTCTACACGATCACAAACGAGAAACAAATAAACAAAAGAAAAAGCTAAATAAATGATATCAAATGAAATAACCAACTGAACCCAGAGGTAGAGCTCGATTTTAGAGAAATTTAGGAAAAAGAACGGATCGAATCGGAGTTCAAACGGAAAAGTTATGACCTCTGGAAGTTTGAATTAAAAGAAAATCCGAGGATAAAAGAAAAAGGAATATTCCGAGAATATTCTCTGAATATTTAATTCCGACGATTGAATTATTTTTATTAGGAAAAATACGATGGGACCCACTGTTAGTGGCTAGGTGTATGGTGGACTCAGTGCATGTAGACTTGATGACGTGGATGGACACGTGGTAACACGTGGCGACACATGGCGCTGACACGGATGGATCTAGGGCTGACGTGGCACTCTATTGGGTTATGGAAATCTGATAGCTGAGATTCAATCTAGAAAATCTGATGGCTGTGGTTTATTGGGGCTTTTCGTGCTGTGGGACCCATATGTCAATGTCTCACAGGATAGGAAAGGGAGCTGCAGCAGCTCCACTGCTCCATGGCCATGGCCATGGTGTGCACCGGCGACGTCGGTGGCGGTGTTCTCCGGCGACGGCACACGGTGACTGCGGCAAGCGGCGGCGCCGGAAGGAGGAGGTCGAGGCGGCTCCGGTGGCACGGCACAAGGCCCTGAGACGGCGAGGAGATGGCGCACGGCTTCACCGGAGTTGGGGAAGGAGAGAGGAAACAGCGGTGCTAGGTTGGAGAGCTCGGCTTCAGGACTCATCGGCAGCGGCTGCGACGCGGGAAGGAGGCGGCGACGATGGCGGCACGGCTCCCAGCGCAGCTCCCAGCAACGACACGAAGCAGCGGCGGCTACAAGTGAGAACGGCGACGGCGGTTCACGACTGCTGGCGGCGGCGGCTCGGAAAAAAGAGAGAAAAGAGGGCGGCGGCAGCAGCTTTTATAGGGGAGGGAGGAGCTAGGGTTTAGGCACACGTGCGGCTTGGATTTTTGGAAAGCGGCGGCGTTCGCGGCAATGGCGACGCAGCGTGCGGCATGGCACGGCTTGGGCCGGCGGTGCGGCGTGGGTCGGCGTGGGTTCGCGGCGGCGTGGGCTGAGGGCGACACGAGAGAAGAGAGCGCCGGGCCGAGGGCGCACGCATGGGCCGGGGCTTGGCCTCCCCGGGCCTGCTGCTCAAGAGGGAGAGAGAGAAAAGGAGATGGCTGCAGGTAGAAGAAGGAGGGAAAAGGAAAAAAAAAGAAAGGGAAGGGCCTAACAGCAAAAGAAACAGAATAGAGAATAGAGAGGAAGGAAAAAGGGAAATGGATATGGACTTTTCTGGAAAATTCCAAATGTAAAATACTTGGAATTTTTGGAGGATTTAGGATATTAGGAATTGAATAGGAATTTGAATTTGGGCACAAATTTAATTAGAGAAATGAGCTCCACTTCTGAAACTCAAATAAACTCCAATTAAAATACGACAAAGCCAACGATGTAATTAATTAATTAAATACATTAAAACCTTTTTATTTAACAAAATTTTCATTAAGCTATTTTTAGACAATTAAGCCAAATGTGAATTTTTGCAATCAGATGAAAAGAACGGATACGAAAAATCAGGACGTGACACCAAGTGGCTTTGAAAATAATGAGTTAATTTCCTGATGGTAATTAAGACTCCATATAACAATTTTCGTACCTAGGGATAACGAGTCTTTGGATCGGCCAACACCTCGCTAATGAAGTAAATGGATCTCTGGACCTTCTAGATATGACCTAAACCCTAAACCCTGACCAAAACCGTGCTAACCACCTAAAAGGTTGTCAACATGTAAAGCAACAGAGGCTCTTGTGGATGCGGCGAAGCTAGTACCGGTAGTGTCGTGAGGAAATTCTTGAAGTCTTCAGAGACTTTCTGGGCTTCTGGGGTCCACTGGAAATCATCCGTCTTCTTAGAGCAACTTGAAGAAGGGCATGCCTGGTTCTCCAAACCTTCAAACGAATCAGCTGAGAGCCACCAAGCACCTAGTAAGATTTTGAACATCCTTAAGGGTACTCGGTGGTTTAATGTTGCGTATTGCGTTGATCTTCTCCGGGTTGGCCTCAATGCCTCGATGGGACACCATGAAGACAAGCAGCTTCCCGGACGGGTACTCCGGAGGTGCATTTATCTAGTTTCAGCTTCATCCTGAAGGCATGAATATTTGCAAAGCTCTCCTCTAAGTCCGGGATCAAATTGCCCCTTTGCTTGGTGTTGATAACAACATCATTGACGTAGGACTCCATGTTTTGTTTGAGTTGTGACTGTAAACACCATTGAATCATGCGTTGATATGTAGCTCCTGCATTCTTCAGGCCAAAAGGCGTGATGTAATAGTAGCCTCCGAAAAGGGTGATGAACGAGGTCTTCAAGTAGTCGAACTCCTTCAGGCTGATCTGATGATACCCCGAATAGCAGTCGAGAAAACTGAGTACTTTGTAATCGGCCATCGACTCGACAACCTGGTCAATGCGAGGTAGACCGAAAGTATTCTTTCGGAAGGACTTGTTAAGGTCCATGTAGTCTATGCACATGCGTCATTGCTCTGTGTTGATAACCAAATTTGGTAATTCAAGTATCGAATATGAAGATAGAATCGAAGAAGATCCAAGAGATTAGATCGTATCGGAAACAGAGCAAAAATCGGCTGGAATCCGAATCGGCTGCGGGCAGAATCGGTAGGGTTCGAGTCGGATACGGTTAGCTGATTGAGCCGATTTTGGTAATATGACTCGATACACGTCATCGGGTTAAGTTAAGGTGCTTCATATGGATTGCCACGCACGGATCGAGTCCTACAAAGGCAATTGTATCTATTAATTAGGATATTTTATGTAATTTCCTTATAGATAATCACGGTAAGAGTCCGCCTTAGGGACTTGTTCGTTAGTTGGATTTGTATTAGGTTAATATGAGTCGTGTCCGTGATGGACAATGTTTGTATTTTCGGGTATAAATATAAACCCAAGGTTTTGTAAATAACAACAACCAAGTTCAATCAATCTCGGCGCATCGCCAACCTTTATTTTCTACTTTTCGACAAGTTCATGCTTTCGAGTCGTGCTGCATCAGTTTGATTTTCGACGACAAGGTAGGTCTTGTTATGGCGGTTTGCATCATCGGAACTAGTGCTTACATCTTTATGACACTCTAGTTCTATTTTGTGAATCTCTGAGTTATCATATACATTGTATAATTTAGATCGACAATACAATCTACTTACATCGGCTAGATTCTCTCTAGGGTTTCGTCGATATCGGCTAGATTACTTTGTTGGTTTAGATTATATAATGTATCCACCATCCCGAAAAGGCAACCATCGGCTTGATTTTCTAGATCTCATGCTTTTCTTTATACTTAATGCTGCATTGGTTAAATCCAACCTATTAAGTCGTATTTAGAATCATGATATCTGGTCTGCTTTATGGTTGTTAATAAGGATAGTATCGGGGTTTCAGCTGATCTTACCTGGTATAGATGTTTTACATTGTTTTATGCTTTGTTTAATATTCTATATCTGCCCCTTATATCAGGATCTAATCTAATATAAATATATTGAACTTGTTGCCAATATAATTGGTTATAGTTGAATATATTTATTATCAGAGAATATCCTAGTATAGGGTTGTATCGGAGCTATAGCCGATACATGCTTAAATCTAGATATCGGCTATGACATGAGTTTATGAAATCATTATTTTATGTTACATTAGACTTGGGTAATTTGTATTGTCTCAGTTCAGTCTGATCTATCCCAATTGCCTATTTCTAATGTAATATTGACATCTTGATTATGTAACACAGATCTTTTCAGCCGATATACTAGTTTTAGGGTTAGTTCTATCATTGACTATACCTGCATCGGCTAGGTTACAATACGATATGAAATCGGCTAGCTGGCCGATGGACTATCGTTTACTAATATCTTTGCATATTTCTTCTTGTTGACTGCAGGATCAAATCAACTGGCACGCCCTTGAACCTAAAGAACTAATTTTGGACCTGCACTAGAGTAAAGCAAATCTCTCCGGCCAGTGTGTGTTTTTTGCATCAACACCCTGTCTGCTTCCAAACTAGAACTGGGTTAGCCAACCAATAGAGATGGTAAACTTCCTTTATGAATCCTACCGCCAATAGCTTAGTCAGCTCCTCCTAGATGGCATCCCTTCGATCTTGTGCAAAATGGCGGATTCATTGTTTGATAGGTTTCGAATCCTCTTTGACATTCTATGAGTTCTCAATCACCTCTCTAGGAATACCAGGCATATCAGAGGGTTTCCATGCAAAAATATCTTTATCAGCTTGAAGAAAGGTGATGAGTGTGCTTTCCTATTTACAATCTAACTCGGCACCGATTACGACTGTCTTAGAGGGATACACGGGATCAAGTGGAATCTTCTTGGTCTTGGCATCGCCTTCTCCCAACTTGGGTAGCTTCTTGGAGAGGACTTCTCCTTCTTCAGATGTAGACGCGACCAGTCGGATCTCCTGTCGGCCGAGTAACCTCTCACAAGATAGGGCCATGTCGCAACCCTCCTTATGGCAAGTGAAGGCCTGCTTGACGTTGCTGCGTAGGGATCTGACTCCTCGTGGTCCTGGCATCTTCATCATCAGATAGGTGTATTGTGGGACAACTGTGAACTTGGCAAGAGCTGATCGTCTTAGGATGGCGTGGTAAGCTGCCTCGAAGTCAGCAACTTCGAAGCATATGTTCTCTGTTCGGAAATTCTCTCAAGTGCTGAAGGTGATTGGAAGGGTGATCTACCCATGTGGGGTAGAAGATAGCCTGGGGATAAAACCCCGTGAAACGGAGCAGAACTCGGCTTCAACTCGGATCTAGGGATCTACGTCTTGTCCAGCGTTTTGGCAAGGAGGATGTTGAGCATGCTGCTGCCATCGAAGAGGATGCGCTTCAACTTGACGTTGCGAACTACCGGGTCTCTCAGTTAGGATGATCCAAGCAGGCAACCATGATAGCTACCTCGGACCACCGTATAATTTGGGGTACTTCGGGCTTAATTGCGTTGATCTCTCTATCGGTCAGCTTTTGCTTCCTTTTGGACTTGTAGGTGAGTGGCCGTCCGAAGATGTGATTTAACTCGGCTCTGGGGTTTTGAAAGGCCCTTGCACTGCCATCGCCGTCATCCTTTTTGTGCCCTGAAGTTCCTTCTCCGTCAAACATCCTCTTGTATTGGGTCATGTATCGCTCAACAAACTGCTTGTAGATGAAACAATCTTTAGCCGCATGCTTGTGATTGGGGTGGTGCGTGCACGGTCCGTTCATGATCTTGTCGTAGGTGTGTTGACATGCGGACGCTGCTGTTGGTAACTTGATGTGGTAGTCACCAGATCCTCGGGCGTACGCTTGCGATGTTTTTGGCCACCATTGTCAGCTTCTTTCCGACTACCTCTCCTACCATGATGCCTTGATAGCTTCGTCTGACTTGGTGTGGGAATTTGTCATCTCAAATAGCTTCTTGACCATCCTCGGGGGCTTGCGTCCAAACTTCCCTATGAGTAATTCGTCGCGGACTCCCTTTTGAAAGATTGCTATGATGACGTCGTCGGTGATGTTCATGATTTTGTTACACTTTTCAGAGAAACATCGGATGTAATATTTTAAGGATTCATCAGGTTTCTGAATCACGTTGTACAAGTCGAAGTGGGTTCTAGGCCTTTCAAAGGTACCTTGGAAATTGGTGATGAAGTGATCACGAAAAGTTCGCTTCAAGAGTCGATTTAGGCCCATAGTAAGCCGGCAAGCCAGCTTCTAGCCGAATCAGCAAGAGCCATGGGTAGATAGTTTCCGATAGCCTTGCTATCTACTCCTGCTACGCGAATTGCGAGGGTGTAGATGGTTAGCCATGACTCTGGATCGGTCTTGTCATCGTACTTCTCGATCTCGTTGGGTTTAAAACCACTCGGCCAATTCACTCGACTCAATTCTTTGGTGAAAGCAGTCACTTCTTCGTTGCTATCGTCAGTGGAGCGTCGTCACCGTCCATCTCTATTCGTCTGGTTCTCCCCTCACGGTAGCAGCGATTTGTGATTGCACTACCTAGTTGTTGATAGGAGCGTGCATATTCTTATGTGTGTTTCTACTAACTATAGCAGGATTAATCAAGGAAATACGAGACGGTCATGCTCATGCTCAACATCGACATCTTTGTTGAGACATGAGGAGTGATCAACATGACACATATGAGGTAAGTGATGTTGTTCTAGTTAAGATCAAATCTACATTTCGTAGGAAATTATGATCTTCATGCTTACATTAAATGGGAGCTAGCGGTTTATTGAGAATTTAAAAGGCATGGCTTGTCTGAGAGACGTATGGTTATGTGTACCTCTAGTGTTCTAATTAAAAATGTTTCTTGTCATTGGAAACATCTTTGCAGGCAGAGTAAAATACCACAATCTTGGAAAGACCTGAAATAATATTCGAGAGATGGTTATGTTCCCATGTATTATGATGACATTTTGCTCAACAAACTACATTGTTTAAAATAAGATACCAAAATTGTTACTTCATGCTGTTATGATATGCGTACTTGTGTATTGCATCGTGGTTTAGATGAACGCGAAAAGCTACAGAATTAAGGTTTTTATGTGGGCTTAACAAAGAAATTCAGGACATGCTTTCTTGCAACGGGGAAAAGATAAATTGAGGATTTTAAGAAGCAACAAGTTGTACCCGTGCCTCTTATTACTAATGATTTGCAAGAAGTAAGTAATTGCCAAAATGAGGAGAGAAACATGATGCAACTGACTTTCTCATCGCTTGAGCTGAAATCCATTACACCTCCATCATCTGAAAAGAGTATGAAAGGTAAAACAAATGTTGCTGAGATAAATGAAGATGAGTGTTCTTAAGCTATGCTACACATGTCCACTTTTCATACTATGGTAAAGCAACGATTAATGGAACCAATTGATGAGAGTACTTTGTCAAAAGTTAATTTATCTGTTGTTGTTTGTGATAAAGAAGAGTTGTGTGATAATGTTTCACTTATATCCATGCCACAACTAGTGAATAAAAATGTTAGTCCTATTGTTAATGCTGAATTTGAGCAAGTTGTTCTTTAAATACTTTGGGGTATGTTTTGTTTGATTACTTTTGTGAGCTCCATAATTTGAAGGAGAAATTAGTTGCTAAGTCTGATTTATATGTCCAACTAATAGTATATTTCATATCTTTAGCAAACATAATGATAAAGGAGTATATTTGGTGCGCAGAGTTTACATATATTCATCTTTAGAACCTCCTGTCGCCATAGATCAATATTGCAAGCTAATGAGTTCTATTATTGCTAATCATGTTACTTCAAGTTTCTCTAGTTTTGTAAATAATTAACACCAGCTCAATCAAATTTCGGTGCATCGCCACCTTTTCTCGTTACTTTGTTTCGACGAGTTCTTGCTTTTGAGTCAAGCTGCATCGGTTTCGATCTTTGATAACGAGGTAATTACTTGTTATGATGGTTTGCATTCTCGGGATTAGTGCTCACATCCTTATGAAACTCTAATCTTGATCATGTAATCCATCGAGTTATCATCTATGTTATATAATCTAGATTGATAATGCTTTCTATTAGCATCGGCCAACCTCTATCTAGGGTTTTATCGATAACGACTAGATTGACTTATTGGCTTGGATTATATAATATATCTACCATCCTGAAAAGACAACCATCAGCTTGATTGTCTAGATATTATGTTTCTTTTATACTCAGTGTGTGTTTTTTGCATCAACGGTTTCATAGGAGATTAATACAATTTGCTAAAGAACGATTTTACATGACGAAAGTTTGTTACGTTTGTTTTCATGTATACACTTCTATGAGAAAGATCATGCACTATGCAACGAGTACCATATGGAAAAACCGAGGACAATTTTGGATGAAGAATGGGAGGATGATGTGATCATGGTTACCACTGATACAACTATTGCTCACATCATCGGTCAACTGGAAGATATCAGGATCAAGTTATCCTAGTTCTGGAATCCAATTACACCACGACCTACATTGCTAACTTCAAACGATCACCAAATATGCAGACGAGCTCCATCTTGGGTCCATGAGTACTTGATGGAAAACTCTCGGAGTTCTCTTTCTAAAGGATCCAATCTCATATCCAAATTCTATATGCGTCAACCGCTATCATATAAAAAAGGTGTTGCGTCACTTATAATGGGCCTATGGGCTTGTAGCTTCATCTGGGAACCCGACCCAAGTATGGCTGAATTGGGGTGCATCCCAACCTGTAGGAGCACGATGCTAGGGGACCCTAGGACATCCTCCCACCTCCTTAAATATCTAGTTACCCCTTCATGGTTTATTAGGTTTTGTTTATATTAAAGTTTAGTCATTGTTACTTTTCCAAGTAAAGTCATGGTTGGTGAGATCATCGTTTTCTCGTTACTTAACCCCAACTTATCGTTTGTATTAATTTTCTATTTGAAATATCAGATTTTTTTATCTTTTTTTTTGCATGTTTCATTGATTCGCTTGCAAGAATAAAGTTGCTCTGCACCGGCAAGATCAACAACCTACTGAGAGATGTATTGATCACTAAGGCGCGATACAACAACGTCTCGTACGATTGTACTCGAGTAATCAATGTATCTCCAAAATTATAGTTATCATCAACTCACCGAAAGATCGGACCAATCAAAATGTCAGCTTATCAGTTGGAGCTTAGAGCTTTGTTAGTTTGCGATTGCATAACCGGGCATATGAACTGCCAATGTTGTTGCTTGTCCAACCACAGCATAGTACTCCCTCCGTTTCGTTTGACTTTTTTTAGTCACACTTCTCTAACTAAGTTTGACTATGTTTATAGAAAAAATATTAGTATTTTTAACCCAAATCAAACATATTATCAAAATATATTCTATGTTAGATTAAATGAAACTAATTTGATATTTTAGATGTTGCTAACTTTTTCTTTAAATTTGATCAAACTGAATAAAGTTTGACTAGAAAAAAAAGTCAAACGACGTATGAAATGGAGGTAGTAATTTAGAAGGGTGTTCACATGCGTCCAGCCTTTTGGAATCTGGATCAGGTCATTGTCGAGAAATGACTGTTTTGTTGAACATATCACTCGGAGTATCCTTAAGAGTTGTACTCTATGTAGCAGTTTTTGAAACTTCTTTAATTAAGTTTTGAAAAATAACACAATGGATATAACTTAATTAGTTTAAAATCATATTTGAGTAAATTGTGCTAATGAATACATTTAAATAGTGGGTGTAAATGTTAGTGATATGCCCTAGAGGCAATCATAGAGATGATTGTATCACATACTATGTTTACATATTTATCTGATATTGTTCGTTGAAATAGATAACTCATTATTGGCTAATGAATATGTGATTCATTTATGAGACTCTTTATGTTATATGTTGCTATTTCTAAAGGATCCCTGATCAAATATCATATGTGGAACAAATATGGTTAAATGATCAGCACATGTATTGATTGATGATCATGTCTCATGGATCATGGTATGGAGATACCAAATTGATAATGTAGACACATGTTGGGGAACATGTTGTTGGATAGACCCGACATGAGATACTGCAAGAACTATTTGTGTAGTGCCATCAGTGGTCTCGATTAGTGTTGGTATAGAATTCTTAGACCTGAGATTATCATGGTTTCCAATATGTGTAGTGACTTACTTAGGGACTGCTGAACGCTATTCCGTAACTGGATAGTTATAAAAGTAGTCTTCGGATGTGTTATGGAACATGTAGTGGGATATGAATAATCAAGATGGGATTTGTCTCTCCTATGGAGAGATATCTCTGGGCCCCTCGATGTTATAGATATGGAAGTGCATGGCCATACCAAAAGTGATTGAGGAGTCAATCGCAGGTTATATAATCTATCACAGGATCGAGTGAATGATTGAGCTATTAGAGGATGGCACATATCTAGCCTTGAGCTTAATCGATATCGTGAGGCAAAGGGATTCATACAAGTAAACACTAAAGGTTCAGCCGATATGATCTTTATGTATGCTCGGTGGGTCAATACGTTCTGCTAGGGGCCGCTATTGACATGTGGACCGAAAAGAAGTTTTCGGGTTGCACCCGAGTGTGCATGAACCTACAGGGTCGCACGCTTAAGGGGTCGGAATAAAGGGATTGGATGGAGATCCAATATGCACTCAATTCAGATAGGGATCTGAGTAGGACTCCTATGGGCCTTGGAAGCCCGGACGTGGTTCCTATATATATACGTGAGGGGGTGTGGCCGGCGGGATCAACAGATCACGCCACGTGAAACCCTAGCCGCCACTTCCCTCCACGAGCAAACCCTAGCCGCGCGCGAGTGCTAGCACATCTGCGCGTGGTGTTCCTTCCCTGGACGTGTGGATACCGGTGGAGGCGCCGCTGTCTTGCGGTGCTGATCGGCGTGGGAGCACGGCGAGGAGAACGCACGAGGAGGAGAAGGTCAAGCCGCTGCGATCGACTACTTCCTCTACATCGGCGCGCGCTACATCGCGAGGATTCCTTCGGCTCCTTAGCGCATACTTCCGCTGCACAGCGCGTCGAGTGGTAACGATCTATGATCTCATACTTGCATGGTTCCTGGTTTACGCGGTAAAAAAATTTTGTTTTATACTATCGTAGCCTACGCGTATCCAAACAGTAAATAGATACCGTAAGCGTAATTACTCTCAGCAGTCTTTAAAAAGTTACCATTTAAGGTAGTGTTACCATTTAAGTTCACATCATAAACACGGATGTGGTAAATATCGTAATAATACCGATATTTGTAGTAAATAGCAATACTAAATTGCCATGCAATCGTAAAGTTCGTCCAGCTGGTTAGCTTTTATGTTGTAGAATTATTTATCCTGACCAGTTCTATGTTTGATACGGATATTTATATTTGTAACTAATTATTTTTCATTAGTAGATAATGTACGCTTATTAATAAGATGCATGTGATAATTTCGTCAATAGCATATTCTCTCCCGGAGATAGTCATATGGTACCTATGTTTGACTTCATCGATCTAGAGGATCAGTCCAAGATGTTCACATGAGGGTGTGTATGTTGTAACATCCAGATCCAATTAGAATTTAGCATGTGTGATCCATAAGAGTTGTGTACGCATGTTTAGTACCAGTTTACTGGTTTAGTAAGTCTGGAACCAACTTATAAGACCTTTTCGCTCTAACCATACTATTCCGGAGTTAATCATTTTACACGAAGTGAGGACGAAAGTATAATCGGAGTGGAATGTGTAAGTGAGCCGACCGATCGAATGGGCTGGCTACGCGGTTTTGGAGAACGGGCTGTTACACATCTGTGCATGTAAGCATTTTTGTTTACGTGTGATTTAAAATGAATTACCATACAGTCAACAATTTTTCCTTTTATCACATGATGAAAGAACCTGAATAAAAGTGGATAAAAGGTTTACTTCCTTCGTAGAGAAAACCAATTTATGAAGATGTATCTTTACAACATAAATGCTTGTTCAGATTTATTCATAGAAGTTGATTATTTTTGGAATGGAGATTGCATGTCGTGGAAGTATGATTTAGAAAGTTGCCATATGATTGTATGACAAGTGTATAAGAAAATGTCAATTGCAAAACCCCGTGAACGAGGAATGTCTGACGTAGTCGATTACATATAATCCTAGAATAATTATGTTCGTTAATTATGAACCTGTCATTCTCTGAAGAAGACATGTGCTCAGATGAGGCTCCTACTTACGCGTGGCATAGGTCAATCAACCGGGTCCGCGCTGCTATCGCACATGTGCTATGTATAGCGTCATGTCAGGTTTCTATTACTACCTCATATTACGTTATTTTTAAGTATAAATTATGGAATAAGAAAAGGTACAGATGAAGTCATAAAAAGAGGCAGTGATTAGATTGGCACATTAAATGAATTGCACAAGGTACATGTTTTCTCTCTTTCTGATAGGAGGGGAATAAAGAAAAGTTGAAAAGTTACTGCTATGTCTGATCCTCGTCTTTTTCTCATCTTGATATCCCAAATCTCTTATATTTGAAGAGAAATTAAATAATCATAATACCTTACATTTACCGATGGAGGGAAGTTATTTTTGGCTTGGTTTGTTGACCTTTGGTTGTGCTATCATATATGCTGTGCAGCCAGCCAACATCATCTTATGCTTCAACTTTTATAGGCACGGCCAAATACCAGGAAATATCATTAAAACCAAACTTGCCGGCCATTGAAATGTTTACGCATTCCCACCATGTTATACTAATTGAACAGCCTATTTTTCTGTCAAATACAAGCAAGACCAGACCTAGCCAAAACTAAACCTCATACCACCTATATCATTTTGTAATGAGCTTAGCCCACAATAGTAAAAAAAATATGTTGGCCCAAGGGCTTTGAACCCCACAAGGCTCATGCTACCACTACGCTGGATCAGGTCATCTCTGACGGGTTCATACCCTTACCTGTGACGAGTTAAGCACTGGCCACAAATCAGTAATCACTGATGACTCCGAGTCACATGTGACGGGTAAAGAGCCATCAGAAGTAAGAGTTACCTTTGATGTTGTGCAACTAAAATCCATCACAGATGAGGGTAAACATTTTAACTTGTTGATGGTGATCCTTATTTGTGAGGGGTCAGGATTGGGACCTGTCATAGAACAGAATGGATCAACTCCATCTGGCGGCGATGGATCTGAAGGGGAAGGGATCTGGCGGTGGAGCTTGAGTGGATCTGGAATTCACCACAATCTGCCCACGAGCTCCAAATCTGGCCGACGCCCGCGAGCTCCAAAACGGATCTGGCGAAGGCCGACCCTCGATAAGAATGGCTCTCGGTGGGGAAGCCAGCCTTCAACGCGCTTGGGCCGGTGGAGGTGTAGGTGGTGGTGCAGGTGGAGGCGGAGGCGGAGGCTCAGGTGTAGGCGTATGCGGTGGCCGTCCCTTTGTCGTGCTTGGGACAGATGAGGTGTAGGCGAAGGCGTGGGTGGAGGCATAGGCTGTGGCCGACCCTCAGTCACGCTTGGGCTAGCGGAGGTGTAGGCGCAAGCGCGGGTGGAGGTGTAGGCGGAGGCTGACCCTCCTCTGCGCTTGGTGGGCGGAGGTGTAGGCGAAGGCGGGGTGGAGGCGTATGGGGGCGGCCGACCCTTCAGCGTGCTTGGGCTAGCGAAGTTGTAGGCGAAGGTGTGGGTGGATGCGTAGCAGGTGGAGGCGTAGGTGGCGGCCAACCCGCAGGCGGTGGCTGCAGCTAGACCATGGGCAGCGGCGGTGGCTGGCCCGCGGTCGGAGGCGGAGTTGGTAGTCAGCGCTCGAGCTGGCGAAGGTGGAGGCCAGCGCGGGCAGAGGCAGAGATGGCGGTCGGTGGGCGGAGGCGGAGGCGGAGGCTTGAGAGGAGGCGCAGGCGTGCGGTGAATGGATGAATGGATAAGGTTGAAGGAGGTGGAATACATAAGATTCGATCGGACAAGATGAATGGATAAGATTACACTCCTTACCAGTGACGGGTAAAAATAAAGAGTCGTTTGTGGTTATTTCATTCTCCTCTTGGACGAACTAAATTTATAAATCCGTCATAGGTGTTGAGTTATCTGTGACGGGCTGACAGGTAAGCCCGATAGTGGGCACCTTTGACGACTGCATATATGGACTCGTCACAAATAACCCTTTACCTGTAATGGGCCTAAGCCCATAGTCTTATCTATAACAACCTCCAGCCCAACCCATCACAAATAAGGTAATGTGTGACGAGATATTTTAGCCGTCACAGATGAACAGTTAGAGATAAGCAGATATGGCATGGTGTACGAGCTACAGGTGTACGGGATTTGGGTCAGCCCTGAGCATGACTCATAAATTCTCTCATCCACGTCATATTTACATATCATTACATATATGCATGTTTAGTATATATAGGTTTAAAATAATATCAGCGCATAATATCCAAAAAATGCACAACCCTTATATCTACATAATACGCACGCATATACATAGTTCTAAAATTAGCGGACAACATTGTGAATGAAATGCTCTTTTAGCTCAATCATTATGTCATATTCGCACTATTGCTGATTTGCTTCTTATCATAAAGTTTCTTATTTAGTTTTTTCAAAGATAATTGACTGTAGGAAAATTCTAGTTAAGCCAAATGTTGGCGACTAAAATTAACTATTTAAGCTGGATGGTTATTTACCTTTCTATCCATGTCTGACAGATAAACACTTCTGGGAACCCATATTTTATACCGGTTTGTAACCCCTTTTACACCGGTTGTAGTAACCACGATCAATAAATCGGGATCTTTAGTACCAAGTTGATATAACCGGTACTAAATACCGATTGAAAAAAATATATAGGGAATAGGATTCGTACTCAGGACCTCTCATCTCAGTCCTTACGCGTGTAACCATCCCACCAACTCAAGATAAGAATATTTTTACTACCTGTTCTAAATCTAACTGGTACTAAAAAAATTTTAGGTACCACGATAAAAGATGTTCTAAATCAAACTGGTAATAAATTTTTTAGGTACCACGATAAAAGATCGGTTCTCCACTAGTAACAGAAAATGTAGTCAACTCTTTCAGGGCTGTTACCTATCCTACATGCAATGGCGCGATACACTGCAAACATACATGAGCTTCTATGTGTTTGTGTTGAGGAAATAAAATCGTATTTACTCCTTGAACTATTTTGCTTTAAGCTCGATTTTGGTTACTCAGCAACAAAACCGGTTACAATTGGTCACTCAATTCTTAAAACCACCCATATTTCATCCCTAGTTCAAAACCAAAGTTTGTTTTCTCGGTCACGCGGCGCCACATGACATCCTATTTAGCAATTTAAAATAAACTATATATATACAGGACATAGGTTGGCATGTAGTTGTAGTTTATATATTCATTGTATATTTTTTTTATTTCTTCTGCCGTATGTTGATGCCATCTCATGCCATGTGAACTATATGTATGCGTCAGATTATTGAAAACCACTCCGATTTGTACTATATATTGGATGAATTATATATGGACAGGTTCAAAAGTTAATAGACTAGTTCTAACCGGTTTCTAGTTAAGGGACCAAAATCAAACCATGATCATCTACTTGCATTGGGTGACTAACTATAGACTTTTATCTTACGTTAATTAAGATCATATGTCCTCTATTGGCAACGACCACACAAAATTATAATATTCTAACTTAGCCTAACTTCAAGTTAGGCTACATTATTTATTTTAGCTCAAAAGAAAGGTGCAGGTCACAAGTTCTATCGATCTAGAACGAGCCACTTGATGAATAGATGGGCCCATAAATATAACGTTTGAAATCTTTTACTTACGTAATAGATTCGTAGTGTTTCTACCATCCAATATCTCTATCTCTCCTATTAGAAAAACTAAAGGCCTTTTTGTTATCCTACCTCTCTATTATAAAACTTAGGGAACAATCAGTATTACACCTCTGAACTATTAGGTGAGTACGAATTACCCCCTCATATTCAAAAACTAGACATCTTTCATCCTCAACTATTAACATCGGACGAATTACCACAATAACTCAAACCCGAGTGGTTTTGACTATGTGGCAGTACAGTCAACAATTCTTCTTTTTTTAAAACGAAGGGCCCCACCAGTCAGTCTCATCCTCTCTACCTCTTTCCGCTCACCTCTCTATCTCTCTCTCTTTCCCCAATTGTCTTTCTATTCTCATCTCGGTTCCCACTCTCTCTCTATCACTGAGCAACCGATGGAAGGGGAGCCGAGGTGGGCGGCAGCGGTGGCAGGCGTAACTCGGAGTAGCGGTGGCGATCGGGGAAGGCAAAGGCAACTTGGCACATCGGAGGGGGAGCCAAGGACGGTGGCCGTGGGAGGGGACGGGGGAGGCAACTCGGAGCGGCGACAGGCGGGCGGGGATGACAAGAGGCATCTCAGAGCGCTGTTGACGCTTGATTCTCTCCATCTCAACCGCCTCTCTCCCTCTTCTCCCTCCCCGGGAGGGGCGGATCTTCTCGCGCAACTCCGGGGAAGGCCACCACTGGCCATTTTCTAACGCAAGTCCTCTCCCGCCGCCACCGTTCTCGGCTCCCCCTCCGCCGGTCCGAACGAATTACCCCCTCATACTCAAAAACTAGACATCTTTCATCCTCAACTATTAACATCGGACGAATTACCACACTAACTTAAACCGGAGTGGTTTTGACTACGTGGCAGCACAGTCAACAATTGTTCTTTTTTAAAACGAAGGGCCCCACCAGTCAGTCTCATCCTCTCTACCTCTTTCCGCTCACCTCTCTATCTCTCTCTCTTTCCCCAATTGTCTTTCTGTTCTCATCTCGGTTCCCACTCTCTCTCTATCACTGAGCAGCCGATGGAGGGGGAGCCGAGGTGGGCGGCAGCAGTGCAGGCGTATCTTGGAGTAGCGGTGGCGGCCGGGGAAGGCAGAGGAAACTTGGCACATCGGAGGGGGAGCCAAGGACGGTGGCCATGGGAGGGGACGGGGGAGGCAACTCGGAGCGGCGGCAGGCGGGCGGGGATGACAGAGGCATCTCAGAGCGCTGTTGATTCTTGATTCTCTCCATCTCAACCCCCTCTCTCCCTCTTCTTCCTCCCCGGGAGGGGTGGATCTTCTCGAGCAACTCCGGGGAAGGCTACCATTGGCCATTTTCTCACGCAAGTCCTCTCCCGCCGCCACCGTTCTCGGCTCCCCCTCCGCCGGTCCGAGCTGCCTCCGCCGCGAGGACGATCGCAGCGGCCAGCACGCACCTCCTCCACGGCCCCCACCACGCAGCCGTTGGTGCATGAGACTCTCCCTGCCATCTAACGCACGCACGAGAAAGAGAGAGAGGCGTGAGAGGGGAAAGAGATAGAGCGGAGAGAGATCTGATAGGTCGGCCCCATCGGTTTTTGAAGGAAATAGTTGCTGACTGGATTGCCACGTAGGCTCAAACCGCTTGCAAAGCTGCTTGGGGGTTCATCCGGTATGAGGGGGTTCTTTCCAAATATAGTTGATCACGAGGTAGAACCGTTACTATATTTTTTTCAAATCCCGTTGCAATGCACGGGCCCCTCTGCAAATAAAGTAAAATTATGTTAATTTAAGAAAATCTTTGTCTTACGGCTAAAGTTGTAGAAATCAGGAATATTATAATTTAGGATTAATTGGATCCATGCCACTGCAAATATCCAATTCAGAGAAATGCCACTACTTTTCAACATATCAGCTATGTGCCACTAGAAATTGAGGAAATTGAAACCGTGCCACTCCATCACGTTTTCCGTGAAAAATGTCTATTAGCCCCAACTGCACATGGGCCCACCTCCCTCCCCTGTCTTCTATTTCCCCTTCCTCTCTCTCCACCACTGTAGATGCGGCAGGAGGATGCTACCGAAGACGGAGTCGGCGGAGATGCGGTGGGTGGTCTCGGGCAACACCTATGAGGAGGACTAGATCAAGAGCTCCGATAACCGGGGAGGCAGCGGAGGTGTCATCGTCGTCTCAGAAAGGGAGGTCGGTTGGATACACCTACATCGTAATCGTCGAGCGCTTCATCTCGGAGTTGACGAGCCACGCGGTCTCTATCACTGTTCAGGGGAGAAGGAGGTGGTGGTGGTGGTGGAGGCGCGGGTGATGGTGAATACCCTTCCTCGCCGCCATCGCCAAGGACCTCCATGATGCGCGGTAGCGGTAGCCAGAAGTGGAGGCTCAGGGACTTCTTCCTCTTTCGGAGCACATCGGAGGGGCGTGCCACCGGCACCAGCAGTAAGGAGCCAATCCTCAAGTACACCATGCTCTCCTCCTCCACCTCATCTGCAGTGGTGGCGGTGCTGCACCGAAACCCGCAGAAGCTAAGGGGCGGCGGTGAGGGTTCACCTTCCACCGACACCATTGTTGACGCCATCCGCAGTGGGAGAGCTCGGGAGCCGCCGCCGTCCTTGACGCCATGCGCGGTGTGAGTGCTCGGGAGCCGTCGTCCTCACTGTCCTCGTAGTAGTCGTGGGGATGGAGGAAGTCGTGGGGATGGAGGAAGAGATGGGGAAGAAAGAAGAGGGATGATGGAGGAAGATGGAACTAACATATGAGTCCCACGTCTTGGGGTCTAACGGAAAACATGATGGAGTGGTACGGTTCTAATTTCCCTAATTTTCAGTGGCACATAGGCGATATGCTAAATAGCAGTGGCATTTTTCTAAATTGGTATATTTGCAAAAATTGGTATATTTGTAGTGGGATGGATCCAATTAACCCTATAATTTATGGCATATATAGCCATGGGCTCTAT
Source organism: Oryza punctata (assembly GCA_000573905.2). NCBI lineage: Eukaryota > Viridiplantae > Streptophyta > Magnoliopsida > Poales > Poaceae > Oryza > Oryza punctata. The sequence continues at coordinate 16,417,902 of CM002493.2, read as the reverse complement.
GGTGTAAATCTTTAATAGCCCAACCTGATTGAACTCTTTAATATTTAGTATATTCGAAACAATATATTTCAAAATAAGGAAGAACTGGAGCAACCACCAATATTAAGAAATCAATAATTAAGCAAATTTATAAGATGAAATAGTAAATCTTTAATAGCCCAACCTGATTGAACTCTTTAATATTTAGTATATTTGAAACAATATATTTCAAAATAAGGAAGAACTGAAGCAACCACCAATATTAAGAAATCAATAATTAAGCAAATTCATAAGATGAAATAGTCAATAATGTATAGTGGTATTTTTTTTCTTGGACGAATAGCTAATACAATTTAGTCCCTGATGTTTGATATTGTCCAAACAAATACTTTTAAGTTTACCATTTGACTTAATATAGTCACTGTATCAAAAAAAAAAGCCACGTATGTATGCTACGTCGTCCACTCACTCATGGATACTTAAAGTCAAAATGGCCATTCTACCCTCAATTGTACAGGAGAAAAAAAAGAAAGAGGAAAAAAAGTAAATTTGACGTCAAACCACATTTTTTTACCACCTTTGTAACTTGGACCAGGGAGAGGTTAATATTTTCACGGTATTTTACAAGTTGTTTCAACTTGGACCTGTTCTTCTACCTCTAGCTCTGTCATTTCTCTGTTCCCTGCTGGGCTGGAGGAACCACACGGCAATAGGTCGACTGGTTAAGTAGCCGCCGCGGCACACATTCAGTTTGCCATTGAGTTCTGGAAGAACGAAGAGAAAGAGAGAAGAAATTCCCCATTATATTGCTATGGTGGGCATGTCAAGAAGCTCCGAACGGAACCAACATCGGCGAGGCTGTGCAGGAGCATGCACGGGATGTGACGCCATGCAGCTCGATCGATTTTGCATAGGTCCAGCCGTCCAGGTGGTTAGCTTATGTGCTTAGGAGATAGCAATTTGGTTAGGCTGTTAAGTTAACCTTGTAATCATCAGTTGGGAACAAACTTTTACTGTTCCGTATTTGCTGAGAACTTGCAATTTAATTAGTATAATTAGTAAGTGTTTTTCCATGCTTTCATAAAGATGGAGAATGGCACCACGCGTTGAGGTTGAACTCTAGGCAGCAAGAAGCAATTGGGACTTTTGGGCTCAAGGTGAAGAATGACACTGGAGGTGCTGGAGGTCGAGTGCGGTGCCTGCTGCCTGCTGGGACCAAGGTCGAGCTTGAGCGGTGGCATCGGCGGGTCATCACCGGTGGTGTCGAGGAGAAAACAGAGAGAGACGCGAGAAGGAGCTCGAGGTAGAAGATGTTGGAATAAATGGACTAAGCATAATTTATTCTCAATAAATTTTATTGGTCCATAATTAATGCTACGGATATTAATACCACCTTAGAAATTTAAGTGGAGATATCTAAACCTGAATAATGACCTACTAGAGAGCTCTTATTGACCGGTTGAGGTGGAGGTGGAACTGCCACACGCGCGTGCGCCGAGCCGAGCCGGCCAGGCCGAGGCTGAAATTGAATCATATTGACTCAGTTGATCAATTATGTATTAACGAGTGAGTTGATTCTACGGATTGAATTCGTTGTTAATCACATAATTGAATCGGATTGATTTCGATTTAATTACTCCTGGCCTTTGCTCTCTCGTACAGTATAAAAACCCATCATGGGACAGGCAGGAGAACATATTTGTCTTCCTCTATCTTCTCTAGTGCACTAGGTAGGAGAACACATTTGTCTTCCTCTATCTTCTATAGCACACTATTCTTCCTCGGTGATCTCTGTTCTTTTGTTCCTGAGCTGCTCTGTCTCTCTGGTTCTTATCACCTGCATGGACGGGTGCTCGGAACGAGCAGGCCTCCGAAATTCCGTCTGCTTACATACTTGCACGGGTAGGCGGGCGCTCAAGTTTTTGGGAGAATCCAACACGCGACTTCTCTTCTTCTTCCTCAGCTCTACACTGCCATGACTACATACGACTCTATCCTCTTTGGCCACTACTTCCCATCAGCATGTCAACTGGAGGAGGACGCACCGGCACGGGGACTGGAGGAGGCGAGAACGATAACAGCAACGGAGGCAACAACACCAACAATGCCTTATCTAGTACTGGAGCATTCTCCGGGTATTATACTACTCTAATATCCGTTTTAAATATTTTATACATACTTTAATCCCTGTTAGTATATTCATGTGTATCACCATGATAGGATCACTATCATTTATCAATATAGTTGATGCTTATGCTTATGTTCTTAGAAGCATGTTTATATTAAACACCAACACTATCATGTCATGTTTAGTATATTAATTTTCTGGCTTAAAATATGCCAATTTATGACCAAATTTTCAATATAGGTTTTTTTGGTAGTTGGCTTTGCGACATCACTAAAACCACATGATTTCAATGGTTCAATTTATAAAAGATGGAAAGCACGTGCACTACTGTGGTTGACAACTATGCAATGTTTCTTTGTTACATGGGGCAAGACACCCGAAAAGTCTCTCTCCCCTGAGGAGGAGGCTAAGTTTGAGGCCACAGATTGCTTGTTCCGTGGAGCTTTGATCAGTGTATTAGCTGACAATATAGTGGACATGTATATGCACATGCCTTCAGGGAAGGACATGTGGGATGCACTTGAGACCAAGTTCGGAGTTCCGATGCTGGCTATGAGTTGTATGTCATGAAGCAGTTCTATGACAACAAGATGGTCGATGACCGTTCTGTAGTAGAACAAACTCATAAGATACAGATGTTGGCTAAGGAACTTGAGAACAATCGCTGCGAGTTGTCGGACAAGTTTGTGGTGGGTGGCATTGTTGCCAAATTGCCACCTTCTTGGTTGGACTTTGCTATTTCCCTAAAACTCAAGAGGCAAGAGTTCAGTGTCACTGATTTTATTAGCTCTTTGAGTGTTGAAGAGATGGCGAGGGCAAAGGACAATTGTGGCAAAAAGGTCGAGAGAGGTTCTAGCACCAATTTGGCCCAGATGAAGAACCCTCATGCATCTCACAATAACAAGAAAGTCAAACCTGATGTCAAACCCAAGACAACAACCAATTTTAAGAAAAAAAGGCAAGGGAAAGGCGAAGGGTGACTCCTTTGTGTGCGGCAAGCCTGAGCATTGGGCCAAGGATTATCCTGATCACAAGGACAAAAAGACTGCAAACATGGTTGTTAGCGATGGCAGAGGAACATCGGGGTATGGTAATTTTTTTACCTACAGTTCTCTCTGTTTTTCACTCACCTGATTGGTGGGTTGATAATGATGCTAATATTCATGTATGTGCTGACATTTCTCTATTTTTTTTCTTATCAGGTCGAGAGAGGTTCCTCCTTGTTGATGTGAAATGGATCGCTTGCGGCTATTCATGGCGTTGGTATGGTTGATCTGAAGTTTACTTCAAGAAAGACCATGCAGCTGAAGAACATGCAGCATGTCCCTTCAATAAAGAAGAATCTATTTAGCGGCTCTCTACTCTATAGAGATGGTTTTAGACTTATGTTTGAATCAAATAAATGTGTTGTTTCTAAATATGGAACTTTTATTGGAAAAGGTTATGACAGCGAAGGCTTTTTCCGCTTTTCTTTGGATGGTATGTGTAATAAAGTTGTGAACCATGTAAGCAATGATGATGAGTCCAATGTGTGGCATTCGCGACAATGTCATGTGAATTTTGGTTGTATTACATGCTTAGCTAACATGAGTTTAATCCGGAAATTCACTTTAGTAAAAGATTCTATGTGCCATACTTGTGTTCAATCGAAACAACTTCGCAAGACTTTAGAAATTTGGCACCTCTAGAACTTGTTCGTTCCGATTTGTGTGGAATGAATGTCGTGTTGACTCAAGGAGGAAACAGATACTTCATGACACTTATAGATGATTACAGTAGATTTTGCTATGTGTACTTATTGAAGACAAAGGATGAAATATTGCATTACTTTAAGATCTATAAAGCTGAGGTAGAAAACCAACTTGAAAGGTAAATCAAACGGTTAAAGTCTGATCGGGTTGGAGAGTATTTTTCTAATGAGTTTACTTCATTCTGTGAAGAATTTGGAATTATTCAGGAGAGGACGCCTCCCTATTCACCCCAGTCAAATGGGGTAGCCGAAAGAAAGAACCGCACTCTAACAAAGTTGGTGAATGCCGTGTTAGACACTGCGGGACTTTCCAAGGAATGGTGGGATGAATCTATATTGACTGCGTGTCATGTCCTGAAAAAATTCCTACTAAGAATAAAGAAGTAACACCATTCGAGGAATGGGAAAAAAAGAGGCTAAATCTCTCATACTTGCGCACATGGGGATGTTTGGCTAAGGTCAATGTGCCTATAGTCAAAAAGCGCAAACTTGGACCAAACAACGTTGACTGTGTTTTCCTTGGTTATTTTATTCACAATGTGGGATATATATTCTTAATTGTAAACTCTGGAGTACCTGATATGAGAGTTGGTACAATCTATGAGTCCAGAGATGCTATATTTTTTGAGTGAATTTCCCATGAAAAATACACTTAGCACTTATAGTCAAGTACCTATTTTATCCCCTAAGCACTTTGCGCCGATAGAACACAATGATCAAACGCCTGAGACAAATCCTGAGGATAACATTGTAGTTGCACGAAAGAGTAAGAGACAAATGACTTCAAAGTCTTGTAGGCTGCGTTCGTATAAGGAGGATGGGAAGCTGCATAGTGATTGCGGAAAACGGAGCGATCCATTAGCGCGTGATTAATTAAGTTTTTGCTAAATTTTTTTCAGAAATGGATTAATTTGATTTTTTTTAAGCAACTTTTGTATAGAAACTTTTTGCAAAATACACACCGTTTAGTAGTTTGAAAAGCGTGCGCGCGGAAAACGAGGGAGAGGAGTTGGGAAGAGGGGGAAACGAACGGGGCCTTAGTGATCACTACAGTGTATACCTTGTGGATGACACTCCAAGAACCATTGAAGAGGCATATAAATCTCCTGACGCTGACTACTAGAAGGAAGCGGTACACATTGAGATGGACTCAATTATTTCTAATGGTACTTGGGAAGTAATCGAGCGTCCATATGGGTGCAAACCTGTAGAATGCAAGTGGGTCTTCAAGAAAAAGTTTAGGCCTGATGATACAATTGAAAAGTACAAGGTAAGGCTTGTAGCCAAGGGTTGTACCCAAAAGGAAGGCGAGGACTTCTTTGACCCTTATTCACCAGTCGCCCGCTTGACCACGATTCGAGTACTACTCGCTCTAGCAGCCTCTCATGGTCTTATCGTTCATCAGATAGACGTTAAGACAATTTCCTTAATGGAGAGTTAGAGGAGGAGATATACATGGATCAATCAGACGGATATGTATTAGAAAGCCCAGAGGGAATGGTGTGAAAGTTGTTAAAGTCCTTGTATGACCTTAAGCAAGCACCTAAGCAGGGGCATGACAATTTTGACAAAACACTTACATCTGCTAGCTTCGTTATCTACGAGGCTAACAAATTTGTGTAGAAATTTAGGAATCCAATACTGAGACACACGACCAATAGATCCAATAGGCATATAATCACGCGAGAGAACATTTTGAGAATTTTTAGAAAATCTCTCCGAGGCCGATCTGACCGAAGTGGTGCAGCCGGTCAGACCGGGAACCGGCCTGACTGAGGTTGTGTAGCCGGTCTGACTGGACGCCGGTATGACCGCGGTAGCCACTGCAGTCTAACTAATCTACTCGAGGAAAAACTAGAATTATGCCACTTTGATTTTGCAAAAGCAATCTCTCTTTCCTTTTTCTGTTTACGAGCTAATCCGAAACAAAAACCAACAAGATGACCATCCTCAATAGAAAAATAGCAAGTATACTTTTCACGAGAAGTAGATGGTTTTGAAATATCAAGTTTTGTTTCTTTTAGTATAGAAGAAAGAGAGGGTATAATTCCAGTAGATTTACAAATTGTTTTCTTAGGTGAAGGTTTTATCAAAATTTCAACATGTTCAGTCACACTCAAAACAACAGATTGGTGTTTAGTGTAGTAGTCATGAACATCAAAACCTATACCCCTATTGTAACTAATCACTTTAGATTGATCCAAAATCATGTTAAGTTTTTATTGCCATCAGAAAATGTTTGAAAAGAACTTTTCAAGTAAGAAACTTCACTAGATAGTTTAGCACAATTTTCACCATCAATCACAACATCTTTTTGCTTACGACATCTAGAGCAAGAGAGTACTTCATCAGCTTTGACAATATTTTCCATGTAATCAACACGACCTAAGGCATCTTTTAGTTTCAATTTGTTTAGAGAGCATGTTGAGTAATTCAAAACACTAGATTGTTGTTTTAACTTTTTAGCACAAATCATGTTAAACATCGAACTAGCATAAAAAGTAGTTTGATATTTCTTTAACAACCTTTTAGTCAAAAACAACTCATCCAAGTTGTGAGTATGCATGGCAAAACCAAGAGAATATTTCAAGCTCAAATCATGAAAGAAGTCCAAGAAAGAAGACAACGGTGACAAGTCCAAGGAGATATTTCAAAGAAGATATTTAGAGGAACATATTTCTTGACTCAAAGCAACCATTCCTCTAAATATGTTCCTAGGCTTTGAAATATCTTCTTTCTTGGCAATGTGATCTATCTCTCCACACTCAAAGCAACCATTCGACCTCCTCTTTTCCTGAACCTGACATTATTCATAGCTCAAGACAACTTGCTAATAGCCAAAGCCATGTCCTCCTCCTCGAATTGTTAGAGTTGATCATCGGACATGACATGATTAATAGTAGATAAAACATTTTGAGTAGATGTCGAAGAGCTATCATCAAGAGTAGGCGAGGAAGAAACCAAAGCTCTAGACTTAGAATCAACTTTGTGAGAAAAAATATTCATCTCATAAGTTTTGAGTTTAGTATAAAGTGAATCCAAAATCAAAACTGACATATCAACATACTCCTGAATATATGTAACATTCATCTCCCAAATAGACATATCAAGACCATTCAAAAAGTGACGAGAAACCTTAGATTATGAGTGATTTGTGTCATAAGCAATATCAACAAATCTAAGAATACTCAAAATCTTGTTAAATCTAGCAAGATAATCATCCAAAGCCTCTGCAGATTTCATCTCAAATTTTATGTAATCCTTTTTGGAAAGATATTTACGAAGTTCCTTAATATTTGAAGTACCTTGATGAAAATTATGCAAAGCATTCAATTTCTCACGAGCGGTTTTAAGATGTGAAACACGATCAAAATCCGAACAAGAAATTCCATTTAGTAAAATATTGTGAGCTTTACAATTGTTCTCAAAATCAGTTTTCAACGCAGCAATATTGATTTGATCAGGAATCTCATAAGGATTAGCAACCTTTTTCCATATATCATAATTTTGAGCAATAATGTAAGATTGCATCTTATTACACCAATAACAAAAATACAATCCATCGAAAACATGGGGCTTAGTTGTAAACTTATTAGCCATGGCAAAAACCCTAGATTGGTAAAAATCCAAATAAGAAAAAAGGCTTTGATACCACTTGTAGGATCGAATAGCAAGAACTAAGTAAACCAGAGGGGGTGAATGGTTGTGGTAACTAAAAACCAAAACTTTTAGCGAAATTAAAAATTACCCTCGAATCCAATGTAGATCGGTCTGACCGGTGTAGATGCACCGGTCTGACCGCGTGAACACCTTCGATCTGACCCGTGTAGTCGCTCCGGTCGAACCGCCCAATCGCGCCGCTGTCGCCTGTCGCCGCCGTGGGTCTAATCGCAGTAGTGTTGCCGGTTTGGCCGCCGCGATGTTGCGGTCTGACCGTCGTGTACTCGCCGGTGTAACCGCCGAAACCCGAGCAAACAAAAATTGAAGATCTCTCAAAGTAGATTGAAACTATATTACTTCTCTCTATGTTTACAAAGTGCAACAACAGTACTGCTCATAAAAATCTCGACTAAACTTGAAACCCTAACTTTTCTCTCAACTCAACTATCTCAAAATCAATATTGGGAGGCTACACCCTCCCTCTCTATTTATACCCGAGGTAGGCAGCCTAAAGCCACGAACCAACCTTGTATAAGTCGTTCTAATCTCCTAGGAAACCTTTCCGTACAAGAAACAAACTTTACAAACTCCAATTGTACCAAATTTGTACTCCCTCCAAATTCGACGCCACATCCCATACGCACACAATATCTCCATCGTATGCCATATGGAATCTTCACCAACCACGTGCATTGATCTCTAGCCTAAGCATCCCGCACTATATCCTGATCGTTCGAATGTCATCTTCTCCCAAGTTGACTCCAGATCCTTCACCAGCAATGCTCTCCCAAGGCATCAAGACTCACCTACACATGCATCAACCAAGAAACCATATCCGAGCACAAGTTCTCTCCAACTTGACTCATTGTTAGCACACAACAGTATTACATACATATAGTATCCATCTAGAAACCATAATCACAGAATAAACACGGATAATCACAGAATAAACACGGATATCCAAAATAACAACCCAAAATCGAAACCGACACAGTGTCGGCCGGTCAAACCGTGGGTTGGCCGGTCTGACCGGACGTAATAGACAACAGTCCCTGTTCACCATATGAAAATCCAATCATCTTCAAAACCACTTCACCAATAATCTCCAATATCAAAACCAATAATCTCACATGCTAATTGTTCATCATCAAATAATAATCAAACACACTTTGATTTTACAAACTTATCATGTGTACTCCATTCCTATTTGCAATATCATATTGCTTTTGTCTTGTTCCTGCTTGTTTCTTCGATTTGCTTGTAGGAATAAAGTTTATATGCACTAGCAAGATCAACAACCCCACGGAGAGGAGTATCGATACAATAATATCCCGTACAGTTATAGTCGGGTCGTCAACGTTTCTTCTAAATTGTAGTTACCATTAACTCACCAAAAGATCAGACCAATTAGTGTTGTGAGCACATCTAGTGGTGCTCAGAGCTTATCAGGTCATGACACAGTTGGACGGAGGCCTCGGAAGCACTCCTCGGCTCCTCCGTGCCACCATGAAGGCCTCCGTGTGCTGGCCCCATCATCCCCTGGTCATCATCATTGTGGATTGGCCATCCGCATCCTCTCCATCGCTGACCATGTTGTCACTAGCAATCGTTGCTTGCTCCGAAGCAATGCTTGACTGGTTGGACGCGGAGAATATAAGATGGAGCATTTGTAGCAGCGTATTTCATCAAACAACCTAGTGCTGTCCTCGCGGCAGCCGCAGCTTGCGTGCATGGTGACGAGCGTGTTCTAGGTGTCCTCGTGCAGAGGCAGAAGGGTGGAGTGGGTTCTTGACGATGATAGTGTGGAGGGCGGTCCCGAGGTGAAGGATCTCCCCCATGGCATGAGCCTTGGTCATGCACGCGCCAGCATGAGGCCACATCACCACCCCACCATATTGTGCTACTTGTTGACATTGGTACTCGGTTGGAGTGCTTCGGAGGTGGTGGCCAAGTGCTCAACGTTCGCTTCAGCCTGGACAGAAGCTACCTAGGGATTCATTTTGGTTTACCTCTATCACTAGTGAGGGTATTTTGGGTATTTAGAAAATATGGGATTGGGCTAACGGACGGTGAGGCCATTTCGTGGATAAATCAGCTTGTATTATGGTATTTTTTAAAACTTGCATCCGTTAATGGTAAACGTGGAATAAGACGCTTGTGGATGGCATTTATTATAATATAGGATCCAACGCTTACAAATTAAGCATAGAACATTATTCTAGTCTCAAAACAGAAGTTCAATTAGACATTAAGAACAAGATGAAATTAGGTTAAGGTATTTTTATAAGATATAGAAGTTGTAAATCGACCCTGAAACCCCTGAATTGGCTGAAGTCCAACCAAAGGGTCATATGCCATCATATGTATCCATTGGTTTGCCATTAATTCACGAAACGATGAGTGTTTTGGCCATCAAGCCAGTGATGCGCTCCGATCATTTGCCCGAGCTCGAGATGAGGCAAACTGTCACCAGAGGAGTTAGGGTGACTTCGGGACCCGGATCCTCCGACTTAGCTCGATTTACGTTAAATGGATGCCTTGTATCTTGCTGGTTTGTTCGTTCCGCATAGGACCGGATAGAGCGACTACAGCGGATCTTGGCTTCTCTCCCCCTCACCCGTAGCGCTCCGGCCATGTTGGAAGTGGAGGCATCGCTCCGACTGAGAAAGAGGCAGTTCGTGGGTTGGTGGTTTGTTGACGTGGGCAGAACACAAGTCTATTTGTCCACTATGGTCACTGGTTCCGTTTGATGCAGAACGAACGAACCATCGCTGGATGTCCCTATGACGTAAATCGAGTAAGTTAGAGGATCAGGTTCCATGGTGCCATGGAGGCTGTGTGCAAGGCATGGTGGATGGCATGAGCGCAACAGCGAGGAGCAGTGGCGGAAGTGTGCAGAGTGGTGGAGGCGATGAGCTTTGCGCAAAGATAAGTTAATGTGGGAAACTATTTTGATCACTCAAGAGGATGTCCCATCGTTTGTTTAAAACCATCCAAACAGTTATGGATATAATCTTGGCAGAAGCGTATAACCTCCTTGAGGAGGCCGCACGTTACGTGTTAATATATATTGGGTAGAGCCCCCAATGTGGTAAATACAGATAAGATTGATTTACATCATCTTGCACTACAAGATAAAAACAAACCGAACCAAACTCTATCTTATCTGCTGTGATTTATGTGAATCACGATTACATATATTTGTCTCTAAACTCTAACACTCCCCCTCAATCATAACTTGTCCAAGTTAAGATTATTTCTAAACCACTTAAGCTGTTGAACTGAAATAGATTTTGTAAACCCATCTGCAACCTGATCTCCTGATGCTATAAACTTGATCTGTAATTGCTTTCTAGCAACACGTTATCTAACAAAATGATAATCAATTTCTATATGTTTAGTTCGTGCATGAAACACAGGATTTACTGATAAATATGTTGCACCGAGATTATCACACCATAGAGTAGCCATTTGAGGTGAGTTAACTCCTATTTCATTAAGTAGAGTTTGAATCCACATTACCTCAGCTGTTGCATTAGCAACTGCTTTATATTCTGCTTCAGTACTCGATCTTGATATTGTTGTTGCTTGTTTCCTGACACTAGATTTGTTCCAAGGAACATAGCAAAGCCTCCAGTTGATCTCCTGTCATCTAAAGATCCTGCCCAATCTGCATCTGAAAATACACTTACAAGAGTAGAAGATGAACGATTAATCTTTAGACCAAGATCAACAGCAGATTTAATGTATCTCAATATCCTTTTTACAGCCAACCACCGTTGGAGTATGCAAAAACTGACAAACCTTATTTACTGCAAATGAAATATCTGGTCTAGTCAGTGTCAAATACTGTAGTGCTCCAACTATACTTCTATACTTAGTTGCATCATTCTCTGCTAACACTATACCTGTATAGGCTGACAATTTTTCTGAGACTGACAAAGGAGTACTAACTGGTTTACAGCTATCCATACCTGCCCTCTTTAATAGATCTGAAGCATATTTTCCTTGAGTCAATAAAATACCACTCCTAGTTTTACTGACCTCGATTCCAATAAAATAATGTAGATCACCCAAATCCTTAAGTGCAAAATCTTGCTTCAGATCTTGTAATAAGGCAGTTACAGCTCCCTGTGTTGAACTTGCAACAATTATGTCATCAACATATATGAGTACAAATACAGTAACATTGCTTTTATTATAAAAGAACAACGATGTATCAGCATTTGAAGCCTTAAAACCAAGATCACATAACTTAGTACTCAACTTGGAGTACTTGCCCTTGGTGCTTGTTTTAGTCCATAGAGAGCCTTGTCCAGCTTGCAAATATAATTAAACTTACTCTTGTCTTCCTGGCCAAGTGGTTGTCTCATAGAAACTTCTTCTTCCAGAAAACCATGAAGAAAGGCATTTTGTACATCAAGTTATCGAAGGCAACAACCCCTAGAGACAACTATAGATAGAATAATTATGATAGTTAAAGCTTTGACTACTGGACTAAAAGTATCCTCATAATCAATACCATAATGTTAGCTTAAAACCTTTTGCCACTAGACGAGCCTTGTATCTATCCAAGCTCCCATCAGCTTTCCTCTTAATTTTATACACCCATTTACAATCAATAATATTTCTACCACTACTAGGAGGGACAAGACGCCATGTCTTGTTATCCATTAATGCTGTAAATTCAACATCCATAGCATGTTTCCAATTTTTATTCGTCAAGGCTTCATCTAAGTTTTGAGGTTTACTGGTAGTTAAAAGACCATATCTAATTGTGCCATCAGTATATACCTTTTCCTTTCGTATACCTCTTTGCAGACGCGTTGTAGGCCGTGTGGGCGTGGCCACAAGCTGATCCGGTTGTGCTACAGAGGATCCAGACATCGCCTGTCCCGATGTGGCTGATGACAGCGTCATTTCTTGATCATGCGCGTACGAGGTAGCCGCTCTGCTGCTGCCGTGAGCTGCTGCTGTGATTGCTGTGCTCTCCCCATGACGTGCCGGACGGTGATTGCCTAGGCGACGCAGCAGAAGAAGCTTCACCATCCGTCGTCGTTGATTCCAGATCCGATGCCGATTCGTGATCAAACGGAGCGGGAAAATCCTCCTCAGGATCTGTGTCACCAGGATTTTCTGTGTCACCAGGATCTTCTGCATCAAATGCTCCTGTATTACCCTGGTTTTCTCCCTGTTCTGGCGCTGCAGACTCAACAAATTCATCAGATTGTTCAGGAGAGTTAAGCACTGATCATTGACATGTTCAACCCCATTAGCCGCATTTCCTGGGTTCAAAAGTGTAGAAGGAAGTAAAAGGATTTCTGATCTTAATCGAGCACCGGTATTTGAGTGTAGCTTTGAAAAGGAAAAATATTTTCATCAAATACAACATCACGTGAGATATACACTCGACCGGTAGATATATCAAGACATTTGAACCCTTTATGGATATTACTATACCCAAGAAAAGCACATTGCTTAGAGCAGAATTGAAGCTTATGCTTATTATAGGATCGAAGATTAGGCCAACACGCACACCCAAAGGTTCTTAGAGAAGAATAATTTGGTTTTTTATCAAGGAGATGCTCTAATGGCATTGTAAACTGAATGACCTTACTAGGTGTGCGGTTTATCGAATATGTGGCAGCAAGAAATGCCTCTCCCAAAACTTAAGAGGCATAGAAGCATGAGCAAGGAGTGCAAGACCAACTTCTACAATGTCTATGCTTACGTTCTACTGAGCCATTTTGTTGATGTGCATGAGGACATGAAACATAATGACTGATGCCAATTTTGATAAAGAAAGAGTGTTATTTTTCATACTCTCCCCCCAATCAGTTTGCATAGTGATGATTTTGCGACTAAAGAGTCTCTCAACACGTTGTTGAAACTCATGAAATTTATGAAACACTTCAGACTTGTTCTTAAGCAAATAGACCCAAGTAAATTTACTGAAATCATCTATGAAACTGACATAATATTTCCTACCTCCAACAGAGATAGGAGCAGGTCCCCATACATCAGAAAACACAAGTTATAAAGGATGATTCAACACACTGAGATTTGGGATATGGGAGTTGATGATTCTTAGCTTGTTGACAAGCATCACACACTCCTAACTCATTAGACTCTCCTAAACATGCGAGCTTATTTTCACTCACGACTCTTTGAACAATTGGTATGGAAGGATGACCCAGACGACTGTGCCATATCGACAAGGTAGGCTTGACGACTCCGAGGACTTGCTTGGATGTAGAATAGGAGGCTTTCGGCAGGGGATACAGCCCATTGTAGCATGGACCTCTAAGAAGAAGATTCTTCGTAACCTGATCCTTTATGGCAAAGAAACGAGAGTGAACTTCAACAAAGGCATGATTATCAATGGCTAAACAATGTGCAGATATGAGATTTTTCTTGGCCTTAGGAACATGCAATATATTCTTAAGACACAAATTGCGTATAGGGGTATGAACAGTTGAATGATCAATGTGCTTAATCTCCATACCTGCACCACTTGCTGTGTGGGTCTGTTCCTTGCCATTGTACTTCTCATGAGTCGTCATCCTCTCCAATTCACCGGTGATGTCATCAGCACCATTGTCCACGTACCAGTTCGTGTCTACTCCATAGGATGATGCCGCAGCCGCTGTCTTGACATCTGAAATGAAATTTTCGTCATACCTGTGCCAACAGTCGGCCACAATGTTCCTGGTTTGCTACATAGCTTGCAAACGGGACGTGGCTTGCCATTGCGACTGTTAGTGCCACGCCCTCGAGCGCTGTGACGATCTCCCCGAGCGCCGATGTTGCCACGCCCCCGGTTGGAGTTGTTGTAGGTGTTGTAGTTGCCTCTTCCACCACCGCTGCCGCCTCGCCTTGCACTGTTTGCGGAGGAGATGGTTGCCGATTGTCGGAGCTTGGCCCTGCTCTCAAAGCTCAGGAATTGTGAGCACACTTCCGCAACTGTAGCCGGCTCCGCCCTTCCCATGAGAGAGGAGACGACAGGCTCGTAGTCATCATCAAGACCAGCGAGAATATAGGACGTCATATCTTTGTCGTCCAGCGGCTTGCCAGCAGCAGCCATCTCGTCGGCAAGAACCTTCATCTTGTTGACGTAGTCGATCACATTGAGATTGTCTTTGCGGGTCGTTGCCAATGCAAGGCGGCTGTTGAGGGCTCGAGCAAGCGACTGCGATGCTAGCATCGAAGTGATTGCCGTCCACACTTGAGAGGTCGTCTCCATGTTCACGACCTGGGTGAGGATCTCCTGGGCCATTGTTGACAGAGAAACCCCAAAACTTGTTGATCGGCGGTGATCAAAGTCTCATACGCCGGATTTGACACCTTGACGACCTTGTCGCCCTCCTTGTCGTTGATCTCAGCTGGTGGACGCTGTGTTGTGCCGGTGAGGTATTCGTCCATGCGAGCACCACGAATCACCGGGAGGATTTGTGTCTTCCATAGAAGGAAATTGTACCTGGTCAGCTTCTCTGCAATAGCATGACCGGAAAGTGGATTGGTGGCAGCATTAGAGGACCTTGCCATCAGTAGATGCGATCTATGTGTGGCTGCGCAGGCTCTGATACCATATAATCTTGGCAGAAGCATATAACCTCCTTGAGGAGGCCGCACGTTACATGTTAATATATATTGGGAAGAGCCCCCAAAGTGGCAATTACAGATAAGATTGATTTACATCATCTTGCACTATAAGATAAAAACAAACCGAACCAAACTCTATCTTATCTGCTGTGATTTATGTAAATCACGATTACATATATTTATCTCTAAACTCTAACAATGGAAAAGTCTTAAAAAATTTGACAATACTCATACAACATATATATACCACTCCACAAAATATCAGGTACAAACTCAACTCACACATCAGGATATAAAAAAGAAAATTTCAGCTTATAAATAGTAGCGCATTGTTCACTCCCGAATTTGTCTATTTTATTTCTCAATGTGTGGGTCGAATTTGAAATTAGTGGACAGATAGCTGTCACTATGCTCTACATTATCAATCAATTCTTTTTAGAATTTTTCACACCTATCTGTATTGGATTAAAAAGTAGCCAAGCGGACATCCACTCGACGGGTGAGAATCCATTCCCAATTAATGTAGTATTTCTTGTGTGGTCCTGTGGCAGTTGTTTTTCCCCGGTTGCAATGGGCTCTCTTGGGTGTATTTTAATATGAATAAGTTTACTTTGGGTCCCTGATTTGTCGCCGAGTACGACATTCATCCCTAAACCACAATACAAGATATGACGCGTTTCTCAACTCTCAAAATCAGTGCAAATAAGGTCCCAAAACAGGGATGGTGGTTTCGACGGATGTGGTGTTGATGTGTCACTTAAAAAATGTGGAACCCACATATCAATGACTGTCTGATTAAAAATAAAAAAAAATATATGGGACTCAAATTATCACCCCTTTCTTTCTCCTCCTCTGTCTCACTCTTTCCTTGCCGTCATTAGCTGGGCGTGGGCGGTTGGGTCCCCTCTCCACCAACTCCTCCTCTTCAATCTCCCCACCTCCTCCATTGTCGAGTCACCAGCACCGGCGCCGGTGTTGGCATCCGGGGTGAACTCCACGGCGGCAACCATCCTTGATGGCCTCGGCGCGGAGGTGCTCGTGGTCATATCACCGGTCTCCATCTGCATGGTGACTGGTCGTGCTCATCATCTCCCTCCTCGCGCCACCCTCCTCCCTAGGATCCGTTGCCGGTTACCGCCACCACGCTCCTCTACCTCGAGAGCCCCATAGACACCCGGGGGTAGGAGCTCGTCGGAACACTCCTTGATGCCACCATCTTCATCGCACTCGTCGCTGTCTCGATCATTATTTCCCTATCGAATCGAAGATGCCATCACCGCCGGTGGCACTCGGCCATGCCGTGCAGCTGCAGTCGGAGAGGCTTCTTCCCCATGGCTGCCACTCCTCCTCCTCAGGACAGCTGTTAGGCTGCTACCCCGTTTCTTCCCTTTCTCTACAGCGAAGCATGCCAATTTACTCGGAGGTGGCTGATGCACGGGTGGTTACGCTTCTGTGCGATCAGTTCCCCCTCTAGTCTCTCCTCTCTATACGTATATATGTATGTATATTTTTTATATACATATGTGTATACAAAGTTTATACATATGTATATAAAGTATATACATACGTGTATATATAATATATATAATTTTTATACGTATATACTTTTGATGTATAATATATATACATATATATGTATACAAAGTTTGTATAGGTACATATTAAAAAAATAAAACCGAGAGAAAAACAAAAAACACGTATACAAAGTTGTAGTTTGTATACGACTTTGTATACGTACGTATCGTATACATATGTATAAAAAACCAGAAAAAACCGGGAAAACCACCATGTGGCCCCCCACCTCCCACACCCCCATCTCTCTCCGCACGTGCCATGTGGCTGCACCACGCAAGGGGAGGGCGTGCGACTAGTCGCCCATTATCCTTTTCGGTTTACTAGTAGTCATTCACCAACTCATCAGTATTTCAACATTGAGTGAGCTCTAGGTCATAATCTCCGTGTTGTAATTGTTTTTCTTTTGTTACCTGCCGTCCAGTTTGTTTCTGTGAAAGGGCTGCATCGATGGAAATTTAGTTTACCGTCCAGTCTGGTACCCTGGTTCATAACATTACTGGATAGGTGGGCTGTCAGTGACCGATGTTTTGGCCACTTGAGCAAGATATCGCCAATTCACAATCATCACATAGGAACATAGATGGCCAAAGAGGCCACCGGCACGACCCCGCCTAGGCACGACCAAGGGCACAACCCGACCGACATGCCGTGTCGTGCCATGCCGAGGCACGACTTAATAAGACTCGGGTCATGTCGTGCCGGCGCGAAGGCATGACTAGTCTCGTCCATGGAATAATTCTATTTTGATTCCCTCATCTCTTTGGGTCATGCCTATATGGCTAGAATAAGTCTATTATTCCTCCCTCATCTCTTTGGGCTGCCCGCCGCCGGGCTACAGCCTGCGGGAGTAGGGGATGTTGGGCCGCTGTTGTGCTAATCGTTGGGTCATGCCGTGCTAGTTCGGCACGTCATGCAGAGGAAGAGGCCCAGGTATAGCCCAATGGTCAAGTCATGTTGTGTCGTGCCTGAGCTGGGTCGAATCTTTATGGTGTGGGCTGGGCCATCGTGTTGCGGAGTTTTTGGCTAACTATACGCTTCCAGCTAGCAAGCAGTTAGCTTTCCTCTAAAAGTCATGGAAGTGTGGATAAATCGACATGAAACTCTAGTCCCTCGGAGTGTGAAAGACACCCGATTGGCCCGACTTTCCCAAATGCCCATGGCCCTATTTTTCTTAGCCTTTTAAGTACCTTAACTTACGAAGTTTTGTTTGCTTATAGGAAGGGAAAGAAGAGGGGAAAGAGAGGGGTGATGATGTGGGTGTCACTATAATTTTTTATTTTTAATCGGATAATCACCGAAATATGGACCCACCTTTTTTATTTTAAGTGTCACGTCAACACCATGTAGGCTCCACTTTAGCTGAAACTACCATACAAACCACTTTGAGATCTTATTTGTACTGATTTTGGGAGTTAAGGACGTATCATATCTGTATTACGGTTATGGAATGAATTTCAGACTAGGTAAACAACTTGAGGGACCCATAGTAAACTTTTTCAATTTTAGTATAAAAACTGGCCTATCTAAGTGCACATATACAATCCATCTCAGAATAAATTTACGGGCCAGAATTATTGCCAGTTTTGGGCCTTCCAAACTGGCCATACCGAAAAGACTACTGTATCTCTATCTCTACTACTTATAAAAAATTAAAAAATTCAAAAGGTTTCCATTGTTTATCTAAAATAAAAAAGAGCGAAAAAAAAGGTCCGATTGTACGGTAAAAAGGGTGGAAAAAAAGCGCGGCAAAAAAAGTCTGATTTTTATCCGCTTTCGTAGTCCGTATATACCTCTTCTCTATCTCTAATCTTATATATATATATATACCTAATAAAAAAATTGTAAGGCTTTTGGTAGATTTTTTCATCCGTCATCCCGTCTGTGCACACGTTCGCACTGTCTGATTCCGTCACCACACGAATACACGAAAGGAAGTTGGATACAGATTCGATTTGGACTCAAAATCGTATGAAATTAACCCTATAAATACAAGAATTCCAGATGACTGCTAACAACGAGCAATCAAACAAGAAAGAGCAATTGGTGAGATCTGACCAAATTTCACGGAGGAAGATTTGACTTGTGGTGTCGACCTCCAAGCAACAGTGCATATGGCATCAGTGAGCTGCGAAAGCTTGACAGCATCTCCCCACCAATGTGGCAGGTAGTAGGCGGCACCCGGTTCATGAGGAGGGTGAGGTGGCTCTGTGGGCCTCCGACGAGGAGGCGCCGGTAGGGTTCCGATGGGGCAGAGTCCTCCTGGACGTGGTGGCCCTCAATGGCGAGACTCTTGGGCACACCCGTGCCATGGGACTTACCGCCCGCGCTCGCCGGATTTGCACCCTAGGTCACCCCCACCACAGGATCTGCTGCCCATGCCCCAAGCTGACGCTGGATCTGCCACCCGCGACCCAAGCTGCCACCGGATCCGCCCAGCCGTAGCCCGCGAATGAACTCCGCCGCCAATACCACCGCCTGCGACCCGAGCTGCGCCGCTGCCAACGGTGGGAGGATCCAGCCGCCGTGCTGCCTCCCTCCACGAGCTCCGAGCCTCCAAGGCACCCGATCCGGCAACCTCCCTCCAACCGTCGGATTCGCTAGCCACGAGCCCAAAGGCGTGAGATCCAGCGGCAAGTAGAATGCAGCGATGAGCAGATTGATGAATCAACGGCGGCGAGCTAAGGGGAGTGGCGAGCGGTGAGCCGCGATGAGGGCGAGGAAACGACGCTCCTTATTTTTTTTCCTTTTCTTTTCTCTAACCGCTTACGCGGATAAATATAGCATCGCTTTGTTTCCAGAGGTGGAGTTGGAGTCTACCGATACACGAGAAGGCTCGGCCCACAGCCAGAAAGACAACTGGGTCACGTAATTAACGTTAATTGAAATCTTAATAACTTTTTTAGAAAATAATAAATAAATAGTTGATTGAAAGTTTTAAATATGAGTTAAAGTGTCATCTTTACTTACAGATTTGGGACAAAAGTTTTCAAAAAAGTAAATGGAGAGTTCCAAATTTTGGGTAGAGTTTTTAAAATTTTGAATTGAAAATTTCAAATTTTTGGTAGTTTTTTTCAAAAAAAGACTTGAAAGTTTTAGAATTTTGAGTAGGAATTTTTGAAAGTCAAGTTGAAATTTTTAAATTTTGAGTTTTTGGTTGATTTTTTGAAATTTATGTTGGAAGTTTTTTATTTTGAGTTGAAAGTTTTAAATTTTCAGTTGATGTCCTCTCTATCTCTATCTCTACTATTATAAAAATTGAAAATGTTTTCACCAAAACTTTGGTGCGCCATCCGTGTTTAAGTCGGTTTTGAAGTTCGTTTATTTTTAGAAATACAAAAGAAATCGTATAAGAAATTTCTTTTAAAAAACTCGCATGCTAACTCACGATAAGAATCGGACTTCTAATTGCTTGAAAATTCGTACCAAACCATAAGAAAGCAACGTACAGGATACAACCATCATCTTAACATGGGTTTCTAATTGGATATCAATACTATCTCAAAAATAAGCACCTTGTTCGCTGCTGGAGGTATACAAATTGCCACGGTAATTGAAGAAAAAATATTTATACTGTTAGGTCGTGGTGGGTTTAAATTATAACAAGAGATATTAAATCACATATAGAATCGTCCAATTCGTTTCATCCGTTCAACGTAAGTTCTTGAGTTGGTTGGTTTATGCGTTTGCCGCAGGCTACGAGCAGACACGGATGCAATCGGCCCATGAGTAAACGCATGCAGACACAACCCTTTGCTTCCTTTGCTTTCGTAGTCAGATGGTCTCCGTCTCCTGCAGGCTGGCATGAAGCAATTAAAATGATTATTAGGCTGTGTTCGGGAGGTAAGGTTGAAAACTCATCTCCCGCATATGCAAAACGGAGCGACATAGTTTCTTATGATTAATTAAGTGTTTACTATTTTTTAAAAAAATGGATTAATATTATTTTTGTAAAACAACTTTTGTATATAATTTTTTTCATAAGACACGCCGTTTAATAGTTTGAAAAAGCGTACACGCGAAACACGAAGGAGGTGAGTTGGAAAGATGGAAAAGAATAAAGCCTTTTAATCACATTACAACATGCATCACGCTTGCGTTGCATGTGTATTCGTACACAATACATACAAATATATGTATTATATGTATTGGTAGCACATATATTTATATACCTACATCTATTTAATCTAATCTAACCTACTAAAAAATATGTAAGGATTTCACAAAAATTTTCGTACGTAACCCTTCACGCTCGCTTCGTATTCAATTTTTGTTATGCCGCTATCTAATCGCTCGTTGATGTACCCGTTTATCCGTCCTTACCACATTAATTATCGTCGACTTCTGTAGTCTAGGTGTGGCCCAATATCCATAGTCCATCATGGCTTGCCCCACATGACGGATAATCTCTCGTGAAAAACCCAAGATAGAAGTTATGTTTACAATATATGATTAATCTTGCTTCCCACACAATATGAGATACTATGAGATCATATTATATTTAAATCATGCTTTAGTTTTCAAAAGTTGCAACTTATGATTTTCTACAAAAATATATCCAAGCGACCTACAATGAATTTTACCCTAACTAAACCGTATAAGAATAATATGATTAAAATAACTTTCACCTTGCAACTTACGGATATTTTTTTTCAGTTCAGAAAAAAGTTAACGATGAAGAGACAATCTTGTAATGATTTTCTCCTGCAAATTACGCAGCACATAACAAACATGGAGTAGTCGAATCCCATTTCTTTAAGCTTGGAATCCCACTACTCCTGCTGCACTGTCATGCTGCAAGAATCCTGCTGTCCTGTCTACAAATCCCGTAATCCATATGCCTTATCCTAACTTCTTTTTCTGCTATTAACATTTACATTCATCTATATCGTACAATCCGTGTAAGCTACTAACGAGGTCGGCAGTATCATGCGCGTACGGCGATCGTGGCGCGCGTGCAGTTTAAGTAAACGATGCCATGTCCGGCCGGCCGGCGTCGTCACGGTGCTCCGGCCATGAGGCAGTCCACCGGTGGCACGACCGGGCGCACCTCGTCGCCGTACGCCTTCCAGCAGAATGGCCCGTAGAGGCGGCCGTAGCCGTCCTTCACCGGCGCGAGCTTGATGTCCTCTAGGCGCAGCCCGGCGCACGGCGCCGCGTCGCTGCACGCCAGGTACACGGGCCGCTGCGTGTACGTCCCCGTGATGCCGCTGTACGCCACGCCGGACACGGCCACCGCCGCCGTCTGGTTGGCGCACGTCGTGTGGTCGCAGTAGTACTGGTCGATCACGATCGGCGTCTTCACCGCCGACACGCGCACGCCGGAGAACAGCACGCCCCTCACCGACCCGGACCCGCCCTGCCACGTCTTGATCCTGACCCCGGCCGACGTCCCCACCAGGGACACATCCTGCACGGTCACGTCGGAAACGACGGCCGTGGAGCCACCCTTGCCGAGCCCGCCGATGCTGATGCCGTGGCCCGGACCGCAGGTGACGCCGCGGACGAGCACGCGCGAGCAGCCGTCCTGGATGGAAACGCAGTCGTCGCCGCATGCCACGGTGGCGTTGGCGATGGAGACGCCGACGGAGCCAGCGAGATGGATGCCGTCCGTGTTTGGGCTGTCGCCCGGCGACCGGACGGCGACGCCGCGCACCTCGACGGCGCGGCAGGTGTCGAAGGTGAGGTGGAACCTAGCGCTGTTCTGTATGGTTATCCCTGTCACCGCCACGTTCGTGCTCTGGTACACCCTCACAGCCTTTTAGTACCAAAAAATAACACATAATTACTACTAGTGCTAATAATAATAGTCAATAATCACTAATTACATGTCGAAATTTACTACTCATCGATCGATTTCCGAAATGGAATATCAAATGAAAGAATTGTTCTTACTGTTGGCCTGTTGCTTGTCCCGACACGATCGGCGTCCATGTCCTGCAGAAGTAGACAACAACGATCAAAATTGCCAATATTTGTGGTGTATACTTTTTTATTGTTGGTTCATCATTTTTTATTGGTTTGCCATGGATGGATCCTTACCGTCGCTGTCGCCGGTGCGCCGCCGCTCCACCAGTGGCTGCCTTGGCCGTCGACGGTGCCGGAGCCCTGGATGGTGAGCCCGTTGCAGCTCCTGAACTCCAGCCACTGCTGCACCGCGTTCCCGGAGCGCCACGCACCCGAGTCCGTGTTGGCCACGATCGTTCCGTCCAGCTGAAAGGCACGGGACTAAAATTTCAGACATTTTTTTTAAAAAGAATATAAATATCCACTGAATTTAAATATCTTTTTGAATAAACTAAGACATTCTCCTGGTGGCGAAAATTAGCTTGCAAAAAATTTGTTCTACTAATGCACATCTTGTGCATGTGCAGAGGATTTTTTTTTTACACAGTGAACAAGGAAGCATTATTGCCTCCGGCCACTATGTCCCTGTACTGCTTTACATAGCCAACAAATACGAGTTCTCAAACCGCAAGCCATCACACGTGCAAGCATTTGTATCTTGTTACAAAGCTCTTTGGCGTTGGTAGTTGGTACGTACCAAAAAAAAACGTGCCATCCAGTTCTGCTTGACGAGCGGTACACGCAACACGTACATTTATCGATCGGCGAACTCTCACCTGAAAGACGGTGTTGGGTTGGCAAGAGTCGCCGGTGAAAGTGACCGGGCCGACGACGAACCGATAGCCCGCCGGCACCACCACCGTCGACGACCTCACGGCGCACGCCGCCGACCACGCGTCGACGAACGCCTAGAAAACAGCACATACATGTACATCACCAACCATGAATTTACACATGAAAAAGTTAACGTACGTATGTATAGTCAATTGCGCGTGTACATGATATGTCTGCATTCTGCACTTGCCTTTGTGTCGTCCGTGTCGCCGTCGCCGACGGCGCCGTACTGCAACACGCTGAAGGTAGTCGCCGGCAGCGGCGGCGGCGACGCCGGTCTTGGCGGGCCGTGGCGGCCGGCGGGCGGTCGACGGTGATGGGAGTCTGTCGTCGCGAGGCAGCGGCCGGAGAGGAAGGAGGACGTGACAACAAGAACGAGGAGGAAAGGGAAGCTGGCGGAAGCAGAGGCGTTTAGTCTTCTTGGCCTCCTCATCATCGATCTCCTTAATTCTACCCACTAATATGATCGATCTCCTTGTAATGGCAAGTTAATTACTACTGCTAACCACACTACCAGGAGAGTGTATTAATTTGCATGCGTGAATCGTGATCAATCATAAATATATGGGTACATATATATACATATTCACTGATGGATCGATCGATCGATGCATGATAGGAAATGGGGATTGATTGCAAGGAATCAGTTGCCAAGCCGGGTAGCTTTTGTTAATTGCACTGTGAATGAAATAATCAACTAGTGTTAACCAGTAGTACTAACTAGTATACAGGATGATAGACTTAACTGATATCCTGCTTTTGTTTGTATATGCAACATACATACATGATGCTTGAGGAGGAGCTCGTGACCTTGCTGATTTAGACGGCTAAGAAGTACGTGTAATCAAGATCAACCCATGTTTGTGAGTTGTGACTATGTGACAAGTTCGAAGCTACAAATAACCAACACACCTTTCGTTTGTTCTTGGAAAGATCAGCCAATTACCTAGTTTCGTTGCACGCTTCAAGAGGCTACTATACGGGATTGCGATTGCTGGCTAGACAGGCCAAACTACTTGTGAACTCCAAGGTTTCCCAGTTTACATTGCACAACGTAGTGAAATTTGTTAGGTTTAGGATTTTCTTAGGTCCGAATCTAGGGGTTTTAGTCTAACTAATAGGATTAAAAGCTTAGGTCTTAGGGAGAACGAACCGGAAGAGAGAGACCCTATATCGTCGGACTTGGAGCTCGACACAGCCATGGCGATGATGTGGAGTCGGTGATATCGATGAGGACGATGACGGTGGCGGTGAGCTATCCCTCACTTCAGCGCTTTTCCCGGATCGGAGGGGTTCTAGGGTTTTTCTGGGGAGTCCGAGTGTGCCGTCAAATATTGGTTTGCGTGCCCGACGACTCCCCTTCTTATTATTACGCTGCATGAGAGGGGTCCACAGCCATAGACAGCCGACGCCCCCGATCAGGGTGCGTTTGGGTGGAGTGGGGAATCGGTCTCCCGATTCCCCCAGAGATCACAAACTAACATTCTCCCCAATGGTCTCCACCTTACTTACTTCTTATACTTAATATTTATTTCTAAATAGATTGATGCATAAAGCACGCTTCATCATGACAGTCATTACTAAACCATCAGACGTAATGACCACAATGCACCTCTCCATTTCAAACTAAACACTAGGCCCTTTTGTAATACAAGGATCATAGGTTTTCCCGTAAACCGATGCCGGCTAAGTGTTCTCTGAACACACTGGGTGGTAAGCCTTTCGTGAGCGGATCCGCTAACATTTTCTTTGTTCTTACATGCCTCGAGACTAATGGTATGATTCTAGATTTTCTCTTTCACAACATAAAACTTTATGTCAGTGTGCTTGGTAGCACCACTTGACTTATTGTTGTGAGCATAAAACACTGTTGGCTCATTGTCGCAGTACATCTTGAGTGGCCTTTGAATGTTGTCGACCACTTTCAACCCGGATATAAATTTCTTTAGCTATTTTGCCTGCCCCATAGCCTCATAACTAGCTACAAATTTGGCATACATCATGGATGATGCTATGACGGTTTCTTGGAGCTTTCCACGAAATAGCTTCTTTTGCGAGAGTGAATATATAACATGATGTGGACTTTCTATTGTCTATATCTCCCGCAAAATCTGAATGTGAATACCCTTCTATCTATAGGGAATCAGATCTTCTGTATGTTAGCATGAGGCTTTTGAGCCTTTCACATAACGCAAAGCTTTCTTTACTATTCTCCAGCGATCTATTCATGGATTTTCTTGATATCTGCCAAGTATTCCGGTAACAAAAGCTAAGTCAGGGCGCGTACATACTTGAGCATATTGCAAGCTTCCAACAGCTGAATCATATGGAATCGCTTTCATTTGATCGATCTCATATTGGTTCCTGGGACATTGAAATTTCTCAAATCTATCGCCCTTGACTATGGGAGCAGGTGTAGGCATACTCGTATGCATACTGTCGGTGTCCTGAGCCCAGGGGTATGCCGACTTTGGGCTTGAGGTGGCCCCGTCCGTCCACGTGGCCATCCCCCGAGGGGCGAGAAGGCCCGAGGGCGACGTGGCGGCCGCCCTCCCATGATGCACTGCCCTCCCGGGGGAAGGACCGGCAGGGGTCGGGCTCCCCCGACCCCCTCGGGCCATCGCCACGTGCAATGAAGTGGGTGAGCGCTCCCAGCGCTCACCTATCCGCATTAAATGACGAAGCAGGCGTAGTGCGCCTGCTCCGCGCGCGTGCCGCATCTATTGCGAAGCAACGTGCACGCATCTGACACCGGTCACCATCGGCTGACCGACGGGAGACCAGTGCGAATGACCGATGGGATGGCGCACAGTATCACGCGTGTCGGCGCACGCGCGGTAGGTATGATACGCTTCCCAATGAAGCTGCGTCAAGATCGTAGGGGCCGATCCGGCTCCTGCGCCACGTCAAGGTTGGTGCGTCAGGTCTAATCACCTGGCGCACCGCACGGCTTACGGTGGACTGCCGGATTCCAGCCGATTAATGAAGAATGACGTGCTGGGCTGACCGCCATGATGGGCGGTCTGACCGGCACCATACCAGATCTGGGGAGTTAGAACCCACATAGATAATCACCACATAGGAGTAGGGTATTATGCCTCATCGGCGGCCCGAACCTGTATAAACGCTTGTGTGTCACCGTCCTCTGACAGGCGATCTCGATCCTCACCGGCCTCACCGGAGCCGGGCCTGAGGAGGCCTCTTTCACGCGCCCCTGGCCTGAACTCAAAAAGGGGGTCCGCATAGTCCCCCGTTGCGGATTTTTCCATCCGACAGCTGGCGCGCCAGGTAGGGGGCGCGTAAAAGCTTCCTTAGCCTTCCGCTCCTTGCGTGATCGCCAAGCTTCGCCAAGTCAGCCCTATGGCTGAAGAGGCGTGCTTCACACCCCCACACCAAGCGCAGGCGACGACGGCGGGGAGCTGCATCCTCGCCGTCAGGCGCGCATTCCGTCGCCGCCTCCTCGCTAGAACCCTGGACAGGAGAAGGCGTCTGAGGAGCCGGAGGGCTCCGCCGCCTCCCAGCGTCCCAGCGGCGAGCGATGGCGTCACTCTAAGACGCGCCGCCGACTGGCCTACGGTGACGGTGGCACTCCTCAAGGTGCCCTCCAGGCGGCAGGGGCGCTCCTGTGCCATCCGCCCATCGCCGCAGACCCAGAGGCCCCCGTCCAGCGTTGGCTAGATGATGTGGCCAACCTGGTCAAGGCGGTGCATCAGCAGCTGGACGTCGGCGGTCGTCCGTCAACGGCCGGGTCGTCTGGTGCCGCAACTGCATCCTCTTCGTCCGCAAGGCGGAGAGCACGACGGGCGGCGACGCACCCGCGTCGCGCACCCACACCATCCTCGTCGACGCCCACGGCTACTCGCGGGCGCCACGAGGACTTATACGGTGAGCCGGATGCCTGGCTTAGCATCGAGCGTCGGCGCGATGAGTGTCGCGCCACCCAAACGGGAGAGGGCGCCGCGTCCACGGCCACCGTGCGCCCTAGCGGCCATAGAGGTAGGCCCCCCGTTTCCCTCATCGTTGGGGCTGGATGCCGTGCCTTTGTGGTGAGCATTCGGAGCGTCCGATGGCCCCCAAAGTCCCAGCCCAGCATCCTGGAGAAGTACGACGGAAGCGTCAACCCCACCGAGTTCCTCCAGATCTACACGACTGGGATCGAGGCGGCGGGGGGCGACGACAGGGTCATGGCGAATTACTTCCCCATGGCCCTAAGAGGTCAAGCGCGGGGTTGGCTTGTGAACCTGCCACCTGCTTCGGTCCATTCCTGGGAGGATTTGTGCCAGCAGTTCACCACGAACTTTCAGGGCACATATCTGCGCCCAAGAGAGGAAGCCGACCTGCACGCAGTGCTGCGGAGGGACGGAGAGTCCCTCCGGTCATATATCCAGCGGTTCTGCCAGGTCCGCAACACCATCCCATGTATCCCCGCCCACGCGGTGATATACGCGTTTAGAGGAGGCGTGCGGCACAACCGCATGCTGGAGAAAATCGCCTCCAAGGAGCCCCAGACTACCGCGCAGCTCTTTGAGCTCGCGGACTGCGTGGCCCGTAAGGAGGAGGCGTGGACCTAGAACTCCTCTGGCTCTGGTGCGGCGGCTACGGCTACCCCCGGGTCTGTCGCCCATTCAGGGCAGCAAGAAAGGAGGAAGAAGAGGAGGATTGCCCGCTCTTGCGACGAGGGGCACGTCCTCGCCGCTGAGGATGCCCCGCGGCCCCCGCGTAAGGGGAAGGCTGCGAAGGGCAGCAAGAGGAGCCCTACTGCCCCTGGCCGAGAGCGCCAGAGCGGCAAATGGTGCTCCGTACATGACACCCCCCCTCCACGACCTCACCGAGTACCGTGCGGTCAAAGGATTGGCCGAGCGCACCAAGAAGTGGGGGGGGGAGCGGGGTCAGGAGCGCCGTGAGGGCCAGAACCTCACGGCCCTACCCACAACCGGCGAACTGAGGCCAAAAAAAGGCCCCCACCAACGATGATGGCGACGATGACTTAGGCTTTCAGGCGCCAGAGGCCACTGTCGCCACCATGGATGGGGGAGCGTGTGCTCACGCTTCCCGCCGCAGCTTCAAGACCATGAAGCGCGAGCTTCTGGCTGTGGTCCCCACCTACGAGGCCTCATGGCGGGCCAGGTGGTCGGAGGTTCCTCTCACCTTCGACCAAACCGACCACCCTCTGTGCGTGGCTAGGGGTGGGCAAATCGCTATGGTGGTCTCCCCACCATTTGCAATGTCAAGTTGAGGCGCGTCCTAATCGATGGCGGCGCCACCCTCAACATTCTTTCTCCCACGGTCTATGAGCTCATCAAGGTCCCGGGGATGAAGCTCCTACCGTCCCTGCCGATCATCGGCGTGACGCCGGGACACACGTGGCCTCGAGGTCACATTGACCTCCCGGTCACGTTCGGTGGCCCCAACAACTTCCGCACCGAGCGGATAGACTTCGATGTGGTGGATCTCCATCTGCCCTACAACGCGGTTCTGGGGAGACCCGCATTGGTGAAGTTCATGGCGGCTACCCACTACGCCTACCTCCAGATGAAGATGCCGGACCCACGCGGCCCCATAACCATCAACGACGATCTCAAGATCACGTTGGCTTGCGCGGAACAGCGCGCAACCGACCTCGCTGCGGTCCTAAAGCCCGCGGGCGGCGACGAGGAGCATGGCGCCTCCTCGTCTCACACCCCAAGGAAGCGGATGACCCCAAGCGATGAGGTCTTCATCAAGGAGGTGGCGCTGGTCGGCGACCTATCCAAGACCATCAAGATCGGTGGTCAGCTGGACGGCAAATAGGGAGACGCGCTCGTCTCCTTCCTGCGGGTAAACGCTGACGTCTTCGCATGGAAGCCGTCAAACATGCTCGGGGTCCCCAGGGAGGTGATCAAGCACCATCTGGCCGTACGGCCGGGCGCAAGGCCCGTCCGGCAGAAATACGGCGCCCGAGCGCCAAGCCTTCATCCGTGAGGAGGTGGCGCGCTTGCTGGAGGCCGGCTTCATCCGGGAAGTCATCCATCCGGAGTGGTTAGCGAACCCGTTCGTCGTCCCCAAGGCGAACGGCAAGCTCCGGATGTGCATCGACTACACCGACCTCAACAAGGCATGTCCTAAGGACCCTTATCCCTTGCCACGCATAGATCAAATCGTCGACTCCACTGCGGGGTGCGACCTTTTATGCTTTCTAGATGCCTACTCAGGGTATCATCAGATTCGCATGGCTAGGGTTGATGAGGAAAAAACTGCATTCATTACTCCCTTAGGCACATACTGTTATACAACTATGCCTTTCAGTTTAAAGAATGCAGGCCCTACTTTCCAGCGCATTACTCGTATTACTTTGGGTAGTCAAGTAGGGTGTAATGTTGAGGCGTATGTCGATGACATGGTTGTAAAGACACGCAACCAGGAGACTCCTCTCGGATCTAGCGGAGACTTTCGAGAGAAGGCGCTGCCCCTATTTAAGCTCCTCAAGCGCTCCGGGCTATTCCGGTGGACGGAGGAAGCTGAGCAAGCCCTCGACCAATTGAAGGCATACCTCAGATCCCCTCCAGTCTTGGTTGCCCCCGAGCCAGGGGAACCGCTGCTGCTCTACTTGGTGGCGACCCCGCAAGTAGTCAGCGCGGCACTGGTGGTGGAGCGCACCGAGGAATGCCCTTGGCCCGTGCCCCACTGACCCGCGATGGCACAGCCCGGGAGAGAGGATGATGCAGGAGCCCCTCGGTCGGGCGATGGCCCTCGGGCCCCCCAAACTGACGGTGGCCCTAGGGCCCCCCAAACTGACGGTGGCCCTGCGACCCCTCGTCAAGCGGAGTCAGAGGCCCCCGGACCCCAGGAAGGCCCCGAGGCCACTGGGGTGAGGAGCGGCCCGACAACGCCTGACCCCGAGGCTACCACCATGGAGGGGAAGAGGGCCTAGGGCAGCCCCTCCCAACATTCCCACGCGGGACCCGATGCCCGCGACGACGAAACTAGGCCACGCCGAAAGGTGCAGCGGCCAGTTTACTTCGTTAGCAAGGCGTTGCGGGATGCAAAGATTCGGTATCCTCAGGCCCAGAAGCTGCTTTATGCGATTCTGGTGGCCTCGAGGAAGTTGCGCCATTATTTCTAAGCGCACCGAATCACCGTGGTAATGTCCTACCCTCTTCGGCAAATTCTTCAGAACCGAGAGGGGACAGGACGAGTGGTCAAGTGGGCTATAGAACTCTCGGAGTACGACCTCCACTTTGAACCGCGCCACGCGATTAAGAGTCAGGCCCTCGCCGACTTTGTGGCAGAGTGGAGCTCGACCCCCGACCCTGATCCCGGGTTCCCCGAGCCCGAGATCAGAGCGGATCCCGCGCAATCGGCTGCCACCCCGTATTGGGTGATGCAGTTCGATGGCTCGCTCGCCCTTCAAGGAGCTGGAGCTGGGGTCACTTTGACCTCACCGAACGGGGACACCCTCAAGTACTTGGTTCGCCTAGATTTTCGGGCAACCAACAATATGGCGGAGTACGAGGGACTCCTTGCGGGACTCAGAGCGGCGGGAGGAATGGGGATCCGCCGCCTCCTGGTTCTAGGTTACTCTCAGTTGGTCGTGAACCAAGTCTCCAAGGAGTACTGCTGCTCCGGACCCGCAAATGGAAGCCTATGTCCGCGAAGTGCGGCGTATGTAGCGCCATTTTGACGGGTTAGAACTACGGCACGTGCCCAGGCGAGACAACACGCTCGCCGACGAGCTGTCGCGCCTCACCTCGTCACACGCCCAAACCCCACCGGGTGCCTTTGAAGAAAGGCTCACCCAGCCGTCGGCGCGTCCTGATCCCCCGGGGGACTCAGACGCTGCCACGCATACCCCGAGGCCCGAGGGAGTCCGGGTCTCGGGGCCCGAAGGGTCGAACCCGACCCCTCAAGACAAATTGCCTGGATGACTGAGAACCAGGCCTTCCTCAAAGATGAGACTCTCCCCGAGGATCACGAAGGGAGCGAACGCATCATTCGCATCTCCAAGAGATACGTGCTGGTAGAGGGGGCCCTCTACCGGCGCAAGTGCATCCCTCGGGACCATGGCATCGAGCTCCTCATCGATGTCCATGAAGGCGAGTGTGGAGCTCACTCCGCCTCGCGCACCTTGGTCGGCAAGGCCTTCCGACAGGGTTTCTACTGGCCAACAGCGCTCCAGGACGCGGCCGATCTGGTCAGGCGATGCCGGGCGTGCCAATTTCACGCCAAGCAAACGCATCTGCCGGCCCAAGCCCTCCAGACCATCCGCTGGATATCTTGGGTCCATTCAAGAAGGCGTTGGGAGGATATGAGTACCTCTACATCGCCATCGACAAGTTCACCAAATGGCCCGAGGCTTATCCGGTCATCAAGATCGATAAGCACTCGGCGCTCAAATTCATCAAGGGCATCACTGCCCGCTTCGGGGTGTCCAACCGTATCATTACGGACAACGGCACCCAATTCACAAGTGAACTATTTGGCGACTATTGCAAGGACATGGGCATCAAGCTCTGTTTCGCCTCCCCCGCCCACCCAAAGAGCAACGGTCAAGTGGAGCGCGCCAATGCGGAAATCCTCATAGGCCTCAAGACCAAGACGTACAACATCCTCAAGAAACACGGCGACTCGTGGATCGATGAGCTACCAGTGGTGCTATGGGCAAATCGAACGACCACGGGCCGCGCCACAGGAGAAACACCTTTCTTCCTGGTTTATGGTGCGGAGGCGGTCCTCCCATCCGAGCTCACCCTGGGGTCTCCACGAGCAGCCCTGTACAACGAGGCAGATCAAGAGCTCCTCCGACGGGACGACCTCAACTACCTCGAAGAACGAAGGCGGCGCGCCGCCCTCAGGGACACGTGCTACCAGCAGAGCCTAAGGTGCTACCATCAGCGCCATGTCTGGGCCCGATCACTCAGCATAAACGATCTCGTCCTACGCCATGTCCAAACGCGTGCCGGACTGAGCAAACTCTCACCCATGTGGGAAGGGCCGTTTAGAGTGATCGGTGTCCCCCGGCCGGGCTCGATCAGGCTGGCCATGGAGGACGGCACAGAGCTGCCCAATCCATGGAACATTGAACACCTTCGTCGCTTCTATCCATAGAGGAGTCGCAGCGTTGTACCTCGGGCTCGGGCCAACCCCGCGCGCCCCCCTCGGGCACAGCAGAGTTGGCCGGGGGCTTCCACTATCAATATATCTCTTTCTCATCCATCTTGCAACAACTTTATATCCGGTCCAATTGTGGTTTTCCCCTCTCGGGTTTTTGTTAGGTGTTTTTGTCTTACTCGGGACGGTCACGTTCGTGCCGCTCCTAAGTGGTTTGTGCCACCTAGACGCCAATGGCCCACAATCGGGTCCGCACTTACCCCGGTCATCATGCTCTCGGCCTGGCCAGTCTCGACATGCGGAACTCCCCAAGTGCTCTAGTCTCGGCTCCTATCACTTAGGACTGCGGCCCGAACCCGAGCCCCCATTTAAGACGAAACACTGAGCAAGCCAACGAGGGAAGAAAACACTTGGATCACACATACAAGACATCGAACTAATATTCAAACCATGACATATTTCATTGCAGAAAATTGATATACAAGCACATGATGAAGATTCAACCATTACATGGCTGGCGCGCAGGCCGTGCCGGTTATTACATGATCGGCACGAAGTCCTAAGGGGGGGCGCAAATGGAGGAGGAAGAATCGCTCGCCCCTCCGACGGCAGAAGCGGTCGTCCCTGCTCCTTCCACGAGCAGCGGCGGCCGTCCCTTCAGCCGGTCTGCGGTGGCTGCAGTCTTTGCTCCCTCCGCCAGCGCCGGCGGTAGCTTCTACCCTGCTCGGCGTCGGCGGTGGAAGCGGGGCGGTGCCTGCTCCCACAGTAGGTCCTCCCTCCGCCAGCGATAGCGGCAGCTTCTGCCCTGCTCGGCGTCGGCGACAGCAGGGTGGCTCCTGCTCCCAGAGCAGTTCCTCCCTCCCTCGCTGGCAGTAGCGGCAATTCCAGCCCCTCGCGCTGGTCGACAGCGGCGGCCCCTATTCCTACAGCGATTCTCGCTCCTCGCGCCAGCCGCTGCGGTGACCGGGCAACGCTGCCTGCTGGTGTCACCGCCTTCGTCTTTGATGGGGGTGGTGGCCGAGGAGGCGGGTCAAGGGACCGCCTAGCGCCTTTGAATCGGCCAGCTGCGGCCCAAGGTGCAACACAACGCAGC
This sequence comes from Oryza punctata, assembly GCA_000573905.2. Classification (NCBI taxonomy): domain Eukaryota; kingdom Viridiplantae; phylum Streptophyta; class Magnoliopsida; order Poales; family Poaceae; genus Oryza; species Oryza punctata. The sequence goes on along the minus strand of CM002493.2, from coordinate 16,384,350 downwards.
CAGTTCTTAACGGCAGCGAGGTAGAGCGCGTCGGGCGAGGACAGGATGGCAAGGATACGCCTTACCCCGCCATCTAAGGCTGGGAGCGGCTGCGATGCCGGGCACATCCTGCCCAGCATCGCCGACTCTTGGTTGATCACCGCCAACATAAACCTGTGCGGTGGGTTGCCTATATGGCCATTGCCGATGCGCGATAGTGGCAGCGCGTCGTCCTCGATCGGAGATCGTTGCCGTCTTCCCGGCAGAGGAGCGCCGTGAAATGCCAGAGCGCGCGGCAAGGGAGGCGCCAGGACCAGAGGAGGTAAGGGCGCAGGAACGCTAAGTTGGGGAGAAGTGGCGAGTGAGGGGGAAGATCTCCTCCCCTCTCGATGCCCTTTTATACCCTGGCCGCTGCTGCATTCGCCTCGTCACTCCTTGTGTCCTCTCTCTTGCCCCTTCGATCCTCGCGCACCTGACTGTTGCTATTCACGCTGCGCCATTTATGGCGCACCCGTGAAACGTCGCCACCATCATGGAGATGGAAGGATGGGTCAAGCCCGCCTTAAAGGCGGCACGGTTCCCAAAGGGATAAGCTATACTTATCGTCTTGGGCAGACGAGTGGACGTGCCCCGTTTTGCATGCCGCCCCCGGAAATAGGGTTATTACGCGGTAATAGCCCATTTCCGTTGAGAGGCGATCTAGGTTACACCCCGGATAATGAGGTCGTTACGGAAAGGCCCATTATTGCTGGGAGGCAGTTTTTCCTAACAAGCGGAGCCAGCGGCTGTCCATCTCCCTCAGAAACCTAGGCCCACTCCGCACCAGTTCGACGAGGTGGCGTAAAACCTGGTCGACCTGCGGTGAGGCCCCACACAGGCTTTACGCCGGGGGCTACTGTCGGTGTCCTAGGCCCAGGGGTATACCGACTTTGGGCTTGAGGCGGCCCCGTCCGTCCACGTGGCCATCCCCCGAGGGGCGAGAAGGCCCGAGGGCGACGTGGCGGCCACCCTCCCATGATGCACTGCCCTCCCGGGGGAAGGACCGGCAGGGGTCGGGCTCCCCCAACCCCCTCGGGCCATCGCCACGTGCAATGAAGTGGGTGAGCGCTCCCAGCGCTCACCTACCCGCATTTAATAACGAAGCAGGCGTAGTGCGCCTACTCCGCACGCGTGCCGCATCTATTGCGAAGCAACGTGCCCGCATCTGACACCAGTCACCATCGGCTGACCGACGGGAGACCAGTGCGAATGACTGATGGGATGGCGCACAGTATCACGCATGCCGGTGCACGCGCGGTAGGTATGATACGCTTCCCAATGAAGCTACATCAAGATCGTAGGGTGGCTCCCGCGCCACATCAAGGTTGGTGCGTCAGGTCTAATCACCTGGCGCACCGCACGACTTACGGTGGACTACTGGATTCCAGCCGATTAATGAAGAATGACGTGCTAGGCCGACCGTCATGATGGGCGGTCTGACCGGCACCATACCAGATCCACAGGAGCGAAAGGCTTGCACTCCAAGCCACAGCATAGTCTACATCTGTAAAATATTTTGCTCCTTTCTCTATAGAAAACCTCCTGCTTGGCCCCTGTGGTGTCCCCTTGAGGTATAAAAGGAGGCCCAGGCCTAGAGGAAGGGGGTTGGATGCTTTCCTCCACTACTCCTCCCTGAGTTGCGCCTAGCCAAGACCAACTCCGGGGAGTTAGAACCCACATAGATAATCCACCACACAGGAGTAGAGTATTATACCTCATCGGCGGCTCGAACCTGTATAAACGCTTGTGTGTCACCGTCCTCTGACATGCGATCTCGATCCTCACCGGTCTCACCGGAGCCGGGTCTGAGGAGGCCTCTTTCACGCACCCCTGGGCCGAACTCAAAAAGGGGGTCCGCCTCGTTGCGGATTTTTCCATCCGACATGTATTTCTTTAGCATCTTTTCTGGATATGCCTTTTGCAATAGCGCTAAGACCCCTTTTTTTCTATCTCGGTGAATCTCTATTCCTAGAATGAATGATGATTCCACGAGATCTTTCATATCAAATTTTGAGGACAAAAACTTTTTCGTCTCCAATAATAGATCAACATCAATACTAGCAAGTAGTATGTCATCTACATATAGGATAAGGAAGATGAATTTCCCATTTCTGAACTTTCTGTAAACGCAATTGTCCTCATTTTCATTAAACCCAAACCTTCTTATTGTTTCATCAAACTTCAAATACCACTGTCTGGAGGCTTGTTTTAATCCATAAATGGATTTCTTCAGATGACATCACATTCGTTCTTTTCCTTCTACAACAAAACCCTTGGGTTGTGCCATGTAGACATTCTCATATAAATTCCTGTTAAGGAATGTCGTCTTTACATCCATTTGATGTAACTCTAGATCATAATGTTCCATTAGTGCTATTACGATTCTGAAGGAATCTTTGCATGACACCATAGAAAAGGTCTCATTATAATCTATTCCTTCTCTTTAAGTAAAACTTTTTATCACAAGTCACGCTTTATACCTTTCTACATTCTCTTTAGAGTCACATTTTGTTTTGTAGACCCATTTGCAGCCTACTGTTTTGGCTCCTTTAGGAATTTCTTCTAAGTCCCAAACTTTGTTGGTACTCATTGATCTCATTTCATCTTCCATGGCTTCAAGTCACTTCGATGAATGAACACTTCTCATGGCTTCTTCAAACAAGGGGGTATCTTACTCTGTTTGAACTTCTTCACTAGCATAGACTTTATAGTCACTAGGAATAGCTATATTTCTCTCCCTTTGAGATCTTCTGAGTTGTGATACATCTTCTATTTGGGGCTGAGGTTGCTCCCCTTCTTGTGTGACAACTGATACTGAGGTTCCTCCCGCCGCCGAGCTCCATCTTCGATTTCTCTCTCTCCGGTGAGTCCCAATCCGATTCCTTGCCATGGTAGCCTCCTATGGACCTCTTTAACACAAAGGGCATACATGCATGGCAGTTCTTTGAGATAATCGAGCCGTCGCCGTTCACCCGCCGAAGGACGCTGCCGCCGGGAAGATCCGCGAGCCGCCGCCGCTACCAAGACCCTAGAGACCCCAGATGGACCCATGGTGAGCTTCATTGAACCCTTAGAGTTGCATGCATGCACCACTTCCACACGGAGACGGTCTCCAGCTCGACATGCATATGCAACCCGAGAACCACCGCCGCTCGCGCCGCCGTATCCATTAATTCCGGTGACCATTGCTTGCAAAAAGAACACCGAAAGATTCACCTTGAATCTCTCTATATTTTATCTTTAGGTTTCACGCCGAGATCTGCCACAGTTCGCCGCCGGCAACCTCGAGAACAAGCTCGGCCATGGCTAGCTCTGTTTCAGCTCAAACCAGGGACCTCTGTGGAGAAGAATCAAAACTCTAGGAGCTAGTTTGTAAAAACTACCTCACACATGAAACAGTCACAGAACTGCGGCTTAAATCCTAGAAAAGTCAGCGGACGTTCTACATATTGTCCTGAGACTGACCAGTGGACCCCTTGAGCTTAAAATCTGAAAATATAACAGAAAATGGTTTGTACAATATGTTTACAACAGAAAGACCTCCAAACTTGTAAAATTCATAATAAATAAATATAACTCATTTTGAGATGAAACCAATTTCTATGGATTCACTGAAACATGCACTTTAATATTATGACATAAAAAGTGACACTTACAATACAAAATATATTTCACTTTTAGGTAAATACAAATGGTCATGATTAATATGAGAACTTCTAAAATTCATAGGAAATTGGTTCTAACTCCAAATTAGGTGATTCTTGTTTTGTTAGATTCATAATTCTATGTTTTTAGTTATTGTACATTAAAATATAGCATGTACTGTAATGAAAATGCTTCTCAAATTTTATATCGGAAATAAATACTACAATGTGACACCTAACTTATAAAATGCATAAGAAACTCATACTATCTTTAAAAATTGTGAAACCAAATGGGATAGGCTTAGAAAACAAACCTATTCACCTCTGTAAAGTTAACTCTAACAAAATCACATGTTAAGAATTTTTCACAACAGTACTTAATTAAATAATAACCTATGTTGACACAAACTTATAAAATTCAAAACTCCCAAAATACAAGTGATAAAATATGAATTCTTTCACCATAAATCAATTTTAGTCAGCACCTAATCACAGTAGAGAATTCATGCATATTAGAGTCATTTTGGATTTTTGTTTGGTTTGAACAAATCCACTATCGGTGAGAAGTTTGGGTCTTATTGCTGACCATAGTGGAGTTTCTAACTAAGTCGAAGTGCCCTATCCTTTGAACACTTTGATCCTATGTTTTTATTGGGCAAACGTTTCTATTACAAAATTGTACGTGTTAGGTAGCTATGTTTGGAAAATATTATTTGAAAGTGGTACAATGGTAGCTATGACCTAATTACTGCACAATCCACCTTGAAATTTATCATTCTTGCTGTTTGTAACCTTAGAATGGTTTAGAGTACTTTTCATGTGCTCAAATGGGTTTATAATTGCTAAATATGATGTCATACGCTTAGCCATGCTAATAAATATTGTGATCACTTTATACATTTGAAAATGGGCAATTTGAAACTTCTAGATAGAGGTGAAGCCTCTGGTTATTTGTGAACTAAAATGGAGAAAAAACTTAATGTTAGACTTGGGTGGCAAGTGGTGTATATATGGTAGCAGTTGTGCTCCGATAGGGGGAGCGTTCGCTAGAGTCCCTTAAGGACCGAACTCTATGTTACCAACTAAGTATACAGTACTTCCACATGTATTAGTACGGGGTGACCTTGGTTTATTAAGTTGTTTATTCATCCAACATTGCATTCAGGAGGCCGTTGTAGTATGAGCTAGTTTGCTTGATAGTTTATAGGAGCTACCCACGTTTTCTAGCAAAGCAACTGATGTTCGCTTTGTGGCATGGGCGTCTGGGTGTGTCCAATACAACTATGTAGTGCCTCGTGGGTAGGGGATGCTATACCACGGTGTCAGGGTCAATCAGCCAACGGTCCTGATGACACTAAGTATCTAGGCTTTGTGTAGAGTACCACATATCGTGCTCATGCAAAGTTCGACGGTAGACAATGTAACGACTTCATTGTGATCTCTAGACCGCATTCAATGGGTAGTGTGTGGTGGTACCGATGGGTATCGCACAAACTAGAGAATTCACATCATGTGGATTTGTATGAACTCTGCGGAGTTAAAACTAACCGGTTAGCCGTGCTCACGGTCACGAGCGACTTGGGGGAAATATCATGAGTTTAATTTTGTTTTTTCTAAAGCACTTTATAAAAATGGTTGGTATGAGAACTTGATGATTTTTGATTTATGATGATGACTTGCTACCATGGAAGGTACAATTGTGATGTTTTATGATTTATGATAATAATAATGAGCAGAAATAATGATTATGTTGCTACAATTATTTAAAATGATCACCATGCTTTACTTTACATACTTATTCTAGAAATGCTTTATAAATCTAGCGTTTGTAAAATATTGTGAAACAACTTAGCTTTATGCAAATGAACCTCTCAATAGCCTTTCTTTGATATTTAGAGCTTGCATGTATGTAGGGTTGTATTGCCTTGCTAATACATTAAACTTGTTAATGTCCTGACACTTGTATCTTTTTATGGGTTGTTGGTTAAATTGTTTTGCAGGATTAGTTGTGTGCCGTGGGTTCTGCTGTTTTCCTCATGATGGTTCGATAGGGGTCTACCCCTAGTCGGTTTTACTTGTGGATTTGGTTCCAAGCTTTCACGAATCTCTGATTTTTTAGCCTTCCGGCCTATGTATAAGTTAAATAGTTGTAATCTTAATTAAAATTATCTTACTGGTATTTGTTTTGTGTATCATTGCTTAAGATAAAAGTGTGAAGCTTGTGCAGATCCTGGGAACTAGCTTCACATGAGTATTAGTTTAGAAAATTTGGGATGTGGTAGATCTTTAGCTATTTTATCAAGTCTCCTGAATGTGTAACACATCTGGTCGTGCTATCGTGTGGTTTGACAGGTACATATCAGGCTGAAGTTAATTGGTATAGCTTCATCCCCTATGTTCTTTACTAGAGGCTTCGGAATTTATATTATGCTTGCAAATTGATTTATGTACACTACAATTTGCAAATATAATGTAAAGTTCGGGTGTCCTCCACATGCATACTAAAAGGTGTAATTGTATATTGTGTTTTAATCGATGAATGTATTGTAGAAGAACGTGTGCATATTACGTATGGTATCTTAACTGATCCTTGATCTTGGTGTAAAAATATTATATGAAGATCTATTTGGGATGGAGGAGCAGTAAAAAGAATGCCCAAGCCTCATTGTTTCTCTCTATCAAATCGATTCCACCGCCCGATGTCACACTTCGCCGCCACTCATCTCTTCTTTCATGTCGTCGCCGCCCGTCACTCCCTCTGACGGATTGCCTTTCCCCCACCCAAATCGAGCCCCCAAGCACTCGGATCGACTACTCCGCCGGCCAAATCGACCATGAAATCGTGGCCTCAACTTTTCCCTTCCCTTGATTGCCTCGGTGTGGTGGCCGTGCTGCAAGCCGCCATGCCGGCAGATCCAGCGGTGCTGGTGGTGGTACTCCTGAGCACGGGCGGATTCGACGACAGCGGTGGCTCTCATGGATGAATCCGCCGGTGGCAGCCGCGCTCGCAACAGGACCAATGACGGTGGCATACGGGTCAGCGACTGCGACGCTAGAGGTCCATGCAGGCAGGTGCGCTGATTTCCTCCTCACTTTGTCCCCCTTTCCATGGCGGTGAACCAACTGAATCGGGAGACAATACCATGGGAGAGGGATGGGCAGCTGCTCTTTCATTTTTTTATTCCTTATAGGTGGTCCTTGTAGCTAAGACTAGCTCATCCAAAAGACTACTCCCACAGAATATATCTTGAAGGTTTAAGACAGATGTTCTAATATCCCAGGTCCAAATCATATAAAAATCGCAACAGATGCTTTATTGGTTTTCCATGTTTATATCGGAATAATTGATCATGTTAAGCGATGCGGTAAAAATCGAGAAATCGATGCGCATCAGAAATTACCACAAAATCCTGAAAGAGTGATGTGCTACAAGCCTACAATCAAGAGAATCGGAGGAATACACGAAAAAAATTGAAAAAAACCATATTGCGTTGGAAGTTTTGCCCCAATTTCTCAAAAGCTACTCAAACCAAATTACCCAGACCAGAGCCAGATTGTAAGGGGCACAACACCTCGTTCGCCTATCCCCACCGGCTCCGACCAAGGCAGGTCCACCATGAGACAACTAATGGAATCAGCACCAGCGCTGGCATCAGGGAGCTATCTTGAGCGTGTCCACCCGCGGAAAAATTACATATCTATCACCGCATAAAACTGGCTTTGCTAGAACTCTACCACTTAAGTAGGTTTCGCTAGAATACATTCTCAACTGAGCATAATGCAATTTTCATCCTTTCATTTCAAGCTCATTTTAGCATCTTTGCAGCTGTTTTTATCACAAATACCCCTGTTTTTTGGTTGAACCTGCCCAAGTTTTCTTCTCTCCCAACGCCAGAACTTTGTCATGTGTATTGCGCGTATAAAATGTGATGTTCTTTGGCATAGAAATTCAGAATTTAGCAAGTGATCAGTAATACAAAATCTAAGAAATAAATGAATTACATCGAATGTAATCCAAAATGTCAGAAATAAGTCTACATGGAATCCATGTCAGAAATAAATCAATTACAACTCAGATCCAAAACATGGAATAAATCAATTACAATTGGAGAGGTAAATTCGATAACAGCACTGGTGAGAATGAGGCTCTGCCTTGGTCGAGAGAAATTGAGGAAGAAAGGACTGGTTTGATTCGAAAGAAACTGGAGGACAAAAAAACAAAGAAATAACACGTATCAAACAGTGCAAAATCATTTCTGATTGCTAAAAAGGTTGAAAATAGCATTATGTCAAATGGTGTTCGACTGTGGTTGGAATTATAGCGAAACCCTGTAAATGATGGCATTCACGAAGCCAATCTTCTACCGCCGTGAGGGTAGATATGTAATTTTCTCACCACCGGCATCAGTATTCACATCGATGTGCCAGAATCAGGTCGCCATCTTGACGCTGATGGGCTGACGGCCGATGGATCGCCCTCGCCCGCTCACGGTTTCACAGCCGCGCGGATCAGTTGGGCCGTGCGCAGATTATATCAGGCTTGCGTGTGAATTAATAGGCCTCATGCGTCAATAACATATGCCGATTTTAATTTTCAATTTCCTGTTGATGAACTTTTCCATTTAATTACGGATTATGCGTATGTGATAGATATCTCTGAGTGATTAGAAAGTCCTTAACAGGATCCTATATTCTTTTGGTTGGGCTCCTCGAGATTCGTTTGGGCACAATTCGCAGCTCGTTAGAAGGCTAGGTCGCTTGATTTGCCAGGCCATGGTGTTATTTCAGGCCACACCACATCAAATCTCGTTGCTCACATTTCTAAGTCCTCTGCACATCAATGGTCTGGCCCAAGTGCATCACTGCCGAGGACCAATCCACGAACCACTCGTTGCCAAGCTTTCTCGTGGGAACTCCGTACGGGACTAGTTGATTTTCTTCTGAATCTTGGAAAGTTACATCGAGTCTTTTTCATTTTTGTTCAGTTTTAAAAGTTGTTTTTGCTTCTCTTTTTCTTCTTCTTTTCCCTTGGGAAGTATAATTCTAAGGATTTCAGCTGCAGCTCCTCCTAACTTAAAAAGTTCTTCCAAACAGATTAGTTTTCGTTCAGATTATGAGAAAATGTAATTTTAGAATCCAGAAAGTGAACTAAAAGCTAGAAACTGGAAAGCTTACATTTTTCAGTTTCTCATAAACTGACTATCAACTAGTTATTTCTCGTAATCTTAAACTGCTAAAAAAAACCCTAATACCAAACATCAACGGTTGTCTTAACTGAGCCATGCAGCTTTTCGAGTGACCCAACAGCTGGTTCACCTCTCCTCAAGGACCTAGGAACTAGCACTCGCCAGCCAACCGGTGCAAAGACTAACCAAATATAACACGGTTATTCCCCGATTCACTTAGTTTAATGCTTGGTTGACCTCAATTTGCAAGTCCGGTCGGGAGGTGTTGTCGATTCCATCCATCCAAGTTTCATTGCCATCTGAGCATCCAATGATCAAACCCTAGTTTTGGCGTTTAGGGTTCACCTCTCGTTGAGACTCAAAAAATCTGGGGATACTTAGGCATAGATTTTCAAAAGATCGGAGAAGGGGAATAAGAAGTATTTGAGTTCACCATTGACAACTATCCAGTCATGGACGTATGGTGAGAAGAGTGGTTTGACTACGCCGATCTTGAAGTCAAGCCATGCTACTCTTATAACAAATTAACTTAATCTAGTTAGAGGTCATATATTTCGTAGTATACATACCTTGAAGTACTAGATTGCATATGTCAATTTGTTTATATCTTTGAGGTATATATATCTTTCAAAATAGTAATGACCTTGTTGATACATATATATTTCACCTAAATATTGAGCTCGTTACATCCTTGATAACCCCAGTTTAATATTGATAGTACTCTATCTAAAAAATATAAGGTACAATCACCACAAATGCAAAGACCAATAAATAATTATTATCACCTCATCATTTAGATCATATCAATATATCAATAGATACAATGCATCCACCCAATGGGAGTAGAGATCTTAAAAGTGAAGGATTAAAAAAATAGGAAAGAGAGTTACGAGTTAATTGCATGCACGCATGCCTTATATTATGAAACATCTTTTTAAAAAGTGGTTGCGCGTTATATTTACGGATGGAGTAAGTAATGAATAGGATGATTATCATCTGAATTGCATCATCTCGTGTAATAGATTACTATGGTTCTTTTGAAAATTATTGTGAGTGTGAATTGCGTTTAGGCCATAATTTATTACCAATGTTTCACTTAGAACACCCTTTCACCATCTTTCACTTTGGGTTAGTGTCAGGGTTACGGATAAGACATACCATCTATCCTTGGAGTCATGCAAATATATAGATATGGTACACCCGTATGTATATGGAAAGAGCCTGTGAGATTAAGGAAATCATGTACGAGAAGCGGGAATCAACGGAGTCTTACTCGGGGAAGGGTAGGATATTAGCCATATCGTACAGGGTACGGTGTCTCCGAGTTCTAATTAGAGACTAAGGTGATCTGCGGTATAAATATAGACACCCTAAAAGGGGAATAGGCATTGAATTTAAGAGCTAGACACCCGCCACCACCATAGATGCAATCCAGAGGACTTCAAGCCACTTTCGTCGATAAGGTCTCGTCGAGCCGTACTCAGCAGGGATTTCGTCGGTAATCTCGAGATCAATTGTTCTCTTTTGTACTCTGTGGTATTCCGTATAATCCCATATAAACTGGATTAGTGCTATTACCTTACGAGGGGGCTGAACCAGTATAAACCTTGTCTTTCTGTATGCTTGATGTTGTACCGTGTAGATCCTCGTACCAATGTACCCCAATACCCTCATAATACGGTCCACGGGTATCACCAGTCGACAGTGACGCGCTAGGTAGGGGACCTTGGTGCTCAAGGTTTTGCCGAGATGACTTCAAGCTGTCCGGACAACATCTACACCAACTTTGGCCTAGGAGATCCAACTGGGATAATGTTTGTGTACTCAAGTCGGATCTATTGTCTTCCCGGTGTACGCTGCAACGCCAATCTCGTCTTTCCCAGTGCTTGTCGGGAACGAGAACCGCGCTGCCCCCACAACGAGGAAGGACACTCCTACGGCTACCCCTCTTGCCCTGTTAGAAAAGGGGAAGCCGACTACTTCAACTTTTGGGAAAAGACCTCAAGCAGCCAAGCCTCAACTACCAGCTGAGGACCAAGCGGCGACAAGGAAAACTTCCCGCGTGTGCCACCCTCGGTACGCTATCCACAACCACAAGACAACCAACCACACCCTGAGGGACTGCAAGGTGTTGCACCATGCGAAGGCTGAACTCGATGCTTGCAAAGAGCGAGATATCCAACGCGCTTCACCAACCAATGTCCCATGGTGCCCAATTCACCGAACGAGAGGACATACTCTTTCGAGTTGCAAAGTCTTCTTTGACACTACCAAAGATATGATCCCATACCCGTGTTCCTAGATCCAACTACAACGAGTTCAAACTCAGCCTGTTGGAGAGGACAAGAACACGGAGGAGTTATCAGATCACTTCATGGGAGTCATCGAACTCATCCCCTACGAACCTTCAATTCTACACAGCATGGAGGATCTAGAATCTTCGGTCCAATACTCCACACGATGTGTACGCTATTGAAGGGCCATGATTCCACAAGACTCGCCTCCTCGAGCGGGCATGGAACCTGTCCGTACCCCTGCTCAACATCTTACTGCACTCGAGTCGATATTGAGAGAAAGCCCTTTCGACCCAGTCATGTTTCCCGAAGGTGACCACTGGGTTGGAAGACTACGCTCCACAATGGCAAACCTAAATAGTTCTTCCCTAGCAGCGACCGGACCGATAGATACGGGTCCCTCTCACCTTCCAGGTGGAGGCGAGGACTAACGCGACGCTGACATCGAAGAAGTCCCCAGCGAGCACACAAGCCATGATCCAGGCTGCAACCCTCGAAATATTTCACCAAGAAGGCATGGTCGACAGACCCTACCGTCCCAAGATGATCGTGACCTTCGCGATCACTTGAACGGGCGTAGGTGGTATCGACATGAGGTGGATGACGTTCGTCCTCAACAGCGACATTCTCCCCAATGACAATGCAACAATGATGGCAATCGAAAACACCACCAAGACTAGGACCGATAGGATCACCGGAGCCGTCATGATGAGCATAATCAAGGACAGCATAGCAAGGGTGACGACAGTCGAGGCCACCAACATCATAACGACAATAGGCGACGCTGTGATTCACGATCTCTGGGTCCTCAGAGAAATCACGACCAGGGGCATAGGCCCAATGGTCGTACTCCAGACCATAGTGATCCCTCGCCGTCTTTATCTTCTTCAGCGGGCGGTTCTCGATGACCACATGGGTATCGACCACCGATCGTAACTGGAGGTGGATGCAGGGCGTTCACTCTAGATCTACGAGAAGTATGATGACCCGATAAGTCTCGCCCAGGAGCCATTGAAAAATATGATGGAAGCACAGACCCGAAAGAATTTCTACACGTCTACTCCGCAGTTCTCTATGTCGTCGGGGCCGACGACAACGCACTTGCAAACTATTTTCTACCTGCAATAAAAGGACCTGCTCGATCATGGCTCTGCCATCTCACCGTGACACTCAATTTCTTCTTGGTAAGACCTATGCCAACAATTTAGCGCCAACTTTCAGGGAACACACAAGCACCACGCAGTCGAGGACGACCTCCATGCCTTAACTCAGGATCCAGGTGAATCTTTGCGAGACTAAATACGGTGACTCAACGAATGCCGGAATACTATACCTAAAATCACATATGCCTCAGTTATACGCACATTTAAGTCCGGCGTCCGAGATCGCTACACTACTCAGGATTAGCGACAAAGCGAATCACCTCCGCGCGTAAGCTCTTCGAGATCATTGACAGGTGCACTCACGTGGATGATGCCCTGAGGAGGAAAGAAGGAAAAAAGCAAGGCGGGCGATGAGAAGAAATCAGACAAGAAGGATGCACTAGAGTCGAGCAAGAGGAGGAACAAAAAGAACGGGAAGCGCAAAGCAGCGACCAAGGTCCTCGCCACAGATCAAGCGGACCCACCCACTAAGCATCCAGTCCCTCTAGGAGATGAACCTCAACGACAATGGTGCGCCATACACAAGACCAACGCTCATGCCTTGGAGGAATGTCAAGTATTCACTAAGGCGTTAGCAAGACAGATGGCAACGGAAAAAGGAAAGTGAGTTTGTGTGGTCGAGAAGAGCGCAGATGATCTTTGAACCGACAACGAACTCGTGTGCCCAGATTTCGAACTTCATGTCACACACATCTTCGGCGGCTCTACAGCATACTCTTCGAAGAGAGAGTACACGAATATAGAATGCGAAGGTTGTTCCACCTCACAGGGAGTTGTCGCGAAGATGAAGTGGTCTCAACAGAAGATTAAGTTCTCTGCATCAGACCACCTGACGACTACAACAATTGCAAGGCGATATCCAATAGTGGTTGAGCCCATTATTCAGAACATCAAGGTCTCACGAGTTCTCATCGACGGTGGCAGCTCCATTAACCTACTCTTCTCAGGCACGTTGAAAGCAATGGGAACTCCTCGAAGTGAGTTAACTCCTACTGATTAGCACTTTCATGGAATCACTCCTGAGTCCTCGTCCAAGCCATTGGGCAAGATTACGCTAGCCGTCACCTTCAGCCAGGCCGACAACTTCCGAACAGAGCAGATCACCTTTGATGCGGCAGAGTTCAACATCGCATATAATGCAATCTTAGGAAGGACTGCACTCGCGAAGTTCATGGTGGCATCCCACTACACGTACCAATTGCTCAAGATGCCAGGACCAAAAGGGACAATCACGATTCTTGGGAATGCCAAGTTAGCGATACAATGTGACAAGTGGAGCCTCAATATGGTCGAGCATACTCCCACATCGGCCACCACTATAGAGCAACCCAAGAAAGCGATCAAGCCGAAACCAGCAGTGCCATCAAAATCGTTCCACTAACCAACACCAACCCCAACAAGACCGTCAAGATCGAGGCGATGCTCGACAACAAATAGGAACTCGAGATCATCACCTTCCTCCACGATAATGCAGATGTGTTCGCATGGCAACCGTCCGACATGCCTAGGGTCCCTAGGAAGGTGATCGAGCACAAATTTATGGTGCAACCTGATGCCAAGCCGGTCAAGCAAAAGCTACGACTACTTGCACCGGATCGAAAACAAGCCATCCGAGAAGAGCTGGAAAAACTTCTCAAAGCTGGCTTCATCAGAGAAGTTCTCCACCCTGAGTGGCTGCAAACCCAGTTATGGTTCTCAAAGCCAACGGCAAGTGGAGAATGTGTGTGGACTTCACCGATCTCAATAAGGCGTGCCCCAAGGATCACTTCCCTCTTCCTCGTATCGACCAAATTGTGGATTCAACAAGCGGCTGTGAGTTGTTAAGTTTCCTCAATGCATACTTCGGCTACCACCAAATCAACATGGCTAAAGAGGATGAGGAGAAGACAACATTCATCATGCCCTTCGGTGTTTTCTGCTATAACAAGATGCCCTTCGGCTTGATCAGCGCTAGCAACACGTACAAACAGGAGATCCAGGGGGTTCTTGGTGACCAACTCGGTTGAAACGTAGAAGCCTACATTGATGATGTAGTGGTCAAAACGAAGACAGGCAACAAGTTGATCGATGACCTACGGGAAACATTCAACAATCTATGGTGACACCGATTAAAATTAAACCCGGAGAAGTGCATGTTTGGAGTACCAGCAGGGAAACTACTTGGTTTTCTCGTCTCCGGGCGAGGCATCGAGGCAAACCCTGAAAAGATCAAGGCCATCGAGAACATGAAGTCGCTGACAGGAGTCAAGGAAGTACAGAAGCTAACGGGATGCATGGCAGCACTCGGCGGTTTCGTGGCCAGGATGGGAGAACGAGGACAACCTTTCTTTGGTTTACGAAGAAGCAAGATAAGTTTGAGTGGACTCAGGATGCCGAGAACACGTTTATCGCACTCAAATGGTACATGTCAAATCCACCTGTACTCGTTGCGCCACAACCAACTGAAGAGTTATTCCTTTACATCGTTGCTACGCCACTCTGTCAGCACTATCATCGTTGTCGAAAGGGATAAGGTACAACATCTCGTGTAGTACGTCAGCGAGGCCCTTTATGACGCCATGGCACGATATCCCCAGATACAAAAACTGCTCTACGCTGTCATCAGGACATCAAGAAAGTTGCACCACTACTTCCAAGCCCACAAGGTCACAGTTATCTCTTCTTTTCCGCTAGGAGAAGTCGTCAGGAACAAAGATGTTGTCGGGCGTATTGCCAAGTGGGTTATCAAATTCATTCAGTTTGATGTCCACTTCGTTCCAAGAACAGCCATCAAGTCCCAAGTTCTCGTAGACTTCATAGCCGATTGGACTATTCCTGAGAACAGTACAATCAGCCATGCAAACAATGAGACATGGACAAGGACGTTGATGGAGCACTCAATAGCCAAGGAGCAGGGGCAGGATTCATTCTGACATCTCCAACAGGATATCAGTTTAGACATGCAATACACCTCAATTTTCGGGCGATAAACAACACCAGGGAGTACGAGGGGCTACTCGTCGGGTTACGAGCCGCCGCGTCTCTTGGAGTTAAGCGACTAATTGTGAAAGGGAACTCAGAATTGGTCGCCAGCCAAGTGCACAAGGATTACAAATGCTCTATTCTCGAGTTAGCCACGTACCTCACACAAGTCAGGAAGCTGGAGCGGAAATTGGCTGGTATCGAGGTCCATCATGTTTATCACAAGGATAACTCCGAACCCGATAACTTGGCATGACATGCGTCTAGAAGAAAAACCCTTGAAACGGGCACCTTTCTAGACGTCCTTACAAAACCTTCCATAAAGGAGTCCCATGATGATGACACCATAGCCAACCCTGACAACAGCTCGGGGGCTACAATAGAGGTCAACAATGTCCTGGTCGACATTGAAATAATCGAGGACTGGTGTAAACCGCTCATCGACTTCTTGGATATCGACAAACTACCGGAAGACGACACAGAAGCAAAAAAGATCTCCCGTCAAACTAGGATCTACCGTATGGTTGGCAACAATATGTACAAAAAATCCCCGAACGGAGTTCTCCTAAAATGCGTCTCTCCCGAGGATGGCAATGACTTGCTATGTGACATCCACGAGGGGATTTGCGGATCTCACACCGGTGGGCGGATGGGGGCTTGATATAATCAGGCCTTTCCCGCGAGGATAGGGTGGCTACAAATTCTTGTTCGTGGCTATCGATAAATTCACCAAGTGGATCGAAGCAGAGCCAACGGGAGAAATCAGAGCCGAACACGCAATCAAGTTCATGAAAGGGAGATTCTGCAGATATGGGCTACCTCTTCGCATCCTGACAGACAATGGCTCCCAATTCACAAGCGGTGCTTTCCAAAATTACTGCATTGAATTTGGGGTTAGGATTTGCTTCGCTTCAGTTTCCCACCCCTAGAGTAATGGACACGTTAGATGGGCTAATGGTATCGTACTCCAAGGGATCAAATCACGTGTATATGACAGACTCATGGCCTATGATACGCGATGGGTTGAAGAACTCCCATCTATCTTGTGGGCTGTACGCACTACACCGACATCGTTCAAAAAGGAAACCCCTTTCTTTCTCGTTTACGAATCTAAGTCAATGCTCCCATCAAAGTTACATCATCAATCCACATGAGTTTAGAAATACTCTGATGAGGCATAGGAGGAAAGGCGATCAGATGATGTCATCCTCTTAGAGGAACATCGAGAACGAGTTGCCGTCCGAGCAGCCGCATATCAACAGACCCTGCGTCGACATCATGAAAAGCGCATACGAGCCCCTACACTTGCCATTAGTGATTACGTCCTCCGACGAGTACAAAATTAAGCAGGGCCAAACAAGCTTTCACCAAAGTGGGAGGGACTATATACGGTCGTCAAAGTCTTGAGAGCAGGCGCATTCAAAATCACATATGACGAAGACCGCGAGTTGAAAAACTCTTGGAACATCGACCAGCTACGTAAATTTTATGTGTAATAATCGATGTATCAAAATCTGTAAGTTCTTTCAGTTCAAAAAAGATATTTCCAGTTCTATCCAAATTCTCTTAATAGTGTTTTACCCAGAGATCCCTTACTTGTAGAACGCCTTATGCCGAAGTCTTACGTAATGTTACTTTACACTAGTCTAACACACCTCCGAGGTCCTTACGGTCCTCGGCTGGGGACGCCCAGATATGATAAGGTGATGTTAGGCTCTGCAGAGCCAAGTGACCCTGTCATATTTGGTCATGTCAGAGTGCTCAATGGTAGCGTATTAACTAAGCCGTGTAATAGAGAATTGGTTTACCCCACTTCACGGTTGGGGGCTAGGTATTCACAGCTCGCCGAGGCCAGGTTATAGGTTTTCAAGCTAGAACCTCCGAGGATGAGTTCTCCAAGGGCATAGCTGGGGGCTAGGGAGAGTATCATACTCTAATGACTGAAAACAGTCTAAACGAGAAGTACTTGTACAATACTTATTTATTAACGCTTAAGACATAGATCCATTTCTTTACGTAAACATGTTAAATAGTCATATTTCACAAGCATACAATTAGAACTTTATTGTAGGGAACTACTCTACCACGAAGGCAATTGCCAGTTCATGGAGGAGTACACTTTGTCGTCCAGTGGAGCGAGGGATTGCGCTAGTTGGTCGATCTCGTCGGACTTCATTGACGTGAGCGAGAACTCTTCACGGAGTAAGTCGAGGTGCATGTGCGGCCAAAGATCTCAGATACACGCGAGAAGGTGGCCTCCAGCGTATCAGCTGGCACGACGACATTCCCGCTTCAGGCTATCATTGATGCGTTTGCCAATGCCCTCTAGTTGGTCACACGTTCTCTTAATCCAGGAGATGTAACTTGCAGTCGACTTCTCGGGAGGAGGTCGCTCTTCTCGGAGCTCCATGCAGATTCACGACAAGGCGTCGGAACAACTCATGAGATATGAGTTCAACCAGACCTCACGTCCTCAGAGAGTTTCGACATTTTGTTCTTTCTTCATGATGTTTATCGCCCGCTCAAGCTGCTCCACTTCCAACTTGGTCCGCCAAAAATCGATGCAGCGATCTCTCTCCTCCAAAGCATCCTCGAGATCTGCAGATGAGGAATAGTTTTAATTCACTCCACCTCGTGCCAGCCACGAAGTCTGAGGATGAGAAAACAAGCGGCCTTACCTTGAGTATGTTGGAGATGTGAACTTAGATGCGATCCGGACGGCACAGGTGCGTTATCGGGATTCACCACGACCAGGGCACGGTCGCTGACATCAAGTGCGGACAAGCCAAGGAGAGGAGTGGGCGATGCGTGATTATCGTCAGGACATCCTCTGTGCAGGACATCCTCGTCAACAATACGTCTACAAATTATATGACAGTAAAGAAAATCGCTTAAGATGTGAAGAGATAGGAAATTGTTCTCAGATGGACAATAGACCCAAAAGTGACATTTAAAAGCAGTCAAGGATTACAAGACATTACTTTTCAAAAAAAGGGATCACGGTATCCCCAAAGTCCTCGACCTCCGACATCACGTCCTCATGCATCAGGTCGCCTGCAATCTTCTCAAGACCCTCTTTCAGGTCGATCTCGAGGTGCGTGAGCCGAAAACATGCAAGGACGTGGCACGCGCCAGTGCATAAGCCAGCGCATGTCTCCTCGGCCACTCGCTCAACATGCTTACAGGGGACCTTTTCAAGTTCCTCGATAAGGTCTACGAGCGAGGACACGAGCGAAGTCTCGTCGGAGAAGGCAGGACCCCTCTCTTGGATTCCTAGACTGTGTGCTAGCATGTCCAGCCGACCGTAGTTGTGCCGTATACCGTCACGGATGGACTCCAGGTGCCCTTCCGTCTTTGCCATGCGCGTCTCCCATCCCTGCTGCTGCTTCTTTTGGCCCACAACGAGTTCCTTCATCTTCTGAAGGTCCTCGTGCGCTTTAGCGAGTTCGTTCTTGTGCTGCGCTGAAGACAACACTTCTTTTTTCAAATGTTCGATCTCGGCAAGCATGTCCTAAGTTTCGATGTCGAACAGGCGGCGCGGCTCGGCCAATTTGTCGATGCCAAGCGTTGACAAGTTGGAGGGCAGTGGAGGAAGAGGAGGCGCTAAGACCGATCCAGCGGCAACAGTGGCCGGTGGTGATAGACTGGTGTCTGTACGCCCAATGCTTTGAGCGGAGAACAAAGGAGAGATGTTAGATGCATACGTCAGGAGTTACAAAGAGAATAAGATCACGAAAATGACATGAGATGATGATTGCTGGAGACTTCACTTACTTGGTTCTCTGCCGTTTCAAGAGTCTCCCACGCAATCAGGTGGGAGCTATGACGGCGGCCTGAGTAAGAAGGAAAGTGAGAAGCAAGGTCATCTTTATCAAGCTCGTCTGATAGAGGAGTCGGGACTCACCTCGGAGCCGCTTGTCTGGACCAGCGTTCCAACGCCCGAAGAAAGTTTGGACGTTGTTGCCTATTCTCTTCGGCACCTTGGTGCTACCACTTGGGATGGTGGCTGCGTCAACTTTTTCCTTCAGCGAGGAGGAGGTCTAATGATCGACGAGGGGACCGATCTCATCCGTTAGAGGAAGAGCCTAGATAGCTTTAGGTTTACTACGTCTTCGAAATAAAAAATAAGTGGATGAGTGACGTTGTAAGA
Source organism: Oryza punctata (assembly GCA_000573905.2). NCBI lineage: Eukaryota > Viridiplantae > Streptophyta > Magnoliopsida > Poales > Poaceae > Oryza > Oryza punctata. Next base: position 16,364,934 of record CM002493.2, on the reverse strand, counting down.
CAATGTTATTTACATTGATGATCTCGTTGTTATCTGCAACCGGGAGGTCACAGATGGGAGTGGGTGGATGGTTCAAATTTTGAGGAGGTGAGAGAATGCCGTTGTAATTTTCTTAGGTTTGTTTATGGCAGTTGCACAGAATTCAATTCAAATTCGTTTTGGTACCATTGCTCTTCCATTATTGATATCGCATGTTTCATGTCTTCTCGTTGAACCGAGAACGATCTAGAAAACGTGATGTCGGTAATTGAGAAGTCTAGGTTCGAGAACGAGTACTTATTTGATTTGAAGTCAGGGGCTACTGTTAGGTTTAAGGATAAGGCATACCCTCTAACCTTGGAGTCATGCAAATATACGGATATGGTACACCCGTATGTATAAGGAAATCGTGTACATGAAGCGGGAATCAACAGAGTCTTACTCGGGGAAGGGTAGGATATTGGTCATATCGTACGGGGTCCGGTGTCTCTGAGTTCTACTTCGAGACTAAGGTGATGTATGGTATAAATATAGACCCACTGGAGGGGGCATAGGCATCGAATTTAAGAGCCAGACACCCACCACCACCAAAGACGCAATCCGGAGGACTTGAAGCCAATTTCGTCGATAAGGTCTCGTCGAGCTGTACTCAGCAGGGATCTCGTCGGTAATCTCGAGTTCAATTGTTCTGTTTTGTACTCTGTGGTATTCCATATAATCCCATATAAACTAGATTAGAGCTATTACCTTACGAGGGACTTGAACTAGTATAAACCTTGTCTTTATGTGTGCGTGATGTCGTATCGTGTACACCCTAATACCAACGTACCCCAATACCCTCAAAATACGGTTCACGGGTATCCCCTGTTGAAAGTTAGGTTGTTTTTCGTTTGTTTCACTTTGCACTACTCGAAATCTTTTGTTCAACACATCAATGACCTTAGGCATATCGGCACCCATATAATGGTAATCTTTCCAATTTATACGTAGGCTATTTTCCCCTAGATGAGAGGGTAAATACAGCTAGAAAAGAGACGCAGGGTGGTCCAAAGTGCAACAAAGATAATCTATGCCTATTAGAAAGAAAAAATATGGGCTAAAGGATGGTCCAAAGTAAAACTTTAGTAATAAAAGGTAGACCAAAGTGCAATTTACTATAATTAATATAACACAATTATGCCCCTGTTGATGCGAAAAACACAAAGGCCTGTGAGGTATGCTTAGCTCCAGTGCAAGTCCTGAATTTTGATGAGATGCGAGCGTGCCAGTCAGTTTGATCTTGCAACTGACAAGATAGATGAATTGATGATCAAAGAGCCGATCGGCTTTACTTAGTTGATGTTGATACTAGCCGATATCGATAGGGTTTTGAATAATCGTCTATATATCCAATGTAGATTCTGATACTTGAGTAAATTAAGACAATCGGCAGACAATAATGTAATAAAATAATAATATAATCCAATAGAAACTAATCATCCAATAATGATATGATAAAATAACTGTTGATCAGATGGTTAAAGCATATATCGGTTGGAGATCCGATATCGTTAAATCCGAATGATTAGATAATCAGTGAAACCTTTATTGCGATCAGCTAAAACCAACTTACATGTGATCCTTATTAGCCGATGCAACGTCCAGATAACTTATCGGCTGAAAACAGATGAAACCCTTATTAACAATCAAGAGGCAAGTTAAATCTTAGATTAGTAGGTCAAACCCAATTGATGCAACACTAAGTATGAAATGAAGTATAAGATCTAAACAAGCGAGCCTTTGACTAATTTTCAGGGTGGTAGATACCTTAGCTAATTTAGATCGATAGAACAATTTAGCCAATATTGGTAAAACCCTAGAAAAGATCCAAGCGATATAGATAAATTAAATCATCAACTTAGATTAACTAAGATATATGATAAATAGATAGATGCATAAGCTAGATTAGAGTGTCAAAAGGATGTAAACCCTAATCCCACCGATACAAGCCACTATGACAAGGCTTACCCCTTGTCAGAGATTGAAGCCGATGCAGCCTAACTTGAAACAAGAACCCGTCGAAAGTAAAAGGGTGGCGATGCGCTGAAAATAGATTGTATTGATTTGTGGAGATAGATTACAGGGACTCCAGTTGTACATATTTATACCCATGTGTGGATACTAGTCCATATTGGGTACTAAACAAAACTTTCTAAAGATAAAAAGAAAAATTGGAAGTCCTAATCGCACACTAGATAACACTTCGTAAAGATAAAAGGAAAACTACTAACCCTGCCAAATTAATGATATAATTAAACTGCAATCCCGTGGTCTTCATGATTCCTCATTGAATTTGGTCTTTTCTAGACAAACTTTCATTGGTTGATTGACCTCTTTTCTTAACCGAATCCACTAATAATCTTACCAAATTTTGGCGTTAACAGCCCCATCCACCCAATCGAGAATTTAGAACTAATGTGTGTTGCTCCAGCAAGTTAAAGTTTTATAGCGTTTCAGGCTATGTTCTTTAGTGTAGGTTGGGAACTAATCCTCCACGCACGGAAAACGGAGCGAGGTGAAGTTGGGAACATTGACCAAAGAACCCAACCTCAGTGTACTGACAAACTAAACTGTTGGTGTGTAATGGTCATGGAGAGGTGTGTCTGTGTGAGGTAGTTTGGGCAGATTGAGTGCAGATGGTGCATCATCCCTTGCAGTCATAAGATGGTATACATTCCTTTGGTCACGCCATAGTAGGTAGATGAGGTGATGGGTTGGAACACACCACTGCAAAGGTCAAGATGGGGCCAACAGTCAACTTGTCCTTCTACCTAATTGCCCATTCACCTATAGGTAGACTAGAGATGAACTCAGATCAATACCACACATTATGTGTTATCCTTAGTGTTGTAAAATGTGGGTATCGTGCTCCAAAAGTTGCACATACACCATAGTCGTACGGTATTTAAATATACCTTGCTCCCAGTCATCTCACACAGGCATGCACATATAGCATTTCACACACCATAATACATATAGTCAGAAATAAATTGATCGAATTTCATTACATAAGACCAATTAATCAAATAAAATAATAAAGACAAGTGCAGCAGTACAAGATAACTAACTTCAATTTCAGTGGCATGTCTAAACCAATTTATTTCCACAAGCAGCCATTTATGGTTGGCCATAGTATGAAGTATCAAGTCTTAGGTGTGTCTTGTTGCTTTGAACAAAAAGCAAAATGGCAAGAAAGGTTCAACACACACATAGATACTAGCAAGATATAACTACAAATTTTTATACAAGCCCACTGCGATATTCTGCGAGAGCCCAGATTGGGAATAGATTGCGGTAGTTGGGGTAGTTCAAGTAAACGGAAGAGTTGAAGGACCCAACACGTTCCTGTCATCAAATGCATATGAATATGTGGCATGCGAATAGAGTTAGTTTTCATGTAATTAATAAAAAATGTCAAAACTTTAATCTCATATTCAATGGACAACAAAGTAACAACTATTGAAACTTAAGCCGTGCATAGCTCTTTTAAGTGGGCAAGTGCATGTGCACTATAAAATACGTTTAGGATAAAAAATTTTCATTTTATATGTTTAGAAGGGTGGCCCTAACTAAAGACAATTAGGCTGTGTTCGTTCCCAGGGGCTGGGAACAAAGCTCCTCCGCACAGAAAACAGTGCAGTTCGTTAGCGCGTGATTAATTAAATATTAGCTATTTTTTTTAAAAATGGATTAATTTGATTTTTTAAGCAACTTTTGTATAGAAACTTTTTGCAAAACACACCGTTTAGTAGTTTGAAAAGCGTGCGCGTGGAAAACGAGGAAGAGAGGTTGGGAAGAGGATGAAACGAACGCAGCCTTAATCTAGCCAAATATAAGTGGAATGGCTATAGAAATATTGCTTTTTGAACAGAAATGTGACTATATATTCATGTCTTCTTTGATTTTTGTCAAATTGCTTAGTTCTTATGGACAGTTACTCATATTTCCTCTAATTTCCACCATCATGATATGTAGCCACCTGTTTCATAAGAACTGGCTAGATGGTCTAAACAATAATCGCAGGTCAAAAATTTTTTAATTGGGGATGGTCGATTTGGCTTGTCGCCATGATGTTGTTTTTTAGGATAAACTAGGTTACAAATGTGAACTCTGAGAAAAATTTGGGTGGCACACAACTGCAATCTGGTGAACATTACAAAATATTGGCAAGCAAAATTAAATACATGTAGCTTAAAAACATACATGATTCCTGTTAACTAGCTAAATGCCCGTGCTTTGTTATGGATAAAATAAATATATTAATATGTTAACCATTTTTTTTGCTATAGGGAATATTTATCTTAATCTAATTTTTTATGTGGCTATCCATTTAGAGTTGATCTTTTTTAATATTAAGAGGTTCAATGGGTAACATGCAAAATTTACAATGGGAGTAGGTGGGGTGGCTGATTCACTGCCACCACTACTACCTTCTTTTTTATGTAGTATAGATATTAGAAATCTCATACAGTTATTGTACACATTTACAACTGTACTTGGTTCTTTACACGCGCAATGACGATAAGAAAAACATTGGAGCACCGACATTTATTTACCTTGTTTGGTAATTGGATTGGTCATAATATGCACTACACTGGATAAGGTTACCTGTGACAGGTCCAAACCCTCACCTTTGATGGGTTTGGGCTTGGTCAGTGATCAGTGGTCAATGGTGAGTCCAGTCACCTTTGACAGATGGCCGGCCATCAGAGGTGATACTCATCTCTAACGAGCAAGTAATTGTACGCTCGTCAGAGGTGTTGGTCTCTGCTAGCCTAGGGCCAGTTAGAACCCGTCACAGGTGACTCATCTCTGACGGGCACCTGAACAAAAGGTCGTCAGAGGTATTAGTCTCCGATCGTTAGAAGCCGTCACAGGTGGCCTACCTGTGATGGGTAAGAAAGTAAAGGCCCGTCACAGGTGAGTCAGCTCTGACGGCCGCGGTTTGCGAATCTGTCACATATATGGTTACCTGTGACATCTTTTTTTCGACCCATTACTGATGTGTTAAATCCCAAAAAAAATAATTGCTAAATATTGGCTAGCCTCAGGATTTTCTAGCCATGTCCTCTGAAAAAAAGAAACATCACAGATATATGCGAGGCACCCCCATATCACATATTCTCATTTTAATAGAGATGCATCTCAAAATTAACATCATTCACATATGAAAGCCACAATTTTGCACAACAAATTCACAAATACATGCCCATCAAATGCCACATTTCTTCCTAGCAAATTCATACCCTACTTAAGCTACAAATTTCGGACCTTGCTCATGAAACCGCAAACTTACCAAATTTTCTTTTATCCTATTCCTTTTGAACCTCCACAATTGAATATTACAATGTAAATCGTAGTTGATCAAATTTGATGACAATTTGGCAAACTACCATAAGTATTGCACATATGAAAGTAAATTACATTGCATTCCATACCACATAATCATAAAAACAACATTTTTTACATCACAAAAAATTAGATAACTGTTTTGTTCACGATATCACATCTAGCCCAGTTCAATCATCTATTTGATGTGAAAACATCCTTTCTTGTTCATTATTTCGGCAAGAATGAAGGCGCACAGTTCGCCTCTAATAGCGGGAGAGGGGGGTTGATGGGTGAAATCTTCCAGCCAGCTCTACCTTTATGTTCAATAATACAGAAATTAACACGTTTATAAGATTAATGTTGGTATTGAAATGATCGAATTCACCATTAGCAACAACCTCAGGGTCGAAATCTTTCACCTTTCTTAGGAGTGTTGACATGTTGTGGCACACGTGGAAACCACACTGGTCACCGATCTGTTGTGCGCATGCGAAATTGGTGTCATGATAAAGTTGGTCCTTGCCCTCCTTCTACTTACCACCGTTTTCCACATATGGACCCCAAGCTATATTTAAGGCCTTGGTGATTTCAGTGAAATCATAATCTTTCGCCTTATTTGAGTTCAGGTAATAGACCCTACTCCATTTAGGTACGATGACTAAGAGAACCTAATATTGCATGCGCGGTGGTTATGTAGCGTTAGTAATAAGAACCTTAGCTTCAAAAAAATATACACAAGGGTATTGTCTTCTTACTCTTGATTGTGTGCGCACATGATGTATTCCTTGTCTTGGTGAGCCCATAAGCACCGGTTCACGTAGTCAACCAATTCATTGAAGTTAGTTTGCAGATTGAGCTCGTTGACCATCGATGGATCAAGGAACCCAACCTGATTACCAAGGCAACGACCCTTGATCCAACACAACCTTAAAACATTTACGTATTAGCACTAATTTAGAAGATAGTCCATTAATATCCAATTCTTTAAGGCTTTGCCATCTTATGGAATGCGTTCCGCTTAAGCCTTTCCTTTGCTTCAACCGGAAATGTGAACCATTTCTCCATTACCGTCCAAGCTCTTCATCTCAGCTTCTGAGACCTTGCCGATATTTTTATGGAGGATGCCGAAATTCTCACGTGCTGCTAGCCAGCAGCAGTTAGACCATCTTCCTATGACAGTCCTCGGCACCGTGGGCCTACCACTTGCATCAACCTCTCTTATAACCTGCACTATGGTCGGCCATCTATTTTGTGTCCGGGGGTTTCTACTCGACGAAGCTGCACTTGTCCCGCCCGACAGCGACGGTTGTTGTTCCTGGGGTGCTTCTGCAGCTAAGACAGAAGGAGCATTTGCTAAGGGGTGGTAGCTACAAATTATGTTGTCATCTATTGAAAAGTTATCCTATAAATTACCACGAGGTTCGGGTTGTTCGGCCACCGTCGTTGAGCGATGACCTGTGGAAACCATCTCCGCGGCTGGGTCTGCGTCTGCCTGTATCCTCGCAGGCGTCGTGTAGGACGGGGATGCGTCGGGCGTTGTCATGGACTAATTTTTCTGAATATACTTATAAATTTCCTATAGTTTTATTAATTGGCCTTAGATCAAACACCCCACAATAATTTATAAAATAGCCCACAATAATTTATCAAACTACCCACAGTGTATATATATATATATATATTCATTCATCAATTCTATATTCATCCATCCCATTTCCCCCAAAATCACCCAAAATGTATATAATTTCATATCCACTATGAAAGTATTAAGATATGGTCTCAGTGTTGTTCACAAATTATGCATCAATTATCATCATTTGCATCAAGGAAAAAAACAAGAGGGAATCAGCTACTAGTAGAAAAAAGCAAGTGTCCCAAAAAAAGAACAAGTCTACACAGTCTTATGCATAAAAAAAAGAACAAGCGTAGATGGTATGTTCTTATGCATAAAGCAACCCACAGAAAAACCTAAAAATGAACAAGTGTAGATAATCTCCTCTTATGCATCCAAAAAAAAGAACAAGTGTACACATAGTCTGTTCTTATGCATAAAAAAGAACAAGCGTAGATGGTCTATTCTTATGCATAAAGCAACCCACGGTAAAACCTAAAAATGAACAACCGTAGGTAATCTCCTCTTATGTATCAAAAAAAAAACAAGTGTACATAATCTGTTGTTCTTATGCATAACAAAGAACAAGTGTAGATAGTCTGTTCTTATGCATAAAACAACCCACAGTAAAACCTAAAAATGAACAAGTGAAGATAATCTTCTCTTATGCATCCAGAAAAAAGAACAAGTGTACATAATCTGTTCTTACGCATAAAAAAGAACAAGTGTAGATAGTCTGTTCTTGAGCAATCATCACTGGCCATTTAATTCCATCCAAATGAACGGCACAACAGAGCAACACAAAATATGCATGTCATAAAAAAACAGGGAGGAGAACAAGTATAGATAATCAACACTGACCATTTATCTAAAATCATCCAAAATTCATCCACTGCATCCAAAATCATCTAATACAATGAGACTACTTCATCTAATACTGCATTCATCGAACTAAAGTGAGAGGAAGCTTACCTGGGAGGAGAAGCCGGTGAGGGGTGGTGCGAAAACGGTGGCAGCCCAGCGGTCCTGGAGGAACGGCGATCGCAGCACGGTCACAAGCGAGGAGGAAGAGGCAACACTCGTCGAGGGTGGAGGTCGGCGTCCTGGAGGCGGTCATCGGTGTGAGTGGCGTGGAGGACGGCGTCCTGCAGGCGGCGGCGGAGTGCAGAGGGGGAAGGGGGCGGCGAGGAACTTGGATCTGGATCTAGAAAAAGGCAGGGACGGCGGTCTTACCCTAGTCAACCTCACCTGTGATGGGTGCTAACTTATGGGCCGTCACAGGTAAGGTCATCTGTGATGGGCGCCAACTAAAGGGTCGTCACAGGTAAGGTCACATGTGACGGTCTCAAACTAAAGGATCGTTACAGGTCTCAAACTAAAGGATTTCATTACTATATTTTACTTAGTTCTTTCATTTTCCTTTATATATTTTATATTACTTAGTTAACTCATTTTACAAACAATATTTGTTTTACTTCAATATTTCATTTGACATATTTTATTTTACTTAAATATTTTATTTCACTTACAATAGTTATTTTGCTTAATTTTTTATTCACTTATAGTACGTATTTGACTTAATTATTTCATTTGACTTACATATAGTTTTTCACATCACTATTTCATAAGCGATATACTAATGATCATTGCAAAGATATTAGAGTCATACATATACCAGATATGTGAACATAAATTACAAAAATAATCCTTCCTCGTGGTCGACGCGTGCATGTTGAACCTCATCTACTTCTTCCACCTCTTCTAGAGGTATTTCTTGACCTATGCTGTGCACATGCTAGTTGTAATCATCTTCGTCTGAAATGTTGTCCAATCCAATAATTCTCCCTTTCTCTTCATGAACTACATGTAGTTTCTTGTTACACGGGTCAATTATGTAGAAGACTTGAACAACTTGTTTGAAACGAGAACGAACGGTTCATCCTTGTACGTGTTGTTAGCCAGATTGATAATGGTGAAACCTTCATTATCAACTTTTACATTACGAAGATCGACCCATCGACAACGAAACCATGACACTTTGAACTTCAAGTAATCTAGCTCCAATATTTGCTCAACTTTGCCATAGCACTGATCACGCCGACCACCGTCGCTACTGGCCTCAATGCATAACCCACTGTTCTGCACTGTGCATTTGCTGCCTTGCTTGATTGTGTGAAAGGTGTATCCATTTATATCATATCCTTGCCAGGTGGTGGCACTCCATTCAGGACCCTGTGACAACCACTTCAGTGTTTCACTAGACTCTGCATGTTGGCAATTCGGTTCTTGAACCACTCGTTGAAAGAAGACATGTGTTTTTTTCTGACTCAAACTCTCTGATCGCCCTGGGTTGTCCTGTCGGAGAAATCGCAGGTGTTCTTCAAAGTACGGCACTACCTCAGTCATATGCTGGAGTACCGTGAAATGAGCTTTATCATACACCTTACGATCCATCCTTACAATTTTTCTTCCAACAGTGCCCACACCATCAAGCCTCCCTTCGTGATGAGATCGTGGTAATCCAATTGAAGAGGTTTCCTGACATGTAGTCCACACAAAACTCGATGACCTCTTCGGTGGTGTAACTCAATGATGCTCACATCGGGGTGGGATCGATTTCGTACGAAACCCTTCAGGATCCCCATGTACCTTTCACAAGGATACATCTGCATCATGAAAGCAGGACCACAACACTTTGTTTGTCTAACAAGGTGCACGGGAAGATCTTCCATTATATCAAAGAAAGTAGAAGGAAAGTACATCTCAAGATGACATGGTTCTCACAATTTCTGCCTGTAGTTCATCTAGTCCTTCGGGATCAATGATCTTCTGGCCGATTGCATGGAAGAAGGAGCACAATCGCATTATCGTGTGTCGCACCTTAGGAGACAAAATATTCCTTATTGCAACGGGCAACAACTGTGTGATAAGGACGTGGCAATCATGCGACTTCATTCCTACCAATTTAAGGTCTTCCAGTGAAACGAACTTACTAATTCTTTATGAGTAACCAGATGGAACCTTTATACCACTCAGACATGTCAGCAAATCCATCTTCTCATCTTTCGAGAGAGTGTAGCAGGCTGGAGGAAGGTACAGACTGCCGAACTCCGTGGTTATGGGATGTAGCTCTGAACGAACACCCATGTCTTCCAGATCTCGTCGGGCGTTGAGACCATCCTTTGTACTACCAGGGTTAAGCTGTAATCCCATTAAACTCACATACATTCTTCTCAACATGCATCTAATCTATGCAGTGGTGAACCTCAAGATCCTTCCAGTATGGTAGTCTCCAAAATATGGACTTCTTCTTCCACATGCTTTTCTCTTTTGTCTTTCCATCTTTCCTCTTTTTTCCAAACTCGTTGGTTATTCCCATCACTAGGTTGTGCACCTCTGTCTGTGTTAGCTCTACCAGGGGACTAGCTGTATCACTGTGTCCATTGAAATTCTTTGTCATATTCCTATAAGGGTGATACCTTGGGAGAAATCTCCTGTGACCCATCTAGACCATCTTGCGTGAATGCTTCAACCATTTTCTCCTTGTTACCTCCATAAACTCCGAACACGTCCATCTCCCTTTGATAGTTTGGCCAGAAAGGTTACCAAGGGCCGGATAATCGTTGATGGAACAAAACATCGCATGGAGGTTGAAATATTGTAAAAAAACATTTTAAAGCTAATAAAGTTCACTGGTTTACTAAACTACATTCTAGTGAATTTGTGAAAATACTTACGATTTTGAATATTTGACCATTTGATAGATCAAATACATTTGTCTTTATTCATAAATTCTATTAGGTAGAAACAAGATCTTACATTTTGGTAGATGTAGCAAAGTCATTCTAGCACGAGTGCACGACACTCAATTTATTGATCTCACTCCAAATATATTGCCGATTCTATGGATATTCATGTTGACTTCCTACTTAGTTGACATGTAATTCTTATTTAGAAATTAGAACTGCTTATTCATATTTGAAAGTACTACTTTGACACTATTAGTATTATTGCTACTAAGGCATGTTTTATGGGAAAAACATAGCTCAAAGTTTATAAACTCACGTAGCAAATCGATACTAACCCGCTAAGGGCTTAAGCAATTTGATTGCTACATCTTACTATGTATGTCCAATGGTATCTAGTGGTTAATACAGCAAGAATAAATTAGTTGCAATGTGGAATTGTTCATTGAGATTGTTGAACATACAAATCAACAATGATCCTGATGCTAATCTTCGTTCAAATTTCTGAAGCTAACTGCTAAGGCATGCTAAAGAAAAACATACGAGTCTAGGCAGACCCATTTGGACAACAAAACCAATTCCTTTACGTTTCAAATGGGCAGTGTCAACATTTCATATACAGCTGACCAAGCAGATTAAGCAATGGCTTTTTATGGCCAGAATCTCTCCTGAATAGTGTTGAGGAACTGTATATTTTCCATCAAGATGGATTTGAAGTGTATCTGACATATCCTTCATCCAAATCAAGACCTTTACAGCTTCCTCTTTTGCCTTTGATTTAACAACACCTCCTACCATGACATTCCAGCTTCCAAAGCAGTCCTTTTTAAAAGCTGCTCTCTCCCCCTCAAGATATGTCACGGTACACTCAAGACCTGAAACAACAGGTATTCTCTGACATTAAAGAAGCTTTGAAATTGCTAGCAGGTTTCTTCACTGGCTAAATCTAAAAGTGCTTCAGCTGGTTCTGCTAGCACACCCCATGAAAGTGCTTCGGGTACATGTGTTGTTACAACCAGCTAGTAACAATACGTTTTTCTCTGTTTTTTGATTTTTTTTTGGCTCCTCGGAAAGATTTACGCGTGTTTGGCTTTTTTGCAAAAAGCTCCTCGTGTTTGCACGGAATAGTGCACATGTCCTCGAACCAACTGACACCCTGTTGTGATTTATGCGGAAAACCCCTCATCTTTCAGAGAAATACAACGCGAAGAAGCGAAAATTCTACTTCTAGGGGTGGCGCTGTAAAACAAAAACTACGGGGTTTTTCCGAAAAATAACCACATATACCCTCCCTCCCAAACCCTATCCCTGCCATTCCCCACCTCCTCCCCATGCCTCACTGTGCGCCACCGTCCCCCTGCGCCTCCGCATGCCCGCACCAGCGATGCGCACGGCGCCCATCGGAGCCGGCGTCAGTGCCCTCTCCCTCCTCCCTCCCCTTGTGGCGGTATCGGAGCCAGTGCTGGTGCCCCTCTCCACCTTCTCCTTCCTCTTGCGGCGGCGTGGGGGCTGGCGTCGGTGCCGGAGCAGGTATCGGTGGTGACGGCAGTGGGAGGCACGGCTAGGAACAAGGTGGTGCGGGCAGGGACGAGGTTGCAGCAAGGGGTGCTAGAGCTTAGCCTCGACGGTGACCGCCTCCTTCCCTCCACGCTAGCTGATTCAATAGCAGTCTCCGTCACCCCTTCAATGGCATTCCTCAACAGCACATGCTCTGGCGAGTGCAGCGGAGCTGCAGCTGACAACGATGATGTATGCAAGAACCACCCACCTGACGGCCGCCGTGAAGTAGAAAAGCATCAAAATGCTGTCAAATACCTATAGAAACACAAAGGCGGGATCCAAAACGTTGGCCCAAAATTGTGATGGAAAATATGAGACATAGAATGTGATGGCCGTAGTATCGAATAAAACTTAAAAGGCCTAAAATCTGAAACTCTGAAAAGTTGAGCAAACTGGTTGTCAAAATTGCAAGAACTGAAAATCTTCCATTGAATATTAGAAGATGCACGGGTGTTTAGAAAGTCTCTTGATCTTGACCACACAATGTCTCAATTTTTTATTAATGTCCTATCAGTTGCAAAATTGTCTGAAGTTGGTTTTCTAGAAATATTTGATTTAATAAGTAAAGTTCATTTTGGGGATTTTTCTGGTCGGTCAATTTTTTTGCCCGACCCAGCAACAACATCCAGTTCTTCATACAACAAAAGACTAATAAACGGGAAACAACAGTGTTACCTGTGCACCTTTTAGGAGCCATTGGAGCTTCTCCACCAGGATAGCCTCCTAAACTGCATGCAGAGAGCAGAAAAACTAAGTTGACAAAAGATATGACCACCACTTGCAGTAATTTGAGTAATTTGGCAGCAGTAGAAAAACCAAGTTAATAAAAGGTATTTAAGACACGAAAATATGTGTTCAAAACGCAAGAATATTGTGTCAGTACTTGCATCTGCTGGTACAAAAGAAATAGCTCCTTCAATCTATGCACCATATTGACAAAATTTCACAATGTCAGTCTTCTACCAGCAACTGAAAAAGATTGAAGGGTTCGCAGGTAGTTCAGAAGTGGTGCGCTGCTAAGAACATGGTTCATAGCTACTACGCAATAGATGTATAATACATTGGATCAGTTTTTCTATCTAAGAGGGGCCTATGATAAATAAATTTGCAAAGTTGTCATGTACAAAGAAAAAATAGCTCAATAAAACTGAGAAGGATTATGTATCCATCTGCAACAGACTTGGCCAAATCCTTGAACTCCTAAAAGGACAGAAGGATATTCAAAAATTTGCATAATTTAAAAATCCTTAAAGGAAAGAACTTGATGTTGTATACATTGTCCCCTCCCTGGTAATCAACATGCAAAGGAATCAAAGATTAAGCACGGTATAATAAGGTCACGGTATAGGAATATGCCCCTTCATAGTTCTTATGCACCGATATGCCAAATAGTCAAAGAGGTTTCTTTTTTCCAAAGATTCTCACTATCTGCCACAAGGCAAGTAGAATTACCATGTAATGATCAATGCATCTCAGGATCACGTGTTCCAGACTTTCAGTTAGCTGAAATGCCATCAACTCCAGTCAACATTTTAAAAGGAAAAGACCACCACTACGGATTTTTTTAAAGTAGTAAAGATTTATCAATTGACAAATATACCAGGCTTACCTACCAATCAAAAGGTGATCAGGACACTATGGTTGCAAATCTGTATAAGTAATTTTACCAGTTAATGGACAACTTTAATTTGGCTCCTATAACTAATTGTAATTATACATGTTCTAATTTTACTACGCTTCAGCTTTCTAAATAACAATTGTAAGTAAATCTTACTACAAACTACACACCAGTGATGAAATAAAATCTAACTGTGATCCTTGTAAGCCCTATCTACTGTCCACAAATCGTATAGAAAAATACATCTTTTATATATGAGATCAGGTGAAGAGGCAAGGATAACAAAGGAGACCTGCACATTACTGTACATGAGAATCCTTACAATTGGCACACCTGACTGGTGACCAAATTAATTTGACTAATGCCTTTTTCATTTTCTCTGTAAATGCAATAGAAATGAACGCTGACAAATGTGGAATATTATTCTATTTCATATTTCAACAATCATGATGGAATTATCTCAGATTTTCTATTAAGTGACTAAATAAAAACATCGATACTCTAGTAGACTGATAAGAAGAAACACTGATGTGTTTAGTCGTCATATCAGTGTAACGTTAGTTTGCAGGGATCAAAATGTTACTTTCAGAAGAACAATAATTTGCAATCACTGCTCAAACATAATTGCCAAACATGCGAATGCTACCACTCTTCTTCAAGCACACCTCCCACTGCACGCCCAGTGCCAAGCTCCCATCACCACCGCAACTGCCGCTGCATCCCATAGCTCTGTTGGACTTTGTAATTCTTGTTGAGAATTCCCAATAAACCAACCAATCAGTCCATATCATCCAACAACTAATAAGATCATCGCACAAAATTAACCAAGCCATCAGATTTTTCTTTTTTCTATTACGGACTGTAGCTAGCATCAACAACCAAGAAATCAACAACCACTGACCTGAACAGGATGGAGGAGCGGGAAGCCTCGCCGGCGGCCGTCATGACAACCTTATGCTGCGGCGGGGTGATCGGCTGCTGCTCGTCCCGCGGCCGCGTCGGAGATTGGGGCGGGGGGTGATGGGGTTGGAAGGGGCGGTTGGAGGCAGGGAGGCGTCGGAGTGGTAGCGGTGGACGAGGCAACGTGCGGTTGCGGAGGAGAACGTTGACGGCGGCGGCTGCGGAGGGCGAGGAGGGAGGGGAGGCAGCGGGAAGGATGTGAGACCTCGCCGATCCGGCACCGGCGCGGTGGAGCAGCCGTCGGCAGGGGAGGGGGGAGGTGGGAGGTGGGGGTGGGGACCGCGGGCGGGGTCCCGCTGATCCGGCGGTGGGGACGCCGTGGGAGGAGCCGCCCGGGATCGTGCGACGATGACGACGCGGAGCCGGCGGCGATGCAGAGGAACCGTCAGCTGCGCGATGCGGGAGGGATGGGGTGAGGCGCTGGGTCTGACCACTACTAGATTTAGTAGAGATATGCCCAAGAGTCATACCTGCAAGAACATGGCTAGCTAGTTATGAATGCTGGAATGAAAGACAAAAGGATCATCACTGGTTTTTTTTTTTAAATAGTAGAGATATGCCCCAAGAGCCATACCTGCAAGAACATAGCCAGTTACTAGTTATGAATGCTGGAATGGAAGATAACAGATGATGCATCTCTTTACAAACCAGGAGCCATCCATTTTTTTCAGTATTCTCAATATATCTCGAAGCTTGATTGATACATTTATTTATCTCTTCAGTGCGGTACCCAGGATAGAGCTCTCTGAACAGTATTAGAGTAATTATCACAGAGGACGTATATTCAACAGTTCTGGAATACATACCCTGAGTTAGTTTTTTTTCTCTAATCAAAACCGAAAGTAAATGTATCAGCGGTAGAGAAGAATGGTAGTTCTTACGGATGATCAACAACAATGTTTTTGAAACTTTCGGATGGATTGAAAATTTGGGTGTCAAACAAAACAGTTTGTCAATGAATAGAGATGCCAAACAAATTTGGGTGAGAAAATACTTTTGGATAATTCTAAACATTTAATATAATATGCTAAACGGTAATAATGAGGTGTACGATTTTATTTAATAGAAAACCAATGATTTATATTGGATAATTAGAGTTCCACTGGTTTTATTTAGAAAAGTAGTTAATTGTCGCCAGTGAAGTGCAGGCCAGTAGTTTAGCTGTTCAATAACTTTTAATCTTCTCTAATATAATAGTTATTTGGGTTACTGGACCGCTAATCTTATACTAATCAAGTTAACTCTACGCACATATACCACCAACTAATCCCTTTGAATATCATTAACCCAAGAATGGTTTTCAGGCCTTGCTTTGCAGCATATATAATAGTTATTTTTATAGTTGTTTTTCCTGACTACTTTTTGTTAATGTTAAAGCAAAATACTTACGTGCAGAGACAGAGAGGGGGAGAGAGATGACTTGGTGTTTGAACCTATAGCTATCAACCTTTCAAAACATCACGTTTTGAATGTTAAAGCAACTTCTCCAAGTAACTTAACGATATGAACAAGAAAAGTAGAGAAGGTAAAAAAAATTATGAATCTTTAAAAATAGGAGATAGGTATCGGTATTTTCTTTTGATATCAACCTTTTGAGAAAAGCATGAATCTCAAGCAAATATGTTTTTGTGAATGTTTAAGCAACTTCTCCAATTAACTAAAAGAAATGAAACAAGTACCCGTGAAAAGTAGAGACGGTAAAAAAAAAAAAACATGAATCCCAAGGAGAATGGATAGCGACAGTATTTAGTACCATGACACTTATGTGTGAAATTGAGGATTATATATGTGAGAATATTTTATTTGTTTTTTATGTTTACTGTATTTATATTTTATTGTTGTTGTATGTTTATTGTTTTTTCTAAAAAGAGGTGCACCCAAACGCAGCCCACAGTGCTATTTTTGAGATGCTTGTAATCGTACACGTGCAAAGCACGTCTCCGCCAATATGTAATCCCAACGCACACTAATTGTAATACAACAACGATAATTATATGTGCATGAAATTTCCATCACATGAAACAAAAACGAAGGAACTATACATACACTTCAAACCCATGTAGCATGCAAATAAGAACACAAAATCTCTATTGAACTTGTGGCAGATCATTTATTTTATATTATATAAGATAAACATAGCAGTTTAAACAAAGCTTAACATTGTAGATAACAGGTCATAAATAAAGGCTTACAATTTTCTATGTTTTATAACAACTGAACTGATGGAAAAAGAGCTAAAACATTGTAGTGGTATGAAAATTTTCAATGAACAGGATGTACAACATCTGTGCAACTAAAGGTTTTTGTATATCTCCGGTCTTCACAAACTCTGTTCCTCACGTTGATTGCTCAGATATATTCCTCTGCAAGAAGTGCAAAAAACAATAACAAGTAACTATATTTTTGTTTTCTGTTCCAAGATAATCTTGTACCCAGATAAGAGGGTGGCACTGGAGAGTCTGATCGTGTAAAACTCTGTTCACAAGAAGAAATGGTATTTCTCAATTAAAAAAAACACGTGCCCATTTGTTCCTGCATACCTGAACATTGGCTGAATTTCCCTTTTACCTTTTTTATAGTGGAAGAAGTATTTGCTCATAGTCAGGATTGTTCACACTTCACACACATGTAACAAGACACTTGTATTCCAGCATTTTTTTACTGCAGTAGATACATGTACCAACATTCCAGCATCTTGAAATACCAGGCAATTACCTGGTTATACATTGCCCTGAACAACATGCAGTGCACTTGCATAAGATGAAATTATAATACTGTATTTTAGTCCAAATTAAGAACATTCTAAAGGAAATAACACTTATACGGCAACACCTCAAACCTCCTCATAGCAGCAAGCTAGAAATATATTAGGAGATGGCTTGCCAGTCTTCAGGTCTGGATCATCCCCCATGATAACATGGTACATCAGTGTAAACATCTCCTTGTGGTTCTGTGTCTTTAAGGAAAAATGATTCACATATATAAAGAAATAATTAGACATGATTCTAATTTGAAAAGTACAAGGTTTATCAGGAAAAGATAGTACATAGGATTGAGGGCAAATATATTGATTATTGAATAAATTACCCTGATGCAACAGCCATTGGTACTCCATCCATTTCATCACAAATTTTACGAAGAAGAAATCTGACGCATTCAGGTCCAATGGGTCAACCAAAGTAAGGTATAAGGGAAGCAAAATAAATGATTGGTGGTAGGTTTGATTTAATTTTAATCAGCGGACATAATAGCAACATATACATCACTGAAGAGTAAAACATTCATGTTAGCCAAGGATAGGGAACTGTTGAATTGGTGCTGGATCACAATCACAACCAGGGAATTACTTTATAGCTTTCACCCAAATGAAGAGAAGCTTTCTTTGTGCTTTACCTGAAACTGAATGTATATTCTTCATAGATAATATGCATTGATTGGAACGTAGGAGAAAATGAGTCAAAATAAGGGAAGATTGATTTGTTGGAAACTACCACCAAATCGGCAACATGTACATTTGGCCTAATGCTGTTACATTAGTATAACCTTTAAAATTATTATATGCAATGGAAGGAGATAATATAAAATTTGGATCGGGGACCAAGCATTCATGCATGTCAAGCTACCACTACTGTACTACTTAACTGTGAATTCAATCAATGGGCCAATGATGTGTGTGTAAATCTCTTATGCATTGGATGACCTAATTTACCTAAGCTAAATTGCTTCACTCTTTCCTCGGTGTCAGTCGTTGCCCACATTACATGGCATTCTCTAAATCAAACTTCCAGATGTTCAAGATTGGTCCCATCTTCACTGTTGCCTGATAGAACAAATATGTTTTAACCTAAATTAAAATTAACACTTGCAGCATGCACAAGCTCACATAGATACATTCCATGGAGTACTGTTGATGGAGATGGCCGTCAGGCAGACATGGATGGGCCTGGGGCAACAACCTCGGCCGTGGGGCAGACAATGGCCTCTTGGTGGAACTGGCCGGATCTGCTTCACAGCGGTGGGCTCGGTGATAGAGCGGCCAGTGAGCACCGCGATGGTGGTGTAGCGAAGGCGACGATGTGGGCATGTGGCCGAGCTCGAGCTCCATGGATTCCCCTCGCAAGACGCCTACATGAGACCGGGCCAGCGCCGGCGTCGGGGGTGGCAAGGGAAGAGCGAGCGCGGTGGATGCAGTGGTGGTGTTGACGGGAGCTCGACAGCGTTGGGAGACCGGAAGAGCGACTATGGCGTTGGGGAAGACCTCGGCTCCATCTCCGGCAGACACCAGCTCTCCTTCCTCTCCGTTGCGGCGCGAGCAGGGAAGCAGCGGCGGCTCGGTGGAGGCGGCGGCGGTGTCAGCCGGGACCCAATGACACACTCAAACTCTCAGTTGGCTGGAGGTAGAAGACGATGAACAGTGAATCCGCCAGGTGTTCGACCCGGGAATCTTTTTGGCGCTGCGTAGAACGTGCAGCATTTTCTGGTTTATCTTGAATTTAAATAGCAGACTTACATGCAGACTCAAAATAAACGAAAACCGAAAAAACTGGAGAGAACCGCTCAGGACTCCGCCATGCGCGCCACTACTCCATGTGACGTGTGTCATCCCCCACGTCGAAGTCTTGGCGCGCCGAATACTCCTACAGACTCGCTCCGCCCTTGAACATGGCTAGAGCACGACGCCCACACTGCACGTAGGCAGTTGTGTTCAACAGACACGAAAATAATGCAACAAAATAAAGCGCTACAGTTAGCTTCTGTTGATGCAAAAACACACACTGGTCTGAGAGGTTTACTTTACTCTAGTGCAGGTCCAAAATTAGGGTTTTTAGATTCAAGGGCGTGCCAGTTGATTTGATCCTGCAATCAACAAGAAAAACATGCAAAGAATATCAGTAAACGATAGACAATCGGCCATAGGGCCGATTTCATATCGTATGTGACCTAGCCGATGCAAGAAAGCATGAATCGGCTGTGAGGTATAGTCAATGACAGAACTAACCCTAACCCTAAAACTAATATATCGGCTGTAAAGATCAGTGTTACATAATCAATCTATCAATATTACTTTAGAAATAAGCAATTGGGATAGATCGGACTGAACCGAGACAGTATAAATTGCACGAGTCTAAAGATAATATGAAATAATGATTATGCAGATTGATGTCATAGCCGATATCTAGGTTTAAGTATGTATCGTCTATAGCTCCGATACAACCTTATACCAGGATATTCTATAGTAATAAATATATTAAACTATAACCAAAAGCGTGTTACCAAGCTTAATATATTTATATTAGATTAGATCTTGATATAAGGGGCAGATATAGAACATTAAACAAAGTATAGAACAATGTAAAACATCTATACCAGGTAAGATCGACTGAAACTCCGATACTATCCTTATTAACAACCATGAAGCAGGTTAGATATCATGATTCTACTTACGACTTAATAGGTTGGACTTAACCAATGCAGTATTAAGTATAAATAGAAGTATGAGATCTAAAGAATCAAGACGATGGCTGCCTTTTCGGGATGGTAGATACATTATACAACCTAGATTAACAAAGTGACTTAGCTGATATCGACAAAAACCCTAAAAGAATCTGGCCGATATAAGTAGATTGCATTGTCGATCTAAGTTATATAACATATATGGTAACTTGGAGATTCATATCATAAAACTAGAGTGTCATAAAGATGTAAGCACTAGCCTTAGTGATATAAATCGTCATGACAAGATATACCTCTTCGCCGAAGATCAAATTGATGCAGCACGACTTGAAAGCACAAACTTGTCGAGAATAGAAAATAAAGGTTGGCGATGCGGTGAGATTGATTGAACGTGTGTTGTTATTATTTATAAGACCTCGGGATTATATTATACCCGAAAATACAAACATTGTCCATCACGGACACGACTCATATTAACCTAATACAAATCCAACTAGCGAACAAGTCCTTAGGCGGACTCTTACCGAGAATATCTATAAGGAAATTACATAAAATATCCTAATTAATAGATACAATTGTCTCCTCAGAACTCTATCCGTGCATGGCAATCCATATGAACCACGTTAACACAACCCGATGATGTATACCGAATCATATTACCAAAATCGGCTCAATTGGCTAACCCAGTCCGACTCCGACTCTGCCGATCCAGTTCACAGCCGATTCGAACCTCAGCCGATTCTCACTCTGTTTTCCGATACGATCTTATCTCTTCGATCCTCTTCAATTCCATCTTTATCTCCGATGTTTGAATTACCAAATTTGGTCATCAACACATGCCCCCAAGTCCGGAATATTTGGTAATGTTTCGGATTTGCCAAATCTTATCTCCGAGATAATCTCGCTCTTTTCGTTTTTTACCGTTACAGCTCTGTTTTAAATACCTAACCGACGGCCCCGGGAAACTTCACACCGTTATTACTGTTGCCACCGCTTTCACAATCTCCGTCTCTCCCAACTCCGGCGATCCCCTCGGCGCAAGCAGTCAAACTCCAAGCAATCCTTCGCTCATCCAACCTCCGCCGGCGAGAAGATGTCTTCATCATCCGCTCCATCCGCTGCTTCATCGGCCGAATACCCTGAAGTAAGTCCCATCGGCTAGATCCCCTTTTTGCTCATTAGTTCTTGTTTTCCGCAATTTTAATCTGCTTTCTTTCTCTTTTACTTCAATGATGTAGCATCTCGCAAACCTAGTTGCGGTTCCCAGTCTTAATCATGAAAATAACTACTTCCTCGAACCAATAGGCAACTTAGACCCTACTGAGTTCATCACTGCCGAGACAAACGGAATCCCCTTCAGGCTAGCAAATCCAAACATAAACCATTGGAAGAATACCTTTAAGTCCTGGCCATCCTTAGAGAAAAGCTGGCCTGCATGGTACAAGCGCCTATCGGCTAGCAAGCAGAGTCATTGGGATGAGATAGGAATTGGCCAGGCCCTAGCCCTTACTCTAGCAAATTCGGCTAAGGATGAATCGTTGATGGCTTCTGCCTCATACTTCTGGTCCAATGCCATCAATGCATTCTTATTCAATCAAGGACCAATGACCCCAACTCTTCTGGACATCACCATGTTGACTGGGTTAGACATCACATCATCAGCCAATCCTATGATCCTGAACTCCAAGAATAGATTTGACTTCAAAACCAAAAGCATAGGTGGATGGTCTGGTTTTATCTCAGCCAACATGGGTCAGGGCTCAATTACCCCAAGAGAGCACACTGCATTTTTGTTAATGTGGCTGGAAAAATTCTTATTCTGTGGATCCAGCTGTGGCCCAACTTCCAACTGGCAGCATATAGCCGAAGCTCATGAGGAAAAGAAACAATTTCCCTTAGGAAAAATTCTGCTCGGCTATCTATACCAAACTCTGAGCAACACATCGGCCAAACTGGCTACTGGCTCAGTAGTTAGTGCAGGTGGTCCATGGTGGCTACTCCAATCTTGGCTAAACCTGGTAGCCATGAAAGCTGTCAATCGGCCACCCCTAACTGAAGCAGAATTTCCAAGACTAGACCCGATCACCGATGATGATGGTGAAGAGATAACCCATCGGAGGTGTACATCTTTTGGAGAATATGCCAGCACCCCAGCCGATGCCGGTGCAAAACTATCAGCCGAACTACTTAAAGACTGGTTCTTCAGCTTTTATGATGGCTTCCAAAAAGATGCTAGAATCTAGTTCTTTTATGATGAATCAATCAACTTTGAACTGCCATCGGACTTCAGATTTGAAGAGATAAATCATGACAAATTCCAGAAGTCCAGAGAAGTCTATACCACTGCCATCAGCCCATGTATACTCCCTGTCGGCATCCATCAAGGCAGGAACATCAAAGTCTCATATGAGTTTTATCATCCCATGAGCTCAGCAAGGCAATTTGGCATGGGACAACTCCCAATCGGCTTGTGGTTCACCTACAAGATTGAGTGCTGAGGAGAAATAACTTCAAACTTGATGATGGATCGGCTACTGAACATTCCAGGACCTCCCCTTGGCAGTATTAATGATATTGAATTAGCCATGTTCAGGAGTAAAGTCTTCACTTCATGGTGGGCTGAGTGAAAACAACATCTTTTTCATCAATCGGCTACCATCTACATGACTGACCTCTTTCCAGACATGATCCCTCAGGTAATTCCTTTATTTCCTTAAATTCACCTTCATTACTGTTTTAAATACATTAGCCGATTTTTAACTTGTGAAACATCCTTGCTTTTTCAGACCACAGATTCTTCTCCTTACACTAGCAAAAGTGGCAAAGATATTGAGTATGCTGCAGGGCTATTACCTAGCAGATATGATATGACTCCTCCTGTCATCGGCTATCATGCCCCCAAAACATCAAGTTTGCTCCAAGGACAAATGAGGGAACCAGCCGATGCAGGCAGGAAAAGAAGGACTAGAACATCAACTGCCATACCACTAGCTGCTAAGAAAAAGGCCAAGAAGCAACCACCTCCAACAGCCGATGACGCAGATGAAGCCTTAAAAGAAGCATCAATCGAACGAGCAATAGATGAAGCCGCAGCCGAATCCAGTGATGTGGGAGAAAAGACACCTCCAACTTCTCCAAAACGAACCCCCACAACTCCTTCTGCTCCAGCTGTGTTCACTCGGCAACCCAGGGTAAACTCATCTTCCTCGATACAAATTTTCCTTATTCACCCTCAATTTAAATCTCCAACTTTTGCATTTTATAGAAGAAAAGACCAGCCGAGAAGAAGAAACCAGCACAAGTATCGGCTAAGCCAACCGTTCAAGCTCCCTTGGTAAGTTTCAACCTTCTAAAACTCTGAATATCTCTTTAGCCGATACTATCTAACACTTGCATAAATATTTTCAGCCTCCTTCCCCTCCATCACCTGTAGCACAACCAGTTTCAAGTGAACATACCGCATCGGCTGTAGGTAGCCAACATATTGAAGAAGAAGAAATCGCTGCTCCTGCAATCCCTATAAGTTTCATCCTTAAAACTCTTCAAATCGGCTGCATAAAAATATCCTCTTACTTATACTCCCTTCTTTCCTACTTGCAGGTTTTAGCCGATTTGTTCTCTTTTGATATAAAGGACTATTTCAATGAAGAAACAGAAGAGGAAGCAACAAGCAAGTCCTTAACTCCTCTAGCCGATGACATGAAGAGAAATCTTGAAGACATTGCACATCGGCTAGAAGCATCTCTGGACAGCCTGGTAGTTGACTGCAGCACTCTTCGATCAAGATTCCAAGAAATCCAAGCCCTACTGCCTGATGAGCTGTCCAACACAATCACCCCAGCTATGTATCTTGAGCAACACCAATTCAAGCTGGAGAAGGCAAGATAGAGGATAGCCGATCGACAAGAAAAGAAGGATATCGAAGCCACCATTCAAGCCAATCGGCAACTAGTACATGATGAGAAAATCAAGCTTGATCAACTAGCCGAAGAGCCAATTAAAGCCACAATAGATCAGTTGGAGGCTGAAAGAATAGATCTGCTAGCCAAGCTTGAAGAATGTAATGCCAAGATCGCATTGGAAAAACAGAAATTAGCCGATCTCCCAAAAGCCATTGGGGAACAAAAAGCGAAGTTGAGATCGGCTATAAAGAATGTGGCCACCATGACCAAGTCCTTCAAGATAATCCCTGGAACTGACGTCCAAGATGCCCAAGTCATTGCAGAAGTCGAAGAAATCCGATAACGGGCACTATCGACAATCCAGCGCTACCTTGCGCAATGATATCATGTAATGAAGGACTTAGAAAAATTTTGTAATCAATTCTGTAATCGGCTAGAACATTTGTCTTGCAACACATACTCTGAAATCCCTTATGCTGATTGATACTTTTGCTATAATACATATGTCGGCTATTGAGCCGATTTTTATACCTGGCTGTACCTTAACGTATTCATTGCTCATATTTTGCACAAAAATTTCCAACTTTTCATCCTCCAACTTTTCATCCTCCAAATTTCCATCTTTTCATCCTCCATGCCCCCCAAGTTTGTAGTAGGGAACATAATGCTGCAAACTTACATATCTAAGGGCGATAAAAGTATTAAACACATCGACTATCAACCATAAATCGGCAAACTGTAGCCGATTATGAACCAATCCAAACACTTAAGAAGTATTTCTTCAAGTATTTTCCATTAAGTGCTCTTCCAAATACTTCTCCATCAAGCCCTTTTAACATATAAGCTCCTTTAGAAACACATTTATGAATTTGAAAAGGCCCTTCCCAATTCGGTGACCACTTGCCGAATTTATTATCTCTGGCCCTTATCGGCAGCACCAGTTTCCAGACCAGCTCGCCCTCTTCAAAAGATTTGGGCACAACCTTTTTGTTATAATGCCTTGCAACTCTCTCCTTGTCCTTTCTAATTTTTTCAAGAGCTCGCAATCTTGCTTGAACCAAATCCTCTGACTCATCAACCATCAAATTATGATAATCATCGGTTGTTAACTCATCTTGTAAGGAAATCCTCCTAGAGCCGATATTGGTTTCCCATGGTAACACAGCTTCATGCCCATAAACCAATTGATAAGGAGGTACTTGAATTGCACCATGGCAAGCCATCCGATAGGACCATAATGATTCAGCCAGAGTAGTATGCCACTTCTTGGGATATTTAACTATCTTCCTTTTAACCAACTTAATCAAGCTCTTGTTAGATGCTTTAGCTTGTCCATTGGCTTGTGCATAATATGGTGATGAATTCAACAACTTAATTCCCATGCTATCAGCAAACTGAACAAACTCATCAGACACAAATATAGAACGTTGATCAGTCGTTATCGTCTGTGGCAAACCAAATCTGTATATAATATGTTCTTTAACAAAATTGATTGCGTCTTGACTGTCAACCTTCTTGAAAGGAATTGCCTCAATCCACTTAGTGAAATAATCAGTTGCAACCAATATGAACTTATGTCCTCTGCTTGATGGTGGATTAATCTGGCCGATCATATCAATACCCCAACTTCTAAACGGCCATGGCTTGATAATAGGGTTCATAGCCGATGCTGGTGCTCTCTGTATTACTCCAAATTTCTGACAATCTTGACAACCCTTGTAATATCTGAAACAATCCTCCAGCATTGTCGGCCAAAAATATCCAACCCTCCGAATCAACCACTTCATTTTGTGAGCCGGTTGATGTGTTCCACAAATGCCTTCACGAACCTCACACATAACAACTTTGCCCTCTTCCATACTTAGACATTTCAAAAGGACTCCATCAACCGTCCGATAGTACAATGTATCATCTAACAGAACATATTTTAGAGCTTTATATCGCAACTTCCTCGAAACCGATCTGGAAGGATTTTTTAGATACTCAAAAACATCAAACCTCCAATCATCGGCTGGAATGTAGGCCACTTCCAGTTCAACCCCTTGTAACATCGGCTTGTAGCCTGATGCACCTTGAGCTAAATCATTGGCTTCAACGTTTTGCTCCCTAGGAATATGTTTCAAAGTAACCATCTTGAATATCTTCATCAGCTCTTGGCATTTCTCATTATAAATCATCAGGGTGTCATTTTTGCATTCATATTCCCTAGCTAACTGTCTTATCCCTTGAGAACGGCTTCATATTCTGCTTGATTATTTGTAGAGTATGGTATAATAGTAAAGGCAAACTGAAAACTTGCTCCCCTAGGTGATATAATTACCAAGCCGATGCCACAACCATGAGTGCAAACGGATCCATCGAAGAATAAAGTCCATGGCATAATATCAATGTTATCAATGCTAGTATCCCTGTGTTCAACTATGAAATCGGCTATCGCTTGCCCCTTAACTGCCTTAGCCGATTCATACCTGAGATCGAATTCTGACAAAGCAAAGATCCACTTCCCAATTCGTCCTTTTAAAACTAGAGCCGATAGCATATATCGCACCACATCGGCTTTGCATACTATGACACATTCATTGGATAGGAGATAATGTCTCAACTTCGTGCAAGAAAAATACAAACACAGGCATAATTTCTCTACTGGTGAATACCTTGTTTCTGCATCCAACAGGCGTCTACTGAGATAGAATATAACTCTCTCTTTCCCTTCAACCTCCTGGATCAAGACTGAGCCGATAGAGTTTTGATCGGCTGACAAATATAACTTAAATGGAATTCCTTTCTACGGTGGTATAAGAACTGGAGGAGTACTCAAATATTCCTTGATATTATCCAAAGCCTGCTGCTGCTTCTCTCCCCAAACAAATTCTTGATCAGTTTTCAACCTTAACAAAGGAGTAAATGGTTCTATTCGGCCAGACAAATTTGATATGAAACGCCGAACAAAATTTATCTTGCCAATCAATGATTGTAACTTGGTCTTGTCTTCTGGGGGTTTTATATCCTTAATTGCCGCAATACTCCTCTGAGGAATTTCAATCCCTCTCTCATGAACTAGAAACCCAAGAAATTGACCAGCCGATACACCAAAAGCACACTTGGTAGGATTCATCTTCAATCCATATTTCCTTGCTCTTTCTAAGACTTGTTTCAAATCGGCTATATGATCATCAACTTTCTTGGGTTTAACCACCACGTCATCAATATATATCTCCACCAGTCTGCCGATAAGATCATGAAAAATATAGTTCATAGCTCTTTGATATGTAGCACCAGCACTCCTTAAGCCGAAAGTCATAACTACCCACTCATACAAGCCGATAGCACCAGGGCATCTAAAGGCAGCCTTATGAATATCCTCCTCAGCCACAAAGATTTGATTATAACCAGTATTACCATCCATGAAGCTGATGATCTTATGCCCAGATGCTGCATCTACGAGTTGATCGGCTACCGACATTGGGTATTCATCTTTCGGTGTAGCTTTATTTAGGTCTCTGAAATCAATGCAAACCCTGAGCTTGGCGTTTTTCTTGATAACTGGTACTATGTTAGAAATCCATTCAGCATATCGGCATGGTCTGATAAAGTTAGCACCATAAAGTCTTGTGATTTCGGCCTTGATAGCATCATACATTGCAGCTTTACAACGTCTTGGGGGTTGCTTGTATGGCCGATATCCTGGTTTTATAGGTAGCCGATGTTCAACTGTCGATCGGCTAAGTCCTGACATCTCATAGTATTCCCAGGCAAAACAATCTCTATACTCTTTCAAGAGTGCAATTAATTTACATTTAAATTCCTTTGGTAAACTCTTACTAATATATGTCGGCCTAGGCTTATCACCTGGTCCAATATCGATTTCCTCTAGTTCATCGGCCGACATAAAACCTCGCCCAAGCTTGCCGTCGAGATCATCAATAGTGTCCTCTGTGTAGAAGTTGGAACCCTCCACGGCACCCTCAAAACAAGAATTGCTGCTCTCCATCTCCTGTTGTCTGTATGGCATCATCAGAAATCTTTAAGTAATCTCCTTGCCAAACTTTGCCTGATAAACAATCAATTACTTCCATCTCCCAAATAGATAAATCGACACAAGCTATGTTGACTGACCTGTCGGCTGACACGATCTCAATTTGGTCTCCTTGCCATTGAATCAAACTTTGATGCATTGTTGAAGGGATGCAATAGTTAGCATGGATCCAATCTCTTCCCAACAACAGACTGTAGGAACCCTTCCCGTCAATAACAACGAACGTGGTTGGAATTGTTTTACTACCGATGGTTAACTGTACATTCAAAACTCCCTTGGTCTCAGATGGATTCCCGCCAAAATCTTTCAGAACCATGTTAGTTTTGATCAAGTCCTCTGAATTCTTCCCAAGCTTTCTGAATATCGTGTAAGGCATCAAATTAACAGCTGCTCCTCCATCGACTAGCATCTTTGACATCGACTAACCATTGACAAATCCCTTAACATAGAGTGGCTTGAGGTGCCGATGATCAGTTCCCTCGGGCTTCTCAAAAACGGCTTGCTGTGGAGATAACATCAATTTGGCCGATGGCAGATTTTCTTCTTGCTCGACAACTTGCTCTACTGCATATTCGGCTGACAACATGAAAACCATATTTATCTCAGATGACATCACTTACTTGCCTTTATTCTGTTGTTTCTTGTTATGACCGGCTCTGACTTCATCGGCTAACACCACTTTGCTCTTCATGCGCCAGACTTTCTTTGTTTTCTGCCTCAGCCGATGCTCGATTTCCCCTTCAACCTCCTGGAACTGTTCCCTATTTCTCATCCTTTGAACTCTTCTTTTCTGATTTTTGGTGAATATTCCAGAAGGGCACCATTGGGGGTACATTCTCTTGGATTCTCTAAGTGAGTCGTCTTCATCGTCGTCTTGTTGCATCGGCCCAAGTCTTTCATGTACTGGCAACCTTGATTGACTCGGCTGATATGTAGTTGCACCCTATCGGCTTGAACTTCTGATGAACTGTGCATCGGGATTGCTGCACCCAGGACAGTCTTGGATAGATGGCAATCTCATACCCTCATTCCAACATAATCTGAAAAACTCGCAACTCCAATGAGGATCAAAATATCTTTCACTTTCCTTAGAATATAACTCCTCCCTTTGGCGCCTGTTTTGATATTTGGTGATCATGCCAGCCGATCTGATACTCCTAGTGTAATCCTTATCTCCATCGGCTGTATTCTGATTATATCCAGGGTACACCATGTTGACTGGAAAAGGGTGTCCATCTATCTTCATCGGCCTCTTGGAATCATCAATCTTATCTTCCCTTGTTCGATAGCCGACTGGATCTGTTGCCTTAAAATCGTGCAATCATTGGTGTTATGAGATCCTGTATTGTGCCACTTGCAATACTTCCTTTTCTTCAACTCCTCAGCCGATGGAATGACATGTCCTGCTGGTAATTGAATCTGCCTTTCTTGGAGAAGAAGATCAAAAATCTTGTCGACTTTAGTGATGTTGAAATCAAACCTCTCCTCCATTCCTGAATTCTTGGCCCATTGGCAAACCACCGTCTTCTTGTTCCTAGCCCACTCGGCTGCGTTGATCTCAGGATCATCGTCTTCAGAATCGGAGTCATAGCTATAGACATTGTTGACATTGTTCGTCTTTTTGATAAACTTCCTTGCTTCCTGGAACCTTGTCTCGTGAGCCGATATCTTCTGAGCTAGGTGTGCTAAACTTTCAAAGTCCTAAGCCGAAAACCTTTCCCTTATCGGTGACAACAAACCTTGGAAGGCGAAATGGGCTAATTGAGAATCTGTCAAAGATAGGCTGTAACATCTGTTCCTTACATCTCTGAATAGTTGAATATAATCTGGAACCGATTCATCTGACTTTTGCTTGATAGCTGTGAGGTCCGATAGCTTCATCTCTTGAACTCCACTGAAAAAGTATTTATGAAATTGTTTCTCCAGATCGGCCCAACTCCTGATTGAATTGTATGGCAGGGATGAAAACCAAGTAAATGCCGACCCAGATAATGAGAGTGGAAACAAGCGAACTCTGAGGGCCTCTGTAGCCGATGCCTCACCACACTGAGCTAGAAATCGGCTAATATGCTCATAAGTTGATACATTATCTTGCCCTGAGAACTTGGAGAAATCTAGCACTTTGTATCGGTTTGGCAGTGGAGCTCGATCGAAGTATTCTGGATACGGATGCCGATACATATTGCCATTGTCTTTTGGTTTAAGTCCAAATTGTTCCCTCATGACGTCAGCGATCATATCGGCCCAGGGTTGATGAGGTGTTGCTCCACCATACTGCTGTTGAAGTGGATCCATTTGGCCGTATTGGATCGGCTGAGGTCGTGGTGAGTGAGGCTGATAAAGATGATTGAAGCCAGCCGATATGCCTTGAGGCGGTACATATGGGAGTTGCTTTGTACTGTACTGCTGGTTAATCGGCTGAGTAATTCCAATCGGCTGTTGTGGAACCGAAGGAATCTGGTAAGATGTGTCAACAACTGGCGGTTTCGGATGAAGGATACTGATCAATTGCTCTGGTTTTAACTGAGTTGATGCTTGCCCCCCAGTGATCGGCTGTGATCTGGTCAAAATTGATGGAATGTTTGAACTTGAGAAAGGAGCCGATGGAGCCTGGGTTTGAAGCACTTGGTGATTTCCTTGACTCCCGCCGATGTCTGTCTTCACCGTTCTATATCCTGGAAACGTGCTGCCCGGCAAATATATAGGTCCTTTAGCCTTTTCCTCGGCTATCGTCCCATCAACTACCGACTTGATCATGTTTGTCAACGTATTGACAAGCACTCCGGACTGGTTGACCAAAGCGTGATGTACAGCCGAATCAATACGATCCTGTAATGTGTGGAGTTCTTGATCACTTGATTCGACTTTGGCTTGTTTATCTTTTTCTTCTCCTGATCCGAAAGTACTTGGATCTTGCTTTATGATCGTCGGTACTTGGACTTTAGTTCTTTGAATAACCGTACCTTGCCGAGTGACTGTGAATGAGTGTAGATATTGGTTCTGGAGTTGATTCAACATTTGTTGCAACTCTTCCTTCTGCTCATCACTCAGCTGCTCGGGTGTGACCGCGACGATGTTGTCCTCCGAAACTTTAGTGATGTTTGGAGACATGATGACACTTGGTCCCACTGGGCGTGCCAAAAGCGTGTTGATGCAAAAAACACACACTGGCCTGAGAGGTTTGCTTTACTCTAGTGCAGGTCCAAAATTAGGGTTTTTAGATTCAAGGGCGTGCCAGTTGATTTGATCCTGCAATCAACAAGAAAAACATGCAAAGAATATCAGTAAACGATAGACAATCGGCCATAGGGCCGATTTCATATCGTATGTGACCTAGCCGATGCAATAAAGCATGAACCGGCTGTGAGGTATAGTCAATGACAGAACTAACCCTAAAACTAGTATATCGGCTGTAAAGATCAGTGTTACATAATCAATATATCAATATTACTTTAGAAATAAGCAATTGGGATAGATCGGACTGAACCGAGACAGTATAAATTGCACGAGTCTAAAGATAACATGAAATAATGATTATGCAGATTGATGTCATAGCCGATATCTAGGTTTAAGTATGTATCGGCTATAGCTCCGATACAACCTTATACTAGGATATTCTCTAGTAATAAATATATTAAACTATAACCAAAAGCGTGTTACCAAGCTTAATATATTTATATTAGATTAGATCTTGATACAAGGGGCAAATATAGAACATTAAACAAAGTATAGAACAATGTGAAACATCTGGTATACCAGGTAAAATCGACTGAAACTCCGATACTATCCTTATTAACAACCATGAAGCAGATTAGATATCATGATTCTACTTACGACTTAATAGGTTGGACTTAACCAATGCAGCATTAAGAATAAATAGAAGTATGAGATCTAAAGAATCAAGCCGATGGTTGCCTTTTCGGGATGGTAGATACATTATACAACCTAGATTAACAAAGTGACCTAGCTGATATCGATAAAAACCCTAAAAGAATCTGGCCGATATAAGTAGATTGCATTGTCGATCTAAGTTATATAACATATATGATAACTTGGAGATTCATATCATAAAACTAGAGTGTCATAAAAATATAAGCACTAGCCTTAATGATATAAATCGTCATGACAAGATATACCTCTTCGCCGAAGATCAAATTGATGCAGCATGACTCGAAAGCATAAACTTGTCGAGAATAGAAAATAAAGGTTGGCGATGCGCCGAGATTGATTGAACGTGTGTTGTTATTATTTACAAGACCTTAGGATTATATTTATACCCGAAAATACAAACATTGTCCATCACGGACACGACTCATATTAACCTAATACAAATCCAACTAGCGAACAAGTCCTTAGGCGGACTCTTACCGAGAATATCTATAAGGAAATTACATAAAATATCCTAATTAATAGATACAATTGCCTCCTCAGAACTCTATCTGTGCATGGCAATCCATATGAACCACGTTAACACAACCCGATGATGTATACCGAATCATATTACCAAAATCGGCTCAATCGGCTAACCCAGTCCGACTCTGACTCTGCCGATCCAGTTCACAGCCGATTCGGACCTCAGCCGATTCTCACTCTGTTTTCCGATACGATCTTATCTCTTCGATCCTCTTCAATTCCATCTTTATCTCCGATGTTTGAATTACCAAATTTGGTCATCAACAGCTTCCTAAGATACAGAACTGTTGTCAGCACAGGATTACATCCAACAAATCTCCCCCTAATCCTGATGCCGACTGACAACCTCGACGATGCCCGCCTTAGAGCGCAGATCACCGAACTTGTTTCGTCCCAATGGCTTCGTCAGGATATCTGCAACTTGCTCATCCGAATGAACAAATTCCACCCCAATTTTCTTTTCCTCTATGCACTGTCTGATGAAATGATACCTTGTATCGATATATTTGCTTCGATCATGAAACACTGGATTCTTGCACAGGGATATTGCAGATTTGTTGTCCACCTTGAGGAGAATTTTCTTCGGGTCTTCCCTGGTGATCTCAGCTAGCAAACGAGCCAGCCAAATCCCCAGACACGCTGCGCTTGTGGCAGCAATATACTCTGCTTCGCAGGAGGAGAGTGCGACCACCTTTTGCTTCTGAGATTGCCAGGCAACCGGGCTTGATCCCAGAAAGAACATCACCCCGGATGTGCTCTTCCGGTCATCCGTATCTCCGGCCAAGTCACTATCTGAAAACCCCAGCAATGGTGCCCCATTCTCTCCTGAGTTAACAAAACGACAACCATAGTTCAACGTACTGGCGATGTAGCGCAGGATGTGCTTTACTGCTGCTAGATGATCATCTCGCGGGGACTCCATGAATCGGCTAACGAACCCAACCGCGTAAGCGATATCTGGCCCAGTGTGAACAAGGTACCGAAGGCTTCCCACGATGCTGCGATACTGTGTGACATCAACTGGAGCTCTGTCACTCTGTTTGCTCAATTTCAGCCGATTCTCCATAGGAACGCAATCTGAGTTGCATTCTGCCATCCCTCTAATCTTCAGTATCTTCTGCGCGTACGCCGTTTGATTGATAGTTATGCCATGTTTGTCTTGATGTACCTCGATGCCGAGGTAATAGTTGAGTAACCCAAGGTCACTCATTCGGAACAGAGAGTGCATCTCCTCCTTGAACCTCCGGATTTCTGTGTCGCGGGCTCCGGTGATGATGAGGTCATCGACGTAGACACCCACGATCAGCCGCTCATCCCCTTCGCCTCGAGTGTACATAGCATGTTCGGTTGAGCTCCATCTGAATCCGAGCTGATGTAAGCTAGCATCCAGCTTTGTGTTCCAAGCCAGCGGAGCTTGACGAAGTCCGTAGAGCGCGCGGTTCAAAAGCAGCACTCGATGTGGGTGTTCCTGATCAGTGAAACCAGGCGGCTGTGTGACGAACACTTCTTCTTCAAGCTCTCCGCTCAGAAATGCCGACTTGACGTCCATGTGGTGGATGGACCAGCTCGCGTGTGCAGCAACAGCAAGGAGCAGTCGCACCGATTCCATCCTTGCGACAGGGGCAAAGACCTCATCAAAATCGATCCCCTGCCGTTGAACATATCCTTTGGCTACTAGCCGCGCCTTGTACTTGACCACCTCGCCCATCTCGTTCTTCTTCAACTTAAAAACCAACTTAAGTCTGATGGGTTGCTTGCCAGCGGGAAGATCAGCAAGTGTCCAGGTGTTGTTCTCCTTGATAGAAGCCAACTCCTCCCGCATAGCTTGGCTCCATCGCTCGTCTTGTTCAGCTTCTGCTAGAGAGCTTGGTTCATCAGCAGCAGCCAAATGCAGCTCGTCCACGTCGAGGTCAGTTGGCGACGAGGTGTCCAATATGTTGGACATTGTCCTGAACCGCCGCGGCGCCCCGAAATCATCATCAATGTCCGGGTCGGTGGTAGGGGGTGAGACAAACTCAATGGCAGGAGCCGCCGGTGTCACCGCGGGAGTCGACGCAGGGATCACCATCGGTAGCGCCGTGGAAGCCGGTGTCGCCGCGGGAGTTGAGGGGCCAGAAAGCGAGCTTGGCGACGTTGTCTCGGCCTCATAGTGGACGATGAACGACTCATTGTGGGAACCGGCTGTTGATTCACCAGATCGTCCCCAGTCCCACTTCGCCATTTCATCAAACACGGCGTCGCGAGTGATGCAAATGCGCTAGGTGACGGGGTCGTATGCACGATACGCCTTGGATCCCGGCTCATAGCCGAGGAACACCATGGCCTTGCTGCGGTCGTCGAGTTTCTTCAGATGTGGTTTCACATTCATGACGTAGATGATGCAGCCGAAGGTTCTGAAGAAATGCACGGCAGGTGTTCGACCGTGCCATGCCTCGAACGGAGTCTTGTCCCGGACGCTCTTGGTAGGAGACCGGTTGAGGATGAACATAGCCGTGGTTACGGCCTCCCCCAAAAACTCACCCGGCATATCCTTGGCCTTCATCATGCAGCGTACCATCGCGACAATCGTCTGGTTGCGACACTCGACGACGCCATTTTGCTGTGGAGAGTAGGGCGCCATCAGGTGGCGCGCCATGCCTTCGTTGGCGCAGTACAGGCCAAACTCCACCGAGGTGAACTCGCCTGCACGGTCCCTCCGGAGAACGCGAAGTTTGCGTCCAGTTTCGACCTCGACACCGGCCTTAAAACGCTTGAGAGTCACCGGTGCGTCGCTCTTAGCCGCCAACAGAAACAGCCACATATAGCGGGTCAAGTCATTAATTAGCAACAGGAAATATTTTTTACCCCCATGAGTTGATGGCGAGATGGGTCCGCAAATGTCGCCATGTACGAGATCAAGCCGCTCCCCTGCCCGGTACGCCGCCGCGACAGGGAACGGGGTTCTCCGCTGCTTGCCAACAAGGCAGCCATCACAGACTTGGTTGACGCGTTCCAGTTCCAGCATCCCACGGATGAGACCATGGTGCGCCAGTGAGCGGA
This sequence comes from Oryza punctata, assembly GCA_000573905.2. Classification (NCBI taxonomy): domain Eukaryota; kingdom Viridiplantae; phylum Streptophyta; class Magnoliopsida; order Poales; family Poaceae; genus Oryza; species Oryza punctata. The sequence continues at coordinate 16,329,245 of CM002493.2, read as the reverse complement.
GGGAGTCAAAGTTGAGATGTCTGAACCTGGCGTGCCAAGTCCAAGCTGCCTCAGTGCCCTTCGCTGCAAGGCACACAGGCTGCGCGATGTCGACCTGAAGGATGTACAGTCATCCAGCGCCCCAGCGAACCCGGTAGAGCAGCCGGCGTTACGGGTTGCGCAGTGTGAGGACGTTGTCCTCTATGACAGTCTTGCAGCTTGACTCGTCCAGTTGGCCAAGACTGACCATGTTGCTCCGGAGGCGAGGAATGTAGTACATGCCTGTTAGGGTGCAGCGGTCACCATTTTTGCAGGCAAAGAGCACGGTGCCACGGCCCTCGATGCGGACCCGTGATGCGTCGCCGAACTTGACGAAGCCACGCACGGATGTGTCGAGCTCGGAGAAGGCGTTGCGCGCGCCCGTCATGGGGTTTGAGGCCCCCGTGTCCAGAATCCATTCCGGATCAACTGGTTCTCCTTCTTCTCGCAGAGAGGCGAGTGCGTGCTCCTCGTTCAGGGTGATTTCGCCGTCGCCGAGGTCCTGCTCAGGGACGGGAGAGAGCTCGCACACCTGCGCCATTAACAGGGTGGGCTCCTCCTCTCCATCGACCTGCTGTGGCTCTGCAACAAGAAGGTTAGCCTGGGCCAGCTTCTCGCGATTGCGTTTAGCCTTCCGGCAGTCCTTGGCCCAGTGGCCCAGCTTGCCGCAATAGTGGCATTTGTCCTTGGTGATGTTGCGTCGTTGCGTCTGAGGTGGCCCGGACTTTGCGTCGCCTCTGTTGCCGTCGCGCCCGCGCCTGCCACGGCCTTGCTGGCGAGAGCCTGACGCGCTCCCCCCAGTGCAGGCATCGCATGAGGATTGTCCACCATCCTTGTTTGCCCGCTTGGCGCCCTCCTTCTCGCCGAATAGTGCTTGGCCCGCGTCCTCCCCGTCGGAATCAGGGTGGTCATCAACCGTGAGGAGCCGGCCAGTAAGTCCTCGATGGAGAGAGTAGCGATACCTGCGGGGCACGACAAGGAGCAGCTTGCGCACAACCTTCTCCTCGGACATGTCCTCGCCAAGGAGGCGGAGGTCGCTGACAACCCCCTGGAGCCGCAGGCTGAAGTCCTCTACAGACTCGCCGCTCTTGAATCGCATGGATTCAAAATTTTGACGGAGCTTCTGTGCACGTGCCTGCTTCACTCGATCTGCGCCCAACCGCATGGACTTGAGCACGTCCCAGGCATCCCTGGCATTGTCTTTCTCGGCGAGTGGCCGGAGCATTTCAGCCGGCACGGCTCGGAGAATCACCGAAAGTGCCTAGCGATCTTCATGGAATGGCACATCGCCGGTGTCGATGGCTTCCCACAGGCCCTGAGCCTGTAGGTTCACTCGCATCAACACCGCCCAGTCAGTGTAATTGGAGCGAGTGAGCGTGCGGTAGGTAACTGAGCCGCCCTCCTTGACGACCCGCTGCACAACGAGTTGTCGGCCACATTGCCGCGGAGGAGATGGCGATTGTCGCCAGCCAGTGCGGCATGGCATGTGGGATAGGCCACCGGCAGGAGCCGACATGGCTTTGATACCAAATGTTAGCCGGAACCCAATGAAACACTCAAACTCTCAGTTGGCTGGAGGTAGAAGACGATGAACAGTGAATCCGCCAGGTGTTCGACTCGGGAATCTTTTTGGCGCTGCGTAGAACGTGCAGCATTTTCTGGTTTATCTTGAACTTAAATAGGAGACTTACATGCAGACTCAAAATAAACGAAAACCGAAAAAACTGGAGAGAACCGCTGAGGTCTCCGCCATGCGCGCCACCACTCCATGTGACGTGCGCCATCCCCCATGTGTTCAACAGACACGAAAATAATGCAACAAAATAAAGCGCTACAGTTAGCTTCCTAAGATACAGAACTGTTGTCAGCACAGGATTACATCCAACAGGCGGCGGGCGAGCAGTCGCGCGCGAGCAGAGCGACGGGCGTGCGCTAACACGAGGCGAGAGGCTCCGGCGGTCGATTATTTTTTTCGCTAACCGCTGCTTACTGGAGGTAGAATCGCTAATTGTAGAGGTAGATCCAACTCTCAGTATGAACCGTCGGATATACAGATCTAACGGTTAGAAAAGCTTTGCATTTGATGAACTGACACTTTTGACACTTTTTATATTAGTAGAGATTAGTTGGAATAATAAAATCACGGTAGCTACAGGTGAAGATGCACACAGAGATAATTATATATTACAAATTTCCACAGCATATGGAACGAAAGGTGTCCCATAGTTCTTTGCATCCATTTTTACCATAATGTTCAAAATTTACGTTGAGTAATTCACATGTGACTCCTTCGGATGTGAAATGATCATGGGAATTTCAATCGATTGGTTACACTCCTTAGGATGTGATATGATCATGGGAAATCTTACTTGATGGTTACACAAGAAAACTTTGTACTTAACTAACAAGATGGTTTTTCCCTTTTTTTGTAAATAATTATTTTTCTATTTATGAAAATTGAATAATATTGGTCATGGTAATAAAAAAATATCAAAATCATTTTATAAAACTGTAGGGACCCCCCGTTTTGCAACAGAAATCACTCGTGTAATCTGTGTCATTTCCCTGGATCAAGTAGTTTGGCACACACGATACATAGTTGATTTACCAAAAGCGCATACATACGCGTCGTGTACGAATTATTACATCATAAGCCCGAAGGCGTAGTCTTAGAACAAAGGACCAAGCGGTCCGGAATACAGTCCAAGAGCAGAATATAGGTAAGTAGTGGAGCGAAGGCAGCGGCATTGTCATCGCCACAGGCAACGACCGTATCTAGACCTAGTGGGCACCCTCATCTTCCGCATCCTCTTCGTAGTAGGTGTATGGATCTTCCGCGGTGTCATCTTCGGCTTCTGATGAAGTTTATAATTGCAAGGGTGAGTACCAACCGTACTCAGCAAGTCATCACAGCAACGATGCATATGAAGGATTTTTATTCAAGGCAAGGCAAAGGCTCAATTGCATAAAGCTAGTTTTGCAATTATTTTCACAAACCTAAGACCTAGCGTAACTGGTCAAGTTTTAATACCAGAGTTTAACTTAAACAACGACGGTTCTGTCTACCATCCATTGTGATCCCAAGGATGGCTTCCCGCCGTTGGTCGTCATGGTTTTCTGTGGATGCCTACCTTTCCTGCTCTCAGGGAGTGGCTCCAACAGCATAAAATTCATCATGCAATAACCCACCCCACACAGGTTAAAAGCTTAGAGTCTAGCCAAGTGTAGTACATGTCCCGGTGCTCAATATCCGCGAGCACGGCTATTCGAATAGATTTGGTTTACTCACACTGCAGTGGATGTACACTTTACCCGCACTGCGCGACTGCCCAACACATGAGCCTCGTCCCAACACATGAGACGCGTCACGGCAAAGCATTTCGATAACCTTGCATTGGCAGTACCCGCTCCATGAACTATCATCCTCATGCACTCTAGGCGTATCTGTTTCTAGCAGTGAGAGGAGTTCTGGCGCTCCCGGGAAGGGAAGTCTCACACGCACGTAAAGTTTATAATTTATAGTTTAAGTTCAGATTCTCACTCTCACACACGTGGCAGTCCTACCAATGGCGACACCGACGTAGGGCACGCATCGCGGCCCTACCTCAATGGCTGCCCCACCGTAGCGAACCTGCCTCACACACGGGGTGAACCATCTATGCAAGGATACTGCCTCTGCTCGGCTATCTAGTCCGCTAGGTCTATACCCATCCGAGAAGTGCGGTTGTACAAGGGTCGTTTCATGCTTAACTTCATGGCTCGGTCCTTAACTGGCCGGGGACGGTACTAGCCTTCTCCAGATACCACCCAAATCCACCGTCCGCCCCGGTCGAAAACAGTTGTTTAGTTTCATTTCTCCTTTCACAAATTATGTCATCATATCCTGGCAATGTGGCGCTCATGTCTCCACATGCCGCATCTCAATTACCTTCCCGAAGGTAATTGCCCAAGCATATAGCATTTTGATAAATATGAGTATGCATGATACTAGAATAGCATTACTAAGCATTTGTCATAATTGACTAGGGAGTCGTACGTAAACATGGTTACAAGGGGATATGGAGTAATCAATATTCAAGGCATGGCATAACAACAAGTAGGATTTTCATCATTGCATGCAACTTTATTTGCAAACAAAATAATTTCACAATTAGGGTTCAATATGTTCAAGGAATAGTGATGACTTGCCTTGTTCGAAGTCTTGCGGGTCTTGGTCTTCAGTCGGACTCGCAACTCCCTCGGTGTCTAAAATTACGTGCGAAAGAAATTGAATTCATTTAGAATTCAATTAAAATCCAACAAAACCCAATTAAAGAAAAGATTGAGCGCGAGCGTTTGAATGTCGATATCGATTCCCTTTTATTTATGAAGTAATCCTACTTTGATTTTTAATACCGTTGTCCTAAAATATTAGCGCTAGCCAATTAAAAATATTAATCCGATTTAATTTACGCGTCTCGAATAAATTAGATTCCGATAATAAAAGGTAACCCTATCCGGTAAAGAGTTGGCGTAAATAATTGCGACGGCTAATTTAGTGGATAATCGTAATTAGAGTAAGAACTAACTAAGTACCGGCTAAATAGATATTTAAATGGATAACGAACGGTCGCATACATACGATAGCAATTTAAAACGACCGCTAATTAATCCTCCGGTTATATGTGATCGATTTAGTGAAACATTAGCGAACGAAAATCTAAATAATCGGCTAAGTACCCCGCTTAAAGATTAATCATTTAAACGAATAATCTAGTTAGGTGAATAATTTAAATATCAATTAAATATCCGATTTAATTTAACTCGTGTTTCCAAAATAATCGATGTCGGTGTATTCTACTAATTTATTAAACTAATCATTTTATATTAATCTAGCGCATATATTCGAGATAAACAAAATTAAGTTCCTAATCCTTTAATTTTACCTCTCTCTATTTTATTTTTATTTTTATATCTTTTTGTTTTCTTATTTTTCCCTTCTCTCTCTCCCTTTTCTTTTCTCTTTTTTTTTTTCCTTTCTGTTTTCTCCCTTCTTCTTCCTCAGCTCTCTCTCTGCTCTTTCTCTGTTTCTCTCTCTCTCTCGCAGGGTACTCACTGGCAAGGGGGGGGGGAGGAAAAGGGGGGGCAGCACCTACCGGGCGGCGGCGGCAGGGGCCAGCGAACAGCGGCGGCGGCAGCCCAGGCGGTGGCGCGGCAGAGGCGGCGACGACGCTCGGCAGTGGGGAAGGAGGAAGGGGAAAAATGAGGAGGAGAGATAGGGGAGAAGGGGAGGAGGAGGGGGGTCTTATAGGCCGGCCGGGGAGGGGGTGGCGACCGGCGCGCGCGTGGCGACGTGCAGCGGCATGGCGCGCGGCGTGGGGGAGGCGGCGCGCGTGCAAGCGGCAGCGAGCGGCGCGCGTGCAGGCGCGGTACGGCGGCGACCGGGCGACGTGCGTGCGCGGCGCGGCATGGGGCGCAAGGCGCGGTGCCGGGATGCGCGTGGGCGGCTGGTACGGCGGGGTACGGCCGGAGCGGGCGCCGTACGGGCGGGCGACGTGCGGCACGGGGCGCGAGGGCACGGGCGGCGCGCGGCAGGGGCGCGTGTGCGTGCGGCGCGGGCGGCGCGTGCATGCGGCGCGGGGCGCGAGGGCGGCCGGCATGGGCGCGCGCGACACGGGCGGCGGTGGGCGGCGACGCGGGCGTGTGCGGGGCGCGAGCGCGGCGGCTGCGGCGGCGGTTCCGGGCGCTGGCGGCGCGTGGCAGGGCGGCGAGGCGCAGCGGTACGGGGCGGCGCGGGCGCAGTACGGCGGCACGACGCGAGTGGCCGGCGCGCGCGGGCGGGCGGCGCGGCAGGACGGGGGCACGCGCGGCGCGGTGGTCGGAACGGCGTGCGGGCGAGGGCGCGTGGGCGCGCGCGGCGCGGCGGGCGGCACGGGCGCGCGGGCGCGGGAGCGGGTGCGCGCGGGCGCGGCGGCGGCGTTGTGCGCGCACGGCAGCGAGCGGGACCGGATCGAACAGGTGGCGGCCCGTGAACAGTGTTGTTTTCCAATTTTGCCGAAACCAATTGATTTCCTATTTAAAATTCACCCACCATTTTGTAATTTCGTCTAAATGGATGTTGCCCAATATTTTTGGTTTCCCAGGACATTTCACCCAAACTTTCCAAATCCCGATAATTTATTTGTTATTATTATATATATATATTTCCTTTTCTTTTTACCCTTTATTCTCACATATTCTTATGTTCGCTCATATACACTTATGCCTAGGATTTTTTTTACCTATCCTCCTATGTATATATACGTACTCATATATTGGTAACATATATCCGCTTGAATTTGAGTCACCATATTTCTTATATATTTATTATAATTCCTCCTAAAATTATATTATTTACTAGGTGTAATATTCGTTTAAATCCTGCATAAAACATTATTCTAAATTGTATTTTAATTATACCCTTCGCCAACTTATCTTTTAGAGTGTATCTCGATTAATCCTTTGGCCAATCGCTTTGGGGCTGTTCCGAATTACTTCCTTATAATGCACAATTGCTTAACCCGCAGTAAAATCTAAATAAAATGGCGAATAAATCCAGCATGATGCGATTTACAATAAAAGTTTCCGAAGGTTCGTATTTTAGGGTTTCGGTGTTGTCGGTCGAATTTTTAGGGCGTTACAAACCTACCCCCCTTAAATAAATCTCGTCCCGAGATTTCTTACCGGTTGTCGAATAGTTGCGGGTACTCGGTCTTCAAGAACTCCTCGCTTTCCCATGTAGCTTCATCCTTCGTGTGATTACTCCACTGTACTTTGTACATACGTCACACTTTGGTTCGGGTTCCTTTTTCGGCCTCCTCCAAAATCTTCACAGGGTGTTCCGGATAAGTGAGGTCGTTTGCGATGTGGATCTCCTCCAACGGGGCTTGGTCTTCTGATACCCTCAAGCACTTCTTTAACTGGGATACGTGAAAAACCGGGTGTACGTCGGAAATGCTTTCTGGTAGTTGGAGCTGGTAGGCTACTTCTCCTCGTCTAGCGATTATTTGGAACGGTCCTACGTACCTTGGTGCTAGCTTTCCCTTGACTTTAAACCTTTTTGTACCCCTCAGCGGGGAGACCTTTAGGTATACGTAATCTCCTTCCTTAAATTCTAGATCCCTTCTCCGAGTGTCAGCGTAGCTCTTCTGGCGTGATTGTGCCATCTTTAGTCGCTCACGGATTAGGCGAACCTTCTCCTCAGCCTCTTTGATTATATCGGGTCCGAATACGGCACGCTCTCCGGTCTCGGACCACATTAACGGGGTACGGCATCGTCGTCCGAACAACGCTTCATTTGGTGACATTTTTAGGCTAGCCTGATAACTGTTGTTGTAGGAGAACTCAGCGTACGGTAGACACCTTTCCCAGTCCTTGCTAAAGTCCAGTGCACATGCTCTCAACATATCCTCCAATACTTGGTTCGTCCTTTCAGTCTGGCCATCGGTCTGGGGGTGATATGCCGTGCTAAATGCGAGGTAGCTTCCGAGGGCCTCATGCACTTTATTCCAGAAGTGCGAGGTAAACTGGGTACCTCGGTCGGATATAATCCTTTTTGGTACACCGTGAAGACACACGATCCTGGACATGTATAGCTCGGCTAGCTTGGCACTGCTGTAGTTTGTCTTCACAGGAATAAACCTCGCAGTTTTAGTGAGTCTATCCACGATTACCCAAATGGAATCATAACCTGTTGCGGTTTTAGGTAATCCTACGATAAAATCCATACCGATCTCATCCCATTTCCATTCGGGAATTTTGAGAGGTTGTAGTAACCCTGCTGGTCGCTGGTGTTCGACTTTCACCTTTTGGCATACGTCACAGAGTGCCGCGTATTCTGCCACATCTCGTTTCATATTGGGCCACCAGTATCCCTCCTTCAAGTCCTGGTACATTTTTGTACCCCCCGGGTGTAGGGAGTAAGCCGATTCATGTGCCTCCTTTAGTATTAGTTTCCTCAATCCTCCTTGTTCCGGCACATAGATCCTCCTTTTATACCATAATATTCCCTCCTCGCTAACCGAGAACTCCTTCGCATGTCCTGCGGCCATGCGCTTCTTTACTTCTCGAACCTCTTCGTTATCCTTTTGAGCCTCTTCTATCTGTTTCCTCAGTAGGGGCTGTATTTCCAGAGTGTTTATCTGTCCTTGCGGGATTAGGTGCAAGTTCAGGTGGGCCATTTCCTTTCTAAGCTCAGGGGCCATGCCTTCCATGTCCAGGTGATTGCAATGGCTCTTGCGGCTTAGTGCGTCGGCTACGACGTTTGCTTTCCCGGGATGGTAGTGAACCTCCAAGTCGTAATCCTTGATCAGTTCCAGCCACCGTCTCTGTCTCAGGTTTAGGTCGGGCTGCGTAAAGATGTATTTCAGGCTCTTGTGATCCGTGTAGATATCGCAATGATTCCCAATCAAATAATGTCTCCAAATCTTCAGCACATGAACCACTGCGGCCAATTCAAGGTCATGGGTAGGATAATTTTCCTCGTGCGGTCGCAGTTGTCGTGAAGCATATGCCACGACCTTTCCTTCTTGCATTAACACTCCTCCCAGCCCTTGTCTCGAGGCATCGCAATATACCACGAAGTCCTTCCGGTTATCAGGGAGTACTAGGACAGGGGCAGTGGTTAACTTTTCTTTTAATCGTTCGAAACTTTCCTGACATTGCTCAGTCCACTTAAATTCTTTTTCCTTCTTGAGTAGCTGGGTCATGGGTCGAGCTATCTTGGAGAATCCTTCGATGAACCTTCGGTAGTATCCGGCCAATCCCAGAAAGCTCCGGATCTCCGTTACAGACTTGGGTGCTTTCCATTCGGTAACCGCCTCAACCTTAGCAGGGTCTACTGCTACGCCACCGGCTGATATCACATGACCTAAAAATGCAACTTCTTTCAACCAGAATTCGCACTTGCTGAACTTTGCATAGAGCTGATGTTCCCGGAGTTTCTTTAGTACCAAGCGTAGATGTTCGGCATGTTCATCTTCATCCTTGGAGTAGATGAGGATTTCGTCGATAAATACTACCACGAACTTATCCAAATATTCCATGAATACCTTATTCATAAGATTCATGAAATAAGCCGGAGCATTGGTCAATCCAAAAGACATCACGGTAAATTCGTATAACCCGTAGCGTGTCGAGAACGCAGTCTTGGGAATGTCTCCAGCCCTGATCTTCAGTTGGTTGTATCCGGATCGAAGATCAATCTTAGAGAATATCTTGGCTCCCTTAAGTTGATCGAAGAGGTCATCTATTCGCGGTAATGGATATTTGTTCTTGATAGTCACCTCATTCAATGAACGGTAGTCCACACACATCCTCATGCCACCATCCTTCTTCTTGACAAATAATACTGGGGCTCCCCAGGGTGATGAGCTGGGGCGTACGAATCCCTTCTCTTGTAGTTCTCTAATTTGCTTCTTGAGTTCTTCCAACTCATTAACTGGCATCCGGTATGGCCTCTTGGATATGGGGGCAGTCCCGGGCATCAAATCGATGACGAATTCAATGTCACGATCTGGTGGCATTCCAGGTAGATCTTCAGGGAACACATCTGGGAACTTCTGAACCACCGGCATTCCTTTTAGGGGTAACATGGTGAATATGCCACCGGCACGTTCAGGTAATCTAGGGTCCTGATCCATAGTTGCCCTCATCGCTGATCCCCAGGGTGTGGTCAATGTGACCTCCCTACGGCTGCAATCTGTGATCCCTCCGTTTCTTGTTAACCAATCCATGCCTAGTATGACATCGAGGGTTTGCGGTACTAGGACCATAAGATTTGAGGGAAACACCACATCCCTAAGACGGATTGGCACGTCGACACAAGCGTGGTTCACATTTATCTCCCCTCCCGGTGAATGTACTATCATAGGTTTCCGTAGTTCTACCCGGGTTAGGTTATGCCGTTGACTAGCTTTTAAGGATATAAATGAATGCGAAGCGCCTGAGTCGAAGAGAACTTTAACTGGAGTAGAATTTATAGAGAACGTACCCATTAGCACGCCCTGATCTTCCTGGGCTTCTTCCGCTTGCACGTGGTTCACTTGCCCGCGTCCGAATCCGGTCGCGATCCTGCCCGTCTGCGGTGTCCTGAACAGTCCTCTCCCGGCTGTTGGGGTAGTAGTCCCTTGGATTGTCGTGGCATTGGCTCCGGTGCGGATGGGCGTTTTGTTGGGATGCGGGCACTTGTTGGCGAAATGCCCATATTCCCCACAGTTAAAACAGCTTCCCGGCCTTTTTATCCCGGTAGTAGCCTGGTTTGGCGCAGGTGTGCGAGTCTGGGCAGTAACCGGCCTGCTGTAATTGCTAGGCGTAGCAGAGCGATTGACAGTCGCTATTGCGGGCTTCCATCCTGACGAGGTAGCTCCTTTGGGTCGCTGAGATGCAACTTGAGGCGGACGATTCATAGCAAGCCTTCTTTTGCGGTTGTGCTCCACGATCTTCCGATCGTTTTCCAGTCTAACCACCTTATTGATGAGGCTCTGGAAGCTATCATGGTCTTGCCCTATCATGGGTCCACGCAGCTCATCGTTCAACCCTTCAATGAACTTGTCAACCTTTTCTTCCTCGTCCGCAAGGTCTCCAGTTGCATAACGGGCCAGCTGAGTAAAACGGTTCAGGTATTCCTGTACGGTGGTATTCCCTTGACGCAGTCTCCTGAACTCATTCTTCTTCATGCGCATCACTGCGGCGGGCACGAAGTTGTCGCGGAAGGCGGTAGCGAATTCCTCCCAGGTAGGTTCACCGGCATCTTCTTCTCGTGCCTCCTTATAAGTATCCCACCAGTCTCCGGTTGGTCCTTCCAATTGATTCACTGCGAAAATCACTTTATCTGCCTCTCTCACTCGTACGAGGGTCAGCTTCTTCTCAATGATACGCAGCCAATCCTCAGCATCCATGGGCTCTTCTGCTGCGGCGAATGTGGGTGGCTTGGTTCTCATGAATTCCCCAAAGCTTGATCCCCCACGATTGCCTTGATTGTTCGCGATGGCTTGCAGGAGTTGGGTCTGTGCGGCCATAATTCCGGTTAAAGTGTTTAGGTCGGGTTCAGGGGCTCCCTCATTGTTGTTTGTTGTCCGGCGTCGGCTGGCCATCTGTGTGGATTAGTTGGGTAAGTATTCTGTTCCTCGAGCCAATCCCTACAATTCTATCCCGATTGGGGAGTTGTTTTTGATGTGAACTTTGTTTGGTAAGCATGGTGGAATAAACTCATTTGCAACTTAACAATAACATTTCATAAAAACATCATAAAGTTCACAAACCCAGACCCAAGTGACTGCATACGTGTGCAGTCCAAATAAGGTTCAAACATTACAATCATCGAACTACGACAAACTACTCGTTGACATACATAGGGGGGGTAAAGGTGTCTCGCTCTCCAAAAGCCATCCCAGCGAGATCGGAGCCGTAGTGGATATCCAGTCTAGTCGTCCAGCCATCCGCAGGATCCTGGCGCAGGAAGTGGGTAGTCGCTGGCAGACGCGAACCTGAACTCCCCTGGCTCGGAGGTGGCAGCCTCTGGATCTGGCTTGGTCCTCTTGGGCGGTGGTCGTGTGCTCTTGCGAGCCATGCTGCGGGTGTGAGGGCCACCGGCGAAGGTGATGCGGTAGGCAGGAGTCTCGTCCTCTGAGGGGTCGGTGATGTGCGGCTCCATCTCCTCTGGGTCGTCCTCGTCCTCTGAGTCATCCTAGATCGGGGTCTCTGCACAAGACCCTAGTGGTGGGGAAGTAGCAGGGGCCGGCTCTCCAACTGGCGACTGTAACACTGTAGGGTCTATCAGGTAGGGTGCTGACTCGGTGGCTAGGGCATCCACCAGTGAGTGGAACGCTGGCGGGTACGGTGGGGTGAGGAAGAAGTAGCGGTCCTGTCCAACTGCTGCAGAAGTGGAAGCCCCAGTGGCACTGACTGTGGTGGCTCTGAGCTGCTCTGCAAGCTGACTAACGTGCTCCTGACTCACCCTCAGCTGCTCCTCGAGTATATCCATCATCCTGCGACGCTCATCCTGCTGACCTGACAACTGCTGCAACTGGTCGCTGCGAGCCTGGAGCTGTGTCTTTAGTGAGTCTATCTCACTGCCCCGGGTCTGGTGCTCCTCCTCAAGCTGTAGGTGCTGCATTGTGAGGTCAGTCACCTCGGTCTCCAGCTCAATCAGACGCCTGTGCTGCTCGTCGATCTCCAACAGAGCCGTCTCGTAGCAGTCGTCGACAGCCTCCGCCCATCGGGACAGTCGGGTCACCATCGGGTTGTAACAACAGGGGGTGTCCCGGACGGTGCACATGGAGCTGTCCTCCTCTCGGAACGGGAGATGGGCAAACTCTGTGGTCGCCAACTCAGATCGGTGGATCGAGCTGAGTCGAAGAAAGGCCTCCCGGGCAGCATCCTGCATCGCGGTCTCTGGCGTGTAGCGACAATAGCGCGTCCTGAACCAGTGGCCCGCCTCTGAAGGAACTCGGGACTCAACCACCACTCTAGCCTCCCAGGCTGGTCCAATCTGCCTCACCTGGTAGGTAGGGATCCTCGGGTACCTCAAACACCTCATCATCCTGTGTAACTCCACGACATATCCCTCTGAGTGGGGCAGGTCCATCTCCCAAGGTGCACTCGAATCCGCCATCTATTTTTAAGAAGGTTTAAGATTAGTAAAAGTAAAACTCATTTTGCAAAGAAGTAGATATGAATTAAGGAAAAATGCATTTGGTTTTGCGAAAGTAGATTTTGTGAAAATATTCCTATTTGGGGAATCTCTCCCTTGACCATCTACTTTTGGGGTGGGGTGCCGTTTGGTCTTTCCTACAGTCGTATGGCTCTGATACCAACTCTGTAGGGACCCCCCGTTTTGCAACAGGAATCACTCGTGTAATCTGTGCCATTTCCCTGGATCAAGTAGTTTGGCACACACGATACATAGTTGATTTACCAAAAGCGCATACATACGCGTCGTGTACGAATTATTACATCATAAGCCCGAAGGCGTAGTCTTAGAACAAAGGACCAAGCGGTCCGGAATATAGTCCAAGAGCAGAATATAGGTAAGTAGTGGAGCGAAGGCAGCGGCATTGTCATCGCCACAGGCAACGACCGTATCTAGACCTAGTGGGCACCCTCATCTTCCGCATCCTCTTCGTAGTAGGCGTATGGATCTTCCGCGGTGTCATCTTCGGCTTCTGATGAAGTTTATAATTGCAAGGGTGAGTACCAGCCGTACTCAGCAAGTCATCACAGCAACGATGCATATGAAGGATTTTTATTCAAGGCAAGGAAAAGGCTCAGTTGCATAAAGCTAGTTTTGCAATTATTTTCACAAACCTAAGACCTAGCATAACTGGTCAAGTTTTAATACCAGAGTTTAACTTAAACTACGACGGTTCTGTCTACCATCCATTGTGATCCCAAGGATGGCTTCCCGCCGTTGGTCGTCATGGTTTTCTATGGACGCCTACCTTTCCTGCTCTCAGGGAGTGGCTCCAACAGCATAAAATTCATCATGCAATAACCCACCCCACACAGGTTAAAAGCTTAGAGTCTAGCCAAGTGTAGTACATGTCCCGGTGCTCAATATCCGCGAGCACGGCTATTCGAATAGATCTGGTTTACTCACACTGCAGTGGATGTACACTTTACCCGCACTCCGCGACTGCCCAACACATGAGCCTCGTCCCAACACATGAGATGCGTCACGGCAAAGCATTTCGATAACCTTGCATTGGCAGTACCCGCTCCATGAACTATCATCCTCATGCACTCTAGGCGTATCTGTTTCTAGCAGTGAGAGGAGTTCTGGCGCTCCCGGGAAGGGAAGTCTCACACGCACGTAAAGTTTATAATTTATAGTTTAAGTTCAGATTCTCACTCTCACACACGTGGCAGTCCTACCAATGGCGACACCGACGTAGGGCACGCATCGCGGCCCTACCTCAACGGCTGCCCCACCGTAGCGAACCTGCCTCACACACGGGGTGAACCATCTATGCAAGGATACTGCCTCTGCTCGGCTATCTAGTCCGCTAGGTCTATACCCATCTGAGAAGTGCGGTTGTACAAGGGTCGTTTCATGCTTAACTTCATGGCTCGGTCCTTAACTGGCCGGGGACGGTACTAGCCTTCTCCAGATACCACCGAAATCCACCGTCCGCCCCGGTCGAAAACAGTTGTTTAGTTTCATTTCTCCTTTCACAAATTATGTCATCATATCCTGGCAATGTGGCGCTCATGTCTCCACATGCCGCATCTCAATTACCTTCCCGAAGGTAATTGCCCAAGCATATAGCATTTTGATAAATATGAGTATGCATGATACTAGAATAGCATTACTAAGCATTTGTCATAATTGACTAGGGACTCGTACGTAAACATGGTTACAAGGGGATATGGAGTAATCAATATTCAAGGCATGGCATAACAACAAGTAGGATTTTCATCATTGCATGCAACTTTATTTGCAAACAAAATAATTTCACAATTAGGGTTCAATATGTTCAAGGAATAGTGATGACTTGCCTTGTTCGAAGTCTTGCGGGTCTTGGTCTTCAGTCGGACTCGCAACTCCCTCGGTGTTTAAAATTACGTGCGAAAGAAATTGAATTCATTTAGAATTCAATTAGAATCCAACAAAACCCAATTAAAGAAAAGATTGAGCGCGAGCGTTTGAATGTCGATATCGATTCCCTTTTATTTATGAAGTAATCCTACTTTGATGTTTAATACCGTTGTCCTAAAATATTAGCGCTAGCCAATTAAAAATATTAATCCGATTTAATTTACGCGTCTCGAATAAATTAGATTCCGATAATAAAAGGTAACCCTATCCGGTAAATAGTTGGCGTAAATAATTGCGACGGCTAATTTAGTGGATAATCGTAATTAGAGTAAGAACTAACTAAATACCGGCTAAATAGATATTTAAATGGATAACGAACGGTCGCATACATACGATAGCAATTTAAAACGACCGCTAATTAATCCTCCGGTTATATGTGATCGATTTAGCGAAACATTAGCGAACGAAAATCTAAATAATCGGCTAAGTACCCCGCTTAAAGATTAATCATTTAAACGAATAATCTAGTTAGGTGAATAATTTAAATATCAATTAAATATCCGATTTAATTTAACTCGTGTTTCCAAAATAATCCATGTCGGTGTATTCTACTAATTTATTAAACTAATCATTTTATATTAACCTAGCGCATATATTCGAGATAAACAAAATTAAGTTCCTAGTCCTTTAATTTTACCTCTCTCTATTTTATTTTTTTTATATCTTTTTGTTTTCTTATTTTTCCCTTCTCTCTCTCCCTTTTCTTTTCTCTTTTTTTTCCTTTCTGTTTTCTCCCTTCTTCTTCCTCAGCTCTCTCTCTGCTCTTTCTCTGTTTCTCTCTCTCTCACAGGGTACTCGCCGGCAGGGGGGGGAGGAAAAGGGGGGGCAGCACCTACCGGGCGGCGGCGGCAGGGGCCAGCGAACAGCGGCGGCGGCAGCCCAGGCGGTGGCGCGGCAGAGGCGGCGACGACGCTCGGCAGTGGGGAAGGAGGAAGGGGAAAAATGAGGAGGAGAGATAGGGAGAAGGGGAGGAGGAGGGGGGGGTCTTATAGGCCGGCCGGGGAGGGGGGTGGCGACCGGCGCGCGCGTAGCGACGTGCGGCGGCATGGCGCGCGGCGTGGGGGAGGCGGCGCGCGTGCAAGCGGTAGCGAGCGGCGCGCGTGCAGGCGCGGTACGGCGGCGACCGGGTGACGTGCGTGCGCAGCGCGGCAAGGGGCGCAAGGCGCGGTGCCGGGACGCGCGTGGGCGGCTGGTACGGCGGGGTACGGCCGGAGCGGGCGCCGTACGGGCGGGCGACGTGCGGCACGGGGCGCGAGGGCACGGGCGGCGCGCGGCAGGGGCGCGTGCGCGTGCGGGCGCGGGGGCTCGAGGGCGGCCGGCATGGGCGCGCGCGACACGGGCGGCGGCGGGCGGCGACGCGGGCGTGTGCGGGGCGCGAGCGCGGCGGCAGCGGCGGCGGTTCCAGGCGCTGGCGGCGCGTGGCTGGGCGGCGAGGCGCAGCGGTACGGGGCGGCGCGGGCGCGGTACGGCGGCACGACGCGAGTGGCCGGCGCGCGCGGGCGGGCGGCGCGGCAGGACTGGGCACGCGCGGCGCGGCGGACGGCAACGGCGTGCGGGCGAGGGCGCTTGGGCGCAGCGCGGCTCGCGGCGGCACGGGCGCGGGAGCGGCCGCGCGCGGGCGCGGCGGCGGCGTTGTGCGCGCACGGCAGCGAGCGGGACCGATCGAACAGGTGGCGGCCCGTGAACAGTGCTGTTTTCCAATTTTGCCGAAACCAATTGATTTCCTATTTAAAATTCACCCACTATTTTGTAATTTCGTCTAAATGGATGTTGCCCAATATTTTTGGTTTCCCAAGACATTTCACCCAAACTTTCCAATCCCATAATTTATTTGTTATTATTATATATATATTTCCTTTTCTTTTACCCTTTATTCTCACATATCTTATGTTCGCGTCATATACACTTATGCTTAGGATTTTTTACCTACCTCCTATGTAATATATACGTACTCATATATTGGTAACATATATCCGCTTGAATTTGTGTCACCATATTTCTTATATATTTATTATAATTCCTCCTAAAATTATATTATTTACTAGGTGTAATATTCGTTTAAATCCTGCATAAAACATTATTCTAAATTGTATTTTAATTATACCCTTCGCCAACTTATCTTTTAGAGTGTATCTCGATTAATCCTTTGCCAATCGCTTTGGGGCTGTTCCGAATTACTTCCTTATAATGCACAATTGCTTAACCCGCAGTAAAATCTAAATAAAATGGCGAATAAATCTAGCATGATGCGATTTACGTTAAAAGTTTTCGAAGGTTCGTATTTTAGGGTTTCGGTGTTGTCGGTCGAATTTTTAGGGCGTTACAAAAACCTTCAATATTTTTTGTGGTAATATAGTTAAGGTACTGACCTCAATCCAGGAGTTAGATCTTTGTCGTTCAAATGTTAAGAAGGAACCATCATTGTTCTTCAGAAAGTAACACAAACTATTAGTCAATGTACTTTACAATGATGCAAAGTCGTATTAATCATATTACATACACTCGTGACAAAGAAGAGATCACTACTACTGCAGAAAGTGTTATTGGTACCGGTTCAGAAAGGCTATTAGGTTGCCGGTTTCGGTCCCGGTACCTTTTGCTCGGCACTAATGATCATAGTTATTAGTGCCGGTTCTTAACCGGTACCTATTTAGTTGTATAGGTGCCGGTTTTAGTCAATAACCGGCACCTATAATGGTCCAAGGTGTGTTGTGCCCGCAGGTATATAGGTGCCGATTATTGACTAAAACTGGCACCTATACAAAAAGGTGCCGGTTCTCAGGTACTATATAGGTGCCGGTTTATGTTAATAACCGGCACCTATATTTCTGTCGGAAAAAAAATATAGCCAGTTCTACCAGTCCGTCCATTCACATATCATTGCACCATACACACAAAAAGCCCACATCAATTCACAGGAAATATGTAATTCATCTCGAAACATCAATATATTCACAGATTCACATCACTGGCCCAAATCCAAACATACACACATAAATTGTATCCATCTCCACACATGCAAGTTATCATCAATTCCATCTCCAAATGTTTTAATTTGAAGTTAAGCAAGTGTACCAGCAATTCACTTTCAAACAAAGGCAATACAAAGTTAACTTGAGAGAGAATTTAAGTTGAAATAATGAAGCAAGCCATCACCTTGTTAATCTTGTGTGAATGTCCAACACTGGGTGCACAAGTTTTATCCATTCTAAAATCATGATTCCAGGAATTTATATGGCTGAATGAGAGAGAGAGCGTGAGAGAAATATACATTTGCTAAAAACAGAATTGATAATAAAGCATGATAAAAAAACTAACATAAATTGCAGTTGGTATTGAACATGGAAACTCTTGCTTTCATAGCACAAATACATGCACACAACATGTCATGAGGTTAGCAAAAGAAAAGTACCTAGAAAGATATAAGTTTTCATGCCATGTACAGTCAACCGTGGTACCTAGAGTAGATAAGTGTTCAAGGAAGCAAGTAGATAAACATATTACATCCATCTTAGTGAATTCATGGTACAGACATTACGAAGAACACATCAGTTCAAATAACTAATATACAAAATACTTAGAATATATTAAGAGGGTACGTTATGCCCACTAAATCTAAGCCTGCCTATCCTGGGTTGTTGAACGGGTATCTAAAGTATCACTAGGGCAACCAGCCTGGATGAAACCCACTAGCCCAGTAGGAGCTTTTGAAATGTTGTACGCGCCATCCGACGAGATGATATGATTGAAGATGAATCCACATAATTGTTCAGCGAGGCCCAAGCAAGCATGTGACAACAATTTACTTGTCGGGAGCTTTAATTTCTGCAAATGGAAGGATTCAAGATATGAAAACGTACTATGTGTTAGAAACTTGGATTTACATCTTAAGAGCATGGCGAACCTCGGCATCTGAAATGTCCCAGTTGCTGTCCTCCATGAAAATCTACATAAATCTCATCACGTACAACCCACATGTACTCGTGCCCTGATCCTGGCGTAAGCAATAAGGGTGGGCCCAAACCCTAAATGTATTCGCACACGGAGCGTGTCGAATACACTTCTTCTTATACTTCACAAGTGCCTTATTGAGGGTGTCAATGACAGATTGGAACTTGGCTTGTGGGGTCCTCAGTCCATCTAAGACGATAATCTTGGAATCGTTTAAATGGATCACAAGGAGGATCCAGTAAGGCCTACATACAAGGACAGATAGAGCAATTAACATCTTAAGATATAAATGGGAAGTAGAACGATATATGCCACACTTACTTAAAGTGGTAGGGCAGAAGGATGGTATTCATGCCCTGCAGCTTGACAAAGGATGCGTACACGTAGTTGATGACTGCTTGTGTGGACTTTTCGCCTAGCTGATCAATATTTTTGGAATTGATTATTTGTGGATCGAGGAAACCTAGTTTGCTATGTGTCGTTCTACAATCAAGCGCTGCCATTCTGCATAACGAATGAAAATTAGATGAAACAACGACGATATGTTCTTAGAAAAAATAGCAAGGTGTCGAGTATACTTACAATGTCCATAACCGAATTAGCGATACGTCTATCTCCCTCAGATTGTATAGTTGAAATAGTTCTTCAAATGGGACCTAAATTATACCATCACAGTGATGAAAGTCCTCATCCCTGTAAAAGATGGGGAACATCTCCTTACCCTCCTTGGCCATCTGTAAGTACCACTCTTCTACCCACCTCATCTGAGTACAGTTGCCAACGATGTTGCGATATTCATCGGTAGTCAAAAGGTGACCGAGCTTGAACTGAGCTACCAATGGGGCACTCGCAATATTGTCTACATCAGATAAACTCTTCAGCCCTGAACCTTCTAGAAATTCTTGAACAGTCTTGTTGGCCTTTCCTTTCTCGAATTCTTCCTTGGAAAAATCTTGCAATTTCTTTTTCCTGATCGTGCGTTTGAAGTCCGAAATAGGTACCGGTTGGGCAGGTGGCCTTGCCATGCGAATGAAGTGGTCCTTTACTGCAACTGGCACTTTCACGTTTGCCTCCTCCTTTGTTTTCTCCCCTTTACGTCCACGGAGCGATGTTATGCTCCCACCCATCTGTCTCTTATCCTTCAAAGTTGGCTCGGACATGTTAGGCAATGGAGCCTTCTTGGTCTTCTTCAGAGATGGTGGTTCAGACATCTGGGAGGTTTTACAGAGGTGCCCCCTCTTCTTTGGCGGGTCTGAAGAACGTAAGCCCGTACGTTCTGCCGGTGGAGGAGATGAGCTCTTACATTGTGCCGGGGGAGGAGACTGGCTCTTACGTGGCAACGGTGGTGGAGGTTGCATCCTTCGGGGAGAGACACCTTGCCCTTCAGAGCTGGACCCACAATCGCTGGGCTCGTCATCACCATTTCCCGAAGGGAAGACAATGAAACGCTTGCGCCACAGGATTATGTTGTGGACGGCTTCTCCAAGACTGTTTACCCCCTCCTCTAGAGCAAAATCAAGCTGGACTGCCCTATATCTGCTCGGCACATCCTCCACTTCGACCTTTGAGTACCCGGTTGGTATCGGATTACCATGTATCATTCCACCCTCCATGACGGGATGTGCCACACCGCGTGCAACCTCTTGAGTGATGTTCTGAAGTGGCACATGTAGCCTGCATGCAGTACGTACATTGATGTGATCCACGGGGTAACGAGCCGTGTCCGGTTCTTGACGAACCTCAGTTGATGCACAACTGCTTTTCCTCCCACCTGGGCTGGTTACACGGCAAGCATCGCCTCCATCCTTCTCTTCGAGCCTTGCTAGTATTTGTGCCATTTGTTCCTTCAATTGCCTTATCTCTTCCGATTGGTCTCCCGAATTCTTATTTCCCTGCGAGCGGTATCTATGCCTGTCGTTAGGAAAATCTTCCCTCCATGAAACTAGGCCTACTCCTCTTGTGCATCCCGGATGCTCAGTGTTCTGCAATGCAAGTGTGAGCTCATCTTTCTCTCTGTTCGGAACAAATGAACCATCTGAGGACTTCTGATGGGCTTCGTGGAGCCTCTGGGTCACTTCTTGCTCTCGTGGACCCTTGTGTACCAACTCGCCTGTATCCGAGAGTGTTGCCCCTCGGGCGTATTGGTAATTCTTCGACCGTTGGCACCAGTCCTTCGTCTCGATCTCGATTCCCTTTTCCAGTAGCTCATCTTCCCTCCCCTGCCATTTGTCTAAGTTCTTAGCATATCCACTAGGGCCGAGACGGTGAGGGTATGGATTTTTGGCCGCATTGGCTTGATTCCTTTCACTGATCTCCTTTGCCTGCTCTGATGTTCTGTATGCCACAAATTCATCCCAGAAAAGGCGGATCCTTCGGTAATTACTGTCTTCAAAATTTGGTGTCAGCCCCTTCTTAATAAACTTAGAGGTAAGGTCTGTTTTCCATTTCTTGAAAGAAAGTGACATCCTGTGAAGGGCCCTAGCCTTTGCGCGTTGTTCTGAACCCTCTGGAAACTGGAATGTCCGCTTCACCCTTTCCCAAGCAAGGTCCTTGTCTCTGTTTGGTACCGTCAACTACAATTCATCTGCATCACTGTTCTTCCAGTGCCGGTACTTGATGGGGATGTCCTCTCTGGCAACGACACCTAAAGCATTGGAATATGCGGTGAGTGCTGATTTTGGAGCTATAGGGTTCCCTTGTTCATCTACCTCTGTGATAGTGTACATGCCCGAGGGCATCCTGGTTGGACCTCTAGCCTTTCTTCCCGATGAAGTAGCACTATTCCCAGAGTGCACAGTGGCCGAGGGATTAGGATCCTTTGAAGAACGGTACAAATTAGTCATTCGGAGCAGAAATCAGATCGCATGAAAACATATTATTTGTTATACATGGCCGAATTTACCTCTATGTTCTCACGGTTATCGCCGGGCGGGTTCAAGTTTAGAAAGCCACTTAGGCCCCGTTCGTTCCCCCCTCTTCCCAACTCCTCTCCCTCGTTTTCCGCGCGCACGCTTTTCAAACTACTAAACGGTGTGTATTTTGCAAAAAGTTTCTATACAAAAGTTGCTTAAAAAAATCAAAATAATCCATTTTTGAAAAAAAATTTAGCAAAAACTTTATTAATCACGCGCTAATGAATCGCTCCGTTTTCCGTGATACTGTGCGCGGCTGGGAACATGGGCTGGCGAACGTAGCCTTAGGCTAACGTTGCCACCGTTGCTTTCTCCAGAATTTGCAGGCATATTGTTATCTTGTTCCCGTGACATTTTATTTTGTAACCTAGACTACAAGTAATAAAAATTGCTATATAAGCAAATTTCCCTGTGGGCATGAAGAATTTCAGATATGACAAATAGCACTACTCTTAATTTATGGACATAGCAGGAATCCAGTACATACTGATATGAGCATTTTGAGGCAACACGACAGAATAATAGAAGGTACTAACTAACTGGCTGTCGGTATATCGAGAGGTCCCAGCCATAGTTTTGAGTTGGTAACTCTAAGGGAGAAGAAATAAAGTGGTTAACCCACTTTGTCCTATAGTAGATCAAGCCTTTCCTAATGTTCTTCTCCTTTTTGCTAACCCATCATCACAGAGATGCACACATGTGTTCATGTTACTAACTGCGCGCGTAAGCAAATCTATGTTTGGATGTAGTACTAAATGGGCTACATTGTCATGATTTGGTAGAAAGAAACATTCTGCATTTCACAGAACTATAATAGAAACAACATAATCTGCAATGGAGGGATTTTGGTACCGAACAAACTGGATTGAGCAATTGAGCTGGCTATTGAGAATTTGAGAGATTGAATAATATTAAAATACTCTGTAAGCAAGCTTAATAGTCAATATTGATGCATAGCTAGGTTGTGCATTAGGACAGTAACTGGAAGGTAAAAGTGACTTTGAAACCTCCATTAAAAAACTCTATTCCATCTATATTGAATATGCTTTATTTTTTGCTATGTTTAAAGTAATAATGCAGGGGTTTGTTTTGCGCACTTCAAGCTTTCAGAGGATGGCATTGAGCTGCATTTTGCAATGAATCACGTCGGTATGCTCCACTCTTACAGCCCTTAAACTGCAAACTAAAACTTTTGATTGCAAGCAGGTTTTGCTAAAACAACTAAATTTATACTGTAGAATATTAGAGTTTAAATTTATTTCAAACAATGGACTAAAAGTTGCTTGTTTACCTCATCATATTTGACTGGATAACAATTCTACCATGTTTTATTCCATGTTTGGTCACTAAAATATGCATCTGGGATCTATAATTTTCCAGATGTTTATCCAAGCTAGCTAGAAACTGCACTGAGCATCATTAGTCTGGCATTAGCAAATTTTCAGGTCAGCTTATGGAAGCCTTATGTGTATTCCAACTAATTAGCTCTTTTCTTTGTATTAAGATTGGTAATTTCTACATTACTGTTAATAAAGTAACCCCTTCTATTTTCAGGCCAGTGCCATAAAGCCCTTTGAAGTTGTCAGTGCCATAGCTTTTAGCATTTTGGTACAGGTAATACAAGTTCTGTTATAGTAACTTGCTTTCAATTTGGTCTGTAGCTATATTTCAGTTTAGTCAGATATATAACACTAGCATTTTGGTTGGTTGCAATTTATACCATCAAGGCCTCCATGGTGACTACAGAATCTGAGTTAGTTATGCAGCTATCTCTAAAATTAGCTTATCATACTTCCACATCATTATTCCAAGATTGGCTTGTTAATATATCTCCCTAACAGTAAGCAACCTATAAATATGCCATTAATAAAAAAATTGTTAAGAATTATGCTTGGGTTTGACTTCTAACATTCAGATCCTTACCTCATATAATCTGCACTGTAAATGATTATAATTTAACACTGTTCAAAAAAACAAATCCCCTTTTTCTTATGTATAGCTGTTTTACTTTCAGTATTACAAAATGATCATGCAACATTCTCCTTGTGCTTATTATGTGTAACATCTTTTCTAGGTGGGATGTGGCTGATAGCAAAACAAATTGTGGCAATGTTTCACATTTTGTTGAAGAATTGTATCCATGATAGCTTGCATTGGAGTATAGCATTGACAGAGTACTGACCAGTGGCGCGGCGGCGGTGGAGAGGCGGCGCCGGTGGAGAGGTCGCGGCGGTGGAGAGGTCGCGGGGGTGGAGAGACGCGGCGGTGGAGAGGCGCGCCGCCGGTGGAGAGGCGGCGCCGTTGGTGATGCGGCGGCGGTGGAGAGGTGCGCCAGCGGTGGAGTAGCTGCGGCGGTGGAAGCGCTGCGGCGGTGGAGAGGCGGCGCCGGTGGAGAGGCCGTGGCGGTGGAGAGGTCGCGGGGGTGGAGAGGCGCAGCGGTGGAGAGGCGGCGCCGTTGGTGATGCGGCGGCGGTGGAGAGGTGCGCCGGCGATGGAGTAGAGGCGGCGGTGGAGGCGCTGTGGCGGTGGAGAGCCGGCGCCGGTGGAGAGGCGCGCCGCCGGTGGAGTAGAGGCGACGCCGGTAGAGAGGCGTGCCGCCGGTGGAGAGGCGGCGCTGGTGGAGATGCGGCGGCGGTGGAGAGGCGCTGCGGCGGCGGTGGAGGCGCTGCGGAGGTGGAGGCTCGGCGGCGGTGGATAGGTGGCGGTGGTGGAGACGCGCTGCAGCGGTGGTAGCTGTAGGTTGGGGGAAATGCGTATCGATTTGGAGCTGACATATAGACAAGTCCAATAGGTACCGGTTATTGGTAACTTGCACCTATAGTGAGAAAAGGTGCCGGTTTATTACTTTGGATCCAGCACCTATTACCAGTATAGGTGCCATTTCTTAGATATAACCGGCACCTATAATGTAGGAAGAGAATATTTTCATCCTTGCACCCAACCAAGCAGTACTCTTTTCTATAAGAAATGTTGTCGATATTTCTGGCTAAATCCTGATTATCCAATAAGTTTCTCCATGGGGAGAGAGAGGAAGATCTACCCTAGGGAATGTATGTGATCGAAAATGTCCAACAATATGAAACAAAATGTATGATCCAAAATGCTCCTTGGAAATGTAGGATCCAAAGTGTGCAAATGGTATTACAACACGTTTGACTTGGTCAATACATAATTACAGTTAAACATTCTGGTCGAATCGAAAATAACAGAATCATGTTTGTAACCTAGAAATTCAAATTTGTAAATCGATCACAATTACTCCTTCATGATCGCTGCGAACATATGAGGCTTCCTCCTCGTCTTCATCTTCATGTTCGTCTGCTTCACATTCTTCACCTTGTTCAACATCTGTTGCGAATGATGGTAGCTCGTCGATTTGATCGTACCCTTCCTCCTCAGTAATATTCTCAACTCCAACAATGCTTCGCTTTCCATGGAGAACCACATGCCGATCAGCGACGGAAGATGGGTCTTTGACGTAGAAAACTTGTTTTACGGAGTTTGCGAGCACAAATGGTTCATCTTGGTAGCCCACATTGTTTAGGTCCACAATGCACATGCCGTACTTGTCAATCTTTAAACCACTTGGAATTTTTACCCATTGACATTGCAAAAGTGGTATCTTTAGCGGTCCATACTCAAGCTCCCAGATTGTCTCTATATAGCCATAGTATGTTTGTTCTACGCCATTACTATCGAAAGCATCTATGCGGACACCACTGTTTTGATACGAGCTCTTGCCATCCTGGGTTCTCGTGTAAAATAGATACCCGTTAATGTCATACCCTTGGAATGAATGAATTGTGCTTGCAGGACCCCGAGACAAAACGTACAACTGGTCACTATCAGGATTCACAGCCATGATATGCATCTGTAACCAATCGCCGAAATTGAGCCTATGCTGCTTAGCGATCCATGCCTCTCATTTCCCTGGGTTATCGCTACGGAGTGTGTTGTAATGCACGTCGACAAAAGGTGCCACCAAAGCCGACTGCTGGAGCACTGCGAAATGTGCTTGCCGTAATGTTTCTAGGCTAGGAGCGAATATTGCTTTATGCCCTAATGTCCCTTTTCCTACCAGCCTACCCTCGTGTCGGGACACCGGCACACCAATGGGATGCAAATCCATATAGTCGATACAAAACTCAACCACCTCCTCTGTTGCATAACCCTCTATGATACTACCTTCGGGGCGAGCTCTGTTACGCACATACTTCTTTATGATCCCCATGAAACTCTCGAAAGCCCACATGTTATGAAGATACACTGGGCCTAGAATCTTTATCTCTTTCACGATATGTGACACGAGGTGAACCATTATATCAAAAAATGATGGTGGAAAACACATCTCGAGCTAGCAAAGGGTAATGATTGCATCTGCTTGAAGGGTGTCTAGCGTGCGTGGATCGATCACCTTCTGATATACAGCGTTGAAGAACGAGCACAACTTTATGATTGGGTTTCGAACCTTATCTGGCAATATACCTCGAATCGCAACAGGAAGCAACTGTGTCATTAGCACGTGGCAATCATGTGACTTCATGCCCACTAATTTCTTCTCTTTCATATTGACAAGTCTTTTCATATTCGCGGAGTAACCAGACGGGACTCGGACACTCTGCAGGCACTCCAACAAGCTTATTTTCTCTGCGGCACTCAGGGTAAAGCACGCAGGAGGGAGGTACTGCCGGCCATTTGGACGTTCTTCAGGATGTAGCTCGAACCTGATGTTCATGTCTACGAGGTCTCTCTGAGCTTTCAACGTATCCTTTGTCTTGCCAGGTATGTTCAGAAGGATCCCAATCAAACTCTCACACACATTCTTCTCAACGTGCAAGACGTCGATTGCGTGGCGGACATCCAAATCTTTCCAATATGGTAGTTCCCAAAAGATAGATTTCTTCTTCCAGAGAGGTTTCTCACCCCCTTGCTCGCGCACCTGTATTGTCATGCCCCTTATCAAATATACATTCAATATCTTTGGCCTCTTTGAAAATCTCTCGGCCAGTACGGTGGGTTGGAGCTGTACCGTCCTCCACCGTGCCATCAAAATCTCTTGTATTGCTACGGTACTGGTGGTCGGCTGGTAGAAACCTCCGATGGCGCATGTATACGGTCCTTCCGGAGTACCTCAACCACCTGCTCGCTGTTTCCCGCATACACTGCACACATGCACAAGCACCTTTCGCTGTTTGCCCTGATGTGTTGCCAGCCGCAGGGTAATCTTGGATGGTAACGAACAACATTGCTCTTAAGGTGAAGTACTCTCTTTTGTACGCATCCCAAATCTGCACACCACGATCCCATAGTAATTTAAGATCATCCACTAATGGCCTGAAGTATACATCGATATCGTTGCCAGGTTGCTTGGGCCCTTGGATTAGAAGTGGCATCGTGATATACTTGCGCTTCATACACAACCAAGAAGAAAGGTTGTAGATAACAAGTGCCACTGGCCACGTGCTATGCCGACTGCTCATGTCACCGAATGGATTCATCCCATCTGTGCTAAGCCCAAACCTTATATTCCTAATCTCGTGTGCGAAATGCTTTTTGTACTTCCTATCTATCTTTCTGCACTGAGATCCGTCGGTAGGGTGCCTTATCATCCCATCCTTCTTACGCTCTTCATGGTGTCAACTCATCATCTTTGAATGTTTTTTGTTGGCATACATGCGTTCAATCCGAGGGATTATAGGAAAATACCACGCAACCTTAACGGACACTTTCCTCTTCTTCACGATGGGGCCACCATTGTCATCATCAGCATCATCATCGTTATGTCCACCTTTATACCGCGGTGCTTTGCAAACTGGACATGTTTCCAAATCTGCATAGTAACCTCGATATAGGATACAGTCATTTCGACATGCGTGAATTTTCTGCACTTCCAAACCGAGTGGGCAGACAACCTTCTTCGCTTGGTATGTTGTTTCTGGCAGTACATGTCCCGCTGGAAGTAGGTTTCCGATCAGCTGTAGAAGCTCTGTGAAGCTCTTGTCACTCCAACCATTAGTTGATTTCATCTACAGCAACGACCGTACGACGTGCAACTTGGTGTGCTCCTCGTTGCATCCTGGATAAAGTGGGGTTTTTGAATCCTCCACCATGGTTTTAAACTTCTCGTATTGTCTGTCATTATCGTAGGTTGTCTCCCCATCGCGTAGCATCTGATCAATCCATCTGATTTGCCACTAGCATATCCACCTCCATCAGCAGTCAACTCCACATTGTCTCCGTCCATTACATCACCCTGATTGTCCACTCTTTCATTCCCACCTTCACCATGATTGTCCTGACGTGTGTCATTACGCATAAAACCCCTTGTTAGTAGATGCTCGTGAACTTGTTTTGAAGGAAACTGTCTCTCTTTCTTGCAATCAGCGCATGGACAATGCAAATATTTCGTCAAGCTCAACGATCCGGAACTCGTTTCCGCAATCACGAAGTTGGTTACTCCCCTGGCATACTCCAAGGTACCGCGCTTCGCACCGTTAAACCCACCTTCATCCATCTATCCTACGAAAATTCTTAAATTAACCGCTCACATACATCTATCAATCAAATCCATAAATCAATCAAAAATCTTAATTACAAATCTTAATATCTAAAATACTCGATGATTTAATACCCTTTGCATTACTCAATATTGAAAAATATCTAAATAGTTACATTTACTCATAGATTACTCCAAGATTAGTAACTCATTGGTCTTAAATCATCATCTCGAGACAAATTAAGAATGAAATTATGGGTCCAATTCAACAAGACAAATTACAAAAATACCTTAAAAAACTCACGCACTATACCATCTACATTACAAATCAATGATTTTGAGGAGAAATTACATAGACAATCCCAAAAATGAATAAAACTTACATAGAGATTCATGATAAACTAACCTTTAAACATGCAAACACATAAATCTCTTGATGTCCACGCAATTTTTCAGCAAAACCTCCTCCCTTGTATGAGCAAGAAGAAGAAGACCTCCAAAATGACAAGCTCACGTCAAGGAGTATATATAGGGCTGGGCAGGGTCATAGGTGCCGGTTCCTTAGAGAACCGGCACCTTTAATCCCATATAAGTGCCGGTTATGTATAGAACCGGCACCTATACCAAAGGTGCCGGTTCTTCCCCATTACGATTCTTGGTGGCGTTGGCGGAAGGGTAATAGGTGCCGGTTTTGTATTAAGACCGGTACGAATACTATTTTCTCAGATGGATTTTGGCGGGAAACGCCTAATAGGTCCCGGTTTTTGTATAACCGGCACCTATTAGGCCGGTCCTTATGCACGTTTTTGTAGTAGTGGATGTAGCACCAGGAATTACGAAGAAACGGATGTGTTGAATAATCTCTCAATATTACGTAAACTATTTCATATCCATTGGAATCGAGATGCATAACTTCATGGACTTCATTTTTTTTATTGATTCTCCTCACATATTTTTGATGTTTTGAATACCAACATTGTATATGTATGAACTACAGTAAGTACGTTTCAGAGCAAGAGATCAACCTATTCAGAAATATAACTCATCTTCCCTTCAGAGGTTTTCACGTATTATTAAAAGAAAAATCCTAAATAAAATTCTGGAGTACCATATTTCTTTATAATGATTGGAAGGTCTCCGGTAAGTCTCTATGTCAGTTGAAAAGGCAAAATTCTCATATCAATAAACAATGCTAGGAAATTTCCAAATTAATCAAATGCAGAAAAAGAACATATCTCAACCATTTCTTAGATTGATTGGTCTGTAACTAGAGGGTTTGATTAGATCATGTTAGAACCACCCATATCAGAGAATAGAAAAATCTGAGAAATAGACATATCTGAAGTCACTACTGGAGAACCGATCTTTGATCCGGTTCACAAAATCCGGAATAGTCCCGGTTCGAATAGGAGCCAGGACTAAATATCATCTCTAGTCCCGGTTAAAAAGTGTATCGAGTCGCGATGATCTTTAGTCCCGGTTGGTAATACAAACCGGGACTAAAGACCATCTTTAGTCCCGGTTAACACCTCTACTGACAGTGTCAGACGCATGTCAGGGGGCCGAAGATCTTTAGTCGCGATTGGTGACACCAACCGGGACTAAAGATCCTCACCTTAGTCCCGGTTGGTAACACCAACCGGGATTAATGATGATTTAGATCTTTAGTCCCGGTTGGTGTTATTAACCGGGACTAAAGTGATATACCTTTTTATACTTCTTCTTCCTCCTCCAGCCTGAGCCATCGTTGCCAAGAGGAGGAGGGAGAAGGGATGTGCTGCTGAAATTTTTGATAAATTTATTTTGGTGATAATATACAAATCGGAGAGATCGAAAAGGCTAGCAAATCCATTCTCTAGTAATGTATGCTTAGCATATTACATGTATAGCTTTGTTTCTACAAAATATTATCTTCAACTAGGTTTATGCAAATGATGAGAGAGAAAATATGTGTAGGCAAAATTAGGTTGATTTTGCAAGAGATGACCGAGGGAAAATATAGAAAACCAAAATAAAAGAATAGAAAAATAAGTTAGTTTAATAAAATAGTTAGAAAAAAGTATTCGTTAAAGATATGTTTTCAACTTTACAAACAATAAAAAAGAATAATATGTGGGACTGTTGTAAAATTTTTGTATGATTACTTGTAAAAAAAGTAGAAAACAAAGGTAATTGAAAAATATGTAATATAGCTAGAAATATTATTTGTACTATAAAAAAATGTGTAGTACTTTAATAAAAATTTAAAAATAATTGTAAATTTCTCTTCCTTCTCGTCGCCATCTTTGTAGCTCTTTTCTAAAAATTAGTTTCACTTTGAATCATGATGTTTTAAATTATTATATGATTATTTAACTAGTTTCAACTGTGTGGATTTCGTTAGTAACATTGGACTATTTGATGTATAGATGGATTGACAATGGATGTACACCGCAGGCCGACGGTCGAAAGAGTTTATTGAAGGCGTGCATTATTTTTTGAATGTGGCCAATGCTAACAAGTATAAGGGTTTCATGTGTTGTCCATGCAAAAAGTGCAGTAACCAGAAGGAGTATTCATCAGCAAGAACTATTCATGCGCACTTGTTTGAGTCTGGATTCATGCCTGGATATAATTGTTGGACCTCGCACGGAGAGCTAGGGGTTACAATGGAAGAAGATGAAGTAGAAGACAAGATTATTCCGGACTGGGTTCATCAATACGGTGGATTTGAAGAAAATCCAGGAGGTGAGGCGGATGGAGCTATTGAAGATAACGATACTGTAGATGATCTTGGTCAGATGTTGCGGGACGTAAAGGACGGCTGCGAAAGTGAGAAGAAGGTCCAAAAATTGGACCGTATGTTAGTGGACCACAAAACTTCGTTGTACCCAGGTTGCGAACAGGGGCACAAAAAGTTGGGTACGACGCTAGAATTCTTGCAATGGAAGGCCAAAAATGGTGTGAGTGACAAGGCATTTGGCGAGTTATTGAAACTCATCAAGAACATTCTTCCGGAGGGAAACGAATTGCCCGAAACAACGTACGAAGCTAAGAAGGTGGTATGCCCTCTAGGACTAGAAGTACATAAGATACACGCATGTCCGAACGATTGTATCCTCTATCGCGGTGAGGAGTGCGAGAACCTAGAAGCATGCCTAGTTTGTAAAACACAATGGTACAAGATTAGACGAGATGATCCAGGTGATGTGGACGGACAACCTTTGAAGAAGAGGGTTCCTGCTAAGGTGATGTGGTATTTCCCTATAATACCAAGGCTCAGGCGTTTGTTCAGAAACAAAGAGCACGCTAGCATGATGCGCTGGCATGCAGAAGAACGTCAACAAGACGGGATGCTGAGACACCCCGCCGACGGGTCGTAGTGGTGAAACATCGACAAAACATTTCCAGACTTTGGAGAGGATGCCCGAAACGTAAGGTTCGGTTTAAGTACAGATAGCATGAATCCATTTGGAGAGATGAGCAGCGGCCATAGCACATGGCCTATGACCATGTGTATCTGCAACCTCCCACCTTGGCTATGCATGAAGCGAAAGTACATCATGATACCAATTATCATTCAAGGCCCAAAGCAACCAGGTAACGACATTGATGTGTACCTAAGACCATTGGTTGATGATCTGCTTCTGTTGTGGAACAAAGAAGGTGTCCCCATGTGGGATGAGGACAAACAGGAGCATTTTAACCTACGAGCGTTGCTGTTCGTGACCATTAACGATTGGCCCGCACTTAGCAACCTATCCGGACAGTCAAACAAGAGGTACAAGGCTTGCACCCATTGTATGGATGAAACTGAAAGTACGTATCTGAAACACTGAAGGAAGGTTGTGTACATGGGTCATCGTCGATTCCTTGTTGCAACCCATACTATACGGAAGAAAGGCAAGCATTTCGAACAGAAGGCAGACCACCGTACTAAGCCTAAACATCGTAACGGAAAAGCCGTGTTTGCTATGGTGAAAGATATGAAAGTAGTATATGGAAAGGGACCTGGCAGCCAGCCTATAGAGAGCGAAGATGGTCACGCGGCGATGTGGAAGAAGTCTATTTTTTGGGAGTTACCCTATTGGGAAGTCTTAGACGTCCAGCACGCAATCGACGTGATGCACCTCAGTAAGAACCTTTGTGTCAACCTGTTGGGCTTCCTAGGTGTATATGGCAAGTTGAAAGATAGACTTGAAGCACGTAACGATCTCAAGCATATGCAACAACGCGAGGACCTTCACCCGGAAACGAAGGATAAAGGATGTCATTATTTGAGTCCTACAAGCTACACCCTGAGCATGGAAGAGAAGGAAAGTATGTTTGAATGCCTGGAGAGCATCAAAGTACCGTCTGGATACTGCTCGAATATAAAGAGAATAATAAGCATGAAGGAGAAGAAGTTCACAAACCTAAAGTCTCATGACTGTGACGTGTTGATGACACAACTGCTTCCTGTTATAATTCGTGGTATCCTTCCTGATAATGTCCGGGGAACAATAACAAAGCTATGTGCCTTCATGAATGCAATTTCGCAAAAGATCATCGATCCGGACAGTTTAACAGCCTTCAAGATGACGTGGTACAATGTCTTGTCAGCTTTGAGATGATCTTTCCACCGTCATTCTTCAATATAATGACGCATCTTCTATGTCACCTTGTGAAAGAGATCGGTATTCTCGGCCCTGTGTATCTACACAACATGTTTCCATTAGAGAGGTACATGGGCGTTCTAAAGAAATACGTTCGTAACCGTTCCCATCCGGAAGCAAGCATCGCCAAGGGTTATGGAACAGAGGTGGTCATTGAGTTCTGCGTAGAATTTATTGAAGACCTTCATCCAATCGGTATACCCGAATGAAGCCATGAGGGGAGACTACGGGGAAAGGGGACTCTTGGAAGAAAAGCAATAATGACTGTGGACAACGATTTATTCCGTTTGCACATTTCACGGTTTTGCAACAATCTTCGTTGGTGGCTCCTTACATCGAGGAGCACCTGACGATTGTTCGCTTAAAAAACACGGCAAGTCTGATGCATGGATTACACGCCATCACATTGATACTTTCCCCGCTTGGCTACGACAACATTTAATGGGTACCGAAACCATTGACCGACAACTAGCCTTCTTGGCGAGAGGGCCTTCTTGCTCGATATCGACATTCCGAGGATATGAAATGAATGGGTATACATTTTACACTATAGCCCAAGACAGAAAGAGCACAAACCAGAACTCTGCTATTCGTATCGACGCCATGAGATACGATGGTGCAACTAGCACATATTACGGTGTCATTGAGGACACATGGGAACTAGACTATGGACCCCTGAAGGTACCTCTGTTTTGATGCCAATGGGTTAGGCTCACTGGTGGAGGCGTAACGATTGATGATGATGGGATGACAACGATTGACCTAACCAAGGTTGGATACTCAGACGAACCATTCGTCCTAACCAATGATGTAACACAAGTTTTCTACGTGAAGGACATGTCTAGTAAAGAAAAGAGGGGTAAAGGACCCGATGAGCCAAAGCGCGACGTGGTTCTCCCAGGCAAAAGGAAAATCGTCGGAGTCGAGGATAAGACTGAAGAAAAAGATTACGATCAGTTCGACGGGCAACCTCCGTTCGCAGTGACGGTTGACCCGAGCATCCTCCTATCAAAGGAGGACACCCCTTACTCACGCAACGATCATAGCGAAGGAACATTAGTGAGGAGAAAGTACGTGAGGAAAACAGTGACATAGGTTGTTGTATGGACGATGCAAACTATTTATAATGTATTGAAGGCCATGCAACGTTTGTGTTTTTTACTAATACAATTATAAATTGGTCTTATGTTAATTGTATATTTTTTTGATGTAACAGCAATTTTAAACTACTTAAATATGCCATATGTTAATTATATGTGATTATCTATATTCAAGTAGTATTTAAATTGGTCATATTTTAATTATATATCATTATTGAAATGTGCTAGAAGATTTAAACTATCTAAATTGGTCATATGTTAATTATATATATATATTTTAGATGTAATAGCAATTTTAAACTATTTAAATAGGTCATATGTTAATTATATGTGATTATCTATATTCAAGTAATATTTAAATTGGTCATATGTTAATTATATATCATTATTGAAATGTGCTAGAAGATTTAAACTATCTAAATAGGTCATATGTTAATTATATATATATTTAGATGTAATAGCAATTTTAAACTATTTAAATATGTCATATGTTAATTATATGTGATTATCTATATTTAAGTAGTATTTAAATTGGTCCTGTGGATTAACTTCGAGGATGTATTTGATGTATACCAACTAGACGCCC
Source organism: Oryza punctata (assembly GCA_000573905.2). Classification (NCBI taxonomy): domain Eukaryota; kingdom Viridiplantae; phylum Streptophyta; class Magnoliopsida; order Poales; family Poaceae; genus Oryza; species Oryza punctata. The sequence continues at coordinate 16,294,934 of CM002493.2, read as the reverse complement.
TCGACGTCTCCATTCTCAGCTGCTAGGTTTTGTAAGTATAGTTTTAGCAAAATTAATTTTGTTCCTTAGCTCCTTGTCTGTACCGTTCAATGGTTACACTGTGCGAATAGTTGATGCAAATATCTTTATCCTTTGTAGAATGGAGATTCAATTGTGCCGTAAATAGGGGATTTACAATATTGGATTCATGGACCCCCCGCAAAGTCAATGTCGAAATGATACGGGAATTTAAGGAGGCTACAGAGGACAATATTGTTCATTTCCTAGTGCAGCAGCATTACAAGACCTTCATACTATTGCCCTATAACACAACGTGAGTTTGAACTGTCTTTCTAATTCGTACCAACTTCCTCCTCATACTCATACCATGACAGATGTATTATCTCATGCAATTTGCAGATTCCACTGGGTCCTTCTCCTCTTTGACCTTTCACTATGCAAGTCCATGTCTATGACTCAATGGATAAACCGGAGTCTACTTTCGACAAAATTTTTGAGGTGATAGACAGATAATGCCATCTATTCGACTGATAGTAATTACGAACACTGCTATTGCTACTATGCAGATCTCCGATATTTAATCATAGCTTCCAACTGTACATAGGGTATGGGCAAAATTCCGTACATTGGTCTGCGGAGTTTGGAAAGAAAAACTTGGTAGGAGGTTTAATTTTCCGGTGAGAACGTATTGAATCGCTAATTTGTTCTAGAAAAAACTAGTACATTAAATCTCTTGTTGTTTCTCCTTAAGTGTGCAAAACAGGAGCAGGGGAATAACTTGTGCGGCTACTACGTCTGCGAATATACTCACTGCATTGTACACCAAATCAACAGTGACAAGGATCTGGAAGTACGTAAAAATCATTCATACATTATCCCATCGATTTCTTATTGACTTCATATACTTATATCTAAATTTTTTTCAAATGATAGATTATTTACATGAGGGAAAAACTATCCAACGAAGAATTTATAAAGGCAGTTCAAGAACAATTGATGGGATTTATCAATGAACAAATAATTGATCCCGCAGGAGAATTCCACTATGATGGAAGCCCTATTGATCATGATCCCCATGTATAACTTGTCTTAAGTTTCTTTGTAATATACAATAGAAATAAGAATTAACGAAGGATGTTTATATATGTATGTATTTAGATGTGTATACATGTGTGTGAGTACATTTCGATAATATGAGTATATATTTACTTGAGTGCATATATTTAAGGAACATATATATGTGATAAATATGTATTTATCACATATATATATATTTGTGCAATATATTATAAATTATATATAGATATATTATGCATATACATGTATTTATACATATATATGCATAATATATAAACAAGCAGTTAGTAGCTAACAGAACCAGCAATCTTTAAAAAAAAGAAAAAATGTCTTTAGTCCCGGTTGGTAACATCAACCGGGACTAAAGATGGTAGCGCCAGCCACGTGGCTCTACCATCTTTAGTCCCAGTCACTAGTAGAGAACAGGGTTTTGGAATTCAGTTTTAGTCCCGGGTAAAATAGAAACCGGAACTAATGTACATTTTAGTCCCGGTTGGGAGCTCCAACCGGGACTAAATTCGCACGCCCCAACGGCTAGTTGAGTGTCGGCGGGGGGGACCTTTAGTCCCGGTTGGAGACAAAAACCGGGACTAAATCCCCACTTTTAGTCCCGGTTGGTTGTACAAACCGGGACTAAAGGTCTTGGTCCTGGTTATTGCCCCAAACCGGGTCTAAAAGGGTGGATTTAGACCGTGTTTTTCCCCCCAACCGGGACTAAATGTTCCACAATAAAATCACCTCCTTCAACCTCCAGCCCGAGCTCAGCCCGAGCTTGACCTTATTTTTGCTCTGGCCGGTGGCTCCATATGTGAAATTTTTCGTTCTCCTATTTCTTCGATTCATCCAACCATTCTTTCTTGTTGAAAGGTTAGCAACCTCCTTCTCATACGATATATTGATAGTGTTGCTCGTTTTACGGTTTAAATTCGAGAAATTTGTGGTTTGTTTTTATTTAGTTAGTTCATGGTATAGCTCGATGATGATATGGTCAATATTTAATTGTGTGTGGCAATGTTAATATTGTGAGTACTAAGAGAGAATATATACATCGCCTTGCGCCGGAGTGGACAAGCAGGGGCGACTCGAGACGGCTACGGCGTCGATGAGTCGCCTTCTGCTTGTCCACTTCTGCACATGGTGACGAGACTTAGTTGTATGTTTTGCTACACACATCATAAAATGTATTTGACCTATTAGCGAGAGGGCCAATAAAACTGGCAATCCGCTATCTGAGAGCACTAAACTTTTAGTTGAAATCTTTTTTATTAATAATGTTTTTTTATTGATACACCTTAAAATTAATTAGTCATGCAACAATTATTTTTCATGCAATGTTTATTAATTTAGTTAGTTCATGGTATAGCTCGATGATGATATGGTCAATATTTGATTATGTGTGGCAATGTTAATATTGTGAGGACTATATACGTCGCCTTGCGCCGGAGTGGACAAGTAGGGGCAACTCGAGACGGCTACGACGTCGATGAGTTGCCTTCTGCTTGTCCACTTTTGCACATGGTGACGAGAATTAGTTGTATGGTTTTGCTACACACATCATAAAATGTATTTGACCTATTGGCGAGAGGGCCAATAAAGTTGGCAATCCGCTATCTAAGAGCACTAAACTTTTAGTTGAAATCTTTTTTATTAATAATGTTTTTTTATTAATACACCTTTAAATTAATTAGTCATGCAATAATTATTTTTTATGTGTTAATGTAATGCAGATGAACCGGCAATGGATGTACGGCGACCGCCGATCCGGGGAGTTTATTGAGGGCGTACATGCTTTCTTACGTGTGGCCGAGGCAAATAAGCGGAATGGTTTCATATGTTGTCCATGTATTAATTGTAAGAACATGAGGGATTATTCTTCCTCAAAGACAATTCACGAACACCTGTTTAGGTCGGATTTCATGGCCGGTTATATATGTTGGACCAAGCACGGAGAGAGCGGGGTTATAATGGAAGAAGATGAAGAAGGGGATGATGACGACATAGGTGTGTTTCGTGAATACGGTGCCTTCGGTTATATGGAAACAGACAAGGAGGTAGCGCCAGAAGATGAGCCTGTTGATGATCTTGGTCAGGCAATACGCGATGCACATAGAGATTGTGAAACTGAAAAAGAAAGGATGAAGTTCGAGCGCATGTTAGAGGATCATAAGAAACTTTTATATCCAAATTGCGAAGAGGGGCAGAAAAAATTGGGTACAACACTGGAATTGCTGCAATGGAAGGCAAAGAATGGTGCATCTGACAAAGGATTTGAGGAGTTACTAAAAATCATAAAGAAGATGCTTCCGAAGGGTGACGAATTGCCCGCCTCTACATACGAAGCAAAACAGGTTGTGTGCCCACTGGGATTAGAGGTGCAGAAGATACATGCTTGTCCAAATGACTGCATTTTGTACCGCGGTGAGGATTACGTGAATTTGGATGCTTACCCGGTATGCAGTACGTCGCGGTACAAGATAAGGCAAGATGACCCGGGTGATATCAAGGGTGAACGTCCTACGAAGAGGATCCCTGCGAAGGTCATGTGGTACGCTCCTATAATACCACGTTTGAAACGTTTGTTTCAAAACAGAGATCATGCAAAGTTACTGCGCTGGCACAAGGAGGACCGTAAGGTTGATGCTATGTTGAGACACCCTGCTGATGGTTCTCAGTGGAGAACCATTGACAGAGAATTCCCACGGTTTGCCGAGGACGCACGAAACCTAAGGTTTGGTTTAAGTACGGATGGCATGAATCCTTTCGGTGACCAGAGCAGTAGTCATAGCACTTGGCCAGTGAATTTATGTATTTATAACCTTCCTCCGTGGTTGTGCATGAAGCGAAAGTTTATTATGATGCCCGTGCTCATCCAAGGACCAAAGCAACTTGGCAACAATATTGATGTCTACCTAAGGCCACTAGTTGATGAACTGCTACTTCTGTGGCAAGATAAAGGTGTACGTGTGTGGGATGAGTACAAACAAGAAAATTTCGACCTACGAGCAATGTTGTTCGTAACAATCAATGATTGGCCTGCTCTTAGTAATCTTTCAGGACAGACAAACAAGGGATATAAGGCCTGCACGCACTGTTTAGAAGATACTGAAAGTGTATATTTGAAAAAAAGTCGAAAAGTTGTCTACGTTGGTCATCGTCGCTTTCTTCCTGTCAACCACCCACTAAGAAAAAAGGGCAAGCATTTCAAATGTAAACCGGATCACCGGACGAAGCCTGAGAACCACAGTGGTGATGAAGTATTCGACATGGTCAAAGATGTGCATGTTGTCTTCGGGAAGGGACCTGGCCACCAACCTGTTGTAAATGATGCTGACGGACACGCTCCAATGTGGAAAAAGAAGTCTATATTTTGGGAGCTACCCTATTGGTCAGTCCTAGACGTCCGCCACGCGATCGACGTGATGCATCTGACGAAGAATGTTTGTGTCAACCTGCTGGGCTTCATGGGTGTGTACGGAAAGTCGAAAGATACACTTGAAGCGCGACAAGACCTACAATGTATGCACGGGAGAGATAAACTGCATCCAGAGAACACAGAGGATAGACCTGATTATTTCGGTCCAGCGAGCTACACTTTAAGTAAAGAAGAGAAGGAAAATATGTTTGAATGCCTAAAAAGTATCGAGGTACCGTCGGGCTACTCGTCAAATGTAAAGGGGATAATAAACGTGCCAGAGAAGAAATTCCAAAACCTAAAGTCTCATGACTGCCATGTGCTTATGACCCAATTACTTCCTGTTGCATTACGAGGCATTTTACCTGAGAATGTCCGATTAGCTACTGTGAAACTATGTGCATTCTTGAACGCAATATCTCATAAGGAAATCGATCCTTTGAATCTAGCCCAGCTGCAGAAGGACGTGGTCCAATGTCTCGTCAGCTTTGAGCTGGTTTTCCCGCCATCATTCTTCAATATCATGACACATCTACTAGTACACATTGTTAAAGAGATTACTATTCTCGGTCCTGTATTCCTACACAACATGTTCCCCTTTGAAAGGTTCATGGGAGTCCTGAAGAAATATGTACGCAACCGGGCACGCCCAGAAGGCAGCATCACCAAGGGTTACGGAACGGAAGAGGTCATTGAGTTCTGTGTTGACTTTATTCCTGATCTTAACCCCATTGGTGTCCCTCAGTCGCGGTATGAGGGTAGATTAGGTGGAAGAGGAACAATAGGAAAAAATCAATATTTAGTACAGACGAAGATTCTTGCCGTAAAGCACACTACACGGTGTTGCAAAACTCCTCATTGGTTCATCCGTATATCCTAGACCACATGAACATTATACGATCGGATAACCCGGGGAAGCCTGAGATATGGATTACGCGTCGTCACGTGGAAACATTTGGTGGTTGGCTGCGAAAACATCTTAGGGGGGATGATACAATTGATGAACAATTGTACTTATTGTCTAGGGAACCATCGTGGCATATCATGACATTCCAAGGATATGAGATAAATGGGAATACATTTTACACGATAGCCCAAGACAAAAAGAGTACGAACCAGAACAGTGGAGTACGCATAGATATCACAGACCCGAATGGCAATAAGGAAACATATTATGGCCGTATAGAGGAAATATGGGAGTTGGACTACGGACCAAATTTCAAGGTCCCTTTGTTTCGATGCCAGTGGGTGAAGCTAACCGGGGGTGGTGTATCAGTGGACAAGATATACGGTATGACTACAGCCGATCTCAAAAATCTTGGATACAGGGACGAACCGTTCGTTCTAGCCAAGGATGTGACTCAGGTCTTCTATGTCAACGACATGTCTACCAAACCAAAGAGGGGAAGAAACGACAAGCTCTCCGGTGAGCCAAAGCGTCACATAATTCTTTCAGGGAAAAGAAACATCGTGGGAATCGAAGACAAGTCCGACATGTCTGAAGAGTATGAAAAGAACGATGAAATTCCACCCTTCACGGTTAACACTGACCCAAGCATCATAATAAATATTGAGGATGAACCATGGCTACGGCGCGATCATACGAAATAGTTCATGTAAGAATATTTTACCGACTTATGTACGATTTGTAACGTTGTGAAATGTAATGGATATATATATCTAAGACTCATTTTAATCGTCAAATTATATTCTCCATGCAAACTAAATTTAATGTACATTGAATGTAGTTAGATGTAAATCTAAATTTAATTTTGTTCTCATATTTGGATTTAAATGTAAGTAGATTTAATTGGTAGTATAAATGTAATTAGATTTAATTAGATGTTAATTTTGTACTCATATTTTGTACCCAAAAATTAAATAATACCACTAGATTTATTTTTGCAATTATATTTGTGGAACAAATATAAATTTGTACTCATATTTTATAAATGTAAGTAGATTTAATTGGTAGTATAAATGTAATTAGATTTAATTAGATGTTAATTTTGTACTCATATTTTGTACCCATAAATTCTATAATACCACTCGATTTATTTTTGCAATTATATTTGTGGAACAAATATAATTTTGTACTCATATTTTATAACTGTAAGTAGATTTAATTGGTACAATAAATGAAAGTAGATTTAATTGGTAGTATAAATGTAATTAGATTTAATTAGATGTTAATTTTATTTTTTATTCAATTTACATATCTCATGGTTTAGTTATTTAATTTTAAGTAATTGTGTAATAGTGTGCGCGGGAAGCAAAATTTTTTGGCCAAAAATTTGGTTGCGCGCGTGAAGGGAACCTTTAGTCCCGGTTCTAGGTTGGAACCGAGACAAAAAGTTTACTTTTAGTCCCGGATTTGAATTACAACCGGGACTGTCCCGGTTAGAGCCAAGAACCGGGACTAAAGGTCCCCTTCCCACCGCGCGCGAAGTGAACCTTTAGTCCCGGTTCTGGGTTTGAACCGGGACTAAAAGTCCCTCTTTAGTCCCAGTTTGCATCTAGAACCGGGACTAAAGGTCTTTAGTCCTGGTTGTAGCCTAGAACCGGGACTAAAAGTCCCCTTCATCTACTGCCCAATGCGCCCGACGCCTCTTCATCTTCATCTTCATCTTCCACCGCGCGCCCGATCAGCCGCCCGACGCCGCAAGACCCACCGCTCGGTCTTCTCCGGCCTCCGTCTTCTCCGGCCAGCGCCGCCGCCACCACCGCCGTCTTCTCCGGCCTCGGCGACCTCCACCGCCACCGCCACCGCCACCACCGCCGTCTTCGATCTCCGGCCTGGGTCTTCTCCGGCCACCGCCGCCCGACGGCCCACCGCGCACCGCCGGCCGCCCACCGTCACCACCGCCGTCTTCTCCGGCCACCGCCGCCCGACGCCCCACCGCGCACCGCCGCCCGCCCACCGCCAACCGCCGGCCGCCCACCGCCCACCGTCGGCCATATATAGAGACCGCCGGTGATCTTTTTTTTCTTTTTTTGTTCAGTTTTAATTTTAAATTTTATTTTGAAATGTATATTTAATTTTGTACAGTAATTTTGTGGAATAATTGCAACTGTATTTTGTACAGTATATTTGTGAAATGTACATATAAGTATTTATAGATTGTCTAGTAAATAAATTAGTGATAAAACTACTCTCATCACCTTAGGGTTTAAGTTTGAATTTCCAATTGCTTAGATCTCTCTACCACGCATCTGATTGACTGAAAAGTATGGATTTCTGTGCATTTAAATCAGTACACAGAACTACTTACATTGTTGCACATATTTGGAATAATTAGAACTATTTACATTTAATTGCAACTCTATCATATATAATTGAAATTGGTTGAGATGAGGATGTAGGTAGAGAAATTAAATGAGAGGTGGTTGAGATGAATTATATATACAAGTTGCTATATCGTAGGTTAAATTATAGCTGTGCAAGCTGCTACGCCCTCCGTCCTAGAATAATTTCATTTCTAGCTCCTCCAGTTTGTCAAAAAAGTTTATTTTTAAATAATCATTGCATCAAAGTTTATGAAAAAATAAACCTATCTTTGAACGCAGGGAGTTTATAGTAAGCTAAATTTGAAATGCTAGAATTTGCTATATTGTGGGACAGAAGGAGAGTATTGTAATTTGCAGCGTGGCTTCCACGGAAATCGAAGAGGATGATGATGTCTTACGGCGTTACCCCGTGGATGACGTCACAACAAATATGACGCCTTGTGAGCTGCACACTCCCGCGAGGAACATCACAATTATGGTGGCCACCGGTGTTGTCATTCTTCCGGAGTCTACCAGCTCGCAGCAAATACATTGCCGTCCGATTCAAGCTGGATATGCTAAAGTCGCGGTGGATAGAGTTGTAAAAGAATTTCGACAATTGACACTGGACATTCCTGGCGGTGAGGGGGAGACGACCCTAGGTGAAGTAGAGCACGAATTCATCCTTTGGCGTAAGCGCTACATCGTTATACCTGGAGCGCCTCCTAGACCGCCTTCGCCTCCTATGCCGATCATATCTCCAATTCGATCTCCAGATCGTGAAAGTGCACAACGGCAAATTCCGACTCCTCAGTCACCGATACGGTCTCCGCCTCCCGTGTCTCCGCGTCCACGGTCTCCACCTCCCGTGTCTCCTCCGGCCGAGGTGATTAAGCGTATGTCCACGGTTCCAGCAAAACATGGTGTAAAGAGGAAGCTGCCATACGATATGACTGCAGAGGAAACCGCCGAAGTGGTAAAGGGAGAGGTGAAGGCGTTTTTCTCTAGTGTGAGGGAACAAATGAAGAAAAATACCGAGGATGCAAAAATGTTGCCAAGCCATAAACTAAGGAAATTAGTCGTAGAACACGAGAAGGCAAGGAGGGAAAGAAATAAGTCACCACCTCGATCGGACTACGAGCGCTCTCTCGACAAGTCTTACAAGGAGTCGAAGAGAACAAAGAAACAGGGAAAAGATGTTGCACAACTTGGTATGCAATCGAAGCAAACAATCGAGCCGCTCGTTGTTCAACAATCACAAGCAGAGTCTGATCATGACGCGCTCATCCAAATGATGAAAGACACCGGTCTGACAAGGGAAACACTCATGGGGCTGAAATCGCCACCAAAGGCCACCGTAGACGTCGATAAATGGAAGACCAGCTATGTGTATGGCCGGAGTCTTGTTAACCCTAAGGCGGTAAAATCACTTCCTACCCAAATGTACAAGTTACACAACTGGTACATGCAAGCCTGTCAGAACGGAACATAACTCATTTCGGCTAAAATTCAAGATGAGCATTTCTTCCGGGGCGAGGACTTGATACATGTTGAATTCACTGAATTACACCCGCTGTTTCACAGGGACGCTCTCGACAAATCTCTATTGAGCTATTGGTGTCTGTAAGTGATTCTTTTTTAAAAATTAACGAGTCTTGTGTATGTGTAAAGTATATATCTCTCACTTTGTATTTTTCTTACCCATGCAGTATGGAGATGATGAATCAGAAGAAAAACATGGTGTTCGACGTTGGATTTTTCGATCCATATATCATACACGAGAGGACTGTGAAGGAAAAGCCGGAAGAAACGGAGAACAATATGTTCCGCTTCTTTGACAATCACAAGACGACCATACTCTTCCCTTACAACTTCGCGTGAGTGTTTGTCTTGTGCACATTTCATTTCGACTACTTCATTCTAAATGTGCAATTAACGACGTACAACTGTAGGTTTCACTGGATACTCTTAGTCATCTATATTGACAAAGACTATGTTATGATATTGGACTCCTTGAGAAAGCCAATGTCCAATTACCAAAACATGCTAGACATGCTACAAAGGTAATTATTTGTCTCGCACTTCACATTTTTACGCCATTATCTCGATATGATATGAATAACTGAACTGATTTATTTCTCTTAAGCAGTGCCTGGGTAAGGTTCATTTCGAAACATCCTGGTCAATGAACTGTGCCTCTTCGAATAAACCCACACAAAGTAAACTAGCTAGGCCCACCTCTTTCTCCCATTAAATTCGTTACTAATAAGATTAATTGATTGATATATGGTTTTCTCTTATAGTGGTGTCTGCAGCAGCCAAAGAATACCAATTTATGTGGATACTGCATTTGCGAGCACCTCTTGCATTATTCATTAAAAACAGAGAAATCTATAGACGTACGTATAAACACGCAACTTATTTTCCCTCTCTTATTAATAATATATACATACATACATACATTAATAATATACTTATATTTCCCTCTCTTATTCATAGCTTCAATGGAAGAAGGACAGGGTCATACGAGATGATCAGATAAAAGCTATTCAAGAGTCATTAGCAGGGTTTAATGACCAAGTCATAAATCCCGAGGGAGTGTACCACTTTGACAGTCGTTTGCAACCCAAGACTTTTACTCAGGAGGGTCCAAATTTGGATGATCCAAATTTCGAATAACTCCATGTATCTAGGTGCGGTGTGATGGTCATGAACAATATGTAAATATGGTTGTACATATATTATTTTGCGCTAATATTTATATAATATTGCTTAACAAGAGCATTAAACTGTACTTATATGCATACAAGATATCTATTACTAAAGATATCTATTACTAGTATGTAATATATATGTACATATAAGTATACGAAGAAGGAACGTATAATACGTTAGATATTAGCGGAAAGACACAAAAAGAAATTGAAACATAATAAAATAACAGAAAAGAAAAAGAATACTTTTAGTCCCGGTTTTTACCTATAATCGGGACTAAAATACCCTCTAAAACCGGGACTAAAAGACCATACCCGGCGGTCCCGGGGGGACCTTTAGTCCCGATTGTAGCTACGAACCGGGACTAAAGGTATCTTTTAGTCCCGGTTTTCCGAGCCGGGACTAAAGGGTTTCTCCTTTAGTCCCGGATAGGGGGTCCCGGTTGGGAAACCGGGATTGAAGGGGTTTCCCAACCGGGACTATATCCCGTTTCTCTACCAGTGAGTTGATATTACCAACCGGGACTAAAGATGGCTCTTCTTTAGTCCCGGTTATTTCACCCGGACTAAAGATGGGTATCTTTAGTCCCGGATTCATGGTCCCGGTTGCATAAGCGGGACTAGAGGGGGTTACGAACCGGGGTTAAAAACCCCTTCTCCACCAGTGAGCATCTATTGTTTGACGTATGGACAATTCAGACGAAATATTTTGTTTGGTTGTTTTGTAATGATGTTGGACTTAATGCATCACAAAATTGGGAGTTCTTGAATAGTAATTACTCATTTTTCTAAGGCATATTTTGATCTAGAAAGTCTTTAGAATCAAACTTTGGCCATTAATTTCTCTAAAACATATTCCTAATAAACTAATAGCTATATAGTCCGCATTGCTTCAAATAACTTTCAACCATGAATCAATTGGTATAATATTTATAAGCTGCAAATGTTTGTAAGTTAACAACTTATTGGTAAAAATCATCAAAGTTTAAATGGACTTTCTGAAGTGAAAACGTGTCTTGTAAAAGGGAACAGAGGGACTACTTGATTTTACACTGCCGTATGCTAATCAAAATATTGAGTCCTTAATTAATTCACAATGCATTCTATATGCAAAGAAAAATAAAATCTTATCATATTCCTTATGATACTAACCATGCATGCATTATGTTTGTTACCGAAGTCCAAAAGAACATGAGATCATCCCCCTTTCCACATAAGATTTCCTTTTTTTCAAAGATTTTCATGCTAGTCATGAAAAAAATTCATTGCATGATTTTTCCACTGTGAAATTATTGAAATTAAATTCATAGTTTGAACTGAAGTTGTAATCATTTTAAATTGTTGATATGATAGTTCCAATAAACTCATTATAATGAATTTTATATTTGCATCAGATTTGTAGGTTCAAGTTATATAACTCAATTTCACTTTCAGAAAGCTCCGAAGTTTCTGTTCCAACAATTTAATTTTGCCATGCGAATGCACATGTTTATAGTTGGTAAAGGCAATTAACTGTTATTACGTGAAAAATGCAACAAAAGCTTTTCTATAGAGTATTACTAAGACATGGATGTTAACTATTTCTCTAGATGAGATGAGTGGTGTACATGTCCATAAGGACTAGACAAATTCTTATCGAATATAGGTGTTTAAGTGTAGAAAATCATACCTTAAGTGAAAGAAGGAAATCGACGGTGTCATGCACCCTGTCCTTTTCCATTGGTTCCCCAACAAGACTAGGAGAAAATTTTGATAACATCAGTATTGCCTAAAAGAAAAGAAAATCAGAAAGGTCAAACAATTATCTTCAGACTAGATAAATACACTGCATGCTTTTGGGTTTATGAAGCACCTATACATTGAAGCATCTATCATCACTCGTCTAGATTACCAAGCCTGTACTGACCTTAAGTGCTTCGGCAGAACAATCACTCTAGCCCCAGCCGTGATCTGCAGTTGACAGTGTCCATGAACCTTTTGCTGTATGGCGAAACCAATAACTTTGATCCTCAGGATGATTTCTAACAAACTGCTTACAATTTGTAAGAAATTGTGTTAAGTTAAATCTAAGAAATATGCCATACTCAAAATTAATTGAAGATTAACTTGAAGATCCAGAGCAGTAGACCTGTGCATTTTTTATATATCTGTGAGCTCTCTCAATAGTTGGACCATATTCGTTGATAAGATCGGTTGAGCAAAAGGACTGAACTACAAGTGCTATCTCCCAGTTTTGGGCGCCATCATATATCTAAGGACCATTGAACAATACATCGAAGTTGTGTGCACTTCAACAAAATAAGTAGGTAATGTGTTTATTTTTAAAGTTTATAATTAATAAGGAATAAACATATATACCTGACTAAATCATATGTTTAGTTTAGATAGTACATACCTAGAACCAAAATCTAATAAAAAATGTACAAATTCAGTTCAAACTTGTTTGAACTTGTTAGTAAACAAGTTAATGCTCGTACCTAAAATTTTTTAAACGCATTCATACTTATTTAAATTAGGTATATAATTAATTTGAATCTTGAAACCGGATACCATGGTACCTCAATTAAATTTCATATATATATATATATATTCAAGGACATGAAGTTACATACTCCCTCCATCCCATAATATAAGGTGCGCACGTATTCCAAGATTCAATCTTTAAAACATTTGACCAACGGTTAGTATAATATGAAATGAATTTTATTTATTAAAAATTATATCATTGGATTGACATTTAAATTTACTTTCATATGGTTATAATTTTGTTGCTACAAACCTTATAGTGTATGAGAAATTATAAACTAAACATTAGTTTTGGAGACTGTGCCAACTTTGACCGTGTCTTATATTATGGGATAGAGGGAGTATATGCAATGTATGCATGAATATTTTTAGATGAATGCGACCACAAATTCGATATACCAGAAAAAACTTAATATGATAGTACCTTGGTCTTCGTGCCATCCTCTGCAATTCATAAATAATCATGTATCCTTGGAAGATGTCGTTTTAGTGTATCAGAACTTGGATTATCTACCCAACAGCAAATCATATTTAATGCCTGTTGATGTTGAGGAATATGAATGTTAGATATAAAAACACTGATACTATTATACTGAAATGTTTATAGCCCAACGAGAGACTGCATATAGGTGAAAGCTCTCATTAAATCAGCTAGCTCGGGTTATTTTAGTGTTTTATCATAGAATGTAGGCCCATTGTTCATCCACTCCTTGCCCGAGATAAATAAATAATTTGTCGGTAATTTTCTGTAGACAAGTGACCATTTGTGATGCTTTAACTGCCAAAAAATTCCAATTTTAATTACGGAAACAAGAATTTGGAATAATCAAAAAAATTTCCGAAATCTCTGCAAGTTGATTATTTGTCGGATTTTTTTTCTTTTCTTGTTGTCCCATTGCCAATTTAAATTTAATAAGGAAATTAACCTCTATTGTAAATTCATAACATTTATCAAAAAACTATTATTACGAATAATATCATTTCATGAAATATTTTACAAATAAAGGAAACTAATAATTTATTTTCTAAAAAAATCTTGGTGAAATTAAATTCTTTAATAAATTAATTTAAAAGCCATTTCTTAGGAAGTCTAATTTCCATTCCTGGTGGGTCCACCCCAGCCCATCTAAACGGAGACCTTAACTCTTAACTCCTCCTAAAACCTAAAGTTTGTTTTGGGTCCGTCCTCTACTTCTCTTACTTTTCTTGCCTCGGCCCACCAGTCTAACCACCAACCGGCTAGCCCAAGCCGCGCTGCCAGGCTTGGCTCAACGACTAAGTCGACCTGATGCCCCGGGGCTTGTTCCCCTTTCCTCCTTGCACGGCACATCCTCATCGCCCGCCGTGCCCTAACGGTAGCAGCAAGCACTAAGTCACGCCATCACTAGCGGCCTAGCCACTTCGCTTGAGCCACCTCTCACTAGTCCTTTGCGACGCATCGCGTGCCCGCACAGTAGGGTTTCGTGATGGGACGGGCCTGGCACGGATGCCACCGCGCCGTGCCACCAGCTCCCTTGCGCCTCTATGCCCAATGGCCACCCGCCGTTGGGATGAGCCGGATCGGCTTGTTCTCGCGTACGCGAGGCGACACCTTGAGGACGCTATGTTGCCCGTCCTCGCTCGGCCCCACACCCATGCCGCATGCGTCGGCGGATGAGGCGCACAGTACCGTGACTGACACCGCCCAAACCTCCGCAAGCTGCCACCTCACTCACGCGACCCCACTTTTGCCCCGACATCCATGCCGCTGCCACGCGATGCTCCTACCACGCGACACGCATCATCTTGAAGCTTAAAGGCTAGGAAGAGCGAGGATGGGACGGTAATGGCCGATGAGCGCGCCAAAGCTTCATCTCCAAGCCCACCACGCCTATAAAAGCCGCCCCGTCCCACTCACGTGCGCCTCTTACATCCATCCTTTCCGGTTGCCGCGTCGAACACCTTTCTTCCCAACCCTAGCACCACCGACACGCGTCGAACACCTAGCGGATGCTCGAAGAAACACCGAGTGGAGGCCATCGGTGATCGTGTCGTGCCACCATCGTGGAACAGCGTGAATGAACCGTGGGCTGTCGACATGCCGGAATAGCGAGGACAAACCTCGCCACCAAGCGGTACGACGCACCCAAAACTGCCCATTGTTTTGTCTCTCCTCGGCTACCGCCTAGAGAGAAACCGAAGTCGTTGCCCGTCTCCTCACCCTCCTTCGCCGCCTTCTTATAGGTCCTTGTACTGCTCCAAGGCTTCCCTACACCCTGTCACTGTCCTTAGCCTCGCTGCTCCACCGCCAGTTCGTCGGCGCCCTGTCCAACCCGAGCCGCCGCGCCCCCACCTAGCCTTCGGACCGCCTCAACCCCCCCCCCCCCCCCCGCGTGCTGCCATTGCGCCACCATCCAGGGATGGCCGAGGTCCTCCTGGGCCTCCCCTTGTCTACCGCATCGGCCTCCGGCCCAGCCAGCTGCTGTGCGGGTGGGCCCTAGCACCAGTTGCCGCGGGCACGTGTGAGAGATAGAGCAGAAGCAGCAAGAGAGAGAAGAGAACAAGAAAGGGAAGACCGAAAGGTGGGCCACCAGGGAAAAATATGTTTTCAAATTTAATGGAAAACATTAATTTAATTAAGTTATTAACTTGTTATACTGACATGTGGGCCCCAACTATTAATAAAATATAATTAAGAACATGTTTAAAAACCTGTGTCATTGACCTGTGGGTCCAAGGCCATTTTAAATGGTAAAGTTGACCATGTCAAAGGTTGACCCTAGTCCCACCTATCATTGTCTCTGGGTTTTCGTTTTGAAAAATAATTGTTTTATAAAAAGAAAAGGATGTGGGACCTACCTGTCAGTGAGAGAAGGTATTTTAACAAAAACAATTTCCCAATTTTAAATAAATGGCAGAACAAGAGCTTTTCAAAATTAATTTGATTTATCTCAAATTTGAATCTTTGGAAGGCCATAACTCTCTCGTTTTAAATCGGATTTCGATGAAACTTTCACCAAGGTTCATTTAAAATCAAGACCTACCCAATGGCACTTGTTTTATATGTTTACCCTTTTTTCTAGGATCCCCTTGTTTAAAGGCAAGTCACTACGCTCCCCTCCTTGAGTATGTGGATTCTATTTTTATAAATGTGTTGATTGCATATAAAATTGCATGCTAATTATAAAATATGTAAGTAAACTTGATTGTAAGCCACCCTTGACAGAGTTATACATATTCCTTGTTGCCCGAGTCTATTATTTATGTGCGGATAATTATTGATACTGCTTAGCATTGCTTGTTTAGATGATTATACACTTCATGCTTGGTATATGGATGTGAATACGGTGATCACTCGGTGTAAGTGATTATCGGAAGATGGGTGGAGACATGAGCGCTACCCCCAATTCAAAACCTTTGGAAAACCAAAAGCTTAATAAAGAAATAATTTTGATTGGGGTGACACGGATAGAGTATGGGTGGTTCTGTGAAATGGCAAGCCACCTTCCCTAGTTAGTTAACGACCGAGTTAAGAAGCTATGCAGGAAACGAACAGAGTACGACCACATTTCTTGAATGAATGGTTATAGACCTTGCGGAATAGGTACCCGAGTAGGGCGGCACCCCAGTCATGGGTGGTTCTATATGTGAATGGTTGTGATGTTGTGACGAAGTGTTTTGTTGATTTAATAGCGTCGAAACCTAGAATACACCCTTTTGATATATAAAATATAACCGCCTGGATACCTCTAGAGCGCCAGGACTCCTCTCACCGTCTTCTCGAGGATGGGTTGGGTGACAGGGGGCATGAAGGTTCATAGTCCTTGGACCGGTGCCGCAATGCAATGGGAATCGAAAAACCAAGTTGTGACAAGTCTCATGTGTTGGGTGCATCATGAAGTGCGGGATTAAAAGCACACATCAACTGTAATGTGAATAAACAAATCTATTCGAATAGTTATGCTCGCGGTTAATTGAGCATCGGGACTTGTACCATTCTTCACTAGTCTAATAAGTTTTAATCTACTTGGACTAGGATTGGTGGAAATGATGGAGAGTATGGAAAAAGTGGATGTGAGGGTTAGGGAAGGTGGATGAACCCTCGTTGATTAACGACAACTTCAACTTAATGTTGTTTTCAGTTAAAACGCTAAGTCATAGGTTTGTGAAACAAATTGTGAAATCTAGCTTTATGCAAATAAACAAAGTCATCCTTGAACACATATGTACACTAAATGCATTGTGTAGTAGTGGCATGCTGAGTACAGTTGGTTAACTAAAACTTTTAAAAGGAGGTGTTGGAGCCGACCCGTACGTGTGCTATGCTGACGAGGAGGTGCCAAAGACGGTGAAGTAGGGACCTAGATTCACTAGTCACTGCCTGTGGCATAAGATGGACTGCCGCTGCTTCATTTATGCTACCTTATCTACCTCTTTTGGTAATTGGTATTGTAATTAGCTATGCTTGGTATATTTAGGTCCCACTCGGCAACCCTTGTATTAATAATGTATTATAAGACCTTTATAACGATGTCAGTTATGTGATACACAACTTATCATGTGTGTACCATCTACTAATCTGGGGAATGATATTGTAAACATATGGGGTTTCCGGTGTACAAAACCAGGGGCCGACAGATGCCCAGAGTGAAGGATGCCTCTTCTCCTATTTTTCTCTTCTAACATTAGCTAGCCCTAGTAAATTCCGCTTCAAGGGATAGAATAGGCTCACGATAAACAAATACTCCTTGTTTCTCACAGAATTGATACCCTGGAATACTCTTAAGGTGAAAAGCTACAATTGTAACCATGTGCTATCACTTTAAATTCTAAAGGCTTAATTAAGGAACACCAACAATCCCCTTAGTTATGTATGCAATCTCAGTGCCGGTTCAACAATGGCAGCGACCACAAGTTTTCTTAATTTGTATTTTACACTCTAGATACCTTAATATAAGAACTGATAGTGATGTTTTCAGTATTATTCTTGGTTCTTATTATGAACTTGCAATGAGCATATTGTTTTATGAACTGACATTCATACATAATGGAGAAAGCCCAATATGGACTAGTGAATTTATTGGTATTATCTCTCTTTTGATCTGTTAGGATGTTCAGTTTGGGTTTGAAAACCCAGGAACAATTGGGTTGATTGATCTAAGTAAAACATTAACCCTTCAACCACAATTTAATTTATTGCACATGTTCTCCCAACATTCAGACTAAAAAGATACACACATTTGAATAATTGCATCATATATAAAATAATAAATTCATCATTTCATCAAAAGTTCAACGATTGAAGACATTACCTTTTGTTACTGGACAAAGACCAATGTATTGAGTGTTCTCATCTTCATAGTAGATATGTTCCATTATATGTCGTAAAAATCGTTCTCTTAGTTTGTTGACTGGCCAAAAATTCAAGACTGGATCCACATACTTGTTCAAACAAGTTGAAATAATTTTACACATTACTAAAGGTAGATATCGGATGTCCGCCTAACAAAATAGCAAGGAAATTAAACAATCAGATTGTGCAAGTTAGAAACTAAAATAAACAATAAGAAGATGTCCAAATACCCCCCCAAAAAAAAAACTTTAAATGGAAGTCCGTCTAACACCCTGAATTGTTCATATTACCCCCTAAGGGGATTTTCGATGATGGTTTTGCATATTTTGAAAGCTTAAATGAACAACTATTATTTGCATATCATCAGTTGTAAGTCATCAATTTATACTTATACAGTGATATCATACTATTATTATGTTGGTACTATTAAATGAACAACTATTATTTGCATATCATCAGTTGTAATTCATCAATTTATACTTATACAATGATATCATAGAATTATTATCTTGGTACTTGTTTGAAAGTAAGAAAAGAAAGATTTAACTAGGGATTTTAATATATATGTCCAGTGTGTATGTCACGTGATCAAACTCATCCAACTTATTAACAAATAACATAAAAACCATTATGATGAGGGGTATTAGAAAGTTTAAGGGGTGAATGTCCAGTTTGGAAGTTTACGGTGGTAGATGAACTTTCATCCAAAGTTTTGGGGGATATGATGAGGACATCAACACCACCGATACATCCACACCTACACAAGTGCAATTTCATGATCCTATTACCCGTGCTCGTGCACGTCAACTAAACTATCAGGTGAGTTCTTTCTTGTGTTCATATTCATCCTATTTATTCTCTAGAGATGCGTGCACTCTTATTTTACTTAGGAATGATGGAGAGGATAAAAAGGAAAGAGAATTCCCGCCAGATAGATTCGGATTACAGAACAGCACCAACTTGTGACGACCACCCCGAGTTCATGCAAACTCTGTTTTGGGCATGCAAGTACTTCAAGGAAAGCTTATAAAGTCTATTTTCAGATGGATCTGGCCTCATGTCCATATCTATTCTGGAGAGGCCGCAATCGTCATTTTACTACTGAGACCTTTTTTCTGTCCACGGTGTTGCGTCACCTTATTTGGGCCCAATGGGCTGTGTATAAAGTTGAGTCCGTTAGGAACACATCTTAGGGTTAGAGGACGACCCCAACTCATCCTCCCACCTATATATTTACCTTAGCCACCATAGATGAACTTGGGTTTTGTTTAGATCAAAGTTTAGCATCGCTACTTTGCCGTGTAATCCCATGATCGGTTAGATTGCCGGTTTGCTCGTTGCGGAACCCCACCAATGTTACTTTTGTTGAATTAAATCTTACATCTTTAATCCACAAATTGAGTTGCTTGTTCATCTTGTTCTTGCTAGTTCTCAATTGCTTGCAGAAACAAATACCCTCGTGGTTGGGCTGACCGTGCATCCGTCAAGATTCACGACTGCCTCTGGAGTTGGTGTAATGATTGCTAAGACGCAACATCCCTAGATAGTTATAGTCGGATTACCAACATCGCTCCATCTAATCGACTTATCCCTCTCATCGAAAGATCGGGACACCCTCGTGCACACCAAGTGGTATCAGAGCCACAGTTGCTCGGTGAGAGATTTCTTGTTTTGTATTTTTTCTCTACCTACAGTACAGAAAAAGCCAAAAAAAATGTAGAATAGTCTACCCATGATCCAAGACAATTTTTGAGCCTTTTTACTAGTTTCTGCTTAGTCTTAGTTTATTGAGTTTTCGGTTACATCATTGTGTCGAGTTGCTGGTCTTAGCGTTAGTTTGGAGTATCGAGTTCTTGCCACGCTCATCGCCACCAGCATCTTAGCCGCCATCATCATCACCATTGTCAACCTCGCTATCATCCACGAAATCTGTGCTAGATTTGTTCCCTATTTTGAGTCCAATTTTCCTTTGAGTGCCACCACAAGAAAACCCTGTGTCCTTCCTTAAAACATTCATAACTTTCTCATACGGACTCGGAATCATGCATATAATATATCCACGGACATCTACGGGAAAAGTTACATCCATTTTTGAGTAGCTATGCCAGTTTTGGCGAAATCAGAATCTTGAAATTCTGCTTGCAAAATTGTGTTTTCGAGGCACGAAGCTTCGGGACTCCTTTGGATAGAACTTTGAAAAACATCTACGGGTCACATTTTTCGTCCGTTTGAGCTAAAAGTTTCTGTGGTTGGTTCCTGTGTGCTCCTAAGTGTGAAAAAAAAAGAAAAAAAGAAAAAAGAAAAAAAGAAAAGGGAGAGAGAGAGAAAAGAAAGAGGCCCCTATCATCGTTCCTGGTTTGTGTTTTGTGACGTCCTTTGTGGTTAGGCTCGTGTCTCTACTACGTCTAGCCTAGGACCAGCACGGTACCAACCTTGAACGATTATTCAATTTGCTTTGATTAACGTGGTTTCTAGTTTTTCTTTGTCTCAACAGTAGCCCACCTATAGCTCCACCGGTTCGACTAATACTTGACAAGGATTAAGCGACCAACGCATCGGTACACCTTTCTCCAGGGGTTTTCATAGTCCGATGGTTGTCGTCACCTCCTGTTTAACGTGGTGAGAATTGATAAGAGCTAGTTGAACAAGTTGAGAGTGAGTGAACTAGAGAGAACCACTTTCAAGTAGTTTGCACGGTATTCTTTTTTCTTTTTCCAGTGATATAGTATTTACCTTTTTTTCCGAATCATGTCAGGTGACAAACACAACAATCCTCATTCGCTCTGAACAAGGGGAATCATTCAACATTTTGACAGGTTAGTGAGGGAACACACCCAAGGGCTTGAGGAGGATGTTCGCGTCACCAACGACCGGCTTGGTCATGTGAAGCATACACAGATTGAGACCAACACCGGCCTTGGAAGCTTCCTTGGGCACCGTGAACACCGTCCTTGCTGATATTGCGAGGCGCCTTGATGAGATTGCCCACCAAGGCCATGGGAGGGGTGAGTATGACTACAATGGTGATTCTAAGGATGATCCAGAACAGCGATGACTCCACTTCAATCGCCACGGTATGGCTCATTACCGGCCACGCCGTGAGGTACGTGCTAATGACGATTCTTTCGGTAAGATTAAATTCACTATACCTGCTTTTGATGGTAAGTATAACCCTGATGCCTACCTTTCATGGGAGTTAGCAGTAGATCAAAAGTTTGCTTGCCATGATGTTCCTGAGGATAAGAGGGTTAGGGCTGCCACTAGTGAATTTACTGATTTTGCGTCTGTTTGGTGGAGTGAATACCATCGTACTCATGTGAATGCTTTGCCACTTAATTGGGATGATTTGAAATGAATTATGCGTGCTAGATTTGTACCTTCATATTATGCGCGTGACATGTTAAATAAGCTGCAACAATTAAAACAAGATGGTACAAGTGTGGAAGACTATTATCAGGAGATACAAATGGGTATGTTGTGTTGTGGCTTAGTAGAGAATGAGGAGGCTTCCATGGCTCGATTTTTGGAGGGTTAGATCGAGAAATTTATGATATTCTTAGTTACAAAGAATATAATAATATGACTCGGTTATTTCACTATGCTTGCAAAGCTGAACGAGAAGTGCAGGGACGATGAGCGCACACACGGACTAACTTTTCTGCAGGTAGAACTCTATGGATGGCTCGGAGTGGCGCTGCCCCAGCAGGACAATCAAGTGCTTTGATACCAACATCAACACCCTCCGACAGCAACAAACCACAGCCAACACCTTCTGCAGCCCCCTCTCGTGCTTCAGCGGCTGCAGACAAGACTGCCAAGAGCGCTTCCTCTATTTCTTCCACGGGACGAACACGGCATTTGCACAAGGATTGCCCTAGCAAACGCGTTCTGATCATTAAGGATGATGGTGAATATTCTTCTACTAGTGAATTGGATGCAGATGCACTTGCTTTGCTTGCAGCTAATGACATAGGTACCGAGGACGAGGAACACATTGGGGCTGGAGTTACGGGCCAGTATGAGTGCACAAATGTGCAAAGGGGAGCAGAACCAGCGGCATAACCTTTTTCAGACGAGGTGTGTCGTCAACAAGCATTCATGCCGCACCATCATCGATGGGGGAAGTTGTAGAAACTTGGCGAGTACTGAGATGGTCACTAAGCTTGCTTTGCACACAAAACCACATCCCCACCCATACTACATTCAGTGGTTCAACAACAGTGGCCGCATTAAGGTAACACAATTGGTGAGATTAAATTTTGCAATTGGTTCTTACTGTGATTCTGTTGATTGCGATGTCATACCTATGCATGCTTGCTCCTTGCTGTTGGGTAGTGTCACCCCGATTTTCGATCGGGATTAAAAAATATTAAATAATGCATTTTTAGAAATTATATTAAAAGTTAAAGCAAATTAATCAAGTGAAATAATGAGGGAAATTAAAATTTCCTTTTAAAAATCATGGCCGGAAAATATTTTTCTAATATTTCCCATGCCCTAAAATACTCTCTGAAATTTTTCGTGAAATTTCGGAGCTCAAGAAATAATTTTAATAGCACAAAGTTCACTTAATCAATTAAACAAAAAGAAAAACAACTTAAATCTCCGTCCCTCACTTTGGGCCTCTTTCGGCCCAAAGTCCTCTCTCCTCCCCAGGCCGGCCCCTTTCTCTCCCTCCTCCCTCCTCCCTCTTTCCCTCCCTCTTGGGCCAGCCTTCTCCTTCCCTGCTCGGCCCACCTTGCCTCCCTCTCCCTCGAAGTCTACTTCTCCTCCCCCACCGACCTCCTCTTTCTCTCTTTGACATGTGGGACCCGTGGGCCCCACCTGTCATCCCCAACCTACAGCCGGCCAAGCCGGCAACCACCCGTGCCGCCCTTTTCGCGCACGTCGCCGGCTCCGTCAGTACCTCCACCCACGTCGCCGCCTCCCCCGGCCCTATAAAGCCCCGCACGCCGCCTCCCCCGCGCTGCCGCACTACCGCGACGCGTCGCCTGCACGCGGCCACCGCGCGCCACCACCGCCCTCGCCGGCCGCCGCCGCGTGCGTCCTCGCGCCACGCTGGCCGCTGCCGCGCCGCCTCCCGCACGCCCGCCGCCGCTTGCCGCCGCTCTACCGCGCCGCGCCGCCCGCGCCACCGACCGCTGACCACCGCGCGCCGCGAGCACCGCTGGGCGCCACTGCCCCGCGAGCCCACGCCGCGCGCCACCACCTCCCGCGCCCGCCTCCCGCGCGCCCACCACTGCTGGCCGTTGCCTCGGCCGCCAGCACCGCGCACCACCCACGCCATCCCCCTCGCCGCCACCGCGCCGCCACCGCGCCACCTCGCCCCGGCCGCCGCCCACCGCCGCCGCCACCACCTCGCCGCCGGGCTGGCCGCCGTCGGGCCCGTGCCGTGGCTGCCGCTCTCATGGGCCGGCCGTGGACTTGGTCCACGGCGCCACCCCGGCCGCGGTGGACTGAGTCCACCATGGGCCGGCTCCCCCTCCCTTTGACCGCTGACCCGTGGGGCCCACGAGTAAGGCCGGCCTACCCTTGCTAACGTCAGCGCCTCCCTTTTTCTTCAGAAAATAAATATTAATTGTGCAATAATTCCAGAAATTTATTTAAATGGCTCAAAACTTCCAAAATTCATAACTAATTCATACGAACTCCAAATTGAGCCATTCAACTTGCAAAATTCATATAAAATTGATATCTACATGTTTGTTTACTTTTTATGCATTGTTTATTTGGTTTTATTAGTGTCTTTCCTCGTTTTGCGTGCCAACGTGTAGATTCCGCTGTTTCGGACTTTCGCGTTCGCGTGGAAAAGAGTTCGGAAGATCAATCGAAGAAGCAAGGCAAGTCACACATTCCCCTTGAGCATTTTGATCCCAATTTATAAAATATTTTACCATTTACAAAGAAATTGCATGTTTTGCTAATTCCACGGGAATAGGGTTTACCTATCTGCTCGCTTGTGCCTTATTTACTTGATGTCCTTTCTTTGTCAAACTGGGTGATAATTTGACTAGCTTGTGTCTCATGTTGATCTAGCTAGAATTATTTTACACTTAGCCATGCTTAATACCACTAACTCACAATATGGGATAATTACATTATCTATTTCTAGTATCTTGATGAGCTGCGAGCTCGAGACATGTCGGCCACGTTTCGTTGGTTGTAATTATCCAACTAAAATATGGATTAATGGTGGGCTGTGGGTGTATGGTTTTGCTAGTCGCACCCATGGCAATTAAGGACCGGTTCACGGGAATCCCTGGAAGAAACACCGTGCGTACCACAAGCCAGCGTGGGCAACGGCTGGACTTGTAGTGTAGCTTTCCCCTAGCTGACGTACACTGGCTAGGGTGAGCGTGATGGAGTTTGGATGGGCCCTGCGACAGTCTATGCGGCTTCCGGATTCACTGTGGCATGAGAGGGGGCTGCCCGTTGCCTGTTGAGGAGCGGGGGCGAAACCTGCGGTGGTACGATTGGTTAGAGGGGGTTATACGAAGGGTCCTGTCACGGTCCCTTTCCGGGGTACCATGGTGGTATACCGGCACACGGTAATGTGTCGTGGGGCTGTGTCTTGTGGGTACAGATGTACACCTCTGGCCAGAGTAAAACTATTCGAATAGCCGTGCCCGCGGTTATGGGCGATCGACCAGCTCACCGTGATTAGTCTCACTCTAAAATAATTTGACTTAGTGAACTGGTATAGTTCAGGTGGAATGGTTGGGCCTATTCAACGTGGTGTAGCTTTGTTCAGTGGAGATATTTAATCTTGCCTTAATTAATCAACTATTTTACTGTTTTCAACTATAAATGTTTACAACCGCCCTTATGCAAATAGCCACAAACCCTCCTTGTCTCCCTTTGCACGAATGCATCGTTGGTGTGGCTTGCTGAGTACGGTGGTTGTACTCAGTCTTGCTATTATTCCCCTTTTCAGAAGTGTAGTGCTTCTGAGCTGAAGACGAAGTCAGAAGACCAAGGCTTATACCCCAGTTGAGTTTTGCCTGTGGAGTGGAGCTGAAGCCCCGCTAGGATCGTCGCCCTTTTTCCGTTGCTGCTTCCTTTTTGGTGTGAGGACTAAGTACCTCTTCTGTAAGTATTTACGCTTTATTTACATTTGGATCTGTATATTGATTTGTCGTTTTGTGTACCCTGGCTTGATTCCTGGACAGGGATTTATACACACAATAGTCTGGAAATTTGGGATAAATTTCTGGGCGTGACAGGTAGGCCTTGGCAATAAGATAAAGACACGTTGCATCATGGTTGAACTAATCAATACTCGTTTATGCATAATGGAAAGAAAATTGTGTTGCATCCTATGACTCCTGAATCTGTTTTTGAGAATGATGTTCCTCGAGCTAAGAAAGAGAAAAATCATGAGCATGCTAAAAGTGAAAATCAGATTATAGCAAAAGAACTTGTGCAACATAACATGAAAGAATCTAAATCTGATCATGGTAACGACAATGTGGTTAAATTGAAAGGTTCCTTTTTGCTTGCTGTTAAATCTGATATTGTGAATTTGGATATAGCTGACACTGTTTGTTATGCTTTCGTCTGCAAGGAAGCCTTGTTTTTTTCTGACAATATACCAGTCTCTTTTCCCCTTGCGGTCACTAACCTTTTGCAGGAGTATGATGATGTGTTTCCCAAGGATGTACCACCGGGGCTGCCACCAGTGCGTGGCATTGAGCACCAAATCGACTTGATTCCGGGAGCTTCATTACCGAACCGTGCGCCATACTGAACCAACCCTGAGGAAACCAAGGAGATTCAGCGTCAAGTTCAGGAATTACTTGATAAAGGGTACGTACACGAGTCTCTTAGTCCATGTGCTGTTCCCGT
This sequence comes from Oryza punctata, assembly GCA_000573905.2. Taxonomy (NCBI): domain Eukaryota; kingdom Viridiplantae; phylum Streptophyta; class Magnoliopsida; order Poales; family Poaceae; genus Oryza; species Oryza punctata. The sequence goes on along the minus strand of CM002493.2, from coordinate 16,268,761 downwards.
GATTTTGGTACCTAAGAAAGATGGATCATGGCATATGTGTATTGATTGTAGAGCTATTAATAACATTACCATTAGATATCGTCATCCTATTCCTAGGTTAGATGATATGCTTGATGAATTGAGTGGCTCTACTGTTTTCTCTAAAGTTGATTTGCGTAGTGGTTACCACCAGATTTGTATGGAGTTGGGAGATGAATGGAAAACAGCTTTCAAAACTAAGTTTGGGTTATATGAGTGGTTAGTGATGCCTTTTGGTTTAACTAATGCACCTAGCACTTTCATTGGAAAATTTGTGGTGGTATACTTTGATGATATTTTGATTTATAACAAATCTTTAGAGGATCATCTTGATCATTTACGTGCTGTTTTCAGTGCTTTGCGTGATGCACGTGCTATTTTCAGTGCTTTCCGTGATGCACGTTTGTTTGGTAACCTTGAGAAGTGCAGTTTTTGCACCAATCAAGTCTCTTTTCTTGGTTATGTTGTTACTCCACAGGGAATTGAGGTTGATCAAACCAAGGTTGAGGCAATTCAGAGTTGGCCACCTCCTAAAACGGTCACACACGTGCGGAGCTTTCTAGGACTAGCGGGATTTTATCGCCGTTTTGTGTGGGATTTCAGCACCATTGTTGCACCATTGAATGAGCTTACAAAGAAGGGGGTGCCTTTCACTTGGGGCATAACACAAGAGAACGCCTTCCACATGTTAAAAGATAAGTTGACACATGCACCTCTCCTCCAACTTCCAGATTTTAGTAAGACTTTTGAACATGAGTGCGATGCTAGTGGGATTGGATTGGGTGGTGTTTTGCTACAAGAGAGAAAACCTGTTGCATATTTTAGTGAAAAATTGAGTGGGCTTGCTCTGAATTATTCTACTTATGATAAAGAATTATATGCTCTTGTGCGAACTTTAGAAACATGGCAACATTATCTGTGGCCCAAGGAATTTGTCATACATTCTGATCATGAATTTTTGAAGCATATTCATAGTCAAGGCAAACTGAATTGTAGACATGCTTGTTGGCGATATGCCATGAGGCCTTTCGACCAAGACTGCCGAAACTGGCTGGGCGACAAGGATCCGAAGTCCAGGCGCCAAAGGCTCTTGTGGTGAAGCCCGGTGGCGAAGACATCGGAGTGAAAGAGGCGATGGGCGAAGGGCGAAGGGTCACGCTGGGCACCCATCGGCCTGGGCGAAGGCTGCATGGCGAAGGAACGCACCGAAGGAAGGCGGCTTCACCAAGACGGGCCTGATTCAAGGGGGCCCAGTGGGCTGGCCCAATCGCCCTAGCCCATGGGCTAAGGAGGCAGTAATCATCAAAACGGCCCACTGAGGGCCCATACGCCTTAATTACATTGAATATCCATGTAAGGGCCCCTTTATGGGGGTGACTATGTAAATTCCCTTGTAACAGCCCTATAACCCTAAAAGGGGATCTGTGATGGGGTTATAAATAGCCCCCTCGGGCCATGTAAAGGGGGATCCGATTTTAATACAAAATTTATTACACTTTACTTTCCCAACAACTGTTGAGTATCCACGTCCTTCGACGTATGCAGTTGTCGTTTCGACAACAGCTGGCGCCGACCGTGGGGGTCTCTGAGCGAAACCACTGAGAGCGAATGCCACCGAAGAAGGTCTCAAATGAGAGGGTTACGAACCCGAAGGAGAGCGTAGCGGAGGAAGCGATGGCCACCGGCGAAGGCATGGAGCCTTCGGCACCTATCGAAGGAGCAGCCGCGCCATCAGCTTCGGCGCCCGCGCCTCAGCCACCTACTTCAGTTCCGACTTCCGCAGCGCAGCAGGTACTGGAAGCCCCTCCGGCAACTCAGCCTGCTTCGAGCGCGCTCACCGCTGCACCGGCCGACCTCAACCTCGACGCACAAGCCGAAGCAAGCATGGAGGCCATGCGGCAGAACATGGCGCGACTCCAGGACATGCTTCGTCAAATGCAGGAGTAGCAACAAGCCTACGAGGCATCACTATAAGCCAAGATCGCTCCGGCCCCTGTCCTCCAGTATTCGGTAGGCTATATTCCCCCTCAAGCTTATCAGCAAGCCCCTTCGCCGCAAGCTGCACAAGGACCAGTGTGCATACCCAACCAGCCTTCGGCTACAGTAGCGCCTCCGCTTCCCGGCGCATGGCCACAGGTTCGGCCAGTCGCAATCCATGTGCACTCTTCGGTACCCGGTCAAATGTCGCAGACAATGGCGGAGGGGGCTTCGGCACTACAAGCCCAACTCCAAGCTTTCCTTCAACAACTCAACCAACCCCACATCTCAAGAACAACCCCTTCGGCCCAGCCGGAGGGGGGCTCAGGCCAGGGCGTTCCAGGGTGGCTGCCGTCGAACTAGCCCGGGGCTTCGCCCTGGGGGCAGGCGCCGCAGTTTGACTTCTACAACACCACCCAAGCGCCACCGTTCGGAAGTGGGCCACCGAGCGTCGCAGCCCAGCCGCTCCCCCAGGCCATCACTTCACCCTTCGCCACGACGTATCCGCAGTCAAGCGGGCCTTCGCTGCAGGGCACCGTGGGCAAGGCCGGGGGTGAAAAGGGGCTGCCACTGAGTGGGGGGATCAAAAATCGTCCGATCCCACCTCAGTTCAAATTCCCACCCGTTCCATGGTACTCAGGCGAAACAGACCCAAAAGAGTTCCTCTCAATCTACGAGTCCGCGATCGAGGCTGCTCACGGCGATGAAAACACCAAGGCGAAGGTAATCCATCTCGCTCTTGACGGCATCGCCCGTTCTTGGTATTTCAATCTGCCGTCCAATAGCATTTACTCATCGGAACAATTGCGTGATGTTTTTATCCTCAACTTCCGAGGCACCTACGAGGAGCCGAAGACGCAGCAGCATTTGCTCGGCATTCGCCAGAGGCCGGGCGAATCAATACGAGAGTACATGCATCGCTTCTCGCAAGCACGGTGCCAAGTTCAAGATATAACGGAAGCATCCGTTATCAACGCCGCTTCGGCCAGGCTACTCGAGGGCGAACTCACAAGGAGCCGCAAACTCTCGAACACCTACTTCGCATCATCGATGGGTACGCGCGGGGCGAAGAGGACTCCAAGCGAAGGCAGGCGATTCAAGCTGAGTACGACAAAGCCTCTATCGCTGCGGCCCAGGCCCAGATACAAGCGCAAGTCGTCGAAACGCCACCCCCCGCCGTCCGCCAGTCTCAGCCGGCGAACCAGGGACAGTCGCCCCGGCAAGGCCAAGCTCCCATGACATGGAGGAAGTTCAGGACCGACCGAACCGGCAAGGCGGTGATGGCTGTCGAAGAAGTGCAGGCCCTCCGCAAGGAGTTCGACGCCCAACAGGGCGGTAGCCATCAACAGCCTGTTCGCAAGAAGGTCAGAAAGGACCTCTATTGCGCCTATCATGGGCGGTCTTCGCACACCACCGAGCAGTGCCGAAACATCCACCAGCGAAACAACGCCCACGAACCAAGGCCACATCAGGGTGTCGCTGTCGAAGCGCCCCGCGAAACGGCCCGGGAACAGTCGCCTCCAGCCGAACAGCACCAAGATGTGCAGCACCGAATTATTCAAGTAATCACAAGGGCCGATCCACCAGTCCAGCCGTCGAAGCGACAGAAGAAGTCGCAGCTGCGAACGGTGCACAACATCACCGCCACGGGCGAAGGGGTCCCAAAGTACCTGGGCCAGCAAATTTCTTTCGGGCCAGAAGATGCCGAAGGGGTGTTGTTCCCGCATCAGGACCCCCTGGTGATTTCGGCTGAGGTGGCTGGCTTCGAAGTCCGGCGCATTCTGGTCGATGGAGGTAGCTCGGCCGATGTCATCTTCGCCGAGGCATACGCCAAGATGGGGCTGCCGACGTCGGCCCTCACTCAAGCGCCGGCTTCGCTTCGCGGCTTCGGTGGCGAGGCGGTTCAAGTTCTCGGCCAAGCACGGTTGAAGGTTGCCTTCGGCTCGGGCGAAAACAGACGCGAAGAGCAAATATTGTTCGACGTCATCGACATCCCGTACGGCTACAACGCCATTTTTGGCCGCGCAACCCTGAACAAGTTTGAAGCCATCTCCCACCACAACTACCTCAAGCTCAAGATGCCGGGTCCGGCAGGGGTGATTGTTGTCAAGGGGCTTCAGCCTTCGGCTTCGCCGAAGGGCGACTTGGTTGTGATCAGCAGGGCGGTGCACAACGTGGAGGCCGAACCACGCATTAACCGTGCACCGAAGCCAGCTCCTCACGGCAAGGTGATCAAGGTGCAAGTGAGCGAGGCAGACCCGACGAAGCTTGTCTGGCTGGGAGGCGATCTAGGCGAAGAAGAAGCTGCAAAAATCTTAGAGGTGCTCAAGAGAAACATCGACATCTTCGCCTGGAGCCCCAGCGAAGTGGGGGGCGTTTCGCCAGAACTCATCACACATCGCCTGGCCGTTAGGACAGACGCCAAGCCAAGGAAGCAAAAGTTGCGCAAGATGTCCGCTGATCGCCAAGAAGCAGCGAAAGCTGAAGTACAAAAGCTTCTCAAAGCCGGGGTTATCAGGGAAATCGAACACCCGGAGTGGCTGGCGAACTTGGTCCTGGTGAAGAAGTCGAACGGCAAGTGGCGCATGTGCGTCGACTTCACAGACCTCAACAAAGTTTGTCTGAAGGACGACTTCCCCTTGCCGCGAATCAACCAGCTTGTTGACTCGACGGCTGGCTGCGAGCCCATGAGCTTTCTGGACGCCTACTCTGGCTATCACCAGATCCACATGAATCTAGACAACATCGCCAAGACCGCCTTCATCACGCCGTTCGGCACTTTCTGCCACCTCAGGATGCCTTTCGGCCTGAGGAACGCCGGAGCAACGTTCGCCAGGCTGGTGTACAAGGTGCTTCGCAAGCAACTGGGGTGAAACGTGGAGGCGTGCGTCGATGACATTGTCGTGAAAAGCCGCAAGGCCTTCGACCATGTGTCCGATTTGCAAGAGACCTTCGACAACTTGCGTGCAGCGGGTATGAAACTAAACCCAGAAAAGTGTGTTTTTGGAGTTCGCGCCGCAAGTTGTTGGGTTTTCTTGTTTTCGAAAGGGCTATCGAGGTGAACCCCGAGAAAATCTATGCCATTCAGCAAATGAGGCCACCGTCGAGCGTACGCGAAGTACAAAAGCTCGCGGGCCGAATTGCGGCACTCAGTCGTTTTCTCTCAAAAGCAGCCGAAAAGGGCCTGCCATTTTTCAAGACCCTCCGGAGCGCAAGCAAGTTTAACTGGACTCCCGAATGCCAGGCCGCATTCGAAGAGCTAAAGCAGTATTTGCAAAGCCCACCTGCCCTGGTCAGCCCAACACCAAGGAAGCGAAATGCTGTTGTATCTAGCGGCTTCACCAGTGGCGGTCAGCGCAGCCCTAGTCCAAGAGACGGAATCAGGCCAGAAACCAGTGTACTTCGTCTCCGAAGCCCTACAAGGGGCGAAGACGAGGTACATTGAGATGGAAAAGCTCGCCTACGCCCTGGTAATGGCTTCGTGCAAGCTCAAGCATTACTTCCAGGCCCACAAAATCACAGTGCCTTCGCAGTATCCTCTGGGCGAAGTGCTCCGAGGCAAAGAGATCTCTGGCAGACTCAGCGAGTGGGCGGCAGAACTATCCCCCTTCAACTTGAATTTCGTGGCACGCACCGCCATCAAATCTCAGGTCCTGGCCGATTTTGTGGTCGAGTGGACTCCGGCGTCCGCTCCCGAACCTCAACCTGTCGAACAGCCATGGACCATGCACTCCGATGGCTCGTGGTCGCACAGAGGGACGGGCGCCGCGGCCGTGCTCACTTCGCCGGGGGGCGTGCCGATTCGGTATGCCGCAAGGCTGCAGTTCGACACAACCAACAACACGGTGGAATACGAAGCAGTCCTGCTGGGCCTAAGGAAGGCGAAGGCACTAGGAGTTCGGCGTTTACTCATTCGAACGGACTCCAAGCTAATGGCCTATCATGTGGATAAATCCTTCGAAGCAAAAGATGAAGGGATGAAAAGATACTTGGAGGCCGTTCGGTCAATGGAGAAGTGTTTCGCCGGAATAACGGTCGAACACTTACCCAGAGGGCAAAATAAGGAGGCAGATGCCCTGGCGAAGTCCGCCACCTGCGGAGGACCGCAATCGCCCGGCATCTTCTTAGAAGTTCTGTACGTACCAAGCGTGCCCGAAGGAGCTGGGGATGTCCTGGCCATAGACCAGACAGACCAGGCCGAAAGCCCAGAGGACTGGCGAACGCCATTCGTAAAGTATCTCAGTGAGGGCTGGCTTCCAGAAGATGAAGCAGACGCGAAACATCTGCAAATCAGAGCCAGACAGTACAAGCTGGTGTCGGGACAGCTATATCACTCTGGAGTGCTCCAACCTTTGCTTCGCTGCATATCCACCGCCGAAGGCGAAGAAATGGTGAAGGAAGTACACCACGGGCTTTGCGGGGTGCACCAGGCCGCAAGAACTGTTGCCTCCAAGGTGTTTCGCCAAGGTGTGTATTGGCCCACTGTGCTGAAAGTCTGCGTTGCGCACGCCAAAAAGTGCGAAGGCTGCCAGCGACACGGCCGAAGCCTAACAGCGCCACAGTATGAGCTACAACCGATCGCTCCGGTGTGGCCCTTCGCCAGGTGGGGACTGGACATCATAGGCCCGTTCCTGATAGCGCGAAATGGATACAAATTTGCGATCGTGGCCATCGAGTACTTTTCTCGTTGGATCGAGGCCGAACCACTTGACACGATCACTTCGGCGGCAGTGCAGAAGTTTGTCTGGAAAAACATCATTTGACGTTTTGGAGTTCCAAGGGAATTCATCACAGACAATGGCAAGCAGTTCGACTCTGACAAGTTCAGGTTCGCATCGGTCGCGCACCCGTAATTGAACGGGGCGGCCGAACGCGCAAATGGCAAGATCTTGGAGGCACTCAAGAAAAGGCTTGAGGGGGCGGCGAAGGGCAAATGGCCAGACGAGATGCTGTCTGTCCTTTGGGCCCTCCGAACAACTCCCACGAGGCCAACTAAGTTCAGCCCTTTCATGCTCCTCTACGGAGACGAAGCGATGACCCCAATGGAGTTAGGGGCTAACTCACCAAGGGTGATGTTCTCGGGGGGCGAAGATGGGCGCGAAGTGTCGCTCGAACTCCTGGAGGGGGTACGAGTCGAAGCACTGGAACACATGCGCAAGTACGCCGCAGGCACTTCGGCAACCTACAACAAGAAGGTTCGCCCAACAGAGCTCCTGCTAGGCCAACTGGTCTTGAGGAAAAAGGTGAACCCAGCAACGGTCGGAAAGCTTGAGTCGAAATGGGAGGGGCCTTATTTCATCAAGCACAGGTCAAGGACGGGCTCCTTTCGCCTAGCAACACTAGAGGGCGAAGAGTTCGATCACTCGTGGAACGCCGCTTCTCTCAAGCGTTTCTATGTCTAGAGGGTGGCACCCTGTTCGCCAACATGTAAAAATGTACATATTGCTATGTAGCTTTTCGGCGTTTGCCATTTTGTAAGCCTTTCGGCACAAAAATACAAAAAAGGGAGAAAATGAAAAAGGAAAAAAACTGGACGTAGGGCTATTATCCACTCGGGAGGCCCGAACCAGTATAAAATTTCTGTGTTTTTCGCCTTTTTTACTTATGTGCATGATAATTCGTGGAAAAAACCCCAAGGCAAACGCCCGATCAGCGAAAACGCCAGGGGGGCGAAACGAATCGGTCGAAGCATCGCTCACCGAACGTTGAAACCGCGACAGCTTGTTTCAGAGAAAAAGAAAAAAAACCCCGAGCACCGTTATAATCGAGCCGCTAAATGCAAAGTTCAAGAGATCGACAACGGCAGTCGAAAGCTAAAAAGTCAGCGTGCCTATTTCGCCAATACACGCAAAAGGGGTCGATACATCACGACCCAACAAAAGCACAAAATGTGACAATGCAGAAAATGGCGAAAAGGAAACGAAAGCACATCTTTATTAAACGTTGAAAATACACTCAATAGCTTACATTGAGTAACGCGATACAGGCGAAACGATCTAAGCGTTCGCTTACAAGAAAATTACATCTTCGCCCCCAAGACAACTACTAAAGGAGTGATCCGGCGAACATGGTTCGTCATCATTACTGATATTGTACACTACCCTAAGAGGAGAGGGGGGCGAAACTACAGTAAGGGTGTAGCGCCGCTGGGCGATCGCCTCCTGCCGATCGGTCCGCAACGGGTTTCGCCAGAAACGGGCCATGCCCTCCAGGCGTGCCACATGGACACGATCGTAGTCCTCCAACGATCGCCCAGGATGGGCTCGCATCCAGTTAGCGACGCTTACAACTCTGTAGTTGTTCCCGTTGATTGTCATTTCGCGGTAGATAGGCCGAAGCTGGTACCGAACCTTCGGCAGATTCTTCACCGCAATGAACTTCTCGTTCTTGCTTTGCCAATCCCCAAGAGGAGGCCGAACGCAAAGCTTTCGGCACCGACCCTACAAGAAACGGGTAAGTCATGAAAGCGAACGGGGGCGAACAAAACTGGGCGAAACGGTCATGAACTCTTGGGACGTATTTCGTGCGTCTCGACACAAAATGATACATATGGCGAAAAAAAGTCATATATTTCAATCGATATATCATCCAAAAAAAAACATGGAAGGCCTTGGCCGTATTTACATAGTTCGCCCTACAAGGCGAACATGAAAAGAAGAAATTACAAAAGATAAGACGGGCGGAGGGCCTCACACCTCAGGGTGGTCTTCGGCTCCCCCTCCGCCCCCTGCAGCTGGTTCTTCGCCCTGGTCCGCCACCTCTGTCTTCGCCAGCTGCTCAAGCAAGCGAGACTTGGTGGCAGAACGGCCCTCCTTCTGCCAGAACTGCTTTCGCCAGGCGCGAAGGGCGGGCGACACGTCTTGGGAGCTAACTTCCCAGTCCCCCTTCGCGAACTCGGGAAACCGGGCGACGTGCTCGCACCCATGTCCTTGAAGCAGTCCCACGGCGAAGGCGGCCGACACGCGCGCACAACAATCACCGTACGCTGTGGCGCAGTCAGAGACAGCGCAGCCAGCCTCCTTGCTCCAGTTGCAGAAGTCCAGGGCGGAGGCGTCTTCGCCGGGAACACCGCGCGCTTTCGCCCCCATGTCCGTAAGGGCAAGGCGAAGGGTGCGGCATGATGCCTTCGCCGCCTCGGTCGCCTGGGCTGCCTCTTGGGCATGGTGTTTTGACTTTCCCTCCGCCTTGCGTACCCTCTGGCGAAGGGCTTCCATCTGGGGCTCCGCCGAATCGTAGTATGCTGTGAGCATGGCTGTTTGCTCCCATTCCTTTGCCAGCTCGACCGTAAGGCGATTGATCTCGGCTTCCGCCTCGCTGCCTTTGTCGAGCTCGGCCTGAAGGCGTTTGTTTTAAGCCTTCGCCTCCCGGAGGGACCGGGCAAGTCCCTCCATCTCGAGGCCCTTTCGGCCTAGCTCATCGTCCTTCGCCCGGAGACGGTTTTTCAAACCGTCCAGGCGGGCCCGCATTGTTCGTTCGGTAGAACAATGGGCCGCTAGAAGCTGCCGAAAGAAGAAAGGGTGAAATGTTAGCCAAGTAAAAAAATGGGGGAGAGCGAGGGAGGTTACAAAAACTTACCCGCACAGCCAAACTCTTCATGGCGGAACACCCCTCGTCGAACTCATTGAGCTCGGCGAAGAGGCTGGGGCCGCCGGCCGGCGAAACGAGTTTGCTCACCCCTTCCACAAAGGGGACGAGCTCCGCCCGGGTTTCGAAGTCCCCGGGGGCGAAGCGAGGCGGTCCCTGAGAGTGCTCAGAGCCGGACCCCTCAGCCGCCGCCTTGCCCTTGTTGAGGACGAGCGGCGAAAGGGGCCGACCAGCTGGGCTGGTGAAAACCCGGGCGGCCGCCTCAACCACCAATTCGGCCGAAGCCGAAGCCCCGGCCTCACCAGTCGCCCCAGGGCTGCGCCCCACGAGCGAAGTGAGGGTGCAGCCCGACGATTCCTCGTCGCTGAAGGCGCTGGCGATGGTGACAACCCCTTTCTTCCAGGGGCACGCCTCGCGGCGCCGCTCTTCGCCACCTTAGCCGCGGCAATGGCAACTAGGGCCTTGGCGCCCTCCATATCTTTTCGGCGCAAAGGCGAAGAGGCCGATTCCGCCCCAGTTTTGGCACGCTCTGGGCTGGGGGTTGGCGTATAACCGCGCGTCCCAGAGCGGCTATCGCCCGCCTCGTCACCAGCCTCTTCGGCCGCAGCATCGGCCTCTTCCGATTCCTCCTCTTTGACATCCTCGTCTTCTTCGATGTCGGAGTCCGTCGGGATGGGGCCTTCTTCTTATGGGGGCGAACCTCACCTGCCCCCGCGGGCGTTTCCGCGAAGGGCCGGCTTCGCCATCCGCCTTAAAAGGCTTCGCCCTTGGGGGAAGCTCGCCGGCATAAACGCGGTTCGCCCTGCCAGCTGCCTGCGGAGTCAGCAGCTGGCTATACTCCACCACCGACACATCCCCAACGAGCCTTCGGGCTTCGGTGTCGGCTTGGGCCAATGTCAACACTGCAAAAACGGCGAAGGCCCATGTCAGGTCCGAACAAAAAATAAAGCAAAAGGCAAAGGGGAAGAAAAATAAAAACTCACCATTCGCCCCTGGGGGTAAAACAAGTTTGGGCAGGCCGTCGACCACCTCGCCTTGGTCGACTTCGACCTGCCATGCTTGCGAGAGCGGATAAATCCGCAGCATGCAAAATTCTTCTACTAAGTCCCGGCAACTCAGCCGGGAACACACCCTGCAAAGCAGGGCGAAGCGAGACTCCAGGGTACCGGTAACGGCAACCCTGGGCTTCCGCGCTGGCGAAATCGCGCGGCGCCGCCAGCGCAGCGCTCTCGCCGCTTCGAAATCCGCCTCGAAGGGGATGGAGTGGTAGAACCACATCGCCATCCAGTGGCGGTCCCATTTCGACATGGCAGCGTTAACCGGCCACAAGTCGGCGCGTTCGGGGCGAACGTTGAAGTTCACACTCCCGAACACGGTCTTCCGGGTCCCAGCGGGGGTGATCACCGTCTTCGTGTTGACGGCGGCGGAGAAGATGGTGCCGAAAAGGTCGGCGCTGGGCTCGAACCCCGCGGTCCGGCACGCCCAGTCGAAGATTGCGATCCGCACCAGGGCCGAAGGGCTCAACTGGGGCAGTTCGACTTGGAAGAGGCGGAGGATCTCCGGCAACAGGATGTTGCACGGAAATCAGAGGCCGGCCTCAAAGAAAACGGCGAATACCACCGTTTGGTTTTCGCCAGGATGCGGCACTTCGGCTTCTCCTGGGGCGAACGCCTGCCCCTCCGCCACTAGGCCAGCGTCAACCATCCTGGCCAACTCGTCATCATCGACGAGCGAAGCCCCCAGGAAGGCTGTGGTGTCGTCGTCGATCCGGCCGGGATCGGGACCGGTCACGGTGACGGGGTTCGGCTTGCGGGGAGCCATGGGCGAAGAGGAAGATTGTTGGCGAAAAGGGTTACTCGGGCGAAGTAGGTCGCTCAGAGATTAGCCGAGAGCAACTGGAGAGGAAAGTAACTGCGGTGAAAGTGACAAGGGTAGCGACGGTGAAAGCGGGGGGTGAGAATATATATCTCACCAAACGACGCTTTGCCTCCCCAGCCAATCAGGAGTGGCCACATGTCGCGGGGTAGGTGAAACGGTAAAATCCCATGGATCAGGCGTGTGGTAATGGGTTCCCAAAACAAAAGGCCCACTACTGTTCGCCGCGATCCAATGGCCCATCACTGATTCGCTAAGACCCAACAGAGTGGTATGGGCCACTCCACTGTTCATAAAAAGGCGAAGGCCCAACATTGCTCACATTAGGACCGGTAAAAAAAAATACCCACAACTGCTCACGACGGGCGAAGCCCACACGCCAAAATCCTTTTTTCTTGTATGCCACAAATTTTTGCAGGTCCCATGGAGATAGGTTTCGGCAGGAGCATCGGTCGAAAGGGGGCGCCTCATACCATACCATATGGTTTGCATGGTCTCGGCCGAAGCTCCTATCTCACCCTTGCCCGTGAGGGGCTTGTTGGCGATATGCCATGAGGCCTTTCGACCAAGACTGCCGAAACTAGCTGGGCGACGAGGATCCGAAGTCCAGGCGGCCAAGGATCTTGAGGCGAAGCCCGGTGGCGAAGACATCGGAACGAAAGAGGCGATGGGTGAAGGGCGAAGGGTCACGCTGGGCACCCATCGGCCTGGGCGAAGGCTGCATGGCGAAGGAACGCGCCGAAGGAAGGCGGCTTCGCCAGGACGGGCCTGATTCAAGGGGGCCCAGTGGGCCAGCCCAATCGCCCTGGCCCATGGGCTAAGGAGGCAGTAATCATCAAAACGGCCCACTGAGGGCCCATACGCCTTAATTACATTGAATATCCATGTAAGGGCCTCTTTATGTAAATTCCCTTGTAACAGCCCTAAAACCCTAAAAGGGGATCTGTGATGGGGTTATAAATAGCCCCCTCGGGCCATGTAAAGGGGATCCGATTTTAATACAAAATTTATTACACTTTACTTTCCCAACAACCGTTGAGTATCCACGTCCTTCGACGTATGCAGTTGTCGTTTTAACAACAATGCTAAATGGGGTGAATTTGTTGAATCTTTTCCTTATATTATCAGAAAGGGAAGGAAAATATTATTGCTGATGCATTGTCTAGGCGATATACTTTGTTGACACAACTTGACTAGAAAATCTTTGGCTTAGAAACAATTAAATGCAATATGCGCATGATGATGATTTTAAAGATGTGTTGCTGCATTGTAAGGATGGCAAGACATGGAACAAATTCGTCTTCAATGATGAGTTTATTTTTAGAGCTAACAAGCTATGCATTCCAGCTAGCTCTATTCGCATGTTGTTATTGTAGGAAGCTCATGAAGGTGGGTTGATGGGGCATTTTTGTGCCAAGAAGACGGAGGACATCCTTGCTGGTCATTTCTTTTGGCCAAAGATGAGAAGAGACGTGGAGAGATTTTTCGCTCGTTATACTACATATCAAAAGGCTAAGTCACGTTTAAATCCACATGGTTTGTATATGCCTCTACCTATTCCTAGTGTTCCTTGGGAAGATATTTCAATGGATTTTGTGTTGGGTTTGCCTAGAACCAAGAGGGGGCGTTATAGTATTTTTGTGGTTGTGGATAAGTTTTCTAAAATGGCACATTTCATACCATGTCATAAAACTGATGATGCTACTTATATTGCTAATTGTTCATTCGAGAAATTGTTCGCTTGCATGGTGTGCCAAACACAATTGCTCTAACCGTGACACTAAATTTCTTGGCCATTTTTGGAGAACTTTGTAGGCTAAATTGGAGACTAAGCTTTTGTTTTCTACTACTTGTCATCCCTAAACTGATGGTCAAACTGTAGTTGTGAATAGAACCTTGTCTACTATGTTAAGGGCTATTTTGAAGAAAAATATTAAGATGTGGGAAGAATGCTTTCCTCATATTGAATTTGCTTATAATCGTTCGTTGCATTCTACTAAAAATATGTCCATTTAAGATTGTTTATGGTATGTTGCCTCGTGCTCCTATTGATTTGATGCCTTTGCCATCTTCTGGAAAACTGAATTTTCATGCTAAACAACGTGCTGAATTGATGTTAAAACTGCATAAAACAACTAAAGAAAACATAGAGTGCATGAATGCTAAGTATAAGTTTGCTTGTGATAAAGGTAGAAGGCTGTTGAATTTTGAACCTGGCGATTTGGTTTGGTTGCATTTGTGAAAAGAACAGTTTCCTGACTTGCGAAAATCTAAATTGATGCCTAGAGCTGATGGACCTTTCAAAGTGCTAGCAAAAATTAATGAGAATGCGTATAAGCTTGATTTGCCTTCAGATTTTGGGGTTAGTCCCGCTTTTAACGTTGCCGATTTCAAGCCATATTTGGGAGAAGAAGATGAGATTGAGTCGCGGACGACTCAAATTCAAGAAGGGGAGGATGATGGGGACTTCAATACCACTGATACATCCACGCCTACACAAGTGCAATTTCATGGTCCTATTACCTGCGCTCGTGCACGTCAACTAAACTATCAAGTGAGTTCTTTCTTGAGCTCATATTCATCCTATTTATTCTCTGAAGACGTGTGCACTCTTATTTTACTTAGGAATGATGGAGAGGATAAAAAGGAAAGAGAATTTGTTTTGTTATGGGGAGGCCGCAATCATCGTCTTACTACCGAGACCTTTTTCTGTCCACGGTGTTGCGTCACCTTATTTGGGTCCAATGGACTGTGTATCAAGTTGAGTCCGTTAGGGACACGTCTTAGGGTTAGAGGACGACCCCAACTCGTCCTCCGGACACCCTCGTGCACACCAGGATATTTGGAGTTTTTCCTAAATAATATGTTACAAAATAATTGGCCTTTGATGGTCACAAAAAAACATGAACTAATGAACATAATATGTTGTTAGTTAGGACAAATATAGTATATAAGTTCAGTCAATAGAAATTTTCTTTTCACACTTTCTCATTTTTACATCCAGGTCCATTTTCTATTTTTTTTCACTAAATGGTGCACACTAATCCTCCAACAGAATCAATTGTCAACCAAATTTTTGTTCGAAAATTCTGTGGCATGGTAATGTTGCAGGGAAAAAAAATCAAATTACCGATGACATGTGTTTTAAAGTGAGGTTCTTTGATGCTCTGAATATAACATGCCATTTGACATTGGCATATCCAAACCCAGGACCACCGCAGAAAACGTTTTGGAAAAGAAAAAATTGAGGAAAAAAAACTCTCTTCCTGATGTATCATGTTTCCGCTGGTCCTCGAAGAAGTTTGTATTTGTGTACGATGGGCTTTAGTTGGATTGGGACAAGGGCGACGGGGTGGGTTAAAAATAAAATTTACACCTGGGTAGTTGTATTTCTTATAAGAAAAAAATTACTTACAACCATGAATTTAGAAAATGGTAAATTGAACAGGAAAGTCAGGACAAACCTTCGCACAACTACCACGAGCCTTGTTCCAGTCAATTTCACTGTAAGGTATACTGTACAGCTCATCCCTTAATGATAATATAGTTGGAGTAGTTGGACCAACGAATTTCTTCGCATAAAGATATGAAATTGACATACAAACAGTCCGTGTGAAGCTCCAAAATCGCCCTACACACAAAAGAAATATCACATAAGGCAAAATGATGATACAAATAGAATACCTTTCCTCCCACATCGTTGACAGTCAAAACAAAATCCGAGAATTACAAGTCTTCTTGACATCTCAAGTTTTGAGTAACGGAAAAATAGTGTCAGGTATCGCAATAATATTTCGGCTCCATTACCGTTCAATTCCATATTTCATCTCAACATGTGAGGGCTCCCCCTTTGACTTTTTTCCAAAAAAAAAATCACTGCAGCTCAAAGAACAACCCAAAACCCGTTATCACTAAATTATACAAAGAACTGTAATGATAAGGGGTTCTAATATAAAGTGCTAAATATATTAACAGATCGACCAGATGGTCATCGATCAACCGTTTGGTTGGTTATATTCATGGTTGCATGTAAATTGAATGGCTCTACATATTCAACCATACACACCCTTATTGGGATTTCGCCACCACATCTCTCTCCCCCTCTGATCACCACCCTCTTCCTCACTGCCCCGTAGGCCTAACACCCTTCTTCCTCTCCCTAAAACTGCTAGTGACATTTTCCTCCCTCGTCAGTCCTCCCAGCCCAATCACGACATTTTCTCCCTTCAGATCTGGATCTGGTTGCATCACCTCGATCAATATGTTGGATTTAGGTCGCACTGAGTTCCAAGGCCACTAGATCCGGCCAATGCCCTTTGGCTCGGGATGACTACATACAACCGTGAGCTCACTCACAGGTTGTCAAACTAGGGAGAGAGGTTCGAGATGAAGAAATTAAGGAAAAAATGTACCTGGATGAATTGGGAGTTTTAGAGTTTGTTATATCATGTAATCTAGAGTGGCTAAGATAAAGTCTGGTTGATTAGGGATAGCGTTTGTTTTCTGTTAGAGATTTTATAGGAGATTCAACCGGACACATCTAAGCTGCTATATATGTAAATTCTGCACCATTTAGTGCGCCATCGATCAACACGGAATCGTCGCACTGTCGACGTTCTCCCATGCACTTCTGATTTTCACATGTTATCAGAGCTTTCCATCTAGAGATAGATCTCTGCCATGGCTACCTCATCCTCCACCACAATTTCCAATCCGCTGCTGGCTTCCCAAGTTTCAGAGAAACTGGGAAAGCAAAATCATGCGCTGTAGTCGGTGCAAGTTCTCACTGCTATACGTGGTGCACGCCTCGATGGCCACATCAGCGGCAAGACCGCTGCACCAAGGGAGGAACTGGCCTGGTAAAGAAGACCATGATCTCCAATCCAGTCTTTGAAGAGTGGTTTGCCAGGGATCAACAAGTTCTTGGCTTCCTCTTTTCGTCAGTGACAAGGGATGTCCTCACACAGATTGCTGCTGAGAAGACGGTGGCCCAAGCCTGGAGCGCGATTCAGGACATGCTCGCATCCCAGACACGCGCACGATCTCTCAATGTCCGACTCTCTCTCATGACGACGAAGAAAGGTAATCTGACCATCACAGAATTTTTTGGGAAGATGAAATCTCTAGCAGATGAAATTGCTGCATCAGGAAAACCTTTAGATGAAGAAGATATTGTTGCTTATATTTTAAATGGGTTAGAAGACGATTATGAGCCAATTGTGACTGCACTGGTAACAAGGGTTGAGCCTCTTACTGTACCGGATTTATACTCTCAATTGCTTAACTTTGAGCACAGGCTTGCAATGAAAAACAGCAGCTCATCCATGGCAAATGCTGCTAGCAAAGGTCGCGGTGGCATGCCAGGCCACGGCGGCCCACTGCGTGGTCGCGCTACAACTCGTGGTCGTGGCTCAGGTGGACACGGCAGAGGCAACCAGCAGCAGTACCAATGGATAGATACTAGACCAATTTGTCAAGTGTGCTACAAGAGAGGCCATATGGCTTCTGACTATTGGCACAGATTTGATGAAGATTATGTTGCTGACGAAAAACTTGCTGCAACAGCCTCAGCTGCCTATTGTGTGGATACAAACTGGTACATTGACTCAGGGGGCGACAGGTCACATCACAGGTGAATTGGAGAAATTGACTATTCGTGAAAAATACAAGGGGAACGACCACGTGCATGCAGCAAGTGGCGCAGGTATGAAGATTAAGCATACAGGTCATTCCATTATTTCAAACCCTAATCGTAATTTACATCTCAAAAATATTCTCTATGTTCCTAGTGCTACAAAATATCTCATATCTGCTAGTCGTCTTGCTATGGATAACTTTGCTTTCCTTGAAATTCACGGCAAATATTTTTTGGTTAAAGACCGAGCTACGAGGAACATAATTCTTAGCGGACGATGTCGTCAAGGGCTCTATCCTCTACCTCCATCATCACAGAAGCAAGTTTTTTGGCCACTCCATCATTTTCGAGTTGGCACAGTCGCCTGGGTCATCCATCCACTCCAATTGTCAGCAGAGTCCTAAATAATAATAGTCTTCCATGTCTTACTAGTTTAAATAAAGAGTCAGTTTGTGATGCCTGTCTAAAGGCTAAAAGCCATCAGCTACCTTATTCCAGGTCCTTGAGTATGTCTAATCATCCTTTGGAACTTGTCTTCTCCGATGTTTGGGGCCCTGCTCCATGTTCAGTTGGAGGAAAATTATATTATGTTAGCTTCATTGATGATTATAGTAAATTTACTTGGATTTATTTCCTTAAACATAACTCTGAAGTCTTTCAGAAATTTCATGAGTTCCGAAAGCTTGTTGGACGCCTCTTTGATCGCAAAATCCTTGCTATTCAAACTGACTGGGGTGGTGAGTATAAAAACTTCACACATTCTTTAATGAAATTGGCATCTCCCATCATGTGTCTTGTCCCTATGCCCATAGCAGAATGGGTTAGCAGAACGAAAACATCATCAGATTGTTGAGGTTGGGCTTGCATTGCTTGTTCATGCCTCTATGCCATTAAAATTTTGGGATGAAGCCTTTCTTGCCGCCACCTATCTCATCAATACAGTTCCTAGTAAAGTTATCCAGTTTGATACTCCTCTAGAACATCTTTTCAAACAAAAACCAAACTACACCTCTCTTCAGGTCTTTGGGTCCGCTTGTTGGCCAAACCTTCGCCCCTATAATACGCATAAATTGCAATTCAGATCCAAGCAGTGTGTGTTCTTCGGCTATAGTACCCATCACAAAGGTTTTAAATGCCTTGATGTTGCAAGCGGCCGTGTCTATATTTCAAGGGATGTGGTCTTTGATGAAAATGTTTTTCCTTTTAGTCAATTGCATTCCAATGGCGGTGCTCGTCTTCGTTCCAAAATATCCCTTCTTTCACCAACACTCCTTCCGTTGGCCTATGATCTAAGGTGAGAAATTGATGTGGACTAAGGTTCCCGATCTTCCGAAAGGTTCTGATAATCAACGATTTGGTGGAGTCACGACACATATCGATCCGGCTTCTTGAACGAGCACGTCCCTGAACCCCGCAATTGCAGCACCACGTCTCCTCTGGTTATCAACCGTGCCTAAACCCGGTTGACCTTGCCAAGAAGGCTAATCCCTGCTTGCAAATCGAAGAACACAAATAAGAACAATGAAGATTGCAACTAAAATTGCAGATGAATGATTAAGCTCACAAGTTGGGGTCTTACAGACCGATCTAGCGGTGAAACTGTTCTTGATAGATTAATCTAACCAAAACCCCCAAAAACTAAAGATGGCGACGGCTACAGATATATGGAGTTTAGGGTCGTGCAAGCACCACTTGACGCAATCCTAATGGGCTCTAACACGATACACGGCCCAAAGGCCTAAATACGGCGTCGCAGCGCCGTCAATTTGTTCGGTCAATTCCCGATGACTCATAACGAATTTGGACATGGGACCAGAACCATTGGAAAGGTTATCTTCTTAGCTTTCAATCCATATAAAGAAGGCACTAATCCGAGCAAATATGCAATCTAGGCGCTCGTTTTAGTGCAGACTGGTCCTGGACTCCGAAACGGACTCGAAGTTGACTTTGTTTGGACCTCCACCTTGACTTGAACGTCCTCGCTGATCCTCCATAATTCTAAGTCCTTCTCTAAGTGTTTCCTAATCATAATATAATCATTAGGTAGCAATCTATTCTCAAAATCATATAAAGAACTTAGAAACAAGCTCACCTCTAAATTCAATTGTCGTGCGCGAGCTTTTGTAATTGGACCTTGAATGACCAATGGAGGATTGTTGTGTATATCCGAAGGAATAATGTCCGCATCATCCTCCCCTTCTTGAATTGAAGTCGTCCTCGACTCAAGCTCATCTTCTTTTCCCAAGTGGCGCTCTATCCCTGTCATAGGTGGCAATCCCGGGGGTATCTCATCTGGAAAAACGTCCTCGTACTCTTGCAAAAGGTTAGTGAGAGCAGGAGGTATCGAACTAGCAATATCATCAAGAGAAAACAAAGCTTGTTTGCATATCAAGGAATAACAAATATCATCAGCAGAAATTTCAGCAATGTCACATTTTGTTGCAAGCATAACACCACCCTTCAATTTAATTCCCTCGGCCTTAGAACTAGGTGAAGGCTTATCCTTTTTAGGTGGAAAAACATATTTAGCAGTTTGCTGATTTTCAGATTCATGAAGTTTCAAACTAGCAGCATGTTCATTATCAGCTTCTACAATTTCAGCAGAGGTTAAAGGAACCAAACTAATTTTCTTTCCTTTATGCACAAAACTGTATCTATTACTTCTACCATGGTGTGTAGCATTATTATCATGTTCCCAAGGACGACCCAACAAAAGTGAACAAGCTTGCATAGGAACCACATCACAATCAACAGAATCAACATATGAACCAAGGAAAACGAAACTCTGCAGGATCGTGTTACCTTTGTTTTTCCAGAATCATTTAACCACTGAATATGGTATGGATGTGGGTGTGGGCGTGTGGTCAAACCAAGCTTCTTGACCAAGTCAGAACTCACCAAATTGTTGTAGCTACCTCCATCAATGATCACACGTGCACGACAGTTGTTGATGACGAAGAAAATCTGGAACAAATTATGGCGTTGCAAACTTTCAGATTGCTGTACCTGCGTGCTAAGCACCCGCTGTACAATAATGTTCATGTAGGCCGCTGTGTCCTCATGCCCAAGGAATTCGCCATCCTCAGCATCAACTCCTTCCTTCTCTTCTTCTTCATCATCTTCAACATCGGAGGTGCTAATATAGCCATCTTCTGTGGCAATGTCCCGTTGACTAGGACAATCTTTCTGCACATGGCCAAATCCTTGGCAGCGGTGGCACTGAATGTTTGGAGTGAGTCCCGTCGAAGCGACGGAGCAAGCACTCTTAGCGGGTACCTGCGAAGGACATTTACCTGAATCTGCTGGTCGTGGTGGAGGTGGTTTTGGCACTGTAGAAACTCCGGTACTTGCCTTGTTCTTGCCCTGATGAGCACGCCCCTGCAATTCCTTCTCTGCAAGCATAGCAAACTGAAACAACTGGTTGACAATGTTAAATTCCTTATAATCAACTATATTCTGGATTTCAACCCTCAAACCTGAATAAAAACGACAAATGGCATTCTCGGTCCCCTCCACAATGCTACAACGCATTAATCCCTTTTGTAGCTCACCATAGTAATCCTGTACAGATTTATCCCCTTGTTCTAAATGCATCAGTTTCTTGCGTAACTCTCTATGATAGGATGGAGGAACAAATCTATCGCGTATAGCTACTTTAAGTTGATGGAACCTTAGACAGATATAAGGCAAGATTGGTTGCTAATGAGTTCAAACAACGATATGGCATAGATTATGAGGATATTTTTAGCCCAGTTGTTAAAGCTGCTACTATTAGATTGGTTTTGTCTATTGCCATGTCTAGTGGTTGGAGTCTGCGCCAGTTGGATGTACAGAATGCCTTCTTACATGGAGAGTTAGAAGAAGTATTTATGAGACAACCTCCAGGGTATGAAAGTTCTCCTAATTTTGTATGCAAGCTAGATAAGGCTTTATAGGATTGAAACAGGTTCCTAGAGCATGGTATTCAAGACTGAGTACTAAGTTACATGATTTTGGTTTTAAATCATCCAAGACAGACACATCTCCATTTTTCTATAGTAAAGGAGGTGTTACTGTGTTTGTTTTGATTTATGTTGGTGATATCATTGTGGTCAGTTCTCTGCCCAGTGCAACTTCAGTCTTATCGGAAGACATCAGAACTGAGTTTGCCTTGAAGGACCTAGGAGACCTACACTATTTCCTTGGGATAGAGGTGAGTAAAATAAATAATGGTATACAAATGAGTCAAGAAAAATATGCATCTGATGTGTTGCACAGAGTTGGAATGAGTGACTGCAAACCAGTTAATACTCCCTTGTCTACAAGTGAAAACTTATCTGTATATGAAGGAACTCCTCTTGGACCAAATGATGCTACTCAGTATAGAAGTGTTGTTGGAGCATTACAATACTTAACCTTCACAAGATCAGATATTTCCTTCTCAGTTAATAAAGTGTGTCATTTTTTACATGCTCCAACTACAGTACACTGGGCTGCTGTAAAGAGAATTCTAGGATATCTCAAACATACTATTAAATTAGGACTTAAGATTTGTAAATCCTGATCTCTACTTGTAAGTGGTTTTATAGATGCAGACTAGGCTGGTAGTCTAGATGATCGCCGGTCTACAGGAGGATTTGCAGTGTTCTTGGGTTCTAACCTTGTATCTTGGAGTGCAAGAAAACAAGCTACAGTCAAGATCAAGTACAGAAGTAGAGTATAAAGCCTTAGCATATGCAACTGCGGAAATCATGTGGATTCAGATGTTCTTGCAAGAGCTAGGGATACAAGCTCCAAAAGCAGCCAAGATATGGTGTGACAACATTGGAGCTAATTATCTTTCTGCCAATCCAGTCTTTCATGCTTGTACTAAACATATAGAAGTTGATTATCACTTTGTTAGAGAAAGAGTTGCCAGAAAGCTTCTTGAGATAGATTATATATTTCTTCAAAAGATCAAGTAGCAGATGGCTTCACCAAGGCACTTGCAGTTCGACAGCTTGAGATGTTCAAACACAATCTAATTAGGGAAATTAGATTGAGGGGGAGTGTTTGTCACGCCCTGAAGTTCTTCTCCCAAGCCTAATACATATAATAAAAGGTCCCCGAGAAAATATCTGTAAAATTGCAGGACAGAAACCCTAATTTAACAAGTGTAATTAATAACCAAAATGCGCATGTAGAATTTTTCTTGGATTCTACATGTCAAAATATGCTAACAGGATTTTTAGTGGAATTTTCAGAGCTCTATAAACAACTCTAACTAATTAAAATGGAGCGCAAGTAATTATTTTAATCCCTGGAAAATCCCCTCCTTTTTCCTTTTCTTTTCCTTTTTTCCCCTATTGGGCCGCCAGCCCATCTCCCCTTCCTTCTCATTCCCCTTGCCAGGCCGCCAGCCCACCTCCTTCTCCCCTCCTCCCGCGCACTTGCTGGGCCGGCCAAAGGCCACGACCCAGCCCACGCCGCGCCCACGCCCCTCCTCCCCGGGGTCGTCGACAGGTGGGGCCCACCTGTCGGGCCCTTCCCTGACCTCCGGCCGGAGGAGCCGCCGGCCCCCACCACCTCCCCGCCTCTCCCGCTCCTCCCGGGCCACGCCGCCCACGCCACCGTCGCCCGCGCGTGTGCCGCCTTCCCCGCACCCACTTTTCCCCCCTCTTCCGCCCTCGCCCGCGCCGAAACGGCCGGGATTCAATTTTTGGATCCCGCCGGCCACACCCTCTCTCCACCTCCCCACTACTCCGGCGAAATCGGCCCACTCCCGACCTCCCCGAGCTCCCTCTCCCCCTATTTAAGCAATGCCGCCCCTCCCTCTCCCTTTTTCCCCGTTTTGCCGAGCTCTCCCGCGCCTCTACCGTCCTAGCGCCGTGCATCCGCTGCCGCCGCCGCCTTAGCCATCTCCGGCCGCCGCTCCCCACCGCTAGAGCCTCCGCCGAGCCGCGCCATCACCGCCGTCGGGTTCGCAACCCCGAGGGCCACGCCGTCCACCCCTTTTCCGGCGAAATCCGTCGCTGGAACACCTCCCGCGTCGCCAACCGCCACTCCGCCCCTCGTCGCCGTTGGTGAGGTCCTCCTCTCCTTCCTCCCTCTCATCCGTGCCGCCGTGCCGGCCGCTTGCCGTGCCGCCGCGCCGCGCTGCCACCGCGAGCGCGCTCCTCCGCGCTCGGCCGTGTCACCACACGCCGCCCGGCTGCCCGCGCCGGTCCGCCGCCGCCTCGCCGCGCCGCGCGTGCGCCTCCTCCTCTCGGTTGCCGGCCGCTACCGCGTGCCGGTGTCGCTGCCGCCGCGCCGCCGCGCGCCATGGCCGCCGGGCCGGCTTGAGCCGTGCCCGTGTGCGCCGGCCGTGTGCCACCCCCCCCGCCGTAGTCATCCATCCCGCCGCCCGCGTGGCTGCCACGTGGCCGCCACGTGCGTGCCGCGTCGGCGCCATGTGCGCGCCGCGTCACCGCCGTTCCTGGCCGTGGACCCGGTCCATCATGGACCGGTGTCCCGCGCCACTTACATGTGGGGCCCGCCTGTCGGCGCCGCCCTTCTCTCTCCCGAGATTAAATAATTGCGCAATGATTATATTAAGAATTTTCTGTTTATAGTAAAAACACATTAAAACTTCTAAAATTCATAACTAATTCATCCGGACTCCGTTTGGGTCCATTCAAATTTCAGTAAATTCATAAAAATGCCTAGAATCCATTAAAAATACTTTTGTTCTCTGTTTCAGTAGACTTATAGCCTGTTTGCTTGCGTGCCTTGTTTGTCGTGTAGAAACCGGCAGTTCGGACGAACCCGTTTACTTCGAGGTAGTCGCCGAGGTCGATCCAGCGCCCGAGCAAGGCAAGTCATGCTTCATCATTGATCATATTGTACCAATTTATGCAATGATCTACTTTTCTTTAAATATTGCATTATTTTACAATGTCACCTATATTGGTATTACTGTCCTATTGTACTCAATTCCATATATTGTTTACCTTGTACCCTGGATAGCTCGGGTATTTAAATGAGTAGTTCTTGGTTAGGGAATGCTTAGCCCGCTTAGTTCAATTAGCTCACTAAAGGGGATTCATTTAATAACTTTAGTATAGTCTCTATATGTGACAAGTTGGTAGGAATGACACCATGGTAGAATGATGAACTTAAAACGTGCTAAATGGTGGGCTGTGGGTGCATGGTTTTGTTAGACGTGCCCATGGCAGTTAAGGACCGGTTCGCGGGAACCCCTGAAAGAACTTACCGTACTTACCACAAGCCAGCGTGGGCAACGGCTGGGCTTGTAGTGTAGTTTTTCTCTAGCCGACGCTCCCAGGCAAGGGTGAGCGTGATGGAGCAGGGCGGGCCCTGCGACGGCCTCTGTCGCTTCCGGATTCACCTAGGCACGAGAGGGGACTGCCTGTCGCCCGCTGGGGACAGGGGTGAAACCTGAGGTGTGGTGTGCTTGGCTAGAGAGGGTTATGCGAAGGGTCCTGTCACAGTCCCTTTCCGGGGTACCATGGTGGTATACCGGCACGCGGTAACGTGTCGTGGGGCTGTGTCTTGTGGGTACAGTTGTACACCTCTGATCAGAGTAAAACTATTCGAATAGCCGTGCCCACGGTTATGGGCGGTCAACCAGATTCACCGTGATTAGCCATAACCCTAATAACTGGACTTAATGTAACTGGGTTAGTTCAGGTGTTTTGGTTCGGGCCTGTCGCAACGTGGTGTGGCGTTGGACAGTGATGGTTTAATTATGCCTAATTAATTCAACCGTTTTACCGCTTTCAACTACTGATTTTAACTGCCAGCTTTATGCAAATGAACCCTAGCCTTTCTTTGGCAATCCTTGCACCATACCCTCTTTTCCGGTATGACTTGTTGAGTACAGTGGGTAGTACTCAGTCTTGCTCTCTATCCCCCCACCAGAGTTGGAGTACGCTTCTGATGGTGGTTTCTCCGAGTGATCGTCGTCCTATCGTCGGGGATGCCTGTGGAGTGGTTTCGCCACGCTGCAAGCGTTAAGGCTAGAATAAGCTAGTTTACTTTATTTCCGCTGCATTTATGTAAGACCATTGAATGTTTTGTAAGACGTGGATCTGTATGTCAACTTTGTCGTTTGTGTACCCTGGCTGGTCCTGGACAGGGGTTTAATGCACACTCTGTTTGGAAATTCGGCTTAGCGAATTTCTGGGCGTGACAGTGTTAGAGTTTGTTATATCATGTAATCTACAGTGGCTAAGATAAAGTCTGGTTGATTAGAGATAGAGTTTGTTTTCTGTTAGAGATTTTATAGGAGATTCAACCGGGATCGAACACATATAAGCTGCTATATATGTAAATTCTGCACCGTTTAGTGTGCCATCGATCAACACGCAATCGTCGCACTGTCGATGTTCTCCCATGCGCTTCTGATTTTCACAGGGAGAAAACGTGGGACCAACCTTCTAGGATCATTGGATTATTTCTAGACCAATCATAAACACCGATGACCTTGAAGTTAAGTAAGAAAGGTAGTTTTCATCAGTACAGGATTAACTAGCAGACATCAATAAATTGCTTAATGTTGTACATCAATAAATTGTTTTGTTGCTAGTAGACAAGAAACGGGCAACGCAACTCTGTTTAAAATGACAATATATATATATGGATGCGCTAAACCGCGTCTGAGGTGTACAGTAACTAAACTACTCGCCTCACAGCATCCCCTCCCCTCCCTACCCCCCACCCACCCACGCACACATCCATCCCGCACGAACTCCCCCATCCCTCTCTCTACAAAAAATTCTTTCATTAAGTAAATCAATTACTATCACTAGTTTTAGTTCGATACGTAAACAAGTTACTATCAAAATGTTCCTCACACCATCAATCCCGCAGAACTAGCTCGCACCTTTGTCTTTCCTCCCGCACTTCTTTCGTGATTGACCCATTAGTAACAAGATTACTGAGTATATCAGACTATGAGTAAATGAGTTACTAACACTCCGGGGAGTGCGGGCTGGGGGAGGGGGTGTTGGGGGTGGGGATGTGTTGATGCGAAAAACACACACTGGCCTGAGAGATTTGCTTTACTATAGTGCAGGTCCAAAAATTACTTTTAGGTTTGAAGGGCGTGCCAGTTGATTTGATCCTGCAATCAACAAGAAAAAACATGCAAATACATTAGTAGATGAAAGTTAATCGGCCAGCTAGCCGATATCATATCGTATTGTAACCTAGCCGATGCAATAAAGCATGAATCGGCTGTAAGGTGTTTTGTCAATGATAAACTAACCATAAACTTGGTACATTGGCTGAAAAGATCAATAGGCAATCCTCTTATACCAATCTACCCATCCATCTACCTGAGAGGGCCATCATCTAAAAGTACTTGTCTAATGGGTGAGGGACGGGGTTGACTGCCTAAAGGGAACTCTCTCTGTTTCTGTGTTGATGAAAAGAGTGGGATCTACATCACCTATCGGGCCCAAGAAGAAATGATTGGGTTCATTGAGTCTTGGAATGGCTATCTGATGGACTAGATGCTACGGATTGAAAAAAGGAGGATTGAGGGCAGAAGAACAAACGAAGAACGCAAAGTAAATTTTGAGCCGATGGGAACTTACCTTAGGGAATTCCTTCATCATGGTGCTGGATGGGCTCGATGATGCTGCCATTGAGGCGTAAAGATCTTCGCCGGGAGCGGATTCGCTATTGCGGTCGTTGGAGGAGAAGAAGACAATCGCCGGGGATTTGCGGAGGAGTTTGGTGGCTTAGAGCGGTGAAAACGGAGTTAACGCCATGAAATCTCCGGAAAAGCGGTTGGTATTTATGAAAGTAGGTGCGTAACGGTCACAGAGGAAACCCTAGATTTTTACGGTTATGAAGAGATAATTCTATTACATTATATAATACTTCGGAATTGGGGGGCATGTGTTGACGATGAAATTTTGCAAGCAAATTGATACACGTGAATCGGAAGCAAGATCCAATCTGAAGCAGATTCGAAGACATACAGAAATCTCGGAAACAGAGTGCGCATCGGCTGGCAACCGAGTCCGATTAAGATAGCCGATGTAGCCGATATCGCATGTGAAGTTAGTATCGTATTCGATAGAGAGCTTACGATAATGTTGCTAGGCAAGGATAGAGTCCAAGATTGGCAATTGTATCTATTAATTAGGAATATATGTAATTTCCTTATAGAAATTGTCGGTAAGAGTTCACCTAAGGGACTTGTTCGCTAGATGGATTTGTATTAGGTTAATATGAGTCGTGTCCGTGATGGACAATGTTTGTATTTTTGCGTATAAATATAAACCCGAGGTCATATGAATAAACAAGAACCAAGTTCAATCAATCTCGGCGCATCGCCAACCTTTGTTTTCTATTTTCGACAAGTTCATGCTTTCGAGTCGAGCTGCATCAGTTTGATCTTCGGCAATAAGGTAGGTCTTGTTATGGCGGTTTGCATCATCGGAATTAGTGCTTACTTATGACACTCTAATTCTATCTTGCGAATCTCCGAGTTATCATACATGTTATATAATTTAGATCGATAATGCAATCTACTTGCATCAGCCAGGCTCTATTTAGGGTTTTGCTGGTAACAGCTAGATTGTCTTGATTGGTTTGAATTATATAATGTATCCACCATCCCGAAAAGGCAACCATCGGCTTGATTGTCTAGATATCATGCTTCTCTTCATGCTTAATGCTGCATCAGTTAAGTTTGATCTTTTAAGCCGTGTTCTGAATCATGATCTCTAGCCTGCTTTATGGTTGTTAATAAGGACAATATCGGGGTTTCAGCCGATCTTATCTGGTATAGATATTTTACATAGTTCTATGCTTTGTTAATGCTCTATATCTGCCCCTTATATTAGGATTTAATCTAAAACAAATATATTGGATTTTCTACCAATCTAATTGGTTATCGTTGAATATATTTGTTGCAAGAGAATATCCTAGTATAAGGTTGTATCGGAGCTATAGCCGATACATGCTTAAATCTGGACATCGGCTATCACATGAATTTATATAATTATTATTTCATGTTATTTTAGACTTGGGCAATTTATACTGTCTCGGTTCAGTCCGATCTATCCCAATTGCTTATTTCTAAAGTAATGTTGATATATAGATTGCCGCCACCAAACAAGATCACTGGGACGAGATGGGAATAGCCCAATGTCTATCTCTGTCCATTTCTGACATGAAGAAGGATGAGCCGATGCTGTCTTCGGCTGCATATTTTTGGTCTGATACCTTGAATTCCTTTCTGTTTCATCAGGGGCCGATGACCCCTGCCCTATTGGACATAAACATGATTACTGGTCTAGATGTTACCACATCGGCTAACCCCATCAGCTTGAAAACCAAATGTACTTATAAGTTCAAAACCAAAAACATTGGGGGTTGGTCTGATTTATCTCAGAAAATACAGGAACAGGCCCTGTATCGGCTAGGGAGCACACTGCTTTTCTGATGATGTGGATGGATAAGTTCCTGTTCTGTGGGTCTACCTGTGGCCCAATAGCTAACTGGCAGCATCTAGCTGAAGCCATCGTCTCTAAGAAACAATTTCCCCTGGGCAAATACCTGCTTGGTGTAGCATACCAAACCTTGAGCCAGTCATCGGCTAAATTAATTATGGATTCAAGTGTTAGCACCGGTGGCCTATGGTGGTTTGTTCAGCTTTGGCTCATATTGCATACTCTGAAAGTTGCATTGAGACCATCACTTCTTGAAGCAGAATTGCCATCTTTAGCCGATCCTGATAGTGATGATGAATCAAACCCAGTGCATAGATGTATGTCTTATGGTGAGGCAACCACTGGTTATGCTGGTTCTGGACCATCGGCTGAGCATTTCCAGAATTGGTTCGGCAATTTTTATGATGGATTTCCCAGAGATAGTCGAATCTGGTTTGCTTATGAGTCTTTTGACAAGTATGAATTGCCAGCCGATTTCAGATTGGATGAGATAAATGATGAAAGATTTGAAAAACCCAGAGAGGTCCGAACTGTCGCAATCTCTCCATGCATACTCCCAACTGGTATATCTCAAGGCAAAAATATTCAGCCATCTTATGAATTCTACCACCCAATGGTAGCAGCAAGACAACTTGGCATGAGACAACTGCCCATCGGCTTATACTATACTGACAAAATTCAAACCAGGGGAGATATAGTATCGGCACTGATGATGGACAAACTGCTCAACATTCCTGGTCCCCCACTTGGCAGTATAGACAAATTCAATATCACTTTGATGAGAAGCATATTATTTGATAGATGCTGGTTTGATATGAAAGCTCACATATTCCATCTGTCAGCTCAAATGTACCTCACCAAGATCTTACCAAATTTGGTCCCTCAAGTAAGTTACCTCTCCTTACATTCTGTATTTTATTCCATCAATCTCTTAATACTTAAAATTCTTCATCTTTCTTTGCAGACATCAGATTCCCCTCCTCCACTCATCAGCCGAAGTGGCAAGCCGATAGAGTATGCTGCAGCTAAACTCCCAAACGGCTGTAGCCCAGCTCCCTCAGTCATCGGCTTCAATGCTCCCAAGACAACTTCCCTGCTCCAGGGCCAACTCAGAGAGCCGATGCAGACTGGTGACAAGAGCAAGAGAACCAAACAAGCTGGCGTCAAGCCATCTATTTTAAAGGAACCAATTAAAAAGCATAAGAAGGCTGCCGATATAGAAATCCCTCTAGATCAGGAGGTAGATAAAATTCTAAAAGAAATTGAGATGGAAGAGGCTATAAACGAGGCTGCTGCTCAGATCAGTGAAACTGCAGAGGTTGCAACACCTAAAGCCGATACTCCTCCTGCTATCCAATCTAGAGCTGTCAAGACTTCAAGTCCCCCAAAACGACTTCAGAAAGCACAGGTAAAAATATTCTAACAGCCATCTTCTCCTTTTCATGACTCATACATGTTTTAACTCAACAATCTCTTTCAGCCGAAAAAGAAACATGTTGCTGCCAGGAAGAAGCCAACTCCACCACCAGTATTGGTAATTCTAACTCAGCTCAATTTTAACTCTATTTTCAGCCGATACTGATCAAAACTTAATATCATTTCAGCCTCCTCATCCTTCATCTCCTCATCAAATCTCAAGTGAGCGCACTCCATCGGCCACAGCTAGCCGACATGATGAAGAAATTGTTGCTACAACTCCAGCTCTTCAGATTCCTGTAAACATACTTCTAGACTTATGTCTATCGGCTTATCCTCAATATTGTGATCTAATAATATTTTCTGTCTTCAGCTCTTAGCCAACATGTTATCCTCAATATTGTGATCTAATAATATTTTCTGTCTTCAGCTCTTAGCCAACATGTTCTCATTTGACATCAAGCAGTTCTTGGATGAAGAAGAAGAGGAAACAACCAGCAAAGCTGCCTCTCCCATATCAAAAGAATTAAAGAAAAAGTTAGCCGACATTGCAGATCGGCTTAACGCCTCCTTGGACGCACTGGTTGTAAATTGTGGGCCGATCAGGGCGAGGTTTGAAGAAATCCAAGATCAAAACCCTGACGAGTTCATTGAAATGATTTCTCCAGTAGTCTTCCTTGAACAACATCATTTCAAGTTGGAAAGAGCAAGGCAAAGGATTGCTGATCGGCTGGAGCGCTCTGCCCTTGAGACTAACATCCAGTCTAGTCGACAACAGGTCAATGATGAGAAAACCAAGCTGGATGAACTAGAAGCTAGCCCAGACTCGACTCAACAGAAGATTGAAGCATTAAAGAAGAAAGAAGCCGATCAACTGGCACAACTTGAAGCCTGCAGAGCTGAAATCAAATCTGAAGAGCAGAAACTAGCTGATCTGCCTAAAGCCATTGAAGCTCAGAAATCAAAGCTGAAGAAATCTGTTAAACATCTGTCCTCCTTGAGCAAATCTCTCAAACCGATCCCCAGCACAGATGCAGCCGATGCTCAAGCTATTGACGAAGTAGAGTAGATCAGGCAAAGAGCTATATCGGCTATCCAGAGATATCTATCTTGATGTAATGGTTAAACAATCCTCAAACAATACTTTTGCTATAATATATAGATATCGGCCATCGAGCCAACTTATACTTAAGTGTAATCTGCTATCGGCCATCGAGCCGATATATAACATCAACTGATATTGTCTTATCTTGTATAATTTTGCTCAAAAAATTTGCAAAAATTTTCCAACTTTTATCCTCCATGCCCCCAAGTTTGTAGCAGGAGACACAATGCTGCAAACTTATATGTCTAAGGGCGATAAAAATATCGGTCATCTAAAGGCGATGTAACCACATCGGCTGTAAACCATACATCGGCATAGCCAGCCGATTATGAACCAATCCAAACACTTGGGTAGTATTTCTTCAAATATTTTCTATTGAGAGCCCATCCAAAAACTTCTCCTTCAAGTCCTTTCAACATGTAAGCCCCTTTAGAAACACATTCAAGAATCCGAAAAGGTCCTTCCCAATTTGGTGACCACTTCCCAAATTTATTATCTCCTGCTCCTATCGGCAACACCAATTTCCAAACAAGTTCACCCTCCTCAAAAGACTTTGGCGCAACCTTTTTATTTTAATGTCTCGCAATTCTTTCTTTGTCCTTTCTGACCTTTTCAAGAGCACGAAATCCAGATTGAACCAAATCCTCTGACTCATCAACCATCAAATTATGATAATCATCGGCTGCTAACTCATCTTGTAAAGATATCCTTCTAGAGCCGATGTTAGTTTCCCATGGTAACACAGCTTCATGCCCATAAAGTAGCTGATATGGAGGCACTTGAATTGCACCATGACAAGCCATCCGATAAGACCACAATGCCTCTGCCAATATAGTATGCCACTTCTTGGGATATTCTGCAATCTTCCTTTTGATCAACTTAATCAAGCTCTTATTAGATGCCTTAGCCTGCCCATTAGCTTGTGCATAATATGGTGAAGAATTCAACAACTTAATCCCCATGCTATCGGTAAACTGAGCAAACTCATAGGACACAGAGATAGAACCCTGGTCAGTTGTAATCGTCTGTGGCAAACCAAACCGGTATATAATGTGCTCCTTAACAAATTCAATGGCATCTTTACTATCAACTTTCTTCAAAGGAATAGCTTCAACCCATTTGGTAAAATAATCAGTAGCAACCAATATGAATTTATGTCCTTTGCTCGATGGTGGATTGATCTGGCCGATCATATCGATACCCCAACCTCTGAACGGCCACGGCTTGATAATTAGGTTCATAGCCGATGCTGATGCTCTCTGAATAGCTCAAAATTTCTAACAATCCTGACATCCTCCAGCATTGTAGGCCAAAAGTATCCAACTCTTCTAATCAGCCACTTCATCTTATGAGCTGATTGATGAGTTCCACATATACCCTCATGTACCTCACACATTACTACCTTTGCTTCTTCTAGACTTAAACATCTCAGTAGAATTCCATCAATTGTCCGATAATACAATGTATCATCTAGCAAAACATACTTAAGAGCTTTATATCTTAATTTCCTGGAAACCGATTTAGAAGGATTCTTTAAATATTCAAATATCTCAAACCTCCAATCATCGGCTGGTAGATATGCAACTTCTATGTCAATTCCTTGCAACATCGGCTTGTAGCCTAATGCACCTTGAGCTAAATCATTGGCCTCAACATTTTGCTCCCTGGGAATATGCTTCAAAGTAACCATCTTGAAAGTCTTCATCAACTCTTGACATTTCTCATTATAAACCATCAAGACATCATTTTTGCACTCATATTCTCTAGATAATGGACTGATTACCAATAAAGAATCACCCATGATTTCAACAGCATCGGCTTCAACTTCCTTCAGTAATTGTAAACCCTTTAAGACAGCTTCATACTCAGCTTGATTATTTGTAGAATAAGGTTTGATAGTAAAAGCAAATTGAAAATTTGCCCCCTTAGGCGATATGATCACCAAGCCGATACCACATCCATGAGTGCAAACTGATCCATCAAAAAACAAAGTCCATGGCATGGCGTCAACATGATCAATAGTAATATCCCTGTGCTCGACTATGAAATTGGCTATCGCCTGCCCTTTAACTACCTTAGCCGATTCATATCTCAAGTCAAATTCTGATAAGGCAAAAATCCACTTCCCAATTCTTCCCTTCAGTACTGGAGCTGATAGCATGTAACGTACTACATCGGCCTTACACACTATAATGCACTCATTGGAAAGCAAATAATGCCTCAACTTTGTACAAGAAAAATATAAGCACAGACATAACTTCTCCACGGGTGAGTACCTTGTTTCAGCATCCAAAAGTCTTCTACTGAGATAGAATATAACTCTTTCTTTACCTTCAACTTCTTGGATCAAAACTTAAAAGGAAGTCCTTTCTATGGTGGTATGAGAACTGGAGGAGTACTCAAATATTCCTTAATTTCGTCCAAAGCTTTTTGTTGTTTGACTCCCCAAACAAACTCTTGATCAGCCTTCAACCTCAACAATGGTGTAATTGGTTCTATTCAGCCAGATAAGTTTGATACGAACCGCCGAACAAAATTTATCTTGCCTATCAAGGACTACAACTTAGTCTTATCTGCTGGAGGTTTTATATCTTTAATTGCTTCAATACTCCTCTAAGGTATCTCAATCCCTCGCTCATGTACCAAAAATCCATGGAACTGTCCAGCCGATACACCAAAAGCACACTTAGTTGGATTCATTTTCAACTCATATTTTCTTGCTCTTTCTAATACTTTTTTTCAAATCGGCTATATGCTCGTCAATTTCCTTAGACTTGACCACCACATCATCAATATAGATTTCTACCAACAAGCCGATAAGATCATGAAATAAATAATTCATTGCTCTTTGATATGTAGCACCAGCACTTCACAACGCAAAAGTCATGAGAACCCACTCATACAAGCCGATTGCACCAGGATATCTAAAAGCAGTCTTGTGAATCTCCCTCAGCCATAAAAATCTGATTGTGTCCTGCATTGCCATCCATGAAGCTGATAATTTTGTGTCGAGATGCTACATCAACCAATTGATCAGCAATCGACACTGGGTATTCATCTTTTGGTGTAGCTTTGTTTAAATCCCGAAAATCAATACAAACCATAAGCTTGCCATTTTTCTTGATCACTGGTACTATATTTGAAATCCACTTAGCATATCGGCATGGTCTAATAAAATTAGCATCATAAAGTCTTGTAATTTCGGCCTTGATAACATCATACATCTCAGCTTTACAACGTCTTGGAAGTTGCTTATATGGACGATAATCTTGTTTGATAGGGAGCCGATGTTCAACAATCGATCGGCTAAGTCCTGGCATTTCATAATATTCCCAGGCAAAACAATCTCTATATTCTTTCAAAAGCGCTATTAATTTACATTTAAAATCTTTTGTTAAACCTTTACTAATATATGTCGGCCTAGACCTGAAACCTGGTCCACTGTCGATTTTCTTCCAACTCATCGGCCGACATAAACCCTTGTTCCAGCTTGCCATCGAGATCATCTACAGTATCCTTTGTGTAAAAATTGGTACCCTCCACGGTGCCCTCAAAATGACAATTGGGGCTCTCCATCTCCTGTTGGCTGTATATCATAATCAGAAACTTTTAAGTAATCTCCTTGCCAAACTTTTCCAGATAAGCAATCAATTCCCTCCATCTCCCAAACAGATAAATTGGCGCTAGCTACATTGACTGAACTATCGGCTGGCACGATTTTAATTTGGTCTCCTTGCCATTGAATCAGGCTCTGATGCATAGTTGAAGGAATACAACAGTTAGCATGGATCCAATCTCTTCCCAGCAACAGACTGTAGGAACCCTTCCCATCAATAACAAAGAATGTGGTAGGAATTGTTTTGCTGCCGATGGTCAATTCCACATTCAAAACTCCCTTGGTCTCAGATGGATTCCTGCCAAAATCTTTCAAAATCATGTTAGTCTTGATCAAATCATCTGAACTCTTCCCAAGCTTTCTGAAGGTTGAATATGGCATCAGATTGATAGCTACTCCTCCATCGACCAACATCTTTGACATCGGCTTCCCATTAACAACCCCATGACATACAATGGCTTGAGATGCTGATGATCAGTTCCTCTAGGTTGCTCAAAGAAAGCTTGTTGTGGAGACAATATCAATTTAGCCGATGGCAACTCATCTGCTTGTTCAACGACTTGTTCAACTGCATACTCAGCTGGTAGCATGAAGACCATATTTATTGAAGATAACATCATTTCTTTGCCTTTGTTCTGAAGATTTTTGTTCTGATCGGCTTGGACTTCATCGGCTGACACTACTTTACTCTTCACTCACCAAACTTTCTTTGTTCGCCTTAGCCGATGCTCGATTTCACCTTCAACTTCCTGGAATTGTTCCTTGTTTCTCATCCTCTGAACACGCCTTTTTTGGTTCTTGGTAAAAAATCCCAGAAGGACACCATTGTGGTTGCATATTTTTAGTCTCCCTTTGTGAATCATCTTCATGATGGTCCTGACGGATCGGCCCAAGTCTCTCATGAACTGACAATCTTTTCTGAACTAGCCGATGCATACCTGTACTTTGTCGGCTTGGTCTTTGAACATATTGGGCATCGGAATCACTACATCCAGTGCAATCCTCAATAGATGGCAACCTCATACCTTCGTTCCAACAGAATCTAAAGAATACACAACTCCAATATGGATCGAAATATCTTTCATCATCATGGTGATATGACTCCTCTTCCCTTTGACGCATTTTTTGATTTTTGTTGATCATACCAGCCGATTTGATGTTTCTGATATAGTTTTTACTTCCATCGGCTTGGTTTCTACTAAATCCAAAATGAACCATGTTTACTGAAAAAAGATGTCCATCTATCTTCATCGGCCTCTTAGATTCATCAATCTTCATCTTTCCTTGTTCAATAGCCGATTGGATCTGTTGTCTGAAAATCTTGCAATCATTGGTGCTGTGAGATCCTGTATTATGCCAGTTGCAATATTTCCTCCTCTTCAATTCTTCAGCCGATAGAATCACATGTCCTGCTGGCAACTGAATCTGTTTCTCTTGAAGAAGAAGATCGAATATCTTGTCAGATTTGGTGATGTCAAAATCAAATCTTTCCTCTTTTCCCGAATTCTTGTCCCATTGACACACTACTGTCTTCTTATTCCTTGCCCACTCTGCTGCATTAACTTCTAGATCATCATCTTTGGAATCAGAATCATAGCTGTAGATATTATTAACATTGTTAGCCTTTTTGATTAACTTTCTAGCTTCCTGAAATCGTGTTTCATGAGCCGATACCTTCTGAGCTAAATAAGCCAAACTTTCAAAGTCTTGAGCTGAGAACCTCTCTCTTATCGGCACCAACAACCCCTGGAAAGCCAAATCAGCTAGTTGTGAATCTGTCAGAGCCAAACAGTAACATCTGTTTCTCACATCTCAGAATCTTTGGATGTAATCTGGCACTATTTCGTCAGATTTGCCTAATAGCTGTGAGGTCCGACAATTTCATCTGTTGGATGCCACTGAAAAAGTATTTGTGAAACTGTTTCTCCAGATCGGCCCAACTTCTGATAGAATTATAAGGTAATGATGAAAACCATGTGAATACCGATCCAGACAAAGAAAGTGGAAATAATCTGACTCTGAGGGCTTCTATAGCTGATGCTTCCCCACATTGAGCTAAGAATCAGCTAACATGCTCATAAGTTGACACATTATCTTGCCCTGAGAATTTAGAGAAATCTGACACCTTGTATCGGTTTGGGAGTGATATCCGATCAAAGTATTCTGGATATCGATGCCGATACATGTTGCCATTGTCTTTAGGCTTGAGCCCGAATTTTTCCCTCATTACATCGGCAATCATATCGGCCCACGCTATTGTGGTGTTGCTCCACCATATTGTTCTTGGATCTGATCATACTGGCCGTACTGCACTGGTTGAGGCCGTGGAGAATGAGGTTGATAATGTTGATTCAGATTAGCCGATAGACTTTGAGAGGACAGGTAAGGAAGTTGCTCTGTACTGTATTGTTGGCCTATCGGCTGAGTGATTCCAATCGGCTGTTGTGGAACCAAAGGAATATGATATGTAGTATTAACAACTGGCGGTTTTGGGTTAAGTATACTCATCAGCTGTTCTGGTGTCAACTGATTTGAAGTCTGCCCCCAATGATCGGCGGTTGTCTTGTCAAGATTGTTGGGATATTTGTACTGGACAGAGGAGCCGATGGAACCTGGGTTTGAACCGTTTGTTGCTTCCCGCCAATTTCGGTCTTCACGGTCCTGTAGCCTGGAAACATATCGCCTGGTAGATATATTGGTCCTTTTGCCTTTTCCTCGGCTATAGTTCCATCGACTACTGACTTGATCATATTTGTCAATGTATTCACAAGTACTCCAGACTGATTGATGAGAGCATGATGTACTGCCGAATCGATGCGATCTTGTAATGTGTGAAGCTCTTCATTGTTTGACTCGGCTTTGGGCTCCTTGCTTTTATCCTCAGTAGTTCCAGACGTACTTGGATCTGATTTCACGATCGGCGGCAACTCCACTTTAGTTCTCTGGATAACCGTGCCCTGTTGGGTTACCGTGAGTAAATGAAGATACCAGTCTTGGAGTTGGTCCAGCAATTTTTTCATCTCTTCTCTCTGTTCTTCATTCAGCTGCTCGATCGTGACTGGTAGGATATTGTCCTCTGAGACTTCAGTAATATTGGGCGTCATGATGACACAAGGTCCCACTGGGCGTGCCAAAAGCGTGTTGATGCGAAAAACACACATTGGCCTGAGAGATTTGCTTTACTCTAGTGCAGGTCCAAAAGTTACTTTTAGGTTCGAAGGGCGTGCCATTTGATTTGATCATGCAATCAACAAGAAAAAACATGTAAATACATTAGTAGATGATAGTCAATCGGCCACCTAGCCGATGCAATAAAGCATGAATCGGCTGTAAGGTGTTTTGTCAATGATAAACTAATCCTAAACTTGGTACATCGGCTAAAAAGGTCAATATTACATAATCTATATATCAACATTACTTTAGAAATAAGCAATTGGGATAGATCGGACTGAACCGAGACAGTATAAATTGCCCAAGTCTAAAATAACATGAAATAATGATTATATAAACTCATGTTATAGCCGATGTGCAGATTTAAGCATGTATCGGCTATAGCTCCGATACAACCTTATACTGGGATATTCTCTTGCAAAAAATATATTCAACTATAACCAATTAGATTGGTAAAAAATCCAATATATATGCTTTAGATTAGATCCTAATATAAGGGGTAGATATAGAACATTAACAAAGCATAGAACTATGTACAATATCTATACCAGATAAGATCGGCTGAAACCCCGATACTGTCCTTATTAACAACCATAAAGCAGGCTAGAGATCATGATTCAGAACACGACTTAAAAGATCAAACTTAACTAATGTAGCATTAAGTATGAAGAGAAGCATGATATCTAGATAATCAAGCCGATGGTTGCCTTTTCGGGATGGTGGATACATTATATAATTCAAACCAATCAATACAATCTAGCCATTCCAGCAAAACCCTAAATAGAGCCTGGCTGATGCAAGTAGATTGCATTATCGATCTACATTATATAACATATATGATAACTCGGAGATTCGCAAGATAGAATTAGAGTGTCATAAAGATGTAAGCACTAATTCCGATGATGCAAACCGCCATAACAAGACCTACCTTGTTGCCGAAGATCAAACTGATGCAGATGCAGCTCAACTCGAAAGCATGAACTTGTCGAAAATAGAAAACAAAGCTTGGCGATGCGCCGAGATTGATTGAACTTGGTTCTTGTTTATTCATATGACCTCGGGTTTATATTTATACCCGAAAATATAAACATTGTCCATCACGGGCACGACTCATATTAACCTAATACAAATCCATCTAGCGAACAAGTCCCTTAGGCGGACTCTTACCGAGAATATCTATAAGGAAATTACATATATTCCTAATTAATAGATACAATTGCCAATCTTGGACTCTATCCTTGCCTGGCAACATCATCGTAAGCTCTCTATCGAATCCGATACTAACTTCACATGTGATATCGGCTACATCGGCTATCCTAATCGGACTCGGTTTCCAGCCGATACGGACTCCAGCCGATGTGCACTCTGTCTCCGAGATTTCTGCATATCTTCGAATCTGCTTCAGATTGGATCTTGTTTTCAATTCACGTGTATCAATTTGCTTGCCAAATTTCATCATCAACAGGATGGGGTGTGCTGTATTATACTACACCCGAGGTATAGTATAGTATGTCTATATATATATATAGGGATGCGCTAAACCGCGCGTGGCGTGTGCAATAACTAAACTACTCCCCTCACAGCACCCCCTCCCCTCCCTACCCCCACCCCCACCCCCACCCCCACCACCCCACACACATCCATCCCGCACAAAAACTCCCCCATCTCTCTCTCCAAAAAATTCTTTCATTAAGTAAATCAATTACTATCAGTGATTTTAGTTCGATAAGTAAACAGGTTACTATCAAAATGTTCCTCACACCATCAATCCCGCAGAATTAGCCCGCACCTTTTTCTTTCCTCCCGCACTTCTTTCGTGATTAACCCATTAGTAATAAGATTACTAAGTCTATCAGACTATGAGTAAATGAGTTACTAATACTCTGGAGAGTGCGGGCTGAGGGAGGGGGTGTTGGGGGTGGGGGTGGGGTGTGCTGTATTATACTACTCCTGAGGTGTAGTATAGTATGTGTTTAGTGTAGTATAGTTCAAGCATGTGCGAACATGGTGCTCGGCCAAACGATCTGGAAGCCCCATCCACCATCTTCGTTCTATACACATATTTATTGAAGGAAAAAATAGTATTTTGTTTTTGCTTGAGCAAATTTGTATTATTGATTTTAAATGCATCCTAGCACTAAAATTAAAATGTTCACAATATGGTAGCTCTATTTACTAATTTTTCAACAAGAAATATTGATCCTTGTACAAAATCATTTCAGCCTTAGATTAGTTTTTCATGTGGGTACCATGTTAGCCAAAACAACTACAAATCTTGTACAAGGTTGAAAGATGAATGTGCTTGATAGTTTAGGGTTGAGCATATCTGTATATGGTTTCCAGTGTTTATAGTCCATCTACTTTTCTCAAAAAAAAGTTCATCTAAGGAACAGTAAAAAATACCCAGCTTAAATTATAAAAATGTAGTGTGATTTTTGTTTGTCATTGCTAAGCAATATTTTCATTTGCGAAATATCTTACAAATGATGTGGATGTAGAAGTCGGGTTTTCAACCATTATCTAAAAGAAGTACAAGTGCGGATGCTCACAGACATGACAATACATTAAATTAAATATAAATTATCCATGAATATTTTTGTCTAAATATTAATTATAAATACTATGCTTTAATTATGTATTTTTAGATACCCTATGCTTTAATTAAGTACTTTTAGATAACATTTTATTTTTTTAAGAAAAATAGATGTGTAATTTCGACTTTTTCAATCATTGCTTGGATGGTCGATCGGAGATGGTACGAGCATAGAGCTTGTCGAGTTGCGAGAAATAGTATATATATTCTCTATAATTTGAATTAGTATGTAGTATATTGTGATGGTTGAATTGATATCGACTATCGGACTTCGCTAATTGTGCCTTTAAATAGTAACTAGTAAAAATACCCGCGTGTTACAACGGGTGAAAAAAATGCAATAATAATATACGCTTTTCATGTATAACCATGTTAATGATAACGTTTGTATGGATCGTTGTAGCTATAAGACAATCATAAGAAAATTGGAACATCTTCAATGTAATGGTCCAATCTCAATGATGGCAACCTTACCTATGCTTGGTTTATCTAAAATAATTGGATTATTCATGTGGTAACATGCATATAATCTAAAATACTCTTTCAATCTTATTCTTGCAACCAATAATATGATCAATCTACGTAAAATAGAGTAACCTTATAGAGTCACCGTGCACTCTTCTCTAAATAACAATACAAACATGTTTATTTTTTAATATTATTTCTATATAATATGTTATCAATAATAGTAGCTATACTTAACAAAAAATAATCTGATAATTGCCTACGTAAACATGCAGGACCTCCAGTACAGGAGAATAAAAGAGGAAACAAAAGGAGATGGAGAAAAATGAATGGATCCTATCAGACCGAAGCATCCATCAATTTTATCTCGTTCCGAGAAAAAGCCCAAGCCATGTAGGAGATGGAAAAAAATGATGGATCCTATCCAACCCAAGCGCCCATTAATTTTATCACGTTCCAGAAAAAAAAAAAAAAAAAGCTCAACCAAGACTTGTTTTAGATCCGGACATCATCACATACGTACGACCTACGTTCAGAAAAACCAAACTGACGGGATGGACGATGGATGATACAAACGGAATGGAATCGAATGTTTTTCTTATCAAATCGGACTTTCTTTTCGCATTGCACGGTATCGAACCATATATTTTTCTAAACAGTTTTTCTCTCCCGTTGAGTGTTTCCTCGAACCGTTTTTTCGAAACAACGATTTTTTCTCGTATTGAGTGCAATTGTTTTTTGCGATCCATTTCTTTTACAAACGGTGTTTTTTCTTGCATGGTTTTCTCAAACTGTTTTTTAGAAATAGCGCGTTTTTAACTGACAGTTTTTTCTGCGCGTTTTTTTTGTTTTTACGATGACCGAAACCTTTTTTATCGTGCGTTTTTTCTTTTTCTTTATTACGATGGAATCATTTTTTTTCTCGCGCATTTTTTTTTCTTTCTTATAGACAACGGAAACCATTTTTTCTCACGCGTTTGTTTTTGCGCGTTTTTCTGACATTTTTTCTCGCGCAGCTTTTTTGTTTTTTTCTCGTGCGTTTTTTTCGCGTATTTTCTGACATTTTTTTCTTGCATGGCTTTTTCTTTTCCTTCTCTCGCGTTTTTTGGAAACCTTTTTGTCTCATGCACATATTTTTAGTGGACGACGGAAACTTTTTTTTTAAGTAGTAGATAGTAGAGATAGAGATACACGGAAAGCTTTTTCGCTTTCGCGTGGTGGGCTTTTTTTGGACAAAGGAAACACGTTTTTTTTCCTGGTAGGTATCAAACCGGTTCTTTTGGACGCGGTTGGATTTTTCCCGCGTTGGATAGAAATAAGACTTTTTTTAGCTACTTCTTGTTCTGTTTTTTCGCCTTTTTATAGTGCTTTTTTAGTACGGAGAGGAACCGGATTTGTTTTGGCCGCACCTTCTTTTTGTTTTCTTCGCCCTTTTTTACATTTTTTGGCGGATGGTTTTTTTACAGCGCCTTTTTTTTCTCTTTTTTTCGGACTTTTTAAGTACGGATAAGGATCGGATTATTTTTCCCCGCCTTCTTTTTGATACGGATTTTTTCGCCCTTTTTTCTTATACACGGACGATGGAAACCTTTTTAATTGAGAAAATACGTTGCAACGGGGAGAAAAGACAAGAAAATTATGAAAATGTTAAGAAAAATTTACATTATGTAATTAATTAAAATACAAAATTTCCGGAATAAAGTAGGTGAGTGTAGAATTAAATTAATTTATAAGTAAAGTAAAGTAAGTGTGAGAAATATAATTACATGGCTGGGTTTAATTTTTATTAAATTATCCATAATTAATTACACTATTTGAAATTTTCTCGGAATTTTCAGAGGTCAATTGCTAATTTGAATAATACAAACACCATTTCAATATTTATTTAAATAAAAATCTATATAAAGCCATTTTTTTCTTTTTTTCACATTCGGCCCAGCAAGTTCAACCCGTAGCCCAGCGAGTAACAGAAAGTCTAATTTACCTCCCCTCCTAGCCTCTCTCCTTCGCTTCAGCCCGCAAGCGCACGCTCCGCTCAGAAAAAACCGAAAGTCTAATTAGCCTCCCTAACAGGCGAAAAAAAGTCTAATTTACCTGGCCCACTTTCCTTCCTTCTCTCCTCCACCTCAATCCGCAAGTGTATATTCGGTTGAGAAAAAACCGAAAATCTAATTTTCTCCCTGACGTACGATGGAAAAGTTTTTAATTTTTTAATTAGTAGAGATAGAGAAGTAGGGATAGGGATAGGGAAGGGAAGTAGGGAAGGGATAGGGATGATTTTTTTTTGCCCTGCCTTCTTTTTTATACGGATTTTTTTGCCCTTTCTATTATACGGAAACCTTTTTAATTTTTTAAGTAGTACAGAGCAGATAGAGGAAGGAGAAAGGAGATCGTCATGGACAGAGGGATTGTAAGCCAGAGGCCCAGAGTTGAGGCAGGTAAGGCGGTCGCTTTGCCCAAGCCTCCACGCTTCATCCACGCTGCCTCCGCCGCCGGACTAGTCTGCTTCCTCCTCTGCCCTCCGTTGTTTTGTTTGCTTCTCCTTCTTGCTTTGCTGTTTTTCTCCTGTGCTGCTAATCTGCTATGGTAGTTGCCTCCACCGCTAATCTGCTATTTCAGCTGCTCTGTTCGTGAATCATGATCATGACTACCCCTGCTACTGCCAGTCCATTTAGAGGATGCCAGGATAAGGAGAAGGTGAGAAAAGGAATAGACTCGTGTCTTCATCGATTCATCGGGTTTGTATTATTCCCTAGTTCCATCTAATTCATGTCAAAAACGAATACGATCATAGAGATTCATAGAGATTCAGGTCATGTTAATTAAATATAAGGTGTAGGTATCATTGCTATCTTTTTAGCTGTTCTATTTAATTCGATTCGGGTAAGTGGTTTAGGGGAAACAGCAGAAACAGTGCTATTTGTTAAGATATATGTGGATGCTCTCATCCCTTCGGGAAGTCTAGGGCATGGCAGTTGCCATCCTATCCCGCCTCAGATGGAGAAAGAGAAGCGACGGTTTAGTCGCAACTTTTCCCAATCAGTGCGATGGCAACTAACGTGTCTCTATGGTTGCCATCCTTTCCTCCTCTGTATATTGTACCGATTGATCAATAAAGAAATCACTCAATTCTCTCTCACTCATTTCCCTCTCGCACTTTTCAATCCATAACACATTATCAGCACCTTTTGCTCTCGCGAACGAAATCGCGAAGTGAAAGAGAAGGAGAAGAAGTGAAGAAGAAAAACAGAAAACCAACAGTGAAGCTATGCCTACCTTCAATCCAATCCTCGACGCCGTTCTTGGCCTTCCTCGCCACCAGCGACTTCACCGACTTCATCAACTCCTTCGTCGGACAAGGAGGACGCGTCGAGGATCTCGCGGCAGTCAGGCTAGGGTTGGTGGCCACCGCCATCACCCTCGCCATCGTGTGGCTGCCACCCCACCAGTGGTTGCCACGCCGGTCCCCGCACCACCAGCCACCGCTCCTCCACCCACTGCTTCAACGGTTGCCGGAGTTCCCCACCGCATCCAAGTCCAGGGGATACAATATTGTACCACCCATGGATGGACAGCGGTGGTTACTCCCGGCGACGCTTCCTACTCTCTCCCGTTGGAGATGCAGTCACCGCT
The DNA here is from genome assembly GCA_000573905.2 of Oryza punctata. Classification (NCBI taxonomy): domain Eukaryota; kingdom Viridiplantae; phylum Streptophyta; class Magnoliopsida; order Poales; family Poaceae; genus Oryza; species Oryza punctata. The sequence continues at coordinate 16,224,247 of CM002493.2, read as the reverse complement.
AGCCCCTTTCGTCGCTGCACCACCATCTCCGACCCCGCCTCCAATCCCTCCACCAAGCCGAGGCCGCTCCCCAACTCCCGCGCCACTGGGTTTCCGCCGGACCGGCACCCTAGCCACGCGCATAGGGGAGTCGGCCTACTTCACGCCATCATCTTCTCGCTGCCACGCCGGTGAAGCCGCCGCTCGCCGTCCCGGCCTCCGCCACACCTTCGTCGCCGTTCCCCATGGCTCTCAGAGCCGGACCTTGCCAAATGGGGTCCCGGGGAACAGCGACTGGGTCCGGCCGGTTTCCGACTCCGACGAGGAGCGGGAGCCACCGGCCTAACTTGACCAGCTACTCGCCGGCGGACGGAGGGGCGGCCGAGGTGGAATGGCGGGAGGGGAAGGCGATGGTGCAAAGGAGGGGACGGCGGTCGGCGGCAGCAGCACTGAAGGTGGCGGCGGTGCAAGGGGGAGATGGCGGTCGGCGGCGGCCGCGCAGATGGCGGCGACGGCGGTGCGCAAAAGGCGGCATAGAGGTGGCGGCGGCGCAAACCGCTTCGGGCGGTTAGGGTTCTAGCCCTAACCCCCACGCCCCTGCCTCCTTTTGCCCACGGGCCACATGGGCCGGCGCTGCCACTAGCGGTGGTGGGCCGAATCTTGTTGATTTCGGCCCACCACCCATCTACCTTTTCTATTATTTTTTTTATTTTCTGTTTCTTAGCAGATTTACAGATTAGTCCTCATAATTTAGTTAATTTAGTTCAGCAGCTCATCAATTGTACAAACTATTATGTAATGGTCCTATAGACCGCTGATGTTATATGTTAATTAACATAGGTGTTTATTTAAATACCCTGCTTCGCTAAATTTATTAATTGTCTTAATAAAATGCCTTTTTCATATTATTTCAAGACACACTCTACTTCCTCGCTTCATTACTTTACAAAATTCTATAAATTTTGTACTTCAATTTAGCAAAATCTCTTAATTATGTACATCATGATTAATGGAGGATTTAATGCATGTTCGACTGCACATTTTAACTTGGAATTTAATCACATGTAGATGGAGCCTTATACTTTGGTCACAATGACCATAACCTAGGTAGCGAGTATCTCGCCCATCATTAGTGGTCTACATTTTAAGATGATTACCCAATGGAGTCCTACTTATTGGCCATAATGGTCATAACCTAGGCAGCGAGTATCTCGTCCATCACAAAGAGGTCTACATCTTACGATGATTACCCACATGTGATTATTTCTGAGCATATGGTTTTTGAAAAATGAGATTATTTGAAATTTGAATGAGCACAAGGTAGTGGAGTCCTATACATTGGCTGCGGTATATTCACGATAATATGTTTGCCTGGAGACCATGTTTTAGACAGCAAGTATAACTTGCCCACTATTAAGAGATCTACTCCATTGTTTAAATTACTTGGAGATTATCCATATTGTGTCTCTTCATTTTGAATTCTACTCAAATTTGTAAAGTCTATTACCTACATCTTTTCGAAACATTACAAAATATGAAGTCTTACATTAAGCATTAAGATTACAACATTGATATCATGTTTTTATTAATTTACCTCTGTAAATTAATAATGTCAACCATGATTGTAGGAACATGGCAACTAAGGAGTTCGACGAACTCGCCCTCGATGGGAGTAACTACCCAATTTGGGCTTCTGATATCAAGATTAATTTTGCTTCTCGTGGGATTTCAAATACAATTGAGGAACCCAATGATGGGGATCCACCAATTGAGAACAGAAAGACAAATACTGCACTTTTCCTTCTAAGGCTCTACATACATGGAGATCTCAAACATGAGTACATGTTGGAGATGAGCCCTCTCAACATATGGAAAGCTCTTAAAGAGCGTTATGATCAGCAAAAGGAAATCATCTGGCCAGAAGTCAGTTATGAGTGGAGTCAAATACGCCTACAGGATTTCAAAACTGTCGCAGATTACAATCATGTTGTTCATAAAATTTGCTCTAAGTTGAAGTTTTGCGAAAAAGAGCCAACGGAGGCAGAGAAGATAGAGAAAACTCTATCAACTATGCTTCCGGAGGACAGGATACTGAATCAACAGTATCGCACTAATAATTTCCAGAAATATTCTCAGCTTATACATACATTATCTCAGGTAGAAAAACATCATGAGCTTGCCAAAATGAATGCTCAACAGCGGCCCCCTGGCTCTACCCCACTGCCTGAGGTACACTTCAATTCCAAAAATAATGCTGAGAACAAGAAATGATTCAAGGGAAATTCTTCGAATAACCCTAAGAATCCTGCTAGAAAATGCAAACGCAACAACAAGCGAAAATCCAATAGTCGAAAGAAAGGAAAAGGAAAGGGTAGGGCACCACAACCTCGTGGCAACAACAACAATAAGCATTGCAACAGGTGTGGATCTGACTATCATATAGCTAAAGATTGCCGAATCCCAAAACACCTAGTTCTCCTGTATCAGAAATCCCTTAAAGAGAAAAAATCTTCAGAGGAACCAAGATTTGAAGCTCACTTCAATCTTAGAAGTGAAACAAGACCTGAGGTTGGAAGTTCTCACCAAGCTCCTATTGAACCAGAGAACAATCTCGATCTTCACCCAGAGGAGATGACATGCTCATCGAATACTTCTCATCGGATCCACTTGGAGATTTACAGTAATCTCAGGGCGTCCAACTTGGAGATGAAGTTACTTTTATCTCAGTGTGTGAGACTATATATTGAGATCATTTCGTTTGTCAAATGATATTTGTTGTAATAGTAGTCAAGTACAAACTCCTTTAGATTATAAAGTTGTAAGACTTACTAGTTATTAGAGTATGTACTTTTAAACCTATGTAAATGTCAGACTATGTATTCGATGTTTTAATTATTGTATGTATGTATATATATTGAATAAAAAATTCTTCACTAAGAAATTTTTTTCTCTATAGATGTCTAAGGATATCGCTCTGATTGAAGAGGAATTATGTCTTGTGGACAGTGGTACCACAAACTCTATACTTAGGGAAATCAAATACTTTCAAACTCTCAAAAAGAGAGAAGGCAAAGTTTTGACCATCGCTGGACGCGATACTGTGATAGTTGGCTCTGGACGAGCAATTATTACACTTCCAATAGGTACACAAACTACAATCAAGGATGCCTTACTGTATCCTGATTCAACTCGTACTCTACTAAGTTATAGAGATATCCGTCAAAATGGTTTCCACATTGAAACCCATATGTATAATCGAGAAGAATTTCTTCTCTTAACTAAACAAAACGGATATGGCAAACGCATTTGCGAAAAAATTCCATCTCTCACATCAGGGTTGTACTATACATACATTAAGCCTGTTACACATATTGCATATAAAGTAATTTTTCTAAATGTTGATGCATTCCACACTTGGCATGATCGACTTGGACACCCCGATATCGGGATGATGAGAAAAATTATCAGCAACTCTATTGGTCATCATTTGATTACTGAAAAATTTCCCAAATCCTCTGATTTTGTATGCACTGCGTGTGCTACTGGGAAACTGATTTTGAGACCATCTTATCTCAAAATTAGAGCCGAACCACTTAAATTCCTTGAACGTATTCAAGGTGATATCTGTGACCCCATTGTGCCAAGATCTGGACCGTTCAGGTACTTTATGGTTTTGATTGACGCATCTACTAGATGGTCTCATGTGTGTCTTCTATCAACACGAAACCATGCTTTTGCTAAACTAATGTCTCAAATTATAAGGTTGAAGGCAAATTACCCTGAACATAGGATTCAATCAATCCGTGTGGACAACGCTGCCGAATTTACATCTCATGCTTTCGATGATTATTGCATGGTATTGGCAATTCAGGTTCAGCACTCTGTTCCATATGTCCACACACAAAAATGGTTTGGCTGAATCATTGATCAAAAGAATCAAGCTTATTGCTAGACCATTATTGATGAATTTCAAATTACCTTCATCGTGTTGGGGTCATGCAGTACTGCACGCTGCTGACCTTGTCCAACTACGACCAACTGCATATCATGACACTTCCCCAATGCAGTTAGTACGTGGAAATTCTCCAAGTATTTCCCATTTGCGTAAGTTCGAATGTGCTGTATACATACCGATCTCACCACCACAGCGTACTGCTATGGGCCCACACAGGAAAGTGGGGATCTATATGGGATTTAAATCTCCGTCGATCCTAAAGTATTTAGAACCCTTAACAGGTGATCTATTTACAGGCCCGTTTCGCTGACTCTATCTTTGATGAGGAACATTTCCCGGCATTAGGGGAAGAATTCAAGTACCAGAATGAATGCCAGGAAATTGATTGGGATGCCTAGGGTATTCCAGCCTCAGATCCACGTACTACTGAAACTGAACTTCAGGTTCAGAAGATTATACATTTGCAACGCCTTGCAAATAACCTGCCAGATGCATTTACTAATTACAAAGGTGTGACTAAATCTTTCATTCCCGCTCAGAATGCGCCAGAAAGAGTGGAGGTACCAAATAAAACTGCTCAACTTCCACTCACTAAAAAGAGAGGAAGAAGTATGGCCACTCAAGATACAATTGCTAATAAGCAAAGAAGGATGGTAAATGCAAACCAACCTTTAGTTGGTACACACCAAATTGATACTATATATCAAGCAGATTATGCTAATCTGCAACCTAGCTCGGTGGTGCACAATGCTGAGACTAGGAATTCGGAAGACCGTAGACACATTGTTTTAGGAGAACAAGATGAGTCTATAAGGGTTGATGAAATTACCATCAACTACTCTGAAACTGGAGAATTTCTTGATAGAAGATCTACAGTAGTCGACACTTATTTTTCTGAACAAATTGTTGATTGCCTCCAAGTTGATCGAGAACCTAGGACTGTAAAAGAGTGTCAAAAGCGCTCTGACTGGAACAAATGGAAAGATGCAATTGACGCAGAATTAACCTCGCTTTATAAAAGAGATGTATTCTCGGCTGTAATGCCTACTCCTCGTGGTATCTTCCCTATGGGATACAAATGGGTTTTCGTCCGAAAACGGAATGAAAACAACGAGGTGGTGAGATATAAAGCAAGGCTTGTAGCACAAGGTTTTACGCAAAGACCTGTCCTTGATTTCAACGAAACTTATTCTCCGGTTATGAGTGGTATAACTTTTCGATATTTAATATCATTGGCGGTACAAAATCGTCTATTTATGCAGTTGATGGACGTAGTGACAGCATATCTTTATGGGTCACTTGATTCTGAAATTTACATGAAGGTTCCTGATGGAATTGACATCCCGAATCAAAAGGTAAATCGTAACATGTATTGTGTCAAGTTGCAGAAGTCACTTTATGGCTTAAAACAATCGGGCAGAATGTCGTACAACCGATTAAGTGAATTTCTTTCGTTAAAGGGATACACTAAAAGTGATGATTGCCCGTGCGTCTTTATCAAACAATCCCCCACAGGATTTTGTATTATCTCGGTATATGTCGATGATCTAAACATCATTGGAAATACACAAGATATTAATGAAGCACGTCATCATTTAAAGATAGAATTTGAAATGAAGGATTTGGGTCAAACCAAATTTTGCTTAGGTCTACAACTGGAGCATTTACCTTCTGGATCCTTGTGCACCAAAGTGCATATACCCAAAAAATATTGGAAAAATTCAACATGGATAAGTCATATCCTTCCAAAACCCTTATGGTGGTTCGATCTCTAGACGTAGAGAAAGATCCATTTAGACCAAAGGAAGATGGAGAGGATGTGCTTGGACCTGATTTTCCATTCCTTAGTGCTATTGGCGCACTTATGTATCTTGCAAATAGTACAAGACCAGATATTGCTTTTGCGGTAAATCTATTAGCAAGATATAGTACTGCTCCTACCAAACGCCATTGGACTGGAGTTAAGAATGTCTTTCGATATCTTAATGGCACAAGAGATCTAGGACTTTTCTTTAAAAAGGACCAATATCCGACTTTAATTGGGTATACTGATGCTGGCTATCTATCTGATCCCCACAACGCCAGATCACAAACAGGATTCGTGTTTTTACAAGGTGGAACAGCTATTTCATGGAAGTCATATAAACAGACTCTGGTAGCTACTTCCACAAACCATTCTGAAATAATTGCATTATATGAGGCATCACGTGAATGTGTGTGGCTTCGCAGAATGGTTAACCACATACTAAAATCTTGTGGTATAGGTTCATTAGAATCACCTACAATTATCTATGAAGATAATGTTGCTTGTGTTGTTCAGATGGAAACTGGTTATATTAAGAGCAACATCACTAAGCATATTGCTCCTAAATTATTTTATCCTCATGAGCTTCAACAACACGGAGAGATAAACATCTTGCAAACAAAGTCATGTAATAATCTTGCTGATTTATTCACAAAATCTCTACCATACTCCGCATTCTTTAATTGTGTTGAGGGAATTGGTATGAAACGACTTAAAAATTTGCAAGACACAGGGGGAGTACCTCTCTCTAGAACATAACCTCTTTCCATTATATTATACTCTTTTTCCTTTGTATGAGTTTTACCTTTAGGTTTTCTCATTCAAAGTTTTTTTAACGAGGTAATATCAACACAAGTTATATGTCTTATCATTTTGTTTTTCCCCACTGGGGTTTTTACTAAATGATAACTGTAGATATCATACAATTTTTGGACTATACTATGAGCTTTACTCATAAAAGTCTAAATATCACTAATAATATATCAGATTCTCCTGTTTTTTCCCACTAGGTTTTTGAGGAGTTTACCTGATGTATCTAATACACTAATTATAATTACTGCTAAGACTATCTCTACAGATATCTGGAGCAATAAGAGAGCAATGATCAAAGTTTGGATTCGATCAAGGGGGAGTGTTAAGATATATGTGGATGCTCTCATCCCTTCCGGAAGTCAAGGGCATGGCAGTTGCCATCCTATCCCGCCTCAGATGGAGAAATCGAAGCGACGGTTTAGTCGCAACTTTTCCCAATCAGTGCGATGGCAACCAACGCGTCTCTACGGTTGCCATCCCTTCCTCCTCTATATATTGTACCGATTGATCAATAAAGAAATCACTCAATTCTCTCTCACTCATTACCCTCTCACACTTTTCAATTCATAACACTATTGACCAGGTTTAAAATAGCACCGCGTCTCTTCTTTTTAAATCCAAGGCCAGTACATACATAATTAGCGTTTTTACTCTATGATAGTTGTAGATACTTTTTTTGTAGATGCTCTATGGGTGCGTACAGGAGGAGGAGTTGCGAACTTCTCCTCCCCACACGGAAAACGTGGTTGTTCATTACCGCATTATTATTTAAGTATCGGTTAAATATAACTTGAAAAAAGGATTAATATGATTTTTTTTAAAAGTAGCTTTCTTATAGATTTTTTTGCAAAATACGTATCGTTTTCGGAAAGTATGCGCGCAGGAAATGAGGGAGTAGAAGTTGAGAATGTGGAGAAAAGAACACAACCTAAATTTGTTTATTTGCTATGTTTTCCTAATCTTTTAAAGATAATAATGTAAAAAGTGAGGGTATGTTTTTTGTCGAACTATCAAACATTATTAATAAACAGATCCAAGCGTAAATAAAGCCAGGGTACACAAAATGATAAATTAATAAACAGATCCAAGCGTAAATAAAGCGTAAATACTTACAGAAGAGGCGCTTAGTCCTCACACCGAAAAGAAAGCAGCAGCGGAAAAAGGCGACGATCCTAGCGGGGCTTCAGCTCCACACCACAGGCAAAACTCAACTGGGGTATAAGCCTTGGTCTTCTAACTTCGTCTTTAGCTCAGAAGCACTACACTTCTGAAAAGGGGAATAATAGCAAGGCTGAGTACAACCACCGTACTCAGCAAGCAACACCAACGATGCATTCGTGCGAGGGGAGACAAGGAGGGTTTTGTGGCTAGTTGCATAAAGGCGGTTGTAAACATTTACAGTTGGAAATGGTAAAACAATTGATTAATTAAGGCAAGATTAAACATCACCACTTAACAACGCTACCCACGTTGAACAGACCCAACCATTCCACCTGAACTATCCCAGTTCATTAAGCCAAATTATTTTAGGGTGAGACTAATCACAGTGAGCTGGTCGATCGCTCATAACCGCGGGCACGGCTATTCGAATAGTTTTACTCTGATCAGAGGTGTACATCTGTACCCATAAGACACAGCCCCACGGCACGTTACCGTGTGCCGGTATACCACCACGGTACCCCGGAAAGAGACTGTGACAGGACCCTTCGCATAACCCCCTCTAACCAATCGTACCACCGCAGGTTTCACCCCCGCTCCTCAACGGGCAACGGGCAGCCCCCTCTCGTGCCACAGTGAATCCGGAAGCTGCACAGACCGTCGCAGGGCCCATCCAAACTCCATCACGCTCACCCTAGCCAGTGTACGTCAGCTAGAGGAAAGCTACACTACAAGTCCAGCTGTTGCCCACGCTGGCTTGTGGTCCGCACGGTTTTTCTTCCAGGGATTCCCGCGAACCGGTCCTTAATTGCCATGGGTGCGACTAGCAAAACCATACACCCACAGCCCACCATTAATCCATATTTTAGTTGGATAATTACGACCAACGAAACGTGGCCGACATGTCTCGAGCTCGCGGCTCATCAAGATACTATAAATAGATAATGTAATTATCCCATATTGTGAGCTAGTGGTATTAAGCATGGCTAAGCATAATATAACTCTAGCGAGGTCCACGTGAGACACAAGCTAGTCAAATTATCACCCAGTTTGACAAAGAAAGGACATCAAGTAAATATGGCTCAAGCAAGTAGATACGTAAACCCTATTCCCGTGCAATTAGCAAAACATGCAATTTAATTGTAAATGGTAAAACATTGTATAAATTGGGATCAAAATGATCAACGGGAATGTGTGACTTGCCTTGCTTCTTCGATTGATCTTCCGAACTCTTCCACGCGAACGCGATCGCCCGAAACGGCGGAATCTACACGCTGGCACGCAAAACGAGGAAAAACCCTAATAAAAACCAAATAAACAGTACATAAAAATTAAAAAACATGTAAAGCTCAATTTTAGATGAATTTTGCAATTTGAATGGCTCAATTTGGAGTTCGTATGAATTAGTTATGAATTTTAGAAGTTTTGAGCCATTTTAATCAATTTCTGGAATTAAAGCGAATTATTACGCAATTATTAATTATTTATGACATCATCAAGGGAGGACCGACACTTACAAGTGGGCCCCACTGGTCAACCGGTCAAAGGCAGGGGAGCCGGCCCATGGTCCATGGTGAACTCGGTCCACAGTGGCTGAGGGGGCACCGTGGACCAAGTCCACGGGCATGGATGGGACGGCGCACGCCGGTCGACCGACCGGGAGGTGGCGGCGCACGACGATGAGGTCGCCGCCGGCGAGGAGGGGCGGCGAGCGGTGGCGCGCAGGCGGCCGATGGCGAGGTAGCAAGGGGGTGCCGTGGCAGCGGTGTGGCGGTAGCGGGAGCAGTGGCAGGGGCGCACGCGGGCGGCGCTGCCGTGGGCGCGCGCGAGCAGTAGCGGCGAGCAGGCGGCGCAGGCGGCTGCCGGGCGGGCGGCGGCGCGGGGAAGGCGGCGCGGAGAGCGGGGAACACGGGCGGCCGAGGCGCGGCCCGGCGGCGCTAGCGGGCAGTGGTGCGGGAAGCTGCGGCATGGGGCGGCGCAGGCGTGGCGTGGCAGCGGCGCAGCGGTTGCGGCGGGCGGCGCAGTAGCAGGCGGCGGCCAGGAGGCGGTGGCAGCACTCACAGCGGGCGGCTCGGCCATGGCGCGGCGAGCGGCAGCGCGACGGTGTGGGAAACGGCGCGGTAGAGGCTAGCGCTAGCCGCGGTGAGGGCGGCTCGCGGCGGGCGGCGCATAGGGGCGGCCTTTTATGGGGCACGGGTGAGGCGGCAGCAGGGTGATGTGGGTTGGTGGGCGCGAGAGACACGAGGGGGGTGGGGTGGTGGCTGGCCGGAGCGCGTGGGGAGGAGGGGTGACGTGGCCGGCGGAGTAGGGGAGAGAGAGGGCGTGGGAGGCGGAGGTTAGGGATGACAGGTGGGGCCCACGGGTCCCACCTGTCAAAGCGGGAGAGAGAGGAGGTCGGTGTGGGGAGGGATTATAGACTTCGAGGGAGAGGGAGGCAAGGTGGGCCGAGCAGGGAGGAGAAGGCCGGCCCAAGAGGGAAGGAAAAAGAAAGGAGGGGGAGGGAGAGAGAAGGTGGGCCGCCAGGGAGGGGAGGGAGTCTTTGGGCCGAAAACGGCCGAAAGTGCAGGAGGGAGAGGTTTATTTGTTTTTCTTTTTGTTTAAATTGATTGAGTGAAGTTTGTGCTATTAAAATTCTTTCTAGAGCTCCGAAAATTCATGAAAAATTCCGGAGAGTATTTTAGGGCACGGAGAATATTACTCCCTCTATCCCATAATATAAGGCGCGGTCAAAGTTGGCACAGTCTCCAAAACTAATCTTTATTTTATAATTTCTCATATACTATAAGGTTTGTAGCAACGAAATTATAACCATATGAAAGTAAATTTAAATGTCAATCCAATGATATAATTTTTAACAAATAAAATTCATTTCATATTATACTAAGCGTTGGTCAAATGTTTTAAAAAATTGAATCTTGGAATGCGTGCGCGCCTTATATTATGCGATGGAGGGAGTACAAAATATTTCCGGCCATGATTTTTAAAAGGAAATTTTAAATTCCCTCGTTATTTCACTTGATTAAATTGGTTTAACTTTTAATATAATTTCTAGAAATGCATTATTTAATTATTTTTAATCCCGATCGAAAATCGGGGCGTGACAAATCTACCCCCCTTACAGGAATCTCGTCCCGAGATTCGGGGATGGCTAGAAAGAAAGCTGAGTGCGGGTGGTGCTGGATTGATTTGCCGACTTCTGCGGTTTCTTTCTAACTCACACAGACCTGACTGACATCAAACTGAGCGCTCTGTTGCCTTCTCCAAGAACTGCACTCACTGGTTCTGCTCAATCTGACACTGATCTGGATTGCAGGTGCTCGTAGATCTTATTTCCGTGGACTGAGTTGATGACACTGACATACCTGATAATTTGCTTAGACTGAAAATTTAGCGCCATCATCTTTGATAACCTGAGGATTCGCGATGTAGACAAGGGATTGGTGAGGCTTCCTGGAAGTCTTGCACTGACTTTCGTGAACCTACAAACTCTAGACTGATTTTGAACTGCCCCTGATTAAAACAATGAGTCTCCCAAGGAGTTGCTCGATCTCAACGACGATTATACCAAGAAGTTGTCCGGTCTGACTTTCGTTCGGATCACGGGTTCTAGATTACTGCTTCTCTAAGCTGGACTGTCAATGCTTTGGCTTGGGGCACTCTAGAATTCAACCTATGAACTTAAGATTGTTGGAGCTCAATTGGCACGTTGAGGCTGACTTTTGGTGAAACCATATACTTTGGATTTTCTTGAACTGCTTCGGTCTGAAAAACAGCGCCACAACAAACTGCTGGGCCTGCTTTTCTGTTGGACTGCGTGACTCTAGGTCGCTGCCTTTGCAAGCTGAACAATTGATACGACCACTCGGGTATACGTGAGATCTCAATATGACGACTTGGGGTTGGTGTAGCTCAGCTATGGCTTCACAACTAACTTATTCATTCTGACCCCATCTTGCTTTTCCTGGTTAGACCTCCAAGCAAAATTGTTACGAGGTAAACCCAATTTAACTCCAAGATTTCTTTACCGAGGTAGTTGATCTTTCGACTGACTGTGAACACTTAAATTGTTATCTCTGAGAATACCCAGACCTCTTTGGTTTTTTTCGTGTAGCCCTAACTTTGAACACTTGATGAATCTAACACATAATTGATAACATGAAGTCCCTCATAAGAGCGACTCTTATTCAGCTCATGAATCTACAAACTCTTGATCAACACTTCCATTAGCTCTGACTGCTGGAACAACTGTTCTGTTGGTGTCATGACTTCGGTGTCAACTGCCTGAACAGGTCAATCCATAGATGTCTATCGATACCAGCATAGATCACTTACCAGATCATGCCCACTAGAGTGTTCTAACTATTTCCCATTTCACTTCCTCTTGCGCACTGAGTGACACCTCTGTATCTGATAGAAGCCAACTTCGCTATTGCTTACATACCAACATCGGGACCTGTACAACTTCCCAAAAACTACCCTTGAGGCTGTCAAGACCATCTGCTTAATGATCAAACAAGTTCAGTTTCGATCCTTGAGTAGGGATGATTCACCGAGAGGGATTCCCCATCATACACTCCACTGTGCTGACTACACCTTTCTGGACCTGACTCTTATATCCATTTACTCAGATAGAGGTGGCGGGGCAAATCTCGTATCAAACTCAAGGGGTTTTTCCCAATGTACAACATTTAACTTCTTTGCTTATCCTTCACTGGCTCTTCTAGGTTGATAAACTATAAGTTCTGCAGTTGCTTTCCAACAAATACTGTGTCCTGTACGACTGTTGGTGACTGACTTCGATGCTGCCGAGAGTTTCTGCTCTTTGATCATTTGGTTATACCACCTTTCCCTCAGACCTTGATTAGAGATGTTTCACTGGCGAGGATTCTGTGTCGCTTAATCTATTGGCTGTACTTTCTGGCCTAACATTCGCATCCATTTACTACGGACCGATATGGTGAAACGATTCCATTGGCATCTTCCAAGAAACTTTGAGGTGCTTTCCATCAGACTCTCTGTTGGCTATACGTTTCGTGGGACGACTTTCATAGCTTTTCTGACCCATTTATGGACTGATTTCTTCGCTGACTTCCGAGAAACGTTGGGATGGTTTCTGGAAGTTATATGGTTGCCTTAAATTAAGAATGACCGTCCTTGATCCATGTTCACACCACTAGGGTGTTGTCACCATTTACCAAACTCTGAAGAACTTCCAAAATTACAGGGTCCCGTTAATTCTCATATGATGTCACACTCAAATATTTCCTCCATCTTTTCATCATCCTAGGGTAACGCTGATACTGTCCTCTAGAGGGACCTCATCATGTTAAGTGTTACTGTGGTCCCGCCATTTTCACTGCGTTGGTCAACCATTCCTTTATTAACTGGCCATTAGATCTTGGAGCTCACAAAGCTGCGGTGGGCTAGAGAAGAAACTCTAGGTTTCTCATGGCACTGACAGGTATGCACGTTAACCTGCTTTCGGATACTCAAGATGAATCATAAGAAAAGAAAGTTGTCTGACTCATACTTTATTCAACTTTCCTTTTTCCTTACTTAACTGCCATGGAACTTTTATGCACAGAGGAGTTACTCGAACACCAAAGACTCGTGCACGATCGATGACCCTTGTTGACAGAATTGGCGATTGGTAAAACTTTGACCATTTGATTCTGCCATGGTTAACTGGCTCCATCGTTACTTACTAGCTGGGGGTCTCACAAGAACAACATCCTAACTTCTGACACTCCTCAGGAAAGCATCAGTTTTCCAATCTTCTTGGTAGCTGAAACAAACAAAACCTTCTAGGTGTTGGTGCCACACTCGTGTGATTGCTGCTGGGCATCTGAGGTGAAGCAACATGAGGTGCATGGCTGATGTTGACCATACCCTTGAACCATGATACTTGAGGCATTGACTACGCTTGATGCTGAAGACTTGAACTATTTCACTGCTGTTAGAGTGGATCGCAGTTCTCTGGCACTGCTTGCCCTGCCAGTGCTGATTCTGTAGCCTCGAAGTGGTTGCTAGTGAAACAGTAGAGAACTTGTCGGTGCCCTTAATGACGATTCGTTGTGGTGGAGGTTACCCATTGCAACTGAGGGTCGGCATCCACTGACTTTCTGGTGTCTTTAGGTTGGATCTGACTACTCTGTATTGAAACTGATGTAACTTGAGGGGCAGGGTTGTTGGGACCAAAACTGTTGACTTGATCATACTAACGCTGTGACATCGCACAATCTTCTGAGAGGTGACATGTCTTCTTACAATTGAAACAATGGTACGCCATCTTCTTTGGTCTTCCAAGTGAACATTCTCTGAAGTGGGGGTCCTGGCTCCAAACAGCTGAAACAACACTGATTTGATTGACCATGATGTGCATTCTTCTGGGTCGGCTCACTTGCAGCTGGAACAGGAGCAAGGAGAGACTGACAAACCTTGTTGAGGGTGCTTTTACAACCACGGTTGGTCTCCACGGGTGTTGGAGCTATAGTGCACCATAATTCTTGACGATCAGTTGGCTTGAAGCTTTAGTCCTTCTGGGGCACTGTACGTCATCTTCTGTCGGTGACCTGACTTACACCTTCCATGGACAGTCGGACACTTTGCAAAAACTGCCCTTGTGAACCATGACCATAACCTGCATCACTGATTGCTTCGCGGATTGGCGGTGGCTTGGATGTACCTGTCTGCTGGGGACTTGGCGGTATACTAGCTTAGACTTTGATTCTGACTCTGAGCTTGCATCTGGACTTGCATCCGTTGTTGCTGGAGTCACTTCCGCTGCAGTTAACCTTGCGTCGAGCTTTGCATCTCCTGCGCTACTGCACTCATCATCTGATCTTGGACACCAAAAGTTGATCACGGGCGGGGGTTCATCTGGTATTGAGGGTACATCGTTGCTTTTAACTGAACCACTGATCTGTGACTTTGACTCACTGATGTTGTTGTTGCTCTGCTTCTCTCTGACACTAACCATCTGCCGCCGGGACAGGGAGAGAAGGAAGAGAGGGGGTTGCTAAAGATAAGACCTTAAACCACTTGTTTACTGATCTGTTGTAAGTAGACCTTTATTGTTCAAGTTGCTTAATCAAACAACCTAGTATGGTCGCATCCCCACCATTAATGCAAACCATACCCCTACACACAAGCAAACAACACACGTTATAGCAGCTAACGAAACTACTCTTCGGGAAGGATTGGGTCTAGGTAAGCTTCGGAAAAACCTTCACTTGATGCTCACGAAACGACGACTCTGAACTGACCATCTTGCTCCTTCCAACTTGAAGCTTGAGGCTTGACTTGACTTCCGGGAGTAGACGCGAAACCATCGGTTTGCCCTCCAGGTTCAACAACTAGAGAGTTGGAGGGGAAAGGAGAGACATTTGATAAACCATTTTGCAAAGAAATGCCGAAAGGTGAGAGGAGACAATTTTGCAATTAGGGTTTTCAGAAAAACTTGTCCTTAGGGTTTGACCATCTGGCTCAACCTACAGTCGACCTGGCTCTGATACCACTTTGTCACGCCCGGAAATTTATCCCAAATTTCCAGACTATTTTGTGTATAAATCCCTGTCCAGGAATCAAGCCAGGGTACACAAAACGACAAATTAATAAGCAGATCCAAGCGTAAATAAAGCGTAAATACTTACAGAAGAGGCGCTTAGTCCTCACACCGGAAAGAAAGCAGCAGCGGAAAAAGGCGACGATCCTAGCGGGGCTTCAGCTCCACTCCACAGGCAAAACTCAACTGGGGCATAAGCCTTGGTCTTCTAACTTCGTCTTCAGCTCAGAAGCACTACACTTCTGAAAAGGGGAATAATAGCAAGGCTGAGTACAACCACCGTACTCAGCAAGCAACACCAACGATGCATTCATGCGAGGGGAGACAAGGAGGGTTTTGTGGCTATTTGCATAAAGGCGGTTGTAAACATTTACAGTTGAAAATGGTAAAACAATTGATTAATTAAGGCAAGATTAAACATCACCACTTAACAACGCTACCCACGTTGAACAGACCCAACCATTCCACCTGAACTATCCTAGTTCATTAAGCCAAATTATTTTAGGGTGAGACTAATCACAGTGAGCTGGTCGATCACCCATAACCACGGGCACGGCTATTCGAATAGTTTTACTCTGATCAGAGGTGTACATCTGTACCCATAAGACACAGCCCCACGACACGTTACCGTGTGCCGGTATACCACCACGGTACCCCGGAAAGGGACTGTGACAGGACCCTTCGCATAACCCCCTCTAACCAATCGTACCACCGCAGGTTTCACCCCCGCTCCTCAACGGGCAACAGGCAACCCCCTCTCGTGCCACAGTGAATCCGGAAGCTGCACAGACCGTCGTAGGGCCCATCCAAACTCCATCACGCTCACCCTAGCCAGTGTACGTCAGCTAGAGGAAAGCTACACTACAAGTCCAGCCGTTGTCCATGCTGGCTTGTGGTCCGCACGGTTTTTCTTCCAGGGATTCCCGCGAACCGGTCCTTAATTGCCATGGGTGCGACTAGCAAAACCATACACCCACAGCCCACCATTAATCCATATTTTAGTTGGATAATTACGACCAACGAAACGTGGCCGACATGTCTCGAGCTCGCGGCTCATCAAGATACTATAAATAGATAATGTAATTATCCCATATTGTGAGCTAGTGGTATTAAGCATGGCTAAGCATAATATAACTCTAGCGAGGTCCACATGAGACACAAGCTAGTCAAATTATCACCCAGTTTGACAAAGAAAGGACATCAAGTAAATATGGCTCAAGCAAGTAGATACGTAAACCCTATTCCCGTGCAATTAGCAAAACATGCAATTTCTTTGTAAATGGTAAAACATTTTATAAATTGGGATCAAAATGATCAAGGGGAATGTGTGACTTGCCTTGCTTCTTCGATTGATCTTCCGAACTCTTCCACGCGAACGCGATCGCCCGAAACGGCGGAATCTACACGCTGGCACGCAAAATGAGGAAAAACCATAATAAAAACCAAATAAACAGTACATAAAAAGTAAACAAACATGTAAATCTCAATTTTAGATGAATTTTGCAATTTGAATGGCTCAATTTGGAGTTCGTATGAATTAGTTATGAATTTTAGAAGTTTTGAGACATTTTAATCAATTTCTGGAATTAAAGCGAACTATTGCGCAATTATTAATTATTTATGACGTCATCAAGGGAGAACCGACACTTACAAGTGGACCCCACTGGTCAGCCGGTCAAAGGCAGGGGGAGCCGGCCCATGGTCCATGGTGGACTCGGTCCACTGTGGCCGAGGGGGCGCCGTGGACTGAGTCCACGGGCATGGATGGGACGGCGCACGCCGGCCGACCGACCGGGAGGTGGCGGCGCACGGCGATGAGGTCGCCGCCAGCGAGGAGGGGCGGCGAGCAGCGGCGCGCAGGCGGCCGACGGCGAGGTAGCACGGGGCGGTGCGGCGGCAGCGGGAGCAGCGGCAGGGGCGCACGCGGGAGGCGCGGGCGTGGGCGCGCGCGAGCAGCAGCGGCGAGCAGGCGGCGCGGGCGGCTGCCGGGCGGGTGGCAGCGCGGGGAAGGCGGCGCGGAGGGAGGGGCACACAGGCGGCCGAGGCGCGGCCCGGCGGCGCTAGCGGGCGGTGGTGCAGGAGGCGGCGGCATGGGGCGGCGATGCGTGTGGCTCGGCGGCGGTGGCGCACGGCCGGTGGGCGGCGAGCGGCGGTGGCGCCGCAGGGGCGGCGCGCGCAGGGATGCAGCGCGTGCGGGTGGCGGTCGACGCTAGCGGGAGCGCCTGGCACGACGGTGCATGGGGCGGCGCGGCAGTGGGCGCGGCGGGCGACGGCGCGGGCGGCACGGCCGTGGTGGCAGCCGGGCGGCGGTGGGCGGCGCGGGCGTGGCGCGGTGATTGCGGCGGGCAGCGCGGTAGCAGGCGGCGCTGGCGGTGGCCAGGTGGCGGTGGCAGCACTCACAGCGGGCGGCTCGGCCTTGGCGCGGTGAGCGGTAGCGCGACGGTGCGGGAGACGGCGCGGCAGAGGCCGACGCTAGCATCGGCGAGGGCAGCTCGCGGCGGGCGGCGCGCAGGGGCGACCTTTTATGGGGCACGGGTGAGGTGGCAGCGGGGCGACGTGGGGTGGTGGGCGCGGGAGACGCGAGCTGGGTGGGGTGTTGGCCGGCCGGAGCGCGTGGGGAGGAGGGGCGATGTGGCCGGCGGAGTGGGGGAGAGAGGGCGTGGGAGGCGGAGGTTGGGGATGATAGGTGGGGCCCACGGGTCCCACCTGTCCAAGAGGGAGAGAGAGGAGGTCGGTGGGGGGAGGGATTATAGACTTCGAGGGAGAGGGAGGCAAGGTGGACCGAGCAGGGAGGAGAAGGCCGGCCCAAGAGGGAAGGAAAAAGAGAGGAGGGGGAGGGAGAGAGAAGGTGGGCCGCCAGGGAGGGGAGGGAGTCTTTGGGCCGAAAACGGCCCAAATTGCAGGAGGGAGAGGTTTATTTGTTTTTCTTTTTGTTTAAATTGATTGAGTGAAGTTTGTGCTATTAAAATTATTTCTAGAGCTCCGAAAATTCACGAAAAATTCCGGAGAGTATTTTCGGGCACGGAGAATATTACAAAATATTTCTGGCCATGATTTTTAAAAGGAAATTTTAAATTCCCTCGTTATTTCACTTGATTAAATTGGTTTAACTTTTAATATAATTTCTAGAAATGCATTATTTAATCATTTTTAATCCCGATCAAAAATCGGGGTGTGACAAATACTCCTCTGGGGTATCTCAATCCCACGCTCATGCACCAAAAATCCAAGGAATTGCCCAATAGATACACCAAAAGCACACTTAGTTAGATTCATCTTTAAACCATATTTCCTTCCTCTTTCTAATACTTGTCTTAAATCGGCTATGTGTTCATCAATTTTCATAGATTTAACCACCACATCATCGATATAGATTTCTACCAATAAGCCGATAAGATCATGAAATATATAATTCATAGTTCTTTGATATGTAGCACCAACACTCGCAACCCGAAAGTCATAACGACCCACTCATACAAGCCAATTGCTCCAGGATATCTAAAAGCAGTCTTATGAATATCTTCCTTAGCCATAAAAATTTGATGATAACCTGTATTGCATCCGTGAAGCTGATAATTTTATGTCCAGATGCTGCATCAACCAGTCGATCGGCTACTAGCATTGGGTATTCATCTTTTGGTGTAGCTTTGTTTAAATCCCGAAAATCAATACAAACCCTGAGCTTACCGTTCTTCTTGATAACTGGTACTATGTTTGAAATCCATTCAGCATATCGGCATGGTCTAATAAAATTGGCATCATAAAGTCTTGTGATTTCGGCCTTGATAGCATCATACGTTGCAGCTTTACAACATCTTGGAGGTTGTTTGTATGGCCGATAGCCTGTTTTGATAGGGAGCCAATGTTCAACTACCTTACTCTTCACGCGCCAAACTTTCTTTGTTCGTTGTCTTAGCCGATGCTCGATTTCTCCTTCAACCTCCTGGAATTATTCCCTGTTCCTCATCCTCTGGACTCTTCTCTTTTGATTCTTGGTAAAAATCCCAGAAGGGCACCATTGCGGTTGTACGTTTTTGGGCTCTCTCTGTGAATCATCTTGATCATTGTCTTGCTGGATCGGCCCAAGTCTTTCATGAACTGATAGTCTTTTTTGAATCGGCCGATGCACACCTGCACTCTGTCGGCTTGGTCCTTGAACGATTTGAGCATCAAAATAACTACACCCAGGGCAATCCTCAATGGATGGTAACCTCATACCTTCGTTCCAACAGAATCCGAAGAATTCACAGCTCCAATGGGGATAAAAATATCTTTCATCATCATGGTGATATGACTCCTCTTCCCTCTAGCGCCTTTTTTGATACTTGTTGATCTTACCAGCCGATTTAATACTTCTGGTGTAATTTTTACCTCCATCGGCTTGATTCCGGTTAAACCCAGAGTGAACCATGTTTACTGGAAAAGGATGTCCATCTATCTTCATCGGCCTCTTGGATTCATCAATATTGATCTTTCCTTGCTCGATAGCCGATTGGATCTGTTGTCTGAAAATTTTGCAATCATTGGTGCTGTGAGATCCTGTATTATGCCATTTACATTATTTTCTCCTCTTCAACTCTTCAGCCGATGGAATCACATGTCCTGCCGGCAACTGAATTTGTTTCTCCTGAAGAAGAAGATCAAATATGTTGTTAGCTTTGGTGATGTCAAAATCAAATCTTTCCTCCTTTTCCGAATTTTTGACCCATTGACAATCCACTGTCTTCTTACTCCTAGCCCACTCGGCTGTATTGACTTTTGGATCATCATCTTCGGAATCAGAATCATAGCTGTGGATATTGTTAACATTGTTGCCTTCTTGATGAATTTTCTAGCCTCCTAGAACATTGTTTCATGAGCTGATACCTTCTGAGCCAGATGAGCTAAGCTCTCAAAATCTTGAGCCGAAAATATTTCCCTTATCAGCACCAACAACCCCTGGAAGGCCAGATCGGCTAACTGTGAATCTGTCAAGTCTAGACTGTAACATTTGTTCCTCACATCTCTGAATCTTTGGATGTAATCTGGTACTGATTCATCTGATTTTTGTCTGATAGCTGTGAGGTCTGACAATTTCATTTCTTGAATGCCACTGAAAAAGTATTTGTGAAATTGTTTCTTCAGATCGGCCCAACTTCTGATAGAATTGTAAGGCAGGGATGAAAACCATGTGAATGCCGATCCAGATAGGGAGAGTGGAAACAATCTAACTCTGAGAGCTTCTGTAGCCGATGCATGCCTCACCACATTGAGCTAAAAAGGGCTAACATGCTCGTAAGTTGATATATTAACTTGCCCTGAAAATTTGGACAAGTCTAGCACCTTGTCTCGGTTTGGCAGTGGTACCCGATCAAAGTATTCTGGATATGGATACCGATACATGTTGCCATTATCCTTAGGTTTAAGCCCAAACTGTTCCCTCATGACATCAACAATCATATCGGCCCACGGTTGCTGCAATGTTGCTCCACCATATTAAGGTTGAATCGGGTCAAACTGGTCGTACTGGATCGGCTGAGGCCGTGGAGAATGAGGGTGATAGATATGGTTGGGATTAGCCGATACGCCTTGAGGTGGCACATAAGGAAGTTGCTCTATGCTGTATTGCTGGCTTATCGGCTGAGTAATTCCAATCGGCTGTTGTGGAACCGAAAGAATTTGATACGAAGTCTCGACAACTGGAGGTTTTGGATTAAGTATACTCATCAATTGTTCTGGTGTCAGCTGACTTGAAGTTTGCCCCCCAGTGATCGGCTGTTGTCTTGTCATTATTGCTTGTATATTTGAACTAGAAAAAGGAGCCGATGGGGCTGGGTTTGAAGTGTCTGTTGGCTCCCGCCAATTTCTGTTTTCACAGTCCTGTAGCCTGGGAACGTACCGCCTGGCAGATATATGGGTGCTTTAGCTTTTTCTTCGGCTATAGTTCCATCAACTACTGACTTAATCATGTTTGTTAATGTATTCATAAGTACTCCAGATTGGTTGATGAGGGCGTGATGCACAGCCGAATCAATACGATCTTGTATCGTGTGTAGTTCTTCATTGTTTGATTCGATCTTGGGCTGCTTATCATTTTCTTCACTTGTTCCGGATGTACTTGGGTCTGGCTTCATGATCGTCGGCACCTCGACTTTAGTCCTTTGAACGACTGTGCCCTGTCGGATTACTGTGAACGAATGCAGATATTGATTCTGGAGTTGATCTAGCATCTGCTTCATCTCTTCTCTCTGCTCATTGTTCAGCTGCTCGATCGTGATCGGCGAGATGTTGTCCTCTGAGACTTCAGTGATGTTTGGCGACATAATGACACAATGTCCCACTAGGCGTGCCAAAAGCGTGTTGATGCAAAAAACACACACTGGCCTGAGAGATTTGCTTTACTCTAGTGCAGGTCCAAAATTAGTTCTTTAGGTTCGAGGGCGTGCCAGTTGATTTGATCCTGCAATCAACAAAAAGAAATATCCAAATATGTTAGTAAACGATAGTCCATCGGCCAGTTAGCCGATTTCATATCGTGTTGTAACCTAGCCGATGCAATAAAACATGAATCGGTTGTAAGGTATAGTCAATGATAGAACTAACCCTAAAACTAGTATATCGGCTGAAAAGATCAGCGTTACATAATCAATATATCGATATTACTTTAGAAATAAGCAATTGGGATAGATCGGACTGAACCGAGACAGTATAAATTGCCCAAGTCTAATGTAACATGAAATAACGATTATATAGACTCATATCATAGCCGATATCTAGATTTAAGCACGTATCGGCTATAGCTCCGATACAACCCTATACTAGGATATTCTCTGGTAATAAATATATTCAACTATAACCAATTATATTGGTAGCAAGCTCAATATATTTATATTAGATTAGATCCTGATATAAGGGGCAGATATAGAACATTAAACAAAGCATAAAACAATGTAAAACATCTATATCAGGTAAGATCGGCAGAAACCCCAATACTATCCTTATTAACAACCATAAAGCAGGCTAGATATCAGGTAAGATCGGCTGAAACCCCAATACGACTTAATAGGTTGGATTTAACCAATGCAGCATTAAGTATAAAGAGAAGCATGAGATCTAGAAAATCAAGCCGATGGTTGCCTTTTCGGGATGGTGGATACATTATATAATCTAAACCAACAAAGTAATCTAGCCGATATCGACGAAACCCTAGAGAGAATCTAGCCGATGTAAGTAGATTGTATTGTCGATCTAAATTATACAATGTATATGATAACTCAGAGATTCACAAAATAGAACTAGAGTGTCATAAAGATGTAAGCACTAGTTCCGATGATGCAAACCGCCATAACAAGACCTACCTTGTCGTCGAAGATCAAACTGATGCAGCACGACTCAAAAGCACGAATTTGTCGAAAATAAGAAACAAAGATTGGCGATGCGCCGAGATTGATTGAACTTGGTTGTTGTTATTTACAAGACATCGGGTCTATATTTATACCCGAAAATACAAACATTGTCCATCACGGACACGACTCATATTAACCTAATATAAATCCAACTAACGAACAAGTCCCTAAGGCGGACTCTTACCGTGATTATCTATAAGGAAATTACATAAAATATCCTAATTAATAGATACAATTGCCTTTCCAGGACTCTATCCACGCGTGGAAATCCGTATGAAGCACCTTAACTTAACCCGATACGTGTATCGAGTCGTATTGCCAAAATCGGCTCAATTGGCTAATCCCTGTCCGACTCGAACTCTGCCGATTCTGTCCGCAGCCGATTCGGACTTCAGCCGATTCTTGCTCTGTTTCCGATACGATCTAATCTCTTGGATCTTCTTCGATTCTATCCTTATCTCCGATACTTGACTTACCAAATTTGGTCGTCAACAGATATACCTTGATTTCTAAACCTCTTGCTGATGATACCTCTGCCACCAGACATGGCATTCAGGCTCAATGGACTTCCTCGCCCGCGGCCAGCAGTGGCGATGTTTGTAGACTCCATCGTTGAATGCGAACCAGAACCACGGCCATAACCACGCCCATATCCTTGTTATTATTGTCCCCATTCATCTATGTCCATAGCGGTAGCCGGCAAGACGGGCGGACCGTGGACGGCAGCGGGCTAGGGCAGTGTTGGAGTGATGATGGCGGATGGACTGTGGCTCAGTGGCTGACACCGGCCTGACTAGCTGTGGACGGTGCTATGCTGCGGACTGCCGGCGACGGTGACGGTGTCATGTTGGCGAGGAGTGAGCTGCCGCCTACCGGCTGCAAGTGGCACCGGGCCGGGCGGCTGTTGGCCGGCCGTCTGTCATCGGCTCGTCGCTAGGCGCTAGGTGCCGGCCAGGCTAGGGGCGGCGAGCGGGGACAGCTGGACCACACGCGAGGGCCGCAAGGCAGCGACGGCGACGGTGTCACATTGGCGAGGAGGGAGCTGCTGCCTGCGGCCTACCGGTTGCGAGCGGCGTCGGGCCGGGCGGCCGGCCGTCTGTCCTTGGCTCGTCACTATTTGTCGGGCACCGGCAGGCGGCAGTTAGGCGTCGCCCCGTATGGTGCGGTCCACCGGACCACCGGTGGCCGGTGCCGCGGTGTGGGTGTGCGGCAATGCGGGACGGCATCACGATAGTCACGTCGAGGTCCCCACGTCGGGGGAGACGAAGTTTCAGCTTCGCGCGTGCAAGGTAGCGACAAAGTTAGAAAGGTGAACCATCACTCCGTGAACTCCCGAAAATTCTAAATTGGACATTGAGCTTCTCACTTATGGGCCAATTTGTGAATAGGATGGGTGGTAGATGGCCCAAGGATGGTATAGGGTGGTGGGGCGAGGCGGGCCGTAGCTTGGCCGACCGCTCCATGCTGCCCAATGGGCAGGTCCGCCCCTGTCACCACCACTGGCTTGAGGACGAGGAGGAAAGGCAATGAGGAGTGAGAGAAGTGGGCAGTGGTATGGTAGGCTGCGCCATCAACGTTGGCGCCTTGCGATGTCCTAGTCGTAGAGGCATTGAGGTGGTGGCGGAGGAGGCAGGCCACTTGGGAGGATTATGTGGCGGCGCAGGCGAGGGTATAAAGGAGAAGTGCGGAGTTAGGGTTGAGGGGTTGCACAAATCTCAAAGCAGATTCAACTATCAAGCAGCGCAAGAGGTGGGGTGGGATAGGCAGTCCCATACAACAAAACTGCAATTCTAGGCCGGTACAAATAGGGCAGCCCTCCACCGGACGAGCGACTGATCCTCCCTGATCTAGCTGCTGCCTGCCTGGACGGCGATCGGATCGTTGCGTCGCCCCGCCGGTCCACTGGTAACACATGACTACCTTCTCTCGCTCGATCGTTTCCTCGTCATCGTCCTCGACGCCGCCGATCCAATAATCTTCTCGATCCCTTGCTGCAGCCGTGCGGCGTCGTCGTTGTAGGAGAGGAGCGGGATGGGGCGGCCGCCAACGCCAAGCGCCGGGGGCCAGGGTTTCCGGTTCACGCAGGAGGAGGTGGCCGAGATGGAGGCGCTCCTGCGGCATCTCAACAACGGCATCCCGGACGGCTCTGTGATCCAGTCCCTTGCCGACAGGTTCACCGCCTCCACCGCGCGTGCCGGCAAGGTCGGCGTCCGCCCCAAGCAGGTAATAGTGATCGGCCGGGTCTCCTTTCCAGGGGAATTCGCTTCTGTACTCCTTAATTAATTCTGATATCGATCCGGGCCGGGATTGGTGGTGTGTGCAGGTGTGGTACTGGTTCCAGAATCGGAAGTACTCGCAGCGCTCTAGGAACTCGACCAAGATGCTGCCGACGGCGTCCGGCGACCACAAGTCGGCCTCCACGCGCTTCTCAGGTGGACTTATCAATTGCTGATAACTTGGGCTGTTACTTGCGCTGTGTCGTTCATTGTGCTACTATATTTAACATTTAATTAGTATTGTAAGGCTGTTCTTCTCTCAACTTTTCCAAGTTTCACGCGCACACTTTTCAAACTATTAAACAGTGTGTGATTTAAAAAATATTCTATATGAAAATTGTTTTAAAAAAACATATTAATCCATTTTTCAAACAAAATTTAGTAAATACTTAATTAATCATAAGAAAATGCATCACTCCGTTTTGCGTGTACGGGAGGTGAGTTCCCAACCTCACCTCCAGAGCACAACCTAAATAACACCTATTCATCGTCCGTATGTGCTAAATTAAATTGTTGGCCGAAATCCAAGAAGTTATCTTATTACTTATTGGTTACATTACATGTATGTGTATATATAGTTTGTCACCTAGTAGATGAGTTAATTACTCATTGGTTTTGCTGCTAAAAGAAGTACTCTTTAGGGGTTTAGAACGATGAAAAATTAATGTTTTTACCGAATGTGGGATTAATTTGTGCAATGATTTATGTTGCGTCCAACCCTTAGGCTGCGTTCGTTGGAGGTGGTTCCCAGCATGCACAGTGAACACGGAAAACGGAGCAGTCCATTAGCGTGTGATTAATTAAGTTTTAGCTATTTTTTTTAAAAATGGATTAATTTGATTTTTTTAAGCAACTTTTGTATAGAAACTTGTTGCAAAAAATACACCG
The DNA here is from genome assembly GCA_000573905.2 of Oryza punctata. Taxonomy (NCBI): domain Eukaryota; kingdom Viridiplantae; phylum Streptophyta; class Magnoliopsida; order Poales; family Poaceae; genus Oryza; species Oryza punctata. The sequence goes on along the minus strand of CM002493.2, from coordinate 16,198,425 downwards.
TCTAGCAGTTTGAGAAAGTATGCGCGTGGAAAACGAGAGAGGTGAGTTGGGAAAAGGGGGAAGAACAAAGCCTTAGCATAGAAACGGGTTGGTTCTGGTTGCCATGATATATACAGCGGATATGGATTTTTATCCGTGAGGGGATGTCCCCTCGTTTGAAAAAAATAAAATATAGATTAATATGAAATATATTGCTCCACAAATATGCAAAACCAAATTAGATTTCTATAAGTGCAACAACAAGAACAAATTAAATTGAAAATAGTTATCGTACATTAGTAGTTATATTTGTTATTTTTCTTACAACTCGTAGAAGTTTAATTTTAACTTGCATGTTTGTGAACTGATATATTTCATATTAATCTATATTAATTGTTTCTAATTTTTTAATAACTAGATGATATGCGTGAAACGAGAGGATATTCTCTCGAAGATGAAAACAGTTTCCCATACATAGTAGTACACGTTTTGCTCCTCCACGAAGGTTTCTTCTACATCTGTGTTGGGCTTTGCATGCTGTTGTAGTGGGGCCTGCCTAACCTTTTTTTCAATCTCGAATATCATAAGTTAGTAATTAGTAATGTATATTAATATAACTATTTATTAAACAATATTCATCTTTCCCGTGATTCCATTTTTGGGTTAATTCTAACATGCTATTGCAAATATATCATTTCAGATAAATATCATTACAATTCGTCTATTCATAATAGTGCTACTGAAATTTTACAAGATTGGAACCGTGCCGTTTTCCGTCTATTATTTTTTTCTGTTTTCTTCCTTCTCCCTCCCGTCCTCTACCTGTACCGACGAGCATCGAGTGGCGGTGGGACCGGCGAGTGACAACGGGACCTCAGTGGCTCGGTGCTCACGCCGCATGACTGGGTAGGGGGATACAGAGAGGTGGACATAGAGGAAGCAGGGAAATCGACTGAAGGAGGTGAGGTAGGCGGTGATGAAAGAGTTTCCTTGCCATAGATCCCGTCGAAGCTCCATCACCAACGGTGCTGTCTCGCCTGAGCTATGCCAGATCTGGTGAGAAAGAGGGCCACCAGCTTCGACGACGGTGGTGATGGCGTCATGAAGAGGAACAAAGTGGGGAGGGGGAAGATGAAGGTGAGAGTGCCGGTGGCTGACCACATCGACGAACACGTGGTCGAGGCCGCCAGTGCATGGGACAACATGCGTGCTGAGATGCCGAAGTCCCGCCATCGCTCGCCGGTCCCGCCACTCGTCAGTGCTTGAAGAATACGGGAGAAAGAAAAAAAAGAAGAGATGGATGGAAAACGTAATGGCAGTGATACGGTTTTAATTTTGTAAAATTTCAGTGGCACGGCTACGAATAGATAAATTGTAATACCATTTATCTGAAATGGTATATTTGCAATGGCATGGGTTGAATTAAACCTTGATTTTTCTTAATTTTTGTGTTTCCTTTTGGAATTTGTTCTTATGATTTTAATGCGTTAGTTTCTATTTTCCTGGAGATCTTTCTTAAAAACATTCCTGATGAATGTAAGGTTAGAAATTTCCTGTGAATTTCCAATGTTCAGCATTCTTCTTTATTCTGTGATTTCAAAAATCAGGAAAGAATTCTTTGGAGGGTGGTCAGCTCGAGTTTGAGGCAAAGTCTGCTAGAGATGGTGCATGGTACGTACATATCTCCTTGTTGAAAAAATTGATTGGTATTTTACATTGGTTCGTCTAATTTTGCTGACAGTACCGTATACATAATTATCAAACCCGAGCCTAGAATGACGGTCTGACTGCAATAAACCGGGGGGCTAGTCAATCTAATCATTCTATGAGTTTGGTAGTTGGCACTACTACAAAATTAATTTTTTTTATGAAATCCCCTTCAAACTCAAGACGAACCATAATTACATCCGCATGGACAAATAATTTGATGGGATTCGGTTAAGACCTGCCTTACGAAAATGAAATTTTCAGTCATGTTAAGAGGCCCGCCTACCGAATTCCTTTTTCATAGGCGGAGCGCAACAGCCGGCCGCCCTCCGCTCTTTTTTTTCCTAAACCGTGCGCCCACACTTCCCACCTCCACGTTTTAATCGCATTGTTCTCTTTCATCTCCTTGACTTGCCACTCATCTCTCCCATGCTCCCCTTATCTCCCCCATCCTCCTCACACCTACCCTGAGCAATGGTTCCCCGTACCGACCACCCTCCTCTCTCCCCCACGCCCTCTCTATGTAGCAGTGCGGTGGTGGCAGCCTCGGGTAGCAACGGCGAGCGTGGCAGGGACGGCCTTAGGCGGCGGTTGCGGCGTCGAGAGTGTCGGATCTGTCGCCGGTGGGGTCGGGAGTGGCGGATTCGCACGTGCTTGCGGCGGAGATGAGGAGGGGGCGGTATGGTGACCATAGCACAGGGAGCGAAGACCATGACCATGGCGGCAGCATGCAGGCTCGGGAGCAGTGGATCCACTGACGGAGGGGTCGGGAGGGGTGGATCCATCGCCGGCGGGCCTCGGAGTGGTGGATCCACCACTGGAGGGCCCGGAAGGGCAGATCCGCCGGCGGCAAGCTCGGGAACAACAGATCCGCCCTTGCGCACCAAAAATTAGGTCTTTGCAAGCGGCCACCTTGGATGCCCGTCTGGGAAAATGTTTTCCTGCATGTGGTTATGACACAGAGACACTTGGCACCAGGTGGGTGCTCCACCGACCTACCAAAACTAGTTTTGGTCATATGCGAAGATTATAGAAATTTCTATAGTAATGCAGTCACTGATACGGTCTGAGTCACTAAGCTTATTGTTATGCTAGTCAAGGTGAGAAATATATGTTTTTCTTGTCAAAGTTATTATATATATTGCTTTTCTGCACTATTTTCTTTTACTGCATCTGCTTTTAAATATATGACCTCGTTGACTTTAGAAGTAATATTTGACTATTCATCTTATTAAAATAATTTATATAAATAGAATTTATTTTGTTATAACTTGTTTTATGATCAAATACACTCTAACATTCTTTTACACATTTACAAAATTGTTGAGAAAGATGAATGGTTCAACTTCATACGAAAAGTCATGTTATATATAGTATGTCTCTATTTTGAAAGCCTTGCAATTTCACGTGCCTAACAAAGATTTTACATATTGCAGGTATGATGTTGCTGCCTTCCTTTCCCACAGATTGTCCCAGTCTGGTGAACAGGTAAGCAACATATAATTTTCGTTATTTATGGTTAATGTTGCAAAACTCATCTCTTGCTTTCTTACTGAAAGCAATCTGCTGCTTTCAACTTAGATGATTCCATTTTATCGTTTGTCAGAGTACGATTTGCGTACTTACTTTTTCCCCCCTAAATGTACCAGTGTGCTAATATCACCTTATGAACATTGTGTATTTGCTAGATCAGGCCTTACATAAAAAAATACACTAGAGCTGAATAAATTTGTTTCTTTTCTCAACATATGAATGCACAAATAGAAACTTGTAGACAATTATGATTTCTTATGTTTACGTATAGTTGCGTGTTGGTCTATTACTGTCAGAATTTATGTAAAATCATGTATGTGGATACACTACTACAGAATAAATCATCAGTGCTGGTAGGGGAGAACTGACGGTTCGACACTACAGTTAGGATGATTGGGGCACCGGCGAGGAGGCCTCATCAGTGCCGGTTTCTCAACCGCACTGATGTGTTCCCCCGAGCCAAAAAAATAAAAATAAGACTCCGACTCGACGAATTAGTAATATTCACGTTAATTCCACCAAATCTCATCCGCATTTGTCACCAAATCCCCATCCATATTTGCAGATTAAGAACAGGAATTCCACATCCACAAAGTCAAAGATGAGAACAACCACATCACAAATCAATAGCAGTGGCTATTTACATTGATTCAAGTATTCATCATCATCAACAACAGAAGAATCACATACAGACTAAATCCTTCTACCATATTAGAAATTCAACATAACAACAGCACAACCAAATGGACTCACTGCCAACGCCATCGTTGATCTCCCTCGCAGCCATCATCACCCTCATACCTCACCTGCCATCCAGCCATCAAGGAGAGGGGGAGGCCGACACCACTCGCCGGAACATGAGGTTGTTGCCCCCAACCTCAAGGTGGCTAGATCCGGTGGCCTAGCCACTGGAAGAAACGGGCGAAGGCGGTGGCGACGTGGAATAGCGGAAAGCTGCCGACTGAGAAAAGGGGAAGGTGGAGGCGGAGGACTGGCACCGATGTCCTCGTATCAGTACCAGGTTATAAACATAACCAGGACTAGTGCCAGTTTATTTAAATAACAAGCACTTATGGCCTGATATCAGTGTCGGGTGTTTTTCTATGGTGTGCACTGGTTGAGATGGTGGGAAAACCCCTATCATTGTCGGATTTTAACTAACAGGCACTAATGTGGCAGTACTGATAACATGTTCTGTTGCAGTGGTATCATATATTTGTGTTACTTAGCTTTGTTTAAGGCATGTATTTCTCACAGCAACAATTATTTGTATTTTAGGAAGTATGGGTTCGATTTTCTGGATTTGGAGCTAGGGACGACGAATGGATTGATGTCCGTACATGTGTACGGCAACGTTCTCATCCATGTGTGCCCACAGAATGTGCCGCTGTTCTTCCTGGGGACACCATTCTTTGCTTCCAGGTCTGGTCATCTTTTACTTTTATCAGAATTGATATCTACTTGTATCCATTCAGAGTTTTGACTTGAAGTTAGAAAATGATGGACGGGTGTTGTCTGTTTGCTCTACTCTAAGAAGGTATTTTATTTTTACATTAATTCTTTTGCCAAAAGAAGCGATGCCTATTTGTACAATATATTTCTGCAAAAACAACCAAAGGGCGTAAACTAGAGATTAAATGTACATGTAATTCCTTCTAATTAAATAGAGAGATATAGACATAATAATTTTTATAACTTTGATAGATGTGAAATAAAATGTTGTTCCGAAAATATATATGGGTGTTACATATTCTTGGTAGGTGAATCATATCACTGGACTGATCTATGTTTTCTCTCATTTTTGTTTCTATAGTACTATACCTACACTAATTGTTGGCTCAAACCAATAAATACATCTACCCTGAATTTACCAGGAAGGCAAACATCAGGCTCTGTATTTTGATGCTCATGTCCTTGATGCTCAAAAGCGTAGGCATGATGCAAGAGGGTGTCGTTGCAGATTTCTTGTTTGCTATGATCACGATGAGTCAGAGGTATGTCACTCGTTCTAATATTGCCACCCATTGAATTTGATGTGACCGTTGTAGTAATGCATGCACTTAGCATCCAGTTTTAATTCTGTTAAATTACATATAATTGAAGCATGGTGTAGTTTGAACTCGCATAAGCAATTTCATGTTTGTTCAACCTGTGCAAGTTCAAGGAGCTTATATATATATGCAGGTAGCAATTCATCACTTCATAACAACGTATGAATATTTTTTCCATGTTTGTGAAGCTAGCTGCTATGGAATTTATACCGATGAGAGTATGATTTATTGGTAGTATAAACAAAATAATATTTTAGAAATTTGCCACGAAACTAAAAATAATATTTTAGTAATTTTATGCTTTATTACTCCCTCCGTTTCATATTATAAGTCATTTGATTTTTTTCTAATCAAACTTCTCTAAGTTTGATCTAAGTTTATAGGAAAATATATTAGTATTTTCAACACAAACCAAACATGTTATCATAATATATTCAATATTAGATTAAATGAAACTAATTTGATATTTTAGATGTTGCTAACCTTTCCTATAAACTGGATCGAACTTAATAAAGTTTGACTAGGTAAAAAGTTAAACGACTTATTATAATATGAAAGAAGGTAGTACTAACTTTACATCGAGTCATCCCGTCGTGGTAGTTGGTGTAGGAACACGTGGTCTCGCGGCAGTTGGTGGTGCCTCGCCATTGTGAAGGATGATAATAAATAGGTAATGTGATTGAGCAGGAAAACCATCTCTCGTTGTTTCCCTGTAGGTCATGAATTTACACAATTGCCCCAATTCAATAGTATAGAAAGAGTACATATAAACCCTTGATCACCTATATTGGTAATACAGACTAACAGTATGTTGTACTCTAAAAGTTCCCTTTTACTATCTATGCTCGTATATTAGATTGTCTATGTTTAACCCATATAGCTAAATGGTCATGCGCTCCAGCGGATTATTGAGAATAGCAAATTCAAGTCTATGTTAAAAATATGTTAAAATGCCATGTTTAGAAAATTAAGATGCCATATTTAGAAAATGCCATGTTTAAAAGTATATTCAAACAAGACTTTTCATATTAAAAACAAACAAAATGCCATGTTTAGAAATTTAAAGAGCTGCAGTCTACGGAGGACAGACTAATAGACTTATCCAAATCCTAATATCATGGCCCATGATGGTGGTGGTGGTGGTGGCCACCTCCACTGCTACTGTCTTTTAATATATTAGTATAGATTATCACTATATATAGGTTAGTGTCATCGTTGATGTTCCTGTTCCATAAGCAATTTCATTTCTTCTCTACTAACGTGTGATAAAACACTACTTTATCGGGACAGTAAAACAATATTCTTCTGTTATATTATCCAATTGCTAGTTCTATATATAACTGAAACATTATGATTTGTTAATGTATGTATCTCCATTTATTAGTATTTATGGCTCGTTTAAAATGGCAGGAAATTGTTCCACTGAGGAAGATGTGTCGTCGGCCAGAACTTGACTATAGACTTCAGATTCTGCATGAAGCTGGAGCAGCAGCTGCTGCTAAAGATATCGCAGTTGATCGGTGATTGCTTAGGCACTTTCGATCAAAAGTATAATATTGTTGTCAGGAACTTACACTCCAAACAAAGTGGTTACTTAATTAGGAACCAATGTGATTGTTGTATCATTGACTTGATTTCTGTTGCACAAATTGGGAATGGCACACCAAATTTATTTTACATATTATGCCGAAAAGTGTCGAAGTGACTAGGGATCGGGTGCTTGATCCGGAGCCAAAAATTCGGGTGCCCATACCAGACATCCGATGCACGCAGCCTGCCTCGAGCGGTCGATTTGCTTGCGACATCATTATTGCGCTGGAACACCTCTCGTCGTGCGCTGAAACAAATGTCTCCCCACTTTCCACCATCTCTGCCTCGACACTGCCACACCTGCCAAGTTCGCGACTCGCGCCTTCGCTGGTCGCCATGCGGGAGGGGAGCTCCGGCAACCGCCGCCGAGCAATGGCATCCTAGCCTAGCCTCTCCATTGCCACTATGTGTCCCCGAGCTGCATCATCAGTTCGTCCGCATGTCACACCTGCTTCACCGAATTGATGCACAATCGTCGATTCACCGGTGACAAATGTTTCAATCGAAGCACGGCCAGGGTGAGATCTTCAGGTGCAAATCGTGCAACATTCTTTGCTCCCCTCCTATGCTCGGGTGTGTCCCAATTAGAGGTGAGCCGGAAAATTTTCTCAAGGCTTCTTGTTCTAGAGATTTTTTTGTTCCTCTACAATGTAGATCTGTTTTGATTTGATGAAAAATTGCTATGAAAATTGTTCGTTGCCCCCACCCGCTGTCACAAATTTGCTGAAGATGTTGTAGCAACAAGCTCTTCCTCTAGAGGCCTTTGCTGCATTCTCTGGCCATCACCTTGGGGGCACATTTCTGATGAATGAAATCCATGATTTGACCTATATCCTATGGTGAGAGATGTTCAGCTTTTGAAATCTATGTTATATGTTCTGTTTAATAAAAAAAGTATTACAACATTGTTTACAAATTGAAGATGGAGGTTATTCAAATGTTATAGATGTTGACAACGTCGACAATGTTTCAGTTTACATTAATAAGCATGAAGGAATTGATGATGAGGACCAAGTTGAAGTGCAAGAAGAATATGCTCTCCACCGATAGTTCCCAGCGTGGACATGGAATAGAACACTGTTGTAGAAGCAAGGAATGTATACAATGCTTATGCTTACAAATTAGGTTTTGAGATCATGATAGCATCATTAAGAAACAACAAGGTGGGTGACAAGAGATTGATATGAAGTGATAAGACGCTAAAACAAGTGGGAAGAATGCATCTGATTCAACCCTCATCAATGACGCAACAAGAAAGTGTTGTTGCGGGGAGCTTGAAAAGGAAAAAAATGTGGGTTAAAATTGCAAGGGATGTTGCTCTAAGCTATGATTGCAAAGCCCATATGATAGTAGGCTTAAGAGAAGGGAAATGTAAGGTAATAGTGTGTTGCAGCCAGATATATCCTAGCTTAGGACTATGAATTCTTGAAAATTTTGCACTACCGCAATATCCAGACATCACACAATGTTGCTTTGTTAGGTGATCAACACAGTGGAGTAGGGAACCTGAGTTTCTGTTCAAAGGATGTGTCAAATTCTAGATCAAAGCTGAGAAAAGCGACATCATTGAATGATATGGCGATAACCATAGACTACTTTCAATAAGTCCAAGTTGAGAACCCATCTTTCTACTGTGCGGTAAAATTTGATGAAAACAATGTGGTCACGGCTCCATTCTGGGTGGATGGCAGGACAAGAAGATTGTATCAAACTTACAGTGATTGTGTTTTCCTTAACATGCCCTTTGCACATATAATGGGCATCAACAACCAATTCCAAACGAGAACTGAACATTTATCTGGTTATTTGAAAGATGGATGCAAGTGATGAACAAGGGTCCTGCATGATTGATTCTAACTGATAGAGACAAAGTTACCAGCGTGGCAATAGAGATGTTTTCCCTTGTGCCATTCATAAATGTTGCAGTTGGCATGTGACCAGCAAGATGGACCAGCAGCTGCTAGCTTTGTAGCATAAAAAAGGGGCTCCAGTCTACACTGTATGCATTTATGATAAATGTTTGATGAGTTTGAACTGCATGAAAACTACTGCTTAAAAAACTTGTGGAAAACTTGATAAGGACCCGACGCGAGTACCTTAATATGTCCCTCTCTTTCACATTACTTCTTCCAGAAATTTAGATTGTACAGCAAGTAATTGCTCTCGATAGAAAAAAATAAAGCTTGGCCAACCAATAACAAATAACTGCAACAAACTATCTAGCCAACAGTATGTATACGACAATATAACTTGGTAAATCAAGAGAGAACTAAGTATCCAATCAAAGAAAATAATCGGCCTATAAGAGGATGATCAGAAGGAAACCATAATTAAAGAAATTCTCCACCTGTGACCTAATGATCAAAGAATTAGGATTCAGAGGAACAAATACACGTACCCAGGATAAAGATCCTAATCACGTTCCTTCTTGACGCGAAGGGCCCGACATAGCAATCTTCAGTAGTAGGTCGATGGGAGTGCGATCACCATAGTACGCAGGGAAAAACCCTACACGAATGAACAATACCAAACAAGAAAAATCCTCCTCCCATTACACGGCTAATTGTTGGTATTTCTTACGATCACAGATAAATCCGCAAGCGCACGGATACCGAAGTTGCACTTCCCCTTAGGGTGACCCAAGGGTATCGAACACGAGGAACATATGTGTATAATATATGATTAGGATGAAGGTTTTAGCTAGAGAGGACTTCCAAGCACTTAACTAGATTATCTAACTTAAAGCACTTAACTCATAAATTTTTCTCTTGATCAAATTTTGCAATGTGTCCACCAAAATTCCAGATTGATTAAACAATGTGCGATGAACTGCTTCATCAACTTTATCTTGAAGTGTTTCAATCATCAGCTTGGGGAATTGAGTCTTTTGAATTGGCCCATGTGTTGTCATGATGAAACATTGAAGGCACTTTTGAAAATCAGCCACAGATTGCTCCATATGTCGCCTCTGTTCCTCCATCAAATTCTCCATTGTGACTATGATCTTGGCATCGACTTCTTCTTCAGACATGTAGATACAAAATTCGTGTCCCATTGGGCGTGCCAAAATATGTTGACAACAAAACACGACGGCCTAGGAGTTCTGCTTAGCTCCAGTGCAGGTCCAAAATAATGATGAGATGCGGGCGTGCTAGTTAGTTTGATCCTGCAACTAACAAGATATATTGAAGATCAAAAGAGCCGATCGACTGACAAGCCGATGTAGTCATTCCAACCGATGCCTATTCCAGCCGATATTGATGGGTTTTGAACTATCGGGTATATATATCCAATATAGATCTTGATATTTTAGTAAATAATGATATAAAGATAATCGACTGATGATAATGTAATAAAACAATAATATAATCCAGTAGAAACCAATCGGCTAGTAATGATAGATTGAATAAGCACTGATCCGAAGGTCAAAGCATTCATCGGCTGGAAGTCCGATGTCATTAAATCCAAATGATTAGATAAATAGTGAAACCTTTGTTGTCATCATCTAAAACCAACTTATAGGTAATCCTTGTAAACCGATGCAATATCCAGATAACTTATCGGCTAGCACTTTGATAAAACATTAGCATGAGCCTATCAATTCAACAAGATTTATATTATCAACAACAATCTAGTAGATCGAATCTAACCGATGCAGCACGAGATTGTAAATGATAATCTAATACTTAATGAACCGATAGATCTGTCTAATGTGATAGATATAACAAATCTATTTAAAACAATATTGTGATTATAGAGATATATCGGCTAAGATAGAAGATCAAACTTAACCGATAGAGTCCCAACTAAACTGATGTGTCTCTAAACACAATGGAATTAAAATAGAATTGAAATATCAGGTAGGTAAATATATCAACTGAACCAGAGCGATCCAAGAGATCGAAGAGATGCAACCTTGAACAACACCAATGTAGCCGATATATTCAACAGGTTCGGCGGAACGTAGGACTTACCCCTTCGCCGGAGATTGAAAGCCGATGTAGCCCCGCGTCAGGTGCCAAGTTCTGCCTGTTGATAAGTAAAACTTCGGAAAAAAGGGTGGCGATGCACCGAGAGTAATTGTATTGATCTAGAGATTATTTACAGGGACCCTCGGTGTACATATTTATACCCATGGGTAGATACTAGTCTATATCGGATATGACACAAACTTTCCTAAGGATAAAAGAAAAATATAAAGTCCTTATCGGACACTAATCACACTTTTCTAAAGATAAAAGAAAACTAACAATTCTGCCTAATTAATAAACTGCTATGCCACATCCTCCTTGAACTCGGACTCTTTTGGATAAACTTTCTTTGATTGATTAATTTCCTTAACCGAATCCATCAAGAATACAACTGCTAATGATTGATAGTGCCTATCAGCCGATTTCAGGACTCTGAAACCGATACTAACTCTAGGTCGATGATGACTTCGAGACTTACCAAATTTCATCGTTAACACACCTGCTCATAGCCAACATCCTCATTCAATACGTCACTATTGCCTGCACTTTCCTCACCTTTCCTATCTTCACCCACATCCTCACGACATCTAAAGTTTGGCATAATAAACCCTTATAAGTAGATGTGCATGGACTTGTTGCGTTGGATATTACCTGTCTTTCTTGCAATCAAAGGATGGAAACCACAGATAATCTGGCGCATTCACTGATTTTGTGCTTGTCAACGAGGGAAGTTACTGTCCTGATGATATACTCGATAGAGTCACGATCCGCTTTATACACCTATGATAGATCCACTATAATAGGGTACCTGTGAAATACTTTCATTACGTACTAGTAAGAATCCAATTAATATAGCAAGAAACGTTAAACAATAATATATTGATTAACCTAGTTGGTAAATCATTTATCGTTCACTAAAAGCCATGCATAATAAATACAATGATGATTTTATAATTTACACATAATTTGGAATAAAAAAGATAGATCTTCAATAATTTAATTACTACAATAATATAGTTCCAATAACATTATATGGTACACCTCTCCACACTACTCTAAAATAAGCAAATTAAAGTACCTAATAATAAATATTATATAAAAAGTCAATTACTCTCGTGTCGATACTTAATTGCTCTTATAAAAGAGTCAAGTACATATGCGGTCCCTAAACTCGTGTGGGTGTGTCATCTAGATCCCTGAACTTTGAAAATATATTTTTGGATCCCTAAACTTGTCTTTGTTGTCATATAGGTCCAACGGGCTCCGAGCCGCTCCATTCGTTGACTTGGCATGCCACAGTGGTACCTACGTGTCAGTGGAACCCACATGGCAGTCACAAAGAGAAAAATAAAATTTACAAACATACTTTCTCCTCTCTATCTTATAATTAATATTTTAAATTTTATCTTTCTTTCTCTCTACCTAATAGGAGAAAATATGTTTTTAAATTTTATTTTTTCTATGTAACTGATATGTGGGTCCCACTGACATGTAGGTGCCACTGTGGTATGCCACATCAACGGACAGAGCGGGTCGGAGTCTGTTTGGACCTATATGACACCAAAGATAAGTTTAGGGATCCAAAAATATATTTTGAGAGTTCAAGAATCTAGATAACACACCCGCACAAGTTAATTAAGGACCGTCCATGTACTTCACTCATTTTAAAATTATCATGGGTGATCGAGGATAGATCTATGAAGTAATTAAATTTAAAACAAATATACACCTAGAAGAAAAATACACTATTCTTTTTATTGTGCACTGTATACATTAGCAAATGATTGACTTGAAGCAGGAGAGAAACGGAGTGAGGAAATAATGTAAACTACCCTTTGTAGCAACCAACCTCCAACAACACCAAAAAATAGAGCAAATCATCCCCTCGATCTCCTCTAGCTGGTCCAACAATAGCAAAGACGTCGCTATATTATTTGCTCCATCAGCTTGAGAGAGGGGATAGCTTCATAGGTGTGAGGTGAAAAGTGCATGTTCTTAATTCGAATCAATACCTATGTTTTAACAACTCTCAGTTTTAAAATAAGATCCTTCAACGCTTATTTTCACGTGGCAAAAGGTAAGCCCACCCAAAGGTATAGTTTCCTATTCACAACCGGTACTTTATATTGGTACATAGGTACCTATTATTTTCATAACATTTCGTAAGTGTATAGTTGGATATTTCGTAAGTGTATAGTTGGACAGTAAAAATATTATAGATATTGGTTATAGATGTTCTGGTATTTAAAGTGTTGTTTATATTAGGTGTTTCTGTGGTAGTGATATCAAAAGAGCTAGTGAGGCCATCAGCCCATCACCAACGTGTAGCTTGTGTTGTTACAGATCGAAGTGCCCGACACAACTTCTGTACCATATGAAGGCATTTCGTGGTAGAAATATCAATCAGTTGATTAACCAAAGAATAAAACAGGAGGCGCCGCCTTGATCTAGTTGTGCATTAACTGGGGTAGGAGCGGCGAGGCCAGCAGATCATAGTGCGTGGCCGATGTTTTGCACGTCATACTAGTTACGCACATAGTAATTTTTTTAGACCGATGCATAGAATGGAGGGAGTAGTAATCGTGGATGGCTGAAAATGTGACACAAAGCATCTGTTTCATTATTACTATTGAAGTAATAAATATCTTTGACTTCGATGATCACATTCTGGATCTCCGGCTCATCGCTGCGCTGGGATCAAGTGGCAGGTGTCCTACTATTTAAACAGCAGCAATTATTCGACTGGCAGCCATAAGCAATTATTATAACCATTAAGAAAGGCACACTTGTTATCCTCATAAATTGAAGGGAATATCTTAAAAAATAAACTGTAGTAAAATTTTTGATAAAAACATTCATATGTAATAGTATAATTGAAGTCTAATTATATTATAACTACATTGTAACTACGCTGTAACTGCATTGTAAGTCTGTAATTACACTGTAACTACGATATAACTTATTAAAATTTGTATTCAATAATATTTTAGTTAGATAGCACTGGGATCTTACGCATAATGCGTGTGAAAAATTATTCTAGTAATTTTTTTCTCTTCACACATAAATCTTGAGGTGATCTGATGATCCCAAATCTAAAAATTCTGGCAGAAAAGAAGTTACGAAAGTTTTCAAGCAAATCCGTAAAGGTAAAGGAGTATACTCCTCGTTTTTCATAAATGGAAACTTCTGTTCTTTAGATCTGGTACCACTTTATCCTGTATCAAAATAATTGGCACTGTTCACACTACTTATCCGAACAATCAACTCAATTTCAAAGTTCTTTTAATGCTACCTCTATTATTTATTGAGGGTAACATATTTTTTCCTCTAACTTCAATTTATGCTAATCAATCTAAATTATTATATTTTAGAATGGAGAAATTATTATATTTTGAAACGAGGAAAGTAGCATATTCTTTCTTAAATTTAAAAAAGATAGAAAAAAACTGGAACCTTCTTTGCAGTTCAATTCGTGTAGTAGGTGGCGGGTAGACAGGTAGGCCGGGCGTAGCTTTCCATCCATCATTGGGTCCTAATCTACAGAAACCATTTGCATGGCTCTACGGCGGCCTATATATAACCCCTCGATAGATCATCCATCTCAGCCATCACCGGGCAGACAGTTAGCCGGGTTTAGCTTTGCAAAAGATAATAAGTTGAGCGTAACAATATAATTTGTACCCTCTGCAGTACGTTTCCCTGACGGACGGATCGATCCGACCGGAGGATGTGGAGGCTGAAGGTCGCCGAGGGCGGGGCGCCCGGGCTGCGCTCATGCAACGGCTTTCTTGGTAGAGCTGTGTGGGAGTTCGACCCAAACGCCGGCACGCCGGAGGAGCGCGCCGAGGTAGAGAGGATGCGCCGTGAGTTTACTCTGCACCGTTCCGAGAGGAGGGAAGCCCAGGATCTACTCATGCGCATGCAGGTATATATATATGTACATATATCATTGAACACATCATCGGTGTTAGTCTATAACATCTACTCTCTCCATCCCATAAAAACTTAACATATGATGGAATTTAATGTTTTCTAAAACAGTAGTAGAAAACATCAAATCAAATCTCATCCTATATTGATTTTTTATAGGATGGATGAAGTATTAGCTAGCTTTTATAATTGTTACTAATATTTCAGCATTGATGGGGTCATTATACTAGTGCTGATTTCAAAAGCAGCAGTGTGATAATGTCTCATTAGTAAATGATGGGATTCAAATTCAAAATCAAGGCCGCACTAAAAACTTAGGACCCTTTGAATCACATGAATGAAAAAACGGAGGAATAAGAAAAACATAAGATTCTAATAGGAATGCAAGTGTAAAACAGAGAATTGCAAAACATAGGAAAACACATAAAAATAATTGTTTCATTGGACCATAGGAATTTAAGGAGAGATAAAGACTCAAATGGCTCTTTTCACGAGGTTCTATCTCATGTTAAATTTTCTCCAAAACTTACATGGAAAGAGGCATTCCATAGGAATTTCACATATAAGATTTCATATGGTTCATTTGTTCGATTCAAAGGGCTATATAGAATGAAATCTTATAAAATTCCTATGAATTTCCTTTCACTCAAAGGGAGCCTAAAAATATATATTTTTGGATGCACGTAGGCTATGTCTTAGATGCATAATCAGAAGTTGATTTTTCTGGATGGAGAGATCTCATTGAGAGCTGCAACTTTCATATAATGTTATCTTCATCCAAATTCGTATCGAGACCCCATGTAGACCATGTTCGCTCAACATGTAAACCCCATGTAGACCCGATGGAAAGAGCAAAAGTTTTAAATAGTAAATAAACCCCACGAAGATCATGTTCGCACAACATGTAGACCCCATGTAGACCCGATGGAAAGAGCAAAAGTTTCATATAGTAAATAAACCCTGACGGGGGGTAAGCTCCCCAGCGGGGGACTGTGAGCATCCCCTTGTGAGTTTGGCTCAGGGCGCGAGGAACGCGCTTCTCGGCGCCCGCTCCGGTGCACCGATGGTGAAGAGAGAAATCAAATCTTTCGCACGAGAGAGGGCGGTGGTGCAAGGGATTATACAGGTTCGACACGCTAGTCAAGCGTAACACCCTACTCCTGTGTGTGATGGACTATGTATGATCTTGCTCCGAGAGCGAACCCCCTTCCTCTAGGCCTAGGCCTCCTTTTATAATCCCAAGGGGACACCACATGAGCCGAACAGGCTATACTCTAGATAAAAAAAAATATTCTTGTACAATTGTGGATCACACCGTAGCTTGAGGCGGAAGTCCTCCGTTCTGCAGTGCTGATGTGATCTTTGTTAGGCCGCGCACCGCCCGTCTGCGGCGCTGCACGTCATTCCTCATTAAACGACCGGAGACTTACGTGCTCCACCCGTTTATGGTGATACGCGCCGGGTGATTAGACTTGGCATATCAACCCCGGCTAGGTGAATGAGCCGGATCAGCTCACATGACCTTGATGTGACCCAACGGGGCGCGCAGCGTACCTAACGGCATGCAGACAGCATGCCCAGTACTGTGCTGCGTCCCATTGGTCATTCACACCGGTCATAGACCGGTCAGCCGGCTGTGACCGGTGTCAGGTGCGCGTGCGCGTCTATTCGCATTTAATGCGGCATGCGCCCGCACAGGCGCACTCCACCTGCCTCGCCATTAATAGGGGTAGGTGAGCACTGGGAGCGCCCACCTACTCTGTCACACGCAGCGGCTACCCGAGGGGGTCGGGGGAGCCCGACCCCTGCTCGGGTAGTAAGTAGGAGGCTCCGGGAACTAGAGGGGGTGGCCGCATGGTTACCCTCGGGCCCGATCCCCCCTCGGGGATGGCCACGTGGGCGCACGGGGCTGCCTCGAGCCTAAGTCAACATACCCCTGGGCCCATGACATCGATAGTAGCCCCCGGCGTAAAGACTGTGGGGCCCACCGTGGGTCGACCAGGTTTGACGCCACCCTGTTGGTCCGGCGTTACGTGGGCCTAGGGTTTTAGGAGAAGATGAACGGCTGTCGTCTTTATGCCAGAGAAAACCGCCTCCTAGCGATAATGGGCCATTCCTTCATAACGGCCTCATTATCCGGGGCAACGCGCCTAACGGGGCATGTCCATCCATCCATCCGGAGTGGTGATGATGGCATGTTCTTCGGCAATCGTGCACGTCATTAACGTGAACACGATCTGCCCCTCTACTCCGTGACAGTTGCGGGATTTCGCACACGTGCTGGAAACGGAGTAGTGGGCCTACTGGAAGGAGTGCGCGCGGCAATCGAGGAGGTGAGTTTAGTGGGTGCAGGAAACGAGGAGCTGGGCACGGCAGGGGCTGGGTATAAAGGGCGTCGAGAAGGGGATTTATTCCTTCCTTCTCCACTTTTGCCTAACACAGCTCTCCTGCGCCCTAGCCCTCTTCGTTTCCCAGCGCTCTTCTCAGCCACCCACACTCTTCTTCGCGCTCACCCTCCCAGCACGATGGCGCGGGGATCTTCGCCAGTTGAAGGCAGCGTGCTGCCACCATCCCGCATCACCAACGATAGGATGGCCAGCTTGCCGCGCAAGTTCATGCTGGCGGTGTCCGACCGGGAGGTGGTGGTGGTGGGCGAGGCGCGCCCGGCGGTGCAGTACCCCCATCGGTCGGTGTTCTTCCTCCCCTTCACCATGGCGGGGCTGATCCCACCGTTCTCACGCTTCTTCATGGATGTTCTGGACTACTACGACCTTCGGATGGCGCATCTCACCCCCAACGCCGTGATGACGTTGGCCATCTTCGCACATTTGTGCGAGATGTTTGTGGGGGTGAGGCCCACCCTCCGGCTATTTCGGTGGTTTTTCACCGTGCAGTCCGTGTCACTGGCGACGGAGATCGGCGGCTGTTACTTTCAACCGCACGCGCAAACGGCGCAGCGGTACATTCCGTGCGTCCTGCGCAAGAAGTGGGACGACTGGAAGAGCGACTGGTTTTACACCGGTCTCCCTGACGAGCGCCGCCTCTGACACCCAAGCCAACCACCGGTGCAGAGGCCAACATGGCGGTTGACTGTCATGCTCGGGGATGCGTATGATGCCGTCCTGGACCGCCTGACCGGCCTGTGCACCCAAGGCCTCACCGGCGCCATGGTTTACAGAGATTACCTCCGTCGCCGCATCGCCCCGCTTTTATTTCTCTTGCAATGAATGTTTCATGATTCTATGTGTTAGTTTGTGATTGTGTCTGTGAATCGGCTGGATTATTATGTCGACCTATCAGGTGTTTTGACTCAAGCGGGGACCCAGGTCCGGGTTGCTATCCCGAATGACAAGGGCCGGTGCTAGTGCACTTGAGGAGTTCCACGTGTCGAGACTGGCCAAGCCGTGAACACGGTGACTGGGGTAAGCGGACCCGATTGTGGGTCATTGGCGATTCCCCCCGGGGTTCGCCGTGTCCCAGGGCACGGCTCGCTCTAGGCCCCGTTGGCGTCTAGGCGATCCAAGTCATCGGGGGCAAAACGAACGCAAGGACCTCGAGTTAAGACAAGACACCCGATGGGTCACATGAACCAATCATGACCGTTCAGATGCATTATTATTTAGAAAATGAATGAGAGGAGGGAACATATAGATAGTGGGAGCCCCCAACCAACTCGGCATGCCCGAGAAGGCATGCGGGGTTGGCCCGAGCCCGAGGGACAACAATAGCGACTCCTTTATGGGTAGAAGCGACGAAGGTACTCGATGTTCCACGGGTTAAGCAGTTCGGTGCCATCCTCCATGGCCAGCCTGATCGAGCCCGGCCGAGGGACACCGATCACTCTAAACGACCCCTCCCACATGGGTGAGAGTTTGCTCAGTCCAGCACGCGTTTGGACGCGGCGTAGGACGAGATCGTTTATGCTAAGTGACCGGGCCCGGACATGGCGCTGATGGTAGCGCCTTAGGCTTTGCTAGTAACACGCGGCCCGGAGGGCAGCGCATCGCCTTCGTTCTTCAAGGTAGTCGAGGTCGTCCCATCGGAGGTGCTCTTAATCAGCCTCATTGTACACGGCGGCCCGCGGAGATCCCAGGGTGAGCTCGGATGGGAGGACCACCTCCGCGCCGTAGACCAGGAAAAACGGGATTTCCCCTGTCGCACGGCTTGGGGTAGTCCGATATCCCAGGGTGAGCTCGGATGGAGGGACCGCCTCTGCGCCATAGACCAGGAAGAACGGGGTTTCCCCTGTCGCACGGCTTGGGGTAGTCTGATTTGCCCATAGCACCGCTGGTAGCTTGTCGATCCATGAATCGCCATGTTTTTTAAGGACGTCGTACATTCTTGAGGCCCTTGAGGATTTCCGCATTGGTGCGCTCCACCTGACCGTTGCTCTTGGGGTGGGCAAGCGAGGCGAAACAGAGCTTGATGCCCATGTCATCGCAATAGTCGCCAAACAGTTCACTTGTGAACTGGGTGCCGTTGTCCGTAATGATATGGTTGGGCACCCCGAACCGGGCAGTGATGCCTTTGATGAGTTTGAGGGCCGAGTGCTTATCGATCTTGATGACCGGGTAGGCCTCGGGCAACTTGGTGAACTTGTCGATGGCGACGTATAGGTACTCGTACCCGCCTAGGGCCTTCTTGAAAGGTCCTAAGATGTCCAGCCCCCAGACCGCGAAGGGCCATGAGAGCGGGATGGTCTGCAGGGCCTGGGCTAGCAGGTGCGTTTGCTTGGCGTGGAATTGACATGCCCTGCACCGCCTGACCAGATCAGCTGCATCTTGGAGCGCTGTGGGCCAGTAGAACCCCTGTCGGAAGGCCTTGCTAACCAAGGTGCGCGAGGCGGAATGGGCACTGCACTCACCTTCGTGAACATCGGCGAGAAGCTCGATGCCCTGGTCCCGAGGGATGCATTTGAGGAGGACTCCATTGGTACCGCGTCGGTAGAGGGCCCCCTCTACAAACACGTATCTTTTGGAGATGCGGATGACTCGTTCGCACCCTTCCCGATCCTCGGGGAGAGCCTCATCTTTGAGGAATGCCTCGATCTCGGTCATCCAGGCGATTGTCGTGGGGGGTCGGGCTCAACCCCCTTGGGCCTCGGGGCCTGGACTCCATCGGGCCCCGAGGGAGGCGTGGCAGCATCCGAGTCCCCCGGGGGATCAGGATGTGCCGATGACTGGGTAAGCCTTTCTTCAAAGGCACCCGGTGGGGTCAGGGCGCGTGCCGAGGCGAGCCTTGAGAGCTCGTCGGCGAGCGTGTTGTCTCGCCTAGGCACGTGCCGTAGTTCTAACCCGTCAAAATCGCGCTCCATGCACCGCACTTCGTGGACGTAGGCCTCCATTTGCGGGTCGGAGCAGCTGTACTCCTTGGAGATCTGGTTCACGACTAGTTGGGAGTCGCCAAGAACCAAGAGGCGGCGGATGCCCATTCCAGCCGCCACTCTGAGTCCCGCAAGTAGCCCCTCATACTCCGCCATGTTGGTCACCTAAAAATCTAGACGGACCATATATTTGAGGATGTCCCCGTTTGGTGAGGTCAAGGTGACCTCGGCGCCAGCACCCTGGAGGGCGAGCGAGCCATCAAACTGCATCACCCAATGGGAGCTGGAGGCTTGCTGCGTGGGATCATATCCTGCCTCGGGGTCGGGGAACCCGAGGTCGATCTCAGGGGTCGGGGTCCACTCTGCCACGAAATCGGCGAGGGTCTGACTCTTAATTGCCTGACCACTCGCTCGGTCCCCTCTCGGTTGCGGAGGATCTGCCCGAGGGGGTAGGACATTACCACCGTGACCCGGTGCGCCTGGAAATAATGGCGCAGCTTTCTCGAAGTCACCAGAATTGCATAAAGCAATTTCTGGGCCTGAGGGTACCGGGTCTTAGCATCCCGCGATGCCTCGCTAACGAAATAAACCGGCCGCTGCACCTTTCGGCGGAGCCTAGCTTCCTCGCTGTGGGCGTCAGATTCCGCACGTTGATGGTGGGAGGGGCCACGCTAGGCCCGCTCCATCTCCACATCGGTGGCCTAGGGGTCAGAATGTGTCAGGCCGCTCCTCACCTCAGTGGCCTCGAGGCCTGCCTGGGGCCCGGGGGCACCTGACACCGTCTGGCGAGGGGACGACGGGCCATCACCAACCCGGGGGGCCTCGGGGCCCTCGCCTGGCTGACGGGCTCCCTCGCTGCCCTCTGGCCCGAGTTGTGCCAACGCGGGACGGTGGGAGCGGTCCGGGGGCTTCCCTCGACGCACTCCACGACCAGCGTCGCGCTAACTATTTGCGGGGTCGCTACTAAGTAGAGCAGCAGTGGCTCCTCGGGCTCCGGGGCTACTAGTATCGGGGGGGAGCTGAGGTAAGCCTTCAACTGGTCGAGGGCTTGCTCAGCTTCCTCCGTCCACCTGAACGGCCCGGAGCACTTGAGGAGTTTAAATAGGGGTAGTGCCTTCTCTCCTAGCCTCGATATAAACCGGCTTAGGGCTGCCATGCATCCCGTGACGCGCTGAACATCTCTAAGTTTGCTGGGGAGGCGCATCCTATTTATCGTGCTAATCTTCTTGGGATTGGCCTCGATGCCTCGGGCAGAGACCAGGAACCCGAGAAGGTTGCCCGCAGGCACGCCGAACACACACTTTTCGGGGTTCAGCTTCATGTGCGTGGAGCGAAGGCTTTCGAAAGTCTCCGCTAAATCTGAGAGTAATGTCTCCTGGTTGCATGTTTTCACAACCAAGTCATCGACATACGCCTCAACATTGCGCCCTATTTGACTACCCAAAGTGATATGAGTAGTGCGTTGGAAAGTAGGACTCGCATTCTTTAAACCAAAAGGCATAGTTGTATAACAATAAGTGCCTATAGGAGTAATGAACGCAACTCTTTCCTCATCTTCCCTAGCCATGCGAATTTGATGATATCCTAAGTATGCATCTAAAAAACACAAAAGTTCTCACCCCGCAGTGGAGTCGACAATTTGATCTATGTGTGGCAGGGGATAAGGGCCTTAGGACATGCCTTGTTGAGGTCGGTGTAGTCGATGCACATCCGGAGCTTGTCGTTCGCCTTGGGGACGATGACCGGGTTCGTGAGCCACTCCGGATGTATGACTTCTCGGATGAATCCGGCCTCCAGGAGACGTGCCACTTCTTCACGGATGAAGGCTTGGCGCTCGGGAGCCTGCCGCCGCACTTTTTGCCGGACGGGCCTTGCACCCGGTCGTACGGCCAGACAATGCTCAATCACCTCCTTGGGGACCCCGGGCATGTCCGACGGCTTCCACGCGAAGACGTCGGTGTTCCCCCGCAAGAAGGAGACGAGTGTGTCTTCCTATTTGTCGTCCAAGCGACCGCCGATCTTGATGGTCTTGGACGGATCTCTGGCCACCGCCACCTCCTTCATTGGGACCTCGTTGCTTGAGGTCATCCGCTTCCTCGGGGCGTGAGACGAAGGGGCCTCAGACCTCCCGTCGCCGCCCGCGGGCTTTGGGACCGCTGCAAGGTCGCTTGCGCGTTGCTCCGCGCAAGCCAACGCGATCTTAAGATCGCCGTGGATGTTGATGGGTCCACCCTAGCCCGGCATCTTCATCTGGAGGTAGGCGTAGTGGGTGGCCGCCATGAACTTCACCAACGCGGGCCTCCCCATCGAAGTTTATCCGCTCGGTGCGGAAGTTGTCGGGGCCACCAAATGTTACCAAGAGGTCAATTTGACCTCGAGGCCAAATGTGCCTCGGCGTCACGCCGATGATCGGCAGGGACGGCCGGAGCTTCATCCCCGGGGCCTTGATAACATCAAAGGCCATGGGGAAATGAATGTTGAGGGTGGCGCCGCCATCTATCAGGACGCGCCTCAACTTGACATTGCAAATGGTGGGGGAAACCACCATCGCAATCTGCCCACCCCGGGCAACGCACGGGGGGTGGTCGATCTGGTCGAAAGTGAGCGAGACCTCCGACCACCATGCTCGCCGTGCGGCCTCATGAGTGGGGACCGCAGCCAGAAGCTCACGCTTCATGGTCTTGAAGCTGCGGTGGGAGGCATGAGCGCATGCTCCCCCATCTATGGTGGCGACGGTGGCCTCGGGCTCTTGGAAGCCCAAGTCGTCGTCGCCATCATCGTCGGCGGGGGCCTTCTGCTTGGCCTCGCTTCGCTGGTTGCGGGAAGGAGCCGCCGGGCCCTTACCACCATGGCGTTCCTATTCCCGTTCCTCCCCCACTTCCTGACGCGCTCAGCCAGGCTTTTGACCGCACGGCAGTCAGCAAGATCGTGGAGGGAGTAGTTATGCACGGAGCCCCACTTGCCCGCTGAGCGCTCCCGGCTGTGAGCGCCGGTGTCCTTCCTCCCATCACCCGCGGCCCTCCCCTTACACTGGGGCCACGGGTTGCCTTCGACGGCGAGGACGTGGCCCTCGTCGTCGGAGCGGGCGGTCCTCTTCTTCCTCCTCTTCTCCAGCCGCCCGGAACGGGTAGCGGACTCGGGGGCAGCCACAGCCGCCGCGCCAGAACCGGAGGAGTTCCAGGTCCAAGCCTCCTCCTTTCGAGCCACACGGTCCACCAGCTCGAAAAGCTGAGGTGGTCTGGGGCTCCTTGGAGGCTATCTTCTCCAGCATGCGGTTGTGCCGCACGCCTCCCCTAAACGCATATATCACCGCGTGCGCGGGGATACAAGGGATGGTGTTGCGCGGGGATACAAGGGATGGTGTTGCGGACCTGCCAGAACCGCTGTATATATGATTGGAGGGACTCATCATCCCTCCGCTGCACTGCATGCAGATCTGCTTCCTCTCCTGGGCGTGGATATGTGCGCTGAAAGTTCGTAGTGAACTGCTAGCACAAATCCTCCCAGGAGTGGACCGAGGCGGGTGGCAAGTTCATGAGCCAACCCCGCGCTTGGCCTTTTAGGGCCATGGAAAAAAAGTTCGCCATGACCCTGTCGTCACCCCCCGCCGCTTCTATTCCAGTCGTATAGATCTGGAGGAACTCGGTGGGGTTGACGCTGCCATCATACTTCTTAGGGATACTGGGTCGGAACTTTGGGGGCCAACGGACGTTCCGAAGGCTCGCCACAAAGGTGCGGCAGCCAGCCCCGATGACGGGAGACACGGGGGGCCAGCCCTTATGGCCGGAGGAGCACGCTGCTGCCGTAGAGGCGACGCTTTCCCCCGTTAGGGTGGTGCGGTGCTCATCGCGCCGGCGCTCGATGTTGAGCAGGCATCCGGCTCATCGTAGATGCTCTCGCGACGCCCATGAACATGTGTGGGTGTCAACGAGGGGAGTGTGGACGAGCGAAGGGCGTGAGCCGCTGCCCATCGAGCACTCCGCCTTGTAGACGAAGAGGCAGCAGTCGCGGTGCCGTACGAACCAGCCGCCGACGATCGGCCGCCGGCTTCCAGCTGCTGCTGCGCCGCCTTGACTAGATTGGCCACATCGTCCAGCCAGCACTAGACGGGGACCTCCGGGTCTAAAGCGATGGGTGGGTGGCGCAGGAGCGCTCCCGCCGCCTGGAGGGCACCCTGAGGGGTGCCGCCGTCACCGTAGACCAGACAGCGGCGCGCCTTAGAGCGGCGCCGCCGCTCGTCGCTAGGGGGTGGCGAGGTGGCGGAGTCCTCCGGCACGTCCTGTGCTTTCCCCCGTGCTGGACTCCGGTGTGGAGGTGGCGACGGGGTGTGTGCTCGATGGCGAGGAGGTAGTTCTCCGCCGCCGCCGCTAGCGCTTGGTGAGGGAGTGCACACCACCGCCTCTTCAGCCATAGGGCTGACTCAGTGAAGCTTGGTGAACACAGCAAGGTTGGAAGCTGAGAAATGCGTATGCGTGCTCCTACCTGGTGCGCCAGCTGATGGAGGGTAAGCTCCTCAGCTGGGAGCACACAATTACTCTGTCACACGTGGCGGCTGCCTGAGGGGGTCGGGGGAGCCTGACCCCTGCTCAGGTAGTAAGCGGGAGGCACCAGGACTTAGAGGGGACGGCCGCCACGTTACCCTCGGGCCCGATCCCCCCTCGGGGGATGGCCACGTGGGCGCCTCGAGCCCTAAGTCAACATACCCCTAGGCTCATGACACTGACAAACCCCATGTTAGATGCTTGTACGATAATATTTCTAAGAAGTTAGGTTTGTCGATAACATTTGTTGAATTAGCCGCATGCCCAGTAACGCAAGCAAACAAAGCATGTCATGTAATTGCAGTGTTTATGTAAATTCCATAAGCATTTTGGTCCTTGTCTATGTAACCTTCATTATGGAACACTCTTAGGCTGAGTTCTTTCCCCAACTTTTCCAACTCACCTCACTAGTGTTCCGCGCGCACGCTTTTCAAACTGCTAAACGATGCATTTTTTGCAAAAATTTTCTATATGAAAGTTGCTTTATAAAATCATATTAATCCATTTTTCAAAAAAACCATGGTTTTAAATAGCAGGCTAAGACATTTAGCGGTGACCTTCTAAATTAGCTATAGCGGTAGCTATAGCGGGCTAAATGGAGCTATAGCAGCTAATTTGTATATGGGATCAAATAGCTAATACCCTTCTTAAACAGTTATAGCCGGAGATAGCAGCTGCTATAGCCGGAGATTTAAAACCATGATAAAAATTTAGTAAATACTTAATTAATCATAAGAAAATGCATCGCTCCGTTTTACGTGCGGAAGGTGAGTTCCTAACCTCACCTCCCGAATACAACCTTAATAATATTCCTTGCGCAACATACACTATATATAAACATAGGACATGCATCTTGCAATAAACATATGCTCATGGACTCCACCAGTTCCCATCACTGAAATAGCAGCTACTCCCTCCGTCCCAAAATATAACAACTTTTAGCAGCCAGGATTTATCCGAAAATATAACAACTTCTCCACCAACATTCTCTTCGCAACCAATCACAACCCTCTACCATTCACTTTTCCCACCTACATTCACTTCTCAACCATTCAGATCTCTCTATTTAATTTTATCTATTTTCTTAATAACCGCGTCCAACTATAAAACTTTTTATATTTCAGAATAGAGGTAGTAATAATTAAGCTACTAAAGTACCTAGTAGCTAGATTAGTAGTTCATAATCTGTGAAGTACATTATATTGTATGCCCATGTACAGAAGTAAACATGTACAAGCACTGGACATAACAATGCATAAAACTTCCACATCATAATCATGACACATAGGCTCCCATTGCTTTTGACCAGCCACCCGTTGCTAGGTTCTCATCTCCATACTTTGGCTATTTAGTCAAGCATTAGTACTTTATCACCATTGCTGTAAATTGATGTGCACAGTGCACCCCTCACCCTGCAAGCCAATTGCGCAAGATATGCTTCGTCACTCAAATATATTTGATCTATCAAACATGCCAATACCTTGAAGAGAAATGAAGCAGTATCCAATGGGTAGTCGAGTAGACTAAAATTCAACTGCACACCTTTGCTAAGTGGCCGACCTGTTAACATGCGCTTGCTCAGCTGACGTGGAAACACAAGAAATCAATGGGGATTATCTATAGGTGTCTTGATCAAACAGGAATTTTGAATTGCTTCCAAAGTCTGGGGATCAGATGGCAAACATACCTGTAAGGGAGTGTACCTCCAGTCGGAAGTAGGAGCTCTCTTGCGCTATCATCGAGATGGCTCCCCTTGTGATGATTGTGGTGCGTCCTGCAGTTGAGAGGAACCGAGCTCTCTCTCCTTCCCCTCTTCCTCCTCTTATTGCTGTTGTTCCTACTCTCCCTCTTCACCCAGTCCTTCCTCTTCCCCCTGCTTGACTCATTGAGCTGGTTCGGCGGCATTGTCGGCCCTGCATCCCAGCTATGCCACCAACTTCCTGCATTGCTGGCGTAGAGTCTACGAACAAGAGAAGGATGTAGGCGTTAGCTCCAAATATGTTTAGGTGCTCGGTTTTTAGAAATCAACCTATAGTGTATTGCGAAGAATGCCACTCTCTTCTTGCGAGCTAGGGGTCATGCCCAGCGCCACTCCTGCATCGAACGAGGTAGTAGAGACGATACTCACCACTCTGTCTCGAACCGGTTCCATCTCGACCGTGGTACCTACACGGGTACATGTATCATACTCATTATGCTCCTCCACATCAGCCGGGTCATCCGCTATGCTAGCTAGCATCCAAGCCGAACGTAGGGCAAGGTGACAGTTCCGGGTGAGCCACGCTAAGTACGTGTAGAAGTCATGCGTGGTGTGCATCGCACCATCATTCACACGGTTGGCTTCGAGCTGGTCCCAACACTCAATGTGCGACTGATAAAGGCAACCCAATCGGTGGTCTTCTTTTTTTTTGCGGTCGACCCTACACGCAAGACATTGTAATATAAATATTTCAAGTCCAAATACACCAAAAGGGTTCAATTCCAAAATTTTGGTGCTCAGGGGCAAACAAACTTACTTATGGAGTTCGACGCTGGTCGAGAATCTTTGCGGGATCTTTTGTCATTTCCCGAACTCTCATCACCCGATGACAAAGTTGGTACTCATCTGCATGGAAGTAGAGGACACTGTAGGGTGTTCATCTCCTACTCTATGTAACACATGGCATTGATCCCAAGTTCAGCTATCTCCTGCGATGTGTACATCATCCACTCCACCTAAGTTGTCACACAAAACTTGAGTTATTAAAGCTAGCAAATCCCAAATGCATGTTCATGAAATCGTTGAGTACTCACATGGTCGGGTTGGCGGTAGTCCATCTCGTTAGTGTAATTGTAATAGGCCATGTTTTTGCGGCCTACTATAGGTGACGGGACCACTTCCCACAGGAAAGCAACTGTTGGGGCATCGATCAGCATCCTCGAAGGACCACGCCGGATGATTCCTCCATGTAGGACGACCAACCGATAAGCGAATCGACATCCAAACCTGCAAGACGTAAATTGTTAGCATTCATAATTTATGACCACAAAACCCAAGAGATCACAACATAAAAATTTGTCACATACCTGTAGCAACCAAACACATTTTGCCAAGTTAGAGTCTACACTAGTCCTTCAGCATGCATCAGACAACTACCTATACAACCACGCTAGGGCAGCAGAACCCAATTGTAGGTACCCGCCTCGTCCCAATCGGCTAGCAAAGGCAGCCACATGCAGGAAGCCATATCTCCTCCAGTGTCATGGAAGAGGATACTACCAAAGATGTACAATACGTACACCCTACAGTAACGCTCAACCGTCGCCTGGTCAACGTCAGGAAGACAGTGTGAGAAGTTGGCACGCAACCAACTAAGTGGAACTCTGGACGTCTTGGTCAGTCTCTGCCCGTCAGGTGCCTTTGGATGCTCAACACCAAGGTACTGTGACACACGCTGCCTCCAGTACCGGAGCTAGTGTCACAGGTGACTGCCTGGCACTGTATGTGCTTAATTGCCTCGACTATAGCTGCAGGAGACAATATTGGTTCAGCTCGGACAAATACCGGCAACCTATTACCAATAAACCTCGTAGTTAGTTGCAAATGCTTGTCGGTTTCTTCCGCACTAGAGCACGTGTGGTCTTTGCCTACACCACTATGCATCTAAAGTGTGCTGACCTATAAACTGCATGTTGCCAGTTTCCCCACACGAGGAGACATTAATAGTTTGAAAACTACGTGTCAGCAACACAAGGAGAAAAATAAGAAAAAGAAAAACGGAAAGGGTAGAAGTGTTATTACATAAACGCTAATTAGCACAGACGTGCCAGCTAACGATCTAGGCGTCTTTTCGGCCCACGTCTATTGCGTGCGGTTCCGGCCCACCAGCGAGGAAGCGACTCCTATTTTTCCGCGCAAAGAAATGTCGGCAGGCACGTACGGACTCGGATTGGTAGGAAAAATCGTGATTAGTTTAAGTTTTACTTCCGATAATCATGGTATTAATTAACCTTCTCTTTTTTCAAAGTGGTTTTTTCCTTTTTTATAAAAATTTGAAAATCTCTATGTGGAATTTGAAACTTTCAACTCGAATTTTGAAAACTTTCAACCTGAATTTTGGAAACTTTCAACCCGAATTTTGAAAATATTCAACTCAATTTTTGAAAACTTTCAATCTGAATTTTGAAAACTTTCAACTCGAATTTGAAAACTTCCAACTCGAATTTTGAAAGTTTTCAACTAGAAATTTAAACTTTCAAGTCAAATTATTTAAAACTTTCGACTCAAGTTTCTAATATTTTTGATTCATTTTTTGAAATCTTTTGACTCACATTTAAAACTTTCAAGGGAAAATTTGAAAACTTTCAAATCAAATATCAAAACATTCAACCACAATTTCAATTGTTGCAAATTACAACCCAAATTTCAAAACTTTCAACTGAAAATTTCAAAACTTTCAACTCAAACTTTCAACCCAAATTGGCGCCGTGGTCCAGTGGGACGGTGCCAGAGATACTGGCGCCGTCCCCCTGCCACCGTGGAGGGCTGGCCCTGACATGGTAGGGGAGCGTGCCAATGATACTGGCGTCCCCCCTCACGCTATCTTTTCACTTCCTCTCTAGTGTAGAGGAGAGATGTGCAATTTTTTTAACTTTTTGATATTTTTTTTCACACTTAGGATCACACAAGAACCGACCATAGAAAATTAAGCTCAAACGGATAAAATATGTGATATGTACAATTTTTCAAAGCTCTATCGAAAACTTATCGCCTCGAAAATACAATCTTGCAAGCGGAATTTTCAGATTCTAATTTCGAATCGGATGTAACTTTATCCATAGATGTCCGTGGATAGATAATTTGCATGATTCTAAGTCCGTATGGGAAAAATTGTGTCTGTTTTAAGGAGGAGACTCGAATATAAAAAAAACTCAACAAACTTACTAGTAAAAAAAAAGGCTAAAGGGTTTATAGGATTATGGAAATATAATCTACTAATTGTTTTTGGTATTTTTCGGACTATACGAAAAAAACAATGAAGAACATGAAGTCTCTTACCAATAAATCTTGAATGGATTTGAGGAAAGAGAGCAACAGCAACGACGCTCGGGCTCAGGCAGAGAGGGCGCGGTGGCTGGGTAGGGTACTCGGAGGGACCACGCCAAGGAAAAAAAAGATGGCGTGAGAGGTGGGTGGGGGAAAGGACGGAGCCAGCATCATTGGTGCACTCTCCTGGCCACGTCAGAGCCGCCCTCCATGGGGCCAGCGCCAACCTCAGCTCTCCCCCACAAGTCGAGCTCCACCGCATTCCGGCGCCACACTTCGCTAGGCTCTCTCACCTTCTCATTTTCACAGGGCACCCAGAGCCTTCTAGTTCTCAGTTCTCACTTACCTCGGGCAGTACTCTGTCCAAGCTGACGACGCCGTTGAGTTCCGTGGCTCCTTAGTCCTCGTACACCGCCGTTCTGATCTCACCTCTTCCCGGAGCCGAATCAACAACGCGCTTTCCCTGTTGCTGCCGCTCCGATCTCAAAGGGGGCTCAGATAATTGCAAAAAAATGTGGAACCATTGAAATGTAATATATAGGAGGTGAGATATCTAGAAAAATGGTTTCCACAATTGCAACCATCATCTTCGCAGAAATAGTTTCATCTTCCCTGTTCAGATTCTCTTGTGAGTACCCCCTGGGTAATTCTAGCTCTAATTTCTGTAGATACTACTACTTTTTTACTTCTGTTGTTTGATTATTATTTTTTCACCAACAAATTTTATGGATTAATTCGAACTAAATGTAGAATCCACCATAAAATTCTCACATTGTGCTATCATCTGTTGCAGTATGCAAAACAAAATCGCCTTCAGGTGGATGTTCCAGCCAGTAGACTTGTCGACAGTACTCAAGTCACAGAACAGATTATATTGGCATCACTCAGGCGGGCTCTTAGTCAACATTCCGCTCTGCAAGCACATGATGGACATTGGCCTGGCGATTTCAGTGGAATTATGTTCATTATGCCTATCTTGGTATATATCCATTTTTATTGTGTTATTCATCATTACTAGGCTTTATTTCCTTCAAATGAATTTCACTGCGTTAGTGGATATTACTAGGATAAATAGTAAGTGATATGTGGGCCATTAATTTTTTAAGAAGAATGAACCGAGCAGACATGTGACTAGGAATTATATTTATTTCATAATTTCATTACATGGTACTTGAAGTAGACATGACATTTATATCAACAGGATATTTATTTGATTTATGCCTGGAAGGCTGGACGATTAAATGGTAGCAGCTGCCGTAGACTTCAATTTAATTTTTGGTTTCAATTGAATACTTATCATGAAATTAAATTACAAATTTGATCTATATGTGGGGTCGATGAATTTCTTTCAGATATTTGCTCTCTATATCACTGGATCACTTGATTCTGTTCTCTCATCTGATCATCGGCGCGAGATATGTCGCTATATCTACAACCATCAGGCATATCAACAGTAATTCTTTAAATTCAAAATTTATTAGCTTATGGAATCGAAAAAATTGAATATTTCTGTATGGAATATAATCCATGTAGAATGAAGATGGCGGTTGGGGCACACAAGTTTTGGGACCAAGCACCATGTTTGGATCTTGCTTAAACTATGTGACCTTGAGACTACTTGGTCAGGAGAGGAGTATTGATGCACTGACCAAAGGGCGTGCTTGGATTATATCCCGTGGAAGTGCAGCTGCAATACCACAGTGGGGAAAGATATGGTTGTCGGTATGCCATTAATACAAAAATGAATAATACTATTATTTTCCATATGATTGCGTGGATAGAGGTGTGTTGGCTAGGTTTGATATATAAAACTAGATGACACTCTATGTGTTGATGTTTGCATTATGTACACTGACTGCATATCAAATGTATGTTCAAAAGTAAATGGTGTCATATATTAAAAACCGGTGGGAGTATCAATTTCAACCAGGACACACCCTTTTCATCTGAACATTTGGTATGCATCATGTGCTAGCTTGTTAATAAATTACCATTCAGATCAAACTTTGTTAAAACTATTTGAATTGGATGGTCTTTCTAATTAAAACAAGTTTCATTCGAATTATCATGGGATAAATAAAATCATAAATTTTGATTAGTACTATCCATTTTTTTCTTAAATGCATTAATATGATTATTGGAGCTAGGGCACTATCCAGTCCTGTTTTAGCAATACATGACAATAAAAATCAATATAAAATATAATTCTCTAAATAAATCTAGTAATTATTGAGTTTATATTATAACATTCTAGTAACTTGATTTTATTTACCTACCATATTTTAGCTTGCTATTCATTTTCACCTTATTTTTTAGAAGGAAGCATGGTCAATGAAATCCGTCGTTACAAATATTAGTTGCCATTATTTGGTTCGCACTTATCTTCATTATCTGTAATTTATCAAGTTGTATGATGAAAGGGTTAATGCAAGCTATTCATATATTCTGAAGGTGATTGGTTTGTATGATTGGTCCGGAAATAATGCCATCATTCCTGAATTGTGGCTTGTACCATATTTTCTTCCAATTCACCCAGGTACCTTTTGCTTTTCTCAAGGGACATGTTGGTGCTTTTCCATCATTCCTGTACTATGGCTTCTTCAACAGCATATTATATTATATGACTGTCGTTGCAATAATTTTTCTTACTGATGTAAACATTCTTTTACACAGGGCGATTCTGGTGCTTCTGCCGTTTGGTTTATATGCCAATGGCTTACCTTTATGGTAAGAAGTTTGTTGGGGCAATTACACCAACGATATTGGAAATAAGAGAGGAGCTCTACAGTGTACCATATAATGAGATTAACTGGATAAATGCTCGGAACACTTGTGCCAAGGTTTATTTTCATAAGATTTTTCTTCCTCCAAATATCACCACTATTTCCTATAATAAAGCATATTGAATAACTGGTTGTTCTTAAATAAGTGTCGTACTGCAAACTACCTTTTGTTTATTATGTGTCTCCTCTGAGAATTGTATTAATAATACTAAATTCATGTGACTCAACCTTATATGGTGTAGTCTGTTTCAGTTTTGTGTAAGCTACTGCACAACACATTTTATAAGAGAGCTGCTTGAAAGTGCAGGGTTTTAAGTAGTTCGTTCTTGTATGTTGTATAGCTTTTATGTTTAGGATTGATTTTCAGTCTTTCATGGAAGCTCAAACTTGTGAACTAGTCCTTTTCCGATTACAATTAACAGCATCAACATTCACTCATCCTACAAAACCTTATTCCTTTCAAAATAATTGGGGCCTATATTTCGATATTATGAGATGTGTAAATATTTAGTTCATTAAATAGTCATAAAAATAATATGGACAAATTAGGTTCCACCTAAGCTAGAACCTGTCACATGGCTGCCTTTATGGTAAAAACCATTCAAGAGCCATTGTATTGTTGACTACAAATGGCTTTGATAGCTGAAGGGTGAAAAGTGAAAGATTTGTCTCTTAATGCAATAATACGCAAGCCTTTTTTGAATTCCCTGGAAAAAGTGAAAGAAAGGAAGTTAAAGGATGGAATTCGCTCTAGCAAACAGAAGCTGGGTTGGTGATATTATTGGAAGCCTCTCTATACAAATGTTAGTAGAGTACCTGCAACTATGGGACTTAGTTGATGGACTGATCCTACAACAGGATGTCTCTGACCAACACATTTGGAAGTTTGCGGAGATAGGAAAATACACAAGCAGCTTACCACACCTATTTCACTGGGTCGATAAAAGGTGCCCCATGGAAGAGAATATGGATGACTTGGGCACCCCTTAAGCTTTCTGTGGTTGGCGGTGAATAACCGATGTTGGACATTGGATCACCTTCAGAAGTTTGGGATGTCACACCCGGACGTTTGCCCTCTCTGTGATCAACAGGAGGAGACAATACAACACATCCTTGTATCTTGCGTCTTCGCCTGTCAAGTATGGTATCTAATCATGAAAAAGATAGGCATGGCGGCTTCAGCACCTCAACTCTCTTCAAGGCTATTCTCTAGCCGGTGGTCCCAAGTGGTCAGAGTTGTCTCTAAGGAAGCTAAGAAAGGGTTGAAATCTCTGATTATCTTAGTGGCTTGGGAAATTTGGAAATACCGGAATAACTACGTATTGGATGTCATGGCAAGGGAGAGTTTATTATGGTGTACTGCTACCATATTGGATGTCGTGGCAAGGGAGAGTTTATTACGGTGTACTGCTGGAGCAAGAGCTCTTCATGAACTCTTGGCCCGGTCGCTCCCCACTTAGGAGCTTACCTCCTGTGGGAGTTGTTGCGCATCGCTTCGGCGATGCTTTTTTGTGTTTTTCTCTTTTTTTTTCGGAGTGTTTCTTTGTGAAGCGCTATGTTGTACATGCTTTCTCTTCTCCTTATTGAAATGAAACATATGGCTCTTGTCCTTTCGAGAAAAAAAGGATGGAATTCAAAGTACCAATTAATGGGGTATCTTAGGATGCAAAGTAGATTTCTTCTTATCCTTCCTTTTTGATTCTGTCTAAAAAGTTAGCTTTTGTTGTGCTGTCTACAGTATGTGTAGAATGAAATGTAAAGTACATGACATTAATCTGTTGTCTTCTTTTTTTTGCCTGCAGGAAGACCTTCGTTATCCACGATCATTTGTACAAAATGTTATTTGGACTGGTCTCAACAAAGTTGTGGAACCAATATTGAATCTTTGGCCATTTAATACCTTAAGACACACTGCACTGAATAATCTCCTTAAACATATTCATTATGAAGATGAATCTACAAAATATATTGGCATATGTCCAATTAATAAGGTAATGTATGCAATATTTATGGTTTGCTTGCTTTAATTTCAGAGGGGAATGTGAGTGCCTTCTCATTTAGCGCTGTACCCAACTGGCATGTGAAACTCTAGCTACTTGCTTAATTAATCCATCCATATACATTGTGGACCTATTCTTGCTCCTCCACCCTCACACACTGTCTCCTTGCAACACTACCCAGCTTTCCAACAAGTTAAGTCCAACTTTTTTCTGCTAACATTACTCTTAACAATATTATCTCTACTGCCCACCAACACATATCAGTTGCTACCAACAGACTCCTCATCTGTGTGCTATTTATATGCCATCTCCTTTTTGGAAGTTAAATTCTGATATCTTACATCACACCTACCTGGTTTGTAAGCAGCTCGTTAACAACCTTTAATGTTCTTTAGGCACTCGACATGATTTGTTGTTGGATAGATAATCCAAATTCCGATGCATTCAGGTTGCATCTTCCAAGGATATACGATTATTTATGGCTTGCAGAAGATGGCATGAAGGCACAGGTACTACTTATGTTGCTATTTCTGTGCAAATTTTCTACTTCTTTTTTCTTATGTTTACTTGGCTAAAAATAATACTTGACTTATACAAACTTTGATAAAAGCCACATGCTTTTTCACAATAAAGGATGAGTGGCCAATAAAGATAATCACTTAGTTTACTTCAATCATATCTATGTGGCGCCTGATGGTGCCTGCACGCATGTGCTTGCCTGGACTCTTGACATTAACATAGCTGTTCCCAAAATACATCCACAACATATTTGAAAGAAATTGGTTCATCACAATGAATTACATTAGTCTGAGCACCGTATAGGACACTATCCATAGGCAACTAGCAAGTGTAACTCAACGTAGGTCCACCGTGCTTGACATAAACATTGGCAAATTGACATTATTACAGTAGAATTAGATTGTATAACTAGGTGTCTTCATGTTATATCATAATTATGTGACATCTACACTTGACGTTGATGTGCTGTAATAAAACATTTTAGTGCTTTGTATTCTCAACTTCACGTAGTATCTTTAGCATATACTTCCTTCACTTCAAAATGTATGTGATGCAGTTGTTTTCATCTTGTTTCAAAGTAAATTTGTGTGATTAAAAAGTATATATGCAACACTATTTGCATAGATCGGCCATTAGTAAAGGCCTATGTCAAAGTACTATTGGGATAAGCCTCTTATGGAGATTTTAGATAGGTTGGGGCAACCTGTAAACCTGCACATTCCAACTACAAAACATTAATTGCTAAACTCTGTTTTAGCAATTGCCGTTTGTTTTAGCAATTAACAAATGGCAATTGTGGCCCATTTTGAATTAACGTGACTGTTTTCTTACCTTATCCATACATTTGGTTATTAAACCGATGGTATGGCCATTGTCCACAACACTGGTGCCAGCATATAAATCTTAATGTTCCAACCACATCTTGTTCCAGTGAACCCAAGGAAATTGTGCATCTGTGGGTTCGTTCCATGGAAGAGCTTTGTCCTTATGCACTTGATTTTTTGTCTCTTCAACTCGTGTTTCCAATGTATTTAAGTAGGATAACAAAATTATTTTTTGAGATAAGTCTAAAATACACCCCTACTTTAAATCTGGGTATTCAACACCCTTCAACTCCTAATCCGTTCAACTTACCCCCTCAGTCGAAAACCAGGTTAGTTTTAGCCTACGTGGTGCCTACGTGGATATCCAGTCAGAAAACTCCATGAAGCTCGCTGCGGAGGTTTCTTCGAGCCGACGGTTGTGGTTGCAGTGGCGGAGATGGCTCAGGCAGCTTCGAGCTCACTCGCGGTGGTCACGGCGTGGGAGGCAGCAAGCTCATGGAGCAGGTGGTGCAGGAAGCTTTGAGATCAAGTTGGAGATGGCGCGAGCAACGATGAACTCTGTGGGAGCTCCTAGCCAGCGCGTCTGTGCTAGGAGCGGACCTGGTGGGCACTTCACGAGCCCACGCGAGCCCAATAATGCGATTAGCGCTAATGACATTTTAGTTTTAATAATGTGTTTAAGCAATTTTTATAATAAAATAATAAACAAGCAAATCACATTGAAAATTTTAAATTATTAGTTGAAAGTATTCATAGTTTAAATTGAAATTTTTTAGATTTTGAGTTCAAAGTTTTTAGATTTTAAATGGAAAGTTTTCATATTTTGAGTTGAAAGTTTCAAAATTTGGGTATAAAGTTTTAAATTTTCGGTAATTTTTTTCAGAATTTTAATTGAAAGCTTTAATTATATTTGAAAAGTTAAAAAGAAACAACCAAACACTAATGACATCCTAATTACCGAAAACTAATTATATCCTAATTACCTAGAAAGAAAAAAAAATTGAACTAATCATGCTTGTCCGCACTAAAATACAGCGCTAATCATGCTTGTTTCTGGTTTCCGGTTTTATCTAAACTAGTGACACGTGTACATGCGTGCCGGTAACTCATCTCGCGCGTACATGCTAATTAGTCTTCTCGTCAGTGACCTCAGCACCATACGCCTCTACTGAGCGTTGCCGAGGCACCAAGCATCGCTGCCCCCTAGAGCTTGTATCCTCTTTTCCCAAACGTCACACCTCCTTGAGCAACAGTGCAACATCGCCGCCTTGTCTAGCACTGGCCCCCACGAGCTTCGCCATCACCACTTCCAGCATCGTTCCCTGCAAGCTCTGCCACCACGCTGCCTCCATCGCTGATATGTGGGCCCTGTCAAATGTTGAGGTGGACTATAGGTACATGCAGTGTCCATTTCTACCAAAACCATGCAAAAAGTGCTTGAGAGGGGTCATATGTCTGGTATTGATAATTGAGGGGTGTCAAATGCCCGGTTTTAGAGTTCTGGGGTGTGTTCCATAATCTATACAAAGTGAAAAAGAGGTGAGGGTATCACTTATACTTTTCCAAAATCATTTATGACCTATATCCTTGTGCCCACTAAAAATATACCTTTTGTTTTTAAATGGAGGGAGTACTAGATTCTACGAGCATTCTTCGAATTTTGGTGGTACTGTTGTTTACAGCTTTTGCACATGTGTCTTTGTAACCAAAAAGGCAGTTTTTCACACACCTGATTAAATATTTCCTACAGTTTTATTGGAGATGCTGTAACTTTTTATAATAGTTTTTTCAATTTATTACTATCCATCTGTTTGGAATGTTGTGTCAATTTAACTATTTCTATGCTTGTCTTTGATGAGAAAGCTTCAATTAAAATGCATGCATATACTGTATAAAATATGAAGAGACCTTTTCTATTTAAGTTATTTCTAAACAACATAGTTTTATTTTACTAATGGAACTGAACAATATTTCTTCACGACAGGTGTACGATGGTTGTCAAAGCTGGGAAACAGCTTTTATTGTTCAAGCTTATTGTTCAACAGACCTTGTTAATGAGTTTAGTCCAACACTTAAAAAAGCACACGAGTTCATAAAAAAGTCACAGGTTAAGTCTACTTTTTATTCTTGTATGATGCAAAAGGAATAGTTTTTTCAAGGTAAAATTTGACATGCAACTTTTACTTGTAGGTCCTTGAAAACCATCGAGACAATGAAGCTTATTACCGCCATAGATCGAAAGGTTCATGGACACTTTCAACAGCAGATAATGGATGGTGTGTATCTGATTGTACGGCTGAAGCACTTAAGGTGAATGCATACTAGTTGTTAGACTGTCTTACACTCTTACTCTAGAAATTTGAGAAATGTTCTCCTAGTGAAAAATACAAGACATACTGGAATTACAACATTCTGATCTTTTGGTTAAAAAACAGCTGTGCCATTTTAATTGATTTTGAGAAATATTGATTTTATGATTTAATGGGCCCCTAGAAGTGTGGTATAGATCAAAACACCACACTACTTGTAGATTACTTATTTAATCAAATGGAAAACAGTTAGGTGGCTATGTTTTGTATTAATTGGATGAGTTGGTGCTCTGTGCTAGCCAGTTACTATGGTGACTACGAGGTATTGTAGTATGATAAGAGCAGTCATGCATGGATGGTTGAGATAGGTTGGTAAAGCATATAAACCACCGTATCATAAACCCTTTTACGCGAAGCAAAAGCAGTGCATACATGGGCTTGCCCCATAGGTGGGCTGGCCTGTGCATTAAGCATATTTTAGAAGTAGTGGATTACATCCTGAATGGTGTAGAGGTCCAGTTCTGCATGCTTGGAGGTGACAGAAAATGGAGCCAATGTAATGTCAAGTGGATGTGTTTTAACCATCATACACGGGTTTAAATAACAACTCGGTGTTATTGCTATTTCTCCTAAACACCAAAAGATAACGATAAATGTGAATTAAAGAAAGAGAAATATAAAAGCAGAACGTATATGCCTCGCAAAATATTCTTGGTGTTGAATCTTGATGTCTTCTAATTTATATGTTGCAAATTATCATATTGTTGCAAATAATAAGTCAATTGGTGTAGTTGTACAGATGCATGAAGGTCATCGCTAGTTGGTTCCTATGTATATGTTGCATTTTATTTCTTCTAATGCTTACTTTGATATTCTTTAGGCATTACTTATGCTATCAAAGATCTCTCAAGATCTAGTGGGATATCCGATAGAAGGAGAAAGGTTGTATAATGCGGTGGATGCCATGCTCTCTTTCATGGTATAACTTTTACTTGAATTGTTTGGCATGTTCTTGCATGTAGTTTTCTGAAATTATTAAGCTTGTTTACCTACCATCTTTGTCATTCTTGTACGAGTTAAAATGAATAAGGAAATAATCTGAGCCAAGAATATCCTGGGCTATTGGCAAAGTCTTGTGTTTGCCATTTTATATGTTGCATGTGATTGATCATATATGGAGAGTTTAGATAGGTCAATACTAGCATATAAGCTCACCTACTCTGATAAGTGATAACAACACCTCTAGAACTAAACCTTTTATAGAACATGAAGATAAAAGTGTACGTGGGGTGCTATATGTACATGGGTGTACCGGTAGGGAGCTGATGTAGATTTTGAAGCTATGTTTAAGTGGGGCAATTTTAGAACAAAAGGGATGGTTTTTGAAGCTATGTTTAAGAGGGGCAATTGTAGAGAATAAACTTCATTGCACGGATGAGTGTGGTTATGGACCTGTGGTCCAAGTGACTATCTGTTTGTGTTTGCAATACAGTATCGACCCACAAGAGCATTAGCCCTTAATGGAGTAGGTGAATGTAATATGCTAGCTCATTCATGGAGGCATTTGTGGTCCATGTTATTTAGTAAGGTGAGCTTCAGTAATTAGGATGGACACACAAGCCCACATGTTGTAATATGCTAGCTCATTCATGGAGGCATTTGTGGTCCATGTTATTTAGTATGGTGAGCTTCAGTAATTAGGATGGACACACAAGCCCACATGTTGTAACAATCAAATTCAAGTATGCACCTATGTGGGTCAGATATACCAGATTGTGGGGATAATAACAGATTTTGGAAGCTGGCATGTTACGACTTATGAAGGTCATTCAGAATATCTTAAAAGTGTAAATGTGTAACTTTGATCCAATGGTTGTGTTTTGGTAGTGCCCAGCCTATAGCAGACATGAGCCACATTTTCTCGGACTTAAGTTGCTGAAACCTACATTTAGATGGGCCAATACTGCTTGGATCAGGCTATGCAAAGTTTGCTCATATCTTCCTTTGTGCATTCTGTTGAACATGGGAAAATATATCCTATGTCATCAACTATGTCATGTTATATGCTATACCATCAAGTTTCCTTTAACTTATATTATATGCCATCTTCATCAAGTGTCAGTCAAAAAAAGCTTTGTTAACCCATCAGAAAAGACTGTCTTCCCCTAGGTTTCCAGTGTTAATCCACAAATCAATTTTTCCTTCCATAGTGTCATTGAGTTCAACAATGCTATATTGTGTCATTATTCACACCATGTAAAATGATATTTCTATATTTTTGCCATGATTTTTCCAATATAATGTAAGGTCTAGTTAGTTCTTTCCTCTAGGCTAGACGCAACCTCTTTACCGCACATTAAAGAGGGATGGTATAAAAATAGAAATTAAGGAAAAAAGTGATGCTATGATGTTTTACTACCCTGTAGCTAGTGGCGAATTGTAGAACCATAACAAAGTTGGTGGTATAGGGTAGATTTCTCATCCAACATTATTAGACAAAAACTGGTGTGGTTTGCAGGAGCAGCATGGATTGGCCATTGCTTACTACCCAATTTCAGTGATATATTAAGTAACTTGTTAAGTATAGCTCAGGTTTATTATGGTAAAACTATAATCTTAGTTGCAAAAGAGTTTCTCAACTTTCTCAACTTGTAAGTGGCAAACTGGTGTATCATAATCACTCCTGGAAATATTTCTTAGTTTTGAATTTTTATGGCTGTGTGGTTTCTTTGTTGATGATTTTCTAAGATTTGTACATTTTTCATCTTCTACTAAAACAGTGTAATTCAAGTGTATAATATTTCATGTTCTTGTTTTGATCTCTATTTTGTTTGTTCGAAGAATGAAGATGGCACCTTTTCTACATATGAGTGCAAGAGAACTACACCTTGGTTAGAGGTGAGTACAATAAAGTCCTACTTTAGTTTAAGATAAAGTGGTAAAGCAAGTACATCTATCATATTCATATCATGAAATGTGAATCATGTTAAAATTCTCATATCAAAAAAACTAAGAAGGAAAATCTAGAAGCAAGCCATAAAACTTTAGTTTCCAGATTCCAACTGAAATTGTAAAGAAAATTTTGATAGGGTTTTGGGTACTTCTTTTCATCCATTTAAATTAATTTTTGAGGTAAAATGGGCTTATCACAATATAATAGTACTTCATGGACCTTTCATGAAAAATGATGTTGTTCTAACCAGCTACAATTACAGCTTAGTAGTAATAAATAGGTCTAAGTGGTGTAGATGATACACTTCATAGAAAAGCATGAACTCTCCAGATGCAAATTGTTCCAATAACTACAACTGCAATTTTCTTTTACCGAGAAATGGTCAAATATGTTTATCATTTTTAAGGGCAACATTTATTTTGTTTGAAGGATCGGCATTCTACTGATTTTGACATATATACACCTAATGCAAATTGTGTTATATCTATCAATAATTGTCCAAGTGCTATTCTTCCTTTACTGATGTTATACTTAAGTGTGCACTAATCTATTTTTTAGAGAGATAAATGTACAATAACCTTGATTTTGTTTCCATAGGTTCTCAACCCGTCTGAGAGTTTTCTGAACATTGTAGTTGATTATCCGTAAGTGTGCATCCTTGTTTGAAGAAAACACCATTGTTCCCACTTCACTATATGTGTAGAGATCTAACTTAACTGCCTTGAATCAAATGATAGATCCGTTGAATGCACATCATCGGTACTTCAAGCACTGATCATGTTCAGTGAGCTCAATCCAGTGTACCGCAAAGAAGAGATTGGAAAATGTATTAAAAATGCTTCCAAGTTTATTGAGAACAAACAAAGGAAGGATGGATCATGGTTTGTTTTCTTGTTTGTTGTTGCATGTTATTATTGTCCCTAATTTACAATTAATAACTTGATTACATTTAACCATCTAACAGGTTTGGTACTTGGGGTATATGTTTCACTTATGGAACATTCTTTGCTGTAAAAGGATTAGCTGCTGCTGGAAGAACATACGAAAATAGCTCTTCCATTAGGAAAGCATGCAACTTTATTTTGTCAAAGCAACTTAGTACAGGTGGATGGGGAGAGACTTATCTTTCTAGTGAAACTGAGGTAAATCTTACTCTCTGTTTTCACATAACTGACACAATTTCCTCAAAAGTTGACCAATTTTTTTTGCAATGCATATATCAATATATAGTTTTGCATTTTATCCTTACAATTAACAATATACATCAAACCAACCCAACACAGCTAAGCACATGAAGCAGACACTGGTAATTTGGGTACTAAATTTGGCTCCATAAAATTGTCTAATACCCCAGTCATCAGCCAACATGCATACCTAACTGTAGTAAACAAATGTACCAAGGGCAAAATGGTCACACTCGTTTAGAAATTGTCTGGTTGTTTGTGCCCTGGCCAGGGTTATGAGTTTGAAGCACACAACCTTTATTTTTTTTGATTTTGAGAAAATTCTCCAATAAATGCATTTGATTTTCTTGGATCCCGTTGATGTCCCTGAAATTTATTCCATCCATAATAAATGCCCTTGCAATTTAATTTCTTCCCCCTCAAGTCTTGGTCACTATTTGGATGCTAAAGCATGTCAATTTTTTTTACAAACGGCCTTGTTTATCCTTAGGTTTAGCCAAACCATACCCCAATTCTAGATGCCCCAGCCCCCTCCTCAACTGTTAAGGGCAATTTGGAACATGAGAAATTGAACTACTAGCTCTTAGCTCATGCTGACCAGCTTGGAACACGGGAAATTGAACAGACAAATGTCTGGTGGAATCTTGTAAAATTCATATGTGCTAAATGGGCCTAAAGAGTTGGTGAATCAATAGCAACACCAAACATGATCAAACCAAAAAGTAACAAATTATATAGCGTGCCTTGAAATTGATATATTGGTGTCCATCATGCATCCAGACATGGATTTAGATTTGTGTGCAGATATACACAAGTAACACAACATAGGTATGCCATCTCAATACCTCCTATGGGCATACGTGGTAAACGAAGATTCTGCTAGGTTAAGCAAACTAGATTAAAACAAGGGATTTAGCAGTATGATTGAATAAACAACCAAAACCAGCATCACTCTCATCACCTTTTCCCCAATCTGCATCTTCCTCCATATTCAATAAACCGGAGGAGCACTATCTGCCCAGAACAAGATTGTCATAGGTTTGTCCTTAGCTCTGCTCATTCTGGGCCTCTAGCTTTGTTTTCTACTAGCCTTGCCCCACACCACATGATTCAGAATGCGTCACACATCACATCTGTAACGATCCACATAGGCGGTTACTGCAAGGTTTTATGATGTGGATTAACCAAGAGGCATTCAAATGGACAAATATTAGAACAACCAAATATGTGAGTATGTCGAGAACAGTATAAACATATTACCGTTTTATTTACACATTGATCTTAGATTTCGTAGTCAAGCTTTTAAGGAGACAAAGAGGTAATACATTGCCTTAAGCAAGAATATGAGGATGTAATATGCCTCGAGATTGATAAAACATAATGCTCTGCTACATAATTGTCTAAATTCAAATATTGGTGGTTAGTTCACATCCTTTTGATTTCTTTTCATTGCTTCCGCTCTTTTATTTCACAGGTTTATGTAGAGGCTAGTAGACCTCATGCGGTGAACACTGCTTGGGCAATGTTAGCTTTAATATATGCTGGGCAGGTTTGTTTTGTTCATTATTCATTTTAGTATGTACTAATAGTCTATTATATTATTTAAAAACTACCATACGTTATTTCATGTCTCAATGATAAGCAGGTTGAAAGAGATCCAACACCACTATCTCATGCAGCACAAGAATTGATCAATATGCAACTAGAAACAGGCGAGTTTCCACAACAAGTGAGTTTTCAATTAATTTATAGTTTTCTATTTTCTTAAAGCAAAAACATATTCAGTATACTGTTTTCTAGTTCCTTTAGCAAGAACATAGATAGTACTCCCTCCGTTTCATATTATAAGTCGTTTCTTTTTCCTAGTCAAACTTTTCTAAGTTTGATCAA
Source organism: Oryza punctata (assembly GCA_000573905.2). NCBI lineage: Eukaryota > Viridiplantae > Streptophyta > Magnoliopsida > Poales > Poaceae > Oryza > Oryza punctata. The sequence goes on along the minus strand of CM002493.2, from coordinate 16,154,312 downwards.
GTTTATAGAAAAATATATTAGTATTTTCAACCTAAAATAAACATATTATTAAAATATATTCAATGTTAGATTAAATGAAACTAATTTAATATTTTAGATTTTGCTATTTTTTCTATAAACTTGGTCAAACTTAATAAAGTTTGACTACGAAAAAAGTAAAACGATTTATAATATGGAACGTAGGGAGTAGATATATAATAAATTAAAATACTGACTACATAGTATATAGTTTTTTATTTTTATTGTGGTTTTGGTATCGACCAGAATGAATTATAATGGTTGAGGCCTACTGTTTCTAGCATATTCTCTTTTCATCAGCAGCCATGAATACTCTGCCATCAATTCTTACTTATAATAATAGACCGGGGTTCTACTTTGATTACAGGAACATGTTGGAAGCTTCAACTGCTCTTTTTATTTCAATTACGGCAATTATCGCAATTTATTTCCTATTTGGGCTCTTGGGGAGTTTCACCGCCGATTGGTTCTAATAAGAAAGAGCTGAACCTGATGAAATGACATGATTATTTGCTGATCTTATACCCAAAACTTTCCAGTGTAAAAATATCATATACAAACCAAATTGTTGTAATAAATATAGCGAAACTACTACTAAAACCCATGATCGTTATAATTCCAAATGAAACTGTACTTTGTACTGTTATCTAGTGGCATGTCAATCAAAACAATCACGTATTAACAGTTTTTTACTCACCTAATATGCGCACAATGATCCCAAAACCACTATCACGGATGCTGGAGGATACAGGTTTACAAAATGTTGTCTAACGGCATTTGGATATTTGGAAAAAGGTTATATCAGCTAACTTTATTGTCGAAACTAGATTTCGGCAATAGAAAAAGGGGTGGCTATCAAGCTAGAAAAGTAGATGGGTTATGAGACAAAAGATTTAGACAGGTTCAGGCCTTCACGAAGAAGTAATACCCTATTCCTATTTCCATGTTTTGCCTCCGAGTTGTGTATTGATCTTATGAAAAAGCTTCTGTCCCCAAAGGGGTCCCCTATCCTCCTTATATACCCGGAAGATAGAGGTTCACAAGATAAGATCTAGTCCGACACGGCCTAGATTTTCATAATCGGTATACAATCTTACCATACTAGGTATCCGGGTTCTAACTTGCCATACAAGACAATATCTCACCCGAATCCTAATACACATCATATTCTATTTCCATAACATACCCCTATTATCAGTCGGATATTCCATGTCTGTAGGTATATGGGTACCATAATATCCACAGTAGCCCCTGAGACCTTTACAGTCGACGAGACAATCTTCACTTCGAACAATAAATCATCATCTTCATGTACTTCAATCATCTCTGCTATGATCTCCTGGGCGTCGAATCCAAAATCACGTGACTGTGAAGGGCTAAAAAATTAAAAAATATTCCCAGGTGCATCGAATAGATGCACCTAATTAGGTGTAGCCCCCGACTATGTGCTTAGTTGGAAAAACTAAACATATAGTCAGAACTAATATGCATAAGCCGAGTGGTTTTATGAACCACTTTAACAGTAAAGAGACAGAAAATCTCATCTATGAAAATTATAAGGCGAATGCGGTATATAATCCGAGCAAATTAAACTCATAACGATTTACCAACTGCCAAAAAGAATGACCAAATATATTATCAGCCTAAGCTTGAATATAGGTCAATAAAAATACTCGCTTACGCGATAATTCGTACACTGACGTGCACATTTATCGAATCAAGGCATATATGGTAAAAATCTTTAACAAGATCCCCCAATCACCTATTAAAAACCAAAGCAATAATACTTGGTTGATTTAACGTGCTCACTGACGTGGCAATATGCGCATTGTTGCTCCCCGAAGAGATTAAATCACAACTGCACATTATTATATTATTCCCTGTTCATCACATAGAAAGATTGAGCCCCCGAGGACATACACCAGACTTTCCAAATCTCGCGGCTATAGTATATCCAAAATTCACGGCCCATTTAGCGCTCAAAACACTTATCCAACCGTTATAGGAACCGCCGCTCCGTCTTCCTCGTTTATTTCGCTCAAAATTCCCCAAACCGCGCACAGTACTAGCGATTTAGGGTTTTCGATCCACATTTGCTCAAACTCCAATCCGCAATCTCTCACATCAAGCTTTCTTGCGGTCCACCCCCAGCACAAACTCCCCTCCATCACTTCCCAAAAAACCCTAACATTCTGCCCAGATCCAGCCGCACTCATGGCCGAAGAGAGAGAAATCCCCTTTGAGCAGTGGGCAAAGTCCGATGTGAAGGAAACACACTTGCTGGAGATGGTGAAGGACGGAGTCCTACCCGCCAAGGAGATTATCAGATGGCGTCCGGCGTACGGCGAGGAATTTCCAACCCCCGACACCGGCGAAGTCGTGGTATTCACCTCATTCTTCTACTCTGGTTTCGCATTGCCAGCATCTTCTTTTTTCCGTGGTCTTCTTGCATTTTACAAAATCCAAATCTACCACTTGAATCCCAATTCCATTCTTCATATTGCCAACTTTATCCACCTCTGCGAAGCTTTCCTCGGCATTCAACCACACTTTGCACTGTTCCGCCGCATCTTCTACCTCAAACCCCAGCCTGACAAAAATAACCCTTGTGTAGTCGGCGGGTCCGGGTTCCAATTGCGAGGAACTCTGACTCAAAAATATTTTTCTCTTCCCTTCAAGACTTCCAACAAAGGATGGCACTCGAATTGGTTTTATATCTCAAATCCTTCCCCCAGTCTTCCCGAGTTCGTCGGTCTTCCACCCATTCCCCAGGAAAACTGGAAAAATTTCCCAGACAGCACTGAGTTAACCCAAGCCAATGAATTGCTTCTCCGACTGGTTGAGATCAAACAACAGGACTTGCAAGGGGAACAAATCACTCGGCACTTCATCAAGTGCCGACTAGCCTCGATCAAGGAGAGGAGTAAGCCAGCTTACGAATACGAGGGCCAGTCGGATCCCAACCGCGAAGACCCGAATTCCATTGATTACAAAATCATGTGCAACCGGATGTACAAGATGTTTTCTTCTGGGATTGCGATCGACTACAGCCACAAACTGCCGGTCACTCCATATGGCCTGGTTCGGCCTCCTCCTGAAGTAAAAATCCACCACTTGGTTCTTTGTCTATCTCCAATTTATCTATTACTTTATCTTTATTAACTTGATCCTATTGAATAGGATAATAAACGATTTTCTTCAAATCCTCCAACTCCTGTCTTGAAAGAGACTGCCCCAAAAAACCCTCTCCCGACTGGTGGTCCAAAGATCGACTCAGCTGGGAAAAGCAAGCGGGGTATTGAAGAAAATATCCCCAAACAGAAGTTGAAGAAAAGAAAACTTGCTGTCAGCGACTCCGAGGATGAACAATCCGGGCCGCGAACGAGCGACAAACCGACTCAAGCCAGGTCTCCAGCTAATCGGCCTGTGCCAAAAATCCGGAGATCAACAAGGTAACACTCTCGCCATAATATCAACAAGGTAACACAAGGTAACATTCTAGCATGACTGGGACCACAGCTCCAATGGAAAATCAACAAGGAAATGATGACATCCCGACTGATGCACCTACTGCGCCTACCGAGCCAGCCGAAGCAATTCCCATAAATCCTGACGAAGATCCGGTTATGGCAGAAACGAACGCAGTGGCTGATCCAGTCGGGGAGCCAGACCAAGTTTCAAAGAAGAGCTCCAAAATTATCTCTGGTATGTTGCACTGCTGTATTCCAGTTTGATCCATCTGTCGTATAGCTTATTTTTATTAATCTGTAAATTAGGCCCACTGACTGATGACAAAGAGGAAGAAATTCCAAGGATTAAAGCTGCCGAAGACTCCCTTCCTCCAATCAAACTTCTATGGAGAGATAGAGATGGCACTCCTCAAGGCATCATCGTCAGTCGTCAGGGTGAGAGCGAGGAGCTCGAATCATTGAAGAAACATCTGACCGAGTCCACCCGTCTCATGAATGTAAGTATAAATTGTACTCTTCTGCCTTATTCACAGCATATTGCTTATATGGCGCATTATCCAGAGAATCCATATGAGGAATGAGACAAAAACAGACGCCTTAGAAAAGCTTGTGCCTCATCTTGAAACCCTCAATCAAGTTCAAGCAGAACTGGCCAAGACACATGAAGATGCTCAAGCTAAGGAGCAGAAATTGAAAAGTCAGATCAATGAGCTAATGGAAGCCAGCTTCAACCACAGGGGCATCATCGGAGGTATAAATCCTTCCATTGCATTTCGCTGTGAATCCATGCTGTAGACTTGACTAAATTGCTTTTAATCCTTCAGCTCAAGCCTCAATGATAGAATCCCTGACAGCCCGAGTTAAAGAACTCGAGAAAACCAATACTCAGCTAGAAACCAGCAAGCTTGAAGCTGAAGCTGCCCTCGAAGGTAAAATAACAGCTTTGAAAAATTCATTTAAAGTAATGCCGTGTCATTTAAGAACCGTTCCATCTTGGATATATGTAGAACACAAAGTCAGGACCCGTGCTCAATTTGAAGTGTTTGCCGAGAAGATCAAGAAGGCTGAAACTATCAGAGACAATATCGCCAATACTACTGCTCCAGTGCTAAATGCAATCTTCCAAAACGGACTCGGGAGCAGTGAAAAAGATGCAGTCCAAATATTTGAAGGCCTCCGTACTGCTCCAACAAAATATTTCAACAATATCAAGGATGCTGCGATGATGGGTGCCAGTCAAGCGATGGCAATCATGAAGTCTCTGTATCCTCGGATAGAGATTGAAGCAGTCGGGGATGGCTTTGCAGATGGGATCACTGACGAGCAGGCCATTGAACTGATCAACCAAGCTCAGGATTCGGTCGAGAAACTCGCAGTAGATGTATTAGAAAATTTCCAATCTTGAATGTTGTAGATTCTCTTGTTTGAAACATTGTACAGCATTCTTAAGCAATGTATGATGACTTATTTATACCATGAAATAGACTAAGGACCCAGTTTCAAATTTCTTAAAATTTTTGTCTGCTTGGTTCAAGCCTAGAACTTGTTGCAATCATCGAAAAATTTTTAGTCCTTCTCTACTGGACCTAAGTCTAAACAGGGCCAATGACAAGTCATAACAAGACAAAAGAAATACTATATTATTATCAGTAGCCCCCGACTAACCACTCGGCCAACATAGGTGAGTGGGTAGTCTAAGGGAGAGATGTACAAAAAATAGCTTTTAAGCATAAAATCTTCGAAGATGCTCTATATTCCACGAGTTATCCACCAAAGTTCTGTCTTCACGCTTGAGTCGGTAGGCTCCCGGGCGAGTGACTTATGCTATTATAAACAGCCCTTCCCATAGGGGTGATAGTTTGTGCCGGTCTTTAGTCGTCTGAATCTTCCGTAGAACCATGTCACCAACTATGAAAGCGCGTGATTTGACATTGCGATTGTGGTAACGTCGTAGGCCTTGTAAATATCTGGCCGACTGGATTAACGCCGCTTCTCTTGCTTCTTCCAGTCGGGTGAGATCATCGATTCTGTCGGTGTCGTGACGTTCTTCATTGAAATTGCGGACTCGCAAGGATTCGAACTCCATCTCACTCGGCAACATGGCTTCTGCGCCGTATACCAAGAAGAAAGGTGACTGGCCCGTAGCCCGACTCGGGGTTGTGCGTAGCGACCATAAAACTGAGGGCAACTCTTCTGTCCACCGACTGGCATACGGGCGTAATCTGTCAAAAACTCGACCCTTGATTCCTTGGAGCACCATGCCATTTGCACGCTCAACTTGACAATTGCTCATTGGGTGAGCGACTGATGCATAACAAATCTTGATACCAAAGTCTTCGCAGAAATCTTTGAAAACGCCACCAGTAAATTGTGTGCCATTGTCAGTGATAATCCGGTTCGGCACGCCAAAGCGTTGAACAATGTTGATGAAGAAGTCACGCGCCTTGTCCGCAGTGATAGTTGCCACCGGTTTTGCCTCAATCCATTTGGAGAATTTATCCACAGCGACGAAAAGATGAGTGTATCCGCCTTGCGCCCTCTTGAACGGGCCCACCATGTCCAGTCCCCAGACCGCAAAAGGCCAAGAAAGGGGAATAGTTTGTAGCTCCTGTGCTGGCAAGTGGGTTTGTTTCGCAAAGAATTGACAACCTTCACATGTGCGAACAATTTTGTCAGTGTCGCTGACTGCAGTAGGCCATAAAAAGCCTTGTCGATATGCCTTCCCGACTAAGGTCCTTGCTGCTGCGTGATTCCCGCATACTCCCGAATGAATATCATTTAGAAGTTGGACGCAGTCTTCAATGGAGATGCATCTCTGCAATATTCCAGATGGGCTTTTCTTGTATAATTCCTCCTCCACAAGGGCATAAGTTTTGGAGCGGCGATGAATCCGTTCAGCTTCGTTCTTGTCGGGGGGCAATTCTTGATCCTTGAAAAACTTGATGAAAGGCGTCCTCCAGTCGGCGTCAAGCAGCAAAACTTGTTCCTCAGATTCGTCTTTAACAGTCGATTGATTCGAAACCGTGGGTTGGTAGAGATGCTCGACGAAAACATCTGATGGAGCCGCTTCTCTTTTTGAACCGAAATTAGCCAGTCGGTCGGCTGCTTCATTGTTGTGCCGGAGAACGTGAGTTAACTCCAAGCCATCAAACTTGTCTTCAAGCTTGCGCACTTCTTGTCGGTAGGCCGCCATGTTGTCGTCGAGGCATGTCCAGTCTTTCATCACTTGGTTAACCACAAGTTGAGAATCCCCTCGAACTATTAGCCTGCGAATCCCTAGGGATATGGCGATCTGTAATCCATGCAAGAGTGCTTCATATTCTGCCACATTGTGTGACGCTAGAAAATGAATCCATAAAACGTAGCTAAGGCGTTCTCCAGTCGGGGAAATCAAAACAACCCCTGCTCCGCAACCTGAAATTCTTTTTGATCCGTCAAAGTGCATCGTCTAGTACTCGATTTTTTCTGCAGGAACGTCTTCTTGGCACTCGGTCCACTCGGCCACGAAGTCAGCCAGCACCTGGGATTTAATTGAAACTCGAGGCTTGAAAGTTATGTCCAAAGGCATTAACTCTAAGGCCCACTTTGCAATGTGACCAGTAACTTCTTTGTTGCGGAGGATTTCACCGAGTGGAAATGATGTGACCACTGTGACTGGGTGGCTTTGAAAATAATGAGCCAGCTTCCTGACCGTGATTAGAACTCCATAAAGTAGTTTCTGCACTTGAGGATATCTTGTCTTTGAATCAACAAGGACTTCGCTAACGAAGTAGATTGGTCGTTGAACTTTCTGAGTGCGGTCTTCTTCTTCACGCTCAACGACTAAAACCGTGCTCACCACCTTTGCAGTTGCAGACACATAAAGCAGTAGTGGTTCTTGCAGCATTGGTGAGGCTAACGCCGGCTGAGTTGTCAGAAAGGTCTTGAAGTCGTCAAATGCCTTTTGCGCTTCTGTCGTCCATTGAAAATCGTCGGTCTTCTTGAGGAGCTTGAAGAAGGGCATTCCTCGTTCTCCAAGTCTTGAAACAAATCTGCTGAGTGCTGCCATGCATCCCGTAAGTTTTTGAACATCCTTCTGAGAACTCGGCGGCTTCATATTCAGTATAGCATTGATTTTCTCCGGGTTGGCTTCAATTCCTCTCCGAGAGACCATGAATACGAGTAGCTTTCCCGACGGTACTCCAAAAGTGCACTTCTCGGGGTTCAACTTCATTCTGAAAGCGCGTATATTGGCAAATGTTTCCTCCAGGTCCTGAATCAAGTCGTCTTTATGCTTGGTCTTAATGACGACGTCGTCGACATACGCTTCCACATTCCGTCCGAGTTGTGTCGCTAGGCATCGCTGAATCATGCGTTGATATGTAGCCCCTGCGTTCTTCAGCCCAAAAGGCATAGTAATGTAGCAGTAGGCGCCGAACGGTGTGATGAATGAAGTCTTCAGGCAGTCGGACTCCTTGAGGCTGATCTGATGATAGCCCGAGTAGCAATCGAGAAAACTGAGCAGTTCGCAGCCGGCTGTTGAATCCACCATTTGATCTATCCTTGGTAAACCGAAAGGATCTTTGGGACAAACTTTGTTCAAATCTGTGTAGTCGACACACATGCGCCATTGACCAGTCTTCTTGCGGATCAATACCGGGTTGGCTAGCCAGTCGGGGTGGTAAACCTCCTTGATGAAACCTGCTGCTAACAGCTTGGCTAATTCCTCCTTGATAGCTTCTCTTCTGTCCTGTGCAAATCGGCGGAGTCGTTGCTTGATAGGTTTCGCGTCTTCTCTGACATTTAAAGAGTGCTCAATCACCTCTCTAGGAATACCAGGCATATCAGATGGCTTCCAGGCAAAGATATCTTTATTAGCTTGAAGAAAGGTGATGAGCGCGCTTTCCTATTTGCTATCTAACTCGGCGCCTATTACAACAGTTTTGGTATGATCAGAAGGATCTAAGGGGATTTTCTTTGTCTTGGCGTCGCCTTCTCCGGTCTTGGCCACCTTGCCGACTGGTTTTTCACCGTCTTGTGATGTTGATGCAGCTAGTCGGACTTCCTGCTGGCCGAGTGATCTCTCACGAGATTGGGCCAACTCGCAGCTGTCCTTGTCGCATGTGAGGGCTTGCTTGACGTCGCTCCGTAGGGATATGACTCCGCGTGGCCCTGGTATCTTCATCATCATGTAGGTGTAGTGGGGAATCGCCATGAATTTGGCAAGTGCCGGTCGACCGAGGATGGCGTGGTAAGCTGTCTCGAAGTCGGCCACCTCGAAGCTGATGTTCTCTGTCTGAAAATTCTCCTTGGTCCCGAAGGTTACTGGGAGAGTGATTTGGCCGAGTGGTGTGGAAGACAGCCCCGGGATAACTCCGTGAAAGGGGGCGTTACTCGGCTTCATCTCGGATCGAGAAATCTGCATCTCATGCAAAGTCTTGGCGAAGAGAATATTGAGTGCGCTGCCGCCATCGATGAGGGTGCGCTTGAGCTTGACGTTGCGAACGACTGGGTCTAGTACCAGGGGGTACCGCCCCGGGTGGACCATTCGGTCAGGATGATCCGAGCGGTCAAACTTGATTGGGACTTCCGACCATCATAGATACTGGGGGGTTGCAGGTTGTGCCGCGTTGACCTCTCTGTCGGTGAGCTTCTGCTTCCTCTTGGACTCGTAGGCGAGTGGGCCACCGAAAATATGGTTGAGCTCGCTCCTGGGATCTTGATACGCTCCTTGGCTTGGCTCCTCGTCGTCTTTCTTTTTCTGAGTTGAAGTATCTTCTCCTTCGGTTGGTTTCTTGACTTGGGCGGCGTATTTTTCCGCGAATTGTTTGTAGATGAAGCAGTCCTTAGCAGCGTGCCCCTTGCCAGGATGATGCGTGCACGGCCCGTTCATGATCTTGTCGTAGGAGTTGACTCGAGGGCGTTGGCTCTGATAGTTTTGATTTGAAGTTGCAGCGACCAGATCCTCAGGCTTGCACTTGCGCTCTCTGTGTTTTGTGTTGCTCCCACTGGGCCCTGGTGCGGAGTCGTGATCCTTCTTCTTTCAGGTTCCCGCCGACTGCTTTGATGCTTTCACTGTGTCATCGGACTTAGCGTACTCGGTTGCCTTCTCAAACATCTGCTTGACTGTCCATGGAGGTTTGCGGCTGAATTTGCCGATCAAGAGATCGTTGCGTAGCCCCCGAGTGAATGCGGCGATGATGTTGTCGTCGGTGATGTCGGAGATCTTGTTGCGCTTCTCGGAAAAACGCCGTATGTACTCATTGAGGGTTTCGTCCGGCTTCTAGACGATGTTGTAGAGCTCAAAGTGGGTCCCAGGACGCTCGAAAGTGCCCTGGAAGTTGGCGACGAAGTGATCGCGAAGTTTGCTCCAAGTGTCGATTGTGCCTCTCGGGAGTCCAGCGAGCCAATTCCTGGCTGAATCAGTCAGTGCGACCAGAAGGTAGTTTGCCATGACTTTACTATCGCCTCCTGCTGCGCGAATTGCGAGCGTGTAGACGGTTAACCATGATTCTGGATCGGTTTTACCATCGTACTTCTCGATGCCGGTCGGCTTAAAACCAGTCGGCCAATTCACTCGACGCAGATCTCGGGTGAAAGCTGGAACCCCGTCGCAGTCATCGTCGTCTTGGATCGTGATACCCCTCTCACGTTGTCTTTGATTGAGGGTGTCTCTCAGGTCGATTGAAGCCCTGGGTGGACTGTGGTAATCGGATTGAATCCGCCGGTCTCTGGCATAGTGTGGCGGTCGGGTTTGGTTAGCCGGGGGAGAGTGTACCGACTGGTCTCGTCGTGCTCTGCTGTGATTATCGGTGCGTGAGTTGGTCTTGCTTCTGCTGTCTCTGACTCTTGACAGAGGGGCACGACTGCCACTCGGCGCTTTGGAGGTTGACTGACTGGGTCGCCGACTGGATTCAGCACGTGGTACTGTGGCTGCGACCAAGGTCTTGACTTGATTTATCAGCGGAGTAACATGTGCTGGCGCAATAGCTGCCAATGTATCAAGGAGGGTAACTGCGCCGACTGCTTTCTGCTACGGTGTGAGGAAGATGTTGGTATTGTCGACCACTGTTTGCCCGATTGCATCCCTCGCCCTACGACCTACCACGGCCAGATCTTGAAGTCTTCGGTCTTCATCTTCTTTGCGTCTTGCCTCCTCAGCTTCTCTTCGTTGTCGCTCTTGATCTGCTTGGGCTTGGCGCTCTTGTTCGAGTTTCGCTCTATCTTCTTGAAGTCGGGCGCGTTCTTTCTCTAATTGAATTCTTTCTTGTCCGACTCGAGCTGCTTCTTCCGCTTGTAATCTTGCAGCTATCTCAGCATCAGTTTCGTTGTTGGCCATGAAAACGCCGTTGAAAACTGGTGTGTAGTTGTCATCTGAAGTGGCGTCGTCTGCAGCGTTGGTGTCGGGTGGGTTGCCATGTATGCTTTCCTCCGAGGAGCTAGCGTAGGCGGCGAGTTCGGTAGAGGAACAGGATCCAAGCTTTGGTAGAACGACGTTGACGTCCCTGAAGCCGGACCCAGAAATTGGATCCGCTGGTAACTCCATGGTGATGGTGGGGTAGATTAGATCGTCTTGAGGAATGCTTGATGAAGAATCCGAAGTCGATGTAGTCGTACTCCTGAAGTGAATCGTCGTCTTGCAGCTGGAAAAGATTTTGATGCTAATCTCAGCCATGTTCGGTAACCCGAGTGGCTGAGAGATGCGATCTACTCCCGACTGCGTCTTGGTGCTGATCCTGGCCATATTCGGTAACCCGAGTGGCCAGGAGATGCGATCTACTCCCGATAGGTTTGAAGCCGAGTCGGAGAGAGATATCTTGCCGAAGTTGTTGGTGATGAAGTCGAGGCTTGGGCCAGCCCATAGAGAATATGGTCCAGCATAAAGATTATATGGTCAAAAATATACTATCTTTATAGGCCTTCAGTCTTAGGCCTCGGTCCACGGCTCAGGTGACCAGAGGCCTGCGTCCACCCCTAGCCGACATGACGGGGTTGCACATGTCCTCCATCTCCCTGAGCTTCTCCCCGTATTCCCCGTACGCCTCTCTAATTGCCTCCTCCACTTTCTCCTTCTCCTCGCCGTCCATGGCATCTGCCATCTTCCTCTCCACAGTGTTCTTGACGTTGTAGACGTACGCCTCTAGGCTGTTCCGAGCGTCGGCCTGCTCTTTGTGCCTCCAGTCCTCCTCAGCGAAATCCTTCGCCTCGCCCACCATTCGGTTGATCTCCTCCTGGCTCAACCACTTGTAGTTGCCATAGATGGTGATCTTCTCCGACTTGCTAGTGGCCTTGTCCACGGCCTGCACGCTGAGGATGTTGTTCGCGTCCACCTCGAAGGTCACCTCGATCTGCGGCGCCCCCGTCGGCGTTGGTGCGATGCCGGTGATGTCGAACTTGCCAATCAACCGGTTGTCCCTCGTCATTCTCCGCTCGCCCTCGAACACCTGGATGGTCACACGCTAGGGTCCTTGGTGGCCTGCCATTGCGCGTCGTTGAAGTAGGTCGGCACGATGACGACGGTGCTGGTGACCTTGTCGCCACCTCTACAGTCTCCTTCACCCTGGTGAGCACCATAGCACTGACCTCCTCGGGGCTGCACACCCGCATGTCCCCGTCCCTGACCTCGACAAGCACGCTGTCACACCCTAAAGTTTCCTTTTTTTCTAGCCTCAATTCAATCAATTCAATTAACCTAGTGCTAACCCTAATTAATAATCTCATTTAATAATTGGAAATGGCTTGGTGAGATTTTTCTTGAGTTCCCATGCATTAATATATTAACTAGACTTTTAGTAGAATTTTCATTGCAAAGAAAATAATTTTAATAATTCAAAATCGATTATAGGAGTTAAAAAATTCGAAAATCCTTTTTGTCTTCTTTTGGCCATTGGGCCTTTTTTGGCCCAACTCCTTCCCTCCAGCACACTCGCGTCCGCGGCTCCCCTCTCCCTGTCTCTGGGCCAGCTGAAGGCCGCGACCCAGCAAGCCGCCCTTGTCGCCTCTTCTCTAGGGATGCCTACAGGTGGGGCCTATCTATCGGGGTCGTCCCCAACCTCCGGTCGGAGAGGGAGGGCTGATGTCAGCCACACCGTCGTCCTCCCCGCGCCTCCCGTGCCCGTTATGGGCTGCCCCAAGGCCGAGGGCCACGTCCCCGCCACTTCCACCGCCTCTTGCGCCTCCCGCCGCCTTATCTCCTCCTCGGATTCGAATTTCAAATCCTGCCTCCTCTCTCTCTCCCCACACGTCGCGAGCAGTTTTGCCCCCATCCGGCCACGACAAACCCCTACCATGCCTATAAATTTGAATCCCGTGCTCTCCTCCCCCTTTTCCCCAAATTGTGGCCTCCTCCCGTTCTCCCTACCACTCCCGCGCTACTCCATCGTAGCATCGTCGCTGCTTCCCACTACCTCCGACCGCTGTGCCAGGTCGCGTCATCACTGTCGTCGGCTTCGCGAGGTCGAGTGCTACCTCGGCCGCCGCTTAGTCACTGATCTTCGCTATCAGAGCCCCATCTTCCTCATCGCCAGTGAGCTCGACATTTCCTCTCTCTCCAATGGCCTCTCCCGCTCCTGCACACCCCATTTCCCCTCTAATCTATCTCATTCTCTCCCCTTGGTCGATTTGGCCATTGTTCATCGTCTCCACCACCTTCCACGTCGCCGGTTCGCCACCGTCGATGCCATACAAAAGTTGTCATCTTCACTGTGTCATTTCTGCCGCCGTCTGGCATCCGTGAGCCACCCCTCCCCTCCCTTTCCTTCCACCGCTGCTCCGCGCACCCGCTGTCGCACCGGATGGTCACCGCCGGTGAGCATTGGGTTGGGCACGCAACTGCCTCCCGGTTGGGATGCTCGGCCGGTCGCCGCCGCTCCGCCACACTTAGGCAGATCGGGGCCGTCCACCCATCTGCCGCGTCAGCGCACGTGGTGCACCTCTCCCCGGCCCGTGGAATTGGTCCACCGTGTGCTGCCCGCCTCGCGCCACTGACCCGTGGGGCCCGCCTGTCGGCGCCTATCTTGCCTAGTGACGTTAGCCTTCGGGCTTTAATGCGTAATAAATCAATTAAGGCTTTTCTGTTTATAGTAAAAACACAATAAAATTTCTAAAATTCATAACTAATTCATCCGAGCTCTGTTTAAGTCCATTCAAATTGCAGTAAATCCATAAAAATGCAAAAAAATCCATTAAGAATGGTTTTGTTTCCTGTTCCAGTAGACTTATAGTATGTTTTTCTTGTGTGCTTTGTTTGTCGAGTAGATTATGGCAATTCCGACGCTCCCGTTTACTATGAAGTTATTGTAGAGGTCCTAGCAGCACGAGAGCAAGACAAGTCATGCATTACAATTGATCATATTGTACCTAATTTGCAAATGTACATTATTTTACAATGTCATGTGGGATGGTTCCTATGACTCAGCCATATATTGTTTAGCTTTCTCCATCGATAACTTGGGAAATAATAGGACTAGATTTTGGTTTAGGGAATACTTAGCCATGCTTAGATCAACTAGCTCACTATGGGATATCACACATAATTACTATCTTGGTCTAATGATGATGATTATGGACATGCACTACCATGGTATTAATTCAACTAAAATATGCCAAATGGTGGGCTATGGGCGCATGGTTTTGATAGACGCACCCATGGTGATTAAGGACCAGTCTGAAAATCGTGGAAGACTTACCGTGCACACCACAAGCCTGCGTTGGCAATTGCTAGGCTTGTTGTATAGCTCTTCCCTCTCTGACGTACCCATGCGAGGGTGGGCGTGGAATTGGGTCGGGCAAGGTTTACTGGTTGATCGGTTGCCGGATTCACCGCGGCGTACGGGGGAGCTGCCCACCTTGGTTTAAAGCTGGGGGCGAAACTTCGATGTGATGCGATTGGTTAGGGGAAGTTATGCAAAGGTTCCTATCACAATTCCTATCTGGTATGTCGTGGTGCCATGTTGGTGCACGAAAACTATTCGAATAATCGTGCCCATTGTTATAAGCGATCAACCAGCTTCACCGTGATTAGTCTCACCTTTAATAATTTGACTTAATGGAACTGTATTAGTTCAGGTGGATGGTTGGTTCTGTCGCAACGTGGTGTAGCGTTGGACAGCGATGCTTAATATTGTTTAATTAAATTCAACAATATCCACTTTATGCAAAAGAACCCCTAGCCTCCCTTGTAATACTTGCATCATACCCTATTTGGCGCTTTTCGTCCAGGATGTCTGTGTCTCAACGTTGTCGCCGCCGCTGGTATCTCTCCTCCCTCCCTTAATCCCTCGGCAGTAGAGTGAGCGGTAGGGGTCGCAACAGTGAAGTAGTAGCGAGGAGCGGCACGAGCAGCGGGGACGGTGACGTGAGCAGCAGCAGGAGCGCGCGGGGATGGCGGTGGAGCGAGTATCAGCAGGCGGCAGCAGCGAGGGTGGCGGAGGCGATGGTGGAGCAAGCGGCAGCGTGCGGCGGCGGAGACGGCGGTGGAGCAAGTGGAGCAGCGGCGGAGCAAGAAGCAGCGGAAAGAGAGAGGTAGAAGATGAGGGTATTTCCATCCAATACATGCAAAATCATATCCTAGTGGCACAACT
Source organism: Oryza punctata (assembly GCA_000573905.2). NCBI lineage: Eukaryota > Viridiplantae > Streptophyta > Magnoliopsida > Poales > Poaceae > Oryza > Oryza punctata. The sequence goes on along the minus strand of CM002493.2, from coordinate 16,139,263 downwards.
GAGATTACAAATAACTAGCAGTGGCATCATTAAAAATTTTTAATGGCACATATCTAATTAACCCATAAGAAAAACATTGCCTCTCCTCCCGAGAGAGGGGAGAAGAAAGGAGAACAGTGGCGTGTGGGCCCTCCATTACTTATGATTCTTTTTAAAATTTCTATGATTGTACGTAGTGATGCGTAGCTACCATGTTAGATGTCACGTCAGTTAAAACTGCTAAGAAGACATTTTCTATGGTTTTAGTAGTTAGAGGAGTAAGATATATGCGATTTTGCGGTCGAGGATATTATAAACACTATGTGAGGGAGTCAAATTCGACGTTTCCATGGAGCTACGGCTTGTTGGACAACTTGAGGGAAGATGATTGAGAGTTTAGATAAGGGAATTAATAGTGAGATTAACATCAGAATTTGAGTTTTAGCTTCAATCTCTTCTTTGGTAGAGGTAGTGAGAATTGATAGGGAGTTTAGTTGAAAATTTGATCTAAAATGAAAACGGATGGTTGAGATTTGTTTAGTAAAGAAGAAATTCCCTCCCAATTACCACCCCTACCCAGTATTGAAAAAAAAGGAGGGAGTTCCTTCCTCAATTCTCCATCCCTATTGTTGTCGAAGCAACAAATGCATACGTCGAAGGACGTGGTCACTCAACAGTTGTTGGGAAAAGTAAAGTGTATTAAATTCAGTATTTTCTTGGGGTCCCCCCTTTACATGGCTCTAGGGGGCTATTTATAATCCCATTATAGGTCCCCCTATTAGGGTTTAGGTCTTTTACAGGGGAATTTACATGGTCACCCTTATGAAAGGGACACTTATATGGGTATTCAATGTAATTGAGATACATGGGCCTTCAATGGGCCACCCCGTGACTACTGGCCCATCGGCTAGTGGGCCGGGGCGATTGGGCTGGCCTACTGGGCCTTCTTGGATCGGGCCCAGTATGGTGAAGTCACCCTCCTTCGGCGTACGCCTTCGCCATGTAGTCTTCGCCCAGAGCACGTTTAGACCTGCAGGGACCCGGCGCGACTCTTCGCCCTTTGCCGCCTTCGCCCCATGGTCTTCACCATAGGGCTTCGCCCCGACGGATCTTGGGCGCCTTGAGTCTGAATCCTCGCCGCTTGCATGGCTTCGGCAGGTCTGGTCGAAAGGTCTCATGACATACTGCCAACAAGCCCCTCACAGGCAAGGGTGAGATAGGAGCTTCGGCCGAGACCGTGCAAACCATGTAGTATGGTATGAGGCGCCCCCTTTCGACCGATGCTCGTGCCGAAACCTGTCTTTTGCTCCTGCAAACAATGTGTATTATATGTGCTGTGATTTGAAAAAAATTTTTACTTATAGCTTTCGCCTCTCACGAATGGCGAAGCTACCTTTACTGTTTGACTGGGCCCAAATGAGCAGTGAGTGGCCTTCGCCTTCAAACGGCATAGTTATTCTTACTGTTCCACTGGGCTGGAGTGAATAGTGATGGGCTTTTCCCTCGAGGGCCCGCCACTACGTGGCCTGGTCCATGGGATTTTACCGTTTCGCCTACCCCCGCGACACGTGGCAGTTCGTGATTGGCCGGGAAGGCGAAGCGTCGCCTGGTAGGCTATATATTCTTCCTTCCCGCTTTTCACCGCCCTTACCCTCGTCATTTTCACCGTAGGCGCTCTCTCTCCTCATCTTTTTACTCACGGCGCTCTAACTCAACCGAACCCTTTCGCCAGTTAACCCCTTTCGCTACCACGCCCTCGCTTCGCCATGGCCCCACGCAAGCCGAACCCCGTCTCCACAACGGGTCCTGACCCCGGCCGAATTGACAAAGACACCACCGCGTTTCTAGGGGTGTCGCTCATAGATGAAGATGAGCTGGCAAAGATGGCTAGTTCGGGCATAGTGGCGGACGGGCGGGCCTTCGCCCCTGGAGACGCCGAAGTGCCAAAGCCTGGCGACAACCAGACGGTTGTGTTCGCCGTGTGCTTCGAGGCCGGGCTTTGGTTTCCATGCAACATATTGTTGCCGGAGATTTTTCGCCTTTTTCAGGTGGAGCTTCCCCAGTTGAGCCCTTCGGCTCTGGTCCGCATCGCCATCTTCGACTGGGCATGCCGGACCGCTGGGTTCGAACCAAGCGCCGAGCTCTTCGGTGCTATCTTTTCGGCCACCGTGAACTCGAAGACGGTGGTCACTCTTGCTGGGACGAAGAAAACGACGTTCGGGAGTGTGAACTTCAACGTTCGCCCCGAGCGCTCCGACTTGTGGCTGGTTAACGCTGCCATGTCGAACTGGGATCGCCATTGGATGGTGAAGTGGTTTTACCACTCGATCCCCTTCGAGGCTGGGTCTGAAGCGGCGAAGGCCCTCCGATGGCGGCGTCGGGTGATCTCGCCGGTTCGGAAACCGAAAGTTGCCGTCGACGGCGCTCTGGAGGCACGATTCGCCTTGCTCCGCAAGGTTTGCTCTCGGCTGAGTTGCTGCGACCTGGTGGAGGAGTTCTGCATGCTTCGTGTGTGCCCCCTCTCTCAATCGTGGCAGGTCGAGGTTGACCAAGGCGAAGAGGTCAACGGCCTACCGAAGCTTGTCATGCCCGCTGGGGTGAATGGTAAGCTTGTATTTTTGTCATCTTTATGTTTCATTCTTTGTTTCTTTCTTTTGCTCGACCCCTTACATAACGATATGTCTTTTTCCAGTGCTGACCATTGCCCAGGCCGACACCAAAGCCCGGAAGCTGATCGGCAATGTGTCGGTCACGGAATACAGCCAGCTGTTAACCCGAAAAGCAGCTGGCCGGGCGAACCGGGTTTACGTCGGCGAACTCCCCCCTAGGGCGAAGCCATTTAAAGCTGACGGCGAAGAGGGCCCCTCCCGGAAACGTTTACGGGGGCAAGTGAAGTTTGCCCCTCGCAAGCGAAAGGCCCTTGCCTCCACCAATTCCGACGCCGACGACGAGGACGGTGTCGAAGAGCAGGAGGACGCGGGGAAAACAGAGTTCGCGGCCGAAGTGGTCGCGGATGAGGCCGGCGACAGCCGCTCCGGGACGCGCGGCTACACTCCGACTCCCAGCCCGGAGCACGTCGAGACCGGGACGGAGTCGATCTCCTCCCCTCTTCGCCGGAAAGACGTTGAGGGGGCGAAAGCCCTGGTCACGATTGCTGCGGCTAAAGCAGCAAAAGGGGAGTCTGTTAAGCGAACCCCCCAAGAAGAAAGGGGTCATGGCCATCGCTAGCGTCTTTAGCGATGATGAGCCTTCGAACGAGACTCCCACTTCACCCGCCGGACGAAGCCAGGGTCCGTCGACCGCCTTTGACGCGGCGGGTGGGGCAGGGGCTTCGGCTTCGGCCGAACAAGTCGTAAAGACGGCGGCCCGGGTTTTTAGTAGCCCCGTTCACCGACCGCTCGTTTCGCCACTTGCCCTTGATAAGGGTAAGAAGGCAGCCGAGACGTCCGGCTCGGACTATTCCCAGGCGCCGCCCCGCTTCGCCCCTGGTGACTTCGAGACCCGAGCGGAGCTCATCCCCTTTATTGAGGGGGTGAGCAATATCGTTGCTCCGACCGGTGGCCCTAACCTTTTCGCCGAGCTTAACGAGTTCGACGAGGACTGCTCCGCCGTCAAGAGCCTGGCGGTTCGGGTATGTCAACTTCTCCCCTCTCTTTTTTTGCGTCGTTGTTTTCGACAACCTGACTTATCGTTCGCCCTTCATCTCTATTTCCCCAGATCCTTGTAGGCCCATTGTTCGATGGAGCAAACCATGCGGGCTCGTCTTGATGGCCTGAAGAACCGTCTTCGGGCTAAGGATGACGAGCTAGGCCGCAAAAGCCTGGAAATGGAGAGCCTCGCTCGGTCCCTCAGGGGGCGAAGGCGGAAAACAAACGCCTCCAGGCCGAGCTGGACAAGGGCAGTGAGGCGAAGGCGGAAATTGAATGCCTCAAGGCCGAGCTGGAGAAAGAGCGGGGGCACTCCGCCGTCCTCATCGACTACTACAACACGATGGAGTCGACGATGGAGGGCCTTCACCAAGAGGCTAACAGGGCGGAGGCGAAGTCTCAACGACTTGCGCGAGAGGTGGCGAGGGCCACTGAATCCGCTAAGACTGCCTGCCGCACACTTCGCCTCGCCCTTACCGATATGGGGGCGAAGGCGCGGGGTGTCCCGGGCGAAAACGCCTCTGCTGTTGAGTTCTCCGAATGGACTCAGCAGGTTGGCTGCGCAGTCTCAGACTGTGCCACCGCGTACGGCGATTGCTGTGCGCGCGTGTCAGCTGCCTTCGCCATGGGCCTGTTGCAGCAGTCTGGGTGCGAGCACATCGCTAAGTTCCCCGACTTCGCGAAGGGGGACTGGGAGGTGAGCGCCCAGGACATTTCGCCTGCGCTCCACGCCTGGCGTAAGCAGTTCTGGCAGAAGGACGGCCGATCTGTTGCCAAGGCCCGTCTGCTCGAGCAGCTGGCGTAAACGGAGGTGGCGGACCAAGGCGAAGAGCCGGCGGAAGAGGGTGGAGGCGATGCCCAAGACCACCCAGAGGTGTGAGGCCCTCCGCCCGTGTTTGTAAGTTTTAATAGTTTTTACTTTTGTGATGTTCGCCGTATAGGGCGAACAATGTAAATATGGCTAATGGCCCATCTTATTGTAGAATGTTTTAATATTTGGAAGATATGACGATTTTCGCCAACTGTGTTTGATGTTTTTTGTACTCGTGCTTGCGTTGCTTCACATAACCTTTTCGCCCGATTTATGTGTTCCAGCTTCGCTTTCTACGTTTCGCCGCATGACTTCCCACTATTTTCAGGGTCTGCGTCGAAAACTATGCGTTCGGCCCCCCTTTGGGGATTGGCGAAGCAGGAACGAGAAGTTTGTTGCGGTAAAGAATTTGCCGAAGGCCCGGTACCTGCTTCGACCTGTTTACCGCGAGATGATGATTAACGGCAACAGTTACAAAGTCGTGAATGTTGCTAATTGGATGCGAACACACCCCGGGCGAACATTTGAGGACTACGATCGTGTCCACTCGGCGCGCCTGGAGGGCATGGCTCGCTTCTGGCGAAATCATCAAAGGACTAATCGGCAGGAGGCGATCGCCCAGCACCATTACAGTCTTTCTCCTGTTTCGCCCCCTTCTCCCCTTAGGGTAGTTTACAACATTAGTAGTGACGATGAACCTAGTTCGCCAGATCACTCCTTTGAAAGTGGTAGTTGTTTTGGGGGTGAAGATGTAATTTACTTGTAAGCTAAGCTGTAGAGCCTGTTGTATCCCTTTCACCTGTGCCATGTTGTAGGATATGTACTCTTTGACTATTTTTCCCAAAGTTAATAAAGATGTGCTTTTATTTCCTTTTCGCTATTTTTGCATTGTCACCTTTCGTGCTTTCGTTAGGTCGGAATATATCGGCCCCTTTGCGTGTATTAGCGAAATAGGTCTGCTGACTTTTCAGCTTTCGTCTTTCGTTATCGATCTTTGGTACACCACACTGGGGGGTGGCACATGTTTCTTTTGTGTAGATCGATTACAACGGTGTTCGATTCTTTACTTTCCGAAACAAGCTGTCGCGGTTTCAACATTCGGCGAGCGATGCTTCGGCCGATTCGTTTCGCCCCCCTGGCGTTTTCGCTGATCAGGCATTTGCCTTGGGGTTTTTCCACGAATCATCATGCACACAAGTAAAAAAGGCGAAGGGCACAAAGATTTTATACTGGTTCGGGCCTCCAGAGTGGATAATAGCCCTACGTCCAGTTTTTTCTTTTTCATTTTCTCCCTTTTTTGGGTGCCGGAAGGCTTACATAATGGTAGATGCCGAAAGGGCTATATTTACATAATGGTAGATGCCGAAAGGGCTATATAACAGCATGTACATTTTTACACTTTGGCGAATAGGGTGCCACCCTTCCTAAACATAAAAACGCTTAGGAGAAGCGGTGTTCCAGGAGTGATCGAACTCTTCGCCTTCCAGTGTTGCTAGGCGAAAGAAGCTCGTCCTTGACCTGTGCTTGATGAGGTACGGCCCCTCCCATTTTGACTCAAGCATCCTGACCGCTACTGGGTTCGCCTTTTTCCTTAGGACGAGATGGCCAGGTAACAGCTTTGTTGGGCGAACCTTTTTGTTGTAGGTTGCCGAAGTGCTTGCGGCGTATTTGCGCATGTGTTCTAGCGCTTCGACTCGTACCCCCTCAAGGAGTTTGAGCGACACTTTGCGCCCATCTTCGCCCCCAGAGAACATCACCCTTGGTAAGATAGCCCCTAGCTCTGTTGGGGTCATTGCTTCGTCTCCGTAAAGGAGCATAAACGGGGTAAACTTGGTTGGCCTTGTGGGAGTTGTTCGGAGGGCCCAAAGAACAGACAGCATTTCGTCTAGCCATCTGCCCTTCGCCGCCCCCTCCAGCCTCTTCTTGAGTGCCTCTAAGATTTTGCCATTTGTGCGTTCGGCCGCTCCATTCGACTATGGGTGTGCGACCGAAGCGAACCTGATTTCCAGGTTTAGTCCGTCACACATTTCTCTGAACTTGTCGGAGTCGAACTGCTTGCCATTGTCCGTGATGAACTCCTTCGGCACTCCGAAACGACAAACAATGTTTTTCCAAACAAACTTCTGTACTGCTGCCGAAGTGATCGTGCCGAGCAGTTCAGCCTCGATCCAATGTGAGAAGTATTCGATGGCTACAATTGCGAACTTGTATCCATTTCGCGCCACAGGGAATGGGCCAATGATGTCTAGCCCCCACCTGGCGAAAGGCCAGACTGGTGCGATAGGCTGCAGCTCATATTGTGGTGCGGTCTGGCTTCTGCTATGTCGCTGGCAGCCTTCGCACTTTTTGGCCTGCTTGACGCGAACTTTCAGCATAGCAGGCCAATACACAGCTTGGCGAAACACCTTGGAGGCAACTGTTCTTGCAGCTTGATGTGCACCCCACAGCCCCTGGTGTATTTCCTTCACCATTTCTTCGCCCTCGGTGAAGGAGATGCATCGAAGCAAAGGTTGGAGCACCCCAGAGCGATATAGCTGCCCTGAGACCAGCTTGTATTGTCTAGCTCTGATTTGTAAGCGCTTTGCTTCTGCTTCATCCTCTGGAAGCCAGCCATCTTTGAGCTACTTTATGAACGGTGTTCGCCAGTCTTCTGGGTCTTCGCCCAGGTCCCCCTGGTCAAGTGCCATGATATCCAGAGTTTCTGCGGGCACGCTTGGTGCATACAGGATCTCAAAAAAGATGCCTGGTGAATGCGGTCCTCCAGAGGTGGCGGATTTTGCCAGGGTATCCGCTTCCTCATTCTGGCCTCTAGGTAAGTGTTCGACCGTTATTCCGGTGAAACACTTTTCCATAGACCGGATAGCCTCCAAGTACTTTTTCATCCCTTCGTCTTTTGCCTCAAAAGACTTGTCCACATGACATGCCACCAGCTTGGAGTCTGTTCGAATGATCAAACGCCGAACCCCCAATGCTTTCGCCTTCCTTAGACCCAACAATACCGCTTCATATTCTGCCGTGTTGTTTGTCGTGTTGAACTGCAGCCTTGCGGCATACTGAATCGGCACGCCCCCTGGCGAAGTTAGTACTGCCGTGGCGCCCACCCCCTGTGTGACCACGAGCCGTCTGAGTGCATTATCCAAGGCTGTTCGACGGGCTGAGGTTCAGGGGTGGTCGCCGGTGTCCATTCGGCCACGAAGTCGGCCAGGACTTGGGACTTTATAGCAGTGCGGGCAACAAAATGCAGGTCGAAGGGAGATAACTCTGTTGCCCACTTGCTGAGCCTACGAGAAACTTCCTTGCCCTGGAGCACTTCGCCCAAAGGATACTGCGATGACACGGTGACTTTGTGGGCCTGAAAATAGTGCTTGAGCTTGCGCGAAGCCATCACTAGGGCGTAAGCGAGCTTTTCCATTTCAATGTACTTTGTCTTCGCCCCTTGCAAAGCCTCAGAGACGAAGTACACTGGTTTCTATCCTGATTCTGTCTCTTGGACAAGGACTGCACTGACCGCCACCGGCGAAGCTGCTAGGTATAGCAGCATTTCGTATCCCGGTGTTGGGGTGGCTAGGGCGGGTGGGCTTTGCAGGTACTGCTTCAGCTCTTCGAACGCTGCCTGACATTCAGGAGTCCAGTTAAACTTTCCTGCGCCCCGGAGGGTTTTGAAGAATGGCAAACCCCTTTCAGCTGCCTTCGAGAGAAAACGACTGAGCGCCGCAATTCGGCCTGTGAGCTTTTGTACTTCGCGTACGCTCGTTGGTGGCTTCATTTGCTGTATGGAGTCGATTTTCTTAGGGTTCGCCTCAATACCCCTTTCGGAGACAAGAAAACCCAACAACTTGCCCGCGCGAACTCCAAAAACACATTTTTCAGGGTTTAGTTTCATACCCGCCGCGCGCAAGTTGTCGAAGGTCTCCTGCAAATCGGACGCATGGTCGACAGCCTTGCGGCTTTTTACGACGATATCGTCGACATAGGCTTCCACATTTCACCCCAGCTGTTTGCAGAGCACCTTGTACACCAGCCTGACGAATGTTGTTGCGGCGTTCCTCAGGCCGAAGGGCATCCTGAGGTGGCAGAAAGTGCCAAACGGCGTGATGAAGGCTATCTTGGGGATGTCATTTGGATTCATGTGGATCTGGTGGTAACCGGAGTATGCCTCCAAGAAGCTCATGAGCTCGCAACCAGCTGTCGAATCAACAAGCTGGTCGATCCGTGGCAAGGGGAAGTCATCTTTCGGGCACGCCTTGTTGAGGTCTGTGAAATTGACGCACATGCGCCACTTGCCATTCGACTTCTTCACCAAAACCAGGTACGCCAGCCTTGAGCACCCTGGCCTTGAGCAGCTTCTGCACTTCGGCCTTCGCTGCCTGTTGGCGATCAGCGGACATCTTGCGCAGCTTCTGCTTTCTTGGCTTGGCATCTGGCTTGACAGCCAGGTGATGCATGATGAGTTCCGTCGAAACACCTCCTACTTCGTCGGGGCTCCAAGCGAAGATGTCAATGTTCTTCTTGAGCAGTTCTAGGATGTTCCCAGCCTCCTCTTCACCCAGATCGCCCCGCAGCCGAACGAACTTTGCCGGATCAGCGTCGTTGACTTGCACCTTGATCACCTTACCATGAGGGGCTGGCTTCGGCATGCGTTTAGCATGTGGCTCGGCCTCAACATTGTGTACTGCCCTGCTGATCATGGCCAAGTGGCCTTTTGATATGGCTGGAGGTTGAAACCCCTTAAGGACAATCACGCCTGCCGGACCGGGCATCTTGAGCTTGAGATAGTTGTGGTGGGAGATGGCTTCGAACTTGTTCAAGGTTGCACGGCCGAAGATGGCGTTGTAGCTGTACGGAATGTCAACTACATTGAACAGTATCTGCTCTTCGCGCCTGTTTTCACTTGTGCCGAAAGCTACCATCGACCTTACTTGGCCCAGAACTTGAACTGCCTCACCACCGAAGCCGCGAAGCGAGGCCGGCGCTTGGGTGAGGGCCAGGGTTGGCAGCCCCATCTTGGCGTATGCCTCGGCGAAGATGACATCGGCTGAGCTTCCTCCATCGACCAGAATTTGCCGAACTTCAAAACCAGCCACCTCGGCCAAGATTACCAAGGGGTCTTGATGTGGGAACAACACTCCTTCAGCATCTTCCGGCCCAAAAGAAATTTGCTGGTTCAAGTACTTCGGGACCCCTTCGCCTACGGCAGTGATGTTATGCACCATTCGCAGCTGCAACTTTTTCTGCCGCTTTGACGGTTGAACTGGTGGATCGGCCCTTGTAATCACCTGGATGACTTTGCGCTGCATGTCTTGGCGCTGTTCGGCTAGGGGTGATTGCTCTTGGGCCGCCTCGCGAGGCACTTCGACAGCGGCTCCTTGATACGGCCTTGGTTCTTGAGCGTTGCTTCGCTGATGAATGTTTCGGCATTGCTCAGTGGTGTGCGAAGATCGCCCATGATAGGTGCAATAGAGGTCTTTTCTGACCTTCTTACGAAAAGGCTGCTGGTGGCTGCCGCCCTGCTGGGCGTCGAACTCCTTGCGGAGGGCTTGTACCTCTTCGACAGCCATCATAGCCTTGCCCGTGCGGTCAAATCTGAATTTTCTCCAAGTCATGAGAGCTTGGCTTGGTCTTGGCGGCTGTCCTTGGTTCGTCGGGTGGGGTTGGCGAACGGCGGGGGGAGCTGGTTGGGCGACCTGTCTTGTGCGGCGATGGAGGCTTTATCGTACTCAGCCTGGATTGCTTGCCTTCGCTCGGAGTCCTCTTTTCCCCTCGCGTACCCGTCGATGATGCGAAGCAGGTGCTCGAGAGTTTGCGGTTCCCTGTTGGCGATTTTCCTTCTGAGTTCGCCCTCAAGCAGCCCGGCCGAAGCGGCGTTGATGACAGATGCTTCAGTTATATCTTCAACTTGGCATCGGGCTTGTGAGAAACGACGCATGTACTCCCGTATTGATTCGTCCGGCCTCTGGCGAATGCCGAGCAAATGTTGTTGCATCTTCGGCTCCTCGTAGGTGCCTCGAAAGTTAAGGATAAAGACATCGCGCAATTGCTCCCATGAGTAAATGCTATTAGATGGTAAATTGAAATACCAAGAATGGGCGATGCCATCTAGAGCGAGATGGATTACCTTTGCCTTGGTATTTTCGTCGCCGTGAGGGGCTTCGATCGCGGACTCGTAGATGGACAGAAACTCTTTTGGGTCTGTTTCACCCGAGTACCGTGGAACGGGTGGGAACTTGAACTGGGGTGGGATTGGGCGAGTTTTGATTCCCCCACTCAGCAGCAACCCCTTTTCGCCCCCTGCCTTGCCTATGGCGCCCTGTAGCGAGGGCCCGCCCGGCTGTGGATAGGGCGTGGCGAAGGGCGAAGTCATGGCTTGCGTGTGTGGCGGGGCCACGCTGCTCGGCGGCCCGGTCCTGAACGGTGGCGCTTGGGTGGCGTTGCTGAAGTCGAACTGCGGTCCTTGACTCCATGGCGAAGCCCCCGGCCCAGGTTGGTTCGTCAGCGGCCAACCGGATGCGCCCTGGCCGATGCTCCCCTCCGGCTGGACCGAAGGGGTTGTGCTTGAGATGTTGTGGGGTTGATTAAGTTCCTGAAGGAAAGCCTGAAGCTGTGTCTGCAAGGCCGAAGCCCCCTCTGCCATTACTTGCGACATTTGACCGGGTGGTGCGGGGTGCACCTGGACCACAGCCGGTCGAACCTGCGGCCACACACCAGGAGCCGGGTGCGTTGTTGTGGCCGAAGGTTGCCCGGGGAAGTACATCGGCCCCTGCGGCGCTTGCTGGTAGGCCTGAGGAGGGATGTAGCCTGCTGCGTACTGGAGAACTGGGGCCGAAGCGACCTTGGCTTGATGTGCTGCTTCATATGCTTGCTGTTGCCCTTGCATTTGGCGAAGCATGTCTTGGAGTTGCGTCATGCTCTGCCGCATGGCTTCCATGCTGGCTTCGGCTTGCGCCTCAAGGTTGGGGTCGGCTTGCACAGCAGCAAGTGTAGTCGAAGTCAGCTGACTTGTCGAAGGGATCTCCGGTGCCTGCCCCGCCGAAGTGACCGGAGCCGAAGGCGGCGGTTGCGGCGCGGGCACCGAAGCCGATGGTGCTACCCTAGCTTCGACGATGGGCGCCGAAGGTTCTGCTCCTTCTTCAACGGCCATCGCCTCTTCCGCTACACTTTCTTTTGGGTTAGCAACCCTCTCCTTTGAGACCTTCTTCGGTGGCATTCGCTCTTAGTGGTTTCGCTCGGCGGTCCCCACGGTCGGTGCCAGCTGTTGTCGAAGTGACAACTGCATACGTCGAAGGACGTGGTCACTCAACAGTTATTGGGAAAGATAAAGTGTATTAAATTCAGGATTTTCTTGGGATCCCCCTTTACATGGCCCTAGGGGGCTATTTATAATCCCATTACAGGTCCCCCTATTAGGGTTTAGGTCTTTTACAGGGGAATTTACATGGTCACCCTTATGAAAGGGACACTTATATGGGTATTCAATGTAATTGAGATACATGGGCCTTCAATGGCCCACCCGGTGACTACTGGCCCATCGGCTAGTGGGCCGGGGCGATTGGGCCCAGTATGGCGCAGTCACCCTCCTTCGGCGTACGCCTTCACCATGCAGTCTTCGCCCAGAGCACGTTTAGACCAGCAGGGACACGGAACGACTCTTCGCCCTTTGCCGCCTTCGCCTCATGGTCTTCACCATAGGGCTTTGCCCCGACGGATCTTGGGCGCCTTGAGTCTGAATCCTCGCCGCTTGCATGGCTTCGGCAGGTCTGGTCGAAAGGTCTCATGACATACTGCCAACACCTATCCCACTCAAACTCCCATCTTACCTAACCAAATAGAATAATTAATAACTTCATCCATCTCCCAATCACTCCTAAAAAAGAAATAAGTTCACGTAGCATCCCTCATCTTTTCATTGAGTTTGACATCCCTAAACCGTAATACCAGAAATCTTCACCCTCTAACTTACAAAACCGGGTTATATTAATTAGGTCATTCGACAGTATAGAAGGCTGGTTTCGATGACATGGCATCCTAGTCAGCAAAAGTAAAATAATAAAAACATGTGGAGCCCACGTGTAAGTGGACTTCCAACAATCCCATCTTGTAGCGCTCTTGCCGCCGACACCGCTTGGTCTCCATTGCCCCAGCTTGTGGCTCCTCTTGGAGCAGAGCGTGTACAAGATGAAAGCCGCTGAAATGGTTGCTGAGTTAGGTACGGGATGGTGCCATTGAAATGGTTGTTGTTGCCGCAGAATCTTGTGAGGCTGAGCTTGCTAGTCCCAGCAGGAATCTTGCCGGAGAAGCTGTTGTCGGAGATTCTCAACACATGGAGGCTGGTCAGCTGCACGAGCGATGGTGACAGGCTACCGGAGAGCTGATTGGCGCGACGTAGATGCTGAAGCAGCCCGAGATGTCCGTGGGGAAGTCGCCGTGCAGCGCGTTGCCTTTCAGGCTCAGCACGTTGAGCATGCGCGCGGCAGTGTGGCCATCCGTTGCTGTTGCACGGTTCGACCGACGCATCCCACCCGAAGACGAGCGCCTTCTGCGCATCGCCGATGGTTCATGGTGAAGAGGAGGGAGCGAGAGAGCCTGGTCGACGTTGGGTTTGAGCCGACGAGAACGAGGTGATGCTCCACTTTCTCTTGCCACAGCTGCGCGGGTTCGCACCGTGCGTGGCAGTCTCCGTGGTGGAGGCCACGCCACCGCCACCAGGACTCGGCCGTCCGCGCGCAGCTGGACAGCAAGTGGCGTGATTCTGTCAAGTTGATCGGTGATGTCCGCGGCCACGCGCCTACTTCAATCATTGTGTCGTGCCACATCTTTACTTGTGCTGCAGAGCAGCGCCGACCGTCGCCATTGCTGCGCGCCTCCCTTCCCATGAGGCCATGAGCGCAGGGGCGAGCTCGACCTCGTGCAGGGCTCGCTGGCCGGCACCGGCCGCCACTTCCTTTCCTGCAAGCGAACTTACGCTGCACCGCCTCATCCACAGCCAACGCCCTGCTCGAGCTCGAGCTCCTTCATCTTCCACCGTGACGCAGATCCGGAACAGCCCCACCACCGCCGGGAGTAGGAGGCTGCCCGCCACCACTCGCAACCTTCTCCATGCTCGCGCGCGGAGCTCGCCGCTGCTGGGGGTGCCGTCGCCGGTCATCCTTTAACCGCCCCACATCGCGGCCACCACTCCCTAACAAATGCGAGATGGGCTATTAAATATGTGATCCGAATTTAGGCCTACAATATATTCGGATTAGTTTACTAGTAGGACTCCATGTCGTTTCCTATTAGGTATCTTTCCTTGTATCCCTATATATACTCTTGTAAGCCATACGGGAAGGGGTGACGTTCCCATTGTTATTCCCTACATTTGTAATCAACTCCTCTATAGTGATCATTGTCGGTCGGCGTCCGTGGTTTTTTTTCATGGAAGGGTTTTCCACGTTAAATTTATGTCTCCGTTGTGCATCTATTGTTCTTAACAAGTGGTATCAGAGCATTGGAGATTTGATCTACAACCACGCCACCGCGTGTGTTCCTCATCCGGCTGATTCGATATATCCGGCGAGACTAATTTTGCTGTCAGCTAACCAAAAGTCATCGACTCGGAGTCGACGTTGTCCTCTGACGCCTGCGTGAGGAAGCCGAGTAGCAGCAGGACTCGTGCACACATCTTAGAGAAAAAGGGCAGCAGCAAGTCATCCGTTGGCGGTCTGCCAAGGCTTGTTGATTTTTACGGCAGAAATTGCTAAGCACACCCAAGTTTGTGTACCAGGAGTTTTTAGATCTACACTACGTGCACACGAGAAAGTGCACCCATAAGTTCGCGTTTTTTCTAGGTTTACATCAATTTGTTACTAGTAAATTCAGGATTAATTCCCATGGCGAGTTTAAAGTATGATCTACCGCTCCTGAACCGAGACACAAGAATCTCGCTATGGCAAGTGAAGATGCGAGTCGCTCTTGCACAGCAAGACCTCGATGATGCACTATCTGGATTTGACAAGAGGAGTACGGATTAGTCCAATGATGAGAAGAAAGGGGATCGTAAGGCTATGTCATATATTCATCTTCATCTATCTAACAATATTTTGCAGGATGTGCTTAAGGCTAAGACTGCCTCTGAACTATGGTTGAAGCTGGAACAGATATGCATCACTAAGGATCTGACCAGTAAGATGCACCTAAAGCAAAAGTTATTTTTGCACAAGTTGCAAGATGATGAGTCTATGATGGATCATCTCTCTACTTTCAAGGAAATTGTTGCTGACCTTGAGTCTATATAGGTAAAGTATGATGAAGAGGATTTATGTCTTATTCTATTGTGTTCATTGCCTAGCTCATATGCAAACTTCAGGGATACTATTCTTTATAGTCGTGATACTTTAACTTTGCAAGAAGTTTATGAAGCTTTGCATGCCAAAGAAAAGATGAAGAAGATGGTACCCTCTGAAAGTTTAAGTTCACAAGCAGAAGGCTTGTTTGTTTGGGGTAGGCAACAGGAGAAGAACACAAAGAACCAGTCAAGAGATAAAAGTTCAAGTAGCTATCGTGGAAGATCAAAGTCCAGAAGCAGGTATAAGTCATGCAAATACTGTAAGAGAGATGGACATGATATCTCTGAGTGTTGGAAGCTACACAATAAAGATCAAGAACTAGAAGTTATAGACCGAAAGGTAATAAAGAAAAGGAAGGTAAAGCCGCAGTTGTTACCGATGATAAACTTGGTGCATAATTATTTGTTGCTTATGCTGGTTGTGCGCAAACTAGTGACTAGTGGATTCTTGATACTGCTTGCACCTATCACATGTGCCCGAAGAAGGATTGGTTTGCCACCTATGAGTCTGTGCAAGGTGGTACTGTTTTGATGGTTGATAATACACCATGCAAGGTTGCAGGTATTGGAACAATTCAGATCAAGATGTTTGATGGCTTTATTAGAACATTGTCAGATGTGCGGCATATTCCAAATTTGAAGAGGAGTCTCATCTCTTTATGTACTCTTGATCGCATAGGGTACAAATATTCCCGTGGAGACGGAATTTGAAGGTAACCAAAGGATCTCTTGTTGTGATGAAAGCTGATATTAGGTAATGTTGCTACAGTTTCAGATTCATTATCTAATTCTGATGCTACTAATC
Organism: Oryza punctata; assembly: GCA_000573905.2. NCBI lineage: Eukaryota > Viridiplantae > Streptophyta > Magnoliopsida > Poales > Poaceae > Oryza > Oryza punctata. Next base: position 16,123,700 of record CM002493.2, on the reverse strand, counting down.
TTTGGCATATGCGTCTTGGGCATATGAGTGAAATTGGTTTGGTAGAATTTAGCAAGCGATGATTGCTAGATGGACAAGGCATCGGGGAGCTCAAATTTTGTGAGCATTGCATATTTGGCAAGCATAAGAGGGTGAAGTTCAACACATCTACACATACTACTGAAGGTTCTTGATTATGCGCATTCTGATTTATGGGGGTCTGCTCGTAAGACATCTTTTGTAGGTGCTCATTATATGATGACTATCGACTATCGTTGATGATTATTCGAGAAAAGTTTGGACTTATTTCTTGAAGCACAAATATCAAGCTTTTCATGTGTTTAAAGAGTGGAAGACTATGGTTGAAAGACAAACTGAAAGAAAGGTGAAAATACTTCGTACTGACAATGGGATGGAGTTTTGTTCTAAGATATTTAAATCATAGTGACAGTCTGAAGGCATTGTGCATCACTACACCTCAACAAAACGGCGTAGCTGAGCGTATGAACAGGACAATTATATTGTCGGTGTCATGGGCCCAGGAGTATGTTGACTTAGGGTTTGATGCGGCCTCGTAAGCCCACGTGGCCATCCCCCTAGGGGGGATCGGGCTCGAGGGTGATGTGGCGGCCGCCCCATCTAAGTCCCGGTGCCTCCCGCTTACTATCGGAGTAGGGGTCGGGCTCTCCCGACCCCCTCCGGCTGTCGCCACGTGTGACGGAGTAGGTGGGCTCCCATCAATGGCGGAGCAAGCGGAGTGCGCCTGCGCGCGCGCGTGCCGCATTAGATGCGAGTAGACACGCCCGCGCGCCTGACACTGGTCATAGCCGGCTGACCGGTCTGTGACCGGTGCTAATGTCCGATGGGACGCAGCACAGTACCGGGCATGCCGCCTGCACGCCGTTAGGTACGCTGCGCGCCCTGTTCGGTCACATCAAGGTCATGTGAGCTGATTCGGCTCACTCACCCAGCCGGGGTTGGTATGCCAAATCTAATCACCCGGCACATATCGCCATGAACAGGCGAAGCACGTAAGTCTCCGGCCGTTTAATGAGGAATGACGTGCAGCGCCACAGACGGGTGGTGCGCAGCCTGACAAGGATCACATCGGCACTGCAGAACGGAGGGCTTCCGCCTCAAGCTACGGTGTGATCCATAATTGTACAAGAATATTTTTCCTTTTCTCCAGAATATAGCCTGTTTGGCCCATGTGGTGTCCCCTTGGAAATATAAATGGAGGCCCAGGCCTAGAGGAAAGGGGTTCGATCCCTGGACGAAAAACATACATAGTCCATCACACACAGGAGTAGGGTATTACGCTTCTCCGGCGGCCGAACCTATATAATCCCTCGTGTCATCGCCCTCTTTTGTGCGAAACACCCTCTCTCTCCCCGGCGCACCGGAGCAGGAGCCAAAACGCGTCCGTCGCGCCCTGGGCTGAACTCACAAAGTGGGGCCCTCACAGTCCCCCGCTGAGGAGTTTTCCCTCCGTCAGCTGGCGCGCTAGGTAGGAGCGTGCAGAAGCGTTTCTCAGCTCCCATCCTTTCCGTGTTCACCAAGTTTCGCCGAGTCAGCCCTATGGCTGAAGAGGCAGTGGTGCGCACCCCCTCACCAAGCGCTAGCAGCGACGGCGGAGAACTGTATCCTCACCGTCGAGCGCACACCCCCTCGCCGCCTCCACACTGGAGTCCTGGGCGGGGGAAAGCCCTGGAGGTGCCGGAGGACTCCGCCACCTCGCCACCACCTAGTGACGAACGGCGGTGCCACTCTAAGGCCCTCTGCCGTCTATTCTACGGTGACGGCGGTACCCCTCAGGGTGCCCTCCAGGCGGCGGGGGCGCTCCTACGCCACCCGCCCATCGCCTCAGACCCGGAGGCCCCCGTTCAGCGCTGGCTGGACGATGAGGCCAACCTGGTCAGGGCAGCGCAGCAGCAGCTGGACACCGGCGGCTGTTCGATAGCGGCTGGATCGTCTGGCGCCGCGACTGCTGTCTCTTCGTCTGCAAGGCGGAGAGCTCGACGGGTGGCGGCTCACGCCCGCCGTTCGTCCACACTCCCCTCGTCGGTGCCCACACCCGTTCATGGGCGTCACGAGAGCATCTACGATGAGCCGGACGCCCGGCTCAACATCGAGCTCCGACGCGACGAGCACCGCGCCACCCTAACGGGGGAAGGCGCCGCCTCCACGACAGCAGCGCATCTCCCATCGTCGGGGCTGGCTGTCGTGCCTTTGTGGCGAGCCTTCGGAACGTCCGTTGGCCCCCAAAGTTCCGGCCCAGCATCCCCGAGAAGTACGACGGCAGCGTCAACCCCACCGAGTTCCTCTAGATCTACACGACTAGAATAGAAGTGGCGGGGGTGACGACAGGGTCATGGCAAACTTTTTCCCATGGCCCTAAAAGGCCAAGCGCGGGGTTGGCTTATGAATTTGCCACCCGCCTCGGTCCACTCCTGGGAGGATTTGTGCCAGTAGTTCACTACGAACTTTCAGGGCACATATACACGCCCAGGAGAAGCAGACCTGCACGCAGTGCAGCGGAGGGACGATGAGTCCCTCCGGTCATATATATAGCGATTCTGCCAGGTCTGCAACACCATCCCCTGCATTCTCGCGCATGCGGTGATATACGCGTTCAAGGGAGGCGTGCGGCATAATCGCATGCTGGAAAAAAATAGCCTCCAAGGAGCCCCAGACCACCGCGCAGCTCTTTGAGCTCGTGGACCGAGTGGCCCGAAAGGAGGAGTCTTGGACCTGGAACTCCTCCGACTCTGGCGCGACGGCTGCGGTTGCCCCCGAGTCCGCCGCCCGGAACGGGCGGCGGGAGAAGAGTAGGAAGAAGAGGACCGCCCGCTCCGACGATGAGGGCCACGTCCTCGCCGCCGAAGACGCCTCGCGGCCCCAGCATAAGGGGAGGGCCGCGGGCGACGGGAGGAAGGACGCCGGCGCTCACAGCCGAGAGCGCCCGGCGGGCAAGTGGTGCTCCGTGCACAACTCCTCCCTCCATGACCTTGCCGACTACCGCGCGGTCGAGAGCCTGCCCGAGCGTGTCAGGAAGTGGCAGGAGGAGCGGGAACAGGAACATCGTGGCGGCAAGGGCCCGGCAGCTCCTGCCCGCGATTGGTGAAGTGAGGCCAAGTAGAAGGCCCCTGCCGATGATGATGGCGACGATGACTTGGGCTTCCAGGAGTCGGAGGCCACCGTCGCCACCATAGATGGGGGAGCATGCGCTCATGCCTCCCGCCACAGCTTCAAGACCATGAAGCGTGAGCTTCTGGCTGCGGTCCCCACCCATGAGGCTGCACGACAGGCGCGGTGGTTAGAGGTCTCGCTCACTTTTGACCAGACCGACCACCCCCATGCGTTGCTCGGGGTGGACAAATTGCGATGGTGGTCTCCCCCACCATCTGCAACGTCAAGTTGAGGCGTGTCCTGATAGATGGCGCCGCCGCCCTCAACATCCTCTCCCCCACGGCCTTTGATGTCATCAAGGCCCGGGGGATGAAGCTCCGACCATCCCTGCGATCATCGGCGTGACATCGGGGCACACGTGGCCTCGAGGTCACATCGACCTCCCGGTCACCTTTGGTGGCCCCGACAACTTCCGCACCGAGTGGATAAACTTCGATGTGCGGATCTTAATCTCCCCTACAACGCGGTGCTGGGGAGGCCCGCATTGGTGAAATTCATGACGGCCACCCACTACGCCTACCTCCAGATGAAGATGCCAGGCCAGCGTGGCCCCATCACCATCCACGGCGATCTCTAGATCGCGTTGGCTTGCGCGGAGCAGCGTGCAAGCGACCTCGCCGTGGTCCCAAAGCCCGAGGGCGGCGACGAGAGGCCCGAGGCCTCTTCCTCTCACGCCCCGAGAAAGCGGATGACCTCAAGCGACGAGGTCCCTGTGAAGGAGGTGGCGCTGGCCGGAGATCCGTCCAAGACCGTCAAGATCGGCGGTTGCTTGGACGATAAATAGGAAGACGCGCTCGTCTCCTTCCTTCAGGCGAGCGCCAACATCTTCGTGTGGAAGCCATCGGATATGCCCGGGGTCCCTAGGGAGGTGATCGAGCACCGTCTAGCTGTGTGACCAGATGCAAGGCCCGTCCGGCAGAAAGTACGGCGATAAGCCCCCGAGCGCCAGGCCTTCATCTGTGAAGAGGCGGCGTGTCTCCTGGAGGCTGGATTCATCCGAGAGGTCATACATCCATAGTGGCTCGCGAACCCAGTCGTCGTCCTCAAGGCGAACGACAAGCTCCGGATGTGCATCGACTACACCGACCTCAACAAGGCATGTCCTAACGACCTTTATCCCCTGCGGGGTGCGACCTTTTGTGTTTCCTCGATGCATACTCCGGGTATCATCAGATTCGCATGGCTAGAGAAGATGAGGAAAAAACTGCATTCATTACTCCTGTAGGCACTTATTGTTATACAGCTATGCCTTTTGGTTTTAAGAATGCAGGCCCTACTTTCCAACGTACTACTCGTATTACTTTGGGTAGTCAAATAGGGTGCAATGTTGAGGCGTATGTCGATGACTTGGTTTTGAAAACACGCAACCAAGAGACATTACTCTCGGATTTAGCGGAGACTTTCGAGAGCCTCCGCTCCACGCGCATGAAGCTGAACCCCGAAAATTGTGTGTTCGGCGTGCCTGCGGACAAGCTTCTCGGGTTCCTGGTCTCTGCCCGAGGCATAGAGGCCAACCCCGAGAAGATTAGCGCGATAAATAGGATGCGCCCCCCAGCAAGCTTAGGGACGTCCAGCGCGTCACGGGATGCATGGCCACCCTAAGTCGATTTATATCGAGGCTAGGAGAGATGGCGCTACCCCTATTTAAACTCCTCAAGTGCTCTGGGCCGTTCAGGTGGATGGAGGAAGCGAGCAAGCCCTCGACCAGTTGAAGGCTTACCTTAGCTCCCCCCGTTCCTGGTAGCCCCAGAACCCGAGGAGCCATTGCTGCTCTACTTGGCGGCGACCCCGCAAGTAGTTAGCATAGCGCTGGTGGTGGAACGTGCCGAAAAAGGCCCTCGGATCGCACCTCACCGTCCCGTGTCGGTACTGCCCGGGCCAGAGGGCAACAAGGGAGCCCCTCGGCCAGGCGAGGACCTCGGGGCCCCCCAGGTCGATGTTGGCTCTTCGTCCCCTCGCCAGACGGCGTCGAGTGCCCCCGGACAATAGGCAAGCCCCGAGGCCACTGAGGGGAGGAGCGGCCCAACACATTCTGACCCCGAGGCCACCGGCATGGAGATGGAGTGGGCCCACTGCGGCCCCACCCACCATCTGTGTGCGGGATCTGACGCCCACAGCTGTTGATGCAAAAAACACACATTGACCTGAGAGATTTGCTTTACTCTAGTGCAGGTCCAAAATTAGTACTTTAGGTTCAAGGGCGTACCAGTTGATTTGATCCTGCAATCAACAAGAAGAAATATGCAAAGAATGTTAGCAAACGATAGTCCATTGGCCAGACAGCCGATTTCATATCGTATGTAACCTAGCCGATGCAATAAAGCATGAATCGGCTGTAAGGTATAGTCAACGATAAAACTAACCCTAAAACTAGTATATCGGCTGTAAAGATCAGTGTTATATAATCAATATATCAATATTACTTTAGAAATAAACAATTGGGATAGATCGGACTGAACCGAGACAGTATAAATTGCCCATGTCTAATGTAACATGAAATAACGATTATATAGACTCATGTCATAGCCGATATCTAGATTTAAGTATGTATCGGCTATAGCTCCGATACAACCCTATACTAGGATATTCTCTAGTAATAAATATATTTAACTATAACCAATTAGATTGGTATCAAGCTCAGTATATTTATATTACATTAGATCCTGATATAAGGGGCAGATATAGAACATTAAACAAAGCATAAAACAATATAAAACATCTATACCAGGTAAGATCGGCTGAAACCTCGATACTATCCTTATTAACAATCATAAGACAGGCTAGATATCATGATTCTAAATGCGACTTAATAGGTTGGACTTAACCAATGCAGCATTTAGTACAAAGAGAAGCATGACATCTCAAAATCAAGCTGATGATTGCCTTTTCGGGATGGTGGATACATTATATAATCTAGACCAGCAAAGTAATCTAGCCGATATCGACAAAACCCTAAAGAGAAACCCGCCGATGCAAGTAGATTGCATTGTCAATCTAAATTATACAATGTATATGATAACTCGGAAGTTTACAAGATACAACTAGAGTGTCATAAAGATATAAGCACTACCTCCGATAATGCAAACCGCTATAATAAGATATACCTTTTCGTCGAAGATCAAACTGATGCAGCACGACTCGAAAGCACAAACTTGTCAAAGAGTAGAAAATAAAGGTGGCGATGCGTCGAGATTGATTGAACGTGTGTTGTTATTATTTACAAGACCTCGGGATTATATTTATACCCGAAAATACAAACATTTTCCATCACGGACACGACTCATACTAACCTAATACAAATCCAACTAACGAACAAGTCCCTTAGGCGGACTCTTACCGTGATTATCTATAAGGAAATTACATAAAATATCCTAATTAATAGATACAATTGCCTCTTCAGGACTCTATCCATGCACGGCAACCCGTATGGAGCACTCTAACTCAACCCGATGACATTTACCGAGTCGTATTTCCAAGATCGGCTCAATCGGCTAACCCTGTCCGACTCTGACTCTGCCGATCCTGTCCGCAGCCGATTCGGACTACAGTCGATTTTCACTCTGTTTCCGATACAATCTAATCTCTTTGATTTTCTTCGATTCTATCCTTATCTCCGATACTTAAACTACCGAATTTGGTCGTCAACACATGCCCCCGAAGTCCGGAATATTTGGTAATGTTTCGGATTTGCCAAATCCTATCTCCGAGTGAATATCACGCTTTCCGTTTTCTGACCGTTACTGCGCTGCTTTAAATATTAACCGTCACCTCCGAGAAAACTCACCCCGTTACTCCGTTTCCATCGCTCTAGCGATTTCCATCTTCCCTTGCTTCGGCGATCTCCTCGGCGCATCAAGGCAACCTCCAGGCAACATCCTCTCCGACCAACTTCCGCCTGTGGTGATGTCTTCCTCATCCGCTCCGTCCGCCGCCTCATCGGCCGAATACGCAGAGGTAAGTTTTCATCGGCTAGATCCCCTTTTCAAGCAATAGCCCCAGTTTTCTGTGATCTTAGTCCGTGTTCTTGCTCTTTTTGCTTCTCTATTGTAGCATCTCGCCAATTTAATTGCAATCCCTAGTCTGAACCACGAGAATCATTACTTTCTTGGACCAATCGGCAATCTGGACCCAACTGAATTTATCTCTGCCGAAACCAATAGAATCCCTTTCAGGCTAGCGAATCCCAATCTAGGGCACTGGAAAAATACTTTCAAGTCTTGGCCATCCCTAGAGAAAAGTTGGCCTGCATGGTATAAGTGCGTATCGGCTAGCAAACAGAGCCATTGGGATGAGATAGGAATCGACCAAGCCCTTGCTCTGACAATAGCAAATTCGGCTAAGGATGAGCCACTGATGGCTTCTGCTAGTTACTTCTGGTCCAACACCATTAATGCTTTTATGTTCAACCAAGGGCCAATGACTCCAAATCTACTGGATATCACTATGCTAACTGGACTAGATATCACTTCATCGGCCAATGCCATGATCTTGAACTCCAGAAATAGATTTGATTTCAAAACCAAAAGTATAGGAGGATGGTTTGGGTTTATTTCGGCAAACATGGGTCAAAGGTTCAGTTACCCCCCGAGAACACACAGCGTTTTTGTTAATGTGGCTTGAAAAATTCCTCTTCTGTGGATCTAGCTGTGGTCCCACCTCCAACTGGCAACATATAGCCGAAGCCCTCGAAGAGAAGAAACAATTTCCCTTAGGAAAAATCCTGCTCGGCTATCTCTACCAAACCCTGAGCAATGCAGTCTGTAGTCAGTGCAGGTGATCCTTGGTGGCTACTCCAATCTTGGCTAAACCTAGTAGCCATGAAAGCTGTCAATAGGCCGAATCTGACAGAGGCAGAATTCCCAAGGCTTGAGCCGATCACCGATGAAGATGGAGAAGAAATCACCCATCGAAGGTGTACATCTTTTGGAGAATATGCATCTACACCAGCCGATGTTGGAGCAAAGCTATCGGCTGAATTACTGAAGGACTGGTTCTTCAGTTTTTATGATGGCTTCCAGAAAAACGCTAGAGTTTGGTTCTTCTATGAGGACTCAACTAGCTTCAAACTGCCATCGGACTTCAGATTTGAAGAAATCAATCATGAAAAGTTTCAGAAATCCAGAGAAGTGTTTACTACTGCCATCAGTCCATGTATTCTCCCTATCGGCATCCATCAAGGAAGAAACATCAAAGTATCATATGAATTTTATCACCCCATAAGTTCAGCTAGACAGTTTGGCATGGGTCAACTGCCAATCGGCTTATGGCTTGCCAACAAAATCCAGTGCAGAGGAGAAATCATCTCCAGCTTGATGATGGATCGGCTGCTGAATATTCCAGGACCTTCCCTTGGTAGCATCGAAAATATTGAGTTGGGCATGTTCAGGAGTAAAACTTTTACTGCATGGTGGGCTGAATGGAAACAACATCTCTTCCATCAATCGGCTACCATCTATATGACAGATCTTTTCCCTGACATGATCCCTCAAGTAAGCATTTCTACTTCTTTTATCAATTCCTGCTTTAAACTTATCAGCCCATTTTGCATTTAACTTCATATGCTATCTTTGTTTCTACAGACAACAGACTCATCTCCTCCCCGCATAAGTAAAAGCGGCAAGGACATTGAATATGCCGTAGGTCTTTTTGCCAAATGGATGTGGCCTAGCTCCATCCAGCATCGGCTACCATGCCCCCAAGACTTCAAGTTTACTCCAAGGGCAAATAAGAGAACCAGCCGATGTCGGCAAGAAGAGAAACAAAGGCATCAGCTGCTATGCCACCGGCTGCTAAGAAGAAATCCAAGAAACAACCACCAAACAACCACCCCAACCAGCCGATGACATTGAAGAAGCCCGGGATGAAGCAGCAATTGAACAAGTCATAGATGAAGCTGCAGCCGAACTAAGTGACGTAGGAGAGAACACCAACAGCTTCCCCAGCCAACAAAAGAACTCCTACAACTCCTGCTTCTCCAGCAATATTCTCTCGGCAACCCAGAGTAAGTCCATCTCTTTTATTACAAAATTTCTTCATTTATTGCCAATCCCACTATTCAAACTTTGTATTTTGCAGAAGAAAAGGCCACCCGAGAAGAAGAAACCAATTCCAGTGCCGGCTATATCAATTCCTCAAACTGCTCCGGTAACCTCCCAACTCTTTCCAACTGCATCTTCGTTTTAGTCAATATTAACTAATACTTGTCAAACTTCAATATTTTGACAGCCTTCTCCTTCACCATCACCTTAGGCGCAGCCGATTTCAAGCGAACACACTGCATCGGCTGTAGGCAACCATCACATTGAAGAGGAAGAAACTGTTGCTTCTGCTATTCCTGTAAGTCTTACATCTCTAACAATTTCAAATCGGCTATATAACGTGCTCTGTTACTCACATCCCCTTTATTTTTCTCTTTGCAGACCTTAGCCAATTCATTCTCCTTTGATATCAAAGATTATTTTGATGAGGAAACATAAGGAGATACAACAAGCAAAGCTCTAGCCTCTTTAGCCGATGACGTAAAGAGAAACCTTGAAGACATATCTCATCGGCTGGAAGCATCTCTAGATAGCTTGGTGGTCAACTGTAGCTCTATCCGGGCAAGATTTCAGGAAATTCAAGCTTCAATCCCGGATGAGTTATCAAATATCATCACTCCAGCTGTATATCTTGAACAACATCAATTCAAGCTGGAGAAGGCTAGACAGAGAATTGCAGATCGGCTGGAGAATAAAAGTATTGAAGCTACTATCCAAGTCAATTGGCAAATTGTGCATACTGAGAAAGCCAAACTTGACCAATTAGCCGAAGAGCCGATTAAATCTGCTATAAACCACTTGGTATCTGAAAGAATTGAACTCTTGGCCAAACTTGAAGAATGTAATGCCAAGATTGCTTTGGAGAAGCAGAAATTAGCCGATTTACCAAAAGCTGTTGGAGAGCAAAAGGCAAAGCTGAAATCGGCTATTAAAAATGTAGCTGATATGACCAAGTCCCTCAAGATCATCCCTGGAACCGATGCTCAAGATGCCCAAGCAATAGCTGAAGTTGAAGAAATTTGGCAAAAAGCAATTTCGGCTATCCAACGCTATCTATCTCAGTGATAGCTTGTAATAGGGATTTAGAAAATTCTTGTAATCGGCTAGAAAACTTCGCTTGTATAAGCACATACTCTGATCTCTTGTGTGCCAAGTAATATATTTTGCGTTGAAATCCCACACTTTTCATCTTGTATATGCCCCCCTAATTTTGGCATGTTGCAAAATGAAGATAAAATTAAAATTTGACTAAGGGCGATATAACCATATCGGCCATCTATGGTGAAGGAGAAATTAGCCGATTATGATCCAATCCAAACACTTGGGTAATACTTCTTCAAATATTTTCCATTAAGTGCGCGACCAAAAATTTCTCCATCCAATCCCTTTAGCATATAAGCTCCTTTACAAACACATTTATGAATTTGAAACGGTCCTTCCCAATTCGGTGACCATTTGCCAAATTTATTATCTCTGGCTCCTATCGGCAGCACCAGTTTCCAAACAAGTTCACCCTCCTCAAAAAACTTTGGCACAACTTTTTTGTTATAATGTCTGGCAACTCGTTATTTATCTTTTCTAACTTTTTCAAGAGCACGCAATCTGGCTTGAACCAAATCTTCTGACTCATCAACCATCAAATTATGATAATCATCGGCTGTTAGCTCATTCTGTAAAGAAATTCTCCTAGAGCCGATGTTGGTTTCCCATGGTAATACAGCTTCGTGCCCATAAACCAGTTGATAAGGAGGTACTTGGATTGCACCATGACAAGCCATCCGATAAGACCACAATGCTTCGGCTAATATTGTATGCCACTTCTTGGGATATTCTGCAATCTTCCTTTTAACCAATTTAATCAAGCTTTTGTTGGATGCCTCAGCCTGCCCATTTGCTTGTGCATAATATGGTGAAGAATTCAACAATTTGATCCCCATGCTATCGGCAAACTGAACAAACTCATCGGACACAAATATCGAACCTTGATCAGTTGTAATCGTCTGTGGTAAACCAAATCGGTATGTAATGTGTTCTTTGATAAATTCAATAGCATCTTTGCTGTCAACTTTATTCAAAGGAATTGCCTCAACCCACTTGGTAAAATAATCAGTTGCAACCAAGATAAATTTATGCCCTTTACTCGATGGTGGATTGATCTGGCCGATCATATCAATACCCCAACCTCTGAACGGCCATGGCTTAATAATAGGATTCATAGCCGATGCTGGTGCTCTCTGTATTGCTCCAAATTTCTAGCAATCTTGACATCCCTTGTAATATCTGAAACAATCCTCCAGCATTGTCGGTCAAAAATATCCAACTCTTCTAATTAGCCGTCTCATCTTGTGAGCCGATTGATGAGTCCCACAGATACCCTCATGAACTTCACACATGACAACTTTTGCTTCCTCCAAGCTCAAACATTTCAAAAGAACTCCATCAATCGTCCGATAGGATAATGTGTCATCCAGCAAAACATATTTAAGGGCTTTATATCTCAATTTCCTGGAAACCGATTTAGAAGGATTCTTCAAATATTCAAATACATCAAACCTCCAATCATCGGCTGGTATGCAGGCAACTTCCACCTCAATTCCTTGTAACATCGGCTTGTAGCCTGATGCACCTTGAGCTAAATCATCGGCTTCAACATTCTGCTCCCAAGGGATATATTTTAAAGTAACTATTTTGAAAGTCTTCATCAGCTCGTGACATTTCTCATTGTAAACCATCAAAACATCATTCTTATACTCATATTCCCCAGATAACTGACTTATGACTAACAATGAATCACCCATGATTTCAACAGCATCGGCTTCAACTTCCCTCAATAATTGCAATCCTTTCAGAACAGCTTCATATTCAGCTTGATTATTGGTAGAGTAAGGCTTGATGGTAAAAGCAAACTGAAAACTTGCCCCCTAGGCGATATGATCACTAAGCCGATACCACAACCATGAGTGCAAACAGATCCATCAAAGAATAAAGTCCATGGCATAATATCAATATTATCAATACTAGTATCCCTGTATTCTACTATGAAATCGGCTATCGCTTGTCCTTTAACTGCCTTAGCTGATTCATAGCTGAGATCAAATTCCGAGAGAGCAAAGATTCACTTCCCAATCCATCCTTTCAGAACTGGTGCCGATAGCATATACCGCACCACATCGGCTTTACATACTATTGTGCACTCATTGGGAAGCAAATAATGTCTTAATTTTGTACAAGAGAAATATAAGCATAGGCATAACTTCTCTACAGGTGAATACCTTTTTTCTGCATCCAAAAGTCTTCTACTAAGATAAAATATAACTCTTTCTTTACCTTCAACCTCTTGGATCAACACTGAGCCGATAGAATTCTGATCGGCTGACAAATATAATCTGAAGGGAAGCCCTTTCTGTGGTGGTATAAGAACTGGAGGAGTACTCAAGTATTCCTTGATATTGTCCAATGCTTGCTGTTGTTTCTCTCCCCACACAAACGCTTGATCGGCTTTCAACCTTAATAATGGAGTAAATGGTTCTATTCGGCCAGACAAGTTTGATATGAAACACCGAACAAAATTTATTTTGCCGATCAAAGATTGCAACTTAGTCTTATCTTCTAGAGGTTTTATATCTTTACTTGCTTCAATACTCCTCTGAGGTATTTCAATCCCTCGCTCATGTACCAAAAACCCAAGAAACTGCCTAGCCGATACGCCAAAAGCACACTTAGTAGGATTCATATTCAAACCATACTTCCTTGCCCTTTCAAGCACTTGTCTTAAATCGGCTATATGTTCATCAACTTCCTTGGATTTGATCACCACATCATCAATATAGATTTCTACCAACATGTCGATGAGATCATGAAATATATAGTTCATAGCTCTTTGATATGTAGCACCAGCACTTCGCAACCCAAAAATCATAACAACCCACTCATATAAGCCGATTGCACCAAGACACCTGAAAGCAGTCTTGTGGATATCTTCTTCAGCCATGAAAATATGATTATAACCTGTATTGCCATCTATGAAGCTGATAATTTTATGCCCAGATGCGGCATCAACCAGTTAATCGGCTATTGGCATTGGATATTCGTCTTTTGGTGTGGCTTTATTCAAATCCCTAAAATCAATGCAAACCCTAAGCTTGCCATTTTTCTTGATGACTGGTACTATATTTGAAATCCATTCAGCATATCGGCATGGTCTAATGAAATTGGCATCATAAAGTCTTGTAATTTCAGCCTTGATAGCATCATACGTATCACCTTTACAACGTCTCGGAGGTTGTTTATATGGCTGATAGCCTGGTTTGATAAGGAGCTGATGTTCAACAATCGATCGGCTAAGTCTTGGCATTTCATAGTATTCCCAGGCAAAACAATCTCTACACTCTTTTAAGAGCGCTATTAATTTACATTTAAACTCCTTTGGTAAATCTTTACTAATATATGTCGGCCTAGGCCTATCACCTGGTCCGATGTCAATTTCTTCCAACTCATCGACCGACATAAACCCTTGTCCTAGCTTGCCATCGAGATCATCAACATTGTCCTTTCTGTAGAAATTGGAACCCTCCACGGCGCCCTCAAAACAAAAATTGGGGCTCTCCATCTCCTGTTGGCTGTATGGCATAATCAGAAACTTTTAAGTAATCTCCTTGCCAAACTTTTCCAGACAAACAATCAATTCCTTCCATCTCCCAAACAGATAAATCGGCACTAGCTACATTGACTGACCTGTTGGCTGGCACGATTTCGATTTGGTCTCCTTGCCATTGAATCAAACTTTGGTGCATTTTTGAGGGAATGCAACAGTTAGCATGGATCCAATCTCTTCCCAGCAACAAACTGTAGGAACCCTTCCCATCAATAACAAAGAACGTGGTAGGAATTGTTTTACTGCCGATGGTCAGCTCCACATTCAAAACTTCTTTGGTCAAAGATGGATTCCCGCCAAAATCCTTCAAAATCATATTAGTCTTGACCAAATCCTCTGAATTCTTCCCAAGCTTCCTGAAGGTTGACAGCCGCCCCACCATCGACTAACATCTTGGACATCGGCATGCCATTGACAAATCCCTTGACATACAATGGCTTGAGATGCCGATGATCAGTTCCTTCGGGCTTCTCGAAAACAGCTTGCTGTGGAGATAACATCAACTTAGCCGATGACAACTCATCATCTTGCTCAACAACTTGTTCAACCGCATATTCGGCTAGTAGCATAAAAACCATGTTTATTGCAGATGACATCACCCTTTTGCCCTTGTTCTGGAGACTTCTTTCTTGATCGGCTTGGACTTCATCGGCTGGCACTACCTTGCTCTTCACACGCCAAACCCTCTTTGTTTTCAGCCTCAGCCGATGCTCGATTTCTCCTTCAACCTCCTGGAATTATTCCCTATTTCTCATCCTCTGAACTCTCCTCTTTTGATTTTTGGTAAAAATTCCAGAAGGGCACCATTGTGGCTGCATATTTTTGGGCTCTTTTTGTGAATCATCTTCATCATTGTTCTGTTAGATTGGCCCAAGTCTCTCGTGAACTGACAATTTTCTCTGAATCGGCCGATGCACGCTTGCACTCTATCAGCTTGGTCTTTGAACAAATTGTGCATCAGAATCACAACACCCGAGACAATCTTCAATAGATGGTAACCTCATACCTTTATTCCAACAAAATCTGAAAAACTCACAGCTCCAATGAGGATCAAAATATTGCTCATCATCATGGTGATATGATTCCTCTTCCCTTCGATATTTCCTTTGATATTTACTGATCATGCCAGCCGATCTGATATTTCTAGTGTAATTTTTACCTCCATCGGCTGAATTCCGGGTGAACCCAGAACGAACCATGTTTACTGGAAAAGGATGTCCATCTATCTTCATCGGCCTCTTGGATTCATCAATCTTGATCTTCCCTTGTTCAATGGCCGATTGGATCTGTAGTTTGAAAATTTTGCAGTCATTGGTACTGTGAGATCCTGTATTGTGTCACTTGCAATATTTCCTCTTCAATTCCTCAGCCGATGGAATCACGTGTCCTGCCGGCAACTGAATTTGTTTTTCTTGAAGAAGATCAAATATCTTGTCAGCTTTAGTGATGTCAAAGTCAAATCTTTCTTCCTTTCCCGAATTCTTGACCCATTGGCAAATTACTGTTTTCTTGTTCCTAGCCCACTTGGCTGCGTTGACTTCTGGATCATCATCTTCGGAATCAGAATCGTAGCTGTAGATATTATTGACATTGTTGGCTTTCTTGATAAACTTTGTAGCCTCCTGAAATCTTGTTTCATGAGCCGATACCTTTTGAGCTAGATGAGCTAAACTTTTAAAGTCTTGAGCTGAAAACATTTCCCTTATCGGTGCCAACAAACCCTGGAAAGCTAGATCGGCTAATTGTGAATCTGTCAAGGCTAGACTATAACACCTATTCCTCACATCTCTGAATCGTTGGATATAATCTAGGACTGACTCATCTGATTTCTGCTTGATTGCTGTGAGGTCTGATAATTTCATTTCTTGAACACCACTAAAAAAGTATTTATGAAATTGTTTCTCCAGATCGGCCCAACTTCTGATAGAATTGTAAGGTAGGGATGAAAACCATGTGAACACCGATCCAGATAAAGAAAGTGGAAACAATCTAACTCTGAGGGCTTCTGTAGCCGATGCCTCACCACATTGAGCTAAAAATCGGCTAACATGCTCATAAGTAGATATGTTGTCTTGCTCTAAAAATTTGGAGAAGTCTGGCACCTTGTATCGGTTTGGCAATGGTACCCGATCAAAAGATTCAGGATATGGGTGTCAATACATGTTGCCATTGTCCTTGGGTTTAAGCCCAAACTGTTCTCTCATGATGTCAGCGATCATATCGGCCCAGGGATGCTAAGGCGTTGCTCCACCATATTGCTGTAGAATTGGATCGATCTGGCCGTATTGGATCGGCTGAGGTCGTGGAGAATGAGGTTGATACATATGATTGAAATTAGTCGATATGCCTGGAGGTGGCACGTATGGAAGTTGTTCTGTGTTGTATTATTGGTTTATCGGCTGAGTAATTCCAATTGGCTGTTGTGGAACCGAAGGAATTTGATATGATGTGTCAGCGACTGGCGGTTTTGGATTAAGAATACTGATCAATTGCTCCGGTGTGAGTTGAGTCGAAGCTTGCCCCCCAATGATCGGCTGTGATCTCATCATGATTGTCGGAATATTTGCGCTAGAGAAAGGAGCCGATGGGGCCTGGGTTTGAATTGTCCGTTGATTCCCGCCAATTTCTGTTTTCAAAGTCCTGTAGCCTGGGAACGTACCATCTGGTAAGTATATGGGTCCTTTAGCTTTCTCTTCGGCTATCGTCCAGTCGACTACTGACTTGATCATATTTGTCAAAGTATTGACGAGCACTCCAGACTGATTGATTAGGGTGTGGTGCATAGCCGAATCAATTCGATCTTGAATCGTGTGGAGTTCTTCATCACTTGATTCGACTTTGGGCTGCTTATCCTTTTCTTCATTTGTTCCAGATGTACTTGGATCTTGCTTTACGATCGTTGGTAACTCAACTTTGGTTCTTTGGACAACTGTGCCTTGTCGGGTCACCATGAATGAATGCAAATATTGTTTTTGAAGTTGATCCAACATCTGTCTGATTTCTTCCCTCTGCTCATCGTTCAATTGCTCGATCGTGATCGGCAAGATGTTCTCTTCCGAGACGTCGGTGATGTTTAGAGACATGATGACACTGGGTCCCACTAGGTGTGCCAAAAGCGTATTGATGCAAAAAACACACACTGACCTGAGAGATTTGCTTTACTCTAGTGCAGGTCCAAAATTAGTACTTTAGGTCCCAGGGCGTGCCAGTTGATTTGATCCTGTAATCAACGAGAAGAAATATGCAAAGAATGTTAGTAAACGCTAGTCCATCGGCCAGACAGCCGATTTCATATCGTGTAACATAGCCGATGCAATAAAGCATGAATCGGCTGTAAGGTATAGTCAACGATAAAACTAACCCTAAAACTAGTATATCGGCTGTAAAGATCAGTGTTATATATCAATATATCAATATTACTTTAGAAATAAACAATTGGGATATATCGGACTGAACCGAGATAGTATAAATTGCCCATGTCTAATGTAACATGAAATAACGATTATATAGACTCATGTCATAGCCGATATCTAGATTTAAGTATGTATCAGCTATAGCTCCGATACAACCCTATACTAGGATATTCTCTAGTAATAAATATATTCAACTATAACCAATTAGATTGGTATCAAGCTCAATATATTTATATTAGATTAGATCCTGATAAAAGGGGCAGATATAGAACATTAAACAAAGCATAAAACAATATGAAACATCTATACTAGGTAAGATCGGCTGAAACCCTAATACTATCCTTATTAACAATCATAAGACAGGCTAGATATCATGATTCTAAATGCGACTTAATAGGTTGGACAAAGAGTAGAAAATAACGGTGGCGATGCGCCGAGATTGAATTTGAACGTGTGTTGTTATTATTTACAGGACCTCGAGATTATATTTATACCCAAAATTACAAACATTGTCCATCACGGACACGACTCATATTAACCTAATACAAATCCAACTAACGAACAAGTCCCTTAGGCGGACTCTTACCGTGATTATCTATAAGAAAATTACATAAAATATCCTAATTAATCGATACAATTGCCTCTTCAGGACTCTATCCATGCACGGTAACCCGTATGGAGCACTCTAACTCACCCCGATGACGTGTACCGAGTCATATTTCTAAAATCGGCTCAATCGACTAACCCTGTCCGACTCTGACTCAGCCAATCCTGTCCGCAGCCGATTTGGACTACAGCCGATTTTCACTCTGTTTCCAATACAATCTAATCTCTTTGATTTTCTTCAATTCTATCCTTATCTCCGATACTTAAATTACCAAATTTGGTCGTCGACAACAGCGGAGAAGCTAGGCCCCACCGAAAGGTACAGCGGCCGGTTTATTTCGTTAGTGAGGCGTTGCGGGATGCCAAGACCCGGTATCCTCAAGCCCAGAAATTGCTTTACGCAATTTTGGGGGCTTCGAGGAAACCGCGCCATTATTTCCAAACTCACAGGGTCACGATAGTGACGTCCTACCCTCTCGGGCAAATCCTCCGCAACCGAGAGGGGACAGGACGGGTTGATGTGACCATGGCTCATATGGATACAACCGTTGTTCACATCATGGATCAACAAGAAGACATCAAGATCATGTCCTCCAAGTGCTGGAATCCAATTCGGCCACCTGCAGCAATGTTGACTTCAAACGGCCGCCAAATCTGCATACGAGCTCCGTTTTCGGCCCGTGTGTACTTGATGGAAAGCTCTCCGAGTCCTCTTTCCAATGGATCCAGCCTCATCTCCAAATTCCATCTTAGTTGGCCGCAATTATAGAAAAAAGGTGTTGCATCACCTATAATGGGTCTATGGGCCTGTATCTTCATCTGGGACCCCGGCCCATGTGGGGCCCATGTGGGTTGCGCCCCAAATAGGTGGAGCACGACCCTAGGGCTCTCTTGGTCATCCTCCCACCCCTTTAAATAGCTAGGTACCCCTTTAGGGTTTCTTGGGTTTTGTTAGATTAAAGTTTAGCCATTGCTACTTGCTTGCAGCGCGCGTATCGGCTAGACCGTCCGTCTGCTTGTTCTTTGGAACCCCAACTTATCATTTGTATTCAATTCCTATTTGCAAATCAGATTGCTTTTATCTTGTTCTTGCTTGTTTCTTCGATTTGCTTGCAAGAATAAGGTTGATCTGCACTGGCAGGATCAACAACCAAAGGAGAGGTGTATCGATCGCTAGGGCGCAACACAACAACGTGTCGTACGGTTGTAGTCGGATCGTTAACGTTTCTCTCAAATCGTAGTTAACACAAACTCACCGAAAGATCGGGCCAAACATCAGCCATGAGCACATCGAGTGGAGCTCAGGGTTTATCAAGTGGTATTAGAGTTTTCATTGCTCGGTGAGTGTTTATCTACCTATAACCAGAAAATTGCCATACAAAAAAAATCGCATCCTTTACCTAGTCATCTTTGTGCCACTGCATTGTTCTTTTCAGTTTTTGCTTTGTTGAGTTTTGCGTTGCATCGTCGAGTCGAGTTGCTGGTCTTAGTGTCTAGTTCGTTTAGAGTTTCGAGTTCTGGTCACGTCTAGTACCACTATCGTCACCGTGTCTTCGTTGTCATCGGGATCTTCGAAAACGGAATCGTGTCGCCGCTAGGGTTCCGTTTTTCTCGTTTCGGGCATTTTCTATCGGTCGGTTTTGGAGTTGCTGAGTTGCATCTAGGGTTTGCCGAGACTCAGCCGTGTTCTGGTTTAGACGTGCTTGTGTCGAGAGGAGGGAGAAGATAGTAGATCTGTTTTTTTGGAAGCAATCAAGTTTGGTTTGGAAAGAAATAGTAGATTGGATCGGCTAGAAATCAGCTTCCTTTTTATCCCTCACCAAATCAGGACTCCTAAGTGTTGCTGTATCCATCTACCCCATCTCCCCACCGTACCTCCACCTCCCCACGGTTGTACCCGAGTTGCTAGACACCTTGATGGAACCTATGCGGCGAGAGCATTCCATTTTTGTATAATTTTAATTTTAGGTTTGCACTTTTGCATTTGAGTCCCTATAATTTTTATATTTACATTTGAGTCCCTGTAGTATTACATCCAGGTTCTTAAGTTGTTTTTGCTAAAAAAATAAAAAAAAAGAAAAAAGGCAGAAAGGTGCTAAAAAAGAACACAAAAGCCGCACCAAAAAAAGAAAGAAAGAAGGGAAAAAAAAGAAGAAAAGAAAAGAAAGAAAAGAGAAAAATCAGGTGTTATCTTTGAGTTTGCTTTTGTATATCAGAGTTGTGCTTAAGTTGTTCCTAGTGCTATCTTGTGGTATCGTTTGTGTCTAGGCTCACGTCTCTAGTACGTTCTAGCCTAGTACCAGCACGGTACTGACTTTGAACGATTATTCAACTTTGCATTCTCTGATTTGAGCATTTGCTATTCCTTTGCTAAATATTTAAGCCTACCCAGAGCTCCACAGATTTAATTGCAGTCGTACAGCAAGTGCTTGCCAAGGCATCGATACATCCAACCTCTATCGGGGTGCTTGGTTGAGTCGGTGTATATCACCATTCCGCTTGCATTGGTAAGAACTTGTAAGAGCTCGGTTAAAAGCTTGTGTGTGATATTTGAGCGTCCACTACCTAGTAGTTAATAGGAACGTTTATATTTTTGTATGTTTCTTGTCTTCTACTAATAATGGCAGCGATACGGAAGATGATTGGGAATAGCTGTGCTCAACATCGACATCTTCATCGAGACATGAGGAGTAATCAACATGACCATTATGAGGTAAGTGATGATGTTCTAGCTAAGATCAAATCTGCACTATCTTATTTTGAAGGATATTATGATCCTCATGCTTACATTGATTGGGAGCTAGCTGTTGATAGAGAATTTCAAAAATATAAATTGACTGAGAAACATATGGTTATGTGTGCCTCTAGTGTTCTAATTAAAAATGCTTCTAATGGTTGGAAATATCTTTGTAGGCATAACAAAATACCTCAATCTTGGAAAGACATGAAACGATATTTCAGAGATATTTATGTTCCCATGTATTATGTTAATATTATGTTCAACAAACTGCAATGTTTAAAGCAAGCTACTAAAACTGTTACTTCATACTATCATAATATGCATGCTTGTTTATTACGTTGTGGTTTAGATGAATGCGAAGAATTAACGGAATTGAGGTTTTTACGTGGGCTTAATAGTGAAATTCAGGGCATGCTTGCATGTCAAAGTTATAGCTCTTTTTTCTCGTTTGTTACAACTTGCTTGCAATGCTGAACATAAAATAGAGGACATGAAAAAGCAACACACTATACTTTTGCCTCGTATTACAAACCATTTGCAGGAAGTACATAATCACGAAAAGGAGGAGAGCGACATAAATAAGCTGGCAATCCCATTGTTCACACTCAAGTTCGATGCACCTCCATCAACTGAAGAGTGCATCAAAGGTAAATTAAATGGTTCTGAAATTAATCAAGGTGAGTGTGATGCTAATGAATTAAATTTATCCACTTTTCATGCTATACTAGAGCAACCATTAGTGGAACCAGTTGCTGAAATTCTTTTGTCACAAGTTGATTTGTTTGTTGTTCCTTGTGATAAAAAAGAGTTGTGTGATAATCCTTCACTTATATCCATACCACAACTAGTGAATGAACATGCTATTTCTAGTGTTAATTCTTTATGTGCTGATTTTAAGCATGTTATTCACATTGCTAATGAAGTAGAGGAACATGAATTGATATCTTCTTTAAATACTTTGGGCTATATTCAATTTGATGAATTTTGTGAGCTCGACAATTTGAAGGAGAAATTATTTGTTAAGTCTGGTTTGAGATGTCCAATTAATGCTCTTTTTCATATCTTTGGAGGATATACTGATAGAGGAATATATTTGGTGCATAGAGTTTATATATGTTCAGATTTGGAACCTCATGTAGTTATGCAAGGCAACAGTAGGTTAGAGAGTACTATAATGACTAATAATGTTATCTCGAGTCTGTCTTGTTTTGATTTTGTGAAACAGGTTATTTTAAATGGACTACGTGAAGAGAACCGTATGGAAAAACCAAGGACGGTTTTCCGTGAAGAAGGGGAGGATGATGTGACCATGGCTCATATGGATACAACCGTTGTTCACATCATGGATCAACAAGAAGACATCAAGATCATGTCCTCCAAGTGCTGGAATCCAATTCGGCCACCTGCAGCAATGTTGACTTCGAATGGCCGCCAAATCTGCATACGAGCTCCGTTTTCGGCCCGTGAGTACTTGATGGAAAGCTCTCCGAGTCCAATTTCCAATGGATCCAGCCTCATCTCCAAATTCCATCTTAGTTGGCCGCAATTATATAAAAAAGGTGTTGCATCACCTATAATGGGCCTATGGGCCTGTAACTTCATCTGGGACCCCGGCCCATGTGGGGCCCACATGGGGTGCGCCCCAAACAGGTGGAGCACGACCCTAGGGCTCTCTTGGTCATCCTCCCACCCCTTTAAATAGCTAGGTACCCATTTAGGGTTTCTTGGGTTTTGTTAGATTAAAGTTTAGTCATTGCTACTTGCTTGCAGCGCGCGTGTCGGCTAGACCGTCCGTTTGCTTGTTCTTCGGAACCCCAACTTATCATTTGTATTCAATTCGTATTTGCAATTCAGATTGCTTTTCTCTTTTTCTTGCTTGTGTCTTCGATTTACTTGCAGGAATAAGGTTGATCTGCACCGGTAGGATCAACAACCAAAGGAGAGGTGTATCGATCGCTAAGGCGCAACACAACGTCGTCTCGTACGGTTGTAGTCGGATCGTCAACGTTTCTCTCAAATCGTAGTTATCACAAACTCACCGAAAGATCGGGCCAAACATCAGCCGTGAGCACATCAAGTGGAGCTCAGGGTTTATCAAGTGTTGGCTAGACCGTCCGTCTGCTTGTTCTTCGGAACCCCAACTTATCATTTGTATTCAATTTCTATTTGCAATTCAGATTGCTTTTATCTTGTTCTTGCTTGTTTCTTCGATTTGCTTGCAGGAATAAGGTTGATCTGCACCGGCAGGATCAACAACCAAAGGAGAGGTGTATCGATCGCTAAGGTGCAACACAACAACGTCTCGTACGGTTGTAGTCGGATCGTCAACGTTTCTCTCAAATCGTAGTTATCACAAACTCACCGAAAGATCGGGCCAAACATCAGCCATGAGCACATCGAGTGGAGCTCAGGGTTTATCACGGGTGGTCAAGTGGGCCATTGTACTCTCTGAGTTCGATCTTCACTTTGAACCACGTCACGCAATCAAGAGTTAGGCCCTCACTGATTTCGTGGCAGAGTGGACCCCGACCCCCGAAACCGACATTGGGTTCCCCGACCACGAGGTCGGTAATGATCCCGCACAGCAAGCCTCCAGCCCCTATTGGGTGATGGAGTTTGATGGCTCGCTCGCCCTCCAGGGTGCTGGCGCCGGGGTCACCCTGACCTCACTAAGCGGCGACATTCTCAGATATATGGTTCGCCTAGATTTTCGGGCAACCAAAAACATGGCGGAGTACGAGGGACTACTTGCGGGACTCAGGCTGGTGGCTGGAATGGGGATCCGCCGCCTCTTGGTTCTTGGCGACTCCCAGCTAGTCGTGAACCAGGTCTCCAAGGAATACCGCCACTCCGACCCGCAAATGGAGGCATACATCCACGAGGTGCGGCGTATGGACGCCATTTTGACGGGTTAGAACTACGGCACGTGCCCAGGCGAGACAACGCGCTCGCCGACGACCTCTCAAGGCTCGCCTCGTCATGTGCCCCGACCCCACCGGGTGCCTTTGAAGAAAGGCTTACCCAGCCGTCGGCGCGTCCCGATCCCCCGAGGGACTCGGATGCTACCATGCCACCCTCGGGGCCCGATGGAGTTTAGGCCCCGAGGCCTAAGGGGGTTGAGCCCGACCCCCCACGACAAATTGCCTGGATGCCCGAGATCCAGGCATTCCTAAAAGATGAGACTCTCCCCGAGGATCGCGAAGGGAGCGAGCGAGTCATCCGCATCTCCAAGAGGTACGTGTTGATAGAGGGGGGCCTCTACCGGCACGGTGCCAACGGTGTCCTCCTCAAATGCATCCCTCCGGACCATGCCATCGAGCTTCTCACCGATGTTCATGAAGGCGAGTGCGGCACCCACTCCGTCTCGCGCACCTTGGTCGGCAAAGCCTTCCGACAGGGATTCTACTGGCCCACAGCGCTCCAAGATGCAGCCGATCTGGTCATGCGATGCAGGGCGTGTCAATTCCACGCCAAGCAAACGCATCTGCCGGCCCAGGCCCTGCAGACCATCCCGCTCTCATGGCCCTTCGCAGTCTGGGGGCTGGACATCTTAGGGCCTTTCAAGAAGGCCCTAGGCGGGTACGAGTACCTCTACGTCGCCATCGACAAGTTCACCAAGTGGCCCGAGGCCTACCCGGTCGTCAAGATCGATAAGCACTCGGCCCTCAAATTCATTAAGGGCATCACAGTTCGGGGTGCCCAACCGTATCATTACGGACAACGGCACCCAGTTCACAAGTGAACTATTTGGCGACTATTGCGATGACATGGGCATCAAGCTCTATTTCGCCTCTCCCGCCCACCCCAAGAGCAAGCGCGCCAACGCAGAAATCCTCAAGGGCCTCAAGACCAAGACGTACAACGTCCTCAAGAAACATGGCGATTCGTGGATCGACGAGCTACCAGCAGTGCTATGGGCGAATCGGACTACCCCAAGCCGTGCGATAGGGGAAACCCCGTTTTTCCTGGTCTACGACGCGGAGGCGGTCCTCCTATCCGAGCTCACCCTAGGATCTCCACGAGCTGCCATGTGCAATGAGGCAGATCAAGTGCACCTCTGACGGGATGACCTCGACTACCTTGAAGAATGAAGGCGACGCGTTACCAGTAGAGCCTAAGGCGCTACCATCAGCGCCATGTCCAAGCCCGGTCACTCAACATAAACGATCTCGTCCTACACCGCGTCCAAACGCGTGCTGGACTGAGCAAACTCTCACCCATGTGGGAGGGGCCGTTTAGAGTGATTGGTGTCCCCCGGCAGAGCTCGTTCAGGCTGGCCACGGAGGATGGCACCGAGTTGCCTAACCCGTGGAACATCGAGCACCTTCATCACTTCTAGCCATAAAGGAGTCACTGTTGTTATCCGGCTCGGGCCAACCCCGCATGCCCCCTCCGGCATGCCAAGTTGGCCAGGGGCTCCCACTATCAATATATTTATTTTCGCTATTCATTTTTAATAGTACATCCTTTCTTATACATATCCGAATGGCTGTGATTGGTTTGTGTGATCTATCGGGTGTTTTGTCTCAACTCGGGGTCCTCGTGTTCGTTTTGCCCCTGGTGACTTGAACCGTCTAGACGCCAATGGGGCCCAGAGCGAGCCGTGCCCCGAGACACGGTGAACCCCGGGGGGAATCTCCAATGACCTACAATCAAGTCCGCTTACCCCCGGTCACCGTGTTCCTAGCCTGGCCAGTCTCGACATGTGGAACTCCCCAAGTGCACTAGCTCCGGCCCTTGTCATTTTGGATAGCAACCCGAACCTGGGTCCCCACTTGAGTCAGAGTACCGGATAGATCAACGGAATAATCGAGCCGATTCGTAGGCATAATCACAAGCTAACATAAAATCATGAAACATTCATTTCAGGCAAAATAAAAGCGAAGTGTTCAAACATGAAGCGAACAAAACAGGGGGTACTGCGGCGCTCGCGCGCCTCGCCCAGCACCACCACCTCTCGGTCAGACACCGCCGGCATGAACTTGCGCGGCAAGTGGCCATCCTATCGTTGGTAATGCGGGAGGGTGGCAGCAATTTGCCTTCAACCGGCGAAGATCCCCGAGCCATCGCACTAGAAGAGGGTGAGCGCGAAGAAGAGTGTGAGTGGCGGAGAAGAGCGCTGGGAGACGAAGAGAGCTAGGGCGCAAGGGAGCTGTGTTAGGCAAAAGTGGCGAAGGAAGGAATAAATCCCCTTCTCGACGCCCTTTATACCCAGCTGCTACTGCACCAGCTCCTTGTTTCCCGAGCCCACTAAACTCGCCCCCTCGATTACCGCACACACTCCCTCCATTAGCCTCGCTACTCCGTTTTCGGTGCAAGTAAGAAATCCCACAACCGTCACGGAGATAGAGGGGCAGATCGTGTCCGTGTTAATGACGCGCACGATTGCCGAAGAATATGCCATCGTCACCACTCCGGATGGATAGATGGATGTGCCCCGTTTCGCGCGCTGCCTCGGGTAACGAGGCCACTATGAAGTAACGACCCATTATCGCTGAGAGGCGGTTTTCTCTTGCGTAAAAACTGCAACCGTTCATCGTCTCCGAAAACCTAGGCCCACGTAACGCCGGACCAACAGGGTGGCGTCAAACCTAGTCGTCCCACGGTGGGCCCCCACAGGCTTTACGCCGGGGGCTGCTGTTGGTGTCATGGGCCCAGGGTATGTTGACTTAGGGTTTGATGCGGCCCTGTAAGCCCACGTGGCCATCCCCCTAGGGGGATTGGGCCCGAGGGTGACGTGGCGGCCACCCCCTCTAAGTCCCGGTGCCTCCTGCTTACTACCGGAGTAAGGGTCGGGCTCTCCCGACCCCCTCGGTTATCGCCACATGTGACGGAGTAGGTGGGCGCTACCAGCGCCCACCTACCCCCATCAATGGCGGAGCAAGCGGAGTGCGCCTGCGTGCGCGCGTGCCGCATTAAATGCGAGTATACACGCACGCACGCCTGACACCGGGCATAGCCGGCTGACCGATCTGTGACCGGTGCGAATGACCGATGGGACGCAGCACAATACTAGGCATGCCGCCTGCACGCCGTTAGGTACGCTGCGCACCCCCGTTGGGTCACATCAAGGTCATGTGAGCTGATCCGGCTCACTCACCCAGCCGGGGTTGGTATGCCATGTCTAATCTCCCGGCACATATCACCATGAACGGGCGGAGCACGTAAGTCTCCGGCTGTTTAATGAGGAATGACATGCGGCGCCACAGACGGGTGGTGTGCAGCCTGATAAAGATCACATCGGCACTGCAGAACGGAGGGCTTCCACCTCAAGCTACGGTGTGATCCATAATTCTACAAGAATATTTTTCATTTTCTCTAGAATATAGCCTGTTTGGCCCATGTGGTGTCCCCTTGGGAGTATAAAAGGAGGCCTAGGCCTAGAGGAAAGGGGTTTGATCCCTGGACGAAAAACATAAATAGTCCATCACACACAGGAGTAGGATATTACACTTCTCCGGCGGCCCGAACCTGTATAATCCCTCGCGTCACCGCCCTCTCTTGTGTGAAACACCCTCTCTCTCCGGTGCAATGGAGCAGGAGCCGAAACGCGTCCCTCGCGCCCTAGGCCGAACTCACAAAGGGGGGCCCTCACAGTCCCCCGCTGAGTAGTTTTCCCTCCGTCGTATATCAAAGGCCTGTTGTAAGTCGTCTAATGCAGGTTTGCCTAAACAGTTTTGGGCAGAAGTTGTTTCCACTGCTTGTTATCTTATTAATAGATCACCCTGTTTATTCTATTGATAAGAAGACTCTAATTGAGGTATGGTCTGGTTCCCCAGCAAATTATTCAGACTTAAAAGTATTTGGTTGTACTTCTTATGCTCATGTTGATAATGGTAAATTGGAGCCTAGAGCTATTAAGTGCATTTTTCTTGGTTATCCATCTGGTGTGAAAAGCTATAAGTTATGGTGTCCTGAAACAAAAATGGTTGTGATTAGTAGAAATGTTATCTTCTATGAATCAGTTATGTTACATGACAAACCTTCTACTAATATTCCTATTGAGAGTCAGCAGAAAGCAAGTGTGCAGGTGGAGCACTTGATCAGTTCAGGGCATGCACCAGAAAAGGATGATGTTGCTATTAACCAAGATGCACCTGTTAGTGAAGATTCAGATTCTTCTGTTGTTCAGCAGTCTCCAAAGCATTATATTGCAAAAGATAAGCCCAAAAGAAATACTAAACCTCCTCAAAGATATATTGAAGAAGCGAACATAGTTGCTTATGCTTTGAGTGTGGTAGAGGAAATTGAAGGTAATGTAGAACTTTTCTTCATATTCTGAGGCTATTGTTTCTAATGATTGCAATAGATGGATAACTGCTATGCATGATGAGATGGAGTCACTTGAAAAGAATCGTATTTGGGAATTGGTGAAGTTGCCAAAGGAAAATAATTCTATCCGTTGCAAGTGGATCTTCAAAAGAAAGGAAGGTATATCTCTAACTGATGAGGTAAGGTATAAAGCAAGGTTAGTTGCTAAAGGTTATAGCCAGATTCCAGGTATTGATTTCAATGATGTCTTTTCCCCTGTTGTGAAGCATTGTTCAATTCACACAATACTCAGTATTGTTGCCATGCATGATTATGAACTAGAGCAAATGGATGTTAAAACTGCATTTTTACATGGGGAGTTAGAAGAGGATATTTATATGGAGCAACCTGAAGGTTTTGTTGTTCCTGGAAAAGAGAACCTAGTTTGTAGGTTAAAGAAATCTCTTTATGGGTTGAAGCAGTCGTCTAGATAGTGATATAAGAGATTTGACTCTTTCATGCTTTCTCAGCCGTTTAGAAGATCCAATTATGATAGTTGTGTTTATCTCAAAGATGTTGATGGTTCAGCTATACATTTGCTTCTTTATGTCGATGATATGTTGATTGCTGCAAAAGACAAAGCAGAGATAGCAAAGTTGAAGGCACAATTGAGTAGTGAATTTGAGATGAAGGATATGGGTGTAGCTAAGAAAATTCTCGGTATGAAAATTATTAGAGAAAGAGAGTCTGGCAAGTTATATCTTAGTCAGAAAGGTTATATTGAGAAGGTCCTTCGTCGTTTCAATATGCATGATGCAAAACCAGTGAGTATTCCTTTAGCTGCACATTTCAGATTATTTTCAGATTTATGTCCACAGTCAAATTATGATGTTGAGTACATGTCTATAGTTCTATATTCAAGTGCAGTTGGTTCACTTATGTATGCCATGGTATGTTCTCCTCCTGACTTATCACATGCATTGAGTGTTATCAGTAGATACATGACTAATCCTGGTAAAGAGCATTGGAAAGTTATTCAGTGGATTTTCAGATACCTACGTGGTACCTCTAATGCTTGTTCGCAGTTTGGGAGATCTATAGATGGACTTGTTGGTTATGTGGATTCAGATTTTGCTGGAGATTTGGATAGGAGAAGATCGCTCACAGGTTATGTTTTCACTATTGGAGGATGTGCTGTTAGTTGGAAGGCAAGTTTACAAGCAACTGTTGCCCTATCTACTATTGAAACAGAGTATATGACTATTTCTGAAGCTTGTAAAGAAACTATTTGGCTTAGAGGTTTGTATACTGAGCTTTGTGGAGTTACGTCTTGCATTGATATATTTTGTGATAGTCAAAGTGCAATATGCTTTACAAAGAATTAGATGTTCCATGAGAGAACAAAGCACATTGATGTGAGATATCACTTTATTCGAGGTGTGATTGCTGAAGGTGATGTCGAAGTATGCAAGATAAGTACTCATGATAATTCAGCTGATATGATGACAAAGTCAGTTCCTACTACTAAGTTTGAGCTTGAGTAGCTTGATTGGTGTTACAGTGTAGTCCTAGAGACTATTTAGCGCACGGTGATTTTATCTACATGAGGTATTTCTTTTTGGTGATTGATGTTTTTATGCTACAAGAGGAATTCATCTTAAGGTGGAGATTTTTAAATATGTGATCCGAATTTAGGCCTACAATATATTCGGATTAGTTTCCTAGTAGGACTCCCTATCATTTCCTATTAGATATCTTTCCTTATATCCCCTATATATAATCTTGTAAGCCGTACGGGAAGGGGTAACGTTCCCATTGTAATTCCCTACGTTTGTAATCAACTCCTCTATAGTAATCATTGTCGGTCGGCGTTCGTGGTTTTTTTCACGGAAGGGTTTTCCACGTTAAATTCGTGTCTCCGTCATGCATCTATTTTCTTAACATGGGCAACTTCAGTGACAGCTGATCGATATGGACGATGACCTCCTCCACCAGCCCGCCCCTCGCGGATCTGGGGTCACCGCCTCCACTAGTGCCGCCAAGGTTGGGCGAGCTCGAGCTCAAATGCACTTGTCGGATTCCTTCCTCGAGCTCAAACGCGGGCCCCATATATTTTGTCTATTCAGTTACATGTGGACCTCACATTTTTTATTTTTCTATTGACTAGGATACCACGACAGCGAAGATTTCTGGTATTGGAGAGAGGATATGCCACACAAAACTCGACGCAAAATTGAGGGATGGTAAGTGTACTTATTACTCCTAAAAACTACCCAACCAAACGGACCCTATGGGCTATGGGGCAGCTTATGGTCTGGTCAGTAGGCCGTTGTTGGGCCGGACGGCACGCCGATAGCCCTAGGCCTTCTCATCCTCCTTTCCACCTCTCCTCTTTTCCCCATCGTCGTTCGCCGCCGAAAGTTAGCGCCGGCGGCTGAAGTCAGTGGTCGAAGGAGCGGGGGGGACTTGCCCGCCGCGGGATAGTGCGGCAGCGACCCGCGCCGGCAGATCAGGCGGGAGAGAAGGCAGCCGCCGCCGCGAGACGATCTCCGACGTCCGTGCCCTCCGTCAATCTCCCCGTTCCCTCGGCGCTCTCCCGTCCAAGCGAGCGGAGACGCCTGTATCCTGCTGCTTCCTTGCTGCCGCATCCTCGCCGGTGAGCGCCCGTACGCATATCCTCTTCCTTATCCCCTCTCTATCCACACCTTTCTCCTCCTCGCCTTAACCATTGTACTAATTACTGTTTTGTTTCCCAAAAAAAAAAATCAACTGAGCCCCAACGCTTTTCTTGCTGCTACTGATGTGAGTGATTCCTTCATCCCTCTACACCTTGGTGGATCCAGTTCTGCATCGGTGGACGTCTGGGATGGCGGACGGTTCATTGCTTGATCGGATGGTGTCTCAATTTCGGTCGACGTGCAGGTGAATTTGTAGTCATCTTTTCTTTGTTCTAGATATGTAATTTTTCAGCATGCCATGGATCTTTTATTTGGAAAAATTGAAGGCATTTTTTGAGAATATTGACGCTAGAAATTCGGGATTGACAAAGAAAATGACCTATAAAAGTAGAGAGAACAATGACTGCCATTTCAACAACAGATGTTTGCCTAATCGCCATCTTGTTAACTGGCCAATTGTTTGGATCGAGCAGAGCAGACAATATCTGTGAAATAATATGGACCTAATGTTGAACTAAAAGTGTCACCATCTTTTTCATCATGTATATGTTGATGAAATGCAGGTACTACACTGGATATCCCAAGGATCGAGGGCCATCAAGAATTATACCGTTCACGTCAGAGCGTCAATTCGTGCAGCTGTTGCATGAAGGTCATCCAGTAGTTGTTGCCTTTACTATTAAGTATATCTAAACCTTCCTTTGTTGTTTCTTGTTTAAGAATCATTGGCTGCAATATCTAGTCATAATAGTAAGTACATTTACTTTGTTAACCAGAGACCGAAACCCCTCCTGAGAAAGCAGCGCAGCGCAGGCGACTGATGCGCCGTGGCCACTCCGGCCCCGGCGGCCACGACCCTGGCACCGGTGCTGACTACGCCAGCCTCCGACCGCCAACCAAATCAATGCCCGAGCTGCTCGTCTGCCGAGTCAACGCTTCACAATGCTCCCGTCTTCACCAACGCCAGCGCCGCCAACGATCCTCCGTCGACCTCAGCTCGCTCCACCGCGCCCTACCCACACGCCGCAGTCGCCATCGCTACTCCATACTCCGCTGCCGCCCAGGTCCACGACACACAGCCCCGCCGCCCTCAGCTGCTGCTTCTGGAGAGACGCTGCCGC
Source organism: Oryza punctata (assembly GCA_000573905.2). Classification (NCBI taxonomy): domain Eukaryota; kingdom Viridiplantae; phylum Streptophyta; class Magnoliopsida; order Poales; family Poaceae; genus Oryza; species Oryza punctata. The sequence continues at coordinate 16,092,031 of CM002493.2, read as the reverse complement.
CACCACCGCCGAGATCCACGCGGCTGCCATCACCGGAGGCTCTCTCCCAAGTCCCTGATATGCCAGATCCGCAACCCGGTGGCCACCGCCGCACCTACATGGGCATCACCAGGCAACCACAATTTCAAACTTTCAAATATGCAACTTCACCAACTGCACCCGCAGCCTTGAAGTCGGTTCTAATGATCCTCGTCTGGAGCAATTACTTCGCCCCTGAACACAACCCATCGCCCTATGAAGCTACAAAAAGGGACGCTACGGCGAGGCGTCTTGTCCCTGAGCGGCGAAGTGACAACTTCAAGACGTTGGCCAAGGAGTGGACTCCGGTCCGTACCAGGTACTGGTGGAGGGGGAGCAGGCATTCAAGCCGCAACAACCAGGCTGCACTACAATGCGACGCACATTCACACCGGCTAGCCAAACTCCCCGACTCTGCGTCTCTTCAAGCATACAAGGGGTAGACCCGTGGAAGGTGCTTCATCTACCTAGCTCGCGACCACCGAGCGGTCGATTGCAGAGACCCAGTGCATTGCTTCACCTGTCACCGCCCGGGGCACCAGGCTCGTGACTGCGACAAGCGACGCGCCCCTCACAGTGACACACCATCCACCACCACCTCGTCGGTAGGCCTTCCCAATACCACCGCCCCTGCCGCCACACCAACAAGCCACCTGGCACACGAAAGAGCCACCCCGCTGCCATCGCCACTGTGAGCGCCCCGAGCTGCAATGGCGCTTCTCGGCGACCCGTCGACTTGACCGACGGACGATGACTGCATCATCTCGATCTCCCACGCTCTCGATCACGAGCACCGCGCATGGGAGGCAACGGCGGCGGTAACGTGGGCGATGCTCGCGCCGCGGAGCACAACAGCCAAAGACGTCGAAGCGGCCATCCAAGAGGAGTTTCGCCTCCGCGTTGGCGACGTGATGGTCTCCCTGCACCACCCCGAGTCGTTCCTCATCAAGTTCCAACACCGCCGCCACTGCGACGAGGCCCTCCGGAAAGGCTACGCCAAGTGCCGGGGAATCGAGGTCCACTTCATCAAGTGGTGAAGCCTCAAGGCCGTGTACAGGGCCGCGCTAAATGTTCCGCGTCAAGCTCTTCCTCGACGGAGTCCCGTGCCATGCATGGATGCTCGACATCATTGAGAGCCTTATCGGCCGACGCTGCGCCCTTGAGAGCATCGTCACAAACATCGTTCACCCTATCGACAAGCCTCATCGAGCTGTTGGCATGGATGGTGAACCCCATCTCCATCCCCAAGCGAGTATGGCTCACCTTCGCCAAGCGTGCGGACGGTGGTGAGCTGGACATACGAGTGACAGAGAAGCCACCCCCGGAGCACTGGCAGTACGCGGCCAAGTATGTGGTGCTGCTGCACTTGGAGGAGATTCACGACTTCACGACGGCGACGGTCGACCTCTCCAACCTGTCATCTTGCGAGCCGACAAAGCGATACCTTCCACAATGGCATTTGGGGTTGCTGGACGGTGAGCCGGTCCCGACTCGAGCATTCGACTCCTTTCCACACCACCCCGCAGCCGCCGCACATCAACCAAGCATAGAGTGGCCGTGACGACGAGCGTCGTGGAGGTGACGAGGGCCAGGGTGAACGTCGACGTCTGCGACAAGCCATGCCGCCGCTACAACGATGACCACCCAAATGACTTGCGGGGATGCAGCTGGAGGAGGCAGGACCACGACGACGGCCACGATGATGGTAGAGACGGTCGCCATGGCCGTGATGGCGGGCACGCTCGCGACGAGCATGTCAATGCGTGGTAGCACACTTGCTTGCCCAGGCGAAGAGATGTAGGGGAGAACAGTCGCCAGGGAGGGCGGCGCCATCAAGCAGCTGACCAAGAAGATGACATCCCAGTTGACCAGCCACCACCGCCGCTCTCAGACGCCGAACGACAAGCACAAGAGGTTAGCAAAATTAAGTTGGTTTACCACCTCAAACTGGCTTCGCTGCAGAGGAGGGTCGCACAGCTCATGACAAGCGCCACCGATGCTCATGGCGACGGTGGCAAGGACCACGGCTTCAACTGAGTTCCCTGCTCGACAAGTGACTGGACCACGCTGGGGTATGAGGCCTGGTCCGACGACAACCACGGGAAGACGACACCACCAACTACGATATCGGTCGCACTCGCCTTCGAGCGTATCAAGCAAGGGCTCCGGCTACCTCCGGTGCAGCGGGAGATTGAAGACGGCCTTCGCAGCCTTCGCCTGGTCGGCGACACGCCCATCGTCCCCAAGCCGGCAACAACGACTACGTCAGACAACCATCTTGTGGAGATGGCGCCGGCCGACCTGTTCCAGGCAGTGCAAGGCGCCATACTTCCTACGCCAACACCAACTCCGCCACCAAGCAAATAGGATGAACCAAGGAGGAGCATCCGGCTAGCAGACAAGCGAGAGCCATGCCCGTGTCAACCGTAACACGCGCACACATCAACCTATGCAGGAAGCTGGAGGTGCTCAACGCTGAGGCCGACCTCACCGAGCAAGCGCTCTGTGACTATAGGGCCAAGTTCGAAGGTCCACTACCCAATGAGGCACTAACTGCCTTAGCGTCACTCTTCGGGCTGGAGCGCGATGAGCTACAAAGGCGTGATGATGCACTCATGCAGGTGGCTGGCACAACGCTCCCAGATATGGAGCAGCTCAAGAACTAGCTCGCAAACGGTGAGCAACTAATGGCGTAACACGTCCTCCACTTTGTTGGTCCGAGGCAATGTTGCCGCTCGAGCTGCGACTCGACATTTATGTTAAGACTCCTTGTCAATTGCGTGCATGCACGCGGTGCTGGGGGCGCTTCTATCTGTGTTGTGGAACCTCTACTTTTGAGACATTTCTACGTTGCTATCTACATGCCATCGAGCCTGCCTACACTTCCCCTCGCTAGCCCAGCCACAACACAACAATCGGCCTATGTGTTTTTGAGATTGTTCTGCATCGTTATCTACATATCATCGAACCGACCTTCAATGCACCAAGTTGACCTAACTACTGCACAAGTGCACCCGCCAATGCCCAAGCTACCTCTTGGCCACATCGAGCGCAACACAACATGCCGATGGCAAAAATCACCCAATGTCACCGATGAAACGAGGGTGCAACGAGTGAGATAAAGAAAGTAAATGAATACAGATAGCCCGTCCATCAACATCCTTAGTTGGAACGTACGAGGCCTCAACTCCCCGGCAACGCGAACCACACTGTATGGAACTCTGACCTCCACAACAATACACCTCGCGTGTCTACAAGAGATAAAACTCTGCAGACTTGACCCAGGAATGGCAACATACTCAGTGGGACGACTCCGAAAATTTGTTCACAAACCGGCAATAAGGACAAGGGGAGGGATCCTCCTCCTATGGATGAAGACAAACATGAGGTCACCGGCGTAGAGCTCAAAGCGAACTCGATCTCAGCAACAATTACGCTAAAGGACAACCCGCTTCTTTTCAAGCTCACAGGAGTATGGCCCATCCAGAGAGTCCTTAAAGCCAGCCTTCCTACAAGAACTCCGTGACTCCAAACCAGACAATGGAACAAAGTGGCTAGTGGTGGGAGACTTCAACTTCATTTACAAAGCGAGCGATAAAAACAATTTCAATTTGAATCAGTGAGCAATGAGCAGGTTTCGTGCCACCCTCAACCACCGCGAACTCAGGGAGATCAACTTACAAAACCGAAAATACACTTGGAGCAACGAAAGGGATTCCCCGACGTTAGTCCAACTTGATAGGTTCTTCTGCTGAGTGCACTCTCGACTTCACTCTCAGATCACTGCCCACTCCTCTCAAACCAGACAGGGCCGCAGAAACCGAGACACTTCTGTTTCGAAAATTTGTGGATACACCTACCGGGTTTCATAGAAGTTGTTGAGAGAGCCTGGCACACTCCAACAACCCACTTCAAACCCTTCCATGTCCTGGCACACAAATTAACTACCACGGTGAAAAAACTCAAAGAATGGAGCAGAAATCTCACCTCAAACACAAAGGTTTAGCTAATAATGGGCCTCGACGTCATCATGCGGCTCGACATAGCCCAAGAGAACAGACCCCTAACAACAGACGAGATATGGCTCATAAGACAACTGAAAACAAGAGAGATGGGCTTGGCAGTTCTAGAACGGGCAAGAAAGAGACAAGCACCGCGCATCACATACCTTAGAGAAGGTGATGCCAACACTAAATTCTTCCATCTCAAATTCAACGCAAGGCGACGCAAAAGGTACATCCAAAGGCTAAGGCGACAACAAGGTTGGGTGATTTCGCACAGCGAAAAACAAGAGCTAGTTCAACATTTCTTCGAAGCACCGATGACTAGACCGCCCTGCAGAAGCCAAGACCTACGCTAGGATCTCCTCAGCCCACACAAGGAAAACCTCGACCACCTAGCAAACCCTATAAATGCAGAGGAAGTAAAGGCAACCATCGAGCAGATGCCGATAGATAAGGCACCGGGACCTGATGGTTTCACATGCAAGTTCTACAAAGACTGCTGGCCCATCATACAACAAGATGTAATGTCAGCGATCAAAGCATTCTTAGACCTAAGGTCAAACCACCTCGGCATCGTAAAAAAAGTGACAATAATCCTAATACCAAAGAAGGAAGGGGCGGAAGCGGTGACAGATTATAGGTTGATAAGTCTGATCCATGGCATTATTAAAATAATTTCCAAGGTGCTGGCAAACCGGCTACAACCATCGCTACACAAAATCATCTCGCAATCTCAAAGTGCCTTCATAAAAGGGAGAAGTATCCAAGACAACTTCATGTATGTCCGATGACTAGCAAAGCGACTGCATCGCACCAATACACCCACACTCCTGAAGCTGGACATCGCAAAAGCCTCCTACTTGGTCCGTTGGGACTACATCCTCGACTTTATGACGCGAAAAGGATTTCTAGCAAGATGGAGAGATTGGATATCAAGCATCCTGGCTTCATCGTCATCAAAAGTCCTTTTGAAAGGAATTCCTAGAGACCAAATCAAGCATAGGAGAGGCCTGAGGCAAGGAGACCCACTCTCCCCGCTTCTCTTCATCCTGGCAATAGACCCTCTCCAAGAGATTTTGCAGATAGCCACAGATGCTGGAATACTTTCCAAGATAAGAGGACGGGGAGCTAGACTCCGAACATCCCTCTACGCAGATGACACTGTTGTCTTCCTCAACCCAATAGAAAAAGAAACAATAGCCTATGCACATATTATCACAAGCTTCGGGGAGGCGACGGGCTTGCGAGTCAGGTCGTGGCAATTCACTGCAATGGGATCAACATAAATCAGATTATGCAGCCCATTCCGTCTCAAATAGTTCAATTCCCCATGAAGTACCTCGGACTACCCCTAACAGTCCACAGACTAAAGAAAGTGTACTTCCATCCAAACATTGACAAAGCAGCGGACCGGCTCGCAAAATGGCAAGGCAACCTTATGAACACAGCAGGAAGAACGGCATTGGTCAAGTCAGTACTGACAGCCCAACCAATCTATCAGCTCACCGCTCTAAAGATCCCTAAAGGAATAACGAGCAAAATTGAAAAAATGCGAAGGAGATTCCTCTGGGCAGGAGGGACGCAATGATAGGGGAAAATGCAAGGTTAACTGAGAAAGATGCTGTCGACCAAAGGAGTTGGGAGGACTAGGTGTCATCCACTTGGAGCGCTTAGCCAGAGCACTGAGGTTGCAGTGGCTATGGCATGAATGGACTGACCGAAATAAACCTTGGATAGGAATGGAGATCCCATGCGACGAGGGGGATCGACAACTCTGCTGCAATTACACGTCACGGTGAACAATGGGGAAACAACAAGCTTTTGGCAATCAGCATAGTTGGAAGGAGTAGCGCCGAAAGCAATAGCACCACATATATATCAAGCGTCACGAAAGAGGAGCCACAGTCAAAGAGGCCATAACAAATAACCAATGGATAGAGAACATCAACATAGCCAAGCTCACGACAACAAACCACTTCGAGGAATATGTGGCGCTATGGGCGCAATTAAGGCCTGCTACTCACCGATGGAGAAGACACGATAACCTGGACAACCACTGCAAACGGAGTCTACACAGCAAAGTCGGCCTACCAATTCCAATTCAATGGCTCCACAAACGTCACCCTCCGCGCCTCAATATGGAACCCTTGGGGGGCCCCAAATGCAAGTTTTTTGCATGGCTAGCTGTTCAAAACAGGATCTGGACGGCTAATAGATTAGAGCGGAGGGGATGGGACAACCAAAGACTCTGCCCACTCTGCCGAACTTGCGATGAAACGGCGATACATCTTCTAGCGCACTGTTGAGTTACGAACAGAATACGGGGAGAGATAGCAAGATTGATGCAGACCAACTTGCAAACAGAGCAATGGAACACCCTAAACACAGTGCAAGCCCGGTGGACAGTCGTAGGTTAATCGAATGGGAAATATGGAAGGAAAGGAATGCCCGGGTGTTCGAACGCATCACTTTAACGCCTGCTACAATCATAGCAAAGATAAAGGAGGAGGTCAGAGCCTAATGCCTAGCAGGGGCTAAACGGCTTAGAGAGCTAATAATGCCACGAGAGTAGACCTTTTTTATAACAAATGCATGTAAATATACCATTTCTCTCCTCCTTTATTAATGAAAAGAGGCAGTCCTGCCCTCTTTTTCGAAAAACTAAAATATTAAGTAGATTTTCACATAGTAATCCTCAAAATTGCTTCTGTAGGTGCACTTATACTCAACACCTTGATAAGGTACTAGAGGAAGCTGCTGCTACATTTCATCTGCATGTAAAGTTTGTTCGAGTAAGCTACTTTAATTCTTCTACCTTAATTTTCAAACACCATTGAATTGTTGTTAGATCACTAGTATAGTTACTATTGAGTTGGAAAAGGTGGCAAACTAAGGGGCCATTTAGTACAGCTCCTACTCCGAGGGTGAAGCAGAGCTGAGGAGCGGTGGGAATGCTGCTCCACCCTTGTAGTGTAATTTTCAAGAGCAGAGCGGCAGCTCTAGTCCATATTATGCAGGATCTCGAAATTGTTTGGTACAGCTCCAGCTCCACAGGACAAGAATCTTGGAGTAGGAGCTGTACCAAACGGGCCCTACAGTTTAAATAGCACTGAAGGCCTTGTAGGTATAAAATATCAACTGATTTATAATTGGCCAAGTAAGATAAAAAATGCTTGATCAATCCAAAGATGCATCATAACTCCTAGAAATATTCAACTAATATAGTTCCAAAAGGTTTGTATCATTTGTCAAGTCATTCGATCATTTTTTGTTTCCTCTTTACTTTGTGTGCTTTTCTATTTATGTAATAGAATGTTTTTAGAAGTTAGATCATGTTATTACCATTTCATGGTGCTACTGCTGTCACCTGTCTTCTGTCCTTTGCTTTCAAACAAATAGACATTGAATACTTTTTCTGTGATCAGGTTGAATGCCCAAAGTATCCTGGATTTTGCCTCACAAGGCAAAAGAACGAGTATCCGTTTATTGAAGTATTTTACAACCCAGAACAGGTTACAATTTGCATACTTCACATTTTCTAGTTTTATTTTGTTCTCTCAAATTTGTGGTCTACTTCTGTTTCACACTCTTGCTGTCATTTTATTAACTTCTGCTGGCCATCTTACTGTGAGTCCAAGTGGCAATATGATAGATTATGTTGCAACTGGAGGGGGACTCGCTGGTGACGATTGAAGTAATGATTCATCACTAAATCCCTAGGGAATGGCTGCAAAAATAATCTTTTTGTTCCCTGACAGGAGAAAGTGTTCGTTAAACTGTTTAGTTTGTTTAGGAATATAAATATCAATAACTTCAATGGAAATATGGACCTTCATGAGTTAATTTTGACTTTAGATCTTTAGTGTAACTTTTTGTAGGGGATCTTTACTTGAGGTATCTATATTCTATATCTGGTTTCTGAGTGAACAGTTTAAGCATGACCTAATGTATCTATAACAGTCTCGTTATTTTACTTGAGGTATCTAGTTTCTCTATTTCCCATGGCAGTTTGTTCCTTTATCTTTAAATATATCAGAATCATTTTGTAATTATGATATGCTTAGCTGCGTGTACGCTGGGATGAAATCAGCTACAAACGTGATGGATCCAACAAACACAACTGTTGCTATCAGGATACAATCTGTTGCACACATAATTGCCAACAATTTCTGAGGAGATGTGACTGGCTAAGGGTGCTGCTTTAGGGAAGTAACTGCGTTTAGTGGGTTCCAATTGTATAGGAATATAGGAACCCAGGCATATCATATGACATATAATCAAGTTATACAGTTGTGTTTGACTGTTTGTCCCTATGACTATGAATTTTGTTATACCTAAGCACCTTGTGAGTTATGCATGAATAATTTTGAGCTTTGGTCTTTGTAATGATTTGCTCTGCACTTTCTCAGGCTGCTAGCCCAGGAAAGGTGGTGGACCCTAATGTCACGAAGTACTCGGTGAAAGTTCTCCCTGTAAGTAAATTCCAAACTTATGGTACTTTGTCCTTCAAATTTGAACTTAATTGCATGACTGCATGAGTGGTTTTAGTTGCCGCAAAGAAGAGAATACTTGTCAGTCTATGCTTGACAGACTGGTTGACGTTTTCCAGTTGAGCTGATGTGATGGTTTGTACTTTCTGCAGTTCAATTATGACCAGAGCGTGTATGGATTCCGGGAATATTTTAAGAAGCACGGATTCAAGTATTTTGAAACAAACTAGGTCAACTATTGAAAATCGTTGTGATGAAACATGCATAGTTAGTTAACATACTACGAATATACGTGAATGCACGTTCAGCCTGTACTATAACATTTTTGTTCAAAGCTTATCTGTATGTGGCATTACCTTAAAATGCTTGCTAATCGGTTCTCGATGGAAGATTGCCAGGCAGCTATCGGTCTCCATTGTGCTAAGACTGTGTCACTGGACAGGTTTTATCATGCTGAATGCCATTTTTGTCTGTAATGACTAGACTTTCAAATTCAGTCGTAAATTCAATGACTTAATGGCTTAGCATGCCTCAACCTTCTACATACCTTGTTGTAGAGTGCAGGGAAGCCGCCGAAGTTTCTTACATATTGCTGATTGTACCGGAGATTAGTCATGCAACAATAGCAACTGTTTATACCATCGGATTTGATGTGTGCTAAGTATAATTTGCATTGAAATATATTATTTTGAAATGCAATTAAATATTTCTCCAATTTGGGCACTAGCTAATATATGCACAACTATTTAGACTGGTGGCCAAAGAGCAATTGTTCCTTAAAAAAGGTGTTGGTTCTCATGAGTTTAATGTTAGGCGTGTCCTAGAGAATATGTAATCATCTGAAACAAGTCTTTCAAAAACATATGAGACAATATTACATATCCCTTTGTTTTTTAAGGAGTAAATTTCACAAAAATACAAATACTTTAATCAAACTATCACAAAACTACAGATTTAATAATTATTTTTTATTACACAACTACAAATTTTCTAACTTTAAATAAATAAAATATAGTGCTATGGATCTAAACTCTAAAAAGTTTTGTGATACGGTGCATTAAATAGTTCCATGAAACGTTTGACGTTAAATCAAATATGTAGTTTTGTAATATGCATTCTTAAATCTGTATCTGTAGTTGTTTTGTGATAATTTGGTCCAAGTTACGCATCCTTAAACGTTTTGAGATATGTTTGATTATTCATTTTATTAAAAAAATATAATTATTATTTATTTTATGGTGGTTTGATTTATTGTCAAATGCTCTTTAAGCATGACTTAATTCTTTTTATATTTACACAAAAAAAATTGAATAAGATAAATGGTTAAACGTTTGTAGAACTATTACTCAACTAGTAATATGCCCATGCTAACACTACGTTATCAAATTAGTCAAATTACCTTTTTCTGGAATCAGTCCGATTGAGCTTTAGTTCGATGAAGGTCATATATCAAATATATGTAAGGCAAAGTAAAAAAAATCATATTATCTTAAAAAAACAATTAAATACCACCAACAATTATAGCTAATCACTTTAATACATATTTAATTTAAGGATAACATATGTTCACACGACCACACGTAGCTGGAAAAAAAATGAAAACACGTTGCAAGACTACATCTAGACACTTATTTCAAAAACATTATAAGACCAAGTCCATATGGACATTGAAACTTGAAAGACCGGTATTGGCCTGGCATGGCCAATCTCTTATATCAAAGAGCTAATTCAGAAACATTGAGCAGAAAATAAAAACTGAAAGGTATGTTAGGAGTTAGGACATTGATTTGCATTTTGTATTTCCAGACATTGCTAGGACAATTGTCTGATTTGAGCATCAGATCCAAAGTTGGAACTCAATAAAGTTAGATTCAATATAGAAAAATCAATCAACCAAAAGAAAAATCAAGCATCTAAAATAGATTTAAACTGAAAACAAGGGAGCGAGAAATATAATTATTATTTTGTTATAAATTGTCACATGCCTTCAATAACATCAGGGTTTATTTTGTGAAAATCACAACCCTATAAGAAGATTTGTGCAGAACCTAATTTAAATGGGACATAAGTGACAGCATATCAGTGTTTCTATTGAAGGAACTGAATAAATTCCGATTGTGCATGCCGTAGAAATCATCTATTTTGACCACCATTATAACAATTCAGAGCATTGGTTCATTTAGAAATAAATTCAGATTTTACAATCCAAAACCATATGTTTTTATTTTGATGTACCCCGTAGAAAAAATGAGAGAATAAAATATTACCATCACTTAATAAGTATGACTATGATCATAACCATAAACGCCCCTAGACAGTTTTAGTTAATAAATGTCTCAATACTATACTCAACACAATGAACCAAATGTTCCGGGAACATCCATGCATGATACACAACAACTATGCATGCTGCTCGCCAGCACCCTGTTGAACTATCGCCCTCCGCATCCACCTTGCGCCGTCTCCTACAGCAACCTATCCAAATAAGAGAATGTCTGCACAGAAACTAAATAAACCTATCCAAGTTTACATGAGATCAAAAGTTAGTCTTAGCTGAAACTAAAATAAAAAAAATGTAACCAAGAGATCAAAAAATGTAAGCTACATATTTTACATTTAAGTAAAAACATCAGTAATCTCAAAATAGTTATCAACAGATTGCTCATTGCGTTAAGATTTACAACTGGCCTATTTATTTTGTGGTCCTCTTTTACCCCCAAAACTTATCCATTTGTGGACTATCATACATCGTCAAACAATATGCCATTTTAGAGACATAACAGGGAGATGTCAGTGACTGGATGACGGCGATGAGCAGGTGGTTGTCTTCAGACAATAATGAAAAAATTTCATATGCAAAAAATCAAAATTCAGAGTGTATGCTATACCTATGCTGCAGGAAGAGTGCAGGCTGTTCCTCTTCTTGCACACATAGCAAGAGCTCAAGAAGCAACAAGCATCACCCCGCCACCTCAGGCGCCGCAGCTCTCGGTGGCGTGGTCATCGAATACGTGGGTCGTCTTGGTGCCTACAGAGGCACAAAATCGCGCATGATTTTAGCCTTTTGAGCAGCAGAGGCGGGATATGACAGTATTTGCAATGTTCTGCTGCACACACATTATGTTGTTTCTGCAATTGATAATGGACATGATAGAATCTAAAGCTAGTCGTTAGTGTGATGGGAACTATGCTGCCCAACAAACATGAACAGAACAAAAATTCAGTTTAATTCACCACAGCAAAACCAATTTGAGAGTTCAATTAAGTCCATCAAGCAAAATCATTTTTCAGAGTTTAGTTCATCGAGCAAAATCATTTTTCAAAGTTTGTTCAGTTCACCATAGCAAATAATTTGGATGTATAAAAGCCTCTCCATGTATTTATTATATTTGATCTCTTTTTTTTTTTTGGCTACCAAGCAACCTGTCAATGAACCAACGGCCATTTAAGTATTTGACATTTAAGAAAACAAATGGTATAAGTTCAGTAGAGTGAAAGGGAAAATTCGGAGTAGAATATCCTGTTATCAATAATGCCAAAAAAGGGCTCATTCTCTAACTACCAATTACCATTTCTTAATTGCAAACCATTTGCTCTTCAATGTGTGCATTATGGCACATAACAATTCGAAAATACAATTTATTATACATCGCTTGTCTACTCCAGATGACCAAGGCATGATACTTCTCTGATTTGCATTTGAATTCAAAACAAAGAGTGGCAATCTTACCAGAAGTCCTGTCAAACCAGTAAGCCTCGCTGGACAAATTGAAGCTTCTCAAGCTTTATGACCACCAAAAGTGAACACCGTGGCATACTTTGATTGAGAAGCCAGAACAGTTGATAGCGATCAAACTAAATATATCTGACAATTAAGAAGGCATGAGACATTTGATATTTCGTAAGAATTTTCAGATTTGGAATTACTGGCCAATATGAACCCGTACCACGACTGTTAAAAGCACCTACCTTGTCAGCTATTGTTCAGATCCTTCTGGAAGGACTTCGCCATAGCCACACCACACAATGCAACCTAATTAAATTCTGAGTAACATAGACAAAAGATAGATCATCCAATCGGCGATGAATGGAGGTCAACTGCTCATCGGCGGTGAAACTGCGGTGTTTGATGTCAAACCAGAAGTAGTTCGGTCACCGCAACTATCAGCTCTTCATCTTCCTCTCCAACCATTTAATCCAACCTTAATCAAATCGTTCCAAATTATCAATCAAATTAAACAAACCAAACCGATCACGTCGCCTCCCGCTTCAGCTATTTCTTAACTCTATCAACATCAGAATGTGTTTGTCATCTATATATGTTGTGCATATTTACAATCTGAAACTAAACTGAGATACATATTAAGATTCTGGAATATGAATCTGAAATAGCATATGATGTGCAATACAGTGCTCCATTTATTTCCATGGCAGGTGATAACATCTACACTATTTGGTTTCATGGCAGGTGAATATATAGCATGCACTATAATACTGTAGAGCATCCCTTAATCCAACAGTTGAAAATAAGAAAAATGACCCCTTTGCTGAACCTCTTCGTCCTATTCCATCACGCAAATAGAGAACAGGAAGAGGAAAAAAAACCTTGATGGGGCTGCCAGGCTGAGAGGCAGTAGGCGGTAGGGTCGATGACAACCAGTAAGACGAAGCCGACGATCATCTGGGCCAGCTGGGAGGAGAGGACGGCTGCAAACAAATATTATGTGATTAATGCCATGCTTTTAATTAAAAGTATAACAAAACTCAGAAGCTCTTGACTATAAATTTGAGATGCTGTAAAGTGATTTCGTAGCTTGTAAGTAGTGCCATCCCATCAAAGTCCTCTCTTGAAAAGAACTAAAGAAGATCAATATGAACGCTCACTATTAAAACCACATGATTTTTAGTAGCTATTTCTGCAATATACCAAATATTCAGAAGAATAAAATGACCTAATATCCTCTTCCAATATGGCACTCCTCAACAATACTAACCATATATTATTGCTTTTGCAATTAACCTTGCACCACTTATGTGATATCCTACTTAGATGGAAAACAAATTCTACTCGCTTAATCACTGCATCTAAAGGGTAACTGTTATTTTTTAAAAAAATGATGCTTTCTTTTGGTTGATTCTGGAATAAATTTTCGGATGGGGAATAAAGAGAAGGGACAGGGGTCGAGGATGATACCAATCAGATCGAGAAGGGGTAACACTGTTGAAGAGGTGGAGATCGGTGGCCACGCGGAGGAGGTCAACGAGGTGGAGATTGGGGGCGACGCGGAGGAGAACGTCAAGGCGGGCGATGGTGTTCTCGCAAGGAGGAGAACGGTGGCGGCGTCGGTCTGCAAGGGGAGTGGGCGGCGATGAGGCGAAGACCGGTGGTGGCGCGGAGATGGGCGACGAGGTAGAGACCGGCGGGCGACGGTTTTATTGGAAGGGCGGCGGCGGTCTGCGCCTCCGCGGTCGTGGGCGCGGGGGTGGCGGCGTGGAGGAGAACGCGAGGAAGGCGAGAGGACCGCGATGGGATTAGGCGATTGGCTAGGTTGCGAGGTCGGGGCCTGGGGAACGCGAGAAGGGAGGTGGAGTAAACAAGGATAGTTCGATCAGACGTAGGTGAATATCATCCGTTACATTTAATGAATGAGTAATATAGGTGTAAGAGTAAATTGGTGAATTATAGAGTAGATAGTCTACGCGTTAATTACTACTTCAAGTATGTATCAGCTCAGACCCATCCCACCTCCATGTCTCATCATCCCGCTCTCACCATTATCGAAGTAAACAATTTACTTCGATAAAAACAACTTCCCTGCTTCCGACCTAACCCTCGTGTCGTCATCATACTCTCTCCGTTATCGGAGTAAACGATTTATTTCGATAAAAAACTTCCCTACTTCCGGTATATATTATATTTTTCCTGTACCCAACCAACCACTCTCTCCCCAACTTCATTTTTTCTTTTTTTCGGGATCAGAATCGATCCACCATCCCAGCCCACAAATCGGTGACGCACCAAGGAGGAGGACGATGACACCCTGGCGGTTGACGGCGGTGGCTGACGAGCGGTGCGCACTAGAGAGGAGGAGGATGACATCTCGATGGTTGAGGCAAAGGCTGGCCTCGCTGTCGGACGCTTGGCAGCACCTTCGCCAACAAGGAGGAGGTGTTCACCGGGGCCAAGAGCAATAACCGATGACTGCTCCATGTTAGCGACATTGATAGAACAAGCAAGTAAGCAAATAACACTCCAATTTGCATAAGCATATTCTGCTTTACCTTCACGCATGAAGCCCCAATTTCTTTTTGAAAATCAAATTAACGTGCAATCTGCAATATTACCTTATCTGAATTGATGGGCTACCCAAGCTATACATTTGCACATTGTGCTCCATGTGGCTGGTCACAGAGGATAGGGTGGAGTCAACCGGTGACAGAGGTTGTTTGCTATTTTTCTTTTGCTCATCGTCACTATGACATGAACGAGAATATTTTTGCATTTTTTTATAATTGCTAGATGATGGATAGCTGCTACTGCGCAACATCGAGCTCATCTCTATACCACATGGCAACATCCTTCCGTCATTCCATCGTTGACTGCCGTTTGCCACCAGGTTGCACTCTCCACCACCAGTCACAAGACACATACCGACCTCTCCATCGTTATTGCAAGATCTAACAAAGCCACCAGGACCACAGCTTCATGATGGATTTTTGGCTGGACCAATTTTTTTCTTTTCTAGTTTGATTCACCTGTGAGTAATTTTATCATTCGTGTGTGATTGAGCCTGTAAATTTTCCGTAGGGTTATTTTGTGATTCAGATTAAAAATACTCTTAGCATTGGTTTTACTCCTATAAAGTGTATTGAACTCATCAGTAAACATATTACTACATGGTGGTTACGAGAAGATGGACTATATCAAGAAGAATGTGGTAATTGTTTTACTCACAGACATGAAGTCTAAACAATATTTATAACACTGATAAAAAATTACTAGCGTTGTAAGTTGGTAGTAATTTTTTACGACCATGTAGGAATGGTATCGAACGATGTGGGGGTATTTTTGCTAGTAAATTTGTTACTTTTGAGAAGTTGCAGAGGTGGGAGGCTGGGAGCAAATAGAAAACTCCACAGAGTAAAATCGTTAGTTTTGAAACTTGGGGAGACACTTTGAAAAACAGAAAACTCGATGGTAAATATTTTACTAAAACGAGAAAATAAAAACAGTATGGAGAGAAGTAACGAGAAAACGGAAAATTTTTGATGGTTAATATTTTATCAGGCCCTTTAATGAAACACGGATGAGATGGAAAAGAGAAAAAGAAACACAGAAGGTAGGGTGGTAAAAGAACAAAAAAAATCAAATGGAGAAGGTGGGATGCGTAGGATAGGTGGGGCGGTAAAAAAAAGGAAAAATCGGACGGAGAGAGCGCTGTGCGGTGCTCGAACTAGTATTCCACGCACAGCGCGCGTATTAGCATCACGGTAAACGTTTGTAAAAATGTCAATAGCGTCATATATTAAAAAAGTATTTCACATGTACTGCACTGCAAATAAATGTAACAGGTTTGACGACCGGCTAATGGCCTAGTGCATATCATCGTTGAGCCAATAGGATGGGAAGAAATCGTGAGTTCACTGGAATGAATAGGAGAATACTTTCTACCGGGCGCCCAGTGCAAGCCAAAAGAACCGGGGTGGGTAACACCGAAACAACATGCATGAAAAAGAAGAGCTCAACACGAAAAGAGCAAAAATGCATGCAACATAAAAAAAGTGACGTCAGAGGGTGGTCAGCTCCTAGGATTTAAATTGAACTCCAAACTAATGTTCTTTTTAACCACATATTCGATTTACGATATGATTATACCATTATATTTATATTTATTGTAACTAAATCTTTACCACGTGATCTCATATGATCATATTAAAAAAGTATATGTGTCAATAATTAAAAAATGGTGTTTCATATGTTAGAAAGGGGATGTTTCAACCGAAAATAAACTTTGCTGTATATTTTTAGTTTTCTTGTTGCAATGGATTCTTTTAAAAATATTGCACCCGGTGTTATTTGAATATTTCAATAGGTATTTGCTGATGTTACATTAGGTCATTTGCGAATGTTGTGCCTGGGTTTTCTTAATGTCTCAGTAATTACATGCATGGTTTATTTTTTCAATTTTAGATCGGGGTACCTAGATGGCTGAATTTTTGGTTATTTTGATTAGAAATAATTTGATTTTTTTAAAAAAATTGGCTAATTGCAAATATTTTTTTGCCAAATTCTCAAAAGTTTGACAAATCCAAAAACTTCAGGCGAAATCATTTTTTTGGGGGGTGAGGGTGGGGGTTGTCCGAGACCAGAAATTTCGGAAAAATCAGTTTCATTTGTTGGAACTTATTGTTTCGTGTAGCGGTTGTTAGTGTTGTAGTCAATATATCTTTTGTGCTGCATCCCATTTAAACATCTGATAAAAAAAATTGAAAACACTAAATTAAGTGCGTTGAAACAATTTTTTAAAAATAGTGAAACAATATTCGATTTTTTGGACATATACATATTTTTGTTAAAATATAATTTTGTAAAATCTTTTTGTAAAGATTTAACGGTTGTTGATATTTCTTAACGACATTACAGGGAATTAAATCCCAGGCAAGGGTGCCAGAAATATTAGTCGATATTTTCTTATGATCACAGATATAATCCACAATCGAACGGATATACCGCTGTAGCATTTCACCCGAAAGTATTTCTAAGGCATCGTATTTATTTAATCCCAAGGGAATATACGGTAGGAAAGTAGTTCTCATCACACTTATGTTAATCAAAGTCTAATGCAGGGTTAATCAATGTTGAATAAGGGTAGGTTGAGAGATAGAAAAATCAATCAAGCTAACTCTCTCTAAATAAATATCTAGACTAAGTGGAGAAGAAATAAGAAAAATCTATTTCCGTACTTCTAGTATATAGCCCTTTTAGTATACATTTGCTAATGTACAATCATACGGCCAAAATCCCCTAACAATACCCTCATGGTATATCGAGAAACCACCCCTGATTGTCGAGTTCCATACGATAATCCGTCATAGGTATACAACCGGTTATGGATATGGAGGAGTACTCTCACCAAAAACAGTTCTTAGCCCTATATACACACGTGGAGGAATACTTGTACTGAGCTGTTACCATCAGTGGTCCACCCTTACAGTTCCGTGGCATATAGCTTAAAAAAGTATTTGATAATCTAAGCACCTCACTAACATTACTAAATACTACTCTATATCGCTACGGATAACATAGAGCAATTAACTGAATGAACATTAACATTAATTGAATCAACGTCTCTCTGGTAAGCTAGCCATATAATTAATACGAAATAAGTACAACTCAAGGTTGGTACTCGTATAATTATGCGAATATAGTAAAGTTCCAAATAGCTACTAGAGAGGAAATAACTACTAGAACCATACCCGAATTCTCCGGAAGACTTGAAGAACTCTAGAATTATTCTAATTCTAACTCCACTAGTGCTAGAACAAAGTAAACTACTAAGGAGAGCATTTCTTTATTCCTCTTGGTGTGTGTTGAAGGGAAGAATGAGGAGTTCTTTTATAGCCTCCCAATGACGGTTTTGACAGTTGAAAATATCGGATTTGCCCTTCAACCATCATTGGGGAGGTATCTGGGACGTCCATGTGGAAGGCCAGGATCAACCGAGCCAGAGACGATTCGGCCGAACCTGGTCCGATGGGCCTCTCCTTCCTCGTCGGCCTCCTCTTGTATGTCCTTAGACTTGTGATATGGCTGCTGGGTCCAATTGCAGATGTTTAATTGGGTTTATGGGCCCATCCATCCATATGTTCACCACATGTCTGCTTCCGATATATTTCTCCATCATTTCTCTTTTATTATATAGTCATCCGCTGCAAGTAAATATTTTTCCAGGTACAAGTGGAACTAGGTTATTTCTAATTAAAATATGCATGGAAGCATTGCTAGTTCTCTTTTATTGTTGGGAATATTGATGGTCGAAATTGGTCTATAATGACCGTCAACAAAACCCCCAAGCTTAAACCTTTGCTCGTCCCGAGTAGAGAACTTCAAGGTTAAGACATGGTTGTTGATTAGGAGTTGCTGTAATGCTGTATATCTCAAATGTACAAGGTACAAAGTATGAGTATTCTCTCTCGAGTTAAGCAAGTTGGCATGGTGGCTTACCCATACACCCAATACCCATGGGTCATCATGCTTCTCCTTGTCTTGGGCGGTTGAGAGACAGAATGGTTAGTTATAGTACCACTCGCTCATTCCTTGTTTAACTTTCATTCCGGAGGTTTTCAAATGATTTTGCAAATAAAAACCAAGTTCATCAAGTGATTCTCTCATTCACTCAAGAATGTGTATGTGTATTTCTTACCAAGATATTGCCTTTTTGTCCCTACTCTACATGTCATATATGTAGAACTTGGTAGGGATCAAATGAGGCATACTTGCATTCACATACATTACTAAGTCAAAACTTGGACCAAAGAAGATAGCATAACATACTTTTGATCAAGATTGTGCAATGTGTATGTGATATGGAAGATGTGTGGTAATATGGCTCCTTTTGTATACCTCTTCTTCCCCCTTCTTTTCATTTGAAACTTGAGAGAGTGTATGGCTAGCCCCTCTTTTTTTTTATCATCCCTCATACTTTGTATGAGCAAAATTTATTTTTCTCTTTTTCATAGTCATACCTCTCTTTACTTTGAATGCTATTTTTGGAAGAAAGAGACATAAATAACGTGGAGCATTTATTTTGTGAAGTGTATGGATGAAATGGATGCTAGCTTACATTGTAGAAGTTTAGCATAAGTGTGTGTATGTGGTGGATGTGATCTTGATCAACAAAGTATGAGAAACATCTTACACGGGTCACAAGAATTTTGACAAAGTTCAATCGAATTGCAAGTAACCATAATGTAAGGTTTTGCAATGTAAGATATTATATGGCTCTGGTAGGAATTTATATCAAATGAGGAATTTTTCTAACTTTATCATTTTAAAAATAAAACTCCGGATTTCCAGTCAAACTTAGAACAAGATCATAGTAACTCTATTTACCATATCATGTCTTACAACAACTTAGACTCAGATCATGCAATGTGCTACTCACATCTCTCAGGTTTCTAGGTAATATTTGTCCTTCCTACTTAAAACTTGAGAGAGTACTTAACTTATAAACCAATACATGAGAGATATAAAACAGAGCAACTATTTTTCATTTCAACTTAGAGAACTATGTAGTCTTACATAGCATATAAAATTCTAACTTATATTTTTGTTCTTTTTATATTTTGCAAATTTTTTATTTTGTTTTCGATTTTATAAATGCATCTTGAAAGGAGATATGCATTTTTGAAAGGGAAATGATACAAATCACCTTAGTAGGGGGAGAGACATCTCCCCCCAACTTTGCCTTTTGCTCAGGGTCCTTGATAAGGATTAAACCATTGGTGGTGAAAGTAGGCCTACCAATCGGCCTGCTGTTGTTACATCATGTTGTTGAAATTTGCCATTTGTGTGTTAACTTTTTCTGCCACTCCTGAGTTTGCACTATTGTTGACGACGAAATTTGGTAAGCCTCGAAGTCATCATCGGCCTAGAGTTATTATCGGCTTCAGAGTTCTAGAATCGGCCGATGAGTATTATCAGATCGCTAACAGTTGTGTTCTTGATGGATTCGGTTAAGGAGATAGATCAAGCTTATCCAGAAAAGTCCGAGTTCAAGAAGGATGCGGTATGGTAAGTTTATCTATTAATTAGGAAGAGTCTGTTAGTTTCCTTTTATCTTTAGGAAAGTGTGTTTAGTGTCCAATAAGAACTTTATGTTTTCCTTTTTCTTTAGGAAAGTCTGAGTCGTGTCCGATATGGACTAGTATCTACCCATGGGTATAAATATGTACACCCGGGGTCCATGTAAATTATCTCTCGATCAATACAACTACTCTCGGTGCATCGCCACCCTCTTTCTGAGGTTTTTTACTTATCAACCGGTGGAATTTGGCACTTAACGCGAGGCTGCATCGGCTTTTGATCTCCGGCGAAGGGGTAAGCCCTACGTTCCGTCGGGTCCTGGTGAATTTATCGGCTACATTGGTGTTGTTCAAGGCTGCATCGCTTCGATCTCTTGGATCGCTCTGATTCGGTTGATATATTTACCTGATATCTCAATTCTATCTTAATTGCATTGTGTTTAGAGACACATCGGTTTAGTTGGGACTGTCTCGGTTAAGTCTGACCTTCTGTCTTAGCCGATACATCTCTACAATCACAATGTTGTTTTAAATAGATTTGTTATATGTTGACGACCAAATTTGGTAATTCATAAGGATAGAATCAAAGAAGATCCAAGAGATTAGATCATATCGGAAACAGAGTAAAAATCGGCTGTAGTCCGAATCGGCTGCGGACAGAATCGGCAGAGTTCGAGTCAGACAGGGTTAGCCGATTGAGCCGATTTTGGAAATGTGACTCGGTACACGTCATCGGGTTGAGTCAAGGTGCTTCATACGGATTGCCATGCATGGATAGAGTCCTGGAGAGGCAATTGTATCTATTAGTTAGGATATTTTATGTAGTTTCCTTATGGGTTATCACGGAAAGAGTCCGCCTAAGGGACTTGTTCGTTAGTTGGATTTGTATTAGGTTAAGATGAGTCGTGTCCGTGATGGACATTGTTTGTATTTTCGGGTATAAATATAGTCCCGAGGTCCTGTAAATAATAACAACACACGTTCAATCAATCCCGGTGCATCGCCACCTTTGTTTTCTACTTTTCAACAAGTTTGTGCTTTCGAGTCGTGCTGCATCAATTTGATCTTCGACGAAAAGGTAAAACTTGTTATGGCGGTTTGCATCATCGGAGCTAGTGCTTACATCTTTATGACACTCTAGTTCCATCTTGTAAACTTCCGAGTTATCATATACGTTATATAATTTAGATCGATAATGCAATCTACTTGCATCGGCTGGATTCTATTTAGGGTTTCTTTGATATCGGCTAGATTACTTTGTTGGTTTAAATTATATAATGTATCCATCATCCCGAAAAGGCAACCATCGGCTTGATTTTCTAGAGGTCATGCTTCTCTTTATACTTAATGCTGCATTGGTTAAGTCCAACCTATTAAGTCGTATTTAGAATCATGATATATCTAGCCTGTCTTATGGTTGTTAATAAGGATAGTATCGGAGTTTCAGCCGATCTTACCTGGTATAGATGTTTTACACTGTTTTATGCTTTGTTTAATGTTCTATATCTACCCCTTATATCAGGATCTAATCTAATATAAATATATTGAGCTTGATATCAATCTAATTGGTTATAGTTGAATATATTTATTATTAGAGAATATCCTAATATAGGGTTGTATCGGAGCTATAGCCGATACATGCATAAATCTAGATATCGGCTATGACATGAGTCTATATAATCTTTATTTCATGTTATTTTAGACTTAGGCGATTTATACTATCTCGGTTCAGTCCGATCTATCCCAATTGCTTATTTCTAAAGTAATATTGATGTATTGATTATGTAACACTGATATTTACAGTCGATATGCTAGTTTTAGGGTTAGTTCTATCATTGACTATATCTTATAGCCGATTCATGCTTTATTGCATCGGCTAGGTTATATACGATATGAAATCGGCTAGTTGGCCGATGGACTATTGTTTACTAATATCTTTGTATATTTCTTCTTGTTGATTGCATGATCAAATCAACTGGCACGCCCTCGAACCTAAAGAACTAATTTTGGACCTGCACTAGAGTAAAGCAAATATCTCAGGCCAGTGTGTGTTTTTTTGCATCAACTGGCCGATGAAGTCTCAGAGGACAACATCCTACCGATCACGATCGAGCAATTGAACGATGAGCAGAGAGAAGAGATGAGACAGATGTTAGATCAA
The DNA here is from genome assembly GCA_000573905.2 of Oryza punctata. Lineage (NCBI taxonomy): Eukaryota > Viridiplantae > Streptophyta > Magnoliopsida > Poales > Poaceae > Oryza > Oryza punctata. The sequence continues at coordinate 16,069,553 of CM002493.2, read as the reverse complement.
CTCTAGAAACAATATCTGCACTCGTTCGCGGTAACCCGACAGGGCACAATTGTCCAAAGAACTAAAGTTGAGTTGCCGACGATCGTGAAGCAAGATCCAAGTACATCCGGAATAGGTGAGGAAAAGGACAAGCAGCCCAAGGTCGAATCAAGTGATGAAGAGCTCCACACGATACAAGATCGCATCGATTCGGCTGTGCACCACGCCCTTGTCAACCAATCTGGAGTACATGTGAACACGTTAACAAACATGATCAAGTCAGTAGTTGATGGAACCATAGCCGAAGAAAAAGCTAAAGGGCCTATATACTTAGCAGACGGTACGTTTCTAGGCTACAGGACTGTGAAGACAGAAATTGGCTGGAGACAACAAACACTTCAAACCCAAGCTACATCGACTCCTTACTCTAGCACAAATATTCCAGCAATCATGACAAGGCACAGCCGATCGCTGGGGGGCAAGCTTCAAGTCAGTTGACACTAGAACAATTGATCATTATCCTCAATCCAAAACCGCCAGTTGTCGACACGTCATATCAAATTCCTTCGGTTCCACAATAGCCGATTGGAATTACTCAGCCGATAAGCCAGCAGTATGGTACAGAGCAACTCCCTTATGTGCCACTTCAAGGTATATCGGCCAACTCCAATCATATTTATCAGCCTCATTCTCCACGGCCCCAGCCGATCCAATACGGCCAGTTTGATCCAATTCAACAACAATATGGTGGAGCAACACCTCAGCAGCCTTGGGCTGATATGATCACTGACGTCATGCGGGAACAGTTCGGGCACAAGCCTAAGGATAATGGCAATATGTATCGGCACTCATATCTAGAATACTTTGATCGGGTACCACTGCCAAACCGATACAAGGTGCCAGACTTCTCCAAGTTTTCAGGGCAAGATAATGTGTCAACTTATGAGCATGTTAGCTGATTTCTAGCTCAATGTGGTGAAGCATCGGCTACAGAAGCTCTCAGACTTAGATTGTTTCCACTCTCCCTATCTGGATCGGCATTCACATGGTTTTCATCCTTGCCTTACAATTCTATCAGAAGTTGGGCCGATCTGGAGAAACAATTTCATAAATACTTTTTCAGTGGTGTACAAGAAATGAAATTGTCAGACCTCACAGCAATTAGACAGAAATCAGATGAATCAGTTCTAGATTATAGCCAACGATTCAGAGATGTGAGGAACAGATGTTATAGTCTAGCCTTAACAGATTCACAGTTAGCCGATTTGGCTTTCCAAGGACTACTAGCGCCGATAAGGGAAAGATTTTCGGCTCAAGACTTTGAGAGTTTAGCTTATCTAGTTCAAAAGGTATCGGCTCATGAAACAAGATTCCAGGAGGCTAGAAAGTTCATCAAGAAAGCCAACAATGTCAACAATATTTACAGCTATGATTCTGATCCCGAAGATGATGATCCAGAAGTCAATGCAGCCGAGTTGGCTAGGAACAAGAAGACAATAGTTTGCCAATGGGTCAGAAGTCAATGCAGCCGAGTTGGCTAGGAACAAGAAGACAATAGTTTGCCAATGGGTCAAGAATTCGGGAAAAGAAGAAAGATTTGATTTTGACATCACAAAAGCTGACAAGATATTTGATCTTCTTCTTCAAGAGAAACAAATTCAGTTAACGGCAGGACATGTGATCCCATCGGCTGAAGAGCTGAAGAGAAGGAAATATTGCAAGTGGCACAATACAGGATCTCACAGCACCAATGAATGCAAAATTTTCCGACAGCAGATCCAATCGGCTATCGAGCAAGGGAAGATTAAGATTGATGAATCCAAAAGGTCGATGAAGATAGATGGACGTCCTTTTCCGGTAAACATGGTTCACTCTGGATTTAACCGAAGTCAAGCTGATGGAGGTAAAAATTACACCAGAAATATCAAATCGGCTGGTATGATCAACAAGTATCAAAAAAGGCGCCAGAGGGAAGAGGAGTCATATCATCAGGATGATGAGAGATATTTTGATCCCAATTGGAGCTGTGAATTCTTCAGATTTTGTTGGAATGAAGGTATGAGGTTACCATCTATTGAGGATTGCCCTGGGTGTAGTGATTCTGATGCTCAATATGTTCAAAGACCAAGCCGACAGGGTACAAGTGTGCATCGGCCGATTCAGAAAAGATTACCAGTCCATGAAAGACTTGGACCAATCTAGCAAAACAATGATGAAGATGACTTATATAAAGAGCCCAAAAATATGCAACCACAATGGTGCCCTTCCGGAATTTTTACCAAGAACCAAAAGAGGAGAGTTCAGAGGATGAGAAATAGGGAACAATTCCAAGAGGTTGAAGAAGAAATTGAACATCAGCTCAGAAAACAAACAAAGAAGGTTTGGCGCGTGAAGAGCAAGGTAGTGCCAGCCGATGAGGTCCAAGCCGATCAGGAAAGGGGTCTCAAGAACAAGGGCAAAGGGGTGATGTCATCTGCAATTAATATGGTTTTCATGCTACCAGCTGAATATGTAGTTGAACAAGTTGTTGAGCAAGCTGATGAGTTGCCATCGGCTAAGTTGATGTTATCTCCACAGCAAGCTGTTTTCGAGAAGCCAGAAAGAACTGATCATCGGCACCTCAAGCCACTTTATGTCAAGGGATTTGTCAATGGCAAGCCGATGTCAAAAATGCTAGTCGATGGAGGAGCAGATGTCAATTTGATGCCATATTCAACCTTCAGGAAGCTTGGGAAGAATTCAGAGGATTTGATCAAGACCAATATGATTTTGAAGGATTTTAGCGAGAATCCATCTGAAACCAAGGGAGTGTTGAATGTGGAGCTAACCATCGGCAATAAAACAATTCCTACCACGTTCTTTGTTATTGATGGGAAGGGTTCCTACAGTCTGTTGCTGGGAAGAGATTGGATCCATGCTAACTGTTGTATTCCCTCAACAATGCATCAAAGTTTGATTCAATGGTAAGGAGACCAAATCAAAATCGTGCCAGCTGACAGGTTAGTCAATGTAGCTAGTGCCGATTTATCTGTTTCGGAGATGGAAGGAATTGATTGCTTATCTGGAAAAGTTTGGCAAGGAGATTACTTAAAAATTTCTGATTATGCCATACAGCCAACAGGAGATGGAGAGCCCCAATTATTGTTTTGAGGGCGCCGTGGAGGGTTCCAATTTCTACACAAAGGATACTGTTGATGATCTCGACGCTAAGCTAGGACAAGGGTTTATGTCGGCCGATGAGTTGGAAGAAATTGACATTGGACCAAGTGATAGGCCTAGGCCGACATATATTAGTAAGGATTTACTAAAGGAGTTTAAATATAAATTAATAGCACTTTTAAAGGAATATAGAGATTGTTTTGCCTGGGAATACTATGAAATGCCAGGACTTAGCCGATCGATTGTTGAACATCGGCTCCCTATCAAACCAGGCTATCATCCATACAAACAGCCTCCAAGACGTTGTAAAGCTGACAAGTATGATGCTATCAAGGCCGAAATTACAAGACTTTATGATGCCAATTTTATTAGACCATGCCGATATGCTGAATGGATTTCTAATATAGTACCAGTCATCAAGAAAAATGGCAAGCTTAGGGTTTGCATTGATTTCAGAGATTTGAACAAAGCCACACCAAAAGATGAATACCCAATGCTAGTAGCTGATCAATTGGTTGATGCAGCATCTGGACATAAGATATCAGTTTTATGGATGGCAATGCGGGTTATATTCAAATTTTTATGGTAGAAGAGGATATTCACAAGACTGCTTTCAGGTGTCCTGGTGCAATCGGCTTGTATGAGTGGGTTGTTATAACTTTTGGGTTAAGAAGTGCTGGTGCTACATATCAAAGAGCTATGAACTATATATTTCATGATCTCATCGGCATGTTGGTAGAAATCTATATTGATGATGTGGTGGTCAAATCTAAGGAAGTTGATTAATATATAGCCGATTTAAGACAAGTACTAGAAAGAGCAAGGAAGTATTGTTTGAAGATGAATCCAACTAAGTGTGCTTTTGGTGTATCGGTTGGGCAATTCCTTGGATTTTTGGTGCATGAGCGTGGGATTGAGATACCCCAGAGGAGTATTGAAGCAATCAAAGACATAAAACCTCCAGAAGATAAGACCAAGTTGCATTCTTTGATCGGCAAAATAAATTTTGTTCGACGTTTCATATCAAACTTGTCTGGCCGAATAGAACCATTTACTCCACTATTGAGGTTGAAAGCCGATAAAGAATTTATTTGGGGAGAAAAACAGCAGCAAGCATTGGACAATATCAAGGAATATTTGAGTACTCCTCCAGTTCTCATTCCACCACAGAAAGAGCTTCCTTTCAAATTATATTTGTCAGCCGATCATAATTCTATCGGCTCGGTTTTAATCCAAGAGGTTGAAGGTAAAGAAAGAGTCATATTTTATCTCAGTAGAAGACTTTTGGATGCAGAAACGAGGTATTCACCCGTGGAGAAATTATGCCTATGTTTATATTTTTCTTGTACAAAATTGAGGTATTATTTAATTTCCAATGAGTGCACAATAGTATGTAAGGCCGATGTAATACCATACATGCTATCGGCTCCAGTTCTGAAGGGACGAATTGGGAAGTGGATTTTTGCTTTGTCAGAATTTGACCTAAGGTATGAATCGGCTAAGGCAGTTAAAGGGCATGCGATAGCCGATTTTATAGTTGAACATAGGGATACCAGTATTGATAATGTTGATATTATGCCATGGACTTTATTCTTTGGTGGTTCTTTATGCACTCATGGTTGTGGTATCGGCTTAGTGATCATGTCGCCTAGGGGCGCAAGTTTTCAGTTTGCTTTTACTATCAAGCCTTATTCTACAAATAATCTAGCTGAATATGAAGCTGTTTTGAAAGGATTGCAACTATTGCGAGAGGTTGAAGCCGATGCTGTTGAAATCATGGGAGATTCATTATTGGTGATAAGTCAATTATCTGGGGAATATGAGTGCAAAAATGATGTTTTGATGGTATATAATGAGAAATGTCAAGAGTTGATGAAGACCTTCAAAATAGTTACTTTGATACATATCCCTAGGGAGCAGAGTGTTGAAGCCAACGATTTAGCTGAAGGTGCATCAGGCTACAAGCCGATGTCGCAAGGTGTTGAGGTAGAAGTTGCATGCATACCATCCGATGATTGGAGGTTCGATATATTTGAGTATTTGAAGAATCCTTCTAAATCGGTTTCCAGAAAGTTAAGATATAAAGCCCTCAAATATGTTCTGTTGGATGACACATTATATTATCGGACGATCGATGGAATTCTTTTGAGATGTTTGAGTTTGGAAGAAGCAAAAGTTATCATGTGTGAAGTACATGAAGGTATCTGTGGGACTCATCAATCGGCTCACAAGATGAGATGGCTGATTAGAAGAGTTGGATATTTTTAGCTGACAATTCTGGAAGATTGTTTCAGATATTACAAGGGATGTCAAGACTGTCAGAAATTTGGAGCTATTCAGAGAGCACCAGCATCGGCTATGAATCCTATTATCAAGCCATGGCCGTTCAGAGGTTGGGGTATTGACATGATCGGCCAAATCAATCCACCATCGAGTAAAGGGCATAAATTCATATTGGTTGCTACTGATTATTTTACCAAGTGGGTTGAGGCAATTCCTTTGAAAAAGGTTGACAGTAAAGATGCTATTGAATTTGTCAAGGAACATATTATATACCGGTTTGGTTTGCCACAGACGATTACAACTGATCAAGGGTCAATTTTTGTGTCCGATGAGTTTGTTCAGTTTGTAGATAGCATGGGGATTAAATTGTTGAATTCTTCACCGTATTATGCACAAGCAAATGGACAGGCCGAGGCATCCAACAAGAGCTTGATTAAGTTGGTCAAAAGGAATATTGCAGAATATCCCAAGAAATGGCATACTATATTGGCAGAAGCATTGTGGTCTTATCAGATAGCTTGTCATGGTTTAATTCAAGTACCTCCATATCAACTGGTTTATGGGTATGAAGCTGTGTTACCATGGGAAACCAACATCGGCACCAGGAGGATTTCTTTACATGATAAGCTGACAGCCGATGATTATCATAATTTGATGGTTGATGAGTCAGAAGATTTGTTCAATCTAGATTGCGTGCTCTTGAGAATGTTCGAAAAGATAAAGAAAAAGTTGCTAGACATTACAATAAAAAAGTTGTGCCAAAGTCTTTTGAGGAGGGTGAACTTGTTTGGAAATTGGTGCTGCCGTTAGGAGCCAGAGATAATAAATTCGGCAAATGGTCACCGAATTGGGAAGGACCTTTTCAGATTCATAAATGTGTTTCTAAAGGGGCTTATATGTTAAAAGGATTGAAAGGAGAAATTTTTGGTCACACACTTAACGAAAAATATTTGAAGAAGTATTACCCAAGTGTCTGGATTGGATCATAATCGGCTGTGTTCTGCCGATTCATATAGATGGCCGATATGGTTCATATCACCCTTAGACCTTTATTTTGTCATAATCGGCTGTATTGTGCCGATGTATGATGGCTGATATATGTTATATCGCCCTTAGTCCAATTTTAATTTTGTCCTTGTTTCTCAACATGCAAAAATTAGGGGGGAATATACATATACAAAAATTGTGGGATTTCAATGCAAAATATATTAATCGGCACAAAGGAGATCAGAGTATGCATTACACAAGTTGAAATTTGCTAGCCGATTAAAAAAATATATATATTAATCGGCACAAAGGAGATTAGAGTATGCATTACACAAGTTGAAATTTGCTAGCCGATTACAAAATTTTTTCTAAGTCCCTATTACATCATATTATCGAGAGAGGTAGCACTGGATAGCCGATATTGCTGTTTGTAGAATTTCTTCAACTTCAGCAATTGCTTGGGCATCTTGAGTATCGGTTCCAGGGATAATTTTGAGGGACTTGGTCATATTGGCTACATTTTTGATAGCCAATTTCAGCTTTGCCTTCTGTTCTCCAACGGCCTTTTGGGAGATCGGCTAGATTCTACTTTTCTATTGCAATCTTGACATTGCATTCTTCAAGCTTGGCCAGAAGATCAATCCTTTCGGCTTCTAATTGATCTATAGCAGCTTTAATCGGCTCTTCAGCAAGTTGATCAAGTTTTGCTTTCTCAGTGTGTACAAGTTGCCGATTTGCTTGAATTGTAGCTTCAATGCTTTTCTTCTCTAGCCAATCGGATATTCTCTGTCTAGCTTTCTCCAGATTGAATTGATGTTGCTCAAGATATACAGCTGGAGTAATAGCATTGGATAGATCATCCAGGATTAGAGCTTGGGTTTCTTGGAGTCTTGCCCGGAGAGAACTGCAGTCAACTACCAAGCTGTCAAGGGATGCCTCTAGCCGATGGGATATATCTTCAAGGTTTCTTTTTACATCATCGGCTAGAGGAGCTAGAGCCTTGCTCGTTGTTTCTCCTTGTGTTTCCTCATACAAATTGTCCTTAATATCAAAGGAGAACAGATCGGCTAAGACCTGTAAAAAGAAAAGTTAAAGGGATCTAAGTAACAGAGCATGTTACACAGCCGATTTGAAATTTTTGGGGATGTAGGACTTACAGGAATAGCAGGAGCAACAGCTTCTTCTTCCTCAACATGGTGGCTGCCTATAGCCGATGCAGTATGTTCACTAGAAATTGGCTGTGCTTGAGGCAATGATAGAGGAGGAGGCTGTAAAATTTTTAAAGTTTAACAAATGTTAGCTAATATCGGCTAAAATAAGGATGCAGTCTTAAAAGAACTGAGAGATTACCGGTGCAATTTGAGGAGCTGGTTTAGCCGATATTGGAACTGGTTTTTTTTCTCGGCTGGTTTTTTCTTCTGCAAGGTACATAGCTTAAATGAGGAAATCGGCAATAAAGAAATTTTCTAGTTAAAAGATTGTTTTACCCTTGGTTGCCGAGGGAACACTGTTGGGCCAGCAGGAGTTGTAGGAGTTCTTTTGGGGGCTGGAGAAGCCGATGGAGTTTTTTCTCCTACATCACTCAATTCAGTTACAGCTTCGTCAATGGCTTTTTCAATTTCTGCCTCATCCAAGGCCTCTTGAATGTCTGGCAGATCATCGGCTAGTTTGGCTGGTTGTTTCTTGGACTTCTTTTTAGTAGCCGATGGAATAGCAATTGATGCCTTGTTTTTTCTTTTCCTGCCGGTATCGGTTGGCTCTCTTATCTGTCCTTGAAGCAAGCTTGAAGTCTTGGGGGCATGGTAGCCGATACTTGGTGGAGCTAGGCCACATCCATTTGTCAAGAGCCCTATAGCATATTCAATGTCCTTGCCGCTTTTGCTTTGGTGAGGAGGGGATGAGTCTGTTGTCTGCAAAAACGAAAATAGAATGTGAAGTTAGTACAGAATCGGCTAACAAATTTAAAGCAAGAGTTAACAAAAGTAAAGGGCTTACATGGGGGATCATGTCAGGAAATAGATCTGTCATATAGATAGTAGCCGATTGATGGAAGAGATGTTGTTTCCATTCAGCCCACCATGTAGTAAAGGTTTTGCTCCGTGACATGCCCAGCTCAATGTTGTCAATGCTACTGAGAGGGGGTCCTGGGATGTTGAGCAGCCGATCCATCATCAAAGTGAAAGTGATTTCTCCTCTGCATTGGATTTTATCAGCAAAATACAAGCCGATTGGCAATTGACCCATACCAAACTGTATAGCTGAGCTCATGGGATGGTAGAACTCATAAGACACCTTGATATTTTGCCTGGGTGGATGCCGACAGGGAGAATACATGGACTAATGGCAGTAGCAAAAACCTCTCTAGATTTCTAAAACTTCTCATGATTAATCTCTTTAAATCTGAAGTCTGATGGCAGTTCAAAGATGATTGAATCTTCATAAAAAAAACCAAATTCTGGCATCTTTCTGAAAGCCATCATAGAAGCTGAAGAACCAGTCTTTCAGTAAATCAGCTGATAGCTTCGCTCCAGTATCGGCTGGTGTAGATGCATACTCTCCATAAGATGTGCACCTACGGTGGGTGACTTCTTCCCCATCTTCATCTGTGATCGGCTCCAATCTTGGGAATTCGGCTTCTATCAGAGCTGGCCGATTCACAGCTTTCATGGCTACTAAGTTTAACCAGGATTGCAATAGCCACTAGGGACCGCCTGCGCTGATCACAGAGCCGATAGCTATCTTAGCCGATGCATTGTTTAGTGTTTGGTATAGATAGCTGAGAAGGATTTTTCATAGGGGAAACTGTTTTTTCTCTTCAAAAGCTTCGGCTATATGCTGCCAGTTGGAAGTTGGGCCACAACTTGATCCACAGAAAAGGAATTTTTCTAGCCACATCAATAGGAAGGCTGTGTGTTCTCGAGGTGTAACAGATCCTTGACCCATGTTTGCTGAGATAAACCCAGACCATCCTCCTATGCTCTTGGTTTTGAAGTCGAATCTGTTCTTGGAGTTTAAGGTCATGGGATTGGCCGATGAGGTAATGTCTAGGCCAGTGAGCATAACGATATCAAGCAAAGATGGGGTCATCGGCCCTTGGCTAAACATAAAAGCATTGATGGTGTTGGACCAGAAGTAGCTAGCAGAAGCCATCAGTGGTTCATCCTTAGCCGAATTTGCTATTGTGAGAGCAAGAGCTTGGTCGATTCCTAATTCGTCCCAGTGGCTTTGCTTGCTAGCCGATATACGCTTGTACCATGCAGGCCAGCTTTTCTCTAGGGACGACCAGGACTTGAAAGTATTTTTCCAATGACCTAGGTTGGGATTTGCTAATCTAAAGGGGATTCTGTTGGTCTCGGCGATGATAAACTCAGTGGGATCAGGGTTGCCGATTGGACCAAGGAAATAATGGTTTTCATGGTTCAGGCTAGGGATTGCGATCAAATTGGCAAAATGCTACAACAAAGAAACAAAAAGGGAAAGAAAGTGGATTAAGATCGTGGAAAATTAAATCTATTGCATAGAAAAGGGATCAAGCCGATGGGTACTTACCTCTGCGTACTCAGCCGATGGAGTGGCGGATGGAGCAGTTGAAGACGACATTGCCGCGGGCGGAAGTTGGTCGGAGAAGGAGTCGCCTGGAAATCGCCTTGCTGCGCCGAGGGGATCGCCGGAGAAAGAGAAGATGAAGATCGCTTGAGCGGTGGAAACGGAGTAAGTCTTATGGGGGGTGACGATTAATATTTAAAGCAGCGCGGTAACGGTCAGAAAACGGAAAATGCGATAATCTCTCGGAGATAGAATTTGGCAAATCCGAAACATTACCAAATATTCCGGACTTGGGGGGCATGTGTTGACGACCAAATTTGGTAATTTAAATATCGAGATAAGGATAGAATCAAAGAAGATCCAAGAGATTAGATCATATCGGAAACAGAGTAAAAATCGGCTGTAGTCCGAATCGGCTGCGGACAGAATCGGCAGAGTTCGAGTCGGACAGGGTTAGCCGATTGAGCCGATTTTGGAAATGTGACTCGGTACACGTCATCGGGTTGAGTCAAGGTGCTTCATACGGATTGCCATGCATGGATACTGTCCTGAAGAGGCAATTGTATCTATTAATTGGGATATTTTATGTAGTTTCCTTATGGGTTATCACGGTAAGAGCCCGCCTAAGGGACTTGTTCGTTAGTTAGATTTGTATTAGGTTAATATGAGTCGTGTTCGTGATGGACATTGTTTGTATTTTCGGGTATAAATATGGTTCCGAGGTCCTGTAAATAATAACGACACACGTTCAATCAATCTCGGCGTATCGCCACCTTTGTTTTCTACTTTTCGACAAGTTTGTGCTTTCGAGTCGTGCTGCATCAATTTGATCTTCGACGAAAAGGTAAAGCTTGTTATGGCGGTTTGCATCATCGGAGCTAGTGCTTACATCTTTATGACACTCTAGTTCCATCTTGTAAACTTCCGAGTTATCATATACATTATATAATTTAGATCGACAATGCAATCTACTTGCATCGGCTGGATTCTATTTAGGGTTTCTTTGATATCGGCTAGATTACTTTGTTGGTTTAAATTATATAATGTATCCACCATCCCGAAAAGGCAACCATCGACTTGATTTTCTAGATGTCATGCTTCTCTTTATACTTAATGCTGCATTGGTTAAGTCCAACCTATTAAGTCGTATTTAGAATCATGATATATCTAGCCTGTCTTATGGTTGTTAATAAGGATAGTATCGGAGTTTCAGCCGATCTTACCTGGTATAGATGTTTTACACTGTTTTATGCTTTGTTTAATGTTCTATATCTACCTCTTATATCAGGATCTAATCTAATATAAATATATTGAGCTTGATATCAATCTAATTGGTTATAGTTGAATATATTTATTATTAGAGAATATCCTAATATAGGGGTTGTATCGGAGCTATAGCCGATACATGCATAAATCTAGATATCGGCTATGACATGAGTCTATATAATCTTTATTTCATGTTATTTTAGACTTAGGCAATTTATACTGTCTCGGTTCAGTCCGATCTATCCCAATTGCTTATCTAAAGTAATATTGATGTATTGATTATGTAACACTAATATTTACAGCCGATATACTAGTTTTAGGGTTAGTTCTATCAGTGACTATACCTTACAGTCGATTCATGCTTTATTGCATCGGCTAGGTTATATACGATATGAAATCGGCTAGCTGGCCGATGGACTATCGTTTACTAATATCTTTGTATATTTCTTCTTGTTGATTGCAGGATCAAATCAACTGGCACGCCCTCGAACCTAAAGAACTAATTTTGGACCTACACTAGAGTAAAGCAAATATCTCAGGCCAGTGTGTGTTTTTTGCATCAACATTATATCCATCACATTAGACAGATCTATTGGCTCATTAAGTATTAGATTATCATATACAATCTCGTGCTGCGTCGGTTAGGTTCGACCTACTAGATTGTTGTTGATAATATAAATCTTCTTAAGCCGATAGTTTCATGCTAATGTTTTATCGGAGTGCTAGCCGATGAGTTATCATATACGTTATATAATCTAGATTGACAATGTTTTCTACTTGCATCGGCCGATCTCCATCTGGGGTCTTGTCGATACCGGCTAGATTACTTTGTTGGCTTAGATTATATAATGTATCCACCACCCTGAAAATCAGTCAAAAGCTTGATTGTCTAGTTATTATGTTTCTCTTCATACTTGTGCTGCATCAGTTAAGTTTGATCTACTAAGCCGTTCTTAGAACCATAATCTCTAGCCTGCTTCTTGATTGCCAATAAGGGTTTAATCGGGGTTCCAGCCGATGAGTTATCTGAACGTTGTATCGGCTCATAAGGATTACATATAATTTGGATTTAGCCGATCGTAACAAAGGGTTCACTGTTTATCCAATCAATTGGATTTATTGACATCGGACCTCCAGCCGAAGAATGCTTCAACCTTCGAATCAGTGCTTATTCAATCTATCATTACTAGCCGATTGGTTTCTACTGGATTATATTATTGTTATATTACATTATCACCAGCCGATCATCTTTATGTCATTATTTACATTGGATATATAGCCGATTGCTCAAAACCCTATCAATATCGGCTGGTATCGGCATCGGCTGGAATCACTCTATCGGCTTTTCAGCCGGTCGACTGTTTGATATTCAATTTATATATCTTGTTAGTTGCAGGATCAAACTGACTGGCACGCCCGCATCTCATCATTATTTTGAACCTGCACCGGAGCTAAGCAGATCTCCCAGGCCAGTGTGTGTTTTTTGCATCAACACGCTTTTGGCACGCCCGGTGGGACACGATTTTTATACCTATATGTGTGAAGAAGTCGACGCCAAGATCATGGTCGCAATGGAGGATTTGACGGAGGAACAGAGGCAAGAGATGGAGCAAGCAAAAGCTGATTTTCAAAAGCATTGCCTTCAATGTTTCGTCATGACATCGCAAGGGCCAATTCAGAATTCTCAACTTCCCGAGCCGAGGATTGAAACACTTCAATATAAAGTTGATGGAGCAGTTCATCATGCATTGTTTAATCAATCTGGAGTTTTGGTGGACACATTACAGAGTTTGATCAAGGGAAAAGTTGAAGAATTAATTGTTCAAAGAGGCCAACTTGGGGGGCAGATTAAAATACAACAACAATATCGGCCAGAGGAACTTCAGGAGCATCAATGAAGAGGAAAACAATGCCATCAGAGGAACGATGGTTGGGCTGATAGAATTGCAAAGTTAGTAGAGGAGCAATTTGGAATTAGACCTAAGGAGCAATTCTATATGTATCAGCATCCATATCCTGAATGGTTCAATAGAGTTCCGCTTCCATACCGATACAAGATTCCAGACTTTTCCAAGTTTTCAGGGCAAGATGATATATCTACAATGGAACATATTAGTCGATTCTTAACGCAATGTGGGGAGGCATCAGCTGAAGAAGCTTTGAAAGTTAGACATTTTCCATTATCTTTGACTGGATCGGCTTTCACATGGTTTTCATCGTTACCATCAAATTCTGTTAGAGGATGGGCCGATCTTGAGAAGCAACTTCATGATTATTTCTTTGTTAGAATTGATGAGATGAAGCTTTCAGATTTACTATCGGTTGAGAAGCAAAAAGGTGAATCGGCTATGGAGTATATTCAAAGATTTCGTAATGTCCGCAGCCGATGCTACAGTTTGAGCCTAAGTGATGAACAGCTAGCCGATCTTGCATTCCAAGGATTGTCAGCACCTATCAGAGATATATTCTTTTGCCATGAGTTTGACGATCTAGCTCATCTTGCGCAGACGGTATCGGCTTACGAGAGCCGATTGCAAGAAGCAAAGGAAGATCAATTTTGGAGCACTCAAGGTGAAATATAAGAGAATTTTGAAGCATGAGTCCTCATACTCCAAACCTGGGGGGCATGTGTTGACGATGAAATTTGGTAAACCTCGAAGTCATCATCGACCTAAAGTTATTATCGGCTTCAGAGTTCTAGAATCAGCCGATGAGTATTATCAGATCGCCAACAATTGTGTTCTTGATGTATTCGGTTAAGGAAATAGATCAAGCTTATCTAGAAAAGTCCGAGTTCAAGAAGGATGCAGCATGGCAAGTATATCTATTAATTAGGAAGAGTCTGTTAGTTTCCTTTTATCTTTTGGAAAGTGTGTTTAGTGTCCAATAAGGACTTTATGTTTTCCTTTTATCTTTAGGAAAGTCTGAGTCGTGTCCGATATGGACTAGTATCTACCCATGGGTATAAATATGTACACCCGGGGTCCATGTAAATTATCTCTCGATCAATACAACTACTCTTGGCGCATCGCCACCCTCTTTCTGAGGTTTTTTACTTATCAACCGGCAAAATTTGGCACCTGATGCGGGACTGCATTGGCTTTCGATCTCCGGCGAAATGGTAAGCCCTACGTTGGGTCCTGGTGAATTTATCGGCTACATTGGTGTTGTTCAAGGCTGCATCGCTTCGATCTCTTGGATCGCTCTGGTTCGGTTGATATATTTACCTGATATCTCAATTCTATCTTAATTGCATTGTGTTTAGAGACACATCGGTTTAGTTGGGACTGTCTCGGTTAAGTCTGATCTTCTGTCTTAGCTGATATATCTCTACAATCACAATGTTGTTTTAAATAGATTTGTTATATCCATCACATTAGACAGATCTATCGGCTCATTAAGTATTAGATTATCATATACAATCTCGTGCTGCATCGGTTAGGTTCGACCTACTAGATTGTTGTTGATAATATAAATCTTGTTAAGCCGATAGTTTCATGCTAATGTTTTATCGGAGTGCTAGCCGATGAGTTATCATATACGTTATATAATCTAGATTGACAATGTTTTCTACTTGCATCGGTCGATCTCCATCTGGGGTCTTGTCGATATCAGCTAGATTACTTTGTTGACTTAGATTATATAATGTATCCACCACCCTGAAAATCAGTCAAAAGCTTGATTATCTAGATATTATGTTTCTTTTCATACTTAGTGCTGCATCAGTTTCTTTTCATACTTAGTGCTGCATCAGTTAAGTTTGATCTACTAGGTCGTGCTTAGAACCATAATCTCTAGCCTGCTTCTTGATTGCCAATAAGGGATTCATCGGGGTTTCAGCCGATGAGTTATCTGAACGTTGTATCGGCTCATAAGGATTACATATAATTTGGATTTAGCTGATCGCAACAAAGGGTTCACTGTTTATCTAATCATTTGGATTTATTGACATCGGACCTCCAGCCGAAGAATGCTTCAACCTTCGGATCAGTGCTTATTCAATCTATCATTACTAGCCGATTGGTTTCTACTGGATTATATTATTGTTATATTACATTATCACCAGCCGATCATCTTTATGTCATTATTTACATTGGATATATAGCCGATTGCTCAAAACCCTATCAATATCAGCTGGTATCGGCATCGGCTGGAATCACTCTATCGGCTTGTCAGCCGATCGGCTGTTTGATATTCAATTTATATATCTTGTCAGCTGTAGGATCAAACTGACTGGCACGCCCGCATCTCATCATTATTTTGGACTTGCACTGGAGCTAAGCGGATCTCCCTAGCCAGTGTGTGTTTTTTGCATCAACAACTATGTGTCCTTCGAGCGTGTGTTGAATTTCTCCGGTCTGCAGCGTAAGGTTGCTCATCCTCTTAGTGAGTTCACCCAGATCTCCTCGAGAGGAGACAGAGTGACGTAGTTGGCTAAAAGGTGGTATACCACTTGAGCTAGAGGAGCGCAAGTACCCCCAGTGCATGTCGTGAGGCGCTTGCCACCGGTCGTCACTAGCACTTTTCCAGGAGGAACCTCCGGCCTCATGTTGAGGGAGTTGGGTCCAACCAGGGGCATGCCCAGCTGGGACCTAATCATCCTCATACATCTGCATTAGTGCTGACGAAGATGATTCTTCTTAAGGTGCTTCTCTTGCGATGTTTTGAGTTATCCTGTGTTGAACATTTGCATGAGATTCCCCTTTCGACTGAAGAGGCATGGTTAACTTTGGATAGTTGTACAAATAAAACCCCGGGTTAGGTAACGGGATTTCATTTGCACAACTAGGAAAGAAAATATAAGTGAATCATCCGGCCCGGATTTGAGTGTGTGGCCTTGAATTAAGAAAGTCTCATTAACATAAGAGTGGGGAGTTGAAATGTAAGAAATTTGAGCACCACTCACAACCCCTAATTCATATGCTATACGAGAAACTAAAGATGTATACTCAATTGGGTAGGTGAACTTAAAATTTTCTAACCATTGGTGAATCATGCATTGTACAGGAGAAACTTTTATTTTGTTAACCATGGCATATAAGATCATCAGCTCAACTTCATGCACAACTCTAATATCAGCTCTAGGAAACAAAGTCAAACCAAGCCATTTATGCAAGAGCCTCAGAGTAGGGTTATGGATATCATTTGTTCTAGGCTTCCTACAAAATGGTTCGCTTGTGATACTTTGCCAAAACTTGTGTTTATCAAATTTGGGAGTTGCCTTCCAAAGATTAATTTTACAAGTTTTATCAAAGCCTATAAGTGAACTTAGTTCTCTCCAAGTAAGGCGAAATTCCATACGGGAAAACTGAAAAGAAATTTCATCTTCATCTTCTAGCAAGGTGCAAGAAACTTGCAAGGTAAGTAAGCGAGAACCTGGCTCATCTACCTGAGCAAATTTGTCCCATCCTATAGCTTCCATATGTTATGAAAATCAACATCCATACCTATCTTCTGTAGAAGGTTCGGATCATATGCTCGGGTATGAGCAAACGTCCGATCCTTGAGCATGTGGTAAGCTTGCATTTCCCGATTATCGACGAGCTATACTCGTAGACCGGATAAAGAGGGTATTGGGGTACGCTGGTAGAAGGATCTAGCGAGAACTACATCAAACACAAGAGACACAAAGATTATACTGGTTCAGGTGGTATGCCCTACCTCCAGTTTATATGGAATTATCAAGAATAAGTGTGGTGATTACAAAGGACAACTGAAACAGAGTACCAACGAACTCCCGTCGAGATCGACCCGACAAGACAGATCGACGAGATGGTCTTTGAGTCCTCCAAAACGCTCTTGCTTACGGTGGGCGTTGTATGACTATGATTCGATACTTATACCCCCTCCAGGGGGTCTACATTTATGCCGCATATCACCTTAATCTCCAAGTAGAACTTGGAGACACCATACCCCGTACAATATGGCTAATATCCTACCCCCGAGTAGGACCATTGATTCCCGGTTCTCGTACACGATTTCCTTAGTCTAACAAGTTATTTCTGTATACGTATGGGTGTATCGTATTCGTATATTTGCATGACTTCAAGGATAGAGGGCATGCCTTATCTATAACCCTAACAGTAGCCCCCGACTTCAAATAAATGAGTACTCGTTCTCGAATCCAGACTTCCCAATCACTAACATCATGCTTTCTAGATCATTCTCCATTCAACGAGAAGACATGAAACATGCAACATCATTAATAGAAAAGCAACAGTCTCAAAACGAATTTGAGTTGAAGTATAAACAACTACCATAAACAATCGTGAGAAAATCACAGCGTCATTCTCTCTCTGTTCCTCGAATGTCGGATCATCGGAAGTGCGCCTATAAATTTCAGCTCTGAGATTCGCTTTGGTTCCGTTTACCAAAACTTTTTTCACCTCCTTTGAACACAGTCCCAAACTCTCTCCGTCCTCAAGAACCCTAATACACTTTCCTTTCTCCGTCATCTCCAAACATGCTCCCACGGATTTGGGAAAATCCAGCACCGGTGTTGAGGAGATGAAGAAACTACAAGTAGACGGAGCCCTTCCCGGATGCAAAGTCAAGGATCGCTCGGAAGGAGGTATTGAACGAAAACCCCTTCTAGGCCAAATTGTAATCTTAGAGGACTTTGTTTGATGTGGTTTCCTGCCTCCTCCTTCCGAATTTCTGTTACTCCTTTTGAACTTCTACGACCTTCATCTTCTTCATCTAAACCCTAATTCCATTGCTTTTCTGAGCATCTTTGCTCAACTCTATGAGGCCTACCTCAGAGTAGGGCCTTCCCTTGATCTTTTTCGCTCTTTCTATGAACTCCATTGGATGAATCACCATATGATCTCCGGATGTTGCGGCTTCCGCCTTCGAGATGGGGTGAAGGCGGAGTATATCCCCTTCGACTACCACTCATCTCGGGGTTCCTGGAGATCCAAATCATTCTACCTCCGCATAGAAGAACTTTACTCCATCCTCGTAGTCCCGGATGATCAGCCTGACCACTCTCCATCCTGGACATCGAGACCTCCCTCTTCCCCTTCTCTCCAAGCCTTTGTAGACAACATAAAAAGCCTTCGAGAATAAGGGTTGTCGGGGTATGAAGTCGTGCAAGGCTTCATACGTCGTCGAATCCAACCTCTACAAGCTCGTGTTCAACCCACGTTTGAATGTACGGGCATTGACAACGAGACACGGATCTCAAAATGGGGTATTCGTCGCCCCACCTGTTCTTGATCGTGTAGGGTACTTAATCTCCGATCTCTGACTCTGGTCTGTTCTCGTTACAGAGCTTGATGATAATACTATGGCAGCTGGGATGGACCAAGTTCTCGTGAGCCTGGCTCCCTACTCCTATTGCGACCTCCCTGTCGCACACAAGAACAAGGCCATCAATGTAAGTAACTCCGTCCAACTCCGTATTCAGTTTTCTTATTTTCTGATCCCGAAGACATAGTAATCTTGAGTGATATAGGCTCTTCCTCTGATGGAGGCAATTGGCCCCCTCGCTGACTACCAGGCCTCCACCTCCCTAAAAGAGAAAGCAGATGTCGAGCTAGCTGGCGCCACCACCGCTCCGAGTAGGAGCGGTACCAAGACCACGAAGAGAAAATGGGCAACAATTTCCAAACCTTCTTTGAGCGTCGGTACGCTAGCTCAGACAAGCGGTTCCGAGGTATGTTCTGAATTTTATCCTCATTATTTGACTGTTTTAAGATGATAACGTTGTTCTCACTTTCCATCTTACTTAGGCCACCATCGGAGTGCCTACACGATCAGGCAAGAGCCTCCTAAGAAGGAATAAGGCTAGGTAAGTGAAGTCCAAACTAACATCATCTTCTTGAAATATTTTTCCTTCTCAATGCTCTCTGACGCGCGCTTCTGACAGCGCTTCTCCGATGTCACATCCTGATTTTTCGCTTTCCGTACTTTTCATCTGATTGCGAAAATTCACATTGGTTTAACTGTCTAAAATAGCTTAATGAAAAATTCCGTGAAATAAAAAGGTTTTAATGTAATTAATTAATTAATTACATCGTTGGCTTTGTGGTATTTTAATTGGATTTTATTTGGATTTAATTGGAGTTTCGGAAGTGGAGCTCATTTCCCTAATTAAGTTTCCACCAAATTCAAATTCCTATTCAATTCCTAATATCCTAAATCCTCCAAAAACTTTAAATACTTTACATTTGGAATTTTCCAGAAAAGACCATGTTCTTTTCTATTTTTCCTTGCTCTCTATTCTCTATTCTGTTTCTTTTGCAGTTAGGCCCCACCTATTTTTCCTTTTTCTTACTCCCTCCATCTTCTTCAACCTCCAGCTCTCTCTCTCCTCCTCATGTGCAGCAGGCCTGGGGAGGCCAAGCCCCAGCCCACGCGTGTGCCCTCGGCCCAGTGCTCTCCCCCTCGCGTCGCCCTCGGCCCACACCGCCGCCGATCGAGCCCGCGCCGGCCCACATCCACGCCGCGCCGTGCCGCATGCAGCGCCGCCATTGTCGCCCCGCTGCACCGCCTCCCCTTTCCATAAATCGGCGCCGCACGTGTGCCCTAACCCTAGCTTCCCTCTCCCCTATAAATACCGCAGCCGCCGCCCTACTCCTTTTTCCTAGCCGCCGCCGCGCAAGCTTGTGCTGCCGCTGCCTCTTTTGCCGCCGCAAGCAGCAGCCGCCGCCGGGAGCCGTGCGGCCCTCGCCGCCGCCTCCTTCTCGCGCCGCTGCCGCTGCCGCTGGTGAGCCCGAGGCCAAACTCCATCCTCGCGCGCGCCACCGTCTTCTCTCTCCTCCCCCAACTCCGGCGAGCTCGTGTGCCACATCCTCGCTGTCCCGGAGCACCGTGCTGCGCCACCAACTTCGCCTCCATCTCCTCTTGCCGGTGCCACTGCTCGCCGCTGCAGCCCCACGCCGTTGCCGGAGAACGCCGCCGCGCCACTGCAGGTCCACGCCATGGTAATGGCTCTGCCGTGTGGAGCAACAGCAGCAGCTCCCTTTCTTTCTTTTCTTTTCTTTTGTGCCAATGCCATGTGGGTCCCGCTGCCACAAACACTCAAAGCAACCACAACCATCCAATCCTTTAGATCCAACCTCAGCCGTTGGATCTACATAAACCTAAACATCACCACGTTAGCCCTAGATTTATCCACGTCATCACCACATCATCCCCTTTTACCTATGTGTCGCCACGTGGCATGTCCATGTCAGCAAGTCTGTCATACACCGAGTCCACCAAATATTCCATGCCACTTACAGTGGGCCCACCTTATTTTCCTAATAAAAATAATTCAATTCTCGGAATTAAATATTCAGAGAATATTCTCGGAATATTCCCTTTTCTTTTATCCTCGGATTTTCTTTTAATTCAAACTTCCGGAGGTCATAACTTATCCGTTTGAACTCCGATTTGATCCGTTCTTTTTCCTAAATTTCTCTAAAATCGAGGTCTACCTCCTGGTTCAGTTGGTTATTTTATTTGATATTATTTATTTAGCTTTTTCTTTTATTTATTTGTTTCTCGTTTGCGATCGTGTAGACGTCGGAGCAGAGGAGCAGTTTGTTTCCGAAGACGCAGTGCAAGGACAGTACTGGGAGCAAGGCAAGTGCACTCTTTGAACATATTGATCCTATTTTATAAAATGTTTTATTTTCAATACATGCATTATTTTATTTATAAACTATCGATGGGTAGCGTGACCTAATTGTTTTATATCCTACCTTGGATAATTGTTGATTACCTATGATACCTTGTCACCCTAGTCTTTATGAGTTGAATATTAGGCTCAACTCAAGGTAGAGTAGTTATGCTTAGCCCCGCTTAAGGTTGTTTTACAAGTAAAATATAATTTTGATTAATCTTATACTTATAATTGATTTAATAAGAACTGTGTGGCTGTGTGCTATCTTTCCGGTAGCATGTGTTGCACCGTGTAGTAAATAACGGGCGGATAAAATGATTTGGATTGGGGTGATGGGCGGTTCTGTATGAACCTAGTTAGGCGGTAATGCATCGGTGTGATCATTATCGGGTATGGTCTCTGTGTGAGCCTACTGCTGAGCTGTGTGCTAATGTAGTTGGTAAGTTGCCCTGGTCAATTAAGGACCTCACTGCATAAGTCATTGAACTGAGCCTAACGTGTAACCACATGTTCTCATGGGAAGAACCTAGCCCAGTAGGATTCCGAGTGCCGGCACTGTCGGCCCAGGTGGCTAGATGATAGGTGTTAAGGTTAGCCATGGGTACTTTCTTATCTATGTGAGGGAAAGTGTCTCATGGGGGAAGACAGTGTTGAGGCGGAATTTCTAAAAAGCCTTGTTACAAACTCCTTGGCCGCACACAATCTGAAGTGTGACATTACTAGTTGGCTATTAAAAGGACGATGTATCTTGTGGGTCAAGCTGTACAACCTCTACAGAGTGTTAAACTAATCTATTCGAATAGCCGCGTCCCCAGTCATGGACATGCTCGGTGATTTCTTAGGAGGGGTAGTTTGCGAAAACTGGGAATGATCTGTGTGCAGGTTAATGAATATAGCTAAGTGGTCCTCTGTGGATAGATCCTGTGTGGATGGTTGGTTGGTAACACCCGTTATTTATAAATGTTGTTTTAAACTTCTATTTCTGAAATGTTTATAACTGCAAATTGCTGTGTTATGCAAAATAGCCATTGCCTTTAATGACAGTCGTGCATATGCATATTTCCGTGTACTTGCTGAGTATTCCATGTACTCACCTTGCGATTCCCCCAATTCCAGAAGAAAGGTTTCCGCTGTTTCCTGAGGAGTTTGCTGCTGAAGACGAGGAATAGGCCGCGTGTCCCAGTTGACTACCTGTGACAAGTTGAATTGAGCTACTACGCGTTTATCTCATTTTTCCGCTGCTATTTTATTATTTTTCCTTAGGCCCTTCGTGGCATAAATAATTGTAAACTCTAGCCGTAAGGCTTATCACTGTCACTTTATTAATAACTGTTAGGTTTCCTGCGTGATGTTGGCTGTGATATTAACTTTGTGTCTGTATGTGCTAGCTTGATCCTGGTCTAGCACTTATACACAGGAGGTCCTATTTTGGGTCCTCACAGAGTTGGTATCAGAGCCTCGTCGACTGTAGGCCGCAGCCTTAGATAGCCTGGTCTCTTTCAAAACTGTTTTTATGAAACACAAACCAATGTGACTTGCTTTATCTTTGCTTACTCTTTCTGGCCTTCTCTCACTCTCGAATATCCTTCTATCTGTTTTGATTTCTAACGTCAGCCATGGAAGGAGGATCTACACCAACATTGCATTGGGGTCTTCAAGAAGATTCGTCGCAAACCAGGATTTAGTCCTAGAAGTGGTTTTTGTCCTTGTGCCGCTTTGCCTTTAGTTACTAGCTGACGTTAGTAAGACGTTAGGCTTGTGTGCTAGAAGCGTTGCTTGTTTTTAGCTCTTGGTTCTTCCGGCTCATCGTACAGTCTGTTTGTAGCCCTCCGGCTCCTAAACAGTCGTATGCGCGTTCTGTCAGGATGTACAGTCTACCCTTTTAGTCGCCTTTTTCTTAGAGTTGTTCTTTTCTCCTTAATATCTTTTCTGACCAGCCATATGTTGAACAGATGGTGAACACTATGACTGGAGCTCATGATGGAGAGAATAAGAACAACGATGCCCGCGCCACTGGTCAGGAACCGCCTCAAGCACCCCAAGTGAACCAGTGGAACTTTGAGGTCTTCCTGCAGGCCCAGACTGAGCTCATGAGGATGATGACGCAACAACTTCAGAACCAAAAGCGACAACAGCAACAGCAACCCCAAGCGCTCCACCTCAACAGAGCAAGATGTTCGAGTTTCTGCGCACCAAGCCACCAACCTTCAAGGGAGTAGGTACTCCGCTTGATGCAGAAGACTGGATTCGTACCATGGAATGCAAGCTAGAGGTTACTCGATGCTCAAATGGAGAGAAAGTTCATTTCACTCTCCAACAGTTGGAAGGAGCTGCCCTTGACTGGTATGAGAACCTTAGGGGAGGCTTGGATGACCCTGAAGCCTTGACCTTTGAGGATTTCCGTACAACTTTCCGTGATTACTATGTCCCCGCTGGTATCAAGGAGCTGAAGAAGGAAGAATTCCGTACCCTTCAGCAGGATAACAAGAGTGTGCAGCAGTACCTGACTCAGTTCACTTCTCTTGCCCGCTATGCACCCGAAGATGTTGCTAGAGATACAGATCGCCAGAGGCATTTCCTGAAAGGTCTCAACTCTGGTCTCAAGGTGGGACTTATTGCTCATGAGTTTAACAGTTTCCAGAGCCTAGTGAACAAGACCCTGCTGTTAGAAGAAGAACACAGGAAGCTTGGTGAAGATCGCAAGTGCAAGATGAACCAGCAAGCAAGTGGTTCAAACCAGAGGCCGCGTGGAGCATTCCAGCAGTACAACAATCGTCCTCCAGCTGCTCCACAGTTCAGAACTGTTCCATAGACACCACTTGCAGCGACTCAGACACCTCGGCAGGCAACTCCCACTCAGTCCGTGCAAGGTCAAGGAAGTCAATCTTTCATTCGTTGTTGTTACAACTGCAAAGAGTCTGGTCACCTCACCAACAACTGTCCTCATCCCAAGAACATTACTCCAGTGAAGTTCAACTTGGGAAATACCCCGGTCAAGACACCAGCACCAGGAGCAGCACAGCAAACCGCACCAGCAACTCAGCAGACTATCGTCGGGGGACGTGTGAATCATGTCACTGCAGAGGAAGCTCAGACCTCTACGAACGTTGTCCTAGGTAAGTTCCTGGTTAACTCTATACCTACAACCGTTTTATTGGATTATGGAGCTTCACATTTGTTTGTTTCTCGGTCTTTTGCTTCTCAACGTAAGTTTCCCACTATTCCTCTTAAGTGTTCTTTGCTTATTCAAACACCCACCGGGGTCAGAGATGAGAACCCAGACTGGTTGTCCTAGAGTGAAGATTGACATAGAGGGTGTAGAATTCTTTGCCAACCTAATTATGTTACGTACACCTCAGCTTGATGTTATCCTAGGGATGGATTGGTTGCACAGTAGTAAGGCAGTGTTAGATTGTGGGAGTAGATCTATCACCTTAGAAAACTCTAAAGGAGAGAAAGTCAAATTCAAAGCCGTAACTAATTCCCCTTGGAAAGGAGCCCTAGTGCACCACATGGAAGTTTCTGAGCTACAGAAAGTACCTATTGTTAGAGAATATCCAGATGTCTTCCTGGAAGAGTTACCAGGCATGCCACCACATAGGGACATTGAGTTTGTCATTGATCTAGTCCCAGGGACATCACCTATATCCAAACGACCATATCGTATGGCAGCAAATGAGCTAGCTGAATTGAAGAAGTAGATACAGGAGTTGCAAGAGAAAGGTTATGTCAGACCCAGTTCATCACCCTGGGGAGCCCCAGTTATTTTCATCGAGAAGAAAGATGGAACCAAGAGAATGTGTATTGATTACAGAAGCTTAAATGATGTTACCATCAAGAACAAGTATCCTTTGCCGCGGATTGATGATCTCTTTGACCAGATGAAAGGAGCAGGAGTTTTCTCCAAGATTGATCTTAGATCCGGGTACCATCAGCTTAGGATTAGGTCAGAGGATATCCCGAAGACTGCATTTTCTACCAGATATGGACTCTATGAGTTTACAGTTATGTCCTTTGGATTGACAAATTGCCCTGCTTATTTCATGAACATGATGAATAAGGTATTCATGGAATATTTGGATAAGTTTGTTGTTGTTTTCATTGACGACATTCTCATCTACTCCAAGAATGAAAAAGAGCATGAGAATCATTTAAGGCTTGTGTTGGAAAAGCTAAGGGAGCATCAGTTATATGCCAAGTTCAGCAAGTGTGAGTTTTGGATGAAGAGGTTGAATTCCTTGGACATGTTGTGACTGCCGCTGGAGTTGCAGTCGATCCAAAGAAAGTGAGTATAGTTATCAATTGGCAGCCGCCCAAGACCGTGACACAAGTTCGCAGTTTCCTTGGTATGGCAGGATATTACAGAAGATTCATAGAAGGTTTCTCCAAAGTTGCTCGTCCATTGACACAATTGTTGAAGAAGGAGAAGAAATTTATGTGGACATCAGAGTGCCAACGTAGCTTTGAAGCCTTGAAGAAGAGTTTGACATCAGCACCAGTGTTAGTTTTGCCAGATATCCACAAGGGGTTTGATATCTACTGTGATGCCTCTCGTACAGACTTGGTTGTGTTCTGATGCAGGAAGGCAAGGTTGTCGCCTATGCATCAAGACAGTTACACCCCCATGAGGAGAACTATCCGACTCATGATTTGGAGCTTGCCGTAGTGGTACATGCATTGAAGATATGGAGACATTACCTTGTAGGCAATCGATGTGAGGTGTACACTGATCACAAAAGTCTAAAGTATATTTTCACTTAGCATGATTTGAACTTAAGACAAAGAAGATGGTTAGAGTTGATAAAGGATTATGACATGGGAATCCACTACCATCCAGGCAAGGCTAATGTTATTGCCGATGCCTTGAGCAGGAAAGTTTATTACAATAGTATGGAAGTCAGGGAGAACCAGTTATCCCTTTACCGTGAGTTAGAAAGGTTGAGTTTGGAGATAGTACCTGAAGGGTATGTGGCTAGTCTAGAAGTGAAACCCACATTGGAGGATCAAATCAAGGAGGCTCAGAAAGGTGATGCTAACATCAAAGACATCAAGCTCAACATGAAGAAAGTAAAAGCCATAGGATTCACCGAGGATGAGAATGGTGTTATTTGGTTACATGAAAAGTTGGTTGTACCAGATCAGCCAGAACTCAAGAAGCTTATACTGTCAGAGGCACATGAATCTCATTATTCTATTCATCCTGGGAGTACCAAGATGTATCAGGATCTCAAGAACAGAATATGGTGGCCCAGTAAGAGACGTGAGATCGCAAAGTATGTGGCACTTTGTGATGTTTGCCAACGAGTTAAGGCAGAGCATCAACGACCAGCAGGACTTCTACAACCGTTGAAGGTACCGGAATGGAAGTGGGATGAGGTTGGCATGGATTTCATCACAGGTTTGCCCAAGACTCAGTCAGGGTATGATTCTATTTGGGTTATAGTAGACCGTCTTACTAAAGTGGCTCACTTTATTCCAGTCAAGATAACCTACTCGGGTGACAAGTTAGCAGAACTTTATGTGAACCGGATAGTATGTTTACATGGAGTACCATGGAAGATAGTCTCAGATCGAGGAAGCCAGTGTACCTCGCGTTTCTGGCAGGCTCTTCATGAAGCGATGGGTACTCGCCTTAATTTTAGTACAGCCTATCATCCACAGACAGATGGGCAGACAGAAAGAGTTAATCAGATCCTGGAAGACATGCTTCGAGCTTGTGGTTTAGCCTATACTTCAAATTGGGACAAGAATTTACCCTATGCTGAGTTCTCCTACAACAATAGTTACCAAGCAAGTTTGCAGATGTCACTGTTTGAAGCTTTGTATGGACGATCTTGCAGGACACCTTTGAATTGGAATGAGACTGGAGAAAGAATGGTTTTTGGACCGGATGTAATCCGTGAAGCCGAAGAAAAGGTTGCTCTAATCAGGGACAGATTAAAGGTAGCCCAATCTCATCAAAAGAGCTATGTAGATAATCACGGAAGGGATTTAACCTTTGAAAAGGAAGACTATGTGTATTTAAAGGTGACCCCAATGAGAGGGACCAAGAGATTTCATGTGAAAGGAAAGCTAGCTCCCATATATGTTGGCCCATTTCGGATCATTGCTCGTCGAGGAGAAGTTGCATATCAGCTAGAGCTGCCGCCCTCAATGTCCGGTATTCATGATGTATTTCACGTGTCTCAGTTGAAGAAATGTCTTCGTGTGCCAGAAGAGGAGACACCGCTGCAGTCAGTGGAGTTACAACCAGATTTGACCTATCGTGAGGTTTCAATCAAAATTCTTGAGACTGCAGAGCGCACTACGAGGAGTAAGACTATCCGTTTCTACAAGGTGCAGTGGAGTCATCATACCGAAGCTGAAGCAACATGGGAGCGTGAAGATGATCTGAAGCCAGAGTTTCCGGAGTTGTTTCCAAGCCAGTCCGAATCTCGGGGTCGAGATTCTGTTTAAAGGGGTAGGTTTATCACATCCTGATTTTTCGCTTTCCGTACTTTTCGTCTGATTGCGAAAATATACATTGGTTTAACTGTCTAAAATAGCTTAATGAAAAATTCCGTGAAATAAAAAGGTTTTAATGTAATTAATTAATTAATTACATCGTTGGCTTTGTGGTATTTTAATTGGAGTTTATTTGGATTTAATTGGAGTTTCGGAAGTGGAGCTTATTTTCCCTAATTAAATTTCCACCAAATTCAAATTCCTATTCAATTCCTAATATCCTAAATCCTCCAAAAATTCTAAATACTTTACATTTGGAATTTTCCAGAAAAGACCCTGTTCTTTTCTCTTTTTCCTTGCTCTCTATTCTATATTCTATTTCTTTTGCAGTTAGGCCCCTCCTGCTTTTCCTTTTTCTTCCTCCTTCCATCTTCATCAACCTCTAGCTCTCTCTCTCCTCCAAATGTGCAGCAGCCCCGGGGAGGCCAAGCCCCGGCCCACGCATGTGCCCTCGGCCCAGCGCTCTCCCCCTCGCATCGCCCTCGGCCGTCGTGTGCGCCGTGCTGCATGCAGCGCCGCCATTGTCGCCGCTGCGCCGCCTCCCCTTTCCATAAATCGGCGCCGCACGTGTGCCCTAACCCTAGCTTCTATCTCCCCTATAAATACCACAGCCGCCGCCCTTCTCCTTTTTCCTAGCCGCCGCCGCGCAAGCTTGTGCCGCCGCTGCCTCTTTTTCCGCCGCAAGCAGCAGCCGCCGCCGGGAGCCGCGCCGCCATTGCCGCCGCCTCCTTCTCGCGCCGCCGCCGCTGCCGCTGGTGAGCCCGAGGCCGAACTCCATCCTCGCGCGCGCCACCGTCTTCTCTCTCCTCTCCAAACTCCGGCAAGCTCGTGCGCCACATCCTCGCTGTCCCGGAGCGCCGTGCTGCGCCACCAACTTCGCCTCCATCTCCTCTTGCCGGTGCCACCGCTCGCCGCTGCAGCCCCACGCCGTCGCCGGAGAATGTCGCCGCGCCGCTGCAGGTCCACGCCATGGCCATGGCTCTGCCGTGTGGAGCAACAGCAGCAGCTCCCTTTCTTTCTTTTCTTTTCTTTTGTGCCAATGCCATGTGGGTCCCGCTGCCACAAACACTCAAAGCAACCACAGCCATCCAATCCTTTAGATCCAACCTCAGCCGTTGGATCCACATAAACCTAAACATCGCCACGTTAGCCCTAGATTTATCCACGTCATCGCCACATCATCCCCTTTTACCTACGTGTCGCCACGTGGCATGTCCATGTCAGCAAGTCTGCCATACACCGAGTCCACCAAATATTCCATGCCACTTACAGTGGGCCCACCTTATTTTCCTAATAAAAATAATTCAATTCTCGAAATTAAATATTCAGAGAATATTCTCGGAATATTCCCTTTTCTTTTATCCTCGGATTTTCTTTTAATTCAAACTTCCGGAGGTCATAACTTATCCGTTTGAACTCCGATTCGATCCGTTCTTTTTCCTAAATTTCTCTAAAATCGAGCTCTACCTCCTGGTTCAGTTTGTTATTTTATTTGATGTTATTTATTTATTTTTTTCTTTTATTTATTTGTTTCTCGTTTGCGATCGTGTAGACGTCGGAGCAGAGGAGCAGTTCGTTTCCGAAGGCGCAGTGCAAGGATAGTACTGGGAGCGAGGCAAGTGCACTCTTTGAACATATTGATCGCATTTTATAAAATGTTTTATTTTCAATACATGCATTATTTTATTTATAAACTATCGATGGGTAGCGTGACCTAATTGTTTTATATCCTACCTTGGATAATTGTTGATTACCTATGATACCTTGTCACCCTAGTCTTTATGAGTTGAATATTAGGCTCAACTCAAGGTAGAGTAGTTATGCTTAGCCCCGCTTAAGGTTGTTTTACAAGTAAAATATAATTTTGATTAATCTTATACTTATAGTTGATTTAATAAGAACTGTGTGGCTGTGTGCTATCTTTCCGGTAGCATGTGTTGCACCGTGTAGTAAACAACGGGCGGATAAAATGATTTGGATTGGGGTGATGGGCGGTTCTGTGTGAACCTAGTTAGGCGGTAATGCATCGGTGTGATCATTATCGGGTACGGTCTCGGTGTGAGCCTATTGCTGAACTGTGTGCTAATGTAGTTGGTAAGTTGCCCTGGTCAATTAAGGACTTCACTGCATAAGTCATTGAACTGAGCCTAACGTGCAACCACATGTTCTCATGGGAGGCGCGTGCAGACCTTCAGAACATGAAGGATCTCGTCGTAGGGCATGAGTCACAGTGAAAAGGATGGGGGTTGCGGATGGATGAGACTGAGGGACATCTGGAGTCCATTAGCGATAGTGTACGGTAGGGCTACGGCCGCTTAGACACGCTGGCACGTAGCCTGGTCATCCACGAGAAGGGTCCTTCCTTCCCCGACGAGACATCCCTCGTGACCTCACTCACGGGCCTTATCGGGAGAATTGAACAAGTCCTCGGTAAGCATGCTGAGCGGGTCGCTGTGGAAACATGCACTAGTCTCCGTACCGGTGCATGTCACGTTCTCGCGTACTTTCAGCTCACGCACCCGGAGATCGACCAGAAGGAAGTTCTCGAGAAGGGTGGAGCTGATCCGTTGCACGAGGACGTGATGTCGGAGGTAGAAGACCTGGGGGATCTCGTGGTCCCATTTTATGAAGAGTAATGTCTAACTCCTAATATTTCATTATGTATTATATGGGTATACTTTTCTGGCCGAGAACAGTTCCCCTTCTAATTATAGTTCAGGTGTTTTTTCTCCACTTATCGCACATTTTCTAGATGTATTTTTGACGAGGATGTCCCGCAAGGAGGACATCCCAATGATACCGCTATGACATCCGCTCCTCCTCATGACTTCCCACGTATGATGCTGACGACCACGTCCTAGTCGTGGTGAACCCTGATGTCGTGCTCGTGCCATCTGAGCCACATTTGAGTTCCGTCCTTCGGCATACTCAAGGTAAGGTTGTAAATTTAAGCATCTTTTGACTACGTGATTAACATGAATCGAGATGGCCTGAAATCATTCCTTATCTATTGATCTCGAGAACTCCTTGGAAGAGAGAGACCATCGTATCGATTACTGGAGGACCATGTTTGAGGTGGAAAAACTCGAGAGATGGGTAGTCGTTACGAAGAAGGAACAAGACGTCGAGACTCTTCGAGGTCGGGAAGTTTGGTTAAACTCCTACCTTTCAAGTTGTTGTGACACCTTGTCGCAAATCTGCATGGAGCTCCGAGAAGCTTGGCCTCCCCCTAAAAAGTCGACTACAAGTTACATCTCCTGGATCAAGAGAGCGTGTGACCAATTGGAGGGTATCGACAAACACATCGATGATAGCCTGAAGCAGGAATATTGTCACGCCAGCCGATACGTCGTAGGTCATATTCTCGCATGCATCCGAGATCGTCGACCGCATATGCACCTCGACTTTCTTCGTGAGGGTTTCTCGTGAACGTCAATGAAGTCCGACGAGATTGACCAACTAGCGCAGTCTCTTGCTCCCTTAGCCGAGAAGGTGTATTCCTCCATGAATTGGCAATGACCGTCATGGTAAAATTTGTACCCGCAAAGAATTCTCAATGTATATTTGTGAAATATAACTATTTATCATGCTTATGTAAAGAAATGAATCTATGACTGATGTGCTAATAAATAAGTAGTGTACAAGTACTTCTCATTAGGCTGTTTTCAGTCATTAGAGTATGATACTCTCCCTAGCCCCCAGCTATGCCCTTGGAGAAGTCGTTCTCGAAGGGTATAGCTCGAAGACCTATAACCTGGCCTAGGCAAGCTGCAAATACCTAGCCCCCAGTCGTGAAGTTGGGAAAACTAATTGCCGATTACATGGCTTAGTTAATACGCTGCTATTGAGCACTCTGACATGACCAAATATGACATGGTCGCTTGGCTCCGCAGTGCCTATCATCACCTTATCAGCTTAGGGCGTCCCTAGCCGAGGACCGTGAGGACCTCAGAGATGTGTCATACTAGCGTAAAGGAACGTTAGGTAAGACTTCGGCACAGGGTGTTATACGGGTAAGGGATCACCGGGTAAAACACTGTCAAGGGAAATTGGACAGAACCGAAAATATCTTTATTGAACGGAAAAACCTACAGACTTTGATACATTGATTACTATACAAAAAATTTACGTAGTTGGTCGATGTTCCAAGAATTTGTCAACTCGTGGCCTTCGTCATCTGCCATCTTGAATGCGCCTGGCCTCAAGACTTCAACCACCGTGTATGGTCCCTCCCATTTTGCTGAGAGATTGTTTCGCCCTGCTTGATTTTGTACTCATCGGAGGACGTAATCGCTGATGGCAAGTGTGCGGGCTCGTATATGCTTTTCATGATGTTGACGCAGGGCCAGTTGATATGCGGCTGTTCGGATGGCAACTCGTTCTCGGTGTTCCTCTAAGAGGCTAACAACATCTGACCACCTTTCCTCCTGTGCCTTGACAGAGTAGTTCTGAACTCCCGAGGATCGATGACACAACTCTGATGGGAGCATTGCGTCAGATCCGTAAATGAGAAAGAAAGGGGTTTCCTTCTTGGACAATGTCGGTGTAGTGCGTACGGCCCAGAAGACAGACGGAAGTTCTTTAACCCATCGTGTATCATAGGCCATGAGCCTATGATACCATTAGCCTGTTCGACTTGTCCATTATTTTGGGGGTGGGAAACTGAAGCGAAGCAAATCTTGACTTCGAACTTGATGCAGTAGTCTTGGAAAGCACTGCTTGTGAATTGGGAGCCGTTATCTGTTAGGATGCGATGAGGAAGCTCGTATTTGTAGAATATCCCTTTCATGAACTTGATTGTGTGCTTGACTCTGATTTCTCTTGTTGGCTCCGCTTCGATCCACGTGGTAAATTTATCAATAGCCATGAACAAGAATTTGTAGCACGAGAACGACCACGTAAGAGGGATTGTCTGGAGTACTTGGGCTGGCATCTTGGTGTGTTTGCTATGGAATTGATAAGCTTCACACTGTTGTACCAAGTCGCAAGCATCTTTGAGGGCGGTTGACCAGAAAAATCCTTCTCAAAAGGCTTTTCCTACCAGAGTTCGCCTGCTGGCGTGAGATCCGCAGATTCCTTCGCGGATGTCGCGTAGTGTTGATGCAAAAAACACACACTGGCAAGAGAGATTTGCTTTACTCTAGTTTAGTTCCAAAGCTTGTTTTTAGGTTCGAGGGCGTGCCAGTTGATTTGATCCTGCAGTCAACAACAAGAAACATGCAAATTTATTAGTAGACGATAGTCCATCGGCCAGATAGCCGATATCGTATCGTGGTGTAACCTAGCCGACGCAGTGAAGCATGAATCGGCTGTAAGGCGTTTATCAATGATAGACTAACCCTAAATTTGGTACATCGGCTAAGAAGATCAGTGTTACAAAATCTATATATTAATATTACTTTAGAAATAAGCAATTGGGATAGATCGGACTGAACCGAGATAGTATAAATTGCCCAAGTCTAAAATAACATGAAATAACGATTATATATACTCATATCATAGCCGATGTCCAGATTTAAGCATGTATTGGCTATAGCTCCGATACAACCTTATACTAGGATATTCTCTTGCAACAAATATATTCAACTATAATCAAATAGATTGGTGGTAAGCCCAATATATTTGTATTAGATTAGATCCTAATATAAGGGGCAGATATAGCATATTAAACAAAGCATGAAACTATGTAAAACATCTATACCAGATAAGATCGGCTGAAACCCCGATACTATCCTTATTAATAACCATAAAGCAGGCTAGAGATTATGATTTATATCATGACTTAATAGATCAAACTTAACTGATGCAACATTAACTATGAAAAGAAGCATAATATCTAGACAATCAAGCCGATGGTTGCCTTTTCGGGATGGTAAATACATTATATAATTCAAGCCAACAAGACAATCTAGCCGTTACCAGCAAATACCTAGATAGAGATCGGCCGATATAGATAGATAGCATTGTTGATCTAGATTATATAACGTATATGATAACTCGGAGATTTACAAGATAGAATTAAAGTGTCATAAAGATGTAAGAACTAATTCCAATAATGCAAACCGCCATAACAAGACCTACCTCTTCGCCGAAGATCAAATTGATGCAGCTCGACTCGAAAGCATGAACTTGTCGAAAACAGAAAACAAAGGTCGGCGATGCGCAAAGATTGATTGAACATGGTTGTTTATTCATAAGACCTCGGGTCTATATTTATACCCGAAAATACAAACATTGTCCAACATGGACACGACTCATATTATCATAATACAAATCTAACTATCAAACAAATCCCTTAGGCGGACTCTTACCGACAATATCCATAAGGAAATTACACATATTCCTAATTAATAGATACAATTATCAATCTTGGACTCTATCCTTGCCTGGCAACATCGTCGCAAACTCTCTATCAAATCCGATACTGACTTCACAAGCAATATTGGCTACATCGGCTATCCCAATCGGACTCGGTTCCCAGCCGATTCAGACTCCATCCGATGCGCACTCTGTTTCCGAGATTTCCGCATATCTTCGAATCCGCTTCGGATTGGATCTTGTTTCCGATTCATAAGCTTGCCAAATTTCATCGTCAACACGTAGCAAGTCGTTGCCGTGTTCGGGAGAGACACATTTTAGGAGAACTCCGTTCGGGGCTTTTGTGTAGAGATCGTTGCCGACCATACAGTGGATCCTAGCTTGACAAGAGATCTTTTCTGCTTCTATGTCATCTTTCGGTAGTTTGTCAGCATCCAAGAAGTCGATGAATAGTTTGCACCAGTCCTCGATTGTTTCGATGTCGGCCATGATGTTGATGACCTCTGTTGGAGCCCCCGAGCTATTGTCAGGGTTGGCTGTGGTGCCATCGTCGTGGGATTCTTTTACAGAAGGTTTTGTCAGGACGTCCAGGAGGGTGCCCGGTTCAAGGGGTTCTCTTCTAGACGCGCACCGTGCCAGGCTGTCGGGTTCGGAGTTATCCTTGAGATAAACATGCCGGACCTCAATGCCATCGAATTTTTGCTCCAGCTTCCTGACTTCTGCAAGGTATTTGGCTAACTTGGGATTAGAGCATTTGTAGTCTTTGTGCACTTGGTTGGCGACCAATTCAAAGTCCCCTTTCACAATTAGTCGCTTACATCCAAGAGATGCGGCGGCTCATAACCCGGCGAGTAACCCTTCGTACTCCGCGGTGTTATTTGTCGTCCAGAAGTTTTGGTTTATTGCATGTTTGAATTGATCTCCCGTTGGACATGTCAAAACGAATCCTGCCCCTGCTCCCATGTCTTATTGTTTGCCTAGTTGATTGTACTGTTATTGGGAATAGTCCAATCAGCTACAAAGTCTGCAAGGACTTGGGACTTGATGGCTGTTCATGGAACGAAGTGGACATCAAATTGACTGAGTTCGATAACCCCCTTGGTGATACACCCGACAACGTCTTTGTTCCTCAAGACTTCTCCTAGCGGAAAACAAGAGACAACTCTGACCTTGTGGGCTTGGAAGTAGTGGCACATCTTTCTTGACGTCATGATGATAGCGTAGAGCAGTTTTTGTATATGGGGATATCGTGCCTTGGTGACGTGAAGGGCCTCGCTGACGTAGTACACGGGGTGTTGTACCCTGTCCCTTTCGATGACGATGACAGTGCTGATGGAGTATGGCGTAGCAGCGATGTAGAGGAATAGTTCTTCCACTGGTTGTTGGGAACGAGTACAGGAGGATTTGACATGTACCATTTGAGCGCGATAAACGCGTTCTCGGCGTCCTAAGTCTACTCAAACTTATCTTGCTTCTTTAGTAAAGCGAAGAAAGGTTGTCCTCGTTCTCCCATCCTTGCCACGAAACGGCTGACTACTGCCATGCATCCCGTTATCTTCTGTCAGCCACTTCATGTTCTCGATGGCCTTGATCTTTTTGGGGTTTGCCTTGATGCCTCGTCTGGAGACGAGGAAACCGAGTAGTTTCCCTGATGGTACTCCAAATGTGCATTTCTTCGGGTTCAACTTTAAGCGATGTCGCCAGGGATTGTTGCATGTTTCCCGTAGGTCATCGATCAACTTATCACCGGTCTTCGTTTTGACCACTACATGGTCGACGTAGGCTTCTACATTCTAGCCGAGTTGGTCACCAAGAGCCCCCTGGATCTCGTGTTGGTATGTGTTTTCGGCGCTAATCAACCCGAAGGGAATCTTGGTATAGTAAAAAACACCGAAGGGCGTGATGAATGATATCTTCTCCTCATCCTCTTTGGCCATGCTGATTTGGTGGTAGCCAGAGTATGCATCAAGGAAACTTAACAACTCGCAGCCGGCTGTTGAATCCACTAATTGGTCGATATGAGGGAGAGGGAAGTTATCTTTGGGCATGCCTTGTTGAGATCGGTGAAGTCCACGCACAATCTCCACTTGCCGTTGGCTTTGCGAACCATAACTGGCTTTGCGAGCCACTCGGGGTGGAGAACTTCTCTGATGAAGCCAGCTTTGAGAAGTTTATCTAGCTCTTCTCGGATGGTTTGTTTTCGGTCCGGTGCAAATCGACGTAGCTTTTGCTTGACTGGCTTGGCGTCGGGTCGCACCATAAGTTTGTGCTTAATCACCTCCCTGGGGACCCTGGGCATGTCGGACGGTTGCCAAGCGAACATGTTTGCATTATCACGGAGGAAGGTGATGAGGTCGAGTTCCTATTTGTTATCGAGCGTTGCCTCGATCTTGACGGTCTTGTCATGGTCGGTGCTGGTCAGTGGAATGAACTTGATGGCGCCGTCTAGTTTGGGTGTCATGTTGGGCTTGATCATTTTCTTGGGTTGCTCTGCAGTGGTGGGCGGTGTCGGAGTGTTCTCGACCATGTCGAGGCTCCGCTTGTCGCACTGTAGCGGTAACTTGGCATTCCCGAGAATCGTGATTGTCCCTTTTGGTCCTGACATCTTGAGCAATTGGTACGCGTAGTGGGACGCCATCATGAACTTCGCGAGTGCAGTTCTTCCTAAGAATGCATTGTATGCGGTGTTGAACTCTGCTACATCAAGGGTGACCTGCTCTGTTCGGAAGTTGCCGGCCTGGCTGAAGGTAACGGCTAGCGTGATCTTGCCCAATAGCCTGGATGAGGACTGATGGGTGATTCCATGAAAGGGCTAATTGGTGGGAGACAACTCGCTTCGAGGAATACCAATTGCGTCCAACGTCCCTGCGAAGAATAGGTTGATGGAGCTGCTGCCATCGACGAGAACTCATGCAACCTTGATATTCCGAATTGTGGGCTTGACCACTATCAGATATCACCCTAGAATTGTTGTAGTTGTCGGGTGGTCTGCTTCAGAAATTTTGATCTTCTGTTGAGATCACTTCATCTTAGTAGCAACTTCCTGTAATGTGGAACAGACTTCACGTTCTATCTTCTTGTACTCTCTCTTCGAACAGTACGCTATAGAACCGCCAAAGATATGTCCGACATGAAGGTCAAAATCTGGGAACAGGAGTTCGTTGTCGGTTGAGAGATCATCTACGCTCTTCTTGACCACACGAACTCGCTTTCCTTTTTCCGCTGCCATCTATCTTGCTAACGCCTTAGTGAATACTTGACATTCCTCCAAGGTGTGAGTATTGGTCTTGTGTGTTGGGAACCATTGTTGTCGGGGTTCGTTTTCTTGAGGGGCTGGGCACTTAGTTGGTGGGTCCACTTAGTTTGTGGCGAGGACTTCGGTCGATGCTTTGCGCTTCCCGTTCTTCTTGTTCCTCCTCTTGCTAGACTCTAGTGCATCTTTCTTGTCTGATTTCTTCTCGCCACCCGCCTTATTTTTTCCATCTTTCCTCCTGAGAGCGTCATCCGCGTGAGTGCACCTGTCGATGATCTCGAAGAGCTTTCGCGCAGAGGTGATTCACTTTGTTGCTAACTCCTGAGTAGTGTAGCGATCTCGGACACCTAACTTGAATGCGTGTATAACGGAGGCATCTATTATTTCAGGGATCGTATTCCGGCATTCGTTGAATCGCTGAATATAGTCCCTCAAAGATTCACCTGGATCCTGAGTTAAGGCATGGAGGTCGTCCTGGACTGCATGGCGCTTGTATGTTCCCTGAAATTTGGCGATGAACTATTGGCATAAGTCTTCCCAGGAAGAAATTGAGCATTGAGGGACATGGCAGAGCCATGATCGAGCAGATCCTTTCAGCGCAGCCGACAAGTAGTTTGCAAGCACGTTGTCGTTGGCCCCGGCGGCATAGAGGACTGTGGAGTAGGCGTGCAGAAATTACTCAGGGTCTTTGCTTCCGTCGTATTTCTCTACGGCTCCAGGGTGAAACTTCTCAAGCCATTGTACTTTTCATAGATCTAGGGTGAATGCCGTACATCCGCTTCCAGGTACGATCGGTGGTCGATACCCATGTGGTCGTCGAGAACCACTTGCTGAAGATGATGAGGATGACGAGGGATCGTTGTGGTCTGGAGTACGACCACTGGGCCTGTGCCCCTTGTCGTGGTTTATCCGAGGACCTGGAGATCGCGAATCACAGCGTCGCCTGTTGTCGTTGTGATGTTGGTGACCTCGACTGTTGTTGCTCTGACTGTTCTCATCATGGTGGCTCTGGCGATCCTGTTGGTCCCGGTCCTGGTGGT
This sequence comes from Oryza punctata, assembly GCA_000573905.2. Classification (NCBI taxonomy): domain Eukaryota; kingdom Viridiplantae; phylum Streptophyta; class Magnoliopsida; order Poales; family Poaceae; genus Oryza; species Oryza punctata. The sequence goes on along the minus strand of CM002493.2, from coordinate 16,031,608 downwards.
GTTCTCGATTACCATAGTTGTTGCGTTGTCATTGGGGAGACCGTCGTTGTCGAGGGCGATCGTTGTCCAACTCATGTCGATCCCACCTATGCCCGTTCAAGTGATCGCGAAGATCACGATCGTTTTAGGGCGGTGGGGTCTGTCAAGCATGTCTTCTTGGTGAACGTTTCGAGGGTTGCCGCTTGGATCTTGGCTTGGGTGGTCGCTGAGGATTTCTTTGATGTCAGCATCGGTGTTCCTCGTGTCATGCTGGTTTCCACCTCGAGCTGGGAGGTGAGAGCGTACTCTTTCAACCCTCGTGCGGCCGCCGCCTGGAAAGCACTGTTTAGGTGTGCCATTGTGGAGCGTACTCTTTCAACCCTGTGGTCGCATTCAGGAAATGTGACTGGATCAAAAGGACTTTTTCTCAATATTGACTATAGCGTGGTAAGATGTTGAACAGGGGTGCGGATAGGTTCCGTGCCCACTCAAGGAGGCGGGTCTTGCAGAATCCTGTCCCCTTCGACAGCGTATACACCACACGAAGTGTTGGATTCCGAAGATTTTTGATCTTCTAGGCTATGTAGAACTGAAGGTACGTAGGGGACGAGTTCAACAACTCCTCCGAAACGATCTGATGACTCCTGCGTGTTCTCGTCCTCTACAACAGTCTGAGTTTGAACTCGTTGTTATTGGATCTGGGAACGCGGGTACGGGGTCAAATCTCTAGTAACATCAAGAAAGACCTTGCAACTCGAAAGAGTATGTTTCTTTGTTAGGTGAATATCTTACCCTTGGCCGAGTAGGACTCCATTGATTCCCACTTCTCGTACACGATTTCCTTAATCTGACAAGCTCTTTCCGTATACGTATGGGTGTACCGTATCCATATATTTTCATGACTCCAAGGATAGAGGGTATGCCTTGTCCCGTAACCCTGACACCGATCACCTACGAGGTCGAGGTCGGAGTCGTTGAGAAGTCTTCGTGAAACGTCTCCTTCCTCCATGGATACATCAACGGAGGAGTGTGCGCTCGACTCGTCTTGGTGGTGGCTTGATTTTGAGTTTGATCCCTTCTTGAATAAGCCCGAAATCCTTTTCTTCATCGCTGCAACATATAAGCAAGAACAGAAGACAAACTCGGGCGGGGTTAACCTAATGAAATGAAATTGACCCTACCTGCTGGTTAGTCTTGCACCAAACCAAAGTAACTTGCAAATGCTTGAAATGAAAGCAAAATGTAGGGAATGAACATGAGAACTACACTTCAAAGCTTGAAATGAAGCTTGAGAGCAAGGGAGCTTGTGAGAGGGAGTTGAAAATGTGTTGAAATGGGATGAACACCTCTCTACCAACCTCCATTTTATAGAGAGCTCCTAACAGCCAAATATGAGATCTGGGACCCACTAGCCGTTGCTCCACAAAGTGGTACAGCCGGCCGTTGCTTCCCTAGTTCAGCCAAACCCAAGGTGGGCCCAACTAGCCCTAAATGTAGCCATTGGATCCCAACGGCTAGTTGGAGGGGGGCCACGTTGAAATTGGCCGAAAATAATTATTTTATTTTCTCTCGAAAATTCATTTTATAATATTGTTGTCTCAAAAATCAATCCCAGTTTAAACTCAAAATTTTTGATGCAAAAAATTGAAGAAAGTAAACATGTTTTCATGCAAGAAATAAATTGAGTGAAATCAAATATAGGATACATACCAATTTACTTGTTGATAAGGGTGTCCTCATTTTTAGTCTCACGTGCAAGAATGTACCTCTGTCGTGTTCAGCTTGATGATGTGGCACCCTGTCTTCACTCGCCACACCTTCTTCACCTTTGTTGTGGTTGATGGCTTCTTGGGAGCTGGGCTCACACACTTTTTAGCCTGTATTCCTAGCTTCGTTGATGCCGTCTTAGGATCCGGATGGGGCCTTTCCTTCTCTTATTCCAGAAAGTTCTTCATGAAGGCAATTAGGCTATCCGTCTTTGAGGGTTTCACTTAGACTTCTCTGATATTCTGCGGGTTTGGCCTATACCTGATCTTGACCATGGTGCATTACTCCATTCTCGGGTAAAACTCGAATTTCTCCTCCCTTCCATATATGCGGAACCGGATTTCTACAGCTCCCACATCAATGTTTGCCTCTGCAGTAGTGAGGAAAGGGTGCCCAAGAATGAGTGGAGTCTCCTTTTCGGTGTTCATATCCAAGACCACGAAATCGATGGCGACGAAGAAATTCTAGATCTTCACCGGAATATCCTCAGCAATACTCACCGGATGGCGGACTGAGGAGTCCGCCAGTTGGAGACACATCGGTGTTGGTGACAACACCATGAAGTTTAGCCTATCGAAGACTTCCTTGGGCATCACGCTCACGCTTGCCCCACGGTTGCATAGAGCCTGGTCGAAGTGTTGTGTTCGGATCGAACAAGCGATCGTGGGACACCCTGGATCCTTCTTCTTCTCCGGAAGCTGGTGGAGTATATCATTCCTACACTCCTCCGTCAATTTAAGCACCTCTGTGGTGGGCATTAGTCGCTTGTTGTTGAGGATGTCTTTTAAATACCAAGCATAAGTCGGTACTTGCATCACATCTAAAAGAGGAACATTGATGTGAATCCTATGGATCACATCAATCAAGCAAGCGAACTTCTCATCCACAGATGGCTTTCGGTTACGTTGAGGAAACGGCAGCATGCTGGTGTCGTTGTATCCCTGCAACGCCGCTCTCTCCTGCTGCATGGTTTCTTCTCCAGCGGTGTTAGATGGTGCAGCGTTTCTGCTCTCCTTGCTTGTTCCTGCAGTTTTAGGATATTGCGGATCGCGAGTAGATTTTCCTCCCCTGGTGGGTACTACTTTAACATTTTCTAGAGATGGTTCGGGTTGCCCCGGAATCCTCATAGATTCGTTAAAAGGAGCAAGAGCAGCTAGCTGAGCTAGTTCAGTTTGTAGCATTTTGTTAAAGCTTAGCTGGTTTTGGAAAACAGAAGCAAAGCCATCAAACTTGACTTTTATATGTTCTAAAACCTTGTCATTTGCAGCCAATTTCTTTGATGAAACATCTATTGGTTTAGCTTGAGCAAAAAAAAGGTCTTTTATGGAGGGTTGGTTATTATTGAAATTACCGTTATTATCTCCTTGGTAGAAAGGACGAGGCTGGTTCCACCCTTGACCACCTTATGGACGGTACCAGTTGTTGTCGTTGTTGTTGTTTATGAACATTATTTCTTCACGGGTCTTTGGACAGTCTGTACTAGACTGACCGGTACTGCCACAGACTTCACACGTCATGTGTGAATCTAAGGCCTTAACAGTACCATGCTTTACGTCCTTTTCCTTATCGTCCAGGCGTTTCGTGAGGAGGTCTAGCATGGCGGCAAGCATTTCCATCTCCTTAACGGTGTGCATGCCCCATTAACGAGTATGGAGTCATTTTTCACTCCATTCCATATTGGATATGATCTTCTTGATCATGTCAATTCCTCCTCTGACGGTCTTCGAGAAGAAGACTCCTCTAGCTGCAGCGTCTAGATGGTCTCGTGATGAGGGTGTTAGTCCGTTGTAGAAGCTCTGCAGGATCAACCACTCGTCCATCCCATGATGAGGACAAGTGGCAATGTATTCCTGCAACCTTTCCCATGCTTCCGGGACCGTCTCATCTTTCGTCTGCTGGAAGCTAGATATTCTTCCACGAAAAGCGTTTGTTTGTCCCATCGGGAAGAACTTAGTGAGGAACACTGTTGAGCATCTGTTCCAGGTATGAACTATAGCACGGTTGGCATAAAACCACCGTTTCGCTCTCCCTAGAAGAGAGAACACCCTGAGTCAGATGGCCTCTTGGCTGACTCCTTTAATGGTGTAAGTGCTACACATCTCTAGGAACTGTTGCAGGTGAGCACCTGCGTCCTCATTCGGCTTGCCACAGAACGGGCTAGCGTGCGCAATAGTGATTAGGCTGGTCTTAAGATCAAAGTCCACGTCTCCCACGTTGATGCGGGGCCCAATGGGCACGTTGTCAGCGGATGGAGCGGCGAACTCGCGGAGTGTCTTTTCAGCCATAGTCTTGAAAGTTGGAGGCGCGGGAATGGCTGGTCTCTCTACTGAAAGAGTCTTCTGAGGAGGAACAACACGTGGTTTGACACTCCTAAAGAAGGCTTCAATGATGGGGTGGGCTATGGATCAGCTCCCGTGAGTTGTTGCCGTACTAATCCGAGCCGTTGTAAAGGCCATCATTGTGACTCTCGTTGATGGGGTGGGGAAGTGACTGGAGAGAGGAATAGGGTGGTTCGCATGGTAGGTATTTTATTAAAATGTGGGGTCCACCTTAGTGCCTTCTTGCTCCCATATACATTGTGGAGATTGTTGGTAGTATGCCATGAGGCCCTTCGACCAAGCCTGCCGAAACCGGCCAAGCAGCGAGGATCCGAACTCTAGGCGCCCAAGACCTCTTGAGGCGAAGCCCTGTGGCGAAGACATCAGGGCGGAAGGGACGATGGGCGAAGAGTCACACCGGGCTCCTGCTAGTCTGGGCGAAGGCTGCAGGGCGAAGGCATGCGCCGAAGGGGGATGACTTCGCCGAGGCGGACCTAATCAAAGGAGTTCCAGTGGGCCGGCCCAATCGCCCTGGCCCATGGACCAATGAGCCAGTATTCGCCGGGTGGCACATTGAGGGCCCGTACACCTTAATTACATTGAATACCCATATAGGGGCCCCTTTATGAGGGTGACCATGTAAATTCCCCTGTAACAGCCCTAAACCCTAATAGGGGGATATGTAATGGGGTTATAAATAGCCACCTAGGGCCATGTAAAAGGGGACCCCAATTTTAATACAAAATTTATTACACTTTACTTTCCCAACAACTGTTGGGTATCCACGTCCTTCCACGTACGCCGTTGTCGTTTCGACAACAGCTAGTGCCGACCGTGGGGATCTCTGAGCGAAACCACTGAGAGTTAATGCCACCGAAGAAGGTCTCAAAGGAGAGGGTTGCGAACCCAAAGGAGAGCTTAGCAGAAGAGGCCATGGCCGCCGACGAAGGTGCGGAGCCTTCGGCACCCGCCGAAGTGGCGGCAGCGCCGTCGGCTGCGGCGCCCACGCCGCAACCACCAACTTCGGCTCCGGCCGCTTCAGCGGAGCAGGTGCCGGAAGTCCCTTCGGCAGCTCGACCGTGCTCGCCGCTGCGCAAGCCGGTCCCAACCTCAACGCGCAAGCCGAAGCAAGCATGGAGGCCATGCGGCAGAACATGGCGCGACTCCAAGACATGCCGGAGCAGCAACAGGCATACGAAGCAGCGCGGCAGGCCAAGGTCGCTCCGGCCCCCATCCTCCAGTATTCGGCAGGCTACATCCCGCCTCACGCCTTTCATCAAGCGCCGGTACAAGCCCCTCCGCCACAGGCCGTGCAAGGACCGGTGTGCTTCCCCAGCCAGCCTTCGGCCGCAGCGGTGCACCCGCATACGGGCGAGCGGCCGCAGGTTCGGCCGGCCACGATCCAAGTACACTCTTCGCCACCTGGTCAAATGTCACGGGCAATGGCGGAGGGGGCTTCGGCACTGTAGGCGCAGCTTCAAGCTTTCCTTCAGCAGCTCAATCAACCCCACATCTCAAGCACAACCCCTTCGGCCCAACCGGAGGGAGGCTCTGGCCAGGGCGTGCCAGGGTGGTTGCCGTCGAACCAGCCCGGGCCAGGGGCTTCGCCCTGGGGCCAGGGGCCACAATTCGACTTCTACAACACCACTCAAGTGCCAACGTTCGGAAGTGGGCCACGGAACGTCGCAACCCAGGCCATCACTTCGCCCTTCGCCACGCCGTATCTGCAGCCCAGCGGGCCTTCGCTACAGGGCGTCATGGGTAAAGCCGGGGACGAAAAGGGGCTGCCACTGAGCGGGGGAATCAAAAACCGTCCGATCCCACCTCAGTTCAAATTCCCACCCGTTCCGCGGTACTCGGGCAAAACAGACCCAAAAGAGTTCCTCTCAATCTACGAGTCCGTGATCGAAGCCGCTCACGGCGACGAAAACACCAAGGCGAAGGTAATCCATCTCGCTCTAGACGGCATTGCCCGTTCTTGGTATTTCAATTTACCATCCAATAGCATTTACTCATGGGAGCAATTGCACGATGTTTTTATCCTTAACTTTCGATACGGGAGTACATGCGTCGCTTCTCGCAAGCCCGATGCCAAGTTCAGGACATAACGGAGGCATCCGTCATCAATGCCGCTTCGGCCGGGCTGCTCGAAGGCGAACTCACAAGGAAGATCACCAACAAGGAGCCGCAAACTCTCGAGCACCTGCTTCGCATCATCGATGGGTACGCAAGGGGCGAAGAAGACTCCAAGCGAAGGCAGGCGATTCAAGCTGAGTACGACAAAGCCTCCATCGCGGCGTCCCAGGCCCAGATGCAAGCGCAGGTCGTCGAACCGGCTCCCCCCGCCGTTCGCCAGCCCCAGCCGGTGAACCAGGGGCAGCCACCCCGACAAGGCCAAGTTCCCATGACATGGAGGAAATTCAGGACCGACCGAACAGGCAAGGCGGTGATGGCTGTCGAAAAAGTACAAGCCCTCCGCAAGGAGTTCGACGCCCAGCAGGGCGGCAGCCATCAACAGCCTATTCGCAAGAAGGTCAGAAAAGACCCCTATTGCGCCTATCATGGGCGGTCTTCGCACACCACCGAGTGCCGAAACATCCGTCAGCGAAGCAACGCTCAAGAACCAAGGCCGCATCAGGGTACCGCTGTCGAAGCGCCTCGCGAGGCAGCCCGAGAATAGTCGCCTCGAGCCGAACAACACCAAGACATGCAGCGCCGAATTATCCAAGTGATCACAAGAGCTGATCCACCGGTCCAGCCATCGAAGCGGCAGAAAAAGTCGCGGCTGCGAACGGTGCATAACATCACCGCCACGGGCGAAGCGGTCCCAAAGTACTTGGGCCAGCAGATTTCTTTCAGGCCAGAAGATGCCGAAGGAGTGCTGTTTCCGCACCAAGATCCCCTGGTGATTTCGGCTGAGGTGGCCGGTTTCGAAGTCCGCCGCATTCTGGTCGATGGTGGTAGCTCGGCCGATGTCATCTTTGCCGAAGCATACGCCAAGATGGGGCTACCAACTTCGGCCCTCACTCCAGCGCCGGCCGCGCTTCGCGGCTTCGGCAGTGAGGCGGTTCAAGTTCTCGGACAGGCACGGTTGAAGGTTGCTTTCGGCACGGGCCAAAACAGGCGCGAAGAGCATATACTGTTCGACATCGTCGACATCCCGTACAGCTACAACGCCATCTTTGGCCGTGCCACCTGGAACAAGTTTGAAGCCATCTCCCACCACAACTACCTCAAGCTCAAGATGTCAGGTCCAGCAGGGGTGATTGTCGTCAAGGGGCTTCAACCTCCTGCTGCGTCGAAAGGCGACCTGGCCGTGATTAGTAGGGCGGTACATAGTGTGGAGGCCGAACCACGTGTTAACCGCGTGCCGAAGTCGGCCCCTCATGGCAAGGTAATCAAAGTGCAAGTAAGCGAGGCGGACCCGGCCAAGTTTTTCCAGCTGGGGGGTGACCTAGGCGAAGAGGAAGCTGGGAAAATCCTAGAAGTACTCAAGAAAAACATTGATATCTTCGCCTGGAGCCCCAGCGAAGTGGGAGGCGTTTCACCAGAACTCATCATGCATCGCCTGGCCGTCAAGCCAGACGCCAAGCCATGAAAGCAGAAGCTCCGCAAGATGTCCGTTGATCGCCAGGAAGCGGCGAAGGCCGAAGTACAAAAGCTTCTCAAGGCCGGAGTGATCAAGGAGATCGACCATCCGAAGTGGTTGGCGAACCTGGTCTTGGTAAAGAAGTCGAACGGCAAGTGGCGCATGTGCGTTGATTTCACATACCTCAACAAGGTTTGTCCGAAGGATGACTTCCCCCTACCGCGGATCGACCAGCTTGTTGATTCGATGGCTGGCTGCGAGCTCATGAGCTTCTTGGATGCCTACTCCGGCTATCACCAGATCCACATGAATCCGGACGACATCGCCAAGACCGCCTTCATCACGCCGTTCGGTACTTTCTGCCACCTCAGGATGCCTTTCGGCCTGAGGAACGCCGGAGCAACGTTCGCCAGGCTGGTGTACAAGGTGCTTCGCAAGCAGCTCGGGTGAAACATGGAGGCATATGTCGACGACATCGTCATAAAGAGCCGCAAGGCTTTCGACCATGTGTCTGATTTACAAGAGACCTTCGACAACTTGCGCGCGGCGGGTATGAAACTAAACCCGGAGAAGTGTGTTTTTGGCGTTCGCGCAGGCAAATTGTTGGCTTATCTTGTTTCAGAAAGGGGATTGAGGCGAACCCCGAGAAAATTGATGCCATTCAGCAAATGAGGCCACCGTCGAGCGTATGCGAAGTACAAAAGCTCGCGGGCCGAATTGCAGCACTCAGTCATTTTCTCTCGAAAGCAGCCGAAAGGGGCCTGCCGTTTTTCAAGACCCTCCGGGGCGCAGGGAAGTTTAGCTGGACTCCCGAATGCCAGGCTGCATTTGAAGAGCTAAAGCAATATTTGCAAAGCCCACCCGCCCTGGTCAGCCCAACACCAGGAAGCGAAATGTTGTTATACCTAGCGGCTTCGCCGGTGGCGGTCAGTGCAGCCCTAGTCCAAGAGACAGAATCAGGGCAGAAACCGGTGTACTTCGTCTCCGAAGCCCTGCAAGGGCCGAAGACAAGGTATATTGAGATGGAAAAGCTCGCTTACGCCCTGGTGATGGCTTCACGCAAGCTCAAGCACTACTTCCAGGCCCACAAAATCACAGTGCCTTCGCAATACCCCGGGCGAAGTATTTCGGGGCAAGGAAATCTCTGGCAGACTCAGTAAGTGGGCAGCGGAGTTATCCCCCTTCGACCTGCATTTCGTGGCACGCACCGCCATCAAATCCCAAATCCTGGCTGATTTCGTGGCTGAATGGACACCGGCGTCCACTCTCGAACCTCAGCATGTCGAACAGCCTTGGACAATGTACTCCGATGGCTCGTGGTCGCACAGGGGGGCGGGTGCCATGGCCGTGCTCATTTCGCCAGGGGGCGTGCCGATTCGGTATGCCGCAAGGCTGTAGTTCGACACAACCAACAACACGGCGGAGTACGAAGCGGTGCTGCTGGGCTTAAGAAAGGCGAAAGCGCTAGGAGTTTGGCGCTTGCTCATCCAAACAGACTCCAAACTAGTGGCCTGTCATGTTGATAAATCTTTTGAAGCAAAAGATGAAGGGATGAAAAGATATTTGGAGGCTGTTCGATCGATGGAAAAGTGCTTCGCCGGGATAACGGTCGAACACCTACCCATAGGACAGAATGAGGAAGCAAACGCCCTGGCGAAATCTGCCACCTGCGGGGGACCGCATTCGCCAGGCATCTTTTTTGAGGTCCTATACGCACCAAGTGTGCCCAAGGGAGCTGAGGATGTCATGGCCATAGACCAGACAGGCCCGGGCGAAGACCCAGAGGACTGGCGAACACCGTTCGTGAAGTACCTCAAGGATGGCTGGCTCCCGGACGATGAAGCGGAGGCAAAGCGCCTGCAAATTAGAGCCAGGCAGTACAAGCCGGTTTCAGGGCAGCTGTATCGCTCTGGAGTGCTCCAACCTTTGCTTCGCTGCATCTCCATCGCCGAAGGAGAAGAAATGGCAAAGAAAATACACCAGGGGCTCTGCGGGGCACACCAGGCCGCAAGAACTGTTGCCTCCAAGGTGTTTCGCCAGGGAGTATATTTGCCCACGGTGCTGAAAGTTTGCGTTGCGCAAGCCAAAAAGTGCGAAAGCTGCCAGCGACATGGCCGAAGCCAGACCGCACCACAGTATGAGCTACAGCCGATCGCACCAGTTTGGCCTTTCGCCAGGTGGGGGCTAGACATCATTGGCCCATTCCCGGTAGCATAAAATGGATACAAGTTTGCAATCGTGGCCATTGAATACTTTTCGTGCTGGATCGAGGCCGAACCACTCGGCGCAATCACTTCGGTGGCAGTGCAGAAGTTTGTTTGGAAAAACATCATTTGCTGTTTCGGAGTTCCAAGAGAATTTATCATGGACAATGGCAAACAGTTCGACTTTGACAAGTTCAGAGAAATGTGCGAGGGGCTAAACCTGGAAATCAGGTTCGCATCGGTCGCACACCCACAGTCTAATGGGGCGGCCGAACGCGCAAATGGCAAGATCTTGGAGGCACTCAAGAAAAGGCTCGAGGGGGCAGCGAAAGGCAGATGGCCAGACGAAATGCTGTGTCACACCCTAAAAATCTCTAAATTATAAATTGTTGTTTAAATGGAATTAGAAGAAATGATTTTAAAAGCCTAGAAGAAAAGATCTAATTTTAGTTAATAAATTCCAATATAAAAGTGGGCTAGATAAAATTTTAATAAATACTTCTCTTGTTTCAATTGTTCCTAGATTTTTCTGGGATTTATTTGATCCAAGAAAGTATTTTATTTAATCAATGGAATTACATTTCATGCAACACATAAAAAGAAAAATAGTTAAAAACCTCTCTCTTTAGGTTTTGGGCCAAAAGCCCATTTTCTTTCCCTCTTCCCCCTCTTTTCTTCGGCCTGGGCTGCAGCCCACCAGCCCACCAGCCGCCCCCTCCCTCTCTCTCTCTAGCACCTGCAGGTGGGGCCCCCTTGTCGGTCGTCTTCTTCCTCCAGCCGCAGCAGCCGCCTACAGCCGAGCCTACAGAGCGCCATTGTTGCCGCCGCCCCCTTTCAAATCTCTCCGATTCTTGCCCGATTTGATTAAATTGGTAGAGGGGAAATAATCCCCTTGATCTCCTCTATCTCTTCTCTATAGAAAGTTTCATCTAATTTGTTTGGAAATCGCTGGATTTCGAGATTGATTTGGACTCGTTTTTCCTTTTTAACCCTAGTTTTTCCTTCTCCGATTCCGGTTGCCTTGCACCGAGCCGCCGCCCCTGCCCCTATAAAATGGAACCCCCTGGACCTCCTCTATCCACCACTGCCTTCGCCCCAAACTCTCGTCGATCGTGGAGCCCTAGCCGCTGCTGCTTGTGCGCCGTTGTCACCGGGAGAAGTTTCAGCCGAGCTTTGCCGTCGTTCCGGTCGCCGCCGTCGCTCGGGAGGACCACCGTTGGGTTCGCAGCAACGAGGGGAAGCCCGGCCACCCACTCATCTCCACTGAAAGCCATCGGAAGTCGCCACCACCGCCAACCCTAGCTGCTGCTGCGCTGTCGATTCGTCGCCAGCGTTTTTGTTTTTTAGGTGAATTTTGGTTAAACTTCGGAAATTCATAACTAAATCATCGTAACTCGGATTTGAGTGGTTCAAGTTGCTAAATTCGTCTAAAATCGAGATCTACATGTTAAAAATATCCACATGTACTGTTTATGCTTGTTTTTCTACTGTTTTATTGATTTTGTTCATTCGCTTTAGTTTCCGACGTTCCGGAGGAGAGCGTTTACGCGGAAGAAGGTTCTGAAGTGTTTCACGAAGCTCAAGGCAAGTCGCCCAGATCCTAAATACCCTTTGAGCATGTTGATCCCATTTAAAGCTATTTGTTTTTATTCAACTACTGCATTTATTTTTGAATGTCATCGGGTGGGAACAACCTATTGTCTTTGCTAAAGCCCCTTTGTTTTGATTACCTTTACTTTGTCACTTGGTTAATAATTGGATTAGCTAGAACATTATATGGTTTTAGCTAAATTAATTAGGATGCTTAACCATGCTTAGAGACACTAGCTCACATGAATGGGATAATTAATGCTTCACTATTATTTGATGATGGATTAATGGTAGATTATGATGGTTAATCATGATAGGGTGATTAATAAATATGCCAACTAAAACTTGATAATGGTGGGTTGTGAGCACATGGTTTGGATAGTCGTGCTCATGACAGTTAAGGACCGGTTCACGAGTTTCGGTTGTGAAACATTAACCGTGCCAACCACAAGCCAGCATGGGCAACGGCTTTACCCTTTGTGTAGTGAGGTTCATTGTGGGGCACCGGGTTGAGAAGTGGCAGAGATAAGCCCACGGGGATCGCTGGGGAGTCCATGCCTTATTTTATAAGGGGGTGATTATGATCCAGGAATGGTGCACTACTTTGAATTGCGTTATGCATAGGGTAATGTCACAATCTCTATTCGGGTACTTGCTAAGTATCGCGACGCATGGTTGACATGATGTTGAGGTTGTGTCTTGTGGGTACAGTGGTACGCCTCTGGCCAGAGTAGAACTATTCGAATAGCCGTGCCCGCGGTTATGGGCGAGTCTAACAATGTCTTTCGTGATTAGTCTTACACTTCTCACCATAATAAATGATAAATGATTCTGTAATTGGTAATAATTTGTTTAGCTCCTGTGTTGGAATGGCATATTCCTGGTTTGGAGATAGGTCTGTACAGCCGGGAATGGTTGTTCAGAATGGTTGGGCCTATGCAACGGGTGTGTTGCATAGCGTTGGATTAATATTGTTTAATTAAATATTTTACTGTTTTGCTAAATTCTGTAGTATTTATTAAATGCCATTTACGCAAATGAGACTATATTATGCCGTCCTTTGTTATCCCTTGCACTTGCATATTTGCTGCGTGGCTTGCTGAATATACCATATACTCACCTTGCAATCATTCATCAGAGGAGGAGTTCTACAGTGATGCTGAAGGTGTGGAGGATTAGGCGTAGCCTTGGTCAAGATGCATGTGGATTGGAGTCACCTGCGTTATTTATTTTATATTCCGCTGCTTACATCTTTATTGTTTGAGAGGAACTATCTACCTCTGTAATGACTTTATATTCGTCGATTAATTATATAAATATTGCACTCTATTATCAATTTGTTATTGTGTGCCTCGGCTGATTCCTGGACGAGGGTTTACACACATGTAAGCGTTTGGAGTTTTGGATAGAAATTCCGGGCGTGACATGCTGTCTGTCCTTTGGGCCCTCCGAACAACTCCCACAAGGCCAACCAAGTTCAGCCCGTTCATGCTCCTCTACGGAGACGAGGCGATGACCCCAACAGAGCTAGGGGCTAACTCACCAAGGGTGATGTTCTCTGGGGGCGAAGATGGGCACACAGTGTCGCTCGAACTCCTGGAGGGGGTACGAGTCAAAGCACTGGAACATATGCGCCAGTACGCCACAAGCACTTCGGCAACCTACAACAAAAGGGTTCGCCCAACAGAGCTCCTACCAGGTCACCTCGTCCTGAGGAAAAAGGCGAACCCAGTAGCGGTTAGGAAGCTTGAGTCAAAATGGGAGGGGCCATATCTCATCAAGCACAAGTCAAGGACGGGCTCTTTTCACCTAGCAACACTGGAGGGCGAAGAGTTCGATCACTCGTGGAACACCGCTTCACTCAAGCGTTTTTATGTCTAGAGAGAGTGGCACCCTGTTCGCCAACATGTAAAAATGTACATATTGCTATGTAGCTTTTCGGCATCCGCCGTTTTGTTAGCCTTTCGGCACAAAAATACAAAAAAAGGGAGAAAATAGAAAAGAAAAAAAAACTGAACGTAGGGCTATTATCCACTCTGGAGGCCTGAACCAGTATAAAATTTCTGTGTCTTTCGCCTTTTTTACTTATGTGCATGATAATTCGTGGAAAAACCCCAAGGCAAACGCCTGATCAGCGAAAGCGCCAGGGGGGCGAAACGAATCGGCCGAATCATCGCTCGCCGAACGTTGAAACCGCGACAGCTTGCTTCGGGAGATAAAAAAGACCGAACACCGTTATAATCGATCTACACAAAATAGCGCTGTCGCTAACGCAAAGCGCCAAAGATCGACAACGGAAGTCGAAAGCTGAAAAGTCACCATACCTATTTCGCCAGCACACACAAAGGGGCCAGTACATTCCGACCCAACGAAAGCACAAGATGTGATCATGCAGAAAATGGCGGAAAGGAAACAAAAGCACACCTTTATTAACTCTGAAAAAAATCAACAGTACACGTCGTACAGCATGATACAGGCGAAACGATTTACATGTTTTGCTTACAAATAAACTACATCTTCGCCCCGAAAACAGCTATCAAAAGAGTGATCTGACGAACATGGTTCGTCGTCACTGCTAATGTTGTACAGCACCCTAAGGGGAGAGGGGGGCGAAACTACAGAAAGGGCATAGCGACGCTGGGCGATCGCTTCCTACCGATCGATCCGTCGATGGTTTCGCCAGAAGCGGGCCATGCCCTCCAGGCGTGCCACATGGACACGATTGTAGTCCTCCAGCATTCGCCCAGGATGGGTTCGCATCCAGTTGGCAACATTCACAACTTTATAGTTGTGACCGTTGATCGTCATCTCGCGATAGACAGGCCGAAGTAGGTAGCGAACCTTTGGCAAATTCTTCACCGCAGTAAACTTCTTGTTCCTGCTTCGCCAATCCCCAAAAGGGGGTCGAACGCAAAGCTTTCAGCATCGACCCTACAAAAGGTGGGGAAGTCATGCAGGAGAACATGGAAAACGAAAGTGGGGGCGAATGAACTGGGCGAAAGGACCATGTAAAACAGCGCAAACACTTCAAACATGTTTCAAACATTTCAAAATGGAAACATGACACGAATGGTGAAAACAGTCATATATATTTCAAACATTTCGGTACCCTAAAACAAGGTAGGCCTTGGCCATATTTACATAGTTCGCCCTATACGGCAAACATCAAAAGTGGAAACACAAAATTACAAGAGAACGGGCGGAGGGCCTCACACCTCTGGGTGGTCTTCGGCTCCACCTCCGCCCTTTTCTGCGGGCTCTTCGCCTTGGTCTGTTGCCTCTGTCTTTGCTAGTTGTTCAAGCAGGCGGGCCTTGGCTGCAGAGCGGCTGTCTTTTTGCCAAAATTGCCTTCGCCAGGCGCGGAGGGCGGGCGAAATGTCTTGAGCACTGACTTCCCTGTCCCCCTTCACAAAATCCGGAAACTGGGCGACGTGTTCGCACCGATTTTGTTGTAGCAGTCCCAGGGTGAAGGCTGCTGACACGCGCGCACAGCAATCGCCGTACGCCGTGGCATAGTCTGAGACTGCGCAGCCAGCCTCCTGGTTCCACTCGCAAAACTCAAGGGCGGAGGCGTTTTCGCCCGGGACACCCTGCACCTTCACCCCCATATCGTTGAGCGCAAGACGAAGAGTGCGGCAGGCTGTCCTCGCCGAGGCAGCCATCCTCGCCGCCTCGCGAGCAAGGCGTTGGGCTTTCGCCTCCGCTCGGCCCACCTCCTGGCGAAGGGCCTCCATCTGGGGCTCCGTCATGTTATAGTAGTCAGTGAGGGCGGCCGACTGCCCCCGCTCCTTCGCCAGCTCGGCCTTAAGGCGCTCGATTTCAGCCTTTGCCTCGCTGCCCACGTCGATCTCGGCTTGAAGGCGTTTACTCTCCGCCTTCACCTCCCGGAGGGACCGGGCGAGCCACTCCATTTCCAGGCTCTTTCGGTCCAGCTCGTCATCTTTCGCCTGGAGGCGGTTCTTCAAACCATCGAGCCGAGCCCGCATTGTCCGCTCGGTCGAACAATGAGCCGCAAGGAGCTGGCGAACAAGGGCGAAAGATGGGTTAGATGTCGAAAACAAGAAAAAAAAGAGGATTACAAAAGTGACTTACCCGCACAGCCAGGCTCTTGACAGCAGAGCACCCCTCATCGAACTCGTTGAGCTCGGCGAAGAGGCTGGGACCGCCAGCCGGCGAAACAATATTGCTCACCCCCTCCACAAAGGGAATGAGCTCCGCCCGGGTCTCAAAATCCCTAGGGGCGAAGCAGGGTGGCACCTGGGAGTATTCGGAGTCGGACCCCTCAACCGTTTTCTTGCCCTTGTTGAGAGCAAGCGGCAAAACGGGCTGGCGGACTGGGCTGTTGAAAATTCTGGCGGCCGCCCTCACCACCTGTTCGGCCGAAGCCGAAGCCCCAGCCCCGTCAGTCGCCCCAAGGGATGTCGAGGGGCCCTGGCTACGCCCCGCGGGCGAAGTAGGAGTCCCGTCGGACGACTCCTCATCGCTGAACGCGTTGGCGATGGCGACGACCCCTCTCTTCTGGGGGCGTTCTTCGCGGCGCCGTCCTTCGCCGCCCTAGCCGCAGCAACAGTGACTAAGGCCTTTGCGCCCTCCATATCCTTCCGGCGAAGGGGCGAAGAGGCCGACTCCGCCCCAGTTTCGACGCGCTCTAGGCTGGGAGTTGGTGTATAACCACGCGTCCCAGAGCGGCTATCACCAGCTTCGTCCCCAGCCTCTTCGGCCACGTCCTCTTCGGCGTCACCCTCGTGTTCGACGTCGGAATCCACCGAAGCAGGGGCCTTCTGCTTGCGAGGGGCAATCCTCACTTGCCCCCACGGACGCTTCCGGGACAGGCCGGCTTCACCGTCGGCCTTGAAGGGCTTCGCCCTTGGGGAGAGTTCGCCGGTGTAAACCCGGTTCGCCCGGCCAGCTGCTTGTCGAGTCAGCAACTAGCTGTATTCGGTGACCGACACGTCGCCGATAAGCCTTCGGGCTTCGGTGTCGGCCTGGGCTAATGACGACACTGAAAAAAATAATGGATCAGTGTAAGGGGCCGAACAAGAACAATACAGCAAAAAGAAAGACAAGCAATACAAACAAAAACCTACCGTTCGCCCCGGTAGGTAAGACAAGTTTCGGCAGGCCGTTAACCTCCTCGTCTTGGTCAACCTCAACCTTACATGCCTGCGAAAGGGGACATATCCGCAGCAGGCAGAATTCTTCGACTAAATCCCGGCAACTTAGCCGGGAGCACACCCTGCGAAGCAGGGCGAACCGCGCCTCCAGGGCACCGGTGACGGCAACCCTCGGCTTCCGGGCCGGCGAAATCGCGCGGCGACGCCAGCGAAGGGCCCTCGCCGCTTCGGATCCCGCCTCGAAAGGGATGGAGTGGTAAAACCACTTCGCCATCCAGTGGCGGTCCCACTTCAACATTGCGGCATTGACCGGCCACAAGTCGGCGCGTTCGGGGCGAACATTGAATTTCACACTCCCGAACGCAGTCTTCCGAGTCCCAACAGGGGTAACCACCGTCTTCGAGTTGACGGCAGCCGAAAAGATAACGTCGAAGAGGTCGGCGCTGGGCTCGAACCCAGCGGTCCGGCACGCCCAGTCGAATATGGCAATGCGGACCAGAGCCAAAGGGCTCAACTGGGGCAGCTCCACCTGGAAAAGCGGAAAGCGGAGGCCGGCCTTAGTATGTTGCACGGAAAGCGGAGGCCGGCCTCGAAGAAGACGGCGAACACCACCGTCTGGTGTTCGCCAGGCTGCGGCACCTCGACATCCCCAGGGGCGAACGCCTGCCCCTCCGCCACCAAGCCGGCGTCGACCATCTTCGCCAACTCATCATCATCGATGAGCGAAGCCCCTAAAAAAGCTGTGGTGTCTTCATCGATCTGGCCGGGATCAGGGCCGGTCACAGCAACTGGGTTTGGCTTGCGGGGAGCCATGGCGAAGCAGAAGTGGGTGGGCGAAAAGTGTTGGTTAGTCGAAGCAGTTCGTTCCAAATCAGCCGGGAGCAGGAGAGGGAGAAGAGAATGACCGCGGTGAAAATGAAGGGGGTAGTGACGGTGAAAATGGGAGGCGAGAATATATAGCCTACCAAGCGACGCTTCACCTTCCCATCCAATCGGGAACGGCCACGTGTCGCGAGGTAGGCGAAACGGTAAAATCCCATGGACCAGGCCGTGCAGTAGCGGGCTCCTAAAGGAAAGGCCCATCACTATTCGCCACGGCCCCCACGGCCCATCACTGTTCACTACGTCCCAACAGAGCAATATGGGCCACTCCACTGTTCATAGAAGGCGAAGGCCCAACACTGCTCACATTAGGACCGGTCAAAAACAGTAAAAAAAACACACACACAACTGCTCGCGGTGGGCGAAGGCTATACATAAGAGTCCTTTTTCGCAGATACACATATCACTAGTTTTTGCAGGACCCAGGGAAACAGGTTTCGGCAGGAGCATCAGTCGAAAGGGGGCGCATCATACCATACTACATGGTTTGCACGGTCTCGGCCGAAGCTCCTATCTCACCCTTGCCCATGAGGGGCTTGTTGGCAATATGCCATGAGGCCCTTCGACCAAGCCTGCCGAAACCGGCTAAGTAGCGAGGATCCGAACTCTAGGCACCCAAGACCTCTTGAGGCGAAGCCCTGTGGCGAAGACATCAGGGCGGAAGGGACGATGGGCAAAGAGTCACACCGGGCTCCTGCTAGTCTGGGCGAAGGCTGCAGGGCGAAGGCATGCGCCGAAGGGGGATGACTTCACCGAGGCGGACTTGATCCAAGGAGTTCCAGTGGGCCGGCCCAATCGCCCCGGCCCATGGACCAATGAGCCTGTAGTCGCCGGGTGACCCATTGAGGGCCCGTACACCTTAATTACATTGAATACCCATATAGGGACCCCTTTATAAGGGTGACCATGTAAATTCCCCTATAACAGCCCTAAACCCTAATAGGGGGATATGTAATGGGGTTATAAATAGCCACCTAGGGCCATGTAAAAGGGGACCCCAATTTTACTACAAAATTTATTACACTTTACTTTCCCAACAACTGTTGGGTATCCACGTCCTGCAACGTACTAGTTGTCGTTTTGACAACAGAGATGAAATACATTTATGTGGAATCCACCTAGGACCAGGGTTTACCTTATCGTTTAGGAGGGGGGCAGTCCGCGGTACCTGCCAAAAACAGTGCAAATTTCGGGTTCAAAATCTTGAATGCAAAAATTGGTGGTTTCACGGTTTGATCACGGTTACCGCGA
The DNA here is from genome assembly GCA_000573905.2 of Oryza punctata. Classification (NCBI taxonomy): domain Eukaryota; kingdom Viridiplantae; phylum Streptophyta; class Magnoliopsida; order Poales; family Poaceae; genus Oryza; species Oryza punctata. The sequence continues at coordinate 16,012,914 of CM002493.2, read as the reverse complement.
TATTTGAGTGGTAACCACGACATGTTTGGCAGAAAACATGAAAAAATGAAAAAAAACACTGAAGTGTGTGTAGAAATTTGGGTTTTTTTGATCCGCCACTTCTATATATTTTCAGTAATCTTCAACATAATTTAATTGGAGTCGGAAGATTTTTCTAAGCTACTAACTTCGTAGGAATAGCCTAAAGAACCCATCAGTGTTTTACACATTATTATTGTGTGAATTTTTTAATGCATTTTGTTTTGTTTTAGTTTACTTCGCTTTAGTTCTTAACAAATTCAAACTTTTAGGTATTATCAATATTACGAAAACAACTTTCGCATGTGGCCAAAAAGAGATATATGCAGAAATGAATAGTGTATAGCATTGAGAAAGCTTTCCCACGTATAAAAGCATATAGCGGGAGAAGATGTGTATAATATTTTGCATAATTTTTTGTTGGAACTGGTAAGGTAGGGGTATGCATGCATGTTGGGCTCACTAATAATTAAAATAACTTTCTACTCTAGTAGAAATTTAGTCTCAAACAAGAAAAAAATATTATACTTAAATAGTGGACTTTCTGCTTCAATTTGGAAACATTGAATTCAATTCTGAAACTCTCACTCACATAACTTGTAAGATAAAAGATTGAATGAAGTCTTAAAACTTTGGAGTAGTCCTCATAGTATTTTGCGCAGCAGATACAAAGCTGGGTAAAAGAACTTGGTTTCCTTCTCGGGGTGGGTGCTCTGTAGTATTTGGCACGGCAGTTAAGAAGCTGGGTAAAAGGACTTCGTTAGGCCTAAACTAGTTGTGGCTGTAATAAAGCTAAGGTGTTGTAAGGGTAGAGTGGGTAGTTTTGTGTTAAAATTCACTTTTAGAACCTCTTATTTCTAGGTTGAACCATGTGCAAACATGGACAACAATAGAAGATGACGAGAGAACAAATTGAATTCATACAACCCAAAAGAGATACATCTTATTTGTAATGAAATCCTTATCATTAGACTTTATAGCCAAACTTTATATAATCATAGTGAAAGAAAATTTATATAATCATTATCTCTATATTCCGGCACGTAAGTCTATCAATTCATTGTCATCATTAGACTTTATAGCCAGACCCAAAACTAAAACTAGTATATTACCCTGAACTTTATCTACATACAAGATTTAGTTAATGCTATATTAGAAAAACAATCATATAATATATAATTCCTCGTTAGTTATATAGAACCAACATAAAGTAGTGCTCCTACTAAAATATGGATTTTGGTTTTGTCGGCAATACCAACAAGCCAACTTTCAAACAAATATAAGCAATTATTTAGTGGATTTTAGCGAAAAGAAATATGAACAGCACTCAAACATATAAATGAAGTAAACAAACAACTAAATAGATACCCAATACAAGTAAACTTCACGTGTATACTCTGTGCACACCAATTAACAAATATGACCGAAATCATGTATGCACTTTCAATATTACATTTAAGCCATAACATCTTAACCTCAAATCCATTATTTTAGCCTAAAAAAATAGAAAAAAAGACAGTTTAAGCCTATAAGCCAGCTATAATTTTGTCTTTTTCCTCTATACGTCTAATAAATTTGTCGATGAAACTTTACAAAAAGATGTAACACTGTTTAAAATATTTAAAATATATGTACATTTTTTCTGGAAATTCCGATTATATTTATTCATTGGCGTGCATGATGTATGCACGGGAAGACATGTGTGTTTAGGATACGTTTCCTTCTTTATCACGTGTATAAAATCAACGGTATGTAACACTGTTTCAGTTTCTTTGTGCTAAACTATCCTAGGGCATCTCTAATTTTCTTCCTAATCAAAGATAAATACAATGTCGATATCTAATATGACGTGTTTTTAAGTATCATGCGAGGAACACATGGCTGCCGACCAATAAAAATGAGACAAGGCTCCAGTTTATGGCCCACGAACGTGTAATTAATCTGTTGGTTTATGGCTGGTGTTCTTGTTAAATTGATCAAACCACGGTACGATACCTATATGCGCTGGAGCTGTCTGTCACGGCACCTGTTTCTGTCGACAGAAAACTTGTTCGAACCTAAATATATTTATTGCTGATTTTTGTTCAGAAACTTTTGGACTTGCACATATGAAGACGTAACCTAAATATATTTATCAGAAAATCTGTTATGTACCATTGAGTTTATCCTAATTTAACAATTTACTTTATCAATTGTTTTACAATACATAATTGGGTTAACTTTTTTCCAAAAATACATCAAAATACCCTTATGGAGTAATTTATCTGATTAGAAGTTTCAAAAAATATGAAAATTTTTATGTGGCCTCCTTACACAATATATATAAAAGTTTGTATATAAGTTTCAATTTTTTTCATGTCTACTTTGTTTTTTAATATAACTTATATATTACTCCCTCCGTCCCAGAATATAAGAAGTCTTAGAGTTGGACAATACTATTAAGAAAGTAGGTAGAATTAAATAGAAAGAGATTATGATTACTTTAGAAGTGGAACTAGGTGGGAAAAATGAATGGTGGAGGGTTGTAATTGGTTCGATCAAATGTTGGTGGATAAGTTGTTATATTTTGGAACAAATCCTAAGGGCTAAAGTTGTTATATTTTGGGATAGAAAGAATATATGACATATAAAATATTTTTTGTGTTGTCATTTTTAATATAAATTATCTTTCATATGTAACATAAAATAATTTTTGCTATTATCTTTTGGGTAAGCTATTTCTCTATGATATACCACACAAAAATATTTTTTTCTAATAAAAAATTTTGAAACTTATATACAAACATCCCTGTTATATAAGGAGCCCACATAAAAAATTTATATTTTTTAAACATCTAATGAGATAAATTAATTGTTAACCCCGTATGTTTCTATGGGTTTTTTGGGTATTTTTTAAAAAAAAGACCCCGTCTAATAATATATTATAGAATAATTGATAAAGTCATTGGTACATTGTAGAAAGAGATAATGTCAGTCGTAAATCATTGAACTGTAAGAGATATAACTACGAGAAGAAAGAAGAAAGGACCATTGCTCATCATAAGATAGTAACAGTTCGTGGGGTTCCGATTTCCTCCGAATTTTCACTTTTTATTCCTCCTTGTTTGACGTCACACGTGTGTTTTTTTGTCGGTGCTCCCTGTGCTGGATTCGCTATCCGGTTTCTCCGGTTCCCCCTCTTTCTTTTCCTTGCGTACTTAGGCCTATCTGCAGATTGACAATGCATGCCTGTTTGCGGTGGCATGGCGGCAGTTGGGGTCTGCATGCAAGACACGCATCACCTTTTGCCTTTCTTTAAGAAAACCTTGATATTGTATGAATTAGGTAAGAAACCCTTTTACCACTCACACCTCATTTTATGATTTGTAAAATGATCCCTAACCTTATGTCAAATGCAGTGGGAAGAAGAGAAAATCTATTTTTAAGGATATTACGGTAATCCAATAATTTATGAGGGAATTTGTGAAAAAAGTGATCCCAGTCTTATCTCCTCATCTGCCACCGATTGTATAATGGTGCTAAGAATTAAAATAAAATAGACCTATTTCTTATATCTTGTCTCTATGTCTGGACTACCGTGTGAATATTATGGTACCCATATACCCACAGACATGAAATATCCGACTGATAATAGGGGTATGTTATGTAAATACAATATGATGTGTATTAGGATTCGGGTAGGATATTGTCTTGTATGACAAGTTAGAACCCGGATACCTAGTATGGTAAGATTGTTTACCGATTATGAAGATCTAACCGTGTCGGTTTAGATCTTATCTTGTAAATCTTCATCTTCTGGGTATATAAGGAGGATAGGGGACCCCTTGGGGACATAAGCTTTTCGTAAGATCAATACACAACTCGGAGGCAAAACCCCGAAACAGAAGTAGGGTATTACTTCTTCGTGAAGGCCTGAACCTGTCTAAATACTTTGTCTCATAACCCATCTACTTTTCTAGCTTGATAGCCACCCCCTTTTTCTATTGCCGAAATCTAGTTTTGACAGTTGGCGCGCCAGGTAGGGGAGCGTCAAGTTCATCGCCGATCAAGTAGGATGGGATCTTCATCAGGCATCGACGACTTCGCCTTTCCTCCCAGGCAGGCGTACCGCTTCGGCAGCCTCGACTTCATCACCGACAACTTCGGCAAGATATCTCTCTCCGATTCGGCTTCGAACCAATCGGGAGTAGATCACATCTCTTGGCCACTCGGGTTACCGAATATGGCCAGGATCAGCACCAAGACGCAGTCGGGAGTAGATCGCATCTCTCAGCCACTCGGGTTACCGAACATGGCTGAGATTAGCATCAAGATCTTTTCCAGCTGCAAGACGACGATTCACTTCGGGAGTACGACTACATCGACTTCGGATTCTTCATCAAGCATTCATCAAGACGATCTAATCTACCCCACCATCACCATGGAGTTACCAGCGGATCCAATTTCTGGGTCCGGCTTCAGGGACGTCAACGTCGTTCTACCAAAGCTTGGATCCTGTTCGTCTACCGAACTCGCCGCCTACGCTAGCTCCTCGGAGGATTGGAAATTGATCAGTTCAATGGCCTGCTCGTCAGTGATCCCATCTGCAAAGCCATCCCCGACTGCTTCAATCTCTATTCGAGGATACAGAGACTTCATGATTGCCATCGCTTGACTGGCACCCATCATCGCAGCATCCTTGATATTGTTGAAATATTTTGTTGGAGCAGTACGGAGGCCTTCAAATATTTGGACTGCATCTTTTTCACTGCTCCCGAGTCCGTTTTGGAAGATTGCATTTAGCACTAGAGCAGCAGTATTGGCGATATCGTCTCTGACAGTTTCAGCCTTCTTGATCTTCTCGGCAAACACTTCAAATTGGGCACGAGTCCTGACTTTGTGTTCTACATATATCCAAGATGGAACGGTTCTTAAATGACACGGCTTTGTTTTAAATGAATTTTTCAAAGCTGTTATCTTACCTTCGAGGGCAGCTTCAGCTTCAAGCTTGCTGGTTTCTAGCCGAGTATTGGTTTTCTCGAGTTCTTTAACTGAGGGATTCTATCATTGAGGCTTGAGCTGAGGGATTAAAAGCAATTTAGTCAAGTCTACAGCATGGATTCACAGCAAAATGCAATGGAAGGATTTATACCTCCGATGGTGCCCCTGTGGTTGAAGCTGGCTTCCATTAGCTCATTGATCTGACTTTTCAATTTCTGCTCCTTAGCTTGAGCATCTTCACGTGTTTTGGCCAGCTCTGCTTGAACTTGATTGAGGGTTTCAAGATGAGGCACAAGCTTTTCTAAGGCGTCTGTTTTTGCCTCATTCCTCATATGGAATCTCTAGATAATGCGTCATAGAAGCAATACGCTATGAATAAGGCAGAAGAGTACAATTTATACTTACATTCATGAGACGGGTGGACTCGGTCAGATATTTCTTCAATGATTCCAGCTCCTCGTTTTCACCCTGACGACTGACGATGATGCCTTGAGGAGTGCCATCTCTATCTCTCCATAGAAGTTTGATTGGAGGAAAGGAGTCTTCGGCAGCTTTAATCTTTGGAATTTCCTCCTCTTTGTCATCAGTCAGTGGGCCTAATTTACAGATTAATAAAAATAAGCTATGCGACAGATGGATCAAACTGGAATATAGCAGTGCAACGTACCAGTGATAATTTTGGAGCTCTTCTTTGAAGCTTGGTTTGGCTCCCCGACTGGATCAGCCACTGCGTTCGTTTCAGCCACAACCGGATCTTGCCCGGGATTTATGGGAATTGCTTTGGCTGGCTCGGCAGGCGCAGTAGGTGCATCAGTCGGGATGTCATCATTTTCTTGTTGATTTTCCACTGGGGCTGCGGTCTCAGTCATGCTGGAATCTTGCTCCGACTGGTTGCCAGTCGGGGGCTGGAGTTCGGCATCTTCTACAAGTTTCCCCAACTGACTAAAAACTCGGGGTTCTCGGCGTGGTTCGGCTAGAACAGGCGGCACATCATCCTTTTTACCCAAATCAATATTTTGGGGTTTTCTGGAGATTGACAGATTCAAACTATATGAGTATTTTTCAAGAAGCCAGCAATGACGATATTATGGCGCAAGTGTTACCTTGTTGATCTCCGGATTTTTGGCACAGGCCGATTAGCTGGAGACTTGGCTTGAGCCGGCTTGTCGCTCTTTTGCGGCCCGGATTGTTCATCCTCGGAGTCGCTGACAGAAAGTTTTCTCTTCTTCAACTTCTGTTCGGGGATATTTTCTTCAATACCCCGCTTGCTCTTCCCAGCTGAGTCGATCTTTGGACCACTAGTCGGGAGAGGGTTTTTTGGGGCAGTTTCTTTCAAGACAGGAGTTGGGGGATTTGAAGAAAATCGTTTATTATCCTATTCAGTAGGATCAAGTCAATAAAGATAAAGAAATAGATAGAGTGGAAATAGACAAATAACCAAGTGGTGGATTTTTACCTCAGGAGGAGGCCGAACCAGGCCATATGGAGTGACCGGCGGCTTGTGGCTGTAGTCGATCGCAATCCCAGAAGAAAACATTTTGTACATCCGGTTGCACATGATTTTGTAATCAATGGAATCCGGGTCTTCGCGGTTGGGATCCGACTGGCCCTCATATTTGTAAGCCGGCTTACTCCTCTCCTTGATCGGGGCTAGTCGGCACTTGATGAAGTGCCGAGTGATTTGTTCCCCTTGTAAGCCCCGTTGTTTGATTTCAACCAGTCGGAGAAGCAATTCATTGGCTTGGGCCAACTCAGTGCTGTCTGGGAAACTTTTCCAGTTTTCCTGGGGGATGGGTGGAAGACCGACAAACTCGGGAGGACTGGGGGAAGGATTTGAGATATAAAACCAATTTGAATGCCATCCTTTATTGGAAGTCTTGAAGGGAAGAGAAAAATATTTTTGAGTTAGAGTTCCACGCAATTGGAACCCGGACCCGCCGACTACGGAAGGATTATTTTTGTCAGGCTGGGGTTTGAGGTAGAAGATGCGGCGGAATAAAGCAAAATGCGGATGGATACCAAGGAAGGCTTCGCAAAGGTGGATAAAGTTGGCAATGTGAAGAATGGAATTGGGATTCAAGTGGTAGATTTGGATTTTGTAAAATGCAAGAAGACCACGGAAAAAAGAAGATGCTGGCAATGCGAAACCAGAGTAGAAGAATGAGGTGAATACCACGACTTCGCCGGTGTCGGGGGTTGGAAATTCCTCACCGTACGCCGGACGCCATCCGATAATCTCCTTGGCGGGTAGGACTCCGTCCTTCACCATCTCCAGCAAGTGTGTTTCCTTCACATCGGACTTTGCCCACTGCTCAAAGGGGATTTCTCTCTCTTCGGCCATGAGTCCGGCTGGATCTGGGCAGAATGTTAGAGCTTTTTGGGAAGTGATGGAGGGGAGTTTGTGCTGGGGGTGGACCGCAAGAAAGCTTGATGCGAGGGATTGAGGATTGGAGTTTGAGCAAGTGTGGATCGAAAACCCTAAATCGCTAGTACTGTGCGCGGTTTGGGGAATTTTGAGCGAAATAAACGAGGAAGACGGAGCGGTGGTTCCTATAACGGTTGGATAAGCGTTTTGAGCGCTAAATGGGCCGTAAATTTTGGATATGCTGTAGCTGCAAGGTTTGGAAAGTCTGGTATATGTCCTCGGGGGCTCAATCTTTCCATGTGATGAGCAGGGAAGAGAATATTAATCATATTAGCACAGTTGCGATTTAATTTCTTTGGAGAGCAATAAGTGCATATATTGCCATGTTAGTGAGCATGTTAAAACAACCAAGTATTATTACTTTGGTTTTAAATAGGTGATTGGAGAATCTTGTTAAAGATTTCTACCATATATGCCTTGTTTCATAAATGTGCACGTCAGTGTACGAGTTATCACGTAAGTGAGTATTTTTATTGACCTATATTCAAGCTTAGGCTGATAATATATTTGGTCATTCTTTTTGGCAGTTGGTAAATCCTTTATGAGTTTGATTTACTCAGATTATATACCGCATGTGCCTTATATTTTTTATAGATGTGATTTTTTGTCACTTTACTGCTAAAATGGTTCATAAAACCACTCGGCTTATATATTAGTTCTGACTATATGTTTAGGTTTTTCCAACTAAGCACATAGTCGGGGGCTACACCTAATTAGGTGCATCTATTCGATGCACCTGGAAATGTTTTTTAATTTTTAGCCCTTCACAGTCACGTGATTTTGGATTCGACGCCCAGGAGATCATGGCAGAGATGATTGAAGTACTTGAAGATGATGATTATTGTTTGAAGTGAAGATTGTCTCGTCGACTGTAAAGGTCTCAGGGGCTACTGTGGATATTATGGTACCCATATACCCACAGACATGGAATATCCGACTGATAATAGGGGTATGTTATGTAAATACAATATGATGTGTATTAGGATTCGGGTAGGATATTGTCTTGTATGACAAGTTAGAACCCGGATACCTAGTATGGTAAGATTGTTTACCGATTATGAAGATCTAACCATCTCGGTTTAGATCTTATCTTGTAAATCTCCATCTTCCGGGTATATAAGGAGGATAGGAGACCCCTTGGAGACATAAGCTTTTCGTAAGATCAATACACAACTCGGAGGCAAAACCCCGAAACAGGAGTAGGGTATTACTTCTTCGTGAAGGCCTGAACCTGTCTAAATCCTTTGTCTCATAACCCATCTACTTTTCTAGCTTGATAGCCACCCCCTTTTTCTATTGCCGAAATCTAGTTTCGACATACCGTGTAGCACGTGTTTTATAATATATCATCAACGATGATGCATGATGTTGTATCGGGGACCAATTTAGAAAAATATTATCCTCTTTGATCTCTTTAAAGGAATAGCAAAAATAAAATCTCGCATATTTAGTTCCCTCTTTTTCTTCCAATAAACACCATCACCATCAACTTGAAGTCGTTGGTGGAAGGCAACAGCGCCAGCTGTGTCGCGCATGCACGGGAGGAAGGAAAGGAGAAAGAAAGGAACGGAAAGGAGAAAGAAATAATTGGAAAAAAAATAAAAGATAATAGAAAATTAAGGAACACTGGTGGAGAAGGGGTTTTTAACCCCGGTTCGTAACCCATGTAGTTCCGGTTATGCAACCGGGACCACGAATCCAGGACTAAACATACCCATCTTTCGTCCCGGGTGAAATAACCGGGACTAAAGAGCCATCTTTAGTTCCGGTTGGTAACATCAACCGGGACTAAAGATAGTAGAGCCACCCCACGGGATAAATTATTTGTTCATTGATCAATCCCATCAATTGTTCTTGAACAGCCTTTACAAATTCTCCGTTCGATAGTTTTTCCCTCATGTAAATAATCTATCAAAAAAATTGAGATATAAGTATATGAAGTCAATAAGAAATCGATGAGATAATGTATAAAGGATTTTTACGTACTTCCAGATCCTTGTCACTATTGATTTGGTGTACAATGCAGTGAATATATTCGCAGACGTAGTAGCCGCACAAGTTATTCCCCTGCTCATGTTTTGCACACTTAAGGAGAAACGATGAGAGATTTAATGTATTAGTTTTTTCTAGAACAAATTAACGATTCAATATGTTTTTGGAGTATGTACTCACCGGAAAATTAAACCTCCTACCAAGTTTTTCTTTCGAAACCCCGTGGACCAACGTACGGAACTTTGCCCATGCCCTATGTACAGTTGGAAGCTACGATTAAATATCGGAGATCTGCATAGAAGCAATAGCAGTGTTCGTAATTACTATCAGTTGAATAGATGGCATTACCTGTCTATCACTTCAAAAATCTTGTCGAAAGTAGACTCCGATTTATCCATTGAGTCATAGACATGGACTTTAAAAAGTGAAAGGTCGAAGAGGAGAAGGACCCGGTGGAATCTGCAAATCGCGTGAGATAGTACATACGTCACGGTTTGAGTATGAGGAAGAAATCGGTACGAATTAGAAGGACAGTTCAAACTCACGCTGTGTTATAGGGCAATAGTATGTAGGTCTTGTAATGCTGCTGCACCAGAAAATGAACAATATTGTCCTCTGAAGCCTCCTCAAAGTCCCGTACCATTTCGACATTGACTTTGCGGGGGTCCATGAATCCAATATTGTAAATCCCCTGTTTACGGCACGATTGAATCTTCATTCTACAAAGGATAAAGATATTTGCATCAACTATCCGCACAGTTTAACCATGAAAGAATGAGTGCTTGTTTTCAGCAAGTATCCTAAATCAGACCCTCCTTTAACCTCCCTAAAGACTGACCTCCCTAAAGCTATGCACATCCATGCTTACTACGTTTTAATATACATCGTTAAACGAGAGAAAGTGACTCAAGATACTGGGTGAAAACAAGACCTCGTTCTTTCATGGCTGAACACGGATAATTTCCAAAACACATCTTGTTTTGACACCCCATGCATAGGAGTCAAGACAATATTTATTTTAGAAATTACCGGTTTAATTGTGTTTAGTCATGAAATACACATCCATGCTAAATTTGTTCAGTCGTTCGTTCGGTCTGTCGTTCTATCATTCTATCATTCGTTCGGTCGTTCGTTCGGTCCTTCGTTCTATCGTTCGTTCGGTCCTTCGTTCTGTCATTCGTTTGGTCATTCTTTTATCGTTTTATCAAACTAATTTAACTTTAATAAAATTTATAAAAAGTCTAAATTGTTTCATTTGATAAAATTAGTTCGATGTTTTAAAAATCACTATATTTCTACATTGTTACATTTTATTACAAATCACTATAAAATTTTATTTGACAAAATTAGGGTTTTCCATCCACATGCTTTTCTTGAATTAAAAAAAATATAAACCGGCATGCATGGCGGCGGGGTGGCGCGGGCGGCGGCGTTGGGGTGGCGCGCCAGCGACGTCGCGGGGTGGCGGCCGCACCACCCCGACGTTGCGCCGGCGTGCATGGCGGCAGTGGGACGTAGAGAGAAAGGAGGGAGGAGGACATACGGCGGCGGAGACGATGGTGGCGGCTGAGGCGACGGTGGCAGAGACGCGAAGATGACGGCGGGTTCAGCGATCATCGTGAAACATCTAAGTGTGGGTGGAGAAGACGATGCGCCCGGCTATTTACAAGAACCGGGACAAATAAAAGTTTCCCGCTGTTTCCAAAATTATTTTTTATCCCGGATATTGTTAACAACCGGGTCTAAAGATTAAAATATTTAAATAGTTTAAAATTATTATTGCATATAGGTAATCACATATAATTAACATATGACATATTTAAATATTTTAAAATTACTATTACATCTTAAAAATATATATATAATTAACATATGACCTATTTAGATAGTTTAAATCTTCTAGCACATTTTAATAATGATATATAATTAAAATATGACCAATTTAAATACTATTTAAATATGGATAATCACATATAATTAACATATGACATATTTAAATAGTTTAAAATTGCTATTACATCTTAAAAATATATATATTATTAACATATGACCTATTTAGATAGTTTAAATCTTCTAGCACATTTCAATAATGATATATAATTAATATATGACCAATTTAAATACTATTTAAATATGGATAATCAGATATAATTAACATATAACATATTTAAATAGTTCAAAATTACTATTATATCTTAAAAAACATTGCATGGCCTTCAATACATTATAAATAGTTTGCATCATCCATACAACAACCTATGTCACTTTTTTCCTCACGTGTGTGCCTTCGCTATGATCGTTGCGTGAGTAAGGGGTGTCCTCCTTTGATAGGAGGATGCTCGGGTCAACCGTCACCGCGAACGGCGGTTGCCCGTCGAACTGATCGTAATCTTCGTCAGTCTTATCCTCGACTCTAACGATTTTCCTTTTGCCTGGGAGAACCATGTGGCGCTTTGGCTCATCGGGTCGTTTACCCCTCTTTGGTTTACTAGACATGTCCTTCACGTAGAAAACTTGTGTTACATCATTGGCTAGGACGAATCGTTGGTTTGAGTATCCAACCTTGGTTAGGTCAATCGTTGTCATCCCGCTGTCATCAATCGTTACACCTCCACCAGTGAGCCTGACCCACTGGCATCAAAATAGAGGTACTTTCAGGGGTTCATTATCTAGTTCCCATATATCCTCGATGACACCGTAATATGTGCTAGTTGCACCATCGTATCTCATGGCGTAGATACGAATAGAAGAGTTCTGGTTTGTGTTCTTTCTGTCTTGGGCTCTTGTTTAAAATGTATACCCATTGATTTCATATCCTTGGAATGTCGATATCGAGCAAGAAGGCCCCCTCACCAAGAAGGCTAGTTGTCGGTCAATGGTTTCGGTACCCATTAGATGTTGTCGTAGCCAAGCGGGGAAAATATCAATGTGATGGCGTGTAATCCATGCATCGGACATGCTGATGTTTTTTGAGCGAACAATCGCTAGGTGCTCCTTGATGTAAGGAGCCACCAACGAAGATTGTTGCAAAATCGTGAAATGTGCTTTGCGGAATAAATCATTGTCCACAGTCATTATTGCTTTCCTTCCAAGAGTCCCCTTTCCCCGTAGTCTCCCCTCATGGCTTGATTCGGGTACACCGATTAGACGAAGGTCTTCAATAAATTCTACGCAGAACTCAACGACCTCCTCTGTTCCATAACCCTTGGCGATGCTTGCTTCCGGACGGGAACGGTTACAAACGTATTTCTTTAGAACACCAATGTATCTCTCGAATGGAAACATGTTGTGTAGGTACACAGGACCGAGAATACCGATCTCTATTTACAAGGTGACATAGAAGATGCGTCATTATATTGAAGAATGACGGTGGAAAGAGCATCTCAAAACTGACAAGACATTGGACCACGTCATCTTGAAGGGCTGTTAAACTGTCCGGATCGATGATCTTTTGCGAAATTGCGTTCATGAAGGCACATAGCTTTGTTATTGTTCCCGGGACATTATCAGGAAGGATACCACGAATTATAAATGGAAGCGGTTGTGTCATCAACACGTGACAGTCATGAGACTTTAGGTTTGTGAACTTCTTCTCCTTCACGCTTATTATTCTCTTTATATTCGAGCAGTATCCAGAGGGTACCTTGATGCTCTCTAGGCATTCAAACATACTTTCCTTCTCTTCCTTGCTCAGGGTGTAGCTTGCAGGACTCAAATAATGACTTCCTTTATCCTTCGGTTCCGGGTGAAAGTCCTCGCATTGTTGCATATGCTTAAGATCGTTACGTGCTTCAAGTATATCTTTTGACATCCCATATACATAGGAAGCCCAACAGGTTGACACAAAGGTTCTTACTGAGGTGCATCACGTCGATTGCGTGTCGGATGTCTAAGACTTCCCAATAGGGTAACTCCCAAAAAATAGACTTGTTCTTCCACATCACTGTGTGACAATCTTCGCTCTCTATACGTTGGCTACCAGGTCCCTTTCCATGTACTACTTTCAGATCTTTCACCATAGCAAACACGGTTTTCTGTTACGATGTTTAGGCTTAGTACGGTGGTCTGCCTTTTGTTCGAAATGCTTGCCTTTCTTCCGTACAGGATGGGTTGCGACAAGGAATCGACGATGCCCCATGTACACAACCTTCCTGCAGTGTTTCAGATACGTACTTTCAGTTTCATCCATACAATAAGTGCAAGCCTTGTACCCCTTGTTTGATTGTCCGGATAGGTTGCTAAGTGCGGGCCAATCGTTAATGGTCACGAACAGCAATGCTCGTAGGTTAAAATGCTCCTGTTTGTCCTCATCCCACAGGGGGACACCTTCTTTGTTCCACAACAGAAGCAGATCGTCAACCAATGGTCTTAGGTACACATCAATGTCGTTACCAGGTTGCTTTGGGCCTTGAATGATAATTGGTATCATGATGTACTTTCGCTTCATGCATAGCCAGGGGGGAGGTTGTAGATACACATGGTCACAGGCCATGTGCTATAGCCGCTGCTCATCTCTTCAAATGGATTCATGCCATCCGTACTTAAACCGAACCTTACGTTTCGGGCATCCTCTCCAAAGTCAAGAAATATTCTATCGATGTTTCGCCACTGCGACCCGTCGGCGGGGTGTCTCAGCATCCCGTCTTGTTGATGTTTTTCTGCGTGCCAGCGCATCATGCTAGCGTGCTCTTTGTTCCTGAACAAACGCCTGAGCCTTGGTATTATAGGGAAATACCACATCACCTTAGCAGGAACCCTCTTCTTCGAAGGTTGTCCATCCACATCACCTGGATCATCTCGTCTGATCTTGTATCGTAGTGCTTTACAAACCGGGCATGCTTCTAGGTTCTCGTACTCCTCACCGCGATAGAGGATACAATCGTTCGGACATGCGTGTATCTTATGTACTTCTAGTCCTAGAGGGCATACCACCTTCTTAGCTTCGTACGTTGTTTCGGGCAATTCGTTTCCCTCCGGAAGAATGTTCTTGACGAGTTTCAATAACTCGCCAAATGCCCTATCACTCACACCATTTTTGGCCTTCCATTGCATGAATTCTAGCATCGTACCCAACTTTTTGTGCCCCTGTTCACAACCTGGGTACAACGAAGTTTTGTGGTTCGCTAACATACGGTCCAACTTTTGGACCTCCTTCTCACTTTCGTAGCCGTCCTTTATGTCCCGCAACATCTGACCAAGATCATCTACAGCATCGTTATCTTCAATAGCTCCGTCCGCCTCACCTCCTGGATTTTCTTCAAATCCACCGTATTGATGAGCCCAGTCTAGAATATTCTCGTCCTCTACTTCATCTTCTTCCATTGTAACCCCTAGCTCTCCGTGCGAGGTCCAATAATTATATCCAGGCATGAATCCAGACTCAAACAAGTGCGCATGAATAGTTCTTGCTGATGAATACTCCTTCTGGTTACTGCACTTTTTGCATGCACAACACATGAAACCCTTATACTTATTAGCATTGGCCACATTCAAAAAATAATGCACGCCTTCAATAAACTCTTTCGACCATCGTTCCGCGGTGTACATCCATTGTCGATCCATCTATACATCAAATAGTCCAATGTTACTAACGAAATCCACACAGTTGAAACTAGTTAAATAGTCATATAATAATTTAAAACATCATGATTCAATGTGCAACTAATTTCTAGAAAAGAGCTATAAAGATGGCGACGAGAAGGAAGAGAAGTTTACAATTATTTTTAAATTTTTATTAAAGAACTACACATTTTTTTATATAGTACGAACAATATTTCTAGCTATATTACATTTTTTCAATTACATTTGTTTTCTACTTTTTTTTACAAGTAATCATACAAAAATTTTACAATAGTCCCACATATTATTCTTTTTTACTGTTTATAAAATTGAAAACATATCTTTCACGAATTATACTTTTTTCTAACTATTTTATTAAAAACTAACTTAGTTTTCTATTCTTTTATTTTAGTTTTCTATATTTTCCCTCGGTCATCTCTTTTATAACATATGTGTCCAAATTTTCTAATTTCAAAATCAACCTAATTTTGGCTACACATATTTTCTCTCATCATTTGCTTAAACCATCTTGTTGAAGACAATATTTTATAGAAACAAAGCTATAAATGTAATATGCTAAGCATACATTACTAGAGAATGGATTTGCTAACCTTTTCAATCTCTCCGATTTGTATATTATCACCAAAAATAAATTTATCAAAAATTTCGGCAGCACCTCCCTTCTTCCTCCTCCTCTTGGCAGCAATGGCTCGGGCTGGAGGACGAAGAAGAAGTGTAAAAAAGTATAGCATTTTAGTCCCGGTTAATAACACCAACCAGGACTAAAGATCTAAATCATCATTAGTCCCGGTTGGTGTTACTAACCGGGACTAAGGTGAGGATCTTTCGTCCCGGTTGGTGACACCAACCGGGACTAAAGATCCCTAGCCTCCTGGTATGCATCTGAAAATGTCAGTGAAGGTGTGAACCAGGACTAAAGATGGTTTTTAGTCTCGGTTTGTATTACCAACCGGAACTAAAGATCATCGCGATCCGATACACTGTTTAACTGGGACTAGACTAGAGGTGATCTTTAGTCCCGGTTTCTATTCGAACCGGGACTATTCCGATTTTTGTGAACCGGACCAAAGATCTGTTCTCCAGTAGTAGAAACTAACCATTTGCACATATAGAACTTATAATTTCAAAATTGAGTGGCCTAATAATCATGATATTGCAATGGATATAGTAAAACTAATCCTTATATATCAGGATGCAACGATAGGATATTATTATTTGTTGAAAGATCTAGACCGACCGCTGGCCACGTGTTGGGCGTCGGTCCCTCGCTGTTCGCCAGCCACCGACCCATGACAATCTTACCTAATTAGGATATGGTCACTTGATTAATATCATCTGACCAGTTAAATAAGAGTGGAACAAACATGTAAAACATTTTACCTCCATCCATATCACTTTAGAATTAACGTTTTTACATAAAACAAAAATAAACATGTTAGTGAGATGCTACGTGTAAGCAGGATTACCTATCAAATGGGCTAACTACGCGATTAGAGTAGGATGTTACAACCGCATACTGGGCGCTGGCTTCACCGTGCACTGGCCCCCACGCCACACCACATGTTGGCCTCCTCCTTAGCAGCGTCATGTGCCGAGCCGTCACCATCGTCGTGGCCCCGCACACCACCTACACCTTGGTCGCATGCTAAGATGACCGACATGTCACAAAAATCTAAAATCAATATATAACCTATATATATAATGGTATATCCAATATAAACAACAGGAATAATTCTCTGAAAAGACTTTTCCAGTATTATAACATGCTTATCGTATAGATATGAATGTGTTATTTTGATACTATGCCTTTGCCGAATTGATCCAGTAAAATCACATACACCAGCACACATTAAGAAAAGCACTGAGACTTGGGTATCCACAAGAACGGAGTAAATACTGGCCATGAATTAAAGAGTTTCTCTACATCAGTATTAAAATTCTGGCCACGTAAATGGACATTCAGTCTTAAAAGCATAAGATTTGAAATTCGCCATAGACTCAAGAATGCGACTAGTGTTTTCTTGGTACACACCACTAGAGAAGGTTATAGCAATCAAGATTGAATTTTCGATATTAAAGATCTCAATTTTTAATATCGATTGAAATAACCGATACTAAATATGCTTACTCAGTTAAAAAATATGCGGGACGTGGAATTCAAACTCAAGATCTCTCACCTCAGCCTCATACGCATTACCATCTCACCTACCATACACATCTGACTTGGATAAAAATGCTTTCTATTTGAACTAGACCACTATTGAAGAACCGATCTTTGCTCGGGTTAAACCGCAATAGTCCCGATTCGAATAGGAACTGGGACTAAATATCATTTTTAGTCCTAGTTAAAAAGTGTAATGGGTTCCGATGATCTTTAGTCCCGGTTGGTACTAACAACCAGGATTAAATTCATCTTTAATCCCGGTTCACACCTTCCCCGTCCGTGTCAGACCCATGTCAAGGGGCCGGGAATCTTTAGTCCCGGTTGGTGTTACTAACTAAGACTATAAATCCTCACTTTAGTCCCGGTTGGACCAACCGAGACTAAAGTAATCTACCTTTTTATATTTTTTCTTCCTCCTCCAGCCCAAGCCATTACTGCC
The DNA here is from genome assembly GCA_000573905.2 of Oryza punctata. Lineage (NCBI taxonomy): Eukaryota > Viridiplantae > Streptophyta > Magnoliopsida > Poales > Poaceae > Oryza > Oryza punctata. The sequence continues at coordinate 15,995,316 of CM002493.2, read as the reverse complement.
AACAGGAGGAAGAAGGAAGAAGCAACTCCATTCTCTAATAATGTATGCTTAGCATATTACATTTATAGCTTTGTTTCTATAAAATAAAATATTGTCTCCAACAAGGTTTATGCAAAATGACGAAAGAGAAAATATGTGTAGGCAAAATTAGGTTGATTTTGAAATTAGAAAATTTGGATAAATATGTTATAAAAGAGATGACAGAGGGAAATATAGAAAACTAAGATAAAAGAATAGAAAACTAAGCTAGTTTAATAAAATGTTAGAAAAAAATATAATATATTAAAGATATGTTTACAACTTTACAAACAATAAAAAAAATAATATGTGGGACTATTGTAATAAATTATTGTATGATTATTTATAAAAAAGAGTAGAAAACTAAGGTAATTGAAAAATATGTAATATAGACAGAAATAATTAAGTAAAAAAAATATCTTTAGTACTTTAATAAAAATTAAAAATAATTGTAAACTTCTCTTCCTTCTCGTCGCCATCTTGTAGCTCTTTTGTAGAAATTAGTTTCACTTTTAATTATGATGTTTTAAATTATTATATGATTACTTAATTAGTTTCGGTTGTGTGGATTTCATTAGTAACATTGGATTATTTGATGTATAGATGGATCGGCAATAGATGTACACCGTGGACCAACGGTCGAAAGAGTTTATTGAAGGCGTGCATTATTTTTTGAATGTGGCCAATGCTAACAAGCATAAGGGTTTCATGTATTGTCCATGTAAAAGTGCAGTAACCAGAAGGAGTATTCTACATCAAGAACTATTCATGCGCACTTGTTTGAGTCTGGATTCATGCCTGGATATAATTGTTGGACCTCGCATGGAGAGCTAGGGGTTACAATGGAAGAAGATGAAGTAGAAGACAAGAACATTTTGGACTGGGCTCATCAATATGGTGGATTTGAAGAAAATACAGGAGGCGAGGCGGACGGAGCTGTTGAAGATCACGACGCTGCAGATGATCTTGGTCAGATGTTGCGGGACGTAAAGGACGGCTGTGAAAGTGATAAGGAGGCACAAAACTTAGTTGTACCCAGGTTGCGAACAGGGGCACAAAAAGTTGGGTACGACGCTAGAATTCTTGCAATGGAAGGCCAAAAATGGTGTGAGTGACAAGGCATTTGGTGAGTTATTGAAACTCATCAAGAACATTCTTCCGAAGGGAAACGAATTGCCCGAAACAACGTACGAAGCTAAGAAGGTAGTATGCCCTCTAGGACTAGAAGTACAGAAGATACACGCATGTCCGAACGATAGTATGCTCTATCATGGCGAGGAGTACGAGAACCTAGAAGCATGCTCGGTTTGTAAAGCACTACGATACAAGATTAGACGAGATGATCCAGGTGATGTGGATGGAAAACCTTCGAAGAAGAGAGTTCCTGCTAAGGTGATGTGGTATTTCATGGCTCAGGCATTTTTTCAGGAACAAAGAGCATGTTAGAATGATGCGCTGGCATGTAGAAGAACGTCAACAAGACAGGATGTTGAGACACCCGACGACGGGTCGCAGTGGCGGAACATCGATGGAACATATGCAGACTTTGGAGAGCATGCCCGAAACTTAATCTTCGGTTTAAGTACGGATCACATGAATCCAATTGGAGAGATGATCAGCGGCCATAGCACATGGCCTGTGACCATGTGTATCTACAACCTCCCCCTTGGCTATGCATGAAGCGCAAGTACATCATGACGCCAATTATCATTCAAGGCCCAAAGCAACACGGTAATGACATTGATGTGTATCTAAGACCATTGATTCAGGATCTAGTTCTGTTGTGGAATAAAGAAGGTGTCCCCGTGTGGGATGGGGACAAACATGAGCAATTTAACCTACAAGCGTTGCTGTTCGTGACCATTACGATTGGCCTGTACGTAGCAACCTATCCGGACAGTCAAACAAGGGGTACAAGGCTTTCACCCATTGTATGGATGAAACTGAAAGTACGTATTTGAAACTCTACAGGAAGGTTGTGTACATGGGCCATCGTAGATTCCTTGTTGCAACCCATCCTGTACGGAAGAAAGGCAAGCATTTCGAGCAGAAGGCAGACTACCGTACTAGTCCTAAACATCACAACGGAAAAGTTGTGTTTGCTATGGTGAAAGATCTGAAAGTAGTATTTGGAAAGGAACCTGGCAGCCAACCTATAGAGAGCGAAGATGGTCACGCGGCGATGTGGAAGAAGAAGTATATTTTTTGGGAGTTACCCTATTGGGAAGTCTTAGACATCTGGCATGCAATCAACGTGATGCACCTCAATAAGAAACTTTGCATCAACCTGTTAGGCTTCCTAGGTGTATATGGGAAGTCGAAAGATACACTTGAAGCACGTAATGATCTCAAGCATATGCAACAACATGAGGACCTTCACCCATAATCGAAGGATAAAGGAAGTCATTACTTGAGTCCAGTAAGCTACACCCTGAGCAAGGAAGAGAAGGAAAGTATATTTGAATGCCTGGAGATCATTAAGGTACCGTCTGGATACTCCTCGAATATAAAGAGAATAATAAGCATGAAGAAGAAGAAGTTCACAAACCTATAGTCTTATGACTGTCACGTGTTGATGACACAACTGCTTCCTATTATAATTCGTGGTATCCTTCCTGATAATGTCCGGGAAACAATGACAAAGCTATGTGCTTTCATGAACGCGATTTCGCAAAAGATCATCGATCCAGACAGTTTAACAACCCTTCAAGATGACGTGGTCCAATGTCTTGTTAGCTTTGAGATGATCTTTCCACCGTCATTGTTCAATATAATGACACATCTTCTATGTCACCTTGTGTAAGGGATCGGTATTCTCGGTCCTGTGCACCTACACAACATGTTTCCTTTCGAGAGATACATGGGCGTTCTAAAGAAATATGTTCATAACCGTTCTCGTCCAGAAGCAAGCATCGCCAAGGGTAATGAAAAAGAGGAGGTCATTGAGTTCTGCGTAGAATTTATTGAAGACCTTCGCCCAATCAGGGTACCTGAATCAAGCCATGAGGGGAGACTATAGGGAAAGGGGACTCTTGGAAGGAAAGTAATAATGACTGTGGACAACGATTTATTCCGTAAAGCACATTTCACGGTTTTGCAACAATCTTCGTTGGTGGCTCCTTACATCGAGGAGCACCTGGCGATTGTTCGCACAAAAAACATCGACAAGTCCGATGCATGGATTACACGCCATCACATTGTTACTTTCCCTGCTTGGCTACGAGAACATCTAATGGGTAACGAAACCATTGACCGACAAATAGCTTTCTTAGCAAGGGGACCTTCTTGCTCGATATCGACATTCCAATGATATGAAATCAATGGGTATACATTTTACATAAGAGCCCAAGACAGAAAGAGCACAAACCAGAACTGTGCTATTCGTATCGATGCCATGAGATAAGATGGTGCAACTAGCACGTATTACGGTGTCACCGAGGACATATGGAAGCTAGACTATGGACCCCTGAAGGTCCCTATGTTTCGGTGCCAATGGGTTAGGCTGATTGGTGGAGGCGTAACGATTGATGATAGTGGGATGACAACGATTGACCTAACCAAGGTTGGATACTTAGACGAACCATTCGTCCTAGCCAATGTAACACAAGTTTTCGACATGTCTAGCAAACCAACGAAGGGTAAAGGACCCGACGAGCCAAAGCGCCACGTGGTTCTCCCAGGGAAAAGGAAAATCGTCGGAGTCAAGGATAAGACTGACGAAGATTACGATCAGTTTGATGGGTAACCTCCATTCGTGGTGACGGTTGACCCGAGCATCCTCCTATCAAAGGACACCCCTTACTCATGCAACGATCATAGCGAAGGAACATTAGTGAGGAGAAAGTACATGAGGAAAACAGTGACATAGGTTGTTGTATGGACGATGCAAATTATTTATACTATATTGAATGTCATGCAATGTTTGTGTTTTTTACTAATACAATTATATATGATTATTCATATATACTAGCAATTTTAAACTATTTAAATAGGTCATATGTTATTTACATAGGATTATTATTATTTAAATAGTATTTAAATAGATCATATGTTAATTATATATCATTATTGAAATGTAATAGCATATTTAAACTATTTAAATTGGTCATATGTTAATTATATGTGATTATTTATATTTAATAATAATTTTAAACTATTTAAATCAGGCATATGTCATTTAAATATATTAATCTTTAGTCCTAGTTGTTAACCCTAACCAGGACAAAACGAAAAATTGGAAACAGCGGAATATTATCTTTAGTCCCGATTGATGGCAACAACCTGGCCTGAAGATATCTTTAGTCCCAACCCGGTTGGTAGATACAACTGGGACTAAAGATTTAGTCCCGGTTGTTGCCACCAACCGGAACTAAAGATCCCGACTATAAATAGGTGTGCACATCGTCTTCTCCCCCAATCCACACTTAGCAGTTTCTCAACGCCGATCGTCTTTCAACGCCCCTCTGCCGCCGCCGTTGTCTTCGTCGTCTCCGCCGCTGTACGTCGTCGCCGACCTCACCATCGCGCCGTCCTCAAGATTTGGCCGTCGTCCTCTCTCTTGTCTCTCTCTCTCCCTCGATCTCTCTCGCATCCGCGGCCACCGCCGCCATGCCACCGCCATTAGAATTTAGAAGGATTGTAATATATGTATGTATTTAGATGTGTATACATTTACTTATGTGTGAGTATATTTTGGTAATATATGTATATATTTACTTGAGTGCATATATTTAGAGAATATATATGTGTGTAAAATATGTATTTATACATATATATATGCATATTGCATATATATATGGATAAATACATATATACACATATTATATATTCATATATTATGCATATACGTGTATTTATACATATATATGCATAATATATAAACAAGAAGCTAGCAGAACCAACAATTTAAAAAAATAAAAAATATCTTTGGTCCCAGTTGGTGTTACTAACTGGGACTAAAGATGGCTCTTTAGTCCCGGTTATTTTACTCGGGACTAAAGATGGGTATCTTTAGTCCCGGATTCGTGGTCCCGGTTGCATAACCGGGACTAGAATGGGTTACGAACCGGGGTTAAAAGCCCCTTCTCCACCAGTAAAAACTGGTGATATATTTAGTCCCAATTGATGTTACCAATCGGTTTTAAAACTATCTTTAGTCCCGATTGGTAACACCAACCCGGACGAAAGATCATCTTTAGTCTAGGTTGGTATTATCAACCCACACTAAAGATGCTTCTTTAGTTAGTCCGGGTTGGTGTTAGTAACTGGGACTAAAGATGTTCTTGAGACTTGGACTTTTAAAATGGTAGTAAAAATATTTTTTCGTACCAGTTCTTAATCTATCCGAGATATTTGTGTTTTTGGAACCACGATAAAAGATCATGTTTTTGGAACCACGATAAAAGATCACTTCTCCGGTAGTGATATCTGCATATCCCATCAACATTACACGAGCTCCCTTCGAAAGATAAAAACTTTGAACAAAATTGTATATATGTAGCCTGAATTCCGTGACTACAAGAAAATTATTTTATGTCATTTAGGGGATATAATGAACCCTTAGATTATAAATTTAAGTAAAAATGGTAAAAAAGCGGATTGATGCATAATTTTATCAAGCACTAATCAATGCAAAGTACCATAAGTACACATGAAAACTAAAAGCTTCCTATCACTTCTATGATTTGAAGAGCATGATTAGGTTGCATTTACCAAAATATTTAATACATCGGAGGAGGGTGAAATACCGAAGGTATCCCTCATCATATCGAGACCTCGGAAAAATAATAGGATAAAAACTTATGCTCTTAAGCCCCTAAAATTACCAAAGACGTCTGATGAAAATGGAAAAAAATATCAAAATATTATACTATGCTTGTAGTCACTACAAGCACTCCCACTAAATGCGGAGCCACTTGAGACCGTAAAAGTGGTATGAAATCTCAGAGTAATCATGGCACATCTTCCTATCAAGAAAGAAAATCAGCAATTAGAGTGAGCACCAATGACGGTATGCTAAAGAAACATGGTCGTATCAAGAAACAGTAATCAAGATGAAAAAGCACGTGAAAATTGCATATCCATGAGTACTTGGGTATAGACTTATAAAATAAATCAAAGTTGATTATAAAACCTACCATCGGCAATATTTGATAGTAGAACTCAGCAGTAAACCGGAAGTTGAAAAAAATCAATTAATAGTTCAACCTGTGAGATGAACCATAGTTGATAGTGCACGGTTAAACAAATTTGCATTAAAAGTCTCACACCAAGTTAGAATAAGATAAAGAATGATGGTTTCAATATCATCAAATGAAAAAACAGAGCAAGCTCAATTTAAATATTTCCGAGGCAAAATCATTTTTCTTAGACCTGCAAGCTCAAAGCATACAAAGGATATAGCCATAGTATGTCAGGAAATAAGTATACTAATATTAATACAATATGCGTTTCACGATATAGTTCACCATTTCTAGCAAAAAAAAAAAAGTGATTCGAACTTTATCCAAACCATTATCATGAAGACAATAAGATGTGCATCGCACCGGAATTGATGGACAATACAAAATCTGTCATGGAAAATTCATACTCCCTCCATTTTAAAATATAAGGCACAACCACCCCTAACTCAAACCTCTAACTCAAAGACCAAGAAATAATTATTATCACCTATATTTTAGATTAACCTAATAAATATAATCCATACACCCAATAAAATTAGATATCTTGATGGTGGAGGATTTAAATAATAATATTTTAGTGGAGAAGAGCTGCTAATTAATGGTATGTATTATATTATCCAAGGGAGGGAGTACAATATTTAACCACTGAATCATCACTCATATTATCTTTAGAAAGATACTGGGCTTGGACCCATGAGGGGTTTAGCCCAAATACACTTATTAGCCTTCACCCAACTGTGCGTATATAAAATATGGCTGTATAATAAGGGGGCTGCCCATTGTACATCAGTGCTTAAGAATTAGAATGAAAGAAAGACTCAACTATCTTGTATCTCCACTTGTCTTTACATTATACAACCCATTTTAGACTACTAAAATATCGGCGGCTCCTTCAGCTTTTTTTTTTTCGAATACTGAAACCCATTTTAGACTACTAAAATTAATATCGGCGGCTCTTTCAGTTTTTTTTAATACTGAATTCGTTTGGAAGGAGGTATTATAGGTTTCAACAGCGAAGTGCTTTTATGGCAGGGGCGATGCCACGTTAGTTTTACTTGGTGCACTGGACCCATGGTGCTAAGCATGTTTACCACTGTAAATTACATTTAAACAATAGCTAATGCCTATTTTACATGCAATAATTATACATATATGACACCAGGTAGTATTTTTCAGGATTCGTTTTAGGGTGATCTCTACGATGTAAGTAATTATACCTCCTTAATTCCACCACTAATAGAAGTGGTATAACACAAATAAATAGGGTTTATTAGATGGGAAAAGATTGAAGGTTTAAATTGGTTTATACTACTACGAAACTACTATAAAAGAATTGCGTAATAGGAACATATGTTTGGGTTCCATATCCAGTTTCTAGGCTTCTGCTCTGTAATTAAATCCGTGCCTGTCATTCGGCTATTCCTGGCAAAAAGAAAATGGCTTAGTCTACCATGTCGGCCGGACATGGTGGTCTACACTTTCCTAATAGCACTGTTCCTAAACAATGTAATTAAGCATAAGCAACCTTGGTCCAATGGTGGAAAAATATTAATTAACGTGCACAGGTTTTACAATGGACTTCCTCAATCGTCTACGGTGGAAAAAGACTCCAATAGATCAATTAAGTTGCAGTCGTAATTAATTAGAACCGCACAGGATTTTTATCCCTAATTAATAAGCACAGGGACACCGACGGCAGGTAAAGAGATTGAGTATACCTATCAGCTTACCCAGTGATGAAACGTTATCACTGCACAGAATTCTTAATTCCTTATCCCTAACATGATATGAATAGGAAACATATGTAAATGCAGTAATCACTAGTGCAGATCCTCTCATCTGTGACGGGCTATAACATAACTGGATTTTGCGGGCTGTCACAAAGAATACATCTCAAACGGGTCTAAAAAGAGGCCGATTGAGATATGGTCGGAGAGACATATTAAATGTGCATAGAACTGAAGCCCGTCACGGATGACATATATCTTTAACGGGCCTAAACTAGGACCCGATTGAGATAACCTTAAATATCTCAATCGGGCCGTAGTTGGAGCCCGTCACAGATGACCATCATCCGTGACGGGCACCAACTTGAGGCCCGATTGAGATAACAACTAGACCCGTCACAGATGACCCTTATCTGTGACGGGTCTAAACTATAGCCCGTCACAGATGACCCTTATCTCTGACGGGCCTAAAGTTTAGATCCGTCAAAGATAAGGGTCATCTGTGATGGGCCATAGTTTAGCCCCGTCAGAGTTAAGGGTCATCTGTGACGGACCATAGTTTAGGCCCGTCACAGATAAGGGTCATCTGTGACGGGCTATACTTTAGGCCCGTCACAGATGACCATCATCCATGACGGGCACCAACTTAAGGTTCGATTGAGATAACAACTAGGTCCGTCAAAGATGACTCATCAGTAATGGGCTATATACTAATGCCTACCACTATTGTATTGGTCCTTTGTACAAATAAGTTCATTTGAACTCAAATTCAAAATTTGACAACTTCGAGAAAAAGTTGGGGTTAATAAATTATTTCAAATGGAAAAGTCACCAAAAGCAAAGTTGTAGAACTCATCGAGGTGCAAAATTTTTATTTTGGTCATTTCTCCATCTGACTCTATTTGAACAATTTGAAATTTCAAATTCAAAGTTTGAGAAATTCAAATAGAATTTTTTGTTAGTGAACGACTTCAACTGAAAAAGTCATCAACAACAAAGTTGTATAACTCATCAAGATCTATAACTTTTAGTTTGGTCATTTTTCTATATATCATTTTTTGAACAGTTTGAATTTGAATTTGAAAAGATGACAACTTCAAACAACATTTTCAAATACTAAATGATTTCAATTGAAAAATTCATCAACAACAAAATTGTATAACTCATCAAGATCTAAAACTTTTATTTTTGTTATTTCTTCATCCGACAAAGTGTTAATAACATTGTTCACAAATTTTACATATATGTGTAATAGTTTATAAAACCAGATAAGAGATACGTTAATTTTGTGAACAATAGTATCACTTTGTCGGATGAAGAAATGATGAAAATAAAAGTTTTAGATCTTGATGAGTTATTCAACTTTGTTGTTGATAACTTATTCTGTTAAAATTATTTAGTATTTGAAAATATTGTTTGGAGTTGTCATAATTTCAAATTCAAATTCAAACTGTTCAGAAAATGTTATATAGAAAAATGATCAAAATAAAAGTTATAGATTTTGATGAGTTATACAACTTTGTTGTTGATGACTTTTTCAGTTGAAGTCATTCACTAACAAAAAATGCTATTTGAATTTCTCAAACTTTGAATTTCAAATTTCAAATTGTTCAAATGGAGTCAGATGGAGAAATGACCAAAATAAAAATTTTACACCTCGATGAGTTCAACAACTTTGGTTTTGGTGACTTTTCTATTTGAAATCATTTATTAACCCCAATTTTTGTTCGAAGTTGTCAAATTTTGAAAATTCAAAATTTGAATAGTTCAAATGAACTTATTTGTACAAAGGACCAATACAATAGTTGTAGGTATCGATGAGTTATACAATCTTATTATTTGTGATTTTTATATTTGTCACACAAAAATCGACCTAAAATTAAATTTAAAGTTCTTATAAATTGAAAATAAAAAATACCACATAAATTGAATATAAACATTTCATATGGAAAATGGAAAAATACTCATCGGTGACGGGCATTATTTAATACCCGATAGAGATAGGTCATCTCAATCGGGGATGTGAAATATGTGATCAAAATGGATGTGATGTGAATGTGGTTGTGTTAAATATATTGATGGTTATGTATGTAAATAAATGTATATGAATGGGTGATATTGGGGTGTGACATCCTGACCCAAGGCTTAATAGGATTAATAGAATACTCCTACCAAAAAGTTACAACTACTTTTCCGGAATCCGATCTCCAAAGAACTTTGATGTTAAGCGTGCTCGGTCTGGAGCAATTTCGGGATGGGTGACCGACCGAACTTCCCGGGTGGACACGAGTGAGGACAAAAAAGACCTGGGAGAGGTGGGACTGCATGACACGCCTAACAAAGGCTTGGGACTAGCTAAAAAATAAAATTTATTTTTTTGGGATTATACTCATCTGTGACGGGCCTAAACTATAGCCCGTCACAGATGACTCTTATCTCTGACGGGCCTAAACTATAGCCCATCACAGATAAGAAAGTGCTCGGTCTGGAGCAATTTCGGGATGGGTGACCGACCGAACTTCCCGGGTGGACACGAGTGAGGACAAAAAAGACCTGGGAGAGGTGGGACTGCATGACACGCCTAACAAAGGCTTGGGACTAGCTAAAAAATAAAATTTATTTTTTTGGGATTATACTCATCTGTGACGGGCCTAAACTATAGCCCGTCACAGATGACTCTTATCTCTGACGGGCCTAAACTATAGCCCATCACAGATATTCTTATCTGTGACGGGCTATAGTTTAGTCCCGTCACAGATAAGGGTCATCTGTGACGGGCCATAGTTTAGTCCCGATTGAGATAGGTCATCCGTGACGGGCTATAGTTTGACTGGTCATCTGGGTCAAAGCTATCAGTGACGGACTTTAATTAAGGCCCGATTAACATAACTTCATCCGTGATGGCCGTTTGCCCGATTGAGATAACTTTTCACATCTGTGACCTCTAGGTTGTGACGGACGCCATGCCCGATTGAGATGGGGGTTACCGCCCGATTGAGATGGGGGTTACCGTTCTAGTGAATTACCCCGTCTATTTCTTAGGTAGGTGTCATATGTATCAACTGCACAACAGTCAATCGAGAGAGATATGGGGTGGAAACCTCGAATTATAATCAAATTAAATAGGGGAATATTTAATTGATTGGCATACTGACGACACAGCAGCATCACACTATTTCAACCAGCAAAATGTGATAGAAATAGGGCTTGTTTTGTAGGAGTAGATCCCTAGCTCTCAGATCTATCTTATCAGGAGTCAGAGCCCAACCAAACGGTCCGGATTCAGTAAAAACTGAAGCAGAGCGGGCGGGGGTGGAGCGCTCTGAAAAATTGTACTAGTACGGTGGAGCGGGGAAAAGGTAACTTCCCTCCTTACCGGATTACAACGCTACCCATTACTTTTCATCAAAATTACAAGCATAATGCCAATGCCGTACCCCTTTGTTCCGCACTCACATGGGCCGAGTCACGCATCCCCTCCTTCCTCGCCTTTCAACTGTGACGGTAGGATGGAGGGAGAGAGAGGAGAAAGTGGCAAAGCAGCAGTGGCGGTGCACGGTCGCGGCGGAGGCGACTCCCTCCCTTTCGGCTAGACTGACGCACGGTGATTTGGGCAACACACGGCGGTTGGAGCAGCTTGGTGGGAAGCTAGATGGTGTCATATGACGGTGCCACCAGCAGCAGGATGAGTGGGACAGCGGTGGCAACGCATTACTACAAAATCAGTTTTTCATGATGTATTTTTTTTCACTGGTGGTTTTTTGCGTATTTCGCTAGTGAAATTGTAGCGAGGGGTGAGGGGCTAAGAATTACCAGTGAAAATCAATTTTCGGTGGCGGTTAGGTTATGTAGCTAGCAAAAATTTAGCTATTTTTGATGGTAGCCCACTTAAACAATTGCCATCGAAAAATTGATTTTCACTAACGAGCACCGATAGCAAAAAAATATTCCCTATATTAAAATTTCCAACGATCGATCTTATCCCTTCCCATTCCCTTATTCCTCACCTCTCCCATTTCCTTTCCCCCTCCTCTCCTCCTCCTCCTCCTCCTCCTCTCGGCGCTTGCAACGACAGCGGACCGGTGATAGCGACGGCGGACCGGCCTTGGGCCGCAGATCCTCGGCCAGAAGGGGCACGGGCACTGGGGCAGTGGATCCGACAGCTGCAGGGCCGTGGGCGGTAGATCCTATCACCGGAGAGCCATGGGTGGTGGATCCGGCCGCTGGAGGGGTGCAAAGGGCGGATCAGGCCACCGGAGGGCAGCGGTGACCCTGCACTCCCTCCGCTCCCTCTCTCAGATCCGGCGGCGACCTTGCCTTCCCCTCCCCTCTAGGCAAAAGTGGCTCCCTCCAGCCTCGAGGTGCACTCGGCAATGAAGTGATGATGGTCGTGGCGGCGATGGCAATGGCGACGGAGTGCGGATATGGTGGCGCGATGGTTGGAGACCAACGACGCCCTCCCTCTCCTCCCACTCCCCGATCTGGTCGTAGAGAGACGGCGATGGCAGTAGCCGAGGGGGTGGCTTTAGTGGCGGTGATAGCAACCTCCATGGTCACCGGTGATGATGACGACCGATGTGCATGTGTTGATGTTTGCATGTTGAAAATGCTGTGAGAAATCGATGTAGATGTTTGGACTTTTGGATGCTATGAGAAATTGATGTTTGCATGTTGATGTTTGGATGTTGATGTGAATCTCAACTGGATATGAATCTGATCTCTTGATGTGGCTTTGAAAATTGAAAATGCAGCAATGTTTCTGAATGTGGATTATTTTTTTGCTGGCGGTTATTTTGAATTGTTTTGCCTCACAATCGATTATCGCTGGTGGCTGGCTTAACACAGCCACCAGCAAAATTCTATTATCGTTTGCGGTCCTCGTATGGCTGCCGCCAACGAAGATAATTTTTGCTGGCGGTTGCCTTAAGCCGACCGCCAGTGAAAACATCTCTTCTCTGGTGGTTGGTCACCACCAGCGAAGATACTTTATCTTCACTGGCCTTTGCTCTCTGGCGGTGCCTGTGGCCGCTTGCGAAAATGTGTTTTGGCTGGCAAAAAAACATTTTTGTAGTAGTGACGGTCACGGTGGCTGGGATCCACATGATAGTGGCGGAGCTAACTTTGTGCGACAACATTGGGAGCTTTATGCGGCGGTGCCTTTCGTGTGATCCGCAAACAGCGCTGCACCTAAAGCTCAGGCGATGAACTTTTGTGGCCTGACTCGGGCTAATCGCATACAGTAGTGAGTAGTGCGTCATGTCAGGCTAGAGGGAGACGGTCTCAGGGTAGCAACCAAACAAGGAGTAAATGAGTTAGCTAGTGTTAGGTTCGGCGAACTCTCAAAAGGGTAGCAACCAAACAGGAACTCTTGAATAAAAGTAGGAACTCTCTTCCATCCTTTTGAGATTCACCTTAGAGTAAGGATAATAGTAGACTATAAACCAACAATAACCTTGTGTGGAAGAAAGAGACAAAGAAAAGTGAATAGTGTTGGTTTTCGTGCAAGAGTCAGCTCTACACATACTCCAAACTATTTACCTTCAATTCATAATGAAGGAAAAATAGAGGAGAGAAAAAATAGAGCCAATATTATAATTGATCTATTATATATGTTAGCTCTTATATGGACTAATAGCCAATTAGCTCTACTATCAAACTATTTCACTAGTAGAGAACTTATCTGTAACGGTTTTTCCCATGTCAGGGGCTTGCGGATCGTCACACCATCGTCATCTCTAACGGGCCGAAATAAACACCGACAAAGATATACTCGTACAGACATTATCCATATGCATGTATTTCGAGCCCGTCATCCTTGAGACCTATCGGTGACGGGCTTATGTTTAGACCCAACAAAGATTATCTTTGTAATCTTTGTTGGGCCCTAAACCTAAGCCCATCACCGATGTGTATCATTAGTGATGGTCTCTAATTGAGGCCCGACAAAGATAATATTTAGGCCCGTCACTGATGGTTATCATCGGTGACGGGCGCAAACTTAGGCCTCATTAAGATAACTGTAGAACCCGCCACCGATATCCGTTCGTTGGTCATTATCGATATTTGTTGCACAGTATAAATACTCCAACTTCCTAGGGAATGGTTATCCCACTGTTCACTATTTTGGTGGGAGGTTGAGGGGGCGATTTTTGTCTCTTTTATCCAAGAAAAACAGAAAATTTCGAAAAGTAATTGAAAATGCTAATCAAGTCCCATAAATTTAGTAATACTGATCTTACAAAATGTTTATCTAATATTTTGTTCACTTATACAATGATGGATCAAAGCTGGATGTATGAAACCATGCGACATAGAAAATAGTATCGAAGTGGTGTTTCAAATTTTATAAGCCGCGTTTCAAATTTTATAAACGCCGTAGAGGAGGACAGGAAAAGAAGAAATATCGATTACATGTGTTGTCCATGTGCCGATTGTAGAAATAAGATAATGCTTGGTAGCAAAGTTGATGTACACACTCATCTGATACTTCGAGGATTCATGGATGGCTACACATGTTGGGTGAAGCATGGAGAGCAAGAATCAGTCGATGATGTTGCAGCTATAGACAGAAGTGGTGCACAAAATCAAGAAAATGAACAAGAGCATGACATGTTTATACCTTCTCCTTTGAACGGTGAAATGGTTGATATGGATCACGATCTGCTGCAAGACATGAACGTTGAGGACCCAGCTTATAACGAGAGAGAGTTCATGAAGTTCATCACGTTGGTCAGTGACTCGGAGATACCTCTATACGCCGGATGCAAGGCAAAACAAACCAAATTATCAGCTACTGTTGATGATGAAATTTGGCAAACATATCAATCGGAATCGAGATCCAATCCGAAGTGGATTTAACGATAAGCGGAAATCTCGGAAACAGAGTGTGCATCAGCTAGAAGTATGTATCGGCTGATACCGAGTTTGATTCGGCTAGCCGATACAGCCTATATTGGTCAATATTGGTCAGATTTGTTATGTGATCAATGTCGGATTTGAGAGAAGGACTTCAATGATGTTGCCAAGCAAGGATAGAGTCCAAGTTAGGCAATTGTATCTATTAATTAGGATTTTTTGTGATTTCCTTATAGATATTTTCGGTAAGAGTCCGCCTAAGGGACTTCTTCATTGGATAGAGTTGTATTAGGAAAGTATGAGTCGTGTCCATTATGGAGAAGTTTGTATATTTTGGTATAAATACAAGCCCCAGGTCTTGTAAATAATTTACACCAGTTCAATACAATCTCGATGCATCGCCTCCTTTTTGTTATTCTGTTATTTCGACGAATTCTTGCTATCGAGTTGGGCTGCATCGGTTTTGATCTTCAACAAGAGGTAAAACTCGTTATGGTGGTTTGTGTTATTGGGATTACTGATTACATCTTTGTGACACTCTAATCTTGTTTTCATGAATCACCGAGTTACCATATACATTTTGTAATCTAGATTGATAATGTGTTCTACTTGCATCGGCTCATCTCTATTTAGGGTTTTGTCGATAATGGCTAGATCATCTTGCTAGTTTAAATTATCTAATGTATCCACCATCCTGAAAAGATAAACATTGGATTGATTGTTTAGATATTATGTTTCTCTTTATACTTAGTGCTGCATCAGTTAAGTTTGATCTACTAAGTCGTATTTAGAACCATAATCTCTAGCCTACCTTATGGTTATTAATAAGGATAGTATCGGGGTTTCAGCCGATCTTATCTGATATAGTTGTTTTATCTAGATTTATATCTTGTTTTATATACTGTATCTTCCCCTTATATTAGGATCTCAATTATTTAAATATATTAAACTTGTTATCAACTTAATTGATATTAGTTTAATGTATTTATCATAAGATGATATTCTTGTATAAGGTAGTATCGGAAATATAGCCGTTACATGCTTAAATTTGGACATGAGCTATGACATGAATATATGTAATCATTATTTCATATTACTTTGTATCTAGGCAATTTATACTGTCTCGGTTAAGTACTATCTATCCCAATTGTTGATTTCTAAAGTAATATTGATTTACAAATTATGTTATATTGATCTTTATAGCCGATGGACCAAGTTTAGGATTTGTTTATTATTATAAATATACCTTACAGCCGACTCACCATGCATTGCATCGGCTAGGTTACATTACGATACGACATCGGCTTTCTAGCCGATCGACTGTCGTTTACTAACAATATTTGCATGTTTCATGTTGTTGATTGCAGGATCAAATCAACTGGCATGCCTAGAACCTGAAAGCAAGTTTTGGACCTGCACTGGAGTAAAGTAAATCTCTCAGGCCGCCGTGGTTTACACCAACACGCTTTTGGCACTCCCGGTGGGACTTCATCATCATCACGCCCAATATCACTGAAGTCACGGAGGATAATGTCATCCCCATAACAATTGAATAGCTGAATGAGGAGCAAAAAGAGGAGGTGAAGAAATTACTAGATCAACTCAAAAGCCAATATTTGCACTCGTTCACAATCACTCGGCATGGCACGGTGATTCAAAAAACGGAAGTCGAGTTACCACCAATTGGAAGCATGGAGCCAAGCACGTCTGGAGTGAACGAAGATAAGGATAAGGAAGTTCAGACCGAGTCAGGCAATAAAAAACTCTACACCCTGCAAGACCGTATCGACTCAGCAGTACACCACGCTGTAATTAATCAATCTGGTGTGCTTGTCAATACATTGACTAACATGATCAAGACGGTGGTGGATGGTACTATAGTTGAGGGAAAGGCAAAGGGACCTATTTATCTTCTAGGAAATACATTTCCAGGTTATAGAACCGTGAAGACAGAAATAGGCAGGAAACAACAGACGGCTTTAGTGCCAACCCAGATCCCATCGGCTCATATACCCAGCGGGCATATTCCGACAATATTAACAAAGCAGCAGCTAGCAGCTGATGCATGGGGGGCAGAGTTCAACTCAACTTACTTCGGAGCAACTGATCAACATATTGAAGATGAAGCCACCACGTACTAAGCCGATTCCCCATATATCTTCGGCACTGCAATCCATGGTGCCACAACCACTGTTGCAGTAGCCGATGGGAGTAACTCAAACTATCGGCCAATAGTACATACCAGAACCGCCTCTAAACAACCAATATCATACACCCCAACAAGGTCTAGGGGGTAATTCCAATTATCAATATCAGCCCCATTCTCCGTTGATTCAACATCGGCCGGAAGGATCACCGCAATTCCAATATCCACCTCAGCTCAACCAATATGAAAAATTGCAATAGCAATATGGAGGAGGAGCACAACAACCACCTTGGGCCGATATGATTGCTAATGTGATGAGTGAACAGTTTAGGCTCAAACCCAAGGACAATGGTAACATGTATCGGTATCCATATCCTTAATACTTCGATCGAGTGTCATTACCAAACCTATTCAAAGTGCCAAAATTTTCAAAGTTCTCATGACAAGATAATGTGTCGAATTACGAACACATTAGCTGATTCCAACCACAATGTGGAGAGGCATCGGCTACTGAAGCACTGAGAGTTACGTTATTCCCATTATCATTATCTGCATCGGCATTTACATGATTTTCTTCTCTACCTTACATTTCTATAAGGAGTTGGGCTGATCTAGAAAAAACAATTCCACAAATATTTCTTTAGTGGGATTCAGGAGATGAAACTCTCAGATTTAACATCTATTAAGCAAAAATCAGATGAGTCGGTCCAAGATTACATACAGAGTTTCAGAGACACAAGGAATAGGTGTTACAGCCTGACTTTGACCGATTCACAGATGGCTGATTTAGCTTTTCAAGGATTGTTGGTGCCGATAAGGGAAAGATTTTATGCTCAAAATTTTGAAAGCCTAGCACAAAAGGTATTGGCTCATAAGACACGATTCCAGGAGGCGAGAAAATTTGTCAAAAAGCCAACAATGTCAACAATATCTATAACTATGCTTCTGATTCCGAAGATGAAAACCTAGAAGTCAATGCGGCCGAGTGGACCAGGAATAAGAAAACAGTGGTGTATCAATGGGTTAGAAATTATGGAAAAGAAAAGAGGTATGACTTTGACATTGCCAAAGCTGACAGGATTTTTGATTTACTTTTTCAAGAGAAAAAAATTGAGCTGCCGATAGAACATCATACCATCGGTTGAAGAATTGAAGTGGAGGAAATATTGCAAATGACACAACACAGGATCACATAGCACCAATGACTGGAAAATATTCACGCAGCAAATTCAATCGCCCATAGAGCAAGACATGATAAAGTTTGATGAAGCCACAAAGCCGAAAAAAATTGATGGGCACCCTTTCCCAGTAAACATGGTACATACTAGAGCCGATAGGAGTCAAGCCAATAGAGGCAGATATCAGGCAAAAAGATTTAACTCGGCTGGTATGATCAACAAATATAGAACCAGATGGTAGAGAGAAGAAGAAACATATGAATACGATGATGGGGATTGCTTTGATCCTTACTGGAGTTGTGAGTTTTTTAGATTTTGTTGGAACAAAGGGATGAGGTTGCCATCTTTTGAAGACTGCCCTGGGTGTAGCAATCCTGACATAAGATACATGGGAAGATCAAGCAGACAAACCAATAATGAGCATCAGCCAGTCTAGAAAAAAATACCTGTTCATCAGAGGCTTGGGCCGATCCATCAAGATTATTTCGAAGATGAGTCTAGAGAAGATTCAAGGACTATGAAGTCATAATGGTGCCCATCTGGTATCTTCACTTAAAACCAGAAGAGACGTGTCCATAGGATGAGGAACAAGGAACAAATGCAAGAAGTAGAAGAAGAGATTAAGCATCGGCTGAAGCGTACTAGGAAACAGTGGCGCGTCAAGAGTAAGGTTGTGCCAGCCGATGAGGTCGAAGCTGACATAAGCAAAAGTCTTGTGGCAGATAAAGGAAAAGCAGTTGCCTCATTTTCAATAAACATGGTTTTGATATTACCAGCTGAATATGGTGCGGAACAAGCTACAGTGGAGATATTTGAGGAGCCATCGGCTAAGTTGATATTATCACCACAGGAAGCCGTATTTGAAAGCTAGAGGGGACTGGACATCGGCACCTCAAACCATTGTACGTTAAAGGATTCGTCAATAGCAAGCGAATATCGAAGATGTTAGTTGATGCAGGAGCAGCTGTTAATTTGATGCCATATGCTTCCTTTAGGAAGTTGGGCAAGACTACAGAAGATCTGATCAAAATCAACATGGTTCTAAAGGATTTTGGAGGGAATCCGTTGGAAACTAAAGAAGTTTTAAATACGGAGTTAACCATCGGCAGTAAAACAATTCCTACTACATTCTTTGTCATTGATGGGAAGGCCTCCTATAGTCTGTTACTGGGAAGAGATTGGATTCATACCAATTGTTGTATTCCTTCAACTATGCATCAGAGTTTGATCCAGTGGCAAAGAGACCAAATAGAAATAGTGCCAGCCGATAGGTCGTTCAACGTTGCTAATGCCGATTTATCTATTTGGGAGATGGAAGGAGTTAATTGTTTGTCTGGTAAAGTTTGGGAAGGAAATTATCTAAAATTGTTTGATTGTAATATACAGCCAACACGAGAAGGGGAGCCTCAATTATTGCTTTCAAGGCATCATGGAGGGTTCAAATTTCTACACTAAAGACACTATAGATGATCTCGATGGCAAGCTAGGACATGGATTCATGTCGATCGATGAGTTAGAAGAAGTAGATATCGGACCAGGCGATAGATCTAGGCCGACATATATTAGTAAGTATTTACTAGATGAGTTTAAGTGTAAATTATTAGAATTATTAAAAGAATACAGAGATTGTTTTGCCTGGGAGTACTATGAGATGCTAGGACTAAGCCGGTCGATTGTCGAACATCGGCTCCCTATTAAACCAGGCTATTAGCCATATAACCAACCACCAAGACGGTGTAAACCTTACATGTATGATGCTATCAAGGCTGACATTACACGACTCTGTGATGCTAATTTTATCAGGCCATGCCGATATGCTGAATGGATTTCAAACATAGTACCGGTAATCAAGAAAAGGGCAAACTTAGAGTTTGCATTGATTTCGGAGATTTAAATAAAGCTCCTCCTAAGGATGAATACTCAATGTCGATTGCGGATTTATTAGTTGATGCAGCATCTAGACACAAGATGATCAGTTTTATGGATGGTAATGTACGATATAATCAAATTTTTATGGCTAAATAAGATATCCACAAAATTTTTTGAGTGAGTTATTATGACTTTTGGATTAAGGAGTGCTGGTGCTACATATCAAAGAGAAATGAATTACATCTTTCATGATCTCATCGGCTTGTTGGTCGAAATTTACATTGGTGATGTGGTTGTCAAATCAAAGGAAGTCGATGAGCGCATAGCTGATTTATGAAGGGTTTTTGAAAGGACAAGGAAATATGGTTTAAGGATGAACCCTACCAAGTGTGCCTTTGGAGTATCGGCTGGACAGTTCCTTGGATTTCTGGTGCATGAGAGAGGGATTGAAATTCCTCAAAAAAGTATTAATGCTATCAAGAATATTAAGCCTCCGAAAGACAAGACAAAGCTGCAATCCTTGATCGGCAAAATTAACTTTGTGAGATGATTTATTTCTAATCTGTCAGGCAGAATAGAGCACTTCACTCCATTACTCTGATTGAAAGCCGATCAAGAATTTATTTGGGGGAAGAAGCAACAGAAAGCCTTAGATAGTATAAAGGAATATTTAAGTACCCCTTCATTCCTTATTCCACCACAAAAAGGAATTCCTTTCAAGTTGTATTTACCAGCCGATCAGAAAACAATTGGCTTAGTCCTAATCCAGGAAGTTGAGGGCAAAGAGCGAGTTATATTCTATTTGAGTAGAAGACTTTTGGATGTTGAGACTAGATATACACCGGTTGAGAAATTATACTTGTGTTTATATTTTTCATGTACAAAGTTAAGACATTATTTACTCTCAAATGAGTGGATGATAGTTTGCAAAGCCGATATGGTCAAGTATATGCTATTGGCTCTAGTTTTGAAAGGGAGAATTAGGAAGTGGATTTTTGCTTTAACAGAATTCGATTCAAGGTATGAATCGGCTAAGGCAGTAAAAGGACAAGCGATAGCTGATTTCATAATTGAACACCGAAATGATTATATCGAATATGTGGAGATTGTGCCTTGGACTTTCTTTTTCGATTGATTAATTTGTACTCATGGATGTGATATTGGCTTGGTGATTATATCGCGTAGGGGGCAAGCTTTGAGTTTGCTTTCGCTATCAAATCTTACTATATCAATAATCAGGCTGAGTATGAGGTAGTTTTGAAAGCATTACAATTGCTAAAAGAGGTTGAAGCCGATGCCATTGAGATTATGGGAGATTCATTATTGGTGATAAGACAATTATCTGGAGAATATGAGTGCAAGAACAATGTCTTGTTAGGTTACAATGAGAAATGTTGAGAGTTGATGAAATATTTCAAGATGGTGTCTTTAAAGCATATTCCAAGAGAGCAGAACGTTGAAGCCAATGATTTAGCTCAGGGTACATAGGGCTATAAGCCGATGGTAAAGGATGTGGATGTAGAGATTGCATCTATGCAAGCCGATGATTGGAGGTTTGAGATTGTTGAGTATCTAAAGGATCCTTCTAGATCGGTATCAAGGAAGTTAAAGTATAAAACCCTCAAATATGTTTTGTTGGACAATGATCTTTACTATTGGACAATCGATGGGCTTTTGTTTAAATCTCGAGGAAGCCAAGGTTTTCATGTGTGAAGTTCATGAGGGAATTTGTGGCACTCATCAATCGGCCCATAAGATGAGATGGCTGATTAGAAGAGTTGGATATTTTTGGCCGACGATGTTGGAACATTGCTTCAGATATTATAAGGTTTGTCAGGATTGCAAGAAATTTGGAGTTATGAATCCAATTGTCAAGCCGTGGCCGTTCAGAGGCTGGGGAATCGATATGATCGGCCAAATCAATCCACCATCGAGCAAAGGACATAAGTTTATATTGGTAGCCACAGATTACTTTACTAAGTGGGTTGAAGCTATTCCTCTCAAGAAGGTGGATTCTAAACATACAATTGAATTTGTGAAGGAACATATCATCTATAGGTTTGGATTGCCACATACAATAACAACTGATCAAGGGTCTATCTTTGTGTCCGATGAGTTTGTTCAGTTTGCCGATAGTATGGAAATTAAGTTGTTGAATTCTTCACCATATTATGCATAAGCTAATGGGTAAACTAAAGCATCTAACAAGAGTCTGATCAAGTTGGTTAAGAGAAAGATTGCTGAATGTCCAAAAAAGTGGCATACTATATTAGCTAAGGCATTATGGTCTTATCGGATGGCATATCATGGTGCTGTACAAGTTCCACCTTATCAACTAGTTTATGGGCATGAAGCTGTTTTGCCATGGGAGACTAACATCGGCTCAAGGAGGATTTCTTTACAAGATGAGCTGACAGCCTATGACTATCATAATTTAATGCTTGATGAGTCAGAAAAGTTGGTGCAATCAAGATTGCGAGCTTTAGAAAAGGTCCAAAGAGATAAGGAAAGGGTTGCTAGGTATTATAATAAAAATGTTGTACCAAAATCTTTTGAGAAAGAAGAACTTGTGTGGAAATTGGTGTTGCCAATTGGAACAAGGGATAATAAATTTAGTAAATGGTAACCGAATTGGGAAGGACCTTTTCGGATTCGTTAATGTGTTTCAAAAGGAGCTTACATCTTAAAAAGACTTGATGGAGATGTTTTCGGAAGTATTTGAAGAAATATTACCCAACTGTTTGGATTGGTTCAAAATCGGCTGGATTGTGCCGATGTATGGTTGACAGCTGTTGATTGCATCGCCTTTAGAAGGCTGATATGAATTATCTCCCTTAGAAAAATTCTAAGTTTGCAACATGGTTTCCCCTACTACAAACCTGGGGGCATGGAAGATAAATTTGGGATTTAAAATGCAAAATTGTAACACAATTTAAGAGTAAGATCAAATCGGCTCAATGGCCGATATAGATATATTCCAGCAAAATAAAGAGTTGATGTTTTCAAGTTCTTATCTATTACATCAATCCAAGTAATTTTGAATTGCCGATATCGCACGTAGGCGAATTTGTTCTACCTCATTTATAATTTGCATATCGGTAGCATCATAACCATGGATTGACTTAAGCGATTTGCTGAGAGATGCTAAGTGCTTGACCGTTGATTTGAGCTTCAACTTTTGATCTTCAATAGCTTGAGTGAGATCGGCTAATCTCTTTTCTGCTTCTAAAATTTTCACTTAGCATTGTCTTAAATCAACTAAAAGTTCAGATTTTTCTTGCCTCAATTTGTCTAATTCCTGTCGAGTTGATTCTGGGTCAGCCGTTAGTTCACCAATTTGGACTTCTTTTCATTAACTTGTTGCCGGCTAGTTTGGATGGTTGCCTCGAGTGCAGTACTTTCTAGCCGATCTGCAAGTCTCTGCTTTGCCCATTCAAGTTTGAATTTGTGTTGTTCAGGAAAGACTGCTGGGGATATAGCAATTACAAGATCTTCTGGGAGCTGATCTTGGATTTCTTGGAACCTTGCCTTGATTGATCCACAATCTACAACTAAAACATCCAGAGAGGCCCCTAGCCGATCAGCTATATCGGTCAATCTTGTTTTCAGATCATCGGGCAATGGGGATTTTGCTTTGCTTGATATGTCTTCATCCTCTTCATCTAAAAACTGCCTTATGTCAAATGAAAACATATCGACTAAAATCTGCAAGAGAGAATTATGACTAAATATATTCTTACAAGAATTGGAGGAACTGGAATTATGGCAGTAATTTCTTCCATATGATGACTCCCTGTAGCCGATGGTGTGTGTTCGCTCGAAGCTGGCTGATGGGGAGGTGATGAAGCTTGAGAAGGCTACAACATTGTTAAATATTAAGAAGAGTATTGAGGAACATGGTGGAATTAAAAGGGATAGACTGAAGCAACGAGTATATGAGCTTTGCGAGAATGGCGTTTAGGGGGACTTGGAGTTTTGGCCGGGCTCGATGGATCGGCTGGAGGTGTATCGGCTCGTGATTCTGGGCTAGCAGTTTGTTCACCTTTAGTAACTTGTGCAGCGCCCTCATCAATTTCTTCTTCCAACTCTGCCTCTTTGAGGTATTCCTCCACATCAGGATCAATACGAGGGAGATCATCGGTCGAAGATTTTTGTTTCTTGGCAGGAGGTTTCTTCTTGGCCACAATGGGTTTAGTGGAAGCTTTCTTTGTTATTTTGCGTTTGCCATCAGTGGTGATCAGCTATCTGATTTGGCCTTGTAGCAAATCCTTGATAGCAGGAGCGTTAAAGTCGATAGCAGAAGGAGCTAAGTCTCTGCCTTATGACATCTTGGCCGATGCATAATTGATATCCTTTCCACTTTTGCTCTTAGTTGGAGGATGAGAGTTGCTAGCCTGTCATGTGTTTAAAAGTATTAGATATATATAATTGAATCTAGAAGAAGGGGATTTAGTAATAAAAAGTTTACTTGAAGACTGATTGAGGGATCGATGGTGGTCAAGTAGAAGTTGCCCGATTGGTTAAAGAAGAGATGAGTTTTCCATTCGCCCCACCACTTGTCAAAAATTTGACTTCGTTTCCTAACTAAGGTGATCTGGCGATAGAGCCCAAGGGAGGATTCTCAAGACTTAAGATCCTATCCATTATCAGAGCCGATTGAACGGTGCCCCTTGTTTGGATTTTCTCTGTTAAATATAGGCCAATGGGGAGAATTCATCATTACTTAATTCCTCTAGTCTGAGATCTGCTGGCAGTTCGTAGTCAGGAAAATCTTCATATGGAAACCATACCCTGGATTCATGAGAGAAGCTGTTATAAAAGTGGTCGAACCACTCACAGAATGCTTCAGCCGATATTCCCGGTCCAGGGTAGGTTGAGACTGCTTCTCCAAACGACATACATCAGCGTACTGCTGGCTCTTCATATCCGAATCGGCTAAAGATGGGAATTTGGATTTACTTAGTGGTTTGTCTGTTAATGACTTTGATTGTATATAATTTTAACCATAGTTGGATAAACCACCAAGGACCTCCATAGTTAGCCGATGTATTCAGAAGTAGCTTAGCTGATGCCTGACTCATAGTTTGATACACTGCTCCAAGAATATACTTGCCCAAGGGAAGTGTTTTCTTAGACACTATGGCTTCAACTAGGTGTTGACAGTTGACTGTTGGGCCACAAGTTGAGCCGCAGAAAAGGAACTTGTCCATCCAAATCATCAAAAAGGCAATATGTTCTCTGGGAGAAACATGACCGATACACATGTTATCTGTTATGTATCCTGACCAACCTCCAATGTTCTTAGTCTTAAACTTGTGTCCACACTTTATCTTCAAACTAATGGGGTTAGCCAATGAAGTAATTTCCAAACCTGTTAGCATTTGGATATCTAACAGGGTGGGAGTCATTGGTCCATGGTCAAGCAAAAATGCATTAAGTGTATAGGACCAAAAATAGGCAGCAGCCGATAGCATGGGTTCATCTTTCTTCGTATCGGCTAGAGAGAGAAAGGCATTGGGATATACCTACTTCATCCCAGTGGGCTTGCTTGCTTGCCGCCATCCGTTTGTACCAAGCATTCCATCCATCCATAGAAGATGGCCAAGATCTGAAGATGTTTGGCCAGTGGGTTAAGTCCGGCATGGTTTCTCTGAAAGGGATACGATTGGTTTCGGTGATGATAAAAAAGCATTGGGTCTTCATCGCCTATCGGCCCAAGAAAGTAGTGGGATGGTTCTCTAGAAATTGGAATGGCAATCTGGTTTCTCAAGTGCTATAAGAAGAGGAGTATATAAAGGAAATCAAAAATAAGCCAAGAAAAAAAAGAGGTTCGATGAAGAGAAGTTATGGCCGATGTGGACGGAAATAAGAGCAATGAAGGAATTACCTAAGGGATGTCTGTGGTGGTCGCCAATGTGGATGGAAATAAGAGCAAGATTCAATTGACGATGTTGCAGCTATAGACGTAAGTGGTGCACAAAATGAGTAAAATGAACATGAGCATGACATGGTTGTACCTTCTCCATTCGGCGGTGAAATGGTTGATGTGGATCACGATCTGCTGCAAGATATGATGTGTGACGTTGAGGACCCAACTTATAATGAGAGAGATTTGATGAAGTTCCCCATGTTGGTCAGTGACTCGGAGACACCTCTATACGCCGGATGCAAAACAAAACACACCAAATTGTCAGCTACTGTTGATGATGAAATTTGGCAAGCATATGAATCATAATCGAGATCCAATCCGAAGCGGATTTAAAGATATGCGGAAATCTCGGAAACAGAGTGCGCATCAGCTGGAAATCTGTATCGGTCGATACCGAATTTGATACGGCTGGCCGATACAGCCAATATTGGTAAGGTTTGTTGTGTTATCAATGTCGGATTCAAGAGAAGGACTTCCATGATGTTGCTAGGTAAGGATAGAGTCGAAGTTATGCAATTATATCTATTAATTAGGATTTTGTGTGATTTCCTTATAGATATTTTCGGTAAGAGCCCGCCTAAAGGATTTGTTCGTTGGTTAGAGTTATATTAGACAGTATGAGTCCTATCTGTTATGGACAAGTTTGTATGTCTAGATATAAATATAAGCCCGAGGTCTTGTAAATAATTAACACTAGTTCAATACAATCTCAGCGCATCACCACCTTTTTGTTATTCTATTATTTCGACGAGTTCTTGCTATCGAGTCAGGCTGTATCTGTTTTGATCTTCAACAAGAGGTAAAACTTGTTATGGCGGTTTGTGTTATCGGGATTAGTGATTACATCTTTATGACATTCTAATCTTGCTTTCATGAATCACCGAGTTATCATATACATTTTGTAATCTTGATTGACAAAGTGTTCTACTTGCATCAGCTCATCTCTGTTTAGGGTTTTGTTGATAATGGCTAGATCATCTTGTCAGTTCAAATTATCTAACGTATCCACCATCCCGAAAGATAACCATTGGCTTGATCGTTTAGATATTTCGTTTCTCTTTGTACTTAATGCTGCATCAGTTAAGTTTGATCTACTAAGTCGTATTTAGAAGCATAATCTCTATCCTAACTCATGGTTATTAATAAGGATAGTATCGGAGTTTCAGTCGATCCTATCTGATATAGTTGTTTTACCTAAATTTATATCTTGTTTAATATACTGTATCTACCCCTTATACCAGGATCTCAATTATTCAAATATATTAAACTTGTTATCAACTTAATTGATATTAGTTTAATATATTAATCATAAAATAATATTCTTGTTTAAGGTAGTATCAGAGCTATAACCAATACATGTTTAAATTTGGACATCGGATACGACATGAACACATGTAATCGTTATCTCATATTACTTTGGATCTAGGTAATTTTCTGTCTCGGTTAACTCCGATCTATCCCAATTGTCGATTTCTAAAGTAATATTGATTTATAGATTATGTAATATTAATCTTTACAGCCGATGGATCAAGTTTAGGATTTGTTTTTTATTATAAATATACCTTACAGCCGATTCACCATGCATTGCATTGGCTAGGTTACATTACGATACGACATCGGCTTTCTAGCCGATCGAGTATCGTTTACTAACAATATTTGCATGTTTTATCTTGTTGATTGCAGGATCAAATCAACTGGCATGCCCTCGAACCCGAAAGCAAGTTTTGGACCTACACTAGAGTAAAGTAAATCTATTAGACTGCCGTGTTTTACGTCAACAGCTACCTTGGACCTAATTAAGCTGAAGGCAAGTAGTGGATGGACAGACAAGAGTTTCAAAGATCTTTTAGGAATATTGAAAGCCATGCTTCCTGAGGGGAACACATTGCCTGAGACGACATATGAAGCAAATCAAGTTTTGTGTCCCGTGGGGTTAGAGGTCCGTAGAATTCACGCTTATCCAAACGACTGCATATTGTACCACAAGCAATATGCGGACTTAGATTCCTGTCCTATCTGCAAGGCTTCACGATAAAAACAAAAGAAAAGTGCCGACGAAGGAAAGAAGTCAAAGCGAGGTGGTCGTTTTCAAGAGAAACTTTGTCAACCCCAACGAAGGGGTGTTAGTACGTTGGCATGCCACGGAGAGAAGGAATGATGGTATGCTTAGACACCCTGCAAATTCGATTCAATGGAGTAATATCGATAAAAAACATCAAGAATTCGCAGCCGATCCCAGGAACATGAGGATATGTTTGTGTACGGATGACATGAATCCTTTCGGACATATGAGCAGTTATCATAGCACTTGACCAGTTCTTATTGCAAACTATAACCTACCACCATGGTTGTGCTTCAAAAGGAAATACATTATGTTTTGCTTATTAATCCAAGGACCGAAATAACCCGGCAATGATATTGATGTGTTCTTCGACCTGTTATGAATGATCAAAAAACTCGATGGAAAGAAGGTGTGGAAACATGGGGTGCGTAATACAATCCAATCGGATGTTTCTGTATATACTTGCAATGCTAATTACATATAAATTTGTTTCAATTTATAACTCGGTTTTGAAGGTTTTGATGCTTAACTCTTGAAGATGCATGTCGACAATTTTGTGATCACTAAATGGATGTGAATGGCATATGTGAATGGATGTGTGAATGTGGATGTGATCACTGAATGTTTGATTTGTGAATTGCTGTGAATGGCATATGTGAAAGGATGTGTGAATGTGGATGTGATCACTGAATGTTTGATTTGTGAATTGCTATGAATGGGGTTGTTAGGAAAGGGAATATATATATCTGCTTATGTCATTTTGCAGCGGGCATGGCTAGAAAAGGCCTGAGGCTAGCCAAAAAACAAAATTTATGTTTTTGGTAAAATACTCATCCGCAATGGCTTAAGTTTAAGCCCGATTGAGATGAATAATCCGTGATGGGCTTAAATTTAAGCCCGATTAAAATGAGTCATCCGTGACGGGCGCCATACCAAACCGATAAAGGTGACCTAGTCATCTTTGTCGTGTTCAAGTAGGAGCCTGCCACGGATGAGATCATCGGTGACGAGCCCTAGTTTGGCCTTAGTTTGACTCATCTGTTGGGTCAAACCTCTCGGTGACGGGCTTTAGTTTTGCCCGATAAAGATAACTGTCATCCGTGATGGCAAAATACTCGATACAGATGGCTTCTCACATCATTGACCTTTGGTTCGTGACGGGACCCCTCCCTAACACAGATGAGGCATGCCGCCTGATTAAGATGAACTATCCTGTGCTAGTGTTTGTTGGCAACTTTTTTTTGGTAAGAAGACAATCATGATCGGGACACCTAAACACCTAGCAGTGATATGGAGTCACCAACCACCTCGATCTAGCAAAAACACAATGAAGATGGGTCTTGTAATATTAAACTAGCTAGCGAAGCCGATTAGAGATTAAATCAGCCTCAAGGCCGATTTAGATCAATTTGAAGATAACCACCCGTCTCGTGGGCGAATAGGAAGAATTACAGGACAAACCTGCAAAGGGTATCATGCTCTCCAAGCGAGGCGGACGATTTATGGTGCAAATTGACAAAGATGGATGGAACTAGGGTAAAGTAGATAACATGGCTGAAAAGTAAAGGTAAAAGAACGATTCGATAAATTGTAGGGATTGTGATCTATGTGTTAGAACTGAATCGGCCATAGCCCTTATAAAGGAGTTGGTCTTGCCTTCTACAGGACCATTACCATGTCTTACTCGGGGTAAAGACCAATTAGAGCTCAAGAAATATGTTGCTAAGCAAGAAAACTCGAGACCCAACAAAATTAGACTCGTTGTACTCGGACTTAGCTGGTTTGACCAGCCACATGCCACCGGTCAAACCGGTCCCACACTGATGGTCAGACCGACCCTATGGGCTATGGTGGCGGTCAGGCCGATCTCGTGAAGGAAACTCGGTCCTTTCTAAATTCGGTCATATTTTTCTATTTTATTTCTAGGTGTCAAATTTGGGTGTTAACACTGCTTTTAAGAAAACACTCGTCCAGTATTTTTTTTCATCATTTAGGGGTAAATTAGCTCATTTTCCTATGCTTTCCAATGACATTACTTAAGTACCCTTTGTTTCATATGATAAGTTCGTTTTAACTTTTTTCCTAGGCAAACTTTTTCAAGTTTTCAACACAAATTAAATATAGCAACATTTTCAACACAAAATAAATATAGCAACATTTTCAACACAAAATAAATATGTTGTCGAAAAACAATTGCGTCTGCCGAAAGGTAGGAACACTATTGTGAAAGGTAAAGCAGTATATTAGTATTTGTTTTTAAAATTCTTGGGATTCCCCATACATGCCATGTAGGACCTATTTATAGGCTTAGTACAAACCAATGCACCCTAGGGTTACTAAGTACAGAGAAATTTACATGACTGTCCTTATGATAGTGATATTTATGAGGGTAATTAATTACAGACAATGTGGTCATGGGCCTCTCCGCAGGCCACCAAGTAAGCCTTCATGGGCCATACAGCCTGCTCGGGGTTCACTCTTGATATCCTGAGGGTGAAGACCACCAACCTCGGGGTGAAGGTTGTTGGCTTCGCCCACTACTTCACCCTGACAACCATGTTTACGGCCATCAAGTTTTCATTATTGCTTCAAGGTTGAAAGTCTTTGGCTTCACCTAGCACTTCGCCCTGAGGAGTTTATCTTCGTGGCCATTGGGTCTTTATTGCCTATGATTCGCCCAGACGGCTGCAAGTAGGTTTCGGCAGCTCGGTCGAAGGTCCTCGTGGCATACCTTCAATAAAATATAATATTTAGTGTTGCAGTTAATGAAACCAATTTGGTATAGATGTTGCTAAAATTTTCTAGAAATTTGATTAAATTTGAAAAAAATTAAATAGAAAAAAGTCAAAATGAATTATAATATGAACAATACGATTTAGAATATTTACAGGGAGCCAATATCCTTCCTACCAGGCGCGAGCCATTTGGATGGCTGGTCGACAGACGTCCTAAGCCAGGAGGCCTAGCTTGGTTTCCAACCGACAACACGACCTCCCTGGATCCAAAGCCACTCGGGCTGGAGAGGGGGAAAAGAAAAGAAAAGCTATAGCTAAGGGAGAAAGGAGAAGGAAAACCCAAATCCACTGCCGCTGCTGCAGCCTTATGCGATCCGATACATATTCCTGTGGATCCAACACACCGCTCCCAAAAGCAAAAGCAAAACACTCCCGCCGATCACACTCAATTACAGGCCGGGACAACAATTAACATCAGTAGTTTCACTACTAGTGTCGTCGGTCTTATCATTGTTGATCACTGATTTACATATATCTAAGCTCTCAAATGGTTCACGCACGCACGGACCAAAGGTTATGAAGAAATCTACTATATCTCATCTTATATAGCTAGTTTTGCTTATAAAAACGATACGGAGTACTACTGCCACTGCAGCTATATAGATCGGATCCTTCATCAAAGTAGGAGTGCAGGCCGGCCTTTCTCGAGTCCCGGGGTGTTCAAAGATGCTCAGAGATCCGACGAGCTGGATCGCAAGTCACCAGCTTTAATTTAGCCCCTTTTTCTAGCTTGGACTAACACATTTTACATGTATAAAAAGCCATATTGCTACTCTCTTGCTGCTTGATTGCGCACCTAGTCTTCCACCCTTCCTGCTGTTACATTTTGCATGCATGCATGGCTTCTGATCTGACCCACCCAATGCCGCTGTACGGTAGTCGCTACCCTCCTTACTCCGGCACCGTCGACCGCGCCGGCAGGCGGCCGCCGGCGGACGAGGATGGCCGAGGATCCTTCGGCCCAGTGCTAGTCGTGCTCGCCGTCATCTCCTTCCTCGCCGTCTCCGCGTGCATCGCCGGCCGGCTCTGCGGCCGGAGACAATCCAAGTCGTCGTCGTCGTCCAGGGGAGAGCAGCAGCCCGGTGGCGGTACCGCTGCTCACGCGGACGCCGAGAAGGGCTCCGGCGTGATGCAGAATCCGGCGGCGGTCATGAGGCCAGTGCCGAGCTCACGCGCCACCGTCCACGACGTCGACGACGACGTGTTCGAGATCAAGTTGTGCGCTCCGGTGAAGCCGCCCGCGGGACGGCATGGAGGATCAGGCGGCGACGACGGCGGTGGCAGCGCGCAGCCGCGGCCGCCGCCGCCGCGTGCAATGACGCTCGGCGTGCCACGGCAGTACGCGGCGGCAGCGGCGGCGGCGGTTGCAGGTTTCAGGAGGGCTCCACCGGCGAGCGGTGGCGCCGCAGTGAGGCTGACGCACCCGCAGGTACTCGGCAGGAGTAACGGAGGAGCGCCTTTCGCCCATGGAAGCAGAGTAGATAATTAATATAGCTTCTGATTATGACAGGTCTAATTACTATAGTTTGTTTGTGAAATTCGATATGTACTTGCTAGTTCAGTTTGTAATCTTGAGGGTCTCTTTGCGCCCATTTTGGGCCAGGATTGATATGATTTTAGTGCAACCTTGTTATCTTCCAGGGATGGACTATCAGCTGACACAGTTTAAGTATTTAACATCCCCACCTTAGAGCTATAGCTGGGCATAATTATCGAACTTCAATCCGTATATACTCTTATTAAATAGACTCTCCTTAGAATGTATTCGGAAGGTGAGGTTGGGAACTCACCTTCCGTGCACGTAAAACGGAGCGATATATTTTCTCATGATTAATGAAGTATTTACTATTTTTTTAAAAAATGGATTAATATAATTTTTTAAAGCAACTTTTATATAGAAATTTTTTATAAAAATGCGCCGTTTAATAGTTTGAAAAGTGGATGTGGAACACGAGAAAAATAACTTGGGAAAGTTGAGAAATAACTCAGCCTAGCGTGAACGTCAATTGTTTTGAGGAAACTACGTATCGGACGGTTCTTAAAAAAAATCGGGCGCTTGCATGCTGGTTGACTGCATGCTGCGCTCTGACGCATGCAACATGCAAAAGTTCTTCACTGCTCTCACTACAATTTTATTTTTGTTGATACATGACGATTTCGTAATGATATTTCTAATTTTTATCACTGAATGACGTTAATTTGTGATGAAATACACATGATCGTCATGCATGCCAGGTTATGGGACCGAACCCATCTATAGTCATGACGAATCATTTTTTTTTCATCAGAGAATAGGAAGCTTTTTTTATGAAATTAATTATAGCTATGTTGTACATGAATTCATCATATTTATGACTGACGCCCTACCTACGTGTCCGTGTTTCCTGTCTATTAGATCACCTGGTACATGTGTTCGTGGGTCCTGTTTAGTCTATGTGTTTTGCTTAAATGTCGGTGGGACTTGTTTGTACTGGGCCTCCTTCATGGGTCCCACCTATAAGTAATGTTTGTACTGTGGCCTCCTTCGTTGGTCATACATCAGTAAATAATTAATCTCTCCTCCGTGGGTCCCAGCCGTTAGTAAATACGTGACTAAAAAATATTTGCACGTATGCAACTGGTATGGCTCAAACTCAAGACCTCCTGAATTGAGGGTAGTACACTCACCATTGGACCATGAATCAGCTTGTGCCTTGTCTCTACGTTTTACTTATTAAAACAAGATTTGTAAATATTTCATCTTGTAAATATCTCGTAGCCAGATTTGAGGTCCATTCCCGATGCGCTAGCAGAGGCCTATCCACGCAGTGACTGCGGCAACGCTCGCTGCAACCCGGTCGACGGCGGCGGAGTGCAAATTAATGAGTGCTACGATCAGAGGCGCCGTCAACCCGGTCGTCGGTGGAGTGGCAGGGGCGACAACCGCGTCTGCAAACTGGTGGGCACAGTGGTGGCCGTGTGCATTCCGGTGAGCACAGTGGTAGTCGGGAGTCCATCCCGGTGGGCTGGGCAGCAAAGGAGGAGTTTGCAAATCAAGCGACATGGTGTAGGCATCTGCAAGCAGGCCGGCACAGCAGCGACCACAACTATAGGTATGTATATATACATACATATGTATATACATATGTGTATGTATATACATATCTTTGTATATGTGTATATATATACGTATATATTTGTATATGTGTATATATACACATATATATAGATATACTATACCGTATTTGGGGTGCGCTATAGTTAAAACGCACCCCAACGTTAGTAATTTTGTTACTAACAGTGCAATCATGACAAATCCCTAAATTAAGACTAATAGTAAAATTTTTACTATCAGGTATTTGACAACATATAACGTGTAGTAAACCAATTACTATATGAGGGATGCGTTTTAGTTATTACACACCCAAGGTGCGTTTTAGCGCATCCATATATATATATATATATATATGCTCATGTTCATCCAATTTGCCCAAGTTTTACTGAGCCTAATTGCTAGTTTTCAAATAGTACTATTTTGTATTTTCTGATTAAAAAGTTAATTAGTTGGTACTTTGATCTGTGACTGAATGTACTGAACAATAACGGGATATATATATATATATATATATGTATGTATGTATGTATGTTCAGTTAGAGATGGCTAATTAGATTTGTGTGCATATGACAAACAGATGGACAGAAGTTGGATTCATGGGAAACAATTCACCTCGGAGTACCTGGATGGCGTGGGACAGTTCATGTTATTTACTCGGGCAAGATTTGATGAACATTGTTGAGATACTTTTCCCATGTCGAAGATATCTTAATCGAACTTTACGACCCCAGCAAGAAGTGGATGATCATATTCATATTTTTGGAATGTCATGTACATATAGTAAGTGGATACCTCATGGAGAATTATTTGATGTTGAAGTTGTGGAATATCCACAGGTTGGTGATGAAACTGATCATTACAATGGTTTTGATGTGGATGAGCGTGACAATGAGGATGATGGTACGCCAGTGTTGATAGAAGACCTATATATAGCTGCAGAGGAAGATGGAGGACAACCAAATTTCGCGAGAGCGCTAGAAGATGCAAAGCGATCACTTTACCCAGGATCTATCCACTCAAGATTCTCCTTTCTCGTAAGGTTACTTCATATCAAGTCATACTATCGGATCAGCAATTCAGCATTTAACGCATTATTGAAGTTATTGTCCTCATCGTTCCCTCGATTTGAACTTCCAAAGTCATATGATGAGGCTAAGAAATATCTTCGTGAATTGGACCTTGGATATGATTTGATCCATGTGTGCAACAATAATTGTGTGTTATTTCGGAAGGATTATGCCAAATTGGATGATTGTCCAGTATGTGGTGAATCTAGATGGATAGATACGGATGGAAGCAAGCGGGTTTCTCAAAAGGTTTTGAGACACTTTCCTATTATACCAAGGTTGAAACACATGTTTGCTTCGAAAGGAACAGCTGAGGACACCCAATGGCACAAGATTAAGCAGATGCCTATTGACAATGTAACGAGCCATCCAGCTTATGGCGAGGCATGGAAATTCTTTGATAGAAAGTATCCAGATTTTGCAAAAAGATATAAGGAATTTAAGACTTGGCATAGCTACAGATGGATTCAATCCGTTTGGTAACATGAGCACCTCTTATAGCATGTGGCCAGTACTTGTCATGCCTTACAATCTGCCACCATGGGCATGTACTGATCCATCTAATGCTATTATGGCATTATCATCCCAGGACCAAAGTCTCCGAGCAAGGATTTTGATGTATTCTTAGAGCCTCTAATAGAAGAATTGCTTGATCTCTGGGAAGGTGTCAGTACTTATGATGCATTTAGTGCTACAAAGTTCAATCTTCGAGCTGCAATTATATGGTGCATTCATGATTACCCAGCCCTCACCACATTATCAGGGAGAACTACAAAGGGTTACTATGCATGTATCCATTCCAACAAAGATCCATTGTCATGAGCACTCAGCAATAAGATATGCTACATTGGCCACCATCGTTACCTTCCACTAGGAGACACTTTGCGAAGAAGCTTGGCTTATAATGGACATCACGAAAAAGTGGTGAGCCAGGAAAGTTCACTAGAGAAGAGACAATGCAACAATTGGAGAAGGTGAAAGATGTTAGGCCCGGTAAGCATGCTGAAAGTAAGAAAAGAAAGCGTGGTGAGAATAAAGAGCCAAAATTGTTTAGCCGCAAAGTTAGTCTATGGAAACTTCCGTATTGGGAAAACTTGAAGCTGCCACATAATCTTGATGTGATGCACATCGAGAAAAATATATGTGGCAATATTTTGGGCACACTACTCTGTATGGAGGGCAAGACAAAAGACACAACTAGTGCTAGGCTTGATTTGCAAAATATGGGAATTACATAAGATTTGCACCTACAGCAAGATGGCAATCAGTTTGAATGCCAGCAGCAGCCTATGTATTGAAGAAAGAACAAAGGATTGCATTTTGTGAGTTTCTGGAAGGTGTGAAGTTTCCCGATAAATATGCTTCCAACCTATCAAGATGCATAAGCTCAGGTGGTTGTAAAGT
Source organism: Oryza punctata (assembly GCA_000573905.2). NCBI lineage: Eukaryota > Viridiplantae > Streptophyta > Magnoliopsida > Poales > Poaceae > Oryza > Oryza punctata. The sequence goes on along the minus strand of CM002493.2, from coordinate 15,958,990 downwards.
CCAAGGTCTGAAAACTCAGGACTGTCATGTCCTTCTCCAGAGAATTTTACCTGCCGGCCTCCGAGGTCTCGTGCGAAAGGATATATACGAAGGATATATCCGAGGTCCGCCACCGTGCAGTGCCCGTCGTCGCCGCCACTGCACGCCGCCCATCGCCATCACCACCGCTCGCCGCTTGTCGTTGCCGCCGACACCGATCCACGCCGTCGCCGCCCGCCGCCCAATGTTGCCGCCGACACAGATCCACATCCATCGCCCCCAGATCAGTCCCCTCGCTGAGCAGCCTCGCTACCTCAGCCGCAACGACGCACACCGCACCATCCACTGCACTGGTCGACGATAGCTAGCAGTGATGACTACACGCTCTTCAGCACGAGGTACTTTTCCAATCTTTCCAATCTATTTGGTGAAGTAACCAGAAGAAAACACTTTCATATTAGTGTCTCAGTGTTGTTCTAGGCCGGGGTTTGTGAGTGAAAATGTGGTATTCACTTAGATCGCTTTTATGTAATTGTCTGTTTAGGTTATAGTCTAACTGTCAAAATTTATTTGCACATTTAAGCACCCCCAATAACTGAATATGAGAGAAAGCGGCTTGAGTTTATCAAGGAGAATAAAAGAAGAATGGAAGAACTTGGAATCAGTGCTGTAGCATCCACGATAAAAAATGTACTATCAAATCATACTTCATCTGGCAAGGCAAAGAAGCCAGTCAACAAGTTTAGTCGTGGTGAGGACTCAGATTATAGACCTAAAAATGAAGAGGGGGTTGAGGGAGGTGGCACATACTTAGACGAGGAGGTGCTAAGCATAACTCACCCAACCTCAAAGGTGCATTCTCTATGGCTGAGGGTTTAGGGTATATTTGGTGCATTGAATATGTTATTTTGCTTGCATATTGCTGTTGCCGTTGTGTTTAACCATTTTTTTCTGTGTCAGCTACCTAGAACCAAGAAACCTGGTATAAAAAAGAAGCTTTCTACAAAGAACAATATGCCTCCAGGTAACACAAGATCATCAAAGAGAGTCAGGGCAAGTGCACCATCAGATCAACCTACTGGAGTTGAGACAAGGTCATCAAAGAGGTAACTAAGCACTAAACAAGTTGAAGATAGGCAGGAACTATTATTACAAGGATCAGAAAACATTGGTGAAGATACAATACTAAAATTTCAAGATGATGTTGCCCTTGTGAAGAGCAAATCCTCACTAGTGATGCAGGCAAGTTACAGATCCATTGTTCAACCATATGTTCATACTTTTCTATGCATCCTAATAGTGGCTAATGGTATCTCTGTAGATGCACCAACAACACGCGCTCGAAGAAACCAAAGGCCACCAACGAAGGGCGTAATGCTTGACAGGATGATAGGAGCAATGGGGAGAAGGCTGTCTATTGTTGTTCGTGAAGGGATGAAAAGGCTGGAGAAGCCGGTGCAAGCTGCCAAGTTAGCATCTGAGGCTGGTGTCATCATTAGGGCTAAGGTTCATATCCTCACCCACTGGAAGGACTATAAGGACGACAATTCCCATTTTGATAAGACGACAATTCCCATTTTGATAACTTCTTGGGAAAGCTAGCTGAAAGTACTTATTGTTCCATGCATGTGTGTTTTAGTACATTAAAATAACCATTATGCACATCTTTCATTAAAAAAATTGTGTTTCAGTACCTTGCAAAATTTCCCATTTTATTCACTTCAACAGGGAAGATTGGTTGTTAACAAAGATGATAAGGCCACAAAGGATGCCTGCTCCAGTGTATTCCAATCAGGGATACGACAGAATAGATATAGGTTGAAATAGACCTACTTCAATAATGTTCCTGCTAATGAAATCAGAGCAACCTCTCCAGTAACTTACATGACTGATGTGCAGTGGACACAACCTGTTGCAAAGTGGTCAAATGCAAAAAGCAAGGTATGTGGTACCAAGCAAATGACCATTTCAATTCCCATTTTTGATTGTGTCTTAATCATATGTCTTACTCTAGGCTATCTCTGAAAAGAACAAGCTTAATCGTGCTAGAGTCCGGCATCATCAGGCAATGGGATCACACTGCTATATTTCGCACCTGTACACTTATGTAAGTGCAATTATCTTGCAAACTTTCTTTGGGACAAATCCTCTTCATTAATATTGGTGTGTGCAGTATTGTTCAGCTCTGTTCAATTAAATCTATTGCTTCTAGAAGGTGTGCATTTAATTTATTTTTGACAAGCTATTGCTGTATTTTTCATACCAAATACCGAGAGAGAAGAACAAGGAACGACAAGTGGACATCATAGAGCTTTTTAAGGAATGCCATAATAGCAAGATCAAGGGTTTGAGTGATGTTGTCCAGGATGCTATTGTAAGTCCATGATATTCTTTGCATGTTCTGCATTGTTTTTGGATCTATGTACAAGAATGGCAATATAATATTACCGCATTTTCATGAGATTGGCTCATTTCCTTCGAATATGGTGATCATGATATAGGAACTGTATCTTCCATGTGTTTTTTTTGCTTGGCATGTTTAGCCGTTAAGTATGATTGATTGAATGCAAGTTATAATGCTAACCTACTGAACTGAATATAGGAATTGTATATTGTATATCATGTTTATATTTTCTGGGAGTATGCCTGATTGCAGCTCCTATTACTATACTAGTTCAGATTTTAGCTTTTAAGTAAGAATGCAATGTATGATGCTATCCATGTACCTTTTTTCCGAAACAATGTCCTATTGCCCTCTACTGCTACTGCTGCATGCTATGTTGCTAGCTTGCTTGTACTATATAGCTTCCACATTTTAGAGTTCTAGCTTGTCTAATGCTCTATATTTTCATCTTTCAGTTTGTAGGATAGCATGGAAAATATAATGGCAGAACCTGTTGGAATTGATGACACACCAAGATCTAGTACGAAGGTTGTTTCCAAGGTTCTCTCCCAGACTAGTACCAATAACACATTTCTGAAGAATGCCGGTCTAGAAACAAGTTGTTCGAAAGCACCAGCATCAACGAAAAGAGAACTACGCGAGCAACTTGTGGTAGAAAAACAAGGGTCTGCTGTGCTGCAAGGAGAACTGCATGCCCTCAAGAAGAAATCAGAGGAAACAGAGCAAGGACTTGCCCAAACCAAGGATAAAATGGCCAAAACACAAAAGGAACCGGAGGAATTTAAGAAAAAGTAAGGATCGAATGATCTGATCCTTCAACATATTTTGGCTCTATCCCAGGTGAATTCCAATCCTTAGTCTGATGGATACTTGTGATTGTCTGTGTTGTGCTATGTGGTCTGAACTTATGTGTGGCTAGCCTGGAACGTCGGACCTGTTATATGTGGTAGCATGACATTTTGGTTGTGGTATGAACTAAGGTCTATCTGAAGTAACTTTGTGGTCAAAATTGATATGCAGTCTGATTATTTAGTTTGAATAGCTTCTCAGAACTTATGGCTATGGTATGAACTATGAGGTTGTAACTGGAAACCGATGCAATGTTCATTTCTTCTGGTCTGAACTTATCTGCAATGTTCTATATTTAATCTGAGACTTGTGCATGTCAATTTCTTGTTGTGCGTATGTTCTGATAGGCCCAGTACATCGGGCAAAGGTAGTGCAAATGGGCCAACATTTGTCTCTTGATCTGATACACCTTCTATAATGAACAACTTGGACCGATTGGGCCGTACACAAATAACGGGCCAGGCTAAAATTGCCGAAATAGACCGAAATGTGCTGGACAAATAACGGGTTGAACCAAAAAGTGCAATGACGTGGCTAAAAATTGGGCCTACATATCGATACTTCTAAGAGGCCGTACCGAATTTAATGGGCTAGAGGAGGAAATCCACGTAATCGCACTTTTTTGACGAATTTCTCTTTCGTTACGCCACGTCTGATGATGACTAGGCCACGCCACGCCAGAAGCAGAAACATGGGACGGAGTACGTTCTATGATGAATATGTTCGTCATTGATGAAACACATTTCTGTGATGAAATTCCTCATTTTTGTCAGTGTCGTACATATGTGACGTAAATAATGTGATGAATACGGTTTCGTCATGCTGTCGTCGTGTACTTTTTCCTACGATGAATTGACTATTTTTGGTGACGAGAGTGTTTCATCATAGATTTGCGAAATCCTAGTAGTGATCTATCTCCTCCTCTCCAAATATAACATGGGAGTAACTACTTTACAAACCCTTAAATACTTTTTTAAGGCATCAGCAGCATATATGTCACAAGTAGACATCATGGTGGGTCATAGGTAGGGTTTCCTTTACCGCCGGTAACCACGCTTATCGCAGGGTACGATAAAGATTAACGGTGGTAGGGTTTGGTAAATTTTGACCAAATTCAAATTTTCCAAAACAATAAAAAAAATCCAAACAAAAACCTTGGATGTAGTTCTTGATTTGTAGTGGCAGATGTGAAGATTTTTTTTGAAAAATAGCAAGATAAAATCAAGTTTGAGGGCAAAACCGATAATAGTTTAGAAATTGGAACAAGGCAAGAATACAAGACAGGGTTCCTACACTCACACGGCTTGATGCTCATGTGCACATAGGAGTACAACGAGGCATGATTGGAATTGATAGGTTTATGTAGATGATCTCATTTTGAGGAGTCTCAAGAAAGAGTTCGTGCCTTGAAAAAGAAAGAGTTCGTGCCTTGAAAAGAAGAGAGTTGTCGGTTCGGTACTATTCACTATCTTTGTTTTTCTACTCTTTCACAAACGGATCCGAACTGGCTTCTTTGGATTTTATCCCATTCATACAAATGAACATATTATAGTATAGGCAAGTAATCCCTATTATTAAGTAAGTAATTCACAATCCATATATCCTGACATTTACTAAGTCCAATTTTAGATTACTTTTTTATTTTTTAGTCTGAACTTATTATACTTAGGGAACAGACTGGCATCAAGGAGTCCAAAGCATCGGTATGGCTCGAGTGAAAAAAGAGAAAGACTATTGTCGTCCGTCAAGACATGTAACAAGCGGTGAATAATGTGAACGGTGGGGGTGGCTCATTCTTTCCGTTCTCTCTCTTACGTCTTATTCTCATTGTTGTCTATTACCAGCCATATCAGTCTCTGCGTATGACGTCTCAGTCTGTACTCACTGTATACCGGGTGTACGGAAGACGACTTGTTTTCAACACTCATCTTTTCGAGAGGGAAACAGCCCAGATCGTACGCTAAGGTCCCTAAGCAATCACTTAGTGGAAAAGGAAGTGATCGAGCGATGACAACCAGGAGGTGGGCTTGGGGGATTCCATCCACAAACACAAAGTTTGTGGCTGACCGATATTGCTCATCATCATTTAGCTATTGCATTTATTTTTCTCATTGCCGGTCATATGTATCGAACTAACTTCAGAATTGGGCACAGTATCAAAGATCTTTTAGAAGCACATACTCCTCCGAGGGGTCGATTAGGGCGTGGGCATAAGGGCCTTTACGACACAATCAATAATTCGATTCATTTTCAATTAGGTCTACATTGATGTAATGAAAGTGAAGGACCCACAACAATGATAGAACGCCCCGAGTAATCGACCCGTTTCCCAAGTAGAGCTTCGCGAAACCTCCCCTCTTTACCTTCAATTACATCTGAAAGTGATTTGTATACTTTATTGTGACCATCCCTCGTTGGTTGCCCACGGGACCCACTATCAAGAAGTGTATCCACGGCTTCTTGTACCAATTTTTCCTGGCACATTACTAAATCTGCTGCCTATTATTGCTGGGCAAAAGCAGTTTGATAGGAAGAAGTCCGTATTTCTACCGGAAAGTAGTTACGAAAGGAGTCTTGCATAAGTTGTTGACGTTGCTTCCGGATGTTTCCAGAACAGAGCGAGAAAGAAGATGAGAGGTACGCACTGTGAAAGAAGCCCACGTTCCCACCATGATCGCCAGTGCAAGATTCATTCTCGCTACCAGATCAAACATGAGACCAGCATCATAAAAAATAAAAAGGAACGCAAATTTTTTTAGAAATCCTTATCTTTCGGCTTTTTAAAGAAGATAGGCCATTACAAAAACAAGGTATAACAGTCGACTTCCCTATCAGGATTTTACAACCTGAATACCAAGGGACCACTATTAAAAGAGAGCATAATAAGTAAATGCCGACGCCATCTTTGACTTTTTCGATGGTCGGCGACGCCATAAACTCGATAACCAGCACCGTGGAGTCGAAGCGTCATTCTCATAGCGAGGCGCTTCGAGTTAGCGAAGCGCTGTAGTAGCGTCGGAGACTATGTGCTATAATGCTGAACTAAGGACGTTCCACCTTCTCTATAGAAGCAGTCAACTGAGTTCTGAACGAATGGGATCCTTGGTGGGTACTCAATCAATCTATAGATGGAAAGCCTTATGATGGGAAACTACAACGTTAGGTTTGGAGAGAAATGGGACCTGTTATAGTTTAAGGGGAGCAGATGCAAGCTTTTTCTTTCCATAGCCGGCCAAATGACTACCGGATCATCGGTCTACTCTACCTCAATTCACCATTTCTCAGATCCGTTTTTTGAGTCCATGATATAACCAAATTGGATGGATCTTCCACCCGTTTAGCTAAGAAAGAATAGATGCAGAGGGAATTTCCGGTGGAGCGGTGAAATGCATTGAGATCGGGAAGAACACCAACGGCGAAAGCACTCGGCTGTTAACTGACTGGTCGTAGGTTCGAATCCTACTTGGGGAGATTTGATTCATTCTTTAATGTAAGAATAAAGTTCCCAGGCTGGTCAAACTATTGGATTACCATTCACTTAGTCAACTTATTGGATAGACGGGTCAACCACTTGACCGAGGAGAGTAAGGTTCGTCACCTCAGTCCCGAGAGAAGGTCTAGTTTAAAAACAAACCAAAGACAAAGCAACGAATGAAAGGAAGGACAGTTCGCTTTACAACCAGGGCGGGTCTTGCTGCCGGATCAATGCGCAGGATGCACGATCTACAAACAACAATAGAGAGAGCCAACCAAGAACGAAAGAACCTGGAAACAAACCCACGAGCGTGCTATTCTATAATGTTTCTTTAGCAGATCCCCTGCTAATCCGAGCGAGCTTTCAAATATTTGTCCCACATTCATTCGGGAGGGTACTCCTAAGGGATTGAAAACCATATTAACAGGCGTTCCATCTGGCAAATAGGGCATATCTTGCCTAGGCAAAATTTTGGGCAGAAAGAATTTCCGGTGGAGCGGTGAAATGCATTGAGATCGGAAAGAACACCAACGGCGAAAGCACTATGCTGGGCCGACACTGACACTGAGAGACGAAAGCTAGGGGAGCAAATGGGATTAGAGACCCCAGTAGTCCTAGCCGTAAACGATGGATACTTGGTGCTGTGCGACTCGACCCGTGCAGTGCTGTAGCTAACGCGTTAAGTATCCCGCCTGGGGAGTACGTTCGCAAGAATGAAACTCAAAGGAATTAACGGGGGCCCGCACAAGCGGTGGAGCATGTGGTTTAATTCAATGCAAAGCGAAGAACCTTACCAGGGCATATCCGCCGCTCTTCTAATCATTAGATTTCGAAAGAATTTAGATTTATTTTCGAAAAAGAAGAAAAATGTTTTGCTTAAAACATTTTTCTTTAATGAGATTGAATATTTCTATGCAAAAAGAAGTGCTTTAAAAAGCACCTTTTTTCCTTCATTTCCAAATTATTACAAATATCAATTAATTGAGCGTTGGGATTCGTCGTTTCTTCGTAGTTGTCGCAATCACTTGAAGCAGTGGAAAGAACAAAAGATGTGCGGAATTTCCTAACTATTGTCGCAATCACTTCAAGTTGGGCTGTTGAACAGAATCCAACCACACTAGAATGGTTGGTACAAAGCCCTCCAGCCTTTCATACTTTTGGAGAACTTCCAGCTATCAAAGAGACAAAAAGCTAGGCGCACCTCTCCTAACTATTGCCCATAAAAAATAATATATTTAATATATATTAATTAAATTTTTTATTGTGTGAAGTAAAAGAAGAAAAGGTCTTGTTGGCAGTACGCCATGAGGCCCTTCAACCAAGCTGCCGAAACCAACCAAGCAACAAGGATCCGGTCTCCCAGCACCAAGGCTTGTGGGGCGAAGCCCAACAGCGAAAGCACGGCGGCGAAGCCCGATGGCGAAGCCCGATGGCAAGGAGCCACATGGGGCTCCGCTGGCCTGGGCAAGGCCCACATGGCGAAGGCATGCGCCGAAGGAGGATGGCTTCGCCGGGACGGACCTGGCCCACATGGCGAAGGCATGCGCCGAAGGAGGATGGCTTCGCCGGGGCGGACCTGGTCCGAGAAAGGCCAGCAGGCTGGCCCGATCGCCCCGGGCCATGGGCCGACGAACCGGAAGCCGCCAGGCGGCCCATCAAGGGCCCATGTGCCTGGATTACACTAAATACCCATGTAAGGGCCCCTTTATGAGGGTGACCATGTAAATTCCCCTGTAATAGCCCTAAACCCTAATAGGGGGATCTGTAAGGGGGTTATAAATAGTCACCTAGGGCCATGTAAAAGAGGGATTTTTTTGGATATACAAAATTCATTACACTTCACCTTCCCAACATTTGTTGAGTATCCACGTCCTTCGACGTATGTGGTTGTCGTTTCGACAACAGCTGGCGCCGACCGTGGGGAACTATGAGCGAAACCACTGAGAGCGAATGCCACCGAAAAAGGTCTCAAAAGAGAGGGGTGCGAACCCAAAGGAAGGCACGGCTGAAGGAGGGACGGCCGCCGGCGAAGGCATGGAGGCTCCGGCGGCTGCCGAGGCGGCGGCCGCGCCGGAGGTTTCGGCGCCCGCGCTACAACCACCGCCCTCGGCCTCGGCCACCCCGGCGGAGCGTGTGCTGGAGATCCCTTCGTCAACGCAGCCGGCTTCGACAGCAATCGCCGCTGCGCAGGTCGATCCAGGCCTTGACGCACAGGCCGAAGCAAACATGGAGGCCATGCGGCAAAACATGGCACGACTCCAGGACATGCTCCGACAAATGCAGGAGCAGCAACAGGCATACGAAGCGGCGCGGCAGGCCAAGATCGCTCCGGCTCCCATCCTCCAGTATTCGGCAAGTTACATTCCGCCTCAAGCCTATCAGCAGGCGCCAGTTCGGCCCCCCGCGGTCCAAGCACACCCTTTGCCCGGTCAAGTGTCGCAAGCAATGGCGGAGGGGGCCTCTGCGCTGCAGGCACAACTTCAGGCTTTCCTTCAGCAGCTCAACCAACCTCACATCTCAAGCACAACCCCTTCGGCTCAGCCGGAAGGGGGCTCCGGCCAGGGCGCGCCAGGGTGGCTGCCGACGAACCCACCTGGGCCAGGGGCTCCGCCCTGGAATCGGGGGTAACAATTCGACGTCTACAACACCACCCAAGCGCCACCGTTCGGAAGCAGGCCGCCGAACGTCGCAGCCCAGCCGCTCCCCCAGGCCATCACCTCGCCCTTCGCCACACCGTATCCACAGTCGAGCGGACCCTCGTTGCAGGGCACAGGGGGCAAGGCCGGGGGCGAAAAGGGGCTACCACTGAGTGGGGGGATCAAAAATCGTCCAATCCCACCTCAGTTCAAATTCCCACCCGTTCCGCGGTACTCGGGCGAAACAGACCCAAAAGAGTTCCTCTCAATCTACGAGTCCGCGATTGAAGCTGCTCATGGCGATGAAAACACCAAGGCGAAGGTAATCCATCTTGCCCTTGACGGCATCGCCCGTTCTTGGTATTTCAATCTGCCATCCAATAGCATCTACTCATGGGAGCAATTGCGTGATGTTTTCATCCTCAACTTCTGAGGCACCTACGAGGAGCCGAAGACGCAGCAGCATTTGCTTGGCATTCGCCAGAGGCCGGGCGAATCAATACGGGAGTACATGCGTCGGTTCTCGCAGGCACGATGCCAGGTTCAAGACATAACGGAGACATCTGTCATCAACGCCGCTTCGACAGGGTTGCTCGAGGGCGAACTCACAAGAAAGATCGCAAACAAGGAGCCGCAAACCCTCGAACACCTGGTTCGCATCATTGATGGGTACGCAAGAGGCGAAGAGGACTCCAAGCGAAGACAGGCGATCCAAGCCGAGTACGACAAAGCCTCCATCGCTGCGGCCCAAGCTCAAATGCAAGCGCAAGTCATCGAACCGGCTCCCCCCGTGGCTCGCCAGCCCCAGCCGGCGAACCCGGGGCAGCCGCCCAGGCAAGGCCAAGCTCCCATGACCTGGAGGAAGTTCAGGACCGACCGAACAGGCAAGGCGATCATGGCTGTCGAAGAAGTACAGGCGCTCCGCAAGGAGTTCGACGCCCAACAGGGCGGCAGCCATCAGCAGCCCATTCGAAAAAAAGTCAGAAAAGATCTCTATTGTGCCTATCATGGGCGGTCTTCACACACCACCGAGCAGTGTCGAAACATCCGCCAGCGAAACAACTCCCACGAACCAAGGCCACATCAGGGTGCCTCCGTCGAAGCACCTCGCGAAGCGGTCCAGGAACAGTCGCCTCCAGCCGAACAGCACCAAGACGCGCAGCGCCAAATTATTCAAGTAATCACAAGGGCCGATCCACCAGTCCCGCTGTCGAAGCGGCAGAAGAAGTCGCAGCTGCGAACGGTGCATAGCATCACCGCCACAGGCGATAAGGTCCCGAAGTACTTAACGCAGCAAATTTCTTTCGGGCCGGAAGATGCTGAAGGAGTGTTGTTCCCGCACCAAGACCCGTTAGTGATTTCGGCTGAAGTGGCCGGCTTCAAGGTCCGGCGCATTCTGGTTGATGGAGGTAGCTCGGCTGATGTCATCTTCGCTGAGGCATACGCCAGGATGGGGTTACCAATCTCGGCCCTCACTCAGGCGCCGACCTCACTCCGCGGTTTCGGCGGTGAGGCGGTACAGGTCCTCGGCCAAGCACGGTTGAAGGTTGTCTTCGGCACGGGCGGAAACCGACGTGAAGAGCAGATATTGTTCGACGTCGTCGACATCCCGTACGGCTACAACGCCATCTTCGGCCGCGCAACCTTGAACAAGTTTGAAGCCGTCTCCCACCACAACTACCTCAAGCTCAAGATGCCGGGTCCGGCAGGGGTGATTGTTGTCAAGGGGTTTCAGCCTTCGGCCGCGCCGAAGGGCGACCTGGCTGTCATCAGCAGGGCGGTGCACAACGTGGAGACCGAACCACATGCTAACCGGGCGCCGAAGCCAGCCCCTCACAGCAAGGTAATCAAGGTGCAGGTGAGCGAGGCAGAACCATCGAAGCTCGTCCAGCTGGGAGGCGATCTAAGCGAAGGAGAAGCCGCAAAAATCCTGGAAGTGCTTAGGAGAAACATCGACATCTTCGCCTGGAACCCCAGTGAAGTGGGAGGCGTTTCGCCAGAGCTCATCACGCATCACCTGGCCATCAAGCCAGACGCCAAGCCAAGGAAGCAGAAGCTGCGCAAGATGTCCGCTGATCGCTAAGAAGCAGCGAAGGCCGAAGTGCAAAAGCTTCTCGGGGCCGGGGTGATCAGGGAAATTGATCACCCGGAGTGGCTGGCGAACCCGGTCCTCGTAAAGAAGTCGAATGGCAAGTGGCGCATGTGCATCGACTTCACAGACCTCAACAAGGTTTGTCCGAAGGATGACTTCCCCTTGCCGCGGATCGATCAGCTTGTCGATTCGACGGCCAGCTGCGAACTCATGAGCTTCTTGGACGCCTACTCCGGCTATCACCAGATCCACATGCACCCAGACGACATCGCCAAGACTGCCTTCATCACGCCGTTCGGCACTTTCTGCCACCTCAGGATGCCTTTCGGCCTGAGGAACGCCGGAGCAACATTCACCAGACTGGTGTACAAGGTGCTTCACAAGCAACTGGGGCGAAACGTGGAGGCGTACGTCGATGACATTGTCGTGAAAAGCCGTAAGGCCTCCGGCCATGTGTCAGATTTGCAAGAGACCTTCGACAACTTGCGGGCCGCGGGTATGAAGCTAAACCCCGAAAAGTGTGTTTTCGGGGTCCGCGCAGGCAAGTTGTTGGGTTTCCTTGTTTCCGAAAGGGGTATCGAGGCGAACCCCGAGAAAATCGACGCCATTCAGCAAATGAGGCCACCGTCGAGCGTACGCGAAGTACAGAAGCTCGCGGGCCGAATTGCGGCACTCAGTCGTTTTCTCTCAAAAGCAGCCGAAAGGGGCCTACCGTTTTTCAAGACCCTCCGGGGCGCAAGCAAGTTTAACTGGACTCCCGAATGCCAGGCCGCATTCGAAGAGCTAAAGCTGTATTTGCAAAGCCCACCCGCCCTGGTCAGCCCAACACCAGGAAGCGAAATGCTGTTATATCTAGCGGCTTCGCCAATAGCGGTCAGCGCAGTCCTAGTCCAAGAGACAGAATCAGGGCAGAAACCGGTGTACTTCGTCTCCGAAGCTTTACAGGAGGCGAAAACGCGGTACATTGAAATGGAAAAGCTCGCTTACGCCCTGGTGATGGCTTCGCGCAAGCTCAAGCACTACTTCCAAGCCCACAAAATCACAGTGCCTTCGCAGTACCCCCTGGGCGAAGTACTACGGGGTAAAGAAATCTCGGGCAGATTCAGCAAGTGGGCGGCAGAGCTATCCCCCTTCGACCTGCACTTCGTGGCGCGCACCGCCATCAAATCACAAGTCCTCGCTGATTTTGTGGTCGAATGGACTCCAGCGGTCGCCCCTGAACCCCAACCAGTCGAACAGCCTTGGACAATGTATTCCGATGGCTCGTGGTCACATCGGGGGGTGGGCGCCGCGGCCATACTCATTTCGCCAGGGGGCGTGCCGATCCGGTATGCCGCAAGGCTGCAATTCGACACAACCAACAACACGGCGGAATACGAGGCGGTGCTACTAGGCCTAAGGAAGGCAAAGGCAATGGGGGTTCGGCGCTTACTCATCCGAACTGACTCCAAACTGGTGGCTTGTCATGTTGATAAGTCTTTTGAAGCAAAAGATGAAGGGATGAAACGATACTTGGAGGCCGTTCGGTCAATGGAAAAGTGCTTCGCCGGCATAACGGTCGAACACCTGCCCAGAGGGCAGAATGAGGAGGCTGACGCCCTGGCGAAATCTGCCGCTTGCGGAGGACCGCATTCGCCAGGCATCTTCTTCGAAATCCTGTACGCACCAGGTGTGCCCAAAGGAATCGAAGATGTCATGGCCATAAACCAGACTGCCACGAGCAAAGACCCGGAGGACTGGCGAACACCGTTCGTGAAGTACCTAAAGGACGGCTGGCTTCCGGATGACGAAGCAGAGGCGAAACGCCTGCAAATTAGGGCCAGGCGGTACAAACTGGTTGCAGGACAATTGTACCGCTTTGGAGTGCTCCAACCTCTACTTCGCTGCGTTTCCTTCGCCGAGGGCGAAGAGATGGTGAAGGAAATTCATCAGGGGCTTTGTGGGGCGCACCAAGCTGCCAGAACTGTCGCCTCCAAGGTGTTTCGACAAGGGGTATATTGGCCAACCGTGCTGAAAGTTTGCGTGGCACACGCCAAAAGGTGCGAAGGCTGCCAACGGCATGGCCGAAGCCAAACCGCCCCACAGTATGAGTTGCAGCCGATCGCTCCGGTATGGCCCTTCGCCAGGTGGGGGCTGGACATTATTGGCCCATTCCCAACAGCGCGAAATGGTTACAAGTTTGCGATTGTGGCCATCGAGTACTTTTCTCGCTGGATCGAGGCTGAACCACTCAGCACAATCACTTCAGCGGCAGTGCAGAAATTTGTGTGGAAAAACATTGTTTGCCGTTTTGGAGTTCCAAGGGAATTCATTACAGACAATGGCAAACAATTCGATTCTGACAAGTTCAGAGAAATGTGCGAAGGGCTCAGCCTGGAAATTAAGTTCGCATCGGTCGCGCACCCGCAGTCGAACGGGGCGGCCGAACGCGCAAATGGCAAAATCTTGGAGGCGCTCAAGAAAAGGCTCGAGGGGGCGGCGAAGGGCAAATGGCCAGACGAAATGTTGTCCGTCCTTTGGGCTCTTCGAACAACTCCCACGAGGCCAACCAAGTGCAGCCCATTCATGCTCCTTTACGGAGACGAAGCAATGACCCCAACAGAGCTAGGGGCTAACTCACCAAGGGTGATGTTCTCGGGGGGCGAAGATGGGTGCGAAGTGTCGCTCGAACTCCTTGAGGGGGTGCGAGTCGAAGCACTGGAACACATGCGCAAATACGCCACAAGCACCTCGGCAACCTATAACAAGAAGGTTCGCCCCACAGAGCTCCTACCGGGTCACCTCGTTCTGAGGAGAAAGGCGAACCCAGTAGCGGTTGGGAAGCTCGAGTCAAAATGGGAGGGGCCGTATCTCATCAAGCACAAGTCAAGGACGGGCTCTTTCCGCCTAGCGACACTGGAGGGCGAAGAGTTCGATCACTCGTGGAACGCCGCTTCGCTCAAGCGTTTTTATGTTTAGAGGGTGGCACCCTGTTCGCCAACGTGTAAAAATGTACATTGCCATGTAGCTTTTCGGCACCCGCCATTTTGTAAGCCGTTCGGCACAAAAATACCAAAAAAAAAGGGGAAAAAAACTGGATGTAGGGCTGTTATCCACTCTGGAGGCCCGAACCAGTATAAAATTTCTGTGTCTCTCGCCTTTTTTACTTATGTGCATGATAATTCGTGGAAAAAACCCCAAGGCAAACGCCTGATCAGCGAAAAAGCCAGGGGGGCGAAACGAATCGGTCGAAGCATCGCTCGCCGAACGTTGAAACCGCGACAGCTTGTTTCGGGAGAGAGAGAAAAAAAGGGGCCCGAGCACCGTTATGATCGATCCACGCAAAATCAAGCGATCGACAACGGAAGTCGAAAGCTGAAAAGTCAGTGTGCCTATTTCGCCAATACACGCAAAGGGGCCGATACGTCACGACCCAACAAAAGCACGAAATGTGACAATGCAGAAAATGGCGAAAAGGAAACGAAAGCACATCTTTATTAAACATTGAAAATACACTCAATAGCATACATTGTGTAACGCGATACAAGCGAAACGACCTAAGCGTTCTCTTACAAGAAAATTACATCTTCGCCCCCAAGGCAACTACTAAAGGAGTGATCCGGCGAACATGGTTCGTCATCACTACTAACATTGTACACTACCCTAAGAGGAGAGGGGGGCGAAGCTACAGTAAGGGCGTAGCGCCGCTGGGCGATTGCCTCCTGCCGATCGGTCCGCCGATGGTTTCGCCAGAAACGGGCCATGCCCTCCAGGCGTGCCACATGGACACGATCGTAGTCCTCCAGTGTTCGCCCAGGATGGGATCGCATCCAGTTAGCGACGCTTACAACCCTGTAGTTGTTCCCATTGATTGTCATTTCGCGGTAGATAGGCCGAAGCCGGTATCGAGCCTTCGGCAAATTCTTCACCGCAATGAACTTCTCGTTTTTGCTTAGCCAATCCCCAAGGGGAGGCCGAACGCAAAGCTTTCGGCACCAACCCTACAAAAAGGGAGTGTCACGAAGGCGAGCGGAATAAGAGAAAAAGCGAACGCGTAAGAACTAGGCAAGATAATCGCAAAAACATCTCAAACGGTTCGCGCATCGCACAACAATGATACAAATGGCGAAAGGAGTCATATATTTCCACTAGTTCAAGGCCTCAGCCGTATTTACATAGTTCGCCCCTAAAAACGACGAAGAACAAAAGAAAAAGTTCACAAAAATAGACGGGCGGAGGGCCTCACACCTCGGGGTGGTCTTCGGCTCCTCTTTCGCCCCTCGCTGCCGGCTCCTCGTCCTGGTTCGCCGCCTCTGACTTCGCCAGCTGCTCAAGGAGGCGGGTCTTAGCTGCGGAACGGCCCTCCTTCAGCCAAAACTGCCTCCGCCAGGCACGAAGGGCTTGCGTCACGTCTTGGGAGCTAACCTCCCAATCCCCTTTCGCCAGCTCGGGGAATCGGGCGACGTGTTCGCACCCGTTCTGCTGAAGCAACCCCAAGGCGAAGGCGGCCGACACGCGTGCACAGCAATCACCATATGCGGTGGCGCAGTCAGAGACAGCGCAGCCGGCCTCCTGGCTCCAATCACAGAAGTCCAGCGCGGAAGCGTCTTCGCCCGGAAAGCTACTCGCCTTCGCCCCCATATCCGTAAGGGCAAGGCGAAGGGTGCAGCAGGACGCTTTCGCCGCTTCGGTCGCCCGGGCCGTCTCTTGAGCAAGGCGCTTGTTTTTCTCTTCCGCCTTGCGCGCCATCTGGCGAAGGGCTTCCATCTGGGGCTCCGCCGTGTCATAGTAGACGGTCAACATGGCGGTATGCTCCTGCTCCTTCGCCAGCTCGGCCGAAAGACGATCGATCTCAGCCTTCGCCTCGCTGCTTTTGTCGAGCTCGGCTTGAAGGCGCCTGTTCTCTGCTTTCGCCTCTCGGAGGGATCGGGCAAGCCCCTCCATTTCAAGGCCTTTTCGGCCAAGTTCGTCGCCCTTCGCCCGGAGCCGGGTTTTTAGGCCGTCCAGGCGAGCCCGCATTGTTCGCTCAGTGGAACAATGGGCCGCCAAAAGCTGGCGAAGAAAAGGAAAAAAAGGGGGGACACAATGTAAGCCAAGTGTAGAAAGCGGAGGTCGAAAAAACAAAAGAAATTTGGAGGATACCGAAACTTACCCGTACGGCCAAACTCTTCACGGCGGAGCACCCCTCGTCGAACTCATTGAGTTCAGCGAAGAGGCTGGGACCGCCAGCTGGCGAAACAATGTTGCTCACCCCCTCTACGAAGGGGATGAGCTCAGCTCGAGTCTCGAAGTCGCCGGGGACGAAGCGGGCCGACCCCTGAGAAAACTCGGAGCCAGACCCCTCGGCGACTTTCTTGCCCTTATCCGGGCCGAGCGGCGAAAGCGGCCGGCGTACGGGGCTGCCGAAGACGCGAGTGGCCACCTTCACCACCCGTTCAGCCGACGGCGACGCACCAGCCCCATCGGTCGCCCCCAGGGACGTCGAAGGTCCCTGACTTCGCCCCGCGGGCGAGGTAGGGGTCCCGTCAGACTCCTCATCGCTGAAGGCGTTGGCGATGGCGATGACACCCTTCTTCCGGGGGGCTGCTTTCGTCACGCCGCCTCCCATCGCCTCGGCCGCGGCAATAGAGACTAGGGCCTTGGCGCCCTCCACGTCTTTTCGCCGCAGAGGCGAAGAGGCGGACTCCGCCCCGGTATCGGCATGTTCCGGGCTGGGAGTTGGCGTATAACCGCGCGTCCCGGAGCGGCTATCGCCCGCCTCGTCAGTAGCCTCTTCGGCCACGGCGGCCCGTCCCGCTTCCTCCCCTTCGGCATCCTCGTCTTCGACATCATCCTCTGAGGAGACGGGAGCCTTCTGTTTGCGGGGGGCAAATCTAACCTGCCCCCGTGGGCGCTTCCGAGAAGGGCTGGCTTCGCCATCCGCCTTGGGATGTTTCGCCCTCGGAGGAAGCTCGCCGACATGGACGCGGTTCGCCCGGCCAGCCGCTTGCTGGGTCAGCAGCTGACTATACTCGGTCAACGAGATATCGCCAACAAGCCGTCTGGCTTCGGCGTCGGCTTGGGCCAGCGTCAACACTAAAAAAAAAAAGGCAAGACACAAAGTTAGGAGACGAAGTTAGGAGACGAAGCGAAAGGAGATAAAAAGGGCGAAACGTAAAAAAAAAGGGGCGAAGAGGAGGGAAAAAGAGAACTTACCATTCGTCCCTGGGGGCAAAACAAGTCTGGGCAGGCCGTCGACCACTTCGCCTTGATCGACTTCGACCTGCCATGCCTGCGAAAGCGGATGAACCCGCAGCATGCAGAACTCTTCTACTAAATCCCGGCAACTTAGCCGGAAACACACCCTGCGAAGCAGGGCGCAGCGGGACTCTAGGGTGCCGGTAACGGTAACCCTAGGTCTTCGCGCTGGCGAAATTGCGCGCCGCCGCCAACACAGCGCCCTCGCCGCTTCGGAGTCCGACTCGAAGGGGATGGAGTGGTAGAACCACTTCGCCATCCAGTGGCGGTCCCATTTCGACATGGCGGCATTGACCGGCCACAAGTCGGCACGTTCGGGGCGAACGTTGAAGTTCACACTCCCGAACACTGTCTTCCGGGTCCCAGCGGGCGTGATCACCGTCTTCGTGTTGACGACGGCGGAGAAGATGGCGCCGAAAAGATCGGCGCTGGGCTCGAACCCCGCGGTCCGGCACGCCCAGTGGAAAATCGAGATCCGCACCAGGGCCGAAGGTCTTAACTGGGGCAGTTCGACTTGGAAGAGGCGAAGGATCTCCGGCAACAGGATGTTACACGGAAATCGGAGGCCGGCCTCAAAGAAAACGGCAAACACCACCGTCTGGTGTTCGCCAGGTTGAGGCACTTCGGCTTCTCCGGGGGCGAACGCCTGCCCCTCCGCCACCATGCCCGCGTCAACCATCCTGGCCAACTCGTCATCGTCAACGAGCGAAGCGCCCAAGAAGGCGGAGGTGTCGTCATCGATCCGGCCGGGATCGGGACCGGTCGCGATAACGGGGTTCGGCTTGCGGGGAGCCATGGGCGAAATAGGTTGTTCGAAAGGAAGCCGAGAACGAGTGGAGAGGGAAGTGACT
Source organism: Oryza punctata (assembly GCA_000573905.2). Lineage (NCBI taxonomy): Eukaryota > Viridiplantae > Streptophyta > Magnoliopsida > Poales > Poaceae > Oryza > Oryza punctata. The sequence continues at coordinate 15,940,488 of CM002493.2, read as the reverse complement.
GCGGTGAAAATGACAAGGGTGGCGACGGTGAAAGCGGGGGGTGAGAATATATATCTCACCAAACGACGCTTCGCCTCCCCAGCCAATCAGGGGTGGCCACGTGTCACGGGGTAGGCGAAACGGTAAAATCCTATGGATCAGGCCGTGCAGTAACGGGCTCCCAAAAAGAAAGCCCACTACTGTTCGCCGCGGCCCAACGGCCCATCACTGGCTCGCTAAGGCCCAACAAAGTGACATGGGGCACCCCACTGTTCATAAAAAGCGAAGGCCCAACACTGTTCACACTAGGACCGTTGAAAAAAAATCAAGTCAAAATCAAATCCCCACAACTGCTCGAGAAGGGCGAAGACCACACTCTATAATCCTTTTTCGCATGTCGCAAACTTCTTGCAGGATCCAGAAAGATGGGTTTCGGCAGGAGCATCGGTCGAAAGGGGGCGCCTCATACCATACTACATGGTTTGCACGGTCTCGGCCGAAGCTCCTATCTCACCCTTGCCCGTGAGGGGCTTGTTGGCAGTACGCCATGAGGCCCTTCGACCAAGCTACCGAAACCAACCAAGCAACAAGGATCCGGTCTCCCAGCACCAAGGCTTGTGGGGCGAAGCCCAACAGCGAAAGCACGGCGGCGAAGCCCGATGGCGAAGCCCAATGGCAAGGAGCCACATGGGGCTCCGCCGGCCTGGGCAAGGCCCACATGGCGAAGGCATGCGCCGAAGGAGGATGGCTTCGCCGGGGCGGACCTGGCCCACATGGCGAAGGCATGCACCGAAGGAGGATGGCTTCGCCGGGGCGGACCTGGTCCGAGAAAGGCCAGCAGGCTGGCTCGATTGCCCCGGGCCATGGGCCGATGAACCGGAAGCCGCCAGGCGGCCCATCAAGGGCCCATGTGCCTGGATTACACTAAATACCCATGTAAGGGCCCCTTTATGAGGGTGACCATGTAAATTCCCCTGTAATAGCCCTAAACCCTAATAGGGGGATCTGTAAGGGGGTTATAAATAGTCACCTAGGGCCATGTAAAAGGGGGATTTTTTTGGATATACAAAATTCATTACACTTCACCTTCCCAACATTTGTTGAGTATCCACGTCCTTCGACGTATGTGGTTGTCGTTTCGACAACAGGTCTAGGCTCCGTGATGACGGAATCTAAGATACCCAGAATGCTCATACATACCTTCGGTTCCAAGTGCTTTTTCGCACAGTGAATAAAGGTCGGGTTGAAGGGGGCAGTCAGCTGGCAGCTTCTTGGCCACGCCCCCCTTCTTATAGACACGAGATATTGGATCTAAATTCAAAAGTAGGAAATAGCATACCATTAGCTGATATATGTATGGGAACATGGGTACATGATATTGAATGTCATCCAGGTCAAGGCGCAAAGCTGGCTCAGGCTGCAGGAACTTATGCGAAAATAATTAAGGAGCCAACTCCACAATGTCTTGTGTGGCTACCATCGGGTGTTTGCAAAACAAGTTATCAAAAAGATGCGAGAAATCCAAACCAATCTTCTCCTACGACTGTAGAACCACAGGAATAAGATGCTTCACGGCATCGATCCGGACCAAGATAAAAAGGAGATATAATGAGTGGAACACCTAGCTATGCTATATGTTAATATGTCCTTGATTATATCCTTCATTTCAAACTATAACTTCTATATTCGTGTTGCTTATCATATGAACTACCCCGTATATGTAGTCGTGGACATTATATTGCGGACTCTATTATTTCAGCTAACTGTGGACATCGTAATGCTTTCAAATGTGAGGTAATTGAATTGTTGTTGTTGAATTATTATGCTATGAAATATTGACTTGCTTCGAAGTCCATAATATATAAAATGTCATGCTGAATTTTTTATTTTACACCCAAAAGTTAGGTTTGCAAGCATACTCAATATTGTCAATGCTGCCGAGGGGAGGTCCTGGGATATTGAATAGCCGATCCATCATCAAGGTTGAAGAGATTTCTCCTCTGCATTGGATTTTATCAGCAAAGTACAAGCCGATTGGTAGCTGACCCATACCAAATTGTCTGGCTGAGCTCATTGGGTGGTAGAATTCATAAGAGACTTTAATATTCTTGCCTTGATGAATGCCGACAGGAATGATACAAGGACTAATGGCAGCAACAAAAATCTCTCTAGACTTCTGGAATTTTTCATGATTGATTTCTTCGAATCTGAAGTCTGATGGCAGCTCAAAATTAATTGAGTCTTCATAGAAAAACCAGATTCTGCGGTCTTTCTGGAAGCCATCATAGAAACTGAAGAACCAATCCTTCAGTAGTTCAGCCGATAGCTTTGCTCCAGTATCGGCTGGTGTGGATCCATACTCCCCATAAGAGATACACCTGCGGTGGGTGAGTTCTTCTCCATCCTCATCTGTAATCGGCTCCAGTCTTGGAAATTCAGCTTCTGTCAGAGCTGGCCGATTCACAGCTTTCATGGCCACCAAGTTTAGCTAAGACTGTAATACCCACCAAGGGCCACCTACGCTGACTACTGAGCCGATGGCTATCTTAGCCGACGCGTTGTTCAACATCTGATACAAGTAGCCGAGAAGGATTTTGCCTAAAGGGAATTGCCTTTTCTCTTCAAGGGCTTCGGCTATATGTTGCCAGTTTGAAGTGGGACCGCAGCTAGATCCATAGAAAAGAAACTTTTCAAGCCACATCAACATAAAGGCTGTGTGCTCTCGAGGAGTAACAGATCCTTGGCCCATGTTTGCTGAGATAAACCCTGACCATCCTCCTATACTCTTGGTTTTAAAATCAAATCTGTTCTTGGAGTTCAGATTCATAGGGTTAGCCGATGAGGTGATGTCTAGGCTAGTGAGCATGATGATATCAAGCAGAGTTGGGGTCATTGGTCCTTGGTTGAACAGAAAAGCATTTAGGGTATTGGACCAGAAATAGGCAGCAGAAGCCATCAATGGTTCATCTTTAGCCGAATTCGCTATGGTGAGAGCTAAAGCCTGGCTAATTCCAAGTTCATCCCAGTGGCTCTGTTTGCTAGCTGATATGCGTTTGTACCATGCAGGCCAGCTTTTCTCTAGAGATGGCCAGGATTTAAAGGTGTTTTTCCAGTACCCTAGATTCGGGTTTGCTAGTCTGAATGGGATTCTATTGGTCTCGGTGATGACAAATTCAATGGGGTCAAGATTGCTGATCGGACCAAGGAAATAGTGATATTCATGATTTAAGCTGGGAATTTCAATCAAATTCGCAATATGCTACAAAAGAAAAGCAAAAAGGAAAAGAAGATGGATTGAGACCTAGAAAAACTAATCTATTGCAGAAAAAAGGGATCTAGCCGATAAGGACTTACCTCTGCGTACTCAGTCGATGGAGCAGTGGATGGACTGGCGGACGACATTGCCGCGGGTGGAAGTTGGTCAGAGGAGAAGTCGCCTTGAGATCGCCTTTCTGCGCCGAGGGGATCGCCGGAGAGAGAGAAGATGAAGATCGCTGAAGCGGTGGAAACGGTGTAACGGTGTGAAATTTCTCGGAGGTGACGCTTAATATTTAAAGCGGTGCGGTAACGGTCGGAAAACAGCAAGTGTGATATTCTCTCGGAGATAAAATATGGCAAATCCGAAACATTACCAAATATTCCGGACTTGGGGGGCATGTGTTGACGACCAAATTTGGTAATTCAAGTATCGGAGATAAGGATGGAATCGAAGAAGTCCGAATCGGCTGCGGACAAATCGGCAGAGTGAGTCGGACAGGGATTAGTCGATTGAGCCGATTTTGGCAATACGACTCGATACACGTCATCGGGTTAAGTTAAGGTGCTTCATATGGATTTCCACGCACGGATAGAGTCCTGGAAAGACAATTGTATCTATTAATTAGGATATTTTATGTAATTTCCTTATAGATAATCACGGTAAGAGTCCGCCTTTGGGACTTGTTCGTTAGTTGGATTTGTATTAGGTTAATATGAGTCGTGTCCTTGATGGACAATGTTTGTATCTTCGGGTATAAATATAGACCCGATGTCTTGTAAATAACAACAACCAAGTTCAATCAATCTTGGCTCATCGCCAATCTTTGTTTCTTATTTTTGACAAGTTCGTGCTTTCGAGTCGTGCTGCATCAGTTTGATCTTCGACGACAAGGTAGGTCTTGTTATGGCAATTTGCATCATCGGAACTAGTGCTTACATCTTTATGACACTCTAGTTCTATTTTGTGAATCTCTGAGTTATCATATACATTTTATAATTTAGATCGACAATGCAATCTACTTACATCGGCTGGATTCTCTTTAGGGTTTCATCGATATCGACTAGATTACTTTGTTGGTTTAGATTATATAATGTATCCACCATCCCGAAAAGGCAACCATCGGCCTGATTTTCTAGATCTCATGCTTCTCTTTATACTTAATGCTTCATTGGTTAAGTCCAACCTATTAAGTCGTATTTAGAATCATGATATCTAGCCTGCTTTATGGTTGTTAATAAGGATAGTATCGGGGTTTCAGCCGATCTTACCTGATATAGATGTTTTACATTGTTTTATGCTTTGTTTAATGTTCTATATCTGCCCCTTATATCAGGATCTAATCTAATATAAATATATTGAGCTTGCTACCAATATAATTGGTTATAGTTGAATATATTTATTACCAAAGAATATCCTAGTATAGGGTTGTATCGGAGCTATAGCCGATACGTGCTTAAATCTAGATATCGGCTATGATATGAGTCTATATAATCGTTATTTCATGTTACATTAGATAGGCAATTTATACTGTCTCGGTTCAGTCCGATCTATCCCAATTGCTTATTTCTAAAGTAATATCGATATATTGATTATGTAACGCTGATCTTTTCAGCCGATATACTAGTTTTAGGGTTAGTTCTATCATTGACTATACCTTACAGCCGATTCATGCTTTATTGCATCGACCAGGTTACAACACGATATGAAATCGGCTAACTGGCCGATGGACTATCGTTTACTAACATATTTGCATATTTCTTCTTGTTGATTGCAGGATCAAATCAACTGGCACGCCCTCGAACCTAAAGAACTAATTTTGGACCTGCACTACAGTAAAGCAAATCTCTCAGGCCAGTGTGTGTTTTTTGCATCAACAATATCATGCACTTGTTGTGGATTTTTCAATTTGATAGACAATAACAAATGAATCAATAAGGAGCAACAAGTGACTGATTGTTTATTTTCCTTTGAATTTTGATTTTGTAGATTTGGGTAGCTTTTTGACAAAAAAGAAGCCCAAACACATGTTCCCCTCATCCAAGTCCAAGCACCAATGGAGATGATGCTCCTGTAGATTCCATAGTCGAGGAAGTGCTTGAAGAGCCTATTGAGACTGTGATCGAAGATACACAAGACCAACCAGAACTTGAAGGTATTGATCTTATTATGGATTTTGACTCAGAAGTTCATGTGGTTGTTGGTCCGACTCTTCGAATCCCAATAGAGAGATTCCATCCAGACATTAGATCGGAAGTTAGAAGGGCTTATTTGTTGAAGGGACCTACCCAACCTAACATTACATTTCCTCGTAAAGAATATGGGTCTGATAGGAGATGTTTTCGAGCAGTGTGGTAAGATCAGTATGATTGGTTGGAATATAGTGTGTCAAAAGATATAGCCTATTGCTTCTATTGCTTTCTCTTTAGATAGGAAGCTGATCATGAAAAATTTGGCCATGTTGTTTTCACAAAGACTGGATATGATAATTGGAAGCATGCATGTAGAGCATTCTTTACTCATGTTGGTGGGGTTTTCGGTTGCCATAATAAAGCAAGGAGAAGTGCCGATGATTTTAAGAATCAAAGGGCAAGTATCTCACATAAAGTTGAGTCTCATAGCAAAGAGTCAGAAAAGTTGTATGACATCCGTTTGACTGCTTCTTTGGATATTGCAAGATATCTCATTTCGCAAGGTCATGCTTTTTGTGGTCATGATGAATCTCCTTCCCTAAATAAGGGAAATTTCTTAGAACTTGTTGATTGGTATAAACAAAGGAGTGGGGAGGTAAGAGTTGCATTTGGTGAGTAATGCCCGGATAATGCTCGCATGACTTCCCATAGGATTCAAAAGGAGCTTTGTAATAGTTGTGCATAAGAGATTATCAAAGAGATAAAGCAAGAGATTGGGGACAGCCTATTCTCTATTCTAATTGATAAATCTCGCGATATCTCAATCGCGGAGCAAATGACAATTATTGTGAGGTGAGCCATGATTTATTTATATACTTTTTTTTTGCTCTTAGTTGTTGTCTTGCTCAACTGATTGTTGTATGTGTCTTGTAGGTTTGTGAATCAGAAATGAATAGTTGTGGAAAGGTTTTTGGGTCTCAAACATGTGGAGGATACAACATCAAATGCATTGAAGAAAGTGTTGCTTGAAATGCTTGCTAAGTACGATTTGCCTATTGGAAGTTTGAGAGGGCAAGGATATGATGGAGCATCCAATATGAGAGGTGAATTCAATAGCTTAAAAACAAATTTGTGATGGTAATCCTCATGCTTTTTATGTCCACTGTTTGGTACACCAATTGCAATTGGTCATTGTTTCTGTTACAAAATGTTGCTCATCTTTTGATGATTTCTTCAACTATGTCAATTTGATTGTGACAAGTACTAGTGCATCTTGCAAGAGGAAGCATGTGTTACTTGCAAAGCATCAGGACATTATTTTGGAAAAGTTAGAGAGAGGTGAAATTTTTCAGGAAGAGGAAAGAATCAAAGAACAAATTTGGTTCGTCCTAGAGATACAAGATGGCGTTCTCATTTTACAACATTAGCCTGCTTAGAGTCAATGTGGGATTCTGTGATCAAGGTGTTAGCGATGATTCATGTGGATGAGCGTAATCCTAGTCGAGCTGGTGGTTTGGTGCGCAAAATGGAGAGCTTTTCCTTTGTGTTAAATATGAAGTTGATGTTGAAAGTATTTCGTATTACAAATGAGTTATCTCTTTTGCTACAAAGAAAGGACCAAAATATAGTTCAGGCCATTCAATTTCTTGTTGATGTCAAATCGCGCTTGGTCACCTTGAGAAACCAAGGTTGGGAGCCATTATTTGAAGAAGTCAAATCATTTTGTACCACAAAAAAATTCCAATACCAAATTTGGATGAACCGGTACCAAGATGGGGTCGATCAAGGCTTGATGGCAACTTAATCACACTTGAGCATCTCTATGACATCCTGGCCCAATTAGGATGAGGCCTGTGTGGCCCATGAGAGCTGTGTGCACATGTTTAGTACCATCTTGCTAGTTTAGCAAGGGTGGAACCAACATATAAGGCCTCTTCTCTCCAACCATATCACTCCAGGGTTAACCCTTTTACACGAAGCGAGGACGAAAGTGTAAGTGGGGTGGTATGTGTAGCCCTCCCTCCAGAACCGCGTAGCCCAGCCCATCAGACGGGCGGGCCCACTTACACATACCACTCCACTTACACTTTCGTCCTCGCTTGCTAAACTAGTAAGGTGGTACTAAACATGTGCACACAGCTCTCATGGGCTACACAGGCCTTATCCTAATTGGGCCAGGATGTCACAATTTCTACCGTGTTGATACTTTCTTTGCTGCTCTTGATTCTATATTCACAGAAATGGATCATCGCTTCAATGAGGTATCTTCCGAGTTGCTTGTTTGCTTCTCTTCTCTTGATCCGAGAGAGCCCTTCTCTAAGTTTGATATTGATAAGATTGCACGGTTGACGGATATTTATGACCAAGACTTCTCAATCGTTCTAATATAAAGGATCAACTTGAGACATTTACTCCACGTGCGACGTATTGATGATTTTACCACTTGTCATGATCTTGGTAGTTTGGCCTTGAAGATGGTTGAAACACAAAAGCATATTGTCTTTCCATTGGTCTATCGTCTTATCGAGTTAGCATTGCTTCTACCCGTGGCAATGGCATCTGTTGAAAGAGCCTTCTCGGCTATGAATATAATCAAGACATATTTGTGCAATAGGATGTCCGATGAATGGCTCAATGACTTGATATTGTGCTACATTGAGAAGGAGATTTTTATAGGACTTGATTTTCAAAAAGTTAATAAGAGGTTTCAAGCCATGGGTGATCGGCGAATACAGTAGCCTAAGCCTCCTAGAGTCCCTAGAAAGGCTTAGTGATTTATTGGAGGTATGTCTTCTCATATATTTATCTTTTTTAAATATATCTATCAACTATGCTTTATGAATATTTTGGTGTATGATATATTATGTGTGACACAAATATTATTGTTTCCTTTTAAAATGGTTTTGTATGCCTTTGGTATTTGTTGCGTTTAGTTATCCTTATGAAGCGAACATTTTCGCCCCATCTTGTTTTTTATCCTGCATCCGTCACTGGGTGGTGATGTGCCCTTATCTCACCATCTTTTCTGTCTACGGCGACAGAGATATACCATCGACACCAAACCACCCGTTACGTTTTGCCCCTGGTGCCAACATTGGCTATCGTTCGCTATCAACCACGCAGCTTTGGTAGCAGAGCTACCACGGCGCCACCTACCACTATAAGTCGCGGCATCCAACGGTCATCCCTCTGAACTCAGAAAATTTTTGCTTTCCCCTCAATCCCTCCTATTCCTGAATTATTGTCGGGCCATTACTGGAGGAGGACATCACGAATTATGACACGGTCCAACGTACGGTGTGGGATTTGATGGAAATCAATCCCAATTTTCTGCAGTTCTGTTTGTGTTTTGTGTTTAACACACTAGATTGGACGGACACCTCTTGTTGTTTGTCACGCTGATAGTATGGGGCCATGACACCAGTTGGTCCGGGCGGGTCCATCCTGTCAATATGGGGCCACACCATATGAGGATAGGCAAAATTGGTTCAATCCCACTGAAGCTTATCACTTTTGCTATAAACCATCGGTTCTTGGTACTTTCAAAGTTTACCCCTGTCATTTGTTTCATCATTTCTGTCCCTTTCTATTATGTTTTTTTCATTTTAATATTTAGCTGGAAGGGCAAAGGGCTGGGCTATGACAATATTAACCATTCTTTACATGTCGATTCAACGGGAAATTATAAAATGAGTAATGGGGAATTTTTGGATGGTATTAAAGTTTCCTAGGAATTTTTGATGGTACAAAATAAAACTCGGGAACTTTTGTTGGCATAAAACAAATTTTGTTAGAAATGTAATACATATTAGATTCATTTTTGCTATACGATGTGTCTACAGATTCACGACACCATGACACAGCATTGCCGACAGATTGATGTTTGTAGGCAAAAATGCATAATCATCAACTAACCATCTACGATCTGAAACAGATTGTCTTTCGGTAGTTCTATAGATTTTTCATGTCAAATTATCTTTCGGTAGTTATTAATAGAAGGTCGAACTGTTTGTCGTCAAAATGTACCGACTCACTACTTGTCGCCAAAGCTTGATCCATTCGATCCAAATCGAACAGCCCAGATTCATTTACCAAGTATACTACTACATAATGTCTGAGTATTCTCCCAAACCCTATATAACCCATCCACCCATTCCCTCGGCATACTTGCCGCCGCCTCCCACATCTCCGTCTCCGTCCACAACTCCAGCCTCCGATCGTTGCAGCCTGCTGCCTGCCAGAGGCTGGAGTTGCAACCTCCTCACACAGAATCAGTCCCCTCCTGCGCCGCTATTTGTGTGAGAAATACTTCTGGACAACCACTATTTATATATGTATCAGTTGCTGTGACCTTTTGGTCTATTGACAATATATATGTATTCTCTTCGTGTGTTGAATAATGAACGTACATCAGGAATCCAGACCATATGAATGTCCTTTACTAATGTCTGAAATGCACCTTTTTGTTTAATGCCTATTAAAAATAATATATCTCATGTTTATAATAATATTTCAATGGTATTTGATCTTCGGGTCGGTCTGTGGGCAAATTAACTTCTTTCAGCAGATTGTTCTGTTGGCATTAGTTGTCTGTTGGTAGAGTTTTGTCTGTCGCTAAAGCTTGGTCTGTCGGAAGAAATAACACACTGTGGTCAGGTAATCTATCGGTAAAGGTATTGTTTGTTGGAAAAGCTCTTTACCTACATGGTTTTCCACGACACCCACTTTCTATCGAGAGAGGACATTCTCGACAAAAAATATAACGGTGTTGCCCTACATTTTAGCCATGGTGTAGTGATTCCTATGTCAACCTCACTCAAATTTTCATCAGTTGGATTCAGGTGAGAGGCTACTGACGCTCACTACTACGGAAATGGTTTACAGAAATGGTTTTCCTGGACAGGAGGCCTAAAAAGTTATAGGCGGGATATAAGAGGTCGCGCCTGCAAAAACAGGTCCACCGGGGGACTATTGAACAGCTGCTTAAGCCGACCGCATGCAAAAATGAGCCTATTATTGCATGCGGCCGTCTTAAGGGCCTCCTTGCGATATCACATGTGAGCCCATAAGACAGCCGCATGCAATAATAGACTCATTTTTTATGAGGTCGGCTTATCGCATGTGGCTACTTAAGCCAACCGCATGTGATGATGGCCCAAAAGTCAGCACCCAGGAGCTCTGGCCATTTGAACCCAAAGTTCCTCTCTCCTATTGTAAGCAACTAATGGGGGGAAAGTTTTCAACTCGAAATCGGTGCTTCAACTTGATATAAAAGGTAAAAGACTTGCTTTCCTCCTTCATTTGCTTCCGTTTATTTCAAATTTCATCGGTTAAATGCGGAGATATTTGCATTTTCTACAAGAGAGCATTTTTAGGCTTTTTTTCCAAAATCTAGCTAAAATATAAAGTTTTGTTTAGGAAAATGTTATGTTAATCACTACTACATACTTCTTGAATGCAATGTTGCATTAAATTTGAGGAGATACATGTATTTTAATGTTTTGTGGTAGATACCTATGTCATAATTTTTGTTGCACTATGATTTTTTATAGATGGATCGAACATGGATGTACGAGATTCTCTGAACTCATCCGGCCTACATTAAGGAAGCATTCAAGTTTCTTGACGAAGCTAAAGCATATGCTTTGAAGGAGAATATGATGAAAATTCTCCTGAGGGGGATGGGGGAGCCCGACCCCTGCTGGACCTTCCCCCGAGGGGGTAGCGCGCCATGGCAGGCGGCCACCACGTCATCCTCGGGCCTTCTCGCCCCCTTGGGGGATGGCCACGTGGACGGACGGGGCCGCCTCAAGCCCATAGTCGGCATACCCCTGGGCCCAGGACACCGACAGTAGCCCCCGGCGTAAAGCCTGTGTGGGGCCCCGCTGCAGGTCGACCAGGTTTTACGCCACCTCGTCGAACCGGTGCGGAGTGGGCCCAGGTTTCCAAAGGATATGAACGGCCGCTGGTTCTGCGTGTTGGGAAAAAACCGCCTCCCAGCAATAAAGGGCCATTCCCGTAACGGCCTCATTATCCGGGGCGTAACCCAGATCGCCTCTGAACGGAAATGGGCCATTACCGCGTAACGGCCCTATTCCCGGGGGCGGCACACAAAACGGGGCACGTCTGCACAGGATAACAATGATAGCGTACCTCTCGGCGAACGTGTGCGTCGTAAAAGCGAGCACGATCCGCCCCTCTGTTTCTAGGACGGTGGCGATGCTCCGCCCACGCGCCGGAAACGGAGTAGAGGGGATTATGGGGGAAGTGCGCACGGGAATCGATTGGGCGAGATAGTGGGCGCGGGAAACGAGGAGCTGGACGCGGTGGCGGCCAGGCTATAAAAGGGCGTCGAGAGGGGGCTTCCCCCTTCCTTCGCCACCTTTCGCCCAACACAGCCCTCCAGCGCTCTCACCTTCCTTGCTTTCCTAGCGCCCTTCTCGCCACGCGCTTTCGATTCGTGCACCTTACTTCGCGCGGAGCAATGGCACGGGGATCCTCTCCAGTCGAGGGCAGCGTGCTGCCGCCGTCGTGGATCACCAACGACCGCATGGCAAGCCTACCGCGCAAATTCATGCCGGTGGTGGCCGACCGGGAAGCGGTGGTGCTAGGCGAGGCGCGCCCGGCGCTGCAGTTCCTGGGGAGGGCCGTCTTCTTTCTCCCCTTCACCATGGCGGGGCTCATCCCGCTGTTCGTCGGCTTCTTATTGGAGGTGCTAAACTACTACAACCTTCATATGGGCCACCTCACCCCCAATGCTGTGATGACATTGGCCATCTTCGCACACCTGTGCGAGATGTTCGTGGGGGTGAGGCCCGCACTCCGCCTGTTCCGGTGGTTCTACACTGTCCAGTCGGTATCACCACCGACGGTGATCGGCGGCTGTTATTTTCAGCCGCGGGCGCAGACGTCTAACCAGTACATTCCCTGCGTCTTGCGGAAGAATTGGGACGACTGGAAGAGGACTGGTTCTACACCAGCCTCCAGGACGAGCGCCGCCTCCGTCTTCCATCCCAGCCGCCGCAGCAGGTGCTGACGTGGTGGTCGATCGTGACCCTCGGGGAGGGATATGATGCTGTCTTCGACCGCCTGATCGGCCTACGCGGCTAGGGCCTGATCGGCGCGATGGTGTTCGAAGATTACACCCGCCGCTGCATCGCCCCGCTCCAAGAACGCAGGCGGGGCGCTCGGGCGTTCTCGGGCCCCGAAGACTCCATTCGAACGCACCCAGGCCGCGACTAGGACTGGAAGCCGGAGGACCTTCGGTTGGTGGTTCAACGTGTGCTGAATCTCAGCACCGTGGAACCGTCCCTGATCCCTGTGGGCGTGCTCCCCTTGTGCGGTGATCCGGACCGCGAGAGCATCCGAGCTGTGATGGTTACGGTTGGGTCCTCGGGGGATCGGGGCCATGATGGTGCAGGGGGAAGCCGCAGCGGGGGAGGAGGACAGTCCACTTCCAGCGGGGGCCGCCCGCCGGCCCCTCACGGGAGCATTTCCGGGGGCAGCCACCCCGAAGTTGCCAAGGGGAAGAGGAAACATGGGGAGAGTCCCCCTCCCCCTTCTCCACGAGCACCCCGGGGGGCGACCCGCGCGCGGCTCGCCTACACCATCCGGGGGAAAGAAGAAGAGGAAGCGGCTTCGCAAGCAGGGGGAGGCCACACCCCGACAGGGGTTAGGGCCCAGCAAAGGTGGTTTTATAGAGCCCCCTAGTGGACATTCAAACGCCCCTCGGCCAGGTACAACCTCGTCCCCCGCTGAGGGCCACTTTTCCTCTTCTCCTCGCTCTCTGTCTCTTATGTATTTTTTGCTTTGCTCTTGGTCCCCATTACTCAGTGACCTCCCGCCTCGGGAAATCCCTCACCAACCCGAGACCGGCCGGGCCGCTGGGGCCGAGGCCGCGGGGCGATCGGGCAAGGAGGCGGCCGACCTGCGGGTAGCCGAGGCGCACCTGCGGGTAGCCGAAGAAGCCACCCGCGGGCGGCCCGCGCCCAGGGGGCCGAGGCTGCTGCCCGGGGGGCCGAGGAGGCACGCGCACGAGAAGGAGCCGAGGCCTGCGCCCGGGAAGAAACGGAGGTGGCCAGGCTCAGGCAACTAGTCCTGGCCGACCGAGACGGTAGCAGCGCCACAGACCCCGAAGCCGGCCACGCTCCCGAATCCGAGCGAGCCCCCGAGCCCGGCCAAGCGCCCGAGGCTGGGCCCGTGACCCCGCTAGGGTCAGGCCGTCGGCAATCCTCCGCTGCGGCTACGCCGCTGGGCGCAGAGCCCCTGCTCAGGCCATGGCGTCGGCGAGCTCCGCCGTCATGGATAGGCTCAACGCCCAACTACAGTCCCTGGCGGGGGATCGGGCCGAGCTGGCCGCTGAGTGGGAGCGGCTGGCCGAAGGGCACCGCTCCGTGGAGAATATGGTGGAGGTGGGCCGGAAGGCCTACGCCGCTCAGGTCGCGTCCATCAACGCGCGCACCGAGGCCCTGGCGGAGATCACCAGGGAGGTGGAGGAGGAGAGGGTTGCGGCGCTCATCGCGACCGAGGCGATGGACATGAGCGCCTCGGATCTGTGCGAGGGGTTCGACGCACTGGTCGCCGACCTGACGCGTCGGCAGGAAGCCGCCATAGCCCGGGAGTAGAGGGCGGCTGAGGCGGAGGCCGCCATCAAGCGACGCGAAGACGGCATCATGGCGCGCGTCAACAAGAACCGCATCCTCGCCGAGGAGCTCAAGGTGCGGGAGGAAACGTTGGCGTCGCATGAAGCCGCCGCCGCGGAGGCGAAGGTCACGTTTTGGCTTCGCGACGTCAACCTCACCTAGCCGCTCCAAGCCCTCGCAGAGTCCGAGGACGCCAACCGGCGGCTATCCGCGGAGCTACGCGTCCGCGAGGAGCGGACGACCCACATCCTTGGTATCGAAGCGGAGATCTCCCGCCGCGAGGGGGCCATAATGGAGCGGGAAATCGCGTAGATGGAGAGCGCCCGCGCCGAGCGGGCCGCTCTCGACAAGCGCGCCGCCGACCTCGACAACCGTGCCGCCAACCTCGAGGCGTGCCAAGGAGGCCGCAGAGGCATCTCGGAGCACCGGGGCGGTCGAGGGGCAGAGTGATCTCGCCACCCGCCTCGCCGCGGCCGAGGGGCACGCTCCGGCCCTCCAGGAGCTGCTGACGGCCCGTAACGCGGAAGTCGAGGCGTTCAAAATGGCGCAGGACATGGCTCCTGGCATGCTCCAGGATGCCGTCAAGAAGCTGGAGCACGCCGCACGCGAGGCCAAGATCTCGGTTCGCGAAGCCAACAAACTCGGCCCACGCGCCGGCCGGAATCGCCCATCGCGTAGCCACTGTGGCCGTGAACCTCGAAGGGCTCGCGGACGAGGTCGAGGAGACCATCAAGGCCTCCTCGAAGGGCCTTGCCGAGGGGGCCGTGGAGCTGGTGTTGGCTAGCTACCAGGCCCGGGAGCCAGGGTTCAACCCGTGGGCGGTCTTCGACGACTTCCCACCGGGAACCGAGGCGACAGCCCGCGCCAAAGTCCGGGAGGTCACCCGGGAAGTCGTCCACGCCTTCGAGGGGATAGCCCCTCGGTTCTCCATGCCACCCACCTCTGACAATGACGTCGACAGCGACAACGAGGCCGAGGACAGCAGCAGCGATGGTGGCGAGGCGTAATCCCACAAGCCAAAGCTTGCGGGCGTCGCCCCTTCACCCTTTCCTTCTTTTTGCTCGTAGTTGTTCATGTTTGGCCCCCAGGGGAGGGGTCTTGTAATTAACAACATCTTGCTTTATGTTTGGTTTTCATTACCTGCAATGAAATATGTCATGGTTCGAATACCAGTTTGATGTCTTGCATGTGTGATCCAAGTGTTTCTTCCCTCGTTGGCTTGTTTGGTGTTTCGTCTTAAGCGGGGGCTCGGGTTCGGGCCGCAGCCCTAAGTGATAGGAGCCGAGACTAGAGCACTTGGGGAGTTCCGCATGTCGAGATTGGCTAGGCCGAGAGCATGATGACCGGGGTAAGTGCGGACCCGATTGTGGGCCATTGGTGAGTTCCCCCGGAGTTCAACATGTCTCGGGGCACGGCTCGCTCTGGGCCCAATTGGCGTCTAGGCGGCGCAAACCACTTAGGAGCGGCACGAACGCGACCGTCCCGAGTAAGACGAAAACACCTAACAAAGCATGTAAGGGGAAACCACAATTGGACCGGATATAAAGCTGTTGCAAAATGGATGAGAAAGGGATATATTGATAGTGGGAGCCCCCGGCCAACTTTGTCGTGCCCGAGGGGGTGCGCGGGGTTGGCCCGAGCCCGAGGTACAACATAGCGACTCCTCTATGGATAGATGCGACGAAGGTGTTCGATGTTCCATGTATTGGGCAGCTCTGTGCCGTCCTCCATGGCCAGCCTGATCGAGCTTGGCTGGGGGACACCGATCACTCTAAACGGCCCCTCCCACATGGGTGAGAGTTTGCTCAGTCCGGCGCGCGTTTGGACGTGGCGCAGGACGAGATCGTTTATGCTGAGCGATCGGGCCCGGACATGGCGCTGATGGTAGTGCCTTAGGCTCTGCTGGAAGCGCGCGGCCCGGAGGGCAGCGCGCCACTTTCGTTCTTCGAGGTAGTCGAGGTCGTCCCGTCGGAGGAGCTCTTGATTTGCCTCGTTGTCCAGGGCTGCTCGTGGAGACCCTAGGGTTAGCTCGGATGGGAGGACCGCCTCCGTGCCGTAAACCAGCAAGAAAGGTGTTTCTCCTGTGACGCGGCTCAGGGTCGTCGGGTTGGCCCATAGCACCGCTAGTAGCTCGTCGATCCACGAGTCGCCGTGTTTCCTGAGGATGTTGTATGTCTTGGTCTTGAGGCCTTTGAGGATTTCCGCTCTGGCGCGCTCCACTTGACCGTTACTCTTTAGGTGGGCGGGGGAGGCGAAACAGAGCTCTATGCCCATGTCCTCGCAGTAGTCGCCAAATAGTTCACTTTTGAATTGGGTGCCATTGTCCGTAATGATACGATTGGGCACCCCGAAGCGGGCAGTGATGCCCTTGATGAATTTGAGCACCGAGTGCTTATCGATCTTGATGACCGGATAAGCCTCGGGCCATTTGGTGAACTTGTCGATGGCGACGTAGAGGTACTCATATATCCTCCTAACGCCTTCTTGAATGGACCCAAGATATCCAGCCCCCAGACCGCAAAGGGCCGTGAGAGCGGGATGGTCTGGAGGGCCTGGGCCAGCAGATGCGTTTGCTTGGCATCAAATTGGCACGCTCGGCATCGCCTGACCAGATCGGTCGTGTCCTGGAGCACTGTCGGCCAGTAGAAACCCTGTCGAAAGGCCTTGCCGACCAAGGTACGCGAGGCAGAGTGAGCTCCGCACTCGCCTTCATGGACATCGGCGAGGAGCTCGATGCCATGGTCCCGAGGGATGCACTTGAGGAGGACTCCATTGGCACCGCGCCGGTAGAGGGCCCCCTCTACCAGCACGTATCTCTTGGAGATGCGAATGACACGTTCGCTCCCTTCGCGATCCTCGGGGAGAGTCTCATCTTTGAGGAAGACCTGGATCTCAGTCATCCAGGCAATTTGTCTTGAGCGGTCGGGTTCAACCCCTTCGGGCCCCAAGACCCGGACTTCCTCGGGCGTCGGGGTAGGCGTGGCAGCGTCTGAGTCCCGCAGGGGGATCAGGACGCGCCGACGGCTGGGTAAGCCTTTCTTCGGTGGGGTCTGGGCGCGTGACGAGGCGAAGCGCGACAGCTCGTCGGTGAGCGTGTTGTCTCGCCTGGGCACGTGCCATAGTTCTAATCCGTCAAAATGACGCTCCATACGCCGCACTTCGCGGACGTAGGCTTCCATTTGCGGGTCGGAGTAGCGGTACTCCTTGGAGACTTGGTTCACGACCAACTTGGAGTCACCTAGAACCAGGAGGCGGAGGATCCCCATTCCTGCCGCCGCTCTGAGTCCCGCAAGGAGTCCCTCGTACTCCGCCATATTGTTGGTTGCCCGAAAATCTAGGCGAACCAAGTATTTGAGGGTATCCCCGTTTGGTGAGGTCAAAGTGACCCCAGCTCCAGCACTTGGGAGGGCGAGTGAGCCATCGAACTGCATCACCCAGTGCGGACTGGCAGCCGGTTGTGCGGGATCCGCTCTGATCTCGGGCTCGGGGAATCCGAGATCGGGGCCGGGGGCCGGGCTCCATTCTGCCACAAAGTCGGCGAGGGCCTGACACTTAATCGCATGGCGTAGTTCAAAGTGGAGATCGAACTCAGAGAGCTTTATAGCCCACTTGACCACTCGTCCTATCCCCTCTCGGTTCCGAAGAATTTGCCTGAGAGGGTAGGACGTTACCACCTTGATCCGGTGCGCTTGGAAATAATGGCGCAACTTCCTCGAGGCCACCAGGATCGTGTAAAGCAACTTCTGGGCCTGAGGATACCGAATCTTTGCATCCTGTAATGCCTCGCTAACGAAGTAAACTGGCCGCTGCACCTTCCGGCGGGGCCTAGTTTCGTCGTCACGGGCATCGGGTCCCGCGTGTGAATGTTGGGAGGGGCCGCTCTGGGCCCTCTTCCCCTCCACGGTGGTTGCCTCGGGGTCAGACGTCGTCGGGCCGCTCCTCCCCCCAATGGCCTCGGGGCCTTCCTAGGGTCCGGGGGCCAATAACTCCACCTGACGAGAGGTCGTAGGGCCATCGTCAGTTTGGGGGGCCCGGAGGCCTTCGCCCGACTGACGGGCTCCCGCGTCATCCTCTGTCCCGGGCTGTGCCATCGTGGGTCGGTGGGGCACGGGCCAAGGGCATTCCTCAGCGCGCTCCACCACCAGCGCTGCGCTGATCACTTGCGGGGTCGCAGCCAAGTAGAGCAGTAGCGACTCCTCTGGCTCGGGGGCGACTAGGACCGGAGGGGAGCTGAGGTACGCCTTCAACTGGTCAAGGGCTTGCCCAGCTTCCTCCGTCCATCGGAATGGCCCGGAGCGTTTGAGGAGTTTAAATAGGGGCAGCGCCTTCTCTCCCAACCTCGATATAAATCGGCTAAGGGCGGCCATGCATCCAGTGACGCACTGGACATCCCTAAGCTTGCTGGGGGGGCACATCCTATTTATCGCGCTAATTTTCTCGGGGTTGGCCTCTATGCCTCGGGCTGAGACCAAGAACCCGAGAAGTTTGCCCGCCGATACGCCGAACACACACTTTTCGGGGTTCAGCTTCATGCGGGTAGAGCGGAGACTCTCGAAAGTCTCCGCTAGATCCGAGAGGAGTGTCTCCTGGTTGCGCGTCTTTACAACCAGGTCATTGACATACGCCTCAACATTACGCCCTACTTGACTACCCAAAGTAATACGGGTTGTGCGCTGGAAAGTACGGCCTGCATTCTTTAAACCAAAAGGCATAGTTGTATAACAGTATGTGCCTAGGGGAGTAATGAATGCATTTTTTTCCTCATCAACCCTAGCCATGCGAATCTGATGATACCCTGAGTTGGCATCTAGCAAGCATAAAAGGTCGCACCCGGCGGTGGAGTCGACGATTTGATCTATGCGTGGCAGGGGATAAGGGTCCTTAGGACATGTCTTGTTGAGGTCGGTGTCGTCGATGCACATCCGGAGCTTGCCGTTCGCCTTGGGGACGACGACCGGGTTCGCTAGCCATTCGGGATGGATGACTTCCCGGATGAATCCGGCCTCTAGCAAGCACGGCACCTCCTCACGGATGAAGGATTGGCGCTTGGGGGCCTACCACTGTACTTTCTGCCGGACGGGCCTTGCGCCCGGCCGTATGGCCAGACGGTGCTCGATCACCTCCCTGGGGACCCCGGGCATGTCTGACAGCTTCCATGCGAAGACGTCAGAGTTTGCCCGCAGGAAGGAGACGAGCGCGTCTCCCTATTTACCGTTCAACTGACCGCCGATCTTGACGGTCATGGACGGGTCGCCGGCCAGCGCCACCTCCTTGATGGGGACCTCGTCGCTTGGGGTCATCCGCTTCCTCGGGGCGCTAGACGAGGAGGCGCCATGCTCCTCGTTACCACCCGCGGGCTTTGGGAACGCGGCGAAATCGGTTGCACGCTGTTCGGTGCAAGCCAGTGCGATCTTGAGATCGCCGTTGATGGTGATGGGGCCGCGTGGGCCTAGCATCTTAATCCGGAGGTAGGCGTAGTGGGTAGCCGCCATGAACTTCGCCAATGCGGGTCTCCCTAGAACCGCATTGTAGGGCAGATGGAGGTCTGCCACATCGAAGTCTATCCGCTCGGTGCGGAAGTTGTCGGGGCCACTGAACGTGACCGGGAGGCCAATGTGACCTCGAGGCCATGTGTGCCCTGGCGTCACGCCGATGATCGTTAGGGACGGCAGGAGCTTCATCCCCGGGACCTTGATGAGGTCATAGGCTGTGGGGGAAAGAATGTTGAGGGCGGTGCCGCCGTCGATCAGGACGTGCCTCAACTTGACATTGCAAATGGTGGGGAGACCACCATTGCGATTTGCCCACCCCTAGCCACGCACGGAGGGTGGTCCGTCGAAGGTGAGAGGGACCTCCGACCACCTGGCCCGTCGTGAGGCCTCGTGGGTGGGGACTGCAGCCAGAAGCTCGCGCTTCATGGTCTTGAAGCTGCGGCGGGAAACGTGAGCACACGCTCCCCCGTCCATGGTGGTGACGGTGGACTCTGGCTCCTGAAAGCCTAAGTCGTCGTCGCCATCGTCGTCGGCGGGGGCCTTTTTCTTGGCCTCACTTCGCCGGTCGCAGGTAGGGGCCGTGAGGTTCTGGCCCTCACGGTGCTCCTGACCCCGCTCCTCCCCCCACTTCTTGATGCGCTCGGCCAATCCTTTGACCGCACGGCACTTGGTGAGGTCGTAGAGGGAGGTGTCATGTACGGAGCACCATTTGCCAACCTGGTGCTCTCGGCCAGGGGCAGCAGGGCTCCTCTTGCTGCCCTCCGCAGCCTTCCCCTTACGCGGGGGCCGCGGGGCATCCTCAGCAGCGAGGACGTGCCCCTCGTCGCTAGAGCGGGCAGTCCTCCTCTTCTTCCTCCTTTCTTGCTGCCCAGAATGGGCGGTAGACCCCGGGGCAGCCGTAGCTGCCGTGCCAGAGCTGGAGGAGTTCCAGGTCCACGCCTCCTCCTTACGGGCCACGCGGTCCATGAGCTCGAAGAGCTGCGCGGTAGCCTGGGGCTCCTTGGAGGCAATCTTCTCTAGCATGCGGTTGTGCCGCACGCTTCCTCTAAACGCGTATATCACCGCGTGGGCGGGGATACACGGGATGGTGTTGCGGACCTAGCAGAACCGCTGGATGTATGACCGGAGGGACTCTCCATCCCTCCGCTGCACTGCGTGCAAGTCGACTTCCTCTCCTGGGCGCGGATATGTGCCCTGGAAGTTCGTGGTGAACTGCTGGAGGAGTGGACCGAAGCGGGTGGCAGGTTCATAAGCCAACCCCGCGCTTGACCTTTTAGGGCCATGGGGAAGTAGTTCGCCATGACCCTGTCGTCACCCCCCGCCACCTCGATTCCAGTCGTGTAGATCTGGAGGAACTCGGTGGGGTTGACGCTTCCATCGTACTTCTCTGGGATGCTGGGCCGGAACTTTGGGGGCCATCGGACGCTCCGAAGACTCACCACAAAGGCACGGCATCCAGCCCCAACGACGGGAGAAACGGGGGGCCCACCTCTATGGCCGCTAGGGCGCACGGTGGCCGTGGACGCGGCGCCCTCTCCCGTTTTGGTGGCGCGGCGCTCATCGCGCCGACGCTCGATGCTGAGCCGAACATCCGGCTCGCCATATAAGTCCTCGTGGCGCCCGCGAGTAGCCATGGACGTCAACGAGGACGGTGTGGATGCGTGGCGTACGTGCGCCGCCGCCCATCGCGCTCTCCGCCTTGCGGACGAAGAGGATGCGGGCACGGCGCCAGACGACTCGGCCGTTGATGGACGGCCGCCGGCGTCCAGCTGCTGGTGCACCGCCTTGACTAGGTTGGAAACGTCGTCTAGCCAACGCCGGATGGGGGCCTCTGGGTCCGTGGTGATGGGCGGATGGTGCAGGAGCGCCCCTACCGCCTGGAGGGCACCTTGAGGAGGGCCACCGTCACCGTAGGCCAGTCGGCGGCGCGTCTTGGAGTGACGCCGTCGCCCGTCACTGGGGTGCTGGGAGGCGGCGGAGCCCTCCGGCTCCTCGGGTGCCTTCTCCCGTCCAGGGCTCCGGCGAGGAGGTGGCGACGGAATGCGCGTTTGGCGGCGAGGATGCAGCTCCCCGCCGTCATCGCCCGCGCTTGGTGTGGGGGTGTGGACTACCACCTCTTCAGCCATAGGGTTGACTTGGCGAGGCTTGGCGATCACGCAAGGAGCGGAAAGCTAAGGAAGCTTTTACGTGCCCCCACCTGGCGCGCCAGCTGTCGGATGGAAAACTCCGCAGCAGGGGACTGTGCTGACCCCCTTTTTGAGTTCGGCCCAGGGACGCGTGAAAGAGGCCTCCTTAAGCCCGGCTCCAGTGAGGCCGGTGAGGATCGAGATTGCCTGTCAGAGGATGGTGGCACACGAGCGTTTATACAGGTTCGGGTCACCGATGAGGCGTAACACCCTACTCCTGTGTGGTGGATTATGTATGTGGATTCTAACTCTCCGGAGCTAGACTTAGTCAGCCACAACCCAGGGAGAAGAAGTGGAAAGAAGCATCCAACCCCCTTCCTCTAGGCCTGGGCCTCCTTTTATACCTCAAGGGGATACCACAGGGGCCAAACAGGCGGTTTTCTAGAGAGAAAGGAGCAAAATATTTTATAGATGTAGACTATGCCGTGGCTTGGAGTGGAAGCCTTCCGCTCCTGTGTATCCGGTATGGCGTTGGTCAGACCGCCCATCATGGCGGTCAGCCCAGCACGTCATTCTTCATTAATCGGCTGGAATCCGGTAGTCCACCGTAAGCCGTGCGATACGCCAGGTGATTAGACCTGACGCACCAACCTTGACATGGCGCAGGAGCCGGATCGGCCCCTACGATCTTGATGTAGCTTCATTGGGAAACGTATCATACCTACCGCGCGTGCGCCGGCACGTGCGACGCTGTACGTCGTCCCATCGGTCATGCGCACCGGTCTCGCGCCGGTCAGTGATCGGTGACCGGTGTCAGGTACGTGCGCGTCACTTCGCAATAGATGCGGCACGCGCACGCGGCGCAGGTGCACTACGCCTGCACCGTCATTTAATGCGGGTAGGTGAGCGCTGGGGGCGCTCACCAACTTCGTGGTACGCGGTGACAGCCCGAGGGGGTCGGGGGAGCCCGACTCCTGCTGGACCTTCCCCCGAGGGGGTAGCGTGCCATGGGAGGGCGGCCGCCACGTCATTCCCGGGCCTTCTCGCCCCCTCGGGGGATGGCCACGTGGACGGACGGGGCCGCCTCAAGCCCATAGTCGGCATACCCCTGGGCCCAGGACACCAACATTCACCATGTACAATCTCCCTACATGGATTTGCTAGAAACGAAAGTACATTTTCTTGACTATCCTTTTACAAGGGCCAAAACAACCTGGCATCGACATAGATGTTTTTTCTCGAACCTTTGATGGAGGATATGGAATACATGTGGAAAGAAGGGTTAACACTTTGGGATGAGTACCGAAGGGAGTTCTTTACTCTGCATGCTATCATATTTGTTACCATCAATGACCTACCAGCGAACTTTTCATTATCCAGCCAAATCAAAGGGAAGACAGGATGTCTTATCTGTCTGGACAACATGTTGTACATGTATCTAATCTCCTCAGACAAGATAGTATACATGTGGCATCTAGGGATGAAAACGGAGCGAATAGTTTTCGTCCGCTCCGGAGAAAAACGAATATGGATACCTTTCGGCTCGGATAATTCTCAGATAATTTGGATGCGGATACGAATACAGATATTTTCTCTTGGATACGAATAGGAATATGGTATCGCGGTTTCCGTCGGATATGGAAAATAATAGGGATATCCGGTGAACAGTGTTATTCGGATATCCACATAAGCCATGAGATACACCCTATTTCTTTATAACTCTATGATCTTCAATATACCTTTTTAGATTTTAATAGTAGTCCATATCTTAACACTTGTCCACAGTATTAATGTTATTTAAACTTTAAAAAATACAAATTATACTATTTTTTATATAAAATGAACTAATTATATATGATGATATTTGTTTCTACTATAAATTGAGTTCGTTTTCGTGTTTTGAGAAAAATTGTTTCCGTATTCGTGTCCGATCATATTCGATTCTTATTTGTATTCGAGATAATCCGTATTTGTTTCCGTATTCGAGCCATTCGTATTCATTTCCGTATCCGACAAAAAATATGGAAACGAATATGGTATGAGCATTATCCGTCCGTATCCGTCCTGTTTTCATCCCTAGTGGCATCGATGTTTCTTACCCCTAAGACACAAGTATCGTATGATGGGAAGGAAATTTGACAAGACAATAGAGGATGCGACTACCCTTGAAGGAAAAAGTGGTACTGTCGTGTTTAAACTGACAAAGAACATTAAGGTCATTCTTGGGAAGGGAACTAAGAAGGTGGCAGCAAAGAGGAAGAAGCAGAAGAGGATGAAAATACGTTGCCATTCAAGAAACACTCTATTTCTTCCAAGTACTTTCTGTACTAGCAGGACCTTGAGATTCATCATGCCATTGATGTCATGCACTTTACTAGACATCCCGAGTAAGACGAAGGATGGACTCAAGTCATGTAATGACCTGGTAAACTTGGACATTACGCAAGAACTTCACCCAAAATAGGTGGCAAATGGAAAGATTGAGATTCCTCCTACCTGTTACTCAATGACACCAGGTGAGAAAAAAGATTTTTGTAAATGTTTGCAGGGGTAAGAGTCCCTACTGGGTTCTCATCGAACATCAGGAAGCTAGTATCAATGATGGATCTGACCATCTTAGGATACAGTTCTCATGACTATCATAGGATGCTAATGTTGTTCCTCCCTATTGCTATCAGGGCTATCAAACCAGTTCACACGAAGGTGGTGATAACAAAGTTGTGTTACTTTTTTAATCGAAATTTACAAAAGGTATTTGATCCTCTGGAATTAGGCCCACTTCAGTCATTTGTAAAAGAGACTGTTTGCCAGCTTGAGATTTATTTCCCTCCATCTTATTTCAATATGATGGAGCATCTGATTGTTCACATTATCCCTAAAAGAGCATCTATGCCCCTAATAAGTTTTGGTTAATTGATGACAAACGATTAAAGGACTAATGAGCTTATTGAATGTATAAGCAAGTGATTAGTTGGATGAAGAAGCTAGAAGATGGACTTATCGATGGATGAGAATTAAAGAGAAAATATTGAAGATGCGGGATATGAAGTGGCTACTTATGGCAAGACGGTGAAGTGCAAGCGATGCTCAGCTATGATGGACCATGCGGTGGTGAAGGGCAAACAAGGGGCTTAGCACCGACGAACCGAAACCGGTGGTGAAGGGCGAGTGAATACTTTGTCGTGATGGATCATGTGAGGCCATTTGAAGCCATGGATTATCCGCATCAATCATTTGACAAATGAAAGATGAAATGCCAAAGATCAAGAAGATGAGATTTGAGAATAGTCCCGATGATTAAATGACCTTGACATTGGTAACCCTCCAAGTGAAGAAAGAAAATGGTGTGAAGGTATTCCTATTGGTATAGCTTTCCCTTTTACGTTTGAGTTTAGGATGTCGTACTATTAAGAGGGACACCACATACATATAATTGGTCAAATAGTAGTGCTCAAAATAGTTCATCTTTGTGTGAGTTGAAAAACCTATGCCAAATTTTAACTCCGGGTTGTTTCACATGTCACAACACTTACACCGGGTTTCTTTGCAAGTTTTTCAATAGATCTTGAAGGTTTTGGCTCATGTTTTATGGTGGATTTGATAGCCTATGAAACAAGCTTTCCATAGAGTCCAAGATCTTCGAAATCGGACTCCAGAGTAAAACGTTATTGCCTTTTTACTTAAGCAACATCAGACTATCCAATTTGAAATCAGACTATCCGATGTATCGGACTATCCGATTTTTCACAGAACTTCACTCTCTGTCTTGATTTTGAAAAATCCTCTCGAGTGAGTTTTTCTAAGTGTTAGAGTATCCGATTTTGGATCAGATAGTCCGATGACACAGAGACTAAAAAATTTCATGGAACTTGAGTCTCTGTTTGAGGACGAAGTTTTTGCTTCTAAAATATTGGACACTCCGATTTCACATCAGATAGTCCGATGTCTTAGAAAGTCCAAAATTTCATACAACTTCGTTCTTTGTCTCTCGTTGCCTTGGAGGTTTAAAATATCGGACTATCCGATCTTGTATCGGACTGTCCGATGTGGGCTGAAAAATTCCCCTCCAACGGTCACATTTTGGGGGATTTATATAAACCCCCCACAACCATTTTCTAGGGTTACCCAATTTCATTTGATCCCAATCTTGCTTTGGGTTGAGCTTTGTACTAAGTGCTCTAGATTTTTGAGCTCTCTCCCTCTCTATCTCAAATCCTCCTTGTTCTTTGTGACTTGGATCTTTGTGAGTGTGGATTTGGAGTTTGGGAGCCTTGGGTGTGGTTCTATTTATATTGAGCACTAGGATTTGTCCGAGAGTTGTGTGATGTTTATTACTCTTGGAGGTTGAGGACTCCTAGATCTACTTGTGGTTGGACAAGGTTGAGGTGTCATTCTTGGGCCACCGATCTACTTGTGGTTGGACAAGAGAAGTTTGTGAAGGCCGGATATCGCCTCCGCAATGAAAGAGATACCCTTAGTGGAAGGAGGAGTGCATTTGTGCAACCTCACGAGGATAGGGTTGAAAAGGACCCGGCTCTTTGCCAGCTCCTCAACGGAGACTAGAATCCCCTCAAGGATTTGAACTCTGGGAAATACATCATCGCATAAACCTCGGTGATATCCTCACTCTCTTTACCTTTTGGTTGCATTGCTTTGTGCCATGCTAATCTTGTTGTTGGTTGACCTCATCTCCTTGCTTGTTGATTGGATCTTGAGCTTTTAGGTTGTTGCTTGTTTGATTGTTGATGTGAAGGTCAGATAGTCCGATCTAAGTTCGGATAATCCGATCCATAGGACTATCCGACCCAGTATCACACAATCCGATCCATAGGACTATTTAGTTTTAGCTTCCGCATTTATCTTTGTCGGTGACATGGGCCCAGGGGTATGCCAACTTTGGGCCTGAGGCGGCCCCGTACGCTCACGTGGCCATCCCCTGAGGGGGGATCGAGCCCGAGGGTGACGTGGCGGCCGCCCGTCCAAAGTCCCGCGTCCCCCGGGAAATACTGCCCACGGGGTCGGGCTCCCCCGACCCCCTCGGGGCGCCACCACGTGTGACGGGGTAGGTGAGCGCTCCCAGCGCTCAGCTACCCCCATTAATGGCGGGGCAGCCAGAGTGCGCCTGCGCGTGCTCCCGTGCCGCATTAAATACGGAATGATACGCATGCGCGCACCTGACACCGGTCACAATGGGCTAACCGGCCTGTGGCCGGTGCGAATGACTGACGGGACGCGGGCACAGTACCAGGCGTGCCGCCGCACGCCTGATAGGTATGCTGTATATCCCGTCAGGTCACATCAAGATTATATGAGCCGTTTCGGCTCACACACCTCGCCAGAGTTGGTGCGCCAGGTCTAATCACCTAGCACACCTCACCGTGTACGGCCGGATGAGCAAGTCTCCGGTCGTTTAATGAAGAATGACATGTAGCGTCATTCTTAGATGATGGGCAGTCTGACAAGAGTCGTACCGGTGCTACAGGACAGTAGACTTCTGCCGCAAGCCACAGTGTGGCCCATAATTGTAAAACAGCTTTTTTCCTTTTCTCTAGATTGTAGCCTGTCCGGCCCATGTGGTGTCCACTTGGAGTATAAAAGGAGGCCCAGGCCTAGAGGAAAGGGGTGGGCTCTTTTGGATTCGACTCTTGAGAGCAGAAATCTCACAGATAGTCCATCTCACAGGAGTAGGGTATTACGCCTCGCCGGCGGCATGAACCTGTATACTCGCTCGCGTTTCACTGCCCTCTCTCTCTACTTCTCCACATCACCAGCGCACCGGAATCGGGGCCGGGAGTGCCTCTCTTTTGCGCCCTGGGCCGAACTCGAAAAGGGGGTCCCCATAGTCCCCCGCTGCAGAGTTTTCCCTCTGACAATCTTTAAACCGCCTATTCATCGCCCCTCTAGGCAACATCAAGGTCCTTTCAGTCCCTCAGATTATTGAACTATGTCCATTTGTACTTGCATCAAATGTGCGCGTATGAGCGGTACATGGTGATTCTAAAATGCTATGTCTGCAGTGGGGCTCACCGAGAGGGATCAATGATAGAAGGATGTTGTTAACGATGAAATTTGGTAAGCCTCGAAGTCATCATCAGCCTAGAGTAAGTATTGGCTTCAGAGTCCTAGAATCGGCCGATGGGCATTATCAATTGCTAGCAATTATATTCTTCGTGGTTTCGGTTAAGGAAATTAATTAATTAAAGGAATTTTATCTAGAAGAGTCCGAGTTCAATGAGGATGCGGTATGGTAGTATATCTATTAATTAGGCAGAGTTGTTAGTTTCCTTTTACCTTTAGGAAAGTGTGTTTAGTGTCCGATAAGGACTTTCTATTTTTCCTTTTATCTTTATGAAAGTTTGTGTCGTGTCCGATATGAACTAGTATCTAGCCATGGGTATAAATATGTACACCTAGGGCACCTGTAAATTATCTCTTGATCAATAAAACTATTATCGGTGCATCGCCACCCTCATTCTGAGGTTTTTACTTATCAACCAGTGGAATTTGGCACCTGACGCAGGGCTGAATCGGCTTTCGATCTCCAGCGAAGGGGTAAGCCCTACGTTCCGTCGGGCCTTGGTGAATATATCGGCTACATTGGTGTTGTTCAAGGCGGCATCGCTTCGATCTCTTGGATTGCTCTGGTTCGGTTGATATATTTACCTACCTAATATTTCAATTCTATTTTAATTGCATTGTGTTTAGAGACACATCGGTCTAGTTGAGACTATCTCGGTTAGGTCTGATCTTCTATCTTAGTCGATATATCTCTACAATCACAATGTTGTTTTAAATAGATTTGTTATATCTATCACATTAGGCAGATCTATTGGTTCATTAAGTATTAGATTATCATATACAATCACGTGCTGCATCGGTTAGGTTCAACCTACTAGATTGTTGTTGATAATATAAATCTTGTTAAGCCGATAGGTTCATGCTAATGTTTTATCGGAGTGCTAGCCGATGAGTTATCATATACGTTATATAATCTAGATTGACAATGTTTTCTACTTGCATCGGCCGATCTCCATCTAGGGTTTTGCTGATATCGGCTAGATTAGTTTGTTGGCTTAGATTATATAATGTATCGACCACCCTGAAAATTAGTCAAAAGCTTGATTGTCTAGATATTATATTTCTTTTCATACTTAGTGCTGTATCAGTTAAATTTGATCTACTAAGTCATGCTTAGAACTATAATCTCTAGTCTACTTCTTGATTGCCAATAAGGGTTTCATCGGGGTTTCAGCCGATGAGTTATCTGGATGTTACATCGGCTTATAAGGATTATATATAAGTTGGATTTAGCCGACCGCAACAAAGATTTCACTGTTTATCTAATCATTTGGATTTATTGACATCAAACCTCCAGCCGATGTATGCTTTAACCTTCGGATTAACGCTTATTCTATCATATCATTTATCGGTATCGGCTGGAATCACTCAATCGGCTTGATACCCGATTGGTTGTTTTATCTACTGTTTACATATCTTGTCAATTGCAGGATCAAACTGACTGGCACGCCCGCATCTCATCATTATTTTGGACATGCACTGGAGTTAAGCAGATCTCCTAAGCCATCGTGTTTTTACGTCAATAGATGCAAAACTGAAGAAGTGGTTGAGTGTTGTATATATTACATAAAGGAAGCCAATCCCATTGGGATACCCATGCGTAGACACGAAGGAAGATTAGCTAGTAAGGGCACCGTAGGAAAGAAACGGTTCTACGATAATGATTACAAAGCGGTGGCGGCAGCACACAATAGTGTACTACAACAGCTCGCTATTGTTGAGCCTTTCATTGAACAACACATCGAAGAGATCAGACTCATTAGTGCCGGAAAAACCGCCGACTGGGTCGCTAATGAACAAAAGTGACGTTTCCCTCAATGGTTGAAAGATCAGCACATACCATTTGGTGATTCTACAGAGGAAAGAAACATTGCACAGGCACGCATTTGGCCCATCAAGTTTTGTTGCTTGGGTCAATTAATTGTTGACCATTGGCGACCTCCAAACCCCGGGCTGCCTGCTCCCTCTTTCAACACCATCGACGAGCTCGATCTTCTGCTGTCCCAACCGCTGCCTTCATCACGTCCCTTGTCGCCAACGCGTGGGAGCCCAGAAATAAGGCACGCCTCATCGTCGATAGCCTTGGCTTTGTCGCCCACCGTGGCGGTGGTGTGGCGGTGGTGCGATAGTGCAGGAGGGCGGAGGCCGCGGTGAGGGTGCACAACGAAGAAGCACCCCGGCCTCCACCACCTTTGTCCCCACATGGATTCAACCGGCGGCACAAATTGAGGCACAGATTCAGCTAGAGAAGATAGAGATAAGAAGAAAAGGAGAGAGAGAGGGAGAGGGGTGAGGAAGAAGGGGAAAACAAAAAGGGTTAGGAGGCCGATATATGGGTCCTACTAGAAAGTGTAATGAAGAGGTGGTTAGAGTGAAAGATAAATTCAACTATCTAATTTTTACATAGACTAAAAAAATACCCGTGTGTTGCAATGCGTGAGGACTATTTTAATTGTATTATTAGATATTTTTTGTCTAAAAATTATATGGATTTTTATTTTGAGATGATATCCAATTCGAAACCTTGTTGGGATGATGTTCATATTCTATATGTTGCTTTCTTATGGCTTGGCAGGAATTTTGAAGTAATTAGTAGTCTGACTCTCTCCTAAGTTAGCATCCGAGTTTTTTAAAAAGTATTTCTGGTACGACTCCTTATGTATTTTCAAAAACAAACGAATTTAAAAACCACCTTAAATACTGACAACGTACAAAAGTATCAGTACAAACATATTTAATTTTTATAATACTAGATAAGAGATGGAGACTTTTATTTTTAAAATAGTAGAGAAGAGATAGATATTTTAAAAACGAACATATTTAAAAATAAGGATACCGTCTACTGTGAACGGAAAAATATTTAATTTTTGTAATAGTGGAGAGATGCTTTGGAAAGGCTGCAGAGATGTTCTACCAGAGCCCCCAGCGCCGCCCGTTGACTGTATCTGACGCACAGCAGCTTCCACGAGCGCATGCACTGTTAACATGAGGGCATGCACGTTTCAAGGCCCCGTGGAGCTACTGGAGCCCCACGCACACGGATGCCACCAAAATCCTATCGAAAACCAGTGGCAAGCCCAGGGTGCGCGCCATCAAGTGCTGGTGCGCGCGCCGCGCACGCCCCGAGAGGACCTATGGCGGCGCAGCTCTCCGCCCCCTTCGCCCCTGCAGCAACCACCACCACCACGCCCCTCCCGGCGCCGCAGCAGCTCCGCCTCGGCCGCCGCTGCTACCGCGGGCTGTCGCTGCGCCCTCCCCGCGCGGCGTCCGGCGAGGACGGCAGCGCTGGCGGCGAGGTTGAGCCCGCGGCCCCGGCGGCGCCCGCCAAGACGGCCACCGCCACCGACGGCGACGACTTCGAGGAGCGCGTCCTGCGCATCAAGTCCCGCGTCGGGCCCAAGAAGCGAGGCAGCGCCGCGGCGCGGAAGAGGAAGGCCGGGGCGTCGTCCAAGGCCGCCGTGACGCTCCCGCCCGTGCCGCTGCGCGAGCCACGGTCGTCCGTGGGCGTGCCTGTCGAGTTCGGGTTCAGCGCGTACAGCGAGCGGCTCAACGGCGCGCTCGCGGCGGTCGGCCTGGCGGCGCTGCTGCTCGTGGAGCTCGGCTCCGGGAAGGCGCTCGTCAAGTACCACCAGCCGGCGACGCTGTTCCTCCAGGTGTACACCATCACCGCGGCGGGCGCCGTATTCGTCAAGTACGAGAAGGAGCGGATCAGCGTCTGGCCTGGGCCGCCGGCGACCAAGCCGCCGGCTACCGGTGAATGATTGGCACATGAGGGGTTTTTGTTTGACTTTTTTGTAGGGTGCTTATTTTTTGTAATTTACCCATATGCCTCCTTGAGTTACTGTACTTTATCGACAAACTGTGTTGTGAAATACTGAAATTCGGTTAATCTTGTGAGTAAAAAGAATGGATTTGCTAAACTAGTACATTCTAATGTTTAAGAGTAAAATCTTGCAAATTCCTTACATACCGATTTGTCTGTGACTGATCTCAGCTCCATCGAGACTCTATGAATACCATCACGGAGCGCAACAACTAGGACGAATTGTTAGTCAATTGTTAGACACCCTCTTACATTAAGGACATGTACATGCATCAAAATGGAGAGCAATGATGCTTCCTTTCCTGGTCAATTCAGGACAGATATATTTATTCATGTGGGACAACAACTTTTTTTTAAAGACTCATATACTTTATTTAGTATTAGGACATTCTTAATGATGGTTGCAAAACTAGTTAGTAGGTGAGCCCGGGTTAGATGACAATAGTAGGATAGAGAGAAACCATAATGTATACTACCCTCCATCTCAAAATACAAGGAATTTTGGTAAAATATATGTGATTTTGGGTGGATGTGTATATATTTTGGAATGAAGAGAGTATATGTGTAAAGTAAAGTGGGTAATAAGGTGGAACCCACCTAAAAAACCCCAAACATAAGCAATACCACAAAAAAGAATATATAGGATCCACCATAAAATGCTTATAACCTAAGCATATGATTTGGTAGTAGTTATTTACTAATTTCACAATGCATCTTACTTGGTAGTAAGAATGTTTTAATGTCTAATACCTGCTTTTCCACTATATTCGGGATGTCCTTAAGAGTACAGATACATAGTACAAGTCTACAAGCGATGAACCTCACAAATGGGAGTGCATCCCGTTTGCAGAAAGGCCCCTCAAAGTTGGGCATGAAATTTTCAGAAAAGGACTGTAAATAAAAGGAAAAAGCAATCAGGTCCTTCGTATACTTCTTCCACATGAGCAGCGATTTAGCTTGCGCCCACAGCGATGGAGCATGACGAGCTGCAAAGAATAAAGCCGAGGAGTGTAAACTACCATGACCAAACAAACAACTACAGTGGCCCCTTGTTATCCATGCCACCATTACAATTGTTTTTGTGACCGTCACTACAACGGTAACCCTTGTCTGTATCGGGCTCTAACCCACATCTGTGTCGGGTATGGAGCCCGACACAACGTAGAGGTCACTGATATGAGGAATCATCTCAAACGGGCATAAATCCGTTACGGATGGAGTTATCTCAATCGGGCATTAACTAAAGCCCGTCACCGATAGCGTTGACCCAGACGACCAGTCAAACAGAGCCCGTCACGAATGACCTATGTCAATCGGGCTACAACTAGCGCCCGTCACGGATGTCTATCCTCTCAAACGGGCCTAAACAGAAGCCCGTCACAGATGACTTTTATTCGCACTCGGGCCCCAACTACAGCCCGTCACAGATTACTTAATCTCAATCGGGTCTTAACTTACAGCCCGTCACGGATGACCGTATTCTCAATCGGGCTTTAACTTATAGCCTGTCACCGATGAGTATGACCCCAAAAAATAAATATTGTTTTTTGGCTAGCCTCAGGCCTGTGCTAGCCATGCCCGCTGCAAAAATAACAGAAACATATATGCCAATCACATATATATATCCCAGCATCCCCATTCACATATATACATCGCTGCATCCCCATTCACAAATACCATTCACATATATTTTAGACAAATAACATCCATATTGACAGTTGCATATTGGTCAAGTAGTAAGCATCATAATTAAGCTGCAATATTCATCTAGAAAGAATTTACATAGAGATAATAAATGTAATAAACAATAATATTACATAGTAACATGTGTTTGACAATTCAAATGTTAAAAATTGATTTTCACTTAATCTTAACCCTAAACATTCCTTTAGGGTGAATGATTTCGTGGAGGATGAACCCGGCAATCTCCTCACGAATATCCTGAAAGCTGCTACCCGGATCCTTTGAAAATTTGTCCTACATGTACAAATTTCGAAATTAGTCGAACGATCTTTAGATATATGTATGTACATTAATTAAGTTAGGACATGTCACGAATGAGACCACAAACCTCCAATTCAGCCAAAGTCTTCACCTTTTCTTTGCAAAGTAGGCGCATGTTGTGGCAGACTTGGAATCCGCACTGGTCGCCTATTTGTTGTTTAACTGGGAAGTCCTTCTTATGGATAAGTGTATCCTGCCCTGTCTTCCGAAGGCCTCCCTTTTGCACATATTGGGCCCACGCCTCATCTATCGCGAGTTGAATCGGGGTCCAATCGTATGCTTTCTTGTCAATCCTGGAGTTTAAGTAGTGGCACGTACTCCATTTAGGCGTTATTACCAGTAGGATCCAATGTCCACTGCGGTATTAAAATAGTTAAAGTGAATACTAAAGCTAGACATGTAATGCAATGTATTTAGGGAGCACACTTACTATTGATTATAGGCGCACATAATGTACTCCTTGTCTTGTCGGGCCCAGAAGGTGTCAAACAAGTAGTTTACCATTCCTTGACGGTCCCCTTGAAGATTTGTGACATTCACTACCTGGGGATCAAGGAAGGCAACTTCCGGTGCATTTTTGAGACACCACTTCCAATTATACCTACACGCAAGACAAACGAACTTATAAGTATGTTACACGGATTGAGATGAAAAATTTTCGTGAGCAAGAGTTCTTACAAGGAATAGCACTTGAGGAGGGTTGTGTCCACTGAGCGGAGCCTGTAGAGGTCGAATAGATCCTTGAAGTCTATGATGATAAAATTAGGAGGCCCAAGGAATGGTGCTCTTCCGTGTTCGCCTATTATATCAGTTTCTCTATTCTTCCTCCTCACGTTGGATTTTTCCATGTAGTACATGTGTAGCTCCTTGCAAGCGGTGCCCATCGAAGCTAGCATGTCGTCTCCAACCAACGGCATGCCTAGTTGGAAGGAGGATGGAGGTACGGGCTTCTTAGGAACTACCAGTGCCTTGCTCAGATCTAGCTTTGTTGGAGCAAGTTGTGAGCCCTGCAGCTTTCCCTTTCCGCGCCCCCTTGCAGCAGGTTTTTCGATAGCAACTCTCTGGGGGGGAAGAATGCGCCTTCCTGCTCTTCTTCATTGGTGGGGGTTTGATGATCGCCCCGCTGTCGACCTCCATAGGCTCGTCACCGAAGTCCGTGTCGTACTGCAACTCGAGATCATCTGTATCATCGTGACGAGCCGGAGCTGGTGGTGCTGAAGGAGCAGGGGCAGGTTGTATCGGCAGGCGACCGCTTGGTGCAGTGGTTGGCCTCGGGATCACCCTTATCTCGATGAGATCCTTGGGCCATTGGATGAATGTTCCACGTGCATTTCCAAGGGTTAGGACCTCGTCGTTCGGTGGATGCCTGAGGGGGAAATGATCGAATTCTGGCTTCACCGAGTCGACTTGGACCTTCGCAGAGTCAGCCCGTAGTTGCGCCCCATGCACTCTAGTTTCCGGGGTCGGCTGGAAAGCTAGGCCTTCAGCTGCAGGAACCGTGAAGGACGGCATCACCCTTACTGTCAGGGTGCAGCTAGTTGGCTCCTGCGATATGTTAATAACAATTTTTAGAGCAGTACTTACCCTATGATTTCGTTATGAATTATATTCGTTAAGAATTATGTGCGTTGCGGACGAGAGATTTACCGTAATTTGGTCGATGGCGGCGGGAACCGAAGGGGGATTTTCCCCCGCCTCAGTTGATGCACAGCTGCTGCGCCTCTGCATTGGACTTGCTAGA
The DNA here is from genome assembly GCA_000573905.2 of Oryza punctata. Taxonomy (NCBI): domain Eukaryota; kingdom Viridiplantae; phylum Streptophyta; class Magnoliopsida; order Poales; family Poaceae; genus Oryza; species Oryza punctata. The sequence continues at coordinate 15,905,215 of CM002493.2, read as the reverse complement.
TCCTGTTGCACACCAGCAGCGGCAGCCTCTGGGATATTCTGTTCTTCTCGAATCTCCTGCCTGATACGAGCCCTCATCGATTCGAGCTTCTCATCGAATTCAGAGCTCAACTCGGCTCTGACCTGTTCACGGATCTGGGCGGCAAGGCGGGCATCTTTTTGCGCCTTCGTTACTGTCCGCTTCCTGTACTGCCACGCGTAGTCCGGGAATCCAACTTTCCACGGTACGTTGGCGCCAAGTCCCCTAGTGTGTCCACGGTGCTCCTTGTTGCCCAACGCTTTACTAAGGATGTCGTCCTCGCGTCTTTGGGAGCTTCCCTCTTGCGAGGCCTCTTGGGAGGCAACCAACTCCTTCTGTGGTACAAATGAGTTCGGATTAAACGAAAAGTTGGGTGGGGACAATGCGAACTAATATTGAGATAGGACACTTACTATATTATCGTAGACTTGTTGATCTTGGGGATTTGGAAGGGAAACCGACCCATCCTGATTCTTCTGGTACCTCGCGCAGGCCCAGTTCCTTGCCCGTGGGTGTGGGATGTCGGCAAACACCAGAGGTGTGTTCGCTCCCGCTGCCGCTTCATCCTCCTGCTGCCATTCCTCCAGCTTCCCGACGTATCCTGCGGTGCCTAGGCGGTGCGGGTGCACGTTCCTGGACTGCAGTGCTCTATAGGCTTCGCTTCTAGCCCGGGATTCAGGGGTCGATTTCTTCTCGTAGAATTGCTCCCATACCTCTTCCGTTATGAAGGGCCATTGGTCTTTTGGATCAAGGGTCATCGGATTTAGGACAAACTCCGTGACCAGCCTGCTCTTGAAATTCTTCCAGCAATTGCCCATCACCTTGAACGCGGCCTGCTTGAGCCTCTCCTCGTCGGCTTCAGGATATTCGAAGCTCTCCTTGAACTTCAGCCAAGCAGCGTTCTTCTCCGCCTCGGGCACGCCCTTGATGTCATCCGCGAGGATTGTGAAGTTCTCCCTCGCTACGACACCGCAGAGGGTCCTGAATTTCGCTAGGACATTGCGAGGCCGCGTCGGCAGTCCAACCTGGTTCACCTCTGAGATGGTGATCCGTTCCTTAGGGATTCTGTTCCCTGTCCTACGACCCCTTGCCCTTGACGACCCACTAGTTGTCGTCGACATCGGTTCACCTTGCCCTTGAGACATCGTCTAAATAACTGTGCTTTTAAATAACAAAGTTAATAATGTTGTATAGAAATCACTAAATGGACGTAACTCGGTTAATTCAGTAAGTCCCAAAAACACTAAGTAGTACCATAGCTACCCTTACTCGCTCCACCTGGACTACTCTACTCGACAAGCAAAATGGATCCTCCTCGGTCCATTGGTGCAATGGGATCTGAAGGTGTCTTAATCGGTTTTGTGAATTACACATAACACGATCAAACCACCGTCAGACACTATGCACCTCGGATTCTGCGATAATTTGGTAACGTACATTTTCTAACATTTTAACTATGCACTAATATTAGTCTAGTTCAAAAAGTAAACTACAATTCACCTATAATCCCTAAAGATGAAATAATGAAGTAACGTATATATATTTCATAAAATGTACTGAGCTGAACTTAAAAAAACCTAAGTAACCGTAACATCACTCACTAAAATAACCTACATTTCACTAAATTTAACACAATAATTAAAGTTAACTCATATATCTTCCATTCGTCAATACATCACTAAAATGTACTAAAATAACCTAACTAAAACTAAAATCAATGGAATCACTAAACCTAATAATCTCTAAATCTAAATTTCACTAAACTGATAATCACTAAATCAAAAGCTCACTAAACCTAAAAATCAGTTAACCTAAAAATCACTAAACCTAAAAATCAATATATCTATATTTCACTAAACCTAATTTTTATCTAAACCTAATTTACACTATCACTAAAAATCTCAGTATTAACATCACTAAAATCACTAAAATTACCTAAGTTAAAAACCTAAAAAACACACTAACTAAAAATCCCTAATAAAGTAACCCTAACCTAAACACACTCACCGGGTTGGAGAGGTGGCGGTCGGAGGCGGGTTGGAGGAGTGGCGACCGGCGGCGGCTTGGTGAAGCGGCGGCTTGGTGAGGTCGCCGGCTTGGAGAGGTGGCGACCGGCGGGGGGTTGGAGGAGTGGCGACCGGCGGCGGGTTGGAGACCGGTTGGCGGCGTCGGCGTCGGCGTCGTTCGTGGTCATCGGCGGCGGTGGTTAGGGACTTAGAAAATTTCGAATCCAGATCCAGATCCAGCGTGCTTATTTTATTCTTAGTACGGTTTTTAACATCTCAATCGGGCCTGAACAAGAGCCCGTCACGGATGTCAACATCCGTGACGGGCTCCACTTCCACGCCCGATAGAGATGACATCATCTCTATCGGGCACCGCACCAAGGCCCGTCACGGATGATGTCATCCGTGACGGGCTCCACTTAGAAGCCCGATAGAGATGACATCATCTCTATCGGGCAACAAACAAAGGCCCGTCACGGATGACAACATCCGTGACGGGCTCCATTTCATCGCCCGATAGAGATGATGTCATCTCTATCGGGCACCGCACCTTGGCCCGTCACGGATGACAACATCTGTGACGGGCTATAGTTTGGGCCCGATAGATATGTCGTCATCTGTATCGGGCCTGCCTTAAGGCCCGTCACACATGACATTTGACTCCTGTTCATGTTTCCCTGAACTGATAATAAAATATACAATACACATTTAACATGTGCTGATTTCACTAAAATCAAAATAATTAATTGTACAATACAAAATAATTTAGTGAAGCACAATAAATCACTAAAATTTAGTACATTCATCATAAAAATATATTACAAGCTGCACCAAGCTAGCAATTACTAATAAAAAATACTTCCTTTCCATTTTACTTCACTGGTATCCGAAGCCAATATAACAATTAAGCACAGCTAAAATCACAAGGTTATGCCTTCCGTATGATCTGAGCGAGTATACCCTACAGGCTCCTGTGGATCATCGTCAAGGTCGATTTGGGGCCGTACATGAAGATTCTGGTTGTACTCTTCTTCGTCGACGACGTTGTCAACACCAACAATTCGGCGCTTGCCATCCCTCACGATGTGCATCTTCTTGTTTGCGGGTTCTTTAATGTAGAAAATCTGCTGGACCTGTTTCGCAAGTACGAATGGTTCGTCGGCGTATCCAACCTTGGATAGATCTACTAAAGTGAAACCTTCCTTATCAACTTTAACACCAGTGCGTATATTCACCCAACGGCATCGAAACAAAGGAACCTTGAACTTCACGTAGTTCAGCTCCCAGATCTGCTCAATGCGGCCGTAGTATGTGTTAGACCCAACTTGATCCTGGAAGGCATCTATACGGACCCCGCTGTTTTGCACTGTGCTTTTGTCATCTTGCTGGACGGTGTAAAATGTGTATCCATTAATATCGTATCCTTGCCATGTGTCTATGGCCCAGCACGGTCCCATCCCCAACAACTGTACTGTCTCATTTGGGATATCCGTCGACATTGTGACACGATTCTTGAACCAAGCGTTGAACCGAGAGTTATGTTCCCTGTTAATCCACGTCTCAGATCGACCCAAGTTCTCCTACCGGATTTTCGCTAAGTGCTCCTCAAAGTAAGGGCCAACTTCCACCATGTGTTGGAGCACAGCAAAATGAGCCTGCGCGTACGAAGCTTGATCGGGCCTAATTCTTTTCCTACCTATTGTGCCAGCACCTGACAACCTTCCTTCATGTTGAGACGGTGGAACTCCTATAGGTTCGGCCTCGGACATGTAATCCACGCAGAACTCAATGACCTCCTCGGTCGTGTATCCTTCAATGATGCTCCCCTCCGGTTTTGCTCTGTTCCGAACGTATGCCTTCAGAACTCCCATGTACCTCTCGAACGGGTACATTTTTCTTAGAAAAGCTAGGCCACATAGTTTTGTTTGCTTCACAAGATGAACAGGGAGATGAACCATGATATCAAAGAAAGACAGCGGAAAAAACATCTCCATGTGGCATAGGGTATTAACAATATCGGTCTGCAACCCATCTAGATCTTCGGGATCTATAATTTTCTGATCGATTGCATTGAAAAAGGCGCACAGACGTTGGATCGTATGTCGGACCTTGGGGGGAAGAATGCCTCTGATAGCAACTGGCAAGATTTGTGTGATTAGCACGTGGCAATCGTGAGACTTCATTCCAACCAGTTTTAGGTCTTCCGATTTGACGTACTTACCGATCCTCGCTGAATAGCCCGATGGAACTTTGATATCTCTCAGGTAAGACAACATTGCGATCTTCTCATTCTTCGACAGTGTGTGGCAAGCTGGAGGGAGGTACACTCTACCTGTCTGTGCATCTGTTACGGGCTGGAGTTCACTGCGAATGTTCATGTCCTGTAGACCAAGGCGCGCGTTCAACCCGTCCCTTGTTTTGCCGGGAATATTCAGCAGCAGGCCAACCAAACTCTCACACACATTCTTTTCTACATGCATGAGGTCAATGCAATGACGAACCTCAAGATCTTTCCAGTAAGGTAATCGCCAAAATATGGACTTCTTCTTCCACATACCCTTGTCCTTTGCCTGACTACGGTTTCTTTTCTTCCCAAACTCGTTGGTTATATCTTTGACCAACTTGTACACCTCATCCCCGGACAAATCCTTGGGAGCCTGCTGAAGTTCTCTCTTACCGTTGAAAACATTCTTCTTCCTTCGGAACGCGTGACGTAGCGGGAGCCACCTCCTATGACCCATATAAACCATCTTTCGTGATTTCTTCAACCATCGGCTGCGTGTATGTTCCATGCAGTCGGAGCAAGCCTTCTTTCCTTTCACGGTTTGGCCAGAAAGATTACCGAGGGCGGGATAGTCATTAATGGTGCAGAACAGTATAACTCGTAACTTGAAATTCTCCTGACCACACGCATCCCAAGTTTTCACACCTTCTTTCCATAGCATCTCAAGATCATCCATAACAGATTGCAAGAACACGTCGATATCATTGCCCGGTTGTTTCGGTCCTTGGATTAGCAAGCATAGCATAATATATTTCCTTTTAAAGCACAACCATGGCGGTAGGTTAAAGTTTGAAATAAGAACTGGCCAGGTGCTGTGAGTACTACTCAAGTCTCTGAAAGGATTCATGCCATCTGTACAAAGACATATCCTCATGTTTCTAGGGTCGGTAGCAAAGTCACTGTGTTTTCGATCGATATTTCTCCATTGAATTGAATCCGCTGGGTGTCTTAGCATACCGTCGTTCCTTCTCTCAGTGGCATGCCAACGCACTAACATCGCCTCCTTGGGGTTTGCAAATAATCTTTTGAAACGATCAATGATTGGTAGGTACCACAAAACCTTCGCGGGACCACCCCGCTTTGATCTTTTCCCTTCGTCAGGACTTTTCTTTCGCTTGTATCGAGATGCCTTGCAGACAGGACAAGCATCTAAGTACGCATACTGCTTGTGGTACAATATGCAGTCGTTTGGACAAGCGTGAATTCTACGGACCTCTAACCCCAACGAACACAAAACCTGCTTTGCTTCGTATGTCGTCTCGGGCAAAGTGTTCCTATCAGGCAGCAAGGACTTCAAAATTCCCAAAAGCTCCGTGAAACTCTTGTCTGTCCATCCACTACTTGCCTTCAGCTTCATTAGGTCCAAGGTAGCTGATAATTTGGTGTGCTTTGCTTTGCATCCGATGTACAGAGGCGTCTGCGAGTCACTGACCAACCTGCTGAACTTTATGGAATCTCTCTCGTTGTAGGTTGGATCCTCAACGTCACGTAACATGTCTTGCAGCAGATCGTGATCAACATCAACCATTTCACCGCCCAGTGGAGAAGGTACAAACATGTCATGCTCATCTTCATCTTCCTGATTTTGCACACCAGTACTGTCTGCAGCTGCAACATCTCCAGATTCTTGCTCTCCATGCTTGACCCAACATGTGTAGCCTTCCATGAATCCTCGTTGTATCAGATGAGCGTGTACATCCACTCGACTACCAAACATATTCTCATTCTTGCAATCTGCACATGGACAGCAAATGTAATCGCTGTTTCTTCTTTTCCTATCCTCCTCCGCGGTGTTTATAAAATTTAATACCCCATTTCTATACTCCTGGCTATGACGTTTCACGGATTTCGCATACATCCAACTTCGATCCATCGCTGCAGAAATGAAAAAATAATCAAAGAAACATCTTAGAAGATAAATACTCTGAATTAATGACAATTGATGAATTGTCTAAAGTACCGATTACTATTTAAGTACCTTTATGAATTTACTGTTTTTTTGGAAATAAAAATTAAAATTTCGCCCCCTCCAACCTCCCACCAAGATTGTGAACAATGGGATACAGTTACACCGGCAGTTATGGCTATTTATAGAGTCAATAACTATCTGTAACGGTCCATAAAATTGTTATCTCAATCGGGCATACCAGTTATCTTTATCGGGCCTAAAAAAATGCCCGTCACAGAGTGTGCAATCTGTGACGGGCTTTATTTGTTATCTCAAACGGGCCTCAAGCTAGAGCCCGTCACGGATGACACATATCTGTGACGGGCTCCAACTAGGGCCCGAGTGAGATAACCTTAAAATCTCAAACGGGCCACAAGTTGGAGCCCGTCACAGATGACTATCATCCGTGACGGGCCCCTGCTTGGAGCCCGATTGAGATATTTAAGGTTATCTCAATCGAGCCCTTGTTGGAGCCCGTCACAGATATGTGTCATCCGTGACGGGCTTTAGTTCTACGCACATTTAACATGTCTCTCCGACCCTATCTCAATCGGCCACTTTTAAGGCCCGTTTGAGATGTATTCTTCGTGACGGCCCGCAAAATCCAGTTATGTTGCAGCCCGTCACAGATGAGAGGATCTGCACTAGTGCGTGTTGAATTGTTGTTGTCACTTATTGCCTTTGTCTCCATTGCCAGGCTGAGGATACCATCATCTTCATTGCCGTTGTAGCTTCGCTTGTTGTCGCTGCCATCGTCGATTCCTATCATACCTTAAGCATAAGACTGGATTTGGTGACCCTAGAGTATAAGGCAGTCGGATTCGGGGGTCCTCAAGCTTATGATGGTCTGGTCTGATGCCACCTCAAGCTTGGGAGGTTGTGGAATCCAAATAAGCCAGGGGAGGAGGGCGAGGAAGCACATCTCTATGTGGTGATAGAGTCAAGAGTGGATGAGGTGTGCTTAGGAAGAGAAGAGCTTGGTGCTTTGGGTGGAAGCATGCACAGGTAGAGAGGAGCCGGTAGAGGTGGCGGCTATTGGTGCTTGGCGTAGAGAAGGCCTTACAGAACACCAAATAGGTGATGGCTATGTGATATTTTATACCTTAAAGGTTATAAGAGAAGACCCATTAAAGTATATCTACCCACTAATTTCTAATGATTTTTCAGCTAGTACATAACACTAAATAGGTGATGGCTACGTGCCATTTTATTTAAACAGGCAGATATGAGTCATTTGCCACCCTTCTGATCCTCACGCAAGACAAAAATTTAGAACTAGCCCATATAACAACTAATCAATGCCCGTTTATTAAAACAATAGCACTGAAATCAGTGCATGTTCATTAAAAAATACCATTGATGTGTGGGACATCAGTGCCCATTTTTTAAGTAAACTGGCACTTGTGAGGCATCGAGCCTAGCTAATTGGTCTCTAATTTATGTTCGGTCTTAAACTCTCTATGCTCATCCTCTCCTGTGAGCTAGTCATCTCTCTCTCTCCCTGTGTTACTTCTCGCTCCCTCCTCGCCGCCACTGGTCCTCCTCTCTTCCTCCCTCTTTCCCTCTTAGCTGACGAGATGATGAGATGGGGCCTTGCAAATCGGTACTGATGTGGGTGTGTGTAGTAGTGGTCCCTTCCATCACGTTTAGAATGGGTTCATTTATTACCTGCTGGAGAGGATCACTTGGGGATTATAATTTTTATAGCAGTGATAAGACCGTTCTATAGAAATTTTGAGGTGATACTCATGGCATTTTTGTTGGAAATACAACCGAAGAATCATCATAGAATCTTTAAAAATACGTGTGATTCCCTGATTATTGGAGATGCGCATGCAATAATAATCAATTTTAGCGTGAATTGTTTGGAGAGAAAGTCTACTCTTATACTGTTAGACATATCTTGTGCATAGTTTGTTTCCTTTTGTGCCGATCTGCTCTCCATATCTCTGTCGGTTATGTTTCTATAAACCGGTTGAGTGAATAAGGAAGGTTTTGTGCCTATGTGTAGTCCGCATCGATATCGATCTACCGTTTCCGCTTTAACCCTAACCCTACTGTAACACCCTGAAAATTTTGAGTTTTAAAATTCGGAAACAAAAATTGGAATAATCAAAAATCTTTTTCAAACTTTCTTTCATGCTGGTATTTATTGGATTTTGTTTTCCTTTCTTGTTGAGCTAGTGCCTTAATTGAATTAATTTGAAGGATTAAATTCAAATTCTAAATTCATTTGTTAATTTAGAATGATATCTATTAAAGAAGCATGATTATGAAATAATATGATATAAGAAAGTATTTGCCAATAAGGGCAAAAACTAATTATTTTCCTAAAATGGCCTTTTATGAATAAATTTTCCTCTAAGGAAATATTTTGCAAATAAAGGAAAGTCATATTTTATTTCCTAAAACTCTCTTTGTAAAACTGAAGAACTATTTTCAAAAGCTTTTTCTTAAAAAGTCTAGTTTGCACTCCTAAAAGGGTCCCAGCCCAGCCCAAGAGCCTTAAAACCTTAGTCTGTCGAGAAGTCTGCTTTAGGTCCCTCGACTTTTTTCCCTACCCTTTCTTTCCTTCCTCGCACTCGCAGCCCAGCCCACCAGGCTGTCCCAAACTGGCAGCCCGCTCGATCGAGCTGGCCTAGCAAGCTGAGCCGAGCCGGACCCAACCGGCTCAACCCCCTTCCCCCTCCTCGCCGTGCGGTGCCGTTTAACCGCCGCCGCCCAATCCGCTGAGGCCCGTATGGCTGCCCTTCCCCGGCGAGCTCGCCGCCAATCTTCGCTCCGTCCGCCGTGACTCGCGTCGCTGCAACCCACCGCGCCGCTGCTGAAACCTTAGCCGAGCTGCCTAACCCTAACCCTAGTCGTGGAGCTCGTGCGCACACAAGGTGCTCGACACGAGTCGCATCGTGCCGTGCCCTACGCCGCTTGACCCATTTCCGTGACGCGACAGTCGTGGCATGAACGCCAATGAGCCGTGTCACGAGCTGCGTCACAAGCCGCACCCGTCTCCGTCTTCCCCATGCACTACTCCCGCTCGCGGTGCACCGCCCGTGCTCCGCGCTGCACGAACCTGACGAATAGCCGCCTCGCGCCATAAGGCCGATGCTGCTTCGCCCCGTTTCTTTCTCGTTTTGGCAAAGGGCAAGGCCAACCACCAATTCCGCATGACAACCGCCCAGGATGATGGTATGGTGCAATAGTTGTCGTCGACTTCGCAACCCCAATCTAGCGCCGCCATGCATCCGTAGCCAATCGAAACCACCTTGCCGCCCGCCGCTCTGCTCGCCCTCGCCCAACCCCACCGTTCCCGTGCGCCCAAAATTCACCGATGTACGACCTCGTCGCGAGAGAGCCGAGGAAGCAAGGACACCGCATTAATGGTGCCATCAATGACCGGCCCCGCACCCGGTAGACTCGCTCACGTCAGTCGACGGGCATACAACCCGCGCCCCCAACCGCCGTGTCTTATTCATCCCCCATCTCCACCATTGAGCTCCTTCACGCCACACTCCCCAAACCGCCCGTTGTTGGCGCCTCTGTGCTCTGCACTACCTCGGCCTTCGTGAGGCAGTACCAAGGCCGGGGCAAGCTAGGGAATGTGCCACGTTGAGCAGCAGCTGCATCACCCTTCCCGAGAACCGTGGGCGAACACCGGAGACCGTGGATGCACGCCTGGGATGCAAGGACGAACCGCGACCATGGAGGATCCGTAAGCGAACCCATCGTCGTTCGGCTGCTAGGAGCATGGACGAACTACGTGCTCGACCGTCCCCAGGCCATACCACACCGCCCGTTGTTTTGCTGTTCGCCGCTGTTAACATCAAAATTTGGCTAGCCCGGAGTCATCATTAGCCTAGAGTCAGTATCAGCTTCAAAGTTCTGGAATCGGCCGATGGAAATTATTAGCCGCTAGCAGTTGTAATCTTGATGGATTCGGTTAAGGAAATTGATCGATTAAAGGAAGCTTATCTAGAAGAGTCCGAGTTCGAGGAGGATACAACATGGTAATTTATCTATTAATTAAGCAGAGTCAGTTAGTTTCCATTTAATTTTAGGAAAGTATGTTTAGTGTCCAATAATGACTTTATGTTTTCCTTTTATCTTTAGGAAGGATTGTGTCGTATCCTATATGGACTAGTACCTATCTATGGGTATAAATATGTACACCCGGGGTTGTTGTAATCTATCTCTAGATCAATACAATTACTTTCCACGCATCGCCACCCTCTTTTCCGAGGTTTTACTTACCAACTGATGGAATTTGGCAGCTGACGCGAGGCTGCATCGGCTTTCGATCTCCGGCGAAGGGGTAAGTCCTACGTTCCGCCGGCCCTAGTGAATATATCAGCTACATTAGTGTTGTTCAAGGTTGCATCGCTTCGATCTCTTGGATCGCTCTGGTTCGGTTGATATATTTGCCTACATGATATTTTAATTCTATTTCAATTGCATTGTATTTAGAGACGCATCGGTTTAGTTGGGACTATCTCGGTTAGGTCTGATCTTCTGTCTTAGCCGATATATCTCTACAATCACAATGTTGTTTTAAATGGATTTGTTATATCCATCACATTAGACAGATATATCGGTTCATCGAGTATTAGATTATCATATGCAATCTTGTACTACATCGGTTAGGTTCAACCTACTAGATTATTGTTGATAATATAAATCATGTTTAAGCCGATAGGTTCTTGCAAATGTTTTATCGGAGTGCTAGATGATAAGTTATCTGGATGTTGCATCGGCTTATAAGGATTACTTACAAGTTGGTTTGAACCGATGACAACAAAGGTTTCACTGTTTATCTAATCGTTTGGATCTAATGACATCGGAACCCTAGCCAGTGAATGCTTTAACCTTCGGATCAATACTTATTCAATCTATCATTACTAGCCGATTGGTTTCTACTGAATTATATTATTAGTTTCAATATATTATCATCAGCCGATTGTATTTATATCCACATTGGATATATAGCCGATAGTTCAAAACCCTATTAATGTCGGCTGGAATTACTATATCGGCTGATCAGCCGATCGGCTATCTGGTGATCAATATATTTATCTATCTTGTCAATTGCAGGATCAAGCTGACTGGCACGCCCACATCTCATCAATACTTTGGACCTGCACTGGAGCTAAGCAGGCCATTGTATTCCTCGACATAGTTCGCGCCAACATAAATCTGATACCATCGGCCTGTTGACGTAAAAACACGATGGCCTGGGAGATCTGCTTAACTCCAGTGCAGGTCTAAAATAATATGAGATGCGAGCGTGCCAGTCAGTTTGATCCTACAACTGACAAGATATATAAATTGAAGATCAAAAGATAGCCGATCGGCTGACAAGCCGATGGAGTGATTCCAGCCGATGCCGATACCAGCCGATATCCAATATAGATCTTAATACTTGAGTAAATAATGACATAAAGATAATCGGCTGATGAAAATAAAATAATATAATCCAGTAGAAACCAATCGGCTAGTAATGATAGATTAAATAAGCACTGATCCAAAGGTTGAAGCATTCATCGGCTGGTGGTCCGATGTCAATAGATCCAAATGATTATATAAACAGTGAAACCTTTGTTGTCATCGGCTAAAACCAACTTTGTAAGTAATCCTTGTAAGCCGATGCAACGTCCAGATAACTCATCGGCTGAAACCCCGATGAAACCCTTATTGGCAATCAAGAAGCAGGCTAGAGATTATGGTTCTAAGCACGACTTAGTAGATCAAACTTAACTGATGCAGCACTAAGTATGAAAAAAAACATAATATCTAGACAATCAAGCCTTTGACTGATTTTCAGGGTGGTGGATACATTATATAATCTAAGCCAACAAAGTAATCTAGCCGATATCGACAAAACTCTAGATGGAGATCGGCCGATGCAAGTAGAAAACATTGTCAATCTAGATTATATAATGTATATGATAACTCGACGACTTACATGAACAAGATTAGAGTGTCGAAGCGATGGAAGCACTAATCCCGATAATGCAAGCCGCCATAACAAGCCTTACTCCTCGTCGGAGATCGAAGTCGATGCAGCCCAACTTGAAACAAGAACTCGTCGCAAGTAAAAAGGTAAAAGGTGGCGATGCGCCGAAGTTGTATTGATCGAGAGATAATTTACATAGACCCCGGGTGTACATATTTATACCCATGGGTAGATACTAGTCCATATCGGACACGACTCAAACTTTCCTAAAGATAAAAGGAAACACATAAAGTCCTTATCGGACACTAAACACACTTTCCTAAAATTAAAAGGAAACTAACGACTCTGTCTAATTAATAGATAAATTGCCATGCCGCATCCTCCTTGAACTCGGTCTCTTCTAGATAAACTTTCTTTAATAGATTAATTTCCTTAACCGAATTTAGTAAGAATCCGACTGTTGGCGATTGATAGCTTCCATCGGCCGATTCTAGAACTCTGAAGCCGATACTGACTCTAGGCCGATGATGACTTCGAGGCTTACCAAATTTCATCGTCAACACGGCCGAGCGCGAATTTTTCGTCAACAACTGCCCGACGTGTTGCTTCCCGACTGCCACACGGTGAGAACGAGGTCCACCTCCCTTTGCTTCCCTCCTCCCTCGCCGCCACTTTTCTGTGTTGAACAACCCACAACGCCAGCATCACTATACACGGCAGTACGCCGCGCCAGCGCCTGTTCCACGCCCGCGCTCGTGTTGCCCATGCCCGTGTGCGCATGCTTGAGTGCGCCTTGTTCGAGACGGTGCCGGGCCGTGCAAAGTACTTCGCCATCCCTGCGCAATCCCATCTTCCGTATCCTCGCCACTAGGGCCCCATGGCGACCCCGTAGCCGTTCCGAATTGGGCATGCCATCGTGCTCGCAGCCCCTCGCGTGCACACGCGCCCAAGCGCGTACCACGCTCTGCTCCGCACCACACCAAGCCGTCCGAACCCTTCCGCTGTCCACGGTGAAAAGTCGCGCCAGCACCTGTTCCGCGCCCGTGTCCACATCACGCGCATGTCACACCCGAGCTCGCGTCACGCCCGTGGTCGCGCTGGAGCGCTCCACACTCTGCTTGGCTCCGCACCGAGCCACGTGAGGTGCCCCACCGCCCCTATATTACATTCAGTCGAGCCCCTTCGCCAGTAGTACCCCCTCGGAGCCCTAAACCAATCCCCACCTCATGTACTGCCGTTTTGGCCTCGCAGTCGGTGTCCTGGATGCGCCGCCACGCCCGGGCAGAAGGCCACTAGTGACCTCACCCTTCCGCCCCACCTCTGGCCAAGCCGAGAGGGGAATCACTTCCCCTCGCATCGATGAAGCTCCTTGCAGCAACGCCGTGGCCAATGTGGCCTCGGTCCCGGCTGATTTGGCCAGAGATCGAGCTCTGGCCGCCGCTCCCACGGCCATCTCGAGTCCCCACCGCCACCGCCCATCCCAGCCATCGCTTGCCTTCTCACGTGCTTCTATAGGCTTCCCTCGTGCCCTAGGAACCTGCCTCTGGCCTCTACTCCTTCGGTCGTCCGCCACATCGCCGGCACACCCAGAGCCCAAAGCAAACCTCCTTCACCTCCACACGCCTCCCCAGGACCTTTTTCGCCGTCCATAAGTGGATGAGGTCCTCCTGGGTCTCCCCTCGCTGACCGCACGGGCTTCTAGCCTCGAGCGCAGCCAAGCGAGCCAACCCTAGCGGCGGTGCCGCCCTATGCTGCGCAAGAGAGAAAGGGAGAAGAGAGCGAGAGAGAAATAGAGAGAAGGCAGTGTGAGACTGACCGCTGGGCCCCACTCAAAATATTTTGTATTTAAAGTAATGAAAAAGGTTAATTAACTAACTTGTTAGTATGATATGTGGGCCACATCTGTTAATAAAGCTTAATTCAAATTATGTTTAAAACCTATGCCAATGACATATGGGCCCAAGGCCAAGTTAAAACGGTCAATTTGACCTATCAAGGTTGACCATGGCCCCACCTGTCATCGACTCAGACTTTTCCTTGACGAAAACAATTGTTTTATAAAAAGAAAAGTATGTGGGTCCCACGTGTTAATGATACAAGATATTTTGCTATACAAAAATATTTCCAAAATGTGAGTAAATGGCTAAACAGGAAGGTTTCACTATTAATTTGATTTAATTCAAATTTGGAATTTTGGAAGGTCATAACTCACTCGTTTTAAATCGTATTTCAATGAAAGTTTTACCAAAATTCTTCTAAAATCAAGATCTACCCAATGACTCGGTGGGAGTGATTGTTGGAAGACGGTTGGAGACATGAGCGCCACCCGCAACGCAAAACCTTTTGCGAAAACCAAAAGCTTAACAAAACAAAACATTTCTACTTGGGCGGCACAGATAGAATATGGGTGGTTCTACGAAACGACAAGCCGCCAACCCTGGTCAATTAAGGACCGAGTGAAGAAGCTATGCAGGAAATGAACCAAGTACGACCGCACTTCTCGAATGGGTATAGACTCGGTGGACGAAGAAACCCGAGTGGGGTGGCACCCAGTCATGGTGGTTCTGTATGTGATGATTGTGATGTTGTGAAGAAGTGCTATGATGATTGGTAACGCACAAAACCTAAAATACACCCTAATTATATATAAGTTGATCTCCTAGTACCCCGGGAGCACCAGGACTCCCCTCACTACTGGCTTGAGGTAGGGTTGGTGTGCTGGGGTGCAATGGAGATCTATAGTCCTTGGAGCGGGTGTCGCGACGCGAGGGTAACTGAAAAACCGGGCTATGACAAGTCTCATGTGTTGGGACTAGGCTCATGTGTTGGGTACATCACGGAGAGCGGAATTAAAAGTGTACATCCACTGCAGTGTGAGTAAACAATTCTATTCGAATAGTCGTGCTCGCGGTTAATTATGCACCGGGACTTGTACTACTCTTGACTAGCCTCATAAGTTCTAATCTTGCTTAGAATAGGTTTGGAAGGTGTGACCTTGCCCGATGTGCGGGAAGGTCGAAATGGTGAAGATGGTATAAAACTGATGTGAGGGTAAACCGGACCAAGCGAGGCTTGGGGAAGGTGGATGAACTGTCATTGATAAAATATAACTTCAACTTAACGTTGTTTTCAGTTAAAACTGCTAAGTCATAGGTTTGTGAAATGAATTGTGAAATCTAGTTTTATGCAAATAAACCAAGCCATCCTCGAACCCCTATGTATACTAAATGCATTCTGTAGTTGTGGCTTGCTGAGTACGGTTGGTACTCACCCTTGCTTAATTAAATATTTTAGAAGGAGATGTTGGAGCCAACCAGTTCGTGTGCTATGCTTATTAAGAGGTGTCAAAGATGGTGGAGTAGGGACCTAGGTTCACCAGCCGCTGCTTGTGGCATAAGATGGACCGTCGCTGCTTCGCTTCTTCTACCTTATCTACATCTTTGGATATTTGGTGTTGTACACGACCATGCTTGGTCCATTTGGGTCCCACTAGGGAAACCCTTTTATTATTAATGTCTTGTACAAGATGTGTAACGATGTTAGCTTTGTGATATACAACTTGTTATGTGTGTACCATCTACTGATCGAGGGAATGGTATTGTAAACACACGGGGTTTCTGGTGTACCAAACCGGGGGCCCACACCTACCGATCCCGCCATGTCGACGACCGCCTCTTCTCTCTCGCTAGAGGCCCTTGTCGACATAGTTGCCATGTCGTCGCCAACGCTGTTCGCGCGGCCTATCAACCTCCTCCTGGCTCGACGGTCGACGACGCCATGTCCAAGGCTGTCGCCGATTCCGCCACCAACTGGGCTTCCTCTGCCATGCGTGCTGCCCTTACCCAGCACATGTCGGCGCTCTCCGCGTCGCCCGCCACCGACTTGACTCCATCCACCGTGGACACGACCACCCCGCCCGTGGCACTGACCCAGGCGGCGGCACTATCCCCCGAGTTGGCGGCACTTCACCCGGCTCGCGCTCACTCTTCCCGACGCGTCTCAAGGTGTCGCTCTTGCTGCCTCTTCCCACGGCACATCCCCAGCACCAACTCCTCCTATCCTCGACGACGAAGCACGTTTTGCGCTCCACACCCAGGCTGTCGCCGTCCTCAATGTGAAGGCCTTGGTGCCGGTGACACTGGACCTTGTCGCCGGCAACTACGCTCGGCGGCACGGACTCTTTCTCGTGGTTCTCGGCAAATATGCCTTGACGGACAACGTGCTTTGCGATGCTCCTTGCCCCGACCTCATCGAGTGGGTGCAGATGGATTATGTCGTGCTTGGTTGGTTGTACGGCGCCATCTCTCAAGACCTCCTTCAAGAAGTGATGTCTCCCACCGCCACCGCACGTAGTGTTTGGCGCGACTTGGAGTTCCAGTTTCTCGGCAACTGTGAGCTCCATGCTGTCAACCTTCCCGCCGAGTTTCATGGCTTCCAACAAGGTGATCTCTCCATCTCCGAGTACTGCCACCGCATCAAGACCATGGCGGACAACTTTGCTGATCTTGGTGAACCGCATACTGATCACACTCTCCTCCTTATGCTCATCAAAGGCCTCAGCCCCAAGTACAGTCATATGCAATCTCTTCTCCATATGCAGCAACCTCTTCCAAGTTTTCTTCAAGCTAGGTCGTAGCTTCTCCTCAAGGATTTCACCAAGGGAATACGCCTAGCAAACGACTTGGTTACTGCCTTCACCGCCGCATTGATCTCGATTCTCAAGAAAGTGATATAATTCATCGTCACGTTGATCGCCTCAACCTCCAAGCCATGCCTCTCTCACCAGTGCCTCGTACGTATCGTGCAGCCCTAGCCGACCCACATTAGTGCAAGGCTATGGAAGAGGAGTACAATGCTATTCTTGCAAACCGAACGTGGGATCTCGTTCTGTGTTTATCCGGCGTCAGCATCGTCCCGGCAAGTGGATCTTCCGCCACAAGTTTCAGGCTGACGGGACTCTTGACAGATAAAAGGCTCGTTGGGTCTTGCGTGGCTTCACTCAGCGCCCGGGTGTGCACTTTGATGAGACCTTCAGTCCGGTTGTTAAACCAGTGACAATGCGTACTGTTCTCAGTCTTGATGTCTCGAAGGATTGGCCCATCCATCAGTTGGATGTCAAGAACGACTTCCTCCATGGCACTCTTCAGGAGACGGTCTACTTCTCTCAGCCTGCCGGTTTCACTGATCCTGCCAAGCCTGACATGATCTGCCGTCTGAACAAATCCTTGTATGGTTTGAAGTAGGCGCCTCGTGCATGGTACAATCGGTTTGCCAGTTTCTTGCTCACCTTAGGGTTCACTGAAGCTGGCTCTGACACATTGCTGTTTATCTATCATTGTGGGTCTGATCTAGTATACCTCCTGCTGTATGTGGATGATATTGTGCTCACCGCTTCTTTTAATAGTCTCCTTTGTTGGATCATCTCCGCTCTACAGGCAGAATTCTCCATGAAGGACCTTGGAACATTACATCACTTTCTTGGGATCAGTGTCTGCTGCACCTCAGCTGGTTTGTACCTCAGTCAGCGTCAGTATATCCTTGACATTCTCGATCGTGCTGGTATTTCAGATTGCAAGCCTTGTTCGACGCCGGTTGACACCAAAGCAAAGCTTTCTGCTATTGATGGTGATCCAGTCATCGACCCCACAGACTTTAGGAGTCCTGCTAGTGCATTGCAGTATCTCACCTTCACTAGACCTGACATCTCATATGCTGTTCAGCAGATCTGTCTCCACATGCATGATCATCGGGAGCTGCACCTTGCCTCTCTCAAGCGCATTCTTCGCTATGTTCGTGTTACTCTTGATCATGGACTGCACATTCAGTGTTCTCGAGCTATTGATTTGGTTGCTTATTCCGACGCCGATTGGGTTGGTTGTCCCAACATGAGGAGGTCCACCTCGGGCTATGCCGTGTTTCTTGGTGACAATCTTGTCTCTTGGTCTTCTATGCATCGGAACACCATCTCCCGCTCCAGCTCTTAAGCCGAGTACAGAGCTGTGGCAAATGTCGTGGCTGAAACATGTTGGCTTCGCCAACTTTTGCATGAGTTGCACACTCCTCCCACCAAAGCTACTGTGGTCTATTGTGATAATGTCAGCACGGTCTACCTCTCAACCAACCAAGTGCAACACCAATGGACTAAACATATTGAGATCGATCTCCGTTTTGTTCGTGATCAAGTTGCTGCTGGAGCTGTTCGAGTTCTCCATGTGCCTACCACATCGCAATAGCCGACATCTTCACCAAGGGGCTGCCCAGTTCTGTTTTTACAGAGTTTCAGTCCAGTCTCAATGTTCATTCCACCGACGTTGAGACTGCGGGGAGGGGGGTTAAACATATCTTGTGCATAGTTTGTTTCTTTTTGTGCCGATCCTCTCCATATTCTCTCGGTTCTGTTTCTATAAACTGGTTGAGTGGATAAGGAAGGTTTTGTGCCTATATGTACGTTGCATCGATATCAATCTATTATTGCGTTGAGTCTATTCCGCTCTCATATACATCAATGCATTCAAGGGAAAATGTGAAAAGAGATAAAAACAGGAAACATAGACGTGGCATCCAAAAGAGATTTTGTGGGAAACTTTCTAATAGCTGACAATCTCCATGAAAAATTCTGAATAAAATAAATCCAGAAATTAGACATCGAGCTTTAAATAGAAGAACAAACTCCACTGGAGAATACGAAAACAAAGAAAAAACTGAAGAACAAAAATAATTACTCTTTAAGAAAAGCATGTGATTCGTGATGGTCGGAGGTGTGCATGCAACAATAATCAATTTTAGCGCAGTTTTTTTTGGAGGGAAAGTCTACATCCATTGATGCATTCATGCGAAAAGGGTAAAAGAGATAAAAGGAGGTGACCAATCGTCAAGAAATTTTGAGGAAAGATGGAGGGTACGTAGAAATCCAAAAGAGGAATTCTGCTGGAAATTTCAAAGCTGACAATCCCCTGGAAAATCTCCAAATAGAGTAAGTCTGAAAATAGGAAATCAAGCTTATAAAAAAAGAGCAAACTCCAACACAGAATACAAAAAAGCAAGAAAAACCACTACTACAAAACAACATATCAGGGCCGGTTCAACTAAACCCGACACTGATAAGAGTTTCCTATCCCTCAGAACCCTCGAGCACCCTCCAAAAGCAAGAACTGGTACTGATAATACTACATCAATGCCGGTTCAGTAAAAAATCCAGCATTGGCAGCATCAATACCGGTTTATTTAAAACCCCGGCATTGATGTGTGGCACATCATTACCAGGTATAAAAAAAGGTACTGACAGGAGTGGAGCCAAGCCGAGCATTGGACCGATTAATCTTTTAAAGGCCGACCGACTCGGATAAGTCTGACTCAGTCAGTGTTTCTCCATCATTCTCGATCCTTCCCCCCGGACTTCTCTCGGTCTCTCTCGTTCTCCCAGTAGCAAACGCTGCCGCCGCGCCTCCTACTTGCCGCCGTCCACATGCTCACGGCTGTCGTGCCTCCTCTCAGCCTCGATCTCACTCTCCATCCTGTGACCGTGCGCTCCCCCTCACCCCCTTTATCTCAGTACATATCAAAAAGCTGGATGGGGAGCAAGGGAGGCCGCCCAGATCGAGCAGTTTGACGGGGTTGCTGGCGAGGAAGGAGAAGGCAGCCCCTTGGGGGAAGAGGAGAAGGGGACGTCGTGCGGTAGAAGGAGGAGGCGAAGAAAGAATGCTTGTGCCGAGGGCATCCTGCTCCGGATTTGGAGTCAGCCCTGCTGCTGGGAGAAGACAGCAACGGCGGCAATATGATGGAGATGACAGCGGCGTGGTTCGAGGGAGGTAATTGCATCTAGTGAAGAAGATCAATGGTTTCGGTGGCTCTGCTGCCACAGCAGCACCGCTAGGATGGCGGCGGTAAGTCAGATGTGCTGCTAGTGTTCTTGATCTGTATAGTAGTGTTGTTGATAACGGGGATTCCTAATTTGTTGAATGTTGAATGTATCGCACTGTTCTTGGTAATTGGGATTGATTATTTCTGGATTAGTACCTGAATCCATTGTTGTTTCTGTGTTCATCCCAATCTATGTGTAATATTTATCGAATTTGTTGAAACCAGTGTTGGTTCAACAATGAATTAGGTTCTCTATCTGTTCTTCAATGGGGATTGAGTGGTCTTGTTGGATTGGGATGA
This sequence comes from Oryza punctata, assembly GCA_000573905.2. Taxonomy (NCBI): domain Eukaryota; kingdom Viridiplantae; phylum Streptophyta; class Magnoliopsida; order Poales; family Poaceae; genus Oryza; species Oryza punctata. Next base: position 15,884,852 of record CM002493.2, on the reverse strand, counting down.
ATCAGGGGATATGGACTTGGAATGTTCTTCCTCTCATTGAGCATATTACAGGGGTACGCTCTCGGGTGTGTGAGCATGGTATGCATGCATGGTGGTGTATATGCCTGTTTATATTTCGTATATGTCGAAACTAGATTTCGGCAATAGAAAAAGGGGTGGCTATCAAGCTAGAAAAGTAGATGGGTTATGAGGCAAAGATTTAGACAGGTTCAAGCCTTCACGAAGAAGTAATACCCTACTCCTGTTTCGGGGTTTTTGCCTCCGAGTTGTGTATTGATCTTACGAAAAGCTTATGTCCCCAAGGGGTCCCCTATCCTCCTTATATACCCGGAAGATAGAGGTTTACAAGATGAGATCTAGTCCGACACGGTCTAGATCTCCATAATCGATATACAATCTTACCAAACTAGGTATCCGGGTTCTAACTTGGCGCACAAGATAATACCATACCCGAATCCTAATATATGTCATATTTTGTTTACATAATATACCCCTATTATCCAGTCGGATATTCTATGTCTGTGGGTATATGGGTACCATAATATCCACAGTAGCCCCTGAGACCTTTACAGTCGACGAGATAATCTTTACTTAAATAATAAATCATCAACTTCGAGTACTTCAATTATCCCTGCCATAATCTCCTGGGCGCCAAATCCAAATCACGCGACTGTGAAGGGCTGAAAATTTCGAAGAATATCTCCAAACGCCATCTGACTGTTATAGGAAACGCTGCTTCACCCTCTTCGTCTTCTCCGCTCAAATTCCCCAAACCGCGCACAGTTCTAGCGATTTAGGGTTTCCAATCCACACGCGCTCAAGCTCCAATCCTCGATCCCTCGCATCAAGCTTTCTTGCGGTTCACCTCCAGCACAAACTCCATTCCATCACTCTCCCAAAAACCCTAGAACTCTACCGAAATTCAATCCGTCCTCATGGCCGAAGAGAGAGAAATCCCTTTTGAGCAGTGGGCTAGATCTGATGTGAAGGAGTCACATTTGCTGGAACTGGTGAAGGACGGAGTCCTGCCCGCGAAAGAAATCATTGGATGGCACCCAGCATACGGCGAGGAGTTTCCAACTCCCGACACCGGCGAAATCGTGGTATTCACTTCGTTCTTCTATTCTGGCTTTGCTCTTCCAGCATCTTCTTTCTTCCGTGGTCTCCTTGCATTTTATAAAATCCAAATCTACCACTTGAATCCCAATTCTATTCTCCACATTGCCAATTTTATCCACCTTTGCGAAGCCTTCCTTGGTATCCAGCCACATTTTGCTTTGTTCCGCCGCATCTTCTGCCTCAAACCCCAGCCCGACAAAAACAATCCTTGTGTAGTCGGCGGGTCCGGGTTCCAGCTGCGTGGAACTCTAACACAGAAATACTTCCCTCTTCCCTTCAAAACCTCCAACAAAGGATGGCACTCAAATTGGTTTTATATTTCGAATCCTTCACCCAGCCTTCCCGAGTTCGTTGGTCTTCCACCCGTTCCCTAAGAAAACTGGAAAAATTTCCCAGACAGCGCTGAGTTGGCCCAAGCCAATGAATTGCTTCTCCGACTGGTTGAAATCAAACAACAGGACTTGCAAAGGGAACAAATCACTCGGCACTTCATCAAGTGCCGACTGGCCCCAATCAGGGAGAGGAGCAAACCGGCTTTCGAGTATGAGGGTCAGTCGGATCCCAATCGTGAAGATCCGGATTCTATTGATTACAAAATCATGTGCAACCGGATGTATAAAATATTTTCATCAGGGATTTCGATCGACTACAGCCATAAGCTGCCCGTAACTCCATATGGCCTGGTACGGCCCCCCTCCTGAGGTAAAAATCCGCCACACTGCTAGTTGTCTATTTCCAATCTTTCTGCAACTCTATCTTCACTGATTCGTCCCATTGAATAGGACAACAAACGATTTTCCTCAAATCCTCCAGCTCCTGTGCATGAAGAAACTGCTCAAAAAAAGCCTCACCCGACTGGTGGCCCAAAAGTCAGCCCAGTCGGAAAAAGTAAACGAGCTGCTGAAGAGAACATTCCCAAGCAAAAGCTGAAGAAGAGGAAACTCGTATGCAGCGACTCTGAAGGTGAACAACCTGAGTCGCAAACGAGTGACAAGCCAGCTCAAACCAAGTCTCCAGCTGGCCGGCCCGCTCCTAAAATCCGAAGATCAACAAGGTAACACTTTTGCTATAATTGCATCATTGCTGACTTCTCAAGAAATACTTATATAATTGAGATCTGTCATTCTTCAGAAAGCCCCAAGACATTGATTTGGGTAAGAAAGGTGATGTACCGCCTGTTGATACGCTAAGCGAGCCACAACCTGAACCTCGAGTATATAGTCAGTCGGGAAAACTGGTAGACACTGCCAAAAACCAGCCCCCGACGGACTCCCAGCCAGAGCAAAATACCAACACCCTTGAAGTCGAAGCTCCAGCAGAGAACCAACAAGGAGAGAATGATATCCCAACTGGTATGCAAGCAGCTCCTGCTAAGTCAGTCGAGGCAGATCCAAAAATCCATGACCAAGACTTGGTGGCTGCAGAAACGAATATATCAGCTGTTCCAGTCGGGAAGCCAATTGAGACTCCAAAGAAGAAATCCAAAATCATCTCAAGTACGTTATCCAACTGAATTTAATTTGATCCATCTATCATATCACTATTTCTGACAATCTGCAAATTAGGCCCACTGACTAACGATAAAGAAGAAGAAATTCCAAGGATTAAAGCTGCCGAAGACTCCCTTCCTCCAATCAAACTTCTATGGAGAGATAGAAACGACGCTCCTCAAGGCATCATCATCAGTCGTCAGGGCGAGAACGAGGAGCTCGAGTTGTTGAAAAAACATTTGACCGAGTCCACCCGTCTTATGAATGTAAGTATAAATTGTACTCATCTGTCTTATTCAAACTGTATTACTTATGTGATGCATCATCCAGAGAATCCATATGAGGAATGAGGCGAAGACAGACGCCTTCGAAAAACTTGTGCCGCACCTCGAAAGCCTTAATCTAGTTCAAGCTGAGCTAGCCAAGACATGTGAAGATGCTCAAGCCAAGGAGCAGAAATTAAAGAATCAAATCAATGAGCTAATGGAAGCCAGCTTCAATCACCGGGGTACAATTGGAGGTATAAATCCTTCCATCGTATTTCTGCTGTGAATCCATGCTGTAGACTTGACCAAATTGTTTTTAATTCCTCAGCCCAAGCCACGATGATAGAATCCCTGGCTGCCCGAGTGAAAGAACTTGAAAAAACCAATACTCGGTTAGAAGCTGACAAACTTGAACCCGAGAATGCCCTCGAAGGTATGATGACAACTTTAAAGATTAGTATGGAATGATGCCATATTACTTAGAAATTGCTCTGTCTTGCTATAATGCAGAGCACAAGGTCAAAACCAAGGCCCAATTTGAAGTGTTCGCCGAGAAGGTTAAAAAGGCTGAAACCGTCCGGGATGATATTGCTAATGCTGCTGCCCCAGTGCTAAATGCGATTTTCCAGAACGGACTCGGGAACAGTCAAAAGGATGCGGTCCAGATCTTTGAAGGTCTTCGTACGGCCCCGGCGAAATACTTCAATAATATCAAGGATGCTGCGATGATGGGTGCCAGTCAAGCTATGGCAATTATGAAGTCCCTGTATCCCTGAATTGAAATCGATGCAGTCGGGGACAGCTTCGCAGATGGGATATCTGACGAGCAAGCGATGGAACTGATCAATCTGGCTCAGGATTCGGCCGAGAAGCTTGCCGCAGATGTCGTGGAAAATTTCCAGTCTTAGACTTTGTAGATATTCTGTATGAAACAGTGTACAATATTCTTAAGTAATTTATAATGACTTATTTATGCCATGAAGTAAAACAAAGATCCAGTTTCAAATTTCTTAAAATTTTTGTCTGACTGCCTCAAGCCTAGAACTTGTTACAATCATCGAAAAATTTTTAGTCCTTATCTGCTGGACCTAGGTCTAAACAGGGTCAATGACAAGTCATAAACAGAACAAAAGAAATACTATATTATTATCAGTAGCCCCCGACTAACCACTCGGCCCAAACAGGTGAGTGGGTAGTCTAAGGAAGAGATGTACAAAAATAGCTCTTAAGCATAAAATCTTCGAAGATGCTCTATATTCCATGAGTTGTCCACCATGGATCCGTCTTCACGCTTGAGTCGGTAGGCTCCTGGACGAGTGACTTCTGCTATTATAAACGGCCCTTCCCATAAGGGAGATAATTTGTGCCTGTCCTTAGTCGTTTGAATCTTCCGTAGAACCATGTCGCCGACTATGAAGGCACGTGATTTGACGTTGCGATTGTGATAGCGTCGTAGACCTTGAAGATATCTGGCCGACTGAATTAGTGTTGTTTCCCTTGCTTCTTCCAGTCGGGTAAGATCATCAATCCGGTCTGAGTCGTGACGTTCTTCATTGAAATTGCGGACTCGCAAGGACTCGAACTCCATCTCACTCGGCAACATGGCTTCTGCACCATACACCAAGAAGAAAGGTGACTGGCCCGTAGCCCGACTCGGGGTTGTACGTAGTGACCACAAAACTGAAGGTAACTCTTCTGTCCACCGGCTAGCATACGGACGCGGTCTGTCAAAAACTCGAGCCTTGATTCCTTGAAGTACCATGCCGTTTGCACGCTCAATTTGGCCATTGCTCATTGGGTGAGCGACTGATGCATAACAAATTTTGATACCAAAGTCTTCGCAAAAATCCTTGAAAACGCCACCAGTGAACTAGGTTCCATTATCTGTGATAATCCGGTTTGGTAAGCCAAAGCGATGAACAATGCTGATGAAGAAATCGCGCGCCTTGTCCACAGTGATAGTTGCCACCGGTTTTGCTTCGATCCACTTGGAGAATTTGTCCACTGCAACGAACAGATGGGTGTAGCCGCCTTGCGCCCTTTTGAATGGGCCCACCATGTCCAGTCCCCAAACCGCGAAAGGCCAAGAAAGGGGAATAGTTTGTAGCTCCTGTGCTGGCAGGTGGGTTCGTTTCGCAAAGAATTGACAACCTTCACATGTGCGAACAATTTTGTCGGCATCGCTGATTGCTGTAGGCCAGAAAAAGCCTTGACGATATGCCTTCCCGACTAAGGTTCTTGCTGCCGCGTGATTCCCGCATACTCCCGAGTGAATGTCGTTTAGAAGTTGTACACCGTCTTCAATGGAGATGCATCTCTGCAATATTCCCGAAGGGTTTTTCTTGTATAAGTCGTCCTCCACGAGGGTACAAGTCTTGGAGCGGCGATGAATTCTTTCGGCTTCGTTCTTGTCGGGAGGCAGTTCTTGATTCTTGAGATACTTGATGAAAGGTGCCCTCCAGTCGGCGTCAAGCATTAGAACTTGTTCTCCAGATTCATCTTTAACAGTTGATTGATTTGAAACCGTGGGTTGGTGGAGATGCTCGATGAAAACATCCGATGGGGTGCTTCTCTTTTTGATCCGAAATTAGCCAGTCGGTCGGCTGCTTCATTGTTGTGTCGGAGAACATGAGTTAACTCCAAACCGTCAAATTTGTCTTCAAGCTTGCGCACTTCCTGTCGGTAGGCCGCCATGTTGTCGTCGAGGCATGTCCAGTCTTTCATCATTTGGTTGACCACAAGTTGGGAATCTCCTCGAACTATCAGCCTGCGAATCCCTAGGGATATGGCGATTCGTAATCCATGCAGGAGTGCTTCATATTCTGCCACATTGTGGGATGCTGGAAAATGAATCCATAAAACATAGCTGAGCCGTTCTCCAGTCGGGGAAATCAGAACAACCCCTGCTCCACACCTTGAAATTCTTTTTGATCCGTCAAAGTGCATTGTCCAGTACTCGATTTTTTCTGCGGGGACGTCTTCTTGACACTCGGTCCACTCAGCAACAAAGTCGGCTAGCACCTGGGATTTAATAGAAACTCGAGGCTTGAAAGTTATGTCCAAAGGCATTAACTCTAGGGCGCACTTTGCTATGCAGCCGGTAACTTCCTTGTTGCGGAGGATTCCGTCGAGTGGAAAAGATGTAACCACTGTGACCGGATGACTTTGGAAATAATGAGCCAGCTTTCGGACTGTGATCAGAACTCCGTATAGCAGCTTCTGCACTTGAGGATATCTTGTTTTCGAATCAACAAGGACTTCGCTAACGAAGTAGATTGGTCGTTGAACTTTCTGGGTGCGGTCGTCTTCTTCACGTTCAACGACTAAAACTGTGCTCACCACCTTTGCAGTTGCAGATACGTAAAGCAGTAGCGGTTCTTGCAGCATTGGCGAGGCTAACGCCGGTTGAGTTGTCAAGAAGGTCTTGAAGTCGTCAAACGCCTTTTGTGCTTCTGGTGTCCATTGAAAATCGTCAGTCTTCTTGAGGAGCTTGAAAAAGGGCATTCCACGTTCTCCAAGTCTTGAGACAAATCTGCTGAGAGCAGCCATGCACCCTGTGAGCTTCTGAACATCCTTCTGAGAACTCGGCGGCTTCATATTTAATATGGCATTGATTTTCTCCGAGTTGGCTTCAATTCCTCTCCGAGAGACCATGAATCCGAGTAGTTTTCTTGACGGTACTCCGAAGGTGCATTTCTCAGGGTTCAGCTTCATCCTGAAGGCGCGTATGTTGGCAAATGTTTCCTCCAGATCTTGAATCAAATCGTCCTTCCGCTTAGTCTTGATAACAACCTCGTCGACATATGCTTCCACGTTCCATCCGAGTTGTGTTGCTAGGCATCGCTGAATCATGCGTTGATATGTTACCCCTGCGTTCTTTAGCCCAAAAGGCATGGTGATATAGCAGTAGGCGCCGAACGGAGTGATGAATGAAGTCTTCAAGCAGTCGGACTCCTTAAGGCTGATCTGGTGATAACCCGAGTAACAGTCAAGAAAACTGAGTAGCTCGCAGCCGGCTGTTGAATCCACCATTTGATCTATCCTGGGTAAACCGAAAGGATCTTTGGGGCAAGCTTTGTTTAAGTCTGTGTAGTCGACGCACATGCGCCATTGTCCAGTCTTCTTGCGAACCAATACCGGGTTGGCTAGCCAGTCGGGATGATAAACTTCCTTGATAAACCCCGCTGCTAACAGCTTGGTGAGTTCCTCCTTGATAGCTTCTCTTCTGTCCTGTGCGAATCGGCGGAGTCGTTGCTTGATAGGTTTTGCGTCTTCTCTTACATTTAAAGAGTGCTCAATCACCTCTCTAGGAATACCAGGCATATCAGATGGTTTCCAGGCAAAAATATCTTTATTAGCTTGAAGAAAGGTGATGAGCGCGCTTTCCTATTTACTATCTAACTCAGCGCCTATTACAGCAGTTTTGGTAGGATCAGAAGGATCTAGGGGAATCCTTTTTGTCTTGGCATCGCCTTCTCCGGTTTTAGCCACCTTGCTGACTGGAATTTCACCGTCTTCTGATGTTGATGCAGCTAGTCGGACTTCCTGCTGGCCGAGTGATCTCTCACGAGATTGGGCCAATTCGCAGCTGTCCTTGTCGCATGTAAGGGCTTGTTTGACATCGCTCCGTAAGGATATGACTCCCCGTGGCCATGGCATCTTCATCATCATGTAGGTGTAGTGGGGAATCGCCATGAACTTGGCTAACGCCGGACGACCGAGAATAGCGTGGTACGCGGTCTCGAAGTCTGCCACCTCGAAGCTGATGCTCTCTGTCCGGAAATTCTCCTTGGTCCCGAAGGTCACTAGGAGAGTGATTTGGCCGAGTGGTGTTGAAGATAACCCCGGGATGACTCCGTGAAAGGGGGCGTTACTCAGCTTCATCTCGGATCGAGGAATTTGCATCTCGTCGAGGGTCTTGGCGAAGAGGATGTTGAGTGCGCTACCGCCGTCGATGAGGGTGCACTTGAGCTTGACGTTACGAACAACCGGGTCTAGTACCAGGGGGTACCGCCCCGGGTGGACCACTCGGTCGGGATGATCCGAGCGGTCAAACTTGATTGGAACTTCCGACCATCGCAAGTACTGGGGGGTTGCAGGTTGCGCCGTGTTGACCTCTCTGTCGGTGATCTTCTGCTTCCTCTTGGACTCGTAGGCGAGTGGGCCGCCAAAGATGTGGTTGAGCTCGCTCCTGGGATCTTGATACGCTCCTTGGCTTGGCTCCTCGTCGTCTTTCTTCTTTTGTGCGGAAGTGTCTTCTCCTTCGATTGGTTTCTTGGCTTGGGCGGCATATTTCTCCGCAAATTATTTGTAGATGAAGCAATCCTTGGCCGCGTGCCCCTTGCCAGGGTGATGCGTGCATGGACCGTTCATTATCTTGTCGTAGGAGTTGACTCGAGGGCGTTGGCTCTGGTAATTTTGGTTCGAAGTCGTTGCGACCAGATCCTCAGGCTTGCGCTTGCGTTCTTTGTGCTTTGTGTTGCTCCCACTGGACCCTGGCGTGGCATCATGCTCCTTCTTCTTCCAGGTTCCCGCTGACTGCTTTGATGCTTTGACTGCATCGTCGGATTTAGCGTACTCGGTTGCCTTCTTGAACATCTGCTTGACTGTCCTTGGAGGTTTGCGGCTGAATTTTCCAATCAGGAGATCATTGCATAGCCCCCGTGTGAATGCGGCGATGATATTATCATCGGTGATGTCGGAGATCTTGTTGCGCTTCTCCGAGAAACGCCGTATGTACTCGTTGAGGGTTTCGTCTGGTTTCTGGACGATATTGTAGAGTTCGAAGTGAGTCCCAGGACGCTCGAAAGCACCCTGGAAGTTGGCGACGAAGTGGTCGCGGAGTTCGCTCCAGGTGTCGATTGTGCCTCTTAGGAGTCCAGCGAGCCAATTTCTGGCTGAATCAGTCAGCGCGACCGAAAGGTAGTTTGCCATGACTTTGCTGTCTCCTCCTGCTGCGCGAATTGCGAGTGTGTAGATGGTTAACCATGATTCTGGATTGGTTTTACCATCATACTTCTCGATGCCGGTCGGCTTGAAACCAGTCGGCCAATTCACTCGACGCAGATCTCTGGTGAAAGCTGGAACCCCGTCGCAATCATCGTCATCTTGGATTGTGATACCCCTCTCTCGTCGTCTTTGATTGAGGGTGTCCCTCAGGTCGATTGAAGCCTTGGGAGGACTGTGGTAGTCGGATTGAATCCGCCAATCTCTGGCATGGTGTGGCGGTCGGGCTAGGTTAGCTGGAGGCGAGTGGACCGACTGATCTCGGTGTGCTCCGCTATGGTGGTCGGCGCGTGAATTGGTCTTGCTTCTGCTATCTCTGACTCTTGACGGAGGGGCGCGACTGCCACTCGGCGCTTTTGAAGTTGATTGACTAGGCCGCCGACTGGATTCTGCGTGTGGCACTGTAGCCGCCACCAAGGACTTGACTTGATTTATCAATGGAGTGATATGAGGTGGTGCAACGGCGACTAACGTGTCAAGGAATGTAACTGTGCCGACTGCATTCTGTTGCAGTGTAAGGAAAACGTTGGTGTTGTCGACCACTGTTTGCCCGATTGCGTCCCTTGCCCTGCGACCCGCTGCTGCCAGATCTCAGTTTCTTCGTTCTTCGTCTTCTCGGCGTCTTGCCTCTTCAGCTTCCCTGCGTTGTCGCTCTTGGTCTGCTTGGGCTTGGCGCTCTTGTTCGAGTTTTGCTCTGTCTTCTTGAAGTCGGGCGCGTTCTTGCTCCAGTTGAATTCTTTCTTGTCCGACTCGGGCTGCTTCTTCCACTTGTAATCTTGCAGCTACCTCAGCATCGGTCTCGTTGTTGGCCATGAAAACACCGTTGAAAACCGGTGTGTAGTTGTCATCTGAAGTGGCGTCATCTGCAGCATCTGCGTCAGGTGGGTTGCCGTGTACGCTTTCCTCCGAGGAGCTGGCGTAGGCGGCGAGTTCAGTAGAGGAACAGGATCCAAGCTTTGGTACAATGACGTTGACGTCCCTGAAGCCAGACCCATTGACTGGATCCGCTGGTAACTCCATGGTGATGGTGGGGTAGATTTGATCGTCTCGAGGTGTGCTTGCTGGAGAAAACGATGTCGATGTAGTCGTACTTCCGAATTGGATTGATGTCGTGCAGCGGGAATAGATCTTGATGCTAATCTTAGCCACGTTCGGTAACCCGAGCGGGAGAGAGATGCGATCTGCTCCCGACTGCGTCTTGGTGCTAATCCTGGCCATATTCGGTAACCCGAGTGGCCAAGAGATGCGATCTACCTCCAACTGGTTTGAAACCGAGTCGGAGAGAGATATCTTGCCGAAGTCGTCGGTTATGAAGTCGAGGCTGCCGAAGCGGTACGCCTGCCCGGGAGGAAAGGTGAAGTCGTCGATGCCTGATGAAGATCCCATCCTTCTTGATCGGCGATGAACTTGACGCACCCCTACCTAGCGCGCCAACTGTCGAAACTAGATTTCGGCAATAGAAAAAGGGGGTGGCTATCAAGCTAGAAAAGTAGATGGGTTATGAGACAAAGATTTAGACAGGTTCAGGCCTTCACGAAGAAGTAATACCCTACTCCTGTTTCGGGGTTTTTGCCTCCGAGTTGTGTATTGATCTTACGAAAAGCTTATGTCCCCAAGGGGTCCCCTATCCTCCTTATATACCCGGAAGATAGAGGTTTACAAGATGAGATCTAGTTTGACACGGTCTAGATCTCCATAATCGGTATACAATCTTACCAAACTAGGTATCCGGGTTCTAACTTGGCGCACAAGATAATACCATACCCGAATCCTAATATATGTCATATTTTGTTTACATAATATACCCCTATTATCCAATCGGATATTCTATGTCTGTGGGTATATGGGTACCACAATATCCACAGTATAATCATAAACAAAATACTTCTGCTATTATTTCTAAACAAATAAATGAGTAACTAAAAAATTATATAAGAAACTAACCATGAATTTAGTTTTTGTTTCCACTGCTGTCTATATATTTTCTTGACTTAATAATGTCAAAAAAAGGATTAACAAATACAAAAAAACTATACTTAATTTTTAGTGAAGAAATTATACTTACTTTGTAGACACAACTATATATCTTCATAGTTAAAAATTAAATTGTTATAAATTGTTTTCTTTGTGTTGTTTCTTGGAGTATAAATTTAGTATTTTCTTAGTTTGATAACTATAAAATCTGAAATTTGTAGTTATCAAATTTTATGAGATTATCGATGGATAGTACACACTTCACAACCTCACATATGATAGACATAATGGGTACCTAACGGAGGTAAAGAAGGAATGGATTGGAAAAAAAATATTGAGGGTAGTATATATATTAAATTAGTATAGAGGTAATAATGTATCATGTATGCTACCTTTAAATTCATGTGTAGGTAATATGGACAAAGATTATATTTATCATTCACCTCTACTACAATTCCTAGTTTTCATGAGATGTTTTTCTCTAACATCAAAACCAAACCAAGGCACAAGAAACTATTTATACATAAATTAATACTCATTTCTACATCTGACGTTGTCTCGTCCTTATTAATTCAATATTGGTCCTACTCCCTCCATCCCAATATAAAATCCAGAATAAATCAATTTTTGGCTTAGGTGGTGTGGATTTGACATTACTACTATACCATGTACAAACATTATTACATTCACACTTGCTGAAAAACATACCTAGAAATTAAAAAAAAAATCATTTCCAAAAACTAACCGAGCTGATTGAATTCAACAAGATACAACTAGTAAAAAACAATAGAGAAGGTACCACCAATGATAAAACTTAAATATCTCCTAAAATATGATTGATTCACATCCCTTCCCCCTTGGTCTTTTTAATTGAACATGTATGTTGAATATCGTGTTGATTGTTGGAAAGTTGAAGTGATAGTATTTAGCCTGTTAATTATGTTGCTATTTTGATTATCTATCTACAAAGATATTACTCATATTATTAAGAACCCATTGGTTTCCCGGTGGGTTACCCATCCCGCGAGTATGGGCATGGGTATTAGGTTTTGCATGTTGATTGATGTCGGGCATGGGTCAGGCATGTTCCTGCTCCGTCTATGCCCTATCGCTATGTCAGTGATATGCGGCTTTCTTCTTCCTCTAAATCTCCCATCTCTCCTCTTTTCCCCCTTGTCTCTCCTATGGATGATGCAGTCTCAGTGGCAAGAGCTCTGTGAAGATGGCCAGTGGCGGCAATTCGATGCAGAGGGAGCCACTGAGACCAACGGGGATGTCTGCTTCCACAGACGGTGGTCGACAGCTTGGATAGCGAAGGGATCATGATACGTCTAGAGGGGGTGAATAGGCATTCCTAAAAATTATCACAACTTCATAGAATGATTGGAACTTTTAGTTAAAATCGTAACTACCGGTATGGGATTGGAATTTTTAGTTTCAACCCAAATGTCTGGCAAGTAAAACACTAGCTATAATTTTAGCTCAAACAAACAATATGTATGTGAAACAAAGGTGACAAACAAGATATCTAATCAAGATATAAGGTAACCAACTAGAGCAACTAAGTATTTAAGTAGGTCGGGTAAAACAAGCTCAAGCATAAATATGAATTAATAAAGGTAATAACATGCAAACTAGGAGAGGAGATACGTGTATGTTTCCCAAAGTTCAGATCCACCAATCCTTCATCTCCATCGAGGGGTCACAAAGGCTAGGTCTCTTTCAACCATTTTCCTCCTATGGTTGACAAATGCACTTCTTATAGCTTCACTCTTGATTTGTTTCCCTTCCGGAAGATGAACTCGAAGCCTTCACAAACTTTCCATGGCACATTACAACCTTGGGTGCTCACCACCAATTTCTAGCCATCTAGGAGACCTTAATATCGAAGAGTAACAAACATAATCAAAGATTTGCTTGCTATAAACTCAAGTGCTCAAAGGATGGAGTGAAGCTCACTAGCTCTCAACTTTCTCAATCTCTCAACCAACTATTTCCTCTTCTCAAATCCCTCTCACAAAGAGATACCACCAATTTATGGGAATGAGGGAGGGTTCTTTGACTTTGGATAGGTATATTCTTGAAAAATACAGCAACCAAGTATGTTGGGGGTTTAAATACCCAAGCCCCTAAAAAAACTAGACGTTATGCACAGATCAAATATTCTGAGCTCAGATTGGAATATCTGATGTATTCAAACCACACTCTAATGATCATAACGAAAAGCTCTTCAACCTGTGATTTTACACATATCAGATATTTCGAAGTCATATTGGAATATCCGATAATATTCCGGGCCACCCAACAGAGTGAACGAACTTACTTTTGTCATGTCGATTCCCTACCATATTAGATATTCCAGCATTCACATCGGAATTCCCAACCTTCATCGGAACTTTTGTTTCACTCCACAATACAGCCATAACTTGTTGCTCAAAAGCCGTTTTCAATGATCTTGGACTCTATGGAAAACTCACTAAGAGAAACAAGGTAGCTTGGGTCTAAAACTACCCATCTAAAAAAACAAGATCTAAAACTAACCAAAGTATAGGTTAAAACTTGGGTTTCTCTCAAGGTAGTACTTGGATAGGTCACTTTGAGCACTGAGACATACGCAAACACATCGACATTGCATCCCTCTTAATAGTACGATATTTCCATACTTACATGCAAATAGAATAGAATTATACCAATAGTAATACCTTCCTGCCATCTTCTTTCTTTGTCTTGAGGGATGTCAACTCTAAAACCATTTCACCTGGTATTGTTCACATGATTGATGCGGGTAACTTATAACTTCAAATGGCCTCGCATAGTTCATCATGACAAAATGTTCACTCGCCATTCACCACCGGATTTGGTCCTTCAGCACCAAGCTCATTGCTTGTCCTTCACCACCACATGGTCCATTGCGACCGAGCATTGCTTGCCATTCACCATCTTGCCATAAGTAGTCACTTCATACCCTACATCTTCAATACCTTCACTTTGATTTCCATCAATTTATCATTGCTAGAATATTGTTTGGTACCATGATCTCACTTAAGCATCAACACACCATTTCCAAATCTTGGGACCTACTTCTTTCATTCAACTCAATGAAATTATTAGGCCTAACGATCCGGTTGTCAACCTCTACTTGATGACCAACCAATCGTATATATAGAAGGACATGGGTAAATGGAGAGTATTAATCAATACCTCAACTATCATATACTCATATGTATACTCCAATGCAAAGATCCCAATTAAATGTAATTGAATAACTTGGATCAAATACATACATAAACAAGGTATAAGATTTTCTCCCCTTAAATGTATATATACAAAATATTTGTGTGAAGCAACAGTATACATAACTAGAGATGATCTACTGGGACTTTATCCTCTCCAGGAGTACAAAGCATTTGTCACGAATAGAGACATAGTGATAAATACATGCATTCCTCATCTCCATGTTTTCAATGTAAAGAGACTAAACAAGATATAACTTAAAAAAAATTTAGTGTCACATGCACATATCAATCACATGGAAATAGTATATATAAGCATATCAATATGTATACGGAGAGAAAGAGTGATACATATAGCTTGATCTATGCACTTCATCCTTGTTGATATAAAGAAACACCACCATTTAATATGTTTCTATCTAGAAATAATCTATTTGCCAACTCGTAGAAAGAGATTAGTCCCACAAAGCAGTTTCTCATAAATCATCAAAACAACAATTACAAATTGTTGGTTATATGTCCTTCAATCTTTTTCCTTTTGGTGGTGGATGACAACCCGATATAAAACATATAGAGTTGAGTGGAAAAAATACAATGAGCTCCGTAAAGATGTATGTGTGTGTATATATATATAAATATGAAGAGAGACATATGCACACGTATGACAAAGGACAGTAAAGGGAGTTCATCCTATATTTTTGACCCATGAGAGATAAAATTAGAACATAAGGAGTTTATAACATACCACATACCACATATCATTTCCATTTTCATATTCAAAGGAATACGAAAAATGTTAGTCTCATACAAACATCAAGACCAAATCAACGATACTTGAACTTACAGAGAGACCAATGGGACGTGTCACGCCCGAAAGTTCACAAGCTAGAAATTCCAAGTAGAATGTGCATTAAAACCCTTATCTAGGACTAGCCACGGGACACAAACGACAAAGTTGGCATACTGATCCATGTCTTACAAACATTATAAAAGTCTTACATATGTAGCGGAAAAAATAAAGCTAGCTAAACTAAAGGTACTGATGCTAGCAGCGCGGTAGCTCGAATCCACGGGCATCCTTGACGATAGCAACAAAGCCTACTCCTCCGAGTAACCTCCATCCAAAAAGTACTCCAATTCTGGTGGTGGAGAATAGAGCGAGACTAAGTACTAACCACTGTACTCAGCAAGTCATAACGGAAGAGATGGTATGATGCAATTATTTCCAAAGGAGGCTTGGGGTTCATTGCATAAAGCAGTTGTAAAGCAATAGTTGAAAGTAGTAAAATTGTTAAAGTAAATTAAGCAATATTAACCATCACCTGTCCAACACTACACCACATTGCGATAGGCCCAACCAACCACTTGAACTATAATAGTTCTATTAAGTCAAATTATTATGGATGAGACTAATCACGGTGAATCTGGTTGATCGCCTATAACGGTGGGCACAACTGTTCGAATAGTTTTACTCTGATCAGAGGTGTACAACCGTACCCACAAAACACAACCCCACGACACATTTTAGTGTACTGGCACGCCACCACGACATACCAGAAAGAGACTGTGACAGGACCCCTCGCATAACCTTCCCTAACCAATCGCACCACACTTTAGGTTTCGCCCCCACCCTTAAAACCAAGGAGGCAGCCCCCTTTGTGCCTTGGTGAACCCAGAGAAGCATAGACCGTCGCAGGGCCCATCAAAACTCCATCACTCCCACCCTTGCCTGGTAAGTCAGCTAGAGAAAAACTACACTACAAGCCCAAGTGTTGTCCACGCTGGCTTGTGGCAAGCACGGTAATTCTTCCAGGGTTTCCCGCGAACCGGTCCTTAAATGCCATGGGCGCGACTATCAAAACCATGCACCCACAACCCACCATTAGTCATATTTTAGATGAATTTATAGCATGGTGGCACATCTCTATAATCATCATCATTAAATCAAGATATAAGTTCTAGGTGATTTCCCATAGTGAGCTAATTGATCTAAGCATGACTAAGCATTTCCTAGACCAATCATCTAATCATATTAGTTCCTAGGTTATCAATCGCATAAGATAAACAATATACAATATTTAATAGAAATTGGGACATTTGCAAAGTAGGAACAAGATGATCAATTGCAATGGATGACTTGCCTTCCTCCGGTGTTGTGGGGACCTCTGCAATAACTTCAAAGTAAAGCGGAGTGTCGGAATTGCCGAATTCTACGCGACATACAAAGCACACAAGCAAACAGGCTATAGGACTACTAAAACAAAACCATTTTTATTGGATTCTAGGAATTTTTATGAATTTACTACAATTTGAATTGACTTAAACGGAGCTCTAATGAATTAGTTATGAATTTTAGAAGATTCACTATGTTTTTACTATTAACAGAAAAACCCTTAGTGATTTATTGCGCATTAAAGTGGGGTGCTGATGTCAGCGACGGGGAGGCCAGCACCAGCAAGTGGGCCCCACCCATCATTGACAAGGGAGCGGTCCACCGTGGATCGGGCCACAGAGGCGATCCACCGCCGGTCCACAGGGACGGATGGTCTAGATCGAACCGAGGGCTGATCGGACGGCGCGAGGTGGCGATTGGGGCACAACAAGAGCCAGCTCGGCGGGCGGCGGCTCATGGCCATCAGCGACAGCGACCGACGGCGTGGATGTGGCGGCGGTGAGTGTCAAGCCCCGGTTTTGTTTCGGGATTAAAAATAATTAAACAATCCATTTCTATAATTTATATTAAAATTAAAAGCAATTAATCAAGTGAATTAATGAGGGAACTAAAAATTTCCTTTAAAAATCATGGCTGGAAATATTTTTTGTAATATTTTCCACGCCCTAATGTACTCTCTGAAATTTCTCGTGAATTTTCGGAGCTCAATATCTAATTTTAATAATACAAAGTTCATTTAATCAATTACATAAAATGAAAACCAAATTAAAATCCCCTCCTTCACTTTGGGCCGCATCCGACCCAAAGTCCATTTCTTCTCCCCGCGGCCCGCTCGACCTTCCTTCCATTCCTTTCCCTCTTGGGTCGGCCCCTTGTCTCCTCTCTATCCCGGCCGCTCGCTTTCGAAGTCTACTTCACCGCCCCCAACCGGTCTCCTCTCTCCCTCTCTCTAACAGGTGGGACTAGCGGCCCCACCTATCATCTTCTTCCCCTTCCTCCAGCCACCCTGCCAGCAATCGCCATTGCTGCCCACGTCGCCGCATCTACCGTGCAACTGCCACTCCCATGCTCGCGTCCAACCACATGGACGCGGTCGTTGCCACATACTCCAACTCCTTCCCCCCAATATCGCAAAATTCAACGTGGAGCCACCGCCGCACCACCCACATCGGGTCCCTATTCCACCCGCCATTCCTACCTTTCCTAGCCTCGGAGCCACCTCCTCGAGCTATAAAGCTCATCCCCCGAGCTCCCTCTCTCATTTTCCTCTTTTTCCCAAGCCGCCCCGTAACCTAACTCCTTCCCCACGCTGAGCCCGTGCGCCGCCGCTCACCACTGTGCTCCGGTCGCACGTCACCACTGCCCAGCAACCACCGCACCATGCCTCTCACACCGTCGGCTTCGCTGCATCGCATAGCGTCCCAATGGCCACCTCACCTCCACAAATCACCGCAAGAACCACCACACCCGCTGCCAACATGAGCTCCACCATCGCTCACCACATTTGGTCGCTTCTCGTCACCGATTAGGGTCTCAGCTCGCTGTATCACCGTCTCCATCGCGTACGCCACAGTGAGGAGGCGCTTGGCGGCACCTCCGCGCCCACCAGTCATTGTCGGTGTCGGCCGTCCACAGGACGTACCGTCGCTTGCCGCCGAAGTCATCGAAGTTGTTGGTGAGGCAGAGAAGTACATCTTGTGTCATCTCGCTTCCACGATTCCAGAAGTTGGTCATGGCCATCGCTGAATGTGGAGATTATGGGTATCGCATACCCACATGACATAGTTATCCGACTAGTTATAGGGGATAGCTTAGATCTATATAATATGTAACGGGTCATGACTTGGGTATTACGTTTCCTTATGTATTACGGAACGGCCTAAAGTCTTGGTTTGATACTATTGTAAAGTAGTATTAGGAAACCGATACCGTATTGGTTAAGGTTTCTATCTTGTAATCCTGCCCCCAATCCTATATAAGGTGGGTAGGAGGCCCTCTAGGGGGCATAATCAACAACTAGATCGTCGGATCAATACACACCCGGTGGATACAATCCCTGAACAGGAGTAGGGTATTACCTCTCATTGAGAGGGCCTGAACCTGTCTAAATCCTTGTCTCTGCATCCATCCACTTTTAGGTCTCGTGCGCTACCCCTTTTCATATTGCCGAAATCTAGTTTCGACAGTTGGCACGCCAGGTAGGGGTACGCCGAGTTCCCCATCAAGAAGTGCGATAGAATCAATTTCAATAGAAACGCTGAGATTAATCTCAGCGAGTTTCAATGGCTTGAATCTCCAATTCGGGTTTTTTCCCCTTCTAACTTATTGCTGTTTATTAAATTGGTCTGTAAATATCAGATTAATCTCTTGGTATTTTTTTATTCACATGTGATGCCACGGCACTATTGTTGCCGACTGGTCTCTTCGTCTCCACGGTTGGTGTGCTCCGCCGCCGTTACTCATGGCGACATCATCTTCACCACCAGCCGCCGTCATCGCCGCCGACTGGTTTCTTCGTCTCCACGGTTGGTTGGTCACACCACCGTTGTTGGGTGTCTACGTCTTCACCACCGGCTCGCCTTTATCGTCGTCGACTGGTGTCCTCTCCTTCATGGTTGGTTGCTCACACCACCGTTGTTGGGCGTCTATGTCTTCACCACCGGTCGCCATCATCGTCGCCGACTGGTCTCTTCGCCTTCACGGTTGGTGTGCTCTGCCACCGTTACTCATGGCGATATCATCTTCACCACTGGCCGCCATCATCGCCGCTGACTGCTTTCTTCGCCTCCACGGTTGGTGTGCTCCACCGCTGTCACTCATGACGACATCATCTTCACCACCGGCCGCCGTCACCGCCGCCGACTGGTGTCCTCGCCCTCACGGTTGGTTGATCACACCACCGTTGTTGGCCGTCTACATCTTCACCGCCGGCTCGCCTCCACCGCCGCCGACTGGTGCCCTCCGCCTACACGGTTGGTTGGTCACACCACCGTTGCTGGGCGTCAACGTCTTCACCGCCGGCCATCGTCATCATCGCCGACTGGTCTCTCCGCCTACACGGTTGGTTGGTCACACCACCGTTGTTGGGCGTCTACGTCTTCACCACCGGCTCACCTTTATCGTCGCCGACTGGTGTCCTCACCTTCACGGTTGGTTGGTCACACCACCGTTGATGGGCGTCTATGTCTTCACCACCGGTCGCCATCATCGCCGCCGACTGGTCTCTTCGTCTTCACGATTGGTGTGCTCCACCACCGTTACTCATAGCGACATCATCTTCATCACCGGTCACCGTCATCACCGCCGACTGATCTCTTCGCCTCCACGGTTGGTGTGCTCCGTCGCCGTTACTCATGGCGACATCATCTTCACCACTAGCTGCCGTCATCGCCACCGATCGGTTGCCTTCGCCGCAGCCGTTACTAACGGTGATATCGTTTTCACCGCCGGCTCGCCTTCCGCCATCGCCGACTGGTGTTTTCGTCGTCATTGATGGACAACCCTATCATCACCGAGGGGAATACAACAAAGCTAAGTCATCATTATTTTATTATTTATATGATATTTTACTTTTCCTTTGACTCACTACATCATTTGATTCTCCATTGAGTAGTGAGTCAGGGGCTACAGATGTTATATCATATTTTTCAAAAAAAATTCATAATATTTATCTTGATTGCTTGCGAGATAATCCGAGTAAAAATATACCGATCGAGTTACAGAGCTCTATTTCCCTATGCTTTCCGTTTGGTCTGTCAATGGATAGTTGCCTTTGGGTCGATTTCTAGTACCCGAGGGCTCGTTGGATGGAGTGTATAACGCAAGGTGCTAAGTATTACTCGTAACAAATCAAAAGCATAGAGATAATATAATTTTCTTTCTACTCTTTACAATTGCAAAAGTACCCGAGTAGTAAATTCTCATCCGTGAAACTTTGTTCCATTAATGACGAACTCATGTCAATGGCTAGTCAGGCGAAGTGTTTAAATGTAAGGAGTCATCTACTCGGGGAAATCAAAATCAACAAGAGGAGAAATACACACATAAATATTTTAAAATGCTTGAATTTTTCTCAAGTATTCTATTTGCATAAGATGCTACTCATCATATACGTTTATACTGCAGGATCCAAATCCAGATGTGCATAGTGGGGATTCATGGCTTTAAGCTAATCCCCTACGCTTCGGGAATGGATCAGTCAGAACATCACCGCCGGCTCGCCTTCGCCGCCGACTGGTGCCTTCGCCCACACGGTTAGTTGGTCACACCACCGTTGTTGGGCGTCTATGTCTTCACCGCCAGCTACTGTCATCGTCGCTGACTGGTGTCCTCGCCTACACGGTTGGTTGGTCACACCACCGTTGTCGGGCGTCTATGTCTTCACCGCTGGCTACTGTCATCGTCGCCAACTGGTGTCCTCGTCTACACGGTTGGTTGGTCACACTACCGTTGTCGGGCATCTACGTCTTCACCACCGGCTACCGTCATCGTCGCCAACTGGTATCCTAGCCTACACGGTTGGTTGGTCACACCACCGTTGTTGGGCATCTACGTCTTCACCGCCGGCTCGCCTTCATCATCGCCGACTGGTGTTCTCGCTTAAACGGTTGGTTGGTCACACCACCATTATTGGGCGTCTACGTTTTCACCGCCGGCTACCGTCATCGTCGCCGACTGGTGTCCTCGCCTACACGGTTGGTTGGTCACACCACCGTTGTTGGGTATCTACATCTTCACCGCCGGCCATCGTCATCGTCGCCGACTGGTTTATTTGCCTACACGGTTGGTCACACCACCGTTGTTGGGCGTCTGCGTCTTCATCACCGACTGATTTCGCCGCTGCCGACCGGTGTTTTTATCTTCACGACTACGTGTCTTTGCCACTGGTTTGCTTTTGTTGCCGCCGACTCGTGTCCACGTCATCACGGCAGTGCGACCCTATCACCATTGTGGGGTGACTTCATCTTCATTATTTCCGTCACCGGCAAATTTTATTGCCACTACTTCGCAAGCTTCGCTACTTCATCAACCAAGACGCCTCCAGGAACCTCGACATCTTGGCATGTGCCACCAAATATGATGCCGTGCCAATCTACTACAACAAGTGGTGTCTCAATCTTCAAGATTTCTACTCAGACATCCTCAACGTGTATTTTCACTCAAGTGATGTTTACTTGACGACAAGCTACAGTTCTTGACTCTATGATCAGTTGTTCCCCAACTAAGCATAGAGTCAGGGGCTACACAAATACAAGACTCAAAATTCGATAGACATTATGTCAAGATGAAGCAATCGATTAACCAGCCAACGAGTCAACTCCAGGAAGTCATTATCTTCTTCTTCAACTCAGAGCAGGCGTTCTACTTCAGCAACACCAATTATTTTATCAGCAATTTTGGTTTCTGGATGTTGCCACAATTTACTCCAAGTTTCTCAAGTATCAAGTTTAAGATTTAATCTACTTATCCGAGAGTTTGGAGTTATCAACCAATCAACTCAGATTTGACGAGTTGGACAACAACATTTTCTTTCCTCCAAGTGAAGCATCTGCAACAGTTACAATACCAAGTTCTACTGCCATCGTCATAAATCAATGGGCATTGGATCAATCTTTGTCATGCAAGTGTTAGCGTTAAGGAAACTACTCGAGCTTCGACATCTTTTCAACAGTTTGATGGATTATTGCTACTGAAATCATCACCAGCACTTTCTCCATCAGCATAATCGTGATCTCCGGTCAATTACTGTCAACCAAGTCATTTGCTTCAAGGGTCCATGTTTAGCCAACGCTGAATATCCGACTGGATCATTTTCGTCAACTTCTTGTTGTGCCTCCTTGGCATCGCCTCTACTTCATCGGCCCTGACGTCTCCACACTCGCTAATACATGACTATGTCTTCGCGTTCGGTTGCCTGTGTCATCGCCGACTTGTTATTTTGCCTTCTCGGTTGGCCTACTACGCCGCCGCTGATGGGCGACCTCATCATTATCATCGGCCGCTACACTGCTATTGACTGGATCACCGACATCACCATCTTCATCAACTTTATGC
The DNA here is from genome assembly GCA_000573905.2 of Oryza punctata. Classification (NCBI taxonomy): domain Eukaryota; kingdom Viridiplantae; phylum Streptophyta; class Magnoliopsida; order Poales; family Poaceae; genus Oryza; species Oryza punctata. The sequence goes on along the minus strand of CM002493.2, from coordinate 15,862,537 downwards.
TATACCTCTTCGGTCGTGCCTACTCTGTTGCTGTGGATGAGCAACTTCGTCTTCATTATCGGTCGTGTCTGGCATTGTCGACTGGTTTCTTCATCTCCACGGTGGGTGGAATTTGCTATTGCTGCTAACAGACAACACCACCTCCACATTGGTCATGTCGCTTCCATGTCGGCTATATCAGCTACCGTCAATGGACAATTTTGACTACAACAGAAGGACAAGCTATATGCTCAGGGGCTTATCAGCTAAAGCATGAGGATCATACTTTTAATCTAGACTTGTTCTGGATATATACTATATGGATTCAAGGTCATGAGCTTATTCTCTACAATCAAAGACGGGACCATTTATTATTCCCCATGAGGGTTATCGGCTGAGTATTTACGTAGTCAGGATTCAATTATTGCATATACTATGGTACGTCCCATGAGGGATAAAAACTCGGATGAGATGTACTTGGTCTACATCACCCAGAAGATTTATCATTCGGGAGCATGTCAAGATGCGTGTTACCTATGTCATTCTTTTAAGGGTATCGAAGACATATTTTTTTGGGTTTAGGCCTAATATGTCTGCAGCCTATATTTCAGATCTGGCCAGTCACGTTCTTTTAGGGACTTAAGCATTTTTTTGCTTAGGCAAAAGTACGCATGATCAAGTGCCCAATATCTTAAAATCCTTTTATGCCGCTGTTACTCAACTTTTTAGGAGTTGGTACGATGCATTTTAAAAGGTGATAAACAGTGAAGCTTTATGTAGCTGCCCCGCTGACTTTTTCATATAAGTCAAGGCACTGTTTGATCTATAAAGTAATCGATTAAATGTAATATCATTGCTTTTTGCCACGTAAGTGTGCACTTTTATTGACCAATATTATGGCTTAGGCTAATTATATATTTTGGTCATTTTCCAGGCGATTGGTACATCCTCCATGAGTTTACTTACTCGGATTTATATCACATATGCCTTATATGGTAAAACCATGCGTATTTAGGGATTTAAGCACATCTGTTAAAGCAGTGTGTGCATGGTATATGCCTAGTGCTTTGGAAATTTCTTTATTCACAGCATACAAGCTTTTTATAGTTGTTTTTGCTATGTGAATTTTCAAAGATGTGGTAACTTTAGGTTGCATGCATCATATTTCATAAAGCAGTCGGTCTATCACTTAAGTCTTATTTACTCGGGGATTCATACCGTATGTGCTATCGTTATGCTACTTAGGTGGCTTAAAACCACTCGGTTGGTTAATCTATTTATTTCTTGACTATATGCTGTTGTTCAACTAACCACATAGTCGGGGGAAGTCGATGCACCTGAGTTTATATTTTTATTATTTTTCAGCCCTCCACAGTCTTCTGATTTGGTAAAAGTATTCGGGAGATCACGGCGAAGATGATTCAAGCACTCGGTTTTGGAGTAATCTAGTTCGAGAGAAGATTATCTTTTCAACTGTGAAGGTCTCAGGGGCTACTGTGGAGTTTATGGGTACCCCATACCCACACGACATAGTTATCCGACTAGTTATAGGGGATAGCTTAGATCTATATAATATGCAACGGATAATGACTTGGGTATTACGTTTCCTTATGTATTATGGAACGGCCTAAAGTCTTGGTTTGATAGTATTGTAAAGTAGTATTAGGAAACCGATACCGTATTGATTAAGGTTTCTATCTTGTAATCCTGCCCCCCATCCTATATAAGGTGGGTAGGAGGCCCTCTAGGGGCATAATCAACAACTAGATCGTTAGATCAATACACACCCGATGGATACAATCCCCAAATAGGAGTAGGGTATTACCTCTCATTGAGAGGGCCTGAACCTCTCGTGCGCTACCCCTTTTCATATTGCCGAAATCTAGTTTCGACACTGAAGGCCCAGGTCCGCTCCAGGTTGAGGCCATGCGTCTATGCCTGGCGAATGCCATGACCACGGCGGCGCGTCGCGCCGGGTCAGTTGATACCATCATCATCAGCCAGTACTCGTTGAACCCGGCGGGAAATCATCGTCCGCCGGACGCAGTCTACATCCCCAGCGACCTCAGCAGTCGGGGCGGAGGTCGGCCGGTGTAGCATGGGGTCGCTGGTCCGGCTCGGAGAGGGAGGAAGAGGGGTAGAGAGAGAATGGATAAAGGGAAGAAATCAAATGGATGGCTGACATGTGGGACCGTTGTTTTTTTTATTTTTCTTTCTCGCTTACACGTGGGTCCTATGAGTGTCACGTATGATGAAACGGTTATTCAAACAGCTAGGACTCAATTTGCTTTGTTCTTGAAGAATTTGGAACGCCTTGTACCCGGATTGCCGTTGAGGGAGGTGCATCAGGAGAGAGAGTTGCGGGAGGTAAAATAGACTTGTTTCATTTTTTTACGAATTTGCTTTGCTCTCCTGGTCTACTCCATAAAGCCCATCTAGACTTTTGTTTGATGATGGCCCAAGCCCAAGGCCTGCCGCCTAAACCGAATTAATCCCCAAGACTACGGGAACCACAAGCAGCTGAAGGCTTGAGCATCGCATGCGCACTCGTGGATGCATCTCCTCCCGTCCCGTCTCGTCTCCTCTCCACAGGCGATGCAGCAGATGAGGTCCGCCGCCGCCGCCCCCTGCTCCCTCGCCGCCATGCTCCTCCGCTGCTTCGCCTACTCCTCCTGTGGGGCCATCCGCCGTCACGCCGCCGTTGCCCTCTCCTCCTCCACCACCACCACCACCAGGTTCGCCGCCTGGTCCCCTCCTTCGTGCGGCGCCAGAAGCAGGGGGTTCGCTGTCTGGGCGTCGGCGCCCGGGCCGGCGGGGTCCACGGATTCCCCCGCCATGCAGGCGATGGAGACCAAGGTATCTTCCACCTCTTCTTCGTGGCGCTTCTTGCTTCAAATCTTGGCGGCGCAGCCGGTAGAAGCGATGTGATGCTTTCTATTTTTTTTTGTTGGTTCTTTGCAGATCAAGGAGCAGCTGGAGGCGGACACAGTCACCGTCGTCGACACATCTGGCGACGGCCGCCATGTCTGGTAATGTCGTTTTTACCCAAATCATGGACCCATGGTTATCTAGCTTATACTATGTACCGATGAACCAATGCGGCCTGATGATTTATTAGCGATATTTAGGTGGTGCTCATACTTTATACTTCCCATTGAGGGTTTATCCCCGAAACATGAGAGAATCGCATTCCCCATCCGTTTTGAACTAATCAAACTCTGTAAATTTGTTGATATCAGTAATTTTATCCACTGCTTGACTGCTTGTCCATAAGAGCTGTATGCCACAGACACATCGGTTAGTGCAATACCCCAATATCCTATGCTTCTGAGCATGGAGAAATCAAATACTTTAGAGTTTATCTTTTTGTACCTGTCTGTTACATACTTCGGTGTTATATATTTTTCTGAGACACATAGGTAGTAGAATGTAGATAGCTGGTAGAGCATTCTTACAATAGTAGAAGGGTTTTTCTCAGCTTCCATGAATGGTTTGGCTCTGGAAATAGCTAAATATATTGATAACCTGATTATTTTTTTCCTATTTTTAGTTTTATTGTTCTGGGAAGTTGAAACTGGTTTTTCCACATAAGCAGTTTTCATTCACAATGATTTAACCAATTTTCTACACTAGTGGTTAGTAGTAGTGAGCGACTATTCTTCTCTGAAGCGCTTGTGCAGGTTAATGGAGTCAATATACAGACCATCAGTATGCCTTAAAAGCTACCATTCTATCCAGAATACTGATAATAGCATTCGGTCCTTCAACTGTCACACTATCACTCATTCAGTGATCAGTCATATTGATCAATTTATGACCATGAATTTAGGAGGAGCATCTGCTAATTTCTAGAAGCTGCCCCTTTTGCCAAATATTCCATGGATTCCATCAGTTAAGCCATCCATCATTGTCCAGGTGGTACAAGAATGTTAAGAGATCAAAATCAACTGAATAACAGTCTGTTTTGTGAACTTGTCCACAAGATAGTTCTGCGTCCCTCTATCACTTAACCAAAACAAAAGATAGGAGGGACAGCTTGTGTTTTTCACTAGAGTTTTGTGCGTCGGCCCGACTACTGCGGATGCCTTGTAATTTCTTTAATACATAGTATGAGTCTAGTAACATGTAACAAAGGTAGTTGCTGTACCACATAAAGATAGGACTAGTTTAAGAGAGAGAGAGAGAGAGAGAGAGAGAGAGAGAGTGATGAGCACTCGGCAGCAAGTAGCCTAATGTTTTCTGTTGCAAGGCCCTGCACCACAAGCGTTATGTTTTCTCTTGCTGAATTTTATACTAAACTGAACACCATCGGCTTTGTAATTGGCAAGCACAATTCCAAGTAACTGACTCAGGTGTATGCGTTCATGTAGCAGCAAATTAGTCAGAAAACTATCGGATGTATATGAATATTTATGTCCCAATCTTATTAACCCGGCCAGATCAAAGCAGAAACCGAGTAAGTTGCAGACAATTTTCAGGAATTATACAGCAGAATTGACTAGTAGTTCATAACTCAAATCAGTATATAATATTAGGAATTGGTTAGGATGCAAACCAAAAACTAACAAGGCTCTCCTGCCACCCGTGCATTGCATGCAACGAAGTATAGGGGTGGGCGTTTGATTTTCCAGTTTGTTCGGTTCTATTTTCTTGGTTCGCAGAATCTTCAGTTTTCAAGAAATACCAACCAAAATTACCGGAAAAACAAACAAACTGAGGCAAAAGGCTGAGCTAATTCAGCTCGGTTTGCTCAGTTCCTCAGTTAACCAAAGAAAGTGGAAAAGCAGTTGATGCGAGACATGGGGTCATCGGCGCTAGTACTAGATATTGGATAGATTTAACGTCTGCCTGCCTCCCATGCATTGTTGGCCCTAAAACTAGGATAAAAGAACAGATGGTGTATGAACTACAGTATTCTTCATATATTGCACAAGCCAAGACACCATTTACATAGGGGTATATGTCTTTTTATAGGACTTTTAGGTCGGTTTCTACAGTAACCGACATGCTACAGTACTCAAAACAGCTAAACACTAGCTAGTAGTCAATTTCTAGTTCTCTTATACAACTTCAACTTTACAACTAAGCAATAACCCAACTATAGCTAATTCTCTAGATGCATCATGTTCTTTACAACTCATGGGATAACAACAAAACCCAAGTGCTAACTAGAAACTTCAAGTGTTCAACAAGTATCCAACTTGACTACTAGTAGTTAAATCCAATTTGACTTTGTTATCTCAAGAACACAAATTAATTTTCAACATGCATGGGCCATAGGATAGAATAGGCCTTGCTTGTAGTTTGAGCTTGAATTGATGTAGTGAATGCCAGGGCTAACGGCTTGTTTAGCTTCTATGGTACCTTCAGTTTCCAGCTCGTAAAAACCGAGCTGTGGACCAATGACCGAACCACGGAAAGACTAAAATCGAACAGCAAACCACCAACGGAGAAAACTGATACTTCGGTGAAATTTTACCCACCCCTAGCGAAGCATGATCAGCAGATGGCGCACTTACGGGTACCAAGCAACATACCCAGAAAACAAATTCGTTTACTAGCCTTCGTTCTCATCTAGTGACATCAGCAAAACTTCACCAGGGAACAGATGGGATTGCCATCTCCTTCGTAGCCTGTAGGAAGCCCACAACAGAACAAACACAAGTGAAAAGCCAATCCCGCTAGCCTGTTACATGATTGACTTATATATGCACGAGGGCACTTAGGACTTACTCCAATTCGGAGCCCATGAACATGTGCGCCATGCTAGCTTATTCAAGGCCTATAAGAACCGATGTGAGCCCAATGTGATTAAGCTAATTATTTTACTAGGTAGTGATGGCACAACTGGTACTCAATTAGCTAAGACCTAATAATATATGGCTTTAAGTTGGTTCCGATCTCCTTGTGAAAAACCCCAGCCTGGAAATTTCGCCCCGTCATAACATGGATCTGCTTTGGGTGCATTAGACGTAGCCCCTCCTTTTTTTTTTTTGCACCCTCCCAGTTTTCACAAAAACTGGCATGGAACCTGCTGTGATAGAGGAAGATAAGACAGAAAATTGTTGGACCTACGGCTGAGTCTCAGAAATTTTTCATAAACAGAGAGCAACAGATAAAATACAAGCATTTACCTTCAATGCAACGTCTTCAGTCCTGAAGATAAATTTATAATCTTCAGTCCATGAACCTTGTGGAAAAGAATGAGAAACACGTGAAGAAATATGGGCGGATAGAGATAGAAACTGGTTGTCAAGATTTTTGTCCTTTTATCAAAATGTAATTCTTGAAGGTACCAAACATGTTATTATTCTACTTCTAATCCTGCATGCTTCAACTCAACATATTCTGAGTGTAATATCTTCTCATTTTGTTACTAGCAGTTTTCTCCTAACAATTGGATGGATAACTAACTCTTTTTCCTGGTTTGGTAACCCGGTAACCTTACTAGTGTAGTTTAACCTATGGTCCTATGTGATTTGATGCATTTTCTCAATTGTTTCATCTGTGATGTTTGTCATTCTCTTGTTTATATATTTCTGAAGTTGAGCTTGTCTCTTCAGCATAGATGTAGTTTCGAAGGTATTCGAGGGGAAGTCTGCTGTAAATCGGCAGAGAATGGTTTACAAGGCTATATGGGAGGAGCTCCAAAGCACCGTGCATGCTGTGGACCAAATGACGACCAAAACGCCTGCTGAGGCAGCTGCCAACCAGTAAGCATCTGCTTGAGATAAATTTGGAGTGCCACCGTGGAACTGTTGTACTGGGACCTGACCATTGCCGAGAGGGATCACGATTCTTGACTTTCTAGAATACTTTATATGTACACAACTGAATGGTCAATAATTTTTTTGATACGATTGGCATAGCTTCAAGCCTTCAACAGAAATATATTCTGTGGTAGTCTTAGGATTTACCTTTCCGATTTCCAGTGCAGAGGGAAAATTTTGAATATTTTTAGGCAGCAATATTTTGATGTTATGATGCCCAAACTCAAGGTAACCAGAGTTTTATGATTATCATGCGGCTCCGTAGGCTTTTTGAATGGGATGTCACTATCGTGAACAACGAATTGGCTATAATTTTAGTCGGCCATGTATTGAAAATGAAAATGCAGTCAGGCACGTGCGATAGTGTTGTGTTTGCCAATGGATTTGATCAGTCCATTTACTTTCCTTTTATGGATTAACGCGGTGAATACAGGCTTACCTATTTCTCTATTTCTATCAGTGGCTTGACCCGTTTGCCCGTTTACATAAAACTCTATATACATATGATACATATAACTCTGTATAGAAACTTTCTGCGTATAATTTTGTATACATATAAATAAAAAAATTATATGTATATACATATAAATATAAATAAAGAGTTTATAGGTATAGTATAAAGTTTTTGGGTTGTAAGCGGCCGGACCGACCGTGCGCCCCTCTTGTTTGGTTGGTGGTATATGAGTTGGCGGGCAACTGACTACAACGCCAGGGTTGCAGGGGTCACCGGCGAAAACCTATCTAGTGTTGCACTAGCCGGTAATGGGTACGCTTTCTGGTGTGGTAACTCTCTTGGTGACGTTCTCCACATGCCCAAACCTTGTTCATATCTTTGGACGGCCGATGACGGTGTCTTTTGCTGTCGTAACCTTCGTGAAGGCATCGTTTTTAAGAATCTACAATATCGTGTTGTTATAGACCCGATAGCGGTTAACCTCGCATAGCGGCGGTCGGTTCAGTGTTTAGCCTATCCCTCAGTAGTTTCTGCGTGTGGTTGGCACGTGGTTTTACGGTGTGCGCTCTGGTACACTTTCTTCCTAGACATCTACCTATCGATATAAAACTTTATTGTAACATTTCTTTTTTCCTTGTATCTTAGCAATATCCGAATGACCTTAAGGGTGCAAGTGGGGTGGGTTGTGGTAGCCTGCTCCACATCCGCATTGTCCACCAAAACTGAAGCGGTTGCTCACGAACCCACATGAATGCTCGCTGGGTTCTCGCGGGTTTCCGCGTAAGCCGCCAGCCAGCCCGCATCTAAGTGCCAACTAACGAAAGAACCATGGATGAAAGCAAGCAGCTAGTAGCAGACACCATCACAACAAAATACATCGATTTATCTATCTTGCAAGTTGCAACCAAGAAATTAATACATCCAACAAGCTTTTTACCACGACACCTCTCTACTCCCTTGCAAGCACTCGAACAGTGTCGTTTTCTTTAAACACCAGTGAGTGTTTGATGACGTTCCCGTTGCCTCAACAAGCTTTTTACCACGACAGCGACCAGAACGTGTTCCTAGTCATAGCATCGTTCCATTTTTCTTGTTTATGTTGCAGGTGGAGGGCGATGAAACCAGGCCGCCGCTGTCACCTCGCTCTCCGGCTAGCCACATTGCTAGCAAAAGCTCCAGTTTCCATCTGATTAGCACTCCTTGAATCATCTGTATCTTGCTGTATTCCTTCACGCATGAAGCAGAACAACCTCAACAGCAGGAGGATAAATTTAGAAATCGCAAGCAGACGAGCTTCTTGCCGCTGTTCATCTTTCTCATCGATACGGGGCGGGATGTGGCGCCGCTGGACAGAGGCGGACTACCGCTTTGACCCACATCTATAAAGGTGGGCTGAAGTAAGTGGGTTGATGGGTTGGTGGGGCGGGTCTACCCAATGGGTTGATGGCACAACCCGCCCCACTTACACCCTTAGATGACCTCCTTCGATCATGCTAACAAAATAAGTGCTATGCTCGCTCCACGCTGTCAACCCATGTCCTGTCATATGTAATACATCTCATAGCAATTATGAAGATAAATAATGTAAATTAAGAGCATTTTTTTTTGTTGAGTTGCATATTTGTAATAGAAAATCCCAAACAGGTCAAAAAGGGTAAATCAAAAAATTGCAAGCGCATGTGTCATGCGCTGTTTGCTCAAATTGAGCTGGATGGTCATTTTTGAGATGCTTCGTGTGCTTTCCGCACAACTTCCCAATGTGATCTCCCTCTCTAAATCATCAACATGCCTGCTGTAATTAATCATCTCTTATCATCTCTAAATCAACACACAATCAAGTATCTAGCCTGCTGTAATTATCAGCTCTTATCACACTACTAGGAAAAGCATTATCGCAAGCGGGTAAAAACGGTCTTCGCAGGCGGGGCGGCCGTCCGCCTGTAAGCAAACGACTGTGAAGATCGCCTATCTTCGCAGGCGGGGGGACCGTCCGCTTGCGAAGATAATTTTCGCAGGCGGACGTTGACTAGTCAGATCCGCCTGCGAAAATATAAAGACGCCGCCTGCGAAGATAGGTCTCGATTTTTGGAATTTAATAATAATTTGCCCGTAAATTTAATAATTATTTGCCCGTTAGTAGAAATTTTTGCAGGTTGATTATTATGTACATATATTGGATGATTATCAAGTATTTGGTACTGAGAATTTTACATATATTGCATAACTCAAAGTGTTGCCAAAATATATATATTACAATATTTTTTGACATTGTGACTTCAAATACGCTATTTAGTTACATTATGGCATAGCAGTGTTCCACTCCCGGAGATTCTTGAACTCGTCACTTGTCGCAAGGACACCCTCTGGGTCGAAGAATTCTCCTTTCACATGACAGCACTCATGGTGGATGAAATGGCACAAATCACGCTGCACGTTTTTTATGCCTGTATCGTCAAAGCTTGTTCGATGTTCTAATCTTGGTAACTGCATGCATTGAAGATAAACAATATATTAGTACCATAAGTATGTGAAGCTGGCTAGTACATAGTATAGAGACTTACATCCTCCGCGTTAGTGCTGTACCTCCCATTAGTACAAACTGATATGCTTAAAAATTAATAAGGTGATAATATCCTCCACATGTTAAAAAAAAATTGAACATACCCTCCCAAATTTTATTAAAAAAATGACATATTCACATATCCTGCAAAATTGAACATACCCTCCCAATTACATTCACATATCACCCATATTCACATATCACCCTCCCAATTTCATTCACATATCACCCTCCCAATTTCATTCACATATCACCCACATTAACATATCACCCACATTCACATATCACCCTCCCAATTTCATTCACATATCACCCACATTCACATATAAGTAATCTGCACGTTATAGTAGTTTGCGTACTGACTGAATATTTGCATGCACACATCTAGACTAAATATAGAGAAAAGGAAAGGATCATCCTTTTTATATTATAAATTGCTTTAACTTTTTGAAATCAAACTTTAGAAAAGTGATGTTAGTGATGTTAGTGATGGAGCAAACATAATTGCAAAAGGTTATAATAAAAATCAAACTTATTTCATATTAGTGATGTTGTTAATTTTTTATATGAGTTTGGTGAAACTTTACAAAAGTTTTAAAAAAAAACCACCGGCGGTGGAGCTGCCGGCTTACTGCGGTGATGAGGCCGGCGGTGGTGCGCGGTGGAGGGCGGCGGCCGGTGGAGGACGGCCGCGCGGTGGAGGGCGGCGGCCGATGGAGGACGCCGGTGGAGGGCAGCGGCCGGTGGAGGACGGCCGTGCGGTGGAAGCCGGCGCCGGTGGAGGACGCCGGTGGTGCGCGGTGGAGGGCGGTGGCCGGTGGAGGATGGCCGTGCGGTGGAAGCCGGCGGCGGTGGACGGCCGCGCGGTGGAGGGAGGCGGTGGAGGACGCTGGCGATGGAGCGGCGATGCAAGCCGGCGGCGATGGAGGACGGCCGAGCGGTGGAGGGCGAAGGTCGCAGGCGGACGACGGCGGACGACGGCGGCGCGTGCGCTTAAAATTTTGGCAGCCTGTCGGCGCCAAAAATTCTAGGGAATTTTTGGCGCCGCGGGCGGGGCCTTATATAGTGATACTATCTTCGCAGGCGGGCCGACCGCCTGCGAAGATGATCTTCACAAGCGGGCCATCCGCCTGCAAAGATGTTTTTCACTATCTTCGCAGGCGGACGGTCCGCCTGCGAAGATGTAAACCCTCATCGCCTTAACAATTTTTGCAAGTGGTCCGTCCGCCTGCGAAGATTGTTACTAGGGTGAACATCTTTTAAAATTTATTTTTGTAATTTGAAAATGTCTACAGTAGATATAAAAAAATGGTAATTCTACATTAATACTAATTTAGAAAATGGTAATTTTACTGGATCAAATGTAAATCTTACTTAAATGTTTGCTACATTAATACTACTTTAAATTTTTAAAAAAATTTCAAACAATGGTAAGTGCACTTAAAAAATGCTACTAAATTTTGAAACCTCTTTTAAAAAAACTATTAAAATATAAAAAACTGTAAATTTAACACTACGAATGGTAATTGCACATAAAAATTAGTACAAACAAATATGCAAAATGTTGAGTACAACATTGTCCGTCGGTTTGCAAAACGAGCACACATATCCCTTTACATACCACCAACACTTAACTAATGAATTCTTAGATGCTTACATGCCACTCAACAATCATTACCCTTTAACATTTTTGCCCACACCGTCCGTGCGCATGTAAGGCTTCACGGTCTTCTGATTAGCTATCTCAACATTCTTAATCTTTTGTACAAACTGATTATAAAGTGGCATACTATCGTATTGATTGTAATCTTCGACATCTTCAACCCCATCCACTCCCAATATCTTTTGTTTTCCTGGTAGCACTATATCTTTCCTCAAATTAGAAGGGTCTTTCACATAAAACACTTGTGCCACGCGATTGGCGAGTACCCAAGGGTCATCCTTGTGACCCACAGTCGCAAGGTCAACAACAGTAAGACCAAACTAATCAACATTGACCCCGTTCGGGTATTTTACCCACTAGCACTTAAATATGGTGAATTGCATTGTGTGCCCATAGTCGATTTCCCATATTTCTTCAATAAACCCGAAGTATGATTGTTTTTCCCCCGCTTCATCAATTGCCTCCACACGGACACCGCTGTTTTGCGTACAGGTCTTACTATCTCGAGCTATTGTACTAAACGAGTACCCATTAATGTCATATCCCTGCCAAGAATTTACTGTAGTTGATGGACCACAAGCCAACCGCTTCATAGTTATGTCATCAGTAGTTTGTCCCTCAGGTAAGTCTAGATCTCGTAACCAATCTATGAAGAGACGCTTGTGTTCTTTCATTATCCACTCCGTTTGGCGACCCTTATTGTTAGCTCGTAGTAGTTCTATATGTTGATCGATGTAAGGCTCAACAATAGCAAACTGATGAAGCACGCTGAAGTGAGCTTCTTGAAATGATTTGTTATCATGGGTGACGAATCTCTTCTTTCCTATGGTTCCCCTACCACTCAATCTACCCTCGTGTCGGGGCACAGGTACTCCAATTGCATATCCATCTTTGAGGTAATTGATACAGCACTCGACAACCTCTTCAGTACTGTAACCCTCAACCATTGATCCCTCTGGATGTGCATGATTTCGGACGTAACCCTTCAAAACCGCCATGTAACGCTCGTATGACCACATTTGATGGAGGTACAATGGGCCAAGCGCAACCATCTGTGGCACTATGTGAACAATGAGATGCTCGATCATATCAAAAAATGACGGGGGAAACACATCTCAAGCTGGCACTGTGTCTCATGTGCGAATGTACGGAGATTTCCTAACTCTTCAAGACTAATGACCTTTTGTGACACTGCGTTGAAAAAGTAGCACAATCTTGCAATGGCAACCTTTAAATGCTCCGGTTTTATGGCCCTTATTGCAATTGCAAGAAACACGGTGAGCAAGACATGACAGTCGTGTGAATTATAATCAGATACCGACAAATCTTTCATGGAAACTAGTCGACTAATGTTTGATGAGAAACCTATGGGCACTCTGACATCGCGGATTGATTTGCAAAAGGACTTCTTCTCCTCAGGTGTCAGTGTGAAATAGGCTGGTGGAAGATATACTTTGCCATTCTTCTTTCCTTCTTGAGGGTGTAACTCTTCCCTGATTCCCATCTCGACTAGGTCCATCCGTGATTGCAGACCATCTTTAGTCTTCTTCGACATATCCAACAATGTTCCAACTATGTTGTCAAACACATTCTTCTCTAAATGCATTACGTCTATGGCATGCCGAACCTCCAGGTCTTTCCAGTATGGGAGGTACTTAAAGAATATGGAATGCTTCTTGAATGGGGGAGGGAGTTTATCATCTGGCTTCGAGATATTGTCTTGCTTCTTACTATACTCTGGTTTCTTACTCTTCTCGGGTTTCTTGCGATTTGTCCCCTTTGATTGTTTCTTAGTCACTTTTCCAAATTCGCAAATAATTTTCTCTGTCATTGCACACACTTTTACCCCCGATGTAGGTTTTGGTGGAGGATCAGTCTCTTCAGTGCCATCGAACTCCGCCTTCATCTTGCAGTACCTGTGATTTGTGCGTAGGAACCGCTGGTGCCGCATGTACACAAGCTTGTTGTAACCCGGGAGATACCTATAGTACGTTCCATTCAGGTAGATCACACATCCTGTTTTACCTTTAATTTGACCTGAAACTGAAAACATTGCTGGATAATCGTTAATGGTCACGAAGATGATGGCTTTCACTGTGAAGTATTCTCTTAAGTACTCGTCCCACACTTTTAATCTCTCTTTCCATAAATCTGCCATATCTTCCAACAATGGTTCAAGAAATACATCAATATCAATACCAGGCTGACGGGTCCCTGTATGAGGATACAGAGTAGCACGTATTTTCGTTTTTAACAAAGCCAGGTAGGAAGATTGTACATAGTCAGAAGCACTGGCCAAGTACTGTGTGAGCTGCTCATGTCTCCGAAAGGATTAACTCCATCAGTACTCACGGCAAACCTAATGTTCCGTGGGTCTTTAGCAAACTCTCTGTACTGAGCATCAAAGTTTATCCACTGACGAGCATCTACCGGGTGTCGAATCATCCCATCCTTCTTGCGCCCTTCTTCATGCCAACGCATTAGTTCCGCATCTCGCGGATTTGAGTATATCCGTTTAATGCGGTCTTTGACGAGAAGGTACCACACCACAAGCTGCGGGATTTTTCTCTGAGTTCTCTCAGTTCTGTCAGACGGTTCTAGGCCAGTATTGCTATTCGATTTGTACTGGCTAGCAACGTATGTTGGACATTTATCTAAAGAAGCGTACTCTTTCCTGTACAGTATGCAGTGATTAACGCACGCATGAATCTTTTCCACACCAAGTGAAAGGGGGCATATGAGTTTTTTCGCTTGATATATGCTGGATGGTAGTGAGTTAGGCCTCGGGAGCATTTTCTGCAGAAGTTCTAAAAGACTGTCGAAACTGGTATCAGACCATCCATGTCTCGCGTTTAACCTCATAAGTTCAAGAACTGACCGTAGTGTTGTGAACTCACTGTCACAGCCCTTCGACTGATCGTACAGAACTTCCTTAGCTTCCTTCTGTAAAGCTTCAAAGTTATTTAAACCTCTAGCCGCCCCCATCAGCACATCGGGTTCTGCATGACGTAACATTTCCTCTAGGTCGATTCTATCCTCAACAGAACCATCGTCGTGCACCATGTCTTCAAATCGTGTCGGAACCACATTTTCAGGCCCGTCCGCTTGTTCTTCGCCATGACGTGTCCATATTTCGTACTTATCCATGAATTCACGAGTTACTAAGTGCTCCTTCACTTTATAAGCATCTTCCCAGCCTATTTCATTCTTACAGTCAGCACATGGACAAATTATCTTCCTCATATTATTCTTCTCAGCGTGCGCCTTCGCAATACCAATAAATTTAGACACTTCATCTCTATATGGAGACAAAAATCTAGCCAATGATACATCCATTCCCGACTTTCCATATCTCTAGAAAAATGAACATAAAATATTTGTACTATTAATACCAAATTTGCAGGGTTTATTGAAAAAACTAACCGAAGGTTAATTGTAAATTAATTTCCATAAATTTTATTTCATTTTTTTACACAGACATGCCAAATTAGTATATTAGGAAAATCCAACAAAGTCATATCATCGACATATTACAAACTAATGTAATTATTTTTTGATTGCACCAAATAAATAGGCATTAAAAATTTTATTCTCTCTCATATATGTATGACAACATCTAGATCTAGATCTAGAACTAGGAGTTGGATGTGATAGCAACATAAAAAAAATTGAGAATTTATGTTACCACATTAAACCACTACAACAAGAGGCATCAAGTATTACACATGCATCTAACATCAACATATCAAAAGAAAATAAATTAAAAAACATTGAGCTTTCCTTCACAATTTTGCATGCATAAATCCATCACAAATTGAGGTCTAAAAGCTTAAAAAAAATGCATACCTAGTGTGGAAATGAGTAGATCTAAGCACCGTAGAAAAATCCCCCGAAGATTTGAAGTTCAAAACCTCCCCCCTATATTTATGTCACTTTAGGAGAGAGAAACTTCGGGGAGAATGAACAGGGCTCGGGGAGGAAGAAGATTATGTAGGTGCATCTTTGCAGGCGGGCCATATAAGCGTCGGTTGCGAAGATCGATCTTTGCAGGCGCACGTCTCCTGCCGCCTGTGAAGACGGCGGGGTTTTTGCTCCCAAGATCGCAACCGCCTGCGAAAATGGAACTCCTACGACGCTGAAAATGAGTTTTCTAGTAGTGTCATCTATCTCTAAATCAACAACTGTAATCATCTCTTTATCATCAAATCTCTAAATCAACACACAACTGTACACCTCTTATCATCAATCTCTAAATCAACACACCTCAGTAATTAATCATGTTATCATCTCTCAACATGCCTGCTGTAATTAACCATCTCTATTCATCTAAATCAACACAATCGAGTGTAACTCTATCATCTCTAAATCACAACGTGTCAGTCATATCTCTACTGGTCAACACAATCATGTTGTGTAGGTGAAACCCGTGGGATGGAACGGGGGTGTGCTCGTGAGCACGTACGTCTCGGCGGTCACCTCCCTAACGAGGAGCACAAAACATTGTTTGCTCCACGATATGGTACTAAACAATGCGCCCCGTGTGCTTAAACATTGTCTACGCCTTCGATTATTGTACGACTAATAAATCAGGGTACTGTTGTTCCTAGTATATATAGTGTACGGAGCAAGTGGTGGTGCTGTGGAGATACAAGTATAGCCTGTTTCTTTTACTCTAGCGGCAGTATAACACTCTTGTGTATTAATAAAGAGAGAATAAATTGGTGCGTTCACAATGGAAAGATAGGGAAATAATTACTTAGGAAAATAAGATCAGTAGCATGATTAGGATCATATCCCTACCAATAATCCGTTGTACACCGTAAGTATCTAATGCCTTGTTTAGGGTTTTAGTATTACTAATGATAACATGATTTTCAAGAACTAACTTATGTTTTGTTCTTAATTAAGTGTGAAATTAAGGCAGTTAGGTTCGGTAATTGAGTACGCTAGAAATGATTCATCAAATTAAAAAATCCGTAATTTCCTGATCGTCAGTTCTCCGTTTCGTCTGTACTGCCATTTTTCATCCGTCCATCGCCTCCTCTCCAAATCCCACATCATCACAATCCAACCCAAAAACAAAATCTCAATCCAAATCCAAACCGAAATCATCACAAAATCATCCAAAATGTTAAATTAAACATGAGATGATAAGAGGAAATGGATGGGCGAGTGGGAGGCCGCCACTTCTCCTCGACGGACCTCCTCCGCCGACCCGCCATTGCACCGGGGATCAGCCGAGCAGCCACTACGCCGCCATTGTGCCGAGAAGTCGCCGACCCGCCGCTGCGTCGAGGAGCCAATCCCGAGCTACCGCGCCGTCGGGAAGCCGCCGACTAGCCGGATCTGGTGAGGAGGGGGCGGCAGCGGCGGCACTCCGATGAGGAGGAAAGGAGACGATGGTGGGGAGAGAGGTAGGGGTAGTGGCGCCGCCGGTGGAGAGAAGGGAGGGGCGCTGCCGGTGGGGGAGGCGCGGAGAGTTTTGATGGATTCGGAACCGATCTGAGCCGTTGTTCACGACCAAATTTGGTAATTCAAGTATCGAAGATGAAGATAGAATTGAAGAAGATCCAAGAGATTAGATCGTATCAGAAACAGAGCGAGAATCGGCTGGAGTTCGAATCGGCTGCGGACAGGATCGACTGGGTTCGAGTCGGACAGGGTTAGCCGATTGAGCCGATTTCGGTAATATGACTCGGTACACGTCATCGGGTTAAGTTAAGGTGCTTCATACGGATTGCCATGCACGGATAGAGTCCTGGAAAGGCAATTGTATCTATTAATTAGGATATTTTATGTAATTTCCTTATAGATAATCACGGTAAGAGTCCGCCTTAAGGACTTGTTCGTTAGTTTGATTTGTATTAGGTTAATACAAGTCGTGTCCGTGATGGACAATGTTTGTATTTTCGGGTATAAATATAGACCCGAGGTCTTGTAAATAACAACAACATAAGTTCAATCAATCTCGGCGCATCACCAACCTTTGTTTCTTATTTTCGACAAGTTCATGCTTTCGAGTCGTGCTTCATCAGTTTGATCTTCGACGACATGGTAGGTCTTGTTATGGCGGTTTGCGTCATCGGGACTAGTGCTTACATCTTCATGACACTCTAGTTCTATTTTGTGAATCTCCTAGTTATCATATACATTGTATAATTTAGATCGACAATGCAATCTACTTGTATCGGCTGGATTCTATTTAGGGTTTTGTTGATATCGACTAGATTATATTACTGGTTTAAATTATATAATGTATCCACCATCCCGAAAAGGCAACCATCGGCTTGATTGTTTAGATATCATGCTTCTCTTTATACTTAATGCTGCATTGGTTAAGTCCAACCTATTAAGTCGTATTTAGAATCATGATCTCTAGCCTGTTTTATGGTTGTTAATAGGGATAGTATCGGGGTTTCAGCTGATCTTACCTGGTATAGATATTTTTCATTGTTTTATACTTTGTTTAATGTTCTATATCTGCCCCTTATATCAGGATCTAATCTAATACAAATATACTGGACTTACTATCAATCTGATTGATATTAGTTGAATATATTTATTGCAAGAAAATATCCTAGTATAAGGTTGTATCGGAGCTATAGCCGATACATGCTTAAATCTAGATATCGGCTATGATATGAGTCTATATAATCGTTATTTCATGTTACATTAGACTTGGGCAATTTATACTGTCTCGGTTCAGTCCGATCTATCCCAATTGCTTATTTATAAAGTAATATTGATATATTGATTACATAATACTAATCTTTTTAGCCGATATACTAGTTTTAAGGTTAGTTCTATCATTGACCACACCTTACAGCCAATTCATGCTTTATTGCATTGGCTAGGTTACATACGATATGAAATCGGCTAGCTGGCCGATGGACTATCATTTACTAATATTATTGTATATTTCTTCTTGTTGATTGCAGGATCAAATCAACTGGCACGCCCTCGAACCTAAAGAACAAGTTTGGACCTGCACTAGAGTAAAGCAAACCTCTCAGGCCAGTGTGTGTTTTTTGCATCAACACGCTTTTGGCACACCCAGTGGGACTTTGTGTCATCATGTCACCAAATATCACTGAAGTCTCAGAAGAGAACATCCTGCCGATCACAATCGAGCAATTGAACGATGAGCTGAGAGAAGGGATGAAACAGATGCTAGATCAACTCCAGAATCAATATCTGCATTCGTTCATGGTAACCCGACATGGCACAGTCGTTCAAAGGACTAAAGTCAAGGTGCCGACGATCGTGAAGCTAGATCCAAGTACATTAGGAACAAGTGAAGAAAAGGACAAGCAACCCAAGATCGAATCAAACAATGAAGAGCTTCACACGATACAAGATCGTATTGATTCGGCTGTGCATCATGCCCTCATCAACCAATCTGGAGTACTTGTGAATACGTTAACAAACATGATCAAATCAGTAGTTCATGGAACTATAGCCAAAGAAAAAGCTAAAGGACCCATATATCTACCAGGCGGTACGTTCTCAGGCTACAGGACTGTGAAGACAGAAATTGGCGGGAGTCAACAAACACTTCAAACCCAGGCCCCATCGGCTCCTTTCTCTAGTTCAAATATTCCAGCAATTATGACAAGGCCACAGCCGATCACTGGGGGGCAAGTTTCAAGTTAGCTGACACCAGAACAATTGATGAGTATTCTCAATCCACAACCGCCAGTTGTCGAGACTTCGTATCAAATTTCTTTGGTTCCACAACAGCTGATTGGAATTACTCAACCAATAAGCTAGCAATACAGCATAGAACAACTTCCTTATGTGCCACCTCAAGACGTATCGGCTAATCTCAATCATATCTATCAGCCTCATTCTCCACGGCCTCAGCCGATTCAGTACGGCCAGTTTGATCCGATTCAACAGCAATATGGAGGAGCAACACCACAGTAGCCTTGGGCCGATATGATAGCTGATGTTATGAGGGAACAGTTTAGACTCAAGCCTAAGGATAATGGCAACATGTATCGGCATCGATATCCAGAATACTTTGATCGGGTACCACTGCCAAACAGATACAAAGTGCCAGACTTCTCCAAATTTTTAGGGCAAGATAATATATCAACTTACGAGCATGTTAGCCGATTTTTAGCTCAATGTGGTGAAGCATTGGCTACAGAAGCTCTCAGAGTCAGATTGTTTCCACTATCCCTATCTGGATCGGCATTCACATGATTTTCATCCCTGCCTTACAATTCTATCAGAAGTTGGGCTGATCTGGAGATACAATTTCACAAATACTTTATCAGTGGCATTCAAGAAATGAAATTATCAGACCTCACAACTATCAGACAGAAATCAGATAAATCAGTACCAGATTATATCCAAAGATTTAGAGATGTGAGGAACAGGTGTTACAGTCTAGCCTTGACAGATTCACAGCTAGCCGATCTAGCCTTCCAGGGATTGTTGGCGCCAATAAGGGAAAGATTTTCGGCTCAAGATTTTGAGAGCTTAGCTCATCTAGCTCAGAAGGTATCGGCTCATGAGACAAGATTCCGGGAGGCTAGAAAATTTATCAAGAAGACCAACAATGTCAACAATATCTACAGCTATGATTCTGATTCCGAAGATGATGATCCAGAAGTTAATCCAGCCGAGTGGGCTAGAAACAAGAAGACAGTGGTTTGCCAATGGGTCAAAAATTCGGGAAAAGAGAAAAGATTTGATTTTGACATCACCAAAGCTGACAAGATATTTGATCTTCTTATTCAAGAGAAACAAATTCAGTTGCTGGCAGGACATGTGATTCCATCGGCTGAAAAATTGAAGAGGAGAAAATATTGTAAATGGCATAATACAGGATCTCACAGCACCAATGATTGCAAAATTTTCAGACAACAGATCCAATCGGCTATCGAACAAGGAAAGATCAAGATTGACGAATCCAAAAGGCCGATGAAGATAGATGGGCATCCTTTTCTAGTAAACATGGTTCACTCTGGATTTAACCGGAATCAAGCCGTAGAGATAAAAATTACACCAAAAATATCAAATCGGCTGGTATGATCAACAAGTATCAAAAGAGGCGCCAGAGGGAAGAGGAGTCATATCACCATGAAGACGAGAGATATTTTGATCCCTATTGGGGCTGTGAATTCTTCAGATTCTGTTGGAATGAAGGTATGAGGTTACCATCCATTGAGGATTGCCCTGGGTGTAGTGATTCTGATGTTCAATTCGTTCAAAGACCAAGCCGACGGAATGCAGGTGTGCATGGGCCGATTCAGAAAAGATTATCGGTTCAAGAAAGACTTGGGCCGATTCAGCAGGACAATGATGAAGATGACTCACAGAGTGAGCCCAAAAACGTGCAACCACAATGGTTCCCTTCTGGGATTTTTACCAAGAGCCAAAAGAGAAGAGTTCAGAGGATGAGGAATAGGGAACAATTCCAGGAGGTTGAAGGAGAAATTGAGCATCGGCTAAGGCAGCGGACAAAGAAAGTTTGGCGCGTGAAGAGCAAGGTGGTACCAGCTGATGAAGTCCAAGCCGATCAGAGCAAAAATCTCCAGAACAAGGGTAAAGGGGTAATGTCATCTACAATAAACATGGTTTTTATGCTACCAGCTGAATATGCAGTTGAACCAGTTGTTGAGCAAGTAGATGAGTTGCCATCGGCTAAGTTGATGTTATCTCCACAACAAGCTGTTTTGGAGAAGCCCGAAGGAACTGATCATCGACACCTCAAGCCACTATATGTCAAGGAATTTATCAATGGGAAGCCGATGTCAAAGATGTTACTCGATGGAGGGGTAGCTGTCAATTTAATGCCATATTCAACCTTCAGAAAGCTTGAGAAGAGTTCAGAGGATTTGATCAAGACCTTTATATTTCTGAAAGATTTTGGCGGGAATCCATCTGAAACCAAGAGAGTTTTGAATGTGGAGTTGACCATCGGCAGTAAAACAATTCCTACCACGTTCTTCGTTATTGATGGGAAGGGTTCCTATAGTCTGTTGCTGGGAAGAGATTGGATCCATGCTAACTGTTGTATTCCCTTAACAATGCATCAAAGCCTGATTCAATGGCAAGGAGACCAAATTGAAATCGTGCTAGGCAACTGGTCAGTCAATGTAGCTAGTGCCGATTTATCTGTTTGGGAGATGGATGAAATTGATTGCTTATCTGGAAAAATTTGGCAAGGAGATTACTTAAAAGTTTCTGATTATGACATACAGCCAACAGGAGATGGAGAGCCACAATTGTTATTTTGAGGGTGCTGTAGAGGGTTCCAATTTCTACACGAAGGACACTGTGATGATCTCGACGACAAACTAGGACAAGGGTTTATGTTGGCCGATGAGTTGGAAGAAATCGACAATGGACCAGGTGATAGGCCTAGGCCGACATATATTAGTAAGGGTTTATCAAAGGAGTTTAAATGTAAATTAATAGCACTTTTGAAAGAATATAGAGATTGTTTTGCCTGGGAATACTATGAAATTCTAGGACTTAGCTGATCGATTGTTGAACATCGGCTCCCTATCAAATCAGGCTATCGGCTATACAAACAGCCTCCAAGATGTTGTAAAGCTAACATGTATAATGCTATCAAGACCGAAATTACAAGACTCTACGATGCAAATTTTATTAGACCATGCCGATATGCTGAGTCGATTTCAAACATAGTACCAGTCATCAAGAAAAATAGCAAGCTCAGTGTTTGCATTGATTTCAGAGATTGAAACAAAGCCACACCAAAAGATGAATACCCAATGCCAGTAGCCGATCAACTGGTTGATGCAGCATCTGGACACAAAATTATCAGTTTCATGGATGGCAATGCAGGTTACAATCAAATTTTTATGGCTAAGGAAGATATTCACAAGACTGCTTTCAGGTGTCCTGGTGAAATCGGCTTATATGAGTGGGTTGTCATGACTTTTGGGCTGCGAAGTGCTGGTGCTACATATCAAAGAGCTATGAATTATATATTTCACGATCTTATCGGCATGTTGGTAGAAATCTACATTGATGATGTGGTGGTCAAATCTAAGGAAGTTGATGAACATATAGCCGATTTAAGACAAGTACTAGAAAGAGCAAGGAAATATGGTTTAAAGATGAATCCAACTAAGTGTGCTTTTGGTGTATCAGCTGGGCAATTCCTTGGGTTTTTGGTGCATGAGCGTGGGATTGAGATACCCAGAGGAGTATTGAGGCAATCAAAGACATAAAACCTCCAGAAGATAAGACCAAATTGCAATCTTTGATCGGCAAAATAAATTTTGTTCTGTGTTTCATATCAAATTTGTCTGGCCGAATAGAACCATTTACTCCGTTATTAAGGTTGAAGGCCGATCAAGAGTTCGTCTAGGGAGAAAACCAGCAGCAGGTATTGGATAATATCAAGGAATATTTGAGTACTCCTCCAGTTCTCATTCCACCACAGAAAGGGCTTCCCTTTAAATTATATTTGTTAGCTGATCAGAATTCTATCGGCTCAGTTTTAATCCAAGAGGTCGAAGGTAAAGAAAGAGTTATATTTTATCTGAGTAGAAGACTTTTGGATGCAGAAACAAGGTATTCACCTGTGGAGAAGTTATGCCTATGTTTATATTTTTCTTGTACAAAATTGAGGCATTATTTACTTTCCAATGAGTGCACAATAGTATGTAAAGCCGATGTGGTGCGGTATATGCTATCGGCTCCAGTTCTGAAGGAGCGAATTGGGAAGTGGATTTTTGCTTTGTCAGAATTTGACTTAAAGTATGAATCGGCTAAGGCAGTTAAAGGGCAGGCGATAACCGATTTTATAGTTGAACACAGGGGTACTAGTATTGATAATGTTGACATTATGCCATGGATTTTATTCTCTGATGGTTCTATATGCACTCATGGTTGTGGTATCGGCTTGGTGATCAAATCGCCTAGGGGGGCAAGTTTTCAGTTTGCTTTTACTATCAAGCCTTATTCTACAAATAATTAAGCTGAATATGAAGCTGTTTTGAAAGGACTGCAACTATTGCGAGAGGTCGAAGCCGATGCTGTTGAAATCATGGGAGATTCATTACTGGTGATAAGTTAATTATCTTGGGAATATGAGTGCAAAAATGATGTTTTGATGGTATATAATGAGAAATGTCAAGAGTTGATGAAGACCTTCAAAATAGTTACTTTGAAATATATCCCTAGGAAGCAGAATGTTGAAGCCAATGATTTAGCTCAAGGTGCATCAGGCTACAAGCCGATGTTGCAAGTAGTTGAAGTAGAAGTTGCCTGCATACGGGCCGATTATTGGAGGTTTGATATATTTGAGTATTTGAAGAATCCTTCTAAATCGGTTTCCAGAAAGTTAAGATATAAAGCCCTCAAATATGTTCTATTGGATGATACATTATATTATCGGATGATTGATGGAATTCTTTTGAGATGTTTGAGTCTGGAAGAAGCAAAAGTTGTCATGTGTGAAGTACATGAAAGTATCTGTGGGACTCATCAATCGGCTCACAAGATGAGATGGTTGATTAGAAGAGTTGGATATTTTTGGCCGACAATGCTAGAAGATTGTTTTAGATATTACAAGGGATGTCAAGATTGTCAAAAATTTGGAGCAATACAGAGAGCACCAGCATCGGCTATGAATCTTATTATCAAGCTATGGCCGTTCAGAGGTTGGGGTATTGACATGATCGGCCAGATCAATCCACTATCGAGTAAAGGGCCTAAATTCATATTGGTTGCTACTGATTATTTTACCAAGTGGGTTGAGGCAATTCCTTTGAAGAAAGTTGACAGTAAAGATGCCATTGAATTCGTCAAGGAACACATTATATACCGGTTTGGTTTACCACAGACAATTACAACCGATCAAGGATCAATTTTTGTGTCCGATGAGTTTGTTCAGTTTGCAGATAGCATGGGGATTAAATTGTTAAATTCTTCACCGTATTATGCACAAGCAAATGGACAGGCTGAGGCATCCAATAAGAGCTTGATTAAGTTGGTCAAAAGGAAGATCGCAGAATATCCCAAGAAGTGGCATATATATTGGCAGAGGCATTATGGTCCTATCGGATGGCTTGTCATCATGCAATTCAAGTACCTCCTTATCAACTGGTTTATGGGCATGAAGCTGTATTGCCATGGGAAACCAACATCGGCTCCAGGAGGATTTCTTTACAAGATGAGCTGACAGCCGATGATTATCATAATTTGATAGTTGATGAATTAGAAGATTTGGTTCACGCAAGATTGCATGCTCTTGAAAAGGTTCGAAAAGACAAAAAAAGAGTTGCTAGACATTACAATAAAAAAGTTGTGCCAAAGTCTTTTGAGGAGGATGAACTTGTTTGGAAATTGGTGCTGCCGATTGGAGCCAGAGATAATAAATTCGGCAAGTGGTCACCGAATTGGGAAGGACCTTGAAAGGGTCACTTGAGCCTATAGGGGGGGTGAATAGGCTACTTAAAATTAAACAACGGAAGCTAAAAACAAAAACTAGGTCGGATAGTCTGATCCACAGTCGGACTATCCGATCTGATCAGATAGTCTGATGTTGGATGAGATAGTCTGACTCAATATGAATGCAAGAACCTCAAATCTGCAATACTAGCAAGAGTATATGAGCAGGCACAACTAGGGTATAGAGACACAACAAGGCAATTAGTAGAGTAGAGAGGAAAGCGAATATCACTGAGATTTCTTGCCGAAGTAATTCCTGGAGTTCAAATCCTTGAGGGGATTCTACTCTCTGTTGAGGAGCTCACAAAGAGCCGGGTCTTTGCTAACCCTTTCCTCAAGAGGTTGCACAAAGCACTCCTCCTTCCACTAGAGGTATCTCTTCCCTTTCGGAGGCGAGATCCGGCCTTCACAAACTTCTCTTGGCTCTCCACAAGTAGATCGGTGGCTCAAGAGCGACGCCTAGCCGTCTAGGAGTCCTCAACCTCCAAGAGTAACAAACACCACACAAATCTTGGAACAACCCTAGTGCTCAAGATCGAGTGAAACGCACACTAGGCCCTCAACAACCAAATCCACAACCACCAAGATTCACCACTCAAAGAACGAGGAGGGATTTGAGAGAGGGAGAAAGAGCTCAAAGATCCAAAAGCACTTAAGCACCAAGCTCAAGCCAAATGTGAATGAGAATGAATGAGTTGGGTAACCCTAGAACAGGGTTAGGTGGGGGGTATTTATAGATCCCAAAAAGTGGCCGTTGGGAGAGAATCTGTTCATCCCACCTCGGATAGTCCGAGATGACATCGAATAGTCCGATGTATACAACTCAATTCTAGCAACCAAAAAATGTTTGCAATAGATCAAGCCACATTCCGAGAATTCAAGATATTTAGCTCACTTCTTAACTCACAAAACCTAGCTTCATCTAGAGGTTTGGTAAAAATATCCGCCAATTGTTTGTCGGTTCTCACATGTTGAATGTCTATGTCGCCACTTGTGGAATGATCTCTCAAGAAGTGATGGCGAATATCAATGTGTTTGGTTCGGGAATGTTGGACGGGGTTGTTGGCTATCTTGATTGGGCTCTCATTATCACATAGGAGTGGAATTTTGCTCAGATTTAGGCCATAGTCTCTCAGGGTTTGTTTCATCCAAAGAAGTTGAGCACAACAACTCCCCGTCGGAACGTATTCCGCTTCGGCGGTAGATAGGGTGACGGAGTTTTGCTTCTTAGAGGACCAAGAAACAAGGGACCTACCCAAGAATTGGCAAGTACCCGATGTGCTTTTCCTATACACTTTGCACCCGGAATAATCCGCATCGGCATATCCAATGAGGTTGAAACTCGCTCCCTTAGGGTACCAAAGGCCAAGATTAGGTGTGTGCACTAAATATCTAAGGATTCTCTTCACGGCCACAAGATGACACTCCTTCGGAGCGGCTTGAAATCTTGCACACATGCACACACTAAGCATGATATCGGGCCTAGATGCACATAGGTAAAGTAATGACCCAATTATAGAACAATATACCTTTTGGTCGACATCTTTACCTTGTTTGTTGAGATCTAGGTGTCCATTTGACGGCATAGGAGTGTGAATTGGCTTGGCACTCTCCATCCCGAATTTCTTGAGCATGTCCTTCAAATACTTCGTTTGGCAAATGAACGTTCCTTCCTTAAGTTGCTTGATTTGAAGGCCGAGGAAGAACTTCAATTCACCCATCATGGACATCTCAAACCGCTTGGTCATCATTCTACTAAATTCTTCACTAAAGGACTTGTTAGTAGAGCAAAATATAATATCGTCGACATATATTTGGCACACAAAGATATCACGATCATGTCTTTTAGTAAAGAAAGTAGAATCGGCCTTGCCAATCTCAAAGCCATTTTTAATGAGAAAGTCACGAAGGCATTCATACCATGCTCTAGGGGCTTGCTTAAGCCCATAGAGCGACTTGTGAAGGTTATACACGTGATTAGTATACTTTGGATCTTCGAACCCCGGTGGTTGCTCTACATATACCAACTCATTGATTGGACTGTTGACGAAGGCGCTCTTCACGTCCATTTCATAGAGCTTGAAATCAAGGTTAGTAGCAAAGGCTAATAAAATGCGAATTGACTCAAGCCTAGCTACCGGTGCAAAGGTTTCACCAAAATCCAATCCTTCGATTTGGGTGAACCCTTGAGCCACTAACCTTGCCTTGTTTCTTACCACCATGCCGTTCTCATCTTGTTTGTTTCGGAAGATCCACTTGGTACCTATCACATTTTGCCTCGGTCTCTCCACCAATGTCCACACTTCATTTCGGGTGAAGTTATTCAACTTGTTGGCGATATGCCATGAGGCCTTTCGACCAAGGCTGCCGAAACTAGCTAGGCGACAAGGATCCGAACTCCAGGCGCCCAAGGCTCTTGAGGCGAAGCCCGGTGGCGAAGACATCGGGGCGCATGAGGCGGTGGGCGAGGGGTCACACTGAGCACCCATCGGCCTTGGCGAAGACTGCATGGCGAAGGCATGCGTCGAAGGAAGGTGGCTTCGCAAAGACGGACCTGATTCAAGGGGATCCAGTGGGCCGGCCCAATCGCCCTGGCCCATGGACTAAGGGGTTAGTAACCACCAAACGGCCCATTGAGGGCCCGTGCGCCTTAATTACATTGAATACCCATGTAAGGGCCCCTTTATGAGGGTGACTATGTAAATTCCCCTGTAATAGCCCTAAAACCCTAAAAGGGGATCTGTAATAGGGTTATAAATAGCCCTCTCGGGCCATGTAAAAGGGGATCCGAATTTAATACAAAATTTATTACACTTTACTTTCCCAACAACCGTTGAGTATCCACGTCCTTCGACGTATGCAGTTGTCGTTTCGACAACAGCTGGTGCCGACCGTGGGGACCTCCGAGCGAAACCACTGAGAGCTAATGCCACCGAAAAAGGTCTCAAAACTGAGGGTTGCAAACCCAAAGGAAGGCGTAGCCGAAGAGGTGATGGCCGCCAGCGAAGGCGCGGAGCCTTCGGCGCCTGTCGAGGTGGCAGCTGCGCCGGTGGCTTCGGCGCCCGTGCCGCAACTACCACCTTCGGCCTCGACCACTTCGGTGGAGCAGGTACTGGAAATCCCTTCGGCAACTCAGCCGGCTTCGACAACAATCGCCGCTGCGCAAGTCGACCCCGGCTTTGACGCACAAGCCAAAGCGAACATGGAGCCATGCGGCAGAACATAGCGCGGCTCCAGGACATGCTTCGTCAGATGCAGGAGCAGCAGCAGGCATACGAAACGGCACGACAAGCCAAGATCGGCCCGGCCCCCATCCTCCAGTATTCGGTAGGCTACATCCCGCCTCAAGCCTATCAGCAAGCGCCGGTGCAAGCCCCTCCGCCACAGACTGCGCAAGGACCAGCGCGTTTCCTCGGCCAGCCTTCGGCCGCAGCAGTGCAATCACTCCCTGACGAGCGGCCGCAAGTTCGACCGGCCACGATCCAAGTACACTCTTCGCCGCCTGGTCAAATGTCACAAGCAATGGCGGAGGGGGCCTCGGCACTGCAGGCACAGCTTCAAGCCTTCCTTCAATAGCTCAACCAGCCCCACATCTCAAGCACAACCCCTTCGGCCTGGCCGGAGGGGAGCTCCGGCCAAGGCGCTTCAGGATGGCTGCCGTCGAACCAACCTGGGCCGGGGGCTTCGCCCTGGAATCGGGGGCAACAGTTCGACCTCTACAACACCATCCAAGTGCCACCGTTCGGAAGTGGGCCACCGAACATCGTGACCCAACTACACCCCCAGGCCATCACTTCGCCCTTCGCCACGCCATATCCGCAGTCAGGCGGGCCTTCGCTGCAGGGTGCCATGGGCAAGGCTGGGGGCGAAAAGGGGCTGCCACTGAGCGGGGGGATCAAAGGCCATCCGATCCCACCTCAGTTCAAATTCCCACCCGTTCCGCGGTACTCGGGCGAAACAGACCCAAAAGAGTTCCTCTCAATCTACGAGTCCGCAATCGAAGCCGCCCACGGCGACGAAAACACCAAGGCGAAGGTAATCCATCTTGCTCTAGACGGCATAGCCCGTTCTTGGTACTTCAATTTACCATCCAATAGCATTTACTCATGGGAGCAATTGCACGATGTCTTCATCCTTAACTTTCGAGGCACCTACGAGGAGCCAAAGACACAACAACATTTACTTGGCATTCGCCAGAGGCCGGGCGAATCAATACGGGAGTACATGCGCCGCTTCTCGCAGGCACGGTGTCAAGTTCAAGATATAACGGAAGCATCCGTTATCAATGCCGCTTCGGCCGGGTTGCTCGAGGGCGAACTCACAAGGAAGATCGCCAACAAGGAGCCGCAAACTCTCGAGCACCTGCTTCGCATCATCGATGGGTACGCGCGGGGCGAAGAGGACTCCAAGCGAAGGCAGGCGATTCAAGCTGAGTACGACAAAGCATCCATCGCCGTGGCCCAGGCCCAAATGCAAGCGCAGGTCATCGAACCGGCTCCCCCCGCCATCCGCCAGCCCCAGCCGGCGAACCAGGGGCAGCCGCCCTGACAAGCCCAAGCTCCCATGACGTGGAGGAAATTCAGGACCGACCGAACAGGCAAGGCGGTGATGGCTGTCGAAGAAGTACAGGCCCTCCGCAAGGAGTTCGACGCCCAGCAGGGCGGCAGCCATCAGCAGCCTGTTCGCAAGAAGGTCAGAAAAGACCTCTATTGCGCCTATCATTGGTGGTCTTCGCACACCACCGAGCAGTGCCGAAACATCCGCCAGCGAAACAACGCCCACGAACCAAGGCCACATCAGGGTGCCGCTGTCGAAGCGCCTCACGAGGCGGCCCGGGAACAGTCGCCTCCAGCCAAACAGCACCAAGACGTGCAGCGCCGAATTATTCAAGTAATCACAAGGGCTGATCCACCAGTCCAGCCGTCGAAACGACAGAAGAAGTCGCAGCTACGAACGGTGCATAACATCACTGCCACCAGCGAAGGGGTCCCAAAGTACTTGGGCCAGCAAATTTCTTTCGGGCCAGAAGATGCTGAAGGAGTGTTGTTCCCGCATCAGGACCCCCTGGTGATTTCGGCTGAGGTGGCTGGCTTCGAAGTCCGACGCATTCTGGTCGATGGAGGTAGCTCGGCCGATGTCATCTTCGCCGAGGCATACGCCAGAATGGGACTACCTACTTCGGCCCTCACTCAAGCGCCGGCCTCGCTTCGCGGCTTCGGCGGCGAGGCGGTTCAAGTCCTCGGCCAGGCACGGTTGAAGGTTGTTTTTGGCACGGGCGAAAACAGGCGCGAAGAGCAGATACTGTTCGACGTCGTCGATATCCCGTACAGCTACAACGCCATCTTCGGCCGCGCAACCCTGAACAAGTTTGAAGCCATCTCCCACCACAACTACCTCAAGCTCAAGATGCCAGGTCCGGCAGGGGTGATTATTGTCAAGGGGCTTCAACCTTCTGCTGCACCGAAAGGTGACTTGGCCGTGATCAGCAGGGCGGTGCACAATGTGGAAACCAAACCGCGAGGTAATCGCGTGCCGAAGCCGGCCCCTCATGGCAAGGTGGTCAAGGTGCAAGTGAGCGAGGTGGACTCGGCGAAGTTTGTCCGGCTGGGGGGCGACCTAGGCGAAAAGGAAGCCGGGAAAGTCCTGGAGCCCCAGCGAGGTGGGAGGCGTTTCGCCAACACTCATCGTGCATCGCGTGGCCGTCAAGCCAGACGCCAAGCCAAGAAAGCAAAAGCTGCGCAAAATGTCCACCGATCGCCAGGAAGCAGCGAAAGCCGAAGTCCGAAAGCTTCTCAAGGCCGGGGTGATCAAGGAGATCGACCACCCAGAATGGTTGGCGAACCTGGTCCTGGTGAAGAAGTCGAACGGCAAGTGGCGCATGTGCGTCGATTTCACGGACCTCGAAAGGTTTGCCCGAAGGACGACTTCCCCTTGCCACGGATCGACCAGCTTGTCGATTCAACGGCTGGCTGCGAACTCATGAGCTTTCTGGACGCCTACTCCGGCTACCACCAGATCCACATGAATCCGGACGACATCGCCAAGACCGCCTTCATCACGCCGTTCGGAACTTTCTGCCACCTCAGGATGCCTTTCGGCCTGAGGAACACCGGGGCAACATTCGCCAGGCTGGTGTACAAGGTGCTTCACAAGCAACTGGGGCGAAACGTGGAGGCGTACGTCGACGACATCGTCGTAAAGAGCTGAAAGGCCTTCGACCACGCGTCTGATTTACAAGAGACCTTCGACAACTTACGCGCGGCGGGTATGAAGCTAAACCCCGAGAAGTGTGTTTTTGGGGTTCGCACTGGCAAGTTGTTAGGTTTCCTTGTTTCTGAGAGGGGTATCGAGGCGAACCCCGAGAAAATTGATGCCATTCAGCAAATGAGGCCACCATCAAGCGTACGCGAAGTACAAAAGCTTGCGGGCCAAATTGCGGCACTCAGTCGTTTTCTCTCAAAAGCAGCCGAAAGGGGCCTGCCATTTTTCAAAACCCTCCGGGGCGCAGGGAAGTTTAGCTGGACCCCCGAATGCCAGGCCGCATTCGAAGAGCTAAAACAATACTTGCAAAGCCCACCCACCCTGGTCAGCCCAACACCAGGAAGCGAAATGCTGTTATACCTAGTAGCTTCGCCAGTGGCGGTCAGTGCAGCCCTAGTCCAAGAGACAGAATTAGGGCAGAAACCGGTGTACTTCGTCTCCGAAGCCCTGCAAGGGGCGAAGACAAGGTATATTGAGATGGAAAAGCTAGCTTACGCCCTGGTGATGGCTTCGTGCAAGCTCAAGCACTACTTCCAGGCACACAAAATCACAGTGCCTTCGCAGTATCCTCTGGGCGAAGTACTCCAGGGCAAGGAAATCTCTGGTAGACTCAGCAAGTGGGCAGCAGAGTTATCCCCCTTCGATCTGCATTTCGTTGCGCGAACCACCATCAAATCCCAAGTCCTGGCCGATTTCGTGGCCGAATGGACACCGACGTCCGCTCCCGTACCCCAGCCCGTCGAACAGCCTTGGATAACGCACTCCGATGGCTCATGGTCACACAAGGGGGCGGGCGCCGTGGCCGTGCTCATTTCGCCGGGGGGTGTGCCGATTCGGTATGCTGCAAGGCTACATTTCGACACAACCAACAACACGGCAGACTACGAGGCGGTACTACTGGGCTTAAGAAAGGCGAAGGCATTGGGGGTTCGGTGCTTGATCATCCGAACAGACTCCAAACTGGTGGCTTGTCATGTTGACAAATCTTTCGAAGCAAAATATGAAGGAATGAAAAGATATTTGGAGGCCATTCGGTCGATGGAAAAGTGCTTCGCTGGGATATCAGTCGAACACCTACCCAGACGGCAGAATGAGGAGGCAGATGCCTTGGCGAAATCTGCCGCCTGCGGGGGGCCACATTCACCGGGCATCTTTTTCGAGATCCTGTACGCACCAGGTGTGCCCGAGAAAATCAAGGATGCTATGGTCATAGACCAGGAAAACTCGGGCGAAGACCCAGAGGACTGGCGAACACCGTTTGTGAAGTATCTCAAAGATGGCTCGCTCCCGGATGACGAGGCGGAAGCGAAGCGCCTGCAAATCAGAGCCAGGCAATATAAGCTGGTCTCAGGGCAGTTGTACCGCTCCGGAGTACTCCAACCCCTGCTTTGCTGTGTTTCCTTCGCCGAAGGAGAAGAGATGGTGAGGGAAATACACCAGGGGCTGTGCAGCGCACATCAAGCTGCAAGAACAGTCGCTTCCAAGGTGTTTCGCCAAGGAGTATATTGGCCCACGGTGCTAAAAGTTTGCGTTGCACAAGCCAAAAAGTGTGAAAGCTGCCAGCGACATGGCCGAAGCCAGGCCGCACCGCAATATGAGCTGCAGCCGATCGCACCAGTTTGGCCCTTCGCCAGGTGGGGGCTAGACATCATCGGCCCATTCCCGGTAGCGCGAAATGGATACAAGTTCGCAATCGTTGCCATCGAATACTTTTCGCGCTGGATCGAGGCCGAACCACTCGGCGCGATCACTTCGTCGGCAGTCCAGAAGTTTGTTTGGAAAAACATCATCTGCCGTTTCGGAGTTCCAAGAGAATTCATCACAGACAACGGCAAGCAGTTCGACTCTGAAAAGTTCAGAGAAATGTGCGAGGGGCTAAACCTGGAAATCAGGTTCGCATCGGTCGCACACCCACAATCGAATGGGCGGCCGAACGTACAAATGGCAAGATCTTGGAGGCACTCAAGAAAAGACTAGAGGGGGCGGCGAAAGGCAGATGGCCGGACGAAATGCTGTCTGTCCTTTGGGTCCTCCGAACAACTCCCACAAGGCCAACCAAGTTCAGCCCGTTCATGCTCCTATATGGGGACGAGGCGATGACCCCAACAGAGCTAGGGGCTAACTCACCAAGGGTGATGTTCTCTGGGGGTGAAGATGGGCGTGAAGTGTCGCTCGAACTCCTGGAGGGGGTACGAGTCGAAGCACTAGAACACATGCGCAAGTACGCCGTAAGCACTTCGACAACCTACAACAAAAGGGTTCGCCCAACGGAGCTCCTACCAGGCCACCTCGTTCTGAGGAAAAAGGCGAACCTAGTAGCGGTTGGGAAACTTGAGTCCAAATGGGAGGGGCCATATCTCATCAAGCACAAGTCAAGGACGGGCTCTTTTCGCCTAGCAACGCTGGAGGGCGAAGAGTTCGATCACTCGTGGAACACTGCTTCACTTAAGCGTTTCTATGTCTAGAGAGGGTGGCACCCTGTTCGCCAGCATGTAAAAATGTACATATTGTTATGTAGCTCTTTCGGCATCCGCCGTTTTGTAAGCCTTTCGGCACAAAAACACAAAAAAAGGAGAAAATGGAAAAAGAAAAAAAACTGGACGTAGGGCTGTTATCCACTTCGGAGGCCCGAACCAGTATAAAATTTCTGTGTCTTTCGCCTTTTTACTTTTGTGCATGATAATTCGTGGAAAAACCCCAAGGCAAAGACCTGATCAGCGAAAGTGCCAGGGGGGCGAAACGAATCGGCTGAAGCATCGCTCGCCGAACGTTGAAACCGCGACAGCTTGTTTCGGGAGATAAAAAAAACCCCTGAACACCGTTACAGTCGATCTACACAAAATCGCGCCACTAACGCAAAGTGCCAAAGATCGACAACGGAAGTCGAAAGCTGAAAAGTCAGCGTGCCTATTTCACCAATGCACGCAAAGGGGTCGATACATCACGACCCAACGAAAGCATAGTGTGATAATGCAGAAAATGGCGAAAAGGAAACAAAAGCACACCTTTATTAAACTTTGAAAATACACTCAACATTTACATTGTGTACCACGATACAGGCGGAATGGTTTAGACGTTCGCTTACAAGTAAATTACATCTTCGCCCCCAAGACAACTACTAAAGGAGTGATCCGGCGAACAAGGTTCGTCATCAGTACTGATATTGTACACTACCCTAGGAGGAGAGGGGGGCGAAACTACAGTAAGGGCGTAGCGCCGTTGGGCGATCGCCTCCTGCCGATCGGTTCGTCGATGGTTTCGCCAGAAACGGGCCGTGCCCTCCAGGCACGCCACATGGACACGATCGTAGTCCTCTAGCGTTCACCCAGGATGGTTTCGCATCCAGTTGACAACGTTCACAACTTTGTAGTTGTGGCCGTTGATCGTCATCTCGCGGGAGACAGGCCGAAGTAGGTAGCGAACCTTCGGCAAATTTTTCGCCGCAACGAACTTCTCGTTCCTGCTCCGCCAATCACCGAGAGGGGGCCGAACGCAAAGCTTTCGGCATCGACCCTGCAAAAGATGGGGAAGTCATGCAGGCGAACGCAGGAAGAGAAAGTTGGGGCGAACAAACTGGGCGAAAGGACCACGCAAACATCTCAAACATATTTCGCGCATTTCAAATTGCAAAATGGCACATATGGCGAAAATAGTCATATATTTCAAGCGATTTGATGTCTTAAAACAAGGTAGGCCTTGGCCAAATTTACACGGTTTGCCTACAGGGCAAACGTCAAAAAGGAAAAAAAACGAAATTACAAAGGGACGGGCGGAGGGCCTCACACCTCAGGGTGGTCTTCGGCTTCTCCCCTGCCCTCTCCAGCGGGTTCTTCGCCCTGGTCTGCCACCTCCGTCTTCGCCAATTGTTCAAGCAGGCGGGCCTTGGCCGCAGAGCGGCCGTCCTTCTGCCAAAACTGTCTTCGCCAGGAGCGGAGGGCGGGCGATATGTCTTGGGCGCTAACCTCCTAGTCCCCCTTCGCGAACTCTAGAAACTGGGCGACGTGCTCGCACCCACGCTGTTGGAGCAGCCCCAGGGCGAAGGCCGACGACACGTGCGCACAGCAATCGCCGTACGCCGTGGCGCAGTCGGGAACTGCGCAGCCAGCCTCCTGGTTCCAGTCGCAGAACTCAAGGGTGGAGGCGTTTTCGCCGGGGACGCCGTGCCTTCGCCCCCATGTCCTTGAGGGCAAGGCGAAGGGTGCGGCAGGATGTCTTCGCCGACTCGGTCGTCCGGGCCGCCTCCTGGGCAAGGTATTGGGCCTTCGCCTCCGCCCGGCTCAACTCTTGGCGAAGGGCTTCCATCTTGGGCTCTGTCGTTTCATAGTACATCGTAAGAGCAGCAGAGTGCCCCCGCTCCTGCGCCAACTCGGCCGTGAGGCGATCAATCTCGGCCTTCGCCTCACTGCCCTTATCGAGCTCGGCCTGAAGGCGCTTATTCTCCGCCTTCGCCTCCCGAAGGGACCGGGCGAGCCCCTCCATCTCCAAGCCTTTTCGGCCTAGCTCGTCGTTCTTCGCCCGGAGCCGGTTCTTCAGGCCATCCAAGCGTGCTCGCATTGTCCGTTCGGTAGAACAATGGGCCGCTAGAAGCTGGCGAACAAGAAAG
This sequence comes from Oryza punctata, assembly GCA_000573905.2. Classification (NCBI taxonomy): domain Eukaryota; kingdom Viridiplantae; phylum Streptophyta; class Magnoliopsida; order Poales; family Poaceae; genus Oryza; species Oryza punctata. The sequence continues at coordinate 15,826,807 of CM002493.2, read as the reverse complement.
GATGAAACATAAGCCAGGTGTCGAAAGTGAAAAAAAATAAAGAGAGGGGGGACTACGAAAACAACTTACCCGCACAGCTAGGCTCTTTACAGCGGAGCACCCCTCGTCGAACTCGTTGAGCTCGGCGAAGAGGCTGGGGCCACCAGCTGGCGAAACAATCTTGCTCACCCCCTCAACGAAGGGAATGAGCTCCGCCCGGGTTTCAAAGTCCCCGGGGGCAAAGCGGGGCGGCCCCTGCGAGTACTCGGAGCCGGACCCCTCAGCCGTCTTCTTGCCCTTGTTGAGGGCGAGCGGCGAAACCGGCTGGTGGACCGGGCTGTTGAAAATTCGGGCGACCGCCTTCACCACCCATTCGGCTGAGGCCGAAGCCCCAGCCCCGCCGGTCGCCCGAGGGATGTCGAGGGTCCCTGGCTTCGCCCCGCGGGCGAAGTAGGAGTCCCGTCGGACGACTCCTCGTCGCTAAACGCGTTGGTGATGGTGACAACCCCTCTTTTCTGAAGGGCTTTCCTCGCAGCGCTGCCCTTCGCCGCCCTAGCCGTGGTGATAGCGATTAAGGCCTGGGCGCCTTTGACGTCCTTCCGGCGAAGAGGCGAAGAGGTTGATTCTGCCCCGGTTTCGACGCGCTCCAGGCTAGGAGTTGGCGTGTAGCCACGCGTCCCAGAGCGGCTATCGCCCGCTTCATCTTCGGCCTCTTCGGCCGCGAAGTCAGCTCCCACCGCCTCCTCCTCTTTGACGTCCTCCTCGTCTTCGACGTCGGAGTCCGCCGTAACAGGGGCCTTCTGCTTGCGAGGGGCGAACTTAACTTGCCCCCGTGGGTGCTTCCGGGATGGGCCGGCTTCGCCATCGGCCTTGAAGGGCTTCGTCCTTGGGGGGAGCTCGCCGGTGTAAACCCGGTTCGCCCGGCCAGCTGCTTGCCGAGTCAGCAGCTGACTGTATTCGGTGACCGACACGTCACCAATAAGCCTTCTGGCTTCGGTGTCGGCCTGGGCTAATGTCAACACTGGAAAATGGCGAAACACTATGTCAGAGCTGAAACAAAAACATAGTGAAAAGGCAAAGCGAAGAAGTAGGAGAAAAATAAAAACTCACCGTTCGCCCCTGTGGGTAGAATAAGTCTGGGCAGGCCATCGACCATTTTGCCCTGGTCGACCTCAACCTGCCATGCCTGCGACAGCGGACATACCCGCAGCATGCAGAATTCTTCGACTAAATCCCGGCAACTCAGCCGGGAACACACCCTGCGAAGCAGGGCGAAGCGCGACTCCAAGGTGCCGGTGACGGCAACCCTTGGCTTCCGCACCGGTGAAATGGCGCGGCGTCGCCAACGCAGAGCCCTTGCCGCGACAGAACCCGCCTCGAACGGGATGGAGTGGTAAAACCACTTCGCCATCCAGTGGCGGTCCCACAGCGACATGGCGGTGTTGACCGGCCACAAATCGGCGCGTTCGGGGCGAACATTGAAGTTCACGCTCCCGAACGCGGTCTTCCGGGTCCCGGTGGGGGTGATCACCGTCTTCGTGTTGACAGCGGCTGAGAAGATGAATATGGCAATGTGCACCAGGGCCGAGGGGCTCAGCTGGGGCAGTTCGACTTGGAAGAGGCGGAGGATTTCCGGCAACAGAATGTTGCACGGAAAGCGGAGGCCGGCCTCAAAAAAGACGGCGAACACCACCATCTGGTGTTCACCAGGCTGTGGCACTTCGGCTTCACCGGCGGCGAACGTTTGCCCCTTCGCCACCAGGCCGGCGTCGACCATCCTGGCCAACTCGTCGTCGTCGATGAGCGAAGCCCCCAGGAAGGCTATAGTGTCTTCGTCGATCTGGCTGGGGTCGGGGCCGATTGCAGCGACTGGGTTCGGCTTGCGGGGAGCCATGGCGAAACAGGGGTGTGTGAGCGAAAGACGTCGATTAGGCGAAGCAGTTCGTTCAAAGTTAGCCGTGAGCAGATGGAAAGGAAAATGACCGCGGTGAAAATGAGAGAAGTAGCGACGGTGAAAACGGGAGGGGAGAATATATAACCCACCAAATGATGCTTCGCCTTCCCGTCCAATCAGGAACGGCCACGTGTCGCAAGGGGGGCGAAATGGTAAAATCCCGTTTACCAGGCCGTGCAGTAACGGGCACCCGGAGGAAAAGGCCCATCACCATTCGCCACGGCCCCGTAGCCCATTACTGTTCATTACGGCCCAACAGAACAACGCGGGCCACTTCGCTGCTCATAGTGAGCGAAGGCCCAACATTGTCCATGTTAGCACCAGTCAAAAACAACAATACAACTGCTCGCGGCGGGCGAAGCCCCACGCATCGAAATCCTCTTTCGTATGCCGCAAATTTTTTGCAGGTTCCAAGGAGACAAGTTTCGGCAGGAGCATCGGTCGGAAGGGGGCGCCTCATACCATACCACATGGTTTGCATGGTCTCGGCCGAAGCTCCTATCTCACCCTTGCCCTTGAGGGCCTTGTTGGCGATATGCCATGAGGCCTTTCGACCAAGGCTGCCGAAACTAGCTGGGCGACAAGGATCCGAACTCCAGGCGCCCAACGCTCTTGAGGCGAAGCCCGGTGGTGAAGACATCGGGGCGCATGAGGCGATGGGCGAGGGGTCACACCGAGCACCCATCGGCCTGGGCGAAGACTGCATGGCGAAGGCATGCGTCGAAGGACGGTGGCTTCGCCAAGACGGATCTGATTCAAGGGGGTCCAGTGGGCTGGCCCAAACGCCCTGGCCCATGGACTAAGGGGTCAGTAACCACCAAACGGCCCATTGAGGGCCCGTGCGCCTTAATTACATTGAATACCCATGTAAGGGCCCCTTTATGAGGGTGACTATGTAAATTCCCCTATAATAGCCCTAAAACCCTAAAAGGGGGATCTGTAATTGGGTTATAAATAGCCCTCTCGGGCCATGTAAAAGGGGATCCGAATTTAATACAAAATTTATTACACTTTACTTTCCCAACAACCGTTGAGTATCCACGTCCTTCGACGTATGCAGTTGTCGTTTCGACAACACAACTCTTCTTGCATCGCCATCACCCAATCCGGATCACCGAGTGCTTCTTCTACCCTTAATGGCTCAATGGACAACACAAAAGAGTAATGTTCACAAAAATTTGTAACTTGAGATCTAGTGGATACTCCGTTGTTGATATCACCTAGAATGTTGTCGGTGGGGTGATCTCGTTGAATGCTTTGGTGAATCCTTGGGCGTGAGAGGTTGATTGGTGAAGATGGTACGTGCTCGTTTCCTTCACCATGATCCATGTGTGAAGGTGAGGGATCGTTGGCTTGGGTTGATGTAGATGGCTCCACTTGTGTTGAGGAAGAGGCCCCTTGTTGTGGCTCCCTAGGACGTACATCCCCTAGGGCTAACCTCTTGATAGCTTCGCTTGGGTCCTCCTCTTCACCTAACACATGTGAGTCAACTTGCTCTACTTGAGAGCCATTAGTTTCATCGAATGTCACATCACGCGCGATCTCAACAATATCGGAGGTTTTGTTGAAAACTCGGTATGCGCACTCATTTGACCCATACCCAAGTAAGAACCCCTCATCCACTTTAGGAGCAAACTTTGAGGATCTCACCTTCTTGTTAAGAATGTAGCACTTACTAACGAAAACACGAAAGTAAGAGACATTTGGTTTGTTACCGGTAAGAAGCTCATAGGGAGTCTTCTTAAGAAGGCGGTGAAGATAGAGACGGTTGATGGCATGGCATGCGGTGTTGACCGCTTTGGCCCAAAAGCGGTCCGTTGTCTTGTATTCATCCAACATGGTGCTTGCCATCTCAATGAGAGTCTCATTCTTTCTCTCGGCTACTCCATTTTGTTGAGGTGAATACGGAGCCGAGAACTCATGCTTGATGCCTTCTTCATCAAGGAAGCTCTCCACGCACGTGTTCTTGAATTCTTTGCCGTTGTCACTTTGGATGTTCTTGATCTTGAGCTCGAACTCATTTTGTGCTCTTCTTGCAAACTTCTTGAAGATAGCTTGAGTCTCACTCTTGTCATGCAAAAAGAACACCCACGTGAAGCGTGAAAAGTCATCAACAATAACAAGACCATATTTATTACCTCCAATGCTTAGATAAGCAATGGGTCCGAAGAGGTCCATGTGAAGAAGCTCCAATGGTCTCGTAGTAGTCATGACATTCTTGACCGGGTGGTGAGCTCCAACTTGTTTCCCGGCTTGACATGCGCTACACACCCTATCTTTCTCAAATTGTACATTTGTTAGTCCAAGAATGTGATCGCCTTTTAGAAGCTTGTGAAGATTTCTCATACCAACATGGGCTAGCCTCCGATGCCAAAGCCACCCCGTGTTGGACTTAGCCACTAAGCATGTCTCAAGTTTAGCTTTATTTGAGGTGAAATCAACAAGATAAAGCTTTCCCTTGAGAACACCCTTAAAGACTACGGAGGAATCATTCCTTCTATAAACGGTCACATCAACATCGGTAAAAAGACAATTGTAACCCAAAGAGCATAATTGCGAAACAGACAAATCGGCTGTAGTCCGAATCGGCTGTGGACAGAATCGGCCGAGTTCGAGTCGGACAGGGTTAGCCGATTGAGCTGATTTTGGAAATGTGATTCGGTACACGTCATCGGGTTGAGTCAAGGTTCTTCATACGGATTGCGATGCATGGATAGAGTCCTGAAGAGGCAATTGTATCTATTAATTAGGATATTTTATGTAGTTTCCTTATGGATAATCACGGTAAGAGTCCGCCTAAGGGACTTGTTCGTTAGTTGGATTTATATTAGGTTAATATGAGTCGTGTCCGTGATGAACATTGTTTGTATTTTCGGGTATAAATATAGTCCCGAGGTCCTGTAAATAAGAACATCACACATTCAATCAATCTCGGTGCATCGCCACCTTTGTTTTGTATTTTTCGACAAGTTCGTGCTTTCGAGTCGTGCTGCATCAATTTGATCTTCGACACTTGTTATGGCAGTTTGCATCATCGGAGCTAGTGCTTACATCTTTATGACACTCTAGTTCTATATTGTAAACTTCCGAGTTATCATATACATTATATAATTTAGATCGACAATGAATTCTACCTGCATCGGCTGGATTCTTTTTAGGGTTTCGTCGATATCGGCTAGATTACCTTGTTGGTTTAGATTATATAATGTATCTACCATCCCGAGAAGGCAATCATCGGCTTGATTCTTTAGATGTCATGCTTCTCTTTGTACTTAATGCTGCATTGGTTAAGTCCAACCTATTAAGTCGTATTTAGAATCATGGTATCTAGCCTGTTTTATGGTTGTTAATAAGGATAGTATCGAGGTTTCAGCCGATCTTACCTGGGATAGATGTTTTACATTGTTATATGCTTTGTTTAATATTCTATATCTGCCCCTTATATCAGGATCTGATCTAATATAAATATATTGAACTTGATACCAATCTAATTGGTTATAGTTCAATATATTTATTACTAGAGAATATCCTAATATAGGGTTGTATCGGAGCTATAGCCGATACATGCTTAAATCTAGATATCGGCTATGACATGAGTTTATATATTCTTTATTTCATGTTACATTAGACATGGGCAATTTATACTGTCTCGGTTCAGTCCGATCTATCCCAATTGCTTATTTCTGAAGTAATATTGATATATTGATTATATAACACTGATCTTTACAGCCGATATATTAGTTTTAGGGTTAGTTCTATCATTGACTATACCTTACAGTCGATTCATGCTTTATTGCATCGGCTAGGTTACATACGATATGAAATCGGCTAACTGGCCGATGGACTATCGTTAGTAATATCTTTGTATATTTCTTCTTGTTGATTGCAGGATCAAATCAACTGGCACGCCCTCGAACCTAAAGTATTAATTTTGGACCTACACTAGAGTAAAGCAAATCTCTCAGGCCAGTGTGTGTTTTTTGCATCAACAGATTGAGATACCCCAGAGGAGTATTGAAGCAATTAAAGACATAAAATCCCCAGCAGATAAGACTAAGTTTCAATCTTTGATCGGCAAAATAAATTTTTTTCGGTGTTTCATATCAAACTTGTCTGCCGAATAGAATCATTTACTCCATTGTTAAGATTGAACGCCGATCAAGAGTTTGTTTGGGGAGAAAAATAGCAGAAAGCATTGGATGAAATTAAGGAATATTTGAGTACTCCTCCAGTTCTCATACCACCACAGAAGTGGCTTCTTTTCAAATTATATTTGTCAGCCGATCAAAATTCTATCGGCTCAGTTTTAATCCAAGAGATCGAACGTAAAGAAAGAATTATATTTTATCTCACTAGGAGACTTTTGGATGCAGAAACGAGGTATTCACCTGTGGAGAAATTATGCCTATGTTTATATTTTCTTGTACAAAACTGAGGCATTATTTGCTTTCCAATGAGTACACAATAGTATGTAAAGCCGATGTAGTACGATACATGCTATCAACTCCAGTTTTGAAGGGACGAATTGGGAAGTGGATTTTTGCTTTGTCAGAATTTGACCTAAGGTATGAATCGGCTAAGGCGGTTAAAGGGCAAGTGATAGCCGATTTCATAGTTGAACACAGGGATACTAGTGTTGATAATGTTGACATCATGCCATGGACCTTATTTTTTGATGGATCTGTATGCACTCATGGTTGTGGTATTGGCTTGGTGATCATATCACCTAGGGGGGCAAGTTTTCAGTTTGCTTTTACTATCAAGCCTTATTCTACAAATAATCAAGCCGAGTATGAAGCTGTTCTGAAAGGATTACAACTGTTGAGAGAGGTTGAAGCCGATGCTGTTGAAATTATGGGCGATTCATTACTGGTGATAAGTTAATTATCTTGGGAATATGAGTGCAAAAATGATGTTTTGATGGTAAAGAAAGAGTTATATTTTATCTGAGTAGAAGACTTTTGGATGCAGAAAGAAGGTATTCACCTGTGGAGAAGTTATGCCTATGTTTATATTTTTCTTGTACAAAATTGAGGCATTATTTACTTTCCAATGAGTGCACAATAGTATGTAAAGCCGATGTGGTGCGGTATATGCTATCGGCTCCAGTTCTGAAGGAGCGAATTGGGAAGTGGATTTTTGTTTTATCAGAATTTGACTTAAAGTATGAATCGGCTAAGGCAGTTAAAGGGCAGGCGATAACCGATTTTATAGTTGAACACAGAGGTACTAGTATTGATAATGTTGACATTATGCCATGGATTTTATTCTCTGATGGTTCTGTATGCACTCATGGTTGTGGTATCGGCTTGGTGATCAAATCGCCTAGGGGGGCAAGTTTTATGTTTGCTTTTACTATCAAGCCTTATTCTACAAATAATCAAGCTGAATATGAAGCTGTTTTGAAAGGACTGCAACTATTGCGAGAGGTCAAAGCCGATGCTGTTGAAATCATGGGAGATTCATTACTGGTGATAAGTTAATTATCTTGGGAATATGAGTGCAAAAATGATGTTTTGATGGTATATAATGAGAAATGTCAAGAGTTGATGAAGACCTTCAAAATAGTTACTTTGAAATATATCCCTAGGAAGCAGAATGTTGAAGCCAATGATTTAGCTCAAGGTGCATCAGGCTACAAGCCGATGTTGCAAGGAGTTGAAGTAGAGGTTGCATGTCTACCAGCCAATGATTGGAGGTTCGATGTTTTTGAGTATTTGAAGAATCCTTCTAAATCGGTTTCCAGAAAATTGAGATACAAAGATCTCAAATATGTTTTGTTGGATGACACATTATACTATCGGACGATTGATGGAATTCTTTTGAGATGTTTGAGTTTGAAGAAGCAAAGGTAGTTATGTGTGAAGTTCATGAGGGCATATGTGGAACTGATCAATCGGCTCACAAGATGAAATGGCTGATTAGAAGAGTTGGGTACTTTTAGCCGACAATGCTGGAAGATTGTTTCAGATATTATAAGGGGTGTCAAGATTGTCAGAAATTTGGAGCAATTCAAAAAGCACCAGCATCGGCTATGAATCCTATTATCAAGCCATGGTCGTTCAGAGGTTGGGGTATTGATATGATCGGCTAGATCAATCCACCATCAAGCAAAGGACAAAAATTCATATTGGTTGCTACAGATTATTTTACCAAGTGGGTTGAGACAATTCCTTTCAAGAAAGTTGACAGTAAAGATGCCATTGAGTTTGTCAAGGAACATATTATATACCCGTTTGGTTTACCACAGACGATTACAACTGGTCAGGGTTCAATTTTTGTGTCCGATGAGTTTGTTCAATTTGCTGATAGCATGGGGATTAAATTGTTGAATTCTTCACGATATTATGCACAAGCAAATGGACAGGCTGAGGCATCTAACAAGAGCTTGATTAAGTTGATCAAAAGGAAGATTGCAGAATATCCCTAAAAGTGGCACACTATATTGGCAGAAGCATTATGGTCCTATCGGATGGCTTGTCATGGTGCAATTCAAGTACCTCCATATCAACTGGTTTATGGGTATGAAGCTGTGTTACCTTGGGAAACCAATATCGGCTCCAGAAGGATTTCTTTACAAGATGAGTTGACAACCGATGATTATCATAATCTGATGGTTGACGAATCAGAAGATTTGGTTCAATCTCGATTGAGAGCTCTTGAAAAAGTTAGAAAGTACAAAGAAAGAGTTGCCAGACATTACAATAAAAAAGTTGTGCCAAAGTCTTTTGAGGAGGATGAACTTATTTGGAAATTGGTACTGCCGATAGGAGCAAGAGTAATAAATTTGGCAAGTGGTCACCGAATTTTGAGGGGCCTTTTCGGAATCATAAATGCGTTTCTAAAGGGGCCTATATGTTAAAAGGACTTGATGGTGAAATTTTTGGTAGGGCACTTAATGGAAAATATTTGAAGAAATACTACCCAAGTGTCTGGATTGGATCATAATTGGCTGAATTATGCCGATTTACATAGATGGCCGATATGTTATATCGCCCTTAGTCAAATTTTAATTTTGTCCATGTTTGTTCATATGAAAAAATTAAGGGGGCATACATATACAGAAATTGTGGGATTTCAACGCAAATTATGGATTTTCAATGCAAGATATATTAATCGGCACAAAGGAACAGAGTATGTATTACATAAGTATTCAAAGGTTTTCAGCCGATTACAAAATTTTTCTAAGTCCTTATTACATGCTATCATTGAGAGAGATAACGCTGGATGGCCAATATTGCTCTTTGCCGAATTTCTTCAACTTCAGCAATTGCTTAGGCGTCTTGAGCATTGGTTCCAGAGATGACCTTGAGGGATTTGGTCATGGTGGCTACATTTTTTATAGCCGATTTCGGTTTTGCCTTCCGTTCTCCGACAGCCTTTGGGAGATCGGCTAGTTTCTGCTTTTCCATTGCAATCTTGGCGTTACATTCTTCAAGTCTAGCCAAAAGATCAATCCTTTCGGCTTCTAGTTGATCTATAGCAGTTTTGACAGGCTATTCGGCAAGTTGATCAAGCTTGGCTTTCTCGGTACGCACAAGCTGCCAGTTGATTTAGATTGTGGCTGCGATATTTTTCTTCTCCAGCCGATCAGATATTCTTTGCCTAGCTTTTTCCAGCTTGAACTGATGTTGCTCAAGATATACAGCTGGAGTGATAGTTTTTGACAAATCATCCGGGATCAAGGATTGGATTTCTTGGAATCTTGCCCGGATGGAGCTGCAATCGACTACCAGGCTGTCTAGGGATGCTTCTAGCCGATGGGATATGTCTTCAAGATTTCATTTCACGTCTTTGGCTAGGGGAGCTAGAGCTTTGCTTGTTGTTTCTCTTTCTGCCTCCTCATCAAAGTAGTCCTTGATATCAAAGGAAAACAGATCGGCTAAGACCTGCAAAAGGAAAGATTTGAAAAGAATTAAGTGTCATAATATACAGCCGATTTGAGATTTTTAGAGATATAAGACTTACAGGAATAGGAAGAGCAGCAGCTTGTTCTTCTTCTTCTATGTGGTGGCTACCCACAGCCGATGGGGTGTGTTCACTTGATATTGGTTGTGCTTGAGGTGATGGTGGAGGAGGAGACTGAAATTTTTTTAAAGTTCAACAAGTGATAACTAGCATCGACTAAAGTAAGGTTAAGACTTATAGAATTGAGAGATTACCGGTGCAGTTTGGAGAGTTGGTTTGGTTGGTGCTGGAGCCGGTTTCTTCTTTTCAGCTGGTCTCTTTTTCTGCAAAAGTACAGAGTATAAATACAGAAATCAGCAATAAATAATTTTATTACAGTTTGAAGGTTGTTTTACCCTTGGTTGCCGAGTGAATACAGCTGGAGCAGCAGGAGTTGAAGGAGTTTTCTTAGGGGCTGGAGAGGCCGATGGTGTTTTTTCTCCTACATCGCTAAGTTCAGCTGCAGCTTCATCGATGACTTTTTCAATTTCTGCTTCATCCAAGGTTTCTTCAATATCTGGCAGATCATCGGCTAGTTTGGTTGGTTGTTTCTTGGACTTCTTCTTGGCAGCCGATGGATCAATAGCCGATGCTCTGGTTTTTCTATTCTTACCGGCATCGGCTGGTTCTCTTATTTGTCCTTCAAGTAGGCTTGAGGTTTTGAGGGCATGATAGCTAATACTTGGAGGAGCTAGGCCACATCCATTTGGCAAGAGGCATGCAGCATAATCTATATCTTTGCCACTGTTGCTCTTACGAGTAGGAGATGAGTTTGTTGTCTGAAGAAACAAAAATAGAATATGAAGTTAGTTCAGAATCGGTTGGCAGATTTAAAGCAAGAATTGACAGAAAAAGTAAAAGGGCTTACTTGAGGGATCATGTCAGGTAACAGATCTGTCATATAGATTGCAGCCGATTGATGGAAAAGGTGTTTCTTCCATTCAGCCCACCACGCATTAAAGATTCTGCTCCTGAACATGGCTAAGTCAATATTGTCAATACTGCCGAGGGTAAGTCCTGGGATATTGAGCAGCCGATCCATCATCAAAGTTGAAGAGATTTCTCCTCTGCATTGGATTTTATCGGCAAAGTACAAGCCGATTGACAGCTGACCCATGCCAAATTGCCTAGCTGAACTCATTGGGTGGTAGAACTCATAAGACACTTTGATATTCCTGCCTTGATGGATGCTGACAGGGAGAATGCATGGACTGATAGCAGCAGCAAATACTTCTCTAGACTTCTGGAATTTTTCATGATTGATTTCTTCGAATCTGAAGTCTGATGGCAGCTCAAAATTGATGAAGTCTTCATAGAAAAACCAGACTCTAGCGTCTTTTTGGAAGCCATCTAGTAGTTCAGCCGATAGCTTCACTGCAGTATCGGCTGATGTGGATGCATACTCCCCATAAGAAGTACACCTACAGTGGGTGAGTTCTTCTCCATCTTCATCTGTAATCGGCTCTAGTCTTGGGAATTCGGCTTCTGTCAGAGCTGGCCGATTCACAGCTTTCATGGCCACCAGATTTAACCAAGACTGTAATAGCCACCAAGGGCCACCTGCGCTAACTACTGAACCGATGGCTATCTTAGCCGATGCGTTGTTCAGCATCTGATATAGGTACCCGAGAAGGATTTTGCCTAAGGAAAATTGTCTTTTCTCTTCAAGGGCTTTGGCTATATGCTGCAAGTTTGAAGTTGGGCCACAGCTTGATCCACAGAAAAGAAACTTCTCCAGCCACATCAACAGGAAGGCTGTGTGCTCTCGAGGGGTAACGGAAGCTTGGCCCATATTTGCTGGGATAAACCCTGACCATCCTCCTATACTCTTGGTTTTGAAATCAAATCTGTTCTTACAGTTTAAGGTCATGGGGTTAGCCGATGAGGTGATGTCTAGTCCAGTGAGCATGATGGGGGTCATCGGTCCCTGGCTAAACATAAAGGCATTTAGGGTGTTGGACCAGAAATAAGCAGCGGAAGCCATCGATGTTTCGTCCTTAGCCGAATTGTCTATGGTAAGAGATAAGGCCTGGCCGATTCCAAGTTCATCCCAGTGGCTCTGTTTGCTAGCCGATATGCCCTTATACCATGCGGACTAGCTTTTCTCTAGAGATGGCCAAGACTTGAAAGTATTTTTCCAATGCCCTAGTTTGGGGTTTGCTAATCTGAATGGGATTCTATTGGTCTCGGTGATAATAAATTCAGTGGGATCAGAGTTGCTGATCGAACCAAGAAAATAGTGATGCTCATGGTTCAGACTAGGGATTGCAATCAAATTTGCAAGGTGCTACAAAAGAAAAAGCAAAAGGGAAGAGAAAGTAGATTGAGATCACGAAAAAACGGATCTATTGCGTAAAAGAAAGGATTTAACCGATGGATATTTACCTCTGTGTACTCAGCCGATGGAGCGGTGGACGGACTGGTGGAAGACGACACTGCCGCGGGCGGAAGCTGGTCAGAGGAGAAATCGCCTTGAGATCGCCTTCCTGCGCCGAGGGGATCACCGGAGAAAGAGAAGGCAAATATTGCTAGAGCGGTGGAAACGAAGTAACGGTGTGAAATATCTCGGAGGTCACGATTAATATTTAAAGCGGTGTGGTAATGGTCAAAAAACGGTAAGTGCGAAATTCTATCGGAGATAAATATGGCAAATCCGAAACATTACCAAATATTCCGGACCTGGGGGGCATGTGTTGACGACCAAATTTGGTAATTCAAGTATCGGAAGATGAAGATAGAATTGAGGAAGATCCAAGAGATTAGATCATATCGAAAACAGAGCGAGAATCGGCTGGAGTCCGAATCGGCTGCGGACAGGATCGGCTGGGTTCGAGTCGGACAGGGTTAGCCGATTGAGCCGATTTCGGTAATATGACTCGGTACACGTCATCGGGTTAAGTTAAGGTGCTTCATACGGATTGCCATGCACGAATAGAGTCCTGGAAAGGCAATTGTATCTATTAATTAGGAAATTTTATGTAATTTCCTTATAGATAATCACGGTAAGAGTCCACCTTAAGGACTTGTTCGTTAGTTGGATTTGTATTAGGTTAATATGAGTCGTGTCCGTGATAGACAATGTTTGTATTTTCGGGTATAAATATAGACCCGAGGTCTTGTAAATAACAACAACACAAGTTCAATCAATGTCGGCGCATCGCCAACCTTTGTTTCTTATTTTCGACAAGTTCATGCTTTCGAGTCGTGCTGCATCAGTTTGATCTTCGACGACAAGGTAGGTCTTGTTATGGCGGTTTGCAACATCGGGACTAGTGCTTACATCTTCATGATACTCTAGTTTTATTTTGTGAATCTCCTAGTTATCATATACATTGTATAATTTAGATCGACAATGCAATCTACTTGCATCGGCTAGATTCTATTTAGGGTTTTGTCGATATCGACTAGATTATGTTGTTGGTTTAAATTATATAATGTATCCACCATCCCGAAAAGGCAACCATCGGCTTGATTGTCTAGATATCATGCTTCTCTTTATACTTAATGCTGCATTGGTTAAGTCCAACCTATTAAGTCGTATTTAGAATCATATCTCTAGCTTTTTTTATGGTTGTTAATAGGGATAGTATCGGGGTTTCAGCCGATCTTACCTAGTATAGATGTTTTACATTGTTTTATGTTTTGTTTAATGTTCTATATTTGCCCCTTATATCAGGATCTAATCTAATACAAATATACTGGATTTACTATCAACCTGATTGATATTAGTTGAATATATTTGTTGCAAGAGAATATCCTAGTATAAGGTTGTATCGGAGCTATAGCCGATACATGCTTAAATCTAGATATCGGCTATGATATGAGTCTATATAATCGTTATTTCATGTTACATTAGACTTGGGCAATTTATACTGTCTCGGTTCAGTCCGATCTATCCCAATGCTTATTTCTAAAGTAATATTGATATATTGATTACATAATACTAATCTTTTTAGCCGATATACTAGTTTTAGGGTTAGTTCTATCATTGACCACACCTTACAGCCGATTCATGCTTTATTGCATTGGCTAGGTTACATACGATATGAAATCGGCTAGCTGGCTGATGGACTATCATTTACTAATATTATTGTATATTTCTTCTTGTTGATTGCAGGATCAAATCAACTGGCACGCCCTCGAACCTAAAGAACAAGTTTGGACCTGCACTAGAGTAAAGCAAATCTCTCAGGCCAGTGTGTGTTTTTTGCATCAACAGCCGTCCATCAAAACGAACGGCTCTGATGGAAGTCATAAACATGAAGCAATCTAGAAATTACATAAAAAAAAACCCGAAACCGATGTAGGATCGAATAGCAACAACTAAACCAACCAGAGGGGGGTGAATGGTTGGTATGCCCAAAAACCAAAACTTTTAGCAGAAATAAAAGTTACCCTCAATTTCGACGAATCACGGTCTGACCGAAGTTGTTGCACCGGTCTGACCGCCAATCTGCCTTCGGTCTGACCGAAGGTCTGCCGCCGGTCTGACCGCCGCCTTGCCGCCAGTCTGACCGGTGGTATGTTGCCGGTTGGACCGCCGAAACCTGATGAAATACAAATCGAAGATCTCTTAAAGTAGATGACAACTTTATTGATTCTCTCTGTGTTTACAAAGTGCACCAACAACACTCCTTACAAAAATCTCGACTAAACTCGAAACCCTAACAAAAACTTTCAACTTAATTTCTCTCCAAAAGCGATACCGGGAAGCCTCACGCTCCCTCTCTATTTATACCCAAGGTAGGCAGCCTAAAGCCACGAACCAATCTCATACTAGAAGTCCTAATCACCCTAGGAAACCTTCTCGTATAAGAAACAAACTTTACATAATCAATCCCACCAAATTTGGACTCCTTCCAAATTCGACTCCACATCCCATACGCACACAATACCTCCATCGTATACCATATGGAACCTTCACCTTCCACGTGCATTGAACTCTAGCCTTAGTATCCCGCATGATCTTTGACCACCACGGACGTCGCCTTATCCCCAAGCCGACTCCCGGTCAATCACCGCAAATACTCTCCCGGCATTAATTCACCTACACATGGAACAAACAAAGAAACCGTATTCCGAGACCAAGCTATACCTAACTTGACTCATTGTTAGCAAACAACAGTATTACATACGCATAGTATCCATCTAGAAGTCATATTCATGAAACAATCACGGATATCCAAACAAACAACCCGAAACCGAAACCGACTCAGTGTCGGCCGGTCAGACCGCGGGCTGCGTCGGTCTGACCGCGCACTACACGCCGGTCTGACCGACAGTCACTCCCCGGTCTGACCGGACCCAAAACAGTTATACCTCAAAATCTCCTATGAAATCCAATCATCTCCAAAACCACTTCGCAAATAAATTCCAAATATCAAAACCATTAATCTCCAACGTCAATTGTTCATCACAGAATAACAATCAAAAACATCTTTGATTTTACAATATCCCCCTTGATGAACACATTGGCAAACCCATCAAAAAATGGTTTGGTGTTTGGAAAAATAAAAACAAAAGTAGTAAAAAGCACACTTCATACAAACGTACACATCGCGCTCGAAAATCGAAAATCACCTTGCTTGCTTCTCCCAAAAACACTTCTCCCCCTTTTGACAATGATTTCATCAAGCATAAGAATTATGTTCATTAATGTATAAGAGCTTAGCATACATATAGCATATCAAGCTATGTGTCGCAATAAACAGAAGATGAACCCATCTATAACATAACAAGCATGCATTAAAGTACAATCATGAACCAAAGATTTTACAAATAAGCTTGAATCAACAATCAAAATTCATGATTTCAGACGATTTATAATGCAACATCTTAACAAGCACATAGGTTGAAAAATAAACACTAAACACATATACCTATTGCGTTTATCATTCTTTCTCAAATAAACTTTAGCATAAAACAACCAAGGGAATTTTATAACTTTTTTCTTTTTCTTGAGCCTTTTTGCTCATTTTTTTATTAGCCCGGGTACGTCCCTGTCGTCAAGACTGTTTCCAGGGATTCGGCACCCATTATTTTGCTCATATCGAATATGTCCTTGTCGTCAAGACTGTTTCCAAGGATTCGGTATTCATTTTTTATATTTTTTATTCTCTTTGCACAAAGAACAACAAAGCTGTTTGAAGAATAATAAATCAACAAAGCATATATATAGAGCATTTAAAAATCAAACCATATGCTAGCCTCAATATTGCACATTTGCTTAATTCAAGTATAGATATGAAGTTTCATGCATCATCTCCCTTAAAAGCAAAATCTAAGTCTCATAAAAAGACTAAAATAGACACAAGTTATGCTAGAGACAAATAAATCTTTATAGTATTGCTAGCATGCACAAGAAAATACCATATGTATAAAACAAAGCTCTCTTTTTCAAATTTTTCATTGTCATATTGTTTGCTTGATAAAACCATGAGGTACAAAACTCCCCCTCAAAACATGCCAAAAGGATGAATTATGCCCAATTCACCACGAAGAAAAGCAAAACGATTAGAATCCAAGGGTTTAGTAAAAATATCAGCAAGTTGCAACTTCGTATCCAAAAACTGCAATTCAACATCTCCCTTCTCAACATGATCCCTCAAAAAGTGAAAGCGAATATCAATATGCTTTGTGCGTGAGTGTTGAACAGGATTCTTAGCAATATTAATAGCACTAGTATTATCACAAAAGAGAGGTACTTTCTCAAAAGTAAGACCATAATCTTTCAAATTAGACAAAAGCCAAAGAATCTGTGAACAACAACTAGCAGCAGCAACATATTCAGATTCAGCAGTTGATTGAGCAACACTAGATTGTTTCCTAGAAGACCATGCAATCAATGATGTACCAAGAAAATGACATGTTCCACTAGTACTTTTCCTATCAATTCTACAACCAGCAAAATCAGCATCTGAATATCCACTTAAGCATATAGAAGATGAAGTAGAATACCATATTCCAAACTCAAGTGTATGATTCAAATACCTCATTATTCGCTTGACCGCTTGACGATGTGAAGCACGAGGAGAAGCTTGAAAACGCGCACACAAACACACAGCAAATTGTATGTCCGGTCTAGAAGCAGTTAGATACAACAATGATCCAATCATACTTCTATACTCCTTTTGATCAACAGCTTCACCATCTTCATTAGGATCCAACACAGCTGTAGAACCAATTGGTGTTGAAATTGGCTTGCTATTCTCCATTTTGAACCGTCTCAAAAGATCCTTCGTATACTTCGTTTGATGCACAAATATACCTTGAGGTGTTTGCTTAACTTGCAATCCCAAAAAGTACAATAACTCACTCATCATGCTCATCTCAAATTCCCAGCGCATAGTCTCAGCAAACTCTACAACCAAAGCGTGAGTCGAACAACCAAAGATAATATCATCCACATAAATCTGAACGAACAGTTGATTATCACCATGCTTAAGAACAAAAAGCGTTTTGTCAACCTTTCCCATTGTAAAACCTTTCGCAAGCAAAAAGTTCTTAAGCCTATCATACCATGCTCTAGGTGCTTGTTTCAAACCATACAAAGCTTTAGACAATTTAAAAACATGGTTGGGAAAATCAGGATTTTCAAAACCAGGTGGTTGTTTGACATAAACTTCCTCCTGTATAAAACCATTTAGAAAAACACTTTTCACATCCATTTGATACAATTTAAAACCTTTTG
This sequence comes from Oryza punctata, assembly GCA_000573905.2. NCBI lineage: Eukaryota > Viridiplantae > Streptophyta > Magnoliopsida > Poales > Poaceae > Oryza > Oryza punctata. The sequence continues at coordinate 15,809,237 of CM002493.2, read as the reverse complement.
AAGCTGCAAAAGCCAACAAAAGTCTAATTGCCTCAATTCTAGCAACAGGAGCAAAAGTTTCATCAAAATCCAAACCCTCCACCTGAGTAAAACCTTGAGCAACAAGTCTAGCTTTATTTCTCACAATCAAACCATCCTCATTTGTTTATTTTTGAAAACCCACTTGGTTCCAATAATATTATGTCCAGAAGGTGGTTCAACTAAATTCCAAACTTTATTTCTCTCAAAATTTTCAAGTTCTTCATGCATGGCGTTAATCCACGATTCATCAGTTAATGCATGTGACACATCTTTGGGTTCAAAAGAAGCAACAAATGTAGAATTTGCACAAACATCATGAGTCGTTACCTTAGACCTAGTAGTCCGCTCACCTAAATTACCAATGATCTGTTCTAGCGGATGTTGTCGTTGAATGCGCAAAGGAGCCGTGACTTCTAAAGTTAATTCACGTTCTGTATCAGTACTGGTCGAAGTTGAAGCCTCTGGAGGACCATCTCGAACAGCGTCAACAGAACCCTCAGCCGATGACCCTGGCCAGTCTGACCGGAAGTGTGCCGGCGGTCTGACCGGCCTGGCACCCGGTCTGACCGGCAGAGCCGACTTCGTCGTCGTCGTTGCTCTCGTCTTCAAAAATACCACCATCCTCCGCCTGAACCTGTGACAATGTACCTGCAATATCGGGTCTAGTACCTGGACTAGCCTCATCAAAAGAAACTTCGCAAGTCTCAACGATTTTGTTAATCTCCAAAATAAGTACACGATAGCCACGAGAGTGTGCGGAGTAACCAAGAAACATTCCATCGGAAGAACGTGCCTCAAACTTATCTAAATTTCCAGATTTCAAGACAAAGCATTTGCAACCAAAAACACGCAAATGTGAAACTTTGGATTGATGTCCAAATCGAAGCTCATAAGAAGTTTTTCCAAGTTTTGATCTCAAGAAAACCCGATTTGAAATATAACATGCAGTGTTAATCGCCTTAGCCCAAAATTTTCTAGGAGTGTGATACTCATCCAACATTGTTCTAGCCATCTCAACCAAAACACGATTCTTTCTTTCAACAACACCGTTTTGTTGTGGAACACGAGGAGAAGAAAATTCATGTTCAAGACCTCTTTCGTTGCAAAACTGTTCAAATGAAGCATTTTTGAATTCACCACCAATATCACTTCGAATTCTTTTCAAAGAACCAGGAGATTCAAGATCCAATCGAAGAAACAAACCACGAAAGTGTTGAAACGCCTCATCCTTAGTTGCCATAAAGAAAACCCAAGAATATCTAGAAAAATCGTCAACAATTACCAACACATACCACTTTCCTCCAACTGATTGCACTCTAGCTGGACCAACAGTGTCCATGTGTAATAGCTGTCCTGGTGCATCAGTCATCACAGAAACAATAGGAGCATGTGAAGAAGCAACCATCTTAGCATGACGACACAGTGTGCAAACCAAATCAAGATCTTCCTTAAGTTTAGGCAAACCATGAACAAGATCCAAACCACTTAACCTCGTGAGATGATCAAAACCAACATGTCCAAGTCTACGATGCCATAACATCACATCTTTACTAAATTTAGCCACCAAACATGTTATCACAGGTGAAACAGGATTTTCAAAATCAGCTTTAAACATTCTACCATAGCGAGAAATATTCAACACAGAATCACCACGAGAATCAAAAACTTTACTTCCAGTTTTCTTAAAATGAACCTCAAAATCTTCATCAAGAATTTGTGAAACTGAAAGCAAATTATACTTTAAGTCCTCAACCAAAGCTACATTCTTCAATTCAAATTTGTCATTTACCTTGACCAAACCTGTAGCGAGAACAGCACTAGTAGAAGCATCACCAAAGATAATTGATTCAGTCTTGGATGCTCGTTTGAGGGAGGAGAACCAATTTTTATCACCGGTCATGTGCCGCGAACAACCGGAATCCACGATCCACACGTTCTCCTTCCTTGCCACCAACGCCTATACACAAGCAAAAGTCGAAGCCTTAGTACTGGGGTTAGATGATAATAAAAATTTAGGAATCCAGTACTGAGACACACGACCAGAAGATCCAATAGGCATATAACCACGTGCAAAAACAGTTTGAGGATTTTCAGAAAAATTTCTCTGAGGCCGGTCTGACCGAGGTAAAGTGGTCGGTCTGACCGGGGGCCGGTCTGACCGCCTTTGTACCGCCGGTCTGACCGGTCGCCGGTCTAACCGTGGGACCCACTGCGGTCTGACCGGTTTCCTCGAGGGAAAACCAGATTTTCGCCACTTTGATTTTGCAAAAGCAATCTCTCTCTCCCTTTTCTGTTTATGAGCTAATCTGAAACAAAAACCAACAATATGTCCATCTTTGCCACAAAACGAGCAAGTATATTTTTTACGATGAGTAGAAACATTGGTAGAATCAGATGACTTAGCAACACAAGCAACTACAGGAGATTTTGCACGCACAACATTGGATTTTGAAGAAGATGCATTCAAAGTAGACATGATGCCAGCAGATTTAAACACAGTGTTTTTAGTTTCAGGTTTAACCAAAATTTCACCACTTCTAGCACCAACACCTAACACAACAGGAGGATGTCTAGTATGATGAGCATAAGGATTAAAACCTAAACCACGGTTATGTGTGCTAACCTTAGATTGATCTAGGATCATGTTGAGGTTCTTTTTACCATCAGAAAATCTTAGCAAAGAATTTTTCAAATAAGAAACCTCTTTTTCAAAAATAGCACAGTTTTCACAATCTATCATGACATCTTTACTTTTACGACACTTGGGGCAAGAAAGCACTTCATTGTTTTTCACAACATCTTCCATGTACTCAACACGACCTAAAGCATCTTTTAATTTCAACTTATTCAAAGTACATGTTGAGCAATCCAAAATACCATGAGGTTGTTTTAACTTTTTAGCACAAATCATGTTAAACATCAAACTAGCATGAAAAACAATTTGATATTTTTGCAACAACTTTTTAGTTAAAATCAACTCATCCAAAGTGCGTGTGTACAAAGCAAAACTAAGAGCAAGAGAAGATTTACTTTTCAAATCATGTGCAGCATTGACATCTCTAATTTTAGAAATTTCATTCATTAAAACCTCACAACTTTGACAATCATCATCATTAGGAATAAGAGATTTTAACCTATCAATTTCAGAATTAAGAGATTCAATGATAAACTCTTGTTTTCTATACATCTTCTCACACTTCATATTTTTTGCACTCAAAATATTAATAGCTTCTTCAAGAGCACTTACCTCATTGTCTTCACACTCTGAATCCGATTCACCACGCGCCATGAAGCAAACACCGGAGATGTTCTTTCCCTTGTCATCATCTCCACTCTCACCATCTACATCACTTAGTGGCTCAAACGCGGCGTACACTTGATCAAAAGCCTTTTTGAGAGTCTCCTTGATCTTCTTTCCTCCTCTAATTGTACTCTTTGGCTTGTTGTCATTTGTCTTCTCATCACCATTATCTGCCCTCCTATTTCTCCCAAGCTTAGGACAACGTGAACAAAAGTGATCTGTAGCACCACATTCAAAGCAACGATTTGGTCCACCTCTTTTCCTGTACCTAACATTAGTCACAGCTCGAGAAAGTCTGTTAGATAACAAAACCAAGCCCTCCTCCTCGAACTGTTCGAGTTGATCATCGGACATGGCATTAAACAAAGAAAGTACAGAAGACTTTGATGAAGAAGCAACAACATCCAAGGAAGTTGAGGAAGAAACCAAAGCACTTGACTTAGAATTAACTTTACGAGAAAGAATATTCATCTCATGTGTTTTTAGTTTTGTGTAAAGTGAATCCAAAGTCAAAGTAGACATATCAACAGACTCCTGAATAGATGTAACTTATATCTCCCAAATAGACATGTCAAGACCATTCAAAAGGTGGCGAGCAATCTCAGATTGTGTATAATTAACATCATAAGAAGAATCAACAGATCTAAGATCACTCAAAATTTTATTAAACCTAGAAAGATAGTCATCCAAAGCTTCTCCAGGTTTCATCTCAAATTTAATATACTCCTTTTTGAAAAGATCTCGACGAAGTTCTTCAATGTTATTTGTTCCTTGATGAAAATTACTCAAAGCAATCCAAATCTCATGGGAAGTTTGAAGATGAGCAACACGATCATAATCCGAACGAGAAATCCCACTCAAAAGAATATTGCGAGCTTTGCAATTTTGTTCAAACTCAGTTTTTAAAACAGCAGTATTAATTTGTTCAGGGATCTCATAAGGATGAGAAACTTTTCTCCAAATATCATAATCCTCAGCCATAATATAAGATTGCATCCTACTACACCAATGAGAAAAATCCGTTCCATCGAAAACATGAGGCTTAGTTGAAAACCTATTAGCAGCCATGGCAAAAACTCTAGATTGATTAAGATCCAAAGAAGAAAACAAGGCTCTGATACCACTTGTAGGATCGAATAGCAATAACTAAACCAACCAGAGGGGGGTGAATGGTTGGTATGCCCAAAAACCAAAACTTTTAGCGGAAATAAAAGTTACCCTCAAATTCGACGAATCACGGTCTGACCGAAGTTGTTGCGCCGGTCTGACCACCAATCTGCCTTCGGTCTGACCGAAGGTCTGCCGCCGGTCTGACCGCCGCCTTGCCGCCGGTCTGTCCGGTGGTATGTTGCCGGTTGGACCGCCGAAACCCGATGAAACACAAATCGAAGATCTCTTAAAGTAGATGACAACTTTATTGATTCTCTCTGTGTTTACAAAGTGCACCAACAGCACTCCTTACAAAAATCTCGACTAAACTCGACACCCTAACAAAAACTTTCAACTCAATTTCTCTCCAAGAGCGATACCGGGAAGCCTCACGCTCCCTCTCTATTTATACCCAAGGTAGGCAACCTAAAGCCACGAACCAATCTCATACTAGAAGTCCTAATCACCCTAGGAAACCTTCTCGTATAAGAAACAAACTTTACATAATCAATCCCACCAAATTTGGACTCCTTCCAAATTCGACTCCACATCCCATACGCACACAATACCTCCATCGTATGCCATATGGAACCTTCACCTTCCACGTGCATTGAACTCTAGCCTTAGTATCCCGCATGATCTTTGACCACCACGGACGTCGCCTTATCCCCAAGCCGACTCCCGGTCAATCACCGCAAATACTCTCCCGGCATTAATTCACCTACACATGGAACAAATAAAGAAACCATATTCCGAGACCAAGCTATCCCTAACTTGACTCATTGTTAGCAAACAACAGTATTACATACGCATAGTATCCATCTAGAAGTCATATTCATGAAACAATCACGGATATCCAAACAAACAACCCGAAACCGAAACCGACTCAGTGTCAGCCGGTCAGACCGCGGGTTGCGCCGGTCTGACCGCGCACTACACGCCGGTCTGACCGACAGTCACTCCCCGGTCTGACCGGACCCAAAACAATTATACCTGTAAATCTCCTATGAAATCCAATCATCTCCAAAACCACTTCGCAAATAAATTCCAAATATCAAAACCATTAATCTCCAATGTCAATTGTTCATCACAAAATAACAATCAAAAACATCTTTGATTTTACAACCGACTCCCTCCTGGAATCTGCCGGTCTAACCATCGGGCGACCCGATCAGACCGTCCGAACACCTCCGGTCTGACCGACGCCTCCTGCCCATTCTAACCGGCAACCAAGACCGATGCACTGTTCACCGACAGAAAACACTCTCCTCCGTATTTTCCAAAACACTCACCTTTGACAATTGTTCATCACCAAGATTAATCATCACATGATTGTACAATCTTCCCCCTAATGAACACATTGGCAACATCTCCAAAATGCAAATCGGTGATTCTGAAAAACGAACAAAAGCATGACCTTTGATAATTATTCATCACCAAGATTAATCATCACATGATTCTACATTATGATTCATTTTGGGAGTTGTGAATGTGTTGTGTGGACACATTAATGAAGGGTAGAGAAGAAAGACAATCACGCCCCGCTTTTCGTTCGGGATTAAAAATGATTAAATAATACATTTCTAGAAATTATATTAAAAGTCAAAGCAATTTAATCAAGCTAATTCATCAGGGAATTAAAATTTCCTTTAAAAATCATGGCCGAAAATATTTTTGTAATATTTTTGTGCCCTAGAATACCGTCTGAAATTTCCCGTGAATTTTCGGAGCTCAATGGCTAATTTTAACATTAGAAAGTTTATTTAATCAATTAATTAAAAAGAAAACAAATAAAATCTCTCACCTCTCTCCTTGGGCCATTTTCGGCCCAAGTCCATCCTTCCTCCCCACGTCGGCCCACCTCTCCTCCTCTTTCCTCTCGTCCCTGCTCTCGGGCCAGCCTCTCCTTCCCTGGCTCGGCCCGCTTGCCCCCTCTCTCTCGCAAAGTCCACATCACTTCCCACCTCTCTTCCGAGCAACCGATAGGTGGGACCGCAGGCCCCACCCGTCAGCTCCATCCCCAACCTCCAGCCATGCCCGCAACCGCCGACCCCACCCACGACGTCACTGCCCTCGCGTGTCCCCGCCTCATCCGCACTCGCGAGACTCGGTCCCCTCCCTCTCCTCCACCTTACGCCCCACTCTCCCGCGCCCATTTCCCCCACTCCTCCACGCAAGCACCGGCACTCACACCCCCACGTCGGTGCGACACTTCGCCGCCAGTTCCCGCCTCGCCCCGGCCTCAAGCCCGCCTCCCGAGCCTATAAAATCCATCCGCCGAGCTACCTATCTCGTTTTCCTCACTCGCCCGCTCCTCCCGCCTCCCTCCGTCGCTCTCCCCGCGCTGCGCCCACCTCCGCCGCCCGCCAGCGCTCTTCGGCCGACCGCTGTCGCTGACCCCACCATCACCGCGCCGTGCCGCTTGCGCCACGGGCTTTGCCACTCCACGCCACACACCGGCCATCCGCTAATCGCCCCAATCGTCTCCTGCTCGCCGGTGAACTCCACCGCCCCTCGCCAGCCCTCAGCCGCGTTTCCTCACCACCCTAGCCACTGCCGCGCCCAGCAGCCACCACCTCCGGCTCCACCCGCCGCAGCGCCCCTCGGTCTTCCCTCCTCCTTCATCGGGAGCCGCCGGAGCCGGCTCACCGCCACAACCCCATGGAGCGCCGCCGCTTCCCTCCTCCGGCCTCCACTCGCTGCCCCTCTCTATCGCCGTGCACCAGGTAAGCCTCCTCTTCCCCTCCCTTCCTCTTCCGCAGCTTTCCGCGCCACCGCTCGCCGCTGGCGTCATCGTCGTCGACCTTCGTGTCGCGCGCCTGGTTGGGCTGGTCGGTGACTCCCACCGTCCCCGTGTGCCCGCAGCCGCCTGATCTGCTTCGGGTGATCCGGATTGTCTGCGTGGCCGTCCGCGTGGTGCCTACGTGGCTGCCACGTCAGCACCGCGTCGGCGCCATGTGTGCACCACGTGGTGCACCCGCCCATGCCCGTGGACCACCCTCCGTGGTCCCAATCCACGGTGGACCGATCACCTTGTCCCACTGACGTGTGGGGCTCGCCTGTCGGCGTCGGCACCCTTTGATGACATCAGCGTCTACCTTTTCCTTTGTGAAAATACTTAATAATTACGCAATAAATCGAGTTTAATTCCAGAAATCCATTTAAATGGCTTAAAACTTCTAAAATTCATAACTAATTTATACAAACTCCAAATTGAGCCATTAAACTTGCAAAATTCATCTAAAAATTGAGTTCTACATGTTTGTTTACTTTTCATGTACTGTTTAATTGGTTTTTATTAGAGTTGTTCCTCATTTTGTGTGACAACGTGTAGAATCCGTCGTTTCGGAAGACCGCGATCGCGAGGAGATGTGTTCGGAAGAGTTAAATGAAGAAGCAAGGAAAGTCACACATTCTCCTTGAACATGTTGAACCTATCTTATAAATGTTTTAGAGTTTGCAAATAAATTTCTTGTTTTGCTAATTACATGGGATTATGGAATTGCCTATCTGCTCACTTATGCCATATTTACTTGATATCCATCCTTTGTCAACTTGGGTGATAATTTGACTAGCTGGTGTTACTTATGTTGATCTTGCTAGAATCATGTTATGCTTAGCCATGCTTAATTACCATTAGCTCACAAAATGGGATAATTACATTATTTCACTCCAGTATCTTGATGAGCTGCGAGCTCAAGACACCTGACCATGTTTTATTGGTCATAATTATCCAACTAAAATATGGCTTAATGGCGGGTTGTGGGTGCATGGTTTTGCTAGTCGCACCCATGGCAATTAAGGACCGGTTCATGGGAAACCCTGGAAGACTTACCGCGCTTACCACAAGCAAGCGTGGGCAACTGCCGAACTTGTAGTATAGCTTGATCCTTTCCTAGGCACCGGAGGCGAGGGTGGGCGTGATGGAGTTGGGTCGGCCAGGGCTAACTGACTGATCGGCTGCCAGATTCACCGCGGTGCACGGGGGGCTACCCACCCCGGATATAGGGGTGGGGGTGAAACATCAGCGTGGTGTGGATGGTTAGGGGAGAGTTATGCGAAGGGTCTTATCACAATCACTCACCATGGAGCTTGACACAGTGACATGATGGTGGGTTGTGTCTTGTGGGTGCAGTTGTCCACGTCTGGCCAAACTAAAACTATTCGAATAGCCGTGCCCGTGGTTATGGGCGATCGACCAGATTCAACGTGATTAGTCCCACTCTTTCAATTCACTGAACTTAATGAACTGGTTTAGTTCAGGTGGAATGGTTGGGCATATTCAACATGGTGTAGCGTTGTTCAGTGGAGATTTAATATCACCGTAATTAATCTACTGTTTTCTAACTATAAATGTTTTCAACCGTCTTTATACAAATTGCCACGAACTCCCCTTTGTCTCCCCTTGCACGAATGCATGGTTGGTGTGGCTTGCTGAGTACGGTGGTTGTAGTCGGTCTTGCTATTATTCCCCTTTTCAGAAGTGTTGTGCTGTGAAGTTAGAGGATCAAGGTTTATACCCCAGTTGAGTTTTGCATGTGAAGTGGAGCTGAAGCCCCGCTAGGATCACCTCTTTCCACTGCTGCTCATTTCTTTTCTGTGTGAGGATTAAGTGCCTCTTCTATAAGTATTTACGCTTTATTTACATTTGTATCTGTATATTTACTTGTTGTTTGTGTACCCTGGCTTGATTCCTGTATAGGGATTTATACACAAAATAGTTTGGAAATTTGACTAAATTTCTGGGCGTGACAAAGACCACCTCTAAAAGTGTTTTGTTATGTGAGAACAACAAATATTTTGATAAAAGAAATTAAATTTTCCAATGCATATGTCCTATTTTTGAAGTTGTGAATGTATTGTGTGGACGGATTAATGAAGGGTAGAGAAGAAAAACAACCTCTAGAAATGCTTTGTTATGTGAGAACGACAAATATTTTGATAAAAAAATAAATGCTAGAACAATAAACAATATGAAACAGAGGGAGTATAACTGTTTGGGAAATAGGATAGAGTTTACTTAGGGATAGCTCCACCTCAGCTGGTATCCATGCCATTAAATAGCACGACATATACAGAATAAGGAAAAAAAAATGAATGCAGGACCCTTACAAACATTGTTGGACATTAAAAAAAATGTGACACGTCTCAAGAAAAAAAAATAGTAATTTGTTGAGGACACCACGACCATTGTTTTAAAAAAAATAGAGGAATAGAAAACACGTACAATTTTCATAGATATGGAACTGCATAGCACATAAAAAATACAGGAATAATTATTTGAATATACCGTAGAAAAAACATAGAAGTCAAATGAGAGAGAGAATCAAAGAAAGTTTTTCGTAAGAGATTAGAACTCTTGCTAACTCTCCTCAAAAATTTCTATATGATTATCCATTCAAATGGAATTTTAAAAAGGAAATGACAGAATTCAATCAAATTCCTAAAGGATTAAAATCCTCTAAATTTACTATGTTTTTTCTACAAATCAAAGGGGCCCTTAAATCGGTATTCTTGATGCATAAAATTTCAGAATCTCAATTACCCAACAAGATTTTAAACTTATTTGCTGGCCTTCCACCAGAAGACTCTAATGAAAGATCTGCTGATTGTTGGTTGATTTATCTGTTCACTGCCGATAAAATAGGGAAGAGATAAAACCACCATTGTCTTCCTTATCAAGAAAGAAAAATAAGAGATAAGATTTTGTTTTGTGTGATGGGTGCAAAACAGGAGATTAACCACCGAGCCCCACCAGTTTCGCTATAAAAGAAAAGAGGAGGATGGGCAGAACGTTATGACCGAACTCTCTCTATTCTCAAAACCCTAAGACCAATCACCCGATCGATCTAGACACTGGAAGGGGTTCGTGAGGCATCTCTAGAAGCTTTGTTTTTCCCTGTAGCGCAAGAAGAGAAACCGAGATGAAAGAAAAAGGACAGAAGGAGAAAAGCAAGGAAGAACAAGAAAATCAAAGGTTGATTTCAATGGCTTCATTCTCAGGTTAGTAGATCAATTAATTTCTGTATAAGCAGAAGGTGATCATGTTTAGGCTAAGACTCAATTTAATTAAGTGGATTAAACTCCAACATTGTGGTATCAGAGCCTAATCTTAGCCTTATTGATCCCATCATCCCTAAGTGAAGCCAGTTATGCCAATTAAACCCTAAATAAATTCTATTCGGCATGATGCAATTTTGAGTTAATTAGATTAGATTAGATTTTTATTCAGTTCAGCTTGATGCAAGTTAAGCACATATTCTGTTAATTAGCTCCTAAAGATAAAACTAGTTGAAGATTGTGTCCAATTTAAGTTAATTAAGTCGAATTAGGGTTCATGCTTAAGTAAATCATAGCTTTGGCTAGAAATCATTAAGGGGAGGAGAAATTCAATCAGAGATTTTTTTTCTCTCTTGAAATTTTACTAAGAAGAGAACGAATGAGATAAACCAGAGTGAAACTCTCGTTGTTCCCAACTCATAAACCCTAACTTCTTATCATGTAAGAACAGTGGATTAAGAAGTAAATTGGGAAGACGGGATAAAATAGATTGAAACTCCCAAAATTTTCCCCAACTATTCAGCTCATAAAGGAGGGATACTGAGATAAACAAGAGTTTTTCCTCAAATTCAAGAACCCTCATTTCGGATAAGAAACCCTAAATCCCAAAACCCGAATCAAATTCAAACTCAAATCGGAATTGATTTTGGTTCGGGTTATTTACCGGAGTTGAACCCTAAGCTCGTCGGAGCCCTCCGGAAAGCGGCATCGCCGCAACTTCACCTCCTTGCGATCGCGTAGGGCTTCCCGTGCATGTGCTGTCTAGGAGTTCCCCTCCACCGTCCCTCACCGGATGTCACACCCGGAGTTTACCTTCTAGGTTTAAATTCATAAAGTAAATCACTCCAAATAAATTTTTCCTTTTAACCTGGAGCAAATTTCTAATTTAAAAATATATTTAATCAAGTGGAAATGGCAAGGTAGGATTTTTCTGGAATTCCCCTTGTTAAAATACATTAACAGGATTTTTAGTGGAATTTTTAGAGCACTAGAAATAATTTTAAACATTTAAAAACCCCCATAGCAATAGTTTAATCCCTGGAAAATCCTCCTTTTTCTTTTTCTTTTTTCTTCCTCCTTTTTGTTCCTTTGGGTCGCCGGCCCGCTCCTCCTCCCGACCTCCCCACACTCGCCCTCTTCTTCCCGAGCCACCGGCCCACTCCCTCCTCTTCCTCCCGGGCCACCGCTTCCCCCCTCTCTTCTTCCCGGGCCGGCCCGTGGCCGCCCGCGCCGCAAAGTCCACCGCGCCTCCCACTCTTCCCGGGCCACCGACAGGTCCCACCTGTTGGGCCCGTCCTCTCCCACGCCGGCGCAATGGCCGCCGCAACCGCTGCCGCCCACGCTGCCCAGCCACCTCACCCTCCTCCCCGCACAACCCGGCCACCTCCCCCACTCTCCCCCGCACCTCCCGGCCACCCCGCCGCCCATTTAACGTGCCGCCACCTCTCCTCTCTCCTCTTTCCATCGCCCGCCGCCACCGTCCTCTCCTCGCCGCCGGTGAGCGCCTCTCCCCTCTCTCTCTCTTCGCCGCCCTCCACGCGCCGCCCGTGCACCGCCGCCCTCTACGGGCCGCCGCCGCCGCGCCGTTCCCGTGTGCCCACCGGCCCGGTGGAGTTGGTCCACCGTGGACCGAGGGCCCCGGGGCACCGCCGTCCCTCGCTGATGTCAGCCCTGGCCCCACTGACATCAGCCCTTGCACCGCTGACATCAGCCCTAGGGATTTATTGCGCAGTAAATGAATAAAGGACTTTTCTGTTTATAGTAAAAACACGGTTAATCTTCTAAAATTCATAACTAATTCATCCGGACTCCGTTTGAGTCCATTCAAATTGCAGTAAATTCATAAAAATACCCAGAATCCAGTAAAAATTGTTTTGTTCCCTGTTTCAGTAGACTTATAGCCTGTTAGCTTGTGTGTTTTGTTTTTTGTTTAGATTCCGGTAATTCCGATGCTCCGGTTTACTTCGAGGTTGTCGCAAAGGCCGATCCAACACAGGAGCAAGGCAAGTCATACTTATTCGCTTGAACATATTGTACCTAAATTGCAAAGGTCTTATTTTTCATCTAAATATTGCATTGTTTTATAATATCATCTATGGGATTAATTACCTATTGTACTCAGCCGTATGTTCTAATACCCTGTTCCTTTGATAGCTGGGGAAGGTAATTTGAGTAGTTGCTAGGTTAGAACAAGCTTAGCCCTGCTTAGAAACATTAGCACACTATTGGGATACCTAGTGTACCACTATTGTTTAATCATGAATATTTAATGGTAGCTCACGATGGTTAATCGTGAGTGGTTAATTGGTCCAATTAGAAACCCGACTAATGGTGGGTTGTGAGTACATGGTTTTGATGGTCGCACTCATGACGATTAAGGACCGGTTCGCGGGAAACCCTGGAAGAATTATCGTACTTTCCACAGGCCAGCGTGGGTAATGGCTGGGCTTGTAGCGTAGCTTTTCTTAGCCGACGCATCCAGGCAAGGGTGGGCGTGATGGAGTTGGGTCGGCGGGGCTTTACTCGTTGATCAGCTGTCAGATTCACCTAGGCACGAGAGGGGACAGCCTGCCTTGGTTCACAGGTTGGTTCACAGCCTGTCACAGTCCCTTTCCGGTGTACCGTGGTGGTATGCCGGCACACGGTAACGTGTCGTGGGGCTGTGTCTTGTGGGTACAGTTGTACACCTCTGATCAGAGTAAAACTATTCGAATAGCCGTGCCCGCGGTTATGGGCGATCAACCATATTCACCGTGATTAGTTGTACTCCTGAGAACTGGATGTAATGGAATGGGTGTAGTCCAAGTGGTGGTTTGGGCCTGTCGCAACGTGGTGTAGTGTTGGACAGTGATGGTTTAATCTTGCTTAATTAACTCAACTATTTTACCGCATTCAACTACTATTTTTAAATGCTTGTTTTATGCAATTCAACCCTTTAGCCTCCTGTGGAATAACTTGCATCATGTCTCCCCATTCCAGTCTGACTTGTTGAGTACAGTGGGTCGTCCTCAGTCTTGCTTTATCATTCCCCACACCAGAGTTGGAGTATGTGCCAGATGGTGGCTTCTCGGAGGAGTAGGCTTGTTGCTGCCATCAAGGATGCCCGTGGATTGGCCAGATTAGCTTGTATTTCTTTCCCGCTGCATTTTTGTAAGATATTTTTTATGGTGTTTGTAAGACGTGGATCTGTATGTCAACTTTGTTGTTTGTGTACCCTGGCCGGTCCGGGATAGGGTTTTAATGCACATTCTGCTTGGAGATTCGGGTTAGTGAATCTCTGGGCGTGACACCGGGGACGGGAAGCGTTGGCTTGGCACCGCCTTTTGGCTCCGCCCCCTCCTCCCCCGCTGACGTAGCCTGGCCGCTCTCGGCGCCCGTCGCCGCTCGCGCACCCGCTTCACAGGACCATCGACACCATGGCTTGGCTTGGCGCGGCCCACCAGCTGGCAAAACCAGAGCAGCTCACTACCGCGTGCATGCACCACCTCGCCGGACCGCCGTCGCCGCCATCACCACCGATTCGCTCGCTCTCCGAGCGCTTGAGTCGAGGCAGAGAAGGGAGAGAAAAGGGATTAGGACTAGGGTTTCGCCCCACTTAACAGCCGGCGAAACGATGGAGCCGCACGGCAGATTCCGCCCTGCGAGCCACCCACTTCGCTGGACCGCCACCACATCGCTCGCTCGTCGTCAACGGGGAGAAAAGGGATCAAGGAGAAGACCGAAAAGAGAGGATTAGGGTTAGGGTTTTCACCCTACCCCTAGTCGGCGATTTCATCAGCGTGGGATGAATCTGAGCCGTCCATCAGATCAAACGGCTCAGATCAGCCCTGCGTCGGGCTATCGGGGCATCCCCGTTAATGGGCCACACCACCTGGGCCGCGTCTGCCACTGCATTGTGCCCACGCGCTCCGTTGGGCCGTGGAAGCCACTTCAACAATTTGGGCCGTAAATGGTCGCACTAAAGCTCATCGCCGCTTGCCGTGTGCATGCGCGTGCAAAAAGGGCCGACCCGAGTTTGGGCCGGTTTTGGACGTAATGGGCCAAAATAAGATTTTATTTAATTCCCACCGATTTAATTAATTGAGCCATTTATAGAATTTTCTTTGGCATTATTTTGAGCCATTTAAAATTGCTGGAAAATTATGATCAATTATTTGATCACTTAGAAAATTATTTCTAGTTAAATGGAACCAACGGGAAGTTTATCTAGAAAGGATTTAATGATGTGATATTATATTTGACCAACGTTTAATATGATTTCATGTCAAATTTGGTTATGATTATTTAAATTATTTCTAGTTGAATGGAACCAACGAGAAATTCAACTAGAAAAAGCATTAAGATGTGAAGTTATTTTTAACCTATGTTATTATAATTTCATGTCAAATTTTTAATATTATTATTTCCTTGGTTATTTTCTACCCAACGGTGATATAATTGAGGATAATTTAAATATCATTATTATTTCCTCTGTCATTTTGGCCTTAACGATAATATGACTTAGGATTTTAATTCATGCCATTGGTGCATAATTATTTTCTTTATTACTTCTACCTTATGGTGATGTGATTAAGGATTAAAATTTGTTAGTAAGCTTTAATTCCTTTACCATTTCTGCCCAACGATGATGTGACTAAGAATTTTAATTTTATGTCATTACTAATGGCATTATTTCCTATATCTTTTCTACCTTACGGTTCAACTTACTGTATTATTTCCTATATCATGTCTACCTACTTAGGGTGATGTAAGGACCCCCGTTTTGCAACAGGAATCACTCGTGTAGTCTGTGCCATTTCCCTGGATCAAGTAGTTTGGCACACACGATACATAGTTGAATTACCAAAAGCGCATAAATATGCGTCGTGTACGAATTATTACATCATAGGCCGGAAGGCGTAGTTTTAGAACAAAGGACCAAACGGTCCGGAATACAGTCCAAAAGCAGAATATAGATAAGTAGCGGAGCGAAGGCAGCGGCATCGTCATTGCCACAGGCAACGACCGTATCTAGACCTAGTGGGCACTCTCTTCTTCCGCATCTTCATCGTAGTAGGCGTACGGATCTGTTGACGATGAAATTTGGTAAGCAAATCTATCTACAAAGATCGGAAACACAACATAATCCGAAGTGGATTTGGAAATATGCAAGGATATCGGAAACAGAATGCGCATCGGCTGAAGTCCGAATCGGCTGTGGACTGATCGGCAGAGTCAGAATTGGACAAGGTTAGCCGATGAAGCCGATGTCGGTAATATGACTTGGTGTACGTCATCAGGTTGTGTAGGCGTGTTTCATATGGATTGCCATGCACGGATAAAGTCCTGAGGAGGCAATTGTATCTATTAATTACGATATTTTATGTAATTTCCTTATAGATATTCTCGGTAAGAGTCCGCCTAAGGGACTTGTTGGTTAGTTGGATTTGTATTAGAATAATATGAGTCGTGTCCGTGATGGACAATGTTTGTATTTTCGGGTATAAATATAATCCCGAGGTCTTGTAAATAATAACAATACACGTTCAATCAATCTCGGCGCATCGCCAAACCTTTGTTTTCTACTTTCGTCAAGTTTGTGCTTTCGAGTCGTGCTGCATCAATTTGATCTTCGGCAAAGAGGTATGTCTTGTCATGGCGAGTTACATCATTACGGCTAGTGCTTACATCTCTATGACACTCTAGTTCTTTGGTGTGATTCTCCGAGTTATCATATATGTTATATAACTTAGATCGACAATGCAATCTACCTATATCGGCTAGATCCTTTCTAGGGTTTCATCGATATCGGCTAGATTACCCTGTTAATCTAGGTTATATAATATATCTACCATCCTGAAAAGGCAACCATCGGCTTGATTCTTTAGATCTTATGCTTCTATTTATACTTAATGCTGCATTGGTTCAGTCCAACCTATTAAGTCGTATTTAGAATCATGATATCTAGCCTGCTTCATGGTTGTTAATAAGGATAGTATCGGGGTTTCAGCCGATCTTACCTGATATAGATGTTTTACATTGTCTTATGCTTTGTTTAATGTTCTATATCTGCCCCTTATATCAGGATCTAATCTAATATAAATATATTAAACTTAAAATCAATCTAATTGGTTATAGTTTAATATATTTATTACTAGAGAATATCCTAGCATAAGGTTGTATCGGAGCTATAGCCGATACATACTTAAACCTAGATATCGGATATGACATCAATCTATATAATCATTATGTCATGTTACCTTTAGACTTGGGCAATTTATATTATCTCGGTTCAGTCCGATCTATCCCAATTGCTTATCTATAAAGTAATATTGATATATCGATTATGTAACGTTGATCTTTTCAGCCGATATACTAGTTTTAGGGTTAATTTTATCATTGATTATACCTTACGGCCGATTCATGCTTCATTGCATCGGCTAGGTCACATACGATATGAAATCGGCCCTATGGCCGATTGTCTATCGTTTACTGATATTCTTTGCATGTTTTTCTTGTTGATTGTAGGATCAAATCAACTGGCACGCCCTTTAATCTGAAACCCTAATTTTGGACCTGCACTAGAGTAAAGCAAACCTCTCAGGCCAGTGTGTGTTTTTTGCATCAACGGGATCCTCCGCGGTGTCATCTTCGGCTTCTGATGAAGTTTATAATTGCAAGGGTGAGTACCAACCGTACTCAGCAAGTCACCACGATAATGATGCATATGAAGGGTTTTATTCAAGGCAAGGCAAGGGCTCAGTTGCATAAAGCTAATTTTTCAATCCTTTTCACAAACCTAAGACCTAGCATAACTGATCCGGTTTTAATACCAGAGTTCAAATTAAGCAACGACGGTTCTGTCTACCATCCATTGTGATCCCAAGGATGGCTTCCCGCCGTTGGTCGTCATGGTTTTCTGTGGACGTCCACCTTCCTGCTCTCAGGAAGTGGCTCCAACAGCATAAAACTCATCATGCAATATCCCATCCCACGCAGGTTAAGAATTTAGAGTCTAGCCAAGTGTAATGCACGTCCCGGTGCTCAATATCCGCGAGCACGGCTATTCGAATAGATTGTTTTACTCACACTGCAGTGGATGTACACTTTACCCGTACTCCGCGACTGCCCAACACATGAGCCTCGTCCTAACACATGAGACGTGTCACGGCAAAGCCTTTCGATAACCTTACATTGGCAGTACCCGCTCCATGAACTATCATCCTCGTGCACTCTAGGCGTATCTGTTTCTAGCAGTGAGAGGAGTTCTGGCGCTCCCGGGGGAAAGAAGTCTCACACACGCACAAGTTTATATCTTAAGTTTTAGATTATCACTTTCACACACGTGGCAGTCCTACCAACGGCGACACCGATGTAGGGTACGCATTGCGTCCCCACCTCAACGGCTGCCCCGTCGTAGCGAACCTGCCTCACACACTGGGGTGAACCATCTATGCAAGGATACTGCCACTGCTCGGCTATCTAGTCAGCTAGGTCTATACCCATCCGAGAAGTACGGTTGTACTAGGGTCGTTTCATGCTTAATTTCATGGCTCGGTCCTTAACTGACCGGGGACGGGACTAGCCTTTTCCGGATACCACCCAAATCCACCATCCGCCCCAGTTGAAAAATACTTGTTTAACTTTATTTCTCCTTTCACAATTCGTGTCATCATATCATGGCAATGTGGCGCTCATGTCTCCATATGTCGCATCTCAATTACCTTCCCTAAGGTAATTGCCCAAGCATATAGCATTTGATAAATATGAGTATGCATGATTCTAGAATAGCATCGCTAAGCATTTGTCATAATCGACTAGGGACTCATACGTAAGCATGGTTACAAAGGAATATAGGGGTAAACAATAAGCAAGGCATGGCATAATGACAAGTAGGTTGTTTAACATCGCATGCAACTTTATTTGTAAATGAAAATAATTTCGCAATTTGAGATCAACATGCTCAAGTATAGTGATGACTTGCCTTGTTCGAAGTCTTGCGGGTCTTGGTCTTCAGTCGGACTCGCAACTCCCTCGGTGTCTAAAATTACGTGCGAAAGAAATTGAATTCATTTAGAATTCAATTAAAATCCAACAAAATCCAATTAAAGAAAAGATCGAGCGCGAGCGTTTGAATTTCGATACCGACTCCATTTCATTTATGAAGTAATCCTATTTTGATTTTTAATACCGTTGTCCTAAAATATTAGCGCTAGCCAATTCAAAATATTAATCCGATTTAATTTACGCGTCTCGAATAAATTAGATTCCAATAATAAAAGGTAACCCTATACGGTAAATAGTTGGCTTAAATAATTGCGACGGCTAATTTAGCAGATAATCCTAATTAGAGTAAGAACTAACTAAATACCGGGTAAATAGATATTTAAATGGATAATGAACGGTCGCATACATACGATAGCAATTTAAAACGACCGGTAATTAATCCTCCGATTATATGTAATCGATTTAGCGAAACATTAGCGAACGAAAATCTAAATAATCAGCTAAGTACCCCGCTAAAGATTAATCATTTAAATGAATAATATAGTTAGGTGAATAATTTAAATATCAATTAACTATCCGATTTAATTTTACTCGTGTTTCCAAAATAATCGATGTCGGTGTACTCTACTAATTTATTAAACTAATTATTTTATACTAATCTAGCGCATATATTCGAGATAAACAAAAATTAAATTCCTAATCCTCTAATTTCACATCTCTCTATTTTATTTTTATTTTTATATTTTTTTGTTTTATTTTTCCTTTCTCTCTCTCCCTTTTCTTTTTCTCTCTTTTTCCTTTCTGTTTTCTCCCTTCTTCTTCCTCAGCTCTCTCTGCTCTTTCTCTGTTTCTCTCTCTCACACAGAGTACTTGCCAGCAAGGGGGGGAAGGGAAGAAAGGGGGGCAGCACCTACCAGGCGGCGGCGGCGGCAGGGGCCGGCGAGCAGCGGCGGCGGCCGGCGGCAGCCCAGGCGGCGGCGCGGCAGAGGAGGCGGCGACGGCGCTCGGCAGTGGGGAAGGAGCAAGGGGAAAAAATGAAGAAGGAGAGATAGGGGAGAAGGGGAGGAGGAGGGGGTTCTTATAGGCCGGCCGCGGAGGGGAGTGGCGACCGGCGCGCGCGTGGAGGGGGGTACGGCGACGACGTGCGCACGTACGGCGTCGCGTGCGTGGCGCAAGGCGCGGGACGGCAGGGCGTGGGCGCGTTCGGCAGCGGCGACGGCGACGTGCGCGCGGCGTAGGCGCGTGCGGCGCGGGTGGCGCGTGCGTGCGGCGCGGGGCGCGAGGGTGGCCGGCGTGGGCGCGTGCGGCGCGGGCGGCGGCGTCGCTCCAAACGCCGTGTGGGTGGAGCTCGAGGCCGGGCGCGGCAGGGCTAGCTGCGCACGGCAGAGCTAGGGCTAGCGGCGCGCGGAGAAGAAGAACAGTAGCCCCAATTCTTTTTTATTATTATTATTATTATTATTGTAACTTCTATTATTATCATTATATTGTATTTGTTCAAATTTGTAACTCTATCGCACGAATGAGATAAACTTGATATTGAATTATTCCGCCCTAAATTTTGCCCAGGATTTTATATTGTTATAAAATTTTTATAACAATATGCGTGGATAATTATAAAATTTTTATTATCTAAATAAATTCATGACCTTAAGGTGAGATATGTTATTCGCTAAAATTTTATCTAGAACTTTATTTTAGTTTATGCACAGTGATTATTTCTTCCTGTCGATTTCCATTCTAGGGTTCGCGCCGAAATAATTTCGATAAATTAAACTCCCGCAAAATAAAGATTCAAATAAACAAGTCATAAAATGCGGTATGATGCAAATTAAATTTTAATGTTCTTAAACTTCATATTTTTAGAGTTCCGATTTCGACAGTCGAATTTTCAGGGCGTTACAGGTGATCTGATTTAGGATTTTAATTTCAGTAATTTATAATATTTTTCTTGTCACTTCTGCCCAATGGTGATGTGATTTAAGACATTAATGTTTATTCCCAAATCATTTCTGCCCAACGGTGATGCAAAGCGAAATAAAGTTATCAAAATTGTGTAAGTGATTGTACTAATGTACATTATTTGCACAAGCAACCACAATAATATTGCCACTTAATATTTCAGCAATAAATAATATTGTTGATTATCAGTTAAAGTCCATTGAATTATTTTTTCTCATTGACTTAACTGAGTGTAAGACATATTTTTGAGTATGACTTAGCATTAACAAAGGACCCCTTGTGGCTCTCACAGCTAATATCACTATTTTTTCCTAAACTCAAGAGGTATTTTTTATCCAGGGAGAAGGCCAATATAATGATATGTTTCGCTTGTCACTAATATACACTAAGATCATCGTCCCTGTCAGAATAGGGGAGAATTTTGAGCATGACAATGCGAAACAGTATCTAGCAAGTGTTGAGATGAACCTTTTGAAGTTGTCAAAGACTAATGCTATGTACAATTTTTAGTGCCTACGCACATTTGCCGCCATAAATTAAAAGTTAGTACAATAAATAAATTACATGGCGTGCAAACTTGGTGGGATGAACATTTCATATACGCCACTTGTCCATTTCACATGACTTTTCTCCCGTTAGACTATGGTCATTTTTCAGAATTGAAATATTCAGTAAGACAAGTGGACCATAATTGACTCGGTTCATCATCTCGCAAATCAATAAGAAATGTAGAAGACTAAGAGGCAAACTGAGTAAGATCTTGTAAATCTTGTCATTTGATGGCAAAGATGAAGCTTTACTAAGGGGAGTGTAGTCACTCTAAATTTAAGAAAGCCCATATTCCTCACAAGGGAAATAAAATTGCCTCTGTTCTACCTATACTACTCTTGAAATTTTTATGTGCAAGTTTTTGCAAGAAATAGGGACATGCTTAATGTCCTGGTTTGAGAAAGTAGTTACATAAGAAAATTAATGGCATTATTTTTAGGTTGAATCATTATGAGACATCAAAATTATAGCATTATCATTTTTGCCACATTTCTAGGGGAGAATAGACGTCTCATTACACTGATTCAAGCTCACTGAAAATCAGATATTATACTTCCATTGCATAAATAATAAATTAGTGCGAGCTCATCAAGAGCTCCAACAAGAAGGATTATTCTACCTCATTTCTCACTCATAGCTCCATTATGAGGATGCTGAAATAATTTTGCATCTCCTAATTGGTGACTTGCACAATTAAATATCCATAGCATAGCCTGAGAGTTTTGTTGTGGAAAGACAAGTCACATATGGGGTGCAGACATAAGAAATCCATTTGTGGATTTAAGGCTCATCGATGATGTTTTAAGATTTCCACTGCGTTATTAGTGAACTAAACTTAAATAAGAATGGGGTGAATAATTATACTGTAATGACGGAAGTAAGACTTCATTGAACATTGTCATTGTCATTTATGACACATTACTAGGGGAGATTGGAACATCTCATAAGATAGAGATATTCTTTCCCTTAGATTTTAACAATGTTATTTAATTTTAAGTGAGAATTCACTAAGCTATGAAATTAGCCAACAAGTGATTACTTATGGTTATGTTTACCCATAAGCGACTTCCGATTTCCTTTAAGAAATTTAAGATATTAATGCTAAAACTTAAATGAAGTTGTGAGATCGGACTATGGTGGTAAACACTAAGCTTGGTCACCTCGTAAGCTATAAACTAAGCATTCATCTAAGTGGTTTTCAAACCATGTAAGATTAATTGAAATTGATAAGTAAAATTAAAAATTTAGTAGAAATTTGGAGGCCATTTAAATGGGTCAATAAAATTTAAGCCAGACTCTAATGGAAATTTCAAACAATTCAAGTGAGGTGGACAATTGCCTGAAAGATGGAAAAATTCATTCACCGGTACTCTATGTTGATGGTTTTTTATTATCAAGCAGTGTATATTGCTGTTAGAAACTAAAGAAAATCTTGTTATCAAATTTTGGTATGAAAGAGTACTGAGCTTATATTAGTAAGTCATATATTGACATAAATCAAAGAAATAATTTAAGACAATTCAGTTAAAATTAGTCAGAAAATCATTTATGATTCAGCTGACAGAAGCTTGATATTAGCTCAAATCTGGATGCATATAGATTTGGCATACATCATTTACTAGTGAAAGGACCTTGATGTCGCATAGAGGGGGTGAATAGGCGTTCCTAAAAATTATCACAAGTTCATAGCATATTAGAATTATGAGAAACTTTCGATTCAAATCGGATCTTCCGGTATGGGATTGGAAGTTCCGATCTCAACCGAAAAGTTCGACGGATAACCTAATAAAACACTAGCTATGAACTTGTAGCTCAAACAAACAAAATGTATATGAATCAAAAGGTAACAAACAAGGTATCTAGGCAAGATATAAGGTCACCAACTATATTAGTTAAGCATGCAAGTAGATCGGGTAAAAACAAGCTCAAGCACAATATGAGAGAAGGCAAGAACGGGTAAACCAAGAGAGGAGACGTATGATTTTGTTTCCTGAAGTTCGATCCATGGATCCTACGTCTCCGTTGAGGTACCACAAAGGCTAGGTCTATTTCAACCCTTTAATCACGAGGTTGCACAAATGCACTCCTCGGTTTCACTCTTGATTTCTTCCCTTGCGGTGGTGTAATCGAAGCCTTCACAAACTTTCTGAGGCACACCACAATCTTGGGTGCTCACCGGCGACGCCTAGCCATATAGGAGACCTTAGTCCCCAAGAGTAATAAACACAATCGAAGATTTACCTGCTAAGAACTCGAGTGCTCAAAATATGGAGTGAAGCTGACTGGCTCTCAACTTCTCAATCTCTCAATCCAACTCCCTCCCCTTCTTAAATCCCTATCACAAAGAAGCACTATAAAGGTATGGGAATGGAGATGGCTATTTGGCTTTGGATTTGTCTAATAGTGCCCAAGAAAGCCACTCAAAGGAGAGGTGGAGGAGTTTATATACCCGAGCCTCTCAAAACTAGCCGTTGCAGGCTAAGATTGCAAATTTCGGAAATTCCGAAATGCATTTTCGGACAAGTCCGAAAATCAATAGAGGGCAATGTCAGTTTCGCAACCATTCTTGGAATTTACGAAAATTTTCAGACTTATCCAAAATATTTTCGGACTATCCGATATTTTTTCAGAATTTCCGAAAAGCACAGAGTAAAATGATCATAACTTATCGCTCAGAGTCCGTTTTTGATGATCTTGGTCTCTATGGAAAGCTCACTCAAAGGACTACCCAACTCAAGCAATAACAAGGTTTAAAACCACTCAAAGGATAGGTTAAAACTTGGATTTCTTTCAAGGTAGCACTAGGATGGGTCACTTTGAGCACCGAGACATACACAAACGTATCGACGTTGCATCCCTCTTAATAGTACGGTATTCCTATAGTCAAAAGTAAATAGGAAGAGAATTATACCAATACGAATGCCTTGTTTCCATCTTCCTTTCTTTGTCTTAAGGGACACCAACATCAAAACTGTTTCACCATGCATTATTCAAATAATTGATATGGTTACTTATAGCTTCAAATGGTCTCGCACGGTCCATTATAACAAAGCCGTCACTCGCCTTCACCACCGGATTTGGTTCTTCGGTGCCAAGCCCCTTGCTTGCCCTTCACCACCGCATGGTCCATCGTGACCAAGCATCGCTTGTCCTTCACCGTCTTATCATAGTAGCCACTTCGTATCCCACATCTTCAATATCTTACTTTGTCATTCTTGGTATCTTTAGGTGTAATCATATCACTTGAGCATTGTTGGCAGTATGCCATGAGGCCCTTTGACCAAGCTGCCGAAACCAACCAAGCGGCGAGGATCCAATCTCCCAGCACCAAGGCTTGTGGGGCGAAGCCTAACAGCGAAAGCACGGTGGCGAAGCCCGATGGCAAGGAGCCACACGGGGCTCCGCCGGCCTGGGCGAGGCCTACATGGCGAAGGCATGCACCGAAGGAGGATGGCTTCGCCAGGGCGGACCTGATCCAAGAAGGGCCGATGGGCCGGCCCGATCGCCCCGGTCCACGGGCCAAATAACCTGTAGCCACCAGGTGGCCCATCGAGGGCCCACGCACACTCTAATTACATTGAATACCCATGAAAGGGCCTCTTTACGAGGGCGACCATGTAAATTCCCCTGTAATAGCCCTAAACCCTAATAGGGAGATTTGTAATAGGGTTATAAATAGCCTTCTTGGGCCATGTAAAAGGGGATTGGATTTCAATACAAAATTGATTACACTTTACCTTCCCAACAATTGTTGAGTATCCACGTCCTTCGACATATGTGGTTGTCGTTTCGACAACAGCTGGCACCGACCGTGGGGACCTCTGAGCGAAACCACTGAGAGCGAATGCCATCGAAAAAGGTCTCAAAAGAGAGGGTTGCGAACACAAAGGAAGGCACAGCCGAAGGGGTGATGGCCTCCGGCGAAGGCACGGAGCCTCCGGCGCCTGCCGAGGCGGCGGCCGCGCCGGTGGTTTCGGCGCCCGCGCTGCAACCATCGCCCTCGGCCTCGACCACTCCGACGGAGCAGGTACTGGAAATCCCTTCGTCAACGCAGCCGGCTTCGACAACAATCGCCGCTGCGCAAGTCGATCCTAGCCTTGACGCACAAGCCGAAGCAAACATGGAGGCCATGCGGCAAAACATGGCACGACTCCAGGACATGCTTCGACAAATGCAGGAGCAGCAACAGGCGTACGAAGCGGCACGGCAGGCCAAGATCGCTCCGGCCCCCATCCTCCAGTATTCGGCAAGTTACATCCCGCCTCAAGCCTATCAGCAAGCGCCGGTTCGGCCTCCCGTGGTCCAGGCACACCCTTCGCCCGCTCAAGTGTCGCGGGCAATGGCGGAGGGGGCCTCCGCACGCAGGCGCAACGTCAGGCTTTCCTTCAGCAGCTCAACCAACCCCACATCTCAAGCATAACCCCTTCGGCTCAGCCGGAAGGGGGCTCCGGCCAAGGCGCTTCAGGGTGGCCGTCGACGAACCCACCTGGGCCAGGGGCTTCGCCCTGGAATCGGGGGCAACAGTTCGACGTCTACAACACCACCCAAGCGCCACCGTTCGGAAGCGGGCCGCCGAACGTCGCAGCCCAGCTGCTCCCCCAGGCCATCACCTCGCCCTTCGCCACGCCGTATCCACAGTCGAGCGGACCTTCGCTACAGGGCACAGCGGGCAAGGCCGGGGGTGAAAAGGGGCTACCACTGAGTGGGGGGATCAAAAATCGTCCGATCCCACCTCAGTTCAAATTCCCACCCGTTCCGCGGTACTCGGGCGAAACAGACCCAAAAGAGTTCCTCTCAATCTACGAGTCCGCGATCGAAGCTGCTCACGGCGATGAAAACACCAAAGCGAAGGTAATCCACCTCGCCCTTGACGGCATCGCCCGTTCTTGGTATTTCAATCTGCCATCCAATAGCATTTACTCATGGGAGCAATTGCGTGATGTTTTCATTCTCAACTTCCGAGGCACCTACGAGGAGCCGAAGACGCAGCAGCATTTGCTCGGCATTCGCCAGAGGCCGGGCGAATCAATACGAGAGTACATGCGTCGGTTCTCGCAGGCACGATGCCAAGTCCAAGACATAACGGAGGCATCCGTCATCAACGCCGCTTCGGCCGGGTTGCTCGAGGGCGAACTCACAAGAAAGATCGCCAACAAGGAGCCGCAAACCCTTGAGCACCTGCTTCGCATCATTGATGGGTACGCAAGAGGCGAAGAAGACTCCAAGCGAAGACAGGCGATTCAAGCCGAATACGACAAAGCCTCCATCGCTGCGGCCCAAGCTCAAATGCAAGCGCAGGTCGTCGAACCGGCTCCCCCGACTGTTCGCCAGCCCCAGCCGGCGAACCCGGGGCAGCCGCCCCGGCAAGGCCAAGCTCCCATGACCTGGAGGAAATTCAGGACCGACCGAACAGGCAAGGCGATCATGGCTGTCGAAGAAGTACAAGCGCTCCGCAAGGAGTTCGACGCCCAACAGGGCGGCAGCCATCAGCAGCCCATTCGTAAAAAGGTCAGAAAAGATCTCTATTGCGTCTATCATGGGCGGTCTTCGCACATCACCGAGCAGTGCCGAAACATCCGCCAGCGAAACAACGCCCACGAACCAAGGCCACATCAGGGTGTCTCTGTCGAGGCGCCTCGCGAAGCGGTCCAGGAACAGTCGCCTCCAGCCGAACAGCACCAAGACGTGCAGCGCCGAGTTATTCAAGTAAACACAAGGGCCGATCCACCAGTCCCGCTGTCGAAGCGGTAGAAGAAGTCGCAGCTGCGAACGGTGCACAACATCACCGCCACAGGCGAAGGGGTCCCGAAGTACTTGAGCCAGCAAATTTCTTTCGGGCCGGAAGATGCTGAAGGAGTGTTGTTCCCGCACCAAGACCCTTTGGTAATTTCGGCTGAAGTGGCCGGCTTCGAAGTCCGGCGCATTCTGGTCGATGAAGGTAGCTCGGCTGATGTCATCTTCGCCGAGGCATACGCCAGGATGGGGCTACCAACTTCGGCCCTCACTCAGGCGCCGGCCTCGCTTCGCGGTTTCGGCGGTGAGGCGGTTCAGGTCCTCGGCCAAGCACGGTTGAAGGTTGTCTTCGGCACGGGCGAAAACAGACGCGAAGAGCAGATATTGTTCGACGTCGTCGACATCCCGTACGGCTACAACGCCATCTTCGGCCGCGCAACCCTGAACAAGTTTGAAGCCATCTCCCACCACAACTACCTCAAGCTCAAGATGCCGGGTCCGGTAGGGGTGATTGTTGTCAAGGGGCTTCAGCCTTCGGCCGCGCCAAAAGGCGACTTGGCTGTCATCAGCAGGGCGGTGCACAACGTGGAGACCGAACCACATGCTAACCGGGCGCCGAAGCCAGCCCCTCACGGCAAGGTAATCAAGGTGCAAGTGAGTGAGGCAGAACCGTCGAAGCTCATCCAGCTGGGAGGCGATCTAGGCGAAGAAGAAGCCGCAAAAATCCTGGAAGTGCTCAAGAGAAACATCGACATCTTCGCCTGGAACCCCAGCGAAGTGGGAGGCGTTTCGCCAGAGCTCATCATGCATCACCTGGCCGTCAAGTCGGACGCCAAGCCAAGGAAGCAGAAGCTGCGCAAGATGTCCGCTGATCACCAAGAAGCAGCGAAGGCCGAAGTGCAAAAGCTTCTCAGGGCCGGGGTCATCAGGGAAATTGATCACCCGGAGTGGCTGGCGAACCTGGTCTTGGTAAAGAAGTCGAATGGCAAGTGGCGCATGTGCGTCGACTTCACAGACCTCAACAAGGTTTGTCCGAAGGACGACTTCCCCTTGCCGCGGATCGATCAGCTTGTCGATTCGACGGCTGGCTGCGAGCTCATGAGCTTCTTGGACGCCTACTCCGGCTATCACCAGATCCACATGAATCCAGACGACATCGCCAAGACTGCCTTCATCACGCCGTTCGGCACTTTCTGCCACCTCAGGATGCCTTTCGGCCTGAGGAACGTCGGAGCAACATTCGCCAGGCTGGTGTACAAGGTGCCTCGCAGGCAACTGGGGCGAAATGTGGAGGCGTACGTTGATGACATTGTCGTGAAAAGCCGTAAGGCCTTCGACCATGTGTCCGATTTGCAAGAAACCTTCGACAACTTGCGTACGGCGGGTATGAAGCTAAACCCTGAGAAGTGTGTTTTTGGAGTCCGCGCCGGCAAGTTGTTGGGTTTTCTTGTCTCCGAAAGGGGTATCGAGGCGAACCCCGAGAAAATCGACGCCATTCAGCAAATGAGGCCACCGTCGAGCGTACGCGAAGTACGGAAGCTCGCGGGCCGAATTGCGGCACTCAGTCGTTTTCTCTCAAAAGCAGCCGAAAAGGGCCTGCCATTCTTTAAGACCCTACGGGGCGCAAGCAAGTTTAATTGGACTTCCGAATGCCAGGCTGCATTCGAGGAACTAAAATAGTATTTGCAAAGTCCACCCGCCCTAGTCAGCCCAACACCAGGAAGCGAAATGCTATTGTACCTAGCGGCTTCGCCAATGGCGGTCAGCGCAGCCCTAGTCCAAGAGACAGAATCAGGGCAGAAACCGGTGTACTTCGTCTCCGAAGCATTACAGGGGGCGAAGACGTGGTACATTGAAATGGAAAAGCTCGCTTACGCCCTGGTGATAGCTTCGTGCAAGCTTAAGCACTACTTCCAAGCCCACAAAATCACAGTGCCTTCGCAATACCCCCTGGGCGAAGTACTGCGAGGTAAATAAATCTCGGGTAGACTCAGCAAGTGGGCAGCGGAGCTATCCCCTTTCGACCTGCACTTCGTGGCACGCACTGCCATCAAATCACAAGTCCTCGCTGATTTTGTGGTCGAATGGACTCCGGCATTCGCCCCCGAACCCCAACCTGTCGAACAGCCTTGGACAATGTATTCCGATGGCTCGTGGTCACATAGGGGGGCGGGCGCCGCGGCCATACTCATTTCGCCGGGGGGCGTGCCGATCCGGTATGCCGCAAGGCTGCAATTCGACACAACCAACAACACGGCAGAATACGAAGCGGTGCTGCTAGGCCTAAGGAAGGCAAAGGCAATGGGGATTCGGCGCTTACTCATCCGAACTGACTCCAAGCTGGTGGCTTGTCATGTTGATAAGTCTTTTGAGGCAAAAGATGAAGGGATGAAGAGATACTTGGAGGCCGTTCGGTCAATGGAAAAGTGCTTCGCCGGCATAACGGTCGAACAGTTGCCCAGAGGGCAAAATGAGGAGGCTGACGCCCTGGTGAAATCTGCCGCCTGCGGAGGACCGCATTCGCCAGGCATCTTCTTTGAAACCCTGTATGCACCAAGTGTGCCCAAAGGAATCGAGGATGTCACGGCCATAAACCACACTACCACGAGCGAAGACCCGGAGGACTGGCGAACACCGTTCGTGAAGTACCTCAAGGACGGCTGGCTCCGGATGACGAAGCAGAGGCGAAACGCCTGCAAATCAGGGCCAGGCGGTACAAGCTGGTTGCAGGGCAGTTATACCGCTCTGGAGTGCTCCAACCTTTGCTTCGCTGCGTTTCCTTCACCGAGGGCGAAGAAATGGTGAAGGAAATTCATCAGGGGCTTTGTGGGGCACACCAAGCTACCCGAACTGTCGCCTCCAAGGTGTTTCGCCAAGGGGTATATTCGCCAACCGTGCTGAAAGTTTGCATGGCGCAATCAGAGACAGCGCAGCCGGCCTCCTGGCTCCAATCACAGAAGTCCAGGACGGAAGCGTCTTCGCCCGGAAAGCTACTCGCCTTCGCCCCCATATCCGTAAAGGCAAGGCGAAGGGTGCAGCAGGACGCCTTCGCCGCTTCGGTCACCCGGGCCGCCTCTTGGGCAAGGTGCTTGTTTTTCTCCGCCTTGCACGCCCTCTGGCGAAGGGCTTCCATCTGGGGCTCCGTCGTGTCATAGTAGACAGTCAACATGGTGGTATGCTCCTGCTCTTTCGCCAGCTCGGCCGAAAGGCGATCGATTTCAGCCTTCGCCTCGCTGCCTTTGTCGAGCTCGGCCTGAAGGCGCCTGTTCTCCGCTTTCGCCTCTCGAAGGGATCGGGCAAGCCCCTCCATTTCAAGGCCTTTTCGACCAAGCTCGTCGTCCTTCGCCCGGAGCCGGTTTTTTAGGCCGTCCAAGCGGGCCCGCATTGTCCACTCAGTGGAACAATGGGCCGCCAAAAGCTGGCGAAGAAGGAAAAAAGGGGGGCACAACGTAAGCCAAGTGTAGAAAGGGGAGGTCGAAAAACAAAAGAAATTCGGAGGACACCGAAACTTACCCGTACGGCCAAACTCTTCACGGTGGAGCACCCCTCGTCGAACTCATTGAGTTCGGCGAAGAGGCTAGGACCGCCAGCCGGCGAAACAATGTTGCTCACTCCCTCTCCGAAGGGGATGAGCTCAGCTCGAGTCTCGAAGTCCCCGGGGACGAAGCGGGCCGACCCCTGAGAGTACTCGGAGCCGGATCCCTCGGCGGCTTTTTTGCCCTTATCTGGGGCGAGCGGCGAAAGCGGCCGGCGTATGGGGCTGCCGAAGACGCGAGTGGCCACCCTCACCACCCGTTCGACCGACGGCGAATCACAAGCCCCGTCGGCCGCCCCCGGGGACGTCGAAGGCCCCTGACTTCGCCCCGCAGGCGAGGTAGGGGTCCCGTCAGACGACTCCTCATCGCTGAAGGCGTTGGCGATGGTGATGACCCCCCTTTTCCGGGGGGCTGCTTTCGTCACGCTGCCTCCTGCCGCCTTGGCCACGGCGATAGAGACTAGGGCCTTGGCGCCCTCCACGTCTTTTCGCCGCAGGGGCGAAGAGGCAGACTCCGCCCCAGTGTCGACATGTTCCGGGCTGGGAGTCGGTGTATAACCGCGCGTCCCGGAGCGGCTATCGCCCGCCTCGTCAATAGCCCCTTCGGCCGCGGCGTCGGCCCGTCCCGCTCCCTCCTCTTCGACATCCTCGTCTTCGACATCATCCTCCGAAGAGACGGGGGCCTTCTGTTTGCGGGGGGGCAAATCTAACCTGCCCCCGTGGGCGCTTCCGAGAGGGGCCGGCTTCGCCATCCGCCTTAGATGGCTTCGCCCTCGGAGGGAGCTCGCCGACATGGACGCGGTTCGCCCGGCCAGCTGCTTGCCGAGTCAGCAGCTGGCTATATTCGGTCAGCGAGATATCGCCAACAAGCCGTCTGGCTTCGGCGTCGGCTTGGGCTAGCGTCAACACTGGAAAAAGGCAAGACACAAAGTTAGGAGACGAAGCGAAAGCATGGTAAAAAGGCGAAGCGTAAAAAGAAAGAAAGAAAAGAGGGAAAAAGAGAGCTCACCATTCGCCCCTGGGGGCAAAACAAGTCTGGGCAGGCCGTCGACCACTTCGCCTTGATCGACTTCGACCTGCCATGCCTGCGAAAGCGGATGAATCCGCAGCATGCAGAACTCTTCTACTAAATCCCGGCAACTCAGCCGGGAACACAACCTGCGAAGCAGGGCGAAGCGGGACTCTAGGGTGCCAGTAACGGCAACCCTAGGTCTCCGCGCTGGCGAAATTGCGCGACGCCGCCAACACAGCGCCCTCGCCGCTTCGGAGTCCGACTCGAAGGGGATGGAGTGGTAGAACCACTTCGCCATCCAGTGGCGGTCCCATTTCGACATGGCGGCATTGACCGGCCACAAGTCAGCGCGTTCGGGGCGAACGTTGAAGTTCACACTCCCGAACGCTGTCTTCCGGGTCCCAGCGGGCGTGATCACCGTCTTCGTGTTGACGGCGGTGGAGAAGATGGCGCCGAAAAGATCGGCGCTGGGCTCGAACCCGGCGGTCCGGCACGCCCAGTCGAAAATCGCGATCCGCACCAGGGCCGAAGGGCTTAACTGGGGCAGTTCGACTTGGAAGAGGCGAAGGATCTCCGGCAACAGGATGTTGCACGGAAATCGGAGACCAGCCTCAAAGAAAACGGCAAACACCACCGTCTGGTGTTCACCGGGTTGAGGCACTTCGGCTTCTCCGAGGGCGAACGCCTGCCCCTCCGCCACCATGCCCGCGTCAACCATCCTGGCCAACTCATCATCGTCGACGAGCGAAGCTCCCAGGAAGGCGGAGGTATCGTCATCGATCCGGCCGGGATCGGGACCGGTCGTGGTAACGGGGTTCGGCTTGCGAGGAGCCATGGGCGAAGAAGAGGATCGTTGGCGAAAGGAGTTATTTGGGCGAAATAGGTCGTTCGAAAGAGAGCCGAGAACGAGTGGAGAGGGAAGTGACTGCGGTGAAAATGACAAGGGTGGTGACGGTGAAAAGCGGGGGGTGAGAATATATATCTCACCAAACGACGCTTCGCCTCCCCAGCCAATCAGGGGTGGCCACGTGTCACGGGGTAGGCGAAACGGTAAAATCCCATGGATCAGGCCGTGCAGTAATGGGCTCCCAAAAAGAAAGCCCACTACTGTTCGCCGCGGCCCAACGGCCCATCACTGGTTCGCTAAAACCTAACAAAGTGATATAGGCCACCCCACTGTTCATAAAAAGTGAAGGCCCAACACTGCTCACACTAGGACCGTTAAAAAAAAATCAAGTCAAAATCAAATCCCCACAACTGCTCGGGAAGGGCGAAGTCCACACACTATAATCCTTTTTCGCATGTCGCAAACTTCTTGCAGGATCCAGAAAGATGGGTTTCGGCAGGAGCATCGGTCGAAAGGGGGCGCCTCATACCATACTACATGGTTTGCACGGTCTCGGCCGAAGCTCCTATCTCACCCTTGCCCGTGAGGGGCTTGTTGGCAGTATGCCATGAGGCCCTTCGACCAAGCTGCCGAAACTAACCAAGCGGCGAGGATCCAATCTCCCAGCACCAAGGCTTGTGGGGCGAAGCCTAACAGCGAAAGCACGGTGGCGAAGCCCGATGGCGAAGCCCGATGGCAAGGAGCCACACGGGGCTCCACCAGCCTGGGCGAGGCCTACATGGCGAAGGCATGCACCGAAGGAGGATGGCTTCGCCAGGGCGGACCTGATCCAAGAAGGGCCGATGGGCCGGCCCGATCGCCCCGGTCCACGGGCCAAATAACCTGTAGCCACCAGGTGGCCCATCGAGGGCCCGCGCGCACTCTAATTACATTGAATACCCATGAAAGGGCCTCTTTACGAGGGCGACCATGTAAATTCCCCTGTAATAGCCCTAAACCCTAATAGGGAGATTTGTAATAGGGTTATAAATAGCCCTCTTAGGCCATGTAAAAGGGGATTGGATTTCAATACAAAATTGATTACACTTTACCTTCCCAACAATTGTTGAGTATCCACGTCCTTCGACATATGTGGTTGTCGTTTCGACAACAAGCATCAACACGTTTTCAATCCTTGGGACCTATTTCTTTCATTGAACTCAATGGAATTATTAGTCCCAATGATCCGGTTGTCAACCTCCACATATTGACCAACCGATCACGTATATAAAAGGATATGAATAAATGATGAGTATTAATCAACACCACAAGTGTCATATACTCAAATGTAGAGATATCAATTAAATGGAAGTGAATAACTTGTATCAAATACATGCATAACTAAGGTACAGGATTTTCTCCCCCTAAATGTATACATACAAAATTTTTATGTGAAGCAAGAGTATGCATAACTAGAGATAAAACATTGGGAGTTTACCCTATACAAGAATAGAAGGTATTGATCATATGTAGACATTGAGATAGAAGCATACCTTCATCATCTCCATGTTCTCAATGTGAAGAGACTAAATAAGATATGGCTCAACCAAAACATTAGTCTCAAATACATATGTCACTCACATGAAAATATTATATATGAATATATCAGGACATGGAAAGAAAGAGTGATATATCTCCATGCATTTCATTCTTGTGATTTAGGTCCACCATCAATGAATGATTCTATCTTTAACTCATATGAAATCCGGGAACCATCTCTCACAAATTTCACTTTCATATCCACATGAGACTAGGCAAAGAAATGCTTATAAAAATATTAGTCTCATATAATTGGATTTATCATTAA
Organism: Oryza punctata; assembly: GCA_000573905.2. Taxonomy (NCBI): domain Eukaryota; kingdom Viridiplantae; phylum Streptophyta; class Magnoliopsida; order Poales; family Poaceae; genus Oryza; species Oryza punctata. The sequence goes on along the minus strand of CM002493.2, from coordinate 15,775,239 downwards.
TCACCAAAATCAAATTAATGGCACTTGAACTTTCAACTAGGAATCTTGGTAGTATTTAATTAAATCCAGACTAGATCACTGATATTAAGAATGCTCTGTATTGTTTGCAAGGCAACTTTAAGTAATATGCTCATATTTCTAAAGTCTAATGGTCTTTAAAGTTTATAGTCATTTAGATACTTATTTTGTGAGAGGTGTGGATATTCATTAAGATCATTAAGTTAATTCAGACTAAGCTATATCCACACATCGGGGAGCAATAATCAAAATAATCTCTTACTGCATAGTCGACGATGCTGTTAGATTTTCCAAGCATGTTATGATTAAATGTTTAAGAATATTTCACAGAACTAAGAGTGATAAATAGTGCTTATAAACCACTCATAATTATACTGCGTTATAAACTGTGCACTAATAAAACACAATTTTATATTCTAGTAACAACATGTTGTATGTTTTCTGCCCAACACATTGATATGGTTGTGAAAGATATATCCCAGGATCAAATTATTAAGCTGAGCATCTACTCATGGATCCATATAAATTAAGTTTAATTAAGATATGTTATAGTTAGTACATGTGTAAATTAGAGCCTGGACTAAATCCTGGATGAGGGGGACTTAAATTTATTAATCAACACCCACTAAGTTAAGTTTGAGTTTTATTAAGTACTATAGCTATGTTTAATATTGTTGTGATACATTTTATTGGGAAGCTATTTTACTTAGTAGACTCGTCAGTTAATCTCAAAATCAAAGGGAGAATGTTGGTTGATTTATCGGTTCACTGCCAATAAAAATGGGGAAGAGATAAAACCACCATTGTCTTCCTTATCAAGAAAGAAAAATAAGAGATAAGATTTTGTTTTGTGTGATCAGTGCGAAACAGAATTCCAAACTAACAAAAGATTTAACCCCTAAGCCCCACCAGTATCGCTATAAAAGAAAAGAGGAGAGGCAGAACGTGATGACCGATGATACTGGAAGGGGTTCGTGAGGCATCTGTAGAAACTTTGTTTTTCCCTGTGGTGCAAGAGGAGGAATAGAGACGAAAGAAAGGACAGAAGGAGAAAAGCATAGGAAGAACAGGAAAATCAGGGTTGATTTCAATGGCTACATTCTCAGGTCACAGGTCAGTAGATCAATTAATTTCTGCATAAGCAGAAGGTGATCATATTTAGACTAAGACTCAATTTAATGATTAAACTCCAACACTGATCTCATCAACACCACCCCCCCCCCCCCCCCCCCCCCCCCGCGTGTGCCTCAAAAGGATCCACACGATCGGTCAAACAGACCTGTGCGGATCATGCCCCCAACAATGGACTTCAAATTTTAATGGACAAACCGGATATCTATTCTAAATGCAGTTTTGCAAACCCCACCAAAATTCACAAGAATGTATACTACACAGTCTACTGACAAATTTTAGCTTTCAGAACAATTGATGCTAACCTTCCAAGGCACCGATTCACACTTTTTGGCACACTAAATAAACACAGATCCTATTTGTGGCATGGCACGCCATTCCTATTTGTGGTCAACACAGGTCCTCGACCGAATTTGTGTGACAGCAATCAAGTCAATGCCACCGCAACCACATTCCACTTTCTTCGGTGCTAAAGTTCCTATGCAATCATTTTATCTTTGGAGCGAAAGTTCCTAACAATCATATTTATCCTTTTGAGAGGGTTCCTAAGCAATCACTAAATCTTCACGTCACAACATGTGTTGTGAAGACATACATTCCTGCGTTGGAAGTCACATGTGTAGCAGGAGGATAGGTGATCAGATGCCAATGCATTTAACCAGATGCTGTTTACTGCAGCCAAACATAATGCTCAGGAAAGGCAGCCAACTATCCCTCTTTCATCTTGTCTTCTACTTCATCAGAAGATTCAACTTTTGGAGCAGCCTGTGCCTCACCCATTTGCACATCTGAAGCTGAAGCAGAATCATTGAGGGTTTTGATTGGTGCTGCTGGCAAGGTAGCAGCAGGCTTGCCTGTTGGCTCTTCTTGGTCTGGGTTAGAAACCACGGTTACCTCATCAGTGTTCACATCCATCATCTTGTGCTGCTTTGGGAGTTTCTGCTCTGCTGAGCTCTTATCATTGTGCGACACCAAATCAACCACAGCCTCTTTAGCCATACCTGCTGCTCTAGCAGCATGCAGAATCTGAAGCCTGTAGTCAGTTTCTGGTCGGCGACATACCTTCCTCAGTGGAACAATTTCCTGTCATTTTAAACAGAATTTTAATGATTGTAAACGAATCAGAGTAAGATACAATAAGGTTTTATTTTTATTGAACAAAGAGTGAAATAACTAGCAAAAACCCGGCAAAATACATTATTTTAAGTAGTTCAGCACAAACTGTAGCATGCGCAATAAAAGAAGGGTTTAATTGGATCCATGCCATTATAAATTGTCCATTTTTGAAATATACCATTATAATTCGTGTATTGTAACGATGCCATTTTAATTTTGTAACTATTTGAGATTTACCACTGCATACCCTTTTGGTGCAGTTACAAGAAAAAATGGAACAAATTACCTCCTTTCTTCTACCTTCTTCCCCTACTTCCTTTCCCCTACTCCCCTCCTATTTCCGGTGAACTCCGGCCGCCATGACCACCCCTCCACCTCTGTCCCCACGTTGGCCTCCTCCACCTTTCCTCTCACCGCCGCCATGAGATCCCCCCACCACCTGCCTAGGTTGTTGCCACCCATGGTCGTCGCTGGACTTCATCGCCGGTAATAGCCAAACACGCGCCACTGCCCTACCGCACTGTGCAAGGTGAATCGAATAGCAGGGAGTCACGGGGGGCGTGCGTGCTTGGGATGCCGGTGCCAGATCCCGAGCCACATCGCCTCCCGTCGCTGAAGCCGCGTCTCTGCGTGTTGCTTCCACTTGAGAGAGGTGTGCCACTTGGGATCTGAAGGGGGGAGAGAGAGATACCACTCAGAGCTCCCCAACCACGAATTCGGAAGCACCGCCATGCTCGATTCCATCGTCAGAAGCACGTAGTCGAGCTCCGGTCGGCCTCCCTGAAGACTTTAGGAACGTCACAACGTGGGGAAGGAGACCTTGCTTTCTGCTTGGCCTCAGCTTTGGTCCCTCGCCGGCAACCTTGAGCGAAGAGCTACGTGCTGCAGCTTCAGCCACCGGCATGTTCTTCTTGCTTGGGAAAGGTGAACAGGGCTAGAACACGCCCTTTGCAGAGTTCAAACTCAGCCAAACGAGGATGCTCATCAGGACGGAAGGAGAGGGTGAGGGTATTTTTATCCAATACATGCAAAATATGTATGTCAATAGCACCAATACGATTACAAACAAAAGATAGTGGCATCATTACAAATACATAAATTATAATGGCATATTTCGAAACCCGGAAAATTGCAATGGCATAGATCCAATTAACCCCAAGAAGAAAGGCGCAAAGCAGCAGGATGCATGAGCTAATATCATATGAACTTGGAAAATCTATGCATACATACTTAAATTTTTAGAAATGATGAATAGAAATTTGTATGATGTCCTTAAATTTCCACAGGTAGAGCATAAATAAAAATTGCTTAAACTTCTACAGGAACCTATAGGATTATGCTTCAACATATAGTACTCACGGGTATAACGTGCACAGGCTAATATCAGATGCGTAAGGTCGTTAAACTTGCACAGTAAAGCATTGATGGAATTGCTTATGAAAGTTCAGGAACTTAAATAACGACGCTTCAACATATATAGTACTTATGAAGCATATAATTAAAGCCATAATACAAGAGAATAAATTAGATTCTTAGAGCATGCATTACTAGAATAGTCACACAACATTCAACGGGTGGACAATATTACAGTGAGTAAAATACCTCAGAGTGATCATGATCATAGCGAACAAGAAATCTACAGCGACACCCTCGTACATCATGTCTACGCCTTTGAGCATCAAGGACACGAGCATCGAAATACAGAGCCTGCTCTTTGCCTTCCTGGTCAATTTAGGACAATGTATCTATTCATGTTAGACAACAATTTGAGTAAATGTGACACCTAATCATAATTATAAATAGCGTTTCATCAAGATATTCATCGAAGAACATAAATTTATGTGTAGATTTCTTTATTTAAAAAGCAGGAACCTAAACATGTGTTCGATTACTAGTTTACAGTTTTACACCCCTCGGTGTTTTGTGCATCAAGTATCAAATATGCATGGCTTTATGTGGCCAAGTTTTTTATGGAAAATCTTTGATACATTTTCATAGAAAAGAACAAACAGAAATCAATCTTCTAACTTAAAATTAAAATTTTGAATTCAAGTAGACATCAATTCTGAATCTGTGACGTAGATACAGTACATAGGTCAAGAAAAGAAGTCTAAGATGATAAGACCTGAAAGCAAAGTATGAGGTCTCCAGGAAGAACAGCAACACATTCAGTGGATTCACATGGAAGAGAACGTTGCCTCACACATTTACGGACATTTATCCATTCATCTTCCTCGGCTCCAAATCCGGAAAAGCGAACTCGCACTTCCTAAAATATTAAGAATTGCTCATGTAAGAAATTATTTATAGCACATGTTGTAACTAGGAATGTCATTGTGCATACACAGTTCTATAAAAATACTGGCACAACAACGCAGTCATGTTATGTCGCATATTGGCATATGTTGGAAAAATAAATTTATTCAACTGTAGTGCCAATTTTAGATATAAGGCCAGATTTTAAAAAAATACAGAAAGTTCCCAAGTCATACTAGAACACCAGTATTGCGGTACAAACATTTTTTAAAATAAAATAGTTAAAGGAAAAGGATCAAGTATGCAACCGCATTAAGATAAATGATAAATCAAATCAGTTACAGGTTCAAAGTTAGAAAAGTGCTTTCAATAATGAAAGCCAGACATGCATTTAGCAACACAAATTATATCTAATAAAAAAAAACTATGTTCCTTACCGGATCACCTGATTCGAACAACCGATGAGACAGGAAGGCAGCAACATCATACCTGCACATAAAAGCTTAGTTACACACAAAATTAGAAGGATTTTGACCAAAAAAAATTTGTAAGAACACAGAGAGATTACAAATTTTCAAGAACATAGTGTAGAAAGCACTTGCATGATGAAAGAAAAAGCATCTGAACTCGTTGATTCATTTGCATTTGTAGTTAATGATCAGGCACAATACCAACTTCGATGAGCACAGATATACATTTGTTTAGGATGGCTACCATAGAAGTAAACTTATTTGAATGACAGACCATAAGAATGCTGATATACTTAATCAGATGTTAAAACAAATCTACATGGGGTTGAATGAATTTAGTTGGATCTTCAATTCAAATCCAAATTGAATTCGAATTGTCATCTCAATTAATTTCTTTGTGTTTGGTTACCAAAGGCATCTCAAATAGAAATGACCTCTCAATAAATATCCAGTTTAAGGTTGGATGCAATATGCAAATGAATTGGCACACTAGAAGCAAACAAACAAACCAGGAGGCCTGATGTTCCTTCTTGGGTAGTTGCCGAAGTGGTGGCTGGAGCATCACTGGTGTGCTGGCCAGAGCATCAACTGCTGCAGTGGCTACTAGGGAAGTAGACAGCTTAACAGCAGATTGTCAGGGACGCTGACAACCAGAGTTGGGAAAGATAAAGGACGACTGCTAGAGTTGAGAAAGAAGGAAATAGCCACTGGAGTTGTGAAAGAAGAGATGGAAGCTGTAGGTCTAGAAATTAGACCGTGAAACAGTGGCAGTGGCATAAGACAGTGGTGAATGGTCACCAGTGAAAGATTCAGTGGTGGTGCTGGTTGACAGAAGCTCCAGTCATAGTGCTCTGAATTGGTGGAGGACCAATTTAGTTGTCCACCAATTCAGTCGGAAATGGTCTACAACTCCAAATCAAAAGAGCAACCAATGTCGGAATTGAGAGATCCAATTCTAATTTCCCTTTTCTAGCCTCAATTCTGGCATCCAAATGGGGTTTTGTATTCAACTTTATAGATATGAACACAAGCATCAAAAAACCAGATCAATAAAGAAAACTGAAACCTAATTTAACAGTATCTGACAATTCCATAGCAAGAAATGATCTTCATAATAAAGTCAGCAAAACTGAGATACAATCCTATATAACAAACAAGTATGCTGCTTAGAAGTTAGAATGGTGATTAAGGAAGCAATCGTTAAACTTAAACTCAGAATAGAGCGTATTATAAAGAATACAGAACAAAGAAAACCATCCAAAATAGTGGAATACTAAATTGCAAGATATGACATGTGAATGGACACCACAAATTTGGTTCAACAAGGAAAACCAGTGTGATCAGGCTTGGCCTGGTCAATGACCCACTATAGGTCTCAGATCCCTCAGTCACCGATGGATCATTTGGCCATCAGTCAGACCACATGCTCTATTTTATAATAAGTTATCAATTTGTGATCTGTGCAGGCAAGGTTAATAGAACTTATATTTCCCACTTACAGTGTTAACCAATAACACAGGTGGCTTGGTACATGTATGCAGCAACCAGCACCTGGAGGTTTACCGTTGACCATGCTATTTTTGAATTGTACTGAATAAATGGGCTGCGTCATAGTTAACTCCACCAGGCTGTAGGAAAACTGGCTAGTTCAGCTATGATTTGCAGGCCAATTTCAGAAACAATCCAATTAGATGGACTGATTGAGCCAGAACATTAGGTTCAGTTTATTCCAGTCAGACCACCAGTTTGGTCCGAGTCTGATAACTATGTATCAAACAGCAAGCAAAACATCATGAACCTACTCATACATGGAAATCAAAAGACAAAAGACAGAGAAGTAACATGGATACCATGCGCCATCTCTAGCCGACTTTGCTTCAAATTCAACCTGGCCACTCTCCAAAGAACCCTTCCCTGATTTTCAACACCAAAGGTCAACAATCAGAGCATAAAATGGAATTATAAATGATGATCATGATGCATACATGGAAGGTTACTAACATATAACCAATACACAGATCTGACATATGGCCCAAGTATCTCATTATATAGAGGGTTATAATTGGATCCATGCCATTATAAATTTGCCTGTTTTTGAAAATACCATTACTATTCATCTAATCGGAACGGTGCCATTATAAATTTGTTGGAATCGGAGTTATACCACTATGTACTCCTAATAACTAGTGGTCAGTGGCGATTTTAAGGGGTAGGCTCCATCAGGCTCTAGCCTACCCTACAATTTTTGCAAAAAACAATTTAAATAGATAGCTCAATCTTCAGGGGAAGCCATGGTGGCGTTCTTCTGGGGGAAGAAGATGAACAGCGACATGCCAGCAGCAGCGCAGCTCTCAGAATGGAGAGAAGGCCGACGAAGCGGTACGCAGGACGCAAAAAAAAGATTAGGCCCAAATGCCCAACTATGGCCCAGTCCAATTTGTCACCCACTTCAGTTCATGGCCGGATGGCCCATCTAGTCAACCACTAGAAGCCACGCCCCCAATTAAGCAATTCCCCAACCCTAGCACGCTGACGAGTGACAACGAGACCGGGAGGCGGCGTTGCGGCGGCAACAGCGACTCAGCGAGCAACCTGCAGGCTGCAGCCTTGCATCCTGCAGCTGAGCAGCAAGGGTGCAAGCGCAACTGCCGAAGGCCGGCTGCAAGTGGCGTGGCGTGGGCACTGGGCAGGCCGCAGCCTGCAGGCAAGCAGCAGGCCAGCAGCAAGGCAGCAAGCCAGCAACTAACAGAGCAGCAAGCGCCAGTGACCAGCCAAGCCAAGTGCCAAGCGCAGTGAGTTACTGTCACTCCCATCTTTTATTTCATTTGAGTTAAGCAGCATCAGCAGCTAGATGATGGGATTTACAAGAATTGAGCCTCATTATTCGATAGTTTGATTTATTGGTAGATTAGCAATGGAGAAGAAAACAACATTGTTAAAGTATTATACAAGTGATTCAAGTAACACCCTCCCAACTGATGAGAGTACAAATCAACCAAAAAGGCCTCGAGTAGAATTTGATCCTAATGATCTTTTTGCTGATCCTGCACAAAGAATACCAATAGATAATTATGCTCCTGAAATTAGAGATGAAGTGAGGAGGGATATTTGTTGAATGGTCCAAATAGAGCACTTGGTCATGTTTTTCCAAGGACATTAGATGGCAAGGTTTGGAGATCATTTCAACAGAGTTGGTTTGATAAATTTGATTGGTTGGAATATAGTGTGGAAAAGGATGCGGCATTTTGTTTCTACTGTTTTCTTTTTAAGAAATCAGCACAAGCCCACACATTTCGAAATGATGTATTTTCAAAAGAAGAATTCACTCGTTGGAAGACAGCCATGGATAGTTTTAATAAACATGTTGGTGGCCCAAATAGTTTTCACAACATTGCAAGGGGTGAATGTGAAGATTTCAAGAACCAACGAGCAAGTGTTTCTAGAAAATTCCGTACTTACTCTAAGGAGAATGAAGTTTTTTACAACATGTGAGGGAGGCTTTTGATAAAGGTGCTAGGAATGCACTTATGATTTGTTCAGCAATTCAAAAGGACCTTGCAAAATGTTGTGCACAAGAAGTCACAGCTGTAATTAAGGATGAGATTGGGGATAAAAACTTCTCGGTTCTTGTTGATGAGGCTAGAGATTCATCAATAAAAGAGCAGATGGCAGTGATTGTGAGGTGAATTGTAAACCTACTGTTTTTAATTGTACCATTTATCCATTGTTCTATTACTCAAAATTTCTTAATGGAATTGGTTTTGTGCATGCAGATTTGTGAGTGACTAGGGGAAGGTCATGGAAAGGTTTCTTCCAATTAAACATATCTCAGGCTGTACATCTTCTGCTCTAAAGGAATCTTTGCTACATGTGCTTTCCTACCATGGTTTACCTATTTCTAGGCTACGTGGACAGGGATACGACGGAGCTTCCAATATGAGAGGGGAATTTAATGGTTTGCAAAAACTTATTAGGGATGAGAGTCCATATGCTTTCTATGTCCACTGTTTTGCCCATCAGTTACAGTTGGTTGTTGTGACTGTTGCCCAAAGTAGTATTGTTGCTAATTTTTTCAACTATATTCCCTTGATTGTGACTCATGTGAGTGCATCTTGCAAGAGAAAAGATGCATTACTTGCTAAGCATCAAGATGTCTTATCGGAGAAATTAGAGAAGGGAAAGATTTCAGCTGGGCCAGGATTGCATCAAGAATCTTCCATATCTAGACCTGGAGATACTCGATGGGGATCACATCTGAAAACTCTACTCCGTATATATCAGATGTGGGAGGCAATGGTGGATGTTCTAGTAGTTGTAAGTGGTGATGCTCGTGAGCACACAAGTCATGGTGGAGCTGCGGGTTTGGTACAAAAGATGGAGTCCTTTGAATCTGTATTCATCATGCATTTTTCAATATCCTCACCGAGCATTATTTTTTAATGAGCTATCAAAAGCTTTGCAAAGGAAAGATCAAGATATTGTTCAAGCTATGGGTTTGATCTTAGATGTGAAAGAACGTTTGCAAGACATAAGGGATAATGGGTGGGATCCATTATTTGACCAAGTGAAAAGCTTTTGTGAGGAATATGAGATTGATGTGCCAAACATGGGCGATCTCATTGCAACTATGGGTCGATCTGTTCGGAGCAAGAACAAAGTGACTAAATATCATTATTATAAAGTTGACATCTTCAATGTCGCTCTTGATGCAACTATGAACGAAATGAATCATCACTTCAATGAGGTCTCCTCTGAGCTAGTGGTATGCATGTCTTGCATTGATCCAAGAAATTCTTTCTCCAAGTTTAATGTTAATAAACTTGTTCCACTTGCTGAGATTGATGGTTATGATGATTTTACAATCTCTGACCGGCTGTTGCTAAGAAGTCAGCTTCAAACCTTTATTATCAATGTTAGGAGAAGTGAAGGGTTTAATGAGTGCCATGATATTTCAAACCTCGCTCAGTTGATGGTTCAAACCAATAAACATTTGACCTTCCCATTAGTATATCGTCTCATTGAGCTAGCATTGATTCTCCCTGTGGCAACATCATCTGTTGAGCGCATATTTTCAGCTATGAGCATTATCAAAACAGATTTGCGTAATACGATAGCAGATGATTGGCTTAATGATTTGATGGTTTGCTATACCGAGCGAGAAATATTCAAAAAAATTGATGATGATGCAATCATGAAGAGATTCCAAGCATTGAACACCCGCAGAATATCCTTGGCTCGTAATTCAATTGCAGGTATTTAGACTAGTGGTAGGCCAAATCTTTTAGTTAATATTTTTTTTACCTTCCAATTGTCACTAATTTTGCTATTTTTATATGTATAGGTGGCTTCTCACTTTAGATGATTGATGGCTTGATGCAAATATGCAATCACTCACTTCCCGTTGGCAAGGTACTTTTTCATCGTTTCTTTTTTTTAATCATGTAGGTGTTGAAAAACTAGTGTAACGGTAGTTTTTATTAGCTTAATCATTTGAGGTTGAGCCCATCCTCAATTTCTATCCTAGATTCACCACTGTTAGTGGTGAGTAGTAGAAATGAACAGCAGCATGAGTAACATGAGCAAATGACCTGAGGGCGAGCCGGAGTGTGCAGAGGCAGAGGGCATAGCCCTGAAGGGAGACGACTTGTGCTCGTCGGAGCCCGTGGGCAGCATCTTGGTCTGCATCAGCGGCGGGGGGCCCCTGGAGCTCCTGGAGCGGTGCGAGTACCTCCGGTTCTGGAACCAGTTCCACACCTGCGCGTGCGGGCGGATCGAGATGAGGCGCAGAATTCCCCAATCAGCCGGAGAAAGGGGGGAAGGGGGGGGAACCCTAATAGTAATAGTGACCTGCTTGGGCTGGACGGCGAGCTTGCCGGAGCGGGCGGGGGAGGAGGTGAACTTGTCGGCGAGGGCCTGGATGACGGAGCGGTGCGGGATGGCGTTGTTGAGCTGCTGCAGGCGGGCCTCCATCTCGGCCACCTCCGCCTGGGTGAACCGGAACGCCGGGCCCCCCGTGCTCGGCGGCCGCCCCATCCCGACCACGCCGCCTGCGGCTGCATGATTCCATGGGGATTGGACTTGGATGGATCCATTATTGTTCCATGGGGGGAATCGAAGAGGAAGCGAGCGAGAGAGAGACGTTACCAGTGACGCAGCGATGAGCGATTCCTCGTTCAGGCAGGGAGCCGCTGAGACGGGATCTCGGTGGTGTGGTGGGCTGGTGGCTGACGGCCCCCCTATTACTCGTGCCGAATTCGGCTCTATTTTTTCTTTTCCTTTTCTTTCTCTGGTATATTGGGGGATGTGTCACGTGGGTGGCTGGTGGCCCTAGCTCGATCAAATTCTAGTGATACGCTGTTATGTGTCATAACTGAGGTGGTAAATTGGTAATGAGACTAAAATTCTACTCCGTTCGTTTCACTTAAACTTTGATTAAATTTTTTAAAAATTTCTCAAGCGCACGTATACCATTGTAGTACTTCACCTCAGAGTATTACAAGAATATCTAATCACAGCGTGTATATATTAAAAAGGATTCTATCCAAAAACAACAACTGATGATGATAAGGATTGACTAGAGAAGACTCATATAAACTTAACTGATAAGGATTGGCTAGAGAAGACTTATATAAATTTAACTAGTTAACTTAAGTTAAATGTAAAATTCTATCGAATGCTTCGGGAACCGACCCTCTTTTGATCTATCAGGGTAAATTCGGTCTTGAGCTTTATGATGTATCTGAACATGGAGAGTTTGCTAACATACACTTTAGAAATTAACCTAGTAAAAGTAGTACTGGTACTAGTGCTAGAGTAGGAGTAATATTGATTGAACATCGATCCCAGCTAAAATTATTCTGAAATTGACCATGATCGATTGCATGTGACAACTCGTCAGATATAGTAGGGGTAGTGTACTACTATATGCATGTTGCAGTGTCTCTGGTCTCTAACCGTATGGTTTTCTGGTTTCACTGTATGAGATGATTGTGTTCATGGTAGCTAACAGTAAGCGACGACCCAAGGCTATAGGAGTAGGTAGCACTTGTGATGCCCTAAAATGAAGCCACGCCATAGTTCTGCCAAAACTTGGTGGTGATGTGTGTTGGATGCTTGAAGTTGAAGCATCCTGTACTGTACTGTGATTGTAAAATATGGGGTACAACGGAAGATTTATAACAGTTTATCATATTGAAACCTGAAAAAACATACTCTTCTGTTGTTGTTTCATACGTTCTAAATTACTACTCTTGCCGCAGCAAATGTTGCTGCTTATTTACTCTAAAAGGACATGTATTATTAATCAGGGTTAGCACACTTAAATTCAGACTATATGATTGGATTCCTGTAACTCGGCAATCAATTTTTGCCACCAAAATTTTGTCCTGAATTCTTAATGTAAACTGCAAGAAAAAGCAATCAGATGTGTTACTTAAATATGTCCATTCCAAGATCATTACTTCACTTTATGAATTGGAGTTAGAGCTTCCGAATTCAACTCTCTTCTCACTTAAAAGCTGGCATGTCTTTCAATTTGAATGCATGTTATGATCAAATACGATCTGAAGTAGTTGCGAGAATTAGCAAGCATCACCAGACATGGCACAAGAACAAACCCTCTACAACGATATGCCTTTCTAATGCATTGCTGCTGCGAACAAAAAAAAAAGGTATTGCTGCTGCATGAACGCCGCGTGCAACCCCATCTAGTAAGATATAATATAAAAGGTAACACATGAAGTGTGATTACGGTACATTACGCATCGATAATTAATCTTACACAAATGCATGTCACATGCATGCTACAATAATACAAGTCATAAGTAACAGAGTCATACACCACGTCTAAGGCTGTGTTCGCTGGAGGCAACTCCCCACCCAAACAGTGAACACGCAAAACGGAGCGATCCATTAGCGCATGATTAATTAAGTTTTTACTAATTTTTTTTTCAAAAATGGATTAATTTTATTTTTTTAAGCAACTTTTATATAAAAACTTTTTGCAAAATACACACCGTTTAGTAGTTTGAAAAGCGTGCGCGCGTAAAACGAGGGAGATGAGTTGGGAAGAGGGGGAGAAGAACACACCTAAGTTATTGATTACTAGAGAGTGTAACACCTTGAAAATTTTGAATTTAAATTACAAAAACAAAATTTGGAATAATCAACATATTTTTCAAATTTCTTTCATCCTGGAGTTTATTGGATCTTTATTTTCCTTTTCATGTGCTTGGGCCAAAATGATGAAAGTCCAAGAATATAATTCTATTTTGATTCAAAATACTATTTATTGAAAAAGCCATGATTATGAAATATATTGATTAAGAAAATATTTGCAATTACTAAACATCTTTCTAAAAACCCTTTCTATGAATTAAAACTTCTTTAATGTGTTTATTTTATAAATAAAATCAAATATTAAATATTTTGAGAACACCCTCCTAAGGGTTAATTCCCTAAGAAACTATTTTACAAATAAAATATGATATTGAGTATTTTCTAATAATCCTTTTTAAGGATTAAGTCCTCGGAAACTATCTTGCAAATGTCAACTATTGATAAAGTATTTATCAAAAATCCTATTTGCAAAATAAATCCCTAAGATATTAATTTAAAAAGCTCTCTCGGACAAAGTCTGGTTTTTCCTCCTTGAAGGGTCTAGCCCAACCCGCCTAATAGAACTTGTTATTTATTTGAACGTGTCTAGTTTTAGTGCCAAAGATCTCGATTAAATCAATTCTTGTGAAGTCCAAATCCTACCCTAAAATTCCTCTCCGAAAGTAGCACGCCTAGGATTCGAATTTTGCAGTTCAGTCCTCCGCCTAAGCTAAAACTTTTCAAAAGGTTTGATCTAGTATCCAGGAACACCCCTCCATTTGATGTCCTTTCTTTGTCCTCTCCATTCACTATCTATTCCATTAATCATGATTTTGTTTAAGTTAAACAAGGTCTCGTCGCCCACCCTAATTGGTACACTACCATGCTTTTCGTTTGAATCTTTTGAATACCAAAATCAATTCTAAACCCAATTTTGTGCATTAAAATTTCCTATCCTCATATACTTTTCCTGAAAATTCCATTTTATACAAAATTCCCTGAAATAGTCCCCTCCTTGGAAGCCCTAAAATTTTTCAATGAATTTTAATATTGGACGACAGTTTTAAATCTCTGTTCAAATACAATCCATCCATCCAAGCAATTTCTCGAAATTCTAAAACTAATCCCTGAACCCCGGAGTAACCATGTCGGATTGGATTGTCCAATTAAACAGTCCATTTACAAATTTTCAAATACAAATTTCAATCTCTTGTGCAAATTACAAAAAACTCCTAGCAAATAGAAAAGGGGTCATGTTCATCTCAGGTCCTAGATCTTCTCATTGCCTCTCTCCCTCAGCCCATCACTGCAGCCGGCCCAGTACTCCCCCTCTTCCCTCTTGGACCAACATGGTCTCACCGGTCCATGGCCTGCTCAGCCTCCTGCAACCAACCCAACTCTGTTTCTCCTCCCTCTGCCTCGGCCCATCTTGGCCCATCTCTTGGCCAGCACGCACGCAAGGCATTCGACGCTTTGTCCGCAAGCCACGCCCATGCCAATCGAGCCAACCAGTGTCGCCGCATCGATCGCTTGCCCGCGTGCCACCTCGCACCAGACCGCCAAGCCGGACGTCGTGCCACTGTACTTGGTCGTACGCCGCGCCATGCGTCGACATCTGCACCCAACTATCCGTCGAGCCGAGCCACCCCGCACCACGCACACAGCGTCATGCACCGCCGCGGTTGCCCTGCATCGTGTCATGCCGCTCCGCGACGACGCCCGGACGCACTCCTTCCTCCCTGCCGCAAACCCCGCCAACCATGTGGGCCTCGCCGTGACAAGTTCCTGTTGGAATAAATGGGCTAGGCCCAATTTATTTTCAATAAATTCCATAGCCCCACAATGTTATGAGATTAATACCATTTTGGGAATTTAAGTGGAGAGATTTCAACTTACCTAAGCTATGAGAGAGCACTTGTTGACCGGTTAAGGTGGTGGTGAGACTGGCTTCTTACTGCTCTCTCTCTCTCATTATTTTGCAACGGACGGGAATTGAATCAGAGAATCAACACCATTACCTCTGCAACAAATGGGAGAATTAACCCCGGTTTGATTATCGGAATAATTCTGTTGATTGGTGCTGGTAACGGATCTGTTGATTGTGCTGGCAACGGTGTGATTCTCCTCTCGCGCACTATATAAACCCATCACCTGGACAGGCAGAGACACACCTCTCTCTTGGCTCTGTCTTCTCTAGCGCACTGCTTTTCCTCCTTAGTGTTTCTTCTCCATTCATGTGCTGCTTCTGTTTCCCTGGTTTCGAACACTTGTGCGCACGGGTTTGGAACAAGCAGGCCTCCGAAACTCCGTCCTGTTGTGACCTACACGGGTAGGCGGCTGATCAAGTTTTTGGGAAGCGCTTCCGTACGACTGCTCTGAACCTCTACCGGCAAGGCAACGCGGCACTGCATCCGCTTCAACAGCGGTTGTGCACTACTAAGACTTCTTCCTCTACTTCCACTACACCAACATGTCGACTGGAGGAGACGTCAATGGAGGACGTACCGGCAGCGGGACTGGAAGAGGCAAGAACTGAAAGATCAAGTCCTCTAACCTTGTGTTAGGAGGAGTTTTGGTGATTAATGACAATGGTTGTTGGAACTAACCTTTACTATGAGTTTGTTATGATAGGTTATATTCCGGCATCAAGCAAAAAGATTGATGACTCATATGTGAGGATCAAGTGATAGGATTATAGATTGATGACAAGAAATATGATACCTCATACATCGGGAATCAACAAGAGTGAAATGTTGATGATGAGAATGCTTGGTGAGATCTCATCATGAGTTGATAGACATGTTGAAGGAGATAAACACCATAGTTGAAGTTGATAAAAATGAAGATGGTGTCAGAAACTAGAAGATTGAGTTTATCGGTTGATGAGAACCAAAGAGAAGAGATTGAAGATCCCGATATGAAGTGGCTAACTTTGGCAACACGGCGAAGCGCAAGCGAAGCTCGACTATAATGGACCATGTGGTGGTGAAGGGTAAGCAAGGGTCTTGGCACCGACGAACCAAATCCAATGGAGAAGGGCGAGTGAAGACATTGTCGTGATAGACCGTGCGAGGCCATTTGAAGCTATGGATTATCCGTATCAATCATTTGAGAAGTGGAAGATGCAATGCCAAATATCAATAATATGTGATTTGTTGATAATCAAGAAGGGCATTGATCAAGGCAAAGGTATAACTGATTTGGGACTAACATGCTTATTGAGTTGTAGGAGAATAGTCCCGAAGGTGAAATGACTTTGACGTTGGCAACCCTTAAAGTGAAGAAAGAATATGAAGTGAAGGCATTCCTATTGGTACAGTTTTTCCATTTGCATTTGAGTATAGGGACGTCATACCATTAAGTAGGATGCAACATTTATGTGCTTGTTTATGTCTCGGTGCTTAAAATGACCTATGCAAGTGTTACCTTGAGAGAAACCCAAGTTTAACCTATCCTATGGGTAGTTTTAGAGTTCTTTCTAGGTGGGATTGGGTTTACCTTTCAATAAGCTTTTCATAGAGTTCAAGTTCGTTGAAATCGAACTCTAGATTAAGAAGTTATGGCATTTTCCATGGATGTTGTCAGGTGGCTAGGAGACTCCGGGCCGAGCCAGAGACTACGGGCATGTGCAATCCGAGGCTTCCAGGAGACTCCGGAAATGGACCTCCGAGCACTCGAAAATGGCTTACCGGAGTCTCCGGACCAAATCCAGGATTCTCCGGGCCTGTACTGACTTAGCCTAACGGCTAGTTTTTGGGGCATCTAGGAGACTCCAGGCAAGGGGCCCGGATACCGGGAATGCACTGAGTTGTGAGTAACAGCTAGTTTTTGGAGAGCTCAGGTATTTAAACCCCTCCACCCTTCCATCCATGGCTACTGACTTTGGGCAAGATTAGAATCATCCAAAGCCAAAGCGCCACTACCTAATATCCTTCCTTTGTGGTATAACTCTTTGTGAGTGAGATTTGAGAAGGGATTTGATAAGAGAAGGGAGTTAGGGTTGAGAGAGACTTTGAGATGAGAAGTTGACAACTAGTGAACTTCACTCCAATCTTTGAGCACTTGAGTTCATAGCAAGCAAGTCTTCGATTGTGTTTGTCACTCTTGGAGGTTAAGCCTCCTAGATGGCAAGACGTTGCCCGGTGAGCTCCCTTGTGTGTGGTGAGCCATGGGAAGTTTGTGAAGGTATTCCTCACCTCTGCAAAGAAAGTGGTAATTTAGTACAATCCGAGCTATTTTCTAGGAGGTTGCGTTGTAGAGCAAGCTTCACCGGTGGATCGGGGCTCGTCGTCCAAGCTTGGACCTTGGGGTCACTTGGAGACTTGCTAATCCTAGGTGGTTGCTTGGAAACCTAGACTTCCTCATGGTTGATAGCTTGGTGAGGAAAGGATTAATTGAGATACGGAGACGTATGATTCTTTGTGGAGAATCTGAATTTTGGGAAACAAATCTTTTGTCTCTGTGTCTCTCTTGTGCATTTACCGTTATTATGCTTAATATTGCTTGATCTACTTGTATGCTTGTTTGATCTAGTTGGTGACCATATATTTGCTTATATAGTTTGTTTGTCACCTTATAGTTCAAGTAGATTTTGTGCTAGTGGTTTGTTCCCCTTTGGATGGCATTTTCCTAGCTAACCCGGAGACTCCGATCTCCTAAGCCCGGAGACTCCAGGTGTTACTTATCCGCCGTAAAAATAGTTTTTAAATTTCAGGAATCGCCTATTCAGCCCCCTCTAGGCGATATCAAGGTTCTTTCAATTGGTATCAGAGTAAGGTCTCTCATTTAGGGCTTCACCGCCTTGAGAGTAAAGATGTTGACGAGAGGTGAAATGTTTCTAGAACTTCATTGCTAGATGGTTCGAATTATTTATCTTGGAGTACTCGCATGCTTGATAAGTTTAGAGCCATGGGTCCACAAATAGAGCGAGTTGTAGATGTAAGCATTTCTCCTCATAGTGATAAATTGGTATTATCCGAAGAGGAAGATAAATTCTTACACCTCAATGCTCAAGCTACTAATGTTTTATTTAGTGTTTTGAGTGAAGATGTGTTTAAATCCATTATGCCTCTTGAGGATGCTCATCTCATTTGGACCACATTCAAGGAGAGATACAACAAGTCCAAATGTGATGAAGTAGAGCTCTTCATAGAAGAACCACTTGAGGATTTCTCAACTTCATCGACAATATGTGAAGAGCCTCAAGTGATTTTATCCAATGAACAAGGTGGCTTTCACCTCCTCATCACCACATGACTATATTGAAGGTAACAAAATGGTGAGTAGGGTCAATTTGGATACTTCTACTTCCTGTAATACTTGTGGTACTAATCTTTTGAAGGAAGAAGCATATGGACACCAATGGCTAAGTGATTTTTCCACATCATCAATTTTCTCATCTTCCATTGCCGAAGATCATGCTAGCTTTATGAGTGAAGATGGAAAGAGTGAAGATGATGACAAGTTGTTTGATCACTTGAGGAAGAATGACATATTGATGGTGATCAAGCTCATAAAGACCATAGAAGAGCTAAAAGGAAGAATCGCAAAACAAGAAGCATGTTTCATCAAGAAGTTTGGCGAAGTCGATCATCTAACTAAAGATCATGAAAAACTCGAGCATTCTCATGCTTCTTTGGTTGATTGTGTTACTAACTCTCTATTTTGTTATGCTCAAGACAACAATGAGCTCAAGGCAAAAATGGAGTATTTCACTAGGGAACATGAAGCTCTACAAAAGGCTCGTGAGAAGCTCTTGTGCTCTCATGAGAAGATTGTGAACTCTCATGTCATGCTAGAGATAGCTCATGAGGTTGTGGTAACTTCGGTAAAATCTATCAACCTCACTCTCACAAATGCTCTTGCTCACAAGTTCAATTTGATTTATCTTGTGCTAATCCATGTTGCTCCCAAGTAAATATTCCCCTGAGCACTACATGTGACTTGAATCATGTAGGTGAAAATGAAAAGCAAATGGGTGATGGACATGGTGAAGAAGCTTGAGAAGAGATTGACCATAGAATGCACCAAGTTCCATAAACAAGATAAGAAGTCCAAGAAGAGGAAGGCAGAGCTCAAAGAAAGATCAATGCTCCTATTACTTGCTTCATGTGCAAGAATGAGAGAGTGCCCCTTGAAGAAGAAAAGAAGAAGAATGAGAATGTGCAAGAATCAAGAAAAGAAGAAGAAGAAGATAACTCATGTCAAGTGCCTCAAGAGCTCAAGTATGGGAAACTATGCCTCTATGTGTTCCCACACAAGGTTGATGACAAAGTCACACTTCCAAAGAAGAGGCTTACTGGCAAGAAAGCGAATGTGAAGCAAGATGATGTGCCATCTTGCAAATCTCGACTTTACTACAATTGCCAGGCCAAGGGACATATTGGTAAAAAATTATCCCATGGGTAACATTCCTAAGCCGAATATCTCTTATGATCAAAATTTGCTTAGGAAGCACAAAAATGACAATTGTGCTACTAGGGTTATTAGTTCAACACATACTAGCACAAAGTCTATTTGGGTGGCTAAGTCTGTTGTGACTAACCACTATGGACCCAACATGGCTTGGGTACCAAAACATGCTTAATTTGTGATATAGGTACTTGGAGGTGCATTTGAGACTTGACTCAAAACTCACACAATATATTGACAATGGAGTTAATTTTGAGGATGATTATTCTACATCGATTGCTAATGCTATCATGGTAACAAGTATTTACATTGAAATTTTTGTGTCCTAACCTTGTGTAGGTTATGTCTCTTGTGCATAATATTTATTCTTGAACATCTCTTATTTGATGCATACGTTGAATTTGAGAGATGTTGTGCTTTATCACATTTAGGGGCAGTGTTATAACCTCTCATGTCATTTGCATTCTCTAATGTGTTTTGGTTAAATCGATGCTATAATAGTCTTCAAAATGCAATTTTGGTTAAAAAGTCAAAATCTAAAAAATTAATTGCATAACTTGATTTTGCTGTTCAAAAGGGTCTCTATATCTATTTTAAAGGTTTATCAAAATTTGATACAAAACAAAAATGAGTTTTGCAAAGAAAATGGTTTTAGCCTCAAAATATAGATGCTAGGATCTTGTTTTTGCATATAAAGTATGTTTTCACCAAAAGGTTTCATAAAAGGAGTTTGCAAACAATTCTTTTGAAAAACTTCTAAAGTTGGTCACTTCAAAACTTTTTGGTATTCAAATATATTTCGTATGGCCAACGGTTTGAAAACTATTTGATTTTCAAATTCACTCAAAAATCAATATTGGCATTAAGTGAGTTTTGCCACTAGAACAATATATTTTGATATATGTTGTTTCATGGAGGTATTTCAAACTCATACATATACATTCCAATCGCAAATCATCTCATTTGGTATTTCTTGCATTTTTGGAGGAATGTAATTGAAATGTATCGTTTTGCTCAATCTTGTGATTTAACCCAAAATGTTCAATTCATGGATTTCAAGTGAGACATACATTAGGGTGAACTTATGCAAACCACCTTCATGTGTCTCTTGCTCTCAAAACATGAAAAATTTTAAAAAATTGCATCTATTGATTTTAAAGGAGCATATTTGATCAAAAGTAAAAAATCCTACGTAAAAGGCCAAAATTTGTCAAAATCTTTTCAAAAGTGCTTCAGCATGTGTTTGAAATGATTTTTGATGCCTTTGGAGTAAAATTTCTTACTTTCAAAAGAAAACAACTTTTTTAGGCTCAATAGGATCTTTAGTGATCTTGTTTTTGCTAAAAGTGGGATTTTACCCCCAAATCAAAATCTATTGAATTTTTGAAAACATTGCCAATACAAAACTTCTAGGATTGGTCATTTCAAACATATTCTTAGTTCAAAGTTTTTTTTTTCAAATGACCAACCATCAAATGTTTTAGCCTTGTGAAGTTTATAAAATATCTTGACCTTACCTCTTTTGGCCAGAACTTGCATATGGTGGATTAAACTATTTGATCCAAAATTCTTTGTGAATATAGTCTTGAATTAGTATATCTAACCCATCTAAGGCTTTTCAAATGTCAAATTCCTTAAAAATATTATCTGGATGTGATTTGACACTTTGATTGAAATTTATTGATTTGAACGGCTGACAAAGCTCTTTTTGTTATTTCTCTTGATAGAAAATCCTTTTTGAGAAATTCCTTTTGGAAAAGTTTCTTATAAGTTGAAAGATCATTTCTTCAAGGTTTCACATCATTCGGACTTAATTTGAAAAGATTTTGACTTTTTCTTACTTTGCTCAAGTTGCTGAAATTTTCCTAAAATTTATGGTTTTTAGCTGATTTGTGATTTTTATATCTCAAAATGGGTTGTAAATTGGAAGGAATTTATCTAATGACATTTGATCCTCTTTGAAAGTCATTTGCATGTTGTTCTGATGCTCTTTCCAAGCTCACTTTGAGTTCCAAAATCTGAAAATCCTAAAACTTTCAGTTTTCTAAATCTTTGTGATTTTGTGGCTTCCATTTGTTTGAGAATTGGGTAAAACGTTCAAAATGAAAGATATGATTATTCTATGACCTATGTACAAGATTAATTGCAGATTTTATTTTGGAATCAAAGGTTTCGGTAAGACCAGTCGATTTGCCATCAAGCTCATTTATCACCTTGCCATCGAGTCCGGAGGTTCCGAGTGGATACCCTGGAGGTTTCGGGAGCCTCGTCGGGTACTCGGAGGCCCATTCCCGGATGCCCTAGAATGGCCTTGCGACCTCACTTCCTTGCGACCCCGGAGGGCCCGGGTGAATATCCCGGAACCTCCGGGAAGCTTTCTTGGTCTCTCGAAGGATCTAGGCCGGAGGCTCAAAGCTCCCAAGAACATGCATACTTAAAGGTTATCCTTCCTTTCTTTACAAGAACCTCGAGTAACCCAATTAGTATTTCATATGGTAGATTGCCATGCTTTTATTCAATATCTTTTGGTAATCTACATGCCTTCCTTTTGATATGTTAAGTGTTCGGCACAAGTATGTTCATGAGAATCTTTTATGTGCAATTATTCAAAACATAGGTACACTCCCAATTTGTTTTTATTAATCATGTGCATTTCTACAAGTAATTCAAATACTTTGATGCACAAATTTAGGGGGAGCTTATCCTATGTTTTTTGTGTTTGAGACTAACTTGTTATGAAGTGAAATTTTATGATTGGTTTCATAAGAGGTGAAAAACATCCTCGAAGGTATGCTATAATTTCCTCCCTTCATTTGGCATGATATCTCAATTTAAATAGCTATCTTCCATAGCATAGCTAAAATTCCCTAACTTGATTTAAATGCCAAATAGTGTACACAGATTTACTTTCCACCACATGTGTGCATTACTTTTGGGGAATTTAGTGTATGTTGTGAGGTTTCACAAAAAAGTTATCCAATTTCCCTCCACGTCTAATGGATCATTATTTGTGGAAGTCTTGTGCTTTTGATGCTTTCTTTTTTCTATTGATCCAAATAAAAAAAGGATAATGGTAGATCAAGGGGAGATGTATAGTCACAACAACCAAATGACAAGGATGAGAAGGATGAGATTGATTAAGCACCATCATCATTAGGTTTGAGATTTATGAAAGTGTGCTTTTACAATTCTAGTTCTTAAGTTCATTCCTTTATCTTGGTGATATTTTTCTCCTTGACCCAAGATATAGTATAAACTCCTCACATGTTCTCATTTGAGTAAAGTGCATATGTATGTCCTACATATTTTTTATGCAAACCTTAAGGGGGGAGATTATTCTATATCTTGGATGACTAAGGGTTTAAATTAAGTATACCTTTGTAGTCTCGTGATATAAGTGGAAGAATCCCAAGGTATACTTCATTGTTGTTATTTTTCATGGTTTTTGCATTCAAACCTTAGTTTGATAATATAGCATGAACTCCTCAGTTCCCCTTTTCTTCCAATGTGTGCATGAGTAGGTTTTTCACTCTTCGGTTGCACATTTTTTTATGGAGTTCATCCAATGTTTTGAAGGTCCATAAGTCTTGATATGTTCTTCATTCTCACTTTTTGATGTGCTTCGACTTATGAGACACCACCCTCGAGCATATATGACTTCTCTAGTGAATCATATGTCCGATTTGCTTTTACCTTGCTTTAGGTGGTGTTTGAGATGAAGCATGAGTTTTAAAGAAAAATCTTTCTCAAATCTTGGCTTTGTGCCTTGCTCTAAAGTTGAGTGAATCTCTCTAAGCATTTTATTTGCATATGTGCATATGATTTTTTCTTTCCAATTGTGATTATAAATTGACCTATCTCTTCTGATTGGCACTCTCTCATATCAATTGGTATGGATCATATGTGCTTGACCTAAAAAGGCTCACTCTTGGTTTGGTGTTTCTTTGGCGTCCAACTCTTTTGAATTGCATTTGTGTTCAATTTGTTTTTCATTTGGCATCCGTGTACATGATTCACTTGTATATCTTATTGTGCACCTCTCGAGGCTATGTGTGCTTTGCTATCTTGAAACTAATGTTTTTGATTAAGTTTCATCTTGATTAGCCTCCATGGAACACCAAAGGTATGTTGACCTTTTTCCCTTGAGGTATATAAGACTTGTGTAGTTCTTATATACATGTTCTACTCTTTTTGTCTTTATGCTCTCACCCTCTCATATAATCCTTTTTTGCTTGATGCCAAAGGGGGAGAAGTATAAAGAGTAAGAGATGTAAAGGGGAGAAGTGTATTCTCATTTCATTTGTTGAAACTAACCCTCTAGAATATGGTTCATGCTCATGTTGACAAATACTAGAGTGATCTCTTTATAATTCATAATTATATGATAGGGTTGTCATCAATCATCAAAAAGGGGATATTAAAAGATCAAGTCCTCTAACCTTGTATTAGGAGGGTTTTGGTGATTAATGACAATGGTTATTGGAACTAACTTTTGCTATGAGTTTGTGATGACAGGTTATGTTCCGACATCAAGCAAAAAGGTTGATGACTCATATGTGAGGATCAATTGATAGGAATATGGATTGATGACAAGAAATATGATTACTCATATATCGGGAATCAACAAGAGTGAAAATGTTGATGATGAGAATGCTTGGTGACATCTCATCATAAGTTGATGGACATGTTGAAGGAGATAAACAACATGGTTGAAGTTGATAAAAATGAAGATGGTGTGAGAAACTAGAAGATTGAGTTTATTGGTTGATGAGAACCAGAGAGAAGAAATTGAAGATCCGGGTATGAAGTGGCTACCTTTGACAAGACGGCAAAGCGCAAACGAAGCTCGGCTACGATGGACCATGCGGTGGTGAAGGGAAAGCAAGGGACTTGGTGCCGACGAACCAAATCCGGTGGAGAAGGGCGAGTGAAGACAATGTCGTGATGGACCGTGTGAGGCCATTTGAAGCTATGAATTATCCGTATCAATCATTTGAGAAGTGGAAGATGCAATGCCAAAGATCAAGAATGTGTGATATGTTGATAATCAAGAATGGCATTGATCAAGGCAAAGGTATAATTGATTTGGGACTAACATGCTTATTGAGTTGTAGGAGAATCGTCCCGAAGGTGAAATGACTTTGATGTTGGCAACCCTAAAAGTGAAGAAACAAGATCATGTGAATGCATTTCTATTGATATAACTTTTCTATTTGCATTTAAGTATAGGAACGTTGTACTATTAAGAGGGGATGCAACGGTGATGTGTTTGTTTATGTCTCGGTGTTCAAAGTGACCTACGCAAGTGTTACCTTGAGATAAACCCAAGTTTTAGCCTATCCTATGAGTGGTTTTAGAGTTTTTTTCTTGGCGGGGTTGGGTATCCCTTTCAATAAGCTTTCCATAGAGTCCAAGTTCGTCAAAATCGGACTTCGGAGTAGGAAATTATGGCATTTTCCTCAGGTGTTGTCAGGTGGCTAGGAGACTCCGGGCCGAGCCAGAGACTACGGGCATGTGCAATCCAAGGCTTCCAGGAGACTCCGGAAATGGACCTCCGGGAACCCGAAAGGGCTTACCAAATCCTGGATTCTCCGAGCCTGTACTGACTTAGCCTAATGGCTAGTTTTTGGGGCATCCAAGAGACTCTTGGCAAGGGGCCCGGATACTCCGGTAATGCACTGAGTTGTGAGTAACGGTTAGTTTTTGGAAAGCTCGGGTATTTAAACCCCTCCATCCATGGTTGTTGACTTTGGGCAAGATTAGAACCATCCAAAACCAAAGAGCCACTCCCCAATATCCTTCCTTTCTGGTAGAACTCTTTGTGAGTGAGATTTGAGAAGGGATTTGGGAAGAGAAGGGATTTGGGGTTGAGAGAGAGTTTGAGAGGAGAAGTTGAAAGCTAGTGAGCTTCACTCCAATCTTTGAGCACTTGAGTTCATAGCAAGCAAGTCTTCGATTGTGTTTGTTACTCTTGGAGGTTAAGCCTCCTAGACGGCAAGACGTTGCCCGGTGAGCTCCCATGTGTGTGGTGAGCCATGGGAAGTTTGTGAAGATATTCCTCACCTCTGCAAAGAAAGTGGTAATTTAGTACAATCCGAGCTATTTTCTAGGAGGTTGCGTGGTAGAGCAAGCTTCACCGGTGGATCGGGGCTCGTCGTCCAAGCTTGGACCTTGGAGTCGCTTGGAGACTTGCTAATCCTAGGTGGTTGCTTGGAAACCTAGACTTCCTCATGGTTGATAGCTTGGTGAGAAAAGGGTTAATTGAGACCCAGCCCTTAGTAGTCCCTCAACGAAGACGTAGGATTCTTTGTGGAGAATTCGAACTTCGGAAAACAAATCTTTTGTCTCTATCTCTCTCTTGTGCATTTACCATTATTATGCTTAATATTGCTTGATCTACTTGTATACTTGTTTGATCTAGTTGGTGACCGCATATATTGATTATATAATTTATTTGTCACCTTTTTAGTTCAAGTAGATTTTGTGCTAGTGGTTTGTTCCCCTTTGAAGGGCTTTTTCCTAGCTAACCCGGAGACTCCGGTCTCTCAAACTCGGAGACTCCGGGTTTTACTAATCCGCTATAAAAAATAGTTTTTAAATTTCAGGAATTGTCTATTCACCCCTCTCTAGGCGACATCAAGGTCCTTTCAAGAACGACAACACCAACGGTGGGAACAACACCGACAAAACCTCATTCGGCACTGGAGCGTTCTCCAGGTATGTGAAATTTCTCACCACAGTGTTAAACATGTTTCTTGATGATACTTTTCTAGCTATTAGCATGTTCATACTTAGCACTAGCACTAGATTCTTCAAAAATACACATGTTTAGTATAATGTTTTTCTAGATTAAAATATGCTGAATAATGACTATATTTCCAACAATCCAAAAACTTGATAGGTCTTTTTGGTAGTTCGCTTTGCGGCATCACTAAAACCATATGCTTTCGATGATTCAAACTATAAGAGATGGAAAGCACGTGCACTATTTGTGGTTGATGGCTATGAAGTGTTTATTTGTTTCAGGGGGCAAAACGAGCGAACCGCCTCTCTCTCCTGAGGAGGGTGCTAAGTTCGAGGCTACGGATTGTCTATTCCGTGAAGCATTGATTAGTGTACTAGCCAACAACATAGTGGACGTGTACATGCACATGCCTTCAGGGAAGAATATGTGTGATGCACTTGAGGCCAAGTTCGAAGTCTTTGATGCTGGCAGTGAGTTGTATGTCATGGAGCAGTTCTATAAATACAAGATGGTAGTACAACAAGCTCATAAGATACAGATGTTGGCAATGGAACTTGAGAACAACCGCTGCGAGTTGCCGAACAAGTTTGTGGCGGGTGGCATTATTCTTAAATTGCCACCTTCTTGGTCGGACTTTGCTACTTCTCTAAAAACACAAGAGGCAAGAATTCAGTGTTACTGATCCCATTGGTTCTTTGGGTGTTGAGGAGAAGGCGAGGGCAAAGGACAACCACAGCAAAAAGGTCGAGGGAGGTTCTAGCGCCAATTTGATGCAGAAGAAGAACCCTCATGCATCACACAACAACAAGAAAGTAAAACCTGATGTCAAACCCAAGACAACAACCAATTTTAAGAAAAAAGGAAAGGGAAAGGCGAAGGGTGACTGCCTGTGTGCGGAAAGCCTGGGCATTGGGCCAAGGATTATCCTGATCGCAAGGACAAAAAGTCTGTAAATATGGTTGTTAGCGATGGCGGAGGAACATCGGTGTATGGTAATTTTTTTACCAACAGTTCTCTTTTTTTTCACTCACCTGATTGGTGGTTGATACTGGAGCTAATATTCATGTGTGTGCTGACATTTCCCTACTTTTTTATTAGGTCGAGAGAGGTTCCTCCTTGTTGATGGGAAACGGATCGCTTGCGGTTGTTCATGGTGTTGGTACGGTCGATCTGAAATTTACTTCGGGAAGGACCGTGCAGTTGAAGAACGTGCAACATGTCCCTCCAATAAATAAGAATCTAATTAGCGGCTCTCTATTGTGTAGAGATGGTTTTAGACTTGTGTTTGAATCCAATAAATGTGTTGTATCTAAATATGAAACTTTTATTGGTAAAGGTTATGACAGCGGAGGCTTGTTCTGCTTTTGTTTAGATGACATGTAAAGTTGTGAACCATGTAAGTAATGATGATGCGTCCAATGTATGGCATTCGCGACTTTGTCATGTGAGTTTTGGTTGTATGACGCGCTTAGCTAACATGAGTTTAATCCCGAAATTCACTTTAGTCAAGGGTTCTATGTGTCATACTTGTGTTCAATCAAAACAACCTCGCAAACCTCACAAGGCATCAGATGCGAGAAATTTGGCACCTCTAGAACTTGTTCGTTCCGATTTGTGCGAAATGAACGGCGTGTTGACTAAAGTGGAAAGAGATACTTCATGACACTTATAGATGATTGCATTAGATTTTTCTATATCTACTTATTGAAAACACAGGATGAAGCCTTGCATTACTTTAAGATCTATAAAGCTGAGGTAGATAACCAACTTGAAAGGAAAATCAAACGGTTAAGGTCTGATTGGGGTGGAGAATATTTTTTATTGAGTTTACTTCATTCTGCGAAGAGTTTAGAATTATTCATGAGAGGACACCTCCCTATTTACCCCAGTCAAATGGGGTAGCCGAAAGAAATAACCGTACTCTAATTGAGTTGGTGAATGTCATGTTAGACACCGTGGGACTTTCCTAGGAATGGTGGGTTGAGACAATATTGACTGCTTGTCATGTACTAAATAGAATTCCTACTAAGGCCTAGTTCTATTCTTCAACTCCAAACTCCAACTTCCTCGTTTTCTATTAGCATGCTTTTCAAACTATTAAATGGTGAGTTTTTTTGCAAAAATTTTCTATGTAAATTTGTTTAAAAAATTCAAACAAATCCATTTTTTAATTTTATAATTATTAATACTTAATTAATCATGTGCTAATGGGGTTTCTCGTTTTGTGTGAGCATAAGAATAAAGTAACACCATTTGAGGAATGGGAAAAGAAGTTAAATTTCTCATACTTGCGCACATGGGGATGTTTGGTTATGGTCAATGTGTCTATAGTCAAAAAGCTCAAACTTAGACCAAAAACCGTGGATTATGTGTTCCTTGGTTATGCTATTCATAACGTGGGATATAGATTCTTAATTGTAAACTCTGGACTACTTGACATGTGAGTTGGTACAATCTATGAGTCCAGAGATGCTACATTCTTTGAGAATGAATTTCCCATGAAAAATGCATCTAGCACTTCTAGTCAATAACCTATTTTATCCCCTGAGTATTTTGTGCCGATAGAACACAATGATCAAACGCATGAGGAAAATCCTGAGGAGAATAACATTGTAGCTACTCGAAAGAGTAAGAGATAAAGGACTGCAAAGTCTTTTTGTGATGACTGCATTGTACACCTTGTGGATGACACTCCAAGAACCATAGAAGAGGCATATTCATCTCGTGACATTGACTATTGGAAGGAAGCGGTACGCAGTAAGATGGACTCGATTATATCTATTGGTACTTGGAAAGTTGTCAAGCGTCCATACAGGTGCAAACCTGTAGGATGCAAGTGGGTTTTCAAGAAAAAGTTTAAACCTGATGATAAAATTGAAAAGTACAAGGCAAGGCTTGTGCCCAAGGGTTATACCCAAAAGGCAGGCGAGAATTTTTTCGATACTTACTAGTTGCTCGCGTGACCACAATTCGGAGTACTACTTGCTCTGGCAGCCTCTCATGGTCTTCTCGTCCATTAGATGGACGTTAGGATAATTTTCCTTAATGGAGAGTTGGAGGAGGAAATCTATATGGATCAACCAGACGGGTATGTATTAGAAGGTCAAGAGGGAATGATGTGCAAGCTGTGAAGTCCTTGTATGGCCTCAAACAAACACCTAAGCAATGGCATGAGAAGTTTGACAAAACACTTACATCTGAAGGCTTTGTTGTGAACGAGGCTGATAAATGTGTGTACTATCGCTATGGTGGGAGAGAAGGAGTGATCTTGTGTTTATATGTCAGTGACGTACTGATCTTTGGGACCAGTCTCAATGTGATTGAGGTCAAGGACTTTCTATCCAAAAGTTTTGACATGAAGGATTTGTGGGTGGTTGATGTTATTCTTAACACTAAGCTACGAGAGGAGATGAGGGTGAGATTACACTTGTGCAATCTCACTATGTGGACAAGGTCTTGAGTCGCTTTGGTTATACTAACTGCAAGCCAGCTCCTACTCCTTATGATCCCAGAACCCGGTGTGCTATTAAGGAAAAACCGAAGAATAGCAAGGGATCAACTGAGATACACTCAGATATTGGTTCATTGATGTATTTAGCTAGTGTAATGAGGCCTGAAATCTCATTTGCTGTGAGCAAGTTGAGCCGGTTTGTTTCAAATCTAGGAGATGATCACTGACATGCTCTGGAAAGGGTAATGCGCTATTTAAAAGGCACAATAAGCTAAGAAATTCACTATGCTGGGTAACCAAAAGTACTACAGGGCTACAGTGATTCAAACTGGATATCTGATACTAATGAGATAAAAACCACAAGTGGATATGTGTTCACACTTGGAGGTGGTGCTATTACCTGGAAGTCTTACAATATAAGCATAACTCACTATGTTAGACACTACCACTATTGAGGCTGAGTGGTTTCGTGAGCTCCTAATGGATTTGTCGGTAGTTGAAAAACTAGTATCAACTATCCTGATGAACCGTGATAATCAAACGATAATTATTAAGGTGAACAGTTAGAAGGACAACATGAAGTCATCTAGACATGTAAAGAGAAGACGAAAATCTGTCAGAATGCTGAAAAACTCCGGAGAGATAGCACTGGACTATATCCAGACCGCTAAGAATCTAGCAGATCAATTTACTAAGGGACTGTCACGTAATGTGATAGACAGTGCATCGAGTGAGATGGGCTTGGGACCCACTTGAGTTACAAAAGAGTGGAAACCTGTCCTATGTCATTGGAGATCCCGTGAATTAGGATGGCGAAACAAAGTATTGAGTAACTGGGAGGAGAGACCCTAAAATGGGTCTATCTCTATGATGTACTTCTCTCCTTTTTCTGTATGATAGAATGGTGTATACCTTAATATGATCCGTGTGGTTTTCTTCGGTAGAGATGTTATCCTACAGAACATATTAAAAGGAATACACCTAAATGAGTTCAACTGCTAGTCAGAGTATATGAGATTTGGGTGATCTATAGATACTCATGAAAAGGAATGGAGTATGACTTATACGCTCCAAATAGAGGGAATGCAAATGGCAACCTAGTATTAGCTAAGGAATTGAGTAAAGCCTCACTGCACAAGACTGACAATTCAAGGCTTTGTCCAGTGTTCAATTGTGGTCAGGTATAGCTCCTTTTCTAGGTGGAAGTTCAACTTAACAGTCTCCACCGAAACATTGGTATAACAAACAGGTTCAGAATTGAGATAATTTCCTGTGAGCCATGAAATTTGGTAGGGATTGTTGGAATAAATGGGCTAGGCCCAATTTATTCTCAATAAATTTCATTGACCCACAATTAATTTTATGAGATTAATACCACCTTGAAAATTTAAGTGGAGAGATCCCGACTTAAATAGGGAGCTATGACAGAGCACCTGTTAACCGGCTAAGGTGGCGGTGGGACTACCACACGCGCGCATGCTGAGCCGAGCCGGGCCGGCCAGGCCGAGGGTGAAGGCGTGGCTTGCTTGCCGCTCTCTCTCTCTCATTATTTTGCAACGGATGGGAATTGAATCAGAGAATCAACACCATTACCTCTACAACAAATGAGAGAATTAACTCCGGTTTGATTATCGGAATAACTGTGTTGATTGTGCTGGTAGAGGATTTGGTGATTGCTCCGGCAACGGTCAGATTCCCCTCTCACGCACTATATAAACCCATCACCTGGATAGGCAGAGACACACCTCTCTCTTAGCTCTGTCTTCTCTAGTGCACTGCTCTTCCTCCTCAGTGGTTCTTCTCCATTCCTGAGCTGCTTCTATTTCCCCAGTTCCGAACACTTGCGTGCACGGGTGTTTGGAACGAGAAGGCCCCCGGAACACCGTCCGCTTGTGTACTGCACGGGTAGGCGGGTGACCAAGTTTTTGGGGAGCACTTCCGCGCAACTGCTCTGAACCTCTGCAGGAAAGGCAACACGGCACTGCATCCTCTTTAACAGCGGTTTTGCACTGCTACGACTTCTTCCTCTACTTCATATTTTTTGCATTGTCTACTTCCACTACACCAGCATGTTGACTGGAGATGGCGTCAACAGAGGACGTACCGGCAGCGGGACTTGAGGAGGCGAGAGCGACAACACCAACGGAGGCAACAACAACGACAAAGCCTCATCCAGCACCGGAGCGTTCTCCGGGTGTGTGATTTTCTCACCACAGTGTTAAACATATTTCTTGTTGATGCTTTTGTAGCTATTAGGATGTTCATGTTTAGCACTAGTACTAGATCCTTGAACAATACATATGTCATGTTTAGTATAATATTTTTCTGGATTAAAATATACCGAATAATGACCATATTTCCAACACTTCCGTGCTTGGCGCTATGCCTGTGGACCCACTCCATGCTGTCCAACCTTTGGCCACGCACCATCTCGCCCTGCCCGCACCTTTTCTCCACTTTTCACACCCTGCCCATCGCTGCCCGACGACTTCCACGCCCTGCCTTTCTCTTCCCGACGTCCATGCCGCTCTGCGCTGCTACACCCAATCCACTACCTCACCTCCTTGAGCGCAGGCGGCTACGGTCGCTTGTTCACGCCAAAAGCGTGAACCGAGCCCACGCTCGCCGGTCCACCACCATCCTCGCTCATGTAACACCCCCGCCCCTTCTCCTCAAAGCCACCCTGCCTTCATCGCCATCCACTAGCAGTGGCTATAAAAGCCACCACGCCCATCGTTCTCCACCCTTCACCCTTTCACACCCCACTCAACGGCCATAAGCGTGCGGACGAGCGCCTTGTGGACACGGTGCCGCTCGGACCCACGCACCACAGGCCACAGCCGCTTCGCCCCAATCTCGTCGGCCTCCACCTTGCTGTCTCCCTTCTTCGCTTCCCATCGCCATCTCAATCTCCGCTTGCCAAAGAAACACCGGAGCTGCTGCCGCCGCCATCAACGCCTCAATCCGGGCCAATACCACGCCGGGACGAGCGACGCTCGCCTCAGCGCCTTCTCTCGACCACCGACCGATGGCCCCGCGCTGGCCTCCTTTCCGTGTCGCCGCTCCTCTGTTCCCCACCATCGCCTGCCTCCTCCTTGTGCCGCTCTTCCCCATCGCCCCAGCCTCTGGACGCCCCGTGCGTGCCGATCCACCCACGCCCCGCTGCGTCGATCCAACCCGAGCAGCCCAGTCCGAGCCCACATCACATTGTCGCGCAGGCGCCACCTCCCAACCCCGACTACCTCAGGTCTGAGAGGGGTTGACGCCACCATGCACCCGGACGTTGCCGCCGCCGTCCTCAACTCGTCACGCTGAACGTTGGTCGGCGCGAGGAAGAGGACCGAAGATAGAGGGGAGAAAGGGGAACAAGATAAATCGAGAAAGAGGATATGGGAGAAAAGAAGAAAAGAAATAAAAAGAAAGTGGGACCTACCCATGGGACCCACATTCACTTTAATCCTCATGACACGTACATGTGGACCCCGCTTCACCCAACTGGTTCATGCACCCGGTTCACATGAGCCATCTCACCGACCGATGGGACCCACGCGTCGATCTGTGGACCATGTGCCGTGTCCACTGGTCCAACTCACCACCAGCTCGGTAGACCCGGTCTCCGTGAGCCATCCTCCTCCACTGTCCCAATGACTTGTGGACCCCACTATTGGCTGGGAATATTCCCTGGACTCCTTTAAATTCTTTCCAGAAAATCCTTTAAACTTCGGGAATTCATATCTTGCAAACTGTAACTCCGTTTGACTCCGTTCAACTTCCATAATTCTTGAAACGAGATCTATCAAATGGCACTACCGGTTTGTAATAGACAGTACTTTCTTTGTAGGGTTTTGTGTGATTTTCTCTTATCAGTCGCGTAGTGGATATTCCGGAAATTCAACGGATACAGATTTCTCGAAGATATAGGGACCTAAAGCAAGGCAAGTCAGTACGCACCCCTCCTTGAGCATGTTAATCCTACTTTTATAAATGTGTTGTTTGCAAATAAAATTACATGGTAATTATGAAATGCGTACCTAAACTTGATTGTAAGCCACCCTTGAAATTTTCTACTTATATTCATTGTTACCTAAGCCTATTATTTATGCGTGATTAGTTATTGACACTGCTTAGCATTGTTTGCTTAGACGAAATACACTCCATGTTGGTATATGGATGTGAATGCAGCGATCACTCATTGTGAGTGATTGTCGGAAGACGGGTGAAGACATGAGCAATGATACTTGGTGATCAGTGTTGGTTCGTTTGGTTCGTGTTATGGAATCCTTGTCCGTTAATAGGCATAGAGGAATCGACAGTACTAGGCTGGTTTTAAAGGACATTTGTTTAGGTTTTATGTCATCAACATGTTCGCAAGAGTAGAATGGAAAGAGGCCACTGAGAAGGGATCTGAAGTGCAAGAGGGACCAGTGGGTTACTGGATCACCAAACTTAAGAAATCATCGTGCTGATGGTACGTGCTTAGCAAACCATTATGGATCCTAATACTAAACTGATTCCCCTCTATCTTCATCACTTGATTGAATGTTCTCCATGTGCAAAAGGGTTTTGAAGCACATAAGTACAAACTGCCGAAAATTAGACCCAAAACCCTGAGTTTCCTACATGTGCTTTTCAGTTCAGTTCTATATGGATTCACCCTCTTGTTGTCACCCTTATCACCTACTTGCACCGTTGCTAAGCACTTCAAAACATACAAGGTGTTATTACTCCGGTATCCGATTCATCGGCCGCGAGTTAGAGTTGAGTTGGTTGTGCTGTGCTCAAACTCTCCGATGAACTCCTCGGAGGCGAATGCGGTACGACGGAGTTGCTGGATGTCGACAGCGTCGCTGCCACCAGCAAACACTTGGCTCTGCCCCACCTTGATCCCATTGCTAAGGTCCGTCATGCTCCCTTCATCTAGTACCCGCATCACCTGCACCATCCGCGGCCGTTTGGGAGCGGAGTGGCGAACACATGCGGCCGCTGCTTCCACCATCGTCATCATCTCACCGCAGTTGTATGCACCCTCTAGCCGTGGATCAACCAGCTCACTGAGATCACCCGTCTCTACCGCATCCGCCAACACCGGTCGTGCCTACAAAGAAAGAGATGGTGCGGTATATCAGGCAGAATAAACAAACTTTAACTCGACAGTGCAGTGGCAGGTGATGGTAGGAGGGAGATACATAAAATAATTCTAATCCCTGGAGATGATGTTCCCTTGTGTACCTTTTCCTTCCAAATTAAATAAAATAGTTATAAAAAATTTAAAAAAGAAACTGACACTCTAAAGTATAATGACATCTATCACTCCATCAAGTTCAAATTTGACCTATACATAGAAAAAAACATCTCAATGTGTGAGTTGAATTTAGATCAAAAAATTCTTGGAGTGGTATATATATGTATGTTGTATAAGGGTCTGTTTGTAGAGCTCCAACTCCTAAATTTAACTCAAGGAATTGGTTCTGGAGTGAAGTTGTGGAGCTGCCTAAACCCAGCTCCACCTCTCTAGTTCATTTTGTGAGAGTGCTCCACCCATCTCCGCTCCTATTTTAGGTAGAGCTGAAACTGTTTGGTTGGGCTCCAACTCCAGGAGATGTGGAGCTGGAGCTGAGCTGAGCTGTTCCAAACAAATCCTAAATATTATGAAAATTTTTGAGAAATTTTTATATTTATTTTGATGGTTTCTAAAGAAATGAGGGACATCCAATTGAGGATCAAAACATACCCATTCGACGAGGCTCTCCTCTCCGAGGGGCTGCGTCTGGTCAACCGGCTTGCGGCCCGTGATGAGCTCCAGTAGGACGACACCAAAGGAGAAGACGTCGGAGCGGTCCGTGAGCTTGCCACTGGAGGCATACTCTGGTGCTAGGTACCCGAAGGTTCCCATGATGCGCGTCGACACGTGAGTGTGCGCATCATTCGCCAGCTTCGCAAGGCCAAAGTCTGCCACCTGCGCCACCATGGATCGATGGATCAAACACCATGCATGGAACTTTGGCTTGCAGATGGTTGGCCGGGGAGATCGATGTACGTATATGCATACCTGTGCTTCCCACGAGTAGTCCAGTAGGATATTGGCGGTCTTGATGTCCCGGTGGATAATCCGCGGGTGGCCTATCTTGCCAAGGAGAGAACAAAGCATTAATTTTCCAATGTTAGCTAGGTGATCTGTAACAACATAGATAGATAGATCGATGAGCGTCGATGTGGATCAGTAAACTTACAGTCCTCGTGTAGGTATGCTAGCCCCTTGGCTGCACCAATGGCAATCCGCAGCCTCGTCGGCCAGTCCATCACCGGCACTCCACGGCCTACATAGAAGGACAGTAATTAGTTCTCAGCAGCAACATATGGTTGGCAATTTTGTTTTGCATATTCACGTCAAGGGGCACTCGAATTTTTTGAAACTATTTTATTTTCTAATTGGAATAAATTCTGGAAACATACCGTGAAGGTGGTGCTCGAGGGTTCCGTTGGGAACGAACTCGTAGATGAGCATGCGGTGGTGCGCGGCGATGCAGTAGCCGACGAGGGAGACGAGGTGGCGGTGGTGGACGCGGCTGATGATCTCCACCTCCGCCTGAAACTCCCGCTCCCCCTGCCCGCTGCCGGCCTTGAGCTGCTTCACGGCCACGCACTTGCCGTCGCTCAGCCACCCCTTGTACACGCACCCGAACCCGCCCTCCCCGATCACGTTGTCCCGCGAGAAGTTGCTCGTGATCCCCGTCAGCTCCTCGTAGCTGAACCGCGACTTGGACCCCGCCGGCGCCTCTCCACCCGAGAATGTCCCCGAATTGTAGTACCCACCACCTCCCTCCACTGACGCCCCACCGGAGTTGACGATTATCCCCGACGGTGGGTGCTGGTGGCTCGACCCGCCAAACTGAGACGATGCCAGGAAGTAGTTGTTGCCATCTGCATCCGATCACCATTACTGTTAATTACTAGCTGTTAACAATTTCTTGTGTTTGCATAGTTGCATATACCGTAGTGGTAGACCAGCCCATCCATCTTCTTCTTCTTCCTCCCACTCGACACAATGAAGTAGATGGCCACTATGGCACACAGGAGGCCCGTGACCGCGGCGCCCGCGATGGCGGCGGCTATGTGGCCGCTGCTGCTGCCCTGGGTCGAGCTTAGGGATGCGTGTTGCTGTTGTGACAATGATGTGTTGGAGCCCGGCGAGTGAACACTCCCACCCGTCGTGCTGCTGTTTCTTCCTCCAGGGAAGTTGGTTGACGAGATGGCGCCGGAGGGCGTCACGTCGATTACCTGTGGCGGCGACAGCATTCCGGGAGGGCTGTTCGACGCCACGGGGACGGGAATGAACACCACTGACTGGTTCGCCGGTGCCGGAGGTGACTGCGGAGGAGCTTGCTGCCCGCCCGAAGGTTTAGGCGGTTGGCCATTGCTACCACTTGATTGCGGCGGCGATGGCGGCGGCGACGAGCGAGGCTGAGAATGAGATGGTTCCGACGATGACGCTGACGACCCACTTGATGGCGGTGGCTGACTACTAGAGGACGGAGATGGAGGAGGTGATGGAGTTGAGCCTCCGGACTGCTGCTGCTGCGGAGGTGGAGACCAGTTTGGCGGCGGCGAGGAGCGGCCGCCACCGCCACCAGACTCGGATGGCGGAGTCGGTGCATCCGGCGAAGAGCTGGAACCTCCACCACTCGAAGAAGAAGAAGAAGAAGACGACTGGGGCGGCGCCGGCGGTGGAGACGAATGCGACTCAGAAGAGCTCCCCGACGGCGGAGGCGGGCTAGGCGAGGACGAGCCCTGTGACGGCGATCTCGAGCCTCCTCCGGAGTCGGAGCTCTGAGACGAAGGAGGTGTCGGGCTAGACGACGACGACGACCCATTGCTACTCGAACTCGAAGCAGACTCTTCCGGCGGAGGCGCCTTGTTGGAACCATTTCCTGACGATGACGATGACGATGACGACGACGGCGAGCTTGGCGAGGGGGCTTGATCCGATTCCGATGACATGTTTCCTCTCCCGCCAGCTGATAAAAATCGTATCAAATAATTCTTCTGGTGCTAGGATCATCAACCACCATTTCCTCCCGATCATCATTTTCTGCTACCACATCCCTTCATCCACCACCATCTCCCAGATAGGCAGACAGCTAGCTTTTGGAATCTATCAATGGCTCCTCTATCTGGACCCAAAACAATGGGAATTGACCAAGATCAATCTCAAGCCCAAGAGGGATTCACCTGGCTGGCAGCAAAGAAAACTGCAGAGAGAGGTGGTCAATGTCGTTGGATGAGTTGTAAGGAGGAGGAAGAAGAGAATGCGTGATAATTTCCTGCTTTTGGTCAGGTGGTATGGAAAGAAACAAGATTTGCTGTCGATGGCCCAAGAATAGGAGACCATAGCGTCAAAAACAGAAGAACCGTTTACTAAAACATGGTTGCAAGCTATTGCTATGTTTAGCAGCTCAGGCATGTCGATTCTGAGCCTCAAGAAGTAGGTAACAGATCGGTTGAGTTAATTGTTCACATTTTCGTTCTTCTAGTCTTTCGCTTCTATCTTATTCACTACTCTCTCCGAGACCCCAACCATCCATCCAGGTTCATAGGATTAAACTTGACATGATAATCTTTGATTTTGAATTTTTTTTAAAGGGACTATCTATATTTGTACCATCATACTTTTTATGAAAAAATAGTCAGCATGTTTAGTGTATTTACAATATAAGTTCCAAAAATCCTTAAATTACATGTGTAATTTTAATATATTTACAATGTGTATATAGAAGAATTACTAATGACTATTTTTTTCATATGTGCATCCACCAGCCAGGACAGCAAAGGGCAATGATGCAAGTAGTGCATAATTTTAACATGTAAGTACGTGGGTTGGAGGATTAAAAATCGAACAATCTTAGGCTCTTAGCGCTAATCCTATGGTCCACAAATCAACTTAGACTCATTCAAAAATCTAGCGACATAAATATACCAAAGCCGTTTTTTAAATACTACAATGTTCGTATCAACAAAATCACAGTTATTATCGATGTTGTAGATCACGACTATGGTATTTACATGTTATGGATATCGTTGGTATCAGAGTATACGCGAGATTGAGGTAAAAGAGACGGAGAAAATGAGTTTTATACAGGTTCAGGCCCCCTCAACTAACAGGTAATAGCCCTACTCTTGTTGGCCGAAGCCGGCGTTGCTCTTATATATCAGTATCACATAAGTACAGTATTTGGGATAACCTAGTCTAGTTGTCGTCAACTTGGCGGGCATGGATCTCCACACATAGTCGACGACATAGTAGTCTTCCTCCTTCAAATACGAACTCGGCGAGATAATGGGTAGTGCTAGATCCCTCATGTGGTCTCTGTGGCTCCGGATTAGGTCTGTCTAGGCTTGCTCTCCTCTCGATGTTTGTTGATCTATGTTCACTTGTCCCCTCTCTTCCTAGGGGTCTTGTATTTATACCCACGGATGTCCCCTTGTTCAAATAGAACTAGGGAGATAAATATGGATACAATTCGAGTAATCCTTCTAGTTTCCAACTTAAACTATTCTTCCCCTTCCTTATTCAGAACACATTCCGTAAATGAGGCATGATTTCGTATAAGACTTGGCATATGGTGGGCCCCGCCGAGTTTAACACACAATTTATGGGGTATGCCTTACCCATAAATCTGACAATAGCCCCCAACTTCAATGCAAATCAACGAGTGGATGTTTCCAACCGAAGACCTTAGAACAACAGTTGTCGAACTCACCTAACCATTCTCGGATGATCGAGAAGGTGTGAAGTATGCGACAAATTTCCCTGCTTATCCTTAATCGAAAATTTGGATTGAAGTCGAAAAATTCCATCTCGGTGGGTACACCATCGCTTTACTTAGTAACCCTTGTCAAACTCAACCAACCGTTCTTGGACAACCGAGTAGGCATTGAGTATGCGACGAAGTCCTGATAAAAGACTTAACTGCTCTTATGTCTGACTTCCCTGAAATCAATTACTCGGAACAATTTGTTAGATAGAAAAGCCCCTGAGCGAATGCTTAGGGGTAAAATTATATAACAAGAATTGAAAATTTGAGAATAAATTGAATCTATTTATGACAATAAAAAAGTACTCTCGCTAGAGTTTCCCTGAGCAATTGGAGTATGGTACCCTTCCTAGCCCCTAGCTGTCTTTATGGAAAAGTCGTTTTTCCACAAAGGCAGCTTGAATCTTATAACAAACTATTCTAAAGCTGCAAATTCCTAACCCCCAACAGTGAAGTCAGGAAAACCAATTCCTGGTTACACGGCTTGGTTAATACGCATAAAGTGGGAACTCTGACATGACCAAATTTGAATATGGTCATTTGACCCTTTTGACCGGACATACTTTCAAAGTGTTAGGCATCCCTAACCAAGGTCCAGGGACCCCAAAGCCTGCCTAAGTAGCGTAAAGGGATAGTAGGATTGACTTCGAGACATAGCGATATAAGAAAAGGGGATAAACGAACAAATATTGCACATTTTAAATGTACGAACACTTACAGATATTGGTGCATAGGGGGTGATGAGATCGCTACCGCGCTGGCCGAGAACTAGTTGTGTAGTTGTACTCAACAAATCGTAGAGGTAGTGGGAGAATCACTATAACCGCTGGTTGACTACCAGTAATGTAGCCGTTCTCAACCACTCGCAAAGGTGGTGGGAGAATCACTACAATCGCTAGTCGAGGACAAGGTATGTAGACGTATTCAACCACTCGTAGAGGTTGTAGGAGAATTGCTACAATCGCTGGTCAAGGATTAGGTATGTAGACGTACTCAACCACATAAAGGCAACTCGGGTCAAGGATTAGGTATGTAGACGTACTCAACCACATAAAGGCAACTCGGAGAGTTGGTGAGAGGATGACTACCACCGCCGGTAGAGGACCAGGTGCAATTATCCCTCGACCACTCGAAGACAACTTGGAGAGATGGTGAGAGGATGACTGCCACCACCGACCGAGAACCAGGTGTAGTTATCCCTCAACTCCTCATAGGCGACTCGGGGGGGTGTGGGAGGGAAATTGCTACAACCGCTGGTCGTAGACTAGGTGTACTCATCTCTCGACCAC
This sequence comes from Oryza punctata, assembly GCA_000573905.2. Lineage (NCBI taxonomy): Eukaryota > Viridiplantae > Streptophyta > Magnoliopsida > Poales > Poaceae > Oryza > Oryza punctata. The sequence goes on along the minus strand of CM002493.2, from coordinate 15,734,443 downwards.
CTGAATGCAACTCTGATAGGTGGTGAGAAAATCGCTACAACGTTGGTCAAGTACCAAATGTATGTAGCCGTATCTTGACCACTCGCAGAGTGGTGGGAGAATATCTACAAAGTTGGCCGAGTACCAATTGTGTAGTTGTATCTCAACCACTCGTAAAGGTGGTGGGAGAACGGCTACGACGTTAGTCAGGGACGAGGCGTGTAGTCGTATATCGACCACTCGTAAAGGTGGTGGGAGAACCGCTATAACATTGGTTAAGGACCAAATGTATAGTCGTATCTCGACCACTCGTAAAGGTGGTGGGAAAATCGCTACAACGTTGGTCGAGAACTAGGGGTATTATCATATCTTGACCACTCGTAAAGGTGGTGGGAGAATCGCTACAACGGTGGTCAATGACCAAATGTGTAGTCGCATCTCGACCACTCGTTGAGGTGGTGGGAGAACTGCTACAACATTGGTCAAGGACCAAATGTGTAGTCGTAGCTCGACCACTCATAAAGGTGGTGGGAGAATCACTACAGTGGTGGTGCAGCGGCTACACGATGTAGGCGCAGGGTCAAGGCATGCACAGCGTATAATGCGGGAGTGCAGTAGAGGTAATGGTGTAGCAATGAGTGGTCAGCAGCGAGGAGGTGGAACCGGCAGATGGCATGTGCTCCCGCAGCTGTGATGACGACACTAGCTTGATGGTCCATGGTGGCAATCGTGCTCTCGGATGATGGCAAGCAGCGAGAGGCAGCACCAGATGGTAGAGATGAAGTCGAAGGGACTTCGGGGAGTCAATTCGGCCTAGGAACAGTAGAGTGGAGCTCGTCGGGATGTAGGTCTACTCCAGGAAGGAGGAAACAATAGATGACATCCCAGTGGTGCAGTTGCTTACCAACCATGATGGTGCCATGGTTGAGCGATGAGAAGAAAGGAGAGGTGGCAACAACGGCTTATACTCCTGGGGACACTACAGTGGCAGTGAAGCAAGGGAGGAGAGAACCTTGGTGAAGGTGTCTCGGCGTGCATGAATAAAAAGAAAGGGCACAGCTGCACTGGTATTTACAGAGGAGGAGATGGCAACCAGCCGAGAGTCGGAGAGATGATAAAAACATAGCTAACTAATGATAATGATTCAGCTTTCGATATTGAAAGGAGGAAATGACTAAAGAAGTGGTGTTGGTCCTTACCAACCTTGATAGTGGAGACATGGTAGCAACAATAGGTGCTAGACAACATCTGTGTTCACGCGACGGTGACTAAACATGGAAGAACAGAAGAGCAGCAGAGTGATGGCCTCTCAACCTGTGCAAACACCGGATGATGAATAGGAAGGAGGAAACAACCAATGGACTGATGTGGTGCAAGTGCTTACCACAATAGAGAAGTGGCAGCACGATGCTCGTGCGATGATGGCACAAACTCTCGAGATGGTGTTGCATGGCAAAGATGTGATGGCAAAGACGTCCAAGTAACCAGCACGATGGAGTAGACGGAAACAACGGCTTGATCTCCCATTGTAGCGGCTCGTGCTCGCGTCGATGATGGCAGCGATGACATGACTAGGACGATGCAGCATGATGATGGAGGTGCTGGAAACAAAACGACCATGATGTGGTGAAGCTCAACCATCCGGCGATGGCATGAGGTTCTTGGGGGACTGTCAGATGTTAGCTCAGTGGAAAAGATGCAGAGCAGTAGGCCGGCATAGTCTAAACTCTGGCAACAACTCTATTACTTTTTTAGATACTTCCTTTTTTAGATACTTCCTTTTTTTCAGTGGAATAGAGTTAGATACTTCCTTTTTTAGATACTTCTTTTTTTAGATACTTCTAAAAAAGGAATAGAATTGTTGCAGAGCAGTGGAAAAGATGCAGAGCAGTAGGCTTTTATATGGGAAGAGAGGGATGAACAACATGGAGGCGAGAGGTTGCCAGAGTTTGAAAAAAAAGGAAGTATCTAAAAAACTGTCAAAAGATTTATAGATCAAAACTTTCAGAAAGATTTTTAGATCAAAAATTTTCAGATATAACTATAGTATAATTGAAGTGTAACTACACTATAACTACACCATAATTACACTATAACTGCACCGTAATTACACTATAACTACACCGTAATTACACTATAACTACACCGTAATTACACTATAACTGCACCGTAATTACACTGTAACTGCGATATAACTTATTAAAACTTATATTCAACAATGTTTTGGTTAGATAGCACTGGAATATTACGCATCACACGTGTGAAAATTTCTTTCTAGCAATTTTTTTCTCTTCATGAGGCGATCCGATGATCATAAATCTGAAAGTTTTGAAAGCAAAAATCTTGCGACAGTTTTCTAGTAAATCCTTAAAAAAACAGATCAATCTCATCTTGATGATTCAATTCTTGGTACTAGGGGAGAAAATTGATAGAGAATATGGAGGGGCTTCGCTGGGAATTGAAGCGAGGTGCAGCGGTTCGGTAGACGGCGGTTTGGCTAGCGACAACACGGGGCTACGGCGCGCAGGTGGACAGAGGCTGGTTGGCTCGACCTGTAGCCTCCTGGTTCGAACTGCATGCAAGGAAAGGAGAGATGGGTCTTCGGCCTCCTGCTGGCACGAGGAAGAAGATGATCAAGAAGGAAGGAGTAAGGGCAGAAGTTGACAGGTGGCTGGGAATATGAAAATGAATTTTGCTCATGAACTCGATTCAATTTTTAGTGTTAATGGAGAAATTTTGGTGGAGGAGATGTGGGGATTAACAGAGAATTGAAGGAGGCTGAAAGCGAATGTTCGTCATCTCTGTGAGATGCGCGTGTGGAGGAGGGATGTGAGTGGTTAGGAGATGAGAAGTAACCGGAATATGGAAAAATGAATCAAGCTCATCAAAGACAGATTCAATCTTTAGTATTGAAGAGAGAAATTGATTAGGGAGGAAAAGACTGGATTAGTGATTGGAAGTAGTGGCATGGCCTCCAAGTTAAACAAGAAACTGTCCTGGCTGAGGGAGGAAGGAGTTAGAGAGGTGACTGCACATTGGTAAAACTGCTTCGGCAATTGAAGACGATTTCAATTGTTGGTGTTGGTGGAGAATGAATTGATGGAGGAGAGCAAGAGATTAGTAGGGAATTGAAAGAGAGCAGGGGCGTAGCCAAGGGGTAGTCCCAATGAGCTCGGGACTACCCCAAAATTTGGCCCAGAGATCCCCTACCCCCTGAAAGAATTAGGCCTAAACAACCTTTGGATCCAAATCAAATAGTAACAGTCCACCGGACATCGGCCGGTTGCCTGCTTGCCGTAGATCCACCGCCCACCGCCTCCGGCTATCCATTCCGGCGCTCCCGTCCGGCCTCTTGCTCGGCTGCTCCGCTTTAAGTAATGAACTCCTCTTTGTCTGTCCACTCTTGCTTCATAAATCGATTTGTGATCCGTGAATTTAAGAATAATTGAATATGCAATTTGTAAATTGTGGTTGTTGATTAGTGAATGTGTGTCATAGTTTGTAGGATTAGTAAAACATGAAGAGGAGCAGCAGTCATCTGAGGAGCGGAGATATTGTATTGCTATTTCGGAACCATGAAGCAAAAGCAAAGAAGATTGGTGATGAAGCTCATGTACGTGAAGAAGAACCACCACAAGTTCCTATAGTTGATGATGAAGCTCCTAAACCCGAAGATGAACCACCACAAGATACACCTTCTACTTCTATTTATGATGTTAATCGTCTTGAAAGTGATCCAGACTTAAGACTTCCTATTGCAAGTTATCCACATAATGAGGAAGAATCTATTCAGAGAGCTTATATTCTGAAGGGTCCATGGCAAAAGTACTCACATCAATTCCCAGCCAGAAATATATATGGTAGGCAACGCCAGTTCAGTTTTGTTTGATTTCATAAGTATAGTTAGCTTCAATATAGTGTGGCGAAGGATTCTGGGTTTGCATGGTATGTTATTTGTTTGGTAATGGAAGTAGTAATTTTGGTAAGGGTGGTTGGAGGAATTGGAACAAATCCGATGCACTTGACAAACACGTGGGTGCGGTAACAAGTGCACACAATAAAGCTTATGAGAAATATAATTTATTTGTGAAAGACATTATTTCTACCGCATTTTCAATATATTTGTACTTGTGTATTGGCTTTATGGGGTTAGAAAATTTTAGCATGTAACGTGATGTGGACCTGTGAACTAGGATTACCAAAAAAAAAAAAATTCTGACTACACCACTAAAAGAGAAGGAGTTCATGGCCAAGTAGTAACAGTCGTGCTTCAAGATGGTCAGACGGTGCTGCCTGCTCGGCTGGGTTGAGCTTAGTTGGGCCCATGTCCATGGTGAAGGAGAGGTTAGAGGGAGGCAGCTCAGGCAGAGTTTTCCTTGGCTTCAGCCCATGCACACATAGAAGTGAAAGGGTATGTAGCCTAGTGGTTGCAGTGATCTGAGTAGCACCCAAGGTCCTGAGTTTAAATCTTCATAGGAGCGAATTTCAGATTGGGTTGTTTGAGGATTAAGTTCCCTGTTTGAAAAGGCTGCATATATCCGGTTGGATATAGAAGCCGGGTAAAAATTACCCTTCTCTAAAAAAAATACGCACATAGACGGGTAAAAATTACCCTTCTCTAAAAAAATACACACATAGAAACAGTGATTAGAAACGTAGAGATAGAACGAGAGAGATGGTGATAGATCGATAGAGGGCCATACAGGGCAGGTGCATGGAGAGAAAATCAAAAAGGAGAAAGGAAGGAAAATAAGGATTTTTTTTTTTGGCAAACTCGAATTCAGATTTTTGGAGTGTTTGGAATTTTTCTGGATTGGAAACTTTAGGAAATGTCAGGAATTGAGCTCTCACTTCCGAAAGCCAAATAAAAATCAAATAACTCCAATTAACACATGATAAAATAAAAAGGGCGGCGTGATTAATTCATTCAGTCAAATTAAGCAAATTTTCGTTTACGAAATTTTATTAAACTATTTTAGACAAACAAACACGAATGTGAATTTTCAAGATTAAGCAGATTAGAAGACACGAAAAAGGGAACGTGACACGTCCGATATCTGAAACAAGTGGAACCGATTTCGTCGTTACTCACATATCGTCACTACTCACGAACGCATAAGTTTTGGGTACGTGGTGTGGGGGTGAGTTGGTCAGCAACGGGCTCACCCGGCCACCCCTGCCGATCCATTGGCCGGCACGCGCTTTGACACAGCACAGCCGCCCGCGCTCGCGCGCTTCGATAAAAACGCCCCGCGCCTCCTGTCAAAAAGTGTCAAGCACACTGCAGCAGCAGAGCTCACCCAGTCGCCTCTTGGAGATCGAGCCGGAAGCTAGCTAGCTGTACAGCCAACAAAAGATCATGGCAGGTGGGAGGTCGGCATCGCGGGAGTTGCCGGAGACGCCGACGTGGGCGGTGGCCGTCGTCTGCGCCGCCCTCGTGCTCGTCTCCGTCGCCATGGAGCACGGCCTCCACAACCTCAGCCATGTACGCGCGCAGTGCATCTCTCCACTCGAGCCGATCGATCGATCGTACGTACGTGTTCGATCCTTGTTCCTGTGACATCTATTTAACATCGATCGGCCGGCCGGCCTCGTGCTTTGCAGTGGTTCCGTAGGCGGCAGAAGAAGGCCATGGGCGACGCGCTCGACAAGATCAAAGCAGGTCGGCCTCAGTTCACCATCAGCTAGCGTCCCGATCCGTTTCTAGGGGGTGTTGGTTCTCATGGACTTATTTTTAGTTTATGTCACATCGGATGTTTGAGCAATAATAAAACTAATTGCATAATTGAGAACTAATTCACGAGATAAATTTTTTAAACCTAATTAATCCATAATTAATACATGTTTATGTAGCATCACATAAGCTAATCATGGATTAATTAGACTCAATAGATTCGTCTCGTAAATTAGTCCAGGTTATGAAATGAGTTTTATTTTTAGTCTATATTTAATACTTCTAATTAGTGTACAAACATTCGATGTGACAGGAACTAAAAATAAGTCCCTGGAAACAAACAGGGCCTAAATACAAAATCAACAATTTTAATTTTGCACGCAAATATAAGCATTTCTACTTCACCAATCAACTATCTCCCATTTAAAATTTTCCCCATCTTATCATCAACCAGGCAACTACCCTCCCACTTTTTTGCTTAATCTTACCATCTGCTAATTAAACAATCTGCTATCATTTGTTTTTCTATTTTTCACAGGACTGCTCCTTCAAATGAAACGTCAAAATTTATAGTTTCCTTTTTAAAGTGGAAAAATAGAACACTTGTATTTTAATCACAAATAAACAGAAAAGCCATACCAGGTCATCACACTGGACCGAGTCAAATTCACCACATACTTTTGGTTGTCATCCACAGCATTCACCATGTTCTTGTGGAGGGAACTACAAATCATTCGCCCGATTTCCTAAAACAAATCGGATGATCAAATGTTTCAGTTGACCCATCGGGTAAAACATTAAGTTATAGAGGATGAAAAAAGTACAAATTAAAACATTTCAAAAATTTGTGAGACACGGTTATCACGTATCACGTATGAAACAATAACTTTTAACTAATATATGTATTTCTTTCATCAAAGTCATGCGATATATTTAATATAACAAATACAACAGTTTGATTGGATCGTAGATCGGATAAGTTAAAGTTTGAAGATTGATATGTGCTTGCATGTATGAATAGAGTAGAGAGAGCAAGTAGTATGTCAGGAGGGAGAGAGTAGGGGTAAGTAGTTCGTAAATTTTGTAAAATAGAGTGGAAACGTTCATCGAAACATGTTACTATAGTATATGAAACATTTGAGTTTATCGGTTTGAAATATTTGTTTTTCTTTCATAAGAATATAATCATATGATATTATTTTGTTATAAAGATGTAAGTATTACGAATATTGTAGATCGGATAAGTAGTTTAGGATTATTTTGAAGGTTGACACGCATGCAAGGATGAAATGAATAAAGAGTAGCACGGTAGTTTGTTGTTGGGTTGCTTTCTTGTGCTGACGCCAGTAGAAAACCACCGCAAAGAAGTACTAATTTTCTTTTCCTATTTGCACTTGCAGAGCTGATGCTGCTGGGCTTCATCTCCCTGCTCCTCACTGTGGCTCAAACGCCCATCTCTAAGATCTGCATCCCCAAGTCGGCTGCCAACATTTTGCTACCGTGCAAGGCAGGCCAGGATGCTGTCAGAGGAGAAGCAGCGAGTGGTCGCCGGTCATTGGCCGGCGCCGGCGGCGGAGACTACTGCTCGAAATTCGATGTGAGAACAACACCAGCTGCAGGCAAGCACAAACCTCGATGCAATAACTAAATTAACTAATTACTAATTTTCTAGGTTTTTTTCAGCAGGGCAAGGTGGCGCTGATGTCGGCAAACAGCATGCACCAGCTGCACATTTTCATCTTCGTGCTCGGCGTGTTCCATGTTACCTACTGCATCATCACCATGGGTTTAGGGCGCCTCAAAGTGAGTTTGTCATTCTGTCACTCATGCACATGTTTTCACTAGTCATAGCAAGATTGTCAGTTCTTCAAATGGATTGTTTCGACAAGAAACCCAATTTATTAATTTGCCAGCAAATATATTAATTGGTCTTGCTTGTTTTTTAGATGAAGAAATGGAAGAAATGGGAATCAGAGACCAACTCGTTGGAGTATCAGTTCGCAAATGGTAAAAGAGTTAAGAATATCCCTACCTATCCATTTCAGAACCTTATGATAATGGGTTGAAAGATAAGAGCAAATCAGCACAAAATTATGATCGATTCGTGCAGATCCTTCCCGATTCCGGTTTACGCATCAGACATCGTTCGTGAAGCGTCATCTGGGGTCGTTCTCGAGCACCACTGGGCTCAGATGGATCGTGAGTTCGCTCTCTTGCACCTGATCGATCTCTGAATACATGCTTGTTTAATTCTTACAGCTGCCTAGCTGTTCCAACTCAATCCATATTTTGTTAGAAAAAAAAAACCATGTTTGTTGTTAGGTAGCATTCTTCAGGCAGTTCTTTGGGTCAGTCACCAAGGTGGACTACCTGACCATGCGGCAAGGCTTCATCAATGTACTAATTAAACCTGACCCATTCAACATTGATGTTGCAAAAAGAGACCAGGTTTTTTTTACTGTGCGTTGAGTAATGGTTTTAGCTGCTTCTCTCTTGCAGGCGCATTTGTCGCAAAATAGCAAGTTCGACTTCCACAAATACATCAAGAGGTCTTTGGAGGACGACTTCAAAGTTGTTGTTGGCATCAGGTCCATCCTCACTTTACTATAGGACTCTTATATATTCAACATTTTTTTTTTAAAAAAATATTAGTCTCCGGCCCGTTGTGTATGTGTATGTTGTATATGGATCTTGACACATTTGACTGGTATTTTCAGCCTCCCATTGTGGTTCGTCGCAATCCTTGTACTCTTCCTCGATATCCGCGGTAATCCTTGTCCAATTTCATTCTGTTTTTTTACTCTCATCAAAACCTTGTTCTGAATTGGTCTTGTAATCACCATCAGTTTTTTCAACCTTTTTCCCTTTGTATAGGTCTTGGCACACTTATCTGGATCTCTTTTGTTCCTCTCATCGTAAGAGCGAATCTCCATGCCCAAAGAAACAGTCAACAGAATTAATCATGCTTTAATATATCACGCAAAATTATATATAATCATATAATGAACAAACATTCATGTGCATGCCGTCGTTGTTGTCTCCCAGATAGTTTTGTTAGTTGGGACCAAGCTAGAGATGGTGATTATGGAGATGGCCCAAGAGATACAGGACAGGGCAACTGTGATCCAGGGAGCACCTGTGGTCGAACCAAGCAACAAGTACTTCTGGTTCAACCGCCCTGACTGGGTCTTGTTCTTCATACACCTGACACTCTTCCATGTACATGTTTAAAAACCTAAACCTTGCTGCTGAACTGCAAATTATACTTTGTCTTTCACAAATAACACCTAATTAACTAACATAGCATCCATGCATTTGTGGCTACTGATCGATGGGACGGATCGATCATCACCAGAACGCATTTCAGATGGCGCATTTCGTATGGACTATGGTGTGTATGCTACTTGCTTAATTGTTGGCTTTATCATTCTCAAGCAAATTAAGTGTGATGCGTGCACTGACTAATGAGCCACAAAATGGCGGTATTCATCGATCTGGTTGTTTTGTGCGTGACAGGCAACACCTGGCCTGAAGAAATGCTTCCATGAAAAGATTTGGCTGAGCATCGTGGAAGTCATAGTGGGGATCTCTCTTCAGGTGCTATGCAGCTACATCACCTTCCCGCTCTACGCGCTTGTCACCCAGGTGAACAAGCCATTGATATATTCTATTAGCCGTTTTCTTAATAGATAATGTTGTTAACTCTTAGATACACGTTTTGACCATATATTCATCATATTAAAAAATACGTAATTATCTTTAAGGTTTTAGAATTATTTATATCTTACGTATTTGTACAATTTAATGAATGATCAAACATGTGTTAAAAAATCAACACATTATCCATTAAAAAATGGAGGGAGTATTTTCTGGAATTTTGCAAACTTTGTTCAAAATCAGTCAAAACCTTTTTCTTTTCGAAATTTCACAGTTTCACTACCAGTCCTCCTAATTTTTTTTATTTCCACAATATTGAACCCATGAGATGCCCTTGTGGGGTATGTGTTTTAATTTGATCGTCACTTGCAGATGGGATCAAACATGAAAAAGACAGTCTTCGAGGAGCAAACGATGAAGGCGCTGATGAACTGGAGAAAGAAGGCGATGGAGAAGAAGAAGCTCCGGGACGCCGACGCGTTCCTGGCGCAGATGAGCGTGGACGTCGCGATGGCGGCGTCGAGCCGGGCTGCGTCGCCGGTGCACCTGCTGCACGATCACAGGGCGAGGTCGGACGACCCGTCGAGCCCGATCAGCGCCCGGCCGGCGGCCCCACCGGAGGAGGACATGTACCCGGTGCCGGTGGCTGCGTCTCGCCGGCTAGACCTGCCGAACAGGAGGTGGATAGCATCCTCGTCGGCCGACATCGCCGATTCTGATTTTTCCTTCAGCGCAGAACGGTGATGGGGCGATCGGTTTCTATATTGATGCTGCACTAAACATAAGAGTTTAATGTATAATTGTTACGGTAAAATCTAATTATTTTGTGTGCACTTATTAGCCTTATAGCGCGACACGTTTCCACACCGTATGATCAGACAAGGTGACGCATAATTGGATATAATGATTTTGAGCTCAGCTACGATGCATGTTGTTTAGTTATAAAGGATATGAGCGCAGCTAAAAAAAATAGATATTTTAAACTAGATATTATTTTATTGGAATCCAAATACACTGTTATATTTATTACAATTAGATCTTTTAAAAAATATATGATTATATTCTGATAAAAAATATATGTTGTAAATTTTTAGATTAAATTAAATTACTTCTTAGATATTTACAAAAATAAATCAATAAAGTCTAAAAGTAATTTTACAAAATTTATAAAAGTAACTTAAAATAACATGAAAGTAAGTTATCGCAACATTAAAAATAAATCCATTATCGGGGGTAAAAACATGAGCTATATACAAATTAAATTGAATCAATATAGATTATACAACTAAATAAAAACAACAACAAAAATGACATATTCACAATATTATGAATGCTGAATCAACACAGATTATACAACTAAGTAAAACAACAACAAAAATGGCATATTCACAACATTATGAATGTCTAAGAGGTAATTTAATAAAATAATATAAAAGTAATTTACACATATAATAAAAGTAATTTACAACAATTATTTTTTTATGACAATATAATCATATAAGATTTTGTTATAAATATTTAATTACAACGAAAACGAACACAATGGTGTAATCAAATTATAGATCGGATAATTAATTTGAGGGAAAATTTTATTTGAGGTTCAGGTGTTATAAATATTTTTCTCATTACTTGCCTTCATACTCCCACGTGGGATTGTGGGAAAGGGATACATAATTTTATTGGGTTTATTGAAATGGTAGCTCGCTAGGACTAATTAGTGCACATCCATCGTGTAGTTGTGTCCAATTATTATTATTTGCTAGGCATTACATAAGGAGAATATTCGATACATAGCACACAAAAGCACAAAAATTCTGCTTTCGACAAGAAGCACAAGCCATCGGTTTTTCTTCGAACCATAGATCTTATATCAAATTTTTAGATAACTATGTTAGATCGGAGAGCATAAAGTTATCATGAGACTCATTAGCCATTCGTTTACCACATACTTGACCAGGTCGCCTCTTTCATGCTCCTCATCTCCTGACGATGAAATTTGATAAATCATGCATCGAATTTGGAGTTAAGATCGAAGCGGATTTGGAAGGAAATCGGTAACAGAAACAGAGTATAAATCGGCTTCGGAACTACATCGGCTACGGTGTACATCGGCTGATATTGAATCGGACAAGGAAGCCGATGTAGCCGATTCCGATAAGGGGATGTTGGAACCATTGTCGGGTTCGTTTAAAGTGCTTCATGAGGATTGCCACGTATGGATTGAGTCCGAAAAAGGTAATTTTATCTATTAATTAGGAATAATTTGTTAGTTTCCTTTTATCTTTAGGAAAGTGTGTTTAGTGTTCGATAAGGACTTTATGTGTTTCCTTTTATCTTTAGGAAAGTTTGAGTTGTGTTCGATATGGACTAGTATCTACCCATGGGTATAAATATGTAACCCGGGGTCTATGTAAATTATCTCTCGATCAATACAACTACTCTCGGCGCATCGCCACCCTCTTTCTGAGGTTTTTACTTATCAACCGGCAGAATTTGGCACCTAACGCGGGGCTGCATCGGCTTTCGATCTCCGGCGAAGGGGTAAGCCCTATGTTCCGTCGGGTCCTGGTGAATTTATCGGCTACATTGGTGTTGTTCAAGGCTGCATCGCTTCGACCTCTTGTATCGCTTTGGTTCGGTTGATATATTTACCTGATATCTCAATTCTATCTTAATTGCATTGTGTTTAGAGACATCGGTTTAGTTGGGACTGTCTCGGTTAAGTCTGATCTTCCGTTTTAGCCGATATATCTCTACAATCAAAATGTTGTTCTAAATAGATTTGTTATATCCATCACATTAGACAGATCTATCGGTTCATCAAGTATTAGATTATCATATACAATCTCGTGCTGCATCGATTAGGTTCGACCTACTAGATTGTTGTTGATAATATAAATCTTGTTAAGCCGATAGGTTCATGCTAATGCTTTATCGGAGTGCTAGCCGATGAGTTATCTGGATGTTGCATCGGCTTATAAGGATTACATACAAGTTGGATTTAGCCGATGACAACAAAGGTTTCATCGTTTATATAATCATTTGGATTTATTGACATCGGACCTCCAGCCGATGAATGCTTCAACCTTCGGATCAGTTCTTATTCAATCTATCATTACTAGTCGATTGGTTTCTACTGGATTGTATTATTTTTTTATTACATTATCATCAGCCGATTATCTTTATGTCATTATTTACTCAAGTATCAAGATCCATACTGGATATTGGCTGGTATCAGCATCGGCTGGAATCACTCCATCGGCTTGTCAGCCGATTGGTTATCTTTTGATCTTCAATTTACATATCTTGTCAGTTGCAGGATCAAACTGACTGGCACGCCCGCATCTCATCATTATTCTGGACCTGCACTGGAGCTAAGCAGATCTCCCAGGTCGTCGTGTTTTTACGTCAACACATTTTGGCACGCCTGGTGGGACAACGATTTTTATATCTACATGTCTGAAGAAGAAGTCGACGCCAAGATCATGGTCGCAATGGAGGATTTGACAGAGGAACAGAGGCAAGAGATGGAGCAAGCAAAAGCTGATTTTCAAAAGCGTTGCCTTCAATGTTTCATCATGACACCAGTAGGGTCAATTCAGAAATCTCAATTTCTCGAGCCGATGATTGAAATACTTCAAGATAAAGTTGATGAAGCAGTTCATCGCACATTGTTTAATCAATCTGGAGTTTTGGTGGACACATTGCAAAATTTGATCAAGGGAAAAGTTGATGAGTTGATTGTTCAGGCCAGCTCGTGGGGCAGATTCAAGAACAACAACAATATCGGCCGGAGGAACAATGCCATCAGAAGAACAATGGTTGGGCCGACAGAATTGCAAAGTTAGTAGATGAGCAGTTTGGAATTGGACCTAAGGAGCATATCTATATGTATCGGCAGCCATATCCTGAATGGTTCGATAGAGTTCCGCTTCCATACCGATACAAGATTCCAGACTTTTCCAAGTTTTCAGGGCAAGATGATATATCTACTATGGAACATATCAGCCGATTCTTAGCGCAATGTGGGGAGGCATCGGCTGAAGAAGCTTTGAAAGTTAGATTTTTTCCATTATCTTTGACTGGATCGGCTTTTACATGGTTTTCATCATTACCATCATATTCTGTCAGAGGATGGACCGATCTTGAGAAGCAATTTCATGATTATTTCTTTGCTGGAATCAATGAAATGAAGTTTTCAGACTTATTATCGGTTGAGCAGCAAAAGGGAGAATCGGCTATGGAATATATTCAAAGATTTCGCAATGTCCGCAGCCGATGCTATAGTTTGAGCCTAAGTGATGAGCAGCTAGCCGATCTTGCATTCCAAGGATTGTCAGCACCTATCAGAGATATATTCGTTTGCCATGAGTTTGATGATGTAGCTCATCTAGCACAGACGGTATCGGCTTACGAGAGCCGATTGCAAGAAGCAAAGGAAGATCAATTTTGGAGTAATCAAGGCGAGATAGAAGAGAATTTTGAAGCATGAGTCCTCATACTTCAAAACTGGGGGGCATGTGTTGACAACGAAATTTGGTAAATCATGCATCGAATTTGGAGTTAAGACCGAAGCGGATTTGGAAGGAAATCGGTAACAGAAACAGAGTATAAATCGGCTTCGGAACTGCATCGGCTATGGTGTACATCGGCTGATATTGAATCGGACAAGGAAGCCGATGTAGCCGATTCCGACAAGGGGATGTTGGAACCATTGTCGGGTTCGTTTAAAGTGCTTCATGAGGATTGCCACGTATGGATTGAGTCCGAAAAAGGCAATTGTATCTATTAATTAGGAATAGTTTGTTAGTTTCCTTTTATCTTTAGGAAAGTGTGTTTAGTGTCCGATAAGGACTTTATGTGTTTCCTTTTATCTTTAGGAAAGTTTGAGTCGTGTTCGATATGGACTAGTATCTACCCATGGGTATAAATATGTAACCCGGGGTCTATGTAAATTATCTCTCGATCAATACAACTACTCTCGGCGCATCGCCACCCTCTTTCTGAGGTTTTTACTTATCAACCGGCGGAATTTGGCACCTAACGCGGGGCTGCATCGGCTTTCGATCTCCGGCGAAGGGGTAAGCCCTACGTTCCGTCGGGTCCTGGTGAATTTATCGGCTACATTGGTGTTGTTCAAGGTTGCATCGCTTCGACCTCTTGGATCGCTCTGGTTCGGTTGATATATTTACCTGATATCTCAATTCTATCTTAATTGCATTGTGTTTAGAGATATCGGTTTAGTTGGGACTGTCTCGGTTAAGTCTGATCTTCCGTCTTAGCCGATATATCTCTACAATCAAAATGTTGTTCTAAATAGATTTGTTATATCCATCACATTAGACAGATCTATCGGTTCATCAAGTATTAGATTATCATATACAATCTCGTGCTGCATCGATTAGGTTCGACCTACTAGATTGTTGTTGATAATATAAATCTTGTTAAGCCGATAGGTTCATGCTAATGTTTAATCGGAGTGCTAGCCGATGAGTTATCTGGATATTGCATCGGCTTATAAGGATTACATACAAGTTGGATTTAGCCGATGACAACAAAGGTTTCATCGTTTATATAATCATTTGGATTTATTGACATCGGACCTCCAGCCGATGAATGCTTCAACCTTCGGATCAGTTCTTATTCAATCTATCATTACTAGTCGATTGGTTTCTACTGGATTGTATTATTTTTTTATTACATTATCATCAGCCGATTATCTTTATGTCATTATTTACTCAAGTATCAAGATCCATACTGGATATCGGCTGGTATCAGCATCGGCTGGAATCACTCCATCGGCTTGTCAGCCGATTGGTTATCTTTTGATCTTCAATTTACATATCTTGTCAGTTGCAGGATCAAACTGACTGGCACGCCCGCATCTCATCATTATTCTGGACCTGCACTGGAGCTAAGCAGATCTCCCAGGCCGTCGTGTTTTTACGTCAACACATGTTCTATACCGTTCCCCAAAACCTAGATCTTGTCAGCCATGACAACTCCGGCTATTTCGTCGTGCACACCTCATATATTGAGGGCTCCATGCTTCGTCGGCCCCATCATGTATCATCTTCTTTCATAGGTCTGATTCCTTATGTACAGGGGCAAAGCCAGGATTTAGGGATTGGGGGTGCCATATATGAGATGAGAGAGCTGACTTGCGACCTGATGGACAATGCTTTAGAGTGTGGATGTGTGGTCGGCATCATACTTCATGCATATCATGGCAATTAGCTACAAGGAAAAGATATACCCCAACCGTCTCTTGTTTGTATTAATATGCGCGGTTGGGGGTGCCATATATGAGATGAGAGAGCTGACTTACAACCCGATGGACAATGCTCTAGAGTGTGGATCTGTGGTCGGCATCATGCTTCATGCATATCATGGCAATTAGCTACAAGAAAAAGATATACCCAACCGTCTCTTGTTTATAATAATATGCGCAATTGTGTATGATATGTCTAGTTGCTCCTTTTATAATTATGGAAATTATGATTGTTGATGTATTTTTATAGTCGTATATGTCTACTAATATATGGATGATCACCAATTTTAAATTAGATCATTAAATAGCATCTGTTTTAAATTCAGTAATATATTTAGTAAATGGATGATTCAACATCACATCATTTCATCATTTTGATTTGAGGCTTGCAACCACATATAACATCAATTAGTTAACCCACGTAACAATGTAAGCTAAAACTTAGGGAGCTATATAGCTAGTCTCGTTAGTAACTAATGACCAGATTATACGGGATAATCACCTAGGGAGGGGGGTTGTCGCATGGTGGCATGGGGGGGTGCTAGGCCCTCCCCAGACCCCACGGCGGCTTCGCCACTGCTTATGTATAAGGTTCTACCCCTCCTCATCTATAGCTCCATTGTTGCCATTGGTGGATTGGCCGGATTGTGGAGAGCAAATTTGTCGATATATGTCCCGCACCAAGAAGATTCCACATCAGGTGTACTATAAGTGTTCAAACTGCATAGAGGTAAGATACATATTTGTGATTTTTTTTGCATTGGCTAATAAAGTGAAGAATTGATAAATTTTGTAGAGGCATGCCCCTTGGGATTTTTGGGATTGGGAAGAAGTTCACTACTAGTACCTTATCGACCATGGATTGCTGAAGGGAGATGTTAGTAAGGAAGATATGAAGGGAGATAAAAGCTTTGAAGAAGATTAAGATGAAGATATATGTTCAAAGAAGAAGCTGATAAATCTTGTACTGGGGATGAGGTATGAAGTTAAGCAACAAATGTTTTACCTAAAGATGGTACCATTTGGATATTTTATCTGGTGTTGTAATTTTAGGTATGCTTGCTATAGTGGTGGCATGACAAGTTCATGCTACCATGGGACATATTCTTAGAATAATGGTTTCACTGGCAGGATTATTGAGCTAACTTCATTGAACAAGGTCATAGCAAACTAGTTCATATATCATGAAGGTGCACGTATAATAGATTAACATGTGCATACATACATAAAGTTCACCTATAATAGATTTAGCACACACAAATGATAGGGTCATACCATGGATCAACATGTCCACACATAGTTTAGCACACACACAACTAGTCCATTGATCCTACAGATGACAGTTGCATACATATAGATTTATATAGAGGAAAATTCCCATATTGCCTCATTAGTGTTACAACAAGCCACATGTTTCATTTTGGCCACACACTAGTTGCCCTTTCCTTTGCTTTTGCTAGCCTGGGAGGAGTTGTCCTTGTAGGTGGCTAGGAAGTAGAGACTATTGCAACATGACATGGAGGCGATATGTTGTTAGGCAACGGTTGGGAAGATGACACGACAGACTTGGACTAGAGACAACTACCACTGCAGGCTTGGTCTTCCTGAAATAGAACAAGAACATGGCTTGCCATTTAGTACATGCTTTTTTTTTTGCATATGGTTCCCACTGACAACTACATTGTCATCTCCATTGGCAACAATATTTCTAATATCCACATTCCCATCAACACCATTGCCATTGCCATTTCCATCAGTAACCTCAGCTAGCTTACCTTGAAAGGCCACAATGACATTATTAACAATATCCTCCACACTAACCAATATACTAATTTCACGAAATAGAAATTTGAATCTACCAAACTTCTCAGCGTAACATCACTAGTCAGCGCAAGGTACTATCCAGTACTATCAAGATATAATATGCTACTCGGTAGCTTTCTGATTGGTTCCCCATTGATAGTGTTCTTTAACTCATTAATAAGTGCAATCAAATTGGATTTATTACCATCAACAACTAAGTCCCACTCCTTCCCTTCGCAAAGCACTTCGACATCACTCTTACAAATATATGATTGCATAGTAATGCATACTTGATATGCCAAAAAGGGATCAACCCTTCCATAGCAATATTGATTCCTACGGTTAGCGCACATGCCTAACCCCTTTTTCGAAGAACCATGGGAATTTGTTATATAGCAAAATTAGCCACTAGGGATTTCGTCTGGAGCAACCATCTTCACAATCTAACAACAGCACACCAATCTACTAAGCATTCTTGCTTCACAAAAAAACAGATGTTAAATCCTATTTTAGACAAAAGACAAGTTCTAAGCCTTCACATCTAGGGTTTACAATGCCCTCAATTAACCACCAAAACAGAAATTGATCGATTCCACATACATACTCATGTCTTTGCCTAGCAGATAGTGCCCTCGAGCCACCGTCGAACAAGCCACCGGTCGCTATTGTCACCGCTGTGAGCAGTAGTCGAACATGCAAGGACACCTCACATGTAGCAGGCTAGCAGCCATCGTCGCCCTTTGCGCAGCGTGGAATGCCTCGTAAGCAACTATCATCGTAGCCCTTTCTCTTCCGTGGAGTGCGACAGCAAGCAGTACCGAATGAATAAAACTAGGCCAACCAGCTTTGTTATGCTATACAAATATGACCAGGGGCAAATTGGTATTTCTAACTCCTTATGTCACACCCCGCCTTGGCACCGCCGTGCAGTGCAGCGCCAAGGAGGGTGCGCCGCAGGGGAAAGGCGAACCGCCTCCTACGGAACCATGTTTGCTGGTACCAGTCCCAGGATACAGATGCTGATACCCGCGGTAACATGATGAATCATTGCAACACTAATAATAAATTATACCTTTCTGTGGCATCTTCGAGTAATCCCTAAAATGCAACTTTCAATCGAAAAGCAGTAGCGGAATGTAGCGTAGCTAGAGCTCCAATCTTCTACTTGGGTCTAGGGACGAAACTGTATCCTTCACCATCTTCAGCTTGAGCTAAGAGTGGAAAACAACAACAATGGGCGATTGAGTACTTTCGTACTCAGCAAGCCATTGGGAAATGTGTAAAATGCAAGCTTCAAGGTAAGGTTGGGTTCATTTTGCAAAATATTTATTTTAACAATATCTTTGAAATTTGTAAGTGTGGGTTCATATAAAATAGTGGAACGAGACATACCATCTCGATCCTACCGAGAGTCGCTTTGCAACAACTCAAGCGGAAGGGGTAAAATTTTAGTTTTATTCCTTTTTCTCAATTTTCCTCATTAGTTTCTTTCCATTTCTTGATCTATCCCCATCAGATGTCTCAAACTTCACCTCAAGTTAGGGAGTTCTCCTTCCATCCCTTTCTTCGGCTTCTCTGAGCCGTCCAACTCCTAATGCACTCTGCTTCCACTCAGGAAGCCTACTCTATGATGCCATTTCGACATCTCGGGTCACACAGGCCCGTTTCAAAATGACTCAGGTCTTCCATCAGTCGCACAGATCGACTCTGGCAATGATTCCCATCCCGCACAACAATATTTCACAAAGCACAAATAAACAAATCTACACTAACAGAATCACCTCACATTCACCATTGACCGTGGGCACGACTGTTCGAACAGTTTAGTTAAACTCTACAAAGGTTGTACGCTTTACCCACACGACACGAAACTTACACCGAGTATTGGCCGGTATCGGAAGTTCGTGACGAGGCCTTCCCAAAGCTAGTGTATAAAAATCTCATGCCACACAGTTGGTCGACTCGAGCGACAAGCATCAGGCAAGACCAGCCATTGTCTACTCAGGGTACACTAGGGATGCTCCTACACCTATCAGTACCGCATCGCCACAACAGCCAAATCTCATAAAACAAAACTCCATCTCCTCATCCCTAGTGTCCCACAACCACTGGCACAACTGATAATCATGAACTAACAATTTACTTTTCCAGGGGTATCCCACAATACCCGTGTGGTCGCACTGTAAGATGCTCGGATGGAATTCCCAAAGGAATCGGTCCTTACATGCGAATACGAAACCAAGCCACCCAGGAGAGGTTCTGCATCACGAGCTTTCGCAAACTCTCTTTTCCTTTTCCAAAACCCACCGACTTCATGAGTCCGGTTTTTCTCAACATTTTCACAACCCAATTATCCCATGTTGATAGAACAATGGTGAATGTAGTGTTGATGGGTGCCTACGCTCAAGGAGCGTAGATTCCTTGGTAACACTTTGGTGGAGCAACAAATGTTAGGGGTAACGACAACCTATTGAAGATAATGCAATTACTAGGTTGGTCCATCGACCATGTGCTTGTATACCGGTGTCCAATCAAATTAATGGTGTAGGCTAGGCATGCAATATTGGAAACAACACATTTTCAATATTTTTTGGGACCTAAAAAGATAGCGCCGGTTATCTCGCAGCGTTCTCGTCTTCTCCAATCTACTGTTGAGACTTCTGTTCAAGCCGCCCTAGACCACAGTTCCTTGCCAATGGCGGACCTCAACACTAACCCTCATCGTTTCCTCCGTCAAGGTCACATTGTGCATTTGGGAGGAAATTTGCGTGTCCCTAGAATTGATCTCACTATCCCTCAAAGGCCTGTTCGTCGACATGAGGAGTTCTGCCTTGCTTTGGTGGAGCTGCCAATGCCGGAGCAAGATTGGGATCACCACCGTGTGCTGATTCTTCATCACATTCTTGATGAGCGTCTTTTTGAGGTCAGAAACAACTTTCATCATACCTCTGCGGTGGGTCTGTATCAACTTCGTTCTGCTATGCATAGAGATGCTCTGGTCCATAGTGAGCCGTTTGTTTATGATGGAGTGCACTCGGTAACTTTTGTGAAGCATGATCAAGGCCCAAATTGGAGAGCATCTTAGTATCACAGGGAGGGTTGGTTTCTTTTTTTTATTTCCCCCTTGATTTCATTGATTGGGATCATCTAAACCTAGCTACAGCTACTTTTGGTCAACTTTCTTTTTGGCTATAAAGGGATCAGATGAAGGGGAGAGTTCTGATAAGGGCTAAGTTTAAGAACAATGATTATGTACCTCGCAAAATTGTTTTGCATGATCCGGTGGGTATGGGTGGAGGAGGAGAGTCTTGGACAGTCTCAGTGTTCCTTTTAGAAGGTGACTTTATCAACATGCCTCCTGATGAAGATCTGCCCCCTACGGGCCCTCAACCAAATCCAAATGATCCTGATGATGATGAAGATCCTGATGTGGGCAATATTTGGCAAATGGGTCAGCCTCCTGCTGGTCCAAGTGTTTGGGATGATTTGGTCTAGCAGCAGCAAGCTGCAGAAGCTGAGGTGGACGATGCCTGGGGCCAAGACCATCCAATGGGCCAAGTAATGGAGGTTAATCCTGATGGTCTACTAGCTCTGGTACCTGTTGTTCTAGAAAATGTTAGTACTCCTGTTGTTCCTACAGTTGCTTTACCTGATAGGGGAAAAAGGTTCAGGACCCGGTCCAGGACCAGAAGGTTCAGAAATTTTTAGCTGACTTGGATAAAATTGCCAGAAGTGAAAATCCTAGGCATCCTTATTTTTATCCAATGTCTGGCTTGAATGATAAGATTGACCTTCTGTGTAAAGAAAAGGGAACTATGCATCAGTACATTGCCTCTAGTTCTGTTCCTGCTGCCATAGATGTGATCAATCCTTTTATTGCTCTTGTTTTGCCCAAAACGACAATGTTTGATTTTGCTCCCTTGGTGGGTCAAGAGATAAAGGATTGGACCCTGAGTTCTACTAAGTCCGATGAAGGTACCCTGAATGCCCAGGCCCAAGATGCTATGGAAATACTTGATGTCATGCCTTTGTTTGTTCAGCCACCCTCTAGCCTAGTTTGTGAAGCACCATCTCTTCCTGTGCTCCCTAAGGCTCCAGTTAAGAAAAGAGATGGCAAAACTTTGCTTTATAATCCTTACAGGAGGCCGAATGCAAGGTTGTAGCAGAATAAGGAGGAGGCAGAACTGCAAGTGGACCCCAGAATGGGCATTGGTAAGCCAAGGGGAAAATCTGCAAAGAAATTGAAAGAGCTTGCGGGTATAGCAAAAATCTTTGATGATAGTAGCATTAAAGAGTCTGATTTTACTGAATATGCATCTGATGATATTCATTCTGATTCCTCACCATCTGATTGATCTATATCATTGTTGCAAAAGATGGGAGTGGATATGTGCCGCTTAGCTCCTGAGGAGGTAGCTGAATCCAGCCTGGGGGGTGAGAGAAGAAAGAAGATGCCCAGGCCTGACATGGAGAAAAAATGATTTTAGTCTTCAGATGTGTTTTATCAGAACTGTACTTCCCTTTTATTTATTACGTAAGGGTCTGTTTTTGGACAAGAACTTTTGAGACTTTGTCAGTTGTAAGCACTATGATGGTTATGACATCTCAGGCTAGTTGTACTAGCTCTGATTGGTTGTTGTTTCATTCCTTCTTCATTCATGAGTAATTATAAGTCTTGGAATGTGTTATGCTGGAACATTAGAGGAATGAATGCAGAACAGAAATTGCTCTCTTTGAGACAGAAAATTGAGGACAGTGCATGTCAGATTTTCTGTATTAAGGAAACTAAAAAGGAACATTTTGATCTCTCTGATATTAAGAAGTTTGCCACAAAACGATTTGATTCGTTTGCTTTTGCACCCTCTAGTGGTGCCTCAGGAGGGATTTTGGTTGTTTGGTCCTCAAGAATTTTTGTTGGAGCTGTGGTACAAATTAATTTGTTCTCTGTAACTGTTGATTTTACCTCCAAGCATACTGCTCAAACTTGGTCCCTGACTTGTGTTTATGGCCCTTCTAGTGGCCCAGAGAGATCTGACTTTGTTAATTGGTTTAAGAACATTGACATTGGTGACCAGTAAAATTGGCTTTTCCTGTGTGATTTCAATTTTTATAGATCAGTGCAGGATAGAAACAAGTCTGGAGCTAACATGAATGATATCTTCATTTTTAATGACATTATCAGCTCACTTGGCTTACTTGAGATTCCTCTTAAGGGTAGAAAGTTCACTTGGAGTAACATGCAGCATAATCCACTTCTTGAAAGGTTGTATTGGGTCTTCACTTCAGCCCCATGGACTTTGATTTTTCCAAACACTACAGTTGTGCCTCTTACTAGAAATATTTCTGATCATGTGCCCTGTGCAGTGAAGATTGATACAAAAATTCCAAAATCCCCTATTTTTAGATTTGAGAATTATTGAGTGGAGATGGAGGATTTTTTGACATTGTTCAGCAGGTTTGGTCTTTAGATCCTTGGTTTGAGGACCCGGCTAAATGCATTTGTTTTAATCTCAAATTGTTAAGGAAAAGGTTACTTGCATGGAGCAAAAATCTGTCCAAACTGTTGTTACTGCTGACCAACTGTAACAAAGTGATTGATTTTTTAGATTTGGTGGCAGAAACAAGAATTCTCTCAGTTTTTGAATGGAATCTCAGGGAAATTGTAAAAATGCAAATCCTCAAATTGCTGGAGTTTAGAAAGATCTACTGGAAAAAAAGATGTACTAACAGATGGATGATGATGCTTGGTGAGGAAAATACTAAATTTTTTCAATCTATTGCAACTGAGAGATACAGAATCAATACAGTTGTCACAAGTATTGGATCTTAATGGGCAGGTTGTGCAGTTCCATGAGCAGAAGGCCTCACTTTTTCTTCAGAGCTTACAGAATGGGAATTACAAAGGACCCTCAAATGGCTTTTGATTTGAGTACTCTCTTCCCAGATGTACAGATCTAGATTGTTTGGTGGACATGTTTTCCACTCAGGAAATTGATAGTCTTATTTCCATTATCCCGGCAGATAAAGTGTAACACCCTGAGAAAAATCCTAAATAAAAATACACCGACCAAAAAAAAACATCTCTGATTTATTTTTATGATTTTGCATCATGCTGATAATTTCTTTATTTGTTTTATGCCAGTGCCAAACTTTTATTGAAAATTTCCAATTTTTCTACCCCTCTGATCATTTGGTTTTTGTCCCATGATTTTCAATTAGTTTTGCTCCAAAAAGTCTGCTTAAACTCCCTCTATTGTGGCCTTCTTGATGCACGCCTTTTTCCCTAAAAAAGTCTATGTTGCCTCCCCAAGCCACTCATTCCTGTTGGGTTAGTAATAAAAGATAAAGTCCAATTCTCCTCCCTATTACTGTTTTCGGCGACGACGTCGCCGCACGCCATGCCGCTACGACCAGGCCGCTGCGATATCGCCAACTGCTGCCATTCCTTCCCATCGCACCGGCGACCTCGCCGTGCGCTTCCGCGCCCTTGCCTGACCTCACCGGCGAAGCAGGCGTGCACGTCGCTAGCTAGCTGTGTGTGGGTGCAACGTACGTGCATGCATGCAGCAAGCTAGCAGAAGCTTGCATGCAGCTAGCTTAGCTTGTGCTTGCATGCGACTAGCCGCATGCATGCTGCATGCAGCAAGCTAGCAAGCATGCGCGCGTATGCAGGCCGCCGATACATCATCGTCGTCTACCCTTTCCTCCCCTCGCCAGCAGCCAGAGCCGTTCACCAACCTTAGCCGCACGCCCGGGCGAAGCATTCAAAGCACTTCACTGGCTGGCTCCCACACTCGGAGGCTATAAAAGCCGACCGTGCTCGAACACGCCACACTGCCTCACCTCATCCTCTTCCTCTATCCCTCTCCAACCAGCCCCTTCATCCCCTCCCCAAAATGCGCATAGCCGCCGCCTTGCCATGAGCTAGATGTAGGTTGGGCAAGTGGAAAGGCAGGCAGCCGCGCTGGGCGAGGTAGGGAAGTGTGTAGCTCGGTCGAACGAACGAACGGTTGAAACGATTGGAACGTTAGAACGAAAACCTTTGACGTAATCACTAAAACTTGAGCTAATAAACTTGAAAACCAAACCCGGCGGATCTCGGACGAACACCGGGAGCACGAGGACGATCCGCGCGCCTAAGCCGTATTTCGACGACCGGAGCTCACTCGGTGTGCCGCTACCCGGCTGCCGCAAGGTGAGCGTCTACTTCCTCTGTTTTCTTTTGCTTGCCTTCTTCCTTGCCGTCCGTCCTTGTTTTGTTTCCGCAGCGTCGCCACCGTGCGCAGCCTCGCCGCGCCGCCGTGCCCGGCCGCGAGCCACGCCACCGCCAGCGCCACCGTCGCCAAGCCATTGCCCTGCCACTGTTAGAGTTTAATCTTGCCATTAGAGTATTTGCATGGTTATTTTTGTTTGCATGTAACAAGTGTCTGTGTTAGTTCAGTTGCATGACGTGAGTTGTGGCTGAGTGGCTGGCTTGGCTGTGTCATCTCTTTGCATGTACAAGTCTATGTAAACAAGAAGACGATGTGAGCTAGTTGGCTGCATCATCCGAAAGGCCTGCTAGCTTGTGCCCTCTGTTCATTCGCGCGCGTGTGTGTCGCAAGTAAAAAGAAAAATACGTGAGTGTGGTTGTGATAAACACTACAGAGGAGGGAGTGATTCCAACAACCACCCGGCCGCCAGCCGTCGCCGCCGGCCTTCATCGCCGCCCCACGCCGTCTTGCCGCTGGCCCCGGCCAAGCCGCGCCGCCACCGACCGCTGCCCCGCACGGCACTTGGCCACCACCCCACGCGCCGCCTCCGCTGGCCACACGCTGCCCCGGCGCTGCCCCTGCCGGCGCCATTTCCCCGCAGCTGAGCCAAGCTGCCACCCATGCCGCGCAGCCGCCGGCGCCCTCCCTCTCCTGCTCGTGAGAAGAAACAGAGAAGAGAAGAAGAAGAGACAGAGAAGAAGAGAAGAAGGAGAGAGAGAGCGCTTACATACGGTCCCACATCCTTTTTAAAACAAAACCTGCACTTGAGGAATTAAGGGCGGTCCCACCCGTCAGACCTTTTTCTTTTGTTTGATTTAAAACTTTTCCAATCTTTCGAATTCCGTATCTCCCTCGTTTTAAGTCGGATTTGAATGAAACTTTCGTCAAAATCTTTCTAAAATCAAGATCTATGCAATGGCACTGGTTTGGTTATTTTTCGATTTTTCTGGAATTTTTGGCTCTTTTATGTGTTGGTGAATAGTATGTGACTTTATTATGCAACCGGATAGGGTACATTTGCGAGGAGAAAACCGAGCTAGTTGAGGACGAACCCCTGATTGAGCAAGGCAAGTCACTACGCCCCCTTCCTCGAACATATTGATCCTATTTTATAAATGTGTTGATTGCAAATAAAATTGCATGCTAATTATAAAATGCGTACCTACACTGTTCAAGCCTTACCTTTGATATTGTTTATCCTTATGTATTTACGCGCCTTTGTTACCTGAGTCAATTATTTATGTGCGGTTAAATATCGATACTACTTAGTGTTGCTTATGTGTAGACGTTTGTACACTCCATACTTATGTTATACGGCTATGGATGTGGATGTGGCGATCACTCAGTGGGAGTGATTGTCGGGGGCGGGTGGATACATAAGCGCCACCCGCAACATTAAAACCTTTGCGAAAACCAAAAACTTAATAAAACAAAACTATTTCGACTGGGGTGGCATGAATAGAATATGGGTGGTTCTGGGAACGGTAAGCCGCCGACCCTGGTCAATTAAGGACCGAGTCAAGAAGCTATGCGAGAAACGAACCGAGTACGACAACACTTCTTGAGTGGGGTTAGACCCGGTGGACTAGGTTATTCACGTGGGGTGGCACCCCAGACATGGTAGGTTCTGGAGATCGGTATGGAAATGTGGAAGTGTGTGGTTTAACGACGTCAAAGCTTTATATATGTATAATGTAACCTTTAATCTCGGGAGCGCCAGGACTCCCCTCACAACCGGCTCGAGGTAGGAATGTGGCGTCGGGGGTGCAATGGGGATTCATAGTCCTTGGAGCGGGTGCCGCCATGCGAGGGTAACTGAAAAACCGGGCCGTGACAAGTCTCATGTGTTGGGTGCGTCACGGAGTGTGGGATTAAAAGCGTACATCCACTACAGTGTGAGTAAATTAAACTATTCGAATAGCCGTGCTCGCGGTTAATGAGCGCCGGGACTTGTATTACTCTTGACTAGACTCACATGCTTTTAAATTATTTAGAATAGGTTGGGATAAATAAAACATGTGTAACCTTGCCCCATGTGCGGGAAGGTTGAATTGCGATGAAGGAACTCCTAAATAAATAACGACATTTACATAGCGACATTTTGCCATAGTTAAACCTGCTAGGTCATAGGCTTGTGAAATAATTTGCGAAAACTGGCTTCACGCAAATAAACCGAAACCTGCCTTGGATCCCTATATGCATTTGTTGCATTTCTATAGCGGTGACTTGCTGAGTACGGTTGGTACTCACCCTTGCATATTTCTATCCTTTTAGCTTTTGATGATGAGGACATGCCAGTCGAACTGATCCCCGAGGAGGGGGATGGTACGGAGGAACCATAGGGACTAATCCCCAGTCGATGCCTGTGGAGTATAGGTGGACCGCCGCAGCCTCACTTCCGTTATCCTATCTTATTCTACGTTATTTGGTATTGTATTCGGCCAGACACAGCCTATTAGAACCTACTCAGGTTCCCATGTACTATTTGGTATTGTAAGACTATGTGATGCAGACTGTGTACCAGATTTGTAATGTGTGTATACCAACCTATCGATCCAGGGAGTTGGTATTTGTAAACACAGATGGTTTCCTGTGCTATAAAATCAGGATCCCACATAAAGCCCTGGACCAGATGGGTTTAATGGTTTCTTTATGAAAAAATGCTGGCATATAATAGCTCAGGACTATTACAGATTGGCAGTACATTTTCATGCTGAATGCACAGACTTGGAAATTTTGAATAGCTCTTATATAACTTTGGTTCCAACGAAGAATTCACCAGAGACTGTCAATGATTATAGGCCTATATCTCTTATGGGGCTTAGTTTGATGTTCTTAACCAAGCTAATGGCAGACAGATTTCAAGGGGTAATCCTCAAGCTAGTAAGTGAGAATCAGTATGGTTTTATCAAAGGAAAGACAATACAGGATTGCCTTGCTTGGTCTTTTGAGTACATCCGTTCTTTTGAAATTGGACTTTGAGAAAGTTTTTGATACCATTGAGCACTCAGCTATTCTTGCAATTCTTCAGCATATGGGCTTTCCTGAAAAATGGAAACAATGGGTGAAAATGGTTCTCTTCTGCTTCTTCAGCTATTCTGCTAAATGGTTGTTGCCGAAACGACAACCACATACGTCGAAGGACGTGGACACTCAACAAACGTTGGGGAGGTGAAGTGTAATAAATTCTGTATATCCAAAATCTGTCCCTTTTACATGGCCCTAGGTGACTATTTATAACCCCCTTACAGATCCCGCTATTAGGGTTTAGGGTTATTACAGGGGAATTTACATGGTCACCCCCATAAAGGGGCCCTTACGTGGGTATTTAGTGTAATCCAGGTACATGGGCCCTCGATGGGCCGCCTAGCGGCTTCCGGTTCATTGGCCCATGGCCCGGGGCGATCGGGCCAGCCTGCTGGCCTTTCTCGGACCAGGTCCGCCCCGGCGAAGCCATCCTCCTTCGGCGCATGCCTTCGCCATGTGGGCCTCGCCCAGGCTGGCGGAGCCCTATGTGGCTCCTTGCCATCGGGCTTCGCCATCGGGCTTCGCCGCCGTGCTTTCGCTGTTGGGCTTCGCCCCACAAGCCTTGGTGCTGGGAGATTGGATCCTTGTTGCTTGGTTGGTTTCGGCAGCTCGGTCGAAGGGCCTCATGGTATACTGCCAACAAGCCCCTCACGGGCAAGGGTGAGATAGGAGCTTCGGCTGAGACCGTGCAAACCATGTAGTATGGTATGAGGCGCCCCCTTTCGACCGATGCTCCTGCCGAAACCCATCTTTCTGGATCCTGCAAGAAGTTTGCGACATGCGAAAAAGGATTATAGTGTGTGGTCTTCGCCCTTCTCGAGCAGTTGTGGGGATTTGGTTTTGACTTGATTGATTCTTTTTTTTTTCAACGGTCCTAGTGTGAGCAGAGTTGGGCCTTCACTTTTTATGAACAGTGGGGTGCCCCATGTCACTTTGATGGGCCTTAGCGAACCAGTGATGGGCCGTTGGGCCGCGGCGAACAGTAGTGGGCTTTCTTTTTGGGAGCCCTTTACTGCACGGCCTGACCCATGGGATTTTACCGTTTCGCCTACCCCGTGACACGTGGCCACCCCTGATTGGCTGGGAAGGCGAAGCGTCGTTTGGTGAGATATATATTCTCACCCCCCGTTTTCACCGTCGCCACCCTTGTCATTTTCACCGCAGTCACTTCCCTCTCCACTCGTTCTCGGCTTCCTTTCGAACAACCTATTTCACCCATGGCTCCCCGCAAGCCGAACCCCGTTATCGCGACCGGTCCCGATCCCGGCCGGATCGATGACGACACCTCCGCCTTCCTGGGCGCTTCGCTCGTCGACGATGACGAGTTGGCCAGGATGGTTGACGCGGGCATGGTGGCGGAGGGGCAGGCGTTCGCCCCCGGAGAAGCCGATGTGCCTCAACCTAGCGAACACCAGACGGTGGTGTTTGCCGTTTTCT
The DNA here is from genome assembly GCA_000573905.2 of Oryza punctata. NCBI lineage: Eukaryota > Viridiplantae > Streptophyta > Magnoliopsida > Poales > Poaceae > Oryza > Oryza punctata. The sequence goes on along the minus strand of CM002493.2, from coordinate 15,705,342 downwards.
TTGAGGCTGGCCACCGATTTCCGTGCAACATCCTGTTGCCGGAGATCCTTCGCCTCTTCCAAGTCGAACTGCCCCAGTTAAGCCCTTCGGCCCTGGTGCGGATCTCGATTTTCGACTGGGCGTGCCGGACCGCGGGGTTCGAGCCCAGCGCCGATCTTTTCGGCGCCATCTTCTCCGCCACCGTCAACACGAAGACGGTGATCACGCCCGCTGGGACCCGGAAGACAGCGTTCGGGAGTGTGAACTTCAACGTTCGCCCCGAACGCGCCGACTTGTGGCCGGTCAATGCCGCCATGTCGAAGTGGGACCGCCACTGGATGGCGAAGTGGTTCTACCACTCCATCCCCTTCGAGTCGGACTCCGAAGCGGCGAGGGCGTTGTGTTGGCGGCGGCGCGCAATTTCGCCAGCGCGAAGACCTAGGGTTACCGTTACCGGCACCCTAGAATCCCGCTTCGCCCTGCTTCGCAGGGTGTATTCTCGGCTAAGTTGCCGGGATTTAGTAGAAGAGTTCTGCATGCTGCGGATTCATCCGCTTTCGCAGGCATGGCAGGTCGAAGTCGATCAAGCCGAAGTGGTCGACGGCCTGCCCAGACTTGTTTTGCCCCCAGGGACGAATGGTGAGCTCTCTTTTTCCCTCCTCTTCGCCCCCTTTTTTTTACGTTTCGCCCTTTTTACTCTACTTTCGCTTCGTCTCCTAACTTTGTGTCTTGCCTTTTTCTAGTGTTGACGCTAGCCCAAGCCGACGCCGAAGCCAGACGGCTTGTTGGCGATATCTCGTTGACCGAGTGTAGCCAACTGCTGACCCGGCAAGCAGCTGGCCGGGCGAACCGCGTCCATGTCGGCGAGCTTCCTCCAAGGGCGAAACCACCCAAGGCGGATGGCGAAGCCAGCCCTTCCCGTAAGCGCCCACGGGGGCAGGTTAGATTTGCCCCCCGCAAACAGAAGGCTCCCGTCTCTTCAGATGATGATGTCGAAGACGAGGATGCCGAAGAGGAGGAAGCGGGACGGGCCGACGCCGTGGCCGAAGAGGCTACTGACGAGGCGGGTGATAGCCGATCCGGGACGCGCGGTTATACGCCAACTCCCAGCCCGGAACATGCCGACACCGGGGCGGAGTCCGCCTCTTCGCCTTTGCGGCGAAAAGACGTGGAGGGCGCCAAGGCCCTAGTCTCTATTGCCGCGGCCAAGGCGGTGGGAGGCGGCGTGACGAAAGCAGCCCCCCGGAAGTGGGGGGTCATCGCCATCGCCAACGCCTTCAGCGATGAGGAGTCTGACGGGACCCCTACCTCGCCCGCGGGGCGAAGTCAGGGACCTTCGACGTCCCTGGGGGCGACCGATGGGGCTGGTGCGTCGCCGTCGGCTGAACGGGTGGTGAGGGTGGCCACTCGCGTCTTCGGCAGCCCCGTACGCCGGCCGCTTTCGCTGCTCGCCCCGGATAAGGGCAAGAAAGTCGCCGAGGGATCTGGCTCCGAGTTCTCTCAGGGGTCGGCCCGCTTCGTCCCCGGGGACTTCGAGACTCGAGCTGAGCTCATCCCCTTCGGAGAGGGAGTGAGCAACATTGTTTCGCCGGCTGGCGGTCCTAGCCTCTTCGCCGAACTCAATGAGTTCGACGAGGGGTGCTCCGCCATGCAGAGTTTGGCCGTACGGGTAAGTTTCGGTATCCTCCAAATTTCTTTTGTTTTTCGACCTCCGCTTTCTACACTTGGCTTACATTGTGCCCCCCTTTTTTTTTCTTTTCTTCGCCAGCTTTTGGCGGCCCATTGTTCCACAGAGCGGACAATGCGGGCTCGCCTGGACGGCCTAAAAAACCGGCTCCGGGCGAAGGACGACGAACTTGGCCGAAAAGGCCTTGAAATGGAGGGGCTTGCCCGATCCCTCCGAGAGGCGAAAGCAGAGAACAGGCGCCTTCAGGCCGAGCTCGACAAAGGCAGCGAGGCGAAGGCTGAGATCGATCGCCTTTCGGCCGATCTGGTGAAAGAGCGGGAGCATACCGCCATGTTGACTGTCTACTATGACACGACGGAGCCCCAGATGGAAGCCCTTCGCCAGAGGGCGCGCAAGGCGGAGGAGAAAAACAAGCGCCTTGCTCAAGAGGCGGCCCGGGCGACCGAAGCGGCGAAGGCGTCCTGCTGCACCCTTCGCCTTGCCCTTACGGATATGGGGGCGAAGACGAGTAGCTTTCCGGGCGAAGACGCTTCCGTGCTGGACTTCTGTGATTGGAGCCAGGAGGCCGGCTGCGCTGTCTCTGATTGCGCCACCGCATATGGCGATTGCTGTGCGCGCGTGTCGGCCGCCTTCGCCTTGGGGTTGCTTCAGCAGAACGAGTGCGAACACGTCGCCCGATTCCCCGAGCTGGCGAAAGGGGATTGGGAGGTTAGCTCCCAAGACGTGACGCCCGCCCTTCGTGCCTGGCGGAGGCAGTTTTGGCTGAAGGAGGGCCGTTCCGCAGCTAAGACCCGCCTCCTTGAGCAGCTGGCGAAGTCAGAGGCGGCGAACCAGGACGAGGAGCCGGCAGCGAGGGGCGAAGGAGGAGCCGAAGACCACCCCGAGGTGTGAGGCCCTCCGCCCGTCTATTTTTGTGAACTTTTTTCCTTTTGTTCTTCGCCGTTTTTAGGGGCGAACTATGTAAATACGGCTGAGGCCTTGAACTAGTGGAAATATATGACTCCTTTCGCCATTTGTATCGTTGTTGTGCGACGCGCGAGCCGTTTGAGATGTTTTTGCGATTGTCTTGCCTAGTTCTTTCGCGTTCGCTTTTCTCTTATTCCGCTCGCCTTCGTGACACTCCCTTTTTGTAGGGTTGGTGCCGAAAGCTTTGCGTTCGGCCTCCCCTTGGGGATTGGCGAAGCAAAAACGAGAAGTTCATTGCGGTGAAGAATTTGCCGAAGGCTCGATACCAGCTTCGGCCTATCTACCGCGAAATGACAATCAATGGGAACAACTACAGGGTTGTAAGCGTCGCTAACTGGATGCGATCCCATCCTGGGCGAACACTGGAGGACTACGATCGTGTCCATGTGGCACGCCTGGAGGGCATGGCTCGTTTCTGGCGAAACTATCGGCGGACCGATCGGCAAGAGGCGATCGCCCAGCGGCGCTACGCCCTTACTGTAGCTTCGCCCCCCTCTCCTCTTAGGGTAGTGTACAATATCAGTAGTGATGACGAACCATGTTCGCCGGATCACTCCTTTAGTAGTTGCCTTGGGGGCGAAGATGTAATTTTCTTGTAAGCGAATGCTTAGGTCGTTTCGCTTATATCGCGTTACCCAATGTAAGCTATTGAGTGTATTTTCAACGTTAATAAAGATGTGCTTTCGTTTCCTTTTCGCCATTTTCTGCATTGTCACATTTCGTGCTTTTGTTGGGTCGTGACGTATCGACCCCTTTGCGTGTATTGGTGAAATAGGCACACTGACTTTTCAGCTTTCGACTTCCGTTGTCGATCGCTTGATTTTGCGTGGATCGATTATAACGGTGCTCGGGCTCTTTTTTTTTTCCTCCCGAAACAAGCTGTCGCGGTTTCAACGTTCGGCGAGCGATGCTTCGACCGATTCGTTTCGCCCCCCTGGCTTTTTCGCTGATCAGGCGTTTGCCTTGGGGTTTTTTCCACGAATTATCATGCACATAAGTAAAAAAGGCGAAAAACACAGAAATTTTATACTGGTTCGGGCCGCCAGAGTGGATAACAGCCCTACATCCAGTTTTTTTCCCCTTTTTTTTTTGGTATTTTTGTGCCGAACGGCTTACAAAATGGCGGGTGCCGAAAAGCTACATGGCAATGTACATTTTTACACGTTGGCGAACAGGGTGCCACCCTCTAAACATAAAAACGCTTGAGCGAAGCGGCGTTCCACGAGTGATCGAACTCTTCGCCCTCCAGTGTCGCTAGGCGGAAAGAGCCCGTCCTTGACTTGTGCTTGATGAGATACGGCCCCTCCCATTTTGACTCGAGCTTCCCAACCGCTACTGGGTTCGCCTTTCTCCTCAGAACGAGGTGACCCGGTAGGAGCTCTGTGGGGCGAACCTTCTTGTTATAGGTTGCCGAAGTGCTTGTGGCGTATTTGCGCATGTGTTCCAGTGCTTCGACTCGCACCCCCTCAAGAAGTTCGAGCGACACTTCGCGCCCATCTTCGCCCCCCGAGAACATCACCCTTGGTGAGTTAGCCCCTAGCTCTATTAGGGTCATTGCTTCGTCTCCGTAAAGGAGCATGAATGGGCTGCACTTGGTTGGCCTCGTGGGAGTTGTTCGAAGAGCCCAAAGGACGGACAACATTTTGTCTGGCCATTTTCCCTTCGCCGCCCCCTCGAGCCTTTTCTTGAGCGCTTCCAAGATTTTGCCATTTGCGCGTTCGGCCGCCCCGTTCGACTGCGGGTGTGCAACCGATGCGAACTTAATTTCCAGGCTTAGCCCTTCGCACATTTCTCTGAGCTTGTCAGAATCGAATTGTTTGCCATTGTCTGTGATGAATTCCCTTGGAACTCCAAAATGGCAAACAATGTTTTTCCACACAAACTTCTGCACTGCCGCCGAAGTGATTGTGCTGAGTGGTTCAGCCTCGATCCAGCGAGAAAAGTACTCGATGGCCACAATCGCAAACTTGTAACCATTTCGCGCTGTTGGGAATGGGCCAATAATGTCCAGCCCCCACCTGGCGAAGGGCCATACTGGAGCGATCGGCTGCAACTCATACTGTGGGGCGGTTTGGCTTCGGCCATGCCGTTGGCAGCCTTCGCACCTTTTGGCGTGTGCCACGCAAACTTTCAGCACGGTTGGCCAATATACCCCTTGTTGAAACACCTTGGAGGCGACAGTTCTGGCAGCTTGGTGTGCCCCACAAAGCCCCTGATGAATTTCCTTCACCATCTCTTCGCCCTCGGCGAAGGAAACGCAGCGAAGTAGAGGTTGGAGCGCTCCAAAGCGGTACAATTGTCCTGCAACCAGTTTGTACCGCCTGGCCCTAATTTGCAGGCGTTTCGCCTTTGCTTCGTCATCCGGGAGCCAGCCGTCCTTTAGGTACTTCACGAACGGTGTTCGCCAGTCCTCCGGGTCTTCGCTCGTGGCAGTCTGGTTTATGGCCATGACATCTTCGATTCCTTTGGGCACACCTGGTGCATACAGGATTTCGAAGAAGATGCCTCGCGAATGCGGTCCTCCGCAAGCGGCAGATTTCGCCAGGGCGTCAGCCACCTCATTCTGCCCTCTGGGCAGGTGTTCGATCGTTATGCCGGCGAAGCACTTTTCCATTGACCGAACGGCCTCCAAGTATCGCTTCATCCCTTCATCTTTTGCTTCAAAAGACTTATCAACATGACAAGCCACCAGTTTGGAGTCAGTTCGGATGAGTAAGCGCCGAACCCCGATTGCCTTTGCCTTCCTTAGGCCTAGCAGCACCGCCTCGTATTCCGTCGTGTTGTTGGTTGTGTCGAATTGCAGCCTTGCGGCATACCGGATCGGCACGCCCTCCGGCGAAATGACTATGGCCGCGGCACCCGCCCCCCGATGTGACCACGAGCCATCGGAATACATTGTCCAAGGCTGTTCGACTGATTGGGGTTCAGGGGCGAACGCTGGAGTCCATTCGACCACAAAATCAGCGAGGACTTGTGATTTGATGGCGGTGCACGCCACGAAGTGCAGGTCGAATGGGGATAGCTCCGCCGCCCACTTGCTGAGTCTGCCAGAGATTTCTTTACCCCGTAGTACTTCGCCCAGGGGGTATTGCGAAGGCACTGTGATTTTGTGGGCTTGGAAGTCGTGCTTGAGCTTGCGTGAAGCCATCACCAGGGCGTAAGCGAGCTTTTCCATTTCAATGTACCGCGTTTTCGCCCCCTGTAAAGCTTCGGAGACGAAGTACACCGGTTTCTGCCCTGATTCTGTCTCTTGGACTAGGACTGCGCTGACCGCCATTGGCGAAGCCGCTAGATATAACAGCATTTCGCTTCTTGGTGTTGGGCTGACCAGGGCGGGTGGGCTTTGCAAATACAGCTTTAGCTCTTCGAATGCGGCCTGGCATTCGGGAGTCCAGTTAAACTTGCTTCCACCCCGGAGGGTCTTGAAAAACGGCAGGCCCCTTTCGGCTGCTTTTGAGAGAAAAAGACTGAGTGCCGCAATTCGGCCCGCGAGCTTCTGTACTTCGCGTACGCTCGACGGTGGCCTCATTTGCTGAATGGCGTCGATTTTCTCGGGGTTCGCCTCGATACCCCTTTCGGAAACAAGGAAACCCAACAACTTGCCGGCGCGGACCCCGAAAACACACTTTTCAGGGTTTAGCTTCATACACGCCGCCCGCAAGTTGTCGAAGGTCTCTTGCAAATCGGACACATGGTCGGAGGCCTTACGGCTTTTCACGACGATGTCATCGACGTACGCCTCCACGTTTCGCCCCAGTTGCTTGTGAAGCACCTTGTACACCAGCCTGGCGAATGTTGCTCCGGCGTTCCTCAGGCCGAAAGGCATTCTGAGGTGGCAGAAAGTGCCGAACGGCGTGATGAAGGCAGTCTTGGCAATGTCGTCTGAGTGCATGTGGATCTGGTGATAGCCGGAGTAGGCGTCCAAGAAGCTCATGAGCTCGCAGCCGGCCGTCGAATCGACAAGCTGATCGATTCGCGGCAAGGGGAAGTCATCCTTCGGACAAACCTTGTTGAGGTCTGTGAAGTCGATGCACATGCGCCACTTGCCATTCGACTTCTTTACCAGGACCGGGTTCGCCAGCCACTCCGGGTGATTGATTTCCCTGATCACCCCGGCCCCGAGAAGCTTTTGTACTTCGGCCTTCGCTGCTTCTTGGCGATCAGCGGACATCTTGCGCAGCTTCTGCTTCCTTGGCTTGGCGTTTGGCTTGATGGCCAGGTGATGCGTGATGAGCTCTGGCGAAACGCCTCCCACTTCGCTGGGGTTCCAGGCGAAGATGTCGATGTTTCTCTTGAGCACTTCCAGGATTTTTGCGGCTTTTCCTTCGCCTAGATCGCCTCCCAGCTGGACGAGCTTCGACGGTTCTGCCTCGCTTACTTGCACCTTGATTACCTTGCCGTGAGGGGCTGGCTTCGGCGCCCGGTTAGCATGTGGTTCGGTCTCCACGTTGTGCACCGCCCTACTGATGATAGCCAGGTCACCTTTCGATGCGGCCGAAGGCTGAAACCCCTTGACAACAATCACCCCTGCCGGACCCGACATCTTGAGCTTGAGGTAGCTGTGGTGGGAGACGGCTTCAAACTTGTTCAGGGTTGCGCGGCCGAAGATGGCGTTGTAGCCGTACGGGATGTCGACGACGTCGAACAATATCTGCTCTTCGCGTCGGTTTCCGCCCGTGCCGAAGACAACCTTCAACCGTGCTTGGCCGAGGACCTGTACCGCCTCACCGCCGAAACCGCGGAGTGAGGCCGGCGCCCGAGTGAGGGCCGAGATTTGTAGCCCCATCCTGGCGTATGCCTCGGCGAAGATGACATCAGCCGAGCTACCTCCATCAACCAGAATGCGCCGGACCTCGAAGCCGGCCACTTCAGCCGAAATCACCAACGGGTCTTGGTGCGGGAACAACACTCCTTCAGCATCTTCCGGCCCGAAAGAAATTTGCTGGGTTAAGTACTTCGGGACCTCTTCGCCTGTGGCGGTGATGCTATGCACCGTTCGCAGCTGCGACTTCTTCTGCCGCTTCGACAGCGGGACTGGTGGATCGGCCCTTGTGATTACTTGAATAATTCGGCGCTGCACGTCTTGGTGCTGTTCGGCTGGAGGCGACTGTTCCTGGACCGCTTCGCGAGGTGCTTCGACGGAGACACCCTGATGTGGCCTTGGTTCGTGGGAGTTGTTTCGCTGGCGGATGTTTCGACACTGCTCGGTGGTGTGCGAAGACCGCCCATGATAGGCACAATAAAGATCTTTTCTGACCTTTTTTCGAATGGGCTGCTGATGGCTGCCGCCCTGTTGGGCGTCGAACTCCTTGCGGAGCGCCTGTACTTCTTCGACGGCCATGATCGCCTTGCCTGTTCGGTCGGTCCTGAACTTCCTCCAGGTCATGGGAGCTTGGCCTTGCCTGGGCGGCTGCCCCGGGTTCGCCGGCTGGGGCTGGCAGGCCGCGGGGGGAGCCGGTTCGACGACTTGCGCTTGCATTTGAGCTTGGGCCGCAGCGATGGAGGCCTTGTCGTACTCGGCTTGGATTGCCTGTCTTCGCTTGGAGTCCTCTTCGCCTCTTGCGTACCCATCAATGATGCGAAGCAGGTGCTCGAGGGTTTGCGGCTCCTTGTTTGCGATCTTTCTTGTGAGTTCGCCCTCGAGCAACCCTGCCGAAGCGGCGTTGATGACAGATGCCTCCGTTATGTCTTGAACTTGGCATCGTGCCTGCGAGAACCGACACATGTACTCCCGTATTGACTCGCCCGGCCTCTGGCGAATGCCGAGCAAATGCTGTTGCGTCTTCGGCTCCTCGTAGGTGCCTCGGAAGTTGAGGATGAAAACATCACGCAATTGCTCCCATGAGTAAATACTATTGGATGGCAGATTGAAATACCAAGAACGGGCGATGCCGTCAAGGGCGATATGGATTACCTTCGCCTTGGTGTTTTCATCGCCGTGAGCAGCTTCGATCGCGGACTCGTAGATTGAGAGGAACTCTTTTGGGTCTGTTTCGCCCGAGTACCGCGGAACGGGTGGGAATTTGAACTGAGGTGGGATTGGACGATTTTTGATCCCCCACTCAGTGACAGCCCCTTTTCGCTCCCGGCCTTGCCCCCTGTGCCCTGCAGCGAGGGTCCGCTCGACTGTGGATACGGTGTGGCGAAGGGCGAGGTGATGGCCTAGGGGGCCGGCTGGGCTGCGACGTTCGGTGGCCCGCTTCTGAACGGTGGCGCTTGGGTGGTGTTGTAGACGTCGAACTGTTGCCCCCGATTCCAGGGCGGAGCCCCTGGCCCAGGTGGGTTCGTCGGCGGCCACCCTGGCGCGCCCTGGCCGGAGCCCCCTTCCGGCTGAGCCGAAGGGGTTATGCTTGAGATGTGAGGTTGGTTGAGCTGCTGAAGGAAAGCTTGAAGTTGTGCCTGCAGCGCCGAGGCCCCCTCCGCCATTGCTTGCGACGCTTGACCGGGCGAAGGGTGTGCTTGGACCGCGGGAGGCCGAACTGGCGCCTGCTGATAGGCTTGAGGCGGAATGTAACTTGCCGAATACTGGAGGATGGGAGCCAGAGCGATCTTGGTCTGCCGTGCCGCTTCGTATGCCTGTTGCTGCTCCTGCATTTGTCGGAGCATGTCCTGGAGTCGTGCCATGTTTTGCCGCATGGCCTCCATGTTTGCTTCGGCCTGTGCGTCAAGGCCTGGATCGACCTGCGCAGCGGCGATTGCTGTCGAAGCCGGCTGCGTTGACGAAGGGATCTCCTGCACATGCTCCGCCGGGGTGGCTGAGGCCGAAGGCGGTGGTTGTAGCGCGGGCGCCGAAACCACCGGCGCGCCCGCCGCCTCGGCAGCCGCCGGAGGCCCCGTGCCTTCGCCGGTGGCCATCCCTCCTTCGGCCGTGCCTTCCTTTGGGTTCGCAACCCTCTCTTTTGAGACCTTTTTCGGTGGCATTCGCTCTCAGTGGTTTCGCTCTGAGTTCCCCACGGACGGCGCCAGCTGTTGTCGAAACGACAACCACATACGTCGAAGGACGTGGACACTCAACAAACGTTGGGGAGGTGAAGTGTAATAAATTCTGTATATCCAAAATCTGTCCCTTTTACATGGCCCTAGGTGACTATTTATAACCCCCTTACAGATCCCCCTATTAGGGTTTAGGGTTATTACAGGGGAATTTACATGGTCACCCCCATAAAGGGGCCCTTACGTGGGTATTTAGTGTAATCCAGGTACATGGGCCCTCGATGGGCCGCCTGGCGGCTTCCGGTTCGTTGGCCCATGGCCCGGGGCGATCGGGCCAGCCTGCTGGCCTTTCTCGGACCAGGTCCGCCCCGGCGAAGCCATCCTCCTTCGGCGCATGCCTTCGCCATGTGGGCCTCGCCCAGGCCGGCGGAGCCCTATGTGGCTCCTTGCCATCGGGCTTCGCCATCGGGCTTCGCCGCCGTGCTTTCGCTGTTGGGCTTCGCCCCACAAGCCTTGGTGCTGGGAGATTGGATCCTTGTTGCTTGGTTGGTTTCGGCAGCTCGGTCGAAGGGCCTCATGGCATACTGCCAACAATGGTGTTCCAGGAAATTCTTTAAATGCAGGGTGATCCTCTGTCACCACTTCTTTTTGTCCTTGGAGCTGAGCTGTTACAGAGAGTAGTGAATAAAGCTTTTGAATTGGGTCTAATCTCTAAGCCAATAAATGAAAATGATGGATGTGGGATCCAATAATACAATACGTAGATGATACCCTCATTTTGCTTAAAGCCTCTCAAAAGGAAATCTTCTGTTTCAAAGCTATCCTGAATATGTTTGCTCAGTCCACAGGTTTAAAGGTGAATTTTAGCAAATCCAGTTTGTACCCTTTGAATCTTTCTCAGGACAATGCATCATTACTAGCTGGCATTTTGGGATGTTCCATTGGTTTCCTGCCTTTCACATATCTGGGATTGCCCCTTGGTACTACTAGACCCAGAGTGGTTGATTTTGCTCCATTGCTGGATAGACTGGAAAGAAGGTTGACAACAAGTTCTATGTTTTTGCCTCAAGGGGGAAGACTAACTTTGATTAATTCAGTTCTTTCTTCCATCCCAACTTATTATATGTGCTCATTGCAACTTTCAGTCACTGTCATTAAGGCAATTTATATAGCAAGAAAGAACTATCTCTGGAGAGGTAACAATCCATCCTCAACTAGAAAATCTCTAGCTTCATAGGATAGAGTATGTACACCTAAAGACAAGGGAGGTTTGGATGTGATTAATTTGAGAGTTCAAAACACTGCGTTGCTTCTAAAGCATATGGTTAAATTCTATAATGGTGTTGAGTTACCATGGGTCAAGTTGATCTCACAGACTTACTATATTTCTAGAGTACCCCATCTGGTTTTGAATAAGGGTTCTTTCTGGTGGAGGGATATCACATCTTTGTCTGATATTTTCAGAGGTATAGCTAAGTGCACAGTTCAGTCAGGTGCAACTGCCCTCTTTTGGAATGACTTATGGAATGATGACTTTAAGTGCACAAGCTATCCTAATCTCTACAATGTGGCTTTATTCAGAAATGATTCAGTTTGGACCATGTGCTCTCGGCCATTGGAAGATTCTTTTTCTCTCCCTCTTTCAGATGATGCTTATGTAGAGTTTTTGCAACTGCAAGAGGAATTGAATCATATGCAACTTCAGCCTGGAAGAAGTGGTGTTTGGAGCTTTATTTGGGGAACAGATATGTATACAGCGAAAAGGTTTTATAAGCTTAATTACTCCTCCTTGCATCCTCCAAGACCCATGATTTGGCTGTGGAAAACCAAATATGTCATGAAGATAAAGGTGTTTGCATGGCTTTTGTTTTGTGATAGACTTAACACAAGGGATATGCTTGACAGAAGACACTGTGCAAAAGAGGATGATGATCTCACATGTGCCTTGTGCAATACACATCAAAGAGAGACTAGGCTCCATCTCTTTTTTACATGCCCTTTCAGTGTGGCTTGTTGGCAGCAGCTAGGCATTTCCTGGAGTTGTAATTTGGAATTTTTTCAGATGTTTGTTTTGGCGAGAATCAGATTTGCTAGGAAGGGTTTCCTTGAGGTCTTTTTCATGGCAGCTTGGCATATCTGGAAGCAAAGAAATGGCCTAATTTTTCAGAATGTTCATCCATCGTCTCAGTCATGGAAGTCTATGTTTCTGAAAGAAGTTCTTCTGCATATGTGCAGAATGAAAGACCCACTCAAGCAATCTCTTTTTGATTGGATACAAACTTTATAGCATAGTTGTTTTGTTTGTCCTCTATAAATTTGTACATATTTTGATTTATAAAATTTAAACTGCTAGGCAAAGCCCTGGTAGTACTTTCAGTCAACAAAAAACAACACATTTTATAAAACAGGAGCAATATGATAGAAGAGTGGCTTGCCTTATTGTTGGTTTTCAAAACATCGAGAAAATCCACATCCGTCGAACCTCCGGAACATCGCTACGCGATCAACAAACGAAAACCATCAAATACCCTATAAAGTAAATAATAACTATTATAAACTAATAGTGCCATTGGGTATACCTTGATTTTAGAAAAACTATGGAAGTTGAACGGAGGCAAACGGAGTTATAGTTTGCAAGATATGAATTTCCGAAGTTTAAGCAAATTTCTGCTCAAAGGAAAAAGAGTTTCTCTTATTGGAAAGGAATATTCCTCGTAGGGCTCTCTGTCAGTGGCATAGGGTGGCTGACGCATGGTAGACCGGGTCTACCGAGTGTGTGGCATGGGGAGGTGGTAGACCCGGTCCATGCTCCACGGTTGGCGCGTGGGTCTCGGCGGAGACCGAGTGGTGGGGCCCACTGGCCAGCGTCTCGATTGTGGTAGACCGGGCACACGGAGGAGGGAGTAGTGGGTCCCACGTGTAAGTGATTTCGATGTTTAAGAGGAGGATTAAATAGAAATTTAGTTCGGTGGGGCCCATTTGTCATTGAGACATTTGGAGGGATTAGGAGGGGATGATTATTGTGCAAGAGGGATTAAGGGATATGGGGCCCACTCATCGGTGTACCACTCCTCTTCTTTTCTTCTTTTCCTCTCTTCCTTCTTGATCTCTTCTCGTGTTGCTCAGCGCAGCGAGGCAAGAGCGGTGACGCATGCCGAGGCAACAGCAGTGCAACACGGTGGCTGGGCGGCAATTGGTCGTTGCTACGTAGGCCAAGGGAACGGTGGCGCGGCGCTACGGTTGGGCGGGGGAAGCCGGAGCGATGAGGTAGATTCCAGAGCCAGCAACCAGTGCCAGGGGAAGGAGGCGGCTTCGCAAGCGGCGCTCGGCCTGGCGCGGCGCCCACAGCCGAAGGGTTCTCGAAGCGGGTGGCGCTAGTGCGGCTGAGCTCGGCTAGATGACGGTCGGCTCGAGAAGAGGCAGCACGTTAAGGGGGGTGTTGGCGGTGGCTTTGCTTGAGGGCGCACGGGGTTCGGGCCGCACGGCTTCAGGTGCAACCAAGGTGCTCTTCCGTGTGCCTCGGGCCAGTGGTGAGCACGAGGATGGCGAGGATTGAAGGGGCGAGGGTGGAGGGTGATGCCAATTGTGGCCTTTGTGGCCGGCGCTGGTGGATGGCGATGGAACCGGGCAGCTTCAAGGGGAAGGAAGGGGCAGGGTTGCACAGGGGCGGAACACAAGGCGAGGTGGCGTGGGTGAGCTCGGCTCACACTTTCAGCATGGGCGCTCGACCGCGGGGGCTGGAGCGCAAGGAGGTGAGGCTGTGGAGTTGGAGCAGCGGTGCAACCACGGTCGATGGGCAGGGAGGCAACGTAGTGACCGTTGGTCACTTGGTTTCTCCCGGGGCGCATGTCAGCGACGGATGGGATGGACAGCATGGGCGTGAGGCCGGATGTCGACATCAGCTACAGCGGAGGGAGTACAAGGTAAGCGCGGCTAGGTGGGCTCGGTTTTCTTCTTTCGGTGTGGATGCATGACCTAGGGTAATTCCGGTGTTTGGGGCTGCTTCGGTGGACAGGGGGAGCTTGGTGCAGGAGCGGACAGACGGACGACCTCATCCTAGCATAATAGGGGATGCGAGGGCATGGCAGCGATGAGGATGGACGTGGTGCATGCCGTGCATCGTTGGGGTGCACGGGGACGCGACGCGGTGCACGGCGTTGTGCTCTCGGTGCGAGGCAGCTCGACACGTTGCCCAGCCTAGTGCACGCGAGGCAAGAGTGCGGAGCTGCTGGCCTGGGGCTCGGTGCGCCAACCTGCCTGGCTCGGCATTTTGTCGAGCAGGTGGCATGCGAGCTGGGGCAGGCCAAGCAGGCCTTGGGCCATGGGTGGCATATCTGGGCTAATGGACCAGAGGGGAGGAGAAGGGGTCTGGGCCGTCCTGGAGAGGGAGGGAAAGGAACTTGCTCGAGTTGGGCCGGCAGAGAAAGGGGTGGCCCGAATGTAATAGGAATCTTTTTGATAATTTCCTAAGAATTTTGGAATTTGGGACTTGATGTGGATTTGAATTGGATTGGTATTTGTATTCAAAACTTGTAAATGGATTGTATAACTGTAATTGGACTGTATACTTGGACTTTTGAATTCAATTTTGGCATCCAGATGAGCAAGGATTAATTTTAGAAATTCCCTCAAATCTGCTTGGATGGATAGACCGCCTTATCGAATAGAGATTTAGGATTGACGTCCGATAAATGAATTTATCAGAAATCGTAGGATTTATGATGAAAGACCTAAAACAGGGAAATTCATATAAAGTTGGAATCGAAGGAAAGGGATCCGAGGAAAGCAAATCTGAATAATCGGAGTTGGGTTTAGGTTCAATTTTGGTAGTCCAAAGGAATAGGACTTCTTTGTATTTTCCTGGGAAACCTGAGATTTGGAAATTGAAAGGGAATTTGAATTGGAATGAAATTTGTATTCGAAGATTGTAAAAGGATTGTGGACCCTAATAATAGGTTTAGGAATTTGTTTGTAGATAGGAATTCAGGCGATCGGATTTTGAGATCTTTAATGGCACAACCAAAATTCAATTAAGAAGCGAATTTTAAAAATAGTTTTGTATTTAAATTAGGTTTTAAACATGAGCAAAAATTGGGGCGTTTCACCGTACTCACGGCTAAACACTCCACCGCAGCTACGGCCACAACGGAAGTGCTACGGGTTGGAAAAAAACGGTGGCCTGAGCTTTTGGTTGAAAGCGGAAAATTCTTGTGCTATCTTTGGTACCGGACGTGACTATACAGCTAGTGGTAGCTGGTTTATCTAAACCAGCTACCACTCAATCATAAGAGATACCATCCACCTATACTTCAAATACAATTTTCTCTTAAACTACTCATCCAACCTATGATCCGATTACACCGTTGTGTTCATAACAATTAAATCTTTACAACAAGATCTCATATGATTATATTTTGATGAAAAATCACAAATTACTTTTATGATATGTCTAAATTACTTTTAAATTTCACTAAGTTACTTCTTAGACATACAAAAGTAAATTCAGTTAAGCTTAAAAGTAATTTACATATATTATATAAGTAACTTATAACCAAAAGAAAGTAACTTTAATTAATACTTGTTTTCATTGAACAAATTATCATATATATAATTATCATATATATAAGTTACTTTAGATTTGATTAAAATACTTCCTATACATTTATAATGCTCTGAAGTGATTACTTTTATTATTGTTTTTAGTTAATTTCATAATTTGTGCTGATTAATTTAATTTCTAGATAGAGTCATGTTTTTATCTCTACAACGGATTTACTTCAAATAACATGCCAAAGTTACATTCTTTTTGTTCTAAGTTACTTCTATAATATATGTAAAGTACTTTTAGGCTTTACTGAATTTACTTTTGTATGTTTAAGAAGTAACTTAGTGAAATCTAAAAGTAATTTAGACATATCATAAAAGTAATTTGTGATTTTTCATCAAAATATAATCATGTGAGATCTTGTTGTAAAGATTTAATTGTTACGAACACAACGGTGTAATCGGATTATAGGTCGGATAAGTAATTTAAGAGAAAATTTTATAAGAAGAAAAAAATATGCACAACCTAATAGCAAAAACTACTTGCATGCATGTCTGTAACGCTACTAGTACTTCTCACGTAATTGTCCGCGTCGCTCGTTAAGTCTAAATCGAGATGCCTCTCGAAATAGATTTTGTGCTTTGGTACCGGGTTCTTTTCTTTGCTATGGATCGAATTTTCTCTTTGATAAGAACCATTCATGTCTACGGAAAAAAACATAAGTACTGTTGATGGTAAAATACACCAATGACAGGGTTGTCCCTATGAATTTTAGTCCAATATACGAAATTTTAGCCCACCTCTAAGATGGGGGTGAGCTCGGACCCCTTCATGTGGCAGCTGGCTAGAGCCCGAGCTTGGGGCACAACCGCTACCTGTCCTCAAGCTCGGGGCACAGCCGCTGCCTGTCCCCTGAGCTCAGATCCACATGGGCTACTAAAGTCAATGACAACGTATTAATCACCACTGGACATGGCATGCCACGACTATCGTCAACAAAGCAAGCTTTGCTAGCAAGCGTATTGAATTGCTTAACAACTAGTTCTGCCTCCACAATTGCAGACAATCCAATTTTTTTTAGTTATATGCCTATACATTGTAAGGGATCAAACGCATATAATTCAGGATAGATTAAAAGCCCATACGTTAATAGGTCAAGCCCATATAATTAGAGGGATGATGGTAACTTTTCATGCATGAGCACGTTGCACATGTTGAGATGAGGGATGAAAGGAGAACATCTCTATTTTTAAGATGGTAGAGATATGTTTCTTTTACCATAACTGGTTTTGATTGCAATATTTGTAGGTTCTTTGACCATTATACGCACTCTGCTACTGGGTTTAGGAGAGATGATTAGGTATTGGCAATTTTTTCTACAGAACATAGTGGCTTCGCGGTTTTAGGTGTAGGACATCGTATGAAGTGAATTTTAGGGAAGACACTCTTAAAAGTTGGATATTTGTTGGTGGATACCGCACCTATTAAAATAATAATTTCCGGTTGAATATGAGAGAGAAATCGCATGAAAATGTTAGAAATACCCCTGACCCACATGTCAGATCTCCCACCCCTCCTTCCACACTGCTTGGTCGGCGTCGTGGGGGTCATCGTCGTTAATGGGAAGCAGCGCAGGTGAGTAGGAGAGGGAGGCAACGCAGTTGCGCTCATGGAGCGCGACAGCGGCTGACGCGACCGTGTCAAGACGGAGGAAGTCGGCGCAATAAAATCCGCGGGACATGTCAGTGAAGAAGTGGAGGCCGTGGAGCAACCATTCGACATGAGCGCACCCTCCACCTCTATGTCCATCATCCCGTAATGAAGGTCGCCAATGAACAGCGCAATGGTGGGGCAACGCGTGCTGCGCTTGCGGTGGCTGGTGGTGGTGCTGCGGCGGGGTGGGTTTGACCGCTGGGAGTGAAGAAGTGGAGGCCGTGGAGCAACCGTTCGACATGAGCGCACCCTCCACCTCTATGTCCATCATCCCGTAATGAAGGTCGCCAATGAACAGCGCAATGGTGGGGCAACGCGTGCTGCGCTTGCGGTGGCTGGTGGTGGTGCTGCGGCGGGGTGGGTTTGACCGCTGGGAGGAGCGCTAACAGGTGCTGCTGCAACGGGGTGGGTTTTGGTGGTTGGGGCTCCGACTCCAGCTGGGGTTCTAAGAGCGGGACACGGTTTAGCAGCAATATAGACAGCGACACGTCGGAGCGACCAGGGAAGGAGGTTTTGGAAGGGGACATCGAGGAGGGGGATGGTAGTGAGAGAGGGAGAAAATCGAGGTTGAAGTCACTGTAGAGGTTGTCACGATCTCCATCAAAAAGGCTATCAATCATCCGCTTCAATAGAGACCACGACGGTGGCAGCAACATCAACTAAGCAGTGTGGAAGGAGGGGATCAAGAGAGAAGAAAGATCGGAGAGCTAACATGTGGGTATAGGGGTATTTCTAACATTTCACACGTTCTCTCCTCAACCAAAAATTATTATTTTAATGAATGTGGTGTTAAAAGTGTCTTTCTCCAAAAAGCACTCCGTGCGATGTCCTACAGCTAAAATCGCAAAAACACAATATCCTATAGCAAAATTTGCCTTTGGTATTTTCTAGTACCAAGCTTTCAACTTTGGTATAGATTGAAATCTCCTGTACAAATGAAAATAACTATAATTTCACCTTGCTAAAATAATTACAAATTACAAAGATACACCAGGCCTGACTTCGAACAAAATACAAATAATTTTGCTAACCAAATTCAAAATTGGGGAACTGATTTTACAGCGGGGATTACAAGTGCATTGTGCATATCATTGTTGTCGGGTATCCTCTCTTCGCAACCTTTCATCTTTTTTGGGCAACGCATTGATCTGCTCCTCGAGCTGTAATGTAGAGAATACATCCAATATTTAGACAATATAACACGGTGTTCATGATTCCAAATCTATGTTGAAGTTTAAAAATAGATTTACCTGAGTGTTTTTGAGCTTTAATCTCTGAACTTCCTCAGCAAGTTCGGTGACACTGGAAATATTTCATAGACTTCAGTCAAGTATTCATAAATATGCAAAACGTTACTCCTACAAGAAATATTTTATACCTTTGCTGCAAGTTGGCGATGTACGACTGCAGTTCCTTCTCTCTGAAATGCACTCCAGATGGCTGCACATATATCAGCACTTATTATATAAACTATGAATAAACACGTAAGAGGAAACCTCATGTTTGTGCAACACTAAAATGAACATAAAATTGAAATTACAACCACACGGCATGGTTATCTCTGAGCTGCTTAACTATCTAAAGTTTACACCAGAAGACAAAATGACAGTATAACCCACAGTCCGTGATACACACCTGAGATGATCCAGTTGTACTTGCATCAGCAGCATCTGTCAGAAACATGTCCCATTAAAACCATAACATCAGTACACTAATCAAATTATCTCTTTGAAGTCTAACAAAAGCAATTTTATCATACATACCAGATATTTCCTCAATTGAAGAAATCAGTCTACTTAGCACTTCCTGTCAAAACAAAGAATTGTGAAAATTCTGAACAATTCTTGCCAAGTGAAATAACAAGTGTGTAATACCTTTTGCATAGTATTTTGCTGTATCATGAATTGTAGTGTTGGAAGAATTGTTGATGGATGGAAAGTTGATCGTGTTACTCCGATTGGTAAATTTGAGCACCTACTGCTGCTTGCAGATGAAGCTACCTGAGACATTTGTAATTGTCAAACTAATGTGAAAAAAGAATATTTGCACTTTACTAATTAAGCTTCACAAAAATATTAATATCAGAATTGCAAAAAAGGCCTTGGTGATAAATCATTTTGAGGATTTCCATGCAGGGACAGTGAGAAATAAATTTGAAGGAACAGTAATAAATAACATGAGAAAACAGAATCCCATTGCTGCATCTTTTCTTTTGCAGTCAAGAGAGCAGGCAAAACATGTTTGTCTCTTTGCAAATCAACTAGCAAACTGATCAAACAATATTTCAGCAGCCACTGCTATCTAGCAGCTGAAAATCAAGAAACAATCAAAAGTTTCAAGAAAATATTTTTGTCCTCTTGCCCTCCACTTCAAAAGTCTTAAACATTGCCAATTACTACAGGTATCGATTAAATGATATTCGAATATGTTTCGACATAATATAAATTGTAGCAGTTACATCTGAGGCATGCTTAGCATAAATATAAATAATTAAAAATCCAAGGCCTGAACTGCAACATACTGTGCTTAATTAATACTCCGTATTGATCAAAATAGTCAATGCATATGACGTTCCCTCCATGTTAGTTTCATGCGACTGCTCAATTAACAAACCAGTACCTTTTGAGCAATACTATCTGATGTAACCTGAAAACGCCCCCTTCGCTGGATAACTTTTCCTTCGGACTGCTCCTCAGGTTCAACTGCTCTCAAAAACAGTCATGACAAGCCAAATTACATCAATGAAAAATAAGAGAGACAGGTTCACGGCTTTTTCTTGCTATTCTAAAACTCAAAAAAGAAAAACTGTAACGTGTTAGTTGATAGAGTTCATGATTATCTTACCAGGCAGATGTGCGCGTGAATCTTTCATTTGGCGGAATAAAGGCCCACTGCGGTTCCTGTTGCATGTATTTTTCTGATGACACTCATTCCTAAATCAGAAAAGAAGCAAAAATAGCATGTGTTAGACAATATGGGATATGTTAGTACGATATGATAAGAGGCAAAATAAGAGCGAAATATTAAGACTACAGTAAGAGGCCACGAAAAAGAACCAAAGGTTTTTTTACAAGTGCTACTTTTGTCAAATATGTACATGTAAATCCATGCTTCATTCTTATTTTTTGTTTGGTACTATCATGTTTTCTAGATCCACTATAAATTCCCATAGTAGTTTTTTCAGCCTATTTAGTATGCCACCCTAATATCATAAACATGATTTTACAAGGCAAGGAGTACTTTGCCTATACAAATTGAATTGAGATTGTCATATAGCTATCTAAAATGCACATGACAATATAAATCTTCTCTCACAATAATGACCAATTTTAATAGTTTTTCTTCACTAACATAAAAAGTATGCATGCTAAGATCCCACGTTTTTCATGCAGGTATTTCAAAATTTGAAGTGAACACTACAGTTCTCATATGGGCCAAGTAAAATCCATGTGTATAGAACCCATCCTTTTCGTTTCCGCATAGCAAGATTTTGCATCAACTAGCATAGAACCCATCAAATGGTTGCATCGCCCAAGAGTTTGCATCAACGAAATAGAGCAGTCATTGTGCTTGGTTGGTAGCTAGCAATGGCTTGATTCAAAAAATACTGTTCACTTTTTAGGCATGTTTATATGTTTGTTGTTAAGAGAGTATACATGATATTAAACCTTTTTGTGATGGCACTGATTTGAGTGTTCTTGTAGGGGGGAAAATTATCAAACTTAAACTATAAGTTAAGCACATACTTCAGACTTGAGATGAAAACACAATCATAAGATAAAGTTTAGTTCAACAACAAATAATAAAAACAAAGGAAATTAATTCACCTTGCTGGGTCATTGCCAACATTCCTGTAAGGAGAAAGAACATGTTCAGGTATCAGGGAACCACTTAAGAACTTGGGGGACCCACTATTGACCAAATTTGAGGGTACAGAGGCACTTCTTTCCAAACTTTCACCATTGCAGTTGGCACTTTTATGATGCTCTATTTGTGGGAACTGCTGCATAGGTGATGTAGATTCCATATTTGGTTGCTCCCTCAAATCGGTAGCAGTAGTGGGGTCATCATCCCCACAAACATCAAAGCAAGATCTGTGTCACTGTAGTCAGTAAAGATTCTTCACAGCTCACATTTTTTTTTATATTGAAGAGAACAAAAAATGCAAAATTGACAGCACATCAATACAGCGAACCAAAACAATTTAAGACGGCCACTCCAGTTCCAAATTATACTACTTCAGAATGGAGCAGTAGGATTAACACACTACAGGCACTAATTTATTT
The DNA here is from genome assembly GCA_000573905.2 of Oryza punctata. Taxonomy (NCBI): domain Eukaryota; kingdom Viridiplantae; phylum Streptophyta; class Magnoliopsida; order Poales; family Poaceae; genus Oryza; species Oryza punctata. Next base: position 15,684,233 of record CM002493.2, on the reverse strand, counting down.
GCAACCTGCCTCACCACAACAAATTCATTATTACAAACGTGGTGCAATTAAGATACTTCACACCAATATATTTAGCAATTAAGATTTTCATTTTCCTATTGAAACATGGGTCCGTTGTTACCATATTCACCTGATGGGGTAAAGCTACCAAACTCTCAGATTGACTGCAAAATATTGATAAATCTATTGTAAATGAAGGTTCAAAAAGCAAGGAAATTACTATTCTGGGTTCTGACAATTCAAACATGACAAGTAGATTATTTAAGCTATAAGCTATAAACCACATCATTCCACAATATCAAAGGCATTCAAAGGTTCTTCAAACATGATGGGAAATTATTGCAAAAGAAATGGATTTACTACTAACTTTAGTGCCTCAAGGGGACGGCTGGGGAAAGAAGAGGCAAGAGCACCATCCAGATCTTCGACCTCTTGTATCTCATCCTGTTAAATTTAGAAGAGTAAGGCTATAATGCAATAGATTCTTTTTTCCAGCTAGCTCATGGGGTCTTAGTTGCATAAATAAGACGATGGGACCTCAGTACCTCGGGCCTTGCAGAAGCAACAAGGTTAGCCCGTCCCTGGTAAATATTTTCTGGTTCATTAGCTTCTTGTAAACCATCCTTGAATTTGCTGTTAACACCATCTAAATGGCACGTTCCGTTTGTACTGTCTATCTGCGGAAGGACAAAATTCAGGATTAGAAAAGGTTCACTGCAAACAAAAGTTACGCCTTAATTATAGCCCATTACTTCAAAATTTCAGTAGTAAAGATTTAGCACTTTGAATCGAATTCTTACAAGGGCGGCCGCATTTTTCAAGTCCTCCAGGTTGAAGTTCCAACCACTGATGCCCCGTATGTACTCTTTCTGCAAAGCAAAAGTCAGTAATAGATTATTGGTCAATAATACTTGAATCTATATGCACCACGCAATTCATGACTACAATGTCATTTCTATACAACACAGTAAAATATAGAAATGTGAGATATGAGCTTACTTATGGTCAAAATATGTGCTTGCTGTTAGCTAACTATAGTTCTTATTTAAAAATATATATATTTGCCACAGTTGTAAAAATGCAGTAACCATTTAATTAATAAATCCAATAAAATTTAACTCAATCTAGCACATGTAGAAAGGAAATGATGAAAAACAAGCTAACAAAACTATTTCTTTAATGATATCATTAAATCGAGAAATGTGGATGAACAGATCAACAATCTATCTCTAGTCTTTGCTTCAACAGAGGCAAAACCATAGATCTCTCATCACACATTAACTCCAATGACATGACATCTCTAGAAAATTTCACTGACTACTCCATGGAATGGCTAGAAATCAAGTCTTTTTTAGGACAGAGAGAGTAGTATTCTAACAATATTTATTTCATAGAACAAACGAGCAACACCTAACCTGTGATAGTTGCTCCTTGCTCTCTGAACCAAGCTTATTACTAAGAAGCAAGTCAGCCTCTTTTCCCTGCAATGGAATATAATAAAGATTAGACAAGTCAAATCAAATTGAATGCCATCTCATAAATAGTGATTTACACCTTCAATGTCCTAAAGCGTTCACCCAGTGGGGGGAGGCCGTCAAGAATACTCCGTGCAAGAAATTCAGCTGTACGTGCATGCTTAAAAAAAGAATGCTTCAAGAGCTTTTCTGAAGACGGACGCTTGCGGGGATCCTTGACTAAGCAAGTTGCAACCAAATCCTTGAAAGACTACATAAAGAACAGTTATGATTAATATACAGTCTAAATCATCGACAAAAGGAAGATGGTGAATACAACAAACCTTTGAAAATCGCTTGTCCCTCTCATAGTCTAGACCTGGTGGTGCATTTTGCAAGGTCATAAGCAACACCTACAATGTGATAAATGTACCACTATCGTTATCTAACATCACAGAAGTTTATTAAGAATATGAAAACAAACTATTACTTCAGTGCTAACCTTCATTGGAGGGTACTTTGAGAATGGAGCATGACCATGTGCTAGTTCCAATGCCGTTATACCAAAGGACCAAATGTCAGCTCTATGTTTTGACCATGATGACAAAAGGAGAAATTAATTAGTTGTGGTAGCTTAAGAAATCAGATTTAGATTGCCAGTTATGAACTTACTTGTAATCATAACCATGCAGTTGTTGCATGACTTCTGGAGCCATCCTGCAAAAAACATGGGGTTACAAAATCTTAACATAAATACGTTTACATAAAAGATAATAATGCAACCACTGGCATTCAAACTAAGAACAACAATTGTAAATTATAAGACATACATGTATTTCAAGATTCAAACTTCTTAAGTTTTTGGTCAACAATTTGGCTAACATATGTAGGCTAGTGAAATAGTAAGTTGTTCCACTAGATTTGTATTTCAATATGATCTCAGATGGTCATGACTTTGTATCAATAACTACATACTGGAACAATCATGGTCAAAGTTCAATTAAAAGGACCGCACAAAGTTAATTCATGTTTTGTAGAAGTGAATGGAGGGAGTATCAGCAGAATATTCACCAGCAAGGAGTCCCTACAAAAGTGTTTCGTGCTCTTTGCCTATTCCCAGTATCAAACATGCAGGCTGATACTCCAAAGTCTCCTAGCTTAACAGCTCCATTTGTATCTATTAGGATATTTCCAGCCTGAAATGATTAGTCATGTGAAACAATCAGAAGGTATGCATACAGATGATAAAAGTAAATAAATTTAAACATCTAGGCTATAATAAACTAATGACATCTAAATATCCACTAATGGCTTTTAATTCACATAGAATCAGTGCCCAATCTTCTGCTAGTACAAATTGTTAAGACATACTACTAAGATGAACAGTATTCTGGCATATTCTAATGTGGGGGACTTTGTTTAGAATAATTACTATATATTGGACCATTATAGGTTTTTTTCATTCTTTTTTGATAATAAAGCCCATCTAAGATTCAGATGTGGCACTAAACTTCTGGGTGCATAACCATCCCAAGGTGAGGCAAATGTAATCAGTGATTGTTCCCTAGCCTTAATCTCATTGGCTGTCAATTAGCTGTACCCTCAGTATAACAACACAGGAGCAACAAAAATATGATGCCTCATGTCTCTCCATTAATCATGTGTCATCCCAATGCCTCTAAGTATAAAACATGGACAGGCGAAATGTAATTGAATTTCAAGTCCAGTGCAGCACATTATGCAAATTCTGTGCTGCTACATATTATGCTTCCGCTCTAATAGAATGGTGGAGATTCAATATTACCTTTACATCTCTGTGAATATGCCCTTGGGAATGTAGGTAGACAAGAGCTTTAAGAACTTCCCGCAAAAGAGTTGCAATGACTGGCTCCTCAAACCCATCTGGAAAAGAAGTTTTCATAATGTGTAGAGCAGATCCAGCAGCCATGTAAGGCATAACAACCCAAAGCTGATGACCATTTGTAAACGAGCAATATGCTCGAAGAAGATTTGGATGATCAATCAAGCTCATGGTCTGTACTTCTCGTCTTATCCCATCCTAAAGAATGGCAATTCCGTAAGGATAGAAACACACGCTCACCAAAATGTAAGCAGCTAATTTGAAGTTAGTATGTCTAGTGACAGCAAAAGCAATGAACTAAAGGAGATGATAACATGCACTTGTCAAACACCAAAAGAATATGTTGGCACAAAAAGAAATGCTACTTCCTCTGTAGCTTATAACATTTCCACCTATATTTCAAAGGACAATTTTTTTTTAATCTTAACACAGAAAGCCATGTTCCAAGCAAGGAAGTTTACATTTTTACAAAAGTTAGTTCACTAAAAGATCAAAAGTCAAACTTATTTTAAGATAAGTTATTTAAAAGATGCCATTTGCAGGAATAACATATCCTGATATCCAGCACTCAAACCGTATCAGTGAAGGTAGAAAAATAGTTGTTCTGGAAAGAATGACCAAATTTTAGGAAGCCTAGTTTCAACCAGTGTCGTAAAAATCGGCCAGAATGGCTGCTTACTTAGACGCTTATAAGTACACAGAGTCACAGAGGAGAACATCACAAACCAGCGAATTGGAAAGGAATTAGCTTGTGTGAATGCCAAAACAGCCGCCTCACCTGATTAACCAACCAATTCCATGCAATTGCTTGATTAAACTGGTTAACCCCCAAGTAAGCCCAGAAACCCACTGAGCAATCCTGAATCGGCCCGATAACTAGCAGCCAATTAGACGGCAAAACCAGCTACTTTGTTTCCCACTTTCCCTTGCATCTCTAGAACAGATAAGAATTTCTATCCCATCCCATTCATTGGATTCTACATCATAACGGGGAGTGTATTACAAGTATGTCTCACAATATGACAATACAACGTGTGCAGACATCTGATATCTAACCGGTAACCGCATCAACTATCAAATATATACATATATTGGAACGAACACAAAATTAGTATAATTCCAATTATTTGTCCATTTGGCAGTACCATGTCTGTCTGATATCTGTATTCCATAATCCATACTCTATAACACTTGCTGGTTTCAACAGGACTCTTCATGAATACTACTCAAGGACTTATAATTAATCTACTTTCAGCATAAGGCGCTTACAATGAGAAAGCATGCGTAAGCTCTGATAAAAATAACTACCACATTTCACCAATAAAGTAAAGCATGGATATTATGTTATGCTTAACTTGTAAATATTTTGACTATAATTTGTAACATCTTTGTGCTTCCATTCTACTTGGGACAGTAGAAACTCACTCAAAAAGTTGATGTTTGAAAGAAAATGTGTTGAATATTGGTTCATCAGGGTAAATACCACACAGATATAACCAGGCAATGTCAGGTGCAGATTGAAAAGACTAATTTAATTCATTTTCATTACTTAATGAATGACAGACAACCTTCACCAGGCAATGTGCAGGTCGAAAAGACTAAACTAACTCATTTCCATTACTTAATCCAAATGACACACAACCTCTTCTTGTAAAGAAGGGAGTCCATAATAATGCAACCTAAAAATAAGAAAGAATCTAAACAAACACTGATCCAACTAACTTATAACTAAAAAAGGTTTAACTCTCATGTAGTTAAGTGTTACAGTGACAACTTAGAATAGTACTCCAATGGCCCCTAACAAACACAAGGTATGTTCTTCTCAAATGATCGAATCATGTCATTATGTCATAAATACTCTGCAAGAACAAACTGAGCTTCTGTTGAGATAGACATCCTTGCAAATGAGCTACATCTATTTATTTTTGTTCGCATCAATGTTTCTCTTCTTGTTTCACGCATAACGGAGTGTCATGCATATCAAGAATATATAGTAATAGGACAGTACAGTAGAAAGCGGTTAGCAAGAAAAAAGTGAACCCATGTTCACAAAGAGCATCTGAGAATCGACAAAACAAATAAATATTAGAAATTTGTATTGCTTAAAATTAGAGGGCGGGTATATAATACAAGTTAAAAATTGCTTTTGTAAAAAAAAAGAAATTATTTTGTTGGGGAAATAGTTCAACAAGGCAATGCTATACAAAATGAAATTTGGCACAAAAAAAGAACAAAGGACAAAACACTCACCAGGTCATTACTGCACTTCTCAAGGTCAAGAACTTTAATGGCAACTTCAGTATTAAGTGGGATACAAAGTGCTTTGTACACCGTGGCACTAACACCATCTCCAACTTCCTCACATAATTTATATTCTTTGGGATCTGTTGGAAATCTCCTTGCATGCTCCATGGTTCAAATTCAAAGAGCATCATCCGCGATAACCAGAGAGTTACAATTACCATACCACACAGAAGCAGAAGGCAATAGCACGAACACCTTGCAGCAGCGACAGAGAATAACCAGCAGCATGACTAAGTCTATAGGCGAATGTGCAGTCTAATGCAGTTCTTAAATTATCCAGGCTAACTTTGAAGCATCCTTTGGTCCATGGTGTTGTATTGCCAAACACGATAGTGAAGTAGAAACCAAAAAAGCTGCCAAAATGGCGTGCACCAAGCGTACTTTGGCAGTCCAGCAGAATATTACACGCTGCAAATAAAAGGTAGTTATATTCAGCATCTTGTATACACCTAAGAAAAAGAAACCAACAGCTGTAACACTAGAGAAACTACAGAACTTCCTTGCCCTGATAGAGAACATAGAAAGGAAATCACGAGAATGCAAACTGATTGGAAGGCAATGCTTAAGCCACCTAGCCATAGACTAAGTACATCAACTCAGCGGACGATCACACCGTCCTAGCTTAAATAGATGTTCAGTTCAGCAAACCCAAGCTCAAGGAAACATGAAACATCTACTAAAACGGTGGGCTATACTCCAAACTTCTCTTTCTAAACTTAGCACTCCGATCAAGCAAATCCTCCCATCCATGACAAGAATCGCTAACGCCTTTAGTTCACTCCGCCCGCCGATACTACTAAGCTGAGCTAGCACAAAGCTGAGGGCTATACAGCAGGGGCGGATCCAACTTGGGACATGAGGGTTTGGGGGAACAAACAACAACCTGTTGTTACTTGTATTATTAAGGTTAAGGCTCTCAGATTAAGAGAAGAGCTTCTTCCAGATCTAGAAGAGAAGCTTAGGGTTAACGAACGAACGCAAGCAAATTCCAGACAAAAGTAGTCCCGGTGGGAGAGAGAGATGAATTCTGAGAAAGAGGATATGTGGATGCTCACCTGCAGCCTGCAGGATCCCCTCCCCTGCTCTGCTCGCCACTCAGCTTCAGCCGCGAGATGGCGCAAGGAGCGGAGGAGCCGAGACGGCAGATTTTCTTTCTTTCACCAAAGGGAAGGGAAGAGGAAGATGGAATCTATACTAATACTCCTATATAATAAAAAGCACCCGTTGCTTCTTTTCTATATCCACCCAAAAAAGTGTACCCAGAAGTTTCCTAATAGTTGGATCCTCTCATCCAACGATCCACATCACGAGTTGGATTAGCACAGGATTACCGCTCTGAGGCCTCTTCACCTGTCGCAAAAATCCAAACTTCTCCCCGCGCCCCAACTGCTGCCCGTCTCCTCCTCCTCCTCATCGCCATTCCTCCCTGACCCGCCGCCGCTTCCGCTCTCAACTGCCACTGCCGTCGCACGAGATTCACCTTCTCCTCTCTCTCCCCTTGCGGACCTTCCCATCCCCGCCGATTCGCCAATTAAGCTGCGCTGGAGACCGCAGTTGCCGCCAACGCCGGGGGACGACCGCAGATTGATGGCCGCATGAGGAGGCAACCCGGTTCCATCATCTCCGTCGCTATTATCAAACACAATGAGTTTTTCATGTTTCCTTTTTCCTTTTCCTTTTCACGTTTCCTTTTTCCTGCTTTTTCCTGCTTGATCAAAGTTCTATCGGTAGTTTTTTTAATTGGATCCATGCTATTATAACAGAAATACCGCTACTATTCGTTAAATTGGAAACATACCCATTATGAATTGAAACCATATTATTCTCTGCACCCGGAGCCTCTTCGTTGACTGTATTTATTATCTCGTATATTCGTATTGACTAAAATTCCTCTGTGTCATGTTATAAGCATCCGGCATGAGCTCGATAAGCGCATCCAGTGAGCGAATCTGTCAGTTGGTGAGGATGGCGGAGCTACGAGCGATGCCGGTGACGAGGTCGATGGCGGTGGCAACAGGACGGCATGAGCTTGGCGCCACGAGTAGATCTAGTCGGCAAGGTGGGGACAGCGACAGCAGCGACAAGCGCAAGCTTGGCGGCGGGCTTCTCCGGGATAATGTCTCGGCCTTTCTCCCGCCGCGCCGCCGCGTCGCGGGCCAGATCCGGCCATCCCGCCGGTGGATCTGGGGCCCCGCTATTGATATGTAACCCCCGAGAAGTCATTGTCGCCTTCCCCACCTTGCCGTAGTTGTCGACCTCGCCACCATCACCTTCCCCACCTTGCTGTCACCATCGACCTCGTCACCGCGGTCTTCCCCACCTTGTTGTCGCCAGATCTCCTCGCCGTGGTTGTTGGCGGCTTCCCCACCTTGCCATCGCTGTCGACCTCGATCGGTTTAGTAGTTCAATCAGAGGTAACTAGGCCTATTCAAGTCAACAAAGGGGCTCGGGGTGGAGAGAGTGGCATGGTTCCAAAATCAACATATTTATAATGGTATGTTTCCAATTTAACGTATAGCAGTGGTATTTCTTAAGTGACCAAGTTATAATAGCATGGATCCAATTAACCTAGTTTTTTATTATTATCTAATACAAAATTTGATAAGTGACTAATTAATATCAGTTGCAATTTCCAATACCAAGAAGCATTAGAGTAGCTAGGCATTTTGTTGGTGAGACAAGATGCATACTGGACATGACCTACAGGTACTGACCTTAATTAGTTGTTAGCTCTGATTTGTCAATGGTTGCAGTTCCTGGCTTTAGAGGGACAAGGAAGATGGTAACGTGTGGGAAGACGGTTCGTATTTTGCGTACGAAGAGATGTGATATATCTACAGGTATGCTGACACTGCTAGAGAAACCTCGGTTTGTAACCCCCTCTAGTCCCGGTTATGTAACCGGGACCACGAATCCAGAACTAAAGATACCCATCTTTTAGTCCTGGGTGAAATAATCGGGACTAAATAGTCATTTTTAATCCCGGTTGGTAACATCTTTAACCGGGACTAAATAATTTAAAATTGCTATTACATTTAAAAATATATATAATTAACATATAACCCATTTAGATAGTTTAAATCTTGTAGTACATTTCAATAATGATATATAATTAAAATATAACCAACTTAAATACTATTTATCTAAATATAGATAATCACATATAATTAACATATGACCTATGTAAATAGTTTAAAATTGCTATTACATCTAAAAAATATATATAATTAACATATGACCAATTAAATAGTTTAAATCTTCTAGTACATTTCAATAATGATATATAATTAAAATATGACTAATTTAAATACTATTTAAATATAGATAATCACATATAATTAACATATGACCTATTTAAATAGTTTAAAATTGCTATTACATCCAAAAAATATATATAATTAACATATGACCAATTTAGATAGTTTAAATCTTCTAGTACATTTCAATAATGACATATAATTAAAATATGACCAATTTAAATACTATTTAAATATAGATAATCACATATAATTAACATATGACCTATTTAAATAGTTTAAAATTGCTATTACATCTAAAAAATATATATAATTAACATATGAAAAATTTAGATAGTTTAAATCTTCTAGCACATTTCAATAATGATGTATAATTAAAATATAACCAATTTAAATACTATTTAAATATAGATAATCACATATAATTAACATATGACCAATTTAAATAGTTTAAAATTGCTATTACATTTAAAATATATATAATAAACATATGACCAATTTAGATAGTTTAAATCTTCTAGCACATTTCAATAATGATATAATTAAAATATAACCAATTTAAATACTATTTAAATATAAATAATCACATATAATTAACATATGACCTATTTAAATAGTTTAAAATTGCTATTACATTTATAATTATATCAGTAAAAAATACAAACATTGCATGGCCTTGAATACATTATAAATAATTTGCATCGTCCATACAACAACCTATATCACTTTTTTCCTCACGTACTTTCTCCTAACTAATGTTCCTTCGATATGATCGTTGCATGAGTAAGGGGTGTCCTCCTTTGATAGGAGGATGCTCGGGTCAATCATCATCGTGAACGGAGGTTGCCCATCGAACTGATCGTAATCTTCGTTAGTCTTATCCTCGACTCCGATGATTTTCTTTTTTCCTGGGAGAACCACGTGGCGCTTTGGTTTGTCGGGTCCTTTACCCTCTTTGGTTTACTATACATGTCATTCACGTAGAAATCTTGTGTTACATCATTGGCTAGGACGAATGGTTCGTTTGAGTATCCAACCTTGGTTAGGTCAATCGTTGTCATCCTACTATCATCAATCGTTACGCCTCCACCAGTGAGCCTAACCCACTGGCATCGAATCAGAGGTACCTTCAGGGGTCCATAGTCTAGTTCCCATATGTCCTCGATGACACCGTAATACGTGCTAGTTGCACCATCGTATCTCATGGCGTCGATACGAATAGCAGAGTTCTGGTTTGTGCTCTTTCTGTCTTGGGCTCTGGTGTAAAATGTATACCCATTGATTTCATATCCTTGGAATATCGATATTGAGCAAGAAGGCCCCCTCGCCAAGAAGGCTAGTTGTCAGTTAATGGTTTCAGTACCCATTAGATGTTGTCGTAGCCAAGCGGGGAAAGTATTAATGTGATGGCGTGTAATCCATGCATCGGACTTGCCGATGTTTTTTGAGTGAACAATCACCAGGTGCTCCTCGATGTAAGGAGCCACCAACGAAGATTGTTGCAAAACCGTGAAATGTGCTTTACGAAATAAATCGTTGTCCACAGTCATTATTGTTTTCCTTCCAAGAGTCCCCTTTCCCCGTAGTCTCCCCTCATGGCTTGATTCGGGTACACCGATGGACGAATGTCTTCAATAAATTCTACGCAGAACTCAATGACCTCTTCTGTTCCATAACCGTTGGCGATGCTTGCTTCTAGACGAGAACGGTTACGAACGTATTTCTTTAGAACGCCCATGTACCTCTTGAATGGAAACATGTTGTGTAGGTACACAGGACCGAGAATACCGATCTCTTTCACAAGGTGACATAGAAGATGCGTCATTATATTGAAGCATGACGGTGGAAAGATCATCTCAAAGCTGACAAGACATTGGACCACGTCATCTTGAAGTTTTGTTAAACTGTCCGGATCGATGATCTTTTGCGAAATTGCGTTCATGAAGGCACATAGCTTTGTTACTGTTCCCCGGACATTATCAAGAAGGATACCACGAGTTATAACAGGAAGCAGTTGTGTCATCAACACGTGATCGTCATGAGGCTTTAGGTTTGTGAACTTCTTCTCCTTCATGCTTATTATTCTCTTTATATTCGAGCAATATCCAGATGGTACCTTGATGCTCTCCAGGCATTCAAACATACTTTCTTTCTTTTCCTTGCTCAGGGTGTAGCTTGCAGGACTCAAATAATGGCTTCCTTTATCCTTCGGTTCCGGGTGAAGGTCCTCGTGTTGTTGCATATGCTTGAGATCGTTACGTGCTTCAAGTGTATCTTTCGACTTCCCATATACACCTAGGAAGCCCAATAGGTTGACACAAAGGTTCTTACTGAGGTGCATCACGTCAATTGTGTGCCGGACGTCTAAGACTTCCCAATAGGGTAACTCCCAAAAAATAGACTTCTTCCACATTGCCGCGTGACCATCTTCGCTCTCTATAGGTTGGCTGCCAGGTCCATTTCCGTATACTACTTTCAGATCTTTCACCATAGCAAACACGGCTTTTCCGTTATGATGTTTAGGCTTAGTACGGTGGTCTACCTTCTGTTCGAAATGCTTCCCTTTCTTCCGTACAGGATGGGTTGCAACAAGGAATCGACGATGACCCATGTACACAACCTTCCTGTAGTGTTTCAGATATGTACTTTCAGTTTCATTCATACAATGGGTGCAAGCCTTGTACCCCTTGTTTGACTGTCCGGATAGGTTACTAAGTGCGGACCAATCGTTAATGGTCACGAATAGCAATACTCGTAGGTTAAATTGCTCCTGTTTGTCCTCATCCCACACGGGGACACCTTCTTTGTTCCACAACAGAAGCAGATCATCAACCAATGGTCTTAGGTACACATCAATGTCGTTACCAGGTTGCTTTGGGCCTTGAATGATAATTGGCATCATGATACACTTTCGCTTCACGCATAGCCTAGGGGGGAGGTTGTAGATACACATGGTCACAGGCCATGTGCTATCACGCCCAGAGATTCACTAACCCGAATTTCCAAGCAAAATGTGTATTAAAATCTCTGTCTAGGACCGGCCAGGGTACACAGATGACAAAGTTGATACACAGATCCACGTCTTACAAACACCATAAAAATATCTTACATAAATGCAGTGGAAAATGTAAACAAACTAAAATAGATAACTAGATGCTCGTAGCGTGGCGACTCCAATCCACGGGCATCCTCGACGGTAGCGACAGGCCTACTCCTCCGAGAAGCCATCCTCTGACAAGTACTCCAACTCTGGTGTGGGGATGATAAAGCAAGACTGAGTACTACCCACTGTACTCAACAAGTTATACCGGAATAGGAGAAAGTGATGCAAGTAATTCCAAAGGAGGCTAAAGGGTTGAATTGCATAAATCAAGCATTTAAAACCAGTAGTTGAATGCAGTAAAATAGTTGAGTTAATTAAGCAAGATTAAATCATCACTATCCAATGCTACACCACGTTGCGACAGGGCCAAACCATTCCACCTGTACTAGACCAGTTCATTAAATCAGGTTATTAGAGTTATGACTAATCACGGTGAATCTGGTTGACCGCCCATAACCGCGGGCACGACTATTTGAATAGTTCTACTCTGATGAGAGGTGTACAACTGTACCCACAAGACACAATCCCACAACACGTTACCGTGCACCGGCATACCACCACGGTATACCGGAAAGGAACTGTGACAACACCCTTCGCATAACCTTTACTAACCAAGCGCACCACACCTCAGGTTTTGCCCCCACCTTTTAACCAAGGCAGGCAGCCCGCTCTCGTGCCTAGGTGAATCCGGCAGCTGATCAACGAGTAAACCCCCGCCGACCCAACTCCATCATGCCCACCCTTGCTTGGATGCGTCGGCTAAGAAAAGCTACACTACGAGCCCAGCTATTACCCATGCTAGCTTGTGGAAAGTACGGTGATTCTTCCAGGGTTTCCCGCGAACCGGTCCTTAATTGTCGTGAGTACGACCATCAAAACCATGTACGGACAACCCACCATTAATCAGGTTTTAGTTGGACCAGTTAATTAATTACCCACGATTAACCATCGTGAGCTACCATTAAATGTTCACCATAAAATAATAGAGGTACACTAGTTATCCCATTAGTGTGCTAATGTTTCTAAGCAGGGCTAAGCATGTCCTAACCTAGCAACTACACAAATTACTTCCCAAGCTATCAAAGGTACAAGGCAATAGAACCTACGGCTGAGTACAACGGGTAATTAAGCCCATAAAATGACATTGTAAAACAATGCTATTTGAGAATAAATAAGACATTTGCAAAGTAGGTACAATATGGCCAAATGAGAAGCATGACCTGCCTTGTCCTTGTGCTGGATCGACGTCTGCGACGACTTCGAAATAAGCGGGAGCGTCGGAATTGTCGGTTTCTACACGATATACAAAGCACACAAGCAAAACAGGCTATAAGACTACTGAAACAAGAAACAAAACTATTTTTAATGGATTCTAAACATTGTTATGAATTTTCTGAAACATGAACGGACTCAAACGGAGTCGGATGAATTAGTTATGAATTTTAGAAGTTTAACTGTATTTTTACTAAACAGAAAAATCCTTAATTATTTACTGCGCAGTAATTCCCCTAGGACTGACGTCATCAGGCGAGGGCTGACATCAGCTAGGGCTGACGTCAGCCGCGGTGCGGGCGGCGGCAGCGGCGGCAAGGCGGCGGTGGCAGCCGGCCGAGCGGAGCGCGCACGAGGCCATGCGGCGGCTGAGGGGTGGTGCGCGGAGGGCAGCGGCTCGTGAGGGCCGAGCGACGGTGCGCGGAAAACGGTGACGGAGGAGAGAGGGAGGAGGGAGGTGGGCTCACCGGCGGCGGAAAAAAAGCGGCGGCGGCGGAAAAAGGTGGCGGTGGAAAAGGGAGAGGGCGGCGGCAGCAGCGGCTTTTATAGGGGGTCGTTCGGCCGGGAAGGGCGGAGGTGGGTGGCGTGGGCGGCGGAAGCGGCGGTGGCCGTTGCGGGTGGCTGGCGACGGAGAGGACGGGGCTGACAGGTGGGCCCCACCTGTCGGCGGCCCGGGAGGAGGGGGAGGCAGCGCAGACTTGGCGCGGGCGGCCTCGGGTCGGCCCGAGAAGGAGGGGGAGGGGCGACGGCCCGGAAGGGGAAGAGGGGAGGGGAAAGGGGCCGGCGGCCAGCCGTGGGCTGGCCCAGGAGGAAGAAGGGGCGGCGGCCTGGGAAGAGAGGGAGGAGGGAGGGGCGGCTGTGGGCCAGAGGGGAAGAGAAAGGAGAAAGAGGCCGGAGGGGAGGAAGTGGGCTGGCGGCCCAGAAGAGAAAAACAGGAGGGAAAAGGAAAAGAAAAAAAAAGAAAAGGATTTTGGGGGAATTAATTACTGTTGTGGGGGTTTTTATTTAGGTAAAATTATTTCCAGTGTTCTAGAAATTTCGCTAAAAATTCTGTTAATGTTTTTTAACAAGGGGAACCCCAGAGAAATTCCACCTTGCCAATTCCAATTAACTAAACGCACTTATTAATTAGGGTTTGCTCTAGGTTAAATGAACGATTTCTTCTGGGCAGTTTATTTTATGAATTTAGAGCTAGAAGTGGAAACTCCAGGGTGTGACAAACCTACCCCCTTAAACGGAATCTCGACCTCGAGATTTGGAAGAGCTAGCGAAGAGGTGTGGATGGGCGGCCTTCAACTCATCCTCTCTTTCCCAAGTGGCTTCTTCCTCAGAGTGGTGGCTCCGAGTTGGAGATAAGTCAAGTCTTCTTGAATTTCGATCTGGTCCAGGCTTGCTCCTCGGGTACCCTCAGACACTTCTTCAATTGGGATACATTGAAGACATCATGAATGTCGAGCATGTTAGTGGAAGTTCAAGCCGGTAGGCAACTTCACCTCGGCATTCCAGGATTTTGTATGGTCCCACAAAGCATGGTGCTAGCTTCCCCTTGGTTTGGAAACAGTGCATGCCTCGAAGTGGCGTGACCCGGAGGTACACATGGTCCCCAACGTCAAAGATGAGCTCTCTTCGGCGGTTGTCTGCGTAGCTCTTTTGCCGAGACTGTGTGATCCTCAGCCTTTCCCGAATTATCCTAACCTTTTCTTCTGCGTCGTTTAGGACTTCGGTTCCAAATAATTGGCGTTCCCCGGTCTGGTCCCAAAAGAGCGGGGTGCGGCATTTCCGGCCGTACAATGCTTCGAACGGCGCCATTTGCAGACTGGCCTGGTAGCTGTTGTTATAGGAGAACTCGGCGTACGACAGGCTTTTGTCCCAAGTTCCACCAAAATCCAGTGTGCAAGCTCTCAACATGTCTTCCAAGATCTGATTGACTCGCTCGGTCTGACCATCAGTTTGAGGGTGATAAGCAGTACTGAAGTTCAGACGAGTTCCCAAATCTTCTTGTAGTTCATGCCAAAATCTTGAAGTAAACTGGCTCCTTCGGTCGGACACAATCTTCTTAGGTACCCCATGCAAACTTACTGTCCTTGCCAGATATATCTCTGCCAACTTCTTTCCTGAGTAGGTGATGTGTAATGGGATGAAGTCATGTCCTTGGTAAACCTGTGATGAAATCCATCCCGATTTCTTCCCACTTCCATTCCGGAATCTATAGGGGCTGTAACAACCCTGCGGGTCTCTGATGCTCTGCCTTCACTCGTTGGCATACGTTGCAGAGCGCGACGAATTTGGCAATTTCCCTTCTCATGCTAACCCACCAGAATTTCTCTTTGAGGTCTTGGTACATCTTGGTACTGCCAGGGTGAATCGAGTATTGGGTTTGATGAGCTTCTGTGAGTATTAAGTCTTTTAGGTCCTTATTCTCCGGAACACATATTCTTTCTCCCATCCAGATCGTCCCATGTTCGTCCTCGGTGAAGCCTCGTGCTTTGCCGACTCTCATATTCTTCTTGAGTTTGGCTATCTCCGGGTCGTTGACCTGGGCTGCTCGAACTTGCTCCACGAGCGTGGGCTGTGCCTCAAGGGTAGCCACGAATCCATGCTGTACAATACACAAGTTTAGGTGTTTGAACTCTTGTTGCAATCTGTCACACGTTTTCTCTGTACAGATAACGTTGCAGGAGCCTTTCCGGCTCAAAGCATCGGCCTTACCGGGGTGGTAATGTATCCCCAAGTCATAATCCTTGATAGACTCTAACCATCGACGTTGTCGGAGATTCAAGTCTGGCTGAGTGAAAATGTACTTTAGACTCTTGTGGTCAGTGTAGACTTCACAAAGGTTACCAATATGGTAGTGCCGCCAGATTTTCAGGGCGTGAATCACTACTGCTAATTCCAAGTCATGAGTATGGTAATTGTTCTCGTGTGGGCGCAGTTGACGTCAAGCATATGCGACCACCTTGCCTTCTTGCATTAAGACACATCCTAACCCTTGACGGGATGCATCACAATATACCTGGAAATCCTTCGTCTAGTCAGGCAAAATTAAAACTGGTGCGAACACTAATTTCTTCTTAAGTTCCTCAAAACTCCTGTTGCATTCTGCTGACCACTTGAATTTTTCATACTTCTTTAGCAGCTGTGTCATTGGCTTGGCAATCTTGGAGAAATTCTCAATGAACCGGCGGTAATAACCAGCGAGTCCTAGAAAGCTCCTGATTTATGAAACAGTCTTCGGTGGGGTCCACTTGGTAATTGACTCCACATTTGACGGGTCTACGGCCACCCCTTGAGCGATGATGATGTGGCCTAAGAACTGAACCTCTTTGAGTCAAAAATCACGCTTACTAAACTTGGCATACTGCTGGTGCTCCTTCAACTTCTCAAGTACTAGATGGAGGTGTTGCTCATGCTCCTCCTCGGAATTAGAGTAGATGAGTATGTCATCGATGAACACCATGACAAACTTGTCCAAAAACTCCATGAACACCTTGTTCATCAGGTTCATGAAAAAGGCCGGTGCATTCGTAAGTCCGAAGGACATGACCGTACATTCAAACAACCCATACCGAGTTACGAATGCGGTCTTCGGGATATCCTCTTCTTTAATCCTCAACTGGTGATAGCCTGATCGCAGGTCTATCTTGGAGAGCACCATTGCTCCTTTCAGCTGATCAAACAGGTCCACCCTGCTGTCCGGTGATAAAGCGGGGCCTCTGTTGGTTCCCCTGATGTGCACGGAGCTGTGCTGCCTTCCTCTTGCAATCCATTTTGTTACGCTGACCCTCCTGGCGGATCGCCTTGTCTACCAGCTTCTCGAAGTCAGCATAGTCCCCAAAGATTAACTGATTGGTCAGTTCATCATCCAGGCCGGAGAGGAATTTTTCCTGCCTCTCTGCATCGGTGCGCACGTCCTCCGGGGCGTTACGTGCGAGGCGGTTGAACTCGTGGAGGTACTCCGTCACCGTCCGACTTCCCTGGTGGAGCGCATAAAATGACATTGTAAAATTACTACACAAATTACTTCCCAAGCTATCAAAGGTACAAGGCAATAGAACCTACGGCTGAGTACAACGGTAATTAAGCCCATAAAATGACATTGTAAAACAGTGCAGTATTTGAGAATAAATAAGACATTTGCAAAGTAGGTACAATATAGTCAAATGAGAAGCATGACTTGCCTTGCTCTTGTGAGGGATCGACCTCTGCGACGACTTCAAAATAAGCGGGAGCGTCGGAATTGTCGGTTTCTACACGACATACAAAGCACACAAGCAAAACAGGCTATAAGACTACTAAAACAGGAAACAAAACTATTTTTAATGGATTCTAGATATTTTTATGAATTTTCTGAATCTTGAACGGACTCAAATGGAGTCCGGATGAATTAGTTATGAATTTTAGAAGTTTAATTGTATTTTTACTAAACAGAAAAGTCCTTAATTATTTACTGCACAGTAATTTCCCTAGGGCTGATGTCAGCGGGCGAGGGCTGATGTCAGCTGCGGCGCAGGTGGCGGCAGCGGCGATCGAGAGGTGGCGGCGGCGGCCGGCCGAGCGTCGCGCGCACGAGGCCGTGCGGCGGCCGAGCGGCGGCAGCACGGCCGGGCGACGGCGCGCGGAGGGCAGCGGCGCGCGAGGGCCGAGCGGCAGTGCGCGGAAAACGGCGGCGGAGGAGAGAGAGTTAGGAGAGAGGTGGGCTCACCGGCGCCGGAAAAAAAAAGCGGCGGCGGCGGAATAAGGTGGCGGTGGAAAAGGGAGAGGGCGGCGGCGGCGACTTTTATAGGGGCTGTGCGGCCGGGAAGGGTGGAGGTGGGCGGCGTGGGCAGCGGAAGCGGCGGCGGCCGTTGCGGGCGGCCGGCGGTGGATAGGACGGGGCCGACAGGTGGGCCTCACCTGTCGGTGGCTCGGAAGGAGGGTGAGGCGGCGCAGACTTGGCGCGGGCGGCCTCGGGCCGGCCCGAGAAGGAGGGGGAGGGGCGACGACCCGGAAGGAGAAGATGGGAGAAGAAAAGGGGCCGGCGGCCAGTCGTGGGCCGGCCCAGGAGGAAGAAGGGGCGGTGGCCTGGGAAGCGAGGGAGGAGGGAGGGCGACTGTGGGCCGGAGGGGAGGAGAAAGGAGAAAGAGGCCGGAGGGGAGGAGGTGGGCTGCCGGCCCAGAAGAGAAAAACAGGAGGGAAAAGGAAAAGAAAAAAAGAAAAGGATTTTGGGGGAATTAATTACTTTGGGGGGTTTTTATTTAGTTAAAATTATTTCCAGTGTTCTAGAAATTCCGCTAAAAATCCTGTTAATGTTTTTTAACAAGGGGAACCCGAGAGAAATTCCACCTTGCCAATTCCAATTAATTAAATGCACTTATTAATTAGGGTTTGCTCTAGGTTAAATGAACGATTTCTTCTGGGCAGTTTATTTTATGAATTTAGAGCTAGAAGGGGAAACTCCAGGATGTGACTTGTGCTATGGCCGCTGCTCATATCTCCAAATGGATTCATGCCATCTTTACTTAAACCGAACCTTACATTTCGGGCATCCTCTCCAAAGTCTGGAAATGTTCTGTTGATGTTTCGCCGCTGCGACCCGTCGGCGGGGTGTCTCAGCATCCCGTCTTGTTGACGTTCTTCTGCGTGCCAGCGCATCATGCTAGCATGCTCTTTGTTCCTGGACAAACACCTGAGCCGTGGTATTATAGGGAAATACCACATCACCTTAGCAGGAACCCTCTTCTTCGAAGGTTGTCCATCCACATCACCTGGATCATCTCGTCTAATCTTGTATCGTAGTGCTTTACAAACCGGACATGCTTCTAGGTTCTCGTACTCCTCACCGCGATAGAGGATACAATCGTTCGGACATGCGTGTATCTTATGTACTTCTAGTCCTAGAGGGCATACCACCTTCTTAGCTTCGTACGTTGTTTCGGGCAATTTGTTTCCCTCCGGAAGAATGTTCTTGACGAGTTTCAATAACTCACCAAATGCCTTGACACTCACACTATTTTTGGCCTTCCATTGGAAGAATTCTAGCGTCGTATCCAACTTTTTGTGCCCCTGTTCGCAACCTGGGTACAACGAAGTTTTGTGGTCCGCTAACATACGGTCCAATTTTTGGACCTCCTTCTCACTTTCACAGTCGTCCTTTACGTCCCGCAACATCTGACCAAGATCATCTTTAGTATCGTTATCTTCAACAGCTCCGTCCGCCTCACCTCCTGGATTTTCTTCAAATCCACCGTATTGATGAGCCTAGTCCGGAATATTCTCGTCTTCTACTTCATCTTCTTCCATTGTAACCCCTAGCTCTCCATGCGAGGTCTAACAATTATATCCAGGCATGAATTCAGACTCAAACAAGTGCGCATGAATAGTTCTTGATGATGAATACTCCTTCTGGTTACTGCACTTTTTGCATGGACAACGCATGAAACCCTTATACTTGTTAGCATTGGCCACATTCAATAAATAATGCACGCCTTCAATAAACTCTTTCGACCATAGGTCTGCGGTGTACATCCATTGCCGATCCATCTATACATCAAATAGTCCAATGTTACTAACGAAATCCACACAGTTGAAACTAGTTAAATAATCATATAATAATTTAAAACATCATGATTCAAAGTGAAACTAATTTCTAGAAAAGAGCTACAAAGATGGCGACGAGAAGGAAGAGAAGTTTACAATTATTTTTAAATTTTTATTAAAGTACTACAAATATTTTTTTATAGTACGAACAATATTTCTAGCTATATTACATTTTTTTTATTTACCTTTGTTTTCAACTTTTTTACAAGTAATGATACAAAAATTTTACAATAGTCCCACATATTATTCTTTTTTATTGTTTGTAAAGTTGAAAACATATCTTTAATGAATTATATTTTTTTCTAACTATTTTATTAAACTAACTTAGTTTTCTATTCTTTTATTTTAGTTTTCTATATTTTCCCTCGGTCATCTCTTTTATAACATATGTATCCAAATTTTCTAATTTCAAAATCAACCTAATTTTGCCTACACATATTTCTCTCTCATCATTTGCATAAACCTTGTTGAAGACAATATTTTAGAAACAAAGCTATAAATGTAATATGCTAAACATACATTACTAGAGAATGGATTTGCTAACCTTTTCGATCTCTCCGATTTATATATTATCACCAAAAACAATTTTATCAAAAATTTCAGCAGCACCTCCCTTCTTCCTCCTCCTCTTGGCAGCAATGGCTCGGGCTGGAGGAGGAAGAAGAAGTATAAAAAGTTAGATCACTTTAGTCCCGGTTAATAACACTAACCGGGACTAAAGATCTAAATCATCATTAGTCCCGATTGGTGTTACCAACCGGGACTAAGGTGAGGATCTATAGTCCCGGTTGGTGTCACCAACCGGGACTAAAGATCTCCGGCCCACTGACATGCATCTGACACTGTTAGTGGAGATGTGAACTGGGACTAAAGATGGTCTTTAGTCCTGGTTTGTATTACCAACCGGGACTAAAGATCATCGCGACCCGATACACTTTTTAATCAGGACTAGAGATGATGTTTAGTCCCGGTTCCTATTCGAACCGGGACTATTCCAGTTTTTGTGAACCCGACCAAAGATTAGTTATCCAGTAGTGTGAAACCTAGAAAAGAACCTGATACTTTATAATAATAATAATAATAATAATAATAATAATAATAATAATAATAATAATAATTGGTAGCACTAATTCACGCACAGTGTGCTAAATGAGCACTTCTACTGATACTTTATAATAATAATAATAATAATAATAATAATAATAATAATAATAATAATAATAATTGGTAGCGCTAATTCACGTGCAGCGCGCTAAATAAGCACTTCTACTTCCCCTTTTTCCGTTTTTCTTTCCCACTTTCCACTTTTTTTCGTCTTTTCTGTTTGCTCAAAGCACTCCCACCTTCCCACGTTCGCTTTCTTCCCATTCGCGTATCTGCTTCTTCCTTTTTTTCATCCCCTCCCACATCCCGTTGATCTCTCATCTCCTTAACGTGTACAAGTTTCTTCCATTTACCTGTCTGTCTCTATTTCCATCCCTCATTTCATTCCATTATCTAAGTAAAACAATTACCCTGTTAAAATCATCATAAAATATCAGCTAGTTCCACTAGTACAGATCCTCTCATCTGTGACAGGCCCTCACATGTCTGGACTTCTTGGGCCGTCAGAACGAAGTCATCTCAATCGGGCTGAAATTAACACCGTCGTCGATGTACTCGTTGGAGGTGCATACACCTATAGCCCATCACCGATGGCACTCATCTGTGACGGGCACAAGGTTAGGTCCGATTGAGATTACCTCCACTACCTCAATCGGGCCCAAGTAGGAAGCCCGTCACAAATCAGTATCATCGGTGACGGGCTCCAAATACGGCCCGATTGAGATTATGTTAAAGCCAGTCACCGATGATACATATCGGTGACGGGCTTACTTTTTCGCCCGTTAGAGATAACTGAGCACCCGTTAGAGATGTCGTTTCTTTGGTCCAATTGAGATATATTTTGCACACTATAAATACTCCACCCGAGTATTGTCTGAAGTTATCCTACTGTGCACTATTTTGGTGGGAGGTTGAAGGGGGTGAATTTTTGTTATTTTTTTCCAAAGAAAATCAAGGAAATCATAGAAGTAAGTAAAAAGGTACTAATCATTTCTTATAAATTTAGTAGTTAACTAATATTTTGTTCATTTTTGCAGCAATGGATCGAAGTTGGATGCATGCGACTACTTTCAAACGACATTGCAAGGAGTATAGAGATGACGTATTAAGTTTTATGAATGTCGCGGAGGAGGATAGGAAGAGAAGAAACAGCAAATACATGTGTTGTCCCGGTAGAGATTGCAAGAATGAGAATATGTTTGAAAGCAGAATGGACGTACACTCTCACTTGATACAACGGAGATTCATGAAGGGCTACACATGTTGGGTGAAACATGGAGAGCAAGAATCGGGTAGTGGTGCAGTTGTAGATAGAAGTGCAGACAATCATGAAGAAGGAGATAAAGATGATCATGAAATTTTTGTACCATCTCCATTGGGTGGTGAAATAGTTGATGTTGACCCTGATCTGCTGCAAGACATGTTACGTGACGTTGAGGATCCAACTTACAACGAGAGAGATTCCATGAAGTTCAGCAGGTTGGTCAGTGACTCGGAGACACCTCTATACGCCGGATGCAAGCCAAAACACACCAAATTGTCAGCTACCTTGGACCTAATGAAGCTGAAGGCAAGTAGTGGATGAACAGACAAGAGTTTCATAAATCTTTTGGGAATAATGAAGACCATGCTAACTGAAGAGAACACATTGCCCGAGACAACATATGAAGCAAAGCAGGTTCTGTGTCCCTTGTGGTTAGAGGTCCGTAGAATTCATGCTTGTCCCAACGACTGCATATTGTACCACAACCAATATGCGGAGTTAGATGCTTGTTCTGTCTGGAAGGCTTCTCGATACAAGCGAAAGAGAAGTGCGGGGGAGGGAAAGAAGTCAAAGCGGGGTGGTCCGGTGAAGGTTGTGTGGTACCTACCTATAATTGATCGTTTCAAGAGAATATTTTCCAACCCCAAGAAAGCAAAGTTAGTACGTTGGCATGCCACAGAGAGAAGGAATGACGGTTTGCTAAGACACCCTGCGGATTCCATTCAATGGAGGAATATCGATCGAAAGCACAAAGACTTTGCTGCCGACCCCAGAAACATGAGGATACGTTTGTGTACGGATGGTCCCGTCAAGACAAGGACTTCTTATGGTCCCATGATATGGTAGAATATATCAAGGATTGCTTATGGTCCCGTCAAGACAAAAACTTCATTATGTGTGCCTACAATCAACAGTAAGCGTGTACCCTACTTAGAATCAAATGCGTGACGCGTATAGCTTTAGTATTTAACTTGCAGTTTATTAATGTTGCAGGCGTCATTGGATTCTTCTGGTCAAAGTGTCGAAGTGGAGTTTGGTATACTACCTTAACTTCAATATCAAAAAAGACATATACGATTGGTCGGCGATCGAAGCTGCCTTGAACGATGCCTGGGACCAATAACATGAGGAGCCTCGCAGACAAGGTGACATTGCTCGACCTTGAGGTGTGTGCTTCAATTGTTTATATACATAGGACGACAACTTTCCAAGTATGTAGACTAACTTGGCGCCTCACATGCAGGAAAAACTTTCAAGGATTCCGGAAAACAACTTCGATATCATTAGAGAGGAGATAGCACGATTCATACTAGATGATCTCTTGTCACCCAAATGAATGTTTACAGTCAAGTCCTAGCTAGCTCGTCTCTGAATGATTGAACATTTTAAATGCTTGAGACAAACATTTGATTTATGTAAATATACTTTGTAATACAATTCTGAATATATTTGCATTTCTAATTACATACAAACTAGTTCCAATTTATAACTCAGTTTTACAGATTTTGATGCATAACGGTGGTTTGGAGAGCAAAAAAGGATGTCAATGACATATAT
Organism: Oryza punctata; assembly: GCA_000573905.2. Lineage (NCBI taxonomy): Eukaryota > Viridiplantae > Streptophyta > Magnoliopsida > Poales > Poaceae > Oryza > Oryza punctata. The sequence goes on along the minus strand of CM002493.2, from coordinate 15,660,481 downwards.
ATGTGAATGGGTCTGTGGATGTGAATGTATATATGTTTGATTTTGTGAATTGGTTGTGCTGTGATGGAATATGTGATTGGACTGAAATATTGAGTGGGCTGGGAATGGGGTTGCTGGGAATGGAACTATGCTTCTGTCATTTTTGCAGTGGGCTGTTGACGACCAAATTTGGTAATTCAAGGTATCGGAGATGAAGATAGAGTCGAGAAGAATCGGAGAGAATCAAAGAGATTAGATCGTTTCCGGAAACAAAGTGAGAATCGGCTGTAGTCCGAATCGGCTGTGAATTGGATCGGCAGAGTCAGAGTCGGATGCAGTTAGCCGATTCAGCCGATTTTGGTAATATGATTCGGTACACGTCATCGGGTTGTGTTAACGTGTTTCATATGGATTGCCATGCATGGATAGAGTCCTGAGGAGGCAATTGTATCTATTAATTAGGATATTTTATGTAATTTCCCTATAGATATTTTCGGTAAGAGTCTGCCTAAGGGACTTGTTCGTTAGTTGGATTTGTATTAGGTTAATATGAGTCGTGTCCGTGATGAACAATGTTTGTATTTTCGGGTATAAATATAATCCCGAGGTCTTGTAAATAATAACAACAGACGTTCAATCAATCTCGGCGCATCGCCACCTTTGTTTTCTACTTTTCGACAAGTTTGTGCTCTCGAGTCGTGCTGCATCAATTTGATCTTCGACAAAAAGGTATATTTTGTCATGGCGATTTGCATCATTGGGGCTAGTGCTTACATCTCTATGACACTCTAGTTCTATGTTGTGAACCTCCAAGTTATCGTATAAATTATATAATTTAAATCGACAATGCAATTTACTTGCATCGGCTGGATTCTTTTAGGGTTTCGTCGATATCGGCTAGATTACTTTATTGGTTTAGATTATATAATGTATCCACTATCCCGAAAAGGCAATCATTGGCTTGATTTTCTAGATGTCATGCCTCTCTTTATACTTAATGCTGCATTGGTTAAGTCCAACCTATTAAGTCGTATTTAGAATCACGATATCTAGCCTACCTCATGGCTGTTAAGTCCAATTGCTTATTTCTAAGATAGCATTGATATATTGATTATATAACATTGATTTCTATAGCCGATATACTAGTTTTAGGGTTACTTCTATCATTGACTATACCTTACAGCCGATTCATGCTTTATTGCATCGGCTAGGTCACATACGATATGAAATCGGCCCTATGGCCGATTGTCTATCGTTTACTGATATTTTTTGCATATTTCTTCTTGTTGATTGCAGGATCAAATCAACTGGCACGCCCTTGAACCTAAAACCCTAATTTTGGACCTGCACTAGAGTAAAGCAAATCTCTCAGGCCAGTGTGTGTTTTTTACATCAACACGCTTTTGGCACGCCCAGTGGGACCACGTGTCATCATGTCGTCAAATACCACTGAAATTTCGGAGGACAACATCTTGCCGATCACGGTCGAGCAGTTGAATGAAGAGTAGAGAGAAGAGATGAGGCAAATGCTGGATCAACTTCAGAACCAATACCTGCACTCGTTCACGGTGACTCGGCAAGGTACGGTTGTACAAAGAACTAAAGTCAAAGTGCCGACGATCGTCAAGCAAGACCCAAGCACTTCTGGATCAGGGGAAGAGAAGGATAAACAGACCAAAGTCGAATCAAGTAATGAAGAACTCCACACACTACAAGATCGCATCGACTCGGCCGTTCATCATGCTTTGGTCAACCAGTCTGGAGTGCTCGTGAACACCTTAACAAACATGATCAAGTCGGTAGTTGATGGAACGATAACCGAGGAAAAGGCTAAAGGACCTATATATTTACCAAACGGCACGTTCCCAGGATACAGAACTGTGAAGACGGACATCGGCGGGTATCAAGGAAGTCAACAATTGCTTCAAACCCAAGCTCCATCGGCTGCTTACTTGAGCTCAAATATTCCATCTATTTTAACCAGATCACAGTCGATTGCTGGGGGCAAGCATCAACTCAGTTAACACTGGAACAATTGATGAGTATTCTTCACCCAAAACCGCCAGTTGTCGACACATCTTACCAAATTCCTTCGGTTTCACAACAGCCGATTGGAATTACTCAGCCGATAAGCCAGCAGTACAGTACAGAGCAACTCCCATATGTGCCACCTCAGGGTATATCGGCTGGTTTCAATCATCTGTATCAACCTCACTTACCACGACCTCAGCCGATCCAATACGGCCAGATGGATCCACTTCAGCAATAATACGGTGGGGCAACACCACATCAGCCTTTGGCCGATATGATCGCTGATGTCATGAGGGAACAATTTGGGCTCAAGCCAAAGGACAATGGCAACATGTATCAGCACCCATATCCAGAATACTTCGACCGAGTTCCATTACCAAACCGATACAAGGTGCCAGACTTCTCCAAGTTTTCAGGACAAGACAATGTATCTACTTATGAGCATGTTAGCCGATTTCTAGCTCAGTGTGGTGAAGCATCGGCTACAGAGGCTCTCAGAGTTAGATTATTCCCACTTTCTTTGTCTGGATCGGCATTTACCTGGTTTTCATCCCTACCTTATAACTCAATCAGAAGTTGGGCCGATCTGGAGAAACAATTTCACAAGTACTTTTTCAGTGGGGTACAAGAGATGAAGCTATCGGACCTCACAGCAATCAGGCAAAAATCAGATGAATCAGTTTCAGATTATATTCAACGATTCAGAGATGTGAGGAATAGATGCTACAGTCTATCTTTGACATATTCTCAGCTAGCCGATTCGGCCTTCCAGGGTTTGTTGGCGCCGATAAGAGAGAGGTTTTCGGCTCAAGACTTTGAAAGTTTAGCTCACCTAGCTCAGAAAATATCGGCTCATGAGACAAGATTCCAAGTAGCAAGGAAGTTCATTAAAAAGGCAAACAACGTAAACAATGTCTACAATTATGATTCTGACTCTGAAGATGATGATCCGGAAAGCAATGCGGCCGAGTGGGTCAGGAACAAGAAGACGGTGGTCTATCAATGGGTCAAGAATGCAGGAAAAGATGAGAGATTTGACTTTGACATTACCAAAGCCGACAAGGTTTTTGACCTTCTTCTCCAGGAAAAACAAATTCAACTACCAGTAGGACATGTCATTCCATCTGCTGAGGAGTTGAAAAAGAGGAAATATTGCAAGTGGCATAATACAGGATCCCATAGTACCAATGATTGCAAGATTTTCAGTCAACAGATCTAGTTGGCTATTGAACAAGGAAAGATTAAGATTGATGAATCCAAGAAGCCGATGAAGATAGATGGACACCCTTTTCCAGTCAACATGGTCCACCCTGGATTCAATCGGAATTCAGCCGATGGAGATAAAAACTACACTAGGAGTATCAGATCGGCTGGTGTGATCAACAAATATCAAAACAGGCGCCAAAGACAAGAAGAGTCATATCCTCATGAAAGTGAAAGATATTTTGATCCTCATTGGAGTTGCGAATTTTTCAGATTCTGCTGGAACGAGGGAATGAGGTTGCCATCTATCGAAGATTGTCCCAGATGCAGTAATCCCGATGCACAGTTTGTCAGAAGCTCAAGCCGACAGAGTGCAACTATACATCGGCCGATTCAATCAAGGTTGCCAGTTCATGAGAAACTTGGGCCGATGCGACAAAATAATGATGAAGATGACTTACCTGGAGAATCCAAGACAATGTACCCTCAATGGTGCCCTTCAGGAATATTCACCAAAAATCAGAAGAGAAGAGTCCAAAGGATGAGAAACAGGGAACAATTCCAGGAGGTTGAAGGGGAGATCGAGCATCGGCTGAGGCAGAGAACGAAGAAAGTCTGGCGTGTGAAGAGTAGAGTGGTGCCAGCCGATCAGGTCAGAGCCGATCATAACAAGGATCAACAACATAAGGGCAAGCAAGTGATGACATCTGACATAAACATGGTCTTGATGTTACCGGCCGAATATGCGGTTGAGCAAGTCGTCGAGCAAGAAGAAAATCTACCATTGGCCAAATTGATGTTATCTCCACAGCAAGCCGTTTTTGAGAAGCCCGAGGGAACTGATATCGGCACCTCAAGCCGCTGTACGTTAAAGGATTTGTCAATGGCAAGCCGATGTCAAAGATGCTAGTCGATGGAGGGGCAGCTGTTAATCTAATGCCATACACAACATTCAGGAAACTTGGGAAGAATTCAGAAGATTTGATCAAGACTAACATGGTTCTAAAAGATTTTGGCAGGAATCCATCTGAAACCAAGGGAGTTTTGAATGTGGAGCTAACCATCGGCAGTAAAACAATTCCTACCACGTTCTTTGTTATTGATGGGAAGGGTTCCTACAGTCTGTTGCTGGGAAGAGATTGGATTCATGCCAACTGTTGCATCCCTTCAACAATGACCCAAAGTTTGATTCAATGGCAAGGAGACCAAATTGAAATCGTGCTAGCCGACAGGTCAGTCAATGTGGCTAGTGCCGATTTATCTATTTGGGAGATGGAAGGAATTGATTGTTTATCTGGGAAAGTTTGGCAATGAGATTACTTAAAGATTTCTGATGATGCCATACAGCCAACAGGAGATGGAGAGCCCCAATTCTTGTTTTGAGAGCGCTGTGGAGGGTTCCAACTTCTACACAAAGGACACTGTTGACGATCTCGACGGCAAGCTAGGACAAGGTTTCATGTCGGCCGATGAACTAGAAGAAATCAACATTGGACCAGGTGATAGGCCCAGGCCGACATATATTAGCAAGAGTTTATCAAAAGAATTTAAATATAAATTAATAGAGCTCTTGAAAGAGTATAGAAATTGTTTTGCCTGGGAATATTATGAGATACCAGGACTTAGCCGATCGATAGTTGAACATCGGCTCCCTATCAAACCGAGCTATCGGCCATACAAGCAACCTCCAATGCGTTGTAAAGCTGCAATGTATGATGCTATCAAGGCCGAGATTACACAACTTTATGATGCTAATTTTATCAGACCATGCCGATATGCTGAGTGGATTTCTAATATAGTACCAGTCATCAAGAAAAACGGTAAACTCAGAGCTTGCATTGATTTCAGAGACTTAAACAAGGCTACACCGAAAGATGAATACCCAATGCCAGTAGCCGATCAACTCGTCGATGCAGCATCTGGACACAAAATCATCAGTTTCATGGATGGTAATGCTGGATATAATCAAATTTTCATGGCCGGAGAAGATATTCACAAGACTGCTTTTAGGTGTCCTGGTGCTATTGGCTTATATGAGTGGGTTGTTATGACTTTCGGCTTGAGGAGTGCTGGTGCCACATATCAGAGGGCTATGAACTATATTTTTCATGATCTCATCGGCGCATTGGTGGAGATATATATTGATGATGTGGTGGTTAAATCTAAGGAAGTTAATGACCATATAGCCGATTTGAAACAGGTCTTAGAACGAGCAAAGAAGTATGGGTTAAAGATGAATCCTAATAAGTGTGCTTTTGGCGTATCGGCTGGTCAATTTCTTGGGTTTTTGGTCCACGAGCGTGGAATTGAAATTCCTCAGAGGAGTATTGAAGCAATTAAGGATATAAAACCTCCAGAAGACAAGACCAAGTTACAATTATTAATCGGCAAAATAAATTTTGTTCGGCGTTTCATATCAAACTTGTCTGGCCGAATAGAACCATTCACTCCTTTACTAAGGTTGAAAGCCAATCAAGAATTTGTCTGGGGAGAGAGACAGCAGCAAGCATTGGATAACATCAAGGAATATTTGAGTACTCCTCCAGTTCTTATACCACCACAGAAAGGGATTCTATTCAGGCTATATTTGTCAGCCGATCAGAACTCTGTCGGCTCCGTTTTAATCCAAGAGGTTGAAGGAAAGGAAAGAGTTATATTTTATCTCAGCAGACGTCTCTTGGATGCAGAAACAAGGTATTCACCCGTGGAGAAATTGTGCCTATGTTTATATTTTTCTTGTATAAAGTTGAGACATTATCTACTCTCCAATGAGTGTATCATAGTATGCAAGGCTGATGTGGTGCGGTATATGCTATCGGCTCCAGTCTTGAAAGGACGAATTGGGAAGTGGATCTTTGCTTTGTCAGAATTTGATCTTAGGTACGAATCGGCTAAGGCAGTCAAAGGGCAAGCGATAGCCGATTTCATAGTTGAACACAGGGATACCAGTATTGACAATATTGATATTATGCCATGGATTTTGTTTTTTGATGGATCTGTTTGCACTCATGGTTGTGGTATCGGCTTAGTCATTCTATCACCTAGGGGGGAAAGTTTTCAGTTTGCTTTTACTATCAAACCATATTCTACAAATAATCAGGCAGAGTATGAAGCTGTTCTCAAAGGGTTGCAATTATTGAGAGAAGTCGAAGCCGATGCTGTTGAAATCATGGGGGATTCATTATTGGTGATAAGTCAATTATCTGGGGAATATGAGTGCAAAAATGATACTTTGATGATATATAATGAAAAATGTCAAGAACTGATGAAAACTTTCAAGACAGTTACTTTGAAACATATTCCTAGGGAGCAAAACGTTGAAGTCAATGATTTAGCTCAGGGTGCATCAGGTTATAAGCCGATGTTACAAGGGATTGAAGTAGAAGTGGCCTGTATTCCAGCCGATGATTGGAGGTTTGATGTTTCTGAGTATCTGTAGAATCCTTTTAGATCGGTTTCAAGGAAATTACGATATAAAGCTCTTAAGTATGTTCTTTTGGATGATGTGTTATACTATCGGACGATTGATGGAGTTCTTTTGAAATGTCTAAGTATGGAAGAGGCCAAAGTTGTCATGTGTGAAGTTCACGAGGGTACTTGCGGTACACATCAATCGGCTCACAAGATGAAATGGTTAATTTGAAGAGTTGGATATTTTTGGCCGACAATGCTGGAGGATTGTTTCAGATATTACAAGGGTTTTCAAGATTGTCAGAAATTTGGAGCAATTCAAAGAGCGCCAGCATCGGCTATGAACCCTATTATCAAGCCATGGCCGTTCAGAGGTTGGGGTATTGATATGATCGGCCAGATCAATCCACCATCTAGTAAAGGGCATAAATTTATATTGGTTGCAACTGACTATTTTACTAAGTGGGTTGAGGCAATTCCTTTGAAGAAGGTTGATAGCAAAGATGCAATTGATTTTGTTAAGGAACATATCATATACAAATTTGGTTTGCCACAAACGATTACAACTGATCAAGGTTCTATATTTATATCTGATGAGTTTGTTCAGTTTGCCGATAGCATGGGAATTAAGTTATTGAATTCTTCACCATATTATGCACAAGCAAATGGACATGCCGAAGCATCTAACAAGAGTTTGATTAAGTTGGTAAAGAGAAAGATAGCCGAATATCCCAAGAAGTGGCATACTATTCTGGCTGAATCATTGTGGTCCTATCGGATGGCTTGTCATGGTGCAATTCAGGTTACCTCCTTATCAACTGGTTTATGGACATGAAGTTGTGTTACCATGGGAAACCAACATCGGCTCCAGAAGGATTTCTTTACAAGATGAGTTGACAGCCGATGATTATCATAATTTGATGGTTGATGAGTCCGAAGATTCGGTTCAAGCTAGGATGCGAGCTCTTGAGAAAGTTACAAAGGACAAAGAGAGAGTTGCAGGGCATTATAACAAAAAGGTTGTGCCCAAATCTTTTGAAGAGGGTGAACTTGTTTGGAAGTTGGTATTGTCGATAGGGGCCAGAGATAATAAATTCGGCAAGTGGTCACCGAATTGGGAGGGACCGTTTCAAATCCACAAGTGCGTTTCTAAGGGAGCCTACATGTTAAAAGGACTTGATGGAGAGGTATTTGGAAGAGCACTTAATGGAAAGTACCTAAAGAAATATTACCCAAGTGTTTGGATTGGTTCCTAATCGGCTATGGCTTGCCGATTTATGGTTGATAGCCGATGTGTTGACATCGCCTTTAGACGGCCGATATTTTTATCGCCCTTAGATATATAAGTTTGCAGCATTGTGTTCCCTACTACATACTTGGGGGCATGGAGGAAGAAAAGTTGGAAATTTTTGAGCAAAGTTGGAATTTTTTGAGCAAATTTTATCTCAGAATTTGGCTAAGTATACAATCGGCTCGATGGCCAATACATGTGTTATAGCAAAAGTATTAATCGGCATACAGGAGTGTTACAAGACAAGTATTTTGGCCGATTACAGGATTGGTTACAAAACTTTTCTAAGTCCCTATTACAAGAGATCACTCAGAGAGGTAGCGCTGGATAGCTGATAGTGCCCGTTACCGAATTTCTTCAACTTCTGCAATTGCTTGGGCATCTTGAGCGTCGGTTCCAGGGATCACCTTCAGGGACTTGGTCATATTGGCTACATTCTTTATAGCCGATCTCAGTTTTGCTTTCTGTTCCCCAATGGCTTTTGGGAGATCGGCTAATTTCTGCTTCTCTAATGCAATCTTGGCATTGCATTCTTCCAGTTTGGCCAACAAGTCAATCCTTTCAGCCTCCAATTGATCTATGATAGCTTTAATCGGCTCTTCGGCTAGTTGATCAAGTTTGCTCTTTTCATCATGCACTAGCTGCCGATTTGCTTGAATTGTAGCCTCAATGTTTTTCTTCTCCAGCCGATCGGCTATTCTTTGTCTTGCCTTTTCCAGTTTGAATTGATGTTGTTCAAGGTACCTAGCTGGGGTGATGATGTTGGACAACTCATCTGGGAGCAGAGCTTGGATTTCTTGGAATCTTGCCCGGAGAGTGCTGCAATCAACCACCAGGCTGTCCAAAGAAGCTTCAAGCTGATGGGAGATGTCTTCAAGATTCCTCTTTATATCATCGGCTAAAGGAGCTAAGGACTTGCTTGTTGCTTCTCCCTCTGCTTCTTCATCAAAGTAGTACTTTATATCAAAAGAGAATAAATCGGCTAGGACCTACAAGGAAAGAAAGACAAAGAGGATATAAGTTAAGGAATATGTTGTGTAGCCGATTTGATATGTTGAAAGGTTTGAGACTTACAGGAATTGCAGGGGCAGCAACTTCTTCTTCTGTAATATGATGACTGCCTGCAGCCGATGCAACATGTTCACTGGAGATTGGCTGTGCTGCAGGCGATGGTGGAGAAGGAGGCTGGCAGATTTTGAATAATCAAATAAGTATTAGATGGTGTCGGCTAAGAAGTGAGTTTGGAATTTTGGGAGTTGAGACTTACCAAGGGAGCTTGAGCGGTTGGTTTAGCCGATACTAGTGCTGGTTTCTTCTTTTCGGCTGGTTTTTTCTTCTGCAAAATACAAGGTTTGGAAGTTTAGATTGTTAATGAACAAGGATATTTTATGTCAAAGAGATTGAACTTACTCTGGGTTGCCGAGTGAAGACTGCTGGGGCAGCAGGAGTTGTGGGAGTTTGTTTTGGAGCTGGAGAAGCTGGTGGTGTTTTCTCTCCCACATCACTCATTTCGGCTGCAGCTTCGTCTATTGCCTGTTCAATAGCTGCATCCTCCAGGTCTTCATTGATGTCATCGGCTGGTGGAGGTGGTTGTTTTCTAAGTTTCTTCTTGGCAACTGGTGGCATGACAGTTGTTGCTTTAGTTTTTCTTTTTCTGCCTGCATCGGCTGATTCCCTCATTTGTCCTTGGAGGAGACCTGATGTCTTGGGGGCATTATAGCCGATAACAGGGGGAGTCATACCACATCTGCTGGGTAGCAGCCCTGCAGCATATTCAATATCTTTGCCACTTCTGCTAATGTGAGGAGGAGATGAGTTTGTGGTCTGAAAAGGCAAAAATAGTTCATAAGTTAGAAATAGAATCGGCTGATATGTTTAAAACAGGAATGAAATAAAGAAAGAGAGTTACCTGGGGAATCATGTCAAGGAAGAGGTTTGTCATGTAGATGGTAGCCGATTGGTGAAAAAGGTGTTGTTTCCACTCAGCCCACCATGAAGTGAAAGCCCTACTCCTGAACATAGCTAGCTCGATGTTATTGATACTACCAAGAGGAGGTCCTGGGATGTTGAGTAGCCGATCCATCATTAGACTTGATGATATTTCTCCCCTGTATTGGATTTTGTCGGTAAACCACAAGCCGATTGGGAGTTGACCCATACCAAACTGCCTAGCTGAGCTCATAGGATGATAGAATTCATATGATACTTTTATATTCCTACCTTGATGAATACCGACAGGAAGTATGCATGGGCTAATGGCAGTAGTATAAACTTCTCTGGACTTCTGGAATTTGTCATGGTTGATCTCTTCAAATCTGAAGTCCGATGGCAGTTCAAAGTTGATTGAATCATCGTAAAAGAACCAGATTCTGGCATCTTTTTGAAAGCCATCATAGAAGCTGAAGAACCAGTCTTTAAGCAGTTCGGCTGACAGTTTTGCACCGGCATCGGCTGGGGTGCTAGCATATTCTCCAAAAGATGTACACCTCCGATGGGTTATCTCTTCACCATCATCATCGGTGATCGGCTCTAGTCTTGGGAATTCTGCCTCAGTCAGGGGTGGCCGATTGACAGCTTTCATTGCTACCAGATTTAGCCAAGATTGGAGTAGCCACCATGGACCACCTGCGCTGACCACTGAGCCGACAGCTAGCTTGGCCGATGCATTGTTGAAGGTCTGGTATAGGTAGCCGAGCAGGATTTTTCCTAAGGGAAATTGTTTATTTTCTTCAAGTGCTTTGGCTATGTGCTGCCAGTTGGAGGTTGGGCCACAGCTTGATCCACAAAATAAAAATTTCTCCAGCCACATTAGCAAGAAGGCAGTATGTTCTCTGGGAGATACTGAACCCTGACCCATGTTAGCCGAAATGAAGCCAGACCATCCACCTATGCTCTTGGTTTTGAAGTCAAATCTGTTCTTAGAGTTCAAGATCATGGGGTTGGCTGAAGAACTGATATCTAGCCCAGTTAACATGGTGATGTCCAAGAGAGTTGGGGTCATTGGTCCTTGGTTGAATAAGAATGCATTAATGGTGTTGGACCAAAAGTATGAAGCAGAGGCCATCAGTGGCTCGTCTTTGGCTGAATTTGCCAGAGTGAGAACTAGGGCTTGACCGATTCCTATTTCATCCCAGTGGCTCTGTTTACTAGCCGATATACGCTTATACCATGCAGGCCAGTTTTTCTCTAGGGATGGCCAAGATTTGAAGGTATTTTTCCAATGCCCTAGATTTGGGTTTGCTAGTCTGAAAGGGATTCTGTTTGTTTCGGCAGTAATAAACTCAGTTGGGTCCAGATTACCGATTGGTCCAAGAAAATAGTTGTTTTCATGATTTAGACTGGGAACCGCAACTAGGTTTGCAAGATGCTACAACAACAAAGTAGAGAAGTAAACGAACTAAGATTGCGAAAGATAAGGTTTGATGAATAAAAGGAGATCTAGCCGATAGGGCGTACCTCTGCATATTCAGCCGATGGAGCAGCGGACGGAGCGGATGAAGACATTTTGCACCGGCGGAAGTTGAAGGAGCAGAGAGTTGCTTGAAGGTTGCTTGCTTGCGCCGAGGGGATCGCCGGAGTTGAGAGAGATGAGAATCGCGGAAGCGGTGGCAACAGTATAACGGTGTGAAGTTTCTCGGGGCCGTCGGTTGGGTATTTAAAGCAGTGTGGTAACGGTCAAAAACGGAAAGAGCGAGATTATCTCGGAGATAAGATTTGGAAAATCCGAAACATTACCAAATATTCCGGACTTGGGGGGCATGTGTTGACGACCAAATTTGGTAATTCAAGGTATCGGAGATGAAGATAGAGTCGAGAAGAATCGGAGAGAATCAAAGAGATTAGATCGTTTCCGGAAACAGAGTGAGAATCGGCTGTAGTCTGAATCGGCTGTGAATTGGATCGGCAGAGTCAGAGTCGGATGCAGTTAGCCGATTCAGCCGATTTTGGTAATATGATTCGGCACACGTCATCGGGTTGTGTTAACATGTTTCATATGGATTGCCATGCATGGATAGAGTCCTGAGGAGGCAATTGTATCTATTAATTAGGATATTTTATGTAATTTCCCTATAGATATTTTCGGTAAGAGTCCGCCTAAGGGACTTGTTCGTTAGTTGGATTTGTATTAGGTTAATATGAGTCGTGTCCGTGATGCACAATGTTTGTATTTTCGGGTATAAATATAATCCCGAGGTCTTGTAAATAATAACAACAGACGTTCAATCAATCTCGGCGCATCGCCACCTTTGTTTTCTACTTTTCGACAAGTTTGTGCTCTCGAGTCGTGCTGCATCAATTTGATCTTCGACGAAAAGGTATATCTTGTCATGGCGATTTGCATCATTGGGGTTAGTGCTTACATCTCTATGACACTCTAGTTCTATGTTGTGAACCTCCAAGTTATCGTATACATTATATAATTTAAATCGACAATGCAATCTACTTGCATCGGCTGGATCCTTTTAGGGTTTCGTCGATATCGGCTAGATTACTTTATTGGTTTAGATTATATAATGTATCCACTATCCCGAAAAGGCAATCATTGGCTTGATTTTCTAGATGTCATGCTTCTCTTTATACTTAATGCTGCATTGGTTAAGTCCAACCTATTAAGTCGAATTTAGGATCACGATATCTAGCCTGCCTCATGGCTGTTATAAGGATAGTATCGGGGTTTCAGCCGATCTTACCTGGTATAGATGTTTTACATTGTTTTATGCTTTGTTTAATGTTCTATATCTGCCCCTTATATCAGGATCTAATCTAATATAAATATATTGAGCTTGATACCAGTCTAATTGGTTATAGTTTAATATATTTATTACTAGAGAATATCCTGGTATAAGGATGTATCGGAGCTATAGCCGATACATGCTTAAATCTAGATATCGGCTATGACATAAGTATATGTAATCATTATTTCATGTTATCCTTAGACTTGGGCAATTTATACTGTCTCGGTTTAGTCCGATCTATCCCAATTGCTTATTTCTAAGATAACATTGATATATTGATTATATAACATTGATTTCTATAGCCGATATACTAGTTTTAGGGTTACTTCTATCATTGACTATACCTTACAGCCGATTCATGCTTTATTGCATCGGCTAGGTCACATACGATATGAAATCGGCCCTATGGCCGATTGTCTATCGTTTACTGATATTCTTTGCATATTTCTTCTTGTTGATTGCAGGATCAAATCAACTGGCACGCCCTTGAACCTAAAACCCTAATTTTGGACCTGCACTAGAGTAAAGCAAATCTCTCAGGCCAGTGTGTGTTTTTACATCAACACGGGCATGGCTAGCAAAGGCCTGAGGCTAGCAAAAAAACAAATTTTATTTTTTTTGCTGACATACTCATCCCTGACGGGCATTTTAAAAAAGCTCGAAAAAGATATATTCATCTGTGACGGTCTCTAAACAAAGACCGATAAAGATATAGTCATCACTGATGGGCTTCTAGATGAAACCCGATAGAGATAAGTCAGCCGACCCAGGTCTATTTTGACTCAACAAGTGGGTCAAACCTATCGGAGTCGGGCTTTACCATAAGGCCCAATTGAGATGGTTAGTCATCCGTGACGGGCTTAGTAGATTGCCCGATAGAGATTAGTCATCCGTGACGGGCTCGTACCTAACCTGGTTTGACTTGTATTGCTTGGTCAATCTTATCTGTGACGGGCTACACTGGTTGGCTCGATTAAGATAACGTCCATCCGTGACAGCCTGTTGCCCGATTGAGATATTTTCTCACATCACTGACCTTTGCTTAGTGACGGGGGTCCGACCCGTTAGAGATAACCGACCCCGTGCTAGTATTCTATTATCTATCTCGTTCCATTATCTAAGTAAAACAATTATTCTGATAAATTATTTATTACTCAGATATAACATATAGCATTGGGGCACATAGATCGGAGTAAAAAAATTACAATTATATACCTCGAGTCATACAGATCGGAGTAAAAGAATTTCAATTATTTATTATGTCACACATATAGGAGTAAAAAATTCAAATAAAAAATAAGAGCAAAAAATTTACAATGGTACATTGGGATACACTACTAGAAAACCCATTTTCGGCGTCGTAGGGGTTTCATTTTCGCAGGCGGGTATAGTCTTCAGAGCCAAAATCCCGCCGGCAAAGACGATACCCGGGGTGGAGGGGGCAGTCCGCCTGCGAAGATCGATCTTTGCAGGCGGACCACATCAGAGGCGCCTATGAAGATCTATCTTCGCAGGCGGCAGGCGACGTGTGCCTGCGAAGATAGATCTTCGCAGGCGCCGCTTATATGGCCCGCCTGCAAAGATGCCCCTATAAAGTCTTCTTCCTCCCCGAGCCCTATTCATTCTCCCCGAAGTCTCTCTCTCCTAAAGTGACTTAAATATAGTGGGGGAGGTTTTAAACTTCAAATATTCGGGGGATTTTTCTACGGTGCTTAGATCTACTCATTTCCACACTAGGTATGCAATTTTTTAAGCTTTTAGATCTTAATTTGTGATGGATTTATACATGCAAAATTGTGAAGGAAAATCTCAATGTTTTTTAATTTATTTTCTTTTGATATGTTGATGTTAGATGCATGTGTCATACTTGATGCCTCTTGTTGTAGTGGTTTAATGTGGTAAGTAAGATATATATTTGAAAAGTAATAATATTAAGGTTTGTATATTTGTATGTACAATTACCATTTTTATTACAACTACCGTAGACATTTTCAAATTACAAAAATGAAATAAAAAAGATTTTGAAATAAATATATTCACCTCTTTAACAATCTTCGCAGGCGGACGGCTGGCCTGCGAAGATAGTTTCACTATATAAGGCCCCGCCCGCGGCGCCAAAATTTCTAAGTCCAGGCCGGAACCCTAGAATTTTTGGCGCCGACAGGCTGCCAATTTTTTGAGCCACCGCACGCCGCCGCCGTCGTCCGCCGCCGTCCTCCTGCGACCTTCGCCCACCGCCCACCGCTGGCCACTCCACCGCCGCCGGCCGCATCACCGCTCCATCGCCGCCGGCCGTCGTCCTCCACCGCCACCGGCCGTCATCCTCCGCTGCGGCGTCGGCAGCTCAACCGCTGCCGGCCGTCGTCCTCCACCGCCACCGCTCCATCGCCGCTCATTTTTTATTTTCTTTGGTAATACCAATATAGCAACATACATATGAAATGCACAGTCAAATATTTCACAATTAATAAAAAAAATATACTCTCTCTCTGTTTCTTTATAAAAACATATAATTTTTCTTGTCTTGTTTTAAAATATAAGGCATGCACACCAATTTATTGCTTGTTTCTTTTTTTGTCATATGACGGTATGTTGATTTTTTAGTACTTTGATTACCCTAGTCATCATTGGACAGTATTAAAATGTGAAATTTCATCTTTTATACTAATTAAATCACAGTTCATATTCACAAATAGTATACTTCATGATCTCCTTTTAATTAATTTAATTAATTAGTACTCTCCCATCCACATGTACAAGGATTTTGGAGCGGTATGTAACTAAGCCAAAAAAATCCCTTATATAACTACATGGAGATGGAGGGAATAACGTATATATCAAGGTCGCTCGAGCATTGAGAGTATCCTAAGAAGATCAAGGGGCACAATTTCAAACAAAAAGGGCACTCCCACTGCTCCATGTCAGCTGATGCCCATAGAATTATTGTTCATCGTGTAAATGTATCTTGTAAAAGTGGGTGTGAATGGGAATGAGGGGTGGGTGATATGTGAATGAGGGGTTATATGTTAATTGTGAATGTGAATTTGGGAATGTGGGTGATATGTGAATGAAATTGGGAAGGTATGTTCAAATTTGCAGGATATGTGAATTTGTCATTTTTTTTAATAACATTTGGGAGGGTATGCTCAATTTTTTTTGTAACATGTGGAGGATATGGTCACCTTATTAATTTTTTAGCATATTAGTTTGTACTAATTTAGCAAATTATTAAAACATTCTACAATTACGTACACAAGTTTTTATTATAACCTTTTGCAATTATGTACACAAGTAACAAACTTCTTATGTACGAAGTTTCGCAAAGTGCAGCCGCAAGTGGTCCACGAAGGGTTTGAGTCCTACGATATAGACTTCCCTACTGCAGATGGTGTATCCATACTTGGGGATGCGGTCGATGTTGTAATTCTCTGGCACAAGAATGACATATCCTTTGGATTGGGCACCGACGCCACACGAAAACCTATGGTGCCAAAACCTGGGTTGGGAAAACCTCCGAGACCTCCTAGAAAGGTGACTGATAAGGCGGAGGAACCCGAGATGCAATTGGAACATCCAGTGCCGGAAGTGCCACCGGAGATTGAAGTGCCGGAGGTGCCCATGGAGATTGCAGTGCCGGATGTTCAAAAGGAGATTACAGTGGCAGAACCAGAGGTCCAATTTGTGGCATCAATCGGGGTAGATATAGAAGAAGTACCAGAATTGGAATGGGATGGTACAGAGCCAGAAATATTTGAAGACCCTTCTCCTGCGAAAGACCCCGAGGGGCATGAGACCCCGGTCCCTGAGAAGGCCGCTACCAGTTCTAAGGTGCCTAGAGTGCTTAGGAGCCACGACTCCAAAGCCAAAGTTGAGAACAAGGAGAAGTTCATGGTAACCGTCTTCAGAGGGGGTAAGGAACGTGCCAAACTCAGAGATGATGACCCGTAGAAGGCCGCTGAACTAGCCGGGCCAACATACTGGCCAACTGATTATTGCCCGGAAAAGTACGAACACGGGAAAGCACTCTTGCCGGATTGGGCACTAAACGAAGGACCATGGGAGATGAGAAGATTACATACCTTCTACATGGAAGCTAGCAAGAAAGGCTTGGGCAGTATAACAGTTCGATCACCGGTAGATTGTTTCGGTGCCAAAGGTTACTTATGGCTAGATTTCTCAGATCTCCACGCCATATATTGTCGGGATAAGATGGACATCAATTATATCGGTGTTTGGTGCATGTGAGTTTGAGTTTTAATTAATTACATGAAAAATATGTACAATACAAATCCATGTGATTGTTACTAACAAACTTCTTCTGTAGAATACAATACATGGATGCTAAGAAGAAAAAAGAACCTATCGGCTTCTTGGATCCAACTCGGATCTGTCAAACACAGCATACCGTGAGGCTAGCACCAGGGTCAGACCAGCTGAACGGCAAGACTCCAAAAGAGATAGCTGAATACAAGAAGGGCTTGCACAAGGAGAAATTGATTACTGTCGCACAGTACATTGGACGAGCCTTCTTGCACTTTCAAAATAAGAGAGTCGTCATGGCCGCTTATAATTTTAAGTAAGTCCGGTACATTTATCTCCTACACATATGTCTTATTATAGCTGATACTAACTAACTATACTGTTGTTAATATGTAGCGATCATTATATGTGTTTACTCATCCACCCTAAAGACGGAACCGTGGTAGTCTTGGACCCTCTTGATTACAGACACCAGCAATACAAAGAATTTCTAACAATCTTACAGTAGTAAGTGATTATGACTCTTGCATTTTTATATGAATGTATTATAAATAAATATCCTCCTTAATGTGAAACGTTACGACATCCATACAGTGCGTACCAATACTACAAGTTCAAGGGTGGAGAACAGACCCGAACAAGGGAGAAGCTGCTAGTGCGTACCTATTGGCCAGTAATACTCCACTCACTTAATGTATTTCAATTGTTTCACTAATTGAAATATTTAACTATTTTTTCCTATGATATATCCTGAAGTGTCACAAGCAACCTAGAGGAACTGTCCTATGCGGGTATTACGCGTGCGAATTCCTTAGAGTTAATGGGAGGTACAGGACTAACACAGAGGATGTAAGTCTCTATACTATGTACTAGACAACTTCACATATTTATGGTACTAATATATTGTTTATCTTCAATGCATGCAGTTGCCAAGATTAGAACATCGAACAAACTTTGACGATACAGGCATCACAAATGTGCAGCGTGATCTGTGCCATTTCATCCACCATGAGTGCTGTCATGTGAAAGGAGAATTCTTCATCCTAGAGGGTGTCCTTGGGACAAGTGACGAATTCAAGAATCTTCGGGAGTGGAACACTGCTATGCCATAATGTAATTTGATGGCGTATTTGAAGTCACAATGTAAAAAAGTATTGTAATATATATATTTTGGCAACACTTTTGAGTTATGCAATATATGTAAATTTCTCAGTACCAAATGCTTGATAATCTTTCAATATATGTACATAATAATCTACCAGCAAGAATTTCTATTAACGGGTAAATTATTATTAAATTTACGGGCAAATTATTATTAAATTTCAAAAATTTCTACCTATCTTCATAGGCGGCATCTTCCTATTTTCGCAGGTGGCCCGGACTAGCCAACGTCCGTCTGCGAAAATCGACGATCTTCACAATCATTTGCTTATAGGCGGACATCCGCCCCGTCTGCGAAGACTGTTTTCGGCCGCTTACGATAATGCTTTTCCAAGTAGTAATATCCGCACACACAGCGAAGTAAAACAATTACACTAAAATAAAAGATGGAGAGACAACATGAAGGTTGATAGCAGCAGCGGGGAGCCTGGGAGAGGGACAGCCCCAGCCACGGCACGCCATTCCTCAGTGGCTTCTAAAACGCACCGGCGAGACTTCCCACCGTGACGGTAGTGACCATGAACGAGGATGGGAAGGCTACCACATATATAGATTATCGGCACGATGGGAACACCAACCATCTGCCAATCGGTACATGTGGGAGAGAACTGGAACGAAGGAGCCGGAAGCAGCTGATAGGTCCAGGCACCGAGAGGGGGCCAGATCACTGCGTGTAAATTCTCTGGCATCGGATTGACAGGCTGACAGCGAAATGTAGAGAAAGGCAGCAATCTGTAAAAAAATATTGACATATAGATAGATAAATGTTCAACAATTCAACTTCAATCTGAATGCATGCATGAAGGTTCATTCAATCTGTGCAGAAAGTATTAATCACTGAATTCCGTTGCAACTGTAGGCTTTTGCTAGTATGCAAGCTGTGCATGCAAACCTAATCAACACTCCGGAGAGAAAGGCAAGATGAATCGTATGATGCTGCAAGCAAATTGGGTCCTCCTAGTTGACAAGATGGCAGGTCGGTAGCCATTGTACCCTCGCGTGCAGGTGGCGCCGCTGCCGCTGTAGCATGGTTGTGGAAGCAGCGGCGGCCGGCGCCCTGGCGGCTAGCGCTGGGATTTAAGTACCCATCTCTACTAGTAAATTGTGAAACTCAAAATGTAAGCAGAATAAGTCACGTAAGGAACAAAAGATGGATCGTCGGATCAGGAAGAAACAGAACAAGAAGGAAAAACATGAACCCTTGGATCATAAGTACAGGTTAGAAATATAGACCCCTCGAAATCTCCAATTAAACAGAGTGAATGGAAGGCTCTCGAAGCACCATGCTCATACAGGGCACCTAGTCTCTACTTATTTTGGTAAATCATAGTACAATGTTCCATTAATTTTGGGGGGTTTCCTTCTGTACCTTTGGGTATAAGGAACTCCACTGTCGCAGCACATAGTGCAAATGGAAGGGTGCTATTCAGAGTCTATTGTTTTCTCCATGTTCCTTGTACACGTGACCGAAGCTGCCGCAGCTGCACCCCTCGTAGCACGCGGCGTGCAGCAGGAGTCGCTGCATGGCACCACCGCCCACAACGGGATCTCCATCATCATCATCGTGGCCATCAAGTCAACCGGGTAAAACGGCTTCACGGCCAGCAGGTCAGTAATGTAGCTTGATTTCTTCCCAGGCGGGGGAGGGAGAGTACACACCATACCTGGTTGCCGCGCTTAGCACCGGACTCCACCACCTTGACCTCCACTCCTCGCCGAACCGATCTCTCTCCACTGGCAACGCCGCCCGTATCACTGTGCACTGGTGGGGAGTTTCCAGATCCTAAAAAGCAGGGATGGTTGTTACAGTGCGGTAGAATAGTATAAATAGACGTATCTTTGTAGTAAAAGAATTACCAACGTGATTAGAGCATGTTAGAATAGGTGTCGAATATACTAGTTCTATTTGGTTACAGTTAGACTTGGAGTTGTAATAGGTGTTAGAACTAGAGTAAGAGTTGGACTCTATCCTAAAATCTCTCTTAAATAGAGGGGGGCACCATAATATAACAAGTGGTATCAGAGCAGAAGGTTTTAGCATTGGATCAAGAAGATATGTGGAGGAGGAAACACGAGGTGGCGATCGCGCATCGACAGGAGATCGTTAGCCGTGGCGATGAGATCGATGGTGACAACGAGAACGTTGCGGAGGCGGCGACCTCGCTCGCGATCAGACCGGTGATGACGGAACGTGACCGGAAGACAGGGCCGGGCATGACCGAAGGTGACCGGAGAGATCGAAGGGGTAGCGCCATGGACGGCGTGCCCGGCACACGTGGTGGTCGTGGATCCGCGACGGCAGGGAGGCTAGCGGCGGAAGGGCGAAACCGACGAGCGTGGTGCGGCACGGCGGACGTGCAGGGCCGAGGATGACGTGGTCGTGGACGGTGAACACGAGGGCTACGACTGCGGTGCGTGCGATGGCACGGACAACGCATATAGAGTATGTGCTATACGGTATTACAAGTGCATGGTGACTGAGCAGGAAGCCATGAGCAGAACCAGCGAGCAAAGGGAACGATTGCGAACAGAGATTGCAGGGGTGTCAGAGATGGAGTCGGTGACTCGGATCAGGACACGGTAGTGCAAGCTCGAAATCGAATCAATCTCTAGGAGGCTCGGCTAGGTTCTGTGGCAGACTGACTTCGGATGGCTACTGAGCTTACTTAGCTGCATACAAGAGGTCACATGAATAGCTAGCAAGATGCAGTGTTTGTGCGGTGGTGTTGCAAGTCAGCGTGGCTCACGGGGAGAAGACGAGAGGCATGGTGCAGCTATGTGGTGATCAAGGTGATGCAGTGAGTATACGGTTCGGGAGGAGGTGCGCGAGGTGTGCGTGTGTGACGGTTGGACTGGGTCGACAGGGTGGTCAGACCGACGGACTGGTTAAGACTACGGAGCTTGGACAGTTAAACCGGGTTGTAGCTGATGGGTGGTTTGCTACAGAAACTTGTAAACACATTCAAAAGAAGGGCAAGAAGGCTATACAGATGGATAGTTCACAGGTGAAAAGGGCGAGTAGACTGGTGGCAACAGGCTAGTCAGGTCGCATATGAAATTATCTGGCAGAAACAGGATATATCTTGGACTCGACGAGGAGTTGAGATATATGGAGTTAGGCCAGAACTGAAGAAAAGTCCCGGGCAACAGCGGGTCAAATATCATTGATGGGGTCAACGATACTGTTTGGCAGTACAGGATGTATTCAAGATATGCAGGTCAGCATGATGGGGATATATGAAATCTACGTCACTGAAGAGGAAGAACAAACGTTATGGTGTAATTTCTTCGATGACTCAAGGCAATGGTGAATTTCTCAAAATATCATGAATTCAGTCTACGGATGCGGAAAGCGTGTATGTTGGATTTGTTAGCTTGGTTCATAAGACTACAAGGAAGAAAGGGTTCTCCGTCAGTCTGATGTGTTTGATTTATCTATTTGGTGATGATATGGGTTATCTGGTCATGGATTAGATAAGATCAAATTAAAGACAGAAAATGAAGGTGAACATGGTCTTCGAGGAGTCTATGATGTGATAGCTAAGGAGGAGTCCAATTTCGCTTGGCAAGACAACTGAGATGATAATAATAAATCTCAATATCTAGAGTTTACTGCTATTGAAAAGGTATTGGGGAGGCACCCTGTCATCTTTAATTTTGACTCCTTGTAGTAAGCTAATGTTGTGTGCCCGAAAATGTGGTGCAGATAGATAAGCTATCTCGTATTGCTTAGCCTTCAAGTTCTCACGATTCATTTCAATGCTAGAATTGCATAAGCTTCAAATGCCATTATCTTGGGAAAAAGAGGTGATCCTGGATGATATAGGCTCCTGGATAGGTCTGTTACTGAAGGAACAAACGTTATCCAATGTGCTGCAAAGAACAACCATTTTTCAAGATGCAAGTAGTCAATGGTGAGATTCTCATCTCTTTTGTTTATCTGTAATGATATTTTTTTGCATCGTCTAAATCAACAAAGGAAAAACAAACATTTTGACATTACAATTGATCTGTCAGATGCTATCTAGGATCAGCGTACTAGTAAGTTTATTCTCTGATGAAACAGGCGACTTCATCAAGTTTGACGGTTTGACCTATGTAGATACTGGAAACCAATGTAGTAGGAGTATAATAATATATTTCTGAAATTAAACATGCCTTATCATTACGGTGAAGAAATCATGACTTTGGGTCTCAATTTATTTACCAACAAGAGCTGCAACAACTCAGCAGATATATCAGACAGTTATGCTCTTTTTTTTCTTGTTCAAACCATCAAGACTTTCAGCAAATTTTGATGAGTTATAAATTTTGCTGCAGTTGGCTGAGGAGAACAAGTTGCAGAGAATACAAACTCTACTTGTTCAGAGTAGTACCCAGTTTTGTGATTCTTTATCTCTCCTAAATGTTCTTCGCGTGAATCTTGCATATGTTATCAATGTTTTGTCAAACTGAGCCCTGCCAAGATTGCTGCAATTTACTTCTGAGATCAATTTTGGATAAATATTTTTATCATCCTTCATCTCGAGGGTGCAGTTATGGTTGTGCCAAGAGACCACAAGTCTGATCAATTTTGAAGAGATAAGGAGATATGTGTTTATAATGTGGGCTGGTATTCATCTCTTAATCTCTAAATTCTTAATTTTGTTTACAGCTTATTTGTTCTTCTAATGCAAGAGATTTATATAAGCTGTGGGACAACGATTTGTAGTCCAGGATGGAGGTTCAATTTTTTTTTCTTTCTAAATAGAAGCAGAGTGTTGGCATCTTGTGCAGAATGTTTCCTATTTGTTCTCCTTTTGAAAAGTAAAAATGCATGAGTGATAATATGTGGGTGGAAATTAGCACCACATATTTCATTTGTCCATCACCTAAAAAGATTCACATATTATCTTTCTGTAGGTGAATGTTTAGTTGTTTACACATTGCTTTATTACTGCCAATTAAACTCGACCTTTTCTTCTTTGCTCGATTCCCTGTTTGTAATCAAATCAACGGTTTATCTGTGCTTGTTAGGTAGTATCATATTAGGGAGCACAGAATAATTAGCTATTTTTTATCTTTTACTGGCAGCTACCAAGTGAAAGGATAGTTCAACTGCTCTGGTGTCTATGCCGAGTATGACCAACATCAGCATCTTTTATATACTAGTAGTTGTCAGGTGACTTTATTTAGATAAAATTGATTATATGGCATATTTATCCTCCATGGGTTCTGTTTTTTTCCCATGAATATTTTTTGACATATCTGGGCAACCCAGTAGACAGTATCCAAGACAATCATCATTACCTATGGTAAACGTCTGATGCTATCTAAACAATCAAGTTAATTACTCCCAACTAATAGAATTTGAAAAGGAGGATTAATGATTGTTACTTGCAGCTGCTGGAATGGTCTACTTCATTGCCAGGGAGAAGAAGGTGGTGGAGTTGTCTCGGCGGCACTCCCTCGAGGGACGAGGCTAGTGAGGCCACCCCCTTCAAGGGGCTGAATCTGAATATCCTCTTGAGAAATTTGCAGTAAACTGGCAGCAATAGCGCCAAGGATGAGAGAAAATACTACCGAGTCCAAGTTCTGGTTTAGCATTAAAGACACGTTATTAATTTTATTCTTGCAATATGAGGATGTTTGGATCCCTTTAGTCACCTGACTAAAGTTTAGACGGACTAAAAAATTTTAGTCACCCCCTGTTTGGAAGATGGGACTAAAGTGCATTAAAGTCCAGATTTACCTCCCTTTCTCTCTCCTCTCCCTCCCCCTTCTCTCTCCTTCTCTCTCCATGGGATGAGCAATTAATTAGGTGAGAGAGGGGATTAGTCACTAGAAGTTGGGTCACCCTTGACTAGAGACTAGACTAGTTTTAGTCACCATTTAGTCAGGGGTGTTTGGAGATTTAGTCCCCTAGTGTGACTAAAATTAGTCAAGTAGTCTCTAATCAGGTGGATCCAAACAACCCCTATGTATTCAGCATGTGGGTTGAGAATTTAGAGAGTTCTAAAACGATAGCGAAAAATCAAATAAAAATCTTACTAAGCGCAAGTGCTACATAATGACAGGTCTCTTTCTAAAGAGATGCAAGATTGGTCCAAATCGATTGAGGCAAAGTCATGTTTATAGGGACATCCAAAATTGGAATTGATGTATACTTTTTTTTCCCATACAACAAAGTTGTGACAAAATTATTGTTTGTGCTCATTTAAGTTTTTTGTTACATTAAACTTGTACTCAATGATTATTTAACTTATTTTCACCTGGTATGATTTGAAATTAATGTATATCTTTTTCCCGTTACAACGCACGGGTACCTAACTAATAATTAACTATTTGCCACTCTTACAAGTGGTAATTAAGGATTTGCCATTGGGTCTGCATGTCATAGACACATGAGGACCTATATATCATAGACTGCGAGTGGCAAACCTTAATTGCCACATTTTAAAAGTGATATTGTATTTATATAATGTACGGGACTAGTATTTTAAGAACTGGAAAGATATTTTTACTAAACATAATCTAAAATACTATAAAGATTAATAATATTGAATGATATATAGTCATATAAAAATTTTGTTTAAGGGTCGACACTTGTTATATATCAAATGATCATTGCATATACTCTAGTACCCATTTGTGTGAGAATACACTCGAAAATGGTGTTGTACCCGGCCATTGCTTACTCGAGTACTCGATTATTCCTAAAAAGTATTTACTAGAAGACAATATATATAGTAGAAAATATCGAGTATGTACTAAAAAAATTGCATGAAACTTCTAGTTTTATCAGGATATAACGAGCGGATACAGATTAAATATCAGGGTACTATGTAAACCGTAAACAAGTATGTTTTACATAACAGGAACAGAGTGAGCCCCCATTATTAGACCGTAGTCGGTTTAATATAGGAAGTACTCACATAACAGATATTGTATAAAAAGCATGCTCTAGGTAAACATAATAAATTACTAATCTAACAATAGATACGGTAAATTGCATATAAAATATTGTGTACCTTTGTAGATACATGCCGGATGTATCATAATTAATTTAAAAAACCAATCTACCAATTACCTTAATGCGTACTCATTTGACATTATATGTATTTGAAATCTTTTAGTACACCACACGTCTTGAAGCTTGGATGATCTTAATAGATCAAATTGTTGGCGATGATGATTCCGATCTAGTCGGGGAATGTACTCTAGTCTGGTCAAATCTCCCAGGGCAAAAGTCGTTGAAGTATTCCTCATTGAAAAATCCTCAGCGGTGATGACTTGATGAAACTTGAGATGACAAGGGTCCCGATTCATCAGAGAACGCACTTCGGTTGGGTCGTATCTCCCATGGTCGAAGTCGTTGAGTAGTTGTTGTCGGAGACTCCATCTTCTTGAAACCAATCTCGTCAAAACCTTGAAGCACCAAAGTCCCCTACCTAGCACACCACTATCGATGTTGTAGATCACGATTATGGTATTTGCATGGTATTGGGATCGTTGGTACTAGGGTATACGCGAGATTGAGGTAAAAGAGATAGGAGCCAGAGATTTTTATACAAGTTCGGACCCCTTATCTGACAAGTAATAGCTCTACTCCTATTGACCGAAGCCAATGTTTCTATTATATATCAGTATCACTTGACACTCGAGTACAATATTTGGGATAACCTATCTAGTCATCGTCGACACGGCGACATGAATATATCGATATCTGGTAGCATGTATTGACGTCTATTCTGACTATTCCGTCCTTCCCTTCTGACTGGGCCTCTCCCCTCTCTTCCTAGGGGGTCGGGTCTTGTATTTATACCCATAGATGTCCCCTTGTCCAAATAGAACGAGGAAAACAAGTATGGACACGATTCGAGTAGTCATTGTAGTTTCCATGTAGAACTCTGCTTTCCTTTCCTTATCCGAAATACCTTCCATATGCGAGACATGATTCTGTATAAGACTTGGTATATGGTGGGCTCCACCGAGCTTAACCCATGATCATAAGATATACCTTAACCATAACCCTGACAATCATAATGCACTATATATATTTTGTTCAAGTGAGTTGTGAATTCACTATTTACTGGTTATATGTCTATGCATTACAATAGGATCTAGAGATAAAAATAAGATTTAATTTATTTCAGTCCCCTTTTTAATGATGTTTTGGGGTCTTTTTACATTTCTTTAAACATAATATTGTATAAAAATGAGATAATTTATTGTTTTATAAATAGATTAGTTTATCATACCCCCATTTATAAAATCCTAAGTCCGCCACTGTTATACAGTCATTGTTCCCTAGCTCTAATCAAGCAAGCCACTAAGCTCTAATCTTGAAATCCAGATAGAGCTATAAGAGCCATGCCATTTTCCATCATCAGGCCGTAAAAGTCGAGCTACCCCGGAATCGAAGCACGCGATAGCCCGACGCCGCGAGCACCAAACCAAGCGAACCAATGCCACATCAACCTCATCACCTTCAATGTGTTTCGTGCGTGGGGGAAGGACCACAGAGACGGCGGCCACTACTACAAAAAGGATTTTTCTATGCGGAGGCCTTGCCCGTCTGCACCCAGGTGTCTGGGAAAATAAATATTTTCACGTGCGGTGGCCCAACCGCACGGAAAGTTCCATCTTCCCGTGCGGTCGTGTTAAGTGGACCGCATGGGATAATCGATTATCCCGTGCGGTCCATTTATACCGACCGCACAGGAAGATGGATTATCCCGTGCGGTTTATTTATACCGACCGCAGGAGATAATAGATTCTTACAGGCGCCTTAGCACATGCTAGCCGTTTGGGAAGATCTACGCACTTGTACTTTTTTTAATGGTACAGTAGCAAAATGATGTCGCAGTTACTCGCGCTCAATTACAAACATGATTGAATTTTATAATGAAGATATCACAAGTTAAACCATATAAAACATCGATATATATATAATTAAATAGCATATGTACATGTACCCATATGATAGTAGCGACATATTGCCTGGTTGATAGGAATATAATCAAGGTCATCCTCGGGTCACTCGGTGGCCATTTGCACTAGTTCTATTTCAAACGGGTCACTCGGTGTGCGCCTAGATTCCTCGCTCGATGCTGCTTCATTTCTGACAGCTACTTCGTGTGTCTCTAAGAGCGGATTGTTCGTGGGCTCTGCGTCCGATGAAGCTACGAGTGTCAGGGAGGGCTGATTGACCGTTGGTTTTGTGCCCGATGTTGATACGGGTGTCTCGGAGGGAACTTTGTTGTTTGAAATTTTCTTCTATGTGCATTCTTCGAAGGGAAAAAAATTTGCATCTCAATATATTTTACTAAGTACATACATATATAGAAATTATATATATTACTAAGAACATACATCTAAAAATTTACGACTAAATTTAGAAAAAATGAAACACATAGCAATTTTGCATTGACATATCACATACTCCCTCCATCCCATAATATAAGGCATGGTTAATTATTTATATTATAATAATTGTTGCTCAAATGTTTCTAAAGTTGAATCTTAGGATAGAGGGAGTATCACATATGTACCTCATATATCCTAATATCTCGCACATCACAAATTTTACATATATACCAAATATCCTAAGTCCCAAAATTGACAAAATTTACATATAAAAAAATTGCATCTACATTTTCGCATATCATCTAATATCTCGCACATCACAAATTTTACATATATACCACATATCCTGAGTCCCAAAATTCACAAAATCGACATATAAAAAAATGCATCTACATTTTCGCATATAAATTCACATCTCACAAATTTCACAATTGGTCATCTCACAAATTTCACAAAATGGTTATCTCACAAAATTGACATATCATCTAAGTCCCAGAATTCATATTAAACAATTTCACATTTAAATTTACATCTCACAAATTTTACATCACACAATCACACAATTTCACAACCTCACATCTCACATCTCACAACATCACCATTTTCACAATTGGTCCACAAATTGAACAATTAAAAAAAATGAAATACTTACCGATGGTGGTGGCGGCGACGTCGGGGAGGCCGGTGGCGGGGAGGGGGAGGCCTGTGGTAGGGAGGTGGCGACAATGGTGGGGAGGAGGCGGGGGCGTCGAGGAGGACTTGGAGGCCGGCAGCGGCGGCGTGGAGCACTTGGAGGCGAGGGGGAGCGGGCGGCCGGCGACGAGGGGATGTAGGCGGCCAGCGGCGAGGGGATGCAAGTGGCGGCATCGAGGGGAGCAGGCGGTCGGCGGTGAGGGGGAGCAGGGGGCCAGCGGTGAGGGCGAGGGCGAGGAGGAGGCCGAAGGTGGTGAAGAGAGGAGGCGATGGCGGTTGGCGAGAAGGAGAGGAGGCGGCGACGGTCGGCGAGGAGGTGGCGGTGGTGGATCTCCGTGCGCGGTGGTGGATTTTGGCAGCCTATCGGCGGACGAAGAAAATTTCTCCTAGACTTAGAAATTTTCGGAGCCCGCCCATAACTTATATAGTGGGCGGCCATCGCGTGCGGGTGGCTTAAGCCGACCGCACGCCAAAATATTTTCCCGTGCGGGCGACTTAAGACACCCGCATGGAAATAAGATCTTTGCGTGCGGGTGACTTAAGTCGACCGCATGGGAAGATATTTTTCTGTGCGGTCAGCTTAACCCACCCGCATGAAAAAATTCCGCACACAAAAATATAACCACAAATGAATTTAAATCCCATGTATATTAATTAAACCACAAATTAATTAATCAAAATAATTATTCAACCATATGATTAATACAAATAAATTATTCAACCATAGAAATTGAGAACGACATATAGTAGGATAAACATGGAACCACATTCATTCGCAAGACCATAAATTTGATACATTTGTTTGCAAAACAAATTGTACACAAAAACAAATTAACGTTTCACAATTTTCACAACACCATCCTTCCGTACGGACGAAAACTTCTCTTCGTTAAGGGTTGTCTCAATTCGCTTGATCCGTTTAGGAAGATCTCTAAATAACGGAAAGTTGTCGTATTGGTTGTAATTTGACGCGTCTTCAATATTATCAATGCCAATGATGTGTTGCTTTCCCAGTACAGTAATGTCCATCCGCTCGTTGGATGGGTCCTTCAAATAGAAAACCTATGCAACACGCTCAGCGAGAACCCACGGATCATTCTTGTGGCCTAGTTTCATGCGTTCCACAACCGTAAGGCCATTGTTATCGATGGATATGCCTGTTGTGTCTTTGACCCATTGGCATCGAAACACTGGGATCTGGATGTTAAGGCTGTAGTCAAGCTCCCAAATGTCTTGTATGATCCCGTAGTATGACTTCTTCTCGCCTGTTGCGTCGAACGCCTCCACATGAACTCCACTATTCTGAGCTGCGCTTTTCTTGTCCTTGCCTATCGTGTAAAACGTATATCCGCCAATGTCGTATCCTTGCCATGAGGTCACGAGGCTAGTTGGGCCAGTTGCTAGCCTCTGCAATATTTTTTCCTCGAGCGATTCACCGAACGTTAGGTTTTGATCCTTCAACCATTCAGAAAATTTGCGCTTTTGTTCCTTTAAGATCCAAGTCGCCGGTCTTCTGGGGTTGCAGGCTCTGATATCATTCCTGTGTTTCTCAATGTACGACTCGAGGATGGCGAGCTGTTGTAGCATGCTGCTATGTGCTTCCGCTACAGCTTTGTAGTCGTTATAATAGAATCTTTAATTTCTTGCCTACGGTCCCCTTCCCAGTTAACCGACCCTCGTGTAGAGCGGGGGTATTCCAATGGGTGTGACATCCTTCATGTAATCTATACAGCACTCAACCACCTCCTCAGTTGTGTACCCCTCTATCATTGATCCCTCCGGATGAGCTCGGTTATGGACATACCCTTTTAGAACCGACATGTACCTCTTGTACGCCTACATCTGATGTAGGTATAGGGGACCAATTTCGATAATCTGAGGGACGATGTTGACAATCAGATGCTCCATCATATTGAAGTAAGATGGAGGGAAAAACATCTCAAGCTGGCACGTTGTCTCAATTGCGAATGTTTGAAGGAGACCTAACTCTTCAGGATCAAAAACCTTCTGTGATATTCGATTGAAAAAGTAGCACAACTTTGTTATCACTACTTTAGTGTGAACTAGCTTAACCGCTCTTATAGAAATAGGTAGGAAGACAGTTAACATCTTGTGACAATCATGAGCATTGTACCCAGTGATGGTTAAATCTTTCATGGATACAAGTTTTCTGATGTTCGATGAGAAGCCAGTAGGGACTTTCAAACTATGCAAGCATCTATAGAAAGCCTTTTTCTCTTCTGGTATCAGTGAGTAGCATACCGGAGGAATATCGATCTTCCCATTTGCCAGCTCTTTTGGGTGAAGATCATGCCTTATGTCCATATTTACCAGGTTGGTACATGACTTTAGCCCATCTTTCGTCTTATTCGGGATGTCTAGTAAAGTGCCAATGGTGTTGTCGAACACATTCTTCTCAAGATGCATTATGTCAATGGCATGACGAATCTCCATATCTTTCCAGTATTCCAGATACCTGAAAAATATTGAGTGCTTCTTGAAAGGCAACGTATTTTCCTAATCACCATAGCCATAGCCGATCTTTCACTGGCAGGTACCACATCACCATAGCCGGAATCTTTTTCTTTGCATCCACCGATGAATCTTGGTCGACCACCTCTCCGTTAGAGGCTCCGTTGCCCGTCTTGTACTGACTCGTCCCACATGTTAGACAACAGTCTAAATCCGCGTATTCTTTGCGGTACAATATACAATGATTTACACAAGCATGAATCTTTTAAACACCTAGAAATAATGGACATATCAATTTCTTGGCATGATATGTGTTGGTCGGTAACAAGTTCGGCTTAGGAAGCATAACTCTCAACAGATCCATCAAATCGTTGAAGCTAGTGTCCGACCATCCATGGCTCTCTTCAATCTAAGAAGTTCCAGCACAGAGCGCAACACCGTATAGTCCCTGTCACATCCTTTCGATTCGTCATAAAGAAGGTCATTTGCAACTTTTTCCAATGCTTCCCAATTATCCAACCCTCGTTTTTCGTTTTGTACAAGTTAGGACCTCTAGTTCAACATGCCGCAACATATCCTCCTGATCAACATCAATATCTACCACCGAATTCCGGGATCGTTCCCAGGTACATGTCTTCGGTTATAAAATTTTCTCCCGCATCAAAGCAAAAAACATCAGCCTCTTCATTACGAACGACAACTTCCCCGTGACAAGTCCATATCTTGTAATCATCCTTAAGTCCATACTCTACAATG
The DNA here is from genome assembly GCA_000573905.2 of Oryza punctata. NCBI lineage: Eukaryota > Viridiplantae > Streptophyta > Magnoliopsida > Poales > Poaceae > Oryza > Oryza punctata. The sequence continues at coordinate 15,629,140 of CM002493.2, read as the reverse complement.
TGCCCCAAAATTTTCTTCGGGTCTTGCAGCATCATTTCATTCTTGCAATCAAAGCATGGATAAAAAATGTTCCTCCTATTCTCCCTCAAAGCATGTGTCTTTGCCTTATCAACAAATTTGGATGCTTTTTTCAAGAACGTCGAATAAGTTCTTCTTGTGTCGTACATCCATGCCCGACCCATCTCCTAAAATATAATGAGTCGTATTGTACTTTATTAAATCATATAAAAAAGATACAACTTAAACAGACATTATATTACTCTTCATGCACTAGTGATTCCAATAACATTAATTTAAAAATGAAAAATTAACTATAATTACTAGATTTGCAAAACTGGTATATTCGTTGCATTCCACTGAACAAATTTGAAATAAATGGAGGAAACTAAACAAGGAGTAAATTAAAGTACTATGCACTACTAAATACTATTCAAGTTTATACATGCAAACAATATATTTAATCAATAAAAAATTGTCCATTTCCAAAAGCGAAAAAATTCTTCGCTTTTATCCGATGAAAATTGAAATAAATGGAGGCAAACCTAACCAAGAATCCATTTTATAAAATGGTATGGACTACTAAATACTTTTAAAAACATATCATGCAAACGATATATGTTAGCTAAAAATAAAAAAAATGCCTACACTACTCTATTTAAAAAAGTGCAAATTTCATCGCATTGCACCGATAAAAATTGAAATAAATGGAAGCAAATGAAGGAGGACAACAAGCATTTCACCTTTATATGGATCCCAAGCAAAGATATGAGGTTGAAAACCTTCCCCCTAATTTGTGTCAAGTTTAGAAGAGAGAAAACGCCGGGCTTGAATGGAGCAAGCTCGGGCTGGGGGTAATATAGGACATGCATCATCGCGTGCGGTTGCATTAAGCGGCCCACACGGGATAATAGATTATCCCGTGCGGGCGATGATTGGGCCCCGGTGGACCGGTTTTTCCAGGTGGTACCACTTACGGCCCGCCTGGAATCTACTGGGGGTCTCGTACAGAAAAAACTTTTCTATAGTAGTGGGCGGCGGATCTCGTGGGTGCCGAGCTGGATGAAAGAAAGGAGCGGATCTGGGCAGAGGAGAAGCTACATAATCGGGACGATCGAGCAGATCCGGGAGGAGGTGGAGTCCCCTTCTGTGGCTACGACGGCGGCGGAGGGAGAGGCGAGGAGCAGCAGGAGGAGGAGGGGGGAGAGGTGTGTTTCGGGAGGAAGAGAGAAGGTGAAGTGATGGTCTCCCCCGCGAGATTTTCTGTGGCTGTCCTGTGGCCGAGTGGCATCTAGACTAGACAGACCTATCATTTAGCCAAATATGGATAATACGTCATACAACGTATTAGTAAAATAATAATAATTTGTGGGTAACATTTTTATATTTGTATTGTTAGCAACTTAAATATTAATACTGAAAATAAACTTTGATGAAAAACTTTAAAATCAACTTCAAATTTAACTTTCAATTTTTAGCAGCGGCTGATGCTGAATGGGGAACTATGGGAGCCGACATTTTCATGGGAGAGTTTTTTTTTCTCCTCCTGTGTTTGGTTGGGGAATATTTCTTGCTGATGGATTCGCGGGTGCTGCATGTGGCATGTGGGTGTCGACCAATATCTCGATTGATTCTCGCGTCATGGTCGCCGGCGCGCGGGCTACACTGGCACTGAGCTAAACAAAGGGTTTGTGTTGTGCTTCTGTTGTTCTTGGTGACCCCACAATTATTATATTTTCCTCAAAGGAATTATTGCACTAGTCGTACTTGTAAAAGCTTTCCAGTTTATTCATCGCATTATTATCACAGCTATTTGCTCCACGTTTTCAAAAGTAAGTATTTCTCAAGAAAAATAATTCCTTCTAATATATTGTTTAGATCAATTGTTTTAACCTCTTTGTTTGGTTTATTTCTCAAAATGTTTGTTTTATTCCTATATTTCAAGTAGATAATTCGCAATAATAATATAATGTTCCAAACGTTAGCTTGGATTTAGATGCTATGTGAAATCGAACCAACCACTACGTAACCGACTAGAGGGTGATGATTTGGTTATCTGAACAAAGATTTTGTCCTGTTTTACCTAGTTCCATTAATAGCACACTGGTAATCGTGTACGTGTACGTGCAATGCACGTCGTGACCAATATGAATTAAGTCCAATATATTACAATTGTAAGAATATGTTCTATCGAAAACCAAAATGCTTATTTGACCTCGTTTCGAATTCAAACTACTGACCTTTCTTTTTTCCTAGCTTGCTTATTTGATCCCGCTTTTCAAAATCTAACACTCCGTTTATCTTTTTTCCATTCAACCGTATCTCTCTCATCTCTTACAAGCGGCGGCGGCTGCGGTGCGCGGCTTCGGTGTGGCTTTGCACGGCTGAGCAGCGGTGGCTGCAGCGCGTGGCTTCGGGGGTGGCGGCGTCTGGGGCAGCGGCGTCGCACGGTCGAGCGGCGACAGCTGCGACGCGCGGCTTCGGGGCCAGCGGCACCGTCACGCGGCGGAGCGGTGGTGGCTGCGGCGCGCAGCTTCAGGGCGGCGGCCGTTGCGGCGTGCAGAGGGAGGTCCGCGGTGGTGCTGTCGCACGGTGGAGCGGCAGCTGCTACTGTGTGCAGCTTCGGGGGCGGACACCATTCAGAAAAACTGGGTGTAAATAAAAATTGCTCATGTTGTGTAGATAATTTAATTTCTAACTGTTTGGTACGTGGAAAGGGGCAATAAAACTGAATGAAATGCCATTTGTTAGAATTTCTAAATGTCTCCTATGTGGAATGGGGGCAATAAAACTGAAGGGAACGCCTTGCTCTGTTTAGAACTGCTTGGATTTTTCATAACTAATTTATTTGAAATTTGTAAACAGGATTCCCTTCTCTTACTTTATCCCAAATTTTGCACTGAACAAAATTTAAAGCCCTGCTAGACTGCTACAAGGTACAGACCACTTCAACATTGGTAACACTTGAATTACAACAGCTGGAGTATTAGGTGGTGTTTGGATCTAGGGACTAAATTTTAGTCCATATCACATCAAATATTTGTACACTAATTAGAAGTGTTAAACATAGACTAAGGATAAAACCCATTTCATAACCCTGGACTAATTTACAAGACAAATCTATTGAGCCTAATTAGTCCATGATTAGCCTATGTGATGCTAACGTAAACATGTGCTAATTATGGATTAATTAGGCTTAAAAAATTTATCCGCGAATTAGCTCTCATTTATGCAATTAGTTTTATTATTAGTCTATGTTTAATACTTTTAATTAGTGTCCAAACATCCGATGTGATAGGTACTAAAATTTAAAATTTAGTCCCTGAATCCAAAAACCACTTAGTACAGGGGTACAAAACACCAGATATGAAAAGAGCTTTAATTTAACCTAAGATAATTTATTGTACAAATCATCTTCCTCATGTATTGCCTTTCCTCCAACTGAATCATGCATTCTGCACTTTGTGAATTACTGCATTGATATCCAACATCATTAATGCCCTCGATATGAGCAATGGTCAATGAAATCACCATGGAAAGTTGCTTCCATTTTATATCTTTATAATGAGTTTCCCTATGAAAACATGGTCACAGACTAACTGTGCTGAAAAAGAATTTTCTCCCTGCCTCACATTATTGCCTTTTGCTCTTGCAATCTGTAATTTTTTTAGTCTCGAACAATGGAACTCAAAAATGGATCATGTTTTATTTCACAAAATTCATAAAAGTAACTATAACTTGTTATGACAGGCCATCCTAGTAAACTATTAGTAGTTCAACTTGTAACTGCGCATATATCTCACACTGAAGTTAGGATCCAAATTATAGCTAGCGGAGCAGAAAAAAGTTGGGCTAGCTGTTTATGAGCAATCAACACACTATGTCATATACATGTTAACTCTCAGATGTTCTCTCTGACCCGAAATGCATGAAGTTGAACTGATGCCATTGATTCTGACAAGCGTATCATAAGAAGAAATATCTACCTAGTAGCTACACAAGAATGTATGCGAATATATGTAACAGGAATTCTAGTGACAGGAAGTATATAGCAAAACATGAATGTTAGTTCATCAAATTGCAGAGGTGAGATTCAGTAAATACCTCCCAAGCCAGATGACAGGTACTTTTGCTAAGTTACAGCTCGAGCTGAGGTCCAACTGCAGTTCCAAAATAACTAATATGGAACTTGGAAATACTGGGTCATACAATTTAACAGAAATTTTGAGAGATAGGAGAAGCAGGGAAGGTACCAAAGTATTTCGGACATGTACCTTTTATACCGGTTCTCACCATCACCTTATGTCTCCCTGCCATATATATTCCATCCAGGAGAAACACCAAATTGATCAATGTATAAAATTAACTATCCTCAGTCCTTTGCATAACCTCTCCCTGACCTTTTAGGCGTTGTTACAAACATGCACAGAGGCACTATAGCAAAAGTGTGAATATAGAAAGACAAATATATCGTAATTTTCTAGCACCTGCATTCATCAAAAGATTTCCCTGTATCGACCACTCTTACCTTGATAATGTCATGTTTGTGGAGAATATGGGTACCGTACCCACACGGTCTCCGTACTCGACAAGAGATAGGAGGTCTACCGGATCCATATGTTGTTACCATGTTGTCTTATATCTCAAGGCAGGGTATAGAGCCCCAACTGGATACTACCATGTAATAGATTAGGAAAGTGATGTCCTATCAGGCTAGGTTTCTCCTTTGTAACCTTACCCCTCAACATATGTAAGGCGGGCACGGAGCTCTCTAGGGGTATATGAACGCAGATACACACAATCACATCGTCAGATCAATATACACCCGGTAGATACATTCCCCAAACAGAAGTAGAAAATTACCTCTCATCGAGAGGGCCTAAACCTGTCTAAACCCTTGTCTTCCGCATCATCCATTTTAGGTCTCGTGTGCTACCCCTTTTATTATTGCCGATTTCAAGATTTTCGACAGTTGGCGTGCCAGGTAGGGGAAGCACTAAGTTTTCCATCGACGAGTGTGATGGAACCAATCGCCGATGTCGTCGGATTCGCCAAGCTCGTTCTTTCTACCTTGGATTCAATCCAGCTGAGGAGATCAATCTCGGCGAGTTCGATGACTAAATCTCCAACATCACCGGGTTTTCCCTTCCAACTTATTGTTGTTTATTAGATTGATCTCTAAAGATCAGATTAATCTCTTGGTATTTTCTGTTGTTCACATGTAATGTCGTGGCACTATTGTTGTTGACTGGAGCCTTCGTCCTAATGGTTGGTTGGTCACACCACCACTGATGGTTGGTCACACCGCTACTGATGGGCGTCTACATCTTCATCGTCAGCTGCCTTCACCGTCGCTGACTAGTGTCTTCGCCTACACGGTTGGTTGGTCACACCACTGTTGATGGGTATCTACGTCTTCACCGTTAGCTACCTTTGCCGCCGTCAACTGGTGACTTCGCCTACACGATTGGTTGGTCACACCACCAGATATGGGCGTCTACGTCTTCACCATCAACCGCCGCTGCCGCCATTGATGGGCGCCATCGTCTTCACCGTCGGCTTGCCTCTGTCACCGCCGATTGGTGTCTCCACCTTCACGGTTGTCCTATTATGCTGTCGTTGATGGGGTCTTCGTCTTCACCGTCAGCTTGCGTTAGCCATCACCGACTGGTGTCTTTACCTACACGGTTGGTTGGTCACACCACCATTGATGGGTGTCTACATCTTCACCGTCATCGTTAAGCCGCTGACAGGCATCATCATCTTCACCGCCGACTGGTTTCTTCGCCTCCACGGTTGTTGTACTCCGCCGCCGTTGTTGATGGCGACATCGTCTTCACCGTCGGCCACCGTCATCGTCACCGACTAGATTTTTGCCTCCACGGTTGGTGTACACCGCTGCCGTTGCTGATGGTGACATCGTCTTCACCGCCGACAGTTGTCATCGATGTCGACTGGTTTCTCCGCCTCCATGGTTGGTGTATGTTGACGGTTATTAACTGCCAAATTACGCCGTCAATACCTGCATAAATCTGAATAGGTGAAACATCCAATATAGTGGTAGGGTTTAATTCTAATAATTTCCACAAGTGTTGGTGTATATTTGTATGCAGGTGAATTATGGACGAAAACCATCCGCCATGCGATAAAATACACCTTCGGACAATCAGGACACGATTACACGGATTGGAGGGCCCATATATCAATCAAAACTACCTAGGATTGAGCCCAACCAAAGTACATCATGTTGAGGGCCCAGCAGGTAGCCTCCCAGCCAAAGGGGAGGCTGGGAGGCGGCCCAGAAGTTCGGTTGAACTCCGAACCATCATCAGCTCCGTTCGCCATCTGCTTCCACGTGGACGCTCCAGATAAAGTCCTAATGACGGTGGAGGGGTAGTTAGGACAATTCCAACTGCCAAAACTGTCATATGAAGGCTATTTAAGGAGCTCAAGTGCTTCACTTCAAGACATACCAAGTTTGAGTTGAATTATAAGAGGCTCTTTGTATTCTTATATATACTTAGAATAGGGATAGAGTGAGGGAGAAAGATTGCAGGAATCCCGGAGTTGTCAGTATCTTCCTCTTCTTTATTTTATACCTTGACAATTACTTTGATATAATCAATATTATCTTATTTAAGTAATTAGGATTTATCCTGTGAAGTATATTTATTAGTTAGTTCCTATTAAGCATACTAGATCATTGTTCACTATTGCTCATTAAGAGATAGTGATTACTTTAGTGTTTAGCTAACACTAGAGTAGTAATTAATTGCATAGACGTGGAGTCTAGGTAATTAATTTTCAGTGTTTGCTGCGTACCCCACAATACGTTAGAGGTGGATGTAGAGGTGGTGACAGCCCTCGAGATCACTTAAGTCCTCCCTGTCCAAGTGCGTAGTAGAGCGAGTTCTAGTAGCAGCAAGCAAACCAGTGCCTGAAGTATTACAATGTGATTAAATTAAGCTTTCTAAACTATCTTGTGCTTCACTAGAAAATCATCTCTACCCTTTACCTTCATTAACTTGTGTCATTGGATGAGCTTGTTAAAGAGTTGAACACCTTCATTCCTTGTGACTTGATACCTTGGAATACTTCCGGGGTGAAGTGCTATAGCGGTATATCCGTGCGCTTGCGGATTTTATCTGTGACAGTAAGAAATACCAACAGTTTACTCCGCCGTCGTTGCTGATGGCGACATCGTCTTCACCACCGACCGCCATCAACACAGCCGTCTGGTTTCTTCGCCTCCGCGGTTGGTGTACTCCGTCGCCGTAACTGATGGTGACATCATCTTCATCGCCGGCCACCTTCATCGCCGCTGATTGGTTCCTTCGCCTCCACGGTTGGTGTTCTCCACCGCCGTTGCTTATGGTGACATCGTCTTCACCGTCGACAGTCATCATCGTTGCCGACTGGTTTCTTTGCCTCCATGGTTGGTGTACTCCGCCACCATTGCTGATGGAGACATCGTCTTCACCACCGGCCGCCATTTGGTTTCTTCACCTCCACGGTTGGTGTACTTTGCCGCCGTCACTGATGGCGACATCGTCTTCACCGTCGGCCGCCTTCGTCACCACCGACTAGTTCCTTCGCCTCCAACCCCTCCCCGGTTGGTGTACTCCGCAGTCGTTGCTGATGGTGACATCATCTTCACCATCGGTCGCTGTCATCACCGCCGACTGGTTTCTTCTCCTTCATGACTAGCTTATTACGTCGCCGTTGATGGGCATTTTCCACCTTCACCACCGGTCGCTTCAGTTGTCTTCATGGTTGGTGTCTTCGTTGCCAGTGATGGACGACCTTGTTCCTACATCGGTCACCTCTATTGTCACCAAGGGAAATACCACAAAGCTAAGTCTTCATTATTAATTTTCTTCTTTGTATGATATTTTTATTTTCCTCTGCCTTACTACATCAATTGGTTCTTTATTGAGTAGTGAATCGGGGGCTACAGATGTTATATCATATTTTTTTCAACAATTTTCATAATGTTTATCTTGATTGCTTGCGAAATAATCCGAGTAAAAGAGTATCGATTGAGTTATGGAGCTATATTTCCCTATGCTTTCTGTTTGTTTTGTCGATGGATAGTTGCCTTTGGGCTGATTCCAAGCACCCGGGGACTCGTTTTATGGAGTGTATAACGCAAGGTGCTAAGTATTACTCAGAAGAAATCAAAAGTATAGAGATAATATAATTTGTTTTTTGCTGTTAATAATTGCAAAAGTACCCGAGTAGTAAATTCTGATCTGTGAAACTTTGTTTCATTAATGACGAACTCATGTAAATGACTAGTCGGGCAGAGTGTTTAAACATGAGGAGTCAGCTATTCAGGGAAATCAAAATCGACAAGAGGAGAAATACATATTTATAAATATTTTAAAATGCTTGAATTTGGTTCAAGTACTATGTTTACATTAGATACTACTTGTCCTACATGTTTATATTGCAGGATCCAAATCCAGATATGCATAGTGGGGATTTATGGCTATAAGCTTATCTCCTATGATTTAGGAATGGATCAGTTAGAACATCACTGTCGGCTTGCCTTCGCCACCGCCGACTGGTGCCTCCGCCTTCACGGCTGGCCTATTATGCCGTTGTTGATGGGCACCTACATCTTCACCGCCGGCTTGCCTTCGCAGCCGCCGACTGATGTCCTTGCCTTCACGTTTGGTTGGTCACACCACCGTTGTTGGACATCTACATCTCTACCGCTGGCTCGCCTTCGTCGTCGCCGACTGGTTTCTTCGCCTCCACAGCTAGCCTATTATGTCACCGTTGATGGGCGTCTACATATTCACCGTCGGCTTGCCTTTGTCACCGCCGACTAGTATTCTCGCCTACACGGTTGGTTGTTCACACCATCTTTGTTGGACGTCTACGTCTTCACCGCCGGCTTGCCTTCGCCGCCGCCGATTGGTGTCCTCGCCTTCACGGTTGGTTGGTCACACCACCGTTGTTGGGCGTATGCGTCTTCACCGTTGGCTTTCCTTCTCCGCCGCCGACTGGTGTCCTCACCTTCACAGATGGTTGGTCACACCACCATTGTTGGGCGTGTGCGTCTTCACCGCAGGCTTGCCTGACATTTATACTATTGCCTTACAACACACAATGAGTTTTTACCGCTTTTTACCAATTTCCTTCTCCTATTCATACCATGATATATATATATCATCTCACATAACTTGCAGCTTCCACTAGGTCCTTTTTATCATAGACATTTCTGCAAGTAAGATCCATGTCTTCGACTCTATGCAGAAACCCCAGGAAACCTTTACCAAGATTTTTGACGTGCTTAACAGGTGATGTCATCCATTCCACTGTTATTATGATTGCTTCTATCGCTATTGTACGAATCTCGGATAATTAATCATACATTGCAACTATAGGCCATGAGCACGGTTCCATACAACCGTCCCCGGGGTGTTCAAAGAAGAACTGGATGTGAGGATGGACTATCTGGTACAGACATGGTCCAAAACATTTACCAACCAATACTAAATATGGTAACACCTGCCACGTGACGCTACCATCTTTAGTAGCGGTTGCTAGTGTTAGCAACCATTACTAAAGATGCATTTTTAGTCCAGGTTATTTCCACCGGGACTTAAAAATGCTCATCTTTAGTTCTGGATTGTGCATTTCGGTTGCACAATCGGGACTAATAGGGGTTATGAACCGAAAATAAAAATGAGTTGGCAAAGTTACAGGACCAGAGCCACCATGCTGATGAAATGGAGGAGACAATGGCAAGGAACAACGCCGCCTGACACTGAGAGGACTGAGCAAGTGAGCAGCACCTTCTTCTCCCAGTGCAGCGTATCCATTATTATGGTGGTGATGGTGGGCTAGGTGCAACGGCGGCGAAATCCAGACTGAGGCCAGCACCTCTTGACTAGGTGCCTCTCTCGTGGCCCCCATCTAGTGGCGGGTGGAGGATGGAGAACAGCTGAGACACTAGAAGAGGATGCCTCCTGCGATGGAGCGACGACGAAACAGCGATGGGGACGTGTCATCGATTAGAGCGCAAGACCAAGTAAGGCCCCAAGCTACCTGACAGCAGCGGCTACCGGAGAGGTGGATGGTGGGGGACAGGGGAGGCCCGTTGCAATGCGATGGCGGTGACAGCAGCAATGCCGGGAGAGTGGAACGGCGATGGGCGGCAGGGCTGGGGCGCATGGGGAATCGTGATGGGGGCGTGGGCCGTGGCGTCAACACAGCGAGGCGCACACTGTGGTTTAGGGAGGAATGCGCGAGGCCGGTGGATGGAAAACACGGAATGATTCGTGCGCGAGTTTGCTCAGTGGGTGAGGATTGGGAATAGTTGATTTCACCCTACGATCGCCAGACACAGATGTCCACTTCCGTTTCTAGCCATTTGATGAACAGATCGGATAGCTGAGAAAAGGGATGAGGTGTTCTGTGTACATTTTACTGGGTGCACCTATCAAAAAATGCAATATAATGAGTGCGGTAAAATCATGTGTGTGGGTTGCATTGTTTAGTTGTTCCGTCCATCTCATGTTAGAGATGTTCTTATAGATTTTTCAGATGATATGATTATATTACCATTATTATTAATTGTAAGATTAAAGGTTTGAGTATCTAAAACGATCTTGAACTGCCTTAGGTGCGACGTGAAATCGAACCAACAGCTACATAATAGCAGGTGATCGATGATTTGCTGGTTCAATCCAATATTTTGTTTTATTTTTGCTAGTTCCATTAATGGTATGCTACAGTAGTTTCGTTAACTAGAAGCCCACGCAGATGCGTGGATATTTTATAGAAATAATGCTAATGGAATTAAGTTATATCTCATCATATACATATAAGAAATTATAGATTATATCTTACAATAACAAAAATCTATATTGTGGAATAGACCGTAAACATTAATATAAATGATAGGAATGTCTCTTACATGAAAACTTGCCTATTATCACCATTACCTATTATTATTGTTCTTAAAAGGTGGATATCGTTTTAATAAATGGAACTTCATATGTACCACCAAAATAAGTTTAATACATCATTAATACATAAAACATTTATTTCTACTGCATACCTAATTATGAGTTGTGCGCTTTAACCATTCAGCCATGGATGCTTAACAAGGATCATCATCGTACATCGTAAATAATCAATTTTCATATAGAAAGACATATCATAGAAAAATGAAATCGAAAATATTCAGAGATGGTAAATATTCGAATGTTTATGTCAACACTTATTTCTAAATATACGAATAAATATTATAAAACTACCGCTTCTATTTGATTAATAGGATAACCCTATTAAAAAATAGTCATGAATGCCTCATCTAATGGGTGGAACCATCGAGGCTTTATTTATCTACTGCCTTCAAGCATGGGTCGACATAGCCGTCCCTCTCACAGCTAGTGTGGAGCACAATTTTAATTAATCCTAGTTCACTATCAGCATCCTCAAAGAAAATTGCATTAGTAAGTAGTAAGTTGAGCGTTATTATCAATGGTGACCTCGTCTAGGCTTGCCTCAATTTCCCCTGCTATACTTGTGGTAGTGTAGCAAGCTGCCCTTCAGGAAACAAAGAGAAGATGGACGTGATGAAAATAGTTCTTCACTTCTTCCCGTGAAAATAGTTCTTCACTTCTTCCCGTAAAAATAGTTTCTTTATGTTTTGTGTAGATACAATTTGTTTATGGTGTTAATCAATACTGCTTAGATACAATGTAATCTTTAGAAATGAGTGAAATTGATCATTAAAAATATATATAGCTAAACAAACCTGTGACCGTGACAATAATCTTCAGAGTATTATATCATTGTTTGTATCCTGACAAAGATCTATATTTTAGCATCTGGTTTGTTTTCGTCACCTATTGTTCATAATTGCATGAGACACCTTTACTAATTCTAAAAATGTATTTATTTTTCAAAATTATTTATAATAACTAACTTGTTGAAGTGCACTTACATCAATGCAGTGTATGGCGTATATTCATCCATTATCACTTATGCTCAACATATTATAATTTCTCAACTATAAGAAAATATATTATGAGTAGTTTTATAAAATATATCATGAGTAGTTTTATGTACATGTTATAGGATTGTTCATTTGTTACCAAACCTATTTGGCAAAGAAAAAATGTAAATGACCAAAATTGTTGTGATGGATTAAGGAGTCGTATTATGGGCATACCAATCAAATAGTTCTGAAAAATCCAAAAAAAACTTTGAGAATCTTAATCCCACACAAATTAAAATAAAGTCAGATGTAGTTGACAAAACATAATGTTCTTTCATTTTCATGCATGTAGTTTTCAGTTGGTCAAGTGATATTTGACCATAAAATATAATGTGAAATTATTTCAAATATTATCATGACATTAATTATTATACGTCACCAAAATTATTTGAAATGGTGTTATGATATTAATTATTATATGTCAGCTCCATGAGTTGTAATGTATTTAACACTATAATATAACTATGATAAGTCATCACAATTTGAATACACCGGATTATAAATTGACTATATAATTTAAAAATAGGCGTTTAAACACGTTTAATTTGTTTTTATATTGATATAGTTTAACTTGCATATTTATTTCTGGAGTAATAAATTTTATTTTTATAGTATAGGAAATCCTATTATGAAGAATATCTATATTTTTCGAAGTTTCTACCAACTTATTTATGTATTTTTTTTTTGGGCTTTATAGCTTTATTATCGTATGTGCGTATGTTTTTTGGTTTTTTTCAATCGAATATCTGGTAAACAGTTTCTCTCATATACACAGGAGATTAAGAGGAAGCGGGCTAATCTAATGATTAAAATAATGTGTCCATTATTTTAAATGAAAATTGATAACAAAATTATAGTGTCACGTGGCAGTCTGCTTGTAGAAACACCACATGATCATATTTGTAGATTAATAAATTTTGTTTTTATAGTATAGAAAATCCTATTTTTAAAATTACCGTCTATTTTTTTCTACCTACATACGTATATTTTGTAGGGTCTTATAGCTTTTCTTTTCACTCGTGCGTAAGTACGTACTTTCTTTTTCAAGTGAACAGTATCTAGAGTTTTTTTTTTTATAGTTTTTATCCATACTTACGTACTCTTATATATGTACTTTTTGGGCTTTATAGCTTTATTATCGTATGCACGTATGTTTCTTTCTTTGTTTTGTTTCAATCGAACATCCAGTAAACAGTTTCTCTCATATACACAGGAGATTAAGAGTAAGCAGACTAATCTAATAATCTAAAATAATGGATCCATCATTTTAAACGAAAATTGACAATTATAGTGGCACGTGGCGGTCCGAGTGCTTGTAGGAACACTACATGATCATATTTGTGGAATAAATTTTGTTTATATAGTACAGAAAATCATATTTTAAAAAGACCAGTATAAACGGCATCTATGCACATGATATATTAGGAGGAAGCAAATAGATCTAATCTAATAGCCTAAAATAACGGATCCAACAATTTAAATAAAAATCAACGGTGAGATTATAAAATGTCCCATTGCAATGTAGGAGCGTATGTAGGAACATCACATGGCGGCTTAATGGGAAAAAATACACCAACTTTGCCTCAACTCACGTGTAGGTGTAGATTAGATTGTACTCCCACCTAACAATGAAAAAACAAAAAATATAATTCAATACTCATAGGACATAGCCAATTGCAGATCTTATTCTCACCATTGGCCATATTTAAATTTGTTCTAACCAACAGGAAACTGAGATGATCAACAGTATCAGTATGGCCTTCAAATTTCTAAAAAATACTTCACAATTGCAGGTCCCATATATACCCATAGCTATATTCTGATCTACTAACAATATAATTTCCATTTGTAAAGAAAAAAAATCGGTTGGATGTAACATATGTGTTTGGACCTTACCTTCTAAGGTGAGTCTTGCTCAGCACCCTCATTTGCTTTCCATGGCTACTCTGTACTAATGTATCGAACTCCCGCAACAACTCAATGAATCAGTGGCTTTATATATACATATTTTTTTGTCATACCAACAATACATATATTCTAAATTTTGAATTCTTTACAAACAAAAAAAACATGGAACCAAAGGTCTGTAGCCTAAACTAATGTTCATGCAAAGCATTTCACCCTGTTCAACTCTTCATTTCTTCAAATTTTCAAATCACACTATAATTACCAAGGAACTAAGATATTAATTAAACGGAAAAAAGGAAATTCCAGTACATTCTAAGACCAAGTAAAGAATTACGACAAAACTATCATTAACCAATTTAATTATATAAAGTATGCTAATTTAACGCCATTATGAAAAATCAATAGTTGTTGAAGAAAAAACTGGTTATTTCCTGCATATCCTTCAGGTTTGCTGCTCCGTCAGAAGCCATGGAAGATATGCCATAGAATAAGTTTTATCCAAAAACGCACACAGAAGCCATCGAAGATATGCCACAGAACCGGTTTTTATCCAAAAAAAGCACATCACAACTACGTAAATGATGCTTATAAAAGTTACCACAGAAGTTTCATTTAATCGCCTTGAAATATCAGGGCGTTGATCATACCAAACATGGACACCAGGCCAGGCCAGGCCACTGCCCTTAAAAGATAATAACACTTAATCATTGTGTGCTCCTTAATATGACACTACCAAAAAGAAAAGGCTTAGTAGAAGGAATGGACTCTTAATTAGTTCACAGATGCGGGCTGGAAGCATCACACAAGAAAAATCCCCAAAATAAACTTTACTTTTTAAATCAAATATTTCTAGAAAACCAAGGTCAGACAATTTTGCAACTAATAGGACATTATAGAAAATTGAGATGACATGACATGTGGTCAAGATCAAGAGACTTTCTAAACTCCCTCACGAGAGAGAGAGAGAGTGCTTCTAAGCTCAATCAAAAGGAATTCACTCTAACCATGAATGTTTGTGTGATTAAAAAGGGAACAACTTTTCATTGAATTTTTATGATGTACTCGAGTTTAGAGAGATGTGCAAATGTACAAGGATTTTTTTCACCGGAATTTCCAATTTATTATGTATATTCAATCTGCGGTTTGTCCAATACCATTATTATACTTTTCTAGTATTGCTGAAATCGTCAACACCGTTGTAAAATGGTACTCAACTGCAGTTCAAAGCTACAAACCTATCTGAACTGATTGAAGCCTGCAATCTAGTTGCATTCCTAGTGTCCCAGTGACCTATACTTGTTATCTAACATAAACTGAAGTGAATATCAAGTTCTACCAAAAATTAGCAAAACAAAAGAGATTTGTACTGCCATCAGGCATTTAGTGTTATTTGTACATAGTGATCAGTATAAATTACTCTGAACCTACTGTTTGTAGTTTCCAATAGATGAAATAAAGCTTATCAAGATGCTTCCTGTACATAACAATATGTCGAGTGTGCATATCAAATTTAATTTATGCCTAAGTCTCATTTTTAATTTCCTGGAAGCAGTTAATTTGTAGTATCTTTGGATGAAGTGAACTGGAGTTCCAGCAACTCAAGCCACATTTATATTTCATCTTCAGTTGAGTACATACATGTTATTATTAAAAGCAGTTTTGTCAAAAAAATTGCAAGTGAAGTTCAGAATTCCTAAAAGCGTATCAAACAATTGACCAAACAATCCTCTCATTTATAATTCTTAATATTACCATGCAAACCTTACTGAAAACTGATCTATTACCAATATCTGTTGAGCTTTAATTTGATTTAGGTCACATCAAATATATTTGAGGCGAAATGCTGAATATCATTGGCAGAAAGAAATCTCAAGACCATCAACAATTATATCTGATCCCTACCGTACATAACAATTCCTACCCATAGGAATCAATTACACTGAGAAATCTCAGCGTATTCAGTATGTAGCTTGCAATATTGGGGGAAGTAAGCAAACTTATCAGCATCAAATAGTACTGAATTGCAGTTTGTGAATTAAAAACGATACTGAGCTGCATGACTGAATTCAAAATCTTGACTTTGAGTACAAGACTAACCTTACAATTCCAGAGAAAAACCTACTTGTGGCTATACAGGCCTTGGACAATCAAATCCAGCAACCGGTTGACCTTCAAATACCAAGCAATTACCTGGTTCTGCATTGCCCTAAACATCATATGCATTGCACTTACATCAAGTGAAATTATAATACTATGTTTAGTCGAAAGAACATTCTAATCTAAATAGCACTTATACCGTCAATATTACCTTCTCAAAGCAGCAAGAAATATGTATATCAGGATATGGCTTGCCAGTCCTCCCGTCTGGATAATTCCCCCATGACAACATGGCGCATCACTGTGAACATTTCCTTGTGTAGTTCTGTGTCCATCATCCTAGTGCTTGAAACCATTCCAGTGAAAGAAAATAACTTTAGGCAAGAAACCACGCCATTTTCTTTGGATCATATGATTCTAGGGAGGAAACCACGAAATTGAAAACAAAAACTTTGTGACCACACACTGAAGGTAACACAGGAAACTTTACCTCCAAATCAGAAGAGTCGACCTGGGGGCATGGATTCGGCGACAGCGGACAGGTGGAGACATGGAGGGAGGTGGATGGTGGTGTCTGTGCAGCGGGGGTCGGCGGCGGAGAGGGGGGAGGAGGGATTAGGGTTAGGGGAGAAGGGCGTGAGGAGGGAGGGAGTGCGGGTCTATGAGGACCGAGGGAGGGGGCGCGGGGGGAGGAGATCTGAGCGGTTGGATGAGAGGGGATGGATGCGGGGAAGAGGAGGCCGAGCAGCGTCGATGGTGGGGTGCCGGCGGCACGATGGCGGGGTGTCAGCGCTCTCGCGATCGCGGAGGAGGGGAGAGGGGTGCGATGGGCGGGCGTGCGGTTGTGCGCGATGGATGAGAGGATGTCGGCTGTTAGATGTGATGATCGAATGATTCATATTCTGTGGGTCTAGGTGACTATTCAAGATTAAACGAGTAATATATATTGATCATATGTACTGTGGGTTTTATTATTTATTGTTCCTTCCATCTCATACCAGACACTTTTATAGGTTTTTACGGACTACATAATTATATGGACGTGACTACACAGCTAGTGGTAGCTGGTTTGTCTAAACCAGCTAACACTCAATCTATAAGAGACACCATCCACATATACTTCAAATACAATTTTCTCTTAAACTACTCATCCAATCTACGATCTGATTACACCGTTGTGTTCGTAACAATTAAATCTTTACAACAAGATCTCATATGATTATATTTTGATGAAAAATCATAAATTACTTTTATGATATGTTTAAATTATTTTTAGATTTCACTAAGTTACTTCTTGGACATACAAAAGTAAATTCAGTAAATCTTAAAAGTAATTTACATATATAAGTAACTTATAACCAAAAGAAAGTAACTTTAATTAATACCTTTTTTCATTGAACAAATTATCATATATATAATTATCATATATATAAGTTACTTTTAGATTTGATTAAAATACTTCCTATACATTCGTAATGCTATGAGGTGATTACTTTTATTATTGTTTTTAGTTAATTCCATAATTTGTGCTGATTAATTTAATTTCTAGATATAGTCATGTTTTTATCTCTACAACGGATTTACTTCAAATGACATGCCAAAGTTACATTCGTTTTGTTCTAAGTTACTTCTATAATATATGTAAATTACTTTTAGGCTTTACTGAATTTACTTTTATATGTCTAAGAAGTAACTTAGTGAAATCTAAAAGTAATTTAGACATATCATAAAAGTAATTTGTGATTTTTCATCAAAATATAATCATGTGAGATCTTATTGTAAAGATTTAATTGTTACGAACACAACAGTGTAATCGGATTATAGATCGGATAAGTAATTTAAGAGAAAATTTCATAAGAAGGAAAAAAATATGCACAACCTAATAGCAAAAACTACTTGCATGCATGTCTGTAACGCTACTAGTACTTCTCACGTAATTGTCCGTGTCGCTCGTTAAGTCTAAATCGAGATACGTCTCGAAATAGATTTTGCGTAATTATATATCATTCATCGTGTGATTAAAGGTTTGAGATCTAAACAAATTATTATATAATGGAATAGTTGTGCTATCTCCTTCATCTTAAAGGTGTATTTTTTTCTTACAAGCTTATAGATGAGTGCAGGTAAGCACCATATCGTGTTGCAATTTTGTTAGCACAACCTACAAGCTACGATGCTTAAACTAATTTTGTTAACATAATACTTTTCTATTTCAATTTTAGTTTCTCCATTGAGCCACTCTAGTCAGTTCCAACTTTAGAAACTAGAGAGTTTTATGCAAACACATATAGTCATATTACCCCTGGCTTAAAACCCTTCCATTTGATTTTTATATGGCTAGTTTAAAACACTAATAAAATACGATGTGCACAATACATCCATTTGCTATTTTTTCAAAAAATGAACTTCCATTCTTGGAGGGTAAAGCCAAACTATAGCTAGTACTATGCATAAACTATCACATATTCAGATGACAACATCTGGATTCTTACTAGAGGTTCCATGCGAGGAACAAAGGGTAATTAAATGAACAAAATCTTACAACATGGACCCATGACAAACCGTGGCATATATTATTTGGTTAGTTTTGTGAAAGCACCTTGTGCAAGGTGACGTTTTGCCGCAGCAAGTGTGGCTACTAACTAGCATTTTGCTATCCTATCATTTTTCGAAAATGCATTTTGCTAGCCGCAACAAAGCCAACACTACAACAAGCCTTTGATAACTGCCATAATAACTATGATAATGAACCAAATAATTGCCAAAGAAACAGTGTCAACAAAGTTGAGGTGTCCAACCAAACATAGATAACTGGAATAATAAAAGGAAGTTTGGTTTGTAATTCAATTCACTACTACAATACCCATTTTTCCGGGCGGTTGGAATGATTATCTCGTGCGGTCGCCCGGCCCGCCTGCAGCTCCTCGTCTGGGAAAATCATTATTTTCGCGTGCGGGCGGGCCGACCGCACGGGATAATCGATCATCCCGTGCGGGCGGGCCGACCGCACGGGATGATCGATTATCCCGTGCGGTCAGGTTATACGGACCGCACGGGATAATATATTTTCCCGTGCGGTCCAATAAGGCCCACCACACGGGATAGGATAATATATTATCCCGTGCGGTCAAATTATACCGACCGCACGCAATAATAGATTATCCCGTGCGTTCGGGTTATACGGACCGCACGGGATTATCTATTATCCAGTGCGATCCAATTATACCGACCGCACGGGATAATAGGTTACCCCCACGGCTAGCACGTGCTAGGGCGACCGCACGGGATAATTCGTGCCGTCGCCCTAGCACATGCTAGCCGTCTGGGATAACCTATTATCTCGTGCGGTCGGTACGATTTGACCTCACAGGACAATAGATGGAAAATTAACCGAAAATTTAGCGAGCTCAGTTATAAACATCAAATTACATAGAAAGTATAGTGTTTATAATATTACAAGTATCCCCCGCGACAAATAAACCTTTTAGTCCACAGCATGTTCCCTCTCCCACTCTCTTAGGTTCTTGAATTTGGGGTCCGTAGCAAGTTCGCTATGAGGATCGTGGAACTCTCTTAGATGATTGCAGATGTCGTGACGAATGAACGGGCACAAGTCCACGCACAAGTTGATAAGCGTTTTCTAATCGAATCGGCTTGCGCTATAAAGGATGCTCGGGAGCTATGCAAAGTAAAAGATAAATGATTTGTGTTACAGTCAAGTTTAATGAACTATTTGCAATATCTAAGGAGCATGATGACTTATATCTGTAAACTCGGTTCTGTATCTCCCATTGACCCTGAGCATCTCGCACACGTAATAACCGCATAGGTTCGTCAAGTTAAGTTGCTTATAACACTGCATACACAAGTGTACACGTCAGAAGTAAGAAGTGACAATCGTGATGTACGTACCGAATAAATGCTGACATACCGGCCAGCGTCCCCTTATGTACAGTTTCTCTCTACTTGGATTCTTTACGTACCCGCCACGTTTCTTATAACGGTCGTGTGCTCTACAAAAATAAATTAATTAATTACGATAAATCGACTTTATTGATCTTTACGGAATGTTGGAATCTTTATGGAAATTGTTTCGAACTTACAAGTTCAGCAAGCATAGGAACTCCATGTACGCGTCCTTGTCATAGTCTGCCGGATCAAGAACTACGATGGTTTGGTCCGTTGGATAGACGAGGAATAGTATGTAGTGCTCGCTACGAACACAGATTATGAAATTACGTAAGACATATTTTCATGCGCGGTTATTAGTATGTGAACGGAAAGATGTCGAAGTTGCTTACCGAAAGTGGTAGGGGATCAAGATGACTCGTTTGTCGGAGTACGTGAGAAATGAGGTGGCCAAGTAATTTCCCACCTCAGCCATCTTTCTCTTATGCAGACGCTCGATGTAATCTTTTTTCTCCTGAGCTGTCTTATTCTTTAGTACCACACTATCCTCCGATATCCGCACAGTGTGGGCCGTCTCGCAAACCATCGTTGGATTTACGTAACTGATTGAGTCCCCCGATCTTTGAGCATCTACCCATTGTGACCTGAGGAAATTTGGAAGTTAGAATAACTAACATTTATATTGGCACACATTGGGTAATAACGAAGTACATGGAATGCTTACAGGCACCACGCGCCGACGAGATTGATATCCATTTTATCCATCTTAAAGAATGCGTGGAGGTCCTTGAAACTGATGGCGAAGTTTGCGTTAGGTCCATCCTTGAAAGCGCCTTCCGGGACATGCACAATAATCATCCCGAGACCTAACTCACTTGCCCTCAAGTACCAGTCATGCATCAACCTCATTGGCCATGGGAGTTCACACATCAAGTTGAACGGCAAGAACGGCTTGCCATATTCATACTCCTTAGGCACTTCATCGGAGGTCCAAGATTGCATTTTGTCAGCAAGACGTACAACGCTCTTCTGTGCGTCCAAATACTAATCAGGTCCAACTGGCTTTAGCGGACCCCCTCGACCCTTGAAAGACTGCAAAACCATCTGCGTCTCATACTCTGCTATTTTCTCCTTGTTGTACGTGGAAACCATAACGGGTATGAGCTTGCGGGCTTCACAGGTAGTTAGTTGCTCCTTTGATGTATCTGGCTGGGGAGGGGGCACATGTTCGTCAAGGGGTGGAGCAAGATACGACTGAGGAGCAGGAGACGGCTGCCGAGGTAGGGGAGTTGGGGAGTTAGGTGCAGCTTGTTGTGGAGGTGGAGAAGGACCTCTAAGTGGTGATATCCGTGGGAGTGGAGATCCGGGTGGGGTAGTGCAGATCGGAGGGGACGGCGGTGCAGGAGGTGCAGCCGTATTTGGCACCGATGGAGCTGGGGTCGTCGACGTGAACTGTCCAGTGAGGATGATGTCTCGACGATGCTAGAGTATGAACTGGTTAACCGCATCCTCGAGAAGTTCAATCCCCTCTGGTGTTGGGATGTCAAGCTCCAACGACATCTGGTCACCATTAACACGTGCCACCTGAACTCTTGCATAGTCCACCGGAATTGGGCTGTTATGGAACTGTCTACCCGGTATCGCCAATCCGGATGCAACCTCCTTTGTTTTTCCCGCTCTCCCTATCGGAACGACAAGGCTGCATGGTGTCGGACCAGTTATACTATCTACCGGGTAGGTTGTATTTTCTACCGACCCGACAGAGCTTGGGATCTACGTCGACTGCGATCCCTGAGGAACCAGATCAGGGAAGGCTTGAGGATGTTGTGCGGCAAGACTGTAGAACTGTTGGGTGACTTGTTGTGTGACTTGATCTGTGATTTCCTAGCGCATCTTGGCCTTATAGGCGTCGCGCTTCTTGTAACTTTGGGCTTCCTGTGGAAACCCTACCTTCCAATTCGTCCTGCACGACTGTCCTCTGACCCTACCGGAGTGTTCTGCAGTTCCCAAAGCTTCAGTTAGCTCATCATGCTGCCGTCGAGGGATGAACTCCCCGGTCTTCTCCTTCTGGACGATCTGTTGGAGAGACGTGGTCACGTTCTGGATGTCCGGATAGTCCAACCGCATCTCACCCTCTTCTGTAACTTGGCCCGAAGATCTTGCCCACACCCAATTTCTTGTTCGCTTATTTAGGGGCTGCACAATCAAAGGTTTGCTTTCAGCCGCAAATTTTTCCTCCGTAGCTCACCATTTCTTCTCGTGACCGGCGTATCCACTTGACCCTAACCTGTGTGGATATATGTTCTTCTTCGCCAGGTCCGACATCTTCTTCCTAATTTCTAGAGCTTCAGGCGTTGTCATCTTGGCCACGAACTTGTCCCACTCGACTACCAAAATGGTGCCCCATTCTTCAAACGGAGTCTTATTCTTCTGAACATAATGGGTGTTCATGTCCGACTTCCACTATCACCAGCGATGGGCAATTGTTTGCAGTGCAAATTTCTTGCCAAGTGCCTCTGACCCAGGCGGATAAATAAGGTGCTCCTGCAGACCTTCCCACATTAAGTTCTTTATGTGTATGCTAACGTGCTTCCATTCGTCCACATTGAGAGGCCCATGAAGCCTTGCCAGCGTGCCGCATGCGGTGCTAAACTTCGCCCTCACTTGTTGCGGCTCGACGGGTTTGCCGTCATCGTTGAGAGCAGCAATGTAGTACGTCTCCTTCGGCATCAGGTTCCTGCCCTTCTTGCCACGTTTTTTCTTTGGACGAGCTCCCCCACTCGTCGTCGTGTCCGTTCGCTGTGGTCCCGAGGTCGCTGTGTCCGATTCAGGTTCAACCCTGACGGCACTTCGTTTCAACCGACGACGGGTAGCCATCTGCACGGTTAAGTCCTTAGACCGCTAAAACGGGGAACATTAATAATTTCATATATATATTTGGATAGGATTCAGTTATTACCGCATGCTCGATAGGAATATAATCCGGGTCATCCTCAGGTCTTTCATACTGCAATTGCGCTAGTTCTAGCTCAAACAGGTCGCTCGGTGTGCGCCACGATTCCTCGCTCGATGCCGGTACCTTCCCGACAGCTTCTTCGTGTGGGGGATTGTTAGTGCCATCGGTTCTGAGCCCGACGGAGCTGTCCTGCCCGTCAGGTTTATTGACCGTCGGTTCTATGCCCACCGGAGCTGTCTTGCCCGACATCTTCAATGCGCGTTCTTGCAATGGAACAATTTAAAACTCAATTTAATATTGATAAAGTAGCACAACTTTGTTATCACTAACCGAGTGTGAACTGGCTTGACCGCTCTTATAGCAATCGGTAGGAAGACTGTTAATATCTTGTCACAATCATGAGCATTGTACCCAGAGATGGTCAAATCTTTCAAAGATACAAGTTTTCTAACGTTCGCTGAGAAACCAGTCGGGACTTTCACACTATGCAAGCATCTACATAAAGATTTTTTCTCATCAGGTGTTAGTGAGTAGCAAGCCAGAGGAATATCGATCTTCCCATTTGGCAGCTCTTTTGGGTGAAGCTCATGCCTTATGTCCAAATTGACGAGGTCGGTCCGGGACTTCAACCCATCTTTCGTCTTACTTGGGATGTCCAGTAAAGTGCCAATAGTGTTATCAAACACATTCTTCTCAAGATGCATTACGTCGATGGCATGCCGAACCTCTAGGTCTTTCCAGTAATCAAGATACCTGAAAAAAATTGAGTGCTTCTTAAAGGGCATGTTACTTTCCTCTAAAGGTGCATCAGTTGTTTCCTGATCCATCCGTTTCTTCCTCTTGACGGGCTTCTTCTTTGGCTTACCGAAGACAACCTTAATGTTCTTTGTCAGCTCGAAGACAGAGCCACCTGTTCGTGTTTCAGGAGCTAGATCGTTCTCTACTGTATTATCGAATAATCTGGCCTTCGCACGCCACCTATGCCTCTGAGGTAAGAACCAATGATGACGCATGTAAACACCCTTGGTTGACGAGGTGAGGTACTTGTACGACGTCTTGTCGATACATATGAGGCATCCGAACTTCCCCTTAAACTGGCCCGAGAGCGAAAAGTTTGCCGGTAAGTCGTTGATCGTAACGAATATGATGGCATGCAGAGTAAAATGTTCCCTACGGTACTCGTCCCACATTCGTAACCCTTCCTCCCACAGTTCTTGCATGTCCTCCATCAATGGTTCCAGAAACACATCTATGTTAATCCCAGGCTGTCTTGGACCTTGTATAAGGATAGACAAAACAATATACTTTCGCTTCTGGCAAATCCATGTAGGCAAGTTGTACATCGTTAGCAGAACTGGCCAGGTGCTGTGTGTGCTGCTTAGGTCACCGAACGGGTTCATTCCGTCCGTGCTCAATGCAAACCTTACATTTCTCGAGTCCTTTGCAAATTCCGGGTGTAGTGCATCAAAGTTTTTCCACTGTCGAGCATCGGCGGGGTGTCGGATCTTACCGTCATTTTTCCTACCCTCCTCGTGCCATCTCATCAACTCGGCATCGTCACGGTTGGAATATAACCGCTTCAGGCGATCTTTAACTGGCAGGTACCACATCACCATCCTAGGAATCTTTTTGTTCTCATCCACCGGTGCATCATCTTTGTCGACCACCTCTCCATCGGAGGCTCCATTGCCTGTCTCGTACCGACTCGTCCCACATGTTGGGCAAGAGTCTAAATCCGCGAATTCCTTGCAGTACAGTATGCAATGATTTTCACATGCATGGATCTTCTGAACACCTAGAGACAATGGACATATCAATTTCTTCGCTTGATATGTGTTCATCGGTAGCAGGTTCGGCTTAGGAAGCATAAATCTCAAAAGATCCATCAAATCATTGAAGCTCGTGTCCGACCATCCATGTCTGGCCTTCAATCTGAGAAGTTCGAGCACCGAGCGCAGGACCGAATATTCCTTGTCGCATCCTTTGGCTTCATCGTACAGAATCTCCTTCGCTGCTTTTTCCAACGCTTCCCAATTGTCCAACCCTCGTCTTGTACCAGTTAGGACTTCTGGTTCAACGTGCCGCAACATATCTTCCAAATCAAAATCAATACCTTCATTCTCTATACCAGAGCCACCGTATTCCGGGATGTTTCCCTGTGACATGTCTTCGATTATAAAATTTTCTGCATCATCAAAACAGAAATCATCTAACTCTTTGTTACGACCACCGACTTCCCCATGAAAAGTCCATATCTCGTAGCCCTTCTTAAATCCTCGTTCTATGATGTGCGACAATACTTCATTCGGATCTTGCAGCAAAATTTCGTTCTTACAAACTTTGCATGGGAAAAGAATGCTCCTGAAATTCTCCCTCACAACATGTGCCTTTGCGAGCTCAACAAATTTGCCTGCTTCCTTCAGGAACGTTGGATGAGCTCTTTTCGTGTTGTACATCCATGTCCGATCCATGACCTACAATAAAGCTTGTCATTAATACATCCATGCCCGATTCAAACACGAACGTATTTAATTTGGAGGGAACTAATCACATAGTAATTTAAAGTTTTACGGACTATTTAAACAGCCGCACAGCAATTGTAAGCATTAATAAAATACTTTCCATTTCTAAAAAATGAAAATAATCGTCCTTTCATCCAAATGAAAATAAATTTAATAGAGGCAAACCCAACTTTTCAATTTAGGTTCTAAATACTTTTATAAACATGTAATGGAATCATTATGTGTTTGCTAAAAAAATAAAAAAAACAAAAAAATGCCTACACTATTACATTTATTAAAGTGCAAGTTTCTTCGAATTCCACCGATGAAAACTGACAAAAATGGAAGCAAATGAAGGAGGAGAACAAGCTCTACACCTTTTATATGGAACCCAATCGAAGATTTGAGGTCGAAAACCTTCCCCCCTAATTTGTGGATGTTTAGGAGAGAGAAAATGCCAGAAATTCATGGCAACGGTCGGGCTGGGGGCTTATATGCCCCCCGACCATCGCAAGCGGTCGCCTACTGTAGGCTGCACGGGATAATCGATTATCCCGTGCGGTCCGCATAAGACAACCGCACGGGATAATTCGATTATCCCGTGCGGTTGTCTTAAGCGGACCGCACGGGATAATCGATTATCCCGTGCGACCCACAGCCCGGCCCCGGCTTTCGCCTGGTTCCAGGCGGAGCCACTTTTGGCCCGCCTGGAACCAAAAGGAGCCAGCGTCCAGGATAATCGGATAATCACATCTGTAGTAGTGATTAGATTTCCTATTTCAAGTAAATTTATGCTTAAGTAATATTAATTGTAGAAATGTTCCAAAGAATTCTAAAAATAATGAGGTATTATCTGCCCTGTGTCCAGGGATGAACAGAATTGATATAACGTTTTTACTATTTCCTCAATGATAGAGAAAACATATTTTCTAATAGAAATAGGTTTAAAGTTACTGTACTTATGTATTTTCAATGTTTTATGACTAAGTATGAGATATCCTATATATGTGTACTTAACTCGGTGGGATCACCATAGATCAAGTGATCTTATATGAAAACAAACCTCATACACATAGATAAAAGTCCGAAGTCGATAGGAAGGAGTCCCAAATTGGGAAATAAATACTGAGTCATATGTAGGCCCGACTAGGACTACTCTGATTGTATGCATACTTGCTTTCCTAGTTTTACTTGTATAAAGGAGCACCTGAGGGTATAAATATAAGCCCCTAGGAGAAGAGAAGGACATGTGTTAGAAGCCATAGAAGCCAGCAAACCAAGAGAGATCTAGAGCCACCTCCAATCTCGTTGAGTCGATACCCGAGAAAGCCAACAGTAGCTAGCCGCCAACCACCATGCCCAAGCTCTGCGCTGATAGATTGGTATATTAGATTAGGTTTTCCTTCCTATAGTTTATACTCGTAAGAGATTGATATCTGATGGCAACACCGACCTCCAACAAATAGAAGTAGGGCTATTACCCATCTTGGGGGCAAGACATGCATAAAAATCCATCTTTCCCTTGCTCTTTTTACAGTCTCATTTACATCCTGATATTAGTCGATCCCTGCGTTCTTAAAAATATGCCGTATAGGTACGTGTTCTCTGATTTATAACCAATCAAGATGTTCATCTTCAAGGCTTTAAATTTTTGAAATAAAAGAAAGGTTCTATGAATAGACCAATTAATAAAATTGAAATGCAGGGTTTTAATTAAAGAAATAAAATTTCTTGTGTTTTAAATTTTTAAATATATTTTTTTAAAAAATATTTGGGTGCATGGGAAAATTACTAAGAAAATACCCCTAGCCCAATTTGAGTTCATCTTCAAGGCTTTTAATTTTTTTGGATGCTATCAGTTTTTATCAATTACTCCAAATGTATTACAGAATGATTCATTATATTTTAAGTAATTTTAGTGTGTGCCACGTGGTGACTCAAACTTTTTGTTCTTAACAATTACTAGTATACCCGCATTCATTCTGGAATATATGGATGAATATATGTTAAATATTATAGAAATGATAAATGTTAAAATATTGTGAAAATGGCGCGAGGAAGATCATTTGACATACTTATATGTTGAGGTCTACAATATCATATTCTAGATGATATGTCATGCTTGCATAAGATTTGAGATGCTTTATAATAGTAATTGCTAGTGGGTAGTGATGTAGCGTACTTGCATTTTAAGAAATAGCTTGTAATAATTGCTAGTGGATACCAACTATATACAAGGTATAGATGCTATTTTTCTGATAACAATTTACCTATTGGTTGATCATATTCAGTGTATGTATTGTTGAATTTTATTGTGCATCTACTATTGGATTTTTATTTGTCCAGTGCAAGTTCATGTCTTAAAATATCTTTTGCACTAAAGGGTTATAATATGCTAGCATCGAAAGCCTCCTCCGAAACTCTATCAAATGATGTGCATTTTGAGTCCACTATTACAGAGCACCACATAGGTCCCAGTTGGGAACCCCTTATAGGTGTCGGTTTCCCAACCTATACCAATTTGGGGCACCTTTGCCCGTCTGCATAGGTGTCGGTTCCACAGACAGAACCGACTCCTACAATCTTTGAAAAAAATAAAAAAGATTGTATTGTAGGCTGGATCCGATTCCTAGCCCCATCTGCAATTTCCCAATCCACATTGCAAATCAACGAGAACACAAGAGCATATGCATACATCAACAACAAAGAAGCACATCACAAACCAAGAAGACAATAACAAGCTAATCAAGATCAAATCAGAATAATTCACTGTTATATGTTCTGCCATGGCTGACCATTACATGTTCAACATATCGGACTCACTGTCCTAGTGGATCTGTCGCTGCCATCGTCGATTCCCTTGCTGCTCATCTCCTTCGAGCTGCCACCAGCTGTCGCCATCATCTCTTTCCAGCCAGACCCTACCAGCCCCCGAGCGCGTGCAAGGTGTTTCATGGCAGCAAGGCTAGAGGTGGCTGGATCCGGCGAGCCCCAACCTCAAGGAGGCCGGATCTGATGGCCCCCGACCTCCAGGCGGCTAGATCCGACTCAGCTGGGGAGAGAGAGCTCGGAGGCTGCGAGGAAGTGGTGAAGAGGAGATGGCACCGCCAGGTAGAGCAGGAGGGGCGACAAATGGAGAGGGAGGAGGACGAGGCCAGGAGCGGCGGGGGCTGGAGCGGCAACGGGGTTGTGTGAGCGGGGTGGGGATCAAGCGATGTGTGAAAGAGAGAGATGGGTGGGGAGAGGATAAGATGCAAGTGGTTGGTGGATATGGATGGCTTGGCTTGGTCAGTTTTATTGGTATCTGTGTTTTAAAAAACCAGTATTGATAATAGTGGTGCCGGTTTTTCCTCTATAACCGACACCTATAGTACTCAAAGTTGTCGGTTCTATATTTTTCTATCAAGTAGAGGTGGAAAAAAGTCCATAGATACCGGTTCATTTAAAGCCGACACCTATAAGCCAATAATTACGAGGGGTTTTGTAGTAGTGGTTTTTACTTCGAAACAAGAGTGAGAATGCCACCTTCTTAAATGTACCTCATTTATGATCAATAACAGGTGTTTTTTTATTTCAATAATACTACTTAAGAAATGGGGGCAATTGAAGTGTTTTGGCTAGGAAACAAAAGCGATCACATTGGAACAATCACTATAGATGCGCATGGAAAAAAATTAGAGGCGGCTAGAGGGACTCATGGCTATAGACTAGAGTTGGTGGATTTCATTTTTATTTTTTAGTTTTTAATTTTGAAAATAAACTCTTTCAAAACTTATTTTCAAGATCTGAACCTTTTGACCACATTAGCTAAACTAGCGTGGCAAAACAACACTATCACATCGGTCTGGCTGGTGTGATAACGTTATTTGGTGTGATAACGTTATTTGGTCATGCCGGTCTGGTTCGTGTAGTAAGTTATTTGGTCATGCCGCTGTTGACGATCAAATTTGGTAATTCAAGTATCGGAGATAAGGATAGAATCGAAGAAAATCCAAGAGATTAGATCGTATCGGAAACAGAGTGAAAATCGGCTGTAGTCCGAATCGGCTGCGGACAGGATCGGTAGAGTCAGAGTTGGACAGGGTTAGCCGATTGAGCCGACTCTGGAAATGTGACTCGGTACACATCATCAGGTTGATTCAAAGTGCTTCATACGGATTGCCATGCATGGATAGAGTCCTGAAGAGGCAATTGTATCTATTAATTAGGATATTTTATGTAATTTCCTTATAGATTATCACGGTAAGAGTCCGCCTAAGGGACTTGTTCGTTAGTTGGATTTGTATTAGGTTAATATGAGTCGTGTCCGTGATGGACAATGTTTGTATTTTCGGGTATAAATATAGTCCCAAGGTCCTGTAAATAATAACAACACACGTTCAATCAATCTCGGCGCATCGCCACCTTTGTTTTCTACTTTTTCGATAAGTTTGTGCTTTCGAGCAGTGCTGCATCAATTTGATCTTCGATGAAAAGGTATATCTTGTTATGGCGGTTTGCATTATCGGAGCTAGTGCTTACATCTTCATGATACTCTAGTTCTATCTTGTAAACTTCCGAGTTATCATATACATTATATAATTTAGATCGACAATGCAATCTACTTGCATCGGCTGGATCCTTTTTAGGGTTTCGTTGATATCGGCTAGATTACCTTGTTGGTTTAGATTATATAATGTATCTACCATCCTGAAAAGGCAACCATTGGCTTGATTTTCTAGATGTCATGTTTCTCTTTATACTTAATGCTGCATTGGTTAAGTCGAACCTATTAAGTCGTATTTAGAATCATGATATCTAGCCTGTTTTATGGTTGTTAATAAGGATAGTATCGGAGTTTCAGCCGATCTTACCTTGTATAGATGTTTTACATCGTTTTATGCTTTGTTTAATGTTCAATATCTGCCCCTTATATCAGGATATAATCTAATCTAAATATATAAAGCTTCATATTAATCTAATTGGTTATAATTTAATATATTTATTACTAGAGAATATCCTAGTATAAGGTTGTATCGGAGCTATAGCCGATACATCCTTAAATCTAGATATCGGCTATGACATGAGTTTATATAATCTTTATTTCATGTTATTTAGACATGAGCAATTTATACTGTCTTGGTTCAGTCCAATCTATCCCAATTGCTTATTTCTAAAGTAATACTGATGTATTGATTATGTAACATTGATCTCTACAGCCGATATACTAGTTTTAGGGTTAGTTCTATCTTTGACTATACCTTACAGCCGATTCATGCTTTATTGCATCGGCTAGGTTACATACGATATGAAATTGGCTGTCTGGCCGATGGACTATCGTTTACTAATATTTTGCATATTTCTTCTTGTTGATTGCAGGATCAAATCAACTGGCACGCCCTCGAACCTAAAGAACTAATTTTTGACCTGCACTAGAGTAAAGCAAATCTCTCAGGCCAGTGTGTGTTTTTTGCATCAACACGCTTTTGGCATGCCCGGTGGGACCTTTGTGTCATCATGTCGCCAAGCACTACTGAAGTTTCAGAAGACAACATCCTGTCGATCACGATCGAGCAGTTGAACGATGAGCAGAGAGAAGAGATGAGACAGATGCTGGATCAGCTCCAGAAACAATATCTGCACTCGTTTACGGTAACTCGGCAAGGTACTGTTGTTCAAAGAACTAAAGTCGAGTTGCCGACAATCATGAAGCAAGATCCAAGTACATCCGGAACAAGTGAAGAAAATGACAAGCAAACCAAGGTTGAATCGAGCGATGAAGAGCTCCACACGATACAAGACCGCATCGATCCAGCTGTGCACCACGCCCTAATCAACCAGTCCAGAGTGCTTGTCAATACTTTGACAAATATGATCAAGTCAGTAGTCGATGGGACGATAGCCGAAGAGAAAGCTAAAGGACCCATATACTTACCAGATGGTACGTTCCCAGGCTACAGAACTTTGAAGACAGAAATTGGCGGGAATCAACGGACAATTCAAACCCAAGCCCCATCGGCTCCTTTCTCCAGCGCAAATATTCCAACAATCATGACAAGGACACAGCCGATCACTGGGGGGCAAGCTTCAACTCAATTGACACCAGAACAATTGATCAGTATTCTTAATCCAAAACCGTCATTTGTTGACACATCATATCAAATTCCTTCGGTTCCACAACAGCCGATTGGAATTACTCAGCCGATAAGCCAACAGTACAGCACAGAGCAACTTCCATACGTGCCACCTCTAGGCATATCGGCTAACTTCAATCATATGTATCAGCCTCATTCTCCACGACCTCAACGGATCCAATATGGCCAAATTGATCCAATTCAACAACAATATGGTGGAGAACGCATCAGCAGCCTTGGGCCGATATGATCACTGACGTCATGAGAGAACAGTTTGGGCTTAAACCCAAGGACAATGGTAACATGTATCGGCACCCATATCCAGAATATTTTGATCGGGTACTATTGCCAAACCGATACAAGGTGCCAGACTTCTCCAAGTTTTCAGGGCAAGACAATGTATCTACTTATGAGCACGTTAACCGATTTCTGGCTCAATGTGGTGAAGCATCGGCTACAGAAGCCCTCAGAGTTAGATTATTTCCACTCTCCCTATCTAGATCGGTGTTCACATGGTTTTCATCCCTACCTTACAATTCTATCAGAAGTTGGGCTGATCTGGAGAAACAATTCCATAAATACTTTTCCAGTGGTGTTCAAGAGATGAAATTGTCAGACCTCACAGCAATCAGACAGAAATCAGATGAATCGGTTCCCGATTATATTCAAAGATTTAGAGATGTGAGGAACAGGTGCTACAGTCTAGCCTTGACAGATTGACAATTAGCTGATATAGCCTTCCAGGGTTTGTTGGCGCCGATAAGGGAAAGATTTTCAGCTCAAGATTTTTAAAGTTTAGCTCATCTGGCTCAGAAGGTATCGGCTCATGAAACAAGATTCCAAGAGGCTAGAAAATTCATCAAGAAGGCCAACAATGTCAACAATATCTACAGTTATGATTCTGATTCCGAAGATGATGATCCAGAAGTCAATGCAACCGAGTGGACTAGGAACAAGAAAACAGTAGTTTGCCAATGTGTCAAGAATTCAGGAAAGGAAGAAAGATTTGACTTTGACATCACTAAAGCTGATAAAATATTTGATCTTCTTCTTCAAGAGAAACAGATTTAACTGCCGGCGGGACATGTGATTCCATCGGCTGAAGAGTTGAAGAGGAGGAAATATTGTAAGTGGCATAACACAGGATCTCATAGCACCAATGATTGCAAAATTTTCAGACAGCAGATCCAATCGGCTATCGAGCAAGGGAAGATCAAGATTGATGAATCCAAGAGGCCGATGAAGATAGATGGACATCCTTTTCCAGTAAATATGGTGCACTCCGGGTTTAATCAGAATCAAGCCGATAGAAATAAAAATTATACTAGAACTATCAAATCGGCTGGTATGACAAACAAATATCAAAAGAGACGCCAGAGGGAAGAGGAGTCATATCACCATGATGATGAAAGATATTTCTATCCTCATTGGAGTTGTGAATTCTTCACATTTTGTTGGAACGAAGGCATGAGGTTACCATCCATTGAAGATTATCCCGAGTGTTGTGATTCTGATGCCCAATTTGTTCAAAGACCAAGCCGACAGAGTGCAAGCGTGCATCAGCCAATTCAGAGAAAGTTGTCGGTTCACGAAAGACTTGGGCCGTCCAACAGAACAATGATGAACATGACTCACAAAGAGAGCCCAAAAATATGCAGCCACAATGGTGCCCTTCTGGAATTTTTACCAAAAATCAAAAGAGGAGAGTTCAGAGGATGCGAAATATGGAACAATTCCAGGAGGTTGAAGGAGAAATCGAGCATCGGCTGAGGCAGAAGACAGAGGGTTTGGCGTGTGAAGAGCAAGGTAGTGACAGCCGATGAAGTCCAAGCCGATCAAGAAAGAAGTCTCCAGAATAGGGGCAAAGGGGTGATGTCATCTGCAACAAACATGGTTTTTATGTTACCAGCCGAATATGCAGTTGAGCAAGTTGTTGAACAAGATGATGAGTTGCCATCGGCTAAGTTGATGTTATCTCCACAGCAAGTTGTTTTCGAGAAGCCCGAAGGAACTGATCATCGGCATCTCAAGCCATTGTATTTCAAGGGATTTGTCAGCGGCAAGCCGATGTCCAAGATGTTAGTCGATGGAGGAGCAGCAGGTAATTTAATGCCATATTCAACCTTCAGGAAGCTTGGGAAGAATTCAGAAGATGTGATCAAGACTAATATGATTTTGAAGGATTTTGGTGGGAATCCATCTGAGACCAAGGGAGTTTTGAATGTGGAGCTAACTATCGGCAGTAAAACAATTCCTACCACGTTCTTTGTTATTGATGGGAAGGGTTCCTACAGTCTGTTGCTGGGAAGAGATTGGATCCATGCTAACTGTTATATTCCCTCAACGATGCATCAAAGTTTGATTCAATGGCAAGGAGACCAGATTGAAATCATGCCAGCCGACAGGTCAGTCAATGTAGCTAGTGCTGATTTATTTGTTTGGGAGATGGAAAGAATTGATTGCTTATCTGGAAAAGTTTGGCAAGGAGATTACTTAAAAATTTCTGATTATGCCATACAGCCAACAGGAGATGGAGAGCCTCAATTGTTGTTTTGAGGGTGCCGTGGAGGGTTCATATTTCTACACAAAAGACACTGTTGATGATCTCGACGGCAAGTTAGGACAAGGGTTTATGTCGGTCGATGAGTTAGAAGAAATTGACATTGGACCAGGTGATAGGCCTAGGCCGACATATATTAGTAAGGATTTATCAAAGAAGTTTAAATGTAAATTAATAGCACTTCTAAAGGAATATAGAGATTGTTTTGCCTGGGAATACTATGAAATGCCAGGACTCAGCCGATCGATTGTTGAACATCGGCTCCCTATCAAACCAGGCTATCAGCCATACAAACAACCTCCAAGACGTTGTAAAGCTGAAATATATGATGCTATCAAGGCCGAAATTACAAGACTTTATAATGCCAATTTTATTAGACCATGCCGACATGCTGAGTGGATTTCAACTATAGTACCAGTTATCAAGAAAAACGGTAAACTCAGGGTTTACATTGATTTCAGAGATCTAAACAAAGCTACATCGAAAGATGAATACCCAATGCCAATAGCCGATCAACTAGTTGATGCAGCATCTGGACACAAAATTATCAGTTTCATGGATGGTAATGCAGGATATAATCAGATCTTTATGGCTGAAGAAGATATTCATAAGACTGCTTTCAGATGTCCTGGTGCAATCGGTTTATATGAGTGGGTTGTTATGACTTTCGGCTTGAGAAATGCGGGTGCTACATACCAAAGGGCTATGAACTATATATTTCATGATCTTATCGGCATGTTGGTAGAAATTTATATTGATGATGTGGTGGTCAAATCTAAGGAAGTTGATGAACACATAGCCGATTTAAGACAAGTACTGGAAAGACAAGCCGATGTGGTGCGGTATATGCTATCGGCTCCAGTTTTGAAAGGACAAATTGGGAAGTGGATTTTTTCTTTGTCAGAATTTGATCTAAGGTATGAATCGGCTAAGGCAGTAAAAGGGCAGGCGATAGCCGATTTTATAGTTGAGCACAGGGATACAAGTATTGATAATATTGATATTATGACATGGACCTTGTTTTTTGATGGATCTGTATATACTCATGGTTGCGGTATCGGCTTAGTGATCATATCGCCTAGGGGGGCAAGTTTTCAGTTTGCTTTTACTATCAAGCCTTATGCTACAAATAATCAAGCCGAGTATGAAGCTGTTCTGAAAAGGTTGCAACTGTTGAGAGAGGTTGAAGCCAATGCTGTTGAAATTATGGGTGATTCGTTATTGGTGATAAGTCAATTGTCTGGGGAATACGAGTGCAAAAATGATATTTTGATGGTCTACAATGAGAAATGTCAAGAGTTGATGAAGACTTTCAAGATAGTTACTTTGAAGCATATCCCTAGGGAGCAGAATGTTGAAGCCAATGATTTAGCTCAAGGTGCATCAGGCTACAAGCCGATGTTGCAAGGAATCGAAGTAGAAATTGCCTGTCTACCAGCCGATGATTGGAGGTTTGATATATTTGAGTATTTGAAGAATTCTTCTAAATCGGTTTCTAGAAAGTTAAGATATAAAGCTCTTAAATATGTTTTGCTATATGATACATTATATTATCGGACGATTGATGGAGTTCTTTTGAAATGTTTGAGCCTGGAAGAAGCAAAAGTTGTCATGTGTGAAGTGCATGAGGGTATCTGTGGAACTCATCAATCAGCTCACAAGATGAAGTGGTTGATTAGAAGAGTTGGATATTTTTGGCCGACAATGCTGGAAGATTGTTTCAGATATTATAAGGGATGTCAAGAATGCCAGAAGTTTGGAGTAATTCAGAGGGCACCAGCATCGGCTATGAACCCTATTATCAAGCCATGGCCGTTCAGAGGTTGGGGTATTGATATGATCGGGCAAATCAATCCACCGTCGAGTAAAGGGCATAAATTCATATTGGTTGCTACTGATTATTTTACCAAGTGGGTTGAAGCAATTCCTTTGAATAAAGTTGACGGCAAAGATGCTATTGAATTTGTCAAAGAATACATTATATACCGGTTTGGTTTGCCATAGACGATTACAGCTGATCAAGAATCAATCTTTGTGTCTGATGAGTTTGTTCAGTTTGCAGATAGCATGGGGATTAAATTATTGAATTCTTCACCATATTATGCACAAGCAAATGGGCAGGCTGAGGCATCTAACAAAAGCTTGATTAAATTGGTTAAAAGAAAGATTGCTGAATATCCCAAGAAATGACATACAATATTAACCGAAGCATTGTGGTCTTATCGGATGGCTTGTCATGGTGCAATTCAAGTACCTCCATATCAACTGGTTTATGGGCATGAAGCTGTGTTACCATGGGAAACCAACATCGGCTCTATGAGGATTTCTTTACAAGATGAGCTGACAGCCGATGATTATCATAATTTGATGGTTGATGAATCAGAAGATTTGGTTCAATCTCGTTTGCAAGCTCTTGAAAAGGTTAGGAAAAACAAGGAAAGAGTTGTCAGAAATTATAACAAAAAAGTTATACCAAAGTCTTTTGAGGAGGGTGAGCTTGTTTGGAAATTAGTGCTGCCGATAGGGGCCAGAGATAATAAATTCGGTAAGTGGTCACCGAATTGGGAAGGGCCTTTCCAGATTCATAAATGTGTTTCTAAAGGGGCTTATATGCTAAAGGGATTGGATGGAGAAATTTTTTATCGTGCACTTAATGGAAAATATTTGAAGAAGTATTACCCCAGTGTTTGGGTTGGATCATAATCGACTGTGTTCTGCCGATTCAAACAGATGGCCGATATGGTTCATATTGCCCTTAGACCTTTATTTTGTCATAATCAGCTGTGTTTTGCCGATGTATGCTGGCTGATTGATGTTATAATTTTGTCCTTATTTCACAGACATGCCAACATTAGAGGGCATATATAAGATGAAAAGTGTGAGATTTGAGATTTCATTACATATACAAAAATTGTGGGATTTCAACGCAAAATATATTAATCGGCATAAAGTATGTATTACATAAGTGAAGTTGCTGATTACAAGTTGCTGATTACAAAAATGTTCTAAGTCCCTATTACAAGCTATCATTGAGATAGATAGCGTTGGATAGCCAATATTGCTCTCTGCCGAATTTCTTCAACTTCAGCTATTGCTTGGGCATCTTGAGCATCGGTTCCAGGGATGATCTTGAGGGACTTGGTCATATCGGCTACATTTTTAATAGCCGATTTCAGTTTTGCTTTTTGCTCTCCGACAGCCTTTAGGAGATCGGCTAGTTTTTGCTTCTCCAAAGCAATCTTGGCATTACACTCTTCAAGCTTGGCCAGGAGCTCAATTCTTTCGGCTTCCAGTTGATTTATAACAGTTTTGATCGGCTCCTCAGCAAGTTGATCTAGTTTTTCTTTTTCAGCATGTACAATCTGCCGATTTGCTTGGATTGTAGTTTCGATGCTTTTCTTCTCTAGCTGATCTGCTATTCTTTGTCTAGCCTTCTCCAGCTTGAATTGGTGTTGTTCAAGATATACGGCTGGAGTGATGGTATTTGATAACTCATCCGGGATTGAAGCTTGAATTTCCTGAAATCTTGCCCGGATAGAGCTACAGTTAACCACCAAAGTATCCGAGGATGCTTCTAGCCGATGGGATATGTCTTCAAGGTTTCTCTTCACGTCATCGGCTAGAGGGGCTAGAGCCTTGCTCGTTGTTTCTCCTTCTGTTTCCTCATCAAAATAATCTTTAATGTCAAACGAAAACAAATCGGCTAAGTCTTGCAAAAAGAAGATTAAAAGGGATATAAGTAACAGAGCATGTTATAGAGCCGATTTGAAATTTTTAGGGATACAAGACTTACAGGGATAGCAGGAGCAGCAGTTTCTTCCTCCTCAACATGGTGGCTGCCTACAGCCGATGCAGTATGTTCGCTTGAAATCAGCTGCGCCTGAGGTGATGGTGGAGGAGGAGGCTGTCAAAATGATGAAGTTTGACAAGTATTAGTTGTTATCGGCTAAAATGAAGATGCAGTTTGAAAGAATTGGGAGATTACCGATGCAGCTTGAGGAACTGATTTGGCCGATATTAGAGCTGGTTTCTTTTTCTCGGCTTCATCGATGGCTTTTTCAAGCTCTGCTTCAGCCAAGGTTTCTTCGATATCATCGGCTGGTTGAGCTGGTTGTTTCTTGGATTTCTTCTTCGCAGCCGATGGTATGGCAGTCAATACCTTGGTTTTCCTTTTCTTGCCGACATCGGCTGGTTCCCTTATCTGCCCTTGGAGTAAACTTGAAGTCTTGGGGGCATGGTAGCCGATGCTGGATGGAGTTAGGCCACATCCGTTTGGCAAGAGACCCGCAGCATATTCGACTTCTTTGCCGCTTTTTCTTATGCGTGGGGGAGATGAGTCTGTTGTCTGCAGAAATAAAGATATAATATAGGGTTAGTTCAAAATTGGCTGACAGATATAAAGTAGGAGTTGACGAAAAGTAAAAGGACTTAATTGAGGAATCATGTCAGGGAATAGATCTGTCATGTAGATGGTAGCCGACTGATGGAAGAGATGCTATTTCCATTCAGCACACCATGCAGTAAAAGTTTTGCTCCTAAACATGCCCAGCTCAATATTTTCGATGCTGCCAAGAGGAGGTCCTGGGATATTAAGCAGTCGATCCATCATCAAACTGGAGGTGATTTCTCCTCTGCACTAGATTCTATCGGCAAACCATAAGCCGATTGGCAGCTGACCTAAACCAAATTGCCAAGCTGAGCTCATTGGGTGGTAGAATTCATAAGTCACTTTGATATTTCTGCCCTGATGGATGCCGACAGGGAGAATACATGGGCTTATAGTTGCAGCAAAGACTTCTCTGGACTTCTGAAACTTTTCATGGTTGATCTCTTCAAATCTGAAGTCCGATTGCAGTTCAAAACTAGTTGAGTCCTCATAAAAGAACCAAACTCTGGCATTTTTCTGAAAGCCTTCATAAAAACTAAAGAACCAGTCCTTCAGTAGTTCAGCCGACAGCTTTGCTCCAGCATCGGCTGGTGTGGATGCATATTCTCCAAAAGATGTACACCTTCGATGGGTGATTTATTCTCCATCTTCATCGGTGATCGGCTCAAGCCTTGGGAATTCTGCCTCTGTCAGAGCTGGCCTATTAACAGCTTTCATGGCTACTAGGTTTAGCCAAGATTGCAGTAGCCACCAAGGACCACCTGCACTAACTACAGAGCCGACGGCTAGCTTAGCCGATGCATTGCTCAGTGTCTGGTAGAGATAGCCGAGCAGGATTTTTCCTAAAGGAAACTGTTTCTTCTCTTCAAGGGCTTCGGCTATGTGTTGCCAGTTGGAAGTAGGACCACAGCTAGATCCACAAAAGAGGTATTTCTCGAGCCACATTAACAGGAAAGCTGTGTGTTCTCAGGGAGTAACTGAACCTTGGCCCATATTTGCTGAAATAAACCCAGACCATCCTCCTCTGCTCTTAGTTTTGAAATCAAATCTGTTTCTGAAATTCAAGATCATGAGGTTGGCCGATGAAGTGATATCTAATCCAGTAAGCATAGTGATGTCCAGCAGAGTTGGAGTCATCGGCCCTTGATTAAATGAGAAAGCATTTAAAGTATTCGACCAGAAATATGTGGCAGAGGCCATCAGGGGCTCATTCTTAGCTGAATTTGCTATTTTCAGAGCAAGGGCTTGGCCGATTCCTATCTCATCCCCAATGGCTCTGTTTGCTAGCCGATATGCGCTTGTACCATGCAGGCCAACTTTTCTCTAGGGATGGCCAGGACTTAAAGGTATTTTTCCAGTGCTCTAGATTGGGGTTCGCTAGTCTGAAGGGGATTCTGTTGGTCTCAGCAGTTATAAACTCAATTGGATTGGGATTGCCGATTGGACCAAGAAAGTAGTAGTTTTCGTGATATAGACTAGGGATTGCAATTAAATTTGCGAGATGCTACAACAGAGAAGCAAGAAAGCAAGGAAGTGGATTGAGATCGCAGAAAACTAAATCTATTGAATAAAAAGGGATCTAGCCGATGTGAACTTACCTCTGCATACTCGGCCAATGGAGCGGTGGACGGAGCGGATCAAGACGACATCGCCGCAGGCGGAAGTTGGTCGGAGAGGGGGTAGCCTTGAGATTGCTTTGATGCATCGAGGAGATCGCCGGAGTAAGGGAAGATGGAAATCGCTAGAGCGGTGGAAACGGAGTAACCGGGTGAGTTTTCTCGGAAGTGACGGTTAATATTTAAAGCAGCGCAGTAACGGTCAGAAAACGGAAAGCGCGATATTCACTCGGAGATAGGATTTGGCAAATCCGAAACATTACCAAATATTCTGGACTTGGGGGGCATTTGTTGACGACCAAATTTGGTAATTCAAGTATCGGAGATAAGGATAGAATCGAAGAAAATCCAAGAGATTAGATCGTATCGGAAACAGAGTGAAAATCGGCTGTAGTCCGAATCGGCTGCGGACAGGATCGGTAGAGTCAAAGTCGGACAGGGTTAGCCGATTGAGCCGATTCTGGAAATGTGACTCGGTACACGTCATCAGGTTGATTCAAAGTGCTTCATACGGATTGCCATGCATGGATAGAGTCCTGAAGAGGCAATTGTATCTATTAATTAGGATATTTTATATAATTTCCTTATAGATTATCACGGTAAGAGTCCGCCTAAGAGACTTGTTCGTTAGTTGGATTTGTATTAGGTTAATATGAGTCGTGTTCGTGATGGACAATATTTGTATTTTCGGGTATAAATATAGTCCCGAGGTCATGTAAATAATAACAACACACGTTCAATTATATAATTTAGATCGACAATGCAATCTACTTGCATTGGCTGGATCCTTTTTAGGGTTTCGTCGATATCGGCTAGATTACCTTGTTGGTTTAGATTATATAATGTATCTACCATCCTTAAAAAGCAACCATTGGCTTGATTTTGTAGATGTCATGTTTCTCTTTATACTTAATGTTGCATTGGTTAAGTCGAACCTATTAAGTCGTATTTAGAATCATGATATCTAGCCTGTTTTATGGTTGTTAATAAGGATAGTATCGGAGTTTCAGCTGATCTTACCTTGTATAGATGTTTTACATCGTTTTATTCTTTGTTTAATGTTCTATATCTACCCCTGATATCAGGATATAATCTAATCTAAATATATTAAGCTTGATGCCAATCTAATTGGTTATAATTTAATATATTTATTACTAGAGAATATCCTAGTATAAGGTTGTATCGGAGCTATAGCTGATACATCCTTAAATCTAGATATCGGCTATGACATGAGTTTATATAATCTTTATTTCATGTTATATTAGACATGAGCAATTTATACTGTCTTGGTTCAGTCCGATCTATCCCAATTGCTTACTTCTAAAGTAATACTGATGTATTGATTATGTAACATTGATCTCTACAGCCGATATACTAGTTTTAGGGTTAGTTCTATCTTTGACTATACCTTACAGCCGATTCATGCTTTATTGCATCGGCTAGGTTACATACGATATGAAATCGGCAGTCTGGCCAATGGATTATCATTTACTAATATTTTGCATATTTTTTTCTGGTTGATTGCAGAATCAAATCAAATGGCATGCCCTCGAACCTAAAGAACTAATTTTGGATCTGCACTAGAGTAAAGCAAATCTCGCAGGCCAGTGTGTGTTTTTTGCATCAACAGCCACCCTCATTTGCGTGACAGTGCATTGCGTGTGAAGACAGCGCGAAGAGCCCTCTGAACGAGTCATGTCATAAGTAGACTATCCGAGAAGTCTCCGGTAATGAAGAAATCACGACAGGGCATGTAAGTGTTGTTTTGCCACGCCATGTGGGCTGACGTGACCAAAATATTCAGGTTGTGGAAAGATTTATTTTTAAAATTAAAAATAAAAAAGTTCAAACAAAATCAGAGTTGGTGAGGCTTGTGCAGTTTCTGCGTGCATGGTCACTCAGCCTTTCTGTCATGGTTCACTCCATGGCACAAAGCTGCACGAAGCGTGTGTGCTTCCCTAGTGTCTTCACTTGTTCAGTCCACTAGACATTGTGGCGCATGTTATGCGCCCTATTGGAGATAACTTCGTGTCTCTGTGCATAGTAATTAAACCCAACCAAGCGATACACCTCGATTGAAATTGTATGTCAAAATAAAATTTAATCAAAAATAACTATAAAAATTGCGTGTGTATCTCCTGAGGCTTAGCACAAATTAAATCAGCAGTGACTGATATCATTATAATAGTAAGCCAATAGATGATCACAATCACTCAAAAACAACAATGATTCTCAACGTCAGTAAGTAGATAGGATAATTTTCTTGTTAAGATCGATTCCCACATCATTATAATTGTAAGTAATAACTGGATACAGATTTTGGTGTAAATATATAACATAAACTGATTCTCAACAATGCTTGCTAATTACAATAATTTTCATGTTCACATCGCTCCAATGTATCTTGAGCAAACAGGCTGAATTGAAATCAAAAGCAAACTGTTCCTCTTTGGTCACATTGATGATATACTTTTCCGAATGCATTGAAGAAATACAAATTTGACATCTTATTATTCTTCTGGTCCTTCATATACTCATAATGTAAAACAACAATACATGAGGCTTTAGGCCTAGCTTGTAACTTGATGTAGCTTCACTTAGAATCTAGAATCTTTCAAACAAAGGCTCCATTATTAACCAAGTAAGTACCTGTGTGTTATTTTTCTGATAAACAAACAAAGGCTCCATTATTAACCAAGTAAGTACCTGTGTGTTATTTTTCTGATAAACAAATAATCTCAATTCAAGATCTATATTGTACAAACAAATCTATCAATATTAAGATATGTGCGTCTACAGGGATAGTACCAGGCTCATATACAAAATTGTTATTCAAAGTTAAACATGCAAGTACACTGTACACACATATCTTATGATTTTATTGAGAAGTCATAGGAATCATCCTCCAGTTTCTTTACAGGAAAGTAATAGTTACATGTTTAGAGAAGCACATCCCTGCTATATCTATCTTGCTAACGTATAGAAGTCCACAATTCTTTTCTGAAATCTAAAAAGACGTTTCTCAGATCCTAAAAAAATTGCTAAACAAAAAGAACTCCCACATCTTATTTCTAACTCTTGTCCATCAACTTAAAAGTGAAAGACAACATAGCAAAGAAAATAAAATTTGAGATAATCTAATTTCTTAACAGAAATGTATTCCGTAGTAAATATTTTATTGTCAATTTGAGTGTTCTTGTCTAGGGAGCTAAACAATAATACTGACAGATATATGCATTTAGTCATGGAAATTAAAAAAATCTAAGCTAAATGGTATTTTTCACATTTCAAAGATTATGTAAAAAATGATACCTCTCGAATTACAGTGCAACTACTTGTCACAAAACAAGATAAAGATAAAGAAAAACTCAGCTAGCTACAGGCAAACCATCAATATTCAACAAAGAACGTGAGAAGGCACAACCATCCCAATCTTTTTACAAAGATAAAATATAATGATTCATCAGATTTGATATTCACATTCATTATAAAAAATAATCCACTTATTATATTATTGATCACTATTTGCACTACCACACATCGGTTCACATTATAAAAGCAAATCCGAATCATAAAACTCTCATTAGAAAAGCAAATCCGAATCATAAAACTGAGCATATGTATCCATGGAGGCATACCACAGGCAGATAAGGATCATTATTTTGGTGCTTAATGTTTTAGTGGTCATTTGGCAGTGGAAATGAAATAGATGAATTCAATGAGAAATCAACACCGTGGAGAACACCCGAACTTTATATTATACTTGCAAATCGAAGTGAACATATCAAATCAATTTACAAGCATAATATAAACTCTAAAGTCTCGAGTAAAGAACATAGGGGATGAAGTTGGGACCCTAGCTTGCCAGTTAACTTCAACCTAAGATGTGCCCGTTAAACCACACGAATGCGATGACCAGATGTGTTACACATTCAAGAGACTTGACAAAATAGCTAAAGATCTACCGCATCCTAAATGTTCTGGACTCGTACTCATGTGGAGCTAGTTTCCAGGATGTGCACTAGCTCGACACTTTCATCTTAAGCAATAATACACATAGCAAATACAACTAAGACAATTTAAATTTAGATTATAAATATTTAAGTTATACATAAGACGACTGGCCAAATAAATCCGAGATTCGCGGAAGCTTGGCTACCCAATCCACAAACAAACCGACTAGGGGTAGACCCTGAAATGAAGTC
Source organism: Oryza punctata (assembly GCA_000573905.2). Classification (NCBI taxonomy): domain Eukaryota; kingdom Viridiplantae; phylum Streptophyta; class Magnoliopsida; order Poales; family Poaceae; genus Oryza; species Oryza punctata. The sequence goes on along the minus strand of CM002493.2, from coordinate 15,584,872 downwards.
CTAGAAAAAGCAACGGTTCCCGATTCACTCAAGTTAAACTAAAGATACAACCTGCAAAATGGATATTCTATTAGCAAGAGTCACATTAATCAAATTAATATTAATTTACGGACAAGTAAACAATCCTAACATACTACATTCCGTTATAAATGACATACTGCACAGGTGCTGTTCTTGTATTATTACCATTTCAGCATATATGTAGTTTAATTTCAGCATATAGAAGTTTTATTTCACAAACATTTGTAAAGGAGTTCATAAAGCATTTTCAAAACATACTTATGGATAGATGATGGATTTTACATGATTTTCCTAAGTTCAGCTTATCTAAAACTAATTATTTTGTAGATAATATTTTTAGAGGCATTTGGTGCAAAGTAAGTGCATATTTTTATTTAACTTTACCAGAGAGTGTATGTTGGTGAATCTGTACAATTTGAGTTTATCCCAAAATAAGTTAAATGAATTTTTATGCATTTTATAATCTTGTGCCTGATTTATGTATACTTTTTCGAGATAAATCTTATAGGTAAATTTTGTACTTTAAGTGCCACTTTATATTTTATAATATGAAAGTTTCATCATTTAGTGAATCCATAGCAACTGAAATCATTTCAAAATGAGTTGTTTTTAATTTTATGTCAATTTTACTAATTTTACTAGTTCAGCTTAATTTATAGTTGATTAATAAAGATTAGAAAAGTCTAAATGTACTAATTTTCTTTTACAAGATCTTTACAAACTCTGATGTGGCAAGTTATGAGTAAATCTAGATTTTCTCTAGTTGTTTTGTAAGAAAATTTCACGTATTTTGTAAGAAAATTTTACTACGTGGAGCTATGCTGATAAAGATTTTAACCATTTTCTTTTATGTTTTCAGATTTTATATACATGGGGTCCACAAGTCAGTGAGTGACCAATATGCAAAAAGGTCCCTGGAGTTTCAGGGAATAGATCCTGCAGTCCAAACACGTGGTACAAGTCATTTCTTAAGGAGTGCTTCAAGTTTTAGGTTATTACAAATAGGTCCTTGGTCTCACATGTCATTAGCTGTGTTCTTACTAATAGATCCTCGGTGTTTTTAACATTTTGCAAAGTAGGGTCCTTAAGCGCTAATGTGGTCGGGCCCGCATGTCAGTGGCACGGGGAGAGGCAGAGCAGAGGCGAGGCTCGCCGAGTGGCCTCGGCGGCGTTCCCACGCCTGCCGGCGGCGAACGGCGGCGCGGCTTGGGTTGCTCCCAAAAGAAGAAAGGTAGCCCATTTAACTGCAAACCCGGCGGTGCCCTCCTTTCGAGCTGCGGTGGCCGGAATCGATAGTGACGGCAGTGCGAGCGGCAGAGGGTCTCGGGTGGTTTTGCATGTGGGTTTGGAGATCGATCCCGTGCGCGTACGATGCATGCTTCTGATCCTAAGAGCTCAAGGACGCTCACCGTACCGCTAGCGAGTGATGGGAGAGGCGTGGTCGTCAGCGGCGGCTCGCGGATCGGCTCGGCGACGGCGTCCTTCCGCGGACGAACGACGACGGCTCGATTCCCTCGAGGAACTGCCATGCATGAGTGCCCGACGTGTTAAGAGAGGTCTTAGGGAGGCTATAGGTGCAATGAATCAATGCGGGGTTCACCGGAGAAGGAGGAACTGGCAATGGCGACGGCGACCGGAGATGGGGAAGACGACGACCGATCTCCTTCCTTGCTTCATCTATCTTGGGGTTTCTTGGGGGTAAATGGAGAGGAGGATGATGCGAAGATTCTGGCGCGACGGCATGGCCGGATTTGGTCCACGGTGTCCGCAACGGTGTTGAGGTCACGGCGGTGGCACCCGGTGCGCGCTCCAGAGCGTCGTCGGCGAGGTTCGTGTTCCCGACGAACGGCTGCATGAAAAAGGGCTAGGTTCGAGGGGTTAGAACCGGCATCTTGAGGAGGTGATGGAACGAAGATGAAGAAGAGGTGGCGATGTCTTGACGACGATTAGCGGCGTCGATCCTTCGGGCGGCCGGCGACGAAGACGAGGGAGAAGGAAGGATAGTGGACTCGCTCTCTCGGTGTTCTCGGTGCTGGAGTGGAGTAGATGGCCGGGCGATGCGTCTAGAAGGAGAAAAAGAGGAGGTCGGCGTTGCCACGACCTCGGACACGCGTCAAGCACGAACAAACCGCTCTCGCTCTCTCGCCTGTCTGGGTTCTTGTCGGTTAAAGAAAGTGCACAGGGGTGGAGGCAAGCCAAGGAGGCTGTCAAGTGGGCCCAGGACGTTGTAGGCTAGATGGGTAAGAGAGGTAAGGGTCAGATCTTGAGTAGACATAGGTTTTAGATGATTTTTAAGTTTATTTCTTTCTCTCTCTTTGCAATTCACTAATTTATTCTGCGGGTCAGATAAAACAGAGTAGATAATTTTAAGGTAAATGAAAGTATCTGATTCTATTTTCTTTTGTTACATATAACTGTAATTTGTTGAAATTAAAGAAAAGAGATTAGGTAGAACTTTGTTTGAATTTTTAGATGGTCAAAACTAAGAAAATAAATTCTGTAAAAATTATATTTATTCTTATAACTAACCCAGTATTTGAATAAATTATTTTATATATGGACTTCTAAACAGTTTAATGTATATTTCGGTGAAGTATGGTTTTAGCCATTTAAGGTTTAAAATTAATCTACCATTGGACTAGTTTGACTGATTTATTTGAGGTATCAACTTGAGTGATAAAATCTGATAAAAATTACAGTGATTTTATACATTGGATAGTATTCATGTGAATTTTGTCAAGATTTAATTTTGTTATAAAGATTTTGAAATTTCATCTAGTCTATCCTTTATATGTGTTTCATTTATAGAAAAGCATTTTAAGTAGTTTATAAAATTTATATTTGTACACTTCTTGACCTAAGGTGATATTTGTTAGATTTGATTTTTTAGTTCATCTTGCCACTGGCCATGTTGGTATATTTGAGGTGTATGGGTTCTAAGTAATAACTTCCTATAAGTGGCATCAGGTCTTTCGGGTTTAGTTAGTTATCTAGATTTTAGTAATTATTCATGAGACCTATTATGCAATGCAAATCAAAGATCCAAATGCACACAAGAGATTCGGTCTAACCGTGCTCTATACGTATACGCTTGCTCGTACTAAGTTTCCAAAATTTCATTTTGGGTTGAAGAGGAAAAAGTTTTAATTTTCCCTCAATTTCCTTTCATTCGGAAGCTGAATTGACCTCACCTAGATCAAAATAAAAATTTTAGGTTCACAAAAGTGGAATGGTTGGCTTTTAAGTATTTTAGCAAGAAATTCTTAAACTGAGTTTGGATATGTTAGAACACCAAAGCTGTACAAATATTTCAAAATGTCCATATTGAAACATGAACCCATCCCTATGAATCTATGGGGCTGCAGCACTTTCTTTGAATTATTGAAGCCTGTCTTATTACTCGTCACATGTAAATAAAATATTTCACGCATCAGGACAAAATAAAAAAGAGGTACTGAGGTAGTATGTGCAGAGATGAATCATTAAGGTACTAAGGTAGTATGTGCAGAGATGAATCATTAAGGTACTAAGGTAGTATGTGCAGAGATGAATCAACAGATTACTTGTTTGGTGAATTGAATGTTGCAACACACAACACGGCAGACAGTGGTAGGCAGACAACTTATAGTTTCTCCACAGCCATGTACCCATGTCTTCTCCTACAGCGCAATGCCAAGCCGGAACTTTCTAACTCCCTGGGTAGGCAATTGGTGGCCTCATGCGGTATCCTCGATGATGTTAGCTATCTACAACAGCTAGAACCAATAACAAAAGCAAGTGAATAGTTATGGCGTAGCGCTTAAAGCAAGCGAACGATGAAGGGGATAAAGAATACCACCAGATCGAGCGTGTTACCATAAACTCAAGGCTTGCATGCAGAATCAAGAGCTCCGCCACTGGATCGAGCGCCTCACCGTCGAGCTTGAGCACGACGCCACCAGATTGAGAACCTTGCTGTCAGGCACAAGCTCCACGCCTTTGGAAAATGGAGATGTTAGTTTCTTAGAAAAACAATTTCTCCCATATTACTAGGACAGTAAGCAGAAACAAAACAAAAAATATTGCTTTTTCTCCCCATCCATAAACAGATAGAACCAGCGCATGATCTGGGAATCTTGAATTATGTTAAAATGGCAAAACTTGTACATTCATAGCTTTGATTTCAACATTAATATATGCAAAATAGAGAATAACACTACTGAAGCACAAAAAGTAATCGACCGAGGAGACATGATCCCATCGATACACCACAACACCAAAACGGAGACAGTTGTCTGTTGGTAATAAAAATTTTAGGTGCCACTCTATCTGCCGGAAAATATACTGGCACAATGTGTGTCGGTAAAAAAATAAATCATCAACGAACTGTCTGTCGGTAAAGATCAACGGTGGTTATCTGTCACCAATTAGATCTTACTGTCAAATCGACAGTCGGTATATCTAAACACACCCAGCCTAAAAATGGGCGGCCCAAAAAGTTCTGCTAGCGGGAACCAGCGCAAACTGAAAAAGAGGGCGGGGAGGATTTTTTTTTTTTTTTGACCCAATCACATCCCCACCGTGCTCTCCGTCTCTCCCCAATCCCCACTCCAATCCTCGAAACCCTAGCAAATAGCGGCAGCGCCGCCTCCGCCGCCGGCATCGACGCCGCCTCCGCCTCCTCCTGCTCCTCGTCGTTCTCCTCCCTAGCATCCTTGATCTGCTGCCTCCAATCCTCTACTGGTACATCCACGCTTCTCCTCCCACCTAGGCCGGGTCCTGCACGGAGCTCCCCTGAGGAAGCAACGCCGCCATCGTCCCTTCTGACCACATCGACCTCCACCTGGGATTCTAGACTGCAAGGAAGCAAACGTTCGAGGTTGTCTTGCCCCTCCCCTCCTCCTCTTCCCCTCCCCTAATGTTTCTTCTTCTTGTGTGCATTTTTGCAGATGGGGGCAAAGGGGATGGGCACCTGGTTGTTTTTGTTCTTTTCTGATGGGGCAGATGGGATAGAGACTTGTGGGTGGAGCCGTGGAGGTAGAGGCTGAATCTTATTTTTGTTCAGATCTGATGCTAATGAATGGATGTGATATGAGATTTGGTGGCTGATTAGTTCGTGATGCCCTACATGTTCTGAAAATAGAGAATAATATTTTAGATGCAGATTATTTTTGCTTAGTGATGTTTGTAGTGGGATCTAGTGTAGTAAAAATTGCCTCTTCAATAGTGATTCTAGTGACCGATTTTGTCTGCATTAGTTCCACAAGATTTTTTTTTGCACACTAGTTCTATGTGAGGGTGGTTTGCTCCTGTATGCTGTCTCATATTTTATTGTTCCTTTGAATATAACCAGGTATTTAAAGGAGCTTATAATCTGAAAATGCACTTGTCTATAGTTCTTTTCCTATAGGATGTTTTTGCTTATATATGCTTCAGCTCATGTCTTTTTGTAATCAAATACCATCTTTTTGCCCTAGGCCTCTTTGTATCTCACAGTAATTTAAGTTTTGCACCTTTGGCCTGTACGGCTGGGTGTATGTTTCTTACTAATTGAAGTTATGCTTCTAAGCAGTACTACTTAGAAGCTACAACAATATATGCAAGGATCCTTACATATTATTTTAGATGCCTTGGAACAACATTGACCCAATTCTAGAGTCTAGTACAGTATATTAACTTTTTGATAGCTTCTTTTTCTTGTTAAACATTGCTTGCCTGTTTAAAATTTTCTTCTTTGTGTAGACACCAACCATTGGCTGTGAAGACTCTAAGTCTGAGTCTCAGAGGACTAAAATATTCCCGATGGATTAATGGTATATATGATCTCTATCCTATGCAATGCTGTTAGAAATAACTCATGTATAGAGAACACTAATCCCAAATTCTTATTGAGTACAGGCACAACTCCAATTTGCTGGTCCTCGCAAGCACTCCAAATTTTCAGATACTGCAGTAAGGCTTTAGAAGAGTACATTCAGAAGTGCTATATTTTCCACTTTTCAAATTTCAGATAAGCATAGTTCACTGTCATGGATATATCAAAAAATCATATCAAAATAACTTGAGCTAATATAGGAATTTCTTCAGAGTTGCCTAACTAGGTATTCTCGACGAGCCATTTCTCTAAAGATTCATTGGTCATGTCAACTAAACAGAACCATATTTTTTGGTGAAAAGTTACCTTTCTCTTTAGATGCTTGTACCTTGTAATTATGCCTTGTATATTCAACCATGTGGCTTACTGACTAATCTTCCTAGGTGGTGGCAAGTGCTGAACTCACCACATGAATGAAGACTATGCCTGGCATGTGGAGGCTCATGGATCTGAAGTGATATGTGTGGCAACTTTTACTAGTTTTGTCTTCGAGGTTCTACATTTGGTTAGGATTGGTATATGAGGGTACTAGTGCAATCACTCGTGGTTGCGCTCTTGATGTATACAGTGAAATTGTGTGAACAATTCTTTTGTTTCGTGAGGTGGTGGAACATGATTATGGAAGTTATAGACATTTCAGTAATTTGCATGTTAATGTTGGTCCACCACTGCTATTTTTATGTTGGTCCACCAGTTCTATTTTTCAGTAATTTGCATGTTAATGTTTGTTCTTTGTTGAAGAATGTGAAATTGTGCTACAGTAAAAATAGCAGACCAATGGCATGAATTTGCATGCTATTCTGGTTGTCTGTCGAACAAGGGCAAGCAAACTGCCAGGAAATAAAAAAACTGCTTGGAAAATTTGACTGCCGGTAATAATCTTGTCTGCCGGGAAAACAACCGAATTGCTGACAGTCATCTGCCAGTAAAAAAATTATCTGCCAGTAAATTTTTTTCCCGACTGCTGAACCCCTGGCAGACTCTAATGGCAGAATGAGTGTCGGTAAATATATTTGCTGACAGACAGTTCACCGCTAATACGAAATAGTCAAATTCAGACGAAGAAATTAACTGAGTGCCAAATCGAGAACAACTCATCGGCCTCCTCAGCCTTGCGCCACTCCATGGCCCATTGGCTCCACCACTTGAATATAGCCTGCATCGCTCCACTCTTGCACCGGCTCCTGGCCATGAGGGGAGATGGAGGTAGTGACGCTCGTTGATTCCAGTCATACCAGGGGGAGGGAGTGGAGCAAGGACAGACGCAGTGGGCAGAGTCGTGACATGGCAGCGAGCTCGTCAAATCGCGCTGCACCAGATCTGAAGTTGGCACAGCCTTGGGTCGGGGCGGCGGTGGAGTGGGAGGGTAGGGGCGTGGCAGAGGCCGTTGCCGGTGGGGAGAAGCAAACTAGGGGAGGGCAAGACAAGGTGCGGTGATTGCGAGGGGAACAATGGCGGCTTAGGGTTTGGGGGTGGGTGCCCGATGGGGAGGTTGGTGTCACGCCCAGAAATTCACTAATAATTCCTGAACTAATTTGTGTATTCAGTCCTCGTCTAGGAATCAGCCGGGTACACAAATCGACAATTTGAATATACAGTACCAACATAACTAAAACGATAAATACTTACACAAGAGGCACTTAGTCCTCACCACGAAGAAAACTGCAGCAGAAAAACAAAATCTAGCGAAGCTTTAACTCTATTCCCACAAGCAGCTCAACTGGGATCTAAGCCAAAGGTCTTCTCCTTCTGGATCTTCTTCAAGTGAGGTTTGATGATTATGCAAGGTGAGTACATGGAATACTCAGTGAGCCACACAGCAAGTATGCAAGTGCACAAGGATACCAAGGGATGGCATAATGTAGCGCTCTTTTGCAAAAACAACATTTAGCAAACAGTTGAGAATTTGTAAAACAGTAGAGTAATTAATTAAACAATATTAATCAACACTGAACAACACCTGTGTTGTACAGGCCCAAACCATCACTGAACAACCATGCCTGGTTGCACAGATCCAATCTCCAAACCAGGAATTAATCATTCCAAACCAGGAGCTAAACCAATTATTACCATTTATCACCTTATATTATTAATGAGTAGTGTGGGACTAATCACGAAAAACATTGTTAGACCCGCCCATAACCGCGGGCACGGCTATTCGAATAGTTTTACTCTGATCAGAGGTGTACCACTGTACACACAAGACACAGCCACACAACACATTGCCATGCCCTCAGTACCAGCACGGTACCTCGAAACGGGACTGTGACAGTACCCTCAACATAACACAACGCAAAGCAGTGCACCGCTCCTGGATCATAATCACCCCCTTAAAACCAAAGGTATGGAATCCCCAGTGACCCTCATGGACTTGCCGCCACTTCTCAGTCTGGTGCACCGCTAAGAACCATGTTATACCAAAGGTAAAGCCGTTACCCACGCTGGCTTGTGGTTAGTACGGTTAATGCTTCACAATGATAGCTTTCACAATGATAGCTTGCGAAGCGGTCCTTAATTGTTATGAGCACGACCATCAACACCATGTGCTCACAACCTACCATTAGTTAGGTTTTAGTTGGCAAATTTATTATTTAACCAATCATGATTGACCATCGTGAGCTACCATTAATTATCCATCATTATGTGATAATGAAGCATAAGTTATTTCATTAGTGTGGTAATGTTTCTATGCATGGCTAAGAAAATATATCTAATATCTAGTTGAACCAATATGGAAGGCCCAAGCTAATCAAATTATAACTCATAGGATGATCAAGTTATATTTGGCCATAACATAGGGAAAAGACTCACATCACCCAATGAAATTCGAAAATAAATGCATATTTGAAATAAATAGAGAATTTAAACATAGGTCCAACATGCTCAAAGAAATTATGTTTGGGGTCTGTGTGACTTGCCTTGCAAACAAGTGTCTTCAATTCGTCTTCAGGAGCTTCTCCAACGAACGAACGAACCTCCGAAACGACCGAAAAATAATCCTAGAACGCAAAATGAGGAAAAACACTAATAAAAAACAAATAAATAGTATAAATAAACTTTATAAATAGGTAGAGCTTGAATTTATGAATTATGAGACTTGAATGACCTCATACTGAGTCAGTATGAATTAGTTATGAATTAACGAAGTTTTAATCAATTATAACCTATAAAGAAAACAACTAAATGATTTATGACGTCATATTTAATTATTTTTGAACTAAAAAGGGTAGAATATGACATCAGCCCTAGGATAGGAAAAAAGGCTGGTGATGGTGACAAGAGGGACCCACATGCCATAGAGAGGAGTGAAGAACCGAGTCTACCATGAACCAAGTCCATAGAGGTGATCCACGGGTACACGAGATGGATGGCTCAGTTCGGCTTTGACCGAAATTGGCCAAGATCCTACGGATGAGATCAAACCTAATCTAGGGCTTAATAACGGCCATATAGCGTACAACAGAACCATGGAGGACGGAACGACCACTGAGGCAACACGTGGTGCTAACTCGGATACCATGCAAGACAGAGGGGCTAACAAGGTGCTAAGGTGGCGGCTGACGTGGACGACGACCAGGCATGACACGTAGACTGCCACACGGGCACGAAGGCCGGTGGTCCTAGACGACAGCGACGATCACAAACGATGGTGCGGAGGCAAAAACCGAGGGCACGGGGAGAAGGAGCACGAGACGACAGTCCTTACCAACATTTACGCGACGACGGGCGATGAAGAACGGCGAATGGAGAAGCCGGCAGCGAGATCCAAGGGACGACGAGGTCGGGTCGATGGTGATGGTGGCATTCCGGCGATCTCCAAGCGAAGAGGATGGCCGGACGGGTTTCGGCTTGAGGCTGCTATGCTGCCAGTGACTTCGGGGAGGTCTGGTGACAACGAGGTCGGTGGTGAGGTGCAGCTGGAGACCGACAGGTGGCGGCGATGCTCGGTTTCATGATGACAAGCAGCCTTCGGTGGGATTCGGCACAAGGGCACCGGTGGCCGGGCTTCGCACGGTCGCTACGGTGCCGGAGGAGGTGGCGTTGCAGCGATGCTGGAGTTGGCGGCCGGCGGCGGAGAGAGAGTATGCTCGTGGGGAGGAGGTTTTGGGCGATGGCGGCACGGGAATAGGAGGGGAAACGGAAGAGGAGGTCCGGGGCTAGCTATTTATAAGCAAAGGAGGGAGAGATCAGCTCGGATTCGAAGGGACTTGACCGAGGAAATGTAGGGTTTTGTCGGAGAAAAGTTAAGATTTTGAGACAAGAAATTGGAAACGATTTCCTTCGGGATTTCTTCGATTATTTGAGGGGAAAGATAGAGGAGATCGAGGGGATTCCGTTCCCGCAACTAATTTGGAAAGAGGAGCAACGGGGAGGCCAGATTTTGGAAGGGGATCGACGCTGCTACAATGCGTATGGGCACGATGTAGTGGCTGGAGGTTGAAGAAGGACTGTAGTGTAACGCCCTGAAAATTCGACCGATAAAACCGAAACCCTAAATTACGGACCGTCAAAAACTTTTGAAATAAACTGCATCATGCTGGGTTTACTCGCACTTTTATTTTAGATTTTATGCGGGGTTTAAACGAATATTACGCCTAGCAAAAGCTATTTATTTTAGGAGGGATGTAGGTATATGTGAGGATAATGGGTACAAGAAAAGAAGAAATAAAATAAATATATATATATAAATGGTGGAAAAATTGTTGCAAACATTAAGAAAATGGGTCACATTGATTTGTCTAAATTTACCAATTTTTAAAACGGATTTTGGTGTAGAAAAACCCTAAAATCAAGAAATCACCCTGGCGGCACTGTTCATTGGCCGCCAGGTGTTCGACCGTGTCCCCCGGCCCGCGCCCACGCGCCCGCGCGCTCCCGCCAACGCGCCGCGCCCGAACCCGCCGCCGCCGCGCCCTGGTGCCCCGCACGTCATCCCGCACGCCGGCCGCCCTCGAGCCGTCCCGCGCCGCCCACGCGCACCGCCCGCGGCCGCCGCTCTCGGCCCACTGCCGCGCGCCGCCCGCCCACGCCGGCCGTACGCGACCACGTCGCCGCGCCACGTCCTGCCGCGCGCGCCGGTCACTCGCGCCCACGCTGTCCCGCGCCCGCGCCGCCCCGTACCACCGTGCCGTGCCGCCGTACCGCCGCCCGCGCCGCCCCGTACCGCCGCGCCATGCCGCGCCGAGCCGCGCGCCCACGCCGCCTTCGAGCCGTGCGCCCGCACGCCCGGACCGGCCGCCGTACCCCGCCGCGCCATACCGCCCGTACGCGCCCACGCGGCCGTACCCCGCCACGCCGCGCCGCCCCGTACGCGCCCACGACGCGCGCCATACCGCCGCGCCGCGCGTCGTCGTCCCGTACGCACCCACGCCGCGCGCCGTGCCGTCGTACCCCGCGCCCACGTCGCCGCATCGGCCTCCTCCGTGCCCTCTCGCCCTATAAAAGCCACCCCGCTCCCCCTCTCATCTCCCCACACCGCCGGTAACCCCCCCTTCATTTTTTTCCCCTCTGTTCCCCACGTCCTCCTCGCCGCCGCCGTCGCCGTTGGCCACTCGCCGCCGCCGTGCTTCAAGCCGCCGCGCGTCTCGCCCACTGCCGCCGGCGGTGAGCCGCCCCCCCTCTATTTCCCTGTCGGCCAGCGAAGAGAGAGAGAGACAGTAGGAGCAGAGAGAGAGAAAAGAAAGGAGAAGGAGGAAGAAGCAGGGGAAAGAGGAGAGAAAAGAAAAAGGAGGAGAGGAAAAAAAAGAAAAAAAAAGGGAAAAAAAGGAAGAGAATAGAGAAGGGAAGGAAAAGAAAAATTAGGGGAGAAAATAAAATTAGATCTAGAGAGGAAATTTAGACTAGAAAATAAATTGGAAGAAATAAATTTAGAATAAAGTCACCGATTATTTTAGAAACTCATACAAGGAATTAAATAGGATTATTTAAATGCAATGTTCACTTAACTCGATAATTCGTTAGTCAAATATTTAGATTTCAAATTTTTAGGATTTACTAGCTCGCGTATAAACTAATTAGCTAGTTCTAGAATTTCTAAATTAAGTGTTGCCATTAATGTCTATCATAATAACCGTTTAATCGTTGTTTAATTTTTCTCGTCAATTAGGTTATACGCTTAGGTAGCCATTGCAACTATTTAGTAATTTACCGATCACCAAAGGTTGAATATTATTATCGGGTTTAACCTAGATGAGTCACGTAAACTAGGTTGGATTAATATTTTAAATTGGCTAGCGCTAATATTTTAGGATAACAGTATTAAAAACCAAAATAGGATTACCTCGTAAATAAATTGGAATCGATATCGACATTCAAACGTTCGCGCTCGATTTTTTTTATATTGGATTTTGTTGGATTTTAATTGAATTCTAAAAGAATTCATTTCTTTCGCACGTAATTCTAGACACCGAGGGAGCTGCGAGTCCGACCGAAGCCAAGAACAACCGGACTTCGAACAAGGCAAGTCCTCACTATTCCTTGAACATATTGATCCCAAATTGCGAAATTATTTTGTTTGCAAATAAAGTTGCATGCAATAATGAACATCCTACTTGTTGTTATGCCATGCCTTGAATATTGTTTACCCCATATCCCCTTGTAACCACGCTCACGTATGAGTCCCTAGTCAAATATGACAAATGCTTAGTAATGCTATTCTAGAATCATGCATACTCATATTTATCAAAATGCTATATGCTTGGGCAATTACCTTTGGGAAGGTAATTGAGATGCGGCATGTGGAGACATGAGCGCCACATTGCCAGGATATGATGACATGATTTGTGAAAGGAGAAATGAAACTAAACAACTGATTTCGACCGGGGCGGATGGTGAATTTGGGTGGTATCTGGAAAAGGCTAGTACCGTCCCCGGTCAGTTAAGGACCGAGCCATGAAGTTAAGCATGAAACGACCCTCGTACAACCGCACTTCTCGGATGGGTATAGACCTAGCGGACTAGATAGCTGAGGAGAGGCAGTATCCTTGCATAGATGGTTCACCCCCGTGTGTGAGGCAGGTTCGCTACGGTGGGGCAGCCGTTGAGGTAGGGCCGCGATGCGTGCCCTACGTCGGTGTCGCCATTGGTAGGACTGCCACGTGTGTGAGAGTGAGAATCTAAACTTAAACTATAAACTATAGACTTTACGTGCGTGTGAGACTTCCCTTCCCGGGAGCGCCAGAACTCCTCTCACTGCTAGAAACAGATACGCCTAGAGTGCATGAGGATGATAGTTCATGGAGCGGGTACTGCCAATGCAAGGTTATCGAAATGCTTTGCCGTGACGCGTCTCATGTGTTGGGACGAGGCTCATGTGTTGGGCAGTCGCGGAGTGCGGGTAAAGTGTACCTCCACTGCAGTGTGAGTAAACCAAATCTATTCGAATAGCCGTGCTCGCGGATATTGAGCACCGGGACATGTATTACACTTGGCTAGACTCTAAACTCTTAACCTGTGTGGGATGGGTATGATGAATTTTTATGCTGTTGGAGCCACTCCCTGAGAGTAGGGAAGGTGGGTGTCCACAGAAAACCATGACGACCAACGGCGGGAAGCCATCCTTGGGATCACAATGGATGGTAGACAGAACCGTCGTTGTTTAAATTAAACTCTGGTATTAAAACTTGATCAGTTATGCTAGGTCTTAGGTTTGTGAAAATGATTGCGAAACCAGCTTTATGCAACTGAGCCTTTGCCTTGCTTTGAATAAAAATCCTTCATATGCATCGTTTTGCTGAGTACGGTTGGTACTCACCCTTGCAATTATAAACTTCATCAGAAGCCGAAGATGACACCGCGGAAGATCCATACGCCTACTACGAAGAGGATGCGGAAGATGAGGGTGCCCACTAGGTCTAGATACGGTCGTTGCCTGTGGCAATGACGATGCCGCTGCCTTCGCTCCGCTACTTATCTATATTCTGCTTTTGGACTGTATTCCGGACCGTTTGGTCCTTTGTTCTAAGACTACGCCTTCGGGCTTATGATGTAATAATTCGTACACGACGCGTATGTATGCGCTTTTGGTAAATCAACTATGTATCGTGTGTGCCAAACTACTTGATCCAGGGAAATGGCACAGATTACACGAGTGATTCCTGTTGTAAAACAGGGGTCCTTACATGTAGCGCGAGTGAGGTAATGTAGACTTTTTGTCGGGCTTCCTTTCCTTGGCCCTTTTGGTGGAAGGACAAAAATTAGACTTGCGCTGATGAAGAGGGAGGGACTGTTGTGGCTTGGGCTGAGTGGGGAGGAGAGAAGGAGATGGAATGGGCCAGAAAGGGCCCAAAGCTAGGGACAGAATTTAATTAACTTTTTAATTTAAATAACTGCTAAAATGATGTTTCATTTATTAAAAATACTTTCAATGCTCAAATAATTTCGGGGAAAATCCTGAAAATACTTGGACACTCAAAGTATTTAGGAAAATTTTATCTAGCTCCATTTGATGTTCAAATTTTTCATCGATTTTATTCAAACACTTACTTTAATTATTAAATAGTTTCTAAAAAATTCCTTTTTCACAACAATTTATATTTTATCGATTTCTAGGGTGGGACAGTTGAGTTGTTCGCTTTTGCAAAAAGAGCCCTCATTTTATGTTATTCGGAGCGAAGTCCTATTTTCCGAACTTTTTCTTCTTAGTCTAAGATATTTCATATTTTGAGGTATATTCACAAGAATACAGAACTGACAAACATCTACGTAGGAACCTATAATAAATTATCAGTAATATTAAGGGTCTTTTTGCAAAACGACCAATACCCCCTGCCCAACACACGCTCGCAAAATCCAGCTGCCTTGGTGTTCGGGGTGACGTGGATAGCGCGGCGATCGAACACGCGACTCCAAATCATTGTGGGAGCTTCAATCGGGGGCATGTTTTAATATAGCTGATATCACATATTAAAACTAGCTTGTCTCCTGTAGTAAATACTTACATTGTGAAAAAACTAACGGGCGATCAATCGCCCATAGGGATCAACCTCTTTTCCATGTTGCTTCTTTTTTAGCACCGTATTACTTTCTCGTTTTAGTAAGTTTATACACCTAAAATTTATACACCTTAAGTTTACACATCTAAAATTTATCAAAAGTTTATATACCCAATTCAAATTCGAATTCGAATTTGAATTTGAATCGGTATATAAACTTTTGACATATAAATTTTAGGTGTATACACTTTACTTAAAAACAAACTATATGGTGAAAAAAAGGAAAAAATGGTGAAAAAAAACCGATCGCCTGGGACGATCAATAGCTAATTAGCGATCCCCCTTATATTGCCCTCACCATTTGGATGATCATCACCAAGGCTCAGTCTTATCCTAACAACGCCAAGGGGCCACGTATGTGTAGCTTACATAGAAAATAAATTAAAAAATATCCTAATGGTGTGATCAGCTGCAGACGCTGACAAATGGAGCCCACACAGCCGCTGGTCCCCACCTGTCACTGACCCTCTCACGTCGTGCTGGGACCACTGGCCCCACCGCGCCCACCTACCCGCGCCCACGCGGCCCACCTGGCGGCGCGAGGTGGCGGGCCTTTATCTCTATCCATATCGATCCATCCCATCGAGTCGGCTGCACTGATCGATTCCATCACTCTCTCTCTCGCCTCTGCTCGCGATTTCTCCTCCTCCTCATCCTCCTGGGATCATGGCGATGTGGAGGGCGGCGGCGGGGCATCTGCTCGGCCGCGCGCTCGGCTCCAGAGCTGCGCACGTACGTAGCTCCAACTGGATCTTCTTGTCTCTCTCTTTCATTTTGTTTTTGCTGCGAGTTTTTTTGTGCAGTTCGGAGGTGAATTTTGGGTTTTAGCTTTTACTTTTGCGAGAGCAAGAGCATTCTATTGTAGATCGGGGTTTGCAGAAGCACGGATTTCTCCCTAATTTTGTGGTTCCCATTATGCTTTGTCCCCTCCCGGAATTTTTTTTTCTCCCAAAAAGTGTTTCCGCCTTCTTATGGGAATGGGTGATGAGCAATTACAATCGATTTTTCTGATCTCTGTTGAGATGTGAATTTCGGTCTCTGAACAAATCCAGTTGCTGCAACTCTGAAGAATGGCACCTTTTTGTTTTCTCTCTCTGAATCGCAGACATCGGCAGGCAGCAAGAAGATCGTGGGTGTGTTCTACAAGGGCGGCGAGTACGCCGACAAGAATACCAACTTCGTCGGCTGCGTGGAGGGCGCTCTCGGCATCCGCGAATGGCTTGAGTCCAAGGGGCATCACTACATTGTCACCGACGACAAGGAGGGGCTAAACAGCGGTATGTAGTATCAATAAGAGATATTTCAGACTTTCAGAGCTTTCTCTCAAGTTTCTACCAACATTTTCTAGTTGTGCATGGTGTGCGATTTGCGAGGAACCACTAAACATGATGAATTGAGTAGCTAGCATCTCTCATCTTTTGTAGTGTTGGCCTTGTACGGGATGAATAGAGGTGGCTAGAGTCGCCATAGGTGGACATGAGCGTTTACTTGCGTAGTTTACATTGCCGATGATTACTTTGTATTTTGTTCAGGAGAATTAAGGATGATATTCATCTGGTTGATGGAAAGGTGGAAGGTGGTTCTTGATGTATGTGGTTGGATAGTCATGCTTTCACGTGTTGAGTGGTTGGCAGCCAAGTGGTTTCCTCTAGCAAACGGCTGAAATTAACTCTATTCATGCTGGCATGCTGTTTAGTTAATTCAAATTCTTATGTGTGCCTATTTTGCACACATGTTTCAAGTTTCAACCATTTTTTCTTTTGCATATGTCTTATCTGTTTGTTGAAAAAAATGTAGCACCTATTCCTGTGCTTTAGTTCTTACTAAGATGGACTATAACTATTTAGATAGCAACATAGCTCTGAACCTATCCTTTTAACTCCTCTTGTGCACATAACTGATGCTTTTCTTGTTCTCAGAGCTGGAGAAGCACATTGAGGATATGCATGTCTTGATCACCACCCCTTTCCACCCAGCCTATGTTAGCGCAGAAAGGATCAAGAAGGCAAAGAACCTCGAGCTGCTTCTCACAGCTGGGATTGGGTCAGATCATATTGATCTGCCAGCAGCTGCTGCAGCTGGTTTAACTGTGGCGGAGGTTACCGGAAGTAACACTGTGTCAGTGGCAGAAGATGAGCTCATGCGCATTTTGATTTTGCTCAGGAACTTCTTGCCTGGGTATCAGCAGGTCATTCAGGGTGAATGGAATGTTGCAGGCATTGCCTACAGAGCTTATGATCTTGAAGGAAAAACTGTGGGAACTGTTGGGGCTGGTCGTATTGGCAGGCTCTTACTCCAGCGTCTTAAGCCCTTTAACTGCAACCTGCTGTACCATGACAGACTTAAGATAAACCCAGAACTTGAGAAAGAAATTGGGGCCAAATATGAAGAGGATCTCGATTCTATGCTTCCAAAGTGTGATGTCATTGTGATCAATACACCTCTTACAGAGAAAACAAGGTTCCTGTTGATCATATTCTTGTTTGTTGCAAAATCCTATGCATAGTACATCTACTTATCTGAATTTTGTATGATTCTTTCTTCAGAGGTATGTTTAATAAAGAAAGAATTGCAAAGATGAAGAAAGGTGTAATCATTGTGAATAATGCTCGAGGAGCAATCATGGATACCCAGGCGGTTGCAGACGCTTGCTCTAGTGGTCATGTTGCAGGTACCATCATCCTTTCATTTCTTATAGCCTGTACTGCATACTAGCATGCCATCGGATTTGGTCGAAATCTTTCTTTTTGATCCATGAAGTATATCAAGCCTGTCATGCTTCACATTTAAGAGGGGTGATATGAAAAAACTTAGAATCAGGACAACTAACTCAGTAAAGCAGTATATATGTCAAATATGATAATTTGTTGTTCACAATTATTGAAAAAATGATTTTTTTAAAAATAAAAGAACTTCCTAATATTGGTGTGTCCCATTGAAAAAAAAATAGAAGAATGATGCAGTATCGATATTTCTATCTTGATCAATATTTCCTTTAACATGAAAACCTCCTTTCTCAGGATATGGTGGTGATGTCTGGTTCCCCCAACCAGCACCAAAGGATCACCCATGGCGATACATGCCTAATCATGCCATGACCCCTCACATCTCTGGGACTACAATTGATGCACAGGTCAGCTTTTATATATGTTTTCTACTTTAACTTAGGGCATAGGAGCATAAAATTCTAGCATCTGATTCTGTGGGTACCCCCCACAATGCTTTAACAAAACTGTAGAGCATCATGTCATCTAGTGAGATGAGTAACTTAGTTACCCAGATGGCAGCTAGGGATGCAAGCGGGCCGAAGCAAAATTGTAATCCGGGGATCCACGGGTTATCTACTAATTTGATCTATAAATGGGTTTATGGGTTGACCCACTTGCATCACTGGATGTGGCAAGCTGGGCCATGACATGGGAACCCACGGGTTACCACTTGGTATTTGACATATAAGAGGGTTCGCGGGTTGGCCCACGGGCATCCCTAAAATTGGCAGCACATGATTTGCAAGACACATAGTACATACAAGGGTCACTTTATTGATTCATCAATAATTGTTTCTTAGGATCAAAATCATATAAGATGTTTTTACTCCAAGCTAGATTAAATATGCACAAATGCTTTATTCAGCCATAGGGTTGAGATTCGGCGGTCAATTTCTCGCTACATTGGCAACGGATCCTGCTTCAATTATGTCCAACATAGATTATGTGTGGGCATTTGGATTGGTCTATAATCTGTTTCCTATACGTGTTGCTGTCTGTAACAAAATGTCACGGCAAATGAACAATTCCTGCAGCTGAGATACGCGGCGGGAGTGAAGGACATGCTGGACAGGTACTTCAAAGGGGAAGACTTCCCGGTGCAGAACTACATCGTCAAGGAAGGCCAGCTCGCGAGCCAGTACCAGTAATAACCTTGTGTGTTGGGTATCCATCTTGTGGCCTTTCTACCTTCCCGCAGTGTGACATTTCTGAAGGGAAACAGAGAGACGGATAGGAACCAGAACACCTTGTGTTGTTGTTGTTGTTGTTGCATGAGTGTTCCCTGAGAAACTATTGGACACCGGAAATAATGGATTCCTGCCATGGCAATCATGGCTGAGAAGAATAAAAAGCCCTCGAATTAAACAGTTCAGCTCAGTTCGTCTATGTATAATCTTTTATGTGCTTTCTGCTCTCTGTTTTCTGCTGTGAATTTTCTGCTCTAGTTGCACATTACAGATTTGTACTTGTACCTCCATGCCAGGGGCCGGGGCTACCCTGCCTCGGCTGGAGGGCTGCAGCCTGTTTGTTGCCTAAAGTTGTGATATGTTGCTAAAAAATGTGGTTAATCTTTTTTTTATAGTTCAACAAATGATTTTACGCATTCATCGTGTGATATATCCAACGGTCTAAAATCATCTGAAGATCTACATCAGACGTCTTCCCTATTCCCTCTGCATCCGCGCATCTCTCTCCTGCACCTCCCTCCGTATCCGCGCACGTGATTTTCTTTGCCTTCCTTGCCGCCTTCTTTCCACGACTGATCCCCATCATCAGCTCTCCTCCACCGCTTCGTCCCTGATCCGATCGCCGCCTCCCCAACGTGACCGCGCGCCGCGCCCAAACCCTAACCTCGCCGCCCGCTGATCTGCCACATACGCCGCCCACAAATCGCCAATCTCTACCTCGAACTCCGTCGCCGGAGCAGCGTCGGGTCATCGCCTGCCTTCGCCTCTCAGCCGTGTCGCCCCGTCGCCCGCCTCGACGTTCTCTACCGCATTGCTTCATCTCCTCCCTGCCACCGCTGCCGAACGCCATCGCGACTCCAGCTTGCCCCTTTCCGCCGTCGTCATTGATTTCCTGGTGAAGTAGTACATCAAGCCAGCTCCAGATTCTACCCATAAGGTCATGCATGGTTGATGTATGTATGGTTTCAGATTGTGGTTTTGGATTTATACATTGACTTTAGGTTTTGTCATGTTTTTCTGAATTCTGAATTTTTCAGAATTTAACGATTTCAGATTATGAATTTTCCCGAGTGAATTTTCAAGAAAATAATTTTGACTTTTTGCGCTCTATTTTTTCCCTTGTTTTTCATGCCATCGTCTGACAGTAGCAGAAACTTCCCATGCAGTGAAGGTAAAGATTCAATCTTACACAGAAACAAGGCATTGTTAATATGTTGATTCTTCCTTCATGCAATTTCTTTTTCACCGAGATAATAAATTAATTTCTTTGGATACAGCAGTGGTGCCAGACCAATTGGCAGTCCATGTTTGCCTCCATTCAGTAAATTTTGTTTGAATTCAAAGTGTTCCAACTGTTCCGTTTTGCTTCTGATCAGCTCCCCAGCATGCACTTGCACGCAACGGTTCCATTTTGTTGCTAAAACACAGGCTCAATTGAATATCTATTAATTTCAGAGCTGCAAGTACATATTCAATTAAAAACTATTTATGATTAGTTCTTCAAACATCTTCTTGATCAGTTTGTTAGTCAATTCAAAGAAATTCCATGTTAGTATAATAGAGCTATTCGTTTATCACAATTATCCTGATAGAGTTATTCGTCACACTTTCTTATGCTTATTATAGATTGGTTGTGAGCATCTCTATCAGAAGTACTGTCAAGTTGACAGTTGCTAGGTTATAGCTGTGAGAGTGCATGAAATTTCAGATGAACGGCTGACTTTATTAAGTATAGTAACTATATCATGTTAGCAGTAACTGATCCTCGACAGGTGGTGCGGATCGTCGTCATCGCCATGGATCGCTTATCTCCTCCAACAATGCGACGCCACCACCGTTTGCCAGGTCGTCGCCCATCGTGCCTCCTCTACTCGCCACGATGATCCCCATCACGGTCGCTCTCCATCAGGATGTGCGTCATCCAAGGTGATCAGGTCGCTCTCCATCCAAGGTGATTCATGGAAACCTTCTCTTATGTCAATCTCATCTCTTCAATACGAACTTAAGTTATTGTTGCCCTTTGTATTCTTTGGATACGGGGATTTTGTACTCATTGAGTGATTGTCTTCATATACCTATGCTGTTACACAATTTTAAACGAGTTGAGATTCATCTGAGTGGATGGAATTATTAGTATTAGAAAAAAAATTGTTGTTTCGAATGGATCACAGCAATCGTGGCTGATTAAGCAAGCAAAATGGCGTTTGATATCGTTATCCTTTTTTCTCCCCAAGAGAAAAAAAAAAACAAAAGATCATGCTAGCGATTATCATGCTCTGAATGAATTACAATCCAAGTTATCATGCCCGAATGTATTACATAGTGAGTATCCCTATAAAGCATGTTGTTTCCACCGGACAATATATGTTCCATATTTAGATGAATTAAGGCATGACTATATATTTGAAAATACAGATTTTTCAGCGGTTTGTGGTCAACGGAGAAGTCAATCTCAGCTTCGTCGACAGATATCATGTAAGAAGATGGCTTCACATTGCCGAAGTTTTTGATTCAAAGTCTTCGTTCAAGACAAATATTAGGTATGCTTAGTTTAAAGGTAATTTTGAATGCCTTGTGGTTTGCGTGCCTATAAGTGCACTGGAATGTAATAATGATTTATTTAACGCTGAATAACCATAATTATGTGATTTTCATCTTGGTGTTTTGTTATGCTTTAATTTAATGTTTAAGGCAGTTTATAAGATCGTTGTCTGTATAGTTGCTGGAAAATTGGGTTCATCATTTTGCAGATCAGCCATAAGAAGCTTTAGGCTCCTATTTCAGAACATTGACCTTGATCGGAAAGATGTCCTAAGTTTTATATGAAATGCCACTGTTCTTCGAGAATTTGCCTCGAACTAACTGCTAAATTTGGTCTATAATATATTAAGATGCAAAAAATAGCACTCAAATTGAAAAGGGGTGGGAATCTTAGCCTGTTGTCTCTGTTCTGCATGCATATGTGCTATTTATACAGGATTTGCAACCTACATTTGTTTTTTTTATAATTTTTTGGCTGCTATTTTATGGATTTAAAAGTATACATCCTGTTTTCTGCTCTCCAGTGACCACTGCTTACATTTCTTTAAGGAAACAACTTAATGCATTTATAGGAAACTATCTTTTAAATAAGATGTATCAATCTGTTGTTTCGTTTGATATATAATTCATCATTGAGGATGCAGCTTGTTTGACATGGTGGTCTGAATTTTGCAGGGTGAAGGCACGAACCGTGTTGGGCAGACTAGATTGAATTTGTTAGGATGGCAGTGCAGTTAAATTCCACAATTGCGCCCTTTGAAAGTTCATAATTATGCCACAATCATGGAAGTATGCCACATGCCCCTATTGCTCTGCAGCTAGCATTCGGACATGCAATTGCATGTTCATTATGCACTGCGATTAATTTGTTTCTGGAGCTGCTCTGCGCTTTCGAGAAATGCACACTTCGGCAAGAAGCTTGTGCAAGCATACAGTAACCACTTCAAACTAACTGCTAATTACATCCTAATTCTGACAAAAAACTTTGTGACTGCTAATTTTTATTTTCTGCATTAGGCTTGTCTAAAGGAGAAAGGTAAGAAATTTGCAACGTAAGCATGGGGCTTTCAGAACAAGCCCTAAACTAAAATTCAAATGAATTGTTCTCCAAAGTATAAATATTTGCAGAGAGATAATATGTAAAGATGGTAAGGTACAACTTCAAGGCTTCACTCCTGTTTGCATGGCAGTACCTAAAATTATGTATGAGAGTTCTTTTTGTTCAGTTTGTTGAATTTTAGATTTGAATTGGTCTATATGAACCATATAATAAGTGCATTAATTAACTCATTAACTACGTTATTTGGATTATGTATTTGCGTAAGTTTGCTAAGGGATGAGCTTCAGGGTGGTCTCAACTTGGTCTCAAATTCACAGGACTGTTGTTTTTTTCGAAACATATTTTTTGTTTGGCAAATATGTAAAATAAAGTGGTCAAAATCTTATATAAGTATTGGCATATACTCAGTTTAATTCACAGTACTGTTTTTTTTCGAAATATATTTTTGTTTGGCAAATATGTAAAAGAAAGTGGTCAAAATGTCTGATTACATAAGTATTGGCGATATTCTGTTATATAAAAAAACACATGTGATAATTTGTGCATACACAAAGTATACTATACTCATGCATATAAAAAAAATTAAAATGGACTATCCGTTTTAATATGAATACAAGCAAATTCCAAAATTAAACTATTTATCAAACGCGTGGCAAAAATTAAAAGAGATGTGCGACATTATACAAAAAAGTGCTTGACATTGCACAGGAAAACTCCATCATAGCTCCATTCTTTATTTCCACTGTATAATAAAAAGATAAGGCATATAGACCGTATAATCTATATTCATACGGTCTAAAGAACAAATTAAAGTTTAAACCATATATCGTCGTGACAATGGAAAAATAATTGTACTAGAAAAATCCACTGTATAATGGTGTCGTCGCCCCACCCTCCGTTGATGACCACCGCGTCTCCATCCTTCGTTGACAACCACCACGCTGTCATGCTGCCACCGGGAGTCCGGGACTCCTCGCCCCCGCGCGCCACGACGCTGCCTCGGCCTAACTCCTACGCCCTAACCTCTCCAACGATTTCATCAAACCCTATCTTTCCTCTCACAAGCGTTGTCGCCACCGTGTCGCCTCGCTTAGCCTCCACCGTCAGATCGCCATAGCTCCGTCTCTTAATTGTCTTTGTGCCGCGTTATTAGGATCCATACCACCAGTCGTAGCCCAACGCCACTTGCGCTTATGGATCAAGGTCGGCGACCTCAGTTCTCTTCGTGCGCTACCCATCGCCGCTCGCGGCCCGACGCATCGCCTATCCTGATCAAGGTTGGCAACACTAGTCCCCTTCGCGAGCTCCCCGTCATCCTCGTGCCGCTCTGCCACAAGAGTCGCATCCGCTAATCGATGCTGCCAACCTTGGCAGATCCACCATGGAGGCGATGATGGCCGTGGATTTGGCGGAACCGGGATCTGGGGCCCTACCGCATGCCACCTCCGACACACGTGATAATTTGTGTGTACACATCACAAAGTATACTATACTCATACATATAAAAAAATTAAAATGGACTATCCGTTTTAACATGAATACAAAAAATTCCAAAATTAAACAATTTATCAAACATGTGGCAAAAATTAAAAGAGACGTGACATTGTCAAAAAAAAACGTGCTTGACATCACGCATGAAATCTCCATTAGAGCCCATTCTTTATTTCCATAAGGCATATAGACCGAATAATCTATATTCATATGGTGTATGGAACGAATTAAAGTTTAAACCATATATCGTCGTGACAATGGAAAAATAATTATACTACAAAAATCCACTGTATAAATTTTAAAAAATATCTGTCACATCATCTCCCAGTTTGAATTTTTTTGAGCAAATATTTTTTCTAGGGTTCATCCGTACAACTTAAAAAAGTAAAATAATTCATATTTAATTAATTCATGGTAATCTCAGAAAGGCATGGCATATGGACTGTGTAAAATATATTCATATTAAAGTTTAAACCAAAAAATATCATCGTCGTGCCAATACAAAAATAATTGTCCTAAAAATGCACTGCATGCATAAAACAATATATGCGACATCATCTCCTAGTATGAAAATATTTTTTGTTTGGCAACTATTTAAAAGAAATGCTTGAAATTCCATTTTTTAAGCTGATGCTCAAATAGCGACTTCTTTTTCTCATGTTTTAAACAATTATTATACATCATATAGACTGCTACTGGATTTGGTATAATGCCGAAGTTCCATAAAAATAGATCTTGCGGAGTTGGTTGGTAGCTGGTTGAAATTGCACAATGCAAATCGGTAAGCTAGCTAATCCTTTGTTCTTATATGGAGGTGTTTTTTATATTATCTTGATGGTTGACTTTTTCCAGATTCTTATACCAGTATGTGTCAGTATGTGTCATTGGAAGCTTTATCCTAGTCATATTGGACCAAGAAAACATAATACTCTATATACTAAACCCTAATCCACTAAATCCAGTATGTGAGAACAACCCAAATATGAGATATACCAAAAAATTGTTAACAATTACCGAGTATTTCAGCAAAGCCATGCTTATGGCATGTCCTAGCTCTAGGTGGACCGAGGATATTAACTAGTGGCGCCATTTAATAGTCACAAATCCTGTGGTTGACATGTACGTTTTCTTCTGAAAACTTGTTGTAACCAATAAATTTATTTGTCTAACGCAAAGGTAGCTAACTATTCGAATTTCTTAGGAACTTGTCGGGTTGTCTCATACATCTCTTCATGTAAGCCTGGTAAAATGGAGCACTACATTTGCCGGCTTTTAAGGTCAATCCCGACTAGCATTGATAATTTAGAATATTATATTTATTTTATAATATAGTTATTTATTTTATATACAAATGCATTTGTAGGATGGTGACGATCTAAGGCAACAATTTTTATCTATTGATGTACCAGAGTGCGAAAGCAATATTCCTAGGGATACACGAGAATTTCATAAAGTGTATCGCAAATGCTAAATATTAGAGTAGTTATTTACCTGCAGGGTATATTCTATACATGTATCAAATGCTTTATTTTGTGCCAGTAATAAATAATGGAATAACTATGTACTTTTTTAACATATTTTTAAGCGTATATTGCTCTTTTATATTGTATACTGAAGTGATTATATAAAATTAAGTCTTGTAATATCATATTACTACACTTTACATGAAATATATATTTGATGTACGATATGAATTAAGTTAAAGTTCAAATGCACATATTATATAAAAATATTTTTTACTAACATGAAATTCTAAAAATTATTAAAGATATAATTGCACCGTAACGTTTAGTAAGAGTATATTACTTAGTAAATAAATAGTTAACCATAAGTGTAGCATTGTCAGCTTTAAAATTGTGACACGTGGATCCTAAGACTTGAAAACACGTGGTATGACAGAGTTGTGATAACGAAACAAACGTACATAATCATGGCAACCAGCCCGCTGATTGCACATGAAAAAGGCTATGATGCAAACGTTCGTGCGTGAGCCCAACCGCACGAACATGTTGCCCAGCCTTTTTTCTTTGGTGGTCCTTTGGAGTGGGCCTTGAAAGGCCGAAACTAAGTGATGGACCGATAAGTAAGGGGCCTCATGGCACATATGGCATGTTTGTCCTTTCTCTTTTTTCTTTTTTTCAATTTACTTTTGCATAAAGTTTATATACCAAAAGTTTCCATACACAAAGTACAATTTTTTACATATGTATCAAAAGTTTCTTCATACAAGTTTTCTTTGTATAAACTTTTCTATAGATTTCTTCTTCTTTTTTGATTCGCTACAAATTCATTTGTTCAAAGTTTATATACTGAAAGTTGCATTTATATGATATAAAATTGCCGTGTATAAAAATTCCACATATAAACCTTTTTTTTTTGGCAACAGAAACTTGCCGTGTATAAAACACATGGACTATCCCGCGATTGATGTGGGCCGAAAGAGTAGACATACGCGATAAAGCTAACCACGTTTCACTCGTGGTAGTAATCCCAAACCCCACGTTGGTTTATGTTCGAGCAGGGGTGAGCATGTGAGAGCCTGCACCCATTTGACCTCCCCGACTTCACCTCCATCTTGTTTGGTAGCATCAATATTCAAAAGCGTGGGAAAACGCACGATGATCGCAGATAAGGAAACATATGCGCCCATGAGCACTAATCCTCCATGATTCTCCTCCCGGATCCTCTACTTCTCGGTGGAAATCACTATGAGCGGCTTTGGCGACAGCTGGATGACTTTGTAGATTTTGTACCCCTGCCTCCTGAGCAGGTAAAAAGCACCAGATAGCTTGGAGTTCCAACCTACCATATCCAGTAATGCGGTTTCCGATATTTCGATGAGAGGAGAGTAACTTATATTTGCGGAAGGAGTCAACGTTGGCAGTTCGATTACAATTACCATAGAGGGACTGCGCGTTAGCAACCAGTACACCAACTCCGGTTTGTTGTGTTCTTGCTATGCCAAGAACAACCTTGTACCTGTAATCAATCGAAGAACAAGCAATAGCAAGTTAATAGGGAAATTGTTCACATCACTTGCCAAATGATGGAACTTATACACACAAAGTTGGGGTTGTGTATCAGGTATCCAGGTGATCGAGCCGACGAACTCAATTACATGGAAGTAGCTGAAAGCTATCTAAACAAAACGCAGGTTGAAAATAGTGGCTACTAGGACTTTTTATAGGAGGAAAAACGACTAGGTGGAGTGGTGGGAGCAAACCCTAACTTTTGTGGACCCCTAATGGGCTCTACCGAAGACAAGACCCAAGCCCAAGTTTTTTATCTTAACATTATTTCTATTATTCTGGGCAGCTCCACTCGAATATGATAGTGAGGCTGAACTCATTTGAAAGTAGTCGATGATATCTTTCCAATGTGTACTCATGAGGTATAATTGGAGCTATGCAAATTTGGTGACTATTTTAAACCGATACTATTGCATCAGGCTGATCTTGACGTCTCTATGATATGAGCAATGATTTTATCTGCATACTGCATGATCACATCACTTTTACATTAAAATCATGCAAAACATGCATTTAAAATATTTTATTTGTTAATTAATTTATGATTAAATTTACCTATTATTTGTGTCGTGCGTGTGTTTAGTTGTTAAACATGTGGTACCCACAGGCACATGTCACCCGTGGGCACTGGCAAGGTTGCATGTCTGACTGAGGTAACAAATATGTTTGTACGTTTGAAAAATATCTCGCTAATACATGGGTATGGATGTGTACTACCCATACCTATCGTACCCAATTAATATCCCAAGCTATAGATGTGTGTGACATAACTCAATATATAGCCTTAAAAGATTCTCACAACACTCAATTAGCTTGAAATACCTAAGTTAAGAGGCTCTTTAACCTCCTCAGGAACCAGAGCACTGGAAATACCACCACCGAACCTATAGAGTTCAAAATTCGCACATTTAATACCACTTAACCAAGTGTTCTTCTACACTTAGGCTGTGTTCGACATGTAGTGGTGGGAACAATCTTCTGCACACGGAAAACGGAGTGATCCAATAGCGTGTGATTAATTAAGTATTTGCTAAATTTATTTTGAAAAATGGGTTAATATGATTTTTTGAAGCAACTTTCGTATAGAAACTTCTTGCAAAAATTACACCGTTTAGTAGTTTCAAAAGCGTACGCGTGAAAAAAGAGAGTGGTGAGTTAGGAAAGTAAGGGGAAGAATACACCCTTACTAATATTACTGAAAAATATAAAGAGAACGGACAGGCAAACGATATGATAGTGAAGTCGTGAGTGCATACTCTATTCATTATGTTTAAATATTGATACTCATAAATATGAAGTCAATTTAGTGAGAACAGAGATTTATCGATGATAGTCTCTGTCTTTTTAGTTAGTACAAGCGAACAGATTGAAACAAAACACACTAGCTACGAGGGCTGCTAATACCTCATGGCATTTACCCTTTTGCGGTTTTGCCTGCCTGTGTCACGTAGCTTTCCTCCTAGGAATCAAAAATCAATTCGTAGCTTTCCTCCTGTGAAACAAAAGCCATTCGATTGAAACGACCGCGACAGACGTATGGAACAGGACAATTATTACAGGCGGCTAGCGCCTCATGGCTTTTACCTTGGAGTCAGTGGTTCACTAGCTAAGTGCTCTGGCCTGTTGACTACTTTGTTACGGATAGGCTGTTCTGGAGGTGGAGTATGAAATTCTACCTCCTAATACGGAAAACACGGTTATTTATTAATGTATAATTAATTAGATATTAGTTAAGAATAATTTAAAAATTAAATTAATATGATTTTTTAAACCAATTTTTCTATAAATTTTTTTTAGAAATGCACTATTTAGTAATTTGAAAAACGTGCACGTGGAAAACAAGAGAGGTGAGTTGGGAAAGTGAAGAAAGAGAATTTAGCCTTGTTTGTAGTGGTTTGGTAGATGGGCATATTCTTCCATTTGGCCGGTCAGTCCTATCTATGTTGTATGACTTGTGCACTCGATAAGTTATGTGATCATAGTATCTATTTATATGTATATTATGTGTGGATGTGATGATTAAGTTGTGGATGTGTGTATTAGCCACTAATCATAGGATTAGTACAGTGTGCGCTCCGGGTATTCGAGAATTCCATTCCCGGGTGCCAACAGCTTGGCAGTGTTCGGCTCTACTGGTTCTCATCCTTTTCTCCCTCGTTTTTCACGCGCACCCTTCCCAAACTGTTAAATGGTGTATTTTTTTCAAAAACTTTCTATTGAAAAGTTATTTTAAAAAGTCATACTAACTCATTTTTTAAGTTTTTTAAGCTAATATTTAATTAATCGTGCACTAATCTAAAGCTCTGTTTTTCGTGCTTCGTGCTGGAGGTGAGGATTTCTAACCCTCACCTAAACATAGTCTTTAGGTTGCGTTCTAAAGATGAATCAAAGGAGAAAATTTCCATCTTTTTTATACGCACGCTTCTTAGACGGTTAAACACGATATATTTTTCTTAAAATAAATCTATATAAAAATCACTTTAAAAGTCATAATAATCCACCTTTTAAGTCTAAAATAATTAATACTCAATTAATTTTATGCTAATAGTCCATCTCGTTTTATATGTGTCTTCGTAATCTTGTTCTTTCTCCTTTTCTCCTCCTCTCAAGCACTCTTTAAATCTGTGGTAGTAGGTGTTGGGAATTTTTCTCTAAGCACGTAAAATAGAGCGATTTATTAGCACATATATAATTAAATATTAGCTTAAAAAATTTTAAAAAATAAATTAAACTTTCCCCCGAATCCACCTACGCTGAGGTTTTACCCGAGGAAGGCAAAGGGCCAAGGGGGTATGCACTACGCTGACTGCACGATCGCAGCAGCCGAGGGACCGACCAGCGAGAGGTGGCGGAGCTGTAAATAAATACCCATTCCTTCCTGCAGGCTTCCACTTCCATCGATTCCATCACACTAGCTCACATTTCATCCTTTCCTCCAAGTTGGATCATGGCGATGTGGAGGGCACCGTCGGCGGCGGGGCAGCTGCTGATCGGTCGCGCGCTTGCATCTACCGCTGCGCGCGTACGTATCCTTCTCTTCTCCTTAGCTGTGCTCTGCGCTTATAATTTTCCAACACACGCTTTCTAAACGGTTAAACAATACGTTTTCAAAATATTTTAAGTTTACTTTAAAATTTTATTTTTAAGTTTTCTAATAATATTTAATTAATCGTGTGCTAATAAACTATCACGTTTTTCATACGGATAAGATAAGATCCGAACCTCAAGGTTCAAACCCACACTAGGTATATATATAGACATAGTCCATAGGACACCACGTTGACCCATGTCATTGTCAATTTATCATCCGTTGAATTTGATTTGGACGTTTAGAAATTCATTTCATGTTCTATTACTCATTTGCTCGCTATCTACATATACTTAACGCGTCGTGAAACACTAACCTTTAACGTGTTGGCATATTCCAATAGAAATAATATTATATTCCCTCCATTTTATATTATAAGTCGTTTGATTTTTTCCTAGTTAAACTTCTCCAAATTTGATTAAGTTTATAAAAAATATATTAGTATTTTCAACGCAAAACAAACATATTGGTTAAATGCATTCAATGTTAGATTAAGTTAAACTAATTTGATAATTTAGATATTGCTAATTTGTTTCTATAAACTTAATCAAATTTAATAAAGTTTGATTAGAAAAAAAATCAAACAACTTATAATATGAAATAGAGAGAGTACTTGTTATATTTCTGCATAAACAACTATATATATATACAACATGATTTATATTAACAAACTTCACCTTTAAGTCTCACGAAAAATTTCAAAAAACCCGGTGAAAAACATCTACTATAGACTATTATCGTGAAATTCTTGTAGTAACGCACGGGGAATCATCTATTATTACCGGTCTCTGCTCCCATCCTCTCGTTTCTCATCGTTTGGGAAGCACGCGTGCCAAAAAGGGAAAGTAGAAGTTGAAAAAAGTGTACAAACGAACGTAGCCAAATGTTCTGTAATCCGTAGAGAAAACGGTAACGAAAATCTGTTTTTTATCATTTCCGTTAGAAGTGGTACAGTTTTTGACTTTTCCCTTTTCAGCTATTATAAAATTTGATTTTTTTAATTTTTTGACGCCATATTGCAATATCACCACTAAATTATTAAATTGATAAATATGAAAATTTCTGACTGACCTGTATAAACAATATTGTTTCTGACCATTTTTATCCCGACGTAATCGGTTTTTAACTATTGCCTCCTCTTTGGCAGACACATCTAATACATCACACACCACCAGCCTTACAAAATAGTTATTACCTTACGCGATGGGAACACACTATTTCCTTCTCGTATTCCATATTATTTTTTAAAACCAGAATTGGATAGGGCCGGACACTCATACTTATCCTGTATTCAGAAACAGACATTCATTTGTATCTGCACTTACATGTAACGTATATAACCAAACAATGCAAGTAGAGTGTTAACGACATATTCAGAAATCATAAACTCATCAAATGGTGATTAACAAATCTTTTATCCATGTTTTCACAAGTGAAATCATAAACTCATAATAGAATTTTGTTATATGTTTGATAATACAAAACATTTGGGCTCATACAAATTTTCCCGTATCCTATTTCATATATTTCGAGTTTGGATTTGGACGCGAATATCATACCAGGTAGTTATTTTTCTTTACCGTATCCTTCCCATAAACATCTGGTCAGCCGGCAGGCAGAAAATACCCACCACGTTTATACCCATGCCTATCGGGTTTTCTTTATTTCCCAAGAGATGTTTTCCTTTTTTTCCCATGGTGATGAATAATCATATTGCGATGTTCCAATAGTCTCTACTTATATTATACTACCAGTAATATTAAGGGTAAATTAGTAATTTACTAATACAATTATTACGAGTAACTTTGTTATTTATATTTTTTTCCGACTAGATCGATTATCCATTATATTATAATGGTATTGCTCATATTCCATAAAAAGATAAAAAGGAAGAAAAAATAGTTTAGTCACTACTAAATGATAATTATACTCCTATTTTTTGAGACAACAATACCCTTCCATATTTCGACAACCGCTAACTACGGTGATAGTAGAAAGCAATCTAAATCCTTCGATCAAATGAGATTAGTGATTCAGATTGCTTTCTACTAACATTAACAGCAGAGAGTAGTGGAGTGAGGCTCATAATCATAACCAATTTATCTTATCCACTGGATTGATAGATTTGTTCTATGCAACTCTGACGAGTGGCACCTTTTGTTTTCTCTCTCTGAATCGCAGACATCGGCAGGCAGCAAGAAGATCGTGGGTGTGTTCTACAAGGGCGGCGAGTACGCCGAAAAGAATCCCAACTTCGTCGGCTGCATCGAGTCCGCTCTCGGCATTCGTGACTGGCTTGAGTCTAAGGGACATCGCTACATTGTCACCGATGACAAGGAAGGGCTAAACTGCGGTTAGTAATACTCCCTCCATCTGAAAATTAAGAAGTATGTATTTTGTTTCAGTTCAACAAAGCTTAACTCATTAAAACATAGTACTTAAAAACTACTTTTGAATACGAATATAATAAGATCAAATTTATGTCACGGAATTATATTTTATAGTGTAATTGCTAGTGAAAGCTTATGTTGTTGAACAGAGGTAGTATTAGCTGTGATTAAGAGGTAGTTTCTATGAACAATTTCGTTAAACTTTCTTTGTGCATTCCGTAGTTAATAGTTAGCATCTCTCAGCATGTGGACGTGTATTATTATGGTTGGCAACCGGCTGAAATTAATTTTATCTTATGTCTTTCATGCTGGCCTGATGTTCAGTTAATTCAAATTCATGCATGACCATTTTTTTTTTGCAAAAATGATTGGCTTCAACCATTAATTTTTCCCTTTTTTGGTAGATTTCTTATCTATTCGTTGAAAAAAAACCTTTAACAAAATAATGGGTAATTACTATCATTAAGAAGATATTAGGATGTACCATATTTTCTAGGATAAAATTTATAATACCTTTAGATAGTAAATACCTTGAGATACCAAAATTTTAGTGTAAAATCTTGATACCTGAACTTCCGGTAGTAGGATCATAAAATTTCTTAGCTCTTAAGTATGAGGTTATGTTGCTTTCCCAGCTGACGCTTGTGTTGTACAATCCCAGAGCTGGAGAAGCACATCGAGGACGCCCACGTCCTGATCACCACCCCATTCCACCCAGCCTACGTCACCGCAGAGAGGATCAAGAAGGCCAAGAACCTGGAGCTGCTTCTCACGGCCGGGATCGGGTCAGACCACATAGATCTCCCAGCAGCTGCAGCAGCAGGTCTAACCGTGGCGGAGATCACCGGCAGCAACACCGTCTCCGTGGCTGAAGACCAGCTCATGCGCATCTTGGTCCTTCTCAGGAACTTCTTGCCTGGGCACCACCAGGTAAGCGTCGGGTTATTTCATAACCTTATTTATCCTTGATGTACTTCTTATTTTAAAAAATAATATAATAAATTCATCCAATCATATTTCAAATTCAGTTCTTAAATTTTATATGCTAAAATGTTGGGCTCTTTTATCACCCACCAGGTTGCTAATGGCGAATGGAATGTTGCGGGCATCGCCCATAGAGCCTATGATCTTGAGGGCAAAACTGTGGGCACTGTTGGCGCTGGCCGCATCGGCACGCTACTGCTTCAGCGTCTCAAGCCCTTCAACTGCAACCTGATGTACCATGACAGGCTGAAGATTGACCCGGAGCTTGAGGAGGAGATTGGGGCCAAGTATGAGGAGGATCTCGATGCTATGCTTCCAAAGTGTGATGTGGTTGTGATCAACATGCCTCTTACGGAGAAAACAAGGTTTTTTTTTTTATTGTTCCAAAATTCTGTGCTAGCACATTGTCTTATCTGAATTTGTATGTTTTTTGTTCAGAGGTATGTTTAACAAAGAGAGGATTGCAAAGATGAAGAAAGGTGTGATCATTGTGAACAATGCTCGTGGAGCAATCATGGATGCCCAGGCAGTTGCAGACGCTTGCGCCAGTGGTCATGTTGCAGGTACCACCATCTTTTCATTTCCCTTTTTGTTCTATCTTTCATAATAGAATGCCATCGGATTTGGTGTAAATCTTGCTTCTGGATCCATGAAGTCCTGGAGCCTGTCATGCTTCACATTTAAGAGGGGTGATATGAAAAAAATAACTTAAAAATCGTGACAACTAATAACCAAGTAAGGCAGTATATTTGTCAAGCATGATATTTTGTTGTTCACAATTTATTGAAGAAAATTTTCTCAGAAAGAAAAAGAGTGTTCTGCACCTATGTAAATTAGCTATCTAAGAAACAAGAAACCCTCATCCTTGTGTTGTCAGGATATGGTGGTGACGTCTGGTTCCCCCAGCCAGCACCGAAGGATCACCCATGGCGATACATGCCCAATCATGCTATGACCCCTCACTGCTCTGGGACTACAATTGATGGACAGGTCAGCTTCTATGTTTCCTGCTTTAGCTTAGGGCATATAGGAGAATAAAATTCAGCATCTTATTCTTATGTGGTAGTGGTAAACAAGGGTTCACGATTCCGGTGGAATCAGGTTCAGATTTCGTGAAATCCGGGTTTTTTTGATTGGGTTGAAATCACAAACCACTCATTTTTCGGTCAAGTTTAAAATAATTTAAACTAAATTATAAATTATTGATAAAATTTATCCATATTTCATTGGCTTTTGTTGGTATATCAACAGATTCCAAGAAATCCGAAGATACCGCTTGTGAGCGGATTTTGATCTGGTATTGGGATTGTGAATCCTGGTGGTGCCCAGTTGATGCTTATGATTAAACAGTAGAGCATCATGTCAGCTATTGAGTCTATCATCTTAGCTATACAGATGTTAATTCGCACATATTTTCCATGACACAGAGATAAATAAGCCATGCCTTTAAATAGAAAGCAAGGGTCAGTTTTTTTTTAACTCAAAGCTAGATGCAAGTGCTTCAAATCATATATACAAGTGAGCCATATATAAGGTTTTACCTGCTGGTGTCTGTAACGAATTTTGATGGCAAATAATGAAAACAATTTCCTGCAGCTGAGATACGCGGCGGGGGTGAAGGAGATGCTGGACAGGTATTTCAAAGGGGAGGACTTCCCGGCGCAGAACTACATCGTCAAGGCAGGCCAGCTCGCCAGCCAGTACAAGTAATAACCCCTCCTTATGTGTTGGGTGGGTGTCCATATATCCTCTGCTTATTCCCCAAGTGTGGCATTATTTCTCAAGGGGGAGAGAGACGGATAGGAGCCAAGAAACACCCTCTGTTAATGTTGCAACTTTTGTATGAGTGTTGAAATAATGAATGCCTGGAAGGCTGGAATAAACAGCTCAGTCCTGTGTCGGCATGCATCTTGCATGTACTATCCGTTCTCTGTTTTCTCCTGCGGTTTAGTTAATCTGGTACTGCTGTTGTCCGCTGCCTCACTGACTGGACCATTGCTGCGAGTGAGCCTAGGCTGATGCCCATGATGATCGACCGTGCCCTGGATCCACCCCTGCTTGCTCCATCATCCATGTCACTGTCACATTGTCATATTGTGTTGAAGAAGGATTACATATGCCACTACTAGTCGCTCAACTCACACCTGGTTCTCTTTCAAAAGAATTTCCATATTTCTACAAACTTTTTTAAAAAGAATGTCAGAGCGACTTATAATGGGTTTGTTCGGTTGCCATAACACTGTAGCAGTGATGCTGCAGCAGCTGTAGAGATTACATCTATAATACTATACTATAGTTGTTGGCTGTATTGCAACCACATTTACATCTTACGAGTAGGTCTAATATGAAACTGTGGGAGTATCTCTTAATTCTCTTTATACATATATGAGTCAGTTGAGCCAATAAAAAAAAAAGTAGATTTTTAATTTTCTTTTTAAGTCAACGATGGTTCCCACCAAGAGGGAGAGAACTAGAGATCAAACATTTCAAGAAAAGAAAACAGATCTTAGAACCTGTATGACATGGCAGCAGGTGGAAAACCTATCCAGCTCCGCTAGCTCCTATATACAATGGTGTTCAGTTATCACGGGACGGGTGAGAGAGGTTTCCACCTTCTAGTTGCCCGTTAACTGATGAGTAACCAATTGGGCTGGGTTGGGCCCAATTATCGGAAATAAAGATGGGTAGGAGTAACGTCAAAGCATGTTTGTCTGCGAAAGGCAAGCTGAAGGAAATCCTGGACATTTAGAGGCTGTTCAGATTTATGTTATTTCCAACCATATCAATTTTTAGTAAAGTAATTAAATATGTGCATACATTTAGTTTCTTACCAAGTTTGATAAATACAAAAGGAATTTGGCAATGCCTTTACCATATTTGGCAATACCTTTATTATTTTTTGGTAAAGGGGCCAAAATTTTGGTACTACAATCTAACAGCCACTCAGTCTTAATCCGATGGGATCCTTGTATTTTGAGATGATGTGGCCTCTTATGGTGTCTGCTTTATAGCATTAAGTGTAGTTAGTGGATTGTAATTAACTAAGTGTGTAGTTAGTAGGTTGTACTCGTATATTACTAGATGATGGATGCTCGGCACGCAATATATATGGATAATCCACTTAAATATTTTTACAAATAATGGATGGATATAATTTAAAAATTATGAAAATTATGTGCATGATGATGATTTGAAATGTTTACATGCTGAGCTATACTTCCTCCATCCAAAAGTTTTAGATCTATTTATTTTGTCACCAAAACCAAGGACTAATTAACTCATCCATCATGTGATAAAACCAATAAACTATACACATGCATGCATCCAATAAGTATTAAGAGGATAGAAGCTACAAATAAGTCTTAGACTTATGAAAAACGAAAAAAATAAAATATGCCTTAAACTTTTGGATAGAGGGAGTAGGATGTAATAAGTTCAGATAACGTGGAATGATTGCATGAGTTGAAATAATTTTTAAAGAGCGATAATGTGTTATGTATGCATGTTAAGCTTAATTTACAGTTAGTGCGTTTTAATTATATTATTATATAGAAGATATGGATATCTCTATTACTTTAATGAGGCAATGGTATTCCTCCAGTCACACTATCGCTAGAAGCAAAAAGACCATATAAAAGCCCGAACCACCCCCACCTCCGAAAAAGCTAACGGGCGATCGATCGGCCGCAGCAATCGTCGCCCTCCCCAATGTTGCTTCCTTTTTTAGCACCGCATTACTTTTTCGTTTTAGTAAGTTTATACACCTAAAGTTTACATATCTAAAGTTTATACATCTAAAGTTTATAAAAGCCCGAACCGCCCCCACCTCCGAAAAAGCTAAGAGGCGATCGATCGCCCGCAGCAATCATCCTCCTTCCCCACGTTGCTTCCTATTTTGGCACCGTATTACTTTTCCGTTTTAGTAGTTTATACATTTAAAGTTTGTACACCTTAAGTTTACACATCTAAAGTTTATACACCTAAACTTTATATACCCAAAGATTATAGGTCAAAATTTTATATACCCGATTAAAATTCGAATTCGGATTCAAATATTTTTTATATAGAATATTTCTATACATAAAGTTTATACGTGTGAAGTTTTACGGTATAAAGTCTATACATAAATATAAAGTCTATGCACATGAATAAGGGTATTAAATTATTTTCTATTTTTTATTTTTTTCTAACTTGTTTTTTCTTAAAATTTATGGTGCAGTAGAAAGGGAAGAAGGGAGAGGAGGGTGCGTGTTGGATGTGTTAGGGGAGGGACGGGTAGCAATACCCCACCTCTCCCCGCCTACTGCCCTCTCTTAAGATTAATCGACCTATAGAATCAAATAGAAAAAGCTAAAACTTATAAAATTATTATTCTGTATTCTTTCAGATCCCGTTACAACGCACTGCCATACGGCTAGTAGATATAGAAAGAAAGAAGATATCCTCTACGTATCTTGATGCCTCGCAAGTAACATAAAAAAAGAAGACATTTATTACTAAGAAGGAAACGCCGTAGAGAGTAAGAAACAACTGCACCCTTTTAGCTAGCATCTCAACTGCACAGGTGAAAACGAAAAAGTGTTTCCGGTCTGGAGTCGGAACAGGTTCAGTTCGTTTCTCCAACAAAAATTGGATGAAAATTTGAATATTCGTGACACACTTTTCAAACTACTAAACAGTATATTTTATGTCAAAACTTTCTATATGGAAATTGATTTAAAGTATCAGATAAATATATTTTTCAAGTTTGTAATAATTAAAACTCAATTAATTATACATTAATACCACATCATTTTTCGTAAAACAATTAATCTTCATATTCACCTTCATCTATAGGAGTTTCAAACACCACCGATGTAGATAGAGATCTCTAGTCGAGTTGTTTCCTAGTGTTGGGCTTATCCTGTATCCTTGCGTATTTCTTGTTTTGATTGAGTTGTAGGCGTCAGGCTTCCTGAGGGTTTGCTTCTTTTGCTGTTGGTCTTGGTTTCTCTGGTATTGTCACCGCCATCATTATCGATCTGGTTGGAGCAGAGGCATAAATAGAGATAGGGACCTAATTGCTTTTTTTAGAATTTTGGAGCCCTTCTCTTTATGTTGTTGTTCAATATCAAATTTGATTGGTTTTTAGGAGCTTCTTTGCAAATCTAGCTATATAACCAACTAGCTTTAATAAATAATATTCTGGGCCTTTAGCCTTAGGCCTGTTTTTTTTTTAAAAGGGATGAGACATTCTAAGGCTGTGTTTTTCTCCCCCTCTTCCCAACTCCTCTCCCTCGTTTTCCGCGCGCACGCTTTTCAAACTGCTAAACGGTGTGTATTTTGCAAAAGTTTCTATACAAAAGTTGCTTAAAAAATCGAATTAATCCATTTTTGAAAAAAAATTAGCAAAAACCTAATTAATCACGCGCTAATGGATCATCCCGTTTTCCATGATCACTGTTCACGGGTTGGGAACTTTTTTGCGAATGCAGCCTAAGACTCTATTTAGTACTTGAGGTGGGTTCGGATGTGACTAGATAGTGCACGGTGGTACAATAGTTCTAACCGGAGACCACTCCATCACATATATAAATATTCCTTTAATGCATATCTTTTTTAGCCTCTTAATTACTTATATCTTTTAAATCACATATTATATTTAAGATCTATTTGCATCATTTTACTCTCCTCAAAATATGTGACAACGAGATCCATGTTGAATATATTCAAACATTTTATTAATTTAGATGTAATTTATTTAGATTGTAGAAGTAACTTAGATATACCATAGAAGTAACTCTCTATAATATTAGAAATAATTACATTATGACTGAGTTGAAGCAAGAAACTATGTGGAGTAACTTCACAAGCAAACTGTAGAGAAGATTTTCAAGTAAATACATTTATGAAAGTAAATTCAATAAAGCTTGAAAGTAATTTAAATAAATCATAAAAGTAACTTAGCATAAAATGGAGGTAAGTTGTTACAACATTAGAAGTAAATTCATTGTAAGAATTAAAATATGATTCTATCAAGAAATTAAATTTAACCAACACAAATTATGTAATTGACTAAAAATAAATAATAAAAGTAATCAACTCAGAGCATTATATATGTATAAGAAGCAATTTAATCAAATCTAAAAGTAATTTATATGTATGATAAAAGTAATTTATATATATAATAAAAGTAATTTATAAACATAAATATTTTTTCATCATAAAATTATCATGTAAGATTTTATTATAAAGATTTAATGGCAACGAATAAAATAGTGTAATTAGATTGTAGATTGAATACGTAATTTAAGAGAAACAATTATATGAAGGAAAAAAGACATGTATGACATAGTGGCAAAGAAGAATGCATGTCTAGTAGTATTTCTCTTATGCATGTGATGTCTCCCATTAAGACTAAATAGAGAGACCTCTCGATTTAGGTTTTACCTTATGATAAATCTCGTTTGGTACTAAAACTTGTAGATATAATTTTGGCCCTTGGCAAACTTCTTTTATTTTAATCTATTTTACAAAAGATAATATTACTGCTCTTTGTAGATATGAAGCAATATTAGGAGATTCATGATAGTGGGGTAATATAAACTTAAATCTTAATTTCACCTATATAATTACTATAAAAATTGTAAGATTTCATTCGACATAAACTTAAAAAACAAACACAACGTAGTACACAAAATCAACCAGAGAGACTAAACCTAAGAAGCAACATGTAAAGTCTTGTTAAGGTCAGCTTAGGAAGGCTAACTTCTTCCATTCCATTTGGAACTGATCATAATTTTAAGTAATTTCACAGTGTTTTACAACTTCATGTGAAGTACTATGTTCCAAATTAAATGGCTGGTGTAAAGACCACCTCATCAGTTTGTTGCAAATATGATGTCTCTAATTAATTTATTATTATTCCCTCTGGTCAAAAAAATATATTAGCATGTAGCCATGCGAATGATTTCCAAAATATGATTGACCACTATCTCCATAGCAATATATTTCTTAAAA
This sequence comes from Oryza punctata, assembly GCA_000573905.2. Classification (NCBI taxonomy): domain Eukaryota; kingdom Viridiplantae; phylum Streptophyta; class Magnoliopsida; order Poales; family Poaceae; genus Oryza; species Oryza punctata. The sequence goes on along the minus strand of CM002493.2, from coordinate 15,544,467 downwards.
CATATAACCGACAATATAATAAAAAGATGTGTTGAAATGCTTTAAAAAAATATGTACTAACGGCGTGTCGGAGAGGTGATTCTCCAATAGCAGGGAAGTGCTAACCCCTCCCCTAGTGATGATTCGACGAGGGGGTTAGCTACGAGTGAGTGTGATGTTCTCACACCGTGGGGCGTGAGCTAGCAAAATCCAAACGGACAAAGAGGATTATACAAGTTCAGGTCACCTGGAAGTGTAATACCCCTACTCCTATTTTTTGTTTGGTGTTATCTGAATCTGGAAAAGTACAATCTAGTTCTTTCCTTACTCAAGAATCAAGCCTCCCTTTCTAAGAGGCACGTCCTTTTCCTTTTATAGTTCAAGGAGGGGCTCACAATGCCATTTTTTTGTTTCTTCTTGAACTTGTCTCTCCGAGTTATCTTGTCATTGCTAGTTGGTTCCCTTCAAATCTCCCTGAGAAATCTACCTAAATCCTGCTATTATGTTGCCCCGGGCTCTCCGGGCATTGGCCTGGGCTAGCTGGGCCTTCGCCACGCCCGCCACGTGCCATGTGGTGGGCTTGGCAATTCCTGACCTCACAAAGATAGTGCCACGACACCCCTTTTCACCCAGTTGGCGAGTCTGGCTGTCGCTGGGAATGTGCGACGCGTGTCCAGGCGTGCTCTACCCCTAATAACTTAGCGTTACTATCCTTTCCACGTCTTTTTCACCCCTAGTCAGCTTAGAATCTCTCCTACAAACCTGTTTCATTTATGGCTGTGACTGTTGGCTCACAGTTGGAGGAGGGTTGGAGCCTTGACTCATTCAAGTCCTTGGCTGCAACCTCGTGTCCCTTGATGGTTAGATTGGGTGTTATAGGTGAGTTTCTCGAAGATGACTTTGATGAATGATTGTACAATATGTAAATTTTGTACGTTTCCACGCTCCTCTCAAGGAGAAACATGTAAACTACAGGGGTGATGGGGTGTTGGGACCCGGGCTCCCTTCGGCTTACAATCTTGAGATGTAGATCGTATAGGTCTCTACGCTCTTCTCCATGATGAACGTATGTCCTATGAGAGCGGTGGGGGGCCTAGGATACCAAGGTGCACTGGGATCCAGGCCCCTCCATGTTTACAGCTCAAAAGATGTATCTTGTACGTTTCCACGCAAATCTTCAAGGAGGAACGTGTAACCTACAAGCGCAGAGGGGTGCCGGGCCCGGACCGAGCCGGGACCCAAGCTCCCTTCGGCCTACAATTTTAAGATGTAGATCTTATAGGTCTCTACGCTCTATTTCATGAAGAATGTATGTCCTATAAGAGCAGTGGGGGCCCAGGTTACCAAGGTAAGCTAGGATCCAGGCCCCTCCATGTTTACAACTTAAATGATGTATCTTGTACATTTCCACACTCCTCTTCAATGAGGAACGTGTAACCTACAAGTGCAGAGGGGTGTCAGGTCCTGGACCAGGCTGGGACCCGGGCTCCCTTCGGCCTATAATTTTAAGATGTAGATCTTGTATGTCTCGATGTTCCTCTCAAGGAGTGGTTTGTAAATTAATGAGATCGTAAGCGCTTCGTGGTCCAAACCAATCCAGACTCCCGGGCTCCTTACCTTAGTAATAAATTGTAACATGAGACAAGAGACCCTGGCCCTCCTTAGGGCGGATCCTAGGCCCCCTGTTCTTAGCGTGCGGCTTAATCTAATGATCGCTTAATTAAGATTCTTTATTTTAATTGTTAGGAAAAAAATGCTAAGTTCCCAGGGAAAGGGGTACCCTAGTTCTCGTTTCACCAATAGCGTGTCCAAAGTAACAATTTTTGTGAATGAGTATATTAAACTCACAATAGATGAACTCGTGTGGTAGGTCTAAATTGTAGGATCGAACACAAGAACCAAGCCAATCAGAGGGGGGTGAATGGATGTAACACCAAAAACCAAAAACCAAGTCGTCGAAGTAGTCTGGTATGACTGATAGATCTATTCCAGTCTGACCGCAGTACCACCGTAGTACTCCAGTTTGAACGGTGTTGTCCGGCCGGTCGGACCGCTATCCTTTCTTGCCACTGCTCGCCACCGCTGGTCTGACCGGTTCCACGTAGCTAGTTAGACCATCGTTACCTCACCGGTTAGACCGCCCCTGTGCTGCCGGGCAAACTATTAGGATCCAGAAAAACCGGTAGATGAACACTCGAAGATGTAGATTAATCTATCTCGACTTTATTGCATCGACTAGTGTTTACAAAGTGTACCAACCGCACTCCTCACCAAAATATCGAACTAAACTCGAAGCCCTAACTTTTCTCTAAACTCAACTCTCTCAAAATCGAAACCGGAAGGCTAAAACATCCCTATCTTTTTATACCCATAACATGGCTGCCCCTAGCCACGAATCCATCTCATACAAGAAGTCGTAATCCCCTAGGAAACCTTCCCGTACAAGAAACAAACTTTACAAACTCCAATCTTCTCAAACTTAGACTCCAATCCAAATTTAACTCCACTTTCCATATGCACACAACACCACGTGTCACCTTCACGTGTATTGTTCTCTAGCCTGAGTATCCCGCATGATATCCTTGACCGTCTGGATCTCAACTTCTCCCAAGTCTAGTCTCAATCCATCGCTGATTATACTCCCATGGCCTCAAGCAACACATGCACTTGAACAACAAATAAACTCCATATCCGAGTACAAGTTCGCACCAACTTGACTCCATCAGCACACAATAGTGTCACATACGAATAGAAACCATCTAGAAGACATATCTATGAAGCAATCTAGAAATTCCACGAAAACAACCCGAAACCGACTCCTTCCTAGAATCTATTGGTCTGACCGTCGAGTTACCTGGTTAGACCGCACCAATACCTCCGGTTTGACCGGCACGTAGTGTTGCCTCTGTACTGTTCACCGACCAAAAACACGATCCACCGTATTTTCAATAAACACTCACCTTTGACAATTATTCATCACCAAGATTAATCATCACATGATTCTACACAAATAAGTATAATAACTTACATACCGATCATTTTGGTACAATAACTTGACTAATTTGTATAAACCCATGAACTTGTGAGTTGCACAAAAACCCAAGATTGACTTATAATATTGTTTTCCAATCAAGGTCCCTGTGTCTTCCACTGCTATAGTTTTGGTTAGGTAGTCGAACCCAACTGATCTCGAGGCAAATTGACATGTCATCGGTGTACAATGTCATATCATTTTACTTGGGTGGATTGTTTTGGCTCACGTTTGCACGGATTAATCAAGTTTGTATAGTAGCAAGTAATTTGCAAGTCATCATATCTATTTTTACCCCATGCAGGTTTATTTACCATCGATGTGATTTACTCTATGTGAATCATGAAGAGAGGGAATATATACTAGTTAGGCCATGTTCGATTAATTCCCAAGAGAGAGATATTAAAGGAGATTAATTATTCCACACCTATTATTATGATGTGGACGCATTACTCTTCAATCCTCTCTGAACCAAACAAGGCCATAAGGAGTACGAGTCAACACCAGCTTCCAGGCAATGATCAATATTTTCTATAAGTAGGAATCACTGGAATGCTAAAAGGGGAGAGGATGAATAGTACGATGGGCCCATTGGCAACATGATGCATGTATTTTAGGTTGGGAACAAGGGTACATGCATGGGACCAACAATAACAGATGAGGATATGCTGTGGCGTTTCCTGCCCTCTCACCATCACTTGTATAGAGCCAGACAGAACATCCACATCCCAACGAAATACCCTAGTGGCCACAGCTTCACACTCATCTTAACCCATGCATAAGCTAGACTACTGGCCGGCTAGCTGTGGCCTCTGGGCTCTCTATAAAGAAGAAAGATCGGTATAGATCCTACTCCATGAGTAGTGTGTTGTGTATGAGAGAGAGAGAGCCATGCATGAAGAGGAGAGGTGGTGATGGAGGGACAACAATGGTGTTCGACATGAAGGATGAAGAGATGTCGACGACGAAGGAGAGGGGCGAGATGGAAGATCTGTGCTCAAGGCTTGTCTCTCTCATTCCACAAGACTATTTGCCGCTGGAAACCACCTCAGAGCAGGTACTGTAAATTAACAAACCTTTTTCCAAATTTATATCCTAGGGCTTATATGAGTAGAAATTTAAGTGCATTGGTGATTCAAGTGGCTTCTCTCTTTAGATTTCTTACAAAGCCGGGTTAATGAATAGTCTGTTTTCCAAAAGAAATGAAAAAGAACTAGCTGCTGTGCGCTCTCTCTCTTTTGCACTTGTTTGATCATTAATTAAAGAGAACTTAAATACACAACAAATTTTTACTACATGCAAACTGCGAACGTTTTTATTGGAAGGTGTTGAGATCAACAGAATCGGGTATGGATTCCACATGGTGAGATATTAAGGAAAGAAAAACTATAGGGAGTAACTATATATAGTATAATGAAGTGTGTAATTACATTATAATTGCATTATAATTACATTGTAATTATACTATAACTGCACCGTAATTACATTGTAACTGCAATATAACTTATTAAAACTTGTATTCAACAATATTTTGGTTAGATAGCACTAAGATCTTACGCATGACACGTGTAAAAATTTCTTTCTAGCTTTTTTTTCTCTTAATGCATAAACTTGAGGTGATTTGATGCTCACAAATCTGAAAGTTTTGGGGGTAAAAAACTTGCGACAGTTTTTTAGCGAATCCGAAACTATATATGGAGCATTTATGTAGTTTAACACGCATTTTTCACGTCATACAAGCAGTGGGGACTCTTTTTTTTTATTAAGAGAAGATATGCCACTCTATATGTGGTACTAATTATGTACTCACCAAACAATGTCTTCTTAGAATTTTGACTAGTATGGTTGCTATCTTGGCATATGAAAATGATATAACCAAATTTATCATACAAATTCTAGTAATTCTTGCGTAACTTGTCCAGATTTGTGCAAGAAAATTCGATGGTGAAAGTTATGCTATGTTGACTATAGAAAATAAAACATTGTACCATCCTTTATTAACTACACGTAGATCAAGTAATTACCACCCATATCTCTTTTTGAGTACAAAAGTTAGAGAAACACAAGTACTCACACACGAACACCTTACTTACATCCACAAGAATGGGTGCATCCTAACCTCATGTGAGCATCAAACGCATCCATGTATACATCTATTATTTCTTGACATTTTATCTTGAGAAAAATATGAGCATCCGCCTTGAGTTTGGGGTGGATAGTTTTCGTAACAACACCCTAACTTATTAAGCCGTGCTCAATCCGCAATTATCATGTATATTTGTTCTAACTTTTAGTAGCACAGTATCTTGAAACTGTAAGGATATGCATGTGTGCTCCATTCCTTCCAAATTACTTAACAATTAATTGTTCACGACTACTCAAATGCAATAAAGATTTAACAATATAGATAATAACAAAATCTTTTGCTCCACAAATACATAGTCAAATATGCAAGGATCAATGTACTAAAAACAAGTTTAATAATATAGTCAGTTGATGGCTATATAAATATATATAGCCATGTCATTGAGAAACAGAATCAAGAGACGTTACGTATAATAGTTACTACTAAGCTGTCTACATACTTCTCTCTAGACAAATATTTTTTATATGACTTGCTTCTCTCTATCTATCGGTCTATCCCATTTGGATACAGACGTCGGCCAAGTTATTGAGTAGAACTAGGACATGGCATTGATTTATGTCGCTTTTTTGTTGTAGCTCGGTGCTTGCATGAGCGCTTGCTGCCTCTTTCTCGGGTTTTCTCTAAGCTATCCTCTAAATGTAATTTGTATAACGTGTATCTCATGTTACCTTATTGGCCTGCTCTGACAAAAGAACATTTCAACTACCAAAACTAAAACTTACTCATAGTTGGATTAGTTTTTCTTCACTCGATGTATGGTTTTGCATGTCTTTGGTTGATTGGTTGGCGGCAACACTACATATGTTCCTGTATGTTTTTCTTTCGCAATTATTAAGATTACAACCACCATGAGGACGTGTAAAGTTCTTAAAACTATATCTCCTTTAAATTGGAAATGTTGTATTTTTCTTGTTATTCAAAATAACACCAACTCAGTTTTTTTCCTACATATTCCGTATCAAGACATAAACTTCGATAAAAATAATTGCTATTTCGGTCACCGTCAGTCTTTAAAATACATGTTTGACTATACTTACACCATATTTGATAAGTTTTAGATCTCACGTCCTTAGTGGAATGTTGGAGTTAGAGTTTGCAAGTTAAATTATAGTGGTTGAGATTTTATATATACTATAAAATACAAATAAAATGATTTATCAAATAATCACACATCCAGATCCATGGATATTTCACTACAACGGTAACCCTTATCTGTGTCGGGCTGCAACCCACATCTGTGTCGGGCGCGTAAAGGTCAGTGATGTGAGGAATCATCTCAAACGGGCATAAGTCCATCACGGATGAAGCTATCTCAATCGGGCCTTAATTAAAGTCCGTCACTGATAGCTTTGACCCAGACGACCAGTCAAACTATAACCCGTCACGGATGACCTATCTCAATCGGGCCTAAACTATAGCCCGTTACAGATGACCCTAATCTGTGACGGGCCTAAACTATGGCCCGTCACAGATGACCATCATCTGTGACGGGCCTAAACTTTAAGCCCGTCACAGATAAGGGTCATCTGTGACGGACCATAGTTTAGGCCCGTCACAGATGAGTATAATCCAAAAAAAATAAATTTTATTTTTTGGCTAGTCTCAGGTATTTGTTAGGCGTGTCATGCAGTCCCGCCTCTCTCCCATGTGGTATTTTTTGTTCTCACTCACCCATCCCGAAATTGCTCTAGACCAAGCACGCTTAACATCAAAGTTCTTTGGAGATCGGCTTCCGGAAAAGTAGTTGTAACGTTTTGTTATGAGTATTCTATTAATCCTATTAAGCCTTGGGCCAGGATGTCACACCCCAATATCATCCATTCATATACATTTATTTACATACACAACCATCAATATATTTAACACAACCACATTCACATAACATCTATTTTGATCACATATTTCACATCCCCGATTGAGATGATCTATCTCTATCGCGCATTAAATAATGCCCGTCACCGATGAGTATTTTTCCATTTTCCATATGAAATGTTTATATTCAATTTATGTGGTATTTTTTATTTTCAATTTATGAGAACTTTAAATTTAATTTTAGGTCGATTTTTTGTGTCAAATGTAAAAATCACAAACAACAAAATTGTATAACTCATTGATACCTACAACTATTGTATTGGTCATTTGTACAAATAAGTTCATTTGAACTATTCAAATTTTGAATTTTCAAAATTTAACAACTTCGAATAAAAATTGGGGTTAATAAATAATTTCAAATGGAAAAGTCACCAAAACCAAAGTTGTAGAACTCATCAAGGTGGTAAATTTTTATTTTGGTCATTTCTCCATCTGACTCTATTTGAACAATTTGAAATTTGAAATTCAAAGTTTGAGAAATTCAAATAGAATTTTTTGTTAGTGAACAACTTCAACTGAAAAAGTCATCAATAACAAAGTTTTATAACTCATCAAGATCTATAACTTTTATTTTGGTCATTTTTCTATATATCATTTTTTGAGCAGTTTGAATTTGAATTTAAAAATATGACAACTTCAAATAATATTTTCAAATACTAAATGATTTCAACTGAAAAAGTTATCAACAACAAAGTTGAGTAACTCATTAAGATCTAAAACTTTTATTTTGATCATTTCTTCATCTGATAAAGTGATACTAACATTGTTCACAAAATTGACGTATCTCTTATGTGGTTTTATAAACTATAACTCATATATGTAAAATTTGTGAACAATGTTACTAACACTTTATCGGATGAAGAAATAACAAAAAATAAAAGTTTTAGATCTTGATGAGTTATACAATTTTGTTGTCGATGATTTTTTCAATTGAAATCATTTAGTATTTGAAAATGTTGTTTGAAGTTGTCATATTTTCAAATTCAAATTCAAACTGTTCAAAAAATGTTATATAGAAAAATGACCAAACTAAAAGTTACAGGTCTTGATGAGTTATACAACTTTGTTATTGATGACTTTTTCAGTTGAAGTCGTTCACTAACAAAAAATTCTATTTGAATTTCTTAAATTTTGAATTTCAAATTTCAAATTGTTCAAATAGAGTCAGATGGAGAAATGACCAAAATAAAAATTTTGCACCTCGATGAGTTCTACAACTTTGCTTTTGGTGACTTTTCCATTTGAAATAATTTATTAACCCTAATTTTTGTTCGAAGTTATCAAATTTTGAATTTGAGTTCAAATGAACTTATTTGTAAAAAAGGATCAATACAATAGTTGTAGGCATTAGTATATAGCCCGTCACTGATGAGTCATCTGTGACGGGTCTAGTTGTTATCTCAATCGGGCCTTAAGTTGGTGCCCGTCACGGATGATAGTCATCTGTGACGGGCCTAATTGTTATCTCAATCGGGTCTCAAGTTGGAGCCCGTCACGGATGATGGTCATCTGTGACGGGCTCCAACTATGGCCCGATTGAGATATTTAAGGTTATCTCAATCGGGCCCTAGTTTAGGCCCGTCACGGATACGTGTCATCCGTGACGGGCTTCAGTTCTATATATATTTAACATGTCTCTCTGACCATATCTCAATCGGTCTTTTTTTAGTCTCGTTTGAGATGTATTCTTTGTGACGGTCCGTAAAATCCAGTTATATTACAGCCCGTCACAGATGAGAGGATCTGCACTAGTGTTTAGAGGTAGGTATTCCTAATTTTAAAAAAATTTAGATCTAAAATTGTACTAAACATGACCTTGAATAATGTATAGCGTAACTCCTGGCCTTACTTTAGTGATCATAACATACTTCTTGTTTGAATTGAAACCCACACAACCATCCCCATTCTTCACTATGATTCTAATCCCAATGCCCACAAAACATTATATATATACATATATATATATATAAATATATATATATATATATATATATATATAAAGCTCGTCAGCGGCAAATGATCAACCACACACGCACACACATGCTTAAACGACAGCCACAACTAGCTAGATCGATCATGACCAATACAAGCTACCCTAACCTTTGACCAATAAGAAAACTATGGTCACCAGCACTATATCCACCTCTCAGTACAAGGCAGATACTTATAATACACGCGCACTAACCCATAGGAATGCACATACATACACTCTATCCTTATGAGCACATTCGAAAAAGTATCGAACCGGTATATCTCGAGATTGACGAATACATCACCTACCACTAAAAGATTAATCAGCCTTAAATACAAGCATCTATATCAAGTTTAGAACTTTAGCATGGGCGAACTAATTCTACCATAAGAAACTTAACCACGGTTGAGTTACATTTACTTCACATTCTATAACCACCTCTACACAATCGTTATCTAGTAGGGACTGACCTACAGTATGTATCGGAACTCGGGAAAAGTTGGGAATATAGTTGTGGCCTTTTTTAAACAGTGTGCAATTTAATAGATACTTCATATAAGTAATTATATTATTTTTTTTAAAAAAATAAGGAAGTCATGGGGTGGTTGGGTTGGGGAAATTAATTAGTAGTACAGAAGGTAGAGAATAAATTATTATTATAGGATCACCAAATACCTTATAGATAAATTCTTATATTATAAGACATAGAGTATAAATTTATATAATAGTGGTTTCTTATATTATAAGACATAGAGTATAAATTTATATAATCGTGATTGTACCGTCCGATTACCACGGAGAACCACAAAATAGGAGACTAATTTTGCAAGGATTCTTTTCGTAGCCCCCGCAGGCTATCCATAGACCTGTCATAAGTTAGCTCAGTAGGCAGCAGGTCACTTAGAAAGCGACTTCAAAATAGCATGATAATAATATATTATTATTAGAAAATAGGAATGACTTCTTATGAACTTTAAAATATATATGGTGAATTATTTTTAGAAATAAGTACGCACGAGCATTATTCTTAGTATGTATACACATACCGTTTGTTCGGTTAAAATAAGTATTCTTAATCCAAGATTATCCTTTCCAAGAATATTATGATTATCCTTAGCTATTATATATTTTTTCCTGTACGAATGATTTTCGTTTGCACTGGTAACAAAAATTGACACTTCATTTCTGCGATTAGGAAGCTTTATTCTCGTTTTTCCATTGGGCAATGCTTTTATGACTGGAAGGGAAATAATAATAAGCTAAATTACAAAAGCCAAATTTGAGTTTTGTGCAAATATACATTGAAGGAGACCACACTCTAGGATCGATGGGAGCCCTTCAAATCCTGAGCCTTAAATATCTAATAAATGAGGTGGAGTATTAATTCAGTCACTGCTCGAGAATATATAGGTGGCTGCAGGAAGCAAAAGAGAGAGACACACAGGGGGAACATGAACAGCGACACATAACGATCGATGCGTCCATGCCACATGGGAATCGGCCGCCGATCTCTACCGAGCTTCACATGTATCAAACGTACAACACGCGCCAACAAAGAAAACATGGGCACCCTGTACTACGTGAAACGGGTACCACAAAAACTACACAAGGCAGCATCAGGGTGGATTTGTTCCTACCCGGGCAGAAGGCGATGTCTCATACCTGCAGTCTGCAGCTGCTAGGACCACCATTTTAGTTGGTACTTCCTCTGAATTGATAATAAAAAGCAACTTTAATCATTATTTTTTATTATAATATATATATAAAAATATCAACAAATACATGTTTTTATTAAAGTATTTTTACAACTAATCTATAGGTATAGGTATGGTTTAGGTATGGTTTGCATGTTTCTAGGATAAATATTTTAGAAATTATTTATAGTCGAAGATTTTAAAGTTTGGTCCTATACTTATCCAAACGGTTTGGATAAGTATTAGCAGCTCGAAGGTAATAAGTCATTAGAATCAAAATATTGCAATTGTGCTTCACGGTATACAGTGATTCATCTCTAGCAATTATGAAGGGGGTATGACTGAACAGACATGACGGTCATGCTTAACACACAACATAGTAAATGATTTTTTTACTACATATATGTCACGATTTTGTCACCGTATAAATCGAAAGGTGTGTACAAATAATTGATTAGCATTTATACTACATATATGTGATGATTTTGTCGCCATAAACCTTTCCATGATGGATTTGTATTAGAGACAAAATAAAATACTAAAAATAATATATACGTGGAAGGACTACATAATACTAGAACTCCAAGAAGTACTTGGTAAAATAAATCGATATGAACACTCTGTTAGGAATCTCTCCTCTCACTGTCTAGGTGTTTATCACAAACACTCAAGTTTCTGGCTAGTGAGCACACACGCGCAAGAACTCAACAACACAGATAGTTTTGGTTGATGCGGCTGATCACAGCTCACACCATTTTCTTCTTTATATAGACTTAAGTACATGCAAAAGATAAGGATCAGCCAACTAATTTGGCCTTGACTCACGCCTTACTCCATCGTGCAGATGCCATGTTCTTCCGCCACAAAATCACTTCGTGGCCTTCCAGCCTGAGCTGCAGCTCTGCATGCATCTTAACACATCCAACTAAATGCTTGCATGCAGCCGCTAATCACTAGTTCTACATGCTAATGTAACAGCCTTTACACATCATAGATATCGGCACGTTCGTCCGGCCGCATCGCGCAGCTCACAGCAAGCACGTTTCACACGTACTGCCTCGGAATTCCTTTGCTGCCACACACTACTACCTTGTGCAAAACCTATACAAACCAAATGCAAACAAAATACAACAATGCGTATGCTCTAAAGACAAGATTATTGCTAACACACTCAATCTTTCTTCGTTTTACCAGGGTTCATCTGACCTGCCCAGCCAATTGATGCATGCTACAACCTACATCAAGGACCTACGAGAAAGGGTAGAACAGCTGAAGCAAAGAAGAAACCATTGCTACGCTAAAATGCAACAGGCGAGCAAGAGCAGCAGCAGCAACGACCTCGAAACTACAGCAACAACGGGATCATGCTCACGTTCACAAGAAATCAGAGTACAATTCGATGGAGCAGAGCATTTCGACGTGAATTTGACGATGAGTTCAGAGAGCCGCGTCGAACTGTACATGGTGATCCGAGCCATCGAGGAAGATGGATGCGTTGAGATCATCGAAGCGAGTTCTTGCTTGGTGGAGAATGGCAACGTTGTTCACTTGATCAAGTGCAGGGTATATATGGCATTTTCAATCCCAGTTTGCTAAATTTCGTTTAATTTGATCCTCATGTCATGGTATCCCTCTCTTGATAATATATTTGCAGGCGAGAAGTTCTGTGGTTGCTTTGGATGTATCCAAGGTGGAAACAAGAATCAAAAGGTTGTTCATTGCACCACATGCAAAACCAAGATATCTTGGTGCCTAACTTGGTACTTATGAACCGGCACTAATAGCATCAACAGACTGACAGTAATGCCGTATGTATTCTGTGCTTGTAGTGAGTGTTAGGCTTAATTGTGTGATCTAAAAAGATGTTTGTGTCTGGTTTGTTAACACAAGGTGAAAACATTTTTCACTATTACATCTTAGACCAACCCCAATGGGAGTTTCATTCACAATAAATGAGATGTCATGTAAGCAAATATGATGACATGGCAACATAATTATGAAGATAGAGGAAAAGAGTTTCATCTAGATGAAACTAGGTGTGCACTATTTTCCAAGATTATGAAACTAGTTGAAACTAGCATTGGGAGCTAGAATGTTTCATTTCATCCAACTACATCCAATGCCATACATCGCTATTGAATGTTATGACTAACCTATGAAACCGCAAAACGAAATTGTGTATTGGAGATCTTATTTTATTTATCGACTCAAACCTCTTTAGATGACATGGCACTATTAGTAATCGTGAAATGAAACTCTCCACTGGAAGTGGCCTTACAAATACAAACCAGAAAAGTACTTCGCAAAAAGTAAATGTGATCACAACTACACTTCAAAGTATGTTTAATGCTATCCATAGAAAACTCTTTATTTGCACTATCGTTAGTTTTCTGTCAACCTACCACTAGTAATATATCGAAGGGCGTTGTCGGGAATTGTACAGGATTATCTTGGATTCTTGATTAACTTGAGCTGGCATCGGAGGATGAACGGGCTATGTTTCTATTAATGGTGGCGCATTTGGCATGTTCATGGCAAACGGCTGTCCCTAGTCGAGGTGTCGAAAAGGTTCTTAGAAATCTATATTAATTTGCTATTAGAAGTCAAGTAAAACCCTCAAGCTAATCCGGCAACAGGAGAACATGTCGTGCAGCATAGTCTTGAGGAAGATTTCACAGTCAAATCAAACACCCAAGATTGTTCCCTGTCGATGGGAGAAGCCACAGTTGGGGTGGATGAAATCAAATGTCGATGGCTCCTTTGATACAAAAACTGAAAAGGGTGGCATCAGTGTTGTCCTCAGGAATAGCTCTGGTGATGTAATCTTCTCAGCTTGTGGGTTTATTGATCGGTGCAGTGATCCCCTTGAGGCGGAGCTCCTAGCATGTAAAGTAGGAATCAACATGGGTCTTCAGTGGGCACTACTGCCGATTATAGTGGAGACATATTGCTTGATAGCGGTGAATCTGATACATTCCCTGAAGAAAGAGATGTCGGAATTAGCCTACCTTGCCAGGGATGTAGGAGAGGTGATGACATGAAATAGGGAGGTCACAATCAAGAAATTCCAGCGCAATCAAAACACTAACAGGCATACTTTAGCTATTTGAGTCCGGTGCAAGTCTCTTACAGAGTTTTGGCTGGATGACAGTTGTAATTTCTTCTCACAACTTGTTTGTGAGGACTCTTTAGCTTGCATGCTTAGTAATTTCTATGCTAGCTATTACGCGCTGAAGCATAGTATGTTAGTAAACAGATGTTATGCAAAATCCTTTAGTGTATTGCATGCTATTGATTGCCATTGGCTGCTCGTTAGCTTATAAACTGGGACTGCTAGCCAGATTTGACTTTTAGTTTAAGAGTTTATTTTAGTTTTTGCTTTTTTATTTTTCTACTTAGCTTTTGAACAACTAAGAATAAGAATATAAGTATAAAAATCTTTCCTAAAACTATATTTGTGTTGCTTCATTTATTTATTTTAGATGCATCTTAACCTTTACCATAAAAATCTAATCTATAATTTACTTATAATTAATAAACAAGCTTTGTTGGTACTACGAAAATAGCAAATTTTGCTGAGGACAGTCAAAATTTGTGTAATTTGCTGGTATACATAGTAAAAACGTGTCATGAGCGAAAGACACTTAGACAACTGGTAATTTGCTAAAGGACATTATCAGCTCAATTGGAACAATAAATTCTTAAGAGAAATGATAACGCTCCTAAGACCACATGCTTCAAACGTAGTGTTAAAACGAAAATTTAAAAATTATACAACTCTAAATTTACTATCACCCCAAATACATCGTTAGCATACATCATATTACATTTTCACTCTAGTCTTAGCTTAGCTTTTGGCTGTAGAGGCATCCTCGTATTTTTAAAGAATTTCTCCCCAAATGAACCGAAAGTGTTACCAAATATCAATTTGTATCTTTCAACTGTGACATATTTTTTCGATGTCTACCAATAAATTACCTAAAATTTAAGTGACCAAAGCAGAGAACAAATGGTAAGGATAAATAAAGGATAAAATTTGAGAACGAGGGATATAAGAGCAAGCGCCAACTCCACAAGGGCAAATGTGGCAACCTATATATCGTCTTTAAAGGGTAAATAAAGATTTTTCTCCGACATGTATGGCAAATAAATGTAGTAACGTGTGGATCTATCGGCTAGAGAAGCAAGGCATGTGACTATCAAACAATCATGAACCAAACGCTAGCCTTTGGATGATCAGGCTCTCACTCTCGCTCGTCTGGACACGCGCAGCTGACCATGTGTGCATTTGTGTTATCCACATCTACAAAAGAAAACACTTTGAGCTTGTTCAGTTAATCCCACTTACAAGAGATCCAATTCCTCCCTCATGAGATTAACCGGACAAGAATTATTAATGGATAATTGGAAAACAGTGTGTACTCCGTGAGAACGTCTCATACCACTGACGCGGCCTGACTTTTACTAGCATCAAATGTACAAGCGTCCTCAAAAGCATGGTTTTAAGAGAGATAGATACGCAGCTTAAATTTATCAAAAAAAAAAAAGATACGCAGCTTAAACTGACAGTATCCAACTCCAAAAGTTGTGCCTCCACTCCACCGACGGCTCTACCCATCAGAAATTCAATTCAGAATGCTTTACAAGCAGAAACTTGGGTAGGTAGGAGCAGTTTGACCACATGATGCTCAAATTCGACCATCCTCTTGCAGCCGAGCCTAAGAACTAACCAAGTAACCAAGAACCAAAATTATCCCGAGAGCCCAGTGGATATCCGGGGTTTCTACCTAAAAACTATACACGGTGGTTTCGCTGTATTTGCAGGCCTGCCATAGTACTAGTATAGCCCCCCTAAGTTTCCTCCTAATGTGGCATAACCCAAGAAGTGACAACCCATTCAGAGGGCAACCTATGAAGTGGTAACGCCAACCGCATTCAGAGGGCGCTCCAGCGTTGCTGGCTCAGTTGACAAGACTTCCACAGGGTGCTCCGCTGTTGTTGCCGCCACTGGCGTTGTTGGATCTCTCATGTGCTTGTTGTATTTAGCGTCCTCAAACAACTGAAGAAGCAGGGCTTGCATTTCCTTTCGCAGTGCACAAGCCTCTTCACGTTTGAACCACCCTTCACCAAACTAACAAGAGAAAATAATAATGAAAAAAAAGAGATAAGGGCAGCCATAAGCATCCTTGCAGGCAGTAGAGCACCATCATATAAAACGGTGAAAACTCAACCAATGGTGACTCACCATATTAGATAAGTCTTTGTTGTTAAGCCTTTCAGGTGCTTCCTCGATAAAGCGTCGCATATAGTACAGAACAAAGACACCACAATCGTATTCATTGTCCTGCTGTGGAACCTGGCAACAAAAGGAAGAAGAATACAAGGATAATTAAAGGAACAAAATCCGAAGAACAAACAAACCAGCCAGAATCAAGATGTTCTGAACAATACTAATGGAGAAATTCCATCATATGCCACTGATGAAGCACCAGTTCTATGATTTGCCGCTGACAAAGTCCAATAGTTTCGCTTGTATATATCATTATCATTAATCAACCACCTCTAGATAGAATGAAATGACAATTTTGCCTCTAGGATACCATGTGCTGATGTACACTATACTATTATCACAAAAGTAATTTTGATGTTACTATCTACTTGGAATTCTCTTTCGTTTTTAAAATTCTAGTGTACAATACTCTGCTCTGCCTTTCTCCCAAAAGAAAATGAGGGTATTTCAGTCTCTGCAAGAATAATAGGTTCACTACTTGACTTAATGGAGTTTTACCAAAAGTTGACTAACAGCGATGACATATAAGAAGCGAAAGGAGTCAACGAATGGCATATACTTCCTCCATCCCTAAATATAAGTGATTCTGACTACGAACCTAGACATTTTCATGTCCAGATTTATAGCTAGAATCCCTTACACTTAGGGACGGGAGGTAGTGATAGAGTTGTACTTCATCAATTACATGATGAATTGGTCAGCAGAATATTATGGATTTTCTAATTTTTATATGAAAACAGTATTTCCATTTCTACAAATGTTACCCTAATTTATTTTTGGTAATGTATGTCCCAAATATCGGAGTCATTGCCTACCTGTACTGTACAACTGTAAGACCCTAGGTCCAGATTGGATGCAGTCTATCCGCACATTAGAAAAATCCTGCAATCCCACCAACCATAGTACAAAAAACAGACCGGCCCGGCAGTTGAACCGGAAAAAAAAAAACGGATCCAGAGGTCCGGACGGCTCGGTTTGCTATGAAGACCACCCTGCATTTGAACCGGAACAAACCACCTGAACCGGACGGTTTTCATGTGAACCGGTGAACCAAAGCGAACCGAGCAGGCCGGTTTATCACGCCAAGAGAGGATGGGCCTTGATGGGTGGCCAGTCAAGGCCTTGTGCACGCAAAGAGGAGATGCGCCCCTCAAGGCCCACGGTGCATGTACTATCGAAAATAGCAAGAAAAAGGTAGAGAATGGGGGTTTGAACACAGGTTGGCTGGCTGAAAGCTCCACGCCTCCACCATCCAGCTAACTTTCGCAATTGATAAATGGAGAATATGATACAATATAAAACTTCCGGTTCAGCATTCGAACCGTATGAACCGGTGGTTCAACCGCTGGACCTGTGACCCAGGGACTCGAGCAGTTCGATCTCATGTCCGGTTTTTTCAACTATGCCACCAACACTGCTTATATGGTAGTTCGCTCACAACCAAAGGGCATGTGGGTTATATGTAGCTTACTCACAACCTGCACATGATAGACACCCATTTTCGCCATGCCCCTACATGGTCAAACTTTGACAATTTACTGCCTGTACTTTGTAAATTGGTTGAACTTAACACCTTCAGTCTTGAAGAAATTGCTCACTTAGAGTAGAAAGGACAAATTGTTATGGAAAGCTGCAAATGATCATCTTAGCAGTACCTTGTACCAAAATATTTATCCTTACATTGCTAATAAAAAAAATTCTTGATGCTGGAGGTCTTAAATTTAACAGTTTTCAGTAACATGCCCGGTAAATAATACAAGCATGCAAACTGGAAATCAAACATAGTATTGTACGTGGGTCTGATGCAAGATACATGGCTAAATAATGGGTTTGCCTTATTCAATTCTGAAGTGGACTATTGGAAATTTCAACTATATAGGTATACTTTTATCTTCTAAAAGATAAGAATCTGCACACATTTGCAATTGCATTTGGAGGGAGGAAACACTTACTGTAACTGCTTTCTTCCTAATTTTCCGAGGAAGGTTCTTCCACACAGATTCATGTAGATGACAATCTTCTAAAGAACCAGTTTTATTCAGGTAGTTCCATTCTTCTTTAAGGAATCTGTAAACAACTTGTAGGTGTAAGAGAGCGCTAAAAATAATCTAGCTTAAACTAAGTATCAAACATTTCCATACCCATATAAGCAAAAGAGGAATAAAAATGGCATGCACCAAATAACAGTATTCACCAGAAGCTAAGTTTCTACCAAATGCAGAACTGTAGTTAAGTTTCTACCAAATGCAGAAATGCAGAAGTGCAGTTAATGGGAAGTTGGGGAAGTCAATTATGAAAAAAGAAACAAAAAATAAATGTTAAAAAAATGTTGGCATTTATCACATGTATTTGTGTACTTAAGAGAAAAGGTGGTACCCCAAATAACAGACAACATACAAATTCTCAAAGTTTTTGGGACCACTTACCTCTCAACAGTGCTGAAAATAAATCTGCTGCTATGAAACTTCAGTGAATCCAAATGAAGTATGGTGGGACCTGATTGGTCTTCCTTTGCAGGCATACATATAATGACCAAGCTCCAGTGTGCACTGACCAATTAGACCACCAAGGCTCAGTTTCAATACAATATATTGTAAGGAATAGCCGAATAGGTAGCGTTGCATAGATAGGTTTAAAATATGCATGCAATCAGCTCAGGTCCCAACTCATGAGTTGGGACCTGAGCTCATGAGTTAGTAATAAATAATTGTTGTATCCCTGATGACAATAAAAAGAAGGCAACAAAATTGCTTACTCTGCATGCACAGGAATTATTATGTATGCCTTTTTAAATATATCTACACCTTTCCACCATCTTCTCAGATTCAAGAAATAAGCATCATTGTCCACCTTCAGAGTACGAATACAAAATAAATTAAAGAAATAACCATACAAAATAAACATCACATGGATTTTTTTTTATAAAAAATCGAAATGGTGAACTGACATCAATTTTTCATTTATGAAGAAGTAAAAGTAAAAAAAGATTTTAGGTACTACCTCTGTCCCAGAATAAGTTCACTTTATACACGAATGTAGACATAGGCTATGTCTAGATTCGTGTAGAAAAGTGTACAAAAGTGGACTTGTTTTGGGATGAAGGAGTATTAGCTAACAGTAGCATGAAGTTAAACATAATTTATGCATGATACATGTAGCCAGCAGTTGCTACATTAGGACAAAGAAAAAGGTGTTATGGCTTGGGACTGAGGGCTAAAAATTGGTTAGATGGAGGCGTAGTTGCTCTCCAGCTTGTAGGAGATTTAATCCTTCATGATACGACTGATAAACCAGCTAGGTGGACATTAGTCAAGAGTTTATCTCTTACTTAACTTAGAGAAGCTAAACCAGCTCCCTCGTACAGATGGCCTACCAACTCCAAACCAAATCTAAGAGGCAATAATTGATTGGGAACTAGCCAACCTTATGCCAAACTAGCTACTCTTAGTGACTTATCTGAATCCTAGCCAGCTGTACCTTTTGAATTGACAAGCTAGCTGCAACCTTGTACAAGTGCTACCACTTCTGCTTTCTCTACATAACTGCTGTCCACAAGGCATGAACTCCATAACAACAATTAGGAACTACATACCTAAAACACCAGTAAGATTGAATATAATATATACATATCTGGTTAGTCTTGTACTCGTTTCTCTTGTCCATGTTGCATATTATGGCTATTCATCTTTCTAGGTGTGAAATTCAGGATCGAATATGAAAAATGAACTAGAATACCCAGCAAAAAAAAAGGAACTAGAATAGATAGCACATCTATCAATCACATTATAGCATATTATTTTTTTGTAAAGAAATAAAGTAAATGTTAAGAATCTAATATAGGAAAAAACCTTTGATGTCAATGCTTCAAGTTTGCTGAAGAAGTATGTATTGAAAATGTGATACTTGCCTCCAAGCCTACTTGTCGATGGCATTTGTCCCATTAGGTACCTACATGGATTTCATTTTATGATTTTGTTAAGAAAAAAAGAGGCAGAAGTTCATTATTAAAATTCAACACATATGCAAGACCTCAAAGTATAAATAATGAAGTGTTAATAACACCAATAGATACCAACAGATGTTGCAGAGATATATTTTGCATCACCATTACACAAAGGCAATAGAGCACGCAAAACAAATGCTAACATCTGAGACGTGGTCTATGGATGGCTATGGAGCTCCAATCTCCATTAAAGAAGGAAATTCAAGCCTAAAGGACAAGATCACTTATTTCTTGTTTAAATGAGAAATTTATGTTGGCATCTACAACAGGAGTTCCATATTATTGTTTGCTTCATTGTGTCTGTGTTCAAATCGTTGAATGGATAATGTTCAAATGACTTATTGATTAATTAGTTGAAGGTGTAAAGCCAGGAAAAAGTGTGGGCCATACAACAGCAGCTCTACACTGGTGTGTCACTCCATCTTAAATATATGGCATGCCTGATGTAAACAGAACATGAACCATCAAGGTTATATATAGGCAATATGGCAACGTGACAAGAGGCAATGATGCACTGTCTGAAAGCCTAGATGATGCCATAATACTAGCATGCAGCAGGATTTATAGGGAAAATACAAAAGAAGTAAAAAGGGAAATACAACTTGAGAAATCAACCTGACCCAGCTGTTGCATGAATACAGCAACGACAATGATGAACAAAAACAGCAGTTTGTGGCAACACCACAACAGGCTCTCAATCTGCTTCCCTTCCATTTCAATTTGTTGCACAATGTGAGGAGACAGCCAGTCAGTCATCTTGACCACACTGGACAATCTCAGTGCCTAACTATTGTCTACATGGCACCAAGATATCACTTTGGATCACCATGTTTTACATATCAACATGAAAAATGTGAAAATAGGCTGCTAGAATGAGCCGTGGATCTTTTTCTGGTCTATGTTAATGAAGTGATCTTTATTATTAATTGTTTTCCATTATAAATACATTATTTTCTCCTAAAACAATGTCATTGTTTCATGCAACTATGAGTCTATGATGCAGATTCTTCTCCACAAACACTTACATAATGTAGAAGTTCAGTATAGGTGAAGACAACAATGATTCAGGCTCAAGACATTTTATGTCAGCACAAGAAAGCTCAATAGAGTTAGGGGTGTCCCTGCGGAGAACAGAAAACAAAATTAACCATCAACTGTATATAAAACAGAGTAAGCTCAAATAATTATGTTAGTTCAAAGACCAACCATGAAGGATAGTGTATCTTCATTGCATCACTGTAGGAGTGCCAGCATTAGTCGACAGTAGTAAAAAAATCACAGAAAAAAAATACTAAATGTAAAATATAATAAGTAAATTGCACTCTCGGTACACGAACTTGCACAGTGGGTGTAAGTAGGTACAACAACTTGCAAATTTTTCACTTCAGTGCAACAACTTGCCTAGCCCGTGCAAGCCCAACCCAGGCCAAAACAATCCACATAACATAAGCAAAAATGATTTGATGTAGCACTCATTGATGACGTGTAGGCCTGTAATACGCACATATCGCGACTAAGGCTCACCGATAGTTAACCGTTGTGTAATGAATATGAGAGAACATTTATGCTGTTGCTTATAAGATGTTGATGGGCAAGGAGCGGAATTGCAGTAGCTTTGTGCAACAATGAAGTAGAAGGATTAGATTACTGTGATGGCCTCTATATATTGTGTTAGCAGTTATTTTATGGTGGTTACTGAAGAATTAAAATCAAGCAAATAGCTTTAATACTGGTTCAATGTCAGAACCCACTAGCATCCGAGGGATTTTATTTTCCTGGTTGCTCTGGTTCAGTTTGCGCAGAACACAAGCAAGTGGTTCAATATCTGAATTAAGTAGCTTTAGTGTAGCTTGGAACTGATGTGTGTACTGCAGGCCTATACGTATCATCAATGAGGGCCACCTCAGATTATTTTCTGCTTGCGCGGACTTGGCAAGTTGTTGCACCAGAGCAAACGATTTGCAGGTTGTTGTACCTATTTGCAACCACCACAAAAGTTCGTACACTAACTCACTTAGACACCGACCAAGAACATAGGTTAAGATGGTATACACATATGGAAGAATACATGTGGCTAAATGACAAATCATATGAACTCATTTACCATGCAGAGGATGTTTTTTCTGCAGAGTCTGAAATGCAAGTATCTCCATCAAGTAGAACCACCTCTTCAACCACCTGAATAGAAATATCAGAATAAGCTTTATAAAAAGAGTAACCTAAAGCAAACTAACTAGCATAGCTAGTTCTAGAAGCTGTGATGAGTACATCTGTAATAAAAGGTACTGTGCAGTTTATCAATAACCCAACAAGAAGCAAATTAATTTCGCTTTCATTCTGTGGATCTTTGCAATTACTGTATGGGACAGGGAACTGAAAACTGATCATAAACTACCAAAGAATCAAAAGCTGCCCAGGTTTTTTTCTATTTTTCTGGTACAGTCCATAAAAAAACAACCCCACCCCCGCATTCCCATATACTCCCTCCATTCCAAATTGATCATCCTATAATGTTTGTGCACCAAGATCAAGGATAATTTAAACCGCATCGATCAAGACGCCATGCACAATATGCACACATTATCCCACAATGCATGCATCGATTAAAAACACAATGTTTACACCCTTTAGAATGCAAACATTCTTCCGTGTTGTAATAATTGTACTCCGATGAAATCCGTATCCATGTGGTTATATGATGATCAATTTGAGAAATTTTAGTTTCCATTATATGATGATCAATTTGGGAAGGAGGGAGTATATCACAACGAAGGGATGAAATATGCAATGAAAAATCAAAAACTTCCCATCTATTAGTCATACCGGGTTCAAAAAATATGTTTTTAATGGGTATATCTGCCGACCTGAAGTTTCATTTTAAATTGTACAAAAGCATTATGTCCTCATGTTACTAATACCATAAAATTTTGAATCTTTTGATATGTAGAAATTTTCATGCCATCTTCAATGCAGGACGGCTAAAGTGGGTATACCCTTATCAGCGGTAGAAAATCGCAATTCACATGTTCAATGCATAGACAAATATATCCAATATTTGTTTTCTGTTCTAACCGTAGGGATGCAAACAAGTTCAAAGGTGATCTTACCATATTCTATCATTTTTACATATCAGGAGTTGGATATGAATATGAATTAGGATAGTTTATAATTAGATCAGATAAGAATACAATTTATAAATATTTAGCCATATATTAAACAGTGCAAAGTTCAGAGACAAATAACATCACAAATGAAACATTCAGCACACCTTTTATATCTCTACTAACAGTATAGCTATGGAAATGGAATCCATCATGGTTTGGGTGTATAGATTGGTGGCAAGATATTTATAAACTATAAAACATTAATGCCTTTATAAGCAGCAAAGTCAATATGTGCAAGATTTAAGAACCCAAACAATTCTGTTGTTTGTTAAGAAAACTAAGAGCAAAACCTTCAAACATTCACACCACGGTACAAGCTCAAAATGCCCCACATGCATGAACATGGGGGAGCCTTAGAGATCCCCTGCCACCGCTCCTCAACTAAGAGACCCCTCTCGCCTTTTTGTTTTCGTAGTCCCCCAATCCCCTTGTTGCCACAAGGTTAAAAAAAAAAGGTTTTTACTAGTACAATCCTAGGACGTTATAACACCATAGAACCATGTTGTACAGGGTCCATCTTGATTCTAATTGGAGCAGAATCCTTATTCTAATCATAATTACTTAGCAAATAACCGGTTTTCTATGCCTTTCCTTCTAATTGTCACATATTACAAATAAATTTCAATTTTAGTAATGCATATTTGCATACTAGAAATCAGCACCAATGCTATAACAAAAAGGTATCTAATCCGTTTATATGGAAATAATAGGAATAGATTCTCAAAAGGACTACATTTTGTAGTAATATATCTTATAGTGTTTTACCAGCATACTGAAATTAGTACACAGCTGTAGATTAGATACTATGGCAACATCTGAAACGGCATGTATTTGTGAAATGAAGGAATGCTAAAATGGTCAAAGTATAAAAACAATCAGCATGCATGAAAAATAACAATTCACTTGGACAAGAAGATAACACACAGCATACAGTCATCTAATCAACAATTTGTCATCAGGCTTGGTAATAACAGAATCAACCACACCTCAACAAAGGGAAGTTCGCAAATTTATCACAATTCTGTTATAAGGAGGAGCCTTTAGGGTGGTAAGGTTCATTCTTTGATAGTGTGCGAAACGATGATAATGTCATCGAAAATCAATATTTCTTTTTCCCAGTTAGAAAATATAATTAATCTTTCCATGTTATTGACCACTATAACAGATAGTCGGAAAACAAATCAACTAATTTATGTACTGGCAATAATAGGGGTGGTGGGACCTCTGCCAACTGTATTACTTGAATTTTAGTATTCAACATAAAAATTACTACTTACCATGTCATGATGGTTAGAAAGGAAAATGTATATACTAACCTTTCTTGATCGCAATCGCATTGAAAAGGAAGGTGAAAATTCTCCATTCCTAGTAGAGGACATATAACATAATTCATCAATACAATAACTAATAAGTTACAGATTAACAAAACATATTCATTGATCAATACATATATACAGTTACAAGTTTAGAACTGGTGAGATATGCAAACAATCTAACAGTCTAACAGATGCACAAGACATGGTATATATAATAGCAGTATTGCTATTTATTTGTCAACTGATTTGCTTTATTTATCTATCAGTCACAATGCTTAGCCTAAATTTGCACCATATAAATAGTACAACTTTTATATAAATCATTGCAACTGTAAGATTGCTTCAATTTTTTATGTTCTGCATTGACCTGGATGTGTTTGATTCAATTCAAAAATCAGTGTTTGATGGAAACCTACATCTGTTAACATTCCCATAACAAAGAAAATGGATGTTCAGCTTGACACTGTGCAATATAAGAGTTTATGCATACTAACCTTTTCCGAGAAGTTATCTTACTGTGTCCATTATCCTTGCCATCATCAGCAGCATCTATATTTTCCATATAAGTTGACCTGTCAACATATGACGCCTTTTGAGACATAGAGGGTTTACAGTTACAGGAATCTTCCTCTTCACACAAGATCCCCTCATTATCTATTGAAAGTTTTGGGTCGCCAGTGCTTGCACTTGTTTCCAAACGAGATACATCAATGCCTGCCTAATGTAAAGAAAATAAAACACATGCACAAAATACTGGGTTTATATGACAAAGATCAAAATAGATACCTCTTCATCTATCCCAAAGGAGGACCGAAAATCTGATATGGTTACTGCTTTTTGTTTAACTGAAACATTAATAAAACCAACAGGTTGGCATGGAATAAAATTCAGATAGAATAGTAACCAATTGTAGATATCACTATAAAAGAAACATATGGTAAAAAATTGGCCAACTATTATGAAACAAAGAAACGTGATCTGAAAACTGGCAATGTTTTCGTCTGCCCAATTGATATAGTGGCAGTAGCTTGGCTTGCTCATATAATCTCGAATGGTGTGATATATACTCTTGGAATTACTAAAAAGTGGTGATTTCTGCTTTTAACAGATACATGTTCATTGCGACCTGTTACTGTGCATCACACAATTTTGAAACTGATTAGTTCCTTTGAATAGAGCATTGGGCACAGCTAATTCTGGAATTTATCAACATTCTACTCAAGTCAACAAATTGGAAAGCCACATGATATAGGAGTGGGTCACCTTAGATCATCAAATATTGAAGAAAAATGTGAACCAACAGCTCAAATCAGGAACTAGATGTAGTAAAATTGTATTACTCATCCACATTATTTTATTATATGTATTATTTGAACTAAACAAACCTATATTGCATTTTCATGCATGTTTTAATCTACTACAAAGCAAAGCATTTAAGGTATAAAGAATGAAGCAGACAGCTTGCCCATATCTTAAGAGAGGACTGAAGCAAAGGACATATGAAGTTTTCTTCACAGAAGGTAGCACAGAATAAAGTTGTAGTATCTATCACACAACACTGGTACTGCAGTGAGGAACAAGCATTCAATAGAACAGCAAGCAAATCAATACTTGCTGTGATGAAAGAGAACAAGTGTATTATATAAGTCCCAGTCACAAATGATCCACGCTACTAACCGTAAATCAACCAAAATCATAACACAAATCAATCCCATACCTGATGATTCTACACATCCCGATTGAACTACCCTTGCCCGTCTGTCATCATCCTGCAAGAGAATATACCATTGTCAGTCTTATAAAGATCAGAGAAACGCCCAAGGGTCTTCCGGCTAGCTCCACAAGGTGGTGGGCTAGCCAGCCTGGGTTTGAAGCCTCACCCATTCTATTTATTTGATATTAGGTCCTTCCCTAATATTCGCGTATATGTAAATAACTACTGTATATGTAAATAGCTATAGCATTTAATGGATCGGTTGCCTAGCATCTACTTCATATATTTTGTGTGAGGCGCTCTTTTGTTACCTATTTAGAGATCAGACACAAGAAAATTCACAATATCAACTTATCAAGAGATTAGCATTGGCTAGCAATCCCCCCTTAGAATATACATAGATAACAGAATATCTTTTTTTTCTCCAGTAACCACCATCCTCACACCAAAGATGAAGAGATGAGAGGAACCTTACAGTGCCTTGAAATTTTCAACACTGAATTTTTACAGTTGGATATGCGTGCAGGCATTTCATCGAACAGAAGCAAGTAAAAGAAAAACAAGATTATCTATCCCCTTCAATCGAACTAATGAAAAATCATGCCCTAATCGAAACGCACCGGGCAAAGATTGAATCTTTAATCCCCTCACCGCACACCAAGAAAAGAACTTACAGCAGAAAAAGAAGAAGAAAGAATCTCACAGTTGCTGCCTTGCGGCGATCAATCTCGCGGACGATGGCGTCTAGCAAGCGGCGAAACTTCACCCCGCCGTCGCTGAGCCTTCGGCCGATGCCCCCACCGAGCTCCCCCTGAATGCGCCGCGACCTCTCCAGCAGCTCCTCGTCCGAGAACATACGAAGCTCAGCGTCATCTCCGACGCTGTCCTCGCCGCCGGCCATAGCATTCACGCCGGGCAGGAGGCGGCGCGACGCGGCGCGGATTCCCCTACTCTACCCCTACGCGGAGAGGAGAGGGGAAGTGGGGAACACAAGGAGCAGGAAAGCGTGAGGTGCGGCAATGGAGGCCGCCGCCCTCATGGCCTAATTAGGGTCTACAACGAAAATTCGGCCCGGTTAATCCGGTTTTCTTTTAAAGAAAAAGTTCGGCCGGAGGGGAAGAAAGCCACGACGGGAGGGGAGAGGCCTCGACGGGATCCCCTAGCCGGCGTCCGCCTGCGAGGAGTCGAGTTGGGGATAGGTAAGAAACCGGGATAACGATCTTTTCTTGAGTAAATTTCACAAAACCCCCCGATTTTATGGTTCTATTTTTACAAAACCACACATATTTTGATCCGCGTCATATAACCAGATGTATTTCGGTATTGCAATTTCACAAAACCCCACTCTAACCCTATCTTAGCAACGATAACATCTGGGACCCACTCCAACATCGATGTGCCGTGTACAACTCGGATGATGACGTGGTATAGATGGGATAGGCCTAACCTCCTCTTGTTCTAGTTCCCGTAGGACTTGCCCCACCAACACCGGTGCCGCCCACTCAGCTAATCCCCGTCGCAATCACACCAACCTCGCACTCATCCGTCACCACCGGTGCTTGCTGCCGACTCGAGTCAGACACCGTCGTCGCCTCCCGCGCGGCCGCAAGCATCCTCTGCTTCTCCTCCGACTTGCTGCCACCACCTTTCATCGGACCATCCTCATTGCGCATCTAGGTTGGGTGCCCCGGCGCGGCGGGGCGGCGCCCAGGCGTGGCGGGGTGGCGCCCATGCCGCTTCACCACAAGTTGCCAATGCTGCCTATCGGCGTTTATCCCCTCGCTGTTGACCCAGCACCGTTGTCGTCGCCTCTCACATCATCGCCCCAAGCGTCCTCTGCAGACTAAGTCTCGTCAAGATGACATCATGTGCGTCTCTCTATAGAATATTTTGCATGATACCTCCAACAGCAGGACTCCGGTCTAGGCATCTGGTCATCCTTGTGCTGCTGCTGTAAGTGATAGCATATAAGTAGATCAATGAGATTTAGGGCTCTTGACAATTTTTATGCTATCGGTAGACTCCTTTCATTCAAGTTCACTGCAGAGGACTGAACATTTTACCATTCTTCATTTCAAGTAGCTAATAATGTGGGTGAAGACTGAAGCTAGTTGGTGAGCTGAAATTCAATTTTTCGAAAAATGCTTCTAGCCAACCTGAATATGTTGATCAATGCTTGTTGGTTCGCTGAAGTACAGAATTGTTAGTGAGATGGATTAACTTGGAAACTTTGTTGCAATGGGTTACAGATCAATGAGAGGGAAACCAATGCCACCGCACATACTTGTGCTAAATTTCCTTTAAATGTTGTAACTAAATTTTATATTCCATGAACTATAAATGAAACTGTTTATGGGCATTGCCAAAAGGAATTGTAGTATATTGGTAATCTGAATCATGTGTGCTCGCGGATGATGAATGGCCTTGTTTATTACAGAAACCATACAACAATGTCAATAATTCAGATGTGGGCATACATCAATTTGGTAATGAGTGCTCACGTATTTTTGGCAAGCCAGGGATTGTATGTCTGAACTCAGGCAATTGGAAGCATAAACAGTTGCAACCATGTAATAATATATTTTGCATAAATAGACACATAAACAGGGAATAATGACAAGAAGAAAAGAAAAAAAGTAAAAACATCCTGATTGTTTTTCAGGAACCAGTCATGACTCATTGAGTAGTAACAACTAAATAAAACATGAAGTAAATCTCTATGGGATTCGTCTATTGAGGGCAATTTTCCATGCACCCCTTCCCCTACTGGTGGTTCCACTTCCACTTCCCATACTAGCAGTACTTGCATTGGTAGCAGCTCTTCCCTTCTCAAATGCAGCTTTCCTCCCCTGCTTGTCCATACATCATTGGTCACTCAATATGAGCTAGAAGCTTGGTTATGGTTCTGATTTTGGCTGGTTGGTTGATGTGAACCATGAGAATCTCCATTTTTCTCATGTTGGTTTTGACCTTGGTTTTGTGGCTCATGTGACCTTTTAGCCTACATAAAGGAATACATTATCGGATTGCATCACAAATACTAGTATTGGACTAAGCATAGGAAAAAAAATGACTTTACCTTCAGAGAATCTAGTCTAATCTGGAGATCAGGCCTCAACTTCTTTTTGCAAGTTGTGTAGTTGTGATACATCCCATGATAGTTAGCATACCTTGTGGTAGTCATCCTTGCTCTTCTAGTTACTCTTGGGGCCTCATCCTCACCTCTTCTCCTGCTCTTCCTTGGTCTTCCTGGTTGCTTTGTGAACTTAAGGGGATCAATATTTGGTGAATCAGTTTGTGTCCAATCATGTTCTCCAGGAATTGGATAGATAGATGGGGCATATGCTTTAAGGTAAGCTTCCTTCTTAAAATAGTCGTCAACACAGTTCTCTGGCCTTTCCTTTGATGCGAGTATAGCTGCAATAGCATGCTTGCAAGGTTACCACTTGTTACATCCACATGATTTAGCAAATAAGCTAACCTCATACTGCCTGTCTGATCCTAAAATCTCCCATAAACCTACACCAGATTGATATGCAGTGCAATATCTAGCTGCTTTCTTTTCCACCTCCAATTTTCCGGCCACAACAGGAGTGATCTCCCACATAGCCTGCTGCCCCCCTCTCGTTTTTTATTCATTCGGACCATCAGTTTCTTTCTAATGTTGTCAAGCATGGTTATAATGGGTTTATCCCTCAGCTCAATGATGTAGTTGTTGAACACCTCACTGAGGTATTCACAACTAGGTCTGTCTTACTCCTAGGAGAGAAAGCATATCTACTAAAATGTTCTTTGCCAATATCATTAAGCCATTTCCATGCTTTGGTATTGAATGCTTTTAGTGAATCCTTTGCTGTATTATAGTCATGTTGGGTGAAAGCATAAACAACAGCATCAACAAAGCCCTTGTACTTTCCCCTTTATAACCAGCCACTGCCATATTTGACAACAAATGTCTCTTATAATATCTATGCTCGCAATTTGGGAAAACTCTGGCTACTGCATTCATGAGCCCCTGCATTACATTCATCATGACACAATAGTTACTACTCAGGTCCAACTTAGTCGCAATTCATAGTTTCAAAACATGTATATTTATTACCTTCTGCCTATCAGCCATGATCGTCCATCCACCATGTTCTTCTCCTCTCCCAATTGCCACCTCCAGCCTCTCAAGGAACCAAGTCCAATTATCAGTGTCCTCCTTTCCAACAACCCCAAATGCTATTGGGAATAGGTTATTATTCCCATCTCCACCAGTAGCTGCTAGCACTTGAGCTCCATTACTGAGCTTCACAAAGCAACCATCAATGCCTGTAAATGAAATGATAAAGCTTAGAGTTGTGGCTATGATCCGAGAAGTAAAGAAAAAGAGAAATGAATGATAACTTACTTATGAATGGCCTACAACCATCAAGAAATCCTTGCCTTTGTGCATTCAAGCATATGAAGAGACCATAAAACCTTGGATTCATCCCTAAAGATGACCTATCTTCAGTTGACACAACTGCCATGCTTCCTGGGTTCTTATCAATGACAGTTTGTAGGTAATCTCTAATTCTCTTGTATTGTTTCTTATGATTGCCGAGAACCTTTTCTCCTGCCTTTCTCTTTGTCCTGTATGCCATATTCTTAGTAATATCAATACCAAAGTCCCTTAAGCATTCATCTTGTAGTGCTCTGATCTTCCAATCAGGGTCACTTCTGAAATTTTCAAGGTACCTAGAGCTCAACCAAGTGCTATTCAATCTTGAGCTTTCCCTTGTCGCCCCACATGTGTGAGGTATTAACTCTCTCAACATAAAAGTGTCTTCAGTGCCAACTTGTGACCCTCTCATGATGAATGGACAAAATGGTTCTTTGCAATTGACATTAACTCTATCAGGATCATTTCTTCTATAGTTGTAGTTTTTTCCTTGGATAATATGATAGGACTTCAAAGCCCTTCAAAGCCCTTCTATATTGGTGCACATCAGTGAAACACATACCCTCAGATAATTGTGTAGGGTCCATAATGTTATCCTCCATGAAGTAAACCCTCCTATTAACTACCCTCCTATCTCTTCTCCTTTTCTTCCTCTTAGCCTAGGCATCAAGATTCTGTTCATCATCGCTGCTTTCATACTCAACAGCACTGGCCCCACCATCCTCACTAGGAGGGTTTGACAAAACTAGAGCCTCAACTTGGGAGGACCCTGAACCATCTCTTCCTTTGACTTTTTTCTTTGCCTTGGTACTCTTTTTCTTCCTCACCCTTGTCGATGCAGTAACATCTATACCATCACATAACTCACCACTACCATATTGAGCTCTATTTATCTCTAACAAATATTGCAAATTACAGTCACCACCACCATCTGGAGACACCATGTCTACAATAGGTAGAGCACTCCAGTCAACAGGAGGAACAAATAAATCATCCTCATCGGTATCACCTTCACAATGATTACTGGGATCAGCTCTTTGTCTCTTTATCTCTTGCATCTTACGAATATACTCAATCTTTTCTTGGTTAAGGTCAACATCCTCATCACTACTGTTTATTTCTTCACTTTTATCACTATGAACCAATAACAATGTGCCATCACCTTGGAACTGGTTGCTCAAGTGATCAATACCTTCTATTGCAAAATCTCTATCACTGTCAATGGCATCACCGATAACACCCTCTGCTAATGCATTGTTTGGTATTATATTTTTCTGAAAATTATGTATGTCTACTCTCTTTATGCCATCATTCTCTTTCAGCATTTCCATAACATCTTTGTCCCCCTCGATTTTTGTCATTTCTGTACGACAATAACATCCAGGGCGGGCAAATAATAATTCATCACTTTTCTAGTACCCAAGCTTCTCCATTATCTCATATATGTTGAAAAAGCAGACAAGGTCTCGATCCATCTTCTCCTCAACTATCTCAGTTCCTAGGCCACGATCATGTTTGAAAAACCGCAGTGTAAAAATATCTTCAGTCATTCTATCAAAATAGAACAAGCAACAATATCATCAATTGGGTTTGGACGAGTATTAAAAAAAGGGTTCAGATCTAGTGCATCTGGATAATAATTGAATAGAAAAGTAAGTTCAAAGCATTGCACACTTTCTGATCTATATTCCAATTGTTATCAAACCTCTTATCCAAGGGGCTTTGTAAACAACGTACCCTTCAATTGTAGAGCCGGTCAGTAGCTTTAGGTGTGATTTAGCACTTAACAGTGAACACTTCTTGGGAACAAAGGTGGTGCATGCACATGCTCGGAAAGGCAGTGATCATGAAAGGAGCCTGCAAAACTAAGAGTACTAACACAGACGCTAGAAACCAAGGAGAAAGGCAAAGGAGAAGCGGAGGAGATGGTGATCGTGCTCGCAACTGCGCCGGCTGTGTGCATTGGAGCAAAGTTGTGCGTCGTGAGCACTTTCTTCTATTTAGTTGCTGCAATTTCGCCGGAGAAATCGCAATTTCTTCAACCGTGCGGTGTGCCCTCATCTATACCACGTCATCATCCGAGTTGTACATGCCACATCGACGTTGGAGTGGGTTCCACATGTCAGCATTGCTAAGATATGGTTAGGGTGGGGTTTTGTGAAACTGTTATACCAAAAAACCCGTGGTTATTTGACATGGGCCAAAATCCTTGTGGTTTTGTGGAACTCGGACCATAAAATCCAGGGTTTTCTGAAATTTACTCTTTTTCTTTGCTTTTCCTTTTCTTTACTTCACCTGGGATAGTTATGGAGATAACCTCTCAGATGGCAATTTTATACAAGAACAAATATAAGAGGATACTTAGCGAGTTGCCAAATCTAGTGGCGAATTATTAATTTTCATTGTTGGAATAAGTTGATGTTACATGGAACACATCATTAGGTATTAGGTTTGGAAGGTATGTTACAATAGTAATGACATCTCATGGGGCTTCACAAGTTTTCGAGAAAGTGTTATATGCTCCATGGAACATCTGGAAACAGAGATATGGCCTTATCTATTACACCAAAAGACCTTCTTCGCAAACTCGGATATAACAATACGACAGAACACCTAATATGGGTCACCTCGTAAGTGTCCGTTTTTAAAAATACCTACAAGACATTTTTTGTCCACATAACCTTCTCACGTTTTGAAAAAACCAACACCTGTAACCAAGCTGAGTCGAACCACTGGCTTTTTTATTAACCACCTCTATCTCCCTTATCCTATCCTCTCCCTCTCTCCACCCCACGCCTCCTCCCCTTTCCCTCTCCCTCTCCCTCTCCCCCGTGTGCCACAGCCGGCCAGCGAGCAGCAGCGCCCAGCGAGCGGTGCACTCTCGACGACGGTGCGTAGCGGTGGCTCTCCTTCCACAGCGTCCCCTCCTCTTAGCCTCTTTGCCCCTCGCCTCCTCCCCTCTTCCTCTCCCTCTCCCCTGGCCTTCAGAGGAGGCATGTGGTGGTATCCTCCCCTCCCTCCCTCGTCAACGGGCAGCCATGAGCTTGGGGCGGCCAAGTCCAGGGTAAGGGATCGAGGTGGTGGGGGCGGTAGGTGAGCGGACGACGATTGTGATTTTGTTAATTTTTTTGGATCTGATCTTTGTGTTATTGATGTCAATCGATGTGGGCCATGGGGAGCCGCTTGAAGCATCAGCTGGAGTCGAGCGGATGCTTCAAGCAACTCTTTTTTTCTCGTCATACTCATCAAAGGTGTCGGTTATGGAACCATCGCCAATGAACATGGGTCATGTGTGTCACCTAAAACAGGTGCTGGTGGTGAATCCGGCACCGAAGACCGGTTCTCAACCGGCACCCATCCAATATTATGTGGTAGTGGAATGTGTCGATGATCTATACTCGTAGACCGGATAAATAGGGTATTGGGGTACTCTGGTACAAGGATCTAGCGAGAACGA
The DNA here is from genome assembly GCA_000573905.2 of Oryza punctata. Lineage (NCBI taxonomy): Eukaryota > Viridiplantae > Streptophyta > Magnoliopsida > Poales > Poaceae > Oryza > Oryza punctata. The sequence goes on along the minus strand of CM002493.2, from coordinate 15,510,403 downwards.
CATCAAACACAAAGACAAAGAGATTATACTGGTTCAGGCGATAAGCCCTATGTCCAGTTTATATGGAATTAACAATAATAAGCGTAGCGATTACACAAGAGGACAACTGAAACAGATTACCGATGAACTCCCGTCGAGATCGGCCCTGCAAGATAGATCGGCAAGATGGTAATCAAGTCCTCCAAAGAGCTTCTGCTTATGGGGTGTTGTATGATTATTATTCCCCTACCCCCTAGGGGGCCTATATTTATACCGCAGATTACCTTAGTCTCCAAGTCCAATTCGGAGACACCGAACCTCGTACGATAAAGTCAATGTCCTACCCTTCTCCGAGTAGAACTCCTTTAATCAGAACTTCCATACATGATTTCCTTAATCTGACAAGCTCTTTCCGTGTACGTATGGATATACAGTATCCGTATATTTGTATAATTCCAAGGATAGAAGGTATGCCTTATCCGTAACCCTAACAGTAGCCCTCGACTTCAAGTTAAATGAGTACTCGTTATCGATCCCAGACTTCTCAATTATTGACATCGTTCTAGATCGTTCTCGACTCAATCAAGAAGATATGAAACATGAGACATCAATAATGGAAGAGCAACGGTCATCAAACGAATTCGAATTGAAGTCTACAACTACCATAAACAAACCTTAGAAAATCACGGCGGCATTCTCTCTCTTCCTCGAAATTCAAACCGTTGGAAGTGCGCCTATAAATTCCAATTCTGAGATTCACTTTAGATCCGTTTTCCAAAGCTTTCTCACATCCCTTGTGCACGTTCCCCAATTCTGCTCCTCACTCTCAAGAACCCTAATCCACCCATCTTTTTCCGCCATCCCCAAGTTCAAACCTATGGATTTGGGCAAATCCACTATCGGAACTGCAGAGATAAAGAAACTGCAGGTGGAAGGATCCCTTCCCAGTCATGGTGTCATGGATCGTTGTTGATGCAAAAAACACATACTGGCCTGAGAGATTTGCTTTACTCTAGTGCAGGTCCAAAATTAGGGTTTTAGGTTCGAGGGCGTGCCAGTTGATTTGATCCTACAATCAACAAGAAAAAATATGCAAAGAATATCAGTAAACGATAGACAATCGGCCATAGGGCCGATTTCATATCGTATGTGACCTAGCCGATGCAATAAAGCATGAATCGGCTGTAAGGTATGAGTGAAATATGAATTTAACCCTAAAACTAGTATATCGGCTCTAGAGATCAATGTTATATAATTAATATTTCAATGTTACTTTAGAAATAAGCAATTGGGATAGATCGGACTGAACCGAGACAGTATAAATTGCCCAAGTCTAAAGGTAACATAAAATAAAGATTATGTAAACTCATGTCATAGCCGATATCTAGATTTAAGCATGTATCAGCTATAGCTCCGATACAACCTTATACTAGGATATTCTCTAGTAATAAATATATTCAGCTATAACCAATTAAATTGGTATCAAGCTCAATATATTTATATTAGATTAGATCCTGATATAAGGGGCAAATATAGAATATTAAACAAAGCATAAAACAATGTAAAACATCTATACCAGATAAGATCGGCTGAAACCCCGATACTATCCTTATTAACAACCATAAGACAGGTTAGATATCATGATTCTAAATATGACTTAATAGGTTGGACTTAACCAATGCAGCATTAAGTATAGAAAGAAGCATGACATCTAAACGATCAAGCCAATAGTTACCTTTTCGGGATGGTGGATACATTATATAATCTAGATCAACAAAGTAATCTAGCCGATATCGACGAAACCCTAAAAAGAATCCAGCCGATGCAAGTAGATTGCATTGTCGATCTAAATTATATAACGTATATGATAACTCGGAGATTCACAACATAGAACTAGAGTGTCATAAAGATGTAAGCACTGGCCCTAATGATGCAAATTGCCATGACAAGATATACCTTTTCGTCGAAAATCAAATTGATGCAGCACGACCCGAGAGCACAACCTTGTCAAAAGTAGAAAACAAAGGTGGCGATGCGCCGAGATTGATTGAACATGTGTTGTTATTATTTACAAGACCTCGGGATTATATTTATATCCGAAAATACAAACATTGTCCATCACGGACATGACTCATATTAACCTAATACAAATCCAACTAACGAACAAGTCCCTTAGGCGGACTCTTACCGAGAATATCTATAAGGAAATTACATAAAATATCCTAACTAATAGATACAATTGCCTCCTCAGGACTTTATCCATGCATGGCAATCCATATAAAACACCCTAACACAACCCGATGACGAGTCATGTTACCGAAATCGGCTCAATTGGCTAACCTTGTCCGACTCTGTCTCTGCCGACTCAATCCACAGCCGATTCGGACTACAGCCGATTCTCACTCTGTTTCCGATACGATCTAATCTCCTCGATCCTCTTCGATTCTATCTTCATCTCCGATACTTGAATTACCAAATTTGGTCATCAACAATCGTTCAAAAGGAGGTACGGAACCTAAACCCACCCTAGGACAAATCGTAGTTCTAGAGGATTTCGTTCATTGCAGTTTTCTTCCCCCTCCTTCTGAATTCCTTTTGCTTCTCTTGAACTTCTATAGCCTTCACCTTCTTCATCTAAACCCTAACTCCATCGCCTTCTTAAGCATCTTCGCTCACCTCTGCGAGGCCTACCTTGGGGTAGTGCCCTTCCTTGACCTCTTTTGCTCCTTTTATGAACTTCGTTGGATGGATCGCCGTAGGATCTTCGGGTGTTGTGGCTTCCGCCTCCGAAATGGGATGAAGGCGGAATGCATCCCCTTCGATTACCACTCATCTTGAGTTTCTTGGAGATCCAAATGGTTCTATCTCCACATAGAAGAACTCTCTTCCATCTTCATAGTCCCGGATGATCAACCTGAGCACTCTCCATCCAGGACATCGAGACCTCCCTCTTCCCCTTCTCTCCAAGTCTTCGTAGACAACATAAAAAGACTCCGAGAACAAGGTTGTCGGGGTATGAAGTCGCCCAAGACTTCATATGTTGTCGTATCCAACCACATAAAGCTCGCGCTCACCCGCGTTCGAATACACGGGAGTTGACGACGAGACATGGATCTCGAAACGGGGTATTCGTACTCACAACCCTCTTGTTCTCAATCACGTAGTAGTTCTATTCTCTAACTTCTATTCATTCTCCGTGCAGAGCTTGATGATAGAACCATCGTCGCTCGAGTAGGACAAGTGCTCGTCAGCCCTGCTTCCAAATCTGAACAACTAGCGACCCCCATCTGCTACCTCGCCGCCACAGACAAGTACAAGATCATCAACGTAACTAACTCCACATTACTTTGTTTGCGGCTCATTTAAGTGTTAATTCCGAAAGCGTAGTAATCTAAAGTCGTATAGGCACTTCTTCTGACGGACACAATTGGCCCTCTCGCTGACCACCAAGCCTCCGCCTCCTTGAAAGGGAAGGTGGACGATGAACTGGCCGGCGCCATCACCGCTCCTAGCGGGAGCGGCACCAAAGCACCGAAGAGAAAATGGGCGGCGACGTCCAAACTCTCTTTGGATGTTGGTACGCTGGTCCAGACAAGCGATTCCGAGGTAAGTTCCGACTTCCGTTATGGCTTGGAAACATCTTGCAGACAAGGATGTTGTTCACACTTTCCGTCTTACTCAGGCCACCATCAGAGTGCCCACTAGACCAGGCAAGAGGCTCTTGAAGAGAGGCAAGACCAGGTAAGCGAAGTCTAACCCAGCATTGTTTCCTTGTAAGATTTTTGTCTCTCCATGATCTCTAACACGTGCTTCTGACAGCGCCTCTCCTGTGTCCTCTGCATAGAGCGTGGGCCGCTCAGACACTAGCCTCTTGCCACCGCCTGCCGTGATCTTCGCCCCTAGCCCACCTCGCGCTCCCCTGCTACCCGTATCCTCCATGTCGACACCAGGCGTCGACCACATAGTTGAAGCTCAGCGCCTACTCAATGTTGGGACTCGGGACATGCTCGCCGAGATCGAGCTCCTGAAGAAGGAGGTCTTATCCTCGGCGCAGCTCAAGGCGGAGCTCATAGAGGCACGCAAGGACCTTCAGAAGATGAAGGAACTCATCGCGGGGCACAAGACACAGCGGCAAGGATGGCAGGCGCGGATGTCTGAAGTCGAAGGACATCTTGAGTCGATCCCTGACGGGCTCCAGCAGAACTACGAGTAGCTGGACACACTCGCCCGTAGTCTGGGCTTTCGTGAGAGGGGTCCCCCTTCTCCGATGAAACCTCCCTTGTCGCCTCGCTCGCTGACTTGATTGGGAGACTCGAAGGAGTCCCTGGTAAGCACGCCGAGCGGGTTGCGGAGGAGACATGCACCGGTCTCCACACCGGTGCATGTCACGTTCTCGCATGCTTTTGGCTCGCGCACCCGGAGATCGAGAAGGTGGAGCTGATCCGACACATGAGGACGTGATGTCGGAGGTAGAAGAGTTGGGGGACACCGTTCTCCCATTCTATGAAGAGTAATGTCGAACTCTTAGTCTTTTGTTATGTAATATTTGGGTTTGCTTGTCCGTTCAAGATCATCTTCCACTCTGATTACAATTCGAATAGCTTCCTGTATCCATCATGTATTTTGAAGATGTATTTTTGACGTGGACGTCCCGCAAGAAGGGCGTCCCGACGATAACGCCACAACATCCACTCCTCCTCATGAATTGACCGCATCTGATACCGGCAACTGGGCTCTAGTTTTAGTGAACCCAGATGACGCGCTAACGCCGCCTGGGTCGCATTTGAGTTCTCTCCTTCGGCATTCGCAAGGTAAGGTCATCGATCTGTGCATCCTTAGATTTCGTGACCGACACAAACTGTGATGGCCTGAAATCGTTCCTCCTCTAAAGATCTCGAGGACGCCTTGGAAGAGACAGATCTTCGTATCGACTATTGGGAGACCAAGTTTGAGGTGGAGCAGCTCGAGAGGTCGATAGTCATCGCGAAGAAAGAGCAAGATGTCGAGACTCACCAAGGTCGTGAAGTTTGGCTGAACTCCTATCTCTTGAGTAGCTGTGACGCCTTGATGCGGATATGTGAGGAACTTCAGATAACGTGCCCTCTTCCTAAAAAGTCGACTGCTAGTTAAATCTCCTGGACCAAGAGGACGTATGACCAACTGGAGGGCATTGGGAAGCGCATGGATGACAGTCTGAAACGAGAATGTCATCACGCCAGCCGCTACACCGGCGGTCACCTTCTCACTTGTATCCGGGATCGACGTCCGCAAGTGCACCTCGACTTCCATCGTGATGGGTTCTTGCGAACACGGATGAGTCCTGGTGGGGTCGACCGGTTGGCACAGTCCCTTGCTCCCCTAGCCGAGAACGTTTACTCTACCATGAATTGGCAATGGCCCTCGTGGCAGGTTGATTTTCTTGCAAAGAATTCTAGTTGTATGCTTGTAAGACTTGTCTATATATCAAGGCTATGTAAAGATAAGGATCTATGACATGAACGTTTGATAAATAAGTAGTGTACGAGTACTTCTCGATTGAGCTGTTCCCAGCTTTTTAGAGTAGGATACTCTCACTAGCCCCCAGCTATATCCTTGGAGAACTCATTCTCGATGGATGTAGCTTAAAAACCTATAAACTAGCCTAGTCGAGTTACGAATACCTAGCCCCCAGCCGTGAAGTTGGAAAAACCAATTCCCGGTTACACGGCTTAGTTAATACGCTATCGGTGAGCACTCTGACATGACCAGATATGATATGGTCGCTTGGCTCTGTGGTGTCTGACATCACGTTATCAACTCTCGGTGTCCCCAGCTAAGGACCGTGAGGACCTCAGAGGTGTGTCAGACTAGCGCAAAGGAATGTTAGGTACGACTTCGGCGCAGGGTGTTATATGGGTAAGGGATCTCTTGGTAAAACACTATGGATAAAATATCAACAAAGCTGAAAATATCTTTATTGAACTGCAAGCTTTGATACATCAATTATTATACATAAAATTTATGCAGTTGGTTGATGTTCCATGAATTTGTCAACCGCGGCCTTCGTCGTTTGCAATCTTGAATGCGCCCAGCCTCAAGACTTCAACCACCGTATGGTCCTTCCCACTTTGGTGAGAGCTTGTTTCGCCCGGCGTGGTTTTGTACTCGTCGGAGGACGTAATCACCGAAGCCAAGTTTGCGGGCTCGAATGCGATTCTCATGATGTTGATGCATGACCTGTTGATATGCATCTGCTCGGATGGCAACTCGTTCTCGGTGTTGCTCTAAGAGGTTGAAGTCGTCTGATCACCTTTCCTCGTGTGTCTCGTCAGAGTAGTTATGAACTCGTGAGGATCGATGATGTAACTCTGAAGGGAGCATTGCCTCAGATCCGTAAATGAGAAAGAAAGGGGTTTCCCTATTGGACGATGTCGGAGTAGTGCGTATGGCCCACAAGACTAATGGAAGTTCTTCAACCCATCGCGCATTATAGGCCATGAGCCTATCGTATACGCGTGTTTTGATCCCTTGGAGCACAATACCATTAGCCCGTTCAATTTGTCCATTACTTTGGTGATGGGAGACTGAAGCAAAGCAAATTTTGACTCCAAATTCGATGCAGTAGTCTTGGAAAGTACCGCTTGTGAATTGGGAGCCATTATCTCTTAGGATGCGATGAGGCAACCCGTATCTGTAGAATATCCTCTTTATGAACTTGATTGCGTGCTCAGCTCTGATTTCTCTTGCTGGCTCCACTTCGATCCATTTTGTGAATTTACCGATAGCCACGAACAAGAATTTGTAGCCGCCTTGTCCTCGTGGGAAAGGTTCGAGTATGTCAAGCCCCCAGCACGAGAATGGGCAAGTAAGGGGGCTCGTCTGGGGTGCTTGGGTTGGGATCTTGGTGTGTTTGCTGTAGAACTAACAAGCTTCACACCGTTGTACCAAGTCGCAAGCATCTTTGAGGGCGGTTGGCCAGAAAAATCATTGTCGAAAGACTTTTCCTACCAAAGTTCACCCGCCGACATGGGATCTGCAGATTCCTTCGTGGATGTCATGTAGCAAGTTGTTGCTGTCTTCGGGAGAGACACATTTTAGAAGAACTCCGTTCGGCGCTTTTTTGTAAAGATCGTTGTCGACCGTTTAGTAGATCCTAGCTTGACTGCAGATCTTTTCTGCCTCCGCGTCATCTTCCGGTAGTTTGTCAGCATCCAAGAAGTCTATGAGCGGTCTGCACCACTCATTGTTTCGATGTTAGCCACGACGTTGATGACCTCTGTTGTAGCCCCCGAGCTACTGTTAGGGTTGGTTGTAGTGCCCTCATTGTGGGGTTCCTTTATGGAAGGTTTTGTCAGGACGTCTAGGAGTGTGCCCGGTTCAAGGGGTTCTCTTCTAGACGCGCGCCGTGCCAGGTTGTCTGGTTCAGAGTTATCCTTGCGATAAACATGCCGGACCTTGATGCCGTCGATATTTCGTTCTAGCTTCCTGACTCTATGATGTACATGGCTAACTCGGGATTAGAGCATTTGTAATCCTTATGCATTTGGTTGGCGACAAATTCTAAGTCCCCTTTCAAAATTAGTCGCTTGACTAAAAGAGACGTGGCGACTCGTAACCGGCGAGTAGCCCCTCGTACTCCACGGTATTGTTTGTTGCCCGGAAGTTGAGGTGGATTGCATCTTTGAACTGATCTCCTGTAGGAGATATCAAAATGAATCATGCACCTGCTCCTTGGTTGTTGAGTGCTCCATCAAATGTCATTGTCCATGTCTCGTTGTTTGCCTTGCTAACTGTACTGTTCTCTGGGATAGTCCAATCGGCTACGAAGTCTGTGAGAACTTGGGACTTGATGGCAGTTTATGGGATGAAGTGGATATCAAATTGACTGAGCTCAATAACCCACTTGGCGATGCGACTGACAACGTCTTTGTTTCTCACGACTTCTCCTAGCGGAAAAGAGGAGACAACTATGACCATGTGGGCTTGGAAGTAGTGGCGCAGTTTTCTTAATGTCTTGATGATAGCGTAGAGCAGTTTCTGTATTTGGGGATATCGTGCCTTAGCATCATGAAGGACCTCGCTGACGTAGTACACGAGGTGTTGTACCTTGTCCCTTTCGATGACGATGATAGTGCTGACGGAGTATGGCGTAGCAACGATGTAGAGGAATAGCTCTTCCACTGGTTGTGGGGCGACGAGTACAGGGGGATTTGAGAAGTACTGTTTGAGCATGATGAATGTGTTCTCGGCATCCTGAGTCCACTCAAACTTATCTTGGCTTTTTAGTAAAGCGAAGAAGGGTTTTCCTCATTCTCCCATCCTGGCCACAAAACAGCTAAGTGCTGCAATGTATCCCGTCAGCTTCTGTACTTCCTTAAGTCTTGTCCGCGACTTCATGTTCCCGATGGCCTTGATCTTTTCGGGGTTTGCTTCGATGCCTCGTACGGAGACGAGGAAACCGAGTAGTTTCCCTTATGGTACTCCAAATGTGCACTTCTCCGGGTTCAACTTCAAACAATGTCGCCGGAGATTGTTGAATTTTTCCCGTAGGTCATCGATCAGCTTGTTGCCTGTCTTCGTTTTGACCACTATGTCGTCGACGTAAGCTTCTACGTTCCGGCCGAGTTGGTCGCTAAGAGCCCCCTAGATCTCGCGTTGGTACGTGTTTCCGGCGCTGATCAACTCGAAGGGCATCTTGGTATAGTAGAAAACACCGAAGAGCGTGATGAATGCTATCTTCTCCTCTTCCTCTTTGGCCATACTGATTTCTTGGTAGCCGGAGTATGCGTCGAGGAAACTTAGCAACTTGTAGCCGGCTGTTGAGTCCACCAATTGGTCGATGCGAGGTAGAGGGAAGTAATCCTTGGGGCACGCCTTGTTGAGATCGGTGAAGTCCACGCACATTCTCCACTTGCCGTTGGCTTTGCCAATCATCACTGGGTTGGTGAGCCACTCGGGGTGAAGAACTTCTTTAATGAAGCTGGCCTTGAGGAGTTTGTCCAGCTCTTCTCGGATGGCTTGTTTTCGGTCTGGTGCGAATCGACGTAGTTTTTGCTTGACCGGCTTGGCGTCGGGCCGCACCATGAGTTTGTACTCAATCACCTCCCTAGGGACCCCGGGCATGTCGGACGGTTGCCAAGAGAACACGTTTGCATTGTCACGGAGGAAGGTGATGAGCTCGAGTTCCTATTTGTTATCGAGCGTTGCCCCGACCTTGATGGTCTTGTCGGGGTTGGCGCTGGTGAGTGGGATGATTTTGATAGCGCCGTCCAGTTTGGGCGCCATGTTGGGCTTGATCGTTTTCTTGGGTGGCTCTGTAGTGGTGGGCGGTGTGGGAGTATGCTCGACCATGTTGAGGCTCTGCTTGTCGCACTGTACTGCTAACTTGGCGTTCCCGAGAACCGTGATTGTCCCTTTTGGTCCTAGCATCTTGAGCAATTGGTACGCGTAGTGAGATGCCGCTATGAACTCGCGAGTGTAGTTCTCCCTAAGATTGCATTGTATGCGGTGTCGAACTCTGCCACATCAAAAGTGATCTGCTTTGTTCGGAAGTTGTCGGCCTGGCTGAAGGTGACGGCTAGCGTAATCTTGCCCAATGGCTTGGACGAGGACTCAGGGGTGATTCCGTGGAAGGGCTGATCAGTGGGCATCAACTCGCTTCGGGGAATACCCATTGCATCCAATGTTCCTGCGAAGAGTAGGTTGATGGAGCTGCCGCCGTCGACGAGAACTCGTGCGACCTTTATGTTCCGGATTGTAGGCTTGACCACTATCGGATATCGCCCTGAATTATTGTAGTCGTTGGGTGGTCTGCTTCAGAAAACTCGATCTTCTGGTGAGGCCACTTCATCTTGGCAGTAACTCCCTGTGATGTGGAACAGACTTCACGTTCTACCTTTTTGTAATTCCTCTTCGAAGAGCATGCTATAGAGCCACTGAAGATATGTGTGACATGAAGGTCAAAATCTGGGAACACGTGTTTGTTGTCGGTTGAGAGATCACCTGCGCTCTTCTCAACAACACGAACTCACTTTCCTTTTTATGCTACCATCTATCTTGCTAACGCCTTAGTGAATACTTGACATTCCTCTAAGGTGTGATTATTAACCTTGTGTATCGGGCACCATTGGCGTTGAGGTTCGTTTCCTTGAGGAGTTGGTGCTTAGTGGTGTATCGGGCACCATTATCTTTTCCTTCTTTCCTCCTGAGGGCATCATCCGCGTGAGCGCATCTGTCGATGATCTCGAAGAGTTTCCGTGCGGAGGTGATTCGCTTTGTCGCCGACTCCTGAGTAGTATAGCAATCTCGAACACCTGACTTGAATGCGCATATAACTGAGGCATCTGCGATTTTAGGGATCTCATTCTGGCATTCATTGAATCACCGTATATAGTCCCTCAAAGATTCATCTAGATCTTGAGTTATGTAGTGGAGGTCATCCTCGACTGCGTGGTGCTTGTATGTCCCCTGAAAATTGGCAACAAATTGTTGGCATAGGTCCTCCCAGGAGGAAATTGAGCGTTGCGGGAGATGGCAGAGCTATGACCGGGCAGATCCTTTCAGTGCAGGAGGCAAGTAGTTTGCGAGTGCATTGTCATCGGCCCCGGCGGCGTAGAGGATCGTGGAGTAGACATGTAGGAATTCCTCGGGGTTTGTGCTTCCATCATACTTCTCTACGGCTCTAGGGCGAAATTTCTTGGGCCATCATACTTCACGTATTCCTGGGGTGAACGCCCTGCATCCGCCTCTAGGCACGATCGGTGGTCGATAACCACGTGGTCGTCGAGAACCGCTTGTTGAAGATGACGAAGACGACGATGGATCTCTGTGGTCTGGAGCACGACCACTGGGCCTGCGCCCCTAGTCGTGGTTTCTCCGAGGACCTGGAGATCGTGAATCACGACGTCGCCTTTTGTTGTTGTGTTGTGGGTGGCCTCGACCATTGTCACCCTGACTGGGTCTCCCTCGGCTGTTTTCGTCATGGCGGCTCTAGCGATCCTGTCGGTCTCGGTCTTGGCAGTGTTCTCGATTACCATCATTGTTATGTTGTCGTTGGGGTGAATGTCATTGTCTAGGGCGAGCGTTCTCCAACTCATGTCGATCCCGCCTACGCCCGTTAAGATGATCGCGAAGATCACAATCGTTTTGGGGTGGTGGGGTCCGTTGAGCAAGTCTTCTTGGTGAAGCGTTCCGAGGATTGCGGCTTGGATCTTTGCTTGGGTGGTTGCTAAGGACTTCATCAACATCAGCATCGATGTACTCAGCATTGTGTTGGTCTCCACCTCGAGCTGGTAGATGAAAGGGTCCCGTAGCCGTGGGACCGGCCACCGCCTGGATTGCACTATTTAAGTTCGCCATTGTGGAGCGTAGTCTTCCAACCCAGTGGTCACCTTTCGGAAACATAGCTGGGTCAAAAGGGCTTTCTCTCAATATTGATTCAAGCACGGTGAGATGTTGAACAGGGGTGCGGACAGGTTCCGTACCCTCTCGAGAAGGCGGGTCTAGTGGAATTCTATCCCCTTCGAGAACATATACACCGCGCGTAGTGCTGGATCTCGAAGATGCTTGGTCTTCTAGGCTATGTAGAACGGAAGGTTCGTAGGGGACGAGTTCGATGACTCCTCCGTGTTCTCGTCCTCTGCAACAATCTGAGTTTGAGCTTCTTGTTGTTGGATTTGGGAATGTGCATATGGGGTCATGTCTTTGGTGGCGTTGAGAAAGACTTTACAACTTGAGAGAGTATGATTTTTTGACCGATGAATCGGGCACCCGAGGAGCTTGGTTGGTGAGTCGCGCTGAATATCTCGTTCGTTGCAAGCATCGAGTTCAACCTTCACTTGGTGCAACACTTTACAGTCCCTCAGGTTGTGGTCAGACATTTTGTGAATAGGGCACCAAGTATGGTGTACGCGGGAAGCTTTCCTAGTCGGCGCTTGATCCTTGGTCTGAGACCGAGACTTGGTTGCTTGAAGTCTTTTCCTTGCGGTTGAAGTAGTCGGCCTCCCTTTTCCTGACTGGATGGGGGGATAGCCAAAGGAGTGTCCTTCCTCGTTGTCGCAGCTGAGTGATTCTCGTTCCTGACAGGGACTGGGACAGGCGAGATCGGGGTTGCAGCATAGACCGGGAAGACAATAGATCCGACTTGAGTCCACACCAACATTATCCGGGTTGGATCTCCTGGGCTAGAGTTGCTGTAGACGTCGTTGTCGGGATGATTTGAAGTGATCTCGGTAAAACCTTGGGCACCAAGGTCCCCTACTTAGCGTGCCACTATCGATGAGCTATACTCGTACAGGATAAGTAGGATATTGGGGTACGCTGGTACAAGGATCTAGCGAGAACAACATCAAACACAAAGACACATAGATTATACTAGTTCAGGCGGTATGCCCTACGTACAGTTTACATGGAATTATCAAGAATAAGCGTAGCGATTACATAGAAGGACAACTGAAACAGAGTACCGATCAACTCCCATTGAGATCGGCCCGGTTAGACAGATCGGCAAGATGGTCTTCGAGTCCTCCAAAGCGCTTCTGCTTATGGTGGGTGTTGTATGATTATTATTCCCCTACCCTAGGGGACCTATATTTATACCGCATATTACCTTAGTCTGCAAGTCTAATTCGAAGACACCGAACCTCGTACAATATAGTCAATGTCCTACCCTTCTCCGAGTAGGGCTCCTTTAATCAGAACTTCCATACACGATTTCCTTAATATGACAAGCTCTTTCCATGTACGTATGGATATACCGTAGCTGTATATTTGTATAACTCCCAAGGATAGAAGGTATGCCTTATCTGTAACCCTGACAGAATGATCATCACATCCTTCTTTAGAGGTTTTTAATCTGCTTGAGAGGTACCTCAAGTACCTCCTCCTCCAGTAAACACAAACCGTTGATTCATTAAGGATATCTTGGAAATAAAAATATTGTTAACATGGGTAATTTAGAAATAGTTCTTAGCTGTAACTGTATATCACTTTCTAGGCTCTGTTGCTTATCTGGCTAATGGAGCTCATCAAAATTTCCAAACCGATCTTTAATTTGTTCTCATTTTGCTTTGCCTAAGGCATGCATGTGTTAACAGTAAATTTTGGCAAAGATATTCGGAGTTAAGGATGAAGCCGAAGCGGAATTAAAGGAGATAATTCGTTTCAAAAAACAGAGTACGCATCAACTGTGGACTACGCATCAACTGTAGACTGTATCAGCTGACACAGAATCAGACTCGGTTAGCCGATATGAATTGTTGATTTCGTGTTGGATTTAAGTTAGAGCTTTAGAGATATTGTAAGGCAAGGATGTAATCCAGGATAGACAATCGTATCTATTAGTTAGGATAATAAGTAGTTTCCTTTAAATAATTTGTGGTCAGAGTCCGCGTAGGGACTTGCTTATTTATTTTGTAATTTAGGTAAGTTTGAGTCGTATCCGGTATGGACAGGTTTGCATATTCCGGGTATAAATAGATGACCAGGGTCGTGTAAGAAAATAATAACAGTTCAATAAACTCTCGGTGCATGACCACACTTTTACTTTTCATTTTTCTCGACGAGATCTTGTTTCAAGTTGGGCTGCATCGGCTTCGATCTTCGACAAGAGGTAAGACTTTTGTTATCGGATACTTTAGTTAATCTAAATCAACGACGATCAGGCCTTATTAAGGGTTTTGTCGATATCGGCTAAACATCTTCCATTGATTTAGATTAGCTAAAGTATCTACCACCCTGAAAATCATTCATTGACTCGATTGTTTAGATCTTATACTTCTTTTCATATTTAGTGTTGCATCAATAGTTTGATATACTAAGTCGTGCTTAGAATTGTAAGAACTAACTTGCTTTATGATTTCCAATAAGGGTAGCATCGGGGTTTCAGCTGATCTTATCTTATATAATTATTTTATTTGTTTTAGTACGTTTAATCCTGCTTGATATGTTATATATGCCCCTTATATAGGAATATCACTCTTTTTAAATATATTAAGCTCGTAATCGACCTTGATCAGATCTAATCTATATAAGATTGATACTTGTTTAATATATTTACCTTAGATTAATATTTTTATATAAGGTCGTATCCGAGCTATAGCCAATACGTTATCTTCCTGTATTTAAACTGTATCATTGGCTACAACATAAGCACTTATAATCTCTAGTTCATGCGATCTTGCATATAAGCAATTTATATTGTCTCGATTTGGTTCGATCTATCCCAATTTCTTGTAATTAAGAAAACACTGAATTTTAGATAACATATTGTTAATCTCTACAGCCAATGGGACTTGTTTAGGGTTTCTTATCATTTATGCTACATACATCTTACAACTGATTCAACTTAGTTGTATTGACTAGGTCATACAGATACATCATCGGCCTTTTAGCCGATCGACTGTCATTCAAACCAACTGGATCGACTATCTTTTTTGTTTATTTTTGTTGATTGCAGGAGGTACACCCTGAACCCGAAAGCAAGATTTGGATCTGCACTGGAGTAAAACAAACCTCCCAGGGCACCGTGTTTTTGCATCAACAGTGTGACAATATGAAAATCTTTTCTTTTTTCTTTTTGCTGGGAACACTGTGAGAATCCAAGCGTCACTACTACAATACCCTTTTTTCCGGGGGTTGGAATGATTATCCCGTGCGATCACCCGGCCTGCCTGCAGCTCCTCGTCTGGGAAAATCATTATTTTCACGTGCGGGCGGGCCGACCACACGGGATAATAGATTATCCCGTGTGTTCGGGTTATACGGACCGCACAGGATTATCTATTATCCTGTGCGGTCAATTATACCGACCGCACGGGATAATAGGTTACCCCCCACGGCTAGCACGTGCTAGGGTGACCGCACGGGATAATTCGTGCCGTCGCCCTAGCACATGCTAGCCGTCTGGGATAACCTATTATCCCGTGCAGTCGGTACAATTTGACCTCACAGGACAATAGATGGAAAATTAGCCGAAAATTTAGTGAGCTCAGTTATAAACATCAAATTACATAGAAAGTATAGTGTTTATAATATTACAAGTATCCCCCGCAATTGCGCTAGTTCTAGCTCAAACGGGTCGCTCGGTGTGCGCCACGATTCCTCGCTCGACGCCGGTACCTTCCCGACAACTTCTTCGTGTGGGGGATTGTTAGTGCCATCGGTTCTGTGCTCGACGGAGCTGTCCTGCCCGTCAGGTTTATTGACTGTCGGTTCCGTGCCCGCCGGAGCTGTCTTGCCCGACATCTTCGATGCGCGTTCTTGCAATGGAACAATTTAAAACTCAATTTAATATTAATAATTCGTTCAAATCCACTAAACTAACATGTTTTGATCAAATGGCTAGCTCGTGTGTTCAAAGATAGACCTCTAACTCCTAGCTGAGTCATCCTCCTAGGCGGACCTGGAGCATCGACTTCCTTAAGAGCATTCCCAGCAGCTCATCTATATTTGGTCCTCCAAATATCCATATGGAATATCATCCAAAAAAGATTCCTCATCCATATCCCTTCCAACTCCAATAGATCATCCATATTACATCATTCATATCCAATCATCCTATATTTTAGTAATATCTTCCAACTAACCTTACAATTGTATTTTAAGAGATATATTTTGAACTACTTAATTTTAACGATGTTATTTATTGCAATAATATTTCGATTAAATTCTAACAGAAATATTTTTAATTGATATATTTAAAATGAGTGAAGCTTTTTTTTCATTGAATGACTACATTTGCAATGGCTACATTGCCAACAGCTAGCTAGCTAATTCTGCAACGGCTAGCACATACATGCATCATCTCTATATATACCACTACATTGCTTGCTATCTTTTTGCACCATCCAAATTATTGTGCATGATTCTTCCATCACTCAATGAGCTTTCTTTTGAGACATGTTTTGTTGGATGAATCATCGTCATCCGACGATGACGTCATCATCGCTGCTGCAGCAATATTCGCGCAAGATGAATATGAGCAGTCGAATGCTCGACGTTGTCGGAGAGGTGGTTCTGTTCCTGGTCGTCAAGTTATTCGTCGTAATCATCAAGCCGGCTATGAACGGTTGCAGCACGACTACTTCTCGCTGAATCCTACATACGGTCCAGTCTTATTCCGGCGAAGGTTAGCAATTAATTTACATATTTTGGTTGATCCCGTTTTGTAGGTCACTTTATTAATTCGCATTTTGTTGCACAGGTTTGGAATGAGTCGTCATCTTTTCTTGCGCATAGTTAATGATGTGGTAGCCCATGATGATTATGTTGTGCTAAAAAGAAATGCTGCAAGTACTTTGGGTATATCACCATTGGTAAAGATTACCGCTGCACTTAGAATGATAACCAATGGAGTCGCAGCCGACACTCAAGATGAATATTTGCAAATTGTTGATAGTACCACTATAGAGAGTTTGAAAAGGTTTGTGAGAGCTATTGTTGAGATTTTTGGAGACGAGTACTTGCGTTATCCAACTAGTGCAGATACTTGTAGATTACTTGCACTTGGAGAGCAGAGAGGCTTTCCTGGAATGCTAAGATCCATAGATTGCATGCATTGGGAGTGGAAAAATTGCCCTGCAGCATGGCAAGGCATGTATAAAGGAAAATCAAGCAAGCCCACTATAGTTTTGGAAGCTGTTGCTTCAAGAGATCTTTGGATTTGGCATGCATTCTTCAGTTGCCAGGATCTCACAATGATATTAATGTTCTTCAGCGTTCCCCTCTCTTTGCAAGGCTAGCTGAAGGACAGGCTCCACAAGTGAATTATGAAATCAATGGCCACAACTACACAATGGGTTATTATCTTGCAGATCGTATTTATCCCTCATGGGCCAGTTTTGTGAAGACAATATCAGAACCACAAGGGAATAAGAAGAAACACTTTGCCCAACAACAGGAAGCAGCCCGCAAAGATGTTGAGCGTGCATTTGGAGTTTTGCAAGCCCGTTTTGCAATTGTGCGTGGGCCTGCTAGATTTTGGTATGCACACCAATTAAAAGAAATCATGACAGCATGTATTATTCTGCACAATATCATAGTAGAAGATGAGAGGGATGATGAAGGTCTTGACTACAACTATGATGATGAGGGAGAGCGAGTCACACCTTTGCATACCCCTATAGCTGAACTGCAGGACTTTATTCAGAATCATCATAATATTAGAAATAGACAGACTCATTCTCAGCTTCAAGAAGATCTAGTTGAGCATCTATGGCAATATCATGGTAGGAACTAGTGTAGCATGCAACCTCCTAGTTATGTAGTAGGCAACTCCAATTATGTATGCAACCTCATTTATGTAACCAATCCATCAATTATGTATGCAACCTCAATTATCTATGGCAATCCTAATGATGTATGCAACATGTATGTGCTCACAATTAATCATACCATTCTTGCATACAACATAAATGTCACATACCATTAAGTTATAATATCAAAGCCTACACGGCATACAACTTAAAAGTTCACATCTCACATGCCTACACGGCATACAACTTAAAAGTTCACATCTCACATGCCTACACGGTATACAACATAAAAATTCACAACTCATTAGGAAATAGCAATAAATATCACATATCCATACATCATGAACTCAATCCATATGAGCCTTTATGATCTCCTCTTGCAAACGCAAGTAATAAGCTTTTCTTGGCCCATCCATAGCACTAAGATCCATGTTCATAATTCTCTCTTATCTTTCATGGGTTTCTAAATCTAACTTTCGTTTTTCTACTTTCAACCTCTCTTTCTCTAGTGTAATAACTTCACCCAACCGGTCATTTCTTTCCTCCCTAGATTGTGCACTCATCTCCTTTTTCTCTGACCACATGTTAGTTAATGCAATAACTACAGGACTACTCTCACTTGAGCATGAAGAAGTATTACCTCGAGCGCGTTTTGCCTTTTCCACCTTCCTCCCAGGTGGTCTCACCAAAGGATCAGCGGTATTAATGTCAGGGCTGCAATGAAATTTACTAGAGTTTGTGCTTGCAGATGGTATCACCAAAGGATCGACATTCGCCTTCTATTTTTTCTAGGACAACCTATCATTCCACTTTGGATGATGATGCAAAATCTCCCAACAGTGCATTAAAGAAAATGTCTTCTTCTCTTCTGACTTGTACAAAGTAGTAGCCTAAGTGATCTGCATTAATTGGCAAGGTCAACAATTGGAAAAACAATATTTTTTAAAGAAAGATGCTAGCTGAATTATGCTTACATAATCTTGAACAGTCATTCCACTTTGAGGTCTATTAAGAATCTGCTCATAGTACCCACAAAACTTATTAACTTGTTCTTGAATGGTACCCCAACGGTTGTTAAGTGAATTTTGGTTACGATCAGAGAGGAAATCTTTGTTTTCATGGAAGTACTGATGAATCCTTGCCAAGTAGGAGTCACGGTGTTGCTCAGCTCCTGTGATTGCATCTAGAGTTGTATTCAACCAAGCTGACACCAACAATTTATATTCCACAATGCTAAAATTTTTGGATCTCTTATTATTGGGTGTAGAGGACCCCCAACTTTAACACTTGGCTGTTCACCAACCATAGGACTATGTTGTGGCTGCTGTCCAGTTTGGGGAAATTTTTGACTAGGATCCCAAGTTTCTACATCAATATTTGAGCCCAACAAATTAACATAGCTATCCATGGATTCACCTAGCAAGAAAAATCATAGCAACATAAATAAAATGAACATAACTCTGCTCAATGAATCATAGCAACATAGATCTAGTTTGTACTCAATTCCTATTATATATATCTGCTCAATGAACATAAATTCTCACAAAAATCAACATACTATATTACAAGAATCATAGCAGGGCGTCGGTGGCTGGCAAGGGGTGGCGCTGGGCGGCGCTGGCGGATCTGGGGCAGCGACGGCTGGCTGGTCAGGTGCGGCGGTGACTGGTCAGGGGCGCCGACGGCTGGCTGCTCAGGGCCGGTGTCGGTGGATCTAGTGAGGGACGCCGGCGGCTTGGCGGGAGCAGGGCGGCGGCAACCGAGGGGCAGCAGCGGCTCACGGGCGCGGGGCGGCGGCCACGCGCACACCGGAGGTGGAAGGCGGCGGGAGCACGGCGATGGCACCCCAGATCTGGTAAGCTCGCTGAAAAAAATCAAAAAACAGGCACGGGGAACTCATCTACACCGATTCGGGACGATGGCGATGGAGGAGAAGGCTCGCCGGTGCTGAGCTCGCACCGGAGGGGAGGGAGCTCGCGCCGGAGGGGAGGTTCTTGCCGAAGTCCGGATGGGGGCGGGCTCTTGATCCGGAGTCATTGGGGCGAAATGGCGTGAGGAGAGAGATACACTATTTTTGCCTCTTCTCTCTCCTACTATGGCGCATCCGCCAATTTTGTCGTATTGGTTAGCGCTTCTGCTGGAGCCCCCTTTTTCGCCCCTACACGCCAAAACTGAGATGGAGGATGGGTTCCATGATCTGCTGGGGATGCTCTAAGGCAGTTCTTTCCACCCCTAACAAGGTTCCACTTCCTGCTTTCGTCCATGAAACTCTTGGAAGAATTCACACCTGTAGTTGTTCTGTTCTCAAGCAAAAATAAACAAGTGATGTGCCCCCCAAAATATTTCACAAGTGTAGTTGTTCCGTTCTTGAGGAAAAATAAACAAGTGAAGTGCCCCCCAAAAAAATTCACAAGTGCAGTTGTTCTGTTCTTGAGGAAAAAAATAGGTTAAGTGCCCCCCGAAAAATTCACAAGTGTAGTTGTTCTGTTCTTGAGCAATATTCATCATTGGCCATTTATCAAGGCATCAAAACAAAACATCCCACAGTGAGGCATAAAACATCCAACATATATCACCCAAAATGTACAAGTGTAGAAAAAGCACAAGTCTAGATAACCTGTTCTTACAATTCATCCATCACAGCCCACCAAAATTCATCCATCCCATTTCCCCCAAAATCACCCAAAATGCATCCAATTTGGAAATAGCCCACAGTACATTTAATTACATCACAAATTAAATACACTAAATAGCAAAACTTAGTATATGCACATCACAACATCATATATAAGAATTGGACTTCTCACATATAACCCTAAAATCAGCATTAACATCATAAATTCCATTTAATTCACAAAGTCCATCTAATTAACATCACAAATACCCTAAAATGCGAAACTCACTATATGCACATAACCAGAAAATCAACATCACAAATCAACATATCATCTCATCTATATGCATATCACCACATCATATACAAATCCACATCACAAATCATCATCCCTACATGCATATATCAACAGCTCATCTCATCTCATCTCACAAATCACCACATCATATACTAATCCACATCACAAATCATCATCCCTGCATATATCAACATCTCATCTCATCTCATCTCACAAATCACCACATCATATACTAATCCACATCACAAATCATCACAACATGCATATATCACAACAAGCAAAATATAAAAAAGTAAAAAATGGCTTACTGGAGGAGATGGTCGGCCGACAGCTTGGGAGGTGGTCAGGGAGGCCAGCGGCAGAGGTCGGCGAGGAGGCAGCTTGGGGAGGAGGTCGGCAGCGTCGGCGACTTGGGTAGGAGGTCGGCGTCGACGGCTTGGGGACGAGGGCGACGGCGTCGGCAACTTGGTGAGGAGGTCAGCGGCGTCGGTGACTTGGCCCGGAGGTCGGCGTCGGCGGCTTGGGGAGGACGACGGCGCCGACTTGGGGAGGACGATGGCGGCGCCCTTGCTCGGGGAGGCCGGCGGCTTGACGCTGCTCTTGACGCCGGGAGGGGGAGGTCGGGGAGGCCGGCGGCTTGCCGGTGGTCTTGACGCCAGCAGCGGTGTTGGTCTTCACGGCGTGGAGAAGAGGCCGGCGGTGGAGGAGGCAGTGGTGGGTGCCTAGGAGGAGGCGGTGTTGGTGGAGACCGGGGAGGAGGCGGTGGCTCCGGCCCAGATCTGGTTGGCGGAGGAGATGAGGGTGGTGACGGAGGGGGATGGGAGGGTGGCGGCGGCCGACGGTGATGGCGAGGTGGAGAAGAGGCGGCGACGACGAGGTGGAGCTCGGGGAAGAAGGCGGCGAGGGCGGAGGGATGGGGAGGAGGGGGAGGGGGGCGGCGACGGGGATAGAGGAGAGGGAGGTGGGGGTGGCGGCGATGTGGAGTGAGAGGAGGGGAGGGGAGCGGCGGACGGCGTTGGTCGGGGAGGTGGACGGCGGCGGCGTCGGCCGGGGAGGAGAGGAGAGGGAGGTGGCGAGGGGGATGGAGGACAGGGAGGCGGCGGTGGCAGCGATGTGGAGCGAGGGGAAGGAGGCGGCGGATGGTGGCGGGATGAGAAGGCGCGCGGCGGCGGTGGATGAAGCCGATGAGTGGGGGAGGCGGCGTGGGTGGAGGAGAAGAGGAGGAGAGGAGGCGACGGAGGTGGGATTTGGGCGGCGGTGGAGGCGGGAGTGGCGGATTTGGGCGGTGCGGCTCGGTGAAATTTTCGGCAGCCTAGCGGTGTCGGTGGAGAGAACGCCTGGGACTTAGAAATTTCACCGAGCCCGCCTCCCCTTATATGGGCATCATCCCGTGCAGGCCACCTTAACGCCCGCACGGGGATAATAGATTATCCCGTGCGGGCGGCTTAAGTGGCCCGCGCGGGAAGAAAAAGTGCACAATTTTTTTTAAAAATAAATTCCATGGGATTGTATTACTTATTATATTTCATATAGCAAAATTAAATATGTAACTTAATAATTCCCATCTAAATTATATTTAATTAATCATTATAATGAATTATATCACAGTGAACCACAAATTAAAAATTGTTCGTGGTTAATTAAACCACAAATTATTCAACCTGCAAATATATATTAACAAAGAATTAACCAGACATGAATTTTATTTGCATCTAATTATTCATCGATATGATTCATATAAATAAAGTACTCGACCATCAAATAAATTCAGGATGACATATAGTACGGGTAAACATGGCCACCATCTCATTCGCAAAATATAATCAGAATAAAATTCAGTACGGATAAACACGGATACAACATGGACACCATCGCATTCGCAAAATCGTTTACAAAATAAGTAGTACACACGATCGACATCTCACTAATGTTTGACAATTTTGGAAATACCATCCTTCCGCGCGGACGAAAGCATATCTTCGTCAAGGCTTGTCTCAACTTCCTTGATCCGGTTAGGAAAATCTGTGAACAAAGGGACGTCGTCGTATTGGTTGTAATCTAACGCGTCTTCAATGCTATCAATGCCAATGATGTTTTGCTTTCCCGGTACAACAATGGCCATCTTATCATCGGAAGGGTCATTGACATAGAATAGCTGAGCAACACGCTCAGCAAGAACCCACGGATCATCCTTGTGTCCTAGCTTACTACGATCCACAACCTTCAGGCCGTAGTCATCGATGAATACCTTGCACGCCACCTATGCATCTGAGGTAAGAATTGACGATGACGCATGTAAACACCCTTGGTTGACGAGGTGAGGTACTTGTACGACGTCTTGTCGATACATATGAGGCATCCGAACTTCCCCTTAAACTGGCCCGAGAGTGAAAAGTTTGCCAGTAAGTCATTGATCATAACGAATATGATGGCATGCAGAGTAAAATGTTCCCTACGGTACTCGTCCCACATTCGTAATCCTTCCTCCCACAGTTCTTGCATGTCCTCCATCAATGGTTCCAAAAACACATCTATGTTAATCCTAGGATGTCTTGGACCTTGTATAAGGATAGACAAAAGAATATACTTTCGCTTCTGGCAAATCCATGTAGGCAAGTTGTACATCGTTAGCAGAACTGGCCAGGTGCTGTGTGTGCTGCTTAGGTCACCGAACGGGTTCATTCCGTCCGTGCTCAATGCAAACCGTACATTTCTTGGGTCCTTTGCAAATTCCGGGTGTAGTGCATCAAAGTTTTTCCACTGTCGAGCATCGGCGGGGTGTCGGATCTTACCGTCATTTTTCCTACCCTCTGTTGACGATCAAATTTGGTAATTCAAGTATCGGAGATGAAGATAGAATCAAAGAGGATCGAAGAGATTAGATCGTATCGGAAACAGAGTGAGAATCGGCTGTAGTCCGAATCGGCTGTGGACTGGATCGGCAGAGTCAGAGTTGGACAAGGTTAGCCGATTCAGCCGATTTTGGTAATATGACTCGGTATACGTCATCGGGTTGTGTTAATGTATTTCATATAGATTGCCATGCACGGATAGAGTCCTGAGGAGGCAATTGTATCTATTAATTAGGATATTTTATGTAATTTCCCTATAGATATTCTCGGTAAGAGTCCGCCTAAGGGACTTGTTCGTTAGTTGGATTTGAATTAGGATAATATGAGTCGTGTCCGTGATGGACAATGTTTGTATTTTCGAGTATAAATATAATCCCGAGGTCTTGTAAATAACAACAACACACGTTCAATCAATCTCGGCGCATCGCCACCTTTGTTTTCTACTTTTGACAAGTTTGTGCTCTCGAGTCGTGCTGCATCAATTTGATCCTCGACGAAAAGGTATATCTTGTCATGGCGATTTGCATCATTAGGGCTAGTGCTTACATCTCTATGACACTCTAGTTCTATGTTGTGAATCTCCGAGTTATCATATACATTATATAATTAAAATTGACAATGCAATCTACTTGTATCGGCTGGATTCTTTTTAGGGTTTCGTCGATATCGGCTAGATTACTTTGTTGATTTAGATTATATAATGTATCTACCATCCCTAAAAGACAACCATCGGCTTGATTGTTTGGATATCATGCTTCTTCCTATACTTAATGCTGCATTGGTTAAGTCCAACCTATTAAGTCATATTTAGAATCATGATATCTAACCTGTCTTATGGTTGTTAACAAGGATAGTATCGGGGTTTCAGCCGATCTTATCTGGTATAGATATTTTACATTGTTTTATGCTTTGTTTAATGTTCTATATCTACCCCTTATATCAGGATCTAATCTAATATAAATATATTGAGCTTGATACCAATCTAATTGGTTATAGTTTAATATATTTATTACTAGAGAATATCCTGGTATAAGGATGTATCGGAGCTATAGCCGATACATGCTTAAATCTAGATATCGGCTATGACATGAGTATATATAATCGTTATTTCATATTATCTTTCGACTTAAGCAATTTATACTGTCTCGGTTCAGTCCGATCTATCCCAATTGCTTATTTCTAAAATAATATTGATATATCGATTATGTAATTCTGATCTTTACAACCGATATACTAGTTTTAGGGTTAGTTCTATCGTTGACTATACCTTACAGCCGATTCATGCTTTATTGCATCGGCTAGGTCACATACGATATGAAATCGGCCCTATGGCCGATTGTCTATCGTTTACTGATATTCTTTGGAACAATAGTGAAGTTTCGGAGGATAACATCTTCCCGGTTATGATCGAACAGCTGATTGACGAGCAAAGAGAGGAGATGCAACAGATGCTGAATCAACTCCAGAACCAATATCTACACTCATTCATAGTCATGCGGCAGGGCACAGTTATCCAAAGAACTAAAATCAAGCTGCCAAGGATCGTGAAGCAAGATCCAAGCACTTCTGGGTCAGGAGAAGACAAGGATAAACAGACGAAAGCTGAATCAAATGATGAGTAACTCCACACATTGCAAGATCGCATCGACTCGGCCGTTCATCATGCTTTGGTCAACCAATCTGGAGTGCTCATGAACACATTAACGAACATGATCAAGTCGGTAGTTGATGGAATGATAGCCGAGGAAAAGGCTAAAGGACCCATATATTTACCAGACGGTACGTTCCCAGGGTACAGAACTGTGAAGACTTGGGCCGATGTGACAAAATAATGATGAAGATGACTTACCTGGAGAATCCAAGCCAATGTATCCTCAATGGTGCCCTTCTGGAATATTCACCAAAAATCAGAAGAGAAGAGTCCAAAGGATGAGAAACAGGGAACAATTCCAGGAGGTTGAAGGGGAGATCGAGCATCGGCTGAGGCAGAGAACGAAAAAAGTCTGGCGCGTGAAGAGCAAAGTGGTGCCAGCCGATCAAGTCAGAGCCGATCGTAACAAGGATCAACAACATAAGGGCAAGCAAGTGATGTCATCTGACATAAACATGGTCTTCATGTTACCAGCCGAATATGCAGTTGAGTAAGTCGTCGAACAAGAAGAAAATCTACCATCGGCTAAATTGATGTTATCCCCATAGCAAGCCGTTTTTGAGAAACCCGAGGGAACTGATCATCAGCACCTCAAGCCGCTGTACGTTAAAGGATTTGTCAATGGCAAGCCGATGTCAAAGATGCTAGTCGATGGAGGGGCAGCTGTTAATCTAATGCCATACACAACATTCAGGAAACTTGGGAAGAATTCAGAGGATTTGATCAAGACTGACATGGTTCTAAAAGATTTTGGCGGGAATCCGTCTGAGACCAAGGGACTTTTGAATGTGGAGCTAACCATCGGCAGTAAAACAATTCCTACCATGTTCTTTGTTATTGATGGGAAGGGTTCCTACAGTCTGTTGCTGGGAAGAGATTGGATCCATGCCAACTATTGTATCCCTTCAACAATGCACCAAAGTTTGATCCAATGGCAAGGAGACCAAATTGAAATCGTGCCAGCCGACAGGTCAGTCAATGTAGCTAGTGCCGATTTATCTGTTTGGGAGATGGAAGGAATTGATTGTTTATCTAGGAAAGTTTGGCAAGAAGATTACTTAAAGGTTTCTGATGATGCCATACATCCAACAGGAGATGGAGAACCCCAATTCTTGTTTTGAGGGCGCCGTGGAGGGTTCCAACTTCTACACAAAGGACACTGTTGATGATATCGATGGCAAGCTAGGACAAGGTTTTATGTCGGCCGAAGAATTAGAAGAAATCGATATTGGACCAGGTGATAGGCCCAGGCCGACATATATTAGTAAGAGTTTATCAAAGGAATTTAAATGTAAATTAATAGCACTTTTAAAAGAGTATAGAGATTGTTTTGCCTGGGAATATTATGAGATGCTAGGACTTAGCCGATCGATAGTTGAACATCGGCTCCCTATCAAACCAGGTTATCGGCCATACAAGCAACCTCCAAGGCGTTGTAAAGCTGCAATGTATGATGCTATTAAGGCTGAAATTACAAGACTCTATGATGCTAATTTTATCAGGCCATGCCGATATGCTGAGTGGATTTCTAACATAGTGCCAGTCATCAAGAAAAATGGCAAGCTTCGAGTTTGCATTGATTTCAGAGACTTAAACAAGGCTACACCGAAAGATGAATACCCAATACCAGTAGCCGATCAACTCGTCGATGCAGCATCTGGACACAAAATCATCAGTTTCATGGATGGTAATGCTGGATATAATCAAATTTTCATGGCTGAGGAAGATATTCACAAGACTGCCTTTAGGTGTCCTGGTGCTATCGGCTTATATGAGTGGGTTGTTATGACTTTCGGCTTGAGGAGTGCTGGTGCTACATATCAGAGGGCTATGAACTATATTTTTCACGATCTCATCAGCGCATTGGTGGAAATATATATTGATGACGTGGTGGTTAAATCTAAGGAAGTTAATGACCATATAGCCGATTTGAAACAGGTCTTAGAAAGAGCAAGGAAGTATGGGTTGAAGATGAATCCTACTAAGTGTGCTTTTGGTATATCGGCTGGTCAATTTCTTGGGTTTTTGGTCCATGAGCGTGGGATTGAAATTCCTCAGAGGAGTATTGAAGCAATTAAGGGTATTAAACCTCCAGAAGACAAGACCAAGTTGCAATCATTGATCGGCAAAATAAATTTTGTTTGGCGTTTCATATCAAACCTGTCTGGCCGGATAGAACCATTTACTCCTTTACTAAGGTTGAAAGCCGATCAAGAATTTGTCTGGGGAGAAAAGCAGCAGCAAGCATTGGATAACATCAAGGAATATTTGAGTACTCCTCCAGTTCTTATACCACCTCAGAAGGGGATTCCATTCAAATTGTATTTGTCAGCCAATCAGAACTCTATCGGCTCAGTTTTAATCCAGGAGGTTGAAGGGAAGAAAAGAGTTATATTTTATCTCAGCAGATGTCTCTTGGATGCAGAAAGAAGGTATTCACCCGTGGAGAAATTGTGCCTGTGTTTATATTTTTCTTGTACAAAGTTGAGACATTATCTGCTTTCCAATGAGTGTATCATAGTATGCAAGGCCGATGTGGTGCGATATATGTTATCGGCTCCAGTTCTAAAAGGGCGAATTGGTAAGTGAATCTTTGCTTTGTCAGAATTTGATCTCAGGTATGAATCGGCTAAGGCAGTTAAAGGGCAAGCGATAGCCGATTTCATAGCTGAACATAGGGATACCAGCATTGACAATATTGATATTATGCCCTGGACTTTGTTTTTTGATGGATCTATTTGCACTCATGGTTGTGGTATTGGCTTAGTCATTATATCACCTAGGGGACAAGTTTTCAGTTTGCTTTTACTATCAAACCGTATTTTACAAATAATCAGGCAGAATATGAAGCTGTTCTCAAAGGTTGCAATTATTAAGAGAAGTTCAAGCCGATGCTATTGAAATTATGGGGATTCATTATTAGTAATCAGTCAATTGTCTGGGGAGTATGAGTGCAAAAATGATATTTTGATAGTCTACAATGAGAAATGTCAAGAGCTGATGAAGACTTTCAAGATAGTTACTTTAAAACATATCCCTAGAGAACAAAATACTGAGGCCAATGATTTAGCTCAAGGTGCATCAGGCTACAAGCCGATGTTACAAGGGATTGAAGTAGAAGTGGCCTGCATTCCAACCGATGATTGGAGGTTTGGTGTTTTTGAGTATTTAAAGAATCCTTCCAGATCGGTTTCACGGAAATTACTATACAAAGCACTTAAGTATGTTCTTTTGGATGATGTGTTATACTATCGGACGATTGATGGAGTTCTTTTGAAATGTTTGAGCATGGAAGAAGCAAAAGTCGTTATGTGTGAGGTTCATGAGGGTATTTGTGGGACACATCAATCGGCTCACAAGATGAAGTGGTTAATTCGGAGAGTTGGATATTTTTGGCCGACAATGCTGGAGTATTGTTTCAGATATTACAAAGGTTGTCAAGATTGTCAGAAATTTGGAGCAATTCAAAGAGCACCAGCATCGGCTATGAATCCTATCATCAAGCCATGGTCGTTTACCAGGGGTTGGGGTATTGATATGATCAGCCAGATTAATCCACCATCAAGTAAAGGGCATAAGTTCATATTGGTGCAACTGATTATTTTACTAAGTGGGTTGAGGCGATTCCTTTCAAGAAGGTTGACAGCCAAGATGCAATCAATTTTGTTAAGGAACATATCATATACAGATTTGGTTTGCCACAAACAATTACAACTGATCAAGGTTCTATATTTATATCTGATGAGTTTGTTCAGTTTGCCGATAGCATGGGAATTAATTTATTGAATTCTTCACCATATTATGCACAAGCAAATGGATAGGGTGAAGCATCTAACAAGAGTTTGATTAAGTTGGTAAAGAGAAAGATAGCCGAATATCCCAAGAAGTGGCATACTATTCTGGCTGAATCATTGTGGTCCTATCGGATGGCTTGCCATGGTTCAATTCAGGTACCTCCTTATCAACTGGTTTATGGGCATGAAGCTGTGTTACCATGGGAAACCAACATCGGCTCAAGGAGAATCTCTTTACAAGACGAGTTGACAGCTGATGATTATCATAATTTGATGGTTGATGAGTCAGAAGATTTGGTTCAAGCTAGGTTGCGAGCTCTTGAGAAAGTTAGAAAGGACAAGGAGAGAGTTGCAAGGCATTATAACAAAAAGGTTGTGCCAAATTCTTTTGAAGAGGGTGAGCTTGTTTAGAAGTTGGTGTTGCCGATAGGGGCCAGAGATAATAAGTTTGGCAAATGGTCACAAAATTGGGAAGGGCCGTTTCAAATCCACAAATGCGTTTCTAAAGGGGCCTACATGTTAAAAGGGCTTGATGGAGAGGTATTTGGAAGAGCACTTAATGGAAAGTATTTAAAGAAATATTACCCAAGTGTTTGGATTGGTTCATAATCGACTATGATTTGTTGATTTATGGTTGACAGCCGATGTATTTCCATCGCCTTTAGATGGTCGATATTTTTATCGCCCTTAGTTATATAAGTTTGCAGCATTGTGTTCCCTACTACAAACTTGGGGGGGATGGAGGACGAAAAGTTGGAAATTTTTGAGCAAATTTTATCTCAGAGTTTGGCTAGGTATAAAATCGGCTTGATGGCCGATACATGTGTTATAGCAGAAGTATTAATCGGCATAAAGGAGTGTTACAAGACAAGTATTCTGGCCGATTACAGAATTGGTTACAAAATTTTTCTACGTCCCTATTACATGAAATCACTGAATGAAATCACTGAGAGAGATAGCGCTGGATAGCCGATAGTGCCCGTTGTCGAATTTCTTCAACTTCTGCAATTGCCTGGGCATCTTGTGCATCGGTTCCAGGGATCACCTTCAGGGACCTGATCATATTGGCTACATTCTTTATAGCCGATCTTAGCTTTACTTTTTGTTCCCCAATGGCTTTTGGGAGATCGGCTAATTTTTGCTTCTCTAATGCAATCTTGGCATTGCATTCTTCTAGTTTGGCCAGCAAATCAATTCTTTCAGCCTCTAGTTGATCTATGGTAGCTTTGATTGGCTCTTCAGCTAGTTGATCAAGTTTGCTCTTTTCATCATGCACTAGCTGCCGATTTGCTTGAGTTGTGGCCTCAATGCTTTTCTTCTCCAGCCGATCGGCTATTCTCTGTCTTGCCTTTTCCAGTTTGAATTGATGCTGCTCGAGGTACATAGCTGGGGTGATGATGTTAGATAACTCATCTGGGAGCAGAGCTTGAATCTCTTGGAATCTTGCCCGGAGAGTGCTGCAATTAACCACCAGACTGTCCAAAGATGCCTCCAGCCGATGTGAGATGTCTTCAAGGTTTCTTTTTACGTCATCGGCTAGAGGGGCTAAGGATTTGCTTGTTGCTTCTCCTTCTGTTTCTTCATCAAAGTAATCCTTAATGTCGAAGGAGAACAAATCGGCTAGAACCTGCAAAGAAAGGAAGATAAAGAGGATATAAGTCAAGGGATGTGTTGTGTAGCCGATTTGATAATTTTGAAGATTTGAGACTTACAGGAATTGCAGGGGCAGCAACTTTTTCTTCTGCAACATGATGATTGCCTGCAGCCGATGCAGTATGTTCACTAGAGATTGGCTGTGCTGCAGGCGATGGTGGAGAAGGAGGCTGGCAAATTTTGAATGATTATACGAGTATTAGATGGTGTCGGCTAAGAAGTGAGTTTCGAATTCTTGGAGTTGAGACTTACCAAGGGAGCTTGAATGGTTGGTTTAGCTGATACTGGTGCTGGTTTCTTCTGTTCGGCTGGCCTTTTCTTCTGCAAAATGCAAAGTTTGGAAATTTAGATTGGTAATAAATAAGGAGATTTTATGTCAAAGAAATTGAACTTACTCTGGGTTGCCGAGTAAAGACTGCTGGGGCAGCAGGAGTTGTGGGAGTTTGTTTTGGAGTTGGAGAAGCTATTGGTGTTTTCTCTCCCACATCACTCATTTCAACTGCAGCTTCGTCTATTGCCTATTCAATAGCTGCATCTTCCAAGGCTTCGTCGATATCATCGGCTGGTGGGGGTGGTTGCTTTTTAGCCTTTTTCTTGGCAGCTGGTGGCATAGCAGTTGGCACTTTGGTTTTCCTTTTTCTGCCTGCATCAGCTGGTTCCCTTGTTTGTCCTTGGAGTAGGCTTGATGTCTTGGGGGCATGATAGCCGATGACAGGAGGAGTTTGTAACGCCCTGAAAAATCGGCCATCGAATACAAAATACTAAAATACGAAATTTCAAAAACTTTTAAATTAAGTTGCATCATGCTGCGTTTAATCGTTCGTTTATTCGATCTTTAATTGCGAAGCTCGGGTTTATCAAATCCATCTAAGCACGAACCCTAAAAACAAAAATCAACTAAGTGCACAATTAAGGAAAATATACTAAAATAGGTGGTGAGGCAATTATGTAGTAAAGAAAATGCCCCATATAAATGTCACAAATTTAATTGGGATAATATAAATTTAATAGGAGACATTACATATGTATATACAATTATCGATGCCTATGCATATATATATACATATATGTGTGTGTATAATGTGTGTAAATATGAAATATGGTGACACAAATTCAAGCGGATATATTTTGCAAATATATAAATATATATATATATACGTAGGGGCCTAGGTATAAATATATATACAAGCGTCCGTATGAATATGTGAGAGTGATGGGTATAAAAAAATAATAAATAAATTATCAGAACATGGAAAGTTGGAGTGAAATGTCTTGGAAAACTAAAAATATTGTGCAACATCCATTTAGGTGAAATTACAAAATTTCGGGCGAATTTTTAAATAGGAAATCGGTCTAAATCGGCAAAATTGAAAAAGGACACTGCTCATCGGCCGCCAACCATTCGACCTGGTCCCGCCCGCGCCGCACGCGCACGACACTGCCCGCCGCCGCCGCGCCCTCGCCGCTGTCGCCGGCCGTACCGCGCCCACGCCGCCACGCCACGCTGGCCGTACCCCGCCCACGTCGCCGCCCCACTCCGCGCGCACGACGCCGCCCATCCCGTCGCCGCGCCGGCCACCTCCGCGTTCCCCCCCGCGCTATAAAAGGGTGCCCGCGCCCATCCCCTTCCTCCCCCCGCACCTCCCCTCCCCGCTCCCCTCGGCGCCGCCGCTCGCCGCCTCCCCGGGCCACCGTTCGCCCTCGCCGCCCCGCCACCGCGCCCCCTTCCCCGGCCGCCGCCGTCGCCGGTAAGTTCCCTCGCCGCCGGTCGGCCAAGCCTCTGAGAGAGCGAGAGGGAGAGAGGCGGTAGTGAGAGAGGAGGCAGAGGAGGAAGAAGAAAGATGGAAGAAGGAAGGAGAGAGAGGGAGGCAGAACAGAGAGAAAAAAAGAAAGAGAAAAGAAAAAGACAAAGAAAAGAAAAAGAGAGAGAAAGAAAAAAGAGAGAATAGAAAATAGGAAAAAAGGGAAAATAGAGAATAAAATGGAGGAGAGAAATTTAGGATAATTGGTAAATCCGTCGTCGTCAATTATTTTAGAAACTCGTAAAAAATTAAATCGGATTATTTAAATGCAAATATTCACTTAATTAGATTATTCATTTAAATGATTATTCTTTTGCGGGATGTTTAGTCGATTATTTAGATTTCCATTTGTTAGGTTTTGCCAACTCGCGTATATATTAACTGGTTAATTCTAGAACTTCCAAATTAATCGTTGCCATTTTATGTTTATTGAGATATCCATTTAATCGCTATTTAATTTTACTCGTTGATTTGGTTATCCTCTTAAGTAGCCGTTGTGATTATTTAGTCAATTACTGATCACCAAAGGTTAAGTATTATTATCGAGATCTAACCTATCCGAGTCGCGTAAATTAAATCGGATAAATATTCTAATTGGCTAACGCTAATATTTTAGGACAAAAGTATTAAAAATCGGAATAGAACTATTTATAAATAATAATGGAAGCGAAACCAACATTCGACGCTCACGTTCGATCTATTTCTTTAATTGGATTTTGTCGGATTTTAATTGAATTCTAAGCGAATTCAATTTCTTTTGCACGTAATTCTAAACACCGAGGGAGTTGTGAGTCCGACCGAGGATCAAGACCCGCAGGACTTCGAGCAAGGCAAGTCATCACTATTCCTTGAGCATATTGATCCTACGTTGCGAAATTATTTTGTTTACAAATAAAGTTGCATGAAATGATGAATATCCTACTTGTTATTATGCCATGCCTTGATTATCATTTATCCCATATCCCTTTTTTTAGCCATGCTTACGTATGAGTCCCTAGTCAATTATGACAAATGCTTAGTGTTGCTATTCTAGAATCACGCATACTCATATTTATCAAATGCTTTATGCTTGGGCAATTACCTTGGGGAAGGTAATTGAGATGCGGCATGTGGAGACATGAGCGCCACATTGCCATGATATAATGACATGATTTGTGAAAGGAGAAATAAAACTAAACAAGTGTCTTCGACTAGGGCGGATGGTGGATTTGGGTGGTATCCAGAAAAGGCTAGCACCGTCCCCGGTCAGTTAAGGACCGAGCCATGAAGTTAAGCATGAAACGACCCCAGTACAACCGTACTTCTCGGATGGGTATAGACCTAGCGGACTAGATAGCCGAGCAGAGGCAGTATCCTTGCATAGATGGTTCACCCCAGTGTGTGAGGCAGGTTCGCTACGATGGGGCAGCCGTTGAGTTGGGGACGCGATGCATACCCTACATCGGTGTCGCCGTTGGTAGGACTGCCACGTGTGTGAGAGTGGGAATCTAAACTTAAATTATAAAATTTGCGTGTGTGTGAGACTTCTTTTCCTGGGAGCGCCAGAACTCCTCTCACTGCTAGAAACAGATACGCCTAGAGTGCACGAGGATGATTGTTCATGGAGCGGGTACTGCCAATGTAAGGTTATCGAAAGACTTTGCCGTGACGCGTCTCATGTGTTGGGACGAGGCTCATGTGTTGGGCAGTCGCGGAGTACGGGTAAAGTGTACATCCACTGCAGTGTGAGTAAACCAAACTATTCGAATAGCCGTGCTCGCGGATATTGAGCACCGGGACGTGCATTACACTTGGCTAGACTCTCAATTCTTAACTTGTGTGGGATGGGATAATGCATGATGGATTTTATGCTGTTGGAGCCACTTCCTGAGCAGAAAGGAAGATGGACGTCCACAGAAAACCATGACGAACCAACGACGGGAAGCTATCCTTGGGATAATGATGGATGGTGGACAAAACCGTCGTTGTTAAAGTAAACTCTGGTATTAAAACTTGATCAGTCATGCTAGGTCTTAGGTTTGTGAAAAGGATTGCAAAACTAGCTTTATGCAACAGAACCTATGCCTTGCCTTGGATGAAACCTGTCATATGCATTGTTGCCGTGGTGACTTGCTGAGTACGGTTGGTACTCACCCTTGCAATTATAAACTCCATCAGAAGCCGAAGATGACACCGCGGAGAATCCGTACGCCTACTACGAGGAGGATGCGGAAGAAGAGGGTGCCCACTAGGTCTAGACACGGTCGTTGCCTGTGGCAATGGCGATGCCGCTACCTTCGCTCCGCTGCTTATCTACATTCTGCTTTTAGACTGTATTCCGGACCGTTTGGTCCTTGTTCTAAGACAATGCCCTTAGGCCTATGATGTAATGATTCGTACTCGACGCATATGTATGCGCTTTTGGTAATTCAACTACGTATCGTGTGTGCCAAACTACTTGATCCAGGGAAATGACACAAAATACACGAGTGATTCCTGTTGCAAAACGGGGTCCTTACAGAGTCGGACCACATCTGCTGGGTAGCAGTCTTGCGGCATATTCGATGTTCTTGCCACTTCTGCTTGTGTGAGGAGGAGATGAGTCTGTGGTCTGAAAAAGTAAAGATAGTTCATAAGTTAGAAATAGAATCGGCTAATATGTTTAAAATAGTAATAAGATAGAGAAATTAAGAGAATTACCTGAGGGATCATGTCAGGGAAGAGATCTGTCATGTTTATGGTAGCCGATTGGTGAAAGAGGTGTTGTTTCCACTCAGCCCACCATGAAGTAAAAGCCCTACTCCTGAACATAGCTAGTTCAATGTCATTGATACTGCCAAGAAGAGGTCCTGGGATGTTGAGTAGCCGATCCATCATCAGACTTGATGATATTTCTCCTCTACATTGGATCTTGTCGGCAAACCACAAGCCGATTGGGAGTTGCCCCATACCAAAATGTCTGGCTGAGCTCATGGGGTGGTAGAATTCATATGAAACTTTTATATTCCTGCCTTGATGAATACCGACAGGGAGAATACATGGGCTGATAGCAGTGGTATATACTTCTCTAGACTTCTGAAATTTTTCATGGTTGATTTCTTCGAATCTAAAGTCTGATGGCAGTTCAAAGTTGATTAAGTTATCATAGAAGAACCAAATTCTGGCATCTTTTTGAAAGCCATCATAGAAGCTGAAGAACTAGTCCTTAAGCAGTTTGGCTGACAGTTTTGCACTGGCATCGGCTAGGGTGCTGGCATATTCTCCAAAAGATGTGCACCTCCGATGGGTTATTTTTTCTCCATCATCATTGGTGATCGGCTCTAGTCTTGGGAGTTCTGCCTCAGTTAGGGATGGCCGGTTGACAGCTTTCGTGGCTATAAGGTTTAGCCAGGATTGGAGTAGCCACCATGGACCACCTGCGCTGACTACTGAGCCGACAGCTAGCTTGGCCGATGCGTTGTTCAAGGTTTGGTATAGGTAGCCGAGCAGGATTTTTCCTAAGGGAAACTGTTTCTTTTCTTCAAGTGCTTCGGCTATATGCTGCCAATTGGAGGTTGGGCCACAGCTAGATCCACAAAATAGGAATTTTTCCAGCCACATTAGCAAGAAGGCAGTATGTTCTCTAGGAGATACTGAACCCTGACCCATGTTAGCCGAGATAAAGCCGGACCATCCACCTATGCTCTTGGTTTTGAAGTCGAATCTGTTCTTGGAGTTCAAGATCATGGGGTTGGCCGATGAAGTGATATCTAGTCCAGTTAACATGGTAATGTCCAGTAAAGTTGGGGTCATTGGTCCTTGACTGAATAAGAATGCAATGATGGTATTGGACCAAAAATAGCTAGCAGAGGCCATCAACGGCTCGTCATTCGCTGAATTTTCCAGAGTGAGAGCTAGGGCTTGGCCGATTCCGAGTTTATCCCAATGGCTTTGTTTGCTAGCCGATATGCGCTTATACCATGTAGGCCAGCTTTTCTCTAGGGATGGCCAGGATTTAAAGGTATTCTTCCAATGACCTAGGTTTGGGTTTGCTAGCCTGAAAGGGATTCTGTTTGTTTCGGCAGTAATAAACTCAGTTGGGTCCAGATTACCGATTGGTCCAAGAAAATAGTTGTTTTCATGAATTAGGCTGGGAACCGCAACTAAGTTTGCAAGATGCTACATCAACAAAGCAGAAAAGAAAGAAAGCAAACTAAGATCACGAGAAACAAGGTTTGATGAATAAAAAGGAGATCTAGCCGATGGGACTCACCTCTGCATACTCGGCCGACGGGGCAGCGGACGGAGCGGATGAAGAAGACATTTGCGCTGGTGGAAGTTGGGGGAGCAGAGATTTGCTTGAAGATTGCCCGGTTACGCCGAGGGGATCGCCGGAGTCGGGAGAGATGAGAATCGCTAAAGCGGTAGCAACAGTATAACGGTGAAGTTTCTCGGGGCCGTCGGTTAGGTATTTAAAGCAGTGTGGTAACGGTAAAAAACGGAAAGAGCGATATTATCTCGGACATAAGATTTGGCAAATCCGAAACATTACCAAATATTCCGGACTTGGGGGGCATGTGTTGACGACCAAATTTGGTAATTCAAGTATCGGAGATGAAGATAGAATCAAAGAGGATCGAAGAGATTAGATCGTATCGGAAACAGAGTGAGAATCAGCTGTAGTCCGAATCGGCTGTGGACTGGATCGGCAGAGTCAGAGTTGGATAAGGTTAGCCGATTCAGCCGATTTTGGTAATATGACTCGGTATACGTCATCGGGTTGTGTTAATGTATTTCATATAGATTGCCATGCACGAATAGAGTCCTGAGGAGGCAATTGTATCTATTAATTAGGATATTTTATGTAATTTCCCTATAGATATTCTCGGTAAGAGTCCGCCTAAGAGACTTGTTCTTTAGTTGGATTTGAATTAGGATAATATGAGTCGTGTCCGTGATGGACAATGTTTGTATTTTCGGGTATAAATATAATCCCGAGGTCTTGTAAATAACAACAACACACGTTCAATCAATCTCGGCGCATCGCCACCTTTGTTTTCTACTTTTGACAAGTTTGTGCTCTCGAATCGTGCTGCATCAATTTGATCCTCGACGAAAAGGTATATCTTGTCATGGCGATTTGCATCATTAGGGCTAGTGCTTACATCTCTATGACACTCTAGATTATATAATGTATCTACCATCCCTAAAAGACAACCATCGGCTTGATTGTTTGGATATCATGCTTCTTCCTATACTTAATGCTGCATTGGTTAAGTCCAACCTATTAAGTCATATTTAGAATCATGATATCTAACCTGTCTTATGGTTGTTAACAAGGATAGTATCGGGGTTTCAGCCGATCTTATCTGGTATAGATATTTTACATTGTTTTATGCTTTGTTTAATGTTCTATATCTGCCCCTTATATCAGGATCTAATCTAATATAAATATATTGAGCTTGATACCAATCTAATTGGTTATAGTTTAATATATTTATTACTAGAGAATATCCTGGTATAAGGATGTATCGGAGCTATAGCCGATACATGCTTAAATCTAGATATCGGCTATGACATGAGTATATATAATCGTTATTTCATATTATCTTTCGACTTAAGCAATTTATACTGTCTCAGTTCAGTCCGATCTATCCCAATTGCTTATTTCTAAAATAATATTGATATATCGATTATGTAATTCTGATCTTTACATCCGATATACTAGTTTTAGGGTTAGTTCTATCGTTGACTATACCTTACAGCCGATTCATGCTTTATTGCATCGGCTAGGTCACATACGATATGAAATCGGCCCTATGGCCGATTGTCTATCGTTTACTGATATTCTTTGCATATTTTTCTTGTTGATTGTAGGATCAAATCAACTGGCACGCCCTAAAACCTAAAACCCTAATTTTGGACCTGCACTAGAGTAAAGCAAATCTCTCAGGCCAGTGTGTGTTTTTTGCATCAACACCCTCCTGGTGCCATCTCATCAACTCGGCGTCGTCACGGTTAGAATATAGCCGCTTCAGGTGATCTTTAACTGGCAGGTACCACATCACCATCCTAGGAATCTTTTTGTTCTCATCCACCGGTGCATCATCTTTGTCGACGACCTCTCCATCGGAGGCTCCGTTGCCCGTCTTGTACCGACTCGTCCCACATGTTGGGCAAGAGTCTAATCCGCGAATTCCTTGCGGTACAGTATGCAATGATTTTCACATGCATGGATCTTCTGAACACCTAGAGACAATGGACATATCAATTTCTTCACTTGATATGTGTTCATCGGTAGCAGGTTCGGCTTAGGAAGCGTAACTCTCAAAAGATCCATCAAATCATTGAAGCTCGTGTCCGACCATCCATATCTGGCCTTCAATCTGAGAAGTTCGAGCACCGAGCGCAGGACCGAATAGTCCTTGTCGCATCCTTTGGCTTCGTCATACAGAAGCTCCTTCACTGCTTTTTCCAACGCTTCCCAATTGTCCAACCCTCGTCTTGTACCAGTTAGGACTTCTGGTTCAACGTGCCGCAACATATCTTCCAGATCAAAATCAATACCTTCATTCTCTATACCAGAGCCACCATATTCCGGGATGTTTCCCCGTGACATGTCTTCGATTATAAAATTTTCTGCATCATCAAAACAGAAATCATCTAACTCTTCATTACGACCACCGACTTCCCCATGAAAAGTCCATATCTCGTAGCCCTTCTTAAATCCTCGTTCTATGATGTGCGACAATACTTCATTCGGATCTTCAGCAAAATTTTGTTCTTACAAACTTTGCATGGGCAAAAGATGCTCCTCAAATTCTCCCTCATAGCATGTGCCTTTGCGAGCTTTAACAAATTTGCCTGCTTCCTTCTGGAACGTTGGATGAGCTCTTTTCGTGTTGTACATCCATGTCCGATCCATGACCTACAATAAAGCTTGTCATTAATACATCCATGCCCGATTCAAACACGAACGTATTTAAATTGGAGGGAACTAATCACATAGTAATTTAAAGTTTTACGGACTATTTAAACAGCCGCACAACAATTTTAAGCATTAATAAAATACTTTCCATTTCTAAAAAATGAAAATAATCGTCCTTTCATCCAAATGAAAATAAATTTAATAGAGGCAAACCCAACTTTTCAATTTAGGTTCTAAATACTTTTATAAACATGTAATGGAATCATTACGTGTTTGCTAAAAAAACAAAAAAACAAAAAAGTGCCTACACTATTCCATTTATAAAAGTGCAAGTTTCTTCGAATTCCACCGATGAAAACTGACAAAAATGGAAGCAAATGAAGGAGGAGAACAAGCTCTACACCTTTTATATGGAACCCAATCGAAGATTTGAGGTCGAAAACCTTCTCCCCTATTTTGTGGATGTTTAGGAGAGAGAAAACGCCGAAAATTTATGGCAACGGTCGGGCTGGGGGCTTATATGCCCCCCGGCCCCGGCTTTCACCTGGTTCTAGGCGGAGCCACTTATGGCCCGCCTGGAACCAAAAGGAGCCGGCGTCTAGGATAATCACATATGTAGTAGGCGTATAGATTA
The DNA here is from genome assembly GCA_000573905.2 of Oryza punctata. Lineage (NCBI taxonomy): Eukaryota > Viridiplantae > Streptophyta > Magnoliopsida > Poales > Poaceae > Oryza > Oryza punctata. The sequence continues at coordinate 15,471,009 of CM002493.2, read as the reverse complement.
AAGGGAAATATTACACAATTATTTATTACTACCTCTATCCCATAATAATTGTATTTCTAAGGAATTAAAGATAGATTAACAATAAACATAATTTACCAAAATAACCATATTTAATAACTACAATGCATGCGCAAATTCCATATGTATAATTTATTAAAAAGAGGGTTGAGACACACGTTCCATATGCAAACTTGATTAAAATGAAGGTTGGGGCTACACATTCCATATGTTAGATCCTATCTTATCATAAATACAATTTTTTAGATAAACTTAAATGGTAGAAATACAATTATTATGGAACGGAGATAATACTTAGTTTTATTATTAACTACGCTATCAGTGTATTAAATACGTTGTTTTGTGTTGTTACAATAATAAACTACACATCAATCAACTTCTCTTTCATACTTCTTTCCTACTAGTAATCGTGCACGTGCAAGGCATGTTTTTCATAATTTATGTTCTTTGTTTCTTAAGAGCTATCTGACATATGTTGTTTGTTTTCCATCTAAGTTATTAATAATAAAAAGAGATCAAAGTGCGTCGTTTCCATTTCAATTTCAAAACAGAAACATGAAAAAAGGTCATCTATTATTAAACAGTTGATAGAAAATGCCCCCACATATCTTGGCAATTTTGGGTGCTTTACAATTTGTGCGTCCCAAACCCTAAGCTCTCCTTTTCTTCTTTCCTACGGACCGCCGCACGCGAGCTTAACCCGACGCTTCCTCAATCCCGCCTCCTGCGCCGCAGCCACCGGCCGGAAGGTGCCGACATTATTTCTTCCATTCATAGCATTTTGGCTCTGTTGGAAAAATAACAAACAGTATTCCTTTAGTCACACACATCTAGTTGACCACATATGCTTAGGATGCAACATAATCGCTTCTATGAAAATTTTAGTGTCAATATATACATGTCCCACAATCCACATATTTTATTTTCTATAACTCCCACAATCCACGTATTTGATGTAATGTAAAAATGAGCACGAAGAACGTCGCTCCTAGAAAAAAAATATTACTTTCAGTCTTTTAAGTTATAATCTTCACAGGTTAAAGCACTTCCATATTTCAATTGAAAAAATAATCTAAGTCAACAAAACATGTTTGAAGCACTTGCATATTTCACATGCTAAATTGATCTATGCTCCTTGAACAAAATGATCAAGCAAAACATAATATGTACATGCAAAAAGAAACCCATATAACATTGAATTCAGGTGCTCAAAGGCTGCACAATTTTACACTTCAATGCTCATCTATCAGCTTATAGAATTCTAAGCATTCAAATTTTTACAGGGCCCTCCATACATTTCATCGAGCAATGTATCTATGTTCATCTATCTGGAAGCTGCAGCAGTGCACAGAAAATTGACTACAAACCATTTTTACCATAATGGTTGTTCTAAGTTTCTTACCATAATTGTAACCTGTTATGACGGATGATCCTATTCCACTGTTAAAGATAGAGAATAATACCTATAAGATATTAAGACTGAATAAAAATGTTGCCCTCTTCAATTTGCCAATGTAGAAAAGTATGTACTTGCACATAATGTGCACCAAGAGGTTTTTCCACATTGTTATATGCTTTGCAACAAAGATACAAGTACGGGAATGGAGGAGACATATTGGCAATGCAGTTGCAAAAATTGCTAGTTGTTTTTAAAATAAATTAAGAAGCAGCCCAGCAGTAGATTAGAGTAGCACAATGCCTTGTGGACATAAATAGTTGCAAATTTGTAATAAAAAAATTTGTTCAAGTGCACAGCAAATAAAAATGTTGGGTTGGGTGCTTACGGCAGTCAACACAATATGTTCTATATATATCAACTTGTTTCTTCTGACCCCCAATACATGAAATTGAACTCTGACAAGTGTCATAACATTGAAATATATATAGCTAGTACTACTTAAATATTTATACGAATAGGAGGAATTCTGTTTTTTTTGTTTGCAGGAAGTATATAGCAAAATACGAATGTGAGTTCATCAAATCTCAAAGGTAAGATTTAGAAATTACCTCCCAACCCAGATGGATGGGTACTTTTACCAAGATACAGTTGGTGAGCTGAGGTCCAACTGAATATCCAAAATATCTAATATGAAATTTGATAATACTGGATCATATAATTTAAGAGAATTGAAGAGAAAAGAAAAGCAGGGAAGGTAACGAATTATCTCATGGGACATGTAGCTTTTGTACCAGTTTTCATCGTCTTGTTTCCTTGCCATATCCCGTCCAGGAGGCAATAAGGCAACAGTACAAATATAGACATATACCTTGTATACCAGGCACTATTACCTTGATATTGCAATGGTGGCTGCACACACATTTTCTTGGCTGTGCAAGAATTGGTTGATAATGGACATGATATAGTGCTGGGATCGACAATTAGTATTTCAGCAATCTGAGGCAGATGAATTGAATCACTGTATGTATTAAAACCAAAAAAAAAACCTTTTATGCTCATTAGTGTTGAATTATGCTCACTAAGACGATGGTAAACTACTACCTTGTCAGTTTAACAAATAGATACCAATTAGAGAGAACTATATGTGTGAGTTTCACTGGTTACCTGTGTTTTTGTTACAAAAGGCTATTATTTGACCTCGTCAATGCAGCTATCATTGTTTTGAATCCTTTGTAACAGTCATGTTTAAAGCAATCAAACAACCTTATAGTAAGGAAATAAATCAACCTCATTGCAAGGAAATGAATTAACCTTATTGCTACATTTAGTATAAGAATTGATGTATTACACTAATACCTAGAATCTTAGGCTTGTACTCTCCCAAATATATAAAGGGACCTTGAGATGAATAAGAAATTGAGGAATTTGATGATTCACTATCTCCATTTCTAATAGTTTTATTTGAACTGGAAGCTAATGGAAGACTAAAGATAAAAAAACGAAACGGGAGAAGAAAAAAAGGATGATGCCTGATGATGGAGACGATGGCCGGCAACTGAGGACAACTACTGATGGCTGGTGTCCGGTAGTCTTGAGGATCAGTCACCCTCTTCCCTACTTCAATGGAAAAGGTGGAATCACCCTTCCACAGCCATCCCTCAACTCGGATTGCTGTGGGCCGCCGGCCTGTCTGCTGTTTCAGGGATTGGCTGATCTATGAGTAGTTCACCGGCGCACGAATAGCGAAAGGGGATATGAGAGGATCGGGATGAGATAGAGGGGGAGGGAATCGTGGGTACCTTCCATCTCTGCGAATTAGTACTGCAAGCGCCCTGATCGTGCAGGGGCAACGTTTCAGCAAGACGCGGCTTAAATAACCAGTGGTTTGGGGGCACGCCGGCACGGTTGAACAGCACGAGTGTTGGGGATGGGGAAGAACTCGGCTCCGGTGGAGTGAGGCGGCGGCAGCCGTACACGGAGAGTAGCGCAGAGGGTAGTATTCGCGCGGTGGAGATGGAGATAGAGGGTGAAATCACGGTGGACGGTAGGGATCAGATTAGGGCAATGCTGATGCGGATGGACTGTAGAGATTACACCTTGTTGGATTGAAAGGGGTGAACTCGTCGTATACATAATTTTGTACTGTTTGAATGTGCTAGATAATCAACTATAGTATTTATCGCCCGTTACACCATCTACATATATGTGTTCAGCCTTTTTTCTTGTGAAAGTTTTAAGCGTTCTCACGTTGAACTGGACCTTTTCCCCACAGTCAATCGACGCGAAATTTAGGACACGATGTATAGGGGCTCTATATATAGTTTATTTTACATGATCTGGTGCGTACGTACAGGAAACTATCAAAAGAAAGCATACGCCGTGATTTGCAATTGATCAGTCGTCTAATTTGATAAGCTTATCTAACCTTCCATCAATTTAACCTCTTAAGAGGCACACAATTACCTATTTAATCTTCCACCTAATCTACAAATTAAGTACATAGCCCATTGTTACCTTTTGGAAGGTAACTTTGTTTGTAGACCGTTAAATTTTAATTGATCAAGGGATTAGAAAACTTCCAAGCACCGAAGAAGCTCTCCCTTCGTTATCGCTTGAAACTTTGAGAGAGAGAAAGTGCGGAATTTTATTTAATGCTTTGTAATTCTTGCCTGCAATTAACGTTATATATATATATATTAAAATTATTTGGTGGTCCATGAAGTATGAGCTTCACAGTATCCACCATTTATCTGCTTTAGGATCCGTGCTACTCAAAACAGCGTAGTAGACCTTTTAGCGGTTTAAACCCGATTAGAGATAGATGATATGTCAACCCGAGATCCGCTTTCCCTTTTTATTATACATGCATGATTTGCACACAGATATTTCCATATAAGTTTTGCATGCATCTACTTTCCAAATGAATATGAACGTGATTGCATTAACGTAATTTATTTCCAAATTTGAGATAACTACATAATCAAATCCACTAATTTCGGTGTAATTACTTTATTTCCATCCATACCAATTAATACATTCTTTGTGTGTGTATATATACTAGCTCCATACATTACAATGGGTGAATAAAATTTTAAGTATATGTATGTATATTTTTAACAGAAAAACTACTACACGACCTTCTGTTGCAACGGGATAAATTAAATGCGTGATTAATTAGAGTAACCGGCTAGTGATTAATTAGCGTAACCACAATTAATTAATCCTAACCATTATAACCTTTTTCCGACTGCGTGCCCCGTGTCTGTTCCATTCCCTCCACTACAGAAACAATTTTTAATCCCGGTTTATAACCCTTTAGTACCGGTTTAGAGCATCATCAAGAGCTTCGTTATTCTATTCCATATCCTCAAATTTAGAAAATTTTGGTAAAAAATCCATCCAACAGATTCCCTAACCTATCTCCCGAAAATCTAGGTTTCCAACTCCGGATATCTCGTTACCCACTTCCAGGGAGCGATTTTTCTTCCCAATCGCGGTCTTCGCTCTCTCGCGCGTGTAGGGGTGGAGAGAAAAACTGATTTTTTTTTTCTGTTGGTGGTTAAAGGGAGGGTCACTTTTATTTATAGGAAATCAGTTTTAGGCTATCTCTTGGGAAAAACAGTTTCCTTACTTCCTATATTGAGTATACGAGATAAAAAAACATAGTTTTGGGAATAAAATATTAGGATACTCTTGGTGATACTCTTATAGCAACCGTGACCAACAAATCGAGACTAAATATCTCGATCTTTAACCGGTAACCGGTACTAAATATACATACAAAATCGAAAAAATATGTGGGATGTGGGATTCGAACTCAAGATCTCTCACCTAAGCCCATTCGTGCGTAACATCCCACCAACTCCACATATCTAATTTGGATACATATGCTTTTTTTAACTAACCCTGGAACATCTTTAGTACCGGTTGGTAACACCAATCGGGACTAAAAATATCTTTAGTTCGGATTGGTGTTACCAACCGGGCGATTTCATCGTCATCGTCGCCTTTCACGGTGAATCTCCAGTGGCTTCCACCATCCCCGTCATCTCACACGCGCTGCAGTGCTCCATGCCAGCGACCCCCTCCCCCCGCTCACCGTCACCCGTACCCGTGATTCCTTCCTGAATCGGTGGCGTTTTGGGCGATTCCATCGTTCTCGTCATCTTCTGCGGTGGCTTCCACCATCAGTGTCGTCGCCCCCACGCGTGGCGGTGCTCCATCGCCCGCGTCCTCCTCATCCACTCTACATCACAAGTATTACGAGCAAAATCCACACCTCATGTCTGTTAATTTTCTGTTTTTTGCCTGATGATATACTTGCTAATTTTTTTCTCCGGCTTACATGGATAGTATCGATTCCCCTGTGCTATGCTCTTGAATCCCCCCAATTTCTTGGGTTCAAATTATTTTTGTTACTTCTATATTTTCTAGGGTTTTTCACAGGATGGGTTGTACTAGATGTTTTTGGGACGAACCACTGCTGAGTAAATACCCTAGGGCAGTAGCAGTCATAGGGTGGTTAATCCCCTTGGTTTTTTCTATGTTTTTGTGTGCAACTCAGTGTAGAATTGAGATGATAGTAAGAGCAATTTTGTTAGTGGAAAATTATAGGTTGTATGATACCTTTTGATACCCCCACCATTTTTTGCATGATACCTTTGATACATAGAGGGAGGGGTATCATTTTTTATTCATGTATACATGGCATACGCAATGTATTGCAGATTTTCTGTTTAAAAAAAAGAACAATGAGTTGAAGTGCACTGACCGACTTGTGTTGTTTGTGCTTTTTTTTTCAGAGTTCACATGGCATCACCACCACATGATTCATATTTTGTTTCTGTTCCACCAAAGGTTCTAATGACCAAATCCAATCGATCTAATACTCGGTATCCAAGGACCAAGAAGTCTGCATGCAAGAGTAAGAGCAAATTGTTTGTTGCTAATATGGAGGGCACATCAAAAACTAGAAGCGGGAAAAGGAAGCAGACATAAACTGAAATGGAGGGCACATAAAAAACTAGAAGCGGGAAAAGGAAGCATGCAGCAATTGAAAATGAGGTATTCATTTAAGACAAGTATTTTTAAAATTGTGCCTAATAGTTCTATTTAAGTTGAAGTAAATAGAAATACCAACTAGTTTACTTTGTTTTTAGTGGCGGGCATTCAGTTTCAGATGCAACCCAAGCCATATCAGTACACTAGCGACCCAATTATCAATTGATCACAAGGAATTTGTACGCAATGTTGGATTCAAGCGATTACTACTGACCAAGGCTTGCAGTTTGCCAAAATGTTTGACAATTTGGCTTGTTAACAATGTGAAATTTTCACATGGCACTTTAGAGGTGGGTAGAAAATCAATTGCTATAAAACCACTTGTCAAGAAGTTAATAGGAATTCCAGACAGGCATATTCGTGTGAAGATATCAATTGAAATGGATCCAATATTGAAGGAGAAGTTTACATAGGAAAGCAGAGAAATGTCAATAAACACTGCGATTGCTAGGATGCTGAAAGAAAAGAAAGTGGATGAATTCATAGTATCATTCGTCATGGTTGTTTTGGGAAGCTACCTTGTACCGTTACTAACCTGACAGTTCATAGGGAGTACTTGGATGCTATTAGCGATGTGAAGAAGATCAAGGACATGAATTGGTGTGATCATGTTGCTGATTATTTATTTCAAGGTATTAATGTGTTCAGGTCAAACACGAAGAAAAATGTAAACATCAAATGTTGTGTCCATATCCTTAATGTGAGTTTCATTTTTTTCTCATTATTCTTTTTGTTCACACATTCCATATTATTGCTGTCATTTTTTACATAGCTGAATTTTCCCTTTTATCTGTAGATCATCTTCATAGATTTTTCTAGTAGTATCAATGCTCCACAAGGCACACCCCATGTAGCGCATGTAACAAATGAGCATTTCGATGCATTAAAACTACTTGCTACAAATCAAACATCCAAGGATCCTCAATATGATTCTATACAGGTCTCATATGTTGTAATGTCCCATTTTTCAATTCGATTCATTTTTGTGCATCAATTTATATACAAGTTTTTTTTGCAGATAAAGGATATAGAGCACACTGTATACTGTGTTTGAGGTTTGGAGCCGGGCGAGCCAAAAGAATATGAATCTGTTGTTGGTGCCTAGGTGTTGTCGAAACGACAACCGCATACGTCGAAGGACGTGGATACTCAACAGTTGTTGGGAAGGTAAAGTGTAATAAATTTTGTATTAAAATCCGATCCCCTTTTACATGGCCCTAGGTGACTATTTATAACCCCATTACAGATCCCCCTATTAGGGTTTAGGGCTATTACAGGGGAATTTACATGGTCACCCTCATATAGGGGCCCTTACATGGGTATTTAGTGTAATCTAGGCACGTGGGCCCTCGATGGGCCGCCTGGTGGCTTCCAGTTCATAGGCCCATGGCTCGGGGCGATTGGGCCGGCCCATCGGCCCTTCTTCGATCAGGTCCGCCCCGGCGAAGCCATCCTCCTTCGGCGCATGCCTTCGCCATGTGGGCCTCGTCCAGGCCAGCGGAGCCCCATGTGGCTCCTTGCCATCGGGCTTCGCCACCGTGCTTTTGCTGTTGGGCTTCGCCCCACAAGCCTTGGTGCTGGGAGATTGGATCCTTGCTGCTTGGTTGGTTTCGACAGCTTGGTCGAAGGGCCTCATGGCATACTGCCAACAAGCCCCTCACGGGCAAGGGTGAGATAGGAGTTTCGGCCGAGACCGTGCAAACCATGTAGTATGGTATGGGGCACCCCCTTTCGACCGATGCTCCTGCCGAAACCCATCTTTCTGGATCCTGCAAGAAGTTTGCGACATGCGAAAAAGGATTATAGTGTGTGGTCTTCGCCCTTCTCGAGCAGTTGTGGGGATTTGATTTTGACTTGATTTTTTTTTCAACGGTCCTAGTGTGAGCAGTGTTGGGCCTTCGCTTTTTATGAACAGTGGGGTGGCCCATGTCACTTTGTTTGGGTCTTAGCGAACCAGTGATGGGCCGTTGGGCCGCGGCGAACAGTAGTGGGTTTTTTGTTTCTGGAACCCATTACCGCACGGTCTGACCCATGGGATTTGACCGTTTCGCCCACCCCGCAACATGTGGCCGCTCCTAATTGGCTGGGGAGGCGAAGCGTCGTTCGGCAAGATATATATTCTCACCGCCCGTTTTCACCGTCGCTACCCTTTTCACTTTCACCGTAGTTACTTTTCTCTCCACTTGCTCTCGGCTAATCTCTGAGCGACCTACTTCGCCCAAGCAACCCTTTTCGCCAACGAACTTCCCCTTCACCCATGGCTCCCCGCAAGCCGAACCCAGTCATCGTGACCGGTCCCGATCCCGGTCGGATCGACGACGACACCACAGCCTTCCTGGGGGCTTCGCTCGTCGATAATGACGAGTTGGCCAGGATGGTTGACGCTGGCCTGGTGGCGGAGGGGCAGGCGTTCGCCCTCGGAGAAGCCGAAGTGCCGCATCCTGGCGAACACCAAACGTTGGTGTTCGCCGTCTTCTTTGAGGCCGGCCTCCGATTTCCGTGCAGCATCCTGTTGCCGGAGATCCTCCGCCTCTTCGAAGTCGAATTGCCCCAGTTGAGCCCTTCGGCCCTAGTGCGGATCGCGGTCTTCGACTGGGCTTGCCGGACCGCGGGGTTCGAGCCCAGCGCCGATCTTTTCGGCACTATCTTCTCCGCCGCCGTCAACACGAAGACGGTGATCACCCCCGCTGGGACTCGGAAGACAGCGTTCGGGAGCGTGAACTTTAACGTTCGCCCCGAACGTGCCGACTTATGGCCGGTTAACGCCGCCATGTCGAAATGGGACCGCCACTGGATGGCGAAGTGGTTCTACCACTCCATCCCCTTCGAGGCGGATTCCGAAGCAGCGGGGGTGCTGCGCTGGCGGCGTCGGGCAATTTTGCCCGCGCGGAAGCCCAGGGTTGCCGTTACCGGTACCCTGGAGTCTCGCTTCGCCCTGCTTCGCAGGGTCTGTTCCCGGCTGAGTTGCCGGGATTTGGTAGAGGAATTTTGCATGCTGCGGATTTGTCCGCTTTCGCAGGCATGGTAGGTCGAAGTCGACCAAGGCGAAGTGGTCGACGGCCTGCCCAAACTCGTTTTGCCCCCGGGGACGAATGGTGAGCTCTCTTTTTCTCTTTTTTTTTTGCGCTTCGCCTTTTTGCTATGCTTTTGCTTCGCCTCCTAACTTTGCGTCTTGCCTTTTTCCAGTGTTGACGCTGGCCCAAGTCGACGCCGAAGCCAGACGGCTTGTTGGCGATATCTCGCTGACCGAATATAGCCAGCTGCTGACTCGGCAAGCAGCTGGCCGGGTGAACCGCGTCCATGTCAGCGAGCTCCCTCCGAGGGTGAAGCCGTCTAAGGCGGATGGCGAAGCCAGCCCCTCTCGGAAGCGCCCGCGGGGGCAGGTTAGATTTGCCCCCCGCAAACAGAAGGCCCCCATCCCTTCAGACTCCGACGTCGGAGAAGACGAGGATGTCGAAGAGGAGGGAGCGTGACGGGCCGACGCTGCGGCCGAAAGGGCTACTGACGAGGTGGGCGATAGCCGCTCCGAGACGCGTGGTTACACGCCGACTCCCAGCCCGAAGCATGCCGACACCGGGGCGGAATCCACCTCTTCGCCCCTGCGGCGAAAAGACGTGGAGGGCGCCAAGGCCCTAGTCTCTATCGCCGCGGCCAAGGCGGCAGGAGGCGGCGCGACGAAGACAGCCCCCCGGAAAAGGGGGGTCATCACCATCGCCAACGCCTTCAGCGATGAGGAGTCGTCCGATGGGACCCCTACCTCGCCTGCGGGGCGAAGTCAGGGGCCTTCGACGTCCCTGGGGGCGGCTGACGGGGCTGGTGCTTCGCCATCAGCCGAACGGGTGGTGAGGTTGGCCACTCGCGTCTTCGGCAGCCCCATACGCCAGCCGCTTTCGCCGCTCGCCCCAGATAAGGGCAAAAAGACTGCCGAGGGATCCGGCTCCGAGTACTCTCAGGGGTCGGCCCGCTTCGTCCCCGGGAACTTCGAGACCCGGGCTGAGCTCATCCCCTTCGTGGAGGGGGTGAGCAACATCGTTTAGCTGGCTGGCGGCCCCAGCCTCTTCGCCGAGCTCAATGAGTTCGACGAGGGGTGCTCCGCCGTGAAGAGTTTAGCCGTGCGGGTAAGTTTCGGTGTCTTCCGAATTTCTTTTGTTTTTCTACCTCCCCTTTCTACACTTGGCTTACGTTGCGCCCCCCCTCTTTTTTTCTTCTTCTTCGCCAGCTTTCGGCGACCCATTGTTCCACTGAGCGGACAATGCGGGCCCGCTTGGACGGCCTAAAAAACCGGCTCCGGGCGAAGGATGTTGAGCTTGGCCGAAAAGGCCTTGAAATGGAGGGGCTTGCCCAATCTCTTCGAGAGGCGAAAGCGGAGAACAGGCGCCTTCAGGCCGAGCTCGACAAAGGCAGCGAGGCGAAGGCTGAGATCGATCGCCTTTCGGCCGAGCTGGTGAAAGAGCGGGAGCATACCGCCATGTTAACTGTCTACTATGACACAACGGAGCCCCAGATGGAAGCCCTTCGCCAGAGGGCGCGCAAGGCGGAGGAGAAAAACAAGCACCTTGCCCAAGAGGCGGCCCGGGCGACCGAAGCAGCGAAGGCGTCCTGCTGCACCCTTCGCCTTGCCCTTACGGATATGGGGGCGAAAGTAGCTTTCCGGGCGAAGATGCTTCCGTCCTGGACTTCTGCGATTGGAGCCAGGAGGCCGGCTGCGCTGTCTCTGATTGCGCCACCGCGTACGGCGATTGCTGTGCGCGCGTGTCGGCCGCCTTCGCCCTGGGCTTACTTCAGCAGAACGGGTGCGAGCATGTCGCCCGATTCCTTGAGCTCGCGAAGGGGGATTGGGAGGTTAGCTCCCAAGACATAACGCCCGCCCTTCGTGCCTGGCGAAGGCAGTTTTGGCTGAAGGAGGGCCGTTCCGCAGCTAAGACCCGCCTTCTTGAGCAGCTGGCGAAATCAGAGGCGGCGGACCAGGACGAAGAGCCAGCAGCGAGGGGAGGAGGAGGAGCCGAAGACCACCCCGAGGTGTGAGGCCCTCCGCCCGTCTATTTTTGTAAACTTTTCCTTTTGTTCTTCACCGTTTTAGGGGCGAATTATGTAAATATGGCTGAGGCCTTGAACTAGTGGAAATATATGACTCCTTTCGCCATTTATATCATTTTTGTGTGACGCGCGAACCGTTTGAGATGTTTTTGTGATTCTCTCGCTTAGTTCTTTCGCGTTCACTTTTCTCTTCTTCCGCTCGCCTGCGTGACACTCCTATTTTTGTAGAGTCGGTGCTGAAAGTTTTGCGTTCGGCCTCCTCTTGGGGATTGGCGAAGCAAGAACGAGAAGTTCATTGCGGTGAAGAATTTGCCGAAGGTTCGATACCAGCTTCGGCCTATCTACCGCGAAATGACAATCAACGGGAACAACTACAGGGTTGTAAGCGTCGCTAACTGGATGCGAGCCCATCCTGGGCGAACATTGGAGGACTACGATAATGTCCATGTGGCACGCCTGGAGGGCATGGCCCGTTTCTGGCAAAACCATCGGCGGACCGATCGGCAGGAGGCGATCGCCCAGCGGCGCTACGCCCTTACTGTAGTTTCACCCCCCCTCTCCTCTTAGGGTAGTGTACAATATCAGTAGTGATGACGACCCATGTTCGCCGGATCACCCCTTTAGTAGTTGTCTTGGGGGCGAAGATGTAATTTTCTTGCAAGCGAACGCTTAGATCGTTTCGCCTGTGTCGCGTTACACAATGTAAGCTATTGAGTGTATTTTCAACGTTTAATAAAGATGTGCTTTCGTTTCCTTTTCGCCATTTTCTGCATTGTCACATTTTGTGCTTTTGTTGGGTCGTGACGTATCGACCCCTTTGCGTGTATTGGCGAAATAGGCACACTGACTTTTCAGCTTTCGACTTCCGTTGTTGATCTCTTGCACTTTGCATTTAGTGGCTTGATTTTGCGTGGATCGATTATAACGGTGCTCGGGTTTTTTTTCCCTTTTCCCCCGAAACAAGCTGTCGCGGTTTCAACGTTCGGCGAGCGATGCTTCGACCGATTCGTTTCGCCCCCCTGGCGTTTTCGCTGATCAGGCGTTTGCCTTGGGGTTTTTTCCACGAATTATCATGAACATAAGTAAAAGAGACGAAAAACACAGAAATTTTATACTGGTTCAGGCCTCCAGAGTGGATAACAGCCCTACATCTAGTTTTTTTTCCTTTTCCATTTTCTCCTTTTTTCTGTATTTTTGTGCCGAACGGCTTACAAAATGGCAGGTGCCGAGAGGCTACATGGCAATATGTACATTTTTACATGTTGGTGAACAGGGTGCCACCCTTTAAACATAAAAACGCTTGAGTGAAGCGACGTTCCACGAGTGATCGAACTCTTCGCCTTCCAGTGTTGCTAGGCGAAAAGAGCCTGTCCTTGACTTGTGCTTGATGAGATACGGCCCCTCCCATTTTGACTCAAGCTTCCCAACCGCTACTGGGTTCGCCTTTCTCCTCAGAACGAGGTGGCCCGGTAGGAGCTCTGTCGGGCGAACCTTCTTGTTGTAGGTTGCCGAAGTGCTTGTGGCGTACTTGCGCATGTGCTCCAGTGCTTCGACTCGCACCCCTTCCAGGAGTTCGAGCGACACTTCGCGCCCGTCTTTGCCCCTAGAGAACATCACCCTTGGTGAGTTAGCCCCTAGCTCTGTTGGAGTCATTGCTTCATCTCTGTAAAGGAGCATGAATGGGCTGTACTTGGTTGGCCTCGTGGGAGTCGTTCGAAGAGCCCAAAGGACGGACAGCATTTCGTCTGGCCATTTGCCCTTCGCCGCCCCCTCGAGCCTTTTCTTGAGCGCCTCCAAGATCTTGCCATTCGCGCGTTCGGCCGCCCCGTTCGACTGCGGGTGTGCGACCGATGCGAACTTAATTTCCAGGCTTAGCCCTTCGCACATCTCTCTGAACTTGTCAGAATCGAATTGTTTGCCATTGTCTGTGATGAATTCCCTTGGAACTCCAAAACGGCAAACAATGTTTTTCCACACAAACTTCTGCACTGCCGTCGAAGTGATCGTGCCGAGTGGTTCGGCCTCGATCCAGCGAGAAAAGTACTCGATGGCCACAATCGCAAACTTGTAACCATTTCGCACTGCTGGGAATGGGCTAATGATGTCCAGCCCCCACCTGGCGAAGGGCCATACTGGAGCGATCGGCTGCAACTCATACTGTGGGGCAGTTTGGCTTCGGCCATGCCGTTGGCAGCCTTCGCACCTTTTGGCGTGCGCCACGCAAATTTTCAGCACGGTTGGTCAATATACCCCTTGGCGAAACACCTTGGAGGCGACAGTTCTGGCAGCTTGGTGTGCCCCACAAAGCCCCTGATGAATTTCCTTCACCATCTCTTCGCCCTCGGCGAAGGAAACGCAACGAAGCAAAGGTTGGAGCACTCCAAAGCGGTGCAACTGCCCTGCAACCAACTTGTACCGCCTGGCCCTGATTTGCAGGCGTTTCGCCTCTGCTTCGTCATCCGGAAGCCAGCCGTCTTTGAGGTACTTCACGAACGGTGTTCGCCAGTCCTCCGGGTCTTCGCCCGTGGCAGTCTGGTTTATGGCCATGACATCCTCGATTCCTTTGGGCACACTTGGTGCATACAGGATTTCAAAGAAGATGCCTGGCGAATGCTGTCCTCCGCAAGCAGCAGATTTCGCCAGGGCATCAGCCTCGTCATTCTGCCCTCTGGGCAAGTGTTCGACCGTTACGCCGGTGAAACACTTTTCCATTGACCGAACGGCCTCCAAGTATCTCTTCATCCCTTCATCTTTTGCCTCAAAAGATTTGTCAACATGACAAGCCACTAGCTTGGAGTCAGTTCGGATGAGTAAGCGCCGAACCCCTATTGCCTTCGCCTTCCTTAGGCCTAGCAGCATCGCTCCGTATTCCGCCGTGTTGTTGGTTGTGTCGAATTGCAGCCTTGCGGCATACCGGATCGGCACACCCCCCGGCGAAATGAGAATAGCCGCGGCGCCCGCCCCCCTATGTGACCATGAGCCATCGGAATACATTGTCCAAGGCTGTTCGACGGGTTGGGGTTCGGGGGCGAACGCCTGAGTCCATTCGACCAAAAAATCGGCCAGGACTTGAGATTTGATGGAGGTGCGCGCCACGAAGTGCAGGTCGAAGGGGGATAGCTCCGCCGCCCACTTGCTGAGCCTGCCAGAGATTTCTTTACCCCGTAGAACTTCGCCCAGGGGGTATTGCGAAGGCACTGTGATTTTGTGGGCTTGGAAGTAGTGCTTGAGCTTGCGCGAAGCCATCACCAGGGCGTAAGCGAGCTTTTCCATTTCAATGTACCGCATCTTCACCCCCTGTAATGCTTCGGAGACGAAGTACACCGGTTTCTGCCCTGATTCTGTCTCTTGGACTAGGACTGCGCTGACCACCATTGGCGAAGCCGCTAGATATAACAGCATTTCGCTTCCTGGTGTTGGGCTGACCAGGGCGGGTGGGCTTTGCAAATACTGCTTTAGCTCTTCGAATGCGGTCTGGCATTCGGGAGTCCAGTTAAACTTGCTTGCACCCCGGAGGGTCTTGAAAAACGGCAGGCCCCTTTCGGCTGCTTTTGAGAGAAAATGACTGAGTGCCGCAATTCGGCCCGTGAGCTTCTGTACTTCGTGTACGCTCGATGGTGGCCTCATTTGCTGAATGGCGTCGATTTTCTCGGGGTTCGCCTCGATACCCCTTTCGGAAACAAGAAAACCCAACAACTTGCCGGCGCGGACCCCGAAAACACACTTTTCAGGGTTTAGTTTCATACCCGCCGCACGCAAGTTGTCGAAGGTCTCTTGCAAATCGGACACATGGTCGAAGGCCTTACGGCTTTTCACGACAATGTCATCGACGTACGCCTCCACGTTTCACCCCAGTTGCTTGTGAAGCACCTTGTACACCAGCCTGGCGAATGTTGCTCCGGCGTTCCTCAGGCCGAAAGGCATCCTGAGGTGGCAGAAAGTGCCGAACGGCGTGATGAAGGCTGTCTTGGCGATGTCGTCTGGATTCATGTGGATCTGGTGATAGCCGGAGTAGGCGTCCAAGAAGCTCATGAGCTCGCAGCCAGCCGTCGAATCGACAAGCTGATCGATCCGCGGCAAGGGGAAGTCGTCCTTCGGTCAAACCTTGTTGAGGTCTGTGAAGTCGACGCACATGCGCCACTTGCCATTCGACTTCTTTACCAAGACCAGGTTCGCCAACCACTCCGTGTGATCAATTTCCCTGATCACCCCGGCCCTGAGAAGCTTTTGCACTTCGGCCTTCGCTGCTTCTTGGCGATCAGCGGACATCTTGCGCAGCTTCTGCTTCCTTGGCTTGGCGTCTGGCTTGATGGCCAGGTGATGCATGATGAGCTCTGGCGAAACGCCTCCCACTTCGCTGGGGCTCCAAGCGAAGATGTCGATGTTTCTCTTGAGCACTTCCAGGATTTTTGCGGCTTCTTCTTCGCCTAGATCGCCTCCCAGCTGGATGAGCTTCAACGGTTCTGCCTCGCTCACTTGCACCTTGATTACCTTGCCGTGAGGGGCTGGCTTCGGCGCCCGGTTAGCATGTGGTTCAGTCTCCACGTTGTGCACTGCCTTGCTGATGACAACCAACTCACCTTTCGGCGCGGCCGAAGGCTGAAGCCCCTTGACAACAATCACCCCTGCCGGACCCAGCATCTTGAGCTTGAGGTAGTTGTGGTGGGAGATGGCTTCAAACTTGTTCAGGGTTGCGCGCCCGAAGATGGCGTTGCAGCCGTACGGGATGTCGACGACGTCGAACAATATCTGCTCTTCACGTCTGTTTTCGCCCGTGCCGAAGACAACCTTCAACCGTGCTTGGCCGAGGACCTGAACCGCCTCACCGCCGAAACCGCGAAGCGAGGCCGGCGCCTGAGTGAGGGCCATGGTTGGTAGCCCCATCCTAGCGTATGCCTCGGCGAAGATGACATCAGCCGAGCTACCTCCATCGACCAGAATGCGCCGGACTTCGAAGCCGGCCACTTCAGCCGAAATCACCAACGGGTCTTGGTGCAGGAACAACACTCCTTCAGTATCTTCCGGCCCGAAAGAAATTTGTTGGCTCAAGTACTTCGGGACCCCTTCGCCTGTGGCGGTGATGCTGTGCACCGTTCACACCCCTTGACAACAATCACCCCTTGACAACAATCACCGAAGGCTGAAGCCCCTTGACAACAATCACCCCTGCCGGACCCGGCATCTTGAGCTTGAGGTAGTTGTGGTGGGAGATGGCTTCAAACTTGTTCAGGGTTGCGCGGGCGAAGATGGCGTTGTAGCCGTACAGGATGTCGACGACGTCGAACAATATCTGCTCTTCGCGTCTGTTTTCACCCGTGCCGAAGACAACCTTCAACCGTGCTTGGCCGAGGACCTGAACCGCCTCACCGCCGAAACCGCGAAGCGAGGCCGGTGCCTGAGTGAGGGCCGTGGTTGGTAGCCTCATCCTAGCGTATGCCTCGGCGAAGATGACATCAACCGAGCTACCTCCATCGACCAGAAGCGCCGGATTTCGAAGCCGGCCACTTCAGCCGAAATCACCAACGGGTCTTGGTGCGGGAACAACACTCCTTCAGTATCTTCCGGCCCGAAAGAAATTTGTTGGCTCAAGTACTTCGGGACCCCTTCGCCTGTGGCGGTGATGCTGTGCACCGTTCGCACCCCTTGACAACAATCACCCCTTGACAACAATCACCGAAGGCTGAAGCCCCTTGACAACAATCACCCCTGCCGGACCCGGCATCTTGAGCTTGAGGTAGTTGTGGTGGGAGATGGCTTCAAACTTGTTCAGGGTTGCGCGGGCGAAGATGGCGTTGTAGCCGTACGGGATGTCGACGACGTCGAACAATATCTGCTCTTCGCGTCTGTTTTCACCCGTGCCGAAGACAACCTTCAACCGTGCTTGGCCGAGGACCTGAACCGCCTCACCGCCGAAACCGCGAAGCGAGGCCGGTGCCTGAGTGAGGGCCGTGGTTGGTAGCCTCATCCTAGCGTATGCCTCGGCGAAGATGACATCAACCGAGCTACCTCCATCGACCAGAAGCGCCGGACTTCGAAGCCGGCCACTTCAGCCGAAATCACCAACGGGTCTTGGTGCGGGAACAACACTCCTTCAGCATCTTCCGGCCCGAAAGAAATTTGTTGGCTCAAGTACTTCGGGACCCCTTCGCCTGTGGCGGTGATGCTGTGCACCGTTCGCAGCTGCGACTTCTTTTGCCGCTTCGACAGCGGGACTGGTGGATCGGCCCTTGTGATTACTTGAATAATTCGGCGCTGCACGTCTTGGTGCTATTCGGCTGGAGGCGACTGTTCCTGGACCGCTTCGCGAGGCGCTTCGACAGAGACACCCTGATGTGGCCTTGGTTCGTGGGCGTTGTTTCGCTGGCGGATGTTTCGGCACTGCTCGGTGGTGTGCGAAGACCGCCCATGATAGGCGCAATAGAGATCTTTTCTGACCTTTCTACGAATGGGCTGCTGATGGCTGCTGCCCTGTTGGGCGTCGAGCTCCTTGCGGAGCGCTTGTACTTCTTCGACAGCCATGATCGCCTTGCTTGTTCGGTCGGTCCTGAATTTCCTCCAAGTCATGGGAGCTTGGCCTTGCCGGGGCGGCTACCCCGGGTTCGCCGGCTGGGGCTGGCGGACCGCGGGGGGAGCCGGTTCGACGACCTGCGCTTGCATTTGGGCTTGGGCCGCAGCGATGGAGGCTTTGTCGTATTCGGCTTGAATCGCCTGTCTTCGCTTGGAGTCTTCTTCGCCTCTTGCGTACCCATCGATGATGCGAAGCAGGTGCTCAAGGGTTTGCGGCTCCTTGTTGGCGATCTTTCTTGTGAGTTCGCCCTCGAGCAACCCGGCCGAAGTGGCGTTGATGACGGATGCCTCCGTTATGTCTTGAACTTGGCATCGTGCCTGCGAGAACCGACGCATGTACTCTCGAATTGATTCGCCCGGCCTCTGGCGAATGCCGAGCAAATGCTGCTGCGTCTTCGGCTCCTCATAGGTGCCTTGGAAGTTGAGGATGAAAACATCACGCAATTGCTCCCATGAGTAAATGCTATTGGATGGCAGATTGAAATACCAAGAACGGGCGATGCCGTCAAGGGCGAGATGGATTACCTTCGCCTTGGTGTTTTCATCGCCGTGAGCAGCTTCGATCGCGGACTCGTAGATTGAGAGGAACTCTTTTGGGTCTGTTTCGCCCGAGTACCGCGGAACAGGTGGGAATTTGAACTGAGGTGGGATCGGACGATTTTTGATCCCCCCACTCAGTGGCAGCCCCTTTTCGCCCCCGGCCTTGCCCCCTGTGCCCAGCAGCGAAGGCCCGCTCGACTGTGGATACGGCGTGGCGAAGGGCGAGGTGATGGCCTGGGGGAGTGGTTGGGCTGCGACGTTCGGCGGCCCGCTTCCGAACGGTGGCGCTTGGGTGGTGTTGTAGACGTCGAACTGTTGCCCCCGATTCTAGGGCGAAGCCCCTGGCCCAGGTGGGTTCGTCGGTAGCCACCCTGAAGCGCCTTGGCCGGAGCCCCCCTCCGGCTGAGCCGAAGGGGTTATGCTTGAGATGTGGGGTTGGTTGAGCTGCTGAAGTTAAGCCTGAAGTTGCGCCTGCAATGCCGAGGCCCCCTCCACCATTGCCCGCGACACCTGACCGGGCGAAGGGTGTGCCTGGACCGTGGGAGGCCGAACCGGCGCTTGCTGATAGGCTTGAGGCGGGATGTAACTTGCCGAATACTGGAGGATGGGGGCCGGAGCGGTCTTGGCCTGCTGTGCCACTTCGTACGCCTGTTGCTGCTCCTGCATTTGTCGAAGCCTGTCCTGCAGTCGTGCCATGTTTTGCCGCATGGCCTCCATCTTTGCTTCGGCTTGTGCGTCAAGGCCAGGATCGACTTGCGCAGCGGCGATTGTTATCGAAGCCGGCTGCGCTGACGAAGGGATTTCCGGTACCTGCTCCGCCGGAGTGGTCGAGGCCGAGGGCGGTGGTTGCAGCGCGGGCGCCGAAACCACCGGCGCGGCCGCCGCCTCGGCAGGCGCCGGAGGCTCCGTGCCTTCGCCGGCGGCCATCCCCTTCGGCCGTGCCTTCCTTTGGGTTCGCAACCCTCTCTTTTGAGACCTTTTTCGGTGGCATTCGCTCTCAGTGGTTTCGCTCAGAGGTCCCCACGGTCGGCGCCAGCTGTTGTCGAAACGACAACCGCATACGTCGAAGGACGTGGATACTCAACAGTTGTTGGGAAGGTAAAGTGTAATAAATTTTGTATTAAAATCCGATCCCCTTTTAAATGGCCCTAGGTGACTATTTATAACCCCATTACAGATCCCCCTATTAGGGTTTAGGGCTATTACAGGGGAATTTACATGGTCACCCTCATAAAGGGGCCCTTACATGGGTATTTAGTGTAATCTAGGCACGTGGGCCCTCGATGGGCCGCCTGGTGGCTTCCGGTTCATAGGCCCATGGCTCGGGGCGATTGGGCCGGCCCATCGGCCCTTCTTCGATCAGGTCCGCCCCGGCGAAGCCATCCTCCTTCGGCGCATGCCTTCGCCATGTGGGCCTCGCCCAGGCCGGCGGAGCCCCATGTGGCTCCTTGCCATCGGGCTTCGCCACCGTGCTTTCGCTGTTGGGCTTCACCCCACAAGCCTTGGTGCTGGGAGATTGGATCCTTGCTGCTTGGTTGGTTTCGACAGCTTGGTCGAAGGGCCTCATGGCATACTGCCAACACTAGGAAAATATGGATGATTATCCAGTTGAACACACGCAACCTTATGAGTCAAAAGAATGTGAATCTGTTGCCGGTGCACAGGCGAATATGGAAGATCTTCCAATGGACCACTCACAAGAGGGGTGCACTGCTGCTACTAGTCACAACGAGGAGCGGTTGAACAAGAACTAGAAGCAAGCTGAAAATGATGCTGAAAAAAAAAGGAACACAGTCTCCCAAATGTGATCCAGTATGGTTATAAACACTACTCCTTTCTTTGTTGTGTTTCTTTTTTTTTTCTGTATTTCCAGCTTCATTTTTTTTCAACACAATAGGGATGGACTTTTTTTTGTCCATGATACCCAAACTGGCACTAGATGATATAGTGTGTTTTTTTGCTGTGTTTTCCAACATGCATCATATTTTATGTAGTCAATTATCACCAGTTGCAAAAGTGATGGCAGTGACATCCAGCATTTTTCATCATACCATGACATGTTTTTTAATCACATGTGTGTGTTATTTTTTACGCAATCCATGTTCTGTACATTTTTTCCTCTTTTTTTTTGTATTTTGATGATCTTTTCTGTTTCGTACTTTGTTTTTGACAGCCACCCGTGTTTAGTCTGTTGTTAAGCAACTAAATGAGAAACTCAAGCGTAGGCGCATTCAAATCATTATTACCTCCATGGAACAGCTTGAGGGTTTGTTGGATAGTTCAGACAAGGAGATAATATCTAATTTTTATAGAGAAATAAAGGTGGCAAGTGTGAAAGGGACAGCTAGCACATCCCAAGTGTTGACGATAAAATTTGGCAAGCTAATCGGAAACAAGATCCAATCCGAAGCGGATTCGAAGATATGCGGAAATCTCAGAAACAAAGTGCGCATCGGCTGGAGTCCGTATCGGCTGGAAACCGAGTCCGATTTGGATAGCCGATATGGCCGATATTGCATGTGAAGTCAGTATCGGGTTCAAGGAAGAGTTTGCGACAATGTTGCCAGGCAAGGATAGAGTCCAGAATTGGCAAATGT
This sequence comes from Oryza punctata, assembly GCA_000573905.2. NCBI lineage: Eukaryota > Viridiplantae > Streptophyta > Magnoliopsida > Poales > Poaceae > Oryza > Oryza punctata. The sequence goes on along the minus strand of CM002493.2, from coordinate 15,449,790 downwards.
ATCTATTAATTAGGAATATATGTAATTTCTTTATAGATATTTTTGGTAAGATTCCGCCTAAGGGACTTGTTTGCTAGTTAGATTTGTATTAGGATAATATGAGTCGTGTCCGTGATGGACAATGTTTGTATTTTCGGGTATAAATATAGACCCGAGGTCTTATGAATAAACAACAACCACATTCAATCAATCTCGGTGCATCACCAATCTTTGTTTTCTGTTTTCAACAAGTTCATGCTTTCGAGTCGAGCTGCATCAATTTGATCTTTGGCGATAAGGTAGGTCTTGTTATGGCAGTTTGCATTATCGGAATTAGTGCTTACATCTTTATGATACTCTAATTCTATCTTGTAAATCTCCGAGTTATCATATATGTTATATAATTTAGATTTATAATGCTATCTATCTATATCGGCCGATCTCTATCTAGAGTTTTGCTGGTAACAGATAGATTGTCATGTTGGTTTGAATTATATAATGTATCCACCATCCCGAAAAGGCAACCATCGGCTTGATTGTCTAGATTTCATGTTTCTTTTCATACTTAATGCTGCATCAGTTAAGTTTGATCTATTAAGTCATGTTCTGAATCATGATCTCTAGCCTTTTTTATGGTTGTTAATAAGGATAGTATCGGGGTTTCAGCCGATCTTATCTGGTATAGATGTTTTACAAGTTTCATACTTTGTTTAATGTTCTATATCTGCCCCTTATATTAGGATCTAATCTAATACAAATATATTGGACTTACTACCAATCTAATTGGTTATAGTTGAATATATGTGTTGCCAGAGAATATCCTAGTATAGGGTTGTATCGGAGCTATAGCCGATACATGCTTAAATCTGGACATGGGCTATAATATGAGTATATATAATCATTATTCCATGTTATTTTTAGACATGGGCAATTTATATTTTCTCGGTTCAGTCCGATCTATCCCAATTACTTATATCTAAAGTAATATTGATATATAATTTATGTAACACTGATCTTTTCAGCCGATGTACCAAATTTAGGGTTAGCTCATCACTGATAAAACACCTTACAGCCAATTCATGCTTCATTGCATCGGCTAGGTTACATCATGATATGATATCGGCTAGCTGGCCGATGGACTATCGTCTACTAATAAATTTGCATGTGTCTTCTTGTTGATTGCAGGATCAAATCAACTGGCACGCCCTTCGAACCTAAAAGCAAGTTTTGGACCTGCACTAGAGTAAAGCAAATCTCTCAGGCCAGTGTGTGTTTTTTGCATCAACACCAAGGTGGTGACGCTGGCCCATGTGATGCTTCTAACAGTCATTTTGTTTTGATGGTGCTGGCAAGAGTGGGGTGGAGACCGTTGAGAAATATCTAAACACAACAAACCAGTTTGTAGAGGTTGCTGCAATTAGGGTTGCTGCTATCCATGACAGTTCCCAAATTTTCCATGGTACCGACATGTACCGTTTGAGGAAGGTATCACCACAAGCGTGGACAAAATCATGGGTGATGGCAGTGCTCGAAATGAAAATAGTGAAGATGATGGGAATGAAGAAGATGCTGACGATGTAAAAGGCAATGGCGAAGATGGTGAAGATCAAAACGGCGACGCCGAAGATGGTGATGATGACCCTGAAAATGACAGCCCTGATGGCAATCCCAATGTTGTAGCTGATGATAAGGGCAACACTCAAAAGTGAGGATGATGTAGACTCAAAAGATGGCAGTGATGGGGATCAAACTCAAAACCAGTCTACTCCTATGGAGGAGAAATTCCCCGAAGCATCCATGATGGATTCCATGACGGATGATACATGTAAGTACCAACTCTCCTTCCCCTTCTTTTCCCCCGTTTTATGATTTATGTAGTTCAACAAACCTTAATAACATGTAATGATTACCTTCTATTTTGAGTTGTAAACACACCACAGACTGTTGATGCTATTGTAATTGAGGATTCATCACAGGAATCCCCTCGTGCTAATACGCCGGTACCCCAACTGACTGAACCAATCCCAAATGGCGAGTGCTTCCTGGACGCTGGTTATGGCCCATAGTAATTAGGCACCGTCCTAAAAGACACAAGACTAACCTCCAAACTGTTGAGGCCATAGCGGCAATGGGGAAAGGCCTGCAGCCAGATGGTATGATCACAAAATGTTGTCACCAACATGTTCTATCCACACCCAAAGGTGATGGTCGTTATACAAAAGTATCAATCTAGGCCGAAACCACTGATGCCACCGAAGAAGTTAGTACGTGAGAGAGTGGTGACGAAGAGGAAGGAAAGCGAAGTTGGAGTCGAGGTGGTGAGTAAATCCGAAGAGCCTGCGGGGGGCGAAGTCGAGATAGAGCCGCCAACAGCTATTGACGAAGCCCGAGAGCCTATAGGGGGCAAAGCAACGCCCAGCCGAAACCACAACGACTCAAGTTCATGCTTCGACCACCGCTGCAACTGCTGTAGGCATGGAAGGCGACGCTTCGTCGGAACAAAGGGCGCATATGGAAGTGATGAGACAAGACATGACAAGGTTGTGAGAAACACTTCGACTAATGCAAGAGCAACACCAGGCATATGAAGCAGCCATACAAGCCAAAAATGTCGCTTCGGCCAAACAAGCAGCCGCTTCGATGACCATGGCAATCATCGCACGAGCTAATTCCACCACTCAAGTTTCGACACAAGTAGCACAACCATCTTCGGCACCTCATCCAAGGCCCCAAGCAACTGCCAACCAAGCAGCGGTGGCCCCTGCACGTACCCCGGTTGCTCCGGCCTAGCCGGTGCGGCCGATTCAAGCTCCTATACCCCAAGTTTTGACGGATGCAACATCAGCCCTCCAAGCACAACTCTAGGCTTTTCTCCAGCAGCTGAATCAACCCCACAATTTCCCAACAATCACAGCCCCTTCGGCTCAGGCCGTAGGTGGACCAAGTCAAGGCGCAATGGCATGGCAGTTGTCAAACCAGCAAGACTCATGTTCGCCAGCCCATACGCCTTCATCGATCCATCAGGGTGCCATGGTTGGACCAAGTGGAGCATTACAAGTGGTTCAGCCGAACGCTCCCATCCCACCTCAAGGCCTCGGAATGAGCTCCCGTTCGCACCACCATAACCAGGCTTATCGCCATAGTACCAACAAGGTGTGGCATTAAGAGCAAGGCGAAAAGAAGCTACTTAGAGTTGGGGGTTGCGAAGTCACCCAATTCCTCCCCAGTTCAAGTACCCAGCTGTCGCAAGGTATTCAGGCGAAACTGATCCAAGTGAATTCTTGTCAATTTACGAGTCAGCAATCGAAATAGCTCATGGCGATGAAAATACTAAGGCCAAGCTGATCCACCTCACCCTCGACGGCTTCGCCAGGTCCTGGTATTTCAACCTCCAGCCGAATAGCATTTACTCATGGGAGCAGTTGCACGATGTCTTCGTCATGAATTTCCGAGGATCTTATGAAGAACCAAAGACTCAACAAGACTTGTTTGACATTCGACAGAAGCCGGACGAATCCACAAGGGACTATGCAAGACGGTTCTCACAAGCAAGAAAGTGAATGACATTACAGAAGCATCAGTAATCAATGCTGCTTTGGCAGGCCTCCTCATAAGTGACTTAACAAGAAAAATCGCCAGGAAAGAACCGCAAACAGTTGATCATCTATTTCACATCATCGAGGGCTATGCTCGAGGCGAAGAAGATACCAAGTGGCGGCTCGAAATTCAAGCTGACTATGACAAGGCGGTGGCCCCAGCAAGTCTACAAGAGTCGAACGTCCCACCAACGGCGAACCAAGCCCCTTAGCCCCACCTCAGAGACAAGGCCCAAGTCCCATGACATGGAAGAAGTTTCACACCAAAAGGGGCAAGCCAGTAATGGCAGTCGAAGAGGTTCAGAACCTTCGTAAAAACTTCGACTCAAGCCAGCGAGGTGGCCACGGGCTACCGCCAAGAAAAGAGCTCCAAGAAGAATGGTAGTTGAAGGGGACGATATCGCCCCTCATCCCATCTCGGAGGCGGAAACCACAAAATCCTGAGATTTTACGGGATTCCATCTATCTCAACACATAAAAGTATATAAACAAATCCAGAAAAGGTAGTACCCCGAGGTACGCCTCATAGAGATGCGTGAAGATGCTAAGAAAGGCGATGGAATTAGGGTTGAGGTGGTGTTGGTATTTCTTAACGTTCACACATAAATTCCACAAGTGCACGGATATACCGCTGTAGCACTTCACCCGGGGGTATTCCAAGGTATCGAATCACAGGGAACGAAGGTGTTCAACTCTTCAATAGGCTCATCCAAGGACACAAGTTAATGTAGGCAAAGGGTAGAGAGGATTTTCTAGTGAAGCACAGGGTCGTTTAGAAATTTTAATTTAATCCTATTGCAATACTTCAGGCACTGGTTTGCTCGCTACTACCAGAACTCGCTCTACTATGTACTCGGACAGGGAGGACTTAAGTGATCTCGAGGGCTGTCACCATCTCTACACCCACCTCTAACGTACTGTGGGTACGCAGCAAACACTGGAAATTAATTTAATCCTATTGCAAACACTGGAAATTAATTTACCTAGACTCCACATCTATGCAGTTAATTACTACTCTAGTGTTAGCTAAACACTAAAGTAGGAGATGTGCAAACCAGACTACATGGCGAAGGTGTGACAGAGCCGGGCTAGGCAGGGGTCAGACTAACACTTGGTTCGGCTGACCCAGCCAGGGCTCGGTTCTAGCTGCTGAATTTCGTGCGCGGCTGTAGGTCTGTGTTTATCACATTGACGTGTTGAGTTGATGTTGTTGCGCGTCGGGTGTTCCGAAAGGACTCCGCCACAATTACTTTGTACCTGGTCATTATTCAACAAAAACATAGAAAGCAAAATGGGCTTCGACCAGGGTGAAATACCGGTGAGCCAAACTTTATTCAATTAACTCTAGGCGCATGAAGTGCTTAGATTTACTTTACTTTATTTTATTTTTATTTTTATTTTATTTTGTTTTCATTTCTTTTTCACATGGAAACAATGGAGATGATGGGTAACTTAGCAAGGTGGAGATATGAGGCGAGGATACACAAAGTGTTTGGGATTCTTACCCGATATGTCTTGCCAAGTTGAAATCCGAGCTAAATGCAACAAAGTTTTGCATTTGTTCTACTTGGTTTCCTGTGCATCTCTTTTCTCATAGACCAAGGACGTGGTATGAGTGTTAGACTTATTATACGCTAGTCCTTGGTTGTCATTTTTGTTCCCTACAAAGGTTAGCAGACAACAAATACCCGAGGGATTATAAAGAATTGAAAAGATTTCATCGTGGCCTCAAGATTTGGTTCACATCCACCCTAAAGAGAAATTGGATTCAAAACTTAAGTAGAGTGGATCCCACAAGTTTTCAATTATTTTATCTTGACAAAAAAGTTATTTTTTCGAGAGACACTTCTTTTATTCTGAAATCATTTTTTTCAACCTTTTGTTGTTCACCAAATTTTTTGTTTAAGGTAAACTCATATAGGGCTAAGGTAAAATTGCACGAACATAACAAAGTTGCATTTGACAATATACCCACCGTGCACCTTAGAAAGTGATGTGTCCCTCCTTTGCATGTTTGCAATTTATTGATATGTCTCCCAGTCCCTGACTTACCTCCAGTGTGAATTGAATGCGAGGACTCACCCATCAATTTTGAAAACTTTCATGCAGGGGTTAGTCCACAGAAGATATATATCCAATGTCCATGAACATATTAACTCCGAGAGCTCATTAATAAAACTCGACACCATGTCTAATTTCATTAAAGTAGACTATTTTAACCTAAGCACCGTGCTTAATTTAAAAAGCCTATGGATGTACATTGATAATACACCCAAATCATGTCATACAAAAAATGGACATAAGAAGCATAATATATATGATCAAGCCATATTCATATGGTGGTGCTATTGAGTAAAGGTTTGGTAAACCTTGTTTTATCCTTTACATAACTGAGTGTTCATACCGCCATCATGATGGATATGTTGGAATCTCTGGAGCAGTGGCACGGTCATATATGATTATCGATCTCTCCTCGGTCTCGATGCGGATTGTAGCGGAGGAAGGCACTTTGACCATGCCAACTCAGAGAGCGGTTTGGTTATGCACACACCTCAGGTGGAAGAAACTTGTGCCTTGAAGGCGTGATCCGTTGGCACAATGGTATAAAGACGTAGGATGCATCCCTTTTTGGGAAAATGTGCAAGTGACAACTAGAGTAGAGCAGCAACCGCATAGAAAAGGAGAGGGCATCTCCTCTTGCTTGTATGCTCGTAGGTGCTGCTGGAGCGAGAAGTTGTGCACAGCTCGGAGTGGATGAAGGCTAAGCCAAGGTGGCACATGAGCTCGAGAGAGGGACTAGGTGGAGCCAGGTAGCATGATCGCTACTAGCGAGGTGTAAAGCCACATTTTAAAGAGACGCACATAATGCGGTCTTTGGTTTAGATGTAGCTCGTCAGCTCTCTTGCTCTCATCCACTTCTCCCATCTTTTTCTTCCTTTCTTTCATCTCTCTTTTCTCCCTTTTTTTTCTTTTTTTTGGCAAGGTAGGACTAGCACCAACTTTAAACTAAGATGGCTTGGTTAAAGGAACTCGTCATGACAAGATCGTGACCTCCCCCCACACTTGGACTTTTGTGTCCCAAGACATCAACAACCAAGTGTGTGATGTTGGAGCCTCCTATAGAGTGTGTTCCAACACCAAGGATCACCATATTGTACAGGTGATGTGGCTCCCATGTTCTTATGCATCGCATAACCCTTTTTCTTAATATCAACCTATGATAGTTAGTAACCAAAAATACCTGAAGGTGCATACTATCCTAAAACTGGTTCCCATTTTTATTAGAAAGGAATCTTACCATGATAATCCGGGTTATCTCCCGGTAGTGCTCTGTTTATGGTCACAAGCTCGACCATAGAGACATCACGCTGCAAGATTAGTGCCACAAACAAATACGAGATTTGCAGTATCTATAATAAACATAAGTATCCATAACCACCCTTCTAAACATGTAAGAAATGAGGACCGTAAGGAGGTTGTGGTCCTCGCACAATGAAGTGGTACTAATCGGACATGACTTTGGGGATTCCTTATGTGAGCATCAGTTCTGGGGAATTGTGAAAGAGAAACTTTCATGCTCATTTGTGTAATGTTTTCTCTCGTCCTCTAGAGTCGATGTCTCAAGCTTGTCCATGGTCTAAATGTAGGATCGAACAGTAAGAACTAAGCCAACCAGAGGGGGGTGAATGGTTGGTATGCCCAAAAACCAAAACTTTTAGCGGAAATAAAAGTTACCCTCAAAATCGATGGATCGCGGTCTGACCGAAGGTGTTGCACCAGTCTGACCGTCTGGTACACGTCGGTCTGACCGCCGTTGTCTCGCCGGTCTGACTGCCGCCTTGCCGCCGGTCTAACCGCAGGTGTGCCGCCGGTCTGACCGTCGCCTTGCCACCGGTCTGACCGGTGGTATGTCGCCGGTTGGACCGCCGAAACCCGATGAAACACAAATCGAAGAACTCTTAAAGTAGATGATGAATTTATTTGTTCTCTCTGTGTTTACAAAGTGCACCAATAGCACTCCTTACAAAAATCTCGACTAAACTCGAAACCCTAACAAATCTATCAACTCAATTACTCTCAAAAAGCGATACCGGGAAGCCTCACGCTCCCTCTCTATTTATACCCAAGGTAGGTAGCCTAAAGCCACAAACCAATCTCATACTAGAAGTCCTAATCACCCTAGGAAACCTTCTCGTATAAGAAACAAACTTTACATAATCAATCCCACCAAATTTGGACTCCTTCCAAATTCGACTCCACATCCCATACGCACACAATACCTCCATCGTATGCCATATGGAACCTTCACCTTGCACGTGTATTGAACTCTAGTCTTAGTATCCCGCATGATCTCTGACCACCACGGACATCGTCTTATCCCCAAGCCGACTCCCGGTCAATCACCGCAAATACTCTCCCGGCATTAGTTCACCTACACATGAAACAAACAAAGAAACCATATTCCGAGACCAAGCTATCCCCAACTTGACTCATTGTTAGCAAACAACAGTATTACATACGCATAGTATCCATCTAGAAGTCATATTCATGAAACAATCATGGATATCCAAACAAACAACCCGAAAGCGAAACCAACTCAGTATCGGCCGGTCAGACCGCGGGCTGCGCCGGTCTGACCGCACAGTATACGCCGGTCTGACCGGCAGTCACTCCCTGGTCTGACCGGACCCAAAACAGTTATACCTGTAAATCTCTGTGAAATCCAATCATCTGCAAAACCACTTCGCAAATAAATTTCAAATATCAAAACCATTAATCTCCAACACCAATTGTTCATCACAGAATAATAATCAAAAACACCTTTGATTAAACACCTTTGATTTTACAATCTCCCCCTTGATGAACACATTGGCAAACCCATCAAAAATTGTTTTGGTGTTTGGAAAATAAAAAACAAAAATGGTAAAAAGCACACTTCGTACAAACGTACACATCGTGCTGGTAAAAAGCACACTTCGTACAAACGTACACATCGTGCTCAAAAATCCAAAAACTGAAAAATTCACCTTTGCTTCTTACTTCTCCCAAAAACACTTCTCCCCCTTTTGACAATGATTTCAGCAAGCATAAGAATTATGTTCATTAATGTAGAAGAGCTTAGCATACATATAGCACATCAAGTCATGTGTTGCAACAAAAAGAAGATGAATCCATCTATAGCATAACAAGCATGCATTAAAGTATAATCATGAACCAAAGATTTTACAATTAAGCTTGAATCAACAATCAAAATTCATGATTTCATACGATTTATAATGCAACATCTTAACAAGCACATAGGTTGAAAAATAAACACTAAACATATATACCTATTGCATTTATTATTCTTTCTCAAATAAACTTTAGCACAAAACAACAAAGAAAATTTTATAACTTTTTTTCTTGAGCCCTTTTGCTCATTTTTTATTATCCCGGGTACGTCCCTGTCGTCAAGACTGTTTCCAGGGATTCGGTACCCATTTTTTTGCTCATATCGAATACGTTCTTGTCGTCAAGACTGTTTCCAAGGATTCGGTATTCATTTTTTATTTTTTATTCTCTTGCAGAAAGAACAACAAAGCTATTTGAGGAATAACAAATCAATAAAGCATAAATATAAAGCATTTATAAATCAAACCATATGCTAGCATCAATATTGCACATTTGCTTAATTCAAGTATAGAATTTAAGTGTCATGCATCATCTCCCTTAAAAGTAAAATCTAAGTCTTATAAAAAGACTAGAATACATACAAGCTAAGCTAGAGACAAATAAACCTTCATAGTATTGCTAGCATGCACAAGAAAATACCATATGTATAAAACAAAGCTCTCTTTTTCAATTTTTTATTGTCATATTGATTGCTTGATAAAACCATGAGGTACAAACTCCCCCTCAAAACATGCCAAAATGATGAATTATGCCCAATTCACCACGAAGAAAAGCAAAGCGATTAGAATCCAAAGGTTTAGTGAAAATATCAGCAAGTTGCAACTTCGTGTCCAAAAACTGCAATTCAACATCTCCCTTCTCAACATGATCCCTCAAAAAGTGAAAGCGAATATCGATATGCTTTGTGCGTGAGTGTTGAACAGGATTCTTAGCAATATTAATAGCACTAGTATTATCACAAAAGAGAGGTACTTTCTCAAAAGTAAGACCATAATCTTTCAAAGTAGATAAAAGCCAAAGAATCTGTGAACAACAACTAGCAGCAGCAACATATTCAGATTCAGCAGTTGATTGAGCAACACTAGATTGTTTCCTAGAAGACCATGCAATCAATGATGTACTAAGAAAATGACATGTTCCACTAGTACTTTTCCTATCAATTCTACAACCAGCAAAATCAGCATATGAATATCCACTTAAGCATATAGAAGATGAAGTAGAATACCAAATTCCAAACTCAAGTGTATGATTCAAATACCTCATTATTCGCTTGACCGCTTGACGATGTGAAGCACGAGGAGAAGCTTGAAAGCGCGCACACAAACACACAGCGAATTGTATGTCTGGCCTAGAAGCGGTTAGATACAACAATGATCCAATCATACTTCTATATTCCTTTTGATCAACAGCTTCACCATCTTCATCAGGATCCATCACAGCTGTAGAACCAATTGGTGTTGAAATCGGCTTGCTATTCTCCATCTTGAACCATCTCAAAAGATCCTTCGTATACTTCGTTTGATGCACAAATATACCTTGAGGTGTTTGCTTAATGCAATCCCAAAAAGTATGATAACTCACCCATCATGCTCATCTCAAATTCCCTGCACATAGTCTCAGCAAACTCTACAACCAAAGCGTGAGACGAACAACCAAAGATAATATCATCCAAATAAATCTGAACAAACAGTTGATTATCACCATGCTTAAGAACAAAAAGCGTTTTGTCAACCTTTCCCATTGTAAAACCTTTCGCAAGCAAAAAGTTCTTAAGTCTATCATACCATGCTCTAGGTGCTTGTTTCAAACCATACAAAGCTTTAGACAATTTAAAAACATGGTTGGGAAAATCAGGATTTTCAAAACCAGGTGGTTGTTTGATATAAACTTCCTCCTGTATATAACCATTTAGAAAAGCACTTTTCACATCCATTTGATACAATTTAAAACCTTTTGAAGCTGCAAAAGACAACAAAAGTCTAATTGCCTCAATTCTAGCAACAGGAGGAAAAGTTTCGTCAAAATCCAAACCCTCCACCTGAGTAAAACCTTGAGCAAGAAGTTTAGCTTTATTTCTCACAATCAAACCATCCTCATTTTGTTTATTTTTGAAAACCCACTTGGTTCCAATAATATTATGTCCAGAAGGTGGTTCAACTAAAGTCTAAACTTTATTTCTCTCAAAATTTTCAAGTTCTTCATGCATGGCGTTAATCCACGATTCATCAGTTAATGCATGTGACACATCTTTGGGTTCAAAAGAAGCAACAAATGCAGAATTTGCACAAACATCATGAGTCGTTACCTTAGACCTAGTAGTCCGCTCACCTAAATTACCAATGATTTGTTCTGGCGGATGTTGTCGTCGAATGCGCAAAGGAGCAGCGACTTCTGAAGTACTGGTCGAAGTTGAAGCCTCTGGAGGACCATCTCGAACAGCGTCAACAGAACCCTCAGCCGACGACCCTGGCCAGTTTGACCGCACGTCCTGCGCCGGTCTGACCGGAGGTGTGCCGGCAGTCTGACCGGCCTGGCGCCCGGTCTGACCAGCCGAGCCGACCTCCTCGTCGTCGTCGCTCTCGTCTTCAAAAATACGACCATCCTCCCCCTGAACCCGTGACAATGTACCTGCAATATCGGGTCTAGTACCTGGACTAGCCTCATCAAAAGAAACTTCAAGTCTCAACGATTTTGTTAGTCTCCAAAATAAGTACACGATAGCCACGAGAGTGTGCGGGGTAACCAAGAAACATTCCATCGGTAGAACATGCCTCAAACTTATCCAAATTTCCAGATTTCAAGACAAAGCATTTGCAACCAAAAACACGCAAATGTGAAACTTTGGGTTGATGTCCAAATCGAAGCTCATAAGAAGTTTTTCCAAGTTTTGATCTCAAGAAAACCCGATTTGAAATATAGCAAGCAGTGTTAATCGCCTCAGCCCAAAATTTTCTAGGAGTGTGATACTCATCCAACATCGTTCTAGCCATCTCAACCAAAACACGATTCTTTGTTTCAACAACACCGTTTTGTTGCGGAACACGAGGAGAAGAAAATTCATGTGCAAGACCTCTTTTGTTGCAAAACCGTTCAAATGAAGCATTTTTGAATTCACCACCATTATCACTTCGAATTCTTTTCAAAGAACCAGGAGATTCAAGATCCATTCGAAGAAACAAACCACGAAAGAGTTGAAACGCCTAATCCTTAGTTGCCATAAAGAAAACCCAAGAATATCTAGAAAAATCATCAACAATAACCAACACATACCACTTTCCTCCAACTGATTGCACTCTAGCTGGACCAACAGTGTCCATATGTAATAGCTGTCCTGGTGCATCAGTCATCACAGAAACAATAGGAGCATGTGAAGAAGCAACCATTTTAGCATGACGACACGGTGTGCAAACCAAATCAAGATCTTTCTTAAGTTTAGGCAAACAACGAAAAAGATTCAAACCACTTAACCTCGTGAGATGATCAAAACCAACATGTCCAAGTCTACGATGCCAAAACATCACATCTTTACTAAACTTAGCAACCAAACATGTTATCACAAGTGAAACAGGATTTTCAAAATCAGCTTTAAACACTCTACCATAGCGAGAAATATTCAACACAGAATCACCACGAGAATCAAAAACTTTACTTCCAGCTTTCTTAAAATGAACCTCAAAATCTTCATCAAGAATTTGTGAAACTGAAAGCAAATTATACTTTAAGTCCTCAACCAAAGCTACATTCTTTAATTCATATTTGTCATTTACCTTTACCAAACCTGTAGCAAGAACGGCACTAGTAGAAGCATCACCAAAGATAATCGACTCAGTCTTTGATGCCCGTTTGAGGGAGGAGAACCAATTTTTATCACCGGACATGTGCCGCGAACAACCGGAATCCACGATCCACACGTTCTCCTTCCTTGCCACCAATGCCTACACATAAGCAAAAGTCGAAGCCTCAGTACCGGGGTTAGATGATAATAAAAATTTAGGAATCCAGTACTGAGACACACGACCAGAAGATCCAATAGGCATATAACCACGTGCAAAAACAGTTTGAGAATTTTCAGAAAACTTTCTCTGAGGCCGGTCTGACCCAGGTACAGTGGCCGGTCTGACCGGGGACCGGTCTGACCGCCTTTGTACCGCCGGTCTGACCGGTCACCGGTCTGACCGCAGGACCCACTGCGGTCTGACCGGTTTCCTCGAGGGAAAACCATGTTTTTGCCACTTTGATTTTGCAAAAGTAATCTCTCTCTCCTTTTTCTGTTTATGAGCTAATCTGAAACAAAAACCAACAAGATGTCCATCTTTGCCACAAAACGGGCAAGTATATTTTTCACGATGAGTAGAAATATTGGTACAATCAGATGACTTAGCAACACAAGTAACAACAGGAGGTTTTGCATGCACAACATTGGATTTGGAAGAAGATGCATTCAAAGTAGACATGATGCCAGCAGATTTAAACACAGTGTTCTTAGTTTCAGGTTTAACCAAAATTTCACCACTTCTAGCACCAACACCTAACACAACAGGAGGATGTCTAGTATGATGAGCATAAGGATTAAAACCTAAACCACTGTTATGTGTGCTAACCTTAGATTGATCTAGGATCATGTTGAGGTTCTTTTTACCATCAGAAAATCTTAGCAAAGAATTTTTCAAATAAGAAACCTCTTTTTCCAAAATAGCACAATTTTCACAATCTATCATGACATCTTTACTTTTACGACACTTGGGGCAAGAAAGCACTTCATTGTTTTTCACAACATCTTCCATGTACTCAACACGACCTAAAGCATCTTTTAATTTCAACTTATTCAAAGTACATGTTGAGCAATCCAAAGCATCATGATGTTGTTTTAACTTTTTAGCACAAATCATGTTAAACATCGAACTAGCATGAAAAGCAATTTGATATTTTTGCAACAGCTTTTTAGTTAAAATCAACTCATCCAAAGTGCGTGTGTGCAAAGCAAAACTAAGAGCAAGAGAAGATTTACTTTTCAAATCATGTGCTGCATTGACATCTCTAATTTTAGAAATTTCATTCATTAAAACCTCACAACTTTGACAATCATCATCATTAGGAATAAGAGATTTTAATCTATCATTTTCAGAATTAAGAGATTCAATGATAAACTCTTGTTTTCTATACATCTTCTCACACTTCATATTTTTTGCACTCAAAATATTAATAGCTTCCTCAAGAGCACTTACCTCATTGTCTTCACACTCTGAATCCGATTCATCACGCGCCATGAAGCAAACACCGGAGATGTTCTTTCCTTTGTCATCATCTCCACTCTCACCATCTACATCGCTTAGTGGCTCAAACGCGGCGTAGACTTGATCAAAAGCCTTTTTGAGAGTCTCCTTGATCTTCTTTCCTCCTTTAACTGTACTCTTTGGCTTGTTGTCATTGGTCTTCTCATCACCATTATCTTCCCTCTTATTTCTCCCAAGCTTAGGACAACGTGAACGAAAGTGATCCGTAGCTCCACATTCAAAGCAACGATTTGGTCCACCTCTTTTCCTGCACCTAACATTAGTCACAGCTCGAGAAAGTCTGTTAGATAACAAAACCAAATCCTCCTCCTCGAACTGTTCGAGTTGATCATCGGACATGGCATTAAACAAGGCAAATACAGAAGATTTTGATGAAGAAGCATCAGCATCCAAAGAAGTTGAAGAGGAAACCAAAGCACTCGACTTAGAATCAACTTTACGAGAAAGAATATTCATCTCATGTGTTTTCAATTTTGTGTAAAGCGAATCCAAAGTCAAAGTAGACATATTAGCAGACTCCTGAATAGATGTAACTTTCATCTCCCAAATAGACATGTCAAGACCATTCAAAAAGTGACGAGAAATCTCAGATTGTGTATAATTAACATCATAAGAATAATCAACAGATCTAAGATCACTCAAAATTTTATTAAACCTAGAAAGATAGTCATCCAAAGCTTCTCTAGGTTTCATCTCAAATTTAATATTCTCCTTTTTAAAAAGATCTCGACGAAGCTCTTTAATGTTATTTGTTCCTTGATGAAAATTACTCAAAGCAATCCAAATCTCATGGGCAGTTTGAAGATGAGAAACACGATCATAATCCTAACGAGAAATCCCACTCAAAAGAATATTGCGAGCTTTGCAATTTTGTTCAAACTCAATTTTTAAGGCAGCAGTATTAATTTTATCAGGGATCTCATAAGGATGAGAAACTTTTCTCCAAATATCATAATCCTCAGCCATAATATAAGATTGCATCCTACTACACCAATGAGAAAAATCCGTTCCATCGAAAACATGAGGCTTAGTTGAAAACATCTTAGTAGCCATGGCAAAAACTCTAGATTGATTAAGATCCAAAGAAGAAAACAAGGTTCTAATACCACTTGTAGGATCGAACAGTAAGAACTAAGCCAACCAGAGGGGGGGTGAATGGTTGGTATGCCCAAAAACCAAAACTATTAGCGGAAATAAAAGTTAACCTCAAAATCGATGGATCGCGGTCTGACCGAAGGTGTTGCACCAGTCTGACCGTCTGGTACACGTCGGTCTGACCACCGTTGTCTCGCCGGTCTGACCGCC
This sequence comes from Oryza punctata, assembly GCA_000573905.2. Classification (NCBI taxonomy): domain Eukaryota; kingdom Viridiplantae; phylum Streptophyta; class Magnoliopsida; order Poales; family Poaceae; genus Oryza; species Oryza punctata. The sequence goes on along the minus strand of CM002493.2, from coordinate 15,434,444 downwards.
GCCTTGCCGCCGGTCTAACCACAGGTGTGCCGCCGGTCTGACCGCCGCCTTGCCGCCGGTCTGACCGGTGGTATGTCGCCGGTTGGACCGCCGAAACCCGATGAAACACAAATCGAAGAACTCTTAAAGTAGATGATGAATTTATTTATTCTCTCTGTGTTTACAAAGTGCACCAATAGCACTCCTTACAAAAATCTCGACTAAACTCGAAACCCTAACAAATCTATCAACTCAATTACTCTCAAAAAGCGATATCGGGAAGCCTCATGCTCCCTCTCTATTTATACCCAAGGTAGGCAGCCTAAAGCCACGAACCAATCTCATACTAGAAGTCCTAATCACCCTAGGAAACCTTCTCGTATAAGAAACAAACTTTACATAATCAATCCCACCAAATTTGGACTCCTTCCAAATTCGACTCCGCATCCCATACGCACACAATACCTCCATCGTATGCCATATGGAACCTTCACTTTCCACGTGCATTGAACTCTAGCCTTAGTATCCCGCATGATCTCTGACCACCACGGACGTCGTCTTATCTCCAAGCCGACTCCCGGTCAATCACCGCAAATACTCTCCTGGCATTAGTTCACCTACACATGAAACAAACAAAGAAACCATATTCCGAGACCAAGCTATCCCCAACTTGAATCATTGTTAGCAAACAACAGTATTACATACGCATAGTATCCATCTAGAAGTCATATTCATGAAACAATCACGAATATCCAAACAAACAACCCGAAACCGAAACCAACTCAGTATCGGCCGGTCAGACCGCGGGCTGCGCCGGTCTGACCGCGCAGTATACGCCGGTCTGACCGGCAATCACTCCCCGGTCTGACCGGACCCAAAACAGTTATACCTGTAATCTCCTGTGAAATCCAATCATCTCCAAAACCACTTCGCAAATAAATTTCAAATATCAAAACCATTAATCTCCAACACCAATTGTTCATCACAGAATAATAATCAAAAACACCTTTGATTAAACACCTTTGATTTTACACTAAATGCTCTCCTTCTCAAGAGATGCATCATGCAAGATCTGGGTTGTTTCTTGATGATTAACAAGAGTAACGTCCTGAGGGCTAGAGGGACAAGGCTTAGGCTTGATCAAGGGCGATGAAGGTCGTTCGGTTTCATGAAGATGGAGAAAAGCTTCTGATGAAACGAACGGAGATACAAACATCACCTCCTCGAACGACTCACTCTTGGGATGAGGCTTTGGCCTTGATGTTTCTAGGCAAAAACTATGAGTGGCAAAAGTATTTTTCCCAAGCTTTTCCTTGAGGCTCCCTTAATATTCACCTTCTTGGTGAAGTTTTTCTAGGGGGAAGCCTATGAGAAGATCAAAATCGAGAGTAGGAAAGATGTGGAAATCTAGGTAGATCTCGATTTTGTCTATTTGAATTGGCACGACCCTCATAATCCCACGACACTCTAATATAAGTTTTGAAGGACTTGTGAAAAGTTTGTCCGTAGGGGTGTTGATGCAAAAAACACACACTGGCCTAAGAGATTTGCTTTACTCTAGTGCAGGTTCAAAACTTGCTTTCGGGTTCAAGGGCATGCCAGTTGATTTGATCCTACAATCAACAAGATAAAACATGCAAGTTTTATTAGTAAAGGATAATCGATCGGCTAGAAAGCCGATGTCATATCGTGATGTAACCTAGCCGATGCAGTATAAGATGAATCAGCTGTAAGGCATATTCAATGATAAACTAGCCCTAAACTTGACCGTTACGCACCTACTTTCATAAATAGTAACCTCTTTTCCGAAAATTTCACGGTGTTAACTCCGTTTTCACCACTTAAGCCACCGAATGGTCCTCACCAACTCCGGCGACTCTATCGACCCCTTCGGCGACCATCCCGGCGAACATCATCTCCAGTAGCAACAATCCTTCTTGTTCGATGGGAACAATCATAGATGTCCCCCAGGTAATCTCCCATCATTTTCATCTCTACTCATATCGGCCACCTCCTTTCTTCATCGAATTTATCTGTCTTGACCTATCCTGATTGATTTGATTCTTTTTCCTATATCCTTACAGCACTTGAGGAACCAGATCGTCATCCCAATTCATGAAGAACCATCCCATTATTTCCTTGGGCCGATGGGTGATGAAGACCTAACCTCCTTCATCAACGCCGAGAGCAACCGCATCCCATTCAGGGAACCAAGCCCAATTCGACTCACTGGCCGAACATCTTCAGATCCTGGCCATCTTCTATAGATGGATGGAGAACATGGTATAAACGGATGGCTGCAAGCAAGCAAGCTCATTGGGATGAAGTAGGTATCTCTCAATGACTCTCTCTTTCCCTAGCCGATACTAAGAAAGATGAACCAATGCTGTCAGCTACCTCCTACTTTTGGTCCAATACACTTAATGCCTTCTCTTTTTAGCCATGGACCTATGACTCCTACCCTGTTAGACATCCAGATGCTGACATGCTTAAATATTACTTCATCGGCTAATCCCATTAGTCTGAAGATAAAGTGTGAACATAAATTCAAGACTAAGAATATTGGAGGTTGGTCAGGATTCATAGCTGATAACATGTGTGTTCTGTTTCCCCTATAGAACATGTTGCCTTCTTAATGATGTGGATGGACAAATTCCACTTTTGTGGCACCACCTGTGGTCCAGCTGCTAATTGGCAGCACTTAGCCAAAGCTTTAGTATCCAAGAAAACACTCCCTCTGGGCAAATACCTTCTAGGGGCAGTATACCAAACCATGAGTCAGACATCGGCGAAACTGCTCCTGAATACATCAGCCAACTATGGAGGTCCTTGGTGGTTTATCCAAATATGGTTAAACTTGTATATAATCATGGTTGCAAATAGGACTCCACTGAGTGAATCAAAATTCCCATCCTTAGGCCATACTGGTAATGAAGAATCAACACGCCGATACATGTCATTTGGAGAGGCAGTGTCAACTTACCCTGGATCAGGAACATTGGCTGAATCATTTTATGAATGGTTCAATCATTTTTACAATGGACTTTCTCGCAAATCCCGGGTCTGGTTTCCATATGAGGACTTCATCGAGTACGAACTGCCAACAAACCTTAGATTGGACGAGTTAAACAATGATGATTTCCCAGGGATGAGAGACATATTTGTATCGGCCATATCTCCATGCATACTTCCAACTGGTGTCTCCCAAAGCCGATACATCCAAACATCTTATGAGTTTTATCATTCTATGATCGCAGCTAGGCAGCTTGGTATGGGATAACTACCCATCGGCTTATATTTCACAGAGAAAATCCAAACAAGGGGTACTGTTCCATCAGCCCTCATAATGGACAGGATCTTGAATCTTGAGAATCCTCCTTTGGGTTCTATCGGCCAAATCTTTTTGATCAGGAAGCGAAGTCAGCTTTTTGACAAATGGTGGGGTCAATGGAAAACTCATCTCTTCCTCAACCAATCAGCCGATTTCTACTTGACCATCATAGATCCCTCCATCAGTCCTCAGGTAAACCTACAACCATAAAATATTTTATTTTCTAAGTACTATTATGATCTTTTAACATTTTTCAAAACATATTTCAGGCTGGTAACTCTCCTTCTCCAACCAAAAGCAAAAGTGGCAAAGATATCCATTATGCATCGGCCAAAATATAATCAGGCAAAGATATAGCACCTTCATCTGTCGGCTTCAATGCTCCTGCCATCAAAAACTTGCTTCAAGGTCAAATCAAGCAGCCGATCACCATGGCTGGCAAATGCAAAAGGATTAAAAAAGCTGCTACCAAGCCTCTTGCAACCAAGAAGAAAATGCCTGTCATAAAGCAAAAGTCTTCAGCCGATGATCTTCCTCCCATTGATCTTGATGTAGAAGAATATCTCAAAGAGCCAGTGATGGAAGAAGTTGATGAAGGTGCTGCACAGATCAGCGAAACTGAACAAGTAGCTAGCCTAGGATCACAAGCTGATACACCTCAAGCCGATCCATCAAGCCCGGCCAAAAGTTCAAGCCCTCCTAAACGTCGTCCTCGAAACTTTCAGGTACTCACTCTTTCAACCACTTCCTTTTGACTTTACCAATATTCTTCTAATATTTAACAAATTCATAGCCTTCTCGAGCCTCATCACCTCCTCAGCAACCAACTTCAAGCAAACACACACCATCGGCTGTGGGTAGCCATCATATAGAAGAAACAGCTGCCATAATCCCAGCTCCTCCAATCCCTGCAAGAACATACCCAACTACCCCTTATATCGGCCACACTTAAAGTTATCACTTATGATAATTTCTCCTTGCAGACCTTAGCCGATATGTTTTCTTTTGACATAAGGCAGTTCTTGGATGAGGAAGAAGAAGATGCAACCAGCAAGACCAAATCTCCAGTACCTGACGAATTAAAAACAAGATTAGCCGATATTGCTGATCAGCTCAAAGCTTCACTGGACACCTTGGTCACAGATTATGGCTCAATCAGGTAAAGATTCCAAGAAGTCCAAGACCAACTCCCAGAAGATCTTATTGATGCTATATCACCTGCAGTATTCCTTGAGCAACATAAATTCAAACTTGAGAAAGCAAAGCAAAGACTTGCAGATCGGCTAGAGCGCACAGCTCTTGAAGGAATAATTCAAACCAGCCGTGAACAAGTTAATGAAGAAAAATCCAAGTTGGATGAGTTATCGACTAGCCCAAAATCAACCTTGCAACAATTAGACAGACTAAAGCAAGAAGAATCTGATCTCTTGGTTCAATTACAACAATGCCGAGTCAAGATTTCTGAAGCAAAAAAGAAGTTAGCCGATCTTCCTCAAGCTATTGAAGAACAAAAATCCAAATTAAAGTCTTCAATCAAACATGTAGCTTCTCTCAGCAAATCGCTCAAACCAATCCCAGGAAGTGATGCTGCAGATACTCAAACCATAAATGAAGTAGAACAAATTCACCTGCGTGCGATTTCAGCAATCCAAAACTACTTGGGTTGGGTTGATGTAACAAACTAACAATCAGTTTTGCTGTAATATACCTGTATCAACCATCGAGCTGATTTTGCTTTGGTAACCGCAATTTTTACTTTGTTTTAATCGCAATTTTTTGTTCTCCTCATGCCCCCCAAGTTTGTAGTAGGGAACATCATGCTATATACTTACAAAATGTCTAAGGGAGATAAGAAATATCGGCCATCGAAAGGCGATGTAGACAACATCGGCTGCAAACCACACATCGGCACAATACAGTTGATTATGAACCAATCCAAACACTTGGATAATATTTCTTCAAATACTTCCCATTAAGAGCTCTCCCAAATACTTCTCCATCAAGTCCTTTTACCATGTAAACTCCCTTGGAAACACACTTATGAATTCGAAAAGGCCCTTCCCAATTCCATGACCATTTACCAAATTTATTCTCTTGTCCCTTTCGGCAACACCAATTTCCATACAAGCACCTCCTCCTAAAAAGATTTTGGTACAACCTTTTTATTATAATGCCTAGCAACCCTTTTTTATCTCATCTAACCTTCTCTAGAGCACACAATCTAGATTGAACCAACTCTTCTGACTCATCAACCATCAAGTTATGATAATCATCGGTCGTCAGCTCATCTTGCAAAGAAATCCTTCTTGAGCCGATATTAGTTTCCCATGGCAAAACAACTTCATAACCAGAAACTAACTGATATGCTGGAACTTTAATAGCACCATGATAAGCCATTCGATAAGACCACAAGGCATCAGCTAATATTGTGTGCCACTTCTTTGGAAATTCAGCAATCTTTCAATTAACCAACTTGATCAAACTCTTGTTAGATGCCTCAGCCTGCTCATTAGCCTGTGCATAATATGGTGAAGAATTCAACAACTTAATCCCCATACGATCAGCAAACTGAACAAACTCATCGAACACAAAAATAGATCCCTGATCAGTTGTTATTGTCTGTGGCAAACCAAATCTATATATGATATGATCTTTAATAAACTCAATTGCATCTCTAGTATCAACTTTCTTGAGAGGAACAACCTCAACCCACTTGGTAAAGTAATCAGTAGCTACCAATATAAACTTATGACCTTTACTCGATGGTGGATTGATCTGGCCGACCATATAAATTCATAGCTGATGCTGGTGCTCTTTGAATAGCTCAAAATATCTGACAATCCTGACAACCTTTATAGTAGCTAAAACAATCTTCCAGCATTGTCGGCCAAAAATAACCCACTCTTGTAATCAGCCACTTCATCTTATGAGCCGATTGGTGACTACCACATATCCATTCATGCACTTCACACATAACAACCTTTGCTTCTTCTTAACTCAAACATCTTAATAGAACCCCATCAATAGTCCAATGGTACAATTCATCATCCAATAAAACATATTTAAGGGCTTTATACCTCAATTTCCTGGACACCGATCTAGAGGGATCTTTTAAATACTCAATTATCTCAAACTCCAATCATCGGCTTGCAGATATGCAACTTCTACCTCTACATCCTTTGACATCGGTTTGTATCGCATGCGCCCTGAGCTAAATCATTAGCCTCAACATCTTGCTCTCGAGGAATATGCTTCAAAGTAACTACCCTGAAAGATTTCATCAACTCTTGACACCTCTCACTGTAAATCATCAAGATATCATTCTTGCACTCAAATTCTCCGGACAACTGGCTAATCACCAATAACAAGTCACCCATAATCTCAACAGCATCGGCTTCAACCTCTTTCAACAATTGCAAGCCTTTTAGAATCGCCTCATACTCAACTTGATTATTAGTAGAATAAGGTTTAATAGTTAAAGCAAACTAAAAACTCGCCCCTAGGTGATATGGTCACTAAGCCGATACCAAATCCATGAGTGAAAACTAACCCATCGAAAAATATTGTCCAAGGCATGATCTCGAAATGATCAACCGAACTATCCCGATGTTCAACTATGAAATCGGCTATTGCTTGCCCCTTGACTGCCTTAGCCGATTCATATATTCGCTCAAATTCTGTTAAGGCAAAAATCCACTTCCCAATCCTTCCCTTCAAAACTGGAGCCGATAACATATATCATACTACATCGGCCTTACAAACTATCATACATTCATTGGAAAGAAAATAAACACAAACATAACTTTTCCACCGGTGAATACCTGGTCTCATCCAAAAGCCTTCTACTTAGATAAAATATAACTCGTTCTTTACATTCAACTTCCTAGATAAAGATAGAGCCGATAGTGTTCTGATCGGCTGATAGATACAACCTAAAAGGAACCCATTTTCTGTGGTCGAATAAGAACTGGAGGAGTACTCAAATATTCATTTATACTGTCCAAAGCATGTTGTTGCTTCTCCCCCAAACAAACTCTTGATCGACCTTCAATCTGAGTTACAGAGTGAATGGTTCTATCCTACCGGACAAATTAGATATAAACCGTCTTACAAAATTAACCTTGCCGATAAATGATTACAATTTTGTCTCATCTTGTTGAGGTTTTATATCTTTGATACTATTGATACTCCTCTGAGGTATCTCCATTTCCCTTTCATGCACTAAAAATCTAAGAAATTGCCCAGCCGATACACCAAAAGCACACTTGGTTGGGTTCATCCTTAATCCTTAATCCTTAATCAGCTATGTGGTCATCAACCTCCATTGATTTAACCACCACATCATCAATATAGATCTCAACCAATAAGCCGATAAGGTCATGGAATATGGAATTCATTGCTCTTTGGTATGTGGTGCCAGCACTCCTTAACCCAAAAGTCATAACAACCCACTCATACAAGCCGATTGCACCAGGACATCGAAAAGCATTGCCATCGATGAAACTGATGATCTTGTGTCCAGATGCTGCATCAACCAATTGATTGGCAACCGGCATTGGGTATTCATCCTTAGGAGTAGGTTTATTCAAATCCCTAAAATCAATACAAACTCTAAGCTTGCCATTTTTCTTGATTACCGGTACTATGTTTAAAATTCACTCAGCATACCAGCATGGTCTGATAAAATTAGCATCATAAAGTCTTGTAATCTCCGCCTTAATAGCATCATACATCTCGGCTTTACATCATCTTGGATGTTGCTTATATGGCCGATAGCCAGGTTTAATAGGGAGCTAATATTCAACAATCGATCGGCTAAGTCATGGCATCTCATAATATTCCCAAGCAAAACAATCTTTGTAATCCTTTAACAGCTCTATTAATTTGCACTTAAATTCTTTTGATAGACCTTTACTAATATAGGTCGGCCTAGGTCTATCGCCTTGTCCAATATCTACTTCTTCTAGTTCATCGGCCGACATAAACCCTTGTACAAGCTTGCCGTCGAGATCATCTACAGTATCCTTTGTATAGATATCCGAACCCTCCACGGTGCCCTCAAAGTGATAATTGGGGTTCTCCATCTCCTGCTGGCTGTATATCATAATCAGAAACTCTTAGATAAACTCCTTGCCAAACTTTACCAGACAAACAATCAATTCCTTCCATCTCCCACACAGACAAATCAACACTAGCTACATTAACTGACCTATCGGCTGGCACAATTTCTATCTGGTCTCCCTGCCACTGGATCAAACTTTGATGCATCGTTGAAGGAGTACAACAATTGGCATGGATCCAATCTCTTCCTAGCAATAGACTATATAAACCCTTCCCATCAATGACAAAGAACATAATCAGAATTGTTTTGCTGCCAATAGTTAGTTCCACATTCAAAACCCCCTTAGTCTCAGATGTATTTCTTCCAAAATCTTTCAGAATCATATTGGTCTTTATCAAATCTTCCGAATTCTTGCCCAATTTTCTGAAAGTAGCATATGGCATTAAGTTAAGAGTTGCCTCTCCATCGACCAACATTTTCGACATCGGCTTTCCATTGACAAACCCCTTGACATACAAAGGCTTAAGGTGCTGATGCCCGGTTCCTTCTAGTTTCTCAAAGACAACTTGTTGTGGAGACAATATCAATTTAGCCGACGGTGGTTCCCCATTTCTTCCACGACCTATTCTACACCATATTCGGCTGGCAACATAAAGACCATATTTATTGACGATGATGCAACTGCTTTTCCCTTGCTCTTAGCAAGACTTTCACCCTTATAAGTTCTGATTACATCGGCTAGAACGATCTTACTTTTAACTCACCACACCTTTCTTTGCTCTCTATTCCTCATCCTCTAAACACGTATTTTTTGACTCTTAGTAAAAATTCCAGAAGGACACCATTGAGGTTTCATAGTCTTAGCTCTCCCTTCCGGCTTGTTCTCAAAGTAATCCCGATGAATCGGCCCAAGCCTCTAATGAACAGGTAACTTTTGTTGAATCGACCGATACTCACCATTACTTTGTTGGCTTAATCTCCTCATATATCTTTCACCAAGATCATTGCAACCAGGACAGTCTTTGATAGATGGCAGCCTCGTCCCCTCATTCCAGCAAAATCTAAAGAATTCCCAACCCCAATGAGGATCGAAACAACCCTCATTATTGTAGTGACATGTTTCTTCTTCTCTTTGACGTCTGTTCTGATACTTGTTAATCATACTAACCAACTTGAATTTCCTTCCTTGATATTTGTTCCTATCGGCTTGGTTCCTATCGGCTCTAGTATGAACCATGTTTACCGGAAAAGGATGACCATCTATCTTCATCGGCCTCTTGGCTTCATCGAACTTTATCCTCCCTTGTTCTATAGCCGATTGAATCTGTTGCCTGAAGATCTTGCAATCATTGATGCTATGTGATCCTGTGTTATGCCATTTGCAATACTTCCTTCTCTTCAATTCTTCAGCCGACGGTATCATATGTCCTACCGGTAGTTGAATTTGTTTCTCTTGAAGGAGATCAAGTATCCTATTAGCCTTAGTAATGTCAAAATTGAATCTCTCTTCCTTCCCCGAATTCTTAATCCATTGGCACACCACTGTTTTCTTGTTCCTAGCCCACTCGGCTGCATTGACTTCTGGGTCTTCATCTTCAGAATCAGAATCATAACTGTAGATATTATTGACATTATTAGCCTTTTTAGCAAACTTTCTAGCCTCCTGGAACCGTGTCTCATGAGCCGATACCTTCTGAGCTAAATGCACTAAACTTTCGAAATCTTGAGCAGAGAACCTCTCCCTTATCGGTGCTAACAATCCCTAGAAAGCCAGATCGGCTAACTGTGAATCAATCAATGCCAAACTATAGCACATGTTCCTCACATCTCTAAATCTTTGGATATAGTCTGGCACTGTCTCGTTCGATTTCTGTTTGATGGATGTGAGATCTGATAGTTTCATCTCTTGGATTCCACTATAGAAATATTTATGAAACTGCTTCTCTAGATCGGCCCAACTCCTGATAGAATTGTAAGGGAAGGAAGAAAACCATGTAAACACCGATCCAGATAATGATAGTGGGAATAATCTAACTCTGGAGCCTCTGTAACTGATGCTTCTCCACATTGTGCTAGGAAACGGTTGTCGTGCTCATAAGTTGACACATTATCCTGCCTTGAGAATTTTGAAAAATCTGGTACCTTCTATCGGTTTGGCAGTGGCACTCGGTCAAAATATTCAGGGTATGAATGCCGATACATGTTACCGTTGTCCTTAGGTTTGAGTCCAAACTGCTCTCTTATTACATCGGCACACGGTTATTGTGACACCCCTTCACCATACTACTGCTATGCTTGATCACATTCACCAAATTGGGTTGAATACTGAAACCGTGGAGACCCCTCAGGCCGATACTGGACTCGTGGAGAATGAGGTTGATATTGACGATTAAAATTGGTTCCTAGACTCTGCGATGGAACATACAGCGGTGGTTCCGGTACATATTGCTGGCCGATTGGCTGAGTTGTCCCAATCGGCTGCTGTGCGGGCCGTTGAGACGCAGACATCTGCGGCTTGGAAGGGACGTGATATAAAGGCTCGGAAACTGGCGGATTCATCTTGAACATGTTGACTAGCTGCTCCGGTGTTAATTGAGTTGAACTCTGCCCCCCAAGCATCGGCTGTTGTCTTGTTAATATAGTTGGGATAGACCCACTAGACATAGGAGCTGATAGAGCTTGAGTTGAAACTGTCTGTTGTTTCCCGCCAATTTCCAACTTCACAGTCCTATAACCTGGGAAAGCATCTCCTAGAAGATACATGGGTCCTTTTGCTTTCTCCTCGGTAATGGTGTTGTCCACCACCATCTTGATCACATTTGTCAATGTATTCACAAGTACACCGGACTGATTGATCAAAGCATGACGGACTGCTGAGTCGATACGATCTTATAATGTATGGAGTTTTTCATCGCTTGACTCGGTCTTGATCTCTTTGCCTTTATCATCATTTGCTCCAGATGTACTTGGCTCTGTGTTCGCGATCGGCGGCAACTCGACTTTGGTCTTTTGAATTACCGTACCCTGGCGGGTCACCGTGAATGAGTGTAGGTATTGACTCTGGAGTTGATCGAGCAACTTTTTCATCTCTTCTTTCTGCTCTTCGTTCAATTGCTCGATCATGATAGGTAGAACATTATCCTCTGTAACTTCAGTGATATTGGGCGCCATGATGACACTGTGTCCCACCGGGTGTGCCAAAAGCGTGTCGATGCAAAAAACACACACTGGCCTGAGAGATTTGCTTTACTCTAGTGCAGGTCCAAAACTTGCTTTTGGGTTCAAGGGCGTGCGAGTTGATTTGATCCTACAATAAACAAGATGAAACATGCAAGTTTTATAGTAAACGATAATCGATCGGCTAGAAAGCCGAAGTCATATCGTGATGTAACCTAGCCGATGCAGTATAAGATGAATCGGCTATAAGGCATATTCAATGACAAACTAGCCCTAAACTTGACCCATCGGCTATAAATATAAGATTTACACAATCTATAAATCAATATTACTTTTAGAAATGAGCAATTGGGATAGATCGGACATAAGCGAGACAGTATAAATTGCCCAAGTCTAAAATAACATGAAATAACGATTATATGTATTCATATTGTAGCCGATGTCCAGATTTAAGCATGTATCGGCTATAGCTCCAATACTACCTTATACTAGGATATTCTCTTTCAACAAATATATCTAACTATTGTCGATCAGGTTGACGGTAAGCCCAATATATTTATATTAGATTAGATCCTGGTATAAGGGGTAGATATAGCATATTAAACAAAGCACGGAACTATGTAAAACGATTATACCAGGTAAGATCGGCTGAAACCCCGATATTATCCTTATTAAGAACCATAAAGCAGGCTAGAGATTATGATTCTAAGCACGACTTAATAGATCAAACTTAACTGATGCAACATTAAGTATGAACAGATGCATAATGTCTAGACAATCAAGCCGATGGTTGCCTTTTCAGGATGGTGGATATATTATATAATCTAAACCAACAAGTCAATCTAGCCATTATCGATAAAACCCTAGATAGAGATCGACCGATGCAAGTACAAAACATTGTCAATCTGGATTATATAGTATATATATGATAACTCGGAGATTCACAAGATAGAATTAGAATATCATAAAGATGTAAGCACTAATTTCGATAATGCAAACCGCCATAACAAGCTTCACCTCTTTGCCGAAGATCGAAACCGATGCAGCTCGACTAGAAAGCAAGAACTCGTCGAAACAAAGTAACGAAAAAGGTTGGTGATGCGCCGAGATTGATTGGACTGATGTTAATTATTTACAAGATCTCGGGCTTATATTTATACCCGAAAGTACAAACTTTTCCGTGATAGACACGACTCATATTGTCCTAATACAACTCCAACTAACAAACAAGTCCCTTAGGCGGACTCTTACCGAAAATCTCTATAAGGAAATTACATAAAATCCAAATTAATAGATACAATTGTCAATCTTGGACTCCATCCTAGCCTAGCAATATCATTGTAATCCTCCTCTCAAACCCGAAATTGATCATGCAACCAATATCGGCTGTATCGGCTAACCACATCAAACTCGGTAACGGCCAATACAGACTTCCAGCCGATGCGTACTCTGTTTCCGAGAATTCCGCATATCTTCAAATCCGCTTCAAATTGGATCCTGTTTACGATTCATATACTTACCAAATTTCATCGTCAACAAGGGGCTAAAGGCATGTCGCTCAAAAGGGTGTCTGCAGAGAACTCGGACATGATACTAGCCCCAACAGTGGGGTTATGAAGGGCTTTTCCAATGGTTCATCCTATAGAACAAGTTACGGCCATAGAAGGTGAAACAATCCGAATTACTTTGGAAGAGTGTCTCACTTCCTCAGACCACTCCACCTTCGTGGCCACCGTGAGAGTTTCTTTGTTGGGAGGATTGGGAGGATAAGGACGTTTCCTTTTACTAAAATAATTCAGGGTGTTTCCATAATTGTCATCAAAACCAACCCTGAATTCAGGAACACAACCCGGAGCTAGAATTTCTTCGGTATCCGGAGATAGCTCCAGGGAGGACTCTTTAGTTGAACCCGATGATGTGGAAGGTTCGAGTTCAGGTTCGGCTATAGAGGGTTCCTCCCGACTTAACACAAATGCCTTAGTGACGGGTTCAGAGCATTGCCCAACGAAGGAGGTGTTTTCTGATATTCGATCAAGAATTGCCTTGCCTTCGGAAGGGGTTTTATGCATGAAAGATCATCCAACAATGATGTCAATGTGGAATGCAGACTCCTTATCTAAACCCGTATGGAAATGGTGCAACAAGGCATAATCGGGTATAGATAAGTTGGGTCCAAATCGTACCAAAGAGGTAAATCTGGCCTAAGCTGCACTGATTGATTCATTATTTCTCTGTTGAAAGCTGAGGACTTCGACTCGAAGGGCTGTAATACGGTAACAGGAAAGAATGCGACGTAGAATTTATCTCGCAACTTTCCTAATTACCGTTTACACTCCCAACGGTATAAGTGTACCATTGTTTTGCTCCTTCGTGAAGAGAGAACGGAAACAACTTCCACTTAATAGTCTCTTGTGTCATGCCTTGAATCAAGAGGCATGAGCTCAATTGCTCAAACTCTCGCAGATGATGGTAGGGATTTTCTTGGTCTAGACCAGAAAAAGGTTTTTCCCTAACCATGTTTATGAATTCGGGACCAATTTCATAGCAGATGTAAGAATCGGCTCCAATGAAGGAGGTGGCTCATAGAATTCATCCCGAGGAGAAGATAATTGGTAGATTGGTAGATGCTACATGGTAGACAAGTAAATGCAGAAAATTTCTCTAAGGGTAGACGGGGAAGAAAGAAAGAAAAACTAAAAAGATACGAGGATGAACAAGGTTTGGAGATAAACAACAACCATTCCCTGGAAACGGCGCCATAAATGCTTGTTGGTATTTCTTAACGTTCACAGTTAAATTCCGCAAGCGCACGAATATACCGCTGTAGCACTTCTCCCGGGAGTATTCCAAGTTATCGAATCACAGGGAACGAAGGTGTTGAACTCTTCAACAGGCTCATCCAAGGACACAAGTTAATGTAGGCAAAGGGTAGAGATGATTTTCTAGTGAAGCACATGGTAGTTTAGAAAGCTTAAATTAATCCTATTGCAATACTTCAGGCACTGGTTAGCTCGCTACTACTAGAACTCGCTCTACTGCACACCCGGATAGGGTGGACTTAAGTGATCTCAAGGGCTGTCACCACCTCTACACCCACCTCTAACGTACTATGGGGTACGCAGCAAACACTGGAAATTAATTACCTAGACTCCACATCTATGCAGTTAATTATTACTCTAGTGTTAGCTAAACACTAGAGTAATCACTATCTCTTAAGGAACAATAGTGAACAATGATACAGTACGCTAATAGGAACTAACTAATAGGTATACTTCACAAGATAAATCTCAGTTACTTAAATAAGATAATATCGATTATATTAAAGTAATTGACAAAGTACAAAAGGAAGAAGAGGAAGATACCGACAACTCCGGGATTCCTCCTATCTTTTTCCCTCACTCTCCCCCTATTCTATGTATACATAAGAATACAAAGATCCTCTTATAATTCAGCTCAAACTTAGTACGTGCTGAAATAAAGCATGTGAGCTCCTTTTATAGCCTTCATATGACGGTTGTGGCAGTTGGAATTGTCCCAACTACCCCTCCACCGTCATTAGGAGACCATCTGGAACATTTCACATGTAAGGAGATGGTGATTGGCGTCGATGGCGGTTCAGCTGAATCCTGGCTGGCCCATCTAGCCCAGCCATTTCTCCTAGGCTCTTATGGAGGACTCCTCAGCCTGTGTGTATGGTGAATGGCCCCACTTGGATGTGTTTGGTTCGGTTTTTAGGCCCTCAACTCCATAGGCTTGAATATGAATTTGATTTTCCTCCTTCATTAAGTATACTTTATCTCAACTTTATTGATTATTACCTGCATCAAAATATACATGAACACTGTGGAAATCGTTAGAATTAAACCCTACCACTATGTTGGATGTTTTATATATTCAGTTATTGTTAACGACAAAATTTGGTAAGCCTCGAAGTCATCATCGGCCTAGAGTCAGTATCGGCTTCAGAGTTCTGCAATCGGCCGATGGGCATTATCAATCGCCAGTAGTTGTGTTTTTTATGGATTCGGTTAAGTAGATAGGTCAATTAAAGGAAGCTTATCTCGAAGAGTTCGAGTTCAAGGAGGATGTAGTGTGGCAGTTTATCTATTAATTAGGAAGAGTTTGTTAGTTTCCTTTTATCTGTAGGAAAATGTGTTTTTAGTGTCCGATAAGGATTTTATGTTTTTCCTTTTATCTTTAGGAAAGTTTGTATCGTGTCCGATATGGACTAGTATCTAGCCATGGGTATAAATATGTATACCCGGGGTCATTGTAAATTATCTCTCGATCAATAAAACTACTCTCAGCGCATCACCACCCTCTTTTCATGGTTTTTACTTATCAACGAGTGGAACTTGGCACCTGACGTGGGGCTACATTGGCTTTCGATCTCCGACGAAGGGGTAAGCCCTACGTTCCGCTGACCCTGGTGAATCTATCGGCTACATTGGTGTTGTTCAAGGCTGCATCGCTTCGATCTCTTAGATCGCTCTGGTCGGTTCATATATTTGCCTACCTGATATTTCAATTATATTTTAATCGTATTGTGTTTAGGGATGCATCAGTTTAGTTTAGTTGGGACTGTCTCGGATAGGTCTGATCTTCTATCTTAGCCGATATATCTCTACAAGCGCAATGTTGTTTTAAATAGATTTTTTATATCCATCACATTAGACAGATCTATCGGCTCATCAAGTATTAGATTATCATATACTGTAACAGCCCTAGGCTCATAACCAGGTATTTAGAAGTGCATTTGTTGTCCTTTAGATTTCATATTTACTATATTGCAATTTGATCATATGCGATAACAAAATTAACTCTAATCGGCAAAATTGGAACCACTTCTATTTGAGCAATAGCTTGAACAGAAGTATACATGTTTAATGTTTTATTAAAATATTAGTTTATTTTTAATCACTAAATATAAATTTTGTGGAATTTTTACTCTTTGTTTTGGCCTCCTAAAAACTCAAACCAACTTTCAGTCTAACCAATTTCATCTTTTCACCAGATTTAAAATACTTGGAATTTATGTGTGAAACCTTGAAAATTGGAACCTATAAACCAACCCCTATCACCACACCAAATTCCTGAATTGTTGAACAAGTTTTACCTAGTCAAATTGAATTTACCAAGAGAGGGAAGGAAAATAAATCCTGGAAATTGCATGAACGAATCTATACTCAGTTTTTCACCCACCTGTCTCACCCTCATAGACAGCCACAACTTGGGCCCACTTGTTGTAGGATCACACAAGACCAAGTAAACCTACCAGAGGAGGGTGAATGGTAGGGAAAAACAAAAACCCAAAAATCTTTTGTGGAATTAAAGATTACCCTCGAACGAAGACGTTGACGAAGTCCTGTCGGCGCCGGTCAGACCGCCCTCCTGCCGCCGGTCAGACCACCGTAGCCTCGCCGGTCAGAACGCCCGGACACCCTCGGTCAGACCGCCGCTATCCCGCCGGTCAGACCGCGCGCACACCTGTGGTTAGACCGTCGGGACCCAGAAACACCAGTAGATGACAAACTCGAAGATGTAGATTGAAACTTTTCGACTTTATTGCATCAACTAGTGTTTACAAAGTGCACCAACAGCACTCCTCACCAAAATTTCGAACTAAATTCGAAACCCTAACTTTCTCTCAACTCTAGTCTCTCTAAAACCAATACCAGGAGGCCTCACCCTCCCTCTCTATTTATACATGAAGTAGGCTGTGCAAAGTCCACGAATCTAACACAACTTAGGACTCCTAACCCACATAGGAAACCCTCTCTTGCAAGTAAACAACTTATCTCTTTCCTTATCTCAATCAAACTTCCCAAATTCGGACTCCCTTCCAAATTTGACACCTCTTTCCATACGTACACAATCCCTCTTGTATACCATATGGATTTCTTCATCACCACGCGCATTGTCCTCTAGCCTTCAGTATCCCGCATGATCTCATGATCCCTGGACATCAACTTCTCCCAAGTCGACTCCGATCTATCACTGGCAACACTCTCCCGAGGCCTCAAGCAACACCTGCACATGCAACAACCAAGAAACCATATTCCGAGCCCAAGTTCATCCCAACTTGACTCACGTTAGTATAATAACAGTATCCATACGCATAGAAACTATCTAGAAGTCAAATCCCCGAAGGAAATATCCAAACCCAACAAAACAACCCAAAACCGACCTTGATCAGGATCCTACCGGTCAAACCGTCGGGCCGACCGGTCTGACCGCCGCAACACCTGCGGTCTAACCGGCGGCACTCAGCCGGTCTGACCGCCAGGGTCAACCGAAACTGCACACTTCACAAAATCAACCATCTCAAAAATCTCCAAATTAACATTAGCAAACCACCAATATTTTCATCACAAAATCTAAATCAACTCCTTGATTTTACACTTGTCACTGACCTTGGGTGCCTCTTTAGCCCCACAACACACCCATGGGCATGCTCCCACCTTAGGACTTAAGCGGGGGCAGAGAAAACCCCTTCTTCTTCCTCCCCTTTCATCTTCACTGCTTGTTCTTTCTTTTCTTCCTCAAGCTGAGCTCTCATCTCACTTCTCCTCCCCAAATCCCATCCAATAGCCCAACATCAATCCCTGCATGTTAGACCACAACAATCCCCATCATCCAAGCTTTCCATCCATCCCAACATTTTGCACACGCATGGAGAGTTGAGAGAGATCGAGATGGAATAAACGAGTGGTGGTTTCAGCCTGCAGGGCTGCAGCAGCAGCATTTTGTTTTCCTCCATTTGGTGAGCTTCCTTTTCATACGTGGTGCCTCTTTTGAATTCCCTCCATGTTGAACATCTATAGCAATGTTATATAGGTTGTCCACTCCATTGCTGCAGCTAGAAGGTCGCTGCAACTCCCCCCGAGTTCATCTCTTTTGATTTCGGTTGAAGCAGCCCTAAGCAATGTCTCTTGCCATCAGCCCGAGGCCTTAGCATCGCACGACCCTACGTCCAGGTTGCTGCCATGTGAGCGAAGTCCGGTGGAAGTTGGAGAAAAGGGGAATGAAAATAGAAATCGATTTCTGAGATAGCTTTTGAGCTGAAAGAGGTATGAACTTTAAAAATCTGTAACTAATTCATATGAACTCCGAATTCAGTGAACCAAATTCCTATAGATTCATAAAATAGAGCTCTTCAATGTTGTAAAATAAAAATGACCAAAATATAAATAGCTATATGTATCCCTTGCGTGGTCTAGCTCTTAATAAATTCGTAAGAAATTGTTGGTAAAAGCTAAAATTGTGAAACCATTTTTTTTGAGCTTATATTTTAGTAATCTTTGCTGTTGTGGTGTTGTTTTTGACAAAACTACCTCTTAAATCATGTTTAGGAGTTTATTTAGCATTCCTATGTTTTTAACTTGTAAAACCCATATATAAATAATGGCAACACATATTGCTGTGAAATAATTTTTCTTAGGACCTGTGAATGATGTACTTCCCACTAAAAATAATCATACTTGTAAAAACTTGGTTTGAGTTGCAAGTTGCTTGTAATGCTATAAAGTAGACTTAATTATTTGCAGAACTGCCATTTTCAGCACCTGAGAGCTTGTCATTTTCATATATCCCAAACCATAAGTGATAATCTGGTGATTTTTTCACCTAAATTCAAGTTAAAATATGATCTACCCACTGTATTTATTTCATAATTTATTGATCATTTTGCATGTGCATGTTTATTTGGCTCTTATTCGCATATTGCTTCTTTCCGATAGATTCGGAGATTCCGGAGAGTAACGAGCCATATCCAGAGGAGGATAGTGACTACCCTCAGCTGCAAGGCAAGCACCTAAGCATATAGGACCTATGCTTTCTCCAAAAATGATTTGGTTGCAATCTATACGTATATATATGCATGCATTGTCTAGATATTAATATTGTCGGTTTGTGGTGTATGGGTAGAACCTATTTATGCATTTAGTTTTTGTGATATTGCTGTCCTTATACCATATTACCACTGGTTGGGATTACTTGGGATGTCTTATTCATTAATGCTTAGCCATGCTTAGTGCTAATAGAACTATAGGGATGGAAAGTGCTATTAATTGTGGTATATAGACAACTTGCATTATTGGGCATAAAACTTGAGCACTTACACTAAATAATGGTTGATGAAATATGTTGGACTTGGACGGGTGATAGGGAGATGATGGGAGGTTGGTTTCCCTGATGCAAGTAGCCCCGTCTAGGTCGTTAAGGACCGAACATTTTGACATCTAATCAAGCACCCTACGTACTTACCACATGCCTTATTTGGGACCGGCTTGTTCTTACTAGTTCTACTGTGATCAGTTATACCACGTTGGAGAGTCGTGAGGTAGGTAGCCTTTGGAGGGCCTCGGGTGCCTAGGTTTGGCCGGGGGTGCCTCCCGCGTGGCGCGCCCGCCTTGGTCACATCACGCACGCACGTGACTGAGTCGTCGGGAATCCCAGCGTGGTATAGGTGGTTGGGGTGGGGCTAAGAAAGGGCATGTAATGAGCTTGAATCACTTGTGTACCGCACTCGACGGGGTGTGTAGCATTTGATCCTTGTTCAGTTCGTGTGGGTCCAGTTGTACACCTCTGATCAGAGTATAATCTATTCGAATAGCCGTGTCCTCGGTTATGGACAATGCTTGATATGTTAGTCAGTTATGTTAGCATCAAATGTGGATTATTATGGATGGGATTATGTTTGATGGTGGGGTTGGCACGTTGTGCCATGTTGGTATGGACTTTGGTAGTCCATGGTTGATGATGAGAGCGCCGTTTGGGCTCATTTTCTTATACATTTCAGAATTATATACTTGCTGTCCATAAATTAAAATGATGCTAGATTTGCTCGTCCGTGCTTATTTTACTCATTAATTGCTCAATAAAATTAGCTTTATGCAAATGTTGAACCTAGAAACCCACTATAGGCTAGAAAGCTTGCATACTTCTCTCTCCCTTATGTATATATAATTTTGGGTAAGACTTGCGAGTACAATGGCGCCACTGTTTCGGGTGAGGATACCGGTTATGAGTTATGCTTCTTGTGTGGTCATTGCTCTGCCGAGGGCGGCGAGGGCGATGAGTGATCTCTTGCAGCTTGGCTCTTGCCCGGTTGGTTTGCCTAGTGGGGTTGTGGCACCATCGGTTTTATCTTTTGCTTATGAGCTCTATCTGAGACTTCTGCTGCTATATTTATGTGTTGTATGTTGGGACCTCGGACCCTATTATGTGATATGTACCTCGCTGCACTTTAACCCTATTATGGTACTTGCTATGTTTATTAATTGCTTGCGATGAAAGTGTGAGGCTAGTCGCATTCCTGGGGACTAGCTAAGCATGAGTAACGGGTTTTGATCGCTTGAGATAATTGGGGATAGCACTTTTGGATCGAGTCACTGGGGTATGTTTTTGGTCGCCGCCTTCGTGTGGTTTGACGAGCATATGACGGAGTGGACTGGCAAGCTATCTTATGATTATCTCTTGCGCTCACTACTCGGCATTCCGGTTATTATAGCAAAAGGTGTCAACCGCGACCATGGGCACATTGGGACGAGTGGCTATTTATGCTTGTTTGGATCCCACTCCTCCAATTGTATGTGGTGGTCACGTTGGACATTGGATGGTATAATACTCGGGGTGTCCACATATACAATCTCATGTTGCATCGGTTAGGTTCGACCTACTAGATTGTTATTGATAATATAAATCTTGTTAAGTCGATAGGTTCATGCTAATGTTTTATCGGAATGCTAGCTGATGAGTTATCATATACGCTATATAATCTAGATTGACAATGTTTTCTACTTGCATCGGCCGATCTCTATCTAGGGTTTTGTCGATATCGGCTAGATTACTTATTTGACTTAGATTATATAATGTATCCACAACCCTGAAATCAGTCAAAAGCTTGATTGTCTAGATATTATGTTTCTTGTCATACTTAGTGCTGCATCAGTTAAGTTTGATCTACTAAGTCATGCTTAGAACCATAATCGTTAGCCTGCTTCTTGATTGCTAATAAGGGTTTTCACCGGGGTTTCAGCCGATGAATTATCTGGACTTTGCATCGGCTTATAAGGGTTACATATAAGTTGGATTAAGCCGATGACAACAAAGGTTTCACTGTTTATCTAATCATTTGGATTTAACAACATCGGACCTCTAGCCGATGAATGATTTAACCTTCGGATCAGTGCTTATTAAATCTATCATTACTTTTAGCCGATTGGTTTATACTGGATTATATTATTGTTTTATTACATTATCATCAGCTGATTATTTTTATATCAAAATCTACATTGGATATATAGCCGATTGGTCACAACTCTATCGATATCGGCTAGTATCGGCATCAGCTGGAATCACTCCATCGGCTTGTCAGCCGATCAACTGTTTTTTCTGCTATTTACATATCTTGTCAGTTGAAGGATCAAACTGACTAGCATGCCCGCATCTCATCATTATTTTGGACCTGCACTGGAGCTAAGAAGATCTCCCAGGCCGTCATGTTTTTACGTCAACAGTTATATGCAGGTATTGACGGCTTATGATTTGCAGTTATTAGCCATCAATACGTGGAGAAGGTGAAGGCTGTAGAAGTTCAAGAAATTCGGAAGGAGGAGGGAGGAAGCCGCATTGGACAAAAGATTTGAGGCAAACTACTTGACCTAATATGGGCTCATGGTGTGTTCCTCCTTCCGAGCAATCCATGATCGTTGTCCCAGGGAGAGACCCCTCAATCTGCAGGTTCTACCGGTGTCGACGACGGATTTTCCCAAATCCATTAGGTCGAGGCGTGAAATGAGGAATAAGAGTGGAGTTAGGGTTTTTTCTTAGATGGTGGAGGATGCAAAGGGCGTAAGAACAGTGAATGTGAATGATGGTTTGGGCAAATGGAGCTCAAATGAATCTTAGAGCTGGAATTTATAAGTCGCGTCCGGCGGTTCATATTTTGAGGGACAAAGAGAAATAGCCGCCAGATTTTTTCTCAGATTGTTTATGGTAGTTTTTAGACTTTAGTTCAAATTCGTAGTGGACCGTTGATGGTCGACGGTGTTGTC
Source organism: Oryza punctata (assembly GCA_000573905.2). Lineage (NCBI taxonomy): Eukaryota > Viridiplantae > Streptophyta > Magnoliopsida > Poales > Poaceae > Oryza > Oryza punctata. The sequence continues at coordinate 15,411,838 of CM002493.2, read as the reverse complement.
GCATGTCCCTAACCTTCTCGTGTTCTCGAGAACGGTCAAATGAACACGACATCATTTGTTCGAAGACCTCGGTTCGAGAACATTACAAACTCATTTGAATTGAAGTCGGGGCTACTGTCAGGGTTATGGATAAGGAATACCTCATATCCTTGGGGTTATGAAGTATATGGATACGGATACCCTCAAGTATACAGGAAGGTTCCTTAAGAATTATGCAATTTGCTTAGTCATACACGGAAACCTTCTCTTCGGATAGAAGTGTTAGAGTCCTATTCGGAAGGGATGAGGGTTCTATGATCTCGTACGTGGGCAGGTTTTCCCCAAATCCTACTTGGAGGCCAACATATATGCGGTATAAATACAAGGCCCTTAGGGGGTGCAGGGAGATCGAATCATAACTTCGCAATACCCACGGTGATCACAATACGGAGAACTCAAAGCCTATTGCCGATTGATCTTGTTGAGTTGATCTCGACAGGGGTCTAGTTGGTAATTCGTCAATTTTGTTGTCTTCTATTGTAATCTCTGTGGTTCCATCATAATCCCATATAAACTTGACTAGGACTATTACCTTACAAGGGGCCTGAACCAGTATAATCCTTGTTTTTTTGTGTGCTTGATGTCGTTTCGTGTAAATCCTCGTATCAACGTACCCCAATACCCTCAGCATACGGTTTCCAGGTACCCCCCATCGACAGATATATTCTCATCAGTGCTGGTTCGTCGCTTAGTGTGCAGCTAAGTGCTCTAGTGCTAGGACTCTGGATAAAGAAGGAAGTTCCTGCCAAGGCTAGAGTAATAATTACTAACTTAGGCATGGTGCATAGGTTAGAAATTACCTTTCCTTGTTGTGAGCTCCACGGAAAGTGAGGTAGGCGGCAGGTGGTGTTTAGCCCTGTCCGTCCTTCGTATTCGTCCACATTCGGGTACATCATAGAGCTCAAGGCCGGACTTAGCTTGGCATACCATGGGAGGGCTGGTGCCCGAAGCATTCAATAGAGTTTTACCTTCAACTTAGATAATCTAATTAAATGCTTATAAGTCCTCTCTAGCCAAATACCTCCATCAGTAGTTGTCCTTGGGTAGAATCCTGATCGTAGATTGTACACACACATTCCTCGTGTCCAATACCCTTGAGTCACTCCAAGATTGGAAGTGCTACTTTGGTATCCATGCGCTTGCGGATTTATCTGGGCGCACCAGCTGTCGGAGGGTAAACTCCGCAGCGGGGGACTGTGCAGACCCCCTTTTTGAGTTCGGCCCAGGACGCAGAAGAGACGCTTTTCCCGGCCCTGTCCCGGTGCACCGGAGAGATGGAGAGATCACGAGAAAGAGGATGATCGCACGCAAGCAAGTATACAGGTTCGGGCCACCGGTGAGGTGTAACACCCTACTCCTGTGAGGTGGACTATATGTGTGAGCTTCTGCCCTCAATAGATGGACTCGGCTAGCAGCAATCCAAGGAGCAGAACCCAGAGCGCCGAATCCCTTTCCCCTAGGCCTGGGCTTCCTTTTATATCTCAAGGGGACACCACATGGGCTGGACAGGCTATAATCTAGAGAAAAGGAAAAAACTATTTTACAATTAAGAGCTACACTGTGGCTTGCGGCCGAAGTCTACCACCCTGTAGCGCCGGCATGACTACTGTCAGACCGCCCATCCTCTGCGTGACGCCGCACGTCATTCTTCATTAAACGGCCGGGCGAGTCATTCTTCATTAAACGGCCGGAGACTTGCTAGCCCGATCGTAGGGGGTTGACACGCTAGGTGATTAGACCCGGCGCACCAACCCTGGCGAAATCTGTGAGCTGAGGCGGCTCACACGGCGCTGATTTGACCGGCGAGAGACGTAGCATACCTACCGGGCGTGCGACGGCACGCCCAGCACTGTGCTGCGTCCCATCAGTCATTCGGACCGATCGCAGGCCGGTCAACCGACTGCGACCGATGTTAGATGCATGCGTGCGTGTCATTCCGCATTTAATGCGGCATGTGCGCGTGTAGGCGCACTACAGCTGCGTCGCCGTTAATGAGGGTAGGTGAGCGCTGGGAGCCCTCACCTACTTCATCACACGTGGCGACGGCCTGAGGGGATCGGGGGAGCCCGACCCCCGCTGCGCTATCCCCCGAGGGGGTGCCGTGTCCTGGGAGGGTGGCCACCACGTTACCCTCGGGTCCGATCCCCCCTCGGGGGATGGCCACGTGGGCGCACGGGGCTGCCTCAGGCCCAAGGTCGGCATACCCCTGGGCCCATGACACCGATAGTAAGAAATATCAACACCAATGTTGTGGGTGAGGCCCACATGTGATCTAGCATTGGATCATTGGATCTAGCATGCTTCGGGGGCATCACCACTACATCTGGTGAGGAAGAGGAAGAGGGCGATGACGACAATTACGGCTGCCAACTGGGGAAGAGAGTAATGACAAAGATGAACTCACCTTGGCCACTTCAGATCTGGCACCTAGGAGAAGCGGTGACTGGAGATCTCATCGGCCTGCCACCTCAATCTGCACGGTCACTAGGGGATCTCGTAAGTCAATCGACTTGATTTGTGGCATGATTTGGGGAGAAGAGGGATATCAAAAAAGTAGGTCCACCTCACCAAGCTCGCTACCAAGCTCGCCGCCTCATCCATCAGCGAGAAGGAGACATCGGTGCAGGAGAGGGGTCCACGACTAGGAGGAGAGGATGGCAACAGAGGAGAGGGTACGATGATGAGGAGGTGGACCCGCATCGCTTCCTCTTCGACGGTTTATTCACCTCTCTTTCCTCAAGGGTTGGTTTGAGAAAGAGGAGGAGAGTGGCTGCCTAGCTGACACATGGATCTCCCAAGAGGTTAAGGGTATATACGTAGTTGGTCTAAAATGTAAAAGGTTTAATTGACTTGATCATAGACAATATTACAAGGGCAGACTAAAAAAACTAGGGCCTAAAAAGAAAAAAAGTTTTAGACCACAGCTTCCATTGCAGAGCAACTTCTATACAAAAAGTTTTTGCACGAAATATACCATTTAAGTTTAAAAAACGTGCTATAAAAATCAAGGTTAAACCTTAAGGATGAAGGGATTCTTGCCAGAATGGTCTCAATGGATCGCATCTTTTATCCAGGGAGAACATGTTGGTATAAAAGTTAACGATCGAGTTGGTTCTAATTGTCAAACTTACAACAGTCTTAGGTAAGGGGATCCTTTGTCTCCAATCCTTTTTAATATAATTGTTGATATGCTAGCTATTTTAATTAAGAGAGCCAAAGATGATGGTCAAATTAGTGGGGTCATTCCTCACCTGGTGGATGATGCGCTTTCTGTTTTGCAATATGCTGATGATACTCTTATTTTCTTAGAGCATAACTTACTACAAGCTAAGAACTTAAAATTGTTATGATCATCCTTTGAAAAGTTATCCGGCCTTAAAATAAATTTTCATAAAATTGAATTATTTTGTTTTGGTCAGGCAAAGGAAAGGCAAAGGAATGTCAAGAGCCTTTCTTCAATATTTTGGGTTGTAAGCTCGGGAATTTTCCTATCAGATATCTTGGTATTCGTATACATTTTAGGAAACTTAGTAATAAGGACCGGAGAATAATCGAGGAAAGAATTTAAAAGAAAAACTTAGTAGATGGAAAGGTAAACATATATCCGTTGGGGGAAGGCTGGTGTTAATTAATTTTGTGCTCTATATTTTAGCCATGTTTATGAAATCTTTTTTCAAGATTCCAAAAGAAGTTCCTGAAAAAATTGATTATTATAGATCTTGTTTCTTTTGCCAAGGTGATGAGCATAAGAAGAAGTATAGGCTTACAACATGGGATATTATTTGTCAACCCAAAGATCAGGGTGGTCTCAGAGTGCATAATTTAGAAATTGAAAATCAATGTCTTTTGAGCAAATGGTTGTTCAAGCTCATAAATGAGGAGGGTGTGTGGCAGGATTTGTTGAAAAGAAAATATCTTAATAATGAATCTTTAAGTCAATGTGAGAGGAATCAAGAGGATTCTCATTTTTGGTCAGGTCTTATGAAAGTTAAGAGTACGTTTCTAAATATGGGTTCCTGGATTGTGAATAATGGTGAACAAATGAGATTTTGGGAGGATAAATGGGTAGGAAACTGTTGATGCAAAAAACACACACTGGCCTGAGAGATTTGCTTTACTCTAGTGCAGGTCCAAAACTTGCTTTTAGGTTCGAAGGGCATGCCAGTTGATTTCATCCTGCAATCAACAAGAAAAAAAAGCAAGTTTATTAGTAGAAGATAGTCAATCGGTCAGTTAGCCGATATCGTATCATAATGTAATGTAGCCGATGCAATATAGCATGGATCGGCTGTAAGGTATTTGTCAGTGATGAGCTAACCCTAAATTTGGTACATCGGCTGAAAATATCAGTGTTACATAATCTATATGTCAAAATTACTTTAGAAATAAGCAATTGGGATAGATCGGACTGAACCGAGATAGTATAAATTGCCCAAGTCTAAAATAACATGAAATAACGATTATATATACTCATGTCATAGCCGATGTCCAGATTGAAGCATGTATCGGCTATAGCTCCGATACAAACTTATACTAGGATATTCTCTGGCAAGAAATATATTCAACTATAACCAATTAGATTGGTAGTAAGTTCAATATATTTGTATTTGATTAGATCCTAATATAAGGGGCAGATATAGCATATTAAACAAAGCAAACAACTATACCAGATAAGATCGGCTGAAACCCCGATACTATCCTTATTAACAACCATAAAACAGGCTAGAGATCATGATTCTAAAACACGACTTAATAGATCAAACTTAATTGATGCAGCATTAAGTATGAAAAGAAGCATAATATCTAGACAATCAAGCCGACGGTTGCCTTTTCGGGATGGTGAATACATCATATAATTCAAACCAACAAGACAATCTAGCCGTTACCAGCAAAACCCTAGACAGAGATCGGCCGATATAGATAGATAGCATTGTCAATCTAAATTATACAATGTATATGATAACTCGGATATTTTCAAGATAGAATTAGAGTGTCATAAAGATGTAAGCACTAATTCCGATGATGCAAACCGCCATAACAAGACCTACCTCTTCGCCGAAGATAAAATTGATGTAGCACGACTCGAAAGCAAGAACTTGTCAAAAGTAGAAAAGTAAAAGGTTGGCGATGCGCTGAGATTGATTGAACGTGTGTTGTTATTATTCATAAGACCTCGGGTCTACATTTATACCCGGGAATACAAACATTGTCCAACATGGACACGACTCATATTATCCTAATACAAATCCAACTAGCGAACAAGTCCCTCACGCGGACTCTTACCAACAATATCTATAAGGAAATTACAAATAATCCTAATTAATAGATACATTTGCCAATTCTGGACTCTATCCTTGTCTGGCAACATCATCCCAAACTCTCTCTCGAATCCGATATTTATCATGCATGCAATATCGGCCATATCGGCTATCCAGATCAGATTCGGTTTCCAGCCGATGCGCATTCTATTTCCGAGAATCCCGCATATCTCCAATTCTGCTTCGGATTTGGGCTTCATTTCCGATTCATCCGTCTCAATTATCTTGCCAAATTTTATCGTCAACACATCCCCCCAATTCCAAAGTACTATATAATGCAACGGAATTATCTCTTCGTAACCGCAAAAATCTAGGGTTCCCCTGTGACCCTTACGCACCTAATTTCATAAATACCAACCGCTTTTCCGGAGATTTCATGGCATTAACTCCGTTTTCACCGCTTAAGCCACCAAACTTTTCCGCGAACTCCACCGATTGTTCTCGACCCCTCCGGCGACCTCATCGGCGATCATCTCCTCCAGCGGTGACAACAAGCTTTTTCTCCAATGGCGACCTCCGCAAACATCCCCCAGGTATTCTTCTATTACTTTTAACCCCTTTTCATATTGGCCACCATCTTTTTCACCAAATCTGCAAAGTTCAATCAATTTCAACCAATTCGATCTGATCTTCCTCCTTTTTCCTTTTCTTTTCTTTGCGGCACTTGAGGAACCAGATCGCCATCCCTATCGAACAAGAACCAACTCATTACTTTCTCGGGCCGATGGGCGGTGAAGATCCAACTTTGTTCATCAACTCCGAGACCAATCGCATCCCGTTCAGGGAATCCAAGCCCAGCCCCACTCATTGGCCCAACATCTTCAGATCCTAGCCATCGGCTGTAGATGGATGGAGAGCATGGTACAAGCGGATGTCAGCCAGCAAACAAGCTCACTGGGATGAGATAGGTATCTCTCAATTCCTTTCACTCTCATTAGCCAATACCAAAAAGGACGAACCCATGCTATCGGCTGCATCTTATTTTTGGTCCGATACTTTAAATGCTTTCCTATTCAGTCATGGACCTATGACTCCCACCCTGTTAGATATCCAAATGCTAGCAGGCCTAGATATCTCCTCATCGGCCAACACCATCAACCTTAAGATAAAATGCGATCACAAGTTTCAAACCAAGAATATTATTGGAGGCTGGTCAGGTTTCATAAGTGAAAACATGGGCACAGGATCTGTCTCTCCTAGAGAACATACTACCTTTTTGATGTGTGGATGGACAAGTTTTTGTTATGTGGCTCCACCTGTGGCCCTACAACAAACTGGCAACATCTAGCAGAAGCCCTAGTGTCCAAAAAATCCATCCCACTAGGCAAATATCTCCTTGGAGCAGTATACCAAACCTTAAGCCAGACATCGACCAAACTCCTTATGGAGCCATCAACCAACTATGGGGGCCCTTGGTGGTTTGTTCAGATATGACTCAACATATATACCATCAAAGTTGCTAATAGGATTCCACTGGATGAGTTATCTTTTCCATCTCTAGCCGATGATAAATCAACACGCCGATGTCTGTCTTTTGGAGAAGCAGCATCCTCTTATCCTAGATCAGGGACATCGGCTGAATTGTTCTGTGAATGGTTCAACCGATTCTATGATGGATTTCCCCATGAATTTCGAGTCTGGTTTCCATATGAAGATTACAACAATTATGAGCTGCCAACAAACCTGAGACTTGATGATCTGAACAATGAAGATTTTCCACGGATCAGAGAAATCTTTATATCGGCCATATCCCCTTGTGTGCTCCCAACAGGTGTCTCTCAAAGCCCATATATTCAATCTTCATATGAATTTTATCATCCTAAGATTGCTGCTAGACAATTTGGCATGGGACAGCTGCCCATCGGCCTGTACTTCACAGACAAAATCCAAACAAGTGGCGTTATTCCATCGGCTCTCATCATGGACAGAATTCTAAGTCTTGAACTTCCTCCTCTGGGTTCTATCGGCCAAATATATTTAATCAGAGAGCGAAGTCAATTGTTTGATAAATGGTGGAGTGAGTGGAAAACTCATCTATTTTTGTCCCTGCCAGCCGATTTCTTCCAGACAATCATGGATCCTTCTATCAGTCCTCAGGTAAACTCATACATCTCTGGTTCTTATGTTTATCTCTAACACAATTATAATTTCTCTGATTTTTCTCATATATATTTTTCATGATAGCAACTCTCCTCCCCCAACCAAGAGCAAAAGCGACAAAGACATCATTTATGCATTAGCCAACACATCATCAGGCAAAGATTTGGCTCCTTCCTCCATCGGCTTCAATGCCCCAGCCATCAAAGATTTGCTTCAAGGCCAAATCAGACAGCCGATTGCTACTACTGGCAAGCGCAAAAGAACCAAGAAACCTGCTGTCAAGCCAACTGCTCCAAAGAAAAAGATGCCTGCCAAGAAGCAAAAATCTTCAGCTCATGATGCTCCAATTGATCCTGCTGTAGAAGAATATCTTGAAGAAGCAGTGATCGAAGAAGAAATTGATGAAGCTACTGCACAAGTCAGTGAATCTGGCCATATTTCTAGTCCAAGCTCTAGAGCCGATTCACCTCAAGTCGATCCAACTAGTCCGGCTAAAACTCCAACTCCTCCCAGACGTCGGCCACGCAAGACCCAGGTACACATCTCCCAACCTCTCTTCCACCAATTTTATCCATCACTTTTGGTACTTATCAAAATTTTCAGCCCTCTCGAGCAATATCACCCTCTCCAAAACAAGCTTCAAGTGAACACACACCATCGGATGCAGGAAGCCATCATGTAGAGGAAACAAATGCTATAATTCCAACTTCTCCAGTCCCTGTAAGATTACCACTAACTATTTTTCATATCAGCTATTTATATAACTCTTACTTATAACCAATTCTTTTCCTGTAGGCTCTAGCCGATATGTTCTCCTTTGACATAAGGCAGTTTCTGGATGAAGAAGAAGAAGAAGAAACAGTGAGCAAGGCCAAATCCCCAATAGCCGATGAGTTAAAGGTGAAGCTAGCAGATATTGTTGATCAGCTAAATGCCTCACTAGACAGCTTAGTCACCAACTGTGGCTCGATCAGGTCCAGATTCCAATAAATCTAGGATCAACTCCCAGAAGATCTGACTGAAGCTATCTCTCCTGCTGTCTTCTTAGAACAACACCAATTCAAGCTTGAGAGAGCAAGGCAAAGAATATCTGATCGGCTAGAATACAAAATACTTGAGGCAACTATCCAAACCAGCCGTCAAAAAGTCAATGAAGAAAAATCTAAGCTAGATGAACTGTCGGCTGGTCCAGAATAAACCCAGCAGGAATTGGACAGGCTTAAACAAGAAGAATCTGGTCTCTTAGTCCAACTTCAACAATGCCGGGTCAAGATTCCTGATACAGAGAAAAAATTAGCCGATCTCCCTCAAGCTATCGAAGAACAAAAATCCAAGCTTAAGTCCTCCATCAAACACTTGGCCTCCCTCAACAAATCACTCAACCCCGTACCAGGAACTGATGCTGCCGATGCCAAGATAATAGATGAAGTGGAACAAATTCGTCTGCATGCGATCTTGGCAATCCAAAGTTTCCTGGGTTGATGTAATAGTGAAACAATATTCTCAAACAATATCTTTTGCTGTAATATATTGATATCGGCCATCGAGCCGATTTAAACTCAAGTACAAACTGCTATCAGCCATCGAGCCGATATAAACTGATCAATCTTGCCTTATATGATTTCGCTCAAAAAATTCTTCAAAAATTTCTAGTTTTTATCCTCCATGCCCCCAAGTTTGTAGTAGGGAACACAATGCTGCAAACTTATATGTCTAAGGGCGATAAAAATATCGGCCATCACAAGGCGATGTATCCACATTGGCTGTTAATCACACATCGGCAGAACTCAGCCGATTATGAACCAATCCAAACACTTGGGAAGTATTTCTTCAAATATTTTCCATTAAGAGCTCATCCAAAAATTTCTCCATCAAGTCCTTTCTTCAAATATTCTCCAAAGTTTTTTGCTACTTCTCCCCCCAAACAAACTCTTGATCAGCTTTCAACCTCATCAATGGTGTAAATGGTTCTATTCAGCCAAATAAGTTTGATACGAATCACCGAACAAAATTAATCTTTCCGATCAATGATTGCATCTTAGTCTTGTCTTCTGGAGGTTTTATATCTTTAATAGCATTAATGCTCCTCTGTAGTATCTAAATTCCCCTCTCATGTACCAAAAATCCAAGAAACTGTCCAGCCGATACACCGAAAGCACATTTAGTTGGATTCATCTTAAACCCATATTTCCTTACTCTTTCCAATACTTTCCTCAAATCGGCTATATGCTCATCAATTTCTTTAGATTTGACCACCACATCATCAATATAAATTTCAACCAACAAGCCGATAAGATCATGAAATATGTAATTCATTGCTCTTTGATATGTAGCACCAGCACTTCTCAATCCAAAAGTCATGACAACCCACTCGTACAAGCCGATTGCACCAGGACATCTAAAAGCAGTCTTGTGAATATCTTCTTCAGCCATAAAAATTTGATTATATCCTGCATTGCCGTCCATAAAGCTGATAATCTTGTGTCCAGATGCTGCATCAACCAATTGATCGGCAATCGGCATTGGGTATTCATCCTTAGGAGTAGCCTTGTTTAAATCTCGAAAATCAATACAAACTCTGAGCTTGTCGTTCTTCTTTATCACTGGTACTATGTTTGAAATCCACTCAGTATATTGACATGGTCTGATAAAATTAGGGTCATAGAGTCTTGTAATTTCATCCTTGATAGCATCATACATCTCAGCTTTACAACGTCTTGGAGGTTGCTTATATGGCCGATAGCCTGGTTTAATAGGAAGCCGATGTTCAACAATCGATCGGCTAAGTCCTGGCATTTCATAGTATTCCCAGGAAAAACAGTCTCTCTATTCTTTCAAAAGTGCTATTAATTTATATTTAAATTCCTTTGTCAAACCTTTACTAATATATGTCGGCCTACGCCGATCACCTGATCCAATGTCTATCTCTTCCAATTCATCGGTCGATATAAATCCTTGCCCCAGCTTGCCATCGAGATCATCTACAGTATCCTTCGTATAAAAATTGGAACCCTTCACGGCACCCTCAAAATAACAATTGGGGCTCTCCATCTCCTGTTGGTTGTTTATCATAATCAGGAACTTTTAAGTAATCTCCTTGCCAAACTTTTCCAAATAAACAATCAATTCCTTCCATCTCCCAAACAGATAAATCGGCACTAGCTACATTGACTGACCTGTCGGCTGGCACAATTTTAATCTGGTCTCCTTGCCATTGAATCAAACTCTGATGCATAGGTGAAGGAATACAATAATTAGCATGGTTCCAATCTCTTCCCAGCAACAGAATGTAGGAACCCTTCCCATCAATAACAAAGAATGTAGTAGGAATTGTTTTGCTGCCGATGGTCAACTCCACATTCAAAACTCCCTTGGTTTCAGATGGATTCCCGCCAAAATCTTTCAAAATCATATTTGTCTTGATTAAATCTTTTGAATTCTTCCTAAGTTTTCTGAAAGTTGAGTATGGCATTAAATTTATAGCTGCTCCTCCATCAACCAGCATCTTTGACATCGGCTTCCCATTAACAAACCCCCTGACATATAAAGGCTTGAGGTGCCGATGATCAGCTCCCTCTGGCTTCTCAAAAAGAGCTTGCTGTGGGGACAGTATCAACTTAGCCTATTGTGATCCGTCTTCTTGCTCAACCATTTGTTCAACTGCATATTCAGCTGGTAACATAAAAAACCATGTTTATTGAAGACGACATCACTTCTTTGCCCTTGCTTTGAAGATATTTGTTTTGATCGGCTTGAACCTCATCGGCTGACACCACTTTGCTCTTCACACGCCAAACTTTCTTTGTGCGTTTTAGCCGATGCTCGATTTCATCTTCAACTTCCTGGAATTGCTCCCTGTTCCTCATCCTTTGGACACGCCTCTTTTGGCTTTTAATGAAAATTCCAAGAGGGCACCATTGTGTTTGCATATCTTGAATTCTTCTTTGTGAATCTTCTCCATCATGGTCTTGTTGGATCGGCCCAAGTCTCTCGTGAACTGATAGTCTTCGTTGAATCGGACGATGCATACCCATATTCTGTCGGCTTGGTCTATGAACATATTGAACATCAGGATCACTGCAGCCAGGACAGTCTTCAATAGATGGTAGCCTCATCCTTTCATTCCAGCAGAATCTGAAAAATTCACAACTCCTATGTGGGTCAAATTATCTTTCATCATCATGATAATATGGCTCTTCTTCCCTTTGGCGCCTTTTCTGATACTTGTTGATCATACTAGCCGATTTGATACTTCTCACAAGATTTTTACTCCCATCGGCTTGGCTTCTGTTGACCCCAGTATGAACCATGTTGACTGGGAAAGGATGTCCATCTATCTTCATCGGCCTCTTGGATTCATCAATCTTAATTTCCCTAGCTCTATGGCCGATTGAATCTGTTGCCTGAAAATTTTGCAATCATTGGTGCTATGAGATCCTGTGTTATGCCACTTGCAATATTTCCTCCTCTTCAACTCTTCAGCCGATGGTATCACATGCCCTGCCGGTAATTGAATCTGCTATTCTTGAAGAAGAAGATCAAATATCTTGTTAGCTTTAGTAATGTCGAAGTCAAATCTTTCTTCCTTCCCCGAATTTTTAACCCATTGGGATACTACTGTCTTCTTGTTTCTAGCCCACTCGGCTGCATTAACCTCTGGATCATCCTCTTCGGAGTCAGAATCATAACTGTAGATATTGTTAACATTGTTAGCTTTTTTGATAAACTTTCTGGCTTCTTGGAATCGTGTCTCATAAGCCGATATCTTCTGAGCTAGGTGAGCCAAACTCTCAAAGTCCTGAGCTGAAAACCTCTCCCTTATCGGTGCTAACAACCCCTGGAAAGCCAGATCAGTTAATTGTGAATCTGTCAGAGCCAGACTGTAGCATCTGTTCCTTACATCTCTGAATCTCTGAATATAATCTAGCACTGTTTCATCTGATTTCTGTTTAATTGCCGTGAGGTCTGACAATTTCATCTCTTGGATGCCACTGAAAAAATATTTATGGAATTGTTTCTCCAGATCGGCCTAACTGCTGAAGGAATTATAAGGTAGAGAGGAAAACCATGTGAATGCCGATCCAGATAAAGATAAAGGAAATAATCTGACTCTGAGGGCTTCCGTAGCCGATGCCTCCCCACATTGAGCTAAGAATCGACTGACGTGTTCATAAGTTGACACATTGTCCTGCGCTGAAAATTTTGAGAAATCTAGCACCTTGTATCGGTATGGTCGTGGCACTCAATCAAAGTATTATGGATATGGATACCGATACATGTTGCCATTGTCCTTGGGCTTAAGCCCAAATTGTTCCCTCATGACATCGACAATCATATCGGCCCACGGCTGTTGTGATGTTGCTCCACCATACTGTTGCTGGATTTGATCATACTGACCGTATTGTACCAGCTGAGGCCGTGGAGAATGAGGTTGATAATGCTGATTAAGACTAGCCGATAGACCTTGAGATGAAACATAAGGAAGCGGTTCCTGATTGTATTGTTGGCCTATCGGCTGAGTGGTTCCAATCGACTATTGTGAAACCGAAGGAATGTGATATGTAGGGTCGACAACTGGCGGTTTCGCGTTAAGTATATTCATCGGTTGTTCTGGTGTCCACTGATTTGAAGTCTGCCCCTAGTGATCGGCGGCTGTCTTGTCAATATTGTCGAGATATTTGTACTGGACAGAGGAGCCGATGGAGCTTGGGTTTGAAACATTTGGTGTTTCCCGCCAATTCCAGTCTTCACAGTCCTATAACCTGGAAAAGCATCGCCTGGTAGATATACTGGTCCTTTTGCTTTTTCCTCAGCCATAGTTCCATCAACCACTGACTTGATCATTTTTGTTAATGTATTCACGAGTACTCCGGACTGATTGATGAGAGCATGATGCGCTGCCGAATCAATACGATCTTGTAATGTGTGAAGTTCTTCGTTGTTAGATTTAGTTTTAGGTTCCTTGCCTTTATCATCACCTGCTTCGGATGCACTTGGGTCTGATTTCACAATCGGCAGCAACTCCACTTTGGTTCTATGGATAATCGTGCCCTGTCGGGTTACCGTGAGTGAATGAAGGTATCGGTCTGTTAATGCAAAAAACACACACTGGCCTGAGAGATTTGCTTTACTCTAGTGCAGGTCCAAAATTAAGCTTTTAGGTTCAAGGGCGTGCCAGTTGATTTGATCCTACAATCAATAAGAAGAAATATGCAAAGAATGTTAGTAAACGATAGTCCATCGGCCAGATAGCCGATTTCGTATCGTACGTAACATAGCCGATGCAATAGAGTATGAATCGGCTGTAAGGTATAATCAAATATGAATATAACCCTAGAACTAGTATATCGGCTGTAGATATCAGTGTTATGCGATCAAAGAATCAATATTACTTTAGAAATAAGCAATTGGTATAGATCAGACTGAACCGAGACAGTATAAATTACTCAAGTCTATCGTAACATGAAATAATGACTACATAAAACTCACGTCATAGCCGATATCTAGATTTAGATACGTATCAGCCATAGCTCCGATACAATCTTATGATGAAACATGAAAATTAGATCTAGAACATTAAACAAAGTATAAAACCATGTAAAATATAAACCTAGATATCGGCTATGACATCAATCTACATAATCATTATTTCATGTTATTTTTAGACTTGGGCAATTTATACTGTCTCGGTTCAGTCCAATCTATCCCAATTGCTTATTTCTAAAGTAATATTGATCTACTGATTATGTAACACTGATCTTTACAGCCGATATACTAGTTTTAGGGTTAGTTCTATCATCAACTACACCTTACAGCCGATTCATGCTTTATTGCATCGGCTAGGTCACATACGATATGAAATCGGCCCTATGGCCGATTGTCTTCGTTTACTGATATTCTTTGCATGTTTTTCTTGTTGATTGCAGGATCAAATCAACTGGCACGCCCTTGAATCGGAAATCCTAATTTTGGACCTGCACTAGAGTAAAGCAAACCTCTCAGGCCAGTGTGTGTTTTTTGCATCAACACGCTTTTGGCACGCCCAGTGGGACCCGTGTCATCATGTCTCCAAACATCACTAAAGTTGCGGAGGACAACATCATCGCGGTTACACCCGAGCAGCTGAATGACGAACAGAAGGAAGAATTGCAACAAATGCTGAATCAACTCCAAACCCAGTATTTGCACTCCTTCACAGTCACCCCGCAAGGTACGGTCGTCCAAAGAGCTAAAGTCCAAGTACCAACGATCGTGAAGCAAGACCCAAGTACTTCTGGATCAGGAGAAGAAAAGGATAAACAAGTGAAAACCGAATCGAGTAACGAAGAATTGCACACATTACAGGATCGCATCGATTCGGCTGTACATCACGCGCTAGTCAACCAGTCCGGAGTACTTGTCAATACTTTGACAAACATGATCAAGTTGGTAGTCGATGGAACGATAGCCGAGGAAAAGGCTAAAGGACCTATTTACCTACCAGACGGCACGTTCCCAGCATATAGAACCGTGAAGACAGAGATCGTCGGAAATCAAGGAAGTCAGCAAGTACTCCAAACCCAGGCTCCATCGGCTCCCTACTCAAGTTCAAACATTCCATCAATTCTAACCAGATCACAACCAATCACTGGGGGGCAAGCATCAACTCAGTTAACACCAGAGCAATTGATGAGTATCCTTCACTCAAAACCGCCGGTCGTTGACACATCTTACCAAATTCCTTCGGTTCCACAACAGCCGATTGGAATTACTCAGCCGATTGGCCAGCAGTACAGTACAGAGCAACTCCCATATGTACCACCTCAAGGCATATCGGCTGGCTTCAATCACCTGTATCAACCACACTCACCACGACCTCAGCCGATCCAATACGGCCAGACGGATCCATTACAGCAGCAGTATGGTGGAGCAACACCTCATCAGCCCTGGGCCGATATGATCGCTGATGTTATGAGGGAACAATTTGGACTTAAGCCTAAAGATAATGACAACATGTATCGGCACCCATATCCAGAATACTTCGATCGGGTTCCATTGCCAAACCGATACAAGATGCCAGACTTCTCCAAGTTCTCAGGACAAGACAATATATCAACTTACGAGCACATTAGCCGATTTCTAGCTCAGTGTGGTGAAGCATCGGCTACAGAGGCCCTCAGAGTTCGCTTATTCCCACTCTTGTTGTCTGGATCAGCATTCACTTGGTTTTCATCCCTGCCGTATAATTCGATTAGGAGTTGGGCCGATCTGGAAAAACAATTTCACAAATACTTTTTCAGTGGAGTCCAAGAGATGAAGCTGTCGGACCTCACAGCTATTAGGCAGAAATCAGATGAATCGGTTCCAGATTATATTCAACGATTCAGAGATGTGAGAAACAGATGTTACAGCCTATCTTTATCAGATTCTCAACTAGCCGATCTAGTCTTCCCAGGTTTGCTGGCGCCGATCAGGGAAAGATTCTCGGCTTAGGACTTTGACAGTTTAGCACACTTGGCTCAGAAGGTATCGGCTCACGAGACAAGATTTCAAGAGGCTAGGAAATTCATCAAAAAAGCGAACAATGTAAATAATGTCTACAATTATGATTCTGACTCTGAAGACGAAGACCCCGATATCAATGCAGCCGAATAGGCTAGGAACAAGAAGACGGTGGTCTGTCAATGGGCTAAGAATTCAGGCACAGAAGAAAGGTTTGACTTCGACATCACCAAGGCCTATAGGATCTTCGATCTTCTTCTTCAGGAGAAACAAATTCAGCTGCCAGTAGGACACGTTATCCCATCGGTCGAGGAATTGAAGAAGAGGAAGTATTGTGAATGGCATAATACAGGATCTCATCACACTAACGATTGCAAAATTTTCAGACAACAGATCCAGTCGGCTATCGAACAAGGAAAAATTAAGATTGATGGATCCAACATGGTGAAGAGGCCGATGAAGATAGATGGACACCATTTTCCAGTTAACATGGTACATCCTGGATACAACCGGAATACAGCCGATGCAAATAAAAACTACACCAGGAGCATCAGATCGGCTGGCACAATCGGCAAGTATCAAAACAGGAGCCAACGGGAGGAGGAGTCATATCCTGAGGAAGAAGAAAGATATTTTGACCCCTATTGGAGTTGCGAATTCTTCAGGTTCTGCTGGAACGAAGGTATGAGGCTACCATCTATCAAGAATTGTCCTGGCTGCAGTGATCCAGATGTCCAGTTCATCCAAAAACCAAACCGACGACATGCAATTACACATCGGCCAAGTCAATCAAGGCTGTCAGTACATGAAAGACTTGGGCCGATGCAACAAGACAATGATGAAGATGACTCACGTAGAGAATCCAAGCCAATGCATCCCTAATGGTGTCCTTCTGGGATATTCACCAAGAATCAAAAGAGAAGAGTTCAAAGGATGAGGAACAGAGAACAATTCCAGGAGGTTGAGGGTGCAATTGAGCATCGGCTGCGGCAGAAAACGAAGAAAGTATGGCGCGTGAAGAGCAAAGTGGTGCCAGCCGATGAAGTCAGAGCCGATCGCAACAAAAATCAACAACGCAAGGGCAAGGAGGTGATGTCATCTGAGATAAATATGGTCTTTATGTTGCCAGCCGAATATGCAGTAGAGCAAGTTATCGAGCAAGAAGAAGATCTTCCATCGGCCAAATTGATGTTATCTCCACAGCAAGTCGTTTTTGAGAAGCCCGAGGGAACTGATCATCGGCACCTCAAGCCACTCTATGTTAAGGGATTTGTCAATGGTAAGCCGATATCCAAGATGCTAGTCGATGGAGGAGCAGCTGTGAATTTGATGCCGTATACAACATTCAGAAAGCTTGGGAAGAACTCAGAGGACTTGATCAAGACTAACATGGTTCTGAAAGATTTTGGCGGGAATCCATCCGAGACCAAGGGAGTTTTGAATGTGGAGTTAACCATCGGCAGTAAAACAATTCCAACCACGTTCTTTGTTATTGACGGGAAGGGTTCCTACAGTCTGTTGTTGGGAAGAGATTGGATCTATGCCAACTGTTGCATCCCTTCAACAATGCACCAAAGTTTGATTCAATGGCAAGGAGACCAGATCGAAATCGTGCTAGCCGACAGTCAACAAGAGATGGAGAGCCCCAATTTTTATTTTAAGGGTGCCGTGGAGGGTTCCAACTTATATACAGAAGACACTATTGATGATCTCGACGGCAAGCTTGGGCAAGGTTTTATGTCGGCCGATGAACTAGAGGAAATCGACATTGGACCAGGTGATAGGCCTAGGCCGACATACATTAGTAAAGGTTTACCAAACGAATTTAAATGTAAATTAATTGCACTCTTAAAGGAGTATAGAGATTGTTTTGCCTGGGAATACTATGAGATGCCAGGACTTAGCCGATCGATAGTTGAACATCGGCTCCCTATCAAACCAGGCTATTGGCCATCCAAGCAACCCCCAAGACGTTGTAAAGCTGCGATGTATGATGCTATTAAGGCCGAAATTACAAGACTCTATGATGCCGGCTTCATCAGACCATGCCGATATACTGAGTGGATTGTCAATATAGTACCATTTATCAAGAAAAACGGCAAGCTCAGGGTTTGTATCGATTTCAGAGACCTAAACAAAGCTACACCGAAAGATAAATACCCAATGCCGGTAGCCGATCAACTTGTAGATGCAGCATCTGGACATAAGATTATTAGCTTCATGGATGGCAATGCTGGTTATAATCAGATTTTTATGGCTGAGGAAGATATCCACAAGACTGCTTTTAGATGTCCTGGTGCTATCGGCTTATATGAGTGGGTAGTTATGACTTTCGGTTTGAGGAGTGCTGGTGCTATATATCAGAGAGCCATGAACTACATTTTTCACGACCTCATCGGCGCATTGGTGGAGATATATATAGATGATGTGGTGGTTAAATCCAAGGAAGTTGCTGATCATATAGCCGATCTGAAACAGGTTTTAGAAAGAGCAAGGAAATATGGGTTGAAGATGAATCCTACCAAGTGTGCTTTTGGTGTATCGGCTGGTCAATTTCTTGGATTTCTGGTTCATGAGAGAGGGATTGAAATTCCTCAGAGGAGTATTGAGGCAATCAAAGATATCAAATCCCCGTAAGATAAGACCAAGCTACAATCATTGATCGGCAAGATTAATTTTGTTCAGCGTTTTATATCAAATCTGTCTAACCGAATAGAGCCGTTTACTCCTTTGTTAAGGTTGAAAGCTGATCAAGAATTTGTCTGGGGAGAGAAGCAGCAGCAAGCTCTGGATAATATCAAGGAATATTTGAGTACTCCTCCAGTTCTTATACCACCACAGAAAGGGATTCCATTCAAACTCTATCTATCAGCCGATCAAAATTCTATCGGCTCAGTCTTGATTCAAGAGGTTGAAGGAAAAGAGAGAGTCATATTCTATCTCAGCAGACGTTTGTTGGATGCAGAAACTAGATATTCACCTGTGGAAAAGTTATGCTTATGCCTATATTTTTCTTGCACAAAGTTGAGACATTATCTACTATCCAATGAACGCATCATAGTTTGCAAGGCCGATATAGTAAGATACATGCTATCGGCTCCAGTGTTAAAAGGACGAATTGGGAAGTGGATCTTTGCTTTGTCAGAATTTGATCTTAGATATGACTCGGCTAAGGCGGTTAAAGGGCAAGCGATAGCCGATTTCATAGTTGAACATAGGGATACCAGTGTTGACAATATTGACATCATGCCATGGACTTTATTCTTTGATGGATCAGTTTGTTTTACTATTAAACCATACTCTACAAATAATCAAGCAGAATATGAAGCTGTTCTCAAAGGGTTGCAGTTATTAAGAGAAGTTGAAGCCGATGCTGTTGAAATTATGGGTGATTCTTTATTGGTTATTAGTCAGTTATCTGGAGAATATGAATGCAAAAATGACACCCTGATGATTTATAATGAGAAATGCCAAGAGCTGATGAAAACTTTCAAGATAGTTACTTTGAAACATATTCCTAGGGAGCAAAACGTTGAAGCCAATGATTTAGCCCAAGGTGCCTCAGGATATAGGCCGATGTTACAAGGGATTGACTTAGAAGTGGCCTGTATTCCAGCCGATGATTGGAGGTTTGATGTTTTTGAGTATCTAAAAAGTCCTTCCAAATCGGTTTCAAGGAAATTAAGGTATAAAGCTCTTAAGTATGTTCTCTTGGATGACGCACTGTATTATCGGACGATTGATGGAGTTTTGTTGAAATGCTTGAGTATGGAAGAAGCTTAAGTTGTTATGTGTGAGGTTCATGAAGGTATCTGTGGGACACATCAATCGGCTCACAAAATGAAGTGGTTAATTCGGAGGGTTGGATATTTTTGGCCGACAATGCTGGAGGATTGTTTCAGATATTACAAGGGTTGCCAAGATTGTCAGAAGTTTGGAGCAATTCAGAGAGTGCCAGCATCGGCTATGAACCCTACTATCAAGCCGTGGCCGTTCAGAGGTTGGGGTATTGATATGATCGGCCAGATCAATCCACCATCAAGCAAAGGACATAAGTTTATATTGGTTAAACCTGATTATTTCACAAAGTGGGTTGAGGCGATTCCTTTGAAGAAGGTTGATAGTCAAGATGCAATCAATTTTGTCAAAGAGCATATTATATGCAGGTTTGGATTACCACAGACGATTACAACTGATCAAGATTCTATATTTATATCGGATGAGTTTGTTCAGTTTGCTGATAGCACGGGAATTAAGTTGTTGAATTCATCACCATATTATGCACAAGCCAATGGACAAGCTGAAGCATCTAACAAGAGTTTGATTAAGTTGGTTAAAAGAAAAATAGCCGAATATCCCAAGAAGTGGCATACTATTCTGGCTGAATCATTGTGGTCTTATCGGATGGCTTGCCATGGTGCAATTAAGGTACCTCCTTATCAACTGGTTTATGGGCATGAGGCTGTATTACCATGGGAAACCAACATCGGCTCTAGGAGGATTTCGTTGTAAGATGAGTTAACAGCTGATGATTATCACAATTTGATGGTTGATGAGTCAGAGGATTTGGTTCAAGTAAGATTGCGAGCTCTTGAGAAAGTCAGAAAAGATAAGGAGAGAGTTGCCAGGCATTACAACAAGAAGGTTGTGCCCAAATCTTTTGAGGAAGGCTAGTTGGTTTGGAAATTGGTGCTGCCGATAGGAGCTAGAGATAATAAATTCGGCAAGTGGTCACCGAATTGGGAAGGACCGTTTCAAGTTCATAAATGTGTTTCTAAAGGAGCATACATGCTAAAAGGGCTTGATGGAGAAGTATTTGGAAGAACACTTAATGGAAAATATTTGAAGAAATACTACCCAGGTGTTTGGATTGGTTCATAATCGGCTATGGTTTGTCGGTTATTGGTTGGCAGCCGATGTGTTTACATCGCATTTAGATGGCCGATATTTTTATCGCCCTTAGACATATAAGTTTGCAGCACTGTGTTCCCTACTACAAACTTGGGGGGCATGGAGGATGAAAAGTTGGAAATTTTTGAGCAAAATTTTGCATAAGCTAGAATACAGCCAAGTCTGCTAGGTATAAAAACGGCTTATATGGAAGCAAAAGTATCAATCGGCATAAGGGAGTTAAGAGTATGTGTTACAAGACAGATGTTATAGCTGAATACATAATTAATTACAAAATTTTTCTAAGTCCCTATTACAAGAAATTATTGAGTGAGGTAGCGCTGGATTGCCGATAGTGCCCGTTGTCGAATTTCTTCAACTTCTGCAATGGCTTGGGCATCTTGGACGTCGGTTCCAGGGATCACCTTCAGGGACTTAGTCATGGTCGCCACGTTCTTTATAGCTGATTTCAACTTCGCTTTTTGTTCTTCAATGGCCTTTGGGAGATCGGCTAATTTCTGTTTTTCCAGTGCGATCTTAGCATTACATTCTTCAAGTTTGGCTAGCAGATCTATTCTTTCAGCCTCTAGTTGATCTATTGAAGCTTTAATTGGCTCTTCGGCTAGTTGATCAAGCTTGGTTTTCTCATCATGTACTAGCTGTCGATTGGCCTGAATGGTTGCTTCAATATCTTTCTTCTCTCGTCGATCGGCTATTCTCTGTCTAGCTTTCTCCAGCTTGAATTGGTGCTGCTCAAGATACATAGCTGGGGTGATTGTGTTGGACAGCTCATCTGGCAGTAGGGCTTGAATTTCTTGGAATCTTGATCGCAGAGTCCTGCAGTCAACTACCAGGCTGTCTAGAGATGCTTCTAGCCGATGTGCAATGTCTTCAAGATTTCTCTTCACGTCATCGGCTAGAGGAGCTAAAGATTTGCTTGTTGTTTCTCCTTCTGTTTCTTCATCAAAGTAGTCCTTTATATCAAAAGAGAACAAATCGGCTAAGACCTGCAAGTAGGAAAGATGAAAGGAGTACAAGTAAGGGGATATTTTTATATAGCCGATTTGAAGAGTTTTAAGGATGAAACAGGATTGCAGGAGCAGCGATTTCTTCTTCTTCGACATGATGGCTGCCCACAGCCGATGCGGTATGTTCACTTGAAACCGATTGTGCTACAGGTGATGAAGGGGAAGGAGGCTGAAAATATTTATGCAAGTGTTAGATAGTATCGGCTAATGAGATAATCAAAGTATTAGACAGTTGAAACTTACCAAAGGAGCCTAAATCGATGGTTTAGCCGATACTTGTGTTGGTTTCTTTCTCTCGGCTGGTCTTTTCTTGTACAGAATGCAAGAGTTGGAGATTTAAATTGAGGATGAGTAAGGAGAATTTGTATTAAGGAAGATGAATGTACCCTGGGTTGCCGAGTGAAGACAGCTGGAGCAAAAAGAGTTGTGGGGGTTCGTTTTGGAGAAGTTGGAGGTGGCTTTTCTCCCACATCACTAGATTCGGCTGCGGCTTCATCTATTGCCCGTCATCGGCTGTTGGAGGTGGTTGCTTCTTAGCCTTTTTCTTGGTGGCTGGTGGCACGGCAGTTGATGCTCTAGTCCTTCTTTTTCTGCCTGCATCGGCTGGTTCCCTCATTTATCCTTGGAGCAGGCTTGATGTCTTGGGGGCATGATAGCCGTTGACAGGAGGAGTCATGCCACATCTGTTAGGCAATAGCCCTGCAGCATATTCGATATCTTTGCCACTTCTGCTGGTGTGAGGGGGAGATGAGTCTATAGTCTGAAAAGTCAAGTATATTTCATAAGTTCAAAAGTAGAATCGGCTAATGTATTTAAAATAGTAATGAAGTTGAGTTAGAGAGAATAAAGGGATTACCTGGGGGATCATGTCTGGGAAGAGGTCAGTCATATAGATGGTAGCCGATTGATGAAAAAGATGTTGTTTCCACTCAGCCCACCATGAAGTGAAGACTTTACTCCTGAACATGGCTAGTTCGATATCATTGATGCTACCGAGGGAAGGTCCTGAATGTTCAGTAGCCGATCCATCATCAAGTTTGAAGATATTTCTCATCGGCACTCAGTCTTGCCAGTAAACCACAAGCCGATTGGGAGTTGTCCCATGCCAAACTGTCTTGCTGAACTCATTGGGTGATAGAATTCATATGAGACCTTTATGTTCCTGACTTGATGGATGCCAACAGGGAGTATACATGGGCTGATGGCAGTGGTATAGACTTCTCTGGACTTCTGGAATTTGTCATGGTTTATCTCTTCAAATCTGAAGTCCAATGGCAGTTCAAAGTTGACTGATTCATCATAGAAGAACCAGATTCTAGCATCTTTTTGGAAGCCATCATAGAAGCTGAAGAACCAGTCTTTAAGCAGTTCGGCTGATAGTTTTGCACCGGCATCGGCTGGGGTACTGGCATATTCTCCAAAAGATGTACACATCCGATGGGTTATTTCTTCACCATCATCATCGGTGATAGGCTCTAGTCTTGGAAACTCTGCCTCAGTCAGGGGTGGCCGGTTGACAGCTTTCATGGCAACTAGATTTAGCCAAGACTGGAGTAGCCACCATGGACCACCTACACTAACTGTTGAGCCGACAGCTAATTTGGCTGATGCATTACTCAGAGTTTGATACAAATAGCCGAGTAGTATCTTCCCTAAAGGGAATTGTCTTTTTTCTTCAAGTGCTTCGGCTATATGTTGCCAGTTTGAGGTTGGGCCACAGCTTGATCCACAAAACAGAAATTTTTCTAACCACATCAGCAAGAAGGCAGTATGCTCTCTAGGGGAGACTGAGCCCTGACCCATGTTTGCTGAAATAAATCCAGACCATCCACCTATGCTCTTGGTTTTGAAGTCGAACCTATTTTTGGAGTTCAAGATCATGGGATTGGCCGGTGAGGTGATATCTAGCCCAGTTAACATGGTAATATCCAATAAAGTTGGGGTCATTGGTCCTTGATTGAACAAAAATGCATTGATGGCATTGGACCAGAAATAGCTAGTAGAGGCCATCAGTGGTTCATCTTTAGCCGAATTTGCCAGAGTAAGAGCTAAGGCTTGGCCAATTCCTATTTCATCCCAATGGCTCTGCTTGCTAGCCGATATGCGCTTATACCATGCAGGCCAGCTTTTCTCTAAAGATGGCCAGGATTTAAAAGTATTCTTCCAGTGGCTTATGTTGGGGTTTGCTAGCCTGAAGGGGATTCTGTTTGTTTCGGCAGTAATGAACTCAGTGGGGTCTAAGTTGCCGATTGGTCCAAGGAAGTAATTGTTTTCATGGTTAAGACTGGGAACCGCAATTAGGTTTGCAAGATGCTACATCAACAAAGCAAAAGAGAAAAGAAGCGGTCTAAGATTGCGGAAAATGAAATTAGATGAGCAAAAAGGAGATCTAGCCGATGGGACTTACCTCTGCATACTCGGCTGATGAAGCAGCGGACGGAGCGGATGAAGAAGACATCTTCTCGATGGCGGAAGGTGGATGACTGGAGGATTGCTTGGAGTTGATTGCTTGCGCTAAGGGGATCGCCGGAGTTGGGAGAGGCGGAGATTGCGAAAGCGGTGGAAACAGTAGTAACGGTGTGAAGTTTCTCGGGGCCGTCGGTTAGGGTATTTAAAGCAATGCGGTAACGGTCAAAAACGGAAAGAGCGAGATTATCTTGGAGATAAGATTTGGCAAATCCGAAACATTACCAAATATTTCGGACTTGGGGGGCATGTGTTGACGACCAAATTTGGTAATTCAAACATCGGAGATCAAGATGGAATCGAAGAGGATTGGAGAGATAAGATCATATCGGAAAGCAGAGTGAGAATCGGCTGTGGTCCGAATCGGCTGTAGACTGGATCGGCAGAGTCAGAGTCGGACTGGGTTAGCCGATTCAGCCGATTTCGGTAATATGACTTGGTGTACGTCATCAGGTTATGTTAACGTGTTTCATAAGGATTGCCATGCACGGATAGAGTCCTGAGGAGGCAATGGAATCTATTAATTAGGATATTTTATGTAATTTCCTTATAGATATTTTCGGTAAGAGTCCGCCTAAGGGACTTATTTGCTAGTTGGATTTGTATTAGGTTAATATGAGTCGTGTCCGTGATGGACAATGTTTGTAATTTTGGGTATAAATATAATCCCGAGGTCTTGTAAATAACAACAACACACGTTCAATCAATATCGGCGCATCGCCAACCTTTGTTTTCTATTCTCGACAAGTTTGTGCTTTCGAGTCGTGCTGCATCAGTTTGATCTTCGACAAAAAGGTATATCTTGTCATGGCGAGTTACATCATTAGGGCTAGTGCTTACATCTTTATGACACTCTAGTTCTTTGTTGTGATTCTCCGAGTTATCATATATGTTATATAACTTAGATCGACAATGCAATCTACTTGTATCGGCCAGATTCTTCTAGGGTTTTGTCAATATCGGCTAGATTACTTTGTTGATCTAGGTTATATAATGTATCCACCATCCCGGAAAGGCAACCATTGGTTCAGTCCAACCTATTAAGTCGTATTTAGAATCATGATATCTAACCTGTTTTATGGTTGTTAATAAGGATAGTATCGGGGTTTCAGCCGATCTTACCTGATATAGATGTTTTACATTATTTTATGCTTTGTTTAATATTCTATATCTGCCCCTTATATTAGGATCTAATCTAATATAAATATATTAAGCTTGATATCAGTCTAATTGATTATAGTTTAATATATTTATTACTAGAGAATATCCTGGTATAAGGTTGTATCGGAGCTATAGCCGATACATACTTAAACCTAGATATCGGCTATGACATCAATATGCATAATCATTATTTCATGTTATTTTTAGACTTGGGCAATTTATACTGTCTCGGTTCAGTCCGATCTATCCCAATTGCTTATTTCTAAAGTAATATTGATCTACTGATTATGTAACACTGATCTTTACAGCTGATATACTAGTTTTAGGGTTACTTCTATCAACTACTACACCTTACAGCCGATTCATGCTTTATTGCATCGGCTAGGTCACATACGATATGAAATCGGCGCTATGGCCGATTGTCTATCGTTTACTGATATTCTTTGCATGTTTTTCTTGTTGATTGCAGGATCAAATCAACTGGCACGCCCTTGAATCTGAAACCCTAATTTTGGACCTGCACTAGAGTAAAGCAAACCTCTCAAGCCAGTGTGTGTTTTTTGCATCAACAATCGGCTATAGCTCCGATACAACCTTATACCAGGATATTCTCTAGTAATAAATATATTCATCCATAACCAATTAAATTGGTATCAAGCTCAATATATTTATATTAGATTAGATCCTGATATAAGGGGTAGATACAGAACATTAAACAAAGTATAAAACAATGTAAAACATCTATACCAGGTAAGATCGGCTAAAAACTCAATACTATCCTTATTAACGATCATGAGGCAGGCTAGATATCATGTTTCTAAATATGTCTTAATAGGTTGGACTTAACCAATGCAGCATTAAGTATAAAGAGAAACATGACATCTAGAGAATCAAGCCGATGATCGTCTTTTCAGGATGGTTGATGCATTATATAATCTAAACCAACAAAGTAATCTAGCCGATATCGACGAAACCCTAAAAAGGATCCAGCCGATGCAAGTAGATTGCATTGTCGATCTAAATTATATAATGTATATGATAACTCGGAGATTCACAACATAGAACTAGAGTGTCATAAAGATGTAAGCACTAGCCCCAGTGATGCAAATCGCCATGACAAGATATATCTTTTCGTCGAAGATCAAATTGATGCAGCACGACTCGAGAGCACAAACTTGTCGAAAAGTAGAAAATAAAAGTGGCGATGCGCCGAGATTGATTGAACGTGTGTTGTTATTATTTACAAGACCTCGGGATTATATTTATACCCAAAAATACAAACATTATCCATCACCGACACGACTCATATTAACCTAATACAAATCCAACTAACGAACAAGTCCCTTAGGCGGACTCTTACCGGGAATATCTATAAGGAAATTACATAAAATAACCTAATTAATAGATACAATTGCCTCCTCGGGACTCTATCCGTGCATGGCAACCCATATGAAGTACCCAAACTCAACCCGATGACGTATACCGAGTCACATTTCCAAAATCGGCTCAATCGGCTAACCCTGTCCGACTCTGACTCTGTCGATCCTGTCCGCAGCCGATTCGGACTACAGCCGATTCTCACTCTGTTTCCGATACGATCTAATCTCTTCGATTCTCTTTGATTCTATCTCCATCTCCGATACTTGAATTATCAAATTTGGTCGTCAACACATGCCCCCAAGTGGGAGAATTTGGTAATGTTTCGGATTTGCCAAATCTTATCTCCGAGAGAATATCGCACTTTTCGTTTTTGACCGTTACCATAATGCTTTAAATACCTAACCGACGACCCCAAGAAACTTCACACCGTTATACTGTTCCACCGCTTTAGCAATTTCCATCTTCTCCAACTCCGGCGATCTCCTCGGCGCAGCAAGGCAACCTCCAGGCAACCTCCTCTCCGTACAACTTCCGCTAGCGGGAATGTCTTCCTCATCTGCTCCTTCCTCCGCACCATCGGCCGAGTATGCAGAGGTAAGTTCCATCGGCTAGATCTCTTTTTCACTCATCAGATTTACTTCTCCACGATCTTAGTATGTTTTCTTCCTCTTCTGCTCTATTGTTGTAGCATCTCGCAAACTTAGTTGCAGTTCCCAGCCTGAACCATGAGAACAACTATTTTCTTGGACCAATCGGCAATCTGGACCCAGTTGAATTCATCACTGCCGAAACCAATAGAATCCCATTTAGGCTAGAGAACCCAAATCTAGGGCACTGGCCAAGCCCTTGCTCTGACAATAGCAAATTCGGCTAAGGATGAACCGCTGATGGCCTCTGCCACATACTTCTGGTCCAATACCATCAATGCCTTCATGTTCAACCAAGGACCAATGACTCCCAATATGTTGGATATTACCATGCTAACTGGTCTTGACATCACCACATCGGCCAACCCCATGATGTTGAACTCTAAAAACAGATTTGATTTCAAAACCAAGAGTATAGGAGGATGGTCTGGATTTATTTCAGCCAATATGGGTCAAGGCTCAGTTACCCCCAGAGAGCACACTGCCTTCTTGTTAATGTGGTTGGAAAAATATCTATTTTGTGGATCTAGCTGTGGCCCAACCTCCAACTGGCAGCACATAGCCGAAGCACTTGAGGAAAAAAGACAATTTCCCTTAGGAAAAATCTTGCTCTGCTATCTTTATCAGACTCTGAACAATGCATCAGCCAAACTAGCCATCGGCTCTGTGGTCAGCGCAGGTGGTCCCTGGTGGCTACTCCAGACTTGGCTTAACTTAGTAGCAATCAAAACTGTAAATCGGCCATCCCTGACAGAAGCAGAATTCCCAAGACTTGAGCCTTTCACCGATGAAGATGGAGAGGAAATCACCCATCGGAGATGCACTTCCTTCGGAGAGTATGCTTCTAGACAAGTCTAATGATGGATCGGCTACCCAAAATCCCAGGGCCTCCCCTCGGCAGCATCAACAATATCGAGTTAGCCATGTTCAGGAGTAAGGCTTTTAATGCATGGTGGGCCGAATGGAAACAACATCTTTTCCATCAATCGGCTACAGTCTACATGACAGATCTCTTCCCCGACATGATCCCTCAGGTAACTCCATTATTCCTTCTGTTAATTCCTACTTTACATCTATCAGCCGATTCTGCATTTGACCTTATATGCTATCTTTGCTTTTACAGACCACAGACTCATCTCCTCCTCGCACAAGTAAAAGTGGTAGGAATATTGAATATGCTGTAGGATTGCTACCAAACGGATGTGGTCTTGCTCCTCCTAGCATCGGCTACCATGCCCCCAAGACTTGAAGTTTACTTCAAGGGCAAATAAGGGAACCAGCCGATGCAGGCAAGAAGAGGAAAGCCAAAGCATGAACTGCTATACCACCAGCTACCAAGAAAAAGTCCAAGAAACAACCACCTCCACCAGCCGATGATATTGAAGACGTCTTGGATGAAGCAGCCATTGAGCAAGCCATAGATGAAGCTGTAGCCGAATTGAGTGACGTAGGGGAAAGAAACTCCAACAGCTTCTCCAGCTCCAAAAAGGACTCCTACAACTCCTGCTGCTCCAGCAGTGTTCTCTCGGCAACCCAGAGTAAGATCATCTCCTTTATTACAAGATTTCACCAATCTCACTATTCAAACTTTGCTCTTTGCAGAAGAAAAGACCAGCCGAGAAGAAAAAACCAACACAAGTATCGGCTAAACCAACTCCTCAAATCCTTCTGGTAAATCTTGAACTCTTAAAACTTCAAACTTATTCTTAGCCGATACTAGTTAACACTTGTTTAAATCGTTTAAAATTTGTTAGTCTCCTTCTCCACCATCGCCTCCAACACAGCCAGTTTCAAGTGAGTATACTGCATCGGCTGTTGGCAGTCATCACATTGTAGAGGAAGAAGTTGTTGCGCCTACTATCCCTTTAAGTCTTACATCCTTACGAAAATTCAAATCGGCTATACAACATGTTCTGTTACTTACATCCCCTTTATCTCCGTTTTGCAGGTTCTAGCCGATTTATTCTCCTTTGATATCAAGGATTATCTCGATGAGGAAACAGAAGTAGACATCACAAGTAAAGCCTTAGCTCCTCTAGCCGATGATGTAAAAAGAAATCTCGAGGACATATCCCATCGGTTAGAAGCATCTCTAGATAGCTTAGTGGTCAACTGTAGCTCTATCCGGGCCAGATTTCAGGAAATTCAAGCTTTAATCTTAGATGAGTTATCAAATATCATTACCCCAGCTGTCTATCTTGAGCAACACCAATTCAAACTAGAGAAGGCCAGACAGAGAATAGCAGATCGGCTAGAGAAAAAGAGCATTGAAACTACCATTCAAGCCAATCGGCAACTTGTGCATGCTGAGAAGGAAAAACTTGACCAGTTAGCCGAAGAGCCAATCAAATCTACTATAGATCAACTAGAAGCTGAAAGAATTGAGCTCTTGGCCAAACTTGAAGAGTGTAATGCCAAGCTTGCTTTGGAGAAATAGAAATTAGCCGATCTCCCAAAAGCTGTTGAAGAGCAGAAAGGGAAACTCAAAGCAGCAATCAAGAATGTGGCCAATATGACTAAGTCCCTGAAAGTCATCCCTGGAACCGATGCCCAAGACGCTCAAGCAATAGCCGAAGTTGAAGAAATTCGGCAGAAGGCGATATCGGCTATCCAGCGCTATCTATCCCAATGATAGCTTGTAATAGGGACTTAGAAAATTTTTGTAATCAATTGTGTAATCGGCTAGAACACTTTACTTGTAACACATACTCTGATATCCTTTATGCATACTCTGATATCCTTTATGCCGATCAGTATATTTTGCGTTGAAATCCCTCATTTTTCATCTTACATATGCCCCCCTAATTTTGGCATTTTGATAAACAAAGGCAAAATTAAACAGGACTAAGGGCGATATAACAAATATCGGCCAGCATACATCGGCAGCAGACAACCGATTATGACAAAAATAAAAGTCTAAGGGCGATATGAACCATATCGGCCGTTGATAAAAATCGGCAGAACGCAGCCGATTATGATCCAATCCAAACACTTCGATAATATTTCTTCAAGTATTTTCCATTAAGTGTTCTACCAAAAACTTCTCAATCAAGTCCTTTTAACATATAGGCCCCTTTAGAAACACATTTATGAACTTGAAAAGGCCCTTCCCAATTCGGTGACCACTTGCCGAATTTATTATCTCTAGCCCCTATCGGCAACACCAATTTCCAAACAAGTTCACCCTCTTCAAAAGATTTGGGCACAAACTTTTTGTTATAATGCCTGGCAACTCTTTCTTTGTCTTTCCTAACCGTTTCAAGAGCTCGCAATCTGGCTTGAACCAAATCCTCTGATTCATCAACCATCAGATTATGATAATCATCGGCTGTCAACTCATCTTGTAAAGAAATCCTCCTAGAGCCGATGTTGGTTTCCCATGGTAACAAAGCTTCATACCCATAAACCAGTTGATAAGGAGGCACTGGAATTGCACCATGACAAGACATCCGATAGGACCACAATGCTTCGGCTAAAATAGTATGCCACTTCTTGGGATATTCTACAATTTTTCTCTTAACCAACTTGATCAAACTTTTATTTGATGCTTCGGCTTGCCCATTTGCTTGTGCATAATAAGGTGAAGAATTTAAAAACTTGATCCCCATGCTATCGGCAAACCGAACAAACTCATCAGACACAAAGGTTGAACCTTGATCAGTTGTAATTGTCTGTGGCAAACCAAACCGGTATATAATGTGTTCCTTCACAAATTCGATAGCATCTTTACTGTCAATCGTTTTCAACGGAATTGCCTCAATCCACTTAGTGAAATAATCAGTTGCAACCAAAATAAATTTATGCCCTTTACTTGATGGTGGGTTGATCTGGCCGATCGTATCAATACCCCAACCTCTGAACGGCCATGGCATTATAATAGGATTCATAGCCGATGCTGGTGCTCTTTGTATTGCTCCAAATTTCTAACAATCTTGACATCCCCTGTAATATCTGAAACAATCTTCCAGCATTGTCGGCCAAAAGTATCCAATTCTTCGAATTAGCCATCTCATCTTGTGAGCCGATTGATGAGTCCCACAAATACCCTCGTGAACCTTCGCACATGACAACTTTTGCTTCTTCCACGCCTAAGCATTTCAAAAGAACTCCATCAATCATCCGATAGTATAATGTATCATCCAATAAGACATATTTGAGAGCTTTATATCGTAATTTCCGTGAAACCGATTTGGAAGGATTCTTTAAATATTCAAAAACATCAAACCTCCAATCATCGGCTGGTATGCAGGCCACTTCTACTTCAATCCCTTGTAACATCGGCTTGTAACCTGATGCAGCTTGAGCTAGATCATTGGCCTCATCATTTTGCTCCCTAGGGATATGTTTTCAAGTAACTACCTTGAAAGTTTTCATCAGTTCTTGACATTTCTCATTGTAGACTATCAAAATATCATTTTTGCACTCATATTCCCCAGATAATTGATTTATTACCAATAATGAATCACCCATGATTTCAACAGCATCGGCTTCAACCTCTCTCAATAGTTGCAACCCTTTCAGAACAGCTTCATATTCGGCTTGATTATTTGTAGAGTAAGGCTTGATAGTAAAAGCAAACTGAAAACTTGCCCCCTAGGCGATATGATCACTAAGCCGATACCACAACCATGAGTGCAAACAGAACCATCAAAGAATAAAGTCCATGGCATAATATCAGTATTATCAATACTGGTATCCCTGTGTTCAACTATGAAATCGGCTATCACTTGTCCTTTAACTGCCTTAGCCGACTCATACCTGAGATCAAATTCTGACAGAGCAAAGATCCACTTCCCAATTCATCCTTTCAGAACTGGAGCCGATAGCATGTAACGTACTATATCGGCTTTACATACTACTGTGCGCTCATTGGAAAGCAAATAATGCCTCAATTTTGTATAAGAAAAATATAAAATATAAACACAAGCGTAATTTCTCCACAGGTGAATACCTTGTTTCTGCATCCAAAAGTCGTCTACTGAGATAAAATATAACTCCTTCCTTCCCCTCAACCTCTTGGATCAAAATTGAGCCGATAGAGTTCTGATCGGCTGACAAATATAGTTTAAATGGAAGCCCTTTTGTGGTGGTATAAGAACTGGAGGAGTACTCAAATATTCCTTGATATTGTCCAATGCTTGCTGCTGTCTTTCTCCCCAGACAAACTCTTGATCGGCTTTCAACCTCAATAATGGAGTAAATGGTTCTATTCGGCCAGACAAATTTGATATAAAACGCCGAACGAAATTTATTTTGCCGATCAATGATTGTAACTTGGTTTTATCTTCTGGAGGTTTTATATCTTTGATTGCCTCCATACTCCTCTGAGGAATTTCGATCCCACGCTCATGTACCAAAAATCCAAGAAATTGCCCAGCCGATACACCAAAAGCACACTTAGTAGGATTCATCTTCAACCCATACATTCTTGCTCTTTCCAGGACTTGTCTTAAATCAACTATATGCTCATCAACTTCCTTAGATTTAACTACCACATCATCAATGTATATTTCTACTAATGTGCTGATGAGATCATGGAATATATAATTCATAGTTCTTTGATATGTAGCACTAGCACTTCTCAGTCCGAAAGTCATAACCACCCACTCATATAAGCCGATTGCACCAGGACATCTAAAAGCAGTCTTGTGAATATCTTCCTAAGCCATGAAAATTTGATTGTAACCAGCATTGCCATCCATATAGCTGATGATTTTGTGTCCAGATGCTGCATCGACAAGTTGATCGGCTACTGGCATTGGGTACTCGTCTTTTGGTGTAGCCTTGTTTAAATCTATAAAATCAATGCAAACCCTAAGCTTGCCATTTTTCTTGATGACTGGTACTACATTAGAAATCCACTCAGCATATCGGCATGGCCTGATAAAATTAGCATCATAGAGTCTTGTGATTTCGGCCTTGATAGCATCATACATATCGGCTTTACAATGCCTTGGGGGTTGTTTATATGGCCGATAGCCTGGTTTAATAGGGAGCCGATGTTCAACAATCGATCGGCTAAGTCCTGGCATTTCATAGTATTCCCAGGCAAAACAATCTCTATATTCTTTCAAAAGTGCTATTAATCTACATTTAAACTCTTTTGATAAACCCTTACTAATATATGTCGGCCTAGGCCTGTCACCTAGTCCAATGTCAATTTCTTCTAATTCATCGGCCGACATAAAACCTTGCCATAACTTGCCATCGAGATCGTCAATAGTGTCCTTTGTGCAAAAATTGAAACCCTCCACGGCGCCCTCAAAACAAGAATTGGGGCTCTCCATCTCCTGTTGGCTGTATGGCATAATCAAAAAATTTTAAGTAATCTCCTTGCCAAACTTTCCCAGATAAACAATCAATTCCTTCCATCTCCCAAACAGATAAATCGGCATTAGCTACATTGACTGACCTGTCGGCTGGCACGGTTTCATTTTTGGTCTCCTTGCCATTGAATCAAACTTTGGTGCATTGTTGAGGGAATACAACAATTAGCATGGATCCAATCTCTTCCCAGCAACAGACTGTAGGAACCCTTCCCATCAATAACAAAGAACATGGTAGGAATTGTTTTACTGCCGATGGTCAGCTCCATATTCAAAACTCCCTTGGTCTCAGATGGATTCCCGCCAAAATGTTTTAGAACCATATTTGTCTTGATCAAATACTCTGAATTCTTCCCAAGCTTTCTGAATGTTGAGTATGGCATTAAATTCACAGCTGCTCCTTCATCGACTACCATTTTCGACATCGGCTTGCCGTTGACAAATCCCTTGATATACAGTGGCTTGAGGTGCCGATGATCAGTTCCTTCGGGCTTCTCGAAAACAGCTTGTTGTGGAGATAGCATCAACCTAGCCGATGGCAAATTTTTCTTCTTGCTCGATGACTTGCTCAACTGCATATTCTGCTGGCAACACAAAAACCATGTTTATAGCAGATGACATCACCTCTTTATCCTTTTGTTGTTGATTTTTGTTGCGATCGGCTTTGACCTCGTCGGCTGGTACTACTTTGCTCTTCACATGCCAGACTTCTTTGTCTTCTGCCTCAGCCGATGTTCAATTTCCCCTTCAAACTCCTGGAACTGCTCTCTGTTTCTCATCCTTTGAACTCTTCTCTTTTGATTCTTAGTAAAAATTCTAGAAGGGCACCATTATGGTTGCATTTGTCTGGACTCTCTTGGTGAATCATCTCCATCATTGTTCTGCTGGATTGGCCCAAGCCTCTCGTGGACCGGCAACCTTGTCTGAATCGGCCGATGCACGCTTGCACTCTGTCGGCTTGGTCTTTGGACAAATTGTGCATCGGAATCACTGCACCCAGGACAATCTTCAATGGATGGCAATCTCATACCCTCATTCCAGCAGAATCTAAAAAATTCACAGCTCCAATGGGGATCAAAGTATCTTTCATCCTCATAAGAATATGACTCCTCTTCCTTCTGGCGCCTTTTTTGATATTTGTTTATCATACCAGCCGATCTGATCCTTTTGGCATAACTTTTATTTCCATCGGCTGTATTTCGGTTAAATCCAGAGTGTACCATGTTGACTGGAAAAGGATGTCCATCTATCTTCATCGGCTTCTTGGATTCATCTATCTTGATCTTGCCTTTTTCAATAGCCGACTGGATCTGTTGCCTAAAAATCTTGCAGTCATTAGTATTGTGAGATCCTGTATTGTGCCACTTGCAATATTTCCTTCTCTTCAATTCCTTAGCCGATGGGATGACATGTCCTGCCGGCAGCTGAATCTGTTTTTCTTGAAGCAGAAGATCAAAAATCTTGTCGGCTTTGGTAATGTCAAAATCAAATCTTTCTTCCTTTCCTGAATTCTTGATCCATTGACAGACCACCGTCTTCTTGTTTCTGGCCCACTCAGCTGCATTGATTTCTGGATCATCATTTTCAGAATCAGAATCATAACTATAGACATTATTGACGTTGTTTGTCTTCTTGATGAATTTTCTAGCTTCTTGGAACCTTGTCTCATGAGCCGATACCTTCTGAGCTAAATGAGCCAAACTCTCAAAGTCTTGAGCCGAAAATCTTTCCCTTATCGGCGCCAACAAACCTTGGAAGGCCAAATCGGCTAACTGAGAATCTATCAAGGTTAGACTATAGCACCTATTCCTCACATCTCTGAATCATTGAATGTAGTCTGGAACTGACTCATCTGATTTTTGCTTAATTGTTGTGAGGTCTGATACCTTCATCTCTTGAACACCATTGAAGAAGTATTTATGAACCTGCTTTTCCAGATCAGCCCAGCTTCTGATGGAGTTGTACGGCAGAGATGAAAACCAAGTAAATGCCGATCCAGATAACGAAAGTGGGAACAATCTAACTCTGAGAGCCTCTGTAGCCGATGCTTCACCACATTGAGCTAAAAATCGGCTAACATGCTCATAAGTAGATACGTTATCTTGCCCTGAGAATTTGGAGAAGTCTGGCACCTTGTATCGGTTTGGCAGTGGTACCCGATCGAAGTATTCTGGATACGGGTGCCGATACATGTTGCCATTGTCCTTCGGCTTGAGTCCAAACTGCTCCCTCATGACGTCAGCGATCATATCGACCCAAGGTTGATGCGGTGTTGCTCCACCAAATTGCTGCTGAAGTGGATCCATCTGGCCGTATTGGATCGGCTGAGGTCGTGGTGAATGAGGTTGATAGACATGATTGAAACTAGTCGATATGCCTTGAGGTGGTACGTACGGAAGTTGCTCTTTGCTGTATTGCTGGCTTATCGGCTGAGTAATTCCAATCGGCTGTTGTGGAACCGAAGGAATTTGGTATGATGTGTCGACAACTGGCGGTTTTGGGTTAAGAATACTAATTAATTGTTCTGGCATTAACTGAGTTGATGCTTGCCCCCCAGTGATCGGCTGTGACCTGGTCAAGATTGTTGGAATATTTGAGCTAGAGTAAGGAGTCGATGTAGCCTGGGTTTGAAACGGTTGTTGACTTCGTTGATTCCCGCCAATGTCAGTCTTCACGGTTCTGTATCCTGGGAACGTGCCGTCTGGTAAATATATAGGTCTTTTAGCCTTTTCCTCGGCTATCGTCCCATCAACTACCGACTTGATCATGTTTGTTAAAGTGTTCACAAGCACCCCGGACTGGTTGACTAAAACATGGTGTACAGCCGAATCAATATGATCTTGCAATGTGTGGAGTTCTTCATCACTTGATTCAACCTTGGTTTGTTTGTCCTTTTCTTCTCCTGACCCAGATGTACTTGGATATTGTTTCACGATTATCGGCAGCTTGAATTTAGTTCTTTGAACAACGGTGCCTTGCTGAGTGACCGTGAACGAGTGCAGATATTGGTTTTGGAGTTGATTTAGCATCTGCTGCATCTCTTCTCTCTGCTCGTCGCTCAGCTATTCGACCTTGATCGGCAAGATGTTTTCTTCTGAAACATCGGTGATGTTTGGAGACATGATGACACTTGGTCCCACTGGGCGTGCCAAAAGCGTGTTGATGCAAAAAACACACACTAGCCTGAGAGATTTGCTTTACTCTAGTGCAGGTCCAAAATTAAGCTTTTAGCTTCAAGGGCGTGCCCGTTGATTTGATCCTGCAATCAACAAGAAGAAATATGCAAAGAATATTAGTAAACGACAGACAATCGGCCAGACGGCCGATTTCATGTCGTATGTGACCTAGCCGATGCAATAAAGCATGAATCGGCTGTAAGGTATAATCATTGGTAAAACTAACCCTAAAACTAGTATATCGGCTGTAAAGATCAGTGTTACATAACCAATATATCAATATTACTTTAGAAATAAGCAATTGGGATAGATCGGACTGAACCGAGACAGTATAAATTGCCCAAGTCTAAAGATAACATGAAATAACGATTATATAGACTCATGTCATAGCCGATACCTGAATTTAAGCATGTATCGGCTATAGCTCCGATACAACCTTATACCAGGATATTCTCTAGTAATAAATATATTCAGCTATAACCAATTAAATTGGTATCAAGCTCAATATATTTATATTAGATTAGATCCTGATATAAGGGGCAGATACAGAACATTAAACAAAGTATAAAACAATGTAAAACATCTATACCAGGTAAGATCGGCTAAAAACTCAATACTATCCTTATTAACGATCATGAGGCAGGCTAGATATCATGTTTCTAAATATGTCTTAATAGGTTGGACTTAACCAATGCAGCATTAAGTATAAAGAGAAACATGACATCTAGAGAATCAAGCCGATGATCATCTTTTCAGGATGGTTGATGCATTATATAATCTAAACCAACAAAGTAATCTAGCCGATATCGACAAAACCCTAAAAAGGATCCAGCCGATGCAAGTAGATTGCATTGTCGATCTAAATTATATAATGTATATGATAACTCGGAGATTCACAACATAGAACTAGAGTGTCATAAAGATGTAAGCACTAGCCCCAATGATGCAAATCGCCATGACAAGATATACCTTTTCGTCGAAGATCAAATTGATGCAGCACGACTCGAGAGCATAAACTTGTCGAAAAGTAGAAAATAAAAGTGGCGATGCGCCAAGATTGATTGAACGTGTGTTGTTATTATTTACAAGACCTCGGGATTATATTTATACCCGAAAATACAAACATTATCCATCACGGACACGAGTCATATTAACCTAATACAAATCCAACTAACGAACAAGTCCCTTAGGCGGACTCTTACCGGGAATATCTATAAGGAAATTACATAAAATAACCTAATTAATAGATACAGTTGTCTACTCAGGACTCTATCCGTGCATGGCAATCCATATGAAGTACCCAAACTCAACCCGATGACGCGTACCGAGTCACATTTCCAAAATCGGCTCAATCGACTAACCCTGTCCGACTCTGACTCTGCCGATCCTGTCCGCAGCCGATTCTTAATGTGTTTCCGATACGATCTAATCTCTTCGATTCTCTTTGATTCTATCTCCATCTCCGATACTTGAATTACCAAATTTGGTTGTCAACACGGTCTTGGAGTTGATCCAGCAATTTCTTCATCTGTTCCCTCTGTTCTTCATTCAGCTACTCGATCGTGACTGGTAGGACATTGTCCTCTGTAACTTCAGTTATGTTGGGCGTTATGATGACACAATGGTCCCACTGGACGTGCCAAAAGCGTGTTCATGCAAAAAACACACACTGGCCTGGGAGATCTGCTTAGCTCCAGTGCAAGTCCAAAATAATAATAAGATGTGGGCGTGCCAGTCGGTTTGATCCTGCAACTGACAAGATATAAATTGAATATCACAGAGCCGATCGGTTGACAAGCCGATATAGTGATTCCAACCGATGCCGATACCAGCCGATATCCAGTATAGATCTTGATACTTGAGTAAATAATGAGATAAAGATAATCGGCTGATGATAATGTAATATAACAATCATATAATCCAGTAGAAACCAATCGGCTAGTAATGATAGATTGAATAAGTACTGATCCGAAGGTTGAAGCATTCATTGGCTGGAGGTCCGATGTCAATAAATCCAAATGATTAGATAAACAGTGAAACCTTTGTGCGATCAGCTAAATCCAAATTATATGTAATCCTTGTGAGCCGATACAACGTCCAGATAACTCATCGGCTGAAACCCGATGAAACCCTTATTGGCAATCAAGAAGCAGGCTAGTGATTATGGTTCTAAGCACGACTTAGTAGATCAAACTTAACTAATGCAGCACCAAGTATGAGAAGAAACATAATATCTAGATAATCAAATATGGAGATCAGCCGATGCAAGTAGAAAACATTGTCAATCTAGATTATATAACGTATATGATAACTCATCGGCTAGCACTCCGATAAAACACTAGCATGAACCTATCGGCTTAACAAGATTTATATTATCAATAACAATCTAGTAGGTCGAACCTAACCGATGCAGCACGAGATTGTATATGATAATCTAATACTTAATGAGCCGATAAATCTGTCTAATGTGATGGATATAACAAATATATTTAAAACAATATTGTGATTGTAGAGATATATCAGCTAAGACAGAAGATCAGACTTAACCGAGATAGTCCCAACTAAACTAATGCGTCTCTAAACACAATGCAATTAAGATAGAATTGAGATATCAGGTAAATATATCAACCAAACCAGAGCGATCCAAGAGATCGAAGCGATGCAGCCTTGAACAACACCAATGTAGCCAATAAATTCACCAGGGTCCGACGGAATGTAGGGCTTACCCCTTCGCTGGAGATTGAAAGCCGATGTAGCCCCGCGTCAGGTGCCAGATTCCGCCGGTTGATAAGTAAGAACCTTAGAAAGAGGGTGGCAATGCGCCGAGAGTAGTTGTATTGATCGAGAGATAATTTACATGGACCCCGGGTGTACATATTTATACCCATGGGTAGATACTAGTCCATATCGGACACGACTCAAACTTTCATAAAGATAAAAGGAAAAACATAAAGTCCTTATTGGACACTAAACACACTTTCCTAAAGATAAAAGGAAACTAATAGACTATTCCTAATTAATAGATAAACTGCTATGCCGCATCCTCATTGAACTCGGTCTCTTTTGGATAAACTTCCTTCAATAGATTAATTTCCTTAACCAAATTTGGCAAGAATCCGACTGTTGGCGATTAATAGCTTCCATCGGCCGATTTTAGGACTCTGAAGCCGATATTGACTCTAGGCCGATGATGACTTTGAGGCATACCAAATTTCGTCGTTAATACATTCCCCCCAGTTTTGGAGTATGAGGACTCATCCTTCAAAATTCTCTTCTATCTCGCCTTGAGTACTCCAAAATTGATCTTCATTTGCTTCTTGCAATCGGCATTCATGAGCCGATACCGTCTGCGCTAGATGAGCCAGATTGTCAAACTCATGGCAAAAGAACATGTCTCTGATAGGTGCTGATAATCCTTGGAATGCAAGATCCGCTAGCTGTTCATCACTTAGGCTCAAACTATAGCATCGACTGCAAACATTACAAAATCTTTGAATATATTCCATAGCCGATTCTCCCTTTTGCTGCTGAACCAATATCAAGTCTGATAGCTCCATCTCATCAATTCCAGCAAAGAAATAATCATGAAATTGCATCTCAAGATCGGCCCATCCTCTGATCGAATTTGTTGGTAACAATGAAAACCATGAAAAAGCCGATCCAGTCAAAGACAATGAAAAAAATCTAACTTTCAGAGCCTCTTCAGCCGATGCTTCCCGATATTGCACTAAGAATCGGCTGATATGTTCCATTGTAGATATATCATCTTGCCCTGAATACTTGGAGAAGTCTGGAATCTTGTATCGGTATGGAAGCGGAACTCTATCGAACCATTCAGGATATGGATGCCGATACATATGGATCTGCTCCTTAGGTCTAATTCCAAATTGCTCCTCTACTAACTTTCCAATTCTATCGGCCCAACCATCATTTCTCTAATGGCATTGTTTTCCTCCACATTGATGCTTTTGAAGTTCCTCTGGCCGATAGTGTTGTTGTTCTTTAATCTGCCCCCCGAGCTGACCTCTTTGAACAAATAATTCATCAACTTTTCCCTTGATTAAATTTTGCAACGTGTCCACCAAAACTCCAGATTGATTAAACAATGCACGATGAACTGCTTCATCAACTTTATCTTGAAGTATTTCAATCATTGGCTCGGAAAGTTGAGATTTCTGAATTGGTCCTTGCGCTGTCATGACGAAACATTGAAGGCAACGCTTTTGAAAATCAGCTTTTGCTTTCTCCATGTCTTGCCTCTGTTCCTCCGTCAAATTCTCCATTGTGACCATGATCTTGGCATCGATTTCTTCTTCAGACATGTAGGTATAAAAATCATCGTCCCAGTTGGCGTGCCCAAAGCGTGTTGATGCAAAAAAAACACACACTGGCCTAAGAGATTTGCTTTACTCTAGTGCAGGTCCAAAACTTGTTTCTAGGTTCGAAGGGCGTGCCAGCTGATTTGATCCTGCAATCAACAAGAAAAAAAGCAAGTTTATTAGAAGATGATAGTCAATCGGCCAGTTAGCCAATATCGTATCGTAATGTAACCTACCCGATGCAATATAGCATAGATCGGCTGTAAGGTATTTGTCAGTGATGAGCTAACCCTAAATTTGGTACATCGGCTGAAAATATCAGTGTTACATAATCTATATGTTAAAATTACTTTAGAAATAAGCAATTAGGATAGATCGGACTGAACCGAGACAGTATAAATTGCCCAAGTCTAAAATAACATGAAATAACGATTATATATACTCATGTCATAGCCGATGTCCAGATTTAAGCATGTATCGGCTATAGCTCCGATACAACCTTATACTAGGATATTCTCTGGCAACAAATATATTCAACTATAACCAATTAGATTGGTAGTAAGTTCAATATATTTGTATTTGATTAGATCCTAATATAAGGGACAGATATAGCATATTAAACAAAACATGAAACTATGTAAAACAACTATACCAGATAAGATCGGCTGAAACCCCGATACTATCCTTATTAACAACCATAAAACAGGCTAGAGATCATGATTCTAAAACACGACTTAATAGATCAAACTTAATTGATGCAGCATTAAGTATGAAAAGAAGCATAATATCTAGACAATCAAGCCGATGGTTGCCTTTTCGGGATGGTGGATACATTATATAATTCAAACTAACAAGACAATCTAGCCGTTACCAGCAAAACCCTAGACAGAGATCGGCCGATATAGATAGATAGCATTGTCAGTCTAAATTATACAATGTATATGATAACTCAGAGATTTACAAGATAGAATTAGAGTGTCATAAAGATGTAAGCACTAATTCCGATGATGCAAACCGCCATAACAAGACCTACCTCTTCGCCAAAGATCAAATTGATGCAGCTCGACTCGAAAGCAAGAACTTGTCAAAAGTAGAAAAGTAAAAGGTTGGCGATGCGCTGAGATTGATTGAACGTGTGTTGTTATTATTCATAAGACCTCGGGTCTACATTTATACCCGGAAATACAAACATTGTCCAATATGGACACGACTCATATTATCCTAATACAAATCCAACTAGCGAATAAGTCCCTCAGGCAATATAAGGAAATTACAATATCTATAAGGAAATTACAAATAATCCTATTTAATAGATACATTTGCCAATTCTGGACTCTATCCTTGTCTGGCAACATCATCCCAAACTCTCTCTCGAATCCGATATTGATCATGCATGCAATATCGGCCATATCGGCTATCCAGATCAGATTCGGTTTCCAGCCGATATGGTCTTCCAGCCGATGCGTACTCTGTTTCCGAGAATCCCGCATATCTCCAATTCTGCTTCGGATTTGAGCTTCATTTCCGATTCATCCGTATCAATTATCTTGCCAAATTTCATGTCAACAGAAACTTTACCTTTAAAGAGAAATTTCTCGATTGCAAATGGTATATCTTCTGTTCCACTGAATGTCTCCTTTAGGAGAGCTTTAGTAGGACATAATTTGGCTAATTGGCATAATTTATGTGCTTCAATTATACATAATCATTTAGAGGAGAATGATGTATTTAGATAGAATTTTCTTCAAAATGGTTAATTTTAGGTTCGTTTTATGTAGTTGGCTTTAACTAGTAATGGCTATATTGAGAGGAATAAGATTATATGGAAACT
This sequence comes from Oryza punctata, assembly GCA_000573905.2. NCBI lineage: Eukaryota > Viridiplantae > Streptophyta > Magnoliopsida > Poales > Poaceae > Oryza > Oryza punctata. The sequence goes on along the minus strand of CM002493.2, from coordinate 15,368,676 downwards.
TAAGATGCCTCCTAAAATTAAGATTTTTATATGGTACCTGTTTAAAGGGGTTGTGATAAAGGATAATTTAGCTAGGAGGAATTAGCATGGTAGTATGAAATGTTGCTTCTGCATGAAAAATGAAACTATTCAACATCTATTTTTGGAGCGTCACTATGCAAAATTTATTTGGAGAGCTCTTCAGTTTTCTTTTGGTTTATATACTTCGCATAGTATATCTCATATTTTTGAGATTGATTGATGGAGGTTGATAAAAAAACTAGTAAACTTATTTTTGTTGGAGCATCCGCTATATGTTGATTATATGGTTGTGTAGAAATGATATGATTTTTAACAAGTCACCATCTGTATCTTATATGCAAGTTCTTTTTAGGATAACATATTGGTTCCGGTCCTAAGCCCAACTACTAAAGTGTGATGAAGATTTCAAGTTAGTAAAAACTGCATGTCATAATCTTGAATCAATGGTTATACAACTTTCATCAACTTTCGATAGAAATTTACAAATAGAATTCAATAATTTTTTAATTTTTTATGCTATGGACGTCTTTAGTAGCTAGTGTGTGCTCCTGTTTTTAGGTGTGTGTTTTTAGGTCTTGTTGAACTGGTGTAATAATTGGCTGTAGCTCTTATAGCAAAAGCCGGGATTCTATTCCATTATGTAAAAAAAAAATGTGAGAAAAAAGAACGGGTCACTATTACGTAGTTCCCATGAAGGCGCTTTCCCCTGCGTTTACCGTCTGATGGTCCTGCGACTGCGTACAAGTAGGCAAGTAGCCCCGAGCTCCACCAAACCAACGGCTAATCATTGGTACAAAATCTTCCATGTCATGCTGCCCTTGTCTGCAAATTAAAGCAGCAGTAGTAGACAATGTCAGGGACGCGACTACTTCCTTCTACCTTCCTCCAAAGACCCATGCATATCTTTCGATAACATATATGCTATGTGTGTGTAAACATGTAGGCAAGTATATATAAGCTTTGGTCGTCATGTTCCGGCACAGCTCAGCAGGTGTCGTCGTTGCCGCCACGTTCTTGATCAGTTACCAACAGCAGCAGAGAGGGAGGGAGGGTCGGAGAAGAAGAGAAAAAGAAGATGTCTTCAGACCACGACCTCTGATTCTCTGCTTTTTCTTCTTCGGTTCTTCTTCCTCCAACGCCTGTTTGTGTCTTCTTCTTGGGCCGATGCAGCATGAGAACTGACCTGCATTGCCCTTCCGATCCGTCGGGGTCCCGGGTTGAGGTGGTAGCTTAGCTTCCTCTGATCCGAAGAAGAAGGTACTGTTCATGTCTTGTCCCGGTGATTCTTCTGTCTAGCTTACATTGCTGCTGACCTCAAGTGTTCAGAATTTTGTTGTTTGCTTTTTTGGTTTTTGGGGGATATGTCACCTTCTCGGCGTGTATAATTTCACAAATTTGAACTCATAATTTCTGCTTTCAACTTATATATCTATTATGCATAGGTATTTGTATTTGGTCAATCGCAAGAGTTTAGTTGGTTAGCATTGTTCCTCCATAGTTTCCTCAACAGCAAAGGAAGCTTCCATCCAATTGGTCCTACTCCTGTTCTTAATTAGCTTGGAGAATCTTTTACTTTGGGAGACATTTTTTTAGTCAGAAGACGTGTTGTGATCGGTGGAATTAGAAGATTTGTCAAGGTTGTTAGGTTTGTTTATTTGAACTTCGTTTTTTTCTCATTTAACCCCACCTGGATCTCCTCCACGTTTCATTATTTGCTGAAATTTAAGCTGTTTTTAGCGCAAACCATTTTTGAATTTTGCAGGGATACAAATCGATTTTTTTTGTTTGCTCGAAGAGTTTATAGGAACATTTTTGTACATCTATAACATTGAAATATTATGGTTCCATGATGTTGTTTAGCCCAAGAAATGTGAATGAATTTAGCTACATTTGGAAGTTGAGTTGACATTCATCAAGATTATGAAGCTATGATATTTTGTATGATCTTTTCTGAGCACTTCTGTTGTTATAATTTTTGAACATTTTCAGAGTTGCAGCAGTACACGATGAGAACTCTGCTCCAGGTGCAACCCGGCGGTGGCGGCGGCGTCCCTCTTCCGCCCACACCGACGGTGACATCACCGTTAACTGGTGGCTCGCCGCCGCCTCCGGCGACTTCGTCGTCGACCCCTCCTCCACCTTCTTCTTCCTCATCCTCTGCTCCGCCGCCGCCTGTTCCATCTTCAGCCAGCCCGCCGCCACCTTCTCCTTCAGAGCCACCGCCGGCGCTTCCACCGCCTCCGCCGCCGGTGGTGACTTCCCCTCCGCCGCCGGTGGCGGAGCCTCCGCCTCCACCAACCGCATTGCCTCCCCCGCCGCCGTCTCCGGTACCAACGCCCTCCCCGCCGCCTCCCACAGCACCTCCCCCAGCGGACAACGCCGCGCCACCGCCGGTGCCCACGCAGGCGCCGCCGCCGTTCGCTCCCCCGCCGCGAGCACTCGCCACGCCGCCTTCGTCAAGCGCGGCTCCTCCCCCCGTCGCAGCGGCGCCGAGAGCGTCTCCCGTCGCCACACCGCCGCCGCCACGGCATTCTGCGGTGGACTCTGCCCCGCCGCCTCCGCCGACCCGGACGAGCGCAGAGACCACCACGCGCTCTCCGGCGGCAGCGGGCAGCAGCGCGAGCGTACCGGCACCGCCCAGCAGCGGCGGGCTGAGCTCCGGCACCACCGCGGCCGTGGTGGTGGTGGTCGTGGTCGCCTTCCTGGGCTTCGCTGGCATGTTCGTCTGCCTGTCGCAGCGGCGGAGGCGGAGAGAAGCCGAGCGGTACTACCCGGGCTTCGCGGTGCCGTCCTACACGCCACAGCACATGTCCGGCGAGGCCCCGTTCCTGCGCCCGCCGTCGTCGTCGGGGTCGATGAACTTCAGCATGGGGCAGAGCCAGGGCGTGTCGCCGATGATGTCATCCGGGCAGGCGTACGGGCAGTCGACGTCGTACCAGCAGCAGCAGCGGTTCACGTCGGCGAACTACAGCACGGGGAGCCAGAGCCAGGGCGCGGCGGCGAGGAGTGTGGCGGCGTCGGGCGAGCTCAGCGTGGGGAACACCAAGGCGTTCACGTTCGACGAGCTGTACGACATCACCGCGGGGTTCGCGCGCGACAAGCTCCTCGGCGAGGGAGGGTTCGGGTGCGTGTTCAAGGGCACGCTCGGCGACGGCAAGGTGGTCGCCGTGAAGCAGCTCAAGGGCGGCGGCGGGCAGGGGGAGCGGGAGTTCCAGGCGGAGGTGGAGATCATCAGCCGCGTCCACCACCGCCACCTCGTCTCCCTCGTCGGCTACTGCATCGCCGAGGACCACCGCCTCCTCGTCTACGACTTCGTCTCCAATGACACGCTGCACCACCACCTCCATGGTAATTAACTCAACTGTTCGACCTCGAATTCTCTCATGGATTTTGCTCGCTTGCTTTACATACCTGAGCTGATGCAGGGAGGGGAAGGCCGGTGATGGACTGGCCGACGAGGGTCAAGATCGCCGCCGGCTCGGCGCGCGGATTGGCCTACCTGCATGAGGATTGTAAGATGGATTCAGTTGGGTTATGCCAGTGTTTTTTTCTCCTGTCAGAATTGCTGATGTTAATGAACTTTGTTTTGTGTTACTGTAGGTCATCCAAGAATCATCCACAGGGACATAAAGTCATCAAACATCCTTCTTGATGAGCACTTTGAAGCTCAGGTTTTCTTCTAACCGCAACATTTTCTCAACACATTTTAGCTAATGATGATGTGAAATGTGTTACATGTTCAGTTACTGATGGAGCTTGACTCCTGTTGTGTGTGTGTGTGTTTGTGCCCAGGTGGCAGATTTTGGGCTTGCCAGGCTGGCGGAGAACGACGTCACCCACGTCTCCACGCGTGTGATGGGCACATTTGGGTAATGTATTCCTGCCTGTAAGCTGTAGGACTTTGCCAGAATCACGTAGTTAATGCAATGCGCTAGTGTTGATTCTGCATTTCTGGTGAATTATGTAAAGGTACTTGGCTCCAGAGTATGCATCCACAGGAAAGCTGACTGAGAAATCGGACGTGTTCTCCTTCGGCGTCGTTCTTCTGGAGCTCATCACAGGCCGGAAGCCTGTCGACTCGTCCCGTCCCCTCGGCGATGAGAGCCTCGTCGAGTGGGTAAGCTCCAGCACCAAATGTCACCAACGCTTGCGAATCTCTTAAGATATAATTCCTTCGTCCCAAAATATATCAATCTAGGATATAATTTAAATAGTATAATAAATCTGAACAGGTGCTTCCAAGATACACAATTGTACTATTGGTGATTGGTAACATGTTCTTCCTGACCATACTACTACTTTTGCAGTCGAGGCCATTGCTAAACCGCGCGATTGAGAACCAGGAGTTCGACGAGCTCGTCGACCCTCGCCTCGATGGGGACTACGATGATGTTGAGATGTTCCGCGTGATCGAGGCAGCTGCGGCGTGCATCCGGCACTCAGCTGCGCGAAGGCCCAAGATGGGACAGGTACTCATGAAAAATCCTTTTTCACTGCAAATCTGGCAATCTGAGATTACACTTTGCAAAATCTTGTACATTACTCACTGCCATTGGGATGTTTCTCTGTCTCTGTTTTCAGGTCGTTAGAGTACTTGACAGCTTGACGGATGTTGACCTCAGCAATGGTGTGCAGCCGGGGAAGAGCCAGATGTTCAACGTCGCAAACACTGCCGACATCAGGCAGTTCCAAAGGATGGCGTTTGGCAGCCAGGATTTCAGCTCGGAGTACAGCCAATCCAGGTCTAGCATAAGCAGCAGGAGAGACTTTTAGGCATGAAAGAATTTCCGGAACAATTTCATAGTTTCACGATTTTGTTTGTGTCGATATCTTCATTTTTTTGAGGGACTTCGAATTGAATTCACTGTCTTACTGTTTATTTGTTTCTTTGTTGTTTACGTTGATGAAATTGATATATGCACATGATTCCGTTGGTTGATTTTATCGACTCACTGTCGATAAGGATTAGGAAAGGAAAAATCCCACTAGTTCCCTTTTCTAACAAGAAACAAACTAAAAGATAAAATCTGTTTTTGTGTGATCGGTACAAAATAAGATTGAATTCTAATTGGAGATAAACCTTCGAGCACCACTAACGGGACTATAAGAGCAATAAGAGGAGAGGCAGAGCCGCAGAGGGAACACCCGACTTCTCTGCAAAAAATTCTAAACCCTAATCGCCCAATTGCTTAGACGCTATCGTAGGATCGTATAACGATAACTAAGCCAATCAGAGGGTGGTGAATGTTGGAGTACCCATAAACCAAACTTTTAGTGGAATTAAAAGTTACCCTAAATTCAACGGATGTCGGTCTGACCAAAGTAGATCGACCGGTCTGAGCGCACTTGTGTTGTCGGTCTGACCGGTATAGTTCTCCCTGTAGTGCCGCTGCCTCCTACCGCAGTCGACGGTCTGACCCGAGTAGTCCTGCCGGTCTGACCACCGCGATGCCGCCGGTCTGACCGACGGTGTCCCGTCGGTTGGACCGCCACACCCGAGCAAACATAAATCGAAGAACTCTCAAAGTAGATTGAACTTTATTACTTCTAATCTGTGTTTACAAAGTGCAATAACAACACTCCTCACGAAAATCTCGACTAAAACTCGAAACCCTAACTTTACTCTAAACTCAACTCTCTCAAAATCGATACTGGGAGGCTATACCCTCCATCTCTATATATATCCGAAGTAGGCAGCCTAAAGCCATGAACCAATCTTGTACAAGTCATCCTAATCTCCTAGGAAACATTCCCATATAAGAAACAAACTTTACAAACTCCAATTTTACCAAATTTGGACTCCTTCAAATTCGACTCCGCATCTCATACGCACACAATATCTCCATCGTATGCCATATGGAATCTTCACCAACCACGTGCATTGATCTTTAGCCTAAGCATCCCACATGATATCTTGATTGTCCGGGTGTCATCTTCTTAGTGAGGTGCATCACGTCGATTGTGTGGCGGACCTCTAAGACTTCCCAATAGGGTAGCTCTCAAAAATAGACATCTCTTCCACATCGCTGCGTGACCATCTTCACTAGCTATAGGTTGCCTACCAGGTCCCTTTCCAAATACTACTTTTAGACCTTTCACCATAGCAAACACATATTTTCTGTTTCGATACTTAGGCTTAGTATGGTGGTCGGTCTTCTCTTCAAAATGTTTGCTTTTCTTTCGTACAGGGTGGCTTGCAACAACCAATCAACAAGCAAACAACACGCGTTCTAGCAGCTAATGACACTACTCTTTGGGGAAGGATTGGGTTTAGGTAAGCTCCGGGAAGGTTTCACCTGACCAATGTGGAACTGCGACTCTAGACTGACCGTCTAGCTCCTTGCTGTACGAAGACTGGTGCTTGACTTGACTTCCACTGGTAGACGCGAAACCATCTGTTTGTCCTCCAGGTTTGACAACTAAAAGAGTTGGAAGGGAAAGGAGGGAAAATTGATAAACAATTTTGCAAAGAAATGCCGAAAGGGGAGAGGAGACAATTTTCCAATTAGGGTTTTCAGAAAACTTGTCCTTAGGGTTTCACTATTTGGCTCAACCTACAGTCGAGTTAGCTCTGATACCACTTTGTCATGCACGGAAATTCAGCCCAAATTTTCAGACTATTTTGTGTATAAATCCCTGTCCAGGAATCAAGCTAGGTACACAAAACGATAAGTAAATATACAGGTCCAAACGTAAATAAAGCGTGAAAACTTACAGAAGAGGCTCTTAGTCCTCACACCGAAAAGAAAGCAGCGGCAGCAGAAGAAAAATGGGACGATCCTAGCGGGGCTTCAGCTGCACTCCACAGGCAAAACTCAACTGGGGTATAAACCTTGGTCCTCTAACTTCGTCTTTAGCTCAAAAACACTATACTTCTGAAAAAGAAGAATAATAGCAAGACTAAGTACAACCACTGTACACAGTAAGCCACACCAATGATGCAGGCGTGCAAGAGGATACAAAGGGAGGTTTGTGGCTATTTGCATAAAGGTAGTTGTAAATATTTGTAGTTGGAAAACAGTAAAACAATTGATTAATTAAGACAAAATTAAATCTCCACTGAACAACACTACACCACGTTGAACACGCCCAACCATACTACCTGAACTAACCCAATTCATTAAGTCAAGTTTGTTAATTGAGTGAGTCTAATCACGGTGAAGTTGGTCGGACGCCCATAACCACGGGCATAACTATTCGAATAGTTTTACTCTAGCCAGAGGTGCACAACTGTACCCACAAGACACAATCCACCGGCATGTTACCATGTCCGGCCGAACACATCACCATGTCAACGATTGTGACAAGACCCTTCACATAACTCCTCCTAACCAATCGTACCCACCTCTGGCTTCGCCCCTACCTTTAAACCAAGGTAGGCAGCCCCCCTCGTGCCTAGGTGAATCTGGAAGCTACCATAGGGCCCATCCAAACTCCATCACACTCACTCTTGCCTCGGTATATCAGAAAGGGGAAAGCTATAATACCATTCCAGTAGTTACCCATTCTTGTTTGTGGTAAGTGCGGTAAGTCTTCCAAGGGTTTCCCGTGAACCGGTCCTTAATTGCCATGGGTGCGACTAGCAAAACCATGCATCCACAGCCCACCATTAAGCCATGTTTTCGTTGGATAAATACGACCAATAAAACATGGCCAGATTTCTCAATCTCGCGGCTCAACAAGATACTAAATATATATAGTGTGATTATCCCATATTGTGAGCTAGTGGTAATTAAGCATGGCTAAGAAAATCATACTTCTGGCTAGGTCACATAAGTAACACAAGCTAGTCAAATTATCACCCAGGTCTGACAAAGGACGGATACCAAGTAAACATGGCACAAGCGAGCAGATATGTAAACCCTATTTCCATGTAATTAGCAAAACATTCAGTTTATTCGCAAACGGTAAAACATTTATAAATTAGGTTCAACATGTTCAAGGGAATGTGTGACTTGCCTTTCTTCTTAAAACAATCTTCCTAACTCTTTTCCCCGCAATCGCGATCTTTCGAAACGGTGGAAACTACACGCTGGCACGCAAAACTTGGAAAATCCTAATAAAAACCAAGTAAACAGGACATGAAAAGGAAACAAACATGTAGAGCTCAATTTTAGGTGAATTTTTCAAGTTGAATGGCTCGATTTGGAGTTCGTATGAATTAGTTATGAATTTTAGAAGTTCTGAGCCATTTGAATGAATTTCTGGAAATTAAATACGGTTTATTGCGCAATTATGAATTAATTTCTCAATGGAAAGGATGACGCTGACATCATCAAAGGGTCGGCACCTTCTAGCGGGCCCCACACGTCAGCGGCCAAGGGGAGCGGCACTATGGACCGGGTCCACCAAGGATGGGCCCCACACGTCCGCGGGCGGAGAGGTGCCGACTCCTCCTCGCGGACTAGGGCCACGTAGGTGGTCCACGGGACGGGCAGCCTAGATAGGCCGAGCCCGATCCGACGGCCCAGACCGGCCAAGCGACGCAACCCACTCGGCGGCACGCGGCAGCAGCTGGCCGACGGGCGGCGGCTATGCACGGGCCCAGCGGCACCGGCGGCGAGCCACGGCGGTGGCACAAGGGTGCGGCAGAGGAGGGGAAAAAGGGGAAGGGTGGAGGAGTGTTCTCATCGAGCGGCGCTGGCGAGGGACGACGGAGAGGAGCTTGGTGGTGGCGCTCCACGGGGTTATAGCGGCGAGCCGGTTCCAACGGTGCCCAAGGAAGGAGGAGAGGAGGACGAGGAGCGATGCAACCTGGGGCAGGCGAAGGGGAAGCTAGAGAGAGAGGAGGATGCACGGAGCTGTGAGGAACGCCAACCGGAGGTGGGGTTCATGGCGGGACTCACCGGGTCGATGGCAAGGGAGGAGCTCCGGTTGTTTTCGTCGCCGAGGAAGTGGATGTCGGGCTTCCTATCGCTTCAGCAGGCAGAGATGGCGCGAGGGCGGACGTGGCTTGGAGCACCGGTGAGCACCGGCCAGAGGGTGACGGTGAGCGGTGGCTCCGGTAGCACGGTGGAAATGGTGATTCCAGTAGGGGCGGCGGAAGAGGAGCGGGTGGATTGGCTTGCCCGTGCGGTGGCGAAGCTAGCGGCGGTGGAGGCGGAGCGCGGGAGATGCTAGGGCAGTGGCGGCATGCGGCTGGTGCATGTCGATGAGCGGCGATGTTGCACGCGGCGTGGAGAGCGCGAGAGAGGGTGCGGCGAGCCCGAGGGATTTAGGGAAAGGTGGAGGGGAGCACGGGGAAGGTTTTTATGGTGTGGGGATGCGTTTGGGAAGCCGGGGTGAGGTGGATTCGCTGAGAGGTGAGGGGTACCGATGTGGGTGTGGCGCGGCTCAAACCGGTGCTGATTTGCGGGGGAGAGAGGGCAAAAAGGTGGAGGAGGTGCAGGGGACCGAGTCCACGCGGTTGGACGCAAGCACGGGAGCGGGTGGGCGCCGGATTTGGCGGCGACGTGGGCGGGTGGGCGTGTCGTAACTGGGAGAGGCGGCCGGAGGTTAGGGATGACAGGTGGGGCCGCGGGTCCCACCTGTCGGGGAGGGAGAGTAGAGGGAGCAAGGGAGGCGATGTGGACTTTGGGTGAGGGGAGAGGCGAGCGGGCCGAGCTGGGCCGCGGGGTGACAAAGAGTGGTTGGAAGGAGGGAGGGGCCAGCGGGGAGGAAGAAAGGGCTTTGGCCCGGAAACGGCCCAAAGTGAAGATGGGGAGTTTTAATTTGTTTTTCATTTTATTTAATTGATTAAATGAACTTTTTGCTTTCAAAATTACTTCTTGAGCTCCGAAAATTCACGGGAAATTTCAGAGAGTTCTTTAGGGCACGGAGAATATTACAAAAATATTTCTGGCCATGATTTTTATAGGAAATTTTTAATTCTCTCACAAATTCACTTGATTAAATTGCTTTAACTTTTAATATAACTTCTAGAAATGCATTATTTAATAATTTTTAATCCCGAACGAAAATCGGGGTGTGACACAAGCCAAGTGCTATGACCGCTGCTCATCTCTCCAAATGGATTCATGATATCCGTACTTAAACCAAACCTTATGTTTTGTGAATCTTTTCCGAAGTCTCCAAATGTTTCGCCACTACGACCCATCGGTGGGGTGTCTCAGCATCCAATCTTGTTTCCATTCTTCTGCGTGTCAGCACATCATTCTAGTGTGCACTTGATTCCTGAAGAAATACCTCAGTCATGGTATTTTAAGGAAATACCACATGACCTTAGTAGGAATTCTTTTCTTGGAAAGCTGACCGTCAACATCACCAGGGTCATCTTGTTTATTCTTGTATCGTAGTGTCGTACGAACCGGGCATGTTTCTTGGTTCTCGTACTCCTCACCGCGATAGAGAATACAATTGTTCAGACATGCGTGTATCTTCTGGACTTCGAGTCCTAGAAGGTAGACTACCTTCTTAGCTTCGTACGTTGTTTCAGGCAATTCTTTTTCCTCCGGAAGAATATTCTTTACAAGTTTCAATATCTCGCCAAATGCCTTATCAGTCACACCTTTTTTACCTTCCATTGCAAGAATTCTAGCGTGGTACCCAACATTTTGTGCCCCTGTTCACAACCTGGGTGCAAGTACGTTTTGTGATCCGCTAGCATATGCTCCAATTTCTAGACCTCCTTTTTACTTTCATAGTCTTTCTTTATGACGCACGACATCTGATCAAGATCATCCGCACCGTCGTTTTCTTCAACAGCTCTGTCCACCTCGCCTGTTGGATTTTCCGCAAATCCATCATATTGAGCCCAGTACGTAATGTTGTCGTCTTCTTGTTCATCTTCTTCCATTGCAACCCCTAACTCTCTGTGCGTGGCCCAACAATTATAGCTAGGCATGAATCCCAACTCCAACAAGTGGACATAAAGAGTTCTCGATGTGGAGTACTCCTTGTGGTTTTCGCACTTTTTGCATCGACAACATATAAAACCCTTGGGCTTATGGGTCACTTAAAAAATAATATACGCCATCAATAAACTTCGTCGACCGTTGCCGATTCATCTACATGAAACAAATAAATGTAAAGTGATTGTAAATAATTTAAATGGACTTAATCATACTTTTACAAGTTTTAAAAAATTGTAAAAATATATTTTTTTCATGTATTATCTTTATTTTATTCTTTTAGAAGCTTTTTAAAAAACAATAAACATACTTTCAATGTATTCTTGTTATTTCTAACTATTTTAATGTTTTTTAAATGGACTTAGTTTTCTATTCTTTTTTCTTCATTTTCCATCCTTTTTCTTTGTTGTCTTTTTTGACATTTTCATCCAATGTCTCCAAAATTATTAAGTACTCTCAAGTACTCTCATCAAATTTCTATTTTTTAATATAATGGCGTATAAAAACATAGCTACAAATGTAATATGTTAACCATACATCAATAGAGAATGAAGTTGCTAACCTTTCAGATGTTTTCGATTTGTGTAATATCAGGAAAATACTTTAGCAAAAAAATTTGATATGACCTCTCTTCCTACTTCTCCTCTTGGTAGCAATGACTCGAGCTAGAGGAGTAAGAAGGCATATAAAAAGGATAGGAGCTTTAGTACCGATTGTTAACAACAACCGATACTAAAGATTAATATAATCTTTAGAACCGGTTGGTAACATCAATCAATAGTGTTGATCTTTTACCGGTTGGTGTTACCAACCGATACTAAAACTTCTAGGGGTATCTGACATAGTATGTCTGAGTTGAACCGAGATTAAAGATGATTTCTAGTACCGATACTAAAAATTGTACAGTATCGTTGGTTATGCGCCTCGGTAGAGCAGCGACAACAACGACTTGAGCGCTCCCGCGACGTCGACGATGCCTTCGCCTATAGCGAGAGCGCTCCTCCGGCCTGCAGTACGGCCTCGCTGTCGCAGGCCAAGCAGCTGGTGGAGTTGATTACTACCACTACACACGCACAGAGCACAGTATCATACGTCCATGGCGCCGACTAGTTTCCGCTTGCCGCTGCTGCTGCGGACGGTGCCAGACATGCCCAGACTGCGCGCTGGACCTCGTCGTATTGATGATCACAAGGCGTGGCTATTGCGGGCGAGGTATAGCTCCAGCCTCCATCACTACAGCCATCAACTTCTTAATTAGCTACCCACTGGAGCAACCAGTCGGTGGCTACCATGCATGCGCACGTGGATCGATGAATGCCTGTGCATGCTAGCTTGTTTATCTGCTAGCTTCAGAGTTTATATCAACTCAAATTGGTCACTCAAAGTGCCGATATTTTTCAGGAGCATGGCACGAATTAAAGTACGGGAAGGCTATGTGCATGATGACGGCGGCGACGAGCTCTCAGCTCTCGCTGTCCTTGACGACGACGCTGGACTCAGGGCTCACTCGGAGCAGCGGCGCCGCCTACTGCTGCAACCACTACGCCAGATCCTCACACCTCTGACGAGATATCAGTGACGAGCAAAGTAAATGGTCACTGATGACCATCACCTTTGACGGGTCATACGGGATACCGTCATCGGTGAGGCATCTGACCGTGGCCCGTCACAGGTATCACCTCACCTGTGACGGGCCGCAAGACTAAGCTATCACAGGTGAGGCAGTGACGGGTTTTTCCTCCAACTCGTCATTGGTATGACCTCACCTGTGACGGGTCCTTTCATTACAACCCGTCACAGGTGATTGGCGTCACCTGTGACGGGTTTTTCTCCCGGCCCGTCACAGGTATCGATCTACCTGTGACGGGCAACTCAGTTGAGGCCCGTCAAAGGTATAACCAATACCTTTGACGGGCTTTTTTTACCTAACCCGTTTGAGGTGTGTTGGGTCTATAAATAACCCCCAAACCGCCAACTACTTTCCATCCCGACCATTTACTATTCAGAAATCAGTTGAGAGGGCAAGGGGGGCGATTTTTTGCTAAAATTCAAGGTAAAAAACACATTATTCTTGCCTTCATTCTCAATATATATCGATCATCATATATTTTTCTTCCTATGTTGTTGATTTCAGATGGATCGTAGTTGGATGTATCATGTTCATCGTTCGTCCACAGAGTATAGAGAGGGGGTCACTGAATTTGTCATATTTGCGGAGAATGACAGAAAAAGTAGGATGAGTATGTACATATTGTGTCCATGTAGGGACTGTAAGAATGAAAAGATGATCCGTGATAGCTCAGAAGTGCGATAACGAATGGATTCACGAAGAAATATATCTGCTGGACCAAGCATGGAGAGCAAGAGGCGCCTGATGTCGCAGTTGAAGAACTATTGGATCAGGATGTAGAGAACACCGCCGCAGCTCGAGAAGACATGTTCGTACCTTTTCCGTTAGGTGGAGAGACCATAGATTTGGATACTCAATGTCTATCTACAATGTTGCATGACATTGAAGACGCAGAGGACAACGACAGAGATTTTGAGAAGTTTAGTAAGTTGGTGGAAGATTGTCAGATACCCTTGTATGATGGATGCAAGTCGAAGCATAGCAAGTTATCATGCGTGTTAGAACTCATGAAGCTTAAGGCTAGTAATGGCTGGTCGGCCAAGAGTTTTACATAACTTCTTGAGCTGTTAAAGGACCTGTTGCCAGAGGGGAACAATTTACCGCAGACGACATATGAAGCAAAGCAAGTATTATGTTCGTTGGGCCTGGAGGTCAGAAGAATTCATGCTTGTCCGAACGACTGCATTTTGTATTACAAGGAATACGCTGACTTGGATGTCTGCCCTGTCTGTGGGGTATCTAGATACAAACGAGCAAAGAGTGAAGGTGAAGGAAGTAAGTCAAAGAGAGGAGACCCCGCAAAGGTGGTGTGGTATCTCCAATTGCGAAGCGCATGAAGAGAATGTTTGCAAATAATGAACAAGCTAAGCTAGTGCGCTGGCATGCCGAAGAACAGAAAGTCGATAGTATGCTGAGGCACCCAGCAGATTCAGTACAGTGGAGGACATTCAATAGGATTTACCAGGAATTCTCAAAGGACCCAAGAAACATGCGTTTCGCAATGTGTACGGACGACATTAATCCATTTGGTGATTTGAGCAGTCGTCACAGTACATGGCCAGTTCTTGTTGTTAACTATAACCTTCCTCCCTAGTTGTGCTTCAAAAGAAAGTATATTATGCTTGCCATGCTCATTCAAGGACCGAGACAACCTGGCAACAATATCGATGTGTTCCTTGAACCGACAATCAATGACTTCGAAAGGCTATGGAATGAGGGCACACGAACATGGGACGCATATGCACAAGAGTATTTCAACCTTCATGCGATGTTGTTTTGTACCATCAACGATTATCCGGCCCTTGGCAACCTTTCTGGCTAAACTGTGAAAGGGAAATGGGCGTGTTCGGAGTGTATGGAGGAAACAAGAAGCAAATGGTTGAAGCATTCACACAAGATGGTCTACATGGGTCACAGGAGATTTCTCCCAAAGTATCACCCGTATACGAATATGAGAAAGAATTTTAATGGACATAGAGATACAGCCGGACCCCCGGCAGAGCTAACAGGGACAGAGGTGCACAACTTAGTGATGGGAATAACCAACGAGTTTGGAAAAAAGAGGAAAGTTGGAAAGACAAAAGAGAAGAGCATGTCGAAGGACAAAACAGAAGAGCATGTGGAAAAACAAAAGACAAAAGAGAGGAGCATGTGGAAAAAGAACTCAATATTTTGGAGACTACCATACTGGAAGGATCTTGAAGTTCGCCACTGCATAGATTTGATGCATGTCGAGAAGAATGTATGTGAGAGTTTAATGGGATTACTACTTAACCCAGGTACTACAAAGGATGGTCTCAACGCCCGATGAGAACTGGAAGAAATGGGTGTTCACTCGGAATTACATCCCATAACCACGGAATCCGGCAGGGTGTACCTTCCTCCAGCCTGCTACACTCTCTCGAAAGAAGAGAAGATTGATTTGCTAACATGTCTGGGTGGTATAAGGGTTCCATCTGGTTACTCATCAAGAATTAGTAGGTTCGTTTCACTGCAAGACCTTAAATTGGTAGGAATGAAGTTGCATGATTGCCACGTTCTTATCACACAGCTGTTGCCCGTTGCAATAAGGAATATTTTACCTCCTCAGGTGCGACGCACGATCCAGCGGTTGTGTTCCTTCTTCCATGCAATCGGCCAGAAGATCATTGATCCCGAGGGACTAGATGAACTACAGGCAGAACTTGTGAGAACCCTGTGTCATCTTGAGATGTACTTTCCTCCAACTTTCTTTGACATAATGGAACATCTTCCAGTGCACCTTGTGAGGCAAACAAAGTGCTGTGGTCTAACCTTCATGATGCAGATGTATCCTTGCGAAAGGTACCTGGGGACCCTTAAGGGTTATGTACGGAACCGTTCACACCCCGAGGGGAGTATCATCGAGAGTTACACCACCGAAGAGGTCATCGATTTTTGTGTGGACTACATGTCAGAAACATCTTCAATTGGATTACCACGATCTCATCATGAAGGGAGGCTTGATGGTGTTGGTACTGTTGGAAGGAAGATTGTTAGGTTGGATCGGAAGGTGTATGATAAAGCTCATTTCACGGTACTACAGCATATGACTGAGGTGGTGCCGTACGTTGACGAACACCTTGCAGTTCTCCGACAGGAGAACCCAGGCCGATGAGAGAGTTGGGTCAGAAACAAGCACATGTCTTCTTTCAATGAGTGGCTGAAGAACTGAATTGCCAGGTTGCAGAACTTGTCTAGTGAAACACTTCAGTGGTTGTCACAGGGTCCTGAATGGAGTGCCACCACCTGGCAAGGATATGACATAAATGAATACACCTTTCACACGGTAAAGCAAGACAGCAAATGCACAGTGCAGAACAGTGGGTTACGCATCGAGGCTGCTAGTGACGGTGGTCGGCGTGATCAATACTATGGTAGAGTTGAGCAAATATTGGAGCTAGATTACTTGAAGTTCAAAGTCCCGTTGTTTCATTGTCTATAGGTCGATCTTCGCAATGTAAAAGTTGACAATGAAGGTTTCACCACTGTCAACTTGGCTAACAACGCGTACAAGGATGAACCGTTCGTTCTCGCCAAACAAGTTGTTCAAGTCTTCTACGTAGTTGACCCGTGTAACAAGAACTACATGTTGTTCGTGAAGGGAAAAGGAGAATTGTTGGATTGGACAATATTGCAGACGAGGATGATTACAACCAACACGTCCACGGCATAGGTCAAGAAATACCTCTAGACGAGGAGGAAGAAAAAGATGACGTTCAGTATGCACGCGTCGACCATGAGGAAGGATTATTTTTGTAATTTATGTACGTACGTTATGTCTACATGTCTGTTATATATCTGTATGACTCTAATATGTTCGCAATGATCAATAGTATATTGCTTATGAAATAGTCAAATAAAATAATTAAGTGAAGCACCCACTAGCAGTGAAATAAAATAAAAAAATTAGTAAAATAATAAAGTGCAATTAGTACTGTTAGTGAAATAAAATAATTAAGTAACAAAATATGTAGTGTATGCATCAAAATAGTAACAAAATATGTGGAAATATGTTAAGGAAAATAAAAGAACTAAGTGGAATAAAATAAAATGAAATAAAATATTGTGGTCGAACTCACCTGTGACGGGCGCTAACTGTAGGGCCGTCACAGGTGACACACCTGTGACGGCCTGGAACATTGGGCCCGTCACAGGTGACCTCACCTGTGACGGCTTGGAACAATGGGCCCGTCACACGTGGCCTCACCTGTGATGGCCTAGAACGCTGGGCCCGTCACATCTGAACTCACCTGTGACGGACCCACAGTTTGAGCCCGTCACAGGTGGCCTTACCTGTGACGGGCTCGCAGTTGGCGCCCGTCACAGGTGAGTTTGACTAAGGTTGACCTAGGGTTGGACCTCTTCTAGATCCAGATCCGGTCACTTAAGTTACTCAGATCCAAAACAACCGCCGCTCGCCCTCCTCTCCACCGTCGCCACTCGCCCTCGCCGCCCTCCTCTCCACCGTCGTCGGTCGCCCTCGCTGCCTAACCCTCTCCGCCCTCTCCACCGTCGCCGCCCTCCTCTACACCGTCGCCGCCCTCTCCGCCGTCTCCACCCTCGCCGACGACCTGCGCCGCCTGCACTGACGTCCTGCGCCGCCCGCACCGACAACCTACGCTGCCCGCACCGACGACCTGTGCCGCCACCCCCTACCTCCTCACCCTCTTCTCCAAGTACGCCACCTAAACCCTAAATTAGATGATTTTAGGATGAATTTTGGATATATGATTTTAGGATTCTTTTGGTATTAGATGATTTTAGGATGAATTTTGGATATATGTATATGTTGGAGATGTGAGATATATGCCCCTGCTGCCCCCTTCCTCCTTTTTTTTCTATGTTTGGATGATTTTAGGAGGAATTTAGGATGAATTTTGCTATTAGAGAAATTAAGATGATTTTAGGATGAATTTAGGATGATATATAGATGTGAAATAGATGTGAAATTAGATGATTTTGGATATATGATTTTAGGATTCTTTTGGTATTAGATGATTTTAGTATGAATTTTGGATATATGTATATGTTGGAGATGTGAGATATATGCCCCTGCTGCCCCCTTCCTCCTTTTTTTTATATGTTTGGATGATTTTAGGAGGAATTTAGGATGGATTTTGCTATTAGAGATATATGCCCCTGCTTCCCCTGTGCCCCTTGTTCAATGATGGATTATTGCTAAATGGCCAGTGATGAATGCTCCATAACATTCTGTCTAGACTTGTTCATTTTTTTATGTACACTTGTTCTTTTTTTGATGAATTGATGCTGCTACTACCCCTATGCCCTTGTTCAGTGATGGATTATTGCTAAATGGCCAGTGATGATTGCTCAGTAATATTCTGTCTAGACTTGTTCTTTTTTTTTGCGCATAAGAACAGATTATCTAGACTTGTTCTTTTTTTTCATAAGAACAGATTATCTAAACTTGTTCTTTTTTTTTGCATAAGAACAGGTTATCTAGACTTGTTCTTATTTTTGTGCATAAGAACAGATTATTTAGACTTGTTCTTTTTTTCATAAGAACAGATTATCTACACTTGTTCTTTTTTTTGCATAAGAACAGATTATCTAAACTTGTTCTTTTTTTTGTGCATAAGAACAGGTTATATAGACTTGTTCTTATTTTTGTGCATAAGAACAGATTATCTAGACTTGTTCTTTTTTTATGCATAAGAACAGATTATCTACACTTGTTCTTTTTTTTGTGCATAAGAACAGATTATCTAGACTTGTTCTTTTTTTGGGTTGACTTTAGGTTGCTTTTTCCTCCTAGTAGCTGATTTCCTCTTTTTTCCATTCATGCAAATGATAGTAATTGATGCATAATTTTTGAGCAAAACTGAGGCCATATCTTTCATAGTATACCCTGTATTACATGTATGTAGTGCTAATTACTATAATGATAAGAAATTTATAAGCTTTTTCGGAAAAATTAGACCATGACAACGCCCGGCGCAAACCCGTCTTCCCCGACACCTGCGAGGATACAGGAAGAAGCAAACCCAGCCACGGAGACAGTTGCCGAAGGTCATCCCTCGACAACGGCGGTCCAACAACCCGCAAGTCATGGTAATTTATAGGATAAATTTTCACTACATGAACTGGTGAATTTTCGCTAGCACCCCTTAGCATATGTTGCCTTCTGTGTGTGCTGCAGAATCGCCCCAGCAAGAACATGCGTCGATGTCGGGCGGGACAAGTGCGAGTAGGTCGAGTAGAAACCCCCGGACACAAAATGTATGGCCGACCACAGTGCAAGTTATAAGAGAGGTTGACGCTAGTGGTAGGCCCACGGCGCCGAGGACTATCATTGGAAGATGGTCTAACTGCTGCGGGCTAGCGGCACGTGAGAATTTCGGGATCCTCCATAAAGATATCGACAAGGTCACAGAAGCCGAGAAGGAGCGAGCTTGGGCGGCGATGGAGAAATGGTTCACATTTCCGGCAGAAGCAAAGGATAGGCTCAAGCGGAAGGCATTCCAAAAGATGGGCAAGGCTTGGAAGAATTGGAAGTCGAAGCTCTTCACCGAGTTTGTCAACCCGCCCGGCAATCATACGTCGTTCGATGAATACCCTCAAATAACCGAAGCGGTGTGGGAGGAATTCTGCTCTCTGAAGAAAACCCAAGAGTTTATGGAATCAAGCGAGGCACATCGCCTACTGCAACAGCAGAATGAGCACCCGCATCGGCTGGGCACCGCAGGGTACATTGGGAAAGAGGCAATATGGGCCCAAGAGGATGCAGCCGCTGCAGCAGCGAATATCCCTGCCCCGTTTTTGGACATCCCTGAACATAGAGCTCGCAACTGGGCGCGTGCAAGGGGTAAGGTCAACCCGGACGGCTCTGTCACATTTGAGAACAAAAGTGATGCCGTCGTCTATCAGGAACTGGTGAGTTCACTACTTGACCTTACTAATTACCGTTCATATGAAGTAGAAGTTTGTATAAACAACTCTTGTTTTTTATAGTTGGGTTTGGTTGCTGAACAAGCTTCACAAAGCGAGGTGGAGTCCGCGCCGAAGAGGCGCGAAGATGACATCCTCACAAAGGCGCTCGGAACCAAAGAACATCCCGGCCGGACTCGAGGAATTGGCAGCGATGTGCCCTGGAAGCATGGACTGCCGCAGTACAGCTCCCAATACAGGAAACGGAAAGTCTCCAAGGAAGAAATCCGCTGCCCGTGCCCCCCAATGATGAAATCATGACTGGGCGATGCGCGCAAGACGTGCATACAATGGCCCAAAGAAGACATAGTTGTGAAGATGACTCCTCGTCCAAGTCGATCGACGGAGCTTACACCTCCCAAATCTAAGCTATCAATTGAGGCTCCCCGTGGACCGGCATTGTCAGTACCTCTTTCTCCTGATGGAGCTGATATGGACTTGGCAGATATAGCTCAAAGCTTGGCTCCAATAAAGACCACAGGAAAGGCCGATAGCTCCCCACCAGTTGTCAAGGGCCAGAAGCGTGAACGGGGCAAGGGGAAGGCCGGGGAGTTGGCGCCGGTGCCAAAAAGGGGCAAGGCTGCGACGTCGATGCCGGAGAGAAAAGCGGGGAAGGTCGTGAGGGCGCCGGCCCAATTTGAGCTAGACATGCCATTGGTGGAGGACAATGTTTTAGCCGTGATGGGTATGGCTTGCCGAGAGCTACATAAGCAATACATGGAGCTAAGCAATGCCAAGCAGAAAATGAGGGAGTCATCCATAATTGGACATCACAACCACCAGCCGTTCCTATCGTCGCCTGCCTATGTAATTATAGGCTTTGATGACCTCTTTGACCTTTTCAGGATCCGGAAGTTGGACACAGGACTTCTAAAATGCTACTCCTTGTAAGTGCAGACCTTCTATACTTGTGATATGATTGGACTATATCTCCTAATTAAACTAGTTCTAATACGTAAATGTTTTAAGGTTGTGTTGGATCGAGAGTCGTCGCCTTGGTAATCAGGTTGGGTTCCTTGATCCATCCATGGTGAACGAGATTAATTTACGACAGAGCTTCACTGATGTGGTTGACTATGTCAACCGGTGTTTATGGGCCCACCAAGACAAGGAGTACATCATGTGCGCACACAACCAGATGTAAGAGGACAATACCCTTCGTGCATATTGTTTTTGAAGTTACGATTCTTATTACTAACGCTATGTAACCACCGCGCAGGCAACATTGGATTCTCTTAGTCGTCGTACCAAAGTGGAGTAGGGTTTACTACCTTAACTCCAATAAGACGAAAGATTATGATTTCACTGAAATCACCAAGGCCTTAAATGAAGCTTGGGGCCCATATGTGGAAAAGGGTGGTAGGCATAAGGAGGGCAAGGATGAACTCTATCATGACACCAAGTTCGCATGCGCACAACAGATCGGAGACCAGTGTGGTTTCCACGTGTGCCACAATATGTCAACACTTCTAAGAGAGGTGAAAGATTTCGACCCTGAGGTTGTTACTAATGGCGGATAAGCTCATTTAAATTCCAACATTGCTATTCTAAACGTGCTAACCTCTCATATATTAAACAGAAAGGTAGAGCTGGCTTCAAGATCTCACCCATCAACCCCCCGCTATCAGAGGCGAAGTGTGCGCCTTCATTCTTGCAGAAATAATGAACAAGAAAGGACATTTTCACGTCAAATAGACTCATGAACTTGGCTAGATAATTTATTGTGATGTAAAAAAGTTGTTTTTATTATGGAGTGCAATGTAATTTACTTTCATATGTGCAAAATTGTGTCTTGAAGCAAAATTGTGGCATTTCAACTGCATATGTGAATGATGTCAATTTTTGAGATGGATCTGTGATGTTGGGGATCATATCTGTGATGTTGGGGATCTGTGATGTTTGAGATGGATCTGTGATGTAATATTAGGGGGGTGACTGGAATATATCTGTGATGTTTCTGTTTTTCAGAGGGCATGACTAGCAAATCCTGAGGCTAGTCAATATTTAGGATTTATTTTTTTCTAGAATTAACTCATCACTGACGGGTCGGAACCAAAATCCGTCACAGGTAACCTCACATGTGACGGACTCGCAAATAAAGGCCCGTCATAGGTGACATACCTGTGACGGGCCTTTACTTTCGAGGCCGTCAGAGGTAGATCACCTGTGACAGCTTCTATCTACGGAGACCATCACCTCTGACGGCCTTTATTTAATGGGCCGTCAGAGGTGAGTCACCTGTGATGGGTCCCAACTGGTCCTAGGCTAGCGGAGACCAACACCTCTGATGGCCTTCTATGAACGTGCCCGTCAGAGGTGGGTGTCACCTGTGACGGCCGACCACCCGTCAAAGGTGACTGGACTCACCAGTGACCACTGATCACTGACCCTGCCCAAAGCCGTCAAAGGTGAGGGTTTGGGCCCGTCACAGGTGACCTTTGTCAGTGTAGTGAGCGAAGGCAACAACTGGCTCTCGTCGCTGTCGACGATCTCCAGCAGCGACGGTCGCTGCTTGGGGAGTCCTGCCATGTTTAACCCTACACGACGGTGGCGGGGTGGTTGTTGTATGCGGACTTGCGGAAGCATCGTCGATGTCGAGAGAGCCCTTATGTCGTCGTTGTTGCTGCTCCCCATCTCGCTGCCGCCGCACGAGCCAAAACGTTGTTGTTCACGTGGATTGGGCCAAAGCTTAGCTTGGTGGCCCAATTAAACGGTAAAGCCTGGTGCAATCTGCAAAGAGTGGTCAAGAAACGTGGTGTTATGTGAAAACTTAGACTTTTCCGTGGTGCAATTGGCCACTTTGATAAATATGCATAGACCAAAGTGACATTTACTCAATACAATATGTCATTTCGACAGGAATGAATTCTTCTGACCTCCAGACCTAATGAGCATAACACTTGCTTTGCTAGTCCTTTAGCAACTCTAAAAGTTATGTATCTGATCAACCATTACTTGCCTTAAGCTTCATGAATTCTAAGACAGAGAATAACTTAGTGTGTTTTGGCTTGCACCCGAAAATCGAGATACAAAGGTGTCTCAGAATTCACCACCAACTTGATAAACTTCTCAAAATCCCTCTTATTTTGGTCTGGGTTTTCAACTTCGCACAACATTTTAGATAGAGTTTCAAGGTCGGGATACATGGTATCACTGCCTAATGGGGAAGGGACAAACATGCCATGTCGATCTGGCTCGTTCCTTACATTCGATAATTCATCAACTGCAACATCCAGCGGTTCTTACTCTCCATGCCTGGTCAAATAACTGTAATGCTTCATAAATCCTCTACGGTTTAGATTAGACTGCACCCATGAACTAACAGAGAACATCTTCTCGTTTTTGCAGTATGCACATGGACATAGCATATATTCGCTAATCCTAGTTCTCCACAATATTCAGGAATTCAACGACCCCGTCCCTGTACTCTTGGCTCCAATAGTCAATGTCGTATATCCAACTTCAATCCATTTGTGATCAA
The DNA here is from genome assembly GCA_000573905.2 of Oryza punctata. Lineage (NCBI taxonomy): Eukaryota > Viridiplantae > Streptophyta > Magnoliopsida > Poales > Poaceae > Oryza > Oryza punctata. Next base: position 15,345,725 of record CM002493.2, on the reverse strand, counting down.
TAATATGGCAAGAATAAGAAAAAATACATAATATACTTGTTGGTATTTGTTATAATCACACATAAATCCACAAACGCACGAATATTACTGTAGCACTTCACCTCAGAGTATTCCAAGGGTAACAAATCACAAAGAACGCGTGTGTAAATTTAAGAACAGGATCGTCCAAGGACAACAACTAATAAAAGGATTAGGATATAGATGATTCCTAGTGATTAAGATTCTTGAATTAAGTTAAGTTAAAACTCTATCAATTGCTTCGGGCATCGGCTTTTCCCTGGTCTGCCAAGTGAATCCGGCCTATAGCTCTACGGTGTATCCGAACGTGGAGGATTATAAAGAACAGATAGTACTGTCACCACCAGGTGCCTACCTTTACAACCTATGGAGCACACAATAAATAAAGGTAACCTCTAACATAGACATCACGTCTACATTATTGATTACTATTGTAGCCTCGCACAAAAACTTTCTTCTTTATCCAGAGTCTTAGTACTAGAGCACTTAATATAAATGCTAAGCGATGAACCCGCAATGATGAGAATATATCTTATTTAAACAAGAAAAGTAACTTACGAAAAGAAATCTCGAATACTTTCTTTTATAAAAAGAAGCATCCGCTGAGATACAAGAGTGGAGAGAGAGCTGACAACTCTGACACTCTAGAACTTCTTATCACTCTCTCCATATTTTCTAACACTCTACTAGAGAGTAGCTTTGAATGAATATGAGAGTTCTCCACTTGTGTTGTGTGCTTTGAGAGTGAAGTGAGAAGATCATTTTCTAGTGCTCAATAACGGTGGTTAATGACAATTGTTTAAGTCAGTTCACCCATAACCGCCATACTGGACCAATGAGACATCACCACGTGGCAGATGGAGATGGGAGGGGTTGGGCCTGGTTCAGCAAACCAGGCCAACCGCCTCTCTCCACCGCCTTTCTCCTTGAGGCAGACATGTGGGCCCTTGAGTCAGTGCATGGTGGATTGCCCTCAAATACATGGGTTTGCTCTAACTTGTGGGTCCTTCAATTGGTGTGCTCGCTCATAATTAGCCAGAAGTGTGTTTCTTTGCATGGCGGGTGCATTTTCATCCATAATTACCTGCACACAAATTTATCAACACTTGTGGAAATGGTTAGTAAAAACCCTAGAATTGGGTTTGGTGTTTCATTTCAATTGGTTTTATGCAGGAATTGATGGTCGGATTTGACATGTAAGGATCGTCAACAATATATTATCAGACAATTATCACAAGTGTTTTTTTACTTCCAATTTCCAGCAAAAATTGACCCCCTTTTGCCTTACCACCCGAAATGTGAACAATGCACATGTTGGGATGGAAAGCAGTTGATGGTTGGGGTATTCATAGGGTGACCCGACACCTCTGACGGATTAGGGTTTGAGTCCATCATAGATGTGTTCAACTCACCTCTAAAAGGCTGATATAATGAGGCCCCTTACATGTACATGGTCACATGTGACAGGTATCATTTGCACCTGATGGAAGGGGATCTTTGTCGGGTGCACATGGTGGCCTGTCACAGATGACCACATACTTATGATGGGCCTCAACCCATGGCCTCACCTGTTACAGCCTCCAGTTGAACCCATCACAGGTTAGGCCATTCGTGACCCGTCACATGTGGCCTGTCAAGATACCATACATGCACCATGCCACTGTAGACATCGATACCAAGTACACTTGTCAAATCTATCTTGAATAAGGGCCTTTGATTTGTAAAAACTATATGAATTTCGAGGACTTCAATCCTATAGGATATAGTTTTACGAAGGCATTTGAAACGAAGGATTAATCATACTACCTCCGTTCCGTCCTAAAGTATAGAAACATAGAACTAAATGGAATACATTATAGCATTATGAATCTGGACAGTGGTCCGTCCAGATTAGTATTATTACAATATGTCTAATCCGATCGTAAGTTACTATATTGGGACGGAGAATGTATCCTATAGTTTTTCTTTGAAATTCCTATAGAATAGATAATTCGATAGAAACTTTGAAAGAAAGTTAGCAACAGCTCTAACTTCTTAAAACTTTTCTTCGAATATCTGTCATTCAATTCATGTGGTTTTTTCAGCAGTCGAATATCTTTCCTGCATTTTACAATCATTTGTTCTACTTTTATATTTCTATCGAAATCTTCTCATATTGTCTTTTTTTTTTAAAATCCCAACATGCTAATCGTTCAACTAAAATAATCGGTTAACTTAATAACTGAATGATGAACCCGATTATACCCTAATTTTGGCTATTAACAGGAGCTACAGCGAGAGAGACGGGGGCGGATTCCATGGCGCCCCGCAGAGATCGAAGGGAGGGCCTGCCATGGCCGCTCCACGTACTCCCGCCCCCTCTCCGCCCTCCACTGCCTTCTACACATCCGCTCCTCCCTCTCCACTCCCCCGCTTTTGCACCCACCACCGCATCCCCCGCCCGGAGACCGGCGACGACGGAGGGTTAGCTCCGACGAGCGACCGACCACGAGATATGAGTTCATCTGCGCCTTCCCTCACAGCGTCCACCTACTGATCATCCTCCAAAACCCGGCGAAATGGTAAAGCCGCCTCCCTCTTGCGTCCGCCTGAGGGATGCAGTCGCTGAAGATATGTTGCTCATGTTTGATCCTTAGCATGCTTTCCGTGAAGCTTCCTGATTGTAGCAATTCGTTTAATGCGGTTTCAAATCGAAGTAATTTAATATTTCTCTTTCCCATGTTAATCCGTTTTAGAGTTCAAACTGAAACACAATTTTAGAGAGATTTTTTTTTTTTTGAAGTTCATAGAGGATTACAATGTTTCTGCATATAGGTGAAACATGAGAAGATATCATGAGAATTTCCCAATGAGAGAAGATATCCATTTTTTTCTTCTATTGCAGGGGACGAAAGTTAATATTATAGTAGGTTCTCATGTTTGGGCTGAAGACCCTGAAATTGCATGGGTCGATGGAGAAGTTGTTAAGATCAAAGGCGAAGAGGCCGAGATCCAAGCAACCAATGGAAAGAAGGTAAGCCTCTAATTCGTTTTCGGCCTTCAGTTTGATGTACTGCTACTTATGTTTGTGCTGTCAATTCTTTTAGATCACTGCAAATTTGTCGAAACTGTATCCTAAAGATATGGAAGCAGCTGCTGGTGGAGTTGATGATATGACAAAGCTATCCTACCTCCATGAACCAGGAGTTCTACAGAATTTGGCAACCAGATATGAACTTAATGAAATATATGTATGTTATCTGCATGGCCATTTACTGTAAATATGCCATTGTTTCCGTCGTACTGTATGACCTATAGCTTAACATTTTGACAGACATATACGGGAAACATTCTCATCGCCGTCAATCCTTTCCAAAGATTGCCACATTTGTATGATCCACATATGATGCAACAGTACAAGGGAGCACCATTTGGAGAGTTAAGTCCACATGTTTTCGCAGTGGCAGACGTTGCATACAGGTAAAGTAAATATGATAGGTGGTATTTGAGTCATTAGTGTTTCTAACTTTCTACTCCTATAAATCATGGATCATCCTGCTGTCTTTTACATGAAACAGAGCAATGATTCATGAAGGGAAAAGCAACTCTATTCTTGTGAGTGGTGAGAGCGGCGCGGGTAAAACAGAAACAACAAAAATGCTTATGAGATATCTTGCCTATTTGGGTGGCCGAGCTGCTACCGAGGGAAGAACAGTAGAGCAACAAGTTCTCGAAGTAAGAAATTGAGTTCTTAGCTTTGGAAGGCCATAGTTAGTTAGGAGTATATTCCAATTGAACTTTTGCTGCATATTCTTTTTATGTCTGCAGTCAAATCCAGTCCTTGAAGCTTTTGGCAATGCTAAAACTGTCAGAAACAACAATTCTAGGTACGTAAGGAAGATTTAACACAATTGTCTCAATCATAAGATTACATGTATTTCTTCAAATTATAGCTAGAGGTATATATATACATGTTGCAGTATCATTTCGTCCGTAATTCTTTCTGCAGTCGGTTTGGTAAGTTTGTTGAGATTCAGTTTGATAAGCAAGGGAGGATCTCAGGTGCTGCTGTGAGAACTTACTTGCTAGAAAGGTCACGGGTGTGCCAAATTTCTGATCCTGAACGCAACTACCACTGCTTCTATCTCCTTTGTGCCGCACCACAGGAGGTCATGATATTTATTCTCTTTGAACACTTCTCATCCTCAGATCTCTGGTGTTATTGCACTAATAACTAATACAGACAATTAATATCCTGTGACGTTGAACTTTCAGGAGGTTGAAAAGTACAAATTAGGAAATCCTAAGACTTTTCATTATCTTAATCAATCAAATTGCTACGAGTTGGTTGGGGTTAGTGATGCTCATGAATACTTGGCTACCAGAAGAGCAATGGATATTGTTGGCATCAGTACTCAGGAACAGGTAGCTCAATTATCTCCATATGCTCTTTCATCTGATCAATGGCTAGTTGAGCTGAATCTTTTTTCTCACTTCTCTGCAATTTAATTTGTTTTCAGGATGCTATTTTCAGGGTTGTTGCAGCTATCCTTCATATCGGTAACATTGAGTTTGCCAAGGGCAAAGAAGTCGATTCCTCTGTTTTGAAAGATGACAAATCTAAGTTCCACCTTGACACAACTGCTGAGCTTCTTATGTAACTACTGCATTTGGTTCTGTTCTATATATATATCTGTTGATATTACTTATGTATAACATGTTCCATCAATTGTTGAAATGTATTCCATGTGCAGGTGTGATCCTGGAGCCTTGGGAGATGCTCTTTGCAAGCGTGTCATGGTAACACCAGAGGAGGTTATAAAAAGGAGCCTTGATCCTTACAATGCAACTGTCAGCAGGGATGGTCTAGCTAAGACAATATATTCCCGCTTGTTTGACTGGTAATATAACTATGTTCCCAGGAGTAATGCAATACGTAAAAAGAACCTTGCAGTCATCTTTCAGACTCACCATTATTTTTTTCAGGCTTGTTGATAAAATAAACAGCTCAATTGGACAAGATGCTAACTCTAAATCTCTTATTGGTGTCTTGGATATCTATGGTTTTGAGAGCTTCAAGTTGAACAGGTTACCTTTACTGTAGTTTATTCTTGTATGAAAATTTACTGACTATTTTTTTACAAACTAATGAATTATACTTTGTTTTTGCAGTTTTGAACAATTCTGTATTAATTATACAAATGAAAAATTGCAACAACATTTCAATCAGGTACACTTGTTCACATGGCATGGTTCGTGTACACCAAACTCTCTTTCCAGAAGAACATATATTTATATGGAAGATGCCTATGTCTTCTTTTTCAGCACGTTTTCAAGATGGAACAGGAGGAGTATACCAAAGAACAAATTGATTGGAGCTATATTGAGTTTGTTGATAATCAGGATGTTCTTGACCTTATTGAGAAGGTATGCATAAGTAGCCAGCATATAGAATTCCTTAACATCCCAGTTTCTCGAAAAATTCTCGGTTAAAATAATTCAGGAAATTTGAAATTTTCCACGTTTTTGAATTAAATTTATCAAAATTCTTGTTTTCCCCTAATTAGCTTCACGATATGTATGAAGTCAACAACTTCACGTAAAAGATCTCTAGATTTGATTTCTCTAATTCCATCTAATGTGCATCAACATTGGACATCTCAAAATGCTGTAGTGTATAAGTTGAATACAAGGTCAAACATTCAGTAACACCTATTCTTATTTGAGAAGATTGGAATAGCCAAAGAGGCCTATTATTTAGGCAGGAATATATGCTACTCCGTCCATATTTAAATATATGGCATTATTGACTTTATTCAGTCCAACTTTTAAAATCAGTAGGTCTCCAAATATTTAGTTTGTAAACAAATCATATGGGCAGATTTTTCTTTATAAGACTTACAATATTATAGTTTTGTTAGATATATTATCATTGTATTCTAATAAAAAAAATAGTGGTCAATATTGCACATAAAAGACCGATTAATATCAATAGTGTCACATATTTAAATAGGGAGGTTCATTCTTTTTCTTCTACTTGTTTTTGACTAAGTAATATATCTAATAAGTTTGTGATGGATTTCACTTTCTTATTTTCCATGTGTTTACTGAATTTGTTAATATACGACATTTAGTTTGTTTGTTTAAATTGTCCCTTTACAGAAACCTGGTGGTGTTATTGCACTTCTAGATGAGGCATGGTACGCTTGCCATTTATCTTCTGTTTGTTCTTGCTGTCTAATCAATTTAATTTCCCTATGTATTAAATTAATGTTTAGTTAATCCCTATGTTCTCTGTTATTGTTTTTGCACAGTATGTTTCCTAAGTCAACACATGAGACTTTTTCCCAGAAGCTGTACCAGACATTTCAAAAGCACAAACGTTTTGTCAAACCAAAGCTATCTCGCACAGATTTTACAATCTGTCACTATGCTGGAGAGGTTAGCTTTTCTCATCAAATTCAATTCCCATGATTGTATCAGTTCTTGTTTTAACTGGTAGCTATGCTTCTGTTATCCAGGTGTTGTATCAATCTGACCAATTCCTTGACAAAAACAAAGACTATGTTGTGGCCGAGCACCAGGAGTTACTAAGCGCTTCCAAATGCTCGTTTATCTCTGGACTTTTTCCTCCTCTGCCAGAGGAAACATCCAAATCCTCCAAGTTCTCTTCGATTGGAGCACGCTTCAAGGTTTTTTTGCCTATCCTTTTCCCGGTTTTAGCCGGTTTGCTATTATGTATAACTAATTGCTAACCTGTGCTTTTCATATTGCAGCAACAACTTCAAGCTCTTATGGAAACACTGAACTCTACAGAACCTCATTATATCAGATGTGTCAAGCCAAACAATGTGCTAAAACCGGCGATTTTTGAGAATGTCAATGTCATGCAACAGTTGCGTTGTGGTGTAAGTGCTTCTAATCTATGATTGTATTGTGCAAACAATCCAACATGTACTGCAATCGAATAATGGCTATGTTAGAGTGCATCTAACTTGCATGCCATGTATGCATTAGGGTGTACTTGAGGCAATCAGGATCAGCTGTGCAGGTTATCCTACACGTCGCACATTTTATGAGTTTTTGCATCGCTTTGGAATACTTGCTCAAGAGGCCCTTGAAGGAAAGTAAGTTCTTCCTTGAAGCTCTCCATACTCCAGCTTTGTAGTGCATTGTATTATGAGATAATCCAAGAAATGCTATTGACAAGCATCCAGTTCCAAGAAATACCATCGACGAGTACTAGTTACATGAATTGCCATTGTACAAGCGACTTTATCCCCGAAATGCCATCACCGTTAGGGTTAGCAATCCTCCGTTAAGTGTTATAGGATGAACAGTGTATTTAACGGCGCGGGATGAACGGAACCCTAACGACGATGGTATTTTTGGGATAAAATCGCTTGTACGATGACATTTTATGGAACTTGCACTCGTCAATGGCATTTCTTAGATTAGGATGTTTGTCAATGGCATTTCTTGGATTTTCTCTTTTATCTGAGACTGAACTGAGTTCGTTGATGCTTTTTAAAAGTGATATGACGCTAACTTTCTCTTCTATCATATTTCACTAGTTGCGACGAAAAGGTTGCGTGCAAGAGGATTCTTGAAAAGAAGGGTCTTGTGGGATTTCAGGTAATCAACATGAAACTCTGCTCCATCTAAGTCGACATTAAACTGTGCTGCGTTACGTCTTTTGAGTCATTTTGGATCAACTAAGTCTGGTTCATATGTCTCAGATAGGCAAAACAAAAGTTTTTCTGAGAGCTGGCCAGATGGCCGAATTAGACGCTAGGAGAACTGAAGTGCTCGGTGCTGCGGCAAAAACAATTCAAGGGAAAATACGGACACATATCATGCGGAAGAAGTTTATTTCGTTGAGGAAGGCATCTGTATCTGTTCAGGCAATATGGAGAGGTCTGATTTGGTTCTGCTTTTACTGTAAAACTGTTCTGTTTTATTTTACTAAAATTGCCTTGTATCATGCTTTGTGTTTCAGGAAGATTGGCTTGTAAACTGTATGATCAAATGCGAAGGGAAGCAGCTGCCATCAAAGTTCAGAAAAACCAACGTATGCATCAGGCTAGGAGGTCCTATAAACACCTAAATGCTTCGGTTCTTGTAGTGCAAACGGCATTGCGAGCGATGGCAGCAAGAAATACGTTCAGATACAAGAAGCAGTCTAAGGCAGCAGTTAAAATTCAGGTAGTTTTCAATTTCTAGTAAATACTACTAAAGCGATTCAACAATGTATATATCTTAACAATCCATATATGTTTTTCACTCTCTGTTACAGGCCCGTTATAGGTGCCATAGAGCTCATGTGTACCATACGAAGTTGAAATGCGCAGCCATTGTTGCGCAATGTAGATGGAGAGGAAAGATTGCAAGGAAGGAACTCAGAAAACTTAAAATGGTATATACTCGCATTATCCCAGCCAATGCACTGCATATTATATATGCTTGTTCTGAATAGAGGATGCAATATGGAAATGCTCTAGTCATTGGCATTTTCTCCTATGATGGATTTGGATCATGTATCACCAAATGCACCGCAACTTATCTTTTTCTGCAGGAAGCTAGAGAAACAGGTGCTCTCAAGGAAGCAAAGGATAAACTCGAAAAGAAAGTGGAAGAACTTACATGGCGTGTGCAGTTAGAGAAGAGAATGAGGGTACGTTGTGCAACTTCTGTTATGTACTCCTACATATTTTCCATTCCATAAACACTTCTAAAAGAATAAAATGCATTAAATCATGGTTTCATCTTCTACTAAATTATTTGAATAGTTTCACACAAATCATTTCACATGCATACAGACAGACTTGGAAGAAGCAAAAGCCCAGGAGTTGTCAAAACTGCAGAGCTCTATGGAAGCCCTGCAGGCTAAATTGGACGAGACAAGTGCAATGCTTGTTAAGGAAAGAGAAGTTGCTAGGGCTATTGAGGAAGCACCTCCTGTAGTGCAACAAACTGAGGTTCTAGTCCAGGACACTGAAAAGGTCGATTCCTTGACAGCAGAGGTGGAAGAACTTAAGGTACGTATGATATTAGGATAATTTACCATTTCTTAGAAGTAAAATTTGATACTTCCAGATACTAGGTACCTCGAAATACCAAATTTTTTAGTGTAAAATTTTGATACCCACGTGTACTTTCTCAATAACCATAAGTTTTCTCATGATATTATTGTCGTTACTGACCAGGATTTCTTAATGCTTTGCTCACCTGGTTATTTTATATAACATGATATCAACACATGAACTTAGGACTTTTATACCCAGATGATTAAACACTTCCACTCCACTTGTGACATACAACCCTATTTGTCTGTAGACCTCACTACAATCAGAAAAACAAAGAGCGGATGATTTGGAAAGAAAACGCTCTGAACAAGAACAAGCAAATGAAGAAAAACAAAAGAAAATGGAAGAGACTGATGTAAAAATGCGTCAATTCCAGGAATATCTTAGAAGGTGAAGCTTTTCTCTGTTAATTATTCTATTTTCCTATTTTTATAGGGTTTGTGTCCTTGTGCAGTTGTGCCCCCTTGTACTCCACATATTTTAGGCTCAACTCAGTACATTCACATGTTGCATTTTTTATCCTTTTGTGCATGAAACATGTAAAGATTTCCCTGCAACTTCAGTTGTTGGACTGCGTATGTAAAAGAAGCCATTCTAAATTATTTAAAGCCTTTTGGGGGTTTCAAAAAAGTCTAACCTATACCTATCTCTTAGCAGACTTTGGCAGTATAGTAGTATTCATATGGAATGTACTGTATGTTTATCCAACATGAAATCTTCATGTTATTGCTCGTGGTCTGCATGTTCTCATGCAGGTTAGAGGAGAAGCTCGCTAATGTAGAATCTGAGAATAAAGTCCTTCGTCAGCAAGCTGTCTCAATGGCTCCAAGTAAAATTTTGTCAGGCCGTTCCAAGTCCATTTTACAGGTGAGAAAAATCAGTGTAGTTATGTTTTTATCATTGGTTAATTCCCTCTTGATGATACCTCGATAGTTTATACCACTTCTTTATTTTCCAGAGGAATGCAGAAAGTGTTCATGTATCAAGCGGCGATTTGAAAGCACCTCCAGTGAGTACACACAATACATATTTGTTCAGCGGTTATATAATTTGTAAAAGTAACACGGTTTTCTTAATTTGTTTTTGTTTCAGGAGTCCAATAATATGTCCTCTCCTAAAAAGGAATTTGACTTCGATGATAAGCCACAGAAGTCACTTAATGAAAAGCAGCAGGTGTATCCGCTGTTTTGTGTTTATTCTTAGATTACTTTGTAGATCCTTCATATTCATGTTACTCTCTGCAATTAACATTTTAATCTTTGCAGGAAAATCAAGATCTATTAATTAGGTGCATTGCTCAGCATTTGGGCTTTGCTGGAAATCGGCCAGTCGCTGCTTGCATCATATACAAGTGCCTTCTTCACTGGAGATCATTTGAAGTAGAGAGGACAAGTGTTTTTGACCGCATTATTCAGACCATCGGTCATGCTATTGAGGTTATAACCATACCCTACAACTCTGTTATCATTATCCAGAATTAATGATACTGGCTTATCATTTTATCTGTTTTATATAGACACAGGACAACAACGAAGTCTTAGCATATTGGCTCTCAAATGCTTCAACACTTCTGCTGTTGCTTCAAAGGACACTGAAGGCAAGTGGATCAACAGGGATGGCTCCGCAGCGACGGAGATCGTCATCTGCTACTCTTTTTGGAAGGATGACCCAGGTACTCACCGCATTTAAATCAACGTTAACAGAAGCTTTATAATAATTATTACTGAATGACTAATTAATACATATTTTATTTCCAGAGCTTCAGAGGAACTCCCCAAGGTGTAAACCTTTCTCTGATAAATGGGAGCATGGTTAGTGGAGTAGAGACTCTACGACAAGTCGAAGCCAAGTATCCGGCGTTGTTGTTTAAGCAGCAACTTACGGCGTATGTGGAGAAGATATATGGAATGATCCGGGACAATTTGAAGAAAGAGATATCTCCTTTGCTTGGTTTGTGCATTCAGGTACCCGTGGTTTCTTATTCTAGAGAATGAGAAATTTTATGGTCATTGAGAAAATACCTATATGTAATAAAATTTTACATTACACTAGAAAATATGGTACCTTCCGGGAAAAATTTCCACTATAGAACATTACCTACTAATTTAGTGGATTTACTTCTATTTGTTGAGTAGCAAATACATTATATTCTTTAACTGATATCTATTTGAAATACTCCCCACTGATACAAATATTACAGGCACCAAGAACATCAAGAGCAAGCTTGATGAAAGGATCTTCACGTTCAAACACAAATACGGCTGCACAACAAGCTTTGATTGCTCACTGGCAAGGGATTGTAAAGAGCCTTGGAAATTTCTTGAACATGCTGAAATTGAACAATGTTAGTAAAACGTTAATTTTTGAAACATAGTTTTGTTTGTTTACATCATTGCAATAAATTCTTGAGTTGCTGCGCAAACACCAGCCATATGAATATGCATGCTTAAAACTATATATCAGCCAGCACTTGTGATCAGGCCGAATGTGATTAAAACTATATATCAACACATCCTGTTCATGTGTGTCATTGCTGCAGGTTCCTCCATTTTTGGTACGAAAGGTATTCACTCAGATATTCTCATTCATCAACGTACAGCTTTTTAACAGGTAAATTTTATTTACAATACAACATATTGATCCTGGGCTCCTGGCCTGTGAAACACTAGAAATGCTTGACCAAACTCCATTTGATTGCCATGTCTGTAGTCTGCTATTGAGAAGGGAGTGCTGTTCGTTCAGCAATGGTGAGTATGTAAAAGCGGGATTAGCTGAACTTGAGCATTGGTGCTATCGAGCTACCGATGAGGTAAAAAAAGTTTCATTCATCAAGTGTTGAAGCAAATAATTCTTCAAAGGACTAATGTCCTCTCTAATACACCTCTGTGAAATGGCAGTAAATCTTTAGAAGTCCCCTGTTTTTCTTGGAATATTTTAAGTAGCATCCAAAATTGATGTTGGGCTCTTGGATCACAATCTGTTCTTGTTCATATAGCTGTGGTTATATCCAGACTTTTACGGTGATCTATAAAAGGAAGTAAAGATTGTTTGTGTTTGCCCTGTTTTTTACTCTGAGCACGTTCTAATATGTACATGTTTTTAGTTGAAACACATTATGTACTATTGCAACAAAACTTAGTGGATGGTTGTGAGCATTAATATTGATTTCTCATCTAGTGGTTTCCTATTTGCAGTATGCAGGTTCAGCCTGGGACGAACTTAAACATATTAGACAAGCTATTGGTTTCCTGGTAACTATTTTCTCTATTTGCTCCTAAAACATGTATTGCATATATGATCTTTTTCTCCTTGGACCAATATTGAGGTCATTGTTGCTAAACTATGTTTTATGATCAAATACAAGACTATTGATAAAATGGTTTTCAAACATCCTATCATTTTCCTTTATAAATTAGGATTTTGATTTTGAGGATATACAGTTACGTCTTTAACATTTGGGATATGAGAACTTATATAAGAAGCATAGTATAGATATAAAATAGATTGCAGTATTGGACATTCCAAATCAATTGTACTGGTCTCTCACATCTATCATTTATATCAGGTGATTCATCAAAAGCCAAAGAAAACGTTGGATGAAATAAGTCATGACCTTTGTCCAGTAAGTGAGATATAACCAAGCGATTCATTTATCCCTTCATTTGGAAAGTTGGATTTCCGTGGAATTAATTCACAACCCTATATCTTTCTGCTCAGGTACTTAGTATACAACAGTTATACAGGATCAGTACTATGTACTGGGATGATAAGTATGGAACACACAGCGTGTCCCCAGAGGTAAGCTTTAAACGACATTGCATAATTACATTTGATTCCACCTGTTAAGATGTGACCACATATGGTTTGTCATGTTAGGTTATATCAAACATGAGAGTATTAATGACTGAAGACTCTAACAATCCTGTGAGCAATTCGTTTCTTCTGGATGATGACTCGAGGTTATTTATGCTTCCTTCAATTGCTCATAATATGCTAACTATTCCCCCAAAAAAGGTATATTGTACTTACTCATTTGAACATAATGCAGTATACCCTTCTCCGTCGATGATATATCCAAATCGATGGAGCAGATTGACATTTCTGATATTGAACCACCTCCGCTCATTCGAGAGAACTCAGGCTTTGTATTTCTGTTGCCGCCCCCTGAATAAATAGATGACATAAACAATGCAAGACTTGGTTATGAAAAGCATTGCCTCAGCCAGATAATTGGACAGCTTATGCAAAGTGAGGTGTTACAAGTTACTATTGCCCAATTAGCGAGATACGAAGATTCCTCGTTTGAAGGTCGATGTAAGCAAATGCGGCAAAATATGAAACCTGGCATGCCTAGACCCAGCTTTTATGCTTTTTTTATCCCCTCCTACATTTTTATTTATTCTTTTAAAGTCCAGAATGGTTAGACATTAGTTCATATCAAACTAGTTTAGAAAAATTTAGCAGAATCAGCGAAGATTCATTTGTTCCTAGGTTATTGACTTAGTTCTAGAGCGTTTTTGAGGTTTGCAAGAGATGTTCAAATTGCAATAGGATATTTTTTTTTCCTCTTCCAGTCATTGGGTTACCTACTTTGTACTGATCATGTGTATACCAGAACAATATATTGAACTGCAGTTGATGATTCTTTGCTGTATAAATTTCAGAGCTCATTCCTTGTCCAGTGATATATTTGGCTTGTTTTTCCAATTGACAATTTGTTTTCAACTTGTCATTGTTCTCGAGATATCCTGTGGCCACGAGCGCCTTGTGTGGTTTTGTCTGGGCAAGAAGTGATCAAGTGAAGATGGTTGAGGTCTTAAGAAAGTTGAAAAAAAACATTTTCTTACTATTTGTTAATATTTGGATTTTATCAAGTCACCCAGAGAAAAAGTTAGGATAATATCATCCACGATAATATTTAGAAAAGTTACTCCCTCCAGTCATAAATACTTAATGTGTAGGATAATATTTAATCAAACTTTTTTGGAACTTGACAATCAATAATTTCTCCAATGCTTATTGTAAAAAAAAAAAGAAATAGTATGCAAGGATTTGCCTTGAAAAGTGCCATCATAACATCATAATTATTACTCCGTAGGTTTTGTCAACTTACTCTAATCTAAAATTGATGGTGAAAGTTTAAAAGTTCACCTCATGCCATACATTTATTAGAACTCTCACTTCTCATGACTGTTTGCATCTCACTTATTTCACTAAAGCCTCCGCCGCTCTCCGCAATGCAACGCCTTCCTTTCATCCTAATCCCCAAGGCTGCCACCATCCTCTCCGCCGCTATCCCTGAATGATATGCTCACAGCCTCTCGTCCACCCATTCCCTCAACACTAACCCTAAGCTCCACTATCGCCGTCCTCTCGACGACATTCGAACTCACTGTCAATGGCTTTGCCTTTTCGAGGGAAAAACTTGCCGTTGTAACAATTTTCTGCCTGACCTGCGAACTAGGAAGCTCGTGAGTGACTGAATCGATGTCATTACTCAGCACTCGCTCGAGCCTGACCATGGTTGCATGTGGAGCGCATGGTGAATTGGTGATGAGTGTCGCTGACCTAGACTCAAGTGCACTGTCTCCAAACTTGGACCATCCCTTCTCCATCAAGCCATCCGTTCCATACACAGACAACATCTCTAAACTTTTTTGATGATGCAAGGGCTTTTTTGATGATGTAGGGACCAATGTATAAAAGGTAAGATTGCTATAAACAGTGGCAATCTCAAACAGGAGTAATGTGCACAAGTTAGGATCACTACCAATGGTAGGGATAAAAAACTGGGGTAATCTACAAATATCAATATCAACTATCATAGCCGATGCAGAGGTAATTCGCAAAAGTTAGCATGGTAGTGATCCGAAACAAGGGCTAACTTTATTAATAAAGTTCAGTACCACAGAGGTTGTTCGACGTAGGGGCAAGGTGTAATGACGAGGTGGCCAAGTGCTCAACACAGCTAGTGGTGGGCATAATAAACTAAAATCGAACTGAAATGGACAAGACTAAAATCAGAAAGTTCGGTCAATAGTTCTATTGAATTTATTCCGGTTGATTCGGCCAGCACTCTCGGTTAACCAAAATTACCTAAGTATTGTATATAAAGCCCATTAGAAGCCTGTACTGTATAGCCCAGAAGCCCATCAGGTAAAGGCAAAACATCAAGAATACGACAAATTGACCCTTTTCAAAACCTTACTTGAAAAGTAGACCGTCAAAAAAACCTCAACAAAAAATGGACCATGAGCTGACCCCCCGCCCACATGGTAGGTGCTCCCCTCACCAACGTGGCAGGATCTCAGCACCAAAGCAACAGGCGTTGATCTATGCAGACTCGGTGCTGGGGTAGGCTCAACACGAGTCAAAATAACAGCCAAAGTCCTCGGTAGCTCAGCACCAAGCCTGACATTGGTTGTCTAAATTAGCGCCAGGTCATTTAGTGCCGAGCTCTAGAAATTTCCAGGCAGTAGCTACCAGCTCTCTGCCCAGCAACATCCACACGCATCCAATCCCATAAAAAACATCAGCCAACCCAGTCAAGTTCCAGGTAATCCTAGCATCCCATCCATACACATCCAATTCCATATAAGTATGTAGCACATCCCAAGTCCAGAAAGGTTCATAGAATAGAAGTTCATCGATCCCAACATCCATGTTCATACATATTCATGCACATCCAAATTCTAAATACAAGTTCATAATTAGAGTTCGCAAACGGGCCTCTAGCTGAGTTGGTTAGATGGCTCTAGTAGCACTCCTTAGGTACTGGGTTCGACTCCTGGTGGGACCGAATTTCAGGCCGGGGTTAAAAAAATTCCCTCGTCTGTCCCATGCCAAAGCACAGGTCTAAGGTCCGGCCCAGGTGGTTGGTTGTTCTCACACGGGCCACAGTGCCGCTGTAAGGGTGGAGCAGGGGTTGTTGTCAGCTGGACCATCCTTATCGTGACGGTTCACCTGCATTGTCTGCTCTATATCCCAACCCAACGAAATTTAGGAAATTTATCAATGCATCCCGTCTCACATTATCCAATTCATGTTTCAAACCAAAATATTCAATGTAAGTGGAGAAAAACTGGGGCAATTAGGGTTTTGGAAGGAGTTAACCTTGCAAATAGATCTCCTAAGCAATCTCAATGAAATCCCTTCGATTTGGCATGGATTTGAAGAGATTTGGGAAGGGCAGGAGAGAGTACGGTGCCGACGGATAAACCCTACACAGAGAATGCAAGGGAGAGGAAGAAGGGGCAGCGTGGCTGCACATGGGCCTAAGTCCCCTACCTAAGCACCAAAAGGACATGGTGCTGAGGTTGGGAGCTCAACGCCAAGACGGTAGGCGTTGAGCCCCTACCACATTGGCGAGGGGATCGCCGTAGGGGCCACGTGGGCAGGGGATCAGTGCCAACTATCCTAGCGCTGAGTAGTTGGACCTCAGCGCCAGTGGGCCTAGCACTGAGGTTGCAGTCTATTTTTAATTAAAGTTTTTTTTGCATGGTATAGTTTTGAAATAAGTTTTTTGAAAATGGCCCGTTTGTCAAATTTGTGGGGGCAAAGCAGCCATCCACTCAACCCTAGTCTCTAAATCCCCTCCTGAAAGCTGTTGCACAGATCCCCTGTCATTGCATCCCCCAATCAGATCGGCATCGTGTTGACTCGCCCACGCCATCCTAGGCCAGGCACCGCTTCCCACTGCCACCAGCGCCTCTCCAGTCCGGGCTTCTGACCGCCACCACGGCCTGCTGCCACCACCATCGCCACGTTCTATCTAGTCTCCAATGCCGCCATGTCCAAACTGCCCAATCTTCGGTGCCTAGCACCCCCAGATATGGGCTCCCTCCGCTCCTGCACAGCTACCACAGACCAGACCGCTAAGACGTGGCTTACTTGCTGCAGCTTTGCTTGCATGCTTCTACTTGCTTGATGTTGCTTGGTTTTGTTCACTTGCTTTTGCAAGCTTGCTGCTTCTGTGCTTCAGCCTCTATGCTTTCCTTGTTGCTGATCTGTTGTTGTGTCGATGCTATTTTGTACATCTGCCTATAATGTTATTTGGAGTTTTGTCTGCTGATGACTGAATTTCTTCAAAGACTGAAAATAAATTTTCGGTTAGACCGTATGCCACCACAGCAACACCACAACTCACTGAGGTAAACCCTAGCATTTATAAAGTCTGACTGTAAACCCTAGGTCTAGCGCCGGTTCAATCCTCCCGTATGCTGCTCCTAGTTGCCGCTGGAACCAATGCCACTCCCTTCTGTAATTCCCTTGCCCATATCCAATGGGTATGGGTAAGTGAGTATTATCCAATGGATATGTGTAACCCTATGTGGGTCCCACATGTATAAATATACACAAAGTTATTTCTCTATATAATAAACAATCCCTACAAAATTTTACTGAATTTGACAAGCTTTAATAGTGTGAACACAAATTTGAAACTTTTATGTTATAACTAAGTTTTTCACACTTGTAGTAAGCGTAGGTAAAGTGGGTCTACCCTCCCCATACCCAAAACTCAAATGTGTAATTCCTCCTTATCTATACCCTCCCAAATAGTGTGGGTATGGGTTTTGGTAGGTATTGGATACCTAGCAGCAACCCTAGTCATCATCATGGCCTGATCTATTGCCCATGTGTCATTACCATGCCTAAATCTGCAGCCTCCACAACCGAGGCCATGGGAGTATGATGGAGGAAGAGGGAGCCACTCACAATCGCTTTGAAGGTCGGATCAGCCGCAGCCTGCTATCATCAAGGTTTTATCTGTCGTGCCCTAGCATCATCGAGTTCGGATCCACCGCTACCCGCGGTCATGAAGGCTAGATCCACTGGCTCGCCATTACAAAGAGGCGGTGGCGACAGTGCAAGGGAGCGAGGAGGAAGCATTGGCGGCACTGGGAGGGTGTCATCGGTGTCAAACTTGCCAGGTGGCGCTAGAAGAGAAGTCACTCCCCGCTAGTGCCGTGCTTGCCGTTGCCGCTGGCACCGTGTTGTCCATTATTGTAGCCTGATTTGGTATTGTCATGTTGGGGATGAGGAGGGAACACGGTGAAGAGGAGTCAACGGTGGTTTCAGATATGCAGATAATTAAGGGTAGTACTAGTAGTAGAGATGCAGAAGAATACTACCATCTATATGTTAGAGATTGTGGATATTATGGGTACCATATATCCACAAGTATAGATTATCCGACTGGTTATTGGGGATATGTAATGTATATAGAATATGTGCAATATTAGGACTCGGGTATTATGTTGGCTTGTTTATCAAGGCATAGCTAGTAGTCCTGGGTTGTTAAGATTGTAAATTAGTTATATAAGACTTAAACCGTGAGGGGATAAATCTTATCTTGTAAACCCTCATCTTCCGGGTATATAAGGAGGATAGGGTGCCCCTTGCGGGCATAAGCATTGTGAGATTGATTCATAACTTGGAGGCTAAACCACCAAAACAGGAGTAGGGTATTACTTCTTCGTGAAGGCCTGAACCTGTCTAAATCCTTTGTCTCATAACCCATCAACTTTTCCATCTTGATTGCTATCCCCTTTTCATATTGCTGAAATCTAGTTTTGACAGTTGGCGCGCTAGGTAGGGGAGCGTCAAGTTCATCGCCGATCAAGTAAGATAGGATCATCATCAGGCATCGACGACTTCGCCTTCCCCCTGGGCAAGCGTACCGCTTTGGCAGCCTCGACTTCATCACCGACGATTTCGGCAAGATCTCTCTTCTCGACTTGGCATCGAACCAGTCGGGAGGAGGCCAAACCTCTTGGCCGCTTGGTTTGCCAAACGCGGCCAAGATCAGCACCAGAATACTTTCCCGTAAGATGGCTTCAGGCCACCTGGGAAAAGCGTCTACATCAACTTCTCTTCCCACGTCAAGCACCTCGAGACAACCAAGTCTACCCGACGATCGCCATGGAGTTACCGACGGATCTGCTCACGATTTCTGGTTCAAGGTCGCCGTCCCTTCGAGGGATGAGATCTGATCCAATCTCATTTAAGATCGGATCTGGCTTCAGGGAGGTCAATGTCGTGTTACCCAAACTTGGATCCTGCTCCACCACCAAGCTCGCCGCCTACGCCAGCTCTTCGGAGGAGAGCGTTCACGGCAACCCCCCCAGCGCTGAGGCTGTAAATGACTCCAACTTCGACGATGACTACACACCGGTCTTCAACGGCGTCTTCATGGCAAATAACTAGACCGATGCTGAAGTGGCCGCAAGGCTGCAGGCAGAAGAGGCAGCTCGAGTTGGAGTTGAGCAAGAGAGGATCCGACTGGAAAAAGAACGTGCCAGATTGGATGAAGATAGAGCCAGACTTGAACAAGAGCGGCAAGCCCAAGCAGAACAAGAACGTCAACGCAGGGAAGATGAAGAACGCAGAAACAGAGATCTGGCTGCGGTAGGATGAAGGGCGAGAAACGCGATTGGGCAGACTATCATCGACAACACTAACGTGTTCCTCACGCCACAGCAAAATGCCATTGGAGCGGTCACCCTCCTTGACGCATTACTCGGTGCGGCTCCAGCCCATGTTACTCCGCTAATCAACCAAGTCAAGACCCTGGTCGCAGCAACCGTACCGAACACCGAGTCAAGCCGGCGACCTAGTGAGTCAACATCAAGAGCACCAGGTGGTAGCCGCGCACCTCCTTCAAGAGTAAGAGACAGCAAGAGCAAGACTAACTCACGCGCCGACCAAAACAGCGGAGCACGCCGAGATTAGTCGGCTCAATCACCCACGGGCCACTTTGCCCGCCCGTCACACCACACCAGAGATCGTAGAATCCACTCCGACTATCATAGTCCACCCAGGGCTTCAATCGACCTGAGGGAAACCCTCAATCAGAGACGAAGGGAAAGAGGCATTGTCATTCAAGATGATGAGGACTGCGAAGGGATACCCGCCTTCACCAGCGACCTGCGTCGAGTGAATTGGCCGACCGGCTTCAAGCCAACAGGCATCGAGAAATATGACGGTAAAACCGACCCCGAATCGTGGTTAACCATCTACACACTCGCAATTCGCGTAGTAGGAGGTGACAGCAAAGTCATGGCTAATTATTTGCCGGTGGCGCTGACTAACTCAGCCATAAATTGGCTCGCTGGGTTACCACGTGGCACAATTAGTTCTTGTAGCAAGCTTCGCGACCACTTCGTCGCAAATTTCCACGGCACCTTCGAGCGACCCGGGACACACTTTGAGTTGTACAACACGTCCAGAAGCCGGACGAAACACTACATGAGTATATACGGCGTTTCTCTGAGAAGCGCAACAAAATTTCAGACGTCACCGATGACAACATCGTCGTCGCATTCACACGGGGGCTACGCAATGATCTATTGATCGGGAAATTTAGCCGCAAAGCTCCGAAGACCGTCAAGCAGATGTTCGAGAAGGCAAACAAATACGCCAAGTCATATGACACAGTCAAGGCATCACGACAGTCGGCAGGAAGCTGGAAGAAGAAGGATACTGACGCCATGGCAGGGCCCAGTGGAAGCAACGAAAAGCACAAGGATCGCAAGCGTAAGCCTGAAGATCTAGTCGCCACCACTTCAAATCACCAGGGCCAACGCCCCCCGAGTCACCTCCTACGACAGAATCATGAACGGCCCCTGCATGCACCATCCTAATAAGGGATACGTGGCCAAGGATTGCTTCATCTACAAGCAGTTTGCAGAAAAATACGCCTCCCCAATCAAGAAACCAACTGAAGGAGAAGGAACTTCTACACAGAAGAAGAACGACGACGAGCCAAGCCAAGGGGCGTATCAAGATCCCAGAAGCGAGCTCAATCACATCTTCGGAGGACTGCTTGCCTACGAGTCCAAAAGGAAGCAGAAAATCACAGACAAAGGAGTCAACGCGACACAACCGGTAGTCCCCCAATATCAGCGATGGTCGGAGATCCCCATCAAGTTCGACCGCTCGGATCATCCCGACTGAGTGTACCGAGGAGGTACCCCCTGGTACTAGACCCAGTCGTCCGTAACGTCAAGCTGAAGGGCACCCTCATTGATGGCGGCAGCGCGCTTAACATCCTCTTCGCCAAGACCTTGGATGAGTTGCAGATTCCTCGATCCGAGATGAAGCCGAGTAATGCCCCTTTCCACGGAGTCATCCCAGGGCTGTCTTCGACTCCACTCAGCCAAATCACTCTCCCAGTCACCTTCGGGACGAAGGAGAATTTCTGGACAGAGAACATCAGCTTCGAGGTAGCCGACTTCGAGACGGCTTACCACGCCATCCTCGGTCGCCCGGCATTAGCCAAGTTCATGGCGATACCCCACTACACCTACATGATGATGAAGATGCCTGGACCACGCGGAGTCATATCCCTGCGAAGCGACATCAAGCATGCCCTCACTTGCGACAAGGAGAGCTGCGAGTTGGCCCAATCTCGTGAGAGATCAGTCGGCCAATAGGAAGTCCGATTGGCTGCATCAACATCACAAGAGGGCGAGATCCCAGCCAAGAAGACGGCCAAGACTGGAGAAGGCAACGCCAAGACCAAGAAGATTCCTTTAGATCCCTCCGATTCCTCTAAAACTGTTGTAATAAGAGCCTGAGTTAGATAGCAAATAGGAAAGAGCGCTCATCACCTTTCTTCAAGCTAATAAAGATATTTTTGCATGGAAACCATCTGATATGCCTAGTATTCCTAGAGAGGTGATTGAGCACTCTTTGAATGTTAAGGAAGACGCCAAAACCTATCAAGCAACGACTTCACCGATTTGCACAGGACAGAAGAGACGCCATCAAGGAGGAACTAACTAAGCTACTCGCAGCGGGATTCATCAAGGAGATATATCATCCCGACTGGCTCGCCAACCCGGTCCTGGTCCGCAAGAAGACTGGTCAATGGCGCATGTGCATCGACTACACAGATTTGGACAAGGCTTGCAAAAAGATCCTCTCGGCTTACCCCAGATAGACCAAGTGGTAGATTCAACAGCCGGATGTGAGCTACTTAGTTTTCTTGACTGTTACTCGGGTTACCACTAGATTAGTCTAAAGGAGTTCGACTGCTTGAAGACTTCATTCATCACCCCGTTCGGAGCATATTGCTACATCACCATGCCCTTTGGGCTGAAGAATGCAGGGGCTACCTACCAACGCATGATCCAACGGTGCCTTGCAACCCAACTCGGACGGAATGTGGAGGCCTACGTCGATGACGTCGTCATTAAGACCAAGCAGAAGGACAACTTGATACAATATTTGGAGGAGACATTTGCAAATATACGCGCTTTCAGGATGAAATTGAATCCCGAGAAATGCACCTTCGGAGTAGCGTTAGGGAAACTACTCAGCTTCATGGTGTCTCATAGGGGCATCGAAGCCAACCCGGAGAAAATCAATGCAATATTAAAAATGAAACCCCCAAGTTCTCAGAAGGATGGCCAGAAGCTTACCGGGTGCATGGCTACTCTCAGCAGGTTCGTTTCAAGGCTTGGAGAGCGCGGGATACCTTTCTTCAAGTTACTTGAAAAGAACGATGATTTCCAATGGACACCGGAAGCCCAAAAGGCATTTGAAAATTTCAAGACCTTTCTGACAACTCAGCTGACACTAGCTTCGCCACTGCCACAAGAGTCGTTGCTTCTCTATGTATCGGCGACTTCAAAATTAGTAAGCACAGTCCTAGTCGTCGAACGTGAAGAAGATGATCGCACTCAAAAAGTTCAGCGACCGGTTTATTTCGTAAGCGCAGTTCTTGCCAACTCCAAAACTCGGTACCCCCAAGTACAGAAGCTGTTATACGGAGTCCTAATCACCATCAGGAAGCTGGTCCACTACTTTCAAAGTCACCCGGTTACGGTGGTCACATCGTTTCCACTCGACGAGATCCTTCGTAACAGAGAAGTCACTGGCCGCATCGCCAAATGGGACCTAGAGCTGATGCCTTTGGACATCACCTTCAAGCCCCGAGTTTCTGTCAAGTCACAGGTGCTTGCCGACTTCGTCGCCGAGTGGACCGAGTACCACGAAGAGGTGCCCGCAGAGAAGATGGAGTACTCGACGATGCACTTCAACGGGTCAAAGAGGATTTCTAGAGCTGGGGCAGGAGTCGTGCTGATTTCCCTGACTGGAGAACACTTGAGCTACGTCCTTTGGATTCACTTCCCCACATCCCATAATGTGGCCGAGTACGAAGCACTTCTACACGGATTACGGCTCGCCATATCCCTAGGGATTCGCAGGCTAATAATTCAAGGAGACTCCCAACTTGTGGTCAACCAAGTGATGAAGGATTGGACATGCCTTGATGACAACATGGCGGCCTACCGACAAGAAGTGCGCAAACTAGAAGATAAATTCGATGGCTTGGAATTGACCCATGTCCTCCGGCACAACAATAAGGTAGCCAACCGACTGGCCAATTTTGGATCAAAAAGAGAGGCCGCCCCATCAGATGTTTTCGTCGAGCACCTCTACAAACCCACTGTTTCGAGAAACTCGCCTACTGAAAAAGAAGCCGGAGAACAAGTATTGCTGCTCGACACCGACTGGAGAACATCGTTCATTAAGTATCTAAAACACCAAGAGTTGCCTCCCGACAAAAATGAAGCCGAACGAGTTCACCGTCGCTCCAAGACTTATGCCCTCGTAGAAGAAGAATTATATAAGAAAAGCCCATCTAGAATACTACAAAGATGTATCTCTCTCGAAGAAGGCATACAACTCTTAAATGATATTCACTAGGAGTATGCGGGAATCACGCGGCAATGCGAACTTTAGTCGGGAAGGCATACCGACAAGGCTTTTTCTGGCCTACAGCAGTCAGCGATGCCGACAAAATAGTTCGTACATGCGAAGGTTGTCAGTTCTTTGCCAAACAAACCCACCTGCCAGCCAAGGAATTACAGACTATTCCCCTTTCTTGGCCTTTTGCGGTCTGGGGACTGGACATGGTAGGCCCTTTCAAAAGGGCACAAGGCGGATATATTCACTTGTTTGTAGCAGTAGATAAATTCTCAAAGTGGATCGAGGCAAGACCAGTGGCAACTATCACCGCGGACAAAGCACGCGACTTTTTCATCAACATTGTACATCGCTTTGGTGTGACAAATCGATTCATCACCGACAATGGAACTCAGTTTACTGGTGGCGTATTCAAGGACTTTTGTGAGGACTTCGGTATCAAAATCTGCTATGCTTCAGTAGCTCACCCAATGAGTAATGGACAAGTTGAGCGTGCAAATGGCATGGTACTCCAAGGAATTAAGACTCAAGTTTTTGACAGGCTGCGCCCGTACGCTGGCCGGTGGACGGAAGAGTTGCCCTCAGTACTATGGTCACTACGCACTACCCCGAGTCGAGCTACGGGCCAGTCACCCTCCTTCTTGGTATATGGTGCAGAAGCTATGTTGCCAAGTGAGATGGAGTTCGAGTCCCTCCGAGTTCGCAACTTCAATGAAGAACGCCACGAGCTTGATAGTATTGATGATTTAACCCGACTGGAAGAAGCCAGGGAAGCAGTGCTCATCCAGTCGGCTAGATATCTGCAAGGTCTATGACGCTATCACAATCGCAACATCAAGTCACGTGCCTTTATAGTCAGCGACATGGTTCTCCGGAAGATTCAGACGACTAAGGATAGGCATAAATTGTCCCCCTTGTGGGAAGGGCCGTTTATAATAGCGGAAGTCACTCGCCCGGGAGCCTACCGACTGAAACGTGAAGACGGAACCATTGTGGACAACTCATGGAATATAGAGCATCTTCGGCGGTTTTATACTTAAGAGCTTTTTTGTAATCTTTTCCCTTAGACTGCCCACTCACCTGTCTCAGCCGAGTGGCCAATCGAGGGCTATCAATAATAACGGAGTACGATATTAGTTTTGTTCATGTGACTTATCATTGACCCTGTTTAAATCTAGATCTAGCAGGCAAGGACTAAAAAATTTTCGATGGCCGTAACAAGCTTTAGGCTTGAAGCAGTCAGACAAAAATTTTAAGAAATTTGAAACTAAATTTATGATTTACTACATAGCATAAATGAGGCACTATACAACAATAAGAGTAGTTTATATCTCAATCTACACTCGGAAATAAAAACCTACGACTGGAAGTTTTCTAATACATCTGAGGCAATCTTCTCAGCAGAGTCCTGAGCTTGGTTGATCAGCTCCATAGCTTGCTCATCAGTCGTCTCGTCTGCAAAGCCATCTCCGACAGCATCTACTTCAACTCGGGGATACAGGGACTTGACTATGGCCAACGCTTGGCTTGCACCCATCGCAGCTGCGTCTTTGATATTGCTAAAATATTTCGCTGGAGCAGTGCGGAGCCCTTCAAATATCTAGACTGCGTCCTCCTGACTGGTTCCGAGCCCGTTTTGAAATATCGCGTTCAGGACGGGGGCAGCGGCGTTGGCAATATCGTCTCGGACGCTTTCCACCTTTTTTTACCCTCGCGGCAAAAACTTCAAATTGTGCTTTGGTCTTCACCTTATGCTCTGCATTTTCGCAAGTTAGAGACAAAACTCGACTACATAGCACAGGTCTATTTACAAAGAAAGATGGATCAATACATTCGAGGGCCTCTTCAGCTTTGACCTTGTCGGCTGCCAGCCGGGCATTGGCCTCTTCAAGCTTCCTCAGTTGGGCGGTCAAGGACTCAATCCTTGTAGTTTGAGCTGCAAAGAGACATATAAATCAATCGAACTAGTTTGACAAATGACGAGTTTATGGTGAAGAAATCCTTACGTCCAATTGTGCCCCGATAATTGAAGCTGGCATCCATGAGCTGGTTGATTTGGTCCATCAGTTTCCTCTCCTTGCTCTGGGGGCTCTCCCGAGTCTGTGTTAGCTCAACTCTGACTTGCTCGAGGGTCTCTAGATGAGGCACGAGTTTCTCCAATGCACTCGTCTTAGCCTCATTCCTAAGATGAATTCTCTGAATGATACGCCGGGTCAGCGGGATAGCTAAAGCAGATTATCAAATATAGAAAGAGAAAGACTTACATTCATTAGCCGAGTGGACTCGGTCAGGTTCTTCTTCAGCATTTGGAGTTCTTCGTCCTTCTTTTGACGGTTTATTACTATCCCTTGTAGAATACCGTCCCGATCCCTCCATTGGAGTTTGGTTGGAGGGAAGGAGTCCTTGACCGACTTAATTCTCGGGATCTCCTCTTCGGTTTCATCAACCAAAGGACCTAGTTCGCGAAGTTCTGAGACGGTTGAAATATAACATCAGCAATAAGTTGGGATATAGTAAGAAGGCATACCAGAATTATCTTGGAGCGTCTGGTGGGAGTCCTTTTCGACTGGTCGGTCGGCCGGCTGGCCGGTGGCACCTGGTTCTTCAGAAGTTGGTGGAGGGGCTCCAGATGTTGTCTTGTTACTTTCTTCTTCAAGGCTTCTGGGAGCCGGCCCCTGGTCAGATCTCTCGAGACCCCCCTTGTCCGGCTGGGCTTGTGCTTCAGGTGCACCAGTCAGAGCAGCTGTTGTTTCCTCTGACTGGTCTTCAGTCGGGGGCCTCACTTCGAGAATGGCAGTGTTTCTCTCCGACTGGTCCCCAGTCGGGGGCTCGACTTCGGCAGTGGCGGTGGTTTTTCCCGATTGACTCCTAGTCGGAGGCTCGGGGCCTGATTCGCATGGAGCAGTGACTGGTGGAGTATTATCATTGCTGCCCAGATCGATATCTTGGGGTTTCTTGTACCCGACATGTCGGATTTCAATATCATCGCTTTCATAGAGATAAAAGAGTACAAGAATGAGAGGTTTGAATAGAAATGGCACCTTGTGGATCTTCGAATCTTGGGAGCTGGCCGACTGGCGGGAGACTTAGTCGGAGCCGGTTTGGCGCTAGCTTGCAGCTCAGTTGTTTCATCTTCAGAATCACTGCTGATCAATCTTCTCTTTTTCATCTTTTGTTTTGGATCATTTTCCTCGACAACCCGCTTGCTTTTCCCAGCTGGGTTGATTGTTGGTCCTCCAGTTGGTTGAGGTTTTCTCGGAGCAGTTTCCTTGTGAACCGGCACAGGCGGTCTTGAAAAGAAGCGTTTGTTGTCCTAGCAAAAGGATTTTTCACACGAATTGATATAGTAATTGAATGTATGATAATATTCGCAAAGAGTTGGCAGATATTTACCTCTGGAGGTGGTCGTACAAGACCATAAGGAATGACTGGAAGCTTGTGGCTGTAGTCGATTGCAACCCCTGAGGAGAAGACCTTATACATCCAGTTGCACATGATTTTGAAGTCGATAGAATCTGGATCCTCTTGGTTAGGATCCGACTGCCCTTCATACTCATAAGTCGGTTTACTCCTCTCCTTGATTGGAGCCAGTCGGCACTTGATGAAGTGCCGAGTGACTTGCTCTCCTTGGAGGTCTTGTTGCTTGATTTCCATCAGTCAGAGGAGCAGTTCATTGGCCTGGGCGAGTTCGTCGCCGTCTGGGAAATTTCTCCAGTTCTCTTGGGGAATAGGGGGGAGACCGACAAATTCAGGGAGACTCGGTGTTGGATTGGAAATGTAAAACCAATTTGAGTGCCATCCCTTATTGGAAGTCTTGAATGGAATAGAAAAATATTTTTGAGTGAGGGTTCCTCGCAATTGAAACCCAGACCTGCCGACGACACAGGGGTTGTTTGTATCGGGTTGAGGTTTGAGGTAGAAAATGCGGTGGAATAACGCAAAGTGGGGATGGATGCCGAGGAAAGCCTCGCAGAGATGGATGAAGTTGGCTATGTGCAGTATTGAGTTGGGACTTAAGTGGTATATCTGGATTATGTAAAAAGCTAGAAGGCCACGGAAAAAAGAAGAGGCTGGAAGAGCAAAGCCGGAATAAAAAAAAATACCACTATTTCGCCGGTGTCGGGGGTTGGAAAATCCTCGCCATAGGCGGGGCGCCATCCGATGATCTCCTTGGGCGGAAGGACGCCATCCTTCACCATCTCCAGAAGTTTTGATTCCTTTACATCGGATTTTGCCCATTGCTCGAAAGGAATTTCTCTCTCTTCAGCCATGGATGCGGAATGGATCTGAGCGAAATGGTTAGATTTTTGTGGGAGAGTAAGAGGCAAGATTCAAGTGGAGTCGATCCGCTGTGGAGTTTGATGTGGGGAATCAAAGTTTGGAGGCTGTGCGTGTGAGGATTTGAAACCCTAGACTGCAGTTACTGTGCGCGGTTTGAGGATTTTTGGCGAGGAAGACGAAGCGGCGAGTGTTTTAACGGTTGAGTTTGGTTCCTGTGTGATAAATGGGCAGGGAACTGTAGCTTAACTGTAGCCTGTGAGGCGTGAAAAGTCTGACATATGTCCTTAGGCGTGAAAAGTCGGACATATGTCCTCAGGGGCTTATGCCTTTTTTGTGATGAGCAGAAAGGAATATATCTAGAATATTTTATATCGCTGTGATTTAACTCTTTGGAGTGTATACAGTGAGAATTTTGCCACGTCAGTGAGCATATTAAATTGATTGAGTATTATTGCTTTGGCTCATTAAATACTTTGGTTATTTTTGGCGGTTGGCATATCTTATATGAGATAAATGTCACATATGCCTTATTTTTCCAAACATGCATGGTGAAGTCATGGATCCTTAGGGGCTAATAACACATTTGTTTTGTTTTAATAGTGTGTACATGACGTGAGCTGAATATTTTGGGAATTTTGATATTCATAACATATATGTTTTTTAATAGCTAATTTTGTTATGAAAATTTTTTATGAAAAAATTTTTAGGATTGTTCATTATTTTGCTACTTAGGTGGCTAATAAACCACTCGGCTGGTTGATTTTATTGATTCTGACTATATCTTTAGTTTGTTCAACTAAGCACATAGTCAGGGGCTACACCTAATTAGGTGCATCTAGTCGATGCACCTGGGTATATTTTTTGTAATATTTTTGAAAGATTTTTAGCCCTTCACAGTCTTGTGATTTAGTGATGCACTCGAGAGATCATGGTAGAGATAATTGGAGTATTTGGAGAAGATTACCTCCTTTTTCATATTACCGAAGTCTAGTTTCGACAAAGATGTCATGAGGTCTAGCAGCTGAAAACTAGAACAGTGCTAGGCCCAAGAAACATGCACACAAATAGTTGACTGGGCTCTCACGACCAAGAACTCAATTTAGAACTCCATTTGTCCTGCTAAGTATGCAAGCATAGCAACATGGTCATTTGCTTCTATCTCTGATCTTCTCAAGCTGGCCGTTCAGCCAGCATTCGATTGGTCCAAATGGCCTTATAACGGAATGACACGTGGATTAATGTGATAAAGGACGTGCTATGTGCAGCGATGCATTGTCCCACGAATAGCCATGTCCTCTAGATCTCTCGCGTATGCATTCAGCCCACTCTGGGCTGTTAACCACACTAATTAGCCGATGGTTGTGTATTGGCAGCATAGTACAAGCTATGTATTTTTGTTTAAAAAGGGCTGCTGCGTGGGGGATCGATCCCTGGTCGACTGGTTGTAATTGCAACTCACACACCACCCTGCTAATGGAATGAACACTAAATTAGTTAATACATAGAACCGCGGTAGGACTGGTTACCTTCAATGTTCGGTCAGAGTTTTTTCTTAAACTAAACCAGCATCAGCATGAGAACTGCCAATTATATTTTCAATAAGAACGTGACTAGTGGTAGCAGCTACCACTCAATCTACAAGAGACACCATCCACCTATCCTTCAAATACAATTTTCTCTTAAATTACTCATCCAATCTACGATCTGATTACACCGTTATGTTCGTAATAATTAAATCTTTACAACACGATCTCATAAGATTATATTTTGATGAAAAATCACAAATTACTTTTATGATATGTCTAAATTACTTTTAGATTTCACTAAGTTACTTCTTAGATATTCAAAAGTAAATTCAGTAAAGCTTAAAAGTAATTTATTATATAAGTAACTTATAACCAAAAGAAAGTAACTTTAATTAATACCTTTTTTCATTGAACAAATTATCATATATAACTTTAATTAAAATACTTCCTATACATTCGTAATGCTCTGAGGTGATTACTTTTATTATTGTTTTTAGTTAATTCCATAATTTGTGCTGATTAATTTAATTTCTAGATAGAGTCATGTTTTTATCTCTACAACGGATTTACTTCAAATAACATGCCAAAGTTACATTCATTTTGTTCTAAGTTACTTCTATAATATATGTAAATTACTTTTAGGCTTTACTGAATTTACTTTTGTATGTCTAAGAAGTAACTTAGTGAAATCTAAAAGTAATTTAGACATATCATAAAAGTAATTTGTGATTTTTCATCAAAATATAATCATGTGAGATCTTGTTGTAAAGATTTAATTGTTACGAACACAATGGTGTAATCGGATTATAGATCGGATAAGTAATTTAAGAGAAAATTTCATAAGAAGAAAAAAATATGCACAACCTAATAGCAAACACTACTTGCATGCATGTCTGTAACGCTACTAGTACTTCTCACATAATTGTCCGCATCGCTCGTTAAGTCTAAATCGAGATGCCTCTCGAAATAGATTTTGCGTTTCAATAAGAAGGAGTAAAAACCTTGGATGGGTTACAAGAAAAGAAAAAAACAACCACCGACTAACTGACCAGCTACACAGCACATGCCATAACTCACTAACAAGTGAAACCACTGACGGAGCCCAACGTAAGATGTTGTTACCAAGCTTGACTAAAAACAACATAGGGGGGCTGACTTTGCAACCGTGCCATCACTGCTGAGCTTGCCGCCAAGCGACCCAGCAGCTCCGACTTCAATCCGGATGCATCATCCATACCTAGCTCGCTGCCAAAATGATCAAGCGGTTTCAACTTCCCACGATGAACTTCAGCCAAAGCTGCCAAAGCGCCAAATCCTATTCACGGCCAACAATAATACCCCTAGAAAGAGAATGCTACATGTCATCGTTGCGCAGCTTCGCCACCCCGACGAAGCAGCTCCAACTCCACCTAGCAAAATCAAACAAAGAGCAAAGGTCGTTCACCGCAAAACAAAAGGTGGAAACTAGAAAGCAAAGGCCTCGTTAAAACCTAGGACTGAAAAGCTTCGAAGCCAATGCATAGACCATTAACGACATCCTTGCACAAAGAGTGCAAGAAGTTTCTCCAAAGCGGTGCCCCCAAGGAGGACACGACATGAATCGCCACCACCGCTCGTCCGGAAGCTGGAGCAAGGTTTTCACCCGGAGAATGGTAAGGAAAGGAGAGGGATCAATGCCAAAACGACGCCATCAAGGAGGGGAACGACGCCAAAAGGCATCGCTGTTGTCAGCCGGCCAACGGCCCGGTGAGGCTTTCGCCAATGATTCCCCGTCCAAACCCACACAACCAATCCGCACAAGAAGGATCATCACCGGGTCAGCTACATCGTCCCTTCAACGACTAGGCCAAGGCCACCGTCCACAGTTTCGGCAGACTCACAAAGCCGCTCTGAACGCCGCCAAGCCATCGCATCCCCTCTGCAAAGCACCGCCTCCACCCTCCCCGTGGATCTCCCCGCAACAAGATCTGAGGCTGGCCATAGGAGGGGGGAGCTCCACGAAAAAGAGGATGCCTAGCCACCAGTGGAGAACGAGCCGACGCCAGCGCCCAGAAAACTCCCTTGCATGCTGCCAACTGTGAGGGATGTCGCCGCCGCGTCCAAGGCCACGACCACCTCTTCATGTCGTGACAGCACCTCTGGACGAGGGACACCGGTAGTGCCACCGTGAGCTGCCCCCTCCATGGCCGCCGAAGGAGCCCCCTGGATGCTCCATGGCCACGACGACCTCCATCCTCACGCCATCGGCGCCTCCTTCTCGCGCATGCACGTACTGGCCTTGGTGGGCAGCGAGCGCCAGCAACCGTGGCCGTGCTGCTCGATGCTAAAGCGTCCACGGCCCCTTCTTCAGCCTGGCCTCCTTCTTGTAGCACGGTGTTGTTGCGACAGCCACCATCGCTAGCCGCCACCGCCACAGCCGCAACCGTCATCAGCCGCCACCGCCAGCCACCATCCGGCCAGATCTGGCCGGGGTGGCACGGATCTGGAGGGACTCCGTCACCGTCACCGCCACATCCGCCACCAAGCGTCGCCGCCAGCGGCCATCCCCCCTCCCCCCCCCCCCCCCGCCAGATCTAGCCGAACACGGTGCGGATCTGGTCCCACCGCCGCCGTGCCAGACAGCTCCCCTAGCTGCTGAGCGCAGGGTGGGCGAGACGAGACCCCGCTGCCGCCGTCCTTGCTGCCGCGCGGTTTTGCTGGTGCCCTCTCGGGGGACGGCGAGGCGGAGGGGAAGGCGGGGGGAGGAAGGCGGTGGCGGGCGTTTCACCTCCCGAGCCGCCCGGGGGAGGGCAACACAAGAGTTCCTTCTTCCCGGTCAGAAACTAATTGCCCGCCCGGTCCGAGTGTTTTTTACTATGATTGACAGTGAATACATTAATTAGATTACATGCATGTGCTGTGAACTAAATCGGCTGCATCCATACAGCTGCGAGGAGTTTATATGCATTATCTTTGTCACGACTTTAAACATACAAGTAGAGTTGGATTCGTATTATTTTTTCAGTTATTACTGATATGATATACTATGAAAGATATTAATGAACAGAACGCAACATTGATATCATTTTATATTCTAATACGTCATGCGTATTAAAAATCAAATCATATATTTAAGTACTAAATAAATTTAATGTATAAATGAGTAGCAAGTATTAAAAAATGAAAAAAATATTTTTATAACCCACAAATTTTACTATTTTAAAGGAAATTTAGTGTACAAAAAGAGTATCAATTTAATTCTACATATATGCTTCCCTTGTAAAACGCTTTCTTTTTCTTCCAAAAGGCCATAAATAAATTTAGATGATTTATTTGGTCCAAGTTGTGAAGGAAGTGTTCTGCATATGGTTCACAGTTAGTCGGATTTAATTCTTTTGCGTTGTGATACTTTATGCTCTAGTAATCTGGTTTGTTTGAAGGAGCTCTTCGAAATGTGCTTAGTCAAGTCACATTATCTACTGGTCTCCATCTATTAGCTAATTGACCACCTTCTCACATATACCATCGTCAAACCATTATACTTGTTCAGAAATAATACTCGAGATGCATGTACCCATCTCTATTAAAGAAAGCATTTCACATTGTAAGATGAAGAAGAACAATGATATTTCAAAGAAGAAAAGGAACAAAAAAGAGGATGTACAAGGACTCAAGGAGGCAATAAGGGATTAGTTGTGTATTCCTTAATAAAAGGAAACGATTTGGACTTGAAGAGTCTTACTAGTTACTACGGTGCTCTATACTAACAATAGAAAATAATCTAAACTGTTTAATCTTATTTGATCGAAGGGTTCAAATAGTACCACTCCAATTAGCAGTAGTAGAAACGTGGAGAAACATTATTTAAAAAAAATAGGTGTGAAAGGAGTATAATTATCATTTAGCAATGACTAAATTTTTCCCTCTTTTTTAGCTTTTTCGATGAAATACGAGCAATGACAGCGCAATGGATGATTATAGATTGATTTGATCTAGAAAAACACACAAAGTCCAAGTAACTCATAGTAAATTACTACTTTACCTCTAATAATAAGTAGAGAGCACTATAGCATCGCTCGGACTTGAAAGGGCTCGATGCTAATTGAGCTCACCTCAGCCATTAAAAGATATTAAGTACCTCCTTGCCCTGTTGATAAATGTTCTGTTTTTTTAAGCATCAAGTTCAAAGCCATCTTTACAGCCATAAAGATAACAGATGATGATGTTATATTATACCTCCTCCATATTCTTTTACATTTGATGTTGGTTGTATAAAAGAATGGAGGAAGGAGAAAACTATAAATCATGTGAGAAAATTGATTAGATGACTCAAATCTCTTACATTATATCATCCACATATCGAAACATCACTTTCTGGCTGAATCTGATCTCCTCAAGATCTAAGTTAAAGTCTTCTTCAGGGAAGGAGCCATCAGTATGCATTTGAGATAATGCTTGTGCAGCCTCCCTACAAAAATAATTATGTGGACCATCGAACAAAAAGTGTATGTAAGTTTCTAGCGAACCAATGAAATTATGTGGTAATCTTCAGTATTCAATGAGGCCACACAATTTGTGCAAACTCTCAGCCTTCCTTCAGATTCAGTAGGAACTATAGCCTGCAGCTCGTATGATCCATGATGTGTGTGACTCAAAAGCAAGCATCGATCATCAATAATCTTTACATATTCATCAAGACATCCTACAAGTGTAATCCTTTTGCAAAGACGAACTACTATGGACTCTATATTCTGAGTTACGATTGAGCATATAACCAAAGAGTACCAAATGAACCACGGTTGCTAATTTAGGCTGCAAATCCTTCTCAATACGACTGGAATTTTGGACTTAAAACAAGGGAATGGAGTTCTCAAAATCCCCATCAATCATCAGAATTTAATTAAAAAATGGAACAATGACATCCTTGCCAGCAGTCCCTGCTTACGGGACACTAACGAGCCTATTGGTGTAATGGTGTGCTCCTCCTCGGCCACCATGAAGGTGAGGGCCATTCTTTGAGGCCGGCCTGCTGCAGCGATACGGGCGGACCATCCCACGCGGCCGATGAAGATGAGTGCTTTGGATGCAAGCGGGCCGATCCGCAAGTTCACTTATCTCTACTACTTAAAAAATCAGTAGTGATGGTGGTGAGTTCTAAACGATTGAAGGGCTAATATCTTCACGAGGATCCTCCCGCACAATCGACAGTCCAGCTTACCCCACCCACACGCGTTCTACCGCACTAATCTCGCTCCATCCGCCTCCGCGTCTCACGCATCCATCCGCCTCCGCGCATCGTACCGCGCTCTCATCCCCGCAGCCGCCCTCACCACAAAACGCGGCAACCTCCGTCCATCGACGCCGCCCCGTCGCCACCAAACGTGGAGACCTTCGTCCCTCAACGCAGCCCTGTATCCTGCGTGTTCCTCCACCGCTACCCGTCGCCACCGCCGCCAGCCACTCTCCACCCCCACTCGCTCCTCCCTCTCTCGGATTCGCCGGAGGTTCGTTGCTCTGGCTGGCTGAAGCAATAACCGTTCACAAACCGCTACTCCTCAACGTCGAAGGTCATCACTCCTCATCGTCGGAGGTCGGCGCCACTCCTGTTCCCCACCATCACAGGGTTCGCTGCGTGATTTGCTGGCCGCATGAGGTCGCAAGCCTGCAGCGTGGGAACTGGGAACCCCCCTGCTGGCTGCTGCAGAGCCTGCAGCGTAGGCAGTAAAAACCGTGAGCACTAAGCACCATCGGTTTAGCAAATTATCTAAATCTGAAACTACAATTCTCCAGTCTGTTAATTTTCTTCTTCTTTTGTTACGTTTGGTGTGATGATGCAGCAGGATTTTCAGTAGTCTCCCTCACTCTGATGCATACATCTATTCAAGATTACAGCACAATATAGCAAAAGTGTACAGAAAATTTCCATAGTCTTGAGCACGACTTGCACTGGAATTGTACATTTGGTCCTCGATGGTTTCAAGGAACACATGCACGGTACTATATGAATGAACTTGTTTACCAAATTCGGTTCAATATAGGAATGGAACTTTTTCTCTCGATCTGGAATTGTACCAATCGAATGCACAGGTTATAGCTCACTGGTTTTCAATTGATGTGTAGCAAATTCTGAGATTCAGTTGTTTGGTTTTGATGCTTTGTTCCGAACCAAGCAGGGGATAAGCCAGCTGTTGTTGTGGCAGAGAGTTTATGCAAGAAGGAACAGCAACAACAGGCGTTATTGGTACATAAAAAATCACAGTCCTCACATGTACATGGAAAATCTATTCCCTAACAATTAATGTTAGCAGTCAGCAGTATCCAATCTTCTTTACTGTCAATTGATAATAGTCTTTGGCTAGGGGATGAATTTCACATTATAAATTTCCTGTTTCATAAAAATGCACTGTCACAAGTATAAACCGGACGATGTTGTCCCCTAGCAAAAGACTATTATCAAACTTTTAGCTCTTTTCTTTACTTGACTAACCTTCTTTGAGGAAAGAGGAAAATTAATGGTCCAGATAAGGTTTCATCTGAAGTGTTATAACTTGGCACAATACCAAGAATTGTAGATTGTTTAGACTCTACTTTTCTTGGAAATGCGATGAATAATGGAGAATCCAATGGCAAGTAGTGAGAAGTCTGTGCCAGGGTACGACACATTCACGCTTTTTTGGATGGACCGGTGGATCATGGGTCGCTCGGTGGCCTCCTTAGCACCGGATCTTCTCCTTGTCGTGCCCCCGTGGCTCCGAGCTTCACGCACGGTCGCTTCTGCCCTCACTGATAACTCTTGGGTAAGGGACGTCCAGGGCGCTGTCACGGTTCCTGTCCTTTCCCGATTCCTGGTGGTCTGGGATGGGATACAGTACTTCCTGTCCAGCTCTCTCTAGGCATGGAGGACTGTCTTTTCTGGCGTTGGACAAACAATCAGTGCTACTCGGCGCGCTTGGCTTACCATCCTTCTTCCTCAGGCAACAATCCTTTGGCGAGCTAAAGGACCTGCTAAATGCAAGCTTTTTCTCTAGCTCGCATTCCAGCAACGTTGTTGGATGACCGATTTCCTGCAGAAGCGTGGTATTGACAGCCACTCAATCTGCCCGCTCTGCACTCAAGAGCTCAAAACGGCGAACCACATCCTCCTCGACTGTGTGTTCGCTCGCCAGGTCTGGCATCAGGTCTATCTCCGCCTGGCCGGGCGAACCTCTCTATAGCCCGTGGCTCCTCTCTTCAGACCTGGTGGTTGGCTTCTAGGGCCTGTCTACCGAAACATGTTCACAAGGGTTTGTATTCCTTGGTCCTCCTCATCTCCTAGCAGCTATGGAAGGAGCGGAACTCTAGGTTTTCAATTACTCTCTATCGTTGGTTTTGGTAGTTCTTGGCTCCATTCTATAGGAGGGTCATCTGTGGTCAGCTGTGGGTGTCACATTTTTTGGGCATCTGTTGGGAGTTTAATGGAGGTCCATCTTCACCTCCCATCTTATAGGAGTAGCGTCCGGTTTTAACCCTCTCCTTTCAGTTTTTTATTCCCTTTTCCTTGTTCCCTAGGCAATGGCCCTCTGGCTGATTGCGGTGTGTAATTGAACTCTTCTTCTTCTAATATATTAGCATGCAATCCTTTTGCGCATTAAAAAAATAGTGAGAAGTCCCTTGTTAGACATTGGCTCCTCCTTAATGTTGCTATGGGCTTTTGATCACAACAGGGTGGGACCTCACATCCCTCGCGCTGTCTCCCCTCCCTCATCACCCTCTGCCGCTGCCACGGATCGTCGGGACCACCCGTCCCTCACGATGCCTCCACCCCTGTCGCCCCGGCCGCCACTGGTAGAAGAAGAACCTGCCGTCAACGTCCTCCCCGGCAGCTGTTGTAGTTGTTGCAGGATGCTGGTATGTTCCTATTGCTGATTTGGTATGGATTTGTTTTTGCTCCGCAATGATCTGGAAATGTGCAGAGCATACTTATCTTGATTGTTTCCAAATGCAAGTTTTTTCATCATTGTGTGTTTCATTAACGGTGGGGATGTGCAACATATCGATTGGTTTGCTCATATTAATTTTCTAATGCCCGCAAGGAATTGGAAACCATGAGGTTTGTACTTCTTGATTTATCTCCACCAATTTTCATGCTACACATATGCTCACCCTCGTAATTTTGTCGAGGGGTTGCAACCTGATCCTTCTATTTTTCACATTTGAATTTTGGAGAAGGGTTGCAACCCGATCCTTTTATTTTTCACATTTGCTATCAGTCAAGTGACTATGGTCAGGGAATCATCAACTGACCACAAGCAAGCCCCTTCTAATTTTGGAGAGGCATTGGAAGGAGATCCTTTTCCCTGTTTGATCAAAGTTCTATCAGTAGAAGAACTGCAGCAAGCCAGCAACTCAGCAGGTATATCAGACATTCATGCTCTTTTTTCTTATTTTTTCAAACCAGAAAGAACTTTCAGCAAATTTTGACAAGTTACAAATTTTGCTGCAGTTGGGTGAAGAGAAAAGGTTGCAGAGAATACAATCTCTACTTGTTCAGAGTAATAACCAGTTTTCTCATTCTTATCTCACCTAAATGACATGTTCTTCTCCTGACACTTGGCTATATCATCAGTGCTTGTATTGTAAACTGAGTTTCAGTTTACAATACAAGCACTGATGATATAGCCAAGTGTCAGGAGAAGAACATGTGTCATTTAGAATACAAGCAATGTCATTTAGGTGATATCATCAGTTTGTATTGTAAACTGATGATATTGTAAACTATAGCTGCACCTAAATGATACATGAGTTTCAGTTTACAATACAAGCACTGATGATATAGCCAAGTGTCAGGAGAAGAACATGTGTCATTTAGGTGAGATAAGAATGAATATATGTATTATTGTTCGTATCGGCAGTGCAGCTATAGTTGTGTTAAGAGACCATTAATCTGATCAATTTTGAAGAGACAAGATGATAGATGATGCCAGATGTTTTTGTAATTTTATAAATTAGTGAAGAGAAGACCTGAATACTGTGGTAAAGAGCACTTCTAAATGTAGATGTTCTTCAACATATAGTCAGGTACCATCTTAATATGATGATGAAAAGCACTTTTGTAGATAACAAATGTTCAGATGATTCAGCAATCATCTGAAATTTGTATATTAGTCCAGTTTTTATTTAATGATTTATACATGGATAATGGAACCACAATTGGGGAGATTTAAGAACTTTAGTACCAGTACATCAAGCTAGATATATCTTTGTCTTGATAGTTTACTGTACACGGTGTTCTTTTAAGTTACTGGCGTTGCATTTATGTGTTATTATTTCTCTTTGAAGGAACTCTGCAAAGCATTTTAATTGCGTCTCTATGATTGCTCCATAGGTTTCCATGGACAAATCTATTGATCAGTGTTCATTCTTGCTTCTTTGGCATTAATATATTGAGAAACATATATTTTTTCCATTACAACGCACGGACACCTAACTAGTAGGTAAAATAAATGATAACTTGTGGGTTTTCATATGGTGACCCGGTTTACCGTATCTAGAAATGTAAGTAGGTAGATCCATAAACCCATTTATAGATTAAATTAGTAGGTAATCCACAAGTCAAACCCACGGGTTACCCACTAATTTTACCTATAAGTGGGTTTGCTTATTAGCCCGCTTGCATCCCCAGCTGCGCCTCAAGCAGCTGCCTTCAAGGTGGACCCATCCTCAAACGTGAAATCCCCCTTGAAGAAGAGGGCTCGGACCGCACGAGAAGACAGATCCAGCCGTGCCTACGCTCTGTGCTGACAACGCCGATGTGGGTTACTGGGTTCTTCCTTCTTCATCGCTCGTTCACTGCCGGGGTTCGACCTGGAGTGCGGTGCCGCCGGAGAGAGGTGTTAATCAACGCCGGCCGTACACATTCTATAGTTTGCAACAATTGAAGAGGAGAATCACGGAGTGGAGGCGAAGCGGCTAGATGGGCGCTCGTCCCCGAGAGAAGTGGAATCTGCATGTCAGTTTCGGATTTGGCCATCCGTTCCATTCCTTCGACTCTTCTGCATCCATGGCTGTATCAAGACCAGGAAGGATGATTGGACGGCTCTGCTGCATCGTGCGCGTACGATGGACCCACAACGGACCAAAAAAAAAGAGATGACAGGTGGGTATGGAATCATCTTCAACTTTTATAATACTAGAAAAAAATACCTGTACGTTGCAACGGGTAAAATTATTTTTTTATGATACAAAAGCTGTTAAGAGCATCAATAAATTAAAACATTAGAATCGCTATGCATTATAATTGAAAAAGTTAAGGAAAATCCTTCCTTCATTTTAGGCCAAAAGCACATTCCTTCCTTTTTCTTTTTCCAATCCAAGCTCACTCTGATATCTCCCTCCGCTCGGCCTGCCTCTCTTCTGCTCAGCCCACAAGTGGAGTTGCAGGCCTAGCTCGTATAACCGACTGCCATCTTCAACCCCCGGAAGATAATCCCGTGCTAGTATGATGCCAGAGCATATCCTCATATCAAATCCAGTCAAACATTTCTCGATCTTGTAAAATTGATTGAGAGTTTTTGATCGACTCGATCTCTTCTTTTCGTTTTTTCTAAAATCAGAGAGAATATGCAAAACTCAAATTTTTATTCGAATTCCGCAAAACGCAAAATTCACTGAGAATCCCGTCACCGTATTTCCGTCGACTCCCGTTTGACTGCATCACACGCGCTAGGCCCATTCCAATGATCATGATTGATGTGTCCTTCAAATTAGTAGGATTTACAAAATTTGTCAAACCACATGATAATCACGAAATTTATATAATGTATATATTTTTTAGGTTAATGACGTCTATAGTTAACTCAGTATGCAGAGCCAAAAAGGTTACTCTTTGTACATGAGACCAATCTTGAAAAGTTGAAACTTCCAAGGTCCTGGATATCAATATGTGAGTACTAACCTAGGGGTATTTTTAAAAATATTTTGTATTTACTAAAGCATAGGATAAAAGATACTATTAGGGGTGAAAATGAAAAAACGCTAGGAGTTAGATGCCACCTGCAGGTTCGCATGCGGTCTTTGGGAGCGGTGCGGTGACCTCGCCGTCCATCTGTCTTAAAATTCCCATGCTCCACTGTGCTGTACTGTACTGCACTACTACTCCGGTTTTGCACTGAGAAAGACAACAGATGGATGGAAGAGGCGACTGGCTTCTCTGGTCTCTGCATGCATAACGGAGGCAGCGGAGGTGGCCGGGAGACTGCAAGGAGATGATGATGTGAGCGGTCGAGTAGGATGCCGATGAGCAGGGTGGCATCGAGCTGGGCCGCTCCATGTGGATCTAGCGACGGCGTGGACCTCCGGTGGGGGAAAATCGAGCTGCCGCCACCACCGCTCCTACTCCTCGTTCCGAGGCGGCGCTGGCCGGCGCGCATCGATACCCCGCACGGGCTGGCGAGCACCGAGACCGGCGTGGAGGTAGAAGGCGGGCCAGGCCAGGGTGACACCTCTTCACTCTAGCCCTCTTCATCAGCATCACCTATCTTCAATGTCGTCTTCAACTTCGTCATTGGATCCTCCGCTTCCCCCTCATCGTCTAGGTGCAGGGCCCTCCTCTCGCCCTCTCCTCGCTGGTCGGGGTCCCTGCTCTCCTCCTCTCCCAGCCGGCGACAAGTAGATGAGCGTTGAGGTGGGGTGGCAGACTGGCAGATGGAGCGATGACCTCGACGATGGAGGCACACATGGGCGGCAGAGCAGATTCGGAGTGGCAGAGGTGAGTTCATCTTGTCATCTTTCTCTTCCTTGCTGACCGACGCCCGCAATCACTCTAGCATTCTCTGCTCTATTCAGCCCCTGAACCGCCGGACCCCTCTACCCTCTTCTTCCTTCCTGGACACTCGCCATCCCCACACCATCGCGATCTTTTCACCAATGTGATCATCGTCTTCTCCAACGATTCTACCGCCACCATACACAGCCACCGCCGTCATGGGCAAGACGAAAAATCAAGGTTAGATATTGCGTATTACTTTGTGATTTGGTCGATTTTATTGGTTTCAAATTTTTAATCCCGTGGATTCCAGCTTCTAGCTGGTTTATTGCGTTTGATTCAGATTCCAAACCAACGTGGAGGCCAACGGAGAATCCTGATCCAAACCGATACGCAAAGCGGACAGTGTGGATGACGAACGATACATTCACCGAGCGACGGATGAAAATCCACCGGAATCCTTACGTATTTTTTAATTAGGTAAAGAAGTAAAGATAAAGATAAAGATAATATAACATAAAGAGGAGGGACTGCTGAAAATAAAGATTATTTTTTTCAAAATTAAAAATTTTTACTGCTTTGTACTTGTCTTTTAGTCTAAGGAAGTATAGTTAAAAAAATCCAACATGTTTAGTATAGTATTAAAATTTTATATTAATATCTATAATAATAATAAAATAGTCCGTGTAATGTATGGGTTGACAACTACTTATACTATCACTACTAGAGAAAACTAAATGGGTATTGGTTAGTAACCCCACATAGGTGTCGGTTTTCCTAATCGGCACCCCATTGGTGACAGTGGCACTGATGAGGAGAGACAAAGTTGTCGAGATAGGAACCGACAGACAGAGGTTCCAAGAATTAAAAAAATAAGGCCGATTTGATGGAGGTTCCAGGAATTAAAAAATAAGACCGGCTCGATGCAACGGTTCGAATCGAGCCGATGCTTTGAGTGGGCCCCGTCATCCCGAGATCGATTGATCAAGAACAAACACACATAATCAAGAAAAAATCATAGCCCCATCACCCCTGAAATCGATAGGCATCCCAACCGACGTACTCCCTCCATCCCAAATTATAAGGACTATATTTGTACATGATCTTTAGTGACAAACTTTGATCATTAATTTATTCCATATTATGTTTCCAACGAATATGAAATTAGCATCACATGTACTTTAAAATATGAATCAAGTGATATAATATGCATATTACTAGTATGATTATTAGTCAAAAGTTACCCAAATTGATTTTCCTTATAAAGAGGGCACACTATAATCTAATCTAGGATGGAGGCAATATATATCAACAACAAAATCAACAGTCAAGAACACAATTACAGAATTAATATTTGTGGGCCCCTAGTTTTGTACACCAGAAACCCCATATGTTTATAATACCATTCCCTGGATCAGTAGATGATACACATATTACAAAGTTGTATATCACAAAGCTGGTATCGTTATATAGGTTTTACAATACATTAATATACAAGGGTTGTCCGAATGGGACCCGACTAGACCAAGCATGGATGATTACATTATTAAGAACCAAAAGAAGTAGATAAGGTAGCGGAAATGAAGCAGCGGTAGTCCATCTTATTCCACAGGAAGCGACTGGTGAACCTAAGTCTCTACTCCACCGTCCTTGACATCTCTTCATCAGCATAGCACATGTACGGGTCGGCTCCAACTTCTCCTTCTAAAATATTTAATTAAGGGTGAGTACCAACCGTACCGAGCAAGCCACCACTACATAATGTATTTAGTGCACAGAGGGGTTCAAGAATGGCTTGGTTTATTTGCATAAAGCTAGATTTCACAATTCATTTCACAAACCTATGACTTAGCAGTTTTAACTGAAAACAACGTTAAGTTGAAGTTGTCGTATATCAACGAGGGTTCATCCACCTTCCCCAGCCTTACTTGCTCCAGTTTACCGTCGCATCAGTTATATACCATCTTCACCATTCCGACCCTCGGGCAAGGTCACACCTCCCAAACCTATTCAAAGCAATATTAAAACTTGTAAGGCTAGTCAAGAGTAGTACAAGTCCCGGCGCTCAATTAACCGCGAGCACGGCTATTCGAATAGATTGATTTACTCACACTGCAGTGGATATACGCTTTTAAGAAGTGCGGTCATACTTGGTTCGTTTCCTGCATAGCCTCT
This sequence comes from Oryza punctata, assembly GCA_000573905.2. Lineage (NCBI taxonomy): Eukaryota > Viridiplantae > Streptophyta > Magnoliopsida > Poales > Poaceae > Oryza > Oryza punctata. The sequence continues at coordinate 15,302,223 of CM002493.2, read as the reverse complement.
TGACTAAGTCCTTAATTGACCAGGGTCAACGGCTAGCCATTTTATAGAACCACCCATATTCTGTTCGTGTCGCCCTAGTCAAAAATATTTTGACATCCTTAAGTTTTTGGTTTTCACAAAATGTTTTTAGTTGCAGGTGGCGCTCATGTCTCCACCCATCTTCCGACAATTACTCTTACCGAGTGATCGCCCCAACCACATCCATATAATAAGCATGGAGTGTATATTCGTCTATACAAGCAATGCTAAGCAGTGTCAATAATTGACAACGCATAAATAATAGACTCGGGCAACAAGGAATATAGATAACAATTTCAAGGATGGCTCACAAACAAGTTTAGGTAAGCATTTTATAATTAACATGCAATTTTATTTGCAATCAACACACTTATAAAATAGGATCAATATGCTCAAGGAGGGGAGCGTAGTGACTTGCCTTGCTTAGTCAATGACTACTCGTCGACTGTTGCGGCTTCTTCTTCTGTCATGCCCAAAAATTCCCAAACGGGGTTCCAAGCAGAATGTGTATTAAAACCCCTGTCCAGGACCAACCAGGGTACATAAACGACAAAGTTGATACACAGATCCACATCTTACAAATACCATAAAAAGGTCTTACATAAATGCGGCGGAAGAAAGATAAACAAGCTATTCTAGATAACTAGACGCTCGCAGCATGGTGAGTCCAATCCACGGGCATCCTCGACGGCAGCAACAAGCCTACTCCTCCGAGTAGCCTCCATCTGACTCCATCTCTGGTGTGGGGAATAAAGAGCAATACTGAGTACTACCCACTGTACTCAACAAGTCATACCGGAATGGGGGAAATGATGCAAGTAATACCAAAGCAGGCTAAGGGGTTTGTTTGCATAAAGTAAGCATTTAGAAACAATAGTTGAAAGTAATAAAACTGTTGAATTTAATTGATCAGGATTAAATCATCACTGCCCAACGCTACACCACGTTGCGACAGGCCCAACCCACCACCTGAACTAAACCAGTTCCATTAAGTCAGGTTATTAAGGATGAGTCTAATCACGGTGAATTTGATTGACCGCCCATAACCGCGGGCACGGCTATTCGAATAATTTTACTCTTATCAGAGGTGTACATCTATACCCACAAGACACAGTCCCACGACGCGTTACCGCGTGCCAACATACCACCACTGTATATTGGATAGAGACTAGGACAGGACCCTTCACATAACCCTCCCTAACCGATCGTACCCACCTCAGGTTTCGCCCCCACCTTTATATTCAAGGCAAGCAGCTCCCTCTCATGCCTAGCTGAATCCGGAAGCCGCATAGACCAGTATAACCCCGGTCCATCCAAACTCCATCACGCCCACCAGCCCTTGCCATCGGTACGTCGGCTAGAGAAAAGCTACACTACAAGCCCAGTCGTTTCCCACGCTGGCTTGTGGTACGCATGGTTGTTCTTCCATGGTTTCCCACGAACCAGTCCTTATATGCCATAGGCGCGTCTATCAAAACCATGCGCCCACAACCCACCATTTGTCATATTTTAATCTTACGTTGATACCATGGCGGCACATGAGTGAAAATATCATCATAAAGACTATGCTAAATAATTAGGTGATATGACCCCTTTAGTGTGCTATTTGGTCTAAGCATGGCTAAGCATTTCCTAAACCAACAATTAATCAAATTATTTCCCAAGCTATCAAAGGAACATGATAATCAAACTATAAGGCTGAGTACAATAGGTAATTAAGCCCATAAATGACTTTATAAAACAATGCAGTATTTGGAGAAAAGTAAGGCATTCGCAATTTAGGTACAATATGCTCAAATGAAAAGCATGACTTGCTTTGCTCTTGCGCTAGATCGACCTCTGCAACAACCATGTAATACACGGGAGCGTAGGAACTGCCAGCTTCTACACGACATACAAGGCACACAAGCAAAACATGCTATAAGACTACGGAAACAAGAAAAAAAGCTATTTTTAATGGATTCTTTGCATTTTTATGGATTTACTGAGACTTGAATAGACTTAAACGGATGAATTAGTTATGAATTTTAAAAGGTTCACTGTGTTTTTACTATAAACAGAAAAGTCCTTAATAATTTATTGGCGCAATAAACCCAGGGCTGACGTCAGCGAAGGGAGGGCGGTGCCGGCAAGCGGGCCCCACAGGTCAGCGGTACAAGGCCACGGTCCATGGTGGACCGAGTCCATGGGACTTGAAGGGGGTGGCACCCCCACGTGCCGCACGCGCGACACCGACGTGGCGGCCACGCGACAGCCACGGAGCGGCGACTGCCGAGCCGAGGCACGACACGAGGCTGGCCTGGCCAGCCGTGGCAAGACGGCAGTGGGCGGCCACCAGCGACAGCACCGGCAACACGAAGGGGCCGCGATGGGCAGCGTGGCAACAGCGACCGGAGGCGGCGGCGCGACAGTGACGATGCCGGCCGAGGTGGCGGCGCGCGCGGGCAGCGGTGACGCGGCGGCACGACCGAAGACGACGCAGCAGCGGCGCGTGGCGAGGCAGCGGCAATGACGGCTGAGCACGGTGACGGCGGCGAGCGGGGAGGAGGAGGTTTTTCACCAGGAAGGTGGCCGGTGACGAGGAAGACCACGGCGGCAGCGAGTGGCGAACTTCGGTAGGGGGTGGACGAGGTGGAGTTCGACCCCGTGAGGCCGACAGCGGTGGCGACGCTAGAGGTGGCGAGCGGCGGCCGGAGGCGACGGCGAGTGGCGATGTGGCAACGAGACGGCACGACGATGGTGGGGAGCTCGGGAAAGGTTGGCGAAAAGGGGAAAAGGATGGAAAAGGTCGCGAGGGAAATTTATAGGGGCTCGAGAGGGTTGGACGAGGTCGGTGGTGGCCGGATTCCTCGGCGGTGTGGGAGAGGAGAGAGAGAGGAGCCGGCCGGGTGCGGTGCAGGCGACGCGGCATGGGGAGTGGGCACCGGTGGCGGTTGCTCCTCCCGCATCCGCCGGCAGGAGGAAGGGGATAGACCCGATAGGTGGGGACCACCTATCGGCGTCTGCGGGAGGAAGGGGGAGGCGAAACGGACTTTGGACGAGGGGAGCGGATGCGGGCTGCGGCCGTGGGTCAGCCCGCGGGGAGGTTAGGGGGCGCGTGGCGGGAAGGGGGAAAGGACCGGGCCGCTGGCCCAGGAATGAAAAGAAGAAGAAAGGAAGAAAAGAATTTTCCTGGGATTATTGCATTAGGGAAAAAGGTTTTAATTGGTTTAAAATTATTTCTGGGGCTCTAAAAAATCATGTTAATGTATTTTGACATGGAGAACACAAGAAAAAAATGCCACCATGCCATTTCCACTTCTTAATTGCATTTATTACTTAGGGTTTATCTCTAGATTAAATTAAACAATTTCTTCAAGCGATTTATTAAATTAATTTAGGCTATGGAAAGGGGAAACTTCAGGGTGTGACATCTTCACGAACGTACCCTGTTCGGCTAATGATGGGTTACCGATTGACTTTTCTAAAAATCTTAAAAAAAAGGAAAAAAATGCAAAACTAGTGCCATTGGGTAGCTCTTGATTTTAGAAGAATTTTGGTGAAGGTTTGATCAAAATCCTGTTTAAAACGAGTGAGTTATGGCCTTTCAAAGTTTCAAATTCGAAATTAAATCAAATTAATAGTGAAACCTTCCTGTTCAGCCATTTACTCACATTTTGGAATTATTTTTGTATAGCAAAATATCTTATATCATTGACAGGTGGGACCCACATCCTTTTCATTTATAAAACAATTGTTTTTGTAAAGGAAAAGTCTGAGTCCATGACAAGTGGGGCCATGGTCAACCTTGAGTTGTCAAATTGACCATTTTAACTTGGCCTTGGGCCCATATGTCATCGGCACAGGTTTAAACATCCTTTGAATTAAGCTTTATTAACAGATATGGCCCACATGTCATATTAACAAGTTTATTACTTTATTAACTTAACCTTTTTCATTACTTTAAATACACAATATTTTTGAGTGGGGCCCAGCGATCAGCCTCTCCTCTCTTCTCTCCCTTTCTTTTCTCTTCCTTTCTCTGCTCTCTTTCTCAAGCGCGCGAGCGCTAGCTGCCGGCGCAGCGGCTGGCCGGGCGGGAGGTGGGTGCGGCCGGCGGTGGCAGCTCCCAGGGGTCCTAAGCCACCTCTGGGCGACGTTGCGCGGGCTCGGAAGGGCTAAGGCGGCGGGGCGGCCTGGCTGCGGCGGGGACCCGAGCACGGCGCTTGGTGCACCGGCGAGGCGGCGGCGAGACGGCGAAGATGAGGCCGGCGGTGGAAGTTCGGGGCTCCTAGGAGCGAGAGGGGGTGGGGGGTCAAGGTGGCTAGCTGGAGGTGGTGTGGAGGGGCGAGGTCACCGGCGGCCTTCTACCCGGGCTCGGCAGCGCATGCAGGACACCGGCGGCGGGGCAAAATCGGCGGCGTGAGGGTGGCGGATAGGTTACGGGGTTCTTAGGCTATAGGCCGGCGAGAGGAAGGCGGCCGGAGGAGTGTGGCGACAGCGGGGCTGCTCGCGCGGCTTGGCACGATGCCAAGCAGAGCACGGCGCTCCCTGGCGCGGGTGCGGGAACATTGGAAAAACGGCGCGGGAGAGAGAGGAGACGAGCGGCGACACGGGTTCTCACCGGGCGGCAGCCGGGAAGCGGCACACCGGGGCGGCGAGGCGGCGAGCAGCAAAACTACGGGCGACGCAAGGTGTTCGACGCGAGAGAATGGAGGAAGGGTGAGGCGTGGTCGGCTTGGAGGGGAAGGCGAGGCCGTGGTGGTCGGGTGAGCTCGGCGCATGAGGAGGACAAGGACGCGTGGCTTTGGGCGGTCAGGCGGGCACTTGGCGGCGCACTGGACTGGGAGTGGGGAAGGAATGGGGGCGTCGTCCTGCGGCGCGGGTGAGTCCGGCCCACGCGTTCGGCAGTGATGCGCGACCGCGGATGGAGAGCGAACACGCGAGGGCGTGCTGGACCGAGTGCAAGCGCGCGCACGAGCGAAGGGCGGGATGATGGACCGCTTGGCCGCCCATTAATGCGCTGTGCTCTCCCTCCCGGTTTTCTCGCGGCGGGAACGGGGTGGTTGCGCGAGAGCGGAGTAGAACGGTGGGCGGTTTCCATCGGCGGTGCGAAAATGGCCGACGCGGGACGAAAACGGGAGCGGCCCATTGCGCGACTTGTTGGTGTCCGTGCCGCGACCATCTCGTCACGGCACCGTGCCAAGCGGGCGCGCGGCACTGTTGGAGTCGAAATCGCTAATCTGCGACTAACCGCGCGCGGCCCCCCCGGCGCGACGCGCCACGTGCCGCGCGCGGAGAGGGGGGCGGCGGCGCAGTTCTTTTTCCCTTTTTTTTTTCTGATTTTGTTTCCGGTTTTTTTAGGTTGTTTTCCTGTTTTTTTCTTCCTTTTTTCGGTTTTTTCTTTGGTTTTTTCACGGTTTTTCCTTTTAGTTTTCTTATACGTACGAATACAAAGTTTGTATACGTGTATATGAACTTTGTATACGTATATACAAACTTTGCATACGTGTATATGAACTTTGTATATGTAAGTATATAAAGTTTGTATTCATTATGTATTTTCTAGTTTTTTCGATTTTTTTAATATCTGCGTATATAAAGTTTGTACACGTCATATACAAAGTTTATATATATCGTATAAACTTTGTATACATGTATACAAAATTTGTATACGTGTATGTAAAATGTATACAAACTTTGCATACACGTATATGAACTTTGTATGCGTACATATATAAAGTTTGTATTCATGATGTATTTTCTAGTTTTTTTATTTTTTTTAATGTTTGCGTATATAAAGTTTGTATACGTCATATACAAAGTTTGTATATATCGTATACAAACTTTATATACATCGTATATAAACTTCGCAAACGTGTATATTTTTTTTATGCATAAAAATATATATAGCACTATTAGTACTAGTAGTAGTATTAGTAATACTACTACTAGTATTAGTAATACTAATAGTATAGTACTAAGTAGTAGTATAGTAGTAGTACTTAGTAGTAATATATATAGTACTAGTATAGCAGCAGTACAGCTACGCGTCGCGTGGGTGGCTAGGCGTGCGCCCAGCCGCGCGTTAGGATCCCCCCTGTTGGAGTGGCGCGGTAGGCCTGGGCGCAAGCGGCTCGGCGCACGGTGCGACGCGCCACCGCGTCGAGCACCTTGCGTGCATTCGTCTGGGCGGCTCAGTGGCCAGGGTTAGGGTTTAGGCGGGGCGCGGCTCGGTGATTTCCGGTGGTGTTAAAGCACGGCGGGGAGGACGGCGCACGGCGGCTAGCTCGTCGTCGACCAGCGCGGCCCGGACTCCGTGAAATGGACGGCGACAGGGGCGGTGGATGTCGGGGCTCCATGGAGAGAAAAAGGGATCGAGCCGGGGGGATCCGGATATGGCGGTCTCGACCTCCAGACGGCCACCGACTCATGCATCGATCTCGCATAGAGGGGAAGATGAGTGGGAGCCCCACCAAGAAGCCTGTCGATTCATCTGGTTAGATTCATTGTGGTGAAACCTGTCGATCCAGGTTCAAGTCCTAGACTTGATACGAGTGCTCGCATATACAATTAATTATTCTTTAAATGATAGATGACATACCCATTGAGAGTGAGGCGCTTACAGTGACTTTCTTAATCTCAGGATACGCTGGTATAGTCTTTCGGATATGTTCGTAATAGGGTGAGTGTATATCATCGTAGGAATGAATGTGCTTGTGTTGTGAGTGTTTGCAAGCTAGATTAGTCTTTTGGATGTGTTCATAGGAATAGGGATAGGGTGTACGTGTATATATTCATAGGAGTGAGTATGCACGTGTTGTGAGTTTTTTATGTGTCGTAAGCACGTTTATATTGTGTTTTAGAAAAGAGTGAATTGCACATTAGGCCACTTATTATTACCAAAATTCTACTTTGGACTAGACTACATTTGATGTTTTTACTTTGGATCGGACTATGTTACCTTCTATTGCACATTGGACCGTTCTGGTGTTCCTTGCCTCTAACCTACTTTGATGCCACTCACTCCTTGATTTCGTTAGCTCACCAGCAACTAAACACACCCAGCAATACTCTATCCTGATCATCCAGCACCTTGATTTTCTTTTTGGCTCTTTTTCTCCCACTAAAATCACGTGAGCTGAGAAAATTCACTTGATTGTGAGCTCATAGGCAACAGCTGCAGCAGCAAGCTGCCCTATGGCTTGATTTCTTGAGTTCGAGCTCAGTAACGGATCCGAGAGTAGGAATCCTAGTCATGTGCTTGCTTGTGTTGATCGATGGCAACATCTCAATGGAGGAAAAACCAGAAGAGGAGAGATGGAGAAGAAGGCCAGTCCATTTTGAAACTTTTGTAAAAGAGTCTCACTTCGGTGCTCTCTACTGATAGTAGAAAATAATCTGAACCCTGATCAAGGGTTCAGATTATTTTCTACTACCACCCTGGTTAGCGATATTAGAAATATTGAGGAGCATTATTATCAAAAAATAAGGGAATAATTGTCAGAGTAAACTTTTTTCCTTCTTTTTTAGCTTTTCGATGGAATATGAGCAATACCAATATAATGGATAACCACATCGATCTAGCAGGGAAAAAACATAAATGATAAAATAAATGATAAAGTTATTCGTAATAATTGTATTAGTAAATTACTAATTTACCCTTAATATTAAGGTAGTATAATACTATAAGTAGAGAGTATTGGAGCATCGCTCTTTGTAAAATCACTTAGTCCAAAGTGAAAAGATTTGTTCACCTCTAGTTCAAAATGAAACTTGGATGAAAATTAATAGCCCAAAGTGTAATTCACTCTTAAAAAAAGGTACGACGGCAGGGATGGAACAAAGCTGAGTAACCTTGCCCACTAAGCAAGCAACATAGCATAAATACTTCTGGCCTTTAAGCTTTTGGTTTGCCCCTAGTTTCTGCAGAGGAAAGCTTCAGAAAACTCGGTTTTCCAGCATCCCTGGTTTGCCAATAAAATCGTGAATAAAGTACCTGATATTCTCCTGATTCAGCAAGAACGGATAAATCTTTGTCTAGCTGCCAGAATAGATACGTCGGTCAGCTGCCAGAAGCCAACAACACATCATACAGTTTTGTGTATCTGTATGTACGTAAGTAGCAATGCATTTGTCAATATCATCATCACTTCATCAGCCAAACTTTGCAGGGGAAAAAGAAAGGACCATGTTTACAAAGATTCTAGGGTGGCATTTTACTTTCAAGCAATGAGTGAGAACATTTGAAGCAAAGCTGCGTTAATTTAGAACAGAAGATTCCACTAAAGATATTAATTATTGAATGGCCCCTCTTTTTTTTTCTTTCTATAATTAATATCTTGACTGAAATCTTTTGTCTTTCCTACGTTTCATAATGCAAGACAATTTGATTTTTTTCAAAATCAGAGTTATTTATGTTTGACCAGGTTTATAAAAAAGTAGCAATACTTAAAGCAAAAAAATATTTTTATTAAATTCAACATTGATTATATATTTATTGTGTATTTGTTTTGTGTAAAAATGTTGTTTTTTTCTCTGTAAACTTAGTCAAGGAGTTTGACTTTAAAAAAAAATCAAAACATCTTTTTGTAAACAGATAGAGTATTATGATGTAAATTATTAAAAAAACAGCTTTTCTTCAAATGTTCCCACTTTCCCCTCGAAAACAAAATGCCACCCTAGAATTCTTGTGAACATGATTCCTATTTTTCCCTGCAAAATTTGGCTGATGACAGGCTTCATCCATCATCCAATCCAGGCATCCAGCCCTATTTTCTTTTTTAATCCCTCTCCATCCAAACAGTTGTTCTTGGCATGCACACCCATCACCCATGATTAGATGATCAGATGTTCAGATCAGCTCCTCTCTTTTTCTGGATACATGCATGCATGCATGCATGGGGAAACTATTTTGATCTCTCCAGGGGATATCCTTTTGTTTCCTTAAATATCATCCAAACGGTTATGAAAAATTTTCAAAAAAATTGACAACGTTCATGCAACATATCTATACATCCTCATAAAATCTTATATCCGACCTCAACTCACACATCGAAATATAAAATATATAAATTCAATGTATGAATAGTAGCGTACCGTTCATATCTGAAATTATCTTTTTTTCTCTTGATGTGTAAGTTGAATTTAAACTTGATTTTTGGTGAACAGATAAATATCACAATACTTAACATTGTCAATTTTTTTCATAATTTTTCATAATTATTTGTATCGAATTTAAAAGAAAAAGATATACGAGGGAACATTCTTTCGAAGAATTAGAATCCACTCCTGCATGCATGCATACACACCACACCATCTGATCTAACAGTAATAAAAATAGCATGAGCTAGCTGCATGACTTGTAGCCCTTGATCATCTATATCATTCACGCTTTCTCCTTTTGTTTCCCATGCTGGTGTCCACTGAATTCTTCCACACAAAAGCTGGCCATTCAAGCCTTTTCCCTCCTTTTTTTTTCCTCACCTCTTTTTTTATTATGTTTAATTTTTGCTCTATCCTTGCTGCATCAGCATCACAGCCTCTCACACACTATACACTACAAGTACTAAATTGCAAAAGAAAGTGATTGCTTTTGCCCACAGCCTCCTCCTCCTCTCTTCTCCTACTGCAGCTCACTGCCTTCCACTCATGATCACCTCAGCTCAGAGTGGTCGCTTGCACCGTTGCAGCATCAGCATCGCCGAGAATGGCGGCGGCGACGATGAAGACGCCCTCGTTGCCAGGGTACGAGGTGTCCGGCGGCGGAGCGGCGACCCGGCGCCACGGCTCGCCGGGGTCGGTCGGCGCGTTCTTGGCGGTGCTCGCCGCCGTGGTGGCGCTGACCGTGCTGTCCTGCGTCGTCGGACGGGCGTGCGCGGCGTGGGCCGAGGGGCCCGACGAGCGGTACGACTGCGCGGGGCTCGCCGGCCGGAGATGGTGGCGGTGGCGGTGGCGGCGGGAGCCTCGCCGGCCGATCAGGCCGACGCCGGCGGAGGAGGAGGTGAAGCAGCCGGCCGCACTGCCGCTGCCGGAGCCGTGACGACGAGACAAGCTTGCAGGTTAGTTTGGTAGGGACAAAAGCAAATTCACATTTCAAAAGAGACTACTTGTGGTTGTATATGATGATAATATGAATGTGGTAGATATTGTAGCACTTTTTCATGTCCATTTGAACCTTTTCTTTTTTCGGTTGATGATAATGGTTTAATCTAAAAAAAAAAGAGCTTGACTTGGCTTTTAGGTTCTCATTCATTATTTTCTTAACTAAGATTATATGATGTAGCAGTAATTCCAGACTGTCAGGTAATACTGTTGTAAGATTTGTCTATAACTTTGTATACTAATAAAGTTAATCATTCATGTTCTCCCAAGGAACAAAGTTAATTCATGTCCATGTGAATGGCAATTTCCTTATCACCATTTTCATTTTATACCAAGGAACAAACTTCCTAGGTAACATAAGAGCAAGAAACGAACAGCTGTTTAAAGTGTCATCAGTTACCAATATACTACCACAAAACAAATGTAACATCAAGAATGATCAAATCCACAAGTTTATTTCAACATACTTCCATTTATGATCCTTTCCACTAAAACACTGGAGCCAGCCATTATTTCATCAGAATTCCTTACCACTATTTGTTTACAATACACTTGAGGGGATAGCAGGTAAGGGGGAGTAAAAAGGCATACAACAAAATGAAATTCTACCATCAAGTTACATACATCTAGAGGTGTAAAAGAAAAGGTGAAAAGAATACACAACCCTAAATTTGAACTTTACAGTAGGTGCTCTCTTGGTCTTCCTGTGGTCTATCTACTAAATACTGTGGTCTTGCTCTGTCTAAACTAGTACTCCACAAATACCATAGAAGCAACAACCCAAGAATGTCCCTGAGTTCCAATTAGTCTACTATTTTTTTGTCATCTTTCAGGAGATAACATCCTATAAGCTGTACAGGACACAAAATCTAAAGGGGGGAAAAAAACTTATCCCTGAACTTCTAATTCTGTTTCCTTCGTTACTTGCATAGCCTTGCCATCACGGCGAGCAGAGATCCCAACCATCCTCTGGTGTGACGATGTCCGGTGTCGTGACGACAATTGTCTCGCCACTTCCGGGTCTTCAGCCTTCCCTAAGTGTCTTTTCCACTGAATCTTGTTGTGGAACATAGGGAAGAATCTGATCTGGATTGCGGCATAGCAGAAGTAAGGGATGAGTGTTGCCATCACAGCAAAAAGTGTGACCAACCAATATGAAAGTGCTGGAGCCACTTGTTCAATGAAGACCATGTAAGCTGATTTCGAAAACCTCGGGTCCACAGCACCATAAGCCAAGAGGAAGAGGTACCATACGGCAATGCTTCCCCATATGAATATGTGCTGGATTATTGTGAAGTAGTTCACGGAGAGCGCCATTTGGCAGTTCACTACCCATACCACACAAGTGTACATGAGGACTCCTAGAGCATCCAAGCCTGCAACTTGGCCATCCTGACGGAATGCCTGGATACCGAAGGCAGTAGTGCAGAAGTAAAAGATTAAGATGGCATTGATTACACCATTAGCCATCCAGCCAAGTATCCGGCGCCAGCTAAACAATATATTCTGCACACCTTCTTGGTAGAGCCCTGGATACTGCAAATTAATAAGCAGAACAGATGTCAATTGAAAAGGCTTAGTAAAGTAAGTGGTCTCTGGGGTAAATGTTCTTGTATTTTATGAGACTAGCGTGTCCCACATGTTGAGACGGATAGCAAATAAATGTACTATAAAATCCAAAAACAAGAACATAAATCATTATCCTCCAATTTTAGATGGTATATATAACCGCATGATCAAGTAGCCACCTACCTATGCACATGACCTACCAATATATAAATGTCTACATATATCTCCTTGAGTAGGGAAGGGTGTAGACCATTATCAACTCTGATGAGGAACAACAGTAATAAAGAGGAACAAGAGACTGAGAATATGTTCATTGTGTAATTTGGATCCAAACTTGATATTTTGCCAATTTTGAAATATTCAGAAAAGACAGTACTTTTATCTCAAACATTTTGACATTAAGGTACCTGCAGACACAGCCTTTGAGACACATCTTGGTCAAATACTCCCAATGCAATGACTGGGAGAGAAGTGAAAATAACATTGTATAGTGACAAAAACCAGTCATTATAAGCTGGTTTCCCTGAGAAAGACGCAAATGCTTCATAGAGAAAGATAGTGACTCCAAAAGTTACATTCTTGTAAAAGAAATAGCATATCTGCACACAGAAAAAAAAAATCAACATGAAGCTTGAATTGTAAAAGGTAATTTTGAAACAATAATAAAAGCATACCATCACTGAAATGCGACGGTAACACCAATGCCCATGAACAAGCAGTAACCTTTCCAGGAAACGGAACTGAGCAATTGCAAAATCACTTGCCATGACAGCCTAAAACGTTGAGAACAGGAACAGGGTGTTAATAAAATAAGCATTGTAGTGGGCATAAGGCATAAGCACATTCACAAGATTCACAAAGCATCAAATTTATAACCTGCATCCCCTCAACACCACTAATGCCAACCCCTATATCAGCTTCCTGAAGCATGCCAACATCATTTGCCCCATCACCAATTGCTAAGGTCACTCTATTTGTATGTTTAACAAGTCTTGTAACCTGCAATTATTGCACCAACTATCAAGTCAATGTCTTCACATGCATATTTCTAGAAACAATAGTAGAGTAATATGAACTTCAGAAAACAAAACACTGACCAGTGCCTTCTGCTTAGGTGAAGATCGACAACATATAACTGAAGCACATTTCAAAGCAAGATCCAAGAACTTAAACTTGACATCATCTTCCAAGGCATATGTTAATGATTTACCATCAATGATCAGTGCAAAGGATTCAGTATTTGATTGACTTGGGGGTGGAATCTGTTTGATTCCATCCTCTATTTGATCCATTACCCTTTGCTTTGATTCCTGGAGAGCCAATAAAGAGTAAACTATCAAGATTTTAAATTTCTATTGCAACGTGTATAAATATAACTGCCTGTTTCATTACACCTACAATTTTTTTCAACATTTGGGCGCTCTTGGAGAGAATATTATCATCCCAAAATTACAGTTCTTCTATAAATAAAACACTTTATATCTAATGATTCAAAAAATAATGGTAATGCAATCATTTACCCACCCTTGCAATTAATTCCTTGTCTCCATTTTTCTCCAATGCAATGATGTCAAGTGCTTCCAGGGTAACAATTATCTGTGTCATTCCTTGTCTAAGTAGGCTACATGCAAAGCTGAAGATGAAGAAGCACATGAATCAGAACAGAAAATACCAATGTTGGACTAAAAAGTTTCTTCTCCAACGCAGGAAAGATACATACCCAATATTGATAGCCGTCTCCATTTTGTCACCTGTGAGGACCCATATCTTAATTCCAGCTTGTGCAAGCTTGTCTATGCATTCGGGCACCTAAATTTAAATGTGCATGCACATAGACAAAAATATTAGTGTTCACTAGAATGCATCTTTTTTTATGAGAAACTTAATGGATTAGTTCACTAGAAAATATTAGTTAAATTTCTTTTTTAACTAGAATGCATCTTAGTATGGCTGGAAAAGACAGCCTGTTCTAAAAAGGTCATACCCCTTTCTGGAGCTTGTCTTCAACAGCGGTGGCACCAAGAAGAAGCAAGTCTCGCTCAATGCTCTCAGCAGCCTCCTCAACTTTTTCATCTCTGTCAGCACTTACAGATGTTCTGGCAGTGTTGAATTTCTCACTGAATTTCATGTACTCATTCTCATCCAAGAAACGGTATGCAAGAACCAAGGTTCTTAGACCTGAGTCAGAATACTCATTTATGTGCCTTTTAGTCTCTTCCTCAAATTTTTTTCCAGTTGGTGCGAGCCTTTTGAACATAACACTGTTCAAGTAGCAAAACAATTAAGAAACCTTGGACAGGAACAAAAGTTAGCTTTAATAAAAGCTACAGAAATTTAGAATAAATGGAACTAACCTATCAGCTCCCTTGCTAAAAAGTAATATTCTTCCCTCTGGTTCCTTAACTATCACAGACATCCGTTTCCGTGAACTACTGAATTCCAAGACATTCAGGAGCTCATACTTTCTGTAAAAGAATGTAAAAGGGTCTCAAATTTAGAATTAGAATTATCTAATAAGGAAACAAAGACATTTAACTTACCTATCTTTTACAATATTTGTGATCGGATCCCGTTCACGAACAACTATACTTGACTGTGCCCTATGGAAAAACTCAAACCCCAACTCTCTTGCCGCAATAACAAATGCAGCTTCATCAGGGGACTCAGCTTCATATGAAACCTTATGGGTTTCTTCATCCTCTTCAGGTATACATGTGTGACAGATGGCAAGCAGACGGAAAAAATCTCTTATCATATCACTGTTAGGCTCATGAATCCAGTTTCCATCCATGATACGTGGATCCTTGAAATTAAATCCTTTAATGTGAGGACTTCCATCATTTTTTTGGTCTGTGTGCTCTATATTTTCTCTCTCATCGCCTAAAATGGCTCCTTTCCTCAGAGCCATAGCTTTCTCGACTTCTGTGACACCCTGACCATAGGCAATGCCAGCAATCGAGCACTTAATGAACTCCATCATGTTACATGTCAATGTCCCAGTCTTGTCAGAAAGAACTGTATCAACTTGACCCAGTTCCTCATTTAGATTCGAAGTACGAGCATGAGTTGGCTTATCTGATTCTTCATGATACATTTCAATGTCCTGGTTGATGAATAGAGCCTGCAGTATCTTGACCATCTCAATAGATATGTACAACGAGATTGGGATGAAGTAGCTATACAACATCAAGGCTGTCAACAAATGAAAGAAAGAAGCTAGAGCTGCTCGCTTTGGATCATAGAAGATAGTGGAATCATCTGGCCTAAGATACCATCGTTTCATCTCGCCATTCATTAAATCTTCTTTGGTCCAGATACCAAACAACACAGAACCAAGTAATGCAATTACGAGTAGTGAAGACATCAGCACATAAATGATTTTATCCATTCTCCTCTCAATTTTGCTTCTTTTAGATGGTGGATCAGTTGCATTTTGCATTACTTTTGTATCATGGCCTGCGAAGATCACAGCACCATATATGTAGTCAGTGTTCCTTAGTTTTGAGTCTCGAAGAAGAAGCTGCTGCGGTGATAGATTGTACTGCTTGCCCTTCCATTCCATAGTACCAATAAAAGAATAAAGATTCGCATTTGGATCTTCACATTTGATTGTCTGCCTGAGATTTACGAAACTATTATCCTCTTCCAAATGCAATGTCACCTCAAGAGCTTGCTTAATTTTCAAATTCGTTTCACCATCAAGGTTCATAGTCTCTACATAACAGATTCCATCTGGATAGTTAGATGAAAGCAGAACCAAATCTGCAGGAAAGAAATTATCCTTCTCCACCTTTATTACATCACCAACTTTGATATCCTTCCATTTTTTCTCTTCAAAATTGCCGTCGCCCCTATGCACCTTTACTGTCCGATTATTGAGTTCATGATCCTGGGTGAAGTAATTACATATATCCAATTAACGTACCAATAGCACATAGAATGTACTCGAATATCCTGGCTAACTAAATGTTCAGGGGCACCGCAGTAGAATTTCAGATGAACATGTGTGCATGAAGACCATCACTCCAAAGAGATTTAAACCAGATAAACAAAACGAAGATGATTGTGAATTTTAGCCATGTTATACCATAAATTCATAATGTCCAAATGAGCTCAATATTGATCTATTCACATAAAGAAATGAAAGAAAGTTCTTCTAAAAATAAATCATGTCCTATGACTGAGATAAGTGTTTGGTAACTCAGTTTGCCAGCTGCCTTCTAGGATGATAAAGTTTACATACCAGTATATATAAAAATCAAAACTTATTCTTTTAGTAGAAAAAACAACTTCGTATTTCTCTGCATATTTGTAACCATAAATCACTGGTTTATAGAGAAAGATCATTTAGCTTTAAAAACATCGCTACTTTGTGTCGCCCATAATCATAGAATAATGCAACGCCTTTTGCCTTGAGTGATGCAAACCTAGATGTGTATAAGAGGGGGGGTAACACTATTAAAAGCAAGAAAACAGACACCGAAATTGTTTGGACTCACCAAGTAGTTTATGAAACAATCAGTGTTATTATTCCCAAGTCAGTTAAGTTCTTAGGAGTTGTATATCAGAACTAATACCGACATGAATCAAATATAAAACTGAACAGCAATACCTGCTGTTTCCTCCTCCAATCCTCAATGCCTTCTTTTGCCATTGTCGCCGCAATCACAACGCACAACGGGAGGAGTGCACTGACTGCCGTGTAGGGCGCGAGCGGGGTCAACGCGAGGATTCCCGAGACCAGGAAGTAGAAGTTGGCCACCCTCCTGAACTGCTCAAAGAGGGACTTGGGAATGAAAGTCACCAAACTGTACTTTGTCGTCGACACCTCGTTCGGCTGATACCTGAACCCCTCCTCTTGGTGCCTGTCAGGCTCATTGACATAAACTAATCTGGAGAACCCCGTCGTCCCAATCCGGGAAGAATGGTCCTCGCCGGATCCCTTGCTGCATAGCGCGAAGGTGTACAATGCGCTGAGCTTCAGCTTGAGCCTCCTGCTCCTCCTCCCCCCGGCCATTTCTCCAAAACTGACAGCCAAAATCAGTCAGCACCAGACTGCTCCCCACAACCCAGGAGGTCGAAGAAGGCGACAGAAAGAGGGCCTTTGGCCACCACTGAGACCTCAAATTGCTCCAAAGCTTATTGAATTTGTGCAACTGAACCAAATCAACACCTGATTAATCAGTCCTCGAATTGGTTCTTGGACTCTTGTTCCTCTGAGCAAGAAGAAGTAAGATTCAGGCAAAAATCCCCCTCCTCTCTCGAGGAGGAGACACCTCGCAATAAATTTGCGAGCCCCTCCTGCCACCCAACTCCACTCCACCCACACCCACCTACCCAAAGGAAACCGCACGCACAGGCACAGCTGCGCTAGAAGCTGGGAGCTGTACTGAACTCGCAGCCAAGAAGAGGAAGGAAGGAAGGGGGAGAGAGAAATCCTAGAGAAACCGCCTCGGAGATCCCGCCCCGGCGGCGCACGGGTCCCAGAACCCCAAGAAGCGCAGCTCGAGGCGGCGCCAGCTCAAGCACCGGAGACCCTGATCCATGCGGGCGCGGGCGCGGGCGAGGGGCGACTCGTCTCTCCTCCCTCCCTCCCAACAACTTAACTTGGCGCGCGGCGCGGGCCAAGGCGTGGCGGGAAGGGAAGGGAAGAACCCGAAAAAAAAAAAAGCGCGCGCAGCGCACGGACGGAATTGGGAGGAGCGGCGGCGGCGGCAATGCGCGGCGAGCAGTGGGGCGAATGAATTCGCGTGGTGCGGCTACGCGCGAACAAGAAAGAGAAGGAGGAGGAGAGGAAGAGGAAGGTGGTGGTTTCGGGGAAGGGAAAATTCGAAGCTTTGCGAGGGGGGTGAAGGTGGATGGAATGGAGTAGGCGACGGGGGAGAGTCGACGTGTGGGGCGGGTTGAGGCGAGTCTAGCGCGCATGACCTGGCCGGTTGGGTTTTTGGTTGTTGGTGGTGAGACTAGTGCTCATGTTACCTCTGTTTCTTTTCTGCCCGCTTGAATGCGCATACGTACAACGAAAAAGATTATTAACGTATTATTAATTAAATTTTAATTATTTTACTTTTTAAAAATTAATTATTTAATATTCTAAAATGACTTATATATATATATATAGAAAGTTTTTTAATTAAATATACCGTTTAGCGATTTTAAAAACGTATTGACGAAGGAACGGGTATATGTCATGTCTACTTTGTTTTTCTGATGGTGAGGTCTGCTTGGGTTAGAGCATTTGGGGATTTTGAGATTGGGTTAGTAAGGGGCCTGTTTGGTACAATTCCAACTCCTAAATTTAACTTCAGAAGTTGGGTCTGGAGTGGAGTTGTGGAGCTGCCTAAACTCAGCTCCACAACTCTAGTTCATTTTGTGAGAAAGCTCCACTCAGTTTCACTCCCAGTTTAGGTGGAGCTGAAACTGTTTGGCTGAGCTCCAGCTCCAGGAGAGGTGGAGCTAGAGGTGGAGCTGTGCCAAACAGGTCCTAAATAATGGAGAGGGAGAATAAACTAAGATGCTTGCGATGTAGATCTCATATGATGTCTAATATTTTTTTCTCTTGATTATTGTATGATTTAATTTGTTCTTACGTGTTATCATAGAGAACGCAGAATACTACCTTGGTCGTGATGTCTACCTAGACACCTTCAAGTCAATAACTCGTGGAACTATATCGGTTGCATCGGTTAATATGTCAAAGATTTTTTCGTACGCGTTGAGAAAAGTGTGATAGAATTAGTGAAATACTATGTTCTTTCTTATATACTTGTTGGTCAGGATATCGACATGGTAACGTGTTAAATATAGCAACATCAAAGAATTTTCTTTTCCACGGTGAATCTACCGATATCATTCTTATGCATTGAACCTTTAAGTTTTTAATATATTGACTAATTAAGATATCAAGATTTGATTGCGTATTTTTAATATCTATGGTAACGCTGTCATTCGGATGTTTGATTGCTGATGGTATGTAGTGCAGCCATGACAAACGGGTAGGGATATAGATAATGAGCAAGGTGGTTTGATTTAGTGGGTAAGGTAAGAGCCTTGTAGAACTAGATCTTCTTTTTTAAGAGATGAATAATTATGCAGGTTAGTTAAGTGATGTAAGGTCACATAACAGGACACATACGTCTCCAAATTTCTCAATTTGTTCCCTTCTGTGCCACTCATATGGATAATACAAATGGCATCCAACAGGTTCAGCTTCTAGAACCTGCCAGAATATATTTCTACGAAGCATATGTGGACCTTCTAGGAAGCTTCCATGACATGAAGAGACAAAAGGGCATAGGAGTGAAAAGAAGCATATATATCTTTCTTGTGTAGCCTACTCTATGTGTCTTCCTCAACATTTCATTTGAGATTCCGAATTTCATTCTTTTCTTCCTCCCTTTGGAACGCAAAATTGCCTTTTTATGCCCCCAGTTTGCAAATTGTTAACCTTTGCAACTTGCAAAAAAGTTACCAGCCAAAATGTCTGTAACAACTAACAACTGCAATGCCGCACACAGCAAAGTTAAAATTCCAGCTCCAACGTCCTCTTGTTTTCATGCCTTGATTAATTAATTAGTCATCTCAACCCTTTGTTCGGTGAGATCGCAATTCTGCTCTACTAATGAACACAGTACTTTTCACAGGAATAACTCTATTTCCTGCATGAATAAAAGTTTATGAATTCTAAACGGTTCCTAAACTTTCTCCCTTACTTTCCTTCATTTTAATCTAATGGGGAAGACTTAAGATTAAAAAAAAAAGAGTTTTTTCAGCATTGCAAATTAAACGTTTTGAATTTAAGAAAAAACAATTTGAAAAGTAATGAGCCTAGGTAAAAGCATGGACTACATATATGCATTTTTTTCTCTCATATACCACCAATCAATGAAACATCCTCCTCTGACATATCTATTTTCATCAAGTGGCAGAGAGAGTGACAATCTTTGGAGAGACAAATCCAAAAGGTAATATATTACTTTTTTTTCATTATACATACATTCAAAAAAAGTCCCATCTATCTATCATGGCCATAACTCATGGTAGCAAAGTCAAGCACTTACTTGTCCATTATGAATTTTGTCTCTTTTCATATTTGTATTACCAAAGATTATTCAAATTCTGACCTGGCACATTAAGGCACGCAGAGTCTTCTCGGTGGCTTGATCATTTTCCTAGTTGGCAACACTAGGTAGCAGGCTTTATCCAAAATGCAGGGTAGATATATGGAGCTTTCTGTACGAAAATTAGGAGGCCTTATGCTTTCTGTCAGTCCACTGCGAGGTTAGACGTCACAACCTGCTCTTTCACTCTCAATAAATTAAAAAGAAAAGGGATGTCATCATTATTTTTTATTTATTTTACAAGGGAAATCTTCGATAATTTGGGATGTGGTGGGTGAGGCATAATTTTGAGGACACTACGTGCATTCATGATTTAACCCAGTAATTTGCATATGTTATGATCAAATTAAGCCAGTAATTTGGTGTTTTAACTTTTCAAGTAAGATATGCTATTTGCGATGAGATCTATCAATAGCACCTGTTGAACAAGTTATTGGACATTATTTGATAGACCGCTTTGATATATCAAATTATCATGTTGATTTTTCTCTAAGAAAAATCACCTCAAAAGCAATGCAGAAAGTCATAGTTGTAAATTGAACAGAAATTTCATGAGGCCCCATGTATTGTGGTCAAAGAGAAAATCTCTTTGGAACAACAGTAAGTTTTAATGGCCTGCAGTTTACCCAAACACCTACTCCTGTTTAAATTGGGAACATATCATCTGCACATAAATCTTCTCGTGTGCACCAACTAACAAATTTTATAAAAACTCTAAAAAAGTTACAAGTACTCCCAAAAGTATTAACAATTATGTGTAAATTCCTAACCTCAAATTCATTATAATCTAACCGTAATAAAAAAAATGATAAAACTTCTGACAGTTTTGAGAGTATAAATCGGTTAAAATTTTATTCTTTTTTGCTCTCTGTATATAATGAATTTGAAGATAAGACTTTACACATACAACTACAAGTATATGTACACTTTTTTTAGAATTTATGATAAATTTTTTTAGTTAATGTGCATGGTATGTACACGAGAACACTTGTGTGCATATAATGCATTTCCGTTTAAATCAGCTAGTTTTACCAAGTTCCCGCACAAGTTCTCTAATATAGCAAGGAATTAAATTGGTAATAATATTTTTTATAATTATATGGAAGACGCATACGCACACGCATAGAAAAATGTATGTATAGATGTTTCGTTTAAAAACAAATATGTCATATGTTTTTTTATGCCTCGATGTTTTAACGGACTTGACCTCACACTCTGGTCATTTGACATCTTGGCTTGATTCTGCAAGAATCATGAGGAAGCTTCCCAATTGCATAACAAATCGCCCGAAGACCGACTTGTCACTGGCTAGGTGCAGACGACTTGGTTGACTATACTCAGTAAGACGTGAAAAACACTTCAAGAAATTGCTGGTGTAACCTAGCTTGATTAAATTCCTGACCGTACAAATTGTTCGAATAATCTCTGCATCTAACGAGGAATATTACTGTCACATCCTAGAAATCTTATCCGAATTTTGACGGGAAGAATGATCACTTTTTATTTGGGTGATTAACAAACCAGCGACAGTGATAGTGACCACGGAACTATGGACGAAAATCAGTTCGGATAGCAAGATGCAACCAGTAAACTAATTAATTTCGTACAAAAAAAAATAATCATGCTGCAGACATTTTTTAGCGTGACATGCCGCTGATTTGAAATGTTTGTAATATTTTGTAGGAATTCTTAATTTAGTGGAAGGAATGAGAAGCCAATCAAATTCTTCGCTTGAATATGAAGTGATGTAATGATACTTGTCAAAAAGTTTCGCAGTTGGCCCCAAGATATGATTCTGAGATTCTCCAATCTCCATGTATCATATCAGATATTCAGATGACACTGACATATAGCATTAAGGAATAAGGAGTTCAGAAAATCTGTGTGCACATTGCACACAATATTTTACAACATCATATGATCATAACCTTATTTTGGCATACAGCAATTACAAATAGAAGTTCGGTGTTGATGCATCTGGAATTTATATCTTACAATCTTATAGAGGAACAAATGAGTAAACATTTTTTTCTACTGTCAGACCATTGTAAAACACCTCTTTTTATAAAGAGACGCATACCTAATCCCTTCGCACAACCACATTATTTGAACAATACTCTGTTTTGACTAACTATTCCTCTGCTTGTTTGAAGGATACTCTGCTTTGACTAACCATTATTGGAAGGACTATTCCTTTTGAACAATTAGATGAACATAAAAAAATCAGCATCTTTTTTTTGGAAAAAAATTGCAAGGTATGTAAGACACTACGGATACGAAAATGAAGGTTTTCTAATCTAGAAAAAAATAAAACTGCATACATGCATGTTTTCTCTTAGAAATTGAACTAAAAACGAGTCTATAGTTCGATTAAAGCTAATACTAGTTGCGAATCAATTTTAATTTGCCATTATTTCGTACAACTTTAGATGTTGCATTTGCATAAAAAAATACTTTAGATGTTGCATTATGCAAATTAAGATGACTTAGTACTCCCTCCATTTCATATTATAAGTTGTTTGATTATTTTTTAAGTTAAAGTTCTTTAGGTTTTAACATGTTTATAGAAAAATTTGCATCATCTACAACACCAAATAAGTATCATTAAATTTACTATTGAATAAATTTTGATAATGTATTTGTTTTGTATTGAAAATGTTAGAATATTTTCTACAAAAGAAAATTAACGAAAAAATTAAACAAGTTATAATATGAAACAAAGAGAGAGGGAGTAACTAATAAAACAAAACTCTACGTACTTTACTATCATATAGCCAAGTGGTTTTTGTTTAATTAAATTCTACAAATTAGATATACTGCCTTTCTATTTATGTACTACCTTTTTTCAGTAGTTAGCATCCTCTGCATTTTTTATCTTTCCTTTAAGAGAGACACTTTTTTTTTTTAAAAAAGTCTGATCCTTTTTGGTATCTGAGACGGTGTGAAGTATGTTGCTGCTAACACACGTGACCATCGACAACTCCGATAGTTTTGTCCAGCAACAGCCCAAACACAAGTGGCATAATATTTCTTGTATATATTTTCTAGGAGATATCGACATGATATTAAAAAAAAACAAGTTACTACAATACTCCTGGAAGAGTACAGTTGTTATGCTGATAATTTAATGGAATGTGAAGTGCCCAATGAAACTGTCTCCTTGAGAACAATTAAATTAGTTAATACAAATTAAACAGGTCATAGAGGACCTAGAGGACAATGAAACTTGTCCTGTAATTCAGTTTGCCCTTTGTCAGTGACTGTGGGAGTACAGTGACAATGTCCAGGTCCAGCAAAGAAAGTGTCAATGTGTGGATGGATGGAATTGGTGCACAAAATGGCTAGAGAACAATGGGACTATAATCTCTGAAGCTCCAATAATTGTGATGGTGATCCTCCCATAAACTATTGTGTGCCTATAAAAGCCGGCATTATGGATTGCCTGGTCAACTTGTTAACTGGTTGCAACTGGGAAATAAAGATCCAAAGTTGGGTTTTAACTGGGAAGGATTGAGCTGGGTGACTTTCTTTTATCTCATACTTGAGCTTGGGAGATATGCATATATTTTTGATGCCAATGTTGACCTTATAGAAACAGGTTTTTTTACTCCTGATTAATAAATATGGTGTTCAAAATTTAAAATTAAGTGACCTTGTGCTTTGTCATTCTAATTTAAAAATATGGCAAGCTAAGATTATGAAAACTGTTACATTAAATACTTACTTTATATGCAATAATGTTTTTATAGCAGGTTTAAAAACTATTTCTTTCCATGTATATAATGTATTATCTCCAATTTTTTTGATAATGAAAATGGTTTACATCTCCAGCCTCTGCCAAAAGGCACACAGCTCCACTATGTATAATATCCTGCTCCTCCTGTGAAAAGCATCAGTGATCAAGAATGGAGCCAACTAGAAGACATGGAGATAACCTGCATGGGGTTAGACAATTTCTTGTTATTGAAAACTATATCATTCCGAAGATACCAAATTAACCAACATAAGGCACTAGTTCCAATTAAAATTAATTTTTTAATGGATCTAGGCACACCATTCATCCAATTACCAAAAATTTGTTTAGCATTTCGGAGAGGGGGATGTTGAGAGCAAACAAGACACATCACCAAGCACACTGTGCGACATGACAATCAAAGAGAAGATGTTGTATGATCTCATTTTTATGGCAAAAACAACAATGCTTTCCTCCCCCGATTTCTTTTAGCGAGATTATCTTTTGTTAGGATTACTTTTTTTTAGAACCACGTAACTTTAACTTTTAGTGGTATCTTTAACTTCCATAAAATCCTCTTGCGGATACTCACATTGGAGTTTATGATCGCATTATACATAAAATTAACCGAAAACTGGCCGTTAGCAACCATGTAAAGCAATCCTTTTCATTTGACAGGGTTATATTCGCTAGACGGTGCACTAAATCATTCCACTCAGCTAGTTTGGTTCCAACAATTGCCCGTCAAAAAGAAATATTTAAAGGTGTTGTACTCATAACCTCCGCCAAAGATGACTATTTTCTTCGAGCCACATTGTAGAGGGAAGGATATTGTTCTTTGAGAGGGCGTGGTCCTAACCACGTATCTTCCCAAAATCTTATCTATGTCCCATTATCTTGTTTAAAAGACCCATATCGAAAAAAGTGGTCTTTCGCTCTCATTAAACCAGCCCAAAATTGAGAAATTCCGGATTGTGTGACATTTGGGAGAGGGGTTTACCCTTTAAATACTTGTTCCTTAGCAAACTTTGCCATAGGCGTTCGCCATTAAGCAATTGAAATAGTCATTTGATTAACAAGCATTTATTCTTAATGTCAAGGTTTTGAATACATCATCACACAATGGATGGGCTAAAATAAAGTTGGAGCACGCTAAGAAAAAATCAAATAAATAACATTGAGTTGCATGAACTAATTAGTTAATCTGAAAGCATTATTGTAATTAAGATAAGAGACTACTGAAGTATCAAGGTCACTGAAGAATAGGGTGAGCCACCGAGGAAAGGGGTCGGACTGTTGAGGGTAAGACCGTGTTCAACCTCTATATAAACAGTTTAGCACATCATATGGACGTCTCTTGTTTTTTTCTATTTTTAACGTCTTATCACAGACCACTAGAGTCGAATACATATATTCCCTCCAATTCAAAATATATAACACCGTTGACTTTTCGTATAATATTTGATCTTTCGTCTTATTAAAATAATAAAAAAATATCATTTATTTTGTTGTGATTTGTTTTATCATCAAATAAATTATTGTCTTAATTAACTTATACTTTTATATTTACACTAAATTTTTAAATAAGACAAATGATTAAATATTATGTGAGAAGTTAATAATATCGTATATTTTAAAATAGAGGTAGTACTAGCGTGTACATGCATACTCGTTGAGTCGTTGTACAGTTAGCTAGGGATATTCCAAAGCTAGGTCAGGACCAAGAGAAAACAAAAGTGAGAGAGAGAGAGAGTCCTGTGAGTAAGCATGCAGGTACAGGTTCTCATAGGATCGGAGGCCGGGTTTCCTGGATCTTGACCGACAGATGGTTCATCTATCTAGCGTGCAACATGTCGCCATCACTGGATCTTTGCACGCGTGCAGAGACAGCTTGGAGACACGCATGGATGCAAGGTCATGTAGCTAGCAGTACTCAGAATTTAGTTGCATTTCTGCAAAGCCCTAATACGATTATATATTTATAAGAGCTAGTAGCTTGAAGATTGGAGTAATAATTTACGGCTTGACCCTAGCCTGCCACTGGAGGTAGAGAATAAACATCTTACTCTCTTCGTTTTATATTACAAAGATATATTCAAAGTCCACTACTGCAAATGCAGAAAAGCCCATAGATACCGATTTGAAAGACTACATAGTACCGGTTCGGTGCTGATACAAATAACCCAAGTTATTGGTACTGATTCATAAACAAACACCTATATATCATTATAGGTGTCGGTACCTACAAATAACCGGTACCTATGGGACTCCTAGGTGTAGCGGTGGAAGCACCATATGTACCAGTTTTTTATTGGAACTGGTATCTATAATATCACACACCTGTAATGTCATATAGGTGCTGGTACCTATAAGGCACCTATAGTCCTGAAACACAAAAAAAAAAATTCCATATAATTCATAGAATATACGATCCATCTCACAGATATCTCCACATCGATATAATTCACAAGATATCTCCATACTCATATAATTCACATAATATCTTCACATCCATATTCACATCATCCCCAATATTCAAAGATCCCCAAACATACACACATACATATATACAATCCATATTGTTCACATCATCTCACATCCAAAGATCCCCAAACATACACACATACATATATGCAATCTATATTCACATGATGTCACATCCCCCAAACATCCAAAGATTCAGCCATACATCCCCACTACTTTCAAGGTTTTGAAAATTGAAGCTAATGTGTAGAGAGACTACTCTTTTTTAGAGGAACGACTACTAATTTTTATCTAGTGGAATTCTACTGTTTTTTTGTGATTTGTCAAGGGTAACTACAGTTAGGACTTAGGATAGAGGAGCTAGTGTGCTACCTATCCACAATACAAATGCTTAGATGCTTACCAAAAGGAAAACCTAATGGTTGTCTAATGCGTGATATACGAATTAAAAATGTATGATTTCAAACTATATGCATATGCATGATACCTGATTAGGCATTGGAACCAATGTACGCTCCACCTCCTCATCTTTTACATCGTAGTGCCTGTTAATAAAAAAAATAATTAGAGAAACGATATGGCTGGTTCACCTTCTTATAGATGCCGGTTCTTAACTTCGTGAACGGGAAAGGTCTTACATGTGTCGGTTTTTGTCACACTGGTGCCTATGTGGCTGGTCCCTATGTAGGTCTCTGCAGTAGTGGTCAAACTTCTTTTAAGTTTAAGTTTGTAAAAAAACATAATGATGTTTTTGATATCAAACAAATATACTATCAAAATATACTCAATGTTAGATTTAAGAAACTAATATAGTGTTGTAAGAACTACTATATTTTCTATATTTTTTATAAACTTGATCAAACTTATAAAAGTTTGACTTTGAAAAAAGATCAAGCATCTTGAGTATGAATGGGGGAGTAACAAGTTTATTCTCTATCTCTTTGCAGCTTTATAATATAAAAAATTGAGGGAGTGATTATATAGGACAAAGATTCAGTGCATATTTTTCAGGAAAAAAAACTCATTACAATGGCATCAAGCGAGTAAACCCCATAACACTTGCTCAACAACTAGAAACCACAATAATAAATACTCAGAGTGTCATAAATTATATTCCACTCGAGCAAACCTATTAGGCAAAATCATGCATTCATAACTTTATCACCCCACAAAAAGTGTTTCCTGACTAAAGCTTTGACGTCCCTAACTTCGGATAAGTTAAATAACTAATTAACCAAAATGGTGAATTCTTTTTTGCCTAGTGCTAACGCATCTAGCACGTCTACGAAACATCTCATGAGTGCTCCCTCCGTTCATTTTTGTAAGTTGTATTTCAATTTTCAAAGTAGAATTCGATCATCAATTAGGCAAATTAAAATTACATTTACTGCATAAAATTCATAGCAATAGATTCACATTTTAATGTATGTTCACGTAACATTGGTTTTATAGTGATTTACACTACTACATATTAGATTTTCCCGTGCGGGCAAAACACGTTTTCCCGTGCGGAGTTTTGTGCCGTCTGCGCGTAGGGGTCTGCGAAAATAAAAGAATTCGCGTGCGGGCGGCCCAACCGTACGGAAAATTAGGCCTTCCCGTGCAGTCAGGTTAAGAAGACCGCACGGGATATCCTATTATCCCGTGCGGTTCCGTTATACCAACCGCACGGGATAATCTCTTATCCCGTGCGGCCATGCTAAGCCGACCGCACGGGAGGGGCCAATAGCCCTATGCACTTGTTATTTTTTTCTTAATTGTTGTTTATGTGTTTATGAACTGTGCAGTGGCAAATAGAGACGCAATTAATCACGATGAATTGCAAACACGACACGATTGAACTTTACAAAGAAAGTGTCACAATTTAAACTTTATAATACATCGTAACGAACAGGTGATATTTAGCATATTTATGTCGATGGAAGTTGCTAAAATGCTAGTTCAATAAATATTACAATTTCGGTCTCCCTCGCAAACAAAAGTTTTTATCGTGGTGCGTGTTCTTTCTCCCACTCCCTAAGACGTTTGAATTTGTCGTCAGAAGCAAGTTCGCTCTCAGGGTCGTAGAACTCCCCTAGATGGTTGCAGATGTTGCGGCGAATGAACCGGCACAAGTCCCCGCACAAGTTGAGAAGCGTCTTTTTGTCGAAATGGTTTGCGGTGCTGGGAATGCTCGGAAGCTATTGAAAGCAAGAAGAAAAATGTATTTTCGTTAAAATCAATCTATGCAAACTAGACCGTAAATGAAAGCAACACGGTAACTTACATCTGTAAACTCAGTTCTGTATCTCCCGCAGACTCTGAGCATCTCGCACACGTAATATCCGCAGAGGCTCGTTCCGGGGGGTTGCTTGTAACACTGCGTTAGAATAGTAGACATGTTAGTAGTAAAAACTCACGATGGCATCATAAAATTAACGAATGTATGATAACATACCGGCCAGCGTGCCTTGACGAGGAGTTTTGTTCTCTGTTGATCCTTCATGAACCCACCATGTCTTTTGTAATAGTCGTGTCCTCTACACAGATTAAATGTATGTTTGAGCTAACTTGAGAATTACATATCAGGAGTATGGGATGTTGGATGTTTGTTTGAACTTACAAATTCAGCAAGACAAGAAACTCCATGAACTTCTGCTCATCATAGTGGGCCGGATCAAGAACTACGACCAAGTGGTCCCTTGGATATACGAGGAATAGTATGTAATGATCGCAGCAAACAAGGGTTATGAATTGTATAAGGCATCTGGTACATAATTTAATGTGCTATGATATTATATGAACGGAACCAAGGGAATGTTGCTTACGTTAGGTGGTATGGGACCATCAAGACTCTTTTGTCGGCGTGCGTTAGCATAGCTTTTCCGAGGTAAGTTGCCACCTCGACCCTCTTGTTCTTATGCAACCTATCCACATATTCTTTCTGTTCCTCCGGCGTCTTATTCTTCAGTTGCGGACCATCCAAATTTAGCCTTACGGTGTGTGCCGTCATGCAAACCCTCGTCGGTTTGCATATTATCTGCATGACCTAGTACGCTTTTCTGTGCATCCGATTGGGGTTCAGATTGGCTTGGCTTGGTCGGACCCTGTCCCCTGAATGACTTGAATACCAATCTTGCCTCGTACTCTGCCATTTCCTTAGGTTTGTACGTGGAAACCATCTGTGGTGCGAGCTTGCGAGCTAGCGAAGTACTGGCCTTTTTTACGGATGCTTCTTCAGGCGCAGGTGGCACAGATTGCACGGGAGCAGATTGCGGTGTAGGAGGTGAGTGGTGAACGGGAGACGGTTGCCTACATAGCGGAGTTGGGGACGCTGGTGCTGCATGCTCTTTCGGTGGAGAAGGCACTTTCGTCGGAGATGGAGATCTTGCTGGCATCGGTGATCCTGGCGGCGTTGGGGAATTCGATGGAGATGGCGGTGCTGGAGGGGCAGCTATCTGTCGCACTTCTTTAGCTGAGGTGGTCGTAGTTGGTTGTCCCGTGAGGATGATATCTCGGTGATGCCAGAGTATGAACTGGTTCACCGCATCTCCGAGTAGTTGTATCCCCTCAGGTGCTGGGATGTCCAACTCCAAATCCATTTGATCGGCATTGACCCTTGATACTTGCACCCTTGCGTACTCCTCCGGAATTGGCGTGTTATGGAACTGTCTCCCTGGTATGGCTAGTCCGGACCCAACCTCCTTCGTTTTCCCGGCTCTGCCTATCGGGACGACCAGAGTACACGGTGTCGGCCCGGTTATAAGATCGCCTGGGTAGGGTGTTGTTTCTACGGAACCGACACTGCTTGGGATCTTTACTGTCTGCTCCACCTGAGGGACTAGGCCCGGAAATGCTTGGGGATGTTGTGCGGCTAGCCTGTAGAATTGTTGGGTGACTTGCTGCGTTACTTGTTCGGTTAATTCTTCGCGCAACTTCGCCTTGTAGGCGTCCCGCTTCTTGTAACTTTTGGATTCAGTTGGAAACCCTACCTTCCAACTCGTTCTTGAAGATTTTCCCCGTATCCTACCAGAGTGTTCGGCAGTCCCCAGCGCTGCCGTTAGTTCGTCATGCTCCCTTCTGGCGACGAACTCTCCTGACCTCTCCTTCTCGGCGATCTGTTGGAGAGATGTGGTCACATTCTTTATTTCAGGTGACTCGAAAAGCATCTCACCCTCATCCGTCACTTGCCCCGTGCTGCGTGCCCAAACCCAGTTTCTACTCCGCGGATTTAGGGGCTGGACTAACAATGGCTTCCCTTGAGCTGCGAATTTTTCCTCCGTAGCTCGCCATTGGTCCACGTGACCATCGTATCCACTGGACCCCAATCGGTGTGGATATTTGTTTTTCTTCGCCAGGTCCGACATCTTCTTCCTCCTTGCCAGGGCTTCAGGGGTTGTCATCTTAGCAACAAACTTGTCCCATTCAGCTGGCGGGATATTGCCGTATTTTTCAAATAGAGTTTTGTTCTGCTGAACATAATAAGTGTTCATGTCGGATTTCCACTGGCGCCACCGATGGGCCATTGTACTCAACGCAAATCTGCTCCCGAGGACCTCCGATCCAGGCGGATACACAAGGTACTTCTGCAACTCCTCCCACATTAAATTCTTGATATTCTGGTTAACATCCTTCCACTCATCCACGTTTAGCGGCCCGTGGAGTCTTGCCACCGTCCCGCACGCGTTGCTAAACTTGGCCATCACGTGCTTCGGCTCGACGGGCTTCCCATCTTCATTAAGAGCAGTAATGTAGTATGACTCCTTCGGTAGCTGATTCCTGCTCCTCTTACCACGTTGTTTCTTCGCACGTCCACCTCCACTTGCGGACGTGTCAGTTGGTTCTGGTCCTGATGTGGCAGTGTCGGCCTCTGCTTGAGCCCTGGCGGTAATCTGGCTGGCCTTCCGTTTGGACCTACACCGAGTAGCCATCTGCGCGAGTTAATTATTAGATGCCTACGATCTGGAACTCTAACAAATGTGTAACAAGTTTACGGTGTGAACTTACGGCTTGCTCGATCGGAATGTAATCAGGATCATTCTCCTGTTGCTCATTAGCCATTTGCGCTACTTCTATTTCGAACGGATCGCTCGGTGTGCGCCAAGATTCCTCGCTTGAGGCTGCATCTTGTCCAACAGCTGTATCTGTGCGCGGATTGGGCGTGAGCTCTGCGCCCGACGCAGCTAAGGCAGTCGGCTCCGGCTGATTCATCGTTGGTGTTGTGGCCGATGTTGGTACCACCGTCTCGGAGGGAACTTTGTCGTTCGACATTTTCTTCTAGAGACATAAAGTGTACGAATTGAACACGTACATAGCAAAGTTAGACGCATATGGACAGTTCCTCGAGCAATATATCCCTATAAATGTACAATGACAAAATATAATATTTGTTTATTTTTTTTCCTATATAGCGGAAGTACGATACTTCTATTCAACTCGTCCGTTACTTTTATAGCAACAATACATTCGCAATATTCAGAAATATGATTTACGTATAGAGCGTAATTACAATAAATTCGTACAACACAAATCATACTTGCGCAATTTCCATTTATTTACCTTCTTAAGTTCGTAGGGAATATGTTTACATATGTAATTGCACATAATCTTCTTCATATGGTCTTCAAAATTATAATAAAGTCATTAAAAAAACACACATTTCATTCAAAAATACATTCGGTCATTTTAATCGATAAACTTTGGACAGTGCACATAACTATTTGCAAAAACATATTGATATTACATTTCATTCCATCTGTGTTCCCCTTTTTTCATGAAAAAAAATATATTTCTCATAATGAATTAATATATTGTTGCACTGAATTAATGTACTATGAATTAATATATTGTTGCACTGAATTAATGTACTACTGAATTAAAAATAGAAAAAAAAAACCTGTTAACCCCTAAGATCAAGCGATGGAGGTATGGGCAGAGGAGCTGGTGTGGAGGCGTGGAGGAGGCGCCGGTCGGTGATGGAGGCGTGGAGGAGGCGACGGTCGGCGATGGAGGCGGTGGAGGTGGGCGGCCGGGTTGGGGCGGCCGGCGATGGAGGCGGCGGCGACAGGCGGATGGTGGCGGCCGGGTTGGGGCGGCCGGCGGATGGAGGCGGCGGCGCGTCGACCTCCGGCCTGGAGGCACCGATGGCGGGCTGGGGCGGCCGGGTTCGGAGGAGGCGGCGGCCACGTCATTTTCCGGCCGGGATGGAGGCGGCGGCGGTAGGCTGGTGCACCGGGGAAGAGGCGGCGGCGGTCAGCTGGTGGCGGTTCGGGCGGAGGAGGTGGCCGGGAGCGATTTGGGCAGCCTGGCGGCGTTAGGGAAAAAATCACCGGGACTTAGAAATTTTCGGGATCCCGCCAGTCCTTATATAGGCGGCAATCGTCGCGTGCTGGCGTCTTAAAAAACCCGCACGGGATAATATTATTCCGTGCGGGCCACTTAGACGACCGCACGGGATAATAGTTATCCCGTGCGGGCGTCCTATGTCACCCGCACGGAATAATATTATCCCGTGCGGATTTATTAAGAAGCCCGCACGCGATGACTTATATCCCGTGCGGTTGATTTAAGACGCCCGCACGTGATGATGATTTTCACATTTTAAACATTTTTGTTGCAATTAGAAATGTAGACAGACAGACACCTATTTACACACTTGTTGTTTTTAAAATAAGTAACATCTTGAAAATTTGTGTTACAGTTTTGTACCATATAAATAAACCATACGATCGACAAACCCTACCTGTAACATATATTCAATTTTCCATAAATAGATCATTACGGAATATAAGCATTTCCACGCGCCAAACAACACCTTGATCACATATTTTCACAGAGAAATAATTACAAAACGAACTTTCGTTTCACACTCTTTACAACACCGTCCGTTCGCTTCTTGCTGAAGTTCTCTTCATCAATCTTTCGCTCTAAGTGTTTGATCCTGCTTGGAAGATCTGCGAATAACGGTACGTCCTCATATTGGTTGTAATCTGACGCATCTTCGATTTCATCAATCCCAACGATTTGTTGCTTTCCAGGTACAGTTACGTCCATCCGCTCGTCGTAGGGGTCCTTCACGTAGAATACCTGTGCGACACGCTCAGCGAGAACCCACGGATCATCCTTGTGGCCTAATTTACTACGGTCGACAACCGTAAGGCCGTAGTCATCAATCCATATGCCTGTCGTATCCTTCACCCATTGGCATCGAAGCACTGGGATCTGTATGTTTAGACCGTAGTCAAGCTCCCAAATGTCTTGTATGATGCCGTAGTATGATTTCTTCTGGCCTGTTGCATCCAACGGCTCCACACGCACTCCACTATTTTGAGCTGCGCTCTTCTTATCCTTTTCTACTGTGTACAGTGTATTTCCGCTGATATGGTACCCTTGCCATGAGGTCACGAGGCTACTTGGGCCTGTTGCCAGCCTCTGTAATGTTTTTTCCTCAGGCGAATCACCAAACGGGAGGTTCTGATCCTTCAACCATTCTGGAAATTTGCGCTTCTGTTCCTTCGAGATCCAAGCAGCCGGTCTTCTGGGATTGTTGGCTCTTATCTCCGTGATGTGTTTCTCAACGTACGGCTCGAGGATCGCGAGCTGTTGTAGCACGCTGCTATGTGCTTCGGCTACAGAAATATAATCGTTATCGTAGAACCTTTTCTTGCCTACGGTCCCCTTCCCCGATAGCCAACCCTCGTGAAAAGGGGCGGGTATCCCAATTGGTGTGGTGTCCTTCATGTAATCTATACAGCAGTCGACGACCTCCTCAGTTGTGTACCCCTCTATCATAGATCCCTCCGGATGAGCTCGGTTACAGACATATCCTTTCAGAACAGCCATGTACCTCTCGTACGCCCACATCTGATGCAGGTATAAGGGTCCAATTTCAATAATCTGAGGAACGATGTGGACAATCAGGTGCTCCATCATATTGAAGTACGATGGGGGGAAAAACATCTCAAGCTGGCACGCTGTCTCGATTGCGAATGTTTGAAGGTGGCCTAACTCTTCAGGATCAAAAACCTTCTGCGATATTCGATTGAAAAAGTAGCACAACTTGGTTATCACAACCTTAGTGTGAATTGGCTTGACTGCTCTTATAGCAATAGGTAGGAAGACAGTTAACATCTTGTGACAATCATGAGTGTTGTAACCGGAGATAGTCAAATCTTTCATGGATACAAGCTTTCTGATGTTCGATGAGAAACCAGTTGGTACTTTCATACTATGCAAACTTCTACAGAAAGCCTTTTTCTCTTCTGGTGTAAGTGAGTAGCAAGCCGGAGGAATTTCCATCTTCCCGTTTGCCAACTCTTTTGGGTGAAGCTCATGCCTTAAGTCCATGTTTACCAGGTCTGTACGTGACTTCAGCCCATCTTTCGTCTTGCACGGGATGTCGAGCAAAGTGCCAATAGTGTTGTCGAACACGTTCTTCTCAAGATGCATTACGTCAATCGCATGACGAATCTCCAGGTCTTTCCAGTAATCAAGATACCTGAAAAAATTGAATGTTTCTTGAAGGGAACGTATTTTCCTGACCCGTTGCATCTGTATTACCTTGATCCGTGGCTTTCTTCCTCTTGCATGCTTTCTTCTTTCCCTTCCCGAACACGACCTTAATATTCTTTGTCATGTGAAATACTTGCGTACCAGTTCGTGTTTCGGGGGAAAGATCATTCTCTACTGTATTATCGAAAAATCTGGCCATCGCACGCCACCTGTGCCTCTGTGGTAAGAACCGACGATGACGCATGTACACTACCTTGCTCGAGGCGGTGAGGTACTTGTACGACGTGTTGTCGATACATACAAGACAGCCAAACTTCCCCTTGAGCTGACCTGAAAGCGAAAAGTTCGCCGGTAGGTCGTTTATGGTAACGAATATGATGGCACGCAGAGTAAAATATTCCCTGCAGTACTCATCCCACACTCGCAACCCTTCTTTCCACATTTCTTGCATGTCCTCCATCAATGGTTCAAGAAAAACATCTATGTCAATCCCTGGTTGTTTTGGACCTTGAATAAGGATAGTCAACAAAATGTACTTTCGTTTCTGACAAATCCATGTAGGCAAGTTATACATGGTGAGCAGCACTGGCCAAGTGCTGTGTGAGCTGCTCAAGTCACCGAACGGGTTCATTCCATCCGTGCTCAATGCAAACCTCACATTTCGCGGATCCTGTGCAAAATCCGGGTGTAGTGCATCAAAGTTATTCCACTGCCGAGCATCGGCGGGGTGTCGAATTATACCATCCGTCTTCCGACCCTCTCGATGCCATCGCAACAACTCGGCATCGGTACGGTTTGAAAACAATCGCTTCAGACGATCTTTCACTGGTAGGTACCACATCACCATGGACGGAATTTTTTTCTTCGGTGGCACCGATGACTCTTGGTCGCCATCCTCTCCATCTGGGGATCCTTTCCCCATCGTGTAGCGACTCGTCCCACATGTTGGGCAAGACTCCAAATCCGCGTATTCCTTACGGTACATAATGCAATGATTTATGCATGCATGAATCTTTTGAACACCTAAAGATAACGGACATATTAGTTTCTTGGCTTGATATGTGTTGGTCGGCAACAGGTTTGGCTTCGGAAGCATAACTCTCAACAGATCCAACAAATCGTTGAAGCTAGTATCCGACCATCCATGTCTGGCCTTCAATCTGAGTAGTTCAAGTACAGAGCGTAACACCGTGTACTCCCTGTCACACCCTTTCGATTCGTCATAAACAAGATCCTTCGTTGCTTTTTCCAATGCTTTCCAATTGTCCAACCCTTGTTTTGTCGCAATCACAACCTCTGGTTCAATGTGTCGCAACATATCCTCAAGATTGAAATCAATATCTATATCATCTATACCGGATGCACCAAATTCAGGGATCGTTCCCTGTGACATGTCCTCGATTATAAAATTTTCTCCAGCATCAAAGCAAAAAACATCGGCCTCGTCATTACGAACGGCGACTTCACCGTGACAGGTCCATGTCTTGTAATCGTCCTTAAATCCACGCTCTACAATGTGCCCCAAAATTATCTTCGGATCTTGGAACATCTTTTCGTTCTTGCAATCGACGCATGGACATAAAATGTCCCTCCTGTTCTCTCTCAAAGCATGTGCCTTAGCCTGATCAACAAATTTCGATGCTTCCTTCAAAAACATCGGTGAGGTTCTTCTGGTGTCATACATCCATGCCCGATCCATCTCCTAAAAATATTTTTTGATGAGTCGGATAGGACTACATTAAGTCATGTAAGAACGATACGACGAAAATGCCCATCTTATTACTCAATGTGCACTTTTGAGTTCAATAACATTAATTTAACAATGAGAAATTAACTGCAATTACTAAACTTGCAAAATTAATATATATATTAAACGCATTGCACCGAACAAAGTTTGAAATAAACTAAGGTAACTAAACAAAGAGTAAAGTAAAGTACTATGCAAATATGAATACCATTCAAATTTATTCATTCGAACAATACATTTAATCGACAAACAAATAGTCCATTTTCATAAATAGAGAAATTCTTCGCTTTTAACCGATAAAAATTGAAATAAATTGAGGCATACGTAACCAAGCAACCATACAAAAGGTATATGGACATACTACAAACATTTTAATACCTATTTTGCAAATAATAAATGTTTGGTAAATTGAAAATGTGCCTACACTACCCCATTTGAAAATAAGCAAATTACTTCGCATTCCACCGATAAAAAACGAAAAAAATGGAAGCAAATGAAGGAGGATAACAAGCATGTCACCTTTTATATGGGTCCTACACAAAGATTTTAGGTTGAAAACCTCCCCCCCTTATTTGTGTGAAATATATGAGAGAGAAAACGCCAACTTGAATGGGGCAAGCTCGGGCTGAGCTAAATATATAGCATCTATCATCGCATGCGGTCGTGTCTTACATAATCAGTTGTAGGCAAAATGTCAGTGACTCATCCTCCGAACAACATATTTTTTACTTTTTAAAGGCAATATAAGACACGACCACTAAATTTTACATCATCTAATTTTTGTCCATTGATTTGTTGACGAGTTCTGGAGATGGTTAGTGGTAACTAGCTCTAACCGGCCCGAAGCCAATGACAGGAACCAGAACAAACCATCTGAAATAATTTAAATTCAAATTTCACATTTAACCTCTAAAATTATGATGTGTTAATTTTTTATAGCTTCTTTTTTTCAGCTGGTTATGGGCCTATAATACCAGCAGTTTCTTTCAGGTTACCTGCTAGTAACCATTATTTGAGTTCAGTGTTTCGATTTAAAATTTTGTTCGATTAATTTTGGTAACCGCCCGCTTAATAGTCAAGCCCACGGGACAGGTATTTCTGCAAATATCGTTTTTTAAAACCTTGGTACATACTTGCAGTGATGGAAAACATGTCTTCAATGTGGCAAAAATGAAAAGTATCTATTTCACCTGAAATAACAAGATTGTGATGTCATTAAGGTATTGTTGAATCAGATTTAGTTGTATCTTTTTCATGTATCTGATAATATGTCTAGTTGAAATATAATTAATATGCCTTGACTGCACAATATCCAGGGTGGCATGTTTTAGATGGAAGAAGATATGTGTAGTTAAACTAGTTACTACATAATGGAAGGTAGACTTAGAAGACATATGTTTTTAACATCCAATCGGTCACATGCTCGACTTTTTTAATATGTAAGCACATGCAATAGTGTAACTTCAGATGTGAGCACGCCAAACCTAGATTTCAGTCCATAGGCAGATGCTTACGTGCAGGTACGTGTTATTTCATCGAACCTGATGTCCAACAAAATCATAGGCTCTTAAATTGAGTTTTTGTTACATTGTAATAGTGTTTGACATACTTGCCTACTTGGTGGTTTGTTCAGAGTATGCAAGTTTAAGTATGGTTTATATTGTGTTATTTTGCTTTTATGAATCATGGTTTAGTAGTATAATCTGAATACAGCAAGCTAACAGACCTAAACAAGTTCTATTAGCTTAGAATAGGTGAGGTTGTTTCACTAGGCAGCTAATTATGCTCGTTATTGCTAGAAACAAGGCTGCAAAAAGTCTTAAAAGTCCTTTTTTGTCTGAAAAAAGTCCATTTGTTTTTTTGGTATGTCAAGGATTGACGTGTTCTTGTTGTACATATTTAGAAATGGAATTCTGAACATTGTGTGCTCATATTCGTAATGGAAGGGCTACATGTGTTTAGAAACCAAAAAAATTGGCAACTCCTATCTTCAAACTTTAGATATATCTCATTTTTGCCCTTGGATTTCAAATCAAGTATTGGATAAAGAGCTGAGCTAAAAACAAAAGAAGGTAAAAGGTTGTCCTTGCAAAAGATAAATAGTGAAAATATAGAATATAACTTAGTATAAATTTTCTAAGTATGTCACAACCAGTTAAAATATTAATTACATCCAATTAGTTAAATCAAAAGCGAGCACACGAAATGAAAAAAATCAGGGATGTACGCTGCCATAACGGGATATTCACACTACTTAAAAGATATCATTTTATAGGTGTTTAAATCAGCATTTGCACATGCATTTAGCCACCAATAGAAATGTTGCATTTGTAATGGCGGGAGAACAACTGCATGTTAAAATTCATTTTTAGAAGCAATTATCAATTAATAAATTTTCTAGAGGCGGTGGTCGTATCCTCTCCATCAGCAGTTCAAACTTCAAATAGAACAAAATTTTCTATTTATAATTTGTACTATATGATGAAAATCTTTAAACTGTAGACCAACACACACAAATGATAAGCTTTCATGTTTCCAAATGACACCAAGAACTCAACAAAAAGGATTCATCATGATATTCATGCTGGTATATTGTAATGTAGCTAGACTGTAGGAGTACGATATTTATGGTGAACACCATGGATAGATAGGGACCATGCATGCAGTACAAAGATGCTAGTACATGTCATTGATAGCCTTGCAGAATTAAGAAGAGGACCACTACCAGAGTACCAGTCCACCACATGACAACAAAA
The DNA here is from genome assembly GCA_000573905.2 of Oryza punctata. NCBI lineage: Eukaryota > Viridiplantae > Streptophyta > Magnoliopsida > Poales > Poaceae > Oryza > Oryza punctata. The sequence continues at coordinate 15,263,223 of CM002493.2, read as the reverse complement.
AATGGTAGAATCATTGACAAACATGAAACCTTTGGCCGAGGTAGGAATGAATGACTTCGCACTGAATTTTCACTTGACGTAATGTTCTGAAAAGCTACGGCCCCAGTGCTCCCAGATAATTCAGTCTATTTCATTCATATATGTTACATGTTTTTCTTATGTGACATGTATTAACTTTATAATATAAAAATGCTATAAAAACTTGCATATATTATTTTGTAACGAAAATTATTAACGGACCATAAAGCTTATGCTGATAGAAAACGATGTATAGGATTTGGTAGCGAAATAATTTATTCTTCGAGTTTCCAAGTAGAAGTAGAGTGCAGGAATATACCTGTCTGGGGAAAAAGGTATACTCTAGAGAGTAGCAAAATCAGAAGAGAGGCAAGGTACCAAGTTCCATAGAAAGACGGTTCATGAGGACATATTCCAATGTACGGTACCCAGGGTGAGAAATATCCTTTCCTTTCCCCGTCCTAGCAGACTAGCAGTTGCAGCCAACCCAATCTAGCATAACATAATACAACCAACTTTAACTCTATATATCGATAAATAGCTATATTTGGGATGGATAGAGTAGTATTATGCCTACATGGTTATTTAGTTGAATAACATTAAAATGATAACTAGGCATGAATGGAGATAAATTGGATTGGGTTTATTATTAGGTGTGCACATGTCACATAAAGAAAGATAACAACTCACAGTCTGAAAGCTCCATGTCATTATTGATGTATGGAAAATGTTGGAGAAAATTCTGGCATGTACACATGTTGCCATGTTGGGTCTTTGGTACAATCCAAACAATGCATGTCAGTATATATTCTACTAATGTTGACTAGTCCATGTGTGATCCTAATATAGGAGGGCACAAGTTCTAAACCTACAGTGAAAGTTGGTACAGCGAAAATTCAAAATCCTCCTATCATCGATCAAATTCTAGTTCTTGGCAGTTGGTACGAAGAAATGGATCTACTGAAAAAAAGCCTTAGGGTGGAGCAGTCTTGGTATTTGAGATATTTTATGATCCTTATGAATGAACATGAGTTACCATATTTTTTTTTCTAGTAAGTTTTGTTATCTCTTGTTACATACTTAGTTTTATTAAGGTAAGGTACCATTATAAAGGAAAAGACGTCCCAAATCATTATTATTGACACCAATACGTCAACCTGTAAGTGCATCTAAATTTCTTATTTTGTCCTGCGACATTAGCAAGAAAAAATATACGAAAAGAAATTTTACACGGATTTGTTTTGAAATTTTAGTTAGAGTTGTAGAAATAAAAAGAAATCAAACAGTCAAGTAACTCGTAGATAACTACTAGCCTGAAATATCAAGGATTGCAAATTGGCAAATCTTCATGATGACACACTTTCGTACCAAATAGAAAGATGGCATAATTACCTAATCAATCAACTACTACCAGAGTACCAGTACAATCACTGCAATATGGAATAGGTCAAACGTAACAATCACCTGGAGTCCTTGTCTGTTCTGCTTCTCTATATCGTGCACTACTAGTTACTTAACTGATCAATTGATCCTACAGTTAACCCTAATTAGAAGAAAAAAAGATAGTGGCAGTTCTGAACTTGGATTAAGAATAGACAATGTTAACCAGTTTACATAGCAGAAGAAAACTAAAAGACATATATCCCAACCCAGTAGCACAATGTATATACCTTCATCTTAAAAAATAAGGGATTTTATCCATATAGTTACAGGAGCAAAATCTATATTTTGAGACAAATGCAATATAACTTTCTCCTTTGTGTTCACTACTGTTCAAGAAAAAATAAGGATTTAGCGTTCATATATGCATGTGAAATTGTATAACTGCTATGCATGTCAATTTGCATATTGGGTAACAGATTTGACTCTGAGCCACATGATCTCTAGCAGGCAAGACAAGCTAGCCTCACATGGTCCAACAGAATAATTTCTAGGACGTCAATAATTATCTGCTTAGGACTATCTGACTTAACATTTGCATCGAGATTAACTTTAGATTTTGGACGAGACCTACTTGTTTCCTGTTGGATTCCAATTTTTTCAATAATTGACAGAATTCTTTACATATTGGTTTATGTTTCCAATCCAAGTTGTTTATCAAACCTGCAACTAACTAATTGCTGCATATTCAATATGACTCTGGATATTAATTGGAACCTACACACATCAGAGCGCAAGTCATGGTGTATAATGGAGGACCATGTCGTCATCGCATCAACTGTTAGGTGTGGAATATAAAACGCATGAGACGTAGGCAGGTAAAGTGATTGAGCCCTAAAGTCAGAACATATATTGTTAAGTCGTTCAGGCCACGTAAGAGAGCTGCACCGTTGATGAATAAGTCCTGGCCGGTGTTCGCAGCCTTAAGGTTGTACCGCCATTTCTGTATGGAATTTCCCAATCGCATACACATATATAAATAGCAGTGCAGCACTGCTGAGATGTGTAGTTTGGACTTTCCCATTCCATTCATTTCAAATTACTTGTCGTTTAAATTTATTCTAAATCAAACATAGATTTTTTTAAGAAAAATCTGTGTAGTCTAACCGCATATGAATTATATATATAAGTATTTTTTTATAGTGAATCTAAAAATATAATCATTATGATGTTAACTATGAGTTATAGAAATTGATGGACAAATATTAAAATGTTTGACTTATTACAAATTTGAAATTACAGGTAATTAGAAAGGAGAGAGTACCCTATTCGACATGATTGCTATCACATTGCCATTAAATCTCGTGTTATTGATGTAGAGAAGTTATGGTTTAAATCTACATTAGTTAAATAACTGAAATACATTCTATAAAACGAATAACTTTAGCGTGGATTTTTGCATCTTGCTTTGAGCGGTACAAAAGATAACACTAATTGACTAAAGCGCCGAGAAAATGCTAAACTAATTCCAAATCTAAGTTCTAAACGAAAATTTATAGTAAAGATATTAAATATGCATCGCTCCCTCGCAAAGAAGAAAGACGAAACTGCCCCGGATGGTTACGAGACGAAACGGAACAGTGCAGGCTAACCATATGGACACAGCCATCACCTTCCATCCATCCCCACCTGTTTAACCCCCATTATCTTTTGCGTAATCGTCTCCTGTCCCCTGAGAGGCTGAGGCTGAGTTTGGGGTTTGTCAACCTCGCGTCATCGAGTGCAAGCGTCCAACGGCCGATTTGTACGTGGTGCCTTTCTTTTTCGGGGCGAGGGGATCGGAGTTGGTGAGCAGACCACCAAGCAAGGGAGAGAGAGAGAGAGGTTAGGTTAACCTCTTCCTTTGTGTGCGCCGATGATTGGGAGGAGCTCCGTTTCTGACTTGACCAAAAACTATTTTTTACTATTAGCATGTCATCTTCTCATGCTAATCGTATAAGAAGGGTATTTTTTACGTTCACTTACAAGATACCGGAAGATACCAAGTACTCAGGTACTTTTGCCATTCAAGAAAAGCAGAGTCCGTGCAGCACAATCAGTGCACAGTCACAAGAAAAGCACTCGCCAGAAACTGTGCAGCACAAGATTTTGTCCTGCACGGAACTTACGGGATTTTAGCACTAAAACCACCTTGAATTCCTGCATCCACGACAATTTCATTGTCCGTCCGGGCATGGCTAGCTCTCGCATTCGCATATCTTGATAAGCACCCGATCGACTAAGCATCTACATTGCAGAGAATTTTTCTTTTATGTTTTGAACTTTTTTAATTTTTAGTTTTAAAAATAAACACTTTCAAAACTTATTTCAAGTTGCCATGCCGATTTAGCTAGCGTGACAACGTTATTTGGTCAAGCCGATCTAGCTAGCGTGGCAGGATAAAATTGTCACGTCCATAGTATGTGTGGCATGTCAGTGTTATTTTGTCACGCGCTGGCGTGGTCAAAAGGTTCACATTCTGGAAATAAATTTTAAAAGGGTTTATTTCTAAAATTAAAAAGTTCAAAAAATAAAAAGAATTCCATTGGAGATGACTTACGTTCATGCTTCGAGAGTGTGGTTAAGAAGCGGACAAACAATCCATGTTTTTTTCTCTAACAATGGCGTTGACACTCCATCTCGCTGCAAATGGCTGTCAGCCACCACCGTGGTGGCGAAGAGGACGACGTGGACGGATCACCCTCTTCCTTGCCATGACCAAGTGCGATTGACAAAAGGAAAAGAGTTGCCATGGGGGGAAGGAACATCGATGGGCCAGGCTACAGTGACGCATGCTCTCCCAGGCAAAACAGCGATATCCAGCTCCCAGCTTTTTGCACATGAAACACCAGCTAAAAGCATCTTTTCAAGGGGAGTTTAGGAAGTAAAAGGCAGTGTATTGACATAACCTGTGGGCTTCGATTCCTCTGAAATAGTGACTGCAACAAGAAAAGTGACCTTTGTAGTCTTGGGGAGAATCTTGCTAGCTTCTCATGATCATACAGTGCTGTTCTGCCTTGGATGATGTTGATGTGGGAGTGCAGGGGGTGCTTCCAACTTCAGGAGATTCAGAACTTAACTCTGATGTATGATTCTGATTTGTACGTTAGGTCACGTTTATTGACATCTTGGAGTCCATGGCACTCACAAACTTCAGAGAGTACATTTGAGCTAGCCAAACATCTGGGTGAACAGAAACTGTACCAAGTGGCAAAACATGGGCCTTCAAAAGGCTCTTCAACATGATGATTACATGAAGTTCTGACAGTCCAATGTGCTACTTAGATATTATGTAGTTTTTACAGAGTCTTCCTCCTCATGTCAACCGGAATATGTACTATAACAAGACAAACAATAAAAGGTCCAGGCATGATGAGAACAGAACATCCAAAGCATCCTCCTGACACCAGATCCTCTTGGTCCTATAATGAAATAAACATACTGCCAATTTTGGTGGTCCATTTGATAGTTCATAATATTTGGACATGTAACTGCAAATAAGCATAAAGTTCAATCGCGCACTTAAGCAGAGAAATATAACAAAATACATATCTTCATTTTATTGTAACACTATCTTACCACAATTAAAACAAACTAACAAAAATAAACATTCTTAACAATTTTCCCAAACAAGCTGCCAAGTGCCAACCTAAGCATGTGCTGCGGAGTAACAAGGAATGGGTACTGCAAGGTGCCAGGTGAAATTATAAAGGGGCCATAACACCGAGAACAGTTCCATGGACAAAAAAAGAACAGAACTTGCTCACCCAGCAAAATACAGTCTTTCCATAAGCATCCATCCTATAGTTTTTCCTTCTTGGAGAATATGCAAATTAATTAAGGGGAAAGAAGTTTGTTACATAAATAGGGCGGTTCCAACTCCTACTAACTGCAACAACGCTACATCCTGTAGATTTATAGCTCAGTGAGAGAAAATCCTAGTATGTCTAATAGTCTATATAGCACATGTATGTACAGAAGCCACTGACTCAATTAAATGTGCGAACATGGGGCACTATGCAGTATATTGCAGAAAACAAAAAATGGTTGCACCCAAGGATTACAGGACAGCAAACTATTTAAGAAAATAATTATGTAAAGCACTTAATAAGAATATCTACCTCCACAGTCACCATATCTGTATCCTGAAATATTTTGCCAGAATTTCCTTGATTGGGGATTTCTCTTCACTGATTTTTCCCTCAAACGTTCTTGTAGCTATCACTAATGAATGCTTTGTGGGATCTTTTCCTCAACGTTTATGGTGTCTAGAACACCTTCTGGATCTGTCTTTATCAGATGATCTTCGACAACTGGATTTATGTCTTTCCTCATATTCATGATCACTAGAATCAGTATCAGGATTGCGAGTCCGGTGATGCCTTTTCTCATGGCGTTTCCTCTTAGTATGTTGGCTGTCACTGGAATCAGCATACGGACTTCTACTCCTGCGTGTTCTATGCCTTGAATGTGACTTTCTTTTCTTACTCCTATGATGCTCAATAGAAGAATCAGAACCTGGAGTTCCACTTCGAATTTTATGACGTGACCTTCTCTCCCTACTCCTACGCTGATCAGAGGTTGAATCTGAGTCTAGATTACCACTTTGGGTTTGATGGTGCGAAGAGCGTGACCTGCCTTTCTCAGCTCTATGCTCCTGCTTCTCACATTTCAAACCAAGCTCTTCAACATTATCTGATGGAACATCTGCACTGGCATTGGCAACTTCTGCCTTGTCAAGAGAACTCTCGTTCTCCTTTGTTTCCTGACAAGTAATTGCCTTTCCATTTCTAGATATGCCAATTGCATTAGCTGTTGAAGGTGTTTCTGATCTAAATAAGACATTGGGTGGTGTGGGCTTTTCTGGTGGAACATCCAACCCCAGTTCTTTACCCAGTGATTCTAGGAAATCCTCAGCAACAAGACGATTGAGAACCATATTGGCATCTTCACTGGTCTTTACTGGATCCACGGGTTGATTAGTAAGAGGTTCAACCATATCATCATCTGAATCATCAGAAAAGATAGCCTGCACGCAACAACAAATACATTGTCAAGACCCACAAGTGTACCCTAATAGAAGACAAGGGGAGTAAATCCTTTTTTTGAGCAGTAGAATCCTCCAAGACTTATGATATTTTAAAAATGAAATGTTTTGAAGGACTAATGAGATAGCTGAAGCTTTAACACCTATTACAGAATGTGATCGCCACTTTTAGATTCTATACTAAGAAACAGACGTAATTCAGTCCTTTCATAGTTCCTGTAATAAGATTCTAAAAATAGAAGAAACATCTTGTTGCATGGTAACAAGCAGTTATAATTCCAACAGAGAACAGAGTACACTAAAAATCATGAAAATTTAAATGAAAGAGAAAATCAAGATCAATTACTCAAATGAACAAATCCATGTTCTCCAACCTGTATGCGCACATCTCACAAGTTGTTGAACCAATGTTGTGATTAAATAATTTACTATATTTTTAATTTAAAGAACGTTTACTTTACTTCTTTCAAAAAATACTATTATCCATTTTTTTGCCATTTCAACATATAGAAATTTATTATACAAGATGAAAAAAAAACATGAGTACATTCCGTGTCATATAAAAAGTGCCCTTCACTAGCACATGGCATCGCATTTCAGCACATTTGTCAGCCTGCAAATGACATGGTACAATGGTAATACTTCCTAAGCTTCTAAACTATAATCGAAGACCAGCATGAGTACAAAGGAGGATGCACTAAATCTACAGAATTAATTATTTGGGATACAGTGTAATGGAAGGAGCAGATGCAAGCATGAACAGGTCCAATTCCAATTTAATGTTCAACACAAAGTATACCAAAACAACCTGTTAATTTTCTATCCAATTGTTTAGCGGAGGAACTTGTGTCGCTTGACAGAAGCCATTAAATGTTCTTAGATCATTTTTTTAGTCTGAGATGAAGTACATGGACTAAATATGTCATTTTATTGTGATTGGTTACAATTCATTTTAACAAGACTTTATGGCGAATGTTACCATTGAGAACATCTATAGGGGACACATGTTACCTTGTAAAGATCAACAGGTCTCTGCATACTGCTGGACTCAATATCAGGGTCAGTTGTAGCTCCCTTTGCTTCTGTCTCTGTTGCTCCTGCCACAGAAGTATGTTGTGGAGCAACACTCGAACTTTCCACTTTGTCGTTTGTCCTCGTGGTGGATTCTGACATAAAGATAAGGCTGTCCATCTTACTTCTTGGCCTTGGAACATGAAATGGCTGCACATACATAATACAAGATCAGTGCCCCATGTTTCATGAATGCTATTTAGAACATGTCAACATGGTAACATAAAGTTCAATTTGAAGCCAGATTAAGGCCTAAACCAAACATAGCAGATGGTAGAAATGGAGAAAACTTGCCAAAGAAAAGTTCATTCAATTCATTATAAGAAATAAAATAGTACTGTGAATTCAGTTCTATTTATGGCTGCTATATAACATAGGGTAAAGTATTTTTTTTAACCCTGAACTAAAAAAACTCATCGTTGTCACCCTCAATTTTCAAAACCAGGCACAAATGAAACCCTAAACCATATTCCGAGGAGGTTTGACTGACCTGATAGTGGTTTTTCACTAACATGGACTCTCACTAGGTAAATCTCATTGTTGTGGAGCAAACTGAGTGACATCTACCTAACCAAAATATGCATAATAAGAGTCTGTACTAGCAGAAACCACCTTCATTTCAAACAAAACCACTATGAAATACTCCCTCTATCCCAAAATATAACAACTTCTAGCATTCAAATTTTGTCCCAAAATATAACTTCTCCACATACATTCTTTTCTCAACTAATCACAACCTTCCACCATTTAAATTATCCACCAACTTTCCCTTCTCAACCAATTATAATCTTCTCTCATGTAATTCTACCTACTTTCTTAATACCCATGTCCAAGCCTAAAACTCCATATTAGGTAATAGGATCTAAGGTGTTATTTCCCCAGTTTTTAAATTCAAGGTGAAATTGACTTTGAAAAGAGTTCAAGGCACAAAATGACTTTCCCAATAAAATAATATTGTGTTCCATATCCATAAATAATAAATTAATAATATGTTTCGATCAGTTCATTAGGGGTAGGGGTGGGCGTTCGGTTTCTTCGGTTTACGTTAAGATCGGTTTGTGTAAAATAGAAACCGGATTAGCTGAAAAAAAAGGCAAAGCCAAAATGAAAAATCCCGAAGAAAATCGATTCGGTTTCCTTGGGCTCGGTTTGTACCGAACAGGCGAAACCTCTTACATGATGTGTTATCCTAGGCATATATCACAGGAAGCAAAGAGTGGGATCATGCCACACGCGCATAGTGCACAGCCCACGATGGTTGATGGGGCCCCACTGCCTACTTGGGAAATGAAAATTCCGCACATGCATGCACTAATCGCTCGGGACGAGGCGGCTAACCTACTCCTGCACGAGGACTTCGGCTTCTTCAGAACTTCGGTTCGCAGCGCATAAAAACTGATCTCTAAGCCGAAGACCAATCCAGATCAAAACAAAAGCCGAGCATCCTCTGACAACCGAAAAAAACCACTACTTCGATTTTGTCGGTTTGGTGTTCAGTGGCCGGTTTATTTTTGCCAACCCCTAATTAGGGGTAGTCCATAGTTGAGCAGATGAGAAAAAGTCTTCAGGAAAAAAAACATTGACAGATTCTTATGTCTATTTTATACAAAAACTAGCAGATCTTGCAAGAGTACAAAATGATTTTGGTTATACTGTGCAATAATTCTTTTGTCATTTATCCCAGAGGGCATTCTTTAATAAATTTATAGAAAACCACAAAAAAATTATATTTACCTTTCCCATGAAAGGATCAACAATGTCAAAGCGCTTGCACAGTATTGGTGATGGTCGCCATTCAAATTCCTCCCTCCGTGGATAGATTGATTTCTCATCTTGTGCTGGTATAGATCTCTGAATTAATTTACCAAGGGTCAATACATGTAAGGTATGAAATTATTCATTGGATTGTATAAGTTAAAATACCTCTGATTCAGTAGATGATACAAAACGTTGCTCATTTATTCCAGATAAACCTAACAATGATAAAGGATCCATAGCCTTTTTTTCCTTGCCCTTTTCAATTGTCTCAGCAGCAGCCTCAAAATCTAGTCTTTCCCGGGCACGGTCAGCATCTGACATAGTACTTGAAGGTATAAGATTTGCAGGGCGAAGGCCTCCTTGGTATTTGTCCTTAAGAAATTGCTCAAACCTTGCTTGTTTTGCAGGATCATTTCTGAAAGGCTTTTCATACTCTGGTAGGCCGTCCTATTATCAAACATGAATAATAAATTCGTAATTACACCAAGCTTATGTAATTCATAAAACAAATATAAAGTTAATGTGGGGAAACAATAAATAGTGTAACAAATCAATTCATAAACTTACAAGAGATATCGGCTTCACAAAGTTGTCACCAAGATTGGACTGCAGTTGAATTGCTTCCTTTGCAGGGAAGGATGAGCTAGATGATTTAGCGCTTCTATCAAGGGGCCTTTCACCAAGAATCTTTCCACGATTTTCAGCAGTCAACTTGTCAGAAGACTTGGATTTCACAGTATCAGGCTTTTGCTGGTCAATATATTTCTGCTGATACTCCCATAACTTCCTTGCATAGTAGCTACAACCGTCTCCTTCATTAAGGAAATTAAACTGTGTATTTGTTTTGCTTTTCTCTTTGTAAAAATCCTCAATATGTTTCCCACAACGAGCAACCATAGCGGCACAACCCTCAATCAATAATCTCAAGCTAGTATCTTCTGGAGCAGGAACCTCAGGAGGAGCCAGATCAGAAAGGGTATTAACATCCTGGCGTGGAGTTAGAAACTTGTGGCGACCATCAAAATCAGCTGGGATCTCAGGAGGATCAAATCTGGAAAGTCAAAATGCAACAAAAACTAAACAATTACATGCAGCACATATATATAGTGGGTGAAGAACAGAATTGAATCAATCAAAATTGCTGTAGCAATGCTTATTGTTCATTCCTTCTGCAGGTACACATTATTTGGGGGCTTAAGCTATCATTACGTGTTAACACAAACAAGTACATAATAGCTTAATATTAAAAGGTCTAAAGAGGTAGACATATTTATAACTGCAGCTCCATATTTACATATCAAGTGTAGACTTGATTCATGTAATACTTAGCTGACAGATAAATTGGTATAAAAATGTAGAATCCAACTAAATAATCGCCGAACATAGCCGATAGCATTATGCGATCAGAAAGCACAGAAAAAAGAACATAAACGGGCCAAGCTGATAAGGTAAAAAGGATTCAGTTTCATTCACAATTTAAGCAAGTATGCTCATAAACCAAATTAAAGAATTAACATGGAAAAAAATCATTTACTGTGAATTAAAAATAAGCATCACCTTTCAAGTTTGTACTCAGAACTTGAGGCGATTTTAAAAGCCAGGAGGACACCTCTTTTCCTGTCTTCAAGTTTATAATTACTATCGCTGGCTGTTTTTGAAGGCTCAATATCAACTTCCATTTGTTCATAAGCAAAATCTGAAGATAAGAGTACAGGTTCAGAACAGAAACTCAGGGAAGAAAATCAAGGGTCAGAAGGCTTTATTCAACTGAATATGCAATTACAAAGATTAACCCACTACTGCATTTCAGCAGGTATTCGTGCACACGAAACTTCGGTATGCTTCCATCAAGACTTCCCATGTCACAAGGGGTTACAAAATTGTACCTGATGCATAAATATCCTCATCTTCAACACCTAGCTCCTCAAGTGCTCCAATCCCAAAGCCAGGAGCATATTGTCCTGCTGATGATCCAAACAATAGATAAGATTTCTTCTTTTTTCCCAAATATTTAAGCAATGTCAATAGAATAATAAAGGAACAGTCATGATGAACTATATTTTTTCTCACTGAGAAGAAAGGCACCCAAGATATAGTTCAAGATGACTCAAACTTGGGTTCATGTCAATGGCGTCTACAAACACCTTCCCACTGACTGAGCTAGGGTCAGTTCCCTTAATATCGACAGAGACAGAATAAGATGATGCAGAAGAACTATGCTGTGTCGTACAGTTTGAAATCAGAAGACTCCCCCTCATTGAAACATCACTTCTATTACGGTCCCTAGCTGACTTCTGCAATTTTTTCCTATCTACAAAATGAACAGATGTGAGATCATGCTACAAAAGAACCCTAGTGTGTATCTTGTAGGAATAAGATACCTTTAAACTCAGGAGCATGCTTGAACGGGTCAAAACCTAACCCATGCAAATCCTGCTTGGGATGAAGAACATATACCTAAAGTATTTATGGAATATCAGAAAGATCAGCAGATTTTTATTTCATCATCGATATAGCTAAATTTCCCATGCAATACAACCATATGTGTGGAAAATAATAAGCATTTACATGCACACTTAGCAACCAACTGTAGTCCTTAGTTCTATAATTCTTTTCTGAGTTATCAATAATTTCCTGTGGTCTTCAAGCTACATACTCACAATTAATTGAAACGGAACAGTATGTTGTTAGGAACTAGAAAAACTATACTTTAAGAATAGCAATTAATATCGGTTTCAATGTAGCCAACTGAAACATGCGAAAGTATACTTTATACATGGATACAACATACAAGGTTTCAAAAAATAAGCTAGTTCAAGTTAGAAAAAAAGAATATCCATTAAGTACAACATGATAAAGCAGGCAGAGAAAGGTATCCATTTGAACATATGGTGCAAAATAACACTTGGTCTACTTAGTACTTACAGGGGTATTTCCAGAGGAGTGTAACTCCTCAAATGATTCTGTGGCACCATCATCCTTATCAGACTTGTGTGAATCAATTTGTATTTTTTGACCATCAGTTTTTGTACCAGAGAGTGCAAGGAAGGCTTTTCTTGCTTCCCTGCGCGATTCTGCACATGAGCACTAAATATGTAAAAACCAATAATAGCTTGGTAACTTGGAAACAATTGGAACTAAAGAACCATTTCAAAAGCACAAACAAAATTTGGGAGAAACAATGTTTCTGAACTAATGATAACTTTCGAAGTCAGATTCTCAGAATATGATATAGCAGGCTATTAAAAAAACGAGATTTGGAGGGAGAGATGTCCCTCTAAACATTTTTTAAGATGAAATTGTGAGCGTGTTAGGGATTGAACATGGGACCTCGGAGTTGAAACCACACACCCCTTGCCACTGCACTATCAAGTGCATCTTATATAGCACGCTATTCATGAATGTAGAGTGCAGTATTTAGTGATTTCACACCAAATGATAGGCTGCTTCGGGTAGGAATGGCAGAAGTTATATGCAAAAAGATTCTTATAAAAACAGGGGATCTTTAATAGAGCAGTTTAACAGTCCAAGCTTCAACTGTGAAATGTATACCATATAAGGAGTCAGCATGTGCATCTCTAATTGAACGACCTTGACGCCAGCCCATTTTCATCAATAACTTCACTCCTGCTCAAATTATTTGAAACTGTCAATTCATTTCAAATGGTACATATGAATTCTCATCATGGTTTTAATGTTAAAAAACAGAACATATCTGACCAATAGAAGTAGTAGCAGGGACCACCAGCTCATCAGGAATAGGCCCAGGTATAGCCGATGGTCTGCACATATAGAAGGATGAATATATAAAAACAAGAAAGCCAATTCAAGTATTGAACATTTAGACTACAGTGGCATTTGAGTTATAAGGCTGTAATAACATAAATAGATGAAGAACAAGCACTGAAAAACTAACATGCATATAGCCAATTAAATTCTAGCATACAGCATATCAGATATAGCTGATTTTGTTGTTCCAGCTTCTTTTTTTCTTCATTTTTGCATTTTAGGGGAATTGGGTTTGATGTTTCAACATTGAGAGGCTATTCTCCAGAACAGCTGATAGGGACCAAGATAATTTTATACAAGAGGATAAAAGTATCAAACCTCTCTTTCTGTTCCTTGGAAGCTTGCTTTCGGGCATGTTCTGTAGCTGTAAAACCAAATGTATCATACTGCTGAGATGTTTCCAAGGCATTACCTCCCATATCCTGCATGTTTGTCTGAGTTGTTACTACATTGATTCACTTTTTGATATAGAATTTGTGAAGTGAAATAGTTCCACATGATTATAGCTAAACAGGTACTTATGTGATATCAGATCAAGAAGCACAGATACACTATTGTGAGGTTTAACTAACTTTCTACTTTTTAATAACCAGCATGGACTACAAGGGTAAATATCTTTTGCTTATGTGATGCAGCACTAAAGGTACCTTTACAAAAGTATATGTAAGACTGACAATCAATTAGTACCAACTGCTTCAAGAGAAGATTATAATATGCTTTTGCACGCTCGTAAACTCATTCCCTAACAATCAAATAAAAATGTATAGAAACTGAAAATTAAAACATAGTTATTTATACACATGTACTACTTACATCGCAAAGTGTTTACTTGACATCGTAATATTCTAAGTTTCCGATGAAATATGATATCTCTGCTTTTAATGCAAATATTAACAAATAAAATTGCAAGCAGACATCTTGACACAGTTTGTTGCATGTGTTCTGGACACTGCTTCTTATCATTGAATAAAGAAGAGATCAATGACCACCTTGATAGAACTGCCTAAGACTATGATAACTTGCAAGATGTGAAGATACTAGAGATCACTTCAATTAAAAGAATGTCAATCTTTGATTGCTTTTAGGTGGAGAAACCTCCAATGCCTTCCAAAAACCATAAACCATATAACTTCTTATACATTAATATTTCATTGATAGGAAGGAACTAGGGTACCTCTCAAGCACCATAAAATTCAAAAAGAAAAAGAAAACGAAAAGAAACTGCGGGACTGGATCTATGGCATTGTCAGTTCCCAGCCAGATGGTCAGAACGGGTTTCCTCTAGGAAGTTTCAAAAAGCAAAACCTTAAATCTAAAATTGACTGGTTCCATCCAGAATTATTACCATTCTGAACTTAATAATTAAATATGAAAATCCCAGGGCAGAACTTTCTTCTGTTACAAGATTTAGTTAGACAAAGGCGCGTACAAGAATGATATGATATACACTATTTTCTTAACTAACACTCCCATCGGTAGGCCATATGCTGATTATAACCGTACGGCTTGTTAGCAACAAAAAAATAATTTATGAGTAAAACTTTTATATATGTGTCCTTGGCGATTTAAAGGCCCATGCTGGAAAATAAACTACAATTAAAAAAACCCCTCAAAATCAACTTGAAAATTTAGTTTTAAAATTCAAATTTTGGCTGCGGCTTATAAGCTATAGGGCAAAAGATGGGAGTCTAAACGTCCATTACCTAATCAAGGAGCAATATTGCTTACAAGCCCAACTTTACCTGTCAAAGGGAGAAGTGTAAAAATTGAGGTGTTTGAATGCACTTATTTCTTCCTCAGTATAATATGGTGTGTTTGTCGTAGAAGACCACATGTTTATTGGTACAAAATGTAGGATATTGATTTTAAAGACAAAAGAAAGTCCCATTGTTGCAAATTGCAAAAAGAAAAAAAAATCTCTCCCTAAAATATTGAGCAGTAAAAAAAAGTTGTGTACCTTTATGTCTTCCTCATCAAGAAAACTGTATATGCTTTGCTTTTTCACCTCAGCCCTATTTTTCCGCGATGATGTAAAAGTCTGTGGAGTCCATCCTGCAGTATATCATATTAGTTTTGTTACAATATATTGGCATACAATCATCACGGGTACTCTTCCATATTAGAATTACATGCCAAACACAACATACCTTCTTTTGTGCCAACGGTATTGTAATAACCAGCTGAGAAACCTCCAGTAAATGCCCCATGAAACCTTCTTCGCCCTTCCTCATCTCTCACCTGCAGGCCAATCACCATCTCGATTTTTAAGCAAACATATCAGCACAATTACTTGAAGCAAATCATCTACCACGTAACTTTACGGCAATGACATATAGAACCACGAAATGTATGGACAGAAGAAGGAAGTTAAGACATATGTACAACTTATCCCGTACAATACTACCCCCTAAACCCTAAGCTGAAGCGCAAATGAGGCCAAAGCATTGCGACTGCAGCGAAACATCAATAGCCAAGTTCAACGGATCGTATAACCCTAAAATGGACCAGAAATCGCCTGCCAACTTCCTCCAAAAGCCCCAAATGCTAAACCACGAGCAAGCTTGTGCCGTAGCTCAGCTGGAATCGAGCAAGCAAAACCCCAAGTCGGCGATTTCGTGGAAACTGAGGGCGCGCCGAGAGAGCTCTCTACCTCCTGCTTCCAGGCAGGGAGGGCGCGGAGCTGGCCGGCCTCGGCGACGGCCCGGCGCTTGCGTGCGGAGGTGTCCTCCTCCCGCTCGATCGGCGTCCCGTAGACGACGAGATCCTCGTCGGCGTCGTCGAACCCCATGGTGGCGGGCGGCGGGTGGCACGCCGGCACGGAGGCAGGAAGCCCTAGCTCGCCGCGCCAGACGCGGGCGGCGCGGAGGGGGGCGGCGTGGGTGGGGGGATGGTGGTGGTTCTGGAAAGTTTGGACGGCGAGGAGTCGCGATGGCGATGCGGTGGGGAGAAGTTGCGGGCTCTCCCTCGACCGAACTAGGGAGAAATAAGTCTATTTTACCTCCCTCATTTTGCTGAATCGAGATATAAGGAATAAGTTCACTCTAGGTCCCTCAATGTGGACTCTAGGTCCCTCAATGTGTCGTGTCGCGTAGTCTGATTTTTTCGTCCTCGGTCCAAATACCGGTTACAACCCGTCCTCCAACTTATAAAACCAGTGCAAACAAGATTTCTCGGTAGTATTATCATGGTTTTGGCTGACGTAGTGCCTACGTGACTTCTTTGACTAGGTCTTCATTCCACGTGGCAATGATGTGGTGCTTATGTGGTATTTTGATCCGAAAAAAATAAATGAGCAAAATTGAAACTAAAAATAAATAAAATATGAGGGACCCACCAGTTAGTCAAACAAAAAATAAAGTGCAACCCACATGTCAGTGGATCCCACTTCCTCCACCTTTTCTATTTCATCCAGCTCTTCACTCGATTGCAGAGGAACAAGGTGGGAAGGGACAAGGTGGGGAGGGAGGAGATGGGGATACCGACCCCCGCGACACCACCGTTCCTCTCCCTACCTCAGGACTGCGATTTCTTTGGTTTTGGCCATGGCTATGGTCATCCTCCTCCTCCCGATGATTCTCCCCAGGCGTCTTTCTTTTGAGCCGTTGTTTCATCGTCCTCCCTTTTTGGTGTTTTGATGCCAAAGGGGGAGAATATCTATCCTTATTCCTTTCCTAGTTTGGTCGAACACTAATGGCATCTATGAGACTACGTGGGGTAGAATTTGATTTATTGTAATCCCATTAATGCTTTTATGTAAGTCCTAAATGACTGCTTATATGTGACTCTGCGATGAAATGCCATTTATGTTAAATGTCTATGTGATGCAATGCCTTCATTTCTATTCACATGATATGTGGTGATCATTAAGTCACATTGCGATTCTTGTTGTGACCTTAAGTGTGGATGCAAGGTTTTAGGGGAGCTCACAACTTGCTTATAATGCATACTTCTAGGGGGAGCTCTCACTAAGATCTTACACCAAAACCTCTATATCATTTCATTATCTATTGTGATCTAATCGTGTTGTTATCAATCAACAAAAAGGGGAGATTGAAAGTGTATTTAGGCTCCTGATTGTTCTGATGATTAATGACAATGCGATTAGAGAGGACTAATAATTTTATTTAAGTGAATGTGAAGGAATGTTAGTCCATGATGATTTGTAGCGCAATGCATAGCTCAACGAATGCGACAAAATCATGAGTTGCGGCAATGATCAAAGGTTGTATTGTATACTTTCATTTCTTTGGATCGTTAGGAAAACCGCACTATTAAGAGAGATGATGCAATATTGACATATGAGGAGTGATGAATGTGCTCAAAATCAATTTTAAAGGGTGTTTCTCCTCAGTTTCTGTGTTCTGAAAATTTTCGGAGTTGTCCGAAATAGATTTTCGAAATTTCCAAAAAAGGACAGAACGATTTGTTGGCTTCTGGAAATTTTCGGAGTTATCCGAAAGAGATTTTTGGAATTTCCAAAAATGACTGAGAAGCAAAATATGGTTCTGTAAATTTTCGAACTTGTCCGAAACTACTTTTCGAAACTTCCGAAAATGGCAAGTGAAGTCGATATGGTTCTGTAAATTTCCGAAGTTGTCCGAAATCAATTTTTGGTATTTTTGAAAATGTCTGTGAACCAGAAATCGTTTCTGGAAATTTTCGGACTTGTTCGAAAGGAAGTTTCGGAAGTTCCAAAAATATCCAGAAGGTTGTTTTGGTTCTGGAAATTTTCGGACTTTTCCGAAAAGTTTTCGGAATTTCCGAAAAATCTTCAGTTGACTTCTCCGTTTCGCTGTTCTAGAAATTTTCGGATATTTCCGAAATTAATTGTTGGAATTTCCGAAAAATGCAATTATTGTGCATAACGGGCAGATCTAGAGCTGTGACTATATATAGTCCACTCTCCTCACTTGTAAGGGTTGCTGGACACATTGGATATTTTCGTGCCCTTGGTTTGTTCATCTCGTGATTCACTTTTGAGCCTTATTTTATTGTTTCCCTTCTCACCAGTGCTCGATTTGGATTTGGTGTGTGTCTGAGAGTTGTGGATTAAAGTTTGTGTGAGTGCTTGTTGTTGACTTCATAAAGATTTGTGAGCACTTGCATCATCTCCGGGAGTTCTTTGCATCATTTGTTACTCTTGGAGGTTGAGGACTCCTAGGTGGCTAGGTGTCACTCCCGAGCCACCGATCTACGTGTGGTTGGCCGGGAGAAGTTTGTGAAGGTCGAATCTCACCTCCGAAAGGGAAGAGATACCACTAGTGGAAGGAGGAGTGTTTTGTGCAACCTCTTGAGGAAAGGGTTAGCGAAGACCCGACTCTTTGTGAGCTCCTCAACGGAGAGTAGAATCCCCTCAAGGATTTGAACTCCGGGAACAACTCATCTTGCTACAACTTTGGTGATATCCCTCTTCTCACTCCTCTAGCCTTACTTGCTTGTGCCGCTATAGAACAAGTTGCTGTTGGTGCTAGCATATTTTGTTGTAGTCAGCTAGATCTAGAGTTTACTTTGAAGTGCGCTTGCTCTGCTATTTTCGGAAATTCCAAAAATCATTTTCAGAAATTCCGAAAACTCCTACTTCCACATTTACTTGAGTTTTTGAATTAGCCTATTCACCCCCCTTTAGGCCTAATTGACCCTTTCAATTGGTATAAGTAAACATGAGATTGATATAGATAGAATTTGATCTTTTGCATAAGTAGATAATTTTGTAGAGATGCTCAAAATGTTCTTAAATACTTTGTTTTGGTTGACTGGTTTAGAATTAATGCCCAAAATACCAAGCAAATAGAGTTTTATCTAACCCCCTTTGAAGTAAAGGATTGTCATAGGAATTTTGGAGGATAAACTTAGTAAGGAATTTTTTCTTTGGAACCTTTCATTCATAGGAAATGATATGTTTTTTTCAGCAGGATTACAGTCATATGGTTCAATTTCATAGAAAAATAAGCATGAGGTCTAACCTCGTGGAAACTTTGCTTTGAATTTTTTTTCTTCTGATGCTACCAGAGGGTTTCTCTTCTCATTTCATGTGTTTCACATTCATGTAAAATTGAAGTAACATGGCATTTTAATTCCTGAGTTTTTTTATTCTTATGTGTTTCCTATCATGCATTTCAAAGAGGGCCTTCAACTTTTTGTTAGAATTCTGGGTTTCGGTTTCTATAATTTATATCAAGGGATCAATTATGGTATTCATATAGTAGAATGGTGTTTGTTTGGAAATAGTTTTTTGTTGTTGTTTGTTCTTTAGATTTGGAAGATTCCAACTCCATCGATTTACCATTGATGCTTAGCAAGTGCATGGCCAATAATTTGCTTGTGATGATTGGACTAGTCTGCTCTATTTGTTCCACTTTTATTATATACTCACGTGATTGCATATATTATGGCATGCTATTCATGTCTCAAGTTGATCCTGTTTTCATGGTAATATTCTTATTTTAATGTTTTATGTTCTTATTCTGGTTAAATAATTAAGTGCTATATGCACAGCCATAGAAGTTTAATTTATTTTTTTTATCGACCACTTTAGGGTTTAGGGTTTTAGGGTTTAGGGTTTAGGGTTTAGGGTTTAGGGTTTAGGCTTTACCAATAAATACTAAAAGAGTATTCATACCTACCCGGGATAGGAACGACCATATCATGGATTTGTGTTTTTTCAAGGAAAAATGTTAATGATGGAAACTATTGTTTTAGTTCATGTGTTTTTTGGATGAAATGGTTACATTTTATTTCAAAGAAAATAAAATAGTTTTGTATATATTGTTATGTTGCAGATTATTGTATGTATGTTTGTTATAATTCACTTTGATAAACATTCTTTGCTCTTGTGTTTTATTTGGTTTTTATATGCTACATGACATTTACAAGCATGGGTATAAAGAAAGTAGCAATTTACCTCCACACTTTTGTACCCATTTGAACTATATGTTATTTCATATAGGTAGATATCAATTGACATAGACTTATCGTGATTGTTTTGGATTTGTTGGAGTTATTTATGTGATTTCTCGGGAGACAATCATAACATCGTGCATATGGAGATTATTGTTGTTGTTGTTCTTATGGATTGCATGTTGTTGATGTACATAGAGGACAAGTTGGTTATGTTGAAAATTTTAACAAAATTTAAACTTAGGATTTTTTTTGTGTGGGTAGTATTTTAAGTATGTAGATACCATAGGCATAACATACACTATGGCAATGTTATGTTCGGTAGAAATCAGATGCCACATACGTACCCAACCAGAAAACATCGACATATAACAAGCAAAAACATGCGCAACACAACTATCTTGGTCTGCTTATATCGATGATGAAGTTTCGAGCACATAGCTACGGTTGCTTGAGTGCCCATGTTACAGTTGTTAGTGCAGATGATGCAACGATAAATAATAATAATAATAATAATTGTTGTTGTCGAAACGACAACTGCATACGTCGAAGGACGTGGATACTCAATAGTCGTTGGGAAAGTAAGTGCATTTAATTCAGGATTAAAAATCCGGGGGCCCCCTTTTACATGGCCCTAGGTGGCTATTTATAACCCCATTACATATCCCCATATCAGGGTTTAGGGTTATTACAGGGGAATTTACATGGTCACCCTCATAAAGGGGCCCTTACATGGGTATTCAATGTAATTAAGGTGTATGGACCCTCAACGGGCCGCCTGGCGACTACTGGCCCATTAGTCCATGGGATGGGGCGACTGGGCTGGCCCACTGGATCTTCTTGGATCGGGTCCAGCCTAGCGAAGTCATCCTCCTTCGGCTCACGCCTTCGCCATGCAGCTTTCGCCCAGACTGGCAGGGACCCGGTGTCTCTTTGCCCATCGCCCCTTTCGCCCTGATGTCTTCGCCATGGGGCTTCGCCTCGAGGGGTCTCGGGTGTCTAGAGTTCGGATCCTCGCTGCCTGGCTGGTTTCGGCAGACTCGGTCGAAAGGCCTCATGGCATACTGCCAACAAGCCCCTCACGGGCAAGGGTGAGATAGGAGCTTCGGCTGAGACCGTGCAAACCATGTAGTATGGTATGAGGCGCCCCCTTTCGACCGATGCTCCTGCCGAAACCTGTCTTTTCGGGTCTTGCAAAAAATGTGTGATATTCGTTTTTGCGAAAAAGGATTTGTATGTACGGCTTTCGCCCACCACGAGCAGCTATGTTATCTATTACTGTTTTTTGACCGGTCTTTAGTGTGAACAGTGTTGGGCCTTCGCCTTCTATGAATAGCGAAGTGGCCCGTATTGTTCTGTTGGGCCGTAATGAACAGTGATGGGCCGTTGGGCCGTGGCGAGTAGTGATGGGCCTTTACTTGGGAGCCCGCTACTGCACGGCTTGGTCCATGGGATTTTACCGTTTCGCTTACCCCGCGACACGTGGCCGTTCCTGATTGGATGGGAAGGCGAAGCGTCGTTTGGTAGGCTATATATTCTTACCTCCCGTTTTCACCGTTGCCACTCTTTTCATTTTCACCGCGCTCATTCTCTCTTCCGTCTCTTGCTCATGGCTAACTTTGAACGAACTCCTTCGCCTAACCAACTACTTTCGCCCATCCACATCTACTTCGCCATGGCTCCCCGCAGGCCGAACCCGGTTTCCGCAACCGGCCCTGACCCAGGCCGGATCGACGAAGACACCACGGCGTTTTTAGGGTCTTCGCTCATCGACGAAGATGAGTTGGCGAAAATGGTTGATGCGGGCCTGGTGGCGGAAGGGCAGGCGTTCGCCCCCGGGGATGCCGAGGTGCCGCAGCCTGGCGAACACCACCATCTGGTTTTTGAGGCCGTCCTCCGTTTTTCGTGCAACATATTGTTGCCGGAAATTCTTCGCCTTTTTCAGGTGGAGCTGCCCCAGCTGAGCCCTTCGGCTCTAGTCCGCATCGCCATCTTCGATTGGGCGTGCCGGACTACTGGGGTCGAGCCTAGCGCCGATCTCTTCGGCACCATTTTCTCGGCCGCCGTCAACTCAAAGACGGTGGTCACCCCCGCTGGGACCCGGAAGACCGCGTTCGGGAGTGTGAACTTCAATGTTCGCCCTGAGCGCGCCGACTTGTGGCCGGTCAATGCCGCAATGTCGAAGTGGGACTGCCATTGGATGGCGAAGTGGTTTTACCACTCCATCCCCTTCGAGGCAGGGTCCGAAGCGGCGAGGGCCCTTCGCTGGCGGCGTCGTGCAATTTCGCCGGCCCGGAAGCCGAGGGTTGCCATCAGTGGCGCCCTGGAGGCCCGGTTCGCCCTGCGCCGCAGGGTGTGTTCCCAGCTAAGTTGCCGGGACTTAGTCGAGGAGTTTTGCATGCTGCGAATATGCCCCCTTTCGCAGTCATGGCAGGTCGAGGTTGACCAAGGTGAAGAGGTCAATGGCCTGCCGAAACTCATCTTACCCACCGGGGTGAACGGTGAGTTTTTGTTTCTATTGTTCCTTTGTTTTGTTTTTCGCCCTACTTTTCTTGTTCGGCCCCTTACATAGTGATCTGCCGCTTTTTTCAGTATTGTCCCTGGCGCAGGCCGACACCGAAGCCCGTATGCTCATCGGCGATGTGTCGGTCACCGAGTACAGCCAGTTGCTGACTCGGCAAGCTGCTGGCCGGGCGAACCGGGTTTACACCGGCGAACTGCCCCCAAGGGCGAAGCCATTTAAGGCTGAAAGCGAAGCGGGCCCCCCGCAAGCGAAAGGCTCCTGCCTTCGCCGACTCCGACATCGAAGATAAGGATGACGCCGAAGAGGAGGACGCGGGGGAGACTGAGTTCGCGGCCGAAGAGGCCGCGGACGAAGCTGACGATAGCCGCTCCGGGACGCGCGGCTACACGCCAACTCCCAGCCCGGAGCGTGTCGAAACCAGAGCGGAGTCGGCCTCTTCGCCCCTTCGCCGCAAAGACGTGGAGGGTGCGAAGTCCTTGGTCGTAATCGCCGCGGCTAGGGCGGCGAAGGGGGAGGCTGTGAAGAAGGCCCCCCCGAAGAAAGGGGTCGTCGCCATCGCAAACGCCTTTAGCGATGAGGAGTCGTCCGACGGGACGCCTACTTTGCCCGCAGGGCGTAACCATGGTCCGACGAAGTCCCTTGGGGCGATGGGTGGGGCTGGGGCTTCGGCTTCGGCCGAACGGGTGGTGAATGCGGCCGCGCAAGTGTTCAGCAGCCCGGTCCACCGGCCCATCGTTTCGCCACTTGCCCTCGACAAGGGCAAGAAAATGGCTGAGACATCCGGCTCCGACTACGCCCCGGCGCCACCCCGCTTCGTCCCCGGGGAATTTGAGACCCGGGCGGAGCTCATCCCCTTCGTGGAGGGGGTGAGTAATATTGTCGCGCCGGCCGGCGGCCCCAGCCTCTTCGTCGAGCTCAACGAGTTCGACGAGGGCTGCTCAGCCGTTAAGAGCTTGGCCGTTCGGGTAAGGCAGCTTTGTAATACATGTTCTCTTTTCGTCATCGTTTTCGACATCCTAACTTATTTTTCGCTCTCTTTTTGACTTGTTTGTTAGATCCTTGCGGCCCATTGTTCGACAGAGCGAACAATGTGGGCCCGCCTCGACGGCCTGATGAACCGCCTTCGGGCGAAAGATGACGAGCTAGGCCGAAAGAGCCTGGAGATGGAGGGGCTCGCTCGGTCCCTTCGGGAGGCGAAGGCGGAGAACAAACGCCTTCAGGCCGAACTCGATGCGGGCAACGAGGCGAAGGCTGAAATCAGCCGCCTTAAGGCCGAGCTGGTGAAGGAGCGAGGGCAGTCTGCTGCCCTCACTGACTATTATAACATGACAGAGCCCAAGATGAAGGCTCTTCGCCAGGACGTGGACAGGGCGGAGGCAAAGGCCCAACGCCTTGTCCTGGAGGCGTCAAGGACGGCCGAGTCCGCGAAGACCGCCTGCCGTACTCTTCGCCTCGCGCTCAACGACATGGGGGCGAAGGCGCGAGGTGTCCCGGGCGAAAACGCCTCCGCCCTCGAGCTCTGCGAGTGGACCCAGCAGGCTGGCTGCGCAGTCTCAGACTGCGCAACGGCGTACGGTGATTGCTGTGCGCGCGCGTCAGCGGCCTTCGCCCTGGGTTTGCTGCAGCAGTGCGGGTGCGACCACGTCGCCCAGTTTCCCGACTTTGCGAAGGGGGACTGGGAGGTGAGCGCCCAGGACATTTCGCTCGCGCTTCGCGCCTGGCGAAAGCAGTTCTGGCAAAAAGACGACCGTTCTGCTGCTAAGGCCCGCCTGCTTGAGCAACTTGCGAAGACAGAGGCGGCGGACCAAGGCGAAGAGCATGTGGAAGAGGGCGGAGGTGGAGCCGAAGACACCCCAGAAGTGTGAGGCCCCTCCGCCGGTTTCTTGTAATTTTTGTTTTTTCAGTTTTGATGTTTGCCGTATAGGGCGAACCATGTAAATATGGCCAACGGTCTACCTTATTGTAGGGTGTCGAAATGTTTTGAAATATATGACTATTTTCGCCATTCGTGTCATGTTTCCATTGCACATGTTTGCGCTGTTTTACGTGGTCATTTCGCCCAGTTCGTGCGCCCCAACTTCGCTTTTCTATGTTCTCCTGCATGACTTCCCCACTTTTTGCAGAGTCGACACCGAAAGCTTTGCGTTCGGCCCCCTCTTGGGGATTGGCGAAGCAGGAACGAGAAGTTCATCGTGGTGAAGAGTTTGCCGAAGGCTCGTTACCTGCTTCGGCCTGTTTATCGCGAGATGATGATCAACGGCCACAATTATAAAGTTGTAAACGTTGCTAACTGGATGCGAACCCACCCTGGGCGAACGCTGGAGGACTACGACCGTGTCCATGTGGCGCGCCTGGAGGGCATGGCTCGCTTCTGGCGAAATCATCGGCGGACCGATTGGTAAGAGGCGATCGCCCAACACCGCTATAGCCTTTCTGTAGCTTCGCCCCCTTCTCTTAGGGTAGTGTACAACATTAGTAGTGACGACGAACCATGTTCGCCAGATCACTCTTTCGGTAGTTGTTTTGGGGGCGAAATTGTAATTTACTTGTAAGTGAGTGTGTAGATCTTTTCGCCAGTATCATGTTGTACGATATGTACTGTGGATTGTTTTTCAAAGTTAATAAAGGTGTGCTTTTGTTTCCTTTTCACCATCTTCTGCATTATCACATCTTGTGCTTTCGTTGGGTCGTAATGTATTGGCCCCTTTGCGTATATTGGCGAAATAGGTATGCTGACTTTTCAGCTTTCGACCTCCGTTGTCGATCTTTGGTGCTCCGTATTAACAGATCGACTATAACGGTGTTCGGGTTGTTTTTTTTATCTTCCGACACAAGCTGTCGCGGTTTCAACGTTCGGCGAGCGATGCTTCGGCTGATTCGTTTCGCCCCCCTGGCGTTTTTGCTAATTAGGCGTTTGCCTTGGGGTTTTTCCACGAATTATCAGGCACATAAAAAAGGCGAAAGACACCGAGATTTTATACTAGTTCGGGCCTCCAGGGTGGATAATAGCCCTACGTCTAGTTTTTTTCTTTTTCTTTTTTCTTTTTTTTTGGCGAAAGGCTTACAAAATGGCGGATGCCGAAAAGCTACATAACAATATGTACATTTTTACATTCTCGCGAATAGGGTGCCACCCTCTCTAGACATAGAAACGCTTGAGGGAAGCAGCGTTCCACGAGTTATCGAACTCTTCGCCCTCTAATGTTGCCAGGCGAAAAGAGCCCGTCCTTGACTTGTGCTTGATGAGATATGGCCGCTCCCATTTTGACTCAAGCTTCCCGACCGCTACTGGGTTCGCCTTTTTCCTCAGGACGAGGTGGTCGGGAAGGAGCTCTGTTGGGCGAACCTTTTTGTTGTAGGTTGCCGAAGTGCTTGTGGCATACTTGCGCATGTGTTCCAGTGCTTCGACTCGTACCCCCTCTAGGAGTTCGAGCGACACTTCGTGCCCATCTTCGCCCCCAGAGATCATCACCCTTGGTGAGTTAGCCCCTAGCTCTATTGGGGTCATCGCCTCGTCTCCATAGAGGAGCATGAACGGGCTGAACTTGGTTGGCCTTGTGGGAGTTGTTCGGAGGACCCAGATGACAGACAGCATTTCATTCGGCCATTTGCCCTTCGCCGCCCCTCAAGCCTCTTTTTGAGTGCCTCCAAGATCTTGCCATTTGCGCGTTCGGCCACCCTATTCGACTGTGGGTGCGCGACCGACGCGAACCTGATTTCCAGGTTTAGCCCCTCGCACATTTCTCTGAACTTGTCAGAGTCGAACTGCTTGCCATTGTCCGTGATGAACTCCCTTGGAACTCCGAAACGGAAACGATGTTTTTCCAGACAAACTTCTGTACTGCCGCCGAAGTGATCGCGCCGAGTGGTTCGGCTTCGATCCAACGCGAAAAGTATTCTATGGCTACGATTCCAAACTTGTATCCATTTCGCGCTATCGGGAATGGGCCAATGATATCAAGCCCCCACCTGGCGAAGGGCCAGACTGGTGCGATAGGCTGTAGCTCATATTGTGGTGCGATCTGGCTTCGGCTGTGCCGCTGGCAGCTTTCGCATTTTTTGGCCTGATCAACGCAAACTTTCAGCACAGTAGGCCAATATACTCCCTGGCGAAACACCTTGGAGGCGACAGTTCTCACAGCTTGGTGTGCACCGCAGAGCCCCTGATGTATTTCCTTCACCATTTCTTCGCCTTCGGCGAAGGAGATGCAGCGAAGCAATGGTTGGAGTACTCCAGAGCGATATAGCTGCCCCGAGACCAGCTTGTACTGTCTGGCCCTAATTTGCAGGCGTTTCGCCTCCGCTTCGTCCTCTGGAAGCCAGCCATCCCTGAGGTACTTCACGAACTGAGTTCGCCAGTCCCCTGGATCTTCGCCCGGATCTGTCTGGTCGATGGCCATGACATCCTTAGTTTCCTTGGGCACACCTGGCGCATACAGGATCTCGAAAAAGATGCCTGCTGAATGCGGTCCCCCGCAAGCGGTAGATTTCGCCAGGATGTCTGCCTCCTCATTTTGTCCTCTGGGTAGGTGTTCGACCGTTACCCCGGCGAAGCACTTTTCCATTGACCGAACAGCCTCCAAATATTTTTTCATCCCTTCGTCTTTTGCCTCAAAAGACTTATAAACATGACACGCCACCAGTTTGGAGTCTGTTCGGATGAGCAAGCGCCGAACCCCCAATGCTTTCGCCTTTCTTAAGCCCAGCAGCACCGCTTCGTACTCCGCCGTGTTGTTGGTTGTATCGAACCGTAGCCTTGTGGCATACCGAATCGACACGCCCCCCGGTGAAATGGGCACGGCCGCGACGCTCGCCCCCCTATGCGACCACGAGCCGTCAGAGTGCATTGTCCAAGACTGTTCGACAGGATGGGGTTTGGGAGCGGACGTCGGTGTCCATTCGGCCAAGAAATCGGCCAGGACTTGGGATTTGATGGCGGTGCGTGCAACGAAATGCAGGTCGAAGGGGGCTAACTCTGTTGCCCACTTGCTGAGTCTGCTAGAGATTTCCTTGCCCCGGAGTACTTCGGCCAGAGGATACTGCGAAGGCACTGTGATTTTGTGGGCCTGGGAGTAGTGCTTGAGCTTGCACGAAGCCATTACTAGGGCGTAAGCGAGCTTTTCCATCTCAATATACCTTGTCTTCACCCCTTGTAGGGCTTCGGAGACGAAGTATACCGGTTTCTGCCCTGATTCTGTCTCTTGGACTAGGGCTGCACTGACCGCCACTGGCGAAGCCGCTAGATATAGCAGCATTTCGCTTCCTGGTGTTGGGCTGACCAGGGCGGGTGGGCTTTGCAAATACTGCTTTAGCTCTTCGAATGCGGCTTGGCATTCGGGGGTCCAACTAAACTTTCCTGTGCCCCGGAGGGTCTTGAAAAATGGCAGACCCCTTTCGGCCGCTTTCGAGAGAAAACGACTAAGTGCCGCAATTCGGCCCGCGAGCTTTTATACTTCGCGTACGCTCGACGGTGGCCTCATTTGCTGAATAGCGTCAATTTTCTCGGGGTTCGCCTCGATACCCCTTTCAGAAACAAGAAAACCCAACAACTTACCCGCGCGAACTCCAAAAACACACTTTTCCGGGTTTAGTTTCATACCCGCCGCGCGCAAGTTGTCGAAAGTCTCTTGTAAATCGGACGCATGGTCGAAAGCCTTGCGGCTCTTTACGACGATGTCGTCGACATAGACTTCCACATTTCGCCCCAGCTGCCTGCGAAGCACCTTGTACACCAGCCTGGCGAACGTTGCTCCAGCGTTCCTCAGGCTGAAAGGCATCCTGAGGTGGCAGAATGTGCCGAACGGCGTGATGAAGGCTGTCTTGGCTATGTCGTCCGGATTCATGTGGATCTGGTGATAACCGGAGTAGGCATCCAAGAAGCTCATGAGTTCGTAGCCAGCCGTCGAATCAATCAGCTGGTCGATCCGCGGCAGGGGGAAGTCATCCTTTGGGCACACCTTGTTGAGGTCCGTGAAGTCGACGCACATGCGCCACTTGCCATTCGACTTTTTCACCAAGACCAGGTTCGCCAGCCACTCCGGGTGGTTGATCTCCCTGATCACCACGGCCTTGAGAAGCTTCTGCACTTCGGCCTTCGCTGCCTCTTGGTGATCAGCGGACATCTTGCGCAGCTTCTGCTTTCTTGGCTTGGCGTCTGGCTTGACCGCCAGGCGATGCACGATGAGTTCTGGCGAAACACCCCCCACTTCGCTGGGGCTCCAGGCGAAGATGTCAATGTTTTCTTTGAGTACTTCTAGGATTTTCATAGCCTCTTCTTCGCCTAGATCGCCTCCTAGCTGGACGAACTTTGCCGGGTCCGCGTCGCTTACTTGCACTTTTATCACCTTGCCATGAGGGGCTGGCTTCGGCACGCGATTGACACGTGGTTCGGCTTCCACATTGTGCACTGCCCTGTCGATCACGGCCAAGTCGCCTTTTGACATGACTGGGGGTTGAAGCCCCTTGACGACGATCACCCCTGCCAGACTGGGCATCTTGAGCTTGAGGTAGTTGTGGTGGGAGACGGCCTCAAACTTGTTCAGGGTTGCACGGCCGAAGATGGCGTTGTAGCTGTATGGGATGTCGACTACGTCGAACAGGATCTGCTCTTCGCGCCTGTTTTCGCCCGTGCCGAAAGCAACCATCAACCATGCTTGGCCGAGAACTTGAACCACCTCCCCGCCGAAGCCGCGAAGTGAAGCCGGCGCTTGAGTGAGGGCCAAAGTCGGCAACCCCATCCTGGCGTATGCCTCGGTGAAGATGACATCAGCCGAGCTACCTCCATCGACCAGAACTCACCGAACTTCGCAGCTGGCCACTTTGGCTGAAATCACCAGGGGGTCTTGATGTGGGAACAGCACTCCTTCGGCATCCTCCGGGCCGAAAGAGATTTGCTGATTCAGGTACTTCGGGACCTCTTCGCCTGCGGCAGTGATGTTATGCACCGTTTGCATCTGCAACTTTCTTTGCCGCTTCGACGGCTGGACCGGTGGATCAGCCCTTGTGATCACTTGGATGATTCTGCGCTGCGTGTCTTGGTGCTGTTCGGCTGGTGGTGACGGCTCTCAGGCCATTTCGCGAGGCGCTTCGACCGTGGCACCTTGATTCGGCCTTGGCTCTTGGGTGCCGCTTCAGTGACGAATGTTGCGGCACTGCTCGGTTGTGTGCGAGGATCGCCCATGATATGCACAGTAGAGGTCTTTTCTGACCTTCCTGTGAACAGGCTGCTGATGGCTGCCGCCCTGCTGGGCGTCGAACTCCTTGCGGAGGGCTTGTACTTCTTCGACAGCCATCACCGCCTTGCCTGTTCGATCGGTCCTAAATTTCCTCCAAGTCATGGGAGCTTGGCCTTGTCTTGGCGGTTGCCCCTGGTTCGCCGGCTGGGGTTGGCGAACGGCGGGGGGAGCTGGTCCGGTGACCTGGGCTTGCATCTGGGCCTGGGCAGCGGCGATGGAGGCTTTGTCGTATTCGGCTTGAATCGCCTGCCTTCGCTTGGAGTCCTCTTCGCCTCTTACGTACCCGTCGATGATGCGGAGCAGGTGCTCGAGAGTTTGCGGCTCCTTGTTGGCGATCTTTCTTGTGAGTTCGCCCTCGAGCAGCCCGGCCGAAGCAGCATTGATGACGGCTGCTTCCGTTATATCTTGGACTTGGCATCGGGCTTGCGAAAAGCGGCGCATGTACTCCCGTATTGATTCGCCCGGCCTCTGGCGAATACCGAGCAAATGCTGCTACGTCTTCGGCTCCTCATAGGTGCCTCGAAAGTTAAGGATAAAAACATCTCGTAGTTGCTCCCATGAGTATATGCGATTAGATGGTAGATTGAAATACCAAGAACGGGCAATGCCGTCAAGAGCGAGATGGATTACCTTCGCCTTGGTATTTTCATCACCGTGGGCGGCTTCGATCGCGGACTCGTAGATAGAGAGAAACTCTTTTGGGTCTGTTTCGCCTGAGTACCGTGGAACGGGTGGGAATTTGAACTGAGGTGGGATTGGACAATTTTTGATTCCCCGCTTAGTGGTAGCCCCTTTTCGCCCCCGGCCTTACCCATGACGCCCTACAGCGAGGGCCCGCTTGGCTGCGGGTACGGCGTGGCGAAGGGCGAAGTTATAGCCTGCGCGTGCGGCTGGGCTGCAACGTTCGGTGGCCCGATTCCGAACAGCGGTGCTTGAGTGGTGTTGTAGAAGTCGAACTGCTGCCCCTGACCCCAGGGCGAAGCCCCCGGCCCAGGTTGGTTCGATGGTAGCCACCCTGAAGCGCCTTGGCCGGAGCTCCCCTCCGGCTGGGCCGAAAGGGTTGTGCTTGAGATGATGTGGGGTTGACTGAGCTGCTGGAGGAAAGCTTGGAGCTGCACCTGCAGGGCCGAAGCCCCCTCCGCCATCGCCTGCGACATTTGCCCGGGTGGTGAAGAGTGCACCTGGACCACAGTTGGTTGAACCTGCGGCCGTACGCCAGGAAGTGGGTGCACTGCTGCGGCCGAAGGCTGGCCGTGGAGGTACGCCGGTCCTTGAACGGCTTGTGACGGAGGGGCTTGTGCCGGCACTTGCTGGTAGGCTTGAGGCGGGATGTGGCCTGCCGAGTACTATAGGATGGGGGTCGGAGCAACCTTGGCTTGCCGTGTTGTTTCGTATGCTTGCTGCTGCTCTTGCATCTGGCAAAGCATGTCTTGGAGTCGCGCCATGTTCTGCCGCATGGCCTCCATGCCTGCTTCGACTTGCGCGTCGAGGTTGGGGTCGGTTTGCGCAACAGTGGGCGCGGTCGAAGTCGGTTGAGTTGCCGAAGGGATCTCCGGTGCCTACCCCGCCGAAGTGGCAGGGGCTGAAGGTGGTGGCTGCAGAGCGGGCGCCGAAGTTGACGGCACCGCCCCCACTTCGGTGGGTGCCGAAGGTTCGGCCCCTACTTCGACGGGTGCCGAAGGTTCCGCCCCCACTTCGGCGGCCATCGCCTCTTCTGCTAAGCTCTCCTTTGGGTTAGCAACCCTCACCTTTGAGACCTTCTTCGGTGGCATTCACTCTCAGTGGTTTCGCTCGGAGGTCCCCACGGTCGGCGCCAGCTGTTGTCGAAACGACAACTGCATACGTCGAAGGACGTGGATACTCAATAGTCGTTGGGAAAGTAAGTGCATTTAATTCAGGATTAAAAATCCGGGGGTCCCCTTTTACATGGCCCTAGGTGGCTATTTATAACCCCATTACAGATCCCCCTATCAGGGTTTAGGGTTATTACAGGGGAATTTACATGGTCACCCTCATAAAGGGGCTCTTACATGGGTATTCAATGTAATTAAGGTGTATGGGCCCTCAACGGGCCGCCTGGCGACTACTGGCCCATTAGTCCATGGGATGGGGCGACTGGGCTGGCCCACTGGATCTTCTTGGATCGGGTCCGGCCTAGCGAAGTCATCCTCCTTCGGCTCACGCCTTCGCCATGCAGCTTTCGCACAGACTAGCAGGGACCCGGTGTCTCTTTGCCCATCGCCCCTTTCGTCCTGATGTTTTCGCCACGGGGCTTCGCCTCGAGGGGTCTCGGGTGTCTAGAGTTCGGATCCTCGCTGCCTGGCTGGTTTCGGCAGACTCGGTCGAAAGGCCTCGTGGCATACTGCCAACAACAACAACAACAACAACAACAACAACAACAACAACAACAACAACAACAACAACAACAACAATAATAATAATAATAATAATATAGTAGTAATATAGTAGTAATAAGGTATTGTACTGTATGTGGTATCTAACTGTATCCAATTTATTTCAATTTTTGAATTAATTTGGAGAGAAGTAGACATATATCTCCACATCTCCATGCACAGATGAAACAGATAGGACCGATACACCTGAGCAGATAAATGTAGGCAAGGAAGAGAGAGGGTGAAACCTATCTACCTATCCACCTCATCCTGAATCCGGGATAGGTGTCTTCCTTCACGAAAACGGTCATATAAAGGTTATACTTGACCCTGTACTGCTACTTGCACCACCATAGAACAACCCTTTCTCCTGTGGCGAAGGGCATGGGAGTCTGGGAGGAGTAGAGCTGGTAGAAGCCTACCATGTAATCCATAGAACCATGTCCTTGGTTTTTAGGAGCACTTAGCGCTAGCAAATAGCTTATACAATACTCTAGTCTATAGATACTAATGAAAGTTGATGCCTAGTAGATGGATCAGTGAGTTTCTTCGTGGTAATGAGTTAGTTTTTATTTAAATGAATCGTGAGATGATATTTAATTTAGTACCTCCTGGATAGAAATAGTGTACTTTTAGGAACTTATTGAGTAAAAAATCAAAAGTTAGTAGATATATTAGTATAAAAGATTAGCACTTTCAGTTGCTAGTATAAAGAGTAGAGGTTAATTAGCAGCAGTTGTAATACATGCATGCATGCAACATGCTCGACTAGATGCATACAGACACTTACCTGTTGGTTCTCTTTCTCCAGTTATAGTCACATCTACCTATGCTACTATAGCTATGTCATGCGTACAAAGTTTAGTCATAAGTTAATATCAAATAAAATTGATTAGGTGGGACACACAGGTAGAACAACAGGCGACTAGGTAAGACTGCACACATCAATTATTTTATTTAATTATCTCGAGCTAAATTTGCTTACTTATATTATACTCCCTCCGTTTCATGTTATAAGACGTTGTAACTTTTTTCTAGTCAAACTTTTTTAAGTTTGTCCAAATTTATAGAAAAATCTAGTAGTATTTTTAACACAAAACAAACTTATTATCAAACTATATTCAATGCTAGATTTAGTTTAACTAATTTAATAATTTAGATGTTGCTAGTTTTTTATAAAATTGATCAAACGTAAAGAAGTTTGACTAGAAAAAAGTCAAAATATCTTATAATATGAAACATTGTAAGATGGTGATGCTAACAATAAGTGTTATTAACACTGGAATAATTGACTGTTGATTTATATGTTAGAATAATAGCGTTATAATCATGTAACATGATCCATACTTGAAATATCTCAGATGAGGGCATCACCAGTTGGGAAAAATAGACTGATGGAACGAAATTATGATAATTATTTTTTTAGTACCTCTGTAGAGTATATTTGAATCATTTACTATATTTAATATCTTTTTAATGAATGGCTTCTAATATCTACTAGTAATTTTTTTCTTAAAAAAATAAATGTACTAATCATGCCGAGTACTCCCTCCGTCTTAAAAAACAAATCTAGGCATAGATGTGATATATCCTAGTCCAATATGTCACATTCATGCTTAGTTTTTTTGATGAAGGGAGTATGTGTAACATACCCTTATTAGTTATTTGATGTGCAAACTATCAAGATTGAGATGTCATAGGAGGGTAGTGATATGCAGACCTAGTAGGAGTGTTGTCTACTTAGTCTTTAGTTAAAGAAGATCCTGATGACAATAAGTTTGGTCAGTAGACCACCTGATTTATTAAACAATAGCTTGTGAAAATACATGGAAGCATTAAGTAGGTGTTCAAGCTCCATTGTGATGGTTAGATATGCCTTCACTACTGGAGAACTGATCTTTGATCAGTTGGCAAAAAACATATTTATCCTGCTTCGAATAGGTTTTGGGTTAAAAACCCAACGGCACTTTACGATTTTTGTCCCGGTGGATCTTTAATCCTGGTTGGTAATACCAATCCGGACTAAACATTGATTTTTAGTCCCGGTTGATAACATCAATCCGAAAAGGAAAACATCTCTATCCAAGTCAGATGTGTGTAGTAGGTGGGATGATAAAGCGCATGGAGGCTGAGGTGAGAGATCTTGAGTTTGAATCTAACATCCAACATATTTTTTTAACTTGATATCTATCTTTAGTCCCGATTATTTCAACCGGGACTAAAGACAGACTATTTTAGTTCTGGATTGGGTGTCCCGGTTGCATAACCGGGATAACAAATGGTTGCCAACCGGGAGTAAAGCTTCATTCTCCACTAGTGCTTGTATCCTTATGGAATATGTGTGCGTGTGTGTATAGTATATACGCTTATAAGGATACGACAAACTATTACAAATAAGTTGAGAAATTTCCGGTCGTGATAGAAGAAAATTTGACAACATGCAATTTCGTGAATCATTAAATACAAGTAACTCAAGTAAGAATAGGTAGATGATTAACTAGTACGAGGATCAATAAGGGTAATAAATAATAATGGAGCTAAATCAATACTAATCCTTACACTGCAAGTAGAACAGATATAGAAGCCTATACCAACACTGAGAAATGCCACATTGCTGGAGGTATACGAGTCCTTTTACATGTGTGTCATATCTCTATTTTATCATGGTATCATCTACTATAACATAAAATATCTCCTGGTTCAGTACCGAACTAGTCCTTGTACTTCGACACGTTCTCCTATAGAATAAAATCCTTTGTACCGATGTTGAAGTTTTTGGTAGAGGTATGAAAAAAACCTGCTCGTGTTATCCAGTAATAGTGCATAAATATTATGATAGATTGATACAAGTTTTTTTCAAATGTACTTAATTGATAATGTTTTTAACGAGGAGATAAAATTTGAAGTAACATATATAAGCTATTTCAAATTATATCTTCAAAATATAATTATTTTTGGGATTTTTGGTATAAATTAAGGTTAGTAAGAAATAACTAGATTAAGATGAGAAAGAAAGTGGATAAATTAAATATAAAAGATGGTTGTGATTGAGATGATAAAGTAGAAAATAAATCATGAACCAAAGAAATTCTTATTTTATAGATTGCACTAGATTTCATTACCCCACTTTTTGAAAGAAAGCCTAAAACTTGCAGACAGAGTTTAAGAAAAAAGAAACAAAACTATCAAAACAGAAGCTAAAACATATGAAACGTTTGAGTCATCAGCTTCAACATTAAACTTTGAATAGCTCCACATAAGAAGAATAGAGGAAAACAATCCAAAAACACCCCACACAACCAGGCTTCACGGGGAGGTCAAACACAACAGACAAAACTACCTGATTCCTAGATTATCAAATAGGACATCCTCGGACCGAAGCTGTATCATCTTTTCCATCAACTTTCTATAAACATTATCCAAGAGGGTGTAATTTTTTAGAGCACCCTACAACGCTACATCAGATATATTGACCTATACACGACCTGCAAATAGATTTTAGCAATTGATCTTAAAAACCCACTCATTCCTAGTTAACCACGACCCCTAGCAAAAGCTTAGAATAAGCACCAACCCAACTCTAACCCCTAACTTTTGCTTAAGCATTCTGACACTATCCGATAAGAACCCACACCTCTCCTGCAGCCTGTTGGTAAAGAAAATTTTGTAAAGGAGGATGTGTTAATTTTGGGACTGATCGAGAGAGAGAGCCTGCAGCACCAAACCCAACGCAACACCTTCTTTACTGCTTGCGTTTTACGTACAACACATCCGCAACACAAACGATCGGCCGTATTATCCTTTTTTTTCTTTTTTTTTTTTCTCAAAAGGCATTCATTCTACATGCGCTGCTGCCTGCTGATTCCGGCCGATCACACACAATCCGCTGTCCTACTGGAGGGCCTTACCGGTGCAGCACATTGGTGTTGAGGTGGTACGCACCTAATCCAAGCCGTCCATTCTAGATCGAAGCGCGGAGAAGCGCGCTGGGCCGCCGCCGCCGCCGAAGTCCATCGAGTCACGTGCCGCCGTCCAACCCAAGCAGCATCCCATCCCACCACCACGCCACGTCACAGACAACCCACTGATCCCACCCAGCTCAGGTCTTCTCCTCAACTCATACTCTTCGGCGCCGCCTCGCTCTCCGGCGATCCCCGCCATGTACAGCTCATACTCCGCCGTCGCCCTCGCGCTGAGGGCCGCCAAGCCGTCCTCCTGCGTCCACTCCACTTACCACCACCACCACCACGGCGACGGCGGCGAGTGCCACCAGCAGGAGCTGCTCCCGCTTCACCCTCGCGCCGCCGCTCCCCGCTTCATGCTCGACGGGTACCTCCTCCGCCACTCGGCTCACCTCCTCCTCCTCTCCGCTCGTCTCCGCCCTCCTCCCCCACTGCATCCGCCGCCCCACTGCTGCCGCCGACGAGTAGCCGCCCGCTGCTGCGGCGGCTGCTACAATGGCAGCAGCTCCGTTGCTGGGCACGTCTCTTGGCGACTGGATCCGCCGCGGGTGTGCCGTTGCAGCGGGCACGGCGCTGGGAGGTCGTCGGATCTTGGAGCAGTTTACCGGCGCCGACTTGAGGCGCGTGAGTGCCGCTGCGGCGGCGGTGGTGGGAGGTTGGATCTCCGGGCGAGCTGTGGGCAGCGGCGGGATGCGCCAAGGCTGGTGGGGAGGGCGGTGAGGCAGGAGGTGTGGGAGTATGAGGGTGGCGAGTGGCCGCACACGAGCTGTTCGATGGAATGCCACGCAGACTGGGACTGGGAGGACGAAGATGAAGACCGCGGACTTGCTCGGTGGGAGGCGCCGACGCGGTTTCGTTTAAGTAGAAGGAGAAGTGAAGAGGATGAGGGTGACAGATGTAGGGATTGTCATCGGAGGAAGGATGCGGAGAGCGATTACTATGATGAAGACGAGTACAGTGGCCGGCAAAGGGAGAGGAGGAATATGAATGAGATACATGGTAGGTTTACAGCTTCTGACCAGAGGAGAAGGGACCAGAGGGACTACCATGATGACGATGATTATCTTGAATTCAGGCGATGGAAGGAAAGGAGGGAAAGGAGAGACTCTGAATTTGATGATGCAGTTGCTAGGAGGGGAGTTGAAGATAGAAGATATAGTGAGGATGACAGGAAATGCGATCGGCGAAGAGAAAGGAGGGATTTTGGATATGAGGGTGCAGTTGATGTCAGGGGAGAAGGCACTAGTAGGTACACTGATAATAACCAGAAATCTGATTGGAGAACAGAGGATAGGGATTATGACTTTGACGTGAGGAGAGAAGGAAGGCATCGTAGAAATGATGATCAAAGATATGTTACACGACACCAGCAGAGAACTGATGATACAGAGGAGGAAGATGTTTCACTGTTGGAGTCCCATCGTCGGCATGATGAAGAGCATGATTACGATGAGCGAGACATTGCTGAGAGGAGGTACTACTCAGGTAGGAGGTCCCAGAAATCTGCATTGCATGAGGATAAATCTAACAGGGCTTCAAGCTCAAGGAACACAGTTGATACAAGGATTGCAAGAAACAAGGAGAATTTAGCCTCAAGGGTCCGGTGGCATGATAATGTAGACAGACGAGCCCAGCAGACATCTGAAGAGAGAGACCAACGATATTCTTCCTCGGTGGTTCGATCTTTTGATGAGAAATATGGATTTAACCATGACGATGCACAGCTTATCAGAGTAAGGGATTCTAGGATAGGAACACGAGATCTCAGGGTTATAACTGAGGATGATGCAAATTTGGCCTCTAGTTCAAAGAACACTACGATTTCACAGCACCACAGCACTGTAGATCAGAAATCAATAACACAAAAGGATGACTCAAGGAAGAGCTCACAGAAAATAATAGAGCTGTCAGAAGTCAGAGGTACCAACACTGAACATGACTCAAGAACTCAGAGTTATCACCAGGAAGATAGAGGAAGGTACATGGAAAATAGGGCATCTTCTCTTCAAAGTTCTGTAGAGATGACTAGTGACACTAGAACACAAGTTGATCAGCATGATGAGGTCAATCAGCAGGTGGTTGCACTAACTGACTCAAGGAGAAGGTCTGAAAAACTCACAGATATAAAAATGGATAGTACTTCTGATGTTAGCAGGACCTCTCTCACACAGAGAAATTATGATGAAGTGAATCAGATGGATATTGATGACAGATCTAATTCCGTTCACAATATAACTTATATTACAAGAGACAAAAAGAGATATGTAAACCAGCAGGTAATACATGAAACGGACATAGATGTGCAGAATGTCACACATGTTGATGTTTCCAAAGTTCGTGCGAGTGATATTTCTGTCTCAAGGAATTCACAAGAGGCTTCTGAAACTAGATCTGATATGACAAATAGCCAGTTAGAACAGATCCAGGCTAGTAATAGTTCCATGGTTAGGGGTCCACAAAGTTATCTAGAGGCTGCACTGCACAACCGGGTATACTCGACTTCAGCTACTGATATTGTTAACACGACAGCGGAGAAGCATGGACAAGTTGAAACTAGTACGAACAATGCTGCTATAGCTAGTACTTCTGAAAGTCATATCCAAGCAAGAATAGAAGATGAACTTCAGTCAACTTCAGTTGTAAATACTATTGGCAGTGTGCAAGAGCAGATTGATCTTACTAGAATCTGTACTAGTGACTCCACAGTTGTTAGCAGTTCCCATGGTCTTGATACTAGAAGCGGTCAAATTAGCAGAACTTCAGCTACAAATTTTGTTGACAGGACAAGGGAGACCCGAGATAAGAGAGATCAGCAAATTACACAAGCTTCAAGTATAGACAGAAATGATCAAGTAACATCCAGATTTTATGAATCCTCTCAGGACTCTAGACAAAGTCTAGCAAGATTGAAAGAGGCTGGGAGATTGCTGGAACACAACGTGGGTCTGAACTGGCAGCAGGAAGAGTCGAGCAGAGTTTCTAATGACACGAATATCACTACTTTGGAAATACAGAGCACTGAAGACGGATCATCTATGGTTCCTGTTGACGTGGAGAAAAGACCAATGATAATTGGAAGCAGTGAACAAGAAGTAAGGAGTGAAACTACTGCTGTAAGCAGTATACCAAGTGGTTCAAGTGCAAGACAGCCTGTGAATGAAAGCTTGTTAGAATCAGCTGCTCGATTAGAGAAATCATCTACATTTCATGTCGGGCAATTTGTTGGTGAGGTCCGCAAAGGAGTGTCAGATGCAGATACTACTTTAACAAGGAAAAATGATAAGTCCATAATGGAAGGTATAACAAGATCTTCATCTAGACCTAGAATGGGGGGACCGTCAGATGAGATGTGGGATGTCCAAAGTGCTACTTCTCAAGAGACCTTTAAGACGGCTGATAAGGAGGAAGGCTCATCAGTTGATGGAGGTACTACCTCGACTTCTCTGACACCCAAGAATGAAACTGCTCTTGCTAGAAAAGTTCACAAATCACTCTGGGCTTATGTTGCAGATATAGTCCGTCTTGGTTGGATTCAACATGGTGAATCTCTTGATTCTAACAGCAATAGATCAGTTAAGAAAAGTTCATCAAGTAATTCTCAGAATACTGAAGGCTGGATTTCTAGCCAGGAACGTGATAATGAAGGCATACAGAAGAAAACTGAAAGTTCTAAACCAAAAGATCATCTGATGAAGTCACACACTGGAGAATCACTAAAGAAAGAAAGCTCGCCTACTGGTTCACAAGGTCTCCTAATATCAGAATCTGGTAACGTACCTCAGATAGATACATCTAAAGGAGATTTTATATCCAGAACTTCTAAAGATGATGCACAAATGACAGGAGAAAAAGCAAAACAATCAAAAGTCGCTGCGTCACCAAAACAAAATACTGTTGGAGGCTTTTCTGAGGACAGCACACCAACATTGGTTGACGTTACAAAAGAACATTTTCCTGAACATGAAGCTTCTACTTCATCCATGATCACGACAAAGGGTTCTGCTGACAATGACACTGGTGAAGGAGTGATTGCTGGCACCTCTTCAATGCCCATCAGCACAGAGGGAGTTGGTTGGACTGCTGGTTCAGATGAGTGGAGATACGATCCTTCAGGTGCTATGGCCCCTTACCGTCATCCTCATACCCAGGTAATGATGCCTCATGAGGATACCTCAGCTGTTATCCTAGAATCAGCAGAGTTGCCTATGGGTGGTTCCACGAGGTTTGAAGAGAAGACTGTTGTACGAGAGACTCCTGAAGTTATCAGAACTGATGGGAAAGATGCTGAATTGAAGAGGAGAAAGTTTCAGAGAAATAAACAGGTAATGAAGGAAACATTTGATGAATGGGAGGAAGCATATCAGCGAGATGCTGAACAGAGAAAAACTGATGAGTTATTCATGAGGGAAGCATTGCACGAAGCTCAGAGGGCTGCAGATTTGTGGGAGGTGCCAGTTGGAGCAGTGCTAGTACAGAATGGAGAAATTATTGCTCGTGGTTGTAATTTGTAAGTAGTACTATCATATTCTGCAGCTAAATGCAAGTTGAATTAGATCTTCACTTTTTCTTATGTTCTATCTCTTTCTTGTGTTCAGAGTTGAAGATCTCAGGGATTCAACTGCACATGCTGAAATTGTTTGCATTAGAGAAGCTTCTAACAAACTTAAGACATGGCGCCTGGCGGTAGTATTTTTTACATCCAGCGAATTTTTTTCCTGGCTCAATAACGTGGAAGCATTGGAACAATTGAATCTTATTTTAATGTTTCCTTTTTAAATATTCTCCTGTTCATTTTTTTTTCTGGTGAAAACGATCACAAGTTAGACGCTTGGTATTGAAGATGGATGATTGATTATGCATAAATATATCTATGCAATAATTATCTTTTATTTTCAGACTTGCCCTTGCCCTTATGTTTTGGTTGATAAATTGTGCACATGTTCTTTTTTTAGAGTAGTAAGGTTATTGCTTTCCAGTTCACAAAATTTTAAGTGTAAGCCAGCCTTTTGTGAGGATTCCTCAGATCCTTTTCAAATGAAAG
The DNA here is from genome assembly GCA_000573905.2 of Oryza punctata. Classification (NCBI taxonomy): domain Eukaryota; kingdom Viridiplantae; phylum Streptophyta; class Magnoliopsida; order Poales; family Poaceae; genus Oryza; species Oryza punctata. The sequence continues at coordinate 15,222,069 of CM002493.2, read as the reverse complement.
GTTTTCATGTACTTTATGATGAATTTACTTTTTGTTTGGATCATCTTCATTAGAAAAATTTTCTTATCAAATTCATTTCAGGATACAACATTGTATGTAACCCTGGAGCCTTGTGCCATGTGCGCTGGTGCTATTCTTCAAGCTAGAGTTGATACGGTGGTATGGGGAGCCCCAAACAAGCTTCTTGGAGCTGATGGCAGCTGGGTTAGGTATGGGATCCAGTTTCCTATGAAATTTCATAATGTATCATCTTCGAAGTTCCTTTTCCAATTATTCTGATGATTCAAAATCTTGAGATAGTGTTGTACTTCAGAGCACATAGCTAGTTATATTGAGAAATAACTGAATATTTTTTCAAACTGGTGCAATGTCTGTCTTTCTGCAATTTGGAGTGGTTTCATGGGCTCACATGGCCTCCTATTCTTCTGACAGCCAATTGTGAGCTGTATTTTCCTGAAGTATCTCTGAACTGTTCCCACATGCTGCAACCCTTTTGTACTATACAGGGAAGGGCTGGTCAAGGAGGTGGAAAATTTCCTTCTATGCTCTCCTTGGTGGGCTGTTCTAGGTCTCTCTTATGTCAAAGCCAGTAACACACTTGCATCTCAGCACCCAATAGGAGGCTTTGTTACATGCTGTTGCTTCCACACCACCATAGCTATCTTGGTCTACCTCTGTTATGTGGCTTTTAAGCATGCTAGTAGGGGTATGGAGAGAAAGGGAAGATAGTGCGGTTGTGATTGTGAAAAACGACAAACCAAAGTTCTTTTTGTTTGCTTTCGTGGGCCAAAGTCAACATCACCCCGTAATTTATCATGTGGCAACCTGCCACCGAAACACCAGCTGGGATTATAATTCCATTGATTGTAAGCTGTCCCCTGTTATGGTATAGGGGTTTATAGGCAAATTTGTGAAAGTAAATGGGGGTACATTGGTCTTTATCCTTCTAATAAATGCATTATGTAGCACATAAAAGCTAGATTCTATGAAAAGGTTGGTTCGATTATAGGTAGGTAACATATGTAATTCAGTTAAAATGGTGAAGCTTGTTACTCTGGTGCTATGCTTATTGAAATGAAAGAAGAGTTATTTACATTTTTATGTCTCCTTTCTAAGATGTTGGAACTTGGAACTATTATTTTGTACTCCGGTTGAGACAAGAATATTCTCAACTACAGGCAGTTCTGTAGGGTGTAGAATTTCATATAAACAGACTTCAACCATGTGTGAGAACTTGAGGTGGCGAGGGAAACCTCCCAGTCCCACATGTTTCATTTCCCACAAGGAGACCGGAAAACTAAGTGAATTGTTTTCTGCTTCACTTGTTTTATAGGCTTTTCCCCGGTGATGGTCAAACAAGCACTTTGGATTCAGCAAACACAAACCAGGGTGCTGGACCTGTCCACCCTTTCCATCCGAAGATATCCATAAGGCGTGGCATTCTCTCCGCTGAGTGCTCAGAAATAATGCAGCAATTCTTCCATTTGAGGAGGAGGAAGAAACAGAAGCCGGAGTCGCCACCTCATGCGCACCCCCCAGGGCGCAACCATCCAGTCAAGTTTTTCAGTAAGATGCATCACATGTTTGGCACAATCTTCTGTTTGTAGAAGCATTTTGAGTTACACTTCATGCGTTAATTCAGTCCCCTTTCTTGTGTATTTCCCTATGTGTATGCCCCCCTTTTCTCCCCTGCTTTGGGTTAATCTGTAATGTTAGATGGGAGGTAATTTGAGCCGAGGAAACTAGCATCAGTTTTCGCCGTCTTTCAAGTGGTTGGTTGGTTAGGCTGTAGTTGGTAATGCCATTCCACTCTGTAAGCACCGATTCTGTAGTGGTTGTTGTCCGCCCTCTTTTTTTTTCTCTCTTTTTTTTGGGAGAACAGAGGAAGGAAATAAATTGTGAATGAGAGGCCGGCATTGACAGTTTGCTTATTTGGGGATTACTAATTCTGTTGAGTTGCATAATCGGAGCTGATACAATAGCTTTTGCTTTGCACTGTATGCATCTTTGTTAACATGAGACCTGATGTACTGTGCTTCCGTGTTAACGTGTACTACTAGTGGTACTAAATTGTCAGATACTGTCTGTTCCCTCCTGCAAACTACCGAAGTGCCAATCCCTTTGCTAATGACGATCGTGCACGAATTTCAAACGATTAGCATATTATTTTAAGAGGCGGTTAACCAGTGCCATGCAAGTCCGCCTACGTCCCTGAAGTCCGCCTACGTCCCTGACAACATGCTGTGCTGAACTGCTGATCATATATGCATCTGCACATAACAAGACCATCAAGCAGTGGAAGCTGCCAAAAGGAAAATAAAAGTGGCAATACACCAAGAAAACATGGAAATTAACATGAGATTATTGTATAACCTTCCGTCATCTTCATAATATATTGTATGGATCACCTATCTATCAGCATGTCATTATCGATTCAATTCACCAGAATGCATAGGAAAGTATAGCACCAGCAACAGGGGAAAACAGAAAGCCATTCACTGGCATGCAAGTGAAATAAGAATAAAGATAATTGACCAAATGAATAATCTTCTAACAGTGAAATTCTCTCTTATCATGCATGCCTTCCTGCCAGGTGAGACAACAAAATTCTCTCTAGAAATCTAAAGGGGCAATGCTAAATTGGTAAGACAGTGACAATAATAGCTCAGATATCTCAAATTCCGGTGGACAAAGATACAGCTCATCTATAACCAAACTGAAGCTAGTGACATAATATTATTATTGTCTTTGCGGATTTAACAACCCTCTCAAATAAGCTTTGCAACACGCAGACAGACCACATAAGCGTACTCCACAAGTTCATTCAACCATGCCAACAAACTCAGCAAATGACATTCTCATCTGGGCAGGCTACACGTCATACCTACATAGCTTGTGCAATCTGCAATCCATGCCTTCTCCAAACCACTTTGTGACTATACTGCTCAGTTTGTACAAGTGAAGTACCTTCATCAAATTGCATAACTCGTAATTTACCAAAATGCCCTATGAGCAAAAATTACTACCAAAGGGAAAGAGCATTCATGTTGTCCTCAAGCTGACATAAAATAGCAATATAGGGCAAAGGAAATCTAAACCAATATAATCAATGTACTACTACCTATTAAATTAAGCCTTTCTTCAAGACCTTCAAAATTTGTGTAATCAGTGATTTTTAAAAGTCACTCAGAACCTTACAAAATGTGTAATTTAGTAAAATTATATCAACCTTGGGCAGGTACGCCTTGCCATGCAACGAAACTAACCGAGTCCTCTTTGCAGTGATCTTCACTAAAGTTCTACTTGCCAAGGCTAGTTATTAAATGCATGCAGAATGCTGGCAATATATATATAATAAGTAAAATGGTATGAGTGTGATTGACGATGTTGTTATCGAACCATTTATTTACTAAGAATGTAATTATTTTATACCTAGTCAAAATTTCAGATGTTTTGACTGCACTCATGAGAGCAGAGGTGGCATTAAGTAAAAAAAAAGAAAGAGAAGAAATTCTCGTCCTTAGAAAGCATTTTAATACCCACATGGTGAAAGCATATTAGTGCCCACATGGTGTTGTATTTTTCTGGTAATGGGCAGAATATCATTTCCATGGATGTATATCATCAATTAATTTCCTAATAAATACATAAGCCATCTAACAGAACTGAATGATGTGGTATGGTACCAAATTCATCTTTTACAACAGTTCTGCTATTTCCTTAAAGAACCACTGCATTCAATTTCCTGTTCCAAATTTCAGCACGAAGACCCAATATTTTTATCTTTCAACTAGCGAAGAACATGTGCACAGTGACCCTTGGTGCTACTCTACCATTGCACCACAACATCATTATCAAGCAAAATCCTGAAGTACACCAAGTTGCTAAGTTCTAGTGTTAAGAGTAGTAATTCAAACCATCCTAAACTAAGCCTTATGATCAGATCCTTACAGTGGCGGACTGTTGACGATGAAATTTGGCAAGCATGTGAATCAGAAACGAAGTCCAATTCGAAGCGGAGTTGAAGATATCCGGGATTCTCAGAAACAGAGGGTGCATCGGCTGGAGGACCGTATCGGCTGGAACCGAGTCTGATATGGATAGCCAATATGGACGATATTGGATGCATAATCAATATTGGGTTCGAGGGAGAGTTTGAGACAATGTTTGTCGGATGGTAAACTCCGCAGCGGGAGACTGTGCAGACCCCCTTTTTGAGTTCGGCCCAGGGGTGCGAAAAAGAGGTTTCTCCAGGCCCGGCTCCGGTGAGGCCGAGATAGAGGACGGAGATGCACAAGCAAGTATACAGGTTCGGGCCGCCGATGAGGCGTAATACCCTACTCCTGTGGGGTGGATTATCTGTGTGGATTCTAGCTCTCCAGAGTTGGACTCGGCTAGTAGCAATCCAGGGAGCGGAAGCCAAAGCCGAAGAAATCGAACCCCCTTCCTCTAGGCCTGGGCCTCCTTTTATACCTCAAGGGGACACCACAGGGGCCAGACAAGCTGCCATCTAGAGAAAGAAAAAAAACTATTTTACAATTAAGAACCACATCGTGGCTTGTGACGGAAGTCTTCCGCTCCTGCCGCGCCGGCATGGCCCTTGTCAGGCCGTCCATCATGCGGGTCGGCGCAGCACGTCTTTCTCCATTAAACGGTTGGAGCCTGCCAGTCCAATCACAGGCTGTGCGGTGCGCCAGGTGATTAGACCTGACGCACCAACTTCGGCGAAGCACGAGAGCCGGATCAGCTCTCGAAATCTTGATGCAGCTCGTTGGGAAGCGTAACGTACCTACCGGGCGTGCGCCGGCACGCGCGGTACTGTACGCCATCCCATCGGTCATTCGCACCGGTATCACACCGGTCAGCCGACTGTGACCGGTGTCAGATTCGTGCGCGTCATTCCGCAATAAACGCAGGCGCACTACACCTGCACCGTCATTAATACGGGTAGGTGAGCGCTGGGAGCGCTCACCCACTTCGTTACACGTGGCGACGGCCCGAGGAGGTCGGGGGAGCCCGACCCCTGCCGGGTTACCCCCGAGGGGGTAGCATGTCACGGGAGGGCGGCTGCCACATCGCCCTCAGGCCCTCTCCCCCCTCGGGGGATGGCCACGTGGGCAGACGGGGCCGGCTCAAGCCTATAGTCGACATACCTCTGGGCCCAGGACACCGACAGTAGCCCTCAGTGTAAAGCCTGTGGGGGCCCCACTGTAGGTTGACCAGGTTTTACGCCACCTCGTCGATCCAGTGTGAAGTGGGCCCAGGTTTTCGAAGGAGACGAACAACCGCTGGTTCTGCGTGCGGGGAGAAAACACCTCTCGGCGACAATGGGCCACCGGTCCGTAACGGCCTCATTAACCGGGGCGTAACCCAAAACGCCTCTCAACGGTAAACGGGCCATTATCGCATAACGCCCCTTCTACCGGGGGTGGTGCGCATAACGGGGCACATCCGTTCGTATGCCCAAGGTGGTAATGATGGTGTATCCCTTGGCGAACGTGCGCGCCCTAAAGGCGGGCACGATCTGCCCCTTTGTCTCCGGGACGGTAGCGATGCTTCGCACGCGCACCGGAGATGGAGTAGTGGGGATGATGGGGGAAGTGCGCGCAAGAATCGAGGGGGCGAGATAGTGGGCACGGGAAACGCAGAGCCGGGCGCGGCGGCGGCTGGGCTATAAAAGGGCGTTGAGGAGGGGGCTTTCCCCTTCCTTCGCCACTTTCGCCCAACTCAGCTCTCCAGTGCACTTGCTTTCCTTGCTCCCTAGCGTCCTTCTCGTCGCACGCTTTTGATTCTTGCGTCCCACATCTCTCGGAGTGATGGCGCGGGGATCCTCCCCAGTCGATGGCAGCGTGTTGCCACCGTCGTGGATCACCAACGACCGCATGGCCAGCTTGCTGCGCAAGTTCATGCCGGCGGTGGCCAACCGGGAAGCGGTGGTGCCGGGTGAAGCGCGCCCGGCACCGCAGTTCCCGGAGCGGGCCGTCTTCTTCCTCCCCTTCGCCATGGCAGGGCTCATCCCGCCATTCTCCGGCTTCTTCCTGGAGGTGCTAAACTACTACAACCTCCAGATGGGCCACCTCACCCCTAACGCCGTGATGACATTGGCCATCTTCGCACATTTGTGCGAGATGTTTGTGGGGGTGAGCCCCATGCTCCGACTGTTCCGGTAGTTCTACACCGCCCAGTCGGTGTCGCCGTCGACGGAGATCAGTGGATGCTATTTCCAGCCGCGGGCGTAGGCGTCCCACTAGTACATTCCCTGCATCTTGCGGAAGAAGTGGGACGACTGGAAGAGCGACTGGTTCTACACCAGCCTCCAGGACGAGCGCCGCCTTCGTCTCCCAACTCAGCCGCCGAAGCAGATGCCGACGTGGCGGTCGGTCGTCACCCTCAGGGAGGGATACGACGCCGTCTTTGACCGCCTGATCGGCCTGCGCGCCCAGGGCCTCACCGGCGCGATGGTGTTCGGAGACTACATCCGCCGCCGCATCGCCTCGCTTCAGGAACGCAAGCGGGGGGCCTGGGCGTACACGGGCTCCGAGGATCCCATCCAGACGCACCTAGGCCACGACTGGGAATGGAGCCCGGAAGATCTTCGGGTGGTGGTTCAACGCGTGCTGAACCTCAGCACCGTGAAGCCATCCCTGATTCCCGCGGGCGTGCTCCCCTTGTGCAGTGACCCGGACCGCGAGAGCATCCGAGCCATAATGATCATGGTCGGGTCCTCGGGGGATCGGGGCCACGACGGCGCAGGGGGCAGCCGTAGTGAGGGAGGAGGACAATCCTCTTCCGGCGGGGGCAGCCCGCCGGCCCCTCACGGGAGCAGTTCCGGGGGCAGCCGCCCCGAAGATGCCAAGGGGAAGAGGAAACACGGGGAGAGCCCCCCTCCCTCATCTCCACCTCGAGGGGGTGGTGTCGAGAGTACCCCGGGGGGGCAGGGGGAGGGCGATCCGCGAGCGGTTCGCCGCCGCCGTCCGGGGGAGAGAACAAGAGGAAGCGGCTCCGCAAGCTGGGGGAGACCGCACCCCGACAGGGGTCAGAGCCCAGCAAGGGGGGTTTCATAGAGCCCCCCAAATGGACATTCAAACGCCCATCGGCCAGGTACCATCTCGTCCCCTACTAGGGGCCACTTTCCCTCTTCCCTTTGGTCTCACTCTCTGATATTTTTGCTCTGCTCTCGGTCTCTCTCACTCAGCGACCTCCCGCCTCGGGGAGTCCCTCGCCAAACCAAGACCGGCCGGCCTGCTGGGGCCGAGGCCGCGGGGCGATCGGCTGAGGAGGCGGCCCGCCAGGCGGCTGACCTGCGGGCGGCCGAGGCGCGTCTGCGGGAAGCCGAAGAAGCCGCCCGCGAGGCGGTTCGCGTCCTTGAGGCCAAGGCTGCTGCCCGGGAGGCCAGAGAGGCGTGAGTACGGGAAGAGGCGGAGGCCCGTGCCCGAGAGGGGGCGGAGGCGGCCCGGCTCCAGCAACTGGTGCTGGTCGACCGGGATGGCAGCGGCGCCCTAGATCCCGAGGCCGGCCACGCCCTCGAGGCCGAGCGAGCCCCCGAGCCCGGCCAAATACCTGAGGCCGAGCCCATGACCCCGCTGGGGTCGGGCCGCCGGCGATCTTCCGCCGTAGCTACACCGCTGGGCGGAGCCCCTGCTCCAGGCCATGGCGTCGGTGAGTTCCTCCGTCATGGATGGGCTCAATGCCCAGCTACAGTCCCTGGCCAGGGAGCAGGCCGAGCTGGCCACCGAGTGGGAGCGGTTGGCCGAGGGGCGCCGCTCCATAGAAAGCATGGTGGAGGTGGGCCGAAAGGCCTACGCCACCCAGCTCGCGTCCATCGACGCGCGCACCGAAGCCCTGGCGGAGATCACCAGGGAGGTAGAGGAGGAGAGGGTCGCGGCGCTCATCGCGACAGAGGCCATGGATATGGGCGCCTTGGACCTGCGTGAGCGGTTCGAAGCGCTCGCTGCTGACCTGATGCGCCGGCAGGACGACGCCCTAGCCCGGGAGCAGAGGGCGGCCGAGTCGGAAGCCGCCATCCAGCGGCGCGAGAACAGCGTGGCGGCGCGGGTCAGGAACCTGCAAACCCGCGCTGACGAACTCAAGGCGCGGGAGGAGACGTTGGCGACGCACGAAGCCGCCACCGCGGAGATGGAGGCCGCGCTCCGTCTCCACGAAGTCGCCCTCACCGAGCAGCTCCAGGCCCTCGCAGAGTCCGAGGACGCCAACCGGCGGCGGACCGAAGACCTGTGCATCCGCGAGGGGCGCACAACCCACGTCCTTGGTCTCGAGGCGGAGATCTCCCGCCGCGAGGGGGTTGTGATGGAGCGGGAGATCGCTTAGATGGAGAGCGCTCGCGCTGAGCGGGCCACCCTCGACAAACGCACCGCCGAGCTCGAAGCGCGTGCCAAGGAGGCCGCGGAGACGGCCCGGAGCGCTGGGGCAGCCGAGGGGCGGGGCGATCTCCCCGCTCGCCTCGCTACGGCCAAGTAACACGCCGCCGCCCTCCAAGAGCTGCTGACCGCTCGGACTGGGGAGGTCGAGGCGCTGAAGATGGCGCAGGGCATGGCCCCCGGCATGCTTCAGGATGCCGTCAAAAAGCTGGAGCGCGCTGCGCGCGAGGCGAAGGTCTGGATGGGCCAGATCTATGCCTTTGGCAACATGCCGGCCGGAGTCGCCCACCGCATTGCTGCTATGGCGGAGAGCCTCAGGCGGTTCCCTGCGGAGGTCTAGGAGACCATAAAGGCCTCCTGGAAGGGCCTTGCCGAGGGGGCCGTGGAGCTGGTGTTGGCCAGCTCACAGGCCCGCGACCCGGAGTTCAACCCGTGGGCGGTCTTCGACGACTTCCCACCAGGGACCGAGGCGGCGGCCCACGCGCAAGTTCGGGAGGTTGCCCGGGAGGTCGTCCACGCCTTCGAGGGGACGACTCCTCGGTTCTCTATGCCGCCTGCCTCCGACGATGACGCCACCGCCGACGACACCGACGACGACGAGGCCGTCGACGGCAGCGACGATGGCGGGGAGGCATGACTCCGCAAGCCGAGGCCTGCGGGCATCGCCCCTCCACCTTCTTTTTTTTTGCTTGTAGCTGTATATATTCGGCCCTCGGGCCGGTCTTGTAATAAATGACATCCTGCCTTATGCTTATGCTTCACTTTCCTGCGATGAATATATCATGGTTTCATGTTAGTTTACTATTTTGTGTGTGTGGTCCAACCGTTTTCCCCTTGTCGAGTTGCTTGGTGCTTTGTCTTAAGCGGGGGCTCGGGTTCGGGCCGCGGTCCTGAGCGATAGGAACCGAGACTAGAGCACTTGGGGAGTTCCACATGTCGAGACTGGCCAGGCCGAGAGCATGATGACCGGGGTAAGTGCGGACCCGATTGTGGGCCATTGGCGAGTTCCCCCGGAGTTCAACATGTCTCAGGGCACGGCTCGCTCTGGGCCCCGTTGGTGTCTAGGCGGTGCGAATCAGTTAGGAGCAAGACGAACGCAAACGTCCCGAGTTAAGACAGAGCGCCCAACGAGACCCGCAAACGGAAAACCATGATTGGATCGGGTAAATATATAAGGAAGAAAAACTGTTATAAAATGGATGCGAAAAAGGGGATATGCATATTGATAGTGGGAGCCCCCAGCCAACTTTGCCGTGCCCGAGGGGGCACACGGGGTTGGCCCGAGCCCGAGGTACAACACAACGACTCCTCTATGGATAGAAGCGGCGAAGGTGTTCAATGTTCCATGGATTGAGCAACTCTGTGCCGTCCTCCATGGCCAGCCTGACCGAGCCCGGTCGGGGGACACCGATCACTCTAAACGGCCCCTCCCACATGGGTGAGAGTTTGCTCAGTCCAGCACGCGTTTGGACGCGATGTAGGACGAGATCGTTTATGTGGAGCGATCGAGCCTGGACATGGCGCTGATGGTAGTGCCTTAGGCTCTGCTGGTAGCGCGCGGCCCATAGGGCAGCGCGCCGCCTTCGTTCTTCGAGGTATTCGAGGTCATCCCGTCGGAGGAGCTCTTGATTTGCCTCGTTGTATAGGGCTGCTCGTGGAGACCCTAGGGTGAGCTCGGTTGGGAGGACCGCCTCCGCGCCGTAAAACAGGAAAAAGGGTGTTTCTCCTGTGGCGTGGCTCGGGGTCGTCCGGTTGGCCCATAGCACCGCTGGTAGCTCGTCGATCCACAAGTCGCCGTGTTTCTTGAGGACGTTGTATGTCTTGGTCTTGAGGCCCTTGAGGATTTCCACGTTGGCGCGTTCCACTTGACCATTGCTCTTGCGGTGGGCGGGAGAGGCGAAGCAGAGCTTGATGCCCATGTCCTCGTAGTAGTCGCCGAACAGTTCACTTGTGAACTAGGTGCCGTTGTCCGTAATGATACGGTTGGGCACCCCGAACCGAGCAGTGATGCCCTTGATGAACTTGAGCGCCGAGTGCTTGTCGATCTTGATGACCGGGTAAGCCTCGGGCCATTTGGTGAACTTGTCGATGGCGACGTAGAGGTACTCATATCCTCCCAACACCTTCTTGAACGGTCCCAAGATATCCAGCCCCCAGACCGCAAAGGGCCATGAGAGCGGGATGGTGTGGAGGGCCTTGGCCGGCAGATGCGTTTGCTTGGCGTGCAATTGGCACGCTCGGCATCGCCTGACCAGATCGGCCACATCCTGGAGCGCTGTTGGCCAGTAGAAACCCTGTCGGAAGGCCTTGCCGACCATGGTGCGCGAGGCGGAGTGAGCGCCGCACTCGCCTTCATGAACATCGGCGAGGAGCTCAATGCCATGGTCCCGAGAGATGCATTTGAGGAGGACTCCATTGGCACCGCACCGGTAGAGGGCCCCCTCTACCAGCACATATCTCTTGGAGATGCGAATGACGCTTTCGCTCCCTTCGTGATCCTCGGGGAGAGTCTCATCTTTGAGTAACGCCTGGATCTCAGCCATCCAGGCAATTTGTCTTGGGGGGTCGGGTTCGACCCCTTCGGGCCCCGGGGCCTGGACTCCCTCAGGCCTCGGGGATGGCGTGGCAGCGTCTGAGTCCCCTGGGGGATCAAGACGCGCCGACGGCTGGGTAAGCCTTTCTTCAAAGGCACCCGGTGGGGTTGGGGTGCGTGACGAGGCGAGGCGTGACAGCTCGTCGGCGAGCGTGTTGTCTCGCCTGGGCACGTGCTGTAGTTCTAACCCATCAAAATGGCGCTCCATACGCCGCACCTCACGGACGTAGGCCTCCATTTGCGGGTCGGAGCAGCGGTACTCCTTGGAGACTTGGTTGACGACCAACTGAGAGTCACCTAGAACCGGGAGGCGGCGGATCCCCATTCCTGCCGTCGCTCTAAGTCCCGCAAGTAGCCCCGCATACTCCGCCATATTGTTGGTCACCCGAAAATCGAGGCGAACCAAGTATTTGAGGATGTCCCCGCTAGGCGAGGTCAAAGTGACCCCAGCGCCAGCCCCTTGGAGGGCAAGCGAGCCGTCAAACTGCATCACCCAATGAGGGCTAGCGGCCTGTCGTGCGGGATCGGCTCCGGCCTCGGGGTCGGGGAAGCTGAGGTCAGATTCGGGGGTCGGGCTCCACGCTGCCATGAAATCGGCGAGGGCTGACTCTTAGTCGCGTGGCGTGGTTCAAAGTAGAGATCGAACTCAAAGAGTTCAATGGCCCACTTGACCACTCGCCCCGTCCCCTCCCGGTTCCGGAGAATTTGCCCGAGGGGGTAGGACGTTACCACCGTGACCCGGTGCGCTTGGAAATAATGGCGCAATTTCCTCGAGGAGATCAGAACTGCGTACAGCAATTTCTGGGCTTGAGGATACCGAGTTTTAGCATCCCCGTAATGCCTCACTAACGAAATAAACCGGCCGCTGCACCTTTCGGCGGGGCGTCGGATCCCGCGCGAGAATGTTGGGAGGGGCCGTCCTGGGCCCTCTCCTCCTCCACGCTGGCAGCCTCATGGTTAGGCGACGCCGGGCCGCTCCTCCCCCCAGTGGCCTCGGGGCCTTCCTGGGGTCCGGGGGCCGTCGACGATGTCAGACAAGGGGTCGGAGGGCCATCGCTAGTCTGAGGGGCCCGGGGGCTCTCGCCTGACTGACGGGCTCCTCCATCATCCTCTGTCCCGGGCTGTGCCACCGTGGGTTGGTGGGGTGCGGACCGAGGACATTCCTCGGCGCGCTCCACCACCAGCGCTGCGCTGACTACTTGTGGGGTCGCAGCCAAGTAGAGAAGCAGTGACTCCTCTGGCTCGGGGGCAACTAGGACCGGAGGGGAGCTGAGATATACCTTCAATTGACCGAGGGCTTGCTCAGCTTCCTCCGTCCATCTAAATGGCCCAGAGCGTTTGAGGAGTTTAAATAGGGGCAGCGCCTTCTCTCCCAACCTCGATATGAACCGGCCAAGGGTGACCATGCATCCAGTGATGCACTGGACGTCCCTAAGCTTGCTGGGGGGCGCATCCTATTTATCGCGCTAATTTTCTCGGGGTTGGCCTCTATGCCTCGTGCTGAGACCAGGAATCCGAGAAGTTTGCCCGTAGGCACGCTGAACACGCACTTTTCGGGGTTCAACTTCATGCGGGTAGAGCGGAGACTCTCGAAAGTCTCCGCCAGGTCCGAGAGGAGTGTCTGCTGGTTGCACGTTTTCACAACCAGGTCATCGACGTACGCCTCAATGTTACGCCCTACTTGACTACCCAAAGTAATGCGAGTAGTACGCTGAAAAGTAGGGCCTGCATTCTTTAAACCGAAAGGCATAGTTGTATAACAATATGTGCCCACAGGAGTAATGAATGCAGTTTTCTCCTCATCTTCCCTAGCCATGCGAATCTGATGATACCCTGAGTATGCATCTAAAAAGCACAAAAGGTCGCACCCCGCGGTAGAGTCGACAATTTGATCTATGCGTGGCAGGGGATAAGTGTCCTTAGGACATGCCTTTTGAGGTCGGTGTAGTCGATACACATCCGGAGCTTGCCGTTCGCCTTGGGGACGACGACCGGGTTCGCCAGCCACTCCGGATGGATGACTTCTTGGATAAATCCGACCTCCAGCAAGTGCGCCACCTCCTCTCAGATGAAGGCTTGGCGCTCGGGGGCCTGCCGCCGCACTTTCTGCCGGACGGGCCTCGCGCCCTGTCGTACGGCCAGACGGTGCTCGATCACCTCCCTGGGGACCCCGGGCATGTTTGACGGCTTCCACGCGAAGACGTCAGTGTTTACCCGCAGGAAGGAGATGAGCGCGTCTCCCTATTTGTCGTCCAGCTGACCGCCAATCTTGACGGTCTTGGACGGGTCGCCGGCCAGCGCCACGTCCTTGACGGGACCTCGTTGCCCGGGGTCATCCGCTTCCTCGGGGCGTGAGACGAGGAGGCGTCGTGCCCCTCGTCATCGCCCACGGGCTTTGGGGCCGCAGCGAGATTGCTTGCGCGCTGTTTCGTGCAAGCCAGTGCGATCTTGAGATCGCCGTTGATGGTGATGGGGCCACGCGGGCCCGGCATCTTCATCTGGAGGTAGGCGTAGTGGGTGGCCGCCATGAACTTCACCAACGCGGGCCTCCCCAGGACCGCGTTGTAGGTCAGATTGAGGTCTGCCACGTCGAAGTCTATCCGCTCGGTGCGGAAGTTGTCGGGGCCACCGAATGTGACCGGGAGGTCAATGTGACCTTGAGGCCATGTGTGCCCTGGCGTCACGCCGATGATCGGCAGGGACGGCAGGAGCTTCATCCCTGGTACCTTAATGACGTCATAGGCCGTGGGGGAAAGGATGTTTAGGGCGGTGCCACCATCTATCAGGACGCGCCTCAACTTGACGTTGCAAACGGTGGGGGAAACCACCATTGCGATTTGCCTCCCCCGAGCGACGCACGGGGGTGGTCGGTTTGGTCGAAGGTGAGCGGGACCTCCGACCATCGGGCCCGCCGTGAGGCCTCGTGGGTGGGGACCGCAGCCAGAAGCTCGTGCTTCATGGTCTTGAAGCTGCGGCGGGAAGCATGAGCACATGCCCCCCCATCCATGGTGGCGACGGTGGCCTCAGGCTCCTGGTATCCTAAGTCGTCGTCGCCATCATCATTGACGGGGGCCTTTTTCTTGGCCTCACTTCGTCGGTCGCGGGTGGGGGCCGTGAGGCTCTGGCCCTCACGGTGTTCCTAACCCCGCTCCTCCCCCCGCTTCTTGACGCGCTCGGCAAATCCCTTGACCGCGCGGCACTCGGTGAGGTCGTGGAGGGAGGTGTCGTGCACGGAGCACCATTTGCCGGCCTGGCGCTCTCGGCCAGGGGCGGCAGCACTCCTCTTGTTATCCTCCGCAGCCTTCCCCTTGCGCGGGGGCTGCGGGGCGCCTTCAGCGGCGAAACGTGCCCCTCGTTACCAGAGCGGGCAGTACTCCTCTTCTTCCTCCTCTCTTGCTGCCCAGGGTGGGCGGCAGACCTAGGGTAGCCACAGCCGCCGCGCCAGAGCCGGAGGAGTTCCATGTCCATGCCTCCTCCTTACGGGCCACACGGTCCGCGAGCTCAAAGAGTTGCGTGGTAGTATGGGGCTCCTTGGAGGCGATCTTCTCCAGCATGCGGTTGTGCCGCACGCCTCCCCTAAACGCGTATATCACCGCATGCGCGGGGATACAGGGGATGGTGTTGCGGACCTAGTAGAACCGCTGCATGTATGACCGGAGGGACTCTCCGTTCCTCCGCTGCACCGCGTGCAGGTCGGCTTCCTCTCCTGGGCGTGGATACGTACCCTGAAAGTTCGTAGTGAACTGTTGGCACAGATCCTCCTAGGAGTGGACCGAAGCGGGTAGCAAGTTCATGAGCCAACCCCGCGCCTGGCCTTTTAGGGCCATGGGGAAATAGTTCACCATGACCCTGTCGTCACCCCCCGCCGCCTCGATTCCAGTCGTGTAGATCTGGAGGAACCCGGTGGGGTTGACGCTACCGTCGTATTTTTCCGAGATGCTGGGTTGGAACTTTGGGGGCCATCAGACACTCAGAAGACTCGCCACAAAGGCACGGCACCCAGCCCTAACGACGAGGGAAACGGGGGGCCTACCTTTAAGGCCGCTAGGGCGCACGGTGGTCGTGGACGCGGCACCCTCTCCCGCTTTGGTGGCGTGGCGCTCGTCGCGTCGATGCTCGATGCTGAGCTGGGCATCCGGCTCGTCGTATAAACTCTCGTGACGCCTGCGAGTAACCGTGGGTGTCGGCGAGGGCAACGAGGACGTGTGGCGGGCATGGGCCGCCGCCCATCGTGCTCTTCGCCTTGCAGACGAAGAGGTTGCAGCGCCGGACGATCCAGCTGCCGATGAGCGGCCGCCGATGTCCAGCTGCTGGTGCACCGCCTTGACTAGGTTGGCCACATCGTCCAGCCAACGCTGGACGGGGGCCTCCGGGTCCGCGGCAATGGGTAGATGGCGCAGGAGTGCCCCTGCCGCCTGGAGGGCACCCTGAGGAGTGCCACCATCACTGTAGGCCAGACGGCGCGCGCCTTGGGGCAGCACCGCTGCTCATCGCTCGGCCACTGGGAGGTGGCAGAGCCCTCCGGCTCCTTCAGCGCCTTCTCCCGCTCGGGGCTCCGGCGAGGAGGCGGTGATGGAGTATCCGTCCGGTGACGGGGATGCAGCTCCCCGCCGTCGTCACTGATGCTCGGTGTGGGGGTGTGGAGCACCGCTTCTTCAGCCATAGGGCTAACTCGGCGAGGCTTGGCGCTCACGCGCGGTACTGTACACCATCCCATCGGTCATTCGCACCGGTCTCACACTGGTCAGCCAACTGTGACCGGTGTCAGATGCGTGCGTGTCATTCCGCAATAAACGCGGCACACGCGCGGCGCAGGCGCACGACACCTGCACCGTCATTAATGCAGGTAGGTGAGTGCTGGGAGCGCTCACCCACTTCGTTACACGTGGCGATGGCCCGAGGGGGTCGGGGAGCCCGACCCCCGCCGGGTTACCCCCCGAGGGGGTAGCGTGTCACGGGAGGGCGGCCGCCACATCGCCCTCAGGCCCTCTCCCCCTCGGGGGATGGCCACGTGGGCAGATGGGGCTGGCTCAAGCCCAAAGTCGACATACCCCTGGGCCCAGGACACCGACAATGTTGCCAGGCAAGGATAGATTCTAGAATTGGCAAATGTATCTATTAATTAGGATTATCTGTAATTTCCTTATAGATATTTTCGGTAAGAGTCCGCCTAAGGGACTTGTTTGCTAGTTGGATTTGTATTAGGATAATATGAGTCGTATCCATCTTGGACAAAGTTTGTACTTTCGGGTATAAATATAAACCCGAGGCCTTTGGTATAAAACAACAACAGTTCAATCAATCTCGGCGCATCGCCAACCTTTTATTCTTTTACTTTTGACGAGTTCTTGCTTTCGAGACGAGCTGCATCAGTTTGATCTTCGGCGAAGAGGTAAGTCTTGTTATGGCGGTTTGCATTATCGGAATTAGTGCTTACATCTTTATGACACTCTAATTCTATCTTGTGAATCTCCGAGTTATCATATACGTTGTATAATTTAGATTGACAATGCTATCTACTCGCATCGGCCGATCTCTGTCTAGGGTTTTATCGATAACGGCTAGATTGTCTTGTTCGTTTGAATTATATAATGTATCCACCATCCTAAAAAGGCAACCATCGGCTTGATTATCTAGATATTATGTTTCTTGTCATACTTAATGCTGCATCAGTTAAGTTTGATCTATTAAGTCGTATTTAGAATCATGATCTCTAGCCTGCTTTATGGTTGTTAATAAGGATAGTATCGGAGTTTCAGCCGATCTTACCTGGTATAGTTGTTTTACATAGTTCTTTGCTTTGTTTAATATGCTATATCTGCCCCTTATATCAGGATCTAATCTAATATAAATATATTGGACTCGTTACAATCTAATTGGTGATAGTTAGGTATATTTGTTGCAAGAGAATATCCTAGTATAGGGTTGTATCGGAACTATAGTCGATACATGCTTAAATCTGGACATCGGCTATGCCATGAGTACACATAATCGTTATTTCCTGTTACTTTAGACTTGAGCAATTTATACTATCTCGGTTAAGTCCGATCTATCCCAATTGCTGATTTCTAAAGTAATATTGATATATAGATTATGTAACACTGATATTTTCAGCCGATGTATCAAATTTAGGGTTAGCTTATCATTGTAATCTAGCTTACAGCTGATCCATGCTATATTGCATCAGCTAGGTTATATCACGATATGATATCGCCTACCTGGCCGATTGACTATCATTTACTAACAAACTTGCATATTTTATCTTGTTGATTGCAGGATCAAATCAACTGGCACGCCTATTGAACCCGAAAGCAAGTTTTGGACCTCCAGTAGAGTAAAGCAAATCTCTCAGGCCAGTGTGTGTTTTTCGCATCAACACGCTTTTGGCACGCCCAGTGGGACCATTGTGTCATCATGACGTGCAACATAATTGAAGTCATGGAAGATAACGTCCTACCAATCACGATCAAACAACTGAACGAAGAATAGAAGGAAGAGATGAAGAAATTGCTGGATCAACTCCAAAGCCAGTACCTTCATTCGTTCGCGGTGACCCACCAAGGCACGGTTATCCAGAAAACCAAAGTAGAGCTGCCGCCTATTGTGAAAACAGAGACAAGTACATCTGGAACAAGTGATGACAAGGGCAAAGAGGTCAAAGCCGAGTCAAACTATGAGGAACTTCACACATTACAAGATCGCATCGATTCGGCAGTTCATCATGCTCTCATTAACCAATCCGGAGTACTCGTGAATACCTTGACAAATATGATCAGGACGGTGGTGGATGGTACTATAGCCGAGGAAAAAGCAAAAGGACCCGTATATCTGCCAAGGGATGCTTTTCCAGGTTATAGGACTGTGAAGATAGAAATTGGCAGGAAACATCACTCGTTTCAAACCCAGGCTCCATTGGCTCCCGCGTCCAGTGCAAATATCCCGACGATATTGGCAAGTCAACAGCCGATCACTGGGGGACAGACTTCAACTCAGTTAACGCCAGAACAATTAATGAACATACTTAACGCAAAGCCGCCTGTTGTAGAGCCAACATATCATATTCGTTCGGTTCTACAGCAGCTGATTGGAATCACCCAGCTGATAGGCCAACAATATATCTCTGAGCCACCACCGTATGTTTCATCTCAAGGCTTGGGAAATAATCTTAGCCGACAATATCAACCTCATTCACCACGAGCCCAATATCGGCCTGAGGGATCTCCATGAATCCAATACCCAATGCAATATGGTCAGTATGATCAATCGCAGTATGGTGAGGGGGCATCGCAGCAGCCATAGGCTGATATGATCACCGACGTGATGAGGGAACAATTCGGGCTCAAGCCTAAGGACAATGGCAATATGTATCGACATGCATACCCTGAGTATTTTGATCGGGTACCAGTGCTAAACCGATACTAGGTGCTAGATTTTTCAAAATTTTCGGGACAAGACAATGTGTCAACCTACGAGCATGTTAGCCGTTTCTTAGCACAGTGTGGAGAGGCATCGGTTACAGAAGCTCTAAGAGTTAGATTATTCCCATTATCATTGTCTGGATCGGCGTTCACATGGTTTTCTTCCTTACCTTATAATTCCATCCGGAGTTGGGCCAATCTAGAAAAGCAATTCCATAAATATTTTTTCAGTGGTATCCAAGAGATGAAGTTGTCGGATCTTACGTCGATTAAGCAAAAACCAAATGAAACAGTGCCATATTATATTCAGAGATTCAAAGATGTTAGAAATAGATGTTATAGTTTGGCCCTGACAGATTCACAACTAGCCGATCTAGCTTTCTAGGGATTGTTGGCGCCGATAAGGGAGAGTTTTCAGCTCAATACTTTGAAAGTCTAGCGCACCTGGCTCAGAAGGTATCGGCTCATGAGACACGGTTCCAAGAGGCCAGAAAGTTTGCTAAGAAAGCCAATAATGTTAATAACATCTATAGTTATGATTCTAACTCCGAAGATGAAGATCCAGAGGTCAATGCGGCTGAGTGGTTTAGAAATAAGAAGACAGTAGTGGGCCAATGGGTTAAGAATTCGGGGAAGGAAGAAAGGTTTGACTTCGACATCACCAAAGCTGACAAGATATTTGATCTTCTTCTCCAAGAAAAGCAGATTCAGCTGCCGACAGGGCATGTGATACCATCAGCTGAGGAGTTGAAGAGAAGGAAGTATTGTAAATGGCATAATACAAGATCACACAACACTAATGATTGCAAGATATTCAGACAACAGATTCAATCGGCCATAGAACAAGGAAGGATCAAATTTGATGAAGCTAAAAGGCCGATGAAGATAGATGGCCACCCTTTCCTAGTGAACATGGTTCACACTGGAGCCAATAGGAACCAAGCCGATGGAAGTAAATACCATGTAAGAGGCATCAAATCGACTAGTATGATCAACAAATATTAGAAAAGGCGCCACAGGGAAGAGGAGTCGTACTACCACGATGATGAAAGTTATTTTGATCCCCATTGGAGCTGTGAATTCTTAAGATTTTGCTGGAATGAAGGGATGAGATTGCCATCTATTGAAGATTGTCCCGGTTGCAGCGATCCCGATGTGCAATATATTGAGAGACCATGCCGACAGAGTAGTAGTATGCATCGGCCGATTCAGCAAAGGTTGTCGGTTCATCAGAGGCTTGGGCCGATTCAACAAAATCGTTTTGCAAATAAGTCACAAGAAAGAACTGGGACTATGCAACCTCAATGGTGTCCTGCTGAGATTTTCACTAAGAGTCAGAAAAGACGCGTCCAGAGGATGAGGAATAGGGAGCCGTTCCAGGAGGTCGAAGATGAGATCGAACATCGGCTGAAGTGTACAAGAAAAGTTTGGCGCGTAAAGAGTAAGATTGTTCCAGCCGATGAGGACCAAACCGATCAAGGCAAAGGTCTCCAGAGCAAGGGAAAATAAGTTGCATCATCTTAGATAAATATGGTTTTTATGCTGCCAGCCGAATATGCAGTTGAACAAGTCATTTGGCAAGCAGATGAACCACAATCGGCTAAGTTGATATTGTCTCCATAGCAAGCCGTCTTCGAGAAACCAGAAGGGACCGATCATCGGCACCTCAAGCCTTTATATGTCAAGGGATTTGTTAATGGAAAGCCGATGTCAAAGATGTTGGTTGATGGAGGAGCAACTACCAATTTAATGCATACCCAACTTTCAGAAAGCTTGGGAAGAATTCAGAAGATTTAATTAAGACCAACATGATTTTGAAAGATTTTGGAGGGAATTCGTCTGAAATCAAGGGAGTTTTAAATGTGGAGTTGACCATCGGCAGTAAGATAATTCCTACTACATTCTTTGTTATTGATGGGAAGGGTTCCTACAGTCTGTTGCTGGGAAGAGATTGGATCCATGCTAATTGTTGCATTCCTTGAACTATGCATCAGAGTTTGATTCAATAGCAAGGAGACCAAATTGAAATCGTGCCAGCCGATAGGTCAGTTAACGTAGCTAGTGCCGATTTGTCTGTTTGGGAGATGGAAGGAATTGATTGTTTATCTGGAAAAGTTTGGCAAGGGGATTATGTAAGAGTTTCTGATTTTGATATACAGCCAACAGGAGATGGAGAGCCCCAATTATTACTTTGAGGGCACCGTGGAGGGTTCTAATTTTTACACAAAGGATATTGTAGATGATCTTGATGGCAAACTGGGGCAAGGATTCTTGTCGGCCGATGAATTAGAAGAAGTGGACATTGGACCAGGCGATAGACCTAGGCGGACATATATTAGTAAAGGTTTGACAAAGAAATTTAAATGTAAACTAATAGCACTATTGAAAGATTATAGAGATTGTTTTGCCTGGGAGTACTATGAGATGCCAGGACTTAGCCGATCAATTGTCGAACATCGGCACCCTATTAAACCTGGCTATCAGCCATACAAGCAACCTCCAAGATTATGTAAAGCTGAGATGTATGATGCTATCAAGGCCGAAATTACAAGACTTTATGATGCTAATTTTATCAGACCATGCCGATATGCTGAGTGGATTTCAAACATAGTACAGTGATTAAGAAGAAAGGCAAGCTTAGAGTTTGTATTGATTTTCGAAATTTGAATAAGGCTACTCCTAAAGATAAATACCCAATGCCGATTGCCGATCAATTGGTGGATGCAACATCTGGGCACAAGACTGCTTTTCGATGTCCTGGTGCAATCGGCTTGTATGAGTGGGTTGTCATGACTTTTGGATTGAGGAGTGTTGGTGCCACGTATGAGAGAGCAATGAATTATATATTTCATGATCTTATCGGCTTGTTGGCTGAAATCTATATCGACGATGTGGTAGTCAAGTCTAAGGAGATTGATGAACATATAGCCGATTTAGGAAGATTTTTGGAAAGAGCAAGGAAATATGGACTGAGAATGAATCCAACCAAGTGTGCCTTTGGTGTATCGGCTGGGCAGTTCCTTGGATTTTTGGTACATGAGAGGGGGATTGAGATACCTCAGAGGAGTATCAATGCTATCAAAGAAATAAAACCTCCAGAAGATAAGACTAAGTTGCAGTCATTGATCGGCAAAATTAATTTTGTTAGACGCTTCATATCAAATTTATCTGATCGAATATAGCCGTTCACACCATTGCTAAGGTTGAAAGCCGATCAAGAGTTCCTTTGGGGAGAGAAGCAGCAAAAGGCCTTGGACAGTATAAAGGAATATTTGAGTACCCCTCCAGTCCTCATTCCACCACAAAAAGGGCTTCCTTTTAAGTTATATTTGTCAGCCGATCAGAGCTCTATAGGCTCAGTTTTGATCCAAGTGGTTGAAGGTAAAGAAAGAGTTGTATTCTATCTCAGTAGAAGACTTTTGGATGCTGAAACAAGATATGCACCTGTGGAGAAGTTATGCTTATGCTTATATTTTTTTGTACAAAGTTGAGGCATTATTTACTTTCCAATGAGTGCACTATAGTATGTAAGGCCGATGTGGTACGATATATGCTATCGGCTCTAGTTTTGAAGGGAAGGATTGGGAAGTGGATTTTTGCTTTGACAGAATTTGATCTACGGTATGAATCGGCTAAAGCAGTAAAAGGACAGGCGATAGCCGATTTTATAGTTGAGCATAGGAGTAATTCAATTGATCATGTTGATATTATGCCATGGACTTTATTTTTCGATGGATCAGTTTGCACTCATGGATGTGGTATCGGCTTAGTGATTATATCGCCTAGGGGTGCAAGTTTTCAATTTGCTTTCACTATCAAACCCTATTCTACTAACAATCAAGCTGAGTATGAGGCTATTTTAAAAGTGTTGCAATTGCTGAAGGAAGTTGAAGCCAATGCCGTTGAAATTTTGGGTGATTCGTTGTTGGTGATCAGTCAATTATCTGGGGAATATGAGTGCAAGAATGATGTCTTGATGGTTTATAATGAGAAGTGTCATGAGTTGATGAAAACTTTCAGGATAGTTACTTTGAAGCATATTCCTAGAGAACAAAATGTTGAAGCCAACGATCTAGCTCAAGGGGCATCAGGTTACAAGCCGATGTTGAGGTCGGAGTTGCCCGTCTGCCAGCTGATGATTGGAGGTTTGAGATACTTGAATATTTAAAGAATCCTTCTAGATCGGTTTCCAGAAAGTTAAGGTATAAAGCTCTCAAATACGTTTTGCTGGACGATACATTGTACCATCGGACCATTGATGGAGTTTTGTTGAGATGTTTAAGCCTGGATGAAGCAAAGGTTGTCATGTGTGAGGTGCATGAAGGAATATGTGGTACTCATCAATCGGCTTACAAGATGAAGTGGCTGATTAGGAGAGTAGGATATTTTTGGCCGACAATGCTGGTGGATTGCTTTCGATATTATAAAGGATGTCAAGATTGTCAGAAATTTGGAGCTATTCAGAGAGTACCAGCATCGTCTATGAACCCAATTATCAAGCCATGGTCGTTCAGAGGTTGGGGTATTGATATGATCGGCCAGATCAATCCACCATCAAGTAAAGGTCACAAATTTATATTGGTTGCTACTGATTATTATACCAAGTGAGTTGAAGCTATTCCTCTTAAGAAAGTTGATATCAAAGATGCGATAGAATTTGTCAAAGAGCATATCATATACAGACTTGGTTTGCCTCAGATGATAACAACTGATCAAGGGTCTATTTTTGTGTCCGATGAGTTTGTTCAGTTTGCTGATAGCATGGGAATTAAGTTGTTGAATTCTTCACCTTATTATGCACAAGCTAATGGGCAGGCTGAGGCATCTAACAAGAGCTTGATCAAGTTGGTTAAGAGGAAAATTGCTGAATATCCCAAAAAGTGGCATACTATATTGGTGAAGCATTGTGGTCTTATCGGATGGCTTGTCATGGTGCTATTCAAGTTCCACCATATCAGTTAGTTTATGGACATGAAGCTGTGTTACCATGGGAAACTAATATTGGCTCCAGAAGGATTTCGTTGCAAGATGAGCTGTCAGCCAATGATTATCATAATTTAATGGTTGATGAGTCAGAAGAATTGGTTCAATCTAGATTGCGTGCCCTCGAGAAAGTTAGAAGGGATAAAGAGAGGGTTGCTAGGCATTATAATAAGAAGGTTATGCCGAAGTCTTTTGAGGAGGATGAACTTGTGTGGAAATTGGTGTTGCCGATAGGAGCACGCGATAGCAAGTTTGGGAAGTGGTCACCGAATTGGGAAGGACCTTTTCGGATTCATAAGTGTGTTTGTAAAGGAGCTTATATGTTGAAAGGACTTGATGGAGAAGTATTATCCAAGTGTTTGGATCGGTTCATAATCGGCTGTGGTATGCCGATATATGGTTGAC
The DNA here is from genome assembly GCA_000573905.2 of Oryza punctata. Taxonomy (NCBI): domain Eukaryota; kingdom Viridiplantae; phylum Streptophyta; class Magnoliopsida; order Poales; family Poaceae; genus Oryza; species Oryza punctata. The sequence continues at coordinate 15,198,292 of CM002493.2, read as the reverse complement.
AACCGATGTTGTTTACATCGCCTTTAGATGGCGGATATTTTTATCGCCCTTAGATTATGTATATAAGTTTGCAGCATTGTGTTCCCTACTACAAACTTGGGGGGTATGAGAGGATAAAACTGGGGATTTTTAAGCAAAATTTTACAAGACATATTGACAGATTCATATCGACTCGATGGCTGATATCAATACGTCCTTGAGTTCAAATCGGCTCAATGGCCGATAGAGTTATAATTACATAGAAGCAAAAAGTTTACAAATATTAGAAGCTGTTAAGTGTTCATTACATCATGATAGATATTTTTGGATGGCCGATATTGCATTTTGCCTAATTTGTTCTATTTCATCTATTGCTTGAGCATCGGATGCGTCTGTGCCGGGGATTGGCTTGAGAGATTTGCTTAAGGAAGATAGATGTTTGACAGAATTCTTCAGCTTTGTTTTCTGGACTTCAATGGTTTTAGGCACATCGGCTAACTTTTGTTCCTCAGATGATATCTCAGTTCTGCATTTTTCAAGCTGTGCTAGCAAATGGGCTTCCTTTTTCTTTAGTTTATCAATATTCTCCTGTGTTGAAAGTGGCCAACCTCCAATTCATCTAACTTAGCCTTTTCATCGTTGACTTGTTGCCGGCTGGTTTGTATGGTAGCTTCCAGAGATGAGCGCTCCAACCGATCAACAATTCTTTGTCTAGCTCTCTCAAGTTTGAAGCGATGTTGCTCAAGGAAGATAGCTGGAGAGACTAGGTCAACGAGTTCATCAGGGACTTGATCTTGAATTTCTTGGAATCTTGCCCTGATCGGCCCACAATCTGCAACCAATGCATTAAAGAAGCATTGAGCGATCAGCAATATCGGCTAGCTTGTTCTTCAGGTCTTCAGATATAGGAGATGTGGCCTTGCTCATTGTATCTTCTTCTTCCTCATCTAGGAATTGCTTGATATCGAAAGAAAACATATCGGCTAAGAGCTGAAGATAAGGAGATATTGTTAAGTAGCAGTCTTAGTTGGGCCGATATATGAAATTGGATGTGTGCTTACAGGAATTTGAGGAGCTGAAGTTGCAACAACTATTTCCTCGTCATGATGGCTTGCTGCAGCCGATGGAGTGTGTTCGCTTGAAGGCTGTGGAGGCTGAAATAATAACAAGTGTTATTCAGTATCGGCTAGAAACAAAATTAGAATTGAGATGAGTAAAAGTTACCGATGCTGGTGGTGGAGTTGGTTTTCTCCTGGTAGCAACTTGTTTCTTCTTTGGCTGAAAAGAGTAATTGAGTTAAGAAGTATAAGAAATAAAGAAGGATGGATGTATTAGAATATTTATACCTATGCTTTTCGAGGGTGACGTTTTGGAGGGCTTGGAGTCTTGACAGATTTTGATTGAACAGCTGGTGGAGTGTCATCTTTAGGCATTGTAGCGTCGGTTGTTTCACTAATCTGGGCAGCTGCTTCGTTGATGGCTTCTTCCATTTCAATCTCCTTTAGATATTCTTCTACCTCTTGATCCAGAGGGAGATCTTCATCGGCTGACTTCTTTTGTTTCTTGATGGATTTTTGAGTGATGGATGACTTGATAGCAGCTTGTTTTGTTCTTTTGCGTTTGTCACCAGCTTGTATCGGCTCTCTGAATTGACCCTGGTGCAGGGTAGCCACTTTGGGAGCATTGAAGCTGATGGCAGAATGAGCTGGGTCACAGCTGTTAGGGAATTTTGCAGGAGCATACTCTATTGGCTTGCCACTTCGACTGATAAGAAGAGGAGGTGACTCAGATGTCTGCAAGAGAAAAATGAGAGGTGGTAATATCAAGAGATTGTTAAAAGAAAGATGAAGGTTGTGAGAGGAAATAACTTACTTGGGGAGCCAGGTCTGGTAATATTTTAATGAGGTATGTTTGAGCCGACAGATGGAATATGTGAGTTTTCTATTCAGACCACCATCTATCAAAAAGGATGCTTCTCATCATGGTGATGTTGAATCTGTCGATGCTGCCAAGGGGAGGACTAGGTATGTTTAGGAGTTTGTCCATCATCAAAGCCGATACGATTTCTCCTCTGGTCTGGATTTTATCAAAATAGTACAAGCCGATGGGAAGTTGTCTCATACCAAGCTGTCTAGCTGCTAGCATTGGATGATAGAATTCATATGATGGTTGTATGTTCCTGCCTTGAGATATACCAGTAGGAAGGATGCAGGGGAGATTGCCGTAGTCAGGACTTCTCTTGGTTTTTCAAACCTTTCATCATTAATTTCATCAAGTCTGAAATCGGCTGGTAGTTCATATTAGGGAAATGATTCATAGGCGAACCAAATTCTGTTATGTATTGGGAATCCACCATAGAAATTGCCAAACTAGTTCTGGAAGTGTTCAGCCAATGGACCTGAACCTGTATAACTAGTGGCTGCCTCTCCAAAGGATGTGCATCTGCGCATTGGGCTGGAATCATCATCATCACTGTCTACATCAGCTTAGGAGGGAAATTCGGCCTCATGGAGTGCTGGTCTTAGTGCAACTTTTAAGGTGTGTAGGATAAGCTAAAGTTGCACAAACCACCAAGGACCACCTGTGCTGACAGTTGAGTCCATGATAAGCTTAGCCGATGATTGACTCAAAGTCTGATATACTGCGCCTAGCAGATATTTGTCTAGAGGGAACTATTTCTTTGACACAATGGCTTCGGCTAGATGTTGCTAGTTGGCTGTTGGACCACAGGTAGAGCCACAAAAAAGGAATTTATCTAGCCACATAAGGAGAAAAGCTGTTTGTTCCCTAGCTGATATTGGGCATGTTCCTATATTATCTGTAATAGAGCCTGACCACCCTCCAATGTTCTTGGTTTTGAATATATGAGTGCACTTGGTCTTTAAACTGATGAGATTGGCCGATATGGTAATGTCCAGACCAGGAATCATTATGATATCAAGCAGGGTGGGAGTCATCGGCCCATGGTTAAACATAAAAGCATTTATGGTGTCAAACCAGAAGTATGCAGTAGATGATAGCATTGGCTCATCTTTTTTCATATCGGCTACAAACAGAGATAAACATTGGGCTATTCCCATCTCATCCCAATGATCTTGTTTGCTTGCGGCAATTCTTTTGTACCAGTTAGTCCATCCATCTACTTGGGATGGCCAAGATCTGAAAGTGGCAGTCCAGTGGATTAAAGATGGGTTCGTTTGTCTAAAAGGAATCCTTTCTGTCTCTACGTTGATTATGGAGGTTGGATCTATGTCGTCTATTGGACCCAAGAAGAAGTGACTGGGATCTTTTAGACATGGGATGGCTATTTGGTGGATTAGATGCTACAGATTGAAGAGGAGAAATTGAGAACCGAAAATGAGCGAGAAAACACGAAACGAGTTTTGAGCCGATAGAACTTACCTCGGGAAATTCCTTGGCTGGAGCGCTTGATGGGCTCGATGAAGATGCCATTGGTGCGTAGGGGATCATTGCCGGAAGTAGGGTTGTCGATGTGGTCGCCGGAGATGTCGAAAGTAATCGCCGGAGTTAGCGGAGATGGTTGGTGGATTAAGCGGTGAAAACGGAGTTAACACCGTGAAAATTCCAGAAAGGCGGTTGCTATTTATGAAATTATGTGTGTAACGGTCACAGGGGTAACCCTAGATTTTTGCGGGGTCAAAGAGATAATTTTGTTGCATTATATAATACTTCGGAAATAGGGGGCATGTGTTGACGATGAAATTTGACAAGCATGTGAATCAGAAACGAAGTCTAATTTGAAGCGGAGTTGAAGATATGCGGGATTCTCAGAAACAGAGTGCGCATTGGCTGGAGGACCGTATCGGCTGGAATCGAGTCTGATATGGATAGCCGATATGGCCGATATTGGATGCATGATCAATATCGGGTTTGGGGGAGAGTTTGAGACAATGTTGCCAGGGAAGGATAGAGTCCAGAATTGGCAAATGTATCTATTAATTAGGATTATCTGTAATTTCCTTATAGATATTTTCGGTAAGAGTCCGCCTAGGGAACTTGTTTTCTAGTTGGATTTGTATTAATACAATATGAGTCATGCCCATCTTGGACAAAGTTTGTACTTTTGGGTATAAATATAAACCCGAGGCCTTTGGAATAATACAACAATAGTTCAATCAATCTCGGCGCATCGCCAACCTTTTATTCTTTTACTTTCGACGAGTTCTTGCTTTCGAGTCGAGTTGCATCAGTTTGATCTTCGCGAAGAGGTAAGTCTTGTTATGGCGGTTTGCATTATCGGAATTAGTGCTTACATCTTTATGACACTCTAATTCTATCTTGTGAATCCCCGAGTTATCATATATGTTGTATAATTTAGATTGACAATGCTATCTACTCGCATCGGCCGATCTCTATCTAGGGTTTTATCGATAACGGCTAGATTGTCTTGTTCGTTTGAATTATATAATGTATCCACCATCCTAAAAAGGCAACCATCGGCTTGATTATCTAGATATTATGTTTCTTGTCATACTTAATGCTGCATCAGTTAAGTTTGATCTATTAAGTCATATTTAGAATCATGATCTCTAGCCTGCTTTATGGTTGTTAATAAGGATAGTATCGGAGTTTCAGCCGATCTTACCTGGTATAGTTGTTTTACATAGTTCTTTGCTTTGTTTAATATGCTATATCTGCCCCTTATATCAGGATCTAATCTAATATAAATATATTGGACTCGTTACAATCTAATTGGTGATAGTTAGGTATATTTGTTGCAAGAGAATATCCTAGTATAGGGTTGTATCAGAGCTATAGCCGATACATACTTAAATCTAGACATCGGCTATGACATGAGTACACATAATCGTTATTTCATGTTACTTTAGACCTTAGCAATTTATACTATCTCGGTTAAGTCCGATCTATCCCAATTGCTGATTTCTAAAATAATATTGATATATAGATTATGTAACACTGATATTTTCAGCCGATGTATCAAATTTAGGGTTAGCTTATCATTGAATCTACCTTACAGTCGATCCATTCTATATTGCATCGGCTAGGTTATATCACGATATGATATCGTCTACCTGGCCGATTGATTATAGTTTACTAACAAACTTGTATATTTTTTCTTGTTGATTGCAGGATCAAATCAACTAGCACGCCTATTGAACCTGAAAGCAAGTTTTGGACCTGCACTAGAGTAAAGCAAATCTCTCAGACCAGTGTGTGTTTTTCGCATCAACACGGACGCAGGACTTTATAAATGGGGGTACGATAAACTAATATATTTAAACAATAAATTATATAATTATTATACAATATTATCTCTAAAGAAATATAAAAGACTCAATACATCATAAAAAATGGGACTAGAAATAAACTAAATCTTATTTTCATCTCAAGATCCCATTGTAATGCATAGGCGTGTAACTAGTAAAGAGTGAATGCCACAACTCACTTGAACAATATATATAGTGCTTTATGATCATTGGATTCGTACCAAGTATCGATCTCTAATTCATCCATAAAAATTTTTATATGACTATATATCGTTCAATATTATTAATCTTTATAGCATTCTAGATTATGTTTAGCAAATATATCTTTTCAGTTCTTTAAAAACTAGTCAAGTACCTTATATAAATACAATATTATTAACAAATATAGTAATTGTTGTTTACTCATGTAAAAACATAGATAATATATATTACGAAGCACACACACATGAGTTAGCTGTTAGTATTCATGTGCAAGTACTAGTGCTTGCTGTAGCAATATTATTATCAAAAATAACTAAGAATGAGAAAACAAGAAGAAGAATAACGGAAGAATATAATGTTAAAGTTTTAGTTTCACACTGTATTACGATGAAGAACAATTTTAATAATATTAGCATTTTATCGATTGATGTGAGTATATGCCATACTATGGATGTGAGTAACTTTTCCCCTCATATGTTTGGGCTAATGACTTATCTCTTCTTTTTCTTACTATCATTCGATGTTTTCCTAACATGTTTAGGTAAAAAAATGTTTTGTTTTGAATGAAATAAAGAAACAGATTGACTAAATTATTTTTAGAGAGAATCCATTGTGTATCGCTGACTTTATCCCTGCTCTATAATATGTCACTGAGTTTGTTAAGTTCTATAATATGCCCTATTCACATTTTATAGGAGAAATATGGAAAAATGATTTATTATCTATTTAATTATGAGAAAAAAATATTAGTACAAATTAACATATATGTAGAAAATAAAAAATATATGAAAGAATTACGAAAATATCTACTGATGTAGTCATCATATATCATGCGGTAAGAAAAGGAGACCACAATCGAATGCTTTATTATTGAGAAAAAATGATGATATTATTTTTATCTTCTTTTAGCTGAATCTATCTAACCATAATTAATCAGTCTGTGTTGGTAGAAGTCTGTATCATCTTGCATCAATATATCATGAGGTTATTAGTAATAGCTAAGTACACCGACCCAACCATAATTAGCATATCACTAGGCTATCGGGTAATGAACAACTCATCTTTAATTATGCTAGAGAAAAAAAAGTAAATTACAGTCCTTACTATCTATTCTTAAAAGTTTTCATATTAGGTTATCCTTTAACCATTTTTCTCTCTTTTTTTTCATTTACACAACAGCTAACTTTACATTTAAATTTTTTTTAGTGAACTTTACATTTCAATTTGGACCACCCTATTCTATCCATCTCCAAGTGCAGTGACTTAGCAACCACTCTGCACACTAACTCTTTGTCTCCATTTTTTTCTCTTCGGCAGTTGGGAAACCGCTAGATCCAGCAAGAAGGAGCCCGGATCTAGCATCTCCGCTCTTCGTCGGGTCGGCTCATGCCTCCCCGAGTCCTTGCAAGCCCGATACCCCAGACCTCAACAGTGACCATAACAATAGTGTGTATGACGACAGGGGAGGAGAAAAAGACATGTCGATAACTAGAGGGGTGCGACTGCGCATGCAAAGGCGGAGAGGAGGAACGATGGTGGTTTATGGAGAAAGAGCAGTGGTGGCGGCGCGTGGAGTGACAGCTAGTTGTTGCTGGTGGTCTGAGGAGTTTGTTATCGACATAATTGCTAACTGAGTTTGTTATTTTTTTCTCTTAGTATTGACCATATGTGGGTCACCAGTCATCATAAAGAAATACTACCTCTGTCCTAAAAATAAAAGAACTAGGCCTCCGTCCCAAAATATAAGAACTTTAGAGTAGGACCGAAGAAAACGTCTCATCCAATCATAGGTTCCTATATTTTGCGATGGTGGGGTAGCTATTTTGAGTTAATAAAAAAATATTGCGATAAAGGTCGAATAGTCGAGTAAAAGAAACAAAATCTCCCGTCTCCTCCACTCCTTGCACCAAGGCGAGTCGCGGCTGAACAGGGGAGGGCTGGAGGGGCGGCGATCTCCATTTGGCTAGTAGAGCAGGGGAGGGGATCCTGGTGAGCATCCACATCCTCTTTCTGATTCATCTCTCTCTCCCACCGGGATGGGACTAGTTTTGTCTGGAATTTGCTTGCGTTCGTTCGTTAACCCTAGCTTCTCTCCTGCATCTGGAAGAAGCTCTTCTGCTCTTAAATTCAGAGCCTACCTTAATACAAGTAACACCCAAAAGTTTGGGGGTTCAACTGAACCCCCATGTCCCAAGTTGGATCCACCCCTGGATGCTTAGATCCTTATATGGCATTTGAAACCCATATGGTTCCACTGCCACTGTATTGGTAAATGGCTTTATCGTACAATAAAGCACTCACTACTAAAAAAACGTGCATAAGGACCGGCCTTATAGGTGCCGGTTAGACAAAAACCGGGACCTATTAGGCGTTTCCCGCCAAAATCCATCTGAGAGAAGAGTATTGGTACCGGTCTTAATACAAAACCAACACCTATTACCCTTCCGCCAACGCCCACCAACAAAATTAATGTCGGCCGATGGGTAAAAACCGGCAGCTATGCTATAGGTGCCGGTTCATTACATAACCGGCACCTTTTTATGACCCTGCCCAGCCTATATATACTCCCTGACGTGAGCTCGCCATTTGGGAGGACTTCTTCTTCTTGCTCATACAAAGGGGAGGAGGTTTTGCCCAAAAATTGCAAAGACATCAACAGATATATATGTTTGCATGTTTAAAGGTTAGTTATCATGAATCTCTATGTAATTTTTCTTCATTTTTGTGATTGTCAATGTAATTTATCCTCAAAATCATTGATCTGTAATGTAGATGGTATAGTGCATGATTTTTTTAAGTAATTTTTGTAATTTGTCTTGTTGAATTGGACCAATAATTTCAATCTTAATTTGTCTTGAGATGATGATTTGAGAGCAATGAGTTATTAATCTTGGAGTAATCTATGAGTAAATGTACCTATTTTAGTAATTTTCAATATTGAGTAATGCAAAAAGTATTAAATCATCGAGTATTTTAGATATTAAGATTAGTAATTATGATTTTTGATTGATTTACGGATTTGATTGATATATGTATGTGAGCGGTTATTTTAAGAATTTTTGTAGGACAGATGGATGAAGGAGGGATAAACGGTGCGAAGCGCGGTACCTTGGATTATGCCAGGGGAGTAACCAACTTCGTGATCGTAGACACGAGTTCCGGATCGTTGAGCTTGACGGAATACTTGCATTGTCCATGTGTTGATTGCAAGAACGAGAGACAGTTTCCTTCAAAACAAGTTCACGAGCATCTACTAACAAGGGGTTTTATGCGTAATGACATATGTCAGGACAATCATGGTGAAGATGAGAATGAAAGAGTGGATAATCAGGGTGATGTAATGGACGGAGACATTGTGGAGTTGACTGCTGATGGAGGTGGATATGCCAGTGGCGAATCAGATGGATTGGATCAGATGCTACGCGATGGGGAGACAATCTACGACAATGACAGACAATACGAGAAGTTCAAGACCATGGTGGAGGATTCAAAAACCCCACTTTATCCAGGATGCAACGAGAGCACACCAAGTTGCACGTCGTACTCTCGTTGCTGCAGATGAAATCAACTAATGGTTGGAGTGACAAGAGCTTCATAGAGCTTCTACAGCTGATCGGAGACCTACTTCCAGTGGGACATGTACTGCCAGAAACAACATACCAAGCGAAGAAGGTTATCTGCCCACTCGGTATGGAAGTGCAGAAAATTCATGCATGTCGAAATGACTGTATCCTATATCAAGGTGACTATGCAGATTTGGAAACATGTCCAGTTTGCAAAGCACCCCGGTATATGGGTGGAGATAATGATGATGATGCTGATGATGATAGTGGTGGCCCCATCGTGAAGAAGAGGAAAGTGTCTGTTAAGGTTGCGTGGTATTTTCCTATAATCCCTCGGATTGAACGCATGTATGCCAACAAAAAACATGCAAAGATGATGCGTTGGCACCATGATGGATCTCAGTGGAGAAAGATAGATAGGAAGTACAAAAAGCATTTCGCACACGGGATTAGGAATATAAGGTTTGGGCTAAGCACTGACGGGATGAATCCATTCAGTGACATGAGCAATCGGCATAGCACGTGGCCAGTGGCACTTGTTATCTACAACCTTCCTTCATGGTTGTGTATGAAGCGCAAGTATATCATGATGCCACTTCTAATCCAAGGGCTGAAGCAACCTGGCAACGATATCGATGTATACTTCAGGCCATTAGTGGATGATCTTAAATTACTATGGGATCGTGGTGTGCAGATGTGGGATGCATACAAAAGAGAGTACTTCACCTTAAGGGCAATGTTGTTCATTACCATCCAAGATTACCCCTGTGCTGGTAACACATCTGGGCAAATAGTGAAAGGTGATTGTGCATGTTTGTAATGTGTGCGGGACACAGCGAGCAGGTGGCTGAGGTACTCCGGAAAGACCGTGTACAAGCGCCATCGGAGGTTTCTTCCAGCCGACCACTAGTACCGTAGCAATACAAGAGATTTTGATGGCACGGTGAAGGACGGTACAGCTCCAACACACCGTACTGGCCGAGAAATTTTCGAAGAGGTCAAAGATATTGAATGTATATTTGGTAAGGGGCATGACAATACAAGCTCGGTGAGCAAGGGGGGTGAGAAACTTCTCTGGAAGAAGAAATCTATCATTTGGGAACTATCGTATTGGAAAGATTTGGATGTCTGCCACGCAATCGACGTGATGCACGTTGGGAAGAATGTGTGTGAGAGTTTGATTGGGATCCTACTAAAAATACCTGGCAAGACAAACGATACGTTGAAAGCTCGGAGAGACCTCACAGACATGAACATCAGGTCCGAGCTACATTCTCAAGAACGTCCAAATGGCCGGCAGTACCTCCCTCCTGCGTGCTTTACCCTTAGTGCCGCAAAGAAAATAAGCCTGTTGGAGTGCCTGCAGAGTGTCTGAGTCCCGTCTTGTTACTCCGCGAACATTAAAGGACTTGTCAACATGAAAGAGAAGATATTAGTGGGCATGAAGTCACATGATTGCCACGTGCTAATGACATAGCTGCTTCCTTTTGTGATTAGAGGCGTCTTGCCAAATAAGGTTCGAAACCCAATCATAAAGTTGTGCTCGTTCTTTAACGCTGTATATCAGAAGGTGATCGATCCAAGCACACTAGACAAGCTTCAAGCAGATGCAATCATTGCCCTTTGCCTGCTCGAGATATGTTTTCCACCATCATTTTTTGATATAATGGTTCACCTTGTGTCACATATCGTGAAAGAGATAAAGATTCTCAGCCCAGTTTATCCTCATAACATGTGGGCTTTCGAGAGGTTCATGGGGATCATAAAGAAGTATGTGCGTAATAGAGCTCGCCCTGAAGGTAGTATCGTAGAGGGTTATGCAACAGAGGAGGTGGTTGAGTTTTGTATCGACTATGTTGTCGAAGTGACAACTGCATACATCGAAGGACGCGGTTACTCAATAGTTGTTGGGAACAGTAAAGTGTATTCATTTAAGAATTTTTCTTCGGGATCCCCCCTTTACATGGCCCTAGGGGTCTATTTATAGTCCTATTACAGATCCCCCTATTAGGGTTTAAGTTTTACAGGGGAATTTACATGGTTGCCCTTATGAAAAGGACACTTGTATGGGTATACAGTGTAATTGAGATACATGGGCCTCTAACGGGCCAATTGGCGAACGCTGGCTCACTGGCCAGCAGGCTAGAGCGGCTGGGATGGCCCCTTGGGCCTCCTTGGAGCTGGGCTCGATACGGCGAAGTCATCCTCCTTCGGCATGCACCCTTCGCCATTCAGTCTTCGCCCAGGACGCATTTGGACTTGCGGGGACCCAACGCGACTCTTCACCCTTCGCCGCCTTCGCCCCATAGTCTTCGCCATGAGGCTTCACCCCGATGAATCTTGACGCCTCGAGTCTGAGTCCTCGCTGGTTGTATGGTTTCGGCAGGTCTGGTCGAAGGATCTCATGACATACCGCCAACAAGCCCCTCACGGGCAAGGGTGAGATAGGAGCTTCGGCCGAGACTGTGCAAACCATGTGGTATGGTATGAGTTACCCCCTTTCGACCGACGCTCCTGCCGAAACCTATTTTGTATTCCTGCAAAGAATGTATGCATTGCGTGCACATGTATTCTTGTGGTTAGTAATTTTTTGCAGCTTTCACCTTCTGCGAACGGCGAAGCTGTCCTTATTCTTTCACTGGGCCAAAATGAACAGTGATGGGCTTTCCTTCGAGGGCTCGTCACTGTGCGGCTCAGTCAATGGGAATTTACCGTTTCGCCTACCCTTGTGACACGTGGCAGCTCATGATTGGGTGGGAAGGCGAACCATCGCCTGGGTGGCTATATATTCCCCCCTCCCCTTTTTCACCGCCTTACCCTCGTCATTTTTACCGCGAGCTCTCTCTCTCTTTCTCCGTCCTTCCCTTTCACGACGCCCTTTGAGTCACTAGATCTTTCACCCATCCTCCCTTTTCACCACCGTGCACACTTTTTGCCATGGCTCCTCACAAGCCGAACCCAGCCTCCGCAATGGGTCCCGATCCTGGCCGGATCGACGATGACACCACCGCCTTTTTAGGGGCTTCGCTCGTGGACGACGACGAGCTGGCGCAGTTGGTCAGCTCCGACGCGGTGGTGGACGGGCAAGCCTTCGCCCCGGGGACGGCCGTGGTGCCGAAACCAGGCGATAACCGGACGGTGGTATTCGCCGTGTTCTTTGAGGCGGGGCTTCGATTTCCGTGCAACATGTTGTTGCCGGAGATCCTTCGCCTTTTCCAGGTGGAGCTCCCCAACTGAGCCCGTCAGCACTCGTCCGGATTGCCATCTTCGACTGGGCGTGTCGGACCGCCGGGTTCGAACTGAGCGCCAAGCTTTTCGGCACCGTGTTCTATGCCACGGTGAACTCGAAAACGGTGGTCACTCCGGTTGGGATGAAGAATACGGCGTTCGGGAGTGTGAACTTTAATGTTCGCCCCGAGCGCTCCGATCTCTGGCCGGTGAACACCACCATGTCGAAGTGGGATCGCCATTAGATGGCGAGGTGGTTCTCCCACCCATCCCCTTCGAGTCCGGGTCCTATGCGGCGAAAGCCCTCCGGTGGCGACGCAGGGCGATTGCACCGAACAGGAAGCCCAAGGTCGCCGTCGATGGTGCCATGGAAGCCCGGTTCGCCCTGCTGCGCAAGGTCTGCTCCCGCCTTAGCTGCCGCGACTTGGTGGAGGAGTTCTGCATGCTTCGCATTTTCCCCCTCTCCCAGTCGTGGCAAGTCGAGGTCGATCAAGACAAGGAGGTCGACGGCTTGCCGAAGCACATCATGCCTGCGGGGGCGAACAGTGAGTCTATGCTTTTCCTATGTGCATCTGTGTTTCGCTCTTTTTCCCCGTTCGACGCCTGATGTGGTGACACTTCTTGTTTTCGCAGTGTTGACTCTAGCTCAGGCTGACACCGAAGCCCGAAAGATGATCGGTGACGTCTCGGTCATTGAGTTTAGCCAACTGCTAACGCGGCAAGCGGCCGGCCCGGCGAACCGGGTGTATGGTGGCGAACTCCCTCCCCGGGCGAAGCCCTTCAAAGCCGATGGCGATGAGGGGACTTCCAGAAAGCGGATACGTGGGCAAGTGAAGTTGGCCCCTCGGAAGCGAAAGGCCCCTGCCCCTCCGACACCGACGCTGATGATGAAGACACCATCGAAGACCATGACGGCGGAGAGGATGGGGGGATGTGGGGGAGATGGAGGTTGCGGCCAAAAAGGCCGCAGATGAGGCCCCCGACAACCGCACCGAGACGCTCTGCTACCCTCCAACTCCGAGCCCCGAGCACGTCGAGACTGGGATGGAGTCGAACTGCTCCCCCTCCGCCGAAAGGATGTGGATGGGGCGAAGGCGCTGGTCGCGATAGCAGCGACCAAGGTGGCGAAAGGGGGTCCAGTCAAGAAGACCTCCAAGAAGAAAGGGCTCGTCGATGTCGCTCGCGTCTTCAGCGATGACGAGTCTTCAGACGAAACCCCTACTTTGCCCGCCGGTCGGAGCCTGGGTCTTTCGACCGGCCCTGGTGCCAAAGTCGATGCGGGCGGGGCGGGAGGCAGTGTTGCCAGGACTTCGGCTTTAGCGGATCGGGTTGTCAAGACCGCGGCTAGGGTCTTCAGCAGCCCGGTTCGCCAGCTGGTTGTTTCGCCGCTCGCCCTTGGTAAGGGGAAGAAGATGGCGGCCGAAACTTCTGTTTTCGGATTGCTCCCTTGCGGCGCCCCACTTCGCCCCTGGTGATTTTGAGACTCGGGTGGAGCTTATCCCCTTAATCGAGGGGGTGAGTACCATTGTCTCTCCGGCTGGTAGCCCGAGCCTGTTTTGCCATCAAGTTCTGCCATCAAGAGCTTGGCAGTCCGGGTACGTTGCTCGTTTGTCCTTTCTATCCATCGTCGTTTTTCGACAACTTGTCTAAACGTTCGCCTTCTCTTCTTTTTTTTTGAACCAGATCCTCGCGGCCCACTGTTCAACCGAGCGAACCATGCGGGCTCGTCTTGACGGTTTGAAGAACCGTCTTCGAGCCAAAGACGATGAACTCGAGCCAAAGACGATGAACTGGGCCGCAAGAGCCTGGAGATGGAAGGCCTCGCCCACACCCTTAAAGAGACGAAGGCCGAAAACAAGAGGCTCCAAGCTGAGCTGGAGAAGGGGAGTGAGGCGAAGGCTGAGATTGAGTGCCTCAAGGCTAAACTCAAAAAGGAGCGAACACATTCTGCCGCTCTGACCGATTACTACAACCTCACCGAGCCGAAGATGGAGGCTCTTCGCCTAGAGGTCAGCAAAGCGGAGGCGAACACCGAGAAGGAGTCGCAACGGTTCGCACGGGAGATGGTGAAAGCCACCGAGTCTGCTAATACCGCGTGCCATACACTTCGCCTTACCCTTACTGACATGGGGGCGAGGGTACGAGGTGTCCCAGGCGAAGACGCTTCCGCCTTCGAGTTCTCGGAGTGGACTCAGCAGGCTGGCGGTGCGGTCTCGGATTGTGCCACTGCGTACGGTGATTGCTGTGCGCATGTGTCGGCGGCCTTCACCATGGGCCTGCTGCAGCAGTTCGGGTGCGAGCACATCGCCGAGTTCCCCAACTTTGCGAAGGGGGACTGGGAGGTCAGTGCTCAGGATGTTTCGCCCGCACTTCGTGCTTGGCGCAAACAGTTCTGGCAAAAGGACGGCCGATCTACTGCCAAGGCACGTCTGCTTGAGCACTTGGTGAAGGCGGAGACGGCGGACCAGGACGAAGAGCCGGCGGCCGAAGGGGGTGGAGGAGATGCCCAAGATCACCCAGAGGTGTGAGGCCCTCCGCCCACTCTTTAGATTTTGGTAGTTTTCTTTTGGCGTTTGCTGTGGAGGGCGAACGATGTAAATCTAGCTTCGAAGTCCGGCGAATCCTAGTAGAGGTCAGCAAATTGTAGTTGTTTTTGGCTGTCAGAAGTGATATGCAAATTAACCTAAAAAGATCAGATTAAAAAAGACTCAACATATCCATGAGTAAAAGATGGGCCAAGTGTTAAAATGGGCCTGCACTATGGGAATTAGACTGGTGCTGTATGTCAAATCTGAAAAATTTTAATTTTCATGCATGAATCGAGCTATATGTTAATTAGACTAGTGCTATTTGTCAAATCTAAAATTTTTTCATGCCCATTGGGAAATTTGCTTATTTAGCATTTTTTATTACTTCTAGTCTAGGCTACAAAATAAAATGTCACGGGAACAAGATAACAATAGGCCTGCAAATTCTGGAGCAAGCAACGGTGACAATGTTAGCCCAAGTGGCTTTCTAAACTTGAACCTGTCCGATGATAACCGTGAGAACATAGAGGTAAATTCGGCCATGTAGAACAAATAATATGTTTTCATGCAATCTAATATCCACTCTGAATGACTAATTTGTACCGTTCTTTAAAGGAGGTTAATCCTTCGGCCACTGTGCACTCTGGGAATAGTGCTACCTCATCGGGAAGAAAGGCTAGAGGTCCAACCAGGATGCCCTCAGGCATGTACACTATCACAGAGGTAGATGAACAAGGGAACCCTACAGCTCCAAAATCGACACTCACCGCATATTCCAATGCTTTAGGTGTTGTTGCCAGAGAGGACATCCCCATCAAGTACCAGCACTGGAAGAACAGTGATTTGGATGAATTGCAGTGGATGGTATCAAACAGAGACAAGGACCTTGCTTGGGAAAGGTTGAAGCGGACATTCCAGTTTCCAGAGGGTTCAGAAGAACGTGCAAAGGCTAGGACCCTTCAGAGGATGTCACTTTCTTTCAAGAAATGGAAAACAGACCTTACCGTTAAGTTTATTAAGAAGGGTCTGACACCAAATTTTGAAGACAATAATTACCGAAGGATCCGCCTTTTCTGGGATGACTTTGTGGCCTACAGAACATCAGAGGAGACAAAGAAGATTAGCGAAAGGAACCAAGCCAATGCGGCCAAAAATCTGTACCCTCACCGTCTCGGCCCTAGCGGATATGCTAAGAACGTAGACAAATGGAAGGAGAGGGAAGATGAGTTGCTGGAAAAGGGAATCGAGATCGAGACAAAGGACTGGTGCCAACGGTCGAAGAATTACCAATACGCCCGAGGGGCAACACTCTCGGATACAGGCGAGTTGGTACAGAAGGGTCCACGAGAGCAAGAAGTGACCCAGAGGCTCCACGAAGCCCATCAGAAGTCCTCAGATGGTTCTTTTGTTCTGAACAGAGAGAAAGATGAGCTCACACTTGGATTGCAGAACCTGAGCATCCGGGACGCACAAGAGGAGTAGGCCTAGTTTCATGGAGGGAAGGTTTTCCTAACGACAGGCATAGGTACCGCTCACAGGGAAATAAGAATTCCGGAGACCAATCAGAAGAGATAAGGCAACTGAAAGAACAAATGACACAAATAATGGCGAGGCTCGAAGAGAAGGATGGAGGTGATGCTAGCCGTGTATCCAGCCCAGGTGGGAGGAAAAGCAGTTGTGCATCAACTGAGGTTCCTCTAGAACCGGACACGACTCATTACCCCGTGGATCACATCACTGTAAGTACTACATGCAGGCTGCATGTGCCACTTCAGAACATCACTCAAGAGGTGGCACGCGGTATGGCACATCCCGTCATGGAGGGTGGAAGGATACATGGTAATCCTATACCAAGTGGGTACTCAAAGGTTGAAGTGGAGGACGTGCCGAGCATATATAGGGCAGTCCAGCTTGATTTTGCTCCAGAGGAGGGGGTAAACAGTCTTGGAGAAGCCGTCCACAACATAATCCTATGGCGCAAGCATTTCATTGTCTTCCCTTCAGGAAATGGTGATGACGAGCCTAGCGATTGCGGGTCTAGCTCTGAAGGGCAAGGTGTCTCTCCCCGAAGGATGCCAACTCCACCACCGTTGCCACGTAAGAGCCAGTCTTCTCCACCGGCACAACGTAAGAGCTCATCTCCTCCACCGGCAGAACGTACGGGCCTACGTTCTTCAGACCCACCGAAAAAGAGGGGCTGCCTCTGTAAAACTTCCCAGATATCTGAACCACCATCTCTGAAGAAGACCAAGAAGGCGCCATTGCCTAACATGTTCGAGCCAACTTTGAAGGAAAAAAAAGAGATGGATAGGAGCATAACATCGCTCCCTGGACGTAAAGGGGAGAAAACAAAGGAGGAGGCAAACATGAAAGTGTCAGTTGCAGTATAGGACAACTTCATTCGCATGGCAAGGCTACCTGCCCCACCAGTACCTATTTTGGACTTCAGACGCACGATCAAGAAAAAGAAATGGCAAAAATTTTCCAAGGAAGAATTCGAGAAAGGAAAGGCCAACAAGACTGTTGAAGAATTTCTAGAAGGTTCAGGGCTGAAGAGTTTATCTGATGTACACAATATTGCGAGTGCCCCATTGGTAGCTCAGTTTAAGCTCGGTCATCCTTTGACTACCGATGAATATCGCAACATCGTTGGCAACTGTACTCAGATGAGGAGGGTAGAAGAGTGGTACTTACAGATGGCCAAGGAGGGTAAGGAGATGTTCCCCGTCTTTTACTGTGATGGCGACTTTCATCATTGTTCATTACTGTGACGGTACCTATTTCGGACTTCAGACGCACGATCAGGAAAAAGAAATTGCAAAAATTTTCCAAGGAAGAATTCGAGAAAGGAAAGGCTAACAAGACTGTTGAAGAATTTCTAGAAGGTTCAGGGCTGAAGAGTTTATCTAATGTACACAATATTGCGAGTGCCCCATTGGTAGCTCAGTTCAAGCTCGGTCATCCTTTGACTACCGATGAATATCGCAACATCGTTGGCAACTGTACTCAGATGAGGAGGGGTAGAAGAGTGGTACTTACAAGTGGCCAAGGAGGGTAAGGAGATGTTCCCCGTCTTTTGCTGGGACGACGACTTTCATCACTGTGATGGTATAATTTGGGTCCAATTTGAAGAACTATTTCAACTATACAATCTGAGGGAGCTAGACTTATCGCTAATTTGGTTATGGACATTGTAAGTATACTCGACACCTTGCTATTTTTTCTAAGCAGATATCGTCGTTGCAAGGCTAATTTTTATTCCTTATGCAGAATGGCGGCGCTTGATTATAGAACGACACATAGGAAACTAGGTTTCCTCGATCCACAAATAATCAATTCCAAAAATATTGATCAGCTAGGCGAAAAGTCCACACAAGCAGTGGTCAACTACGTGTACGCATCCTTTGTCAAGCTGCAGCACATGAATACCATCCTTCCGCCCTACCACTTTAAGTAAGTGTGGCATATATCATTGTACTTCCCATTTATATCTTAAGATGTTAATTGCTCTCTCTCCTTGTATGTAGGCCTCACTGGATCCTCCTTGTGATCCATTTAAATGATTCCAAGATTGTCGTCTTAGATGGACTGAGGACCCCACAAGCCAAGTTCCAGTCCATCAGTGACACCCTCAATAAGGCACTTGTGAAGTATAAGAAGAAGTGTATTCGACATGCTCCGTGTGCGAATACATTTAGGGTTTGGGCCCACCCTTATTGCTTACGCCAGGATCCGGGCACGAGTACATGTGGGTTCTACGTGATGAGATTTATGTGGATTTTCATGGAGGACGGCAACTGGGACATTTCGGATGCCGAGGTTCGCCATGCTCTTAAGATGTAAATCCAAGTTTCTAACACATAGTACGTTTTCATATCTTTAATCCTTCCATTTGCAGAAATTAAAGCTCCCAACAATTAAATTGTTGTCACCTGCTTGCTTGGGCCTCGCTGAACAACTATGTGGATTCATCTTCAATCATATCATCTCGTTGGATGGCGCGTACAACATTTCAAAAGCTCCTACTGGGCTAGTGGGTTTCATCGAGGCTGGTTGCCCTAGTGATACTTTAGATACCCGTTGAACAACCCAGGATAGGCAGGCTTAGAATTAGTGGGCATAACGTACCTTTTTAACATTTTCTAAGTATTTTGTAGATTAGTTATTTGGACTGATGTGTTCTTCTTAATGTCTGAACCATGAATTCACTAAGATCGATGTAATATGTTTATCTATTTGCTTCCTTGGACACTTATCTATTCTAGGTACAGTGGTTGACTGTACATGGCATGAAAAACTTATATCTTTCTATATTGTGCCTCCAACGCCGTCGCCCTCCAATGTTGATGATGTCGGTCCATCCACTATGGTGAAAGGTGTGTTCCACTCTCCTCTCCCCTCCCCTGCCCTCTCCGCTCTAAAGGGAATATTATTACATAGACAGATTGCTAGCTTAACTAATTTCTACTCCCTACTTTAGTATTATTGTTCTTAAATTTTGTTGTCGATTCATGGAACCAACAATTTGACATAAGTACATTAACAAACCTTAATCCTTCTTATTGTAACAGAACTGTGTAAATGGACTTTTCTTTTGCTAACCTCATGACATGTTGTGTGCATGTATTTGTGCTGTGAAAGCAAGAGTTTCCCTGTTCAATACCAACTACAATTTGTGCCAGTTTTTTATCATGCTTTATTATCAATTCTATTTTTAGCAAATGTATATTTCTCTCACACACTCTCTCTCATTCAGTCATATAAATTCCAAGAATCATGATTCTAGAATGGATAAAACTTGTGCACCCAGTGTTGGACATTGACACAAGATTAACAAGGTGATGCCTTGCTTCATTATTTCAACTTAATTTCTCTCTCAAGTTAACTTTGTATTGCCTTTGTTTGAAAGTGAATTAATGGTACACTTGCTTAACTTCAAATGAAAACATTTGGAGATGGAATTGATGTATGATAACTTGAATGTGTGGAGATGGATTGCATTTATGTGTGTAATTTTGGAGATTTTTGGATTTGGGCCGGTGATGTGAATCTGTGAATATATTGATGTTTGGAGATGGATTACATATTTCCTGTGAATTGATGTGGGTTTTTTATGTGTATGGTGCATTGATGTGAATGGACATACTGATGAGAACCGGCTATATTCTTTTTGGCTACAGGATTATGGGTGCTTGTTATTACCATAAACCGGCACCTATATCATATAATAAGTACCACCTATTACCTAAGAACCGGCACCTATTGTATATAGGTGCCGGTTAGTGTTACAGACCGGCACTTATATGCCTGCGAGTCCAGCCCTTGGACCATTATAGGTACCGGTTATTTACGAAAACCGGCACCTATATAATTACATAGGTGCCGGTTAAGAACCGGCCATAATGACTTTGATCATTAGTACCGAGCAAATGGTACCGGGATCGAAACCGACACCTAATAGCCCTTCCGAACCGGGACCTATAACACTTTCTGTACTAGTGACTATCTACTCGAAATGTGCAGTTGTTGACTCTCTGACAGTATTCCATCAGTACATTAAATGACACTAACAAACTTTTGTTTGCCTATCAGTTTTACTGTTCACTTCTAGAAAAGAACAGTCAATAAAACAAAGTTCATTCACATTCATTTTTCAACTACCTCAACCCTAAACCCTTAAATGACACTGACATACTTTGGTTTGCTTTTGACCCATACAACATAATTAGCATATCATAAATGACAACCGGAGCACTTAAATCACAGCATAGAGTGGAACGGTAAATTAAGTACCTGCAGAAGTGTTGAGATGTTTGAAAATCCCAGTGGGGAGGCAGCAGCGTAGGAAATTGATATTCTTCTCGCTATCAATCTCTGACACTCCTTGCAGAGTCCTTGCCCTCACATCAACAGCGACCACCACAACCATCTGTGCCCCGCGGATGCCCTTGGACAAGAGGTAAATAACATTATCACTGACGCGTGCGAGGGTGTCCCGATCTTTCGATGAGAATGATAAGTCGATTGGATGGAGCAACGTTGGCGATCCGACTACAACTATCCAGGGATGTTGCGCCTTAGCAATCGTTACACCAACTCCAGAGGCGGTCGTGAATCTCGACGGATGCACGATCAGCCCAACCACGAGGGTATTTGTCCTGCAAGCAATCGAGAACTAGCAAGAACAAGATGAACAAGCAACTGAATTTGTGAATCAAAATAATGATGGATTAAATCAACGAAAGTTGAACAAGTGGGGTTCCGTAACAAGCAATCCGGCGATCTAACCAATCACGGGATGAACTCGGCAAAGTAGCGACGCTATACTTTGATCTAAACAAAACCCAAGTATCTCTTGGCGGTGGCTAAAGCTTTAAGAAGAGGGAAGGACCAATCACAGGGGTGCTGGGGTCGTTCTCTAACCCTAGGACGCGTCCCTATTGGACCCAATTTGATACACGGCCTATTGGGCCCAAAGAGGTGACGCAGCACCGTGGACAGAATAAGACTCGGTAGTAAAACACAGATTGCGGCTGTTCCAGAACTGATATGGACATGAGATTGGATCCATTTGAAAGTAGACTTGACTAGCTTTCCATGAAGTACTTGCACGCCCAAATCGGAGCTCGCATGAAGTCGTGGCGGCCGTCAGAAGTTGGTACTGTGCTGCAGTCCGAATCCATCCCGCGCGAATCCTCTCCCCGTTGGATCCTCTCCATTGTTCCTGAGTAAAACAAGAGTGCACGCGTCTCCGGGGTATAAATAAGAATCATATAAATTTAAGAATGAACGCACCTGATAGTTGAGTTGATGTGCACGAGTGCGGGTAATAGGACCATGAAATTGTACTTGTGTAGGTGTAGATGTATAGTTGGTGTTGACGTGCACGAGTGCGGGTAATAGGACCATGAAATTGTACTTGTGGAGGCGTAGATGTATCGTTGGTGTTGATGTCCTCATCAATCACCATCTGCGATGCTCAGCGCGGGGTGAGCCATTCGCAGGCATCCTAAGGACAAGCGCAGCCCTGCAACCTCCTTCTTCCTCTCATTGCTGCTCATCACGAGCTTACGCAGCAACTCAGAATGCTTTGTGTTGTCATCAGGGAGCTTGACATGGTCTGAACTGACAGTACAGCCGTACTTCCAGTCATTCCATGAATTGACAGGGATAGGCATGGTCCAGGTGGTGGCCTTCCATCTACCAGGGATCAGGGAGTATGAATATTCTTCTTCAGGATCATCAGGTCCAGAGATGATCTCCTCCTCTTTAGTTGGCATTGTGATTTCCATCTCGACATACTTGATAGTGTTCCTGCTCTCGCTGACCGTGATGTCACGGGAATAATACGGGCAGCGATTGAGTTAGAGACGCTAGTTGCCCCTTGGGTGTGGCATCGAGCACATCGCATAGGAGTATACCACGCCAGAGATCGACCCAGCCGATTGTGCCTCTAGCACCTCCGAGCGTGATTACCTTGGTTGTGAGATGGTGCATCTGCTTCATTGCTGATTTGGGGATCGGGCACACATCGTCCCTCACCAGCTCCCCCACGAACACGGACACAAGCACATGTTGGGAGGTCCAACTCCCTGGCTCGCCATCGGTTGTGGAGCGGTACAGGCGAAGGATGTAGGTGGTTTTACAGAAGGTGGTTTTGAGGCCGGCCACGACGTACTTGCCATTGTCGCAGCTGAGTATGGCGATCTCGCTGTCTGCTAGAAGGTCCAGCTTGGGGGTTTCGGGGTGCATCCTGTACACGAAGTAGTCGTGCAATCTCAGATCTAGTAGCGCCAGGGGATCGATTGGGACGCGGATCACCACGACGTCGGCATCCATGTTGAGGACCGTGGGCGACAGGAGCGGATTGCGATCGGCACCAACATCAAGGCCAGGGCAGTGCACGGAGAACTGGGCGAGGGCTGGCGGGCGGGCGGCGCAGAAGGTCACCTCGATGGGGAGGCCGGTGCTCGTTGTCGACGTAGCGGTGGTCCGGTTGTGACGGTCAGCGATGTAGCCATTGAGGCCGAGCAGGACGTAGCCGTGGCCGCTCTTGCGCATGGCGATTGATCAATCAATCCACTTAGCCTGACCAAGACGTAGCTAGATTGGGGCTTCTCTCGGATTTGCCAGATACGGGGTAGCCGGTAGCCGGCGGCAGAATTTAGGGACTAGGGTTACGGTAGTTGATCCCTCTTCTCATATCATATCTATACTACTTTTAAAAAACGAGTAGCGATGATCTTGAATCTTTAGCCAGACAGACCCACGAAATATGAACCATTCAATCGTCAAATCCAAACAGCTCAGATCGTGTCTTTCTTCCTCCGCATCCATCACACGTGTCTCCCCCTCAACCCTCGATCCACGCCGCCCGCCGCCGCGAACCCCCCTCTCTCGGTCGCTCCCCCTCAACCGCCGCCGCATCTCCGCTCCGCTCTCTCCCCCTCTCATCCTTCCCCACTGTCGCCGCGGTCCTCCCCGGCGCTCCCATCCCTTCCTCCTCCATGCCGCACCGCCTCCCCATCGTCGCAGCCGCCCCGTCGCCCCTGCTCGCCCACATCCACCGCGCCGCCACCCACCCCGGGTGTCCTACCCACTTCTTCCTCCCCCCACCGCATCCCCCTGCCTCCCTCCCCACAGCATCACCATTCCCTCGTCCCCCTCGCTACGCCGCCGCCCCTATCCGCATCCATGTTTGGGAACGCAGGTTCTCCGCGGTCCGCGGTGGCTAAGCAGTTGTCTCTCACGGGCGGTGCCACCGCCTCGCCACCGTTTGTCTTCTCAGCACAAATCCGGCGGCCGAAGCATCAACAGAAGGTCGCGAGACGAGCAGCAGCAGATGATCTGTAAGATTTGAGTTCACCTCGTCCTTTTTGTGATAGCAAATGACACATCAGTTGAATAACCAACAGAAGCCTATATTTTACAGGTAACCAACAAGAAGCAGTGCTTGATTTGCTTTCCAATTCAGATTTCAGGCAAGGTAACAGGTGACTTCGAGTTCTTTTTAATTCGTGTATAATCCATTATTCTTTTGTTAAATTTTCTGATAACTTAATAGGAGAGACATTAATTAACTATGCCCTGCCTGCCCCTATATGCTATATATAATATAACAGTAGAACATCGTATATTTTCTTTCTTTATACTCAAATATAATCAATGTTGTCCTATTCTGCAATCTTATTTTTGCGTGACAATCACATGTGGAACCCACATGGTACTACTTGGTAAGATCTAAGTATTTAGTTATACTTGATCTCAGGACCAGGAGAAATTAAACCTTAACAACATTGTGAACTGAACTATTATTGTTAGTATAATTTACTTTCTGATCTTTTAACAAATAAGGATATTGTTTGTTAGTGGTTCTAGATTTGGTTACCCTGCCCTTTTCTCATGATTGCAATTAGGGCCGAGCTTTTGTGTGGCCTTGGCAGAGAGACTGAAAAAGTATATAGGCATAGCATCACTTGTCTGAAAATTGGTTATGAACTTTACTTCATTATATCCCTCAAGAATGGTACTAAATCTGATTGTGTACTGGCTTATTTCAGTCATTTGAATTCACTCTATCAATACTTTAATGAAATCTGGAATTACATTTTGAGGTTAGGATAATCCAATGTTTATAGACTCAGGAACAATATAATGTGCTCTAGAAACATCAAAACTATTTTATCAGATCAAACATAGATGTTTGTATGTGATAATTTTCAACTCTCCAAAAGTTACCATCTTTGATTATAATTTAAATTGCTACCATGTGTTTGTTAAAAATATTGGAGAATCTGTTTTACTTTGAGGAACTAAATTGAAACCAACCATTCATTTTGCACACTTGCAGTTAAGTTATGAAGAAGTTCTGAAATATATAAAGATATTTTGGTGGACATGAGTATTGGAACTTTTTCCTTAAGCCATACTTCTGTGTCTGCTAACTGAAGTTACTCTCTGTTTTGTAAGATCAGCCTTCCAGCAAGTGGAGGTAATACAGTAGGACGGATGACATCATATATCTCTTTGATTGCTTTGAAACTGAACAAATAAGTTTTCACAGTGAACAAAAAAATTTCAAAAAAGCCATAGTTATGTCTTTTAGTCGTTGTCGCCGTGAACTGGCACTGGTTTCTGACCAAGAAGAAGGACTAATAGTATGAAGGTTCTCCCAGATTGTTTCTAACGCTCTGACATGATGCTCAGGGGTGATCTTGAGAGTCTGAAGAAGATCAGGTGAGTTCTGCTTAATTTGTGCTCGCTTACCACATATTTTAAGCTTTGTTGTAACTTGCATGTGTAGGGTGATGTATATTTAGTCTTTTACAAATTTTGAGCTATTGTTAAGAATCACCAGGACCACCTCCCAGTATTGTTTGGACCATTGTGCAAATATAATTAATTGCAGCAGTAGGGTCACTAGGCAATATATGCTAAAATGTACAATTTCTCTCTTTTTTTATTGTAGAACCAAAGCTACAAAAGCAATTGTACCTAAACTTTACAAATGTGTTTTCGACTAACGAATGACAAAGGATGGAAAGAGATGAGTACTAAGCAACCTTGAGCCCTTGGCAATGCCTTTTGAGCATTTACTAAAATGATTTCATTTCTCAGCATTGCATATTGTTTGGGCTGCAAGACCATTGAGAAATGCAGTGAAATTACTGAATAACTGAACTCTAATTATGAGTAGATATTTACTTTCTAAACTTGTAACCCTGAAGGATCTTCCTAACCATATTTGTGAAAATCACGTGTGTCGGCCTTTAGCTCATGCTATATTTCATTTTTATGTGTTGTATTTGCAATAACCATTGCACTTCAATTTTTGCTATATTTTATTGATGTATTTAATGGACCCCCTATGTCTCAAGGGATTAATTTACTACGTTTAAGGGAAGATTATCTCTTTGTAGGACAAAGAGAAAGAAAAATAAAAGGTCTACACAGACTGCAACGTGCACAAAGAACATATTGTGTACAAGGAGGTCATGACAACATAGACGAGGTATATCATAATCAAGTATTTCATTTTTATCATGAATATGGCCAGGATCATTTGTTGGTAACAAAGGTGTGGTTCCCCTGTCCGGATTTGTGCTGATCTTTTTTCATCTACCAAAAAATAAGCATTAGGCTTTTTTACGCACATATAAATTTGAATTATTTAATTTTTGGGACAGATGTGCCTACATCCTACTACCATTTTGTACTAAAATTTTATGTATCATGTTTTTCACTGATTGTGTTAAATTGGAGGCCTCTATGGTACTGTTCCGTTTTAACTAAGCATGTTGCGTATGTGTTATATTTATACAATTATAAATGTTGAAGTGATATGGAGTAATGTCTAAACCCTACTACATGGTTATTGTTGTGATGTGCCAGGGAGAAAAGAAATCGAGACAGTTATATTCGAGATCGGCAAATTAGTTTTTATTCTTCCATGCTCATGAATTTCATGGTGCATGCTGCAGTTAGCCTTTTTTTATGTTAGTTCATGCATCCTGCAATTAGTCTTTTTAGCTTAGTCCAAATACCGGTATTAGTATTGGAGACACATTATTTAATTCTTGCAATGTGTTTAGGGTGGGTTGAGGATTTACATAGGCTTGCAGATAGAGTAAAAACAAACAAAAATCTTATATTACGTGAAGGTGCTCCACACCAATAGGCCTCTTTCCAAAGAGATGCAAGATTGGACCAAATCGATTAAGGCAAAGTCATCTTTCCAGCTACATACAAAGTTGGAATTGATGCATATTTTTTCCTTACAAGATTGTGAATAACGGTGATTCTGCTATATTAAGGCTTTCGTAATAACAATTACTCGAGATTTATTTAATATTTTTTACCTTATGCGACTCGAATAGCATTCAATGATCATTTAAGATTTTTTTACCTGATGCGAATCAAGGTTGACTGTATATTCTTTTCCCGTTGCAACGCATGGGCACTACAAACATATATGTTTTTATATATTAGGGGGTTGCCTCCTGCCTTTGTGATGTTATTAATATTTTTCGCATAAACAATATGAAATATCATGAACGATACCCCTTTAAAAAAATAAAATAAAAAACATGAACAATAAAAGCTCGCTATGAAGGCCTTAAAAAACATGAGATGTAAAATGTTGTCCCCGTGTTGATTTGAAAATAATATACTCTCCTCTTTTTTTCAATTTTTCTAAATATTTTCTTCACAATTTGTTGCGCTTGTACAAGTCGACTTAATAATATCGCATCAATCCTTCTATGCACCTACCGAATGACGTACTAGAATATATGTGATTTTGAAATATTTTTTAGTTGGGAGTTAGGAGATGTTGAAATATATTATAAAAATTGAAGATGTTTCTGCCACTACTTTGCTACGTTGTCCTTATTTAAATTAGTTTTTGTGTTGGTAGACATTGGTATATAACTGGTACTTCCAAATTTTGACCAGCAGCAACGCGATTGAAGTTATTTCCATTTAGTCCGATTGGTATGTCACGAGTCCATCCGTGACTCCGCTTTGTTCGCGTACGTGGCTCCAACGAGCATTATTGTCCATCCACTAATTATATACGTTGTCATACTATCGAAGAGGTCGATTAAATTACATTTTCGCTTGTCATCTAATTTATCTAATTTTTGGTTTCATCTAGGGTTGGTCACCATCACCAGGACTACCTGAACAATACATATACGTACGAGTTGGTACTTTAGAAGGAGTTTCCAATTGAAAATAATGAACATACGATGCTGCTGTCTGACTCCAGTGTACGATCACAGTAACGATGAAAGCCTCACACATGATAGATGATTTAGATCGTGATGAATCTTAGCGTGTTCCTGTTAGCTGTGCTCACGCTGTAACACGGTCGGATAACAACGTTGTACGTATAGTAGGGTTCGTTTCAAATATACTTGATCATGAGGTGGAATCATTACCATATTTTTTTTAAAATCCCGTTGCAACGCACGGGCCACTCTGCTAGTACATATATAAAATAAAACGAGGCATCTTCTGATTTACTTTTATTTTATTTTACTTTTTACAAAACGATGCTGGGATCCGTTTCCGTTTCGCTGTCCGGTCGGTTCCGATATTTCCGATATCCGGATTTACTTTTGGATAGCGCTGAATATACAAGAACAAATACGGAGTAATTTTTTTTTCAAAACGAATACGATATCCGACGGGAATCCGAATAGTAGGAAAATATCCGGATATTTCTCCTGCCTATCCGAATGGTAGGAAAATATTATTTAGGGGTATTGTTTAGTGAGCAATTAATCCTGATATTGTTGACAAATAGGGGTCTAAATAATCGTTACAAATTATCATATTTGTTTTTATAAAATCATATCTACTATTTTAACCACCTCTGATGAAGGTGTGCTCTGTATCAACTAGAGAGCTCAATGAGGTCTACTCTATTCATTTCGTATTATTAATCATTTTAACTTTAGCCAAAGTCAAACTACTTCAAACTAACCTTGTAGATAAATATAGTAATATTTACAACACCTAATTAGTTTTATTAAATGTATAATTGAATATGTTTTCATCATATATTTGTTTTGGGTTGAAAATATTACTACTTTTCCTACAAACTCAATCAAACTTAAAGTAGTTTGGCTTTTGACCAAAGTCAAAATAACGTATAAAATGAAACGGAGGAAGTACTATTTTATAGTTTATGATATTTTTATTTGAAAAATATTTGAAGTGTATCGGAAGGTAAAATAATAATAAAATGAGATGGTAAGTAAGATATAAATTGAGGAAGAGGTCTTGGGATTAATAAGTAACTAGGAAGTGAGTGGACAATCATATTTATGTGCGAGGATCGTAAGGGAACGTTAATACAAACAATTTTTTTCAGAAATGACAGTGGGAAAGGCGAAAAATTGGCGACACGAAATTTGGAAATGTTGACCTACTATTATAAAAATGAGAGGGAGGAGGGGACGCGGGCGACGGCGGCTAGGGCTTGGTGGTGGGTGGGTTAGTGGGTGATCCTTTTGCGAAAATGGACCTCGGCTTTTACTTTTTAGAGAGCGGTCCTAATTCATGTTTTTTTCTCTTATTAGCTTGGAATATCCGGGTTTTTGAAGGGCCTCAGCGTAAAACAATAGCTTAGAGGACCTATTCACGATGGACCCAGATTGAATTATGAACAAATCCAAGGATTTTTTTGCAAAAATTCAAGAGGGAGGCTCGTCCAACCGGTAAAACCGGCTACCGATTCCCACCCGAGGCGTCCTGTGCCCAAAAAACATGTGTTGCCCCAAACGAGGAGCAAAAATATGAAAAAACGGAGAAAAAAGAAAATATGTCTTCCATGATTCATGATGCTCAATTTGAGGAGTTTTTATATTCTGGCAAATATTCATATTCGCTTCGTATGTGCATTCGATAATATTCTATTCCATTTCCGTATCCAAGGTTTTCAATTCCTATTCGGAAAAAAACATGAACAGAGAGAAATACAATGTCACGCCCAGAAATTAATGAGGACATCAACACCATCGATACATCCACGTCTTCATAAGTACAACTTCATGGTCCTATTACCCGCGCACGTGCACATCAACTCAACTATCAGGTGAGTTTATTCTTAAGTTCATGTTCATTTTACTTATATTTCGGAGACATATATTCAACGAGAATAAAGCCAGAAATAAAAGTGAGTGCCCAAAGATTATACGGTTGCTAGAGAAATATTATTTTTCCAAAAAATATTAGTAATATCAACTAAATTTTTGAAAGAATATACTACAACTTTTATCGCGTGAATAATACTAAGCAACTTTACATACACCGATTCTTCGCTTCTTCAAGAAATACAAAAGAAGAACTAATGGAAAATAAAGTAAGAAAGATGCGTACCTTCCTGCCAAACAAAATATGTCGCTAAGCCATAACAATGGGTGGTGTCTTCGCTAAGAATTAATGGATAATTAAAAAAGATATTGATGTAATCGCTTAACATGGGCACCCACCGACCACTACTGGGGCTTTCAATATCAGGTCTGGGTATTACACCAAAAACATGGTTGGAGACATAGGGTTAAAAGGTTGATATGAGATGAAATAAGTGCATTGGGAATGCCGGTGGCATGGAGGTTGATTTTATGCTGAAATTATTGGGATTATTATTATTAAGAATGTTGGAAGAGGAAGTGGAGCAGTTGGCCTAGAGTGAGTTACCCCTTGATAGTTTATTTGAGCACTGAAGTTGCGTTCTTTGTGTTGGGTTGGGAACCAACCCTTCCAACACGCAAAACGGAGTGACTCATTATCGCATGATTAATTAAATATTTACTTTTTTTTGAAAAATGGATTAATATAATTTTTTGAAGCAACTTTCGTATATAAACTTCTTGCAAAAACACACCGTTTAGCAGTTTGAAAAGCGTGCGCGCAGAAAAAGAGAGTGGTGAGTTGGGAAAGTAGGAGGAAGAACACACAGTAAGTGGGTGCCATCAACACAGAATAAAGGAGATGTGTTTTAGTTTTAATGAGGCAGTGGTTAATGTGCGAAATGGGTCTTGTGTCAATTGGAATTGTACTGTATTTTATGGTTGATATTGAGATGAAGAACGATCCAACTACTATGTCATTCTTGATGATGTGGCTGACACATAATTTCTATATAGGAATAATAGATAAGCCTAGAGTAAGTGATTTTGCCCCCCTGATTGATAGGACTGATTGATAGGATTGAAAGAAGACTAACACCGCTATCGGGTTATCTAAATTATGGTCAAAGGCTGTCAATGGTGAATTTAGTACTCTCTGCTTTGCCCACTTACTACATGTGCACCCTAAAAAAAGCAGTTAAATCTCATTCACTAGCAGCCAGGGATTTGGTCAATAAACCTAAAGATAAGTGTGGTCTTGGCATCATCAATCTGGAATTACAAAACATAACACTCCTTATGAAACAACTAGACAAATTCTTCAACAAAGCAGATGTACCCTGGGTAAAACTAGTTTGGAATAAGTACTACACAAAAATGCAACTATAACTCCACAAGCTTGTAAAGAGATGAGATCTTTTTGGTGGAAAGATATATTTCGATTAATTCCTCTGTACTGAGCAATCACCTCTATAAAACTCGAAAGTAGGGACACTGCTATTTTATGGAAAGACAAATGGAATGAACAGATCATGCTGGAACAGTTTCCGGTTTTATTTACTTATGCAAGAGATGAGGATATATCTGTCTTTGGCTCCCTCCATCGCAATAATCTGAATGATTTATTCCATCTACCACTATTTCCACAAGCAATAACTCAGTGGCAAGATCTTCTTCATATTCTGCGAAACATAGGTACAGCCAATCTTCGTGATCAGTGGGCTTATCATTGGAATAGTGCAAAATACCAATCCAATAAGGTTTACTCACTCATCTTCGATCATATTCAACCTGAGTTACCTTTAGCCAACATTCGGAAAAGCAAATGCACACTAAAACTCAAGGTATTCCTTTGGAAACAACCTTCAAACCAATTCAGGAATTAATTGTGCAATATGTAACAACTCTCTCACGGAGGATATGATGCACCTTTTCTTCACTTTCCCATTTGCTACACAATGCTGGAAATATGTGGGTATACATTGGTCCACCAACATGGAGTTCATGAATATGGCTGTTTCAACAAAACAAAATTTTCGACAACCTTTCTTCATTGACGTACTTGCAACCTCAGTTTGGAACATTTAGAAAATCAGGAATGATTTGATCTTCAACAACATTACACCTGTCTTCAATCTATGGAAGGACCGTTTTTGGAAGGATTCTACTCTACTTTTGTTCAGAGTAAAGGCCCAAGATCACCCAATTTGGCAAGCATGGATTGACAATCTGTAAACTCTCTCTCCACCCCCCCTATATAGTCTCTTGTGATTAATACCTCTTTTCAATAGAAGTTCGCAGTAGGAACCTCTCTCTCTAAATATAGGTCGTGGTATAGTGAAGGTTAATCAATTATTGATAGGGTAGGTTGACACAGAAGGATCATTCAAGCTAACTCTATCTAAATATTAATCTAGACTATTTCTGTACTTCTTGTATATAGCCATTTTAGTATATACTTGCTAATGTACAATCACATGGCCAAAAGCCCAAAACACCCTAACAATACCCTCCTGGTATATCGAGAAAGCACCCCTAATTGCTGAGTTCCTTACGATAATTTGTCATGTCTATACAATCGGTTATGGATACGGAGGAGTACCCTCGCCAGGAACCTTTCTTAGCCTTATATACACACGTGGAGGAATACCCGTACTGAGTTGTCACCATCAGCGGCCCACCTCTGCAGTTTCGTGCCATATAGCTCCACTTAATAATATTTAATAATCTAAGCACCGCACTTACATTACTAAATACTACTCTACATCTCAGCAGATGGCATAGAGCAATCAATTGAATAAACACTAAGCCAATACCAATGCATATCTCTGGTAAACTAGCTATATAATTCATATGAGACAAGTGTAAACCAAAGTTGGTATTTTGAAACTCATATAATTATGCGAGTAAAGTAAAGGACCAAACTATATAAAGAAGAATATTTCATTATTGAATAAAGTCTTACAAGAGAGGAAATAGTTACTAGAACCATACCCGAATTCTTCCGAAGACATGAAGAACTCTAGAACTATTCTAATTCTAACTTCACTAATGCTAGAACAAAGTAAAATAGCTAAGGAGAGGATGAGATGTCCTTTTATAGCCTTGGTATGATAGTTCGGAGCGTGAGAATCGGTACAACCGTCATTGGGAGGTCGGTTGTAACCATCTTCGGCTTGGGCCTGAGCCAGCGGCCACTTTCTTGGTTCGGCCAAACCCTGGCCAGCTCCCCTAGCCCAATTCCTCCTCTTGGGCCTTCTCTGGTGGGTCCTTATTCTTGTGGCATGGTGGTTGGACCCCTTTGCAGGTGTTTTATTGGGTTTGTGGGCCCATCCATCCATGTGTACGCCATGTGCCGACCTCCAACTGGTTAACCATATATTTCCACCATTTCTCCTTCATTTATTTCTAATTAAGTATGCATGCAAGTATTGCTAGTTCTCCATTACTTACGGCAATATTGATGGTCAAAATTGGTCTATAACGACCATCAACAGAGCCATCGTCGCGATGGAGAGGAGGAGGGGCGAGACTCCCCTCCCGCAGGATGGAGCGGAAGGGAGGGCAATATCGCCGGGCTGCCAGGTTGTCGCTGCTTCCCTTCCCCACCCCTCCCGTCAGATCTGGCGGTGGGGAGGATGCAGCAGCAGCCGCCGGGCTACCAAGCCACCGCCGCGTCCCCTCCCGCCAGATGGAGCGGAGGGGAAGGCGTTGCTGGGCTGCCGTCGCCTTCCCTCGCAAAGGGGAGGGCACCGCGGCCACCACTGGGCCACCGGGTCACCGCCGCTAGGTGGTGCGGTGGAGAGAGAGAGTGCGAGAAAGAGAGCTGAGAGAGGGAGAGAGATAGAGGGGGGAGGAGGCAGAGAGAACAAGGAGAGGGGAGGATAAGGGAGAGAGAGGGGAAAGAGGTTCGGCTCAGTCTGGTTTTGTTAATAGGTATCGGTTTTTTTAAAACTGGCACCTATAAGATAAATATAGGTGTCAGTTCTTAAAAACCTGGGACCTATAATAGAGTATAGGTGTCGGTTTTTATTTAGAACCGATACCTATCTCTTCATAAAGGTACCGGTTCTAGCCAATAGTATCATGTAGATGCACGTTTGGAGTGGGAAAAGCACTAGAGGTATAGTTTTTAGTATTTTCGACACCTATAGTGCTAATTTGTATATTTGTTTTTGTAGTAGTGCAGATCGGATCAGCGGCGGTGGCGCAAGAAACCTTGCGGAAATGGAAGCCATTGCTTCATGTTTGCTCATGGGCATTGCTGCCTTTGTCCCTAGGCCGACTGTCGTTGTCCACCATATCGGGGTACTATAGCGTAGGACTCGTTGGAGTGATCAAAGGAGAATGAGGGGGCGGAGAATGGAGAGAGAGATTGATCGGGAATGGATACTATGGCCTATATTTTTTAAGTGGATGTTGACTTGGATCGAGTTGTTGTTCGGCTTGGCTAGCTCCTCATGCCGGTTTACATAAAAATCTAGTAGTGATGAGGTCTCATCAGTGCCAATTATTAATCATAGGCACGTACTGGGCAGTTGGATGGGAACCCCTATTAGTATCTTAATTACTATACACAACGCAACGCCACTCCACACCGTTTTCTGTTGCTTTTGTCGCTATGTCGTGTTGGCTTAACTCAACAGCCACCTTAACTCAACATCACTACTACACAAAGGGCCATAGCTGCCAGTTGTGCCGGATTTTCATCTGGCACCAATTGATCAGCACCAATACCAACAACCGACACCTATAAGGAAAATAGAACCAACACCTTTAGCTTTGCTCGAGCAAAAAGAAAAGTGGGCCGCTCGAATCGAGCCGAACTCACCAAGCACCATCACCGCGCCATGCGCCTATGCGAGTTGCTCCCAAATCGAATTGAAATCCCCAAATCATCACCAAAATCGATTGACATCATAGAATGAACATACTCAACAACAAAATCATCCACAAATTCACAAAAACATCTAAAAAAATCTACAATAGAGACTGGGGAGAGGAGGGGAGGGGAGGGCGAGGGGCTAGCCACCGGGCTTCAAGCTCCACCTTCTGCTTCATCACTGGTGGGGAGGGGAGGGCGCTACCGCTTCCCACCGCCTGCCGTCTCCCCTCTTGCACCGCCGCCTACCGCCTCTCCTCCCGCTGGATCCGGCGGAGGGGAGGGCGATGCCACCACCGCCCATCGCCCGCCACCTCCCCACTTGCATCGCCACCTACCGCCTCCCCTCCCGCTGGATCCGGCGGAGGGGAGGGCGTCGCCGCCACCCATCGCCCGCTGCCTCCCCTTCAGCCGGATCCGACGGAGGGGAGGACGCGGCCACCGCCACTGCCATAGCAAAGGTGCACCGCCTCCTCTCCAGCCGGATCCGACGGAGGGGAGGACGCGGCCACCGCCGCTGCCATAGCAAAGGTGCGCCGCCTCCCCTCCAGCCGGATCCCGCGGAGGGGAGGGTGCGGGTGCCACCGCTGCCATCGCTGGAGGCTACCACCGCCTCCCCTCCCGCAGGATCTGGTGGAGGGGAGAGCGCGGCCGGGCTAGCTCCGCCGGGCCACCGCCGCGCGTGATAGAGAGAAGTGAGAGAGGCGTGAGAGAGAGAGGAAGACAAAGAGAGAGAGGCAGAGAGGCGAGAGAGATTGAGAGAAGGAGAGAGATAAAATAAGGTTCACTCATTATATGGAAAAGGCCGACGTGTTAGCCTAGATCGGTTTGGTGCCTCTGCTTGGTTTGGATAGGTGTCGGTTTTTTAAAAACCCAACACCTATAGCATAGGTTCCGGTTTTTCTTTAGAATCGGCATCTATAGTTGCTTAAAGTTGCTGGTTTTATGTATTTTCAGCCCACGGAGAAGGGAAAAGCATTATATGTACCGGTTTAAGCTGTTCCGGCACCTATAGTACCGATCTGTATGTGCTTTTTTTAAGTAGTGATCCATCGCCAGTTGCCACCTTAACTCAACACCGTCGTTGTTGGTGTTGGATGATTATTGGCTCTATTATATAGCGACCATCGGTTTGGTGCTAGGTTTCTTTTGAGTGGTGTGTAGTGGTGTTATCGGCACATGGTTTGTCAGCTTGCGGAGTTTAATGTTAGTTTTATTTTTCTCTTTCCACGACCTTTTAAGATTTCTAGAAAGAAATGTATGCTACACTGCGCCATTTGACGATGATGCGCATGTCACCTTTTGCTACAATATCATTAGCAGCTGGCTGGTGCCAGCCTACACATGAATATAGAATATATAATATACCTTTATTGAGAAAACGTATTGTTTTATATGAAAAAAGTATCATTCTGATATATTAGCAGAACAAAGAACATGCATAAGCATATTTCAATATCTGATACATCACCTAAGCAACGAAAGATCATAAAGATGATTATGCAATGTTTGTTGTACAGTTTGTAAAGCTGATAAACCATTAGAATATGCCAAGAAGTAATTCACATCTGTACTAATGATACTAATGACAAAATAAGTATTATCGTATTTACAGAGATCTGGCCTGTACAGTCTCTTTTATGTCACATAAATCATGACCAATAGAGAAAAAGTGTCCCAATTACCAAAATGGCACATGATAACACAACATGGTATAGTCTAAATAAAATGGCACAGAATAACACAACATGGTATAGTCTAAATAAAAGTTTTGGGATACAAATATCACAAAAAAATAGAAGAAAAAGACGCGTTTTTCAAGAGCAGCAATGGTAGCTCGGCTTTTGAAAGATGATTTTCTGATCTTTTGGCAATAAGTGAGGTGGTATCACTCTTGTATGACTTTCTCTGTTCACCTAAAACACATTATATGCATCAAACATGCATCGGAAAGGAATCTCCTTGTAAAAAAAGAAGAATAGCTAAAATTATTTTGCAAAAAATGAAGCAATGTTATTGCAAAAATTAATGAAAGAAATGTGGGAATAATATACACACACACAACAATAAGAATGTAGGTGGGCTGCCTTTGTTGATGGTCTAACAGAATTAGTGGGATTTGTACTTCCGGCGTTAGAGGCTACTTTATACGGAGAAGAACAGAGAAATAGGGCATCTTTCAACACATGATGGCCATGGATTTAGAAGTGGCACAAATAGTAAGTATAAGGGAAGTATTCTATCATGAACCTAAGATAGAATCATAGAATTACTGGTGACCGGTAACATGGAGAATTTATATGCATAGAACATTCCTAGTGCTGCTAGCATATTCTAGAGGCCTGGCCAAACTCTGGGGTCAAGGCGGAGACAGTGGTGCAAAGACAAATAAGTTGTGTGCAGTCTTCATTATTTGCACATCACATTATAGAAATAAGAGTTATCTTCTAAAAGTTTTTTGTTTGGCAGAATATAAGTTTGTAGGAAAGCATTACATAACTACCTGCATCAACGTCATATTTGTCGAATATGGGGTAACAGAGTCATCTGAAACACCACCAAGCAATGATAAAACAATTATATCATTTCCTCCATGATTTTATCAACCATCTTTGTTGAACTGGACCAACACAACAAACCCCATAAATTAATCTGGTGAATTAGTAATCTTTTTGTTGCAGTAAACCGTGCATCAATAATAGCATGTACATCATCTATATATCTGCATTCTACGCATTATGTCATTTCTGATAGAAACCTTAATTAGCACTCTTAATAAAAAGAATTCATATGAAATAATCTGAACTTAAGAAAAACTCCCATAAGAGAAGTGAGGCATAATTGCATATGATCATTAGAATGTAATTGAGTTTTTGGTAACCGTACCGTGGTAAAGAAGATGAATGGTGTCCTGCAAGAGGAATCTCCCTGCTGAAACTAAGAGTACCTTTTCAGAACAGAGGTAAGAACAACATGAAACAGTTAGTGTTTCCTAAAATTAAGCGGCGTTGCAGATTGAGTTGTCACTGCTTCACCAAATCGACTCCCGCCGCAAGCTTGTTCCATTGAACAGCGACCATCATAAGCTCGTTTCATGGATCGAGCACATCTACCCCCTCACCGGCGCCAATGGCAAGGCGCCAGA
The DNA here is from genome assembly GCA_000573905.2 of Oryza punctata. Taxonomy (NCBI): domain Eukaryota; kingdom Viridiplantae; phylum Streptophyta; class Magnoliopsida; order Poales; family Poaceae; genus Oryza; species Oryza punctata. The sequence continues at coordinate 15,160,878 of CM002493.2, read as the reverse complement.
TCAAGACTTCCGGAATCACAGAGCTAGAGGGAGGGAAAGGATGGAAGAAGGAGGTGGCGACGGTGGTGGCAACCGAGGTATCGGCGCTTCTACCGCCATCTCTATTTCTCGCGAAAGAAAGGTGAGGAGCGCGAGGCCAGGCTGCGGCTAGGGCTTTCTTCTCTTCATCTCCTCGAAAGAGATTTGAACCATCCATTATGGCTTCGCCGATCCTATATCTTAGAGAGAGCAGTCACATGAACGGCCGGATCGATCTTAACGCGTGATCGAGTGGATCACATTAACTCAAACTCAAACGTGCAAAAGAGGATCTTTTCAAAAAAAAAACGATGACATGACATGGCTAACTGTCACACCCTGAATTTCGTTTCAGGGATTTATAAATTATTTAATAAATTATTCCTAGAATTTATATTAAATGTTCATTGATTTACAAGTGAAGTTAATATGGGAAATAAAATTTTTTAAATAAAACATGGCTGGATTTAATTTTTATTAAATTCTCCACGGTTAATTCTACTCTCTGGAATTTTCTCGGATTTTTCAGAGCTCAATTACTAATTTTAAACATATAAAAAACATTTCAGTAATTATTTAAATAATAAATTAATCATTAAATGGTCCGGTTATAATTTTGTTAAATACTTTGGGTGTTAAGTATTTGCAAGATTTTTCTTGGAATTATTTGAACATTAGAAGTATTTTTAACAATTCAAAGATCATTTCAGTGATTAATTTAATTAGAAAAGTAATTAAAAATCGTCTCTTCCAGGTTTGGGTCGAATCTGGAAAAGTCTGCTTTCTCTCCCTTTGGTCTCCTCTGTTCCAGCTTATTTCTTTCCTTTCCCTCCCCTAAGTCTACTTTGCCTCCCTTTCTTCCTTTCCTTTTCTTTTTTGGCTGGCCTGTTACCCAGAAAGTCTGCTTTGCCTCCCTGCACGTTACCCAGAAAGTCTGCTTTGCCTCCCTGCGCACTGTGCTTCTTCAACCTCAGAGCGCTCTCTCCCGTGTGTGCACAGTACTGCCTCCAACTCCTCCACCAAATCCGGCTCCCCCGTTGCTCCCCTTCCAAAATTAGTTGCGGGAACGGATTCCTCTCAATCTCCACCTTATACCCAAGAAATCCCCATCAAATTCGTGCTAAATCCCACGAATTTCGGTCTCGTTCTTATCCGGTGAACTCGGGATAAACCAAATTTTCCGTTGCCAAATCCTCTCGTTTTGGGCCCGGATTCTTCCTCCCGTGCATATAAATAGAGCCCCTCCCTCTCCCCTAGCCGCCTCCACCCTCTCCCTTCTTCCTCCATCACCCGAAACCTTCTCCCCGCAAGCTCCTTCTCTCTCCGTTGCCGGCCCCACCTCCGGTCGCCTTTTCCCATCGTCTCGGTTAGCACCATCACCTCCTTCGGCTTCGCAAGGCCGAGCTCTACCCCGGCCACCCCGTCTCCTCCACCGAAACCCGCCGGTTTCCGTTGTCACCGTGTAGGCCAAGTTCGCCGTCGGTTTTTTGATCTCCGGCGAAGCCCTGTTGCTTCAACCATCATCGCCTTCGGTCGCCGCCACCTCCGTTGGATTCACAGCTGCGAGGAGAACACCGTCCACCCCTCCGTTGCCGCCAAAGTTCGCTGGAACGCCGTTGTCACCGTCAACCCGACACCGCCACTGCATCTACCTCGCCGCCGGTCGTCATCCATCATCGTGTGTTGTTGCGTCGCCCCTCGGTGAGCTCCTCCCATCGTGCTCTCTCTCCCGGTGTACCCTGTGTCCGTCGTCGCGTTGCCGTTCGCTCTAGGTCAAAATCCGGTCAACCGATCTCCGCCATCCAAATCAGTATAGCTTTTTCCCCCCTCTTTCCAATAATATATTAGTCTTTCTACTATATATCATCTACCAAATTTGATCCAACCTTTTTACTAGAGGATGTTTTTAATCTTTTCTCCCAGTTATAAATCATTTGTAAATTGTTTAATTAATTTGGAATAGTCCTTTCTTTCATAGGTTTAATTGGATTAAATGTTGTAAAATTCATAATTAATTCATTTGAAATCGGAATGAGACCGTTCAAGTCTCTAAATTCATCTAAAATCATGATCTACATGTTTGTTTAGTTTTTATGTACTGCTTATTTGGAGTTTCTTAGTCTTTTTCCTCGTTTTGCGTGTTAGCTTGTCGTTTCCGTCGTTCCGGAGGTTCATGTGAGCGTCGGAAGTGTTCCAGAAGACTAATTGAAGACCAATTATTGCAAGGCAAGTCGCACAGATCCAAACACAATCCTTTGAGCATGTTGATCCTATATTTAAATTCTCTATTTATTTCAAATGTGCATTTATTTTTGAATGTCATTGGATGGTGCGAACCTATTCCTTTGCAATGGCCAATTTGCATTGATTATCCTATTTCTTCATACCTTGGGTTATAAATTTGACTAGTTAGATTTTATATATTGGTTCAACTAGATATTAGATATAATTTCTTAGTCATGCTTAGAAACTTTAGTATCATTTCATATGGGATAATTAATGTTTCACTTGTATCTTAATGATGGATATTTAATGGAAGCTCACAATGGTCAATCATGATTGATAAATTAATTAATTGTCAACTAAAAAAAAACTTGACTAATGGTGGGTTGTGAGCACATGGTTGGAGATGATATTTGGATGGTCGTGCTCATGATAATTAAGGATCAGTTCGCGAGCTACTGTTGTGAAACATTAACCGTACTAACCACAAGCCAGCGTGGGCAACGGCTTGATATTTGATGTAGCACAATTCAATGTGGAGTGCCAGACTGTGAAGTGGCGGAGATAAGCCCACGGGGGTTCGCTGGGGAGTCCATACCTTGGCTAAAAGGGGGTGACTATGATCCGGGAGCGGTGCACTGCATTGAGTTGGGTTATGTTGGGTGTCCTGTCACAGTCTCGTTTCGAGGTACCGTGGTGGTACTGAGGGCATGGTAACATGTTATGGGGTTGTCTTGTGGGTACAGTGGTACACCTCTGGCCAGAGTAAAACTATTCGAATAGCCGTGCCCGCGGTTATGGGCGGGTCTAACAATATTTTTCGTGATTAGTCCCACACTACTCATTAATAATACAAGGTGATAAATGGTAATAATTGGTTTAGCTCCTGGTTTGGAATGGTTAATTCCTGGTTTGGAGGTTTGATCTGTACGACCGTGGTTGGTTATTCAGGTTTGGTTGGGCCTGTGCAGCATTGGTGTGCTGTTCAGTGTTGATTAATATTGATGATTATAATTACTCTACTGTTTTACAATTCTCAAATGGTTGCTAAATGTTGCTTTTGCAAATGGGCCTATATATTATGCCATCCTTTGGTATCTTTGTGCACTTGCATATTTGCTGTGCGGCTTGCTGAGTATTCCATGTACTCACTCTTGCAATAACCAATCAACCTCAGTTGAAGAAAGTTGCGAAGAAGAAGACGTTTGGCTTATACCCCAGTTGAGCTGCCTATGGGAGTGGAGTTGAAGCCATCGCTAGATTTTGTTTTCCGCTGCAGTTTTTTTTATGGTAAGGACTAAGTGCCTTTTCTGTAAGTATTTAACGTTATTATGATGATGGATTTGTATATTAAATTATCGATTTGTGTACCTTGGCTGATTCCTGGACGAGGATTTAATGCACAAATTAGTTCGGAAATTACTAGTGAATTTCCAGGCGTGAAAAGTTGGTATCAGAGCCATCTCAACTATAGGATAAGCCAAATGGTCAAACCTTAAGGATTAATTTTCCGAAAACATGATTTGTGAAAATTTTCCTTTATTCCTTCTCCAGAATTGTTTGTAAATTGTTTTATCAATCTCTCCCCTTCCTCCTTCAACTTGAGTAGTTGTTAAACTTGTTGGAGAAACTCGAAGATGTCGATGTTGTCTACTTCTGGAAGTCAAGTGGATCAAGGAACAAGAAGATGGTGGTCTCGATTTCAAGATGTCAAGATAGAATGAAGATTGGATCCTAGGTTAGTACCCAAACCGCCAAGGTGACTTTGAAGAATAGTTAGTAGGGTAGAACGTTGGTTGTTCCTTTGTGTGTAGGTATGGTTGCATTTCCATCACTGATGTAGTTCATTGATGAGTGTGTAACTGTATTAGGTTGTTTGCTTAATCAATTTGAACAATATAATAGTCTACCAACATCAGAACAGTGGTAACATGGTTAAGGTCTTGTCTTTAGTGTAACTTCTCTCCTTCTATCTTCTCCAAATCTGCAACAGATGGTGAACACTCGTGCTAGTGGAAGTGGAAACAATAACAATGAAGAGAACCCGACCCTTGCCCAAGTTCTGGCTCAACAAACCCAATTGATCAACCTGTTAATACAGCAAGTGCAGAACCAGCAAGGGAACAATAATGTTAATCCTCCGCCACCGCAGAACAAGCTATCTGATTTTCTTCGTGTGAGGCCGCCTATCTTTTCTAGCACTACCAACCCAGCGGAAGTCGGTGACTGGCTGCATGCTATTGAAAAGAAGTTGGAATTGCTCCAGTGCACGAATCAGGAGAAAGTTGTGTTTGCATCACATTAGTTGCAAGGACCTGCTTCAGAATGGTGGGATCATTTCCGGATGAACAGAGCAGAAGGTCAACCAATCACTTGGGTCGAGTTCACTGAAGCATTCAAGAAGACACACATACCTGCAGGAGTTGTTGCTTTAAAGAAGCGTGAGTTCAGGACACTAAAGCAAAATGATCGTACTGTGACAGAGTATCTTCATGAGTTCAACCGTTTAGCTCGATACGCTCCAGAAGATGTGCGTACTGATGAAGAAATGAAAGATAAGTTTTTGGAAGGACTCAAGGATGAGCTGTCAATTAAGCTAATCTCTCGAGACTATGATGATTTTCAGAAGCTGGTTGATAAAGCAATTCGACTAGAAGATCAATAGAATAGGATGGATAACCGCAAGAGAAGAATGATAGTTTTTAAGGAAACACAAGGTAGCACCCAGAGGCAGCGTATCAAGTCACTCCAAGTTGGTGAATCAACTCCGATATCCCAAGAGCCATCGCAACAGTTCAACACCGGTGATGAGATCAACTTAGAGACTAATGCAAGCAATGAAGTTAACATCGAGCAAGCTACTCAATCAGTGCCAGTTCAACAGAATCAGTTTCAAGAGGACCTTCCACCATTCCCACAGTGTTTAAAGAGATAAATATAACTTTATATTTTCGTCTACTATATCAGCATAAATTCTACTCACCTAAGTTATTACTGAGTATCTTGTTAGGCTAATAATGACTTTACGAATCGACAAGTGTGGAGTGTTCGTTAGATGGTGTTGAGAGTTAATCTTCCGCGCATGCAAAATGAAGCGACTTATTAGCACATAATTAATTAAGTGTTAGCTATTTTTTAAAAAAATAGATTAATATGATTTGTTAAAGTAAATTTTTTATAAAAATCTTAAAAATTACAGCTTTTAGTACTTCGGCAAATATGTGGAAAAGTGGTGAGTTGGGAAAGTAGGGGAAGAAAGACACTAAAACGTGAAACTAACAATGATACGAGATGCGGGGGCCCACCGCTGGAGTCCGGCTTTGTCTGCGCCGCGGGGGCACGGGACTGGGCTAAGGAGACACCATAAACCAACCGTCTCCCTCGTCTCGTCTCGTCCCGCGCGTCACCTCTCCTCTTCCGCTACGCCGCGCCACCACCACCGCCACCCGCCTCCGCCTCCGCCGCCCTAGGGCCCCTCCCATCCCCACCGGCCGCGCCCGCCGTCCGCAGCCGCTTCGTTCCCCTTACGACGACTCGACTAGTCCCCCCCGCCCCGTCGCCACGCCGTGGCTGCTGCTCTCCTCCTCTTCTTCGCCGCCGGCTGCCGCGGACCGAGCCACTCTCCGATCCTACGGGAGGTAAGACGAGTTTCTCTGTGGTTCCCTTCATCGGCTGGATTACTGACCGCAAGGGCGGAATCATCCGTATTTCCGTGCTTGGGTTTTCACCACAGCGGGTTCTATCTGATCAGTATCGTGTTTACATTCTTCTGGCCCCGAGATTACCAGGCATGCTGCAAGCATGGTTGGTTCTTAGATTGAAGTAATTTAGGACGTGTACTTCCTACATTTGCTAATCTGTGGTTATTTACCGTTTCGGCTCTAGTTTGACAAGTTTTAAGACGCATTTGGTATTTTTGGACGGGATCTCGCCAGAATTTTCGGCGAATTTTTTTTGAAATAGTTTAAGGCGTATACGTGTGCTAATCTGTTCAATTTTGGGCGTATGTATGTAACGACTTGAACAATTCAAGCCCAGCAGTGCAACTTATAGAAGAATTAGGTTTGCCGATAGAAAACCATATCCGAGAAAAAGTCATCATTCAACAGACAATTCACAGTTACGAACTGGGCTGCTGCCAGTGGAATTTCCATGTTGCTGTACCAACACCAACATGAAGGCATATAAGCATCCTGAACATAACATTGATCATTAGATAACTTGACAACAGCGCAGCAAATTACGTGTGCAGATGTAGCCCAGAAAATAGGATAAAGAAGGTACATTTTCATGGTAGAATGCAACTAATTCGAAGCACAAATAGATATAATGGTATAGTAGCCAAATTCTCTCATCTGGCTGAACTAGGTGCTTGCACACTAGTAGTGCGCATGATTGTAAAACCAATTCTGGGGTTCTGAAACCATTCAATTGATGCACAATACCATGTTTAGCGTCGTATGGAGTCAGTTTTCACTACTAGGAAAATGATTTTTGTAGGCGGTATAAAAGTGTTTTCGCAGGCGGGTGAGCGGGTCCGCTTGTACACAAAGGCCTGCGAAATTTCCTACATTATAAGCTCAAATGTCATTTTCAGAGTATAAATCTCAGTAACCATGCATTTTTCTTTATCTGAGAAGTGACCATGCCTTTTCGTATACATTTCAAATTAAGATTCTGCAATGATATGAACAAATGCAGATTGTTTTCCCAACTAAATGCTATATTTGTTCTACGTAGGGATAGACACATTCTTCATTATCTTGTGTAAATTTTACATTGTTCTATCTAAAATCAATACCATTCTTGCAGGTAGATCTATAATTGCAAAGTTTAGGCCCTCGCCAAATCTCAGAATGGAAATTTCTGGTCCAGGTGTTGGCTGCAACGACACGCATCTAACTGAGGTTTTTGTTTCCCACAAAACCATTTTCATTTGGCATGTCCCATGAGCATTACAGCCTATTGACTCGCATTAAGCATTTTAAACTTTGTATTAACAACTCTGCAGAGAGGACAAATAGTAGAGGATGCACACGATAAGAAAGATGAGCTGCGAGCTGAAGATCTTCAACTGAAGTTAAATGAACCTTTTCTTAACTTCATGAGACTCAGACTTAAACCACAGTGGGGTCAAGGCTTTACTTCTAAGTGCCAACTCAGAACCGCACAAGATCAGCTTGAATGGCACAGCCAGATAAAGCCAACAAGATTGCCTGTCCTGGCACTTCACATTGGCGACAAAAAGGTATATATGCCTGAATGTACTCTTGGTTTTCTATGAAATGTTTGCTGTTATGTGCTGATCATGATGATTCTGTTCATGGTTTTGAACACATTTAGTTCACTCGGACAAATGAATGCGAGATATTTGTTAAGTTCTTCTACCACAAAAAGTCAGTTATATTCCAAATGTGCAAGGATAAGCTGTGTAGGAAGGTTGACATCCCCTTCAACGACATTACATCCTTTTGTTTCGTTTTCGAACAGCAATCTGATATCTTGAAAATAGAGGTGTGGGTTTTTCCCCTTAAACAGTTAATGTTGTTGTAAGTTCTTGTCTATACAAGAACAAACTGCCTAATGATCCTCTTATGCAGGTCAAATCTTCATTGATACCCTTAAGTGCTGCTAAGCCACTTCCAGGGAAGTTTCTTGATTGGAAAGTTGATTACTCAAAAGACGATGAGTACTATTTTCCTGAATCGAAGTAAGAAAATAGTTTATTTTTACAAACCTTTTGTTCTGTTCTATGCTGAGCATTTTGAGGTGAACTAAAATTCATTGGAACCGTTTATCTTATATGATATGATGGTTTTATTTTCCCATTAGGCTATTTCCTTTGAGGGTCCAAGGCTATTTGACAATTTGAAGGTCAATCCTGTGTCTGCACACCATTACTTTACACGTTAGTATTTGGAAAGATAAAAAAAAGGAAAGGACCAATTTACAAAGGGAAAGCGCCATTGATTTGCTGGTCCCTTCCATTAAAAAAAAGACACATACAGTATCACTAGATATTAAACTACACAGCCAGTTTATGTGTAAAAAACTATTCATATGTTCCATAGATTTATTATAAATATCAGATTATTATGTGATTGAAATGGGAATTATAATTTTGAAATATCATAGTTGGTTTTATCTTTTCGATTATAATATCCTCTCTAATTTGAAATGTACGATATTTTACTTCAGCCTGTTATTGTATTTGTTTTACAACTAGGGCAGTAAGTTGGTGCGGCTTTAAAGATCTCATGTACCCTATTAAGAGTTATGTTTTTTTTTACAGTATCCACACATGTCCATGAACTATCCACTCTTTTCAATGCAATGGATCAGATAAGTTAAGGTCGGGCTATACATCCACAACCATTTATATCATCTAAAAAAAAATCCAGCCATTTATATTGGAGCATATATGGAGTATTTCATAGGCCAAATTCTTAGTACAATTCTGGCAAATAAAAATTTGTGGTAAATGATAATGCCTCTAGAACGTCGAATTTCCGCAATCTGCCAGATTACAAAGCCAACTTTCATAACTTAGAGTGCCAAATTCCTGAATTTTTGCCAAACTGAAAATTTTTAATTGGTCAATACCTGCCCATAGCTGGCATAACAAATGTCCTGTATAGCAGTATGCATTTTGTCAACCTTCAATTGATTAGATGACATAGGTGGATTACTAGACTAGCGATTTGAGCAGAAGAACAAAAAAAATGGCAATCCATGTAACTTATTTGCAATTCTAACAATAGTTCATGATCCCTGTTTTAAATTAATCGTTATATCTGATTTAAGGGATTACAATGTCCTAAACGTTCTATGCCTCCCTTTCTTTTGTTAAAAAAAATCTATTCTGCTTTTTAAATCATATTAGCATACATTTCAATGCTAGAAATCCCAGTATTCACTTGGGCCTTTTTTATATTTCAGATCTTTATGGGTTGAGACTAAGAAGGGGAGCTTGGAAAAGAGCTATGCAAAGCTCATGTACACAAATCCCCATTTGCCATGCTTGGTTATGGATGCAGGGGAACGAGGTATAAATCACAGAAGAAACTTAGCTTCTAGCTAAAATAAAAGAAGTTTGCTGATGTATTTATTGCTATATACAACTTATGGAGTTGATGCACTATTTAATTGATATCGTTTAGCAAAAGAAACTTAGCATATGCAATCTATCTTTTGGCTCAAGAATTTCAAAAGATAGAGATATGGTTTTAGAAGTAGGCTGTTAAGTAGCTCTTAAAAAAATCGTGGATACACCTATACCATTAACTATACCTGGCCAAATGGGCGGCCCGGTCCGGCACGGCATGGGCACGCTGCCGGCACGGCCCGCTAGGGCACGACCCGTTAGGCACGGAATCTCTAGCGGTCCGTGTCGTGCCGGCCCACGTGCTGTCTCCCCAGCCTAGGCACGGCCCAAGGGGAAATCGTGCCGTGCCGTGCCGGCACGGGCCCGTGAATGGCAAATGGGCCGTGGACGGCACGGTCGGTCCAAGAACCGAAATGGCACGGAGGGATGCGATGCGGACTTGCGGAGGTGGCTGGCGGGACTGGGTCGTCGGCTGGGAGGGGTGCGATGCGGACTTGTGGAGGCGGCTGGCGGGCTGGGCCGTCGGCTGGGAGGGATGAGATGCGGTCTTGCGGAGGGATGAGATGCGGACTTGCTACAGTAGCCGTGCCGTGCCGTGCCGGCCCACGGGCTCAGGCGTCGGCCCAGACACGGCACGGGTTAACGGGCAGTGCCGGCACAGCCCACAGGCCGCCGTGCCGTGCCGGGCCTGGGCCGTACACAGTACTGCCGTGCTCGGGCCGGCCCGGCTTGGCACGGCCCATTTGGCCAGGTATACCATTAACATAATGAAACAATAGCCATTATTTGTATCAAACCAATATGCTTTTTACAAGTTAAATCTTCCAACCAATCGTGGGTTAATAATGAATTTTTCAGATATGTATTAAGACGCTTGCTTGATTTTAAAATTGTCTAAGTTTTTTTTATGTATTTTCATTGCAAAAATGATGGATCTCCTTCCATAACTTTCTTCCAATTACTAATTTTCAATTCTCTATGGCGACTAGGAGATAGAATATTTCCAAGAACAAGAAAACTTATATTCTTCTTTAGTGCAAATGCAATATCTATATTTGATGAATCCATTTCGGAAAATAATGGAAGCCTTTCTCTTATAGCAACATCTGCAAGACATGTCATATCTGATGGTGAATGCATGGAAGAAGGAGGTATCAATCCTGGAAGAAACTTTTCTTCTAGCTAAAATAAAAGATTTTGCTTATATATTTATTGCTATATATGATTTATGGAGTTAATACACCATTCAATTGATATCATTTAGCAAATGAAACATAGCATACACGTCGTCTTTCGGCTCGAGAATTTCACAAGATATAAATATTGTATAGGAAATAGGCTTTTAAGTAATTCTAGATAAATTGTCCTACATCTGTATCCTTAACATACTGAAACAATTGCCATGCTTTGGATCAAACCAATAGAGATATATACAAGTTAAATCTTCTAGTCAATGGTCAACCAATAATGATTTTTTTTGCATGTGTTAAAGACGCTTAGCCTGATTTTACAATTTTCTAGAGCTCTTTTTATGTAGTTTTCATTGCAAACGATGGATCTTCATATGTAACTCTCGAATTATGAATGTTTTCAAGAACAAGAAAACTAGAAGAATCTCTCTTTTTACTACTATCCCACAGCTTTGATTTCTTTTAGATTCTTTTCTTGTTTAATGCAATAGCTATAGCTTGATATAGAATCCATTTATTAAAGTAATGGAGGCCTGAGGATTGTTCAAAATCTTTATTCCACACTTTAGATACCGTGAAAAGTGATACATGTGAAAATCGTGCATTTCAGTCATATACATGCTCACGTGCAGCAAGAATAACCTCATTTTGGCCAACAGTGGTAGTGGAAAATGCAAAATATGCATACAAAATCATCTTACATACGGAGTAGTTAGCAAGTATTAATATGAGTGTAACACAATTTTAACTAGCGCCTAAAATGTATTTTGTGTTTTGACTTTCAAATATAAGCTTACTGTGATATGATTCATTTGTAGGATCTGACTGGTTTGACAGAATAAGGTTCAACGAACATTTCGATGACGACGTATGGCACATGGGACTACATGATGATGCTTTCTGAGCATGTCCATAAGATAACCAGGCTTCCAAGCATGATAAAACCGATTGGAGCCCAGGCTACTTTAATTTTGGATCAACAGGGATGGCTATACCTATTGAAATAGTTGATACTTGATAGGGTACTTCAAAGCAGCAGCAATTCATTCGTTCATAATATGGCACTTCAAAGCAGCAGCAAAGTTGGTTATTCGCACATATACTTTCATTCGCTGTGGGTACTGCAGTATGCAACTGGAGCCACATCATTACTGTCACTCCAATTGGCATGTGCCTTGTTCGTGAGCATGTTATCAACTGGACATTACTTTCTCTGCTTGATAGAAGCAGACAACTGATGCAGATTGATTAATAAGGCTCTATCTCTATACCTCTATGGACGGAAAAGTTGACCAAACATGAATCTCCTTTTTGTAAGAATACTTCACAAAGCTACAATCTTTTTGTGTCGTTCATTGTGCAACGGAGAGAAAAATTGAAGAGAAGGTGTATATGCTACACAGGTACACAGCCACACTAAAGAAGTCGCCTTATTGTCTCACTCGCTACACACCGAGACCTGTTGGATATATAGTTATGTGTATCCGTTTATTCCCTTGAAATGCTCCGGTGCTATCTAATACTAGTATTGATTTACTAATACACTGATTATGGTAACTTTATCATTTATGTTTTTCCTAGCGAGATCGATTACGCTAGCATCGCTCATATTTCATCAAAAAACTAAAAGAGAAGGGAAAAAATGTTTATTCACTGCTAAATGATGATTATACCTCCTCCATTTTTTTATAATAATACACTACACATTTCTATTATCGCTAGCTAGGGTAATAGTATAAATAGATCGTACCGTGAGGCCTTTTTATTGGGCTAATAAAACAGAGCCCATCTTGATAAAAAAAAGGCAGGGTCCATTATAATGTACTGATAATATGTTTGTTGAAAAAATAAAAGCAGGTAGTACTTGTGGCATCTGTGTGGCCCGCTGCTAGATTGCAGTATGTTCGACCGGTGGGCTCAGGACGCCATGAGAGTTGAGATTGAGAAGTGACAAGAACTTTATCTGTAATGTTTATGACAGAAATTAAATGTTGCTTTGTGAAATTTATCATCAACTCATCAAGTCGTTAAAATCCTTGCACCTGCCACTTGTTTCTTTTGCAGGGCCTACGAATATAAATTGCCAACACCAGTATTGTCCTCACTGGTCCATATATCAAGAGAACCACTGGGGTTGGGAGGCAACAGGATCTCCATGCTTCCGAATAAATCAACTGCACCAGTACCAGTACCAGTACCTAGCCGCATCCGATCCGATGTACTGTTAGAGACCTGGAGCATCAACAGGACACAACGTGGCACCAGGAGTGGATCGGTTCACATCCATCAATGGTGGCAGCTACACCATGTGCCCCTTCCATTGGACACCATCTGTGCCTCCAAAGATGATGTTAATAACACGATGTGCCCAGCCATCCCCGCAGTCACGCCGGTTGAATGAATCGGACATGTCGTAAATTAACATAAAAATGTGACATATATCTCACGGTACCTCCTCAAGTACCTAGGACTGTAATAATTAACCTCTACTCAACGACACTCTAATTACTGCATATTGAATTTTCAGCACTCTACGTACATAGTCCATGAAAAAAAAGGGTTCAAATATGCTGGAGCTATTAGACCAAAGGGAACCAATTATCAAAACACAATAACTAAACCTATCAGAGAAGGATGAATGGTTGGAACGTGAAAACCTAAAACTTTTTAGCAAAATTAAAAGTTCGCCTTCAACCTAATGGAGACTGGTTTAATCGATGTGTATGTGCCGGTTTGACCACAGTAGTAGAGTTGGTCTGACCAGTAGTGTTGCTCCGGTTTAACCACCTGCGTGTTACTTTCGCCTGATGTTGTCGGTCCAACCGTTCAGATACCATATGTGTGACCGTCATATCGATCTGATGAACAGAAGATCTTCGCTCTTATTGCCCTTAATAGCGAGAAACACAAATCGAAGAATTGTTTGAAAATATATCAACTTTATTGCTTCTAATTATGTTTACAAAGTGCAATATAAACACTCCTCTCTCAACTTTCGACTAAACTCGAAATATAGGCTAAACCTTAATTTTTCTCAAAGATATTCTCTTACAAAATCGATACCGAGAGATCTCAACCCCTATTCTATTTAGACCCTGATGTAGCAGCCCAAAAGCCACGAGTCCTACTTGAATAAGTAGTGCTAATCACATAGAAAATCTACTCATACAAGTATACAAATTATCCATTTACAACTCAAACTTCAATCTTACTATAAATCTGGACTCCTTCTCGTATGCATACAACTTATCTCTTTCACCGCGCTTTCCATATACATACAATCCCTCTTGTATGCCATATGAAAGTATCCCGCATGATCTCCTGATTATCCGAATATCAACTTCTCTCAAATCGACTCCCGATCAATCACAAGCAATATTTCCCCGATGTATCAAGACACACCTACACATTAGTCAAACAAAAAACCATATCCGAGTACATGTTCTTTTTCCAACTTAACTTAACATTAGTACACAGTAGTATAAACATACGTATTGAAACCATATAGAAGTTATAAACATGAAATCATGAGTATAAAAAAAAACTACCTGATACCGACTTTTCGATCAGATTGTGGGGGAGCCGGTCTGATTGCAGCCACACTTCCGGTCTGACGGGTTCACTCAGCTTGGTCTGACCAGTCAACCAAACTTCTGTTCACTGTAAAACTATTCCCGTCACATGTCCGGTCTGATTAGCGTTCAAACGCTGGTATGACCAGCCAAATCCAGAGAGCACCCACTTCGTCGGTAAATCACTAAATATCAAAAATAACTAGCAAAATACCCGTGCGTTGCACTGGGTGAATCCATAAAAGTAGTGAGTATGTGTGAGCATAAAGTCACCAGGTTAATTGAGATCTTTATAGGTAAATCGATCCTTACCAGTGTAAGAAAAACACTAACATGATATAACTATTTGTTGCTCTAACTCCACTGATATAATGATTATAAGAAAACTATTAATACTACTTTAAAATAAAATTATGTGTTACATACTAAAGTTTGAAACCATAAAAAGTAGTATCTATTTTAGTCATGTATTATTATAAGTTGGTTGCAATGCATGGTTATTTTTTCGGTAATTGATAAACACCTTTTTTTCATATTGTAAAGAGTAGCCATAGTAGAAGAAATGTTTTTTTTACTAGCTATCAGATCAAGCTTAGTGCACTCCAATCGCAGAATCGCTTTCACTTAAAAAACATAAGCAAATTGTACAATGAATGGAAAGAGAAAAATGTGATGTATTGCAGAATAGCTTTTACTCTAAAAAATTAGAAGGAAATCATATGATGAATGGAAAAAAAGTGACGTAGTGCAGAGTATATTTCATTCTAACAAATCAGAAGGAAATAGTACCATGAATGAAATTGAGGAGGAAAAAAGAACTTCGATGTAAACACGATTCATTTTATTAGTGATTACGTGTTTTTTTAAAAAGAAAGAAACATGTTTGCTTTTGATATTTTTTTAAAAATAATTTATTTTGTTGGTGATTACATTTTTTATTAAAAAAGAAAAGCATGGGATTGGTTTTGATATTTTGTAAAAATAATTCATTTTGTTCGTGATTATGTGTGTGTTTTTTTAATAAAAAGGACATGTGTTCGCCTTTGCTCCGTTTGTTCGTGTAAGTCTAAACTTTTTTTTTTCTAATTAACATCCTCAGGCAAGCCTCCTATTTAAGCAGGTGCTTTTTAGTGAGGTGGTATTACTTTTTAGTGAGGTGGTATTATTCGTGCTACAGTACCACGATTTTACAGTTCTCGGTTGCTACAGTGTGTGCAGTAGTGTGCTGGGCTGGTGCTCCTCTGCTATGTGGTTTGGCTGTTGGGCTGAGGCTGCTTTTTGCTGGGCCGGCCTGCTGCTGCTTTGGTTGGGCTGCTTGCTAGCTCTCTTTTTTTTCTTTTCTCTTTTATTTGTGGGAGTAAGAGATCATCGTCACGCTTTCGGATTGTAGATTAACGAACAAATGTCGCGTGGGTCCATGCTTTGACGACGGACGAAAAGATTAACCGGAAGCCTTACTTATTTTTTAATTAGGTATAGATAAAAACCAAATGTCTCGTGCTATTTGTTCATCACAAAATAATAATCAGAACATTGATTTTACAACCATATCTTTACCAACATATATACCAAAGCATCAGCATCACTAAGCAACAACTGGAAATTAAGTCCATTAATTTGGACAAGTATCTTGCGCACTATGAATTTTGTCCAGTCAATGGTGTATGTGTTTTTCTTAAGAATTTCTCTGGACCAATAAGCAATAATAGGAGTTGGGAAATATATACAAGCTAAAGCGCCACCTTTTATTTTTGCAATTTATTCAGGAAGAAACAACACAAGATTTTAACATAACTACATCTTATTCATGTATCCAAAACCTAGTAGAACAAAAAATGCAAATACTATTCAGTCTGTCCACAAAATTACTGTAGCAATCGCACTCTCTTCAGTCAACCATATCTTGTCCACCTGCAGTAAATTGGATGGCTATGATTTAGCCAAAGTCATACTACTGTACTTCTCTAATTTAGCTACATGAAATCAGAGGATGCAAATCTCACCATGAAGGTGCTCATCATCTCACTCCCTAAGCTCCATGCAAATTCATATCCTCCTATTTACAGTGCCCAATATTGAAATTCACATCCTCCCACTACAACGGTCACCCACATCTCAATCGAGCGGCAACCCACATCTGTGTTGGGTATGGCGCCCGACACAGCGTAGAAATCACTGAATCACTGATGTGAGAAATTATCTCAATCGGGCATATGACTGTTACGGATGAAGTTATCTCAATCGGGTCTCAACTAAAGCCCGTCACCGGTAGCTTTGACCTAGATGACCAGTCAAACAGAGCCCGTCACGGATGACCTATCTCAATCGGGCTCCAACTAGCGCCCGTCACGAATGACGGTCATTCTCAATCGGACCTAAACAGGAGCCCGTCACAGATGACTAATAATCTCAAACGGGCCCCAACTAGCGCCCGTCACAGATGACTAATAATCTCAGTCGGGTCTAATGTAAAGCCCGTCATGGCTTTTATTTATCGAGTCTAAATAACAGCCCGTCAGCGAGGAGTGTCATCTGTGACGGGCGTTATTGTTATCTCAAACGGGTTTCAGGTTGGAGCCCGTCACAGATGATGGTCATCAGTGACGGGCTCCAACTAGGACCCGATTGAGATATTTAAGGTTATCTCAATCGGATCTAAACTAGAGCTGTCAATGATATGTGTCACCGGTGACGGGCTTGAGTTTTATGCACATTTAACATGTCTGTCCGACCATATCTCAGTCGGCCTCTTTTTGACCCGTTTGAGATGTATTCGTTGTGACGGCCCACAAAATGCAGTTAAGTTACAGGCCGTCACAGATGAGAGGATCTGCACTAGTGTCCTTTATAAAGTGCCCAATTACACAAACAAGGTGAGACAGTTGGACCAACAATCTGGTCCTACTTGTCAGCTACTAGATGAGCACTGTAGCCTATCATGTAGATGACCGGTGGACCAGAATGCCACATAAGTAACAAAGTTGTAATTTTCCAATAAGCATGCTCCCACAAGTCTTACCTTTGTGACATGGATAATAAAATAGTTTTATACTGTTATGACAATAAAGTTACTTAGTTCACAGTTCTTCTTTTCCTCAAATGGTTTATTTCCGATGTCCTACATTGAAGAGGATATCAAGTAATGAAACTGCTAGCAAGTCTCTACATATACATTGCCAATTCTTCCATTCGCAATGGTTCATTCTCCAGAGATCATGACTTCGTGAGCTATATATGCAGCTAGGATTGGGGGGCAACAGGATTGCCTTGCTTTGGAATATATCAATTGCAGCGAAGTTGATAAAAGAGACTGGCTACATGCTACATATGGTTTGATACTTGGAGCATATATAGGCTGAAGGGAAAGAGATGCCGTAACTGTCGAGGATTGATTCATTTGCAGTTTTACTTGGCAATTTTGGCGGCCACCCTTGGAGCTCGTCTATACTTCCCAGAAAGCGAGCAATACTCTCCAATCACAGAAGGGGCCAGATTACTTGCCCCTGCTGTGCCGCCACACTGTTGCGCTTTCAACTGGCATGCCACTGGCCCTAGGGTTCACAGGCCAACCAGGGAGAAACTGTGCTGATTGATCATTGTGAACTAATATCCATGTGCTTATCTTAATTGTGTTATGGGGACTCCTGATAAGGATATGGGTATTCATTAGCTGTTAATAAGTGGACCATGGAGTACTCTAGGAAGATGGTTTCAGAAGTTCATGATCCAGCTAGCAACAATGCTTAAAGCAATAAATTTCTTCTTGGATTTTTCTTCAGGAACAAACAAACACTGGAGCAATGATGGCAAAGATGAATTTCCAGATGCCCAAAGATAGATATTTGCTTTGTAGTAGTAATAATGCCTTAAAAGTCTGTGATGACCTTTTTTCTCATGCAACTTCAGTGTAACCTGTTGCTCTGTAAATTTGTCTTACAATTGATATGGCTAACTAGCAAAACAGAAATGGTCACGTATCCAGCTTACATTAAGGCTGCGTTCGTATAAGGAGGATGGGAAACTGCATAGTGATTGCGGAAAACGGAGCGATCCATTAGCGCGTGATTAATTAAGTTTTTGCTAAAATTTTTTTCAGAAATGGATTAATTTGATTTTTTTAAGCAACTTTTGTATAGAAACTTTTTGCAAAATACACACCGTTTAGTAGTTTGAAAAGCGTGCGCGTGGAAAACGAGGGAGGGGAGTTGGGAAGAAGGGGGAACGAACGGGCCTAAGTACATCTTCAAAATCTGGTTACCTCGAAAGAAACAGTTGCATATGTCACCAAGCTCCGTGATATAAACATAGATGATAAATAATTCGTCTAGTCAGCAACAGGTTCCTGAAGGACAGAGCCTCTAAAAGGTTCCTTCGACATCTCATAAGATACCTTCAGGATAGCTGAATCTCACCTCCTCGTCCATGTTCTGGGTTTGTTGTACTATATTCATCCTCCCTGAACAGCTTCTTGCTATAGACCTGAATTAATGAGGGTCACATATCACACGTTGTAAGCATCTCAAAAAACCATTCCCCTTCTTCAACCCACCATCTAGTAATCCATTTCCTCAATCGATAATTCAATTTTATTTTGGTATAAGCCTTCAGAACATGTGTCTTTGTAGGATAAAACAGTAAGAACTAAGTGTACCATAGGAAGGGTGAATGATATGAACACCAAAAACCGAAAACTTTTAGCAAAATTAAAAATATTACCCTCGAAACCGAGGGATATTGGTCTGATCGGAGTTGTCGCACCAGTCTGACTGCACAAACACCTCTGGTCTAACCGGTATACGTAGTCACTCCGATCTGACCACCTGCCTAGTTGTCATCGCCTGTAGTCACTACCAGTCCAACTGCCTGGGAACCACCGGTCTGACCGAAGTTATGCCACTGGTCTGACCACTAGTGATTCACCAGATTAACCGCCGAACCCGAGCAAACACAAATTCAAGATCTCTTGAAACTAGATTGAACTTTATTTCTTTTATTCGTGCTTACAAAGTACAACAACACTCCGCTCACAAAGTTTGACTAAACTTGAATTCCAAACTTTACTCTAAACTCAACTCTCACAAAAAATGATACGGGGAGACCTCGACCCCCTCTCTATTTATATCCGAGATAAGCTGCCTAAAGCCATGAACCCAACTTGTAAAAAAGTTCTAATCCACTAGAAAACCTTCCCGTATAAGAATCAAACTTATCTCTTTCCAATTTAAACTCTAATCTTCTTAAACTTAGATTCCTTCCAAATTTGACCCCGGTTTTTATACGCACACAATTTCTCATCGTATGCCGCATGGAATCTCCATCAACCTCGTGCATTGTTTTTATCCTAAGGATCCCGCATGATATCCTGATCGTTCAAACATCATCTTGATCTCCCAAGGTGACTCCTGGTCCATCACCGGCAATACTCTTCCGAGACATCAAGACACACCTATACAAGAATCAAACAAGAAACCATATCCGAGCACAAGTTCTTTGCCAACTTGACTTGACATTAGCACACAATAGTATTACAACATGTATGTATAAATATTCTAACAATACCTCTTCTATCAATTAATGGGATAATAATACCTCTTCTATCAATACACACAATAGCTGTGCCCTTCTAGACCAGGATGCATGGAGCATAATTTTAATGCATAATTCACTATAGGTGCCCTCATAGAGAATTGCCTCATTAAGTAGGAAGTTGAGCTCTATTGCAACGGTGTCCTCTCATTGGGGCTATCTCAACTCAACCATAGGTATGCCCCTGCTATACTTATGATTGAATAGCATGCTCTATAATTATGCATGGTGCCCTTCAGAAAAGGACAAGAGAGAAGATGAAGGTGATGAAAATAAATTGTTTTTATGTTCTGAGTTGTTTTATGGTATAGAATAGACATAGTTTGTTCATAGTATTAATTAGTATTACTCAAATTTTAATAGTACAGATACAATATTCTTTTTCAAAAATGGGCGAGTTCAATCATTGGTTATTACTGAAAAATATAGCTAAAGAGAGGTACCACCCTAATAATCTCCAAGATTAACCCATGGTTTGTTTTTAACACTTGTTGTTCGAGACAAATTTACTAATTTCAAGAATTTGTTTCTTTTCCCAAACTTATTTACTGTAACTAATTCATTGCAGTGCACTTACAGCCACGTCAGTGGGGTGGATAACATCCATCCATCAACAATACCCTACATACTGGAATTTCTCAACTATTAGAAAATATATAATGAGTGCCAATACTATTTTGGCAAAGAAAACAAATTTACATATATGACCATAATTATCGTGATGTATTCAGGGGTTGTATCATAGTGGCTGGAAATATTTTTGATATTTTATTTATATGTACATACCATGTATGCTTCTGAATTTTGACCATGTATGCTTCTGACTTCATATATACACCAGTAAAATAGTTCTGAAAAATAAAAAAAAATCAAAATTAAATTAGACATACTTCTAAAAAGATGACTAAATTCTGTTGTTTTTATTTTAGATATGTAGATTCAAATTAGTGTTTTATATTTGTTTGGTGATATTATGCATCATAAAATATGATGTGAAATTATCAAAAAGTCATTATGACAATAATTATTACATGTCGACACCATGTGTCGCAATATATTTAGCACTACAAATAACCATAATAAGCCGTTAATAGTTCATTTAATGATAAAAAAATAGTGATATATAATTTAAAGTAAGGACATTTAAAGTCCATTAATTTGATATTAATTTGATATTTTATCTTTGATATAGTTTAACTTAGTATAATTAATCATTGATGTAGTTTAACTGTGTTTGATTATGGACTAATATATTTTATCTTCAAATCATATCCTAGTTATAAAGATCGTTTACTTTTCCAAATAATATTGTGTGCGTATGTATCATTTTCCACATATAATGTATATATATTTTTAGCTTTTTCCTGTCGAACTCTCCATATGTACATGGGATATTAGAAGAGGGATATTTAATGGTCTACAATGACGTGTTTACCAATTTAATGTTTGTGAAGTACTCCTTCTGTTTTTTTTAATGTATGACCCATTGAATTTTGATATGAAATTTGACCATTCATATTATTGAAAAAATATGTAAATGATATTTTTTTTATCATGACTTGTTTTATCATGAAGAATCTATACAATCTATACAATCATAAAAAAATACTTGTTTTAGTTTGTGCTTTGGGCTGTATTTTTTTTCCCTGTGAACCGTACGTTCGTGGTGAACTTTACTTACATACGTATTTTCTCTCTTACAATTTTCCCGGTGAACTTTACCAGTGTATGCATTTTCTCTCGTACGTGGATGGGGATTAGGAAGGAGATATTACTTTTTATTTTTTTAAAATAATATATAATCTAATGGTCTAAAATACCCATCAATTTAAGTAAAATAAAGTAAAAATTTTTCTCTAATTTATTAGAGTGTCACGTGGTGACGTAGAAGCGTTTGTAGAGTACCACGTGATGGCTTGGTAGCGTTTGTAGGAAATTTATTAAACTTTTAGTATATACTCCTCTGTTTTATATTATAAGTCATTTAACTTTTTTTTTGTCAAACTTTTTCAAGTTTGACTAAGTTTATAGTAAAATATAGTAATATTTTCAATACAAAACAAACATTGTATGAAAATATATTTAATATTAAATTTCATAAAGCTAATTTGGTGTCGTAAATATTGCTAATTTTTTCTATAAACTTGATCAAACCTATAGAATTTTGACCAAGAAAAAAATCAAATAACTTCTAATATGAAACATAGGGAGTAACAGATAGATAGATGATAATCTGTTTGTTATCTAATGATTGATTTTTATTTAATCTTAAATTTTGCTAGGTAGAAAATTAAAAAATTGAAAGAACGAACGAGAATAGGAGATAGAGGGAGGACATACGTAGGTACGTACGTGATGGGGAGAGGATGCCCAGGAGGTGGTGGGGTAGGGGTGGGATGGGATTATGGATGGGTTTTTGGATTTTATTTAAAGATAGATCTAATTGTGAAAAATAATGGGTCCACTGTATATTAAATGAAAATTTTGGATTAGATGTTTTGTTTTTTTCCTCACAATTTCTTTGATTTTTCTAATTTATTAGAACGTCGTATGGTGATTTAGGAGCGTTTGTAGAAACTTTAATGGACATAATAGAAGATTCTTCAATCATGATATATATGTTCTCTACATTCATCATACCATTCTAGAGATAATATGTGTTAGGCAGATCATGGTACGTTATGCCTGTATGACATCGTCATGGTGAATGGAAGCATAGATGTTTTGGTTCGTGATAACCAGGTCAGGTACTTTTTGTCGTCATGGTCAGTTTTTACAGGATGTTTTGGTCGATTTAGAAGAAGCAAAATTCATAGCTTTTGCAAGATGATTTTGCAATTACTCCTGGAATAGCATCAACTTCCAGCAATCTCATTGACTGTAGCTTGTTGGGACCTAGACTGAAGAAGGCATAGGACAAGCAGTATAGATGAAGCTTAGTTATTGGTTGACATTAAGGCGACAATGTGGCTGTTGCCAGAAGTGAGAAGTGAAAGCTGAATTCCCTTACAGGGAGTGCAGTGGAGTTGGGTAATGATCTTCCCAGATATGCTTGATTCTGTAAAACAGTTGGATGAGGGAATTTGTCGTCTAGTATTCGATAGAAAAATCCTGAGTTAATGTGTAAACATTAATTCATTTAATAAAACTCTCCTTTCCATTAAAAAAGAAAAAGGAAAAACGCCCTCCCTTGTGATCTCTTCGAAGACAGTGAGTTTTATATGGGCTGCTTTTACGTTTCTCCATTGATACAACAAATGAGTATGTGAAATACAATTGTTCGTTGTTCAGTCTCTATATGCAAAAAAAACAAAGAAGAATACAACAGAAAAAGACACTGTCGATGCTTATTTTCGTTTGCTCATCTCATGCCACCATGAACCCTTAGCTGATTATAGCTATCTTCTGTCCAATATGGTTGAGTATGAGCCCGTTAATTATCTCCAGCGGCTAGTTTTTTGTCAAGTTATTTAGGAGTAGGTGTTGGCCTTCTTACATTGTCAAGTTGGACAAGGTTGTAGTATGTTTAAGGACAAAGAAGAGATCTGCTGGACATGCATGCATGCAACCTAATATATCATCAGTGATTCCGTTTCTCGCCCAACAAAATTCAGTCCCTGCAGAGCTGAATTAATGAGGATATATCAGATGGCTTACAATTTTTTTTAACAAAAGCTGTAGGAAAGGATCGTACGGTGTATATATATATAGCCCACCGTTGTCCAACCTAGTGTCCTGAAAAACACTATGTGTAACCCTATTTCAACCACCACTGAAGAATAGAGCTTTAATCCCGATTGATAACCCTATTTCAACCACTACTGAAGAATTGAGCTTTAATCCCGTTTGATAATCCTTTTAGTCCCGGTTGTGCAACCGGGATAACCAATCCAGGACTAAAGATGGGGTATTAGTCCCGGTTGAAATAACCAGGACTAAAGATGCACACCAAGTTAAAAAATGTGTGGGATGTGAGATTCGAACTCAACATCTCTCACCCCAGTTCTCACGCGTGTTACCATGCTACCTACTACACACATCTAACTTAGATAGAGATACTTTTTTTTAAACTAACCCTGAAGGCATCTTTAGTCCAGGTTGGTGTCACCAACCGGGACTAAAGATCAAAAAGTTCCGTTGAGCTTTTTAACCGGGACTAAAAATGATCTTTAGTCCCGGTTTCTATTCGAATCGGGATTAATGTGATTTTTACCATCCAACCAAAGATCACTTCTACTTCTCCAGTAGTGAACACAACCGTTCCTCAACTTATTGTTGGTGACCTTCGCTTATGATTTCGTTTTGCTGCTCTCGGATCGCATCTTCAACAAAACGTTTAGGCACCATAACTTGTTTAGTGTCGATGTATAGTTTCATATATATAGTATATCATGGATATTGTGGAGATCATGTGTGTGAGGCTTTGGAGACATCAGGACCATGGTTATTATAGCAGTGTGCCATCTCCATTTAAGTGAAATATGTTGTGTGTGGCTCATACAGGAGTGTCGACCTTCAGCGTCACTGACGGCAGGCTCACTATAACCAAGGTAGGCACAACTTTCAGTCGTATGGGCCTGGCGGCTGGCGGTGTCCCGAAATAGAGCAGGCGTTTGAAACCAGAGCACAAGTTTTGATCGATCAGCTGATTGGTGTACAAACGTCAAACTGCCAGATAACTCATGATTCGTGTTGAACTGTAGCTCACTCTCCTGTTCAGACAATTATATCGCACGCTGATTCTTAGTTTCAGCGAATATTATTACTCTAAAAGGATGTGAAATGATATTGTAGTGAAGAGAATTTTATGAACTGTTCTGTAGGCTAGATTAGATGGTACGTACTATATATTGTATATGTATGATGGTGTGTGATGGATTACTTGACCAGTGGTTAATTTATGTGAAGAGTGGCTTTACAGGCCCTGAGAAGTTGCTCAGATGTATATATGTACCCCATATTTTTTTCAGTATAATCTTTTGGTACAGAAAACAATTTTGTTTGCTAATATAAGTAGAAGTTACTTACATTGAATCGATAGAACTACATGGTACGAGATTGAAGGACAGTAGAACTAATGTCTCAACCGACATCAGAAAGGATTATGTCACGACCAGCTAGACTCTCCTAGTCTATATATATGCCTAATATCGTCCCTAATTTCAGCAAATAGAGTTGCAATATAATATATTTTATTAAGATATCACAGTTATATGAAATTAGGAACACCCTATATGAATAGCATAATAATGCATGACACCTTGAGAGGACAAGCACTTTCGGTGAATGACGTATCACTGCTTAGCATACTAAAGAATATAACTCCCAGGAAAAAAGAGGCACCTATATGCAATGTATGCTAGCTATAGCTAGAAGGATGACCTATGATAAATAAACGTTGTCCTTGATGAAGAATGATAGAGAAACGACTATTAACGATGGGATATTTAGTCGTTGAAAGCTCACGTATGGTCGTTAAAGGATATTAACGATCACTATTAACCTTTACTAGAAACGTATCCCGCGCATTCACACGGGCATGTACCATACGTAGGATGCATTTGAGAAACCTATAGGAACGGTATACCAGCGGAATAATACCTGCAATGTTTTAAAATTGTGATTTTTCCATGAATTTCTCCATAGCATTACTTGACGAATTTAATTATTATTTATAAAATTACATACTGAAGATTAGGGTTGGTAACTTATGGTACTTAAGACATGAATTTTGAAGTTCCATAGGGAAGGAGCGAATACTTAAGTTATAAAAGATATTACATATACAACCATATATAATTAATGGCTCTACAGATTTATGTAAAAAAATCGATAATTATTTTATTATTTGATGACAGATATCGACTGGTCATACAGGGATAATTTCTCATAGGAAATTATGAATATACTTACAGTACAGGGATACAAATTAGAGAAAATAATAGATGTTATGAGAAAAAAAAACAAAATATCTTACCCTCGATTTTTGCTTAATTCGGTATACCATTATTTCTAACCATTGGATATGCAAATGATCTAATATATTGTGCATAGTTTAACTAACCAAATATTCGTCTTTCCTCACCATGGATGATGGATATGTTAATTCGTGCC
The DNA here is from genome assembly GCA_000573905.2 of Oryza punctata. Classification (NCBI taxonomy): domain Eukaryota; kingdom Viridiplantae; phylum Streptophyta; class Magnoliopsida; order Poales; family Poaceae; genus Oryza; species Oryza punctata. The sequence continues at coordinate 15,135,070 of CM002493.2, read as the reverse complement.
TCCGATGGTATGCTCGCACGTGTCGTCATACCGAGAAGAAAAAGAAATGTCCTGCATCACTGCAACAAAAACTTATGTACAGATACTTGTAAAGGCGATTTTCAAATAACCTCTAAAATCTGGAGTTCTATAGTCTACAGACACTTTTTAGAGGTACTTTCAAAATCGCCTTGGATACTTTAACTCTAAAGACACTTTAGATACACTTTTAGCATATTTTGTTAAATTTATCTTGTAGAGGCGTTTTTTGGCGTTTTAAAATTTGCCCCCTAAGTAAAGGTATTTTATTAAGGCATCTAAATTTCTGTAGAGGCACTTTTTTAAATATTAATATAGCCTAAGTAACTAGATATAAGTAACACAAAATACATATTTACAAGTAATTATATGAGGTTGAAATTGTTATGCATTGAAGATAAAAAAAGGTCAACTCAAGAGGTCATGAGTTTAAGGATTGGTAAGAGATAATATTTTCTCTTTTTTCACATTGATTTGCTATGGATGTTGCATAATTTAATGTCTCTATTTTGCATAGAGATATTTTATAAAATACCTCTTAGTTTGTATAGACACTTTACCAAAAGATGCTTACGAGACATTCTTCAAAATGTCTCTAAAACACTGTAAAGATAAAATATCTTTACAATATTAGAAAAATGTTTATGTTTGTTGTAGTGCATGTATAAGCATAATACATGTAACAATCTCATGCCCCTCTTTTCATCTGAGAAAAATAAATTCTACACCCAGCATGCATGCACACCGGGATGCACCGGCTAGCCCTCCAGTTTTTCACTCGATGGGCAGTATGTTCCTTTGTTCTAATGATTAGATAATTTAATAAATAATGTACAAGTAAGTATCCGAAATTAATTTTTAATAAATAATGTACAAATATGTATTTGATATCAATTTTTATTAGTAGAATATCCGTAAGGACACCCCTGCAGACCCCTCTCCCCTTCTTTTCTCGGTGTATTAGTTGGATTTGAGCAACGTGAGATAGCATTCCCGGTAATTCTGTGATATAGGTATTTTGGGCTATAATTTAATATCCAGGGATTAAGGTTTCCCAACCCTCAGCATCGAACACCGTCTAAGATCGTTCATTTATTTTTGAAAAAGATCATATATTTATGAAAGCATCAGGACTAAGTAAATATCCACCAGATACATGTTGAGAGATATAGTTAAGTTGGTTGAGCGTCAATAGGTTAGTTGAAGCCATAATTAAGGTTAAAGGTTTGTAGGTATGGGTCCATTGATTTTGTTAAAAAAATAAGGTGGATATTTTGATTTTTAATGATAAGTTTTCTGATTTATTTTAGTATGGATGTGGGTCCAGAATATAATAATTTTATTAGTAGTTAAATATTACTAGTGGAGAACGGGGCTTTGCAATTTAGTTTTAGTCCCGGTTAAAATAGAACCCGGAACTAATGGACATTTTAGTCCCGGTTGGGAGATCCAACCAGGACTAAAAGTGTACGTCCCAACGGCTAGTCGACTAGCCGTGAGGGGGAGGTACCTTTAGTCCCGGTTGGTGCCCCCAACCGGGACTAAATCTCCACTTTTAGTCCTGGTTGGGAGCTCCAAGAAACCTAAGGTTTGGTTTAAGTACGGATGGCATGAATCCTTTCGGTGAGCAGAGCAGTAGTCATAGCACTTGGCCAGTGACTTTATGTATTTATAACCTTTCTCCGTGGTTGTGAAAGAAGCGAAAGTTTATTATGATGCCTGTGCTCATCCAAGGGCCAAAACAACCTGGCAACAATATTGATGTCTACCTAAGGCCATTAGTTGATGAACTGCTACTTCTGTGGCAAGATAAAGGTGTACGTGTGTGGCATGAGTACAAACAGGAAAACTTCGACCTACGAGCATTGTTGTTTGTAACAATCAATGATTGGCCTGCTCTTAGTAATCTTTTAGGACAGACAAACAAGGGATATAAGGCTTGCACGCACTGTTTAGAAGATACTGAAAGTGTATATTTGAAAAAAAAGTTGAAAAGTTGTCTACGTTGATCATCGTCGCTTTCTTCCTGTCAACCACCCACTAAGAAAAAAGGGCAAGCATTTCAAATGTAAACCGGATCACCGGACGAAGCCTGAGAACCACAGTGGTGATGAAGTATTCGACATGGTCAAAGATGTGCACGTTGTCTTTGGGAAGGGACCTGGCAACCAACTTGTTGTAAATGACGCTGACGGACACGCTCCCATGTGGAAGAAGAAGTCTATATTTTGGGAGCTACCCTATTGGTCAGTCCTAGACGTCCGCCACGCGATCGACGTGATGCATCTGACGAAGAATGTTTGTGTCAACCTGCTGGGCTTCATGAGTGTGTATGGAAAGTCGAAAGATACACTTGAAGCACGACAAGACCTACAATGTATGCAAGGGAGAGATAAACTGCATCTAGAGAACACAGAGGATAGACCTAATTATTTCGGTCCAGCGAGCTACACTTTAAGTAAAGAAGAGAAGGAAAGTATGTTTGAATGCCTAAAAAGTATCAAGGTACCATCGGGCTACTCATCAAATGTAAAGGGGATAATAAACGTGCCAGAGAAGAAATTCCAAAACCTAAAGTCTCATGACTGCCATGTGCTTATGACCCAATTACTTCCTGTTGCATTGCGAGGCATTTTACCTGAGAATGTCCGATTAGCCACTGTGAAACTATGTGTATTCTTGAACGCAATATCTCATAAGGCAATCGATCCATTGAATCTAGCCCAGCTGCAGAAGGACATGGTCCAATGTCTTGTTAGCTTTGAGCTGGTTTTCCCGCCATCGTTCTTCAATATCATGACACATCTACTAGTACACATTGTTAAAGAGATTACTATTCTTGGTCCTGTATTCTTACACAACATGTTCCCCTTTGAAAGGTTCATGGGAGTCCTAAAGAAATATGTACGCAACTGTGCACGCCCAGAAGGCAGCATCGCCAATGGTTACGGAACGGAAGAGGTCATTGAGTTTTGTGTTGACTTTATTCCTAATCTTAACCCCATTGGTGTCCCTAAGTCACGGTATGAGGGTCGATTAGGTAGAAGAGGAACAATAGGAAAAAAATCAATATTTAGTACAGACAAAGATTCTCCGTAAAGCACACTACACGGTGCTGCAAAACTCCTCATTGGTTGGTCCGTATATCCTAGAACACATGAACATTATACGATCGGATAACCCGGGGAAGCCTGAGACCTGGATTACACGTCGTCATGTGGAAACATTTGGCGGTTGGTTGCGAAAACATCTTAGGGGGGATGATACAATTGATGAGCAATTGTACTTGTTGTCTAGGGAACCATCATGGCATATCATGACATTCCAAGGATATGAGATAAATGGGAATACATTTTACACGATAGCCCAAGACAAAAAGAGTACGAAACAGAACAGTGGAGTACGCATAGATACCATAGACCCGAATGGCAATAAGGAAACATATTATGGCCGTATAGAGGAAATATGGGAACTGGACTATGGACCATATTTCAAGGTCCCTTTGTTTCGATGCCAGTGGGTGAAGCTAACCGGGGGTGGTGTATCAGTGGACAAGATGTACGGTATGACTACAGCCGACCTCAAAAATCTTGGATACAGGGATGAACCATTCGTTCTAGCCAAGGATGTGACTCAGGTCTTAAATCAAGGACATGTCTACCAAACCAAAGAGGGGGGAGAAACGACAAGCTCTCCGGTGAGCCAAAGCGTCACATAATTCTTTCAGGGAAAAGAAACATTGTGGGAATCGAAGACAAGTCCGACATGTCTGAATATTATGAGAAGAACGATGAAATTCCACCTTTCACGGTTAACACTGACCCAAGCATCATAATAAATAATGAGGATGAACCATGGCTACGGCGCGATCATACTAAATAGTTTATGTAATAATATTTTACCGATTTATGTAAGATTTGTAACGTTGTGAAATGTAATGGACATATATATGTAAGACTCGTTTTAATCGTCAAATTATATTCTCCATGCAATCTAAATTTAATTTACATTGAAATGTAGATTTAATTTTGTACTCATATTTGGATTTGAATGTAATTAGATGTAAATTGGTAGAATAAATGTAATTAGATTTAATTAGATGTTAATTTTGTACTCATATTTTGTACCCATTAAATTCAATAATACGGTAGATTTAATTTTGTACTCATATTTGTAGAATAAATGTGATTGGTACGAATGTGATGGTCTAAATTAGAAATGTGATAGTTGATTTAATTTACAATATTTTTTATGTGCAGCATTATAATTTTGTACTAATATTTGGATTTAAATGTAATTAGATGTAAATTGGTAGAATAAATGTAAGTAGATTTAGTTAAATGTAATTAGATTTAATTAGATGTAAATCTCGTGATTTAATTTTGTAATTTTAAGTAATTGTGTAATAGTGTGCGCGGGAAGCAAAAATTTTTGGCTAAAAATTTGGTTGCACGCGGGAAGGGAACCTTTAGTCCTGGCTCGAAATAGGAACCGGAACTAAAGGGCAATCCCGGTTTTTAGTAGAAGCCGGGACTAAAAGTACCTCTTTAGTCCCGGTTCCCACCTAGAACTGGGACTAAAGGTCTTAGGTCCCGGGTAGTGCCAAGACCCGGGACTAATGGTGCCCACCCCTCTCTCTTCTTCTTCCCGCAAACACCCTCACTCCCCCAAATCCATCACGCCGCCTGCCTCTCTCTCCCTCCAACGACACCGCCCCGCTCCGCCCTTCCCTCCACCACCGGCGTCCACGGAGATCGGCAGGCCCGACGCCGCCGCCGCCCGACGCCCCACCGCCCGACGCCGCCCGACGGCGCGCCCGCCTCCCGAAGCCCGACACCGCCCAACGGCGCCGCCGTCCTCTCCCTCCGCCGCCCGACATCGCCCGACGCCGCTGTTCTCCGTGCCCTCCACCGCCGGCATCTGTGGCCTCCGCCCGGTCTCCCGACGACCTCCACCGCCACCGGCAGACCAACGCCGCCGGCCGCCCACCGCCAGCTTCTCCTGGAACTCAATGTGATTTTTTTTAATTTGATGATCCTCATTTAATTAGGTAATTTTTTGTGATGTTGAATTATTTTTGATTGAAATGTGATAGTCTAATGAATGTATTGGTACCAATGTGATTTTTAATTTACAATTTTTAACGAATGTATTAGTCTAAATTTTTAATTTGATGATCCTCATTTAATTTACAATTTTTATGTAAAGGGGATTTAATTTTGATTGAAATGTGATAGTCTAAATTTAAATTTAAACACAATTTCTAACGAATGTATTGGTACGAATGTGATTTTTAATTTACAATTTTTAACGAATGTATTAGTCTAATTTTTAGTTTGATGATCCTCATTTAATTTACAATTTTTATGTAAAGGGGATTTAATTTTGATTGAAATGTGATAGTTTAAATTTAAATTTAAACACAATTTCTAACGAATGTATTGGTACGAACGTGATTTTTAATTTACAATTTTTAACGAATGTATTAGTCTAAATTTTTAGTTTGATGATCCTCATTTAATTTACAATTTTTACGTGATGTTGATTTAATTTTGATTGAAATGTGGTAGTCTAAAGTTAAATTTAAACACAATTTCTAACGAATGTGTTGGTACGAATTTCTAACAGATTTAATTTACAAAATTTTTTATGTGTGGCATTATAATTTTGTACTCATATTTGGATTTAAATGTTATTGGTACGAATGTGATGGATACAATCAACTTTAGATTCAATTTATAATATTTGGCATTATCAATTTAACGAATAGATGGCCGACCCAAATGAAGAGACCATATTTGACATTATCAATCAAGCCTCACAGTATGTTGGCGACGATGATATCAATGACGGCAGTCAGTTCTTAAATCTTGAATGCGAGGAAGAACAAGTAAATACCGGTGAGGTATACATCGTAGATTTAAATTTAAACACAATTTCTAACGAATGTATTAATGAAGCAATCATTATGTATGTGTAGCCCTCTGGATCGACAACGACGTCGTCGTCTAGAAAAGTAAGGGGCCCGATCAAGCCGTTGGAGGGGTGATTTATTATCTCTGAAGTTAGCAGTGATGGACAACCGCTTGCGCCGTCAGAAAATGCAAAGAAATTTGTATATGAGTGCGGAGTTAGGGTTAGGGATAAGATCAGCATCAATCGTATGTATTGGAAGAAGAACACTCAAGAGCCTGATGCAAAATATGTCACTGACAGAGACAAGGATATCTTATGGAATGATGTCAAGGCACACTTCGAATTACCAGAAGGGACAGAACCAGTAGTTAAGAAATGGGCTATAAAGAAGATGGCAATGCTATTTGCTAAGTATAAGATGATGCTGAACAAAACATACATAAAAGAGAATAAGACTCCGTCCTTCGATGGTCCCCTGCGGAAGATAAAGGACTTCTGGGATGAATTTGTAATCAACCAGACTTCTGATACAAGCAAGATGCGGCAGGAAAAAGCCCAACAGAATGCATTAAAGAAGAAGTACCATCATACACTTGGAGTAGGTGGCTACAAGAGTGCAATGCCGAAATGGGAAAAAAATGGAGTCGAACTTGCTTGCAAAAGGCATTAGGCCGGCAACCATTGATTGGCCTAAACGTTCCAGGACTTGGTTTTACGGGCATGGTGGAACACTAGACCCTGATACCGGTGCATGCATTGTGGGTGAGAAAATGCAAGCAGTTTGTCGACGACTGTTTGCTGCCATAGATGCTGCGGCCAAGGGTGAGTTCGAGCCAGAGAGAAAGATGAGCTAACTTATGCCCTCCAGAATCCTGAACACCCTGGGCGAACAAGAGACAAAGGAGTGAGAAGGCTTCCCTCACGATCTGGAGAGCTACAGAAGCCATCAGAGGAGAAAGGCTGAGAACTCAGAGCGGTTTCGAATTTTAGAAGAGGCGATCCTTCAATCGCATGAGCGAGAAAAATGCCTTGAGTCCAGATTGCAAGAAGTTGAGGGACAATTGGCTAGCCAACGAGTGAACACATCAGATCCGACTATCAACATAACCCAGCTCAGCGTAGAAGCAGCGTGGCTTCCACGGAAATCGAAGAGGATGATGATGTCTTACGGTGTTACCCCGTGGATGACGTCACAACGAGTATGATGCCTTGTGAGCTGCACACTCCCATAAGGAACATCACAATCATGGTGGCCACCGGTGTTGTCATTCTTCCGGAGCCTCACAACTCGCAACAAATACATTGCCATCCGATTCAAGCTGGATATGCTAAAGTCGCGGTGGATAGAGTTGTAAAAGAATTTCGACAATTGACACTAGACATTCCTAACGGTGAGGGGGAGACGACCCTAGGTGAAGTAGAGCAAGGATTTATCCTTTGGCGTAAGCGCTACATCGTTATACCTGGAGCGCCTCCTAGGCCGATCATATCTCCACTTCGATCTCCAGATCGTGAAAGTGCATAACGGCAAAGTCCGACTCCTCAGTCACCGATACGGTCTCCGCGTCCACGGTCTCCACCGGCCCAGGTGATTAAGCGTATGTCCACGGTCCCAACAAAACATCCGGCAAAGAGGAAGCTGCCATACGAGATGACTACAGAGGAAAACGCCGAAGTGGTAAAGGGAGAGGTGAAGGCGTTTTTCTCTAATGTGAGGGAATAGATGAAGAAAAATGTCGAGGATGCAAAAATGTTGCCAAGCCATGAACTAAGGAAATTAGTCGTACAATACGAGAAGGCAAGGAGGGAAATAAATAAGTCACCGCCTCGATCGGACTACGAGCGCTCTCTCGACAAGTCTTACAAGGAGTCGAAGAGAACCAAGAAACAGGGAAAATATGTTGCACAACTCGGTATGCAATCGAAGCAAACAATCGAGCCGCTCGTTGTTCAACAATCACATGTAGAGTATGATCATGATGCGCTCATCCCAATGATGAAAGACACTGGTCTCACAAGGGAAGCACTCGTAGGGCTGAAATCGCCACCAAAGGCCACCATACACGTCGATACATGGAAGACCAGCTATGTGTATGGCCGGAGTCTTGTTAACCCTAACGCGGTAAAATCACTTCCTACCCAAATGTACAAGTTACACAACTGGTACATGCAAGCCTGTCAGAACGGAACAGAACTCATTTCGGCTAAAATTCAAGATGAGCATTTCTTCCGGGGCGAGGACTTGATACACGTTGAATTCACTGAATTACACCCGCTATTTCACAGGGACGCTCTCGACAAATCTCTATTGAGCTACTGGTGTCTGTAAGCGATTCTTTTTTAAAAATTAACGAGTCTTGTGTATGTGTAAAATATATATCTCTCACTTTGTAATTTTCTTACCCATGCAGTATGGAGATGATGAATCAGAAGAAAAACATGGTGTTTGATGTTGGATTTTTCGATCCATATATCATACACGAGAAGACTGTGAAGGAAAAGCCGGAAGAAACGGAGAACAATATGTACCGCTTCTTTGACAAACAACATCACAAGACGATCATACTCTTCCCTTACAACTTCGAGTGAGTGTTTGTCTTGTGCACATTTTATTTCAACTACTTCGTTCTAAATGTGCAATTAATGATGTACAACTGTAGCTTTCACTGCATACTCTTGGTCATCTATATTGACAAAGGCTATGTCATGATCTTGGACTCCTTGAGAAAGTCACTGTCCAATTACCAAAACATGCTAGACATGCTACAAAGGTAATTATTCGTCTCGCACTTCACATTTTTACGCCATTATCTCGATATGATATGAATAACTCAACTGATTTATTTCTCTTAAGCAGTGCCTGAGTAAGGTTCACTTCGAAACATCTGGTCAATGGACTGTGCCTCTTCGAATAAACCCACACAAAGTAAACTAGCTAGGCCCACCTCTTTCTCCCATTAAATTCGTTACTAATAAGACTAATTGATTGATATATGGTTTTTCTCTTATAGTGGTGTCTGCAGCAGCCAAAGAATACCAATTTATGTGGATACTGCGTTTGCGAGCACCTCTTGCATTATTCACTAAAACCGGAGAAATCTATAGACGTACGTATAAACACACAACTTATTTTTTACCATCGTGTTAATATATATACATACATTAATAATATACTTATATTTCCCTCTCTTATTCATAGCTTCAATGGAAGAAGGACAGGGTCATACGAGATGACCAGATAAAAGCTATTCGAGAGTCATTAGCAGGGTTTATTGATGACCAAGTCATAAATCCCGAGGGAGCGTACCACTTCGACGGTCGTTTGCATCCCAAAACCTTTACTCAGGAGGGTCCAAATTTGGATGATCCAAATTTCGAATAACTCCATATATCTAGATGCAGTGTGATGGTCAGGAACATTATGTAAATGTGGTTGTACATATAATATTTTGCGCTAATATTTATATAATATTGCTTGACAAGAGCATTAAACTTATCTGCATGCATGATGTCTATTACTAGTATGTAAGATATATGTACATATACGTATACGAAGAAGAAATGTATAGTACGTTAGATATTAGCGTAAAGAAACAAAAAAACTGAAACATAATAAAATAACCGAAAAGCAAAAAAAATACTTTTAGTCCCGGTTTTTAACTCAAACCGGGACTAAAAGCCTCTCTAAAACCGGGACTAAAGGGCGTACCCGGGCGGCCCCGGGGAACCTTTAGTCCCGGTTCTAGCTACGAACCGGGACTAAAGGACTCCTTTAGTCCCGGTTTTCTCACCCTTTAGTCCCTGATGGGGGGTCCCGGTTGGGAAACCGGGATTAAAGGGGTTTCCCAACCGGGACTAGATCCCGTTTCTCTACTAGTGTATAGTTGGTATAGATCTCAAACTATTGATTTAATTAAGAAAATACAATGGTTCTAACAGATCATCAAGTGAATATATAATAAAAAAATTACAACTATTGAAGATTCTTTATTTATTTATATAACATACCAAGATCAATATGTATGAGGGATATTATCTATGTCTATATTTGCTTGTCCATGAAATTAAGTTACTAATAGACACCATTAAGCCTTAATTAACTTAATTACCTTAAGAGAGAAAAAAGGGAGACGAGCAAGGAAAGAGCACGCATGCTCTTCTCAAGCGTGTGGATGGAAGCACGTACATGCGTTGGGTAGACTCAATACGGCCAGACTGATCTTAAGTTTCTTTGTTTCTAAAGATAGATCTAACACTATCTGATGGTAAAAATATTGGGTCAATTAGCGTAAAATCGTTCTTTTATTTTTAAAAAAGATCATTTCTTTATGAAAGCATCAGGACTAAGTAAATATCCTCCACATACACGTTGAGAGAGATATAGTTAAGTTAGTTGAGCATCAATAGGTCTGTTGAAGCTATATTTAAGGTTAACGGTTTGTGTATATATATATGGGTCCACTGATTTTATTATAAAAGTAAGGTGGATATTTTGATTTTTAATGATAATTTTTATGATTTCTTTTAGTATGGATGTGGGTCCAGAATATAATAATTTTATTAGTAGTTAAATATAGTTGGTATAGATCTAAAACTATTGATTTAATTAAAACAAATACAATGGTTCAAACAGATCATAATTAAAGTGAATATATAATAAAAAAATTGCAACTATTGAAGATTATTTATTTATTTATAAAACATACCAAGATCAATATATATGAGGGATATTATCTATGTCTATATTTGCATGTCCATGAAATTAAGTTACTAATTAGACACCATTAAGCCTTAAATTAATTACCTTAGGGAGAAAAAAAGGGAGGCGAGCAAGGAAAAAAGCACGCATGCTCTTCTCATGCGTGTGGATGGAAGCACGTACGTGCGTTGGGCAGACTCGTACGGCCAGATTAATTTTAAGTTTTTTTTTCTAAAGATAGATCTAACGGTATCCGATGATCAAAAATATTGGGTCCATTAGTTAAATAAAACCAATGGTTAGATGTTCTCTTTTTTCCTCAGATTTTCTAAGAATTAATTAGAGTGCCATGTGGCATCTTGGAAGTGTTTCTAGGAATCTCATGTGGTGGTTTAGGATGTTTCATATACTTTTAGTATATAATAGATATATTTATGTTGGTTTGTGAAATTTACTCTATAATTGTTGATACAAAAACACATTAACCTGAGAGATTTGCTTTACTCTAGTGCAGGTCCAAAACTTGCTTTCGGATTTAAAAGCGTGCCAGTTGATTTGATACTGCAATCAACAAGATAAAACATGCAAGTTTTATTGGTAAGCGATAGTCGATCAGCTAGAAAGCCGATATCATATCGTGACGTAACCTAGCATGAAATTGCCCAAGTCTAAAATAACATGAAATAATGATTACATGTATTCACATTATAGCCGATGTTCAGATTCAAGCATGTATCGGCTACAGCTCCGATACGACCTTATATTAGGATATTCTCTTGCAACAAATATACTTAGTAAGTCCAATTATGTATATTAGATTAGATCCTGATATAAGGGATAGATATAGCATATTAAACAAAGCATAAAACTATGTAAAACAACTATACCAGGTAAGATCGGCTGAAACCCGATATTAACAACCATAAAGCAGGTTAGAGATTATGATTCTAAGCACGAATTAGTAGATCAAACTTAACTGTTGCAGCACTAAGTAAAAAAAGAAGCATAAAATCTAGATAATCAAGCCGATGGTTGCCTTTTCAGGATTGTAGATATATCATATAATCTAAGCCAACAAGTCAATCTAGCTATTATCGATAAAACCTTAGATAGAGATCGGCCAATGCAAGTAGAAAATATTATCAATCTAGATTATATAATATATATGATAACTCGAAGATTAATAAAATAGAATTAGAGTGCCATAAAGATGTAAGCACTAATTCCGATAATGCAAACCGCTATAACAAACTTTACCTCTTCACCAAAGATCGAAACCGATGCAGCTCGACTTGAAAGTAAGAACTCATCAAAACAGAGTAATAAAAAAGATTGGCTATGCACCGAGATTGGATTGAACTGATGTTAATTATTTAGAAGATCTCGGGCTTATATTTATACCCGAATATACAAACTTGTCCACGATGGACACGACTCATATTATCCTAATACAACTCCAACTAACAATGAAGTCCCTTAGGCGGGCTCTTACTGAAAAGATCTATAAGGAATTTACATAAAATTCTAATCAATAGATACAATTGCCTAATCTCAGACTCTATCCTTATCTGGCAATATCATGGAAGCCCTTCTCTCGAATCCAACAATGATTATGTAACCAGTTTAACCAATATCGGCTAACCATAGCAAACTTGGTATCGGCCGATACAGACTTCCAGTCGATGCGCACTCTGTTTCCGAGAATTCCGCCTATCTTCAAATCCGTTTCGAATTGGATCTCTTTTCTAATTCATATGTTTACAAAATTTCATCGTCAACAATAATATATATTGTTGTTTTTAATGTTTGGTTCTTATTTGGTTGTCATGAGAAGGAAAATGGTCTGTGTGCAAAGTTAGGAAAGTGTTATATAGATTTGATGGCTTCACCGGTTTAAACCATCTATATATTTAAATCTAATGGTTTTTAATGTTTGTTCATATTTGGTTTTCATGCAAAGCACAATGATCTATGGTAAAATTTAGGAAAGTGTTTTTTTCTTATATATAGATTAGTGGGTTCACCGGTTTAAATAATCATTAAAATATTTTTTCTAGGGATAATGGTTAAATTAATTGGCTCACCAATTTTAAGTGAAAAATGAAGGTTAGATTTTTTTCATAATACTTTTTCTGCAATAAAATTTCCAGCTAGAAAATAGGAAGAGGGAGGATGTGGGGAGGGGAGGAAGAGCTGCATTCACTACTACGAAAACAGTCTTTCGTGGTGGTCATTTTGGGTCTTCGCTGGCGGTACTTGGCACCACCACAAAGCAAAGGCCAGTGAAGATCAAGATCTTCGCTAGCGGTTATAGACCGCCAGCAAAGAAATATATTCGCTGGCGGTCGCATTATGTCGGCCGCCAGGAAAGCCACATTTTCTCTGGTGGCCCTTTTATGTCGGCCGCCAGTAAAGCCATATCTTCGCTGGCAGCTGGCTTAAGACAGCCGCCAGCGAAGATATTCTTCTTTGGCGGCTTACTCTCTTTTAGGACACGTGGCCCGCTAGGAAAAAAGCGACGTGGCCAACCAGGAAAAATAGGACACCGTCCTATTTTGACACGTGGCCCGCCTGTGAAGATGCAATATTTATAAAAAAAATTGAAACAATATATATTATTTTTTTTACCTTTGTTCATGTATTTTAGAGTCACACGTGGATGATATAACTAATCGAGCTATCGATAAAGTATGTTCTCTTTCGTGCAGCCACTATTGATAATTAATATACATGCACGCGGAAATAATATATGAAAATTAATATATACATATATAGATATACAATTTCGAAGCACCTTTATAGATAGAATTCGACCGACACCACATATACAAGTAGTTCAATGTCTTACAACCCGACCGATATACATACGCGTGAAACCTATCTATATTACAGTCCTGCTCTAGTTAGATAGACATTCGTTCTCCGGCGGGGCCAAAACTCCATCGTGGTCGAAAAACCTCCCAAGGTGATGTGCACACTCACGGTGGATGAAGTAGCACATGTCCCGTTGTATGTTCTCAATGGTTTTATGATTTAGCTCCCTTTCAGACTTGGGAATTTTTGGAAGCTGCATCGAAATCATGACAAATTAAGGAAATTGTTTACAGTAATGCAATTTAGCGATTAACTTAACAAGAGTATTGACGGTTTCTACTTACATCATCGTAATTCGCGCAGTATCTCCCATTCACCCTAAGGTATTCGCAGGTGTAATATCCACCCACCGGTTGCTTATAACACTTTCAACATCAATTATAAAGTATATTAGTTAATTAAATGGAAGAACACATGCATTTATAAACATTAAGTAGTATTGTTTGGCATCCAAATTTTCTTACCGGCCACTTATTGCGGATGAGAATGCGTTGTCTTGAGTTTTTCCGTTGTCCGCCTTGCTGGTAATACCTTTTATATGCACTGTTTGCAGAGATAATTAATTTAGATTCGTGAAAGATAACAACACGTCATGAGAATATATAAGAATAAGAAACGTCCATATATATAACTTACAGATTGATAATTTTGAGCATTTCTTGATATGTATTGCTGTCTTTATCAAAAGAATCCAAGACGACGACTTCGTTGTACTTTGGATAGAGAAGAAAAACTATCCAATGGTCGCTGCAAAAGAAATGGTTAGTCGAGCCGTGATTATATGTATATACTCGTAGTTGATATGTAAACTTACTCAAAGGCGTATGGCGCGTAAACGCATTCCTTGTCCTACGAAGATTCAAGTGCTATAGCTACATAAGTAGCAAGATCGAGAATCTTTTCCAATTGCCTTTGTTCTATATATGCGTCCCTCTCTTGCCACGTCATCGCCTGAACATGTGCCGGTAGCTGCTTCTCGTCTAGCACGTAGGTGTGGTTCGGCTGGCTTATCCGGCACGGGTTTAGGAAGCCGACATGCTTTCGCATCGCTTCGGTTTCCACGTAATACATCCTGCCAAAAAATAAGCTTAGGTCAAATTAGGTACGCACATTGGTACAATGATTTATTGACATGTTCCAGTCATGCACTTACAGACACCAGATGCTGATCAAATTGGCGTCGAGCCTCTTCCGATGGTAGAGGGCATGCATATCGGAGAAATGGACTTGGAATAGGCATGGCCCGCTCTAGAAGATGTTCTCCTGCACGGCAACTGTGAACGATGAAAGGCCTTTTATGGTGTTTGCCCTGATGTACCATTCATGCCACCTCCTTAGTTGCCACGGTCCTTCTGTTAGTTGCCAGGCATGGATGAATGGTTGGCCATTCTGAAACTCATGCGACACATCCGGGCAGTTGATATAATTGAGATAATCTTCCATGGTTTGCTTGAGGCCTGTTAATTTTCTATCATCAAAATCAGCATCTTTGATATCTTTGTCCCTTCCTCGGAATGCCGTTATCATATATCTTTTCTTCGATTCACTTTTCCCTTTGTGCTTGTGTGTCCTTACTATCACTGGCACATCGGCACCCTTAGGTTCCTCCGGTTGCGATGGCTGTGGTTGCGATGGGCCTAGTTCATCGGGCATTTTCCGTTCAGGCTCTGATTGCTGTGCCGGAGTCACTTCCTGAATTTGTACTTCTGATTGATCATTTTCAAGCCCTGATTGTACTTCTGTCTGCGGATCAATTGGAGGTGACGCAATAGCAGGCTCTGATCTTGGAGGTGATGCAACTAGATGATCTGTTTCCGGATGTGATGAAACTGGAGGATCCCTCGGTTCTTGGTCCCTTGGTGGACGAGACGGTGACTCCGGTATCCTTGGTGGACGATCCGTTCCATCCGTTGACCCTAGTTGAATATCATTCTTGTGCCACAGTTTAAACTGGTCAACGGCATCTCCAAGGTACACAATCCGCTCGGGTGTTGGAATGTCGATCTCGTGGATCCGGTGGCCTCATTGACCGTCTGGACCTTTACCTTGGCATAGTCATCCGGAATGTCTTGGCAATGGAATTTGCGGCCCGGTATGAACCTCCCGGTTGCAACCTGTATTTTCTTTCCTGCCCTGCCGACCGGAATTAAGAGCCTGCAAGGAGTATCCTCCGTTACATCGTCCATCGGAGGGGACGGATCAGGCTGCGAAATGGCACCACCGTGCATCATATTCTGGCTCCAATATCTATGGCATTCCTCACGAGCTGCAGCCCTAGCCTGGGATTCTATCTCTTCCTTATAGCGATCACGCTTCTTGTAGTTATGAGCATCCTCTTTGAATCCATCCTTCCAGCTAGTCTTTGAGGATACTCCCCGGACAGGGCCAGAGTGCTCCGGGTTGCCCAACGCATAGGTCAGCTCGTCCCGGTCTCTATCTGGCACGAACATCCCGGCCTCTTGTTGCGTGATGATGTTCTTCATCTTGACAGCTACCTCCTGGAGCTTTGGATCCTTGAAGACTACATCCCCCTCCGGGGTGAAGGCCGGTGTTCTTGCACGCACCCAGTTCCTGGTTCGTGGGTTGTGATTTTTCATAGGAACCGGTTTCCCAGCCTTTTCCATCTCTTCATCTTGTTTTGTCCATTTCTTAACCGCTTGACGGTAACCGGTCGATCCCAAACGATGAGGATATCATTCCTTCTTGCTAGTTCAGACATCCTCTGGCTCTTCTCCTTTTCCTCCGCTGATGTCTTCACCGCAACGAACTCATCCCACTGGGCTGGTGTTATCTTTCCGTACTCCGTAAACGGCGTGCATCCCTTCTGAACATATTTCTTGTTAAGGTCTGTTTTCCAGTTTCGCCACAGATTGCCCATGGTCCTGTGTGCATAGTCCTTCGCTGCGGAGTCATTTGTCTCTTGCGGATACTCAAACTTTCTTTGCAGCGACTTGCAACAGCTGTTCTTTCTAGTGTCAGGAACTTTCTTCCAATCCTTCCATGTGATCTCCACGATATCCCTAACTATCGCCCCGCATTGGTTGCTATACTTGGAACATGAATCTTCGGGTGATAGGGGTTCCCCTTTCTCACTGATCCGTGTCAGCACGCTGACTTCTTTCAACAGCATGTTCTTCCCTCGCTCGCCCCTTCTTTTCTTGGGTTTACTTGAAGCTGAGACGCGCACGACTGCTCCAGCTTTGGCTTCCACTTCGGGTGCGGCTTGGGCTTTCCTTTTAGATCGGCGTGGAGCATTCTTCTATATTTGCATTTCACGTGACATCGGTTATAATCCATAATGTACTTAATAGGATCGGAACTAATCATATATAATATGTTATGTACCACCGGTTCGCGGGGGATGTAGTCGGAGTCGACTTCTTCATTGTCGCTCCCACCCTTTCTCTTCCTTGCAGGAGAAGGACGGGGGTCACTCAGCGAGTGAGACGATCCACTCCCTTCCTCACCGGATCTTGACGGCAACGATTCCTCAGCAATTACTTGTGTGCAAATGTCCTCCTCGACCATCGGTGGAGTTTCCTTGCCCTTGTCACCCGAGGGTTGCGCTTTGGTTGGTTTTTCCATTTATATCCTTTTAAGGTGAGTTTATATTAGATGCGGAATAGAATCGTTTTACTGTCCTAAGTGCATAGGATGGAGTAGAGGAGTGCATAGAGGATGGTATGGTGCAATTAAATAACCTCGAATGTACTTTGATGGTTTATGAAAATATAATAAATGGTTTCTTCTCAAGGTTATTCTAGGTGTTAGTGAGGTGTGTACTTGGCTAGCGTACGCGTTTGACTCATGAGTTCTTAATGCAGATGTAAAAGTAAAATAAAAAATGAAACATCAATAAGGAGGTTTTTGTGGCAACCTTGAATTTTAGAATTTAGTTTTAAAATTGATATATGAATATCTTCATTTTAGTCATTTAACTGTAAAAGCAGAAGTACAAATGCCTCATCCTAAAATAAATTTTCATTGTTTCATTCACATGTCTCTGGCTTGAGCTGTAGCCCCCCACCCATTTGGTGTATGTGACCGTCGCAATTTAGTTCACGCTACTTCTCGGTGATTCTCGTGTTACTACTCCAACTACCTTTTATTTTTTCCTTTCTATTATTTTCATTCTGCCAAGCATCTTTGGAGAAAAGATGGATGACTCGCAAAATAAATGAGGTAAATTAGATCCGTACCATAATAAAAGTATATGATTTGAAATATCAGTTACAAAATCTCGAACCGACCGTTTGGTACCACTGATATTTCTTAAAATTTTAAATCGCACCAGTATATACACCTCAAATAAAATTTTGCATACGGTAATTTTGTATGGACTAAAATACCCCTACTCGCTATTCATTTCTCGAGCAGGAGGACAACCGCCACCATTGGGAGAAGCCAGGAATCGTGCCTGACACCTCTCCTCCGTAACAACCTTCCGCCATCTAAATTTCCTACTTACCTTATTTTCTCTATCAATCACAATATTATCTTATTTAATTTCACCGATTTTCTTAATAGCTATATTTAATCTTAAAAATCTTTATATCTTGAGAGGTGGTATTGTGCTGCCTTTTGAAATATATTCAACAAATATACTGCCCATACGGTGATATATTCAACAAATATACACTGAGCAAAATATATTCAACAAAAAATATAAAAAATATATTGCCCATACGGTGATCGGCGGCGGTGGCACGGAGGAGGCGGCGACGGCGGTGAGGTGGCGGCGGTGCCGGTGTGCTTCGAGGGAAGGAGGCGGCTGGCGGCGGTTGTGCAGAGGAGGCGGTCGACGTCGGTGCTCGGAGGGGCTTGAGGAGGCGGCCGTGGGCGTGGTGGTCGGTGGCGGTGGCGGTGCTCGGAGGGGATGGAGGAGGTGGCCGGCATGGTGCCCTCGGCGGTGGCAGCTCGCTGGCGGCGGTGGCGCAGAGGAGGCAGACGGCGTCGGTGAGGAGGCAGCGGCGCTAGGGTTTTCGCGCCTTCGGGGTTTAGGAAAATTTGGGACACCCGTGAAGCCATACTTATAGCCAAGCCATTTTCGCTAGCGGTCGGCTTAAGTGGCCGCTAGCGAAAACCATTTTCACTGGCGGACGGCTTATGCGGCCGCAAGCGAAAACCATTTTTGCTAGCGGCCTCTTAAGCCATCTGCCAGCGAAAACGGTTTTCGCTAGCGGAGAGATGACATCGACCGCTAGTGAAAATATTTTGGCATTCCTGTCAGAATTTATTTTTTTACACAACTAAATGTACAAATAAATGTATAACATAAATATGCACATAAATTTATTTAATAAATTTATGTGCATATTTATTTTATAAATTTATTTGTACATTTAGTTGTATAAATTTAGAAATTTATAAAGTAAATGTATTTTCTAGAACCAAACTTATAAATTTTCAATACTTACATATTGCACTACAAGTAATTGTATTCCTTTTCTAAAATCCAGCAAATAATATAAAATTCATCATCCATACAAAAACTCATCATCCATCATAAGTCACCATAATTAGACATATAAATTAGCCTTTCACATTCTTCCCTACTCCCTTATTCCTCATGTATGGCTTCGGTGATTCACTAATCAATTCTTCTGCGACCTTAATGTTGTTTGTAAAGTCTGTGAAGTTCTGCGACTTTATTCCTCATGTTCTCGTACTAATTATATGCCTCAACATCTTGGACATCATCAACTCCCAAAATCATTTGTTTTCCCGAGACAATTATGTCTTTCTTCAACTGAGATGGATCAGTCACATAGAAAACCTGAGCGGACCGATCGGCAAGGACCCATGGGTCATTCTTGTGCCCTACGTTGACGAGGTCGACGATTGTCAGCCCAAAATTGTCGACAACCATGCCAGATGGGTGTTTCACCCATTGGCACCGGAATAGTGGAATCTGCATGTTGGATCCATAGTCCAGTTCACAGATTTCTTCTATGAATCCATAGTATGTGCTCTTTTGCCCAGTTGTGTCGATTGCCTCTACTCGAAGGCCACTGTTTTGGCATGCACTCCTTTGGTCTTTCGCTTGCCATGAGGTGTAAACACTTGATGGCCCGTCAGCCAACCTCTTAATAGTTTTTTCCTCCGTAGTATCGCCATCTGGTAGGCCGAGATTCTTGAACCATTCAGTAAAGGCAGCCTTGTGTCGCTTCATGATCCATGCATCAGAACGCCCCACATTCATTGCTTGTAATTCCTTTAGGTGCTGATCTATGTACGGCTCCACTATCGCGAGCTGTTGTAGCACAGTGAAATGAGGTTCTTTTCAGTTTCTTGTAATCATCGTCGTGGATTTTTTTCTGCCCTTTTGTCCCTCTTCCAGATAGTCTACCTTCATGTCGAGGTACTGGTAAACCAATTGCTTCCCCTTTTTTAGGTAATAAATGCAACACTCAATGACTTCCTCGGTAGTATATCCCTCTATCATCGATCCTTCTGGGTGGGCACGGTTCCGTACGTAGCTTTTTAGAATGGACATGTACCGTTCGAATGGCCACATCTGATGCAGGTACAGGGGACCAAGTGCAATAATCTGAGGCACAATATGAACTATGAGATGTTCCATCATATTGAAAAATGATGGAGGGAAACACATCTCAAGCTCGCACACGGTCTCTATAGCGAAAGTGCGGAGAGGACCTAACTCGTCAAGATCAATTACTTTCTGTGAGATTGCATTGAAGAAGTAACACAGCTTTGTGATGACCACCTTCACGTGTAATGGCTCTGATGGCGATAGCGAGGAATACTGTGAGCATTACATGGCAATTATGATAATTGTAGCCTGAAAATGACAAATCCTTCATCGACACCAGTCGCTTAATGTTTGAGGAGAAACCAGTAGGCACTCTCACCCCACGTAGGCATTTGCACATTGCCTTTTTCTCCTCATTTGTCAAGGTGTAGCAGGCCGGCGGAAGATACACTTTTCCGTTACCCTCATCTACAGGGTGAAGCTCTTTCCTTATGTGCATATTCACGAGGTCCTTACGGGACTTCAGCCCATCCTTTGTCTTGCTTGGTATGTCTAGTAAAGTACCCATGGTGCTATCGAAGATATTTTTCTCTAGGTGCATGACATCGATAGAATGACGTATCTCTAAATCTTGCCAGTACGGAAGGTACTTAAAGAAAATGGAGTGCTTCTTGAATGGCCCGCTAGCGCTTGCTGGCTCTTGGGCCTCATTTCTCTTCCGCTTGTTTGTTAGCTTTTTTGGCCTTCCCAAAAACAACCTTGAGCTTTTTCGTT
The DNA here is from genome assembly GCA_000573905.2 of Oryza punctata. Lineage (NCBI taxonomy): Eukaryota > Viridiplantae > Streptophyta > Magnoliopsida > Poales > Poaceae > Oryza > Oryza punctata. Next base: position 15,114,296 of record CM002493.2, on the reverse strand, counting down.
ATTGAGAACACTTTATCACCCTTCCATGGTTCTGGTGGATCACCATCCTCAACAGTGTTGTCGAAATATTCTGCTTTGGAGTGGTACGGGTGATTCTTTCTTAAGTAACGTCGGTGCCACATGTACACTAGCTTCTTCGATCCCTGAAGATACCTGTACATTGTACCATCAACACAAATAACACAGCCTGTCTTCCCCTTGAGCTGTCCTGATAGTGAAATTAGTGCGGGCAAGTTGTTGACGGTGACCAAGATAATTGTATGAAGCGTGAAGTAATTCTGCATGAATTCGTCCCAAACCCGGACCCCGTGATTCCACAAATCAGCCATATCCTCTAGCAAAGGCTCCAGAAACACATCCATGTCATTGCCAGGTTATCGTGGTCCCTGTACAAGGATGGTCAACAAAATATACTTCCTTTTCTAACACAGCCACGTAGGGAGGTTGTACATGGTTAGGAGCACTGGCCACGTGCTGTGTGAGCTGCTCAAGTCACTAAATGGATTCATTCTATCGGTGCTCAATGCAAACCTTACATTTCTTGGGTCCTCTGCAAACTCATGATACTTTGTGTCAAATTTCTTCCACTGTCGAGCATCTGCCGGATGTCGAATCATCCCATCCTTTTTCTGCTTTTCACGATGCCAGCGCATCAGTTCGGCATCCCTCGGGTTCGAGAACAAACGCTTCAATCGATCTTTCACCGGAAGGTACCACATGACCAACTGGGGGATCTTCTTCTTGTTGTTGTCTTCTGTCTCGTCTTGGATAATATCCTGACCCTCGGACTGGCTACGGCTTGTTTTGTATCGACTAGTGTTGCACGTTGGACATCTGTCCAAATCCTCGTACTCTTTACGAAACAGTATGCAGTGGTTAACATACGCGTGTATCTTTCGCACACCTAGAGATAAAGGGCAAATAAGCTTCTTCGCTTCATGTGCTGGTTGGTAGGGAGTTGGGTTGCGGAAACAGTTTCTTCAACAGAACCAACAAATCGTTGAAACTACTATCCGACCAACCGTTTCTAGCCTTCAATCTCATAAGTTCAAGCACCATCCGCAACAATATGAAATCCTTCTTGCAACCATTTGCCTCATTGTACAAAAGATCCTTCGTTGCCTTTTGTAATGATTCGAAATTCTCCAACCCACGAGCGGACCCAGCTACAACCTCAGGTTTAGCATGACGCAACATCTCTTCCAAATCAAAATTACCGTGATCTACGCAGACATTACCATCATCGACCTCATCAACTATACTGTGCTGACCATCATCGCCACCAACATCATCATCAACATTAATGGGCTCTACTTCCTCTTCTCCTTCTTCTGCTACTACCATCAAGTCCTCGTCCCAGTTGAACACTTCATCCTGTACTATCGCCCGGTTGGGAACTTGTTTGCTTGGGATCTCTCCATGATGTGACCAATTTGTGTAGCGTGCAACAAATCCATGCGTCACCAAGTGCTGCTCGATTATAGATGGGTCGATCCAAATTTTCTGATTCTTGCAGTGTAAGCATGGACATCTAATTTCCTTCGTCTTCTTAGATGCAACATTCTTCTTAGCAGTTTTCATGAACATATCAACTCCTTCAATGTATGAGGCACGATATCTCTCTCTATACATCCATGCTCTGTCCCCCATCTATGCATTATTTGTGAAAAATATATGTACAATTTCGTCACTTTATATATTTTTGATAATATGTCACATTAAAATTATACTAATTAATATTTATAACCACTATAATCTAGACAAGATATTTAAAGCTAGCCAAAAATCTACAAACTACAAACAACTAGAAAAAATAAAAAACTAGCTCTTTTTCTCTTCTTCTCTTCGTTCTCTGCAGTTAACTAATATATAGATCTGCTACAAATAAACATATCAAAACAAGATATATATATATGGAACATCGAACATGCATAATATTTCTTACAAAGTTTGCCCATTTTAAGCTCCAAATAACAAATAAATAATACTTTTCTTCCCCCGTGTCACATATTGTTTGCTATGCAAAATCTCAACAAACAACCAATAAAAATGATAAAAAACTTGACAAATAGTGTAGGAGAAAGTGTATGTAACCTCTAGTGCAGTAGATCTTTCAAAAGATTGAAGATCAAAACCTTCCCCCCTATGTATTTGTTCATAAGAGAGAAAATCGTGCTCAAATACCATGGTTGCTAGCTGTACAGGTGATATAGGTGATGGTATTTTCCCTGGTGGTCAACATATGTCGGTTGAGTAGAACCGCCATAGAAAATATTTAGGGGTGGCGGTGGCTTATGTGGCCCGTCAGCGAAGATGTAGGGATCTTCGCTAGCGGGCCACGTCACCTTACCGCCAGTGAAGATGTGACATTTTCTCTGGTGACCATCTTTAGACGCCGCCAGAGAAAATCTTACATCTTCGCTGGCGGCCAGCTTTAGGAGGCCACCAGCGAAGATGTGTTTTCGCTGGCAGGCCATGACCCCCCACCCCCCGTATTATTTGAGCTGGCGGTTTCACCTCGTAGCTGCCAGAGAAAAGTTTTTTTAAACGCCATGAAAAACTGATTCCGTAGTAGTGATTGCGACCTACGTACGCACGTACTGAGGGCAGGGTGGGTCTCTGGGAGAAGAGGTGGGTTTGGGATTTTTTTTTCTAAAGATAATAAATATAATAGTTGAAAATAATGGGTCTAGTGATTTCTTACAGAAATAATGGATCCACCGGTTTATTCGAACGCCACATTGTTGAAACTATTTTTGATTGGGTGTATAATTTATATTTGCCATGTCAGCCAATTTATTCAATCTGAATATTTATTTACAACTGGAATATACTTGACTGCTACTATGATATCTTTTGGCAAGCTGATGATTCTCCATGTATGTACATCCTTACTGTAAACTGACTACCAAGATTATGGATAGCTATGATGTTAATTTGATAGGTGAGCTACTACAGTTTGATCCTTCATGTCTTATTTAATGGAATTTGCATGAGAAAGTGCTTTTTCATTAAAGAGTAAATCGTATTGGTATTATACGAACTTACGAGGTAGGTATAATCTTGTGCACAAACTTACGAAACGTTTGTTAAAATCTATTTGAAGTGGATGAGCCGGTGGCGGCCACCGTAGCGGCGGGCCCCCACGATGAGCTTGGCGAAGTTGCCGACGTGGGTCATGATGAACGCGTCCGACCACACATCAGGAAGTCTAGCGCCGCAAGGCTAGTCACGTGCTTCCAGAACAGCACCGTCTCCATCGTGCTCACCAGCTCCTCCCTGGTTACCTGCAGTAGCAACAAACCACAGTGGCAACCCGATCAGTCCTGGCCCCGATCTCGAAACAAAGGTCTTGCATATTTCTCCCTCCGTTTAATATTACAAGTTATTTAACCTTTTTCTTATTTAAACTTTATTAAGTCTAATTAAATTTATAGAAAAAATTAGCAACATCTATAATATCAAATTAGTTTTATTTAATACAATATTGAATATATTTTAACAATATATTTGTTGTGGGTTGAAAATACGAATATATTTTTCTATAAATTTGATCAACTTTAACTAGAAAAAAATTAAACGACTAATGACTTGTAATATGAAAGAGGGAATAGTTTGTTTGGAAACTAAATATCAATGAAGTTGTGGGCCGGTTGGGGGAAAGGATAGAGAGGTAGGGTATATGGGGTCTTTTTTTAAAAAACAAAAGATAAAATTAAATAGTTAAAATGGTTTATTAGAGTGGGATGCCACGTGGTGGTTTAGAGAGAGTTTGTAGGAAATTTAATAGGCTTGATTTGGACGGCTAAACAATACCATTATTTTGGAAAGAGAATCCTCCTGAGTCCTTGGAGGCATGGTCACAATGCATGCAAATGCGTGCAAGCCAAAAAATGCTGGACGATCTGATTATGCATATGAAGTCCTTGGACAGTCTATTAACTAAGTTGGTGCTCTCGGTTAGTTTCATTTCGAAAAGTTACTATGAAAACTTTGTTGCAATATGGCCTAGCGGTGAAGTGTTCTTTGTGGTGGTCAGGTGGTGGAAGGATGTTCTAAAGTCATCAGAGATATATATTTTTTCTAAAAAGAAATCCAAACCATCCATTAGTGATGGTACTATGACGATAGGATGAATGGATAATTTTAGTTCGAAGAAATACACACTATGAGAGGCTCGTGCTATGTATATTTTTATTTAAACAAAGTTTGGAAACAATATGCGTAGGTAAGAGCAGAAAATAATGGTAAGCTATTAGACATAAATAAAAAAAAATTGCTCGATATTTTCCTCACTTAAAATCCAACCGTGAAATTAAGTTAATTTGAACTATGAATTCTGTCCAGTCAATGGTGTTTGTGTTTCTGTTAAGAACTTATCTGGACCAATAAGCAATGATTGGAGTTGGAAAATATATATATGCAAGCCAAATGGTCACGTATTCAGCTTTAATGAAGTAAATATTTAAAAACTGCTTATTCTTGTTCGATGAAGTGTATAGCTTGAAAGAAACAGTTGCATATTTGACAAAGCTCCGCAAAGGAAACACACATGATAAATAATGCTTCTAGTTAGCATCAGCTTCCTGAAGGACAGAGCCTCTAAAAGGTTCCTTCCATTGTTTCACCTCCTCGTCCATGTTTTTCATGTTTCTTCAGGATAGTTGAATTTCACTCTGTTCAAGACAGTAGTATGTTTTCAATTAACGCGTTTTTTGTGGCCTTGTAGGTTAGCTCACCGAAAAGGTTGATCCTGTAGACAGGAATGAATGAACATCCCACTCGTTCTAAGCATATTCAAAAAACCATTCCCCTGCTTTAATCCTCCACCCAGTTCCTTAACATCACACATCGAATTTATTTTGGAGTAAGCCTTCAGGACATGTCTTTAGCGAAACAATTGTGAAGAATTCAATTCTTCGGCCTGATATATAGTTCCAACATTCACCATACAATTCTGGAGTATACCAGGCCAAATGGATGGCCTGACCCAGCACGGCACGGGCTCGCCAGCAGCACGGCTCATTAGGCACGACACTGTAGCGGCCGTGCCGTGCTGGCCCACGGACCGTATACCCAGCCCAGGCACGGCCCGTGGGAGCGTCGGGCCGTGCCATGTCGGTACGGGCACGCAAATCCGACACGGGCCATGGGCGGCACGCCGGCCCAGGACGTCGCGCGGCAGCCCTACGTCGGCTCTCGGCACGGTAAGGCAGGCAGGCCGGCTGGCGCGCGCGCGGGCCGCACGACCAAATTTGAAGGCGCAGGTGGGCGGGAAACCGCCGGGGAAGCGGGAAGGCGCGCCGAGGTGGGGTTGGTCGGGCAGCGGGCGCGCGGGCGACGCGCCGACACGGTGACGCGTGGCGGCCTGCGGCCCTGTCAACCTGTGTCAGTGTTGGCCGGTCGGTTGGCTTGCCTTGACAACTGCGAAAAAAATTCAAAGAGGACCAAAGATTTGATCCGGTGCAATGAAAAATAATGACTAGTAGTAGTTGAAAAAAAATAGGAAAATAATTGTACTTATAAAAAGTTTAAAAAAATATGGGAAAAAGAGTAATGACCTTTATTGATGTTTTACATGATACATGCTGTCTCGTTAAAAACTTTGTCATGTAAAAACTCATATTTGAGAAAACCATGACAGAGAAAAGAGTACAACTTATGGGTGATTACTTAAAATACAAAGTAGCTATTCTGGTTGGTCCTCATCGAAATAAAGGTTTTCGAACTGAGTAACCAATTCTTGGTTGTCAGCAGTGTATTGGGCATGTTCTGCAGCAAGCTCCCAGTTTTTGATGCTTAGTAGCATTTCTATGTGATCGCTGCTCAGACTTGTTCTCCTGTCCTCGATAATTCTTCCGCATAGACTGAAGGCTGATTTGGAGGATACCGAAGAGACGGGCACCGTCAACACATCCCGTGCTAGTTTAGAAAGCACAGGATATGACATCTTGTGATCATTCCACCACCCGAGCACGTTGAAGTCTGATGATTCATGCCTGATGGCGTTGCTATCTAAATAGTTGGACAATTCTTCAGCGGGACCATGCGATCTAGCGTCCCCACTTGCTGTTGATGAACTGTTACCACCACCATAGCTAGAAGATGAGCCACCCCAAGTTCTGCTCCACTGTAATTTTTTCTTACCTGCTGCAGGGGCTGGTGGAGGTCTTTGCAAGCGAACTCCCTGAAACTTTAATTCGTACTTTCCAAATACTTCATATAATTTAGTTTTAACATCAGAATAGTAGATAGAATAGTCAATATTAATAGTATCTCATATAAGTGATATAATATTGAGGAATCCCCGTAATTTTCCCCTCGGATCAAGAATAAATGCAAAAGCATACAACATGGGGATGTTTTTCCAATATTTAAGATATTTTTGTTTCATACTAAAGACTACGGGTATTAAAAGTTCATCATTTTCATAGTCTTTGAACAAAGTGGCAATTTCAAGAATGTTATGCAAAATTAAATTAGCTGTTGGATAATATACTTGAGATAAAAGAAGAGTACAATCATGAAACGTTTTAAGAAATTGATAAAACCTTTCAACAACATGCCAAGTATGGTCAGTCAGTATTGGCTGCCCATCACTATTTCCTGGCCCATTACGTGTTTCAAGAAAAACAGTAAGTAATTCCTTGTAAGGTATGACAACTTTTAACATATAATAAGTTGCATTCCACCAATGTTTCACATCGGTCATAAACTTACATGGGCGCATATCCGATGCACGACAATACCTTCTCTACTGTGCAATCCGTGGGTTAGAACCAGTTAACCACGTGATTGCTTGCCGAACAGCGTTGATGTGTACATTCACTCTCTTAAAACCACTTTTAACAATTAGATTAATAATATGGCATGCACACCGTTGATGTAGAAGAAATGATTGAGCATAAGCACAAAGTAATGGTTGCAGAATTTCCATGGCCCTAGAATTAGCAGATGCATTATCCATTGTTACAGCAAAAATTTTATCTGTAAGGCTATACTCATTAATAACCTCTCGAATTCTCTGCAATATTTTCACCAGTATGTGCAACATCAATTAGCCTTAGCCCAAGAACTCTTTTTTGCATTTGCCAGTCATCATTAATGAAATGTAGAACTACACTAAGATAATCCTCTTTTGCCCTATTGCTCCAAATGTCTGAGGTGACACTAACAGAAAAGGTGCATGTATTAAATAATTCCTTGAGTGATTCACAACCTTTGTCATAGTAATTTTTCACATCACGGGTTGTGGTTTGTCTACTAACAGCTTGAAACCTAGGAATATGAGAAGTTTTGATGTAATTTTCAAATGCAGCACTCTCACCAAAGTTCAAAGGTAAATCTTGTCTAGCAATTAAACGGACAAGCGATTCTCGAGCTACCATAGGATCGTACTCCCATGTACATACCGTACCATCGGGATTTAGTAGTAGTTGTTGCTGTCGTAGCTGAATTCCTTGCTTCTTTGCACAAGCCTCGGCATGTCTCTTTAAGTGTCCTGTTCCACCAGATGATTTTGCAGATAATTTATTTTGCATATTCTACATCTCGTGTATGTTACCTGTGTTCCGTCAGGGCCTGTCACAGCCACCTCATCAAAATGTTGCCAAACGCTGGAAGTTCTTGATCTCTTTGAGCCGGTGTACGTCGATGTACTCCCGCTCACAGTGCCAGATCCTTCGGAACCCATCGGTACCTCATCCACAACAGGTGGTGTTGGAGTCGATCCGGTGATATCATACTCACCAGTTGGGAATGACCCCGACATGTAATTAGGGTCAAAATCACCTAACGTCAATGACAGAAAGTTCGGATCGTCCATTCTGAAATATGAAAACAATATAAACAAATATCAGAATATTTATTCACAAAAACAAAAAATACAAATAACACATAAATATGAATATATACCGTAATTCTTTCTCACCACCTTGGATTTACACTTTTGGTATGCACTATCTTGAAGTCACAAACTATTTTTGATTTTAGAAAAAATTTGCTCAAATTTTGTCCAAGTCAAAAAATCGAACTATCACACAAAAGAGCACACAAGAGAGCACAACATGGAAGGTTTGGATGATTTAGAATGCTGGGGGTGGTGCCCTTTTTACTGAAAGAATTTTCATATTTTTCGGAATTTTTTGATATTTCTTTTGAATTTTTTCAAGCTCCAACGGCTACTTCTCAAAAATAACCGTTGAAATAGCCGTTGCGGGACACGTGGCGCTCTCTGATTTGTCCCCGACGGCCGCGCGGCCACACGGCACACGCCGGCTGGTGCTCGGCCGCTCCGCGCGACGGCGTCTCGGCCCGCTCCTGCTCCCACCCAGCCGTCGGGCCCGCCTGCCGCCGTACCCTGTCGCCACATGGCACGCGCTGGCTGGCTGCTCGCGGCGCGCCCTCCCGCGCGCGCGGAGCCGCGTCCGTGCCATCGACGGGCCATGTCGTGCCATGCCGGCCTGCTACAGGATCCGTGCCGTGCCGTGCCAGCCCACGGGATCAGGCGCCGGCCCAAGCATGGCACGGCTTAACGGGCTGTGCCGGCACGACCTACAGGCCACCGTGCCGTGCCGGGCCTGGGCCATGCACAGTGCTACCGTGCTCGGGCCGGCCCCGCTTGGCACGGCCCATTTGGCCACGTATATCTGGAGATGATATGTGTTAGAGGCTTTGGAGACATCAGGATCATGCTTATGCCTATCTTCCATTGAGTTGTAAGTCAAAGACACATCGGTCCTAATCAGTCTATTTAGAGTATCCTTGCACTTTAGACCGAGTATAAGACTTTATCATTCGGTTTGCGAAGTTTGGTCAATATTAGTGTGAGTGATGTAGATGTTTTTGGTGATTCACTTTTAGTAGTCCGAACATATTAATGGGAAGTTCTAATGTTTTATGGGCTGCTAAATAATTATTTAGACCGATGATTAGATTTAATTAAATTACTAGATGCCTTGATTGCTCATCATATATCTGAGTAAGTAGAGGTATGTTTTTTTATTGGATAAACCAGCTATAATTGGCAGTGTTGGTTCAGCTAGCGAATCTATGCAAGCCGGTTTGTCTAATGGTGGAGGTACTGTGGTGCAACATGTGTATGGCTGTAGCAATGGTGTTACTTTTATGTTTCATGAGGGTGTTCCGGATGGTGAGTCAAGCAGAGAAGGCACAGAGCAGAGAACTAGTAGTTCGATCTAGGGAATGCCAACACATATAGGAGGTTCGGCATGGGGATCATCAGGGAGCAAGGTTGCCCTTATCATTTTGGGAGGGGTTACCGCCCCCCCACGGTAGGGCGATTACTGCAATAACCGCGCGGTAACCGTCAAAAACCACGTAAAATTCATCTCCAAAATTTTGAATTCAAAAATCGGCGCTTTCGCGGTTTTGGCGCAGTTATCGTGCGGTTTCTGGTGATAACCGCGAGTATTGCGGTTATCACCGGTTGTGTAGCAGTACACATAAAATTGAAAAGCCACTAGAAAAAATCGAAAAAACTCTTAAATGTGTGTAGAAATTAGAGATAATTGGAAGAATATATAGGATACTTACAAATCTAACTTTTGGGTGTAAAATATAAAAATTTGGTATGACCTTTTCTATATTATGAACTTCGAAACAATTCAATATTTCATAGCATAATAATTACAAATTATCATTACTTGCACATCACTACCGTATTTCACATAAGCAACAAATGATTCATTGTCATTACAATAAATATACATTACTAAATAAGAGCATATCTACTCACCCAAAAAATAACATATCAACTCTACAAAGTCATTTTCCGCATCACTAGCAAACCATATTTCACCTATTTCACAAATCTTGATATCTCAACAAACATCAATCTTTCACAATGTATTTAACATAAGCCCAATACATTTTTCTTTTTCCAATTTCTAAACTTTCCACCATTTTCCACTACAAATCAAGAAGTACATCCATGATTTTTTTTGATTTTTTTTGGAATTTTCAATTTGCTCGAATTTTATCCAAACCATATCGCGGTAAACCGTTACCGTAACCCCACGATAAGCGCGATAACCGCAAGATAAAGTAAACCCTGATAGGGACTGCCGAATCAGTAGTGACCAGGTGATTGTAGTATTTTGTTAATTATTTGAAAATCCTTGGTTAAATCATATATAGAAAAATTAGGCGGCATGTTTTGAGATATATTTTGTTGGATGATGAATTATATCACCGAGCTATAGGATGAGTTGTTTTTAAAATATATCGATGTTTTTAAAATGTTTTGGGTCCAAGAACTGCTCAGAGATGAGCTAATTCGGTTAGGTGGACATTAGGGACAACCAAATTAGTAGTAAAATTTGTACCAAATGATTTAAAAAATTCTCTGGTTGATTGTTTGAAAATTTGCAATCGATAGGAAAGTTCGGCGATGGGTTTTGAAATATACTATGTTAGGTGACGATTTATATCGCCGAACTATAGATGGTTGTTTTTAAAATGTGTAGGTCTTAATTACTCTAGAGTAGTTGAGAGAATTTGCCTGCGATATAACCGTCGGAGTGTGTTATGGCGCCGAAAGAAAGATAGAGAGATAAAGTTTGGTAACTGATCGAGTTGTATTTGTCCTAGGGATTTGTTTCAGTTTAGGGAGCAGGTCAAATAACTGGTGTTTAGGCCATATATATATTAGCGTATTAGGTTAATGGATTAACCCGGAACAATTATCAATCTACTATTTCTGTTCTTTAATTTTTCGTTATTTTCTATTTCTTTTCATGGCTGAGTTCTAACAACCTAGGATTTGGTTAATCTTTGCGTTTTACGCTGAAAAATGGTCATACTTCTCCACAAAAGTGAGGAGGTTATCATTTGCTAGTTTGCTCGAAAACTAGTTGTTAAGTAAGTACGATATTCATCTTTGCTAATTTGCTCGTAAATTAATCGTGTGATTCTACCAAAGTGAATTAATACAAAATCAGGTTTACTAGCCAGTTTTGATCTGTCGATTTTGGTAACTCTGTTGATTACACCGTAAATCGTTAGGTAATTCTGTGTTGGCAAAAAAAACATCAACAGGAAGCATAGGCGCTCTGCTTTGTGATAACTTGGGAAGATACCTAATTTTTTGTCATGATTATTGCAAGATGTTTGTATTGGTGTAGACGAAGCAAACCTCGCAACTTGCTGCGAATTGGTGCAATTACTCTTGGATAATTTAGTGGATGGTGGGGAATAAAGTAGTATAAAAGTTAGTAGGTAGAAAATAAAGTATTGTTTCAGGATCCTAAAATACCTTATATTTTAAGGTTAAATTTAGAGGAGAAAATAACTTATACTATAGAATAGAATAGAGGGAGTAGGTACTATGTGTATTATATTTGTATGTGATGCGGTATGTTGGAATACTAAACAAGTGGTCGTTTTCATATAAACATGGTTTATCTGAAGAGTCGCGTTACAATCCTAAGTTGCTCATTGGTATATGTAGCACATTTTTCAGTATAAGCTTTTGATACAGAAAACAATTTATTTTGCTATAATAACTGGAAGTTACTTACATTGAATGACTAACAGTTCTACTATCAATCGTGTTGGTACTAGAATGAAGAACAGTTGAAACTAATGTATCAGCCGACTAAAGCATCGACCAGATTCAAGCAGAACAGATATCAAGCATATGGGTAGATAGATAGGGAGCAACAAACAGCAGAGATGATGGCATTGCTAGCTTGTGACCATAAAGTTAATATTGTGCATTTGTGGTCGACAGAGGCCTCACGATATATACGTACGTCTTTCACCACTCGTACGTGGCTCCGCTGTTATTCTTGGGTGTTATGATTGCTACAGGTAGCACTTATTTTTTGCTTGAGAGGCATCGGTATTAAGGAGTGGATCCCCAATGTGGCGATGTGCGGGATCGGAAAGACCGGGTTGCAAGATAGGCTCTATAGACGTTGGAAAATAGACCAACAGAGTCCAGTTGGTCATGACAAAATCTTTTATCCTGTGCAATCGAGGAAGAGCGAGAAAGGGCTTGTCAAAACTATCCTCTACGTACCCAGACTCGGAACAAGGTTGCGCACAAGCCTGATAAATTGCCATGCTTGGATGTCTGACAGTTTGGCTGGGTGTGTGATGCCACGACATCGAGCAGACAACTTTGGTTTTTTTTTATGTTGTGTTATTTCCATGCTGGAGATTTATGGTCACTCAGATGATAGTTTGTTTTCGAGAAGGTTTAGACCCTTCACAGGTTATCACAGATTTGAAAAGATGGACATTTTGATAGAACGACATATTTTCTACTGTTCTATTTCTACCCTGAACTGCGCAGTGAAGTAAGTAACCATCCGTTGTAATACTCTCTTTTTTCATTTATGCCTTCACCCATAAGCAAAGCTGATTGGAACTGTTATAAAAGCAAATGTCGCTTCTATTTCTTACAAGACACGGTTCTGTTCTTACCTATACCCCTGAGATACCGTCTAACTAGGCTTGTGATTTTATTCTGCAACATAACCATATCGGAAAAGCTAGATACCAGTATCCCATCCCTAGCATCCGTGACGGTATGGTCTCCCTCCTCATTCCCCAGAGCACGAGCGCAAGCATGCGGAAGCAGAGCAGCGTCGGCATCGGGCATGCGGCAGCGGAGAAAGAAGGGAGAGAGGGGAGCTCGCTGGAGAAGGCCCCCGCTGCCTCGACTCGCCTCACCTCGCTGCTCCGTCCGGGAGCACATCTCTGGAAAAGATATGCAGCACCACGGGTGACGAGTTCCGGCGTGGGTCTTGGACGGCGGAGAAAGTAGCCGCCAGCGACGAGCTCCGGCGTGGGGCGAGACGGTGAAGGACACGGCCACCGGTGACGAGCTCCGGTGTGGAGCGTGGACGGCGGAAGACGTGGCCACCGGCGACGAGCTCCGGCGTGGGACGTTGACGGAGTAGGACGCGACCGCCAGTGATGAGCTCCGGCGTGGGGCATGGACGGTGGAGGATGAGCTCGACACGAAGGACAAGGCTAGCAATGATGACACCTCACTACCCGGCTCATGATACCTAGTAGGAATCACATAATACCTAGTAGGTATCACGCTGGTATTGATCAGTATCAAGTGGTATCAACGGATATGAACATCTGGTACCAACGGGTATCAGTCAACACCTACAAGTATTACCTGATACCTCATAGGTATCACCTGATACATTGTAGGAATCACCTGATACCTAGTAGGAATCGCCTGATACCGATTAGGTATGAGGATATGGTACCTCCGAGATATCAGGACTTGATACTTAACCGGTATCATACCGTCTGAACAGGTTGTATAGCAATCCTCTCACCATATATAGCTGTTGATCCTACCACTACCGTAGGTAAAGCAATCTATACTGGTTCGGAATAGGCGTTAGTCCCTGATTCTCCGCCGGCACCATTTTTTTCTGTTCTGGAGGAGGCCAGTCGGACCTGCATGCATACCGGTCGGACTGGGTGCTTGTGTGGTTGGGTATTTTGCCTCTGGATGAGGCCGGTCATACCGGTTGGTCCATGATGGTCCGATCGGGCTGACTCTGACTTAGAGTTGGTTTTGGTTGATTTTATAGATTCTCGTGATTTTTTCATGTTGATGATCTATAGATGATTTCTATACGTATGTTATACTGTTGTGTGCTAATGTTGAGCCATGTTAATCTTTTTTATGCTTGGAAATGGTTTCTTGTTTATTAATGTGTAGGTGCTGGTTGAGTCTTGGGAGAGTGTTCCTAGTGATGGATCGGGAGTCAACTTGAACTTGGGAAAAGTTGATGTCCGGATGATCAAAGAGATCACGTGGAATACTAAGGATAGAAACAATGCACGTCGTAGTGAAGATTCCTTGTGTTATACAAGAAGGATTATATGCACGTACAGTCTCTCTGCTCTCTGTTGACGATCATTAAGTACCGATTTCGACCGTCAACTACATTAATAAATAGAGGGACAACTAACATTTCTTACGTGTATATTAGTTACAAATAATGTAGTTCCACTTGTATTGGAGAAATACTATGGATGTGGGGAATAAGCAATAAAGTGAAGGAGAGATAAGCTGACATGCAAGAAAACACATATCTGGCACCCACATGTCAGCTCAAACCGACACAAAGTGGGCCAAACAATCATGCACCGACCAAAGAGCCCGCCTATCATACCCTCAGCAAAGTCGGTAGGGAAAGGCGGTTACCCTAGTTTTGCCGAACCAGGGTTTGGCTGAACCCCTCGGCCCTAGGCTCCATGTGTCAGCTCCTCATTTGCAACTGATGGCGGTTATGAGTAGCTACCGACCTACAACCATCATTAGGTGCTATAAAAGGAGAAGAGCTTCTCACTTCACAACACACACTAACGGAGCAATTCTCTCTATCTTACATTTTATTCGCTATAGTATTAGTGGAGTTAGGTTTAGAGTATTCTTCGGTTCTATAGTCTTCTCGGAGATTCCAGTATGTCCTTAGTACATTACTCTTCTTGTAAGACTAAAGTTGCAATAATAGAGTTATCTTCTTTATTTAATCATGTTCATTGTTCATGTACTAGTTTATTAATTACGTGTTTTATGAATAGTCTATACTTTATTTATATGCTTCACTTGATTAGGGTAGTCGACCTATGCAAGGTAATGGTCCAATGATCTTAACTGGTTGCACTAATTCTAACTTTTTCATCCAAAGAGTAGGAGTCTGGGGATTAGTGTCATTATTTATTAACATAAGCATAGTACTTAGGTTAGTTAAAAATATCGTTGGATGCAAATATACCCCGCGGAAAGTCAGGTAGGTGACAGGTAGTGATAAACCTGTCCGTTCTTTGTATTCCTTCACGTCCGGATATGATGTAAGAGTTCGTAGATTGACATAACCGACAGACTAGCAGAGAGTGGTCTCTCGGTCGGTGGTACCTGGGTGCATAGAACAAAGTTCTATTTTTGTAAGCATATACTTGTTAAGTGCATACTAAACTTGAGTAATATAGAAGTACATATAAACACCTTAGTTATCTTTTGTATTATTACAAAAATGAATCTCCAGTATCACTCTACCCTATTATCATTATTATTATTAACCCCTGTTTAGAATTATATTAATTATAGCATGATTACGAATATATAGTCCAACTCTTTACACCACCACCTTCCTTCCGGAAAAACAAATAACAGTACTCATGCAATACTTCTGCGTGAAATGTTATAATAGTATCCGCGCCCTTACGAATTTACCTATGATCGTATCAACATGAAAAGGTAAAGCAACAAACAAACATAATAGTGGAATTACATTTTTCAGGGAATGGAAACAAATCCGACCTTCATATCCATAAGTGAATATACATAACCAAAGCTTACTAAAAATTCTTAGATTCTACAGAATAAACGAAAAACAGAAACACTAAAATACTGTAACTTCTTATGCTGCCTAACGAGCCCAAGCTCCTGTCCAGCGACCTGCAAAGCTGCAGTCACGTCCACCACCACCATACTAAGAGAAGGCCCTATCGACGCCTTCCTTACGCTCGCATAGAACTCTGGCGGCATGCTCGGGCGGTGGCGAGGTAAAGGAGCCGAGGAGTCTTGGGAAAGTTTCGAAGGGTTACGGGGAGAGGACTCCCACACTCTTGCACCGACTCAGGGAATGTTAAGAATTACATAGGCCATAGTCATCAAATCGAATCATGAAAGCTAAGAGAAAGGAGCTTGATTCGATTTCACACAGTAGGCATCGAGCTGAAGGAGAACAATCTATGATTCACATCAACATATTTGTCTGAACCATGATGATTAAAAATTGTGTGTAAACTAATTATAAGAGCATCTCCTAACCCGAAAGATAAATTTTAGGAATTTATGATCTCATCTTTTCACTGATGTTTATGTTTATCAGCTAAAATTTGAATTTTCAATCTTAAATTTGAAACTGATTTTGAGGTTTTTTTCGAAGTTTATTTTTCAACACTTACATTTAGATCGCTAAGAACACACATGTATAAAAGTTTTATTCACAAATTAGTTTTTATTTGCAAATATACAAATTACTTTTTATTTGCAAATATACCGTTAATTAGTTCAAAACGAGGCCTATAGTAGATTCTCAAATTCCATCCCAATTTCTACGCACACCCAAGACACCCTTAGCCAGATTTTGGGCAAGTCGGCACTCACAAAGATTTTGTGCCAGTAAAGATCGATGGAAGGGCTGCTGGTGCGAACCAACGCTCAGAAGTTTTACAGCTGTAGCACATAATGAGTTTTCTATGTATTCTATGAAGTTATTACTTGCAGAAATACATCTTTTGGTGCACAAAATATACTCCCTCCGTTCTAAAATATAACATTTTGAGAATAGTACTAAGTTAAACATTTTTACTTTGACTGTTGATAGCAAAATCATAAAAAAGATCAATCACGTAAAATTAATGTTACTAGATTTATCATTAAACAAACTATCATAATATATAACTCTTTTTATTTAAAACATCTTACTTTTATAGATATTATTGGTCAAATGAGCATCTCGAAGACTGTATCCAGATCCAAAAATACTAATATTTTGGAACAGAGGGATTACCTCTTAATGTGTACTACCTATTAGCTATGTTTGTTTTATATCATTAATCTGCTAGCTACAGGAGGTCATCTTATCATACATACAGAGAAAAGATAATCTACTACATGTTACCGAGTTTCACTACTGGAGAAGTGATCTATGATCGGACGGTAAAAATCACGTTAGTCCCGATTCGAAAGAAACCAGGACTAAAGATTATTTTTAGTCCCGGTTGAAAAGCCCAACGGAACTTTTTATCTTTAGTCCCGGTTGGTGACACCAACCGGGACTAAAGATCATTTTTAGTCTCGGTTAAATAGCTGCCAGGGCTTGTTAGACCTCAACGATCTTTAGTCCCGGTTGGTAATACCAACCTGGACTAAAAATTGATTTTTAGTCCCGGTTGGTGACACCAACCGGAAAGATATCTTTAGTCCCGGTTGGTGTTACCAACCCGGACTAAAGATGACTTTAGGGTTAGTTTAAAAAGAAAGTATCTCTATCCAAGTCAGATGTGTGTAATAGGTGTTATGGTAACACGCGTGAGAGCTGGGGTGAGAGATCTTGAGTTTTAATCTCACATCCCATACATTTTTTTAACTTGGTGTGCATCTTTAGTCCTGGTTATTTCAACCGGGACTAAATATGGGGTGTCTTTAGTCCTAGATTGGTTGTCCCGGGACTAACAAGGATTATCAATCGGGATTAAAACTCCATTCTCCAATAGTGTTTATCCCACTTCAAGGATTTACTATTAACATTATCCTTTTCTGTAATATACTGCTGAGTTTATCAATTCTTCTGCAATATGCTATTAGGCTGGACCTTGCTTTAAAAATACCCAAAATACATCAACCTAGTTCACTTAACCATGCAACTCACGGTGACATTTTATTCGTAAAAATGCCAATCCAACCATTGAGTTAACAGGGATATGAGACGGCAACATAGATTATCACAGCGGTAATTATATTATCCATTCTGAGGTTAAATCTAAACTGTGTAGTTAATGCACCTAATAAAAAAGTTGCACAGACCCTTTCAGTTTTTCTGGAAAAAAGTTGAATTTGAACAATCCATGTAAAGTGCTTTTTTTTTATGAAATGCAATAGGTAATTTCACATGACAATGAATGGTTGATGTTTTTCTTGCCTTATTAATTTCAGGTAATATTAGGATTAAGGAAATAAATAATATTTTTGCATGTTGTCTTAAAAGGACCGTTACTTATAAGGTATGTAATAGGTAAATTAATAATCTCACATTCTATATCTTTACATACAATTTTGAATCAAATGTGAAGAATTTATTCTTGTAAAATCTGCATACCACAAAATCGAATTGCCTATTCACAATTTACAATTTAACTACAAATGTAGTAGCTCACAAAACGTAAAATTTAATACATTCAACTGACATCATTGAATTACCAGTTAAAATAGTTTGATATAAGGAGACTGACTTTATTAGCATAGTATTAATTTGGAGTGAGATAATCTCTTCCACATTTTCTAGCATGATGCGCCTATGCACACATTTGCATAGGCCACAACAATATATAATTGACGAGAACAATGTCTCAGAGTTCAAACTAGTGTCCAAGACAATACCACCCACGTTTACCCACAACGTACCATGCATGTTCCTGATGTCTTACTTATGACTCTATTTTAGTTAGCCTTCTGCTCATGTCCTCTTTGGCAAAATAGTTGGCCGTCAACTCCCAAGTTTGGTTATATAGATTCATGTTGGTATTAGGCATTGGAGACATTAGGAGTTCAGGACCATGGTTATAACTACACACTCTCATCGGATAAGTGAAATAATATTGTGCTGGATCATAGAACACTATTGTTGTTGCTTCTCTCACTGGTACAAAATTCGTTTTTTCATGTGGATAGAAGTGTTTTTTTGCATGCGGATAAGTGGCCCTCTTGCAACCAGAAGTATGAAAAATAAGATTTTTCCATGCGACCAGTGCAACCGTATGCGAAAATGAGATTTTCGCATGCGATCACCTATACCAACCGTATGCCAAAATAAATTCAACGAAAAAAATAAAATTTTGAAAACACTAACCAGCTCCCGCTACCACCGCCCTTCACCGCCGCTCCGACGACGGGGGGCGTCAGATCCGTACGCCGCCATCGCTCCTGAGGTTGAGGGTAGTGGATCCGGACGCCACCCTCCCGAGGTCGATGGTGGTGGATCCGCGCGCCGCCACTCCCGAGACGGCTGATCAGCCCGCCACCGTCGCTCCCAAGGTGGGGGCGGCGGATCCACCGGCCAGTTGCCTGCTCCCACCACCACTGCCTGCCTCCTCTACTCCCAAGGTCAGGGGCAGCTGAACGCCGCCCACCCACCATCGTTTTTGCCGCAGCTGCAGCCGTCATCACATGTTTTTTTGCCTATAAATATGGTTACTCTGAGAGTTAATTTATATATTTAAAGTGATTGACTATTTTTCACGTCACTTTCTCATAACTTAGATATTATCTAATCACTCTCATCACTCCCATCAATCCGAATTTAAAACATTATCTCTTCTTTCATAGATAAAAGTTCGAATATGAGATTCTCTAATATAGATATAAAACGAATTTTGAAGTAATAAACATTTACTACATTTAAATTAGACACGTTCCAATTCAAACAACTATACATTAAGAACTTAAACGTATAAATAAAAAAAAACGTAGAAAAAATGAACTGAAGTTACACATTCCAAAGAAAATGAACCGTGATGCATGCAATTTTTGGTTACTGGAAAACTAAAAAAATTTTAGGTACTAACATATTGCAAATAGCTTACCTGAAAGGTAGGTAGCACACCTTCTATTGAAAATTTTCAGTACACTATTTAATTACCAGTGCTATTGCAATTGCTGCATGCGTGTAGGAGCAACAGACCAACAGTACTATTGTCACGTCTCTGATATGAGCAATTAAGAGGGCCAGTTGAACGATTAATTATATCTCATGTGACTAAACCATCAGCTTCAAGATAGGCTAGTTATCAGTAGGTAACATATGGCTGTGCAAGAATTTTCGGAGCTATAAAACGGCACCTCATGATGCCCAGAACTGAAATTGCGCTACACAGAGACCAGACTTTGTTCCCGCTTTCTTCAGTTCCAGTTTTATTTGCTCGCAGTTCCCATTTGATTCTCCATAAAGCAAATTTTGGTTTTCGCTTCCCTTGCGATGGGCCTAGGCAAGGGGGAACATGTCAAATATCCGTCTGGGATCATGTTTTCTTAGGTCTATTCTGGATGTACAATTCCATTTCGGTAGTCATTTTCTATTTCAGTTGAAAAATGCAGTCAGACGTTTGGGGTAGGGGTAGTAACTCATATCACGGGGGAAACTTTGCATAGAGTTCCATTACGATTAAAGGGTGGCTCCGAGATTTCTTGTGGGTACAGGCATTCTAAGTAATTCAGTCTTATGGTTCTTAATCATCCGCATATGATCTTTGTTTTCTTAGGTGCTCATTTTGTGTGGGCCTTCAGTTTAATGTTTTTATTCAGCGGTCGTGGTTATTGCTAGGTGCTCGTGCATTCTGCTGTGTCATGACAGCCCCAGCCAGAGCTTGTATGTGTGTCTGAGAGGCATCGGGATCAGGGGTGTTGCTCTCCATTAGTGGTAGACTCGAAGCACATCGTTGCAGAGCTCCAGTTGATTGAGAAACGCTGTGCAGAGCTAATTGAACTGCAAGTTAACCATAGTACTAGCACTGCTGGATGTAAAATGAAAGCCTGTGATTCCCGAGCACCCTGAACAAATATGCCCTAGAATATCACGAGGGAAAATTTCAGGATCATTTGTGTTGATTTTTTTTCTTTTTGAGAAAGAGAGGGGAACTCTCCCATTTCATTAACGAAATGAAGCTTATTACATCGTTCAGAGTTCACCAGTCTTACATCAGAAACAAACAAAACAGAGCATATTTCAGGAAACAGCGAACGACAGAACTGCTTCACATCAGACTTACAACCCTAAGCAAAACAGAAGGTAACCCAACCCCACTTCCGCTTCCTTCCAGACGCATGACGTATAGGTTCCATCCATAGCTTGAGCTGTAGAAGTCAGCGACAACCTTCTTTAGCAGAGCCGCTCCCCGTTGGAGCCTTCCTTGCGCGTCCACCGATCTCTGCAAAATGGACCAAAGGTTGATCCAGGAACATACAGCATGAATCAGCTCCAAAGGATCCCGACCTCTTTTATCTTTGGAACATGCAGCATTTCTGAATTTCCAAATGATCCAGAAAGCTGCTGCAACCCCCACAACCACTATGTTTTTGTCCATTTTATCAAAGCCATGAAGCCATCCTCCAAATAGGTGATGTGTGTTGTGGATTGGTTTCAGGTTAAACACACAGCTCACTATATCCCAGATAAGTCTGGCCATGGAGCATTTTATAAACAGATGTTCCACAGTATTTCACCCTTGGTGGTATTTTAAACTTCCAAATCTTCTTAAACTGAAAACCTTTGTTTTGTATCATCATAGCTTTATAGAAAGATTTAACAGTAAAGTTCCCATCCTTGTTCAATTTCCATTTCACCTTATCCTCTTCTTCAGTCAATTCAATCGATTGACACATTTGATTAAGCTTAATCCACTCTATCTTCTTCCTGTCCACAAGAGATCTTCTAAACCAGAAGCACCCTAGCCCTTCTCCTCAACCACTTTAGCTACCAGGACATTTCTATTGAGAGCTGTTATACAAATTGGGAAATTGGTCAGCCAGTGGGCGCCCTCCCAGCCAAATATCCTCCCAAAACAGTGTAATTTTTCCATTTCCCACTTTTTTCGCACAAAAACTAAGAAATTTCTCCTTCACATTCATTACCCCTCTCCAGAAATGAGAATGTCCAGATTTTAGCTTTTTTTGTGACAGTCTTTTGGTATAAATATTTTGTCCTTAACAAGTCTTGCCAAATCCATTTTTATTTTCCAGTCGCCCAAGCCACTTCCCCAACAGTGGCACATTCAACCCAGGTCCAGGACCCCCCCCCCCCCCCCCCCCCAGCCCCCTTACTCTTTTGGAGTGCAATGAGTCTGCCAATTAACCAAATGGTACTTCTTAACCCCCCCGATCTTCCTGCCACAGAAATCTGGATATAAAGAAATCTATTCTTTTCTTAACCTCTTTTGGTAACTCATAAAAAGACAACATATATAGTGGCACACTGCTTAGGCTAGCATTAATCAAGGTCAGTCTCCCTCTAATGGCCAGGAGCTTCCCTTACCAGCACCCAAGTTTTTCTCAATTTTATTCTCAGTGGGGTTCCAGTCCACATTATGTATTCTTTTCTTATCAATTGAAATCCCCAGATAATTCATGGGCAATATCCCTGCCTTGCATGTTAAAATCTGGCTATATAACCCTTCTCTCTCGAGCATCACCCAAACAATACACCTCACTTTTATTAAAATTCACTTCCAGTCTTGACATTTGTTCAAAGAGACAATATACTTCAGATTTTTAGCATATTCCATATTGTCTTCCAACATAAAAATTGTGTCATCGGCATATTGCAGAATCACTATCCCCTCCTCTGTATATTCCTGTCCTAGCCCCTTATCCATCCCCTGTTCCACTGCCCTGTCCATTATCATGGGCAATGCGTCAGCAGCAATATCAAAGAGAAGTGGAGACAGGGGATTCATTTGTGTTGAATAAGCTGATTTGAACAATTAGATCAAAATAAGGATGGCTCACAAGAGCAAATAAAGCTCAATACAAAGCTCAACATGTACGGGCTGACTGGCAGAGTGATCAGCAAAGACATCACAAAAACCTTTTCCTCTTGCCTGATCATCCCCTTACTGATAGAGCAATATCAAACACTTCTACGTGAACCATATCGTCCCCAATTGATCATCTCTAACGATTCAATTTGAACCGTTTGAGTAGATTATCTAATCTCCAATGCTGGGAAGCGATTCCGTTTGAGACATGGCTGAAAGGAGCAAACCGCTAGAGACGAGCTCATCTCTCTAATGGGCAGATACAAACAAATACAAGACGTCGGCTATGGTTCGTTACTATACAAAGAGTTGGAGATAATCTCTCCTTTCTAATAGTCCATCCAATAGTAGTTGATGATGTCCTCTAACAGGTCTGTAACTTTTACTACTACAGAATTAATTTTTTTGACGAGATCTCCTTTATATTGCAGGCAAGCTATAACTGCACTCACCTGCAAAAATTGTCCCCCAAGGGTCGGCGGAAGGGCTGCATGCGAAAAGCATGCGATCGCTTAAGAGGCCCACTTGTGAAAATAGACTTATTTTCCTAGTCGGACGTCCTAAGCGGCCGCATGGGAAAATACATTTTTGCAGACGGGCCTCGTAAAAGGTCTTCCTATAAGTCTAACATCCCTCATCTTTTCCTTCTCAGCATCTTCAAAATTTTCGAAGTCTTCATCCTTATCTCCTCATCTCTCATTTTCCCCTCTCTCTCTCCCATTCGTTTCCTCCCTCCTCTGTATCCAACCTCTCCTCAACCTACCCTCTCCCCCAACCTCTCGGGCGATGACAAGAGCGATGTCAGCGAGGACGAGCGGCAGGGGCGGTGGCATCGACGCGGGCCCGGCCTCAGACCATCTATCCTGTCGCCTCTCCTCCCTCTCTCCCTTGGCTTCTTCTCTCCCAACAACCGGAGGTCATGGGTCGTGGAGCACAGGACGGCGGATCCGTTAGTGTGGAGGGCGGTGGCAGCGATGATGGCGCGCGAGGGCTGCAGCGAGCTCGGATGGTGGATAACTTGGCGGCGGCGGATCCAGCGACCGGCAGCAGCAGATCCGGCGGTGGGGAGGGCAGTGGCGGTTGGGAGGCGCGGCGGCGGTGGATGATCTCTCATGATTTAGGTCACTCTCAAACACTAGCACAGGATAGCTTATCTTAATCGGGCGGCTAGCCTCATACGTGTCGGGGAGAGGTCCCGTCACGAACAAAAGGTCACGGATGTGAGAAGTCATCTCTATCAGGTATTTGGTCATCACGGATAACACTTATCTCAATCGGGCTAAAACTAAAGCCCCTCACCGATTGGTTTGACCCAGCATATGAGTCAAATTACGACCAAACTAGGGCCCGTCACCAATGAGCTCATACTTGACAGGCTCATACTTGAACACGACTATGGTATGATGCCCGTTAAGGATGATCATCTCAATCAGGCATTAACTTAAGCTTGTCACGAATGACTCATCTCAATTGGGCTTATACTTAAGTCTGTCACGGATGAGTTCATCTCAATCGGGCTTAAACTTAACCCATCACGGATATCGTTGACCAAAATGGTCAAGTGCCACCTCCCTCGCACCCTGCATACGATGCGAACTTCTTAATAACTTTCATATGAGCCATAGGGAATGCTAGGCTGTCGACCTCTGTTATGGTCATTCATTCCTTAGGAATCCTATTTTGGGTCCTAGGGTTCCGGGTCGATGTGATCCCACTAGTTGTCGCCGACGTGGGTTCACCTTGCTGAGACATTTTCTAAATAACTTGTGTGCGACGAAAAGTTAAAGCAAACATTAATATTTCACTAAATACATACATAAAGACTTACCTGCATTAAAAAAATATTCCTAAAAGTAAAATACATTCAGTAAATCACCCTAACATCAATAAAATACCCTAATTCAATAAGTCCATTTATTTACATCATAAATAAATTAGCAAATCACCAGGTGCCATCTATCTTATCTAATTAGCAAATCACCAAATCACAAACAAATCCTAATAATTCACAAACATATCCCTACAAACATGCATAAAATTCACCAACTACCCTAAAATCAATAAAATCACTAAGTGTCATCTTATCTAAATATAAATTCTACATATATCCACAACTCCTAATAATTCACAAAGTTGGTGAACTAACCAGCGTATCCGAAAGGAGGTGGATGGCGCGGTGGAGACCGGCGTGGGCTCGTGGGCAATGGTGGCGACTGACTCGAAGGAGATCGAGGTGATGTAGGATGGCGCCGAGCTCAGTGATGTAGGAGGTGGCGACCGGGCTTAGTGACGACATGGGCGGTGGTGGGCCTCGGTGGAGCAGAGGGTGGTGCTGGGCTCTCGGACGACGGCGATGGAGGGTGGCACTAGACTCGGTGAGATGGTGGTGATGGAGGGCGATAGCGACGAGCATGTGGTGGATTGGAGTGAAGCGGCGCTAGGGTTCGATGCCTCTGGGACTTAGAAATTTTCGGAGCCCGCGCTTATGTGTAGATCTAAGAGTGAAAAGAACCCTAGTTTAAATGTGGTCAAAGCACATCCGTGATGGGGGTTAAAGCAAATGCTGTCATAGATGATAGTTATCCGTGACGGGGTGAAGTGTAAGCTCGATTGAGGGCTCATCCATGACGAGCTTAAGTTTAAGCCCGATTGAGATGAGCTTATTCGTGACGGATTTAAATTTAAGTTCGATTGAGATGATCTCGTCCATGAAGGGCTTAAGTTTAAGCCTGATTGAGATGAGCTCATCCTTGACGGGCTTAAGTGTAAGCCCGATTGAGGGCTCATCCGTAACGGGCTTACATTTAAGCCGATTGAGATAGCATTTGTCCATTTTTTAAGTAAACAAATTACTATTATTGATGACTGATCTATGGTTCAAATTAACTCCCTCTTTTTCTTCTCATATGGAGTCATATTACCTTAGTTTTACCATAATATAATTACATATATTATCACTCTTATTTTCCTTCTCTCATTGAGCACAGTCACCTTACTTTTGCTTTTCAATGTGCACTCTATGTATGATTTAAATTGCTATAAACCAAATCATCTTAATTGTTTATAATTTTTTCTCAATGGTTGATTAAATAAGAAAGTTAAATCGTTGAGCTATTTTAAGTGTTATTTCTACTATTTGCCAGACAAAACTCCCGTAAACGATACTTCCACACTTTGACTTTTCCTTATCAAATGATACTAAACACTTCATTCATTACAAGAAATAGCGAATCATTCATTACAAAGGAAATGATGCAGCTTACTTCATTCAAAACAAGAAATTGCAAATCAAATTAAGAAAAAGTCTTCAGTTATAAGGATATGTCTTCCGTATGATCTGAACGAGCATATGCCACATCCTCTTCGGGATCATCGGCAAGGTGAATGTGAGGTCATACATGAAGATTCTAGATGTATTCTTCTTCATCAACAATGTTGTTAACCCTGACAATTCTTCGCTTGTCATCTCTCACAATGTGCAGCTTCTTGTTTGCAGGGTCTTTTATGTAGAAAATCTGCTTGACCTGCTTCGCAAGTACGAATGGTTCGCCGGCGTATCAAACCTTGGCTAGATCTACTAAAGTGAAACCTTCCTTGTCGACTTTCACACCAGTGTGTGTATTGACCCAACGGCAATGAAACAAAGGGACTTTGAACTTCACATCGTTCAGCTCCCAAATCTGCTCTATGCGGTCGTAGTATGTGTTCGACCTAGATTGATTCTGAAATGCATCTATACGGACTCCACTGTTTGGCACTATGCTTTTGTCATCCTGTTTGATGGTGTAAAATGTGTATCCATTAATTTCGTATCCTTCCCATGTGCGAACATCCCAACACAGTCCCACCGCCACCGACCGTACTGTTTCATTTGGGCCATCGGTCGGCCTTGTAATTCGATTCTTGAACCATTCATTGAAACTTGAGTTATGTTCTCTGTTTATCTACGTATCCGATCGCCCCAAGTTCTCCTGTCGGATTTTTGCTAAACGCTCCTCAAAGTATGGGGCAACTTCTACCATATGTTGCAGCAAAGCGAAATGGGCCAGCGCATAGGAGGCCAACACCTGACAACCTTCCTTCGTGACGAGTCACTGGAACTCCGATTGGATTGGTCTCGGACATGTAATCGACGCAGAACTCAATAACCTCCTTGGTCTTGTAACCTTCAATGATGCTCCCCTCCGGTTTTGCTCTATTTCGAATGTACAACTTCAGAACTCCCATGTATCTCTCGAACGGGTCCATTTCTCTTAGAAAAGCTGAGCCACATAATTTTGTTTGCTTCACAAGATGAACTGGGAGATGAATCATGATATCAAATAAAGACAGTGGAAAATACATCTCCATGTGACTGAGGGTATTGACAATATCGGTCTGCAACCCATCAAGATCTTTGGGATCTATAAACTTCTGACTGATTGCATTGAAGAAGGCTCACAGAATCATTATCGTATGGTGGACTTTGGGTGGAATAATACCTCTTATAGCATGTGGCAATCGTCAGACTTCATTCCAACCACTCTTAGATCATCCAATGAAACATACTTTCTGATCCTTGCTGAATAGTCCGACAGAACTTTAATATCTTTCAAGTAGGATAACATCATGATCTTCTTATTTGTCTCTTTATTAGCTACAGGCATGAGTTCACTGCGAATATTCATCTCCTGTAGATCAAGGCGTGCGTTCAACTCGTCCTTTGTCTTTCTAGGAATATTCAGCAATAGGCCGACCAAACTCTCACACACATTCTTTTTCAACGTGCATGAGATCAATGCAATGACGAATCTCAATATCCTTCCAGTAAGGTAGTCACCAAAATATGGATCTTTTCTTCCACATACACTTCTCCTTTGCCTTACTTCGTTTGCTTTTCTTACCAAACTCATTAGGTATGTCCTTCACCATGTTGTGGACCTCACATCCGGATAAATCCTTGGGAGCAAGTTGAAGTTTTCTCTTACCGTTGGAAATTTTCTTCTTTCTTCTAAATGCGTGAAGTAGCGGGAACCATCTCGTATGACCCATGTAAACCATCTTTCGTTATTTCTTTAGCCACCTACTGCATGTATCTTCCATACAGTCGGATCAAGCCTTTTTTACTTTCATAGTTTGTCCAGAAAGATTACCAAGTGCGGGGGTAGTCATTAGTAATGCAGAATAATAGCACATGCAGCTTGAAGTTCTCCTAACCATACGCATCCTAAGTTTCCACATCTTCTTTATAGAGAGTTTCTAGATCATCCATAATAGGCTCCAAGAACACATCAATATCATTACCGGGTTGTTTCTGTCCTTGGATTAACAAGCACACCATAA
The DNA here is from genome assembly GCA_000573905.2 of Oryza punctata. NCBI lineage: Eukaryota > Viridiplantae > Streptophyta > Magnoliopsida > Poales > Poaceae > Oryza > Oryza punctata. The sequence goes on along the minus strand of CM002493.2, from coordinate 15,086,654 downwards.
TGTATTTCCTTTTGAAGCACAACCATGGCGGTAGGTTATAATTTGCAATAAGAATTGGCCAAGTGTTGTGAGAACTGCTGAAGTCTGCAAAAGTATTGATGCCATCCGTACACAAACATATCCTCATGTTTCTTGGATCAGCTATGAATTCTTGATGTTTCGATCGATATTCCTCCATTGAATCGAATCTGCAGGGTGTCTGAGCGTACCATCGTTCCTTCTCTCCATGGCATGCCAACGTACTAACTCCGCTTCCTTCGGGTTGGTAAAGATTCTCTTGAAACGATCAATGATAGGTAGATACCACACAACCTTCACCGGACCACCTCGCTTTGATTTCTTTCCTTCGTCAGCACGTTTCTTTCGCTTGTATCACGGAGCCTTGCAGACAGGACAAACATCTAAGTCCGCATATTGCTTGTGGTACAGTATGCAGTCGTTTGGATAAGCGTGAATTCTACAGACCTCTAACCACAGGAGGCACAAAACCTGCTTTGCTTTATAGGTTGTCTCGGGCAATGTGTTCTCCTCAGCAAGCAAGGCTTTCAATATTCCCAAAAGTTATGTAAAAATCTTGTGTGTTCATCCACTACTTACCTTTAGCTTCATTAGGTTCAAGGTAGCTGACAATTTGTTGTGTTTTGCCTTGCATCTGGCATATAGAGGTGTCTTCGAGACACTGACCAACCTGATGAACTTCATTGAATCTCTCTCATTGTAAGCTTGTTCCTCAACATCACGCAACATGTCTTGCAGCAGATCGTAATCGACATCAACCATTTTACCACCCAATGGAGAAGGTACAAACATGTCATGCTCATCTTCATCTTCTTGATTTTGTGCACCGCTTCTATTTGTAGCTGTAATATCGTCGACTGATTCTTGTTCTCCATGCTTCACCCAACATGTGTAGCCTTTCATGAATCCTCAATATGTCGGATGAGCATGTACGTCCACTCTACTATCAAGCATGATCTCATTTCTGCAATATGCACATGGACAACAAATGTAATCGTTCTTTCTTCTTTCTTCTCCTCCTCCGCGGCGTTTATGAAATTTGAAACTCCACTTCTATACTCTTTGCTATGTCGCACATTTCCATCCATCCAACTTCGATCCATCGCTGCAAAACTGAACAAAATATTAGATAAACATTTTGTAAGATAAGTATTACTAAATTTATGGGAATTGATTTGTATTTTTCAATTAATTTTTTGAATTTTCTATTTTCTTTGAAAAAATAGAGAAAATATCACCCCCAACACCTCCCAACAAAATAGTGAACAGTGGAATAACCATTCCTTACACGGCTGGAGTATTTATAGTGTGCAATAGATATCGGTAACAGCCAATGAACGGACATCGGTGATGGACATTTAGTTATCGCAAATAGGCCTAATATAGCGCCCGTCACTGATGATAACCATCGGTGACAGGTGTTGCAATCGACCAATTTCGATCGTCAATATTCCCAATAATAAATTAGAACTAGCAATGCTTGCATGCATATTTTAATTAGAAATAATCTAGTTCCACCTACACTTGGAAAAGTATTTGCTTGCAGGAGATGGCTATATAATAAAGGAGAAATGATGGAAAAATATATCGGTAGCAGACATGTCGTAAGCATATGGATGGATGGACCCATAAACCCAATTAAACATATGCAAATGGAGTCAACCGCTATACCACAAGTCTAAGAATATACTAGAGGAGGCCCACGAAGAATTGGAGGCCCAACGGACCAGATCAGGGTTTGGCTGAACCCTTGGTTCGCATGAACCAACCTTGGCTCCGATGGGGATCTCCTTTCACGTGGACATCCTAGATGCTTCCCCAATGACGGTGGAAGGGCGTTTCAGATAATTCCAACCGCCAAAACTGTCATTCTCAAGCTATAAAAGGACCCCTCATTCTCCATTTCAACACACACCAAGAAGGAGCACTTCCACGGAGCTCTCTCTAAATTAAATATTTTGTTCTAGTAGTAGTGGAGTAGAATGACTATAGAGGAATAGCTCTTGAGTTCTTCGAGTCTACAAGGATTTGAGATATGGCTCTAGTAGCTTGTATCTCTCTTGTAAGACTTGTTCAATTAATAAAATATTCTTCTTTATATAGTTTTGGTCCTTTATTTTATTTGCATAATTATTTGAGTACTAGCTTTAGTTTATACTTGCTCGGTATAAGTTGTATGGCTACCTTACTGGAGATATGCAGTGGTAATGGCTTAATATTTAAGTATTTGATTGCTCTATGTCAAGTACACTGGTGTAGAGTAATATTCATTAGTGTAAGTGTGGTGCTTAGATTAGTGAATATTATTAAGTGGTGTTATATGCCACGAAAACTGTAGAGGTAGGCCGTTGATGGATCTTATCGGTGACGAGCTGGAAATACATGCTGATGGATAATGTATCTACGAGTATATCTTTATCGGTGTTTATTTTAGCCCATTAGATATGACGATGTTGTGACGGTCCGTAAGTTTTTAGTACGGGAAAGGTCGTTAGAGATTAACGGTTCTGCACCAGTGAAACCATTTGTTGAATATGTCATGATCGTAAGTCATACTATTAGGAACGATCTGAACAGTGTGATCTTTCATGGTAGAATGTGCAACCCGCCGTGCGCAAGGCTTCGGTCAATGGGGGTTTTGGCTCGGTTTACAGGGGACCAGCTGTAGGCAACCACAACAGAGCATGCTAACATGCCATGTGGGGCCCAGAGAACAAGCATCACGAGATGACTTTTTTTGTGCTGAGCCGATTGATTGGACTGTGTGGTTTGTGTGGTGCAATATGCACATCCTTGGCTAGCAGGATGCTTGCTCGGTGGTTCACAACCCATCCCTTCTGTCTGTCCGTAAGCTATAGAGAGGCACAGAGCTCTTCTACAGCAACCATAGTCTGGAGTGTGATAGGGAGCCAAAAGGCATGTAGCCAGTAGCGGTGTACACGAGGTATTTGATAATAGAGCGATAGTCCAGTACTCTCTACTTAAAGTATTATACTATCAGTAATATTATGGGTAAATTAGTAATTTACTAATACAATGATTACGAGTAACTTTGTTATTTATGTTTTTTCCGGCTAGATCGATACGTGGTTATCCATTATATTAGTGTTGCTCATATTCCATACAAAACCAAAAAAGAAGAAAAAAAAGTTTAGTTACTGCTAAATAACAATTATACACTGATTTTTTAAGGATAATAATAGCCATCCACATTTCTACTATTGCTAATTAGAGTGGTAGTAGAAAGCAATCTGAATCCTTCGATCAAATGAGATCAATGGATTAGATTGTTTTCACGAGACCACCGGAGTGAAGCTCTTGACAATAACATAGGGCATGCATGCCAATTTAGCCCATGTAAGCATTTATGTATGTACATGCGTCAGCTATACTACTTAATAATGAAAACTCAATGATACTGTTACGATACTGAGAAGTAGTAGTATGATATATGATATATAGTAACTCCAGGTATCATAGTTATTTGTAGGTAGCATTAGTGGTACCTACAGATATTTTCACTGTAGATATTACTACGGTTAGTTATTAATATTGCTTCCCGATACATATAGCATCACTAGTATTGGTATGTATTATCACTGGCATGTACCTGTGGGTATTATCATTATTAATTGCACATGTGAGAGTCTGAGTCAAACATTTAAAAAATGATTTGACACAATGAAGGGAGATTAAATAAAAAAGACGAAGATTCAGAACTACTCCTGAATTAATCAAACAGACTCTCAAGAAAATTATCAAATATGCCGATTCTGCTAAGTTGCTGCATGCACTCTTGCCCGGCACCCTGCTAGCTAGCCATTGGAAGCATGATTGGCCCGTGCCTCTCCGACGTCCGCTGCTCATGTATCATCCAAATCGTGACTAACAGTACATCCTGACTGCGTGCGTCTTCCGGTCACTCTCTCATGGTGTTAAGAGAGAGAATCAATGGCCCCACCAACCTAACGAAGGGGATCCTACAACACAACATGGTGCAGTTGTGTAGCGTGTAGATCAGCCATCTTTGCAGATTGTAGATTTGTTGGATTTGTTTGATCCCTTCTCATATTCTTCTCTTGTTGACTGATTGTAACCTATAACAACTTCAGTTCTCCAGTATCATGACTGTTGCATGATAGGTATCCCATATAAACCAAAGAACCGATGCATTTAGAGGCTGCGTTGTTTCGATCCAATCTATGCTCTGTTTGTTTTCTCTCTCACTCGTTATAGCATTTAGCTTATACTAGAAAAATGCCCGTGCGTTACAACGGAAAAAATAAATTATAATAAACATCAGATTTACAGGGTTCCAGTTTCGTCATGATTTAAACAAAGCATAACCTTTACGTAGAATTATCAATTAGGCTATTCAAAATAGTCTAAATCAGCTCTAAATTAGTACGACACCTATGTGGTATCTTCACTAAGCTAACACATAATGCAATCGTAAATTAAAGTCTGCATCAAATACCGCAAAAGATAATACATCAAAAAAAATATAGTTAGTTCAATTCAATCCCAACGTACATCATACATTTCCTCTTTGATCCAACTCCATGTGATATCAAACCAATCGATCAAACGTATATATTTTTGGTGAGAATAGACCATGCTTATCTTAATGGGTTCTGTTCTCTTTTCCAGTTCACAGGAGCTAAACCCTTCATGCATCGATATAATTGCACACTTTAACTGTAAAATATATAAATATTTGGTTGCATCTTCTCATCAAAAGAGTCCAGGAAACTGAAAACACATGCAATCAAATATGGCTGCACATTGATTTGGATGCTATCAATCGAAGTAAGATTTTGTAATCATTTGACTTGAGAACTAATTAATACTGTACTAAAAATTACAACTGTTTAGTCTAACAAAATTTGGTGTGGGTCTTGTACTTTTGAGCGTGCATGGCTCGTGCACATGATATAGGCTCAGACTTATGCGTTGGCGACCGTAGGACCGATCTAGATGCGGGTGTTCTGTGTGGATGTGTTTCTCTCCTATTCCTACTTCCGTATGGACAATGGACAAAACGGGGAGTGCGAGAAAGCAGGATGACACGCGATGATGCAATAATGGATGATGCACAAAAATTTTCCGGAATACTTATGTATATTTTTAAGTAGGTAGGTGTAGAATTAAATCAATTTACAAATATGGTAAGTGTGGGAAATAAAATAACATGGCTGAATTTTATTTTTATTAAATTCTTCATGATTAATCACACTGTCTAGAATTTATTTGAATTTTTCAGAGCTCAATTATTAATTTTAATAATACAATATAATTTCAATAATTAAGTTAAATTAAAAACAAATAAAAACCCTCTCCTCCCAAGTCTGGGCCAAATCTGGCCCATTCTTCCTTCCTCTACCCCTAAGATGGCCCGCTTCCTCTCCTCCCTCTTCTTCTCTCTTGGGCCACCCTCTGTCCCTCGGCCAGCAGCCACACCAGCCATCCCATCTTGTGCGGAAAGAAAAACACCTAAAAAACTGGCCACATGGAAAAAACGGCGCGGAAAAAAACAGAACGGACAAAAAGAATCGGAAGCCATACGTATTTTTTATTAGGTATATTAATAATAAATAAATACTAATAATTAAAATTTAAGTATCACAGCATAATCATAAGGAAAATTTTAATTTTTTTTGCTCTTGTTGGTTCCACTTAGGCAAAAGAAAACAAAAACAAAATCAAAGTGCAAAAATATTCCTAAAACGCAACTCCATTGGACCTAGATGATAAAAAAATAATTAAATATTCTAACTAAACTTCCCATTGGATCCATTTAGGTATAAATAAATTAAAATGTGCATACAAAATTTACTGCAATTTTATAGCTTAAAATGATGGCTCAAGGTGACTAAAAGTATTTATTAATTAAATAAAATAATAAGTGATTTTGAGGTGAAAATAAATGAAAAATGAATTTTTGGCCCAGAGGCTGGTGGCAGCCCAAATGGCAGGCCGGCCCGTGAGGCACGAGGCGCGGCCCGTCATGCGTGCGGGGCGAGCGCATGAGGCCCAGGTGCGGGCAAGCGAATGTGGCCCAATTCGCGTACGCAGGCCCGATCTGAGTCGTCCGATCTGATGGACGGCTCGGATCGGTCCCTTGCCCTTGAAATCGCTAGCCGGAGGGGGAGGGATCCGAAAACCCTAACCCTAATCCCCTTTCTCCCCCTACTCTCCCTGATCCAATCTTCGGAGATGCAAGAGAGTGGACGGCGACGATGGTGGTGGCAGCGGTCTGCGGTGGTGGAGCACGCACGCGGCTCCGGCTTCGCCGGCTGGGAGGCACGCTCGAGGGCGGCGCCAAGCCAAGCCACGGCGTCGGAAGCTCGATGAAGCGGGCGCGCAAGCGGCACGGGCGCCGAGAGCGGCCGGGCTTCGTGGGGGCGACGCCAAGCCAACGGTTGCCGTCCCCGGCGAGGGACAGTGGAGGAACTCCTAGATGGCGTGCGCACGGGGAGCACGACGCGACCACGAGGAGGTGAAGGTGCGGCGGTTCCACTTCCCAGCGAGACCCACACAGCGGTGGGGTTTCCCGGTAGAGTTAGGGCTCCAAATCCGGTAAGAATCCAAAGTCGAGCTTAATTTTCTTAATTTGATTTGGATTTGGATTTGATTCGGATTTTGGGACTTAGGCTTCTTTTCAATTTGGGGATTTCGGGAAAATTGAAACCGATTGATCTCATTCTTCCCTACCCTTAATTTATTAATTCTACTACTAAGTGAAGCTTAATTGGACATAAAACTTGAAACTTAAAATAAGTCTAAACATAGCACCGATGGCTTAAACTTATTTGACTCAAAATTGTTCATGTCGAACCAAGATGGCACCGATGGCTTCTAATCACAGGGATGATGTGATAAGGAATTGAGTAGGCTAAAGTTAAACTCTGATACCACAATGTTGGAGTTATAATTCAAGATCTTATTGCTTTAGCCTATAAACAATCACCTTTCAATTACGAAAATTAATTCTCTGACCTGAGATGAAGCCATTGAAGCCGATGTCTGGTTTTGCTTTTGGTTCGTCACCTCTTCTCAACACCTTTTCACCTTTTTATTTGCATTGGTGGGGCTCAGGGGCAATCCGGATAGGATTCTTGGTTTGTTACCACCGATCAAAGTAACATTTAAATCTTATCTCTTATTTTCTTAGTTGTTTACTTATAATTAGATTTATCCTTGATTTTGTGCCTTTTCCGTGTCTATTTGGGCTTGATGGTGGGTCTGGCTTTGTAGATTAGGAAACGGATGTGATTACTGCCAAAAAAAATTGATTAAAGAAGCTGATTCCGTGTGCGATGGATGACGGACGAAATTTTTGCCGGAAGCCTGATGTATTTTTTTATTAGGTATAGATATACGTACTTATTTAATATAATGGAACAATGAGTATATATACATTGATGAATAGTAAAACTAGTTAAACAACTGATTTACAAAACAAAGGAAAAGGAAAAAAAAGTGAGTAGGTCTTTACTTAATGTTTGATCGCATACTGTAGTCCATCTTTTTTGCAATTGAATTCTCAGTACCATTGGCATGTACTATGGGCAGCTGGGCTCTCTACTCAACATATTATATAGAACTAGATGATGGGGCACACCAATGGCGCGCCTCCTGCATATAGTTTAATTTGATTCTTACATTGTGTTGTGGCTAGGAAGGCTAGACTGTAAATAAGAAACAAAATTGTCGGCATAGCTTAGTGGTTGATTTTCTGAGTACTAAAAGAGAAGAAAACTTCAGAAAAACCATTCAGATATAGCAGAAAAGTCATTGAACATATATAGGTCATTAAGTGAGACACCAACATGACATCAACAAACGATACAACAAAGTATCTGCGAACATAATATGTACAATACTGCTATAGCCATTATCCCTCATATGTTAGTGATATGCCCTACAGGCAATCATAGAGATGATTGTATCACATACTATGTTTACATATTTATCTGATATTGTTCCTTGAAATAGATAACTTATTATTGGCTAATGAATATGTAATTCATTTATGAGACTCTTTATGTTATATGTTGCTATTTATAAAGAATCTCTGATCAAATATCATATGTTGAACAATTATGGTTAGATGATCAGCACATGTATTGATTGATGATCATGTCTCATGGATCATGGTATGGAGATACCAAATTGATAATGTAGACACATGTTGGGAAACATGTTGTTGGATAGACCCGACATGAGACACTGCAAGAACTATTTATGCAGTGTCATCAGTGGTCTCGATTAGTGTTGGTATAGAATTCTTAGACCTGAGATTATCATGGTTTCCAACATGTGTAGTGACTTACTTAGGGACTGCTAAACGCTATTCCGTTACTGGGTAGTTATAAAAGTAGTCTTCGGGTGTGTTATGAAACATGTAGTGGGATATGAATAATCAAGATGGGATTTGTCCATCCTATGCAGAGATATCTCTGAGCCCCTCGAAGTTATAGATTATGGAAGTGCATGGCCATGCCAAAAGTGATTGAGGAGTCAATCGCAGGTTATATAATCTATCACAGATCGAGTGAATGATTGAGCTATTAGAGGATGGCACATATCTAGCCTTGAGCTTAATCGATATCGTGAGGTAAAGGGGTTCACACAAGTAAACACTAAAGGTTAAGCCGATATGATCTTTATGTATGCCCGGTGGGTCAATACGTTCTTCTAGGGGCCGCTGTTGACATGTGGACCGAAAAGGAGTTTTCGGGTTGCACGCGAGTGTGCATAAACCTACAGGGTCGCACGCTTAAAGGGCCGGAATAAAGGGATTGGATGGAGATCCAATATGTACTCAATTCGGATAGGGATCCGAGTAGGACTCCTATGGGCCTTGGAGGCCCGGACGTGGTTCCTATATATACGTGAGGGGTGTGGCTGGCAGGATTAACAGATCACGCCATATGAAACTCTAGCCGCCACTCCCCTCCACGAGCAAACCCTAGCCGCGCGCGGGTGCTAGCACATCTGCACGTGGTGTTCCTTCCCTGGACGTGTGGATACCGGTGGAGGCTCCGCTGTCTTGCGGTGCGGATCAGCGGGGGAGCACGGCGAGGAGAACGCACGAGGAAGAGAAGGTTGAGCCGCTGCGATCGACTACTTCCTCTACATCGGCGCGCGCTACATCGCGAGGATTCCTTCGGCTCCTTAGCGCATACTTCCGCTGCGCAGCGCGTCGAGTGGTAACGATCTATGATCTCATACTTGCATGGTTCCTGGTTTACGCGGTAGAAAAATTTTGTTTTATGCTATCGTAGCCTACGCGTATCCCAACAGTGGTATCAGAGCCATCTTGTATAGTTTGTGATCTGGATCCATGCATATAGTTGATATGCGGGTGTAGTAGATGAGATCTATTACATAGTAGATGAGTTCTTACTTGATTGGAACATGAGATGGACCGATAGGCACATGGGTTGATGAGATCAATCGGTATAGATGGGAGAAATTGTGTTCATCGGATGTTCCGATGTCCGCTGGAACCGCGCGCCATTGAGAAAACGAGTCAATGAGATTGACTCAGTTTCGGCATAATTTGATTACGCTGTTAACGTTTTCACATGGAGAATCGCAGATGAGATCTGTGTACCCCGTGACCTTTTCAGGGCACTGCCCTGAAACCCGCCGTGTGCGTCACCCTTTATATTTCGTTTGGGAATTCATATCAATGAATAGAATTTGATTCTATGTCAAATATATGCCAAGTGAGTTACATGAGGATAGAGATCACCATCACTCCTTGGATTATAGTGCAACACAATTTAATATACTGGCATATGATGTTTATCTATCTTATATTATTGCCGTGATATACTTGATATGTTGATATAGTATGATAGATCCCCTCGGAAAAATTAAGTGTAATACCCTCTTCCAATAAGTGTACCTATCACGATTGTGATCATAACTGATGGGTCTGCCAAAGTAGAGTGTCACTTTTTATCATAATAAGATAGGATAAATGTCGGACATCTATATGCGGAGATTGTTGGTTTACTTGACAAGGTTATCAAAACGGTTTTGGACCTTGGAGTATAGGTTGGGTTAGTACATGGAGATGTCACCTGACAGTGCGAGAGTCACATAGGATGTGATTAGCAAGGTGTTGCTTATCTATTTTATTAGTTGTCTAGCCGTGATGCCAAACCTCACTAGATACTATTAAAATGAGGATCTCGACTCACTATGTTATTAGAGGGAATTTTGTTGCACAATATATAGTGGGAGCATCTTTTGTTAAATTGTTTAATGAAAGATTAAATGTAAATATAGTGCTGATTTTACATATATATTTCTATTGTAGATCATGGCAGTTCCTGCACCATCCAGTTTTAACTTGCGGTCTATTCTTGAGAAAGAGAAGTTGAATGGAACAAACTTTATGGATTGGTATCGCAACCTGAGAATTGTTCTCCGACAGGAGCACAAAGAGTTTGTGCTTGAAGAGCCTTTTCTAGTTGATTTACCTGCCAATGCCACTGCTGATCAACGCAGGGATCATGAAAGGCGGCGGAATGACTATCTGGATGTAAGCTGTCTCATGCTTGCTACTATGTTCCCTGAACTTCAGAGGCAATATGAGAAATTGGATGCCCATAGCATAATCACGGGACTGCGTAACATGTTTGAGGACCAAGCAAGGGCCGAGAGGTTTAATACCTCAAAGTCTTTGTTTGCGTGCAGGCTTGCAGAAGGTAATCCAGTTAGTCCACATGTGATCAAAATGATTGGTTACATCGAGAGTCTGGCAAAGCTTGGTTTTCCCCTTAGCCAAGAGTTGGCTACTGATCTGATTCTCCAGTCGCTCCCTCCTAGCTTTGAGCCGTTCATATGGAACTTCAACATGAACAACATGAGCAAGACCTTAGCCGAACTGCATGGGATACTAAAGGGTGCCGAGGAAAGCATTAAGAAAAACTCCAACCATGTGATGGTAATGCATAAGCGTAAGCCCAATAACAAGGAAGGTGGTCAAAAGAGAAAGCTAAACTCCGATCAGATCGGGAGTACTAGCAACTTTAAGACCAAGGTTCAAAAGATTGGGCCCGCTAAGGATGCAGAGTGTTTCTTTTGCAAGGATACAGGTCATTGGAAGAGGAATTGTAAGAAATACCTAGAGCAGCTCAAGCAGAAGCAGCAGGATGGAAAGAGTTCCACCTCAGGTATTAATGTTATAGAAATTAATCTTGCTACTTCCTATACTGGTTCTTGGGTATTTGATACCGGGTCAGTTGCTCACATATGCAAATCGTTGCAGGGGCTGAAAAGAAGTGGAATTTGGCAAGAGGCGAAGTGGACATTCGCGTGGGCAATGGAGCAAGAGTTGTTGCTATTGCGGTCGGCACTATACCATTATCTTTACCATCAGGATTAGTTTTGGAATTAAATAATTGTTATTGCATTCCAGCTTTGTGTAAAAACGTTATCTCTGCTTCCTGTTTGCAAGCAGAGGGTTATGGTTTTAGATCTGTGGACAATGGTTGTTCAGTCTATTATAATGATATTTTCTATTTCCATGCACCCATGATGAATGGTTTGTACACTGTGAATCTTGATGGATGTTCAGTCTATAACATTAATGCGAAAAGGCAACGTCCTAATGATTTGAATCCCACTTTTATTTGGCATTATCGCTTGGGCCATATAAATGAGAAACGCATGGAGAAGCTCCATAGAGATGGACTTCTACGCTCGTTTGATTTTGAATCATTTGAGACATGTGAATCTTGTTTACTTGGCAAAATGACAAAGGCACCTTTCACGGGTCAAAGTGAGAGGGCAAGTGAACCATTGGCACTGGTACATACTGATGTATGTGGACCAGTGAGCTCAACAGCCAGAGGTGGTTTTGGGTACTTCATTACCTTCACCGATGACTTTAGTAGATATGGTTATGTCTACTTAATGAGGCATAAGTCTAAATCCTTTGAAAAGTTCAAGGAATTTCAGAATGAGGTACAAAATCATTTGGGCAAGACAATCAAGTATCTACGATCGGATCGTGGAGGAGAATACTTGAGCCTTGAATTTGGTAATCATCTAAAGGAGTGTGGAATTGTTCCACAGCTCACTCCGCCAGGAACACCTCAATGGAATGGGGTGTCCTAACGAAGGAATCGTACATTGTTGGACATGGTGCAATCAATGATGAGCCAAACTGATCTCCCGTTAAGCTTTTGGGGTTATGCTCTATAGACAGCAGCGTTCACACTAAACAGGGTTCCATCAAAATCAGTAGATAAAACACCATATGAGATATGGACATGGAAACGTCCCAGTTTATCTTTCCGAAAGATTTGGGGTTGCGAGGCTTATGTAAAACGTTTACAATCAGACAAACTCGCGCCTAAATCAGATAAATGCTTCTTTGTGGGGTATCCAAAGGAAACGAAAGGATATTATTTCTATAATCGGGAAGAAGGCAAAGTGTTTGTCGCCTGACACAGTGTTTTCTTGGAGAAAGAGTTCCTCTCAAGAAAGGATAGTGGGAGCACAGTGCAACTTGATGAAATTCAGGAACCACTAGAAAATGCTTCAACATCCACACAACAAGTTGAGCAAGATGTTGTGCAACAGGTTGAACAAGTTGTTGTTGAACCAGTTATAGAACCACGGGTTTCACGAAGGTCCAACAGGATACGGCGTACACCTGCAAGATATGCGTTGGTAACCACAGGACAACGTGAAATATTGTTGTTAGACAATGATGAACCTACAACATATGAGGAAGCGATGGTGGGACCAAACTCTGAGAAATGGCTTGGAGCCATGAAATCCGAAATAGAATCCATGCATGACAATCAAGTTTGGAACTTGGTTGATCCACTGATGGTGTAAAAGCTATTGAGTGCAAATAGGTCTTTAAGAAAAAGACAGATGTAGATGGAAATGTTCACATCTACAAGGCACAATTGGTGGCGAAAGGTTTTAGACAAATTCAAGGTGTTGATTATGATGAAACTTTCTCACTAGTCGCTATGTTGAAATCTATTCGGATAGTTTTAGCGATTGCTGCCTATTTCGATTATGAGATATAGCAAATGGATGTCAAAACAGCTTTCCTCAATGGAAATCTGGATGAGGATGTGTACATGACACAACCCAAGGGATTTGTCGATCCACAATTAGCTAAAAAGATATGCAAGTTACAGAAATCCATTTATGGGTTGAAACAAGCATCTCGGAGTTGGAATATTCGTTTTGATGAAGTGGTCAAGGCGTTGGGCTTTGTCAAAAACGAAGAAGAGCCTTGTGTATACAAGAAGACTAGTGGGAGCGCGCTGGTGTTTCTGATCCTATATGTAGATGACATATTGTTGATTGAGAATGATATTCCTATGCTTGAATCCGTTAAGACATCGTTGAAAAATAGTTTTTCAATGAAGGACTTAGGGGAAACAGCATACATTCTAGGCATAAGGATCTATAGAGATAGATCAAAGAGGCTAATTGGATTAAGCCAGAGTACATACATTGACAAAGTGTTGAAGAGGTTCAACATGCAAGACTCCAAGAAAGGTTTCCTGCCAATGTCACATGGCATTAATCTTGGCAAGAATCAGTGTCCTCAAACAACTGATGAGCAGAGCAAGATGAGTGTTATTCCATTTGCTTCGGCAATTGGATCTATAATGTATGCTATGCTATGTACACGTCTAGATGTTTCATATGCACTTAGTGCAACAAGCTGATACCAATCAGATCCAGGTGATAGTCACTGGATTGCTGTAAAGAATATCCTAAAGTACTTGAGAAGAACGAAGAATATGTTCCTAGTCTATGGAGGAGAGGAAGAGCTTGTTGTAAATGGTTACACCGATGCTAGCTTCCAAACCGACAAAGATGATTTTAGATCGCAGTCTGGATTTGTGTTCTGCCTGAATGGCGGCGCTGTAAGTTGGAAGAGTTCTAAGCAAGATACAGTTGCTGACTTTACAACAGAAGCCGAGTACATTGCCGCTTCTGAAGCAGCAAAGGAGGCTAGCAGCAAAGGAGGCTGTTTGGATAAAGAAATTTGTTTCTCAACTGGGTGTGGTGTCTAGTGCTCTCAGTCCTATAGACCTCTATTGCGATAATAGTGGGGCCATTGCGCAAGCCAAGGAGCCTAGGTCGCATCAAAAGTCCAAGCACATTTTACGGCGGTATTACCTTATTCGTGAGATAGTGGATAAAGGAGATGTGAAGATATGCAAAATACACACGGATTTGAACATTGCAGATCCATTGACGAAGCCACTCCCTCAACCTAAGCATGAGGCACACACTTGTGCAATGGGTATTAGATACGTGCATGATTGACTCTAGTGCAAGTGGGAGACTGTTAGTGATATGCCCTAGAGGCAATCATAGAGATGATTGTATCACATACTATGTTTACATATTTATCTGATATTGTTCCTTGAAATAGATAACTCATTATTGGCTAATGAATATGTGATTCATTTATGAGACTCTTTATGTTATATGTTGCTATTTCTAAAGGCTCCCTGATCAAATATCATATGTGAAACAAATATGGTTAAATGATCAGCACATGTATTGATTGATGATCATGTCTCATGGATCATGGTATGGAGATACCAAATTGAAAATGTGGATACATGTTGGGGAACATGTTATTGGATAGACCCGACATGAGACACTGCAAGAACTATTTGTGTAGTGCCATCAGTGGTCTCGAATAGTGGTGGTATAGAATTCTTAGATCTAAGATTATCATGGTTTCCAACATGTGTACTGACTTACTTAGGGTCTGCTAAACGCTATTCCGTAACTGGGTAGTTATAAAAGTAGTCTTCGGGTGTGTTATGAAACATGTAGTGGGATATGAATAATCAAGATGGGATTTGTCCCTCCTATGCAGAGATATCTCTGAGCCCCTCGAAGTTATAGATTATGGAAGTGCATGGCCATGCCAAAAGTGATTGAGGAGTCAATCGCAGGTTATATAATCTATCACAGATCGAGTGAATGATTGAGCTATTAGAGGATGGCACATATCTAGCCTTGAGCTTAATCGATATCGTGAGGCAAAGGGGTTCACACAAGTAAACACTAAAGGTTCAGCCGATATGATCTTTATGTATGCTCGGTGGGTCAATATGTTCTGCTAGGGGCCGCTGTTGACACGTGGACCGAAAAGGAGTTTTCAGGTTGCACGCGAGTGTGCATGAACCTACAGGGTCACACGCTTAAAGGGTCGGAATAAAGGGATTGGATGTAGATCCAATATGTACTCAATTCGGATAGGGATCCGAGTAGGACTCCTATGGGCCTTGGAGGCTCGGACGTGGTTCCTATATATACGCGAGGGGTGTGACCGGCGGGATTAACAGATCACGCCACGTGAAACCCTAGCCGCCACTCCCGTCCACGAGCAAACCCTAGCCGCGCGCGGGTGCTAGCACATCTGCGCGTGGTGTTCCTTCCCTGGACTTGTGGATACCGGTGGAGGCGCCGCTGTCTTGCGGTGCTGATTGGCGTGGGAGCACGGCGAGGAGAACGCACGAGGAGGAGAAGGTCGAGCCGCTGCGATCGACTACTTCCTCTACATCGGCGCGCGCTACATCGCGAGGATTCCTTCGGCTCCTTAGTGCATACTTCCGCTGCGCAGCGCGTCGAGTGGTAACGATCTATGATCTCATACTTGCATGGTTCCTGGTTTACGCGGTAGAAAAATTTTGTTTTATGCTATCGTAGCCTATGCGTATCCCAACATCATATTCTGCTAAACATTTCACGCACTGCTAACACTTCAAGTACGGTTCTCTGCGTAGGGAATAATAGGAATTCCCAGTAGGTTTCCTCTCTGTTCGATATAAAAAAAGAGCACGGTGACTGCTAGTCCTTCTTGAACCCAAAATCATCAAACACGCCCTGAAAGTGGAAGACAACTATTGGTCATTTTGTGTACATTTGGAATCATGGACAGAACATAACAAAGGTATTCTGTAGAGAACATTTGGTTGTTGATAATAGCATGCTAACCTTGGCATCATTTATTCCATAAGCCACACAATAGTGTTCCTGAAAAGAAAAAGAGAATGTAATGAAGAATCGGGGTTGATACACCTGCTGGTTTTGTACAGGATCCCTCAACCAAGTGGAAATTCTCACGAACTTACCTGCATCATGTGCCACTCTTCGAACTTATCAAACAATTCCAATCGTTCAATCCTGCAACATGCAATTTCATGAGTGTTGTTACCAAAAAATAGGTGTAACACAAGTCTTGAACATGATGTTCTTCGTGAAGATCAAATGTTAAATTCTGAAAAACTCAGCATCATATGTCAGAAATATTACCTGCTCCTTTCTTCACTGTCAATGAAATCATTGTATATTCGTAGCATATCCCACGCAATAGCTCTCTGCAAAACCAATCAATAAATCCCTAGAAACAACTCATATTCAAACTGTCTTCACCAAATATACCTATCATCCGTAATCAAGAAAAAGTTTTTCCATGTGAATTAGGGTTGGTGTAGCATTTATACCAAGGAGAGGGTATCCTCTACTCTGCATTAGCAGGACAACAGAAGACATTAAACTATAGAATAATACTATGAATAAAGTAATAAGCACCTCAATATATCTGTCCATGAGAAATAAAAAGATAGGTACCAACCAAAAACAAGCAGAACATCACCTAAGCTTAAATCATACAGTAAAATGCCCTCCGTATACTAAGATCTACAAAAAGAAGTTATTTACACAAATGACTACAAACATTTCATCTCAAACTTCAACTTGTGATGTCTAACGTAATTTCAGACCGCCTTCATTATGTGCATACTAAGCTAATAACTTCTTATACTGCTTCCTTCAATTGTCATACAACAATAATTAGTAGTTCACTGTCTTGTATAAGTAGCCATGAACCAAGGGATAGTTTATGAGAATCAAAGGCCAAAGCCAGAATTGTTCGATCAGGAAACCTGTAATATGCCTGACTCATTAGAACTAAGTAGGCCTCTTTGAATCAGGCAATCAGCTCAGAGATATTTACCCGTTATGGAATTTTAACATATATGTGTTCCTTCTTTTAATAAAGGTGCTATCATGACAATTGGAAGCACAAAAAATATGGTCTAATTTCTAGGTATTGTCTAGTTGGTTGCACTTTCTTGTTGAAATGCAAAAAGATCTGCAATTCATTAAATTTACTTCTCTAACAAATTCATGCGACAATCAAGCAATTCAGCCCATAAAAATTCCATTACGCCTCAGGGGCAAATAGCTCGTGCACCACAAGGGAATACAGGATTACAGGTTACAAAGGTTCATCGAAAATCTACAAGAATGAACAAAGGTACCTCAAGGTTTATAAGCGTTCATTTTTATATTTGAAAACCAACTATCACAAAAACCGAGAAGAAACATAGTTATGAATAGAGTCTTTCTAGGTAATTGGAGACCCAACATATTATTAATGACTTTCAGTCAAGGTGTTTCTTTCTTGTGAAATGATGCACAATAATGCCAAATTAAATTGGAGTCTACATGCCTAAGAAACAAAAATGAAGGATGGTGGCATGTGTTTAGAAACAACCGGTGATCTAATCACCCTAGGAAATAGGAACGGTTGTTAATCTAACCGGTAGAGGAGAGGAGATCGCTCCTCTCTCTCCCCCTTTGCGCCCCACTCTGAACCGACGCCTCCCTGCGGTTTGCGCCGCTTCATATTGTATAAATATAATGATTGATCAATAAGAAAGGATCCCTGATTTGCTCAATTCTCTCTCACTGATTCCCTCTCGCACTGTTCTACTTTCAATACGTTATCAGCACTTTTGCTCTCACGAAGTGAAGGAGAAGGAGGAAGAAGCGAAGACGAAAAACAGAAGAACAACAGTGGAGGTATGCCTACCTTCAATCCAATCCTCAACGCCGTTCTTGGTCTTCCTCGCCACCAGCGATTTCGCTGCCTTCATCAACTCCTTCGCCGGACAAGGAGGACGTGCCGGGGATCCCGCGGTGGTCGGGCTAGGGTTGGTGGCCGCAGCCATCACCCTCGCCGTCGCGTGGCTGCCACTCCTCCGGTGGTTGCCACGCCGGTCCCCGCACCACCGGCTACCGCTCCTCCACCCACTGCTTCGACGGTTGCCGGAGTTCCCCACCGCATCCAAGTCAAGGGGATACAATACTGTACCACCCATGGATGGACAACAGTGGTTACACCCGGTGGCGCTTCCTGCTCTCTTCCGATGGAGATGCAGTCTCCGCTAGCCCCGTTCGTCGCCGCACCGCCATCTCCGACCCCGCCCCCAATCCCACCACCAAGCCGAAGCTGCTGCCCAACCCCCGCGCCACCGGGTTTCGGCGGGACCGGCACCCTAGCCGCGCGCACGGGGGAGCCGGCCTACTTCATGCCATCATCCTCTCGCCGCCACGCCGGTGAAGCCGCCGCTCGCCGTCCCGGCCTCCGCCACACCTTCGTCACCGTTCCCCATGGCTCTTCGAGCCGGACCTTGCCAAACGGGGTCCCGGGGAACGGCGTCCGGGTCCGGCCGGTTTCCGACTCCGAAGAGGAGCGGGAGCCGCCAGCCTAATTTGGCCGGTTATCCGCCGGCGAACGGAGGGGCGGCCGATGGCAGCAATAGGTGGTGGAGAAGACGGTGGCGGGAGTGGAAGGCAGCGGCAAGGCGGGATGGCGACGGGCGGCGGCGGCGCAGAAGGCGCGTAGGCGGCGGCGCAGAAGGCGACATGCGGCGGCGGCGCAAACCGCATGGGCGGTCCCCACGCCCCTGCCCTTTTGCCCACGGGCCACATGGGCCGGCGACATGGGCCGACGCTGCCCCTAAGCGGTGGTGGGTCGAATCCTGTTGATTTCGGCCCACCACCCATCTACCTTTATTTATTTATTATTATTTTTTCAATTTTTATTTTCTGTTTCTTAGCAGATTTTCATATTAGTCCCTATAATTTAGTTATTTAGTTCAGCAGATCATCAACTGTACAAACAATTGTGTATTGGTCCTATAGACCGCTGATGTTATATGTTAATTAACATAGGTGTTTATTTAAATACCCTGCTTCACTAACTTAATTAATTGTCTTAATAAAATGCCTTTTGCATATTATTTCAAGACACACTCTACTTCCTCGCTTCATTATTTTACAAAATTCTATAAATTTTGTACTTTAATTTAGCAAAATCTCTTAATTATGTACAACATGATTAATGAAGGTTAATACATGTTTGACTGCACATTTTGACTTGGAATTTAATCACATGTAGATGGAGTCATATACTTTGGTCACAATCACCATAACCTAGGCAGCGAGTAACTCGCCCATCATTAGTGGTCTACATTTTAAGATGATTACCCGATGGAGTCCTACTAATTGGCCACAATGACCATAACCTAGGTAGCGAGTATCTCGCCCATCACAAAGAGGTCTACATCTTACGATGATTACCCACATGTGACTATTTCTGAGCATATGTTTTTGGAAAATGAGGTTATTTGAAATTGAATGAGCACAAGGTAGTAGAGTCCTAAACATTGGCTGCGGTATATCCACTATAATATATTTGCCTGGAGACCATGTTTTAGGCAGTAAGTATAACTTGCCCACTATTAAGAGATCTACTCCATTGTTTAATTACTTGGAGATTATCCACATTGTGTCTCTTCATTTTGAATTCTACTCAAATTTGTAAGGTCTATTACCTACATCTTTCCGAAACATTACAAAATATGAAGTCTTACATTAAGTATTATCATTACAACATTTATATCATGTTTTTATTAATTTACCTCTGTAAATTAATAATGTCAACCATGATTATAGGAACATGACAACTAAGGAGTTCGACGAACTCGCCCTTGATGGGAGTAACTACCCAATTTGGGCTTCTGATATCAAGATTAATTTTGCTTCTCATGGGATTTCAAATACAATTGAGGAACCCAATGATGGGGATCCACCAATTGAGAACAGAAAGACAAATACTGCACTTTTCCTTCTAAGGCTCTACATACATAAAGATCTCAAACATGAGTACATGTTGGAGATGAGCCCTCTCAACTTATGGAAAGCTCTTAAAGAGCGTTATGATCAGCAAAAGGAAATCATCTGGCCAGAAGCCAGTTATGAGTAGAGTCAAATACGCCTACAAGATTTCAAAACTGTGGCAGACTTCAATCATGCTGTTCATAAAATTTGCTCTAAGTTGAAGTTTTGCGAAAAAGAGCCAACGGAGGCAGAGAAGATAGAGAAAACACTATCAACTATGCTTCCGGAGGATAGGATACTGAATCAACAGTATCGCACAAATAATTTCTAGAAATATTCTCAGCTTATACATACATTATCTCAGGCAGAAAAACATCATGAGCTTGCTAAAATGAATGCTCAACAGCGCCCCCTAGCTCTACCCCACTGCCTGAGGTACATTTCAATGCCAAAAATAATGCTGAGAACAAGAAAGGATTCAAGGGAAATTATTCGAATAACCCTAAGAATCCTGCTGGAAAACGCAAACGCAACAACAAGCGAAAATCCAATAGTTGAAAGAAAGGAAAAGGAAAGGGTAAGGCACCACAACCTCGTGGCAACAACAATAAGCATTGCAACAGGTGTGGATCTGACTATCATATAGCTAAAGATTGCCGAATCCCAAAACACCTTGTTTTTCTGTATCAGAAATCCCTTAAAGAGAAAAAATCTTTAGAGGAACCAAGATTTGAAACCCAATTCAATCTTACAAGTGAAACAAGACCTCAGGTTGGAAGTTCTCACCAGGCTCCTATTGAACCAGAGAACAATCTCGATCTTCACCCAGAGGATGTTGCTCCACTTTCTGCGATGGACGACATGCTCATCGAATACTGCTCATCGGATCCACTTGGAGATTTACAGTAATCTCAGTGCATCCCACTTGGAGATGAAGTTACTTTTATCTCAGTGTGTGAGTCTATATATTGATATCATTTAGTTTGTCAACGATATTTGTTGTAATAGTAGTCAAGTACAAACTCTTTTAGATTATAAAGTTGTAAGACTTACTAGTCATTAGAGTATGTACTTTTAAACCTATGTAAATGTCAGACTATGTATTTGATGTTTTAATTATTGTATGTATGTATATATATTGAATAAAAAAATTCTTCACTAAGAAATTTTTTTCTCTATAGATGTCTAAGGATATCGCTCTGATTGAAGAGGAATTATGTCTTGTGGACAGTGGTACCACAAACTCTATACTTAGGGAGATCAAATACTTTCAAACTCTCAAAAAGAGAGAAGGCAAAGTTTTGACCATCGCTGGATGCGATACTGTGATAGTTGGCTCTGGACGAGCAATTATTACACTTCCAATGGGTACACAAATTACAATCGAGGATGCCTTACTGTATCCTGATTCAACTCGTACTCTACTAAGTTATAGAGATATCTGTCAAAATGGTTTCCACATTGAAACCCATATGTATAATCGAGAAGAATTTCTTCTCTTAACTAAACAAAACGGATATGGCAAACGCATTTACGAAAAAATTCCATCTCTCACATCGGGGTTGTACTATACATACATTAAGCCTATTACACATGTTGCGTATAAAGTGATTTTTCAAAATGTTGATGCATTCCACACTTGGCATGATCGACTTGGACACCCCGGTATCGGGATGATGAGAAAAATTATTAGCAACTCTATTGGTCGTCATTTGATTACTGAAAAATTTCCCAAATCCTCTGGTTTCGTATGCACTGCGTGTGCTACTGGGGAACTAATTTTGAGACCATCGTATCTCAAAATTAGAGCCGAACCACTTAAATTCCTTGAACGCATTCAAGGTGATATCTGTGGCCCCATTGTGCCAAGATCTGGACCGTTCAGGTACTTTATGGTTTTGATTGACGCATCTACTAGATGGTCTCATGTGTGTCTTCTATCGACACGAAACCATGCTTTTGCTAAACTAATGTCTCAAATTATAAGGTTGAAGGCAAATTACCCTGAACGTAGGATTCAATCAATCCGTATGGACAACGCTGCCGAATTTACATCTCATGCTTTCGATGATTATTGCATGGCATTGGGAATTCAGGTTCAGCACTCTGTTCCATATGTCCACACACAAAATGGTTTGGCTGAATCATTGATCAAAAGAATCAAGCTTATTGCTAGACCATTATTGATGAATTGCAAATTACCTTCGTCGTGTTGGGGTCATGCAGTACTGCACGCTGCTGACCTTGTCCAACTACGACCAACTGCATATCATGACACTTCCCCAATGCAGTTAGTACGTGGAAATTCTCCAAGTATTTCCCATTTGCGTAATTTCGGATGTGTTGTATACATACCAATCACACCACCACAGCGTACTGCTATGGGCCCATACAGGAAAGTGGAAATCTATGTGGGATTTAAATCTCCGTCGATCATAAAGTATTTAGAACCCTTAACAGGTGATCTATTTACTGCCCGGTTCGCTGACTCCATCTTTGATGAGGAACATTTCCCGGCATTAGGGGGAGAATTCAAGTACCAGAATGAATGCAAAGAAATTGATTGGGATGCCCAGGGTATTCCAGCCTCAGATCCACGTACTACTGAAACTGAACTTCAGGTTCAGAAGATTATACATTTGCAACGCCTTGCAAATAACCTGCCAGATGCATTTACTAATTACAAAGGTGTGACTAAATCTTTCATTCCCGCTCAGAATGCGCAGAAAGAGTGGAGGTACCAAATAAAACTGCTCAACTTCCACTCACTAAAAAGAGAGGAAGAAGTATGGCCACTCAGCGAGACACAATTGCTAATAAGCAAAGAAAGATGGTAAATGCAAACCAACCTTTAGTTGGTACACACCAAATTGATACTATATATCAAGCAGATCGTGATAATCTGCAACCTAGCTCGGTGGTGCACAATGCTGAGACTAGGAATTCGGAAGACCGTAGACACATTGTTTTGGGAGAACAAGATGAGTCTATAAGGGTTGATGAAATTGCCATCAACTACTCTGAAACTGGATAATCTTTTGATAGAAGATCTACAATAGTCGACACTTATTTTTCTGAACAAATTGCTGACTGCCTCCAAGTTGATCCAGAACCTAGGACTATAAAAGAGTGCCAAAAGCGCTCTGACTGGAACAAATGGAAAGACGCAATTGACGCAGAATTAACCTCGCTTTATAAAAGAGATGTATTCTCGGCTGTAATGCCTACTCCTCATGGTATCTTCCCTGTGGGATACAAATGGGTTTTCGTCCGAAAACGGAATGAAAACAACGAGGTGGTGAGATATAAAGCAAGGCTTGTAGCACAAGGTTTTACGCAAAGACCTGGTATTGATTTCAACGAAACTTATTCTCCGGTTATGAGTGGTATAACTTTCTGATATTTAATATCATTGGCAGTACAAAATCGTCTATTTATGCAGTTGATGGACGTAGTGACAGCATATCTTTATGGGTCACTTGATTCTGAAATTTACATGAAGGTTCCTGACGGAATTGACATCCCGAATCAAAAGGTAAATCGTAACATGTATTGTGTCAAGTTGCAGAAGTCACTTTATGGCTTAAAACAATCGGGCAGAATGTGGTACAACCGATTAAGTGAATTTCTTTCGTTAAAAGGATACACTAAAAGTGATGATTGCCCGTGCGTCTTTATCAAACAATCCCCCACAGGATTTTGTATTATCTCGGTATATGTCGATGATCTAAACATCATTGGAAATACACAAGATATTAATGAAGCACGTCATCATTTAAAGACGGAATTTGAAATGAAGGATTTGGGTCAAACCAAATTTTGCTTAGGTCTACAACTTGAGCATTTACCTTCTGGAATCTTTGTGCACCAAAGTGCATATACCCAGAAAATATTGGAGAAGTTCAACATGGATAAGTCATATCCTTCCAAAACCCCTATGGTGGTTCGATCTCTAGACGTAGAGAAAGATCCATTTAGACCAAAGGAAGATGGAGAGGATGTGCTTGGACCTGATTTTCCATTCCTTAGTGCTTTTGGCGCACTTATGTATCTTGCAAATAGTACAAGACCAGATATTGCTTTCGCGGTAAATCTATTAGCAAGATACAGCGCTGCTCCTACCAAACGCCATTGGACTGGAGTTAAGAATGTCTTCCGATATCTTAATGGCACAAGAGATCTAGGACTTTTCTTTAAAAAGGACCAAGATCCGACTTTAATTGGGTATACTGATGCTGGCTATCTATCTGATCCCCACAACACCAGATCACAAACAGGATTCGTGTTTTTACAAGGTGGAACAACTATTTCATGGAAGTCATCTAAACAGACTCTGGTAGCTACTTCCACAAACCATTCTGAAATAATTGCATTATATCAGGCATCACGTGAATGCGTGTGGCTTCGCAGAATGGCTAACCACATACTAAAATCTTGTGGTATAGGTTCATTAGAATCGCCTACAATTATCTATGAAGATAATGCTGCTTGTGTTGTTCAGATGGAAACTGGTTATATTAAGAGCAACATCACTAAGCATATTGCTCCTAAATTATTTTATCCTCATGAGCTTCAACAACACGGAGAGATAAACATCTTGCAAACAAAGTCATGTGATAATCTTGCTGGTTTATTCACAAAATCTCTACCATACTCCGCATTCTTTAAATGTATTGAGGGAATTGGTATGAGACGGCTTAAAAATTTGCAAGACACAGAGGGAGTACCTCTCTCTGGAAAATAACCTTTTCCATTATATTATACTCTTTTTTCCTTTGTATGAGTTTTACCTTTAAGTTTTCTCATTCACAGTTTTTAACGAGGTAATATCAATATAAGTTATATATAAGTTATATGTCTTATCATTTTGTTTTTCCCCACTGGGGTTTTTACTAAATGATAACTGTAAACATCATACTATTTTGGACTATACTATGAGCTTTACTCATAAACGTCTAAATATTACTAATAATATATCAGATTCTCCTTATTTTTCCCACTGGGTTTTTGAGGAGTTTATCTTATATATCTAATATACTGACTATAATTATTTTAAGATTATTTTTCAGATATCTGGAATAATAAATGAGCAATAATCAAAGGTTGATTCGATCAAGGGGGAGTGTTAAGAAACAACCGGTGATCTAATCACCCTAGGAAATAGGAACGGTTGTTAATCTAACCGGTAGAGGAGAGGAGATCGCTCCTCTCTCTCTCCCTTTGCGCCCCACTCTGAACCGACGCCTCCCTGCGGTTTGCGCCGCTTCATATCGTATAAATATAATGATTGATCAATAAGAAAGGATCCCTGATTCGCTCAATTCTCTCTCACTGATTCCCTCTCGCACCGTTCTACTTTCAATAGCATGGACACAAACATTTTTCAGTGTAAAAAGGGGAGGCTAAAAGCCTAAACATTTTAACGAATGATGGGAATGCCAAGGAACTGAAAACAAGAAAGAAATAGTAGTGAGATTTGGAAAAAGTTAGAACAAGATAAACCACTCTACGTTCCATTAATATATATAATTTCATTTTCACCAGGAACAAAGACATTGTTTTTGCTATACTGGCTCAACAAAACATTGTGAAAATATAGGAGCAGGAAGTTTAGCAGTAAGTTCATGATTTCCAAACACTACTGATCTGAACCTGAAAATAGAACCCAAAATTCAAGAGCAATTTCAGCAATAAAAAAGATTATATGCAACCAAGCCAAAAATAATGGGGACAACATTCTCGTATCTTCTTGCTATTTTTGTAATTTATACTGTTTGGGAACAAATATAGCAAGGTAGCCAAATTTGTGTTCTTACTATCCATGAAAATTCAACGAATCTTTGATATATTTTGCGTAAATATTTGGTAAAGCCTGATACCTGACTATCTACATTATAGAGCAATGGTGTTGGTGAAAATTATGAGAAAAAATGATAAAGAAGATTAATATGTTAGTAACCAACGAGAAGTGAAAAATATAACAGGGGCAATAACAATAATGCAGTCAAAAGAGGCCCAATCCAACTGTGCGGTTTTTCCATCATAATTTCATGATTGTTTCTCAATATATTTTTTATCAGGGATTTTCATTTCTGGGTTAAAACATTCTTGTGCCCAAAAAGACATATGTCATAATTTACACATAGTAAATCGAACAAACTTGGTACTCTTAAATCATTTACTATGTGTAAATTTCACGTCTTCAGTAAGCACAAACATTTGGTAGTGAAAACAACTTAAACGACAGTCATTAACTGTAACAAATAGATAGAGAGAACTGATATTCACATGTTGAGATTAAAAATCACAAATATAAATAAGCTCTAGATGAAAATTTATTAAAAAATCTACATAAGAATAATCATCCTAAGATACTTGCATATGCAAAAAGGGAAATATATAGGTCTCAGAATTTTTATGCTAGCTAAATGATGAATTCTTGTGAACATAAGGTCATCTTACGACCAAGTCATAGAAAAACCAGTGCAAGAGGTATGCTAAAAGAAAAGGAAACTGTAAGTCGCAATTTGTACATTGTGCTATATGTAATGTGAATGCAGGACTGGATGCAATTATTTTTTGCCATTTCAGTTCAGCAAAACCAATTAAGATACTCTCCAATTCCACATATTTGTCTTAATTAACCTCCTGAGTCAATTTCTAATTATTTCCGTTCTTGGCCTTCGCTAAACCAATAGTCACTTTCACGAATAAATGTCTCATCTTTTTCATGTGTTATAATAGAGGAAAACAAAAGTCAGCTGATCTATTTTCTTAATGAATGTGGTATAGATGCTATTGTTTGGAATGGCACACACAGGTCCCATGAAAGCTCATTAGAACATCTAGACACAAAGGAATAGGGACATACATGACAAGGTTCCACTAATGAGGCAGAAATAGGAAATAACTTTGGTGGACTTGGTTTGGCCCAAACCATAATTTTGTCAGACGTTGGTTGATGCTATGAAAAATTGGGTGGATAGCTTGCATTGAAAATTTAAGTGTGGCATCTATAAATTTGAGTGTGTAACCTTAAAATGTTTAGTTGTTGGTAGAGTTTTAAGGCCTACTATTTGAACTTTTATTTATTGTAGAATAGTAATAGTATGGTTTCTCCCTGTTTAAAAGAAAAAAAATATAGATGGTGTTCTAATCTCTACAACAATAAGGGACTCAAACTGCACATTCATTGATTAAAATGAATTGAAAGCTTTCAGCAAGCAAACAGAACCAATAGATAATTGTTACCTTCTGAAAAAACTGGATATCCAGCTTTAAATCTTGTGCAAACAAATTCCTTTATTGGCTAGTATGGCCTAGCTCTTGTCACAAGAACTGCTTGCAGAGGAATGCTAACATCACAAAATCGGTTCATGTTGGAAGAGATGGAGTTAGTTTTTGTCCAAAACCAAAAATTAGTGGAACTTTAAATAAAATACTCCATCAGAATATAATCAAACACTGAAACCATTGTAAAAGCCAATATGTCCTATGTATTACATCCACTACGAAGTAATATTCGACGGGTACAATGGAACTTAGAATTTCAATACATGAATTACAATATGCCATTATAAATTTCAGTTGCTTTCAACCTCCTTGCAGTTTTAGGAGTAGGATTAATACTTAGACATGGTTACTCTGAACAAATTAGCATGTTACCACGCTTCAAAATAAATTGAAGCCTAGTTAAAAACACACATCCATGACCAACATGATATATGCCAGGTTAGCAACTTAAATATAAGCTCAGCCCTCCTGTATAAAGCCGTGGCATTTTGGCTATCAAATTTACAGAAATTGGAAACAAACACAGAAATGTCACCTTGCTCTACCAAAAGATGCCGTAACAGATGAGACTTTTGCAGGAAGAATTGGGTGTACCTTGGTGCAAAGCTTCTCAGCTTGTTGTTATCTTTTTAGCTTCAACTTCCATGCAACATTCTTCAAGTTGCAGCACCTTTAGTCACTTGGATTGCTTCTTCTTCTCTTCACCAAATGTGCTATCAATTACTTGATGACTGCTTGAAGCAAAAATAGTTTAATCATATATTATACATGTAACCACTAGACATCTAGCAAATAGAGAGCTCAGTACAACATTATATTAGGAGCATTTCTGTAGGACCATGCAATTGGCCAGTCACAGTTAAATGAAACACTTGAATCAGGAAAGATCCAAGAAAGGAAGCTTCCAAGAAGCCATAAAGCTAGAAGGCACAACTTAAATTTTCACATATTATACTATTTAGAATAGATGCGACTGTACATAAAAGGTGCAATAGAAAAGAGTCTCACCTGACCATACCTCACAACCCAACATCCATGGCAGAACAAGGTCAGCCTGCATGATCCATGGTGAAATTAACAAAGTGGTGATTATAGGTTGCAACCTTACCATGAATGACACATAAAGAGTAAGAGAAGTATATAGATTGAAAAGCGATTAGTCAAAGCTAAAATTATAAATGTAAATCTTTGTTAGGTACAATAGAAAACACTTGATAGTGTTTTTCATCCTAGAGTATATGTGAAGGCAGAAAGCAGGTTTTGTATAGTGTCTACACTATTAGCCGTAGATGCTATCATGTATGTTTAAAGTATATCTGTATCATGCACTCTGGACAGCAAGAGAAGAGAGAGATGTAAAACGGAAAAATGTAAACAGTCCTCAATGGCACTATATAGCATAAGATACAAATGATTGGTAAAATTAATATCAACCTTTGTTGACTTCGGCACATGATTTAGGTAAAATAGGCTACATTCATAAATGGTCCACAATCTTTTCCTGTCCAATATGTTTATGCAGCAAGACGAGCACATCGTCAGGAGTAACATAAATCATACCTAAAAATGCAATATAACCGAACATTTAACTGAAGGTATAAAAAGAATTGCTTCAATTCAAGGAGCTAAAGCATTTTTTTCTTTCAGAACTCTGCAAAAGCTGGTTCCATCCATGCACATAAATCTCTTGATGTGTCATGTCCAGCTAAGATCCAACAGCATACAAAAAAAGAAGCATTTTTTTCATTTCTTAGATAACATAAAAGGAATAAAGGGTTTTTAATGTTTGTAACGTAACGTACTAATGCTTGTTTAAACTGCAATGGGCTCCGTTAATCCAATAAACAATGTGTGATAGGGTCGAATAATTCCATATTTATTATTTTGCCTAGGAAACTCCCATCTGACGTAAGACGTAAGCACCATTGTACTGCTAAGGTTTAGGACATATTTTTGGAAAATTTTAACACGAATAGTTAGAAGCAACCGGTTAAACTACAACATGGAAAAAAAGAAAAATGTTTCTCAAATGAAGGTATGTATGCCATCACATCAGATAGGGCAATCAATGATAATTCAATCACTACTGGATAACCGATCTTTGCTTAGGTTCACAAAAACCGCAATAGTCCCGGTTCGAATAGTAACCGGGACTAAAAGATGATCTTTAGTCCCGGTTCATACCTTCCCCGACCGTGTCAGACGCGTGTCAGGGGGTCGGAGATCTTTAGTAAGTGATATACCTTTTTATACTTCTTCTTCCTCCTCCAGCCTAAGCCATTGCTGTCGAGAGGAGGAGGAAGAAGGGAGGTGTTGCCGAAATTCTTGATAAAATTGTTTTGGTGATAATATACAAATCGGAGAGATTGAAAAGGTTAGGAACACCATTCTCTAATAAGGCATGCTTAGCATATTACATTTATAGCTTTGTTTCTATACCATATTGTCTCCAAAAAGGTTTATGCAAAATGATGAGGGAAAATATGTGTAGGCAAAATTAGGTTGATTTTGACATTAGAAAATTTTGGATAAATATGTTATAAAAGAGATGACAGAGGAAAAATATAGAAAACTAAGACAAAAGAATAGAAAACTAAGTTAGTTTAATACAATAGTTAGAAAAAAGTATAATACATTAAAGATATGTTTACAACTTTTCAAAGAATGAAAAAAATAATATGTGGGACTATTGTAAAATTTTTGTACGATTATTTATAAAAATAGTAGAAAATTAAGGTAATTGAAAAATATGTAATATAGCTAGAAATAATTAAGTACAATAAAAAAATATGCTTAGTACTTTAATAAAAATTTAAAAATAATTGTAAACTTCTTTTCCTTCTCATCGTCATCTTTGTAGCTCTTTTGTAGAAATTACTTTAACTTTTAATTATGATGTTTTAAATTATTATATGATTATTTAATTAGTTTCAATTTTGTGGATTTCGTTAGTAATATTGGATTATTTGATGTATAGATGGATCAGCAATGGATGTACGCCGCGGATGGACGGTCGAAAGAGTTTATTGAAGGCGTGCATTATTTTTCGAATGTGGCCAATGCTAACAAGCATAAGGGTTTCATGTGTTATCCATGCAAAAAGTGCAGTAACCAAAAAGAGTATTCTATATCAAGAACTATTCATGCGCACTTGTTTGAGTCTGGATTCATGCCTGGATACAATTGTTGGACCTCGCACGGAGAGCTAGGGGTTACAATGCAAGAAGATGAAGTAGAAGACGAGAATATTCTGGACTGGGCTCATCAATACGGTGGATTTGAAGAAAATACAGCAGGCGAGGCGGATGGAAGCTGTTGAAGATAACGACGCTGCAGATGATCTTGGTCAGATGTTGCAGGACGTAAAGGATGGCTGCGAAAGTGACAAGGAGGTCTAGAAATTGGACCGTGTGTTAGCGGACCACAAAACTTCGTTGTACCCAGTTGCGAATAGGGGCACAAAAATTTGGGTACGATGCTAGAATTCTTGCAATGGAAGGCTAGAAATGGTGAGTGACAAGACATTTGGCGAGTTACTGAAACTCCTAAGAACATTCTTTCGGAGGGAAATGAATTGCTCAAAACAACGTACGAAGCTAAGAAAGTAGTTTGCCCTCTAGGTCTGGAAGTACAGAAGATACACGCATGTCCGAATGATTGTATCCTCTATCGCGGTGAGGAGTAGGAGAACCTAGAAGCATGCCCGGTTTGTAAAGCACTACGATACAAGATTAGACGACATGATCTAGGTGATGTGGACGAACAGCCTTTGAAGAAGAGAGTTCCTACTAAGGTGATGTGGTATTTCCCTATAATACCATGACTCAGGCGTTTGTTCAGGAACAAAGAGCATGCTAGAATCATGCACTGGCACGCAGAAGATCGTCAACAAGACGGGATGCTGAGACACCTCACAGATGCGAAACATCGACAGAACATTTCCAGACTTTGGAGAGGATGCCCGAAACGTAAGATTTGATTTAAGTACGGATGGTATGAATCCATTTGGAGAGATGACCAGTGGCCATAGCACTTGGCCTGTGACCATGTGTATCTACAACCTCCTCCCTTGGCTATGCATGAAGCGAATGTACATCATGATGTCAATTATTATTCAAGGCCCAAAGCAACCTGGTAACAATATTGATGTGTACCTAAGACCATTGGTTGAAGAAAGAAGGTGTCGCCGAGTTGGATGAGGACAAATAAGAGCATTCTAACCTACGAGCGTTGCTGTTCATTACCATTAACGATTGGCCTGCACTTAGAAAACTATCCGCATAGTCAAACAAGGGGTACAAGGCTTGCACCCACTGTATGGATTAAATTGAAAGTACGTATCTGAAACACTGCAGGAAGGTTGTGTACATGGGCCATCATCGATTCCTTGTTGCAACCCTCCTTGTACAGAAGAAAGGCAAGCATTTCAAACAGAAGGCAGACCATCGTACTAAGCATAAACATCACAACGGAAAAGGCGTGTTTGCTATGGTGAAAGATCTGAAAGTAGTAGTTTGAAAGGGACTTGGCAGCCAACCTATGGAGAGCGAAGATGGTCACGCGGCGATGTGGAAGAAGAAGTCTATTTTGTGGGGGTTACCTTATTAGGAAGTCATAGACGTCCGACACGCAATCGACGTGATGCACCTCAGTACGAACCTTTGCATCAACCTGTTGGGCTTCCTAGGTGTATATGGGAAGTCAAAAGATACACTTGAAGCACGTAATGATCTCAAGCATATGCAAAAACGTGAGGACCTTCACCCGGAACCAACGGATAAAAGGAAGCCATTACTTGAGTCCAGCAAGCTACACCTGAGCAAGGAAGAGAAGGAAAGTATGTTTAAATGCCTGGAGAGCATCAAGGTATCGTCTGGATACTCCTCGAATATAAAGAGAATAATGAGCATGAAGGAGAAGAAGTTCACAAACCTAAAGTCTCATGACTGTCACGTGTTGATGACACAAGTGCCTCCTATCATAATTCGTGGTATCCTTCTTGATAATGTCCGGGGAACAATAACAAAACTATGTGCTTTCATGAACGCGATTTCGCAAAAGATCATCGATCCAGACAGTTTAACAACCGTTCAAGATGACGTGGCCCACCGTAATTCTTCAATATAATGACGTATCTTCTATGTCACCTTGTAAAAGAGATCGGTATTCTCGGTCCTATGTACCTACACAACATGTTTCCTTTAGAGAGGTACGTGGGCATTCTAAAAAAATACGTTCGTATCTTGACCAGAAGCAAGCATCGCCAAGGGTTATGGAACAGAGGAGGTCATTGAGTTTTGCGTGGAATTTATTGAAGACCTTCGTCCAATCGGGGTACCCGAATTAACCCATGAAGGGAGACTATGGGGAAAGGGGACTCTTGGAAGGAAAGCAATAATGACTGTGGACAACGATTTATTCCGTAAAGAACATTTCATGGTTTTACAACAATCTCGTTGATGGCTCCTTACATCAAGGAGCACCTGGCGATTGTTCGCTCAAAAAACATCGGCAAGTCAGATGCCTGGATTACACGTCATCACATTGATACCGTCCCCGCTTGGCTACGACAACATCTAATGGGTAACGAGACGATTGACCGACAACTAGCCTTCTTGGCGAGGGGGCCATCTTGCTCGATATCGATATTCCAAGGATATGAAATCAATAGGTATACATTTTACACAAGAGCTCAAGACAGAAAGAGCACAAACCAGAACAGTGCTATTCATATCGATGCCATGAGATACGATGGTACAACTAGCACGTATTACGGTGTCATCGAGGACATATGGGAACTAGACTATGGACCCCTGAAGGTCCCTCTGTTTTGGTGCCAATGGGTTTGGCTGATTGGTGGAGGCGTAATGATTGATGACAGTGGGATGACAACGATTGACCGAAACAAGGTTGGATACTCAAATGAACCATTCGTCCTAGCCAATGATGTAACGCAAGTTTTCTATGTGAAGGACATGTATAGCAAATCAAAGAAGGGTAAAGGACCCGATGAGCCAAGGCGCCACGTGGTTCTCCCAGGCAAAAGAAAAATCATCGGAGTCGAGGACAAGACTGATGAAGATTATCATCAGTTTGACGGGCAACCTTCGTTCGTGGTGACGGTTGACTCGAGCATCCTCTTATCAAACGAGGACACACCTTACTCACAGAACGATCATAGCGAAGGAACATTAGTGAGGAGAAAGTATGTGAGGAAAACAGTGACCTAGGTTTTTGTACGGACGATGTAAATTATTTGTAATCTATTGAATAAACTAATTAAATAGAATTATTTTAATGTAATAGCAATTTTAAACTATTTAAATAGGTCATATGTTAATCATATATGATTATTGAAATGTAATAGTAATTTTAAATTATTTAAATAGGTCATATGTTAATCATATATGATTATTCAAATGTAATAGCAATTTTAAACTATTTAAAAAGGACACATGTTAATTATATATGATTATTCAAATGTAATACCAATTTTAAACTATTTAAATTGGTCATTGTTATTTACATATGACTATTACTATGTAAAAACTATTTAAATAGGTCATATGTTAATTACGTATCATTATTGAAATGTAATAGCAATTTTAAACTATTTAAATAGGTCATATGTTAATTATATGTCATTATTGAAATGTAATAGCAGATTTAAAATATTTAAAAGGTCATGTGTTAATTATATATGATTTTTGAAATGTAATATCAATTTTAAACTATTTAAATAGGTCATATGTTAATTACATATGATTTTTCAAATGCTTAATTATATTTGATTATTTATATTTAATAATAATTTTAAACTATTTAAATCGGACCTATGTTATTTAAATATTTTAATCGTTAGTCCCGGTTGTTAACCCTAGCTAGGACAAAAAGAAAATTTGGAAATAGTGGGAAATAATCTTTAGTCCCGATTGGTGGCACCAATTAGGACTAAAGATATCTTTAGTCCCGGTTGTTACCACCAACCGGGAGTAAAGCTCACGGGATATATAAATGAGCGTGCATCGTCTTCTCCCCCCATCCACACTTAGCCGTTTTCTCTTCCCATCTCACGCCTATCGTCTCAACTCCGCCGCCATTGCTGGCGCTGCAGCCACCGTCATCTTCGTCGTCTCTGCCACCGTACTTCATCGCCGACCTCACCACCACGCGGCACTCAAGGTTTGGCCAATGTCATCTTCGCCACCGTGTCCTCTCTCCTGTCTCTCTCTCCCTCGATCTCTCTCGCGTCGCCGCCCCCACGCCCTGCACCACCCCGTGCCACTGCCGTCACCGCGTGCCGTCGCTGCCACGCCCTATGCCACCCCGCGCCACCGCCGGCACCCTGCGCCATCGCCGCATGCCACGCCGCCACCGCCACGCCGTACGTGAACGAATGCCGCCACGGGAACGAACGTGAATGATAGAACGAACAAAAGTGAACGACAGAACGAACGAACGATAGACCATGAACGAACATGAACGATAGAACGAACGTGACCACGAACGATAGAACGTGAACGAACGATAGAACGAACGTGACGAACGAATGAGAATGAGGTTTATATATGTATATGTTTTCAATTTAGACTTAGGATCGCTGTACATGTTTTAACAAAATTTGTTTTTCTTTGTCAGACGTGGTGCAGCTACTGACCGCCACCGTCGCTCAAGCTTACGTGGTCCCAAAAACTCCAAGCAAAACTAAGGCAAGTTACATGAATTCCTTGAATTTAATATGTACATGTAGGTGTCATACTTCTTAACTAGCTAGGTGAAATTTGATTAGATGTTCTTACCTAGCTAGGTGGAATTTTATTATATATATACATATATATGACAATATGCACGTAGGTTGCACGTATAACAATTAGTTACCTGGTCATTGTACGTATTCCTCAACAATGTCAATATATGTATAACAATATACTCGTAGTTGATGTGTACTACTTAATGTTACGAACAGATGGCAGATCGCAATGATGAACAGATCCTGATGGACCAAATCGCAGAGGGCAACAACCAATATTAGGTGGATGAGGAGGGGATCGAGGACCCCAACCAATACCTAAACGAGGCAACGAGGGCACAAACGAAGAGGAAAGTGAAAGGCAACCAGCCGTTGGAGAGAAGTGGGCATGCGGACAACGAGGTGCCGCGAGGAAGCTAGAGGGCAGGCACATTATTACTGAAGTGGCCCAGATGGTGAACCAGTAGCCCCAACCGGTATACTAAGAAAGTTTGTGGGACACAGTGTTGGGTCGTGAGGGATCACGTGCCCATTAGCACAATGAAATGGCGTCAATCAAGGTCAGGCATGAATGACCAAAGTTATCTCCGAGATACGAAGAAAGACATGTTGTGGACCACCATGCTCGAGACCTTCACGGTCCCTGAGGCAGATCAGCCAAGATTGAAAGAATGGACTCTGAAGAAAATGGCTGAATAGTTCCAGAACTACAAGTCAGTTATGTACAAGAAATACATCCTGAAGGGTTTGACTCCTGATTTCGACAAATTAACCAAATTGAGGGATCATTGGGATGCATTTGTCGCACACAAGACCTCCCAACGCAGGCAAGCGCAGATAGAAAAGAATAAAGCCAATGCCGCTATGAAGCAGTACCATCACTGGTTAGGGTCAGGTGGCTATAAGAAGGCAATTCCCAAGTGGGATAAACTGGAAGCCGAGGTGATAGGAAAGGTTATCGAGCTGGCCACAACGAACTGGGCTGAACGTTCTAGAAATTGGTACTATGCTCACGGTGGAACGCTCGATCCCACTTATGGCTCCCTTGTATTCGGCGAGGTGATTCGCGAAGCAGCAAGCCAACTTACGAAAGCAGTGGAGGTGTCTGCTCAGGGAACATTCAAGCCCGACAAAGAGAAGGACGAGCTCACGCTCGCACTATAGAATCCCGAGAATCCAGGACGAACGCGAGGAAAAGGCGTGGTTGCTTGGAAATATGGATTTCAAGAGGACAACCACAGTTACAGGAGTCGCATGAGGAGTAAGAGGGATACCGAGGCGAAAATTAAGATATCTCAAAGAGAGGGGCGCCCTGCAGGACATAAGGATGCAAGAAGAGGTGGAATGACAGGTGGACCAATGCCTGGCGGAATGATAGAGCCAGCAGACGGTGCAACCGTCTGTCCCTCCTGTCATGGTGAGCCCCTCAGGCAATCGCAGTAGCTATGCTATTACAGGGCGAGTAGGAGAATAGGGCATGGAAGCTGCAGCAGGGCTAGCTCATGATGAGCCATCATACCCTGTTGGTGAAATCACGCAGCGGACACCTTGTGAGCTGCATAGTCCCTTCAAGAACATATCACTCAAGGTATGCTCGTAGTTTTATGATATATGTGTTGTAAATTGCGAAAGGTGGTGCATATGTTAATTACTAAGTAACCTTGATTCTCGTGAAGGTGGCGTCGAAAATGGGCATACCAGTGGACCCTTCAGGGACATACCATTGCAGGCTGATTCCACCTGGGTACTAGTTGATGCAAAAAACACACACTGGCCTGAGAGATTTGCTTTACTCTAGTGCAGGTCCAAAATTAGGGTTTCAAATTCAAGGGCGTGCCAGTTGATTTGATCCTGCAATCAACAAGAAAAACATACAAAGAGTATCAGTAAACGATAGACAATCGGCCATAGGGTCGATTTCAAATCGTATGTGACCTAGCCGATGCAATGAAGCATGAATCGGCTGCAAGCTATAGTCAATGATAAAATTAACCCTAAAACTAGTATATCGGTTGAAAAGATCAACGTTACATAATCAATAAATCAATATTACTTTAGAAATAAGCAATTGGGATAGATCGGACTGAACCGAGACAGTATAAATTGCCCAAGTCTAAAGGTAACATGAAATAATGATTATGCATATTGATGTCATAGCCGATAGTAGTAAATATATTAAACTATAACCAATTAGATTGATATCAAGCTTAATATATTTATATTAGATTAGATCCTGATATAAGGGGCAGAAATAGAATATTTAAACAAAGCATAACACAATGTAAAACATCTATATCAGGTAAGATCGGCTGAAACCCCGATACTATCCTTATTAACAACCATGAAGCAGGTTAGATACCATGATTCTAAATACGACTTAATAGGTTGGATTGAACCAATGCAGCATTAAGTATAAATAGAAGCATGAGATCTAAAGAATCAAGCCGATGGTTGCCTTTTCGGGATGGTGGATACATTATATAACTTAAATTAACGAAACAATCTAGTTAATATCGATGAAACCCTAAAAAGGATCTAGCCGGTATAAATAGATTGCATTGTCGATCTAAGTTATAGAACGTATATGATAACTCAGAGAATCACAACAAAGAACTAGAGTGTCATAAAGATGTAAGCTCTAGCCCTAATAATGTAACTCGCCATGACAAGATATACCTTTTTGCCGAAGATCAAACTGATGCAGCACGACTCGAAAGCACAAACTTGTCGAAAGTAGAAAACAAAGGTTTGGCGATGCTCCGAGATTGATTGAACGTGTG
Organism: Oryza punctata; assembly: GCA_000573905.2. NCBI lineage: Eukaryota > Viridiplantae > Streptophyta > Magnoliopsida > Poales > Poaceae > Oryza > Oryza punctata. Next base: position 15,048,818 of record CM002493.2, on the reverse strand, counting down.
TTGTTCTTATTTACAAGACCTCGGGATTATATTTATACCCGAAATTACAAACATTGTCCATCATGGACACGACTCATATTAACCTAATACAAATCCAACTAACCAATAAGTCCCTTAGGCGGACTCTTACCGGGAATATCTATAAGGAAATCAAATAAAATATCCTAATTAATATATACAATTGCCTCCTCAGGACTTTATCCGTGCATGGCAATCCACATGAAGCACGTTAACACAACCTGATGACGTGTACCAAGTCATATTACCGACATCGGCTCCATCGGCTAACCTTGTCCAACTCTGACTCTGCCGATCAATCCACAGCCGATTCGGACTCCAGCCGATGCGCACTCTGTTTCCGATATCCTTGCATATTTTCAAATCCGCTTCGGACTATGTTGTGTTTCCGATCCTTGTAGATAGATTTGCTTACCAAATTTCATCGTCAACAGTACTCAAGGGTCAAAGTTGAAATGGTGAAATGAGGGTTCGAGGATCTCTGAGCTGAACATCCCCGGAGGAGATGGGGAGACACAGCCCACACCATTGTACTATGGAGCAAGCGCTACATCCTGTTTCCCGGGCGAGAAGCGGCGTCTTCTCCTCTGCCTCCTCCACCACCTCTGTCTCCTCCGCCTCCATCTCCTCCACCTGCACTGTCTCCTTCGCCTGCACCGGGTCCTCCACCTTTGCCTCCTATGCCTGCACCGTCATCGTCTTCTCTGCCTTCATGTGCTAAAATTCATCCCCACTTCGTTCCACGTCGTCAAAGCCATAGAACAAACGAAGAAGCCAAGGCTAGATGAACTAAAACTCCCCGCTCTCAAGAAAAGGGCGTATGTCGTAAGAGCGCAAATGAAGGCGTTCTTCAAGCCACAGAGCCCACAAAAGAAGATTCCTATAGACCCGACTGCTAAAAAGTTCTTTCAGAAGATGAGCGAACCGGTCAATAGGACTTTACTTTCGGACTATGACCAGTCGATGATAGAGTCTTTTAAGAAGCAAAGAGGAAATACCAAAGATGTGCATCATCTCGGAAAGCAACCAAAACAATCAGTTGAGCCGTTGCTACCACCCGGTGAAGAGGAATTAAGGCAATGGAAGAAAGAGATGGGTCTAAACAGGGAGCAACTGGTGGGAAACGCACCAATAAAAGTAGCGACATCAGTGGATTTGAAATACAAATTTACCCTCAGTGAACCGCTTGTTAAGCCTGTTCAGGTGAACGCCCTCTCTACACAGATGTACCGATTCAATTAATAGTACATGGAACATTCATCCAAAGGTAGAACGATGTTTGGAGCGAGGATAAGAAACACAGATTACTATCAAGGAGATGATGTTTTGTGTATCCACTTCAAGGATGTATTTGATGTATACCAACTATACGCCCTCGATGTCTCCATTCTCAGCTGTTGGGTTTTGTAAGTATCATTTAGGCAAAATTTATTTCGTTCCTTAGCTCCTTCTATGTACCATCGAATGATTCCTTTTATTCTTTATACAATGGAGATTCAATTGTGCCGTAGGCAGGAGACTTACAATATTGGATTCATGGATCTCCTACACATCAAGTGTTCTAGTCAGTTGATTGTTTTGAACGTGCATGCCTATAAGTTGTAGACAGATTGCAAATTCAGAGATTAACACAGAACATTACTGCACAAAATTCATGAGGCAGCTCACAGTGTCGAAAGTGACTTCAGGCTCGCCATCGAATGTGGGGATTCGTCGCTGAGAGCCTGAGACTATTCGAAGACAAATCCCCACAAGAACATATTCCAAGAAAAATAATCAGTAAACTGCACCGTCCACAAATGCTAATTTCTGAAGAACTCAACCAACACATCAGTGTAGATCTCACAGTTGACTTAATGCAGGTGGTAATTTCTGTCGATTGTTCCAGTCGTTGTTGTACTCATGTCAACTTGTAGCGCTCCTGCACCTGTAGAGAGAAGAGAGAAAGCAAGAGGTAAGAAAACCAGTCATGTGTGTTTGGTGCTTTGGGCACATGTGATTTGGAAATACAGAGAGAGGAGGGCACATGGAATGGAGGAGAGCCGTGGGACAGCACAACCAAATCTGACGCCTGGCGCTGGGAGGATGAAGATCGCGCCCGCCTCAACCCCCACTCCCTCCGCCATCTCCCCCTCGGGTTGCTGTGGCCGGAACCTCGCGGTGGTCCCGCCGCTAGGATCCAGGCCCTCAGCTTTTCGGACCGCTTGTGGTGCAGCCGCCGGCACTCCGACCTCGTCATCGATGGAGACCGGAGCCGGAGATGGAGACGCGACGGTAGCAGTGACAGAGGTGGAGGCGGCGGTGCGAGGCGGAGGTGAAGGCGGCGCGAGGGGGAGGCAGATGCGGCGCGAGGCGGCGACGGCGGAAGAGGAAGAGGGAGAGGGTGAGACGAGAGGGAGGTGGGGGCGCTGGCGGCGGCGGCAACGGCGTGCCATGAGGGGGAGGTGGTCGGCAACAGCGGAGGCGACGGTGGCGCAAGGCGGATGTGGAGCGGAGATAGAAACAGCGTGGTGGCGGTGCGAGGCGGAGGCGAAGGCGGGGTAGGCGACGCGGGGTGGTGACGGTCGGCAATGGAGGGAGAGAACGGCGGACCGGCGGGCGACGGCGGGAGAGGGAGGCGGATAGGGGTGAAAACGGATCGGATTTGGACGGATAATAGCTATACCATATCCTAAACCATTTTTTTTAAACAGATGCGGAGCGGGTGCGGATGACGTGCGGATGCGGATGCGGAGCGGATTATTTCGGACGTCGGATTCGGTGCGGAGTCGGTGCGGACTCGGTTCGGAAACGGACAAAAAGTTGTCGGATGTCAAGTTTGTATTCAATCGATACAACAAGAGGGCGCCAATACAATTAGCCGCAAATAAGATGGCAAAATAACATCTAAACATGATCTCAGGTCTCTAGGAAAAACCAACCAAAACACATCAATAATATAATTTTGCTTAATATAACACATCCAGCAAAATAATCCAAGATACATCCATCACTCATCAGTCACTGGTCACTGGTCACTGCATTGCTTAAAATTTAAGAATATAAGTCATCACTCATAAGTAGTTTAGTACGACATGCATGCAGCATATGAGCCAGCAATACAGCACAGAGCACACATCTCATACAGCACAGCACACAGCACAGTCGTTGGGTCGCCGTCGCGCTGGGTCGCGCCGCCACCGGCGCGCTGGGTCGCTGACTCGCCGTCGCGCCGCCACTCCCCTACGACTGAGGGCTGACGGGAGAGAGAGAGTCAGAGAGAGAGAGGGATCTGGGGGAGGAGAGGAAGGATTAGGTTAGGGTTAGAATAGATGGGCTATTGGGCTAGATCATAGAGTAGCCTGAAAGTTGCGGATTATCCGCCAAACACTATATCGGATAATCCGATTAAAAAATCGGATAATCCGAATCCATTGGATATCGTTGATACCACATCCGCATCCGCATCCGCATCCGCATGACAAAATCCGCATCCGCATCCGCATCCGGCCGGATATCTAACAACGCTTACCATATCCTCACATCGGACGGATTCGGAGCGGATCGGATTGGATAATATCCGCTCAGTTTTCACCCCTAGAGGCGGAGGCACGAGGGGGAGGCGGCGGTGGCGTGAGAGGGGGAGGGTGAGGGTGAGGGACAGACGAGAGGGAGAAGGGGGCAGCGGCAGCTAGGGTTTGTGGGATGGGTGGTTTAGTGTGCGCCATTTTTCGAAAAAGCCCCTCAGTTTTCAAGTTTTACAACATGGTCCTAATTCACGATTTTTCTCTTCTTTCTATGAAATATCCGGCTTTACGAAGGGCCTCCACGTAAAACATTATCTCAAGGTTACTATTCACAAGGAACCTCGATCGAATTACGCGTAAAGTGGAGGGCTTTTTCGAAAAACACCACCGTGCACTGTACCTATCCGACATGGCACACCCCAGCGCCCGCCCAGCCCGGTTAAAGGTTTCTAATGGCAGACAAATCATGTGTGTCAAGTAAAAGCTAAGCTTTACAAATACAACCGTGATTTTCTTTGTGTAAAGCAAACCCATAGCCCATTGGATGCAATTAATCCTCCACCTATAATGAAGTGCATTTTTCACCTATATATTTGGCAAAGGAAGGCAAAACTCACCCATATATCTGGCAAAGGAAGGCAAAAGACCTAAAATGAAAGGAAATCTATTCTAAAACTCCAGTGAGGATATTCTTTCATTGGTTGCATGCATGTCATCTAAAATAGTGTGATTTGCTATATTTATGGTGACATATTTTTCTGTTAGATCTTAGTCAGATTTTAGACATTTTAATTTCTATAAGATCCGTGCATGTGTTTGTTCATGCGTACTAAATAACTTCTTTTGTTGTTATAATTATATATTTTATATAAATTTATAACGAAATTGCTATATTTTTGTTGCACCATAAATCTTACATATGTAATTACACCCCACTTACACCCCATTTACATATCACTTACATATGTTATATAATTTTAGGATTTACATATGTAATTTTGGGACTTACATTGTAAATACACTAAAATTACATATGTAATTTAGGGACTTACAATGTAAATACATGCTGACTAATTTTTGGTGAAAAATATGGCGCCACAAATATAGCTACACCCAAAATAGTTATGAATTTTTTTAAAAAAATCAACAAGATAGATTAATATGTGACAAATCACTCCATAAATATGCAAAGTCAAGCTTAACTTCTATATTTTTATAAGTTGTAACGAAAAAAAATTTCACTACGGATATACGTTAACTAGCCACAGTTTAATTTATTTTTTGAAGTTAAATTTTAAATTTCATGCTGATGCTTGGGGCAATTGGAGACCGTAACTTGCGGCCACGACCATGCAGAGAGGTGTTCTGTACTGTATTTATTTCACGTAGACATGAAAGGCATCTGGACTACACATTGCGCCGATTTTGGTGAATATGCCCGTAGTTGGCAGTGTTTCTGTTGTGATATTTTAGCCCTCCTCCGCTTGTAGCTTCTGCATATGCATATTACTTCTGCATGCATCGCGGCCACTGCATGCTTCTTCATGCACACAACTCTCTGCCCCCTTTGTTTTCGCTCTCTTCTATCCCTAAACAGCTTTGTTTTAACAAACTTTACACCATTTTTTCTCCAAAATTACTTATCTAATCCATAATTTCGTTACACCATTATATTCGTTATACCTAAATCTCAAACAATATCTCAATGACTATACTTCGCATGATTATATTTCTAATTAAAATACTTTTATGGCATACATGTAATATTGAGTTGTAACTGTTAAAACATCACAAAATTAATACTTGCTAAAAACATCCATAGAATACCATGTATAACATTTACAAATAAAATATAGAATAGTTACTGAAACATTCAAATATATATAACACTGTATACAACACTAAAAAAATCCATAGTAGAAAAAACTTAAGACGGTCAATAAAGTCAAATTCCGGTAGAACATTTACTTCTCGTGTATGAAATGGTTGAAACACACATAGTTTTATTGTTTTCAGAATATAAGTGTGTGATATTTTATTATAAAGATTTAATTGCATTGAATATAATATGGTAATTGGATCAGATAAATAATTAGAAAAAACAATTATTTCAAATTTGTTTGTGAAGTGGTTATGCATGCAAAGCAGGAGAGAAGATAGAGAGTTGGCACTACGCAATAGCCAACGGAGGAGGTGGGGAGGGCGCCTGATCTTCGCGGTTTGGCCTGCCTGACTGTACGTGACCTGATGTTAGTAAGTACTCTATTTAAAAATGTATGCACGATGTCGTTAACTTTTATTTAGTCTTTATTTTATGATGACTTATTTTATTACCAAATAAAATATAACCTTAACTAATACTTTTATATATTAATACTAAATTTTTAAATAAGACTTAAATATTATGAAAAAAGTAAGCGACATCGTATATTTTAAAAAGGAGGTAGTAAAAAATTACCATACCAGCAATTAATCAATCTATTAATACTTATATACTACGGTGCCCTGATTAAAATTTGCATCTATGACTAGTACTTTGCAAGGATCGTGGTTGATTAGAACACTTCATGCAACTTTTATTTGTGCGACGAGAAAATATTTTCTATGTATGGTAGTGGGGTATTGGTTCCGACGGCACGGCTCATTCTTTGCAATCTACTTCATGACAGCAGTAGAGGAGCCTGATATGGCAAATCTGCTGAAAGAAAGCAGCGAAGTACTCTACAGTGGAATTACTTAGAAGTTTTACAGCCTTAGCAGTTAATTGGCTGCACAAGCATGTTCTGGCTGGTTTGTTCATCCAGAGGGTGCATACATTGAGTTCTTTAATGATTTTACCAATTTAAGTGAGAAGAGGTACCTGCATGCACCATTGGTTCATTTAATGCTGGACATGTATTAGGCATTGGCATTAAAATAATGCTTTAGATAACACTATATCAGTAACTCTTGTTGGTTATAGATGGTCACCTGGTCATATATACACGGGGCCATACAAAATCATGCGCCACGGAATTACAAAGCTGCTGCTCTCTGTTCCAATTCCGAACCATGCATAATTTGAAGAGAGGCTTAATAAAGCCCTCTTCACCTATAAATTGGACACTGAAAGGTCGATGATTTAGTGAAAGCCGGGAGTCCAACAGCAAGTTTGTATGTAACGTACGGTTAAGTGAAACCGAATACCAGGCTCTATTATAGCACACTGGAGCATGCACATTTGAATCCATGTACTTAGAAATGGAAGGTATCAGGACTATTTTCTCCAACGTATCCACCGTCTCCGGTGAAACTGACGTGGGAGTTTCCAAACTTGAAGTAAAATTTTTTATTTTTTATGCTATAGATGATTTTAAATAACATTTTAATTTTATTATGTATTAATGAAAGATATTTTCTATTAAAAATATAGCTAACGATACTACCTCATCTAACCAAAGGTAGACTTATATTACTTCTACTCCCTCCGGCACATAAATCGAACGAGTTAAATTTTATCCCAAAACAATGGAAGAATTTATATGTAATCGGGATAATGTGATTTTTTCTATACGTGAAGAAAAAATGAAGCTGGCATGCAAAGAAAGACACCTCCAGCAAATCACGTGTGAGCACATGGTTTAAGCTGGCATGCAAAGAAAGACACCTCCAGCAAATCACGTGTGAGCACATGGTTTAACGGGCCCACAAGTCAGCACAAACCGACTAAAATTGAGGCCAACCACCCAGGAACCGTCTTAGGGGCCCACCAGTCAGCCAAACACCAAAGATGGTGGCAATAGACGGTGGAGCTGGTTCGGCCGAACCCCAAGTAGCGGCGCTCGGCTTGATCCTCCGCGTATCGCTTCCTCCTGCATTCCTGATGGTGGTTATGCATGGTTAGCGGACCAGTAACCGCCATACAACCATCATAAGGATGCTATAAATAGATGAGCTCACTTCACTTCACAACACACACCTCAAGTAGCAATTCTCTTTTTCATATTGTATTCTCTATAGTTTAGTAGGAATAAAGTTGAGAGGAGCTTTGGTCCTATAGTTTCTTGGAGTTTATGGTATGTCTTTAGTACTTTACTCTTTTTGTAAGAATATAGTTTCTTTAATAGAATTATCTTCTTTATTTACTCATGCTCATAGTCCATGTATTCCTTTGTTGTGTTGTTGACTAAAAACCTGTGCTCGACCGATAATGCCAGATCTGTGTTTGCACGAACTAAGTCGACGAACACAACGGCCTGGGAGTTCTGCTTAGTTCCAGTGCAAGTCCAAAATATTGATGAAATGCGAGCGTGCCAGTCAGTTTGATCCTGCAGCTGACAAGATAGATAATATTTTGATTACCAAAGAGCCGATCGGCTAACGAGCCAATAGAGCTAGACCAGCCGATGTCGATAGGGTTTTGAACAATCGGCTATATATCCAATGTAGATAATGATATAAATACAATCGACTGATGATAATGTAATGAAATAATAATATAATCCAATAGAAACCAATCGTCTGATATTGATATGATAGAATAATTGCTTGATCCGAAGGTTAAGCATACATCGGTTGGTGTCCCGATGTCATCAAATCCAAATGATTACATAAATAGTGAAACCTTTGTTACGATCCGCTAAATCCAACTTGTATGTAATTCTTATAAGCTGATGTAATGTCCATATTACTCATCGGCTGAAACCTCGATGAAACCCTTATTATAGTCAAATCAAAGATAGGTTAGCCTTTATGATTCTAAGCACGACAAGGGATGATGCATCGCAAAATATGCAAAGAAACATAAAATCTAAACAATCAAGCCATTAACTAATTTTCAGGGTGGTAGATATCATAGCTAATCTAATCTAGCAAAGCAATTTAGCCAATACCGGCAAAAACCCTAAAGCGGATCCTAGCCGATACAAGTGGATTAACTAAGATATATGATAAATAGGTAGGCAAATATATTAAACGAACCAGAGTGATCCAAGAGGTCGAAGCGATGCAACCTTGAGCAACACCAATCTAGCCGATACAATTGCCAGGGCCGGTGGAACGTAGGACTTACCCCTTCGCCGGAGATCGAAAGCCGATGTAGCCCCTCATCAGGTGCCAAGTTCCGTCGGTTGTAAGTAAAAACCTGGGAAACGAGGGTGGTAATGCAGCGAGAGTAGTTGTATTGATCGAGAGATAGATACAATGACCTCAGGTGTACATATTTATACCCATGGGTAGATACTAGTCCTTGTTGGATACGATTCAAACTTTTCTAAAGATAAAAGGAAAAGCATGAAGTTCTTATCGGACGCTAAACACACTTTCCTAAAGATAAAAGGAAACTAATAGACTCTTCCTTATTAATCGATAAACTGTCATGCTGCATCCTCCTTGAACTCGGGCTCTTCCTTTAATTGATTAATTTTCTTAACCGAATCCATCAAGAATACATCTTCTGGCGACTGATAGTTTCCATTGACCAATTCCAGGACTCTGAAGATGATACTCACTCTAGGCTGATAATGTCTTCGGGTTTACCAAATTTTGGCGTCAACACATGCCCCCCAATTTTGGAGTATGAGAACTCATGCTTCAAAATTATCTTCTTTCTGATCTTGATAACTCCAAAATTGATTATTCTTTGTATCTCGCAATCGGCTTTCATTAGATAAGCCAGACTATTAAACTCATGGCAAAAAAATTTATCCTTGATAGGTATTGATAGCCCTTGGTGCAAGATCTGCTAATCTCTCATCAGTTTGACTCAAACTATAGCATTGGCTGCGAACATTACGAAATCTTCGAATATATTCCATAGCCGATTCTCCCTCTTGCTGCTGAACCGATATCAAGTCTGAAAGCTCATTCTCATCGATACCAGCAAATAAGTATGTGTGAAATTGCTTCTCAAGATCGGCGCATCCTCTGACAGAATTTTATGGTATTGATGAAACCATGTGAAAGCCGATCCAGTCAAAGACAATGGAAAATGTCTAACTTTCAAAACCTCTTCAGCCGACGCCTCCCCACATTGCGCTAAGAATCAGCTGATATGTTCCATTGTAGATATAATATCTTGCCCTAAAAACTTGGAGAAATCTTAAATCTCATATCGGCATGGCAATGGAACCCTATCAAACTATTCAGGATATGGCAGCCGATACACAGAAGCTTGTTCCTTAAGCTTAAGTCCAAACTGCTCCTCTATTATCTCTATAATTTTGTCCGCCAAATCATTGTTATATTGATACTCTTCACCATGCCCATATTGATGATGTTCTTCTAGCTGATATTGTTGTTGTTCTTCAATCTGCCCCCCCCCCCCGAGCTGGCCTCTTTGAACAATTAACTTATCAACTTTTCTCTTGATCAAATTTTGCAATGTGTTTGCCAAAACTCCAGATTGATTAAACAAAGCACGATGAACTGTTTCATCAACTTTATATTGAGGTGTTTCAACCATCAGTTTGGGAAGTTGAGTCTTCTCAATTGGCCCTTGTGGTGTTATGACGAAAGATTAAAGACAATGTTTTTGAAAATCCCAGCCGAAACAAGTAAATCGAGCTATCAAACTGGATTAACTAAGATATATGATAAATAGGTAGGCAAAAATATCACTAAACACACTTTCCTAAAGATAAAAGGAAACTAATAGACTCTTCCTAATTAATAGATAAATTGCCATGTTGCACCCTCCTTGAACTCAGGTTCTTCCTTTAATTGATTAATTTCCTGAACCGCATCCATCAAGAATACAACTACAGGCAACTGATAGTTTCCATCGACCGATTCTAGGACTCTGAAGCCGATACTGACTCTAGGCCGAGGATGACTTCGGGCTTACCAATTGGCGTTAACATGTGTATATGTTTAATGATTAGTATATACTTCATATATCTGCTGCATCCTACGCTAGTTGATCCATACTACGGTAACTGTCCAATGTCCTTTATGGGTTGCTCTAGCTCCAAATTGTTCATCCGTAGGGTGAGAGTCCCGAAGGAGTTACTCATGTTATTTACTAGCATAAGCATGATGTTTAGGCTAGATAAATGTCGTTGGATGCAGGTGTTCCCCACAGAAAGTGAGGTAGGTGGTAGGTGGTGATAGCCATATCCATCCTTTGTATTCCTCCACGTTCGGGTATAACGTAAAAGTGCGTAAGTGCCATAACCACGCTGATCTCTCGTTAGTACTTTGGTGCCTAGAACTAAGTCCTATATTATAAGCATGTATATTATAAGCATGTATATGTTAAGTGTATATAAACGTGAATATATTAGAAGTACAGTTGTACCATATTTCTCTAGTACTAATTTCTACTAAACATTATCATGGAGGTGAATCTCCTGTGTGCCCACTACCCTATTATAATATTATCTAAACCCCTATTTAGACTATGGTGAATTAATTATGGATTGATTAATGAGGGATAACGTATATCTTACACCGCCATTTTCCTTGCGGAATTATAAATACGATACCCATGGCTCACTCTAAAGGGAAGTGCTACATCGGTATCCATGAGCTTTCGGATTTATCTAAGGTCATGAGAAATACCAACAACTGCTTGAAAGATATAAAATTTCCATCGGACCATTCAGCAAGGATAAGTAAGTATGTTCCGTTGGATGATCTCAAACTGGTTGGAATGAAGTCCCGTGATTAATCACACAGCTCTTACCAATTGCTATAATAAATATTCTTCCACCCGAAGTTTGCTGATCACGTGGTTGTGCGCCTTCTTTAATGTAATCAGTTAGAAGGTTATAGATCCTGAAGATCATGATGGGTTGCAGCCAGATATTGGCAAAACTCTCTGTCACTTGGAGATTATTTTCCACTATCTTTCTTCGATATCATTAATTGTTCATCTCCCTGTTCATCTTGTGAAAGAAACAAGATTGTGCGGCCTAGCTTTTCTAAGAGAAATGTACCCGTTCGAGAGGTACATGGGAATTCTGAAATCGTACGTCCGACATAGAGCAAAACCATAGGGGAGCATCATTGAAGAGTATACAACTGAGGAGGTTATTGAGTTCTGCGTCGACTACATGTCCAAGACCGATCCTATCAGAGTTCCAATATCTCATCATGAAGGAAGGTTGTCAGGTGTTGGCACAATGGGTAGAAAACGAATTGTTCGAGATCAAGACACCTGTGCCAAGGCCCATTTCTCTGTGCTCCAACCTATGGCAGAAGTTACTCCAACATATGGTAAATTACTCATCGGTGATGGGTGAGAACAAAAAGCCGATGCTGATAAGAATAATAGACGTCGGGTCTAACATAGAGCCCATCACCGATGCGTCATTTGTGACGGTATCCAAACCATACCGACAAAGGTGACCTACTATCTTTGTCGGTTCAGAGTAAGAGGCCATCACGGATGACTCATCGTTGACGACCCTAGTTTGACACCTCTGCTGGGTCAAACCTATCGGTTACAGGGTTTATTACTAGCCCGACAAAGATAACTATCATCGGTGATAGCAGTCGGCTCGACAAAGATGAATTTTCAAATCACTGACCTTTGGTTCGTAACGCAGCCCATCCCCGACACATATGAGGGTTCCAACCCAACACAGATGAGTTGTTTCGTGCAAGTGAACTCATTTCGTCTCACTTCATTATTGTTTTGACACATCATTAAAAATGATGAGATGGCACCCTATTTAATGGAAATGAAATCCCATTTGGGGTGACCTTAAAGACGACATGACTCACTTCGACATCATCAATTTTATCCAATGAAGGAGAGTCAAAAGGGCTTTTAGCTTTACTCTAGATGGTACTGTTGACGACGAAATTTGGTAAATCATGCATCGAATTTGGAATTAAGACCGAAGTGGATTTGGAAGGAAATCGGTAAAAGAAACAAAGTATAAATCGGCTTCGAAACTGCATCGGCTATGGTGTGCATCGGCTGATATTGAATCGGACAAGGAAGCCGATGTAGCCGATATCGACAAGGGGATGTTGGAACCATTGTCGGGTTCGTTTAAAGTGCTTCATGAGGATTGCCACGTGTGGATTGAGTCCGAAAAAGGCAATTGTATCTATTAATTAGGAATAAGGAATAGTTTGTTAGTTTTCTTTTATGTTTAGGAAAGTGTGTTTAGTGTTCGATAAATACTTTATGTTTTTCCTTTTATCTTTAGGAAAGTTTGAGTCGTGTCCGATATCGACTAGTATCTACCCATGGGTATAAATATGTACACCCGGGGTCTATGTAAATTATCTCACGATCAATACAACTTCGGCGCATCGCCACCCTCTTTCTGAGGTTTTTACTTATCAAACCGGCGGAATTTGGCACCTAACGCGGGGCTGCATCGGCTTTCGATCTCCGGCGAAGGGGTAAGCCCTACGTTCCGTCGGGCCCTGGTGAATCTATCGGCTACATTGGTGTTGTTCAAGGCTGCATCGCTTCGATCTCTTGATCGCTCTGGTTTGGTTGATATATTTACCTGATATCTCAATTCTATCTTAATTGCATTGTGTTTAGAGATGCATCGGTTTAGTTAGGACTATCTCGGTTAAGTCTGATCTTCTGTCTTAGCCGATATATCTCTACAATCACAATGTTGTTTTAAATAGATTTGTTATATCCATCACATTAGACAGATCTATCGGTTCATCAAGTATTAGATTATCATATACAATCTCGTGCTGCATCGGTTAAGTTCGACCTACTAGATTGTTGTTGATAATATAAATCTTGTTAAGCTGGTAGGTTCATACTAATGTTCTATCGGAGTGTTAGCCGATGAATTATCTGGACGTTGTATCGGCTCAAAGGGTTACATACAAGTTGGATTTAGCCGATGACAACAAAGGTTTCAGTGTTTATATAATTATTTGGATTTATTGACATCGGATCTCCAGCTGATGAATGCTTCAACCTTCGAATCAGTGCTTATTCAATCTATCATTGCTAGCTGATTGGCTTCTACTGGATTATATTATTTTATTTTGATCAGGCGATTATCTTTATGTCATTATTTACTCAATTATCAAGATCTATACTGGATATCGGCTGGTATCGGTATCGGCTGGAATCACTCCATCGGCTTGTCAGCCGATCGGCTATCTTTTGATCTTCAATTTATATATCTTGTCAGTTGCAGGATCAAACTGACTGGCACGCCCGCATCTCATTATTATTTTGGACCTGCACTAGAGTAAAGCAAATCTCTCAGGTCAGTGTGTGTTTTTTGCATCAACACATTTTGGCATGCCTGGTGGGACACAATTTTTATACCTACATGTCTGAAGAAGAAGTCAATGCTAAGATCATCATCGTAGTGGAGGATTTGACGGAGGAACAGAGGCAAGAGATGGAGTAAGCAAAAGCTGATTTTCAAAAGCGTTGCCTCCAATGTTTCGTCATGACACCGGAAGGGCCAATTCAGAAATCTCAACATCCCGAGCCGATGATTGAAATACTTCAAGATAAAGTTAATGAAGCAGTTCATCGCGCATTATTTAATCAATCTGGAATTTTGGTGGACACATTGCAAAATTTGATCAAGGGAAAAGTTGATGAGTTAATTGTTCAAAGATGCCAGCTCGGGGGGCAGATTGAAGAACAACAACAATATCGGCGAGAGGAATAATGCCATCAGATGAACAATGGTTGGGCCGATAGAATTGTGAAGTTAGTAGAGGAGCAGTTTGGACTTAGACCTAAGGAGCAGATCCATATGTATCGGTAGCCATATCCTGAATGGTTCGATAGAGTTCCGCTTCCATACCGATACAAGATTCCAGACTTCTTCAAGTTTTCAGGGCAAGATGATATATCTACAATGGAACATATCAGCCGATTCTTAGCACAATGTGGGGAGGCATCGGCTGAAGAAGTTTTGAAAGTTAGATTTTTTTCCATTATCTTTGACTAGATCGGCTTTCACATGGTTTTCATCGTTACCATCAAATTCTGTCAGAGGATCGACCGATCTTGAGAAGCAATTTCATGATTATTTCTTTGCTGGAATCAGTGAAATGAAGCTTTCGGACTTAATATCGGTTGAGCAGCAAAAGGGAGAATCAGCTATGGAATATATTCAAAGATTTCGTAATGTCCGCAGCCGATGTTATAGTTTGAGCCTAAGTGATGAGCAGCTAGCCGATCTTGCATTCCAAGGATTGTCAGCACCTATCAGAGACATGTTCTTTTGCCATGAGTTTGACAATCTGGCTCATCTAGCGCAGACGGTATCGGCTTACGAGAGCCGATTGCAAGAAACAAAGGAAGATCAATTTTGGAGTAATCAAGGCGAGATAGAAGAGAATTTTGAAGCATGAGTCCTCATACTCCAAAACTGTGGGGCATGTGTTGACGACGAAATTTGGTAAATCATGCATCGAATTTGGAATTAAGACCGAAGCGAATTTGGAAGGAAATCGGGAAAAGAAACAAGGCATAAATCGGCTTCGGAACTGCATCGGCTATGGTGTGCATCGGCTGATATTGAATCGGACAAGGAAGCCGATGTAGCCAATATCGACAAGGGGATGTAGGAACCATTGTCGGGTTCGTTTAAAGTGCTTCATGAGGATTGCCACGTGTGGATTGAGTCCGAAAAATGCAATTGTATCTATTAATTAGGAATAGTTTGTTTGTTTTCTTTTATGTTTAGGAAAGTGTGTTTAGTGTTCGATAAATACTTTATGTTTTTCCTTTTATCTTTAGGAAAGTTTGAGTCGTATCCGATATGGACTAGTATCTACCCATGGGTATAAATATGTACACCCGGGGTTTATGTAAATTATCTCTCGATCAATACAACTTCGGCGCATCGCCACCCTCTTTCTGAGATTTTTACTTATCAAACCGGCGGAATCTGGCACCTGACGCGGGGCTGCATCGGCTTTCGATCTCCGGCGAAGGGGTAAGCCCTACGTTCCATCGGGCCCTGGTGAATCTATCGGCTACATTGGTATTGTTCAAGGCTGCATCACTTCGATCTCTTGATCGCCCAGGTTCGGTTGACATTGTCAGACGCATGTTAAGGGGCCGGGATCTTCCCGGTTGGTGTCACCAACCGGGACTAAAGATCCTCACATTAGTCCCGGTTGGTACCACCAACCGGGAGTAATGATGATTTATATCTTTAGTCCCGGTTGGTGTTATTAACCGGGATTAACGTGCTATACCTTTTTATACTTCTTCTTCCTCCTCCAACCCGAGCCATTGTTGCCAAGAGGAGGAGGAAGAAGGGAGGTGTTGCCGAAATTTTTGATAAATTTGTTTTTGATGATAATATACAAATCGGAGAGATCGAAAAGGTTAGCAAATCCATTCTTTAGTAATATATGCTTAGCATATTACATTGATAGCTTTGTGTTGACGATGAAATTTGGTAAGCCTCGAACTCATCATCGGCCTAGAGTTAGTAGCGGCTCCAGAGTTCTGGAATCAGCCGATGGGCATTATCAGATCACCAACAGTTGTGTTCTTGATGGATTCGGTTAAGGAGATAGATCAAGCTTATCCAGAAAAGTCCGAGTTCAAGAAAGATGCGGCATGGCAAATTTATCTATTAATTAGGAAGAGTCTGTTAGTTTCCTTTTATCTTTAGGAAAGTGCATTTAGTGTCCAATAAGGACTTTATGTTTTTTCCTTTTATCTTTAGGAAAGTTTCAGTCGTGTCCGATATGGACTAGTATCTACCCATGGGTATAAATATGTGCACCCGGCGTCTATGTAAATTCTCTCTCGATCAATACAACTATTCTCGGCGCATCGCCACCCTCTTTCCGAGGTTTTTACTTATCAACCGGCGGAATCTGGCACCTGACGCGGGGCTGCATCGGCTTTCGATCTCCAGCGAAGGGGTAAGCCCTACGTTCCGTCGGGCCCTGGTGAATTTATCGACTACATTGGTGTTGTTCAAGGCTGCATCGCTTCGATCTCTTGGATCGCTCTGGTTCGGTTGATATATTTACCTGATATCTCAATTCTATCTTAATTGCATTGTGTTTAGAGACGCATCGGTTTAGTTGCGACTGTCTCGGTTAAGTCTGATTTTCTGTCTTAGCCGATATATCTCTACAATCAGAATGTTGTTTTAAATAGATTTATTATATCCATCAGATTAGACAGATCTACAGACTCATTAAGTATTAGATTATCATATACAATCTCGTGCTGCATTGGTTAGGTTCGACCTACTAGATTGTTGTTGATAATATAAATCTTGTTAAGCCGATAGGTTCATGCTAATGTTTTATCGGAGTGCTAGCCGATGAGTTATCATATACGTTATATAATCTAGATTGACAATGTTTTCTACTTGCATCGACTAATCTCTATCTATGGTTTTGTCGATATTGGCTAGATTACTTTGTTGGCTTAGATTATATAATGTATCCACCACTCCAAAAATCAATCAAAAGCTTGATTGTCTAGATATGATGTTTCTTTTCATACTTAGTGCTGCATCAGTTAAGTTTGATCTACTAAGTCATGCTTAGAACCATAATCTCTAGCTTGCTTCTTGATTGCCAATAAGGGTTTCATCGGGGTTTCAGTCTATGAGTTATCTTGACGTTACATCGGCTTATAAGGATTACATACAAGTTGGTTTTAGCCGATGATAACAAAGGTTTCACTGTTTATCCAATCATTTAGATTTATTGACATCGGACCTCTAGCCGATGAATGCTTCAACCTTCGGATCAATGCTTATTCAATCTATCTTTACTAGCCGATTGGTTGCTACTGGAATATGTTATTGTTATATTACATTATCATCAGTCGACTATCTTTATGTTATTATCTACTCAAGTATCAAGATCTATACTGGATATCGGGTGGTATTGGCATCGGCTGGAATTATTATATCGGCTTGTCAGCCGATCGGCTATTTTTTGATCTTCAATTTATATATCTTGTCAGTTGCAGGATCAAACTGACTAGCACGCCCGCATCTCATCATTACTTTGGACCTACACTGGAGCTAAGCAGATCTCCCAGGGCATCGTGTTTTTACGTCAACACTTTGTTTTTATAAAATATTGTCTTCAACAAGGTTTAAGCAAATGATGAGAGAGAAAAGATGTGTAGGCAAAATTAGGTTTATTTTGAAATTAGAAAATTTGGATACGTATGTTATAAAAGCGATGACCGAGGGAAAATATAGAAAACTAAAATAAAAGAATAGAAAACTGAGTTAGTTTAATAAAATAGTTAGAAAAAAGTATAATTCGTTAAAGATATGTTTCAACTTTACAAATAATAAAAAAGAATAATATGTTGGACTATTGTAAAATTTTTGTATGATTACTTGTAAAAAAAGTTGAAAACAAAGGTAATTGAAAAATATGTAATATAACTAGAAATAGTGTTTGTACTTAAAAAATATGTGTAGTACTTTAATAAAATTTTAAAAATAGTTGTAAACTTCTCTTCGTTCTCGTTGCCAACTTTGTAGCTCTTTCCTAGAAATTAGTTTCACTTTGAATCATGATGTTTTAAATTATTATATGACTATTTAACTAGTTTCAACTGTGTGGATGTCGTTAGTAATATTGGACTATTTGATGTATAGATGGATCGGCAATGGATTTACACCGCGGACTGATGGTCGAAAGAGTTTATTGAAGGCGTGCATTATTTTTTGAATGTGGCCAATGCTAACAAGTATAAGGGTTTCATGTGTTGTCCATGCAAAAAGTGCAGAAACCAGAAGGAGTATTCATCATCGAGAACTATTCATGCGCACTTGTTTGAGTCTGGATTCATGCCTGGATATAATTGTTGGACCTCGCACGGAGAGCTAGGGGTTACAATGGAAGAAGATGAAGTAGAAGACAAGAATATTCCAGACTGGGCTCATCAATACGGTGGATTTGAAGAAAATCCAGGAGGTGAGACGGACGGAGCTGTTGAAGATAACGATGGTGTAGATGATCTTGGTCAGATGTTGCGGGACGTAAAGAACGGCTGTGAAAGTGAGAAGGAGGCCCAAAAATTGGACCGTATGTTAGCGGACCACAAAACTTCGTTGTACCCAGGTTGCGAAGAGGGGCACAAAAAGTAGGGTACGATTCTAGAATTCTTGCAATGGAAGGCCAAAAATGGTGTGAGTGACAAGGCATTTGGCGAGTTATTGAAACTCGTCAAGAACATTCTTCCGGAGGGAAACGAATTGCCCGAAACAACGTACGAAGCTAAGAAGGTGGTATGTCCTCTAGGACTAGAAGTACATAAGATACACGCATGTCCGAACGATTGTATCCTCTATCGCGGTGAGGAGAATGAGAACCTAGAAGCATGCCCGGTTTGAAAAGCACTACGATACAAGATCATACGAGATGATCTAGGTGATGTGGACGGACAACCTTCGAAGAAGAGGGTTCCTGCTAAGGTTATGTGGTATTTCCCTATAATACCAAGGCTAAGGCATTTGTTCAGGAACAAAGAGCACGCTACCATGATACGCTAGCACGCAGAAGAACATCAACAGGACGAACATCAACAGGACGGGATGCTGAGACACCCCGCCGATGGGTCGCAGTGGCGAAACATCGATAGAACATTTCCAGACTTTGCAGAGGATGCCCGAAACGTAAGGTTCGGTTTAAGTACAGATGGCATGAATCCATTTGGAGAGATGAGCAGCGGCCATAGCACATGGCCTGTGACCATATGTATCTACAACCTCCCCCAGGCTATGCATGAAGCGAAAGTACATCATGATGCCAATTATCATTCAAGGCCCAAAGCAACCTGGTAACAACATTCATGTGTATCTAAGACATTGGTTGACGATCTGCTTCTGTTGTGGAACAAAGAAGGTGTCCCCATGTGGGATGAGGACAAACAGGAGCATTTTAACCTACGAGCGTTGCTGTTTGTGACCATTAACGATTGGCCCGCAATTAGCAACCTATCCGGACAGTCAAACAAGGGGTACAAGGCTTGCACCCATTGTATGAATGAAACTGAAAGTACGTATCTGAAACACTGCAGGAAGGTTGTGTACATGGGTCATCGTCGATTCCTTGTTGCAACCCATCCTGTACGGAAGAAAGGCAAACATTTCGAACAGAAGGCAGACCACTCTACTAAGCCTAAACATCGTAACGGAAAAACCGTGTTTGCTATGGTGAAAGATCTGAAAGTAGTATATGGAAAGGGATCTGGCAGGCAACCTATAGAGAGCGAAGATGGTCACACGGCGATGTGGAAGAAGAAATCTATTTTTTGGGAGCTACCCAATTGGGAAGTCTTAGACGTCCGACACGCAATCAACATGACGCACCTTAGTAAGAACCTTTGTGTCAACCTGTTGGGCTTCCTAGGGCTATATGGGAAGTCGAGAGATACACTTGAAGCACGTAATGATCTCAAGCATATGCAACAACGCGTGGACCTTCACCCGGAACCGAAGGATAAAGGAAGTCATTATTTGAGTTCTGCAAGCTACACCCTTAGCAAGGAAGAGAAGGAAAGTATGTTTGAATGCCTAGGGAGCATCAAGGTACATTCTGGATACTGCTCGAATATAAAGAGAATAATAAGCGTGAAGGAGAAGAAGTTCACAAACCTAAAGTCTCATGACTGTCATGTGTTGATGATACAACTGCTTCCTGTTATAATTCGTGGTATCCTTCTTGATAATATACGGGGAACAATAATAAAGCTATGTGCCTTCATTAACGCAATTTCGCAAAAGATCATCGATCCGGACAGTTTAACAGCCCTTCAAGATGACGTGGTCCAGTGTCTTGTCAGCTTTGAGATGATCATTCCACCGTCATTCTTCAACATAATGACGCATCTTCTATGTCACCTTGTGAAAGAGATCGGTATTCTCGGTCCTGTGTACTTACACAACATGTTTCCATTCGAGAGGTACATGGGCGTTCTAAAGAAATACGTTCGTAACCGTTCCCGTCCGGAAGCAAGCATCGCCAAGGGTTATGGAACAGAGGAGGTCATTGAGTTATGCGTAGAATTTATTGAAGACCTTCATCCATTCGGTGTACCCAAATCAAGCCACGAGGGGAGACTACAGGGAAAGTGGACTCTTGGAAGGAAAGCAATAATGAATGTGGATAACGATTTATTCCGTAAAGCACATTTCACGGTTTTGCAACAATCTTCATTGGTGGCTCCTTACCTCAAGGAGCACCTGGCGATTGTTCGCTCAAAAAACATCGGCAAGTCCGATGCATGGATTACACGCCATCACATTGATACTTTCCCCGCTTGGCTACGACAACATCTAATGGGTACCTAAACCATTGACCGACAACTAGCCTTCTTGGCGAGGGGGCCTTCTTGCTCGAATCGACATTCCAAGGATATGAAATCAATGGTTATACATTTTATGTAAGAGCCCAAGACAGAAAGAGCACAAACCAGAACTCTGCTATTCGTATCGACGCCATGAGATACGATGGTGCAACTAGCACGTATTACGGTGTCATCGAGGACATATGGGAACTAGACTATGGACCCCTCAAGGTACCTCTATTTCGATGCTAGTGGGTTAGGCTCACTGGTGGAGGCGTAACGATTGATGACAGTGGGATGACAACGATTGACTTAACCAAGGTTGGCTACTTAGGCGAACCATTCGTCCTAGCCAACGATGTAACACAAGTTTTCTATGTGAAGGACATGTCTAGTAAACTAAAGAGGGGTAAAGGACCCGATGAGCCAAAGCGCCACGTGGTTCTCCCAGGCAAAAGGAAAATCGTCGAAGTCAAGGATAAGACTGACGAAGATTACGATCAGTTCGACGGGCAACCTCCGTTCGCGGTGACGGTTGACCCGAGCATCCTCCTATCAGAGGAGGAGACCCCTTACTCACGCAACGATCATACGAAAGGAAAATTAATGAGGAGAAAGTACGTGAGGATAACAGTGACATAGGTTGTTGTATGGATGATGCAAACTATTTATAATGTATTGAAGGCCATGCAATGTTTTTTAACATGTAATAGTAATTTTGAACTATTTAAATATGTCATATGTTAATTATATGTGATTATCTATATTTAAATAGAATTTAAATTGGTCATGTTTTAATTATATGTTATTATTGAAATGTGCAAGAAGATTTAAATATCTAAATAGGTCATATGTTAATTATATATATATATTTAAGATGTAATAGTAATTTTAAACTATTTAAATATTCCATATGTTAATTATAGGTGATTATCTATAATTAAATAGTATTTAAATTGGTCATATGTTAATTATGTATCATTATTGAAATGTGCTAGAAGACTTAAACTATCTAAATAGGTCATATGTTAATTATATATATGTATAAGATGTAATAGCAATTTTAAACTATTTAAATATATCATATGTTAATTATATGTGATTATTTATATTTAAATAGTATTTAAATTGGTCATGTTTTAATTATATATCATTATTGAAATGTGCTAGAAGATTTAAACTATCTAAATAGGTCATATATTAATTATATATATACTTTTAAGATGTAATAGCAATTTTAAACTATTTAAATATGTCATATGTTAACTATATGTGATTATCTATGTGCAATAATAATTTTAAACAAGTTAAATGTTTTAATCTTTAGCCCGGTTGTTAACCATATCCGGGACAAATAATATTTTCGGAAACAGCACGAAACTTTTATTAGTCCCGGTTCGTGTAAACAACCGAGACTAAAGACTTATCTTTAGTCCCGGTTGTTTAACAACCAGGACTAAAGATATCTTTAGTCCCGGTTGGTAGGTACAACCAGGACTAAAGACCTACCAAGCGGGACTAAAGATATATTTAGTCCCGGTTGTTTACACGAACCGGGACTAAAGATCCCGGCTATAAATAGCTAGGCACATCATCTTCTCCACGCACACTTAGACGTTTCACGCTGATCGCCGAACCCGCCGTCGACTACGCGTCTCCGCCGCTGCCATCTCCGCCATCGCCATCTTCACCGCCGCCGTACGTCCTCCTCCCTCCTCTCTCTCTCTCTACGTCCCGCCGCCGCCATGCACGCCAGCGCAATGCCGGGGTGGCGCGGCCGCCACCCCGCGATGTCGCCGGCGCGCCACCCCGACGCTGCCTGCACCACCCTGCCTCCGCCGCCCCGCGCCACCCCGCCATGCATGCCACTTTGCAAATTAATTATTGGAATGATAGTGGATTGAAAACCCTAATTTTATCAAATAAAATTTTATAGTGATTTTTAATAAAATGTATAGAGAAATATAGTGATTTTTAAAACATGAAACTAATTTTATCAAATAAAACAAAATATTACTGTACTTTTTTCACGTAGTTAAATAAGTTTGATAAAAAGAATTAAACTAACTTATAATTTTCACGTAGAACGATATAAAAAGAACTTATAACTTATAAAAAGAACCATAGAACATGAACTATAGAACGAACGACCGAACGAACGACAGAACGATAGAACGAACAACCGAACGACCGAACGAACGATAGAACGAACGACCGAACAAACGATAGAACGATAGAACAATAGACCAAACGAACAAACGAACGATATAAGGAACGACCAAACGAACGATAGAACAATAACACTCATGAACGACCGAACGAGTGATAGAAAGATAGAATGAAAGAACGATAGAACCAACCGGATTATTTGCATTACTCTTCCAAAATCACATTTTCTCATTTAGTCTGATTTAGGATATTGGCTGATAACGATGTATATTAAAAGATTTGGACTTTCTCAAGAGTTTAAATGTGCATAGCTTTAGAATGAAAAAGAGGGTCACATTTAGATGTATTTTAAAAACGAGGGTCACATTTAGTCTAAATGTATATTAAAAAAAAGAGGGTCACTGGTGAAGACTTTCTCTCGTTTAGCGATGTATATTACAACAAAGTAAGCATGGATGTGCATAGCTTTAGGGAGGTCAGTCTAATTATAGGTTAAAGGAGGGTCTGATTTAGGATATTGGCTGAAAACAAGCACTCTTTCTTTCATGACTAAACACAATGAAAGAACGAGGTCTTGTTTTCACCCAATATCTTAAGTCACTTTCTCTCGTTTAACGATGTATAGTAAAACATTAAGTAAGCATCAATGTGCATAGCTTTAGGGAGGTCAGTCTAATTATAGGTTAAGGAAGGGTCTGATTTAGGATATTGGCTGAAAACAAGCACTCTTTCTTTCATGACTAAACACAATGAAAGAACGAGGTCTTGTTTTCACCCAATATCTTAAGTCACTTTCTCTCGTTTAACGATGTATAGTTAAACGTTAAGTAAGCATGAATGTGCATAGCTTTAGGGAGGTCAGTCTAATTATAGGTTAAGGGAGGGTCTAATTTAGGATATTGGCTGAAAACAAGCACTCTTTCTTTCATGATTAAACACAATGAGAGAACGAGGTCTTGTTTTCACCCAATATCTTAAGTCACTTTCTCTCATTTAACGATATATATTAAAACATAGTAAGCATGGATGTGCATAGCTTTAGGGAGGTTAAAGGAGGGTCTGATTTAGGATACTGGCTGAAAGCACTCTTTCTTTCATGACTAAATACAATTAAACCGGTAATTTCTAAAATAAATATTGTCTTGACTCCAATGCATGGGGTGCCAAAACAAGATTTGTTTTGGAAAATATCTGCGTTCAACCATGAAAGAACGAGGTCTTGTTTTCACCCAGTATCTTGAGTCACTTTCTCTCGTTTAACTATGTATATTAAAACTTTAAGTTATGCAAGTATATTTATACTTGTGCTTCATATAGATCACTATATATTGAAGTGGTTTTACAAAAACTAGATCATCGAGGCAGGCAATTTGCTTAAACTACGAGTATTAATAGTGGATGCCTTTTATAATGCCTTATGTACATTACTAGATTTCTGTATATTACTAGTTTTACTTGATGACAGCTAATATTATATACGGCTATGTTTTTCTATAGCCTTGATCAAACTTATAAAAAAGAACTAAAAAGTCAAAGCATCTTGTAATTATTGTAGATGGCAGATCGCGATGAAGAACAGATCCTCATGGACGAGATCGCAGAGGGCAGCAGCTGGTATTGGGCGGATGAGGAGCAAGAGGACCCCAACCAATACCTAAACGAGGAGGGAAACGAGGGCACAAACCTAGATGAAAGTGAAAGGCAACCGGCTGTTGGGGAGAAGAGGGCACGCGGACAAAGAGGTGCCACGAGGAAGCTAGAGGGCAGGCACATTATTAGTGATGTGGCCCCAGACGGTGAACCAGTACCCCCAGCCGGCATACTACGGAAGTACGTGGGACACAGTGGTTGGGTCGTGAGGGATCACGTGCCCATTAGCACAGTCCACTGGGGTCAATCAAGGTCAGCCGAGGAAGACCAAAGTTATCTTCCAGATACGGAGAAAGAGATGCTGTGGACCACCATGCTCTAGACATTCACGGTCTCTGAGGCAGCTCAGCCAAGACTGAAAGAATGGATAATGAAGAAAATGGCTGAACAGTTCTGGAAGTACAAGTCTGCTCTGTACAAGAATTGTGTCCAGAAGGGTCTCACACATGATTTTGAGAAATTACCCAAGCTGAGGGATCATTGGGATGCGTTTGTCGCATACAAGACCTCCGAGCACAGGCAAGCACAAATAGAAAAGAATAAAGCCAATGCCGCTAAGAAGCAGTACCATCACCGGCTAGGGTCAGGTGGCTATAAGAAGGCAATCCCCAAGTGGGATACACTTGAAGCCGCGTTGGTAGAGAAGGGTATTGAGCCGGCCACAACGAACTAGTCTGAACGTTCCAGAAATTGGTATTATGGTCATGGCGGAACGCTCAATCCCACTGATGGTTCCCTTCTATTCGGCGATGCTATTCACGAAGCAGCAAGCGGACTTACGGAAGCAGTGGAGGCGTCTGCTCAGGGAACATTCAAGCCTGACAGAGAGAAGGACGAGCTTACGCTCGCACTACAGAATCTCGAGCATCCAGGATGAACACGAGGAAAAAGGCGTGGTACCTTGGAAATATGGATTTCAAGAGGACAGCCACACTTACAAGAGTCGGATGAGGAGCAAGAGGGATACGGAGGCGAAATTGAGATATCTCGAGGAGAGGGTCGCCCTGTAGGACTTAAGGATGCAAGAGGAGGTCGAACGACGGGTGAACCAACGCCTGGCGGAACGATAGAGCCAACAATCAGTGCAGCCGTCTATCCCTCCTATCATGGTGAGCCCCTCAGGCAATCGCAGTAGCTATGCTTCTATGGGGCAAGCAGGAGAACAGGGAATACAAGGTGCAGCAGAGCCAGCTCACGATGACCCATCGTACCCCGTAGATGAAATCACGCGGCGGACACCTTGTGAGCTGCACAGCCCTTTCAAGAACATATCACTCAAGGTATCCTCATAGTTTTATGATATAAGTCTTGTAAATTGCAAACGGTTATGCATGCATCTGTTAATTACTAAGTAACCTCGATTCTCATGAAGGTGGCATCGGGAATGGCCATACCAGTGGCCCTTTCAGGGACTTACCATTGCAGACCGATTCCACCTGGGTACTCCAAGGTCAAAGTTGAACCGGTGGAACAAAGGTTCGAGGATCTCGAGCTAGACATCCCCGGAGGAGACGGGGAGACGAAACTAGGAGACACAGCCCATGCCATTGTACTATGGTGCAAGCGGTACATCATGTTTCCCGGACGAACAGCGACATCTTCTCCTCTGTCTCCTCTGCCTGCACCCTCTCCTCCGCCTGCACCGTCTCCTCCACCTCCGCCTCCTCCGCCTGCA
Organism: Oryza punctata; assembly: GCA_000573905.2. Lineage (NCBI taxonomy): Eukaryota > Viridiplantae > Streptophyta > Magnoliopsida > Poales > Poaceae > Oryza > Oryza punctata. Next base: position 15,022,570 of record CM002493.2, on the reverse strand, counting down.
CCATCTCCTTCACCTACACCGGCTCCTCCGCCTCCACCTCCTCCGCCTGCACCGTCATCGTCATCTCCGCCTTCACGAGCTACAAAGTCGTGCCCACTTCGTCCAGCGCCGTCAAAGTCCGCAGAACAAACGAAGAAGCTAAGACTTGACGAGCCAAAACTCCCCGCTCTCAAGAAAAGGGCATACGACCGCACTCCCAAGGAGACTGACGAGGTTGTACGAGCGGAAGTGAAGGCGTTCTTCAAGCCACGCAGCCCAGAAAAGAAGACTCCCATAGATCCGGCTGCTAAGAAGTTTTTCCAGAAGATGAGCGAACCGGTCAAGAGGGCTTTATTTTCGGATTATGACCAGTCGATGACGAAGTCAGCTAGGAAGCAAAGAGTAAGGACCAAAGAAGTGCATCAGCTAAGCAACCGAAACAATCAGTTGAGCCATTGCTACCACCCGGTGAGGCGGAACTAAGGCAATGGATGAAAGAGACGGGTCTGAACAGGGCACAGCTGGTGGGAAATGCACCAATAACCATAGCGACCGAAGCCGATTTGAAATACAAATTTAAACTCGGTGAACCGCTTGTCAAGCCCGTTCAGGTGAAGAACCTCTCGACACAAATGTACCGCTTCAATCAATGGTACATGGAACATTCATCAAAAGGCAGAATATGATTGGAGCGGGGATAAGGAACTCAGATTACTATCAAGGAGATGATGTCCTGTGGATCAACTTCGAGGATGTATTTGATGTATACCAACTAGACGCCCTCGACGTCTCCATGCTCAGCTGCTGGGTTTTGTAAGTATCATTTTACGCAAAATTAATTTTATTCCTTAGCTCCTTGTCTGTACCGTTCAATGGTTAAACTGTGCGGATAGTTGATGCAAATATCTTTGTACTTTGTAGAATGGAGATTCAATCGTGCTGTAAACAGGGGATTTACAATATTGGATTCATGGACCCCCGCAAAGTCAATGTGGAAATGGTACGGGATTTTGAGGAGGCTACAGATGATAATATTGTTCATTTCCTGGTGCAGCAGTATTACAAGACCTACATTCTATTGCCCTATAACACAACGTGATTTTGAACTGTCCTTCTAATTCGTACCAACTTCTTCCTCATACTCAAACCGTGACGTATGTACTATCTTACGCAATTTGCAGATTCCACTGGGTCCTTCTCCTCTTCGACCTTTCACTTTGCAAAAGTCCATGTCTATGACTCAATGGATAAACCGGAGTCTACTTTCGACAAGATTTTTGAAGTGATAGATAGGTAATGCCATCTATTCAACTGGGAGTAATTACGAACACTGCTATTGCTTCTATGCAGATCTCCGATATTTAATCGTCTCTTCCATCTATACATAGGGCATGGGCAACGTTCCGTACGTTAGTCCACGGGGTTTGGAAAGAAAAACTTGGTAGGGGGTTTAATTTTCCGGTGAGTACATACTCCAAAAACATATTGAATCGTCAATTTGTTCTAGAAAAAACTAATACCTTAAATCCCTCGTCGTTTCTCCTAAAGTGTGCATAATAGGAGCAGGGGAATAACTTGTGCGGCTACTATGTCTGCGAATATATTCACTGCATTGTACACCAAATCAACAGTGACAAGGATCTGGAAGTACGTAAAAATCCTTCATACATTATCCCATCGATTTCTTATTGACTTCATATACTTATATCTCAATTTTTTTCAAATGATAGATTATTTACATGAGGGAAAAACTATCCAACGAAGAATTTGTAAAGGCTGTTCAAGAACAATTGATGGGATTTATCAATGAACAAATAATTGATCCCGCGGGAGAATTCCACTACGATGGAAGGCCTATTGATTATGATCCTCATGTATAACTTGTTTTAAGTTTCTTTGTAATATACAATAGAAATTAGAATTAACGAAAGATTGTTACAAATGTATGTATTTAGATGTGTATACATGTGTGTCAGTATATTTCGGTAATATGAGTATATCTTTACTTGAGTGCATATATTTAAGGAACATATATATGTGATAAATATGTATTTATCACATATTATATATGTGCAATATAATATTATATATAGATATATTATGCATATACATGTATTTATACATATATATGCATAATATATAAACTAACATTTAGCAGAACCAACAACCTTAAAAAATAAAAGAAAAAATATCTGCAGCGTCAGCCAGGTGGCGCTACCATCTTTAGTCCCGGTTGATGTTACCAACCGGGACTAAAGATGGCTCTTTTGTCCCGGTTAATTCACCCGGACATCTTTAGTCCCGGATTCGTGGTCCCGGTTACAAAACCGGGACTACAGGGGTTTACGAACCGGGGTTAAAAACCCCTTCTCCACTAGTGTTTATAATTCTAGCCGTCTATTAGTCCCAAATTAATTTCTTATAATACATACAATTAACCTGCTACAGGTCACCTCATGATACACGTTTCCTATACTGAACCTCTCATGACCTATAAATTGGACACTCCAAGAGATCATGAGTTAGGAAGCTAGCAATCCAGCAGCTAGTAGTAGTACTATTGCTGATGCGAAGTTGCATACTAGCTAGGCTCCATTTGTATCTATGAACTTAGGCATGGAAGGCGTCGAGCTTATTCTTGTTCCTGTATATCGGCATCCTCTCCCGGGTTGATTCGTTTCCTTCGTGCTGAAATTTGGAGGGATCCCACTGCTGTCAAATACATCGTCTACTTCTTGATGTTCAACAGCCTGGATCACTTACCCCTGGGATGGTGTCATTTTATTAACGAAAAAAAATATTTAATGATTACTGTGTCAGTTCTAGTATTCATTCTGGTGATTGGAATAATTTAAACGTTGTATGTATTTTACAGCTTCTTAACCTGCAAAGCAGTGCACCAAATAAAGAATTGCACGGAATTTTCATGGCCGTTCTTTTCTTACCTAATATTTGATCTTTCTGTTACCTTATTCATTTGAGGTCAATGAAATAAATATTATGCTTGTAAAAGCCATTACACTGGATCAGGTCACCTGTGACGGGTCCTAACTATCACCTTTCATGGGTTTAGCGCTGGTCACAGACCAATGATTACTGATGATACAAGTCACCTTTAACGGGTGGCAGCCCGTCAGAGGTGACAGTCACCTTTGATGGGTCCTTAGTTTTAGGCCTATCATAGATGAGGGGTACCACTAGGCAGTCCGTGGTTGCAACCCGTCAAAGATGACATACCTTTGACGGGTGCAGTATTAGTGGTCCGTCAGAGATGAGACCATCTATGATGGTGTCTAGTACCAAAGCCATCATAGATGACATCACCTGTGACGGTCTTTGGTTACGACCCATCAAAGATGAGGTATAATTCGAAAAAAATAAATTCTAAATATTGGCTAGTCTCAGGATTCGCAAGCCTCTAAAAACAGAAACAACACATATATCCCAGGCACCCCAATATCACATATTCCCCATTTCAGCACATATGCATCTAAAAACTTACATCATTCACACATGCAGTTCAAAAGCTACATTTCCACCGCATATTCATACCACACTAAAGCCACAAACTTGCCCAATTTCTTGACTTGCACATGAAGCCGGAAACTTACCTGTCATTTAAAAAAGGGAGAAATAATGTAGTAAATAATGAGTACATGTAAGGTGTACTAATCAAATGAACTAATTACAAATAACTCAGTAAATAAGCGATTACATATATGAAATTGATTTGACTAACCAAGGAACTAACTGTATAGACATCCTATTAATCTACCTCAAATTATCAAGAGATGATAGAATACGAGGTACTAAGGGTCCCAAGGTGTCTTAGTCGGTTATGTGAATGCACTAATCCGACTAAACCAACTTGGTACCCTATGCACCTCCCATTCTGTGATGATTTGATAACCAAAGAGCTATTTGCAAATAACTTACTACATAGACGCGGTTGTATATATGAATTTTGTGATGTTTTGATAACCAACGAACTAACTACGAAAATATCCTATTAAAGTTCCTTAATTTATCAAAAAATAACAGAATACGAGGTCCTCGGAGTGCCAAGGTATCTTGGTCGGTTCTATGAATGCACTAACCCGACTAAACCAACTTGGCCCCCCTGAGGACCTCATATTCTGCGATGATTCGATAACCATGGAGCTAACTACACTTTACTTACTAAATAGACGATTGCATATATGAATAATGTGATGATTTGATACTCACGGATTTAACTACATATATGTCATATCTTATAGTACACTAACTCGAATTATGAAACAACGACAGAATACGAGGTTCACAATGACCCAAGGTATATTAGTTGTGTTGGCAGTATGCCATGAGGCCCTTCGACCAAGCTGCCGAAACCAACCAAGCAGCAAGGATCCAATCTCCCAGCACCAAGGCTTGTGGGGCGAAGCTCAACAGCGAAAGCAAGACGGCGAAGCCCGATGGCAAGGAGCCACATGGGGCTCCGCCGACCTGGGCGAGGCCCACATGGCGAAGGCATGCGCTGAAGGAGGATGGCTTCGCCGGGGCGGACCTGGTCCGAGAAAGGCCAGCAGGCTGGCCTGGTCACCCCGGGCCATGGGCCAACGAACCGGAAGCCGCCAGGCGGCCCATCGAGGGCCCATGTGCCGGGATTACACTAAATACCCATGTAAGGCCCCCTTTATGAGGGTGACCATGTAAATTCACCTGTAATAGCCCTAAACCCTAATAGGGGGATCTGTAAGGGGGTTATAAATAGTCACCTGGGGCCATGTAAAAGAGAGGGATTTTGGAAATACAGAATTTATTACACTTCACCTTCCCAACATTTGTTGAGTATCCACGTCCTTCGACATATGTGGTTGTCGTTTCGACAACAGCTGGCGCCGACCGTGGGGATCTCTGAGCGAAACCACTGAGAGCGAATGCCACCGAAAAAGGTCTCAAAAGAGAGGGTTGCGAACCCAAAGGAAGGCACGGCCGAAGGAGGGATGGCCGCCGGCGAAGGCACGGAGCCTCCGGCGCCTGCCGAGGCGGCGGCCGCGCCGGTGGTTTTGGCGCCCGCGCTGCAACCACCGCCCTTGGCCTCGGCCACCCCGGCGGAGCATGTACTGGAAATCCCTTCGTCAACGCAGCCGGCTTCGACAACAATCGCCGCTGCGCAAGTCGATCCTGGCCTTGACGCACAAGCCGAAGCAAACATGGAGGCCATGCGGCAAAACATGGCACGACTCCAGGACATGCTTCGACAAATGCAGGAGCAGCAACAGGCGTACGAAGCGGCACAGCAGACCAAGATCGCTCCGGCCCCCATCCTCCAGTATTCGGCAAGTTACATTCCGCCTCAAGCCTATCAGCAGGCGCCGGTTCGGCCTCCCGCGGTCCAGGCACACCCTTCGCCCGGTCAAGTGTCGCGGCCAATGGCGGAGGGGGCCTCGGCGCTGCAGGCACAACTTCAGGCTTTCCATCAGCAGCTCAACCAACCCCACATCTCAAGCATAACCCCTTCGGCTCAGCCGGAAGGGGGCTCCGGCCGAGGCGCTTCAGGGTGGCCGCCGACGAACCCACCTGGGCATGGGGCTTCGCCCTGGAGTCGGGGGGAACAGTTCGACGTCTACAACACCACCCAAGCGCCACCGTTCGGAAGCGGGCCGCCGAACGTCGCAGCCCAGCCGCCCCCCCAGGCCATCACCTCGCCCTTCGCCACGCCGTATCCACAGTCGAGCGGACCTTCGCTGCAGGGCACAGGGGGCAAGGCCGGGGGTGAGAAGGGGCTGCCACTGAGTGGGGGGATCAAAAATCGTCCGATCCCACCTCAGTTCAAATTCCCACCCGTTCCGCGGTACTCGGGCGAAACAGACCCAAAAGAGTTCCTCTCAATCTACGAGTCCGCGATCGAAGCTGCTCACGGCGATGAAAACACCAAGGCGAAGGTAATCCATCTCGCCCTTGACGGCATCGCCCGTTCTTGGTATTTCAATTTGCCATCCAATAGCATTTACTCATGGGAGCAATTGCATGATGTTTTCCTCCTCAACTTCCGCGGCACCTATGAGGAGCCGAAGACGCAGCAGCATTTGCTCGGCATTCGCCAGAGGCCGGGCGAGTCAATACGGGAGTACATGCGTCGGTTCTCGCAGGCACGATGCCAAGTTCAAGACATAACGGAGGCATCTGTCATCAACGCCGCTTCGGCAGGGTTGCTCGAGGGCGAACTCACAAGAAAGATCGCAAACAAGGAGCCGCAAACCCTCGAGCACCTGCTTCGCATCATTGATGGGTACGCAAGAGGCGAAGAGGACTCCAAGCGAAGACAGGCGATTCAAGCCGAGTACGACAAAGCCTCCATCGCTGCGGCCCAAGCCCAAATGCAAGCGCAGGTCGTCGAACCGGCTCCCCCCGCGGCTCGCCAGCCCCAGCCGGCGAACCCAGGGCAGCCCCGGCAAGGCCAAGCTCCCATGACCTGGAGGAAATTCAGGACCGACCGAACAGGCAAGGCGATCATGGCTGTCGAAGAAGTACAGGCGCTCCGCAAGGAGTTCGACGCCCAACAGGGCGGCAGCCATCAGCAGCCCATTCGTAAAAAGGTCAGAAAAGATCTCTATTGCGCCTATCACGGGCGGTCTTCGCACACCACCGAGCAATGCCGAAACATCCGCCAGCGAAACAACGCCCACGAACCCAGGCCACATCAGGGTGTCTCTGTCGAAGCACCTCGCGAAGCGGTCCAGGAACAGTCGCCTCCAGCCGAACAGCACCAAGACGTGCAGCGCCGAATTATTCAAGTAATCACAAGGGCCGATCCACCAGTCCCGCTGTCGAAGCGGCATAAGAAGTCGCAGCTGCGAAAGGTGCATAGCATCACCGCCACAGGCGAAGAGGTCCTGAAGTACTTAACCCAGCAAATTTCTTTCGGGCCCGAAGATGCTGAAGGAGTGTTGTTCCCTCACCAAGACCCGTTGGTGATTTCGGCTGAAGTGGCCGGCTTCGAGGTCCGGCGCATTCTGGTCGATGGAGGTAGCTCGGCTGATGTCATCTTCGCTGAGGCATACGCCAGGATGGGGCTACCAATCTCGGCCCTCACTCAGGCGCCGGCCTCACTCCGCGGTTTCGGCGGTGAGGTGGTACAGGTCCTCGGCCAAGCACGGTTGAAGGTTGTCTTCGGCACGGGCGGAAACCGACGCGAAGAGCAAATATTGTTCGACGTCGTCGACATCCCGTACGGCTACAACACCATCTTCGGCCGCGCAGCCTTGAACAAGTTTGAAGCCGTCTCCCACCACAACTACCTCAAGCTCAAGATGCCGGGTCCGGCAGGGGTGATTGTTGTCAAGGGGTTTCAGCCTTCGGCCGCGCCGAAAGGCGACCTGGCTGTCATCAGCAGGGCGGTGCACAACGTGGAGAACGAACCACATGCTAACCGGGCGCCGAAGCCAGCCCCTCACGGCACGGTAATCAAGGTGCAAGTGAGTGAGGCAGAACCGTCGAAGCTCGTCCAGCTGGGAGGCAATCTAGGCGAAGGAGAAGCCGCAAAAATCCTAGAAGTGCTCAAGAGAAACATCGACATCTTCGCCTGGAACCCCAGTGAAGTGGGAGGCGTTTCGCCAAAGCTCATCACGCATCACCTGGCCATCAAGCCAGACGCCAAGCCAAGGAAGCAGAAGCTGCGCAAGATGTCCGCTGATCGCCAAGAAGCAGCGAAGGCCGAAGTGCAAAAGCTTCTCGGGGCCGGGGTGATCAGAGAAATTGATCACCCGGAGTGGCTGGCGAACCCGGTCCTGGTAAAGAAGGCGAATGGCAAGTGGCGCATGTGCATCGACTTCACAGACCTCAACAAGGTTTGTCCGAAGGACGACTTCCCCTTGCCGCGGATCGATCAGCTTGTCGATTCGACGGCCGGCTGCGAGCTCATGAGCTTCTTGGACGCCTACTCCGGCTATCACCAGATCCACATGCACTCAGACGACATCGCCAAGACTGCCTTCATCACGCCGTTCGGCACTTTCTGCCACCTCAGGATGCCTTTCGGCCTGAGGAACGCCGGAGCAACATTCGCCAGGCTGGTGTACAAGGTGCTTCACAAGCAACTGGGGCGAAACGTGGAGGCGTACGTCGATGACATTGTCGTGAAAAGCCGTAAGGCCTCCGACCATGTGTCCGATTTGCAAGAGACCTTCGACAACTTGCGGGCCGCGGGTATGAAGCTAAACCCTGAAAAGTGTGTTTTCGGGGTCCGCGCCCGCAAGTTGTTGGGTTTCCTTGTTTCCGAAAGGGGTATCGAGGCGAACCCCGAGAAAATCGACGCCATTCAGCAAATGAGGCCACCATCGAGTGTACGCGAAGTACAGAAGCTCGCGGGCCGAATTGCGGCACTCAATCGTTTTCTCTCAAAAGCAGCCGAAAGGGGCCTACCGTTTTTCAAGACCCTCCGGGGCGCAAGCAAGTTTAACTGGACTCCCGAATGCCAGGCCGCATTCGAAGAGCTAAAGCTGTATTTGCAAAGCCCACCCGCCCTGGTCAGCCCAACACCAGGAAGCGAAATGCTGTTATATTTAGCGGCTTCGCCAATGGCAGTCAGCGCAGTCCTAGTCCAAGAGACAGAATAAGGGCAGAAACCGGTGTACTTCATCTCCGAAGCTTTACAGGGGGCGAAAACGCGGTACATTGAAATGGAAAAGCTCGCTTACACCCTGGTGATGGCTTCGCGCAAGCTCAAGCACTACTTCCAAGCCCACAAAATCACAGTGCCTTCACAATACCCCCTGGGCGAAGTACTACGGGGTAAAGAAATCTCTGGCAGACTCAGCAAGTGGGCGGGGGAGCTATCCCCCTTCGACCTGCACTTCGTGGCGCGCACCGCCATCAAATCACAAGTCCTCGCTGATTTTGTGGTCGAATGGACTCCAGCGTTCGCCCCTGAACCCCAACCAGTCGAACAACCTTGGACAATGTATTCCGACGGCTCGTGGTCACATCGGGGGGCGGGTGCCACGGCCATACTCATTTCGCCGGGGGGTGTGCCGATCCGGTATGCCGCAAGGCTGCAATTCGACACAACCAACAACACGGCGGAATACGAGGCGGTGCTGCTAGGCCTAAGGAAGGCAAAGGCAATGGGGGTTCGGCGCTTACTCATCCGAACTGACTCCAAACTGGTGTCTTGTCATGTTGATAAGTCTTTTGAAGCAAAAGATGAAGGGATGAAGCGATACTTGGAGGCCGTTCGGTCAATGGAAAAGTGCTTCGCCGGCATAACGGTCGAACACCTGCCCAGAGGGCAGAATGAGGAGGCTGACGCCCTGGCGAAATCTGCCGCTTGCGGAGGACCGCATTCGCCAGGCATCTTCTTCGAAATCCTGTATGCACCAGGTGTGCCCAAAGGAATCGAAGATGTCATGGCCATAAACCAGACTGCCACGAGCGAAGACCCGGAGGACTGGCGAACACCGTTCGTGAAGTACCTAAAGGACGGTTGGCTTCCGGGTGACGAAGCAGAGGTGAAACGCCTGCAAATCAGGGCCAGGCGGTACAAACTGGTTGCAGGGCAATTGTACCGCTCTGGAGTGCTCCAACCTCTACTTCGCTGCGTTTCCTTCGCCGAGGGCGAAGAGATGGTGAAGGAAATTCATCAGGGGCTTTGTGGGGCACACCAAGCTGCCAGAACTGTCGCCTCCAAGGTGTTTCGACAAGGGGTATATTGGCCAACCGTGCTGAAAGTTTGCGTGGCACACGCCAAAAGGTGCGAAGGCTGCCAACGGCATGGCCGAAGCCAAACCGCCCCACAGTATGAGTTGCAGTCGATCGCTCCAGTATGGCCCTTCGCCAGGTGGGGGCTGGACATTATTGGCCCATTCCCAACAGCGCGAAACGGTTACAAGTTTGCGATTGTGGCCATCGAGTACTTCTCTCGCTGGATCGAGGCCGAACCACTCGGCACAATCACTTCGGCGGCAATGCAGAAGTTTGTGTGGAAAAGCATTGTTTGCCGTTTTGGAGTTCCAAGGGAATTCATCACAAACAATGGCAAACAATTCGATTCTGACAAGTTCAGAGAAATGTGCGAAGGGCTAAGCCTGGAAATTAAGTTCGCATCGGTCGCACACCCGCAGTCGAACGGGGCGGCCGAACGCGCAAATGGCAAAATCTTGGAGGCGCTCAAGAAAAGGCTCGAGGGGACGGCGAAGGGCAAATGGCCAGACGAAATGCTGCCCGTCCTTTGGGCTCTTCGAACAACTCCCACGAGGCCAACCAAGTGCAGCCCATTCATGTTCCTTTACGGAGACGAAGCAATGACCCCGACAGAGCTAGGGGCTAACTCACCAAGGGTGATGTTCTCGGGGGGCAAAGATGGGCGCGAAGTGTCGCTCGAACTCCTTGAGGGGGTGCGAGTCGAAGCACTGGAACACATGCGCAAATACGCCACAAGCACTTCGGCAACCTACAACAAGAAGGTTCGCCCTACAGAGCTCCTACCGGGCCACCTCGTTCTGAGGAGAAAGGCGAACCCAGTAGAGAAGGTAGGGGTCCCGTCAGACGACTCCTCATCGCTGAAGGCGTTGGCGATGGTGATGACCCCCCTTTTCCGGGGGGCTGCTTTCGTCACGCTGCCTCCTGTCGCCTTGGCTGCGGCGATAGAGACTAGGGCCTTGGCGCCCTCCACGTCTTTTCGCCGCAGGGGCGAAGAGGCGGACTCCGCCCCGGTGTCGGCATGATCCGGGCTGGGAGTTGGCGTATAACCGCGCGTTCCGGAGCGGCTATCGCCCGCCTCGTCAGTAGCCTCTTCGGCCACGGCGTTGGCCCGTCCCACTTCCTCCTCTTCGGCATCCTCGTCTTCGACATCATCCTCTGAAGAGACGGGTGCCTTCTGTTTGCGGGGGGCAAATCTAACCTGCCCCCGGGGATGCTTCCGAGAGGGGCCGGCTTCGCCATCCGCCTTAGATGGCTTCGCCCTCGGAGGAAGCTCGCCGACATGGATGCGGTTCGCCCGGCCAGCCGCTTGCCGAGTCAGAAGCTGGCTATATTCGGTTAGCGAGATATCGCCAACAAGCCATCTGACTTCGGCGTCGGCTTGGGCCAGCGTCAACACTGGAAAAAGGCAAGACACAAAGTTAGGAGACGAAGCGAAAGCAGGGTAAAAAGGCGAAACGTAAAAAAAAAGGGGGGGAAGAAGGAAAAAGAGAGCTCACCATTCGCCCCTGGGGGAAAACAAGTCTGGGCAGGCCGTCGACCACTTCGCCTTGATCGACTTCGACCTGCCACGCCCGCGAAAGCGGATGAATCCGCAGCATGCAGAACTCTTTTACTAAATCCCGGCAACTTAGCCGGGAACACACCCTGCGAAGCAGGGCGAAGCGGGACTCTAGGGTGCCGGTAACGGTAACCCTAGGTCTCCGCGTTGGCGAAATTGCGCGCTGCCGCCAACACAGCGCCCTCGCCGCTTCGGAGTCCGACTCGAAGGGGATGGAGTGGTAGAACCACTTCGCCATCCAGTGGCGGTCCCATTTCGACATGGCGGCATTGACCGGCCACAAGTCGGCGTGTTCGGGGCGAACGTTGAAGTTCACACTCCCGAACGCTGTCTTCCGGGTCCCAGCGGGCGTGATCACCGTCTTCGTGTTGACAGCGGCGGAGAAGATGGCGCCGAAAAGATCGGCGCTGGGCTCGAACCCTGCGGTCCGGCACGCCCAGTCGAAAATCGCGATCCGCACCAGGGTCGAAGGGCTTAACTGAGGCAGTTCGACCTGGAAGAGGCGAAGGATCTCCGGCAACAGGATGTTGCACGGAAATCGGAGGCCGGCCTCAAAGAAAACGGAAAACACCACCGTCTGGTGTTCGCCAGGTTGAGGCACTTCGGCTTCTCCGGGGCGAACGCCTGCCCCTCCGCCACCATGCCCGCGTCAACCATCCTAGCCAACTCGTCATCGTCGACGAGCGAAGCCCCCAGGAAGGCGGAGGTGTCGTCATCAATCCGGCCGGGATCGGGACCGGTCGCGATAACGGGGTTCGGCTTGCGGGGAGCCATGGGCGAAATAGGTTGTTCGAAAGGAAGCCGAGAACGAGTGGAGAGGGAAGTCACTGCGGTGAAAATGACAAGGGTGGCGACGGTGAAAGCGGGGGGTGAGAATATATATCTCACCAAACGACGCTTCGCCTCCCCAGCTAATCAGGGGTGGCCACGTGTCACGGGGTAGGCGAAACGGTAAAATCCCATGGATCAGGCCGTGCAGTAACGGGCTCCCAAAAAGAAAGCCCACTACTGTTCGCCGCGGCCCAACGGCCCGTCACTGGTTCGCTAAGGCCCATCAAAATGACATGGGGCACCCCATTGTTCGTAAAAAGCGAAGGCCCAACACTGCTCACACTAGGACCGTTGAAAAAAAAAATCAGGTCAAAATCAAATCCCCACAACTGCTCGAGAAGGGCGAAAGACCACACACTATAATCCTTTTTCGCATGTCGCAAACTTCTTGCAGGATCCAGAAAGATGGGTTTCAGCAGGAGCATCGGTCGAAAGGGGGCGCCTCATACCATACTACATGGTTTGCACGGTCTCGGCCGAAGCTCCTATCTCACCCTTGCCCGTGAGGGGCTTGTTGGCAGTATGCCATGAGGCCCTTCGACCAAGCTACCGAAACCAACCAAGCAGCAAGGATCCAATCTCCCAGCACCAAGGCTTGTGGGGCGAAGCTCAACAGCGAAAGCAAGGCGGCGAAGCCCGAGGGCGAAGCCCGATGGCAAGGAGCCACATGGGGCTCCGCCGGCCTGGGAGAGGCCCACATGGCGAAGGCATGCGCTGAAGGAGGATGGCTTCGCCGGGGCGGACCTGGTCCGAGAAAGGCCAGCAGGCTGGCCTGATCACCCCGGGCCATGGGCCAACGAACCGGAAGCCGCCAGGCGGCCCATCGAGGGCCCATGTGCCGGGATTACACTAAATACCCATGTAAGGCCCCCTTTATGAGGGTGACCATGTAAATTCACCTGTAATAGCCCTAAACCCTAATAGGGGGATCTGTAAGGGGGTTATAAATAGTCACCTAGGGCCATGTAAAAGAGAGGGATTTTGGAAATACAGAATTTATTACACTTCACCTTCCCAACATTTGTTGAGTATCCACGTCCTTCGACATATGTGGTTGTCGTTTCGACAACAAGTTGGTTAGTGTATGCACTATAGCCATCGAAGCCAACTTGGATCACTCAGCACCTCTCATTGTGTATGCATTAACTTAGCTTGTTTCGGATTCACAAACATTCTTTTCATGTGCTCGGCAATTGGTAAATACCATACCACTTTTGTGGGGCCACCCCTTTTTGACTTACGCCCTTCACCTTCACTAATGCCTCGCTTGTGTCTAGAAGCCCCACAGACAGGGCAAACATCTAAATTGGTATATTGTTTGTAATACAATATGCAGTCGTTTCTTCAAGCATGACTTCTTTTGACCTCTAGACCCAATGGGAATAAGACTTTCTTTTCGCTTTGTATGTCATCTGTGGAATCTGGTTTCCCTCTGGCAACAAATCCTTCAAGAACTCAAGAAGTTCTGTGAAACTCTTGTCTGACCAGCCGTTACTTGCCCTAAGCTTCATGAGTTCTAACATAGAGGATAACTTGGTGTGCTTTGGCTTACACCCGAGATACAATGGCGTCTCAGCATCTGCCACCAACTTACTGAACTCAAAATCTCTCTCGCTATGATCTGGGTCTTCAACAACACGCAACATATCTGATAGAGTTTGAGGATCCACATCTATGGCATCACCACCTGATGGAGAAGGGACAAAAATGCCATCTTGAACTGTTGGGTTGTTCACAACATCCGACACTTCATCAGCTGCTACATCCGCTCACTCTTGCTCTCCATGCTTGCTCTAACATTTGTAGTTCTCCATGAAACCTCTAACAATAAGATGAGAATGAACTCATGAACTTTTCTCGAACATCTTCTCATTCTTACAGTCTGCACATGGACACAATATATATTTGCTCATCCTATTTTTCCTATCATTATCCGCAAAATTAATCAATGTAGTGACCCCCTCCATATACTCTAGGGATGAATGGCGAATATTGTACATCCAACTTTGGTCCATCTGCAATTAATAACATAAAAAGTATAAAACACAATGCATAATTGTTGACGTAAAAACACGACGGCCTGGGAGATCTGCTTAACTCTAGTGCAGGTCCAAAATAATGATGAGATGTGGGCGTGCCAATCAGTTTGATCATGAAACTGACAAGATGAGTAAACAGCATATAAAACAATCAATCGGCTAACAAGCCGATGGAGTGATTCCAGTCGACACCGATACTAAGACAATGTCGATAGGGCTTTGAACAATCGGCTATATGTCAAATGTAGATAATGATACAAAGACAACCCACTGATAATAATGTAATAAAACAATAATATAATCCAGTAAAAACCAATCGGCTAGTAATGATAGATTGAATAAGCACTCATCCGAAGGTTAAAGCATTCATCGGCTGGAGGTCTGATGTCGTTAAATCCAAATGATTAGATAAACAGTGAAACCTTTGTTCCGATCGGCTAAATCCAACTTATATGTAATCCTTATAAACCGATGCAACGTCCAGATAACTCATCGGCTTAAACCTCGATGAAACCCTTATTGGCAATCACGAAGCAAGCTAGAGATTATGGTTCTAAGCACGACTTAGTAGATCAAACTTAACTGATGCAACACTAAGTATGAAAAGAAACATAATATCTAGACAATCAAGCTTTTGACTGATTTTCAGGGTGGTGGATACATTATATAATCTAAGCCAACAAAGTAATATAGCCGATATCGACAAAACTCTAGATAGAGCTCGGCCGATGCAAGTAGAAAACATTGTCAATCTAGGTTATAAAACGTATATGATAATTCATCGGCTAGCACTCCGATAAAACGTTAGCATGAACCTATCAGCTTAACAAGGTTTATATTATCAACAACAATCTAGTAGGCCGAACCTAACCGGTGCAGCATGAGATTGTATATGATAATCTAATACTTGATGAACCGATATATTTGTCTAATGTGATAGATATAACAAATCTATTTAAAACAACATTCTGATTGTAGAGATATATCGGCTAAGACAGAAGATTAGACCTAACCGAGACAATCCCAACTAAACCGATGCGTCTCCAAACACAATGCAGTTAAAATAGAATTGAGATATCAGGTAGGTAAGTATGTCAACCGAACCAGAGCGATCCAAGAAATCGAAGCGATGCAGCCTTGAACAACTCCAATGTAACCGATATATTCACCAGGATCTGACGGAACGTACGACTCACCCCTTTGTCGAAGATAGAAAACCGATGCAGCTCCGCGTCAGGTGCCAAATTCCATCGGTTGATAAGTAAAAACCTCAGAAAGAGGGTGGCGATGCACCGAGAGTAGTTGTATTGATCGAGAGATAATAATTTGCATGGACCCCAGGTGTACATATTTATACCCACGGGTAGATACTAGTCCATATCGGACACGACTCAAACTTTCCTAAAGATAAAAGGAAAAACATAAAGTCCTTATCGGACACTAAACACACTTTCCTAAAGATAAAAGGAAACTAACAGACTCTTCCTAATTAATAGATAAACTATCATATCGCATCCTCCTTGAACTCGGACTCTTCTAGATAAACTTCCTTAACCGAATCCATCAAGAACACAACTGTTGACGACTGATAGTGCCCATCGGTCGATTCTAGGCCTCTAATACCGATACTGACTCTAGGCCGATGTTGACTTCGAGGCTTGCCAAATTTCATCGTTAACAATAATACACGTTAGAAAATTTTAATTATTACAATTTTTTTACCTCCATTTCGGGCCAAAAATCACCCTCCTCACCCTCCCACCCGAAATGTGAACAGTGCACTGGTTTGGCATGGAAAGTAGTTAGCCGATGGGGCTATATATAGGCCACAACCAACCTCAAACGGGTTAGGGCTAAAACCCGTTTTAGGTGACTAAACCATACCTCTAACGGGTCGGGGAGGTGCGGCCCATCACAAGTACCTCTGACGGGCTGGAAGTGGAATCTGATAGAGGTGTTCCTCTGACGGGTTCCATTTCCGACCCATCACAGGTGACTTAATACCTGTGACGGGCCGTAGCCTTTGGGCTCACCGATGATGGTATCTCGTAGGATCCGTCAAAGGTGACGGTCATCAGTGACCATTACTTTGGCCCGTCACAGGTACACCATGACAGGTGATACGATCTGGTGTAGTTAGTGTCACTATTTATATGACATGTAACATCTGTTAGATGTATTTGTACTTCTTTATTTGTAAAAGGGTTTTCTGCATTTATGTATGCACCTGTACTATATATTTGGGCCTAATGCCATAAGATAAATACATGTGTTATTCATATAAACATCTAGATGACTAGATAGGTTATAAATGGGTGCCTGCTATATCTTTGTAAATTCGATTTATAATGTGTATAATTTCTTGATGAAAAATCTATACAAGCAAATATGACAATATTTTAAATCTAAGTTAAAATCCAGGTAATACAATTTTATATATTCAAATGATAAAAGAATTTCAACTGCAATGTCATCTATTAAAAGTTTAATTAGACCTTTCTTACATTGTCATAGAAAGCAGTTTTCGAAATAACATTTATATTTTTTTGGGGGAATAGTAACAGTTATATTGAGAATAAACGAAGTGCCCCACAGTTTATTGCACGGTAATGCGTACATCTTAGTATCTTACCATTCAATTCATAGTATTATCGGTGTGCAATATAATAGGCAACTTGTCACTGCTGAAACGACTGTCTTGTACAATGGCGGAGAAATCACGTGTCAAATACAAAGCTAATGGTTTAATTAGTATTATATTCTTCTTTGCGTATAGCAGCACATATAAATTGGGGAGACAAAGGCAAAAGAACTAGAAGGAGAGTGATGGCTATGTGCATGTTGAGAGGCATCCCGTCATGTATTCGGATAGAGATCGATGGAAGGCATCTGGACTGGTGGAGTTTGAACACAAACCCATGACTAGCAATGCCCAAGCTGTCTTCTTTTGTCTCAGAAAGTGGCTGAAAATTACAGTTGCAGCTTTGCAGGGCTACCACACTATGTATCTACGTTGAGTGGTATACTGTCCCAGTTGGCAATTTGTCATCAAAAAACAATTGGTTTAGTAAGAGTTTTAAATGTTTTCTTGGAGAACACATGCATTAAAAAGTGCGGAGGGCAATTTGAACAATTCATTCTAGAGAATCATTACTTTAGGTTTTGTCCTTTCTTTTGTTGGATTGAATCAAAATTTGCTAATATGGGGGCTGTATTATACTCATTTCATAGGCCAGATTTGAACTTCGGTGGGTGAAAAATTATGCACTCACGTCAATGCCACCTATCTACGTAATTAATGAACAGCACCGCAACACATTTCCAGTCAATGAATTTGCAGCATCACTGCTATCAAGGTAAAGTATTTGGACCGTTCTTCCTTCTTAAGAACCGCGGAGGTAAAAGATTAATTCACGTAGAAGCGTATAACTATCTGTCTGTGATAGATAGGAAATAATGTTTATAGTAAAACCATCCAGTCCTATCACTACTACAGAAACGATTATTCTGTACAAGAGTAATATTTGGTTTCAGGTGGACCGTAAGTGGCTCCGCCTGAAAAAACCGGTCCACCTGGACCAGGAACCTGACCGCACGGGAAAATATATTATCCCGTGCGGTCGCCTTAAGTGAACCGCACGCGATAAGGTCCATCATCGCGTGCGGCTGACTTAACCCACCGCAAGGGATAATAGAATATCCCGTGCGGTCGACTTAATATAACCGCACGCGATGATGGATACTATATATTTAGCTCAGCCCGAGCTTGCCCCATTCAAGCTGGCGTTTTCTCTCTCATATATTTCACACAAATAAGGGGGAGGTTTTCAACCTAAAATCTTTGTGTAGGACCCATATAAAAGGTGACATGCTTGTTATCCTCCTTCATTTGCTTCTATTTTTTTCGTTTTTTATCGGTGGAATGCGAAGTAATTTGCTTATTTTCAAATGGGGTAGTGTAGGCACATTTTCAATTTACCAAACATTTATTATTTGCAAAATAGGTATTAAAATGTTTGTAGTATGTCCATCTACCTTCTGTATGATTGCTTAGTTACGTATGCCTCAATTTATTTCAATTTTTATCGGTTAAAAGCGAAGAATTTCTCTATTTATGAAAATGAACTATTTGTTTGTCGATTAAATGTATTGTTCGAATGAATAAATTTGAATGATATTCAAATTTGCATAGTACTTTACTTTACTCTTTGTTTAGTACCTTAGTTTATTTCAAACTTTGTTCGGTGCAATGCGTTTAATATATATATATATTAATTTTGCAAGTTTAGTAATTGCAGTTTATTTCTCATTATTATTAGTGTTATTGAACTCAAAAGTGCACATTGAGTAATAAGATGGGCATTTTCGTCGTATCATTCTTACATAACTTAATGTAGTCCTATCGGACTCATCAAAAAATATTTTTAGGAGATGGATCGGGCATGGATGTATGACACCAGAAGAACTTCACCGATGTTTTTGAAGGAAGCATCGAAATTTGTTGATCAGGCAAAGGCACATGCTTTGAGAGAGAATAGGAGGGACATTTTATGTCCATGCGTCGATTGCAAGAACGAAAAGATGTTCCAAGATCCGAAGATAATTTTGGGGCACATTGAAGAGCGTGGATTTAAGGATGATTACAAGACATGGACCTGTCACGGGGAAGTCGCCGTTCGTAATGACGAGGCCGATGTTTTTTGCTTTGATGCTGGAAAAAATTTTATAATCGAGGACATGTCACACGGAACGATCCCTGAATTTGGTGCATCCGGTATAGATGATGTAGATATTGATTTCGATCTTGAGGATATGTTGCGACACATTGAACCAGAGGTTGTGATTGCGACAAAACAAGGGTTGGACAATTGGAAAGCGTTGGAAAAAGCAACGAAGGATCTTGTTTACGACGAATCGAAAGGGTGTGACAGGGAGTACACGGTGTTACGCTCTGTACTTGAACTACTCAGATTGAAGGCCAGACCTGGATGGTCGGACACTAGCTTCAACGATTTGTTGGATCTGTTGAGAGTTATGCTTCCGAAGTCGAACCTGTTGCCGACCAACACATATCAAGCCAAGAAACTAATATGTCCGTTATCTTTAGGTGTTCAAAAGATTCATGCATGCGTAAATCATTGCATTCTGTACCGTAAGGAATACGCGGATTTAGAGTGTTGCCCAACATGTGGGATGAGTCGCTACACGAAGGGGAAAGGATCCCCAGATGGAGAGGATGGCGACCAAGAGTCATCGGTGCCACCGAAGAAAAAAATTCCGTCCATGGTGATGTGGTACCTACCAGTGAAAGATCGTCTCAAGCGATTGTTTTCAAACCGTACCGATGCCGAGTTGTTGCGATGGCATCGAGAGGGTCGGAAGATGGATGGTATGATTCGACACCCCGCCGATGCTCGGCAGTGGAAAAACTTTGATGCACTACACCTGGATTTTGCACAGGATCCGTGAAATGTGAGGTTTGCATTGAGCACGGATGGAATGAACCCGTTCGGTGACTTGAGCAGCTCACACAGCACTTGGCCAGTGCTGCTCACCATGTATAACTGCCTACATGGATTTGTCAGAAACGGAAGTACATTTTGTTGACTATCCTTATTCAAGGTCCAAAACAGCCAGGGATTGACATAGATGTTTTCTTGAACCATTGATGGAGGACATGCAAGAAATGTGGAAAGAAGGGTTGCGAGTGTGGGATGAGTACTGCAGGGAATATTTTACTCTGCGTGCCATCATATTCGTTACCATAAACGACCTACCGACGAACTTTTCGCTTTCAGGTCAGCTCAAGGGGAAGTTTGGTTGTCTTGTATGTATCGACAACACGTCGTACAAGTACCTCACCGTCTCGAGCAAGGTAGTGTACATGCGTCATCGTCGCTTCTTACCACAGAGGCACAGGTGGCGTGCGATGGCCAGATTTTTCGATAATACAGTAGAGAACGATCTTCCGCCCGAAACACGAACTGGTACGCAAGTATTTCACATGACAAAGAATATTAAGGTCGTGTTCGGGAAGGGAAAGAAGAAAGCATGCAAGAGGAAGAAAGCCACGGATCAAGGTAATACAGATGCAACGGGTCAGGAAAATACGTTCCCTTTCAAGAAACATTCAATATTTTTCAGGTATCTTGAATAATGGAAAGACCTGGATATTCGTCATGCGATTGACGTAATGTATCTTGAGAAGAACGTGTTCGACAAAACTATTGGCACTTTGCTCGACATCCCTTGCAAGACGAAAGATGGGCTGAAGTCACGTACAGACCTGGTAAACATGGACTTAAGGCATGAGCTTCACCCAAAAGAGTTGGCAAACGGGAAGATGGAAATTCCTCTGGCTTGCTACTCACTGACACCAGAAGAGAAAAAGGCTTTCTGTAGAAATTTGCATAGTATGAAAGTACCTACTGGTTTCTCATCGAACATCAGAAAGCTTGTATCCATGAAAGATTTGACTATCTCCGGTTACAACGCTCATGATTATCACAAGATGTTAACTGTCTTCCTACCTATTGCTATAAGAGCAGTCAAGCCAATTCACACTAAGGTTGTGCTAACCAAGTTGTGCTACTTTTTCAATCGAATATCGCAGAAGGTTTTTGATCCTGAAGAGTTAGGCCACCTTCAAACGTTCGTAATCGAGACAGCGTGCCAGCTTGAGATGTTTTTCCCCCATCGTACTTCAATATGATGGAGCACCTGATTGTCCACATCGTTCCTCAGATTATCGAAATTGGTCCCTTATACCTGCATCAGATGTGGGCGTACGACAGGTACATGTCGGTTCTGAAAGGATATGTCCATAACCGAGCTCATTCGGAGGGATCTATGATAGAGGGGTACACAACTGAGGAGGTCGTCCACTGCTATATAGATTACATGAAGGACGCCACACCAATTGGGATACCCGCCCCAGTTCACGAGGGTCGGCTATCGGGGAAGGGGACCGTAGGCAAGAAAAGGTTCTACGATAACTATTATATTTCTGTAGCCGAAGCACATAGCAGCGTGCTACAACAGCTCGCGATCCTCGAGCCGTACGTTGAGAAACACATCACGGAGATAAGAGCCAACAATCCCAGAAGACCGGCTGCTTGGATCTCGAAGGAACAGAAGCGCAAATTTCCAGAATGGTTGAAGGATCAGAACCTCCCGTTTGGTGAATCGCCTGAGGAAAAAACATTACAGAGGCTGGCAACAGGCCCAAGTAGCCTCGTGACCTCATGGCAAGGGTACCATATCAGCGGTTATACACTGTACACAGTAGCCAAGGACAAGAAGAGTGCAGCTCAGAATAGTGGAGTGCATGTGGAGGCGTTGGATGCAACAGGCCAGAAGAAATCATACTACGGAATCATACAAGACATTTGGGAGTTTGACTACGGTCTAAACATACAGATCTTAGTGCTTCGATGCCAATGGATGAAGGACACGACAGGCATATGGATCGATGACTACGGCCTTACGGTTGTGGACCGCAGTAAATTAGGCCACAAGAATGATCCGTAGGTTCTCGCTGAGCGTGTGTTGACGTAAAAACACGATGGCCTGGGAGATCTGCTTAGCTCCAGTGCAGGTCCAAAATAATGATGAGATGTGGGCGTGCCAGTCAGTTTGATCATGCAACTGACAAGATATATAAATTGAAGATCAAAAGATAGCCGATCGGCTGACAAGCCGATGGAGTGATTCCAGCCGATGCCGATACCAGCCGATATCCAATATAGATCTTGATACTTGAGTAAATAATGTCATAAAGATAATCGGCTGATGAAAATAAAATAATATAATCCAGTAGAAGCCAATTGGCTAGTAATGATAGATTGAATAAGCACTGATTCGAAGGTTGAAGCATTCATCGCCTGGTGGTCCGATGTCAATAAATCCAAATGATTAGATAAACAGTGAAATCTTTATTGTCATCGGCTAAATCCGTCTTATATGTAATCCTTATAAGCCGATACAACGTCCAAGTAACTCATCGGCTAAAACCCCGATGAAACCTTTATTGGCAATCAAGAAGCAGGCTAGAGATTATGGTTCTAAGCACGACTTAGTAGATCAAACTTAACTGATGCAGCACTAAGTATGAAAAGAAACATAATATCTAGACAATCAGGCTTTTCACTGATTTTCTGGGTGGTGGATACATTATATAATCTAAGCCAACAAAGTAATCTAGCCGATATCGACAAAACCCTAGATAGAGATCGGCCGATGCAAGTAGAAAACATTGTCAATCTAGATTATATAATGTATATGATAACTCGACGACTTACATGAACAAGATTAGAGTGTCGAAGCGATGGAAGAACTAATCCCGATAATGCAAGCCGCCATAACAAGCCTTACTCCTCGTCGGAGATCGAAGTCGATGCAGCCCAACTTGAAACAAGAACTCGTCGAAAGTAAAAAGGTAAAAGGTGGCGATGCGCCGAAGTTGTATTGATCAAGAGATAATTTACATAGACCCCGGGTGTACATATTTATACCCATGGGTAGATACTAGTTCATATCGGACACGACTCAAACTTTCCTAAAGATAAAAGGAAACACATAAAGTCCTTATCGGACACTAATCACACTTTCCTAAAATTAAAAGGAAACTAACGACTCTGCCTAATTAATAGATAAATTGCCATGCCGCATTCTCCTTGAACTCGGTCTCTTCTAGATAAACTTTCTTTAATAGATTAATTTCCTTAACCGAATTTAGTAAGAATCCGACTGTTGGCGATTGATAGCTTCCATCGGCCGATTCTAGAACTCTGAAGCCGATACTGACTCTAGGCCGATGATGACTTCGAGACTTACCAAATTTCATCGTCAACACAAGACCCCCAGTTTTGGAGTATGAGGATTCATGCTTCAAAATTCTCTTCTATCTCGCTTTGATTACTCCAAAATTTATTCTCCTTTGTTTCTTGCCATCGACTCTCATAAGCCGATACCGTCTGCGCTAGATGAGCTAGATCGTCAAACTCATGGCTAAAGAATATGTCTCTGATAGGTGCTGACAATCCTTGGAATGCAAGATCGGCTAGCTGCTCATCACTTAGGCTCAAACTATAGCATCGGCTGCGGACATTACGAAATCTTTGAATATATTCCAGAGCTGATTCTCCCTTTTGCTGCTGAACCAATATCAAATCCGAAAGCTTCATCTCATTGTTTCCAGCAAAGAAATAGTCATGAAATTGCTTCTCAAGATCGGTCCATCCTCTGACAGAATCTGATGGTAATGATGAAAACCATGTGAAAGCCGATCCAGTCAAAGATAATGGAAAAAATCTAACATTTAAAGCTTCTTCAGTCGATGCCTCCCCACATTGCGCTAAGAATCGGCTGATATGTTCCATTGTAGATATATCATCTTGCCCTGAAAACTTGGAGAAGTTTGGAATCTTGTATCGGTATGGAAGCGGAACTCTATCGAACCATTCAGGATATGGCTGCCGATACATATGGATCTGCTCCTTAGGTCTAAGTCCAAATTGCTCCTCTACTAACTTCGCAATTCTATCGGCCCAACCATTGTTCATATGATGGCATTGTTCCTCTAGCCGATATTGTTGTTGTTCTTCAATCTGCCCCCCGAGCTGGTCTCTTTGAACAATTAATTCATCAATTTTTCCCTTGATTAAATTTTGCAATGTGTCCACCAAAACTCCAGATTGATTAAACAATGCGCGATGAACTTCTTCATCAACTTTATCTTGAAGTATTTCAATCATCGGCTCGGGAACTTGAGATTTCTGAATTGGCCCTTCCGGTGTCATGACGAAACATTGAAGGCAACGCTTTTGAAAATCAGCTTTTGCTTGCTCCATCTCTTCCCTCCGTTCCTCTGTCAAATCCTCCACTGCGATCATGTTCTTGGCGTTGACTTCTTCTTCAGACATGTAGGTATAAAGATTGTGTCCCACCGGGCGTGCCAAAATGTGTTGACGTAAAAACACGACGGCCTGAGAGATCTGCTTAGCTCCAGTGCAGGTCCAAAATAATGATGAGATGCGGGCGTGCCAGTCAGTTTGATCCTGCAACTGACAAGATATATAAATTGAAGATCAAAAGATAGCTGATCGGCTGACAAGCCGATGGAGTGATTGCAGCCGATGCCGATACCAGCCGATATCCAATATAGGTCTTGATACTTGAGTAAATAATGACATAAAGATAATCGGCTGATGAAAATAAAATAATATAATCCAGTAGAAGCCAATCGGCTAGTAATGATAGATTGAATAAGCACTGATTCGAAGGTTGAAGCATTCATCGCCTGGTGGTCCGATGTCAATAAATCCAAATGATTAGATAAACAGTGAAATCTTTATTGTCATCGGCTAAATCCGTCTTATATGTAATCCTTATAAGCCGATACAACATCCAGGTAACTCATCGGCTAAAACCCCGATGAAACCTTTATTGGCAATCAAGAAGCAGGCTAGAGATTATGGTTCTAAGCACGACTTAGTAGATCAAACTTAACTGATGCAGCATTAAGTATGAAAAGAAACATAATATCTAGGCAATCAGGCTTTTCACTGATTTTCAGGGTGGTGGATACATTATATAATCTAAGCCAACAAAGTAATCTAGCCGATATCGACAAAACCCTAGATAGAGATCGGCCGATGCAAGTAGAAAACATTGTCAATCTAGATTATATAATGTATATGATAACTCGATGACTTACATGAACAAGATTAGAGTGTCGAAGCGATAGAAGCACTAATCTCGATAATGCAAGCCGCCATAACAAGCCTTACTCCTCGTCGGAGATCGAAGTCGATGCAACCCAACTTGAAACAAGAACTCGTCAAAAGTAAATAGGTAAAAGGTGGCGATGCACCGAAGTTGTATTGATCAAGAGATAATTTACATAGACCCCGGGTGTACATATTTATATCCATGGGTAGATACTAGTTCATATCGGACACGACTCAAACTTTCCTAAAGATAAAAGGAAACACATAAAGTCCTTATCGGACACTAAACACACTTTCCTAAAATTAAAAGGAAACTAACGACTCTGCCTAATTAATAGATAAATTGCCATGCTGCATCCTCCTTGAACTCGGTCTCTTCTAGATAAACTTTCTTTAATAGATTAATTTCCTTAACCGAATTTAGTAAGAATCCGACTGTTGGTGATTGATAGCTTCCATCGGCCGATTCTAGAACTCTGAAGCCGATACTGACTCTAGGCCGATAATGACTTCGAGGCTTACCAAATTTCGTCGTCAACAACGTGTCGCACAGGTATTCTACGTGAAGGACCCCTATGACGAGCGGATGGACGTAACTGTACCTGGAAAGCAACAAATCGTTGGGATTGATGAAATCGAAGATGCGTCAGATTACAACGAATATGAGGACGTACCGTTATTCGCAGATCTTCCAAGCAGGATCAAACACTTAGAGCGAAAGATTGATGAAGAGAACTTCAGCAAGAAGCGAACGGACAGTGTTGTAAAGAGTGTCGGACCTGGTGAAGAAAAACAAATATCCACACCGATTGGGGTCCAGTGGATACGATGGTCACGTGGCCCAATGGCGAGCTACGGAGGAAAAATTCACAGCTCAAGGGAAGCCGTTGTTAGTCCAGCCCCTAAATCCGCGGAGTAGAAACTGGGTTTGGGCACGCAGCACGGGGCAAGTGACGGATGAGGGTGAGATGTTTTTCGAGTCACCTGAAATAGAGAATGTGACCACATCTCTCCAACAGATCGCCGAGAAGGAGAGGTCAGGAGAGTTCGTCGCCAGAAGGGAGCATGACGAACTAACGGCAGCGTTGGGGACTGCCGAACACTCCGGTAGGATACGGGGAAAATCTTCAAGAACGAGTTGGAAGGTAGGGTTTCCAACTGAATCCAAAAGTTACAAGAAGCGGGACACCTACAAGGCGAAGTTGCGCGAAGAATTAACCGAACAAGTAACGCAGCAAGTCACCCAACAATTCTACAGGCTAACCGCACAACATCCCCAAGCATTTCCGGGCCTAGTCCCTCAGGCGGAGCAGACAGTACAGATCCCAAGCAGTGTCAGTTCCGTAGAAACAACACCCTACCCGGTCGATCTTATAACCGGGCCGACACCGTGTAGCCTGGTCGTCCCGATAGGCAGAGCCGGGAAAACGAAGGAGGTTGGGTCCGGACTAGCCATACCAGGGAGACAGTTCCATAACACGCCAATTCCGGAGGACTACGCAAGGGTTCAAGTATCGAGGGTCAATGCCGATCAAATGGATTTGGAGCTGGACATCCCAGCACCTGAGGGGATACAACTACTCGGAGATGCGGTGAACCAGTTCATCCTCTGGCATCGCCGAGATATCATCCTGACGGGACAACCAACTACGACCACCTCAGCTAAAGAAGTGCGATAGACAGCTGCCCCTCCAGCACCGTCATCTCCACCGAATTCCCCAACGCCACCAGGATCACCGATGCCAGCAAGATCTCCGTCCTCGACGAAAGTGCCTTCTCCACCAAAAGAGCATACAGCACCAGCGTCCCCAACTCCGCCATCTAGGCAACCGTCTCCCATTCACCACCCACCTCCTACACGGCAATCTGCTCCCGTGCAACCTGTGCCACCTGCGCCTGAAGAAGCATCCGTAAAAAAGGCCAGTACTTCGCTAGCCCGCAAGCTCGTACCACAGATGGTTTCCACGTACAAACCAAAGGAAATGGCAGAGTACGAGGCAAGATTGGTATTCAAGTCATTCAGGGGACAGGGTCCGACAAAGCCAGGCCAATCTGAACCGCAATCGGATGCACAGAAAAGCGTACTAGGTCATGCAGATAATATGCAAACTTGGGATTCTACAGAAGTGCCGAAGATGTATGAGTATGGCAAGCCATTCTTGCCGTACCACGTCATGCTCGAACTCCCATGGCCAATGAGGTTGCTGCATGACTGGTACCTAAGAGCAAGCGAGAAGGGGCTTGGGATGATAAGTGTTAAGGTCCCGGATAACGCTTTCATCGATGGACCAAACGGAAACTTCATCATCAGTTTCAATGACCTACACGCATTCTACAAGATGGAAAAAATGGATATCAATCTCGTCGGTGCGTGGTGCCTGTAAGTTTCATCACTTGTTTTTTGCTTATCAAATGTGTGCCATATAACTAAAAGGTATTTAACTTGTATAATTTGTTAGGTCACAATGGGTGGATGCCCAACGAATGGGGGCTTCAATAGGCTACGCCAACCCGACGAGGGTTTGCATGACGGCACACACCGTAAGGCTAAATTTGGATGGTCCGCAACTGAAGAATAAGATGCCGGAGGAACGGAAAGAATATGTGGACAGGTTGCATAAGAACAAGAGGGTCGAGGTGGCAACTTACCTCGGAAAAGCTATGCTCACGCACACTGACAAAAGAGTCTTGATGGTCCCATACCACCTAACGTAAGCAACATTCCCTTGGTTCCGTTCATATAATATCGTAGCACATTAAATTATGTATCGGATGCCTTATACAATTCATAACCCTTGTTTGCAGCGATCACTACATACTATTCCTCATATATCCAAGGGACCACTTGGTCGTAGTTCTTGATCCGGCCCACTACGATGAGCAGAAGTTCATGGAGTTCCTTGTCTTGCTAAATTTGTAAGTTTAAACAAACCTCCAACATCCCATACTCCTGATATGTAATTCTCAAGTTAGCTCAAACATACATTTAATCTGTGTAGAGGACACGACTATTACAAAAGACATGGCGGGTTCGTGAAGGATCAACAGAGAACAAAATTCCTCGTAAAGGCACGCTGGCCGGTATGTTATCATACATTCGTTAACTTTATGATGCCATCGTGAGTTTTTACTACTAACATGTCTACTATTCTAACGCAGTGTTACAAGCAACCCCCCGGAACAAGCCTCTGCGGATATTACGTGTGCGAGATGCTCAAAGTCTGCGGGAGATACAGAACTGAGTTTACAGATGTAAGTTACTGTGTTGCTTTCATTTACGGTCTAATTTGCATACATTGATTTTAACGAAAATACATTTTTCTTCCTGCTTTCAATAGCTTCCGAGCATTCCCAGTACCGCAAACCATTTCGACAAAAAGACACTTCTCAACTTGTGCGGGGACTTGTGCCGGTTCATTCGCCGCGACATCTGCAACCATCTAGGGGAGTTCTACGACCCTGAGAGCGAACTTGCTTCTGACGACAAATTCAAACGCCTTAGGGAGTGGGAGAAAGAACATGCACCACGATAAAAACATTTGTTTGCGAGGGAGACCGAACTTGTAATATTTGTTAAACTAGCATTCTAGCAACTTCCATCGACATAAATATGCTAAATATACTTGTTCGTTACGATGTATTATAATGTTTAAATTGTGAAACTTTCTTTGTAAAGTTCAATCGTATCGTGTTTGCAATTCATCGTGATTAACTACGTCTCTATTTGCCACTGCACAGTTCATAAACACATAAACAACGATTAAGAAAAAATAACAAGTCGATAGGGCTATTGGCCCTTCCCGTGCGGTCGGCTTAGCATGGCCGCACGGGATAATAGATTATCCCGTGCGGTTGGTATAACGAAACTGCATGGGATAATAAAATATCCCGTGCGGTCATCTTAACCCGACCGCACGGGAAGGCCTAATTTTCCGTGCGGTTGGGCCGCCCGCACGCGAAATCTTTTATTTTCGCAGACCCCTACGCGCAGACGGCACAAAACTCTGCACGGGAAAACGTGTTTTGCCCGCACGGGAAAATCTAATCTGTAGTAGTGTATGCTTCGAGACATTCCAACGGTCATTTTTTACATGGTACTGTGTTCTATATATATTCATGTAGGGAAATAGCTATACATCCGACACATGTGTATCACTTTCGTCTGAGTAGTGCGCAGCTGCTGGTTATCTAGGTCCGCATGGAGAGAAGCCGAGTGTAGGGATTGGTGCAGAAGTAGGGGTGGCAATTTCCCCGTTGGGGGCAGGTACCGGGGCCGGGGCCGGGGCCGGAGCCTCGGTGGAATTCTCACCCGTCGGTGAGCGAGGGCGAGCCCCCGTAAATTTCCGGTGGCGGGGGCGGGGATCGTAATCTACCCGCGGGTGAACCAGCGAGGCCTCGGGAGTGAGTCATTCCTGTGAAAGTAGCCCATTTATACAATATAGGCCCAATTGGCCCATATAAAAAAGCTAACCCTAATCCCCATCCACCTTCCCCCTCACCCATTCCCCAACTCCACAGCCGCCACCCCCCAACACCCATCCTCATTCCCCAACTTCTCTCCTCGCACCCCCTCGTTGACCGATGCCTCGCTGTCCACCTCGTCCCCATGCCCTTCGTCGTCCACCGCCTCACCGAGCCCCTCGTCGTCCCACCACACCCCCTCATCACCAGTCACCGCCTCTTCGCGCCTCGTCGTCGGTCGCTCTCCGAAAATTGCATCAGTTATTCAGTATTTACAGCCGAACCTAAGTTTTGGAAATAGGAATAAGTAGAATGCCCCAATCAGAGCTTTCAGTACCTGTTAGCGGCGAAGGAACGGTTTGAGTGCGACTCGGAGGGGTGGCAGCGGTGGAGCTTCCGGCGCTAGGGACAGCAGCGTGTTAATCTGCGTGGGGCGAGGTGGAGCTTCCGGCGGAGGAGACAGCAGCACATTGATTAACGAGGCAGCGACGCGTCAGCGGAGATCGGTGGTGGTGTGAAGGAGACCAGTCAGGCAGGCGGAAGAGACTAACGACGGCGGGAATTGATCGGCGGTGCCATGGTGTGGGCGTGGGTGTTCCGACGGTGGCGCGGTGGTTGTACTCAGCCTTGTTATTATTCCTCCTTTTCCAGAAGTGTAGTGCTTCTGAGCTGAAGATGAAGTTAGAGGACCAAGTCTTCGAGAATCCTCGTGCTCGGAAGTCCGATTTGAAGAAAAAAAAAAGGGCCCTTTGCTACTGCTGCATGCATGCAAGATGAGTACTAGCTAATTTCTTTTTTTCTCATCACTTTAAATATTTTTTCTCCTAAACTACTTATCTGATTTACAATCCGATCGAACCATTGAATTTGTTGCAATTAAATCTTTACAATAACATATCACATGATTATATTTTGATAAAAGAAAAATATATGTTTCAGTACATTAAAACTTAATGTTTCCTACTATGTGATAGCAACATGTTTCAAAGTGTGCATTCACTGTGTTTCACAAAATTTATTTAACTACTTGCCTGTATTCTCTCTTCTCTCTATCCATGCATGCATGCATGCATGGATTTAGTGACCTTCAAAATAATTTTACTCCTAAACTACTTATCTAATCTATAATCTGATAACACCGTTGTATTAGTTATAATTAAATCTTCACAATAAGATATCGCATGATTATGTTCTGATGAAAAAAAATATATGTTTCAGTACGTTAATACTCAATGTTTCAATGTTTCATATGTGATAGCAATATGTTTCAACGTGTGTTTTCACTATGTTTCACAAAAAATTTAAATGTTCCAGTGACTGATTTTTTTGTTTCACCATATATAACTTAATATTTCACTGGTGGTGAATTGCAACATTTGACCGACCAATTGTCTTTTGCCCCTACTCTCTCTCCTCTCTATCCATGCATGCCTACATGTATTTAACAACCTTCAAAATGATTTTTCTCCTAAACTACTTGTCTAATCTATGATACGATAATACTCTTATATTCATTGTAATTAAATCTTCACAACAAGATATCACATGATTATGTTCTGATGAAAAAAACATATGTTTCAGTCTGTTAATACTCACTGTTTCATACATGATAGCAACATGTTTCAAAGTATGTCTTCATTGTGTTTCACAAAAATTATAAATGTTCCACTGACTATTTTTTTCACCATGTATAACTTAATGTTTCACTGGTGGTCAACTGCAATATTTGACCGACCGACTTTTTTGGAGAGGATCGGGCACCCGATTTGGAGGTACCTCCCCAAGTCTTATACCATGGTTGAGTTTTTACCTGTGGAGTGGAGCTGAAGCCCCACTAGGATTGTCCCTTTTCCGCTGCTGCTGCTTTTTTTCGGTGTGAGGACTAAGTGTCTCTTTTATAAGTATTTACGTTTTATTGGTATCACTCGCTTGCCACCCGCTACCCTCGCACATAAAGGACAATGACAAGCCGGCTTCTCTGCATCACACCGGCTTGTACGCATCCCCAGAGAAACATCCTTGGAATTGCGCGCCTCCATGCATGATTCCTCGCTTCCGCCCGTCGGCGCACGTCGTGCACCGTCTCCACTGCATCCCCATGAATTAAGGCATACCTCCTATACTACGACTTATGGAATATATAAATATGGTATACCTTTGCGTATACAGCTTATTTCCGTATATAATAAGTAAATTGCCGAAAGATTGTGGAATTTACTCTCACGGGCAAGTGATTAACGGAGTCCTACTCGGAGAGGATTAGGCTTGTACCATATCGTGAAGGGTCCGTAGTCTCTGAGTCCTACTTGGGGACTAAGGTGATTCACCGTATAAAAGGTACACCCCCTGAGCGGTTTAGAGAACGGAATTTGATGACTAACACATCCACCATAGTCTACAAGCCAGAGGGCACAAAGCCTACTCGCCAGGAGATATCGTCGAATCATCTCGACAAGGATCTCGCTGGTAACGTCGGAATCATCGGTTCTCATTGTACTATGTGGTTTTCCATATCAATCTCATATAAACTAGATTAAGGCTATTACCTTAAGAGGGGCCTGAACCAGTATAATCTTTTGACTCCTTGTTTGCTTCATGTCGTTTCGTGTAGATCCTAATATCAATGTACCCCAATACCCTATACATCCAGTATACGGGTATCACCCGTCTACAGTGGTGCACCAGGTAGGGGGCTTGGTGCTCAAGGTTCTGCCGACATGACTTCAAGCCGCTTCGACGATCGCGTCTACACCAGCTTTGGCCCAACAGATCCAACCCAGACATCGCTGATGCGAACTCAAGTCGGATCCATCGTCTTTCTGGTCTATACTGCAATGCCGATCTCGTCTGACCCAATCTCTATCGCGAATGAGAACGGTGTAGTTATGACTTAGAGAAATGACATCCCCTGGATGCTTGTCCTGTCCAGATGGAGAGGAGGGCGCCAATTCCAACGACACATGAGAAGCAACCTCAAGCAGCCAGAGCCCATCTATTCGTTGGGAATCAGGCGCCGACGAGGACAGCGCCTCAAATGTATACCACTTAGTGCGCCATCCATAAGATGGCCAGTCAATCCCTTGTGGATTGCAAGGTGGTACAACACGTGAAAGCTGAACTCGAAGCCTGCAAGGAACGAGATATTCAACGCACTTCACCAACAAACATCACCTGGTGTCCAATCCACAAGATAAGAGGACATGAGCTCTCGAGCTGCAAGGTCTTTCTTAGCACCATCAAGACTCCGTGCTCTCAGAATCAACAACGACGAGTTCAGACTCGGAACGTTGCAGAGGAACGGAGCTCGGAGGAAACCCCTGACCGTTTCGTAGGATTCGTTGGTATCAACCCCCACGAGCCCTCGGTTCTACACGGCCTGGAGGATCGAGAATCATCATCATCTCACACTCCACGCGATGTGAACGTGATCGAGGGAGAGGGTGCCAGTCACATAGTTGCTCGGGCGACTACGGATACTACTCGTACTCCTGCCCAGCATCTGAACATCATCAACTTGACATTAAGAGAGAGCCCTTTTGATGCAGTTTTGCACCCTGATGGCGATCAATGGGTCGAACGACTACGGGCAATAGTGGCAAACCTCAATAGTGCTTTTGCGGAGCTGGCGACGGGACCAACGCTTCAAGACCCTCCTCGTCTTCCAGATCGAGGAGAAGTGGTTCAACTCGATGGCCATGTCGAGGCCACCAGCGAACATCCAAGCCGAGATCCAGGTCGCAACACCCGCAATGCCTCACCGTGTGGTCCTCTCCAGCAGACCCCACCACCTCAGGACAATCGCGATCTACGCGACCACCTGAACGGGTGCCGACGGGAACAGCGAGATCAGGACAACACAAATCAACATCAACATTGTTCTCTACCACAACGTAACAACAACGCTGACCAAGGAGGCCATCCCAGCGAGGGCCGACACCGAACGGATCGCCAAAGCCACCACGATGATGATCATCGAAGGCGGCGAGTTAAGGGCGACTATGGTCAAGGTCGGTGACAAGGTGACGATGATCGACGACGTCGGGATTTGTGTTCTCCAGACTCCTGACGGGATTGATAGTGAGGACGTCGATCCAGGGGTCACACGCCCAACCCAAGCGATCCCTCGTTGTCATCATCATCTTCCTCATCGTCCGCTAGGCTGTCTCAACGACAACATGGGCACCAACAACCTCTCGTACCAGGAGGCGGATTCAGAGCGTTCACGCCAACGTTACGAGAAGTACAGTGGCCCGAGAAATTCTGACAAGGAGCGATAGAGTAGTATGATGAAAGTACTGATCCTGAAGAGTTCCTTCATGTCTATTCCACGGTTCTCTACGCTACGGGGGCAGACGACAATGCACTCGCAAATTACATGCCAATTGTGTTGAAAGGATCTGCTCGATCATGGCTAGTTCATCTCCCGCCCCGCTCAATTTCTTCATGGGAAGACTTGTGGCAGCAATTCGTCACTAATTTCCAAGGAACTTACAAGTGCCACGCGATCGAGGGTGACCTCCATGCCTTAACTCAGAACCCAGGTGAATCTTTGAGGGATTATATTCGGCGTTTTAACGAATGCTGAAATACGATTCCTAAAATCACCGACGCTTCTATAATTCGTGTGTTCAAGTTGGGCGTCCGAGATCGCTACACTACCGAGGAGATAGCAACAAGACGGATTACTTCCGCACGCAAGTTGTTCGAGATTGTGCCCATGCAGATCACACCCTGAGGTGAAAGGACGGAAAGAGCAAGATGGGCGACGAGAAGAAAACAACCAACAAGGATGCACTAGAGTCTAGCAAGAAGAGAAACAGGAAGAGCGGGAAGTGCAAAGCGGCAACAGAGGTTCTCGCCACAGAACAGGCAGACCCACCCAAGCGCCCAGACCCCCAAGGTGACGACTCGCGATGACAATGGTGCCCAATTCACAAATCCAACGCCCACTCCTTGGAAGAATGCCACATCCTCAAGAAGGCATTAGCGAGACAGATGGCAGCGGAAAAAGGAAAATGAGTACGCGTTGTCGAAGCAGACACCGATGTACCCGTGCCCGACAACGAACTCGTCTTCCTAGATTTCGGCCTTCATGTCACAAATATATTCGGTGGCTCTACAACGTACTCCTCGAAGAGAGAGTACAATAAGATAGAGCGTGAAGTCTGTTCTACATCACAAGGAGTTACTGCCAAAATGAAGTGGTCCCAGCAGAAGATTGAGTTCTCCGAGGTGGACCACCCAACGACTATGACCATCCCAGGGAGATATCCGATAGTGGTCGAGCCCACTATTCGGAACATTAAAGTCGCACGGGTTCTCGTCGACGGCGGCAGCTCAATTAACCTCCTCTTCGCTGGTACCTTGGACGCAATGGGAATTCCACGATGCGAGCTAGTCCCTTCAGACTAGCCCTTTCATGGAATCACACCAGAGTCATCGTCCAAGCCATTGGGAAAGATTACTCTAGCTGTCACCTTTGGACAGGGCGACAACTTCCGAATGGAGCAGATCACCTTCGATGTGGGCAAATTTAACATAGCATACAACGCCATCTTAGGGAGGACTGCACTCGTGAAGTTCATGGTGGCATCCGACTATGCGTACCAATTGCTCAAGATGCCAGGACCAAAAGGGACAATAGCCATCATGGGAAACACGAAGTTGGCGGTGCAGTGCAACAAGCGGAGCCTCGACATGGTCGAGCATACTCCCACACCACCCACCACAACTGAGCCACCTGCGAAAGTAAGCAAACCCAAGAAGGCACCAAGACCAGATGGCACGACCAAAATCATCCTGCTGACCAGCACTAACCCCGACAAGACTATCAAGATCGGGGCGATGCTCGGCAGCAAATAGGAACTCGAGCTCATCACCTTCCTCCGTGACAATGCAGACGTGTTAACTTGGTAGCCGTTAGACATGCCCGGAGTCCTCAGGGAGGTGATCGAGCACAAACTCATGGTGCGACCCGATGCCAAGAAAGTTAAACAAAAACTATGGCGATTTGCACCTGACCGAAAGCAAGCCATACGAGAAGAGTTGGACAAACTCCTCAAAGCTAGCTTCATCAGAGAAGTTCTCCATCCAGAGTGGCTCGCCAACCCAGTCATGGTTCGCAAGGCCAACGGGAAGTGGAGAATGTGCGTGGACTTCATCGATCTCAACAAGGCGTGCCCCAAGGATCACTACCCCTTCCTCGAATAGACCAATTGGTGGACTCAACGGCCGGTTGCGAGTTGCTGAGTTTTCTCGACGCTTACTCTGGCTACCATCAAATCAGCATGGCCAAAGAGGACGAGGAGAAGACATCATTCATCACGCCCGTCGGTGTCTTCCTGGCAGCGTAAAGACATGGCGGCGGCGGCAAAAAGCTCCGGGAAGACGATGCTAGCTTGATTCCCTCAACGAGCTGACATGCATGAATTTGATCGGTGTTAGTTAGGTTCAAGGGATGCTCCATATGCGAGGAATTTGTTTGGATCTCACCGGAGAAGAAGGAATCGGCGATGGCGGCTATTGGCCGGAGCCGGAGAAGACAATGTCGATCTCCCTCCTCACAGCATCTCCGGCTGAGGTTCTTGAGGTGTCTTGAAGATAAGGTCTAGGCGATCTTGGTGGCACGAGGGTTCGGCTCGGGGTGGACGGAGTCGGCCGGGCGACGACGATGCCAAGACGGCGGTGCTCCTCAAGGCACGCTCCGGAGCCAGCGAAGACACGGCGGCGTTCCCGTCGCTGCAGTGGATGACAAAAGAGAAAATGTTTGGCATGGTGAGTAGACTATGGAACGGGAAAATATGAGGATGGACGACACGGCTGGGAGGAGATATGGCGTGCTCGGCGATCGCCACGTCTTCATACACGCATCAAACGGCTTCCTGCGCTTGATCGGCACCGCTCTCTCGTTCTCTCTTTCTCTCTCAGGTTCAATAGTGGTGGAGTGATTTTGTACTAGGGTGGGGCTAGCTCGTGTGACTGTCAAGTAGGCCCATTTGATGAAAACAAGGCTTGAGTGAGAGAGATGGGTAAGAAATTTGGATTTGGCGATATTCAGGTTTTTATCCTTTTATTTTTCTTCATGCCTTCTTTCTAATTCAATAATTTATTCCGTGGGCCAGATAAAATAGAGTAGATTTTTCTAGAGGTAGATAAAGTTACATATATTCCATTTTCTTTGATTGTATACAAAGATTATGTGTAGTTTGTTCTCAGGAAATTAAAGAAACGAGGTCCAATAGAATTTAGTTTGAATTTTTAAGTGGTCAAAACCAGTGATATAAATTCTGGAAAAACTATATTCTTGCATGATAAAAAAATTAGTATTTTAATAAATTATGTCTCATATACATTCTTATGTGACTTTATGCATTTTTAGGTGATGTAATGTTTTTGCCAATTAGAGTTTAAAAATATCCCATTATTTGACTTCTTTGACCTATTTGTTTGAAATATTAAATGTAAAGATTAAATTATACCAAACTTACAGTGAATTATATATAACGAGTAGTGTCTACATTAATTTTTCCATGATTTTATCTTACACCAATTATGTCTAGATATTCATTGAGCTTAACTTCACATATAAGCTATTATTAAGAAGATGCCATTAAAGGATTTATAAAATTCATATTTGCTTATATTTGGTCTATTGTTAGACTTGATTCTTAATCTTCATAAATACTTTCTAAAGTTATTTGTAAGTTTGTATGCATGTAGGTTTGCGTCCTACTAGGTAAAGCTTAAGGTAGAATTGAGTTAATATGTTTTACTTATCTTTTATAATCATGAGACCTATTATGGAATGCATTCAAAATCCAAAAACACACAAAGGACTCAAGTCACATTAGTACGTTATGCAAATGCAAGCACTCACCAAGTTTTAGCTTTATCTATAAGGTGGTAAGGAAAAGGTTTTAAATTATTCACAAATTTACTTATGAGAACTAGTCATATTTGAATCACCTAGGTCTTTTAGTAGAAAAAATTTAGTCATAAATTTTTAAATATATTTTTATTGTTTTATTGAAGTCAAAGTTTGAAAATCGTATTTTGGGTATGTTACAGTGTCTAACCCTAGATGAAAGAGCATTTATGCCCCTAGTGGGTTCTTGTTAATTGATGACAAATGATTAATGAACTAATGCATTTATTGAGTGTATAAGGGATTAGTCTGATGGAGAGCTGATGAAGATGATAAAGAAAAGGATGTAATACAATGAGGTTTCATTGTGATCCAATGCTACAAGTGATGGAAGATGGCTAATGCAGTGAAGGGTTGGTAAGACTTAGTTGTGTGATGGACCATGCATGGGAGAAGAAGATTGCATGAAGATATTCATATTGGTATAGCTTTTCTATTTGGTCTTGAGTTAGTATAGGAAAATCGTACTATAAAGGGGATATTGCTTTGAGTTCTAGGAATGAGTTTGGTGCTAAAAAATCCTTTTGAAGTGTTTCTCATTATTCAATTTTACATTCTAGTAATTTTCGAAAAATTCTGAAAGTTCTTTTCGGAATTTCCGAAATTGATATGGACAGTAAAATGCTCTCTAGTGTTTTTCAGAATTTTCCGAAAATGGTTTTCGGAATTTCTAAAATGGTAAAATTTGTGAAAAATCTCTCTGGTGATTTTCGAATTATTCCGAAATATTTTCGGAATTTCCGAATTGCTATTTTTGCCTTTTTTTTCTTCTGAATTCGTGGTGAAATTTACACATTTTGGAAATTCCGAAAGTACAGAAGCAAATTCCGAAAAAAAAATTGGAAACTCTGAAAGTGGCTGCTCAAATGAAATTGTTTTCTGGTGATTTCCGGATATGTCCGAAAATGCATTTTGGAACCTCCAAAAAATGGGATCTTTACCTCCAACATGCAGATCTGAGGTCATGACTATAAATAGCCCCTTCCACCCCCAAGTCAAGGTTGATGGCTATACTCCTAATCTTTTGCCCTTGGCTTGCTTTGATTTGAGATTCACTTTGAGCCTTGCCTTCTCACTTCTTCCTCTCCACTGATCTTCAATCTCAGATTTTGTGTGTGAGAGAGAGTGGCTGATTTGAGTTTGTTTGTGGGCTTAGCATTGACTTCGTGAAGATTTGTTGAGCACTCAATTTATCCCCAAGAAATCTTTGTTGCATTTTTTACTCTTGGTGGTTGAGGACATCAAGATAGCTAGAAGTCAACCTCAAGACCGATTTGTTTCAGGAGTGACTATGAAGTTTGTGAAGGTCGGATCTCACCTTACTTCCAAAAGAGAAAAGATACTCTTAGTGGAAGGAGTGCATTTGTGCAACCTCATGAGGATAGAGTTGGAAAAGACCTGGTTTATTGTGGGCTCTCAACAAAGAGTAGAATCCTATCAAGGATTTAAACTTCGGTAACACATCAACTTGCAAGAATACCGATGATATTTGAGTCAAAAAAAATCTCAGTGATATCTCTTCTCACTTCTCTAGCTTTGCTATTCGATGCCTTAGTTTAGTCGTTGTTTGTGCAATCCTTTCCCTACGTGTGCTGCTATCCCTTTGTGCTTGCCTTGCTAGCTTATTTGAAAATCTGAGATTTTCGGAATAGCCAAAAATATTGCAAAATATCCGAAAAGTTTAGCTTCCGCATTTTATTAAAAGTTTTAAACGCCTATTTACCCCCAGATGACATCAAGATCATTTCGCTATATCAGATCCAGGCGACTCTCCTGGTCGACGATGGTGATGAGGCGGTCCACAGAGGTGGTGTCTCTATGTCTGGTGTCGGCGCTGCGGTCCCGGGTGGAGATGCAGCGGCAGCCGCAGGGGGCAGCAAGAAGGTTGCAGGTGGCGCGGAGTCTGCAGGAGGCGGCGCGGTAGGGCCGCAGGCATCGACGCAGGGGACGCGGGTGCCAGCGCGGCGGTCACAGGGGGCGGTGTGGAGGCCGCACCAAATTCATTTGGTATTTGATGGGTTCACCAAATTTAAGTCGATTTACTTTTCAGTTTCTATGTGAGTAGATTTAATATTTCCATCTGTCCAACATTATTCATATTCTATTTTTAATATTCTTGACACTGTTCTTGCATGATGCAACAAGTCGCAGAATCTCATATTGCGATTCCTATTATGTTTACGCTAATATTCACCCATTATGACGCACATTAATCTTACTGGTACATAAGATATAAGATATATGATAAGATATGTTTCTTTACTTTTTTTTCCTTCCTTTTCTTCTCGACTTTGGTTCGCAGGTGTGATCCCTAGTTGATCCAGAAGTCACACTTTTGTTTTTACTAGCAAAAATGTTTATACGTGGCAACAGGTAAAAACAATTTTCACGATTAACAAAAACTCTATCAATTTAAACGAT
The DNA here is from genome assembly GCA_000573905.2 of Oryza punctata. Classification (NCBI taxonomy): domain Eukaryota; kingdom Viridiplantae; phylum Streptophyta; class Magnoliopsida; order Poales; family Poaceae; genus Oryza; species Oryza punctata. Next base: position 14,982,943 of record CM002493.2, on the reverse strand, counting down.
AAACCAAAGCAAGATAAACAAAATGACAAAACAAAATCAGAAATCATATGTAGTATTGAACCCCGTTACGATTGTTTCATGCGTCATCATACGATGAATCCCTTATATACACCTTTCTATAGCCTCACAAATCGATCGGGTGGCTATTCCATAAGTTGACGCATGTGTATTACGTCATTGACCAATGATTGAAATTTTAATTATTCAATTAGCAAAATTTTTTACCTGTAGATGAAAGGCATTTACTAAGTAGCAATCTTGCCTCATACACACCTTAAGGCACCATCAATGTATAAAGGTAAAGTAGGTCTTATGGTGGGCCCGTGGTGGGTCCCACTGAGCTATATAGATACCTCGACAATATATATGGAAAAGGTGGGTATTAAGGTGGACCCAACTCATTAATAAATTATTAACCTTCCTAACAACCCTATTTTTCTCTCCCTGGTTTCACCGCACCCAGTTTTTCCCCACACCAACAGGAGGGATATGCAAGAGGGAGGTGACGGTGTTCGGTGACGGCGGTTGCAGTGGCGCGCGCGAGCAGATCCGGTGGTGTCAGCGACAGTCGCGAGTGGATCTGCTGTTGGCGATGGCGGTTCCAGTGGTGATCCCGAGCGGATCCAGCGACGGCAATAGTGGTCGTAGGCGCGGGTGGATCCGTTGTGGTGATGGGCGGATCTGGCAGCAGCAGCGATGAGGCTCATAGTGAATCTAGCGATGGCAATAGTGCTCGTAGATCAGGTGACTGCGCTCGCATCTAGCGGTGGAGACGGTGGTCGTGGGCAGATCTCCAGCGACGGCTGTGCAGATGCTCCCTCGTCCTATTCTCCTCTCCCATGGTGGGCTTCTTGGTTGATTCTCCTCTCCCATGGCAACAATCAACTATTTTTGGAGAGAGAGAGTTGCTGCAAAGAGATGTGTATCTTTTATTCCCTATGAGTGGTCGTTATGCATATGGCTACCTCAACCAAAGATAGTTATAACAATCACTTCAACAATGTATAAGTACTTAGGGGCATAATACCCCCTCCTATTTCATTATGATCGCCCCAATAATAATATTTATAAGAGAAATTTGGAACAGAAAAAAAGTGGAAAAGGAGAAAGAGGAGAAAATAGAAAAATTAGGAGGGAGTGGACATGATCTGGAGTAAACAAAAGGAGTAAAAGAGAAAAAAAAGACGTCGATCGTGGAGGGACACGCGGTGTCGAGTGGAGGCCCACGTGACATGGCGGTGGGATGGTGTGAGTCGGTTGAGTTGGGTTTGGTTGAGCTTGGAGAGGGAGGGGGAGGTATTGGACTGGGAAGGGAGTGTATAAAAGTTGTTCAGTCATATCAAATTGGATACGGGTGACGTAGAAATAACTCAAAACTCTAATTCAAATATGGATGACGTACCAAAATTTTAGCGAAAATATTTTCAGTTTTTATAATACTAGAGATAGAGAAATACAAAGAATAAGACTACTTCACCTTCGTCTACTTGACCTATGAAATTATACATTACCGCTGCGAACTATAAAAAAAAAACCATGTGAATAACTCCCTGGTCCCTGTGGCAGTTTGTTAAAGGTGGTTTTACATGGCGTCATACATGGATAATGAAGTGTCACTATATCATTCCCCTCTCACTTTGTTTCTCTTTTCTCTGTGATACGCTTACCTTAACTAAGGTGTGATGATCTGCTACTTTCACTACCGTATAGATCTACTTCCACTATTGTCAGCAAATCTTTTTTTTTTTGAGATTGTCAGAAAATCTTCTTATCAAATGGTAAACTTTAATCTTGTCTATAAAATCCCTAGATTAAGACGTCTCTAAATGCTCAATGGCTCATGCCACTTGGTTTTATTCTAAAAATCAAGTCGTTAAGAGTGGAGTCAATGGCATGGCATGTGGATATGTGGAGTTGTTTTTGCAATATACTTGCCATGTCACCATCCATGTTAGTGCCACATATACTCGTTTTCATAGTTTAGAGGGTAGACTATGAAAACTAGTATATTGAGGGGTATTTCGATTTTTCCCGACCATCTATAACAAGATTGTGTGAAAATTTGCAGATAAAACCTCTAGGTATCAAAAAGATAAATCGATTCCAAATCAAGAGAAATTTGGGCAATTATAAATTGATGTGAAGTGTTTGAAAATTAGTTTCTGAATGGAAGTTGTTTATACATGTCATACAACAGTAATATAAAAGTAAGCAATAGAGGAGACGATGTAAATACATTCCATTGGAGATTAGTGTAAACAAATTTACAACGGAGTAAGTCTAAATGATGGCTCCAGATTCATGCCCTCCAAATTTTCAGAGGTGAGAAATGTATTCACACAACCAGCTAAAAAGTATTGCTACCAATCATCAAGCTGATAAAGAAACAAAGATCGCGCCAATTCATCACTGTAGGAAAAACATACAAAATCTGGCAACCCTGTTTTTCTCGATACACCTGATCCTTTTTCTTTCACGCCGTTAACGTAGAGCACCCTCAACCAGGTCAAAGACATGTCAAAATCTTACATTAGGTTTATATGTGCCTCGGTGCATCAAGCATCCTGAAATATTTTCTTCCACATGTCAAACACCAAACTAAACGAAATCTTTGTCCATTCCTGCTCATTTACCGCGCTTCAAATCAAACACAACGCACATATCTGCGGCTGTTTTCATCTGCACTCAGGGAAGAAACATGAATGAACGTTAAAAAGAACTTATAAAAGTGTCGCTGTTAGTACTGCTAGAATCATATAAATAGACACTCTAAATGAAGAATAGAATGTACAATAAGCACCTGCTCTAGGCTTTTAGCAACATATGTGAACCTACAATTTGGGCATAACGTATCTCCTATTAACCAGGGCTAGCTAAACCCTAATGTAAAACATATGAGCTAACCACTGCATCGACACTTTTTCTTCAGCTCTATAACAAACCTATTATTAGTGTCATAATTACAACTTAAATACTTGCAGATGTCCAAATATCAAGCACCTGCAACTGCAAGAAATTTTAAAGTTGGTTTCTGGATACCTGGATGACATTGATCACTTGTTTTAATGCCCAACCAACTAGAGTTGAAATAAAAATGAAGAAAGTGAGAGGACTTCCCTTCAGAAGGCATCTGCACACCTGTTGCATACAGAAATTCCAGATGTTAACTAGTGCAACAAGACTTGATTGGATAAGGCAGCAGTAGAGATGATGTCTTCTTACATTAAGCAAGCTTGTCGACTTCTCATCAGCAAACAGAAAGAGAATTATGTACAGAACCTGCAATTTTGTAAACTTCCTATGTTAGAAGGTGAAACATTTAACCGCAGTTTAGTCAGAGTGTATAAGGGTGCTGGACATGCAGAGATGGTGACTCCTCAACTATATCAAATGACTATTCGGTGCTATATGTGCAGATGTAAGATAACCTCGTGGGCCCATTCATTTTTTTGGGCACATCAACACATCCTGTATCTAGGCTTCCAAAGCCAATATACTCAATTCATGCCCATACTTCAGCTAAACTAGTAAAAAAAACATCCAGCATAGCACTCATGTTGCACATAATCCAGCATGTAAGCAGCCATACACCCATGTAGATACTGGCAAATATGGATTAATCATGTACCTCGGAAGCAACACAACAGAAGGCCATGAATGGTCGATGTCCATAATATAATTTTAGAAGCCAATTGCCTGTGTCCTTCACATCCTTGTGGCTAGTCTTACCTGATAGGAACATACTAGTAAAAAACACACAACCAAGTAGTTAGCAACATGTAGAAGTAACTAGAGATTCATCATAAATCTATAGAGTATAACTCTTGTCTACGGAAAAAAAATGCATCATGAGAAAAAGCATTTTGTCTTCCCGAACAATAAGACAATAAGTGATACATTTATTCTGCATTTCTGCTCCCTTTAATACCTTACGAAAGAGGATGCACCTACTAGGTGAAGAAAACTACAAAGTGGCACTGACTGAAAAAATGGTATAGAAAACTAACCTGTACATTTGAAACCAATGGCTTGTAATATCCAACCCAAGCAGCATCAAAAAAACTAAGCCAGGTCTGCAAAGAAACTTGCAAATACAGTTTGCATCAGGTATCTAGATCGGAGGTACAACAATTGAAATGTTTTCTGCTTTCACTTACCTGTAAAGTTGGGAGAGAAGTGCCAATAAACAGGCAGTGCTAACCCTGAGGAGGAGCAATTTGAACAGTGAAATTATTTCAGGCCGCAGAATGTATTCACCCTGCATATACAGAGTTCAACGATTTATTCGAGGAGTACCTATCTGTTACCATGTCCAGCACAGCTCCAAATGTTGATGCTGATACATAGAATAGCATTAACTGATCAGATAGTGAGTAAAGATAAACCAAGATTCAACTGTTGAGCAGTATTTCAACAATAGTATTTTAGAAGTTCATCATATAATTTACTCTTCATAAAATACCTAGTGCTATAAAGTCTCAAGGCACAAGGCAAAAAATTAGAAATAATATTTTCTGCAGAATGTACATGAAAACTTTGAACACATAAGGAATGCTTCTTAGTTATTACCTTGGTTAAATTTTCGTGCAAACCAACCATCCAAGCCATCGCAGAAAAAGCTGATAGATCTTGATGATATTAAATTCATAGATATACAAATTGCACAAGGCAAGTAGTGTGTAAAAATGGATAAAGTTAAAACACTCGCCTGAAGAAGTATAGGATAGCAAAGAGCACTCTGTTGGAATAACATACGGCAAAAGCAATGAAGTTTATGATGATCCTAAAATATCCTGCATGAAAACAAGATGCCGATAACAATTTGTAAGAAAAAAGTGGCCATTGCTTCTATTCAATCATATGTGTTCTATTATGTTATTCACAAATGTTGTTTCTAGTTCTCTTGGGTTGTTAATATTACAAAATAACTTTTTACAGTACATTTGGTAATAGCGTAGTGTAATAAACAAGAAATCATACAGAAGCTCACCAATGATATTAGGGATGTAAAGATAGACTGACGGCGTCTTCTCAGAAGAAGGTTGTGCCATTGGAGATCAGTAGTTATTACTCGCTAAGAGCCAGAAAGTTTCTCACTTAAATTGCTGCAGGCAGTCCTTATATAGGAAGTCCTGTAAAATAATTACATTGGTTTATAGACAGGTCCAAAAAACAATGTCACAATGAAACAAGCAAAAATATTTAAAAAGGAAATTGCTGGCAACAGTGTTCATATAGGAATTCCTGTAAACAAGCAAGAATGTTTAATGAATTTTTAAAGGAAAGAAACATCTACTGTAACAACTAATATTTATGACAAACACAAGCTCAGGAGCAATTATTTTACAGGATTTTCTATATAAACAGTGCTGCCAGCAATTTCCTCCAAAAATATTGCTCGTCTCATTGTGGCATTGTTATTTGGATAAGTCTATAAACCAATGAATTAGTTGCAAGGAATTTCTATATAGGGACTGCTTGCAGCAATTTAGGTGAGAAGCTTCTAGGCTTCAAACGAGTAACAACTATTGATCTCCGATGGCACAGCCTTTTTCGATAAGACGCCATTAGTCTATGATTGGTGGGCTTATGTTTAAAACACTACGTTATTACTAAATGTATTGGAAAAAGTAACCTGAGAGAACTAGAAACAGAATATTTGAAAAGAGTTTTTTTTGTAATAAGAACAACCTGAGAGATCTATAAACAAAATACTCTAATAGTTTTATTCACCTAGTAGGTGCATCCTCTTCCGCAAGGTATTAAAGGGAGCAGAATAAATGTATCACCTATTATCCTATTGTTCTGGAAGACAGAATGCTTTGCTTCATGATGCATCTTTTCTTTTTGTTCATAGACAAGTGTTATGCTCTATATTTTTGTGATGGATCTCCAGTTACTTCTACAGGTTGCGACTACTATCAAGATGTCCAAAATCAAATAGAAAACAACATTTAAGCAAGCAAGCATAGAATCTATATTAACATTTGGGTTGCATACGAGTTCTATGTTCGTTTGCCCTCTCCCCCTCTTCCCATGGCATCAAGTTTCCTTCTGGAATCAGTACCGAAACACCAGGGGTGGATCCAACTTGGGACAGTTGAACCCCCAAACTTTTGGGGGAACAAACAAACTGTTACTTGTATTAAGGTTAAGGCTCTGAAATTAAGAGAAGATATTCTTCCAGATCTAGAAGAGAAGCTAGGGTTAACGAACGCCAGCAAATTCCAGGCAAAAGTACTCCCGTGGGAGAGAGAGATGAATCAGAAAGAGGATGTGGATGCTCACCAGGATCCCCTCCCCTCCCCTGCTCAGCTCGCCAGATGGAGATCGGCGCCCCTCCCCTTTTCAGCCGCGACTCGTCTTGGCGCAAGGAGCGGATGAGACGACGAGAGACGCAGGATTTTCTTTCACGCGAAGGGAAGGGGGAGATACTGTAGTACTCCACCTTTTATCTCCAAATTTTCACTTTAAAATTATTTACAATGACAGGTGATCCATTTGTCAGAATACTCGGACAATAAAAGTACAACAAACTTGATTAGGGATCATATCAATAATAAACTCCTCGTATCAGTGATAAACACTAGTTATTATCACTACATGCACCACCACCACCGCTCCTCCATGAGCCACCATCGTTTCTCCTCTCCGCTTTCACATGCGTAGCCACACCCTCTACACACCTTACATGTCTTTTCTTCTCCCTATCGTCATGCACGCTATTATCACTATCATCGTTAAGGTCGGGGCTGTCGGGCTTGCAGGGACTCGGGAAGGCAAGAAATGACCCGATGGAGAGCGGAGACGCTAGATCCAGACTCCTCTTTGTTGTATCTAGCGATTCCCCTACTATTGAAGGAAAAATAAAGAGGAAAGAAAGAGTTAGTGTGGACTTGGAGCGGCAGTGGAGTCACTGAACATGTTGATGGATAGAATTGGGTGGTCCAAATTGAAAAAAAAATGAAAAGTTAGCTGTTGTGTAAATGAAAAGAATGGTCAATGGATGATATAATATAAAAACTTTTAAGAACACATAATACAAACTGTAATTTACTTTTTTTCTCTAGTGCAATTAAAGATGAGTTGCCCATTAGGTGATAATCTCGTGCTATGATAAGCCCACTACAGTTTTATCATCTTTGTACAGTATGGTTGGCCCGATCTACTTAGCTATAACTAATAATCTCATGATATGTTGACGCATAACCATACGGACTTCTGCTAACATGCGCTGTGTAATTATGAAGATAGATTCGGCTAAAAAATAAAAATAATATCATCGATTTTGCTCAATAATAAAGCATTTGATTGTGGTCTCCTTTTCTCACTACATGATAAATGATCATCAGTATTTATATACTATATTGGTATTTTCCCTAATTCTTTCATATTGTTTTTTACTTTTTACATAAATGTTAATTTGGATTTTTCTCATAATTAAATAGATAACAAATCATTTTTCCATATTTCTCCCATAAAATGTGAATATTGCATAATATAATTTGAAAATTATATTATGCGTACTTAATTTATGTGTAAGATACGGACGCTAGTGTAAGATTTGACTCTTTTCTAAAAATGCCACAAGTTAAGTGAACAACATAAAAAAGAAAATCCGTTATGCGCCATTGATTTTGTTCCTTTTATACAATATGTCGCTTGGTTTGTCAAGTTCTACAATATGTCACCACATTTTGCTTAACTCCTATAATACACCACACTAGTGTCGTCCCGTTAGCCTCCGTTCTATAGTATGTCACCGCATTTTGCTTAACTTCTATAATACACCACACTAGTGTCATCCAATCAGCCTTCGTTAGTACTATAAAGTTTTATCCTAATGATCACTACTTAAAAAAAGGCACATAGAGATCCACACTATAGGTGCTGAAAGTGCTAAAACCGGCAACTATAGAAAATTTCCCACCTCCGCGGGCTGAAAACGCAAAAAAGGGACACCTTTAAGCAACTAAAGTTGTCGGTTCTAAAGAAACTATATATGCCGGTTTTTTTAAAAAAAGTACCTTTCATCTATTATAGGTGTCGGTTAATTTAAAATCGACACCTACAATATATTTTAAACCAACAGCTACCAAAATCGAGCCGAACCGATGCGACACCATGGATATTCTTTTTATATCCTCCTCTCCTCGTCTTCTTCTCTCTCTTATCTCCATCTCAACCGAGTCTCTCTCCCTCCCTCATATCTTCTTCTCCTCCTCATCCTCCTACTCCTCCCACATCTCTCTCTCGATCCACGACACTGCGTGGGTCTAGTGGTAGCCCGAAAGCTGCTCGGCGACATCCTTCCCTCTGCCAGATCCGGCGGGAGGGGAGGCGGTGACCCGGAGGGGCGGCCCAATGGCGGCAGCGGCATGCGGTGGCTAGAGGTGGCTCGGTAGTATCCTCCCCTCCACCAGATCCGACGGGAGGTGAGGCGGAGACCTAGTGGCGGCAGCAATGTGCGGTGGCCAGAGGCGGCGTGCGGTGGCGGGAGGGAGGCGAGGATCCATCGGTGGCCCAGAGTGCGGCTTGGCGGCGGCAGTGATGTGCGGCGGGTAGCGGATCTAGATGGTTTGTGATTTATTGATTTGTGATTTGTTGATCTAGATATCTAGATGTGTTGTTTTTCTAGGGATTATTAACTATAGTTCATGTGTTCATGGATTTGAGGTAATTTTGGTATTTGCGTATTATTTGGGATCGGTTTGATGGCTTGATGCATTGCTCGTGTACATCTCAAAGGTGCTGGTTTTGGAACCGATAACTTTGACCCGAGTAATAAGTGCCACCTTTTTGGTGTCAGTTGGGAAATCCAGCACCTATAGGGGTTTCCTATCCGGCACCTATGAGGGTTTGTGTAGTAGTGAACCAAAATATCCCTAGGATGAAAACTTCCAAATTTTGTTCAAAAATTCTGAAATATCAGATTGCATAACTTCCTAAGTTTTGAGATATGCAACTTCTGTGCTAGTTTATAATATGATATTTGGGAATTTTTGTCAAATTTTTGAAATTTTCGTCCCAAACTGTATACGGTCATTAGGATAAACTAACGGAGTCTAATTGGATGGCAATGGTATATTATACAAGTCAAGCAAAATATGATGGTATAATATTGAACTTGGCATATTATAGAACGGCGATAAAATCAATGTCTCATCCTTATCTAGGTTGACTTTTTTTGGATGGAGGGAGTAGCAGACAATACAGATGGCATAAGTATATACATGTGCCTAAGTTGATGCACTACTACAAAATCGGTTTTTGCAAATGGTTAAAATGCATTTTCACAGGCGGTTGGACGGGTCGCATGGAAGAAAGTGTCTGTGAAAATCGTTATTTTCGCATGCTGCTCCTTAGGAGGTTTGCCTGCGAAAATCAATTTTTGCATCGGACCTCTTAAGGAGCCGTATACGAAAATGAAGGTTGATTTTGCAGACACGGTCAGTTATATTTCGTCTGTAAATCTAGCAAGAGTTTCGTTCAGGAATATCGTTTCTGTAATATGGAAGCCTTCATCTCTGCTTTCCTCTATGTTTCACATCTATAGCTGATTGGCAATGGGAGCACCATCAACCATCACAAACAATCTAAGTTTTTACCATTCATGTCTTTTGTGTCGATCATATTCGTGAAAAGTTTAACTTTGCTTCTCTATTCTCAATATAATTAGGATGCTCTGTTCATATCCAACTTTGATTTTGTGGGAAAATTATCAACAAAATATTAAAATGGATATGCTATAATTCCTCAGTCTAACCAATAATCTACTAAAAAGAAAAAGAGTTTCCCAACATAAGCGGATGTCAAGAAACGAGTGCACGTAACACTACCATAAAAAAAAAGCTATGCAAATCGGACCATCACAACTACCGGTTCACATCGAAAATTTCACCTAAACTACCCAAGAGCAGCACTGCCGATATATCACTGCGCGCCTGTTCGATAAGCCACAATAATGCCGGTAAATTTGACGTTTTGTACACATAGTGCACAGCGCAAGAAGATATCTAGTATGCTCAGGCAACAAGAAATAAGTCACTACAGTTCTTCCAAAGTGTTGTCCAAGAAATCCCATAATATTTTTTGTGAGGAGAAAACATATAAAATTATCGTACAGAAGATTCATTCATAACTTAAACAGAAGCAAAGTCCTCTAAACATGCAACATAAATAAGCCATAAATAAATACAATCCACTCCAGTTATCTTCCGTCCGTATTTTGTTTTTCTAAAACACTCGATTTTATAAACACACGTGCACACCCTATCTGGTGGCGGTCAGTTATAGTTCGTCCAATCTAGCAAGAGTTTCGTTCAGAAATATCATTTCTGTAATAGTGATGGAAGCCTTCATCTCTGTTTTCCTCTATGTTTCACATCTATAGCTGATTGGCAATAGGAGCACCATCAACCATCACAAACAATCTAAGTTTTTACCATTCATGTCTTTTGTGTCGATCATATTCGTGAAAATGTTCATATCCAGCTGTGATTTTGTGGGAAAATTATCAACAAAATATTAAAATGGATATGCTATAATTCCTCAGTCTAACCAATAATCTACTTAAAAAGAAAAAGAGTTTCCCAACATAAGCGGATGTCAAGAAACGAGTGCACGTAACACTACCATAAAAAAAGCTATGCAAATTGGACCATCACAACTACCGGTCCACATCGAAAATTTCGCCTAAACTACCCAAGAGCAGCACTGCCGATATATCACTGCGCGGCTGTTTGATAAGCCACAGTAATGCTGGTAAATTTGACGTTTTGTACACATAGTGCACAGCACAAGAAGATCAAGTCAAAAAGTTTATCTAGTATGCTCAGGCAACAAGAAATAAGTCACTACAGTTCTTCCAAAGTGTTGTCCAAGAAATCCCATAATATTTTTTGTGAGGAGAAAACATATAAAATTATCATGCAGAAGATTCATTCATAACTTAAACAGAAGCAAAGTCCTCTAAACATGCAACATAAATAAGCCATAAATAAATACAATCCACTCCAGTTATCTTCCGTCCTTATTTTGTTTTTCTAAAACACTCGATTTTATAAACACACGTGCACACCCTATCTGGTGGCGGTGCTATGTATGAGGCTGTGGGTGCTGTGGGGTCACTTGACCCACAGCTTTTTCACAAACACCATTGTAACACTTGGTTTTTACATGTAAATTCATTAAAATTTATGTAACTGACCCACTAAATTATGAATCAATGGTATTCAACTCTACAGGGTAAAATTTCTGGCTCCACCATTGACCCTATCATTTTTTCAACACTCACCTCTATGAACTCCTATATGTACACTGAACTCCTATAAATACCTTTGAGAAATGTATCAGTATATGTTAAGTATATGTTAAAATTAACGAAGTCATCACAAACGCTTTATCCTATGAGTACTATCAAATTAATATTGGGTTGGTATATGTTTATATTAACGAATTCATCATAACTCATTGTCAAGGAATATATCGCCTACCCTTTGAATGAAGGATGCAAGACGTTTGTGCCCTACCACTTAAAGGGAAAAAGAAAATAATCAACTGAGAGACACTCATCAGTTCACTCCCTCCATAAATTCTTGTGACGAGGTGAAAAATAGGTTCGGAACTAAGACTTTATATAACTTCTTCTATATTCCCTGCATCCCAAATTCCCAATTAAGCTCTGTGATTCATCAATGATATGATAAACAAAATGTATGGAATTGTGCAGGCAGGCCCTAATATTGGTATGTCACCAAATTAACCTGAGCCAATCATAGCACGGAGAAAATAGAGATGAAAAGTTCTTTCATTTTTCACGCTCATGCTTCACGAACTGCTCAAACAATATATTTCTTAAGAAAAAATTATGAAAAAAATATCTATCTATTATATACTTAAAAGTCATTAAACATCCTACAAACGCTTATAAGCCGCCACATACCACACAGTACCCCTATAAACACTCTTATACTGTCATCAAAATATCTATTAAAAATATAAATAAATTAAAAATATAAATTATATAATAGTTAAATTAGATTTGCATTTTCAAAAATAAAAACAGCACCAACTGGGAGTAGCATTTTAAAAAATTACTCACTGCCCACTACAAAAAATACGGATATGACAAAATGGCATTAATAATTTTATCATAAATGTATTTCCATGTATTTATGTGTTTTATCTATTCATATATTATTAAAAATTAAAGATCAAATATATTATTTTGACACCATGTCGATGTCCTTATTTTCTACTTAGGCTTCACTCAATCTAGCTCATTAAATAAGCTTGTCCAGGGCACACAAAACGATACAGGTCATTAGAGTAAGATTAATTAAGTATTATATATTACAAGCTTGAAAACAGGTTTTTTTTTTAAAAAATCTTTTATATAAAAAATATTTTGCAAAATACACACCATTTAAACATTCGGTATATGTGCTTGTGATGAATAAGGGAGTAGCCAATCCGATAAACACTTTAGAACTTAATTTTAAATTTATTATTTATGTAATAAAATGATTATTTATGTACTAAAATGCTTAGTATTTTGTATGTAATATACTTTGTCAGTCATAAATAGACTAATAAATCAATCGTATGTCCCCACTATACCGTATGTATATAAGTTCTATATACTATCCACTAATTGTCAAGTCGTTGCTTATGCGATATCCGTGCACAGTGCACAATATAAATAAAACATATGTCATCAAGAACCAAAGATAAAGTACGATATTAAATGCGCAACCATCAACAAATGATAGGTAAGTAGAGGATGTCACCAATCCACAACAAACAATAGTTAACTATAAGTAGATTGCGAGTATGAGTAATAGTGTTTCCCACACTCCTACAAATACTCGTAAGATGCCACATGATACTCTAATAAATTATAAATAAGAACAAATATAAAGGAACAGCAAAACATCTAACCAGTTACACAAACTGTTAAATTTATTATTTTTAACCATTATATTAGATCTATTCAAGTAATTCCTCGCTCCTAGAAACCAGCTAATCACTCGCTATGTACGTACGTACACAAGAGATGTCAAAAAAAAGTGTGTATGTGATTTGCCACGTCTTGTGGTTTTCTCTATCTCTTTCTTAATAGCCATAAGGTTCTTGAAAGTTTATCTTTTTCACTAATGATGTAATAGGCAATCATAGGTGCTCATATAAACGTGTGCTCACCTACCTTATGAATACACAAACGCACACCCCTTCACCCTACGAGAAAAAAACTATTTATCAAAAAAAATATAAAAAAAAGTACTTACGTCCGAGAAACTATTATTCGCCCGAAAAACATACATACGTACGTACAATAAAAATATCATATGGAACCATATTATATCCTTTTTAATTATGTCATTCTCATGTAAATAGTGTTAAAAATATAGATTATTCATTTGTATATTACCCATGAACATGCATAGAAGAACTTAGATGTATAGTAAAAGAAAAAAAATCAAAACCCATATTATATTTGCGAACATGGTGATAGGTCAGTTTACGTATAACTGAGACAAAGTGATTTTTGTTTGAATATGATAAACGTTATTATTTAGTATATTAAAATCTATAATCTATTTTATGGTATAAATATTTTTCTTCTTTTACGATTATAAGGTAATTTCTGGTTCTTCTAGGCTAGAATATGATGAGATATGACTTCCCTTCAGGAAAAATCTAATTCGTGCGTGCTCTCTGTTTTTGCCCAATCGTGCGACGGATGTGCGGTCCATCTAATTGAATATACGAAGAATCTCTAGTGTGAAAAGAGATGCCTATTCACGTGCACAGGACAACACTAACTAGTCAAACATCATTACACTAGTTTTTTATTTTACACTTATCTCTTTTTTCTATGAAACCTTTGACGTTGTTGATGGAAAAAACACACACTAACCTAAAAGATCTGCTTAACTCTGGTGCAGATTCAAAACTTGTTTTTGGTTGAAAGGCGTGCCAGTTAATTTGATCCTGCAATCAACAAGATGAAACATGCAATGCAAGTTCTATAAATAAACGATAATCGACTTATAATCGATCGGCCAGGAATCTAATGTCATATCGTGATGTAACCTAGCCGATGCAGTAAATTATAAATCGGCTATAAGGTATATTCAATGACAAGCTAATCCTAAACTTGATACATCGGCTAGATTACATCACGATATGACATCGGCTTCCTGGCCGATCGATTATCGTTTACTAATAGAACTTGCATGTTTCATCTTGTTGATTGCAGGATCAACTCAACTAGCACGCCCTTGAACCTGAAAGCAAGTTTTGGATCTGCACTGTAGTTAAGCAGATCTCCCTGGCCAGTGTGTGTTTTCTACATCAATACGCTTTTGGCACGCCCAGTGGGACACAGTGTCATCATGACGCCCAATATCACTGAAGTTACGGAAGACAATGTTCTACCTATCACGATCGAGCAGCTGAACGAGGAGCAGAAGGAGGAGATGAAGAAATTGTTGGATCAACTCCAAGGCCTGTACCTTCACTAGTTTGCGGTGACCCGCCAAGGTACAACAATCCAAAAAACCAAAGTTGAGTTGCCGCCGGTCGTAAACACGGAGCCAAGTACGTTTGGGGCAAGCGATGATAAAGGAAAAGAGGTCAAGTCCGAATCAACCAATGAGGAACTCCATACATTACAAGATCGTATTGATTCGGTAGTCCATCATGCCCTCATCAATTAGTCCGGTGTACTTGTGAATACATTGACAAATATGATCAAGACGGTGGTGGACGGCACTATAGCTGAGGAGAAAGCAAAAGGACCCATCTATCTCCCAGGGGATGCTTTCCCAGGCTATAGGACTGTGAAGTCGGAAATTGGCGGGAAACGCCACTCACTTCAAAATCAGGCTGCATCGGCTCCTATATCCAACGGAACTATACCGACAATATTAACAAGACAGCAGCTAATCCCTGGGGGACAAAGCTCGATGCAATTGACACCGGAACAGCTAATCAATAAACTGAACGTAAAGCCGCCAGTCGCCGAACCTACGTATCATATTCCTTCGACATCACAACAGCCGATCGGAATGACTCAACCGATTTGCCAGCAGTATATACCAGAACCACCACCGTACGTCTCATCACAAGGTTTAGGAGCCAATCTTAGCCGACAATATCAACCTCATTCTCCACGGGTCAGTATCGGCCTCAGGGATCTCCACGGCTTCAATACCCAACCCAGTATGGTCAGTATGATCAACCACAACAACAATATGGCGAAGGGGTACCGCAGCAACTGTGGGCCGATATGATTGCCGATGTGATAAGAGAGCAATTTGGACTCAAGCCTAAGGACAATGGTAACATGTATCAGCATCCTTACCCTGAACATTTTGATCGAGTACCGCTACTGAACCGATACAAGATACCAGACTTTTCAAAATTCTCAGGGCAAGATAATGTGTCGACGTATGAGCATGTCAACCGTTTCTTAGCACAATGTTGACATAGGCTCTCAAAGTTAGATTATTCCCACTATCATTGTCTGGATCGACCTTTACATGGTTTTCTTTCTTGCCTTACAGTTCCATCAGGAGTGTGGCCAATCTAGAAAGGCAGTTCCATAAATACTTTCAGTGGAATCCAAGAGATGAAGCTATCAGATCTGACGTCCATCAAGCAAAAATTAGATGAAATAGTGCCAGATTAGATTGAGAGATGTAAGGAACATGTGTTATAGTTTGGCAATGACCGATTCACAACTAGCCGATCTGGCTTTCCAGGGACTATTAGCGCCGATAAGAGAAAGATTTTCTGCTCAGGACTTTGAAAGCCTAGCACATTTGGCTTAGAAGGTATTGGCTCATGAAACACAGTTCTAGGAGGCCAGAAAGTTTGCTAAGAAGGCCAACAATGTCAATAATATCTATAGTTATCATTTTGACTCCGAAGACCAAGATCCAGAAGTTAATGCAGCCGATTGGGCTAGGAATAAGAAGACATTGGTGTGCCAATGGGATAAGAATTCGGGGAAGGAAGAAATATTTGATTTTGACATCACTAAAGCCCACAAGATATTTGATCTTCTTCTTCAAGAAAAACAGATTCAACTGCCAATAGGACATGTGATACCATCGGCTGAATTGAAGAGGAGGAAATATTGTAAGTGACATAACACAGGATCACACAGCACAATGATTGCAAGATCTTTAGGTAGTAGATTCAATCAGCCATAGAGCAAGGGAGAATAAAGTTCGATGAAGCTAAGAGGCCGACGAAGATAGATGGTCATCATTTTCCGGTAAACATGGTTCATACTGGAGCCGATAGGAACAAATATTAGGCTAGGGGTTTCAAATCGGTTAGTATGATCAACATGTATCAGAACAAATGCCAAAGGGAGGAAGAAACGTACCACTACAACAGTGAGGGTTGTTTCGATCCCCATTGGGATTGTGAATTCTTTACAATTTGCTGGAATAACGGGATGAGATTGCCATCTATCGAAGATTGTCCTGGTTGCAGTGATCCTAATGTACAATACGTTGGAAGACCAAGCCGACAAAGTAATAGTGGGCATCGGCCGATTCAGCGAAAGTTGTCTGTTCATCAAAGGCTTGGGCAGATTCGACAAGATTACTTTGAAGACAAGCCACAAGCAAGACCTGAGACCAAGGAACCTCAATGGTGTCCTTCTGGAATTTTTACTAAGAGTTAGAAAAGACGTGTCCAGATGATGAGGAATAGAGAGCAGCTCCAAGAAGTCGAAGATGAGATTGAGCATCGGCTGAAGCGCACAAGAAAAGTTTGGCGCGTTAAGAGTAAGGTTGTTCCAGCTGATGAAGTCAAAGCTGATAAAGGTAAAAGTCTTGCTGAGAGTAAGGGAAAAGAAGTTGTGTCATCTTCGATAAATATGGTCTTTATGCTACTAGCTGAATATGGTGTGGAACAAGTCGTGGAAGAAGCATGCGAACCACCATCGGCTAAATTGGTGCTGTCTCCACAGCAAGCTGTCTTTGAGAAACCAGAAGGAACTGGCCATCGGCACCTCAAATCTCTGCATGTCAAGGGGTTTGTTAATGGGAAGCCGATGTCGAAAATGTTGGTTAATGGAGGAGCAGCTATTAACTTAATGTCATATGCTATTTTCAGAAAGCTGGGTAAGAATTCAGAAGATTTGATCAAGACCAACATGATCCTGAAAGATTTTGGAGGAAATCCATCTAAGACCAAGGGGTTCTAAACGTGGAGTTGACCATTGGCAGCAAAACAATTTCTACCACATTTTTTGTCATTGATGGGAAGGGTTCCTGCAGTCTATTGTTGGGAAGAGATTGGATCCACGCTAACTGTTGTATTCCTTCAATTATGCATCAAAGTTTGATCCAGTGGCAAGGAGATCAGATAGAAATCGTGCCAGCTGATAGGTCAGTTAATGTAGCTAGTGTCGATTTGTCTGTTTGGGAGATGGAAGGAATTGATTGTTTGTCTGGTAAAGTTTCGCAAGGAGATTATCTAAGAGTCGCTGATTATGATATACAACCAACAGGAGATGGAAAGCCCCAATTATTACTTTGAGGGCACCGTGAATGGTTCAAATTTTTACACAAAGGATACTGTAGATGATCTTGATGGCAAGTTTGGACAAGGGTTTATATCGGCCGATGAGTTAGAAGAAGTGGATATTGGACCAGGTGATAGATCTAGGCCGACATATATTAGTAAGGGTTTGTCAAAAGAATTTAAGTACAAGTTAATAGAGCTGCTAAAGGATTATAGAGATTGTTTTGCCTGGGAATATTATTAGATGCCAGGACTTAGCCGATCGATTGTTGAACATCGGCTTCCTATTAAACCTGGCTATCGGCCATATAAGCAACTTCCAAGACGTTGTAAAGTTGAGATGTATGATACTATTAAGGCCGAGATTACAAGACTTTATGATGCTAACTTTATCATATCATGCCGGTATGCTGAGTGGATTTCAAATATAGTACCGGTGATCAAGAAAAACGGCAAGCTTCGAGTTTGCATCGATTTTATAGATTTGAATAAAGCTACTCCTAAAGATGAATACCCAATGCCGGTTGTCGATCAATTGGTTGATGCAACATCTGGACACAACATTATCAGTTTCATGGATGGCAATGCAGGATATAATCAATTTTTTATGGTCGAGGAGAACATTCACAAGACTGCTTTTCGATGTCTCGGTGCAATTGGCTTGTATGAGTGGGTTATTATGACTTTTGGATTACCGAGTGCTGGCGCCACATACCAAAGAGCGATGAATTACATATTTCATGACCTTATCGGCTTATTGGTTGAGATCTATATTGACAATGTGGTGGTCAAATCAAAAGAGGTTGATGAGCACATAGCCGATTTAAGAAGGGTCTTGGAAAGAGCAAGAAAACATGGATTAAGGATGAACCCAACCAAGTGTGTTTTTGGTGTATCGACTGGGCAGTTACTTGGATTTTTAGTGCATGAAAGGAGAATTGAGATACCTCAGAGTAGTATTAATGCTATCAAAGATATAAAACCTACAGAAGACAAGACAAAGTTGCAATCACTGATCAGCAAGATCAATTTTGTCAGACGGTTTATATCTAATTTATCCGGTAGAATAGAGCTGTTCACTCTATTGCTCAGGTTGAAAGCCGATCAGGAGTTTGTTTGGGGGGAGAAGAAACAGAAGGCTTTGGACAGTATAAAGGAACATTTGAGTATTCCTCTAGTCCTTATTCCACCACAGAAAGGGATTCCTTTTATGTTGTATCTGTCAGCCGATTAGAACACTATCGGCTTTGTGCTCATCTAAGAAGTTGAAGGTAAAGAACGAGTTATATTTTATTTAAGTAGAAGGCTTTTGGATGCAGAGACCAGATAAGGTGAAAAGTTCGGTTTATGTTTATACTTTTCTTTTACAAAGTTAAAGCATTATTTGCTTTCCAATGAGTGCATAATAGTCTGTAAGGCCGATGTAGTACGATATATATTATCGGCTCCAGTTTTAAAGGGAAGCATTGGGAAGTGGAATTTTGCCTTAACAGAATGTGATCTAAGATATGAATCGGCTAAGGCGGTCAAGGGGCAAGCTTTAGCCGATTTCATAGTTGAACACCGTGATAGTTCGATTGATCATGTTGAGATTATGCCTTGGACGTTATTTTTCGATTGATCAGTTTGTACCATGGATGTGGTATCGGCTTGGTTATCATATCACCTAGGGGCGCAAGTTTCCAGTTTGCTTTCACTATTAAACCTTATTCTACTAATAATCAAGCTGAGTATGAGGCTGTTGTGCAAGGGTTATAATTGCTGAAGGAGGTTGAAGCCCATGCTATCGAAATTATGGGTGATTCATTGCTGGTGATTTGCCAATTATCTGGGAAATATGAGTGTAAGAATGATATCTTTATGATTTACAATGATAAGTGTCAACAGTTGATGAAAACATTCAGGATAGTTACTTGGGTTACAAACCGATGTTGAAGGATGTAGAAGTAGAAGTTGCATGCTTGCCAGCCGATGATTGGAGATTTGAGATACTTGGGTATTTGAAGGATCCTTCTAGATTGGTTTCTAGGAAATTGAGGTAAAAGGCTCTTAAATATGTTGTGTTGGATGATGTATTATATCATCGGACCATTGTTGGGGTTTTGTTAAGATGTTTAAGTCTGGACGAAGCAAAAGTTTTCATGTGTGAAGTACATGAGGGAATATGTGGTACTTACAAATCGGCTCATAAGATGAAGTGACTGATTTGGAGAGTGAGGTACTTTTGACCGACAATGCTGGAGGATTGCTTTAGATATTATAAAGGATGTCAAGACTATCAGAAGTTTGTGGCCATTCAGAGAGCACCAGTATCGGCTATGAATCCAATCATCAAGCCATGACCGTTCAGATGCTGGGGTATTGACATGATCGGCTAGATCAATCCACCATCGAGTAAAGGTCATAAATTCATATTGGTTGCTTCTGATTATTGTACTAAGTGGGTTGAGGCTATTCCTCTCAAGAAAGTTGATACCAAAGATGGAATAGAGTTTATTAAGAAGCATATCATCTATAGGTTTGGTTTGCCACAGACGACAACAACTGATCAGGGATCTATCTTTGTGTCCGATGAGCTTGTTCAGTTTGCCGATAGCATGGGGATTAAATTGTTGAATTATTCACCATATTATGCACAGGCTAATGGGCAGGCTGAGGTATCTAACAAGAGCTTGATCAAGTTGGTTAAGAGGAAAATTGTAGAATATCCTAAGAAGTGGCATACTATATTGGCTACGACATTATGGTCCTATCGGATAGCTTGTCATGGTGCTATTCAAGTTCCACCATATCAGTTAGTTTATGCTCATGAAACTATATTACCATGGGAAACTAACATCGGCTCAAGACGGATTTCTTTACAAGATGAGCTGACAGCCGATGATTACCATAACTTGATGGTTGATGAGTCGGAAGAGTTGGTTCAATCTAAATTGCATGCTCTTGAAAAAGTTAGGAGAGACAAAGAGAGAGTTGCTAGGCATTATAATAAGAAGGTTGTGCCAAAATCTTTTGAGGAGGAGAAACTTGTGTGAAAGTTGGTGTTGCCGATAGGAACAAGAGATAGTGAATTTGGAAAGTGGTCACCGAATTGGGAAGGACCTTTTCGGATTCATAAATGTGTTTCCAAGGGAGCTTATATGTTGAAATGACTTGATGGAGAAGTTTTTGGGAGAGCTCTTATTGGAAAATATTTGAAGAAATATTATCCAAGTGTTTGGATTGGTTCATAATCGGCTGCGCTATACCGATGTATGGTTGACAGCCGATGTTGTTTGCATCACCTTTAGATGGCCGATATTTCTTATCACCCTTAGACAGATTATAAGTTTGCAGCATTATGTCCCTACTACAAACTTGGGGGGCTTGGAGAAGCAAATTTTGGAATTTTAAAAGCAAATTTGAAGACTGTATTGATAAGTTCACATCGGCTCGATGGTTGATAGCAGTATATCATAGAAAAAATTATTGTTTAGTCTATTACATCAACCCAAATAATTCTGGATTGCTGAAAATCGCATGCAGGTGAATTTGTTCTACTTCATCTATGATAGGGGCATATGCAATATCGCTTCTTGGGATTGGCTTGAGCGATTTGTTGAGAGAAGCTAAGTGTTTGATTGAAGATTTAAGTTTGGACTTTTGTTCTTCAATAGTTTGGGGGAGATCGGCTAGCTTCTTTTCTTCTTCAGCAATCTTGACTCGGCATTGTCTTAATTGGACTAAGAGATCAGATTCTTCTTGCTTTAGCCTGTCCAATTCTTGCCGAGTTGAATCTAGGCCAGCCGATAACTCATCCAACTTGGATTTTTCTTCGTTTACTTGCTGATTACTGGTTTGAATTGTTGCTTCAAGAGCTCTGCGTTCCAGCCGATGTGCAAGTCTTTGTTTTGCTCTCTCAAGTTTGAATTTGTGCTCCTCGAGGAAAATTGCAGGTGATATGGCATCAATAAGATCTTCTTGCAGTTGATCTTGGATTTCTTGGAATCTTGATCTTATTGAACCACAATCTGTAACTAAGGTATCCAGTGAAGCTTTGAGCCGACCAGCAATATCGGCTAATCTCGTCTTTAATTCGTCAGGCACTGGAGATTTAGGCTTGCTGGTTGTATCTTCTTCTTCATCATCCAAGAGCTGCCTTATGTCAAAAGAAAACATATCGGCTAAAGCCTGCAAGGGAAGAGTTGTTGTGAGTAATAACATTAAGTATGGCCGATATGAGGGATGGTTGGATATGTTCTTACAGGGACTATAGGAGTTGAGATTATGGTAGCTGTTTCTTCCATGCGATGGCTTCCTGCAGCCGATGGTATGTGCTCGCTTGAGGCTGGCTGCTAAGGAGGTGATAAGGCTCTAGAAGGCTGTAAATTTGATTAGAAGAAAGTTGATGAATTTAATAAAGAAGAGGTTGAAAGAGTGAATACCTGAGTTTTGCGAGGTTGACATCTAGGAGGGCTTGCAGTTTTAGCCGGGCTTGATGGATCGGCTTGAGGTGTATCGGCTCAAGATTCTGGGCTGGAAGCTTGCTCAATTTCGTTGATCTCTGCAGCACCTTCATCAATTTCTTCCTCTATTACTGCCTCCTTAAGATATTCCTCTACATCAGGATCAATGAGAAGATCATCGGCCAAAGACTTTTGCTTTTTGGCAGGCATTTTCTTCTTGGTTACAATAGGCTTGGAAGCAGCTTTCTTGGTTCTTTTGCATTTGTCTGTAGTGGTGTTCGGCTGTCTGATCTGACCTTGTTGTATGTCTTTAATGGCAGGAGCTTTGAAGCTGACAGATGAAGGAGCCAGGTCTTTGCCTGATGATATTTTGGCCGATGCATAATGGATATCTTTGCCACTTTTGCTTTTAGTTGGAGGAGGAGAATTACCAGCCTAAAGACATGTTTTGAAAAATTTTAGGAAATCATAATGATGTTTAAGGAAGAAGAATTTTTGTGGTTGTGAGTTTACCTGAGGACTGATGGAGGGATCTTACATGGTCAAGTAGAAATCGGCTGATTGATTCAGGAAAAGATGAGTTTTCCACTCACCCTACCATTTGTCAAAAAGCTGGCTCCATTTCTTGATCAAGGAGATTTGGCTGATCGAGCCCAAGGGAGGATTTTCCAGATTCAAGATCCTGTCCATTATAAGGGCTGATGGAAGAACACCTCTGGTTTGGATTTTCTCTGTGAAGTATAAGCCGATGGGTAGCTGTTCCATATCAAGTTGCCTAGTTGCGATCATAGGATGATAAACTCATAAGATGTTTGGATGTATCGGCCTTGGGAGACACCAGTTGGAAGTATGCATGGAGATATGGCCGATACAAATATGTCTCTCATCCCTGGGAAGTCTTCATTGTTTAAATCATCCAATCTGAGGTTTGTTGGCAATTCATACCCAATAAAGTCTTCATATGGAAACCAGACCCGGGAATCATGAGAAAATCCATTGTAGACATGGTTGAACCACTCGCAGAACAACTCAGCCGATGTTCCTGATCCAGGGTAAGTAGATGCTGCTTCTCCAAACGACAAACATCGGCGTGTTACTGTCTCATTGCCAGTATCGGCTAAAGATGGGAATTCTGGTTCATTCAGTGGAGTCCTGTTCACAACCTTGATAGTATATAAGTTTAGCCATATTTGGACAAACCACCAAGGATCTCCATAGTTGGCCGATGTGTTTAGGAGCAGTTTGGCTGATGTTTGGCTCATGGTTTGGTATACTACCCCTAGAAGGTATTTGCCTAGAGGGAGTGTTTTCTTCAGCTAAGTGTTGCCAGTTAGCGGTTGGACCACAGGTGGAGCCACAGAAAATGAATTTGTCCATCCACATTATCAGGAAAGCAATGTGCTCTCTAGGAGAAACAGACCCTGTGCACATGTTCGGCTACGAACCCTGACCAGCCTCCAATGTTCTTAGTTTTGAACTTGTGCTCGCACTTTATCTTCAGACTAATAGGGTTGGTGATGAAGTGATATTTAAGCCTGTTAGCATATGGATGTCTAGCAGAGTAGGAGTCATGGGTCCATGGCTGAATAGGAAGACATTGAGCGTATCGGACCCGAAGTAGGAAACAACCGATAACATTGGCTTATCCTTCTTAGTATCGGCTAAGGAAATGAGAGGCATTGGGAGAAACCTACTTCGTCCCAGTGAGCTTGCTTGCTTGTAGTCATCCGTTTGTACCATGTTCTCCATCCATCTACAGAAGATGGCCAAGATCTGAAGATGTTCGGCCAATGAGTTGAGTTGGGCTTGGTTTCCCTGAAGGGGATGCGGTAAGTCTCGGCGTTGATGAAGGAGATTGGATCTTCATCACCCATCAGCCCAAGGAAGTAGTGGGATGGTTCTTCCTTAATTGGGATGGCGATCTGTTTCCTCAAGTGTTGTGAAAATATAGAGAGAAAAAATCGAATCAATCGGAATCGGTCAAGACAGATGAATTTGATAAAGAAGGTTATGGCCGATGTAAGCAGAAGATAGAGGCAGTGGAAGATTACCTGGGGGACATCTGTGATTGTCGCCATCGAGAAAGAGGGTTGTTGTTGCTGGAGATGATGATCGCTGATCTGGTCGCCGGAGGGGTTGAGAGAAATTGTCGGAGTTGGCAAGGATGATTTGGTGGCTAAGCGGTGAAAATGCAGTTAACACCGTGAAAATTCTGGAAGGGTGGTTGCTATTTATGAGAGTAGGTGTGTAACGGTCGACGGGATAACCCTAGATTTTTACGGGATTAACGAGTAATGCCGTTGCATTATATAATACTTCGGAATTGGGGGATATGTGTTGACGATGAAATTTAGCAAGCATGGGAATCGAAACAGGATCCAATTCGAAGCGGATTTGAAGATGTGCGGGATTCTCGGAAACAGAGTGCGCATCAGCTGGATGACTATATCGGCCGATACCAAGTCTGATATGAACAGCCAATACATCCGATATTGGTTACATGATCAATGTCGGGTTTGAAAGAAGGATTGTGGTGATGTTGCTAGGCAAGGATGGAATCCAAGATTGGTAACTGTATCTATTAATTAGGATTTTATGTAATTTCCTTATAGATATTTTCGGTAAGAGTCTGCCTAAGGGATTTGTTTGCTAGTTGGAGATGTATTAGGACAATATGAGTCGTGTCCATAACAGACAAGTTTGTATTTTCAGGGATAAATATAAGCCCGAGATCTTGTAAATAATAACAACACCAGTTCAATCAATCTCGGCGCATCGCCAACCTTTTACTCTTTTACTTTCGATGAGTTCTTGCTTTCGAGTCGAGCTGCATCGGTTTCGATCTTCAATGAGGAGGTAAAACTTGTTATGGCGGTTTGCATCATCGGGATTAGTGCTTACATCTTTATGACACTCTAATTCTATCTTGCGAATCTCCAAATTATCATATACATTATATAATCTAGATTAACAATACTTTCTACTTGCATCGGCTGATCTCTATTTAGGGTTTTGTCGATAACAGCTAGATTGACTTATTGGTTTAAATTATATAATGTATCCACCATCCAGAAAAGGCAACCATCGGCTTGACTGTCTAGATATCTTGCTTCTTTTCATTCTTAATGCTGCATCAGTTGAGTTTGATCTATTAAGTCATGTTTAGAATTATGATCTCTAGCCTGCTTTATCGTTGTTAATAAGGATAGTATCGGAGTTTCAGCCGATCTTACCTGGTATAGTTGTTTTACATGGTTTTATGCTTTGTTTAATATGCTATATCTACCTCTTATATCAGGATCTAACCTAATGTTATTGGACTTATCGCCAATCTGATTGGCGATAGTTAAATATATTTGTTGCAAGAGAATATCCTAGTATAAGGTTGTATCGGAGCTATAGCCGATACATGCTTAAATCTGGGCATCGGCTATGACCAAAGTACATATAATCATTATTTCATATTATTTTAAATCATTATTTCATATTATTTTAGATGGGCTATACTGTCTCGGTTAAGGCCGATCTATACCAATTACTGATTTCTAAAGTAATACTGATTTATAGATTGTGTAATACTGATATTTACAGCCGATGTATCAAGTTTAGGGTTAGCTTGTCATTGAATATACCTTATAGTCGATTCACAATTTACTGCATCGGCTAGGTTATATTACGATATGACATCGGTTTCCTGGCCGATCGTTTATCATTTTCTATTAGTAAACGATACAATTATTTTCTTTGTTTGGAACTTTCTTGGAAAAGATTTAGTGTATATGGGAAGTTAATCTTCACTGTATTAAAAGTAATTACACAGTTAGGGGATTGTAACTTTTGAAAAGTAGAAGTAATTCTCGACATTAGAAGTAAGTAACTGCTAGATGAAAGTAATTCTGAAAAAATAGTAGTAATTTTTCACGGAATTAGAAAAAAACTGTGAAGAAATCCAAGTAATACTTAATTAGAAGTAAGGACACTGCTAGAAAAAGTAAGTCTAGAGAAATAGAAGTACAGTGCTAGAAAAAAGTAATTGCAAAGTAACTTTAATTAAAGTAATTCTTCATGGTACTAGAAGTACTAAAAGTAACTAAGTAACTGTATTACTATTAAAAAAAGTAGCTCTTCATGGTATAACTACTCTACTATAGGAGCTAAGAACAAGAATAAAAATTAAATAATTTAAATACATTAAATATTAGACTCATTTTGTCACATATTACATATTTTTAGTGGAGTTGAATGGTTCAAACGGATCATAAAAATAATATATGGTTTAGAAAATATAAGTGATTCAGTGCAGTATTACGAAGTAGTCTCCGTAGCATGTGAACTGTCTTCTTCTTTAAAAGAATGTGCATGGGAAAAAATGCCATACTATTTTCTATAAATAATGTCTTATCTATTTTTCAAATTTTTAGAATGAACACATGATTCAATTTAGCAGACAGAGTAGTAAAGATTTTATTGAAAACTTACATCGGCTTACCAAACAAAAACTAATAAAAACGTTATGTGACCACATATTACTTTTGGTAGGATACACTCCTGTAAGAACAGAGTGCACCTCCTTCCTTTTTAGGAAACGAGTGCGTCGCTAGTTAGCTCTATTACTCTACTACGCGCTATCTAGCCATCTAGTCATGTTCTTTTTTTTAGTATTATTTTATTTTTATAAACAATAAATAAATTACTTGCGCGTCTACATGGGCTTCCTTGTTTAAAAATATATATTAATAAATAGTTTAAAATAATTAATGCTAATTAATCATTAGTTAATGAACATTCCGTTATTACGACAATTATTAAATGAAGCTCTGCAATTCATTGCCATTATTAAATGAAGCACCGCTTTAGTTTACAGAACTGAAGTACTCCCATTATATATATATAGAAATAAATAAACTCAACTGTTTCCTGGGCCCGCGACAAACCATCTTCGGACATTTGGCCCAGCAACACAAGCCGACAAAAAGAAAAGGAGCGAAAACCCTAGCTCAGCTGCTCACTCCCACAAGCGCCGCCTCCCATCCCCACAAAACCACCTCCACTCCACTCCACTCCACTCCCAAACCCTCGCCGCCATGGATTCGATGGTGACCGACATGCTGCAGGTGATGGCGCTGGACGACAGCATGAGTTTGGCTGCCAAGCATGTCTACTCCTCCCTCCCGGAGCCGCCCGTCTCCGTCTCCGCGCCCCTCGCCGCCGTGGCGTGCGGGTGGACGACGAGCGACGGCGTCGACCGCATCACCCGCCTCCCGGTGGAGATCCTCCGCAACATCGTCTCCCGCCTCCCCGCCAAGGACGCCGCGCGCACCTCCGCGCTCTCCTCGCGCTGGCGCCGCCTCTGGCGCTCGGTCCCGCTCGTCGTCGCCGACGCCCACCTCATGCCATCCTTCGGCTTCGCGTTCGGGTCCGGGATGGCAGGCCTCCTGGCCCGCGCCGTCGCCGGCACGAGCGACGTCTCCGCCGCGGTGTCCAGCGCGCTCGCCGCGCACCCCGGCCCCTTCCGGAGCGTCCACATCACCTGTACCCCGATGGACGCGCACCGGAGCGAGGCCGCGCTCTGGCTCCAGCTCCTCGCCGCCAAGGGCGTCCAAGAACTCGTCTTCGTCAACCGCGCATCCAAGCTTGACACCGACGCGTGCCTCCCGTCCACGCTCTTCAGGTGCAGCTCACTCACCTGCCTCTACACCGGCTTCTTCAAGTTCCCGGACACCGCCACCCTCCCTCGCGCCGCCGCCGCGTTCCCCCACCTCCGGGAGCTCGGCCTCTGCAGCATGGACATGAGCGACCGCGACATCGCCTTCCTGCTCGACAGATGCCCCCTCCTGGAGAACTTGGAGATCGTCGGGTTCCGGGGGCTGGTGCGCCTCCGCATCGGCAGCCACAGCCTGCGGTGCGTGGAGGTGTGCGCGTCTCTCGTGGAAGAGATCGCCGTGGAGCACGCCGCGCAACTCGAGAGGATCATGCTGTGGGAAGCATGGGGGATCGCCGGTTTCATCGACGAGGCCGGAGGATTCACCAACATGTGCTGCAGGCTCAAGATTGGGCATGTACCCAACCTGCGTATCCTGGGATTCTTGGTGCCTGGAATGCATCAACTCAACATCGGCAACACAATCATCCAGGTGGGCATCTTGTTCTATCCCGAATTTCCAATGCGTTAATGTGATTGATCTTTCAATTTTGTCATCATACTGCTGAATTCTGAATTGCACAATGTCACTGATTATTGCAGGCTGGGACTAAGGCGAGCCCAAGCACTATGGTGCCGAGCGTCCGAATGTTGGGAATTCATGTCAAACTCTTTGCGCGTAATGAAGTCAGAATGGTGCCTGCCATCCTCAGATGCTTCCCCAATGTCGAGACGCTCTACATTGAGGTAAAATACTCCACCAGGAGTCCAAGAATGCTCTAACATAACTTTTGTATTTCAATCTGGTAGAGTAGCTAGACTGTTGATCGATAACAATTTGTTTGCATTGCAGTCTGTGAGTGCTGGCAAGCCCATTGGCAAGATCGGTCCCAAGTTCTGGCAGGAGACTGGCCCAATCGAATGCCTCCAGAGGCACACCAGGAAGGTGGTCTTCCGTAAGTTCAAAGTGCAAAAGAGCGAGCTTGACTTCCTGAAGTTCATCGCTGAGCGTGGGCGGGTGCTGGAGAAGATCGTAGTTGTGCTGACACATTCGTGTTCATCTTCGCTTGATCATATGCGTGCCAGTCTCAGGAATTTCGTGGCTTCTGCAAGATTGGCCAATGAAGACTGTAAGCTGATTGTCTGCGAGAGCCCATTTCCTGTGGATGCTACAGCATGGTGCTTCCAGGGTGCATTCAACATGTCAAAGGACCCTTTTGATGTTTCGAAATGCTTCAATGATGGCTCTTCTTGCCGAGCTGCGTAGTTCTATGTCTCAGCATATACAAGCAATAGATTGTTGGCATTTTGCATTGTATTTTTTGTGGATGGGATGAGCGCTACTTCTTAGCCTGAGTGACTTTTATGTGTGGAAGATCTTTAGTTATGCTATTTGTCATGTGGAAGACTGGTACAATCTACTTGTTGCTAAGTTTCAGTAATATTTAAAGTGCACTAGCTGAGATATATATATATATATATCCTCAATTTATCAGCAAAGCTATAACTGTACTGTTCATTTTCCCCTGCTCCCAATCTATGTGCAGCTTTGAAGCTAGGCTGATCAATTTGCCTTGTGTTAAGATGATGCTTGAGATGCTGTACATCATTCATTGTTGCTTCCATAATGATGATCTTTGCTTGATACACTTGTTTCAGGCAAGTGCCTTTATTGGTGGTATTATATGTTTGCAATGTGTTTTTTTTTCTGTAGGATTATATGTTTGCGTGGTGCGTTCTTCCTCATTTAATATACAGCCTGGGGGTTTGCATTTTGTTTTAGAATTCAAGGAGATACATATATTAGTGAACAGAAGTTAAAGACACTTTTAAGAACAGAGGTCATATGCATTGTCCTGCCTAAAGAAGATTTTAAAAACCTGTGTAGCACAAGTGGGTTTGCGGGTGGAATATTAGAAGTCCTTTTCACTGCAGTCAATAGAATTTGTACTGATCTCTTTAATATTGGCTAAAATATGTTAGTGCTCAAAATGCCTAGCTCAAATGATAGGTTTTGGACTAAGTGCTAGGCTGTTTGACTTCTTTCTTCACTCAAAAGAATTGTGTACAATTATCTAAATCATCACACTGTTTCATTCCTTATATTGTTCATAATTTATAGTAGTATATGTAAGCACCATTCCATGTATATCACTTATATCGAAACATTGTCCATGATTCAAAACACTTTGTTTATTTAGATTGCTGTAACTCTAGAAGCCGAATGTGCGGTCTCGTATGTCTGATCTAATTATACGATACTGCTTTCGCTTTTTCACATATTCAAGCCATTATGTGTAACTTAATGGCATAGCCTCTATTGACAATAAGTGACTAGAGATATGCTGTTAGCTTGCTTCAGTTTTATTTTCCTTCAGAAACATAAATACAGAAAACTCCAAAAATAATTCTTTATAATCCAGCTACTTGAATTGTGAAGGAAAATACACCATACCTCCTTGTTTTCTCCGTTCTCCAGCATAAGAGTTTCAGCCTACCACGTGTAAGAATAGTGTGTCACAACAGGAACTGAGTTATATTAAGTAAATGATAGGTATTATTAGACTTACCTTCTTGACCACATTGAGGACATAAGGCTGTAACTCTTCTGTTTTATAGGCACCAACACCAAGGTTGAGCTTCAGATCATTTTGATCTGCCTTCAATGCATCTGAAACCCCAAGAATTGGGTCTGGAGGGGCCATCGGCACTCCTTGAAAACGAGAGATATCTACTGCAAGGGCCATCATGACAAGTCCAAAATTCTGCAACAGAATATATAGCAATGGAAGGATGTTAATCCAGAGCACAACCATACGCTGAAGCTTGACATGGGATAAATGATACAGTCAATTCTACATTTCTCAAGAGTTGGAAGTTCTTATCAACATAAAATATCATAATTCCATTTACAGTATCAAGCACCATACTTTTCCAATGAAGGTTGTCGCCAAATTTTATTAGCACCTTCGTACTTAGTCATTCTTCAGCAGCTGCATGTTGTCAAGTCTCAACCAATTTCTATATCATTTCGATTTTTATTTTCTACATCAAATAGCTTAGTTGTCAAGATATGAAAAAGTATGGGTTCAAAACCTTAATAGCGATTCTTAAAAACCCATCCCTGATTAGCAAGACACTAGTACAGAACCGCTCATCTCTTACGACCTTTCCAGTGTCGGGGGCTTGCGGACCATCACACTGTCATCATCTCTAACGGGTCGAAATAAACACCGATAAAGATATACTCGTACAGATATTATCCATATGCATATATTCCGAGCCCATCACCGATGATACCTATCGGTGACGGGCTTCTGTTTAGGCCCCACAAAAATTATCTTTGTAATATTTGTTGGACCCTTTTACTACGTTTGTCATCGATGTGTATCATCAGTGATGGGCACTAATTTAGGCTCGATAAGGTTAATATTTAGGCCCATCAACAATGGTTGTTAATCGTGACAGGCTCACACATAGGCCCGATAAAGATAACTGCAAAGCCCGTCACCGATGTCCGTTCATTGGTTGTTACTGATATTTGTTGCACACTATAAATACTCCAACTGCTAAGGAAATGGTTATCTGGTGGGAGGTTGAGGGGGGCGAATTTTGTATCTTTTTTCGAAGAAAAACAGAAAATTCATAAAAGTAATTGTAAAATACTAAAAAATTCCTATAAATTTAGTAATACTTATCTTACAAAATGTTTATGTAATATTTTATTCACTTTTGCAGAGATGGATCGCAGTTGGATGCGGGGAACTTTGCGACATATCAAAGAGTATAGAAGTAGCGTTTTAAATTTTATAAATGTCGCGGAGGAGGACAGGAAAAGAAGAAACAACGATTACATGTGTTGTCCATGTACAGATTGCAGAAATAAGATCATGCTTGATAGCAGAGTGGACATACACGCTCATCTGATACATCGAGGATTCATGGAAGGCTACACATGTTGGGTGAAGCATGGAGAACAAGAATCAGTCGACGATGTTGCAACTGCAGACAGAAGTGGTGCACAAAATCAGGAAGATGAAGATGAACATGACATGTTTGTACCTTCTCCATTGGGCGGTGAAATGGTTGATGTGGATCACGATTTGCTGTAAGACATGTTACGTGATGTTGAGGATCCAACTTACAATGAGAGAGATTCCATGAAGTTCACCAGGTTGGTCAGTGACTCGGAGACACCTCTATACGCCGGATGCAAGGCAAAACACACCAAACTGTTAGCTTCCTTGGATCTAATGAAGCTGAAGGCAAGTAGTGGATGGACAGACAAAAGTTCCACAGAACTTTTAGAAATATTGAAAGCCATGCTTCCTGAGGAGAACACATTGCCCGAAACGACATATGAAGCAAAACAGGTTTTGTGCCCCCTGAGGTTAGATGTCCGTAGAATTCATGATTGTCCGAATGACTGCATACTGTACCACAAGTAATATGCGGACTTAGATGTCTGTCCTGTTTGCAAGGCTTCGCGATAGAAGCAAAAGAAATGTGCTGATGAAGGAAAGAAGTCAAAGCGAGGTGGTCCGACGAAGGTTGTGTGGTATCTACCTATACTTGATTGTTTAAAGAGAATGTTTGCCAACCCCAAGGAAGTGAAGTTAGTACGTTGGCATGCCACGGAGAGAAGAAACGATGGTATGCTCAAACACCCTGCAGATTTGATTCAATGGAGGAATATTAATCGAAAATATCAAGAATTCATAGTCGACCCCAGAAACATAAGGATATGTTTGTGTACGGATGACATTAATCCTTTGGAGACTGAGCAGTTCTCACAGCACTTGGCCAGTTCTTATTGCAATCTATAACCTACCGCCATGGTTGTACTTCAAAAGAAAATACATTATGTTGTGCTTGTTAATCTAAGGACCGAAACAACCCGATAATGATATTGATGTGTTCTTGAAGGCTGTTATGGATGATCTAGAAACTCTCTGCAAAGAATGTGTGGAAACTTGGGATACGTATGGTCAGGACAACTTCAAGCTGCATGTGCTATTGTTCTGCACCATTAATGACTACCCTGCAATTGGTAATCTTTGTAGACAAACTGTGAGGAAAGAAGGCTTGCTCCGACTGTATGGAAGATACACGCAATAGGTGGCTCAAGAAATCACGAAAGATTGTTTACATTGTTCATAGGAGATGGCTCCCGCTACATCACACATTTAGAAGAAAGAAGAAAATTTTCAACAGTAAGAGAGAACTTCAACCTACTCTCATGGATTTGTCTGGTGGTGAAGTCCACGACATGGTGAAGAACATAACTAATGAGTTTGGGAAGAAAAAGAAATGTAGTAAGGCAAAGGAGAGGTGTATGTGGAAGAAAAATCCATATTTTGGCGACTACCTTACTAGAAGGATATTGAGGTCCGTCCTTGCATTGATCTTATGCACGTTGAAAAGAATGTGTGTGAGTTTGGTCGGTCTACTGCTGAATATTCCTTGAAATACAAAGGACGGGTTGAACGCGCACCTTGATCTACAGGAGATGAATATTGACAGTGAACTCATGCCTGTAACTGATGAAGAGATTGGAAGAGTGTACCTCCCTCCAGCTTGCTAAACCTTATCGAAGGATGAGAAGATCACAATGTTATCCTGCTTGAAAGATATTGAAGTTCCATCGGACTATTCAGCAAGGATTAGCAAGTATGTTTCATTGGATGATCTAAAACTGGTTGGAATCAAGTCTCATGATTGCTACGTGCTAATCACACAGCTCTTACCAGTTGATATAAGAGGTATTCTTCCACCCAAAGTCCGCCACTGTTAACACCAAAATTTGGTAAGCCTCGAAGGTTTCATCGGTCTAGAGTCAGTATCGATTTCAGAGTTTTGGAATCGGCCGATGAATGTATCAAGTCACCAACAGTCGGATTCTTAGAAAATTCGGTTAAGGAAACTAATCAATAAAAGGAAGTTTATCCAGAAGAGACCGGGTTCAAGGAGGATGCGGCATGGCAATTTATCTATTAATTAGGCAGAGTTGTTAGTTTCCTTTTAATTTTAGGAATGTGTGTTTACTGTCCGATAAGGACTTTACGTTTTCCTTTTTATCTTTAGGAAAGTTTGTGTCTTATCCTATAAGGACCCATATCTACCCATGAGTAATATGTACATGCAGGACCTATACAACTACTCTCGGCGCATCGCCACCCTCTTTTCTGAGGTTTTACTTATCAACCGGCGGAACTTGGCACCTACGACGGGGCTGCATCGGCTTTCGATCTCCGGCGAAGGGGTAAGTCCTACGTTCCGTCGACCCTGGTGAATCTATCAGCTACATTGATGTTGCTCAAGCCTGCATCGCTTTGATCTCTTGGATCGCTCTGGTTCGGTTGATATATTTGCCTACCTGATATTTCAATTCTATTTTAATTTCATTGTGTTTAGAGACGCATCGATTTAGGTGGGATTGTCTCGCTTAGGTCTGATCTTCTGTCTTATCCGATATATCTCTACAGTCACAATGTTGTTTTAAATAGATTTGTTATATCTATCACATTAGACAGATGTAATCTATCGGTTCATCGAGTATTAGATTATCATATACAATCTTGTGCTACATTGGTTAAGTTTGACCAACTAGATTGTTGTTGATAACACATATATTGTTAAGCTGATAGGTTCATGCTAATGTTTTATCGCAGTGCTAGCCAATAAGTTAGCCACTAGGAGGACTAAAACGAAGACTTCTATAAAACAGGTAAGAAAATGCTTCAATCACATCGGACTTCTAGCCAATGTATATTATAATCATCGAGCGTACATACAATATTCTATTTTGATATCAGCCGATTGGTTCATTGGACTTCATCATATCGTCATCGGCTGATTGGATTGATTGCTCAAGTTCTTCCATCGTTTTTAAGTCATCATTTATCCAAGTGTCAAAATTTATATTGGACATATAGCTAATAGTTCAAAACCCTATCGACATCGGCTGAAATTACTATATCGGCCTATCAACCGATCGACTATCGGTGATCAACATATTTATCTATATTGTCAGTTGCAGGTTCAAACTGACTAGCCCACCCGCATATCATCAATATTTTGGACCTGTACTGGAGCTAAGCAGAACTCCCAGGTTGTTGTGTTCATCTATTTAGTTCGTGCTAACACAGATCTGACACCATTGGCCGAGCGTGGATTTTTCGTCAACAGCCACACGATCATGCATATGTGTGCCTTCTTCAATGCAATCGGTTAGAATGTTATATATCCCGAAGATCTAGATGGGTTGTAGGCCGATATTGTCAATACCCTCTGTCACTTGGAGATGTATTTTCCACTGTCTTTCTTTGATATCATGATTCATCTCCCTGTTCATCTTGTGAAGCAAACCAGATTATGTTGCCCAGCTTTTCTAAGAGAAATGTACCCGTTCGAGAGGTACATGGAAGTTCTGAAGTCGTACGTTCGAAATAGAGAAAAACCAGAGAGGAGCATCATTGAAGGTTACACGACCGAGGATGTTATTGAGTTATGCATCAATTACATGTCCGAGACTGATCCTATCGGAGTTCCAACGTCTCATCACGAAGGAAGGTTCACAGGTGTTGGCACAATAGGCAGGAAAAGAATTGTGCCCGATCAAACCTCCTATGCGCTGGCCCATTTCATTGTGCTCCAACATATGGCAGAAGTTGCCCCATACTTTGAGGAGCATTTAGCAAAAATCCGACAGGAGAACTTGGGGCGATCAGACATGTGGATAAATAGGGAACATAACTCTCGTTTCAATGAATGGTTCAAGAATCGTATTACAAGGTCGACCGATGACCCAAATGAAACAGTACGGTCATTGGCGGCGGGACCGTGTTGGGATATCGACATATGGCAAGGATACGATATTATTGAACACACATTTTACACTATCAAACAAGATGACAAAAGCACAGTGCAAAACAGTGGAGTACGTATAGATGCATTTCAAGATCCATCTAGGTCGAACACGTACTACGGTCGCATAGAGCAGATCTGGGAGCTGAACTACGTGAAGTTCAAAGTCCCTTTGTTTCATTGCCGTTGGGTGAATATACGCACTGGTGTGAAAGTCAACAAGGAAGGTTTCACTTTAATAGATCTAGTAAAGGTTGGATACACCGATGAACCATTCGTACTTGCGAAGCAGGTTGAGCATATTTTCTACATAAAAGACCCTGCAAATTAGAAGCTACATGTTGTTAGGGATAGCAAGCGAAGAATTGTTGGGGTTGACAATATCGTCGATGAAGAAGAATACAACCAGAATCTTCATGTAAGACCTCACATCGATCTTGACGATGGTCCCGAAAAGGATGTAGCATATGCTCGTTCAAATCATACGGAACGCATATCCTTATAACTGAAGATTTTGTATTAATTTGATTTACAGTTTCTTGTAGTGAATGAAGTATTTTGTATCATTGCCTTTGTATTGAATGATTTGTTATTTCTTGCAATGAATGAAATATTTTGTATCATAGCATTTGGTCAGTTCTCATTGCAAACTATAGTCTACCACCATAGTTGTGCTTTAAAAGGAACTAAGACTTGCGGAAGATTAGTTAGGATTCCATGACAAACCAATGGAGAGAAAGTTGATCAAGAAGCATCAGATGAGGAGTGCTTACCTTGAGGATGTCGCCTTTGTTGGGGAATGCGTGAGAGTAGCTATGGAGCTTGAAGGGGCACAGGCAGTTCCACTATCGGTGACGGGCCTTTGGTTTGCTATTTTGTTGTAAAAAATGAAGTATTGGTGTAATGGTTTGCTATGTAATACCCTACAAGATTGTGATGCTTTCAAAAGTTTGTTTAAATTACAGCTTCAAAAGGCAACGAAGTAGATGCTGCAATCCCACTTAATAAGGAAAAAGGAAAAATAAAAAGTCCAAACCAAACCTTATAAGGAATAAGTAATAAGGAAAGTCAACAATGGTCAAGTATGAAAGAGAAAACACAAATTGAAGTAATTTGTTTACTAAAAAAAGGGAAAAATGCTATCTCAATCAGGCTTAAACTTAAGCTCGTCACGGATGACTCATCTCAATCGGGCTTTAACCTACGCCCGTCACGGATGACTCATCTCAATCAGGCTTAAACTAACCCGTCACAGATGACTATCATCCGTGACGTGCTTAGCTTTAATCCCCATCACGGATGTGGTTTGACCGCATTTAGACTAGGATTTTCACTCGCAGATCTACACATACGCGCGGGCTCTGAAAATTTTCTAAGTCCCTAGTGCCGAACCCTAGAACCACCGTCCCCAAGCGCCGCGTCGCCCTCGTCGTCGTCGTCTTCCACGCCGAGCTCGCACCACTCGAGAGCCGCCATCCCCCACCTCCCGAGCATCCTCGTCCTCAAGCCCCACACCACTGCCCTCGTTGTCGTCGTCCTCCGCACCGCCGTCGACTTCTTCGAGGATCGCATCGCTACCCTCATCACCATCGTCTTCCACACCGACCGCCACGCCCTCTACTCCACCGAGCCCACGCCTGCCGTCGTCGCCCTCCTCCACGTCGGTCTCCACCGTGCCGTCCACCTCCTCACCGACCCTAATCGGTTTGTCCACCGCGATTTTGCTTGTGATAATCCATTTTGATATATGTGATGTTCCATTTTGCTTGAAATATCTGAGATGATATGTGATATTTTGTTAGATGATAAATTTGTGATGTGGATATACATGGAATTTGTTGAAATTTGAAATTTGTGATTTGGATATATGTGATGTGTTAAATTAGATATGTTGAAATTTGTATATGTAACAATTAAGAGATGTGGTTATTAAGTGAATTTAGTGCAATTTATGGTTATTAGGATAACTAAGTGATTTTAGGGTTTTACTAAATTTAGGATTGAGATTTGAGATGTTGATGTGCAAATGGACTTAGTAATTTGATGTGCAAATGGATAACTAAGTGATGGGATGTTGAGATTATACGTGGATATATGTAGATGGCACTTAGTGATTTTATTGATATTAGGTATGTATTTAGTATTAAGTCAATTATATTTAGATAAGTGAATTTAGTGAATTATTTGGGCTTGTGATGTTTATGTGTGATGTATTAATTTAGTGAATTATTAATATTTGTTTTTAATTTTTGTCGTACACAAGTTATTTAGAAAATGTCTCAGCAAGGCGAACCCACGTTGGCGACAGCTAGTGGGACCACATCGACCTGGAACCCTAGGACCCAAAATAAGATTCCTAAGAAATGAATGACTATAACATAGGTCAACGACCTAGGATTCCTGGTGGCTCCTATAAAAGTTGTTAAGAAGTTTGTATCGGTACACGGGGTGCTAGGGAGGTGGCACTTCACCATTTTGGTCGACGACGTCAAGCTTGTCCAAGCTGCAGAAAAGGAGGAAGCTTGGGTGTAGTTCAAGTTGAGCTTCGAATATCCCGGAGAGGATGAGCAAAGGCTCAAGTTTCGTACTTTCCAAAAGATGGGAACCACATGGAAAAATCTGAAGACAAAGCTGGTCGGCGAGTACCTCCTCAACCCCTACCAGCCAACAACATATGAAAAATGCCCATGGATCACCGAAACCGTGTGGGGGCCAGTTTCATGCTGCCAAATCAACCCTCGAGTCCCGGGCAAAAAGCGAGGCCGCTAGGGCACTCCAGGCTAGCAACTGCACCTGCACCGGCTTGGCACAGGAGGATATGTCGGGAAGTAGGAGGAATGACAGAGGGAGGATGAAGTTGCTATGCAATCTAACACCCCGCCAACAGTTGCTGACATCCTGGACGAACGGGCAAGAAATTGGGCTAGGGCAAGGGCTGTTAAGAACAGCGATGGGACAATTACGTTCCCAACTCCCGAAGATCAATGAGTGTACGATGCAATGCTAAGTAGAACATATCGAATATGTGTAATTTGTTTCTATCGTAGCCATGATTTAACCCGACCTTAACTGCACCGCAGATCGAATATGCTACCGAAAGACCATCCTCGCAAGAGGTCTGCTAATAAAGACACGAGGACGACATGCTCACGGAAGCGTTGGGTAACAAAGAACATCGTGGACGGACAAGGAGCGTTGGCTCCAATATTCCATCGAAGGTTGGGTTTCCCTAATACATGTGGCAGTACAATAAGCAGAAGCTGACAAAGATGGAGAAAGATGCACGCATGAAGGAACAGCTTAAAGAGGAGATCAGAGCCGAGCTTAGCTCTGAATTCGATGAAAAATTATCACGGGTGGAGGCATGTATTAAGGGTGAGATCCAGCAAGGGAACGTCTACCTCCTGGAGTAGAAGCGAGCCCCAAGCAAAGGCGTAGCAGTTGCGCATCAACTGAGGCGGCGGAAGAGCAACCACCAGTCCCTGCCGTAGTCGACCACATAACGGTAAAACCAACAAACAATGCATATGTTGTCTTAACAAATCCATATATTATATCATATTCTAAGAACATGGATGAATCTATTGTAGGAACCCACACAGTGCACACTAGTAGTTAGGGTGACACCAACATTTACTTGCCTAGTCACCGAGGGTGTTGCGCTTAAGCCGCCGGAAACCCGAGTGCATAGGGCGTAAGTGATTGCCGGGCAGGCTAAAGTACAAGTGAACTTGGTAAAGCCCTAATGGGTCAGCTGGACTCTGCAACATCCACCGAACGACAATATTTTGACCCTAGGAGCTGCACGTGGGACCTTTATCCAATGGCCCAAGGTATTCATTGAGATAAAGATGACTCCTAGGTCAAATGCACCAAGTACTCGTCCGCTGCCAATACCCGCTCCAACTCTTTCTTCAGCCCCTCATGCTATTGAAGAACAAGATGAAGATATTCAATTGCAATATGATATAGATTTTGGGGATGATCGTATAGAGGCCGATAGTAGGGCTAACATTCCCCCTCCTATCAAAAAGAGCAGGAAGGTGCATTTTCCACCACCATTGGAAAAAACTAGCAAAAAAGCTGTTGCAAGGGGGAGAGGAAGAGGAAAGCTGCACACCTCACTTTTGGCTCCAAAGAAGCTAGATCTAGGCAAGATGCCATCGGTTCCTCCTGCAAAGCTTGCTCCGAGTACCTTCTAATTAGACATGTCATTGGTTGGAGACAATGACTTAGCGAAGATGGGACCTGCTTGCAAGGAGTTGCACGGGTACTACATGGAGAAGTCCAACGCAAGGAGGAAGAATAGAGAGACCTCTATAACAGGCTTTCACGGTCCACAACCATTTCTTGGGCCAGAAGCCCATATTGTGTAGACTTCGCAAATCTCTTTGACCTCTACAGGCTGCGAGCGGTGGACACCAATCTCTTTAAGTACTACTCGTTGTAAGTATTGTTGCATATAAAATATGGTAATAACAATCCATATAATATACTTATACGAGTCTTTATCTTACTTGTAGGTTATGTTGGAAACATGCACAAAGAAGTCGCCTCGATGTTGCCTTTCTAGATACATCTCAAGTTAACGAGACAAATCTGTAGCACGATCTAGTACAAATGACAGAATATATCAAGCACTGCTTATGGGCCCGCCAAGACAAAGACTTCATTATGTGTGCCTAGTGTGTACCCTAATTAGCTACCCCTCCACCACGCGTATAGCTTTAGTATTTAACTTGCAATATATTAATTATGAAGGTTCCATTGGATTCTTCTGGTCTTAGTGCCGAAGTGTAGTCTGGTATACTACCTTAACTCCCGAATTGATAAGGACTCCGACATTGATAAGAAGAAATACGATTGGTCGCAAATTGAAGCTGCATTAAATGACGCGTGGGACCAATATGTCGAAAAAGATGGAAGGCATATGGAAGGCAGATCCAAGCTCTGTCAAAAAAAGACTTCTCAGTCCATCAACAAGTTGGTGACCAGTGTGGGTTCCACGTGTGACACAACATGATGACTTTGTTCAACAAGGTAACATTGCTCAATCTTGAGGTCTGTGCTTCTATTGTGCATACAATATATATATATATACACTAAGTACTTCGAAGTACATACATACACTAAGTTGATGCCTCACATGCAGGAAAAAATTATCAACATTCTGACTCGTAGCTTCGAACCACTGAGAAAGGACATAGCACGTTTCATACTTGACGAAATTTTATCTTCCAAAGGAAGCTTTAGATTATAGTCGTAGCTCATCTCTAAATAGTTGAATATTTCCCAATGCTTGTAAAAAACATGAGATTATGTATTATTTTTGTATATATTATATGTAATACAATCCGGTCTAGTATTTCTGTATATACTTGCAATGCTAATTACATGGAAATTTGTTCCAATGTATAATTCGGTTTTGCATGTTTTGATGCTTAACTCTTGAATATGCATGTCGATGGTTTAGTGATCACTGATGAATGTGAATGGATGTGTGAATGTGGGTGTGATCACTGAATGTTTGATTTGTGAATTGCTGTGAATGACGTATGTGAATGGATGTGTGAATATGAATGTGATCACTAAATATTTGATTTGTGAATTGTTGTGAATGGGGTTGCTCGGAAAGGGAATATATATATTTGCTTATGTCATTTTGTAGTGGGCATGGCTAGCAAAGGGCTAAGGCTAGCAAAAAACAAAATTTATTTTTTTTTGTAAAACACTCATTTGTGATGGCTTTAAGTTTAAACCCGATTGAGATTAGCTCATTCGTAACGGGTTTAAACTTAAGTCCGATTGAGATGAGTCATTCGTGACGGGTGCCATACCATACCGACAAAGATGACTAGTCATTTTTGTCGGGCTCAAGGATGAGCCTGTTACGGATGAGCTCATCGGTGATGAGTCCTAGTTTAGCCCTTGTTTGACTCATCTGCTAGGTTAAATCTATCGGTGACAGGTTTTAGTTTTGACCCGATAACTATAACTATCATCCGTGGCAGTAAAATACCTGATATAGATGGCTTCTCATATTAGTGATCTTTGGTTCATGATGGAACCCCTTCCTGATATAGATGAGGCTTACCATCCGATTAAGATGAGCTATCCCGGGTGCTAGGAAGAGCTCAATCCAAGAGCATTAAAATAGTAGAGAGGTATCATACCCAAAAGAAGATAAACCACCATTGTTGTAAAAGAGATGAGAGTGCCAAGTGCTAAGTAGTCACTAATGGTGAAACGAGGCGCCGCAAAACAAGTAGT
Organism: Oryza punctata; assembly: GCA_000573905.2. Lineage (NCBI taxonomy): Eukaryota > Viridiplantae > Streptophyta > Magnoliopsida > Poales > Poaceae > Oryza > Oryza punctata. The sequence continues at coordinate 14,941,171 of CM002493.2, read as the reverse complement.
AATTAATTTCTAATCGAGGGAGGAAACAATCAGTATCACTATCAAAACAGAGATAAGATAGACATAGCACCTCGTACCACCGGATAACCAAAACAAACCATCAACTCGACTACGAGATCCAAAACAAGGTAGAGGCAGCAATCAGAATCCATCACCTTCCTCGTGATCCCCACGCGGCAGCCAGTCCTCGCGTCGCTCTTCCCTCCTCGCAGCACCTGCGAGCGCCAGCCAACAAAAATCGTAAGCTACGAATCCAAATCCATAAAACCAACCTAGAGGGGTAAGAAGAGCCGAGGCGTGGCATGTAGGTTGGTTGTAGTCCGTGCCTTGGAGCGCGCGGCCACGGCGGAAGCCACCGGCGAAGCAGCAGCCGGGGAGAGGGATCAGGGGCGAGCTGGTGCAGTGCGCAGTGGAGTGTGGAGGTCTATCGGAGGAGGAGGATGCGGCGGGTGGATGGTGATGGCCTTGGAGTCTCCGTCACAACTGCGGCTGCGGGTGGAGTCTGGAGTTTGACGGGTTTCGCGTCATGGCTTGCGATTGCGAGCCCTCAGATTCCTGGGAAAATTCAAGGATCAGTGGGCACTGTTTTTATGGTTAGTTTCCGCTGCTATTTTTTGTTTAGTTCTTTATTTTTACGCACGTGAAGCTGTTTCGTTTGATTCGAAGTACGTTATAGAAATAAAAAACACATAAATACTCGTTTGATTCGAAGTACGTTAGAGAAATAAAAAACACATAAATACATAAATACGATAGAATTCTACGTATAAATTAGTAGATACTATTAGAAGCGCAACGCAATCCTGGTATTGCGAGCGCTAAACATGCATCAGTCTAGGCTCACCCTCACCCCACGTCCCGTCGTTCCGCTCCCACTATTATCGGTGTAAACGATTTACTTCGATAAAAAACAACTTCACTGCTTCTGATCCTAGTACCCCATATCCTATCATCCCGCTCCCACCATTTTCGGAGTAAACGATTTACTTCAATAAAAACAACTTCCCTGCTTTCTGCTTTCGGTATGTATCTTATTTTTCCCATCCCCAACCAATCACTCTTGGCCCCACTTCATTTTTTTCCTTTTTTCGGATCTGAATCGATACACCTTCCCAGTCTACAGATCGGTGATGCACGGAGGAGGAGAACAATGACACCGTGATGGTTGACGGCGGTGACCGGTGGCGGTTGAGGCGAAGGCGCTGCTTCGAGCCTCACCGCTGGACACCGAGCAACACCTTCACTAGCAAGAAGGTGTTCTCCTGGGTCAAGAGCAACAATCGGCGAATGCTCCACGTTGGCGACATTGACAGAACAAACAAGTAAGGAAATGATACTCCAATTTGCATCTGCATACTCTCCTTTACCTTCACGCATGAAGCCCCAATTCCTTTTTTCAAATCAAATTAACGTGTAATCTGCAACATTACTTGATCAGAATTGATGAGCTGTACAGGTCCTACATTTGTACACTGTGCTCCATGTGGTTGGTCGCAGAGGATAGAGTGGAGCCAGCTGGTGATGGAGGTTGTTTGTTATTTTTCTTTTGCTCGTCGTCTCTATTACATGAACGAGAATGTTGTTGCATTTTTTCGTTCCTGCTAGATGATGGATGGCTGCTACTGCGCAACGTTGAGCTCATCTCTATACCACGCCGCTACATCCTTCCACGCTGCTACATCCTTCCAGGATTCCATCATCGACTATCGCTCGTCACTAGGTTTCTCTCTCCACTACTAGTCATAAGACACAGATCAGCCTCTTCATCATTATAGCAAGATCCAGCAAAACCACCAGGATCCTAACTTTACGATGGATTTTTTGGCTGAATCATTTTTTTCTTTTCTAGTTTGATTCACCTGTGAGTAATTTATTAATCATGTGTGATTGAGTCTGTAATTTTTTCATTCGTATGATCATTTTGTGATACAAATTAATAATACTCTTAGTATCAGTTTTTACTCTTATACTATATATTGAACACATCAGTAAATATATTACTACACGGTAGCTACAAGATCACGGGCTATATCGAGAGGAAGGTGGTAATTGTTTTACTCGTAGATCACGAAGTCTAAACAATATTTATAATACTGGTAAAAGAATTATTAGCGTTGTAAGTTGGTAGTACTTCTTTTACGGACATCTAGGAACAGTGTCGTATGATGTGGGGACATTCATGCAAGTAAATTTGTTACTTTTGAAGTAGGGAGTAAATGAAAAACTCCGCCAGAGTAAATTCGTTACTTTTGAAAGGTGGAGAGATACCAGAAAAACAGAAAACTCGAAAAGAAAAACTAGACGGTAAATATTTTACTAAAACACGAAAACAGAAAAACTGGAGAGAAGGAACGAAAAAGGGAAAAATCTAGAAGGTTAATATTTTATCGGGCTCTTTGATGAAGCACGGATGAGATGGAAAAAAGAAAAAAAACACGGAAGGTGGGGTGTTAAAAATGAAAAAAACGGACAGAGGAAAAGTGGGATGCTGAGAAAAGGTGAAGTGATAGAAAAACATGAAAACCAGGAGGGAGCGTTGTGCGCGCTCGAACTAACATTCCACACGCAGCGTGCGTATTAGCGCCAACGATATATTAGACAATTAGAAAACATAGGAATGTCTGCTGAGAGACTAAGCCAGCGTTAGTTCCTCAGTGTTACGAACGTGCACAGTGATCACAGAAAACGAAGCGATTCATTAGCGCGTGATTACTTAAGTTTTAGCTAATTTTTTTCAAAAATGGATTAATTTGTTTTTTAAGCAACTTTTGCATAGAAACTTATTGCAAAAAACACACTCGTTTAGTGGTTTGAAAAGCGTGCGCGTGGAAAACGAGAGAGGTGAGTTAGGAAAAGGGGGAAAGAACAAAGCCTAAAGTGTTTTTTTCCTTGTGAAAACATAGGAGGAGAATAGTGTTCCTCTGGGATCAAGGTAGCAAATACTATAAACCGAATGCATTTGTAGTAGCTAATTCAAAGGAATAATCAATCCTCCATTTCTTCTTCACATTTCATCCATCCGGAACGAGCCCTGACATAGGAATAGAACACACAGAATTGTTTTTTCAAGAGGACCACGCACAACTGTTGAATTATAGTTTGTAGGTACAATTTAGATGGAAACAATACCGATCTGTTTGGGAAGCTTAAAATTCTAATAAGCAACCGGTAAGAAGCTAACGGGTGAGAAACCCAGCTTCTTCTTTTACAGATTCTATACCTACGTATCTATCTTTAAAGATATTATTAAGATAACTTTGAAAGGAGACACCACGTTTTCTGTGAAGGCTAGAAATTATCATATTAGTTAGAGAAAAGGAAAAAGAAATAACTGTTAGATCGTGATAAATCTAAAATTTTAACGGTTGAGATTTTCATATTAGTTAGAGAAAAGGAAAAAGAAATAACTGTTAGATCGTGATAAATCTAAACTTACGGTTGAGATTTAGTAGGAGTCCACACAAAAGTTTTTGGAAAATTATAGTCTGTTTCACCTATGGCACAATAGAAACGAAGACATAAGTCTGATTACAATGGCAAATTACGCGTCAGATACAGATTAATGTATGGCAGCAGCAGCTAACAGCTGACATGAGTAAATTTGAAATAGAATACTAGCCGGATATACGACACAGCTGGAAGTGGAATTTAAAATAGAATCCTACACTGATTAATACCTAGCATAAAAAAGCAATATTAAAATAGAATCCTACGGTGATTAATACCCAACATCAAAAGGCAATCAACAGTAGTTCAGCACAGCTGCCGACAAACTATTCAAACAACAACCGATAAAATAAATAGTTATGCTACATTTTCCATTGTATATTTCTGTTTTCACACGTTTTTAAGGAGATACCACGTTCACTGTGACTACGAAAGGCTAGAAATTTACATTAATCGGAGAAAAAAAATTTAAGTAGGAATACTGTTTAGAAATAAACTGAAATTCGAAATAAAAAAAGATAGATAATAAGTAGAGTCTAAGTAGAAAACATCTTAGAAGAGATACGATTGTGGCTAGCCTATTCTTTCCTAAATTATATCGGTAAAATCAGGAGTAATTAGAGGTATCAGACAACATGCATGCTTTCATGCATGTGGATGCTAGAGGCGGCTGAGTCGGATATGCATGAAAAAAGAAACTCAATGTACAAATATAGTTTAGAAATAACTTAAATTCAAATTAAAAATAAGTAATATTAGAAAAAAGTCCATATAAGAAACTAATACGAGATTAATTAAAACTTAGAAAAAATAAAATAAATTCTGAAATTAGGAAAACAAAAACAAAAGTTCAAGTAAGAATACAATTTTCAAATAATTAAAATATGAAATAAAAAAGGAAATATTAAAACAACAATTAATCCATTAGAACACAACAAGTTTAATTAAAATTCAGAAAAAAATAAAATAGATTCAAAAATTAGAAAAACAGAGTTTAAGTAGAGATACAATTTAAAAATAGCTTTGAAAAAATACGTCACATTCGCTCTGAAGGCTAGAAATTTTCACATTAATCACAGAAAAATAAAACGAGAGTCTATGTAGAAATACAATTTATACTAGAAAAAATACCCGTGTATTGCAACGAGTAAAAACATTTTTTATCCTATATATTATTATATACTCCTTCCTAGGTTTTGAACCGAATGCTCATTCCTTTCTTCCTTTACAGTTTCAGTCCTAATTGAGTCCGCTACCTCCCTCTGCTTGGCCTGCCTATCTTCGGCTCAGCCCATAAGTGGAGCTGTAAGCCCAGCTCATATAGTTCCGTGCCCGTACGATGATGGAGCTGATCCTACCCATCAAATCCGGTCGAGCTCGCACAATCTCGTGCCCGTACAATAAAGGAGCCGATCCTCCCCATCAAATCCGGTTGAATCTTTCTCGATCTCCAAAATTGAGGGCTTTTGATGCACTCATCTCCTCTTTCCCTTTTTTTAATCAAAATTGAAGCATTTCGGGATAAAAACAATGACGGTTAAATGGTGGAGGTTGGCAATTAAGAAAACAAGAACAACAGGAATGGGTTGGGCAACGCCGTAGTCCCGATAAAGAGAGAAACAACAACAACGAGCTCTGGTTGTGAACACAAGCAGATAAATGCGTCAAAACACGTTCCCGTACGAGAGGATTTCGATTACCTTGAACACGCAGGACGAATAAAAGATGAAGAAAAACGACTAATATTGTTTATCATCTTCCCTAGCCAACACAACAAACATAAGAGGAGGGAAGATAGGTAACGGTGTTCCAGCGACCAAACGGCGGTGAGTAAGATGGCCGGACGTGTCCCACAATGTGACTCGTCCATAGATGGTGGCGGTTGGCAACGAAGAAAACCAGAACAATTGGAACGCGGCTGACAACAACATGGTCCCGATATACAGAGAAACGATAAAGATGAGCTCTTGTGGTGAACATGACTGGGTGAGTACGTTAAAACGTGTTCCCGGATGAGGAGATTTCATTTTTCTTGAACATGCAAGAGGGAGGGAATGCAGGGGAGAGGAGGGATGCTAGGGAGAAGAGATGTCTCGGGGAAGGGGGAGCATGTGCAGTGAGGAGAGATAAGGGGTGTCGTGAGGGAGGTACGGAGGCGGGAAAGGAGGGGTGCCAGAGAGTGTGAGAGGGAGGGAGGCGGGAGAGGAGGGACACTAGGGAGAAGAGGGGCCGCGGAGAGGAGCATGTGGAGATGGGGGCACCGGGAGGAGGGAAGAGAGGTTGAAGCGGAGAGGGGTGACGGACGAAAGAGAAGGTGGAAAACTTACGTATTTTTTAATTAGGTATATAGAAATAATTGAAATTTAGAATTAAAAATAAGAAATATGAGAAAGAAGAGTCTATAAGAACCCAATACGAGATTAATTAAAATTCAGAATAAAAATAAAATAAATTCTTGAATTAGGAAAAGAAAAGGAAGAGTTCAAGTAGGAATACAATTTTGAAATAAGTAAAATTTGAAACAAAAAAATAAGTACTAAAAGAAAAATTAATCCATCTACAACACAACATGAGTTTAATTAAAATTCGGAAGAAAAAATGAACAGTTCAAGTAGAAATACAATTTAAAAATAACTAAAATTAGAAAATAAAAATAAGTAATATTGGAATAACGGTCCATATAAAATCCAATATGATATTAATTAAAATTTTGAATAAAAATAAAATAAATTCCGAAAATAGAGAAAAATAGAAAAGAGAGTTTAAGTAGGAATATAATTTAAACATAACTGAAATTTGGAACTAAAAATAAACAACATTGGTAGAAGAGTTCATATATAACCCCATATGAGATTAATTAAATTTTATAATAAAAAATGAAATAATTTATAAAATTAGAAAAATAAAAAGAGAGTTCAAGTTGGATACAATTATGAAATAACTAAATTTCGAAATAAAAAATAATTACTGTAAAAACAATATAGGTAGAATACAATACGAGGTTAACTAAATTCTGAATAAAAAATAAAATAAATTCCTAAAATTTGAAAAATAAAAATAAGAGTTCAATTACGAATAAAAAAATAATTATGAAAAATATTGAATTTTGAAATAACAGTTCATTTAGAACACAACAGCAGGAAATGATAATAAAGAGAGAAGGATCATCGAGCCCGTAAAGGAATAGGATGGTTGTGGTTAATGCATGGGACATCTAAAACTATAAACGAAACCCTAAACATGATTAGATTCGATTTTAGAATGCCAATGACTATTTAGAGGAAGGACAGTGGGAAGGCCGTTAAGCAACATAGTTATGGTGGTTGGCAGGACTTCTTAAAGTAAACAAATTATTCCAACGATAATCATTTTTGAATTTTAAAAGTCCAATGATAATGATAATAAAAAGGGGAGACAGCGGAGGATCATATAGCACTACAATGACTACGTTTGACTGGACTTCTAAAATTTATAAAAACAAAACCCGATAAGATAATAAACTTTATAAACTAAAATATCTAGTTCTTAAAGGTTATAAGGAGAATGAATAGAATCCGTGTAGGTCGAGCAAACAAATAAAGGGGTGACAAAGTACTAAGTACTAAGGCATATGTGACTTTTAAAAATTATAAAATTAGAAACTCATTTTGAAAGTTATAAGACAATGATATGGCTATTTAACAAATTTTAAGTAGAATCATGTGTAAAAATAGATCTTGAAATCAGCCACCATGTTCGTTTCGTTGTGGGGGCTAAAAACTCTCACGTTAATCGTAGAAAAAGAAAAAAAATCTACACCATTAGATCGTAGTAGATCTAGATTATAAGGTTAATATTGGTTGTAGATATAAGTAAGGTAAAAATACTACACATATTCAACTTAGGCTGTACAAAAATAATAAAAATCAGAAATCAGATTTGTACTCATGTTGGGAGTCTGACTCCGAGTCATCAGCCTGACAACAAGTTCTGTTTGAACTACTTGAGTTCTTTGTAATTAATATTATGGCAATAATCCATGACACCATATAAAGTTGAAATTATAAAGAGTGATGGCTGGTATGACTTTTAAAAATTATAAAATTGGAAACAAGTGATGGTAGTTTCGATTTTTCTTAAATCCTAGGACCATAAGATGACTGTTGACTATTCAACATTTTCTTAAAATATCATGTGTAAAAAAATTTATTTTGATTTTGTATAAGTGCTAGCCACGCAATTGCGTAGGTCACCCAACTAGTTCTCAGAATATGAGTAAAAATCTATACTATTTGGGGATCTTCTGGTAGCTGAAGATTCTAGAAGAAAGCTGCAGCTGCTAGAAGCTCCCCAAATAGGTCCTACATAAGTTTAGAGAGAGTAACGCGAAGGAAAAAAAGCCCATTAGAGCATATATGGCCCGTATTTTATGGGCCAAAAAACCATGACCCATCCTAGACTCCTAAAGCACTCCGGTATGAAAGTCCAGGGTCACAAAATCGTCCTGCCTAGCTCCCTCACCCTAACCTACATGGGGTTTTGGACTATTTGCCACTCTCCAGATGATGTGTTCTCAAATGCCACTCTCCCAGATGACTCTGCATGTTTGCCACTGAAGAGAGAAGATTTCTTGCTCATGTGCCATTTTTGAGCCCGTAAGGCGCCACATCATTATATCTAAGGATAAAATGACCGTCTTGCCCTTCTTCATTTCTCCTCCCCTTAGGCTCTTTCACCCCTTCCTTTCCTAGGGCGACGAGTTTCTTGGGCTCCGTCGAGCTCCCCGCTTCGCACTCCTTCCTCTTTCGCTCCGCTCCCTACCTTCCCAGCCCTTGCTCCATTTAGTTGCTACCAACACCGCTGTGGACAAGCACAGATGGCCGTCCAGTGTTGAGATGCTATCGCAGGTGCCTCATCATTGTCGCTGTCGTTGTCCTCCTCTTCTCGGCTCTTCTCCACTCTTTCCCGACATTGACAACTGCGTCAGATCCACCCTCGGGGCTAATCCTACCTCTTTTTTCACCACCCGACACAAGGAGGTGACGATACACATCGGAGAGCTTCTTCCCTTTCTTCTTCTTCGGCAATGGCATCACGTTTTAAGAGAAGCACGAACCTAGCCTGCAATGGATCTAGCAGAGGTGGTGACGATGTGGGGCAACATATCTGGTGGCGCATGGCAAGGCGGCAGCGAGATTGGTCTGATTGAAGGAGAGCCTGTAGTCATCCATCTCTTCCATAGTCGGCATTAGTGGCAGCGGCGTCACCAGCTCACACGCAGGGAGGAAGGTTGGAGGAGAGAGCCCCGAGCTAGAGGAAGAAGAAGGACAAGGTGATCATTTTACCCTCATATATGGTGATGTGGTACCTCGCAGACTTAAATATTGCACACGACCAAGAAATTTCTCTGTCCAATAGAAAGAAAAACAAAATTATAACACGTAGTCGGAAGAGTATCAAATAGTCCGAAACCCCACCCATCCCAAGCGCCAAAACCTACCCCTGTTTCCCGCCAAATCTCCTCCTCCGTTACCCTGTTCCCGCCACTTCTCCCCCGGCCCCGCTTCCCCCCCTTTCCCCGCCGCCCGCGCACCCACGCGTCTCTCGCCGCCGCCGCCGTCGCCGCCGCCAGCCAGCCAGCCATGTCGGGTTGGGACGAGGGCGCCGTCTTCTACAGCGACCAGGCGCAGTTCCCGCGCGGCGGCCCCGGCGGCGACCCCTCCGCCGATCTCACCCGGCACTCCGCCCTCCGCATGTTGAAGGAGTTCCTCCGCGGCTTCACCGGCCCAACCGGCGACTTCCCCTACCGGTGCGCGCCCCAACCCGCTCCCGCTCCCGCTTCTCTTCTCCTTCCCCAGATCTGATGCCTCGTCGGATGGCCGAATCAGGGCTGACCAATCCAGTGTGGTTGCAGTGAGAGCCTGGTGCACAACCGTGACCATGTCACCGTCGCCATCGAGGACCTCGATGCCTTCGACACCGAGCTGTCCGACAAGATACGCAAGTCGCCAGCTGATTACCTACCTCTGGTACGTTGTTCTTGCTGGATTTTTTTGTTGATTCTGGTTCTGTTGATGTCAATTTTGTGTTAAGATTTAGGGTTTTGTGTAGTTTGAGACGGCTGCATCCGAGGTGCTAGCGAGCCTCCGATCCAAGGTCGCCGGCGAGACCGGCGAGATGGAGGAGCCCGTCACCGGGGATGTGCAGATCTTCTTGTCCTCAAAGGAGAACTGCCTGTCCATGAGGTCTATTGGGGTCAGTTCTGAAACGATTTTGTGAGTAATCCATTTTAGAGACGTCTGAGAAATTCCAATTTGACACGATTGTGTTGCAAATTCCAGGCGGATTACATGTCCAAGCTGGTGAAGATTGCTGGGATCACAATCGCCGCATCGAGGGTGAAAGCTAAGGCCACTCATGTCACGCTGCTCTGCAAGAACTGCAGGAGTGTGAAAACGGTGCCGTGTAGGCCAGGCCTCGGTGGGGCTATTGTCCCACGTTCGTGTGACCATGTTCCTCAGGTCTACTCTGGCTAAACATATACTTAATTATTGTCTTGTTTGTATTTTAATTCTGATGTATGTGTGTGAATTTTTCCTTTTCCTTTTTCAGCCTGGAGAAGAGCCTTGTCCCCTGGACCCCTGGATTGCAGTCCCAGATAAGAGCAAGTATGTGGATCTCCAGACCCTCAAATTGCAGGAAAATCCTGAGGTTTGTTACTGCATTATATGTCCTTTGCTGTGATGCAATGGTTTTCTAGGTTTATTATTGGTTACATGCCATAGGATTTAGCAATCACCAAACTTTATATTTACTTGGTTTCCAGGATGTTCCAACTGGTGAGCTCCCGAGGAATATGCTGCTGTCCGTAGACAGGCATCTTGTTCAGACCATTGTTCCTGGAACTAGATTAACTGTAATCGGTATCTACAGTGTCTACCAAGCATCTGCAAAGTATGTTGGATCTAAAACATCTGCTCCGTTTGTTTCCGTATTGTTGAGCTAGAGTACTTACATGACTGATGACGCTCAAATATTCATTCTGCAGCCAAAAAGGTGCTGTTGGAGTCAAACAGCCTTACATTAGAGTTGTGGGGTTGGAGCAGTCCCGAGATGCCAACTCGAATGGTCCCTCAAATTTTACACTTGATGAGGTAGACTGCTTTCCAAAATTCCAATTTTCTCATTGAAGAGTGTTACAGCATATTTACAATGTTAATTTTCTTGTTGGTTTGTAGGAAATGGAATTCAAAGAATTCGCACAGAGGCCAGATGCATATGCCAAGATCTGCTCAATGATTGGCCCTTCAATTTATGGCCATTCTGATGTCAAGAAAGCCATCGCATGCTTGCTGTTTGGTGGCTCAAAGAAGGTATGCATATGATCTCAGTGGCTAATATGCGAAAATGTGAAGTTGTGTTGGAATGATTCTCATACTATAACTAAACTTTCTTCTATGGCAGAGGCTACCAGATGGTGTTCGTTTGAGAGGAGACATTCATGTCTTGCTGTTGGGTGATCCATCAACAGCAAAATCACAGGCAAGTGTTTTTTTCTAAAGTTATCAATGCAATTAGTCTTATGGCAAAATAAGTGAAGAAGGTTAATTCATGTAAGACTTGCACCGTGGGATATTATGAATTGTACGTTCTACTTCATCATGTATTTAGTTGGACAAAATCATCACATGTGAGTTTTTGCACTATTAGAAATGAATTGTCTCTAGTCCAGTGACATGAAATTGTTCATTCCAACAGTTCCTCAAGTTTGTGGAGAAGACAGCACCGATTGCTGTCTATACATCTGGGAAAGGTTCATCAGCAGCTGGTCTCACAGCGTCTGTAATTCGGGATGGTAGCTCTGTAAGATTGCCTTCCCTGCAAAGATTATTGTGTTTACTCGAAGTTATGTTTCCTACAACCAAACTTTTTTTTTCCTGTATAGCGTGAGTTTTATTTGGAAGGAGGGGCCATGGTTTTGGCTGATGGTGGAGTTGTTTGTATTGATGAGTTTGACAAAATGAGGCCTGAGGACCGGTAAACTTCAATCAATTTACTTTTCTTGTTTGAAACTAGAATAAGCATTGCACAGTGCACACTTAGTTTTTCCTTGCTCTCTTGAAAGTTGAAACCATATTGAGCCACTCTACCTTTTATACTGTGGTCCCAGAGTTGCAATTCATGAAGCCATGGAGCAGCAGACCATATCGATTGCCAAAGCTGGCATTACAACGGTGCTCAATTCAAGGACCTCGGTACTAGCAGCTGCCAATCCAATTGCAGGGCGCTATGACGATCTAAAGGTCATTCAGTTTTTATTATTGATGTGCCTACTATTTTCATATTTTCAAAATGCATTAACTGTTCCAGCCTTATATATAAACCAGTTGATTTGATACACTTTCTGTTGCTGCTCATCAGACCGCACAAGATAACATTGATCTGCAGACAACTATCCTCTCTAGATTTGATCTGATCTTTATTGTTAAAGATGTCAGAATGTATGATCAAGATAAGGTATGACATACAAATATATAATTCTCTGTCCAGCTCATTTCTGTGTTACAAAGACTAATCAAATCTCCAAATATAGCGAATTGCAAGTCACATCATTAAGGTGCATGCCAGTGGTGCTGCTGCTCCATCCAAGATCACAGATGCTAGTGAAGGAGAGAATTGGCTAAAAAGGTGTGGTTGGCCTTGCATTTTCTGTTATACATACTACACAGATTTGACATGATGTTCTTGTATTCTAATGCATAATCTTCAAATTTATAGGTACATTGAGTACTGCCGTGTTACTTGTAAACCACGACTCTCAGAAAAAGCAGCAGAGATGTTGCAGAACAAATATGTGGAGATTAGACAGGTACATACTACAGATTTCACTTTACCTGTTATTTAGACTGTTGTCCTTATTCATATTTTTCGTTGTGCAGAAAATGAGAATGCAAGCTCATGAAACAGGGAGGGCTGCAGCTATACCCATCACTGTGCGGCAGCTTGAAGCCATTATACGTTTGAGTGAATCTCTTGCAAAGATGAGATTGTGAGTATATCACATACTAAACATTTGACAATTCATTTGTGATTAGCTCAGCTACTATTATATTTAGATCTTATATTTTTCATATATTGGCTGTGATTTCCTGTGGATCCTAACTCCCAGCTTGCATGTTTCATGACGTTCCTAACTGTTGTTTTTTTTAGATAATGTCCTAACTGGTATTCTTTTAGATAGTATCCTAACTGGTATTTGAATATTTTTTAGGACAAGTGTGGCTACACCAGAGCATGTTGAAGAGGCATTTAGATTGTTCAATGTCTCAACTGTTGATGCGGCAAGGTCTGGAATCAATGAGCATTTGAACTTATCACCAGATATTGCAAATGAGATCAAGGTTAGTCTTTGCAACCGAAATTGAAATGCTGACTTGTCAAGTTCGTATTTTGAAATTTATTTTCCATTTTGTTTCCGGCAGCAGGCGGAGGTGCAAATAAAGAGAAGGATGGGAATCGGTAGCCACATATCTGAGCGACGTCTGATCGATGAACTAAATAGGATGGGGATGAATGAATCCATTGTGAGGAACTTGTCATAGTTTCCGCTATTAATTACTATATGTAGTTTTGTTTTTCTTATGCTACCATTCCACTGCTTCAGGTGCGAAGAGCCCTTCTGATCATGCACCAAAGGGATGAAGTGGAGTACAAAAGAGAGCGCCGCGTCATTGTCCGAAAGGCTTGAGGTTAGCTCTGGAGAACCGAGGACAACTTCTATTCAGACTGTACAACGCATGCTCACTGAAACTGTAATCTCTGGGAGAAGACAAGACATGTTTCGGTTGATCACTGACATGACCATTGTAATCTGCAAGAGTAGAAGAAATGCATTCCGTCCTTGAGATGAAACTGTAGTTAAACTACAGTAGTAAAGATGTAACTGTAGTGAAACCATGTAACCAAGGTTCTGAAGTCGTAGTAGTACAGTAGGCTAATTCATGGATATAAATTGCTAATATTCTGCGGTGTCCAGACAAGAATTTGAAGGAGCAGAATTTAGCCCGAGTAATCAGGGCATGTTTTTGCTGGGTCAGAACTGATGATGATTGACTAAAAGTAGTATACAGACACTGGGTTGAGGCAGAGTTGGTAGACCGCAATGGGAGTGGGAACAATAACATTGCCAAAAAAACCGGCATAAAGCCAAAATCTTACATATAACTTGACTATACTCAAAAGTGCACCACCTGCTGTATCGGGAACTATTCCCTGTTAACAACATACAAAGAACGGAAGAAACATCTATGTCAAAACACAAGTCGAAACCCCCATCTCCAAATAACTTGCAGATGGGGAGGAGTAAAACACAGATATGAACAACAACAACAACACATCGATGGCAAGCTGTACGTTACACGGTGTAGCTCTGTTGGATTGTGTCGATGTCGAGCCCTTGAGCTTCACCACCGACTCTACGTCTCCCTTGAGCGTGTACAGCTCCCTCAGTCTGTCCATGGACATGGCGAAGAAGTTCAGTTCTTGTTGCAGTGAGAAATCAAGAAGCAGTGTGCTACCTAGCTACTACATTGGTTAGTTGCAGTAGTGAGAGATGTCCTCCAGTAGTATTTACCTGGCGACCTCGGCTCGCTTGGCTGCTTGCTCGGCGATCTCGGAGAGTAGCCTGTCTTGTCGTTGAAGAGGTCGGAGCACAATGAGGAAGAAAATAAATTGAGCTACAAATGTTAAGTGTACATTTATCAAAATACCACAAATCCACAATGAGCATACTTGGCTTGAATATACCAAAATTTGCCGGTGGTAAGTACGTACATTCACAGTAGTCTGGGAACAGCCAATTCAAAGTAGCTAGCTGTCTGAGAAAATTAAGAAACAAGCATTATTTATCACTATTAGATATGATGGTGAACCCAAACAATATCCATCAGCTTTAAGTTGTCATGGACATCATATGTTGTAACGTACTTTTGATAGATCAAATTGGAGAAAAAGCATTACCCATACCTGACTTTATATCTCCCTCACAGGTGAACATGAGAGGCACAAGCATTTGTGAAACATAACAGAAGAAGGTTATAGGGGCCTTCTAGCAAGGTTTGCAGTGCGTGGCTCAGTAGGTGGCATCAGATTAGTCAGGCCTTCACACAATTATGCAAAAATATATAGAAATAATCTATTATATAGTAAAAGTTCATTAAATATCCTATAAACGCTCCTAAGCCGCTATGTGGTACCCTATAAACACTCCTAAATCACCACGTGCCATTCTAATAAATTAAAAAATTCTAAGAAAAAAAATCTAATCGTTGATTTTCATTAAATCTGGTGGGCCCAGTATTTTCAACCGTTAGATCTATCTTTTAAAATAAATATCCATCTCCCAAACCTAGTCTCACCCAGGGGCAGACACACCCATTAGGCGGTATGGGGCGATCGTCCCAGCTACAACCCGCGTCATCCCACACTCCAGACCGCTCTCCTACTTCCTGGTCCAGGCCTAAACCGCATATTATCTATAAACCGCATATTATCTAGTACACACCATCGGTCTAGCTCATTAATGAGAGTATCCGCTCTATCTATATTTTAGTGCTGCGTCCGTCATTGGTCCCACCCACCCAGGACCTGTACATGGTTGTTCATACGTACATCACGTACTCCCTGTCCGTCAACCTCTTTCTTTTTTTCTCCAATTATCTCTCCTATTTTCTTACTATACTATATTAAGTTAAACAACAAAATTTGTGTTAAAATATTAACAACTATACATCTGAATCATACCAGTAACTTTTAATCCACCTACGTCTTTAAATTATGTAACGCTCCTTAACCGCCACGCCACGTGACATCCTACACTCGCTCCTAAATCGCCACGTAACATTCTAAATGAACTAAAAAAATTTCTAAGCAAAAATTAAAATATCTAACTGTTGATTTTCATTAAATCCGATGAACTCATTATTTTTATATATCCACCTCTCAAACCCGACCCCACCCAGGGCCTGTACATGGACGTACGCACGTACATCACGTACGCCCCTGTCCGTCAATCCCTTTCTTTTTTCTTTCTCCAATTATCTCTCCTATTTTCTTGCTATATTAAGTTAAAAAGCACAATTTGTGTTAAAAGTTAAACAACTATAACATCTAAATCATACCAGTAACTTTTGACCCACTTATGTCTTTAAATTATTTGTGATTAAAGTGACAGTTAAAGATCCATATTCACTAGAATTTACCTTTGAAAAGAAATATATCACTTTTGGTTATATTTATGGCTTTTGCAAACTATTTAAACAATTGTAAAGATTATAAATAATGATATAGATTTTATCATCTTACATAACTTCATAATGATAAAATTAGATCTTGAATTTTATATATATATATATATATATATATATATATATATATATCCATTATCAGTTCACAAATATGCACGATTAAATTAGATCATATCTATAATATCAACAAGTAATAACTCATATCTTGACTCTTTGCAAGACAATCGAGTATTATGAAAAAACATTTAAAAATAATGAGATGGATTATATAATCATATGAATATGCTTAAAGTGTGGGGTCCATTCTATTCGGCGGTTCATCCCATAAGGGAGTAACCTAAAGTATCTGGAGTATAGGACATGTGTTTTTTCCTCTTCGATTTCAATTAAAACCGCATGGTATGTGAGTATTTAATGCTAAGTTTGATTAATTAGGGGAAAAATCATATTAAACTTATATATGAAATAAAAATATATGTTATAAAAATAAGAATCGACCTAACAAAATTGTACTTAGTCATGGCGCCTAAACATTTATATATGTTGTACACATACTTAATTCAAATCAAATTCTTTTTACAAATAAGAATGAAGGATATGAAAAAAAAAGAAGAGAGTAGAAGTAAATGGCAGCATGAGTCTAATTGGATGGTATAAAATAAAATCCATAAAATCTTCAATATATCCTAAAATCCATAAATACATCTATAGTATAAAATAAAATTTGTTACTGAAAGTTTAGAAAAATAAGATATGCTAAATATTTATATATATATATATACACACACATATATTTTGCAAATGATACTTTCATAGTAATCAACTCATTATTGCGAGACATATTTTCTCATGAAGTCAGGACTGCACCTTTCCAAGTAATTTTAGTTTAGAATTATGTTGCCAGGGTAATTCGAGGAATATCAAAACCAACGTTCAAAGTAACCCTAAACAAATTATCTAAAAAAAGATTTAGAATAGAGTAAAAAAATATTTCAAGAAAAAGGTCACCAGTAAATAAACATCCATAGTAAAAATTCAGGCAACATCAAATAAAATACCTGCTCATGTGCGTGGGTTACCTTCGTAGTTAAATGAAATGGCAATCTCATCGTCACCCGATTCATCATCAGTCACTGTACTCAGAACCGGTGCTCTCTGGATTGCCTTTGTTCAAAGTATTATTAGCAACCTGTGCCATAGGCTTAGGGTACTTAATTAAAATATGAAGAAACCAGCACATCATCCACTAAAACTAAGATTGAATTGCCATAGTGACACCCTCAGCCAGTGCTTCATTAACACCTTCTAACTACCAATATGAATTCAACAAGACATTTTGTCATATATTCATATACACATCATTGAATGAGTGTAACTGAGAATGATAAAAAATCATATTTTTTTTAGCAAGGCACTTGCAGATATACTAAGAACAACTATGCAAATTCGTAGTTCCTTAATTATTGAGTTTATAAAAAAAAGACAGCAACCTTAGTGATAATTTTCCAGATTATAGCAAATTTTCTTGCAGTGATAGAGTAAGTTGCAGGAACAAACACTACTACACGATAGATTTTTCTGGACGCTACCCCTTTTGTTTCCAAGCGGTTCGTAAGTGAAACCGCACAGAAAAATAAGGGGACTGGCGTGGGACTATCGCCCGCACGGGAAAATCGATTTTCCCGTGCGGGCCTCCTAACCGACCGCATGGGAAAATCGATTTTCCCGTGCGGTCGATTTAAGTAGAGCGCACGGAAAATACCTCCCTCCTTTCCCTCCCATCCACTTCAAATTTTTCACATCCTCTCTCTCTTACTTTCTTCCCTTTTATTATCTCTCAACTACCCCCTCCCTTTCTACCTTATCTCTCTTTCCCGGGTGAGGCAGCAGGCCGGCGCGGCGAGCGGGCGAGGCGGTGGCCGGGCGAGGTGGCGGGCCGGCGCGGTGAGCGGGCGAGGCGGCGGATGGTCGCAGCGGCAAGCCGAGCACCGCGATGGCCAGGCGAGGCGGCGGGCCGGCGCGGTGAGCGGGCGAGGCGGCGGCTGGTCGCGGCGGCGAGCCGAGCGCTGCGACGGCCGGGCGAGGTGGCGGGCCGGCTCGGTGAGCGGGCGAGGCGGCGGATGGTCGCGGCCGAGCGCCGCGATGGCCGGGCGAGGCAACAGGCCGGCGCGGCGAGCGGGCGAGGCGGTGGCCGGGCGAGGCGGCGGCTAGTCGCGGCGGCGAGCCGAGCGCTGCGACGGCCGGGCGAGGTGGCGGGCCGGCTCGGTGAGCGAGCGAGGCCGCGGATGGTCGCGGCGGCGAGCCGAGCGCGGCGACGGCCGGGCGAGGCGGCGGGCCGGCGCGGCGAGCGGGCTGGTGGCGATTTTCACTTTTTTTTTATTTTTGTTTTTTTAGTTCTGTGCGGGTGGTATTATTTGACCGCACGGGATAATCTATTATCCCGTGCGGTCGAGTTAAGCGGACCGCACGAGAAGTTTATTTTTCCGTGCGGTTGGGACACCCGCACGCAAAAATATTTATTTTCGCAGACCCCTATGTGCAGACGGTGTAATTCTCCGTACGGAAAAACGTGTTTTGACCGCACGTAAAAATGTAATCTGTAGTAGTGAAATATATTCAAGAGAGAAATTTTACCGTCGACACCCCAATCATTTCATCTCCTACCCCAGACGTCCAAACATGAAACGATCAGCTGAAGGGAGCAAATTAACCGTATTATTTGTAAATCTCCTCTGAGGAAGACAATAACTTGAGCTATTATCTTCCTTCAGAAAACTAATCGCATATAGCTTGAGCTATGAACATCATATATACATCAATGGCTAAATGTGTGTTTCTCATTTATGTGTAAATCTAATAACAGATATAGTCAAATGTTCAGGCTAGATTCATCCACTGGTTCCTTCACATCTACACAAAAAATTAAAATATCCAAAATAAGAAATATCTGCTGTCATGCTGCAGCTGGCTGATGTCCTGGCTAGTTCTCTGGTGGCAATTACTTAAAGGGTAGTGGGCGTACAGGAGCGAATAAACCTAAAAAACCAGATTTCCAGACATGGTGCAAAAAATTGAAGAGAAACAAGAGAAATCAGGAAACCTACCGGCGATGTTTTGAGCGGTGACGATGCAACAGCGCAGGCCTGATATTGGCCTGGATGCATGCGCTGCTGCCAGAGTAGGAGATGGCCACCGTCAGCAAGTGTGGCCACAAACTACTACAGAAAAGGTTTTTACAAATGGTCAGATCCGGTTTTTATATGCAGTTGGGCCACCCTCATGCACGGACAGATCTAAGAAATCATGATTTTCAAATGCGACCAGTCCAACCGCATGTGAAGATCGATCTTCGCATGCGGTCGGCTTAAGCTAGCTGCATGCGATAATCGATCTTCGTATGTGGCTGCTTAAGTCAGCCGCATGCGAAGATCGATCTTCGTATGCGGCTGCATCACTGGGGTCACATAAGAAGATCATGTTGCCTATGTAATATATATTTTTAATAATATTAGAGTCGTCGTTTAGAATGGTACACATACAAGGTAAGAGAGTCGTTGTTTCTCATATGTAGATAGTAGAATATTTCATTATCAACTAAATAAATAGTTATTGAATATAAATGATAGAAAACATTTATATACATATTTAAACATGTTGTTTCTCCCATATAAACATGCAAACATCTTTGATACATGTATATAGTACAAATTATTGTACAAACTATTGATTCTTTCATCACTTTTGATTATTTTCATCGCATATGTTATTTCTTCCACTTCCTAAGGGGTTTGAATTCATCTTCTAATGCAAGTTGGCTCTGATTGACGTAGAAGACCCCTAATGCATTGCAGCACTCACGGCGGAGCACATGGCACAGGTCAGCACGTATGTTTAGAATGGTGTTCTTGTCGACACAGCTTCCCTAGTAAGTATTTCTGGGATATGTACAAAGAAGGCAACAAAAGTTAGCAAATCAAATTGGACCAAATAGCATGTACGGAGAACGATATTCAGACTTACAGTAACGTTCTCTATTGCGAACCTCCCATCGATTCTTGCCATATGGCACACCTAATACCTACATAGATCAGTATTCGGAGGTTGTTTGAAACATTGCGAACAAAACAAATAGCACCCGTCAATATAGAAAAGTATGAATGACAACAATATATGTTGAGTGCAGACACATCTTACCGACTAGTTTGTCTTCACGCTATGTTTTGTCGTATTTGGATTGTTCCGTGGGCCTTTGTGTCTAATGTAGTACTTTTGTGCTCTATGTCAAAAATGAAAAAAATAGGTAGAGTCAATATGAAACTTGACAGAAAAAGCTACTTATCAAAGGTTACATTAGCACTTACAAGTTCAGTAAAATTAGGAAATGCTTGTACGTCTGCTTGTTATAGTGTGCCGGATCGAGCACCACGACCTCGTCATTCCTTGGATACACTAGAGATAATATGTAGTGATCGCTGCAAATAAGATAAAATTAATTTGATAGTGTATGTACTACGTAATGAATAACACAACTTAAGATAGATGTTGCTTACGTCATAGTGTAAGGGACCATTAAGACATTCTTGTCCTGGTGCTTGATCATTGCTTTTCCCAGGTACATGGCCACCTCGACCCTCTTCCTATTGTAAAAATCTTTGATATATGCTTCTTTTTCCTCAGGGGTCTTGTCATTCAAGGTAGGATCATCTTCTCAAAGTTGCACCGTGTGTTGCGTTTTACAAACCCTTGTTGGATTTACGTAGCCTACCTTTTCCCCCACATTTCGCCTTGCGTGGATTTATGACCTACAAAATAACACCACTTTGATGAGATGGACGTTTTTTCATTTATTTACATGCACCAAAGAATTAATATGTAATAACTTACATGCAATACATTGTAACGAGATTGATATCCATTTTATCAAGTTTGAAGAGGGCGTGCATGTCCTTGAAATCGATTACCAAGAAATGACTGGGTCCCTTGATGAAATAGTCTTTAGGGACCTTGACACTAATAAAACCGAGGCCCTTTCTAGCTGCCTTCATGTACCAGTCGTGCAATGACCTCATTTGTTAGGAAAGTTCTTGGATTGCGAGCTAGGGTAAGAATGGCTTGCCATATTCATATGTTTGTAGCATGTCTTCAGATAACCAAGAATTCAAGTCCTCAACGCAATCTTGTACTGATTTCTGATCTTTCGACAGCTGAGCATGCTCTTCTTTCAATGGTTTTGTCATACTTCTCCCCTGAATGATGAAAAAGTTAACCTCGCTTCATATACTGCATTTTCCTTAGGATCATACTTGGATACCATTATTGGTATTTGCCGACGAGCTTTAGTGGTAGTCACGGGGATAGATGTAGCTTTCTGTGGGAGTTGAACCTGTGGCGCGAGAGTTGATTGTGGTGTAGGAGGAGATTGACGAACGGGATTAACGGGTGGCGGAGAAGGGACTTCAGGAGGAGAAGGAGGTGGCAAAGGCGAGCCTTGTGGGGAACACAAGCCTTGTGGGGAAGGTGGGCCTTGTGGGGTAGGAGACGCTGGTGGGGAAGGAGGTCCTGGTGGGGACGGCGGTGCTGGAGGGCCAGCTATCATTTGTGTCATTTAGCTGGTGGTGACGGTGGTTGTCCGGATATAATGATGTCTTGACGATGCGTCACGGAGTAATTCTATCCCCTTAGGTGCTGGGATGTCTAGTTCCAACGATGCATGATTGGCATGGACCTTTGCCAGTTGCACCCTTGCGTACTCAGCCGGAATTGGAGTGTTGTGGAAATCTCGGCCTGGTATTGCTAAGCCGGGCCCAACCTCTCTAGTTTTCCCTGCTCTGCCGATCGGAACGACCAAACTGCATGGCATCGGACAGGTGATAAGATCCACTAGGTAAGGAGTTGTTTCAACCGACCCAACACTACTCGGCATCTAAACTATTAGCTGTGAAGCTTGGGGATGTAGATTTGGGAATGTAGTTGGATTCTATGCCGCCAGAGAATAGAAATGTGTCTTCACTTGCTCGACTTTTCTTTCTTCCAACTTCTCTTTGTACATGTCCCGCTTCTTGTAACTCTTGATCTCCCTTGAAAATCCTTCTTTCCAACTGGTCTTTGACGATAGACCTCTTACTCTACCGGAGTATTCGTGGTTGCCCAATGCCGCTGTTAGCTGATCGTGCTCCCTTTTGGATACGAACTCCCCTGACTTCTCCTCGGCGAAACTGACAATCTTGGATGTGACATCCACGATATCAGGTGTCTCAAACATGATCTCACCCTCGTTAGTCACCTGCACCGTGCTTCTTTCCTAAAGCTAGTTATTACTCCTTTATGCTAGGGGGTCAACCTCTAGGGGCTTGCCCTGTGCTGCGAACTTTTGTTCCTTTTCATGCCATTCATCCACATAGCCATCGTACTCACTCGACCCTGGTCGGTGCAGATATTTGTTACAAAGAGCCTCTTATAATTCAGCTCACATCTTGGTGTGTTGTGAATGAGGGAGGAGGCCTCCTTTTATAGGCCAAGAGGTGCCTTAGGATTGTGGAGATGTTCCATGGGATCCTAAGGGCATCTTCCCTCTCATCTTATCAAGTGTCCTTCCTGATGACGGTTTGAGCATGTAAACGGGCCACAACAGCCATAGGAAGGTCGGTAGTAACTATCAAAGGCGGTTGTGGCTAGGCTGCTGGGTTGAGCCTGGGTCGGTCGGGGGTCGACCGGCCCCTAGCCGGCTCCCCTGGCCCACTCCTTCCTCTTGGGCCCTAGCATGTGTGTCCTTATTCCATTGGCATGGTGGTTGGGCCCAGTTGCAGGTACTTCGTTGGGTTTATGGGCCCAAGACTCCATGGGATTGGATATGAATGTAATTCTCCCCCTCCTTTATGTATATTTTATCTCAACTTTTGTAGTTTGTCACCTACACCAACACTCGTGGAATTTGATAGAAATAAACCATACCACTATGTTGGATGTTCTATTCAGATTTATGCAGGTATTGATCGCATAAATTTGGTATTTAACAACCGTCAACAAACCCCCACACTTAGCTCTTTACTCATCTCGAGTAAAGTTTAAGGATTATTGTGGAATAAAACTTCCCAAGGTATGGTACTAGTATACAATTTATTCTAAGCCATAGTTGTTTGTGTGAACTTTGCGGTGTCTATCTTACCATCTTGGGTAATTAATGAATAGAATGGTCGTGACTCAAGTCGTTCATGTTCCTCCTATCATTCACTTAGGTTTTTCATATATTTTCAAAATATAGCTATACTCCTCAAATGAGTCTCTCTGGAATCACTCATTTTGATTTTTGGATCCTTACCAAGGCATGTATTGCCTAATTGTCCCTATTCTAAAAGGCTATATATGTGGAGCTTAGTAGGAGTAGTAGTAGTACGTAGTACACTTACTACTACTACTAGTATAGCATCAGTACCTTAAAGATGTTGATCTTATAGGTTTCCACAATCTTCTTGGTGCATTGGTAGGTGAGCCCCACATACGCGTACGCGTACACGGAGCTCACCTACCATCTGACATGTGGAGCAGGAGATGCGAAAGTCTTCAATTCAGCAGTCCATGGGCCACCTGTCAGCCCCTCGCAGCTATGTGTAAGTCATGCACGGTCTACGCATACATGGGGATCGCGAGGTTCACACATACATGAGGATTACGGACGTAAACACATCCATCCTTCGCTCGAATGTTTTACGCGCACAGTGTCGTTGTAAGCGAGACGTGCGTGATGCCGTGCAAGGTTTACGCATACGTGGCCAGGGATCGCGAGGTGCCTACGTTGTTCACGCCTACGCATGGATCGCGGAAGTAAATACATCCATCATACGCTCGAAAGGTTAACGTGCACAGTGCCATTGTACGTGAATACGTGAGTGGTTCGTGAGGTGCCGAAATGCTTTACGCATCTTTTGATCATGTCAACGTAAACAAGTCGGTTCAAGACGTGCGTAAAGTCACTGAATTCTTAACTTTCTACTCTCTCGTTTGCTATAGAAAAGTCGCTTCACATAATCATTAATAGTACTACTCCTACCTAATTTTAGCTATTTGTCTCCGAATACTCATTCAGATTCATCGCTAAAAGTATTTATATGTTGGAATGGAGGAGTAGTAGTACTATATACTACTATACTATATAGTCCCGTTATGATAATGATGTGCCCTACCCCTACTGTATTGATGTTCATTCTCCAGAGCTGCAGTAGAGTGTTCTCTGTGTCACGGATTAAAAGTCTAGTCAATGCCCTGCCATGGTTTTCTTAATCTCTCTCTTCCACATAAGCTTCCACTTCAAATCATATGATCCTTCGAATCAAATTTACTCACTCCGGAGTACTCCAAATCACAATGGACTACAACACATTCAAAAACCTAGACAACGTAGAAGTACTAATATACTATACCCTCGGCGATTCTTGCATAAATGCCTCCTCCTTGTGTGGTGTGCACGTACGGCAGGGAGTGCAAGGTCGAGAGGCGAGTTTACCGATGCGAGTACCAAACAGTTACATGGTTTCAAGTAGAAGGCGTGCTCCTGTTTGAGATCGACTTCGAAGCCTCCACTAGTTCTGATGGCGGCAGTGACCGATAGCACCGTGTCACCAACCTCGGAGGTTTCTCCCTGTTCCTCGGCAAGAACTACTCGTTGTAGATGAGCAGTAGCACACCGGATGGGCCGGTGTGGCAGCATCACCCTCGGGCTAACTGCAGTTGCCGATCAGGTGAGATGTGGCAGTGGCAGTTGTAGCGGAGCTTTGTTCGTCCGAATTGTGTGTTTATTGCCCTTACAAACACTTTGTTTAGCTCCGACGGATACGATGTGGCTGTCTATGACCTGGATCAGTAGACGTACACTCCATGGGAATTTTTCTCTGGAAAAAAGTACAATGGTTATCAGGACCCGACATGGTTTAGACTAACACTACTGGAATGCCGCCAAGCAATCTGTTTGTACTTGTGCTCATGGAACTCTCTTGAATGTACATACACGAAATGGGTTCTTTCTTAATGATGATATTTTACTCGCTATGTAATCCGTGCTTGTATGTGTTTTTATAGGAGTACTAATTGCTTCATTATATCCGTATAATTGTATATGCGAGTAACCTCTATACTCTGTTTACACATATTTGAGTCTTTCGGAACAACGATTTTGCATTGTTGTTCGTGAGGTGCCAACATGTATATGCATCAACGGGACGGTGTACGCATACCTGATGGAGGCACAAAAGATTGCCTCGAGGAGTGTA
Source organism: Oryza punctata (assembly GCA_000573905.2). Taxonomy (NCBI): domain Eukaryota; kingdom Viridiplantae; phylum Streptophyta; class Magnoliopsida; order Poales; family Poaceae; genus Oryza; species Oryza punctata. Next base: position 14,916,177 of record CM002493.2, on the reverse strand, counting down.
GGTCGACTACGTGCCACTGCAGATCGAGGAGGCGCAAGGGAAGAGCAAGAGGAGTGCAGATCTACTGGGCAACAACTGCGGCGCTGACGGACCAAATGGGCAACGGCAAAACCTAGCGGATCAGTGTGTAGTGGAGGGCTAGCAGCACTACCGATTTCGTACAGAACAACTCTCCACTACTGCCCTAGGACTTTAGCTAAAATTTTTTGCATTTTGGTCCTTTTGGGAAACTTATTTTACAAATATACCCCTAGAATACAAAATAATTAGTGTGTGTAAAAAAATATTTGTAAAATAAGTTTTCCAAAAGCAACAAAATGTAAAAAATTCAAAGAATTTAGACCGGTAGTGCATGTTCCGGAGTGAATGCAAATGCGATATGCAGTTGAATGCCATAGCTAGTTTTACGCGTACATTGAGTGTCGTGGCTCTATGTGTTTATGTCCTTCATCGCCACTTACGTGTTGACCGCTTACGGCATCACATCTCAAATCTATATGTTCACATCCAAAATCTCCCATTTACACTGCAAAGATTTACACGTAGACGTGAATGTGTTACACATACACCATTTAGGCATACCTTATGATCCCGAGTTCCCAACGTTGCCTGTACACCATGCACGGCTTAACTGCACCGTTCGCGAGATGTGCATGAAGCCGTGCAAGGTTTACGCGTTCGCGGGGATTGGGACTTCAAGGTTCACTCCTCCCCGTGGAACATAGACGTAAACGCTTCCATCCTATACTCCAAAGGTTTACGTGTACAGGGAGTGCTGTACGTGGTTCGCGAGACCTAGGCTAGGTGTGTTTACGTTCGCGATCGCCATATAGTCACGTACACATTGACCGCTCAAGGCATCAAATCCAAAATCTACAGTATGTTGTGTACGATTTACGCACCATATGGATGCCATTGTTGAATTGGCCTCGGAGAAAAGAAGTGTACCACGCATACGATGGTTATATTAGCAATACAATTCAAGCCACATTATTAGCAATAAGCCACTTTGGGTTTACGCATCTGTATTAGGTGGTTTGTTTGCGCTAAGGACTATATTGAACCAGTCCTGTAGTGAACCAGTCCTAAGGACTATAGTGAACTTACGTACCATAAATGTACACAATTGTTTTGAAAGGTGACGCGTTTTGGGGTCTTCCCGACGTAAAAAGTACTGATCATGCACGTAATCGAATTCATAGATGGACATAAACGCTAATAATTTAGTGTTCAAGCTTTAATCCATAGATGGATGTAGTTTACATGCAAATCTATAACTGGCAAATATTCAAGAACATAGTACGGACACCTGAAGACCTATTATAAAATCAAAGAGTACTAACCCTAAAGGGACACACGATCACACAGTCACAGATTGACAAATGATAGAATGCTCATTGATGTGGTAACGTTCACCACATCCCTTCCTCAGTCGAAACCTTGTATTTCTCGAAACTGATAACTGTTGGCTCATAACAAGTGCAGGTATAAATAACTAGCCATATACTCCGTAATATACATGTTCTCCCAATGAAAAAGAAGAATGGCTAGAAATAACTGCTACCTCTGTTATCATTAAATATATGGCAAAGGTGTCTTTTTCAACAAATTTGACCGATAATATATGACAAAGTTATCTTTTTCAACAAGTTTGACCGACAGTTTCTATTCAATTAAGGCGTCGTTCGTTAGTAGTAGTTGGCAGCGCATTCCTTGGTTCAGAACTCGAGCACTGTAGCCACACTGTGCATGTACTGTTGCAGTTTTGGTCTGTGGAACGGACAGCCGAGCGGCACAGCGACGCTGTTAGCCCACCGACAATTTCTGTCCAGAGAGAGACGGCGTCGCCGCTTGGAGCAGGCGCCAGGCACAGGCACTGGCTTAAAAAAATAGTGAACATAATTTATTACAAAGGAAATTTACTACACACACAAAATGTAGGACGGCTTGTAAAGCAAAGGAGAAAAAATTAATGAATTGATACATTCAATTATATGGTTTAATTTTCGTAATTAGGCATTGTTAAGTCGTAAACAACATTATTAGCTACAAAGGGTTATATGTGACGAATTTGTTGACAATTTATTTTGGGTTAGATTTGATGATTTGTCACAATATATTGATAAGAAAATAATTATTTTTCCTCCTAAATATTAATGTATCAGATAATTATGAATAAATAATTTGTCTAACAATGACAAAAATGAGTGCAGCAAATTTACCGTTACGGTAATGTTGCAAATACCTTGATAAAAAATGTCCTGCTGAATAATACAAATTCGAATTTATTACGTAGCTCAGTTCTGAAATGTGAAATTCATGCATAATAATTGAACGCAGCACACATTGTATTGCACAATACAAAAGGCACTACTGACTACCCCGTACATAAATCACCCCCGTACATAAATCAGTTCTTCTTAAAACCATACATACTACGAAATGTAATAAACAACATACGTGACACGCATTAGGGATAACATGTAGGCTGCAAAGGACCTGCTGATAGCGATAGTAGACCTCATCGGCAATACAGTGACGCAAGGTGCTCATAGCCTGCTCGCTATTTGTTGCGTACTACATGAAGGATGGCTGCAACGGCGCCACGGGATAGCCATTTTACAGAGGATTAGTCTGACGGTATGTCGCTTCCTTACTATCCAGCATAAAATTTTGGAGAGCAAAACAAGCATGTATGACGTGTGTCGGCCCAAGCTCATCTGGGTAGTATTGTATTTCTTTAAGAATTTTCCACTGTTTTTTTACGATGCCGAATGTTCTTTCAACAATACCACGCAATGATGAGTGTTGATGGATAAATAACTCTTCTCGTCCTTCAGGTGGCGGTGCTTCGGCAACACCAAGTTGATCCCTATGATATCGTACCTGTGGGTACGGTGCAAGGAATCCCATCCTGCTAGGGAATCCTGAGTCAACAAGTAGATACCTTCGTGTTGAAAGTTTTATGAATGTTTTCATTTGCATTACTCGTCAAGTTTGAAATGTAGAAGAATGTGATAATGAAATTTTTAACGGGGAAAAAATTTACTCACCGCACGGTACACGTGGAAAATCGTCCGGATAATACTGCATAGCCTTGTTCAAAATCCTCTGGTCGTGAGTCAATCTTGGCCATCCAGCATCGCAAAAAATAATTCTTCCATCATGATCACATATGACTAGAACATTTTTGGTTGTGACGTGGTGCCTGTTCCTGTGTTGCATAGATGTGGCAGCAGATGTCACGACAGACAGATGTGTTCCATCTACAGCACCCACTGACTGGTAAAATGGCTTGAACCAATCTTCGGTAAGTAGCATATGGTGTGGTTCATAAAAAATGGGATCCACAGGTTTCAAAATATTGGCAGCCAGGTCATTCAAAGCAAGCAACACTTGGTTGAAGTAAATAGATATTGTTGAGCTAGAGCGGACCCACTGATTGTTGGAGTCCCTGTTAGGACGATTTCCACCCAGTGTACAAGAAAATCCCAAGTTTTTCTAGAGCACACACCTACAATGTTCCTTGAAGGCCGTAGGAAGTGGTCAGGAGGTCATGCAAACTGTTTATCTGTTCTGCGGTCAACCGGAACATCGCATGACATTGACTTCGATTCCTCATATTTTCCACCATTGACTTCGATTCCTCATATTTTCCACCATCCAACTGATACCAGTTTGCACCGGTATTCTCCGTGGTGCTCTCTCGGAATTTTCCAAACTAGTTGCTAGCAGGTCGATTGTGATATCGTCCTCATCACTGCTAATGGTGCCTCCTGTCCATTTCGACCCACCGGCGCCGGTACTCATTGCCTATTCCCTTTAAGATTGGACAATCCGAAAAAGAGAATCAATGTCACATAAGCATGCTTCAAAATTGATAGATGTCAACAAGCCCAACTTTTGTGGCATATAATATCAGGTGAACAGCAATGTACATAAAAATACTTATATCAAACGAATGTATAGAGGAACAAATTAAATTCAATCAAAGTCCTACAATATAGCAATATAAAATCAGTTACACTCAACACATTTATACGAAATGTTATCACACTAAAACAAATGAACGTAGTGACAGGTTTATTTCTGAACCAACACACTGCACAAATTTTGTAAAACAACATACTACATAAATAACAGTGCAATGAAACTAGAAGGGACGAACTAAACAATCCTTTCACAGAATGCCACCACATGCAGCTATTGCGTGCCACTAGAGGATGAACCGGGTCCTACACCAGTCAAGATGTACTCTAGGCGATCTGCGGCATTTGGGATGCGAACAAAAATGTTGCAGTGGATTCAGAGTGGAATAGATGACAAGCCGTATACCACACCGGCCCTGCAATAAGGTGCCCATCTTTTTCCACCAACTCCATGTAAGCTTCAGGCCCTTTGGACTTAGCTTCAGCTGCAGCCCTTGCACGGTTCTCCATCGACTCCATGCGTAGTTCCGCAAGCCTCTCCAGTGCTTTCCCGGCGGATGAGCTGCGAGATTTCTTTGTAGTTGACCCTGAGGCAAGATTTTCAGCTGCTGCCCTTTTACCCTTACCGCTTGCTGCAGGGGGTGGTGGTGTTGGAGAAGGTGGTGGTGGTCTATAAGCGGTTGTGAGCTGAGCGACGTCGATGGGCTGTCACTGTACTGCAACTTGTGATATGGCTTGGACAGCCCCCGCGACCACCGTGTGGTTACCGACAACCGTGCGACCGCCGAACACCGCGTGGTGAAGGTCGATGTGCTTGAGCGGGTCATTTTTGAAGGCCAACACACCTTTCTTCACCTGCCATACTCGTAGATATGCACAAGTTAGTTTCTGTAATGACAAATTCGTACATGCATTTATATTGATCATAATTAATTGTTGCTGAGCTGTACAAAATTTTAAAAATTCTGTAGGTGAAATTTCTTTTTTTAACAGCACTGTCTATCTGCGAACACGCACATACAAATGGGCAAAAGCTAAAACAAGCTAACAGCAAAAATAGGCTGCTTTATTACTATGAATATATGCTGCACACGAGTCATTTTTACAGTGAGAAATGTGTAAATACTCCCAAGTCAGAAGTATCTGAATTAAATAAGGGAGAATGATGCACATAAGTGAAGATATTTTCTTTGCGACAAACAGAATAAGCCTCACATTGTTCCTCACAAGGAAATTGATCCCAAGTTTTGGTGAACTCATTGGTGCACTTTAAAAAACACCGCAAAATTTGCTTCACATGGTCTGCACAGTACATGCCATTTGTTCATTCTTGGGTGAACTATATAGAGCTATTTGACACATAGATTTCAAATTGAACTTCAAATCGTTGAGAGGTATTGTTATGTGTACTGATAAAATGTAGTGGCTGCGCAACAAATTTTACCATATAACTTGCTAGCACATATTTAAGTCATAGAAATACAGGTTTTCTAATACATACTAGTTTATGCATTTCAATTACACTAGCAAAGAGCAAATAATACCTTCTACCACCATTCAAGATTTTGTTCAGATTTCCTAAAATAACTTTCTGAACAATCTAAAATTATGATCTCTAAAATTTTGGCAGCCATAGTATACTAAAATTCATATCCAAGTCTCTAAATTTGTGCCATTGGTTTCTCTAACATATACATGGATACAAAATCTAGTTGATTAATCGAGAAATTGGATAAGCTCCACATAATTGGCAGACAATGTATTCTGGAGCATGCATATATAAATTACAGTTCATAACATTTTGTGAGGACAAGAAGACATAATATTTGCAAAATTTAATTGACGACGTACTGACAAACCTGATTTTTGCTAAGCCACTAGCTCTCATCGGTGACAATGGCTGAAGGGGATCACGACCAAGCCTAGTAGCTTACGATTCAAGCCACACCCACAAGTGGAACTGCTTCTTACAGTCCCGCCAAATGTACCGCAATTGACTCCGGTTCACACTCTTCCTGTACTTGTTGTACATTTTCTTCCCTAAGTTCTTCCATGCCTAGGCCATGGGGGAGTTGGAGGTGATGTTGTAAGCTGCAATCTCCTCCACGCAACTCTCAAGAAACACATGGACCTCCATATCAGTCCAGCGCTAATGCCCATCTGATATCTACTATATATGCAAGTCAACAAAAATTGAAACAGAAAAACAATTGTAGCCAAGCCGACAGTACCTTCGATGAGTCATCGTCATGGATAACGTCCCAATCAAGTGAACGGCCGACAGTGGCAGGGCTCACTCTTCGAACGAGCTCGATGACGGCTTTGGGAGACTTGACGCAGACCTTGCATAGGGCATGGGCGATATGCAGCACGTCGTCCGGTGCAGCCCTAGCACTGCCCGCGTCGGAGGTGATGGAGTCAGAAGATCCCTCGCCGGACTCCAGATCGGCGGCCGGGAGGGAGGTCGACATGACTTCCGGTGGCGGAACAATCGACCCCTCCAATAAGGTCTGCGAGAGCTCAAGCTCTCGCTTCCGCTTCTTCCCCCTCGTCTCCATCTCAACAACCAGCGCGTCCGCCTCAAATAGAGTTGGCGAGAGTTGGCGTCCACCTCAAACTCCGCCAGCTTGGCCGCGTCGATGCGCCCAATGTCGCTAGCACTATGCCACCCGAGAGGACGACGAATCCTCTGGCACCCGGTCAAGCAAGAAAAAAGCTGCCGGCCGTACTGGCGCTGATGACGACATGCACAGCGAGCACGTCGGCCGGCTTTCACCACCCTCGAGGATGACTAGATAGCTTGAGAGCACTGATGGCAGGAGCTACGCAGCTCGGCTGAACAGCACGATGCCCCCAGCTTTAGCCGACCGCTGCCGGAAGACCACGGGGTAGAGATTTGATGGGGGAGGGTGGGGCTTGCACCGAGGGGAATAAATTCCTCTACCCGCCTGGTAAACTCCAACACCGCCGATGCAGGTCTGCGCCACGGCCAGCAAGGGGAGGAAGAAAGGGGATCCGAGGGAGAGAGAGCGCTAGCTCCATCGTTCACCCCAGCGGAGAGATAAAACGCGAGTTAACATCCACCTACGCCATCTGCCCGCACGGTGGAGACGCCGATTATGTTACTGTGCGGGGACCACGCTTGCACTACACGGAACACCCCGTTTTTCCGAACTCCCACAGACGAACGAAGCCTAAGTCCTCTGCTTGACACGCTGCTGCTGCTGCTCAGTTTGCCATGGCTGCAGCCTATTGCTTGTCTTCTCCTCTACGCTTGAAGGCTCCCCAGAGGTAACAACCACCTGTTAATTAATCAGGGCTTGTACATTATGGGCTCGAAGAATATATGATATAAAACGATATTTTGACATTTCTGGCTGGTCACCGGCCGTTTGCTGGTTTAAAATTAAAAAAATTCAGATTTGATTTTTTGTCCAAAAGAATACAGTAACTAGTCGATTGCCGGATTTTAAGTGACCATTAATTTCAGAAATAGCAGCATTTGAAATCTAGTTATATCGTTTTAATAATTGATTAGAAAGGAGCTGTGCTGCTGCCCTATATGATGTCATATCTGTCACGTGCATAACGCTTACATCATTCATATTCAGCTTTTTGTACATGTTAAATTTCCTAATAAAAATAATTTGATGAACTATTAGGTGGCACTAGGTGAATTTTTTTTTAAGTTAACAATGATGCTTGCCAGGAGCTTATGGATTTAGGTTCATTCATACAAGATGCCCTATAGCGATTCACCTCAAATTTTTGTTAAAATAATCTTGAAATTAGAGATAAGACAACATACATACTTTGATATTTTTTCAGGTAACAATGTAGAAGGGAACACTACCATCTGAGGTTCACCAATAACAGCAGACAAGGCCATATCCTTCTCCACAATTTCCCTAACTAGCTGATCCATGTATTTATCTAGCCTACACATAGGAAAAATAAAGTTATGAGACACTAATTTCACATAGAGCAGGAGATCGAGATATTGTAACTAAACGCAAAGGTTAAGTAAGGTACCTCATTTTAGGAGGGAAGAAATACAAGCCAATGCTGTCATCGGTGGGACTTGATGCCTCCAAACTTGGCCAGACCTCTGACCTAGAAAGCTTTGTTACTTGGACAATTGAAGGTATTGATAACGACAAATCCCACACTTTCTTGCACGATTTGGTTGATAGATGTGCTGAGAATGGTATATAATCATTACCCCCAATCTTAAAGATTCCGCTGTTGACATAAACAATCCAAAATATTAGCATAAAGAAAAACATATACAATGACACTTCAAAGAGAAATACGAAACATCAACGGTATATACCTCCAAATAGGTTCATCAATTGGCTGTATACAATGATAGAACTGCCTCTTGATGGACTGTGCAGCAATTGGCATAGCGAGTTTGGTAGAATCTCTAAGATCCATAGGAACTTTGTCATCGTAATCATCCTCTTCATCAATATTTATCATATATCATCTCTGTTTCTTATTAGGCCTCGGATTCTTAGAATCTTCACACTCATCTATATCATATTTGTTCCGCTCATCTTTTGTCAATGGGCTAGGATTTGAAACTTCATTCCCCTTCATGATATCCTTATAACGGTCACCACATGTAGAAGGAATGTAATCTCTCTTCAAACTCTTAGTTGAGCATAAATTTACATAATGTAGTATCTTTTTATCATCGCCCATCATAACTTCACCGCATATCTTATCACATGTATTATCTTCGTATAAATTTCCCTTGTTCACCATGAGTCCCTTTGCCATTGTAGACTCTTTTGAAATAGAATCATTTTTCACCTTGCAAAATTTCAATTCTTCACCACAATTATCATTTGTCATTGTTGATTGACCCTTTAACCTAACACCATATTGTTCGAAAGTACCAGCATTATGTACTCCGCGTACCGATCCACACATTTGTTTTGGGAGAATTAGTTGTGGATTTGATTTTTCAACTAACCTAGCTGGAAATCCTTCCTTCGTGCATACCAGTCCATGCATTGGGCGAGTTAGTTGTGGATTTGACTTTTCAACCGAGCTAGCTAGGAATCCTTCCTTCGCCTTCAAGGGCTTAGCTGCAAACACATGATCATGATTTGACTTGGAAGCACATTTTTCCATTGGATCTAAATTTTTATCCGTTAGATGGGTAAACGGTGGCCTAATGCTACTCTTCGTAGGATATAACCCTGGTATTTGCAACATAACCTTCTTTTGTTGATCCTTGACATAATTCCACTTATTCATCCTCTTATCAGCAAATTTTAGCTTCGGTTTTATCATCGTAGCATCTTCTACTTACATGGTTCCAATTTCCCTTTTCAGGTAGCTTATATGCCATCATGGTTTTCTTGACTTCATTTAATACTCGTTTCATCAAGGGCTTGGTTCAAACTTGCCTCTCCTATACCTGCGAAGTCTTGGACCAAAATTTATGCCTCTATGTTTACTTTGAGTATACATATCACTTGGACCAAAATTTGTGTCTCACAAAGGGCTATATTGATTCAAACAATATCTATATATACAGAAAAATAAAATAGAGTGTATAAAAAAAATAAAATAGAGTTATTAAAAAACATTTTGTATGAAATTTAAAAATGAATAACACATATCTTGGATGGCCAAAACAAGATATCTTATAAAGATTGCAACTAGTTTCCTACTCCCTCGGTCCCTAAATGTAAGTGTAATATTACATTTCGGGACAAATGGAGTAGCTAACAACCAACAAAAAATCTAAATTATAAAGGTTAATGAAAAAACAATAAAAAGCAAAACTAAAACATATCTATGACAATGGGAAAAAAATGAAAAATCAGTAGAAATCTGGTAAAAAAAGTCAATACAATCAAACCATTAATTATATATAGTATTGAGGTAAAAATGTAGTATTGTTTTGGTAACAAATTTTACTCCTAACATACTCCCGTGACCTCCATGGATACAAGTTTAGTAATAAGCATAACGGCCCTGTTGTTCCGATGGAGAGAAGAGAAGAACCTATAATTAACTTTTCGGGAAATTTCCGAAAAAAACAATTTTAACGAAATATTTCAATTTCTTATTTTATTATGTTATACTTTATAAAGTATTTCTCTATCGTAAATGTACAGAAATGGCTATAATAGATTTTCTGTTATTCATATTAATAGCTACTTAAGGGGAATGTTTTTATGTGGTGTTAACAATTTAATAACCATGACGATTTAATAACTATCTTTGTAGTTCCAAAAAGTTTCAGTTTATTTTACTACCTATTGCCTGGATAACCCAAATAATTGAAGTCGATCGATTCGATCGATCACCACAAATCCGATAGAGCTAATTAACTTATAAAAAAATCCTTAAGCGAGCAATCCATATGATGAATAGAAAATAATCTAGTAAATTTTAGACTGATATAAATGATCGAACACACGTATATACCTAATCACGGCCTGCTTGCTGGCTTGCGCTAATCCACCTCAGTTAGACAAAAAGAAGATACCATGCTTCGCAGAGATCACCACACTAGAACGGTAACCCCCATCTCAATCAGGCGGTAACCCCCATCTCAATCGGGCATGGCATCCGTCAAAACCTAGAGGTCACAAATGTGAAAAGTTATCTCAACTATAGTCCGTCACAGATGACCCTTATCTGTGATGGGCCTAAACTATGGCCCATCAAGATAAGGGTTATCTGTGACGGGTCATAGTTTAGGCCCGTGTCATGCAGTCCCGCCTCTCTCCCAGGTGGTATTTTTTATCCTCACTCGTGTGCACCGTTCTTCCCGGTCTGTCACCCATCCCGAAATTGCTCCAGGCCAAGCACGCTTAACATCAAAGTTCTTTCGAGATCGGGTTCCGGAAAAAAAGTTGTAACTTTTTGGTACGAGTATTCTATTAATCCTATTAAGCCTTAGGCCAGGATGTCACACCCCAATATCACCCATTCATATACATTTATTTACATACACCACCATCAATATATTTAACACAACCACATTCACATAACATCCATTTTGATCACATATTTCACATCCCCGATTGAGATGACCTATCTCTATCGGGCATTAAATAATGCCCGTCACCGATGAGTATTTTTCCATTTTTCATATGAAATGTTTATATTCAATTTATGTGGTATTTTTTATTTTCAATTTATGAGAACTTTAAATTTAATTTTAGGTCGATTTTTGTGTGTCAAATGTAAAAATCACACACAACAAAATTGTATAACTCATTGATACCTACAACTATTGTATTGGTCATTTGTACAAATAAGTTCATTTGAACTATTCAAATTTTGAATTTTCAAAATTTGATAACTTCGAACAAAAATTGCGGTTAATAAATGATTTCAAATGGAAAAGTCACCAAAACCAAAGTTGTAGAACTCATCGAGGTGCAAAATAAGTTCATTGGTCCTTTTTTACAAATAAGTTCATTTGAACTCAAATTCAAAATTTGACAACTTCGAACAAAAATTGGGGTTAATAAATGATTTCAACTGAAAAAGTTATCAACAACAAAGTTGAATAACTCATCAATATCTAAAATTCCTTTTGATCATTTCTTCATCCGACAAAGTGATACTAACATTGTTCACAAAATTAGCGTATCTCTTAACTGGTTTTATAAACTATAACACATATATGTAAAATTTGTGAACAATGTTACTAACACTTTGTCGGATGAAGAAATGACAAAAATAAAAGTTTAGATCTTGATGAGTTATACAATTTTGTTGTTGATGACTTTTTCAATTGAAATCATTTAGTATTTGAAAATGTTGTTTGAAGTTGTCATATTTTCAAATTCAAATTCAAACTGTTCAAAAAATGTTATATAGAAAAATGACCATACTAAAACTTTTATAGATCTTGATGAGTTATACAACTTTATTGTTGATGACTTTTTCAGTTGAAGTCGTTCACTAACAAAAAATTCTATTTGAATTTCTTAAACTTTGAATTTCAAATTTCAAATTGTTCAAATAGAGTCAGATGGAGAAATGACCAAAATAAAAATTTTGCACCTCGATGAGTTCTACAACTTTGCTTTTGGTGACTTTTCCATTTGAAATCATTTATTAACCCCAATTTTTGTTCGAAGTTGTCAAATTTTGAATTTGAGTTCAAATGAACTTATTTGTAAAAAAGGACCAATACAATAGTTGTAGGCATTAGTATATAGCCCGTCACTGATGAGTCATCTCAATCATTTAGCCTAGTTGTTATCTCAATCGGGTCTTAAGTTGGCGCCCGTCACGGATGATGGTCATCTGTGACCATCATCCGTCAGAGATAAGGGTCATCTGTGACGGGCCTAGTTGTTATCTCAATCGGTCTCAAGTTGGTGTCCATCACGGATGATGGTCATCTGTGACGGGCTCCAACTACGGCCCGATTGAGATATTTAAGGTTATCTCAATCGGGTCCTAGTTTAGACCCGTCACAGATATGTGTCATCTATGACGGGCTTCAGTTCTATACACATTTAACATGTCTCTCTGACCATATCTCAATCGGCCTTTTTTTAGGCCCGTTTGAGATGTATTCTTTGTGACGGCCCACAAAATTCAGTTATATTACAGCCCGTCACAGATGAGAAGATCTGCACTAGTGCCAGAAACAACAGGTCGACGAGATATGGCCGGAGAGACAATTCGGCCGATCGCCAGAAACAAGTCAGCGACCAAACCAAGATCGCCGGAAACAAGTCGGCGTGCGAACTATATGGTCGCCCTAAAAGGAAGGACAGATGCTGCGGCGGCGACGGCGGCGGCAGCGATGAGCAGACGGGTGTTTAGGGTCAGTGTAGTTAATTATATAGGGGGGAGTTCCTATTGGGCAAGCACACGCTGGCTGTGGAAGTAGCGCAGCCGCGCGCCACTACATCCCCGGCGATGGTAGCGCTAATCACCGTAATTAACGTTAATTACGTTAATTAGTTCTTTAAATATAGATAATTTAGTTAGTTTTAAACAAGTGCTCACCCCTTGGATTTCATGGCGAAGCATTCTTCCATCCCAATTTTCGAGGAAATTCAGAATATAAAACCCACAATAGTTAGTTTTTCCCGGCGTTGGGATGGTATAGAATTTGTATTCTAACTTCGAACATGCTATTTCTGGCCACTTAAACAGGCAATGAATTTGTATATTCTCTTTTCAATCCGTGCTTTCACATTTCTATGCGTAAACCATCCACTTTGGTGTAGACAGTTGCTCGTTGTGTATGGGCTGATTTCTGCTCGGCATAAAACTTGCCCTAATGAGGTTTTCAATTGAACAAAAGTTGGTAGTTTTTTCTTCAACTCTAAACTTCAATTTCCTCGTTTTCCGTTAGCACGCTTTTTAAATTGTTAAATGATGTGTGTTTTGCTAAAAAAATTCTATATAGAAGTTGTTTAAAATTTTTTAATAAATCCATTTTTGAAGTTAATAATTATTAATACTTAATTAATCATGTGTTAATAAGTTTTCGCGTTTTATGTGCACTGAAAAACTCTATCAAACATGCTCCATAAGAGATAGAACGCGGCCTAAGAGCAAGTACAATGGTAGACTCTAAGGCTCTAAGCCAGCTATAAACACATTGGAGGAGATAAGACATGAGAGAGAAGGAAAGCGGGCTACAGATTTGTAACTAGCTGCAGCTAGAGCAAGTTCAAAGTACCCGTTGTAAGCGAGACATGCGTGAAGCCGTGCACGGTCTACGTGTACGCGGGGATAGCGAGGTGCCTAGCTACATGGTTCATGCCTGCCCGAGGATCGCGCACGTAAACACTTCTATTTATACGCCCGAATGTTCTACACGCACAGTGTTGTTGTACGCGAGATGTGCATGAAGCCATGCACTGTTTACACGTATGCGGGGATCACGAGTTGCCTGCGTGGTTCACTCCTACCCGGGGATCCCGGACGTAAACACGTCCATTCTAGTACTATGCTCGAAAATTTTACGCGTAAGTGTTGTTGTACGCACAAGACGTGCGTGAAGGTTTACGCGTACGCGGGGATTACGAATTACCTACTTGGTTCACGCCTGCCCGTAGATCGAGGATGTAAGCACATCCATCGTGCGCTCGAAAGGTTTACACGCACAACGCCGAATTACGTGATAGGAGTGAGAAGCCGTGCACGCTTGCACGGTGTACTCGTACGTGCGTATCACGGGGTGCCTACATGCATGGTTCACGCCTACCCGAGTACCCAAGGATCTTTTGGACGTAACATTTGTACCCTCTATTGATTCTTTACGTGTTTACCTGCGCAAGAGCTACAATTTCATGTAACGCGTGTCGTCGAACCACTAAACCACAGAACGTGTGTAACTGTATACCACATCGACGATACAATAGCCAGGTATATACAGGTGTGATTGGATACAATAATTCATAAAGAAATAATACACACACCTCAGCAGGCCTCGTCAATCAAGCCGTGCACGGTGTGCGAGCAACATTGGGAACTTGGGATTGTAAGGTGTGCCTAGATTGTGTATGCGTAACCCATTCAGATCTACGTGTAAACCATTGGAGCGTAAATGGGAGAATTTTGACATGAACCTTTAGAGCGTAATTGGTGTACGCTTAACCCATTCACGTCGACGCGTAAAATTTTGGAGCGTAAATGGGGGATTTTGACGTGAACCTTTGGAGCGTAAATGGTGTACGCTTAACCCATTCATGTTCACGTTTACGCTCGCGCCCGTGCTCAACAAAAAAAAATGCATCCTACGCTCGAAAGGTTTACGCATAGATGTGAGTGGGTTACGTTGGCGGTTGTGGTTTCTTGTTTGGTTGTAGAGTAGATGAATGGAAGATCTAAGTACACAACACATCTATATATACATCACATGGTATACGCTCAGTGAGAAGATTATCACAATGCTTCGAAAATAACACGTGGTGCTATGCTTTGTTAACCGTGCATTGTCCCACTGTTTAAAAATGAAAGTTAATTCTCCATATTGTAACAATAGTAACACGTTGTGGCGGTTGGTATTCCTTCGATAGATATTCATCCCACAACAAGAAGAAGGTCATACCTGATGTCAAACCCAAGACTACAACCAGTTTTAAGAGAAAGGCAAGGGAAAGGCAAAGGGCATCTGCTTTGTGTGCGGACTGCTGAGCCTGGTCATTGGGCCAAGAATTGTCCTGATTGCAAGGACAAAAAGTCTGCCAACAAGGTTATCGCTGATGGAGGAGGCGGCGGCAATGGCAGAGGCTTGTGGCTATAGGCCTGTGGCCTACCTTCAACATGCACATACAATGTAGTTAATGTGTAGACGCGAGAACATAGTACATAAAACAATTTCCCATGCATTTGCGCGGGCTTCTTTCCTATGGAGTAGTTACATGCGTAGTAGAAGATCATTGGGTGCAACGATCGACACATCCAACATCTACGTATAAGATCACTTGGCGCAACGATCGACACATCCAACATCCAAATGAGTACTTAACACCTGAAATATACTACTAGTTCAACTAGTACATATACTACAATCTACTATGTAATTCATCCCTTGTTTACATCATGTGTAGTTGGGATGTTGTCATCACAAGGTCCAATTTTTAAATGTTCCATGGAGGATGAACAGTAGCCATGGTAGATCCTATGGGAGTAACCAGATGATGATTTACGCAATTATGTATGAGAGATACAAACGTAATTACCTATCAATCTAGGGGTATCACATAAAATATCTAACTATAGTTACAAAATTTGAAAATATTAAGGGCCTGAATGAAAAATAGATGTAAGAACTTAGAACTTGAGCATAATTATGAAAGCGTAAGGGTTTTAGTAGTAAAATAGTACAACTCAGATGGGCTATTTTCATGGACTTGGGCCATCCACTATGAATTGCAATGAGGCTTTTCAGTCTTTTTTTTAATACCATGTTTATGAACCGAGTGGTTTTTGGGACTAGCCCACAACAGAACATTATTATTTAACAGAATGTAAACCATTCATTTTGTTCGGATCTGCTGCGGCCATGTACTTGCACTAAGTTTGCGTAACCAAGTAGGAACTTATGTAAACGAATAACCATTCACATAGTTTGGATGTTCTACAATTAGTTATTTAAACTCTAGTATATTGAGGTGTGTACAGAAAACTACATATACAACTTGTGTTCTACAAATGCTAAATAAAGCAGCGACCTGGTAAGAATTAATAAATTTCGACGATGGCAGGTCTTTCGCCATTAGAGTAAACCATAACTATATTAACATAAACTATGCGCAAGTAAACAAAATTATCTATCTTCTCCAGCGATGGTAGGTGTTTTTCACGGTGACCATATCCTCCGGTAGGATGTGCGTAAACCGGCAAAGGTGCTATTTGGAGTTGTTTGCGTAAACCGTCATGACATGAACGTAAACCATGCGCAAGTAAACAAAATTGTCTATCTTCTCCGGTGACGGTAGGTCTTTTTACAGTTACCATATTGGTGATGGTGCTGGTTGGAGTTGTTTGCGTAAACCATCATGATGCCCTTCTATCGAGATTATGCACAATGCATCAAGCCTTAATACGGTGGGAGGGGAAACAGCCTGCCAGGCGTGTGATGTGGACACGTGGTGACATTTTCTTACCTGACCACATTTAAAAATGAACGTAATTGCAATGCTTTCTATTATTCAAACATAAACCCATTCTAGCATTAGAGATTCTACATCCATAGCCATACAAAATGGCTAGGAGTTCTTCCCCTCAATTCATGATGGGTGTGCTAGTAGGAATATCTTTTTCTTTTCATATTCATGAGCCCAGGTTTTGGATTGTTACCATGACCTATGTTCAAGTTCCCTTTTTTTTTCTCTTCTTTTGTTGAGGTAAACACACCGCGCTACCTGCTTGTGTTGATTTCACTATCAACTATGATATGTGGTTTGGGAAGCAATACACGCACACTTCATGCATGCACACTAGTGATACTTGCGTACGACTTTTATCACGTTCAGGTAGAACATCGAGAGTTTCTGTAGTGTATGGTGCAAATTTGGTGCATTGTATATCCGTGCTCTCTAGAGCAATTGCTCAGCTAATAGTAGTCGAAAACACACAACCTTGCTCATAGTTTTTGCTCTACAGGATGTGGGATATGAACCATAATCCTTTAAACCTTTTCTTTCGTGTAGTCAAAAGAATATCAATGCACTCATTCATCTAGCATACTCAAGCGTGAGAGTAATGTAAAGATATAAACGAGAGATCGAAGTCATTAATCAATCTCATCAAGTCAATGAACGGAGTGCAGTTGATTTAATGGTAACTTAGAGCTCCTTTCTCTAGCATAATTTCTACATTAGATGCATATGTTAGAGATATTCTACATTCAACAAACTTCTAGTTCATGATGGCAATCATCTCGGGTTATTCAAAAACACGCTCAAATTGCATGCGGGTAAAATGCAGTAATATTGCAACATAATGTCATATAAAATCCCCACAAATAATTCCAATATATTCTATGCAATTTAATAATTTACTACTACATATCATTGATTAGTTATTACAAATCCTATCTTACTATAAAGTTAAAACCCGCTAAATCCTAAAGCGTAACATGCAAAGATACCACATCATCATCCACTAACAAGATGCAACATTATCATCCACTAACAATTATAAGATTTAAACATCATGCAAGCATGTTATTTTATCTGTGATTTTATAATTTATTAAATTATAGAGCTTTTTAAAATGCAAGCATGTTAAATCATTATCCAACATAATTCACATACTATTACAATATATCTCTCTTCATTTTTTAATAACATCCTATATACCTATATAATCATCCTCACTTAGTTAATGTGGTTTCTCTCTTCTCTCATTAAGCCATATCAAACAATTGTTTTTAGTTCTTAGATGATTATTTATGGTCCAAATTATCTCCCTCCTTTTCTTCTCTCATTAAGTCAGATCACCTCAATTGTTTTTAACCCTTAGATGATTAATCTATGGTCCAAACTATCACCCTCCTTATAAAGCCACATCACATTACTTTTACATTTGAATTATCATTCTATCCACTATTTTAATTTAAATTATCATAAACCACATCAACTTATGTAAGTTTGTGTTGTCTAGCTATCTTACACATTATTTTTACTTATTGTTATCATACTAAAGTCCCGCAACAACAGTAGGTGTAGCATATAAATTTCATAATCATAGATAATTGCAATAAAAGTGCTTCAAATGCCTAAAGGGATCAAAATTAAAAGTCCATATGCACTTTCTTCGAAAATATAAATTTTAGTTATTTTCACAAATTTCGAGGGCCCTTCAGCTACTTTCCCTATGCGGACGGGTTAGCTACCTATTATGTGAAAACTCTACGAGGCGACTACAAATCGGGTGCCCGACTACCCCCCCTCCCCCCGCAAAAAAAATATAGGGCAATGTTTCACCACTAAATCAAAAATGTTTCGGACTATTAAATGGTGAAACACAATTTAATCATGATTGAAGCATATTATTCTCAGATGAAACATGAAGCTCCAACAGCTGAAACATTAACAAATTACAAGAGTCGTAAACAAAAATATGAAACGCCATCAAGTGTCAAGTACAACATCTCAACCCAACCCCAAGAAATATCCAGAGACATTGGCCGAAATATCAAAAACTCATAAAATTTATCAGTTCAGATCTGATTTCTTACTCCTCTATGGTGGGCTCATCTAGTTTCCTCCTCCTTCCTTGCTTCCCTTCCCCAAAACTTTCAGCACCACAAGACCACACAAAATCACAAGAAAATCCAACCAAATTTCTCTCTCCTCCACCTCACCGCGAGCTCCCCCATCCAACAGCAGTGATCAGGGAAGGGGATCAAGCGAGGAGGTCATATCCTGGCGCTAGCCTCCGCCCCGTGTGATGCTGCTGCGCCAGCGGTGGCAAGGCTACGGGTGGCCCGGTGATGGTGACCTTCTTCTGCAGCGCCAACCTCACCTCCAGGGTCTTCGACTACCAGTTCCTCTTTGCACACCTCCGCTGCTCACTGGGGCGGCGAGAAGAAAGAGAGGAGAAAGGATGAGGAGAGAGGGAGAGAGAGACAGCAAGTGGAAGGAGGAAAATGGATAAGGATACAGAGGGAGAGATATATGAGGAGTCGAGAACGAGCGGCTGGGGAAGCCCGTGGTTGTTTTTTTTTCCGTTGGTCGGCGGACGCAAAGGATTCCTGAAAAGTCTAGGGTTCAGCACGTACAATATCTCCATTCCAAGGGATATGTACATATTTTATAGAAAATCCAGGGACCGCATTGTAAAATGACTAATTATTTCCTTTCCTTCTTTTTGTTCTTTTTATCTCTCCTTTCTTATTCTTCCTCTTCCCTTCTCTTTTCTTCTCTTCCCTGATAACGCTGTTGTCGGATGGGAAACTCCGCAGCGGGGGACTGTGCGGACCCCCTTTTTGAGTTCGGCTCAGGGCGCGTGAAAGAGGCCTCCTTAGGCCCGGCTCCGGTGAGGCCGGTGAGGATCGAGATCGCCTGAAAGAGAGCGGTGACACACGAACGATTATATAGGTTCGGACCGCCGATGAGGCGTAATACCCTACTCCTGTGTGGTGGATTATGCGTATGAGGATTCTAGCTCTACGGGGTTGGCCTTAGCTAGCCGCAACCCAGCGAGAAGAAGTGGAAAAAAGAATCTAAGCGAACCGAACCCCCTTCCTCTAGGCCTGGGCCTCCTTTTATACCTTAAGGGGACACCACAGGGGCCAGACAGGTGGTTTTCTAGAGGGAATGGAGAAGAATATTTTACAAGTGAAGTTTATGCCGTGGCTTGGAGTGGAAGTCTTCCGCTCCAGTAGATCCGGCATGGTGTCGGTCAGACCACCCATCATGGCCGTCGGCCCAGCACGTCATCCTTCATTAAACGGCTGGAATCCAGCAGTTCACCGTAAGCCGTGCGATGCGCTAGGTGATTAGACCAGACGGACCAACCTTGACGTGGCGTAGGAGCCGGATCGGCCCCTACGATCTTGATGCAGCTTCATTGGGAAGCGTATCATACCTACCGCGCGTGAGCCGGCACGCGCGGCACTGTACGCCATCCCATCGGTCATTCCACCTGTCTCACGCCGGTCAGCTGATGGCGACCGGTGTCAGATGCGTGTGCGTCGCTTCGCAATAGATGCGGCACGCGCGCAGTGCAGGCGAACTACGCCTGCACCGTCATTTAATGAGGGTAGGTGAGCGCGGGGAGCGCTCACCCACTCGTTGCACGTGGCGCCAGCCCGAGGGGGTCGGGGGAGCCCGACCCCCGCTGGACCTCCCCCGAGGGGGGTAGCGCACCATGGGAGGGCAGCCGCCACGTCATCCTCAGGCCTTCCCACCCCTCGGGGGTGGCCACGTGGACGGACGGGGCCGCCTCAAACCCATAGTCGATATACCTCTGGGCCCAGGACACCGACAGTTGCCTTCCAGGAATGATGAATGGTTGGCAGGGAGTTCGGCAGAGCAGAAAACCCATGGCGAGCTGCTGGTATAGCGGGGTGATACAGGGCACGGGAGTGGCTAGCTAGTCCGGCCATCACAGGGGTGCTCGCGCGGTGGCCCTGGTTCGCCAGCTTGGCATAGATGCGACCTAGCGCATGCTCGACGGCTCTGCATAGTTGTCCTGGCACGGCGCCACGGTGCAGAGCGGGTGCTGTCGTGGTGACGCGGGCACGGTGGAGTGGCTTCGACACGGGCGCTTTGGTGGTGCGACGCGACGGGGTGTTCCCTAGCTGTTTCTCGCTGATTTCCCCTTTTTTTCGTCATTTTTCTTTTCTTATTCCTTTCACAGACCGCAGTCCTTATCTTCAATTCGTGACTAGTGGCCAGGACGGCTCGCAGCCAACTTTGCACGACGCTGCAGATGACGTCCTGGGTTAAGCGCGAAGGACATGGACGGCGTTAGCACAAGCACAGCGTTCATCACGTTTCATACACAAAACATCACGTTCATCACGGTGCGTGCGTCCAGCACATGGTTTAGCCAGTGCTGCCGGCGTGTCCAATGCACGGCGCGCAGCCGGTTCGGAGTTCGGTCAGCACACAGCGCTGCCGGCGCGGTTGCAGCCTTGCAGCGTTGCAGCGTGGCTTCGGTCGAGCACGATGCGGCAAGGGTCTGGACACGCTGGTTGGTCTTTGTCTTGCTCCCATGCACGCGGTGGTTTGGTGCCGAAAACCCCAATCGGCTTTCGCAAGCAATTCCGAGTTGGCACTGACGGTGATCGTTGCCATTGGGAGTTACAAAGATGGAACAAGAACGAAGAGAGAAATCATTTGTGCAATACAATTGGAGACTTCTTTGATCTCCTTGTAGAGACTCGTGCATTTAACATTCTTCACATCTTTCTTACGCGGTCTTCTGTTGACTCGTGCGGATAACGTATTGTGCAACCCTAGAGCTACGTAAAGGGGTTGCATACTAGGAATACAAAGAGAGACAAATATATGAGGGACAGCTAATCATTCATTCATTCATCCATTGCTCTAGTGTACAATAGTACTCTCCACTCCTCTCTTCATAGTAATTGTCTTGTAGTGAAGGCCCATTAGTGGGTAACCTGGACTGGACCTTCATAGGCCGGCCGGTTTCTTAACAGATCCAAAATTTTAGAGTTACTGTACCAAATTTTCCTTCCAGATCCATTGGACCGCTCTCTCTACCCTAATCCACACAAATCCCCTTCTTCCCCTACCTCCCCTTCCTCCCCTCCCCCACTCAAAATCCTAGCCGCCTCCACCCATAACACCACTGTTGTGCCGTTGTTGCTCCTGAGGTGCTCGCTCAAACCACCGCCTCATCCATCTTTTTCTTCTCTTCTCCATTTCCGCCACCATCACCTCATCCTCCTCCTCTACAGCTTCCTCATCTTTGGTTATGAACCCTCCCGGAGCCACTTTTCCCTACAAGATCCACTTGCCATCAAAAGTTGATTCCAATGGTGCCTAGATACATCGGCGCCCACCGTGTGCTCTGCGACTAGCTGCTGCGTTGGTCATCCTTCTCAAGTTGTTACCACCACCCCTAACCCTTTCTATCCCAATCCCAAAAACCTAACCTTGAAAGGGTGTCATCATATCCTTGTTATTGCAGGCTAAGGAGGCCGAAGCATGCTACCCTTTATTGCAGTACAAATCTAAGAGGTAATCATTCATATGTCAAATTACTTAATTTCTACGAAGTATTCGAGGATTTTCTAAATTATAAACAAATACTTTTCATGGTTAGGAGAAAATGTCATGTCATTCTAACTGATATATTTTTTAAAATACATGTTATATTATTGTAAAGTTGGAAGTTATTTATAATCGCTTTGGATAATGTTATTAGATTATTGAATTTATATTCTTTCCTAACCATACAAATTTGAAGGAAAGGAAAACTGTAAGGAAATAATTGAGTATACATTAATGAACATAGATAATTTGTCTTTGTTGGTTGGGGAGATCAACATTCCAAGTTTCAGTGCTCCTTCCATCCTTGACATGCTTGTATCTTTTCTTAACAATATATACTCTCCCACTTATTTAACAGAATGGCTGAAGGCGGCAAAAAAGTGATGAAAAAAGCCATGGAAACTATTGGCACCAACATCAACGATCTCCCAAGCGATGTACTACAATACATTCTATCTTTCTTATCAACACGAGAAGTTATGCAAACATATGTGCTCTCAAAGATGGTGCAATATCTGGAAATTTGTCCCTACTGTGCACATAACCAACGAGTCTATTCAAGATTGTCACAAGTTACTAGATCATGTCATCATGCAACGAGGTGATGTTTCTATCAATACTTGTCATCTGGAATTCGTCAAATACTTTCGCCGCGACAATCGTAAGGCAAATAAGTGCATCTTTCATGCCCTATCAGTATGTAAGGTTAAGGAGCTTAGAGTTAATATTCAGTTTCAAGATTTCTTCCTGACGATTACCAATCAGGCTATCATCTCTGGGTACTTAAGAAAGTTGGAACTTGATTCCGTAAAGTTAGAAGCTAATTCTCTTGATTTCACAAGCTGTCCATTATTGGAAGAATTATAAATGGGCTATTGCATTATTTCTGCAAGGACAAGGAAGATCGTGTCCAAATCATTGAAGTGTCTGAAAATGGAAACTATGTTTTTTGAGATAGAACAGGATGATGGTTGGGCTTCCCGCTTACACATTTCTTCCCATCGCTGACCCTACTTGGTTTTGATGGTTGGACTCCACTGTTCGAAAGCATGCCATATTTGGTATTTGCAATTGTCACATTAACGACGAATGTTATGATACTTGTCAGTATTCTAGCTTTTGGGACTGTGGTAATGAAGATTGTGAGGGTTGCTATGCCACTGGTGATCACTTAAATGGTTCTCTATTTCTTCCCCACTTGTCATGTACTACTCACTTGGAGTTGACAAATGACTGCAGGATGGTATTCTTGCATGTTCTTCCATTTTACTAAAGAATTTAATTTACTCACTTTAAAATTGCTTAAAGTGAATTCACCAATAATTCAGTTGTTGCCTAAATAAAACTGAAACAAACTTATATTATTGCAACCAGTTGCTACTTTTGAACCTTGGAGAACATTTATGACTCCTTTTTAGAAAATTGTGAAGATGTTACTGCTCATATCAAACTTACAGAAAATCATTCATTCATTTCAAACGGTAATATGATACAACAGTAGTGTGTTGTTTATTCTGATATATGACATTCTTTCACTGAGACAATAGTAAGCATTTGTATTTATTTGAATTGTATAAACTTGTGTGAATAATTTATAACAAACTATATGTATTCGTTTAACAAATTGACTCCATTTTTTATACCTACTTGTAACCAAAGCTAATCTCATAAAAACAAACATAAACTGATATATTGTTTCTTCTTGTTTTGACCAGAATATGAATGACTCTATTGCAGCCATATTTGATAAGATTTGAAATGGTGCCCGCTGTTTAGAAACTTAAAGACGCTGCTATTGAACGAGTGGTTTTTGGAAAATGGATTATGGGGACTACTTCGAATTCTACAACATTCACCTGCTTTGGAGAAGATTACTCTTAAACTCTATATGGTAAGTGTTTTTCTTAAACTACTATTCTTTCATTACAATGCTATAATGCTGTATATAGTTGATTTTACTGAATTCCCATCTTTCTGTACTATATGAAGGAACCAAAACAGATGGTGGAAAGTGAAGAAAGCTATGGTACAATGGAACAACCATTTGTGTTGAACCATCTCAAGAAAATCAAAGTCAAATGTCAAAAGGAAGTGATGTGGGTTAAAAAGATCGTAATGATCTTAACTGAATTTGGCATACCTCATCAGAGAGAATTTGTGTCAAAGAGATTCCAAGCTCATCAAAGTAAGTTAACCATTGATATCAGTTTTTATTTCTTCACTAAATATTTGAATTATACTATCTATATTAGCAATACAAATGATAGGAAAGCATCTTTGTGAGGTGGTACTGTTTAGGTTGTATTACTCCACCCATTAGGGTCCAAAATTCTAGTGCTGAGAATTATATACACATGGATGTACTTCGCCAAAAATATGGGGGTGAATTCAGCTATTGGGTCGGATATGCATACTCAATCTTTCAAAACTACTTACGGAGAGTGAAATATATGAACCTTTTGAATGAATATTTTTTTAGTAGAGCAACTCAGATTCCATGGATAATTAGCAAAACTTCAAAAGATGCTACATTGTTTGAGTTCACGAGTTAACATACAACGGTATAGTATATAGTATATTATTCATCAAATGTTGTCACAATACGCTATAGAAGGTTGCCATGTATCCAGTGAGGGGCATTTTTATTGTTCAATAACAATTTATATTGTTGTGCAAACTACACCCAATTAAAACTCATTTCACGTCGGCTAATTCATCTGTCCACATGTTATATCTTTGGTGAGGGTTTTAAATTCATTGTATGGATCCGAGTATTACCATGAATCCAATAAATATTACATAGAAATTCCTAAAAGAAAAGAATAATCAGGTAATATATGAATAGGTATAACCTTCAGTAACACATAAGGTGGTGTGCAAAATAACTAATATATGATAGTGCTTAATCAGAAATGAATTTTATTGTGTCAGAATTTAGGAAACACCGTAAAACATTGTGGTAATCTGCTTGCTGTCTTGCACTGGTTCAAGTCTATGTGTTTAATGCAGACCTGAAAGTCTGAAACAAAGGTAAGAGCAAATTGAAAAATATGGGGTCTGCAACTTCATAATACTGGTAACATCAGATCACCAGCAACAACAAAAATGAGATTTTATGCGCACACTATTAAGATGTAAAAAAGAGGAACTGGAGCAAGATATATGTGGACACAAAGGAAATCATTTTTATATTTACATCAATTTCTGGAACAACTAAACACAAACGTTGATTACTCATTTGGAGTTATATAAATGCCATCCAATGAACTACGCAGGATAAGAGAACGGAAACTGGGGGTGATGGCCGGATCCATGAATCCCTACAAATCAAATCAAACTAATTGTATTAGTCAACGCCAGTTTAATTTCTGTAAGCAGTGATAAACATACCAACAATCTGAAACAAATTTCAAGCGATCAAGCAAATGCATACTTCACAAAACACAAAACTGATTGGAAAGTGTATTAGAGTAGAGTGAGAGATCAGACACAAACAGCTATTCATGCATTAGGGCATCTAGCCATATCTATGATAGGCGAACGCAACAAAGAGCTCATCACTTGTTCTTCAGCACGCAAGGTGCTCAAGATGGTGATTATTGCTTCAAACCTGAAGATCTAAAGCACTCCAGCTTCGAAGCTGGAGTTTGCAACTTCAAAACTACAGGTTTTAGCCCACCTCTCCCTTTATGAAAGGAAGAACATGAAATTGTTTTTCCTTTCTGCAGGGACTGGGAGGTCAAATCTAGCCATCAGATAAATGCTTGGTATAAATAAGCCACTCACTACTAAAAAAACCCCATCGGTGCCGGATGCCAACCCCACATGGGTGCTGGATTTGGCAACCGGTTCCCAGCAGGCGGTACCTACAATAATTTATAGGTACCGATTTTAGCCAATAACCGGCATCTATAAGGATGAACGAGATAGAAAAAATGTTGGCTCGGCTCGAATCAAGCTGACCGAGCGCATTAAGAACACATCAAGAACAAATTAACATCAAGATGAACATCAAGAACATCATGAACACATTAACATCAAGATCTAAAACAAGCCTCGCCCTCCTCGTCGGCCGTCACTTCGCCCACCGCACTGGCCTTCTCCACCACCTCCGCCATCGCCGGATGGAGAGGAGGAGGAGGGGCAAGCTTCCTTCTCCACCACCAGTGCCGCCACCACCGTGGGAAGCTGCCAACACTACCGTCGCTCAAGGATTCACCGCTGGAAGTCGGATCCACCGTAGTCCCTACTAGATCTGCCGTGGGATGCCAACAACGTGTTACTAACCGATACTAAAGATCAAAATTATTTTTATTACTGGTTGGTGGCACCAACCAGTAATGAAGTTTTGATATTTAGTACTGGTTGGTAAGATCCCTAGGGGCTTGACGTGCTCTGACAAAGTGTGAACCGGAACTAAAAATGATCCCAACCGGTACTAAAGATCATAATGTGTTGTTGGTCTTATGAACCTGTACTAAAGACCGGTTCGTTAGAGATCCGAGAGATTTGTGAATTTCGCTTGTCAAGCAAAGATCGGTTCTCCCATAGTGTAAATGCTTAATCAAACAAACTTGATTTGGTATATATACTAAAAACTGGATTGCTCAAGATGGAACCATATATAGCATGCATATTACAACCATGGTCTTATAATTGTTGGAATAGTGATACCATACTGCATGTTGCATTTTCTTGGTAATTTGCCTATTACAATACTAAATAGTCATAACAGCTCCCCTAGAAAATTTTATTTCGAATAGAACTATTGCCACTACTTTCAGTTGATTTCTTTTGAAAGTATGTGAGGAAACCCTTAGATTTCAAAATTCTCTCTTGGTAACAATATGTACACTTAAACATGTATTATCTAAAAGTATATATTGTCTAAGCTTTAAAAAGTGCCATTGCACAATGTTGCCCATTGAACTCCAAATTTGCTGAGGTCCATTCACTACTGGAGAACTAATCTTTTATCGTGGTATCAAAAACACAAATATCTCGGATAGATTAAGAACCGGCACTAAGGATATTTTTAAGTACTAGTTCTAAAAGTCTAAGTCCCAAAAATATTTTGATGTAATAGGCCTCTCAAAACTTCCAAGATTAGAAAGTGATCTTAACCTTAACTTATATGTGCGCATTACTAAAATTTCCTCTCATTCTATGTGCGCCTCGCTAAAATTTCCTTTTGAGAGGCCTATTACATCAGGTTTTGCCATACGGTTCGTCTTATGGATTAAAACCTTTCATTACTCAGAGAAACTTATTAGTTATCACGCTTAATTGTCAACGAGGTCCAAACACATGGTTTGGGGAGACCTAGATGCTTCAGCTTACCAAAAGATGCCTATTCGTTCATTTCTATTTTCCATTCGAATTTTTAAAGTTAAATTTCATCCCTGATAACCCTCAATAACTTATGATGTCTCTATTTTATCTGCAGATATTGGATTTAAGTGAAGTGGAGAAAATTTGGGTTGGATCTTTAGTCTACTAAATTATCCAAATATTTATGCATTAAGTTTGTTTGCGCATATGTTCGCTGGCTTTGGTTATCAAATTGTTGTTTTGGTTCAGTTTTCTTGGATATGGTTTAACTCAGTGTATTTTATCTATTTTATTTGTGCTGCTTGATTAGGTAAATTAATTACTTTTGACTTATTGGATCATATTCTGGTTTGATTGCTACACAGTTTTCTATTGTACAGTTGGTACCTTCCGTTACATAAGTGCGAAGCTACTAGAAGGTGCCACAAATCTTACCAAGTGAAAAGTTAATCTCACGTTGCAACGAGAATGAGCCGCGCAATCATAAAATTATTAACCGTCCGTTGATGACAGTGAAACAAAATATACCATTGGATACAGTCATACAGATGCAGATATAAAAGAGTGCAGTGCATACGAATCTTGGAGCTTCTTCACGATTCAGAGAGAAACCCGATCTGAGAAGACGCGAGAAAGGAAAAAAAATAACTCTAGAAAGAAAAAGTAGTCCTAACACAAAGCAGCTCTCCACTTCAAGGTGATCCGACGACGACAACATCTCCCATGTGGGCAGTCCGAATGGAGAGCTCAAAGAAGGGTGTCCGTCGACGAGAGAGAAGGAAAGATCAAAGAGGAGTGAGAGAAGTCCTGGGCGGAAAGGAGAACAGCATATCGTGCTGTTGATCGGGACGAGTGCTGCGTGGATGGATCTCGTGAGAGAGAAGAAACAGAGACGCTGACCTGTGGACGAGATAGACGAACGACAGCCATTGGCGTGTGGATATGGATCAGGATGTCAATATAATTTTACAGTTGGACCCCTTGGTAAAATCAATTTTACAAATTAATCCCTCAATTTCATCAGTCACTTTTTCCCCATGCTATTTAGAAATGGATCAATGGCTTTGAGAAACAGTAGTGCCTTTTTAAATTTTACCTAATTTAAATTAACTAGATTTACATAAATATTGTATTGAGCATACTATAAAAAAGAAGAAAATGTTGATAACTAGCTGAATGCCTATGCGTTGCAACGGGAAGCCTCAAAAATTAAAATAAAATTATTATCATAATCTCATAGTATAATATTCAGATCATATTATTTATCATCATTTTTACCTCACATTAAAAGAAATTTTCCATGTTTGTTAGCTTGAGACTAGGAAAGGGATAAAAATCCACCTATTCAGGGGATCCACATGCATGATAGTGGTGGTGCTAAATTCACCACTCACCACTATCATTGGTGAGTATCCATATCAAGAAGAGAATGGAAATGAGATTAGCACATGTAATGGTCCATAAATAATTGAGTTTTATTTAGGCTTTTAAAGCCACGTAATTAGAACCACCCGATCAGGTACCTAGGGCACCACCGTTGCCTGTAACCCT
The DNA here is from genome assembly GCA_000573905.2 of Oryza punctata. Lineage (NCBI taxonomy): Eukaryota > Viridiplantae > Streptophyta > Magnoliopsida > Poales > Poaceae > Oryza > Oryza punctata. The sequence continues at coordinate 14,887,160 of CM002493.2, read as the reverse complement.
AAGGTTGTTGATGTTCATTGTTTATGAAATACAAATAAGGGGTCATGCAGCAGGACATATGGTAGGAAGGCGTCAGCTCAAACAGCAACAAAGAAGACATCTATTAATCCTTCTCGAATATTTACACCAAAGACTAATATTAATTACCAAGGATTTGGATCCTCCATAGTTCCCATGAAATTCAATGACGCCCTAAAACAATACTTAAAATTATGTATCTGTACAAAATGTATGAATGTGATTAATTTAATTTCTATCAATTATTTGGGCATATGTTAGATTAAACCTACAACCGACACCGTCAGTAAATTTATTATAATAATTTATCATTTTTATGGTTTTTAGAAAAAAAATTATATTTTAGATGAGTTATAAACTCTTAGAATTAGAATTTCCAAAGGCAGGCAAAAAATGCCATAACATTTGCATAATCAATTTAAAACTAGCATCCATAATAACATTTTTATTTATTTCTGGTATCAACCTCCTTAATACTGATACATAGTATTTGTGGTATTTTTTTTTGTGTCTGAATAGCGTATGTTGCAGATCCTGGCCATGTTACGTCAACTATTATTAAACACGTACGTACGCATCAACGTGATTGTCATATTTAAAGCTAGCAAAAGTTATCATGTTAATTTCTGTTCGGTAGCCCTAGCTGCTGCAGCGCTGCAGCTGCGCTTCAGCTGCAGCTACAGTGGCTGCAGCAGCCAGCCAACAGCAGCTACAGTGGCTGCAGCAGCCAGCCATAAGCCACTGTAGGGGACTTGAAAAATGCTAATTTTGTTCACTTTCAAAATTGGCGGGAATCATTCATCTGGCGGTAAAATTTTTTCACTGATACAGGCATAAGACATTGATAAGAACTACAAAAGAAGGAAAAAATATAAAGACATTTTGTTATACTATGTCATGCCTTGCAATGTATAACTATCCAAAAGGGTGCTCCAGGAGCTCGTGGACGGGCAGACGATGCACCGAATTCTTCACGAGCATCTGCAGATCAAAATGTTTCTTGAGGTTCACACTCTGGTTGATGTTCTACTTGTATCCAATAATCCAAGTGACGAATTACTTGTCATAGTTTACGGTCATGTAAATCATCAGGACACGAGCACGCTTCTTACTTGTGAAATTAGGTCTCGCTGTCGTGGACACACATGGTTTCAGTGGGAACTTCAAATCAACTTTCACAAACCTGCATGTTCACGACACATTTCAGATAACAGTGATTGCAAGACGTTTCAAGTAACTAATTGGTTACAGGCAAGAACAAACGGAATTAATTTACACTCTCGAGCATGGAGGATGGATTGAACATAATCCATGGGGATATGGTTAGTGCTTATGCAATGATATATATCAGAAATCACGAGTGTTTATGGAAGCACCATACATTACTAAGAGTGTGTGTTTGTCGAGGTAGCAGGAAAAGATGAACAATTAGTAGATTATTGCTCATATATCAGAAATAAAAATGCAAAACACAACATCTAAAATGGGCAAGAGACAGATTCACAAGGCCATTTGGGATATGCCTCTAAGGCTAGTTAGTGAAAATATCACTGCATTCTCACTCTGGAACTCATCATTACCTGCGATATGTTTCGGAGTGTTCTTTTGCTTCGAAAGGTGGGACTCCATAAAGGAACTCATAGCACATGATCCCCAAGCTCCAAATATCAACATGGTAGTCATGTTCAGTCTTCTGCACTGGACAAATTATAAAATGTTTTAGAGTCAAGGAAAATCATACAATGAGTGATTTTTAAGATAAGTAAATGGAAAGGAAAGTACCCATTTCAGGGGGCAGATTGTCTAATATTCCACACATTATCCTCCTTTTGTTTGAAGATGTGCACAGGCGAACTGAAGTCTGCGATTTTGAGTTCACCCTGTTCATGGAAGAATGCAGAAATGTAAAACTGGATAGCATGTTTTGACAAGTAAACATTAGGGAGCTTACAGATTTCAAAATTGAGACAGAGAACCTAAATAATGCAAGTACCTGGGCCTAATTAAAAAATTTCCTGGTTTAATGTCTCTATGGATCACATGCTTTCCATGAAAGTAGATGAACGCACGCGCCAGTGACGCAATGTACTAAAAGAACAGACAAATCTCGATTATTACTTTTGGACAAAGGGAACAGAACATAAGTTTATCAAGCATGTGTGCAGATTATCTACTTACAGTCGCTGATCGTCTTTCAGAGAAATGCTTGCACCTCTACAACTCCTTGTAAAGTTCACCTTTCAAGGCATTCTCCAAGATTAAGTACACACGGGTCTGCAGAATCCATATAGCAAAAGATATGATGATTAAACTAGAGGAAAAAACTATATGATAATAATTACATCATACTAGAGCTATTTTTTTTCTCTGGACCTGATCATAGAAATACCCATACAGCCATAGAATGTTGGGATGACGAAGATGGCTCTCAATCTCAACTTCACGATGTAGTTGATGCTCCACCTGGGACTGCTTTAGTTGGCTCTTGAAAAGTACTTTCAAAGCCACAATATTGTTACTTTCTTTCACAGAAAGAAAATAGATTTAGTTCACTGAAAGTGAAATAATTAGAATCAAAGCAAACAGGAACAAGCATTTTGAAGCATGCAGTTTTAGGTTACAAACATTTAAAATTGCAGGAGATATAAAAAATGCTTTAAAGATCAAAATAATTAGCATGATCCAGTTAGAACCATATGAAAGCGAACTACTCAGTGACCCAACTTGAAAATATTTTAGAGTATTTTTAACAACAAACTATACCAAACTTATACCTTGCAATGCATGACATAATATCGCCTGCAGTGACCTGACTTGATATCTTACTATCGGTTATTCCAGCCCTAACACACATAAAACATAAGGAAAGAGCCAAAAACTTATGAAACTATTTTTCATTATTATCCAGGCAGCACAGATATTAGCCATATTTTGCAGGTTACAACCATAACAAAATTCCCCATTCATAACCATCCTTCAGTCACATAAACAAATGGTCACCTAATTCATAATATAGCAGCCTTAGCGAAACAAAATAAATATAGTGGGGCAACATAACCGGTCAACTAACAACAACACACAAGGAGACATAACCATCTTCTAATTATGAGGAGTCATAGATACACCAAGTCACTAACATGTCTCGTGAGAGCTGCATAATCAGTAAAACAAAAATATAAGTCTAGTATACACGATTACAAAAAAGAGATCAAAATAATTGGACCTGTAACATTGTACTACTGTACACCAATTGATTTTGGTAACCATATAAGCATAACTATCATACCTATTCATGCCAAACCATATAATCCGGCTGCAATCCAATCACGGACAGTGCCAATATCATCATTGGCAGTAGCTGCTAACCAATCTTGCAATGCATCAATTTGTTGACCCGGCTTATGAAGGTGCTAACCAATCTTGCAATGCATCAATTTGTTGACCCGGCTTATGAAGGTACTGGTGCTGCCCAAACACATTGTCCACGTCCATCTCGGGTTCATTGTTGTCCATTGCGAAATTGTGCAGCGCGAAGCATGCGACAATAATCTTTGATTGCTTCTCCATAGGATATAATGGTATCCCCTTAAGAATCTTCCACTTGTTCTTTAAAACCCCAAACGAGCGTTCTACCACGTTCCGGAGGCAAGAATGGTGGTAGTTAAAAATCTCACACAGATTTTCAGGACCTTTACCATCAAATTGCTTCAAATGGTACCTAGTCTTGCGATATGGGGCCATGTAACCCTTGCGTAGTGGGTAACCAGAATCCACCAAATAGTACTTACCTACAAAATAACTAAGTCATATTTTGTAATTTGAAATGGGAAGGCTCAATGTAATTTAAACTGGAAGTAATCACCTGGGGGTGGGTGAGAGAAATGGTCAGCATTGCTCACTGCCTCCCTGAAAACAGCCATGTCATGAGCAGCCCCCCTCTTACCCGTAGCAACAAATGTGAACCGCATGCCCATGTCACATACAGCCAACATGTTCTGGCTGGTGAATCCTTTCCTGTTAATAAAATCATCATGAGCCGGATCAAGGACTGTGACTGGAATGTAGGTTCCATCTATAGCTCCTATACACCCATCAAAGTATGGGGAGAACTGGTGTAGGTTAGGATGCACAAAACTGAAGCTCGGGTCCCTTGGCCTAATAATCCTACGTGCAAAAGACAACATGGCATCTAAGACTTCATCGAACTTCCTGCTCACAGTGTCCAGTGACCGGCTGAATCGATCTGACATCTGTCTTTGACATTGTCTTGTGCCACAAGCCCACAAGAACATCCCTAAGGCTTCAATCGACTCACAATGACGTGTGGATTTTAGACCATGGTTTGCAACCAGTGTTCTATGCAACAAAAGGAATGCAGTCGGCCGGAGATGGAAATTTGTGTAGCACTTGTTACTGTCGGCAAGATTAAGATCTACCCATTGACGACCCGTCACCTCCTTGAAGGGCAAGGGAGCATCTTGCACTCCGCAACCACTTGAGCTTGTTGATGCTACTGCTGCTAGCACACCGACGGCTGCACCCATGTCCCACCAGGTAGACCACCCATCATCCAAATGGGCAGCCGAGGAGCTTGTGCTGCTCGAAGTTTCAGAGGTTGACATTCTGCAAGGAATGTGCTATGTTTGAGCAATTCAACAAAAAAATTATAGTTTTGCATATATCATAGTGCCTTTTACCTAGTATTGACCTCCCTGCCTGTCCTTTAGCACATCTTCATTCAGTGAGACCTGCAACTTATAGAATTACATTGTCAGTTACAAAATGTATGCATGTACAAAATCACTGCAGTGCATTTTTCCATTTTTCTACAGCAGGTGAGGATGCAACATGGTTATTCAATTTTCAAGTAAAAAAGTAATAAAGAAAGGGCAAGTAGATCTGTACGAAATGACAAGCTAGCTGATACAAATTTATATGATAAAGTAGCAAAGAAAATAAGGTTATAATGCATAACATAAGACTATGCCAAGGTCAAATAGCCGATTACATCACAATAGAAACATAATGCCACGTCATGTGGCGATGGGTATATACAATCAAACACTGCGTGTGACAACAGGTGTAGTTCGGCGGAAGCATGGTCTGGTATCACTTTTTCCTAGCATGGTCCCAAGTCCATCGGAGCCATGCTTTACGATTCTCTACGGGGTAAATACACCTAAAAGCAGCTCGTCGTGCAGCTGACCTAAATAGGTCAGTCGCTATGAAATACAACTCAGATCCTTGAGCCACACCATCCTCTTCTACAAGTTGCAGCAATTCTTTCATCTCATCTTGCTCTCCCCTGATCACACTGCTTTCGTTCCTACTCCTTTCAAGCATACTCTCTGATATGCGCCCTACATAGTACTCCATATTCTTACTCTTCTTGGGTGGTGGGCTATCAACCACCTGCTCCTTCCCTGCCCTTTGAGCCACACAGCCCGCACTAGACCGGCCAACATTGTCGTTTGACATCGGAGTAAGGTTGTCGTCGCTTCCACCGCTTGGTGTTCTCTCGCCAGTACCACCTACGCACAACATTGTACCTTCTTCGGTGTCCATGCAGCCAAAAAGAGTAGTCAGCTCATCCTCATGTTCAAGCGGCTTTCCACGGAACTATCCGGCATCCCTGTTCTCCTACAAGGCAGATATGGACAATGTAAGCTTGACGAGACAACAACAAAAACTCAATAGTAGATTAGTAGTAAAATCAATATTCACATGTAGTTACCTCAATACGTTCTTCCCACCAGTCATCATCGCACCTTATGGTGCCAGAATTGTTGTCCCACCCACCTCCGCTCTTATTCTTTAGGCTCTTCCATAGCTTGTATTGTCTCCTTAAGGTGCTAAATTTGTTCTGAAGCTGTTTACTGTCATAGTTCTTGCCTGTTTGTTCTCTGAAATTGCGATATAAATTCTGCCAACCTATGTTGGTAAGACCCTTCTTGTTGTAATTGAGCTTTATCTTCTCAGCAATGCATAAGTCGAGGAATATCTTTGTAAGGGCTTTGTCCCAATAGGCACGACCTCCAGCCATCTGTGTGCAATTTTGCATTACATGTAGTCCAACTTAGGAGTTCTTGAGATCTTAAACACAGTACTAACATCAACTTGTAGGCATGCAAAACATTTTTCACACTGATAACTAATATGAGAAAGCAATGCTTGCCTTGAGTCGGTTCTGCCGTGCAGGAGTTGTACGTAGATTGTATCGTGCGGCTTCAGGTGGAGACCATGATGATGTCGATGAGCGGAGGGAGATCGTTTGTTCAGATTGGGGATTCCTCTGTACAAGTCACTCTTGTGACCTTACAAGTGCCAAGCGCTCCGTGTTGCCATGTTGTCTGAGGTTACGTGCCAGCGCTTCTAGCTACGGTACTACAAATGTCCAAGAATCAAATCAACGGTTCGTATGCCTGCAAGGTGCCCTTCGGCTGAGTTGACATGGCGAATGGTGCCATACACAAATACCCCTAAAATTTCAAGATCAAAAATCACAAAAGGGAGATGATTCTTACCTCCTTGCTGTCGGACCTGGACAGATCTGGGGGAGAAGACGTCGCCGGCGACACCATGTGGGTCTTTCCCGACGGGATGTGTCCCCTTGTCTGCACTTTATCCCCTCAACAACCACACCCTAATGGGGTGAACTCCAGCCCACTGCCGAGCTTCCCCTCCCCTCAACCCCCACAGTGGAATCAAGATGAACTTCACATCCTATTGGATTTAATCGATCAGATCGGGAGTGCTGGTTGGGTAGGAAGGAAGGGGATGGGAAGGGGTGTCGTCGGGCGGGATCGGTAAGGCACGGCGTGGCTCGGCTTGGTGGAAGGGGGACGGGAGAGAAGGTGGAGGGGATCGAGACGCGCTCGGCGGAGTGTGGCGATGGGAGAGAAGGCGCGGCAGGGAGGGATGGAGCGTGGGTGACGGGAGATGGGAACTAGAGGAGCGACACTTTTTTTCCAGGAGAAACCAACCTTTTTCTCTTCATCATTACAGGTTTACAGAGAAGTGGGCTGCAGCCGTTTCCGCAGCCGAACAGCTTGGGCGTGCAGCACGGCCCAGACCGCTGCAGCCGAACGGCTGGGCTGTGCAGCACAGCCCAAACAGCTGCTAAAACCATCTACCGAACAGGCCCATGGTTTCATTTCACACATCTATCTATCTAATGCTGGCTGTGTTTGCTAGTATTGATTGGTCCACGTGTCCCTTCTCTCTTGGTAGATAAATCTAGATTATTCAATTGAGAAAAAGACCAGCTGACCGTACATCAGAATTTTTTTTTGTTAAGTGCATGCATACACAGACCACTTGGTGATGGGCTTGGCCGCTCGTGCCCCTCCCCGTTCGCATTCTGTACGTGGGTGAAGCAACAGGTTAAAAAGAAGTTGAAACTGGAAGAAACAAATGAATATATAAAATAATAAAAATACTAGCGGTATCAAAATAATAAAAATTGAAATATAAAAATATTTAATTCTTATATTCTAAATGTGTTTCACATAAAAAAATCAAAATATAAAGAAGATAAAAAGAAAAACAAGAATGTAAAGTTGGGAATCTTGGGCATTAGTTGGTTGTTAGATGGACTAAATAACCATATATGTTTTTTTCTGTAAGATGAAAATAAGGTAATGACTACACCTAATCCTGATATATTGCACAAGCAACGCCCTCAATTGGTAGATGGTAAACAACCAGAAATATAGGGGTGGGTAGAAAAAGACCGAACTGGAGAACTGAACCAAACCGAAAAAACGGAGACCGAGAAATCCGGTCATCAATTCGGTCCTATGTGGTGAAGGATTGAATTTTTTCGGTCAATTCAGTTAGTTTCCTCGGTTAACCAAAGACCGGATTAATAAAAAATATCCAAATACAACCTACAAGCTACTAAGTTCAATAGGATTAAACTCTAATTTTCATATCGCTACTCCTTCTAGACATTTAACCCAATAAGAGCCTTTACTCAGATGTGCTTGCGAATTTTTTTTTGTGATTTTTGTGTTCCAAATTTCTATGATTTCTTTGCATATATGAAACCGTTGCTGAGTTTCGATCGGGACTAAGACCGAGACTGAATTTGCCGGTGCTGACATTTTTGTGTTGAAATTCGGTCTTCACTTTTCAACGATCGAATTGATCGAAAGACCAAGGACCAAGATCGAAATTTTTGATCTAACCAAATACCCACCCCGACTTAAAAGGATAAGGAAACCACAATAAATAAATAGACATAAAGTGCACTCTCGAAATCTACTTTGAATCTTAAAATGAACACTTTCAACACATGCTACTGGACTTGCAAGGTGCAGTTTGAGTATGAAAAGATAACTGGTGTCACGGTTTGCCTTAGCAAGGAGGACTCCATCGGGATCGCAGAGTGGGAAGACCCCGCCATAGATGTGTGCAACGTAGTTGCGTCGAGGCGACTAACACTGATGATGTTCTTCTGCAGCTCGGCGATGTAGTACACCGTGTTGAGTGACCGGTTATTGTCGTTCTTGCATTGGAACACCACGGTCCCACGCCCCTGGATCTCAGTCACTGAGCCATCGTCGAATTTGACCATGCGCACAACACCCGTGTCAAGCTCAGCGAAGGCCGAGCGTGCACCCGTCAAGTGGTTCATGACCCCGGTATCCAAGAACCACTCGCTCGTCTTCTCCTCCTCATGCCCATCCTTGTGGTCTAGCACTACCTTCTTCTCTGTGATATACACTACTTTCACCCTAAGTGTTCAATCCAGTGCAACCTCACCGGCGAGCAACAACCTCGTGATATGTGCCATCAGCAACCTTGGTTCTTCTTCCCCCTGCACGAGGTTTGCTTCCCCGCAATGCCGCTGTTGTGATTTGTGACATTGCCTAGCATAATGCCCATACTCATCACAATTCAAACACTTCACCTTGGATATGTCACAGCCTCCGCTTCCCCCGGTAGCCACTTCCTTTACTTTCGGTGAACTAGCCGGTTTTCCCCGATGACTTGGCACGCCAGCGCCACCACGAACCTTATTGTTGGTGGCGAAGCCTTCCTGCTCCTTTTGCTTCGCGCCCGCCACCCACCTCCTTGTCATTGTTGTACGAATCGATCGTCGACAACCGCCTGACAAGTTCCTCTAGGGCCATGGTTTTCACATCGAGGAGCTGCTCTACGGAAATCGCCACCGGCTTGTACCTCTTTTGGATGACACGAATCACCTTGTTGTTGATTTGCTCATCGTCAATGTCCGTGATGATGGCAGTGAGTCGCATCGTGAATTCCTCCAGCCTCACTCTCTCCTTGAATCGTATCAACTCAAATTGATGGCGGAACACCTGTTCCTTGGCCACTCGCACCGATCGACACCGACCCGCATGGTCTTGATGGCGTCCTACACCGTCTTTGCCGTGTCGTTCTTCGCCAGCCCACGCAACATCTCCCGCGGCACCACCTGGAGGATGGCCTAGAGCACGGCGCGGTCTATATGGTACTCCGCGTATCTGGGATCAATCGTCATCCATAACCCCTGCGCTTGCAAATTTACGCGCACCAATCTAGATAATTGGTCCTTGATTGCACCGGGATGCGGGTGGCGTGCCCCGCATCTCTCCCCTGTGGCACCAAGGGAAGGGTTGGCCGTCTGCACCACTCCCCCTGCCGCCGCAGCCGCTTCCGCCTCCGCACCCACCACCACTTCTGTCTTGGCGGCGTCCAAGCGGAGTGTATCGACCGCCATGATCTGACATCATCGCAGGATCGATTTGATACCGCTCTGATACTAATTGTCAGGAAATCGCTGAATTCACTCACAGCTCACGCACTCAAATCTCTGAAGAACTCACACAATCTAAAAATTGTCGGATCGTGAATAGTTAATTGAAACCGAGCAAAACAGAGGAAAACAGAGAAGTGTTTTTCGCTGCGCTAATTGATCTACAGCTTTTCGTTTTCTCTTTTATTTATTCTCCTTAACCTGTGGGGTTGTTAAATGCATAACAGACTCTGACTTTGCTGGATTTAACGACCGAATGCGCCATCCCACGTTCCAGACCCAGCTCAGCCACTACAGCCGAAAAAACGCTAACTGACCGAACTCTGAATATTTCTGTCCGGCCATGCAATGCACAAAAATAATCCAAAGCTAAATGATGTTGCTACATGCAAAAGACTGATTCAAACAACTAAACACGTCAGGCATTCAAGATTATTAGCTACTTTGACATTCTTCAATTGAGCTCCCTGATCTTTATTTAGATGATGGTTGGAGTATTGTTCTTGAAAAGGCTATCTTGTAAACCCCTCTGCAACTAATTGCATGCGGTTCAGCGAATGTGGATGCCATTGGCTTGCAAACATGAGCACTATTAACATTTTACAGGGTTATATATGTGAACACCAATCCAGCACCATGAACACTACTGCACTTCTTTCTTTTTCTTTTTTTTTTGCAAGGATGAACACTATTGCACTAATCATATCCATAGTACACACGTCTTATTAATTCAGATATCGTTGAAATAGGGATACATTATTTATCATAGATATGCATTCTCTTAACTAGCTCTCTAGTGAGCAACTAGTGAAATGCAGTGAATTCAAAGAGGTCCATACAACACACACACACACACTACTGTCGATCATGTGGTTGCAGGAAAGGGTAGACGATCGATGATGAAAATTACACTTATGGATCACCAAGACGTCCTGGTGGATAGCACGACTGGCCGTATATGCAAGGACGTGTGTATGGTATACTTGGTCTTGGACAAGCACCACCTAGGCATGCTGGATGATTTGGATCCAACGCACCGCCTGTACATTAGATTAATAATCAACAATACATTATTTATACCAGGACTCTTCAGATCAGAGGATCCAATCCTATATATATTTCAGTAAATTTTCTTAACAGTTAATTAGTATGCGCTATATATATGGAGTTATGGGCATATTCTACACATCTGCCAAAATTACATATATATTCCACGCATATCGCACTGTAATTGGATTTTTATTTGTCCTTAACCCTTTTTTATATAGTTTTCAAAATAAACCAAAAAAGGCTATTTTTAAATATAAATCTTTTGGCGCTGTGAAAAGTTTCTGAGGCTACCATTATTATTCCTGGCATAGGAACATGACAACGGTGATTTGCCACACCTCTATGGACAGCATGGTTAAATACTTTGCCACCACATGATTTTTAACAGCCATCAGCATTATCTAGCCTTGACAAAAAGAGATGGCCTGGTCGTAAGGTTCATATATCTTGAAAAAAAAAAGATGTTACAGAAGGATTTAGTTTTAATGTTATCTTATATACATGGAGCCACATCATTCATTGGAGGTCTAAAGGAAGATTTCAGGTAATGTAAAAACTGAAGTGAAAGTCCTTTAGTTGATCACCTATATTCATATGCATTTCATCGTTGTAATTATGATATTTTTAGCTGGAAGACTATTTCTTCACCCCATGTTGGTGTTTATAGCTTGCATATTAATTAAGCCGTTTATTTGTAATAGTTACAAGAGTATTATCTGTATATGTTAGAAAGTTCCACACAGTAGCTTAGGAGTTACTACCGGAGTACATGCAAATTGGTCACCTGCATGATATTCATGCCCGTGGTGGCGACTAGAGATTAGAGAACGGTGAGCGAATCAACACACATGGGTAGAGAAACGGTGCTGATGGGGGAAGAAACGAGCTAAAAACAATCTGCTTAGGAAAAAAAGGCTAAAAAAGGAGCAAATTATACTGCTAAAGGGGAAAAATGCAAAAAACAAAGTCACCTGGGATAGTACGGGCACCACAAAACGAGCTGCTTAAGATCACCGTGTAAAACGCCACAATAATTTGCATTAACACAAGGAGCGTGGTGGCTCTAAGAGACGCCATGGATGGCCTTCAAATAATCTTTCTTGTGTATCCTTGATGTACATGTACTGCTCGAGATGAGAGTGGATATTTATAGGCTTATAGCGAAAGCAAGTACGTCATCCACTTGAGCACAATTTGATTATTTTTTCCATTCTTTCGCTTAAAAGAAACATCCTTGTTCTACTACGGGCGCTAACAAAAAATAATTGAGCAATATTTTTTTTCAATAATAGATAGTTCGGCATTTACTAAAAAGAAACAACAACCATTTATTACAAAATTCTCAACTAAACCATAAGTAATTATGCGTACTAATGAAAATATGACAAAAAGCCTTCGAAGACTACACCAACCCAAAAGGAGGAGAAACATTATATATCTACTCTCAGGGTTAAAATGTTATTTCTAAAACTTCTACGAAATATTAACTAACTATACCAAAAAATTGCCACCCATTATTGACAAGGGGTCTAAGGCTTAAAATGTTATTTCTGAAACTTCTACGAAATATTAACTAACTGTACCATAAATTTGCCACCCATTCTGAAACTTCTACGAAATATTAACTAACTCCAGCATTGATATTTTAGAAAATAACGAGAATGTTCTACCATTATTCTCTATTTCTCTCCGTACATATCAAATTATAGTTTTATGGTAGATATATATGATAGAAAATCAAGGATTATTATTTATTAATTACATTAGCAAATACACTGTGACTAGTCCTCACTAGGGATGGAAACGGCTTGAAAATAGACAGAATCCAGCTCTACCATTTTATTTGTCATATTATTTTCTGGAATCAGAATTGAAATCGAAAACTCCATGTGTGTGTATATATATGTGTGTGTGAAAACAACTGTAACTAAACTTCCTAAATTAACTAAGAGATTTAGCTCAGTAAATAGATATTTCTATTTTTTATCAACAAAAAATAATAGAATTAGTCGTACAATTAACTTTCCCAGGAGAACTACAATATGCAATAACTATATTTATTTATAACTTATAACTGCAAGTAGTACGACAGAGTCTAATAAAAAATAGTCATTAGTGAAAAGAAAAACAGATCTGTATTAGTTGAATGGAGATGTTTTCCAGACTAAAAAAATAGAAAACATCTCCATTCAACTAAGTGCCTCAATAGGCACTGAACATCTAGAGTAGGGAAGGCTAAAACTAATTGAAAACAAATTTGTTTCCGATTCCAAGAAAAAAATTTGGATTCATTTCCAGAAAGTTTTTTATCGGTAATAGCTTTACCATATTCGCTTCCGTTTCCAAGAAAAAAATTCCGAGTTTGTTATCATTTCAGAAATTTTCTGAAAAAATTCCCACCGTCAGTTTCCATTTCTGAAAACACGTCAAAATAATTTCCATTTTTCAAACTTTCCAAAAATTTCCGATCGACAGTTTTCGTTTCTGAAAACATATCGGACTTACAGCCCCTCAAAAAAATCAAATCCTAAGTTATGAATCACATAGGGAGTAGATGGTTACTGATGTATGGTTGAAGTCCTCTAACACATCTTTCTTTGTTTCTAATGCTGGCTGCTTCTGCCAGCAGTGATTGGTCCACCTGTCCTCTGTCTCATGGCAGATAAATCCGGAAAGCACTAAAGGGGAAAAAAAAGAATGAAAAAAGATACAAGACTTGAGCAGCTGTGTGTCTTGGAGTATGAGGGAAGAGCAGGGTTGTGGCAGCTCCAATCCTCCCATCAAGAGGAAAGGATAGTCTGGAACGGTCGATCAGGGGAAGGAGCAAATGCCTGTCAATGGAGCCCACTTGCTCTACATGTACAAGTTCAAAGGTACTCCTTCTGATTTTTTTTCTATTCAAACTTCTTTAAACTTATCAAGTTTATAGAAAATATAATTTGTTATGCATATACATCTACTCATATTTTTTTTGCGGGGATACATCTACTCATATTTATACATATCTCTATGAGTATTTTTGAAAGATTGAGCTGCATATCTTAAAATAAAAAAAAAACTATTTTACTTCTTCGAACTAATTCAATGGACTATGTTAGATTTTTATTGCTCGGTTCACTTTACTACTTAATAACATTTTTCAGTTTTATTACTCTTTATATAAGTTGTACTTTAAACTGAAATTTGTTAGAGCCATACATGGGAACATTATCAAAGTTCAATTTTTTTTCAAAATTTGTTTTGGATATTTGCTTCAACTTGAAATTTTGGTGTTTAAATTAGTCTTAAGTGCTTTCAACCTACATAAACAGTAAGAAAAATAAAAAGAAATGTTGAGACGTATGTTACGTTGTAAATGCATTTATATTCTACCAAATTTTGAGTGAAATGTGACTTATATAGAGAAATAACAAAAGAGAAATAGCGTTAGGGGAGTAAAGTGAACCGTTCAATGGTTCGGGATATAAAATGAGCTTAAAAATAGTCTAGGAGGTAAGTGCTCTAGTGAAATATAAATGTCTGTAAATTAAATCCAACTTACCGTTGTTATGTCATCAGAAGAAATGATAAACATTGTGACTCCTAACAAAACAAAAATCTAGAACATATTTTTTTAAAAAATAATTCCAACACCTAATTTATCATTAATAAACAATTTAATTTTAATTTTAGACAGACAAAGGAAGAATTAATAGCATGGATGGAAAAAAAGAGAAAGTTTGATGATTTTCTCAACAATATGATCTGTTATGTTAAACTGGAACTCAAAAAAATCCATCCAACTATGATTTTTGCATGAGTTTCAAGGAAATTAAACTAATTTCTATAA